>CP136877.1:11199719-16219719 GCA_033000465.1 Sciaenops ocellatus | reverse complement strand
CTTTATAACAATCAATTAGTTTGAACCAAGTGCAAGAAAGAAGGAGCAAAACAAAGCCAAAGATAAACAAAAAGGAGCAGACTCAAAAAAGGACAAATCACTCGCAGCTTCTGACGCTGACATCTTGTAATGTTTTTGAACAAATTAAAACATCAATAAATATGCACTCTTTATTTTTATTATTATTATTATAGCATTTAAGCATTCTCACTGGTTTGCATTAAATGTGCATGGAAGGCAATTTAGACTCAAATGTAGGTTACATCCAACAGCTCTGACGTATGAACTTTCAGCAGCATAATCAAAACTTGCGCTCATTGGATTGCATGTAAGTAGTATAGAAAGCCAGCCTCGCAACTCACATTTAATCAGCTTAACATTCTCATCAATGACCCTGGTAGTTTTTTCTAAAGGAAATAATGTGTTTTTTCAGATCATATAATGAGCTTCAATAGCAAAATGAGATGAGTATTGCTAATCTGTGTGACATTAGGAGACTCCTAACGAGACTAGCATAGGTATTTTTAAAGTAACTCCAGCAAAATGTGAGGTCAACAGTAAGGTAATAAATCACAACCTAATTATGGTACAAATCAATATGTCGTCTTAACGGGAAATCACACTTTTGATAAATGACACCATTTCCTTAACTGACCTTTGACGAGTCACGTTATTCCATAAATGTTGATAAAGGTGAAATGTGCAATATATTAACAGATCGTGTTGCAACAGCATGTTCACTGACGGCTTTGCTGTATCTTAATGTCAAGACAAAAACCTGATGAAAGAAAAGACTTGAAGAGGCGAGTGCATCGTATTCAGACACACCTATAACAAAATATGTCGATTCAATCTGAAGGTTACCGGTCTTCACAATCAGTGAAATAAGACTTAAAGAGAACAGCTGTTTCTCCACTACACAAAGCAACATATGAAAATGTAATTAAGTGCTTTAAATTTGATCTTTGATCACCATATACTCAACAACTTCCTCTCTACCTTCTATCGGGACCAAAATAAGTGATATTATTCATACAAAATATGTCTAAACCTTCATACATCTCAGGTTATAAGTTTGGTACAGGTATGAAACAACAGCAAAAGCATCCCATTAAGCTCCATATGACAAATAAACTGATTTTTTTTGTTGTTTTTTTAGTGGAATAGATCCACCTGAATGCATTCGCTCAAATCCTCGAGGGCACTTACTTGGCTACAACGTCACAGAGGAGTTACAGTATAAAACATTATAAGAAACATATTGAATTTGAATGATAAATTATAAATTTCCACATATACAAAATTCTGATGTTTTTACATATGCACATATTAACAGGATCATCCAATCGGTCACTGGTAGTCCCATTTTAAAAACAGTTTCTTAGAAGGAAACATATTCCTTGAAGGTGACGGTGAGACTGTTTGTTGTGATGTCAGTGATTATGATATTTCCCATAAAAGGGGAGATTTTTTTAACAGGTGCTTCTTTAGATTTCTCTGTGGATTTTTCTGTTTCTTCCACCACAGGCGGTGTGTTTTGGACAACAGGCTCAGGCTCAGGCTGTACCTCCGGCTCCACCTGCTTCTGAGTCTTTCGGCAGCTGAGATCCATCGGCTCCTCTTGGCTGCCAGAGTCCATAACCTCATATGTACATGTACTGCTGTGGCGTGGGCCACTACAGTGGAGGTCCATAGGTTTGTCCTGAGGCGGCATGACCACAGTGCTGGGGACACTGAAGCTTCTGGAAGTCAGGTAAGTTTTAGAAACACTCCTGTCCTCCACGGGATCTGATAGCTTTCGCTTGCGGTCGTTAGGAAAAGAAGGGATCCTGATCTGGTCGACGGCTGTAGGGGTTGGGATGTTGGTGTCAACAGCCCATGATGTCATGGGTGAGCTAGCGGTCAGCTGAAGGGGTAGATCGTCTGGTAAATCAGCCTGACCACGAGCCACTTCAGTGTTGTATTCCTCTGCTGTGCTCGGCGAAGGTTTGGAGAAGTGTCTGTCCTTTGGGGAACACTTTATAGGATGCTCTGCAGCAGGGAGGGAGCTGCCATTACAGATTTCTTTGGGGATACCGTTCTCTGGGTACTCCAACATTTTGGTTGTATGTGCTGGATTGTTCTCTGATGGTTTGGTGTTTTGGGGTTTCTCTTCACTTGATGATTCCGCGTGTTTACCCTTTGCTCCATGAACCTTGTTGCTGTCCATATATTTGCTCATGACAATAACAATACGTCCATTCTTGTTTTTGTTCTTGATTATCTTCATTTTGCTGCTAATAGCACTAGGTAGAGTTGCGTCTTTAGGATTGGGTTTAAGGGCATGCTCGCTCTCAGCCTCTTTAACAGCTGGTTTTCTGACCTCCACGGCCAACTCTTTGACTTTGCTCAAGCAGCCTGTGTCTTTGTCACGCACCCATTTCTGCTGCAGGGCCAGAGGTAAGTTCCAACCAGGATTTGCTGGTTTACTGGCCGGTTCCTGAACTTTGACCACCTCTTTGAGCCTCGAAGCCTGTGCGTCGTACATATTCAGGTCAGGCTCATAGTGGTGGTGCTTCTTGCTGTTGAGCTGGTAGATGAACTTCTTCTTGCCGTTGGTTAGCTGGTCAGTAGGCACCTCCTGGTTGCTGGGCTGGTACTGATGGTGCTTCTTGCTGTTCAGCTGGTATTGTTGAGGCTGGGGGCGCTGGAACTGGACGGGATCAGACTTGAGGGTTCCCTCTACATCCTGAGATGATTCCTCAAAACCAGCAGGAATACTGGATCTTCTGGCAAATGAGGGTACCTTGAAAAAAGAGATGAGACACCAAGTTTAACATGTTTTAATCAAAATCTTACTGTCAGCTGAAGATTATAATAACCCTGAGAAAAAGGACTGGCACTGCTGGGATCTCTTTGAAATTACTTTAAGGCCTTGTAGGGGTACTCGAGCAATTTAATACTGCACTTCAATAAAGTTGGAGGCTTCAAAAGAGAAAAGAATGGTCAAAAATCAAAGCAACAGAGGCACAGATAATCCTATTTTAGCCCAGAGTATATATTTTTCCCATAATGCAAATACTATATCAGTGTGTTTTACCTGTCCTACATGGCATATGCCAGTAGCTTTCAAACTTCATACTCCATCTTGCAGCTTATGTAAAGATTTGTAATTTGCAAGCCCAAGCTGAGATAACCCTGATGACATCACTATGACATCATTATTTTGTCAGACAGGAGCCATTATGTGAATGTTTTCAAAGGTTGAGCGTAATAATTAAAGTTGCAAATAAATGTGTTACAGTTAAAATATGCCAACCTGCACATTCAAATCCAGATAAAACCAAAGTTCACAGGATGCTGAAGCCTACCTGAAACTGTCCAATCAGTGCCCAGCTTATAACCTCCCTCCCACCATCTTGTCCCCTCCCCCTCCCCCTCCTCCTGTACAGGCTGACCCCTCAGGCCGTCAGAGGGGCACTGCAGCGGAACGCTCAAGACGCTTTGGCTGTGACCTCAGGTCAGAGAAGTGCCACCAGACATGTCACGCTTTATCCCTGATCGCTGGCCACGTGTGACTCTGGCAGAGTGGTATGCCTCTTAAGGAGTGACACTGCATAGCAATCAGCCCAGAGTCTCTCAAAATATATAATCACATTTGGCCCAGAATACGGTCCTGAACTAAGATAGTCAAAGCACGACTGAAGTGCTACTTTCAGCCATCTATTCTTGTCTCTGGAAACATATGCAAACATGGAAATGACAGAAAACATTGTCCTGATACAGATTCGCTTGACCATACAATAATAAGCTCGCTTTCAAAGAAGAATCTGTTTTTTGCACATGAAGCTTTTTAGCATTAAGAAATAATGAACATGCAGATAAAATGAGTGCACTCAAGCAACGCTTACGTAACCTCAGGCAACAAACCCGGTTTCACAAATGTGGTGAGAAACCCTGTGTCTCTTTGTCTTTTACTCCATCTCTCTCAAAGAAATCTATAAATAACCACAACCATAATGACGACCACTCTAAAACACCTGACAGGACCCTTCCCCTTCTGGCCTCTCACCAAGTGACAATTACAGAAACACTCAGGAAAGGCCGGACATTTTCCTCAGAAGCTGTTACATCTGTGATGATTCATCGATGATGAAGACGATAATTACCTGCAGTAAAAGATGTTTTGGTTTTGGTCCCCGTTTACGATATCCCATCAGCTGCTCCTGCCTCTCTCTGTGAAAACAAAAGATATTTACATTTTCTTTCACCATATTTACCTTCGATATAAAACATCTCATTTGACAGACAGTGTTTCACCTTTCTGCATTGAAAATCTAATTATATCACATAGGAAATTACAGGTATGACATTTGGAGTATTCGTTCCATTTTCTTCCACCTATTCAAGGTCAAAAGTGGAATTTTGATTTGGAGGACTAATGAATGCCCGCATGTGACCCGCTGCAAAGCATTATGGTCCTTATTTGCATAGCTCTCCATGGTAATCGGCCCATTCCATATTCTCATTATCCTGGAGAAATTCAATTAAGGCTACAGCAGGGAGAATCTCTCCCTGTCTCTCAAACATCCTCCCTCCTTCAGCACGCCCTTCCTCTTCTTACATTCAATCTCTAATTAGGGTCATGAGGTAGGGATGATATGGGATAAAAACAACATTGTGGAGTACTTCTGGGATGCATGCTGCTGTTGAAAACATGCCAACCACCATGGCTTGCGCAACACATCGCCTACATTTGCAATAAATATCAGACTAATAACAAACATCTCTTGGAACAGTTTTTATTGAGGGCGGAGAGAACGAAATGTGTTATTGTAGTTGACTAGACTTAAGCACTGGGCTGTCTGTGAAATATTGCTCCCTGATATAAACCTTGACTCATCATTGGCTCATAAATAACCAGCGGTGGGCGAATGCCGGCTGCACACAGGCGTCATCGGGCATGCCTAAAAACCCAGCCTATTGTTGGCCTCTTGCTACAGATGTTCAAACTATCAGAGCTGCCAGAAAATTGCCACAATAAACAGTCTACATTTTAATGCTATAATGTGTGCGTTTTCAAACAGCGTCCAACGGGGTGACCCCTATTCACAGAAGATTTGGCAATTACAGCCTCCCTTGTTGGATCCCCTCCCCCATCCTCTGGGAGCAGAGAGGAATCCACACACACAGTGCAGAGGCAGCACTCCATGACCATCAGCACAGAGCCAGGCGCACACACACACACACACACACACACACACACAAACACACACACACAGCCGGGCAGCCAGGCAGCCAGGCAGGGAGGCAGGCAGGCAGGCTGTGGGGGGAATATGAGAGCGGTACACTGGAAACGCTGGAGAGCACTGCGTGTCAATTAGCCTTTTCAGAAATGTGAATTCCTTTCCCCAGCCATCATGTCTTCACCCAGTCCCACAAGCGGCCTAGTGGCCTGCAGAGTATATCTCATAGGCCTCATGGGTCCAGCAACCCATACAAGATGTGGTTGCATGTGCCGCTGGGCTAAAATGACAGCAGCATTTGTATTAATTAACATCTCAACCTCTGAGATTGGCATTTATGAGTTTCTGATTATTTTACAGGCCTCTATTGACCCAAGAGAGAAAGCAGGTTGACAATTCAGGCATGCAAGGTGATATATAACACTATACAGCTAAATAAAAGTGGTAGTTGCATGTGATGTGTCAAAACTAGTGTTTTGTGGGTGGAAAACACCATATCAGTAAAGCACAACTCAGCCTGATACTGGTAGTGATGACAATCCCATCCCACAACAAACTGCAGTCTAACACAGCACCTGTCCTGCTCTTACACATTTACAGCTCTGAGGCAAATGAACTGCTAAGAATATGAATATAAACAAATATTTTTACTTTGATCTACATGGGGAGCATTGCTTTTTTTTTTCTTCCTCCATTTGCATTTGTCCACCACCATGCACCTTCTTACACAAAAACAGGCAGCTACTTTCTTTGTGAAACTGGGTCGTGGCATGCGTTCAGCTGACGCAGGATCACGCAATAAGACACAAGATTATTTGTTACAATTTGCGTCACTATTACATCCATCCATGCATATTTCCGCGCATCCGAGCTTCTCCATTAGCGTGATTTAGGAATTCTCACTACCACATCCACAGCCCTTTTCCCCCAGGAGACAGGAGGTGGAGATGGGGGGCGGGGTGGATCAGTGATAGAGTTACTAGAGCGCCCCTCCTCCCATGCCCATATATGGCCATGGCTGAACTGTGGAGGCTGCGCGGCCTCGTCCGAAGTCCACATCTCTCTCACCTGTGTTGAAACGCGACGAGGAGACGCGGGTCAAGGATGTTTTCCTCTGGTTCCCATGTGTTGTATCTGCAGAGAGAGCGAGAGAGAGGAGCAAACAACTGTCAGAGGGACATCACGTGCAAACTTCCTTTTTGTAGCACTGCACACACACACACAGGCCTCTGTCCAAACACACACATTCCCACATCTTCACCACAACTGTGCAGCCAGTGTGGAGTGGACATGTAAGACAGGCCTCCAGTGTAATGCTAAAAAACTGTGTTTGTGTGGATTAAATAAAAACTATCCGAGCTACAGCAGATCAACCATGAGGGCATGCATCTGCAGAGCAAAACATATCAGACAAACATCATGTGTACATTCCCTCCAAACGGTCCTCCAGCACCAACATACTGTACAGTCGGCCATTTTAGCACCACTGTCTCGTAAATTCGCTGGCAGAGCAGAAATAATTAAAACGGGATTACATGGCTGTGCCTACCCCCCCTTCCCTCGCATAAATTAGTGAAGGCATCCGCGGATACACTGAAACACATACCGACCGCGCTCTCCCACTTTACACAAACACACACACACACACACACACACACACACACACACAGTGCGCGCACACCCTTGATAAATATTTTTAACTAACAACACTTGATTTTGTTGCAAAATGACGCATCTTTCCACAACGCCGCTTCCAGCATATGATTGGAGATGTTGCACAAAAAAAAAAAAAGACTTACTTGGGAGACCAGCCTCGCCACTTGACCAGGTACTCTATCTTGCCCTGTGATGGTGGAGAAGGAGGAAAAAAAATTGGTGAGGCTCATGTCAATATTAGCGCCAATATCACAATGTCCGGAGCGCCTTTTTTTTTTTTTTTGCTCCTCTCTCTCTGTGTTACCTTGCGGATGCGTTTCTTTTCAATGCCCTCCACCGCAAAGACGTGCTCTCCGGCGGCAGGGAGCTCCATTCTCGCCTAAATCCGATCGTAGGGGACGGGGGGGGAGTAGGTGATATGTTGGCTACGCACCGTCGATGTGCCTTCCGCTCGGTGCGTGCTGTGCGCGCTTGGTAGTTTTCCAGTTGTATCCAAATCCAACTGTATTCCCTCCACCTCTCCTCCTCTCTCTCTCTCTCTCTCTCTCTCTCTCTCTCTCTCTCGCTCTCCCTCCTTTGCACACTCCACACTCCTGACTATGTGCATACAGATATTCACTGTAGTGCGGCTGCGAGCAGCTCTTTTCGTGCAATAGCTTCAGCTCGGTGCATGACGTCAGGAGGGGAGGGGGAGGTGGAGACCTTGCACAGAGGTTGGGGTTTATCCCGTGCGTACTGGACTGCAGGAGGGATGTCTGGAAATTCAAATCAACCCCTACGTTACTGTCACAGCGCGCATGCATAAGATCCACTTGTGCAGTTAGATCGTTTCTTTCGTTTCTTTCTGGTGGGAACTCCTCCTCCTACAGTTCATGTAGTGTCTACATGACGGAAAAAAACAACACTTTGATTGATTGATTCAAGTAGATATCATGTGTGGATGTTAATTAATAGTTGGTGCATTTGCTGCTGTTAAAATAAACATAAATAAGACACATATGAGGCGTTTTAATGCTGCAAAGCTGCACCTGATGGACCAGTTTTGTGAGCGCTCAACCACCTTCAGACCTCCACAGAACACTTTTATCATGACACTTGTTTAACAATGCACCAAACAAAGATAGACACTGTGCCACCAAGCCTTGTTTATCACTTCTTAACTGAGGCTGACCCGCTGATGAAAGACAAGTTCCCCTTACATTTCCGATCCTCTTAAAGCAGCACAGATGTAGATGTGCAAGGCAGACTTAACTTCGATCTGCTAACTGCGCCGTGCAAATACACACACACACACTGATTGTCAAACCAGTGCCATGTCCTCTGGGCTCAACTGTCATGAATTTGACACACAGCAGCAGTAGCAGCAGAGTGTTGCTGTGAAGCCTTCAGTCTACCTGTGGCAACTTTCTAATGGTGAACTCCTTCACAGCCACAGCGCCCAGCTTCTTTCCCGTATAACACCAACATTACAGCCTGTTACCACTCGTAATATCGGTTATCTATCTACATCTTGACAATTTAAATCCAAAAACATAAACCACATCACCAGTGAGTGTGTACTCTGTGCTGTAAATGTCATCTGCATTAACTCAACTCGGATTTATGGGTGCTTAATTAGAAACATAAGAGAAAAATGCGACGCCGTGCACCAAATACACATTTTGCGCACGATTGGCACAAAAGAATGCTCATTTCGTTCGAGTATTTCGCATTTTAGGCGCCAAAAGAGACACAAACAAGCTAAAACCCGATGCTTTTCTTGCTCTAAAAATAATTCAGCAGCACAAGGGTTAAAATGAAGCCTCTAAGCAGAGCGGCAGCGGCCAGCCTATTGAATTCAGGCACGATATATCTCTGCCCTGCCATATAAGGCAATGGACACAAATCGCCGAAATAACGCGTTTTACGCACATTAATTCTCGAGTTTTGGTCTTGAATCTGATGCAGGAGGGAGTTAAGACTGTGTGGATGGCCAACATGCTCGATTAAAACAGTTGATTTTCGCCCTATTCCTGTTTTTTTCCTGTGCCCTTCAGCCGCGGCCAGGGAGCGCATACGCCCTGCTTCCCTAGCAACAGCATGAAAGGAGAGAGAGAGAGAGAAAGAGAGAGAGAGAGAGAGAGAGAATTTAAGTTTGTGACAAACAAACGAGCTCTTGATAAAATGGCACCAAGCAGCCGTCGTTTCCTCAAACATTTTGTCCTTGAATAGATCTGATCGAATCGAAATGCATACTGACATGACTGAGAGGAAAGAAAAGAAAACAAAAAAATGCAGTTGGAGGTGTTCACTGTCAGCTCTGTTTACTCACCAGGTACCCAAAATACAAATTATGTATCATTTTGTGTTTGTACTGACGGGAATGACGCCTGGAGTCTGCGTCAACACAGAGATCATCATTTAGAAAATCCTCTGAGTCAGACTGTCGGCGTGATCTGATCACAGCTCGATATGATATGAATGAATATATTTGGAAATACTCACAAAAACCAATAGAGCAAATAAAGAGAAGACTTCAATCATTTGATAAGCACCAGCACGCAGACTGACGTGTTTTCCCCTTAATTTACAGTTCAGGTTTCCACATCAAGTCCAAAGCTTTGAGAGATTAGAAACCATTCGTTCGCTCTTTAATAAAAAAATATATATATATATATTTTCCCCTCTGTCTGAAATCGGTTTGCTACCTTTGGTAATTGCTGATCCTCTTATCACATCCAGACCAAATCATTTGAAGCATCAACATGTGTCTTCAGACTCAATCTTATCTCCTTTTTTTTTTTACGTCTTGTTCTGATCCCAGGTCTGTGCGCCCTCTCAGGAATGCGCACAGGTGAGTTCATGCCTCTTTTTTTGCACTTGTTCACCTGTGACTTTTTACATTCAAGATGCTGATAAAAGTCGGTGACTAATCAATCAATTATTTTTCGATTCCCGACGGGTTAAAGCTGCAAAATGCAGGCGAATTATTATTTTTTTTTAAATGATCAAAATCGACCGAACAGGTGATTTGGTTTAGTTAAAACTGCTCAATCCCACATTTAACAGCTCAGAGTAGCTTTTCGTGTATTTATCCCCATTTTCTGCACTTATTTGCGGTGTGAAAACGCCTCTAAATCAACAACAAAGACTTTGTAAATGTATTTTTCAAAACTGTCTTTGTCCTCTTTCTTCTTGACTTTTTTTTTTTTTTTTATGTTCCATGAGTGCTTTGTAGAGACGTTTATTTTGTCCTTGCTGCAGTCAAGGTCAAATGAGCTGTTATCTAAAACATGAGGATAAACTCAGGGTCAGCCAGTCTGTTTTTTATCTCCTGCTCAGTTGGACTCTTTTCAAACAACCTATGGAGCCATTATTTCAACAACAAGGCTGTTCTGCTGTGTGGGAAGAGAAAATATATTTATTTGAGATGCGTAAAAGCAAGAAATATTGTAACTTTTTCTCTGAGTTTAAAGGTTTGTCTGTTAGACAGTGAGGGAGTGCATGGTTTTGAGTGCATGTAAGAATATTTGTGGAGTATATCTACGTGGGTGTAAATGTTTGTCTGTAGGAGGGCCAAGTTCAGTTTAACTCCTGATCTCTGGTCTGTCTCATTAGGAAAGCACACAGAGCTCAGCCTTGTGACCTTCTTCTTTCATTGCAACACCAATTTCTTTCTTCATTCTGTCTTTCACACACACTCTGCATGCACACAGCTGGCTCACACCCGAGAAAGGGATCCACAAAATGGTGGCTTCAGGGGTGAAAGCCAGGAGGCCTCCCCTCCTTGGCACTCGCCACCCACGGTGCCAGGAGTGCCAACTTAGGGAATGGAGAGATGAGGGGAAAGGAGGAGGGAAGCTTGGGAAAGTGTAATTGATGGCAGAGGGTGAGGGGAAAAGGAAGGAGGGAAAAAAAAGGTGTGGTGGAAAGAGGAGCACAGAGGGGACAAAAAGGAGACAAGAGAGAAGAAAGATTTCTGCATCGTCCATGGCCGAGCATCCGATTCATTCCTCCACAGCGACGAGGAAGAAAAGAGTTGATTGGTTTAAGGGACAGAATGCAAGGACAAGGGTGGAGAGGAGAAGAAGGAGGACGAGGGGTGGGGGTTATTACAAAAAATGTTAAGAGGGCCCTACAGCCATTCTCACGGCGCTCAGCGGGCGGTCATTAAGCTCCACTATCAAACAGGCTGATGTAGCAAGGACACACAGATGAAACATGCACACCAGTGGCAAAGAAGACACAAGAATGAAGGTGAAAACAAGATGGAAACTGGCTGAATTACTTAAATAGAAGCTCTTTAATTAGCTACTGTAAATATGCTGTATGATTACAACATACAAGTCTATTCAGACTAATTATGCTGTAACAATAGCGATCCCTTTCCAGTGCCTGCTAAGGGGCAGCTTCAGGTGCTAACACAGAAATCTCCCGTTTCCTTTGTCTGCCCCTGACATATGTTTAATTATGATAATTGTAACAAATGAAAGCTATTAGGAAGCCATTCATCTTTGCGCTGCGGATTTTAATGCACTATGAAGATGGGGTGGGGAGGTGTGTGTGTGTGTGTGTGTGTGTGTGTGTGTGTGTGTGTGTGTGGTAGTGAAGGGGGGCAGCGGAAATTCCTCCTCCAGTGTCATTGTCAGGGCCATTGTTGCACCAAGGCGACAGGTCTGCAGAGAGGGGTGCTCCTCTGCCAGGGTGGGCTCTCCTAACCCTCCCTCCCTCCCTCCCTCCTTCCCTCCTTCCCTCCTTCCCTACCTCCTTCCTCTTCCCCTCTGAGCCCTACCGCCTGCTTGCCTGCAAGGCTGCCGTCGTGTGGGGTTCACCCCCTTCCCCACCACCACCACCACCAAATGCTTCCCCCATTGATCCCCCTTCTACCCAGGAGCCTGAGCAGGAGGTGGGGGGAGCCTGAGAGAGAGAGAGAGAGAGAGAGAGAGAAGAGAAGAGGATGAAGGAGGGGGGCCTGTACACTGAACACCAGGCTTACAGGGGGGTGGTAGGGGCAAGGGCCGAGGCCAGGAGAGGAGGAAGGAGGTGGTGCAGTGGAATTCTGGCAGAATGCGGCTGAACGCCCGACTTGTCGATACGGTATTGAGCTGCAGCACGATAGGCGAGGAGGAGAGCATGGATGTTTGACTGCTGAGAGAGCGTACAGCTGCACCTTCCTGTTCTTTGCATGCTGCAATAGTGCTACTGTATGTTGAAATTATTTATTCACTGCCATCAATGATAGATACTCCACGGCTTTGTGCTGGAAATCACAATAGTGAGCTTGTACATGAAGCACAATGGTAAGCACACAATGGTACGCCTCGGAGAACAATGGCTGAATAATCCACTGAATAATTGTGTGGATTTTTTTGTTCAGATCTAAAGCAGAAATGATTCCCTCTGCGCAGGATGGTGTGGTTATTTTCACTGGCGTGGAGACCTCGCAGTGGCAGACACAGTTCCTGCCAAATGTGCCTGTGACCTAGCGTTCAGATTTAGCTCCCTTCAGTCTAATGCCATGCTAATGATGAGTGACGCAGGCCCTTATCCTGAGAGCCCTTTTCCTCGCTTTCCTCCTCTCGCCTCCCTCTTCCCTTCCCCATCTCCAGGGAACAGCTTATTTGCCTGTTTTTAATTGCGTTTTAATTTACATTTAAGCCTGGAAGCACCATGATGAGGAGCTGTCTTTCTTTTTTTCCCTTCTTCTTCCCCTTTTTCCTCGCCACAGAGGAATCATGAACTGTAGCATTTATAGGAGGAAGAAGAGACCAGATTGAGTAACAGCAACCATGAGATTACAAATGAATACAGCAAAAAGGAAAAAAAATACAGGCACAAGGGTCAACACCGGTTCAGAACCAATCAAGTGTCCAGGGCAGATAGAAACACAGCACATAGAGAGAGCCAGACGGGGTATATGGGGTGTTGCAAGTTGATGATGTAGATGAAGCGGCCATCTCTCCATCAAAATGTAATAAGAGGAAGAATGTACAGTGAGCTTGCAGATAGACAAGTTTAATGTTCCCGTCTATCTATATGGTAATTCAGCCACGCAGGCATACACCCCACTGCTGCTTCTTTTTTTTATCATAATTCACTTTGTGATTTTGATTGGCTGCGTGGAGAGCAAAGAGAAGGAGCTTCAGAGGAGGAGCTGCGAGATAAAGCAAGCTTTCTTTACATGAGCACAGAGCACAACAGGGATTTGAGATTTGTATTAACTTTAGAGAGATAATCGAGGGGCCATTTTCTGCAAAAAAAAAAAAGTGACAGAAACTGCCATCCACAGCACAATATAAACAAAGACTTTGCAGCTCAATATTATCTATTGTTTTCTAGCTCGTGCTCTTATTCCTTTGTCGCTTCTTCTCTCCCAGGCTTTCAGAAATAAACTTTACCGTCTCACCAACTCGGGCTGTTTACCCATCTTCTATGCAGTCATATTTGAATAAAATCATCCTACATTATAGAGGACTTTTCCGGCAATAAGCCATAATACCCACATGGCTGTCTAATCACCTCTCACTCCCACACTGATGGCCTAAGGCAAGCCTGTCAGAACTCATACAGGCAGAGCTGGCAGCGTGTGCGTCACTCATCACCCTGCCACGTGCACCAGACATCATACACTCAACACAGGAACTCTGTGTATGTCACAGGTACTGCAGCTCACCACATCAGAGCGAAACAGGCCTCTTCCTGAACACAACAGCGCAGCCTTTGTCTGTTGCATGTCCTGTACTGTGTCCTGTTGCTGTTGTCAGTCATGCATGAGCTTACACTACAAACACAAAGTACTTCAACACATGGATTTAATGTGGAGTCTGAACGATGGAAGCACACGAATCATCACAAATGAGCTCACAAACTTACACATTTTACTTACTATCTGTCAGGTTGAAAACAGAGTTTTCTGAGGATTTAAAGGCTGCTGTTTCTCAGTCAGCCTGTCGCGAAGAGTGATGTGCTCCTACGTGAACACACATTTTTCTGTTAAAAAAGTTTGAAACAGTTTTCTCAGAAGAGAAGTCTCTGTGCTGTTGAATTGTTGAGCTTCCTGCTGGTTTTGCTCAGGTGGAAAACGAGTTGTTACATAGGCCAACATCTGTGCACCAACCAAGATTTATCAACACTTGACAACTGACATTTGGTGGGATGGTTTGCTTTTGGTTAATTTCCAATGTAAATTGATCGTGGCTCATTTAACATTTATATTTAATGTTACAGAGAACCAAGTTTTCAGTTTGGGTTTGTTTAAAGTCTGTGTGAAATATGAATAAATATGTGTTCTGGGTTTGTCAGACCAAAGAAGAAAGTGTTATTAACCACCCAGCCAAATTTGAATGATTCAAAATATCGACAAGTTTATGAAATATGGTGTCAAAATCAGGTAAAAATGAGCAGTATTCTCAGCTCCAGGACTGTGAGGGCGTGTCCGCTGAATGTGCTGAAGCCACGCCCACTCGTGGGAGCAGTCAAGCAGCAATTTTGAAGCAACAGAAACGTGTCAGATGAGTTTATAAAATGACACGACTAACTTTTAAACACTCTGAGCGAGATGAATTAATCTCTGTCTCTCTGCTAGGGGCGCAGGAGTATGCTCAGGGTGACCTCAGCGTGTCATCGAGCCACCCTTTAGGACCGCCCACAAAATCCTGGACTGAAAACTGGTGAAAAACTGTTTTAACCTCTAACTCCACATTTCAGTATTATATCATTGAAAGTCTTTTCACATGTTTTCAGCAACTATTTTCCAACATATTTAATGTATTTCGAAAGAAATAGATAAAAATATATATTAAAGCCAGTTACACAAACTCAAAATTCCACATCAACTGACTAAACCAAGGTTGTTTTTGCTTTGTTTATGAAAAGCTGACTATTAAGAAATGCAAGATTTTACCCATCAGCATCCAGTGAACAATGATTTGGTGATCTATGCTTCTAATTTAAAACTGGAATGAAAGCAGTTTTTAGATGCATAGGTGTTTTAACAGCGTTTTATTTAAGGATAGGTTCACATTTTTAATGTCTGTCTTAAAACAATATTCACGTGCCCTTACACGAATTGTAATTGTTCCTCCTCTCCGTACTGGCTCCAAAGAGATCCCTCATAACAAAATCCACAGTCCTCACTCGCTGTGTGCAAAAATGCATTCTTAAGTTTAGCCAAAGCTCAGCAGTCTGAGTCGAATCAAGTGGTTAATGTCCAAAGTTAGTGCAACATTCCCTCTTTTTGTTTCCTTGATGAGCGCCAGTGAAGGTTAAATAGCACAAAGAGAGACTCTTCCTCTAAAAACACAGAGATTTCTCATTCTCTCATTAAGTCAAACTAATGACGCCTTAGATTAGATTTGGCTGGTGAAAGACCGTAAATTCACCTGGAGTTTAGATTATTTTTGTTAAGGTACTGTTTCCAAGTTCAAGAACTGTGTTTAAAAAACATCTACATTACCACAACCATGCTGACTGAGTGATATGAATACATGCAGATTTATTGGTGGAACCTCTATGTGAAGAGGAATCCCTCACAGCACACACAGATCAGGGTCTCTCGGAAAGCCTGATTCAGCAAAGCTTAAGATAATTCAGCAGCTTCGTCTTTGTCAGACATAAGACACACAGAGAAGATTGCCTCGCTTACACCAGGCGTCCCATGTGTTCCAATTCGATATGGTTTCTCCATGATATATCTCTCTTGTCCTCATGTGATGGTTATTTAAAGGGAGAGCCATGGATTTTCTCCCCCATACAACATAATGGCAAATCAATAACGCGGACCATATGAGGAGAGTGGGCATTTCATAGAGCGGCCTAAAGAATGGGAGGCCTAATTGGACTGGAGTTCTGGTAGAAAGGAATAAATGGATCTGTAAACTGAATTATAAAAATAAATGTTTAATCATTCTTGCCATTTATGGAATTGAATGCAAGCTTTCTCTTTATCATTTTGTCACAAATTTGCCTTCTGAAATCAAGAAATAAATCCACTGCATCCTTTTAAAACTTGGCTTTTTTTCTCAGTGGGCTTCCTCCAGTGTGTGGGCAGGTCAATTACAGCTGTGGATGTGTATTTAGTGTGCGCTTACAAACATGTGCCTGCAAGGCCCCTGTGGTGTGTGCACACACTTAAACACACTTATGCATGTTTTTCCCATGGCAAGACCTGTCAGCCAGGCAGACATCTGACTTCATGCTCTGAACAAGGAGGAGGTTTTCCACTGTGTGTATTACAGTGTGTGTTACAGTGTGTGTGTGTGTGTGTGTAGGAGGGAAGGAGGAAGATGGTTGTTATCATGACTTATGGATTGGACAGCAGTTTCCTACCGGGCATTGAAGACAGGAATGGTTACACAGAGGAATGTAGTTGAGGGGTTTGCAGGAAGGAATGAGCAGATGACAGGAGGAGGAGAGAATTCAAGCAAAACAAGGAAATGAATCTCCACCAACCACCAGCGAAGGCTAAAAACCACGGGGAGAAAAGGTGTCAAAAGACAAGACGCCCGGAGGTCCTCTGTGTTTACACTTTCCATTCTGTCAGCCAGAGCCTCCTCCATCGTCTTTATCTCTGACACAGCTGGCAATTCCTCAATGACTCACTGCCCTCTGAAGTGTTACGAACCTGGCTTTGCTGGAGGAGGAGGAGGAGGAGGAGGAGGAGATGGTTAAAGATCGACAGCAAATCCTGCTTAATCATTCCCACCACCACTGTAGACAACAGCCTTTAGGTATGCATGGATGTAGATGCTGTAGGTGGGAAATAAGGGAGTAAAACTTCACATCCAGATATGGTGACAGCTGAAGTAACAGTTTGCGACTGTTCAGCTTTACCCACGCTCCCGCGCTGACAAAGGGAATGTTGTCTTCCTTGTGTCCCGAGTTGGAGAGTCCTCGTCAGGGTGAAGCTCTCGCCAAACTCCTTGGGTCGAGGCTGGGGCTCGTTTTCAAAGAGCCTCTTTTGTGTTCCTGCAGCCTGAGAAAACGGGACGACTAACAAGCTGTCAGTGTGATCCAGTTTTCTCAGTGCGAACACGGTCTGATCAAACCTGATGAGCCTCTTATTTGTGTTTCCATTGATCTGTGGGACTGGAAATGGCTGCAGCATTTCCTGCACATAGACAATATGCAATAGAGTATACGCACAAACATGCAAACACACTAACAAAGATACCACAGTGGCTGGTGAAGAGCTGAAGTGTTGTTTTGTAGACAGCATTGTGTCACTCTTCACACCTTTGCAAAAACTGCGCACATACACTGTGTGCAGCGTGAATTCATACACACCACATAGAGTGCTGCTGTGGCTGAAAGTGAATTATGGAAGAGGTCACAGTTTCATAGACTTTTCTCTAGTGTGTGCGTGCACACACACACACACACAGTTTTCTGTGCATGCCGTACTGCCTGGGTTGAGACTATCAGAGCAGTGGATGAGAGAGGGTTGGCATGTGTGATGTTAATCTAACACCTTTGAGCTCGAGAGTGAGCACAGTAGCTGATCTCACACTCACACCTTTCTATCTTCCCACCGAATCTGACTGATCACATACACATGTACATATGCACAGGCAGGCAAACATGCATACACATATCAGAGAGAGCCACTATTTTTTTGTCACTGGTATTACTCACCATCAGTAGGGCCAAACAACTGTACAAATTTATGTAAAAAGCGAGATTCTTGTTGTACCTGGATTGATTAAATAGAGAGGTGTTTGTGGTGGAAGAGAACAGCAAAACTCAAAAACACATCCAAAAAGATTTCATGCATTTGGCCAGACCTTTAAGTGAGCCATATTCCACGAGCCGTCCCTGCACACACACAAGACAACCTTTCTGCTTATCATGTTTCAAATGCAGACACTTCTCACAAAACACGCACACACCATCCTCTTTATCATACTAGTTGTCATCTGCTTTCTCATATTCCTGCAGAACTGCCAGATCGTGTTGTTTATAGCAGCTCAGCTCAGCACACACACACTACGAGCCATGAGCACATGTTCGAAAGCCGAAGAGAAGAACAAGGCGGTTTTAGCGCCGCATACACAAGTCTGCTCGTTTTCTGCAGGCCCCTATAAAAAGTCAAAGTCTTTGCTATCAGTAAACCAATGCATGCTTCATAGTTATGAGGACACAGAATGATTCTGCACACATTCTAATTATTTCTGTGACAACATCCTGGTACAAACTGCTTCCTCCTTCCTGATATCAGCTCTTGTTATTTCCCTGAAGGCCCTTGCTTTTTCTGCAAAGGAGCTACTTCAGAAAAATTATGCTATTAACAGTATAAGAGGAAATGAGATTAGAATAAAATAAGAATGGTCGGATGCAAAAAACAACATTTTCATGTAGAATGTTTGATTGTAACTTGTATTACATGAAGCAGACATCAAGACAACTGGCATGTTTTAAAATAGATCTTCAAATTTAACTAAATAAAAGTTAATCCATGTGTTGACTAAAAGTCCTCTCATGGGACAAAGCTGATCTGTAACTATATCAAAAATAACTTTGTATTTGTGGAAAATCTGAAGACCTTTACCCTGTTTGTGAATTCCCCTCCAACAGGAAGCGCAGTCGCTACATAAAGTCTAATGAATGGCCCCATTTAACCAACAGATTGACAGTAAATGGCTGGTAAACTCCAGATAGTAAAATGGCTGTAAGTAACAATGCTGTAAAAACTCAGTCAGATGACCCCGGAGTTTGACTGCATTTCTCTCGAAGGTATTGATTGAAGTGGCCACATGAATGATTGCATCAGTTGGATTATTGATGGACACGTGGAGAAACAGTGTGTAATTAAACAGTCCCTCGTGTGTGCTCTGGTCACCCCGATGGCTATCAGCAATAAACACAAGACGTACAGAGAGGGGACGGAGATCAATGTCTGGGTCTTAGATTTCAAAACAGGAAATCATGTCATGTGACATGACTTCATGGAGAGTAAAGGTCCATTCTGGATTTTTTTTAAACACAAATGGTGAGCCTACAAATACCGCCTCAAATGTGGCCAATTCCTCTTCATATGAACTAATTTTCCGTCATGTCTTCATGTCACACATATGTCCAAATCTTTTTCCCTGCGGGCCGCTGCATGGTGACCTCCTCAATCATCTGCAGCTGAGAATGACTTTGATTCCCATTTCATCGCCTCATCTCATCCATCTCTCGTAAGCTCTCCATTGTCTGAGCCGTGCATTTAAATGACAGTGATACATACGGCACATTACGGAGACAAAAGGTCGACAAGGCCCCAGTTTTTACTCCGCATTAAACAAAAAAAAAAAAAAGTGACAAAACCTTACGCCCTCATGGCGCTGCATAAAAAATTCACGTGATCCAGGAATTTATCGGCCCCCTCTTTAACAGCAGCATCCAGAGACTTAGCCGGCTGAGGTGTGTGCAAGGATCCCATTAAAATGCACTACAGAAAATGAGATTTGGTGGAGCCCTGTGAAAAACCATGCATGTAATCATCTCTGTTCCCCTCTCAGTTTATCTGCGAAGGATTTGGAGGAGGCTTTGGTTCCCCACCCTCCCTGCAACTCAACCTCCCCCTGTACCACACATTAATATTCATAGAGAAGATTCTCTCCTTGCTGTCTGTTGCTGCCTGTAGCCCACAGACTTGGCTTATTAGGAATCTAAAATATGGCTAGCAGACTCTCTGTTGGGAGAGGCTATTGTGATTTTCATGCACTGCCTGTGTGGACTGATAATGTGAAGGCGATACATGGCACGAATCATGTTAAGAATCCAGCAGACTATCTGTCTTCAGTTTTTTTAGTCGAATATCAGACTTCACTTGGCTAACTGGTGTGTTTGTGAATTTGTTGCCATGTGCTGAGTGATAGCAGGTTCACGGTGCAATGCTACAGTGTGAGTTCGCAGAGTCACTCGGTTGATCTTGTGGCTTGTTTTGGTCAAAGCCACCGTGGTGGAGTGAGTCAGAGTGAAACAGAGTGCTTCGCTTTCCTGCTTTAGTTCATGATGAACATTAGAGAGAGAGAGAGAGAGAGAGGAGGTGACTCATGCCTCCCATGTCTCGGTAATTACATGCTCAAAGTCATTAAGTCCACCTTGCAGATCTCTGAACAACAAGCTCCACAATGACTACTTATTACAGCATTTTCTCCGTGTCGCTTTTTTTTTTTCTTCTTCTTCTCTGCACTAATTGTGAAATATAGCTAATTTCCAACTTCAACTTCTCTCCTCATTTCTCTTTCTTTCTTAGAGGATCAGGTATGACAGGATACCAGATGTTGGCCTACATGCAATATGCAAAACTTCCACCTGTCTCCCACTAACCAGTGCAGCACACACACAAATATATATTCATAATAGGAAGATGTCGAACTTTAAATATGAAGCATGGATGCAGTTTGTTTAAATTGTTTTAAAAGATCTTTTGGGGGCATGACAACATGGCAACAGAGCGAGATAGTTCACATGCAGCAAATATTGTGATTGCATGGTGTGTCTTAAATTACAAGCCACAATGATGCGTAATCATAAATGTTTTTATGTGCACTTAAGGCTAGAAGTTTGCTAAAATGTATTTAATTGCATTTATTATGATATACTGCAAGAATGAAACCAAATCGATAACACAGAGTACGTAAATGGTCAAAATGTTGGTCAATGCTTCTGCAAACATTTGCCTGCACCCTATCTGACCCTCTTCTCCAGAACACACTAAAGTGAGTAGAGTGCAGTCTCTCTCTCTCTCCCTCTCTCTGTCTCTCTTTCCTCTTTCACATGTAAATTAGTCTTTAATCTCTGCTGCTCTAATAGACAACCATGGCAACGGAGGCAGGCCTAATGAGGCAGAGGCGCAGGTTAAAATCTGCCTGTATGCTACCACCATTCGCACGTTCAACAGTTTAAATTCACACACACTTACATTACATTACTTGCATTATAGCCCTGCAGAACAATTACTGTTAAGATTAACATTCCCGTGACAAGTTACATGAATGGTATTTGTGTTGCTGTATTAACAAAAAACAGACGAGAAAGCCCCAAAAACTTTCAGAAGTGTTCATTTTCTATGTTATATGTTGAGAAATAAATGTCAAATTCAGAGAAGGAGCCTTTACAGGCTACTTTTTGCTAAGCAGTTGTCTGAATAAATACACAATCCACTCAAATGATGCATGACGCACGTGTGAAACAAACCATGAAATGTGGGATGTAAAAGAAATCATGTGAGGACATGAATATTTGTATAAAAATATAAAGAAAAAAGAATAACTGACGTAACTGACCACAAACTTAGTCTGCTGAAAGATGTGTGAAGATGAAAATGGTACAAACACACCCACACACACACATACACACAACTGATAAAGATTTGAATACAGCGTTAAAAGGCACTCAAGTAGTGCTCATTTCCATGTGAGTGCTACTGATGCTCCAGCACTCCGTTGACTGTAATTTACAGCCATATTAAATCCATTAGACCAACATGTGTTTTCAGAACAGTTCAACCCACAGACAAGCTTTTCAGCATGCTGCAGTCCCAAACCTCAAACTCACACACACATGCTTCACGTAGGCAGCGAGTTAAGAAGAACGTGGGAGGATGTGAGGCCGTGTGTGTGTTTTGCATGCGAGCCACATTACGACAGCAGTGTGTTGGAATTATTTCATGCGAAAATCTTTGTTGTTCTCAACTTTTAAATCCTGTTTTACTGTTTTTAGTGTAACAAATTTCCTGTCATTGCTTTCCACTGTGAATTACCAATGAAATTACTGATCATGTGTGGGTGTCCGTAAATGTGTACATTGCATTAGTTTGTCCTGCAAAAAAGTAAATTTATATTTGAGATTTACAGACTTGGATGTTAAGAAATCTAAAAAAAAAAACAATGACACATATCTAGAAGTTAAATGATGCAATTTACATTAAATAATACAAGCAGTTATTGTATAAGCTTCTATGCAAAAGAAGGAAAATGTATTTAATTTATGAAAACATCCATAAAATGAAATATTCTCTCAGTTCTTGCTTTTAAAATCTCTTCATCGACTCATCCTGTCACATCTGTGAGAGTTCTTCTCACAAACCTTCGCTTGTCTTACAGCCACACGGGGAACAGATGTTGACACGCGCCTACAACACCTTTCTTTGTAATTATTCTGTGTACACTGACACAGTGCTATCACCTCACACAGGGGTATGTTGCTACACCAGCCTAATTAGCAATTAACAGCCATATAGTCATGAAAACCCTGTCTGTTGGCATTCACTGGGGGATAAAGGCTGTAGTTAAGAAAAGAAAGATATTTTGAACAAAAGAACAGAGTGCATATATTTTTCCTTATTTTTCCTTGCAACACATATAATGAGTAATAATGATTGCATTAATAAAGGAGCTACAGTGTTTTTCGACTGTAGCATGATTGTGTCATTTTGTCTTCGTAGAAGGCTGCTGAACGACAGAACACACTCTGTCTGTCTGTCTTTGGTGCAATGTTATTTTTGCCCTGAGGCCCAACACAATTAACACCCACTGCCAACTGGTAACTTGTGTGTGTGTGTGTGTGTGTGTGTGTGTGTGTGTGTGTTGTGTTGTGAGCATGTACATGCATGTGTGTGTACATGCATTAATGTGTCTGCTCTAGATACATAAACTGGTTTAATTTGTTTATCCATTCAGGCAAAAATTACTGTTTTTCTGACAAAGTGTGTGTTTTGCCATAATTAGGAATGCACATACATATCTGCAGCTGCACCATGAGGGAAATTTAACTTTGATTGATTTAGATTTTTATAATTTCCGGCTTCTAATTAATTGCTCTTCGGAAGTTAATTTCTCAGTAAATGTAAAATAAACACGCGATAAAGCTGTGTTTAATTTGGCACACAAAGAAGAAAATTACCGTAAAGCACGTGCACAAACACACACACAAACACGCTCAGCTTGTCATACGGCATCTGTTAAAAAAACACAAATCTCCCTAGATTGATCACTCAGAAGCAAATCAATGACATTTGGACATTTTGGAATGCATCAGTAAATCAATTCAACCCCCTGCAACAAGAAACAATAAACCTTTCTTCAGAGGTAATAAAAGAGTACAGCCCATTCCATTAATTTATTGCCCCCCCGTGTGTGTGTATGTGTGAGTGTGTGTGAATGAAATATGAGTAGATAATCACAGGCCAGGAATTCTTCCGGTGGTCCAGCAGGCAGGTCGGTATGCCGTACGGAGGAATGTGGAACCTGCAAAGTCAAAACAATGTTGGGTAATGGAATGAGGGGAGAAATGACGTGAGGAAGGTCCTAAAGGACAGGAGCGAGGGAGAGGAAAAAAGGAGTGGCTGAGAAGTGGAGGAGGTGGAAAAAGAGGAATGAAGTAGGGAGGGTTTTTTTCTTTTTTTAATCACGCTGGAATGAAAATATTCCCTTTTTGTGGCATCCAAACCTGTCACAGTAATAGTACAGCTACAGTGGGAGTCCAGATTTAAGGCACAGCTTGATTTTAAACACTGTGCCTTGAGTAAACATGCTTCTCAGGAACCAAAATATGCATGAGTGCTCTGTTTAGGTGTTCTGTTCATTATGAAGCTCCAAAATCCCCCCCATAAAGGAGGTTTACCACAATAATCACTCTTATTCACCACCTTCTCCCTGCCTCAAACCTCATCCATGTTATAGCCTCCCATGCCCCATCCAGAATCGCTCTAAATCTGTGTAAATAAGGAAATGCTCCAATTTCGATGCACGCCGCAGAAGAAAAGATGCATGAAAAGATGCGTGAGCCCCGTAACACAATACAATTCAGAGGTGTGGAAATCTCCCCTCCTTAATCCAGAAATCAGTGCTGTGGAAAGAGGGATTTGGGGCTGTCACTGCTAAGCTCCTTGTCCCTGGTGTATTATTGGAGCTGTGGCATAGAGGAGAAACACTGGGAGGATGATGCCGCTGCTCACTGCATTGTAAACAGGTTTCAGTGTTTGGGAAATAAGCATCTTGCCATAACTGAATTTCCAGGAGCAATGTAGGAAGAATGATGGCATCGACGGCAGCGGACGCTTATCTCTGTGCTGCATCTGCGTACATGTGCAGCTCTGACTGCTCAGCTGCAATCTTTAGATGAACATACAGTATGTGCTGGTGTCTGGTGCTGACAAAAAAAAAGTGAAGGAGAAAATGTGTGCAGAATGCAAATGAGAGTAATTATTTATTAGCAGTTTCACACATCATCTTTTTCAGCTCGAGAGCAGCAGAAAACTGATGCACGTCACCTGAGACACACACATTCAGACATGAAGATGAACTGTCTGCTGTTAATTAACTGTGCCTTGAATCTGCACATTCAAAGCATCATTAAATACATTATATGGTATGTAATTCTCTGAAATATTCTGGTATCATGCATGGTTTTTGGATACTAGGTGTTGTAGCAGAAGTACAGCCAAGTAACAGTAGAAATAACGCTTGAGAGATTCTACATGCAGGCGTAATGCATAAGACATGAGCTATGTCAGGGAGGTGAGTGGGTCGCAGCTCCAACCCTGTGCTATTCATAGATCCTGCCGATAACAGGTTGACTTCTCTGGGAAAGCAGCAGCAGGCAGGGAGAGAGTGGGGTGGAGGGGTGGTGGTAGACGAGAGACAAAGGAGGGAGGGTGGTGGAGAATTCACCTGTGGAAAGAAACAGAGCTGAGGAAGAGAGGAGGATGTTTTAGGCTCGGAGCAAAAGGATGAAACGGAGGATAATGAGGAGGAGGAAGGAAGCATCTTTCTATCCACTCACACACAAACACACACACACCTGCACATGAGAGTTTCACATCTGATTGTTGACGAAAGCAATGAAAGAAAGACAGAAAATGTTGAATAAGATGGAGATGGAGTGAGAGGCAAAGAAAAGAACGGAGAAAAAAGGTGGAATTGGTGAGTTTGCACCCAAACAAACATCCACACGTCAGTTGCATTACGGTGTATAGACCTGGAGGTAAAATGTGGAGGAGCAAATTCCCTGCTCCTCCATCTCTCCTTAATGTGTGAAAATAAACTCGTGGAGCGAGGCAGGACAGACGCAGCGTGTCAAACCGGCTTCATTCAGCCGTGGCAGCAGTCACGTTGGTCTGGTGTGACTAACTACAATCATGTCATCCATAAGCCCTGTGACTGCACCCTGTCTGTCTGCAGCAACGATTCCACACATACCCACACGTTCCAATCTTACAAAGGAATGCAAGACTTTAACTCGCAATGGAGTATTGTGCACGGTTGTATTGGTACTTAACTAAATGATATCAGCGCTTCTTCCAACGAAGGTGCAGTGTTGATCCTGCAGGTCTAAAAACCAACATCGCCAACAAATGGTCGCGATCTCCTCAATCAATTACATCATTGCCGATGTTTTTTGGTTCCCAGTTGGCTCTCTTGACTGCTTTACTCCATATCACAGTGTCCACGGTCTCCCCAATGAGGAGCTCTGCCAACGTAGGCAAGCCCTCATGCCAACGGAAATGGCTGCCTCTAATTTAGCTGAACCGGCTGCATTCCTTGCCTAAAACAAAGCCGTTGCTGTTCACCATATTAAGGCGATCTTGCAACAGATACCAGCTCCATGTTGAAATGGACTCTAATCCCTCTTTTCATGCTGGCTTCTTGGTCCTCATCCAGTTGTGCTACAATTGACAAGTGAACTCCCTCGGGCATATGCACTCTCAGGCCTTAATAATAATAGTGATAATGCATTTTATAAATAACACATGTTTCATTAAATGCAAATCTCAAAGGGGAAATAGGAGCGTAGATCTACATGGTAATTAAAAGCAGGTAAAACAACAGGGAAAAGGCTGAATCTAAAGCTGTGGCATAAGAATAAGTGGTTGGCTTTTTAGTAACTTAGAAATACTGCGGTGACTTATTAAGAAATGTTGCAGCATTCATTTAAATGTCTGGTGTGCCTTCAAGTGGTCAGGAAGTGTGTTCAAATGGTACAAAGCAGCTCTTCCGGACGTCAAACTCCCCAGTGGTTCATATCCGACCCAGGGGCCTGAACCTAATGTTGCACATGGAGGTTTTAAGTTATTTTCTTCCTCACGCTTACATCTGTCTAAGCAAAGTTTCACTCTTATTTCCCTTATTCACACTCCTTATTTCACTTCCCTTCTCTCTTCGTCTCCCTCTCGGTCTCTCTTACACTCTCTCTGCCTGAGCCTGCCCTGACCCAGACGTCTGTTCCCTGTCTGAGCTCCTGCCAGATTCCTGCAAGGGGAGGAATGCACGAGAGGGCCTCGCCGAGCCACAATTAACATTTCGTCGGTGCTGCGCCCACACCTATGCAGGGTGCTTAATGATGGCATATTCATGAAACGCAAATATTTGCACAGAAAAGCTGTCTCCCAGCGACCGCCGAGAGGCAGGGGGAAATAATTGAAAGGAGCTTGCAGCACTTATAAAAAAAAAAAGGGGAGATAAAAAAAAAAGAAAAGAAAAGGAGAGCTGAGATAAATGGAGGGCTGGTCTTTAAAGAGATTGTTGGTAGCGAGAGGATACCCTGTGAGGAGTGTGTAGTGACAGGAGAAAATCTTCTCTGTGGGGGACAGCAGCACATGCTGAGAGGGCACCGACAACAGTGAAAAAAATCCTGGCACATCAATGTGGAGAGAGATGGAGAGAAGAGGAGAATAGATAGAGAGAGGGGGGGACAGGTAGAGTGAAATATTTTTTTAGCCAATGGAGGTATCAGATGCAGTAAAACTGAGATGTATTCAAAAAGAAGTGATGACAAAGGATAGAGAGAAACGAGAGATGATACACTGACGGTTTTCCAAGAGGAGCAGACTGCATACCGTCCTCCATTTCCCCAAAGAGCATCCCTCCCTACTGCTGCCCCCAGCTGGGAGAGCACACACACACACACACACACACACACACACACATATGCACACACACATACATCCAGCCTGGCTGTCTGGATGGGGGAGGGGTACACAGAGATGCAGGGAGACGGTGAGGGATAGTGATGGAGAGGGGAAAGAGAAGAGCAACAGAGGAGGATGCAACAAGGAGGGGAGGAGGGAGAGAGACGGGATCGGAGGTGGAATGCCGGGCAGAAAAAACAAAAGAGGAACAGAAAAATTACGGCGTGTCTACGTGTGTGTGTGTGTGTGTGTCTCCACCTGCACTGCAATGCTTACACTGTAAATCAACCACCTGACTCAGCATCCCACTCTGTTCACACACACACATCTCTATTCATCATCCATGTTCTGCTGCCCGCCACCGCCACACACACAAAATTCCAACAAAATCCCCCTGCAGAGAAGTAATTCAGGAGTCAATAACATGGTACACATGCACTCACTCACTCACTCACTCACTCACACACAAACATGCACCATCCCCCCTCCGAGCACACACATAAACACATATATACATGTACACACACACACACACACACACACACACACACATGCATGCAGTCCTAAACGAGACAGCTGGAGCTATCAAACCAAAGCCTGTGAGAGCCAGCTTTCTTCAGATGGATTTGAGATGTGGGCTTTACCGTATCATCTGCCAGCACGCTGCTGGGAATGAGACGTCACATTCATAACAGCCTACTGCCTTATAAGGCAATTATCTCTCCCTCTCTCTCCCTCCCGCCCCCCACACCTCTCTCTCTCTCTCTCTCTCTCTCTCGCTCTCTCTCTCTCTCTCAATCTTTCTCCGCTTCAGTGGGGGGAGGGATGAGTGGTTTCAATTATGTGCGACAAAGACCAAATTAGGCACCTGGCAATTTCAATACAGCCTCTTTCTCTGCATTAAGTTGATAGGAAGTGGTTTTGATGGGGAGGTGATGTGGTTGCATGCATCTTGGGCTCATGGATGTCTGCACAGTGATAAACCAATTGCTTTTGAATTTATGAATAACAAGAAAAAAAAACACATGTCCTATTGCTGCAACATCTTGCAGAAAAATGATCAAGAGATGTTCTTTTGTTCTCACCAAAGGAAAGCAAACACTGGTTTGCACATTCCAGTATGCAGGTCACACAAAGGCTCAGCAGCAGGCCACGATCGATCCGTCCGCGGCAGCTTTGAGGGCACACTGAGACTCTACTCTCATTGACTACTTCACAATCAATAGCTGATTACTGGCTAGAGAAACTAGCTGGGGTATCTGACACTGCTCTGCTCTGCTACTGCAACCGTGCACTCAGTTTCACACGCAGAGCACAATGAACACAAGATATACACAAATGCAACCAGTTGCTGCTTTCAAGCACTCTTTCTCTCTCTCTCTCTCACAGACGCACACACAACACACTGTATAATGTAGAAATGCACACCCACACACACACTGTAATGTAGATAATCTCTCTAATGAGGGATGGCAGGTTGCAGCTGTATTGAAGCTGTCATCTGTCGGACTGTGCGGCCCGCACAGAGGGCTGGGCGATATAATGACTACAAATGTGTGAATGCAGTTTTTCATTTAAATTTCTTTTTCCTCAATTTAGTTTAACACCATCCACCCGTAAAGACAGCCATTATCTCCTGACACCATATTCGAACACCGCAAGTCAAGAATGGAAAAATCAACTCTTCATCGTGTGTGTGAGTGCGCACTCAACCATCTCCTTTTTTCCATCTCCATGTATGGTGCTGCTGTGTGGCTGCGAGGGGACCGGCGAGTCTCGCTTGTTTCCTCTGCACCTCGCAGGCAGCCACGGCTCTAATCCACTGAGCTGCTAAGGAAAGAGTGCTGACGGTGCCCTTTTCCAACCTACTATCTCCTAATCCAGCTGGCTGCGAGTCTGGAAGAATAATCCTGGATTAGGAACTCCTCCCCATGGAGAGGCCATAGGGTCCCTCGTGGGGGCCCCCTTCAGAGTCAGCTGTGCCTGAGGCGCCTTGCCTTTCACATCGTGAGAGAACATAACAGGCAATCCAAAAACAGACAAACAGTGTCTGATTAGGACTGAATTGCATCAAACCTTGCCTTGTTGCCCTGAGGGTAGCTGTGGTGCTTATTGGAGAAGAATAATAGTAAAGAGGGATAATGGTGGATAGGCCTTGTGATGTTACAAGTGCTTTTCATTTGAGGTGACAAATATTTGGATTCAAAAACGGCAGGAATTGAGCCCCAAACGAGGCGCTTTGTTAGCACAAGATACACTCTAATTGGGGCATTGTTTGAAATGACAGCTATTGTCTTAATGAGAACCCTGACGTGTGTGTGTGTGTTCACAACTTAACCTTGAATGTCAGAAGCTAAAATAAAGGTTGCATTCACTCTAAATGGATCAAAAGAACCAGAAATCACTCATAACACAGTCATGGTTATGACACGTAGCTTATTTACGCGCATTCAGACAGCGACATATTTCAACCCTGAGTCAAAAAAATACCAACATAGCTGTTTCACAAATAAACCAGGTATAAAAACACACGAAGTGGAGTTGTTCACAGTTCAAGGCAACTACAAAGAGACCAAACTGTCTGTTGAGAAGCCACAGAGATTTTCCAGACGTTAATAATGAGTGACACCATGAGTGTAACACTGAGGTTGATCCAACACAAGAGAGGTATCATGATCTCCTGACCAAGATAAGATGTGTCAGAGCCACAGAGTCACTCAGTGGCATGAAGTAGCAATAAGTCATCCACGGCGAAGGCAGAGAGGAGAGATGTTGTTACGTATTAAATGACAGGAGACTTTCAATTTATTTACATTGATCAGTAACTAAGGTGAAAGACTGTTTTCATCACCTGCCTTTATTGAAATCAATGCCTCGCTGCAAAGCACGAGCAATTAAACACAAATGAATGATGCAGGTTGAAGGAGAATTTCCCCGCATTTGTATTTCAGTCACATCATCAAAGATTGATCCAGACCTCATCCTGAGGCTGAGAGACAGGATATAGAGCGTTATTAGCTTGGCTGGCCGATCAGTAATCAACAGGCTTTTTCATCTCGTCCTCCCTCAGCTCACAATCACCAGTTTATTTACCTGCATGGCTGCCCAAGAGAGCCTGGAGCTTGCGTCAGTGCACATATCCCACAGCCCCATCGAAGCACAACAGGGGACAGCAGGGAGGTTTAATGCACCGAGTGTGTGTGGACACATCATGGCAACATGACTAATGGTTGTCAAGATGACTTTAAGCTCCAAGCTAATCAACGGTTGATTGTAATTACAGGGAAAAGTGATTACTCCTTAAAGCTTACATCAAATGATGAGGCCATTTTGTTTTCATTAGCTTAATTAGCTATAGTTTATATATGAAGCCCATTCATTACGACATAAATTTAAAAAATGTCTCACACATATACAGTTTAATTCTTTAACAAAAGGCTCAGTGTCGTTTCTGAAACAGCTGGGAACTGTAGTGTTTTTTAGTAAATGTTACTCAAACAGGAGGGACATTTGGGGGTTTAAGCAGCAACAATTACTGCACATCATATTGAATACTTCGACTTGTCTTGCTATCAGAGGTTAGGGCTGACACTATTCTATATCTTTGATAATAATTCAATAGCCAATCTTCCAAGACTTTTTGTCTTCCGACTTCCAGCCCAATCATTCCTACTAAAGACATGAATCATTAAATGAATTGCTCATGAATATAAAGTGTAATTTTAAGAAAAGGGTGGCTTATTTTCTAAAAAGTCTGGGCACTGTAGTTTTTAGCAAATGTTACTCGAGACGGAGTAAATAGTGGATTTTTTGGGGGCTATTTTGAGCTGCGGATTAATACACATTTGGTGCTCTAGTATTTACAGTGACAGGACAGTGAATCTACAGTGCTCATGTTCAGCATAATGAAGTAACTGTTCCTGGACAATAATGGAGCTCTATGGCACAGAAGAATAAGATACATCGACGATACTTGTTAGGAGGTTCATTGTATTTGTTTTAATTGTTGGTTTTGGTCTTTTCAAAGAATTTTCTGATAATTAGAAAAATACAGAACATGACAGGACTCGTCCTTTAACAACTATGAGCAATAAAAACGCAAACATAGCTACAGTATGACTTAAAAGCACAGCGCAGTACTGCTGTATGTGGTCAAAGCAAAGTGCTGTTGGTTTTTCATTTCATGCATTTAAAATATGCTGACATATGATGAGTCAATGTGAGGGACTTTTTGGCAGCACTATAAAAGGTCATGTACATAACAATAAAACATCTTTCATAAGGTGACTTTTTAATGCAAAAGGAATATTTATCAATCTTCTATGAATCATAGAGCTTTTATATTAAGAGAATAAATGCAAAACTGTGTCTGAGTCATTCATTTCCTCCCTTTTTCTGCCTCTACCAAAATATGCAAACACACATGCAATGTTTCACACACACACCAGCAGGAAGACCGATGGGGCGTTGGAGGTGATCTGAAACCCACACAATAATAATACAGATGTGTGTTTGCATCTACAGTACAAGCACACATAGACACACCTGCGTTCTCGCTCTCTCTCTCTGTGTCTTTCTCACACTCACGCGATGTAAATCTATTGCAGTTAATCCAGCACGTACCACGCTCTCCAATTCATCATAACACCTGTGACATATCTCAGACGCATTCAGCATGGCAAAACAACCCGTGAGCTCTAAAATACACAGAAAGTCATAAAATATATCTTCACCCCTGTCACCCTCAATCCTCCAGCTACAAGCCTACCACCGTCTGCCTGCAGCTATTTTAAGAAATGCCTCATTTTCATTTCAATCTGCTGTATGATATAGAGCACGGCTCCTATAAGCTGACTCCTTCACCTAAATGCCGTTAACAGTTGAATAGAGCACAGACGAGACAGGCTCGAAAGAGCGACTATTGTGATGATAAGAGGCCAAGTCAATCTATTTGCAAGGGTGAAAAGACATCTATTTTTGTGTCTTCTTCCATGAATAGAGAGACGAGAGGGGAGGCAACATGAAAGCAGTGATATATGCATGTCTTCTGTCATACTTCATCACACACTATAAAGATGTTGGAAGAAGTATTCAGGTCCTGGTACTCTACTACAAGTAGAAGTACTGCATTCAAAACTTTTTTACTTAAGTAAAACGATGTAATTATTATCAGCAATATTTAACTTAATAATTAATTAACAGTAGACGCTATGCAGAAAATAATGCCTAATATTACTGCTGCATTCTTATGTATGTTGTATTTTTCTGCAGTGGATGTTTATGTTTAGCTACTTTATATTCTGTTGGTTAGTTTAATCTACAGCAATGCATCATGGTCTACAAGATCATCATATGTTTGTAGCGTTACAGCCCTATGAGACCCAAGTATCCCTAAAAAGTAAACTTTTCCCGAAAAAAACATCCCAATTTTTGACTTTATTACCTTAAAGTCTGTGTAAAGGTAATTCTGAGATTTCTTTCAAAATACATTAAATATGTTGGAAAATAGTTCCTGAAAACATGTGAAAAGACTTTGAACGATATATTACTGAAATGTGGAGTTAGAGGTTAAAACAGTTTTTCACCAGTTTTCAGTCCAGGATTTTGTGGGCGGTCCTAAAGGGTGGCTCGATGACACGCTGAGGCCACCCTGAACATACCCCTGCGCCCCTAGCAGAGAGATAGAGATTAATTCATCTCGCTCAGAGTGTTTTAAAGTTAGTCATGTCATTTTCTGAACTCATCTGACACGTTTCTGTTGCTTCAAAATTGCTGCTTGACTGTTCCCACGAGTGGGCGTGGCTTCAGCTAATCATTCAAATTTGGCTGCGTGGTTAATAACACTTTCGTCTTTGGTCTGACAAACTCAGAACACATATTTATTCTTACTTTACACAGACTTTAAGAAGTAGGAGAATTTTGTAAACCCATGAAGGAACACTTCATCCTTCAGTTTATCACAAACATTCACATTAAAAATCACAGAATTTGGAGATAGATGGTTTAACTGAACAGGAAGACTATGAAATATTATAAGTATAAGTACCTTGAATTTATACTTAAGTAAATATATATTTATATAGATATCAGTACCTACAAGCAGATGATATACATTTGTATAAGAAAACACTGGTAGTTTTTTTTCTCAATGCTGTACATTTTCTCAATATATGGAAGAGTTTTTTTCTTAATGTCTTTACATTTCCTGGCTGGAGGGACGTACTCAGACATGTTTAAAGGGTCTTTCTGAGGAAACTCAATAGATGATGACCCCATATTTCTTATCTGTAAACCATCTTTTCCTATCTTAAATTCTCAGTAGATACAGTAAAATTCACATTTATTTCAACATATGGTCAAAAATCACAGAGTTTCAGATTTCCTGACTCGTAAGTGGCAACAAAAAAAGACAGAAAATATTTTAAAAAAGGGAAGCAAATATCCAAAGACTGTTCACCACAGGACACACACACTAAGTGTGCACAGTGGTATACAACACGCTGCGTTTGTGGTGCTGATAGCATCCCAGCAGGAACACTCGTTTTATTATTCATTTATTCAACCATTTTTAGGTGTTTAAGTTCACACATTAACGTTTTAACTGTGTGAATATGGTAATTTTAGGTTTTATGTCTCAAGTGTGGTTACATGATATTTTGAGGGTTTTGTTTTATGTGAGGTCACTGAAGCAACTCCAATGAAATGGCGATAAAATATCACATTTTGAATTCAGTCCCTGATATGGGTCCAAAAACAATCTACACTTGCTGTAATGCAAATCCTTAGTGTCATTTGTTAGAGGTCCACATTATTAAAACTCCAGTTAGGTTTTCTCTTTAACCTTTTTTCAAAAAGACGAAGTGAAGCTACTCAAGTGATGCCATTTTAGTAATTTTCTCAGACTTCAGAAAGCCACAGAACCACACTGATGTGCACAGGATGTACTGTACTTCCCTTGACTATTAAACTGATGTGTAAAATTGGCACAGAGCCTTGTCAATGCATCTTTAGTGGATCTACAAATAACGAAAAATATCAGAATATCACTGCAGTCTGTTTTCAATAACTTAAAATGTCTCTTGAATTTCTCAGAGTTAAAAGGTTCACAGCCTGGAAACAGAACACACAAATCTGTATAATGTCAAATAATGACATGTATCTATACCAGAAATAATCACTGAAATCCCAACAGTAGTGTAGCATGAAGCTTGTTCTGTTATCAGACACTCTGATGGCTGAGCCTGCTGACTGTACCCCTTGAAGGCCCATTAACACCTCCAGAGGGTAGAGCCCAGCCCCCTCCATAAACAGCCCAGCCGGAGGTCCATCCTAATGGGCTAAGCTCATTCCCAGCCTGGCCCGCTCCAGGTGTGGAAGCCGAGCCCTGTAATTGATAATTAGGGGGCAATAACCCAGCGTTCAATGCAGGCCTCACGACAGGAGAGTAGCCAGGCCCCACACTGTCACTCAGTCAGAGGCGGTGGGGGGATGCAGTAACACATGTGCACACGGGCAGGTTTTAGTGTGTGATGCACATGTAAAGAGTGATAGAGCAGAGATGGATTATTTTAGGACAACTCCAACACAAAGAGGCTCCACAGAGCTTGAGTGCTTTGCGTACTTTACTGATAGTGATGCCTGGTTGTAACTGGAGACAACAGGTCGCTGACACACATTTTTGTCTTACTGTTAAACCACAGACCTTATCAATCATAATGCTGCACTAAAGTTTCTTTAATCTAACGTGTTGTAATAAGCAAAGCGGTTCCAACGAATACTGCAGCTCTGAGTCAGACTTTACAACGGGGCGATATAGTTTTTATAGTGTTCAGGGGATCCATGTGTTGCTCCATCATTCACTCATTTAGTTTTGTCTGTGGATAAAAACTGCATTAGTCACTCAAATGATGCAAAGAGGCCAAAGATTTGAGTAATGAGAAGTGGCGTTTTATTCATTTATGTATTTATTGTCATTTTCCCTTTATCTTGTTTTCTGCTATAGCGATGCATTAGCCCTCAGAGAAGCTATCAATCAGGGGCTAATGGGTTGTAATTGCAGGCAGGCAGGCCCCCACATCAGAGGCAGCGGGGTCTCTGGATAGCAGGATAATCACACGTACAGTAGAGAATCCCTGGGTGATCTCAGGGGGTATAAGTTAAGGCAATTTACAACTCATTTTCCTTTTGAAAGCCATTATACTCGTCCCACTGATGTCTTGCATCAATCAACAAGGTTAATATAGTGAGGGGTTAAAACAAGAAACAGACAAGGAAGAAATTAAAGTGTGTTTCAGACACTGCAGATTAACAAAAAACTCCTGGCTGTTTAGTCACTGGATGCCAAAAAAATACAGTCATAATGCACCCCGGTCTTCCAAAGAAAATGATTCAAATTTTGTTTCCCTGGAACGGCTCTGAGTGACTAAACTGGAATACCTGCGCTGCCGGAGCCATTCCCCAATGACGACTGTCAGCTCGAGTCTGCCTTTTGCTTTCAAGGAGCCAGCCACCTGACGATGGTGTCTGATGCTATCTCCACAGCTGTCCGCGACAGTCAGTTGATCGCTGTCAAATGCCTGAGCCATCACACACAAACACACTGTCAAACAGCCACAAACAAACAGCAGACGCTGATAAGGTTGTGCAAGATTGTTTAGGGTTAAACTCCGTCTGCTTTGCTGCCTTTGTCTCATGGGAGGCCCTTACATTGTTTGTCAGAAAACTGGAATGGAAATCCCCTGTGAGGCAGAATTCACACCTCATGTTTTTCATCTTTGCAGAGTTAAAAGAAGGCACGCTACAAAAAACAACATCTTAAAGTAGCTGCTCAGGGGACTGTCAGTGGTTTTGGACCGGAGGTACCAGGTGTCAGTAGAGTATTACATGTAAATACAGCTGTATTAGTCAGTGTAAATGCAATTCTGAGATTTCTTTCAAAATACATTAAATATGTTGGAAAACAGTTGCTGAAAACGTGAAAAGACTTGAGAACAATATATTACTGAAATGTGGAGTTAGAGGTTAAAACAGTTTTTCACCAGTTTTCGGTCCAGGATGTTTTGGGCGGTCCTAAAGGGTGGCTCGATAACACACTGAGGTCACCCTGTGCATAAACCTGCACCCCTAGCAGAGAGATAGAGATTAATTCATCTCGCTCAGAGTGTTTCAAAGTTAGTCATGTCATTTTCTGAGCTCATCTGACACGTTTCAGTCGCTTCAAAATGGCTGCTTGACTGCTCCAGCGAATGGGCGTGGCTTCAGCGCATTCAGTGGACACGCCCCCACAGTCCTGGAGCTGAGAACACTGCTCATTTTTACCTGATTTTGACACCTAATTTCATAAACTTGTCGACATTTTTAAACATTCAAATTTGGCTGGGTGGTTTATTCTTTGGTCTGACAAACCCAGAACACAGACTTTAAAGAAAACATATAAAGGCAGCCTTAATTTTAAAGCCTTATACATATTCTCTCTGTTTTCAGTGGCCAAAAGCCCTGAAATTAGAAAATGTTATCAAATTAGCTCTTTTACAAGAAACCAATTTATTTTAAGTTGAGAAAACTGCAGCTGCATACAGAAATTGCCTCTGATGAAAATTTGACATTTAAAAAAAGCACCACAGCAGTTTCTGAGATGAAACACAATGTCCTGGAGATAGTCTTTGAGCCAGGACCCCACATTTCAGCCATCAGTACCATCTGCAGGGAATAATTCTCATAGTGGTTTTTGCAAAGGTATGCACGCTGAGTGTTAGGAAATATGTCATAGCGTTGGAGCGGTGATAGCTTCCTGTGTATTATCATTTGAATAAAGCATCATACTGATGGTTCCCCCTTATTGAAAACTAGTGGGAACAATGAGAAAAATAGTTTCTCTGCACATTTCATCTATTACTGACACATAAGATGTGCTTCTGTTTTTCTGAAAGATATAACAAAAAATTCCTCTGTACTTAACCTAAAAAAATTAACTTTATTCCAGCCGAAGTGTAGTGTAAGTATGAGGCAGGATAAGTACGCTCAGAAATGCTAAGACGACACAGATTCATCATGTCTTTGGCATTCTGTGATAAGACTGAGGCCCCATTACTCCAGTACAAGGCTTCAGGAAGGTTGCTGCCATTGTTGGCATTGAGGTTTGTGTAGGGCTCCCCTCGGGTTGCACACATATACAGGATGTTACACTGTAAGTGCTTTTACAGGCAATGGGAAGACAAGTGGCTAAATAATTCTGACCTGCAACAGGGAGGCTCCAGATACATTCTTAGAGTTGTGTCAGGAAGGAGACCTCTACCCATGATACATCAACCATCTTAGGTCTCAACCTTTCTGTGCCAAAAAAGATGAAATTGAAAGTAATCAACTTCCACCATGCAAGGCCAACTGGATGGAAGGCCAGCCAGCACGCGTCGTCTACAGACCTTTAACTGTCCCAAAAAATGTTGCAGTGGCCACAGACTGTTAGAATCAGACATCTACCTCAAAGAGTGTGAAAAGTTCGGATGAAGACTTAAAAATGATGATGATTAAAAAACTATGAAATCATATAAAGTATGGAAAATTGTATTAAAGCAGAAATTTAATATATTTACTTTACAATCAAATGGGGTCTAATTTATGGCCGTTTGGAACTGCATATTTGAATTATTGCATAGTAATTCTACATAGATTTTATGCTGTACTGAGGTTAATATGGAATTTATACAAAAAGTCATCAGTGATTTAAATTCCTGAATAAATTCTCCTCAAATTTGCTTGATTATATTTGTCCTAGGGGTTTTATTGACTTTTCCAAAATAAACAAATAAAATGATTCGCTCTACTGACATTGGGCGCTGTACTGAGAGCACCACATAAGAGGTTGCTTTGTAGTTGACTATATATGTTGAATTTTATACTGAACTGTTCATTTTAGGGTTAGTGTCATAAAATGTATGACAACACACATAAAGCTAACACTGGTGCAATGCTATCACATATTCTTCTAGAGATGTATACCTTGTTAAAATTCCCCTCAGAATGTACTGACCTATCCTACTGGCTCAGGGACGAGTCACAAAAATTCAAAGTGGTGCAAGAACAAGAAGTATAACTGCATTATATGATTTAGTGTATGATGGGTCTGTGCATAGTAACAGTCTTTCTACTGCACAAAGCAAAGGACAAGTTTGTCGAAAAGGTTTTTTTTTTTGGTCAACCTAGTTACGTCCTCTCACCATCTGCTGCGGGCTAAATTAGATAGCTTTGTGCTAACGCAGCAGTGATCCTCTGCTCTCCTGCTTTGAGTTCCCTTGGTTATTATTGATATAAGAACTGCTGGAAAACCAAGTAAACAACTTCGGGAGATAGGAAAACTGTCTTCTGCTTCTTTCCACGTTCTAGAGAAACTAGTTCACAGAGCGGGCAATTACAAAGTATAATAGAGGAGGCATTGTTAAGCAAGTTGCCTTCATTTAAAGGGAAACCTCACCCTCTTGAATTTACTCTTCTCATTATATGAAGTCAACAAACCCTGTAGCTGCTCGATATTGTGTGAATTATAGAACAACTCGCTGATATTTGAGATATTACTGATCGATCTTTTGGTCACGCATACAGTGTGGATAATAAAATAGGAGACAAATGTCTTTGTGTTTACAAAGCAGGGAAGGGCAAAGAATTAGTAGCATTAGTATTTTATTATTGACAAAGGGAGTTGATAATATAAATACTTTTATCTTTGCTCTTATATAGTTTGTTCATCATTTACAATATAATCTACTTAACCATGTACAGTCATTTGAAGTTGTGATTTTTGATTAGTTTATTAACATTTCATAAATTATTCTCATTATAAGCATCTCTCTATAATAATCCCAATATCCATTTTGACATTACAAAACAATACACAGACTTTACGCTATTACTTTAGTGTTTAATGATGAAAAGGTGGTGGTTTTTGTAAATCCCAGCATTGTTTTTACTTGGTATCAGATCACAATCACAAGTCATTTATTTTTAGAAAGGCATTTATGAAATTGTATGCTTGGTACATTTTGTTGTTCGGTAAACCATTCTCTAGAGATGTTTTCTTAAAAGTATGACTGTGTTTTTATTAATACCAAGAATAGGCTCTTTTTTTCTGAGATGTGTACATTAATACATCAGCATATCATGGAGCTTAACAGCAACGTTGTACATTCAGTGATGACTGATCAAAACCCCCGTTAAATAGGAGTAGTCATTAATTAGGCTCGTGACTTACAGTGCATGTGCAGATGATGTGATTTCAATGAGGATTTTAATAAAATTCATGAGTTCACACACACACACACACACACACACACATGCACACACACACAAACACACACACAAAGTCCGATTTCGATCTCTAGACTTTGCTCATTTCAACACAGCCGCCCCAATCTTTAAAACTCTGCGGGCATTTCCAGCAAGCAGCTGCACACAATAACTAATAGGGAAAAGGAGCAGTTATGAATGTCATTTGCAGAGACTGCTTGCTGAGTGAGAGAGTGAGAGACCACAAGAGAGACAGAGGAGAAGGGGAGGGAGCAGAGGGAGGCTGATTGAAGGTCTTAATGTTACATTTTAGCAGCAATTTGAGAATGTTTTCACCCCCCAGGAGTGTCACTCAAAAGCTCTCAGGGAAAAAGCCTCAGAGTGGAGACCATCTTTACATCTGGGACTTGCAAATCACAGAGGCGAGATCACTCCCAGTATGAATCCTAAATCGTGCCTTTCCTCGCCTCATCTCTATCGTCTTTTTTTTCTTTTTCTCTCCGATGAGTCCCAGAACATCCAGCTTTTCTTTCTTTTTTTCTCTCCCAGGTTCTCCCCCATGATAGCTGCTATAATTAAAGAGAGTGGTCAGGGAGAGACAGAGAGAGGGGACGGGGAGGAGGAGGGGGGGGACTTCTACGGCTGTTCTCCAACTCATTACCAGATGTTTAGAGGTCACTCCAGTTTATACACACACCCACACATACACTGAAGAGTTTTGAAATGCTGTTGCAGAGTGAGAAGAACCAAAAAAACAAAAAAACCCAGATACATTCATGTGGACTGATTCTTAGTGTTGATGTGTTTTGATAGTGCGTTTGTCATTCATCTGAGGTGACAGTGGAGAGAAGAAAAAAAAACTGTGTATGGTTCAACATAGAAGACAAAACTTCAAGTAAAAAACTGCGCTGTCATATCCCTCCAATACCTTAGACAGGAAACTCATATTATATATTATGACGGTAATGTCTAAATGGTTCGGCTCCTGTTGCTCGACAGGTAAAATGAACGAATGTGTCTGACTTTATCAGGAGGAAACATACGCCTAACTTCCTCCTGCCTGTCGGGGAAACACCATTTTAACGGAGAGAAATTATGAGAATGTTCCTTACCGCAATCTGATGAGGAAATATGGTGCAGCCCTATCATGATGTGTTTGTCATATAAACACATTCTTACCTCTGTTTTGGGCTCGAGTGTTTTCCAACAAACATGTTGTGCCCTCTATAATGTCAAGAATCGCTCATGCAAGGATATAATATTGCTAAATATTTGTAACTTTGCTGATATAAACGCAAACATTCACTTGTTTGAAAATTAAATTAAACAAAAACGTAAAAGTACCGGCAATTCATTATAATCCTACTCATAGGTTAACCCTTCTTTGTTAACACAGAGGGTTTGGATTTTATGTTAAAAATGTCCTGCTCAGACTTGAGATATGCACATATAATTTGATATTCACACAAATATTCCGTTGTGAGAACACAGGAACACTTTTTTCAAGTTCAAGTTCAAATCCTGTGAATGAATCTCCAGTTTCATTTGACCTGCGGTCAGAGTCTGCACGTAGTCAGGCCGGTTGCCTCAGACCCTGATGTGACCCCAGCCCACATAGCCCATGGAAGTATGCCAAGCCAGCAGCAGACTTGAACCTGAAGTAGCTCCAGACCAGCATTTCGCCTGGTGATTGTCCATTCTGCTCCAAGAGGGAAAGCAGCCTCTTGTCTTCCGGCCCGCCCGGCAGCAAAACCGTCCTCATCGCGGATTCATGTGATGCCGAACGTTGTAAATAACATTCTGGTAAGGCAGTGGTCCACATTGCACCACATGAAAGGATCAAGTGACAAAAATCCTCAGTAACAGTGAAGCAGGGGCTGTGGAGAGAGAGAGGGGGCAGCAAATAGTTCAGGAATCCAGCAGATGGATCCAAACATTTGCTGTACTAACATGAGCCAAGACCAGCAAAGCTCCCCATCGCCTCCAACTCAGGACTGTTTCCGAAAGGTGAAAATATCCCGGGTTTTGGAGCCTTTCTTGCCCTCCGGTGGAGGTGTGGGGGTGGGGTTTGGTGAGGGCGAGGGGGTGGATGACGGGGAGGGCGAGGAGGGCTGGGGGGTGGAAGTGCCTCCATAGGGGCAGCTCTGCGAATCTGGGTGTTCACCGGAACACTCCACAGTGGGGATGTAGCGGCTGTCCCACATCCCCGGGCCACACAGTTTACAGAGGTCGTGTAGGCTGCATGGGATTCTGGGTAGGAGGCGGAACTGGTAGAGGAGGCTGCGGGCCTGGAAGAGCAGGACGAAAAGTGGCAAGATGAACTATAATATGTTGCAGATTTTAAACACAGTGGATTAAAACATCAATACCCTTGACTCTCAACTAAAATACAACAAAACAATGTCAAGGTCAACAGTGCAGCACGTTACCTAAAGCTAAAAAAACGCTGTGCCTGCTCTGGTTGCAAAGTCTCGGGCAAACAACAAAAGGTGTTACACCCGCTGCATGCTAACATGAACTCACTGCCTGTGGTTGCAGCAGTACTAACACAGCATCCATAAACATGAGGATGCAGGCACAGACTCAGTAGCAGGGATGCATATCATAAATCCTCTGCATGGCACGGCAGCATCCCATTCAGCACCTCAAGGCCTCTGTGGGCAGGTTACAGTATATCATATGCTTCGCTGCAGCATTGGGCAGGACTGCTTGATGCAAACACAACCCTAGTTTGAATTCAACGTCATGCAGCAGTCTTTGCTCATAAACCGGTTACTATTCAGATATTCTGAGATTAATGGATGTACTCTGGGTAAAAAGTACAGGGCTAAACGGAGCCTCGTAAACACAATCGTTAAATCTCACAACATGCCATAAAGGCAAGAAAAGCTGGAGCATTTACTGCTACGTACCTTACGTAGCACCAGTTCTCCATTCATGTGCATGGAGAGGTTGCTGAAATGAAGCAGCATTTGGTCAGTGGCGAGCTGCTGTTCTGTCACATCCTCTCCGTAGAGAACAATGATGGCCACGCACAGGAACAGGTGGAAGTAGTCCGTCTATGAGGGGAGGAAAACGGGGTGAGTGAGGGGGGTCGGTACTGTAAGACAAATGCAGGGATATCTCCAAGTGTTCTGGGACCTAATAGACATATTATAATTCCAATATGAAATGACAGCGCGGTCATAGTTCTCTGTGTTTAGCCATGCCTTTGCTGAAGGGAACAATTTGAAGATTACCACAGAACAAAGACAAAGAGAAGAATGCAAACAAAATGCAAATTTACACTGAAATCCTGTTTAGGGAAAATGCAAATTATGAGGGCAGTTAATATTTGGAAAAATAAGCTTTAGGATGGAAAATTGAGGGCTTGATTTGAAAAGGGTATGTATAATAAAGACTTGTTTTTGTGTGTATGTGGGACGTACTGATATTTATCATATCTTAGTGTCTGTTAGTCAAATATTTTAGATGACAAAAACAGTTATAGTGCCACGATATCATGTCTCCTCTTTTCACAGAAAAATCAGATATCAATCAGAAATTCTTGCTTCTGGTCTGTGTGACATTCAACCGTCTAAACCGAGGTTTCACTCTGCTATCTCCTCTATCGGCACCTGTAGTTGAAGATCAGAGCATCTAGCAGAGAGCCTGAACAGATGGCATGAAGCAGAACGACTGATATTTGACGCTGTCTCAGCAGGAAGGGGTGTTAAGCTCTGTGTCGTGGCAGTGAGCACGACACAGATACAAGTTTTGGTGGACATTGATACAAGACGATGACTAAAACTGACCACAGGTCACCTGCTTCAGCTTCCATCCATCAGACGCGACTGTAGTTTTTAATACACATACATTCATAAGGCTGTTATGTTCTGTATTGAAATGTAGAAATTTAAAGTGAACAAAATCAAAATGTGGGATTTTATGATTGTTCAATCTTTAAAGAACCACTAATCCCTGCTGAATTAAACCATGAAACCCCCAAAACCAAGAAGTAATATGACATTTTAAAAGAAATTTAGGAGGATTATAATGGTCTGGGCTGACAGGCTTTAAAGGAATAACATGGACTCTTTATATTGCAAACAATGTTAAAATTCTGCATGCCCTCTGAAAAATCATCACAAATGTAGTGCCGTAGTGAAAAAGACGCCTCTGTGCATCCCTTTATGCAAAGTTTTTCACACAGACTCGTGTATGCAAAGGAGCCGTTGGGACTTTGCCCTGACCTGGTAATGTGCCCAACAAGCCTCCCACATGCGCAGAGCCTCGGTGTCGGGGAACTCTCGTTTGAAACAGAGCAAGATCCAGCGATGGCAGAAGAGCAGCTGGAGGCCGTCCTCTCCCAGTCTGGTGAGGTGCTGGTGGAAGCGGGGCAGCATGAGACGCAGCAGCTCCCGCAGGTACATCTGAGGGGCAGGTCGGAGACGGGGTACAAACCGTCTTACAAACACGTCAAACATTTTATAGTGATCTTTTTGTATTCTTAGGCTAGAAGTATGCTTCTCCAGGCTGCATGTAAGCAAATATACAAAGATGTTGTTCACATTTGTGTATGGATTCACCAGGAAGCAACGTCAGGTAGAAGACATCAGGAACTGAATTTAATTTCACCCCCCATGAGAGTGTGACATATACGGACTTATTGTTTTTAAGTTTTCTATTTGTTTTCTTTAACACTATTTTTTGACAAATTGTGATTGTACCTGTATAACAACGTGACAAATAAAATTAAAGTGCCTTGAAGAGAATTTCATTTTCCTGTGCTTTGCTAGAGAAGAACCTGTGGCAGTACCACTATGCTGAAATGTACCTCCAAACTCTGCACATGTGCATGTTAGGCGATGTTGAGATTTGGGAAGTGTGCACAGGAAATTCTCTGCAACCTTTTGCAACCCATTAACACCCTTCTCTCTCTTTGCAAAGATGTTTAGGGTCAGTTTTTGCTTGAAAAAACAATTAGTTATATATAATTATCAGAATCAATTTATCATATTTTCTTTCCTGGAGGGAATTCATAGTGTTGCATTCGGTTGTACACGTAAAAAATGACAGAAATAGTTTGTCAAGAATGAAAGCATCCAGCTTATTTTCATCCATCAATGGAAAGGTGTGGAGGGGCGGGGCTGATCTGACAAACACTGTTAGCTGTTGTTATTTTCTCCACAAGCATAATTCCAACAAACAAATACAGCTCTTTTTGTAGAAACATCCTACCAGCTGCCTCTCCATGTCCTCATCACGCGGTGAACTAATGAAGATGGTATTCTCCATGAGGCCGACAAAGCACCAGAAGGTGTCGCTTTCATCCTGAATCTCAGTGAGCAAGGGGGCCACCAGGTCAGACATGCCCTGGCAGTAGCCCATGTCTGGATTAAACACTGCATAGTTGAGCAGAATTCGCCTGAGGGGGGGAGAGAACAGCCATGGACATCTTAGTGCTGTTGTAACATCTCAGCAGAAAACAGAATATCTAATAGGAATTATGGAATAGAGGCTCATAAACATTTCAATCTTAGCTTCTTTTTTCGAGTCTCTAGTATAGAAATGTTCATGACACTGCAGCCCGGCCAAACCACTGAAATGTATGGTCCCACCCAAACACTCTGAATGATCCAACATGTGCTCCAGCATTGCTGGTAATGCCCAGAAAAACATGACAAGCCCTGCTTAAGCTGTTGCTATGCCAACTCCTCTGGTAACCAGGGAGCTAATTAATGATCTTTCTTGTCCCCCCCCCCTCCTTTTTTTTTGTATATGGATATTACTTTGAAGTAAACTTCCCTGGTGATCCTCAAGGACTGTTTAAACAAAGGGAAAACCTTGAGGACATTTTTATTGTTATGAGGATAAATTTAAAAACACTGAAAATGGATGTCATTTGGAAAAACTAAGAGAGGGAAGCAGATTTTACAGTGGTTTTGTGTTTGGAAAATTAAAGATGCCAGAATCTTCTGTGACATATCTGTCCAACAGATGTGAGATATCTGAGGAAGCATGAGATAAGTGGTGTGCATGTGGACATGTGGGGCCCTACATGCAGCGTAACACATAATACCTAGACAAATACCAGGAGCCTTGATGAGAGTCACTAAACTAATATGCTATTTAAATCCTCTTGCTCCTCGTTTAGAAAGCCATTAGCTCTGAGTATGCATCAAAAGTGCTCAGACGGCTTAGTCAGAGTCAATAAAGCATGAAACTCATTTGCAGCTCCCCCAGGGTTCAGAATATGAAATGAATAGGTACGCCTGTGCGTTGGGCCGAGGAATGGGAATGATAAGGATGGATTGAGAGAAGGTGACAGAAGGAGAGGGCAAAAAGATAGAGATCGGGAGTGGGGTAAAAAAAAAAAAAAAGAAAAAAAAAAAGATGAACGGGGGGAAAATGTGAAGTGGTCTGACCTCATGATCTCCACATTGGGGTTATTCTCTCCTCTGAAGAAGTGGTTGCTGCGGTCTGTTCTCACCACATCTTTATCCACTGTGAACTGGACCTTTCTCCAGAACTCACTGTGCTCCTCCGGGCTCATGGACAGCCTGAAAAACACGCACAAACACCAGCCGGAAATGAAAAACTTAAGATACATGCAGAAGAGAAACTGAATCCTGCAGCTGTTTTCTTTATAAAGACGAGTTTCCAGATTGAGACATAAAGTTTTCAGTGCACATTCTCTGAGGAAATTAAGGTAATTAGGCTAAAAAAAAAATCCCCCCCCCCCAAAAAAAAAAATCAAATAATCTTTACCGCAAATGTTACTCTAGTGTAAAACTAATAGTTATCTGCAAATGAACTAAAATGTGGGGCAGGGCAAGCAGTGGACTGAAGGGGTATTTCACCAGTAAGAGCTCCACTGAGGATAAGACCACAACCATAAACCCCCCCCCCCATCTATCCCTCTAAATGTTGGGGACCATATTATTAATGTACTCTGTGTATGGCACTAATGTACTCAAGTCCTAACAAGCAGAGGGGATTTAATTAACACTGTTTGTTTTCCATGTGGCCCCACCAGGAATAATGAGCGCACACCTGATGCAACGCCACGCAACTGTTTAGTTTCAGTGCCAAGTGTTTGTGTCGTTGGACCCTCCTGAGCCACCTTTCTATCTTACCCTCTCTCCTGAGGATGTTACTCGGGAGTCCAGTACATGTTTTTATTATTACAAATTTTGGAGCAAAGTTTACAAAGGAAGATTATCATACCACTGCCCTTTATTTTTATTTTTTTTATTTAATGTTTGTTTTTATAGGAGCAAGTACGAATCAACCTCCACAATATCACAGCATTTACAGGCTATGATAGTTAACAGTGTCTTTAAAATACAAAAAATCTCAACAAGTAAATAAACACAAAATGGCACACAAAGAATGATAAAATAAGATCAATGTAAAACTCAGTAACAAGCTCCAGATCATTTACATGACTCCCCATGAATCATTAATTTATAGCTAAATAATACAAAGAGAAATGACATGATGCATGGTCTGAATTAAACCTGAAACAATTAGCTGATGGACAAGCAATTAATTAAAGCAATAATTTTCATAATTGCTAATTTATTTAAAGAAAAATCCAAACAGTCTCTGGTCTGGTCTGAACATATGTAAATGTGCATTTATGAACATTTATGTTACTGACAGACAAGTGAGCTTCCTCTTCTCTATCACAAATCTAAACCAAATAGGGAGTACTTTTGAATTTTAGTCACTGTTGCATGAAAAATTATATATAGCCACTTCCTCTTCAAGCTAGCTGGGAGGACATGCTCTTATTTCAAGTATGTTTCCAAGTAATACATGCGTCATGTATTACTCACCCAACCAGCTAAACGCAGATATTCTGTGATTTTGTAGCCGGTCACACTTGAAGGTGGAGTGAAAAACCAGCTAACGTAGAGAGGATGTAGATGCAATCTTATTTAAATGTGGGCATTTTTATCTGTTGCACTCAGTTGTACATGTGAAAAGTGACAGAAACACTTAAGTCAAGAATGATAAAACCCAGCTTATTTTAATCTATCAACAGATAGGTGTGGGGACTGGGGTTTTCCGGAGTTATTTGACCACCCGAGACTGATTTTGTTGCATTTGTTCCACAATGACAACATCCTAAATGTTCGCTTTTTGCCTTTTGACTTTGACTTTGACTCTGCAGTAATCCAGACTTTGGCTAGTCAAAAGACTATTTACTTGTTACAGCTGCATTTTCTTCCACATGCAGCTGCTTAGTTATCCTCAGCTAAGGGAAAGGATACATGGTTAGGAGGCAGGGAACAAAACCACAGACATGTATCCTTGCTCCTAATGATCAACTAGTGGCCCTGGAGGCTGCTCTAGTCAAGCGGTCTTTAAAGGAATCCACATCAGAGTCAGAACAAGGGCTCTAATTACCTGACTTCGATAAGACTTCTGATGTACTCAAAATGTTAATAGGCCATACAGATGAAACCTGTCCAATTATCATATTCATTATAGAGGGAGCAGCACAATGTGTGAAAATATGTGCACACTCAACTTTTGGTTGTGGGGTGAAGACAAACAGACTCAGGGATGTACTTATATATGTGTGAGTGTGTGTGTGTGTGTGTGTGTGTGTGTGTGTGTTTTTTCTCCTTCTGACAAGAGGGTATTATCTGATAAGCGCTGACATGTTTTTTCTCGAGAGACTTTTTATTTCACACCCGGCACCTCCCCTTAACACTTCCCTGATTGTGCCTATTGATTGCTCACCGCCTGCGAAGAGAAGGTTTAATGTTTGACTGACTGAGCGTTTGGCAGCCGATACTGCAGCCATGTCACACTTTATCTTCTGTTTCACAGTGTCAAGAATCCTGCTGCGTCTTTGTCAGATTTTCTTTTCAATTAACTGAGTTCCCTCAACTCAAATACATTTCTTTTTTTCCCAATTATTTTCAGGAAAAAGCCCGTATCTATTTCTTTCTCCTCGTTCCTCACCTCCTTTGCTGGATGTCATGATAGTGGGTGCGTTTTTGCAGCCTCCATGCCTCCCTCTCCTGAGAGGTGGAGTCATAGCTGTAGTAGTGTAGCAAGAAGGGCCACACCTCGCCACGGATGGATGGGTCGATACCACCGAAGAAGATGGCCTGGCGGAGAGTGAACACAGTGAGCACAAAGGGCAAACAGGGGGCACCACAGTGAGGGACCACCTCTTAACGCATGAGAACATATGAAACTGTATGCATACAGTGATGTAGATCCTCAGTCTTCAGCAGGGGGTCCTCAGAGTGAATGCGGGGAGGCCAACAAATTTTTGTTGTTGTGTCTGACAGTAAATATTAGCATTATTCCAACATATTATGAGATAAATCGACCTATAATAATAATTTACACAACACTGGTGACAGGCTGCCCCACGATATGCCACCCTATACATTATTTTCAGTCCAGTTTGATATAAAACACAGTATACAGCATACAGTATGCAGTAGGGGGCCAGTGCTCCATCTCTCTATCAGCTACAGGGTCCTTGGCCTAAAAAACACTGAAGACCTCAGGCGTAGATGACACAGCCTACACTGAACTATCCCCTTACTAAGCTACAGTAGATGTGTTATTTCACAAGTGTTGCAAAATGTTGCAGCGCATAATGTGCATGTCCAGCTAAAACAGTGCTCCTCTGTTCCCGCATTTGTGTTTACTGAGGAAATGTCTTGGTCACAGTCTAACTGCCACTGAGTCATTTCAGTAAGATGTTAAACCTTAAGTTGAGTCAAATACAGAAAACTCGAATGACTCACAGGGGGGGACATTGGCCAAACCAGCCCACTCATTATTTAGAGACTACGGGTGCTGATTAAAAACGAAAGTTATACACGGTGGGGAGGACTTTCGAAATTACTCTCAGTATATGTGATTCAGAGGAAAGACTGAAACAGAAAGAAAATGTAACTGTATGGGGGATTTATTGACATGATCCCACAGGATTGTAAAAACATGAACATGCACACAGACATACCTTTCGTAGCTTATACTCCTCCTCCACCTGCCCATTGTGGTTGAGGTGACGCAGCCAGGTGGTGACATCCAGCCGCCGATAAAGCTTCTCTTCTGGATGGGTCTCAGCCGACGGCAGGGTGGGCCTCTGGATGGAAAACTGCATGCAGGATTTCTCAACTGACACCTGAAAGAAAGAAAATCTGAATAGAAAACTCGGAAAACAAAAAAGCTGAAATATATTTCTGGATGCCAAGCAGGCATTTTTGGACTGAAACTCGACCTGGTCTTTAAGCTGAGTTTCCCTGCAGCACTTCCACTGTTGGAAGACCTCAGCCAGCTTGTCCAGGCCAGCATGATGGAAGTGGAGGATTTTATATTGGCTCTCTCTGCTGGCTATCACCAGCTGGCCACTGGTACACGCCTCATCACTGCAACAGCACAATAAAGATTCACAAAACCATCTCGGATTAGAAATTTGAAGGAATGTATTAGCCTAAGCTTAATTTTACTTATTTCTAATCATATCCACAACTAATTTTCCACAAATTATCATCAAACAAACCGACACCTGCCCTGAAACCTTCAACACAGCGTGAGACACTGCACAATACTGCGACAAGGTGACTCCCGTCTGACCTGAAGAAGAGCCTCAGCGACCTCATGTGACCCAGGTCCACCCTGAAAACGCCGCACAACTGCTCCAGAGCTAGCACCTTCTGCTGCTCCTCCCACCGCGCACCCTGCGACTGGCTGCTGCTCTCGGAGGGGGCGTGACTGTCCAGGCTGGAGGCGGAGCTCGCGGAATGGGTCATGGACTCCTCGCACAGCTCCCTGGTAAAAACAAAAGGCATTTCTATGAATTAGAATTTAATTTGGAGCTTCATTGTATGAAAGGGAGCTGAGTCATGTTTTCCATTAAATTAAAAGTTAAACGAAATGGCGTCTGCAAAACAATTTCTACTTCCTTGTGCCGCACGTTCAGATCCAGAGGCATTCTTCTGTGTGGAACATTAATAATAAACATCATGTAGACAATGGCCAGTGATGTTTACCCTACCCCAGCGATAATTGTGCAGACCTATATGCTCAGTACTGCCTTGTTGTTTTGTGTCTCAATACGGTTCAGGAAAAAGGCTGAGAATGGGAGGAATGCATGGAGGCTTCTGAGGACACACACACACACACACACATAAGGAAATGTGTACACACACAAATCACACTGTCTGCCGTCCAATTTCCCCTGTCATTCCCCCCATGGCCAGCATGTTGTTCCCGGCACTGAAACCTGAGCCGTGGGTTTTTCTGCTCCGAGAGGAGACACACTACACATATATGTGCAGAGACACACAGACACGCACACATGACAACACAGAAAACAGACTCAGCTGTGTATGTGGCCAAAATGCAAATATGAATCCTGCCGCACAGCAAACACACACAAGTTCTTTAATGATAAGAATCACCGGCTGGTTCACTGTCATTGTGTATAAAGTCTTCATCCTCTCGCTCTCACACACACACACATAAACATTCACACAAGTGAACGGACCATGGCTAATGACCATAATGCACTCTCAAACACGTCTCGAGACATGCTAATGCTGAGAAACAGACCAACAGAGAAATGTGTTAAACCCATTGACATTTGAGAAGCAGGCGTCTAAATTAAGTTATTTGCTTACTGCCTGCTAACAAATGCACTTATGGTCTATTTATAAGATTAAAACCAGAGGTCATTTCATTTTAAAATGTATATCTATAATGTAAAAAAGCAGTTTCCCTCTGGTTTGAGTGGATGTGAATTCACCCCTCTGTGAAATGTCACATATTTTCACCCGGTAATCTATTTTCTATTTTCTAAATTTTACAGGTGAAGACAAGTGGTATGCACTTTGAAAAGCCCAGGGAGGCAAGCCAAGTCTAATCTATCGCACCCTGAATCAATCATGTCTGGCTAATCATTTTCCCGTTAGCAGATGGGAAAATAACAAGGCTGATCAATCCAAGCTGCACAGTTTCCTCTGCTATCTAGTGATTTACTGCTCTCTGTCTCATGTATCACGCCACAAACCAGACTGTGGAATACAAGGAGACTGGGAGAGAGGCACAGAGGGCTCTGGTAAGGGACTTAAACAATCTGAAATATGGAGGGGCTCCTTAAAAAAGGACTACTGTACTTGCTTTTTCATAACTCCAATGACTGTCAAGCTCAGGGTGTTAACAAGGCCTACGAGGCCATTTACAGCAGACCTCACTCTACTTGCATGCTTAAAATACATGTGCAATTAAGATGTTTTTGCATATTTTTCCATGTGGAAATAAAAGTGCAAAAACCGTGGAAAACACAGCGAGAAAGCACATGATTACTGGCATTATAGAACAGATCGTACGCTGCGCTGCATCCAAGCGTAAACTTAACGACTGATTAACAGCGTCTGTCAGTGTCAATAGCCTGATTCTGTTCCTGTACTGTAGGCAGCAGCCAAGCCGTAAACTGTACAGAGAGTACATTATGTAAACAAGATGTTTTGATGGAGTCGGGCTGCTGCAACTGGCATGTCCCACCAGATCAAACTGCCCCGAGGCCCTTCATAACACCTCTCTCCACATACATGAGGCTTTGCCCTGGGGGAAGGTGCTGCCAGGTCACCCTGAGAACCAGGACCAAGTGCTACAGATCTCCAGGGACTCATAGGCCCTTCAGCTCTTCGGCTCCCTGGGGGGGTGGGTGGGTGTGTGAGGGAGGTACTCGGGTGAAAGGAGGTGGTGTGGGCTCTGCAAGTGGTCAGTACAATTTAACATTTTTCTCATCTATTAATCATGAGGAGAATTAAAAATCCCAGAACCAAACCAGCACGAAGAGGTGTAATCCCCTACAAAGGACCCTCAAAAGAGTTGCAAGATAAACGTGAAGGGCGCTCTAAAAGTGTTTGCTATTTTATAACATTGATTCCTGATACCAACAATCAATTAAAAACAAATGATTTAAGACTTTTACTTACATTTATTGTGACTTCTAAAAACCAAATGGTGATGATTTATGTGTTCTATTGAACGAGCTGTGTCATTTATTAGATCTCTGTTTTCACGTTCATATTAAAAGGGTATTTTCTGTTGATCAATGTCAGAAAAGCAAATTAAATTTACTTTGATTCAATGTTAGAAAATAATAAAGGGGGACCAACAAATGATTGAAAAGCAGTAAAAACTGTTTTTCTGCTACATAATGTTATTTTTAATGATTTCTTTTTTATTCTTCAGGCCTCTGAGTGTAACCAATTATAAGTGGATGAAAGAAGAAGAAATGTCTTCATTTTAAAGGCGAGACACAAGCCAAAAATGTTGGAAAGCACTTATCTGAGATATAATTACAATCAAATTCTGTAAAGCAAAGCCTCAATAGTACACAGTGACAGTCAACAGTGGTTTCATAAAGTGCTGTTAAACTTGAAAGAAACTTGTTAAGAAGCTTGACAGAGATTGCTGTGGATTTCTCTCCCACCACTCTCCTCTTTCTCCCCCGCCTTTTCATCCTCTCTCGCTCTCCCATACGTGGTTCTTTCTCTTTGAATGATTCCAAGTGACATGTTTCCAGTTCCTGGCCCCTTAACAGTGTCAATTAAAGCAAGAGAGAGAGAAAGAGAGATTGAGTGGGTTCCAGGGTTTTGGCTGCTGCTCCGCTCTCTTCAGTGCTCTAATCCGGAGAGCTGACATTCAGCCCAGCACAACAACCCCGGGAGCACTGGGAATCAAAGGGCTTCACACAGACTTTAGTAAGGGAAGGAGAAGGGGAGGGGAGGGGGAAGACATTTGAGAGGTGGGCAACACCGAAGGAAACAATATTGAGAAAAAACAGAGAGAATGAGTGAGAGGAAAAGATGCAAAAAGTGGAAGGAATGGACGGATAAGGGGGTTAGAGGAGAATCCAAGAGCAGAAGGAAAAAACGAGGAAAGATCCAAGTGCCAGAGAGACAGTAACACTGAGTGGAGCACAGAAGAGCAGAGGAAGAGAAGGACAGAGTAAAGGTTAGAAGCTGTGAAGCAGAGAGCGCTGCCAAGTCACACACTGACTGCACTTACAGCAAGCCGGGGTCTGAGAGTGGTTAAAGAAGGCTTAAACACACATTGACTCGCTCTCTCTCTCCTTGACATACACTGACACAGGCTCACACATTCTGGGCAACACGTCAGGCCAAATAGCTGTGTGAGGAAACGACCATGGAGGGAATCATAAAGTCAAATGACCGTGAGGTCCGAACACAGCAACACAATCAACTGTCCAGATGGCTCGCTTGATTAGAGAACAGTCTCTGGAAGCACTGAGGTTTTGGGGTTTGTGGGATTTGGGGACTTATTTGGGGCCATCTGTGACATTATAAAACATTTAGATTAAGAGCCGCTTCAAGTAAATGAACCCATCTTTAACTCTGATAACGAATTCATGCCTCCCACTGAAGTCATCTACCTGCTGTCACTCTCAGGGGACACTGAGTTGTAGTGCAGTTAAGCCACCATGTGGCCTCAGTGTGTAAACCATCCCTCATGTAATCAATTCTTTTCTTTTTGGCTCCACCTTGTGGTAGTTTAGAGCTACTGGAAAAGTAACAAATAACAATATAAGGGCAGATGTGAATGTGACAGTGCAGCTAATTCCAGATAAAATCAAATGTGGGACACGACTGAGAAACATGTCTTTGGGTAAATTTGTAATATAATTGTAGGGATGTAGGAAATATAGGAATAAAAACACACACACACACACACACACACACACACACACACACACACACACACACAAGGATTTACATTTCTTCTGTAATCACTTGAATCTGTTTGACAAAAATAACCCAAAATAATCTTTTCTGTCTGTGAAATGTGTCTCATAAGTCTTCACTAGCAACACTAACACTGTATATCTTTGCACTGAGGGCACGTCCTCAAGGTATTTGGAGTGTGTTTACAAAGCACTTTACATGCAGTGAGTATGTTGTTGGCTGCCTCCGTGTTTTTCACCAAATAAACTCAAACTTGACTGTTTGTAGGACAACAAAAGCAACTATGCAGCTGTTATGTGTAAATATAAAATGGCACTTTTTACAGAATGTGAGCTAGCATAATTTGTTCAGTTCTCTGAATTTTCAGGGAATCCTGAAAAAAGCACTTTTTTTTCTCTATGAAGAAATACATTTTTAGTTAACTCATTAAAACGCATTTCATCAATACAGGCCTGGAGATTAATTCAAAGAGGCTGAGTTGGAGACATAGTTGCACATTTTCCCATTTGTTCTTCAATCAAAATCTGAATATAACTTGTTTGCATAATTGCTTTTGCAAATGTAATTTAGTTACTTTGAAGCTGACATCATTTTTCATGATGCGTTTCTGTTATCTGTAATTGTCCACCATCACAATTACAAAAGCAGCTACACAATTAAACCTTAGAAAGTTGAACAGCAATCAGCAGCATGTGTTAGCTTTAACAAAAGGTCTCCTAATTACTGTTTTTATTTCTTTTAGAGACAATTACAAACATTAAACCATATGGAACTCCTCCGTGCAACAAATGCTTTTATATTTGACAGAACAAGCTCTGCTTTGGAGATGCTCCTCACTGAATCAAAGTGGCAATAAAAGATTCAGCAGTGAGCGCAATTAGACCCCAAAGGGCTATAAAGACCAGAACCAACAGAGATATCACTGAGATATTAAATATACATACAGCACGAGGCAAGGCAGGAATATGCTGCCATCACAAAGTACACGACTGGAACAGCTAACAGCATGTCGCTCCACCAGAACTAACGCGGTGCAACAGAAAGCAACTCGTGTCAAAGTAACAAATGGGGACAACAAGATTTGAATTTGGTCCAGTGCTGAGTGAGAGCGCTGAACTCTGCAGCCGTGAAACAGGCTACAATGTAATCCAAAATACGTCCATTAAAAGTACTTGTTTTCACCACTGACTGGCTCAGATTGTTATTTTAAGTGTCAGAGACGTGAAATGTTTTCTGTTCCTTTCGCCTGTTCTGCTGTGTCACCAAGTCTCTTATTTGGAGATCTCAGGACAGGTGAGGTGACTTGTTGCAGGAAGTCAACAGTGGAAACCCGAGCATAGTAATGCACTGACCGAGAAGAGTTTGTTGTGTTGGAGTATAGAAAGTGTTACGTAAAGATTTTGTATGTGGTGGCTGATTTTAACAATGCGGATGGCTGTCCATATTTATTTGAGCTGGACTACATGGACGAAGAGCTCCTACAAACGTGGATGAGGAGAGAGAGAAAGAGAGAGAGGGGCAACAGGCAGAGAAGGGTGAACCAGCTGCTGCAAAGATGCGAAGCTCTGGAGGCTGGTGGTGCTCCTGTGGGTGGTGTGACCGTATGCCCACAAGGAAAATTACGTATAAAACATGTAAACATATTTAATTTTTTAGGGTCCTTTCCATAATGTTGTCTGACACTTATAATAACAGTTTGAACTGGTCAGTAGCAAAAAAACAAACACCTTTAATGGGCGTAATTTGTCAGAGCAAAGATCATGTTGTAGCCTGTTTCACCACTGTAGGCTGCAGCGCTGTCAACACTGGACCAAATTCAAAACTTGTTGTCCACATTAATCACTTTGACACAAAAACGTGGAAAAATAACAGCTGAAAAATACTGATGTTATCCTTTAAAGAGGTACAGTGACACCAGATAGTTGGCTGTTGTTGCTGATACATACTCACAAATACTACAAAAGTATGAGATGAGGAAAAGACGGGAAAAACAGAAGGGTATGACATGCAGGGGCATTGCGGTTATATGCTATGCACTGTAGGTATTCAGCTACAAGGTAAAAACATCCTATTTTTCATAATCTGTGGCACAGTAGTGGGGTTATGAGTGAGGTGGACAGATTTTTTCCCACCACTGAATGACAAAACAAATAATAAACTTAACTCTGCTGTGTAAAAATAATATTATAAATCATGGACGAAGCCCGTTTCACTCACCTGCTTTCACTGTCCAGGAAGACAGAGCCGCTGCTTTCACAGAGGGCCTCGCTGACGGGGGACAAGCAGAAGGGGGAGGAGAAAGTGTCCGAGTCCGAACCCATGGTGCTGTCCCGACTCACTTCGTCCGACAGCTCACAGGAGCCCTCGTCGCCCTCCTCCCCCCCCGCCGAGGGCAACTGCTGCTGGTGCGAGGAGGGATCCCCTCCTGCCTCTACCACCAGGCTGTGGCTCTCTGCGGAGGTGCTGCTGGTAATGTTCCTCTCCTCATCCTCATCGTCTTCCTGGGCTGCTGGGTGACGGGAGTGGGGTCTGGAGTGGACGGTTGGTTTAAAACACCATCAGTATCATGTACAATATGATGAAACAGGGCTGCTTTGCCTGATATGGAATAAGAGGCCTTCTTTAAGAGATATATTTAAGAACTTTTTAAAACCGAATCTTTTCTAACAATTATCCGTTTCTATGCACCCAAGACATCTTAAAGACATTGAGGATACACATTTTAAGAAAGGTTTACTTACCGTCGGCCTCGGCGGCGTGCGTTCCTACGTACTGGGGAGCTCTCCGGCGTGATGTAGCGCAACGCCTCCTCATCCTGCCTCTGGATGCGGGAGTTGGGCACCCAGGTCAAAATCAGAGTGGTGCCCAGGCTCTCATCTTTCTCCGTGTGCACACACAGGTAGCCTGTAGGGGGCGACATAAATCAGTTAAGAATAATTATGATGAGAGGAATCAGAATCAGGTAGCATAAGCAGGAAACGATAAGACTTTTTACAGAGGCAGGCAGCTGCAACCCAAAGAACAAACACATGCAGATAAGGACACAAAGAGCTGACGACACAGAGAGAAACCTGACAGGTGAGTAACGGCCTTGCAGCATACATACACACAGGTAAAAATGGAAGGTCACCAGAGATAAGAGACGGTGAAATTAAGGAAATGCTGCTCGTGTTCATACCAGGGCGTGGGCGAGATAAAAAAAAAAAAGCTCACACTCACACACATTTATAAAGCCACTAGGTCAGAATCACACATCCTGCACATGCTTAAGACAAACAGAGGTAGAAGTATCAAAAGTGAGATTCTGCTATAAAAGAACTGAATGATGCTGACAGCAGAACATCTGGCCAACAGCTGGAAATATGGCGTCTGTTTTAGACTCATTTTTAATCTTAGATTGTAGAAAGCTTGACTGTATATTTGTGTTCACTACAGCAGAGTACACATCAACATTCGTCCCGACTAACCTGGGTGGTGCTCTGCCAGGCCGGGCAGGGGCTCAGCAGGGTGCACACAAACATTATTTTTGGAGAAGATAATCTCGCCGTCCAGCCCTGAGCGTAATGATGTGCCCCCTGCCCCGGGGTTAAAGGTCAGGAGGTCGGAGGCCTTGGAGGAGGCACGCCGCAGGAGCCGACCCAGAGACATCTCCTTAGGCACCGGGACACTGGGCCCATCCTCTGGGTATTTGGGAGGGGAAAAGAAGGGAATTTAGGGAGAGAAGGGAAGGACAGTGTATGATGGACATGACATAAAGAGCAGAAGACAAACAATAAGAGAAAAAAGGAGACATGCCAGGTAAATATCTCAGCGTGGAACAGGACTGCACAGAGACACCTACACTTCACCTCCTCTACATATGTGCCTCTATTTACTGCAGTGTCCTTACTGCAGAATCCCCTCTCCCCTCTGTACTTGTTCAGCATTTCCCTGTGCCACATTTTCTTTGTCGCCACCTGCACCCACTAACACAAACACATTCACAGGATCTGTAGACACTGTACTAGTGTGTCACTGAACACGTCCCACCTTCTGTAAACAACATGAACATATACCTGTGTGTACACACGCAGAGACGTGTGCAAACACACTTTGCTACATCCGTGTGAAATTCTAAGCAGCTATCAGTAGCTGACAGATGGTGTCAATATCGGCGGTGAACTGAAATCAGCATGTCACACCGGCAGCGTTTAACTTGATCGTCTGATTCAGAGAGAAAGTCTTGTGCGATGAGACAAACTTCAAGTCAAGAAGCTCTTTTGATGTCGCAGCACAGCGTGTCACTGAGGGCTTTCAGCCTATCTTACATTTTAGACTCAAAGAACACAAAAAGCAAAGAAAGTTTTAAAGAAGTCTGTTTGCTCATCTTACATTTATTCATTTCCTTTATCATGTGTGTCTGTATCAGTGCACCCAATTCATGTGGGTAGCCTTGTTTTCTTGTAGGCTGAACCCTTACACATACTCTACACTCCAATCTGAGGAATGTTCCCTCCTTTTTCCTCAGAGGACATGTTTACATCTGCTTTATTAAGCAGGCACCCCACTTCCTGATGCCAGTCCGCAGACAGGAAGTCTGCTGGCAAGACTTCCAGGCATGACCTTAGAGGAGACATACTGTAGTCAATCATTTGGCTTACATTTAAAAATGTGGGTGTTTTTTCCTTTTGGCCAGAGTTTTATCACTCGTGCAATACATTCTGTAAAAATAGGCTTGCAGATGTCGATAATCTTGGACTGCCTAGTCTATCAAGTGTCAGAAAATTGTGAAGAACACTCTTCACAAGGGCTCACAGCCTAGGAAGGGAAGCATAGGAAGCATTTTTCACATCTTTTTTGTCTGGCAACACTCCAGAATCCAAAGGCATTCCATTTAAAATGATATAAACCAAACCAAGTCAGAAAATCATCACATTTTTTACTTGATAAAAACCGGAGGACAAAGTATTTGCTTGCTACGGAACCACCCCTCTATCCGCAAACCACAACATTAGACTACAACTGAATATTTGCGGCCACTGGGCTATTTGCATGCTAACTGCTTCAAATAACACAGAGCTAGTCTGTTTGTAAATAAGACTAACGCAGGTTAGGTTGACGAACATGCTACCTGAACATGATGTGCATAATGACAGTCTTAAACATGACACACAGCTGTTTACAGCGGCCTCAACAATAACACCAGCAGTAACATATCCGATGCTGTGCTACTATCCAGTGGTTATTTCCGTCTATGTGTGATTACAGAGCCACTCAGGTCAGTTTGATAGGACCCGTTCAAGCTGGCTGTTAAAGGACATTCATCTTTTATGCTGTCAACCCCTCAGTGTGCTCACACTCTGCCTCTCCTCTCTGACCTTTCACTGTTTTATCAACTGACTCACATCCCTAAACTCAGTCTAGTCTCACTGTGATCTGCAGAATAGTTTGTTTTTTTTCAAACTTTTAACAGATTGCCTGCCAGAAAAGAGAACTTTTACTAATAGATAGAAACCTACACCATGAAAATTTCGCTGTGACTATAGAAGCCACAACCTTCCAGGGTCTCAGCTTCTCACCTCTGGGCTATATTAATTAAGTTGTCACGCTGACATTTGAATAAAGGAGCCAATGCTGAATACCCCTTTACATCTGCGCTGTATACTGATGTGCCTGAGGCAGCTGAAAGGAGACCGGCCACAAAGAAGCCTGAAAAACAAGGTTCTTGTGGACTGCAAACGATGGTAAGTTATGAGGAAACTTTACGGGTGACTCAGTGGGACTGTGTGTGTAGACTTTTAAGGCTTTGCCGCATCTTTCAAACATATTTGTCTTGCAGGAGAAGTGTTAAACGGAGCCTCATGTCATAAAGTAATATACTACATGCTCTGAAATTTAATTACACCTCTTTGAGCAAGAGGTTCAAAATAGCCCCTGCAACCACTCCCTGGTATGGAGGGATGTAACTTTTATTGGTGTTGGCATACTTGTGTTCTGTGTTAAATTGTGCTTAAATTTGTGATTAAACTTATTCGCAGGGCAGATATATCGGCTGATATTAGCTTATCTCATCTATACATCGATATCAGCATGCAGAACAAGAAAAACTTGGTTAAGTAGTTTAGAAACGGTAATGCCATGGCATAAACTGCCTACCAGAGAGCGCTGACAAGTTTATTTTCCAACTATGAAAAGTCCCACTCAGTACAGAATTATATAATAAAGAAATGTAAGGGATCCTTGTTAAAACTGGTTGTTTATGGCACATTCTCGTGTACAATAAGAGAACATTAGCAGATAATAGAAAAGAATCCTGCTTCGGCCAGGAAAGTATTACACAACATACAAAACTACCAACCGCTTTATGCATCACTATGGAGTTGGATCACCTCCTCTCTAACATGCATCAACATTAATATAAATGTAGGTAATATTTATGCATTGAACTGCAGGTATTTACATGCTACAGCTCAGTCACAACAGTCTAAACATTTAGGTGAAAGGTGTTGGTGTCAGCCCCATGCCTACCAAAATAAAAGCTGATTTCAAGGTGGTCTTTTCCTGTCCTGGAGATGCCTCTGTGGAGTGCAGCCTGTGTAGCAGAGGCGTGCCATAATGTCGGGGGCTCCATCAGCCCATCACTACATACACTTTGACAGGCAGCATCCGCCTGACAGGAGGAGGAGAGGGGAGGATGGGACAAGGCTTTTGCCACCACAGCACTATTAACACACCGGCCCAGACTATTATACTAACGTATTATGTTGGGACTCTGTTTGTAGCATCTTATATACCACATAAATATTTTAGTTTAGCAGCCGAGACCATGGCCGAAACCCTTAGCTAGTCACGGTGTCCGCGTTTGCAGGCGACTTTAAAGTTTGTTTTACTACACAAGACGACAGTGTCACATTTATTAGCTTGTACCGGAGAAATGTGTCGTTGTTGGCACCTGTTCCAGCAGGAGAAATGAATGAATATCAGAGCAGCATGTAGAGAGAAACGGGGCCAAGCGGCTCACCTTCAGTCCCGCAGCAGAAGTCTACAGCCCATGTCGGACGTCCATCCCACAGCCGGGGCAGCCGGGGAGCGAGCAGCGTGTACCGGCGTCGTTTCACCGCCTTTATCCCTTGGATTTAGTTCAGTTGTTACGAGCTGTGAGTCTTGTTTGTATCCCTGTGTTTTCCGACAGTGACACCACACGTTTGACTGCTGCTCCTTCTACAGCAAAAAACACACTTCCGGTTTTAACTTTCAAAATAAAAACCTCCCTCTAGGAGAATGCTGCGTCGGTGCTTTATTTTGTAAACCGAACGTGTCGTACTTCCTGTAACTACCTGGTCGCGTGTGTCTAACTTGACGTAACGGCTCCCAGACCAATCCCCCAAAATTTCGCTGCTTCCGGCATGTCAAAGGCTTTTTTTTCTATCACACCAACCGGGAATTTTAGATTTCACATCACAAACACACAGAGAGACACCAGGGCGCGACTGCTCTTTAAAATATAAACAAATAAATATATTTCACTGTAACCAAAGGCATCATCCGACCCAGCCTACCTTAAAGATCTGACCCTTTTTTCATCACAAGTGACGTTTTAAAGGTCACTGGCAAACGCTTGCATGCTGTTGGTCCATCATCAGGACCAGAGCTGGAGTCAGAGCATCCCGTCACACAGCTGCTGGAGGCTTTACCTGTCCTGTTTTAGATTAGGCAATAAATAATTTCTCTCCTCACTACATTAATAACATGCATTATATTACCTACAACCTATAAATTGAGGTTTCTTTTATTTATTTTGTTGGAAAAATATTGTTTTTTAATTATACCCTTGCAAAATCAACAAAAGGGAATTGGTGGTAATTGTTGGAGACTATGTGGGATAAATATTGCCAATAACCTCCATCTTTTCTGCCAGGTTATTGTGCCCTATTGGCAAGAAATTCATAAACATATTAATAATGTATTTGGAGTTGTTGTATTCTGTTTAGATGTGATACTGTATACAGTGTCATTTTATTTGAAGCGTGGAGTAACAATGATAAGAAATCTAGTAAAGTAAATAGGATGTCATGAGGAAGTGGCAAAAAATCAGAGCCACCCACCACAAAGGAATGGATGCAAATAACACATAAAATATACATTATGGAAGAGTTATTTTCCTTCAAAGTCCAAAAAGGTTTCTTTTATAGATATGGACCAAGTGGACTGAGTACATTAAACCAGGTCAGACTTAAGCTGATTTGAGTAAAATTATTAAGTAATTATATATTTTCTTTACCACATATAACAGCTCACTCTTTATTATTTTCTTTACCTCTCTTATAAGGTGAAACCTTCCCATGTTCAACTGTATAATTAAAGCTCATGTTAAAGAAAATCTGTGAAAAAGCCAGGTTTTAAAATGGCTATTATGCACAATGCTAGCTGGAGCTACCTGCACTAATACTGCTAATAATGTGACCTGATGAATATGAAGTTAATGTTTTTCAAATATAAAAATAAAATTTAAAAACGTTTTTATTCTTTAAATTGTGTTTTGACTCAGCAACACAATAAACCATTTATGTGTTTATTCAATATATACTATACAATGACTATGGTACATACAAATGCTGCAGATTATTCACACTCATCCTCTAAAAAGGAGTCCCCCTAAATGAACAGTGTCCTTATTAAGAAGTTACGGAATCTACCATTATGTTAATAAAAAGGATTAATATAAGTTGGTATAATGGATAACAAAATGAATTAAGATTAAGATGAAACAGTATATGCAACATCTTGAGAGTGAACAAGAAGCACACACATATCTAAAAATCATAAAAATGTTTATTTACAAGGCACTTCAGTAACAAAGATATAAACAGTTATCTTGATTCAGTCTAGCAGCAAAAATAACCTAGCAGTAAAGCCTGATATATCAAGATGATGGCTCAGCTTGTTTGATATCATCGCATATTTAAAAACATGCTGCTTACAAAGCACTAATCTCTGATTTGGACAAAAACGCAGAGCAAGTTCAGTGCATCAGAGAAGCCACTGGACTGTAAAGACCTTTGACATTGGCAAAGCCAGACTGGTCACTGTCAAAACCTGTGGAAAGAGACAGCAGACATGATGAGTAAAATGGACAAACACGCAGACACTTATTGGCAGAATGACATCATTATCTTACTGAGAAAGACAAACACCAAAGGAAGTAGTGCTGAGTCACAAAGAACTCACCTTGGTGTCACTGCGGTACGTGAAATCCCTGACTTTGTCCCCATTGGCTAATACATACAGGGGTGGTGAGGGCACCCCGAACACTTGCAGCCCTCCCAGCACCAGGCCATTCAGGGCCCCATTCAGCCTGAGAGGATCACTCACCACCTGAGACTGAAGAAGACAATTAGAAACCATCAGATTTCTCTTCTGTCTAAATGTACCACAACAACAGACCAGTAAGCATTTAAACATAAGTGTATCACTCAGTAAAGGGAGTTTTGAATGAAGCAGTAACATGCAAAACATTGCCACATCAGCTTTCCCAATGCAAATATCACTCGTCACTTCCCTACCTGTCCAGCAATAAAGATAACGTAACAATAATTTCCCATTTCGAAGGTGTCAAGACTGTCCCCGTCATCCCAGAACAAGTCGCCCCAGGCCCAGCCGCCTCCTGATAGTGCCACCGTCAGGAAGAAAGGGTTTCTGCGTGAAGCTGTGGTTGTCAAAGCAGGCTCCTTTATAAGAAAAGGCAGATTAAACACTTGATCATCTAAGGTTGGCTTCTATAATGAACCATTACTAATTACAAGATTTATTCTTCTTTCTATTCTATTTTACACTGTTTTTAATTGGACAAATTGTAGGTGCTTACAGAAATACATTTCACATATGTTTAATAATGTGTGAGCAGATATTAGAGTCACCGCTGTGCACTACTTGTTTATTTTACACCAGCCTCAAACAGATTCAGCTAAACAGAAGTAGAAATTGGACTTCTTAGTACTTGTTTCACCTGTTTTAATTATGTATTGTGGATTTTTCTCATGCTCAAACATTGTATTAATAATTCATCGACCACATTTTGTCTCCTACTGGCCAAAAATGATACAGAACGTGCTAAGTTCAGCTAAATGAGCTGCATATTGGCAGTTTCTCCAGAGCAGACACCCACCTGTTGTGGGATAATGTGTCCCTCCCTCACATGGACGTTGATTGTGTCCAGAGGAGCTGGCAGGAGCAGGTACTGACCTTTACTGTAGAAAGGCTGACCCTAGAGAGAAACACACAGATGACCATATGAACACTTCAGTCATGTGTTACCACAGAAGCACTCAAATATGGTGGCCTTGAATTGTGGATTAAGGCTCATATGTGCCAGTGGCATTGTGAGACTGTGGTATACGGTTGGGTGACTCACATTGTGCAGGCTGTACCAAGTGCCAGGGGGCAGGTATGCGGCCAGCTCTACTGCTCCTTGCTCTAAGACTGGGCTAATGAGAAGTGAACTCCCCCACAGGAATTGTCGGTCTATGGTCTGACTGTTAGAATCAGCGGGAAACCTGAGAGGGATGGACAGACAAGGAGCAGAAAAAGATAGAATGTTAACATAAGGTGAAGCATGTGGTCTTAGTCATTACATTATATTGGACAATAGAGGACAGAGAGGAGTGGACACATACTCCATGAAAAGAGGCCTGGCCACAGTGTCAGCAGAGGTGTGTGCATGATGGAAGAGTGTGTAGAGGAATGGGAGAAGGGTGTAACGAAGGTTCAATGCACTCCGCATGGCTGCCTGGGCCTTCTTTCCAAATATATAGGGCTCCTGAGGCTGTGCAACACATACAAAAACACACAGACAATGAGAAGCTATAGAGTTACTTCTATTCATAATACATGAAACAGATGGACTGCTCTAGACAGAGTGGAAAAAAACATACAGGGCAGACCCCTATGTCTCAAAAAAAATTCAAAACAGTGGAAAACAGTGTCTCTGTCTTACAGCGTTTGGCCTATCATTGTGGTTTCTCATAAACGGATAGAAGGCCCCAAGCTGCATCCATCGGACGCACAACTCCTCGGTGGTGTTGCCTTCAAAGCCACAGATGTCTGCCCCAACAAGGGGCACGCCAAACAGGCTGAACTGCAGCACCGCTGGTGGGGGGACAAGTGCAAAATATCAGTTTATATGAAACTAAAACTGAAAATATTCAGATATCTGTGAAAATGTTTCAACATAATAACAACACAGTATCATGACCTTTGAGAAACTACATCTCCTCACCAGGGATGGAGTATCGAAGCTGCTCCCAGTCACTCCTGACATCTCCTGTCCAGACTCCAGAGAAGCGTCCAATGCTAGGGTAGGAGGAGCGAGACAGGACGAACGGCCTCTTCCCTCGTATCTTCATAAGAGCACTGAGGACAGTAGCCAACCCAGGGGTGAATACAGTATACAGTACAAATAACAAAAGCCAAAGAACAAGTTAAAGGGGGTAGCTGAGTGGGGTTGTATGATGTACTTAGGTACAGTCAGTCACCCAGTTTGGAGAAGCAGACACAGAGGTGAAACAAAGTACTGCTGTAGACAGGGTCAGCCGAAAAAAAAATATATTTCAGCAATGTAAAAAAAACCCAACTTTAAAAAAAGTAAAAATCAATATCAACCATATATAAGTGTACTCTATAGTGAGCATATTCTCACTCCTTACCTCGATGTGGAGCTTAAGCGTAGGAATACGTAAATTCTCAGGTTGAGACAATGTAACACCAAAGGAAAGGGCTGTCAACAGCAGTGCTTTGCTTTACTACCATGCCGGGACTTCTGTCCGCTTCTCCAAACTGGGAGCGCACTGACTGCTGTCCATGGCAGTTAACACACTGACTATGTATGAATTATCCCTTTAATCTCTATATACTGTAGCGTCACATTAGACTCCAGTAGACTCAATTCAAAAGTGAAATTGGTTTGTTCTCAAAGGAAGACATTTTAAAATACCTAATAAACTTACACTGGCAACCATGAGAGAGCAATTTTAATTTCCATGAGCTCTATCTACCACTTAATACCACTACTTACACAATGTTTTGTTCGTGTTAAGCTAAGACTTTAAGCTTGAGCTACAGATGGGTGATTGCCATCCAGTGCACAAGGGGTCACTGAATAGTTTGATGATTATCAAAATTATGTGAATCTAATCTATGTCCTTGGCAGTCACCAGATCTGAACTAAATTTAACACCTATGGGAGATTTTGGACCAATGTGTTATATAGCACTCATGAGAGAATATCTCACCAGTAGAGTTCAGAGACTTGTAGAATCAGTGCCAAGACGGATTGAAGCTGTTCTTGCAGCATAACACCTTACTAAGACACTTAATGTTGGTTTTTGCTTTAATTTGTCACCCGTCTGTATATGACTAGGTGGTAAAAGTGTTTGTCTTCTCCTTCAGCTGATGCTAAAATATTTGACTTTGTATTTTGGTGTGTTATCACTGTCCTATACAGCTCATGGCTTACATATTATGGCATGTTACAGCATTTGGCTGCTATAACTTATTGCTTATTAATTGCATTCTGCTACTTACAGTGTAATCACCCAGCTCCCGCAAATCTAGCTCTGCAAATTGCATCTAATCACTGCATGGTCTAACCTGTGCGTGGCATAGGCCTCTGTCAGTCCGTACATGTTGTGCAGGTTGTAGTGAGTGGACAGCTTCTGCTGAGCCGACATACAAAGAGTTTTTGAGTTCAACTGGCCTCCAGCGACGCCTGTTTTTATGACAGCCAGAGAGACACAGGCAACACCTTAATTCCACATAATGTAGCAAGTAAGTAAGTTATGTATCTACAGTCATTTACATGGCATCTTTAACAATATCCATATATGCCTATTTACATGCTAGTAGGGTGCGACACTGATCCAGTACACTTACTGGGTGTGTAGGGAGGGTTCTCAAGATCACTGTCAGGACAGCCGTCCACTGAGCCCTGCACAAAACTGGAGGGTTCGTTCATATCCTGGGTGGAGCATGGGAGAAAAACAAGTTATTCTTTTTGTGATTCTTAAGTGCAAATAAAATAAACACAAAACCACAAACACATGCATATGATAACCTGACATACCTGATGTCTTAATGATAAGATTAATGATGATAAGTGGCTAAATAACCTTTGCTTTGTGTGTGTATAAATACTCACAATCCACAGACCATCCATGGGAACTTTAGAATGAAAATCTCTGATGCAGTCCTCCCACCAGCGTCTGGTCTCTGGATTGGTGAAGTCAGGGAAGGCTGTTGGGCCCGGCCAAACCTAGATTCATAATATGGGAATGTGTCTTAACTACACACCTCAAAATGGGAAAGAAATGCATACATACACAGCAAAAAAGAGTCTAACCTTTCCTATCAGGATGTGTCCTGTAGCATTTTTAATGAAGACGTCTCGTTTCAGCCCATCATCAAAGGGCGGGTAAGTTCCAGGAGGGCTGGTGCTACTGATCCCTGGATCCTTCAACAGAAACCAGGAGAGTATGACTCAAGTTAAAAAAGTTTTGCTGCCATCTACTGGTAAAACATTGTTAATGATTACATATGCTCATTGAGAGAATTTCACAATGCTTTAACCATTTTAAACTCATGTTAGTTAAAGATGTCACACCTGGATGAGGATGTACTTCATGCCTTTCTTGTGGAACTCCTCCACCATCTCTGGGAGGTCCCCGAATCGCCAGGGGTCAAAGGTGAACACCCTGCGCTTATTTGCATAGTCGAGATCATTCCACTGCACATCCTGGTGATGAAAACAAAGTGATTTAATGAGGAGTCTAATTGGATGTCAGCATTATCTAGTGCTGATAATAAATAGAAGCGATACATAACATTTTTTGACATTTTATGCCGGCAATGTGTCCTGTGAGCTTCCATTTTTATAAAACGTCATTTACCATGGGAAACTTTGCATTGTGCATGCGTTGCGCCACCTGCCGGGTTGTATTAGTCGTTGTGTAGCCCCAGCGACACAGATGAAAGCCCAGTGACCAATAGGGAGGCATCATTGGATAGCCTAATGATATATAAATCACAACAAGGAAACATTAACACATCCACTCTTTTCCAGGCTGCATCAGAACTCAGTACACACAGTGACATGCTTTTACAGGTTTTCTACTCAAAAACTACAAATTTCTTTTCTTCTTATGCAGATACACCTGTTGCGCTAGCTATCTGAGATGTGTTACTAAATGTTAACAGTAAAAAAAAGACATACCAATGACCTGGAGGTATTGTCGTATAACACTTTGAGGGTCAGGACCCAAGAAAACATACAGGTCCAGGATTCCTCCAAGAGCCACCCAGGTGAGAGCGGGGGTCGGCTGCAACATCACCTCTACAGGAACATTTGGAAAGATATTCAGCGATAACAAGTATTCTCATCTGCTAGAAAATTTATTCTATATGGAAATGAGGACAAAAAATGTCAGTGGGATGCTATGTGTGTCTTATATGAATGAATATCTCAGTACCGATTGCATTGCTGTTGAGAAGGAAAACTCCATGTGCCAAGCCGTCCTCCTCCTGTACTATGTAGAACGGGTGGGAGCCATAGAGGTTAGCATCGGCCTGTAGAGAAAGTTTTTTTAATTTAGGTTTTGGAGGGTGGAAGATCTTAATTATTTCTTGACCCTTCAGATTTTTCTTGTGACCCCTTGACGGATCCTGAGCCCTTTTGGAGAGCCACTTTAATAGACTCACATGAGGCGCCACGTCTCCATTCCAGAGAGTCAGAGAAGTCCAGTTAAGGTCCAGGAGGAGGGACGTGTAATGCTCCCCGAGGCCAGAGACAAGGGAAGAGGCCAGTGCGGTGGACAGCTGCAGGTACTGGTCAGAAAACAGCAGAGGAGCGACCGTGGTATTCATACTGGACAGGAGGGAGGCAGAGAACAAACAAAGATACATGACATGATGATTGTGATTGAGGAAATCATCGCATCAGGAACTAAGATTTAAAAAAAGTACAATCGAGGGTCCAACACACTGATGAAAGTGCAAGGGACAGGTCAAATTTTCAAGCATAGAAATAAATGATGAATGTAAAATTAAAAGAAAACCTTCTTTCAACTGTATTAAGTGAACTGTATGAAGAAGCGATCACACTGCAAGTAGAAAATGGGACTATAACAGCAGGAGTAGCCACAAGCTGACTAAGCAATGTTGATGATTATATAGGTATACAGACCTTTCTATATAATACATCATATATAGATTAAAACTGAAGAGAACCACTCACATCGTCCTTCCATTAGATTTTCGCCGTACTATGAAGCCAAATGGGTCAGACTGATATTCAGTGGTATAGAGGGCATCTTGGCTATCATCTTTGCTCTGAGGAACACCAACTGGGAGCTCAACTTCATATCGCGGAGACGATAAATCCTTTAACTTGAGAGGAAACAAATGTCAGTACATCCTACTGAAAAGTGAGTACAGAATAGCTCTTGATCTCATACATAATAATAAATAAATAAATGAATCCAGCCCGTGTGGGTTCACACCACACCGCAAATTCACATGAGCCAGATTCAGAGTGCTGCACGTACATGTTCAAACAATACTACAGCTTCCACGATTAGACCTTCAGACCGTCATTATCTACAACATAATTACATAAGAAATTTACTACATAATGCCATAGAAATCAGAGTAATTACTAATTATATTGCCTTCTTTTACAAGGTTTTTAGACAAAGTTAGCAACGGTAAATAGCTCAAAAGTGAGCCACCAATATTTCAGGGTTTTATAGAGCCATTCATTTGGAAATTCATCATCATTAAATCATCATAGTATGCCCAAAAGACTATGGAAAGACAACATGAGTATTTTTAATATATCTGCTAACTTTAATGGCCGTAGTTTGGGCCAGGGACCTCAAGCGGACCCTGCTGCATTTCCTTTATGTCTTTTTAAATGTTTGCACATGACAAAACAGAGTGGTGGGGACTCACGGTGAGGTGTAAGCAGCCTGCAGTCTCTTCTATGACTTCTAGCTGTAGACTGGAGACATCTTTGGGGAGATAGGAAGGGGTGGCACGAGTCAGGGTGGCAGCCTGGCCCCGTGTAGAGGGAGTGAAGGGACCCATTTTGTAGCCAGGGTACAAACTGGGGTAGAAGCACCAAGGTGGTCCTGTGGAGTTAGGCAGAGGGGCGTAGCAGCATCCCCTCTCCTCACACTCCTCCTGGCTGAGTTGCCTGTCCCTGGCACAGTCAAACCGGCTCTCTGGTGCCATGGTACATTTAATATCTCTGGAAACATCAGTCCTGTGGGAGCTTTCTGTGTGCACCCCTCTTGTCTCCTCTGAACTGTTCTGTGGTTTTGCTTTATTTACAAGCCTTGCATGCGCTTTGCTTTTATTTTGCTTAGCACAGACTGATCTGACCAGTCTGCTGTCATGGTTAGACAAGTGGCTGATGTATAAACATGTCAACAAAGCAAAGGCGAGGAGGAGCACAGCTGCAGGAAAGTTAGACGGCAGTCCCATAGCCTCATCACAGCTCAAAATAATGTATAGCGTAAATATTCAGAAGTAGAGTAAGTTGTAGCTATTAAAGAAAGCCATTATTGACATATATCTAATGGAGAATCATTCACACTCACAGTTTGGTTCATTTTGTGGACGTTGAACCACTCAGTTAGCAACTAAATTAGCATTAACGCATTAGCACTTCCGTGTCGGAGCTGTTATGTTGCATTTCCCTCCAAACAAATAATGTGCACTGCAGTGTCAGAAAACTATCTATATTGCCAGGCAGCGGAACAAGCATAGACTGAGTGAGATATATAAAATACATACAAGACGAAAGTGCAAAGAGGAGGCTAACAGTAAACTAGGGCAAGCATACTAGGACAAAAGTGCTTAAAACTACAACCGCTGCTGCAGCTACCCCCTCTTCCAGTGTGTGTGTGTGTGTGTGTGTGTGAATGAACGAAATAAACATTAAAGTCAAGTAAAGAAAATGACCACACTCATATATGTTTTTCATCAATTAAATGTTTAGCCTATCAAAAACAAACAAAAAAAATATAATACCTACATGTATTATCTACTGATGGTCAGGTTATATATATTTTTTATTTATATATATTTAAAATCATCTTCACTTATGTTGTAGAAATATTATATGCCACTACAACTATTTATCCTGTCTGTAGTCACTTACTCTGTTTAAATCAGCACAGGTACACATGTCACTTTACTCCTATCAACATTTTAAATACTGTACTATATCCTATTTATATAGTACATCATATCTATTTATAGTGACACTTCTCAATACTTATATATACCTATAGAACACATATACATATATTTTTTATTTCTATTTTAGTATATTTTGTATTTCTATATTATTCCTTTTTACCTAAAATGTTGTATTTTGTATTGTATTTTATTCTTTAGTTTATTTTTATTCTTTATGTGTAGTGCTGTTACACTGTTTAGTGCTCTTAATGCTGAGCTGATCCGGTTCCTCTTGTCCAACACATTTCATTGTATTGTTGACCCTGTGTTAACCTGAAACTATTTGAGTCAACCACTTAATGTGAACCCCCGTAAATCTGGTGACACACTACATTAATTGAGGTGCACACACTGACAGAAAATTCCTTGATCAACCAGTTATTATTTTCCATTATCTGTAACTATTTATCCTCATCAGGGTCTGGTGGGGCTGGAGCCTAGACCAGCTGACACATTGGCCGAGAGGTGGGGTACACCCTGGACAGGTCACCAGCTCATCACAGGGCACATAGAGACAAACAACCATTCACACTCATATTTACACCTACAGGCAATTTAGAGTCACCAATTAACCTGTTAAGTGCATGTCTTTGGACTGCGGGTGGAAGCTCGAGTACCCAGAGAGAACCCACAGAGACACAGGGAGAACATGCAAACTGTACACAGAAAGGCCTCAGTCGAGGTTCAAATCAGGAACCTTCTTTATTATCATTCTCATTATTTTATCTATTTATTTTTATTCTTGTTGTTAATGGTTTTCAGATCATTTTATAAATTTTAAAGCTACATGGTATCTAGTATGTATCAACCTGAAGACATGAACAAAGTTCTTTTGACTGTAAAGTTTAAAATAAAAATATAATGAATCACTGGCAGTTATGGTCCTTAACCATTGGATCAACTTTACATAAAAAAAAAAAAGATTAGTTTTTCAGATCATCAGTTTTTAAGGTCCTTTCCCTATATCATGTGTACAAACCTTTTAACTGTAGTAGTACAAAAGCTTGATGTGAAGTATCAATTTGTGTTAATTTTTCAAGTATAATCCAAAGAAGTCTGCCGTTGAGGTACTCTAAATTTCTAAATAAGAAATATATATATTTTTAAAAGTATAGCAATGCTGCATATCATCCCCTCTCGCTCTCTAACCTGAATTTCTTGTCCATCTCTACAGCTGTCACTGTTCAATAAAGCAGAAAATGTAAAAAAAAAATAAAAAATACAGGTATGCACAGTAGCCTGACAGGCTTCCTTTGTAGTTTCATATTAAAGACAAGTGGCTTTTTATAGTTTGTGTAAAGTATATTCAATATTTATACAACCATGAAATGATTTACTTATTATATCAATATGTGTATACATTCTTCTCTAACTGTACAAATGTTGCTGTTTAGCGGTTAATACATTTATTGTTAAAACACATATATATTTCCTGTGGATTACATTTAATTACATTGCTTTTTACATGGTATCCTTGAAAATAGAATGAGTATACAAAAATATGAACTGTGAAAAATGGTAACTGCAGTCCTGAAATGCATCTGCAAACAACGTGAAAACATCAGGATACATGACTGAACACAGACATAAAGTTCCTATTTGAGAAGCACTGAGCTTTTAGGTAACAAATTCAGTTTTGTACCTTGTCACACATGTCATCGTCATCATCATGTTCATACAAAAAACTAGTAGTCATTTTTGTTTGACATGCTGTATTTTTGAGTGCACTTACATATACAATATAAGAAAGAAAAATGCAAAATGTAAATATCAAACTATCTTACATCTTATAAAAACAACTTATACCATGAGCTTTAACATTTTTAGTTTCATCTTTCAAACTGTTAAAAGAATCCCTGTGTGTTGTGATTTGATATTTTTATAATCAGTTCTTGCTTTTGGTGATGAGGTGGATACTAGGCCCCTGCTTAAGCAAGCTGTTCAAAGACAAACTAATTTTTCACAACGATGTTGCAAGCAACAGGACCTCTGAACGTAAACCCCAGGTAGAATGTGATGTTTTCATTACCATGAGGCACTGAACGAACATGAAGAGGCACTATACTGAACTTCTTTTTCTGAGGGCCTTCAAGGTACACAATTCCATCTTCAGTCCATCCAGAAACACATTTCAGCATCTTTGCAATCTCAGGCTTTTTCCATGCCTCACCCCTAAACCACTTCATGCGTTTCTCAGAGACTGAGAACCCCTTTGTGACACTTTCAAACTTCTTCTTGTGGACAAATTTATCCAATCCATTTCCACTGCCCAGAAAAAAATGGGTGTAAATCCGTCTTTTACGCTGAGGAATGTCCTTCTTCTTGGTCCAGTAGCCTTTTTCCAGGTGTTCAACGGCAGATTGCACAATTTCATATTTTGTTTCCTTCTCAAGGTCTGTGTCATGATCCTCTGGCCAGAACAGCAAGGTAAGCAAGAACAGGGCACTTGGTAAACATTTCCTTTTATCAGATGGGAACTGACGACAAAGTGCCTGGAGATTTTTCAGTGGTGCTACCTTCTGAGTCTGTGGTGACAGAGAGTTTAGAGAAATGTGGGCCACTATGTAATTGACAATATCCCTTTGACCAAATTTGGCCTTTATTGGATTGGTGGGGTAGAGAGAGAGGATGTTCTGCAGAAGATGTACTGCATTCCTCTGGTCAGTTAGCTTGGAGAGGATGGATGTTATGTTACCCCCACCAAGGTGATAGATGATCATGCGCTTTTGGAAAGGAGTTAGATCAGCTGGGATGGATTGCCCTTTTTTTACAAATTCAGTACAATAAGATTCACTGTAGTACTTCCCATACTCTGAAGATTTTTTTGCCAGCCATTTCAGGGGATGGCTTAACTTCTCCTCAAAGCTTTCAGGGGGTTCTTCTTCATCTGCATCAATGTCTGTCTGGAAGTAACTTAGGTCTTCTGAAATCCATTCCAAGGCATCTTGCATTGTCTGGTTAAGTTTTTTCAAACGGCCATGAAATGGTTCCCAGGCATCTTTAACTTCCTCTGGAATATAATCTGTTACCAGGTACTTCATGCACTCTGAATGGCCATCAGCTTTGCTTGCAAATACATCCAATGAAGAGATCAGTTTGAGCAGGCTGCATCCAACTTCAACTTCAGAGAAAAACCCTGAATTGTTAACATTTTCCATATCTGCATCAGCTGCTTTCTCACATTCTTGAAAACACTCCAGGGCTTTTAGTGCAGTCTCCACAGCATCTGCTGTATTCAAAGCCGTCTTTGGTACGTTGTCATTGTCAATCGCTTTGCATTTTGCTTGGAACCATTTTCTGTATACCTGTCCTTTTGTGTCAAGTATGTATGAGTTGTTGGGCAGTTGTTTCGCTGCTGTCTCTGCCCAGAGTTTTGCCTCTTCAAACTTTTCATAAGTATAATGAAGACGAGCAAGTTGTTGTGCAAAGAATGGATTTTTATGGAAACGCTGGAACGCTTCTTTGAGTAACTCAATTGCTTTGTTTGGGCTCTTCTCGTTTTCACACACGTGCTCAATAAAAGGGGAGAAAAAACTATCATATTCGTCCCCTTTGCTTATTCTGGATCGCCTGATGAAAAGTGCCCTCAAAAATGAAAGATATTCGTCCCTTCCAAATCTGTGCTCCAAAAGCACGTCCTGGCAGAGCAGTTTCATTGCCAAACTGCTTTGGGTTTGTCGGTTCCCCAAAAGTTGTTGGAGAATTTCCTTTGCAACAAGTGGGTGGATGATTCTGATTGATTCAATGTGTGTTTTGTCATCTCTAAGGTGCAAGAAGACAAGTTTAGCCTGAGGGCTGAGTGATTCCTCAAACTCATGCTGGTGAAACCTTTCCAAGCGAATGGTTAAAGCAAGCAATTCTTCACAATGGGACTGAGAGATGAAAGAGTTTGGAACATAAGTGTTCAGCAGTGCCACATAAAGAATGAGCTGAGTGACAACAGAATGATGGTCAATGCGTTCAAGCAAATGTTCCACAAACTGTTGAATGTAACCCTCATTGAATCCTTCACTCATCAAAACAAATGTCAGGATGAACTCATGCTCATATTGTTTTTCAAGCACCTCTCGTTTTCCAGAAAACTTTCTCTTCTCTTGAGCAGAGAGTTTGTGAGTGACAGACACATTATGCAATGGAGACTCCTTGCATTTCTTTTCTGGTTCATAGGATCGTCTGCAGCTCAACAAAATGAAACACAGAGTTCCATTCTGGATTCTTCCGATGTTAACCTCTAGCTCATTCCTGAGATCATCCAGATATTCTTTGTCTGAGTCTTCAATGAGGAGCAGCACAGGAAGACACCTCTGTGGATCTTTTTCTTCATATTTTCGCAGTTCAACTGCATGTTGTGCAACAACAGCAACTGAGTATGAAGGCTTCACAACTGCACACCTTAGGTCTTTCCTATTGTTCCACAGCAATTGTCTTGCTACAGTGCTTCCACCACTTCCTGGATGATGATAGATGTTTATACAATTCACCGGAGTTTCATCTGCATTCCATTTCAAAGCATCATGGAGAAGTTTGGAAACATCACAATAAGCATCTCTTTCAATTACCTCTCCAACATACTTGTTTTCTGCAAGCCAGAAATTCAACCACTTCACTCTCCCACCACGGTAGAACGCGTGTTCAATGTTTTCTTTCTCATCATTGATGAAGTCTTCACTTGTTTCATCACAGTGATTCACTGTCAGAATTTCCAGAGAAGACAACTGTTCCTCTACTTGTGTTTCAAGAAGACATGTCCCTTTCACAAAGACTGGCAAGTATTTGCTGGCACATGTTTTGATGGGTTGTATCTGCTGGAGCGTTGCATTAATGTGACTCATTTTCATCCCAACAACACTGGAATTTTTCACAGTTTCTGTTCCACATGACCCCTCTGCAAAGCTTTGCCACTTCAGGAAGTTTTCCTGTGATTCACAGATGCAGATGATGTCTTCATGGCCTTCCATGTCTGTGAAAAACTCATTAAAGGTGTGCAAGAGTGGCTTCTCAACTGGTGATGTGAGAAGAAAAATGACTTGGAAAGTCCCTTTTGGCAAGATTTGTTTACAGATCAAAGACACAGATTCCCGCAGGAAGGTCATTTTTGTCTTGATCCAAGTCATTTCATCACATGGAGTATCACTTCCTTTGAAGTCAGTACGACCATTGCAGAAGATCCAGCTAGTTTGCTCGAACAAATGCAACTGGCTTGTGAATTCTTTGATGGTTGCATCACCGGACATCCTATAGCTCTGCAGAGAATGCATGTTTGCAGCGTGATGCTGAAGGTATTTACTACAAAGACCTGATATCTTTGAATCTGGGTCAAAATCAAACACACAGAATATGTTCATGTTAAACAGCCAGTCAATGTTGCAAAGGTCATCCAGTTTGAATTTGTTTGTGATGAGTATGAACCATTTCTCCTTTTCAATGAATTTCTTCCCACTTGTCATTAGCACTTTGAGTTTCCTTCCAAGGTCTTGGCCGAAGTCTTGGCCACTGAAAAACTGACTTTTCTCTGCTTCTTCTCTTTGAGCATCCCGATCTTTGACTCGCTGGTAAAAATCACTTAGGGCATTGTCAGTCACTGGCTCTGTTTTTGAACCCACTCTCCGCAGAATTGCTTCTTTCTCAAATTCTACTTTGTTAGTTGACTCCTTGAAGTTTGGCAGACGGACTGCATACACCTTGCTCTTTACAATGCCTATTGAAGGCACAATGTCAACCTCTACAACATAACTCTGTTCTGTACTTTCTTGATCCATAACCTCAATGAACCTTGGAGGCCGCACACAAAGGCGTACATGCTCACTGTCAGAGGAGAAACTCTTTTCAATGCAGTCCAAAGCATCTACATAAATGTCTTTGTCTTTAACAGGGACACCAATTATCTCACCATGCACGTATCCTGCATCCTCCTTGCTGTCCATCACACCGAAGTGTATTGTACCATTTGTTCTCACATTCATACATCCAGTTGCAAATTTAAGAACCTCTTTGGCAAACTTAGCTCTGAGTCTTTTGTCATCCAAAGCAGCAGCTACAGCAAAAGACTTATATTCATGGCATGGAGATATCAGATCAAAAGCACCTGATTCAGGTTGCAGGACTCTGTGCTTTACATATATGAAATCAATAGCTTCTTGATCGAACGGTCGTGGTCTGCAGTCTTGCTTTGAAGTCAACGCACATTGTTCCTGAGTAGTTTGTCTTTCCTTCAAAACATCTTGATCTCTGTCAGTAGTCTGTGTGGGGGGACCTTCACTTGTGGTTGCAAGATATTGAACTGACTTCTGATTCTTGTTTTTTTGCTCCACCTCAGTTTTTTTCTTCACTTGAGACTTTTGTTTTGAGTTAATGAGCTCATCTCTTTTCTGAAGAATCAAATGAGCAGGCCCTGATTTCATGCAAATGTTTGTTTTCAAATAGTTCTCATCCAGTGAAAGAAGGATTTGGCCATCTACTTCTTCCTCATAGAGTTTCTCTATGTACTGCTCCTTCACTCCAATAGATCTTAACCAGGTGCTCACTTGAGATTCAGTCCAACTCTTGGGTGACTGGTCAAGTTTGTCAGCTGTATAGTGACAGAAGACAGGAAAAGCAATAGATTTAATTATAAATCACACAAGTATTATAGTTATAATTACTTTACTATTACTATTACTATATATTTTACTCAACAATTGTGTTTGTTTTGATAATTGTATCATAAGGTTTAACAGCCTATAAATCCCATTAGTCAGGGAATCTAACTAGACCTACATAAGAGGTCAAACGAATACAATAAGACATAACTATGGCATCTACTTACCAAAAGACAAACCTTTACATGCTGTGGTAATTGTATTTCCAGTTGCTTAGAAAAAATAATTAAATGTCTTTTTTGGCCAATTTTGACAGCACTAATACAAAACAACGGGAAGTTATAAGTTGATTATTGTTATTATTGTTTGCTATATGGCACTGTTTCTTCATAATATTCTGCATATCCAATCTCATACATAAAACAACATTTAATGCACAATACAGTGTTGGTAGAGCCAAACCTGTGATGCACAAGGAAATATTTTAGGTATCAACTTTAAAAAGCAGAGAAGAAAAATCACTGCACACAGTAAAACCAACTTGTCACTCCACTCACCCATGATTTTCTTTCTCCTTTTGTCACATTATCAACTTTGGTATGCACTTATCATCACATTCTGCAAAAGAAAATGTTACACTGTTACATTCAGTCCATTATCAGCATGCATTGTTGTGTTTCATCAGATGTCTGGATTCTGGGCCAGAGATTAATGCCAAAACCCCACCGGGCACATCTCTGTCATGTCGTAGATGCAACGCTGTTTTGGTCTGTTCTCCACATGACTTCAGACCCTACTGGGAGCGTTTCAGGTGTTTTTTGCTTGCCAGACTTTGTTAACTAGCCCACTTTTGGGATGCTTCTGAAACGGACCGTGACAGTTCCGGTGAGGTTTGAAACATTGACTAGAACTGATTAGTTTCACGATTTATGCCGCAACGCACATGGAACATGTCGCATTCGTGCCCAGTGGAATTAATGGCCATGCCCAGGCATATTTCTTTCACCATTTTCCTTTGTCGTTTTACACCATTACACCATCTCGCCAAACTTTACGGTTAAACTTTCTTTTGGAAATCACAAATTGCTTTAGTTCTAGGGGTGTAATGGTATGTGTATTTATCCTAAACTGTTTGAAACAGGATGTTCAGTATGCAACTTCCTCGTTTCAGTTTGCACAGTGACCCAAGCAATTGCTGTCAAAATATTCTAGTCAGTATTAGGCTTAGATTAGGGTGTAGTAAGCAAAACCTGCAAAAAAAAAAACAAAAAAAAAAAACAGATTTTTTTGGCCAATGGCGCAGTTATTTTTAGACCTGTTTGCAAAATCATCTGCCTTACACAGCCAAAAAGAGCACTACAAGAGTACTGAGAGTTGGCGTTGAAGAACCAGTGACTTAAAGTGACTTAAATGAAGCTGTAAAGCTCCACAATGCTCATGTGACAATTCTCTTTTGTCTATAACCACAAGCAACCCTTTCTACATAAAAAAGCAGTGTTGCTGCAGTCATTGAGAGTCAATAAGTCATGTAATTATGTGACAACTTTTCGTTAGCTATGTTTCCACACATGAAGAGTGCTGGGCACTGGCAAGGTAAAATACACAGAATAGTGCTAACCTGACAAGGTTAAAAACACACACACACACACACACACACACACACACACTTGCAAACTTGCCGTTTGTACTGTCACCCAGTTTAATTTGTAACAGAGTTGGCTTCCTCAGGGAGGAAGTGAAAAAGTAATATTACATTAGTTATCAAAATGAGACTCACAAAATATCCTAAATATGTGTGAATTTGGTTTAAGAAATAGTTTAAAAATACAGTAGTTTTAGAATTCTGCCTCAGGACAGACTCTTTTTCTGTATTTGTTGTAGTTTGATATTAGGCTAATGTCAGCCCAATCATTGAGAATCTATGGGATCAAACTACATAATCATGATCCCATAGGCACCCAGGAGGAAGTGAGTAAAACAAAGCAAATAAGAATAGGGCCTGAGAGGCCACGTTTCTATTTACAATCTCAGTCTCTGAAAACTTTGGCTTTAGAGCAGGGGCGTCCAAACTTTTTATACGGAGGGCCAGATTTGATCATGTGAAGATGCCCGGGGGCCAATACTAACATTTTAAAAATGAAAAAATTACCAATAAAAGTTACATACAAATGCACTGTTCTGTAATAATTTTGATTTCTTTTTTTTTTTTTTAAATGACAATGTAATCAAATCTAAATCAATCAGGCGTGAACAAATCTAAAAACAGTTCTTCCTTTCTTTCACATCTGGAGTCAGATAACAAAGAATAAATTGTATGGAATAAGTTAAACTTGCATGAAGTTGATACAAATCTTAACCTCATGTTCATTCTAAACATGACTTATTATGAGTAATGAGAAGTATGTTAACATTTAAGTTTAAAACATATCACTCTTGCTCTTCTCTTTCACAAGATCATTCAGAAAGTAATACTTTGTGTCACATCTACAGGTACACAACACCAGCAGTTACCAAAAAAAAATCAACCAAAAAAGCCAAATCTTCCAGTCATACAGTATCTGACAATCCTAGCAGGCCAAAAATAATATATTATAAAAACGAAGCTTCGGGCCGCACTTTGGACATCCCCGCTTCAGAGTTTGCAGGTCTGCCTGCTCGCCCGCCCGCCCGTCCACACACACACACACACACACACACACACACACACACACACACACACACACGATGGATTTATTTATCCCATCTTAATCTTTGCAATTCGACAGAAATGCAGTGATCTTATTGCTGTGATTTTTTTTTTACGTGTCCAGGAAAAGTCATGGAAAAGCTTTGAAATTATAATAAGATATTTATTCTAGCTACTTCCAGGTCTGACTCGACTTGAGTCCTCATAAGAACAGACCCCCTCAGATTGCCTGAGTCATAAAAAAAAAATCATGCATTTTATAAAAACTCACTTGCGGTCTCAGTATTTAAATCATTTAAAACCTTCTTCATACTACTAGTCTATCAGTATCTGATCTTCCTGCTTCTTTCTCTTTGCCCCGGTTCATCGCAGGGCACACTGACTGGAAACCTCCATAACCCACTCTATTGTTATGAGTACGCATACAGTCGTTGAGAAGCCACAGAAAATCGAGTGAGTTACATGCCATGTCTTCTTTTTTTTACGTCAGCATCATACAAAACCATTACACAGCAAAACAATTAAAAAAGACAAACATGTTTCTTACCTTGGATAATCACTGAGAGAAATCCGCCTTTGAACCTTTCTGCAGTGAAATGTGTGATGATGTCTCAATACATCGCTAAACCCAGGAAGGCGTCAACTTCTTTCCAGATCAGTTTTTGTAACAACTTCTTGTACTGGGCTGGGCTGCCGGACCCACTGCGCATGCTCATCTTTGTCATCAAGTTTCGTTTTGGGGGAAATGTGCCCTGCTCACGGAGTAACAGTACCACCTCCTTATATAGTGTTTATTATGCAGCAGGCAAAAATAGCAGACTTATGCAACATATTGAATATTATACGTTTTACAATTTTGTTTGCATTAATAGCAGTATAACCACAATGAAATTAATCTTGCACTGCAAGCAAACAAAATGTCCCACTTGTGTTATAGTTCATATATGGTTAATATGGGTTATTGAAGAAAAACAAATCAGGGGAGTGTGGGTCGACCACAGAGCTTTTGAAGTTAAGTTAAAAAAAAAAAAAAAAAAAAAAAAAACTTTCTTGTTCTTGTCAAAGGTTATTACTTATCTGATAACCAAACAACTTTAGTACCTTTTATCTTATGCAACTTTGTTGATTCATATGTGAGCACTAACTATGAAATGACTAACTGCACCAGATATAGAAAACTAGTTCGTACAGAACAGCCCCAGCATCTCATTGAGCATTAACAGTTTTAATGATACATAAAAGGCAAAACCAGGACCACTTCTTCTGTCTCCTGTTCCAGTATTTTAAATTATGTTAACACATCCTAAACCTCTCTATGTTAAATGCACAGAGAGGAAACTGATATTGATCTTTTCCCACAATGTTTAAGCATTGATTAATTATAACTTTTTGGCTTAATTGCGGTTCATTTTAGTTGTATTCGTCTGTTTACATTATGATACGCAAGTCTGGTTTTAGATATATTAATGTATGCTAGTGTGTGACTTGGAGAGGATACACCAATTCACACATTGGCTGTGTTACATTTAAATTATTGCTTTTGTTTACCAACGCCCCTGAACTCAGAGATTTACATTGTAGACTACTCTAACCAATAATAACTATAACAGCTAAGCCAGATAACCCAGTGCGTATCAGTTGCTTCGCGCTCCTGTAAATAAAAATATTTGTTAAATGCAAGTAGTTTCTTTTAGGCACTGACTGTAGTTAAATATATTTCATATATTCCCAATCCCCATCTGGAGATGCAACAATCAATCAACAAGCAAAATCTTAGTTAAAAAAAAAAAATAGAATTTAATGTGCAAGTCATTAACTTCACTTTGACACCCTTTAAAAGTTATGATAACGCGAGAGATTTGCAGCCCTCTAAACTCATTTGACTGCATAATCACATGAGAATAAAATTACCTACTGTATTCAGATGCCACCCTGAACAACCTTTGGAACAGTCCACTCTTACAGAGTCAGCACAATAGTTTTGATTGACAAAGAGAGAAGCAGTCTAGCAGCATTAACTGGAATCAAGCACATTTAGCATAGTCAATTTTAAAGATCTGTACCCATACAGCACAGTGATAGTTTTTTTTTTTATAGTTTGTTTTTTAAAAAAAAGGCACATCGGCCACATTAAATGATTTATCATTGATGATCCAAATTCTGAATCAGCCTATACAAAAATATACATACAGTATCTGTGCAGTGAACAAGCTCACTGAGAAATACAACATTGCACAATAAAACTACCCAAGTGTTCAACAACATCAAGACACGTTTCCCACAAGAGAGGCCAAATGTTTTTGGGACAAACACTTTTTTGACATGCCGTTAATAAAAAAAAAAGTTCTCTTTCTCTTTGCTTAGTCCTGCTACAATATGATGTCCAACAACATCCTGTTGGTTATCCGACTCCCTCGAGGCAGAGACAGACTTGTGGACGGTTCTGCTGGGGAACATTTTAACCCAGGTGAGCAGAAGGCACTTAACTAAGGGTGCAGCCGCTGCGCCTGGCAGTGAATCCCAGGCACTGCAGGCCTGGTCCTCACCAGCTCATGATGCAGCAACTGAATCCCACTTGGTGTCCACTCCCAAAGGCAATGCTCCCATCTGTGCTGGGTCCACCTGACTCTGGTCAACCAGTTCACACAGGCTCTTTTACCAGTGTCGAAGGATCTCGCAGTGTGTCTACCTCAGACTGAGTGGATTCTGTTTGCCTGAGGGGTTCTGTAGGTGATTCAGAGGCAAAGGTGGGGTTCACTGTTTGACTGTGTAAGTCAGTCTGTGTGGTCGGTGCTGGCACTCCTGGCTGCACTGTGTCAACTGGCAAATGTGAGGATACAGGCTCATCTGGGGATGTAGAGGGCACTGACTCAGCAGGTGTTGTGTCTGAGACCTGCACAGGCTGTGAACAATGTGTAGGTTCCTGTGGTTGTGAGGAGGGTGATAATGTGTGTGGTGACAGCAGCTGAGTGCATGGTTCATTTTGTCTTTGTGGCCCGAGATATATGGACTGGGCCTGTGTTTTTGCAAATTGCTCAGCAGTGGAGTAATAAGGCAGGAATGGCCTCTCAGACGCACAGGTCCGCATAGCTAGGTAGGTGTGCATGAGCAGGTGGGGGAAGCGGGATGTGAAGTAGGAGACAAAATCATCAGGGATGGAGCCCAAAGTCTCCTGAACCTCAGCAGGCAACTCTCGGTAATGGTGTTTCTGTTGAAGAAAGGTCAAACATCAAGCCTAACAGAAGAGACCAGTTTGTTTAAAAAAAAAAAACACAAAACATGAAAACACATTCATACCTTGTTTCTCATTGCACGCAGCAGATCTCTGACTGATCCGCCCTTATACGAGCGAAATTTCCGCAGATCTGCCACAGAAAGAGAGAAAGATGAAGCCCCACCCATCAACCGCAGAATGAAAACCTGATTATTATCCAACAAGGAACCAGTAAGCATCCTGTTACTGAAGTACCCAAACTTGGACTGGACATATAATAAAGGGCCGTTTGCATAAATTTCCATTTGCCACATTTCCCAAACACAAAGTGGCATTTATAAAAAGAAGAATGTGGGAATATGTCACCTCACACAGACTTCAGACCAGCCTTTAAATAGATAGCTGCAGATGATATGATAAGGTGGACATGAAATATGAGTGTGAGAGACATGAACTTGTAGTTAAACACTGCCAGTTTTAATGATTGCATTATCAGGTTTGCAGTCAACTCAGTGTTCTGTAAAATGTCAATCAAAGCCACATGTATAAACATAATTTGCTTTAATTTGCCTGACTATCGTTTAATATTACCCTAAACTGTGACAGACTTTGATGGTCTTCATTTACATGTGATGAATTTGTGGCATGGATGATATAAATAGCCATGTGCAATGACAGCTGCTCTGGAGCTGTTAGCTAGTTTTTTATTATTATTTTAAGTATACGACTTTTACACTCTATTTTCTCTCCACCCTTTTGGTCCTAACAGGACCAATTAAAGTTGTGACACTCGGTGGGTGACAATGCTGACAGGAAGCGCCTTACTTAACCACAAACTGCATTACTTCGTAGTGACAGGATACAGTATTCAGTGCAACTATGAACATACAACATGCACATCAAATCATTTCTCCAACTAGTCCCCGAAGTCAATTTGTGGAGTGTTACATAATAACATAAGAAACAAGAAGACAGTTTGTACCACGAGGAGCATCAGGAGCTGTTATTAGGCATAAATAAACTTTAGCCAGCGTTGTACCTGTCTGCAGCGGAACTGTGATATGCTCTCTCCAGTCACCCTTGACAACAGCCCTCCCTCCTCTCTCCAGCTGTCTCACGATTGGTCCGTCCAGCGGTTCCTTTTCTATTCTGTCGCTCACATCCTGCGAGCAACCACAACAACAACAAAAAATATTAATTTCAACTAATGCGCCAGGCAGTTTTATTCTCATCCAGAACATTAATATGTGAAACACACTCTTACTTTAGAAGTGAATGTGTCCCACTTGCACACATGAGAGTGCAAGCACAACGGAGTATTTAGATATGTCCGACAAATCTATTATACAGTACATAAATGGAGTTCTTCAGGTTCTTATGTATCTCTGAAGACTTAGTAAACTAAAGAGGTTGGTCTTCATACATCCAACAAGCACTTGGAGTAGATATTGCAATGAATCAGCTCTTTATACAGTCCAATAAAACAACCTGGCAATAAAACAGCCTGCATGATGATTTACACAATTTCAAAGTCACTTGAGTGTGTGTGTACAGACTAGTCTGTCATAGCAAAGTGCACTTGCAGTCTGCACTGCATTAAGATGTGGTTGGAGTAAGCAGAGGTGTAAAACCACATCAGGGGCAGCCTGGAACATGTGATCTTTAGAATAAAAAGTGAAATTGTCAGATAAACAAAAAAAAGCTGACCTGGAAGAACTGCAGCTCCTTCTCCAGACTCCAGAAGAAAGGATGTTTGAGAACACGCTCAGCTGAAGGCCTCTTGTGTGGCTCCATGCTCAACATCTGCTCTACTAGATCTCTGGCTACAATGTCCTCTGATGAATGACACAGACATGCATGAAGCATAAATAGTTTAAAATAACTAAACTGTAAATCAGTTCTAAACATTCAGATATTTTTGCCATCATATAACAGTCTACACTTCTACCAATCATCCACATTCCTCTCTCTAACAGCCCTTACTGAACCTCAGGAAGTGATCTGACTAAACAAAAGCTAAATGTTAGTCCTCACCATGTTTGTCAGTTTGCAGATGATCCAGGCTGTATGTGCCCAGTAGGATGTTTGCTTGCCTCTGCAGAGACTTGCCAAAAGGGTGACTTCCCTGAGACACCACGTAGTAGAACACACAACCAGAGGAGAAGATATCAACAGCGCAGGTCTACAAGGGACGAGAGAAGGAAAGGATGGAGGGGGTCACAGTGTGGCATGTAATGAAACACACATTTATCACCAACGATATGTGTATATAGTAGGGGTGCAACGGTACATGTATTCGTTCTGAACTGTCAGCATTTCTGTATGCAACTTCTTTGATTTTGGTAAGCCCTGTGAACCAAAACATACTGTCAAAATAGACAATTTATTAGTTATGTTTTCAGCTGTAATGTGCTGTCCAGCCTAGCCTCTTTAGTTAGGTTAGAGTTGGAGGATCCTCCCATGACATTTAGATCCAGCGTATAGGCGCATTACAGTTTCCCGGTTAGTTACAGCGAAAATGATCAAAGATTAGTTGATCAGACAAAACATATGTGTATAACAACTTTGTTTAACTGAAGTTGGGTTTGTATGGGGAACAACTTCAAACATGTATTTTACGACTGCATCACCCGAATGTCTTGATTAGTTAGGAAGGTGAGTCCTTCCTCCAAAAGTGTTAAGGCAGCTTCTCGCTGCAGATTCAGACCAAAGTAAAAACTAATTCACTGAACTGTGGATTTTACAAACCCGTAGAATGTAGTATCAAGTTATGTATACTAATGCTGGTTAATTTAGTTAATTTGGCTCATCTGTTTGTTGTCAGGCACATGGCTACTACAGCCTGAAACAAACAGACTCCATTAGAAGCCACTGTGTTTCAGTAAACTCTGTGAACACTTCTTAAACTTTTAATGTCCTTTAATTGTCGCTTATGTTTGAACTTTCAATTGATTTTGCTCCTTTGGGTCCCGCATTCACCCTATGGGCAGTTTTTAGTGTTTGCCTCTGTCAAAACTGGAGAACTTTTGAGTGAAAGCTTCTTTCTTTCTTCATGTATAAGCATATAATTTTGTGTTTCTGACAGCCAGCAACACTTAAAACCACCATGAGAGCAGCTACTCTACCCCTGACTCACCGGGTTGTCTTTGCAGTCCTCACTGAGGACCTCGGGGGCGATCCAGCCCTCGGTGCCCGGCACGCCAGACCTTCTACTGAAACTGTGGCGGCCCACTGCCAGCTTCTTACACAAGCCAAAGTCTGAGATCATGGCCCGGACCCGACCATGAGCATTGGGCATGGAGACGAGGATGTTGTGGGGTTTCAGGTCTCTGTGGACTGAAGGAGAAGTATAGTGTATATAGTGAGGTGAAGGGAAGGTGTCAGTTACTTGTTTGGGAATATAAAAAAGTTGTTAATCATGAGAATGAGAAGGCAATTTTGTATTCAGTTATGGATACCTATGTTGAGAGAGTGCAGGTGGGCCAGTCCTGACATGGTCTGCTGAAGAAGCATAACTGGCTCTAATCCATGACGGTCGAAATCCTTCCTCTCCACGTACTAAAAAGGAAGCAGTAAGTGAAGTCCTTTTATTATAACAGTGTCACATAGTTTGAAGATGTAAAACACCAAATTAATTGTAGCATCTTACGTCCTTTCTTGTCACTATTGGTGCTCTATAAAGACCAGACTACAAAAAAATGTTTAAACAATCTGTGAAGCCACTCATTACCTCCTGAAGTGAGGCAGCACACAGCTCAATGGCGATGTACTGGAACTGACGGTCTCTCTCGGTGCAGAAGTAGCGGATGACATTCGGGTGCTCGTCTGACTCCCTCAGCAGCTGGACTTCCCGGTCCGCAAAACTGAAGCATTCTGGGAGAATCCTCTTCACCGCCACTGGACGGTTGTCAAACTGACCCCTTGTGGAGAAACAATGGAAGTACAGTACTAGAGGTTAGACTGAGTATGACAGCAAATCATCAGCCTCTACATACATCTATGATACAAGACATAGATAAAGAAAAGTGCTTGTACACTTATGTAAAAAATAATCCATGTATATGTTGTATTGTCATGTTCATCAACTGCCCAACAAAGAGCTCTTACTTGCCGCTCCAGTCTTTAAAGTTCAGACTTACTTGTACACAATGGTGCCCTCAGCACCATGACCCAACACCTCTTTGGGACGGAAAGTTATGTTGCCCACTCTGACAATATTGGAGTCGTCCTCTGATGAGACAAACACATCATTTCAGAGAGTGAAAACTGGGTCAGGTGTTGAACAAGCACAGACAAAGAGTGTGTCCAAGTATTCTTAATTTTTCAATCCATACCTCCTTCGTCGTGCTCGTTGGCAGAGCTTCCCAGCTCAGACACGGACAGGTTGGAGTGGTTGGATGCGCGGGGGGTGACGTTGGGGCTGCTGTGGTCTGAGCATTCGGAGCGAGTGCGAGCCACCTCCAGATAGTCGCTGTCTGGGACCAGGCCCACGTCAGCAGAGGGGAACGGCTGCTGTCTCTGGAGAAGCTCCAACCTCTCCTCCATCTGTCTCTGGAACTCCTGGTGCTGCAGCTGCTGCTGTTTGTGAACGCTCTGTGGTGAGAGGGGAGACTGTGTAAGCTCTGAGACTAAGAAAACTGTGATTGTGAAGTTGCCAGTACGTTGTTTTATTAGCCAACACTTCGATTTTGCAAGAGTGAATTCAGCACTTCACGTCCACCATCAAATTTGACACATATAGTAGTTGCATGCACACAACAGTCCACTAGGTAGCGATGTTTGACTTACTTTGGGGTAGGTAATCACAAAAGCCACCCAGCCAGCCAGGAGGAAGGTGGAGAAGATGATGGTGGCCATGTCTTTGAGCATGGTGTCCACAGGGGCCTCTGGACGCACTGTGCGCCCACTGATTCCAGGCTCTTGGATAGATGTTTCAGGCAGAGGAGAAGGGGGGCCATCATCCATACCACTATCATTCACCTTCTGCAGCACAGTAAGAGGAAGAGAAAGTGAGGAAATCTGTACAGACTACACCTGAAATACCTGAAAAATCCTCTAAACAAAAAGTCTCATGAGTCACACACCTCCTCAACTTTCTTGTCAGTAGTAGGTGGGATGACGTTGCCTTGATTGCGAGGGAAGCTGTCGGGGAACTTCTCCAGGATCTTCGTGTGCGCTTCAGGGGGCGTCTCATGATGTCCTGAAATTCAAAAGTCAACTTTTTAAATCATCGTTCTCATCAGATTCACCAAAACTAAACATCGATTCAGCCGTACTTGTAGTGTTTTGAAACTTATATTCACATGATTCATTTTATCATCCAGCAGAGGGCAGCCTCAGTACAACAGTCAGTCAAAGCACAGCGGACCATTCAAAGCACTGAACTTCAAAATGTGGTGCAAGGTCACGCTTTAGATACTATTTTGTGAATTATGCACTGATGTGATACCTATGAGGAGCAGGTAATTCCTCATGAAGTTCATTCGGTTTCGTTCCTGGAGCGCAGCATTAAAGTTGACACTGGTGCTGGGTGTGATGACACACTCCTTGTCCTCTTCAGTCTCATGGCTGTCCGGGCCCTCCAGCATGGGGAAGGTGCTGCCACGAGGCTGTACACACAGACACACACACACACAGACACACACACACACACACACACACACACACACACACACACACACACACACACACACACACACACACACACACACACACACACACACACACACACACACGAAATGCTGATGAACTTCCTGTCAGATGCCTCACAGATTACATTAGAAAAAAAGAAAAACATTGCCGGGCCAATGCAACAAAGTGACTTAAGCTGAGGCAAGCTAAGACACAGCTTGAACAGGATGTATTCATGCAAACTCCCTGACACATCTGGTAACCACTAACCAAAAAGGAAGACTGATTAAGTAGCAATAAAACAAAACTTGCACATATTTTACGATAAAACCGACATATTTTACTTGCGTGTTTGACTGATTAGGTTTGTGTTTTGCATAAAGGAAGATACATGTAACTGTCACTCACCACCACAGTTACTCCATCATGCACCAGGGAGGGAGAGGCATACAGACTGGTGGAGTATTTACCAACGTACAAAGTGGCCCTGAAAAAGGAAAAAGGCACAGTGAAACAACTGCCTGCTTACTTTCAAAAGCACAGTGCACCATCCACATTTCATGTTAAACAGAAGTGTGACACAGTACAGTGAGAACACATCTGGAGTGTATGTACCATTACAGATTCAAAATGGAGAAGAACTTTCGGAGTTCTCCAACATCCCCTTAAATGGGTGAAACTTTCACGCAGGATCAACCACTGAAAGTCCCATTTGTTCCTTCCAGCAGAAGCAGGTGTGAACACAATATATGAAAATAAAAAAACAGTACTACTGTGTGAAACCAGAGCTCAAACCAGGCTTGACGGCACCCACTTGTTAGCTATTACATGTCGAGACTCCATCCCAACATTAAGCAATCTCACATCTTACAAAACTGTATTTTGATTTCACCCTTTCAGTAAATTAGGCCCCTATGATTAATAGGCAGAAAGTTTCAACATGTTTAAGAGGGTGCTTGGCTAATGTTTGTTCCCTAAATGGTAGATCTAGGTCTAAAGTATGATAGAAATTGACGAAATGAACCCTTCTTTCCACTCAGTCTGCTTACATTAACTTGTTTTTAGGCTTCTTCTCTTTGGGAAATGGGTATTTCCACTGGGTGATGCGGCCAACCTCTCCAGACATGAACGTGAGGTAGCGCAGGGTTTCTACGGCCACATTGGTGTGGGCAACTTTGCGGAGGCCCTCGCGCTGCCAGATGTACATGGCCACCACCGGAGAGTTATAGTCCTGCACCCACTGAACGTCTCCTGAGTCGCTGTCCACTGTCACCACAAGGCCGTCACCGTTGGACACAAAGTGAGCCATTTCTGTTGGAGTGACAAAGAGCAGACGATTGGTCATGGTTGGTTTTGGTCAGAAACTAAACAAAAAAACAAGTTAGCATGTCTGAGAGTCTTACTATATTTGGTGTCGTCATCAGGAAGGGTGGAGGCGTAGTCAGAATAGGTGGCATTCCAGCGCAGTTCTCTGCTCTTGGTGTCATACATAGTGATGGTATACTCTAACAGGGAGATGAACAACAAGGGCATATTCACACAGGGAAAAAAAACTGCGTTCCTTTCCTTATGTAACATACACAAAAGGCAGAGAGAGTATCCGTTTCTGGGTGTAAGACCAAAGTGGTGTTCAATTTCCTTTGCTCCAAAAAAATGGGAAACAAAATCCAGCAAATATGCTGTTGGGTGACAAAGTGAGTGTTGACTTGACACCAAGTTAAGGATTTATAGTCTTCAATTTGCAAGGCAAACCTGCTTTAGGCACTTGTCTACAATTACCACCCCAGTTTCCCAGCCTTAAGCACTGGGGGGGGATGGACAGGGGGCTGGTCTTGTTCAAGTGGGGAGGTGGGGATTAGCGGGAGATGAGCAGTAGGTAAATAAAGGTTTGCCAGCACTTTGGGAGTAGAGCATGCAAGACAAATATGACTAACCAGATGAAATCAGCACCGGACTGGTTGTTCAGCAGACAGTTTGACTTGTCAAAGCCAGAAAAACAGTTGGACTTAATAACAGTAACAACGGCTCAGTTCCATCAAGTGTCCCAGTAACAATGAACCACACAGACACACACACACACACACAATAGCTGGACCTCCCTTAAGTGGAATGCAGCTTTCTTTTTGCACCTGGCAGGTTTTTTTTTTTACTGCTATGACACATTAAAATGTCTGCTGTTAAGATTGGTTTTGTTTTTACCTGTGCGTCCCAGGTAGAGAAGAGATGAGGAGGGGCACAGCATCTCAGCAAAGGAGGAGGTCAGGGTCTGCTGTTTCTCACCAGTCAACAGGTCCACCACATACCACAAGTCCTGCTTCTTACCTGTACATACACACACACACACGATATTATTACAGCATTGATATTTCACCTGACATACCTCAGTTTCATAGTCTTATCTGTTTGCTTGGCTTTTTGTGCCACAGAATCGAGGGTCTAATGATTAATGAGACAAATTTGTGATTTTGGTCTATCTAAAGAAAACTGATTTTTTTTTACATGGATTTGTCAAACTGACTAAAAAATTCACACAGGTGTAAGCATAGGTAATCCTGACAGTGATGGGTGTTACCATTCTATCATTAACCAACCAACCCACTTATTGTGTCAATGCAGGGAGTGTCTGTAATAATAATAATAATGTAATCATAGATTATTATAGATGAACGCAAAAAACATGAATCAGGAAGTTGGCTGCTTTAATTCAGAGAATTCAGTTGATGGAGGAAGTTTGACCTAAAATTTCATACACGAACGGATGTAAAGTCTGCAGCACTTTAAGACCTTTGCATCTCTGAGATGCTTTGTGCCAGCAGCAGAGTCAGTTGGATGAAAACAAAAGCTCCGCTGATAATGACTGTGGGGAGGCAAATGTCACCTGCTTCCCTTTAAACAAAGACACACAGTCACTGTGGTAGATTACCTTCCCATTGTTAACTGCTGCAAATTCAAAAGAGCACAGGCTGCGACCACAGGTTGGGTGGAATCGAAAGGTACGGTAAGATATTCGGTTAAAGCCAGAGCAGACACACTTGGATATGCACTGCAGATGTGTAACAGTGTGTTCAATCACAATGCATAACATAACATTACCCATGTAAAGGACTCCATCAGAGCTGCGACACGGAGAAGCTTGGACCAACTCAGGGATGGTGAACGGTAATTTCTGTTTGAGCAGAATGAATGAATGAATATTAGGGAACAACACTAACATGCTCTGTTGCTCTGACAATATGTGGGGGACATGTTGCATGCACCAGCACAGCTGCAACTTCAGTGTGATGGTGCATTATTTAAGCATGACATTTAAAAGTGTGTGGTCATAAGATAAGATTTTCAGTGTAACAGGAAATTGAGCAGTACTTCTTAAAAAAAACGTGGAGTGATTATGGTTTGTGATAAAATGATTTCCTCTTACTGTGAGGCCTTCGTTGTTTTTTCCTCCCAGAGAGTACAGGCTGCCATCATTGGGGTCAGGCAGAAAGGCTGGTCTAGGGTAAAGAGAAGTAAGAAGATGCATTACATCTCTAGACCAGGAAAGGGAGTGACGGATAAAATAAGCTCAACAGGTTACCATATCCATTTGCATTCACCATCTTTTGTCACAGATAGGTGCAGTACGCAAAGATATACACATGTGCGAAAAAAACAACTCAAAGGTACGTACTCTGCCACGTGTGTGGGGACCTGAAGAACTGGATCTGTGAGGAGGACACGAGATAAAAATTCAGGACTGACAAGAATATTAACCAACAATGGAAAGCATGGCGAGTAGCTGTTGAGTAATAGAATGACATGAACATTGGTGACATTCAACCGCACAGAACACAAAGTCCAAATGAAAACGAATTCCCCTGGGGCAAACATGCAGGGCAAACAGTCATGTCTGCAAACATGAAGCATGTAAAAGCAGTGACGGGAATAAAAAATATCTGATAAGCTCATATTAGATCTTCTAAAAAGTGCTAGAAAATATCAGCCCGCTGATGAGCCTCTATGACACCAAATATCCACCTTACAGACGAATTAAGGAAGTGGTTTGATGCAGGAAGCAGATTTTATTCTAACTGCACATTAAAAAATATGTGTGATTTTATGGTAATATTGATCTAGCTATGTTGTGTACTTTCCTCCTTGAAATGCCTCCAAAGGACAAGTGCCTAAAGTGTGTTAAATGTTAAAGTCAAAGTCAAAGCGGTATTACTTTCAAGACTTTAAAGTTTCCAGTCACGCTAGCTGAAAAAAAAAAATATTTGAAACATGGTCAGCAATAATGTAGAAACACTACAACAGCTCTTTAAGACAAGAGTCACAGTGTGAAGCCCAAACTTCCACTGCCACCAGACAAACACACACCACCTCCCTGCAGTGTGAACATACAGGGCGTGGACCAGATGGTGTTGATCTCTGCGGATGTGCCCAAAGGGGTCAACAATAGCAAGGTGGGGGCAGCTGGGTGGGTGGAGGATTACCTGAAGGTGGCCAATGACTGTTGTGCTCAGGGAGCATCAGCATTCATTATGTGTAATTGCAGAGGGTGGTGAGAAAACAATGGTTTATCTTTGGTATGCATAGAAAGGCAGTAACTCTGGTTGGCTGAAATACAAATACAAGTTGGCAAAGTCAACATAGGGTGACAAAAAAACAGTTAGAGGATATACATGTGGGCTGAGTTGTACTGTTTTGGTCAAAGGAAAAGATTTCTACTTCCCCCTCATTATGTGGGTGTACGGTTGCCTGACTGGATCACAACAACAGGTCTGTGCGGGGCCTGGTAGAGAACTGGTCAAATTTATATTCAACAGCTCTTCCAGAAAAACAGATGATGCGGAGGAAGCAGCCTCTGCCTCTGATTATTAATGACTTGGGTATTAGGTGGACTGAACCAGGACTCAAAGGTTCAAACCACAGCAGTCTTTCTGTCTCATAAAATCTTGTGACTCTTAAAAACCAGTACGTTTAGAACAGGAAATGTCTTTGATGGTCATAATATCCTTCTTATTCCAAAACAACAAAAAGGTTTTCCAAGGTATATCTTATGTCACGTGATTCCCAAGCGTGTAGTGCCCACATTAACATAGTAACCACATGTGCTATACATGCTGTGTGTGCAGGTGATACTACAGCAAAGTTGCTTACCCTTTGCTACTCTAACCTTGATTGCAGGCTATATTTGCCCTTCTCTCAGTTAATCATTAGCTAGTTTCCATGCCTAACAGAACATCTCTCCGCATTTTCCTCAGCTTAATGCCAGGAAACACTTCCTATAAGTAATACTAATAAAAAAGCACTTTAATTAATTACAGGTATCCGCTTTTGAAGAAGATTTGGGGGCTCCATTTACAGAATATAGCACATTAATGGGATATAATATTCATAGCTATGTTTTTTATTTGTATATAAATCACCTGAAAATAAGAATTGTTATGTTTTTATTACATTAGAATGAGCTTTTTATATCTACTTATGCCAAGTCCTCTTCTACAGAGTCCGCATGTTAGGAATCCTACACACTGGACCTTTAAATAATCTATAGTTTTATATTTGAAGTCTTAGATGCAAAAAAAGTCGGGTTTTTTTTATTTCTCTCACTGCTCATTATTGATATAATTGATAAATATAGACCTGTGTTACTCTAAGGTGTACAAGAAGTACTGAGATAAACAAATCTTAAACAGCACTAGAAAGTATTGTTGGCTTCTTCTCAGCCCTGATATAGCACCAGAGTTTCACATGTGGCGCCTACCTTGGTAAATTCTTAAGTTAATCAGCATCTTATGTGTTCTGCTACGCCCTTAATGACATAAAATAACAATGAAAATAATAAAAACTACAATGACTTCATTGTGGTTCCAAAAACAGTGGCAGGATCTCATTGTTTTCCCCGTGGCAGCAAACAAAAGCACTTTGATTTTTGTAAAAGGTAACCCGAATAAGGAACTGTGCCTTGAGAGAAAAAAAAATAAAAGGGTATACAAACAAAAACTTGACTCTGTCCCTCTCCTCTTACCTTCTTTCAGAGTCCATTTGATTGAGCCTGACTTCTTGCTTACAGCGTGAAGGTTTCCGTCCAGGGTGGACACAAAGAGCAGGCTTTCAGGAAGAGAAACTGTGCTGGCACTGCAAAACCCCTACAGAGACACAAGGACATATCAGGGTGATGTACTTTAAACAATCACTACTCTTATTTATGATGCACATGAACTAAAGTGATAGCATATTACACTCGGACATTAGCAAGCAGGCATGTGTGAGCATGCATGCTACCACTTAAGTCCACCGGTGAGGTGGAGGTGATGTGCTACTGCATTGAGGGGGTGAATAATGACTTCAGCCACTAATCACTCAGACATTACTTATTCCTCGCACACGCCGGGGCCAAACATTAGCCATATGTTGAAAATAAAGCATGCATGAATATTCACACACTGACAAGACACAATGAGAAGCCTTATGGTTAATATTTTGCTGGAAGGGGGTGGTGGGTTGCCACAGGGAGTGTGCCACTTTGGCATGCTTTACGAACTTACGAACGTCAAATCAATACATTCAAATGACAGCTGAAGAGCAAACTAGGAGGCGGCTCATAAGCTGGGTAACAGAGGGCGGGTTGCTGGAGTTCTCAGAGTTCAAAGTAACTGCTGGAGCTGGAGCTGGAGCTGCAACGTGGTGGTAAGTAAACAAACTGGGCATGAGGCTGAGCACGTGTGCTCATGATACCATCCAGCATGCCTCATAAAGTTGGTTTAGCTTTTTTTTTTTTTAAATTCACAATGAACTGAGTGAAGAGACTGATTCAACTGCTCTCTGCACAGATGAATAGTGGGCCCACGGGCCATATGGGAACCCTCCTTTCCAGAACTTTTTACTCCCACTCAGAAATATGGGAGTCATGAACAGATATGGGAACACTTGGATTGGTTCCTCAGATGACAGACAGTGTATGCAGGAAAAGGGCAGTACAAGAACAGTCAGAGATATACAAAGAGAAAACCCAGAGGAAGGAAAAAAGACGTAGCAATTCCAGTGAAAACAATTCAACACCATAACCACAACAGTGGCTAAGCGACCCGGCCTCATGACTTGGCTTATGCTAGAATTAACAGCACTGTGGGTGATGCATGCTCCACTCACCCACTATGGAATTCAAAAAGACGTCACCCCTGATAACCAAGCCACAGGCTTCTTATAGTTTTTGGCACCAATGAGCAGGAAGAGGTCCAGCATGGGTGTTTGAGAGCAGTGACTGTCCCCCCAAACCAGAGGAGACTGACCAGCCTGTGTACTTTTACACGAGCTGTTCTTCTTCAAGATTGTACGCAACCGGTACGACATGAGCTAAGATTTCTTATCGACTTACTTCAGACTTTTCAGTGGCCCAACATCACGGCAAGGCGGAGAATGAAAAATCTGGGAATGCCACTACACTTGTCATCTTAGAAAAGCTGAACCAGTAAGACAGACCTCTTTCTCCCGCTGTGCCACAGCAATACTGATCAACATCCCTGACTAATCCCCCTAAACAGCTCCCCGGGGGCAGTGCAAATAGCCCCTACATATAATGCAGATTACCAATCCATAATTACAACCACACTCTTCTGAGAATCTGAGGAGATAAGGAAGACGGCGGGTTGAATGCTCTTAAATCAAACACGAACAAACCACCAGAGCTAGTAAGTCAGGCCCAGGCACAGGGTACAAAGAGGAAATGCAACCACCAGCATCACCGCATCACTCAGGATGAGCCTCTTGTTCACTCAGCTTGTATTTCCGCTAAAAAACCACAGCCATATAAAATGACCAGCGCACGTCAATCTGAAAGGGCAGAGCTGTTGTTTTTCGGCTTAAAGCTAAAATGGGAGAATACCGGCACGTTAGGACTGACCAAACAGAAACCAAGGCCAAAACAACACCATAAACTGAGAGTTTCACATTTGCCTACTGAACCCCGGCTGTAGTCTCACATCCTATACACGCATTTGTGTCAATATGGTGCACCTGCGACTGTTCCCACTGGGCTGTAAACACACGAGCATCGCACAACTGTACTGGGAGAATCATAACTGACTTGTTTTTGGGCCCCCCGTGACCTCGACCAGGGCTCTTGGTTTCGCAAGCAACTTTAACATCTGTTAGCATCTTAGTTCTGGATGGACGCAGTTATTCAGCATTTGGCCTCAGGAACATCTGGTTTACAATGTCCGGCTGTTATGAAGCATTTTTAGAAGAAGTTGACTAAAATGTCGGGACATTCCCTCTCATTTCCTCATTCTGTGTAACTCAGAAATGTTCAGTTATTGCATAAGCGAGTTACATAATACTCCAGAACTGGGAGAAACCAGAGCCTTGGCAAGTTCTGAGGTCTTCGTCTCATCTGCAATGAGGCCAGACATGGCTTAAAGGGACACGGACTACAATGCTCATGAAATAACTGGAAAGTCTTGCATGGCAGACCAACCTGAACACAGGACAGGCTGTAATTGGCGGCTTTCCCACTGAGTGTACACACACACACACACTCACACTTGAGTGGTACACCTGTGGTGGCATTGGGTTTAAACCAGTGCACCTGGGCCAAAGCTGTAAAAATGCAATCACTTGTCTTCGAAGAAGGAGGATTGCTCAAGTAAAGACCAAAAGCCAGACAGACAGAGGATCTCTTTACAGAAGACATAAAAGAGACAAAGGGGGAGGGGGGGGTGGTTCAGGTAAAGATATAGAGATGCTCCAACTAACTATGCACAAATCACAGTTGCATGTGTTGAACAGTAGCTGTAAAAGTTTTTAGAAAAACTCATCGGAAATGTGAGACAAACAAGTGTGTGTCATTCTATCTTGGCTGTGATGCATCCTGTAAGAAAACATCCTTTATGAGTTCATGTTGCTTCAGTATCATATGACAGTATACTAACATGTTTCGTTGTTTTACTGGGTGCGTTAAACAGACAAAGATATTTATTTATAGTCTGAACTTTTGCGGCCAAGGCAAATATTTTTCTCTAATGACGGTCATATGGATCTTAAAAGGAGTCGCTACAGCGTGTCTATAAGTGAAAACAACTCATTCTTCTAGGTGAGACTAATGGTTAAATATATCTTCTAGTCTGAATGTATGAATAACACCTAAACTAAATGCTACTGTTTTTCTGTTTCAAAGTGGAACGCTCTCCAACCACCGACTTGTTTGCAGCTTGCTTGGGTGCAGGAACAAACCAACACAGGAACCAAGAAATACTTATCTCGTGCCTGGTAACTTGTTATGGGGAGGTGTAGTGCAGCAGCGGCTTCAAGTCATTCAAAATATGTTTTTAAAGTCAGCTCATTTCAGAAACCTATTGCAGGAAATGTGCGTGACGCAGCATTAAGAAAGCTTGACGATCCATAAGAGTTCAAGTCAACATAAAAGCAGCCATTCAAGGCTTCCCTCCAGAGCTGTATGAAGATGACACAGGCTCGGGGATGTTTGATTTCCTCCACAGTCTCAGACACAAATGGGAGAATGACAGGTGAGACGAGGACCAATGCCTTGGGTATATGACTGTTTGAAAGTCAATGCGTTTCACACTTGGAAAATTTAACGGAGATTAACACTGGAGGAACGTCTTAGCAACATTCTTTGTCAACACTGCCTATCAGCTGCACTCTGCGTGGTGTTGTTTCAGTGGGGAGGATGTCACGTGTAGGCCCTTGTTCAAGCACACTCAGTCACAGCACAGCCAATCTACTGTTGTGATAAGACAGTGCAAGTTGCAACTTAAAAAAAAAAAAATCAGCTACATAAGCAAAAAAAAAAAAAAAGTAAAGAAACAAAATATTGTCATTGTGACTGAGCACTGAAACAAACTGAGGCACATATTGCAGTTTAAAGTCAATTATAATGAATATTATAAAGGGCCAGCGATGTGTGAAGTGAGACGTGAGCATAATGTGTGAACAAAACATCTATAAAACAGTCACAGCAGCTGAAACAACTAGCTAGATTTTAGTCACTCACACATCCTCCTTACGATGGAAAACCATCTGGCCTTCAAAATAGCCAAATTGTGAGGTAGAGACAGTGAAAACGAGACGCATGAGTCTTTCCTCTGTTGCCCTTTTATTTGTATCTATCTCACTCACACACACAGTCACACACACTTATGTAAAAATCTATAGATAGCCTATCATCATTTGTCACCCCCCATTTCACCAGCAGACTGTCTAAGAGGCAAAGAGAAGAACCTGAGACATGATAGGGGATTAAAAGGCTACTTTAATCTGCTGCTTAGCTTAAGTGGTTTACTAGCTTAGTAGCTGATGGCTCTGCCTGGAGATTTCCTGGAGATCTGGCTCAGTTTCAGCCAAGTTGGCCGGCTCCCTTTTGTGCCAATCTCTGTTTCCAATTTGGTGAACAACACATCGACGATACGTCACAACTGGGCTTTTTATACTTTACTCCAACCTTCGCTTTAGCAAGTAATTGGTACTTTCCAGTCATGTTTGTGCATCACATCATATTGCATGGTGATGTGCACAGAAACGTAGATGTTTGTGTGGTTATTTTGTACTGGCCTGGCATCGGTTGTGGATGATTTCATTATCCTCACCACACAGATGCATCATACATAACAATGCTGTGCTTTTGTGAGGAATTTTTTAAATAAGAGGCTACAGATGAAGCACACATACCGTATCTGTATCCTCCTAACTTCAGACGGCTGTAGAGATTTAATCACATCAGTGGGAAAGCTTTCATAAGGTCTGATGCAAGTGCTGGCAAAATACAGTCATTTCCCTGTATTAATCTTCCGTTTTTAAGTATTTGATCTCAATGTGTCATTCTGTTTGGACGGACACATCGAGCCATTACTGCTGTGCCTCTGCACCGTGCAAGGCTCACAAATACAAAATGATTAGTTGTGGTCGCTTGCTGATGTGTAAGTTCAGTCCTTGAGAGGAGATAAGAGGTGTTAGGTTACCATACAAGCAGCTGAGATATTAGCATATCACCAATCTCCAACAACATCAACACAGAGAGCTTTGCATGTGGTTTAAACAGCTGTAACACTAAAATGGCTCTTCCTAAATTCACCTAGTTTGTTAATGTGACTGTGGGATACTTGCTGCAATGACCACATTGATAATAAACATACAGTAGACACACACACACACACAGCTAATTATCATAAAAGACAATGGAAATCTTTATTTTATCATCAGAAGGAGTAGGTTTTCCTTGATTGGGTGAGACTGGACTGACTGTAGATATTCTCAGCTGATAATTAAATGTTATAATAGTTAATAAGAGGCTTTTTTGACGCACATATCACTTAAAAACTTGCTGCTTTTAGCCGGCAGGCTAGCGTTAATGCTAGCTTCCTTCTTGCCCTGTCAAGACAAACACACGCAGCACACAGACTGAGCTAAAGCTTCGCTGAATCACACATATACCAGCGTGGACGTGTTGTATTGGTGAGACTGGAGGCAGATAAACTGCTAACAGTGAGTGAAAAGTGTACTTCAGCCGAAGATAATGTCATCTAAGTTGAGCTAGCTTATCCAGTTAGCCCCTCTCTTACCTTTTGTGGGAGACCAACGCAGCAGAGCAACGCTAACATGCACCACAGCCGGCTCCGGCTGCTCACTGTCCAGTCCATATTTTCTGGTCTCAAACCGGGAGAGACAGCTTGGTCCGGACGTCCGTAGACTACATAGAAAATATGATTTGGCTAACAAGCAGATGTTTTTTCTTAAAATCAACGTTGTAACGTTAAAAAGGCACTGAGCCAGCCAGCCAGCAGCAGCAGCAGTGGTGGTAGTGTTGGTGGTGGGTACAACGTTAGATCCGCTTCTTCCTGAAGTGAGCCTGTGGGGGTTGGACTTTGGGATAGATATCCACACGAGTGGAGGAGGGGAGACGTGGAGGCCCGTGTGAGCCAATCAGAAACGAGCTACAGACACCGGATGTGGTATAAAGTACATCCGAGGGGACATTTTCTCCGCACATTCCTCCCTTGAAAGCATGCTTCGTCCGGTTAGACTAGTGAGACTCGATATATTTGCATTAAACATGGCAGGAAACAGCTTATTATCTGTTTATTTTGACACCATCGTTATGATGCACGACTTAAGTTTGCAGAATAGATTAAACCCAATTTGATGATTCACATTGGAGCAGTGCGACTAGGCCGCATCGACGTGGAAATGTGAAGTGAGTTTGATTTTTTTTTTTTTTTTTTTTTTTTTTTTTTTATAGCATAAAATGTCAAATGCAATTAATTATTTTCATTGTAATGACACTTACGTCGTGTTGTCCGCAGGACTGGGTGGTGAAATCGTGTCAATGCGGTGTTGATCCCACACGCGGGCGGAAGGGCGGTGTACCTTCATATGAAGGCCTCCATGATTTTATAGAGGTGAGTGTTTATTAGAAACTTTATTTATTTGTTTCATGAATGATGATTTAAGTGCGTTAGACTTCTGATGTAAAAATGAAGTCAACATTTAATCTGACTTGCCCCACATACACCAGTCTAGGGTGCGTGTGTGTGTTTTAATAATTAAATTCACTCAGACATGTTTTATTTGCAGGATACAGGAAATTAAGTTTGGATGGATCCCTGCAGCTGCAACATAGTAAGTGTCTTGACTGAGCAGAAAGTGGCTTGTAAAGGTTATGAATGATGATTATGGTTAGACTTCTGATCTTTCATTGAAGACAACCTATGTCTGACATAACCTACATAATGTCTTTTAATAGGTGTTTAAAAAATCTGAACTCACTCAAAGTTTTCTCCTCCAGAAATCTGACTGCGAAGCTCAAGAAACAGAAGCACACCGTGTTGACACCATGACATGTATGTATTTATGAACCAGGTGACTTACAATAAATATTTTTACTGTATAATGTAACAAATGTCCTGTATGAATAAAGCGTTTATCAACAGACCTCCTGTATCGTTCATTTCATTCTTTACATATTTTGGTAAATTGATTTTTAAGGCACTATACTTTAAACCTGAATGGCCTTCTGCTTGGCCGTTCACAAAGGTCAAGAGTGGTGCAAGAACATATCATGTCTTGTCATAACTGGAGTTTCTTGGCAACCTCACTAAGTCTCTCTTTTAAAGCAAGACACAGAATTTAAATGGTGCTCACAGCAAGAACTTTTAGATTTACACCGACTGTCCACTTTATTAGATGCACCTTTTACAATCTATGGTGATCTAATACAACAACTGTGCCATAAATTAAATTCAACAAATAGAGGTATTCATATTGACTGTTGCGTTTACTATTGAGGTTGTAGTGTTAAACTGGACTGCATCAGAGGTGTTTCTAATATTATTTACTTACACAAGAGGGTTATAATATTAGAAACCCCTTTCAATATAATGCACTCCCGTACAACAACAGCATCCACTAAGATCTCGGGAATAAACAAAGTAGAATTATGACCTCTCTGATATTAAAATCTGAAACGTGAGCTTCATAAAAGTTGAACTCACAGCAAAGTTGTTGTATTTAATCACATTGGATTGTACCTAATGAAGTCTTCGGTCAGTGTAGGAAGTTTGAAGGCAATAATTTTAGAGATAAGTATGCGGTGCTGCTGAGAGTTTAGTCCCCGTGTACTCGCATTGTATTGCAGCTCTACTACATGTGACTATAGGTTAATGGTTATATAATTATGTATCACTTTTTCAGAGTATTTTTTTATTTTGGTAATATTAAACATGGAGAGATGCAGCTGACAATTACTTTGAAACTTTATTGCAGCAAAAATCTTTTTGCTTTATATCCTTGTAAATTGAGTATTTTTGGGTGTAGGACTGTTGGCTATTTTTCAATATTTTCTCACCTTTTTATAGTTGAAATAATCGCCAGGTTCAGCAACAATGAAAAGAAAAGTTGCAGCCATAAGCACAGATACAATCCACAGCTAGAACCCTTTCGATGAGTACTCTGCTTTGTCTGTTAACAGACCTTTTCTACAGCAGCCATTTTGACGTGAAATAGTAGGGTCAACGCCGGTGTGTCCAATGATACTAATTAAGGATCTGTACTATTTATTGCAGCAGAGACTTAGAGTGAACCAACATGCACCACAGCACCTGTGTTGACCCTACTATTTCATGTCAAAATGGCTGCTTTATGTCTTTTTGCCTCTTTTTCTGTAGCAATCACAGAGCCGCACAAACTCTTTTCCAAGCAAAAGGTTTTATTGATCCACAACGATCAGAACCAGAACATTCTGTGACATCACTGAACACAACAGCAATGTTTTCATGTTTTTCATCACTGTGCAAATGAACAACACCGAAACCTTTGAAAACAAAGGGCATGTCTCAACAGACACAGTAATGGCACAAAGACATTTTCTCAGATGCAACAAATGTGGTGGCTCACAATGGAGGAATGTTTGATTATTTTAAAGGCACTTTCTGCCTCATACACTTTTGCCAACACACATTTTTGAACGGAAAACGTGTAAAATAATGGTCGCCTGTGAAGCAGCCAGGTGTCTTGGCAGATTACGAAGTTTCTGTTCTAGTTTATTGGTGGTATTCCTCTGAAATGTGTACAGTACAGAAAGAACAGATCAATAAATAATTCAACAAATAAGAGCATTCATTAGCTGGATGTCTGCTGACAACGTTAAATAATATGGCTAATATCCAGTATGTTATTTATTCAAATAAAACAGGAAGAGTGGGTATGTTTCCCACTGTTTTCACCTAAAAAACTCTTACCATGTCCACAAAAGGGTTTCAGTTTCCTGCTGCCCCCCAAAACATCACTCCCTGCAGATTATATCTCCTTTTTGTGAATTTTTATCCAAACTTTGGCTGTACATCGCTGCAGTGGCCTCATTAGGAACACAAGATGAACCGAACTGATTGCTTATGTGTCACCAATTACTTCATACAGTGGCCTTCGAAGAGGACTAAAAGATTGCTTTGGCAATAAAAACAGAAAATTATTACTTTAGCTCAGCTCTGAATATATCATGAAAACAAATCTTGAAGCATGTTGCGTAGAAGCACGTCATCAGTGAATGAGCTATTCCTTGCACAGCTAGGGAGCTGCATTCTTATTTATACATTCATCAGACCTAGGCAATGTTCAGCTGCTGTGTTTGCAGATATGTTTTAATTCACCTCTCCTCTAAAGTTTGTTTTAGCTCTAAACCCTACCACACAGCTAAAAGCACGCAGGCTGTATGTAATGATAGTGTCTAAGTTGGATATAAACTGACCCAGGATCTGTGAGTTGCCATTGATCTGTTTGCATATAAGTGCCAGGTGGCTGGCACAGGCAGCAGTGTGGATGGATGGTGAATGAGTTTTGATATCCCTGTGAAATGTGTATTAATGGACGTTGGGGCTTTCAGCAAAAGTCACCAAATATTTAGGATTATTCCCTCAAACGTTTGCACACTCAGACATTCACACTCTTCATCAGTATCCTCAAAGTTCTTGTTATAGCAAACGATAAACCGCTCTATTAGAAATGTCGCACAGAATGTTTACACTGTACAACTGTCATGTTTGGTGCAGCTGTACATCACAGGTATTATGGTTCTTCTGGTTGAATCTGATGGCTATTTGTCGACCCACGCTCTTGTTACAGTCTTGACATGCCCCATCAGAGAATTAATCATGTCTGATGTCGCACAAATAAAACTGCGTGATTGGATGACATTCTATGAGTCACAATTCTCTTCCTGTTTCACACAAGCTCATCCAACACTTCGAGTTTTATGAGCGCACGTCATGAGTGGCCACAGACTGGTGCAACAACAGGACTGGAACATGGGTAAAAATATTGGGATAGTTGGCCCGTTGCTACACCCGTGGTGTCTGAAGGGGGGGTGGGTACTTGTCGTATTGCCATGATGATAAAATGTCCGTCATTATACACTTTGAACAGCAGTCTTCACATGTCCGAGACCTCAGACTCCTCGGGTTCTGGGTCCTTCAAGGCATCATTTGTCACAGTAACCAAGTTGGCATTTGAACGTGTGTCCATGGCAGAGTGCATTATGGGCAGCCATACATCATCCATGTTTGGCATCACAAATATTTTCTGCGGGAGGAGCACAGTAACAAACAATGTCATCTCAATTTCAATTAAACAAATGTTTTGTAACTGAAATATATGAGAATATATGTGTTAACAAAAATTGCAGCAAAAAGACGTGAAATACATCATCCCATGTGTATCCAACCCTGCTCTGTTATGTCTTGAAAGCAGTGAGGCCCAAATTCGGCATTTGTTGAAAGCCAGATGTACACACTCAGTCACAAATGACAACAGTGTGCTCTGCAGCGCTGTATTTTACTGGAGGTATGGTTGAGGAGGGAGGTGGTGGTACATAATAATAACCCCCAGAGGAGTCAGGCAGGGATAAATGTAGATGTGTGGTAGACCTGACATGGACACAGTAGTTTGCAGGTGTGCCTCAGGACAGTTATCTAGCAGCAGGCGTATCATTACCTTGGATATATATACAAGGGGAGGGAAAGCCACAGGCATACTGCTTTGAAGTGCATGTAGGTCGCCAGCCATAAATGAATCCTCTTTTATTACCTAAAATCTCCCTGAAACATCTCTTTGTCCTTCAGAAAACTTTTAGCCTCTCATTCAGACCAACAGTGGTTAAACACAATGGAATTATGTATATTAACCATGTAAATAAATTGTATTTATGACTAAACATCTGCATGCACAGTTTCCATTTTTTCTTGTTGTTTACCTGGAACTCCTGGTCCAGTTTCTTCTCAATCCAGTCAGTCACGTGAACTAAAGTGACCTCCCTCTCGCCCAGTTTAGGCCGTGCTTTCAGCTCGAGGTGAGGCGGACTCCGGAAACCGTACCTGACAGCCAAGAGGAAACATTAATGGTTAAAAATTACCAGCTGCATGAAAAGGCATATTTTGTGTATTTGACTAAATTCAATGCATTTAATATATTTTACAACAAAAGGAACTTTGGTAAAGAAATATGCTACACAAATTAAGATCACAATGATGCTGTAGATCAGTAGTTCCCAGCCTTTTTGGCTTGTGAACCCTTTAAAGATTTGGATAGTAAATCCTTAAGCACATACTGTGCTTAACTTTGAATATATAATAATAATAATCGCCTACATCAGCATCTACAGCAGTGATTTACAACCTGAGTGCTCACCAGATGATTAAAAGAATAAAGAAGAAAACTCATGCAAAATTACGTATATTTCTCTGGTTCTTCCCTCTGGCACTAAATTAATTGAGCCAACAGCAGGAGGATCGTTTTTTAGTGAACACTGAATACTTTCACCTCTTCGGGCCTATAAAATCCTTCAAATGAAACAATCGTAGAAGACAAAATCACTCTAAACTAATAGAAATACACTGATGCTCTCTAGCCTCATTTTAAGAAATATATACTTCTGTGCCTTCATTTTTATTCTTTCACTGTACGTATTTGCCCAGCAGAGGGTGCTGAGTTATATTCTTAAAGCCAGGACTACATCCTACAGTTTACAGTCAATGCACTCCTCCCTGGAAGTGAACCTACCATATCCTGTCTGTGGGGGGAGGTGGGATGTTGACAGCCAGTGTCCCGCGGCACTCTTGCACCTCCACGGTGAGCAGCAGGGGCGTGTTGGACACCTCCTCCATCTTTTTCTTGATGAACTCTGTCTCTGTGGCCTTCTGGAAGTACTTCGACTTGGCTATCTTGTCCACAAAGCGCATGATCTTGCTGGGCCTGTGGCCTCCCACATAGCTATGTGAGCAGAGGATGGAAACACACGAGGAGGAGGAGGAGGAGGGGAGGCAAGGAGTGAGTCAGGTTCATCATTTATTCATAACAGCATCTCTTGCTACTCAGCACCCACGATGGAGGGGAGTGTCCAGGTGCTACATTAAATCAGCAGCGAGCTTTCAAACATGTGGGACTGAGTGGGTGGGTGGACTGAAAGGGCAGAACGTTATGCTTCAGCACATCAGTGTGAATCTGTTTCTGCACATTTTCAATTCAGATCCGCGATGATACTGTTGTGAAGAGACTCACCCCTCGCCTCCAGGAAGAATGGCTTTGTCACTGAGGAGTTCTGGGGGATCCTCCTCATCTGATGAGCCAGCACTAGATGATTCCTCATCGCTGTCTGCCAGACAGTATGTCCGTGGCCTGGGCCTGTCACACACACACACACGCACACACACACACACATAAACACACTCACTGCTGCAAAGTCAGGATCTAATGGCTTTGCACAGAACCAAAATCCCATTAAATGCATCCCTACTGATATAAATCACAGGAAATTAATCTTCAATGATTCACTCAAGAGACTAAAATCCAGAAGAAAATATATTGTTTCAGTGGCAGGCATCTATTCCCAAACTCACCAGTCATTGGACAAATCCACAGTGGTAAGCGTCCAGAGAGAGGATTAGTATATTAAGAGAAGGGAGGAAGAGCCAACAGAAAAAGGGTAGGAGTTGTGAAAAAACAAATGTGACAACTAATACTGTTTTAAATGCAAATCTACCCAATTAACATCGAGTTAAGAGCTGTTTGTTTAGCAGACACGTTCAAACCTTCTACTTTGGCCTGTTTAGGACAAGCTGTGAAAGATCACTATCAAAAACCTGCAAGACTCAGCTTCATAAGCTTCATTACAAACTGTAAAAGAGGAAATTACTAGATGTAATTGAAAGCCCCACCACTCTTTCCCGTGCTCTCCGAGCCCCTCGCCCTCTTTCCCGAGACGTGCCAGGTTCATCTTGGTCTCCAGTGTCATGAGGAAGGAGCCCGTGTAGGAGACCTCCAGATCAAACCACAGACCTGGACACAGACATATCATGTGTAAATATTAAAAGCATGCTGCTTTATATCCCCAACAACAGCACAGCAGCTATTTCTATGAATAAACAAGAACCTCCTGCTTTGTGTCTAATTGCTTGTGAGGTCCCCTGCAGGAAGAAGACCTATTCTCTTGCAAACAGTGAAAAGGTCAGCAACTTCATCAGAATACTTCCTGTTTACATATCACACTTCTCAGAAGGGGTTGCAAATCGGATTTCGATCCCCCTGCTGTTCGCTCATTGAATCCTAACTCCTGCAACTGATAAGGGCCATTTATTAATCCTCTACCTTGCTCCTTCCTCCTCTTCATTTTCCACTCTCCGTAAACGCTCATTGATTTGTATGTGTGTGGCAGGCAGCAGTGTCAAAGAGAAACTAAATGGCACCATTAAGTCAGAGCACGTTAGACACTGTCTCACAGACTCTGTCTAGAATAAGACACACAGGAGAGAGAGAGTCTGGAGTGCCTGATTAATTTTGGAGGAGTCAATATATGGATCTGCACCCCTGAAATAAGCATGTTTCTGTCTACATAGAACTGTGAATGTTACATGAGTGGAAGATATTCTATTAAGTCTTGGTTATTATAATATATAGCGAACTTGCCTGGACATCATATCCACTGTAACCCTATTCTAGTGGTGTTGTTCGATGGCTGGCAATGTCAGTGTGTTGGTCAGGCGATCAAACATGTTGGTCCTGACTGAAATATCTCAACAACTACTGGATGGATTGCCATAAATTTTGTACAGACATTCACTCCAAAAGGATAAATGATAAAGCCTGCTGGCTTTTGTAAGCCTGTTTTTTTCCTGTGCCACCACCATGGTTGACATTTTTGTTTTTTTGGCACTCTGATCAAGTTAATGTCAATTTGTCAAATGCCAGCAAAACTAGTGACAATCCCGTCATCCTCAGCTGTACTGTACTGCTAATGAGCAAATATTAGTTTGCTAACATGCCGGTAACAACTGGTACACAGTTATGAAAACACACAAAACTGTATAGAAATTACAACCACAACTATGCATGTTATAAACGCATTCAGAAAAATCTCTAGCTCAGTTTTCATGTCTTTGTTCACCCAGTAATGCATAATGTATCATAAAAATCTCATTAGTGACTTTAAATGAAGACCCTTCTGCTTACACAAATAATGTATGTATTAAACATGTTAAGAAACATAATGAATGCAGATGCTTCCACACGTGTGCTGCATGGTACAATTAAGTAATTAACATCCAATCATGCCCTGTGGCACGTAGCCCAGTTCATTCATTTTGTACCAAGTGACTTTAAAGGAGCGTCCATTGGTGGATGGCAGGAGCTCCTGTGACAAAGACATCAGTACACAGAGTTAGAAGTTGTGGGCGGTAGCACACAATTGATGACTATGATGTTTGTGCATTAGTGCGAGGTATGGAAAAACAGAAGAGCAACTCTTCTTCAGATGACAGAGGATGACGATGCAGGATGTGATCAGACTGTCAGCAAGAACAGTCAGAACTCCTCATTACAAAGATGGATGCATCTTTATTGTTCAGTGGTGGAAAAAAAAAAACACATCAGCACTGGTCTATAGAGATGTGGAAATGATATACGGTCAGATGAGTCATCCTTCGCCATATTCTCCACAAATGGACGAACTTTATCTTATGATGAAACATCCCTGTCCTGATAGGAGTGGTCTCTTCTAGGATGACAGTGACAGTCCATAGAGCACGAGGGGTAACTAAATGGCTTGATGAGTATAAAAATTATGTGAATCATATGCTATGGCCTTCACAGGCACCACATCTCAACATCTTTGCATTTTTGAATTAGCTGGGAGGCGGTAGACGCACGGCTGCCAAGATGGCGGCGGTCAGAGCCACTACACTTAGCTTCATACGGCTCTTCACAAACCCGTGGGTGACGTCACAGATACAACGTCCATATTTATACTGTCTATGTCTGATACAAGCTACAAAGTACCTTGATTCTGACTCTATCCTCTGGCTATACATTACATCTACTTCACCAGTGTGACTTTAGAGTCTTGTCTTTTATTTTTATGTCTAATCTTATTGATAGTTGAATTAATAGTCATTCTAGACATGGTCACATTACCACTGTCAAGGCATTGAATAAAAAAATATATATTTAATTAAGTCAGTGTCAAGCTCTACTCAACACAAGCTTGTGTGCACTTAGTAGTTCTTGGAGCAGAGTATAAACATTGTAAATCAAATCATGTCTTCACAGTCAGGAAGCACTTTCACTCTCCTTCTTATCATCATCACAAGAGAAGAGAAATACACACACAAGATATGAAATTAGGTGTTGCTATCAAAGAAAAAGCATCCTGTTCTGTTTGTGCAGGTTTACAGTGTAGCACTTCTAGCGATGCCATTCCCCCGGGACTAATTATGTGCTAGGATCAACTGATGATGCATTGTGAGTATATTTCTGTGGGTGTATAGGTTCAGACAGAACACATTAATGAGCATTGCAGACTCAGCTGTGGAAATGTGGCTGACAGGAGAATGACTCATGACTGGCTCCTTCAAATGAATAGCAAAAGGTATTACATTGTCAGTGCTCTTATATTTCTAGAGGCAAGATCAAATTAGACCGTTTTTGGACAAACACTGAATATTAAATTAAAAAAAAAAAAAAAAGAGTCCTGCCTTGCTCTGCTCTCTGCTTAAAAACACCACTAACGATTAAAACGCACCTCCCACAACCTGTTCCCTTCTTAAGCTCCTCTTTTCTCATTTTCTCCCCAAACCAGCCACCTCAGTTGGGATTAACATGCCCCACATCTCTGTATTGCCTCTGTGTGTCAAACCAGTCCCTTTGCTGTAACTCAAGGCAGGCGGCAGGCCCAGTGAGTCAGTGTTTCAGTAATGGATGAGGGGGACCCAAGACGTAAAGTTTAATTACTGTGGCTTAATAGAGCGAGGTGCGCAGAGGGGCTGGACTCCACAGGCAAGAGGGAGAGAGGGTTGAAAGGAAAAGGGAAATGTCTTAATCTAGAGAGAAGAAGAGCAAAGGGATGATGGAGGAATGGTAGGGAAGGGAGATGAAGGAGATGGATGTATTGAAGAGAGCATGTCTCACTATTCTGTCAAAAAGGCAAGAAGGAGAACTAATAAACAGACCTGAGTTATGATGAAAGATGGAGGAGAGCAGAGGAAGGGGAAGACAATAAATCTTTATTGTAGCACACCATCAAGAAGACTGTGTGAAAAACATGACTAGTGTAGCTTCTCTCCCTACCTTGGTGATCCACAGAGGGTGAGGAGGCATGGAGGATCTTAGGAATGGAAAAGCCCATGTCGAGCTCCGTCAGCGTCAGCTCATTCATAACATATGGCAGCTGAAACACAGAAGAGACTTTTAAATAAGATTAAGCCCTCACAGCTGATACACAAAATTATCTCTTGAAATCATCACATGTTCTGATTTGTTGGTTATACTGTAGATATATATATTTGTGCAAGCTAGTACCAGTACCCACCCTGATCTTACTCAGCTTCATTTGGATCTTTTTGGAGACTACGTTGGCCCAGTACTTCTCTCCCAGGAAGTCCCAGAATATTCTTCCAAGAAAAGCATTGAGCCAGGCCTCAGGCTCCACAGTGTCCTCTGAACTCCTGTGTATCTGAATGACACACACAAACACACAGGTATGTACAGTAGCTTAAATCTCCTTGACATAAAATTAATTAATTTCTGTTCAAGTACAATAACAGTCTATATCAAGCCTGGGTTTGAACCTCTCTCTACTTCCATAGCCAGAAAAAGGGGGCCAGGTGGCACGTGCTAGCTTGTTGGGACCCTTTTGACCTTCCTGGTACCAATTCACGATATAAACTGTAATAATTACAACCACATTTTGACATCCCTCTACATGCCATGGCCACAAGATTAAATGTACTTTTTGGAGACAAAAAGAATGAATGAATAAATGAATGATCCTATCTGCCTCTTCCTGGTAGCTTAAGTTAGCCCAGAAAAGCTAAAAGTTATAGCAATAGCTATATGTCTTCTCTTACAAAAAATGAATGACACCCGTCCATGGCATTGCTTTCTTAAACTGGGGATGTAGCATGTTTGTTGACAATACGATCACAATGTGGGCAGAGTGGAGATACAGTAACAAGGATACTTATTAATACTAAGTGTAACACAGAGGCCATATAACAGATCAAGTGTTAAAACAAGCTGTTAATTTTTTTTTTTTTAAGATATTTTTTTGGCCTGACAACTGAAGAGTGACAGGAATGTGGGGAGAGAGATGGGGAATGACATGCAGCGAAGGGCCGCAGGTCGGATGCTAACCCTGGGCCGCTACTGAGCCTTTATACATGGGGCGGATGCTCTACCAACTGAGCTAATCGACACCCCAAAGCTGTTAATTTCTTCTCCTTTCTTGACTTGACAAGTTTCATATGTGCTTCACAACCAGCAGAATAGTAATGGCCAACTCATTGCTCTCCACAGTTTTAGTGCAATACTGTCTCTAACAAATCTACAATTTATCAAATTACCAACAACCAAGTGACATTACCAGGGGTCACTCTGTCTCCTACCTTTTTGGTAGTTTTAGGGCTGCTCTCTGGGCTGTGTCCAGGGCTGTCAGTGGCAGTTGGGCTTCTCTGTGGTGCCTGGGGGTTAACATATTTGGCCATGAAGATATTATAGTCCAGCAGCATCTTCTGCTTTATCCCTCCAGTAGAGCCACAGGGGAGAGCAGAGGAGGTCTCTCTGTGACGTAACTGAGACAGCTCCTCCAGGCTTCCCCGGCTGCTGCTCCTGCTGTCAGCCTCCAGGCCTCCAGCAGATTGGGTGCTGCTACTGCGGCTGTGGGAGGGCAAGAAGGCTAAAAGTGGAGGAGAAGGAGGGGAGGTTAATGTAATACAATTATGCATCTACAATATTTAATATTTCCAATCAATGCACACATATATAATGCATGCTCAAGACCAGTTAGCATCTATTTTGTATTCAGTTCACACATCATGCTACACCAGATGACACACTGCATCATCTCTCTGACTCATATTAGCACTGAAATAGTCATTTTCAACATAATTGCTAAGTATATCCACAAACAGCATGATATTTATATTTATCATCTTTCCAGTAATCCTGTTCACCCTGCACTGCCTTTATTACTGGGCCCACACAGTGCTACTCTTTTCCTTTGAATTGGGCCTTATCCTTGCCGGCTTATATCCTACAGTGGGGACCAATGCTATAATATGCTGCTTCTCTGTGCATGTAATCCTGCTGACCCATTCACACTCATCTGTTCGCTCAGTTGAGGGGATTGGTAGTCCCTAAGCTGTGGTCTTACACAGAGATCTGATGGCTGTGCAGTTACATACTCAAAAGAATGGCTGGTCTGACTGTGGAAAAGTCAGAGAATACAGTACGTGCGTGGAAAGAGTTAGAGAGATAAACCCATATGGCTGTTTGCATTGTTGTGATACTGTACGTCAGCCTGAAACTCACCACTCTTGCAGATGCCAGGCAGACTGCCACTTCTCCCTTCCGTCTTCATTCGGGACGCTAGAAGAAATCTCCGGAACCACTCTTCCTTTTCCCGACCCGTCCTCCCAAACAGGTAGATTGTCAGGTCACCCCCTCCAGAGGTTGGTCTTTTGGGTTCCTCTGCGGATGCTGATACTTCAACCTTCTCACATTTGTCCGTTTTCTCTAGCTTCTCACCCAGCCCTGTTAATTTGTCCTCCCCAGCCTCGGGCTTCTCTCCCTGGGCCTTGGACATGAAGTCCTCCTGCTTGGCCAGCTCAATGCAAATGGGGTACTTCTTGTTCCAAACTCTCTTCCTAGCCAAGCTTTGGGGCACCAGCTGGATCTATGGGGGCATGTAGACCAAGTTCATAATCAAATGCATGACGATGTTGTTGTTTTTGCAGTAGAATGCACACATTGAAATGAGGACAAAAAAAAAAAGATGTCCAACAATAGGGCACATTGAAACTACAAATAGTATGTGTCAGACTTGCCCCAGGGCGTGAGTGGCAGCAACTGGGGGCTTGAAACGTTTTGAAAACAGAAAACAAAAAAAGAACAAGCAAGCATACAAGTGCAAATGACTCATCTATTATGTATTTATATTCATCTAACCCAAAGCTCAATTTGTCTTTGACAAGCAATGTAAGAGCATGTCCTTTGTTGTTTTAATGATGAAAGTAGCTAGCATTGGCCATTTTTCAGTGTTGTACTGTATGCTGAAATGGCACGTGCAATTTTACTATTATTCACATTAATTCGTGCACAGATAATAACACAGATAATAACATTGCTAAAATATTAGCACTGCAGTGTGTAGCCATGTGGTATTATGGTGTGGAGGAGGTATCAGATCTCAGAATAGTTTAAACAGTCAGATCTTAACTGTGAAAGCATGTTTGGGGACACTATTCTGCATCTATAACAGGTAACATTCAAGACGGACTAAACATTCACAATAATGATGGTGAAATGACACTTTAGGAGCCAGGACTAGGGTAGCTGCATGATGAGGACAATGACCCCTTTGCTCGATGATACACTGACTTGAGAAATGTCTTCTGTCTTTGGAGATAAAAAAACAATTGAGTTAGCATCCTACTACAGGGTCAGTGACCTGTGATATCCACTCCATGTTAACACACAGTATGTGAGTCTGAGTGCCTTTGTCACTGAACATGACCTATTAGCAAGCATGCACTCAGGCAAAGGCAAATATGAGAGGACGTGTGCTTGATGTCACTATCTGTTAAACACACAAATACACTGGGGAGCCAGCAGACACACACACACACACACACACACACACACACACTTAACACATTCATGCCCCGCTCATTTTGTCCTTCTCTCACACACACTCATATTTCACAACCAGGCACAGGAACACATGACAAAGCAATTCAGCATCTCGCCTCCATCTACCCACATACACCCACAGCCACACCACCTTGCTGTCAGTCAGGTCATAGATCTTCTGGCTGATGTAAGTGACGTCGGGTTTAGGCTCGTTGTGTGTGGCACGGCGGGAAATGTTACGGTTGGGCTTGGACAGACGCAGGACGGAGCCCTCTAGACGGACATAAACAGAGTGGGTCAGGGTGGCGTGGTACATCTCCGGGTCGTAGCTGTGGATCTCATTCATCCAGCCCTGAGAGATTGAGGGGATGGAGAGGGGAAGAGTTTTAATTGACAGTGACAATTTATCCTCACAGCACATATGCACACATCAGACTCCCAGTCAAACTCACTACAAGTACTCACTGAGTGAGTTTCCACGCAGTTACTGATAAGTTGATTGTAGTGTCTATACTGTACTTTATAGCTATCATGTTCACCCTTGTACCACAATTGTATGTTTGAACATTCCTCCATTAAATGCTTATTTGTGCATATGCTGTTTGAGGGATGACAGAAGATCCTTTAACCTGTCTGCGAAGATTCAAAGTCATTCAGGTCAAAAGGACATCTCACAAAAGTAAGTGAAAGGCAGGTCAGTTGACGTGAAAGAAAACTGAATTTTCTGTTGATGTTTTGCCACTTACATGTTTCATTAGTTAATGTGGAGTCCAAACAATACTGGTCGTTTGAGGCTGACGCTGATTACATAAGAGTACAAAAATCAAATATAGACAACTGTATATTGCGAGTAAATTTGGTTAATAAACAAAAAACAAACAAACATTTGCTTTCTTGTTCTTGTGTTTCTTTATCTTTTGCATTCTGTCTTTTTTTTATCGGCCAACATGTATGCCGATAACCAATATGTCTGCAACTACCGAATATCAGATTGTATTGGCTGGCTGTACTTGAATAAATGGTTAAGGATATAAGAATTTTATCTGCCAAGTGTTGTCATCAATAGACATCATTCCTTGCAGCATGTCCTAGAATAATAATCACATCAAGCATGTTTCAAAACAAAATTCTCTCCCAGGGGTGCTATGCTGCAAAGTTCATACAACACAACAAAAAATAAAGTAGGGCATCTGAAACACTGAGTCTTTGCTGATCCTCAGAGGAAGAGAAAAATGAAGAGAGAGAAAAAAGGGGGAACGTGCATCCCCACTGCTGTTGCCCTGCACTTGTTCGCTCTCGGGTCTATTGTTTATGTATCATGTTTTGCAAAACCACAGAGCTCCTCTTTTGGAACAGCTGTGCCCTCTAGCCATGAGGCTCTCCTGTGCAACAGCTTGGTACCCACTAAGGCGCACACACACATACAAGTACACATGCTTACATAATCTTAAACTACTAAACATTTTTCTTCTACGAAAGCTCCTCTGAGCTTCACTGAGGGAGGTTAACTGAGAACAGGGGGGAAATGTGGTGGAAAAAAGGCGTAAGATAACCCCAATATGTTGCTGCTGCTCCTCATGAGGTTGTATTGAGTTTAATTCTCACCCAAACTCCCATCTTATCAGTCCCAAAAAAGGATCTGAGAACAAAGCTAATTCATTTGAAACAACTGGAGAATTTTCAGTACTTGGCTTGACAGGACGAAAGAACAAAGAACATGTAGTCTAGAGATATAAAACAAAAGCTCTCTGAGGAAACAATCCTACCGACTACAATTTAGCTTATGTTTGATAGCAAACAAAATACATTTTCACTTGGACTGATTTCTCCTAGGCACAGTGAGATAAAAGCAGTGTCCTAGCCATATATCATACTGATGCTATCTAACTACATGTGTAAAACCTGTAAGGTTAAATACATTTGCTCTTGGCAATACACAGCAAGGTATTTTTGCACACTTGCATTACTACCAACAATGTGTAAATCTGTACAAAACAGCTTAGATAATGTGCAAGAGCTTTTGGTAGTCCTCGAACCAGTAAAGCAAGATCTTCTGTTAAAAAAGTCAAGGTCTTTTAGAGCAAGAACGAAAGCCTACATGGAGTTGGGATACATTTGAATTATACAGGAACTGGCCCAAACTTGGCCATCCATAGTGTGCTTTGTCTCACCTTGAAGATTCCTGGTTCTTTGATATCCAGCTGGGCCACATTCCAGTTCTCTGTCCTTCTCTTCCCACTTCTTGATGAGGAGTGTCGAGGAGAGGACAGCCAGAGGACCAGCAAGGCCAACATGAACCCAGCCACTATCCCATGCACTATCGCACAGACATATGGTGGCACTGGAAGGATTACATACAAGTACACCAACTGTGTCAGGAAGATGAGGCCAATCACAGGCACAGTTTCCAACTCCTCCTCCACTTTCTCCTCCTCCTCTGTGTCAAGTTCACTACACAAACCAGTGCTACCAGTATGGGGTTGCCGGGACTCTGGGCGATCCCCATCTGGTGTTTCTGTATCAGTACATAACTCAAAGTCTTCACTGTACAGTTCACAGAAGTCCTCGTCTTCTTGTCGAGCTACCAGGGCTGACATAGAGCAGCGGCCCAGGGTGAGAGAGGGAGACTTGGGGAAAGTGGATGAGGAAGCCTGGGCAAGGGCTGGGGCTGGTGTCAGTGATGGGAAGGAGAAAAAAACAGAGTCAGGGCCCTTGCCCGTGGGTGTTTCTTCCTCTTCTTCCCCTTCTGCACCTTCCTCCTCCTTGATGCTATAGTTGTTGTTACCTTCTGTGTGTCCGTTTACTGCTGCCACTCCACTGAGCTCTGATGCACTGGAGGACAGCGATTTGGCACGATGAGTGGCACTTCCAACAGCTCCCATGCCAGACTCATCCCCCATGATCTTACTAAAAAGCTGCAGGGGGTCTGACATCACCTCTGACAACCGTCGCTTGGTATCTTCTATCCTAGCCTCCACCTCTTGGACCTTGAAGAAAGACCTACCATCTGGGGACATAATGGGGGAAGAGGGCGCTGTTTTGGAGTCCCCACCTGCATGAGTGACAATGACGGGGCAGGAGGATAAGCGAGGCTGGGAAAACTGTTTGAAGAGCTGCATGTTGCGAGGTGGAGGCCGCTGGGATGGCTGTACTTGCTGTTGCTGATGAGGGGGGTGATTATGGTAGTGATGAAGAGGCCCTTCCTGATGTTCGGCCTTTGAAGTGTCCGTAGAAAGAGACTTGACAAAAGATTTCATTAAGTGACGGTGGCGTGCATGCGATGGTGCAACAGCGGTAGGCGCAGGAGTGGTTTCTCGAGACTCAACGTCATTGGACAAAGACCTGACCAAGCTAAGGAAAGGTTTGGAGGAGGACAGCGCTGCAGACTTACAAGGGGAGGAGGAGCTGGAGCTCGTGGCTGGTGGGGCTGAGGGTCGGTCAGAGGGCCAAGAGGAGCTGGCAGGAGGGTTGGGGCTTAGGTGGGGGTGGGTGGAGGTGGGGATAATAGTCATGGCTGGAGAGAGTGTATGTGGGTGAGAGTCTGAGGGCTCCACTGATAAGGTGGTGGAGGAAACAGGGAGCACAGCAGCTCCTGAAACGGTCTCCACACCTGCACATTCAAACAGCAGCTCCTCTTTTGCCTCCAAGCCTGTGGCCACAGACTGGTTATCAGCACCTGAAGCTTCTAGACCTTGCAGTCCCTCTGCACCATCAAGCCCAGATTTAGCTCCTGCAGATCCGACAGGTAACCCGTAGAGCTCCTCTTCCTCGTCGTCTTCCTCCTTCCCCAGAGCGGAGAAGTGGATGGTGATGGTGTCACGAGAGAGGGAGCGCTGCACCTGCAGCTTCGGTCCAGGGGCGTGACGAGGGGGAGGAGTGTCAGCATGCTGGCCACTTCCCCTGCTGCTGCTGCCCTGACTGCTCATCACCACCCTGCACAGGGCTCACAGCCTGGCAAGGTCAAACAGAGACAGAAGCAGCAGACCGTTAATAACCACAGCAACACTGAAACATTGGTGCAAGCAAGGAAGGAGGTTGGGAAATTGCGGTGCAAATTGGCAACATGATTAAAAAACTTTGGATGTCCCCACAGGCTCTCAATGCACACACACAGACGCAGGACAGAAGAGAATAGCCTCACAGCTGTTGATACATCCTAATGTGAGTAGACTGGACAGGTATGTCCATTAGCCCTCATTATTCGAGGCTGTAGCTGACAGAATCTCGCTCTCAGGTCTGGCCTCTCTCTGTCTTACCAGAATCCTACTCACTCACTCACCCCCACTACGGCAACATGATTAATGTGTTACTCCAGAACACATGAGCCTTGAGGAGAGGGACCATCAACATTTCAGCCCTATTTAACTCCGCCTGGCACAGGGCAGCAGACTGCAGGCGACTGAATGCTGCGAGGTAGTGAAAACAAAGGGAAAGATGATATTCTGACAAGTGGATCATTATTTCATGAATATTATTCTTTAAAATTGTTTAGATTATTTTAATTAAACCTAATTTAATTGATTATTTTGTCCACAACATTGACATAACATCACCTAATGAAGTTGATATGACATAATGTGTTGTGGCTTATCATCCAGCAGATGCAGAGGAACATTAACATCACGTAGCGGGCTACCTGGTGAATAAAAGTCCAATTTTCACTTTAATTTTCACTCTGTTTTGGCCTCCACCAACTCCTGATGGAAATATCTGGATATATTTAGCAGCTAAATGCTCCACTATGTTCACCAGCTAGTCGCTGACTTTGTCTGCCTGTCGTTTGCTGCTGTAAATGTAGCTGTTGGCATACTGCTGCTCACTGAGTGCTGCTGCTGGAAAGACTAATAATGAGAGTCTTGACATGAAACCCAAACGGTGAAGTTGTGGGCCATTACACCAAAACTTTTAGCTGAAAGATGCTAAAATGCTCTCTATAACTGAGCAGAATAGCGAAATAACTCTGTACGGGAGCATTTTTCACATCACACATGTGGTTAAAAAGGTGGGGGGAAAAAATTATAAACCTCAAAATGCAAAACTTTCAATCCATAAAAATGCCTGAGAGGAAAGTATTTTTGTTCCTTCGTCTTTTTACTCGTTTATATTTATTGTCATTTAGTCGTTAAATTCTATCTTTAACCAGGCTATGACTGTCGTGTATTACATTATTTCTGTACTTTATGGGATCCTAAAGAACATAAACATATACATAAATAAAACAAACCCTCCTTCCCCCATCCAGTCATAACTATACACAGGACATAATCACCCAACAAAGAAGCTGTTAGGCTCCAGTGATCACAGGAACAAGCCGTCCATTGTCGAGTCTCAGCACAGCAGAACCAAAGTAATCCATCACACAGTGATTTCACTGAATGAGGCCTCAACTTGTTATTGAGTTATTGTGCCGGTTTATTCTTCCCGCTTGCATTGAGTCCATTGTCCCTGGTTAGCATTATCAAACCGGCAGAGCAAATCAACCACACACACACACTTGCTGTTTGCACATAAACAGAATCACTCTAGCTTTTGGCTGGTTGATAAAAATGGCCCGTAATGGAAGAAGGAGGGACAGAAGGAAACAACAGAGCAGTTAGCCTGTGTGATTGTCTGTATTTCTGAGAAAGGCCTCGGCGCCCCTTGGGGCTCTCTGGTTGGCACTGCATCTCCAGAGATTGTATTTGCTGGGATGAAATAACAGAACATTTGACTTTCCCAGCCAGGCATTCACTTGGCTGTGCTACAATGGGTTTTGTGTGTGTCATTTTGAGTATGTGTGTGTTTGTGCGTTGCTTCTGCCACTGCTGCGCTATGGGGCACGGCAGATCGAATAAAAACAAGGAAAGAGAGAGACAGAAAAAAAGAGCAACAAAAAGAAGAAAGATGAAGAGCCTCGGGGGCTCTGTAGAGGCTGCAGACAACCTTTCAGAGACAAGCTTTTGAAGTGGGATTCACTTAAAGACGCAGAAAGGCAGAGATGGAGAAAGAAAAGGAGAGACGAGAGAAAGTGACGAAGAGGAGAGACGAGGGAGGAGACAAATGAGTGGAGGAGACATAGCCATGGAGATGGAAATGGTTGTTGTTGTCATCAAAGTCTGAAGGACAGACTAAAACACTGTGGAGGTCGACAGGGTGAGCAGAGAAGGATCATTCCAAGTTTTTCTGGAATCAGGTTTTAGGAGGGCGCAGCCAAAAGACAAAAGAGACACAAAACTGCAACATCATATTATAAAGCAGTTGTGTTAAGTGTGTACTGGTGTGTATTGTCTGTGTGCATACACAACTGAAAAGAGACAAACTTTCAGACATCCAGATTCAAAGTGGCAAACACACTATTTCAATCAAGAGGAGAGAACTGTCAAGTATTTTGATAATCAATAACTAATTTTCAAGCACAGTTGCCAGACAATTGGTCGATTTGCTGCTTTTCTTTGTTATAACTGACAGCAACTGAAATATTGTTGGGTTATCAGACAGAAGCAAACAATAATCAGTTAATTGAGAAATTAATCAGTTAATTGATTAACTAATAATAAAAATAATTGTTGTAGTTGCAGTCTTACTGATTTTCTGTTCCAAGTTGAATGTGTAAATTTTAAACTCTAGGCTTACATGAATACAATTACTTAATTTTGTAAATCTTCAATGTTATTTCTTTGTACATTGCATAGTTTAAACACTCATAAAATGATGCAGTGCTATGAATTTGGCTCATGAGATCCTATACTGCTAAATATAGACACATTGGAAACATGTCTAGTCTCTCAGGTTGAATAAAGGGCAACCCGCACAATGTTTGCTGACACACCCAAAGATTTAGATTTAAAAGCCCTGTGTTTGTTTTAGCTGCTTCTGGATGAAGAGGAGAGGAGAGGAGAGGAGAGGAGAGGAAAGGAGAGGAGAGGACTCTGGCACGGAGACAAGACTCATCCAATTAATCAAAGCAAGCAGTGCCACTCTAATCAGCTAAAGCCAGCACCCCGGGAGACGAGAGAGGAGGGGATGGAGGTTAAAAGCAGCAGGGTAAAAGAATGATATAAGAGGGTAGAAAGGGAAAGGTATAGTGCAAAGCAAACATAGGAGACCGGAGAGAAAAGCAGGAATATGGCACAGAAAAAGCTGTGCGGTGAGCTTCTTCTATATAAAGGATGTTTTTGTAATATTAGATATCTAAAAACAGATACCTTATCCACAATCTGTCATACCTTCCCACCCCAACTTGAAATACATTCAAATGTACATGAGAATGAGTGGTGAAGAGGAGGGAGGTAGAGTGGGTGCAGAAAGGGAGATGGAGATGTATTTATGGTCAGTTTGTGATGAAACTGAAAAACATCAATTTACTCATTTTTTTAAGAGCCAAGGAGCACTCTTAATTGATTGAACACCTCCAGCTGTGTTCCAAAAAACAGCATTCACTACAGTTTCCTTTACTTTCTGCTTGTTTCGTTCCCGCAAAAAAAACAAACAAAAAAAAAACAAAATGCAGCTGATATACCGAGCCTGACAGATGCTGCAGCAGATTCCATATGCGCCTACTTTTTAGTCTTTTCCTTTCTTCCGTTTATTTTTGACAGAGTCTCACCTGGTCTCCCTCTCCTCTCATTGTATTTGATGGATGCGTAGATGCTTCTGGACTGTCACCCGCCCTGACAAATATCAGGCCCTCAGAGGAGGCAGAACGGGTGAGTGTGTGTGTCCCTACTCACCCTGGGAGAACCCAGTGTCCTTAAACAAGAGTCACACAACACCAGGGAGCACAGAATGGAGTACATTTCACATTTAGAGATCATGGCCGTCGTTAAAGTTAGAGTTAGGAATGACAGGAAGTCAGGTAGCAGAAGTTATTGATTAAATATTGACTGAAATCAATCAATGAATTACAGTAAACCTGAGAAGAAAATAAATTGGTTCTTCGTGTTTTTTGATTCTCAGTCTAAAGTCTGTCCATCTTGTATTTCATGTTATTTAGCTTCCTAAACAAATCTTACTAACCTAAATCTTTATAACCTTGCAAGCTTTTACATGCTCCATTGCTCAGAAATGATTCAGATTCATTTTTTTGTAGCAGACATTTTAACTTGTCATAGAAGGAAAAACACAGGTGAAACTACATTAAAGTGGAAACAGACTACTTTACAACTGTACCGCTCTAGAGTCGTATTATTAAAGACCGGATCATTTTTCCATTTTTTTAGAGCCTAGCTCTGTGAAGAAATTATCAACGCCACTTTGGAAATAAGAGAGAAGAAAAAAGCATGTTCACTGAGGCAAATTGAAATTTAATGTTATTAAAACGTCATTACTATGTAATAACAGTTGAGTAACATTAGTGCTTCACACAAACATTAAGGTTAGAGGAAAACATTAGTTTATTCATTCATTTAAGTCTGTATATCGGTCTCGTAAAGTGAGCCTTCATTCTTCCAGGAAATATTGTATCATGATAGACTTTGTAGTGACCTCTATCCATGAAAGAAGGCCGCTAAGGTAAGGCTGTAACGTGTTTAAAGTCCAAAGCAAAAAAGTCATATCGAGTAAGTTTTATGATGTTTACTAAATGAAATAATAACAACAAACCTAAATTGGCATACCGTGACAAACTAATCTAAAACTAAACGAGACTATACAATATGATATGATAGAAAACAATACATAAAGAGATGAGTTAATAAGTAATGAGACGATCAACAGAAAATATTGTAGCCTATGTCAACCTCTTTGTCTAACTCCCACCACCAGGTCCACAGGTTAAAATAAGGTGAAACCACAGCTACACCCCACGTCCAAATTACCAGAAGTTAAGGTGATCCAGAAAACGTGTGATCTATACAAATCAAATTATACACACGTTTTTTCCCCTTTAAGACTCTTGGTACAAAATGGTCACAATATATCTGTATTTGTGGGAGTTATTTTAAGTCATAGATTGATACCAATGACTCAACAGTTACTTCAGCTTGCTTTTAAAAAACACTGTGCTCTGTTTGGAAATAACACATCCACAGTCTTGCACTGACAAGGACGACGTGGGCTGATTATTTGCATCAAGATATATTTTGTGGATATTTCTGTTGAATTTTGCTGTATTTGTTAAGCTGAGACTGTCACTCTGTCTTCTTAAGGCCATCCTAATCTGTACTTTTGTCAGTGTTGTTCTTGGTTGCGCATGATAAAACTTACTAAATACCTCTCTTTAAGTAACACTGTGCCAAATGTGATTGGATGCCTCAGTAGGTGTTGAGTACAGACTGACATGACCTCTGCAGAAGGATGTCAAGAAGGAAGTTCAAACAGAAAAGTAAAACGAGGGAAGAAGAAGAAATGAAGGCTGGCATCTGGAGCACACCGGGTGGATGACAGCGTGAAAAATGGAGCAGGAGGAAAATGGAGAGCAAGTCAAGTAAGAAGCAAGTCGCAGAAGCATTAAAATGGGAGGGTGACAGCAGGAAGATAGATCGGGTGAGACAGAGAGAAGGGGGATGAACACAGGATGTAGGAGAAAGAGAGGGGGAGGCTGACGGAGCAGTCGATTGACAGTAACAGCCCAGAGACACACACGCACAGAAGCTTGAGTTTTGACACACACTCACACATGCATACACATAAGAAATAAGCTCCTCGGTCACAAGCTGTATGCAGATGCTGGTAATGAGCAGAAAGCACCTGAAGCAGGTAGACAAAAGCTGAGGAGGGTCCTTTGTTCTCCAGACACACAGTCACATACCAGCAGAGAGCAGGTAAACACACCACAAGCCTTTTTTTCTCATGCTCCACTGGTCCCAGTCATTATTTGCACCCTGTTTCTATCACATACAGCACTTTACTCTTACATCTATGTAGATGTACTATACATTTATAAGGGAATGCAGCAAGGGAATACTGGTTGTTTCCTCTGTTTCTTCTTTTAAGAAAAATCAGTGACAAGTTCGAAAAGATTCATCATCATATCATCTTAACGAGGCGGCACGTAAGGTCCGAACTGCACCCTCTTTTACTTACCAAAGAAAGAAACTCTGACCTGTGAGGAAGCAACCCATGCAGCAGTTCTTTAAATAGCTAAAGGGGGAAAGGGGGGCTGTCTGGGATTTAGTCCCATAACATCGAGGTTGGACACTTGAACTCGTTCAGGACAGATGGATGGAGGAATAAAGGAAAAGAAAAAGAGCCTCGAGGGAGTTGACCGACTTCCCAGGAAAAGATGAAACTTTGAAACTTTGAATCTTTGACCAGCAGTCCAAATGATCTTCATTTTACTAACTGATGTGAACATATTTACATTCGAGGAACTGGAAGAAATTAATTTTGGGCATATTTGCTGTTTTAATGAAAGACTGAAACAATTAATTGATTGTTTAAATTGTTGCCAATTAATTTGTTTAAATAATTTTGCTCAGTTCAGTGTCAGTTAGTTCAGTCAAATGAGGGTACTAACACCCACTGGGGTACTTTGGCGTACCTCAGAGGTTATATAAGATACAGTTGTGCATAATTCCTAAAATCATTATGACAACTTAAAAAAAAAACTTTAAATGTGAAGTCAAAAAAACACATTTCATATTCAATATTTCAATGCGACTGCTGTAAAACAAAGAAGATGTTCATGATGACGTTAGTTCACTGTGTGATCGAAACAAAGCAAAGAAATAGACTGTGTCTGGAAAACAGTTTGATCACTGCGGTTGCAGCTGCCTGCCATAGAGAATGATAAAGATCCTCAGTGAAGCACAAGGCCATGTTTCCACCCTGTCCTAGTGTTATTTTTTTAAAAAGTGATGAATTCTAAACATTTGAAATGTCGCATTGAGTGTTTTTCAGTTACAAGGTTGTTGTTAAATAAATCAGACACTAATGGTGCCGCATGTATAGACTGTTTTTTCTAACAAAAATGTTTTGTGCAGGTCAGGATGTTCTCGGCTGAAAAGAAATATTTCAAAGAGGGTTTATTATTAAAGAAAAGTTTGAGAACCAACTGACTAATATGCGCTACATTCTTATTTAGTTACAAATGAAATCAAACTATTTCAAAACCGGACGACTGTAATTCACTCCTCTCCAGCATGAATGACTTGATCTCTCACCTCCAACTAGTTCAGAACTCAGCAGCTAGCCAGTTTTAATAGATAATATCACAACACCCCAATTTTAGCTTCCCTTCAGTGACTCCCTGCACATTTTAGGATTGATTTTGAAGATTTTACTGATCACTTTTAAAGCCAGTTCGCAGCCTTACATCCTCGGGCTGGTCACTTCTGGTTGTTCCAAGGTCGAGGCTCAAAACTAAAGATGACTGCGCCTTCTCCACCGGGGGCTATCAACTTTGGAGTAACCTGCCCAAGGAGAAAAGGCTTTCTGATTCAGTGAACTCTTTTAAAATCACTTATTAAAACTCATTTTTACAGACTTGCCTTTTTGTGATGTCATCTTTTTACTATTTGTCATCTCTCTATCCTTTTTCACTTAACGCCAGACCTGCTTTTCCCCTTTTATGTATATATATTATATTACTCTTATTACTGTTCTGCTATTCTTTGGTTTCTAAGCTTCTAGAAATCAAAGAATATACAGTTTTTTATTGCTCTGCCATTTTTCTGTGACTTTGTCTTTGTTGTGTTTTACTTATCCTCGATTTTAACTTGTTTGGCCTTCTGTTGTCTCCTCTGCTCTGTAAAGCACTTTGTAAACCTTGTTTTTAAGTTATTATCATTATTCACTCAATATTACATAAAAGCTTACAAAAAGTCTAATAATAAACAACATAATTTATGACTAAAACCCTGCTGTAGCACACCTATTAAATGAGATTAGTTGGATATGAATCTATTCTGTCGAATATCTTTGGCATTTGATAAGGAATAATTCATATAAAACAATGGCAAATACAATTTCACAGCAGGCTTTTTTACAGACTGTTTGGATGTAGCTGTTCCAGGAGGAGACCTCCATCATACTGACAAGTGAACAACACTGCCTGCCTGACACTCGATATTAATGTGTGGTGTGTCAATACGCCTGTTAGACTGACACACATGCACATGTGGACAAACAAACAGTGCAAAGAGCTGCTCAGAGGAAACACCGAGCAGAGGTTTGATGGTGAGCGTCCCTGCTCTGAATCACGCAGCCATCTCTTAATGAAAGGAGGAGAGGGAGAATAAAACAACAATAAAACTGCAGCCAGGGAGATAAAGAGCACTCACGCAGCTGCTGGATCAAACCGTTTTTTTTCACCTCTCTCTCTCTCTCTAACCCAGAATCCACTGTCAACACGTCAAACATCAAACCTCGGCATGCAGATCATCCGGTGGTTGCCATGCCAACAGTGAAGCTTTCATCTTGTTCTGTATTTATCCCTGCGTCCTTTTGTTTGGCAGGGCAGCTCCTCCTCACTGTATAACCTTGGTCTCCTAGGAGTGTGTGGAGTGTTTGTTAACACAAGATCTTCAGTGAAGGGTGCTCAGTGTGTATGTGTGTGTGTGTGTGTGTGTGTGTGTGTGTGTGTGTGTGTGTGATGCGTAGGTGCTAAACCAGCACAGCACAAAAAATAATGGAAAAATCTTAGATCTACCTCTTTGAGATGGGCGAAAGACTGAGAGAAAGCGTGTTTATACACCATTTAGCTGTATGAGGTAATATCTCAAAGATGAAAGAGCGCAAAAAGCAATCAATAACCTCTAATTATGGCTGTCAATCAATACACTTTCTCTTGACATCTTCAGTTGTTGACTCCAATCTTCTCTGTGAGGGTCCAGACATTAAATGTGCTCGTTCTCATCATTACAAGCCTGTGATTTGTTCAAGTAGTGCCACATGGGTTTGGCGCTCCACTTTCGATAAATATCGATGTCTGGCGCCGCCTAACTCGATTTGACAGTTTAGAGATCAAAAGGTGGATGAACACGCCATCCTGACTGAACACACACACATCCGAAATATATTAAGTAATTAATAATCTGTGTAAAAGCTGCTTGACAGCTCACAAACAGCCTCAGGGTTTGGTATTAGTCATAATCCACCTTCTTACATGATGAGTGGGGTGACGGAGGGAGAGAGACGGACAGAGAACAACAGAAAAACATCCGCTGAGTATATTTACAGACAAAGTTTAATATTAGAAATGTTATTATGCTTTAATCCTGTATGACCACCAGGAATAAACAGCCCATGTTACAACCTGTGGCTAACAAGAGAAGAAGAGAAAATATAATATTTGAAATTACTCATGGATTACTGTGTAAAGTTGCACTCGAGGTGTTAACAAAAAGAAACTATGTAAATTATATTTTCATTTGTGGTGTTTGTACACTGCATTTACCTCCTGCTGGACTCGGAGAAGCAGCGGTGCCAGCCAGACCGACATCATTAGAAAGCTCTATGCCAGTGGAAGCAGCTCTAATTCATTCATTTTTTCTCCCCATAGTTGACAGCGATGACAGCCACACAATAGAGGCACCAGCACAGAGACTGAGCAGAATTAGCATATTAGTTACATAATCACACACAAGTCAAAAGTACTGTTGGTAAGTGAGAGCTGGTTGACACTTTTCTGAACTGTAAGTAGCAATAAAACTCTACAGGACGCCAATGAAACATTTATCAGACAGTAGCATCTTAATTTAAGACAAGAATCTCACAGAAAACGTACATAGATGCAACAGCATCCGTATCTGAATGGTTGCTAACCACATGGTTTATGTAGTAGGTCAATATTGTACATAGTCAACTAACATACTGTATGAGTAGGATTCAGAGTCACGCTCTTCATGCCTAAAGTGTCATATTCGGTGTATGTCCTTTGTGGTAATAACAGGCTGATGGAGATACAGTATGGCTCACATATCCAAAGAAAAGCTAGGCTAGCGTTATTCTATATTTTGTCAATAAATTCCATGTAAAATCCAAAACCAACGTGTCAGTCCATCCTAAATGCTTTCTGACTTCCCTTCCAGGCCTGTGGCACTTTATAACCCAATAAAATTGCACTGCTCGCTCACATTATACATGTAACTTGCCTGCATGCTGAGTGCAGTGCGGTGTGTATTCAGTTTGTCAAATCTCTGTATATGATCTGTTAAACAGACTTCCTCCTTTATCTCTAACGTTAGCTTCCTGTTTGGCCAGAAGAGGAAAGCACCACCCATTATTCTCTCTCTTTTCAGTGTAAGCACACACAGACATATCCTAGTATGAGCTTTGTCAATGATTGCACACAAACACACACACACACACACACACAGCCATGACAGCATCAGAAATTATTAGCTGTGACACTTGTGGCTGCTCGTCACAGTGACAAGCACTGATGGCTTCTCCGCTGGCTTTTCCATTTAAACAGTGAGTGTTGTGTAGGATAACATGCATGTGCAGTGTGTATGTGAATGCATTCATGCGTGTGTGTGCGTTGTGTCACATCAAAATAGTGCTGCATGTGTGTTGCAATTAAAAAGTGGCACTTTATGCTGCACATTTGCATTTTTGGCAAAAGATTGCGGACATCCACACGTGATGATTGTAAACCCCACTGCAGGAACTTCAGCAACAGGAGCACCAGTGAAGTTGTGCTCTGATGTTGGGCAATATGGCGTGGCTTGCAGATGATGCAACTCATCCCCAGAGGTGTTGAGATTTGGGTTGAGTTCTGTCTGAGTTCTGTGCAGGTCAGCAAAGTTTATCCACACCAAATCACCATTCCCTTACGAATCTTTGCCTTGTGCATGGAGGTATTATCATGCTGAAACAGGAAAGGGCCTTTTCCAAAACTGTTGCCACAGAGCTTTAAAGGATCGATTTATAGTGGGAATTGGAGGTGTTTAACCCCCAATATTTCTTGTATTCATGCCTCTTGTAAGACAATTTCAGATACTTCTCAAATAGATCATACCATAATGTCTAGGTCATAATGCCAAGTGAATAAAACACTGTACTAGCCTTAGACTGGATTTGAATTAGATTTTGTCTACAGATGAATGCTAACATTAACTGGCCTCTAACTTCTGACAGTCTTTACCAAAAAGCCAAACTTTGTCACATACCAAAGAAGTAGGTAGATGTGTTATGACCATACAGTATCTGTCTAAATGATAATTTAAATTTGTCAGCTGTTCTTTCACTTCGAAATAGAAAACAATAGAAAAAATAAATGCATATTCTACAGGATGTTTTCCATAGGAGCCATATGTTTCACAGATCTGAACTAATGGAAAAGATACAACTTACTCTAGCTTAGGCTTTTGAGCCTGACTGAGTCCATTCTTATCCATTTATTTTTGGAATGGGACCAGTACAGGATCTACAATATCAAATATTGATTTCATTTTTTTAATTAGACTATTCTCAAAGTGAGAAAACGGCTGACAAATTTAGATTATTGGTTGGCCAGATACTGTATGGTAGTAACACATCTACCTACTTTTTTGGCATATTGAAAGTGTCTTTGGTTCTGTTACAGCAAATTATTGGTCTGTGTTTGAGAGAAAATGATGGTCTGCTATTGTTGTGTGTTTTTTTTTTGCTCAAGGCTGATCATCATCTACAGGCTGCAGACTTTACGTTAACGCAACATTGTGTACGCCTGTTCTTGCACAACGTAACTACTCTGGACTCTGGCCTCTCTTGCTCAGCTCTGGTGGGCAATGTAACAATGCTCACCAGCCTGTATAGATAAAATGACAGAGGCATAAATGACATTAACAGAACAGAAGAACAGAATAAGGTGGAGCAAGAAGAGAAGCTAAGAAGAGAAAAAGAGTGTAACTGAGCAAGAGGCTGCCAGAAAAGAGTAAATCTAGGACTGACTTTTAATCGTTGTCGAGAGCTTTGTAAAATAAAAGCCTGAAAGACAGACACTGAGCTGGGCTTCTTGCTGTTAGACTAGTAAGTAATATTAGCTGGCTGCTTTGTCTTGTGTTGTCTGATGTTTGGCTGTTAGCAAAGCTGTTACATTTTTTATCCAAAGTAATGTAATCATGACAAATACACGTGTGCAACTGTTTATATTTTTGACTGTGGTATTGTACCGTGAATCTGAGGCTGTTAAAACCCAGAAATACCAACAAAATTTCCACAAAATGTTGCTTTCAACAATCAAGATACTTAAGTTCAGTGAAGCATGTGATTGTACTGTAGGCTACTGGGTTCCCTTTATGCCCTGAGAAAAAGCTGACCTCCAGATTGTCACTGTATAATTTACACATTTGAACAAACTAATGCCTGGGGGGCACTAATATTTAACATGAAAGTATCTGCCTTCAAACTGAGATGAAGAGAAACAGGACAAAACACTCTGTCTGGTGAGTAAAATTGGAAAATGAAAGTAAAAGTGCTGTAAGGCAAACAATAGTATATAGTATGACAGTACTTAAAAAACTAATTTTACTATTTGTAAGGAGAAGTTGAGGTCTAACAAGAATGAGATGAAACACGCAACTGTGCTTCTCAAAACTCCCAAAGAGGAACAATACACATATCCTATTCTCTAGCTGTTTCCTCATCTTCTACTCTATCCACCTTCCCCCATTCGTCACACATACATTGTTTTATCTGGCTCAGTTTTGTATCAGTTGACATCCTGTGTAAGTAGAACGAATAGCCCACTATATTATACTATTTTAGAAATCTAACACGTAGTAAGCTACAGGGGCTACCGCTGGCACCTCTTATACATATTACTACAAACATCGGATGTGTCACTACTTTTCTTTATTGCCTCATCTCCTCCTGATGTTACAGCATCACTGCAGTCAACATACTGCAACACTGAATCATCATTATATAATCAAACTATTGGAAAGATTTAAAACAGGTTTCTATAATGAAGTACAACAACACACGCTCATATAAACACTGTCCCAACCAACATCAAGTAGGTGCAACAACACAAGACATAGCAGCCAGCTAATATTACTTACTAGTCCAACAGCAAGAAGCCCAGCTCGGCGTCTGTCTTTCAGCCTTTTATTTCACAAAGCTCTCAACTTAAAGTCAGTCCTAGATCTACTCTTGTTGGACAGTTTCTTGCCCGTCCACCCTCTCCTTCTCTCTTCTTAGCTTCCTCTGTCAACCCTTCGGTCTCTTAGCCTCTGCTATTATGTCCATAGTGGCTTGTCCAGCTCCGGTTCTGGCACGACACCAGCTCAGCTCCCTGTCAGCATTCCCCCCGCTGCCCTGAGGTGAAACCTACTCTTTCAGGTGGTCCAAAACGCCTAAGGTACAAACACTAACACACCCCCTGTGATCTGAGCTCACAGTCCGGATAGCCTGGCTAACAAACTGAGCTAACATTAGCTAACAGCAGCTATAGCTTGCAGCAGTTTACAGAGTTAAAGAAGAGCAGCCAAAGGACATCAGAAGGGAAACCAGAAAACATTTATCCTATAAAATATGATCCAGTTTCAGACTCATGGTGTGTGACCTAGTGCTGTAAAGCGTTATGTACTCCTTACATCGTATGCGGACTACAAAGTTACATATTGACATCTTCAGCTTTACACTGACACAGTCATTGATGTTTTCTTAGCTAATATTGTATTTGGCTTTTCTGTGAATCTCCAGTGTGCCTTTAAGCCCCCTTTTTTTAAAATCCACAAACAATAGCTTATTCAGATGGTTCAGCTGCCACTGTTTGCTTTTACCCTCACAGCAATTTGTCTAATTAAGCTTAAGAAAGAGTATTCCCTTCAGACTTGCTGACACAATACTCTCCTTTCATCTAAAACGCACCTCAGTGTGGGACACAGATGTCAGCGTAAAGAATGAGCATCATAAATCCGAGCATGTGAAAATGTAAACACAGACATACTTCTTTGCATCCAGACGGATGACCTGAATGAGATTTGGGATTTGAATGAATAAAGAGAAGTCGAAATGAAGGAGGTGCAATTAAGTAAAACAGGGAGCAGCCGTTCAAGGCCATGGATCAATTCCAGCCACCTCCCACGCACACGCACACACACACACACACAAGGTCAAAGGATGAGAGGAGGAGGACTTACCTTGAGATTTTAGAGGCATTCAATGTCCTCTTGCAACACAGCCTGCACTAACACACCAAACACCACAGCCATGGATCATGGTGCCTAGAAACACAGAGATAGCGAGACACATTAATCATATAGAACATCGTACACTGACAATGTAGGCATGAAATGTGACAACTTTGGTATCATGCAACATCTACATAGTGTGTATCTGACCAATTTTTAATCACATGTGCATACACACACACACACATACACATACACACACTTGTATTAGAAGCTTTGGGGTCCTATCAATGGCCCATGATCGCAAAAAACTATTGATACGGCCATTGATAGGACCCCAGAGGGTTAGGGAACCAGTTCACATGAGGACACAAGGCAGAAACTCCATGTAAATGATCTGATAAGCAGTGATCTACCCCTAGAATAAAGGCTTGGTGTAATTAGGTGACACAGAGATGAAAGTCTGGGTGATCAATGTCTTGTATGGCTGTGATGCTGTGATGTGGGCCTGCTATTAGAAGAAGAACCAAAAGGATTTGAACAGTTCACAGCAGGCTATATGGACAGTGCCACTTCCTAGAATAAAACCCATTTCACACAGCAGCAGCAGTAGCTGTAAAAGGCACCAAGATGCATAGATCTAAAAGAGCCACAGAGGTGTGCTTTAATAGGGAAGTACACCACAGCACACTGGGCTATGCTGTAGCATCCTGACAGCTGTGTTTAAATGTGGCTGCTGTAAGAAAAATATCAGCTCATGCAACACTAATAATACAAAATATTTAAAGCTGTGGCTCCTCTTAGCTCCATCCGCCCCTTTGTCCTCCTCACATCTTTAGCCCTGCGCTGGTTTAATGCCTGTTATACATCCATGGGGCCAACAGCTGATAACGACAACAACAACAAGAAAAAAAACGAGCATTTAATCTTACTGTAGTTATCGCATCTTCATGTGTAGGTCACTGCATCCGAGGTTTTGAATCTGCGTAATGCGATGAGGATCTCTGCGTGAAGCGCGTTTTTATCCGGAGCCTGCGGAGGCAAGGAGGCATCAAACCTGATCCCCCGGCACGGCACGGCACGGCTTTTTTTTAACGCCCCAAATGCGCGAGCTTCTCTGGGCGTGTGTTGTTTTTGGTGAATGGGATGATGGTCAGCGCCACACCCCCCTCCTCACCATATACATGATATTTACACCCAAAGATCCCACCGTCGGCTCACTTAGTGATTCATATTTTATTGTGTTGCAGCAGCAGAGTGTGAATTGCGTCATGGCGTTGCAGTATGCCTATAAGACGCGGGTCCCCCTCCACAAACAGCCCGGACTCCCTTTAATAAAGCTAGAAACTAAATAAAATGATCAGCAGGTTCGAAACAAAGCAGTCTAGAAATAAAACGAACGTTTATCCCTTTACAGAAATCATATTTTTGAAATAAAAACTATAAATTAATACACCTACCCCTGGATCTGATCCATCAGGTGCACAGTATTTCTTGTGGCCGGCAGAACCAACCGAATTTCGGCTTGTTAAATCAGATTAGATTCGCTTGGACAGGCTGCCACCTACCGGGCTGACGCGATTACGTCAGGGGGAAACTGTCCACGTGAGTGTTGTATCTCCTCTGAGAGCACAGGGGTGTCCATCCTCTTTCTCACCTGACACCACCTGTGAAATATTACGAACAGATCAGATTTTGGTTGATGTACAAATGTTGGTCGATGCTTCTGAGATGAGCAAAGGGATCCATCTAAGCAACACCGGTGCTTCAGCTGCAGTTAGGCCTCCAGTAAATCTCACATATTCATATTTTTTGAGAGGAAAACACTTTTTCTTTATTGTCTTCTTAGTCTTCATATAAACCACCTTGCATTTCTCTATGGTTATAAAAAAGTGCTATACATAAATCTACCAGCACCCTAAATACAAAATCATTGAGACAATAAGATAAGATAAAATATGATATCTTAAGGGAAATTTACTTGTCACAGCAGCTCATATACACAAGGCTGATAAGAAATTACTCATAAATAAGAAATATATAGAAGATGATGCCGGTGTCAAAGAGTCTGACAGCTATTGGACCTGCAGTAGCGCTCCTTCTTACATGGTGGGAGTAGCAGTCTGTTGCTGAAGGAGCTTTTTTAACGCCCCCGCAGGCTCATGCAGGAGGTGAGAGGAGTTGTTCATGATGGATGTCATCTTTGCTAACATCCTCCCCTCTCCCACTTCCTCTATGGAGTCTAGGGGGCAGTCCAGGACAGAGTTTGCCCTATTGACCAGTTTGTTGAGTCTTTTCTGTCTGTCTTCGTGCTTCCCCCTCAACAGCAGACAACTGCATAGAATATAGTATCTATATCACCACAGTGTCATAGAAAGTTTTTTAAAAATCCTCTTATTGTAGAGCAGTTTCTGTGTTGGTTTGGTGAGTCTCACTGTTGAAGAGCAGGCAATTTTTAGTAGACTTTAAAGTATTACGATTTGTTTTTCTACTTTCTAATTTAAAGATTGAATAAGAAATAGGAAGAAGGAAATATACACCTTTAAAGATTTAAAGAAATGTAAATAAAACATCATTCTGTTCATAATGTGTCCTGTAAGACACATTTAAGTTGAGTTTATGGTAGTTTATCAAAGCAGTTGTCTGACTGCATGAAAATCCATATATTTATAGTAGCAGTATAATCCATTGCAAAGCACCTTAATACTTTCTCAAGTGTGATTGAACTGTTTAGTGTGCAGTTTCCTGTCAGAGGCAGGAGCCGGCTCATACTGGGGGTAACTGGTACATGGATTAATGGCACCACCCTCAGGCCATAGTAGGTCATGATTGAGATGTGACGAATAAACCATAGGAAGAGAGAGTGAATTGCAAGACAGGGGTTTTCTTTTCTGCAATGAAAGGATATGATCCAGTGATTGGGTCAAAAGGAAACCATGACTCTTTCACAATTTGTCTGACCTGTCTGTTGATCATCCACTGACACTTCAGGATGTAAGCAGGATGCTCTCCTGATGTCCTGCATCTTCCCAGCATTTTCCCTGCTGTGAACAAAGTCTCTCTATCCACTGCTCACTTGCTCCACCTTGTGAAAAGGCAACAATCCAAATTAAATCAGTCACACAAATCAGTTGAAAAAAATATGGTATGTTGGAGGTCCTGTGATGAACTGGCGACTTGTCCATGGTGTACCCCGCCTCTCATCCATTGTCAGCTGGGATCAATCGGCTCCAGCCCCCTGTGACCCCGATAAGGATAAGTGGCTTCAGAAAATGGATGAATGGTATGTTGGAGAATTCATTTTCTGGTCTTATGTGTACATTCTCACACAAGTGTTTTTTGTTCTTTATGACAGACAGTAGAGGAGAGATGAGAAATGAGGCAGTTCAAAGATAGTGTGTTAACCTCAAAGCTATGGGGGTCGTCTTGCTTGTTCTCAAAATTCAAAAAGTCTGAAGATAAAACACCAAACACCTTGTCTGTTTGAGTCTCTGCCTCCACCGCTAACAGTAACAGATGGAGAAAATGAATAACCAAACATCAAAGCAGGCTGCATTATTTAGGCGTCATGTTATATTGAAGTTCAAAGGTCATTCTTGTCCTTTGAAACCGCAGTTGACAGTATTTTCATGGCTCACTCGTGACAACTGGACAAGCTCCATCTGTTGATGAAGATCATGTCATATGGTCAAACACACCAGAACAGCTACTAAATGGACCTTGCGGGGAGTTGTTGTTTTTACAACTGCTGCCTTCAAGGTCAAGACTGAACTTTGAACCTCGGCTTTGACGCCAACACGTCTTTAGAGGGCTCAGAAAAACTGAAATTGTGACCATTTATGGTGTCATCGCAATCAGGCGAATCCTATCTGCTGATGAAGGTCATCTGATACGATTGAAAGCCACCAGATAAATGGACATTTTTCCAGCTGTCATGTCATGAAGAAGACTATTAGCCGTATGTTTCTTCTTCTGGGGATATGGAGTGCTGTTTCACGGTGTACCTGAGGTTGTGTACATGATGGGTACATCTTAATTCATGCGTCGTTGGCGCTGATGTGTACTCGGGGTGTTAAAAAAAAAAAGAAATGGGTCAATTACTACTTATATAACAGGGGCTTGGCATTTTCTAAGGTTTCAGTAGCTCCCTCTACCTCTCAAAAGTTGACAGTATGATTCACATCAAAGCACTCAGGACCCCCACTGCGAAACTCAAAGGCCAGACAGCCCATCTCCACTCTGACATACTAATAACCACCTCTTTATGAAGTTCATAAAACCCACTCCTCAGCAGATCACTGCAGATGGTGGGTCAGACTAATAGCTGGAAAAGTAGCACCGACCGCCACCTCGCTTGGACTCCTTTGAACTGAAGCGTACGCAGATTGAACAGAGGGGCAACCATATGCATGTTCCTGTGTGTATTTGAAAGGACTCAATCTTTCAGTGTGTGTGTGTGTGTGTGTGTGTGTGTGTCCTCGTCCTTATCCTGTCACAGCGGGGGAGAGACATGAAAGCCTTTCTACACTGTTTGGTAATTGCAAAGACCTCCGTTCTGCCTAAACAGCATAAGAGACAACAACCTCATCAGGACACGGTCGAATCTACACACACATATTGTACAGATATGCAGACACCTTTGGGGCAGCTGGCCAATCAATAGTCTTGACTGTGTAAAAGTACACAGAAGTGTGTACAGGGTGCTTTTTCTTTTCCACACAGGCCTTTCTTTGTTGTGTGTAACCTTTTGATCTAAATGAGAAAAAAAAAAAAATCGGGGGCTTAGGTAGGCCAATGTGTTTGAGAGGGGAGGTTATGCTAAAAGGGGTAGAGGAGGGGGTGAGTTGCCACCTTTTCATCTTACCTCTCCTCTGTTCAGCTTCATAACGAATCTCAACGCTGATAACAAAGCGTCATTTGCATATCATAATCCCCATCTCTCGACCTTCTGATCAGGTGTACTTGGAAGCCCGACTGTGTTCTTTCAAAAAGAGAGCAAGTGAGGAAAAAACTCTGTTCTGCTCGCGAAAGCTGTTTGAAGTTCTCTGCCAGAGTTCAAATAACACTAAAACATGTGCATGGCATTGAGTGGCTGATTTGTATTAAAAAGAAGAAAGGCGGGAGGGATGGAGGGATGAAAGGAGGTCAGAGAGGGGAGACTGAGGGAACTTTCTGGAGCTCATAAGGCCAAAATCCTCTGGATCTCATGTCACTACACATACAGAGAAGCGGACACTTTTGCGTTCAATCTTTGAACTTAAACATGATGTGTCAAGAAATTTGATCCCAACAAAAAATATTTTTTCCTCAGATGTCGCCTTTAAAATCTTGGCTATTACTGAATGGCAGCGGATTGGCAGTTGTGACGTTATCTTGATCATCACAGCAGCTTCTTTCCTTTTTGTCCCATTCAGGCTTCAACACTAATAAACAGCTGAGCAACACTCCTCCGCCAAGCTTCAAAAGAGCTGCTGCTGGTTGATGGCAGGGCGAGAGAAAGAGGCGTGGATTTGTGGCATGGCTTACTGCAGAGGTCAAGGTGTGTGTCTGTGTGTGAGTGTTATTAGCAACTCTGCATGTCATAGCAACAGATCCAAAGGTCATGGACCACCCCAACTGTGTGTTCACACACTTAATCATCTACCACCACACTGATCAATAGTGGCTGGACTGTTCATACGAGGCAGAAGGTTTGGAAGGCTACCAATACGCTATGTTTCTGCCTTCTCTCTGTCAGATACTCCCTCTTGGCTTGAACACACTGTTCTCAGCAGCCTACGGTCTCTGAATCCCAGTTGTGAAGACCAGACGTCCTTTCCCATGAGTGAAGAGGGCCTCCAGCAGAGCTGCTTCAGCTCCTCCACATTCTCATAGTCCTCCGTTTGGCCGGAGTTGTAAAGCTGGGCCCTGGGAGTCGCCCGCCTCCACTCTGATCCACTCAGCCCAGCTCTGCAGCAGAGGCTGTCCTGCCAGCTCCTTTATCCCAGCTACCGCACACCCAGGGCGGGCAAAGCCAGACTGACAGTCCCCCGTTGCCTCCAGAGCCTCCGTCTCATTTCCCTCTGTAGCCGCCCACCACCCCTCTCAGCTTTTCAATCTTCGAAGCAATTAGAAGGAGATCCCTTTCTTTTGTCGTCTATCCATGGAAAGAAGAAAAGGGAGAGAATGAGAAAAAAAGAAGAAGGAGGGCCAAGTTGTTGGTGGTGGTGGAGCTCAGGCCTAGCCAGGAGCCACTTGTGAAGCCCTGGGTATTAGGACTCACATGGTTTGTTTGGAAAGGCTTCTCCAGGGGCCAAAGTGGGATTACGTTGCAGATTGCAAGTTCCCATGGAAGGGGCCTATACCAGCGAGGGCTTTGGTGGGTGGGTTTCAGGTTGGGGGCCATAGAAGAGGTCTTTATGAGTTTGGGGTCTGTCTGAATGGAAAGGGCCAACTCCCAGCATGCTAGCCCTCCATATTAGATGGACACAGAGAGGCTATTGAAGTTACCCAGACATCCCCCCTTTATTTCTATCCTTTTCTCTCCCTCTCTCTCTACTCTTGAAGGCTTAGCTGTTTGCCAGTCGAGAAGAGAGTAAAAGACTGTTCTGGGGGCTGAAATGATTCTTGTGTTCATTTTTAGGATGAAAATACCATCTGTGATCTTGAGCAAACATAATATGATATGGCTGTTGTAACCACCAGCTTCTGACGTGGCTCTTAGACCACAAGGAGATCACCTTGAACTATTTCAGATGAATATAGCAGAGATTCATTGTCTGAAATCATCTTAAAATAATCTTTTCGTAATTATTTGAGTGAAATTTATCTTTGAAAAAACTGAAGAAGGATTCAATTAACTTTTATTCTTAAACTATAATATCCTCAAGGGGGAATAAATCAGAGCAAACACCTGAGTATTTTAAGAAAATGCTAGTAAATAGACAATAATGTCAAAACTATTATCAGTGCCAAAGGATTTATTCATCTGCTAAAATTTAGCAGGCTTCAAATATGGATGATATCTCTCTTACACATTGACCTTTATTGATTGATTGAAGTAAATAATAAATAATCAGCTAACAACAGACAATTGTATGAGATGCTGGAGAGTGTGATTTAAAACCGTCAAAGAAAAATCCACGTGACATTTTCTGTGGAGTAAAAAGACTCTTCATCTTGAGTGCTAAAGGACGACAGAGTCTAAATGCCGTGGTGTGTAAGGTCATCTTGACTTCTGGTAGACTACGAAATAGTCAAGCAATTTTTCATTCCAACTTGGTGACTTATTTTTGTTGACATTTCAAGATATAACAAAGTGAATGTGTCACCACCAACAGAAGTCTTTCTTTATTTAATATGCACTTCAGTCTGAGTCTGTCAGTGTGGCAACTCTCACTGTTTCTCCACTCGAGAGACTTCTTCTTCTTCTTCTTCTTTTATTGCTCTTATTTCTTAACGTAGAACTCAGAAATATCAACATAAAATTGGTTATTTTGAGCTACATCCCTCAAAAATCTCTAAAATCTGTAAATGTATCACATATAGATGTTTACTGGCAAGCTCATAATAAGAAAGCACAACTATAAACAGGTTAGGTTTACAAAAACACAATTTAAAGTTTTAACAGTGATTGGGTCTTCTTTGTCTGCACATATCTCTGCCCTCTAGTGTTCAGTTTTTGGTACTACACACTGGAAGTTGCTTTAACTGAGTTTTTCCACATATTGAGGCAGTGGTGGAATGTAACCAAGTCCATGTACTAGTACAAGTACAAAAATTTACTAAGAGTAAAAAAGGCAAATATTGTACTTTTCAACCCACTATATTTGTCTGACAGCTTTAGTTACTAGTTACTTTACAGATTACAACTTTTCAAACCGTTTCCATTCACTAAAAGATACATGTTTACAACTACGATTTGAGTAAATTCTTGAGATAAATAAACTATTTGAAATCCCTCTCAGATTATCTTTGAAATTCATTGTCACAAAGCGGAAAACAGGGCTGTTTTCCTCACAAAAACCTGACTTTTTTAGATAAATGGTTCTCACAGATCTTATAGAATATGATGCGTTGCTGCAGATTAAACTACCTGACAGTATAAAGAGGTTCGAATTATCTCAACATACACAATGCAGAAGTAATGTTAATCCAAAAACATCATATATAATAGTAAAACACTGATAGAGACCATTTTTCTGCACAATGACTATGCACAATGAAATATGTTACATTTTAAGATGTGATTTGCAATTGAAAGCACAGGAAAATAGAATAATTGTGTTAAATCCAAGGCTACAGTTAGCTAATCAAAGAGCTGAATAATGAATGAATACACCGATAGTCTGATTTTGCTTATGATCTGCTGTATGCCACATATTAAGCAGTTTCCTCACTCTAATTATAGTCACAGAGCAAAACAGCTTCAGTGCAAAACAAGAAACCTTCATGAAATTATGATGATTTGAACTTTAATTTTACTTAACGTGACTCAATACTTTTAGTTTTTGTAACCCCTGACCACTTATGAATCAGCATCATCGCTCTCCAGATGTCTCCCACCCCTTACCCTCCTGCCCTTCAATCTCTCCTGTCACCTAAAGACCACCCTCCAACCCCCCAGCACCCCATCAGTCTCTGTCTGCAGACCAAACAGCCCCACTCCCCTTCTACTCTCCCCCAACCCCCTCCAGCCATATCCCTTTGAGCTGTGCCGCCGCAATGCATAAATACATAAATCTAGTGTCAGCATATGCGTGTGTGTGTTAATGTGTGTGTGTGGTGGGGGATGTCGACATATAGACGATGGGCCGGCAACCCCACAGGCAGACCCCCTTTCATGTGTCACCAGATCACAGACGCTCAGTGTTTACACACCAGACCCATCCAGACACACAACCAGACCCCTCCCAACTCTTCCCCCAGAATCTGTCACCCTGGCTGGGGAAGCTCGGGGACAAAGGCTGGGAGTCAACCTGGAGGTGGTGGTGCCAGACTGGCTCTCTGATCTGACCGACTGCCACAGACCTGATGGGAGATACGGCTGGAGGTCAGAGGTCAAAGGAGTCATAAAAAGAAGTCAGCTGACCTTCTCTAGTTTGGCTCCATCTTCAGCTGCCATCCCCCAACACACACTTGGTTTAATGTCGCGTGATTACAGCGCTTCAAAGTCACTGAACCTCAATCTGACTGAAGTCACACCACAGAAAAGCATCATTATTTCGGTGCCAGCTTGATTTCATGTGCGACTTTCATATGAGCACAGTGATGATCCGTGCAATGAGTTATAGTCAGCTTCGACTACTTTCACACATGAAAGATGTATCTCTTCATCAGAGCAACAAGAGGAAAGCATCAAATCGAATCACGACAGCATGAAGATAACATCTCCACAGATTCATTTTTGCTTTCCACAAAACAGCTGAATTCAACTTAAAGTTCTGCTTTAACAACCATGAATCCTCTCCTTCCTGCTTGAGACAAAAAGAAAAGGTAAAAAGGAGACGAGACAAAGGGAAAAGAGCAGAAAACAACAAAGCTAAGGGAAGCATTTTTATCCTGCTGTGTTAAATTGGGTGTGACTATATGAACGATTCAGAGGCCTAGAAAAGGATGAGAAAATACACCCCCACACACACAGACACACACAACAAAAACAAATTAACATCTAAAATGCTCCGGCTCGTTTCAACCGTTCACTTCAAACCGTCATCAGGCCTCTAATGGGGGCCAAGTTCAAAGCTCCACTAGACTCCTGCTGCTTTGCTGAGATAGAAGAACAACACTTCCGCCTCCCTCTCCCTCCCTATGTTTGTTTACCCTTGGATTTGCTCTCTTTCCACCCTCTCGTTCATCCCCTCTTTTTCCTTCAGAAGACCCCTCCATTTATTTAACCCATCTCTTCTTTTCCTTCGGCGTTTCTTCTGCTCTCGTCCCGTCTCCTCCTCTTACTTTGTCTTCAATATTTGATTCTGCGGTACGTTCGGTTCTCTGCAGACCTTCTTGTTCTCGCGTTCTCCCTCTTTGTATCTCAATCCAGCTTTCATCACATATGCCAGTCTTTCAAATCTGACACACATTGATCAGCACGCAGCAGTGGGGATGCTGTCCTCGTGCAAGTTTGTTCAGAGAGCCCAACATCTAACCCTGGATATCCAAACAGAGCCTTGAACAGCGAGCTCTCAAAAGACAATCACTGGTCCGAAATAGACAGTTGCTCAGCGCTGCCCTGCAGATATCTGCCAGGATCAAAAACCCTTCCTGTCTCCCCCTTTTTTTTCTCCTCTCGCCTCTTTCTCTCCCTCTCCCCCCTCTTTTCTCTTTCGAAGATGGCACTTCCACAAATGTTTAACTCCAGCTATCTGCTCATTAAGAGGTCTTCAAAGCCTTCCATTGATGTAAAAGCATCCATTGGAATTTGTAATCACCCTTTGCTGTACGGCTGCTGCGCTCAGCGTAATTTCCCCCGGATTTTCTGATAGCCGGCTCAAAGAGCTAACAACCTGTTTTCTCCCTTTCGGAGTCGCGGGAGAAAGAAAGAAGGAAAGAAAGAAAAGGACTTTTATCGAACTTTTAGAAGCGGGGAGGTGCGTATTTGTGAAGGCCTTGGGTTTGTTTATATATGCTGACAAAGAAAGTAAGAATATATAGAAATCCACTGTGCCGACAACGCTCACAAAGAAGATAAGAGCGGTGAGAAAAACCCACTAGAGCTGGATAAGGTTTGTTTGAAGATTAAAGTTCTGTCGTCGTCATTGAACAGGCTATTTTCTTGAAAGGCACTTAAATGGCCCAGAAATTGGTTTGTCTATAGGGAGCGCCTTTAACTGATATTGCCTTTAATGGTAGGTATATTTTTTTAATATTCCACCGTGCAAACTTTAAGGTGTCTGGGGCTGTAAGAAAACACACTTTGCCCACATGATAGATTTTAAAAGAATGCCAAGCAACACATTCGGCAGTGACCTGCATGCATATTTAGCTCAAACATCCTCTGTGTGTTGAGATGATGGAGAGCCAAACTCTGTCACTCCATCACGACACCAAGAAGAAGAAGAAAATATTGAAAAAAAAAAAAAAAGGCAGAAAACGAAGAAGAAATCCGTCAGATCCTCGAGGCAGAAGAACATACCTTTACATCTGGATTTTCTCACAGGAAGGAAACGTTTGAAATCTAATACATAAACATTATTCCCCCGACTCACCAGTTTTCCCTTCACCTGCGGAAAAACAGGCTCTTCTTCTGAGCCACTTTGGGGAACTTTTCCACAACACAGTCCTCCTTCAGTAGGTTCAATAAGAGGGCTGACTGGGATTTGGCTCCTGCCATGTTTCATCAAACACACTTGTCTTCAGCCATCGCAGGCCTGTCTGTCAGTCAAACAGCTGCTCGTAAATCGCACTTCCCTCAGGTTTCCACTGCTGTCTTCTGAAATGTGGATATTAAGATAAAGTCAAAAAGAATTTACAGTTGAATCCTCAGGACTCTGAGATAAAGATAACTGGGAAATATGGCGTACAGCCTGCTAATGCTAACATGGAATCACTACTGCTAATACTCATGCACTGCTAATACAGAACTAACATTAACGGAAAACTATGGTCTACTTTTTACAACATTGGTTTGTGGCACGGTTATAGCCTAGTAACATTATACTCATCAAAGTTTGCTATGGTCTCGAGGAAACAAAAAGCAGTCAGAGGATCATTAAACAAACATTAAATAAGATAGCAAATGTATTTGGAAGAGAAAACAAAGATGAGTGGTCAGATTACAACCCTAACTACCCACAGGAAACATCCATCACAGTTTATGGGAGACTCTTGACAGATGAGGCGAGTGTCAAGTGACTGACAAGGGTAGCCAAGATAGCGGTACCGCTAGTTAGCTAATTTGCTAGCATGCACTAACCAGATTACCACACTGACAGTGAGTTTTACAATTTTATTTTAATTTTAAAATGAAATACATGAATGCATTTCAGTAATTGTGTTTTGCTTCCATTACAGATAAACATATAAGTCACAGACAGTGCTGCAAGCTGTATGCACAAGCTAATATGCTTGCTCATAAATTCAGCACGTGCTCAGAAACTGGAAGGTAGCTTAATTTAGAGCATTTTGTAACCAGCTATATACCGCCCACCTATGGCCCTCCTACAGTAAAAACAACATGCAGAGGCTCAACGTGGCCTAGAACGATGGCATGAGACTTCTTCCACGATGGTGTAGTGTCAGCCAAATGTTTGCAAATGTCAGTGCGCCGACCTGCTCTGCCATAAAATGAAATCTTGTGTACAGATATGTATACGTGCAGGTTGTTTGCTTCACGAAATGGCCTTATTGTGGCGTTGACCAACCCTGAGTTGAGCTTGGTCAGGATTACATCCAGACTGTGAAGCCACTGGCGCTCTAGTTTATATGTGGGTGTATAAATTTGCATACGTGTTGCTATGTATGTACTGTTTTTTAATTTGTATTTTGTATATATACATTTAGAACGTATTATTATATTAATTTTATGGCTCTAACTCCAAATGCAAAAATAAAACTCCTAATAATGCCACTGGCCATGTGTTCACACATGATAATGATAACAACTGAGGTTCTGGTTTTCGTTTTAATACATCAGTAATCAAACTAATGCTTAGCAGTGTAAATACTAATTGTGGTAATAATTACTCCAATATTGTCTTTGATTTATTGAACAGAGTAAGAATAAAATGAGATTAAGAAGACGATGTGAGCATACAACTGTAGTAGAGAATAGTAAGTCACAATTATTTCTACTGAAAGGTCAGAGATCCTCACACACAAAGCCTGACAAAGAGTAATAAAAGTAATTACACAGATCCTACCTTCATCTGATGTGATCAGAAGCCTTTAATTTGATTACAAAAAACTAAAGTTCAGGTGTTTCTCACCCTGACAAGGGAATCCTAATAATAATGGGAATCTGACCTTATCTTTAGCCTTGAAGGTTATCGTAAGAACTTGTAGCTAGTCAAGTTAGTAGACTTGCAAACTGTAGTCACACTCTAATTAAATTTGCCCCCACACTTATGATCTTTTGGTGAATCTGTAAAAAACACTATAATTTGTGTATTTATTTGTGTGTGTGTGAAGTGAGCTGATGGCAGACATGTCACCAGGACCATTGACTGCAGCTTAATCCCTTCCTGATGGCCTTTTCTTCAGGCGCAGATGGAGACTAGGGGCTCTTGACCTTTGACCTGCACCACTAAATCACATCAGTCGTTGGCTCTGAAGGCCACAGGGCCCCGGGACTCCACCAGGCAGACGGGCAGTTGCCCACGCACACAATTACACACATTTGTGCACTATTCTGACAAATAAACAGAGAAGTTTTGCATGTATGTGTCTGTATATGGCCATTTATATATATATGACACAATAAAACACACAAGATCAATATGCTTTCATGCACTTGCAGGGACACACAGATCGATGTGTGCGAGTGCACACACACACACACACACACACATACACACACACCACTAAATAATGTTCTTTTTTCTTTTTTTAAGTATTCTCTGTCATCTGTGTCCTTTTACTCGGCCACATCACACACTCTCTCAGGCTCTTTCCTACACTTTGTTTTAAACTTCTCTTCTCTTCCGTCCTCCTTTTCAAACCCCTTCTGGTGTCCCTGTGATGTGGCTTCTCTGTTTCTGCTGAATAAAACACAGACTAGGAGAGAGAGAAGAGAGAGATGAAGAGACATGTAGACAGCAAAAGAGACAGAAAGACTGAGAAAGAAAGAGGGAGGTAGAGAGTGAAAGAAACAGACAGAACAAGAAAAGGAAAGAAAGCCAAGACTTTTTCTGTCTCTTTTATGCGGTAAAATCAACAACACAGCCCACCATGCTATTCTTTGTCAGATGAGGTCATGTCATTTAGAGTAAGTTTCACCTATAAGCACTTTTCTGATGAATTTGCATGGTAAATAAATACTTTAGGTGATTTTTACATAGTTGGCTACTCAGTAAACATTTCATTTTTTTTCTCATTTGTTTCAGACCTGCTGTCACGTACTATCTTGAGGAGCCTCACACAGTGACAAACATACCTTTGAAACTCAACTTTGAACAACTGCTTTGCATGAGAAGCAGGCGAGCGGAGTTGAAATGTGGGCTGGGTTCCCTCACACCGACGTGCTGCTTGCCCACGCTGCGCTCCTACGGAGGTCCTCCTCACTTTGTTGTCCTCACAGCAGGCACCTGCATTCCTGGCATAGCTGTCTCCAAAGTTTCAAGAGCAGCTCACTATCTCTCTGTCTGCCGGTCTCTCTCTCTCTATCTCTCTCTCTCTCTCTCTCTCTGCTCAGACCTCCATTGCCTTGTTGCCTAGAGACGAAAAGGAGCGAGAATGGGGACAACGGAGAGAGAGGAAGAGGGGGCCTTACCAGAGGAGGATGAAAGAGGAGAGAGATCAGAGGGGAGGACATGCCAGCAGGGGAGTGATGAAGTTTGTTTGGGATACTTTGGATTTTTACTGCCATTGTGTGGTGCCAATATCCTCTCTTTACTCTCTGGCTCCCAGCTTAAGGGGAAAAGGGAGTTTCTGCAGGTGCTAGCTTACATTTTTCCTAACAAAAAGGGAAACACATGGCTTAGATGAATGATAATGTTCAGTTTTCAGTAAGTGCAGGTTGCAGGGTAATGTATCATTCTGATCAGTAAGATGCCTATCATGAAGAGAATACACAAAAACATAAGGGTGATGAGCATGGAGGCTCATTATTGGTCCTGGGAACACACATATCTTGCAACTCAAGCTTAAGTTTCTATTTTTTCTTCAGGAGCTTTCAGCCATGTCTTATGGCCATCATAGCATCTGAGACCAGAAACAACACCAGCTGTCTAAGAATAACTTGTTTTCAACAAGTGGTTGTATGACTAAAGAAGTCAGAAATGCTTGTTGGACAGTCAAACAGCTTCAAAAACCACCTCCACCCACACCTCTCCAGTGTTGGGTTAAAGGCGGCCGTGTCCGACAATTTCTGTAACTTTCCGAAACCATAATTTGACATTCACACCCACTTCACGCTGTGATTGGTCAGCTGTACACAGGTGAGAATGTAAGATGGGTTTGAACTGCATTATTACATAATTTCAAAGTACCATATTGTAGAGGAGCGCTGAGTCCTTTCTGCCTATCTTGAGTTTACATGATTAATCTTGTGAACTGACTTTCTGATTAATCAAGTTCACGTAAAACAGTGCAGGGGCCCATGGGGTGGGGTTGGGGGCATAAAGAGAACGGGCCCTCCACCGATGTGTTGGGCAGAGAATGGGCCCTTGCAAGTGATTCAGATTGGCAGAAATACAACTGCGTCAAAGAAGAACTCGTGAAATTAAAAATATATAATAGTTATTTATCCTCTGAAAAAAAAGCAAGCTCATCTTATAACAAAATACTTTGCTTATTTTACATAAACTATAACCATATACATGTATGCAATGCAATGATGATGGCTGTGTAGGGTTCCTGAAGAAGGTCCCTGGTTTCGAAACCCACCTGGGGCTTCTCTGTGTGTTCTCTTGGGGTACTATGGTTTCCTCCCACATTTCAAAAGACATGCAGGTTTAAAAGATAACTGGTGATTTTAAATTGCCCATAGGTGTGAATGTGAACATTATGGTTGTTGTGTCAGCCATGTAATAAACTGGCGACTCATCCAGGGTGTAGCCTTATACCACTGATCACGTTATCACGCATTTTGTTACAAACTGTGGAAAATGGCTTACAGTTGCTAACACCGGAGAAAGCTACTAAATAAACTTTGAGTTTAGAATATTTTGTCACATTATATCAGGTCATAATGAATCTACAAGCTGGGTCCATTTGGTTGTAACTAACGTGACATCAAATTAGGATGTTTCCGTCAAACAATAGAGAAAATGCAGCTAGCTAAACGTCTAAAAGTTTTGTTTGGACACTTTGCACTCAGTGGTTATGAAACAACATTTACATCCTGGTGTTAGTGTATGCTACAAGGCATTCTGGGATTTGTTGGAGATATGACATAATGACTGTAAATGTTGGAAGAAAAAGTAGTATCATAAAATATTACCTTTGAGGAGATGATTAGTTCGACAACATATAAACTTTTGGATAACGTCAGGTTCTGTGAATTGGATCTTACTGTAAGATACAACCAAGCATTCCTATGAAAGAAAGTCTACAGTATGGCCAGATCTCTTGCTGTTAGCACATTTTTTTACTCCGAGGCAGCAGAGTCATGATGTAAAACATACGCTCTCTGCTGGCACGCAGCAGTGGAAGGGAGTTGTTGTGAAAGCCTGTCATTTTGAAAACAAATCCATAACAAACTTCTAAAACTCATGTTCCATGGTTACAAAACACACATGCACACACATGGGTTCAGATGGAGCGAAGCGGTAAACAGACATATGTGTGTGTGTGTGTGTGTGTGTGTGTGTGTGTGTGTTTGTGAGAGACACAGATTTTCCTTTTGGAATCTCAACATTCCCGTTTCCTTGCCTCTCTTTGTGCAGCCGTCCTGGCGTATTTATCTTTCCCTCCTATCCCAAACACGGGAACGCTCCCCGTAGCTCTGATCTCGCCTGCCACCCTGATGTGTGCACACACACCGACCCCCATGAACCCTTGTGCGCTCTGTTTTTCCCCCGTCTTCCTCATTAAACCTCAACCCTCGTCTGCATCTTTGTTTTTCCTCCCCTTTTGTGCTCTGAGAACTGCTTTGGGGCAGCGAGGAGGTTCGGTTAAATGTCCTGTGCCCTCCGTGACGCCATCAGCTGTTGTTCTCTGTCACAGCGCCTGAGGTTTGCCTTTGAAGCCAAAGGCTGCTCGTGAAGACGCATCTGATGGCTTTTGCCCTCTCTTTCATTCTCCTGCTTTCATCCATCTGTGCAGCAACAAACATCAAGGGAGATTCCTAACAAGCATGTTATTTAGACGGTGATGTCATGGCCATGGGGATATTGTGTTATGTCTGAGGCCGAGCAGCACCGGAAGGGAGAAAGCACAGGATTTAGACGTGGTTAAATCTGGCTTTGGCATCCAAAATATAATGACAGTAGACGGTTTTTATCATAAACTGCTTTTTTCGCCCAATCTCTTCCCTCGAGTGTGCCGGAGAAAACCATCTCTACTGTTGACATGACGAAGCTATGACACTCTTGGGATAATTTCCTTATTTTGGCTGATGAGATCATTGTTAATGCCGCAGATAAAAGCAAAACATCATGTGCTGCTCTGACTGGAGTGCTTTTAAGTAACTCTCAGCAGCACTGCGGTCTTTGCATGGCAGCCGTCCATGTCCAGATCACAGTTCTCGATAGAGGGCCGGCTGGATCAGCAGTGTGCCCACCCTGAATAAGGCCTCTATTGTTGGCTGCAGGTGTGTGTTTGTGCATATCAGTGGTGCTTGGCAGAGGGGAAAGGAGCAAAGCGAAGAGGGTAAGTGAACACCTTGAGTCAGCATGTGCAGGTGAGGGGTCAGGAGGGCAGCGATGGAGGAAACCAGAGAACAACGGGAGGTGGAAAGGTGGAAGCATAATGCTGATGTGTAAAGGTGGTAAAGATTTAACAAGCATGGAGAATCAGGGGATTATCAGAGGCCAGTGGATCATGAGTGGTGTGTTGAGCAAGAATCAGATGAAAGTAGCATAGGTTGTGTAGAGTTGGAACATGACTTCAGTCAGGTTGTATACAATTTAATTCAATTCTCAATTGTATTGATATAGCGCCAAATCATGACAGAAATTATCTCATGACACTTTTGATATAAAGCAGGTCTAGACCATTCGTAGAGACCCAACAATTTCCACCATAAGCAAGCACTTGGCGAAAGTGGCAAGGCAGAAAACTCGAGCAGAACCGAGCTCATGGTGGGCGTCCATCTGCCAAGACTGGTTGAAAGCCATTGCAAAGCAACAGTTAAGCTGGATTATCCAAAACACTTAGACAGAGGCTCCAGAGACCTATGGGTGATGTCACTCATGCCCTGTCCATTCTTTATACTGTCATTAATGGTAGGTCAAAGTTGAACCAGGAAGACAGACTGCACACTTACAGTAGGTAATATTTTTTATCATTTGCCTTTCTAAAATAAATTAAGCTAACCTGAAGGCATAGTTTTTTTTGGCTTCTCAAACTTCTTTTTAACACCGTTACCTTGTTTTAAGGTGTTTCAGTGAACATGGTGAGTACATGTTAACTGAGAACGATGAAGAGCAGATCATCAGTCCAAAGGGAAAAGCTCATGAAGCGATAGTTTGATGGTTTTAACCCAGTATTCTTTTCCTTCTGTAATCGTAGACTAAACATTATGCGTTCCATACTGTATATACTATTTATAACATCTATCCACTGGCTCAAGGTAGGAGTATCTCTAAGAAGCCAGCACTAGTAATTGTCTTTTTCCTTGCTGCCATGAGAATTTTTAATAAACGTTTGTCTGTGTTATCCAGTTTCTTTGATATATTTCCCAAGTAGAAAGAGAAACTCAATATCAAATCATAGGATCTTCTTGGTGGTAGCTTGTACTTGAGTCCAGAAGGGCTGTAAGATGGGACAGGACCAAAAAATATGAGTATGGTCTGCCATTAATTGCCCACATTGTCTCCAGCATTGGTTCTGATGTCCAGTTTGTTGAATGAACCTCACACGGTTCAACCAACAAAAGTCTCTTCAACTTAATGCGCCTTAATTTTTGATCATTTTGGCCACCGTACACAAACTTGTAATTTCAGTTTCATTGTGATGAGTTCCCAGCTGAAGTGTGATGATTGTTGACAATCCCCCATGCAGAGCGATTAAACCCTGCCTTTAAAATACAGCATATACTGCAAGCATGCGCTGTGAGATATGAAGCATGACAACAGGTTACAGTAAAGAAAAAAGGATAAAAAAGATAAAAAAGATAAAGAGGATATGTTTACAATCCTGCAGAGAAAAATCAGGGCCAAATATCTCAGTGTAAGCTACACCGAAACGTGTTGAAAAGTGTGCTGCTGAAACTTGGTATGGGCTGGCCCAAAGGAGGAGGAGGACGAGGAGGAGGTGGAAGAGGTGGAGGAGGTGGAGGAGAGGAGGGGGGACTAATTTGAGAAGATGAGAGGTGACAGTCATCCTATCTGGCCAAACAGGTCTGGCACTGCTGCAGACACACCAACACACACACAGGCATACAAATACACAGACACGAAGTTCAGGCACACACACACACACACACACACACACACACACACAGGTAATTAAAGTGTTGGGTGACAGAGTGTCGCTTCCTTTGGCATCTCAAAGTTAGAGCTGCCATCGGACACTCTGGTTTTGCCTGTCTTTTCAACTCCAGTTGGAGTGTCTGGTTTGCTGGCTTGGCTGACTGGCTGACTAAATGTTTGTCTGGCTGCCTGACTGATCAGCCGACTGACTGACAAGCCTGTCTATCTGGCCTTCTGTGATTATTGTTATTCATCATCACCTCCATCAGCCATTTAGGAAGCTGAGAGGAGAACGTATGCTTCCTTGAAGAATTTGTAGATTTATTTTTAAATGTGGAGGTTTTGCCAAGCCACAACCTGAGCCAAGCCCTCGAGCCAGTGTATTCTCACATTTCAGCCACCAGGAATGGGCAAAGGTGAGACAAGAGGTAGATTCACTACAAAGAGTTGTGTGTGTGTGCGCGCATTTGTGTGTGTTCAGTTTGTAATCCAACCCTGCCAGATAGCTCCAGGGAGAAGGACATTCTCTGTTGTTGTTTCCCCTTTCCTGCATTCCTGCCTCCTCTTGACGTGTGGCACCAGAAAAAGTGAAGGAGGAGGTGGTGGAGGAGGAGGGAGGAAGAGATGTAACAGGTTGTTTCATGCCAAACTGATCGCCTCCGTGCTCCCTCCCAGCAACGAATCACATTCATTCCAGCAGGCACCTGCTCTCATCAAGGCTGGAAAAACACACACAGACGCGTGCACACACACTTGGTCTGCACTACCTTCTTTGAGCCACCTTCCAACCACACTGCTCCGCTGTCAGGACTCAGAGCAAACAAGAGTCTGCCCCGCTCTGAAGTGAGAGCAACACTCTATTTTTGAGTACAGTGGATGATGATGAGGCCACGCGGAAGCTTTGTGCCAAGCGCTCAGGGCTGGGGAAGCCAAGAATATACAAAATAAAAGCAGAGCGTGACAGCAGGAAAAGAAGGTATGCTCAGGTATTGTTTGGAGTCGAGCCTACTGTGTGTGGAGCGGATTCAGAAGTTTGTTACAAAGAGCAAAGTAAGTCTGCTCCTGAGGGAAGCTCTACATCAGCCTGCCTGCACTGAATCCTAATATCAGCCACTTAAAGTATGTAAATACACTACATAAAACTGCAAATAGTATTCAAACTGTGTACTGTGTTAAACTGTGCACGTTACCAATGTCAGCAGATAAACAGGGCCGTAGCCAGGATTTTAGTGATACTGAGGTCATGAGTCCAACGTCCCACAGTCTCACATCTCCAATTCCCTATGAAAAAAACATTGATTTGATTGGTATTATATACAACAGGTAGTTTCAACCAAGCAATTTGATTGGACAAGAGGCGTTCCATGAGTGCTGATTTATAGTTGTGGCTGTGTATGGTTCTTCCACACGCTACTGGAGCTCCTGTTTGTTAAATAAATAAATTGTTAAAATGCCAATATATCTCATCGAATCCACCAAACAAGAGTCAACAGAAAAGAAATGCTGTTCGGGATTGTCAGAGAAGATTTGGCAAATTTCTTCATGGGCGCTTCCCACATACTCAGCTCTGCTGGTCATCCCACAAATACATGGTCCTTACGAAAGGGGGGGAAAAAAATCAGTTTTTCCAATGGTATAAGATTTATTGCCGAGAGACATTGTTACAACAAAGAAATAATATACCAGAAACAAATTTCCTTACTTTGTGTAGTTTACATGTACCACTCTGCTTTACAGGTGTTATAATAAATGTTATTATTTTATCCTGTTTTGTTTGGTTCTCTGCTGCCATTTCCTGTATCCTGTTTGTGCTTGTCTGTCAAAGCAGTTTGTAAACTATGTTTTTAAATGTGCTATATAAATAAAGTTATTATTATTATGTTATTATAAAGGAACAACCATTTACTGCTATATATACAAGTATACTATATACTATATATACTATACTACCGTTAGAAACTGAATATAATTAGCTGAAAATAAACCAGATCAGCCACCGTCAATAATCAATACACAACCATCAATAACAAGAGTCAACCTTATTGTACTTAACAGTTCTGTAGTGTTGACAAAATGTTTAAAAAAAAAAAATAAACATTAGCAGTTGAATTAAACTAAAGCTCCCTGTGCTGTCTGGGGAAAATATTACACCAAACTCCCTTTAAGAAACATGACATAATTTCTTACGTCTCCATAAAAATACGTCACTCTAGAAACATGAGATAAAGTCTGTCGTCCTGTATGTCAACAGTGTTCTTGTCAATTCGGCATCAATATAATCCATGAAGATAAACTGTATTTCAGTACAAACTTTACATTTGGGATTTTGTCGCCTCAACAACTCAAAAAACACTTAAACTTGTTTGATTTTATCAGAACGCCAAGACAAGAAAAAGGCTGATATTTCCACCAAAGCGACTGTCAACACACTTTTATTCACTGGTTGTATACATGATACGAAGCAGCTGTCCTGCAGTAACATGTAGACCTACATAAAGTAGTTCGCGAGAGATAGTGTTCAGGAAATGTTTATGTTTAATATTGCTTGGCAACCATACAGTCCCAGTTATCTGTTTTGGCAGAGCCAAAAAAAAAAAGATTATATAAACAAACAAATCATAATATGTTGTCACATATTACTGTTAAATAAATTGAGCTTGAGGAACTCAATTACATCTGCACATCTAGCGGTGTAATCGCTGCACAGCAATCCCCTCACATCACCCTGGCTCTCCTAAAGGAGCTGTAAGGGAGAAACAAACGCCCTGTCTAGAGTCAGTATTTAGTTTGTCTGTCCTGGGCTACTGTAGAAACACGGTGTTTCAACATGGCTGCCTCCATTGAAGAGGACCCACTCTCACTGGAGATATAAAAGTCTCATTTTTAAGTAACAAAAACAAAAAGATTTTTTATTTCAGGTAATAATATACATGCGTGAAATCATAGTTATTAATATTAATATTAATTAATATTAATATTTGTAGAGGTGAGTGTTGGCGGGGAGTCATGGCTTTGTGTTGCGAGACCTTAGCATGTGCCCCAAACACACGACATCATCACAGCTCTTGCCCAGCCTTCCATCGAGGGCTTAAAGCGAGCTTTGTTAACATGATGTCAAGCAAACTTCAAAACAACCCCCATCTCAATCCTCTGTTCACCCCCACCCCCCGCCACACACACACACACACACACACACACTCTTCCTCTTCGCTCTCTTAATCTCTTTCCCCATCCCTCTTGCTCTTCCTCTCTCTTTCAAGCATCACTGCTTTGTTGTCAGGAGGGGAAAAAAGTGATCAGAAGCTTTTGAAAAAAGTAGATCATCTGCCCTCACGTCCATGCTATATAAATCTCAACACACACATGCTGAACATGTATGTTAGAGTAATTAAGTCAAACACATCAGACAGCTTGAGAGATCCACAGCTTGATGCCTATCTGAAGCCACTTGAGAAGTAGAAGGATGTAATATATGTGTGTGTTTGTGTGCACTACACACTCTCCTACGTTAAGCTAATTAAAGCGGAGCGTGCTGCAGGGGGTCAGCAGACCTGTGTGACGCATCCCTGACATGATTGATTGCGACTGTCAGGGCTCTCAGCTGGGTGTCTCCTCACGTCGGTACCCGAATAAAGGATTACACAGGCCCTCGGTAACCTTGGCTGGCTTTGTGTGCCTGGGTCCCGCATCAAAGACCCGGCAGGAGACATTAGCATTTTTAATGAGCGGGCCGGGCCCCGTGCTGATGCAGGATGCCTGATCACTTTCATCAGAACGGCAGAGAGCGGAGACGGGAGGGTGGCACAAATGGATGCCAGTGCGAGAAAACTACATACATGCAGGCGGCCAGACACATAAATATATAGTTAAACTACAAGTCACAACTCACACGGTACTCTTTAAAAACTCTGCAGCAGCAGTAGAGTCTTTCTCACTCATCTTCATAATAAAGACATAAAGCTTCACATCTCTCTGTGATTCAGTCCTCTCTTTCCTTGGAACCATGCTATTAAAGCCTCTTCTAGCAGACGTAAAGGCAGGATGAGGCCCATTTTGTTTAAGAAAGTGCTCCATGTTCACTTTAACGCTGAGTGGCCTTCAGAAAAGTTCTAATGAAACGATGGAGGGTGAGATCACCTGATCTGCGCGCACTTAACTCTTGAACCCGGACTTTTTTTTGAAGTGGTGGAGCCGTCTAAAACAAACACATGCCTTTCCATTCTTTGGGCACAATAAGCATGAAACAGGCTGGAGTTTAAGAAAAGCCTGGCAGAGAAGAAAAGCGAGAAAACTCGGCGGCAAAAAGAAGAAAAACACTGAGAGGGAAAGAAGTGCCTTGAGTGGAGGATATATGTTCAAAAACTGAGCGGCACACACACAAAAATAACCTTAAAACATTTCCAACACGGCGCCTAACTGGATTTTGTTCATTTGCTTGAGACAGCAGCCCCAGAACCTCTAGGAAATGATGAATAAATGCATGCTTCCTACCTTCTCTCTGGCTGAATATTGAGAATGCAGCAACGGGGGCAAACATATGTCATTTGCGCCATGTGACAAGCACATTAAATCTTCATCACAGGAAAAAGCCTATTTATTGGCAGCTGTGGTTTCAACACAATGCCAAGAGAAGAGCCAGAGGACAATACAACAGAGGAAAATAAGAGAATAAGTAAAACATGATCATAAAGGCAGCAGCTACAAGGAAACAGGCCAGAGAATATGAATTAAAGTGGATCAAACTCAAATCCAGTTAGGTAACATCATCAGTCTATCACTCTTTGATGTTTTCTTTTTGCTCTCTGCAGTGCGCTATCATCACAGACTCCTCGTGAAGCCAAGACAGCTTGGAATAAACCTTAAACTGCAGAAACAGTTGCTCCAAAGCCTGAGATGCAAATTTGCCACAATAGCGAAGATAGCGGCTAAATCTCTGCCCATGAATAGCCCGGCGAGAGACTTCCAAGACTTAATATCCCTTTAGAAGTCTATTATCTCTGCCTGGCAACTTGCATCTCGACAAAACACACAATCCCGGACACACAAAACTTTAAAGTGAACTACAATCCTCGCATCTGGCACTTTTAAATAAGTAAACCTTATCAACAGCTCAGCCCAGGGAAACAAAGAAGGCTGTTTATATGTCTTTATGAGCTGTTTTGCTTTTCTTTTTTAGTGTATCTTCCACACACATGCACGCACACCTCCCCCAGCTTTTCCTTTGAGGATGACGTTTAGATATGGACATCGTTTGATGTGACTCATCAAAGCAGAGATCGGGGTGCGACAGGAGCGTCTCCCGATGTTTGCCTCGCTCTCCCGCTGTCAGCCGAGCGGACACACAGTCAGGAGCCGGGAGGTGACCACTGGAAACTTTTTATTTGATCAACTGATAGGCGCACACAGGGCCTCTCTGCAGCTTGGTTCAAAACAGAAATCAAGGATATGGACGTGGCAGGATGCATATGCAGAGAAAGGTTCCCTGATGGGCTGCACTCTATACGCGGAACATAAAGGTGCAAAGGACATGAAGGTGTGTCAAAGTTGTGAGTGTGTGTGTGTTTTGGTCTTTTCACAACATCTGCACTGGTCTGCACTCTCTCCTGAGAGAAGATAGTGCGAGATGAAATGAGAACAAACAAGTGCAGGAGAAGAGAGGCAAGCTCTCAGCAGTATCCTGCCTGTTGGACTTTAAAGAGCAGGAAAGAGACTGCTCGGCCTTTTCTCGCCTGCTAGCTCCAATAGATAAAGGAGAGACGCACCAAAAGGAACATGAAGGACAAGAAAAGAGAGAAAAAATAAACTGACAAGTCTGTGCAAGATGATAACATTTATATATATATATATATATATATATAAAAACCCAGAGCCATTAATCTGTCAAGAATCCATGATGGTAATTACCATCAATGTTTGTGTTCAATCAGTGCGAGAAATCAAAGATGCTGCTCAGAGATTTACACCCTTCATGAGCTAGCAGCTCGCGGAGACTTTCATGGCAATCCATCCAATAGTTGTTTAAAAATGTCACTAAAATCCACAAATGTCAACTTCATTGTGGTGCTAAAGGGGAACAAATCCAGTTGAAATCATCCTCTGGGGAACATGAACACCTATTCAAAATGACATCTATCCAGTAAATGTTGAAATATTTCAGTGTGGACCAAAGCGGTGTGCCGTCATGCTATCCGTAGAGTCATGTTGCTAGCCAGGGTTTAAATGAACATACCTTTCTTCAGTCCATTCTGGAAGTTGTTTACTACATGCCAAACATTAGATCAATTGTCTTTCTCCGAAGGGAAAAAGTTGAGCTGAGCGACATCATGTTCAGACCAGTTGTCTGTTTTGCCACATCAAAGGCAAATCCCCGCTTTAATAAACGGTGCTGCACGCCTTCGCCGGCTGCTATGCAGTTAATGTGGCTGGTGTGATGGTTTGTAATGGCAGCAGCGGCGATAGGGTGACAGGCAGTGCAAGGGCAACTTCAGCTAGTTGAGCTAAAGTGGTGAAATGACTGCAGAGTCTACAGCTGCAGTTCAAAGCCTATCAGCGTTTGAATCTTAACAAGAAGGGAAAAAAAGGCCCCTGTGCATAGGGAGAGAGGGCAGAGCCCGGCTTAGATCTTCAACCTCTGTGCACACACACACACACACACACACACACACACAAAGTCATGGCTCAAGCAAACACACATATACTGACATCAAAACACAAACATTAAAGGGCACACAGACAATCACATCAAGACACACAGCAAGAGCCACAAGAGTGCTGACACACAAATATACAAAAAGCAAACAAGCTCACACGCACACATCAAGAAATTCAAAACACACACACACACACAAACACACACACACAAACACACACACACACACACACACACACACGGCATGAGTCCTGTATTCCTGGCTGGCCAGCTGTGGGAGGTCACACAGACATGACAGTTCTGCTATCAGGCCAGCATTAAGGCCTGCCGCTTTAAACACAGCCTTTTGAAGTCACACCAAAGTCAGACACTAGGATCTCTCATCTCCCATCTCCCTTTTAACACTGCAGTGCCGACATTTCATTCTGCCACCCCTTTCATGCTCCCAGCTTTGAATTCTGCCTTTTAAAAGACTAATTTTAACTTCTTCAAGGCTGGAAAAACAGGCAAAGGCGTGTCGTTAAGATTCTTCCGCCTGACGTGCTTCTTTTTCAGCCAAGTAACGAGTGTTCAAAGGTAGCCAAGGTCCACCAAAGTAACACCGTGCCTCTGATGTTCAGTGTCAGCGGACTGATAAATGGAGCATTATGCCTTTGACAGGTTTTACACATCACAGCTTTTATCTTGAGGGTAATGCGTTTGAATTATTGTGATGATTGAATGATACCAAAGCAGCACGAGAAATTATCCCCAAAGAATATTTGCTTCATCATTCCAACATGAGGTCACAATAATCAAACTTTATTTATTGTTTTAATTAAATTTTTCTTCTGAGACTTTTGGAGATCTGGTCGAACATTTTTTCATGTTTAGTCAGCTTTTTAAAAGAGTGACATTTCAAAGTTAAATCAATTCATTTCACTGGAGTTGCCGTGATTTGTGGCTTTGCTTGCAGTAAGTCTGTGCATAGACTTCAACTTTGCTAAATTTTAACATGTCAATTTGTGTTACTAACCTTTGGAGTCCAGAATAGAAGACGCTATCGATGCTGACCAGACATCCAGGGTTGGACTTTTTTTTGGAATATCCCAGTTTATAGCCGGATGTTCCAAATCCCACCAAGCATCTGCAAAACACCAAGCTGACCAAATTGTTACCAAAATAAAAATACTAATATACTTTTCAGCGACGTCGATCATGTTCTGTGCCACTCATTATAACCCAACTCAATATAAAAACATAATCAATGCACCATGTGTCTGAATTCAACATATTTTTCTGCATGTGTGTCAATCAATCAATGTGTTGTTGTCAAAGTTGTTGCCAGTCTATGACTCATTGGCAAGCGTCATAATTTATGACGCTCTTTCTGACAGAACCTGTCAGAACGGTTAGCTGTCACGCCAAAGAGAAAGGCGGTCTTTTCTAAAGAGCTCCAGGAGACTTACTCCTTCCTTCATAAAGTATCCAGCAGTGAAAATGGTACGCCCATGGTGGGTGGAAAGGTTCACTTGGTAGGCACTGGTAGGAAATAATTGTCACCCCCCATCCTGAAGTATTCATGTGCAGGTACACCTCCAGGTTTGCAGGTTTAAAAATATGGTCACCTTAATGCTATCAAGCTAGCTAGCTGCAGGGCTCCATGGAATAGCCCTGCAAGATGCCATTCTGTCAACAAGTCTATATCAAGAGGGGAAAATCAGGCTTCAAACTTGTAAATGATTTTATCTTAGTGCTCAAAAGAGCCCAAAGGTGGCAGTCAGGAGATGAGGCCACAGTCTATGGAGTGACATGCAAATGTTGGGTAATGCTAAAAGGTTTATAGTCGTTCCAAACAGCCACTTAAAGGTGGGTGAAAATGATAGCTGTCATAGAGAAAGACAAGACAAGATGACAACCTTACAAACAGGGATAGCGGCACACACATTTGGACAGTGTCTCTTCGAAGACATTGATGGTATTGCAGACATTATTGCACGTAAATTGATAAAGATTCAAAACTTGCCTACTTTCTACTAACTCCCCACACCTTGCTAGTTGTGTTTCAAAAGAAGTTCCCAATTCTGATATTGGAAAGGTGTGGAGGAAGGGGATTTCATACGCTGTTCAACCATCTGATGGGGTCACAGTGTGATACAAAATAGAGGACTCAAACTGATGTGAATTGTGAGTCTATAAATCCAAAAGAAATCCAATAAAGAGAAGTTCAAAAACCAGCGAACACAACTCGGAACATACTCAGGACTGGCAAAAAGGCTCACAGGCACTAAATACACAAGGCAGGACAACAGGACACAGGTGAAACTAATGAGTGACAGGTGAAACCAATCAGGGTGGAAAACAGATAATCAAAACTGGCAGGAAACACAATAAAGACAGAAAGTAAAGATACACAAGACACGGAGAGGGGCGAGTTACGAAATAAAACAGGAAACACAAAACAACAAACTCAAAACCGTGACAGATGGGTACTTGGGCGAAGCATACTGACGCTTTCGGAGTTAAAAGACTGTTTGTCCGAACAGAAAGGTCATTGTAAGATGTTTGAACAAGTGACTAATGCTGTTGTTTCCTTGGTGAGGACATGCCCCATAAACAGACTATAGTAGAAACATAACATATTCACAGGAATGAGTTCATTCCCTTGGTAGAATAACTTCCTTGTCTAACTCAGAAGCCCACTATGGTGGAAGGCACCATATTTCATTGAAACTCAAAATAAGCGATGACAGGCTGAGTTTGAGGCGTTGAAAAGTGGTCATTACGGACCAGGGTGAGAACCCTCGTTCGTTTACTTTTGGGTCGGAACAGCTAACTTTCTTTGGTGTGTATGTACCCCCCCACAGCCCTCCTCTGTAGCTGACCCAGTCTAATTTTTCTGTTTACTCCAGTCAGTGTTTCGCAGTTGAACAGATCAAACGCGCTGCTAAGCTGTGGGTTTGTTTACTCCGGCACTGACCCACGCCCAGCCAGGGACGCGCAAGCACTGCAGCTCTTTTTCCACATTTGGCATTTTTTGCTTTTCATCTGGATCACAGCCTTCTCCTCCCTCCCCTCCCTCATTCCTGCTTCCGATGACGCCCCCTGCCCTCTTTGCCCCTGAAAAGTTTTGTTCAGCAGATACCCATGGTTTGTGTATGTCTCAGTTTTTTAAATGTAATAGATTACCCCTTTATGTTTCTCCTCTCCTGCACCTGTGAAGCCTTCCTCCAGTCACACTCCTCATGACTTCTTTCATCACATTTACCAAGTGTTTTTTTTTTCACTCTCTGCCTTCTCACACGTTCCCTGTTATCCTTTCTAATTCTCTGCTTTGAAACAATTCTCCCTTCTTTGTGCACTCTCCCAGTCACGCACAAGTATACGCACTCCCTTGCAAGCAAATGCACTCACATGCATGCTCACACGTATGCTGATGCAGGCTGTGTGTGATGTGAAGCCAGGTCCGTTCCTTTCCCAGGCAGACCAGCAGGAGTGAGGACCCCTCAGCTCACAGTTCACCTCCCTCCCTGGCTCATTCTTTCTCCTTCCTCCCTTTCTTCTTTTTTTATTTCCAACAAGGTAAAGGCCAAGGATGGAGAGATTACATCACTGAAGGGGAGTCCAGAAGGACGTAGGACCGTAATATAATGAGTGCCAAATAAACAGCAGTGATGATTGTGTGAGGCCATGTAGTAATCAAGTAATGGTTTTGACCACGGTCTTCACTGTTCTCCATCTTTAAAGATTACCAGCATGGATCTTTTCCAGCTGTAGTCTAATCCTTGGATACAGGATTAAGACAGGTCTGTTATTATGGTTTCTACAGCACAAAAGAAAGAGATATTTTCAGGAAATTCTGGAGAACCCCCTGAATACCTCTCTTGCCACAGTGTTTCATATCAAGACCAACCCACTCATGTTTAAGTTTTAGTGTTGTCCTGACCTGTCCCTCACACCCAATGTGAGCTGGGATCGGCTCCAGTCCCCTCTGACCCTGATAACCATAAACGGTTGTGGATGGATGGATGGTTCTTTTCTCTTTTGTTCACACTGTCACACAACTTAATAATAGCTGAACATGAAAGTTCATTCTTGACCTTGAAAACATTCGTTTAACAATAGATATTTTATCTAAAGGTCTACTTACAAGTTTTCCAACGCCAAGTATGGAACATTAGTCATGTGATAACCAATGACAGTGTAAAGAATGGACAGAGCCTGAGTGATGTCACCCGTAGGTTTCTGAAGCACCGTTTTGAAGCCGAAAATATGCAGCGCTGTTGGATGTACTGCCTCTTCTGCCTCACAGATAATCTAAATATTGGTGTGGATCATCGGCAAGCTAAGGTGAGCCGAATGACCCTTGGTCAGTCTAGCCTTTTGATCACTCAAGGTGCTTTTACACTACATCTCTCATTCACCCATTCACACACATTCCATGCAAGGTCCATGCCAACTGCTCATCAGTTTTTTCATCAGCAATTTGGGGTTTGGTTGCTCAAGTACGTTTTGACATGCAGACTGTGGATGACCAACTTTACCTACTGAGCCACAGCCGCCTAAAATAAAACATTACTGAGATGATCTATCCTCATAAAATACCTTTAAATGTACTTTGGATTACTGAAATGTAGTCAGTTACTGAATACATTTTACAATTACATGGCACTGGATCTATTGGATTACAGAAAATGTCATCTGAACACTGAAATATTGAAAATATTACACTGCATACAAAAGAAATGGAAAAAGTGGAAAAGAAAAAAATGGAAAAGAAGTTATTTTTCAAAATCTCAGCATTTACTGTTGAGCAAATTAAATAACATTTAAATATTTTCTAAAGATGTTTGAAACAGCCATATTTTAAAGATATAATCAATAATTTAATAAAGTAATCCTTGACAATGTAACTATAAGATAATTGCAGTTTTTTTCTACAGTCTAGTCTGATTATAGTTACTTATTTATGTAATGTGATTACGTAATCCTGATTACATGTAATGATTTACTACCCAACACTGTGCCCAAGATTATATCACATTAAATCATTGCCCTTGCAAACTTTTAAGTGTTTTTGGGGGTGTGAGAACATGTAAAACAGCTCATTACCCAGAGGGCTTTGGAGTTATGTGGGTGTTGCTTGTATCTAACAGACTGAAGGGGGGCTGTGGTTTGGTGTTCACATGGTTTACAGTCTATTACATACTGTAGTGAACTCACAGAGCTCAGAGGCATCATACTAATACACTCCCACACAGTTACAAGCAAGAAGAAACCTGATCTAGAACATCAGAGTTATAGAATATTACAAAGGAAATATGATGTACGTCTGTGACGGTCGCCATTTGTCTCTCTGATTTGAAAATGAAGAGACTGATTTGTTGTGATCCCGCTGTGTTTATCAAGAGGGCATGAGAGCATCCATATTGTTTAATAATCAGTGGGATGTTTAGATTGTAGATGCAGGTTGGAGCAAAGAGAAGCCAGACCCACCATCTCCACATGCAGCGCCCCAAACAAGAACCACATGTCCCAGTCCTGGTTCTTTAATTCTCTCTCTCTCTCTCATACCCCAACTTCCCTCTCTCCGCCCCATCCTTGTGCTATACTCTCCCCCAGCCCCTCACCCTGGGAAAAAACGTGGAAGCTCAAAGATTCAAAAACACATGTGGTTAGCCATAAAACTTCACATGCACTCTGTGTACCCTAACCCCCCTCCAACCCCCAACCCCACGCCTCCATCCCCTCCAACCACTCAGCCAACCGACACACACATCGACCTACAAGGAGGAGAAAAGTCATACATGAGAGGAGACGTGGAAACAATGGGACGAAGGAGGAAGCAACATCAGGCAACAATCTGAGCTGTCTGTGGCGGGGAGCAAAAACAAAGAAGTTTAGGGGGTTGGTGGTGGGACAATGGCGACAGTTAGAAAGAAGGTGACTGCAGGCTACCATTCCTGCACGGGCCCAGAACAATGCCTATCCTGTGGCTTGGTGGGGCTGCGCTGTGCACTAGGTGAAATTCAAGACAAACGTAAACACCAAGGGAGGACAATGGTGTTCACTCTCTTTACAAAAGATGCTTTTCCTTCAGCTGCAGGGAGGATGCACACAGAATCCCCCAGCGCGGCCTCGGCTAGCTATCATACCTCATGTCCTCAGTGCCCTTTTAGCAGCAAAGCATCCGTTACCGCTGCGCTACAAGAAGGCAGATTGGGTTTCTGGCCCTCAACGTCAAACCCCTGTCTTCTTCATTTCCCAAAGCATTCGTGAGATACATAATCTCTTCAGATTCTTGCCATGTGATTAGGGAACGAAATATAATGCCCCTTTTTTTTTCTGTCAGTACTGTTGGGAAAAAAAAAGCCTACTTTGGAAGATTCGTTTCAACCTTCAAATGTTTTCGGTCACATATGTTGGTCATTAAGTTAACAGGCGCTTGTCTTCTAAAAACAGAAGCAATCCAGTGTATTGTTCTAAGCTTATAGACATAGGATATCTTTAATAGTGTTCTGTATTACCTCACTCTCTTATAATGCATGTCCAAGTGATGCCTATTCCTCTCTTTCAGTAATACTAAGTTCGAACAGTCTATAAGCTACAATAATAACCCTGTTAATTTATTTTTGATGGATACGTTCTGGTTCTTCTTGGCCAAGCAGCTGTCATCTAAACATGTCAGCGAATTTGGCATAAAGGCACGGGAGTATGTCATTGGTTAGAGCGGAGTATCAGACAGTAAAAAGTCATGTGATTGGTCACATGGTAAGGGGATCATCTACCGCAGTGGCGCCTGGCCATGTTCCAGACGAGGCCCCCTGGTTGACCACAGTCCCAGGGACGTCTGGGTCGATGCCTGTGTGGAACAACTTGCATGGCTGATCCAGGTTCCAAATGAAGGGGTTCAGGACCCAAAATTGGGGGTCTCACTCTCTCATATCCGTCTATGGTGGAATGATTGGAGTGTATTTAAATGAGGTTGAGGTTCGTGGTGAGCAGAGTCTTTCCCATGTCTTCTATGCTCAGCTGAGAGCTGGTTTGATGTTTTGGACTCGACATAACGTACATTGTGTTGAAGTCCATGTTTGTTTTTTGTGATAAAATACTTCATATACCAGACTGTTTGTACCCACTGAAAAAGGCATCTCCGTTGCTTTGTAATGGATTTTCTTTGAAGGTGTTCAAGGTCACGTCTTTTGTACTACAAAAACCCATTTGGAAAGAGACTAGCACAGTAATGACTGCATATGGACGTCAAAGCCTTGCCTCCACCAATCAAAGTGCATCTGTGTGATCCTGGTTCCACTTCCTGTTTTCCTGTTCCTGTGTGCCGTTGTTCACAGTCAGCGCCTTTGATCTCGCCTCATGTGGGCGGGACAGGTAACAGACGTTGGATATCATCGGGGGAAACAATAGCAGGCAGAGATGTGGACATGAGGGGGCTGAAGTGGCAGGTTGGCACAAAGTCGTGCCAATTCATTACCGACCACAGCTGATTTCTTAAAGTGGTGAACAATCAGTGGCTCAGATAGCCGTCAGTACTCGTTGTATAAGATGAGTGCCTCCTGAGGGCGAGAATGTATGGATGTATGGAGATGACATGAAGCTGGAAAACACTGTGTGATTGTGGTGATGTCGGGTATGACTAAGCCTGAAAATCAGACTGAATTGCTTAAGCGTGAAAGTAAATTTCTCTGGAATAATCTCAAGGTCAATTTACTCACTTTTTCAACGACTTTCAACAGCATCTCATGGTTTTTATCAGAGAATGAAGTTTGCACAGTTGATTCATTACATCCTGGCTGGATTAACAGTGAGCAATGTGGGCCCAAAGGCCTGGAAAGGGTGATGTTTACTATGTGTCTATGTATCTGTTCTGGGAATTAGCACCACAATATCAGCCTTTATAATTATAATTTGGGAATCTTGTGGGCCTATGTCAAAATACAATTCTAACATCTTATTTTAGTTTATTGTTGAGCATTTTCCTAAAACTTATGCAGGGTCAGGTTGCGGTGGCACCAGGTTAGCAGGGCGTTCCAGATGTCCCTCTTCCCAGCAACGTTCCTGAGGTGTTTCCAGGCTCTATGGGCTTTGTAATCCCTGCAGGTGCACCTCCAAAGGAAGGCACTCAGGCATCCTAATCAGATGCCCAAACCACCTCAGTTGATTCCTTTTGACGGCTCTCCTTCAAGCTCCTAACTCTATCTCTAGCTCGATAAATGTTGTGGGACCCAAAACCAAATTGATCTACCAACCAATCTATTAACTGATAAAGACTATGAGATGTGGTTAAAGCTAGTAAATGGCTACTGAGTTAAATTTATTTTGTCATTTTGTGATTCACATCTTTGCTGAAGAAAAGCAGATATGTAGGTGGTAAATCAGAAGTCTGAAACCGGACTAGAGAAGATGTTTTTCTTAACATACATTGCTTCTGCATAGAGTGAGGAATCATTGATAATCTTCAACATAAGTGAGAAAAAACTAAACTAAATAATGCTCTGTAACTCTGAAATCAAACAAATAGCCACAGATAATCTCCTCTTTGTCAAAGAACTTTTTAACAACCCTTCAAAAGCCCCCAAATCTTAATACCCAGCCCAAAAAAAGCACCTGCATGTTTCAATGGCAGTCTTGAGTCTATCTAACCCAGTGCACTCTTCAAAAAGATGACCCCATCTAAAATAGCCCTCTATACAAAGACGAGTTCACGAGGTCTTCTGACAGCGGAGCGCCGCTGAGTGAGAGCCTCTTAGTTCTAAAGAGTCCAAAGGATGGCCTTCAAGTGTATGCACTGACCTTTGCTGATGAAAGGGCTGAAAATGGTATTTTAACAATATCATGATGCCCTTTCAATATGAAAGGCATCATAAGCAACGCTCTTAGCCAATGAAACCTTAAAGGAGAGAGGGTGGCAGAGGAACGTGGTATGGCTAAATGTGTGTTAAGCTATAACATATTTAAATTAAATAACATCATATAAGGTACACTATGATCCTCGCTTTTCTTTACATCTTACACAAGTCTTAGCTGACACTGCACTGAGGAAAAGCTTGATGAACGCTGGTTAAAATGAGTTTTATGATCTGAGTCATTCTATTGTTTCTATTGTCAACAAATCCAATGAAACGACCAAAACTAAAAAGGAACACGATTATTTCTCCATTAACTGATATTTTTGTCCAAAACTGTCAAAAACACATCAAAGCTGTCGCTATTCATTAGCCCACCAAATATATATGAATCCACAGCTGAAAATAGTCCTCAGAAAATACATTACCTTCTTCTGTTTGAGTAACATTTGCTAAAAACCACAGTGCCCGGCTGATTTAGGTAATGCCTGAGACATAAAACTATATATTTCTCACCTGTTTTTAAAGATGTATGTAGAAGTACCAATGGGGTTTAGGGCCGATGGCCACAGTCAGAAAGTACTAAAGTCAGTAAAGACAAACACGTTGTTATTGTAGTCCTTTCATGAGTTTTGTTGACAATAAGAAAAACACCAACCTTTAAAGGTAGATAATGTTTTTTAACCCAGACTATAACGAGTCATAACTCACATTAACTTTTTAGTTTTTGTTATACCCACAACTCAGTTCATGCCTGAGATTTGTCTTAAAACAGTTGCCCATATTAACATTTATGCAGTTTTTTTTTTTTTTTTTTTTTTTTTTTTTGCTGTAATCATGCCTGCTCATGAAGACCTATTCTTAATGTGAATGCAAGACAAAATCTTTCCTGTGCAAAGATAGATTTCAAACTTTATCTGAAGGATGGCGTATCATCGCTCCAACTTACTCCAGCTGACTTGGGGAATGAGGACAAGTCGGCAGTTCATCACATAGGCACACAGAGACAAAAACAACCATTCACACTCACATTCACACCTATGGGCAATTTAGAGTCACCAATTAACCTATTAAGGGCATATCCCCAGTAAGGACCCTCGCAGACAACATGCAAACTCCACACAGAAAGGCTCCAGCCGAGGTACGAACCAGGAACAATCTTGCTGTGAGGCGACAGTGCTAACCACTGCACCATGCTACCCCTTAAAACAGGGGAATTTGTACTAAAATCTGGAAGATACTAACGATGATTTGTCTGATTTATAGATTATATATTTGCACAAAACGAGGACTGGCCATCACTTACATTAAGACACACTGCTAAGGGACCAGTATGAACAGGAGGAATGATTACAGCAGCAGTTTACTAATACGTCAGCCTATGCTTTAAAGACAGAAGATCTTTCAACTTTCTGATGGTCTATACCTGTCACTTAGATGCAAGTCTGTTTTCAGCCACCCTGTGAGTTTATCATCTATTGAGTCTAAGCTAAAGCCCGTGTTACACACAGTTTATGAAACCATTTAAATAGATGGCTGAAACACACTCTTAGATACTCTCCCTCTCCTTCTTACACTAAAACACACAGAGGCTCTGGTGGCCAAATTAATGCTGCATGTTTTAATTTCCAACAGGGAGTAGATTAAGAGCTGATAATGGATGCAAATCTGGCGGAGATTTCTCACTGGATCCAATGAGTTGCACTCTCCACAGCAGGGTGTGTGTGGTGAAGTTTGTTCTACACATACACACACACACACACAACCATCCCAATTAGAGGTAGTAAAAATCCATACAACACCCCAATGACAAGACACACACACACACAAAACCATAGGAAGCCATTTGCTAATTTGAAAAATAGAACATTTTAATAAAGGCTACATCTCTTCATAATTACAATAATTAAAGTACCGAGGCATCTTTTCAACTGAGCTCTATAGAACGCATAATTTACAGTTTACAAGTGGAGCCAAGGAAGCCATGAAAAATATTATAAAACATAAACATGATGAAACGGATACTAAAAGGCATAAAAATATCTTTTCAACATAAGGCCCCTTGTAAAACCAAGGGAGTAATAGGACCCTGAAAACAGGGTAAAACACGGCAAGAATCCATGTAGGCACAGCTACTGTACTCAATTAAAACACTATGAACATAGTGTATATCGCCACCATCATCATCATCATTATCATCTGCAGCTCATAGTGCAGGCTTCAAATACGCACAGAGTAACCCTACTCAGTCACACAATCACATAGGTAAGCACGTTGGGGAGCACATTATAGAGCTTTTTGTTGGTAAATATTAATATTGGTGTAAACACATTTTGGGGACTCAAGGACCTGTTCAGGGCAGTTTCCTCTTCGTAAATACGTAGGCTATTTGTGCGATGCCTGCGCCACTGAAACAAAGGCACTAAGACGCGACAGATCAAGGCTAGCTGGGCAGAGTCCCAGAGTAGGGAATTAAACATTAATAGCATTTTTTTTTTTTTTTTGTTCCTTATTTTCATAGTACACTCAGGGCCCGTCAGCGCAGATGGGGACACAGCCACAAATAGCACTGCAGTAGTAAATATATTATCAAACTTTTTAAGTGATAGAGAGCCATTCTCAAAGCTTCAGCAGTAAGCTCTCCAGCCAAAGAGATCAGAGATGTCCCCGCTAAATCTAAAGTTTTTTGAAGAGGTATTTTTGAAGTTTACAGTTCAATATGAGGGGCGGAAAAAGAATAAAACCCATTTCCTTTGCTTGAGAACTGATGCTCAGACAGAGGGGTAAAATAAAACAAACAAACAAACAAACAAAAAAAAAAATCACGGATGTGGAAAATTGGAGAAGTTTCTCCAACTCCAAGCAGCTTGTCCATGGAAGAATAATAAGGTTGGGGCAGGGATATTTCCAATAAATAGCAATAGAAATCTTTACATAGCAATACGAGCATCACAATACAATGCAATGTACATGTATATCTGCATATACATATTAGCGGTATGCTAGCAAGTGCCCGTGGGCAGACGCTAGCACAGGCGGGGTCAGGTAGGCTTGTCAGTCTCAGATCTGAGCCCACCGCCCCCGCGCCTTTGAGGAGTGGTCATTCACCTAGAGTCTCTAGAGTTTTCTCTTCTGGAAACACGGAGATGTTTCAGTCCAGCAACACACAATCCTTTATTTTCTTCACTTCAAGGTGGGCATGTTCATGTAATAGTCCTGTAATAGCGATAACACTTCCTTTTTTTTTCAATCTTTCATCCGTCGTCCATCCCCCCAAACCTCGTCAACATTCCTTCAACAACATCTCCAGTCCTACAGTTTTAGCTTAAAAGACACATACTCTGCATGTGTGTGTGTTAGAGCATATGAAGTACATCCATGGAGGTGTGAAGCGTCCGTAGGAGTGTAATCCACAACAATCGGGCAGGTCCTCTCACTCCATCCTCTCCACCTTGCCCAGGATCTTGCCCTCATAGGTGGGCAGCAAGGAGCCGTCGTCTGACACCTCCTCAAACACCGCACCGCACTCGAACTCATCACTGGCCTTCTTGAAGTAGTACCTGCAACAGAGAGACGAAAGAGAGAGTTAACACCCACGAACAAGCACGATTCAGGACACATCAAGGCTTATAAACCTATAAAAAGGCAAAAGAAAGACCCTAAAAGTCAAACAGCTTGTTGCCACCTCCTTTGTCCGACCTTTTTAAACATCAACCCTCATTTCCGCCATCCGTGAAAAGCCACTCAGTACACAATCAACCAAGCCTGCTGCGCCTCCAGTCTCTGACTTCTCAGGGCGGTGAGGAACCTGCTGCTAAAACGTCTTGGTCTAAAATAAGAGGCTCGCCCTCTTCATCCCTCCCTCCAGTTCCTTCTCTCTTTTACCTCTCCCTTTCCTTTTTACTCCATCATGCTGTTGTGAGTTTTGCCCTGGCTAACAGGGGCCAATTAGGCCAGCGTGCAAATGAAGGGGTCCTTTGACAAAGGCTGAAATTTTTGGGTGCCTGCAAGTCTGCCTGTCATTACACCACCACCACCACCACCGCCGCCCCCTAACTCCTACACACCCGCTCATGCACACGTTAGAAGACACACGTGCACGGGCTTTCACTCGCTTCTCATCCCTGTTTCATTATTACAGGGACAAAGAGAAAAACAAAGCGGAGGAGGAGAAAGAGCAAGTACACCGTGTCCTTCCTACCACTGTTGATAGCACGAGCTCTCGCTGAGTGCTATAGGAAGGGCAACTTTCTGTGTGTGTGTGGACGAAAAAATAAAAACCTAAAGAAGGAGGGGCTTCTCGTCAGCCATGACTTCACTTGGCCATTAATGATGCAACCCCCCTACCCCACCCCTACTACCTCCCTCATCCTCATTTTAGAGGAAGAGAAACCAGCAGGGGTGGATTGGTTTTTGGGGAGGGGATGGAGGGGTGGAGGGGTGGGGGTCTCTGAATTCACTCATTAACTATGTAATGGAAAAATGCCTCGGTTTGTTCCATGTGTGGGGTGCCTGGAATGCGGGTATGTTTGTGAGCATTTTGTTTTTAATGAGACGGGAGGCTGACAAAGTCGAACATGCGATACTGTAAAACCCAGAGCTATAGTCTTCCTCGCAAAAAAAAAAGGTGGCGGAGCGCACGTGGTGCCCGATCAGCGCGAGGGTGGTCACTAATAAAAACAAAAAAAAAAGCAGCTACATTCAAAATACAGGAAGGCTTCAACTAAACTCCTGTGAGTAAATAAGACAAAGTAGATAAACAAGGGGACATGAAAGACAGATCTAATAATTATATCCTCCTTTCCTATCTGGAGGAAGAAAAGTCGAGCCGTCCTACTGTTAAAAAAAAAAAAAAATCTTCAAAGAGGCTTTTTTGCTGAGAGAGACAGACAGAGACAGAGAGAGCCTGAATTTCCACTGGAACATGTTTTATGTGGCTAGATCCCCCTTCTCTCTCTCTCTCTCTCTCTCTCTCTCTCTCTCCGTTTGCACTGACATCTGGCACCAATATCGTCTGGCAGGGCCCGGCAGTACTGTTCTTTGTTGAACCGCTGCCATGTTGAAATGACCCAACTCCACACATTCTCTGGCTGCTATTAAAGCGCCGCGCAGCTCTCTTTCCAAAAAATGTGGATGGTATGACACAGGAACTGAGACAGCGAGCCAGAGAGAAAAAGAAGAGGGGTAAGTGGGGAGGGAGGCGATGGACAGATGTGGAGGACTCGGAGCTAAGTGCTTGTCACATTTGTTGATCCAAAAACGCTGCACACATCTGGACAGGAAGAAGTTTCCTATCAGTTCTTTTGCTTTTCTTTTTTTTCTCCTTCCATAAATAGTTTGATACCTGTAATTATTAACACAGTACCCAACCCATGCTTATCCTGGAGACTGTGGCAGCCTAAACAATAAATGTTTGATCTTTTCCCTTTAATGCTCACTGGAAAGGAGCAATCAAAGTAAAATCTCTCTCCGCAAACACACATCCAAAGCCGCGTGGCCTCAGTCAAGGCCCTGAAGTACAGCAAACAAGCGAATCTGGCATTTAACAATCTGCCTTTCAAAAATATCCATAAAATGATTACAACATGTGTAAACATTGTGCGCGTTCAACGCAAGCACATTCATGTGTACACACACACACACACACAGCAGGGCAGGGGGAAAAAAAAAAAAAAAAAAGAGGCCCTGATAGCATCAGTGAAGAATTTGCACGCTGGCCATTTGTGTGAGTCTTTGTTGGTTGAAATGAAAGGGGCCGGGGCTTCAAAGCCATGTGTATTAAGTGTGCCTTAGCATGGAAATCAATACCAGATGGGACCCAAATCGCTGCAGTTCAAACTCTTCCACTAACCCCCGCACCACCCACCCTCCCTCGCTCGCTCTTGTCCTTTTCCTTTTCATTGCACCCCCCTTCAACACACACACACACATACACACACACACCACAGAGGCCTGAATCTGACTGCACACACACAGAAACAAACACTAAAAACAGCGCTGTACTGAAAACACTAATAGATAGTGGAGAAAATACGAGGTCGAGCACAATTCAAAAGACATAAATTTAACATTAGTTCACTTCAAAGTGTGTCTGCAGGAGGGTGCGTGTCAATTCGTTTTTGTTATCGAACATCAGTGCCAACGATGATAGCGTTTTTATAGCCGGCACTGACAACATCACAGAGGCACCGAAGTCAAAAGTTCACCTCGCGTCACTGAAATCCCCTGTTGTAAATCTTTACCTGGCGTCTCTTTTCTATTTGAGTTTCCCGTCTGTACACACCTGTAGCTGCCCTTCTTGCGGAGCTGCTCCTTGAAGTGGCCCAAGGTGAGACTGTGGCTCTTCATGGTCCTCCGGTAGGGGATCTCCTCACCGCAGAAGAAATACGTCACCACCGTCTCGCCGCTGCACACCCCATGGCTTCCTGCGCTTTTTTTACACTCCTTCATCCTGAAATTAGACAAAGAAGGTCGCGTTAGAAGGAGTGGACGACCTTTGTGATGCTTCACAAGATGATACTCAAAAGAGAAATCAGAAGGAGGGACCAACAAATCTACTACTTTCAGTACAGAAGACTAGAAATACAGTAACAGCACCCCGACTAAAGAATAACACGAGTGAGCGAGTGACCCAGTGCCATCAGTAAAGTGTGTATTTGTGTGTTGTGTGTGTGTGCATGGAGAAGGGGGCACAGTATTATCAATTCCCCTTCAGCTATGTCCAAGGCTTTGTAGGCCCACTTCAGAGGAGCTCTCTCTTTGCTAAGCTCTGCTCGCCCCAGCCGACTGCCAGCTCACTGAAGGACAGCCAATAAAAATGATACATATATATGAAAGGGATGTCTCAGTCAGGTGGTGCGGTGACTACACACACTCCCCACACACAGCACAAATACACAAGACTCATGCAAACAGAGGCAGAGCCAAGCATCTGTGTACAAAGCTTAAAATAAGCTTTGCAAAAAAGAAAAGGGGGTCACCTTCTCTTTTGAGTGACTGTACATGGGTGTGTGTGTGTGTGTGTGTGTACATATGTGAGATTTGTGTAGGTTTGCACTCGTGTGTCTCCCATACATGTGCAGGTGTCAAGTAGGAAGAGTTAAAAGGGTAGAAGTACACTGCAAGGTGGAGGCTATGGCTGAGAGGAGGAGGAGGAGGAAGAGGAGCAGAGAGGAGGAGAGGAGAGGGAGGGCAGGACGCTAGAGGCATCGTACTCTTCTGATTGGAGGCCGGGGCTGGTTGTGAGGAGGCCAGCTGGGCTGGGATTGGCCAGAGATGGAGGGATGGAGCCCTCACCCTGGGCAGGCACTAGGTGGCTCTTCTCTTGTTGGAGACTGGACATTGAATGCCTGGGAATAGATATGACAGAACTTCAGTAATTTCGACAATGCAGAGACATCAACAGGAAGGCTAGAAATAAACAAAACTAAGAGCAACAACTACTCTGTGTACCTTTGCTTGGTGGTCTTGGTGGAGACCTCCTCCAGTCTGCGGCAGGCCTCCTCCAGCTGGGCCAAAGTGTTGGGAGGGGGTAGTGGAGGCATTGCTGGGTCTTGGATGAATGGCTGGGCTGGCTGGTGGCTACGTAGGTGGCCACAGCTTCCACCACCACCCCATGTGTGTGTCTGGGTAGAGGAGCCTCCAAAGGATTTCTTGGTGCTCTGGTTACTGCAAGGGAGAAAGAAAAGAAGACCACATGCGTTAACAACAAGCAACGTTGAGACATAAATTCAGATATTTTGGACTGAAATAAAAGAGGCTCACCTGTAAGACTTGTGTCTGCTTTGCCGTTTGCTTTCCAGGATCCACTGCAACACATTCTGGGTGGGGTCTGTTGTGTCGCTGGGCAGCTGTAAGGGTCCACAGTCCTCCATGCACCTCTCGGCTACTCCATCCTCAGCCCCTGAACGACACACCCGCCTTGACAGAGAGCTGGAACGCCTGGGAGCAGAGACAGAGATTTAATTTTCATACAATCGACATGAGAACACAGGAATAAACATACATTCAAACAAGTGTTTGGAACTGACCCCACGCTGCTGTCTGCTGAGACGGCACCACACATCTCCCTGCCCAGGCTGCGGCTGCGCTGGTAAGGCTGGCAGGGCTGGCACTCGCCGCTGCTGGAGCACATGCCGTGCACCCTGAGCGCTGCCTCCCGTTCAATCTGCTCCTTACTCTTGGGACTGGCGTGATGGTGGATGTAGTGGTGGTGGATGTGTTTTGTGCTCTGCCTGCTTACGAGGGTCCTGCTGGGGCCAAAGGCCAGCGTGACGGCGCCTTGGTCAGGACTGGAGACAGAGGAACTGGAGGGCCCCGTCCTTACCAGGGCCTTGATGCCGAAGCCTGCCCGCGCGAAGGACTTGTGCTCTGGGGAGCTGGAGCGAGGTGAGTGGCGGATGACGGCGGGGGACTGGCAGCCGGGGGTCTTCAGGACTCGTGAGAGGTGATCGTCCAGGATTGCCTGGGGGTCCTCGTCGGAGGTGCCAGGGAGGAGGGTCAAGGGGTGGGGAGAGAGCTGAGGAGCACTTGCGATGATCTCTGTGTCTTCTCTTTCCTCCTCCTGGTGACAGAGCACACAAAGTCATCCACTGAGAAATAAAACACACACACAGAGTACAAATTGACCTCTGTAGTAAAAATAAATCTCACAAACCTCCTGAATCTGCTGCAGCCTCTCCTCCAGAGAGTTGATGGTGTCCTGCTTTCTCTTCAGGCTCTCCAGGCGGGAGATGAGCTGGGCTGCAAACTCTGCCGGCTCCATTGGGACCATCTCCTTGGGAGGACGGCGGGTACGCTTTGGGGAGAAGGAGATACATTAGCCTTGTCATCCCTCCAACTTCTACAAAGACGTACATACTCTTTCCCCTCATCTATCATTTTACATTTAGAAATCGCTTTCCATCAGCGCCTGCTCCACCATTGGTGGCACTAATCAGGGGCACTCTCATAGGCACCCAAGGCTACAGGGGTTGTTTCAAGGGGTGGCAGGCTTGGTGTATGGTCACGCTGGGCTAGGCCTCGGCTGGTTCCCTCTGTCATCATCAGCGGGCCTCTTTAAAGTCAGCTCACTTCAAAGGCTTCCTCGTCAAATATCAAACACTCAGTGGGGGGAGAATAGGACGGCGGAGGGAGGGATGGAGGGATAGATAGATGGGAAGCAGTGGCTTTACATCTTGGAATAAAAGCCACATATCGACAGGGGGTGGAAGAGAACTCCGGGGAGGAAAGGATGAGGGATTAAAAAAAAAAAAAAAAAAAATGGGGAGAAGTTGAGATGCAGAGATGTGTGCTTGCAGGAGGGCAGAGAAAGAGAAAAATGAAGAGAGGGAAGGATTGGAGGAAAAAGATAAAGGTGCCAAAAAGAGGATGGGAGATCAGACAGGTTGAGGTAATTTATTCCCCCCACAGTCACACACTGGGCACCTTTGAGGTACAGTATAGTGACAGTATGAGAACGTGTGTGTGTGTGCGCACACATCTTAAATTATTTGCATTTTCGCACTGAGGCTTTCTTGATTTTTTCTTCTTCTTCACTGTTTCTCCCATTCCTTTGTAGCAGCTATAAAGGGGAGAGAAAGAGTGAGGAAAAAGCGGCACTGTCTGATGGAGCCTAGGGCTGGTGCACCATGGGAATGGCAGCCATTGCCAAAAATCAGACGAGAAACAAAAACAAGAATGAAAGCGAAAATAAAGCAAAACGGGGACAGTGAGAGAAAAGAACCAATCTGTGGATCTTTTCCTGATACAAAAAAACACTTTTCACATTTCTCATAATGTTGAAAAAAAAGAAAAGAAAAAGGGGGTTACGCAAAGTTTATTTTAACAAGCTGCTTCTGTTACAACTACTTCTGCAAGATGTTCCTCCGCCTGCGTCCCAGACCTCCTAACCTGGAGTTAGCCCCGCTAAAGCCTTAAGCTACCAACTCCCCTCTGACCCACTGAGAGCTCACATGACACGCTCAAACTCTTCCCTCACTTTTAGGGGACGGGGGGCTGGCTTACATAGAGTGTGTGTGTGTATATGTATGTATATATGTAAGAGGGTGGGGGCGCTGTGAAAAAAAAAAAAAAAAAAAAAGGGGGCCAGCTCTGTTGGAAGTTGTCACTTCCCTGTGCGTTTGCTCCATTCATCCTCGGATCAAAGCGCTGCGTGTGCGTGCGTGTGCGTGTGAATGTGTCTGAGTATCTTTGTGTTTTTTTGTTGAGGAACCGGGGCTGATTTCAGAGCCCTCGGGATAAAGCAGCAGAGATCTTCCTCATCTCTCACTATTCTCCATATTTACAGCATCGGTAGGGAAGAGAAAAAAAAAAAAAAAACCCTGGTGTGTTCCGAGCGCTGCGGCGATAAACAGCTTAGAGACCTCCCCGTCTCCCGCAGACTTCAAGGAACCCTAATGGGGGTGTAGGTGACACCAAAGGCAGGGAGGGGGCTCGTGTTTGTACGTGCGCTTATGTGAGTGTGTGTGTGTGTGTGTGTGAGTGGGAGGCTGGATCTTTGACGTTACTCTTCAGATCTTTGCTGGTGTTGTTGAATTGAGGATGCCGAATACAGTTTGTGCGGTACTATTCATAGAACCAAGAAAGACCCGGAACAGAGGGTGGTATGGAAATTACACTGTGGGACCCAGGTTCAAAAAGACTTCTGAGCATGTGCATGTGTGTGTGTGTGTGTTTGTGTGTGTGTTTGTGTACTTACAGGGAAAGCAGGCAGAGAGACTTGGCTATTCATCCTCATGTTGCGCTGCATTTCTCTCTGTAGATGTTTCTTGGAGCCCAGTTTATACGGAGGGATGCCATCTCTGGGGGTGTACAGAGAGATCACAAAGGTCAATTACTCAATTAGATAAATCATTTACGACCAAACAGCCATTCAGGAAGCAGCTTGTTAGCCAAGTGGGTAGATCAAACACAGTTCAGACCAGAATAAATCTAATTTACCAATTCACTCACCCATTTCGTTTTTGTTTCATCTTTTGGACTCAATTTGAGGACAAAAAAAAAAGATACTCAGAGGCAAATCATGCCAACATCTCCGGGTTGTGTCAGACCAGACTGGGTTGGAGGTAGTAAGAGGTTTTGTTTGCCCTAGAAATGATCCTCAGCTCTGGTTTCCAGCGCAGCACTGGGAACCCTGCTGGCCACTTCCTTTCAACACTACACACACACACACACACACACACACACACACACACACACACACACACACACACCGTGTCACGGTGCACTCTCTGCTCTACTGGCCACGAGTAGTGTCCGCATTAGCATTCCCCTACTGACTTTTATGTTGAGCTGAGGACACCGTTAGCATTAGCTAACTCGTTATTACTCTCATTCAAAGAGTTACTGCAGGATAGGACCCAGGGGTGCAGCTAACCTATCTGAGGGACTGAACGGCTGACTGGCTTCAAAAAAAAAAAAAAAAAAAAAAAAAATGAAATCAAACAGCAGAGCTCAAACTTCAAGCTGAAGCACTTGACAGTGCAAAACAGTGTCTTTTCTCCATGCTGAACAGCAGTTTCCTGGTGACCTAGCCTAACCGAGGAGCACTTTTCGACTTTTGCTTTGAAATGCCATGTCATGCGCATAAGCAACCCCCCCCCCCCCCCCCCCCCCCCCCCCACCCCCTCTCTCCACCACCCTCCCCTCCCAATCTTCATTTGGCAAGCGCTGCCGCAGCCAGCCTCTGATCTCCGCACATCAAAAGGCTGGTTTGTAAGATAAGGTAATGTTTGAAGTCTGCGCAGCTGCATTCCCCAGCGTCCAAGCAAATCCATAAATAAGATATAAGCAAAAATCCCCACCCCACCTCCACCACTCTCTTTCTCTTCCCACCCACCCAACCAACAAACCAACCGCCTCCTCCTCCTCCCCCGTTTTTTTTTTTTTTTCTCCTCTTCTATTCTTTTCTTTATCTGTAAATGAGATTCAAATGTTTATGGGTCCTTTCAGCTGACCTAAAGAGAGAGCGCAGATATTCTGATCAAGGCCAAAGCGGGCAGGATATTGAAAGGGCGGAGGGGAGGTTGTGTCCCTGCACTGGGCAAAGTACAGCAGAATAGGACTATATGGCCCCCGCTCTCTTTGAAGCAGAGCTGTCCAGAGATATGCCACAGCAGAGGACTCCCTGTTGTAAAAAAAAAAAACTCTTTACAGCTGCCATATTTATGTGCAGCCCAGCCCACTGGTTGCACTAAATATCAGTGTTACAGTCTGTAAGTATCTTTAACTTGGTCATGGTTTCTGCTTCACTGACATCATCTATGTAGGTCTTCACGCCTCCCATGTGAGATGAGGTAAAGACGGACTTGTACCAGGAGTTTTCTGCTTTCTGTCCAAAAACCAGCTGACCCCCACCCGAGCGCTCTTGGCCTTGAGCTGTGCACCGCGCAATGACTTCATGCTACCTTGTCACTTGAGAAACACGTGATTACGCCAAGTAATCCTTCAGAAAGAAATGAGGCCAAGCGCACGTACACAGATAAGCACAAACCACATGTGGACGGTGGACGCAATCCACGAGCAGTTAATCAACTTCAAGTTTGGGCTAATTGTTTAAGTCGTTTCGGAAACAAAAAAAACGCCGACTGCTGATCAGACGAAACAAGCTAGCGTGTTCCTTTAACCCTTCACTACTCTGTGAAACCATCGTCCAAAAGTGTCCAACTGGACGCGGAGCCACTACTCATTCCCATAAATCGTTTAATGTTTAACACAAAAGGACAGTTGTTTTAGAGTACAATCACGGTGCTTGACGTTGAACCACATGCTGGCTGCTCCAGTGTAACTTTAAGTGGGCCACAATTCGCCAGTATTTCCACTACAGCGAACCCTTCTCCCAGTTTGGCTCCAACTCCCAACAACCAGCTGAAGGATGGTGTCACAGCACCTCATTTCACATTCCTGAAACCTCCATCATGGGCTGACATTCGCTTTCTCTCTCTCTCTCACACACACACACACACACACACACACACACACACACACACACACTGGTGTTTGGTTAATATTCACTTACACACTGCTGTCAGTCACGGACATGGCATCGTCGGTCAAGGCGTCACTGGACACCTCGCTGTCATTGGTGCTGCTGACGGGGGCAAAAGAGCCCGCATGGCAGGGGTTGAGTGAGTCTCCTCTCTTGTATGATCTGGGGAGGTTACAACAACAGAAACCAGATTAATGCTAATGCAGCACTGTGAAACAGGATCCAACAGGTGGGTGGCTGTTCATTTCTTCGTGAGAAAACACTTATTTTGAGGACATAAGGTCAAGGTGAGGGTTTAATGACCTTGTCTTCTACCAATAATCATGAATGAATGGCGTCTGGCGAACTCCTCCCCTCAAATACAAGTTCATCCACACTGGGAAAAGCTGTGTGTTTTCTCCTCATGGCACATTAATGCCTTCTTAAGTAGCCCACGATCTCTCTCTTTCCATTTCTCTCATTCACACTCACTCTTTCCTCAGCGTTCATCTCCCGCTGTGCATGCATTCTTGCCATGGTACAGGAGGAGAAGAAGGAGGAGGAGGAGAAAAGGGGGGGAGTGACCGAAAAAAAAGAAAAAACAGGAAGCACGAGAGTGTGTCAGAGAAGGAAAGAAAGAGGAGAGGAAAATAAAAAGGGGGTCTTCATGAGGAGGGAGAGACCCAGCAGGACTAAAGCTGTAGCCCCCCCCTCCTAAAGTCCAGGCTGACCTTCAGAGGGGCTTGCAAAGAGTCAGGTATTTAACACAGCTGGCCTTGCATTCTTCTCTCCCTGCCTCTCTCTCACCCCCTCATTTATCCTTTCTCCTCCCTCCCTTTCTTTCTTTCATGGAGGTACCCCCCTCTCTCCTCTCACTCTGTCCTTCCTTTTCCGCTCTCTTTCCCCTCACTTTCTCTCCAAAAAGCATGCCTCGTAGTCCCCATCCCTGAGATTTCAAAAGGAAAAAAAAGATAAAAGTGGAGGGAGGGAGGAGAGAGGAGAGAGGAGGGGGAGAGCAGCAAAGGAGAGAATCAGAGGAGAATTGACGCAAACAAGAAAAGAGGGGAAGAAGAGAGTGAGAAGGGGTTTGGGGTGGGGAGGTGTTGATTCTGTACTGTGGCTGCTGCTGCCGTTCAAGGGTTTGTTTTCGAGTCAAGCCAAATGAGAAGAGGTGAGGAGAGGGAAGCGGAAAGGGGAGAAATGGGTTCCACATGTTTTGAATCTGTAGGGTGACAATGGGAGAGGGGAGGGGTGAGGAGAGGGGGGGAGAGAGGCACCAGGGCTTCATGTCAAGAGAGGACTGTACAGGAGAGTCAAGCTGTCAAACCACAGTGTCCAAAGCAGGTAGAAAGTTTTACTCTTTTAGAAGTGGACATGACATCTATAGTGCCATCTATATGCTCTGCTGTAGATGCATATCTACCAAAAAGGCTTGAGGACAGTATGGTACAGGAGGAGGGATAGCATAGCAATGTCATCATCTATTATTTGCTGGCTGGGGCCAGAGCCAGCCGCGCTCTGTGAACTTTTCCCGTGGAAGACGATCCCTCATTCTGCTGAACTATTTCAAAGCCCCGGAAATCCAAGCTAGCGCCAGCAGAGGGCTGCTGCTGCTGCTGCTGGAGATGACGAGAGGGGGCCAGAGACCCAGGGAGTGAAAGACACACAGAGTTTTCTACAAACTTAAAAAAGAAACCCTGAACTGATGTGGAGAGAGAAAAACATGTGTTGCGCTTTTACGCACGGTCCCCAGCCGCCTATGATGTGGTTTATTACTCATGTACAGCATGCAATCTGGGTCTAAAGTCTTGAATCCTTACCTGTATCCTCCATCCATCACCTCCACCGCCCTCATGGACACGGTGGCCCGCTGCGTCTTCGTCGCCGACAGTCCAACCAGCGCTTTGGCTTTGAAATCACAACTCCACTCCTCCTCTTCGTTGAGCGTGGGCAGGTATCCACAAACAACTTTCAGGTCGCCCAGCGAGCTCGAGTTGACGTGATTGGGGTTTTCTCCGCCCGTCCTCACGTACTCGAGGTAAATGTCAGAGGTCAGAAACATCTGGTACGCGTTCTCCTCCATGTTGGTTTGGATCTCGGTCTGCGCCTGGTCGAACATCGCCGAGTCTATGTGCTGCTTCTTGATATTATCCCGTATGAAGGTTTTAGTCGCGGGCTTGAGCTGCTTGGCGACAATGCTGTTGTTTTCGATGTAGCGCTTGTAAATTGCTTTGGCGACTCTCTGCGTTTTGGTATCCTTGAGGTCCATTTGCCTGAAGCCATTGCAGGCGAACCAAAAGTCTAAAGTATCGACACATTTCTCTCGCTCCAGGAATGTCCGAAAAAGAAGAGCACCGTCCTGGTCCCCGAGGAGAGAGTGCAAAGATTTTGTCCACCGGGAGAGCGGTGAATCCGGGGAGGCACTCCCCTCTGGCTCCCCAAGACCATCCTCGTTCCTCCTCGCCGAGGAGCCCGGAGAGCCGAGCACAACCGATTTAGGGGGTTCCAGGGGTTTCATCATTGCGAGTTTGCCGGGGTAGCAGGGCGCCTCGCCCTCCTCCCCCGGCACCGGGGGTCGAGGAGCATCTTCTCTGAAACTACTCGCGATATGGTCCATAAGCGCCCGGCTCATGGCTCTGAAGGGAGCAGGAGAGAAGAAGCCTGTGTGCTGTTCGCCTCCTCTGAGCTTCTACTGTAATCTCCTCACTCTTCTTATGTCAGCGGGGGAGCTTCTCTCTCTGGCTGCCCGTCTTCTCTCTGAAACACAAAGTATTGATCTAATCAAAACCAGATCCGCCCCAACTTCAAAGAGGGGGGGCACAGACGCAGTAAGAGTCTTTTCAGACCCTCGCTGACTTTTTTACAGAAGAAGAAGAAGACAGGCTGGAGAAAAATCGCTGCAGCAGCATTACATAAACAGCATTTCTTCATATCTCAACCTGGAGGACGCAAATTAACGATTTAATTACGCACACGCACTGACGAGTGGAAAACCACCTGAGCGACGCCTGAGGTGAATCCACACCATCCTCATTTTCGATTAAAGTAGTGATCACACGCATGTCAAGCAGGACTATGACCCGAACACCATTAATAAGTCATTGATCCTTCAAAATGCCGGAGCATTACGCACTGACGAGGCGCACTGATTAACGCTTCCGGATCCATCACGCCTGATGTTACGGGGTTACAGCCTTGGCTGCCTGCTGCAGAATACAAGCCACATGTCCCCCCCCCCCTCTCTTTTCTACCATCCATCCGTTCCTGTGCAGTCATTTCTGCACCTAAATCTCATCACAAGCGGTTAAATCGCGGTCAAATTGAGCCTGCCCGTGAGTACCTGTAGGACACTGATGTGGGACAAACTGGAGGAGATCGAAAAACGTGACCAACATAGTTAATAGAGTCAACTGGCTGGCTGCTGCTGCTGCTGCTCCTCATGGAGCTTTAACACGTTTAAAACATGCATTATAGCAATTATATGATGAGCAAAGCCCCCCCTCTCCAAAAAAAGCAGCAACAGCACAGATGTCACTGTGTGTCCCAGACGCACGGTTACATTGTTCAAGCGTTAAACTTGCTCCGGACAAGCCAAAAAAAAAAAAAAAATCTTCTTCTACCAACACCAATCATCAAAATTATCCACCACAACACCGTGTAAGACACAACCCCTACTCACATTAACACTGTCACGTAGTGTGGAGTCTCTTAAAGTTTCTTTAACGTTACATTTAAGGCGAAAAAACAAACAAACAAGCCCCCTTCTTTTAATCCCAAGTACACCAAAAGTCTCAGATCTAGTGGGGGAGGAATTCCTCAAAAAGAAAACGAGCACTTCTTTAATGTTTTTACTTCTTTAACTTTAAATATGAATTCACGCAAATATCGAAAAGAACATTTATGACATAAAAGCGACTCGACGCGTTTTTTAAGGGGTCTTTTTGGGTTCATTTCCCCCCTGAATGTTACTTCAAAGGCGAGTCAACAGCACATCAAAGGGAGCTCCAATGGGGGGCCAGTTTGAGGAGGCACACACACACACACACACACGCACACTTACTCTCGTAAACTTACCATCGATCCACGAGTTCTCCGCTCAAATTAAACTCCCAAGTTGTTGTTTTTTTTTTATCCACAAAAAAAACCCCGCGTATAATCCACAGTACAGTCCACATACAGTCCCGTTCAGGTTTGAGTCGGTTTACGGAGAGAAAAATGCACTCGAGAGAGTGAGAGAGGGGGAAAAAATACCGCTTTTCTCCCTCCTCCTTTTCTCCTCCTCCTCCCTGTGGTGGTTTCAGGCTGCCATGCCGCACAGTAGGTCTCTCCTGCAGGCGACTCCAACACCAACTGAGCCGACAGGCTGGAGCAGCGCACTTCAAAGTAAGGAACCGACTGCCGGGTCCCGACAGCTGCATAAAAACAATTGCAGCTTGATGGCTCCGAAAAAAACCCCCAAAAAAGTGACTAAGCTTCTCGGATAGGTTGCAGTCACTCTGGATGAAACATATTTATTTTAAATGCTCGGTTTATTTCCAAACATGACACGTTTTTACCTGTTTTTTTTCCCCAGACCATGAAGTTGCAGCTACATAGTGAGGACCTTATCAAAGACAAGCAATCTTGAGCCAACTCCCCAAGGCTTTGGAGCGTCAGAAGTAACTGATCTGCCGCCCCAATAGCATTATCGCTACAATCCCTCTGTTGCTACATAAACTTTAAAGACGCAGGGATCTTTTCTTCTCAAGACCCGCATAGTTTTTTCCCCCCCAGATTAATCCGTTGGAGTCCTGTGGATGCACAATGCATGCACCGGCGTGCATCAAATAGCACGTTCACGTCCCCATATGAATTTTTATGCACATAGCAAGAAGAGTAAATAATGAAACTATGATTTTCTTTTAAATCCGCATATTTGTGTGTCACCCTCCTCCTGCAGGATGTAAAAACACCTCAGCAGGGACTGAAGTTTTCTTAAACACAAACATCTGAAATAAAAGTCACTTTGTGTCCACAGATTTTTTTAGCTCACAACATGATGCAAAAGGAAATGAAATCACAGTTTGGTGATCACTCCACAGCTCCTACCAGTGGCAATGAGGGCACATACATGCATACACAGCAGATTAAAACATCTGTGCGGTGTAGGATGTTATCATATCATTTAAGCAACTGAAGAGTTACACCTCTCTGCAGCTTTGACAGCACAGCCCTTCAACTGCAGCACTGTAAAAACACAAAACAAAAAAACTGTTGTTGTTATGTAAAAAACTGGCAGCTGTGGTTGCCAGAACTTTACAGTAATAAATATGTTTTTCTAATATTACGGCAAAAGGATATTAGTACTGCTGATTAAGGTTGGCGTTTACTACTCTTTTCTATCAAAAGAAACACTGTTTTACCATATAATTGATATGAAAATACCATATAAATGCCATATAAAATAAATGTTTTGCCATAAAATATTACAGGATTTTACTGGCAGCTGTGATTGCCAGAATTACACTGTAATAAACACAGTATAACTTTTTTACGGTAAAAGTACGGTTGATTTTACAGTTAAGATTGCGGTTTTATTCCATATTTTACCGTATAAATACAAGTTTTTCCATCTAAAGAAATGCTGTTTTGCCATATAATCGACATGAAAATGCCGTATGAATGCTGTATAAAAATACAAGTTTTGCCATGAAATATTAGTGTTTTACTGTACAATTAACAGTCTCTAATATAAAATACTTCTTTACTCTATATAAATTCCCTTAAACGCCGTAAAAAAAGATACTGCCATGAAATATGAGCCCATCGACAGATCAGACATTCAATATAAATCCATTCACTGACTGAGAGAAGAGCTGTTTTCATGCACACAGCAGTGGACACTACATTTTCTTTATTCGCACTAGACTAGCTACAGGCAATCATGTTAATAGTGTTCATAGAACAGAGTCAATAGTGTTTTGGATAGGTCTTTAGTGTTCAAATGAGCCACCACAGGAGACCCTCTGTACAAGATGACTGGCTATATTCTTGAAAGGGAGACAGTAGGTGTCTGTGTGTCCTTGTTGTCTCAGTGGACAGAGATTCAAAAAGTACAGCACAAAGACGGCAAACACTTTGATCAGCCTGTTTGCTAAAGGTGCTGTGAAACTTTCTCCCTTGATACCTCGGCTTCCCATCAAGGTTAATAAAAGAGGAAATTGCTCTTGAAGAGGCCAAGATGACTAAGGGATTACTCATCATTCAAAGGCCACTTTATCAGGCTCACATCCGGCGCAAAAACATTCCCAATGTGTCGACATCAAACTCTGATGAACTCCAAACAGTGGTACTTACACCCCATGGAGGGACCATGGCAATTTCTTGGGGAAGGCCTGTTTAATAACACGAAAATGGGAAAATAGCAATTTTAATAGAAATAAATCCACTTGTTGAGTTACCTGTAACACCCGAATGCCATGTGTTGTGAGTGCATGAAAACTAGTTAGCAAGCAAGAAAGAGAAGTTAAAACAGTTAGCTAAAAGTGATGGATAAATGGTTGAAATTGTTAGCTAAAAATAATTAGTTGAAACTGTTCGTAAAGTAAGTCACTTTGTGATGATAAACAGTTATAGTTAGCGAAAAGTAACGGATAAACAGTTGAAGTCTTTAGCTCAAATTAATGGATAAACTGTTGAAATAAATGGCAGTGGAGGAGTACTTGTGTTTAGACAGAGCTGTTTGGGTATATCTGACAAAAACGGTTGGAAACCACTGACGTACAGTAGATCTGACATTTGGAACAGTGCCAGATGTGAGACACTGATGACTCAGAGTTCAAGCAAGTCTGCACAAACACAATTTCTTATCTCATAAAAGCTCATCTAAGTCTTTCTTTAGGTACACAGGTCATCTGGCTAATATACAGAGTGCTACTCCAACAATGTCGGCCTTTGTTAACTGAGGCTGACCTCTGACAGTAAACACACCAGGGTGGAAACCATCACCATGGCGATGGTGTGGACCCCCTGCCAGTACCAGGGTCCAGTTGGACCCTCATGTCCTGCCTTGTCAAGCCCCTCCATGGTTCATATGAGGTCCCCATAGGTCGGGTCTTCCCTGCTGCCCCTCAGGAGCTGACCCAAGGTCTGTGACTGGCCTGGGACCAGGGGTGTCCTTGGCTCCTGGCCCTATAAAAAGACCCTTGAAAGAGGGCTTCAGGGGGAGAGGTTATGGGGTGTAACTGTCTCTCTGTTTGGGAAGATATTATTACAGGGACAGGTCAAATTCACCCGAACTACAAAGAGGCCTATAAATAGAGACGGAAGGGCACGCATAAATCACTTGCGGGCCCAATCAATTCTTTAACGTCGACTGCTTCTGTGCACAAAACACACAAAGCAGCTTCATTTTCTATTCTGTCTAAAGTCCTATTTGATGAAAAACACCTCCTATCTGACAACTAAAGAGGACTAGAGAGGTTTTTACGACTGTGTTATATGGTCTCCTGAGTAGCCTTGGCCTGTTGTAACTGCTACTGGCCACCTCAGTTGCAGTCATAAACACTCAGAGTGTGTATGTGTGTGTGTGTGTCGTCTACCGGTGCTGTCCTCTGTGTGCTGCAGCTCTGTGATCAGTAACTGCTCTCAATTACAGTATTGTGTGCTGTTCCTTTTCGGCTTGGGGTTAAACTCTTTGCAGACCCCTTTGAAGTACTCATCCCTTTATCTCAAGCCAGAGCCAAGAATTTGGGGGAGGACAATGGAAAATGAAACCAAGAGGGAAGCTTATGGCAATTATCAACCAGGGCCATGAGGAGGAAGTCAGCTCACACAGACAGAGAAAGAGAGAGAGAGAGGAGGGAGTAGATAAAGAGAGCAGGAGACAGCCAATGTAGGACAGGGGGTTACTGTTTCAAGTTTGTTTGGTGTGTACACACCCCGGGCAACAACCGACTGCAGAAAGAGGAAATGGAGGCTACCTCTTCAAAGTAGGTGACAACAGGGGGACAATGGCCTCTGAAGGGAGCAAGGAGCTGATGAGAGGAGGACCTGTGGACCAAAGAGTGGCTGGAGAGGACAGGAGGAGAAGGATGGAGGAGAAGAAGTGCTGTTGTCAGCAGAATCAGCACAGAGAGAGAGAGAGCTAAGGGAAGATACAATTAAAGTGTGAAGTTAAGACAGGCTTTGAAGTTGGACATGGTGCATAATACCCTTAAAAGTTAAGGAAGGGCAACAATTCAGCAGTTTGTTATGGGGCTGTTTTGAAAGAGGAAGAGGAGGAAAGGTGGTAGGAGGGTTTGTTTTTATGAAAAGGGTTCAGTTCGAGGGGAATGAAGTTGGATTTCAAGTACCAATTGGCCCCAGAAGGATGTTTTTTTTTTTGCAAAACATGTGCAACGTGTGAATCTTCGGAAGCATATTGCTGCCATACGAGACAAATAAAGATATATCAGTATCACGTTACAACGTGAAACACTTTCCGTTAATTTATTGTAAAGCGTGATCATTGATTGTAAAACGTGAAACGTTTCATGTTAAAACGCAATCATTTATTGTAAAACATAAAAAAGTTTCACGTTAAAATGCGATAATCTATTGTAAAAACATACCAAGTTTCACGTTATAAAGCGATAAGTTGGTCTTGGGCGGAGTGGGTGAAGGTGGACCCGTAGAGCCTTCGGTGTTCCTCCAGCTCATCAGTGAGAAATGATGCTGCCTCCAGCGGGTCGGACTATTTTTTCCTCCTGTAGAGCCCTGTGCATTTAAAAAACCCTCTTAATGTACAAATACTTTTCTCGCCATGTCTCAACCCCAGCAACTTAAGTCATGTAAATGAGACATATTCCTCAGTTTATCCACTCAGCACTCCTTTACTCATTCAAACAAGAGCTAAACGTTACTTCAACATACAAATTATCACGTAAATTTTTATTTTTATGTTGTGGCAGCCGCACACTTCCATGGGAATCTGCACATACCTGTGAATTCTGATCACGGGGAAGGTGAAAGAGAGAGATGTGGAACAGCGAGCGAGACAGGTGAAAGAGGAAAGTCATGAAGAAAGAATAAGACATGAAATAGGTGGGGAATTGGTAGCGAAGGAAGGCAGCGAGGAAATAAAAGAGAGGCAAAACGAGAGAGAGGGGGTGGCTGTTGAAGGTTATTTATTGGTTTTTTCCCTCGTTTTAATCCCATTTTGCGCTTGACTTTTAAGTCTACCAATGTATAGAAACAATGTCGGATGCACTGTCTAATCCCGTTTGGGCCATGAAGCTCACTCCACACTGACAGTAATGACTTTCATTTCCTCTGCTGCTCGCACTGAAGCACCATGCAGACACTTCACAGGCCGGACGCCACTGTTCTGCCATGCTTGACAGGACAGCGATCCGTCTCCCGAATATCAGTCTTAACCTGAACCCCGGGCTCTGTCACCCATCCTTAATCCATCACTTTAACCCCATCTTCCTCTTTCCTGGCTCGGGTAAGGTGATTAACTCGCTCGTCCGTTCAACAGATGCCAGATTCTTATCTGTTTCCCCGCTTCCTGTTCCTCCATTAGAGTAGGGTGTGACACGTCAACATGGTGAGCATCGTGGCAACAGATAAATAAGAAAATGCCACAAACATACCAGATGCTTGGCATTAAAAAGTGGATTACCAAATCATTAGTACAAGTGCAGGCAAATTACATGAGTCATGTCTGTGCATCACCATTTAGACCGACCACCTTCAGGGCAGTAACTCACACTGAGTGCACAGAGATCACGTCCTGTTTTTAACCTCAGGAGGAATCTACATCCTGTGATGCAAAAATGCATTAAACAAAGGAAAGTATCCTCCACCACAGTTGTATAGGTGTTTGCCCATAATGTCGGGAGATAAAAATGTATATATAAATGTGTATATATATATATATGAATAATAACATGCTTTTTGGTACGTTTAGATCATTAACAGTATAAATATGGACGTTGCATCTGCTTCTGAAGGGGTGTTTTGAAGCTCAGAGTGTGGTGGCACTGGCTGCTAATTTAAATATTGGCAAAGAGGTGGATCATTGGTGGACCTGAATGATACCTGGGTGCTCAAACAAGCCGCCTGTAATGGCACCCACCTGTCAATCAAAGCGGCCATACTGTTAATTATGTGTAACTTTCAGTCTTAATATCATCCGAACGGGTGAGTCCTATAATAATTCACCCACATTACAGTTGTCATGAACGGGTTAATTAGCTATAGAGACCAAGCGGCAGCTTCCGGTGCTGGGACATGAAACCAACACGTAAGTGCTAAAAACTGTAATTCCTCTAACGGCCACTTGAGGCTGGCTACAGAAATAAGTCAACCACTATAGGGGGCCATGTTAAAATGTCCACCGTTGGACGAACTGCAGTTTTTTGGCTTCACTTCACAGCCACAGAGGATTACCACTTAATTCAGACAGAATGCAAAGTGAATTTTAGTGCTGCTGCGATTGTATATAAAGTGAATGCAAAGACACGACTGTGCACTTATAGAGATAGAGACGGTAAAGAGTCGGCAAGTTGAAGAGTTGAGGAGAATATGGCAACTTTTTCTGCATTAGTGTGATTGTGGCCACAGTCTGTCTATCTACGACTTACCACTTCCGGTGCATTGTGTATAATAATAAAAGAGGCTGAGAGAGATGAATGGAAAGAGCGAGACAGAGATACCAGACAGAGGCATAGGGCAAGCGATACAGACAAACCTCCCACACTGTCTTGAGTGCATGGTCTTCTGTCCCTCTGCACAGCCCACACTATCAGCCCAGACGGTAAATTCATGCCACAATCACACAAACACAACCTGCTGTGCCTTCTTCTCTGATAGCTTCTAACCCACAAGTTCTCAAATCACTCAGCCGCATATCCTTTTCATAGCTCTTGTTGCGTTTGAGTGACAGGGCCCGGGAAAAATCACTGCCATAAATACCGAATCAACAAAGAGAAGGATGATACAAGCTAGGAGGAGAGACAAAGACAAGAGAAGGCAGGAAACATGATGGAAGACATCAGTGTGTGTGAGAAGTGTTGGCGATAAACAGGTTTATTTATGCAAGCAGCGTACAGCAGCCAAACACAGGCCTCCTAGGGTCTGACTCAGAATACAGCGCTATAAAAAGCTCAAGCAAACACACACACACACACGTAGAATGACTTTGTCAATCACGCTGATGTACAGTCAATCCCAGCGGCCTGTCACAAGCACACAGTCACATGTGTAAATCTAGTAAGAGGCGGTGAAGAGAGGCACCGAATGACCTCGAATCATTCTGCTTTGCAGTTCATTAGAAACTCGTCGTGTCCTCGAATAACCTCTTCGAAATAGAAACAAAAAACGATTGAAGGTTCCTCTGTACGGAGATAAAAGCAAAGTGAATTTCTGACTCAGTGTCATGAGGCAGTTTTTTTTTTTTACCTTTCGTGCATTTTGAGGGTGTGCGATGCTTTTTAAATGGGCCTTTGTGCGCCCAGGTCGTGAAGAGTAACTTCATTAACAAGCATCATACCGAACAGGCATGAAGCGAGAATACGGTGGACGAGTGGACCCGACTGCCCTTTACTGTTGTCACACAACAGTCCACTGTCTGATGTGGAGATAACTGAGAGGAAGCGACGGCTTTGATCCTTAATGGGGCCATGTCGGCTGTGTGGAAATGACATTCATGGCTTGTATTTACACAAGCACAATTATGGAGGTTTATTTTGGTGGTAGACAATCAATTAGAGTGAAACTATGTCAGAGTAATAACACAGATTAAAGGAGAGGTTATAGTTGGAGCTGGGTTTGGTGTAAATGAACAAAACACGGGCCTGCCAAACAGGACAGAGTACTAACCTTCAGATCTACTGTATCTTAAAGGGATAGTTCAGGTTTTTGAAGTGGGGTTATATATATGAGCAAAGCTCTGTGGACAAACATGATATTCCTTAAATGTTCATCGCTGTTCTAATGGCCCTACTTGAAGGTGGGACAAAAAGCCTGCTGTCATAGACAGGTCAGACACAATGAATCATACAGATGGGGATAGCAGTGCACATTTCAAGCGGCCTCTCCTCGAGATCATTTTGTGGCTCTCGTTTGTAGCAGTAGTTTGATTGTTGGACGTTGCCCTCCCCCAATCCTGATGTCACTAAGGTGTAGTGGGACATTAGTATGCTTCAAACCAAGTGCTTGTCAGATCATCGATTGTCTACTGACAATCCGACAACCATCTCAATCGCTACCTCATGTAGCGTTTGGTCAGGTGAATGGAGGTTTGAAAGTAAGTGAGGTTTACACTCCTCCTTTAAAGTCAAATAAATATGTCTTATGAGTTTGTCAGACCAAAGAAGAAAGTGTTATTAACCACCCAGCCAAATTTAAATGATTAAAAATATCAACAAGTTTATGAAATTAGGTGTCAAAATCAGGTAAAAATGAGCAGTATTCTCAGCTCCAGGACTGTGGGGGCGTGTCGGCTGAATGTGCTGAAACCACGCCCACTCGACAGAGCGGTCAAGCAGCAATTTTGAAACGACTGAAAACTGGTGAAAAACTGTTTTAACCTCTTACTCCACATTTCAGTAATATATAGTTCAAAGTCTTTTCACATGTTTTCAGCAACTATTTTCCAACATATTTAATGTATTTTGAAAGAAATCTCAGAATTGCCTTTACATGGACTTGCATCTTAAATTCAACACGATAAATGCCTTCGAGGGGAAAGTGTCGAAGAGTTTCCACCATTTACAGATATCGAGTAAAAAGGTAGTGTTACTCTATAAAAGATGCATAGTTGCGTCAATTATCAGTTGTCAATGTCTCGTAAAGAACTTGTAAAGCCGAAGGAAGGTTTACTCCTTTACTCTGTGATTTTTTCATATTGTCTGTACGTTATTGTCTTTCTATGGACAGCTTTGTTTCAGACACAACATGATTTTGCTCTCAACTGTACAAGCAATTGATAGGACCATTGATAAATCAGCTAGCACAAGTTATTCATCATTGACACCTCTACTTGCTCTTGTAGACGTAGCCAAACTGAACCCCTGAAACAGCAAAAATACCTCAGCCCATATCTCCATTTGCACAATTGATTGGGTCAAGACTAAGACAAGGGAACGACACTTGATGGAGAATGATCAGACTTTGTTCAGAACAGGTTTAAACACTTTCGCCTTCAGACACAGTTGGACGACATCTACGTCCCAGTCAGTTTAAAGCACGACTGTAATCACAGATACAGTACATACAAAAAATGTCAAACATACTTCCTTACAGTGTGCACATGCACGTATGATATGTTGCAATAGTTATGAATCCTCTGTACACTTCTTCCAGAAACAACAGACTCTACAAAGGCTTCATGCTGAAAGACTAAATTCCTGTTTCTCAGATGTCAGTCTGACAGTCCTCTCTCCTTTCGTCTCTTTTTTGTTTCTTCGTTCTCTCTCTCACTCTTTCTCTGCCTGGGCAGCAGAATCAGCACATCAAATAAACACAGAGAGGGGTATAGTGTTTCATTTGGAGACAGCAGAACAGGTCACGGACAATGGGAACACATGGAAATGCGTGAACTGCGGGTGTAGAAAGAAAGCAATTCCAATGCAAATAAGTGCGGGGGCCTCTTTGAAATCAAATCTGATTTTGGAATTTAATAATTCCTTCAAACTGTTTTCCAGGAAAAAAAAAATGGAACTGGATTCTTTTGAAATGATCAGTATTCAAGCCCATGCATTCCTCACCTACCAGAGATACAAAGCACTGATGGATGGGGGCTCATTATGAAGCCCATCCTTGGTCCACCAAATGTTATTTTCGTCATAAAAACCTCCACATGCTGGAGACATTGGAGAAGTCTTGGAGACATGGCGGCCATTTCATGGACTCCAGTGTCTGAGTCATTCGGCTTGGGTTTGAGTGGAGCCGTTGGTAAAACACAAAGTGGTGGCGGAGGCAGAAAGAGTGAGTCCAAGGACTGTAGCATTTGGCCTGAGGTTCAAACAATCGACTCGCTGCACTCTTTATCTGAACCAACCACAAACCCCCAACTACTCTTTACAGTTCAAATGGGGGCTTCAGCAGAAAGGCGATGCTTAATAGCGATCAGGGAGATGGGGAATTCAAGGTCTCTGACTTCAGTGTATAGTTACAGAGCTAATCTTGGTTAACATGCATGTTGTGGTCATATGAAAACAACGGCAACAGCATGACTTCCCCTAACTGAGGGATTAATTATGAAGTGCTTGAAGAAGATGAAATACATGCTCGGAAAGAAAAAAAAAAAGCATGACAACAGAAAATTATGAAATCCTTTTATTAAAAACGATTTTAAAAATGATTGATATCAATAACTTTAGTAACAAGTTAATGTAACGAGTTGTTAACATAAAAACATTTTTTTTTCGAAACAATGAATAAATAGTTGATATGTTAATAAAACCATGAGAGACGACAGCACATCAAACTAAAAGATGACTGGTCCAGTGGCGTGACAGGCGTGTGAAATACTTGTAACAGTCAGTAACGCTCACATCTGATTGGACGTCTTTTCCTTCACATCCCGTTGGAGGGTCCGGTTGTGGTTCTCCCATGGTTACCTGTGCGGAGAGAGTTTGGTTAAACCATTAAACCAACATAATAATACATGTTCATTGATATTAAAGATCATGGAAACAGATGTAAACAAACTCTCTGACTCTTCCTTTGAGATTCTCAACGTCTCGTTGACTTCAAGTTGTGAGGCAGAATACGGTGAAATGAAATGGTTATTTACGGTGACAGTCCTGAGAGATGTTTGCAGAGATATGAACGGCAGCGTCGCTCGACAAGGCCTCTTATCAATGTGCATGTATAGATTCTTTTCATAAAGACATAAATGGTTCTTACGGTGTGATGAATGGGAAGCAAATGAAAGCCCTCAGGACTGGAAGCTGTCACAGTCAAGACAGATGCACCATTAATAGCGCGCTGTGTAAGTGTACTGAATGTTCATACTTCACTATGCTTGCTACCTAAAGTACACAACGTGTAGGTGCATTGTGTTGTACAGAGGTATAAACTTCCACATGAACTATGTACAGGCGCACACATTTCTTTACAACCTAAACAATCATGCTGACCTCCTGCTGCGACAGGCATCCAGATCTTCCTGTAGCAAAGAGGCTCTCTTCTGAAGGAAGTTAACCTGCAACACACACAGACAACGCAACATTTGGCACCGAATAATCTTCAAAAATCAACTCTGATCAGTTTGTGCAGTCAGACTTGCCAGAAAGTTGAAGTGGAGAAGGTATGATGGCTTCGGGGTCAATTGTGCTTTTGGGTGGAGGGGGTTAGCTAAGTGGAAGAAAGACTTGGTTGTTGAGTCCAGGGGTCAGGACAGCAGGGGTTGGGGGTCAGGAGATTAGGGCAGTGGGGTTAAGGCGCATAGGGACAGAGGGAAGATTATGAGCCAGGTTAGTTGAGGTTAGGACGCTGCGAGAGGAGGCAGCGCCATTCTTTTGTTTGGCTACAAAGTGCGAGTTTATTTATGAAGTGTCTTTGGCTGAAGTGAAAATAAACCCCATCTACATTTACACGGCATCTAGAGCCTGGCAGAATAATCACGGCTCCAAAAGAATCTGTATTGTTCTGGGACTACCGTACTGGAGCCGAGGGTACATTCCTTTCTGTGGGGGAGACCTCAGGAAAGTTCTAGCATTTCATTTGGCACTTCACAGTGGTGAAGTATATGCAAAACCCCACCGAAATGTGGTTGGATGCCTCCAGAGACACGAAAACTCTCCCCACCTTTTTTTTTTTTTTACCATGTAAAAATAATGCACTTCAATGTGCAAACCCAAGACGTCGTCAATGAGAGGAGAGACCATTCTGGTCACGAATTACATCTTATAAACATATCCGATCACAGAGCTGCGGTCTGTGCGCTGAAATGGGATCTTGGTAGACCTATTTGAACAAGGTGGGCGTTTATGACGAGCTCCTCTCATAAAAACTGCATGGTCCTATCATCATTACAGAAAACCTGATTTTGTTTACAATGTAAAAGCTAAGAAAATGACTCAGCGTAAAAATGGACCCAAGGATATTATTAAGAGACACAGTTCAGAGGAATAACATGGCTACATGACTGTGGTTATGCAAGGGGTGATTTGATGGGGAGACAAGAAGAGATTAAGGTTTTTTAAAAGAGGATTGGCAGAGTCCAAAGCTGCTCATCTGTCTATGATTGAGTGCTACACCACTAAACCATACTGTCCAGTGTAAAACTCTTACATGCATGTTCATCAGGGTTATGTTTCTGATGGTTTAGACTGATTAGCAGTAATGGAAAGTGAAAGACAAAAGTGAATGAATTCAGCGTGAGACTGAGGATACAGAGTAGTTTGATAATCTGTCCAGTGTATATTGTCCAATACTATATGATTTCATCTTACTGCCCATTCATTTATAGTCTAACGATGCAGCCCCACCAGGCACATCTGTTATGTCGCATCTTCAAACCCCTCCAGGAGTGTTTCGCTTGCCAGACTTTGTTAGCTTGCTCAGATTGAGTAATTTCTTCCTTGTTTATGTGCTTCTACCATGAGTAAATATGCTACGTAGTCAAAATGTTTCCCTTTTGGCTGTTTTTATGATCAAAAGTTTGCACAGGGCATTTTATTTTGAAAATCGACGTTTCTGTTTCTGACTCCCGGCCAGCTTGAGCTGCAGATTGAAGCATGTTTTCGGCGGAGACACACTTCTGGGATGCTTCTGGTGTGGTTTGAAACAGGGACTAGAACGACCACGATCAACTCCAGCAGCCGCTGCACACTGGGGACGTGGTGCATTGGTGCCCTTTGAAATGTAGTCATAATTTACAAGTTTTAACAATCTGGTCTTCAATCAAAATTCATTTTTTTTAAAATCAGAACTTGTTTTATTGGCTGAGCCGTTTAAAGTACCTGTGAGACAAAGACGACGTGTTCCAGGAAGTCCAGGTCGAGTAACAGATTAGTACGTGTAAAGGCTTATCAGACGCCTAAACATGCACAGTGGTTTAAAATACTCACAGACATTTAAGCTTCCATCACAAGCAGCATTAGCAGAAATACGCTGTTACAAAGTGATCCACCAATAATGTTCTCTTGCATGTATTTGACTAACGAAGAGCCCTGCTAAATGTAGAAATTGAGCCGGGGTCAACTTTTTTGTCAGACAACTCTGCATTGTTTCCCCTGTAGTCCCATGCGTTGGCACCTCAACTCAGCCAACACACCGGCTCCTTGGCGGGCTTTCACGCAGGGTCGCTCTGAATAAAGACTTCAGGGTTTCTAATGTCTGATAATTTTATTAAACATAACAAAAGGAAAAATGTATATGTGGTATAAAGTAAAAGTACGTGTTTAGCTAAAAGTAGGACATGTTGAAGTGTGGAAATGTGCAAGTATGCAAAAATACAGAAGATGTATTTAAAAGAGTTTGAATTAATGAAAGAGAAAAAGACAGGATGAATATATTTTTTTTTTAGGTTGAAAGTGAGCACATGAGCCCGCAGACAATTTTTTAACATAGTTGAAACTATAGTCACCAGATTGAATATGTCAGCATGTTTGCTCTAGTCCTGCCTGTATCTGATATGTGTCTGGCAAACAGTCAACTCTCACCTGAGCTTTCAGAGAGGTGATGGTGTCCTCCAGTTCCTGTCTGAGCTCCGCTGGCATCAAACCTTTGATTTTCTCCTCGTACTCTTGACGCACCACAGTCACCTGAGAGGAGAGAGGCACAACAACCGAACAGTGTCAGGGAACACCTGAACAAAAAACACCTGCACAGACTGTGGATTTATACCATTTGTTGGTCTGTTTGTTTGACACAATTAAAAACTATTCTGGAAACAAGCAAATTAATATTAATCATTGCTGAATAAGTGCTTCACATACACGCTCGCATGTATTTCCAGACACGGCGCCCAAGCGAGCAGCTCCCTTGTAGGAGACACACACACACAAGCACACACTGACACACACAGACAGTGGGTATCCCCTCTTTATTCATGGCTCGTGAGTATTCCCTCGCTCTTCACAGCTCCTTCACATCTCCACAGGGGGTCCAAGACTGGCATAACTCGCTCTCTGCTCAACACCCCCTACTGGCTGCTGATGACTACACCCAGATCTGACACAATGCTTTTATGGGCCTGTTACACAGCTGGGTTTGGAAGAGGACAGGGCCACGGTGGAGGGCAGGACACATCAAACGCAGCAGCAGCTCAATAGCTTGCTAGCTAGCTAGCTCCACTGGGGAGGACTGGAGGAAGTCTGTCTGGGGCTAAATTACACTCCACTAAACCAGAGTCTGATTATAGAAGTTGAAAAGGGTTTGGTTAGCGCAACCCCCCCTTTTTTTTTACCCACAAACACACATGAATGGACGCACACACACTCACACTCACACACACACACATACATATACAGACATGCATGCACAAACAGAGTTTTTTACAGTACCGTAAAAGCATTTACAGCATTTGGAAAAGAGTTGCTGAATCAATTAATCTGGCGCTTGATGAATAGTTTAAACAGAGCTCGAGGAATCAGCGGGGGCTGTGAAAAGCAACAGTTTTCACCCACATATTTCAAGGTGTAACCAGGGGAGAGTCTGAGCATTTCAAGCGACCATAATGTCTTTGACAGAGCCAAACGTCCAGCTAACATTAAGAATATCCCCACGCTCCCCCCACCTCTCTTCTCATCAGTCCGGCCTTTCAAGTGAAGGGAGCGTGAATGAGGTGAGGCGAGGGGGAGGGAAAAAGATTGGTTTTCCTAAAATAATTTTCCTGTTGTGGATTTAACTGATTGTTCTGGCTTTGGCTAATTAATCTTCCTGGGCACAATGAAAGGGATTGGGAAACACTTCAAAGCAACCTCCAGTATAAATGATCCCAACATGAAGCAGCTCACTTTGTCTCGGCACAGTGTGCAGTAGATTAGTCTGCCAAAACTTTGCCAAATTTTTCAGGCTCCTTCTGCCCTATTCATTTTCAAGTGTCGGGACAATAATATTGGGTCGAGAGTCCATCAGTTTACAGAAATATGTCTTTTTCTCTCTGTGTGAGAATGAAGTCAAGGATAATTTGAGAGTGACGGGTTTTCGGAGGCTTTAATTTGAATGTCCAGGAGTTAAAAAATCAGCTGAAGCTACGGGAGTGCAGATTTTCAAAAAAGTCTATCTATCTATAGCAGCTTCTGTAGTCATAACAAAATGGGAAGCCAAGACAAAACACACTCCACTACCTCAGACCGAAGCAATAAACAATGGTTGAATAAACACATCCCTTACCAACCACTCTGAATATAAGTCTAGATTCTTCAAAAGCCACGCTCCTTAGTTTTTGCATTCTTGGTTCATGTATGGTGCAGTCACCACAGCAATGAGAGATCCGCTCTGCCTAAATTACAAGCTCCTTTGTGGCGATGCTGTCTCCATTTTCCTTCCCATACATTAGAATGGGCAAGGCTACAACAACTTACTCACCGGGACTCACAGAGAGCGACGGGGACGGCTGGATACTGTACATACAGCCGTGAAGCTGATCAAACTAGACAAGCCACGAATGTTTGCTTTAGTAACGACGACAGAGGGAAGCCCGAACTACAACTAATATATCATGTGATACAATAAGGTTGTGTGTCTGGCGTCTGTCCTGATGACTTTGCGGTCAAGTGCACCGTAAGGCTGTTAGTGTGAGACAGAAAAGCATCATAAAATATTACTCATCATCATTTTTTATGGTTGCATTGTAAAAGCTGTATTGTTCTCATCATGAAATAAGCACCGCTTTTATGTCACTGCATCACAGACACATGATACATTCACGTTTATCTGGATTAACATGTTAAATGCATATGATACAGATTCAGGCTCTTGCTGCACAGTAGCAGACAAAAGCATTGCAATCACATCTTTGCAACCACAGCACGTCTAACTAAAGCTTAGCCATAGTTTACTATGCAATGTGTGTGGGTGGAAGCAGCAGCCTTTTTTTATAACATCTCTGTTGTGGAAATGTATGCTAGGCTGAAAAATGTTGTTTCTCAATAGTGTTCAAATTCAAATATCTCAAACTCCCCGTAGATGTCTGACTGTTCCTTCAGCTTTGCATCCTCTCGCCTCTTCTCACATCTCTATTTTTCTTCGCGCAAACATTTTTCTCTCCTTTCAACATCTTTTCACAGCAAAGGCGTGTTTGTTTTTCTGACAGGTGGCAGGAGACACGTGACGGCATCTTGGAAAAAAAAGAAAAGAAAAAAAAAAAACCCTCCACGCCATTAGGACAGATGTCGAGGTGCCTTTGAACAATACTGTTGATCAAACCTTCCATGAGTTTTTGGTCATTTGACGGACTCCAGATGAGTGTGAGCAGGAAAGAAAAGAGAAGAAGGGAAACACAGAGGAGGAGGAGGACAAAATAAAAGTGTGCCACTATTTCCCAAAGCAATGAAAAGACTTTGAGGAGAAAAATCAGGTTTCATCTTCACATCTCTTTTTAAAATGAGATTTTGTTTGTTCCTGATGAAGCGTGATTCTCTAGTTTTGAAGACTGCGAGGAGCGGCAGTCATTTTCCCCTCCCAGTCATCTTAAAATGACAACATTTCATCTATATATAGTCTTTAGATTGTGGTTTTGACTTTCCCTTGCGTTTGGTACCGTCACATGGCGTGGTTTTTGACAGCTGCCAGCAGAAAGGAACAAGCCCTCAACACTTTCAACGTTCAAATGAAGTTTGTCACATCGTAGGGAAGCCTGATGTATGCTAATGAAGTTGGGGTGTGTGTGTGTGTGTGTGTACATGCTTGCGTACGCTGGGATGGGTTGTGGTGGTGGTGGTGGTGGTGGTGGGGGTGAGTGAGTATCTGCTGGAGAGACATTTCTGATATATCCCCTTGTTCCAAAGTGACAAAAACCTTGTCAGGAACAAGGGGGTACATCAAAAATGACGGCACTCACAAAGTTTGCACCTCCACATCCACTGTGTTGGTACTCAGAGAGTTCACCAAGGAGCGATTTGAATTCAAAAACGCTTTGGTGCAGCGAGAGGGGAAAAAAAACAGAAACCGCCTCACAAAAGTAAAAAAAAAAAAAGGAAAAAGGCAGGAGGAGATTAGAAGTGGCTACAGATCTTAGTGAAGTTGTTAGAAGTATGGGATGGATTGGTAGCTGCTGATGTAATGTGCCTCAACAAAAACAGCACGCAGGAAAACGACTGAGCCTACAGAACTTAAGTTCAACTCCTCTGCATTTTTATGTCTGAAAACAACTACAGAAATGATTTATTTTTTATTTTACTGAGCTCCCATGATGCAGGAGAACACGTCTCTGAAACTTGTACAGTTCACCGTGCCCACTGTATCATTATGTATTTATACAAAGAGCTGTACTCTTCAACATTCTGCTCCTCTCTTCAAGGAGAATTGAACCACACAACAAGCTGCTGATCCGCCATTTCAGAGTGGGGGAGCCTGCGAGGGCCCTGCAAGTGTAAGGCAAGCAACATCTGTGTGAAGTCTGGGCAGAAAGGCTGTTTTTGCATGTGAGGGATCAGATTACAAAGACAAGTCTTGGCAGATAAACTAGGGCAATATCAGTGTGAGGAGACTGAGAGAGGAGGAGGTTTTATTATCACACACAAACAACAATGCACGCAGGAACAATGCAGATGCACATATGATGCAAAGAGTTACACACTGATGAAAAACATACAGTAGAAGGGCGGTTTTCCTATTGACACCATGCACACTCAAACACTTGCACACACCCTTGACCTTAGGTGAGAGCAGAAGTAAACATGTGATTCAGACAGGGAGTAAAACTGTGACTCGTTGCGAAAAGAAAAGGGTGTCCGTACACACCTACACACACACACACACACACAAAGCTTTGAGTAAGATACTGTTAACCTGCTGGTCTCAACAAGGACAATAGGAGAGATTAAAGCCTGATTTATAGTTTCATGTAGGCTCATTGTGTGCTGGTAGGTTTGCATTGCTCTGCAAATAACACTTCCAAAATGCCAGCTGTCTTTTCTTCTGTGTGTTTTGCTTGTTTCCTTTCTCCCTCCGCTGTCCGTGAAACCAAAGGACGAGGGAATACGAGGGGACAGACGAGAACATGTCGTGCAGCGAGGCAGCGTCCCATGTGCGCCTGTTTGTCTGCGTACACGTTTGAAAAGGAATTCTCAAACAGCATTATTAACTCATCTGGGTTGCATGAGTCGCCTCTGTTCTCTGTTCTACATCTACGGTCGCCTCCTCCTCCATCAGACAATGGACTCACACCAGGCGGACCAATCACAGTTGTTGTGGCCTGTGTCTCTGCGACGTGAAGTTAAATTTCTGGGGAGGTGCACGTCAGGCTACAGCGTAGGGTGCAAGGCTATGCTGCAACCTTCAATACAGAAGTATAAATCAGGCTTAAAGGTGCAATGGCAGGGGAAGGACGATGTTGGGACAGATGGGCCAGGCGTAGACCTACTTACTTTATGTCAGCACATCTGATATATAATAATCAGTTAATCACATACATACATCAATAATAGCCTAGTTTTACATGATGATAACAATTATACAGACAAATAGAAATTGCATTTTATCAATATTTTTAGAGAATCCTTAAACTTTCACAAATTGCGACTTCATGTCTTATTAAAGGTCCAGTGTGTAGTATTTAGTGGCACCTAGCAGTGAAGTTGCAGATTGCAACAAATCAAATGGCAAAGCAAATGAAGACTCTCCAATGTCTCACCCTCTCCTTCCAAGCATGTAAGAAAAACTGTGGCTGCCAAATTCACATTAAAAGCAAAAGGTCATATCTAGATCAGTGTTTGGTTTGTCTGTTCTGGGCTACTGTGGAAAAATGGCAGTTCAACATGGCGGACTCCATGGAAGAGGACCCGCTCTCACTGTAGATATAAAGGGCTCATTATAAGACAAAAACACAGCAATTCTTATTTTCAGGTCATTATACATTAATGAAATAATACTAATGAATATTGTACCCAATCCTGCAAATAAACACTCCTAAATCTTACACACTGGACCTTTAAGATGAGTCAAACTCCTCCTGGCTCACATGTAGTTTGCACCCTGTTCACACTGAGCAACTTTGATGATTAATTATTGAAGTCTAAAGAGCACTGAGTAGACACGACTTTCCTGTGACAAACTGTGACTTCTTTAAAACTAACTGATGCACAGAAAGCTACTGAACCCTGTGGACTAAATGAAGATTTTTTTATCATTTTTTATAGTGTTTAAATAGATAAACGATGTTTCTATGTTGCTTTTTGGAGATGATTTATATAATATATATGACATTGGTAGAACCTGTCCATCCTATGAGAGACACCTATTAGCTGTGTGCTTCTTACTTTGCAGATGACATGTTTTATGTTGAACTATAACCATGTGTTTCAGATCTCATCTTTCCAGATCCAGCTTCAGCTGTCCTATCTGTCGAGGCATCGTTTTTGGCTCCGAGTTGGCTGATGCGCAGAGATTCCTTCATTCTTATTCGGCTATGGCACACTTCCTGTTTGTGTCTTTGCTGCCAACTTTGACATAGCCAAACAATCTGTGATAAATTAGTGAAATGTGTTTGTGGCGGAGAATCAAGAGCTCAAGTATTTAAACTTGGTACCAAATGCTTAGTCAGATTCTTAGTCTTGTTTACTCATTCTTTGCTTTGACATATTGCCTGATTTAAATCATAACGTTGCTGATTTTATACCAGAAAGCAACATTTTTGGTATCAGTATCCAAATCTGTGTTTCTTATTGGTGCCAGTATCATAAAGTTTCAACCATACTAGACCAATATGCCAAACAATACGCATAGTTGTTGCTAGGGAACTCGACCACTTGTCTGACTCTTGGAAACATAAAAAGATTTACTCGTCACCACGCTGGGTTTTTGCCAATCTTTGGGGAAAATTAATCAATGATTGTGTCTGCAGTGATGGATCGCACAGGGAATAACACTAAAAAAAACACAAATAAAAAGATAAAAAGGAGAGACCCGAACCCTTGTCCAGACAAAATGGTCTGACATTATAGCCGGCAGGTTCAGGGGTCAGCTCCTCCTAAGTTATAGGAAACAACGTGCAGCGCCTCTGGGACCGGGTCAGTGACCAGCGACTCCTAAAAACCACTGACCCCTTCCTGCAGATTTATGACAGCCAGACACTGAGGTGTGTGACGAGTGTGTGAAGTGTGTACAAGGGTCAGTGGGTGGATCAGAGGGGACACAAGAGAATGAATGCCTTTGGTGTACATACCAGCGTACAAAGAACAGCCTCCTGTGTGAGTGTAGTCATTAGTGCTTTCTTCTCTGTGTGTGTCAAGGTCAAAACAGTGCCTGATTACAGGGCATTCTGGAGAGCCATAGGGAGTGTGTGTGTGCGCGGGTGTGTGTGCACACAGAGGCTTCCCTCTGAACACAGGCAGTGGTGGCATTCCTGGCCCTAGGCGCTGGCTCTTGAAGCCAAATCTCAAGGAATTTGGGAAATGTGCGAGGGGGCATATCTCTGGCTCTGAACAAGTGAATGAGAGATGGTAGAGTGATGAGGGGAGGGAAGAAAGGGATACATTTTTTTTGTCTTTTGTGGCCCCCTGCAGGGTCTAGTAAGGATGGCAACCTAGGGGGGTGAGGGGCTAGGGACATCATCCCTGTCATCACAGGATCGCTTGATTAATAGGAAGTCAAACAGGATTGTGATGAAAAGGCTGAGGGCAACGGGTTTAAAAAACTTGGGCAGCGAGAGTGACGCAATGGTAATGGTGAGGAGCAAATGAGTTTGAGTAAGAGACAGCTTGCCTCTTGCTTGACGAGCATTATAAAAGAGACAGAGTGAGATGTAGTGGAAAACAGTGACTGTGTTACCTTCTCTTCGGTCTCGAGCTCTTTGCTGAGCAGCTTCTTCTCTGAGCTGTGCAGCTGCCTCTGTAGACTTTCCACCTTTTCCTGAAGAGCCTGGGGGAAGGGAGAGACAGTCAGTGTCGTCGGCTGACTGACGGGAAAAAAAACTCGAGATCTGTGTGGTGTAATGTGTAACACAGTGACGCACAGTGATATACACTAATCCACAGTTACATTTGAGGTGATGCGGGCTGATTCTGAATGAGAGGAGTGCAACTGAGAAGACGGACAGAGCTAATAAAAGAATATTTAAGACACAGACGAGAAGACAGAGGGACAGTGAGGAGAGATGCAGCCTGCGATTAGTCTCAGAATGTTAAAAGGCTAATAATGAAGTCATGACAGTAATTACTGGCGAGCTGGTCTCATTAAGCCCAAACTCATTTCTAGACAAGGGCACAGAGAAAGTGAGACTTGCTCACTCAGGGAATTAGCAAACTTTCGAGGGTTTTGTAAAGTCGCATTCCTTTAAGGATAATTATTTCTTTGGAGGTAATAAGAGAGATACACTGTATCATTCAGTGGAGGGAGACCCAAACTCACATGTACTCCAATACCTGAGTTGATCACATTTCCCCCCCTTAGGGCGCAAATAAAGAATTTAATCTATTTTGCTTTCTAAGATTCAGGCAGGAAAGAAAAAGAAAGAAAATTCACTGTGTGTGTGTGTGTGTGTGTGTGCACGCAGGGCATTTTTTTCCCCTCCTCTCTGCCTGTAAGTGATAGCAGTGGAAAGAAAGGCGAAGTTCCTGCATGCGATGCAGAACCAGATGTTTTGAGTGCACATGTGGACACTTCGTCTTTGATTAGTCTACATGAAAAGCAGAGAGCGATATGTGCACGCAAACACACACACACACACACACACACACACACCTGAAAATAAAAAGCACACACACACACATAGCGCCTCCAACAAGTGTACGGGGGCACTGGCTTCAATATCCTCAGCGTCTCTCCCCAGTGGAGTTGAGTGAGCAGGCCAGGTGTTGCCTCGTCGATTCTCAGAGCTGAGGGAAACACAGTCCAGGTGATAGGCATGACTGGCCTGATCTACAACCCACCACGCTGACATAAATCACACACAGGCTGTTAGGCTTCGGGGCCAGGTTGAACTTCTGGAGAGCAACTTTCTGAGAACTACTGACTAAAAAGGAATGAAAAAAAAAAACAGCTGAAACCTTTGTTGTCAGTTCGACTGTTAGATACAGTAGATTTCACCATAGCTCTTGACATGTAATCATTTTCTTTTAATAATTTGAAACATCAAGACTGCAGCACAGTGTGAATCCATACCTGAGCTGCATTGATGCAGGTAAATCAACTTTATAAAGTAGCTCCTTCCTTTGCAGTGGCTAATTTGGATCTCTGGCAGAGGGAGTTCTCTACATTACCAGACTATCATGATTCTAGAGGTCAGTTTTAACTCTGCAGCATGAAAGGAAGCTCCTTTACAGCGTGTTTATCCTATTAATCAGGGTATTTCTCAGCCAGTCACGATCCCATCACAGCCCACATCTCCATCCAGTGCAAATCCTTGCTTTTGATTTCATCATTTGATTTTGTTTATTGCCGAATCAAAGGCTCAACGACACTGGAGAAACATTTTAAGTGGAGTCGACACTATTTAGTTTTTTGATTGTATTGACCAAGGCGTGTGAGAGTGAAGTTGGAGCCGGCGTGACAGATTGCGATTTCTCATGTTTTCCGACGGTTAATTTTAGGACGCCCGTCTCATCATCTGACTATAATCTCACCTACATCCGTCCTTTTAGGAAGCAGCACGGATGACAAAGAAGATGAGAGACCCTGACAAGACCGCCCTCTCCTTTTATCAACCCACTTCTGATTCCCCGCACTGTGACACAGCATTTCTGGACCAGGTCTTCTGGGAAGTAAGGCTGACTTAGTGGGCCTCACTGGTGACGTGTTCGCCTCTTTCATGTGGTTTTTTTTATATCTGATGCTCAAAACAAGTCTGAGGGTAGAAGTTCAGCAACTGTCCCTTCATTAATAGAATCATACGGGATGATTCTTCTGATGGATGAAAGCACTTTGTGAGTCAGAAAGAGCCTCAGAAATATTTAGTCATTATGCTGTCAGATGGTTATATTATACAGTACTGAGGTCTGTTTTTAGGCACAGAGCAACAGATATCACACTAACGCTAATGGCCACAGACACGACTATTTAAAACGGTAAAACAAAACCATTGAGTGGAATATGTAGACACCTGTGAACACCTGCACAGTCCTCCTGATGCAGTCTAACCACCAGTGTCTGACTTGAATCCAGTGCTAGCCCAGGGGCAAACATCTCAAACGATGATGAATTAGCAAATTTATTAGGCACTGTTGCCTGCGTATATCCAAATGTATTGCAGGCACACACATAAGCACTCAGCGTCCACACAACATGTTGGTTATTGCTGTAGTATTTAGTGTGTGAAGGTGTGTGAATGACCGCGTGTAGAGGAACCTGTGTAAGTGTCTCCAGATGCTCAGGGCGATATGGTCTTTATCAGCCATGCAGACTGGGATCATTGTGAACAGGCCAGGAAGAGGGAGGGAAATCAGATTTCCTTAGGGTGAGATGGAGGGGGTGGTCGGAGAATGAAAGAGAAAGGTGTGTGAAGGAGCAGAAAGTAAACACAATGCAAAGCTAAAAACATGGGAAGATAAGACAGAAATGTGATAGAGAGAGAGAGAGAGAGAGAGAAAGAAGTTCAGAAAGGTGAGAGAGAGCAAGATAGCGAGGAAGAGGGGAGGGGAAACGTGGCTGGAGCGAGGATGTGGGGCAGCGGTGTACCTCTGCTGCACAGTCCCACAGTTGGAGGAGCTTGAAGGCCTCTCTCACCTCTCCATCAGCCTTTCATACCAAACTTTTGCACAAAGGATTAGCGAGGCACACGCGCACGCAAGCGCCAACAAACACAGCGCTCAGAGCAATCCATGCAGGTATAGGCATGCATTAATATTAACAGCAAAAGTTCTAAAAATGTGAGTGCTACACTCAGTCAAATGAGTGTGCAATTCCAGCGTTGTATGCACACAAACACACACACACACACACACACACACACGGGCGCACAGACACACCAACGCCTGAGTCATCTTTCCTGGGTGGTCCTCCTGCGCAGATAAGGCAAGCATGTTTCCCTAGGGTGAAGTAAAAGCAACAGAGGGCAGGGAAAAAAAGCAAAGAAGAAAGAAGGGAGGGAATAGTGGGAGGAGGAAAAAAGGCCAGGGGCCTCTTTAAACTTGGTGTTTTGTTAGGAGCCGAGCTGCTCTTCATGTGCGGCGGGGGCCTTCTATTTGCAGCGTGCTGTCAGAAGTTTCTCCCAAAGTCTGGATTAAAGAGATCCTCTAATGACACTGAGGCTGGACGACTTCAGACAGCAGCAAAAACCTCACACTGCACCGCCTCCAGCCAAGGACACACACACACACACACACACACACACACACACACACACACACACACAGACGAGCAAAAGGGTAAGAACAGATACATACACGAGGGGCATGAAGCACACAGACGTACATAAGCAAAGACAGTATGTGGACTGCGCCCACACACACACATCAGCTTTAGCAGAACAAGGTGGTTTGTGTATGTACGTCTACTGATCTAATAGTAAATAATAAAGGAGGTGCTAACCTCAAGGAGAGGTGGATGGCCAGAGAGATGAGCACAGACTCTTTTATCTGTGCTTTTATCAAAGGATTGTGGGAAAGGTAAAGAAATGAGTGTAAGAGAGAAGCTGTAGGAGGAGGAGGAGGAGGAGAAGGAGGAGAAGGAGGAGGAGAGGTCTCCCTCCTGAGGTGTTAGAGAAGTGAAACTTTTGCTTTTGCTTTGCTGTCTGTCTGTCTGTCTGTCTGTGTGTAGGAATAAAAAGACGTGGTTTAGCAAGTCGACCAGGACAGCCCCTCTGAAAGATATCACTGATATTGGTATGAATTGACTTGCTTTCAGCACTTTGATGCTTTTCAGCACTTTTCCCAGAGTTGATTTCGAACTGAGGTGGGAAGATACTGTGGTGGCGGCAGAAGAAAACCCTCCTGAACGGCAAATAGAACGGTTATCTCGTCTACTGCAATATGCACACATGTCGACACAGTTATGGAGGCGCCTTTCCTAGTACTGATGAAAATAGTAAGACAATTGCCACGGTAATGAAGACATGTTGCAACCGAGCTATGCCCACAGGGGGAACACACTGTTCTCTATCTTCCCGTCTCTCTTTCAGCTGCTGTGAGCTACAGTAGAAAGAGAATAGGAAACAACTCTGAAATATGCACCATATGCCCTGGTGTGTGTTTGTGCATGTGTGTGGGCTTACATACATATATTCTGTTTATCAAATGGTATATAATTTAATGGATGTTGAGTTTAGCAAAACTTGCAACGATAGTAGTCTAAAAACTCGACATAGAAGAAGTAGATCCATGTTTTATTTGAGGATTGACTGTTCAGATTTTTACCAGAAAAGTAGTCACTGATGCCAAACAAACTGCTGCAATAACAGGTAACATTATGTCTCTATCTACATCTAGTTGCACGTAAATTAGCTGAAATCTCTCTTCCAACCTGTTGACTGCATTGACGTGTAAGGAATGTGAAAGAGTCACTTGTAGTGTTGAACTCTGCAGCTCTATGCAAATTTTACCTCCTTATTTTGGTACTCTATGCACTCTCTCATACACTGTTGAGTTTCACTGCACTCATTAAGTCTCAGTATTAAACTACAAGATATAAGTGACAGCACCTTGATAAGACAATAGTATGTCAGGGTTGTGTTTCTGTGAAGGAGCACTAACGAACTAAGTGGAAACAATGGCCTGGTGGATGATCCCACTAAGGGTGTATACCCCACCTTTAGTCAGAACTGAAGAAGACTCTTGGATGAGAGGTGAAACATCTTTACGAATCTACAACCAAGTCCAGCTGCCCCAGATTTAACACTTCCTGAAGAAAGATGAGAGAAGGACCTGGATGAGAACCTTCACAGACTTCTGTGTGTCCTGTTGATCACACAAATTTAGTCCAGTGGCTGACTTATATGTCACTATATGTTGAATTATTTGCTATCTTGTGATTTGAATCATCAAACTTCATGATTCTTTGAACTGAAATCAGAAGAAATGCATCATTTAACAAAACTCTGAAACACACAATACTGTTGGGAGGTGGCAACTCACCATCAACACTGTCTTTGTCTGCAAGCTGTTCAAAATGAGATCTAATAATAATAGATGATTTAGGAAAGCAAAATTGATTTCATGGAGCAGTCTTGTGGCTTTTACTTGTTTCTGTTTTTCCAGAGCTTCAGTTTGTTGTTGGAATAGATCCCCAGATGAAACAGGACTATATTTAGTGGATTATTTTAATGAAATTTGATGTCTGTATTTTCAACATATCATTGGTTCTTCTGGTTCGAGGTCTGCTGGACAGTTTTCTTGGCAAACATGCTTAAAAAGTGTGTTATAAATGTGTTTTTAAGCATGGTGCCACTGTAGTAATGGCAGCTTGTCTACTTCTGCCAACAGCCTGGATTCGTGTTAACGTGGGATTCTTCAAACAGGGAAGCACAAGACATTAGGCTGTCATGGTTTCTTTGTACTCTGCATTAGGACTGTGGTTTAATGAGTAATTTCCGTTTGTTGTCCGTGAATGGTTGTACGGACTCTATGAGCTGTTCTACTTCCCACGTTCCCTAGTTGCATCCTGGAATGTTATCTCTCTCCTACTTCCACCTCCTCTGATATGTGGATCAAACACTGCCGGGAATCTGCCCACAGCCGGAAAAGTCATCAATCAGCCAACACCAGGCACACATGTAGAGTCGCACGCAGTCACAGACACACGCACACAAACATATACATGAACATGAAGGCAGATGGGTACTTACACAGATATATAAAGAGTCAGAGAGTGAAAGAAAGAGAGAGAGAGAGAGAGAGAGAGGGGGACCCTTGCCTTGACAGATGCATATTTCTAGCTGACACCAGTGCCAATATAAAAAGCACTACAGTCTGCTCACTCCTTTTAAGATTTAAAAGCACAATAGCCACACAAGGGGCAGGAATATACCCAGCACAACATAGTTAGCATTTTATCGATAACTGGATAAACACATTGGCTTTGTGAATTACACTAGACTGAAAACATTTAGAGTCACACTAACGAGAGCCTTCAAATTTTTTGATTGGTTGTTCAAGCACCATCAAACGCTACATTAAGCAACTTAAGACTTCAAAACTACTTCATAACAACGAGCCCTTAATACCAAGCGGCAACCTCCGTGGTTGTGAAGTAAAGCCAATGCAGAAGTTCCAAAAACTGCAGTTCTCTGTACATCCACTTGAGGCTGGCTACATAACAAGTAAATCTCGATAAGCCCCCATGTTAAAAGTTAATTGATTATTAGTGCTCCAATCTTCCAAAAAATTGGATATTTTTTAATGAAAAAAACATGATGTGTGTGTAGTATTAGTTAATACACCTTGAAATGAAAATGTAACTTGTGAAAGTGTTAACACAAACATAAAAAAAGGAAAGTGACAGACACACCGATGGTTTAACAAACTTTACTAAACAAATGTACAATTCAAGGTTGACACGAAGAACATGGACATGTGTTGAAGGACAGGGACAGACGCGCAAACGGAGAGGACAAACGCATACACACAACGATTGAAGCAGCTCTTTCCATCCAGCACACCTGTTCTTGATCCACTGCTGCCATTCCTTCCCACAGGCAAAGTCATCCTTTCAACCCCGCCAGAAACTAATGCATATATAACTAAAGAACTGCAGACAAACTGCAGCTGCTACAACTAGCCCCCTTGAACATGTGCATGTGTGTGTGTGTGTGTGTGTGTGTGTGTGTGTGTGCGCACAGGGACCTTGTCCCTCGTTACTAGTCCGCATGCATAAAAGCAAAGCCCCTAGATCACATGGACTCCATCTAAATTTGACAAAGAAAAAAGGTACACACCACATTGTCTGGTGTACAAAGAACAGTGCACCTCACATATTCACTCTCACCCTCAAACAGAGTGAGACAATGGTCACTGTTGCATTATGTAATGCATCTGCTGTCACTTCACCCAGAGGACGCTACAACAGCACCTTCTCTTTGACTAGCACTAGAAGTTACTGCTGGATGGGCTCGGATCAAAGGTGTGTATCCTTGTCTGTGTCTGTGTATGTGGGTGCAAACGCCGAGCACATGTGGGTGTAAATGCAACACTACTGAAAGATGTAGAGACAAGGGCACTAACTCAAAGCTACGTTTGTGTGCAAGTTTGAGGGACAGAAAGATACAGATAAAAACTTAGTGAGGAGAAAATGGATAGTATGTGTAGGGCCGTGTATGAGAATAAGACACAAACACTAATTTATAGGTGTGTGTGTGTGTGTGCGTGTGAGCACGCGGGCATGGCAGCATTCGGCAGGCAGAAAGACAGGAAGCACTGCTGTGGGGAGCAGGAACAGCGGTGCTGATCAAAGCCCAGGCGGGTGACACTATGGGCGGAGTGCCATTGTTTATTCACCAGCCACCTCTCCCTTTTGGCAGGGCGAGGTGAGCATGTGTGCTTGTGTATGTGTGTGTATGTGGAGACAGACAGTTTGAGACAGAAAAGAGTTCTAAGATACAGAGTTGGAAAGATAGGGTGTGTGAGCGAGAGAGAGAAGAGACAAGGCCCGTGTGTGTGTGTGTGCGCGTGTGTGTCTTTGTACCTTTCTCTTGGCAGGCTAATGTGGGCTTGAGTTCTGTCAGATTTGGCAGCTGCACATTTCAGGCACACTCATACATACACTCTTTGCACACACACAGACAAAAACGCTGGCCCGTGCACATGGCCACACAAACACACATCATGTACTCAAGTAATCCAAATAACCTCACTATTAAACTTCACATTCGCCTCAAAACCCCTGCGTCCCATCAAATGGAGACACTTTACCCAAGACGCCACATGCATGAAAACAGATGACACGAGGAAGTGAATAATCCTCCAACCCAAACGCTGGCTATGCCTCAATGCACTACACTGGCTTTCTCCATATTGGCTCCCATTCCCCTTATCTGATATGAATAGACCGGACAGATGAAAGCAAATACAACACTTTCATCTTGTTTTCACCTTCCACAGTGCTTTGACACCGACCTAGTTCCAGTGCTTTAGAATTACCCACTCCTTCCTTGCCCACTGTTATGTATGAGATAACTGGTAACCTAAAAATAACTGACAACAACTCAATGTGAAAGATTATTTACAGGAAACAGGCAAGTCGGACTTTAAAGTGAAACGTTGGATAGGAAATTTACAAAACCTCAGCTTCTATTTATGATCAGTGGGTTTAGTTCACTAACGTATTGTCGAATCTAACAACCAGAAAGTCCATGTATGAACCAGAAAACCAAAACAATGAGCTAAAAGTGTGTAAAACCTGCAGAGCTGCATTCAACCACTGACAGTATGAAGAATGGACATTGTACCTGTGACGTCACCCACAGGTTTCTACAGAGCCACTGTGAAGTTTAGAGCGTGGTGGCTCTGGCTGCCTCCGTCTTGGTAGTCCTGCCTTTGCCACCTCCCAGCTAATGTAAAAGTCGGTAAAGACCTTGGATTGTCGGCAGACCTGAGGCCGGCTGAATGAAGTCTGAGTGCTCAAACAAGCGATCTGTTTAGGCACCCACCTGTCAATCAAAGCATAACTTTAAACCTTAATATAATTTGAACAGATGAGTTAAATAGAAATTCTGACTCAGTACAGGTGTCATAAACAGGGAAATTAGCTAGAGTCCAAAACTGTTATTTGTACCAGGCTGTAAACATGTTTATTTCTGCTGTGAAGTTGGACTTTTTAACATGCGGGCTTATGGAGACTGACTTTTTTTGCAGCGAGCCTCAAGTGGCCATTCGAGGCACTGCAGTTTTTGGCACTTCTGCATTGGCTTCCACGGAGGATACCACTTGGGTTCAACTGTACAATAAAGCCCTTTCACATTAAAAATGGTTTGAGCAAATACAGCAAAGCTACATGGTGCCTCACCTGTATGTCTGCTCAGTAATCAGCCTGTCTGCAACAGTTCGCAACACACACTCACTTTGATATTTACTGTATTTGCTATTCAAACTGAGTAAGGCCAGCAATGCAAAGCCAGTATCCCCATCTGTGACAACACACGCCAAGCAGGCAAACGCTCAAATGGTCAGGCCTATATGTATACACACATGCTCACACACGCACTGCACAAAAATACTCCTCCAGCTAATCGTCACTTATACAAAAAACCCAGATAGTGAGCATACTTAACTGCCCTACCGTTGTTCTAAAAAAAGGGGGTTTACGAGATACAAAGGTCTCTGCAGTTAACACCCACATTTAAGAAGTCACAAGTACAGTAGAGCCACAGAAGGAGCTAAAATCAGGCTAGAAACGGCAGAATGGGGCTGGCGAGAGGTGAGAGAGAGAAAAAAAAAAAAGGGACATCTGATCCGGTACAGCATGCATTCAGAACAACTGTTTTGGGATTATCCTGATTGAAATGCGCGGCTAACTTTGATGTTATTTTCTTCCCCTCCCATTGTCTGAAGCCCCTCGCTCTCTTCATAATCCGAGGCCTTTGAAGTGAGCAGCATGGAAACAATGTCAGCAGGCGACACACTCCCTCCAATGGCCCACTGACAGCTCTTCGCCAATTCTTTCTTTCTTTCTTTTTTCCCCGCTCTCCCCCTTTTCTTCCCCTGTCCTTCTGTTTGCTGTCTCAATCCTCACACTTCCTCCATCCTTTTGTCAGCTCTCCCTCTCTTTCTCCCCCTCCATTGTTTACCATCTCACCCTTTTCCTTTCCCTCCTCTTTCAAGTTCACACCAACTCTTTCTTTGTTTGCTTTTTTGGCCAATCTTACCTTCCTCTCCCTCATTGATTGTCTTCTTTCCCCACATGTCTGGCCTTTAATAAGCAATTCAGTCATTAATTGGAGTCTCATTAGCGGGTGGTTAATACGGGGGGGGGATCATAATAATGAGGACACAGATAATGGAAACAGAAAGCCTTTGTCTGCTCCCAACACAGATGCCAAGACCTGTGTCTTTTAACACAGTCTACAGCAGGGGAGACGGTGTGTATGTGTGTGCATGTGTGTGTGTGTGTGTGTGTGTTTTTGTCATGCTGCAGACAGATTACAAGCAACAAAACTACAATATGAGCAAGTGTATCCAGAGACAAGTCTCCCTAAAAGTGGCATTCAAATCTGCATTGAACACTAAAACATAGTGACAAATATTTCAAGGAAATTACAGTAAATAATGGATGAATTACTGTGTTTTTAAGTGGAACCTAGTAACTGCGTCGTGCTGCTGTTTCTGCAAGCAAAGATTGTGAATAGATAACTACTTCCTTCAGTGAAACAGGAATAACAAATTGCATGAACTGCTCATGACTGAATATCGGGTGACACTTTATTGTGTCACTAAAGCATTAAAAGTGAGTGGCTCGTCTTCTACGGTGCTTTGCGTTTACGTAGTCCCCCCTGGAAATGACTTTTTGCAGCTTTGCTGATCATAATTGAACCCACTGGATGTTTCAGTTTATGAATGAGTAGGAGAGAGACTCAGAAAAGATCTGAAGTTCACTATAAGCCCTGCCTGAGTCCTGAAACTGACCACAAAACCGCCATCAGTCTTTACTGTCAATCATGTGTCTGGATATTTCAGACATTCTAGGTTTGGGGCAAGTCATTTCTGAGATAACTGGCCTCTTTAGGAGAAAAAAAAAAAACCTGAGCGAGGGGGGGGGGGGGGGGGGGGGGGGGGGGGGGCCTAAAGGGAGCCTGACAGACCTGCCTCCTTACTATATGAGGCAGCTGCAACCACAAACAGACAAGGTTGTGTTTGGAAACATGTCCTGATCCCAGACACAACAACTCTTTATTTAGTGAGCCACACCCAATCAACTGCCACTGTGTCCCAGCCTGGTTGCTAGGGCAAGAGGCAGAATAAAAGATCCTGTGAATCCAAAAGAGAAATCTGCCTGGTGGACGGACGAAGATCAGTGAAAAGAGCGGACAAAAAAAAAAAAGAAAAAAAAGAAGAAGAAGAAAAAAAGGACAAAACTTTGTTTTATCGACTAAATTTTGTCGACTAACAGAGGAGGATGGCGGTTTAACCAAATGAAGGTTAATGCTAAAAAAAAGGAGCCTGACTATAAAGTATAACTGTAAAAGAGAGTGACAGCAATGATATAGAGAGGCTCTGGCTTGAGAAGTCGGGTGCAGCAGACAGATTTATAAGCTTCAGCCAGACACAGAGCACACATGCCACTTAAAGACACTATGGAGTTTGCAAGTAGCCATAAAAATGACAGAGCACATGCATACAAACAGCGACCGTGCTTTAACAAAAGAAAAGCGACCCGTGTCTACTCTATAAAAGTCAAATCCAGACAAGGCTTTCTGGAGGATGTAGTTTACTGACGCCCCCCCGCCATGCTCTAAGTCTAACGGTTTAGACCACTGATACAGGACAGGAAGTATATACGACTGTGATGAGATAAAGGAGATAGGAGAGAGAGATAAAATGGCAGACACCTTGAAGTTTGACCATCGCTGGTGCAGATGTTGGCAGCTGCACAACTTTTAATCCTTTCAATTATAGTTGATGAGTTCGGATAAAAAAAAGTGCTGAGATTACAACTCATGTAAACTTGTTTTTGTGGGAGTTGAGTTACTGAAAAACAATCTGTATACAATATTGTGGGATGTAATTGAAAAGTCTAGTGTGTTTCAGTTTTACCCAACCCCTAAAATTATACAATAAATATTTTATAGCATCAGGCTTTCTGCTCGTCTTTCCTTTTTAAAAATAATCATGATCAGATCCATTAATACAAACGTCACAAACCCACTGATGTCAAAATACAAGTTTAACTTGAACTAATCTAACCACTCTGAGAAAAACACCTCTTCTTGCCTTTAACCCAATGCTGAGAAAGCTTTAACTCACACATCCCACCTGATGGTGACTGATGTTACACAACTTGTAATAAGTCAAAAAAATGCTGATGTACTGCTCTGATTAATTAGTGCAAATCAGCATAGATTGTGACTGATAAGTGAATGTCAACTGCTGGACTGAATCACGCACTTCCTGATGCATCTCACCTTATGATAAATAAAGTTACTAGATGATACTTTTTTGCTCTCAGAGTTAATGTTATATTTCCTAAAAGTACACGCATTTTATATTAAATTATATGTTTCATGGGAGGTGTGTAGGAGAGGGATGAGTGGATCAAATTTTGCTAAATAAACTCAGTAATACATGTATTTGCCCTTCAGTGCTAGAACTTCATCAGGCAACTCTAGCACAGAAACGTCACGTGTGTGTGCATGAGTTTATTTTGCAATATTTCCCTAAAGTGGAAAAGTAGTCTTTATTTCAGGTATATGGCCTCAGCTATAATGTGCTGCAGCAGACTAACTAATGCAGTAATATAGCTCTGGACTCCACCCCTCATAAGTTCAATCAAAAGTTCCATATGATTGCTAGAGTACTGCCATTTTTCAACACCCTGTATAAGTTATTTATAAAATGGAAAGAAATCTGGTTGTTAATGTTGATAATTATGAAAAGTGGTCTCCTAGGTGCCCAACACTGACCTTGTTAGCCTGATCAGTGCGGTGAGTTAATGTCCTCCTCTCTTCATCCCATCGAGCATTCGACTCCTGCAACTGCTTCTCCATTGCCTGCTGCAGACGAACAGCCTCCTCCTTGGAGTCACATACAGACGTCTGCAGGTCTGCAATTAACTATAGGTGACAAAAAAACAAAACAAAAAAAAAATCAATATTTGATTTTAATTATTGATTTTTATTTATCCTCATGTGTGTCCAGGATTGACAGAAAATCTGCGTGTGTGGCGGATGAACATATGCCTACTGGCCATCTTGTAACATGTTAGATGTGCTCTTTCTTTGCTTATGTTTGAAGGAAGTGACACAGTAAAACAATCAACCCGTTTCCAGAAGCAAAATGTAAAACATGTTCCCTACGCAGAGGGCTGATTTTCTTCATTTCACTGGTCTCACAAAATGACTTGCGTCAGATGGAAAACGCATTTCCCATTTGTCATGGATTTGGATGACAGTAACAATCACCTTGAAACGCTGCTTTTCCCAGAGTCTCATGTCTTGTGTCTTTTTTGAGACGAGACAGAAGAGAGAGAGAGAGAGAGAGAGAGAGAGAGACAGAGAGAGAGAGGGGGTAGAAAAAAACAGACAGGAAGGAAAAAACAACTTCCTTTTTGAAGAGCAGAGTGACTTTGTGTTGGTGAACTTGCGGTGCACACCAAGATGAAAAGGAACTGCCTCGGCTTTGAAATCCTCCAGTCAAAATTAACATTCTATTTAAGCCACTGTCAGGGAAAGGCAGAGGAAAGATGAGAGAGAGTAAAAGAGAGGGAAAGGAAAGGAGAGAGGGGTAAAGAGAAAGAGACATAGGTGGTGACAGTGGTGGTGGTGGTGGGGGGCGATGTTGCTGCTAGCTTTGGGCTAGACAGATAATTGTTTACCGTGTTCAAACTTTGGAGGACTGGCCCTGCTGGAATCTGCACACTATGTGGGAGTACGGGAGTTCGAGTGGTGCGGGTCGACCACAGATAGAGAGAGCGAGATGAGAGGGAGATTAGCCTTATTTTGTCAGCGGGGAAGCCACATGAAAGCAACAAATGGCACATTATTATGGGAACATCATTTCTGGGCGTAATAATTATTTTGCAATATGGATTCCCTGCATCTGCTGGTCTTTAGCCCCAGGCGGTGGCGGCGCTCTAAACTAGTGAACTCAGCTGTCTGTCTTGTTATTCCTGTATATATACACACACCACAGCACCCTTTTCTCCGTCTGATAGCCAGCCAGGCCTTTTTAAGTCTGTAATTGGTCTGGTGAGACTTGTCTATTTCCCTGGCCTACTAGCATCTCTGTTAAGGGCTGAAGGGAGACTTACCTCTCCATGAACCTGAGGTAAAAAAAAAAAAAAAAAAAAAAAAAAAAAAAAAAAAAAAAAAGAGATGAGAAATGAGTAGGTCTGGTGTTGATTCACCTCCTTGTAAACAGGAAGGTGAATAACTAATAACTATAAAATGATGGCCACCACAGAAAACGGGATGTTGCTGATGTTGAAATAGTATAACCTGGCTCCAGACATCTTAATAACACCACACACCTCTGATTTGTTTAGGGATTTAAGTAGCAGCAAGGTGAAAACAAAATGGCCAGAGTCAGAAAAACACACAGACGCTGAGGTTTAATTTTTAAAGAGAAAGAGTGTCATCCACCAAAAAACTGGAGCTGAAATGAAAAAAATCAATGAATCATTTACAGAAAACTAATCTGCAGCATTTTTAAACAACTTTTTCTCTCTAAAACTGATTATTGAAGAAACTAATTTGCAGATTAGTTAATAAGATAGCTAAAGCTAAAGTAAATAACAGTGCATCTGTACATGAACTTTTACTTAAACCTTCATTCACTCATTTTATGCAGAACTAGCTGTAAACACACCACTGACATATTAAATCACCTTGTAAAGTTACGAGGTAGCTTAGAGGCAACATTACAATTCATTCTGAGTTGTGTTTTGCTCTCCTTTAGCTCTTTTTTTGGGTCTCCAACAACTTGTGAGAGAAATATTTCGCCCTTTAGCTGCTCCACTAGGTAGTTGTTAACTTGGCCTATCTGCTGTTTGGGTAATGTGCAGAACTTTTTCACTCAAAACATTTGCCATTTGCTACGTCTGGAAATGACTCTGATGAGAGCCGTGAGAGCAAACCAAAACAAAGCGCTGATAAAGAGTAAAACGGCCTGTTGAGCTGAGGACAGCTGTCGAGTTGGGTGATGACTCTCTATGTCCGACACCCTTTCACATTACGCAAGGACATATGATCCAAAGTATTGATTACAGCAGCTTTAACAATAATCAGAACAGATAAGTATAAACAATGGTGGAGGGCAGATGAAGTATCTCTTAAGCAGTGAGAATGTATCATCATCATTATGAAGGAATAAATACTGTGCCACTTGGTTAATACATGCCTAAAAGGTCACATGTGAACACTGTGTGTGCAACTTAACAACCAGTATTGTGCAGAAATAAATGAGCTATATTTGCATACAGTGTAAACTTCAACCTCTTTCTTACAGAACATGGTACTTCTCATGCATTGTGCCTCCCATGGCTAATTCCCTTTGCCTCCTACCTACTTTAACGGTGGACGGTCAGGGATAAAGTAATGATATCCCACCAGTGCCACAGCTACCACCCACCATAGCCTGATCATTAAGTGGGGGAAGAGAGCAAAGCCCTGTTCAGTTCACAGGTCACCCAGGAGGACCACTCACAGCTCGATGCTGAGAACACAGGATTGGATTGGAGAGACACTAATTAGGAGAGTCTGTGTGTGTGTGTGTGTGTGTGTGTGTGTGTGTGTGTGTGTGTGTGTGTGTGAATGAGGAAGACAGACAAAAGCAAAGATACGCAAAAGAAAGAGATATGTGCGTGTGCATGCACGTCAACATATACCCTAATACGTGGTGCGTCTCCAGTCCCCTCAGGATAATGTATGGTGTGGTATGTTTTTAATTGGGCCATTAGCTATGCAGTTGAGCTCGAGAGCGATGCCCCCTGTCAGACACTGAGGGGTTAACAACTGGGGTTAGCCTTTGAGGTTCAAAGGCCTCTTGTTTACATTTGACTGAGTCGCCCCAAGGGGGGGGGTTCCACCTTTACCTTTTAAAACAAAGCCGCCCAAGCCCACGACAAATAGCCTGCATTAATCATGCATATTAATATGTTTGCACAAAAACACGCACCTTCAGCGTAACCCTCTGTATAACAACACACTTCAACAAAGGTGTTTGAATCGGAGAGACTTTCCTTTAATGTCGGAGAGAGAGAGAGTGTTGTTTGTTGAACCTGTGCCAGCTTTGTGTCCCCAAAACAGAGGATTAATCACTTGTTGCTTTGTCTGCGGTGGCGTACCGCACCGCCAAAGCGGGCAAACATGGCTGAACTTTCGCACAGCATCCGACTTCCTTTGAAGTCGAGCATTGTGTAACCTAATAAGCTACCGTTTTCTCACAACATCTGCTTGTCAACCCTGCTTTCAACTCGGCTGCCTTTGCCAGCCAACCCAAAATGGGGGGATTTGAAGAGGAGAAGAAAGAAAGAAAAACAACAAAACCCCCTCTTTGAATCTCCTCTTTGGGTAACGAGGTGCAATTACGGCCAAATGATTGTGATATTTTACCCTGCTACATAATCAAGAAGAAAACTCTTTTCTTTTGTAATGTAAACACTACTTAGGGTGTTTTGGATCTTTTAAACTGGCGAGGTAAAAGCTGCCTGAACTTTTGGAGACAGTTTGCTGAATGACTGCGTCCTGGGAAGTTATATACCTGTTTGGGGAGAAGAATTACCTCAGTCTTAAATGGGCCTCAGTCTGAGGGGACAAGCTGTAATGCTAAACATATGGCCCTTGATAATGCCATGACAGGAGGAAGAGAAACAGGTATGGAGATGAAAAAAAGAGGTATTAGACGCAGAGAGCGAGAGTGTGTGTGTAGTAGAGGTGGAAACTAATGCAAGTTAACATTGTAAATGTGTGAAATATAATATTATAAACTGATCTTTTAAGACTGATTCATACTTCAGGCTTCATGTATTCAACAGATTGCTGTTTGGAAAACGACTGCTCATTGATATAGCTAGCAAAGCTATTTCCAGTACAACCTTCCTGTTATTGCTCCCTATCACCAAATGACTGAAGAAAAGTATGTAATTAACACATGACACGGGCTGGTAACATATATCACAAGTGCATCTAGTATTGCTATGATGATCAGAGGACTAAATTATATGTTGAATTACTACTGCACTGATGTTGTAACTGATGACACAACAAAATCTGGATGTGGCCCCTTTAATATATAGCACACAACATTTAATCTACAAGGTGGCCAATACAAGATAAATCAAGCAATGTGTGGATTTTAAAGTAGCATGAATTGATTTTTTTTGGCCACTTGGGGGCATCTGAACAAGCTGTAAGCGCAACACTGATATATTAACATGTTAGCAAACAGTTGCCTGTTAATGCATTCAGGAGAGCAACATTAGCATTCATTTGGAGTCGCGTTTCTCGCCACAAACACCCCGAAAGTCGAACGTTTACTCTCCTCCTAGCTCACTTGGAACGACCCCTTTCACATTATACATACATATTTGATTAGTGCTGCTTTAAGGGATTTAAACATTAACATTATCTACCACTGGAAAACTTACAGAGAAGAGTATGAAACCTGTCCTTCACACGATTCTGTTGGAGCTGCGAAGGAAAGCTTTTCAAGCAGTCACCTCTAACCCCCTCTGGACACAAGGGATGGAAGAGGGGAGCCAGACAGCAGAGCTTTAGATATTCTTCATGTAACACAAACTTCTGTGTTTTATGTGTTGATTTATTTGTCTGAGCTCTGCACAAACCTCAAGCCAGATATGGGGATGTGTGTGTTTGTGTGTTTATGTGTGTGTGTGTGTGTGTGTGTGTATATCTGCTTAAGGGTAAAGGGCAGGGGTGTTCAAGAGAGTGTGTTTTCATGTGTGCTTTCTCACCTCTCACATCAGTACATTTGTCCAATCTTTCAAGCGGTTCAGTGGAAAAAGGGGAATATAAAATGAAAGAGGTGGGGAAAAAAGGGGGGTAGAAGAGAAAACTGATTACCTGGGCAGACTTGGTGAGCTTCTGACTGTACTCCTTCTCAATCTGCTTCAACCTGCTGTTGGTCTGCAACAAGAAGGGAGAGGGGTGTGTGAGAAAGCGATATGCAGACTGACGGATAGACACACAAAGAGAGGGAGTTGTGAAATTGAATCTTCTGTTAGGAAGTGCACATGCTCCCCTTTCCAGCCTACCCATGCTCACACACACACACACACACACACACACACATACACATTGACCTCTGCCTCTTGGCAGTGTGTCCCTGCAGTACAGGCCTGTGGCCTCTTGGCACAGTGCCAGTCCCAACGTTCATGTGCGCCAGCAGGTAGTGACGGGCATAGTGCACAGTGGGTACCACTCCCCCTTTGATCCCCTGCCAACAATTCATCACTTAACAAGAAGGGGGACAAGTGTGTGTGTGTGTGTGTGTGTGTGTGTGTGTGTGTGTGTGTGTGTGGGAGGGGGAATTAAAACGTTACTGCCAATTAGCTATCGGGAGAAAAAAAAAAAAAAGAGAGGGAGAGATGATTGGGAGAAGCTGGGAGACACAACACGGAGGAGACCGAACAGGAGTGAATGGAAATTGTTGTTAGGAGCTTATTGAGCGGCGCTCATCTCTTTGTTTTCGGTTGTTGCTCTATGGGAAGCTAGCCAGCTGGAAGCAAAGACTGCGAGTGTCTAATACAAGATCTGTCTCCGTTCGGCTAGCTGGGCTGTGATGCCAGAGTTTCAATGAGAGGCCGAACAGTGGAGTGAGATAATGAGGTGTGAAGTGCTGGAATTCGACGGGGATGTCAATGGCTGCCTGTATGCACAGCGACAAGGTCTATATGAGTACTGTAGAAAGACTAAGGCTCAAACTAATGGGGGATATAGGTCATTATCTGAAAGGCAGGCAACTCTTTTTAAGTTTTAAACTCATGTCTGAAAGTATAAAGTGCTGTATATCATTACATTTATATTCTGAAAACTCACATAATGCAGAAATCAACACTCACTCTTGTTCATAAATCTGCTCAGAACATTACTTCATGCCAGTTTCTCTGCCGCTACAGAACTTCAACCTCATCTTACATTAAGGCAACATTAGAAACTCTAAAATCTTGCTCTCTATACCGCACCAGGCATCTTGCACTGCCAATGACGTGATAAGCAACAGACTATAACTTAAGTATTCTTTTTTTGTTCTCGAAAAAACATAGGGGACATAAAAACATTTGAAATTTATTTTTGTAAACTGATTTAAACCTGATCTATACATAAAAGACCCATGAGACACACGTGCGCACACACACACACACACACACACATCAGCATGACTCTCTTGTCCTGACAGCCGCTGACAGACAGACAACTCGCTAACAAACACCGGTTCATTGAACGCACCCCTCGCAGCCATCAACACCTGAGCTGCGTTTGGACTCTGCGCCCCATCCAAACACTTCCTGACAAACACCGCCGTCCCGCTCTGAGCGGACACACCTGTCACCACGGAAACACAGAGCCATCACCAAGGATACTGGTCTGTCTTCCTGCGCCAGGACTCTTTTTCTGAGTGGCAGCCCCGCTCGTCCCTAGGGGCCCTATAGCAGCTGATGAGAGAGGGTTAGACAAAGAAGGATGTAGAAAAGGCGAGAGAGGAAGAACTGTGTGTGGGAGAGGGGCACAAATGGAGTCTTTCTATGTTTTTCTTTACAGCTGACACATTTGTTGTCTCCCTTTATTGCTGGCGGAGTGCTCCATCTTGACTACGGCGTACTTGAAGTGACACTGTGGTAGTTAGTCTTGCATTCTAGCTACATTTCTTAAAAAAAACATCACAAAATATGGGGCACACTTCCATAATTCTTTGATTAGATTTAATTACCTCTGTAGTCCATATTTTGAAGTTATAGCAAAAGGATAAGACTTAAATGTGGCTAAGTGGTGAAAATGTTTACATCAAAGTTATCAGCACCACCTCTGCGGTTGGCTGTGAGATAATGAGGTGTGTGTGTGACTCTCTCTACTGTGTATGGCTGTGGGTTCACATGTGAGCGCATTCATGGGAAACACATGGCCATATTGACATGCAAACAGGCTCAGATGTTTCATGAAAACATAAAGAGCTTGCTACTAGCCTATTCCTTTTACCTACAGCCACTCAGGGGAGTTTAGCAGGAAGCATTATACAACATCATACATTATACAGCTCAACCGTTGAGACACACATTAAAAATGTCTGGAAGTAGATGAAGATATGGGTAGTACATGCAAAGGAAAAACAGCCCAACAGGATTGTGACAAATACAAAGGGAAAATCAGAGCTAAATTAAAAGCCCAGCTATATGTGTGTGTATCTGTGTGTGTTGTGTATGTGTGTGTGTGAGCACTTTCAAAGAGACTACCTGTGCCCTGCCAAAGGCATTTTTGTGCTGAAGGCACTTTGAGGCTGTATCAGGCTCTTCAATCGCCTCTTAATCCTAGCTGTGTGGAGTGCGGCTGCTTTGAAGTGTGTGCGCGTTTGTGCGTGCGTGCGTGCATGTGTGTGTGTGTGTGTGTGTGTGTTGAAGAGAGTGGAAGTGGATCTGAAGGCAAGGCATGCACCGCTTACCAGAACTTAATTAATAATCTGCAGTGGGAACCAGGCCAAACTCGCACACATACACACATAGGGCGCACACTAAAAAAGAACTGACGGGAGTGGCAGAAAACAGGGTGACAACTTTCTCTCTCTCTCACACACCCACACCCACACACACACACACACTTAAGCAAAGATATGCACACCAGTTACGGCTTATTCAAACACAGACAATGGACAAACAGGATGCAAGAAGGCCAAACACACATCCAGAGTTTGATCTATAGCTGCCTGGAGGTGAAATTTGCTCAAGGTGTGCAGTTCCATTGTATCGTTGCTAAAGGAGGAAGAAACCAAAGTAAACATTTCTCAATAGAGTAATCCTGCCAACACATGATAACTTCTGTGTGTGTGTTCAAGTCAAGTGTGTCTGTTTCCAGTATTTTCAGAATCTGTTCAATGCAGTCTATAGTCCAGGACAGGATATTGCCTCCATATGGCATTTTTCTCCGATGTGTTTCCAATCATCTCACATTGCTAAAGAGCAATTATGGTTTTCAGCATCGTCCTAAAGCTGAACTCTGACAAAAAATATAAAACTCCTGGTGCGAGGATGATGTCACTTCATGCACAGAAAGGACACAATTTTGACGACCGATTGGCAGGTGATTATGTCAAGGGCAGGGAGCGTCTTTAAGTCGACAATGAGTCATAAAACACGCTCTTTTTTTTTTAATGGTTGTTCGTGGTTTCACCCCGCACACGACATGTTGTATACTGCACACAAGGGGAGGTGATTTCTGGGGTTAATTTCTTGAAAAACAAAAACCTCCACGAAGCCTTCAGATTTAGTGGCAGCGATATTTGTAAGCATTCAAAACAATCTTCAGCTCACTATGCATGTCTCTCATAACAATCTGAGTTCAATCTGCCAGCGAGGGAGAGCTGGGAGATGTTATTTGCTCGTTTGTCTGTAATCATTGCTGTCTTGCTGTGCTCGCCTGTGTATCTGCGTGTGTGAGAGAGAGAGTTGGTGCTGTAATGACAAGAGGCTTTATTTCCATTTCACAGTTTGCCATCGCTGCCTGTCAGTAGTGATTCTCTTAATCCCCGCTGCTCACTGTCACTGCTGCATCACACTCGCAGTACAGAAATAATGCATCGCTGACGCACACACACATACGCAGATAAACATACATCAAACAGACACACGCACAACATACCAAATGTTCAGTGATTACACACTCAACCAACCAGTTCTTGGTATCAGAAAACCAATTACATCCATTACCATCAGTGTGAGTGGGCTTAACATCTAACCCACATCATAAGGTCAAGAAAAAAAGCTGGTTTGAGGCTGTGAATGCGCAATGGATGGAGTCGCTTGTAGAATCACAGATTGCTTGAACAGGTGGACAGACTTTAAAACCACAGAAAAAGTTTCATTCATGTTTTCTGTGACAACTATTGACGACTGGTAAACCATGGTAACTAAAGGAGATGTAAAGTTTTTCCACTTTGTCATTGAACTTTGATAGAACTCTGATGTGTTTCTAGTTTTCTGCCTAGGTAGACATCACTTCCCATCTATTTATGCCTCCATCCCTACTTTGATGAATAAGTCTGCCTGATGTTCAGATGTAGGATGATTCTGAGTTGAATTAGAAACTTAACCCAAAAAACAGAGCCCAATATCACGGTGTCCCACTTAAAACTTCACTTCAAACCAAAGTGTAATCTATAGCGCGCAACAAGATGGGAGCTGCCTGACGCCATGTTTTAATGCGATTGAGAAAGTGTGTCGCTTCCCTCCCTCCTCTTGGATGACTTCAAAAAGTGAGCAAGGGAGCCGTGTGATGTTTTTTTGGGACGGCAGAGCCTTTACTTTGACTCTTTCATCTGCTGGGTGACTCACTCACTCACTCACTCACTCTCTCTCGCTCTCTCTCTCCGCCGCCGGGCCCAATGGTGCACTGAGGAAACGAGGAGCTCAGATAGGTCTGGGCATGCGTACACGCACGCAAACACATAACATATGTTCATACACAAACACGAGAACACAACCTCTAGCACTTTAATGTGTTTTTGTGCAGCAGCTATGGTGTAAACATATCCCAACAGCAGACAAATACTTATTCAGACACACAGATCGAATGAATTGGAATGCCCTACAACAAACATCGTAAACTTTACCTCCCCTAAAAATCTGATCCTTTGCTCTGCCCCCCCTCCCCATCTCTTTGTCTCCCAGTTAGTCTGTTAGTGTGAGGTGAATGTGGGCCCTCTTTGATCATCCCTCAGCCTATGTTTCTTTCCTCCTCGTTTAATCCATGACCGACTGAATAATGTGATTTGGTGTATCTCCAAATGGCAGAGGACCAACCTTATAAGTCAGTGGTGACAGGGGGCAAGAGAGAGAAGAACAAGACGTGGCTATGGCAACAACAATGACAACAACCTCGTACCACCATCTTCTGGCTGAGACGGAGAACAGTACACTTGACGAGGCTGAAGGTTTGTGGTCTGGAGGGGGGGGGTCAGGAACAAAGTGTGTGAATGAACTGATAAAATGTTATGGAAGTACTGGATCACAGATCTCCCTGGTTTAACAAAGAGTTTAATGTTAAGACTTATCTTTAGTTTTAAGAGGACATAACGAATCGATTTCAACAAAAATCATTAAATAGCTTTATTGAGACTGTTTCATCTCTGCTTGTGTCAAAGTTTAAAAGTAGCACAAAACACCAGCACCGCGTCAGAACTGTAACTTCAGTGAGAATTTAGAAAATCTGCTGTGTGCATGTTTCGCACCAAAAACGTCTTGGGTGGTCTGTTCACAAGTGTGCAGGTCTAAATATGGACGTGAACACACACAAGAACAGATTTAGATCCAATCAGTCGAACCACGTTTAAGGACGGTCAGGGCCGCCTGTGTCTACACATGGAAAATAGTGTGAAAGCAGATGCATCTCCGGCCACATAAAAAGATCGCCTAGTCAGCTTTGTTGCAAAGCACAACAAACAAAAGTTATATACAGATGATTTTCTTTTGCCAAACAACTTAAATGAGGGTTTGCAGTCTGCGTCTGAGCCGAGGTACCGAACTGCCACTGCAATCCTTTTCTCCAGCTGTGTTACTCATCACAAACAAGTTCTTTTCTTCTTCTTCTTCTTTTTAAGTGAGTTTCTCACAGATGGAATCAAATGTGAGTGGTGAGACAAAGTCTGCCCACAAATGATCACTTCAGGCATATTGTGACACCATGAAAGCTATATGCTATCCATCACGAGTCACAATGCAAAGACAAAGCTGTATGCAACATATTATCTACCAAATAACCATCTGATCTTACTGAAACACACATTTGATCACACACATCGTCAAGGAACTGGTCAACTTTAAGTAAAAAGAACAAAAATAAAAAAATCACACTACACTTTGTAGTTAATTTCTATGTTTAGTAGAAGCTGTTTGCAATGATACCAAACAACAATCAGCATACAGTGTCACTGGCTGTCAGACAAACTGTGCAGTGTCATGTGATAATCATAGACTGTAGAAGACAAGTGGACGTGGCCTCTGGGTCTGAAAAAAGTCTTACACCTGCATTCTTTCTAGTGGCCATTAGGGGGCGAGTGGTTGCAAAATGAAGTCAGATTGTACGGAAGTCTATGAAGAAATGCCCCTACTTCTAACTTGATTTATAAATTCAGAAAACAATTTACAAATGAGTTTCTTGTCTCTATCATTAGTTTAAAGACTTCTTCCAAACATGATGTTCATTTTGAGTAAAATAGAAGATAAAGCAGGGTATGCTTTAGGCCCCGGTGACCTCCCCAGCTCTCGTCAAAATATGGTCACCTTAAAACCAAGATGGAAACAACCATAATGCCAAACTCCAGGCATCAAAACTGTGGTCCATAAATCAATGGGTGATGTCATGTCCACTTTTCTTATATAGTCAATCGTCATAAAGCGTGGAGACTTGCAAAAGAAACCAAGCTTTCTGAGCCAACCTAACTTTTAAAGGAAGGGCTGCTCAAGTTTTTGGATGTGTGACTTCACCTCCTCAAAGCAAAAAGCTGCGGGAGAAAAAAAAGAGACTAATTTTAAGACAGAGGTCTTCTTGCCTCAGTTTTCTAATGCTCAACTTGTGTGTCAGGGAAAGAGTGAGCACTGTCGTGCCTTTCATGTCAAGGGAGTCACGTGAGGCATAGCCAGGGGGACACCAGGACTGTGACATGGGGAACAGGGATTGGCTACTGCATGCCAAAAAGCTGCTTTCTCATTGGCTGATGATTGCCTCCAGGTGGTTTTGTCACACTTGGTTAGTATTTGATGAAATGCCCTGTCCCTTTGATCTGAAGTGAAAGCAGGCATGCATGTGCACACACACATGCATGCACGCACGCACGCACGCACGCACACACACACACACACACACACACACATACACACACAGAAGTACTGCAAGTACACACACACACTTTCCTTTTCTACTAGTTGCTTGAGGAATCATCAGAATGTGCAGGCTACACCCAGTCCTGTGTCGCTGTGTGTATTTTGTGGATACCAATTTATTATGCACACGTATGGTGACAATCAAAAGTTATAAGCATGATGACAACAGTGTATGGAGCACATGTGCAATAGGCAAACATACTAAGTACATATAAGTGCGCGCACACACACACACACGCACACACACACACACACAAAAACACCCAGGTCCACACAAACATATCAGACAAAATTTGCACATCTAATCTCCTCCAGAAATTCAAAGAGCCACATTCTCCAGACTGAGAGAAAATATGAATTCAAGGTTCCAGACGTTATTCACGTCCTATCAAACCTATGGCCTTCTGATCTTTTGTCTCGCACTATCTCAGATCTTTTAGTATTGACAAGCAGGGAGTGAGTAGGACACAGCTGTGTGAGGTGAAGAGATCAAACACAAAGACCTTTTCTCCAACAATTAAACTTTAACCTTATATAAACACTGTCCATTAAGCATCAATTGCAGATATGACCTGTGTTTTATATGCTAGCGATTAGGACGTTTTACAAACTATTGGTATCAACCCCGATAATGGCAGATGGATGTGCAGCCTCCATCAGTCACACGGTGACGATATTGGCCGATTAATTAGCTTTTTCGTGCTCCAAACTAATCATCTACTAGTGATCATACAGAGGAATGCATGTGAGTGTGTGTGCATGTGGTAAGAAACGGTGTTCCAACACTTCCTCCAGCCCAGCCCTGATTTCTAGTAAGGCCAAACTCTTTATAGAAATCCCTAATATTCTGGGTTTTGCCACAAGTTGAAGGTAGGGTGAGGAGGTGGGGAAGAGAGAGAGAGAGATGGATGGACAGTGGATGTGTGGAGGAGAGTAAGAAAGTAAGATAAAGAGGTGGTGGTGGTGTGAGTGAGTGAGAGGCAGGATTCGTGCTCAGTGAAGCCCAGAGATGAGGCGTCTTTATCTGACACAGAGGCAGCTTCACAGGCTCCTCAGTGGAGAACGGAGATTGGGAGGTCTGGGGTTGTGTGTGTATGCTCAGTCTCACCCGTGAACACAGCCAGTCAGCCACACACACACACACACACACTTACAAAGATAAACTTCAATAGCAACCAGACCAAAAAACCAACCCCCCACACCTTCTTCTCAGCCTACCTCCATCACTTTTCCTTCTCTCCTCCTTTCTTTTTGATGCAGCTCAAATATATGGAACTATCTTAACGTCTGATCTTATCTGCTCTGATATTCTGTTTCTCATTATTTCATTCCAACAGCTTCGACCGTCTACTCCCAAAACATCCCCCCCCTCCATCCCCCTGTATCCCTCTCTGTCTCTCCCTTAAACGCATGCGTCTTTGATGGGAATCCATTCATGGATTTAATGGATTTCTCTGGCCTTTTTTTTTTCCAGGATCTGGGAGATGTGTTCAAAAAAAAGAGGTGGGGCGGGGGGAGAAGCTGGCCGGCCCAGGCTCTGCTTCCAAGAGCATGGTGGACTGCACAGGACAGCAATTCTGTCTGCATCAAAAGAATGAGAAATTTCCGGCTTACAGAACAGGACGAACGAGTCAATATGGATCTGAGAGCTGGTGGACTTCAATCCCATGTGAAAAAAAAGGGGGCACAAGCAAGTAGTAAACTTCTCCCTGCCCACTCTGAAGTCAAACTTGGAGACAGATTAAAAAGTAGAAAAAAAGGGGGAAAAGTAAGACGTTCAACCTTTGGTGAGTTTTTTTTAAAGAAGCGTGCACTTTTAGCTGACGAAAAAGGACGGAGAAATCATTAATCGCTTTCATAAAAAGTGTTATCAGTTTAAGTTCAACATTCAGCCTCACTGCTTTGAATCCATTCCAGATTGCCCCACAACTGTGGGTCATTTTTTTCCCTGTGTACAAAAAAAAGAGCAAAGAGAGAGAGAGAGAGGAATTAAAGCGTGCCAAAAAGATGAAATAACTTTTAGCTGCCAAACAACTTTCACATATCCAAAAAGGGGAAAAAAAGTGACTGATAGGAAATAGCATGATTTCTTCAAATGAGGATTACCCTGTAATGAACACACTCTTTTACTCGGATCTCTCTCCCTTCAGTACCCCTGGTTCTGGGTGCCATATGGAGCCAAAATGGCCGTCTGTATGCTTTGGAGGTCCCTGCATTCCGGGGCTAATGCTGCGCAGCTGGCGCGGGATGGTGTCTAATGAAAAATGCTTTCTTTGATGGGCCCTGCCGAGGGATTAGGTTCTGATCAACACCACCTTAGGTCAGCTTCCTGCTAGACCAGCACAAGATTATGAGTGATTTCCCAGCCGTGGGTCCAGTTTCTGTAGTGGCGAGGGGAGTGAATATAAGACAGAGGGCGGGAAAGAAAGAGAGAGGGAACCTCAGAAGTTTTAATTGAAATACTTCCTGGTTCACTAAGATAGCAAAAAGCAAAGCTGGATAATGACTCTACTGAAATGCTGTGGTTTCCCCTCTAAGTCCGATCCTCTAACTAGTGTGTACATTTCAAAATGGTACATCCCATGATGGTAAAAATATGTTAAGTACAGGTAGTGTAGAGGCCGACAGCACCATTATATGAAGGATAAGGCTCTGTAGGTCGTCCACTAATCGCAGGTGGAGGTCCTTGAGTCACTGAACTCCAATTGCTCCTGATTGTAAGGCCAGTGCCTTCCATGGTAGATTGCTGCCGTCAGTGTGTGAACAGGTGAATGAGAAGCAAATTGTTAAAGTGTTGTCACAGTCCTGCACACACAGACACACACGCAACCGTTCTCACTGAATAGAAGAATACTGCAAAAAACAGTATAACAAAACACCTTCTAATAGCCACAGGCTGAAAACGGTCTTAACTCACTCCTTATGCACCGCAAAGCCTAACAAAGCTATGTCACGCCCTCTTTCTTGCACACCTCTACCCACAGATTCTCCTGTATGCAGGAGGTAACACAACCTCTCTATCTCTGCCCATCTTTTCCTCCATAATTCAATGTTTATTTCAGACATGAGTGTTCTCTAATATTAGTTTGTGCCCTTTTATGTCACACAGACAGATTTATGCAGAGAATATCCTACTCCAAACTGACCATTTCCCATCTTTTCCCTCCTATCGTTCACCAACCTTCTCTTGTGCAGTGTCCTTCTCCTGCTGGTGGCTTCTCTCAAGGTCGCTGCGGATGCGCTCCATGTCGGAGCGGAGCCGGTCAAGAGATGCCTCTTTGTCCAGGAATGCCTTTTGTTTTTCCTCCTCCCGGAGTAACGCCATCTCGGCCAACTGTTGCTTATGCTGTGCGTGGGCACCCTGAAGTTCCTCGCATAGACTCGACACCTGGACTTCCAAATTTGAAATCATCTGGAGAGAGATGAAGACAGAAATGTACAGGTAAGTGATATTATCCGATGCCCTTCAGATATTGTTTGGCTCTTTGGTCATGAGAGAGGACACTATCTTACTGTACTTTTCAGTGGTCAATGCCAGTGGTCAAAGTTCACAGGAGTGATAATTTTAGGTGAAGTAAGCAGGTTTTATGATCTATGTTTTGTTCATGGTGAATCCTTCCAGATGGATTTGTGTGTCTAAATTTGTTTATTTACTGTAACAATGAAGATAACTTTTCAAACTACCAATATTCCTGTCTGTCCTCATACATTTCTGGCAATGCCAAATGTCTTGTCTCGCTGAATCACAGGCTGACAAGTTCTCTGACAGAAAGAGATTCCTCATCCTGTCGGCAGGAAATATGGCAACAAGTATCTCCAGATTACCTCCTTACACCATAAACTCTGATACATCAACGCCCGATGTTAAGAAATGTTGATACACTGAGACACAGTATCTGAGTGTAAACGGGCGCCTCTACATTTTAGTAGGAAATTTTCTTAAACATGCTTAAAATTTTCTGTTTTCCTCTGGGTGTGTTTTGTGTGGGGGCTGCTGCGATGGCCTGACCCTCTCTCTTGACCTTCTCTCTTTTTTCGAGCCGCTCAGCCTCGACTTCGCCCAGAAGAGCCCTTTAATAGCGTTGCCAGTGAGAGTCAACATTACATAGTAGGAATTGCTAATAAGCACAACCCCCGTGGCCTCTGAAACACTCTGAAATAAGACTGGTGTGATGCATCAAGCTACATCTCGAGACTTTGTGAAATGTCAAACGCTTACTGTTCTGTCAAAACTGCATCACTTAGCTGGCATGATGAAGATTGTTTTTTTTCCTAGCGTACATTTCGTATAACTTCAAACTATGTGCATTTATGATCTGACTTATTACAGCTAAATATCCCAAGTTCACTGTGCTCTATTTGTAGCACATAAAAACACACACACATAATGTATTTATCAGTATAACGTGATCATTCCCCACAATTTACAACAAGCAAAGAGCACTGTAGTGAATTGTAGGTGGCTCTAAGATGCATTGCAGTTGCGGTGTTTCACACTTCCCTACCTATATTGCACGTATTCCCCAGCTATTGCACATCCTCATTACTCTCCTTGGTTTACTTGGTTTATTTCTTACTTTGGTTTGCACTGTCTGCTCTGCCTCCCTCCCTTCTCCTCAAAAGCCTGGGCATCCCAGGACAACGCCATGTTAAGGCAATCAGACAGAAAGTGTCTGAAGTCTTTTTTAGCAGACACTGGGGAGAATCAAAGAGACTTCAAAGGAGTGTCACAAAAACAGGCAGATGCTGTGGCTCTGTGTGTTATGCCCTGCGCACCCCCACCACCACCACCACACTGGCACACACAAGCATATCCACTTGTGCACATACACACACACACACACACACACACACACACACACACACACACACACACATACAAACAGCGACACATGGTCTAGCTGTCACACACATACAATGGCATGCAGCGCTTTAAGAGGGAATATGAAGTAAAAAAAACACACACAAAAAAACCCCAAAACAAACACACGCAATCCTCTATCTCTATGTCCCACTCTCCTGTCTCTCAAAATTACCCGTCTCTCTGCTCGGCTTGTGCCTTCAAGGGCGAGTGGCTATTAGATCTGAGCCCTGAAGAGTCTTTAATGTATAATTCTCTCTTTAACAAACGTGGATGATCCGTCTTCCAAAAAATCTTTTAATAAGTTAGAGTATAATCTTCCAGAACAGAGGCATTGGCAATGACACTTCAGAAACTTAAGAGGCCAAAAGAGCATGTTTCCTTCGGCAGTAAGTGAGGACAGACACTTCAACAGGGCACGTGTTAGCATGCTGATGTGGAGCTTTATGATGAAGCAGCTCTTGGTGACAATAGGCGAGTGTCAGATGAAATATGTTGGGTCAAATTGTGTCAGCTAAGAAGACAACAGACTGGCAGAACAACAGAAGGCTGTCTAATGGACTATACGTGTCCAATCAAGAGAAAATGACAGACAGTCAACTGTAGATGGGACGCCAAAGTAACAGCGAGATCATTTTTAATGTGGCAGCATGACAGATGAGTTTCTGGATAATATTTTAACCCATGTGCTACTGTCCTTGAAAACTGTATTATGACCAAGAGGCAACCTCCGGTGCTGGGAAGCACTAAAAACTGTAATTCCTCGAGAGGCCGCTTGAGACAGGCTGAAGAAGTGAGTAAATCTCCATAAGTGCCCGTATTAAAATGTCCAACTTCACAGCAGAAATAAACATGTTTACAGCCTGGTTCAGGCTTCTCTATAGCTAGCATGACCGCTTGAGTGACAGGTAAATGCTGTTACAGATGGTTTATTAGAGCACCCAGGCGTCATTCAGCCCGCCTTAGGTCCATCGATGATTCACGTCTTTAGATATAGGCAGTCTACGGGTGACGTCACTCAGGGGCTCCGTCCATTCTTTAAACTGTTGTTAATTATGACAATTGTTTAGGCAGCATCCTTTATGGACTGAACATCCAGGATGTGCTGGTAACAGAATTGGTGTTCTGGCTCTGTTTGATTACAACCACAACAATGCCACCACTCCTTTTCAGTGCTCTGTTATACAAGCCTCCGTTTGCAACAGAGGCCAGGTAGGTTTTGGTTTTATAAAGACGGGTCTCAGCGTTTTAATCTTTGATTTATGTGATTGAACAAAACAAATATATAGAGGGGAACATGGGTACTTAGTTAAATATATATCTAAGTTGAGTTTCAATAGATTAACTATTCTTTACTGTCAAATATTAAAGCTGTAATAACACAAGCGGACATGTTTTCCCATCAAAAAAGCACTACATGAAGGTTACATAACTCCAAACAGGCAGAAGACGTTTCTCACAGTCGATTTTATGACTTGGCAAACACAGGTGTAACTAATAACATTTATAGTAGTTGTATTCCACGTATGTATGCCAGTGCCAGTGCCCTGGTTTTGTGCATGCTGGTTTACTGACATGGCTCACAGGCACAGCTAAATGGAACGGAGCCATAATTAATCTCATTGGTTCCACCTGCGCTGCTGGGAGAAACTCAGTTGACCTGGACTGTAAACACTGCTCACACGTCTGTGCATTAAAACATCGGAGCTCAGTTTGTGTACGGATTAAGCAAACAATATTCAGAGTGTTAATTAGTGAGCTTTAGAGGCGCTGGTAAACAGATCTTTGAGCCTTAGATAGAGCCAGGCTAGCTGTTTTCCCTCGCCACCAGTCATTATGTTAAACTAATCAACTCCCGTCTCCAGCTCCATAGTTAATACATACACTGTACGCACATGAGAGTGGTATAATCTAACTAATAGAACGTTAGGCTCGAATGTCAAACGATTCCTTTAACACATTTTTCTTCATTATTTGTTCACAAAACACGTTAACCTTAACAGTTTTATTCATCTAGCCCTGAAGCTGAGCTTAACCACAACTGTCTCATTTACTTTAACTTATCCTTTATGTAAACTCTAAACTCTCTATAAACACTAAACTCTTTGTGTTAGAAGTAAAAAAAAAAAAAAAAAAAAAAGCACATCCAATTGACACTGTTGACTCATGATTTTACATTTACATTTTCACATTAATCATTATCCATATGCATAATCTACGCATATTACAAACTTTTACAGAACTGTGAAGCAGAGCTGCTTGACAAAATGAGATAAAATAACAGAAACAATTGTAATGAAAATAAAACTCTGTGTGCTATAAGGGGGATATGCAACAATGATGTGTATGATGTCTATATTTCATGTGAACAATGCACTGTGTTCGCAATAACCAATAAAATAACCTGACCTGATCTGACAAAAAGATAAATAATGTATTTAGAATCAGATGTACATACATATGCATCATTTGACTGAACTATGCAAAAGAAACACAGGTAAGAGTGTCATAATGAATGTTTTACTGTTGTCAGCCGGATACAGATTCATCTGGCTGAAATCCAACATGTGATGTATGCACATAGTAAATGGCTTCATGGTTTGAAAGAGAGCTGTAACACTCAACACATCACAGAGCATCGGCGCTCACTGATAACTTCGCCCATGATCAATCGTCCTGAATGAAAAAAAATGAATGAATAAAAATCAGCCGGGTTCTGACATAAATACTCAGATGTATACGGGGAGATGTGATGAAATCATTTAAAGAATCACAAACACTGTGACGTGCCAGCTCAGTGGGATACTGGAAAACACAAACAAGACAACATCCACTTGACGGTACCAGATCTCAGGGACCAATCATTTGATAAATGACAATACACCAGCACTGAGACAATCAGTGTGCCCACTAGTCTAGCTGTCTGCCTTGTTCTCCTCATCAGACGTCCTCTTAGCTTTGACTTAGTCTGTCATCACCCTCTTCATTTGACTCATCTTAATCACGTACTTGGGATTGAAATGCTTTGAAAAATTGACAGCATCATTATTTAGTCCATCACAGCCCAGAAGAAAAGACCTCATAAGACTCTCGCTCTCTCCCATGCTGTTTGAAGTCCAGATGGCGGGTACGTTCCTTTAAAAAAAGAACATAATTATTCGGGAAAATAATACCCATAAAATGAGTTTTGAGGAGGAGCTGGTGGGAAAAATGTGAATGATGGGTTTTTTGCACAGAACAAACAATTCTGTTGTTTGCAAAACAAGGCTTCAAATTAATTTATAATGCTGGCCCTACTTTTTGAAGTCAAACTCTTACTAATGTTTAACAATTTAAAAGCCTCAGACACAAAATAGAGTATATTAAGAGCAATAGCAACATTAAAATATATTAAATAGTTTTTTTCATATAATAAAATTAAACTATACATTTTCCAAAAAGGCTTTTTAGACGATAATAAAGATGAATTTGTAGAGAATATAACTCCTACAAAAGTTACTAGACAAAATGAAAATTGTGCGTGTGAAATATAGTTTTTTAAGTGCAGATGCGTACACACCATTTATTTCTCATCACAATATCTCTACAAGGGAGACAAAAAATAAAGGCCACTCTATCAGGATTTGGGCATTTCAGAGGGTATACTGGTGATGGATCCCCCACAAAACTCCTCCGTCCTCTGGGGGGCATTGATCAGCTAACAGAACAACACAGCAGAAGTGGCTGTGGGCAAACATGTTATTATCAGCGAGACATTTGATCACCATGGACCAGACAGCCAACTAAAAGCTTCCTTTCACATTTTGGTATTTTCAGAAACGGTTTAAGAAATAACTTATTCTTTAAAGAGCAACATTCGGGTCCACAAGGCTGGAAACTGTGAGTTAATCCCCTGAGTCAGTGGGACGCCAACTACTCACCAGGCCTCGAGTTCAACGGCTTAATTCTCTCATTAGAGATATGCGAAGGAAATATAGCTTAAAGTATGAATGTTGACAAATATTTCATGATGTAGTCATCTAGATGGGTCATATAGGCTTTATAACGTGTAGCAGCTACATGAAGGGTGAAGTTTCTTGGATAACAAACTCTGGTGGGATGAGGACAATGTGTCCCTGTGTGAGTTTTTTTTTTTTTCTTTTAGCTCTTCCCTCCAATCACTGCTACGACTCATTGGCTCTCCTTCTCAAACACAAGGCAGGAGTCAGGAATGCTATTTATTAGTGTCCCACCACATCAAGGGAATGAGTGGGTATTACTCATCCTATGAGTGTGTGACTGACATTTGCTGTTTCCTTAGCCAACTTCCAAAAGCAGCAACTGTCCTTTCACTGATTCCAGGAAGGCTGAGCGAAAGTGTGAGACTGAGAGAGGAGGAAATAATGAGGCCTGGGTTCAATCGCCACAGCCGTGCCATTTGAGTTGTGTGTTACTGACATGTCACTTGATGAAAATATTATTGTCCACCTGACCCATGTGGTGGGAGTGTGTTGTTTGACGTGCTGGAAGGACCTTAGAAGAGAAATGAAAAAGGAAAAGAAGCTGTAGCATGCACTTTACAGGAAGTGCTCTATGTTTTTCACAGCTTTCCCAGCTCTGTGTCCTGCATTTAGAAAGGCTGCCGGTGAGGGCCAGATTGCCATCAGTTCTGAGTGGGTAAACAACTTTGGTAATGCAAAAGTGCTTAATAATAACTGTCTTTGCTCAATGTAAAAAAAAAAAAAAAGCTCATGTTTAATACATATTTGCTGGTGGTGTGCCAGATTCTTGTCATTTCAACAGCACATCCGTGGAACAGTGCACACACAGGAAGTCAAACCAGCTCACATCCCCTCCACTTTCACAAACCTCACGATTCTGTCCTCCATCTTTCCAAGGCCCGGGTGAAAAATCTTGATTTCTGCCGCTTTTACTTCTGACATTAGTGAGGCCGTCTGATCTCCGCTCGAAATGCAGCACGAGCAAACAGGAACTGAGAATACGAGATGAGTACTGGTGGAAGTTTGTTTTCTGTCACCTCCTGAGAAGCTAACATTTGTCAAACTACACGTCATTTTGACATGCGGAGGACGGCGTGTTATCAGCAGCAAGTGTCCTGTTGTGACGGCATCTCCAGAAAACCAAACAACACACTATCTGGTGCCATCGGTGCTGTGTAAGACATTTCCCCAAAATATTAGAAGGGGAACATTAGAGGGGACACATGACTTTTCCGTTATTATGTACAGTTTCTAGCTTTTTAAAGAAAAAAAAATTAGACTGCTGTGACACAAGCCAGCCAGTATAGTCGTATATTGGTGTGGCTGTATTAGATTAATTCTAGCAGTCTATAAAATAATTGCCTCAGTGTGTCACAGAGGTTACAAATGACAGAATATTTTGACATTTGAGCAACATGGGGCCATTTTAAACCTTGGTGGGTGCATCCCAGAAGAGTATTTGTCAAAATGGGGAGTCTCTTAATTCGTCAAATATTGCCGAATTCCACAAGAAGAATATTTAAATTTAAAAAAAGAAATAAATTGTTGTTATTAGAGATAAATGAAAATTATTGTCCTGACAGATGGCAAAATCAATCCTAAAATAGTTTAGGATAACTGCGATTATTTCGCCATTCACTCGGCGTCCGGCACCATCTGTGCCCACATTTGGTGTGAGCACATTTTGTCTACAAATGCCACATATGTCTAGCTGGATCCCTATCTCCAGCTAACAATAAACAAAATTCTCTGCATGCTGACAATGTCCATTTCATCAGGAAGCCTGAAGAGTCAAACACATCCCCAGTTGGGGGCTGGTTTGTCAAATGGCTTCCCACAGAGCTCCAAGCTAGCCCAGGCTGGAGAGAGGCGAAGACAGAGAGACAGAGTATGAGATGAAGACCTGCTGCTGGTTTGGCTAAATTAAAACAGAATAGCCTCTCTGTGTCAAGGATGTCCATTAATATTGACCAAAATGTCATACACTCATTGTGGGTATCAGTGCTGAAATAAGGGAATAACCACTGTTTTTCCGGAGGGAGATGGCTACCTGCGGTGAGAGGAGAATACCATGCGGAGATACACTTCGGTGGGAGTAAGGGCGCTTGACGCTGGTCCACAACCGTACATCAGAAAATAAAAGAGAAATTCAACCCAGGGTTTCTGAATAAAAGCTTGGCGCTCAACAGAACGGATTCCTCCTCCTTCATCTGACTACCTGTGGTTTCTGAATTTCAAGTCTTTACACTTCTATCACGAAACCCCGCAGCGATAAAAAATTATTTCAAAAATGGCAGAATAACGTAAGAAGTTGGCGAGCGTGAATTTTTTTTGTTTTGTTTGTTCCATTTTTTTAACTTGTTCTCACGCGCACGGTTGTTTTTACCTGAATAAAGTTTGTTTTGATTTAAATAACAATACCGAAATTCTTTCGTACGCTCGCACCAAATATTCAGCAATCTATGAAATTATTCACACCCTATAGTAATATCTGTCTTGCTTCAAGTAAAAAAAAAAAGTGTCTTAACCCCGCTGTGCTTTTGAAACCCCAGGAAAACGTCAATGAGCAAAATACAAAATGGTTGTCCACAGGAGAGCGGCGGGTCAGCATGTGTGTGCGTGTGTGTGTGCAAACATGGATCAGTGGAGACCCCCTACCTGGGCATCGCGCTTCCTCCATTCCTGGGTGTGCTGTTGGTGCTGTTGCAGGGCGGCCCTGGCCTGCCTCTCCAGGCTGCTCACCTCCCGCTGGCGCTCCTGGACCAGGCTGTCCTTTTCCGCGCTGTGCTGCTGCTGTAGCCGCGTCCTCTCCTGCTCGTGCTGCATGCGCTGCTCAGCCATCTGATTGGACAAGCAGGCAAAGAGAGACTTCATCAGCCAACACACACTCAGAGCAACCCTGTCGTCATGACAACTTGTCCATCCACCGATCCATTGAACCTTTCTCCGTCCTATTCCTTCTACCCCTTCACTCCACCTAGAACATCCATGTGCCCAACCACGATTGGCGAAATTGGTGCGAAGAAGGGGAGAAAAAAAAAAAAAGCGAGAAAAGTTTCTCCGCTTCGTCACGTTGTCGGAGGACGACATGATGTGTTTACATCTGGCTTGCTCCCCCACCCTCCCACCTCTCCTGTCAATTGTACAGACCGGCCCTCAATGTCCCACTCCTCTCTCTCCTCAAATCTGTCCCCCTTGCCCTTTTCTGAGATCGGCATATAAAAGAGCAGTTAGTTTGGGCTATGCATGCAAGCTGGTAGGGGTTAGCCATCTGGCTGCAGTAACTACCCAATGCCCCATGCTATGCGCCTGACAGCATGTGAAAATCGGCTTAGGCGTTGACTATGATGATCATTATAAACCCAAACCAGAAACCAAAACTGTAGAGGGAGGCGAGGACGGCAGACACTTTGAGAAGAACTGAGAAGATGATGAATGACTCTTTGTATTGTATCGCATTGTAGCCTGCAATTTTAATATTCTCAGGATTAATCTGACCAATTTCAAACCTATTCAACTCTTTCTCTATTAATCAATATCAGTTTCCACGTTTTCACAAATAATGGGATTATGGCGGCTATCATTGGGTTTACGCTGCTAAATGATGGATATCTGAAGTCACAGTATAGCAAGGACCTGTATGCGCCAAACAGCAAGAAGGCTTGGTTACGGTAACATACAGTAGACTTCAGTCCCATTGGAGTTACAACCAGCTACACACAATACAGTAGAGGAAAATAAAACATGTTTAATGGGACAGAAAGCCCCAATTTTTCAGGCTTAATCATCCTGTCATCTGAAGCAAGCCTGTATCCCAGCATGGCTGTGAGCGGAGTCACCTGCTGAGAGGTGAGCCTTGCCAATGGAGCTCCCAGCCCCAAGCCCCCCAAGCCTTTCTCAGGCTCTGTTCCGTTCCCACTCCCCCATGGCGGGGGGACCAGTGACCCCCACACCATCCCGCCGTGCAGCCCCAGCCGGAGCCTTGAAAGGACAGCAGGGGCTTGGGGCCCATTTGCCTCCCTGCTTTGAAGCTAATCCCCTGCACATTGTGCTTGACGGCACCCTACCTGGCCTGCCAGAGAAGCGGAGATCCACAGCCTCTATGCCCGGTGCCTGTTCTATCCAGGGCCCTATCTTCGGACGTTGCGTGCTATTCAGAGCAGGTGATGAATGAGGGGCTATCTACAGGAAGCCGGATTCCGTCCCCAGCACTGAGAGGAAGGCCACAATGGACACTTCATTTTGGCAGCCAAGAATTTACCCTTCAGCTTTTGCGGGAGCTTTTACGAAATGCCCTCTAAAAAGGGCAATGGGAGGAATCAAACATGGATGAAAATGTAGTTTATCTCTGTGGCTCAGTTAATGGCAGGTAGGCACATGCATGTACAGTACACCCTCAAGACACCTGATACCTCACACACGCCATTTTTCCAGGACGTAATAGAAGACCACAGAGCTCCATTAGACAAACACTGTCATCTTCCACTTGCTGCCACTGGTGATGCTGATGTTGTCTACGGTACATTCCACACACAGACAAATTTGCACCGCCTTCACTTTCCATTCAAAGACATAATAGATACAAATCAGATCCACAGCCAGCATCCGTTGTCCCACAGGGGTAGTCAGATTCATACAGCAGCACAAGTTACAGCTGACAGATTTGATAAGCAGGCAAGAGAACTCGAGAACTCCCCCAGCAGGACAGCAGGACAGCAGGACATGCGGTAAGAGAAACTGTGGGAGGACATCGTGGCTTACTGTTTGCTCCTGTTTATAGTCTCGGGCCACGGGGGGTTTGGCGGAAAGAGGGGCTCTGAGGTGAAACAAAAATGAAGAAATGGGCAAGATAGATCCATTGTGAGGAAAAAAAAAAGACGGAGAAGAGATGACAAGCAGACTCAGCAAGGAGCCTGGTTGTGACATCACCTAGCGCCAGCGTGCAGCGGAGGATGCTGGGTGCTGCGGTTCTTAAAGGGACCGGCATGGCGTTTATGAGGGAAGACTGAGTCGGTTATAGCACAGCTTGGTGCCACAGATACAGAGTGGGTCGGGTGTTATTGCACAGCACGACTCCTGTCAGCCTATGCTGACATGGTTGTGTGTTGTGTGCGTGCACTGAGACAGGACAGTGAGGTAATGGGCTTCTTACAACCCCAGGGGGGAAATTTAAAATGTTTGGGAAGGAGGAGAGTTCAGAGGAGAGTAGAACAGAAGCCCTGTCTGGGCTCAGCAGGGGAGAGTGTGGGAGGAGAGGGAGGAAGACAAACCCCTTATTCCTCACTGTAGGGTTTGAACTTGAGGTTGGTCAATGAGCGCCACTGAGTATGGAAATGAGTGCACATTTGTCTGTGTACAGTATATCCACACATTTGCATGCCTACAAACTAGACTCCTTTATTAGTTATTGGCCCGATCTAACATCTGAAAAGTGAGGCTGTTGAGATTTCCCTTAACTCTTGAGGCCATTTGACCTCTAATACATCACTCCAACGTCAAGAGGCAGAGCTTTGCCGGGACACCATGACGTCCAGCTGCCAGGAGGGTCAGCTGGGAAACAACTCCTTCATACATAGTTCCCTTTTTAAAGTCTCACTGAAGTTGCCCTTGGGGGCAATGTTCTTTTGTGAGCATCTGAATGGACAAACTTGACCCCTGCAATCTTGTGACACCAATCTCTCTGGAGTGGCGGCATGCATGGCCATGGGAGAACGGGTGCACACAAAGTACTTGTGGTCACGCTTGTGTGTGTGTGTGTGTGCAAAAACACACAGTACACAGAATGTAAGACGACAGTAACTCATGAATAATCACATGTGCGTACAGACACATTTCCTTTCTTTCTTTCTCTACCCTTCTAGCTATGTAGCTAATGTCACCAGTGCTCATATCAACATCATCACAAAGACAGGGCCTTCATCTTTATGTGTTTTTATCTTCAAGACAAAAGCCTTCCTGATGTGCTGCTAACCCTATGTAGTTTGCTTCAACTGTCAGCTGCACCCCCACTCTCTGTAGCGGCAGATGATAAACGTCACTTGAATCATTTTCTGCAGCGCTTTGATTACTTACCTGTTTTTCACATGAGATGGAATTTATGATTCCTCAGAACATAGTTGGCACTCAAAACACTGATAAATTCACACAGTTACAGGATCATTATATATATCCGATATACATACAATCTGTTTAACAGCTTAAAAAGCATTGTCTGCTTTTCTTTGACAACAGCAAGAATTAAAAGGTGTATTTCCCACTTTCCTCCGTTCAACTTGTTTCTGGCGGATATTTTAAGATTTCAATATAATGAATACATCACACATCCTGTTTAAATCTTTTGAAGGTGTGATTTTCCTTTCCCCACAAACACTGTTATAATTACAAATACAAGTGTTCAGCCATGGAGCAAATCAATAAGAACCGTTTCTCCACTCCCTTGAAATAACACTTGCCTTATATCCTCTACTTACAAGCATCTACAGCAAATTACACGCAGCATAAACTCCATCTGGTCTGGAAATGAGCGTTAGCATGCTTATTAACCGTCAGGTTAAGTGCTAGCTTGGTGGCTGAAAATCAATCATGTTGTGGATACAGATAGGAAATAAAGTTATTACATCAGTTAGTGCTATACACTCTTTTTAACAAACTTTAAAAGGTCCAGTAAGTAGGATTCGGTGGTATCTAGCGGTGAAGTTGCAGAATGCAACCAACTGAATACCTCTTGCCTCACCTGCCTGTTCCCTATGTAGAAGAGACTAGAGTGGCTACAAAACTTGTGAAAGGAAAAATAAATGGCCCTAAATCTTACACACTGGACCTTTAAAGTACTAATTTAAAACTGAATTTATTAAATGGTGAGTTAGGGACATCACATGGTGCAATTAGCTGCTATGCAGGCTGCGTGATTAAAATATTCAATCACATTCTTTAAGTATAAAAATCCCACTAGCAGGCTGTTCAGGTTAAAGTGCCCTGCCTCCAATAATATCCATTTCTGTGGTTTAATTGAATCTGATGCTTTATAAGAGATGCCTTCCTATCAGCAAGCCCGATTCCAATGAGTCGTGAAAACGGTTTCTTGACTCCTAATCAAAGACGAGTGACAGAGACGGGATGATAAGGGGACAGTGCGTCTGCTATGCAGAATGCATTAGTTTTCAATTGGCAACGTTTAAGATATTTATTGAGCGGCAATCCGAGCTTCATCTAAAGCGTGTCCCTTATCATAAGAAATTAATCATGTGTAACAGATGGGGAGGAATAACAAGACTATTCCAAATGGATGTCAGCCCTCTTGGCTGGCTACAGCCGACCAAGTGTTCACTGATAATAGAGAAAAGATAACAATGTGATGATGATGGAGGAGATTTCTTTCCCCTGGCTACATCTTGAGCACAGAAGCAAGAAAACCATACATTCATGCAGATACAGGTAGAAAGACAGACATAAAGTTATAGATTCATACAGACCTGCTGCTCATATTTCTGTCTGAGTGCATCAAGTTGCTGGGAGAACTCTTTGGCCTGGTTCTCCCTGAGAGACTTGGAGCGGATCAGGTCCTCCTCTACCTTTTCCATCTGAAGCCACGGCAAGAAGAAACAAACAAACAAACAAGTTTTAAAAATTATTTTGACTGAAAATAACTCAACAGTCAAATGTACATTATATATTATTAAATGTTTGTGTAAAACATTGATGCTGGGTTGACAATCTGGAATACATTTATGTTGCTGAAAACCACACATAGCATCCTCCACTGAGTCTCATATTTCAGAAGATTGGACACACATTTCTGCTCAATGTTTTTTCATCACAACATAAGTACAAAAATATAATACACGCAGAGCTGGTGCAGCATAACACCATGCATCTGCAGCAGACTCATGCTGCTGCAACATTTTCCTTCTAATCTGAAATTAATGAACTGCCATCGGGAAGAAATATTAATTCCTTTACGTGTGATCTTAATGTGTGATACTGTAATAACAGCACATCAATATATTAACCTCTTCATCAAAGCATAATAATATCATTAACATTAAATATGCAATATCAGTAGTTCACATCAATATTCACAGGTGCAAGAAAATCAGCAACTCGAAGACTCGAGAAATAAGAAAGTCACAAGCTGCTGCCTCTTTGAGGACTTTGTGTTTTTCTGGAAAAAAGAGATTTGACAATATTTACGCTATTTATCTTAACTTAACTTCCTTGCAGCCGACCACTTTTCATATTTTCTGTTCAGGTGGCGATAATCAAAAACATTGGAAATGTAATTTACTGAAAGCGCCTCTGTATCTGGGCTATGCTGTGTGTAACGCTCAGGAAATGCTAAATGTGTTTTGATTAATCCATTTAAAATGCTGAAGCCTCCTTTGAACTATGCACGCAACAGAGATTTGATTCCGTATGGTGCTCCTCTCTTTTTTTTTTCCTAACCAAAATAGGGCAGAGTCTTTCCTTTAAGTGCAGTCTAAAAGTAGGATGCTGATTTTAAAAACGAGAGAAAGACAGAAAGAGGGAGAGAGTGATACAGATAATCCATTTAGATATAACACCATCTGCAGACAGAGAGAGAGAAAGAAAGAAGAGGACGAGAGGAAAGATGGAAGGATGGGAAAAAAAAAGAAAGAAAACTTCTTTTGAAGTACTTTTCTGCAACATTAAAGCCTTAGCAGGAGGACGTGATGGAGCGATGCACAGGCAGGGTGGGGGGAGAGGAGGGGAAAGAGGGAGAGGGAGGATGGCAGTGGATGCAGAAGAGACTGCTCCCTCTCTCCTGTGGCTTTGATGTGGGCTGAGGATAAAGTCAGATCGGAGATTGGGATGCCAGGGGCTCAGTGGGAAAAGAAGGAACGAGCATGAAATGGAAGGATGAGGACAGGAGAAAAGAGTACAGCGATAGAGAGATTTTTCCAAGCGTTGAGTAAAGAAGATATCACGGCCCATCCAAACAACACGTGTAGCCTTGTATTCAAGCAGGAACAACCTTGTAAGCAAACCAGTTCTGCCAGTACAAAAATTCGATCTATTGCCAACAATCCAGAAATCTCTGCACTCTTTAGGACTCGCAATTTATCTCTTGTCAATACAACAAACATTTTAAAATTCAGTACAGGGGAATAAAGGTTCCTCACAAACATCCACGCATAAATTTGACTCCCACACACTCGCTACATGTGCCCCCCTACTGCTTAGCCGAAAAAACTTCAGTAATCAGCGACTAAATCTAAGTTAAGCTAATCTCCCCTTTAAAACATTCAGGACCACACTCAGCGCTGCCTCATCAATAAGACACACACACACACACACACACACACAGTATAGCCAAAAAATGCTCGACAAAAAACGCCTATAGCCAAACTGACTTGTAACACAGCATCAGAAGTTTTACAGCTGAGTGCGTATCGATCGGAGAGCTCTCCCAATAAGCAGCAGCCCACGCGGCGCGGAGCGCTGATCGTGAGGCCCGACCCGACGTACTAATTAGTCTGACTGCTTAGTGCGCGTGACCCCGCTCTCCATCGAAACCCAACCATCCCACATCACGCCCACCGAGAGGAAGTGAGGTCAACGTGTGGTGCCAGAGAAATGAGTGCACCTGCTTAATGAGCGTTATAAATCACTTCATTCATTCTGAATGGCTAAATGAGTGAGGATGGCCTCGAGATGATCATGTTCGGTTCTCACTTATAGATTTTTCAGTATAGGAGCAGTTGAGAGGGGAGGTGAAGGGGATGGAGAAAGAGAGAGAGAGAGAGACACACATGGAGGAATTCAAATGCAGCCAGCATGGCGCCCTGCTGCATCTGTGGTCAGGCTGTGTCTCAATGCAACTACAAAATATGTGTGTGTGTCCGCATTGTCCTGGTTACTGCCTGTCAAACAGCTCACTCCCTTTGTGGTAAAGCAAACATGAAAGGGGGTAAAAGTGCATAAACAAAGAAGACTAATGCAGTACACGCATGAATATCAGGATGTACAGTATGTGTACATATAATAGAAAGCAGGTGTTAATGGATGGTAAATGCCGTACATTCACTGCGTTGTGCTTTTTATGCTTGTATGCATTTGTGTGTGTGTGTGTGTGTGTGTATGTACCTGGAGTTTCATGTCAGCGTAGGCCTTCTCAGAGCTGAGCTCCACCTGTTTCTTGAACTGCTCCAGCGCCATATCTGCCTGCTGGATCTGCTGTCTTTGGCTCTCCCTGGCTCTGTCCAGCTGGCTCTCCATCTCCCTTCAAAGCAAACACACAGAAATGAATATATGAAGCCATAGAATGGCAATTGCAGACCAGATATCCAGAAAAGTTTTGTTAAGTGAGTAAGTGACCTCTATTTTTAGAGAAAGTTTCAAAACAGTAGTTACAATGTGATTTAAAGGACAGAAAAAAGGAGAGAAAATAGAAACACGTCAACAAGAAGCAGCAGCGCCTGTTTTCTGCTACGTGCAGCATGATACCTGAACACATGCAATAAAAAATACCTGTTAAATAGCATCTTTGCAGATTTCATTATGCTTTTTGTCATTTTGATTTAATTCGAACGAGCAGAGTGATAGGAAAGTCATTTTAACATAAAATTCTACCGTATCCGTCAGCTCAAATACCTTGGCGTGTGTGTGTGTGTGTGTGTGTGTGTGTGTGTGTGTGTCTTCCATGCAGGTACGCTGCTGCTATTGCTGGCAAATGTCAGGTCATGCAGTTGCAGGCTGAGTGGATTGACAGGCACACTAAGAGGGACAGCCTCATACTGAGTGCTGTCAGCACCTAGCCGAGAGGCCCAGCCACAACATCATATACAGCAAAACCAAGCAGCTGTCAAGCCTAACCCACGGAGTGTGTGTGGGGACAGGAGTGTGTGTGTGTGTGTGTGTGTGTGTGTGTGTGTGTGTCAGGGTGGAGAAAGACGGTAGAAAGAACGACAGAGCTGAAAGTGAAAGAAGTCTTATTTTTGTGAACCACCTGAGAATTTGCATGTTGAACTCTACGTTCAGAGAGTGGTCACGTATCCGGCACTAATAAGTACAAATAAATGTCTGGCAGATCAGATCATGGATATAAAAATACTATGATACCCCTTTTATATTCATAACTGATGAGCAAAGTCTGCAGTCAGTCACGTACAATGACACACATGATTTGTTTTTGACTTGGACACAGACTTGAACAATCATGTCAACACGCGCTCACATCTGACAGATTTTATTAACTCCAAGTGTTCGTCATATGAGATTCATATTGGATTTGGAATGTTAGAAGTTGGCGGGTTCCTAAATCTATTGCATGACCTTTATTGAGGAGAACGTGTTACCAAAATCCGATCAAAAATCTGGATTATATTACTGATAAAAAATGTTTACAGTACATCACTGAGATTGTCTCCTTTATAAAACAATGCAGAAATAATATATGCCTTAAAGGTCCAGTGTGGAAGATTGGGGGCCTGTCCTCTTTCAGAATAAGGCAGACACGGAATATAGTATTCATAACTATGTTTTTATGCATTTTTACTCACCTGAAAATAAAAATCTTTTTGTTTTTGTTTCTTAAAAGACTTTTAAATCTACAATGGGAGCAGGTCCTCTTCCATGGAGGTCGCCATGTTGAAACACCGTGTTTCTACAGTAGCCCTGAGCAGACAAACTAAATACTGACTCTACACAGGGCCTTTCAAAGTGTTGTTTCTCCTTTACACTACACTAAGAGAGGTGATGTGAGGAAATTGCAATGCAGCAATTACACTACCAGATGCATCTAAATCTTACACACTGGACCTTTAATGACTCACATAATTTGCTTTTAATATACGAGTAAAAGTTGCTGCAAAATACAACATAGAAACATTTAATTAATTAATTAATTTAATTTAAAGGACCAGTGTGTAAGATTGAGGGGAACCATGTTGATGATGTTATCTTGTAATGAGCTTCTTATATCTACGGATGCCGTGAGTACCATGTTGAACCCAAGTGGCAACCACCATGGCTGTGAAGTGAAGCCGAAATGGAAGTGCCAAAAACTGCAGTTCCTCGAATGGCCACTCGAGGCTGGCTACAGAACAAGTCATTCGCCATAGGTCCCCATATTAAGATGCCCAGCTTCACAGCAGAAATAAACATGTTTACAGCCTGGTGCAAATTACCTGTTTAAATTACATTAAGGCATAAAGTTATGCCTAATTAACAGTGTGGCCACTTTGATTGGCAGGTGGGTGCTGTCACAGGCGGTTTGAGCACCCAGGCGTCATTCAGCATGCCTCAGGTCCACCAATGACTCGTGTCTTTGACGATTTTTAGATCAGGCAGGAGGTGGAAGAGACAGGACTGCCAAGATGGTGGCGGCCAGAGCCACCACACTCTGAGCTTCACAACACTGCGAGTGATGTCGCGGATACGAAGTTCATTCTTTATACTGTCAATAGCTGAACCCCAGTTTCTGCAGCAGCCCAAAACACACAAACTAAGCACCGTCTCTAGATAGGGTGTGTTCGTCATGTGTTTCATGGGCACCATAGTTTCTAACTTAGAATGATTTAATAAATATTTGCATGTTTTCTCCAAGAGCACAGACTAGCATCCAGCCACAATTCAAGTCAAATAAAGTGAATGTCTTATGATAAATACTTAAAGATTATTAAAAATGCCTCTCTGGGAGCTACACTGAGGATAACTTTATGAAGCTGGGGTAGTTAGATAAAATATGCATGTTTTTGGACCAAGTACAAACAACAAAAAACAGGCTGTTTTAAACTGCTCTGAATCAAAAAATGTATCCCTTAAAGTAAGATGAACTTTTTGCACTCCTGTCCCTGCTATTAATGAGAGTTAAATGGTAATAATGTGAGGTGAACCTCGCTGAAAATGGTGAGTGAACTGACATTTCTTCAACACAAAGTGAAGCAAAGACACAACCATGAATCTTTAGTTCACTACAGCGGCTCCTGAAACCTTCCAAGACTTTTCTTCTGATTAATGCACAAAGATGACAATGTTGGGGAGAGAATATGACTTGCTGTGCATGTTTTTTTCACAATGTGTACAGTTCTGTGTCTCTGTGTTGCTTCTATTCCTTTTCTCCTTGTAAATTACCTAACATTGTATAAATAATTATTCCCTGTGGACAGACAAGCAAGAGGAAGAATGAATTTTTGGCCAGTGGGTGAGACTTTACACCAATTAGAAGTACAAATATTACAAAATTACAACAGGCACACAACGGATGGTGGGGGAGGACTAAGACGCTCCACACAAGACTGTCAAGTGTTTGTGTTGTGATTCAGAAAGAATACAGAACACACACATTCACAAAGTTAGCAATCATCTCCCATAATCAAGGCAGCAACTCAAAGGGTTTATAAAGATAGAGCAATAAAGAAAAAAAATAACCAGAGAAAGACAGAGGAGATAAAAACAGCAAAATGTAAAGAAGGCATTAAAAAGGCAAAGAACAGAAGCAGAGGACTGAAAAAGGAATGTGCAAGCTTTCTCTCCTCTTTATAGTTTTTTGTCTCTTTGTAATTTTGGTCTCTCTCATGTCGGACATCAAACGACAAAGAAATTGTTTTTTTTTCTCTCCCAATTTTGTGTACTCTGTAATTATTAATCAGTCTAGTTGCATGACTGCCTTCCGGGCTCAGACAGACACAAAGGATATGTGGAGAGACGGAAGATGGAAAAAAGAAAGACAGAGGAAAAGAGAGAGGAAGATGGAAAAGAGGAGGATGTCACAGAAATAGCAAGTTTTTTAAACTTCCAAGGCAGAGCAGAAATGAATTGGGTGTGTGTCTCCATTGTATGTGTGTGCACGTGCGTGTATATATGCCTTTGTTCATGAGCCACAGTCCCAAACTCTGCGTGTGACTGACAACTCTACTCAAGGAATGCACTATGACTAAGTTGGAGCTGGCTGCTGAGCCTATACCTCTGAGGATACACCTAAAAAAACTCAATGCAGCTAACTTCAAGTGTATGACAGACTGAAACATATTATGCTCTAAAGCTGTGGAGAGCAGGTGAACACATGGCAGCTTCAGTGATTCCTTGGAGAATAACTGTGTGTGTGTGTGTGTGTTTCTCTGTGTGTGTGGTCACTAGAGCGGTAGACAGCGTGTCACCATCAATAACAGAGCAATGAGGGTGAGATGAGAGGACAGAGAAAAAAAGAATCAGGGAGGCCTGGCAGGGAGAAACACAGAGGGTAAGGAAGGAGAGGGGTGCCAGCACCAGGGCGGCCCGTTGGCTTTAAATGGATCTCTGGTCAGAAAAGTGGAAGGAGAGGAGGCTCAAATTAAAGATGTGCCTTCTCTAAAGAGGAAGTCCTCTCATCCCTCAATCCTAAACGGCTGTTTAAAGGGGAGGAAGAGAGGGAGGCAAGCAGAGAGGAGTGTTTGTGCTAGAAAGGGTGAAAAAGCTTCCGCCATCCAGCCGCCTGGCAGACAGGAGGGGTGCAGGGATGCCGGCGTTTTCCGAACTGCCCTGACCACACAATGCCACGTGCCGCCTTGTGTGCGCACCACATGCTGGATATACAGACACAAGGAACCTACTGTGTATAAACGTTTACATACACGTACAGTTAATACAAGAGTACACATTAAAGTTAATACACACAGAGCCTACTGTAATTGCTTATGCAAATATTCTTTTCATCTGAGAAGAGTATTTAAGAATTGTATGGGCTGCGATGTGGGTGGAGCAGCGCATGGAAAAGACTGACAAACAGACTTGAATGCACACTTGCATGTGGATGCCTCTGGTCTCTAGTATAAAAAGACAGAGAGTGAGAGTGTGTGTATGTGTGTGTGTGTGTGTGTGTGTGTGTGTGTGAGTGCGTGTGTGCAAGTGCAAGAGAGTGCCCGCGCATCTGCGTCTGTGAGCTCATCCAAACGGAATGATAACGAATCCACAGACACATCAAAGGGGCCTGGAAAAAAAAAAAAAAAAAAAAAGAGGGAGCACAAAAAAGAGAGAGAGAAAATGCAAAACTGAAATATTCAGCGCCCTCTGAAGAAAAAATAAAACAGGCTTGGTTTTCATCCACATCCCCAGAGAAAGAGAAAGGGAGAAAAAAAAAAAGAAGAAGGCAGAAACAGACACAGAATATGAGACAGACCACAAATAAGTGAACACAAAAGAGAGGCAGCACAAGGGCAAGAAAACATTAAAGACGGAGAGAGAGAAAGAGTTAAAAAGGGAGAGTGGAAAACAGAGAATGGTTGAGCTCGGTGGCTTTAAAACTGCCTTTTACCAATGTGGCATGTTTACAAACAACATTTGACATCAAGATATGAAGCAAAATGGCCACATACGTAGAAAGGATGAGGCTTCGTTATCATTATCCATCTCCCACAGTGCACACCAGTAATCCAGGTGATGAAGGGAAGAGTTACTAATGTTACAACCAGCCTCACTTAAACTAAGTGTGTTAACGCTTAAAAATTAAGATTTAAACCTCCCTGTAGTTTGTTCTGCTTTTTCCAGGACTGACAACAGCCCCATGGATTTAAGTTTTAATTGAAGTTAGACTTTAATTATCCCACACTGCGGAAATTCACTTGTCACAGCAGCTTGTATACACAAGGTGAATAAAAAAAATTACTCATAAATAAGAAAATATATAAGAAAAGGAGTTTGTTAAAGAGTCTGACAGCTGTTGGAATGAAGGACCTGTGGTAGCGCTCCTTCTTACATGGTGGAAGTAGCAGTCTGTTGCTGAAGGAGCTGTATAAGATGTCTACAGTTGTTACACAGTCATTACACAGTTGTTACAGTTGTTACAAGCCACTCACGAGATTACCAGTTTTCTTTTTGGCTGGTGAGTGATGCAAATATATCAACCACTTGCATATTTCACCAGCATTTGGCTCGTGACTGGTGTTAATTTTGTGCCCTGTTAAACTGCCAAAAAAATAAAATAAATCACTGCCTACGCCTCCGTAATTGTTCCAAATGTCAGTACTTCCTGGTTTTCTTCGTCTTCATTGATAGTAAACTGTAAACCTTTGAAGAACTGAACGCTTAAGCAATAATTAATAATCGTTAGCCCCACATATATTAAATTCAAAGAAAGGGCAAGCATAATGTTAGCAGCAGATCACTGGACTCTGCAGAAGGGAAAGGGCTTAGTGCCTCGCCATGATAGATGACATTTCAATTCATCTGTACAAACTCCTCTGAAGCTTGTGCACTCCCATCACTGGGGATGAAACCAGTAACGTCCCTCATGATAGCTAGTGTGTCAAAGCCAACTGAACACCCAAAGGAGCGAGGAAGAGGATGAAGAGGAATCTGGTGCAGCCAAGGCTGATACCACTATGTAGGAGTATAAACATGTGGGTGGGACAGAACAAAAAGACATACTAGATGTCTGTCTCATGCTTCAAAATGGCTATGAAGTTCAGATTTATTAAATATTTCTATACAACTTCTTTCTGCTTTGGTACAGTTCAGATATGTTGAAGTAAGGCAGCTCAAACTGTGCCTGAAGCACACAAAAGCAAAACGCACCAGATGGTATGACGTTATTATAAAAAATGTTCAGAAGAAAAGAGAAGAGGAGAGGAGTGATTTTACTCATGACATGATTTCGAACCGGGATTTTCTTGCCTTCGTTGTGTATTTAGATCCTATTTGGTGTCATGAATTATGCAAACTTCAGCATAATATGCTAAATCAACTCGGCATGAGTCCCTAATGTAAACATACTGTATTTACATATCCAAAATATTATACAATGGAAAAGACAACAACCAAAACCCCAAAGACGATGAGATTGAGTTGTTTCAATGCATGAATTAGCTTGCATCTGCTTTGGTAATAATTCATACCGTCAGTGCACATTTGTAAGTGAGTTAGCTTAATATGAAAATGTCAAATAAGGTTATGTGTGATAATCATGTAGGCAAGGCGAGGCGTTTCACATCATTACAGCATGAAAATGTCATGATATCAATCAGGGGATACTGCAATGATCAGATATGACAAATTGTCACTAAATGCCTGCTTGACTATTATTTTTTCCAGAGTAGAAACTTATTATCTGCCTCATTATCTATCCATTTGATTCAGTATTCAAAAAGACAGAAAGAATCATTGCTTATACTTGCTCCATTAGACAATCCTGATACCAGATGGCAAGCTTAGCACCCATATTAGCCGCGACACTAAAACAAAAAGCTTTTCTTGTTGATATTTTAGTTCCTTGTTACATTTCTGCCTGCAAATCAGTGTTCAGTAGACTACAGTAGAGTATAACGCAAGAGTATCTGACAATGTGATCGTCCTTTAACTCAGAGATCCTTGGCTATAGGACCCGGTTAAAGACCTCTTTATAAATTTTCCTTTAGTCAGGTCTGCAGTATTGAACAGGCGCTTAACCCATCTCTATCCTCCACTTTCAGTGCAGTTACCATGGGAGAAAATATCGAGCCCTGGTGCAGCTTTTCAATATTCAGGATCCATACCTCCACCTGCTCCAGCACCTCAACACTAACTGGGCCTCTGCTTGGCTGCCTCTGGTCCCTCTCCGGACCACCACCACCACCACCCCTGCTTCCCTCCATCCCTCCTGTCATGAGAGAGGAATGCTGAGAAAGATAAGACCACTTCAAAAGACACACAGAGATGTATGTAGGGTATGCATGTGCACACACACACGCACAGAATAGCATGAAAGAACATATGGATGCATTCTACATCTTTAAGAGTAGAGGGGCATGTGGCTTGGTGGTGTGTTGTGAGGTTGTGATTTGAAACTATAGTCGAAACTTTATATTGAACTGAGGAAAAAAGTAAATTCTACATGTCCCATCCGTGACAGTGTGAGCGTGTGCAAAGGCTTGGACAGGCGCTCACACCGCCGGTGTGTTAGCCTCTCATAAAAAAGGCAAGCACACTTTCCCTCCAGCTGCCTAAAGTAGGAACTGTCTCTGCCACTCCAAACTGTAAACGATCAAACTGAGCAGAAGTTACCGCAGAGACACAGTCAGAGCTGCGACAACCCCTTGCACCACAACCTCAGCAGGCAGGCATGTGGTTTTGATAAAGCCAGTTGGGTGCCAAGCGGCAGGAAGGAGTATTGGAATGGTATGGGAGGAAGAGCATGGAGGAAAAAAAAACATCATTTATAATACAATATCAAATATAATAAACAGCCCCTTCATGGGGAGAGAAATATCGTAATCTAGAAATAGACCAGCTGTTTTATTTTTTCCCTTCTTTAAACATTCAGGTGATTTTCTGATGCTTAAATTGTGATTTGGAGGTCACTGTTGCAAAAGCAGGCAAGCTGTTTCCCAGATGAGCTCCCTCTCTCTCTTTTTTCCCCCCCTCTGTGGTGCATCTCTCCATCTCTATGCTAATGCCCTGTAATGATCTGAGGCACGTTGGGATGAAAGAAAAGGAGAGAAACTTGTTCTCTGCACAGCTTTGTAGTGCTTTCTGTTGTTGTTGCTATAGTAACACAGACCTGAAACTCAAATTGACACAGCAATGCTTATTTGCATGGCAGGACAGGGTGATTTTTCTTTTTATTATGGAAAGAAAGCGTGGGCGTAAAAGCGTGAAAAGACATCAGCTATATATGCAACATGCAAACACTAATAATCAGGACTGTCAACATATTCATCACCGGTTGCTGTCCTACTTATATGACAAAGAAATAAAATATCAGAACATATAAATTGTTGTCATCTATGTTGTGTGGGTCAACAAACACACACACATCATAACACACAGTGTCTGGCACATGGAAGGTATGTTGAGAAGTTGTTTAATTTCATCATCCATCCTCCCATCTTCACACACTCGCACCCCTGAGTGCGATCTCGCTTTGACTTTGAAGTTCTCCTGGATCGCCTTTAAAGGCCGTCAGTGTTGCCACGACAGAAGGCAGGTAACAGACATCAGACTGCTTAGTGTGTGTGTGTGTGTGTGTGTGTGTACGTGTGGAGCTTGAGTACTTAATTAGCTAAGAGCCCGATGGGCCACTTGCCGTTTCTCAGTGTTTAACACTAAACGAGGGAATGACTGGCTCGTTACTGATACTAACAACAAGGATAATTTATGCACAAGTGGATCTGTCTGCTGCGTTTAAGCTTGTCCTCTGTTGCTGGGCTGACAATGACAAGCACAAACAATAAGCAGGCACAGCCATCAATGTCCCTCTGCGATCTTTACGCTGAATACTAAACACCAGGAAACTACAAAATCTGTTTTCATGTCGTTTCAAAGGCAGAAACACAAAGGAACTGTAATAATAAACACGTCTTACAGGTTAAGACAGTTTCTGATTCACAATAAAGATTCATCCTTGTTTTAGAGGCCATTTTAAAAAGTGTTTGGCTAAGACACAAAGTGCCTGAGGGCCATTGATGGGGACCAAGAAAAAAAGCAAATACAGCCACGCTCAACCCATTCTTCCTAATCCACTGCCTCTGGGCCACTATTATATTGTGACAAACAGTTGAAAACATCTCAAGGGGGGTGATGGCACTGAGACTGGCCTTGGCTGTGTACGGCTGGAACTGAAGCTGAGGTTGTTGAATGGGCGTTGTGTTTAATTGTTCAGAACACATTCTAGTTTCGCCAGGGAAACTGTAATCTGCTTGTGACTAAGTAATGTGGTCCAGTATGGGATTAATTACCCATTGGAATGTACTGACTGGCTGACTGGTTTGGTTGGCTGATTGGCTGGAGTCTGGTGAAGTCTAGGATGTCAGCAGAGTGTTTAATTCAGGGGAAGGGTGTGACAGAGCTGGAAGTGGCTCCCTACCTTTAGGGCAGTAAATGTTAATAATTATCTAAAGTGCAAAGGATGGGTTCAAAAGTTCGAGCTGCTAAATCTGCTAGCATAAAATTCAGGCCAGATTTTTTGTTGTAAAGGTATAATTAATAACACAAAGACAGAAAGAATGAAAAGAAGCTATAAATTAATTAATTTTCTGAGGCCAGTGGAATACACTGTAAACACAGCATTGACATATTATCACCTTATAAAGGTCCTATGGTAAAAGTGCTAGCAAACATTGGCCTATTTGATATAACATCAAGAAGAAACAAATCAATATTATAATTCAGTCTGAGTGATATTTCTGGCCACCTTAAAGCCCAATATCTAGTCTTGTTTTGTCTCTGTTTTTGTTCTCCACCAGCTCCTGAGGGAAATATCTGGCTCTTAAGCTGATAAACTTTCACTAGCTAGTTGCTAACTCCGTCTGACTGCTGTTTGGTGCTGGATAGGTAGTGTATGGTGGGGTTTAAAAAAAAAAAATAGCTGGCTGCAGAGAAAACTGATGACAGTGAACCAAATCAGTAAATTTGCGGGCCACGAAACCAAAACAAAGTGCTAAAAGGTGCTAAAAAAGAGCTGAAGGGAACCGTAGAGTTGGGTGATAATCGTCTGAGGGTTCATCACTAAGAGTGGTTCCCTTTTATGTTACACATGGCCGAGTGTTCATATGAAAATATTAATTAGTGCAGCTTTAACTTATATAAATATGCATGATCACTATAAATTTTAAAACATTTCTACAGGAAGTTTTGAATTGAAGTTGTGCTAACTGTCTTTTCTTTTTGATGTAAAGCCCATAGCACACCAATCATGCATTCTCCAACAACACGTAATAGTCTAATGTTGGCAGTTGCTTATTGTAATTAATTCATTGTATAATTTTATAACGACACGCTTTCGAACACAGATTGAAAATCTCAAATCTGGCCAAACATCTCCAAACAGTTCCAACCAAGGACAGACAGTCACGGCACACCAAACAAATAACTGTGTTTGTTAGAAAATGTTTGATTGATGTGCCTTTACATCTACACTCACATGATATTTCCCTCACATGGCTATCAGTTTTTTTAGTGTGGAAACTGTTTGATTTATACAGTAGGATTAAGTTCGCTATTTTTCTTCAAGACAACACGAATGCCTGTTACTCATGAAGCTCTGATCTGTACGACTTCTCATCACAGTTTCCAGGCTCTCAACTCTAACTGTACAACTCACAGTTATAAAAAAAGATCAAAGAGAGTGTGGAAGGGTTGGCTTGTTAAAGCCAAACTCCACCTTAAATCAGAATTCATACACACTGTTCTTATGATCAAAGACTCGAGTCTGTAGACATAAACAACTCTCTAATAAAGTTTGAAGACACAAAGTCAAGGCTCAAATGTGTGATACTAGTAATTGTAAAATATATGATCCACTGGCGTTACATATGTTGGATTTTTCATGACCAAAGGGGGCGATTTCAGTACAAACTGTAATAAAGCAGCATATGTGTCGATATATTTGTCAAATAACCCCAACAACCATCACTGTGTTCATGTTTTGACAAGATTATGATCGGGTTTGTGCAAGATGTCCGTCGCACACACACACATACTCCATTCTTTTATATGTGTAGGGTTCATTACTCCAGCACGCATTTTAACTCACATTTCAACTCCACACATCTGCAAAACACACACACACAGTTACACACACACTGGCTGACATGCTGATGGCGTGCTTTAGACCATTATGTCAAACACTCGGCCAAGAGGGAAGGACGAGGACCACACACAGTCGCGCCGAATTTAGAGCTCACTAATGTGGCTATTGTGTAAATGCTAACATAGCTGATAAAACACAGAGTACAATGTGTATGCGTGAAGCTATCTGTATTCAGACGCGGGCTACATGAACTGTAGCGTTGGGTTGTGCATCCAAAAAGTGGTCAGCTGTTTGCTGCATCTGCCCCATGGGAAACAGGATAAAGGTTTAGCCACACTAAAATAATAGAGGTCTTGCTATGATGAATACAGCTTCTCAATTACAGCATTTTTGGACACTTACTCTGTAATCAGTGCTAAATAAAACGTTTTCCTAACTCAGATGTAACACTGACAAAAAAACTTTCACTGTGATACTCGAATGTATTACTGCAACAACAAATAACACTTTTGGTTGGGTCCTTTCTTTTTGTACCTGAGTGCATCTTCTAGTTTGGCTATCTTCCTCTTGGCCTCTGCTCTCTCTTTGTCTGCCTCACTCTGGATTGTCAAAACCTGAGGGAGAATAAAAGAGAGGTGTAAGCGAGTGCAACAGCAGACATCATCAAACGTCGCACAACAAAACTCCCCCCTGTCTGTGAACCTGTGCATCTGGTCTCGTCTTTTGTCTCCATCACCCCATCAAAAGTACCATCTGAGCCTGCACAGAGGGCCTCTCACTCTGGATCTATGGCAGCCATATGGGCCTTTCTTATGGCCAGATACTCTGTCCTCCTTCACGTGTTTCATTTACCGCTCCTGAGGAGTGGAAAAAGGAATCTTTCCAGGGGAAACAAAATGGAAAGTGAACGACTGTCTTCTCTCTCTTTCATTGTTTTTGTCTCTTGTCACCTTGCAGAAGGAAGAATTTAAAAAGGATACTGGTGGATTACAAGGACAGAATAAAAAAAAATGGATCTGAGGAAAAAGAGATCAAAACCAAACCACTGACTTTCTTTTAAAGAGGCTTGATTTAAATTCTGGCTGACCCTGAATAAAGCGCACACAGGCATGCTAAGTTCTTGCAGGTGTATCAGCCAAAGGGGCCCCTGTCTATGCCAGCCTGCCACCGGTACTCATATTATAACTGTTGCACTTTGAAGATGACCCAGGTGCAGCAGTTCTTTAAAAACCTGATTTTCACCTGAGAAGTCTGGCTTGGACTGGACTGGACCGGCTCAGATCATTAACAATGGTCTCCTCACTCTATGGTTTATGGCTACTCTACGCCTTTGAAGACCTGAGTGAAGGGGCAATTAAAAGTGGGCCCAGATACACCGACAAGAAAATGTCCCTTAAACTTGTAGAGTCGCTCTGCAAAAGACGACATTCACCTTTTTTGCAGAGCGACTCTACAAGTTGGATTTGCTTATAACGCTCATTCTCAACTTACGCTAAATTATAAATCCTCTTTTTTCTTCTCTGTCCAGCCCCACATCTACCTGTTAATCACGGTTCTGATTTTACGAGACCAGACATAAAATCTAAAAAGGGGGGACCAAAAGGAACATGTGACTCCAAGGCTTTGTACTCTACTTGACCGTAATAACTTTGTCCAGGGCTGTTTTAATGTAACGACAGAAGCTATGGAGCTCGGTGGATCAGTTTTCCCAAAGGAGCACACTACCTTTTTCTCACAGTTGATCTGCAGTTCATCTTTCTCCTGCTGTAACTTTATCCCTTGATCCTGAAAAGAAGCAGAAATGATACTGTGACACATCACGCAAGAACAAGCTTATTGTAACTTTTAGCACTTTCAAAGCTCGTAGTGTCAAACAGAAAACATGCATTCTCCTACCACCGCCCAAATCATACCCTGACTTCTTGGTGTCTTCGATGTTCACTTTCCATGAGCTGCTGCTTGAGCTGAGCTACAGTTTTCTCAAATTCCCCTATCACCTCAGAAGCCTGGAAAAGAGAATCAAAGAGGAAACAGGTAAAGAAAAATGCAGCTAAATTTGGTGCAATTTTGTATTTTGCAACAATCAAAAGTGAAATTAGCAGTCTGGTAGGAAGAACCGTGTAGTAATGTGGACCTTAGCAGCAGACAGAGCGTGTTCTTGATGTAAGTGGCTCATGTCAGTCTCGTATTTGGCCTGGAGCTTCTGCATAGCTTGCTTGTGCTGCTCACTCTGCTGCTCCTTCTCCTTCTGCAGAGTCACGTTTCTGTGGACGGTTCAAAGCATGACAGAGCGGTTAATGCACCACCAATTAAATAATTACAGTTAAGGTATTTGATGATTCCTTAAGACCTCAAGCAGATATTTTACAATAAAGAACACATATTGATGAGTGAACATTTCTCCCTCCTTTATCGCTTCTCATTCCACACACCGTCTGTTGGCCTCCTGCAGTTCGGCGCTGATGGATGCAACGTTGATTTCCAACTGGGCCTTCTCCTGTGTCACCTTCTGACGCAGCGCGTTGCCCTTCGCCACCTCCACCGACTGCTGTTTGACCCGTTGCTCTAGCTCACGCACCGTTTGCTCCTGAATCACAAGCACACAGAGAAACCACTAAACCAAACAGCTTGAACCACTAAGGGCACCAGCCTGAGAGAAATGTCATGGGTCAGAGGACCACACGCTCCCACAGGGAAGACGGACATAGATATCTGTTCGCTAATATGGAAGAATGTGGCTAACGATGTAGCTCGCCTAATCTCTGATTCCATCCTTGATTCTGTAACTTTATAAATTATAAATACTTATTGTTTATGTTATATTTTGTACATAAAATAGATTGTTTTGCATTCAAAGATCTGCAAGACATCATCAAAAACAACTTTATAGAAACTGTAGCAAAGGTCAAACCAGCAGAAAACCTTTCAATGCTACACGGAGAAAGATGGAAATATTTCTGTTTTGTACATCTAATCTACAAAAGCAGCAGTTTCTGAAGTCAACTGTTGTGCCTTTGAAAAGTTTCTACAGTGTCTATTTCACCTTGTTGCCCTGATTCTTACATTTTTCTGTCTAAAAACCTCATATAAAGAAAAGAAACCTGCCTCCAAATGTGAATGTACTATTCAGATCAACATGTTTCAACCAACACTGGACAACAATTAATAAAATCCAACTGCAACAGGATTACTGAAGTCTCAACTGCAATGTTTTGATCAGCATGTCTCTGTTTTCTTTGTATCTCATGCTCTTTTTTACTTAATGCATGCAGTCCATAAAACAGGTCGCACAACTCTTGTTCTGTACGCTGTGCTTTAAAGAAAACACGGCGTACTAGAGGAGAGTCATGTGTTTGTGCGCACATTTACAAAAGCACAGTAGTTATACGATATGAACTTCTAGTGAAAGCACAGTAATGCAAATGTAGAACAGTAGGATGCAAATCTACTGTGTTCAACACAAACGTACAGAAAAAACTTCACTGTGTACAAACCAGATTCCAAAAAGTTACGTAAAACATAAATGAAAACATAACGCAATCATTTTCTTTTTTTTCCTGACTTATATTTAATTAAATACTGTACAAAGACAAGATATTTACTGTTCAAACTCAACCCATGCACTTATTCTGAATTTAATGCACTGTTTATGCTTACTATTTTCAGTGTCCCAACTTTTTCGAAATTGGGGTTGCACTTTTAACTTCTGAATCTGAGCAAACTGATCGTATGTGTTGAACTTCACTCTTCGCCCACATTAAGTTATTTGAGTAGCAGATGTCAAAAGCTAAATCGCAATTCTAATTTTCAATAAAGAGAATGATCAAAGTCCAGCTGATCCAGACGGCTTCTACCGGCACCGATTTGATGAAAAGAAACATCCCCTCTCTGCATACAGTCCCCCCAGCATATGCATGTGTATCTTTGTGCGTGGAATGCAGTGTGGGCAGGCTGATAAAGGCGATGACGGCGCGCTGATTAAAGATGGAGCGTGCTAGTCCATCTAGACGATGACAGGAGCTGGTGATGACAGGAGGTGGAATGGCAGAGGAGGGAGCGGTGTGTTTGAAAAGAGAGCAGCGCCCGGTCGAGGCTGGTGAGAGAGATTTTTGTCTTTGTGTTAGCAGTGTTGGGGTGCTAAAAAAAGGGGAACAAGAGGCCTGTGTTGTGCTGGGACGCGTGCTGACACTTAGCTCTCTGGCAGGAGATGAGAAGAAGCACCTCTCCATGTTGAGGCTGGACTAGGCACACCTGGACACACTCAGCAGAGCAAATTATGTCCTCTAATTAGGTGTTTTAGAAGGAGAATTACAAGGTGTGAAGTGCAGACTACATAAGCTACATTATGAGCTTCTCTCCTCGTCAGAGATTTAGAAGTGATAAAGTCTTTGAAGATGGGTGTAATTTGGAACAAGAAAGTCATACAGAGTGATGGATGATCTTTTACAGTTTTTGTATCAGGATTAAACTAGAAGACAGCCTGCATCACTCATCTCCTGAGGCCTGTCAGGCTGTGTGTGTGCATGCATGTTGTGTTTCAAACTCTAATGTTGGGAGGATAGACAGTTTGACGGAAGACATAAGCATGGGAGACAGAGTAGACTGTGGACTTGGAATAGGTGTCAGACACAAGTTTGTTTACCCCCGTTTTACTGTGACTATTACAGAGGGTGCGCAGACATGGTTCTGTGAGGCTGTTCACTGCTCGACAAAATTATATCTTTGTGTAAAACGCGGTTGACTTCAAGTAATTTTCGCGTTCAGGCACAAAAACACAAAGGAGAAAAAAATTGTGGAGCTAATTTCACAGTTATCTTGCACACACTTCTAGGACCAAAAGATAATAAAAATACTAGCGACTAGCATGAAAGGGATATTAGTTCATCTCTAACAAGTAGACAACATTAATCATATCTCCATTATCAGTCCTTTGGATATGGACATGCATGAACTACAGTGAAGAGTTTGGCTGGTGCAATACCTAGGCAGATACCGGCTTGTCTTTATTTTCAAACACCTACTCAGTCACTCTATCTGCTCTTGCCCTGTGCATAGATAACGTCCAAAAATAACAACATCTGACATATCTGTAAGCCCCTTGTGAGATCTTTGATCTGCGTTGGATAGAAATCCAACCAGGTAGAGATGGGCAGATGAACATTCTTCGTTTCACTGTTATTAAACCAGATCCAGTTTGAATAAATATGAATCATCAATCTGGTGTTTGTCTTGGCTTGCATACTTTTCATGTGAACTTTTCACATCGTGTCCCAGGTTTGAACTTTTGTTAGTGGCCTGAAAAAGATAGTAAGCATATAGTATCATTTACTGAACAAAACACATGCTCAAAGCTGCTCCAGCTCCCAGCTACTGGGTCAAAGGAGGAGAACTAAATATTCTACAAGCACAAAATGTTGCTGCATATTGAATAAACTCATGTCTTCTGACTGATATCTTCAAGGTTGCAGACAGACCTGTTCACAATAACAGAACACAAGACAACATTGATTCGAACGGATTAAGCTTAGAGACACAAACCATGACACAAGGTTGCTGTAATAACTCACCTGACATAGGTAAGTCCACTTTGAACATCCAACACAAGGCACATGAGTGTGTGTGTGTAGGTCAGCTCAAACTAACAGCAGGAGAGCAGCTAATTTACAGTGACAGAGGGCTCTTTTCATTCTCTGGGGCCTTGTCTGTCCTTAATTATTAAAAAGGGGCCTTACCACTGGCCCCACACTGTCCAGTGTTTGATGCCTCTTAAATGTGGGCCTGCTGACAGATTAAGGCCAGAAGCAATATGTGTGTATGTATGACATCCCATGAATGCGGATACTGATAACAATACTATTTATGAAGCAGTGCATATGCCTGGCCTCTGGTGTTGACGCTCCTGACTAATGAAATGTGCACGATCCCACTTAAAAGCAAAGTCCTTTCATATAACATCAAAGAAACTGTTGCTTCGGGAGGGGTGTGTGTACACGTGTGTTTTATAAAGATGATACGAGAGACATTCTCGCCCAGAGGTTACAGGATGTCTCCATTCATTTGGGCCACGGAGCGGCGTAGGTCAGTGTTTTATAATTAAGAGGTATGACAGATGTATATTCTTTCCTTGGAGCTAAACAAGCTGAGAGTTTTATGCAAAATAAAAAACACCAGTCTTGTCACACAGAATCCTGTTTGTTCCAGTGAAAGTCTGGTGTCGACTATAGAATATAATCTGCCCCCATGAAGTGTCTGAACACTTGAATCTCCTGCTGCTGTTTAACATGAATCTCCTTCTGTCTTAAGCTCCACTTGTGCTCATTCCCCTTAAAAGTGATGATCATAGACGAATGGAATAAACATGATTGTACCAAACCGAGTTAAATCGTGTTACATGAGGTCTGTTCAAACTGTTACAAGCTTGATGCTGTTTGGAGTCAACCACATGCAAAGCTGTCTTGCGTACATAAGCTGGCAGTCAATAATACAAAACGTACTGACAAAACTAAAATTCCCTTCAGCTTGATCAAAATTTAAATCCTAAACACACCAACGCCTGCTCCCGTACTCACAGTTGCTTGTGACCGAGCATTATACTCAGCCTCCATCTTGGACAGCCTGAGGTTGGTGTCCTCCAGCAGCTCCTGGATGTTCTCGGTGTGCTTCTTCTGCAATTCGAACTTCTCCTGCTCCATCTCTGTCACAGCAGCGTGCAGCTGGAAGAGCACAGAATAACTACGCAGTCACACATCTTTCTCCCTGTATTTGCACGACCACTTTGCTTTATTTTCTCAGAAAATCTGCTTCTTCAGGCATGTAACGTCTTGCTTATTCAAGGGGAACAAACATCATTTATACGGCTAAGTACTTTTTTTTTTTTATTATCACATCTGAGAACAAAAAAATGTGCCACAAAATTGCTCATGAGGCGCTAAGTGACCCAGAAGAGATGAGTGGAAATCTCATTAGGATCTTATTAAGCCCCAACAGCTCTGATAGCTCTAGCTATCAGGAGTGAAAACACAATTTACCCAGGGCAGAGAGCATTCATTTTTCATCACTAAAAAAACCCACACTAACTTAAGCACAACATGAAAGAATAACGATTTTTATAGTAGTATAGCAGAGTCTGCCTGCTCGCAGCAAAGTCTGCTAGTCTCATGCTATCAAACGGTCTTCCTCTGGCTCACGGCTGCTTACAGGGGGTTGGGCTGCAGAATATCCAAGCCAGTCAACTTTTTCCTCATACCTTCTTCTCCCACTCGTTTTTCAGGGAGTCGGCGCTCTGATCCGACATCTTCTTCAGCTCAGCAATCTGCTTCTCTTTGCTCTCGCAGATGACCTGGGATTCCCGCAGCACACTTTGAACTGTGGCAGAGCACGCACGCACGCACACACACACACACACACACACACACACACACACACACACACACACACACACACACACACACAAAGAGTAGTCAGGCCCTGCCTCAGGGTATGTACGCAGATGGATACACATGCACGAACACACACACACACACACACACACACACACACACACACACACACACACACACACACACACACACACACACACACACACACACACACACACACACACACAAAGAGTAGTCAGGCCCTGCCTCAGGGTATGTACGCAGATGGATACACATGCACGAACACACACACACACACACACACACACACACACACACACACACACACACACACACACACACACACACACACACACACACTCTCATTGATGCGCTGTCAGTAAATCAATGTCAATAGAGATATTGCTTCTATCAAATGGCCAGTAGCGCTTCTCTTTGCCAAGTTTATGTTCCTCGTGAAGTGCTTGGACGAAAGAGTAGAGAGAACGAAAGAGAGTTAAGCATGAAGAAAAAGACTCATTATGCGATTAAACTTTAGATTGAGCAGCACAGCTGGAGAACGTCACTCTACACCACTGCACTGTCTCGTGGAGTTGTATCTTTTCGAGCTTTTTACTCTGAGTGTTCAGAGACACTCGTGTAAACATCCTTCCAGTTAACCCTGCAATCCTGTGACCTCTCACCTTTCTTCTCCAGCTTACGGATCATCTCCTCCGATTCCTTCTGCTTGGCCCGGTACATACTCTTCATCTCCTCAATCTCACCATTCTTTCGGTCCAGAATCTATGAAGAAATGGGGAGCTAGGTTTTAAAAACACATACTGGAGAATATTCAGCTTTTTCACTGCAGAGAATATGGCTATAATTTGATGGTTCTTGATATAAAGTGTTTTTGTTGAAGTAGCAACTGAAGCTTTCAACCAAAATCTATCAATAGAACAAGTTTTCCATGCAAAGTTTAGAATTTTTGCTCCAGATCCTTCGTGGCTGAGGCTAAATTTAAAATGTACCAATTGTGAACCAGATATAAACGAAAGAGAAGACAGCCACCAAAATTCAAAAGCAGCACTGGAACCTGCAATCACTCTTATAGTTATCTTTTGGAACAATCCCTATGCCGTGTTGCAAGTACAACTGGTTTCTGTGAGAGTTTGACTACATTATATATACGATTCATTAATCTGACTGGTTGACGGGCATGATAGATGGTAGTTGGTCCATCCAATTACCTGGTCTATATTGGTTGAGAGTGCCTGTACTTTTCAAGCAATCAGGTTAGCCACCTGTAAATCACTGTAAAAATGTGCCACCATAGGCGGGAATGTGTGACACGTCCATCTGTCTACCACCACCTATCATGCCCTTCAACCAATCAGATCAATGAACCGTATAATGTAGTCAAACTCTCACAGAAACCAGTTGCAAGCAGAGCAAAGACATCTTTTCCATCCAGAAAAGCCTTCAGTGTTGGTCTTCACTCTACTTTTAATGAAGAAATACTCTCCTGTTCTAGTATAACTCATGCTAGCAGCATATACAGTATATATATTTAGCAACCGCCACTGTTCTTTTTAAACCAGCTCATGCCGAGTTGCTGGTAGTTTCTCAGAGGTTACAGAATTAATCTGTTACAGAATCAATCTGTAACCACTGAGCTCAGAAACAAGTGCGTAGCTTGAAGCCTGGCAAGATGGATTCTTGTGTGATCTGATTTTGTCATCTCATCCAGCTGCCTCACAAGGTTAACAGGTGGGTGTAACGTGCCAAGAAATACAGTGATGCACCAACAAAGCAGGGAAGAAGTAGTCTGCTAGCAGGTAAACATAAATGTAAACAATGCAGGATTCATAATTTTAGGAAAAATAGTCTTTGGAAATGTTTAAATTAGAAAGGATACACATTAAGCACGTTGTGTTTAGGTGAAAAAAGCTGAACGTAAACAGAAAACCTGTTTGTTTACAAGAAATCTCTACACCTTTAATTTGAGTGGCAGGTCTATTAAAAATGCACCTATATTACAACAATCAACAGCTAAATCTAATGTTGTTTTCTGATGATGTTAAAGGATGATTTACATTAGTAATACTGGTGAATACTGCAACACAATAGTCGTTCATTCTCAATCATGAATAAAGATTTTCATCTTTAGATTTGGTTATTTATAGAGACATGAGGCATTCGTATACATAATTCACCGTTTGACCTGACAAGACTTCATCCTCCACATGCTGATCTAATCCTAAAGAGACTATGGGCTAACTGAGCGAAATGGCATCTGAGTGAACCACCTGTGTGGAGGTGTGATGAGGTAACTGCATCTGCTTGCTGCTGCCATCTGTGAGTAATTAGATAAATTGGGCTATGAAGAGTTGGAGATCCAGTTTAGGAGGACAGTCCATGTAGAAGGTGTCTTGGCTCAGCTGCATATTATGCAGTTCGTCTGAAGGTCTACTGCACATTTTCTGGCAGATGCTAAACAAGCTCACAAGTCGGTTTTCTACCCACATAGTTTCAAGTAAAATTATGGTATAGTGCAGGCTTTCATGTACTGTATTGGTATGATCTCTGTAGTCAACGGTCCTAAAGTCACTGTACCAAATTCTACTCAGAATGTTAATCTAAATCTCTTAAGCGTGATTACTAATGGTATTGGTATTACCCATCAAATTAACAAGCCAGAACAAAACAGACTAGTCCAACAACAGATGATGCGATAGGATTTTCTGGCTGAAATGTCATAATGTCATAAGTGTGCTTATTTTCCCGCCAAAGAACTGTCCCCCCTAAGACTTTTTTTTATCTTTCTAGCATTTTGTTCTCTCCAAGTGCACTTAGTTGCCAGGCCTGTCATCCTCCGTGTGAATGGGATGGGGGAGATGAAAGGAGGATGGGGCAGCTGGAGCAAAGTTCACAGAACATTTAAGCAGCACACCCAATTTTTTTTTCCATTTCACCACCCCCAGAGAGAGATTGTTGTCTTTTTAGGGGTCCACCATGCAAGGACGTGACACAGTGTCAGGTCCAGGGAGAGTAGAGTAGACGGTGGGAAATGACAGCTTTTAGGGTGCCCATTTTAGGCTTTTATAAGATGTCCTAATGCAAGGGGGGAATCCAGCCTGGCTGGCCATGACTTCAACCAAAATTATGAGACTGAACTAGAGAGAAAAAAAAACACATGAGTATACTTTCTGTATGTACAGAGAAACCAAAATACAGTCATCTATTGTTTTCTGGTGTACGCTGCAGTCTACTGTTAATCCAACACGTTAAGAAAAGGAACAAAGAAAGGTGTGTTTCTTTAGCTGAGGTTATTAAATATTTTAAAACTACACACAGTACTGATCCACAACCATTAGCATACAACACTCAGGCCTGTTCTCTCATTACCCTCTCCATTTCAAGCAGGGGGACAATGACCAGTAGCCTTTCAGCAGCCTATACATTATTCATAAGGAGACTAATTAAAACTAAACCTAACTTGCCTTCCTTCCATCAGCCTCGTCAGAGTACACCCCTGAATCACTCCTCTTTGAAGCCATTAGAGGGAATGCTGGGTAAAATTCTGAGGAAATTAAATCGGACATAACTCGCAATCTGTATGTAATTAAAGAGAGAGGGAGAGGGAGAGAGCTAGCTGTCATCCTGTCTCTTGTCAAACACAAAGAAGCAATGGGCATCTCAAAGTGGAGAGAAAATTGGAGTGTTTTCTCTGTTTTTATTAAAAGCTTCTGTGGCAGCAAAGGAAAGTCATACTGAGGACGTGACAGATCCCAGGTGCTTGATCTGCAGTATAACTGATGGGCACCTAGTGTGAAACGAACCAGCTTTGCTTCTATTTTCACCAGCTGACAAAGAGCTTTGAAGAGCTGATTATTTGCGGGACGGGGCGACGAGAAGAGAGTCTCGGCTCCTTTCCTTTTCATTAGCCACCAAATAGAATCAAGAGTCAATGATGGGTACCGTAACGCAGGTTAACTAGTTTTCATGAGCACTTGAGTTAACAGACCTGCCTGTTCAGTTGCCCTGGAAGAAATTATCCCGTCATTTGAAACTCTTTTTATGTGTCGTTGCGCAATATTATCTGAAACTATGAGGACTGTGCAAACATTTTTCAGATATATAGTGGATATTCAACCAGTACTGACTCAGTTTGGATTTTATACACTTGAAATCATGGTTTCCTGATGAGATCTAGTGACTGAAAATTAATAATTATTTCATGCCAATCACAACCAAGGAAAAGCAATAGACGTCCAGAATGGGATTCAGCCATAGTCAGGCCATGCTCTTCCTTTGTGCACTCTGGACTGGACATCTTATGCCACAAGAAAATTGTTTGCAAAGACACAGTAAGACTACAGCCAAGACTATATAGCATTATTGCACCTTGTTTGCTTCATACAGTACCTGTGGTAGGCTAACTGAGTTGATATGAGACTAGATCTGCTGGTTTACTCCGCATTTACATGCATTTATGATTGCAAGTGTTGATTCCATACACAAAAGTAAACAATAAACAAACAACTTTCTGTCCTTTCCTAACAGCAGGAAATCATCATCACCATTAGACACCCTGTAATTAGCGACATTAACATTTTATTTATTTATCTTTATACACTACAAACTGAAACCAGAAATAAGATCCCACAAAGGTAACTGACGCAGGCAGAGGATGTATTCAATACTTCAGTTTTGAGTCTTACTTTCTCAACATCGGCATCATGTCTCTGCTGCATCTTCAGTTTCTCCTCCTGGTGCTTGGCCTCCAGAACTTTGATTTTCATCTCAGTCTGGAAACACACAAAAAAACAAATGTCATGTATGTAAAACTATGAAGCACTTTTTAACTCTCCAGTGAATCAGTTTTTATTTCCATGTATTAAATGAACGAAAACATCTGCTTATTACCAGGCAACACTGTTAAACATTGAGATGAGTGTCGTCACTTGGAAACATCATATAGTGTGACAGGATAACATAGATAACATAAATCTGGAAGAAGGAAGATACAGTGTGTCTCTTCTGGCAAAAGTGCAGCCGATGATGAAATAAACCACATTAACATTTAAAAACATTATCCATGCGCAGAGCTTCAAAAAAAAAAAAACAGTGTGAAGCTGGGGCATACGCAACTGTGTGTGCGCGTTGGTGTGTACACATGTTTGTGATAACATTTTCAGTCAGTCTATAGTAAGCAGAACAAAGTGAAAGCCTGTGTGTGTATGTGTGTGTGTGTGTGTGTGTGTGTGTGTGCGTGCTTCTGCCTGCACATAGCAGTTGATCATGAAGACAGTGGCTGTTTTCATTTGAACAGTGTTTTCAGGAGGATCAAAAGTTCAGTGTTGTCATGTGCGTGTTGGAACAGATCTACAGCTAGAGGCTTTCCCGGTCTTAGTCAAATAAAACCGTAATAACCTATTCATCACCTGCTGTAATTGACTAAGAAATTGCAATCCATATTTCATTTTTCTATGGTCTTTTTTATACAAAATGAGCTATTAGTCATTCGTCATTTCTGGAAAATAATTATCACGTCTCTGGCGTGACAATATTATTCACAAATATGGCTCGGAAAGGCGTTCCCTTTGCATGACGGCCAAATGACAGATTTTTTTAGAAAAATTATATGAAGTAATTGATTAGTTGTGACTAACAGTCATCTCAGAACAGCCAGAGCAGCCGAGGGAGGCTGTAATGCTCATTACATGCTAGAAGACACATCTGTTTGGGGCTGAATAAAAGGCAACTTTTCTATTCTCAGAGCTGTAAATAATCTAAACTTTTACATAAGGGGTTTTATAAAATAAAAAGGGTTTATCCTCTGGTAAGCATGAACGTATTTAGAGCCTTTATTTCCTGGCCTGTCGGTGTGCTGCTAAAGGAACTGTAGCATATCTGCCATTGGCTGAAAAAATAATAGCATCGTCTTCATAATCATCCATTTGAAAACCTTTAAAATACACTTTGTCATTATTCAGCCGTCCGATTTTTGTCTTTTTTTGGGTCATTTTTTAATTGTTTCTGCAATTTCTGTTAAAATAATGTTTGCCCTAAGCTTTTGTTTAGCCTTCTAGCTAGTATGTTACACATCACGCACAAGTTGTTTCCGCTCAAACGCACAACTCATGGAAATATACAGAGAACCTTAAACAGACAGATGACTGCCCATTCGCTTTGATGTCACTACTCATGTTTAGTCACTGTCTGTCCCGGTGTGTTAATCAACCCTGGAGCAGGGTGACAATGTTCTTCCTTTGAAAGTGCGCTTGTGTGTGAACGTGTCAGTGGTTAAAAACATCCCGTGGCTAGCTCTTGTTTGTTGTAGTCATCAAAACAATTAAGTTGAAAATTCCCACAATATTGCTTGGCACAGTCAAACCACATTAGAGCATCTCTCGATCTGAACAGTATGGAGTGTTTAAATATTGATTCAATACAGATGTCAACGGGAAACTGGATGAAAAAATGTGTATCCATACATGGAAATGGTGGAATCTATGAAAACACAAAGAGCTTAGATTTTTTGTAGAGATGTCACTCTACTTTGGATGATCGTTCTGAGCACCATTAATTAGTGTCCAAGATGCACACAATTCTAAATACCTCACCTCATTACTGCACTTCAGCTACATTTATACACTGTATCCCTGACAAAGCTCGGTTAAATATTCTGTCTCTTTCTTCTGTGTCTTTTTTCTTGATTTACCACCATTTCTTGAGCAATTGAGGGGACCACAGGAGACCTGTCAGAGTAGAAAGGAAAAAGCAAAAGGAAGAGAGAGAAAGAGGGAGAGAGGTGGCAGTGATTGAAAAGCAGAAGAGTAAGTGGAGACCTGATTCTGCCGGCGCCCCAAAAAAAAAAAAAAAAAAAAGAAATTGTGGGGGTGTCACTTTCTCATCCTCTCTTCAAATGCTCTTTGGAGAAAGTTTGTCAAACTAGATCAGGGGCGTTTGAAACTTGTTTATAAAAGGCGTCAGTGAAGGAAGGAGGAGGAGGAATGTCGTACACCTAAGGCGTCTGAGAAGCCTTCAATCAGCCCGACTGGGTGGTACAGCTTTTTTCCCCTCTTCTCTTCTTCAGAGTTGTAGCGAGCTCTGTAAGATGCCATGTTTTTTGACACTTCGCTCTTGAAAGGATGAGAGGGAAGAAGTGGTGTGGGTAGGGTGGGTATGAGAGAGGGAATGCGAGGAGAAGAACGGAAACAGTTGCTTTATCTGCTCTCAAAGCCGGCGCAGGGTCAAGCCCTTTTTCCTCAGGGGGATGTGTTCACAAATCGTCTGCTAACTGTTTGGGCTCCACAAAGCAAGGTTGCGTTTGTGCATCTCCTTCGTCTTGCCTGAGATGTACAACTTCTGGTGCGTCTTTCATCCTCAGTAAACACAGATGCTCTACGATACTCTGTATGTAGCGTTCTGCTATCTACTGAGGAGCAGCTAGATGCCATTTCCACATTCTGACAAGAAGTTAATTTACTGCAGTCTGTCCAGATAGGGAGGTTGGATAAAAACTTTGGCTAAACATGAATCTCTGACATGTGGGGGAAAAAATTACTCATAGTTTTAGTAGGGCAGCTCCAAACTCAGAGTAAGTAAACAGATTATTGCTTCAAATTGCTAATATGAATACATCAAGTAGATAAGAATCAACGACAGAGGACAGAAATGCTTGAAATAGTAACTTTGGTTAGACTCTGTTGGTCCCTTGTGTCTCACAGCCTGAAGAAACTATCTTGAAAGCCAAGCGACAGAACTAGTCCCCTTTAAAGTACTAAGGCTCACTAGCTTGCTCTTTTTTAGCTTTGAAAAACGTTCAGATAAGACAGGCTATGGCCCTCTAAATCACAGGCTCAGAGCTCAAGCTCCATCCCAGAGGATCCTTAGATTAGAGAGACTGCATCATTATGGCAACGGAAAGCAAAGGGGCCTGATCCCCAGTCAGGGGCTTGTGACCATTAGAGTGTGACTGCTTGACACCAACACATTCATCTACCATGTTGTGCCAGCTGCCAACAATCTCTCAGGTCAGGTACCAAGGGGTTAGTTTGAAGACAGCACGCACACACTCGCTCGCAAACTTTAAAAGAAAGATGGGGTGCTTTAATCAGCCCGTCAGTATCTCCCTCTGTGATCACATGACTCTGGCCTATGGCTAAGCCTGACTCATCAGTGGCCATTTAATTGAATTTCCAAAGAAAGACCCAGCCCTCGTATGCCGAGCACTGCACAGGGTGTGCTGGAGGATTAACGGGACTTTGCTGCTCCTGCGAGACCATTTTCCACAACTCACCCATAAGCAAACACCCTGCATAAGTTAAGTGACTCAAAGCAATGTGAGCTTGTGGCGAGGTTTCTCGCTCATTGTTCCACAGGAAAAGAGCAGTCAGCATTTCTTATCAATGCAGTCAGTAGCTTAGCGGCAGGATGAGCATGGTGTGAAACCTGAGATCTTCTTGAAGCTGTCGCCAGCTTAATGACATGTGGCGTGTATAACACTTTAAACCTGGGTAAATTTTCAACTAGGCTTTGGGGATTAACGGGAAGTGATGTCACTGTGATTTCCTAGACAGACACGCAATAGCACGGTTGGACAAGGTTTCCATGGTTCTGCAAGCTTAACGTAGCTATTGAGGATGATATGGTTACGGGAGGATCGGTGACTTGAGTCACTTCTATAGGGAAATACGTGTGTGGGTGTGCGTGTGGTCACAGCTGTATCCTAAAATCCACATAACACTCTTTTAATTAACTAATGGTGACTCAAGACACATGATCAGTGTGGCATCTTAAGCGATAATGACTAAAAGAACTAGGGGCTTTACACTAGCATGTCATAAACCACAGGTCTATATTAATTTCCCTTATAGACAGTATAATCAAAAGGGAATTCCCAGAACCTAGTAAGAAAGTAGTAAGAAAGCCAAACAGGCAAAACACTGAAACACTCCAGGTGGGTTTTAAAGTCGTGTGGATAACCGGTGGGGGTTGTCAGGAAAGGTCAGGGGATCACTGAAGTCAGGAAACCATGAATGTCTGTACAAAAATCCATGACAATCTATCCAGTAGTTAAGAGATTTCAGTTGGGACTAAAATGAAGAACCAACCAACTGACCAAAATTGCCATCCCTACAAACATGCTGATAGTAACTTCTACACAGACACCATTTCTTTCAAAAGTCTCTCTTTCAATGCATGGACTCACTCCCATTTTCCCTACAGCTTAATTTTCATTTTATTAGAAAAAACACTAACATCTGTATACGGCAGAATACAACAGAAATGCAACAGATGCAATGCAATGGCTAAAGTTGGCAAACAGCGCAATCTTAAGCACCATGGAGATTTTTATCTCCAGTTCTGCGCCATTTCCTCTCATTTCCCAATGTGTCCCTCCCAGATCTTCTCTGTGACTTTCCTGAAATGGTTCCCATGTTGAGAGAATTTTGGCCTCAGTGGAAATGACAGGCCAGTTCAGTTTCTTCCCTCCTGAAAATTTACGCTCTTTTTCAAGGCCACCTACATACAGTTTGAATATGAGAGGTATTTTGTGCACCATACATACTACATACAAGAGGGAGACTCAGTAATCACTTATAAATATAATAACCATTTACCATAGCCTCAAATATGACAGTTGTTGAATCAACAACCCTTTAGCTTCAATTGCAGGGCTATTGAATTGGATTGCATTACTGCAGACTGTACTGGTGTACCTAATGAAGTGGTATATATGTATAACTCCAGTATATCAGAGTAAAGTTGGTGTGGAGGTTAAATATGGTCTTCTGAGATGTGATAAATTTATATTCCCACCACACACAGCTGTATGTATTCAGCCAGCTAGTCTGAGGCAGGATCAAACAGCATGGGATGTTGCTTTAATGTTTTTATATTGGTGTTGCTACATTCAATATCAGTCCACAGGTAGACCGTCTGACTGTGTGGACACGTATGAGCAGTCAGTCACACACAGATCTTTGTTATGACGGGTCAATAAGCGCCATCATTCTTGTCCATCATATTCTCTGTATGTTTCTTCCTTTCTCATTTCTTTCCACCCTTCGTCCCTCCATTCTCTGCCCTCGCCCGGTGAAGCCGATCTAACTGACTGGAGAGCTTTCCCCCGAGCAGACATGAAAAGCCACGGCTATTACAGCCAAGTCATGCTCAGTTTTATATTTAACAGTGCGGGTAAAGGCGGATGGTGAGGGGAATGAGCGGTGGGGAGGGGCAGAGGGGACTTCAAAGCATGCTTTCAGAATGGGATTTTCAGCTTAAATCCACATAAGGAAAAAACTGTCATCACTGGGAGCCGGCATTATTTTTGTCTTCTAAGAGGGAACGCTCGCCTCGGCCATTTCAACAATACAAACTATGCACGAAGATGTATGTACATGGCAGTGGGGGCGTCTAATGCCATAAAGCAGTCAAGGGAGATTTAGCCCCTGTATGTGTTCAACACTTGCTTCTATACAAATGCTAAGCGAACTGAGTTGTGAGTACCAAGGATTACTGGAATGGATATACTGTAAAGGGCAGTTAAATATCATGTACTGCCTGATATACAAACAGATGACATCAGAATTAGGATATTTGTCACCCCCAGCTTTCAGGTACTGTTTGCTGAGGGCTCTTAAGCCCGAATCAGACCAAATCCGGCGCTGCACCCAATTTTGGTCTGAATGCAGCCTTACTGCGGTGCATACCTCCTTGTTCTGTACAAGCTGTGTGCCCTGATCATCGGCCAAGGTGCTGTTCCTCCCAAAGCTTGACTTGAAAATCTACAAAGATAAAGAGAAGTGAGATTAGGTGGTGAGGTGACTGAGGAGTTCAAAGACAGCACTTTTGTCTATGTGACAATAACTAAACCACAAGGGACCCCTTGACGACTTACCGGAGACAAGGGAATGGGCTTCTCTCGCAAATACCTGGGATTTTCAATCTGAAAGAGTAAATAGAAAAACTTTAGACCTCTCTTCCTCTCCTAACAAAGCCTTACCAGTACCAGAATCTAACCCCCGCCCTGAGTTTGTCATAAACAATGCGGGGAGCACATCAAAAGCCTGGTTCTGTGGCTGGAGTGCCTTCCATCAACTCTTGTCTGTTTAGAAAGACAGAATGCGTCGGGCTACTTCAAGGCATTGTGTGTGTGGCCGGCTCTGTTTCCGCTGTCAGCCCCTCTTTGCTGTCCCGACACGGTCCTTTCGTCAACACTCAGGACCACTAATCTGTAAGCTATCCCCGGTTCGTTTACCGTCAGATGGAGACAAATGTGTATACATCCTTGCCAAACACTGACACGGCATGTTCTTTGATTATAATATGAAACACAAGAGATGGAAAAAAAGAGTGGGCCGCTAAACTACCTGAACGTAAAAGGGTCATAGTCCAAGCCATTCTGCAGCATTACATCAATACAGCTCAGTAACTGTGATACAAACTATTGACAACCTGCTATTTTCCTTCCACTATTTGACATTAGTTTATGACCCCATTATTTTCTTGTGAACTCACACAATCATACAGCGTTTCTCTCTCTTGCACTGAGGCTGTCTGTAGGGGCTGTCAACTAGCGGCAAGATCGCAGCCTTTCAAAGCAGCAGAGCTTTGGAGATGACAGCAATGACGCCCAGTAAACAGTTCTGTTAATCATCTGCTAATCTCTTCAACACTGGGATGAAGGAGGAGAACAAGGAGGAAGAGTCATCGGAGGAGAAGGAAGAAGAGGAGGGGGATTTAATGCTGTGAGGTGGCACGACCCACATGAAGCTAACCCAGAATGAATGGGAGATGAGAGAACAGGACCTGACAGAACCTCAGAGCTTGAGACTAAAATAGTTGCAGCTACTGTACGAGGATAAAGTCACAATCTGTTGCTTCAGGGTGAGCCGGTGACAGGTGAAATAGATGAAAGTAGCTCTGCCTCCCGACTTAGTCTGCGTGATGCAGGTAAAAACAGGTCAGACGTTTTGTTAGCTGACATACTGTAAGCCCTCAACAAAAGGAGACATCCGGCTTGAACACAATCAGGTTTATTGCAGACTGTAATACATGCACACATTCAGAAAGACACATGCACAAGATCAGAACACTCAGTATAGTCAGTGCGGAGCAGCGTCAATGGTGCGTGCCATGATGTGTGATGAATTGCCTCTTAAATTTGGCACTGGCTAAAAAAAAAAATCCATATTTACCAAGTGATGAATCAATCAATATCCTTCTAAACTAGTGCCCAGGCTGAAAACAAGAATGGGATTTCTTTTTATACCCACAGACAGCCAGTCATCAGATTTGATTGAGCACGGCCCACAGGGCAAGGAAGACATGTAGACTAAATGCTGTGGTGTAATACTGGCACAGCGCGATACTAAACTTAGGGCACACGAATGCCCACGCGCACACTCTTCCTCCTGCGTGCCCACACACATGCTCCTGTGCGCACATGTTTGTCCAGCCTCGCAGCTGGCACTGAGTCCTGTGTCACTGGAACCTGACGTGGATGGATGTACGGACGCAGAAGAGGAACAACACTCCACATCACAAGGCCTGGCTCTCCAGCCAAACAAACACACGGTGATTGATGGCTTCCTAGTTTCGGACTAGCGTTGAGCAAGCCGTCAGCACACCCACCTAACCACAGACAATGGACGGCCAAGTGGCAGGGACTGTCATTGAATTCTGTGTTGTATGAAAAAAAAAGGCCAAGTTTTTACGCAATTTTCTCTAGTTTGCATGCTTCAGTGTATGCTGCATCTAAGCCTACTGTAACATTCAACTCGTGTTACAGATAAAACTCCAGAAGCAACCGACTAAAGATTAAACAGATGGTGGTCCAGCTGACTTAGGTTTTGTGTCTCTTAAAGGAACTCCTATCGGAGTCTGAAGCAATCTGCTGTCTACTGTCCAGTACGGCCACCATGCTGACTACACTGCCTTTATTACATTAGAGGTGAAATGAACAAACTGATACGGACTGCTTCAGAACATCTAAAGCAAAGCTAAAGATGTTCTAGATAAGAGCAAGGCTCGTCTGTGCTGAAATTTTGTAGGAGCCGAGCGCTTTGAAGCAGTGTATCTATAAAACTTCTGTAAACTTGAAGGGGTTTGTGTGTGTGTGTGTGTGTGTGTGTGTGTGTGTGTGTGTGTGTGTGTGTGTGTGTGTGTGTGTGTGAGAGAGAGAACATCTGTTGATTTGAAAGATGCAGGCTTGGGGGAGCGTTGCCAAGCAATGCCTCTTATCAGCGTCTCAACACAGAGGAGTGCAGAGCAGAGCAGTGCACGGCTTCACGTCTGCTGATAGATACCTCAGATTACCCTAGTACTGAACGAGAGAGGGAGAGAGTCAGAGTGAGATACATGTGGAGACAGAGGGTGTAAAAGGTTGGATGGTAGAAGAGAGATAAACAGTTAGAGAAAGAGAAGGAAGACACAGAAAGAGGGGATCTGTTCTTGAGGGAGAAAGGACAGAGGTGACAAGCAAACCGAATGGAAAAACTGGAGACTTGGAGGTCATGCAGGTGAGGAGATAGGGAACAAATAAGGGAATAAAAGACATGAGGGCAGAGTGCTTATCAAATCCTGGCCTGGTGCACTCCAGACGGAGAAGATAAGAGAGGTGCACACATCTTCAAATGTTCAGTTTACACAACCCTTCTCCTACTCCTCATTCTACCCTCATGTCCTCATGTGAGCTGCCTAAAGGAAGCAGTTTTGAAGAGGACTCGGGTGAAAGGGTTTTTAACACCCTTTGTTCAGCAGCACGGCTAACTCAGCATCGCTGCACTATTGATTTACTTGTGAGCTCAGGCATTCAGATTCCCCGTCACTGTGGATGAGCCGCAGCATGTTGACGGCTGCGTGTAACCGAGGAGCTCAAGGCATGCCCCTGGACTCACCCCCAGGTTCCAGCTGTTGAGACGAGCCTCGAGGTCACTGTCATCGGGAGACATGTCTGACTTCAGACCCCCATCCACCTGAGAAGGAAAGAGGGGGAGTGAAAGAGTACGTAAACAGCAGAAACAAAACAGAAATTAAGGGAGGTGGGTGGTGGTTTATAAATTAGAGAAGGGAATTTAAATGATCTCTTTGATTGGCAGTTTGGCCCGAGGAAACGAACAGCAGACAGTGATGGAGGTTTTTATTTTGACACAATATAATTCCTCCCTTGGCAACAACAAAAGGATTCTTTGGCCCCCTTATCCAGGCTTGCAGACATACAGTACACCCACATGTGTTCTCCTCCCATACTAACAGCACTCTAACTCCCTCGTTATCTCCATCTCTCCACCCTTTGCTCCCTCACTCTCCTCCCTCTCACATACAGCACTCCAGATGTTTGGCAGTTCCACATCATTTCCGTCATGCAGTAAATTCCACAAGAGGGGCATATGCAGCTACATCGCCTGTCATTCTTGTTTCCCCCGGCCTTTTGTTATAACGGGATTCCGGATTTGTTTTATACAGTATAATTCGAACGCTTCCAGGGGTTCTTGTTGATACAAGATCGGTTTACTCAAGTCAAGGTTGGGCAGCAAGGTTGAAATAGGGGAAATATCTAATAAAGTCGAGAGAGTGATAGGGAAAGGAGAGATGTTGTTGAATTTGATTAGGATCTGGTGGAGTGTGGACCTTGGGTGTACCTCAGCGGAACTGCACTGACACAGAGAAATCGCTGAATGGAATAGCTCAGGATTAAATGCCCCTTCTGATTAAAAAGGCATTAAGATCCCAGAGCCTCACCCTCGAACAAACAGAGTAAACGTTTCATTTCAATATCTAGGAATGCTGAGTATGCGGGTCAATGGCTGTTCAAAGCAGCGTGTCACAGACTCTGTATCACTCCAGGAATTCAACGCATTGTGTTAAACACCGATAAGTATGAATGGCTTCAAATGGTTTTTGGCCGCAGATGTATTAGCATTTGTGCCAGTGAACTTTACACTGGCTTGTACTATGAACACATACAGTAGAGTCATGTTGGTTTGGTTTGAACAACAGGTCCTGAAACATATTTCTCAATCATCTTATTACGAGCAATGTGGTCCTGCAGTACATGGACACACACAACTCTTTGCCAAAGTTAGAAGAGTTTTAGTCATTTTACATGACGTTTCAAAAATTAAACTTTGATTGGTGCATTTTGTGGTCATGAATATACCAAAAGTTTTGGTTATATTAGTGAGGACTTTCCCTTGCCCCTATTTCCCCCTGAGAATTGTACCTAAACACACTCAGTTGCCACTTTTTGGGGTGTGCCCAAGTGAAGCCAATGAGGAAGTGCCAAAAACTGCAGTTCACTAGGGGCTGGCTACAGAATGAGTCAATCTCCCTAGGCCCCCATATTTTAAAATGCCCAACTTCACAGCAGAAACAGTTTACAGCCTGGTAAATGGTTTTAGACAGGACTGCCAAGATGGCGGCAGCCAGCTGCACAGCTGCTTTTCAGAAACCTACGAGTTACGTCACACATACGCTGTCCATTCTTTATACTGTCAGTGGATATGCCTAACCAAAACAGTGTAATACAACAGCCCTGCAAAACATTGAAAGGTTATAATGTTCAGTTCAATTAAAGAAGAGGCGCTGTCGTGGTGTTGTCTGAGAGGTGTCTTCAATATTTTGTCCACCCCACTTACATCTATAAGGTTAAACAATTTAATATAATGCAATACAATACAACAACACCACAAACTACAGCCTCCTGAATCACCATAAAGTTGAAGTAACACCTCCCTAAAACAGTTTCAACAAAAACAGAACGTTATAACCCCCATAACACTGAGTTTCAGCTATGTGCACTTAATAAATTGGCAGCTGAGTGTTACTGTCAAACTTCTTGTGATTACAACCATTAGCTCAATTTTTGTTGCTTGAACCAGCAACTTATGAGTTCAGGGAATTTCCTTTCGACTTCATGGGGAAATGACTTCAGGAATTTCCAAATTGGTACGCATTAAAGAAGAAAGCAAAACACTGTGGCTACTATTTGTGCTGGCACCAGCAGGTTTGCTGTTAATATTTCAACGTGTCATCACAGCTACCTTGCAGCGATCTTTAAATCTGAAATCCCTACTTGAATCTTAAGGCAAGTATGCTAGGGAAGTCCAGAGGAGTGGCTGACAATCTGAAATAGGGTGATGAACTAACCATCCTGGCACCATGTCTGGGTGACTGTTTGAGTGGACTGGAGGACATGGGTTGCGGTGGGGTCTTGTCCTCATACAGCCGTCTCCTGGAAGACAGAAAGAAGAAGAAGTGTAAGAAGTTAACCTACAGTATGCACGTCTCTTGAGTCTGCTCTTGTCCCTCTGTTTGCATATGAATGTGCTTGCGTAGGCAGCCTGCCTCGCTATTTACGCAGATCAACATCTGGCATTGGTTGCATGGTTTGTGGTCTGCATTTCATCCCATCTGAACAATAAATGTCTCTGCTATACATCAGTTTGTTTCCATGGACAGCCCACAGAGCACCAGTCTATGGCTTGTACAATCCTTTTATAATCACACACCTCAATCATTGTCTCTCATCATGTCCATCATGGTTTAAACAAGGACCTTAACAGGGAAACTGCTTATATTCATTGGCACACTTGCACACAAACACTTCTCATTCTCACTACGCTCCCTCCCTCTCTTGCACACACACACACACACACATACACGAAGGCGTAACTGAGCTCACTAGCTCATTAAATGTAGCCACATGAGGCACTAATGGCCCACTAATGCTAATTGAATGAAGATGTTAGAGAAGACGGGGAGATGTAGGACAATCATGAAGAAGAAAAAAAAATTGCTGTCATCTAATAAAGACATCAAATTTCGTTCTAGAGGGCACTGTTTCACACTCTCACACTTACAGCCTATGGGTGTTCTTTTCCTCCCATGACATTTTTTAAAGCATTCCTGGCATTGAGAATTTTTGAACCTCATTTGTCACAGGCGGTGTTATCTCACAGAGGAAAGCATATTACTGTGAGGTTGCTGGAAAAACCTCTGAATATGGAACAGGAAGGATATCTGAGCAAGCAGAGTCACCTTTGTAATTTGTATCTTTTACCTCCATTTATTTTCACAGCACTAAAGAGTGGAAGGAATGCTATTTACTGTCTAAAGACTGACATATTTAACTGATATGTAATTGTAAGTTTGCCTGTGAGAATTAAAGGTCTTCTAAGGGACAAAAATGTTCTTCTTGCTCATATTATTCATAATAATTTTGTCTGAACATCCTGATTAAAGGAAGTTTAGGAAGTAGGAAGTATCATGTGATCATGTCAATACACTGTGATTTTTGGGAAATAGGATTCTAGTAGATGAGATTGTGGGAATAAGTCTGGACATAAAATATGTTAACGCAGGTCATATCTTTAAGTTAGATGCGAATCCACAGTCCATCCATCCTTAAAGCTGCTTCGAGTTCTGTATACTAACATGTAAAAATAATACTGTGTTTCATTAAGACATGAATGAGTGTTGAATATAATGTATGTCTGATGTGTAATGAGTAAATAGGGGAAGAGTATTTATTATCTATTTATTGCTTATCTTATTCTATTCTGAGCCTGATTCTTAAGTGCATCTGAATTTTGTTGTATGTTTGTACAATGACAATAAAGAAATCTTAAATTTTAATGTCATGGAACGGTGTGATGCGTCATATTTACAGGAAATCTCTCAGTGAAAAGTCACGTGTCATAAATAATGAGTTATAATTGCATGAATTGACTGAATTAAAAAAGGGAAGGCAGCAAAATCTTGACCATAACTAAGGCAATGATACTGTTAGGGATTTAATATTGTTCCACTAATTTATAATTAATTATGATCAAACATTTCACATAAACCCCTGCAGGATTCAGCTTTTGTGTACTCACTCAGTCACTCTCACATACTGATCTGTATGTGCATGCACACACACACACACACACACACACACACACACACACACACACACACACACACACACACACACACACACACACACACACACACACACACACACACACACACACACACCCACACACACCTGGATGCACATGCACAAACACATGCAGCCATGAAACTTGGATAAGGGGGCCAAGCTTTGCAATCTTGGGCCTCTAAGTCAACAGGTGGATGAGGATAATTGAATCAGATGTGTCTGGAGTCTGAGGCCCAGAGATCAAAGCAGTGGCAAGTCAGGCCAGAACCACACAGGCACACACACACACACAGGCACACACACAGGCACACACACACACAGAAGAAAATGAGAACACCATGTAGAGCCTCAGAAGCTGCAGTTTGGCTGATTAAAGCAGCCTGACATCCATACCCCAGCCTGACCTCCAGGTGCAGAGCTAGTGGGCCTGGGTCTCAGCCTCGGGCACCCTCAGGAAAGAAGTCTGACCTTGGGACACAAACATCCTTCTGCCCCTGCACACCCTCCAACATAACCCAACACCACCTGGAGGCAAGATCAGTGGAAAACACTCTGTCCTGTGTGTGAGAGACGTGTGGCGTTTACACCAGCATCAATGGCTGACTACTGCAACTGCAAGGACAATGTTATTGTCACACTTAGCCAGAAAAAAAAAAGAATAGAGAAAAGAGAAGGGAAGGGGGGTGAGCTTAAAAGTTTTCATGTGTGGATGAAACAGATGGAGGACAGGAGTGAGAAGAGACAATAATAAAGCTACAAGAGAGGCTGTAGATTCACATACAAAGAGTCAAAACTAAACTTTAGCCGTGAACCTGACACCGGCTGTGCTGATTACTAAGTTAAAATGTCAAAACAACCTCATGTCTTTATCATTATCTGTCTGATTTGAACACGGGGTGACATGTAAGAAGATGGAGTGGACATGTAGGCTAATCACCAAAGCTGTTTCTGTATGATCTCTTGACCCGAGCTGACTGCACTTGCTTTCCCGCAGCATTCCTCCGCCTGAACCTCTGCTATAGACAAACCAGTGGCTCCATCTTGTGGCTAAGATGGGAGTAGCACAGCGATAGAGGAATGCGTGGTGGAATTTGCTCAGGGCATTTTTAAACTAATGAGGTTAGACGATGATACACACAAACACACACATTACAGCGCATCCACTTCAGTGTGAAAGAGAAGTAACATCTTGAAATATCAAAAAAAAAAAAAAAAAAAAATCATCCCAACTTTGCCTCTAGATTTTGAAACTTGAATTGGACCCAACAGTTTTACAAGCTAAAAGAAGCCCTGCCCATCACCTGACTAATGGCGAGTGAGACGGAGATCAAACGTTGCCACATCATAGGGATGGAGTCAGACGAGTTCCTTCCATTTAATCTTATCTAAATGAGAGAGACACATAAAAGGACTCTTGGCCGGGCTAATTTTCTCCATCAGGACGTTAGCCTGTGATCTGAGGGTCTTTCATGGTCTTATCCCAATCAGACACTACGGTACTCAGCAGTCTGCTCCCCACAAAACCTCTCTATCCACACCCTCTATAGCAGAGGGGAGGTAGGGCTGATGGCAGCCACACTTTTTTGAATTATTTGTAATGTAAGCTTGAGCATCTAATACGCACACAGACACAGCCTTACAGAGAGACAATGATGTAAAAATACCTCTATCATAGACATAATCATAATAAAGGCAACAATAAACAGCCTGTGTTGAATTAAATTAACTGAGTCAAACATATTTATGATAGTTAGCATCAATAAACTAAATAAAAACATCGTAAACATAATCATGTCCATTTAATCCATACTGCCATTACAACATTAACATTCTTCGGCGTTGATGTACAGTTCAGATTGAATCAAATATTCTACACCCCCGAGTACAATTAGAATTACATATGACAGCATAGGGCCTGTACTCTTTCTTACACAGAGCTCTGATGTATATTAAGCACACTTACAGTGCCCTCTTTGTATTATGTTAATGAGCATATCAAGCCACTGGGCTCTGATTTGCCTTTCCCTGTTAATTGGATTGAAAAATTCTGAACCACTACTAACATTACTTTGTCAAGCCCCCAAACCGCCTGGAGTTAGAGGAAACATCCCTCACAAACCAGGATGACTGATGATTCAGTGAGGCATGTTGAAAGAGTTCACACGCATATGTGTATATTTATGCGCGAGTGGCGCGTGAGCTTTAAGTCAAGCTATTTTCATCAAGCTTTCTAAATCCAAAATACATTTGTGTTTTAGGCATTTAGCTGAGAACGAGCTAATGAGCTACCGAGCTGTATTGTTTGCTTCTCTCGCTCTCTCCTCTGAGAGGGTTAGACCTCAGGTTCAACAACTGGGAAAGTGTAAAGAGGAGAATAACAGAAAGATGGATAGAGAATTCGAGAGGTTCCTCATCCTCTCATGCTGTTTTGAAGTGTGTCTCTTTGAAAAGTCAGAATGGACAGCTCATGCGGACTGATGCAAGAACCTGGCAATGTCTTTGGCTTTTCAGATCGCGCTGCTGAGCAAATACGATGAGCGATCAGTCACGAAAGCTGTGTATATTCAGCTTCACAGCCAAGCTCAGTGTTTTAAGTCTGATAAAAGAACATCAAAACTGAATTCTTGGATTAATATCTTATACACTATATGTAGCATTTTGTATGTTTGACCAAAAAGGGTTTTTATTGTCAATCTTATGTCAAGTCACCCGCTGGAAAAAGAGGAGAGCTCTGTTTTCAATAAACTCTGTTTATGCAGGAATAGGATACTATACTAGAATGCCAATTTTTGACTCTTGTCTGTGAAATGTTCTGCATTTCAAAAGACCAGCTCGCTTTTATTGTGATAAGCAACTGTGAGCTCTTGAGGGGATAAATGAGAGTATGTTATATGGCCAATACACCGTACATGGAAATCAGTTTCAGCTCTTCATTTTACATATTAGTTGGACCGAGTTCCATCGCAGAATTGAGATGAGCTCATTTATCTACAACACCAAAAACACTGAAACCCTGAATCCATTGCATTGAACAGTTTGCACAGCAAAGAATAACATCAAAGCATGCAGACAGGTCTGAAAAGTTAAAGATCCTAGTGGCATGTAGCAGTGTAATTGCTGATTGCCACCCCTCGTTTCACCCTCTGCTTGCGTGAAGTGTAAAGGAGAAACTATGGTGGCCGCAAAATACACAAAAAACGCGAGAGGCCCTATTTAGAGCCAGTGTTTGTCTGTTTTGAGCTACTGTAGAAATATGGAGGTTCAACATGGCAGACTCCACAAGGCAAACATAATGATTCTTATTTTCAGGTAATTATACACTGATGAAAACATATTTCTCCCATATTACTGCCATATACTGTAAACAGAGCCCCCTAAATCTTACACACTGGACCTTTAAAGGTAAATATATGATTAATATTTGTTAAAGACAGATGATATAATCAACATATTTCACCTCTCTGACTGTCTATATGCTCTTTTTTTGTTCACTGTATCATAAATTCATGTTTGCATCGCCAGTTCACCAAAGCCAGGCAACATCCAAACCACATCCAGGAGGAGGGTCATTAAGGAGGGTCGGCTGACATGCATTGACCCTTTCAGGTAGACCCTCAACGTGGATTTGACTTGTGTCAGTGTGAATAAGGTATGAGTTACAGAAAGCAGGGTGTGAAGAAGCCAAGAAGAAGAAGACTAAACTTGCATGCAACAAATCTGACCAAAGTAAGAGTAAGTTGAGCAACTCTCAGCAATTTCAACTAGAATAAGTTGAAAATGTATTTGTTCAATTATTTAAAATGTTAAAAAAGTTGATAAATTTAATGTCTATTATTTAATAAAGTTATTTGTCTAAGTAAGCAGCGTTCTGTGTACCTTTGCATAGTCATATTGGTGTACAATTCACATAAAAAAAGGTCTATTTTCACTCTAACTCAAAAATTCACTATATCAGCCACCATAATCGGTTATTTTTTCCTGAGTCGCTCTCAGTCTCAAAACTCCCATACTGGTCGCCCTTTATAATGTAGATCAGAATGCAAGATTTAAATTTACACACCCAGTTATATGTTCAGCTTTCTTAAGTTAAAATCTGGTTCATAGTCAACGTTTTGTTCATATATAACATGTATTACTGTGCACCAGTCCATAAGAATGATTAAATCTATAAAGCTGAGATCCTGATCATCATACCATGTTCATCTCCGTGTTTCATTTAGGTCATTTTTAAAAGGTAAAGCAATATATACTTCACTGAGGTCATGCACAGTGGAACAGTACCTGTGATGTGCTGCATTAGGTGTGGAACTGGTTCTGTCCTTGAGCAGACTGAAAGTCAAACTTTCATCCATATAGCCACCCAGCTCTCCTCTCACCCAGTCAGGCAGACCCGCATTGCTGTGCTCCACAGGCCGACCAGTCAGTGGCTCATCAAAGTAGATGGACTAGAAATGAAAATTCAAGACGGGTGATCTTCATTTTAACTTGACTATGACTCTATTTTTTAAGTTTATTATATGACAAATGAAGTTTGAAGTCGGTAAGTTGTGTCACTACTATACTATATGGCAACAGTAATATTTATGATTAGATAAAGCAGTCATTCTTACCATGTAGGCAGGGAGTGTCTTGAGGGTGCCAGGCTCTGGTTTGTTGGTGAAAGGTAACTCCACGACCCCTCTTTTGAGCATGTAAAGGAGCAAACGGGCATACATGTTGCGGTTCTTCCGACCTATTAGACCTGAACCGCATGTGGCCGGGTCACACAGCTTCTTTATCCATGTGGCACATCGCTGGCGCTCTGAGGTCAGAGGAGGCGAATTATGACACAGCTTATTAGATACATGAATGTTTTATCTTGTCAGTTGATTACTTTAATTCCTTTATTTAAGTTTGCCTTATCGGTGATGTCTAAATTATGTTTAGTGAAGTGAATAGAGATGAAATGTAATCTCACCTGTCTTGTTGGGGTGTTTAAGGACATATGGCTTCATGTCCAGTAGAAACTGGTCAAACTCAGTCTCCAGCTTATCCCACGAGTCCTCGTGATTGCTCATGGTGTCCTGAGGGGATAAATACATGAAAACAGTGAGCTAACGCAGTTAACAAGAAGTATTGACTAGCGTTGCCTATGTTAGCTTGCTATAAACTGTGCTTATAGCTGACCTGTTCACTAACTTTCAGACCAGAGTGGACATATAGTTATATGAGACAGCTTGGGTAATATCGTGTCACGTAATGTCAGCATAACATAGCATGACAACATCCTAATTACTGTGTGTGAGCTGTGTTTACAAACTAGCTAACACAGATGCATTAGCAAACAAGCTATAGCGAAAACCGACCAGTAAAAAGCTCGCGGCGTGTCATATTTTCCTACAGGCTCTCATGAACAGACCAACGACACGTTAAAAAAAGCGCACGTTGTTTATCAAAATGTAAAATAACAATTTAAAAGATTACTTACACTGAGCACTGATTCCGCCGCTCAAAATGGTTCAAAACTTCAGCGTCCTCTCACTACGCCACATCCGTTTTCCGTGGGGGACGCAGCGTCTCCATGTTGCCATGGAAACTGCACGTTTTTGTTTTTTTTCTTCCTCCCCTTCACTTTGCCCATATATCATTTATTTTGAATATTGTTTGTTTTAAGGAAAGATACAGGCAATGTTTAATTAGTTTAAGTTTCATTTGTGCTTTTAAATCACCGTGTGTCACAAAAGAGCTTTTTAATTGCGCGTTTAAACTAAAAAAAAATCACGTCAACCCCCCCCCCCTCAGTGTGAGCGACCGGTGTTTCGGTTAAACGAGCGACCATGTTAACTGGCGACTGTTAGCCGAATACACCCGTGGGTTCCATAGTTACACAACTGTTGAAATGGGAAGAGAACATGGGGGGGGGGGGGTAAATAAACAAAAAGGCATATTCCCGAAGTATCTTTACACGTGGTATGTATTTTACCACAAACGCATGCGGCTGACCAGTTAACAGGGTCGCGTGTTAAACCGAAACACCGGTGTCTGTGATACCTGTCTCCTCTAAATCAAGACCTGTAATGTAGTTTAAGTCCACAAGATGGCGGGCAATACCTTCTGCTTGTAGGACGGTCACCAACGGATGGAGGGACGTGGTTCATTCATCATTACAACTCAAAATGTGACCAAATATGTATATAATACATGACATAACTCTGAGCTGTTATTCAGAACACACTTACATGTGTTTAAATACTCATCAAACCACTTCTGGTGCACTCTGCATGTCGTGTCGTTAATTGTGAAGTGAAATATTCCCACAGCACGTGAAGGCAGACTTGAGCTACGTCACTTTGAATGAAAAAGAAGCGCTCAGCTGTAGTCCAAGGCAGAGGGGAGGCGTGCAGGCTGTCAGGAGCGCGCTGCAAGAAACACCACCACTTATCAAGAGCTGTGAAGAGGCTAGGACCTCACAGAAATCGGTCGGGACAACACGAAGTTGTGATTGTGTAGTTTTTTTTTTTTGTTTTTGTTTTTCTTACCCCCCATGATGGCTGACCATCTTTTACATTATAACGACTCAGCTGGGGTTGGGAACCGATTCGCCCGCAAAGGTGCTTTGCGGCAGAAAAATGTGCATGAAGTGAAAAACCACAAATTTACTGCGAGGTTTTTCAAGCAGCCGACGTTCTGCAGCCACTGCACAGACTTCATATGGTAAGCAGCCCTTATGCACGCCTGTCTTTAAACAGCTCAGGCAGCCTTTGACTCACTTTACAGTGCAGAATATTTAGCTAGATGCAATACTTGTGATTGTTGATCAAGTTATGTTCACATTAATACCCTTGATGTGGAGCTTGCAGACACTGTCCCACGATTGTTTAATCATTCCTATCAACCAGTCAACCACATTTCTTGTGCTCAGACTTGTTTCTTTTGCTGACATTTATAAATAATTTTGAGATGACCTTTTAATATCACTCATGTGCTTTATTGCAGGGGATTTGGGAAACAAGGATTTCAATGCCAAGGTAAACCACTTCCATGTGTACATTGGTTCATTTCTTTGAAAGCCCAGTTAACACGTGTAGATATGAAAGCACCATGCGTCATGTGTATGGCAGAAAAGTTGAGCACTGCTTGTTCCTTAAACGGTTCGTCATCTCGTTAATACATCCAGTTTGTCCTATTCACACTGACTAAACCCCGTTTAAAGATTTGCAAGTATGTTAATGAGCAGATACTGTATATTACAAGTCAAACCTTAAATTGAAATAAGGCCAAAAGAGCATAGTTCAGTTTAAATTTAAAGCTTTATTTTCTGAGGGCACATCATTCTGCAAGCAAGAAAGCAAAGGTTAATATTTACATAATGTTTCTTGGAAAATGTTATGAATTGAGACATTTACCTGGAATTTTGACACAATATCCATGCTGGTTACCACGTGGCTCTGAAAGACAAAGGTTATTGATTAGGCATAATTTCTGTTAGGACATTTGTTCAAACTAGTGTTTGAAGCAGCGGACATACCCGTTCTTTGCATTTTTCGGGGCAGCTGGTTGACTGGGTGCAGGACCCTTTGAGCTTAGGGGCATCGGAGGGGGAAATTCTGGAGCGTACTTTGTTTTGCTGGAGAGCTCCCTGCTTCGCACATAGGAGTTACTGGACTGGACAATATAGCTTGAAAGAGGTGGGGGAGGAGGGATTGGTTCACTGACTCTCTGGTTAACCTCAACTTTTTTGGTGTTAAAATTTTGTGGTTGTTGAGAGATCTCATCATGTGGCTGGTAGGCAGGTTGACCAGAGTGACCACTGATTCCTTCAGGGGTGCCTACCCTCCTCCAAGGTAGATTCAAGGGCTGGGGTCCTACATTAGTTGGGTAACTTGGGAATGAGGGTTCATCATATGTGGAGGAATCTCCAGTTGAAGACCCCCTGCTCACGTCCGCTTGGCCATACCCTCCTGCTGTATTTGAGACGCTGTCAGAACTTTGTGACACCCCAGGAGTCTCAGGATACTGAAAAACATCCTCATATACAAGATGGGGAACGTTACCTCCAGCTGCACTGGAGCCAGCGTTAAAGTCAACCACACCATAACCACTGTCCAGTGGCTCCGTCTGCAGAGACAAGTTAGGAGATTCTCTAGCTTGAAAGTTGGAGGGTGGGCCCTGGTAGGCAGTTGGACTAGCATACCGAGTAGAAGCACCAGCGCTCAGAGGGTTGGGCATATCGTTGGTAGAAACACTAAAAGATGTTGATTGAGGTTGGACAGGACCTGGCTGAGGCTTTGCTGGATTACTGGGTAGAGGAAATACAATTGGTTTGTTAAGGTTTTCCTGCCCCCAGTCTCTTGGCACACCATTAATGAGTCTGTCTACTTGATGATTACTCGGCGTGTTGGGCAGGTTTTGTCCATACGGGGTCCAAGCTGGCTGTTGTGCAACAGTGGGTGCGTTGTAGCTTGTGTATACAGGGCCTGTTGGTTGGTTGTTTGAATCCTGGAAGTTGCTCTCATCAAAAGTTGGAGAGGTCAACAAGTATTCTTCAGCTACATTGCTTGAGTCAGATTTATGTGGATATCCATAGCCTGTAAAATTAACAATTAAGATGAAATATATCTTTGTGGCTTAATGTGGCAGTTAAATCATTACCTTTTGTAGCTGGTAAACTATCACTGCCATTAAATACCAAAAGACAAATCCAGGAAACCCTACAAGAGAGAGTCTGTCAAGAACAGTAGTTAAAACATTAAAGTGCTCAGAAACTCATAATGTGAATAAAACTTACCCCAAAAGGAGTCCAAGAGCCATGGCTGTTAACTGAGAAGCAGCGCCCTGTACTTCTCAGAGGCTATGGTTTGAGACAAACAGCTCACTGGGACTAGCCTGACTTAAGAGTAACCTCTGAGCTTATTATGAATCCCTTAGTGTCTCTTTTATATCGGCACTCCAGGTCTTAACGAACACCATTAGCAACAGCTGCTTACGGAGCAATTAGTGGCCAAATTGTTCACAGGTGTGGCAGATGGACAACACCACCCATTGTTTCAGTGTGAAAGTCATCCTTGTAAACACGCTCACAGTGAGTTTATACTGAAATATTTTGTTTATTTAAAGAGCACTGAACACCTTTCCTTGAGTATTTTGCACTTTGCGTGTCTTAATAGTCAGAAGGTTATTGTAGGTTTTCACTTAAAGCTTCTACTTGAACTCAGAGTACCTCATATATGCCCTGAAATCAACACCCTATTGCCTAACCTAACCCTAACCGCCTTTGCTAGTGTAAGATTTCTCTCTAGACATCTGATACTTAGGCAGCTAAAGGGAGAGAAAGGCAAAGGAAAGGGTGAGGAGTGAGGGAATCAAAGATGAAAAGAGTGAGTTAAAATGGGGATTACTGGGGTCAAATTAAGGTAAGATCACCAGTAAGGTGTCTGTATGCAAAAAATATAATGTATAATAAATTAGGAAATACTGAATGGAGAAAATTAAGTTCATGGAAATTATATGTATTATGTATACCGCCTAATTAAAGTTAATTATGTTCCGTTCTGCATATGTGCATTAACAGATACATGACACAGTCACTCTATGTCCACACACGTTGCAAGATTACTGCACTTGACCTTTATACAATGAGTAGAAGAAGAATACAACTCATCACAATGTTTGTGCGTGCAGCATTGGATGGATCGCACCATTACGAGTAAATGCCACTCCACACTATGACAGCAAGTCATAATACAGATGTGTGGTACGTTGTCTGAAAGTTTGCTATTACTGAAATCTGAATGAAACAGGTGAAGGTGTTTTTTTTTTTTTTTAGGTGTGATCAATCTTCAGGCCGGCTGCACTGCCATGATAATAAACCCACAACAAAGGGACCATATTCAAAAAGTCACAGCTCTTCTTCAGATCATAGGAGATGGGAGTATGACTGACATTTTCAGATTAAGTATATATACGCTTGTGTGCAGGGGTGGAATTATTCATTTGCAGCACTGTTTGACAGCAGAGCTTGACCATGAATGCATCATGGAAGTGGGCTGAAAGATGCATGTTCTTGGCTGGAGACAGTGTTTTTTCAGTGCATAAGGAATACATTGTTTTTTTTAAAGAACCATATAGTGGGATAATCCCCAGAGGCTTCGACATACAGATCTCTCTCTTTTCTACATGATACATAATGGCTTTTATAACTGTTGATAATAACACGATGGAGACATGTAATGGTGGATTGTTACTGTAAGTCAGACAGTACAGAGAGATTTTAGCTCAAATATTCATTATTATTTCTCTCTGTTGATGTATGTGAGCTTGTTATTCATGCATAAGCTGCTCAAGAAATGAACCTCTAAGAACTGCTTCTCTGAGGCAGGAATGTGAAGTTATATACTCGAGCCTCTGTGACACGGCACACTTTATAATATACTTGTATTTGTGCTGCTTAAAGTGACAGTGTTACATGTGTGCAGCTCACCAGCAGAACATTTGGCTTCTTAGAGTCATTAGAAGGCTGATAACGTGTGACTCCCGTGATCATTTATCCATTTCTCTGCATGGCTGATATTAGTTTACGGTTTCTTAGGCATGAGCAGATTAAGGGCTGTCTAGAGCTTCCTGCTGAGCATTGAAATACCAGATAGCAGCTTTTTGATTTGATTCTCCTGTGATCACCCACCTTTACCACACAAAGGCGAGTAGTGGATTGTAGTGCTGCAGCAGTGGAAATGTCTTTATTACTAAAGGATCTCTGTGTGGGTGGAGGACAGAGCTCCTGCTGTTCCGAGGTTGGTGACTGGGCTACCTTTTTATTGTTAAAGGTAACAAAGGCGATGTCTGGTTCACCTTGGTTATGGATGAAGGAAGCTGCAGAATTTCAGATGAATGAATCATTTTATAACCAAGATCATACATAATGCCTTTTTGTTCAGCAGCTTCACATTTACTGCCATTCTTCTTTGAATACAAGTGACTGATTGTACATTCATTGTAATCTACTTCATTTCCCGTCACCATAGGAAAGATGTCACTCGCCTCAATATAACTAGAAGAAAGTACATTGATTGGCAGATTTAATGTACATTTTAGAGAAGGATGTGGTTCTCGTTGACTGTGATGTGGTCCACTGTGGAAAATCTGCAACAGCGATACATTCTGTCATATGGACATGCTGAGTTATATCCTGTACTCCCAATACATTTACACACTCAACTTGGATGTCACTCCTCCTCCCTTAGCTCCCTCTTACTGTGCATCTTGTATTTTTTTTTCATTCCCACTCATTTCATTGTGTGTTGGTTGTGTTTTTTTATTCATGACTCATGCATTTATTGTGCCAAAAGAAGAATCGCTTGTAGCAAAATGTAAAATCTCCAGCGTCCAGTATTCCAGGGTGACAAGTCGGTTTGTCATGCTGTGTGTTTAATTTTAAATATTATAAGATTTAAAGCCCCATTATCTGTCGGCATTCAAACTTTAAGAAGACTGACATGAACAGTTTAGATTTAAAGTGGCAACAACCTTTGTGCTTTAACTTATCATTATACAGTAAAGTAAATGTCACTTGCACAGTGTAATGGCTATAGAATAATGACACCATCCATGTTTAGATTGGTCCCCTGTGAGCCTCGCTTTTACTACATTTATCTCTTCAGTGATCATCTGTCTTATTTCCAAAGTGGTGTTGATCATTTTGTCACAGAGCTAGGATCTGAGGTAAACTGAAAGCGATACAGTCTTTGCGACAGCGGCATAAATATGAGTAATAATAACAGGAAGTTGGGAACTTGTGTTTCTACTTTAAAAGATTGTATTTGTCCAGTAGAAATGAAGAATGAACTTGATTTATTGGACACCTGTGCTATATAGAATATACTTAAGACGCAGTGTGCTGGAATTACCAGTATAAAGTCGGCTTGTTAATATGGTTAAGTATATAATATATTCAACACATTTTTGTCAAGTCTTCTTTCTTGTTTTTTCTTTGGTGTCTTTGTCGATGTAGGGGTGTTTCCTCTGCTACTGTCGAATGGACTCAAACAGAAACTTAATATGTATTATGTAATGTATGGGAAACATACAAATAAACATAAAACATAAACATACTAAATAAATGGATAACATGAGTTAGATGATTAGTAGAAAATTGCATCTTTAGGTTAAAAGTTGTTATGATTATGATGATGACTAACCCAGACCACAAACAAACTTAATCCCAAGTGTGAGTTAATATTTAACATTTCACTAATGAGTGTATTCACTGAAATCAGTTGATGCAGAAATGTGTAATTGGCTGTTATGTTGCATGTACGCTCAGCAAACAGATGGATTAAGCATTCAACACTTGCAGCTCCACGTGTCAAATTGCAAAGTCTATTTTACTTGATCTTTACTTGAAAAGTATGACACATGCACACAGGTTGAGCCATATCAAAACATGACAAAGTAATAATGTTTTAATTAGTTACATTTCAGGTCTGATTCATTATTACAGGAAAAACTATTCCTGCCCAAATGTCACTGTATCGCTGAACCTTTCTTCAAGCGTCAGATCATCTTATTGAAACCAGTGGTGTGAGAGCGAGTGAGTGTGTTTCACTTGCCACTTGCCACCATGTTGAATGCTCCGCTCTCCCCCTTGCCTTCCCCTCCTCCCCGTGCCTTTGAAATCGAGCGTCTGCGGAAACGACTGTGCCATCTGGAGAGTTGAGAACCCATCGCTGGGAGGAGAGTGTTACGTCTGGACACGAGAAAGGCGAGAGGTGGAGGGAGAGGCGGTTGGAAGGAGAAGAAGATGAAGAAGATTTAACAATGTAGAGAGTGTTGAAAGAAACTGAGAAGGAGGCAAAGGTAAACGCATACGTACGGCACGAAATAAACACAGGAGGATTTGTAATTGCATGGGTGGAGGTGTGATGATAAGGGAGATGATGAAGTCAAAGTGGGTTCTTTTTTTTTTTTTTTTTTTTTTACACATTCTGGCGTCTTGCTGTAGAGCTTTGGCAAAGATAAAGCAAACTGTTTGACTACTCAGAGCCGATGAAGGAGAGCAGAGTGACAGCACCGGTGGATATTTTGTCTAGGTGATGACCAATTATAAACTGTGGCCAAGTTACATCTGAGTAGTAATCTGTCAGACTGGATGGATTGGATTAAACCTGCAAAACAGTTTTCTTACCACTTGGAGGTGGCAGAAACAAGTAGTGAACACAACACTGACACTTCATCAGTAGATCTGGTGAACTTTTCATTCATTCAACATGCAACATCTTCATTCATTTTGAGTTTTTCTGGCCACCTGATGAATGTTAGTCCAATATTTACTCTTTTTTTAGCTCCGTTTTTGGTCTCTACCTACTACTAAGGGAAATATCTGGCTCTTCGGCTGCTAAATCCTCCACTATCTTCTCCAGCTAGTTGTTAACTGTATCTGTCCTACATTTGGTGCTGAGCAAGTAGTGTACAGTGGACTCTTAGAGCTTTTTGTCTGAAAACAGCTGCGACCTAAAAAGACACCATGAGAGCAGTGAGAGTGAACCAGAAGCTGCAGATGTGGGTGGTAATTCATCACTGCATGACCACTTTACCTTGTCACGTTGTTTTCACTTATATATCTGAATTATAGCCTCTTGAAAGTCACTGAAATATAAGTTAATTAGTAGAATAATTTGAATCAGATTGTTCCTATTCTATTCCTATTGTTCCGGCATTTGATTGGATACCTTGAACCACCCACACCTCTACTAATTAGAGCACAAACATGTTGTTTTAAGAAAGTTTTTGCTAACTTATATCCAATAAATTCCTCCTTAGTTGCCCTTTGTAACACCTTTTACATATATTTGGTATATATATACAAAGAGATAACAGAAAAAAAAAAAAAAAAAAAAATTAAAATTAACACAGGGGCATAGGAGTAGAGCATAGAAAACTTTATTAGTTGTGAAAAGACATGTGGGTCAAGTAATTTGGTTCAAGTCTCAAGCAAGTCCCAAGTCATTTTTTCTTGGACAAGTCAAGTCAAGTCACGTTCATCCCACAAAATACTGTAGTATTACCTGCAAACGCCCAATCAAGGCAATGCCATTCCCAATGTGCACTTGTAATGTCACCATTGAAAACATTATAATTTTAATGGTTTATAATATTATATATCATTCAAGCTGAAAACTGTAAATGAGCACAGACAACCAAGTCCAAGTCACAAGTCTTTATTTTCTTCTTTTAAATTTATTTTCTGTCAAGTTGCAAGTCAGATTGCAACAGTGACTCAAGTCAACTCAAGTCCACATCTCATCTGTACTCTAGTTCGCTGTGTTGGTCAGCTGATCAGCTGGCTGGTCAGTAGCTACTCGGCAGCTACAGTTTTTGCCCTAGGAGGCTGAAATTTGCCATGGAGGTCAAATGTCTGTGAGCTTATGTGTGTGAATGTGCAGACGTGGTCGCAGCTATTGCAAATTCATGCCTGTTTCACTTTGTCTTTAATATCCCAATAATATGGTGAGGTTAGGGGCGTAGACAAATTAATTTGAAGTCATTGACAGTTCATCAAGCAGAAGTATTGATCATTACAATAAACATTCTCCTCTCATCTCTCTTTTAGATATTCATTATTTAGCTCAAGGACATTTCAGAGGGGAAGATGTTCGTATCATCTCCATGTTGTTTGTGGTTCTTCTGCAGTCTCCGCTTCGCTTCCATGGTGACATCTCCATAACTGTAACCAGCCTAGTTTGTTGTTTGAAATATATTTGCATACCAAATGCAGCCAATTTTCCTACTCTCATTTCCAACCCAGTGACTATTTACTGCTCATCAAGTGATAATGATGAGGTCTTTATCATGTGCACAGATGAGGGCGTTGGGTGTAGGCTGCTCCACCACTCTGGGACACTTGTTACCCCCGTGGGCGACATCATGTATGTGTCAGTTAGCATGACGAGGGCTGACACATGCCTCCAACGAGACCGTCACCGAGCCCTAACGGCAGTGTAGGTGTAGAGACAATCGCTTCCTCCGCTCAGAATGGAGCAGTGGACCTCATTAACCAATCAAGGAGCAGAAGTGTGGGGGTGTTGGAACATGAGAGTGAGAGCTGCGCAACTCCTGATGGGGAGACCCAAACAATAAATATCTTACACAACGGCAAGGCTGAGACGCAACGCTGCTCCTCTCAAGTGACGCCGTTGAGATCTGAAGGGTCCTTATGCTCCTGCGTGTTGAGATGGCTTGGATATTTCATTAAAATCAATTAATTAAATCTTCCTTTGGATGTTTTACAAAACTGATCTAAGCCTGGTTGCTTTATTACAGATTGTTTTGTTTTTTTTCTTTTTGAAAAATTATTAATCTGCTCAACATTGTGGGCGTTCTCTCTGCTGTACTTGACTATTTGCCCTGCCGCATTTGTAGAAAATAGCATGAGTTAGGAGAATCCATTAATTTAAAAGCATGGCTCGTTATTTTTTATTTAATCACTTATAAATGCTAAAGTGAAGTTTGTTTATGAGAAGCTTTTACTCTCTCCCAATTGAAAAACTCATCTGATAAAAGCAATACAACACTTGATTTCATGAAGAGTAGTTCAGATGTTGAATGACATATTCTCAACAGATAAATCATGTATGTCAAAACAGATTGACATCAAGATCCTGCAGCAGTCCTTTCACTTCCACCTCTAACTCTTGTTCTAGAAGTATCTGCTTGAGATGTGTTAAAATAGGCTTGTTGAATGTGGAGAAAATCACTAAAACATTCTTGAACATATCAACGCTTTTAAACCCTCTCCCAGCTGAACGGCATTAATTACACTGAGTGTGGAAGCTTAGCTGGCCGGGATAATTATGTGTAATTCTGCCTCTGCTTGTCTCTGCTCCACATTCAAAATGTCCTTTTTTTTACTATTGAGTGTTAACCTCCTTCCCTTCTCTGTCTCCCTTCCTTTTCTTTATACTCCTCACTTAACAGTAACGTGTACAACAAAGTGGGCCATTTGCATTTTGCGATCACGTTGACAGCTCTTCTTGACAGTTTTGATGTGTGTTTTGTGTTGTCAGATCCCATCCACATCCTCCTGGTCTTATCCTGTGCATCACGCCCCCGCAGCTAGTACCGTATATTCATTAAAATTACAACATAGTGCTGTGTTTTATATTGGGACATTTCATATCATTGTATTTTCATTCAGATAATAGCAAACTTCTTGTTTCTCTCATATGAATCTTTTCTTTTATATAAAGCATACATTAAAATACTGAGTTCTTCAATTCCACCAAAGTCACACGCTGTCAAGAAACATTGGCTCTCGCTATTGTTTGTCTGCATTTGTGGCTTGTCAAATTGAATTGCAGAGCCCTAACAGCCCGTATCCAAAAGGCTTTTGATCCAGTTAGAACCCTAAAGACAAAGCAACACAAGACTTCCTATGTGTCAACATAAGGGGATTGCCACAGTCTGGGTGCTAGACAAAGAGCTCTCATTTAAAACTCACTCACTGTAAAGAGGGGATGAGGGGGAGTTGGGATGGCGGTGGTGGAAAATGGAGTGGGCTGGTTTACAGTCTTGGATTCTTGGTTCTCGGTGTGATGGCATAAAGCTTGTAATGCATACCGTCTAGTACTGTAACGCAAAACCCAGCAGCCTCACAAAATGCTGTAAATGTCTGTTCTTGATTCGTAGATGCATTTTTGATGAAGGGTTGCCGTGACAAATGCATCCCTGTGATTGCTTCACACTAAAAGCCACCTCGTGTTTCACCAGTTGAACCCTTTTAACGTGAAGCAGCCAGAAGTAGGAAATGTTTGGTTTGCATTAGAGGAAGAACTCAGTCTAGCTCAGCTGTAGGAAAGTGAAAGTATACAGTGAGGCTCATGTCAATGAAAAAAATGAAAAACCTTAATCATGCACGCAGACAGGCAATGGCAGAGTCCGCCACTAACAATGAAAACTAATAAACAAAGCAGTAAATACAGAATGGAAATACATTGAATCTCTTAACCTGACTGAATGCATCCTGCACAGCTGACAGACATTGATGTCATTTTCAGAAATGTGTTAGCTCTTAGACCACTTTTGTATTTTAAATTTCATCTTAGTCATCTTTGTCCTGTTATAAGGTTATGTACAGATTTAGATATGCCAGAGAATATGAATCAGCAAAAAAAATATTTATTTATTTATTTATTTTTGTTTTTACATTAATATTGCCTGTTAAAATCATAGACAAAATAAATATCAACGTCATATTTGTGACGTCACCCACAGGTTTCTGATGAGCCATATGTGAAGCTCAGTGTGTGGTGGCTCAGGCTGCTGCCATCTTGGCAGTCCTGCCTCTTGCGCATCCCGGCTAATCTAAAAATAGGCAAAGACATGGATTGACGGTACACCTAGGCAGACTAAATGATGCCTGTTTGCTTAAACAAGCCACCTTTAATGACAGCCACCTGTCAATCAAAGCAGCCATGTTAATTATGCATAACTTTAAGCCTTAATATAATTTTAACAGGTGCGCTTTATAAAAATTTACAGTATAGTCGTCAATAACAGGGAAATTAGCTAAAGAGACCAAAACTGTTTTTTGTACCAGGCTGTAAACATGTTTATTTCTGCTGTGAAGTTGGACATTTTAACATGGGGGCTTATGGAGACTGACTTTTTCTGTAGCCAGCCTCAAGTGGATGTTAGAGGAACTGCAGTTTTTGGTATTTGTGCATTGGCTTCACTTCACAGCCACGGTGGTTGTCGCTCAGTTAAAATCCACAAAATACAGCCATTATTGCCTCAGAAAAATGCATATACAGTATTTACCTCCTCAGTATATCTTGCACCTTGCTGTTCTTCTAGAGTGACCAGTTCCCAGAAATCCTGTGTCACCTCTTTTAAAGTCATTTCTATTAACGGCATAATTTCACTTTATCTTTTTTCCTCATCTTCAATAGCTACTGTAAACTCTTGCCAGATTTGCCAGCATGGTGTGCCAAGGTTACCATGGTAACACAGTGCTTGGCCCTCACTCCTGTAAAGTGCCGAATCTCTGCCAACTACCCCAGGCGAGTACTTCCCTTTAAAAATAAATAAATAAATAACATAACATAACACAAAACACCCCTTGTTTCCAAATAATCCTTAAATGATGATTCAACATGGGAGCTTGGCATCACCTCCTCTGAGCTTCCATTTATACAAATAAAACGGGCCTCGGTAGCCGTGACAATGCATTTGGGAGCCTGTCTCGCTGGAATGTTTGTAATCTTATAAGGCAATATAAATCAAAATATGAATGAAAGTGATGAAATCCCAACCCAGCTGGACTTGGTGTTCACACCCCGCAGCACAAAACAAGGGAGGAGACCATTTCATAGCCAATTCGCGACAGACTCTGCCCCCATTCTCGGTGCAGCAGTGACCACCACAAGTGCAATATTTTCAGTTTAACAGACTGTCTCAACAGATCATGTCACTATGTTTTGCTTGCATAACACAATGTCATCTGTTGACATTAAAAAGGGGTCTTTTTGGAAGCTCTGCGGCATTACTCAGCTGAGAGTGGGTAGTTAATTGTCAGGGAGCCTGCCTGTGTGTTTTTGCTGAGACACAATGCAGTGTAATAAGATGACACATGCTGTTCCCTCATAATCTCTGTTTTAACAAACAAAGGCAAAAGAGCAGTCGGAGAGGGCTCAAAGGGAGAAATCTGAGAGAACGAAGAAGATACTTGGGAGGGATGTGTGTGTGATGCTATTTCTCAAATATATATATATATATATGCGTGTGTGTGTGTGTGTGTGTGTGGCTGCATTTGTTTGTGCGGTGCGTGTAAAACAACAATAGAGGGTGACAGGAGCAGTCATAGCACTGTGATTTAATCTTTCTGGTTTCCAAAAATGGCAACAAAGAGCAGAGACGAGATTTCTGACAATATGCAGTAAACTGTTGCCACAAACATGCTGATAACTTTCCACCAAAGTGCTCTGGTCTATTACAGAATGACTTGATTCTTTTTTTAAGGCAGATTTTGATTTACATTTAGTAATTTAGCTTTATCCAAAACGACTTACAAAAAGCAAAACAATCAAGGTACAGTGCGACAAGGACGTGTTACTTGCATAGAATCAAGTGACAGATCTAGAGGGGGGAGACATTTAGCCTGTCCAGTAGCGCTAGGAGAGGAGGTACTCTCCGAGGAGCTAGGTGTTCAGGAAATACCTCCTGAACACCCAGCTCCTCGGAGAGGTAGAGAGGGACGCCCCTGATCTGGTACTTTGGAACAAGAAACGAGAAAAGTTTGGATTGCCCCGAGTATATGAGTGGCAGAGCCAGGCGTCGTTCATTGGAGAAGCACAACAGAGCTAACGGAGGTAACATATGCCTGTATAAGAGTGTTCAAGTATGTGGGTTCATAACCGGGGACTACTTCGTAGGCGAGCATTAGCGATTTGAATTTAACGCGAGCTGCTACAGGTAGCCAGTGGAGCTCGATGAGTAGCGGAGTAACTTGTCCTTTTGGGTTGATTGAAAACCACGTGCGTCTCCATGTTCTGGATCATCTGAAAAGGTTTCACTGTGCAGGCTGGGAGGCTCGTCAGAAGGGCGTTACAGTGATCTAGTCGTGAGAATGAGATGACCACATCCTGTATCAGGAGTTGGGTAGCATATTGAGTCAGGTAAGGCCTGAAGTTTCTCGCTACCCAAGACATAGGGAGTCAGTTTTGATGTTTTTGTCATGGTGCATAGTATGTTTGGGTGGGAGCACCAAAAGTTCAGTTTTTATTGGTTGGAACCACTTTAGCAAGAACCATAGCACATTTGTTTTATAAGTGGTTCATGCTCATTGTCTAACACTCTGTCTTTGTGTTGGTCTTGGATTATTTGACCCAAGTACAGACTGACACAGTGTGAGCTCATAGTAAAAGAATGTTTTTCAGAGAGAAGCTTTATCTCAGCAAAGATGGCAGCATGTTGAATCCATCAATAATAGATGGTGCACCACTGATTTATATAGAAGACACTATCAGCACATAAGAGAAGACCAATACTCCAGCATCAGACTTTTCACCTCAGTATTATACCTCTTATATGCTTAAACCACCAACCAACGTTGCCAAGACAACGTATAATATATTTAGTGTTACTTAGTTCCTGTCTTAAACTCAAGGTGAATGGATCACTGAAGTGTGCATTTGTGTGTGCAACACTCAGGTGACTATCATGGATGGAAAGACTCTCCCCGGGAGAATTCAGAGCAGGAGTGCTCACCTCTACTGTACGTGTCTCAGCACTTCAGCTGTGCTTGATGAATTCTGTGGTGATTACATCAACGGCTATTTTTGGAACAGTTTAAGTCAGAGATATCAGTCTTGACCCACATATAGTGAGCACAATGTGCACTCGGGAGGATTTCGGGCGCGCTGGGCCTTTGTCTTATAGCATCTGTCCTCAGGTTTGATGTTTAACGGGGTGTGGTTTTCAATTAATACTCCTCTCCGAGATGACGTATGCACGCTCACCTTTTATCAAAAGGTTATGATCATCTGTGTGATCGATCTTGGGAAAGGTCATAGTGGGACGAAAATCAATAATTATATGATGCCATCATGCCTGTTTTTTAATACCGGGTTAGACTTTAGCAAGAACCATAGTACTGTTACAGTACACTTATCTGGCTACTTGTCTTTTAGGGCTGCAACTAATAATTATTCTAATTGTTGATTAATGTGCCTGCCATTTTATCGCTTAATAGTTTTGTCTATAAAGTGGCAGATATAGCAAAGAAAAGAAGAAAGTCTTCACATGTGGGAGGCTGGAACTACTGAACATGAAAGCAAAGCTTTAAAGATTATTATCTTTTTTACTTATTACTTATTTTCCTGCTAAGTCGCTACTGATAAAGGTCTCAGCTACCCGTGCTGTAAAAAGTGACGTCATACTGCCAAAAGAGAGATGAGAAAATAAAAGGTAACTAAAAGACACTTAATAGAGGAAAAGCGAGGAGTGTGAGGCTGTGATGGACACATGGGACTTTCCCAGCCACAGAGTAATATTTCTGCTATTTCTGTGCAAGGACAAAGATGCAGAGAGGCTGAGGGAGAGGCAGAGGGTTAGTGGATGTGTGTGCCAGTTTTCTGAAGCGTGTGTTGCTTCTTCCTGCTCCTGTGGTGCCGTGTGCATGTGCATGTGTGTGTTTATGTGTGTGTGTGTGTGCACTTTGAGGGTCACCCAGTAAGAGACTGCAGCACAGCTCTTAGTCATCCTCACACCTCGCTCCCTTTTTACCTGACTCTCCATCTGTCTACATGTTTACCTCCAGAAACAGATTCCCTGCTATAAACAAATTCAATATGCAAATTTGTACCTATACATAAGCTTACAGTAAACACTGAGCAAATAGTGTCGTGACATTTTAATGAGTGTATTTATTATGTTGCCTTACAAAGGCAGAAACCAGGGAAAACATATGAATAAACAAAACCTTGATCTTGATTCTTCTACAGATATCTGATCTATTTGAACCGATTATCTATATTAAGCTATTAATGAATCTAATGAATCATCTTTAATTTAAATAAAAAAAATATTTTTTCAGTCACAACAAGACTGAACTAGCTAGGCGGTTTAGTGTTCTTATATGTGGTGTTTATTCAGTTTGGGGAAACTCTTCGATCTCTAGAAAGCTTTAACGTTAGTTGGCTGGGACTAGAAATTGTCTCTTTTGCTAGGTCTTTACTGGAGTACTGGAGTAGTAAACTGGATGTAATTGATTGTTTTCAAGGTATTAGTCAGACCCCACGTCTCTCTGTGGAAATAGAGATAACGAGAGCAAAAATATGTTTATTTTGAGAGCAAATGGCCCCAAAATATGAATAGCTTTTGATTATGTTTTATTTAAGTTGGTAATTGTTGTGTAATTGCAATATTACATAAACTTAAGCGATGCTTACAGACCTTGCCGCAAGTGCCTCCTGACTACTTCACTGTTAATAATGACAGTAAAGTACACCTTCTCATGTAATATTGCTTAAGTAGTGAAGTTATTTTTCACTTATCTCGTATGTTGTAAACTTTAATTATCTACAATGTGGTAACGTTTACTACATCCAGAAAAGACTCTCTACGAACATTAAAGGCAAATGAACACACCCACCCCTCTCCCTCACACACTAGTTATGTATGATATCAGATCTATACATTTCTGACTGTTAATGTGCTTGAAAGCTGCTGTAAAAATTAACTGCTGGCTCCTCTCTTTCACACATTGTTAAACGCTTGTTTAAACACACAGTATGTCTCCTTTTATTGTGTATCTCTTACATACATGCATGCATAGACATCTACAGGCACTTCATCTGCAGTATCCTCACCTTGTGCTCTCTCATGGGAGAAGTGAGGAGTGGAGAGGAGAGGAGGGAGGACAGGAGACGGAGGCTGTCAACCCCGAGTCTCTAATTGAAGGTGTCACGGTTGTGTCTCCTCCTCGTCTTTCCCAGCCTCTCTGCTCCGCTCAGGGCAAATATAGCAATAGGCACCACAGGGGAGAATCAGTGCTTTCCTAGCATGTTTTTTTTGGCATCTGTACGATACAATGGAAGGAATTTTATGCTTTGATGTGCGTTTATCATCTCTGGGGTCCCAATAGTGAAATTACAAGGGGGAGTATTTCTTAGATCCTGTGCTGTCTGTTTGTTTGCATGACAAAATGCAAAGTGTGTGTCCAAGTTGGCAATATTAAGACTTCCCTTTCTTAAACTCCATCTAAACAACTTCTTCACTTTACCTTGCACTGCAAAAATACAAACAGAATAGTGAGCGAAAGCCAAAATACTACTTTGTTAGATTAAAGTACAGTCATAAGCATATCAATTAGGCTTACAGCTTTATAACTAAATGAATTAAGCCATTATGAAATTTGTTATCCTCACTGCCCTTAAGTGTAAGTAGGATGTGTGTGGGTTTGAGGAGGTTGCATCATTTCTCACCAACTGTATGGCCAACAAAATTTGGCTTTAAACAGACGAATAGCTCTTATTTTGACTATCTAAGCAGTTCATCCTCATGACAGAGTTTTTTTCTCCAGCCACCATTGACTTATTTTTATTACTCTATATCTTAAGAACATGACGCATTTGCAAAATGGTAAAGGGACTGCCCAAGAAATGTTCCTGCTAGTTCAGTATTCAAGCCAGAGGGAGGAAATGCTAATGCTGAAGGAAGGGCGCTCAGTTATGTGCCCTCACAGATCATGAGGACGGGTTTTGGCATGCCTCCCAAAAGGCTGAAAGAGAAGGTGAAGCTCAGTTTACTTCTGTAGATCTTGCTGACCTCTGTTGTTGTATTGTTGATACTGATCCGGTGTGCTAATCACTCCCCTTCTACTTTCACTTTACCTCTCTATATCTTGATTCTTTGTCTGCATGCAAAGTATTATCTAAATGTCCGACAGATCCCCTTTACCCAGATAACACGTTGTACATACTAGGAAAAAAGTGAGTGAGTAAACCGTCTGAAGCAAAAGTGAAGGGGTTCAAGTATCTCAGGGTCTTGGTCGTGTCGCGATCGATAGGTGGATCAGCAGATCAGCAGTAATGTGGGAGTTGTGTCAGAACTTAGAGGTGATGAGGGAGCGGAGCAGTTGATCTACATTCCATCCTTCACCTCTGGTCATGAGCTTTGGGTAGTGACCAAACCAACGTGATTGCAGATACAAGCAACTGAAATTAGTTTTCACCACAGGGTGGCTGGACTGGAATGAAGATTTTGGATTAAGAAAATAGTGAAAAAATTACCAACACAGTTTCACAGAGCCTAAGATGACATACTGAACTTGCATAATTAGACCAACCAGATACGCCATAACCCAAAGATATTCAGTTTACTATAACAGAGATTGGGAAAACCAATGTTCACATACATCAGAACTGATTTACTGTTGATCAGTAATCAGTTTCAGCTCATGTACCTGTTGTTAATTCTATGCATTTTAATGTGTATTTGTCCTGCATGAACATATGCTCTCGATGATGTATGTGCCCATGTGTTTTGTGGGAGTATTAACAGATTCTGCAGTAGCTGCTGCTGCTGCTGCTGCTGCTGCAGAGCAGGAATAGTAAGCCATACATCAACCTTAACCCACATGGCAACACACAGCAGGACTGCTCACACCTACTCACATACTGCACGTGCACATCTATATCCTGAGCAGCCATTGTGTCTGTGACACGCTACAGCCTGTTTCTATCTAGCAGATATTACAAAAGCACATTATCGCTGCGACACCATTGCAGGGTCGGTAATGCAAATAGAGTGTCAGACAGACACGGTGTAGCCTTGACAAGTCAGTTCAGACTGTGTCAACAGCTCTTTGATCCAGGCCGGCTGCATGGACAGCGGATCCTACTGGAGAAGTGTGACAGTGGATGCTGTTGAGTGAAAAATTGGGCCTCCATCTGTAAGAGTAGCTCTTCACATGGAGGGCTGGTAAGAAACACAGTGGCAGAGAGAGGAGCGAGAGAGGTGGGCGTAATTGTATCTGAAAGTGAGGTTAACCACATACGTATTCAATGAGCCAGCTAAATCGCCTCGCTGCAGAGAGCAGTTAAACTCGTCCCAGAAGCTCTGCAGGATCTCTTTTTCCACCACTTTGGTCCAGACTGCAATATATCAACAACAAGATCACTATTAACTTTTATACACACATTTTATTCCCAGAGGCAGAATCCTGCAAGCTTTGGTGTTCATCAACATGTCAAAGTTTCCACTTAACCAGAGAAATATCTCAAAATTTGCTCTTTAAATAAAGTTCCTCATGATTTTGGTCAACACTTTAATTTTCCTTCAGTGACATCAGGAGGTTTTGTGTGAAGGGTCTCAGCATCAAAAATGTATTTATAGGCATAGGCATTTATATCATCGAATCATTCATTCAACCTGTATGATAAAAGATAAAAGAGATGCAGCTCACTGGACTTCCTGATTACTTTTTTATACGAGAAGAAAACTATATGTTTAAATCAGGTTTAAGTGGCAACCTCATGCATTTCCAGTCTCAGTGATTTGTTGTCCTCTGTTGTGCTTAGTAAAAAGGTCATGAGTTGTCCAGATATATGCAGCAGGTATAGGCTGTTGAGTTTTTCCTCTTTTTGTACCTGAGAAACATCAGTCAGAAACTTGAACCTGCAAAAACTGATTTTTTTTTTGGCCACTTAGGGGCATTAAAACAAGTTGTGAACAGACCACTCACGTATCATCACAAGTTGATGCCAAACAGTTACATGTGCCACTGTATTCACCGACACATTGTGTTAACTCTGTAGCTTAGTGGTGACTCGTCTGAGTAGGTCGTATATTCACGTATTTAGAGTTTTTTAGCTGAAAAGCTAAAGTTGCGACCAGACAGCTAAACCATGAGCTTAAACTTGCTATAAAGCAGCTGAGGGGAGCTGCAGATTCACATGATTCAGCAATATGAGCAACTTTCACATCGTCACATTTTCACATCACAGGTTGTTGTAAAAATATCGATAATAGCAGCTTTAAAGTCATTTGACTGTCCAGTGTGTCTGGCTGTGTCATTTTGTTGAGTGTTAAAAAGCCCTTCGAGCTGTCGTGAAGGTTTTCTAACAAGACTGAAGTACTTTTGACCAGCCTGCTGACCCTGCTGTCTTTAAAGCTGTTTCACTTGCACAGCTGAAAAAGTGAGATAATTGTTGTTGAAACTGAACAGAAAAATAAGTAAAAAGATAAAAGTGCTGCTAAAATAATTAAATAAATAAAATAATAACAACGCACAGGGTGGCGTGGGAGGTAGCAGGTGCTAATTGAAACCATCTTGCAGAAAGCACAGAATGCCATTTCGCCACAGCTGCTGCCTTTCGTTTTGTTTTTTTTTCTCCCTTTTTCGGCTCCAAATGGTACAAGCCATGCACTTGACAGGCTGACTAATCGCTCTACACAGGCTTGGATGCAGGCGTTTGGATTAACTAGGCCAATTAGCCAAGCACAGAGATGCCTAGTGATGAGAAGAGTCATGCTCCCTTTCTCAGCCGAGTGCCATTAATCAGCACTAAAGGAGCTGAAGCAACACTACAATTTACTGACTGCTTTACTACTTACAATAGCCAGGTTTTCTGGCTCAAGCCTCTTGACCTCAATACAGCATGACTGTGTTTCTCGGGGACTCGGCAGTTTTTGTGCTACAAAGATACACTTCTGGAAGGCTTAAGAGAGAGACAGAGGATGAGTGCCAGTGTGTGTGAATGTGTGTTTTCAGGTCTTGAGGAGGATGTGTCTCCATGTGTAAGTTTCCATCAGCGAGTTTGAGCTTCTAACTGGATAAGGGCATGTATTAGTGTGTATATGTACAGTATGTGCTTAATCTGTGTCTGTGTGTGTGTCTTTTGTTTTGTTGCGGCACAGAGCACGCCTCATAGTGAGAGTTGTCCAGTCTGTTCTTGTCTACTTGGCTGCACTAAACTGGCCCCAGCTGACCCTCCATCAGCTCATCAGCTCAACAAAACCAAGCGGCATCCTCTGTGCCTGTGAAGTGAAGCCAACGCAGAAGTGCCAAAAAAATGTAATTCCTCGAATGGCCGCTTGAGGCTGGCTGCAGAACGAGCCAATCTCCATAAGCCCCCATGTTAAAATGCCCAATTTCACAGCGGAAATAAACATGTTTACAGCCTGGTACAAAAACAGCATGCATATCAAGTGATTTACTGAAAATGCATTCTGTGATTTACAGAAAAAATGAATTGTTAGTGTCGTTACTCACAGTATTTACTACCTGGTGCTTCAAACTTGCAAAAGGCTATATGAATCATCCTAATTTAGGTATTGTGTTTGTTCATTTGACTTCAGTTGGATGTGTAAGTCTCCCATCACAGAGGTAGAAATATGATTCATACTACTACATGAATTCACTATGAGTCATGCGGCTCAACCAAAGCACCGCTGGAAAGAAATTTGTTGGGTGTATAGTTGTTATGAAAACTGAAGTCTTGTGCCATTTTGATACTTATTTGATGTTTGTACATCAGATCTGATGTGGTAGCCTCTGATCAGAGGAGGATCTTCGATATTTCTAGTGAAAATAGCTACCAGTTGTAATATTCATGTTGAAGTTCAGAATGAAATGAATATCAAGCAAGGCTTTGATCTGACCTTACCGTTTTATTTTTTAATTCAAGCTCATGGGAACTTTTGTGTGTCTCACATACATACCTGTGATCTGTGAAGTGACCCTTTAGTCTGAATGCTGCTCTTTTTATGTCGATTGTTGAAGTTGTTGCTGGTGACACAATTTTCTGACAGAGTTTGAAAGGTTTTCTTAATTCTACATGAGGGATATGTGTTTGTGCTGTTTTGTTTTATGTTTTTGTGTCACTGGTTTGAAGAATGGCTGGGTCAATTAGAATTTAACAACATCTGAATTAAATGATGATGACACTTGTAGGGTTGTTTGCTTATATCTCCAGGCCACTGTCAGTAAAATCTGATCAAACAAGTGTCCAGAAGACGCAGGTTAGCTGAGTTTTTAAGTTTTTAACCGTATGTAAAGTTGAACAGCGGCTAATATAGCCACAAATTTCAACTGCAGGATGATACTGGATTCAATTTCCCTATAGACATCATCATTAGGCAACCTGACTGAAACATGTCCAAAGGGACCACAAACTGTATAGACAACATGCTATCATGTTCACAACATGTCTTCTTTTGTGTTAGCTTATTGTTTTGTAATAAACCTATTTATTTTTAATCTATAACATCATAAATTATAGTTTAACAGCAGTGTAGCAGTGTCTATCTAAAGTTAGCTAGCCATCACATGTTACTGGTCATACTCATAGGCAGTATAAATATGGACATCGTATCCGTGACATCACCCATAGTTTTCTGAGGAGCGGTGGTTCCGGCCGCTGCCATCTTGGTAATCCTGCCTCTGCCGCCTTTCGGCTCGGGAGTTTTATTGTTGGCGAACTCAATTTTTTATTTATAAGAGAAACCATGTGTCATCTCTAAAAGTTACGTAGTGCCTCTTTAATGTTTCAGGAGCTTATTGTTAATATCACAAATAAATAATGACAAAACCAATTATGATTGTTGCAAAGAAAAGCTGCAGCAGTGTGAATTATGTGCATCTGTGCTCATGTTTCTAAATCTCATCAGCATACAGTTACTCTGGGAATAAACCCAAAAGAAAGTAATGCAGAGCACTGTAGCGGAAGAAAAAAAACGAATCTCTGCTCGTTGCTTTGATGTGATGTATGAGAAACAGTACGGTCAGGAGATCAGAAGCAAACAAAAAAAGTGGGCATATCTGAGTAGCAAGTGTACCAACGTGCTTAGCTGCCACACTGTATCAGCTGTATATCAGCAGCTGGTGTTTTAGCCCTTCAGCAGCATATCTGCCTACAGCTTCAGATAACCTGGGCCAGTAGTGAAGAACAGATCCCTGTTGTTTATATCTCATATAATCCATAGTGTTTATGCACTGAACAGCGTTAATTAAAGCTCATGCTCATATTAAAGGTTTTTTTTTCTACCACAGAAGTGAGGTTTGATCAAGGTCACTCCTTTATGTGGAGCAATTCTTTTTTTCGTCTCTCTGTAACTGAAAGAAAACATAAAAGACAAGAGACAAAGAAAAGATGAAAAACGAGACCTGTGAGAAAAAAATGTTGTTAAAAAAAGAAATGTGTTATTTATGTTTCAAAATGTCCTGAGACAAATTTAGCCTTGACTTCACTGGTCCCAAACAAATTAGTCGAGGACATGCAGTGCCTCAAGAGTGGAAGATGCTCTGATGTTGATGTGTGGTATCAGCCTGTCCCCAGGCACCATACTTGGACTTGGCTGTGACCTTTGTCTTTTCCCTGACCGCCTGTTCTGCATGTGTGCATTTGAGTGTGTGTGTGTGTGTGTGTGTGTGTGTGTGTGTGTGTGTGTGTGTGTGTGTGTGTGTGTGTGTGTGTGTGTGTGTGTGTGTGTGTGTGTGTGTGTGAGCTGTACAGAAAGCCATCACCCGAGGCGTATGACTAGGTTTGATCATATATGCATATTCAGGTGATTCTTTTCACACGTGGGTGTGTTTGCATGTGTGCTACCATTGATAGCCAGTCTATTGTACAGTCTAATTTGGTCTTGTCTGTGTGCAGCAGTGTCAGCCTTCTGTATGGACCACAGCTAGCCAGACTCATTACATTACTACTACTGTGACACCTGATACACAGGCACAGGGGGCTCTGAGCCAGACCACTGCAGGTGATACATCACTGACTAGACGTGTGTGTGTGTGTGTGTGTGTGTGTGTGTGTGTGTGTGTGTGTGTGTAAAAGTAACTGAGAAGATGAGGAGGCAAGAAAACCAGACGTAGTGTGTGTACGCTGGTGTGTGCTGAAAACACAAGCAGTGAATGACTGTGTTTCTGTTTGCGTCTGCGTGTTAAAACGAGCGTCTGTGTGCATTTGCACGCATATGTCTGCGTTTGCAAATACACAACAGCAAATGTGTGCGCTCAAAAGCATAAATGTGTACACACATGCACAGGTGTGTATGCTAAAACCTGTGTATTTGTGTGTCTGTGTTCAGAGTCATATTTAATTCATGAGGCAGTATCACTATTTCCCCTGTGTGACTCAGAGATGTCTTGCAGCCAAACACTCCCACCTGTAGTTTGGAATAATTGATCCAGTCCCCCTGTGGCCATTTTTAATACAAACACTATTAGTGCTGCAAAGAGTTTGTTCATTTGTGTGTGTTTATATGGGCCGCATGAGTGTGTGTGCATCATATCTGATAATACACATATTAGTGTGTATATTTAATTGGAATTTGTCTTAATTTTCTGAATACCTAATGAATTCTAGGGGTGTAAGGCAGCTAATTACATGAAGCTGAAAGTTAAATTAGTTATTATATTTACAAGACTTAGTCTACAGCCATGGTAGCAGCTCTGTGAGGTGGCACTTAAGCACACTGGTTCTTTGCTAACGCGACAATTTCACTGTCAAATTTAAGTTTTATTTGAGTTGCGGTGCTCTCCCGTCATCTCGATTGTTCGGTGTAAGGTGGACATAAAACTCAGACCGAGCTGTCTTAATTAATCTATTAACGTTTAATACTATCTGGTTTTTAGTCACGGCACATGCAAATAGCAGCATTCAATCATGTGAACAGTGTCGACAACCAATAGCTGTGCTCTCTCTAGCTCCATCAGGAAGCAGGTTACACAGTTAACGTGGTAAACATGGAGGGGACTCCGGGGGAGGCACAAGAGTGTTTCCTCCCATCTGTACCACGATCGAGTGGAGAAGGAAAAAAAAAAAAAAAAATGGACAGACACTGCTGCAGCCCTTGAAATGCACACACAAGGGCAGCTGTGGCCAAAAGCTGCTTTTGTTTCTGCTTCACTGTTCAACAGTTTTTCTTCCACCAGGTGCAGGATGGGAAATAATCTCAAAATGAATCTATTTTTAGTCGTGTAAATAGTGACTCTGCAAGATCTTTAGCAAAATCATAAAACTGTCTTTATATGTGAGAGGGTGTCTTTTTTATTATTATTCTTTTCAAGGTTTTCTAGTATGATTGGCACAAGGCTGATGGGAGTGCCATTAGTTTTGCATCAGAACATCAGAACTTTTTGCCGATCCATCAAGTAGATATATATTTTAATGATTTACTGACAGTTTTGACCAGCTGGATTCTGGAAACTATGAAGGTCAATGCAAAATTTCATAGTAATCCAACCTCTAGTTGTTGAGATTTTTTGGTCTGGACCAACATCATCATCCCTAGAGCTCTGATGTTAGCATAGTTAAAAATTAGATCCTAATGCTAACAGAGATTTATTGCTGCTGGCTTGAACCTCTCATGAGACACGTAGGAAAACACACCAAATGTGCACATTGGTCGGGTATAGCAGTTTTATAGGCCTTGTGTGTGGCTGTTTAGTGTCCCTATGATGGGAAAGTGAAAAAAAACAAAAACAAATCACAACATGCAAAAAAACAAAGCACCATGCTCCCCGAGGACATCGTCTCCACTGTCTGTGTCTGCTGTAACAAGCTACCCAGACATGCATAATCAAACACAGATCTCAGAGGACAGGGAGCCAAGGTGATAACTACCGTCGCCTGTCAACCTGCAGCGCTGTGTGGGAGGAGACTGAAGAGGTGGAGTTTTGACAACATGAGCGCCAAATTCACCTTGACCTCCACCAAACGTCCTCCCACCTTCTCTCAACCAATCAGACGTTGTGAGGTTCCCATCTACTCCTCTCTAACCATGAACAGGGAGTTCGTGGGGATTCTTTTGTTTTGCTTTGTTAAAAACGGAGCAGCGTCCCTGCTGTGCCGAAACTCCCCCAAGGTGTTTTCTACTCTGTTCTCTGCAATTCCCTGCTCCCATGAAGAAAGTTGCATAATTTCTCATGTATGCACATATGCAATCAAAGGCACACACACATATGCTTATTCATACACCAGGATGTTGTGGTGATAATGATAATTGCACAAGCAAACAGAATTCTGGGGATGTTTTACTGATTTTGTGTGCCTGCAGAAGACACAAGAAGGAAAACTATTATGTCATCTAGGGGTGGGAACCTCGAGGCACCTCATGATTTGATTTGATTCTGATTCAAAGGGCTACAATTCGATTCTAAAACGATTATTGATGCACCACAAGCAACAAAATGGTATGTTGGAGTGTGCAACAAAGCATGGAAGCCCTGGTTTTCCACAACTGAGTAGGGGTCGCAAATCCTTGGCAATAAAAGTTGCAGCAGCGTTTATGATTTGCCTTTCCTCCAACTCTTTTTGGAAATGTAAGAGGTGGTTCCTCATGTTGGTTGTGTTGCCCAAATATTTAAATTTATTTTGACACACCTAACCCTTTCCTTCAATTTCATGAACGCCAAAATGCTTTTTGCTCTATTCTATCTCCCATCCCCGTCTCTTCTTCCCTTCTCTTTTTCTTGTTGTCCGCCAGTGGTCTGTGAACAGCTTTCTTGTTGCTTTCAAGGTCACATAATCACTGTTAACTCTGTGTTTGTATTCATACTGTATGTATTGTCCTCTATGTGCCTATGGCATGCATAATTCAATGTATGTGCTAAAATTGAGTTTCCAGGTCTTTTGTTGTAGCTGCAGCTCTGCATCACACGTACTTCATCTCCCAAGGGTGGGGGGAAAAGGACAGACTTATATTGTGATCCTGAGGCAATTTAGTCCTCTACAGTGTTGCTACGGTTTGTACCTGTGAACCAATCTCCTATTACTTGGAGAAGGTTTTTCCTACATAGGGAATTTTAAGGGAATTTAGAGATTCAATGAAGTGAAGAGAAACTTTTCAGACAGTCTAAAGTAGCTGTGCACAGGGAAGTTTTGTGCCTGTGGCACCAGAATACCACACAGACGGGCAAAGTGATTTTCAGGGTCATAAAATTACCAAAACCGTCTGAGTGCTGCTTATACAGGTTGTGGACCAAGAGATTTCAATAAGGACAGATCAATCAGAAGTGTATAACAACGTTTATTGAGTTTAACAACGATTAGTCGATCATGGATGCATCTTCATTAAGTGGGCTGATGAAGATAGGAGACGGTCAATCCCGTAGACTCTAGAAGACGTAGATGATCGTGGAGTAAAGCAGCAATGGAAGATAAAACCTCTCAGTTGAATTATCATGTGGGACAAGGTGGTGATGGGGAGGTGGTGGGTTGCAAGGCAGAGTGATATGTAAAGAACAGCATCTGAGGACTGATTGGCTAAATGAATGCAGGCAAAAAGATCATTGGCCAGATATGATGATGTCAGAATTGTTAATGAACAGCGAGGGTGAGAAACACCTTCCTTATTAAACCTTTCCTAAAGTCTCAGAAAATGTTCGATTGATGATTCATTTTCTAGAAACTTCATTGAGAAGTATAAACCTACCGTGACGTCGCCAATTGGTTTGTGGACAACTGTTTGGTATTATGGACGTTGTCGTCTTAGAAATGACCATAGTGTGGAGCTGGTGGGGGTCGGGCTACCTTTGGTTTTGGTTTTGAAAAATCTTTCATGAGCCGAGTGTGTTTTGCGCTGAACAGACTCACTGAGAATGACTTGTCAATAACATGGTAGTCACGCCCTAAGGCATACCCTGGTCTGTCATCTATTTCACTCTAAATGGGACCAGAATCTTCAAAATGAACATCATGCTGTATGGAAGAAACAGCGATTGAGACCATATCATACCCATCAATGGGGGAAGTAGGGTCAATTCCCCATAAGACTCAATACATTCAGACGTTGATGTTGGAACCAATGGAGATGCCCCCTGCTGGACATTACAAAGAATGCAGGTTTAAGACTTTAGCCTTGGCTTCACTGAACAGACCCGAATTGGAATGACTGTCAGCTAATACAGTGAAATAACTACTTGAAAAACAGTGGTTCTTCATCATATTGATGCAAACATCCCAGTATTACCATAAAACAATAGTTTATATTACCGACATCTACTGTTTAAAGGGACAGGCATCACAGACTAAAGATTTCTTCTGCCTCACCGTGTATATAATCAGCATACTGCCCAACCCTTGTGTCTTATAATGTGCTGAACACTGAGATCATTTTGACCAATGTAAGTGTAAGTGACCAGTGTACTGCACACGTAAATAACCCTCAAACATTATACTTAATAAAATGCAGGAAAAAACACCAGAAATCAACGGCCTATCATCCCGCACAAATGTAACATATTGCTGTGGCCTCTCTGGCTGTCTTAGCTGTCACTGAGTCACTCCAACTGTGGCCACTGTGGCCATCGATCTCCACCAGTCTCAAGAGAGAGTTGGTGGTTATGGGTCATGTGACCCCGAAGCTCTGGGATTCCCCGATGTGTCACTCACTGCAGTGGCAGCAGTTCAGATGTCGCATTATTATAAGATATAAAATCTATGAAGTAATGAAGTGTTTTTTATGCTTCTGGGACTTCTGTGGTGATACTGATATCGACTGTGTGTGGAGATACATTTTAGTAGCATAACTGCTCACAGTGTGGATGTAAACAAGTGCCAGAAGTCCACATGAAATGTCCCAGTGTGACAGCAGAAGGCAAATGGAAGCGATCAGGACGGTAAACAACAGACAGATATGGTTTCTCTTTGAGCTCGATCAAAATTTGATGAGAACTTGACACAGGCAGTAGTATTGCTCTCTGCTGTATGTAGGATACGGTACTTGTGTTGACCCATTGTGCGGTTCTCTCTGTGGTTCTTCTTTCAGCTTGTTCCACTTCACTCATTCAGCGCTCATGTGACGGGAAAAGCTCTTAACTCGTCATTCACTGTTCTCTCACATGCACCTGAGATATGCTTTTGTGTTTGCACATGGACGCCTGTTTATTTATAGTGTCCATAGGCCAGGTGTAGCCCTGTAAAGGAAATGTCTTCCCTCCACACTTCTCGACCACAGTGGGGTTCAGTACAAACTGTTCCAGTCGTGGCCAGAATGAAGCCTAAAAATAACCAAGAGAGGAAAATACACCTCCCTCACCCTCTCCACGCCTCTCCTCTCCTGTCATTTTTCTTGCTTGAAATGACAAACAATCTGCAGAAAGACCACAGAGCCATAACACAGAGAGAAACAGAGCATTTTACACTATCAGGGGAGGAAGCTTGTCTGTCTGTGTTTATATAAAGTGTAGAGAGGTGAAATGAATAATTTGGGCGTAATTGTGCCTTCACCTAACTTCAACTTCAACAATATTTTGGCACTAAAATTATATAGATGCCAGTGCTCGATAGAAACATTTCTGACACCTCTACAGTCATAGGAAACGTACACCACTGTGGATTTGTTCCCTCGCTTTCCTCCTATTCATCCGTCCTCTCGCACACTTCCTTCTTTTCCTCCTGTGGATCTCAGATCAAAGCCCTCGGTCCTCTTTGTGTTCTGATGCACTCTGGGGGCTCGGATCAATTGAATGCGTCTGGAAGGTATTGAGTTTGTCCGACACTGCAGGTGTCCTACTCTCCCCTTATCTCCACCGCAAGCTTTTTTTTTTTTTTTTTTTTTTTCATCTGGGCAACAGCGCTGCATAATTCTATTAATGGTGGCTCGGTAGATTACCAATTTACCAATTTCACCAGATTAGCCGGGGCTAAACCCGTACTTTAAAGGATCAGTAGTGGAGAGATGGGGATGAGGATGGAGAGGTGTAGAAATGCCACAACATTGTGTAGTAGTGTGAAAACCGATGGACACTCAAAGTGTGAGTACAAACGTGGTGTATAATGTGTTTTCTGCCTTCCGCACACACACACACACACACACACACACAGACACACACACACAAAGCAAAAAAGAAAGCGTTTGTGTTGTGTAAGCTGCTTTGTAACACCAAAGCCCCTTATCTCTATGCTTATGCAATTAGGCTGGTGAAACAAAGTCCATAGTAATTAATCATAATATCCCTGACAATACAGTATGTCACTGTGTCACCTCTGCTCCTGCTGCTTCACAGAGCTCTTCCTGAGAGGACTGAAACCATCTGGAGACAACTACACTTCTTACTATGTTCTTCATACTAATGTAATACAAAACAAAAGTTTTATTATAGTGGCATTTCAATCACCAAGAAAAACACTCTTAATTAAGCGCTTCCTCCAGCTTTATTTGTCTGTTTATTCATATCAGGATAGGAGAGCATGAGGAAACGTATGTTTCTGTCGATTCAGCCCATGGCAAGCAGGTGTAAATGTGGGCAGGTGTCTTCACAGCTTTCCCTCCTGATTGGTTGCTCCCAGAGTGCCTCTGTGTTTCAGCCACTGCAGCATATTGGCTCTCGCTTTCTTAAAAACAGCTTTTAGATTAATATGTGTGTAGATCAGTGTGTGCGCATGAAAGTCGACGCCAGGGATTATAGTCACAGAGAAACACTGTCTCTGTCTTGTGTAAGTCTGGGTAAGCCTGCCTGACACACACACACACATACGCACACACACAGGCCAAAGCTAGATTCATCCCTTCTACTATACGCAGCTTTCTTCACCTCTGAACTGTGATCAGTGTCAAGTCAGTCTGCTCAGCTCCACACTGTAGCAGCAGCAGACACACACGCTGGTCTGAGATCAGCACTTAAACAGAGGTGGCAATGGTCGAGTGGGTGTGGGGCTGAAGGTGTGAGGATGGGGGGGGGGGGGGGACGTCATCACGCACGTGATTCATATATTGTAAGTAGGCTGTGGGTAGGAAAACAGAAACCTAATGCTTGCAATCAGAGTTAGTCCTGCTGAGTAAAACTGTGTGTTACAGAAGATGAAAATACACACAGCAGATTTTATGTGTTTTGTACTCCTCCTTTGCATGTAAGCAAATGTTTTCTTAATTTTGCTGACAGCAGAGTGGGCAGGATGTGGGCTGGGAGGATGGAAAGAATGCTCTGGGGTCAATACCAAAACAATTGCTAATGTACTGAGCAGTGACAGAGAGAAAATCTGATTTTTAAACACTCTTTCAAAGAGTGGTTTCAACACTTTTTGTCCTCACTTTTAATTAATATATCATTAATAAGGCTGCTTTTGGGAGTGCACAAAAAAAAATATTATATTATCTTGCATCTCTTCAGAAGAAGCCCTGAAATCTCGCACATTCAAATCCAACAAATAAATGTGAAAGCATTGAGATAGAGTCTGCACATTCAATGATGCTTCCATGAACATTTTTTGGTATACCACCATGTATAACTATGACGAAATATCATGTAATGTTGCTGGCCAGAGTTGGTTCAATAGCCTGAAACATATGAAGGTAATAAAATATGACTAAAACCAAACTAGTTTAGGGGAGCTTAGCTGTTGAGGCAGAAACAGTTTTGAGTTTCAACATGCTGCTGATCTGCATAATTAATGTTCTCTAAAATACAGCTGTAGCGTATTGATTTCTGCACATTATTTTGTGGAATATTTGATTTAAATACTACAAGTCCTGATTCAGAATTATGTTACCAAGTTGACGTGCTTCGAGCTAAATGCTAGTGTCAGCAAATGCCCAAAATGACAATGCTGACAATGCTAATAATTAGTATCTTCACCATCTCATTTAAACATATTTGAGTTGTAACATTTGCTATTTAGAGTGTGGACTTTGAAGTGAAGCCGATGAAAGTATCAAAAACTGCAGTTCCTCAAACAGCCACTTAAGGCTGGCTGCAAAACAAGTCAAGCTTCAAATCGGCTCTTCAGAAACCTAGGGGTGACGTCACAGATACTACAACCATTCTTTATTCTGTCAGTGGTTTTGAGCTGATGATGGTGCTAGATGAAAATTCAGGAGATTAACGAAGAGAGATCACCGATCACCTCATGGTCAGGCTACAGGAGAAGTCAGGGGATCATCAAAGTCAGTAGGATTCACCATGAATGAAATGCTGAGAAGAGTAAAGAACGACACTGGAGGTTTTTCTTGGTTGAAAAGATGTTTTCACTCTTCTTCCGGCTGACTTTGGTCAGAGTTTGACCTGATAGATTGAAATTCGCCCCTGAGAGACGGTGATAAACCATCTAATGCAGCCAGGTTAACTTGCTTGCAAATTATTCACTGACTGGGTCCTAGAAATTCCCGCTGTGTACATTTACACCTGTTTATAGCCCGCTCCTGTACATTATGATTGTGACAAATGGCACAGATAACAACTTCAGAGCATAGATAAATCATTTTGGGCTACCATTTTGCTGAGCTTTTTATCGCCCTCTTTTCCCTCTCTGCCTCATTTTTTACTTTATTACAGGAAGAGATTAATTCATACTGTAAGCTGCCACTGGCTCAGCACCACACTGCTGCTAAGGGAATAGCCATCTGTGACATACATACACAGAGACTGTAGTAGTGACTAGGGTTGGATTAGGATTATAATAATGCAAACAACCATTATGATGAAAACATGGATGATGATGCTCATATTACAGACAGTATACTATCTATCTGAAACATATCTAATGAACTGAGTATCATGATACAGTACAGTGTTTTGTAGAGACAGTCGAAGCCCCTGCTGTTTCTTGGACTTCTCAGGAAACTCTGTTGTTCAACCAATGGCCGTCAGATTGTCTGGCAAGCATGACTGGCAGAGTTAGAGACAAAAAAAACACACAATTACGGTGGTGGGAGAGCACAAAAGGGCACATGAACAAACAGGCGGCTTGACAATGAGCGAAGCAGACAGATTGTGTGAGAAGGAACAAGAAGAAAGAATGAGGAATTTTCAAATAATGGCAGGGAAAAATACAGTTGGATACGCGGAGTGAGAGTCAGAGAGGGAGTCAGCTTGTGATCTAGCTGTCACAGATGTCCACGTTTTTCCCTCCAGATCTGCGGGCAGCATCCAAACTTAAATGCCAATGTCGCTGACGTGAGAGAGGGGCGTCAGGTGTCATGTCAGCCATGTCGGTGCTGAGTGACACTTTTGGTAGGGGTAGGATCCCAGTTCAGCGGGAGACAATGATGCAATTAACCCAACAGACTGTAAAGAGCCGACGGCTGGAGAACACACAAGATCACGTAGTGACATTTTTTGTGTGGGTGTGATTGTGGGAGTGCACATGCACGCGAGTCTGTCTGTCTGTCTGTCTGCATTTGCTTGTGTGTCTGTACAAGAGAGGCTTGTCAAAATCACTTGGAGGTTGATTGATGATAATTTACATGCACGTTCTCTGCTTTACTGCCTTTGTCTTTGGTGTTTCTCAGATAACTTGCATAAAACACCAGAGAGAATAAAGATACCTTACTTTGTGTGTTTATATTTTTTCCTTTTAAAAGGCAGATTTGGTGGTGCATTTTATGTGCATGCTTGATCAAGGTCACAATGTGGTGTCATAAATTGTTGCTGTAAAACTGTCTTCTCTCTTTCTCTCTCTTCTGTCAGTGTGCTGTTTTGTGGTTCACAAACGGTGCCATGAATTCGTCACCTTCTCCTGTCCTGGAGCCGACAAGGGTCCCGACACAGACGTAAGTTCTCAATACTTTTGCTTGATACCTCAGTGCATCCGTCTGCACACAAAGACACAAAATAATGTTTTTGTTGCATTACAAGGCAGTACAGCATGCAATCTGTTTATTTAAATTCCATAAAAGTACAACTTGACATTATTTTGCAGCATTTATCCACTGTATTTTAAAAAAGCTTCAGGTTCAGGTATATTTTGACAACTGATAAGAAAGAAAGTGAAAGATGTGCAGAGTCTGACCTTTTTTGTCTTTTTAATGCACATCAGTTTGAACATTTATATGTCAAACAAAAAACAGAAAAACTACAAACAGAAAAGCAGAGCTTAAGTAAGTAGTGAAAGATGGGTACACCGCTAAGTCAAAGGAAGTCAAGTCTTCTCAACATGTGCAAATAAAGCTGAAACTAAAGCTCAAAACAACACTTCGGGTTTGAAGTCTTTACTGGAAGCAGTTGTTAAACTGTCAATGTGAATTAGCGACAGTGATAGTGATTCCAGATCAAAAAACTATGACACAAAGGTGTCGTAGAAATTAGTTAGTAGTAACAATCAAACTGGATAAAATTATAAATTAGCTGTTGCTAAATTCTACCGGGCACGGCGTTGACACATTTTGGGTGCGCCGTGGCTGACAATTTTTGTAACTCCACCAGAGGCGTTAATCAGCACAGAGCAGATCGAGCTGGCCGGAAGTCAGACACACACATTGAGCCACAGGAGTAAAAGTATAAAGAGTACAATACCTAACAGTCACTGGCTTCACACTCCTTTGCTCAATCAACACGGACATATTTAAGTACTGATCATTTCATAAATTAGTTCCAGTTGTTTTAGATCTTGGGGATATTACGTTATATCCAGTGCCGCTTTTATAATGATCAGTTTGATGACACACCACGTGTATGGAATCAAATAAAGATTTAAATCTTATGAACTCATTATCACAGTTAATCACCACAAAACACACATTTCAAAAAAATTTCAACCATCTCTTTGAACTTTCAATTTTCAGTGGTGGTATTTTTTAGTGTTTATAAATTCAAATGTGATAAAAAAAAATGTTTTACTCAAATTCACTAATTTGGCTCAATTTGGATCTAAAAATTCAAGTTAAAAAATCGAATTGCTTAAATTGCTTGCAGTAGTGTTTGAATTTTAACATTAATTATTCAGTTGATCATAACATTTCAGAGAAATTCAGTCACTTTCAGATCTTTATGGTCATGCATGTTGGCTTTGTCACCCAGATTTTATAGACCACTTAATGTTTTATTGATTTTTGGTTCTTGCTTGTCCCGTCAGTCTTTTTAAATTATAACTTGGCACAGACATTACACTTACAGTAAAAGACGATGGTGCCTCTCTCCAACATCTTTAAAGATTTAATACAAGAAAATCCATTTAGACTGACCATTTAACAACACTCAGAAGACCAGCCTATCAATAATATATTATGAGAGGGAGTATTGCAATATATCATCATATTGATTTTTTTGTGTCAGCCTGGAAGAAGTCAGCCCTCTGAATCTGCACCATATCTCACGTGGAGCACTTCTCTGCCATTGTATCAACAACTGTTTGCCTCCACACATCAGGTGTGATAACATTGTCCCTCATAGGCCGCCTCACTTTCCCCCCCAAGCCCATCTGATACCGTCTTGGCAGGGTGGTGGTGTTTTATCAGTGTTGGAGTCCGACCTCTGCGGTCCCTCGGGACCTCTCTGTGAGTGCATGTGTGACCCTCCTGTAACAGTTGAACCTCAGTCTCTTCTTCCCTCCGGCCAGGATCGGGTATCCGTCCTTGGTTAGATAAGAGATGGAGGACAAGCACAGATACAGCATGCGCTGATGTCTGTGTACTTACATACAACAAGCTTTATTGACGCAATCAAGCCAATAACCCCGTACTGTCCCATCCCTGGTAATTTCTTCATTCCTCCTGTATGACTGCAATCACAAAAAGCCAATTAGACACTCATGTTTCTGCGCTTCAGCTTGTAAAGCCACTTAAGACACGCATACACCAACATCCTTTTATATTTACACAAGCAAAGAACATCAAGATCTGCTTTTAATGACTCCACTGTCTTTTGTACATTTGATTGACTGAAATGACGATACCCAGTTTGCTCTGCGCCTCCTCATTAAATAGCATTACAAGTCTTTTAAAGTGCTTTATAAAGATAGAAAGTCAATGCAGTTTAGTGAGGCTATTGCATCACAGGCATTTAAGAGGGCACCTTTGTGTTTTATCAACTTTTTATCAAAGCAGTCGCTCTGTATCGGCTTGCTTTCTGTTTTAAGACTCATTACTCTTCATTCTTCATTTTTTTTGTATCACTTCTGAGCCACCTTCTTGTTATTCAACCGATGCATCTCAGCTCTGTCTGTCTATCTTCCTGCCTAACTCTTTCTTCCTCTTCCTCTCTTTTATCTCTTTCTCTGACACACACGCACACACGCACACACACACACGCACACACACACACACACACGCACACACACACACACACACACACACACACACACACCTGTATTGCTGGCTTCAAGTACCCATTGTGAATTATTGTCTGCCTGTTTTTGTGCCCATTATCTACCAACCGGCTTTGAGTGAATAGAGAGCCCTTTGGGGATGAACCTCTTTGAATTCCAAATGATGATACGGCACAGCTTCATACACAAACAGCCTTTTTTTTTTTGTTAAAGCAAAGCACTTATTTTTATTTAATCTCGTCAGCTTTTGACACTGTTCTCAATTTACACAGTTTCCATGCAGCATAGTTAAGTTTAACTACAGACCAAACGGTCAACTTGCCCGTGATGCCATCAGGCAAACCAAAATCATCCATGTGGATCGTATGTGTTGGTGCTCTTTACAGTTATGTAGATTGATTGTAAGCAGGTTGGTTTTAAGGATTAAGGTTTTATTCTCAATAAATATTATGTAATATTATATATTATGTCACATCTCTCTGACGTCTTAGTCACTATTTACGTTGATTAGTAGTTTGATTAGCAGTTATTAGGGATATATCACCTTCAGGTTTCCAAGGTTTCCTCAGCTTCACAGTTCTCCAACTCTGCATTTAACACAGATATCAGGAATATTTGGATTCATCTTATTCAGTCTATCTGGAGTAACATAACTCCTCATCCAATTATATTGAATCAGTTTGGTATTTATTGTTAGGACTTCATTTCATTGATGTTTTTAATAGTTTTTTTTACATCAATGGCAAAATTAGCTACAATTCATCAATTCACTGTTGTTTTTGGTGTTTTCATGAAGAACAAAGAATATCACCAGACTTCTGCTGCAACAATTAGTCAATTAATTGACAAATTAATCAGAGTGAATGACGGTGACTCACCAACACCAGTCCATCCATCTACACTCCTCCGTCCTCCGCCCCACAGCTGCTGAATCAGTGTGGTGTCATGACTCTCTCAATCTGGCTTGAGGCTGGGACACGCACACGCACACACATTTTCACTTCATCTCTTACTCTCTCTCAAACACACGTACACACTCTGCCCCTTTGCACTGTGGGTTGTGAGTGACCCTTGTGACATCCTTGGTGCGTGAATGGCGTCATCTGTCCTGCAGATGCTTTGATCCACTCACAGAACGACATGGAGAAGAGAGAGAGAGATGTTCGCATTAGCATTTGAGTGAAAAGTGCTCTCTCTCTCTCTCTCTCTCTCTCTCTCTCTCTCTTTCTGTTTTTCATTCAACACATTGTGAGGCGTAGGTGGTAAATAGTGCTGTATTATCAGTCAAGGATCACTCTGGATACAGTGAATGAAGGTGACTCATCCATAGAGAAACAATACGAGTTTCACAACCAGGTTACATGAACATAATAGGCCTCGATCTTTAACCAGATCTTCCCTATTCCTTATTACTTCATTTCAGTGACAGATTTGGTCTGTGTAACTGGGAAGATTATGCTTTACATGGGTATATTACTGTTACTCTCCTTGGCAAATCCTCTTTCCAACCATCTGTCTTTTGCCCTGTTCATTAACAACACTGCTGCAGAGCGTTTGCATGTGTTTCATGTATTTTAGATGCCTTTTTTTTTTTTCTCCATCCCTCCCCATGTGTTTGAATTATCACGTGTCTTTGCCTCAATGGATATTTTTCACATATTTGTGGGATTTGGCAATCGGTGTGTTGCGGATATTTTTTATCGATGATGTTGAAAAACTATTCAGCCCATCTACGCTCAACAAATCAACCCACACCTCCTGTGTGAAGTGAAAACAGCAACCAACAAGCTGTGGAAAGGTTATATTAGTAACCACAGTCATAAAAAGTGTGTGTGTGGGCGGGGGGTGATTATTTTCACTATCGGTTAATCTGCAGATAAAGTACTGCAGCCAAAATATCAAAGTAGTTGCAGATTAATTTTATTTTTTTAACTAATTTTTCATTGAAAACATGCAAAATGACAAATTTACATACAACATATGCAGTAAGATCACACAAGAGGAGATTAACAAGTACTTAAAACCTGCACTGATTAATAGACCATCCTTATAATTAAAGACAGCTGGACAGCTGACAGAAAAATCTCTGGTGAGAAGTTGTGGTTTTAGGAGAACTCCTACTGCACCGGGGTTACAGGTTTGTGCGACAAGCATTTAGAGCACATTTTTACACATTTTATGTTTCGTATGAGCTGAATCTGTTCCTGCTGTCATAGACAGATATTCCCAACAGTGCCAGAAGAAGACAGGCTGCTGCTGACAATAAAACTGAGCAAAGATTTTCTTGAATTCACGGGACAGCACCAGTTTTTTCAGTCTCAAATGGTCCCAGTTTGACAAGCATCCTAAAAGTCCATCATATTGCCATGAACATATTCGTGCTGCTTAAAATGCTTAAATATGTTCCACGCAAACTCGTTTCAATGAAACTAAATTAAACATTTAATTTTCTAACACAAAAAAGCTCCAATCGCACACACTTGGCTTAGTTTAACAACTTATCATCTGCAAAAAATCTTGTTTTTGCTGCCCTCGAGCTGTTTAACTTCTTCCTTTGATACAGTGATGTAGACGTGTACTCAAGGGTCTGTCAGTACATCGTGACATCACTCTCGAATGTGGGTACAGATGCCACACTCATGAGCAGAAGTATTCAAATCATTTACTTTAGTAAAAGTAGCAATAATCACTACAAAAATACTCCATTTCAAGTCAAGATTTTACTTATTTTCAAGTAAGTTTTAAGTTCTTCTTTAAGTTATCAACGAGTATTCATTATACATGCACCCTGTCAGTGTGATTGCATTATTGGATCAGTATGATTGATAATATTCTTGCTCTTCATACTACGTCACCTGACATTTTATTCTTTGTCTTGTAGGACAGGATTTTAGTAAAGGTACTTCAGTGTTTTGCAAGAGACCTAAACCTTTGAACCAAAAACAGCAGTGACATCTTTACTGCTATGTAAACAGTCAGAAGTGCAGTAACACGTTCAGTTGCTCTTACAAACTCCTCATCAAGTGTCTCGATAAAGTACTACAGCCACCCTCCCACCTCGGTTACTCATTACAGCAGTCATCAGCGCTCAGGCCTGTTGACACTCTGACTCTGCTGAAACCAACACCGGTGGTTTAATTGGAATGATGAGCAGGGTGAGAGGCATCATTAACTACTGGCTCCTATGAAAATGAGGATATCGCTGAGAAGATGAGGAAAGCAGGCAGTGATTTGGCCACGTCTTTTTATCCCTCGTAGCAACGCTTTATTTCTTAAATAATGACATCTTCTGACATACGCACCTATGAAGCCCAAACAGTAAATAAACAGAAAAAGTTACTCAACATTACTTTGTAAACCCATCAGAATATGAATTTATGCCCTCAAATAACTGATGTTTTATCTTACAAACATTCTTTCTTATAGTAGGAAAAACAAATTTGATTTGTCAGATTAAAGCTTCATAAAGTCGATGTTTTATCACGCATCACAAACTAGAGAGAAGTTTTATTTTCAGTGACATATAGGGCATAATTCAGACTTAATCTGCTTGCAAAAACACACCCAGCTCAACTGTTTCCAGTTCAGTTTTTAACTGTGCTGTATCTAAATGAGGTCATCTGTAATTCATCTGCAGTTTGTCAGTGAGATTACCGGAGGCGCAGTTCAAGTCTGAGAAACTGTCCGTGTTCAGAAAACGACATTAGAAGAGACACCGGTTCTCCCAAAACTGAATTATAAGTGCTGGATGAAGCTAAAACAGCATGCTGAGAAGTGTGTGTGTCAGGATGTGTGTGTGTGTGTGTATGTGTGGGGGCTGATTAACCAGCAGCACATGTGGCTGTGTGGTGCAGAGAGGACAGAGGCTTTCTACGACACTTTCTCTGAGTGGGAGAATTATACAGGGGGTGGACACAATATCGCAAACACCTGTACAGTCTTACGCAATGCAGCACACGAATCCTGCAATAAATACGTTTGAGATGCTTCTAATTTTCATTTTTTGTTGAGACTGTGAAAAAAAGAGCCATGGGTTTAGTCAGTATAATAAGAAAAATAATAACAAGGTCACAAAGTGCTTTACAGTAAAAAAGCAGATAAAAATAGAGATGGATATTTTATTGTCCTTACGAAGAAATGTGTTGCCACAGTCTGTACAAAGCCTCACATAAATACACACAGTAGATACGTCAAACACCGCAACATGGTTTTAGTATACAAAGTACAAAAATAAACATCCAATACACCACATTTTTTTCCACCTATATCCCCTACATATAGCTCCCATCACATGGCAGTTACCGGGGTATTTTGTAAAGAGATATGAAGGCAGAAGGGACAAAACTCCTGACATAGCGTGCCAGTTTCCAGGGCAGGGACCTGGAGCAGTGTGAAGGATGAGTTGACGGGTCGGCTAAGGGTCATGTGCTATACTGTGTGCTCCTTCTGTAATGGCTTCACTGTTAAGGTCTGAGAGGTTGGGGGGTGGGAAGACATGGGAGAGGCAGTTAACATGTTAAAAGAACAGGAGGAACAATAGAGGAGAATAGGTCGGACTATACTTTTGTAAAGCAGTAACAGAAGGTGAGCAAATTGTCAGCACCTCCAAGTCTGAGGCCGTGGTTCTCTGCTGGAAAACAGTGTGATGCTCCCTCCAGGTTGGGAGGAAGTTGCTGCCCCAAGCAAAGTGTCTTGGGGTCTTGTTCACGAGTGATGGGAAAATAGAGCATGAGATGGACCAGCGGGTTGGTGCAGCATTGACAGTATTGTCGGCGCTGTACCAGACTGTTGTGGGGAAGATGGAGCTGAGCCAGAAGGCAAAGCTCTCAATTTTGCAGTCCATCTACGCTCCAACACTCACCTATGGGCATGAGCTTTGGGTAGTGACCGAAAGAATGAGATTGAAAAATGAGCTTCCTCCATTGGGTGGCCATGCTCAGCCTTAGAGATAGGGTAATGGAGCTTGGAGTAGTGCCATTGCTCACCTGGTCAGCGGCAGCGGCCTGGAATCACCTGTGGTGATTAGGATGCCCCCTGAGACCCACTGGAGGGACTACATAGCCCATCTGGCACGCCTTGTGTGGGGCATCCCCAGAAGGAGCTGTTGCTGGGGAGAAGGATGTCTGGAACACCCTGCTAAACCTGCTGCCAGCGCGACCCGACCCTGGAAAAGCGATAGAAATGGATGGATGGATGGATGGATGGATGCAGAAGGTGGTGGGGCGGCAGAAAGTGCTTTGAGTTTGCGAATGGCAGAGTCTTTGTTGGCAGCGTTTGTGAATTTCAGTGGTGTGGTGGTCAAAGTTGAGTTTATTGAGGGTAAGTCTGAGGTATTTGACACATTCATGGATCATACAAAGAATAACTGATTTGAATTTAACTGATCTGACCAATTTGGACAGAGCCTGAATTATTTGTTGACAAATAGAAGATACAATCATCAATGACTGGAGCTGGAGCTTTGATGTTGATCCCATTGATAAGCAGTCAGTCATACACACATATGATTAACCATGCATAACACACACACACACACACACACAAAACAGATTTTTGTTTGTTGGATATGTTTTTACCCAGAAAATACATGTAATCTATATAATTTGATCGTCCAGTCCAGTGAAAAACAATGTATCTCCAAATTCCGAGTGTTCTTTATGGGTTGAGAAAATTCTCCTACTTCTTAAGCTATATATCTGTTTAAAAAAGCTGCACAAAGCTGAAAACAGGGTTGTTTTTCTAACCTCATTAAAAGTTGACCTTTTTGGAGATACATGTTTTTTGGTGGACAGATTAGCTCTAGATCACGATCAGCAGCCGATTTTAAATAAAAACACAACCCACGAGTTTTCATGTTGTTTATGGTGCCAGTGTTGGATTAAGGTTATCTGACTGCGATTAATTATGACTAATTATGACTAATTTCTCCACCGCTGCTCTTTCTTGGATACATTTCCACTGAATATTAAATTTGTCCTGATGCCTTGAATATGAAGCGCGCAATCAGTCACAGAGTGTCTGAAAATCCCAGGGGAGTTTGTTGCTGTTCCACTTATTTTATTGCCTGGTGCACAGTACCTGTCAACTGTCATCCGCCTACTGTCAACCTGCATGGAAAGAGAGAGCCAGAGCGTCACAATGAGTCAGATGAAAAGAGTTGAGTTTGCTGCGTGTTTCTGCATCACTTTGACACATTGACAAGTGGTGAGCTGAAACATGGAAAATCCCTTGCTCCTTTTCTCTCCTGGTGCTGCTGTTGGCAGCTGTGGCAGCTAAGTGTTTCTTTGTTTTTTACCTTTAGAGGTTGGAGCCCCTGTCCTGATGTAGATACTGGGCATCAGAGGAGTTCAGGGGACATTCATCCTTTCTAATTTCTCTAATTTGGTCACCTACAATTTCAATTTTCTTTCCAAGTTTGTGCAAAAAAGTTTCATTTCCAATGCTCAGATATCAGAGATTTCAGATCTGCTTCATGCTACACAAACATCAGCCCCTTAGTAGCATTAGCCTCGCCTGATAGCGTACAGTAGCCTATACTTCGCCTGCACCATTAGGCTGCCGTTCTTGAGCCATTACCCTCCCAGTGGTTCAGCTATAACCTGCAGCAACAGCTGGGAGAGCTAGCTAACCCGCCTGCAGCTTACACAACGTCAAATCTCTCCGCATGTCAATGCTGAAGTGCACAGACAGCAGATTACAGCTTAAAGTCAAGCTCAGTGCGTCAACACGTGCTGCCACAAGAGCAGGAGGAGGGCTGGGGTGATGAATTAACTCGACGATAATTCTGGACAATATGTAAGTCAGAGAGGTCAGCTTAAAAGACGAACGTCTGTGTGTGTGTCATTAACCCAGAAGAACAGATCATGGTCTGTTGATTACGGGCGTTATGATTATGTAAGAGCGCTGAGGCACCGAGGCACTGTGGACATGAGGTCTTCAAAAATCACAATCTGTAAGCAACTTCACCTCAGGCTGAGCAGATGTCACAGGCTGACACAGCCTCTGGTATTTTCACACAGATTGCTTTCAATGAGTAGAATGACGTGCAAATATTTTTTTAATTATTTATTTAGTTAGTTTGACTGCAGCTCAAGTCAGAGGATGTTGTTTTTAGTGTCACCAGGTGTCACTGTCTGGCTCAGAGCAGATTTAGTTTCACTTTTTAAACAGTATTTTGGTGTTCACACTGCTCCAGTTCTCTTCCAATGTACTGTGCCATGAAACTGCCAGCTCTTCATTCAGTTCATGATTAAGGTCTTAATGAGAAGTAATTCATATGGAATTGATACATAAACTGGTTTTGTGTACATTGCTGTGGACAAAAGTACTGCCAAATCAATACATGTAAATGATCATGACAATGTGATTTATTCTTGATAGAAAAAGTATCTTCTCAAAACTTTATTGATCAATCTCTTCCAAACACATCACAGTGGAAATTAAACCACAATTAACCTGATGTGTAAAAATAGGGGGAAAAAATAGGAATGTGTCTGAAAATAAAATTATTCCAACTTTTTTTGTTATGTATTATTAGTAATAATATTAGCGATAATATAAATCAAGTCTTGTTGTAGTTTTGATTATTGGATTAAGAATTTAAAACTTGATGATGTTTTGCAGCCGCTCATCTCAAGTTGCTGCAAAATTCATGAAACATCAAAAATTATAACCATTATGGGGAGAGCTCAATTCAAAATGCAGAGCAGTTTAGGCAGTCGCTTTACACTATTGTATATACTTGAGTATTTGTCTGTAATATTCAAAACTTGCAATGTTCGAAACCCGTATTTTAATTATCAGAGAGCTTCAAAGTCTCAGATGTCTGAACAGCTGGAAAGTATGAGCGATGGCATAAGCTGATTTAATCACAGATATCAAATTGCAATCTGCAGTTATTGGTCTCATGCCTGATTAACATAAGCCAGTGTGTCAGTTAGCTGATGAATTCTGGGGCTTGTTGGGGACGCTCTGGTTTCCACCTGCTGTCCTGAGGAAGCAGGAAACAATAATGGAGAATACAAGAGGTGTGAAGACTCCCAGTGGCAAAGTAATCGTTTACTGCCTCAGTTAAACAACAGAAAATATATTTATGTCTCTTAACACAACCTGGCTTTTGTGTGAGAACAATACATAACCAAGAGTGTACTACGCCAAGTTGCACACCCCTAATTTTGCAGTAAACGTGTTCTACAGTACATGCATCCTTTTATTGTTGTTATCTCCAACATTTTCATCTCTTCCTGTGCGTGCACGGAGATATGATACACTTGGTGTCAGACGGCCTCTTTTTAATGCTGCTTACAGGGTGTGCAAATGAAAACATCACACGTTGCCTAAATGCAGCACATCTAAATGCTGGAGTGTGACGAACACTGTTTGCATGACTATCCCCAGGCTGTACTGCAGAGAGAAGGGAAACACTCTGTCGCCTCTCACTCACAGTCTGCTTCTCCACGCCTCGGGTCTCTCTGCCCTTATTATCTGTCATCCAGCTCTACTCGTGTCTGAAAATGGCCACCTTACCAAAACACACACAGTGGGGCATCTGTGCTGTTGCGCAGCCACCAGCTGACTTCTGCAAATGTCTGCCTCTGTTACAGCAGCGTCAGCCCTGCACAGCAGTGGGTGGGGCGCAGTTTTAAAAGGTCTGAGCCCGTGGGCCAACAAACTGGCAATTTGTCTTTCACAGCAGGGGATGTTTTTCTCCGTAGTGCTTTATCATACTCACCTTTAGGGCTTTTTAAGACTAACAATAATTTTCAATATTAATAAACCTGTCAATTATTTTTTCAATTAATCGATGAGTGTATAAAATAAAAATGCTCATCAGAATTATCCAGAGTCCAACCCAAAACACCAACATATTCAGTTTTTAGTGATATGAAACAGGAAAAACTTTTGGCCATTTATGTTTGATTTTCAGAGTTGTTGATGACGACAACTAATCAACGATTCGACTCATTTGATGTGGCTTTTGAAAGCAGTGCTTCCATATTGTGATTGATCATCAACCATCAGCAGATACGTTTGAATGGTTTATTGGCAAAAAGGTAAAATGGTGAACAAAGGTTGGATTTTGTACTTCTTGGATACTGCTTTGACTTCGGTGGGGAATCCACCGTAGCACCCAGGCACAACTGACCCCCTATGATCCTAAAGAGAGTAGAAGGAGTGTAAGAAGTAATAGGAACAAAAGAGGAGGACATGCTCGGGAGAGTATTTATAGTTTATGTCAGAAGAGGTGCAATTTAGGTTTGTTCCTGCTCCTGAAACTCTGCTAGAAAGCTTCAATTTGTACGCACAAATGCTTTTCACTATGTATCTGTGCAGCCTCCTGAGGTACTTTACTTGGCTCAACAGACAGTAGAGTGTGGTTATCTTGCATTTTTACTCGTCAGCTTATTTATCTACAGTCTTAAAGCCACGCTTGTCTGTCAGAGCCTGATGCTGTGTGTGCAGACAGATTTTGACTGCATAGGGACTTAAGTGATAGCAGATACTGGGAAGCTGGTAAGTAGAGTATTGTATTAAAGTGTTTGCCCTGGAGTTTTTCACCACTAGTGTCTACTTTTTTTGTTCTTGTGCGAGACTATGGACATATTTGAAAGGTATGGTAACGCCACTCAGCCTTTTTATTTGTCCCAGTAGCCGCTCGTAGTGTTGCAACAAAAAAATCCCATGCACATGGTGCCCTGGTGGCTCAGCTAGTGGAGTGTGCACTCCAGTCTTCGGCTGTCCTGTTAAATAAAGGCAAAAAATGGCAGAAAAACAATAAAACAACAGGCAGACAGGATACCTCTAACTGTAAACAAGATTATTAAATACTGTTTTTTAAATCCAAGAAGGTTACTTAATTGTAAAACTTTTTCCAAAGCCTATAAAAGCTATTCTGTGTGTGACATCATCCCATGTAAAGCCTACAGTAACGGCAGTTGCAATGTGTGGGAGAAACTACTGTATAATGAGCATGTGCAGCAGGCCACACAACACTAATAAACCAGGAAGCTGAATGGACACCATCTTCCTCCATTTCTTAAAATACCTCCAAGCATGTAAGAAAAACTCTAGCTGCCAAATTGACATAAAAAGCAAAAGGTCATATCTAGATCAGTGTTTGGTTTGTCTGTTCTGGGTAGAAAAATGGTGGTTCAACATGGCGGACTCCATGGAAGAGGACCCGCTCTCACTGTAGATATAAAGGGCTCATTTAAAGACAACGAAAAGACAACGATTCTTATCTTCAGGTGATTTTACACTAATAACTATTTTATTGAATTCCTGCCAACAAAAACTCCTAAATCTTACTGTGCTGTAAGATTTACGATGCTTTTACAGGTAGCTTGTTTGAGCACCTAGCCGTCATTCAGTCCACCAAAGAGCCACGTGTTTACTGATTTTTAGATTAGCTGGGAGGCGGCAGAGGCAGTACAGCCAAGATGGCAGCGGCCAGAGCCACCAAACTCAGCTCTTTAGAGACCTGTGGAGGATGCGACTGTCGTTCTTTATACTTTCAGTGATATACATGAGCTTGCTGGTAATGCAATACATATTCCTGCCAATGGTTTCACACTATTCCACTGATCTACAGGTGGCAGTAATGTGCATAAAAGCAGCAGTTTGCCAGTAAAAGACCTTAAAAGATCAGTCTTTTTGTCATTTTTCCCTACACTCCTGTCAAATCGCACATGTTCCTCTATGTGCTTTGGGATGAGTCTGGTTACACAATCTTACTGCACTGTTCAAAGCAAACTTTTATTTTCTCTGTACCAACATACTTTGATAAAACAGGAAAAGAGGTTGCATAAAATCCTTCTCTGTGTGCCCTGCTGAAGAAAACATGTTTACTAGTCTGATTATGTAATACCACTGTGTCTGTGTGTTCATTTCTACTGTATATTTGGTTGGTGCTCCACAAAAAGTGTGATGAGTGGATCTCCCTTTTGCTTATTAACACTGCAGCTCATTAAAACCCGCTCACAGGCTGACAGTGACAGAAACCTTCTGCCTGAATAAACCCTGCAGACCTGGACGGCAGAGGGAACACTGGAGGAGGAAACGAATGTGAAGCAATTAAGACAAAAGAGAAGATTTACTGGAAAGCTCTGGTGTAACAGTTGGATGTTGGACTGCTCCAGTACTAATAAAGTTAAAATATTGTGAAAAATTATGTGTGCAGCAAAAAGCGTCAATGGACATTGCGATGATTAAAGCCCCGGGCTCATTACAGCCCACACAGCCGCTATGCTACACACGGGACGCTTGGTTTCAAATCTTGTTTAGGTGAAAGAGTCAAAGAGCTAATGGAGAAACATTTCCTCAGTGCAGTTGCCTCTGTTATTAGCTTCACAGTTTTTCCAGCCTAGTGTGACCAATACATTTGTAATGGAGGGTAATTAAGGCTCGATCATCTCGAAGATAAACATAGATACTATTTCAGCACAGATTGAGCCATTTATCTTGCTTATCAACATGCTCTGCATGCCAATTATGTCCAACTTCCTCGTGAAATCTCAATTAATAGGAGTAGGTCATGTCATTTAAAAAGGGGAAATTTAAGTATACGGAAACTTCTTATACTGTATAGGGGAAGAAATTCTGGCTACAAAAGCAAAGCTTGCATAAAAAGAGAGAAATGCGGGGTCTAAGCAAAGAGAAAGTGAGAGGCACGTTGAGCATTGAATTCCCATCAAAGTTTTATTAAATTAAGAGTGAATTTAGTGAATCTTCTTCTGGGGAAAAGAACAGAGAGCTGCTGCACCTGAGACCTTTAAAAGAAGCACGAAAAGTAGGCGGAGGAGTGGATAATGAGGATGGAAAGGAGATCAGAGAGTGGTCAGAGGAGAAGGAACATTTGAGGAGGAGGGCAGTAAGTTATGTGAAGTAAGCACAAGCACATGGAGGTCAAGCAAAGATGGGAAAAAAAATGGGAGATGAGAAGGAGATAATCTACAACGTTGTCACTTCTCCTTGTGTGAACCAAGAGGAAGGTAAAGTAGTGCAAAGAAGGAAATCTGGAGGCTGGAGGACACTTTCTACCTGCAAGGAAGATTGAGGAGAATGTGGTTTGTAGTATGTTGTGTGCGTCAAAAGGACAATCCCTGCTGGGCTGGGATGAACAAGAGGAGGAGCAGTAAACAGTTATGGCTCGGGAGATGCAGCATGATTAGCTTAGCCTGCATGACTAGCTTGAAGTAGGGACCAATTGGACTGTGAATTGCCTTAAAGTGGCCTTTGTAGCCATGTGCTTGAGTGAGTTGCACTGTAGTTGGCAGTGTTGGTGTGTTCTCCAAGTTCTGCATGTGTGTTTACCTCCTGCTGGGCTGTATGGTGTGTTTGTGTGTAGGCGGGCGACCTTCACCTCTCTTCACTTCATCATTTATGCTCTGTCCCCTCACAATTTTAGGAGCATTTGGTCCTTCAGAAGTTTATTTGAACCTCTCTCTTTCTCCTCTTCTCTCTGGTGCAGAATCAGACAGCATTGTCATCATCATCTATTTATAGCTTCACAGCTTGTGTCAGTCATTTGTGTTTAATCATATTTTGGAAGTGAAGCTGAGACTTTTTGTTAGATAAGTTGACTTGTCTGTTGTAACTAAAAATAGACCAAACATTCCTACTGTGTTGAACTGGGCAGTATGACCAAAAGTCAGTTTAAAATCATTTTACAAGAGGTCAAGGATTGTTGTTTCACTAAAGACAGAGTAACTGTAACTAAATGAATCTAACTGAGAGTGTAAATACTGAATTTTAGCAGGTTGTCCACAGATTCATTTGCCCCATTCATTGCCCTCAGTGTGTGAATGATTGGCTCCTTTCTGATGAGCAGTTGGCACTTTGTATGGCAGTCAATGGTGTCAGTATGAATCAGATGCTTGAAACCTCCTCAGCTGGCTTCGTTTGACGATTCCTTGATGGGCGAGGTCCCCAGCAGCTCCTTGGGTTCCAGTTCATGAGGGGTTTTTGTGAATCGCATTGCATCTGATCTCTCCCATTGGACCAATTTGCCGTGGGAGACCCTACCAGGGATTATTGACCCCGGACAACACAGCTCCCAGGATCACAAAGACATACAAATCCCGCCGGGTAGCGATTCTTTGAGGGGATAATCAATATTTTTATACAAAAAATGTAACTAAAAACAAAATGTGATGATGAAACCCCATATTTAATCATATTTTGAATTTGATAGTTGCAGTGACAGTGGCAACAAAAGACAGTAAAAGTTGTGAAATGCTAAAAGAAAACAGCTGGTGAAACAGAGATTAACTGGTAACAGGTTAGTGACATGACTGGGTAACCAATCAGAAATGTTTGCAGGACGTAGCTGTGGAGGTCTACCTTGTTTTCAAAGTGGATGCACAGATTCGTTCATGTTTCGTAGTGCAGATGTAAGAAAAGTCTGTAAAAGATTGCTGGCTTTCAAATCAGTCAAGACAAAACTAATGTGCGTTGTTAATGATCGTGTTTGTTACATTACTTTTCAAGCCAGTTGCACATTTGGAATCTCGTAACGTGTTTTAGGTCCATCGCTCAGTCAGGTATCTCACGGTCACACACACACACAGATAGCTGCCCCAGAAACGTCAGTCTGAACCAGTGTTTTTGGCTGCAGCGTTACTGAAGAGAGGAGTTGCTCAGAAAGGTGGACTCTTGAGGAGTTTAGCCTCCCTGACATGTTTACCTCTCTCGGGCCGACACGCTGTGTTATTGTGACCCATTGTACCCGTCACACTAACCTAGTTTGATCTCCTTCAAGTTGAACTTCCTCACATTTACCTCAAAAACTCTCACTTTTTGGAAACTTTTCAAGTGGCTGGTACCAATTGGAGCATTCACATCATTAATAAATAAGTGATTTCTTGATGTGGTGTGATATCACATGTCCCGATTACATCCAGGAGCTTCGCCAGTCTGCGCTCCTTTCGCCAGATAAACGAGCCTGCTAACCTGAATGCGAGGTGTTGAATTGCACGATCCTTATCCAACTCACCACTCAGACGACAACAATCTTTTGTCTCTTGCGCTTCACAGAAGCTGAGAAGCTTATTTTGTCTTTAATCATTCCAGACACACATGCACTCATCGCTGGATGTGATTGCTGAATGAATGGAGACTCATTTAGCGCAGACAGACTAATGATGGTGCTAGATCCTGCTCCCCACTGAGGTGAAGTGTAGAAGATGAATAGTCATAAAACTTGCACTCTCAGCAGGTGAAAGACTCGGAGTGGTCTGTTGGGAAGTGCACCACAGGGTCTAACCTGATTTAAGAACTTAATGGCTACGCGTGAACAACACCTCACCGCTGAGCATAATTTGATAAAGCTCAAATTAGATTTCGTCATTGATGATTAATGTGCATAACGATGCCTCTGAGTGCATGGAGATTATGGATAACAGAGGTGGATTTTAGTATTATCATGTATTCACTTCTTATTCAAATGCCACTGCAATGGCTCTGCCGCTGTCTCGTTGGCATTTAGTCTGACTCACTAATAAATGAGAAGATTAAATCTGGATTTAGGTTTGATTTACAAATAATGAAAACAGACTGCGTGCTGCACCAGAGCCAGAATGAATAGGTCAAGTATCTGTAAATGAAAAATATGTAATGTTTCTACAAAAACTGTATTGCATTCGAGTCCAGCTGATCAGTCCTCCCTCCCTCCCTTTTTCTTCCCTTTGCCCTCATTCTTCATATTTCGTCATGTTCATCACTTCTTTCCTGCAACTTCTGCAGATTGCTTTCATTGTCGTTCAGTCATCACAAATGCAACAGCAAAGACTGACCAGGGACATAAGACTTGCTTTGCTGTCATAAACACAGTTCTCTGTATAATAGACACACGTACAAACACACACTCAGTGCAGGTGTGTGCCCTGTCGTAATCCCTCTCTGCATGTGTGTGTGTGAAAAGTATTTGGTCAGCAGGAGCAAACAAGAGTCTGGAAACAGAAGTGTTTGCACTCTCTCACAGCGCATGCCGAGTTACAGAACATTTCTGTCTGTCCAGCACAAGAAACAAAATATGAGACATTTAAAGCTGCTTGTATCAGTAATTTATATATTAATACTTAAATAAATAAATGACTACATTTAATGTATTTAAAACATAGTAATGAACCCGAGATTATCAACATTAATATTTTAGGATATTAGTGATCAGATGGTGAACATAGTGAAGCATTTAGCAGCTAAAGAGCCAAGTGTTTCCCTCAGGAGTTGGTGGAGACCAAATCAGAGATAAAAGAAAAGTTAATATTGGTCTTACGTTTGTCAGATGAATCACGACTCTGCTGCTAAATAATCGTGTGTTTACAGGTTGTTTCTGCTGAAAATCAGTTACTGCAGTTTTAAGAGTTAATTTAGAGAGCTGGGATAATTAATTAATTGGAAGGAAATTAATTTGCAAATAATTTTGATAATCAATGTCAGTTATCGAGCAAACATAGTTTTACCAAGTTACAAAGTTATTTGATTGGACAAGAGTCTGTCCATTAGTGCTGATATAGAGCACAACATCACTGGGACTTCACATGTATCAATCCGCTTCACCGGTGTTCTAAATTCGTTTTATCAATGGTCGTTATCTATCTTTAATCGTAACAAACTTTACACTGCAAAAATGAACATTTTCCACAAATAAGATTTGACTTAAACTATGAATGGTCGATAGAAGAGGATGAGGGGAGGGAAAGAAGCCTGGATACTACAGCGCAAACCTTCCAGGTGTGTTCATATGACATCTACAAGGAGGAGGAGGCGAACAACAACTATGCCTCAAAAATATTAACGTTGACTGTGCTGCAGTAACATGTAGACTTAAAGATCAAAGCTAGCAACATACTGTTAAGGAAAATGTTGATGTGTTGCCTGGCAACACTGCAATCCAGTCCAGTCCAGTTGTGGAACTATTTGTGTCTGCGGAGCAAAATAATTGATTTATTAACTAAACAAATCATAATCTGCCCGTCACTTATCACTGTACACTAATAAATGATTTGCTTGTGGAACTGCCGCCTTGTGCCTACGATTAGATCACAGTCGTGCTGATATTCAGTGCAGCATTATGAGCTTGAGTGTGATACTGCTTAAATGAACTGAACATCTTTGTGCTTTGGGCTGTTGGTCTGATAAAACAAGACATTAAAAGATGTTGTATTGAGTGTAGGAAATTGTGCAGGGATGAATCGATAATGAGAACAATACTTAGTAGCACACATGCTACCGTATTGCATTCATAGATCATCTATCATCTGTACTGCCTTCATCTTCATTGTCAATCTGTACAGCATCACAAACTTTTATTACAAATCTGAGCAAAAACATCATAAAACTAACACATACAGCACAGCAGACTGTTAGAAATCACTGCAATGCCCAAAATAGAATTAATATTGCCATATGCAATTAAGAAGAGTAAAAGCTAGAAAGAAAAACTGCTGTGTGGCTTGCTGGTGAGCTCATAACGAAACACACCATGAGTTAAAAAAAAAAAACATTAGCTCAATCTGAATCACGGAAATGAAAAACGGAAAAAATGCTTGACTCAGGGCAAATCATAAATATACTGTTATTTAGCTCTTCAAGATAATCAAGCCATGCAATTGAATTTATCAGATGAGAGTTTTATGAATAATTTATAGACCTACAGTACAGTATGCCACGTTGTGTCTCCGTGTGTGTGTGTGTGTGTGTGTGTGTGTGTGTGTGTGTGAGATACTCATGCCTACCCCTGCATCTGTGTATGTGTATGTAATCGCAGACAGGCTGGTAAACAGTGTGTGTTTGCGGGCAGACGGCAGCCAGGGAGCTGACCTATTCCTCAGACTGGAGGCGGAGGCTGCTCGTGATTAATGTCACCACCAGGGAGGGACCACAGGAGAGATGGGGAGGAGGTTTTTTTTTTTTTTTTTTGCTCCGTTTTATTTCAAATATACACATTCATTTCCTCTGTGAATGATGATATTCAAAATTGGAGGTTTTGCTCCTGTGAAAGTGAGTCACAACCTGTTTGTTGACGTGCTCATTGATGTATCATTCACCTTGTGCAACTCCTCCCAACGTGCCCACACTTATATATCTGAGTGTGGACTGAAACTGCCAAGTCATGTCCAACTAAAAACACAAAAACTAGGTGGAAAGCTTATTAATATATTAAATACCATCATTTTCTCTCAATACAAAACCATGTTGTATCACCCTCTGTTGACAAAACAAGATCATCCCACTATCCAGTTTCTCTCTTGTTCCAGAACTTTTGACCATTTAATACATCCTTATCCGCACTGTAGACATTCAAACTATCCATACTGAGATACTGACATCATAGAAAGTTTGAACATCTACAGTCTGAGAAAACTCAATCTGTTGTTGAGGAACGTGTGATATGGTCAAAAGTTCCAGAGCAAGCGGGTAAGTGGACCTTGAGTTGGGATTGTTTTGTGAAATGTTGTTTCCAAGGTCGTCATGCCTTCCAAAAGGACCCATTTGAGCGTTTTAAGATCTGATACCTCCAGTGGTCAGTGTGACGTTGCTCATCAGTACATAAATGATTCATGTGAGCGGTATCACCCCTGCAATTACTGATTTTTTTTGGTCACTTGGGGGCAGCAGAAACAAGTCGTGAAAACAATATTTCCAAATTGTTTGCAGACCGTAGCTTTTCAATACAACCAGCAGATTCAGATCAACATTAGCTTTCATTTTTGAGTCATGTTTCTGGCCAGTATTCACTCTGTTTCCTCCATATTGGTCTCCACAAACTCTTTGGGGAAATATGTGACTCGTAAGCTGCTAAATGCTCCACTATGCTCACCAACTGGTTACTAACTTTGTCTGTATACAATAGAGAACCTTCATTCAAATAATGTAAAAACCTGCGATTTTGCTGCAGCGCCAGATTTGGTCTGAATACAGCATAAGGGGATCTGCAGAGTCCGGTCATAATTCTCTGTAAGTTTTGACTGTAAGGCTTTACACATAGTAGTCATTTCATGCATTATTAATTTTAAAATATTGATAAGAGCATGGCAAAGGGAACATGACGTTCATGATGTATTGTAAGCCTCACAGTTCTTCCGCCTTCACTCATGAGAGACAAAAGTCATAATTCTTACAGCCATAGGTTCTGGATGGATGTTCATGGATGTTTTTTAAGCATGTTGCTTAAATGCTGTCATTTTTCCTGTGAGGACAGACTGGTTATATCACCAACAAATAGAAAAGCAGAGAGTTCCTCGGCTAAATCTACAGCCAAAACGGGCCAATCAATTTTCTCCATGAGGCGCCAGGGGTGAGATGCCATGCTGAGGTCTCTGTCTGCTTCTCTCTGTCTAACAAAGCCACCGCGGTTTGTGCTGCACCACTGGGGATGTCACCTCACAGGTCTTTCCTCCCCTCCTGTCTTCCTTCCTCACCCTTCCTCCCTCCTGTCCTCTCTGCCTGCCTCATTAAGCACTTGAAGATTACGTAATGCTCGGCCTATGGCTGAGTCTCATGGGTGTATTTAGACATTTAGTGGTAGGCTATGTGGATATGTGCGTGTGTGCATCTGTGTGTGCTGGAGCTCTCCTTTCAGTAATATGCCGGGGGATATTTGGGCGTTGGGAGGGGGTTGTATGACTCAAGCCTGTCTCCCCTGAGAACAGCCACATTCGCCGTCCTACTTTGTAGTCTCAGGTAGAGCAGAGTGACACATCTGCCATATATGCAGACTTACTGAATGCACCATTTTAGAGAAAGAAATAACTGAGACGCCCACATCTACATGACCTACACTGTTCTACTGTGCCTCTTTCTTCCTCTACAGAAATTAAGGACTCTGTGGCATCTGCTGTGCTACTAAATGTGAGAACAGAGGGAAATACTTCAAGAAGATGAAACCAGGTCCAGGCACATCTCTATTTCTCTTTGCCTCCTGATGAATTCCTGGTTCTTTATTAGAAAAATATCTGCTATCTCTACACAGGCACAGGCTGGCATCAGTTTATCTGCAGTGTAAAGATCATATTGCAGAGACTTGAAGCTTGCTTTATTTTGGTAATCCATAAAAATGATTCTGTTGAGAACGTTATTAGCTCTGCAGGTATTTGGACAAATTTAAATTGAACCTAATGGCAATGCTACATGACAAGTTAATGGACAGCCAAAGTTGTTACATTTCATCCTGAAGGGGCGTTGTCAGTGTCTAAAGTTTGCGGCATTCCATCCAATAATTGCTGAAATATTTACTAAAAACCACAAAATGGTTTTTCAATTGGAGAATTGGCACCACCTACAGCTTATCTCATGAACCTACGCCTAAGATTTACATGACAATAGTGGATGGAAACAAGCATTAATTTGCATTTTCTTTTGCCGAATTACTCAAAATTCGGTTAAAATTTGTGATACATTTGGATGGAAACATGGCTAGTGATGTGTGTGGCTAGTGAGGATCAAGTGTGGACCAAAATGATGTTGTTATCCGTTGATATTTACCAGTGTGACTACAAGGAGAGTCCCATCAGCAGTCAAATAGATCTCATTCTGAGGTAATAAGCTAAAATGTATGATCCATTAATGTCACTCCCTCACACTTTGAATCCTGTTCCCTCCCGCTCTGTTGGTTGCCAACTTCCTCCGACTGTCTCTTGGTGTGAACGTGCTGATGCAGGCCTAACTACCTCACACCCAGTAGTGCTCCCGTCTCCAACAGCGACGACAGGAGGGACGGCCCTTCCTAAACGTTAATGGGAGTGACTCATCTCACACCAACACAGGAAGAGGAGGATAAACAGGAGGCACAAAAAAAAACCCCTCCTGCTTGAGTTGTCACTTTTTGATAATTAAACACACCGAGCAGTTCAGGATGCTCCGCACACACACAGTGAATCCCAAGCGTGTCGGGAGTGGGAGGACATCAGTGGGACACCTTACACCATACATTAATTTTAACTGCTTGCTCCCTACTCTCTCATTTATCTCTCTCCTTTTTGGCTCCTTTGCTCTGTCTGTTCCTCACTGCTTGGTTTTCGTTTCTTACACCCGTTCCTCTCTTCTGATTTTACAGCACATTTCTCTTTTCTGCTCATTTTACCTTCCCTTTTCCTCTCTGTCACCACCCTCTTCTCTCTCCCTCTATCTCTGTAAGCACAGAAGCCCTGTGGCCTCATTAAGCTGTCACTGATCCCTCCTGCAGTGGCCGAGCTCGTCGGATCATTAGTCAGCCCTGTCTGAGACGCCCATCCTGACAAGAATAGATCAGCCCAAACCCCCGAAACCTCTAATATTCTCTAAATGTCTTGAACGCAATCGAGTCAGACGCTGCCGTCACCTTATCAAATGATCGATCAGCTCGGCCGTGGCATATTAAAACCGATGTGTGAAATATTCATGCGTTCACACCAGTAACGTGTGTAATTGGACATTTGTGTCATGAGTGGGTTGATTATGTGTCACATGTGTCGTACGCAACGACATGTATTTATACCGCACTCTTATGCCCTCATTATTTTTTAGCATTTAAATGTCACAACAGGTTATCACCTCGTGCATTTCACGGGATGTAATCGCAAATCATTATTGAGAATTTGACCGAGGCAGAGAACAGACATCTATACTGGATTTTAATTTAATATGCATTAAGCCAGAGATAAAAGGTCAGGGCAGAGTAGGACTGCATTATAATGGAAAATTGATGATATTATTATCCTGCAGACTGTAGTGTGATTATGACTTTTATTATCATTGCAAGAATTAATGATTAGATAAAGTAAGCGCAGCTTACAAATGCCATTTTGAGCAAAAACTGGTGTTAGTCTTTAGAAATTTGTGCTGCAACTAATGACTTTTAGTGCTGAGTACTGAGTCCAAAATCGAAAGATACTCAATTTAGTATAATTTAAAGTCTGTGTAAAGGCAATTTTGAGATTTCTTTCAAAATAGATTAAATATGTTGGAAAATAGTTGCTGAAAACGTGACGATATATTACTGAAATGTGGAGTTAGAGGTTCAAACAGTTTTTCACCAGTTTTCAGTCCAGGATTTTGTGGGCGGTCCTTAAAGGGTGGCTCGATGACACACAGAGGCCACCCTGTGCATAAACATGCACCCCTAGCAGAGAGATAGAGATTAATTCATCTCACTCAGAGTGTTTCGAAGTTAGTCATGTCATTTTCTGAACTCATCTGACACGTTTCAGTCACTTCAAAATGCTCATTTTTACCTGATTTTGACTTGTCGATATTTTTAATCATTCAAATTTGACTTGGTCTGACAAACTCAAAACACATACTTATTCTTACTTTACACAGACTTTAAGTAAAGAAAACAAATCTATCCTTCTATCTGAGAAGCTAAAGCATGGTTGTGACCAGTCACATGTACAGTAACACACACTTGATACAGAGGGATTAAAAGTATTGCTACACTGATGCACTATATGTTCATCACTAGTGAATTGTAGGTCAGAGGTTTATCTTATCTAAGACCCACACATCTCATATCATCAGTGAAATGTCCCTCTGTCTAATCATGAGAGTATAGTATGGATAAGCCATACAAGGATGTTCCTGTATCGCTAACACCTTGTGGATTAGCAGCCCACTGACAGGCCAGATGTTGATCTTTTGACTTTATCCTAATGCTGCGTAACTCAAACAACAAGTCCTATAGGGGCCTTTAGATGGATAGAGGAGGTGAGTTTGTAAACTGGGTGTAGCTCAGGCTGGTGGCATCAGGAAAGCTGCTTATTCAACACTTGCACTAAAAAAAAAGACAAAGAGACGGAGAGCAGCTTTGTTGCTTATGTAATTGCATCGACGTAAATCATGAAGAGACACACATTTGCATGGACACACAAACACACACACACAATCAAGTGGCACAGCGGTAATTGTCTGCTGTTTGGACACCGGACAGAAACATCAGGGGCCAAAGTCGTCTCTCTGCCAGCTACAGGGCATCTGACATAATCCATACACACATGTTAGTGCACGCAAGATAGACACAAATGCGCGCACATACACAGCCTGAATGTCAGAGGGTTTAGGACACATCACACACACAAAGAGGCCTCAAGCAGAATGACAGAGGACACCAGGATATCTGTTTACATATTTAGATGACACACACACACCTTTATTTAATCTCTCCTCACTGTTTGTGTCAGGAATAATGATGAATATAATCATGTTACAGCTTTTCAGAGGTGATTTTAGACATATTTATGGAAACAATGTCTGTGGTTCAAGCTTCTGGGGGTTTATGGCAGCAGTTGAGGGACATTTGAGGGCTAGCATTGCTAGGAGACTGGACCACATCGTAGCCCTATATGACCTGCTTACGTTGCTCTCTTTTCTTGGTTAGGAACGTGTACAGATATTTTGAGGGGCTGTTGTTCTAACCTGGAAAAAATAACACTAACCCTGCTGCCTATAGTCAGCTAGCTAAGTTTGGCTCACGTGACAGCGTAATATAAGGCAAAATGGTGCAATGTGAAGCGTATGTAGAGGTTATTATTCGCAGGGCATCCCCATTGGTTATACCATTCGTCGTTAAACATTTCCACAATCTACCGCACAGAAATGTGTTTCGAGTGACTGCGCAGCTCCAGCGCTCTTGCTGTGCCTCAATTTGGATACCTTTGGAGTATTGTACATACTTCCTGGTGTAGAGCGCTAATTTCGAAATGTACTTCAGCTGACTCTGCATGTCCAGCATGGACACAAAGAGCATGAGAGCTGATAAGTTCAGTTAGCTTCGACTACCGGCAGCTGTATTTCTGCTACACTGAGCGGTGGTCAGCTTGTCACTCTGATCAGTGATACCTCTCGTATCACAAACTACGTACCCATGAGGCCACCCTCCCTATAGTGACTGACATATGTGAGAGGGAGCTAGAAGAATTAGGGAGTTTAGTTACACTTTAAGTTGCAATGCATCAAGCTTGCAGCTCGAGTTTATCATTAGTGCTGTTCTCAAGACAATAATGATCACACAAAATGTAATGATTTAAACAACGTCGCTATACCGTCTCATGGATCCTCTAAATACATTATTGCCACAGATGGCCTCCGAGGATTACCATGTGTATAATTACGTTCCATGCTGATGCTGATACAGGCTTTAGCTATCTGTCTCTGTTATGTACCCCACAGGATGGATGTGCATTCTCCTTGTTGACGTCACGCGGCCTATAAGCTCATGTGTTTAAAGCTCATCAACACGGAAGATTCATCAGTGAGATAATTATTATCGAATCCCGTGTGAGCTGATTGTAATTTGAAGCGCTCGTAAAGCATCGGGAGCTCAAGGAGGTTTTCAGCGCTATAGGAGCAAGCATGTTTAGTTTGATCATGGCAGAGCGTATAATGTTGCTCAGATGACTTTTAGTGGTCTTATTATTTTAGTTTCCTGTGGTCTCTATGTAAAATAGCACTGTGTGTGCACATGCATGTTCTCGTTAAGCCTGTAGTTTTGCAAGTACGCCTCCTTGTCTTCAGTGTTTATGTTGTGCATCAGTTAAATATAGTTTAGATGGCCACCTGGGGCCTGTCCTCCTTGGTTTCAGTAGGGATGTCTCAGTGATTAACGTGCAGGTATGTTAACAGCCAGTTGTCCAGCTCTCTCGCAAGTCAAAGCTTTAATAAACACACCGGGGGAACTGGGGTAAAATGGGGACTGCTGCAAAGCACTCTGGGAAGGCAGCTGATAGATGACCTGAAAAGTTTTGTTGCTTTGCCATTTTTCTTAAACTTTTATGACAGTATGGTAATAGTTGGCTTGCATCCTTATAAAACTACCCCATGTAAAAATCTGATTCTGTAACATGTACAGTTAGACATCGTGTATATAATTCGCTGCTGATCTGAGAAGTGTCGGCAGCAAAAAGAAAAGTGAGAACGAACACTTTATGGATATTCTTAGCCAGCAATTATTCTCTGCATGTCTGCTTCTCACCTCATTATTTTTAGCTCTACCTGCTCGCTAAAGGTCGTTTTGTTGTTGTCCCTTTTCTGCATAATGTGATGTTTTTAAATTCAGTTAATTCCTGACGGTGATGTTTTCTTAATTGGACATGTTTGTAGTTTCTGACAGGAGTGCCGCTGATCCTTCGCATGATTGCTGAAGGCACCCACGTCACAAACTTCTTCTGTGATTGATCAAGTGTTTTATTTTCTCTGCGAGCGATGTTTTCCTCTTCCCAGTACAACCACACTCTAGTCTGAAGCCTACTGAGCAGCTCCACTTGAGCAGATTGGGGTTACAGGGTTAAGGACCCCGGCTTAAAGGCACCATATGAGGCTGCTCTTTCCCCATCCAGATTTATTCTGTGACCTTCTGGTCACAAGTCCTCTTCTCCAGCCTTAAGGCTTGCACAGCCCACATGTTATGTAATATAATGAAAACAGGAGTCGTCTATATATAATGTATATGTTACATTTAGTCCCTTTCCAATGAAAAGAGACTGTTCAAGGAAAAATCTGATGTTTCAGAAAATGCAAAAAAATCACATATGTTTACATTTAATGGTCAAAGTCCTCTAGTATGAATTGTGACTCTTGGTTGTTAAAAGTAAAGGAGGAAGTCGGCTGATGTTATCAACCATATTGGAGCTCAGGTGATCTTAACAGTCTTAACAGTCGTTCACACCAATGACCACGTTGGCTTCGTTTCCCAGCACCGGAGGTCGCCGCTTGGTTCACACCAGACCTCCACCAATGATTTTAACAACTGTGAAGACAGTTGTAAGTAGCAGAAACAATGGCCTGGTCAACAATCCCACCTAGGCTGTATACCTGGTTCACCCCACCAGTCAGTCAGAACTGAAAAGATTTAATCCTTCTCGAGGAAAGATGACCTGGACGACTGAGAACCTTCACAGTCTGCATTAGCCAACTAGCCAAACCTAATGAAAGCAATGTAAGATCAGAAAACTGTTCTATTTTTGAAACTGCAAAGCCTTCCTGGAGAGTGTGAACCAATGATGCAGTTTGTTGTTTGATTCAGAGGACTTCAAATAAAAGAGAATAAAACTCCCCTACTTCTTACCCTAGATAAACTATTTAAAAAACATCTGGATTGTCTGAATAAAGCATTACCACAAGGCTGAAAACAAGGTGGATATTTTGTTTTCATAAGACAGCAACGATTTGCAGTATGTAATATTGTCTGTAAATGTTCAGTGTGTACATCTGAGTACGTATGCAGCTCAAATTGATGCACTCAGCTAACACAGAGACACATAAACATGTGTAAAAATGCAGTTTTACCTGTCTGGTTAACAAAATGCCACCAAAACTGCAGCCTGCTCAGTCTGTCAGTTCTGCAGCTTAATGTTCATCTCCCAGGCCCGATACAAGAGGACACACTTCACGTGCACTTCTGCATGTGTGAAAGCAGGAGTTGCATGTGTTTGCATACTGTATGCAGCCATTCACGGTGGCCTGGTGTAAGCACAGCGATATGCCTGGATTCCTGTCACTCTGAGTGGGATTCTCCACTACCTCTCGACAAAGTCAACTGTCCTCTGAACAGCTCAGCCTCTCTCGCAACCATTTAGCTCAATTACCACTGAGTAGAGATGGAGCTATCACCAGTGGTGTCTCCTAATGGAGCCTGACAACTGCAGTCAGATGGCGAAGCACCCAGGAAGTGATGATACTTTTACAGGATGAAGCCCCCTGTTTGGCCTCTGTGTGAATACAGCAACAAAGACTGAGGCCCACACACACATTTACACACAGATGCATGTAAAAGCAGGCCTCACATCCGAGCCAGTTTAATTAAATGCTGTGTTTGATGATGAAAGTTGGGTTATGATGAAAGGGTGTGAGGTGTTCAGAGGTGCAGCGTGAATGCATCTGAACACAGGATCTCTCCTGTACTGTTAATTAGAGCGCGACAGGGAAGGATTAAGGGCCGACACCTGTGTCTGCTCAGTTTGATTTTACTGCGCACTGTGTGTGTGTGTGTGTGTGTGTGTGTGTGTGTGTGTGAGTAGTGTAAAGTAACTAAATACATTTATTCAAGTACTGTACCTAAATACAATTTTGAGGTACTATTTCTGTTTTGGGAAACACTTACTCCACAACATTTACAAGGAAATGTACCGCTCCATTTATTTCAGAGTTAAGCTGAATAATGCAGACTTAAACATACAAACAGACTGAATCAGTTTATAGGTGATAGTTTATAATGAACACCGGGTGATCCAGGGTATCAGAGGCAGCACAGTTGGTAGTGGTGGTATCCAAAGACCCCAAACGGAGCTAACAAGTTAGACGTAAACAAAAATGGAGGGGAGAACAACAGGAAGAACACTGGGAAGGGAGGAGACAGACTGCCTTCACATGACATCAACATGCTGTATATAGACATGTTTACATGCATATAGCCACCCACTCACTTCCTGATGATGTTTTTATATGTTTTTATATATACACCGATTGTTTCACCTACATAATAGCTCCATGTTTGACCTCTTTATTAAGTTTGTTGTCTTTGTATGCCTGTATGTCTACATCAAGAGCAACTCGTTCGAAAGATGAAGAGAAAATTTGTGAATTTTGAACTTTTTTGTCTTGTTTTTCTTCTTTCCCATGAATCATTTCATGACCCACTTTCCTATGTTGGGAACAACTAAACTAGCTGTAGCTCCGCCTGAATCAGCTACAATCATAAAATGCTACTTTTAGTGCTTCATTACTTTCAGTGTCTAATAATGTTTATTTAATCTATGACAGGGGACACTTTCTGCAGAATGAGGACTTTTACTTTAATTCTGTATTCTTACTTAAAGGACCAGTGTGAAGGATTTAGTTGCATGTAGCAGTGTAGTAGCTGTGTGACCCCTTCGTTTGACCCTCTCCTTTCTGTTGTGACAGAGGAAATACAGTGTCTACAGCCAGTGTTTAGTTTGTCCATTCTGGGCTACTGTATAAAGATGGTGGTTTAACATAGTGAAGACGATAAAATGCTCATTTTAAGGTACCAAAAACAATTTTTTTTCTGTAAATAAAGCCCTCTAAATATTACACAGTGGACTATCAGCCTATAATGTTGTACTAAAGTAGTACTTCAGTAAAAGATCTGAGTACTTCTTCCACCACTGATGTGTGTTCTCTCTCTTTGATACTAGAGTTTGATATCAGCTGTTGCATAATATTGTTATTTCATGCCGTAAATACCCAAGAGAGATACTTCCTCTCTGCTAACTGGTACACACGGTATCATCTCCATAATCGACTACGCATCTCATCATCAAAAATCACTGCATCCCTTAATCCACGGAGATCACTGACGTTGCTCTCTGTACCATTTCTAACTAATGAGCTCATTCATATCCTGTGTGTCTGCATGTGTGTGTGTTTGCGTGCATGTGGCGGCGGCTGCACATTTGCATGTATGTGAGTGGCGTGTTTGATATCCTAATGCCTTTTGATGTTGAATTCACTAACAAGACTAGAAAGGCGCACAATCAGAGGAGGCACACAACAAATGACGTGATATACAGGACGAGGGAACAGGCAGGACGCACATATATACACCATCACTGGTGTCACAAGTTTAAAAACAGCAAAATATATCAAAATGTGCATGAAACAGACTCACAGCTTATACTTGTTTCATGCCTCTTTTAATATCAGCTCTTGATTTGTATCTTCTGCCTGATTTACAGCCTATAAATCTGTCTTGTACGTAATGAGACTACAATGGGATAGTCTGAAAGCGATGGTCCATTAAACACTGACAGGCTGCTTCAGGTGGAGAGAGAAAGAGATGTCATCCCACTAATTAAATCAGTGATGAATAGTCAATACAGGTGCCAGTTTCTCCCTTTACAGCCACAGTGGTGAAGACACTGATGAACCTGAGGACAACACACGCAGTCGTAGTTGTCAATCCGAGTCTTCTCTGGTGTGTGAAATGTAAGCTAAAGATAGGTAATGGAGGAGATGACATGATAATGAGCAGGTCATTGTGCTGTTTTTATAGTCATACAAGCTTTCTTTGACTTTTAAAAAGCTTTTTCTGTTATCTGCCTTTTTCCTTCTTCAAGTCTTTGCCCTCTTTCCTCACTTTCATTGTGTCTCGTTGCTGTTTTCTGCTGTTGATATATCTCGTGTCAGTTCTTCCACCCTCTGTCCTTTGTCTTCTTTTCCTTTCTACTGAGTCACAGCTTCATTATTGTTTTTATCAGTGTCACAAGACAGATTAGTTCCTACAAGTGACACAATTGATCGTGTGAATCCAGTTTTTCCACTGCAGGACTCGGATGGCTGTCAGGGTCCGTGTTTGAATAGCTTAGTGTGTACTCGTGTATAGATGAGGCGGTCATTTGTCTATTTGACATCAGAGGACTTGAGCTGTTACTTAATATTCTTTTGAAGACTTCCATTCAAGTGACTGGACGCCATCTTTGAATCCAGTATCCAGTTCTTATAATACATCTGTGGGTTAGTCATGCAGTTTCAGACCATTGTGCGAGAAATATCAGTGACCGACGGCACATGTACCACTGGTGGTACGCTCTCTCAAACTTTTTAATTTAACTTTGTACAAACTACACATAAACAAAGATAGCTAGAATGTAATTTACAACAAGTTTTGCATAATATTTAGTTTCAATATCGGCCTGATACAAAGTCACAATCATAGAGGTATCGCAAGCATTGATTAATTAAAGTTAATTTATTAATTAAGTTCAAATTTGATGGCAAAAAAAAAAAAAAACGTGGCTCCATGTGGGAAATATTAGAGAGAGAAATGCTGATCAGGAGAACCCATTTTCCACCAAAGGAGCTCTGGTTCTTGAACCGGTTTGGTTCAGGATTCAACAACATCCATCCATTTTTCGTAACACTTGGCTAGAGCCAATCCCAGCTGGAATTGGGCGAGAGGCGGGGTACACCCTGGACAAGTCGCCAGTTAATTACAGGCACATACGGACAAACAACCAATCACGCTCACGTTCACACCTACAGGCAATTCACCAATTCACTGCATGTCTTTGGACTGTGGGAGGAAGCCGGACCGAACCCACACAGACATGTGGAGAGCATGCAAAGAAAGGCCTCAGGAACCTTCATGCTGTAAGCAACAGCACTAACCACTGCAACACCGTGCTTCCCAATTCACCAACAAACAACAATAAATTAATCTTATTAGGAATAAAGTCGGCCTACATTTCTCTATTTGAAACATTTGTTAAAGGTTGTACTTGGAGAACCTGATATTTTCTGTGAAAAATTTGAGAAACGCTGGCCTAAAAACCATCAGTGGTCCATTTTCATCATTTTTTATTGTGTTAGTATTTATTGAAGTTATTAAAGATTAGGAATAAATACAGAGATGTTTTCTGTACATACATATCCATGGTGATGCCAGAAGATTTGGCAGGTGAAGCTGTCAGTCCTCCCTCTATGTGACTGACAGAGTTTGTCTCCACATTGTGGACATGAGCCTGTTCGGAGAGGTCCACAGTGGCTGGCTGGCGGCTGCGATGCCACCCACTTGCACACCCACCCACCCACACACACACACACACACACACACACACAATGCTGAGCCTTGTCTCACACACATCTCCTGTTCTGTCCATGTGTCTTTGTTTGTCTCCAGATCTGTTGTTCTCCATCTTTTTTTCTTTCTCGGAGCTTGAGGACGCCTCGGTTTCTTTTTCACACTGACAGACACACACATGCAGCCACACTCTTTTTAAACTGATCATTGAGTGCAATACGCAGTGTTTGCCCTTCACCACTGCAGGTCAGACTGTTGCCTGCTCAGTCAAGGCTGTGGGCAGTGTGTGTTTGGACTAGCCTGACAACACTAGTTGTGGGTTCATCCAACCAGGAGAGAATAACTGAGAATTCCCTCGGCTATAAACATCCCCGCACTGTCTACTCTTTCAGCCGAGCGGCTGAGCTTCGGCCTTGAGGAAAGAAATCATCATCTTGTGAGATCACTCCATGGTGCTCATTTCTTCTTTCCTCATATTTGGACTTCCTGCATCGTTGTGATGCTTGTATGAAAAACGTCCGCACACTCACCGAGGTTTGTTTTCACCTCTACTTGTTTCTCCTCTTTCTCTCCGCTGTTTGCTTTCCCTCTGCAGATTTTCAATCTATCACTTTAGAGTTTTCCCTAACCCATTATCACCATAGCAACTGTACAGTTGTTCACTTTGTTCCCCTAAGCCATTCATAACACAACACACACACACACACACATACACACACAAACACACACAAACACAGTATGATTTTGGTTTAATTTAATTGTATTTCAGTATTTTTCTTTTGAAAGATTTAATTCCTCTCAGCGATGTCTGGGGACCGTTTAGCGATTATCCAGTGTGTGTTTGTGTTCCACCAACTGTTTGGTAAAACAACAAACAGTAAAAATCCCTGATGGAGCTTCAGTGAATCAAATCACTGCAACCAAATCAGCTCTCCAATCTGTCTGGTTTGTTTATTCTAAATTCTTAAAGATGTGGATTTGATGTTTAAATTCTCAAATTTTGACGTTTTAAAGTTTTGTGCTAACTCCCCCAACGTCGCTGCGTCTTGCGTAGCAATGAGCAGCTCCCGGTTTTGTTTGTATTTGTATGCGGTACACATTCCTGCTGCTGGTTTCACGCTGTTCGACTGATTGGCAGTTGATTGCACCAACAAAGCCAGTGAGGAAGAAAAGTACAAGCTTGCAAACATGAATGTACATATGTTATTCTTTATTAGTGCATTGTGAAGAGAAACACTGAATGTAAACGTTAAAAAAAAAAAAAAAAACCCCATTGGGCACCTTTAAGTTGGAGAGATGTATGTGATGGTAAAGTGGCATTTTATTGGATCTTGTGAGCAAATTCTCCCTTTTTTAATGTTTTCCAGCAGCTTTGTGAGAAATGTGTTGCTCAGGGACAGTAGGCAGGACGCTCCACTACAAGGTCCTCTGGTCACTTTGTCTTCGTATCCTTCAACCCAGTTTACATGAAGCAGAGGTGAGGGTAGCTCTGATGGGTCGCCTGTTAACCTATTAACCTCAGACGTGACACTCATCAGCCTCTCCTCTCTCCCCCATTCACTTTGTACGGCAATAATTTCCAATTAGTAATTAGATATCTTTACCTCTGGTGTGCCTGTTAATGCCTGCCTATAATTAGCAAAGGCCTGTGTTCGACTCATTGTCACCCTGCTCTCATCATCGACTTCTTCCTCTTCTTCTGCTTCATGTGGCACCTTGTTACGCTCCGAGGATTTCGGCAGCAGCATCATTTCACTTCACTGGAAGCGGCTTTCCTCCCGGTTTCGCCTCAGCGGCTCTGTCTGTTAGTGTCGACGGTTTGTCCGCCAGCATCTTCAGCCACCGCAGCATGATGTCCAGTATTTAAATGGCTGTGAGGGTGTTTGATAGATGCAGGCTTATCAAGCTGTTATAACTTCAATTTCTAGTCGTCACACTCCACTTTTAGACGTTCAAATCTAATGTATTTGCTGTTTTGTAACAGCTTTAACAAGAAAGACAGCACAGCATAAAGACAGATCACCTGGAACAAACCTAAAGGGAAAGCTCTGTGGTGTTTTATGCATGTTTGCATGTGCATCTAAGTGAACTGGCAAGACAAAAGCAAGGATGAGTTTACTTCTCTCAGCTCGCAGGCATTTCACCCATGGATGGATTACTGAATGATGTTACCAGGCCCAGGGGTCCACAGTCTCTGCATGAAGAGACTGTTGTGAGCATTTGTTTCAGTGTCAGAGAGCTCAGTCATTCTTAATAAAAAACATGTAATGACGCCGTCATGACAGCTTCAGATGGAGTGCTCCTACAGGACGTTTTGGCATTGTTCCCCATATTGACACCATGCAACATCGTTCCTCTGACTCTGCTGGAAGAAATAAAAAACATCTCCAACGGTGCCTTCACTTTTAATGCAGCAGCGTGGGCCACGTTGAAAGCTGCCAAGAGTGCTGCCTCTTCAAGTGTTTGCACATTTAAATATTATGCATATTATTCTGTTTGATACCTAATCAAAACAAAGAAAGGGACTGGCTCGACTCGCAGCCTTTATGTTGAGTTTCTTGAAACCCTAATGAATTCACATACAGTTTGAGTAAAGCGGAGCACTCGACAATCTTGTACAGTCTGATGATCCTGATTGGAGGGGCACCTGGCACCCGGTTCGACTCTCCAATCTGCACCATCCGATTTGAGGAACTAACTCACCTAAGAGCTCAAGTCATGGCGGCTTGGGTTTTGTCTTGAGTTTGCTTCTCTGTGTTATACTTGTGAATTAATTGTGAACGTTACTAACTTTACTAACTTCGTTTTGGCTGAGGTATTTTGTTTACTACCTGGGGACTGAGCCAGGTCTAGTTGATTTGCTGTTTTTTCACACACACACACACAGATATTTGTGTTTTTGGTTGTTAGATAATAGTTGGATAGTGAGGTTTTTCTTTCCTCTTGATTTCGTTTAGGTAGTTAAAAATCAGATTTTTGTAGAGGAATCTTTTGGTTATATTTATTTCGTTGTTTTTAACAGCATCACGCTCTGTTTCCCTTGTAATTTACCCCAGCTCTTTTTGTTGTATTATTAATCCTAACTCCCGGCAATAAATAACTTTGTTTTGCCAAGTACAGCTGGTTTAATGTTACGTCCTTATCCCTGTTGGGTCCTAACATATCACTACTTTTTATATTTTGGGTCTTGCAAACACCCATTTTAGTTGCAAGAAAGAGCAGTTATTCCAACTTAAAGAAAACTTCAAATGGTTTGACTGTATCACATTTGTGGTTGCACTTTCTGCTGTTGTTTTCGTATATCACAAAATCTTGAGGCTTTTAGAGAGAGGAGAGGAGAGAGATCATTTAGGGTCAGAAGAGATCAGATGGAGAGTTTTTTTGTGTGAGTGTGTGTGTGTCTGAGCAGTTTTGGTTATAATGTGCATCTGCGCTTTTCCGGCTTTTTGCACCAACACAAAGCTCTAAAATGGCCTAAAGGGTGGAATAAATGCACGCATGCATGCAAGGAGCGCTGAACAGATTACGTCTTCACACCCAGCCTCTTTGTACAATGGGTTGCACTGAGTCGAAAGCTCAGGATGACTGTGAGTGGAAACCCTGCCATTTTCATTTTTACCCATGGCTCCCAGGAGAGGGGGGGAGCACAGACAAAGAGACGATGACACAGAGTCAAAGAAAAAAAAACAGGAGATGAGAAGGCTTGCTATAAAAGTGAGAAACATCCATGGGCTCGCTATCCAGAGACTTTGAGGGGAAGGGAGTGAGGAAGACGCCTGATAAAGGCGAAGAAAGGGAAAGATAGTATCTCTTCTGTTGCTGCCTGAGTCCCTGGTGTATGTTGTTCGCTCTCTTTTGATACATTCAATGTTGCCACAATTGGAAAGCTGAATTGAATGAGTGTTCATGCAGTAAGTAGGCGGAAAATGGTTTGCAGAAGGAGGGAGACCCAGGAGAGCAGACTCAGGACACGAGGGGCATGACCACAACGCCATCTGTTTTTTGTCTTTGTTTTGTTTTGTTGTTTTTTTCCCAAGAGAATCCTCCAGCAAAGGCCGGAGGAACAGATCAAAAATAGACGAGCTAACCAAAAGGAGAACATGCTAATTAGACTTTTCCGGGACCCTCACGCCACTGACTCACTCCGCTGCCAATCACACCCTAACCACTCAGTGACTTCCTCCTCTTTCATACACACTTTCCCCTTTACATCTCCATGTTGCCATCTCAATCTCTTTCTTCCTCTGTTGTCACGTCTTTTTGCTTGATTTAACATGATTGTGTTTGTGGGGGGGGGGACACTTTTTAAACGATGTGGGCCCACTTACTCAGTCAGTGGCCTGTATAATTACACATGCAGCCATTCTGACACATTTCAGCGTGATGGAGGCGACGCTGGTGGGGGTTTACCCACCCTCATTTGCAGGGCTTTAATTACAGCTATGTTTGTTTTGTGGTGATTGTAGAAATTAGCTAACCTCAGCTATCACAATACTGAATGGAGAATATATGAATCGATTTCCAACAAAGGAAACCTGGTCATGCAAGTTTTATAACCATACACGTTGCAGAAAATATTCAAATTTTTTACAGAGTTATCCAGTTTTTGTTCACTTTCTTGGACACCTATCAGAGCGTCAATCCCCAATTGCTCATTAGCTCATTTTTTTACTCAGACTCTGTGCCAGATGTTCAGGCCAAGATAAACAGTTGCTCAGTTACGCTGCTCCTGGCATGACACGATCACTGTACAGTGTGTATCTGTGCCTTAATAACATTTGAAGACTGAAACGGGGAGGATGCTGGGAAGGTTTCCAGGATGACAAGATGGAGAGAACTGACACCAGGCACGAAAACACTCGAACCTTACACATTCCCACGCGCTGATTACGGCCTGACATTTCCTTTCCATCTGGATGTTTCTTTCTTTCTTTCTTTCTTTCTTTCTTTGCGTCAGCGTCGACCACCGATGATACGATGCAGCTTATTCATTGTGCGATTTGCAAATCATTCAGATAAAACTCTTCTACCGTACATAAAAATTAAAGTGAAGTGCTGTTTAGTGTGTTAATGAGGCAAAGAAAATCAGATGTTTGGATGCTCTTTGCAATAATACCATTCATCTCTGGGGGAGACATTAAGCAGCAGAGTGATGAACAGATGTTAGAAAGGTCCATTTATATTCTCTCTAACAGAAATGTTGCAATGGCTCTGGAGAGATGATTTTAACTTTTTTATAATGTTACAGCCTCTTAGCTTCAAACTATGACTTCTAATCTTTATCTGAGGGCTTTGTGGCCTCACGAGGAAAAGGATTTATATTTCTCTTTTGTTTATTGCATATTCAAGAAAAAACTGAAGAGGCACACTGTGGACTTCAACTGCAGGAGTAAAAGCTTCTCACCTTGCTGTAGAAAAGATCGCCTATTTTTAGAAAATTCAAATTTTGTTTTGGAAACTTTTTCTTCAATTTCTGGAACAACATCCATGACTTGATGCATATCTGATATTATAAAGGAAACTGGCTATTTTGACTTCACTTACGATGGAAAATCTTTTTTTAGTTGCCACTTTGTCCTGAAATGTCACAACAACTTACTGGATGGATTGCCTTTAAATTTCATACAGACACATGATGAATCCTAATGGCTTTGATGACCTCTAGCACCAACATTTTTGGCTTTTACCAAAATATCTCAACAAGTACACTGTAAAAATAAAAAAGCGGTCAATCATTGGTAGCAGCGGCTGCCAAACAAAAACTGTAAAACTTATGTAAAATATCATAATTCAAATAAGAATTTTTCTGTGAAGTTTTGCAGAGAAACACCTTCAATAAAATGATGATACCAATAGATAATTATTGTTGTTTTACTTACATTTGTATGTAATTTAAGAAAAGAGAAAAATACTGTATAAATAATATAAAATGAGAAATAACTGTTATTTGTCATTTGTTTGGTTGTTAATTTACAGATAATTCCCGTAATTTCACATAGTTTTGTAGACAACGTTAAAAAACAGAAAACTACTGTGAAAGTTATTAAAGTTATAGTTTTCCGAAAATTTACAAATTTCTTTTACAAATTCAGATCACAGATTACAGATGTACAAATTCAGACTAATCTCAGGATGAACTGTGATAAATTCAGTGTTCCCTTAACTGGTATATCATCATCAAATCATATAATACAAAACGAGATTCCCATCAGCCTCAACTGTTCTTTCTGAAAATGGCAATAAAGATATTTAAGTTCTAAAAAAATCAAATTTCTAACTGTTCCTGTCTCTCTGTCTCTCTGTTTGTTTGTTTGTTTTTTGCTCAGGACCCCAGAAGCAAGCACAAGTTCAAGATCCACACGTACGGCAGTCCCACCTTCTGTGACCACTGTGGTTCGCTGCTGTACGGCCTCATCCACCAAGGGATGAAATGTGACAGTAAGTACACATTATCTGTATGTGTATGTGTGTGTGTGTGTGTGTGTGTGTGTGTGTGTGTGTGTGTGTGTGTGTGTGTGTGTGTGTGTGTGCACCTGTGTAAAATCTGCTGTGCTGGTTTCCGTCCCACAGTACAGTCGGCCCTAATGAGAACAGATGGGAATAGACTGGTACTGTACTACACTCACATCTGCAGCCCAGGCAGAATTCACTGTCCCACCCTGCTGAGTCGTCCCTGCGCTCCCATTCTTTCCACCCACACTCCTCTATTAACTCTTCTCTTCTTTCCTTTGCATGTATGACCCCAACCTGCCCTGTATTTTTCTCTTTTTAATTCTCCTGTTCCTCCCACTTCTTCTCTTTCTTCCCTCTTTACTCCCACACATCTTTCCTCCTCACTTTCCTCTGCATCATTTCCCTTTACATTTTGTCAGCCGTGTCCCTCCTGGCTTCACTGTACCTCCCCTGTGCCTCCACATCGTCTCCATCTATCAACCTCCCACCCTCTTTCCTTCCCTTACTCTGTCCATCCATCTGTGGGTCTCTGGTGGCCTCATCGCAGATGGTAATGGGAGCACACCAGAACAAATTGATGCAGGGACGCCATCGCCATTACGAGCCGCTTCCCCCGTCTCTCGTCTCTCCTGTCTCCTCCCAGCATGTCAGCCTGACAAGCCTGCCGAGCGGAGGGGAGGAAGCAGGAGTAAAGAGAGCGGGAGAGATGGATGGTTGGATGGAGGAGGACAGAAACTAGAGAGTGGATGAAAGGAGAAGGAGGTTAGAGAGAAAGTTAGAGGGCAGAGAGGGATGGAGGAGGAAACGAGAGGAAATAAATGTCCTCTCTCCCCTCTGGTCTCTCATATGTTTGGCTTTGTCGAAGTTTGTGTGTGTGTGTGTGAGAGAGAGAGAGGGAGAGAGAGAGAGAGAGAGAAAGTGTGTGTCACAAGCGAAATAATAAATACATTTTAGATTTGAAAGCTAATTAGCCTCTTTCTCATTCCAGTTAATTTAAGGAATAATGTTTATCGACCCTTTTGTTCTTTACTGAGGATATATAAATGACTTTTCCCTTGTCATTTCACTGCTTCCACTAATGCCCATGCCAAGTAACTCTATTAACAATAAAGTAACATAACTGTCCTCATTTTTCTACCATCATTTTCTACAATATCCAACCCAGTGGGACACTAAGAGGCTGATAGTCCACTTAATGGGGATCTCAACTGCTTACAGTGATGATATCGTCTCTAAGTTAATGTAGTGATTATTTATTGATGTTTAAGTGCTACATAAGCAGTGCCTCTTTTGATTACAGCTTTTAATCATCTAAAATTGAAATTTTCTGTACTGAATCATCACAAAAACAAATATTTTTGCCACATTGGGTCTGCAGAACGGCGGCACTGTGGTGCAGGTTCCTGGTTAGGACTGTGTGGAGTTTGCATGTTCTTCCCATGTCCCTCCGGGTAGTCCGGCTTCTTCCCACAGTCCAAAGACATGCAGTTAACCGTTGCAGTCTAAATTGCCTAAATTAAATCTCTGGTGACTTGTCCAGGGCCTCTTGCCGTGACCCTGATAAGGATAAGCAGCACAGAGAATGGATGGACATTGGGTGTGCAGCTTTGCATCTGTTTGTGGGTCTAAAACAGACTCTATCCTGGTAGTCTAAAAAGTTAAAACACTGGATAGGCATTGACTTTCCTTCCGTGTGTTGTTGTTGTTCAAAGTCTAGTGGAAAGCGTCCAAAAGATTTACAACCAGAGGGAGGTCTTTATCAAACTGTTGAAATTTTGGACTCCTACTGAGAAACCTTAAAAAAAAAAGCTCTCCAGAGCCGCAGAGGTCTGTTAGGTTGGTAAGCTGGCTGCAGTACAGAAACAGAGAGGTGAGTAAACACCTTCTGAGACTGAAATCATCGGTCACGATGAATAATATGTTGTCTCAAGGAATATGTGTAATTCAAAATAGGGTCATATTACCCTGCAGCTGCTTCAAAACCTGTTTATTTTTTTATTTGTTGTTTTCCTGAAGGCTGCAAGAACAAATAAAACTGCAATTGATTTTGCTTGTAGTTACTTTCCACATGTCTTCATTGTCTGCACTAAATAACCCTGATTATAGGACTCTCTATTTTTAGTGATTTTTTACTTCAACTTTTTGTTTGGTGGTATAAAATGTCTTTCTAGGAAGCAGTTTTTATTTCTTTTATTCATCTACCCTCCAATAATTGAGCAGAGCTGTTCTATATTCACCTTTTCTCTGCTGTCATTGAAATATCTGTAGAATAAAGGTTGATTTTTTTTTATCCACCACATCATATCACACCAACTCTTTTCTTCAGAGGCAGAGCATTTTCTACACAAAAGTGTATCAGAGGTTTTAAATTCACTGTAATGTGCAATCAACCTCACTCCCTTTATATGTATGACTCACGTAAAGACATACATTTCACTTAATGTTCAACACTCCCCTCTGTTTTCTGTTTCTAGCCTGCGACATGAACGTCCACAAGCAGTGTGTGGTCAACGTTCCAAGCCTTTGTGGTACAGACCACACGGAGCGCCGGGGTCGCCTCTTCCTCAAGATTGAGGTCAACTTGGACAGGCTACACGTCACAGGTTGGTATTATTCTTAGTTAGGGTGTCGTGCTGCACTTGAGGCTGACGTGGGCAAGAGGCTCCCTGATGTGACTGTGAGTGGTTGATTTTCAGACCTTTGAAATAAATCCCTGGCTTTATTCATATTCATATCTTTCAGCTACTGTGTGGTTCAGTCTTGTGTTAATGAACTATTCAGAAAAATGTGCCTGAAGAACACTTGGCTCATGTGGTCACTCACTCATTCACTCAGGGGACACTGAAAGGATGCTGAAGGACAATGTGTGAGCATGCAGCCTCAACCAGCACCTTTACGTCATGCCTCCAACCTCTTTTGGGTGAAAACAGTGCCTTTGATTTCATCTGTGGTAATTCAAATACTGAGGTTCAATTTAATAGCATAAAATTAGATGCCTTTTAACTATTAGCAGCCCAAATACTGCTACTGAAGCTGATCATTGTTCTGCAACAACAAAACGTGAATGTGAATATATTTGTCACTTTTTCTGTCGTTAAGATACAATTTTTCTGTTTTGGTAGTCAAATTAAACAAATGATATCGCTGTGGTGAAGTGGAACCGCTGTCTCTACTCCACCAGGAGTTTGAAGTTGACCAAAACAGCATTGCAGCTACAACATGATGGAGACGTGCTTGGTGTCGTTTCCCAGTTACCCTACTGTGGACAGACTGTCAAACCAAACTCTGCTGTAAAAGCCACTTTTTTTTTTGTTGGGTCATTTTTTTTCACAGTAACTCTTTTTCAAGTAACTCTTTGCTGATTGGCTTCGATCTACAGGCGCAATCATACATGATGTAACAAAACATCTTTTCATTGGTCAATAAGAATTTAAATGCTGACTGTAGACAGAGGAGAGTATGCTCATTTCATATATAGAAAAATCTTCAAAAGTGTTTTTTACCTGGCAGCGCCGATATGTCTGCCTGCAGCCTGCCCAGATCCACCAATCCCAGAGGAACAGAGCTGGGCCGTGAGGCAGTTTTGGCATCGCGGCAACTATTGGAATAGACCTTTTTCACAGCAGCCATTTTGACATGAAACAGTAGGGTCAACCCAGGTGTTTCCAATTATATTAATTAAGGTTCAGTTCCATTTATAGTAGCAGAGACTTTCCAGTGGGCCAACATGCACCACAGCAGCACCCTGACTCTGTTTGACATGAATGGGACAGAGCCTTAATTAGTATCATTGGTAACGCCTGTGTTTACCAGGCAGCAACCTCCAGTGCTGGGAAATGAAGCCAATGCAGAAGTGCTAAAAACTGTAATTCCTCGAATGTCCACTTGAGGCTGGCTACAGAACGAGTCAGTCTTCATTCAAGCCCCCAGCTTCACAGCAGAAATAAACATGTTTACAGCCTGGTTCAGACAACAGTTTTGGTCTCAGGTTTCAGGTCTGACTGACGTTTGAGACACAGCTGTAAAAGTTGAGTCAAATGGTCCAAACTAAATTAAAAGAACCAAATCAGTAATTTATTTATTTTTGTGTGATATATGTCAGCCAACTCAGCCAGAAAATGGCTGTAATGTGCAAAAAGCAGAACGCAACCTTGAACCTTGAGTGACTGGTGCCAATCTTAAAACATGAATGACATGTACAGTGAAGTTGCAGCAGCAAGGGCCGTAAAGACATACCTCAAATGACTTGTACTCATAAAGACCTCCAAAAAAACAATGCAGTATGCATCTGTGTCAGCAAAAAAAAAAAAAAAAAATTTTAAAATGAAGCTATGACTGCCTTCATAACCCGTGTGTGCGTTCTCAGCACCTCCAAATTATCCTGTCAGTCAAGAGCAGCACCTGGAGTGGACGACTCGCCGGTGTTAAAACCCCTTTGGCAAGGAGAGAAATGACTGCTGGGTCACTTCTCTCTCTGTCACACACACAAACATGGCGAGACAGAGGTGGTCAGGGAATATGAGTGCTGAGGCCAATAAAGTGTTTTTAACTCTGCGGGGATCAGACAGGAATAACCTCCAGCTACAGCAGGAACATTCTGATTTGGAAATATATTGCATTAATAAAAATGGTGTTTGTTTGTTTGTTTATGGTCCTCCAGATGGACATACAAAAGGAGAAGTTTTATTCACAGCATCATTTGTTCGCTCTGCTTGAATTGCTTTTCACTTTATTATGTTGTGGTGTGCCCTGCTGTACACAACATCCAGCTCTTTTGTCTGGCTTTACCGCTGAACAAGAGATCTGTGATGTGACGACCACCATCAGCGAGAACGAGGAAGAATATTAGCAGCGATGACAGCGGTGGTCTCGTTGACATGGTTACCTCAGTCATTTCAGATTAGGCTGAATGGACACAACTGAAACTCAGATTCATGGAGAGAGTAGGAGAGACGGCTGTTGCCATGTTGAAATGATGTGCTTTCTCTCTCCTCCCCTACCCTTCGTGTTGTCCTTGATTTTATACACACACCAAAACACCCACCAGTGTTCCAGTGTTTATAAAAGTGTTGCTGTCACTTTGTACTGTGTCAACTTCAAGGAAACGTACGGCAGTATGCTCCGCTGCATATGTGGCGCCTGATATTTAGAAGTAAACACATCCTTTGGACTTCTGTGTCTGCTCAAGCTTCTTTATCAGAGATGCAACAAGTATTTTTCCAATTAGTCAATGCGTCATTTAGCCAAAACTGTTAAAACTGCATCACAGTTTTCCAGAACCTAAAGGTGATATCTTCAAATTGCTTGTTTTGTTGAATGATTTCGGACTCAAGATGCAAACACGAGCCGGGAGACTGAATCAGTTTAACACAGTTTATTGTAGTCATAAAGGGAAAATGTGCAGGTGATCAAGAAGAGGTGGCATTCAGGGTGGTGCAGGGCTGGTTGTGGTAGGTTTCTAAGGTACAGATGAAATTGAGCTGGACATGGCAGGTGATTGGTGGTGAGGTATTCCTGAGTCACAATGAGAGCAGCGTTATACAGAGTTTCCACAGGCAAGGCAACAAGATTAGTATTGGCTGTTAGGACTAGGAAGACTGAATTATCAGACAGGGTCTGGAAGGGAGGCCACGCCCAATGACACTCATACAGAGAGACAGCAAGACAGACAGAAACACAAGGGGAGGAGAAAATGACAGGAAAAACACTGAGAAGGGACGAGGCATGACAAAAACTCAAAATATTAAATTTACAATGACAAAAAAATGAAGAAAAAACAGCAAATCTTTGTAAGCAACTTGAAAGATAAATTACGTTTTAAAAATTGCTGCCAATTATGATGTGTTTGCCAGCTGATCAATTAATTGACTCGTGATTTTAGAACCAATTTTTAATATAATACTCACTTTTCATTGTGTAAGGTTAAAGCTGCAGTCTCCACCTACTGCGGAGGGGAATATTTGGCTCACCAGCTAGTCGCTAACTTTGTACTTTGAACGAGCTGGAAGATGCTAAAATGCTCCGTAGAGCTGAAGTGAACTGGAGAGCCACGTGGTAATTATGTATGGGATCATCACTTGATTGATTAGTGCAGCTTTAAGTATCTTATCTTTAACATCAGAATCAGGTTTATTTTGATGCATAACAAATGAACATAGTAAGACAAAAGCCAAGAATCATGAATACAAAACGGGAAATTGTATAATAAAAAAGAAATATATACTGTGCATATATAAAAAGTAAATATATGTTTTAAAATATATTTTATGAAAATAGCTGTACAGTGTTTGAAACTAAGAGGATCGAATGTGCAAAATATTCAGCAAGAATGTGCAAATTTTCCAGTATAACATATATGTGAAAGAAAAACTCAATTCTTTCTCATCTTTTAGAAAAATATGTGAAATTAGTTCAGAGGCTTCAGAGTAGATTAAAAAGAAAGAAAGGCAGAAGTAAAATAATTTGACACAGTAATGGACCAGTTGAGCCAAAGCATGGACTGTGATTGACAGCATACGTGAGGAAGAAAGAGAAACAAAGGTAAAGATCCTGAGGACAACAGAGCAGAGGAAGTTCACGTTCTCCAGTGTTTTGTTTTGAGTTTTCGTTCCTCTCTAATGGCAGCAGTCTGAACAGTGAAGCCTCAGCTTGTTCTCCGGCTCCCCTCTGGCTCCTGCAGACAAGTGGCGGGCCTTTGTGGTTCACCGCACTGATGTGAACTTGATTAAATCTTTCCAGCGAAGAAAACAGACACATTTCCCACTCTCCCCGTAAACCTCCCCCCTCTCCTTCTCTTTTTCTCCCTCTATCTATCCTCTCCATCCCTTCCTCTAATATTGACATTTCCTGTTATCTTCTCCTGCCTGTTCCTTCGAGACCTCAGCAGGTCTCCCCCTGCTCTCGTCATCCATTTTCCCTCTGTACCTGCGGAGCTGCTGTCCATTGAATCATGTCCTTTCTTTCCATCCTCAAAAAAGACATCAACATATGTCTTTCTTCCTCTCTTTTCCAGCGACTTATTCTTTCCCGTCATTCTCCACCTACCTCTCTACCTCTTCTTGGAAATGTTTGTCACACCTCCTCCTTCATCCCTCTCTTACCCCGCTCCCTGATTGACGTGTCTTCAAGCAAAAGTGACATAAATAACCTGATGGCAGGAGCTTAAGTTTAGTCAGGAGTTTTAAGGAAAGGTAAACATGCAAATGTCCCTCCATGATGTGCTGAGATAGGTACAAACACACAGGGCATCTGAGGATCGAGCCAAAGTGAGCACACAGCGGTTTATTCAGGGTGAGATTTCCTCCTGCTGACATGCTCGCCTCAGGTTTAAAGCACGGTTGAACAAAAATAAAAAAAATTTCCCGCAGTGACACAACTCATAGCATCATCAGGCCTGCCGTACTAATAAATACTGTAATATGTGATATTAAAGCAACATTGCATAACTTGTCTACCATTAAAAAAACAGATTTTAAATCATTTTGATGCTACATTAACTTATAATCAGGCAATGTGAATCCAGCAAAATAGATAATATATAAATAAAATAAATAAAAGTACTGTGTCATAATAAAATGTTATAAGTAAAAGCCAGCAAGCAAAACGAAAATGAAAAAGAAGAACAATTGCATAAAAATTAAGGACCAATTTTTTTAACCCTTTTACAACCACGGGGATCACCGGTGACACCGCGGCGCATGTGTATTTCAAATTACCGTAACTCCTCGCTACTTCGTGCAATTTTAATCATTCAAACTGCCCCTGAAAGATGTGAATTGTGTATTATTATGGTGCTAAAAGGGTTAAAAACCCTTCAAACTGTAATTCTGTTTTTGTTATCAGCAAATTTAAAAAATGCAGCAGAGGACAGTCAGTATACGAGGTGTGGCCTCATGGCTAGTGACAGCAGGAATACAGCTGCGGAGGGAGAGGTTGGTTAGTGATGAAAACTGCCATCTTACATCACCTGCCTACAAAATCAGCCAATAGCGAAATTCCAATGCAATAGCCAAGTTTCAACCAGTAGAGGGAGTTAGCTACACATGTTTATAGCACAATATGTAGAATTTAAACAAGTAGTAGTAATAAGTGTAGAGATTTGGACCTACTAAATACCCGTATGCTGAGATAGATCTGAAAAAAGTGGTTTAGTTATACTTTATACTCAAACCCTTTCTGACTAAAAAAAACAACTACAAGTACTCAGTAGTTCATTTTGTTTTAGGGGAGTGTGGGTGTTTTCAAGAAAAAAACCCAGAAACTCACTGAAGAGTTCATTTCAACCACACACAGAAATAGAAATCTTAAGGTCATTTTAGTTCTCCTTTTTCCCTCCGCTGTGTGACGTCCATGTTCAGATCCCTGGCAGTGCACTGTGGGGATCCATCCAGCTCCCGTTTGGCCGTGCAGCTTTCCCTCCAGATTATCAGGCATTCATTGGTTGCACATGGCATTGTTATGCAACAACGCATTTGAATTTCAAAGCCTTTTCGGGAGATTACACTGTCGGCCCACCGCAGCCCCGCATGCTCCCGCCCTGGGATCTAAATGAGATGTCATTTTTAGCTGTGGCATATTTTTATTAAGCAGACATTCAGTTCAGATACAGAAGATAATATTAGGGTGGATGCGTTTTATCTTCTGTCTGTTACACTTTCAAAGAACATCCTCAAATAATTAGAGGGAATTGTTCGGTGAGAGATGAAGACATTGTCTTCAGTTTTTCTGGTAGCATTAAATCCAGGGAACAACACTCTCACACAACACAGACATTATTTTATATTTATTATGGAGAAAAAAGAAGTCAAACTTTGGCAGTCAAAGGATCCAGGCTCTAAAAATGTCACTGCACTTCCTCCTTGTGTTTTTCGTGGTACCTGCAGTGCAGGATGCATGCTGATAGTTTTGCTGCTTCTATGATGCATAAACAATATAGCAGCCTCGCTGAAGTGTCTAACAGGCATACTATCTGCTCTTTCTGTCTGTATCGTGTCTGTTTCATCCCAAACAAGCGGTAAAGACAAAACACACTCACTCTAATTTTATTAGTAACTACCTCATAGGGAGTGAAGGGAGGGGAGGATACAGAAGGCAAGCAGCTCTTGTTGTATCTAAGCAACAACAGACAGCAGAGATAGTCCTTGATCACTGCTGATGATGATGTTTCTTTGTGTGTGTGTGTGTACATTTAGTAAAATACATTATTTAACTTGCACACACACACTTCTCTGCATTGTCGTCTGTTTTTCTCTGTTTGTTTAGCTGCATGCGTGTTTGCCTCATTAGTCCTGTTTACACGCTTGTACTGTAGAAGTTGCTTCGGCGTTGTTTGGCGCCAGCGTTGCCATGGAAGTGACTGATGCCTTTTAACGCTGCCACAGCCAGCAGAGGGGAGGATTTAGATGAGAACGTGGGATGCTGAGATTTTCCTTCTGCTCCTCGTCCTTTTTTTTTTTTTTTTTTTTAATGTGTGTGTGAATTTGTGTAACAGTAAGTGTGTGTGTGGGTTTGTGGGTGAGCGAGAGACAGAAAGAGACAGAAAGAGACAGGGAGGGGGATTACTGTAGCTGAGAATTTGTACTAGATAAGGAGTGAACTATGAGGCTGAAGCAACACATTCATGAACAAAGTAAAAGCTTCTGACACTGGCTTTTTCTGTCAGGGTGAGAGACCTGCACTGCCCTCTAGTGCATGAACCTGTTAGAACATGAACAAATGTAAAGTTCACAAGAAATATTATGATTTTACCATTTTATTGTCCTTTTGAGTTAACCCATGTGTTGTCCTGGGGTCATTTTAACCCCAGGACAACACGAGGGTTAATCTTACTCGAATATTTATTTATTTTTTTTAAAGATTTAAAGAGTTTTTGGGCTTATTGGATCGAGACAGCTGAAGAGTGACAGGAAGGTGGGAAGAGAGAGACGGCGAGAGAGGCAAAGTCTTCGTGCATGGGGGCACACGCTCTACCTACTGAGCTAACCAGCGCCTCATGAATATTATTTACATTCATGTTTCTCCCATAAATCTGTTTTCCATCTTTTTTTCTTTTCCTTTTGCTTTTCTCTGCATGCTGATGAAGATTTAGAGCTCATTTTTCTCCCTTCAGAAGAGGCCTCTTATTGATTTATTTATTTATTTATTTTTGTACAGACCTGAAAAAAAAAGCCCAAAATAAAAAATCCAGTACAGGAGAGCAACTAACAATTATTTACATTACTGATTAATCTGATCTGAGTTCAGCAACTTATCCTGCCTGATCGGGTGTGTAAAATGTCAGAAAACAGTGAAAATATTTTAAAAGTCCAAAACAGAAGACTAGAATAAGGTAATGTTTGCCATTTTCTAGCCATAAAAATGACAATTAATTGATTATTAGGATGACTTCTGTTTATTTTATGTTGATAATCAATTAATCGACTAATAGTTTGACCTCTAATCTACTAAACACAACGTTTAATTTATCTTTGTTTCTGTTTCATAATTATTTTAGTCTGATTTCTCAAGCATCACTGTCACATCCAGCGATGACAAACAGCTAAATGTCAAATAAATCCGATTAGATCTCACTTAATGAGCTGCAGTGACTCTAAATGACACTGCTTTTTTTTTTTCTTTTCCTTTTTGTAATGATTTGTGTACGCTTTGTATTCAGCCCTGAAATATTTATGCTTTGGAGTGAAAACACATTACTGCAGTTTTAATGAAGAATCTCAGCGAACGTGTTCTCGTGTCAAAGTTCACACTGACTCTCTGAAACACTCAGATTACAGCCCTTTTTTCTCCCCACACTGTGTCTGATTACATTTAAATATGCAGAGTGGGGAGGCTGAAGCTGGTAAACACCGTTTTAGAGAATCAGTGTGATCCTGTTTCTGCTCTCCGTCTGTTGTAGTTTGTCTTGTGTTACTGACTTCACTGTCAGAAAGATTTATCCTCTCTGTTTCTCTGTTCTTACTTTGTTTCTTTCTTTCATGTATCCGTCTGTCCTTTAGCTGTCATTTGTTGTGTGTGTTCACATGATGTTGCTAAGTGGGGCAGTGCTGGAGTCGGCCCATTGGCCACTTACAGTAGGTGTTGTCGCCATGGTGAAGGTGGCATGCTCACGCCACCCCGTCCCCCTACTCCTGTTGCTATGTAACAGCACTCCTTTTTTTTTTCTCCCACTTCAGTCAGTCAGTTATCACACAGGGAAACGTCACACCTCCCTCACATTATCTGCTCACCTATTATCGAACCATGTGCATTAGAGTACGCTTCAAGAAATCTACTCACTGCCTCCGCTGAGGAGAGTCGAGTTTGTTATCACCTGCCTCATTTCACTTGTTTTACACCAGAACGTGTGAGACAGACTTTTAGGCGAGTAGTATTTCTTGTTTTTGTTGATTTAACGTTTGCGTGCGGCCCCACACCCACCAGTGTTAGATTCCAGTTGGTGCTGTTTCACACTGTCAACTTAGAGGGAATTTTGAGAGTTTGTTTTGCTTTGCAGCACCTGTTATCAGAGCATGTGGTGTCTGATTTAATGAGCCATTAGCTGAGTAACAGAGGACAGAAATACTGACTCTATCTATAGATAGATAGATAGATAGATAGATAGATAGATAGATAGATAGCATCAGGCTCAACCAATCCCCGATCTACGCGTAGCTACGATCCCTGTGAGACGAGAAAGCAGAAAAACTCTGGGGAAGAAGCAATGTTAGTAACATGCATTAATGTGTATGAGTGTGTACACATGGAGAGGGGGAGAGGAAGAGAAGAGCTCAGTGCATCATGGGAAGTCCCCCTGCAGTCTAGGCCTATAGCAGCATAACTAAGGGTCAGTCTGTTCGCGAGTTTTGTTTTCCATGTAACAGTAAATTCATTTGAGGTGAATGGTGGTGCTTCATTATCTGTCTATCCATTCATTCATTCATCCATCCATTCATTCATTCATTCATTCATCCATCCATCCATTCATTCATTCATCCATTCATTCATTCATTCATCCATCCATCCATTCATTCATTCATTCATTCATCCATCCATCCATTCATTCATTCATTCATCCATTCATCCATTCATTCATCCATTCATTCATTCATTCATCCATCCATCCATTCATTCATTCATTCATTCATCCATCCATCCATTCATTCATTCATTCATCCATTCATTCATTCATTCATCCATCCATTCATTCATTCATTCATTCATCCATCCATCCATTCATTCATTCATTCATCCATTCATCCATTCATTCATCCATTCATTCATTCATTCATCCATCCATCCATTCATTCATTCATTCATTCATCCATCCATCCATCCATTCATTCATTCATCCATTCATTCATTCATTCATCCATCCATCCATCCATTCATTCATTCATTCATCCATCCATCCATCCATTCATTCATTCATTCATTCATTCATCCATCCATCCATCCATTCATTCATTCATTCATTCATCCATCCATCCATTCATTCATTCATTCATTCATTCATTCCAGTTTTGGCATGATGCCACAACTAAACTTGTATCAGTGCCTTACTTTGAGAAACATACGAAACATTAACGTTTTTTTAACTGTAAAATCATTATGACTGTTATGTTTTCATATTTTAGGTTAAATTGGACATGATATAGTGTGATATAGGTGTTTTTTTCTCCAAAAATGAGTGGTGTAGAACCTAAAAAATACACCCTTGTGCTATCTAAACCATAGATTAAGGATTAATAATTAATTACTTAATGTCAGATAGGCTATTTATATATTCTAAATATATCTGTAGTTCAAAATTTGGTACTTTTTATGAGGATTTTCTTGGACCGGTTCAAAATTCACCCGGACCAACCATACTGTGAAGGCATTCAATATGAACAGTTTGTAAGGGTTAAAAAACATTTCTTTATTCATTATTTCACTAGCAAGGACCACAAAATGATTGTGAGTGACGCTTGAACCCGTTTATACTTCTCTGGTCTGTTGCTGTGTTGTTGGGAAGCTTTGATGGGAAATCGGTCATCGCACCCAGACACGACGGACCTCAGGAAGAAGAAGAAAGAAATGGGGTGGGAAGGTTGCAGAGGGATGGTTGAGGTGTGGTCCTGCTCCTGAATCTCTGCTGACAGCTTTAATTAATAAAGCTTTTCAAATGTTGCACTGTATTTGTTTAATAAATCTGGCAAGTATCTGCCAAATACTCTGCTACAGACACATTTTGATTTGTACCAGAGAAAAAATATTGCTGTTTGGTACCCGGCCATCCTGCCGACAATCTGAAGTATGTTTTTAGTTCCAAGTATTATTCGCAGGCATCTTTTGTTTTACTTTTTTTTGCCAGTATTAGGTTCAGAAATCAACTTGAACAACTCAAAACTTGTGTAAGATTAGTAAGTAGTCCACATATATAGTACGGAGAGGGACTGAAGCTCAGATCAGTAGCTGCCCGGCCTCAGAGTGACTTGTTGACTGGATTGTGGCTCGAAATACATACGCAAAGTTATATTTCTCTCTTTGTCTCTCTTCCCTTTTTTCCAGTGGGTGAAGCCAGGAACCTGATTCCTATGGATCCAAATGGTTTATCAGACCCCTATGTAAAACTCAAGCTCACCCCCGACCCAAAGAATGAGACCAAACAGAAGACCAGGACCATCCGCTCCTCTCTTAACCCCTGCTGGAACGAGTCCTTCACCTTGTGAGTCTGTGTGTGTCTACTGTTGTGTCTGTTTGTTATAATATTATAATAGTTCTTAACAATCCAGGAAACGCTGTCGTCACATATTACTGCTTTTTGTACATATTCAGTAAGCTGAAAGCATCAGATAAGGACCGCCGTCTGTCCATTGAGGTGTGGGACTGGGACCGAACCACCCGGAACGACTTCATGGGCTCCATGTCGTTCGGAGTGTCCGAGCTGATCAAAGCTCCCAACTGTGGATGGTCAGTCCCTTCTATTTATATCCAGACTCTCTGAAATCTCAGCTGATGTGAGGAAGTCGTAATATCCAGATTTACGTACATTACATGCTGCATTTATGCAATTTTTTACTTAAAGTACAGGAAAAGTGTAGTGATGAAAAAATTAAAGGGGACTTAAAGGTCCAGTATGTGAGATTTATGGGGCTCTATTTCCAGAATATGACACAAATGGAATATAATATGCACTACGATGTTTTCATTAGTGTATAATCACCTGAGAATTGTTGTTTTTGTTACCTTAGAATGTTTTATATCTACAGGCGCTGGGGGTCCTCATGCCATGTTGGCTCTTGACAGGCTGTTTTTGTGCTTCTAAATCCTGCACAGAGGTCCCTTGAGTTCTAAAAACAATCAAAATTTTCTTGTTAGTATAATTAAATAAGTTGACCTGATGTAACTTTTATTTAATCAGGAAAGTCGCAGTGAGATTGAGATCTGTTTATATCTGTTTATTTATATAGCACCTTTCTAGTCTTCTCTTCTAGTTCGCTTAAAGCGCTTTTACACGGCATATCTCATTCACCGATTCATACACTGATGGTATTGGCTGCCATGTAAGGTTAATCAGTCTGGGAGCTAATCATTCATACACATTCACGCACTGATGGTTCAGTATCGACATGCAGACTGGAGGAGTCTGGGATCGAACCACTGATCACTGATTAGTGGACGACCTGCTCTACCTCCTGAGCCACAGCTTAAACTGTAGTTATAGTAGCAAAGTTTATCATTAAAAAACATTATTTAATGCAGAACATGAAATAAAAAGTACTGTGAATTGATTTGTTGCAACACTTGCCACAACCAGCGTCACTAAAACAGCAGCACATTGTCCATAAAACAGACGTAAACACTAGTGGACGTAGCCATCTCCATTCACTCTGACAAACAGCACCTGCTGGCGTCATTTCCTCGTCCCCTCTAGTCTTTGTCGCCCTGCTTTGTCTCACACTGATAAACACACACTCACGGAGACGTTAAAGTCAGCATACCTGCAGACACCTAGCCTAAACCGAGCCTGATTGACTGCTTCTTTGAGCGCAGTCAGAAGCTCCAGGTGTTGGCATCAGCAGCTCGGAAACAGCGCGTCTATGTGTGTTTGTCTTCATGTCGTGTTGTATGTTCCAGGTCATTAGACAAGTGTTTGAGAGGATGTGTACATTAGAGAGGAAGTAGAGTCAAGTTGGCACTGTTGGCGGGCCTGCAAACACTCAAAGACTCGTGATTGAAGTGGTGCAGGGATGTAAAGTTTAACGCTGTGTGGGTGGACAGAAGAAGAGAGGCATGGATGATGGAGTTAAAGGAAAGTAAAGTAACTTTCCATCTTTTTTCTCTCTCTCTCTCCCAGGTACAAGCTGCTAAACCAGGAGGAGGGAGAATATTACAACGTTCCCATCCCGGAGGTGGACGACGTCAACCTGGAGCTCCGTCAAAAGTTTGAGGTGAGGATGGACAGGGAGGTCTTGACTCAGGGTTGTGAATTTGTAACATTTCCATAAAAGCGTAAGTAGGCTTTCTTTGTCACACTCACTTCAACAAACTGTGTTCCTCTCTCCTGTCACCATGGTAACCTCATCCCTGTTCCCAGCTTGTGCTTTTTACCCTGTGTGCCGGAGAGGGAGATCACTTTCTCCTGGCATTAAAAGTGAATGCGCTTTGTTTCAAAGGGAAATCCCATCTATAGGCTACACTTACAGTACAAACTTACAGTCGACAAATGAAACAAGTTCCTGAGGGTGTGATGTAAGATAGTAATTAATAATAGTGGAAACAACAATAATGGACAGACTAATTTTCAGAAAGTATAATCCGAGCCTAGCAAGTATTTGAAAGTCTAAATGAATTATCACTTATGGTTGTTGCTTCTTTTTTCATTGCACCGTTATTTCTAGGTTCAGTCTGCAGGTCAACATGGACGACCTTCTTATTTGCTGTATTCCTGTTGTTGCAAAGAGAGTAGCAGGCCTGCAAAAGCATCACACTGGCCAGGAGGTGTGCAGAAAACACGTGGACTTTTATTCAGTCACCAAACAAAAATTATCATTCAATAAAGAAAAAGTTACTGCGCTGCTCTTCCCATAACATACAAAACTGGAAAAAAAACAGTACAATAACCAATTGGATGAATCAGTGGACATGTCCAAAGACGCACAACCCTTGGCATTTAATAACCAATAATAATTATGCATGAACTTTTTATCAATCATAAACACATAGGCTATTAACCAAAATGTTAATAAGGTGAAATGAAAGTTGAATAAAGTAAATATAAAAGTTATTTTAGGCCAGGCTTAAAATGTGACACATTTTAAAATATTAATAACACGTGGGGGGTCCCTGTTCTGTTTGTCTCTCATCCAAGGGGTCCTTGGGCTGAAAAAGGTTGAAGACCCCTGTTCTGAATGAAGCCTTGAAAGGGTTTATGTTAAAATAACAGCTTTAATGATTCAGCCAGGTTTCCTTGCCCTCTTTGGATTTCTATATATAACCAACCAAGACAACACAACACAGCTGCCCAGCTTTTTTCTGCTCTCTAATATTCCATATTTTAATTAATTTGACTTATTCTGTGTTAATTTTCCTTTATATTATTCTAGGTCTCTCTCAGTCATGCTTCTTGGATCACATTAGTCATTTTGCATGTTTTATCTGAGTTACTTAAAATTATTTATACTTTATTAAATCCTGACGCCAACTCCTTTGTACGTACTTGGCAGGCTCTGCAGTGAATATCATGGTTGCTTTTATAAATGTGAAATAATAATGTAACTTTTGAAACAAAAGCAAATATGATGTTTATAGTGAAGTTTTGAGACTCACTACAGTTTGCTTTGAAAACGATCTGCAGTGTTGTGTAGATGATTTTAAGTGAGGAGGAGATAGATCATGTGAAAACACTGATATGCAACTGTCGCTCTCTAGTGGCCGGTCTGTTTACTGCAAGTGTTAATCACTGAGGTTTCTGTTAACATCTTTAAATGAAACTCATCACCTCTCTTCACATCTTGGCTATATTACTGACATGCAGGTTAAAAAGCAGCTGGTACATTAAACATTGCAGTGTAAAGACATGAGATTCAACTGAGAAGAAGGAGATTGGAGAGAGCGAGGGCAGTTTTATTAAAGTCCAGCTCCGTGTGTATGCACAGGTGTTTTTAATACCGAGTGTAAATGCCACCCCCTTACAGCAGTCCTCTGTCTTGTTTTTTAATTTTTCCCTTTCTCTCCGCTCCGTGCAACGCTGACCTTGACTTTCCTCCGAGGCTAGCGTCTTCACACAACTGTGCGGTTGCCGTGGAAACTGCTGGGCTGAGATGCAGAGATGCAACCAGATGTGACAGAAAGAGGATTTATTCTGTTTGTTTTTATTTCTCGTCATGCCTCTGATCGATTTTATTGTTAGATGATGAAATAGATCTAGAAATGATGAGTCATCAGTGCACATGTGTATTCTGTCACTTGATTTTTTTCCCCAGCAAACACACACACACACACACACACACACACACACACCCACACCCACACACACAGCAGCAGCATACCTTTGACCACACTAATAAGTGAGTTTCTTCTTTCTTCTAGGCCTGCCAGTTAAATATCCACTATCTCAAGGTAGCTCTTCTGCCTGCTCCGTCTCTATTTCTCTGCCAGCTTGCATTCACTCACTTTACTGACTGACTGTGTTAGGATTGTTTGTGGATCTCTGCCGGGCTTCCACAAACTAATCTGATTTACTAACAAAGGCTCTCAACGGCATATAGTTGAACCAGCCCAATTTGCTTGCTGTTATGCACACACTAAAATCAACATGCTTTTATCCCTCTAACTCCTCTCACACACACACTAACTTCCTCCTTCTTTGTCTCACACTGGTAAACATAAAGCTAAAGGGACTACGTGTTATTTTTAACGTAAAGATTTTGCAGCACCTGCAGCAAAGGTCAGACCTAGAAAAGTCTGACATTTGCAGCATTTGCATTCGGCTTTACAGCGCACACAGGAAAGCAGCTGGTGTTCCTCCAGCACACGCACACACAACAGCATCGAGGCTTCTACTATTAATATAAAACGGGAATAAAAGTGCTGCTTCAACATATACCTACATTAAACACCAAACACCAGACAGCAATGTTGTTAGTAAATGTGTTCCTCACCACTATCAGCGCACTGTCATTGGTCAAGAGAGTCTCACACCTGCTCCTCATTGGCTGACAGTGTGGTCCACAGTCCGCCCTCTACTAGTCTGCCTTTGGTTGAGACTATAGAAGGCTGTTGGGACGTGAAGCATGGATGAAAACTCACTTATGCACAGTATCTGTATGAATGGATACACACACACTCACACAGAGGCAAGCAAGGTTCTTTGGTGTGCTTGGTGTGCATGCCAAATCTCTCCACACGGTGGCAGTGTTATATTTATTATAAGACTGACTGCATTGGATGTGTTTGAATATAACTATGTATGGTAACTTTGATAGAAATATTTAAAACTTTTGTTTGTGTTAAAACAGGTAGACGTGTCTTTTTGTTTGTTTGTTTGTTTGTTTAGCTGTTTCACGGAGTAGTTACACAGCAGACATTTTGTCACAGCAGGAAACTCACAGATGTTTTAAGGAGAGCTGCATCCCGCTTCATGGGACTGTCGTTACCAAGAAAATCTGTGTTTTTCCTGCTGTTACAAGTCCATTATCCATGCTATTTGCTATATTCTAAAAATCACCACTAGATGTCTCTGAAACCATTGCAAGCTGCAGTAAACTAAAACAAACACCACTTGATTCAGATGTTTCCTGACGACAAAACTCGCCTACATAACAAAAGCAACAGCAATGATGTAATGACATGTGACGTATAGATTTATTTTAGTGTTGACATGCACCAAAATATCCCCACTCCTAACCTAGACATAAATAAATGTCTTCACGCCTGCACTATAAAACTTGGCTGGACATAAACCAGATCAGATCTGTCCTTTTTGGCTTGTGATATTTAACGATTCAGTAATGTGGCCATGACTTATGCGGAGTAAAACCAAAGTCATTCTCTGTCAGATTTCAAGTCAAGTCAGGTTTTATTGTCACTTCAACTATATACAGTACACAGTGAAACAAGTGTTTCGCGAAGGACCATGGTGCTACATGAAACATAAAACACAGATTGAGATTCTTTTTTTTTTCTGTCATATGTAAGTTAACACAGGGTCAACAATACAATGAAATGTGTTGGACAAGAGGAACCGGTCAGCTCAGCATTAATAGCACTGAACAGTGTAACAGCACTACACATAAAGAATAAAAATAAGCTAAAGGGTAAAACACAAAACTATAAAATTTTACAAAAAACAAAAGAACAATAGAAATAGAAATGCAAAATTATAAAATATACTGAAATAGAATATGAAAAAATATGTATATATGTAAGTGTTCTAGTACGTATATACAGGTATTGAATTGAGCTGTATAAATAGACATGATATACTGTATATGCATAGATATTGGATAGTGTTGATTTAAACAAAGTGTAAAAAAGAGTAAACATAGTGCAGACAGGACTACATTAAAGTGCACACACATTACAACTCAATACAAAAGTGTTACATAATGTGCTGTACGTTCAGACAAAACAGCAACAAGTCAAGAATCAACAGACAGAGCGTAACAGACTTTTGGTCTGATTTTTTCTGTCTGATTTTAGCCATTTAAAGGATTTTAGAGGCGAGAAAAGGTGATAATATGTAGTATGTTACAAGAAAACAGCATAAAAACCATAACCGCTGATGACACAGTTATTAATTTTGTTGAAGATATGTTAAAGATCATGCCTTACAAGTTAATTAATGTAACTTTTAAGCCACTTAAAATCCCTCTTTGATGTTTTTCTTCTACTTTCTGTTAGCACTCAGCTAACATCACATCAAACATGTCTGATCTCTGGTCGTCCTGCTGATTTTCATGCCAGCTGTCCTCTCTGGGACTCGCTTAAGCCAGGTGAAAAGACTGAACTGTACCAACACACAGAGGCAGCACTTTCCTCTGTAACTGCAACACAACTAGTTAATGTTTACATTAGTCTGCTCTTAATTGACCCAACCAGGTGTACATGAGGAGCCGTTTAACGTGAGTCAGATATGTGACAATTATTATGTAGACTATGTTACCACATTGAGTCAAGAGAAGAGAAACGGTTGGCCTGGCAACAGCCTCTCGGTGCCCCACCGGCCGCTTGTTTTCTCTGCTCTATCTGACAGAAACAGACAACCGCTGGAGCCATGATGGGAGCCGGCAGGGTCCTAATTGCCCTTTTTGTTCAAACACGCTTGGCAGACCAGTCATTATAACAACAGGGAACCTTGCAACACTGGCACCCCCCTGCTGACTGCCCACCTCATGATTTCCCAAAATGCACCAGAAGAGAGATCCTGCTGAATATCTGTGAGGGCGTCTGGCATGTCAGTGGGAAAAAATAGATCCCTGTGATCTCCGTACAAAGAAATGGAGAAAGAATAGAGAAAGCTTGACTTGATTCTGCACACATGCCGCTAACCAGATGATGGCAAACGCAACAACTGTAACAATAATGTGGCCACGCTTGCAAAAACAGTGAAAATATCTCGAATGGGGCTGAAAATAGTTTTTTTTTTATGCTACTTATAAACAAGTTCAACTCATTTAGAGATATTTTATTACATTTTATGCTGCAGAATAACACACACTCTTACTGTGATTTGTAGCTGGCGAGCACACGTCCAGCGTCCTCATGTTCGTTGCCTACAACCAGTGATTAAGTCCTGCTTCTGTGGCAGTCTGTGATCTGCAGGGAGAGAAAGCCAGATGTGAATATCTATATAATATCTCTATATCTGTCTTCTCCTCGAGTCAAACCATACATAGTGCTACTTATCCTGTAAACTATACATTCAAACTGTTGAAGCAGAGGTGTGCAAACAACTCTGTTTATTATAATTAATTATTATTTGTGTAAGATGTTCACGGCAGTGAACAGTTTATAATCTTGAAATATGTTTTTAATGCCACAGAAAGCCAAGCTGGGCCACGGTAAGAAAGTGATCACGCCATCAGACCACCGGCGGTTCAGCCTGCCTTCAGGTAACATGGACCGGGTCCGACTGAGCGACTTCAACTTCCTGGCTCTTCTTGGGAAGGGCAGCTTTGGCAAGGTGAGAGCCAAAAAACAAAGGTCATTAATTATTATTATTATTATCATTATTATTATTATTATTATTATTCTCCTCCTATACTATTATAATTATTATTTAAATGCTTCAAATATCTGCATTTGTTTGTCAGACTCAGTCTTTGTTTCATCACGACCTCTGACCTGCAGGTAATGCTGGCAGAGATGAAGTCAACAGAGGAGCTGTACGCCATCAAGATCCTGAAGAAAGACGTCGTGATCCAGGATGATGATGTTGAATGTACGATGGTGGAGAAGAGGGTCTTGGCCCAGAGAGACAAGCCACCATTCCTCACACAGCTCCACTCCTGCTTCCAGACTGTGGTGTGTAGTCAGAGTTATTTTTAATGCATACACTTCCTGCTGCTCAGAAACAAAAATCTTTATTTAACGGGCTGCCATTTTGCTCCCTCATCATTGTTTCATCAGGCATTTTGCTGCAGTGTGTGTGTGTGTGTGTGTTTGCCATCATATCTACCATCACATCTGTATTTGCCTTACATTTATTCGCAGTCTGCAGAGAAAATTGATACTGAGCTGAAACCACCCCTGAATACGAAGTCTCCGGTATGACGTCAACTCTGTGCGTAGACAGAGTGACTCAAAGAGTCTTTAATAAAGCTACATTTACTGATCAAAGACTTATTATACAGGTGACCCCAGCAACTATACTGGAAGAATAGATCACATCAGGCATTTTAATATCTCTGGAGGACAACCATGTGTTACAGACATATGGCTGTAGACTATTACATAAGATGTTTGAATATAATATACATTATATGTACCTGCACATCGTGTACTTTTCTTTGTGGAGCACCTATTTAGAGCTGGTATTTGGGCAATAACATCCCTTTTTATTCCATTATTCTAGGATCGGCTTTACTTTGTGATGGAGTACATCAACGGGGGAGACCTTATGTATCATATCCAACGTATGGGCAAATTCAAGGAGCCACAGGCAGTGTAAGGACGCTCTGCAGTTCATTCACATGTTTTAACAATGACAAAGATATTCACCAGTTAGTTTAGCCCATCGACTGTGCGGGCTTGGGTCATGATGAATAAAAATAAGTAATTATGAGAGCCCAGATTACATTTTAAAAATGTTTTAGTTACTTTATAGTTACATTGTGAAGGATTACTTAATTAAATTACACAGGATGTAATGTTACTGATCACCCCAATATTGATTCATATTTATTCTCTAGTGCAGAGGATTCTTGTGTATTTCTTTCCTGCATTCATTATAATCACTTCCCTGACAAATTTCTTTTGTAACCGTTTAAATGACTTTTAATTTTGCAGGTTTTATGCTGCAGAGATTGCTGTTGGTTTGTTTTTCTTGCACCGAAAGGGAATCATCTACAGGTGGGTGAGTCAGAGAGAAAGCAGTTTTAATGTAATGAAGCACATTCAAATGAATTTATTGTTGTTACGTGACAAACAAAACACGCGCACTGCACTGTTATGAAAGGCTTGGAAAAGTATGAAGGGCCAGAGAGACAGAATGAATGAAAGAAACAGATTAAAAATGTAGATTTAACCTCGCTGCTCTGTCTGTATTTAAACTGCAGAGCGTGAACACCCTCAGGAAGGAGGCGAGTATTAAATCCATACTAATCATCCTGATGCAAAAAGAGAGCAATAATAGAAAGGACAGAACGAAATGACAGAGAGTAGAGGTCACCCTGTTCCTCTTGAGTACTTCAGCTGAGGATCCATTCTTCATATCCCAGCAGCCTTGTGTCCGGCATCCTGACACTACTTTGTGACAGATATAGCTGCCAGAAGTGGTGGATGAGGGGAGGAAAATGAAGAATTGAGACATCAAACACAAGCAGAGATGCACACTGAATTGCAAAAAGCCTCAAAGGAGGTAGGATGGGGGGAAAAAAATTATCTCAGGACTAGAAGTTTGCCGCGTATGAGGTGTGCTGCAGACAGATAAAACGCTCAGAGGTGTAGCAGCGGTGTAACTTTAACCGTAGAAGCTGACAGCAACACACAAGTAACAAAGTGATCACAAATCCAGACAAAGACGAACGCGTGTCCTCTCTCTGCTGCAGGGATCTGAAGCTCGACAACGTGATGCTGGACTCCGAGGGTCACATCAAGATTGCAGACTTTGGCATGTGTAAAGAGAACATGTATGAAGGCATGAGCACACGCACCTTCTGTGGCACCCCGGACTACATCGCCCCAGAGGTGAGAATGAGATGTCCAGATTACAGTAAAGGATGACACAACAACAACTAAGTGATCGCTCTGTATCTTATTGTTGGACTTTCTTGTCCACTATAATTTGAATTGTAGCGAATTGACCGTGTTGTAAACCCTGCCCCTGAATAGACAGTGTCCAATCATTGCTTAAACTCAAGCTCAGGCGTTACTAGGCGTAACCAATGACGAATGACGTCACCCTGAAATGTTGCCATGATGGATGTACTGCTTCTTCCGCCTCCTGGCTAATCTAAATACTGGGAAAGACGTGGATCATTAACGGACCTGAGGCGAGCTGAATGACGCCTGGGTGCTCGAATAAGCCATCAAAAGCGGTCATACTGTAAAGTTAGACATTTCAACATGGGGGCTTATGGAGATTGACTTATTCCGTATCCAGCCTCAAATGGCTGCTTGAGGTATTACAGTTTTTAACGCATTGGCTTCACTTCCCAGCCATGGAGGTTGCCGCTTGGGCATGACACATCTGTCACACGTCCACATGTTGATGTGAAAATACAAAAAATACAGCAACAAAAGTGTAGAAATAGTTTCTAAGCTGCAATCGTTAGCATGCTCAGCTATTGAGCCTACCACTAACGAGCTTAATGTTACTTAGTAAATTTGTGGGTTACATGTTACGTTAAGCCCCGACTGGCACCTCCACTGTGTCATATTTCCCCGCTGCGTGTAAGCCATGCTATCGAGAGTGTAGTCTAATGTTAGCATTTCCAGCTGTCCTGAAAATAAGAGAAGTTTATGCTCCAGGAACTCCAACCAGTGTTAGCATTACACCTCGGTTCATCCTCAAACAGAAAGAATTTCTCGTCTTCATGTTAAACGTGAAAACATTCGAAAATACAAATAAGTAGCACAATCTAACACCGGTGCTGTTTATTTAGCTAGCTAGCTACATTCCTTCTGTCTTTCTCTGTTTGATAACTATTGTTTCAAAAGTTACTTAAAATTTCCAGTGGTTCATTTGCCACCGATATCACTGTAAACTTTGTTATGTGCTATGTGAATGCCAATATTTTGGGTTTATTAAACAAAAAGAGTCATGAGTAACTTAGACTGCCTGGTAGACAACAAGAGACCATCCATTCACCACAGGGTGTTACAACACCACTCAGTCAGCAACCATTTTACCACATGACCTGTGAAGGCAACAAGCAATCTCTTGTCTGTCATATCCTCACAGACTTGTCAAAATTGGTGTTTGCTCTGTGTTATGTTTTCAAGGCACGCTGAACCCCTTCAGACCGACACCATTTCCAGTTTTGTCCCCTACCTTTTCAGAATAACTGTTTAATAAATGAATGTATTTGAAGTGAGTAGCTGCAGTCAGGATAATGGATTACATACACATTGAATTATACATTTTAAAAGTAATTGCAGTACCACAACTAACTAGTGTAACCTGTTACAGCAACTATGTGAGCTTACAACAGCCTCGTAACTAATAAATAACACATTCAGCAAACATTTATTCAAGTTTTACTCAAATCAAACCATGCCCAAACCCTCCTGACTTCATAGGTATCTAGGTATCTAATTATATCTGTCCGATGAGAAAATGTCATACGACAAACCATGTCTCATCCGCTGTGTTTCCGACTGTGCTGATTTGCGGATAAACTGGGAGCGCTTGGCAACGAGTTCACTCTGCAATTTGCCGACCTTGCACTTCATAAATTTAAATTTGAACTGCTCAGCAATCTGTTTGCAGTTGACATGGAAAGAGCACCTGTAAACCTCCAAACGGAGCTCATAGACGTCCGGTGTAATGACACACTCAAGGCAAAATAAGACTGTGGGCGCTGCACAGATTTCATCCCTCAACTTGCGCCTACGTGCCGCTCAAATGCTCTGCGTGTTTGGAAGCACATACCTGTGTGAGCAGCTTTTCTCTGTGATGACCTTCACTCCATCTCAAGGGTTTCCACAGCACACAACTTTGATGAACTGGTCTCCACGAAAAGGTGCCAAACATTTGGCTCTTGTTCATAAAAGAAGAATGTAGCTTATAGTTTATGATGTTTAATAAATGTTGACCCTGTTTGGCCACCGACATAGTCGGTGTCAGAGTTTAACACCCCTGCTGTGCGGTAGACGTTTGAAGAAGTGACAAATTGAAGGAAGAATCTAAATTAAGATGTTATTAATTAGGCTTCATTAAACATTTGTGTAACGTTCTTATCTAAAATTATATTTTACCTGATTAAAAAATCACCACAAATATCGCACAAAGTCAGAAACATCCAGTAAACAAAGAAAAATAAAAAGTTATTTACACAGAGCAGAGATGATTCACTTGGAGTAATTAGGTGTTTGGTAATACTGTATAGGTATTGCTATGTGTGTCTCTCCACTTACTGTCTGCACTGACTCATGAAGAATCGTGTCTCACAGGTGGGAGGCAAGGGAAGCCCTTACTCACAGCAAACTTATATATAGAAACGTCTTGATTTCATAAGACGTTTCATTCTTTCCACTGGATATAAATACCTTTATAATGACTTTGTCTTCCTCCTCTTTTCCTAACTAACTTTAATTTATTGCATTATAGCACAAAATCTGTGCTGTGTTGTCAGTATTTTGGTTTTACATTGCGAGAAATCACCTTTGACAGGATGCAAACGCATCCCAGCATTTTCTGATCAAGTCTATCAGGAGAGAGATGTAAACACAAGCATCTTGCGCGTGGGTGTAGACAAGAAAGCCGAGCAACAAATTATAACTTTGTGAACTGTATAAATTGCTGCATTTCTGTCTCTGTTAAAGGCGAGTGCAGCTGTGATTTAGCTCTTTGCTTGTGTGTCTGCATGATTATTATTGTGTGTGTGTAGATTGTGTGTGGGAGGGAGGTGTAGGACGACAAATTGGATGGTAGGAGAAGGCGCCTTTGTTATGGCAGCTCGAAATAGCTGACTGTATTTAATGCTGGTTGATTTGGTTAGAGTTTAGATGTTACATTTCACCGTGTATCTGATATCTTTACTACGTAGCTCTCTGCGGTTGTATGTCACAACTGTATTGACAGAATAGAGACAGGTTTGATTAATTCAAGGTTTTAATCTTTTCTTTTTCTCTCTGTCAGATCATAGCATACCAGCCTTATGGAAAATCAGTGGACTGGTGGGCTTATGGAGTTCTTCTGTATGAGATGCTGGCAGGACAGGTAATATGTTGTTTTACTGCTCCAGTTTGCACATGTATGAGCAACACAGGACCAATAATTAAAATAAAGTACAAGTTAGCTGTTTCCCACTGCTCAGCTCACCTTACTGACTTCATCACCTCAGCATCTTGTCACAGAAAAACCATCAGGCTGTATGTAAGGTGTCATCACACCCAACTTGTACATGAACTCTGTGACACTGAGTTTGTCTCAATCTTCAGCCACCGTTTGATGGAGAGGACGAAGACGAGCTCTTCCAGTCCATCATGGAACACAACGTGTCGTACCCAAAGTCAATGTCAAAAGAAGCTGTGTCCATCTGCAAGGGAGTGAGTACTGTTTTTATTAATACTCATCATCATCTTTATTTTTTTCTAAGTTAAATATTGTTGCCTGGTGAACTACTGAAAAGCATTGCCATCATACGCTCTGTAGATAGATAGATAGATAGATAGATAGATAGATAGATAGATAGATAGATAGATAGATAGATAGATAGATAGATAGATAGATAGATAGATAGGAAAGAGTTCTTGAGTCTGTTTGTAGTCTGGATATGGACAGAAGTCTGTGACTGAAATGAATAATCAGAAGAATAATTGATAGATTCATCAATAAAGATTGCAGCCAAATAAATGTCAATCAAATAAATATATGAAACCTTTTAGAAAAGGTCATATATGTCAGATTTTTCCCGACATTAGTAGCGACAGCATCCAATCAGGTCGCTTTGCTTCTTCTTTGCTAACATGACACAGAAGATGGCTTCACATTTTATCACATTAACAAATGATTTCACATGGTGCTTCAGCAAAGTCAAAACTCTTCCTTCACTCAGCAGCACCTGTTCCTCTCATACCTGTGCATCACATTTGCATCACGGCTGTCATGATTAGGATTATTTACCAACAAGGAAATGAGTTTTCAGAGTCGATTTACACACCACAGAAGATCCAATTAAGATTCAGGTGCACCGTCTGACCAAGTCTTTTAATAACATATCCTGCCTTCATTTATCATGATATTACACGTAGCGGCATGCCGCCACAAAAAAATCATCATTCATCATCTCAGAGCGGCTGACAGACGAGATACTCCCGATCCCTCTTATTGTTTGCTTCACGTCTCATTTGCAAAAATGATTCATGGTTGAAATTAAAGGTGGCTGCTGAATCAGAAACAGGGGGGCCGTGAAAAGGCGGCGTAATTTCCTGCGACTTTTTTAGAGCTGGATAAGTGAAAACAGTGTTAGTGTCAGTCTGGCTCTGCATAATGTTGTAGACAGGAAACAAAGATAAAAATGTGGATCATTGAAGCTTCACAGAGAGTTTTCTTCTCTCATCCGCTTCACTATTTTTACCTTTTCTTTCCCTCAAGCAGCTAACCGCCTCTGTCCTTTAATCCCTCCTCTTCTCTTTGTCACCAGCTGATGACCAAACACCCATCAAAGCGTCTCGGCTGTGGCCCAGAGGGGGAGAGGGACATCAGGGAGCAGGCCTTCTTCAGACGCATCGACTGGGAACGCCTGGCAAACAGAGAGATCCAGCCGCCATTTAAACCCAAAGTGGTGAGTGATGCTGTGAGTGTGTGTTGTGTACGTGTGCTTATGCAGATGTTTATATGTGTACAGCTGTGCTTTCATATTGAAATTACAGCATCCATTTGACCAGTAAGTCATCCTCTGTCATGGTATATGGGATATTATAGTGATATATATCAGGTTATTGTACATTTTCAGGAAAATCAGTTGAGAAATTTTTTATAGATAAAATATTTGTTGTTAAATTGATGCAATAATCATGTAAAATCTGATATTGCAATATGGCATCCTGTTAATTGATTTGCAACAACAAAAGCAAATTTTATGACGGTAGATAATTTATATCATGTTACAGTGCCGACATTGTGTCCACTGCTACATATAACATTGTTACAGTGATGTTGCTAAACTCTTTTTGTCTTGTTGTGTGTCATTTTGCAAACTTGAAACCGAATATTTCAACCCAAATGAGCTCCACTGGCTGCCTGTAGCAGCGTGCATTAAATTCACTACATCACTAATGCTCGCCTACAAAGTAGTCTCCTGTTCTGCACCCACCTACTTAAAAAGCCCTTATACAGGCATATGTTACCTCACAACCATTGCGCTCCTCCAATAAATGATGCCAGTTGCTACCAGATCTGGGGCGTCTCTCTCTACCTTTAAAAAACTTCTGAAGACCCACCTGCTCTCCTAGCACTACCAACAACTGGACATGCTAAATCTATCCCCCCTCTAACTGTCACTTTCTAAGCGAGTAGTACTTATTGCTGCACTAACATGTCCTTGTCGCACTGTACGTTGATTGTTTCCCTTTTTGTAAGTCACTGCAAAGTGTCAGCCAGATGACTAAATATGCTCATGTGTATATTCAATGAGTTTCATTCCTATGAAAAGATAACACAATTTTAAGATATGAGATCAGAGACAAAATCCACAGTCCTGTTTCTGTGTAAAAGTTTCTTTTGGTGTTTTTAAGTTAGACAAATCAAGCAGGTAACTTTCAAAAGTTTCAGTCTTTAAATTCTCTTCTTTGTATTTCCTCAGACGATAACAAAAAGAACAGGTTTTGTACTAAAAACACTGTAACTTCTGCAGACCTGATCCGTCTAACTCAAACTGTTAAAGCCTCATATTACCTGAAACCATCACTTACATCAAAATATCTTTACGAAAGATCTCTTCAGGGCCAGTGTAGGAAGAAGGAATGATTACAGCAACCAAAGGCAAAAATGTCAATGCACACATGAGCATGTGCAAGATAAGAAACTGTCCAAAAAGTTGATAAAAGAAAAAGAAATTAGCATCAATTTATGCAAATTTCCTGAGGAGGAAGACGATCCAAAGAGCCTTAATTAGATCTGGCCATGTATACCATGAGGTCTTTTCAATTGTTGCCATTTTATTTTATTGTTTTGTTTGAGAGCTGTATAACAGTGACTAAGACAACAACAGTTTGTTTACATCAATTTTTAGCTCAATGTCTTTACCAATGCAGCCAAGAGGTCGATATGGCATATATGTATACGTCTAAAACAGGAGGATATTTCCAGACACACAAACTAATGACCATAAAACATCCAGTGGGTTTTATTTAGTTTTCTTCCTGCCATTCATTGTGCTAAAAACAGCAAATCACTTGAAAATCTGTCATTCCTGAATGAATCACTGCTGAAGAATTGAAATACTTCCTCTGAGAGTCTGTGTATGCATGAATGGATGCATACTGTATGTCTGTGTTCCCATTCATTCTCATCCAATGTAATGGTTTATATGCACCCAGCTGAGCTTGAGGCTGGATCCCAGCTGCAGCCACCAGCCCTGCTACCACTGACACATGCCACCACCACCCACCCACACACCCACACCCCTCCCTTCAACCCCTTCCCAACACCTAAACCTCCTCCTGTCACCACAAAACACTTCTTTTCTGTTTGTGGACTCCCGCATCCTCCATCCCCTCGCTGCCCACATCGCCCGAGGCAACACAAGCGCTGCCACAGAGGATTAAAAATAGCTCCCTGAGAGCAGAGTTCCCTTTACTTCCACACAAGGGCCACAGTAAATGCAGGGTTACACAGCGGATGTATCAGTCTCCACTCACGGAGAGGGAGCTAAAAGTGGATACATCCATTTACGGGGGCTTTGTGAGGCATATCACAGTTGTGAGCTCATGCACAGCGTCATTAATTGGTCTGAAGGAACGGGCAAACAAAAGATCCATCTGAGGCTTTATGGCTCAGCTTCTGTAATATTACACAGCAGCTGAAAAATCCCCGACATGCTGATATGTCTCCTGAGAAAATGTGTCGCAAACAGCAGGCGCTGAAATCCTCTGTAAACTCCAGATTTGTTTTTGTTGTGGATTACTCATTCGGAGGAAATTTATCTTGTTTCTTTGTAAATCTGTGCTGATACTGCGCACAGTAATATCCATATATATATTCAGCTGCTGGAGACACATGACAGCCCAGAGCGGTGCTGCACACTGATGCTGATGACCTCCACTGTGGTTAGCTCCTAATCTAATTACAACTTCTGCCCGGCTACGCAACGGGCTTCGACATTTCCTTGCACCACCTTCCCCCTGGGACTGCAGGGAAGCTTCCTAATAAAAGACTCAAAAGGGAAAAGCCTTTTAATCATCACCACCATCCTGTTCCTGTTAACCAAACCAAAGATCAAACTAATGATTGATCCTTCCCACATCTGACATGTTTTCTTTTTTATCTTTCAGTGTGGCAAAGGAGCAGAAAACTTCGACAAGTTTTTCACGCGTACGCAGCCTGTGCTGACCCCTCCCGATCAGCTGGTCATCGCCAACATCGACCAGAGCGAGTTCGCGGGCTTTTCCTACATGAACCCTCAGTTCATCCATCCATCCCTGCACAGCGTCGTATGAGGAGAGAGCAGAGAACACACACACACAAAAAAAGAAGCATGGACTGTCGCTCAACTACAGGATCCTTCCAAAACTCCCACAAACGTCCCGCTGTCAAAAGACTCATATCATCCTCTACAGTATTCTGTCTACTAGTTATCAATATCTGTGTACAGAAATGACTGAGGAGAGTGGAGCCAAGTGTTAAAACGATGTTTGTGGGCGAGGAGAAAGTACATGGCACTGATATTTTTGCATAATTTGCCCAAACATCTCATGATTTGACTTTATTCTGAATCTGTATCTGTGTTTTTTTTTCCTCCAAACCTGCAGCCTTTTTTTTTTTTTTTCCTCGTGTATGAATGTGTCTATCAGTTAATATCTCTTTAGCTATTACAGATGCAAGATCCTTCTCATCCTCACTCATGTTGCCCGTCTCACTACGCAACGAGCTGCAATGCACGACAAGAACGGAACATATTTTTCTGCTCTGTCTCGGCTTTATCTACTTCTGAACCGCTACGCGTGTATTTTATATTTATATATTTAAAATAAAAAAGACAAAAAAAAAGAGGTAGTATACTGTTACATGAGTGCCAAAGTAGAAGTGGAAAAAAAACTACATTTCTATCTTAAAAAGTCCTTGTAATGTTTTCCCCCCCTCTGGCTTTCCAAACACTGTCAACGCACTAAAACCCCTGAACAGGGAGCGTTTCTATCTGTTGTTTTGTAAGACGTGGAGCTACACTTATCTAACTCAACATAGACAAACAGAAGCACATCATGCTTTTCAAGTTACAAGCTGTCTACGCCTTGTTCGGTGCAGTGTGGTGGGTGAATCCAGGATGAGCTCAAGTATATAGGGTCAGAAAACTGTGGATCAAAAGTTAAAGTATAAAGATGCTATTTCCATATGCACAAAGCAGATCTCTGTTGCATGCTTATTTTCTGACTCTGTATGAGCAGTAGACTCTAGGATGCAGTACACGTCTGGTATCATTGTAAAGTTTAGTATTATGATATAAACTATGTTAATATATAATTGTTGTATGTTTTGAAGAGTCTTATTCTGAAGAAAAGTTTCTAATTGTTACGTAAAAAAAAAAAAAGTTTTGTCCCTGTTTTATGTTCTAGTTTAACTTTTATGTCCAGACAGATGTCTAAACCTTTTTCTTTTTTTTTTGTAAATATGTTTTAAAAAGAGAAGTTACTTGCAGATTTTATACTATGAACTGAATGTGCTTTTACTACCTTAGACGGTTTGAACATTTCTATGTTTAGAGTACCCCTAAGAAGAGTATATACAGTATATATATACAGTATATATATAACGTTTGGCTGAATCTTTGGTAGCTTTGGTATCAGCAAACCTTGTTATATGTATTTCCACTATTTATCCATTGTTTTCTACTACTCAGTGTCATGGAGAATATGCAGCACCTACTCGTGCGGTTGAATCCCCTCTTGCCTTGGTCGTCTCAGGGCTGACTCCTTCTGTAATTCTAAAGCTGAGTAACGGCGTGAGGATTTCAGAGCCCTTTTCTTTTCTTGCGTATATCGTGTGCATGCGTGAGGCGAGGCCTGGTTTAAGCATGAGAAAGACCCCCCTGCATGATACAGAGACATCTCCTCTCCCCTCCCTCCCTCCATCCTCCTCCTCCCTCTCTTGGTGTGGAGCATGGAGACAAACCCGTCCAACGAGCATCGTGCGCTTCTTACTGCTCATCGTCTGCTCCCACTCGCTGTCATGTAGCCCGACCTGTTTGACTAAAAAGCTGAATTATAAACAGACAAAGTATGTGTAAAACGCTTCTGTTGGCTTTTTGTTTACTGGTGCCAAACTCAGTTTTATTTTTGTTTCCAGTCAGGTATGTGTCCAGCTGTTTTTTTTTTTCTTTAGAGGCACACAAGGTTTCATCAAACTGCCAAATCTAGGAAGGCTACAGCTCTTCACACCTGAATTAGTTACTTGTAACATGTAGACTGATGTTGCAGCCGTCACATCTGGACCAAAATGAGATTTTTAAGGTTAAGAGAAGAAAAGTGAATGTTTACATGTCTCACATTGAGAATTGAAAAAAAAAAAAAAACAACCTTTGGACCCATGACAGAGATAATCAAATGTCAGGCCAGTCAGGGTACAGTACCACTACAAGCTAGAGTTAGAGCCACAGGGATGTTTGTATGTGTTTCCTTTCACTGCCCCTGCTTTTGTTAACCTGATTCTTCTTGTTCCTCTGTTCATTGTGGTATGATGAATACTGTGTAGAAATAAAGTATGAAAAATATATCCCTTCTCTGTTTTATTTTCACATGTGAGTTGTTGTTTAATGTGTGATAAACCACGTGTTAAAGGTGCAGTGTCAGATTTAGCAGGCTTTGTTAACAGAATACAGCAGAATGGAATAGAATATGCATAACTATGTTTACATTAGTGTATATTCACCTGAAAATAAGAAATTTGTTACCTTACAGTGAGATTTTTAAACACACAGACGCTCTTTTACGATGTTTTACATCCACCATAGTTTCTCTTAAATGCTAAAAAGGGTAAAGTTAAGCGAGTAAACACACTGCTAGATGCCACAAAATCCTACACACCAGTGATTTAAGGGACTGCGTGATAATAAGCGAAGCCAATGCAGAAGTGCCAAAAACTGCAGTTCTTCAAATGGCCACTTGAGGCTGGCTACAGAACAAGTCAGTCTCCATAAGTCCCCATGTTAAAATGCCCAACTTCACAGCAGAAACAAACATATTTACAGCCTGGTACAAAAAACAGTTTTTATCTATAGCTAATTTCATCGTTCATGATAACTGTACTGAGGGTGAATTTTAACATAACTCACTGTTCAGATTATATTAAGGCTTAAAGTTATGCATAATTAACAGCGGGGCAGCTTTGATTGACAAGTGGGTGCATTACAGATGCCTTGTTTGAGCACGGAGGCTTTATTCAGCCCGCCTCAGGTCCACCAATGATCCACATCTTTGCCTATTTTAAGTTTAGAGTCAATAAAGCAGGACTCCAAACATGGCAACGACCAGAGCCACCACACTCTGAGCTTCATATTTATACTGTAAGTGTTCATCCCGATGTACATCAATATCTACATGAAGATTATGTGACTCAACAATCAGGCAATACAACTGACCTTATATAAGAGTTAAAATGTCATCTGAGACAGTGAGGTGAGGGGGCTGTAATCAGCAGCTACACCACTAGACGCCACTAAGTCCAATGTCAAGGCTCTCTCTCTCTCTCTCTCTCTCTCTCTCTTTCTGTTTGCATTCAGCATCTGAAACCAGCTCGTGCAGCAGGACCACGCTGTCTGACGCACTGCTGCGTGCGTCGTGTCTTGGTCGCCAAAAAAAAACCTGCGCTTGGCTTCACTTCACAGTTTCCCGAAGGAATTTGTGATCAAATCGACGGAGAGCCGAGTAAACAAAAAATATCTGCTCCGGTCACTGCAGGCAGGAGGGTTTAAACCCACAACTTTAAACGCAATCTTTGCTCCAAGTGCAGGAAACAGCGCGCAGAGAGTGGACAGATTACTACAAACAGTATGTAACAGAGTCATTATTTGAAATTCAGAGTTTGCATGTTGTATGTTGTAACTCATGCACTGATAAAGTCTGATGTTTGTTGTGAGTTTACTGCGTTTATAATACATGCTACTCGTATATTATCTTGTTTATTTAAATTATAGTATTTTATTGGCTTTATAGGATACTGCCACAAGACATGACACGCATGGATGCGCTGCAATATGAGAATGATGGTGATTCAGGGTTGACATGGACGCGTTATCATGAAAACTGTACTTAATATTATCAGTGTCAGTCACACATAACTGTGGAGCTTCGTTATTTGCAAGAAGATCTGACTGACTGGTGTTGGAGATGATCTTTCAAAAATAAGAGCAGTGAGAGTATTGATATGTGATGTGTTTGATAAGTGTTTCTATTCTTTTGTATTCATCTATTTACTTCTTTAAAGCCTCAATACGTTGGCATGCAGATGGCGAAGATGTCTGATCTGATGTGGCTGTGACTACAGTCCTGTAGTAGTTCAAAGTGTGCTTGCATTAATCATTTGATGACTATTTTAAAGACAGATTGACATCATTTTTAACATTTCCATGATTATAATGAAACCATAAAATGATTTTAATTCTCCTATCTGGCCTTTTCTCGACTGTGGACAATTATGAAGCAGATTTTAGATGAAATTCTTGGTGATAAATCGTTTTTTATATAAATATAATGATGCTAAGGAGCATTCTGCACGGTGGCCTAGAGGTTTAAGAGTCTGACCATGTAATTGCAACGTCCCCGAGTCGAGTCCAGCCAGCTTTTTGAGAATATAAGGACTGATAACAAGGGGGGAGCTGAATATGACAACTGATTGTGAGTAAGAGACGTGACCTTGCTGGTGGACAAGTAGATTTCTGGAGCAGCTTGTTCAAAAGTCAACAAAGAATGACTTTTAAGTGCATATGTTTTTAAGATGAACAACTTATAGAGCTAAATTTTGAATTACTTATCATAATTCACACAAACATTCAAATGACAGTGTGTCCTCTAGCTGACTGTCCATAAATCATTCACATGTGTCCTGAATGGGACTTAAATCATCACCCTGTCACTGTCGATGATGTCTCTCTCTATGTGATCAGTCTGCCAAATTCCCACTCTGACTTATGAATGATTTTTATGAACGTCCCACCTCTTTTTCCAGGGCTGTTTCTGTAAAATGTCAAATAATGTGAGCATTTGTATTCACAGTAGTCGGCTGCAACACGTTTAATGTCCCTCAGTCTGGAGGCTCAAACAGGTTTATTATTGACTTCATTATTATTCTTTTCATGGCAGGTTTGAAAGTGTTAGAGGCATCATGGACTGAATTATGATTTATTGTGACTATAAAACTGTAATGTTGGAAGAAGAAGAACTGCATGGGTCAGCCCTCGAGTCAAAAACCTGAACTGAGAATGAGACGTAAAAATCAGTTTGTGACGGAGTCTAACAGGATTGATTTGGATTAGATTTACCTGCACAACAACCAAACTAAGATGCTATTGATTCCTGCAGTTGCTCTGGCTGACCTGACATTTCATAAGCTGCCCATCGTGACGAGTACATTTAACTTCTTAAATCTCTCCAGCTTTGTCGGAGACTCTCAAATATCACGTGGACAGAAGAAAGAGATGAAGCTCACAGACAGTCCTCCTCTGTCCATCATCCTTAGCTCATAAAGCATCTGGCCAGACAAACACAAACAAACACACACTTGCAAGGCCCAGTGGGATGATCTCGTAAAACACGATGGGGTTTTGTTTACATCATGAATCTGCAGCGTTTCTCATGCAGAGTTTAATGAATACTCATTAAAGGCTTAATTAGACAGCACAGAGGCGACCAAGGTGATCAACTCTTAAGTAAAATCTAGATGAATGAAGCAGAGAAATGATGTCATTGTCCCAGAGATGGTTTCCAAAAGACACAAACATCCTAACAAACAGTCCATATCATTAACAGTATAAAGAATGGACGGTGTATGCGTAACGTCACCTACAGGTTAGTGAAGAGCCGTTTTGAAGCTCAGAGTGTGGTCGCTCTGGTAGCTGCCATGTGGGATGTACTACCTCTTCCGTCTCCCAGTTAAACTAAAAAAGCAAAGACGTGGATGATTGGTGGGCCTGAGGGGGACTGAATGACATCTGGGTGCTCAAACAAATCACCTGTAACGGCACCTACCTGTCAATCAAAGTGGCAAAGCTGTTAATTATGCATAACTTTAGACCTTAATATAATTTGAAAGGGTGAGTTCTACAAAAATTCACCCTCGGTACAGTTGTCATGAACGGGGAAATTAGAGAGAGACCAAAACTGTTTTTTGTACCAGGCTGTAAACATGTTTATTTCTGCTGTGAAGTTGGACATTTTAACATGGGGGCTTATGGAGGTTGACTCATGACTCATTCTGCCTCAAGTGGCCGTTTGAGGAACTGCAGTTTTTGGCACTTCTGCATTGGCTTCACTTAACAGCTACGGAGGTTTCCGCTTGGTCCATATCTCCTGTGTGGTGTTCAAAATTAGATGAATAAAACTTAATCGTCATTCAACACTCATTGTGAAATAATTTCGTGATTTTTCAAATGAATAGTTTGACATATTGGGAAATAAACTTTTGCCTTCCTGCTGAGAGTTAGATGAAAAGATTGATACTACTCCCATGTCTCTATGCTTAAAATAAAGCTACAGCCAGCAGACATTTAGCTAGCTTATCATAAATACTGGCAACAGGGGTAAAGCTAGCTAGGCTGACTTTGTCCAAAGGTAACAAAATCCTTGTAACAAATACCTTTTTGTATGGGTTAAACAAACAAGATATAACTGTTTCCAGTCTTCATGCTAAGCTAAGCTAACCAGCTGCTGGCTGTTCATATTTACCGCACAAAAAAGAGAGAGTGGTATCAATCTTCTCATCCAACTCTCACAAAGAAAACAGATACCTGTCTTTCCTAAAATGTAGAACTATTTCTTTATAACTCATAGTTCAGGACACACGATGTACAGGGGCTCAGTCTTTACCACAGCTGCCTGGGTTTGGTTCATCTCCCTCTCTCTCTCTTTCTTCCTGCTTTCATGTCACTCTTCAGCTGTTTCTATGAAATAAAGGCTCAAAAGTTCCAAAGAAATCATTTTTAAAAAACAAACAAAGCTAACAGTCTGTTTTATAATGCAACTTTTCATCACAGTCTTGGTCTGTCAGACAAGACAAACAGGACAGAGACAGTTTCACGTCACATGTGATTTGTTTGCCGTTCATTCAGACGGAAGCAGCAGCCAATCTCACATCTGACACCAGTGTTTGTGATTGACATGTCAAGACAATGTTGGCATTAAATTAAAAAAAACAAAAGGATACTTTGAAATAAAGACTGCTGTAATGACATAAAATGCAATAAACTGATTAGCAAGATGAAATAACAATTATTAATAATTATGAAGTTATATTACTTATATTATTTTGTCTGTATTTATTATTTATGTCTTGTGTATTTGATTGAGAACAGTGTGAGTCTTCATATTCATCTTCCTTCTCCTCCTCTTCCTCCTCCAGCTTGCTTCTTGGACTTCTTATTTTTAACCACTGACTGCTGGAGGCTCCCCCGACTGTCACCATGAGCGCGTGCGGCAGGAAGGCCCTGACATTGCTGAGCAGCGTCTTTGCAATCAGCGGCCTGGGGCTTCTGGGAGTGGCAGTCAGCACCGACTACTGGTTGTACCTGGAGGAGGGCGTCATTATGCCTCTGAACCAAAGCACGGCCATCAGGACCTCGCTGCACTCCGGCCTCTGGAGAGTCTGCTTCTTGGCCGGTTAGTAACAAGAGTGAGGTGCTGCTGAAATTTGACGTTTAACGCAGCATCTAGATGTGGCAGTAGCAGTCACACTGACATATCTTCATCAGCTTTGACACATGACGACATTCACAATTACTTCATGAGTAAGTGTGGATTACAAGAGACAGTGTGAGAGAAAGAGCAACAAATAAATAGAAAAGGAGCTTGTGTTTCTATCACACACTATAAAACAAGATACATTCGGTGTACAATGAGTCCTGCAGCATGATTATATGCAGACACACACACACACACACACACACACACACATTTGCACCTACACGTCTCCAGAGACAGATGTCACCTCATCGTGCCACAGAATTAGCTGGTGGATTATTCCAGCTGGTGTCTGTATATGACAGTGTGTGTGCTGCTGAAGTGATAATGATGAGGATGTGATGTAACTCACACTTATGTTTAAAAAAAAAAAAAGTTGATGACAAATGTAAGGAAAACAGCGTCTGAGGGAGGGACGTCCATCCTGAATGTGTATTTAAAATACAGGAAACCAAGTTCACATCAAGGATGTGTTAAAAAATAGAAAGAAAACACTTTATTTGCTAAATAATGTCTACATATGCCTATATATTCCACATGATTCATGTTGTCTGTTTTGGCTAACATACAGAAAAATCATAGCCCAGATTTGTTGATGGAAAAAATGTAATTTTACACAGGTTATGTTGCTAGGAGACTCAAGGAAGTTACTGACCCCACACAGATCTTTGTACTTATTAAACAAATGAGATATAAGAAATGTCCGTGGCTGTGAAGTGAAGCCAACACTGACGTGCCTCGAATGGCTGACTACAGAATGAGTCAATCTCCATAAGCTCCCATGTTCAAATTTTCAACTTCACAGCAGAAACAAACATGTTTACAGCCTGGTACAAATAGTTTTGGTCTCTAAATCAAATTTCCCCGTTCATGACAACTGTACTGAGCCTGAATTTTTGAGCTCACCCGTTCAAATTATATTAAGGCTTAAAGTTATGCATAATTAACAGTATGGTCGTTTTGACTGACAGGTGGATGCCGTTAAATGTGGCTTGTTTGAGCACTCAGGCGTCTTTCAGCCCGCCTCAGGTCCACCGATGACCCACGTCTTTGCCCATTTTTAGATTAGCTGGCAGAGGCAGGACTGCCAAGATGGTGGCGGCCATAGCGACCACACTCTGAGCTTCAAAACGGCTCTTCAGAAACATTATGGCTACGACATCTATTCTCCATACTGTCTATGGTTATAACATGTTAATTTATGAGCTTTAGAGGCAGATTTTGTTGCATATCAGACAAAGTCAGCTAGCAGTTTCCCCCTGTTTGCAGTCTTGATGCTAAGCTAAGGTGCTCAAGTAGAGTTTCTGGCTCACAAATATGTATTTATGTTATTAAATAACATTTTCGCCCTCCTGTAAGCCTGCCAGGCTCTAATATCTCACTCCTTACAGGTCCATCTCTGTCCTGCAGCAGTCCTCAGTGTGTTTCCACCTCTTAGCATCACCTGACCTCCACACCAACCTGCACACCTGCTCCCAATTCCCTCCGTATATATATACCTGCCCTTTAGCCATTGTTACTTGACAGATCATCTATTGTGCCATCTCAGCTGAAGAGTTTTTGCTCCTGTCTGTTCTGTAACAATCCCTTGCCTCCTTCCTCTTTTTCCTCATGTCTCCTTGTCTGTCTTGTCTTTTACCTTGTCTCTAAACTGTGTGTCAACGGTTTTTGCTCTCTCTCCTCTTCAGGTGAAGAGTCCGGTCGTTGCTTTACCATCGCGTACATCATGCCCATGAACGTCCAGTTGACGTCAGAGTCCACAGTAAATGTGCTCAGTGAGTAACAACTCCCACCTCCCAACAGCAGCTACAGCCTTAAAAACTCAAGGTGACTCCTTGAGGTTGTTCACATAAACAGTCAGGGGGTATTTTTATGGCAAAAACTTGTTTTCTAATATGATTGTGCTCAGAAATCACCTGTATGTAGCCAGACAGATGAGTCTGAGTCATCTGAACTCTCATGTTAACGCTCTGCTCCTCTCCAGAATACTTATTACCTTTTCACAAATAATTCGCCTCACAAGTCCCTCAGTGTTTCTCAGTGTTGAAGCATCGGCGGAGGATAAATCCGTTCTAGTGCGTCAGTGTAATAAGTTGTGATATTGTACTCATTTCACGAACAAATATGGCAAAGGAGCAGATGACGATTAAATGTCTCCATTTCATCCTTATTTTAAGATTGTTTCCCTTCCTTTCAACGGACTGTTTCACTTTGAGATTAAATTTCATACTCCGTCTGTATCTTTCTGCAAACATAATAATTATTACTTTGTCATATGTTCTGGGGTTAAACAGCAGCTCTCCTCCTCTCCTCAGAGATGATCCGCTCAGCCACTCCGTTCCCTCTCGTCAGCCTCTTCTTCATGTTCATCGGCTTTGTCCTCAACAACATCGGGCACGTTCGACCTCATCGTACCATCCTGGCATTTGTCTCGGGAATCTTCTTCATCCTCTCCGGTACTTAAGTCTTCTTTTCCCCTCTTATCTCTTGTCATCTTTCTATCCTCTTCTTTTTAATTTGATATTTATTTCTCCGTCTCTCAGGTCTGGCTCTGGTGGTGGGTCTGGTGTTGTATATCTCCAGTATAAATGATGAAATGCTGAACAGGACTAAGAGCAGTGAGGCCTATTTTACCTATAAGTACGGCTGGTCGTTTGCCTTCGCTGCCATCTCTTTCCTGCTCACTGAGGTGAGGAACTGAACATAGACACAAACAGCTTATATGGCTGTTTAGTGCAAAATATATAAAAAAATAATATAATATAATAATAAAATATTATATAACAAAAAAAATACACAAATCCCACCTCCTGCAGACTGTGGAGGCCTTAAGCAGCTCCTTCATTCCAACAGCTGTCAGACTCTTTAACACCAGCCTGAGCTTTTTCAATATATTTCTTATTTATGAGTAATTTCTTACCCACGTTGTGTATACGAGCTGCTGTGACAATTTTACCACTGTGGGATCATTAAAGTTTTTAAATATAAAAATATATATATAAATAGAGAATATAGAGAAATATAGAAAAAAATCTTAAGTGCTTTTCCTCAAATGTTTACCCTGATTCTAAAAACTGTACTCATGTCCTGGACTTATATACATATACACAAATTCACATTCACATATGTGAATTTGTGTGTATGTATATAGAAATGTATGTATAGGAGAATTTAATAATAATAATAATAATAAGTAGAGGAGAAGGGGAAGGAATACATAAGTGTATACTACTCCTTTTGAACATGTAAGATTTAATTTATACTTGTTAAGAGAACTTAATAATTGAGTTTGTGTGTGTACAGGTTTGACCTCTTTATCTTTTCTTCTTTTGCTTTTACATGTTCGAAATACAAATTTCAATCACTCAAAACTTCTGACACTTAAATTAGAGTGATTAACTTCAGTTTTGGACATGAAGACCCACATTTAGGTACACTTATATTATTATAATGCAACTGTCCTGCCATGAAGTCCACTTTTATTATGTCTATAATGTTCAGTTTTTGTTTTGATGCAGTCATTTCAACACCAAGGTCATTTTTCTACACATTTCTGAACACAATGAGCTCTGTAAAGATAAATGTTGGTGGCAGTTGTGTAATTTAACCGCTTCAGTGTAGTGTTGTGTCAGCCTTCAGACGGTCGACCAGTGTATGAAGAATGAGCGCCCTCCAGTGTTTGCAGAGGGGAACTGTACTACATTAAAAAAACAGTTAACACACGCTATTATCAGTTAATTGTTATAAATATCCATATTTACAACTCTTTATTAATGTGATTATTACCCGTAACATTTGGTGATTAATAATGAAATAAACAATTATCTGGTGTGAAGACTAGCTACAGGTGTTACCCATATTTAATTCTATTGATTTTATTTCAATGTCTCCCTCTCTACACTGCAGAGTGCAGGCGTCATGTCCGTCTACCTGTTCATGAAGCGCTACACAGCAGAAGAGCTCTACCAACCTCGTCACCCCAGTTTCTACCGCCCTCGTCTCAGCAACTGCTCCGACCACTCGGGCCAGTTCCTCCACCCAGAGGCCTGGTCGCGTGGACGAAGTCCCTCCGACATCTCGAGTGAAGCTTCACTCCAGATGAGCGCCAGCTACCCGGCTCTCCTCAAATGCCCCGACTATGATCAGGTCTCGTCTTCACCCTGCTGAGCCATCACAGCAGAGGCCACGTGATGATGACTAAAAGGTCGTTGATGCCTAGTGAGGATGGTTTCCTTTCAAGAAAAAGTCTTAGATATTAACCTGAGTTTGATGTTTTTCAGGGAGAAATGTGCAGCTTCAACTGTGGCCTGAGGACTTATATGAAAATATGTCCTCCTGAGCTACTTGTGGCTTTTTTTAGGGTCAGAGACTCTTTTTGGGAATTTGTTGTTGTAGCAGAATCTGCGTTTTTACTAGCTGGAGACAAAGTCTGCAGGTTTTAGGAAAAAATAACATGGTTATGATGTCTCAAGTTTATCTGAAAGAGGATTTAAATATTCTGTTTTTGTTGTACAAGTAGGACTGACTAAACATGTGAGGAAAGCCCACAGACATACCAGAATGAATAGCCATGGATGTGGAGAGGTGCTAATAGAGAGCGTCTATTGCTGATTCTTTTCGTGAATATCTTCCTCATTGTGCAATACACGTTTCTTTAGGACCTTTTCGCACTTAACTGTGGCGATAGTGATGTATCGTGTCACATTAGAAAGATTGAAACCTTACTCCCAAAGCAAAACCTCACAAAGACTGTCCTGTGAGAGCAAATGAAAAGATGATCCATCAAATCAAACAGATTACGGTCCTGGAAGGAAACAGGGTCAAGAAATCCTGTCAAGCCTCCTGAAGAGTCATTGGTTGTTCTTGTTGCTTTGTGTCTTATATAGAGATGCTGTTTTGTCTCCAACATCTTCTAACTACTCTGTAGTCAAGACAATTTCCCCATGATGGTCACTAAGACATGATAAAACAGTTTATTTCCCAGTGTTATTAAATGAGAATTCTTCAGGTCTCAGGAGAGACCCAGGTACGTGAATATGTTCAGACAGAACCAGCTGAGATCACACAAATATATATATTATATAGATTTTTATATTATATGTACAGCTGTTGGACATTATACGAATTCATGTAAAGATTAAGGTGTATATGAAGTGCTGTTATTCTGAGTGTCGGTCTTGATGTAGCTACACTGAGAAGAATTCATCTGTAAAATAAACGTCTGCCAATAAACCAAACCGCCTTTAGTTTTATTCAGTGATCCTACATTTATCCACTGGGAGGCAGTGTTTGTTTTTTATTCTTTTTTTTAACTTACTTTTTTATTGCACATATACAGAAACATATACATACATATACAGTGCTTAACAAGCTGAATTCACCCTTTTATGCCAAAAATTTGAGCCGGCTCACTGGGCTTCTCTGTTCTCTAATCAAGCATAACATTCAATCACTAAAATTAAAACTAATTATTCTGATCAGGAATACAAGTAAATAACTATAATTTGACGTTTTAATCAAGAAATAATGAATGTGCTTTATTATTTTTCTTTTTTTTTGTAAAACTGAATTTGAAAACTGATGGATAAAAATAATAATTATATTTTAGCATTAAAAAGATCACTTTGGTTAAAGAGCTCTCGCATACCGGTGTATTAACCGTTACAGAAAATAAAAAATGATTTTGGTAATTACCAATGCTGTTAACGTAGGGCAGCTGTGGCATAAACTTTACAGTGGGTGGTGGTCTAATAAATTTGTTAAGCACTGTACATACATACATACGTACGTGTAACAAATACACTAGGAACAAACAATAGGAGATGCTTCTGCAGTTACTCGTCTAACATATAATCATGTACGCCAGCCTTATCATGAAATATTTCTTCCTCCTTCTTAAAAAGAGGAAACACGAGTAATGTGTAGCATTGGATACAAACATTTATAACCAATTGTACTACAGTAAGTGCAAAAAGGAGAAAAATGAGGTGACTAGAGTTCTGACATTGCCTGTGTTACTGGTAACATCTTTCAGCAAACCTATCTGATTTGAACTGTAGCCTCGCTGTGATTCTCTCCACGATGAAGACACACTATCTCTCCATTCCACTGTATTGTGGGGTTGTGGCTTCAACTAGGAAGCTGTAATTTTTTTCATGGCTATTAAAAGCAGAATTCTCAGTAAGGAAGTCAAAGTCCTGTCTGTCATAATGTCAGGAGCTATACCCACTATGTACATGTAAGTCCCCCACCAGCCCACAACCCTCCAACACATCTCAGAACTATTACTGTAATTTGAGGTGATGTTTGTTTTCTATTCTGATATATCTAAATTTCCTATTATTGTGAATGTGAGCATGAATGGTTGTTTGTCTCCGTGTGTCAGCCCTGTGATGAACTGTCCAGGGTGCACCCCACTTCGTGATAGCCCCTCATGACCCTGACAAGAATAAAAGGTTACAGGAAATGGAGGTGTACCAAATAAAGTTTCTTGAGTGAGTGACTTTGTTTCGTGCCAGTCAGTATAAAATGATGTTGTGGTTCCACTTTATGTTTTTAGATTATTAGATTAGATTATCCTTTATAAGGATAGAACATAGCCCTTATTCTAATCCTTCATAATCATAAATTAATGTGAGTTATCTTCATTTAAATACCTTTCTTCTCATATTATTATCATCATAATTGACTCTTGTAGTTAAAAAACAGTAGAGGGCGCTCTCTCCTCAGTCATCCTCCACCACATCCACTTTCCCACTCAAGATTTCTCTGAGGGGACCCAACATGTTTTCCTTTACCTTTCCTGTTCGACTTGCTTTTAATTTATCCGAGCAGGTCGAATTATAGACCGCCGCTCTGCACGACTGAGGACGACACCATACATCCATCCAGGGAGCTTGTCACGGCACCTCACGAGATGAGATTTATAATTCATTAATGAGAGCTCATCACTTATGCAAATATGTAGGTCAAGACAAGCATCAATAATAAATACACCGTACATCTGCTGTAAGCTTTATGTATACTTTATATAGATACATGTAATGTACAACGTGACCAATAGCTTTTACAGAGAATATAAAAGTTAATGTAACTATAAGCCCACACGGGGCGGTAGAAGATAATATTCTGCCCTGACCACAAGGCTTTCAATTTATTTTACAATCACATAAAAAACTACTGGTGTTTATATAGTTTCTGACATCATCAATGATAGCATCATCATCATCATCATCAATATTACTTCACTATGATCATTGTCATCAACATCACACATCATTTTTTCTATAATCTTTATCATTATCGCAAAATACAACCATTTTCTCACACATCAGTCATGGCTTATTAAACAGCATCATCACAGTTACTGACCAATATCATCATCATCATCGTCATCGTCATATGTTTTCTTATGGTTATGTTTAAGGCTTTTGGAAAGAAGACCCCAAACTTCAGCTGATTCAAACGCCTGCCCGTTGGGCTCAAAACATGTTACACAGAGTGTGCATACTACAACAAAGAGACCAGAAAAACCTATACATTATATATACATACATAACTTAAGCATACATTGTTTAACATTTACAGGTCGTATTAAACCATTTCACAAATGAAAATAAATACAAAATGATAGTTGGTTATATTTATAGATACTTTTTTTTTTTTTTTTTTTTTTTTTAAAGAAGAACACAAAAAGCAAGCAATGAATCTTCAGGGTTACAAATCAAATGCAAACAGGATCACAACAGTACATCGACCTTCACTGACATAGGTCATAGACAAGAGGGGAAACAAAAGCTTAATCGGACTGGTACCCTATTGGGCCGTTGCACAGCCATAAATAAAACCTACCCAGTAGACTGAAAAGACTTTTTAAAAGTTAAAATCCTTAAGATTTTCATGTAACCAAACCCTGTTTTTGATATTTTATTTATTTATGGACAGCATTTCATCTGCAATAGCTTGTGTTTAAATTATTTAAATTCCTCTCTGAATATTAGTTTTTACTGGTAGTGGCGGGGTCCGCGATCCCCCTGCCCCACATGCACAGGATTCACAGGAAATGACACATGTGCATTACTGTTTTTAATTTGACATTGAGGCATCAGAGCTAATCGCGGCCGTCCTAGACAGTGTTTGAAACCTCACCAGCACGGGGTGGCTTTTATTGTGAAGCAGAAGTCAGCGAAAATTTATTTTAGCACTAACTCTGATTAATCGATAATGTGTGTACAAAACAACACATAGCTTAGTTTTAACATTGTTAATTCAAAGGTAATGGAACAGGAAGGAGCCGCCGATGAAGATGCGGCACACCTCCAACTCCTTAACAAGGTAACCAACGTTACTGAGCTCCAACTTGTGCCGTGTGCAGCACGAAATCAGATCACGGTTGCAGTTATTTATGTGCGTGAATTTCTGACATAGTCTCTGCTCAAGGAGTGTTCGCTGTAGTATTAAACTGCACGTGCTGTCGGCACCGTTAAACAGGGGCAACACAAGATCATCCCGGACTGAAATCTTAAGGATTACAACTTTAAGTCCAAAAAGCAAGTTTCATCTCAAGCCTCTGCAAAAAAGCTCATATTCTACTCAACGTAAAATAAAAAAGTATGCACATTTCAAAAATTCTCTGCTCCTCACAAATAAAATGAAATCAGCCCAGCTGACTCAAGACTGTAATGCTTTGTTAGGAACCTTAAATGTAAGCCAGCGCTATTTTCTGAGGTTACTCTGAGCAGGGCTTCAGCCATGGCACCTGTAGTAGTGGAGAACTCAGCACCAGAGTGAGATGACGACGTCTGTAGTCGGACCATACGTCTGAACTCTGACTTTGAATTACAACTTCTTGATAAAGCACAGTGGAGGAACGCTTGCGTGACTTATGCACCCATACTGTAGATGCTGTGTGCATTGATAGCATGCACACTACTACATACACGCACACGCACACACGGACACAAACATATTGGTCTATAATAACTCACATGCATGCATGTGCACCTGAAACATGGCAGTTGTGCTTTAGAGAGACCTAGAAACAAGTTACGACCATGAGAGGGGGAGGTAGGGGGTGTCTATGAGATGGAGGAGAGACAAACTGACTGGTTGGATGCTCCATGTATGAATCAAATCCATATATCTGATTTTCCTGGAGCTCTGCTGTCCCCTCAGCAGTGTGTTATGTCTCCCCAGCAAGTTCGCGTGACTTGCAGACAGTCCAGGGGAGAAACTGAGGTTTGTCTTCGGGGTTTCTTGCAGCGTCGTTTATCTGTTCATGAACGGAAAAAAGGGAGAGAAAGACGGAGATGGAGGTGGAGGTGGTGGAGGTTGGAGAAGATTGTCCCTCTTCATTTCTTGTTGGCGATGCGTCTCTTCCTGGTGGCCAACATGTCGTAGAAAGGATCTCTGCTGATGCTGGCCCTGGAGAAGAAGAAGAAGAAGAAGAAGAAGCCAATCATAGGACAGCTATGAAATAAATAAGGCCACATGAGAGGAGCATCTTTGATATGGAAATGTAGGCACATTTATATAAACCCTGCCTTAACTAGATCAAAAAAAAAAAGAACAAAGTTTGTGCAGTGACCTACTTTGGTTTCCATGGTTTCTGAAGAGGAACCCCCACCCCCCTCTACACCCTCCTCCAACATCCCAAGTTTTTTCTTGGTACTCCTCCAGAACAATCACACACTTCTGCAGGTTCATCGCTCTGAACGAGGGTGAACCATTGAGATTAGCGACTCTTCTGCGTTCTCCTGTTTTGTTTTTTTTTGTTTGTTTTGTTTTTTTGAGAGCGAGTGAGTCAGGAAGCCATTCGGGCTCTGCTGAGGAACCCAGTTTCACGGCTGCTAAATCCTGTTAGCGCCTGCACAAAGCAAGAAGAGGCTCAACCCCCCACTGCGGATATCTCTGATTCCCTTTTACAACGCCACGCGCGCTAAAGAATGAGTGTATATACACGGTGACTATCCAGCTGTTTCACACTGCTCATTGTTGCTGCGCACAACCCAATTTCATGAAACAAAAACTCCATTGTAGAGTGATCCAAGCCGTGATTATAAATACATTTCCTCCATTTATGTCCTTAAACATACGCGGTTGTATTTGTGACTCAAGATGCTTCCTCTGTGATCATCTCTACTTTAGATTTCCATAAAATGCCGTTTTATCTCCCCCGAGTCCTCTCGGACCCCTCTGGTTAAGCACAAGCTGTGGCTCGTTAGCCTACGTCAGCCCCAGTGCAGAGCTGCCTCTCCTGGATAGGTTTGCTGGGTTTGCTGGCTCACCCCCGGGGTGCTATAAGCAGTGACTAATCCTCCATCATTTCCCCAGTGAATACTCTCTGAGAGTACGGAGGAAGAGGAGGAGGAGGAGGAGGAGGGATTGCACTGTATTACAGTACACAAGTGTTCAGTTCTGCTGAGCCAACTCTCTTTGACATTGCACCATCTTCTGTGCAGGTGATTACAGAGCAACATTTAGGTCACTGACAGCAACGTTATTAATACTCGGAGCTGTTTTACCATTTATATCTCTGCTGCGCTGTTCTAAAAGTGCTGACATGATTAGGTTTGCAAAGAGCAAAAGTGGAAAATTTTAAAAACTTATGGGAATTAACTGGAAATTTGGGGTAATTTAGTAATTGGGGGTAAGCTAGCATCATCATAACATAAATGGTCAATGAAATGATGCTAGCTATAACTTATTTAGCATCTAACTTATCAGCTAGCTATCTACTGTATGAATACATTTTCATGAGCCGTTTGCAAGTTAAACATTAATACCATACATCAAATATATTTACCCCATAATAACATCAAAACTTACTTCACTTTATGTAGTCCACAGGCCCAAAGGTGTGGCTTCAATAGCCCTGTAGTAAGCAGTGTGCTATGCGCATGTGATTGAGGAATAGCAGATATTCAAGTGCATGAAATCTGGCTGTTTTAGTCAAGATTATGCTAAAATATATTTTCCCCAACTATACTGAAGTTCCCTGTCAAGGGTCAGCCTTCAATTTTCCCATAATTTCCCATGAATTCCTGAGTCCACTGCCTGGACTGATTGTTTCCCAGGTATTAGTCATACCCCGTGTATCTCCATGGAAATGGAAAGCAAACAATGTTTATTTTGAGCGCAAATTGTCCCCAAAATGTGAAAATCTTTCGATTATATGTTTTATTTAGGCTGGTTATTGCTGTATAATCGCAATTATTACATTCAAGGGAGTGCTTTAACGTCATTATTGATACTTACCGCATCACTGTCGTGGCAATAATTACGGTAAAGCACACCCTCTCATGCAATGTTGCCTAAAACTACAGCCAGCAGCAGGTTAGCTTAGGTTAGCTTAAAGACTGGAAACAGCTAGCCTGCCCGCAGGTAAGAAAATCCACCTATCCACCTAACAAGTCGTGGATTATTTCGTCACCAAGTGCGTCAACTTCATGTCATCACCGTGAGGTTGCCAGGCAACATGTGGAAACTTGCTTTAGGTGTACTCGTGAGGAGGCTTACTTGATGGATTTAATCCACTCCTCTTTCTCCTCCGGCGTGGGCGCTGATATCCTGTACACCACGTGGTTTCCCTCAACAACACGCCCGTCTGCCTCCGTCTTGCAGGCTTTGATCACCTGGCCCTTGTGGTTGGGGTTATAGAGCTCAAAACAGTTCTGGAGAGTAGACAAAGAGCAGGATGATTTGATTTAAAACAGCCAGTAAACACAGTAACAGAAGAGGAAAGCTACTCGACGTGTGAGCTAATGGTGAGGTCTCTAATGAGGCGACACTCACAGGTTTCCTGGGCTCCTCCACCTCCCTGATGCTGAGATTCTCCAGTGGGATGATCCCACGAGGCTCCTTGTCCTGCAGGGAGAGTGGGATGAAAAGGAGAAACATGAGATGAAGGAGACAAACAACCATGTGACATGTTTTGCTAGCATGAAAATCAACCTCTCTCTACCCTCGTCCTCGCTGCTCTTTAACAGAGCAGATAATGTGTGCAGCAGTCAGACCAGAGGACGGGACATAATGATAGTGTCCTAAAGGATAATACCAGGGTAGAGAGAGGACAGTGCTGATGCTAGCAGGGACACAGAGGCACTGATAGAAATCTTCAATGATGCACATATTAGTGACAAGGATAGACAAACACACGTGGACGATAACAGTGAAATAGAAAGAAATAAGCCTTTTTGTGGTAACCACCCACACAGTGCCAATCCGCTGCTACATTTTCTAAACAGCAGCTACAGTAGCCACAAGTGGAAATTATAGGATAGCCGACTGACACGTTGAATTACCCTTTATTTCCCAAGATTCTCTTGAGGTAGTTGCTTTAAAAAGACATACTGTATCATTACATGACCTGAATATGAAAATATTTATCTGCAACGTGCCAAAACAGAGTGAAGCCCAACTGTAGAAAATCATCAAACTGTGTCAACGTTAGCTAATATCAGCACAGTGTAAGCGTTACACAAGCAGAGAAAGCGTCATCAACCTGTGCTGACGATAGTGTAACACAAGTAGAGAGTCATAAAACAAATGGACTCTTCTAATGTAGTGTAAATGTAGCACAAATAGAATCATAAAGTCAGCTAATTTAACTCTAACAGAGCGAAATTGTAGCACAAGCAGAGAAAGATCCTGAAATCATCAAACTGTGTCAACATTAACTGACATTAGCGCAGTTTAACACAAAGATGATAAGATTATCAAACTGTGCTAACATTAGCCCATTAGCAAAACTGTAGCACAACCAGAGAAAGAGTCGTAAGGTCAGTGACTTGACTTTTATCCTATTAGCTACCATTAGCCACTCCATATTAATGGTCACACCCGAAGTTAGGCTCTATTATATGATATAATATTATAAATTAGGCTATATTGAAAAAATGTTTTACTGCTTATGAATTCAACTTTTCATTTGCAAGAGGATATCTTGTTTCTTTTTTGCAAACATTTACAGTACGGCTTTAAAATTACTCACATGTAATACCTGTTGAGCACTGTGTCATAGTTTTTAAATAAAAAACTACATAAAACTATATGGCTATTGTATATTGTAAAAAAAAAAAAATGTACTCATAATTTTATTAGTTATAATCCCAGAATTTGTTACGGCACCCCCAAAATCCTAAATGTCATCCCAACTGGATTTGGGAACCAGACAATATTCATGAAGTGTATTTTTGAATAACAAATTATGACATCAAGATGAACCTTTTTCACTTCATTTGGTGGCTGAAGAGCCATAAACAGACTCCATGTCAGCAGAAACACAAACACACTCCAGAACTTGCACAAATGCTTGCAAAGACACACTTTGCCGATCAAAACATCATCTTAGTGTGACACTCACTGTTGTGTATTCAAAGTAGTAGAGGCAGTTGTCGGTCAGGATGAACCACCGTCTCTTCCAGGTTTTCACTCGGCCTCCTGACAGGAAAAGGAAGAGGCAGACAGGAAGTCACACAAAGGCCACAGTGACAGACTGGCTGTCTCTCATCAGGAAAAACAGCAGGGATGTGACACTCATCAATGACGCAGACACGCTTTACTTTGAAAATAATATAGATATTACAAAGTAGTACTGTATCGGCAACAGTAGATATGAACCTAAAGCACCCTTGAAGGATGTTGACACAGACAGTTAAAGCATAAAAACAAACACGCTGACACACACAGCAAACCTCAGAGCAAGTTCACCACCTCACGTGTTAACTTGTGCAAACAACATCCTAAAAAAAGCCAAAGAGAGAGACACACGTTGGTGTGAAACAGAAATCAGCCTCTGGCAGCGACTGCAGTGGAACACCACTTGTGTCAGAGATGTAAAAGCAGGGACGGCGGGGAAGCTGTCCTGGTGTGTGCATCACGGCTTTGAGAAAGCAGCGGTGGAGGAAGTGTTCGGATGCTTAAAAGGGTAATACTACACTGTAAAAATACTCTTAAGTTACTTAAGAAAAGTATGTATGTGTAATCATGAAATGTACTTAAGTATTAATAGTAGAGATGCAGAAAAGACATCCATGACTATTACACTGTCATATATTATATCATTATATGATTATTACTCATGCATTCATGTAAAAACAGCATTTTCCTGTTGTAGTTGGCGGAGGTGGAACTCATTTTTAAGTATTTTGCATCAGACTGCAGCTAATTAGTGTTTTCTCCATGAATCGATCATTTGTTTTGCCCAACCAATAGACCACAAGGCTAAATTATTAGAAAATAATTGAAATAATTAAAAGGAAAGTATCTAATTTAAGAGGCTCGGGTAATGAAATGTTGCTTAAAATGGACTTATGTCAGCATCCTCTCTGTGGAGTATGGAGAGTGTAGCATCACAGAGACGTGACTGTATGAACTCGCTGGTAACTATGATCTTGTCATATCTTAAAACAGATCATTAATATTAGGTAAATCAGCTTATTAGTTAGTCGAGTCGGCTGTTCTTTGGGTACTTTCATTTATAACAAAACATATTTTATACGCTCATCATATATTTTGTATATAAAAATCTTAATTCGTAAAGTACCAGCGTAAAAAGTACAAGTTAAAAGTGCAATATTTCAAGTGGGATGAAAAGAAAACACTCAAGTAAAGTATCTCTAACTTATACTGAAGTGATTAAATGTACATACATTACCTTACACAGTTACATTCACACTGTGAGAATGGCTCATTCAAATTGTAACCTGCACTAACACACACCTGACACGAAACAACACATGAAGACGTGCACACGAGCACTCTCAAAATTCCACACACTTCCTGAATGTGTGTGTGTTTCTTTGTGTTTAAGTGTGTGTGTGTGTGTGTGTGTCTTTGACCCAACATTTCTGATTAGTTCCTCTCATCACCATCCATCCTTTCACTGCAGTATTTCCTGTTTCGCAGCGCCTCACATGAAGCCCTATACGGGCCGCACATGATTACAAAAGCCTCGGGTTTTCCTTACATTTCAACACACTCCGGCTATTGAATTAGCGTGGCTAAATTTCCGCTCTGCGATCTTATTCCTTCACATCCTCCAGGGTTTATTTTTAGAGAGTAAAATTAGAAATATTATAGTGAGAACTGGTGCAGGGAAATGGCTCCGGGGAGGAAATGCACTCGAATGTAATCATGTTAGGTCTGCGAGCCTCAATGGAGCTATTTGCATTCATACTCGCTAGTTTGATGAGACGACGGAGACCCAGAGGAATGTGTAGGTCAGAGCCAGGTGTGTGTAAACATAGTAATAAACCTGATCACCTGCAGTGAGATTGCCCTTTAACCTTTAATAGCACCCAGGCTCTTAAACAGTTTTATGTTCAATAATAAATCTTTAATGTCTTTAATGTAGTGTGAACAGCAGAACGAGGGGGGGAATAAAATCAAAAACACGTGTAAACAAACAGGGACAGACGCTAAAACAGAGCAGAGAGACGTCCAAGAACTGTATTACCTCACTGGGAAAGCATACAACCCCGCTCAATCTCTGGCACACAGAACAAATAATTACAGTGTTTCTTCCCAAACTACATTAAAATGATTTTCACAAGTCTGAGGCCAGATGTGTAAACAATGCACACCCACAGACTACAGTTCACTTTTCACACATAAAATCCTTTTTTAGACGAGCTGTGCCGTGAGAATGTATACACGCTTTTCCTAGTCTAGTGTGATGTATCCATCTATATCTACATCTATATCTATCCATCTATTTTTTTCCCACCTATTCGGTATCACCATGCCAGCAACTTCACAGCAGAAATAAAGACAGTGAAGATATGAAGTTTATGCACTTGGTGACAAAATAACCCATCGTAAAACCACAACTCGTTAGGTGGACTTTCTTGCCTTCAGGCAGGCTCCAGTCTTTATGCTAAGCTAACATGCTGCTGGCTGGGGATTCATATTTAATTGACAGACATGAGAGTGGTATCTAAATATATAATCTAAAGTATTTACCAAAATGTTCAACTACTCCTCAAGCCTTCACCAGTTCATGACAACTGTACTGAGTATGAATTTTTATACAACTCACCTGTTCAAATTATATTTAGGCTTAAAGTTATGCACAATAACAGTGTGGCCGCTTTGATTGACAGGTAGGTGCCTTTACAGATGGCTTATTTGAGCACCCAGGCATCATTCAGCCCGCCTCAGGTCCACTGATGATCTACGTCTTTGCTGATTCTTAGGGAGGCAGGACTACCAACATGGCAGCAGCCAGAGCCACAGATTTTGAGCTTCAAAGTGGCTCTTCAGAACACGATCGGTGACGTCACACATACGACGTCCATTCTTTATACTGTCAGTGATGTTAACATGTACGTCAAGATTTATTCTCGACTGCACTGCACTTTGTTGCATTTTGCTTTTATCGATACACCAACTTTTCCACTTTTCAGCCAAGTGCAAAAACTTTTTTCCCCCTCACATTTCCATCCAGGTATTACATAATTCTACAAATTGTATGAAAGTGGCTTTATAAAACAGAGCCACACATACACACAGCTTCATAAATCTGGCAAAAAAAGTGTGTATGTGTATCAGGCTTTGTCTGCAAACGCACAGCCTTTTATGCATCCGCTTCTAATTTTGTTTCGAGTCCGCATGTTTTAAAATTTAACCAGTGATCATCTAATCCGGTTCACTGCATCACTCCATCAAGAGAGAGAGCACGAGTGACATTAACCTCGCCCCGTCCTCGAGTTCTCACTCGGCTGTCAGAATAAAGCAACAGTTGTAGCGAGGAAAGTTATCCGGGATGTTTTGCATTCCCTCGGCAGGGGAATGTGCGGAGACATACACTAACCTAATTTAAGCAGCCAGCCCTCTCTGTCTGGGTTAAAGAACGTGTGCGTCAGGTCGTTCCCATCATCCTCTGGGATCTTAAAGGGTTCGCTCTTGATGCTGTCGTACAGATTCTGGACAGAGAAAGACAACAAAAAGAGATTATGGAAAAGGATTAAACACATACACCTCTCGCTCCATCCTCCAGACATCAAACTCCAACGCCTTTCAGATTAACGGTGCATTAAAAATGACACTGACAGGTTTTATCTCAGCATCAGGAACGTTGATTCATACCTCAATAACTCAGCTCTTTAACGTGTCTTTTTCTTTAAAAAGAAGTCAAGGGCAGTTTGTTACAGACGTCACCTTACAGTACGTGGGCAGAACTTGTTTTTATGTTCTTTGAGAGAGATCATTAGCATCAGTATCTGGGGAAATCTAACTCTGCTGAGCTGCAGATATCTCAATTAGTGAGGCATGACTGTGCTGCACGGCGGAGAAACTGACTGCCTGACTCTATACCTTTAATTGTCAAAGTAGTATTTACATACCAACACAATGTTTGTACACGCTACATCGGGTACATTTGTCATATCTAACAGACTAACACAGTCAAAGCTCTCACCCTGAGTAGCTCCTCCGGGAGGTCTCCCCCCTCATTGATCCCTCTGTTCATGGAGATGAAGCGCTCCACGGGGGGCTTGTCTCTGACGTTGGGGTTGTGCAGGCTTGTGTTCAGCATGATGATGGCAAATGATAGGACGTAGCAGGTGTCTGTGGAGGTAATTACACAGAGTGTCACTGTGAAATACAGCACAAGCCCGCATCTCGGAGTGTGTACGGACACGTTTATGGATTAGTGTGGACATTATTTGAACTATTGTTCTCTTGCCTGGTTGAAATCATTGATATTATAATAGAGTGCTGCAGGAATGAGTCCAAAAATACAGAAATGAGTTAGCTTCTTTGCACTTCCAGTTCTCTTATCTGGAAGTCAATGGGTTTTTTGTTTTATTTTGGTTAAATGGCTGCTAAGGCATCTATGGTTAACACAAGCTTAAGAGATTTTCACACTTTGTACTACAACTTAAAATGCGTCAGTTAACAAACTTGTTTCTGTGTTGCTAAATGACTGAACGAGACTACAGAACTCAAACTTTCCAACTTAGATTTTAAATACAAGTTTTATTTGAGACTTTGGGGCCTTGAACAGCTCCTTCAGCAACAGACTGCCATCATATCCGTGCCCAGTGGAATTTGGGGGTTGACTTTTTCATTCTACGAGTAATATAATTTTATCCACCTTGTGTATACGAGCTGCTGTAACAAGTGAATTTCCTCGGCGTAGGATCATTAAAGTCTATTTTATAATAATTATTATCTTTTTGCTTCTGGCGATCACATTTATGCTTCATAAATCATAAAAGGGTGCATTTGTGAAGTTTATCTTGCTAAATAAAACATGTACATCATAAACTTTGGTTTACAAACTTATTTTATTATTATTTTAGTTATTTTTGCAATAAATCAAAATCTTCAGAACCTTCAATTGGCTTTTTGTTGAAGGAACCAAGTCACCACAAAAACATGTAATCCCTGCAGCACTCTATATAAAGACCATATCAAGATCGTTCACTTACTCGATTATATTTGCAAAATTTAAAATATAATATATGTTCATCATTTCTGTTCTGCACAGTGGAAGATATTCCTTCATTTATTATAATGGTACTGAGATGACAGCACACATGATTTGTGATTAATTAGACAGCATTCCATCAAAAGATTTTCTCACCAAATTTAAGGCTCTGTCTCATAAAAAGGAGATTTTAATCAACAAAGAGCCCCATATTCTGGGTCACACACAGTCATGGTGCCCTCCAAGGCCATGATGCAGTAAAGTCAGAGTGAGCACACACACACACACACACACACACACACACACACACACACACACACACACAAATCCATGATCCACCGCTCCTCCGACTCCACATCATAACTCCTGCAAACCACCCTCCACCTCATCCATCCACGCACTAACTGCCCCAGTCAACATCCCTTGCACTGTAATTTACGACCCTGCACTGCACTGATCCTGAGAGATGACCAATAACTAAGTCTAGGTGTGTCACCGCTGCACCACCATCAATATTCATGACCTGAGCTGTCACCTGTGTCCTCCTCAACACCCGCTCGGTTAACACAGGAGCAGCAGCAGACGATGTGCAACGGACCAAAGACTGCACTAATGACCACTATTGACCAGTGATCAATTTCATTATCACTGCTGGAGACACAAATAGTGATTACGCTGCGATTAGAGAGCAAGCTGCTAACTACAGTGGAAAACAGAGAGGTAAGCAAACTGTCCGCCCAGTCAAGTCTCGACTGACAATAAACCTTCATAAAAGTTTTCATATTCTCCAGCGTTTTAGGGAAATCTCCAGCGTTGTGGCCACATGTTTAAAAAATCTAAACAGCTCAAACAGGTCCAGCTGTCTAGTCGGGGAAGAAAGACAGTCAGAAGCATTGATCTGAAGCTGAGGTGGTCTGGCTGGCCCGTGGTATCTGTCCTGGACTGTCTGGCTGAGTCTGACTCATATATCTGCTGCAGCGTGTGTGTTCATGTGTGTGTGTGTGTGTGTGTGTGGGTACCTGTGGACTGGAAGACGCCGGGATTGCATTGGCAGTACCTGGAGGCAAACGCCTCCATCATACGATCAATTTTCTGGGCTTCGCCAGGAAGTCTGAAGCTCCACAGAAACTGCCTACGACAGCAGGAACAGAGAGAAAATATCATGAAGTACTGATGCAAATGTACATTAAGAGTCTGTATATGAATATTTTTTTTACATTAACATTGAGAAAGAAGAAAACTAAATGGAAACAGCCTCACTGAGAAGTTTTGGCTACAACATCAACAAGAACTCTGTTGACTGACTTTAAAACAAGAAACAAAACAGTATGATGATCCACGTTCATTTGTTTCAGATCTTTAAATAACATCAGATTTTTAAAACTGGGAAACGCTGACTTTTCCAAAAAGTCGGTTAAATCCAAATTTAAATCGATATAATGATAAATTACAAACATTTCCCATCTCAACCATCCATCCTGCTGTTTTAAGCAACACTAGCACTGCGTGAGAAAACTCCATCATCGCATTCATTTTAAATGAGACCACTGTGTTGACGTAGTGAGGACACCAGTGCAGAGTTCGCCAGCAAAAGAAATGACAGTATCATCTGCAAAGAAGTTGAATCTAGCTTAACTCTGACTCTTTATGCAATGACTGATGCCAAAATAAAATCCTCTCTGGTACTATTAGAAACTATTACAGTGATGAATGTATGACTCAAGCTGGACATCCTGGATTATATTTCACCTGTAGGAATACACCCCCACCTACATATATTTTTTAACAGTGTTATTTTTGATTGTTAACTCACCTTAAGGCTTGTACAAGGTTGAGGTCTGCAAACTCATGAAGCTCCACAAACGCCTGAAGGACCTTAATGTTAAAATCATCCCTGGAGGAGAGGAGGGACACGTGCCACACATGTTACAACTATTTACACTCTTTACACAGAAACAGAACAAAAACAGACACTGACAAGACTATAATACTGGATTCAATTCGGAAATGCGCTGCAGGGACAAATTCCTATGTTTTGCGGGTCAAGGTGGAAAGTTAAATCCTGCAGCCATGTCACAGCACTGGTTTGAGACAGAAAGCCAGTGTGTCGGCTGAGCCAGGCAGCATGAAATCTCCTGTTGTTTTGACAGTCCTATCCCCATTGATATCCCTTCGATAAGAACCACATGTCCGCGCAGTTATTTTACTGGCACGGTCTCCCGCCGCTGCTCTGCTCCATAAATCCAGACTACTAATTTCCTGGAGCTTTACGCCCTCGTCTGAGCACATGCAGTGGAGATCTGACAGAGAGATGGGGAGAGGAAAAAGAAAGGTGGATGAAAAACAGAAGGAAAACTGGAAAGCTCACCGTTCCCCTAAGTAGTCCCCGATGACTGTTTTGTTAAGCCCCTCGCCTTTGTAGAGGAACTGTGCAATGTCCTCTGGAGTGTTCTGGAGAAGATCGTTCTCCAAGAGAAACTGAATCCCCTGTAGAAGAAAAAGAAAAGGATAATAATAATAAGCACACTTACAGTTCAGTTACCTATTTTGGTCTGTTTTAATAACCCTGGTGGATAGATTAGGGACGGCTCAATCATATCATAAAGGTGTAATTCAACGGTAACAGTGCTATTGATTGTGACAAATAATCAGTTAATAATCAGGAGAGCTTGACCTTTTTAGGGTCCATGTTGAACTTCTTCCTCCCCATGGCGATCTGTTTGTTTCTTTGCGTGGTTTTACTGCAAAAAACGAACCAAAAAAAACATCCATCAGGTGACAGTTAAAGGTGTGGTGTTGTCCTCAGGCTGCTGTTTGTTCAGTAGGTCAGTTTGTGATGGTAGCATGACTGTTTATTTAACCCATCCTGCAGACAGTTGGAAGAATATTTCCCGTTTTAATGTCACTCGTCTTCTAAACACGTTTTACATTTACCCCACAGGGAAATCTCCACCTTTGTGCATCTGTGCATGCTCCCTACACTTCCCGTGTGCCCAAAATAGCCCAAACCCTTCTGCCAGCTGCACCTGAGACACACTAACACACACACACTCAAGCACACATACATATCCTGACACACGTCGTCACTCCACCACATCAACCTATTGAATGACAGCCTCTGAATACAGACTGTTTGTTTGTTTAGTCAAGGGACTGTCCGGCTTCACTCCTCAAACAACGTCACTCCCAGACAAACACGCTAACACACACGACAGGTGCGAGGCTCACGGCAGAGGTAACAACATGGCTCAAAGGCTTTGGAGGCCAGAGGAGGCAAAAGAAAGAACGGACTAGTCAGTCAGTCAATAAAACAATACTTTGGATAATTGATTGATCATTTGAATCAAGCAAACATGCCAAATATTTGGTGGTTCCAGCCAAAATGGTTCCATAGCTAGAATAGTATCTGTTTTGTATCAGTGTGATGACAATGCATTTTCTTTGGGTTAGTCGGACAAAACAAGCAATGTGAAAACAGATTTTTTTTTCACATTTTACAGCTAACGAATTAGAAGTTACAACAATCAGTCGATTAATTCAACAGTCAATCAACAGAAATTTACGTTAATAATTCATTATCAAGCACAAAATGTCCAAAATTAGCTGATAGTAGCTTCTTAAGCTAATTTTTAAACACAAAACAACAATCAAGAAAATAATCTGCAGATTATTTGATAATGACAACAATCATTAGTTGCAGTCATCGTGCATAAAACGATTAAACACGTAGTAAAAAATGAATAAATAAATGAACTCACCTCTCTCCCACACAGGTTAGCTGCTCGATCTCAGTCATTACCTCTGCAATCTCAAACTTCAGCCGCTGCAGAGGAGAAGACAGCAACATGACTCAGTCAGTAGATTTGTGTTTGACAGACAGGAGAGGACAACATGCATCCAGCATAAGTACTGTATAGCAGGTTCCTAATTTGACAGTTGTGTACTTTTTAAAGTGCATCCTCATATTTAGTTCATTAGATGGTGGACAGTTGGAAAGAATATTTCCAACACATGCACATTACAAAAACATATAACAGCATCAGATGACTCTTACATGTATAGCAACTATGATAACTTTCTGCTGCTGCAACAATTAAAAACATCATTTTCACACTGTTACTCACTTCAATATCATCCAGAAGCTCTTTTTTCCTGCGTCGTATGTTCGACAGCTCATCTCTTTCCTCCAAAGACAGGTCCTCAGGTACTGGAAAATACAGAGAGTTGGGGGAAAAAAATGAAAGAGCATGTGTGAGATCGAGAGGGAGGGGCAGGGTTATGAGGATGGATTAAATTAATTCACCTTCAGACCAGCCTGTCAGAGTCACAGGGATTAAGCCTGACAGTGCAGCGTACCTATTCAATGAATCCACGCCAGAGACATTACTCATGACCTAAATTAATACACTAACAGACAGCTCATACACGCTCAGATATGTTTGTAAAAAGGCATGTTCAATGATCTAAAAACTATCCATTCAACACTCTTTGAGCATCTCCACAATGTGAGTTATGCTCTGATGGTTCTCCTGGGACAGATTATCAAATGGTTTGGTATTTGGAAAGTATTAAGAACAAGTATATCTAATATTATAGTGAAAAACTGTCCTAATCCTACCACAAAGAGTCAAAGACATTAGATCCTTTCATGGTTGGATATTATTTATTCAGAACTAAGCACACACGAGGCATAAAAAAAATGTGTTAAAATTGGGTCTCAAGTTAGGGAGGAAGTGAGAGCAATAATGATGATTTTCTCACAAGTTGTGAACAAAACGCTGACATATCATCAGTTTTTAAGTTGATATGCTGAACTTGTTAGCAAACAGCTGCTTCTTTGTAGTCATGTTTGTTACCATATAATGAGTCTAAGTCCCATATTCACTCTCTTTTAGCTCCGTTTTTGATCTCTACCAAGCAGCAACCTCCGTGGCTGTGAAGTGAAGCCAATGCGGAAGTGCAAGGAACGCTTAAAGTTATGCATAATTAACAGCGCGGTCGCTTTGATTGACAGGTAGGTGCTGTTACAGGTGGCTTGTTTGATCACCCAGGCGTCATTCGGCCCGCCGATGATCTTTGCCAAATTAGCTAGGAGGCGGAAAAGGCAGGACTACAAATATGGCGGCGGCCAGAGCCACAGATTGTGAGCTTCAAATGGCTCTTCCAAAACCAACAGGTGACGTCAGTGGACTCTACCGACTCCTGATGGAAATATCAGGCTCTCTAGCTGCTAAATGCTCCATGATGTTCACCAGCTGGTCAATAACTATGTCTGTCTGATGTCTGGTGCTGAGCAGGTCGTGTACTGTGGGTTTTTTTTAGACTTAAAAACGAGCCCCCCCAATTGGGCGAGCCTGGGTTCGCTCTGCAACAAAAAGCATGAAACACTGTACTAATCACGTAACAATACAGTCATACTGCACATTAAATTAAACACGAGAAACTCTGCTACAAGCACATATAAGTCATATTTACACACACCAAACACAACTCCAACACCAAGCAAATTAATTATCAAATATCAAAATCTGTATAGCGTCATAAAGTCAACCCACCCACCACATTTCATTGTAAAAGTGTGAATTTTTATTGAGAGGAAAATACACATCTGAACAAATGTCACAAGTGTTCCCTTTATTATGACACCAAAATTATTCAAATAGACCTTGTAGTTGCAGAGATATACTCTATTCGTTTCTGGGGCTTAAGAGGTTAAGCATATGTATTTGTAGACATGTTTATAGTATATATGTATGTGCATATACTGTAGGCACCACCTTCATACAGTATTTTACAGTACATACAGTGTAATGTACTGAAAATATAGAGCAGGTGTTAGAAGTAGATTATAGTAAACCCACATGAGGAGGAAGTTTCTCATGAGAATTTTCTTTCAAACCAAATTAAACCCGCAGAAACGTCCCTGTTGAAAAGCAGATCACATCCATAAATAACATCCAGTGCTTTTGACACACACACTCACACACACACCGACCACTGAGCATCTGGTGAGGCCTGCCCCCTCAAATATTGGCTTTCTGATAAACTCTCATTGAGCCCTCATCCGGGGTAATTAACACTGTAGAGACGGAGCGGCACATCACGCAGCACGCATGTTTTACTGCATGAGCACACAAACGCTGTATACACAGGTGGGTACACGTTATATACATGCTAGGCATACAGAATTTACACATCACACACACACACATATTTATTTTATTCTACACTGTGGGTCCCCCTGAGCCACCTACTTATCCTTCATTTAACCGTGCCACGTCAACTTCTCCCCCCCAGACCCCTCGGAGGACCTCCCCCTCTCTCCTCCACACATCAGAAAACAGCAATCCATTCGAGAGTGGGCTGACAGGAAGTAGGTCATTTTCACATGGAGCTATACCAGATTGTGCTTCTCCTATGCTACACACACACACACACACATATATATATGCACACACTCCCCCTCTATCTCCCTCTTTGTCCGCCTCCACTCGTAGTGCTTGAAGTGGGGGGTTAGAGCAGATTCAAATCCCCCAACTGAATCATACAGCTAAGCAGCTTTTGAAAAAATTTTTTTCTGCCGCTGTTTCCCCCGCTGACTGTAAATAATGGAAAAAGGAAAAGTAAAGTTATTTTCTCTCCTCTTCATCTATCCACTGAATCGCTTTCTCTATTTCTCACACTGCTTTAAACTCATCCATCTCCTCTGTCTTGCTCTGTGAGACAAAGTGACGGAGGCAGCATGGACCATTAGGTTCTTACGTTCTGAGGGCTTAGAGCTCATGTTATCACAGGCGAGCAGCCAGTCAAGAGAGCAGAGACCCAGATGGGTGTAGATGGCTCTTTTAACTGTGTGATCACCTCTCCTCCGAACACACTTTTACCAAGAAACAAAACAAGTAAGGCTGAAGAGAGAGAGAAACAGAGTGTTACATTTAAAGAAACACGTTTTTAGACGATCATACAGTAGAAATGTGGGTTAGACGCTAATGGGGTATAAATACCGTGTCCACTGAGCATTGTGCAGCTGAATGATGACTCACCCTTAATTTGCCAAGATATCAAAAGTAGGTTATTTTACTGGTTTGACTGCAATGAGGAAAATTTTGAATTATAAATGCCCTTAATGGCATTAAAACAGCTGCTGCTGATTTAATTAAATTATTAATATTATTCATTGTAAACGTAATGTAGGAGAGAGGCTGTTGGGATTGTGTGCGTAAACTAATGTCTAATGTCGGGCACATAAACTTCCATAACACATCACACTGTTTGTCATTTTTACACTTTGGTAACGAGATACGTGTTAATTAGCAAGCTTCAAAGGTGCTGGTCGGCAGCTACATATTCATCATACGGACACAAGAGAGGCATCGATCTTCTCATCTAACTATCAAAAATAAAGCAAATAGAGCAGCCAGTGACAGTAGCTCTGAACACTTCTGTTGGATCTAAGCGCCACGAGCAGAAAAGACAGTACAAACCGTGCTAACAGGCTACAGAGAGTGGACGACACACAGCAAAGGAAACGTCCGTGGGCCACAGGCCGGAGTCAGAACTGGGTCACTGCAGGAAGGTCTTTCGTACGTGGAGAGCCCACCTGACCAGGGCGTCCCTATTTATGAGTATTTCTGTTATCCACCTTGTATATTGTGAGCTGCTGTAACATGTGAATTTCCCCAGTGTGGGATCAATAAGGTCTATCTTATCTTTATATCTCTATATGTGTCCTCTTGTTTCATTGTGCTAAGCTAACTGGCCGAAATGAGAGCAGCATCAATCTTCTCATCTAAATCTAAGCAGGAAAGCAAATAAGCTTATATCCCAAAATGTCAAACTGTTCCTTTAAAAGTTAAAACTCAAAGTTCATGACCTTAGTAAGTTGATAAAACAACAAAACGTATGTGTAATATGATTGAAAGCCCCAGAACAGCTACTAAATGGCTCTCGAGGTGAGATCGTTTAGTCAAAACATGTACAAGCTTTATGCACACATGTAACACTTGATGTTTTTGTGACTTTTAGGGAAATGTAGCATCTTTACAAACATTTTTAATAAGCTTCTGTTAGTTTTCACCTGTCTGTCAAACAGGAGTTTGTAATAATGGAGACAAAATGACAGGTCTGCGGGGTTAAAGAGGATAAAAAGAGGAAAAAGGTTTGAAAGAGGCAACGTCTGTGTGAGAAAGAAACAAACACACAAAAAGATGCTCTCGATGCCAAACAGCAAAGAAAGGGTGAGTTTCTTTCTTCACTGTGAGTGATGTAAGAACAGATACCAGCACAGCAGACATCTTCACACTCTCTGCCCCCATCGCAGTCTTTCTTTGGCTTCAGTTAAACAGCCTCATAAAGCAGTAATTGTGGAGCAAAGAGACCCTGCAGGCAACCTACGTCTGTAATGCACAAAAAAGTCCTCCATCCCTCCTACTCTGGCTGAAAGAGCTCGCCTGGACCGGAGAAAGGGCCAGATTGTCTGAGGAGACAGACTCTGTTTTGGGTAACAATTCCCCCGCTGTGCGTGTGTTGTTGCATGTGGAAAACGAGTAATTTGATATCACTGTGAGGACTAATACTACTGTACAGGCGAGACTAGACATCTCATGCATAATGCATGAAAGTTTAGGAATCTGAGAGTGTGTGTTTATGTGTGTGAGAGCAGGCGTCCTGAAAATAAATCCATATTAGGTTACATACAAACACCTCACTTTTAACCTCTAGGCATGGCCACATGGATTACCAATGCTTACCAATGCTTGCTATTACCATTCAGCCTTTCCATATTGTGCTGCTGTTCCAGTAATAATCAATACATCATCATAATAATTCAAACTTGCATGCTTAGCCTTTTTACCCCCACCGGTCTTAAAGCATGCATGAGGAACTGCCACGGTGCTTAACTAAAAAAAAAAAAAAACTGCAGCAGGCAGGGCTGCTAAAATGGTGACAACGAGAGCCACCACACAGGATCACGGATATACGTATATATCGTGTTTTTCCAAGCATAGTTAGCACCTTTTTCCAATCTCACAATCACTTTTAGCTCAACCGTAGCCAGCCAGGTCAACACCAGCTCCGGGGGTTAGGGAAAAGGTCAGAAATGTCACCAGCCGAGTTCAACCACAATCAATGTGACACTAAAGCAGCACGGACGTGGGAGCATTTACCGAGTGTATGCTGAGATAGAGCTTGAATTGAGAAGGACACTGATGTTGCCTTGCTGACAGTCTTTAAAGTTGTACAAATTCTTTTACACTCTTTTTTTCTTTTTGCTACTATTTAAGGTCATCGATAATATCTGTCTAATCTTTGACATTCAGTAGTTATGGCTCTGTATTGTAGTTTTCATTGTTAGCGGAGGAGTCCACCAGTCCCGTGCTGGATTCAAATGAGCTTCATACGGATTTCATTTTCCGTAATCAATCAATCAATCAGACTTTATTTGTATAGCACTTTTCAACACAAAAACCAACCCACCGCATTATAAACTACACAAACTGAGGAAGCACCATCTCATCATCTTGCAGTGAGGAAACATCGGAGGCAGGTTAAAAATGAATAAAGAATAAATAAAATAAATAAAACCCATAAAAATGTGTAATAGTAAAATAATAATAATAAAATAAAACTCATTAAAATGTAACCCCTTATCCTCATCAGGGTCACAGTGCGGCTGGAGCCGATCCAAGCTTGGACATTGGGTAGAAAGGTAGGGTACACCGTGGACAAGTCGCCAGTTCATCACAGAGACATAGACGCCATTCACGCTCACATTCACAGCTACAGGCAATTTAGAGTCACCAATTAACCCGCATGTCTTTGGACTTTGGACGCAGACATGAAGAGAACATGCAAACTCCACACAGAAATGTCCCAGGACGCTTCTTGCCGGGATGCCACAGTGCTAATTCAGCTTATTCAGCTCATATTTTGTTACTAGTCGCTGTCTACAGAGTGGCTTTTATTGTGAAGCAGCAACAGGAAATGCAATGTATTCTGTCACTGAGCAACAAAACAACATGGAGTATTTTTGGACATTTTTGTCAGGGGATAACTTTAAAATACTGCAAGTTATATTACTTTATAATATATTTTTACAACATAGGGAAACTTGATCAATGAATCACTCTTTAGCCTCACAGTATTCGGGTCATTGTTGGTATATAATTAGCTATCATTAGTGGTAAAACCTCATGATTCCATTATAACTGTAACTTATGACTTGCCCGGCATTAGACAGTCATCGGGGTCACAAAGAGGAAAACAGATCACATGCAAATTATTCATGCCACTGATAACAGAGGCTGTGTTTCAGGTCTCCTCACGCTGCAGTTACATAATCTAAATGATGCCGTTTGTTGGAGCGATCACTATCGTACTGTAAACTATCAATATTTGTTTTTAAGTCAGTAGCAGCGCTGACCACATGACAGAGCTGTGGATGAAGCGGTGTAAATTAGGCGTACTCCAATCAACTGGCGAAAACTACTCAGGGTCTTGAATAATGCATCACGGCCCTGATTCTCATTCCAGCACAGTCCAGACAGGAAGACCTCAGACCTGAGACAGTTCACTGTCTGATGCTCCAGGAGATACCGGAGAGAGATCAGGATGTGATTCACGTGATGGACACACCTTTTACTGGCAGACCACAAAGTCAAATGACTAAACGCCTTTCACAGTCATGCCTTTCCAATACCCTTGGCACGAAGGGCAGACTTGAGGATGATTTTTGCATACTGATACACCCATTGTACTGGATGATGTTTTCTCAAACTAGCATGAGAGACCATAATTCATCAGAGAGCGTTTGAGTCCAGTTGTGAGCTGGGAATTGAGAGCGCTCCTTCGTGATGCATTCGAGTACGGAAGACCTGAGCGGCCATGCACTCATACATTTTATTTCCTCGTTTTCTCGTGATTTCTCTAGAGATAACAAAACTTCGAGAAAACAAAAGGATAGTCTAGTATATTAAATCTGTAGATTTAAATCCACTGCAGGGAAACAAAATGCCTTTTCAGGACCTTAGAGAAATATATAGATTAAAAAAAAATAGGATTTTTTCAGATACTTACAGCTACGGGATTATTTCATAAAGAAAATATGGAGTTCAGAAATATTAAATGGAGTGATTGATGTACTAATGCAAGTGTATAGTGGGACAAAAATCAAAGTGGTTTCTGTATTATACCAAAACCTTTTCTTTGTTGTCTCTTTATATGAACACAAATGTTAATTAATAAACATTACAGTTAAAAAAAAAAAATCACAGCAGGAAACATCATTCGGTGTAGACGTTTCAGCAGGAGTAGGAATACATCGATCATCACGTCACATCCATCATTCAGCATTGAGTCAGCACGGCATGGTCACATGTGATGGAAATCTCAGGCCTATCATATTTGATTCGTTATCTTGAGATCTCGAATTAATTGTGTCGTTATCCCTGGAAAACAAAGTTTTGTTGTTATCTCAAGAATCTCGAGAATATTAGCCCGTTATCTCGGGATATATGTTTATTTCTAGATAATGACATTAATAACTCAAGATTTCAAGAACTTGTTATCACAAGAAAACGGAGGAAATAAAATGTATGAACACATGACCGCTTAGGGCTTCCGTCTTCGAGGATGCTGTACATTTTGTTGTATAACTTCTATGCTTCACACTTTGATCAACTGGTCCTTGGCGTGGGAGATCACACCAAGAATAAATGCAGAACCCCAAATCTGTTTTGTCCATCGATAGGTCCAATAAAGTCTCTCAAAAATGTTGACAGAAAATAGAAAAGCAGCATTATTTTGTGCAATGCCACTAAAGGAAAGCATGGATGAAGAAATAAGAACATGGGTCTGCAGATGGCTGAGAAATATGGTCTGTCTGTGTTGCAGCTGTGTCCGGATTTATTTATATCTCAGGCATAAATACAGCTGCCACAACATGTAAAATGCTCCTCCGATAATATTAAAAGAAGCTTGCTATACTTAAAAATGAATCTTTTGACAGCAGCCCTGTGGGAAGTTGGTTTGTAGAGCTGCTCCAGACAGCTGACCCCCGAAACTTAACATCAAACTGAGTCACTGACAACCAATTTAGCTTTAAAATCAGGACTAATAGTGAGCTAAACTCATGAAATCAAACCCAGAAGACAAACAATAGGCAATACTATTAAAATACAACACAAAAACTCAACAGAGTAGTCAAAATGATGCCAGAAAGAGCCAGTGACTTCCTGATTTTCACCAGGCTTGCAGTGGAACAATGGAGGGGATGTCTGCCGTGATTAGGGCGGCTTGGCCAGTCTTCCCGTAACAATAGCAACCCCGTAAACACAAGGAGGGCAGAGGCCGTTCCCACCACAGGCTTATTAGGAAGCACTTACACAAGTTCGCAACTCTAGATTGTGTCATGTGAATATGTGCAACCCAGCTGAATTAAGGATGATGTAAGAAAGCCAGGTAAGTGTGTCAGTGAAACAAAAACCCAAAGGGGTTTCCAGCGTTTTAACTCTGTCCTGCAGGTGAAAATAATTCAACAAAACCTGTTCACAAGGCTGAATAAAATACATACCATATGGTCTTTTCCTCTCTCTAGTTCCCATGATGACTGACATACCATCAGCAGAGGTGTCTGTGCCCTTATGATGGTCAGTACTGTAGCTGTAGGAGCGGCACGGTTCTTTTAGCAGCTTGCTTCCCGCTTGTGTAAGCTGAAATAGTGGCTGGTAGGTGTGTAGTAATTGTTTTTCCCCCGTCGGCATTACTCCTACTCACGGCTCTCAAGCGTGCTGACACAAACACACAGGTAGCCTCTTTGACAGTCTTGACAGATGACAGTCGTGGTATGGAAACACATTCCTCCTTCTGCAACCGCCCAGTCTGGTCTAACCAGATCTCTATACACCTCCTTCTCTTACACTTTCGCTTCAGACAGACTGACACATCAGCTTCTTTTCACATTTCACCCGAGGACACTCCAACATCTGCTATCCTAATAAAGAAACCAAACCGCCTTAAGGCCCATCTTCAGCTTCGTAAAGGCTTCTGGGTATTTATTATGACGATGATCACCTAAGTTGAGGGTGCAGCAGAGTGCATTCGTTTTAAATACAATCCACTCACCTTAAGAGGACCAGCTACAACTTTTATGAGACTGAAGTAGCAGCCACTCCAGTCCATAGTGCTTAGGTTACTGTCCACTTTCACTTTTACATAAAAGTGCATCTGTGTCTATGCCTGTGTCCTTTTACTGTCTTTTTTTTTAAGTCCACCCACTCATCAAACTGCATAATCTAGAGTACAAGTTAAAGATGATGACGACTTCCTTGTACATGCTCTAATAACAACAGGAATCTTCCAAAACCGTCTCATCCATTATGGTCCTTACTTCACAGAAGTTCTTCCTTCACATTAATAAAGCCTGACAACAACTTTAGCTGATGATGCTGGCTTAAATTCACACCACATGAATAAAAGAAATCGTGATTTACGTCTTTATTTTGTCAGTAAAACAAATGTCAAATTTCACGACCAGCCAGTAACTGTTTTGTGAAACTTCTTTACTGCACTTCAGCGCTAGGTCAGCTAACGTTAGCTTTGTTATTATACAGAAAACATGACGTCTGTTCCAAATTTCAATAGGTCCATCCAATAGTTGTAAATACTTCTAACTCAAAAGTGTGAACCCCAAAGTCCTGCTAAAGGAAAAAAAAGGGACAGGGTCACCAAAATTAGGATTCATCGTCGGTGAAACATCCGTACAAAATTTTAAGCCAGTCCAGGATAATCGGGAAAGTGAAAATTTGATCTACTTGTGGCGCTAGAGCAAAAGCCACTGTCAGTGGATTTTATCCTCAGAGCACGATGGATAACTGCTCCAAAAATGTCCATTTGGACCAAATTGTTGGATGACCAACATCCACCATCAACAACCTCCTACGTGTCTCTTCGGGAAGGACTAAAACTGCTGAGTCTGAACACATCTGATGTGAAAACCACATTGTTGTCCTTGGAACACCTGTTGGAAAATATCTGATACAAGACACCTAAGTCTAAGTTTGTTTTGAAGTAACCCATATTATATGTGAACTTTTGTCACAGAGTGTCCCAGAAAAGCCCGTCAAATGCAGAAAAAAAGGTCTCTTTCTGCCGTTTGTTCGCCTTAAAGAAATTACTGGATGTTTTCAAAGTCCGCTGCAGCAGTCACTTGTTGTTAGCTCTCGTCTCAGAAGAGACGTCCACAACATTCCCTTTATGAAAATTAGATTACAACGAAAAATCAGAGGTTACATCAAACACAACATGGCTGTTTGATTCTTCAAAGCCTCTAAGACTATGACACAATCCCTTGAAGCGAGACAGTCTCTCTTCATCGAACCCACAAGTCTCAAGTCACTTATTCATGAACAAATACTGCGTTTGCCAAATTTTACTCTGAAAGAAATGCTTCCTCTTCCCTTTGGATTTGAAAAACAGTCTCTGATTGGTTTATTTTGGGGCCATCATATGTCACAACCCTCAGACAAATTAGTGGAGTGGTTTTGGCAGCAGGCCTCTCTTGTTCTTTATCTTCGAGCTCAATTATAAGCATGACTGTGAGCACAGAGGGTCTTTCATTGTAATTGTTGATCGTCATTTCCTCTACAGCACAATTATTTTTCCTAAATGCATATTTTTTAAAATTTTCTTTCACAGTTTTGCAACTGATAAACGTTCAGCCCGTCTGTCAGTCCACCATCTGTCGACTGCAAAAACTCAGACCTTTTCTTATCTTATCACCCAGTCTACATCCGGATCAGACGCTTGCCTTAAAGAGGGAGCAAAAAATGATGAGATGATGACGCATACGATGATTTTGACAATACACAACCTGTACTGTAGGTGGACAGCGATAGTTAGGTATTTTTGAGATTAACCTTACTGCTGCTTTGTTTTGTTATACCTAATGCTCTATAATCTCACACTTGGTCTAGACACGATCTTTCCTAATGTACCACGGATGCAGCTGTTACACAGTATTACACCAATGGAGGCGGCCAAACTAAACCCTAAAGACGTTTCCTATTCACTGGGTGTAATGTCAGGTCTGTAGAAATGACAGCCATGCTCACAATGTCACCTTTCTCCACCAGCATGCACGGCTGATCACAGGACAGCCAGATTGCTCGATAAGGTAGTTTACAACGCTATTAAATTTCTTTTAGATGCCTGATAGAAGATAATGAGCCTGAGAACATCACAATTAACAAAGTTAGCGTTTAAATCTGTGGTTCCTAAACTGGTGCCAACCCAAGATAACAGATTCAAAACTGTGATAGGTGGTCATTGTTTCGTCCACACAATGAATGCCCGAGTAATCATAGCTTAACAACTGGGCATGCATGTAAAGTGATATAGAGTTTGGATGACGTCTTTTTTACCTCTTCTAAAAAACAAAACTACAAGCAAAAGTCTAAGTAATGCATTAAACAGCATGGTTAACTACAGCAAGTACATTATTTTAAGTGGTTATAGGTCATGTGAAGAAAAAAAGAAAAAAAGCCACATTAATGTCTAGCACATCCACTGTGTTGTTTTAATGTGAGAGTTGGCCCTGGTTGATAGCAGGCTAACGTTAGCTGCTATGTTCTCCTGTATTGGATCTGGGGTTTTACATGGCCGTTACGTTAGCTTAGGTAGACAGCTAGCGACAGTTGATCAAATCTATGGTCATTTCAGGCGACAAAACCAATCCTCCACGGATACATCCTCAAATGAGAAGCCTGCTTCTGTCTTTAATTGTCTAAGAATCGATTATTTTGAAAATTAAGAAGATTAATCTGTCTTTATAACTATTGCAGCCATAGCAACAGTAACTAAGGGGAAGCGGAGCTTAGCTAACTGTCAGTTATGTTGGCTTCTTTGTTATTGTATGTACTCCCATTTAAACCACATGTAGCTTTAGATGTAGCCTCTAATTTAAGGAATATATTAGGTGAGTAAACCAGGCTGCTCAGCTGTGAGGCCTCCAGAAACACTTAGCAGGACCCCCTAAGAGGAAATATCTGTAGTGTCTCGCCTGCCTACAGTCTGGTATGGAGGCCCTGAGCAGACAAACAGAACTCGCACGTGACCGACAGACGAAACTACAGAGTAGGCAGCAGCACAGACTGTTTATATTGAGTTAAGACCCTAAATCAGGACAAGACAGAGAGAGAAAGTTGAAGAGACGATCCAGCTGCCAATTAGGAGTCCACTTCTGCTTTTATTATTCCAAGACAGCAGGAAGGAGAGGAGGCGGATGAGGAGGAGGAAAGAGTTCATAACAGAGTTAAAACCCGAGCCAGGATTTCTTTATTGCACAAAATATGTGGGTGGTTCAGGTCAAGCCATCATTGTTTCCCAGGTTCTGTGTAAAGGGGTTTTCCAGATCACAAGCCTCTGCATAGAGGCGCCCTTTATTTAGCTTTTCATCTTAAATCTCACAAGTTGAGCACTAATTAGACGTAAATATCACTTCTGATTCTTGCATCATTTCCACTGAGGTGCAAACTCTTGTTTATCCGGCAGAAATAGATGAAAGTCGGATAAACATCTGGGATGACCTTGTCAAGAGAGTCCTTGTGGCACTGATAGTTAAATACATTCAACCCTTTCTCCAAAAAATTAAATAGTGCCATTGCAGGGAAGTGTTTAGGATGGACGGTGGTGCATGCAAAGCATATGACTTTGACAGCAGACGTAGAGCTTCACATCCTGCATCTCAAAACAGTTCTTCAATAACAACATTTCCTCATTATGTTGCTAATAAAAGTCATCTGCATGGTTGCAAATTAGATCATTTTAAAGGAGATAAAGGTGATGCATTTGTAAAGTGAATGATCAAGACCAAGTTGACGAAACCTTCCCCATGGAAATATGAATGACACTGCATCAATACTCAGTCAATATCCAGTTATTTTAGAGTTTGATGCCTGAAATCAATTTGGCATGGGTTAAAAGTCAGCCAAATAATGCAATGTCACCACCCCTTAAAGCTATAATCAATATTTTTTATAAAAACAATGTATCACCATTATAACCCTGTGTAAGGGGTCGCTCATAATGATGAACCTATAGAGAGTTATCACCTGAATCTGCATCTCCCCTCGATTTTAGCTCATTGTTCATCTCTCCGGTCACAACTTTACTGTACTGGTTTACTCTCATGACATTATTTTTGGCTGCAGCATGCACAAAACTCGCAACTAGCTGCAGAACATAGTGAAACATTTAGCAGCTGAAGTTTCTCAAGGAGGAGTTGGTAGAAACCAGAGCTAAAGCGAGGGCCTTACATTCATCAGATGGCCAGACACACGACTCCTCATGAATGATAATGTTGTTCCGTAACTGCAGCAACTGTTAAACTTAAAAGGTCAATTCAGTTATTGCAGGTTTAAGGTCACCAAAGAACTAGCTTAATAAGTCTTTAACGAAACAATGACTTGGTAATCCGTGTGTTTAAAAACCTTCTTGTTACTGCATGCTGTCGTGCTAGGAGGTTTTTAGGTGGTTCATTAAAAATTACAACATGAAATTCTTTATATAATCCCGCATACTTACACCCTTATAGCCTGCAGCTAACGGGAGTTACACAGGGAGAACACAGGAGGAAAATCTGATGTGACAGAGATATGAAAACAGTGACGTATAGTGTACTTCCTCTTCAGATAAAATTACATAAAACTTTTACAGTGCTTTCCGTGTCCCCACATTTGAATATCGACTGTTCTCATCTAACTGAAAAATAGCTGATTGGTTTCCTCTTCCTGTAAGACTCCGGTAGGGAGTGGAAAGTGCTGAAAGGACAATGTTTTACCATGAAACTGAGCACATGTATGGCCTCCTGACAGCTTGCAGGCACGATACACAGAGTTCTTCTGAGAGCTGTCGATGTTTTCAATATCACTGACTGAAATTTCCCCCGAGGGAAGAACGATAATAACTCTTTTGCTTTGGTTCAGGTGAAGTCCACCAACGGAGCATTTTGCATCGCGTTACATTATCAAGAGCTCGAGGTTAGCTGCCGTGCATGTGCTCACTGCATGACGGAAACTCGGCGTGACAGAGGTCAACGAAGAGATTAAACACATGTGCGAAGGAACCTGTGCCCGAGAGCCACTGTAAATCAGTCGCCCTCCGAGATACCCTCAGGCCACTTCATGTGTGTGTTAGAGTGGTCATGACCCACTCAAAGCCACACCAGATTATCAATCACACCCGATCATCATCTGTGACATTGATGCATCATGAGTTATGATGCATCATTTCTTGTGCACGATGTGCACAAGAAAGAGAAAGTGTGTGCTGGGTGTGAAAGCACCTCATGAGTCGAGCTGTCATCGTCCCCGTTTAGCACTGCCCTTGCGGGCTATTCTTGAGTCTGTCGCCCTGACCTGCTCAGGCGAGGCCGTTCATTTTATTTCACTTGACTACGGCAACAACAGCCGTCCTCTGATCTCTGAAAACAATTAAAAAGGGTCACGCTGTGCGAGAGTGAGAAGGAGAAAATCCTGCAGACACACCATAGTATAAATCACATGACACACCGGAGTCAGGAATAGAAAACACAATGCAGGGTATCTCCCTCTTTGTCATGATTGAATCCTGTTTATATACACTGTGTATGAGTGTGTGTGTGTGCGTTTAACTCCAGTGGGGATTGACAGTGAGCGACCCAAGCGCCCCTGACCTCTAATCCACTAACTGTCATCCATATCCCTTCCCACTTGATCTCCTCCATTTGTCTACGCGTGGAGAGGGCTTGCGGCTTAATCCTCTGTGTGCACACCATATAAAGAGATGCACATATATATATATATATATATATATATATATATATATATATATATATATATAAAAACACACACACACGCCTCCACAAGTGAAATAGTGGAAGTATAGAAGCACGAGGTATACACAGCTGGGCTGAGTCTTGCACCACTAACCTACTTTGTGAAGCCGAATGCAGCATCCGCTTCTACTGCATGTCTTCATCTCCGTCCCTCTCTCTCTCTACGTAACATAAACAAACCGACTCACTGTACAAACACACCGTCACACACACGCACACACACAGATGTGTATATACACGCTGACAGGTTGTGTCACATGGTCATCCTGCTGCGCTGCTTGTAGCCTCTCTCGGTGACAAGCGGAGCGCCGCTGTCATTCTGAAGCGCACCGAGCCGATGATGGGGAACGTGGAAAAGGAGAGACTGCGACTGCGACAACCACCTCAGCCATCTTCACAGCACCGGCGGCGCAGTCACAGCTCATCCTCTCCTCCCTATGAAAGACGAATGAATTTTGCATGATGCAGCAGCATCTTAGCAACAAAAAAAAAAGAGAGAGTGGAGGGTAAGGGGTGGAAATATGCCAGTTTTACAGAAAAAACTGAGGATGTGCTGTAGTAGCAGTTTACTGACACATTGACCCCCCCTGAGTAAGACACAGAGTGTTACAAATCCCTTCTTAAAAGCAGGGCTGGCATTAGAGTGGCAATGCCACAAGCCCCAGGGGGAAACAAGAGGGCTGTAAGAGGCTGAAGGATGGCCAGATGCTGTACACACACACACACACACACAGTACAGTGGACGGTGAATACAGAGGTCCACACAGTGTGTTTTGTGGGCCTCAATCAGAAGGGGGAGACACTTGTATTTTATGTTGTCATGGTTCCTGCTCCAGTCCATCTACATTCCAACCCTCACCTATGGTCATGAGCTTTGGGTAGTGACGGAAAGAATGAGATTGCGGATACAAGCAGCCGAAATGAGCTTCCTCCGCCGGGCGGCCAGGTTCAGCCTTAAAGATAGAGTCAGGAGCTCGGAGTAGAGCCGAAAGGAGCCAGCTGAGGTGGTTTGGACATCTGATTAGGATGTCCACTGGGCCCCTTCCTTTGGAGGTGTTTAGGGCACGTCGAACTAAGAGGAGAACCCGGGGCAGACCCAGAACCCGGGGCAGACCCTGGAATGTGTTGCTGAAGAGAGAGATGTCTGGAACACTCTGCTAAACCTGCTGCCACCGTGACCCGACCCCAGATAAGCAGAAGGAAGTGGATGGATGGTTCCTGCATCTCAATACTGCTTCTAATATTAGCATTTTTACTTATGTTTTCCTTCAGTGCACCTCACCTATGACAAATATATTATCTACAGCCACCGAGGCTTAATATGTTGACTAATGATTGTAATCATAACCTGACAGAAACCACTGGATATTCTGGAGTTTCACTAAACTAAATAACAATATAAATGCAACCATAAAAGACATTAAAAGATGTACCATTACACAAAACTGTGATGTGATGTATCTAAGGGACACGGAGGAAGCTACAAGGAAGATATCTGACAGAAGTTTTACTTCTTGCTTGCTTGAAATCGGTGTAAAGCTCAAAGGAAGTCAAAGGAAATGTTCCCTTCCAAATCTTCCTATTATTTTTTTGATTAGTGCAGTCCTAAAAACACTAAATCAAAGTGCCACAAGGTGCCAACTGTCAAAAAGTCCAAAGATATTCAATTTACTATAACATAAAAGAAGCAAATTTAACATTTGAGAAGCTGGAATGATCAAAATTTTGAGAATTTTTTGCTTCAAGATCTTAAAAAGCCAACACAAATTAAAGGTTCAACCTCCAGCAGAAGAGGTGAGTGTCAAAATTTCTCCAGGAAGAGGTACAGGAATGAATCATCACTTTACGATCACAAAAATCAAAACTACAGGTGCTAAGTCCTGCTGGAAAATTAAATCAGCATCTCCATAAAGCTTGTCAGCAGAAGGAAGCACAAAGTGCTCTAAAATTTCTTATATTCTAATTTTCTGAGATACTGAATTTTGGGTTTTCATTAACTGTGAGGCATAATCATCAAAATTAAAAGAAATAAATGCTTGAAATATTTCACTCTGTGTGTCATGAATCTATATAAAAATATGAGTTTCACTTTTTGAGTTGAATTATTGAAATAAATGATCTTTTCCATGATATTCTAATTTATTGAGATGCACCTGTAATCAATGAATTAAGTAAAAAAAAGGATCTGTTGAAATATCTGTACGTCTGTGTTAAAAATCACAATTGTATAAAGATGCTGTAAGCGAGGCTGTACACTGGATGTACTGGCAGTCAGAGGGGGATACACCTTTTTCCTGCATCTTCAGCAGGTCAAACAATCTTACATAATTGTTCCGACCCTCCCTTTTCCTGTCCACTCTGCTCGGCCTTTTCTCTCTTCCCTTTCCGACGGACCTGAACCACACACACACATTTGGTGGAAGCCTTGATCCCAGACTCCCACAAAAGCCCAAGTGGAGCAGGACGTTCTTTGCCTGAAATTCACTTCAGCACATGACTTCAGACTCCTGGGACCTCGAGCACGCTCTGATTTTTCTTTCTAAAGAGGAGAAAAATAGCTCGATTTGCCTCACATCTCCCCTCCACGAGCCCCATGATGGTCTTAATTCAACAAGGACAGATCCCAATCTGTGACTCTGTTAGGCAGTAGACCTTTACTGCACAGCACTGCCTATTAGATGAGGAGGAAACTGGATACTCTCTAAAAAAAAAAAACAGTGTGCTTTTCCTCCTCTGCCCCAGACGAAAATTAAGTCTTGCCATCAGCGTCACAGCCATTTATAAAAGGACTTCAAACCCGTTTTTTAAAGGCAGAGAAAACAGAGCAGAGGTCCAAGAGGATTTGCACACACGCCTCGAGTTCACTTTAAACTTTTATTCATGCAAGTACTGAAGAAGCCCAAATCCAGAAAGCTGACTTCCATATGGGGTCAGTCTGTCTTATAATGTCTGTTGAGTCCAACTTAAACCGCTAAGGAGATGTCATGGGTAAGTTTAATGTGCTATCTGATATTCTGGGAGGCCAAACTCAACAAGGGCCCTCTGTGTTCGCTGACCTTTTTGTCAAAGATGAAACACGCGCACAGACTTCAGTCTATAGAGTAATGTCGAGCCACATACAGAAGCCAGAAGTCTTTCCTATCTCCTCATCAACCTCTGAAAGCGGTTACTGAGCCGTGGTGAGCTGGACTGCTGGTGCATGGTGAGTGTGTGAGAGCGTTCATAACAGACAAAACAAAACACACAGCTCCCACACACACACATAAAAACCATTCCAACTGACAAGATTAACAGAGCAAAAACATTTTAATGTTTTGGGAAATACATTTAATCGCTGTCTTACCAAGAGTTAGACGAGAAGATTGACACCACTCTCATGTCTGTACGGCAAATATGAAGCTAAAGCCAGCAGCCAATTAGCTTAGCTTAGCACAAAGACTGTAAACAAAGGGAAAAAGCTAGCCTGCATGATGTGCTATGTCTTGTTTGTTTAATCCATACAAGTGCTACAAGTGTAAAAATAACAAGTTTTGTTTTTTTAACAGGGAGTTAACTGTCCTGCACGTAATTCTAGATGACCTTGAGCCGATTGCTCGCCATCAGGGCGGCGATGTCTAATTCAAATGTCTGCCCTCTCAACTTTCGATGGTACTTTCTGTGCCTACCATGGCGACCACGGGTAACAGGGAATCAGGGTTCAATTCCGGAGACCCAAACACTGACTCAAAATGTAGAAATGTATTTCATTATCGGTCAGTCATATTTGCAATATTGAGAATTCTTTCAGTTATTATTAAATGTCAGGAACTAACAAAAAATGTCCATCGCAATTTGATATAGCTAATGGAATCTTCATATTACAGTCCAAAACCAAAAGATTTTCAGTTTCCAGCAGACAAACAGCAGACTCCACACTAAAACCTTATTTTCACTTTAATTACCCTCTACTGTATGACACCACACTTTTTGTGGAGTTGTAACTTTGTAGAGTTTTGAGCCTCTCCTGCACCATCCATCTGGTGCTCCCTAACATCCTGCAGAGCCCTCAGGTCCTTCACCATCACACAGGCTGCATACAAACCCTCAATGCCTGCCAGAGCCTCCTCAGGCTTGAAGTAAACATCCATAGTCGACCACGTTCCTGAGAGCCACAGTTCTTTATAGATATATATACAGTGCAGGTGAACCAGGTGACCCTTCTCAAAAGAGAGTTCAGATATGCACAGAGAAGATATTCAGTCTGGATAGCACTAAGAGGTGTGTGCTTTTAAAGCGTGATTTGTTCCTACGCTCCATGAAGACTTCAGGACGCTCTTCTCGTAGCCACTTGACAGCGTGTGGGCTGCGGGGGGAAAGACAGCAGCTGCAAATCTACTCCAAAGACAAAAAATCCTCAACGTTAGCAGGAAGCCGGCAGATGAATGACTCGGAGATCTCAAAGCCCAACACTTCGAGTGCGTCTCTCCTCGCCTGAGTTGGGCTGCAGTGTGCCATAACCCCGCAGACCACACACTCACACACACACTCACACACTGAACTGCCAAGTTTTAATGGCTGGTTTTCACAGTGTGTAAATACTACCGCGTGCAGCCAAACTTGCAACCCGTCACAAGGCGTGCAGTGAAGCCAGTGTCTAGCATAAATGCTCTGATTCATACCATATGGGCATCAGTCATGAACTCTGCACTGAACACAGCTTAGTGAATGCAGCTTACACTCAGAGCTGAAGTAGAGATCTGGTCAGTAGGTGTACATTTGATAGACTGTCAAAGTCAGTCATGCAAATCAAGAATGTGTTGCAGTAAGCTGTGCTCAGTCAGACAGGCTTCACTGTCACAAAGCTCTGTGGGCTCTTGTTGGCCCATTGTCCATTGAGCGACTGTTGTGGCAGAAGGCATTGTATTGTTGACTGTCATGCGTGTCAGATGGATTGCTATGTGCCCGTTTTCTCTGAGCCTCGTACAGTACGGCCAACAGTGGTTGCAGAAAAGTAACTGACATGAGAAAAAATACAGTAGATACAGGAAAATAAAGAATCCAGCCATACTAGCAGCTCTGTGAGGCTGTTTTTTAGCTAAATTTGGCCTTGATGGATCACCAAAGTTATTACAATGAAACCTCAGAGAGATATTAATGTCTCTACCACGTTTTATAACAATCCATCCTATTGTTTTTGGGAAATTTCACTCGAAACCACCAATGTCAACCACATGGTGATGCTAATAAACACACCAGGAGATCACCAAAGTCATAAGGATTAATCCTCTGGGGACCATGAATGTCTACAAAATGTAATGCCATTCATTTAGCTGTTAGGTATTTCAGTCTGGACTCAAGTGGTGGACCAGCAACCGAGAGGTGACAGTAATAGGTCTCTTTTTTCCAAACACAGAGAAGATTTCAAGCAGGTGGAGATGGAAAAGAAATGAAAAGTGAATCGCCATCATCAAGATGGATTGCTATGGACTCGTTTCCTCTAAGCCTCGTACAGTACGGCCAACAGTGGTTGCAGAAAAGTAACTGACAAAAATAAAAAATCCAACTGGAGAAAGTGTGTACAGTGCTGTGAGACTGTCTTTAGCTAAATTTGGCCTTGATGGATCACCAAAGTTTTTACAAAGAAACTTCTCTACCACATTTTATAACAACCCGTCCTGTCGTTTTTGGGACATTTCAATCGTAACCACACGGTGATGCTAAAAAACTAGTCAGGAGATCACCAATGAATCCTCCGGGGACCACAAATGTCTACAAAATGCTATGCAATTCCATCTAGTTCATCTAGCTGATTGATATTTCAGTCTCGACCAGCAACTGTGAGGTGACAGGTCTCTTTTTTCTAACACAGAGAAGATTTCAAAAGATAGAGAAGAAGATGGAAAAGAAATGAAAACTGAATCCCCATCAAAAGGTTGACCTGATTTGATGGATGGTTAAGGATGGCCGGAGACCTCTCGCTGTTCACTGAGTTAATTATAACCGAACAGAAGGACCTTCATTGGGAGAAACCTCTGTAACACACTGGAGAATTGATTCAGTAAGAATATCTAGTCCACCGCCACTCGTCCTCACTCTCTTTCATTGGAGGCACTCCATATTTCTTTGGACGCTTTCCAACTTATGCTCTGGCACTTCATCCCGCCTTATCCAATCCACACACACACACACACATCTCTTGTCTCGCTCTCTCATTCCCTCTCAGACATTTCACCATTGCTGCTACTACGACGGTGTCTCACTCTCGCTCGTTCTTTCCATCCTCACGCCCTCCTCTCTGTCTGTTCTCCTTCTGACACCTCGGTATCTCAACTCTGTCCTCCCTCTCCACTCGACTTATGGCCTGGCAAAGTGTGTGTGTGTGTGTGTCCCTTTGTCAGACATTGAAGTTATCAACCAGCCTGCCACATTGAGTAAATCCACGTCGCTCATTGTGTACTTTGTTCTGCTTCTACCGGAGAACCAAGCCCTGCCGTGGGCTCATGTGTGGGTGTTAAATTGTTCTAATAAAAAGCACCAATTTTGTGGACAATTCCCAACTGTTGACAAAAAACTAAACAACAAAACAAAACAAAAAAAACAGATGCTCTGCAGCATCAAGGACACTATTTACTCCAGATGTGAGGCCAGACTGTAGCATAAATCACACACCTATCACTCTAGGACATGATCCATCCATCTATCTTCACAGTGCCATAAGGTAAAAAGGAGAAATTTAATTTGTGTGATTGTCAGTGTGTCAGCGTACAGCCATGAATATATGTGAGTGTGAGCATGTGTGTGTGTGTGTGTGTGTGTTTATATGCTCCCAGCAGTTGTCAGCTATCCCTGGTTGGCATCACAGCACCATATGTCTGTCTGTGGGGCTGTGCTGACATGTGCCACCGCTGGAGGCCAGGCCGGCCCAACACTGCACAATGACAGCTTTATCCCCGCATGCCATGCGTTGCAAATAGTCACATCCTGCAGCACAGCAAGCAATGGGCACGTGGGACTGAATACCGCTGACATGCAGAGGTGAGACAACATGAGTAATGGTTTCTCACTTGCAGGTTTAAATCAAAAACAATTGATGATTTTGTTCAGTTTATGATTACAGGCTGATCAGCGGTGAAGCCAGAGGGGCGGTGAGTGGCGGCAGAGGGCCCCCCTGGAATCTGGTGCCCCCTCCTTGCAGAGTCAGAAGGTGATATGTACTGTAGATGGCTCATTAGTATAATGGACGGACAATTTACGACTACTGAACAGACCAACTCTATACAGGCCCAGAGGCCCATGGACCAGAACCTCTGTATGAAGAGATACTAACAGTTAAAAGTCAATTAAAAAACCACCAAGAGATGCAAAGAGCTAAAAAGAGACGCGAATGACCACAAAGATAAACAAAATGATCAAGAAGAGATGCAAAACAACCAAAAAGAGACATAAGATGACCACAAAGTGACAAGAAATGACCACCAAGAGAGCCAAAATGATAATGAAAAGGTGCAAAACGACCCCAAGGAGCCAAAAAGAGACGCAAGATGACCACAAAGATAAACAAAATGATCGTGAAAAAGTGCAAAACGACCCCAAAAAGCCAAAAAGAGACGCAAGATGACCACAAAGAGATGCAAAATGACCACCAAGAGACCAAATATGACCACAATGAGACCCAAAATGACCATCGAGGGACGCAAAACAACCACAGAGACTGAGTCTGTGTTACAGAAGAGGTGGACTTTTTACTGTCTATCCATGGCTGTAGCTGATTCACTGACAGAGCTTCATTTTACAATGTTGAAAGTTGCTTCTTTTTTTTTTTTATTACACCAAATAAACAACGAAACTATTAATCATTCAATAGCCCAGTTTATTGTTGATAAGGAACCGGGGCTTTACATACAGTACCTTCACAGTTTCACCTCATGTTTGCATTTAAAGTCATTCAAAAGTTTCTAAACGCAGTTCTGGGCTGCACTACATGGAGTGGATGTTGCAATGACACATCTGTGCCAACACATTAAAACAACCTGAGCTTTTGTCATGAGTCAATAAATGAAGCTGTGTCTCAGGGCTGACAGTGAGAGGAGGACCTGTTGGGCCACAGCTGACAAAGGCAAACACATGTATTGTCAGTGATCCATTCAAGCCCTGCTGAGTCTTAATCATCACCCTGAATGTAGGTCAATATTTCCACCTTAACACATCCGGCACATAACCTGCTCATATAGGAGGTAAGTTCATGTCTCTACCAGAAAATGCTGATGTGGGAAATATGACAGTGGACAGATGAGATGTGCTGCTGCATGTGCCTGATATAAACACTGAAAATACAGGCCAAAGTCACAATCCATACCATTATTATTATTATTATTATCATCATTAAACTGGGAGACACTCTATGAGGCTACAGAGGCACATAACTGACCTGAAACAGCTACAAATCACACTGAATGAATCATACCTTGGTTGTCCTCGTCCATGATTGCAGCCTGATGAATATATCGCTCACAAAAACTTCCGTTTGAGGGTCTAATTCACATTCAAATATGCTCGTCCTAATTTCCAGGACGCATTTGGTGCACAGGTTGTCTCACGGGCACCGTCTTCTTGTGGCCATTTACGCCTCGCAGTCTCTCTCTCTCTCTCAGGCAGTCCTCCTTCGATTCCGGTGAGCGGTGTGTCTCCGGAGCGGCGGCAGGCAGCAGGCGATGTGTTCTCGCCCACAGTGGCCGCGTTGCGTGCTGTCGTTATCGCTCCAAATGCGCCTTCACTCCACTAGTATCGGGAGAGTAGTTGACATGGCTGCGTCAAGTTGACCAACGCACACCTGGAGCAATAATAGTATAGGTGGTGTTGACTTCAAAATAAAAGACTCAAAGGTGTGACAAGGAGGTGTTTCTTTTATTTTGAAGGACACAGCAGGAAGTGTCTTGTTGCATTTTATGTAAAGTGACTTTAGATGTTAATCCCATCCCAGCTCCGCTACACAGGGCCGTCATCACCGATCACGTGACTCCAGGCAATAATGAGATTACATCCAACCAAATATACCTTTAATGTTTTTGTGGATTATACGTCACAGCTTAATTAAAAACAGACTGGGATACATTAGAGGACTTTTAATTTTATTAAAGAGGTTTTTCTGTGATGTGTGGATGCTTGCTTTCTAAACACAGGGCTCATTGTGTATAGAGGGGTCTATTACATCTATTTGCAATATAACGTGCATAATTATGTTTTAATTTGTGTATAATCGCCTGAAAATACGGCTATATGGCCAGTCAAGTGAGTCCTGAACCATCCCTTAGTTATTCTGATATAGGCCTAGACTGCCATGAGACTCTTCTTCTCTCCCTCTCCATCTGTACATGTTCATGTCCCATTAACGCATGTTACTAATTTAACTTCTTCCTCGCTCTCTCATCTGGCAGGTTCTCATGGATTGTGGCGACACCTAGATCGGGGATTGGTAGATCCCGATGCTGTGGTCCTTCTTGACATCCAAATAGTATTTTTATAATTATCATTATTAGTCATATCTCCATTAATATTAATAGTTATAGTTATTTTTATTGCTGCTGACTCAACCAGTCGCGGCAGATGGCCGCCCACCAATGAGCTAGGTTCTGCTCGAGGTTTCTGCCTGTTAAAAGGAAGTTTTTCTTCGCCACCGTCTCCAAGTGTTTGCTCATGGTGACAACTGTTGGGTATCTGTAAATAATATTATAAAGAGTACGGTCTAAACCTGCTCTATATGGAAAGTGTCATGAGATAACTTCTGTTATGATTTGGCACTATATAAATAAAATGTAATTGAAATATGTTCAAATTCACTTTTTCTATCTACGAATCCCACAAGTCCTCTTCCAGAATGGACAAACCAAACACCAGCTCTAGATTCAGACTTTATTTATTTATTTATTTTTAAAGATATTGTTTGGGGGCCTTTTTGAGCTTTATTTGATAGAGACAGCTGAAGAGTGACAGAAATGTGGGGAGAGAGAGATGGGGAATGACATGCGGGAAAGAGCCACAGGATCGGATTCAAACCCTGGGCCGCCGCGGCAAGAACTGAGCCTTTGTACATGGGGCGGATGCTCTACCAACTGAGCTAAACGACACCCCCAGACATTATTTTTTACAGAAGTTTCATCGCCACTGCAGTTCCTCCAATCTGCTATGAAGGAGACAGTAAGGCAAGCTGTAGTCAGTTGGTTGCAGTCTGCAACTTCACAGCTGGATGCTGCTAAATCCTACACACTGGATCTTTAATCAATTAGTCAAATGAATCAATTAGGAAAATTAATAGGCATTATTTTAATAATCTGTCGCTTTTTCACATAACATTTCGCGTTTCCAGATTCACAAACGTGTCTTTCCTTTATTTCATTTTTACAAACCAAACAATCATCTAACCAATGTAGAAAATAATCAGCAGATAAATCCATGATGAAAATAATCATTAGTTGCAGTTTTTTTATAAAATTGTTAAAAAAGGAGCTTCACCTCAGCCAACTACAACAAAAAACCTGCTTTTACATAATAATCTAATTATATAATATATGACAGTTAGGTATTTCTGCATTTTACCTACTGAAACTTAACATTTTCAATACTTTTACAGAGTATTTCTACAGTCTGGTATTAGTACTTTCACATAAGTAAATTCTCTCCTCCACCACTGAATACCAACACCAGCTGCTTTCAGATGTTAATGAATACAATCCCACACACAGAACACTATTTATATGCTGTAATATACAGTGATCTGATCGAAACTGAGGCCAGCCTCTACAGGTTTTCTCTCATATCTCTCCGTCTTTCATGTTGTGGTCAGCAGACCTTTATAGAGCAGGCAGGCAACACATTTTCAAGGAATTATAGAAAAGATCTGCCTTTAAAATATGTCCAAAAATGTTCAAAATAACCTGAAAAAGAGCTACGCAGCTGCTCAAAATGCTCTGAAATAGCACGCTGCATCAATAGACTTGCTACAAATCCAAAATATAAAAGACTGATTTCAGACTTTGAGGATTTGTGGACGAGACTCTTACATAAGCAGGCAGAGGCATCAGGTTAGGAAATAGTAGGATGAAGTGTACACACACACACACATGCACACACATACACAGAAAGTGCTTTGCAGAGCTTGTTTCTACAACACACATGGTTTCAATTATAGCATTCCTGCCTCCGCAGAGAAGGAGGGGGTCTCACTTCCTGTGTGCATTACTCCAATGGTCAAGCACGAACAGATGTTTTAATGTATTCAGTCATTTGTTTATTCATAGGTGTCTCTTTTGGACAAATGTTTCAATCTTAAACCTCTGTTCTAAACAAAGTGACAGTGTCCAGACATAACACAAACACATCTCCTGACAGAGTCGTAAGATTAAGGTTATAACTTTACAATGTATTTGTTTAGTTTGAGTAGAAGAAGAAGCAAATGATTTACTTCATTTTCTCAGATATAATGAGGTTGGTTCGACTGCAGAACCTGCAGAACATCATCACTTTCAACGTGTTTGATTAGTTTCACTTTCACTGGTTGATATACTGATGACATATTAGACAGAAACACCTTAAGATTGCTTCACTATCTTCCAGAGAAGGAAAAAAAAAAAAAAAGGTCAGATGAGCTGACACTGAGAGGCTCAAATGAGTCATTTTCTGCAAGTTCTCATCAGCAGAGCCAGAGGATTACACAACCCACTGAACCCTCTTGATCCGGCACGACCCAGTCTGAGAAGGCAGAGAGAAACTGAGGACCTACAGCGAGATCCTGAAGCTACACCTGGATAAACGTCCCTAAGGTGGTGGGTACGTGTGAGTATATCAGCTATCCACGAATGGCTGGATATTTGGGTACATTCATCTAGACCACTGGTTCGCAAGCTATGGTAAGAGTACCACTGGTGGTACTTGACTTTCCTGTAGTTAAATAAAATAATTAAAAACGTATCAAATTAAATTAAATTAGGGAATCCCTCAAATGTAATTTAAAATAAGTTTTGCATTTCCTGAAATATCTTCTTTCAATACCAGCCTGATACGTAGGCACGTTCATTCCTCTATAGAGTCCTACAGAACAGACGCATACAACCATAAGTTAAAATGTGACGTGAGATAGTAAGCAGAGGCTAAATGAATGGTTCAAAAACAGGAAACAATAAATCAACAATCTTAGAACAATCTTCTTCTTGGAAAAGAAAGAAATGTCTGTAGCTGATCAGGGTCGGCCTACTGGATTTTAAAGTTGTGTAAAGGCAATTCTGAGATTTATTTCAAAATACATTAAATATGTTGGAAAATAGTTGCTGAAAACATGTGAAAAGACTTTGAACGATATATTACTGAAATGTGGAGTTGGAGGTTAAAACAGTTTTTCATCAGTTTTCAGTCCAGGATTTTGTGGGCGGTCCTTAAAGGGTGGCTCGATGACACGCTGAGGCCACCCTGAGCATACCCCTGCAGCCCTAGCAGAGAGATAGAGATTAATTCATCTCACTCAGTGTTTCAAAGTTGGTCATGTAATTTTCTGAACTCATCTGACACGTTTCTGTCACTTCAAAATCGCTGCTTGACTTCTCCCAGTGGGCGTGGCTTCTGCACATTCAGCAGACACCTAATTTCATAAACTGTATGTTCAAATTTGACATGGTGGTTAATAACACTTTTTTCTTTGGTCTGACAAACTCAGAACATATATTTATTCTTACTTTACACTGATTTTAATGTCTGTCAAAATAGTGGTACTTGGAGAGACAAATATTTTCTGAGGTGGTATGTGGTAAAAAAAAAAAAAAAAAAAAGAAAAAAGTTTGATTTAGACGATGTTTGCTTTCTCCGCACTCTGGCATGACGAGGTTGTGAAGACCTAACCAGAAGAATTCCTGGAGATGTGCACCTCTTAGTAATGTGGAAAAAACAACGATAAAGTCAGCAAAGGGGTGTATATACATGTGCATTTATTGGTAAATAACTAGGGACGTCAATTCCACTCGTTTACATACTCGATAGATTCATGCAAAGTAGTTATCACGCACAGCAAGCCCTGCTTTGAATATTTTCTGTACTACAAGTGCCAAATAGGTCATATGCATAGTGTTGGCGATAGCTTTAGGAGCTTTGGTTAGACAAATACAGTGGTACTGTCTATTTATGTCAGTATTGGATGGACGTGGTCAAGCAGAGCATCGGCACTGAAAGTCAGAGTCAAAGCAATTAGATTCCTGCGTCTGTCTCTCCGACACACAAACGCACTCAGCACGCTCTATTCCACATAAATGTCATGCTAATGTGTTTATGAGTCATAAAGGAAACCTCTCAGTGTGGCCCAGATATCCCTGGCGATGATGATAAGAGGGAATTTAAAGCTTTAAAATCAACAAAATATCAATTTGGTCCAGTTATTTCAGACCAAACCACAAAACGAAAGGCCACAAAGTCATCAAAATCGGTGGCTAGAAGTGAACATGTGGGTTTTTTGTTTTTTTTGTCTGACCCAAACCCCCAGGGGAACGCACGTCTGGCAGATTAGGCCGACCATCACGGGAAGCGTCTGTGGTACTCCTGACCGACTTCACGTGACCTGATTGAGCAGTCGTACCACTTCATATGCTCCAGTCACCACAGCAATGCCCAGAGGGTGATCACCTCCTCCTCCCTTTAAAACTGTTGACCTGCCCCACCCTCCATTGTACACACAGAAACATTAAGCAACCCCCAATTCTCTACCTCCACCTCCCAAAAAACACTCCATTTATGACTGGATCCCCAAATCCTTTTTATATTTGCAGAAAAAAGCAGGACTAAGATACCTCATGGGGTTCTACGCTGTGGGAGGAGCACTCTTATGGGAGGAAATTGTGGCTAGCTCCCTTTTTTGGTCCACTTTGGTTCACACAGAAATACTCACCTTTGGATGGCTTGTGATGGAATTTTGTGCAGACATTCATGGCATTCATTTTGTTGATGCCTTGACTCCACCTTCAGAGCCACTCACCCTGTGAAACATTCATGTTTAAAACATGAACGACATATTTGTGTCGTCACCCACGTTTCTGAAGAACTGTTGTAAAGTGTAAAGCATGTGGTGGCTCTGGTTGCCACCATCTTGGCAGTCCTGCCTCCGCTTCCTCCCAGCTAATCAAAAAATTGGCAAAAACGTGGATCACTGGAGGACTGGAGGCGGCCTGAATGACGCCTGGGTGCTCAAATAAGCCATCTGTAACGGCCTCCACCTGTCAATCAAAGTGGCCACGCTATTGATTCTGCATAAATTTAAGCCTTGATATAATTTGAATGGTTGAGTTATATAAAAATTCAGACTCAGTACAGCTGTCATGAACAAGTAAATTAACTATAGAGACCAAAACTGTTTTTTGTACCAGGCTGTAAACAAAATTGGACATTATAATATGGGGGCTTATGAAGATTGACTCGTTCTGTAGCCAGCCTCAAGTGGCTGCTCAAGGAACTGCAGTTTTTGGCACTTCTGTGTTGGCTTCACTTCACAGCCACGGAGGCTGCCGCTTGGAAATATTTCAAACTGTACCACATGGACTGGCACAAATTTGGTACTCGGATGATGTTTCCTACTGACTTTTGCAGTGCCTTTGACAGATGGCTTGTTACACAGACCTATCTGTGAAGAAAAGGGCAGGCCAGATGATTGGATAAACATTTTCACCATCAAGAAAAAACCTTTAGTGTCGCTCTTTGTTCTTCTTTCTCTTCTTTCAATGAAGAAATACACTAAAGCCATTGTTGTTTTCAAGGAAGCAGTCACACACCTAGCGTTAAGCCACGCACGTAACTCATGCTGCAGATGCCTGTAGTTCTTCTCATAGCTCACATTCATAGTTTGAAGCCTGGCAAGATGGATTCTCGCCTGATCTTGTGATTTCGTGGTCTCGGGAATCCAGCTGCCTCACAAGGTTATCTAGAGCCAAAAGATCATAACTTAATTTTTTCCCTTTATATCCAAATAATTAGCAAATGTTAGCATACTAATGCTCAAAACATACGCCTGCTGAACATCAGCATGTCATTGTGAGCATGCTAATGTTAGCATTCAGCTCAAAGCACAGCTGTGCAAGTACAGAGTCTCAGAGACTAGCATGCAAGCATAGCTGTAGAGTCTTGTTAAGTTGAAGAAGAGATGATGCAGTGAATTTCACCACAGAAAAACTTTGATTTAGTCTTTTTTGCTCCCTTCTGTTGGGGATTATTATGCTGATTCAGAGATTATTTCTTTCCACTGATGCTTGGGAGTTCCCCCGTTCATCTTCCTCTATATGTGTATACCCCAAATCATGGCCTAGACTGTCCTAAACCAGGGGATGTGACGGGGTTTCACACCTCCTTCCTGTTGTGAGAGGTGATGGGGTTAAACTCTTGGTTATACCGTGTGTGTGTGTGTGTGTGTGTGTGTGTGTGTGACAGAGGTCACAGGAAGCAGAGGGCAGCAGGATTTCCTCCTTCCTTCACGTTTTCCAGCTCCGCATCTCAACGCACTTCTTTCCTGCCAACCATCTGATCGAAGGGCAAAGTTGAGTTGATTTTTCTGGATCCAAGGACACATATGAGTAGAGTCTTTATTTGGAGTCTGTCTGTTGGGCACAAAGGCAGCAGTGTTTACCTCCTAGACCTGCTGTGGTTACATAACAAGCTGTAAAGGTTATTCCTCCTCAGAATTTCACTCCTGACCATATAGCTCATTGTCAAGCTTTTAAAAAGGTTTTAATATTTTTAAATAACATCAGTTATCAAAGATATTATTTCAGTGAGATTATGTGATGAGTGTGACATGGGGGTGCAACAATAACATGAGCTAAGAGCATCAATAGCTGAACTATGATCTTTTAATGCCTTTCTGTGGTATATAAAAAAATAAGCTGTTGAGTCAAATGCAGTTGACACAAAATGTCATTATGTTTAATATATTGATGCTGCCGGAAATATTATCTTAAAGGACCAGTGTGTAGGATTTAGTGGCATCCAGAGGAATTTTGTTCTGTTTCAAGCAAAAGACTTTATCTAGAGTCAGCGTTTGGTTTGTCTGTTCTGTAGGACTCTATAGAGGAGGACCCGCTGTGTCTGTAGGTATAAAAAGATATATAACGATTCTTATTTTCATGCTAAATTGAATGTACTTATATAGTGCCTTTTTAGGCCCTCTTATCTCATTCACACATTCACACACATTCATACACTGTCATGCAAGGTGCCAACTGCTCACCAGTTTTTGTGAGCTAACCATTCATGGTTGGCATCAGATGCAATTTGGGGTTCAGTATCTGGCTCAACGATACTTCAACATGCAGACAGGAGGAGGTGGACGACCCGCTCTACGGCCTCAGGTGATTATACAATAATGAAAACAGTTGTGCATATTATATTCCATTTCTGTGATATTGCCTAAATGTTGCCTACATCAATGCAGGAATGCAAACTAGGGGGAAAAAATTAAGTTCATATTCAAATCGTCACACCAACACATATTTGAATGCTCTTTTGCCTGTATGACCTATTTCATTCCCCCAAAACAACTCCAGCAAATATAAATCTCCCTCCTCCACATTTCTCTCTCTTCTCTTCGCTTCCTCCTCTTCCTCCTCCCCCACTCAATCACACTCCTTTGATTCAGTTTTGAGGTCAGCTCGGAGCTCATCTCGGCACCTGATCTCATCCTTTGCATACGCCTCTCGTCCCCAGTCACAACGTGGAAGGTGTGCATCAGGTTTATTTGAATAACCACAAAGAGGATGTTATACACAGTAATGCTCCACCAAAACCTCAAACTGAGGGCGAAAGGGATCAGAGTAAATCACAATTTAAAAACGAATGCATCAGAGCGCAAATCATGTGGATTAATGTTTGATTACATTTAGCAATAGTAATCCAATCTCTATGCATAGATTATTAATATGTGTCGGTCATGCTGATGTACAACACGTCACAATAGAAATGCTGTATCTTCAGAGAATAAAAACTTGATTGACAACTCGATTCAGTGTTTAAATTTTAAAATTGCAGTTTTATCAGAGTCCACACAAGACGTGACATTTAGTTGCTCCAACTTTGTAAAAATCAAGCTATATTTCATGTTTGGTTGCAAAGCACAAAGTTGAAGAGTGTCAGAGCCGTGATCTAAAGGTTCAAATATGTGGTGTGGATAATTGTGATTGGTTCAACTTAACAGGAAAAACTGAAAAACTGTCTGATTTGTGGATAAAAACCAAAGTTATTACTGCCAAAATAAATGAAATAATGGATTTGTTGAGTGAAGGAAACTGTGGAGGGAAATGTTTGGTTCTTTGCCATAAAGTTCAGTTGGGAGTGACTAAAACTAAAGTTTCTCTTCACGGTTTCACCCAGTATAGATTTATATTCTGTGTGTGTGTGTGTGTGTTTGGTATCGTAGTCCCAGAAACTCTGGGATACTCTGTGTTTCCCAGGCTGCAGGTTGTTTTAAAGGAATAGTTTGACGAGTCAAAATATACACATATTCACTGTCGTGCTCAGAGACATGCAAACCTTTCAGCCATGATAACATTTGTATATGTCATGCAACTTTCCATATTAAAACTACGAACAAAATTATTTATTTCCTACAAAATAGAAAAGAAAACCTTGAATAAATATCCTAACAAAAAGACGCCAAAAAACTGGTTCTCCTTAATAATTATCACACATAATTGTCTCATAGTCAAATTTATTTAAATTGTAACTAAACAAAGACTCTTGCTCTTCAGATTAAGAGCTTTATAAAGTTCATACAAGCCTTGTGAAAAGGACTCAACCCTCAGACACATCATATACGACAGAAAGCTTACATGAACGAGTATAAAAGGCAATATTAATAAGAACTCATCTGTCTGGCCTCATCTGGCCTGTAAGCCCACTAAAGATTTAAATTTTGTAAAACAACACCAACCCCTCTCGATCCCAAACAAATGAATTGTTTAAAGTGTATGAATGATGTGTAAGGTAGTAGGTTGTACATTAAATATGCTGCATTGCAGCTTTAATTGAATCCCTGCCATTTCCATTTGCAGCATTATCACTCTTTCACACTCAGTCAAATAAAACACACGTGAGCTGCCGCAGATGCCAAAGGCTAAAACTCTATAATCTTTATTCCACAACCAGTTTTTTTTCTCTCTGAGGGTACAAATGGTGGTTGGCAAAAAACAGAGTAAAGATAACCCGACTTATCCTTCATCTATAGATCCGTCTCTTTCTGCCAGTCCTCTATGATAACCCTATTAAAATATTTTCCTCTGGCAAATCCCTGAGAAATAAATCCTCTTTTTTTTTCCAGAAAATGGGGGGGCAGGAAGGTTTGTCTGTCACATGGAGAAATACAGTTGCCTTGGCAACCCCTGATGGTTTTACACTGCAGCCTGGCATCAGAGTGACTGGTTGGGATAAGTTTGCTGGGGACATTTTGCACTGAGCGAGGGTGTCAGCAGTTTGAAAATCTACTTAAAGCAAGTGCACGTTCAAGGGAAGTGCCAAATGTGTCTGCTGTAAGTGGTCACTCCGTCTTTAAATACAAATATGGATCACAGGAGAGTTTGTAATTGATGTAGGTCAGAGAAATAAGAAGCAAATGCTCCTCGTATTTCAAGCTAAGTGTACATTTCCTCTCCAGAAACAGACTTTCTGTGTGAATGAATTAAAGTATTAAACAATAAATCACTATGAAACAGCAGAATTAGCTTCACGGCTATAGAAAGAGATGTAGCCTCGTTACCTGTGTGATGCCAGAGTCCCCCTGAGAGAGGCTGAGAGCTCAGGATGAGGTGGAGCCGGTACTGTGATAGGCTGCTTCCCCCATGTGTACATATCTGGTACTACCACATACTAAAGAAGTGGTGTTAAACATACAACAACCAACCTCCTTGTAGTGGTAATTAATTAATTAATTTTTAAAACATATAATACTATCAAATACTATGCTGGAGTGTAATTTAAAATAAGTTTGTCCTGTCCTGTATTGTGTTTCAATATCAGCCTGATACGTAGTCACATTCCTGCAGGTAGAATGTAGCTTGCATACATCTATGATTAGTTATGAGCTAAAATGTGACGTTAACTTAGTAAGTGAAAGTCAAATGAATGGTTAAAAGAAAACTACAACTGCAGGTCCAAACAGGAAAGAGAAGTTTGGATCAGGAGTACCAGTTCTGACCTGCCTCCTTCGTGAACTGCCTGTAGCTGAACAGGGCCGACTGTACTTCAGTGTAAGAAGCGGCTTAACAAGTTTGAGAAACACTGCCTTAAAGTGAAGCTTTTTAATCTACAGACAGAGCGGGTACACTTCCACGGAGTAGTACAGTTGTCAAGAAGACTCTAGGACCTTTTTGCTGTCGTTGTCATTCCTCCTACATACTAAGAAAGAGAGGGAGAGGCAATCAGTATTACGTTATGCAACTTCACTACAACTAGCTGCCAATAAATCTCACACACCTGGTACCTTTAATGACAGTAGTTAAAACTGAATAAATCTCAGGCTGCTCATCATCTGTTCTGTAAATCGATGGTTCATTAATTGTTAAGTTTTTCAGAATGTACTTTAAATAAAACAAAGGGAACAATGTGGAGGTGTTGTTATGTATTATGTTAAGTTATTATGCAACCATCGAATTGGGATGTTGCACTAGAGGAAGTAGACCTGAAGTATCTGAACAGATCTGTGAAATGCATCAACAACAACACACTGAAAATGTTTCGATGAGTACATAGTAGAATATTTTCAAAGGTCAGTGGTTTTGTCCCATGCATGTAATCTGTATGTGTGCCAAAGGTCAAAGGATTATATGTATACAAATGAAGGCTGCAGCCTTAAACTGGAGCTTAGAAGGTTGAGTTTGTTGGATAATGAGTGTAAATTTATATCATGATAACATTTATGATAATTGCTTTATATGAGAGGTGTGTTGTGTACAAACTTTGGAAAGATGAGATTACGATTTTAGAAACTGTGCTTGTGAAAATCCCCTCAGAGCACAAGGTGTTTGTATATATGTTTATATTAGCAGTAATTTGTAATTGAATCATGCTAACACTGTTAAAATATGATGTGTAAGTGAGAAAACTTAACATACATTACAAACAATCTGGAAAACCTTTAATTCTTTAAGATATGGTGATGTTGGGAATCTTCTCATGTACATACTTTTTTTTGTTTTTGTTCATCCCATTTCTACATCTCTGAGCACACCTTAACATCTTTTTCTTTTTTTTTTCCTCTCTATTCTCTTTCATTTAAAAACAGGAACCATGGTGGCTCTTATCTGTTGAGCAATGAAGAGACGGTTCCCCCACTCAACTTCCCTTCTGTCTTCCCGCCACCAGCCGACACGGTCCGTCTCCAAATTCGTCCATCCATCTACAACCCTGATTTCTCCTCTCATCCCTTACCCTTCTATCCACCTTCCCTTAGCCCCTCGACCCTCGTCCCTTCATCCTTCGACCCTCGTCCCTTCATCCATCGACCCTCGTCCCTCCATCCCTCGTCCCTTCATCCCTCCTACAGCACATCGTCTTGGTTCACCTTTATCCACAATATACAACACGTCTAAAACTGAAACTAAGTGAATAAACTCTGTGTGTGTGTTTAGCAAACCTAGAAAAAAATTAAAGAATTTTTATTAAAATGACAGAAGTGGCTCAAAACGGTGATTTCATTCATTTATTACTTCTCAGATATAATCATCCTTCTTCAATCCTGTTATTTCAAACCTCCCGACACACATTGCTTTCACTGAAATAAAAATTTGTGACAAATGCAGCTGAAAAAAAACAAACAAAAAAATTGCAGGTAACATTTTTCCAAAGTGCCACTGAGATGCAGAAACACAACAATGAGTGTGACGACTTGTGTGTACCAACACAAAGAAGACATGCAGTGATTCCCGTTGAGACTGCACTTATTAACAGACCGTACATTTACAGTGGCTGTGTCGTTATCTTTATGTACCGCTTACACAGCTAACCCGAACCTTAAATAAGGTGTCCGATCCACAGAGGACAAAAAAAACATGCATGTGTGTCATGCGTTGTAGATATTTACTTTTTTAAATTAAAGTGAGATGTTTACACTGAGCGCACATGTCAGGCGATAAAGAGTAGCTACAAAGTCCCACAGTAACAATCATCTGTTTTCACGCCTCGATATCCAGAGAGAGAAGGCAGTGTCATCAATCTTGACTCCTGAATCTCAGGACGCGACACAAACAGGCGAATAAGAGGCATGTTTTCACCCTTGGCTCATTTTTGCAGACATCACTCCCCCGTCCTTCCTCCACCCCCCCTCTCTGTCTCTCTCTTGCAAAAGGCACTGGGCTCATGTGACGAGGGCCGACCTCAACAACTAGCCATGTCACTTTGTTGCATCATCACACCAGTTTGCAGAAAGAAGCATCCTCTTCCTCCACATGGCTGTGCAGCGGCGGTGGCGGTGGCGGCGGCGGCGGCGGCGGTGGACAGTTTGTTTTCAAGAGGGATGAAACATGGCAGTGCTCACATTTATGTCCAAACACAGGCATCGGAGGTTCAGTGGATTTCAATGTGGACCTGTGAAGACACGAGGAGGCTGTTAGACGACACGCCACATACAAGATGAACGGATAAGACAGATGTCAATGTTATTAGGCACTGGGTTCATTTTGTGATGCTGAATTCTAGTGCTAAAACAATTAGTCAGTTAATCAATTACCCACAATTTCCATAATTAAATATGTTTAGTGGTTGAACTAAGAGCTGGAGAGTGAGAGCTGAAAGCAGTTGAACCGTCAGTTAAACTGTAAACGACAGGAGCAAATAAAAGTTGCAGCTAAAGCACTGGGGGTAGTTGAAGTGTCAGCATTAAAAACAACCGTCATTTATTAAGATTTTATATTTTAGTTTGTTTTATATGATGATAAATTGAGTCTTGTGATGGAAATTTGAGCTGGACCAGTCAGTCAGTCTAGTTGCAGATGTATCAATTATCATGTACACGTACCAGCCAGTTACCCGGTAAATAACAAGTAATTTCAGTAAAGAAATGCAAAATAATGATTAAGGTAATTAACAAACTGTCACCACTACATATAAACACAGACTGGTTAACTATTTTGTTTATTATTGAGGCCTTAGTGGATGCTGTTGTTGTACAGGAGTGCATTATATTGAAAGGTTTGTTTTTAATATTTTGGCCCTCTCGTGTAAGTTATGTGTAAGTGGTGGCCAAAATATTCTCTCAATATAATGCCAGTATAAGTCCAGTTTAACACTACTGCAAACTACAACCTCACTAATAAACATAAAAGTTAAATTAAAACCAACAAAAACCAAAACATTATGAGCTTCGTTAAAGTTAAATTTATGGCAGAGTTGTTTTATTGGGTCACATTGGATTGTATCTAATAAAGTGGCTGGGCAGTCAGTGCATATCGATGTAATGGTGAGTTTCTAAATGACCTTAATCATCATTTACCGGCTGATACATACATCAATATTGATATATCTGCAACTAGACTGTGAGATTTATGAGTCCAGCTCAAATTTCCATCACAATTTGATTATTTAAACAAACTAAAATATAAAATCTTCACATTTGAGTGTTTATATTTATACGTAAGTTTTCAATAATTACTACAATTGATCTTTTTTATATATCACTGACAAATAAAAGTGTATCTAATATTAAATCTGCGCTCATGTATGTGAATGGGGTGGACAAAATATTAGAAACTGCTGATCATACAGATGAATTAACACACTCTGCAGAGTTATTTACACATCATATGCACAGATATATACATTGCATTGTAACATTCATGCACAGAGGATTGAATCAGTCTGAGCTCAGAGTTAAAGTCCATCTATGCGCAGAGGCCAGACCTTTAAAAGACTCAACATGAAGAGCTTATTTACATTAACTGTCATCTTAACCGGCTTGTTTGACTGACCTGTAATCGGACATTAAACATCATGGAAGCAACGAGGTAGATGTATGGGAATCTGATTCGCAGTCGCCATGCTAGATCAAAAAATATCAACAAAGTCCTCGTCAAGCCTTTAGAAAACACTCCGTAAGTCCGACCAGCGGAGCCCGAGAACCGGAGCACTAAATAAGACAGACCCGCCATACGGGCCGACCTCCGCCCCGGCGGTTACTAAGGTTACTGTGTCGGTTAGAGAGGCGGACAGACAGGTAAAGTGCAGGCTGAGAGGTGACGCTTCATATTTCTACCGCTCCATTTTCACACCGGCTGGTTGTGTTGTTGGCAGAGCTGCTCCACCCCGACAGGCTTCACCTGCTCCACCCCGACAGGCTTCACCACTGTGATGGTTAACACATTACGGTGTGACACACACGGAAGATCAACTTGTGCGGAGCAATTTCAGCCCTGACTTTAGACTCGCAGGCAGATTATTTTTTAAATTTATTTATTTACTTTATTTTAAAAAGTTATCATACTACCTATATGCAACATATATACAATAAAACAAAACTGGAAAATCTATTATATCATGGATAAAAGTATGAACTAGCAATAAGTCTAATAATAATAATAATAATAATAATAATAATAATAATAATAATACATAAATAGAAAATAATTACATAAAAATACTAAAATCAAGCGGCAACCTCCAGTGCTGGTGCAAAAAACTGTAATTCCACGAGTGGCCACTTGAGGCTGGCTACAGAAGTGAGTCAATCTCCATAAGCGCCCGTATAAACCGGACTCAAAATGTCAGTGACATCGCCTGTATAATATCTGTAAATTATACATTATTTATGTAAATCATCATCACTACACTCATACTGTGCATACTGTATATTTATTACTTCATCCTTGCACTATGCTCCATTGCACCATTTCATTGCACATTCCCATTCAGTGTAAAAGGTTTTTTTTTATCCTTGTCTATACATACAGATATTTATATATATATATATTTACCTTTTTATATGTATATAGTTCTTGTTCCTGTTTATGTTTATGTTTATGTCTATGTTTCCCTGTCAAGTCCTATGTTTTGTATTTTAACTGTACCTATGTCTATATATGTTTGATGTTTGTACTAAGAGAGAAAGGTATAACCGGAGTCAAACTCCTCGTGTGTGTGCCCTGTGGGAGGACACTGTTCTTATATTATATATACAGGCTCTGGCTGACAGGCTTTACATATGGAGACTTAGCTGAAACAGTTTCACTTTGATGTATTTTGATAGGTGGAGATGGTGCATAACCTGGAAGACAAGCTCAGGGCTTAAATCACTGCTGGCTGTGGTTGAGAACGTCACTTCTTGTCTCGGTGTCACACTATAAACGGTCCGTCTTAATGATTATGTTATATTATCTCCTTCAAGTGGATGAGTTATTTTTAAGAATCTCTTCTCACATGTTGTCTGATTACAAACTCTGAGTTAATATTTAAGAAAAAAAAAGGTGTATTAGCAGCTGTTTGTCGGGTCTTCAAAGTGTCTGTGGGCGTTGTGTCAGTTCACCGGATGCACCATCTGGTGGTGGCTCGCTTCATTTTTTTCCTCACAGGGGTGGTGGCCGCTGTTTTGCTTCAGAGCTTCCCAGATCAGCCCACGAAAGCATGGGAATGTTGCGAGGGAATTTCTGACTAAACTTGTGTTAAAGTGTTAGATAAGTTACTGTAAGTCCCCCCAGAGGCTGTTGGACACCTTAGGAGCCTTCGCCGTAGCGTCAAAGGCCGGTAACGACACGCTGTTTGGACGTTTCACCGGCGACCGAGTCCGGACAAAGGAAAAGAGACTTGTGAGCTAACGTTAGCTGGCTCCCGGGCTAACTTAGCATTCCTCTAGCTGCGGCGCAATGCAGGCCATAAAGTGTGTCGTTGTCGGAGACGGGTAAGTTAACAAAACCCGAGCTGGCTTTTGATTTAAACCTCCCTTTCTGAATTAAATAACAAAGTGTAACATTAGCTTTAAAGTCAGCTGTCACCACAGGAGCTAAAGCTTCAGATTTTTCCTAACGGGTAAAGTTAGCTCCAAAGATTTAACTTCACATGTTTACATGCCTGTTTTTGTACTTATCCGCCATTACTTTCATGTTGTATTATTGATAAATGTGTTACAAAATATCTAGTATGTAAGTAGGAAGGCTAATCTTTGACTTAATTACCCTGGTGACATTGTTTTCCTCAGTCTTGGGTGAGTCAGACATCACAGGGCAGCTCACCTATCCCTATAAAAACCAGACTTTAAATCTGAGTTTAGCAACTCGTTCTTGAGTCATTTTAAAGAGTTAAACGCCTTGTTTGTGTCACATCATGGGTGGTAACTTGCTGTGTAATGCACACTTGTTTTAGCTTTCACTTTCTTTAAAAAAACACACACACAAAAAACAAAGCTAAAGTCCTGCAGCAGCTAAAGACTGGTCAGCTTTTATATGTGCAATAATATGTGGGAGGAAGATACACTCCTATAACCTCTGTAGTTCAGGGTGTGGTGGATACCACAGCAGCACAGTCATTCATGGGGCCTATGAGTGTGTTTAATTTATTATTTTCGATTTGAAGGGGTACTAGATAAGTTTCTTTTTTTTTTTTTTTTTGGCAAATGCAGTTCCTCTGCTGAGCTTGCATATCTTGCAAAAACACTGTAAAGCGTGATATCCCAAAGTAAAAGGCACATTTCATCTGAGTAGAGCTGACCCGGTCGGTGGGTTGATTAATCAGTTAGCAGACTCACAGATAATTGCAGAAAATCTGAGATTTTACCAGCAAAAATGCCACAAATATTCACAGCGTCGAGCTTCTCTAATGTGAAGATTTGATGGTTTCTTAGTGTTTCTATGAGAATAAACAAAATATTGTTGAGTTTTGAGATTTGAATATGCCAGCGTGGCGGTTTTAACTATTTATTTGATATTTTATTGCAAAAATGACGGACAGATTAATTGATAATGGAAGTAAAAGGTGTATTTAACTGTATCTGTTTTGGACTGGGAGGCTTGAGTAGAGCTGGTTGATTGGTATTCAGCAGACTCACAGATAATCGCAGAAAATCTGTGATCTGAGGAAAACAAATCACTGCTTCCAGCTTCTGTAATGTGAATATTTGCTGGTTTGTATGACAGTTGACTGAATATCTTTGAGTTTCGTCAGCTTTGGAAACTTAGTGATTGAAATTTTAACTATTTTCTGACATTTTATTGAGAAAACGATTGACAGATTAATTGATAATGAAAAAGATCATTGTTTTCAATCTCCTGGCGAGGAGCTAGACAAACGCGGTTGTGCAAAAGAGGAAGTTATATCAGCACATACCCAGAAAGACTACTGTTTACACTACAAAATATGTAACAGATTACGAGAAGACGTGTGTAACAATCTGAGGATCGTTGTGATGTGATTTGAGCGAGGAGGATCGGTTAAATATATTTTCAAATACCAGGAAACACGAGAGAGGCGAGAAGTTAATTCATAGATTTTAATTTACTCCTTCTAAATTAAATAAAATGAAAATAATGAATGTTGGAAGTGTCAGAGTGAAACAGGAGCATTTTTACATGTAATCTGGGGGTGTAAACTGGTATACCCGGTTTGGGAGAAAGTACTGAAACACATGAGGAAATGGCTCGGCGTGGCGGTGCCTGTATCACCAAGACCAATCAGAAATGCTAAATATATCTAAATATGAGCGGGCAGTTTTAAAGGTCGGGGTGGTCACAGCTGCTCAAATGATCCTCGGATTATGGAAGTGCACAGCCTCTCCAGATGTTAAAAAATGAACACATCATATGAACACACGTTGGCTAGAATCAACAATGAATTGGGGGAAACTTTAACACGCGACTGTATTTTTTTGCATATAGGATCTTTGTATATATTGTTGCATTATATGCTGGATATACTGTCTGTTGATGTTGATGTTTATTTCCAAGTTCAGTTTCCTGTTTATGTACGTATGAATGAATAAAAACTCATCTTCCTTCTCCTTCTCCCGTACAGAGCTGTGGGTAAGACATGCCTGCTCATCAGCTACACCACCAATGCCTTTCCTGGAGAGTACATCCCCACAGTGTGAGTATCTAAGCAAAACCCTACTGCAAACCCCTTATTTATTAATTAATTAATTAATTAATTAATTTATTTATTTATTTATGACTAGAAGTCTATCAACACTAGCAGCCCCTCATGTTTCCCCTACAGTTGCTGCATAATTCCGGTGGCATCTCGCTCATCTTGCTTTTCTTTTTTTTTTAAGACCAAATTCTGCTTTCCTGCAGAACAGGCTACAATCACTGCTGTAGCCTGAAACTGAGCGTAAAACAGTTTTTCAGGAAATATGCTATGTCGGGAAGTTGGGAAGAAAACCGTATCTGATTCTAGACCAGTTATGTAAATGATGTTGATCCGTATCCCTGACTGGTATGGACTCTCTCAGCAGGCTGCTGATAAACAAGATTGTGGTTCAGAGGAGCCAAATTAAATAAGTGATGAGTCACTTTTAAGAGAGCCGAGGAGGCAAAAGAGATCAATCAAGAACTTGGTTTCCATTTTAAGACTTTAGTTTCTTGTTTGTTTCCTGTCACGCTTTATGTCAGCGTTAATATTTTATCAGTTTATGATGGGTTGAGCTCATTTTCGCATCATCACCTCTGTCAGGTTCGACAACTACTCCGCCAATGTTATGGTGGACGGGAAGCCGGTGAACCTGGGCCTTTGGGATACAGCAGGACAAGAAGACTACGACAGACTCCGCCCACTTTCATACCCACAGACGGTATAACAAAAAAAACCAAAAAGAAACGGACAATGCTGTGTTATGTTTCACCCATTGTGACTCTGTTAATGTCAGTGGAGCCCTTATATAATCTTTGGGCACCTTGAATGAACAAGGAAGTTCAGAAGGAAAGGAAAACACCACACCTTTTGTACGACATAGACACAAGAGTTGCTACTATTCCCAGCAGGAAGTGACAGTTATAGGCGCTGATTGCATTCTTTTCCTTTTTCCAGGATGTGTTTCTCATCTGCTTTTCGCTCGTGAGTCCGGCCTCATTTGAAAACGTCCGTGCCAAGGTGAGTAGATAAAGCGCCGAGAGGCTGCGTGGATCTGTTTGATGACACGGCATTATTTATTTCCCTCCAGGGATGACTCAGATTTATGTTAATTCTTATATTTAACAACTGCTTTTTAACATTATTATATATTTTTCTGCTGTTATCTATCTGGAGTGTGATGAAACAGCCAAGATTACACATTTACTGTCATTGGAAACTCTGCAGTTGAGACGTATCGATCAGATTTTGTGGAAAACAAAATATTTTATTTACCGTCACTATACCTGTGGATTTTATCGCAAAGTGAGGGGAGTGGGTTGCACATTAATTGCACTGAATTAATTTAGTATAGCCGCCTTTAATCCTCCTACGCCACGTTCAGATCGACAGTAACCCTCTGCATAAAAAACAAATATGAATGCAGCGTGTCCGTCCACGCAGAGGGGGTACCAACACAGGGGTCGTCGGGCAAAAAGCTCAACTTTTACTGCGACGTGACATCATCTGCTCAGCCAAACACATGCAAGTGGCACATTCTGTGTGCATTACTTTGCGTGAACTTTGTTGCCGCCGTGATGACTTTCCAGAGTTATGAAATCCAGTCTTTGATTCTTAGGAACCATTGTGCAGCGTTGTGGCGTCCGCTAAGCCTTTAAATCCATTCATCTGTTATTCAAACTGGACTTCCTGGATCATATTTCAGCGTGTCACCGGTACTTTCAAACAACACACACCAATGCAGCAGCGCCCTGCGCCGTTTCAATGCAGGGCTGTGTTCGGCTTATATCACTGCAGCTCAGGGCAACATGAGCTGTGAATACACTCGATGAGATGACGACTGCAGAAGAAGACCGCTGAACAGTATCTGCACACTGTCCATTAGCTTGCAGTAAATTATAGATGCGACATTACTGTTGGATTGAGCTGATGTATGAGATGAGATCCTCCGTGGTTGTTGTCTCCTGCTTTATAAAGGCAGATACAAACCAGACAGTTGTAGCATTTTCAACTCACTGTTTTGGTTTTCTGGCCCATGATTTTTAGCGAAATTGCTCTGATAACCTCACTGTGCACTGCTTTCTCAGCACCAAACAGCTGGCAGACAGAGTTAGCAACTAGCTGGTGAACAAAGTGGAGCATTGAGCAGCTAAAGAGCTAGATATTTCGCAAAAGACCAAAAACGGAGGTAACGGCCAAATTCCACCAGGATTGATGTGACAAGTTCCGTGTGCGCTGCGGCAGCTGAAGCTAAGCACGGCCGGTCTAGTCAAAGTTTGAAACCCCATTAGATGCCCTGTCCTTTTTTAGAAGCATCCCAGAAGCTGATTTTCAAAATAAAACACCCTGTGCAAGCTTACGATCATAGAAACAGTTAAAAGGGAAACAATTACGTAGCACATTTACACATGTAGAAGTACATAAACCAGGAAAAATGACCAAATCTGAGCAAAGTCTGGCAGCTAAAACACTTCTGAAACAGTCCTGTGACCAAAACAGCGTTGCAGTGGCAACATGACAGAGACCTGCCGTAAGAGTATTGGACTTAAATCCATAGACAGAAACAAGACTCTAAATAAATGCTAATGTTGTAGACCGTAGTTCAAATGTACTCATTGGTCATACTATAATTGCATGTTCAAGATAACATAGACAGGTTTGGAAAGTTATACGTCTAACCTCTCAGTGTTGTTGTCTCTGCGCAGTGGTACCCTGAGGTGAGACACCATTGTCCCAACACTCCCATCATCCTGGTGGGTACCAAGCTGGATCTGAGAGATGACAAGGACACAATGGAGAAGCTGAAGGAGAAGAAACTCTCTCCAATTACATATCCCCAAGGATTGGCGATGGCCAAAGAGATTGGTAACCATGCTTGTCGACTTTACTGAGCTTTCCCTGAACATTTTTTAAAATTTTTTTCTGCTGAAATATTTAAAGGAATATTTCTGTTCCCTCAGGATCCGTCAAGTACCTGGAGTGCTCAGCCCTGACTCAGCGTGGCCTTAAAACTGTGTTCGACGAGGCCATCCGGGCCGTCCTCTGCCCTCCACCCGTCAAGAAGAACAGGAAGAAGTGCTCTCTCCTCTAAGACTTCCTCCACTGGAATGGTTACAGGGGAACATGACCGCTAAGTGGTGAGGGTGGCTAAAGATCGCAGGAGAAACACACCAGTATACACACACACACAAAAACAAAAAACAATGTACTTCAGATTCTTTCCTTCCATACGTGTAGCTACAGCAGTGATACCAACCGTTTCCATGAAAAATTTGACATAGGGGTCAGATTTAGGAGAAAGGGTTGGAAGATCATAGACCCTAGTTCTTTCCCAACATTGTATACTGTATCGACAAGTGAAATGAAATTCTCGAGGCCTTCTTAAAATGGATTGGATGTTTTTGTAAAAAGAAAAAAGGACCGTGGAATGTTTTCAATTTGTTCTTCCACTGGTTGTCCGCCTATTTTTATTTTGTTTACAGTCTTGTTTGTTTTGAGTGGAAGAAATATTGCCAAATACATCCTGCAGACGTGCTGTATTCTGTCGTCTCGAACCTTTTAAACCATCAAAAAAGAAAAATATATATATATATATATATATCTACAGCTGACAATTCGCTGCTGTCGTGTGCCGCTGTTTGTTCAGCTCTATGATCAATGGCATTTAGCGAGGGCAGTCGTGTGCCGTCGCGCTACCATCAACTACCATCTGTGAAGTTTTTTTTTTTTTGCCTCAAATTAGTTACCTGTTTTCATGTTAAATCATTCTCGTGTATCGAATGACGCCTAAGACTTACAGAAAATCCAGACTGGGAACAGATCTTCCGACACCAACAGTGCTATTACACCCTTAAAAAAAAAAATCGAAATGATTCAGTATTTTTGTGTTTGGCTCCAATCGGACCTGTCAGGTTTATGGTATTTTTTTAATTTTTATTATTTCCCCCTAGAAGTGTCTCAACTGTGTAGCTGCCCAGGAGTGCAAAGCTGAAAACTTTATTAGATATCGGATTAGAACTGTTTAGGTGTTTTGGTGGTGGGGAACAAGAGCACCTTTAATGCTCTGTGGGCATTTATCAGAAACCTTTTTGTGCAGCACATTTGATTTATTTTTTAATAGCATCACTACTGGCTAAGCAACGTCAGAGCATTAATGCCTGCTAATAACAGTAACAAAGCTACTGTCGGTTATGGTGTAGTATACAGTGTACTCATCTTTTTGTTATAATCATGTGATTTGACTATTTTGTATCTTTCTTCACAGAAGTTACACTTCACTCACTCACTGTATTGTTAAACTAACACTATGAATATCCTTTGTTTATTACCTCTACAGTTAACGCTACCTTAATCTCCCTACAAGCCTAGCTTTTTGTAATTAATGCTGATAGCATGTATGTGCAACATATACTGAAAACTTAAGATTAGAATTGCTACAGTTATATTTTTTGCCTATTTACAAAATGTATTTGAACTACTAGATCAGGGGTTAAGTACATGTTGCTCATCTGTATTGTATTCAGACATCAAGCTGTGCTTTAATTCAAGCCAATGTTGTGACTCTTTAGTTTTATGGATAAAAAGCTATTGTCACTTTTTGAAAAAGCCAATAAATTCAAGTAAAACAGACTCTACTCTGCTTCTTTGTTTGGACAACGCAGCATCAGTTTTCCTGCGATGAGACTATACTGGGAATATGTAGATGTAAAGGGTGAATTAGGAGGCTTCAGATGTAATTCAGTTGCCAGTTTGGGCACGGGGAAAGTTGCTTTTCCACATAATTAATCTGTCAGTGTATATTAAGCTTGTATGTGTTCATATAAGTGAATACTTTTTATTGAGTTTATTATTTAAAACAGTGTTTCTCAAACTTTTTACATTGGTTCTTCTAATTTAAGTGTATATATTCCCCTCCTTTTCTGGCATATTAATCATTAAACGACCCCTGTCACTAATTATAACCACTGACCGTACAAAGAATGGACGTCGTATCCATGACGTCACCCACAGGTTTCTGAAGAGCCGCTGAGAACCTCAGTGTGGTGGCTCCTCCGCCTCCCGGCTTGATCAAAATTTTGGCAAAGACGTGGATCATCAGTGGACCTGAGCCGGGCTGAATGATCTGTAACCTGTCACGCTGTTAATTATGTGTACCTTTAAGCCCCAATATGATTTGAACAGGTGAGTTATATAAAAATTCACCCTCAGTACAGTTGTCATGAAGGGGGAAATTAGCTATAGAGACCAAAACAGTTTTTGTACCAGGCTGTAAACATGTTTATTTCTGCTGTGAAGTTGGACATTTTAACATGGGGGCTTATGGAGATTGACTTATTCTGTAGCCAGCTTCAAGTGGACGTTTGAGGAACTGCAGTTTTTGGCTTCACTTCACAGCCACAGAGATTGCCGCTTAAAACCACCTCAGAAAATATTCGGCTCTCCAGGTAAAATCATGACAGATAAAATGCAGTTGACCCAGCTGGTTCAGGCAGGTTTATTCTTAAAATGTTGTTGACTCCTTAACACAACCAGTTCAAGAACCAGAGTTAATTTGGTGTTAAAGGTTTACTCCTGATCTGCACTTCTTTTCCTGGTATTTCCTGTTTCAAGCCACGATTGCAGAGTTTTTGAATCATTAATTTCACCTCCGCTCACTATCTTTGTCACATTTTATCTTGTAACTAATCATGGAAGTACGGACGCTACATGCATGAACGTGACTACGTATCAGGCTGATAAAATATTGCAGGAAATACATTTTTAATTACATTCCAGCAAAGTATTTTGTTTTAAATATATTTATTTAATTTTCAAAAATTATTGGAGGTACCACTACAAGGTAGTACCACCACCAGTGGCACAAGTTCCACAGTTTGAGAACCAGTTTTATTGTAAAATGGACTTTAGTTCACCAAATTGTACTAATTATTAGACCTATCTTTGATCTTTTATGACTCATATACAGCCACTTTATTATTGCTATTACACCTAACTACCTCAGCAATGAACAGTTAACACCTTACAGTGTTATCTTCCTACATCATCAGCGGCAGATCTGTAGTATTAGATTGCATTAAATGGTGTAGAGGCCAGGGACAAAACCCTCCACAGGACACCTGAAATAAACTCTGAGTGTCATAAAGAAGTAACTCACATGACGGGAACATTTCAAATACATTTTTATCACAAGATAAATCTTAACACAGTCATGTCAACATAATTGACAATTCATAAACCCACAAGGTTATAATATATTTGGCACATAAATCTCATGTACTCTGTCTTCGTACAAATACTTTTCATAATCTTTGTACAGCTTATGTGTTCATCATCTTCAGTCACTCGCTGGATTCGGCCAAGCACCGATCAGTCCGTCTTAATCTACAAACCTTAACAAGGTCCCTGAAGTTGTAGGTATGCTGGAAAGAAAACAAAAAGGAGTTATTGAGTAAATTCAGATGTAACAAACAACAGGAGTTACTCCTAAGATGACAACGAGCGCATATTTGAACAGCCCAGAGCTTCTGAGCAACACAAAACCTGTCATTACTGCACTGAGAGGATCATAAAAGAGAGAGCAGCTGCATGAAGTTAACAGATGAGTAAACTCTGACCTACTGCAAAACCCCAAATTAAATATCAACACTTTCCAGACTGGAAAGAACCCAACGTTACCTCTCTACCAGCTCTGCACCAACAATGTCATGGATGTGGTATTTCATGTGGAATTTCACGTGTGCGGCCGTCCGCCGCTCTTCTAGCTCTGCCTTTAAGACTTCGCTATATTTGGACTTCTTCACCATGCCGAGCACCGCTTTACGACCTGACAGGAGAAGATGGTTAGAAACAAACAGTGCCTCCAATTAGCAAGACAGCGTCACTGTCATAATGAGGGCAAAGTATTGTTGAGACTGTTTTTCTTAACACTCACCTTGTATAAAGTACTTGGTGAATTTGCCAGAGTTGGGAATGGAAAGCCACCAGCTGCCTGCGTCCCTCACAGTCAGGACTCCTGACTTAACCAGCTGCCTACATGGTGAGAAAATAAACAATGTGCTGACTGCTGATCTTTGAACACGTCTAAGGAGTTAGCATTTACAAATCAAGACTCATACGTTATCTCCGAGTCCGTGAACAGGAACTCCCTGAGCATCTTGTCTTTGCTGAAGCTCAGATCCGTGCAGGACGACACCACTTTCTCCAAGAACTTCTCCACCGTCGCTCGTGTCTCCCTGCCCTCCTCTGCCGCCAGCACTTTGGCCTTGTAGTCGGACGCAAAAATCAGCCCGAAAGCTTCGGCATCAAACCCGAGCTGGAACATCAGCAGTTCTCCTCGCTCCCGCAGTTTATTCTGTAGACCACAAAGGAACAAAACGGGTTGTATTTATCATATTTATAGACGGATAAAGACGTGACAACCTCTATGATATGAAAGAGCCATCTCACCAGCTCCTTGTCCACTAAAGTCTTGTCATTGTGTATGCTGTAGAGTTGGTGTTTAAGAACAATTTGAGGCAAGGTGTCATTGAAGAGCTTCCTGGGGAAGAGCGTCATGAGGTACTGAATGGTGGATTTGATGTCAGTCGGACCTTTTAGATGAAGAAACAAATGGAAAGTGAATTTTACATCCTTTAATGAGATTTAAACAAAATTGTAATTAGCTTTTTTTGGCATCCACACCCACCATGTTGGTTTTTAAAAGCTCCAAACTTCTCTGTGCCAACTCTTGTTCTCTTCACCTTGAAGGTGTCTGAAATCAGAGCGCGTTTCCTGTTCATACCTGGAGGAGAAATAATAGTCGACAAATCATGACTGAGATGAAGAATTAAGCTGTCCACCAGGTGACACAGCTGAGTCCCACAAACTCCCATGTGAGACCATCGTCAAAATAATTACATAGTAAAGTACAATCCACCCCATATCAACTTATACACTTATAGTCGTCTATAAATAACATTACTTTCTCCTTATGTGAGACACTGGAGTTTTCTAATCAAGACAAAGAAGTGTAGTGGTGTTTCGGTTGAACAGGTGACCGTGTTAACTGGCGACTGTTGGCCGAATGAGTCTGTGGTTGTCGTAGGAAGAGAATACGTAACTGTCTGTGAAACACCTTTTTTGACATTGTAACGTTAATAAGCAAGCAAGCCAGCAAGCAAACAAACAAACAAACAAACAAACAAACAAACAAACAAACAAACAAACAAAGAGGCATTTAAAGAGGACGGCCACGTATATTCCTGTTTTCATAGACTCATTCAGCCAATAGTCACCAGTTGACATGGTCGCTCGTGCAACCGAAACACCCGTTTCAGGTTTCAGCCGACAGCCGTTAAAAACAGCGTGGCTGTCCTCGCGAATGCTTCTTTATTTATTATATTTTATTAACGTTACAATGTCAAACATTACTAAGTGTTTGCCAGTTACATATCCTCTTCCCGTTTCAACAGCTGACGTAACTACGACAACCCCAGACACATTCGGCTAACGGTCGCCAGTTAACACGGTCACTCGTTGTACCGAAACAGTGGTCAAATGGTCAACGTGTGTACACCGAGCACAACATGTAACCGGTCAAATTCAAACACGTACCTGCTCGCTAAGTAACAGCTTTAATAACGTTTTTCACATAGCTCAAGTCCCGTTCACAGTGGACGAGCAGTTTGAAACCTCTCCCTTTAAACGGCTCTTTGCACGGAGCGTCTCGGCTACCACCGAGCGGGCCGGATGACACACTGCACCCGGTAGTAGGGTGAGGTGTTTTTTTTTCGTGTTAGCCTGTGATGCTAGTTAGCTACCCAGCTAACGGAGTAAACACACTGTGTATGTATTATTTTTCTAATTCACCGACAGCCGAAAAACAATGTGTTCATTAGAAAATATGCTGCAACATCTGATAGACGTGTTTATTAATTTGACCGACGTAGCATTGACATAATTAGTTAGCTGGCGGCTGGCTAACTCAACGTTAGCTGCTTTAGCTGTGCATGGGCGTCATATTTTCATTTATTTACCTGTAATTTAGTTTTAAAAAGTACTTTCTAAAAAGTTCTATATGCCAATATTCATTAGTATACAACATGCACATTACATCTTACAGTTTTACTATATATATGTGTGTGTGTATGCATTCACACACAACATACAGATATTTATACGAAATATAAAGCATTAAAAGTAAAAACAAGATGAACTTTGTTGATCCTTTGCAGGGAAATTGAAGTTTTAGCAGCAAAACATATTAATGATAATACACACATAATACACTGTAAGCATCTATTTTGATCATCAACATTCTTAGGGTACTATACAGACATAATATTACACTATTACATAAATAGTAACTACAAAGTGTATAAGACTCAAGTTAAATGAAGAGATAAGAAGTTGCAATGTATGAATACAGAAATTGCACTGGCATGATATGTATGTATGTATTCACACACACACACACACACACACAAGCAATATACAGTTATTTACACACAACATGAAGCTTTAAAAGACAAACAAGATGAACTTTGTTGATCTCATGCAGGAAAAGGAAGTGATTCATAACATAATACATAAATAATACACTGCAAGCATCTACTTTGATCATTATGTAGCATAAAAAGCATTAAAATTTAAGATATTATACACAAATTACTACAATAAATTGTATTGAGGCTCAGGTTAAATGAGGAGATAAGGAAGTTGCATGAATAAATACATAAATTGCACTTGAAGGCATGAATTTAAATGTTGGGTAAAGTGTCTACTGTGTGCACATAGCAATGTTAGCAGCATAAGAAAACCTGCTGCTGCTCTAAGCGACAACACAAGTGATCATGAGGCACAGCATGTTTTGCCTTTCCTGCAGGAGAACAAGACTTTCACGTCAGTTTGTTTCGTCGCTCTTTTCTCCACTAGGCAGCGATGGACCACCACAGATCCCATGACAGCGGAAGAAATCACAGGGAGATTAAAAACTTCAGACCAAACCACCACCACCACCACCCGTACCAGCATCAGTCTGGGCCAACTCCTGGGCAAAACCCACCCAGCTCTCGGGGCTTGAGCACCAGAAGGGAGAATTATGAAAGAGACTTTCCTGTGTACAAACAGCCTGTCGAAGTCGGATGTTTTTCCCTCGACTCTGAGCGTCGATTCTTCAACGACAGCAGGCAAATGAGATACTATTCAGAACCTGACAGAAATCCTAATTTTGACCTGAAGGATGGATACAAGGACCGCTTTATAAAGAGAGACGAAAGTGTGAAGGAGAAGCTGGACCACATCCTACGCTGGATCTTAGCCAACAGATCAAAGCTCAGCTCAAAGGCGGCGACCACAGCCTCACCATGGTAGGTGTCATCATCATCTATAGTGTCTAATCCAACCACAACTATGCTTCTCACTGGACACGTATTCTTTGATCAACCTCTGCTCTTCCCAGTGCTTTAGATGTTGACTTTGTGACATGGCGCGGCCATCTGACCAAGCTGCTGACCACTCCCTATGAGACACGGGAGGGCTGGCTGCTGGCGGTCACCAGGTTCAGGAACACGCTTTACATCAGTGAAGTGGAAACAGAAGCAGCTCACAGGGAGCGAGAGAACCGCACCGAGAGGCACGAGGAGATGATGTACTGGGGATACAAGTTCGAGCAATACACGTGTGCAGGTAGGTAGGTTTATGTCGTAGACCAGCAGCACCATAGCTGATAGAGAGATGGAGCTGGGACCCCCTATGACTGTACATATGTTGTATATATTAAATATGTATTAAATTAATGTGCAGAGCGTGCTATAGTGCCAGCTCACATGATTGCACAAGGTATAATGTCATGTCAAATAGGCAGATTTATCTCATAATATGTTGGATACAATAATATGACAGACCCACAGCAGTTTTGCTGTTGAAGACCCAGGTAATAGAGTATCAAAGTGACTCATGTGCATATTGCCTCACAATAAAAACCTTTAATTTAATTTGTAGTCATATCTATGGAAGCCCATTTCTGCCAGCAAAGAAGAACAATCGATGACATGTTTTTAATGACATGAAAAATAAAAGCACTCGTGGTTTTTCAAAATAAGAGATACTAAATCATTACTTAACTATCTTGATTTTAAAATAGCAAGTCAAAAATGTTCAAAGTTAGAACAATTAACCTATTAAGTTATGGGATATTAAACAGGTCTGTATTTTTTTAATATATATATATATATATATATATATATCATAGTTTTAACCTGAAAAATGAACATTTTGACTTCATCATGACTCAAAATCTCAGAGCTTAGAAATTTTTACTTAGTAATTAATAATAATTACTCAATATTTGTGATGTACTGTAGTTTTCATACAACTTTATTAATCTTTTAAACAATCATGTAGACAAATAATGAGACACAAACATGACAAAGAGTGAAAGGGAAGGGATAGGTGTTCTTTCATAATTTAGTATATACACAGTTTGCACTGTGTATACATATAGTCATAATTGTAACTTTATTATCAGTTCAGTTTATTGTTTATTGACTTACAGTGAGTATTTGTATCATTCCTAACACTCTTTACATGTGTGGGCTTCCATACTCAGCAGTCTGTCTCAATACATCTAACACATCATATAAAGCACATACACTGATAAGCACATCCATGTCCATCCCTGTAGATAATGTCCACAGTTCACCTGACCCGGGTGGAGTGGTTAACACTAACGAGGCCTTCTGCACTGTGGTGCAAACTCGGCTCGCTGATCACAGACTTCTGTTCTCCGGTGAGGTGGACTGTCGGGATAAAGATCCCAACGCTCCGGGTCCTCCTGCGTGCTACGTCGAGCTGAAGACCTCTGCGGAGATCTGCACCCCCAAACAGCGCAGCAACTTCCACAGGTAGATGATGAAACATCACAAAACGTCACGCGATGAACGTTTTCACATCGTGCCGTTTGTTCGATGTTCGATTTACCCGCTGTGGTCCACAGGTTCAAACTGCTCAAATGGTGGGCTCAGTCCTTCCTCCCTGGAGTCCCGCGTGTTGTGGCAGGTTTCCGGGACCACGATGGGGTGGTTGTTACTGTGGAGACGTTTCCCATCTCAAAAATTTCACATCTCATCAAGGTACAGTGTGATAAACGACTCATCAAAAACATATCTAAGCATTGAGAATGCATTTTAATCATTATTTTCTGGACAGAGCGAACCCAACTGCTGGAAGCCGACGGTCTGTATGAACTTTTGTTCAGACTTCCTGTCGTTTGTGAAGCGTGCAGCTACTGAAGACAATCCAGGGTGAGTTACAATGACTACAGTGTTAACCTTAACATATTTTAACCCCTCTGAGTTGTTAATGAATCCTTATTGTTCCCCCTCCAGCGTGGTCTACCTCTTCTCCTACCAGCCCCACAGAGATGTGACCTACTCCGTCCACAGAGACTCCCAGTACTCCTTCCTGCCACACTGGTATGTCAGGGAGATAACCAGCAGTCAAGACTCACAACACAAGTTCTGATTTACAGCCAAGACGTGGTGAACTGGGACTGTTCAGACCTCCAATGGAGGATTTATTTGTTATGTTAATGTTAATGTTAATTGAAACAAAATTAGAAAACAATAGGTAAAAAAAATGATTTAAATAAGTAAAGATGACTTCAAGTAAGTATTGAATCAGCAGTTACAAAATATGTTCATGTAAACTGTTAAGACAAAACATCTCAGCCATGTCAAGTCCTGTCATCGGGAGAAGAAAGAAACACTATGGAGAATTCATACCAGTGAGTGTAGTCCAGTAACCGCTGTCCAAATCTGTCACTGCTGTTGCGTTATGTTTTGTTTTGACAACTAGAAGTGACAAATTTTGCTTTTTTTTATTAAATAAATTTCATTTGGTTCTCTTCTTTGTTTGTTCAGAGCGTTCTGATTTTTCCACACACCTTATTAGTTGTGTTACCGAACATTTACCACCTCACTCTTTGCTATTTTAACATAAACACCCTGGCTAACAACTAAATAAAGTGGCAGTGGAGGCCTAAAGGTTAGAGAGGTGAGAGGCTGCATCAGTCTGAGTGTGAAAGTGAAAAGTAAGAGTTTGCCCCTGCTTCATTAACACCACGGCAGTGCCCTTAATCCCAACTGCTCCAGTGGCACACAGAGACTCCCAGTACTCCTTCCTGCCATGCTGGTATGTCAGGGAGAGAACCAGCAGTCAAGACTCACAACACAAGTCCTGAAGACGTCGTGAACTGGGACTGTTCAGACCTCCAATGGAGGATTATTTACTTAAATACATTTGATTTTCATCCTCTGAGAGAGGCGGTATGTATTCATTTTGTGTCACCGATCACTACGACACGATCCTCTGGATGTATTTTTTATTTTTAGTTGTTCAGCAGTAAGAACTTGAATGAAACATGTCTTTTTATTTTGCATGTGGTGAATAAAACGGTAATTACCGGACGTCTGATTCTGTTGAGCCCTCAAGAATAACTCAAGATACTTATTGATGCCTACAAGGGCTTCACTCCAACGAGTAAAAATTCAACTAATTACATGAGGTAGCATTTGAAAAAGGAAGCTGACATATTAATTGCACAAGTAACGCGGCTTCAAGTTTGGGAAACCCAGACTACTTCTACTAACTCCCCGTTTTGGAGGCATTCCTGCTGGAAATCAGACACGTTTCTTTATTATCCCCAACCAGAAATCCATATGTAGTGGGTCTTAGCGCTCCTGTTGGAGGGAGTGTGGATCCGTTTTTTGCTCACATTGTCTGGTCGTGCCCTTATCTTAAGCCTTTCTGGAAAGAAGTGGGTCGTTTGGTCATTTAATTTCTCATTTACCTTTTTGTAACTCGGGCATGTTCCTAAAGGCCTCAGGAGGAGCGACCTCGTACCTTCTGAAGATCTTTACAGCTGCAAGTACGCATAATGGAGAATATGACTTTCTCCCTTTGACCACAGAGGGAGAGTGGGGATAAATATTGGGAAAAATTGGATCCTTATAACCGGGAAAACATTTTTATTCTTTCCATTTCTGTACCTATGCCTCCTTTTTTTTGGCTTATCGTTCTTATTTTTGATCTCACTTATTGTGATGAATACTCCAGACCTCACCTGTTCTGTGTTCACACAAAAACAACAAACATGAATTACTGTCAATAGTTTCTTAAACTTTATTAATTCTTGTTTAACCCCCCCAAACAGTGGTATGTTAATTGAAACAAAATTAGAAAACAATAGGTAAAAAAAAGATTTAAATAAGTAAAGATGACTTCAAGTAAGTATTGCATCAGCAGTTACAAAATATGTTCATGTAAACTGTTAAGACAAAACATCTCAGCCATGTCAAGTCCTGTCATCGGGAGAAGAAAAATAAACATTATGAAGAATTCAAACCAGTGAGTGTAGTCCAGTAACCGCTGTCCAAATCTGTCACTGCTGTTGCGTTTTGTCTTGTTTTTACAACTAGAAGTGACAATTTTTTTTATTAAATAAAGTTCATTTGGTCCTCTTCTTTGTTTGTTCAGAGCTTTCTGATTTTTCCACACACCTGATGTCCTCAGATTTTCTTTCCTGCGGTCTAAATTAGTTGCGTTGCCAAACATTTACCGCCTCACTCTTTGCTATTTTAACATAAACACCCTGGCTAACAACTAAATAAAGTGGCAGTGGAGGCCTAAAGGTTAGAGAGGTGAGAGGCTGCATCAGTCTGAGTGTGAAAGTGAAAAGTAAGAGTTTGCGCCCCTGCTTCATTAACACCACCGCAGTGCCCTTAATCCCAACTGCTCCAGTGGTCAGCAGATCAGACTGTGGTCGTACTGGGAAGCTTACGGGTGTGAATGCGTAACTGTGAATGTGATCTGGGTGGTTCTCAGTGCTCTCTGTGAAAAATAAGATGTGCAGCTCTGACGTGAAAACCAAAATGTGGACAGTTTCTAACTTTTCCAACACAAAAGTTCAATTTCCTAGCTAATATGCTAACCGTTATTCAGTCTGCTGATACGTACATACATGGCGTACCTGTGGACGGCAGGTGTGTGAGTCAGTAAAAAGGTCTGAAACATTTAAAGGTGAGGTAAGTGATTCTGAGCAAATCTAATCTTAGACCCATCGGCTATCGTCTGATGACAGCTTAACCTCTGGAGGCAACAGCCAATGGGTCTGGGCTTCCAGTGCAGCCAGCGGATATCCAGGCCAAGACTTCCTCTGCAGTCTGATTAGCAACTTGACGTGTGAGAATGACACATTTCTGGTAACCTTTTTGCACAGATATCTGCACATTAATGCTAATAAAAAGCCAAACTGTTGTCTCACAATAGCCGATGGGTTAGTGGACTGAGGTTTGCATTTCAGCCTCTTTTACTCTGCACACCAACTGTTTACCTGCATGCAACTAAAGCCTGCTCAGACATGATTGGTCAATACTACTGGGACCACAAAGAAAAAACCAGGTCCTAAAATCTTGGTCCCTCGCCTGAATGCAGAATCTGTTCATAGAGATTAAAAGAAATACCACGACACATCCTATGATATAGTGCAAACTTAGGGTGTGAACTGTTTCTTTCTCATGAGCAGAGCCACGGTTGTTTACAACCACACACACACACAGAGGAAAGCTAGCGGAGGAGATAATCACTGAATTTGAATCGCACACCTAAAAATCACTTGCCACACCTTTAATGATGGAGGAGCTCAACGGAATTCCTATTTTCTTAGTAATCTTACAGTATCGCCATTTGCAACTAGGCTACACCACTGGGAATGATTAATAATAAAAAAGGCAGTGAGCCATAAACACGATGTTACAAAGTAATAATAATAATGGTAATAATAAAGATGTAAGGCAGCACTGTGATGAACAAACACTGTAAATTACTGCAAACCCGAACGACCCCACACGAAGCAGGACGCCGAGGTAAACAAAGGAAGACGAAACACTCGTACTGACCGATACAAACATAAAGACAGCAGACAGTTAAGTGCATCGTGGGTTTCATCAACAGTCATTAAAGCTCAGTTTGTCCGTGACATACTTTAGAGGCAGTCGGCGCTCATTTTCCTATGTTAAGTCATTTTTACTTCATATATTATCAATGTTAAAATCAAAACGTTTCTGAGCTGGAAAGGTCGGTGCAGATTTTACGCACAAATCTCTACATACAAACGGGAGATCTGCACTTATCTCCTCTTTCATTGTTATTACTGCTAATTTGTGACATCTTAAGTCAGTCAGCGCATTTATCTGACAGGAATTTCATGAGGTTTCTGTAAAAAAACAAAAAAAAAAAACAGCTAAATTCACAGTTAAAACATAAGACAGAGTAGAGAATGGTCCAGTGGTTTAGATCAAGGCTAAGTAAGTAGCTTACTGCTCTCATTATTTGCAACAAACCCCTGATGTTAAGAGACATTTTGGGGAAATATGCTTATTAAATTTGCTCTCATGCCAAGATTTTGTTATAAATCTTCTCGTCTAGTGAGCTAGCTGACTTTCTCTTCCCCTAAATGCCAAATATTTCCTTATAATGTCCAAAATAATGTGATGTTTCTCCAGACTGGTTTTAAATTCTGAGCTGATTTCACGGTGGGATATGATTTTAACTGTAATTGTATTAAACCTCTTTAAAAAGTGATGACATTCAAAGCGCTCACCGATTAATTTTGCCTCCTAAAAAAATCTATTTCATTAAGACTGGAGCCACTTGAGCTCTGGATCCACATGAGTAGAGTCTTTAAATACAGCCAAATCAAAACGACGAATGCATTCTCGTCACTTATTTAAGTTATATGGTTCTAAATTTGCTTCCCTTTACCCTGAAAATCAAAATAAATCCAGCTCCTATAAGAACAGACGTTCACCAGTGGAGAACATCAAGACCAGTTTGCATAAATGAACCAGTTTAAGGTCCAGAAAAAGACGGTATTACTACACCCAGCTCTGGTTGTAGTGTATGTTTTGGGCTACCTCCTGTAACGTTTACGTGACTGAGGCGTTAACACATCATGGGAAGATACAGAGCTTTACTGCTTCAGTTTCTTGTTCAGACCCATGACTTTGAAGGTGGCGGCAGTGATCTTCTCGTACACGACAAACATGAGAGCGGCCGTCAGTACCGTCTGCAGCAGCTTGGCCTCCAGGCCTTTGTACAAACCAAGAACACCGTACCTCCTGTAATAAAGGAGCAGATGTATATTAATCCACAGCTGTCACAACATCTTCCCCACCGTGCGCTCGCTGTGTCTGTGTTTGTGTTCATAGCTGCACTCACTTGATTCTTTCCATGAGCAGGGAGAAAATGTTGGAGAGGCTTCCAATCAAACCGCCTTTGCCGTCACCTTTGTACTGACCGAACTGGTGAGAAAGCAAAAAGCGGGTTGAGATTTGATGAGTTTTATGAGATTTATGCTGTTATTTATACAGGACAGCTGAAGATAGAGAGGAAAGCAGGGAGAGGGAGAGAGAGAGAGAGGGGATGAATGCAGCAAATGACCACAGGTCACTGCAGCAAGGCCTTGGCGTTTGGGGCGCACGCTCTGAACTACCAGGGTCCCCCAAGTTTTTGTGGCTTTGCATGCTACATCTTGCATTAAACACTCAGTCAGCCACATTTTCAAACCGAGAACAAAATGATGTTGTCTGACTATTTCTTGGTCAGTACTAAGCTGCAACCTCCGTGGCTGTGAAGAAAAGCCAGTGCAGAAGTATCAAAACGTGCAGTTCCTCAAACATCCACTTGAGGCTGGCTACAGAACAAGTCAATCTCTATAAGCATCCATGTTAAAATGTCTAACTTCACAGCAGAAATAAACATGTTTACAGCCTGGTACAAAAAACAGAGCTTCACAACGACTCTTCTTTATACTGTCTATGGTTAGGACCAGTAGTTTCCTAGAGTTTCTGCTCGTTGCTGGGCGACTGGCCCAGACCAAGAAATAATTGCCCAGCAACGAGTGTTGTTGACCGGACCAGCAGAGTTTTCACACTTCTGTTTTGTACAGTGTGGTTCACTGAAACAATGGACATCTATGTTACAGAGGAATAATCTATATCAGGCTTTGACTTCGCAGAAAATTCTTTCAGGTAGGATCAGTTTGTTGTTTTTCTGAGATTTGGTGACAATAATAAAAATATATAGACAACCATCTGGCTTCATCGTTCACAGTCGCTAATGTAGGAAGGGTGACATTTTATGAAACACAGCATTTACCCTCAGAATGGCCTGAACTGTCTGAAGAGGATACGTCGCAGTGGTAGCGATGGCCTTGGCGATGGCTCCAATGAGAAAGATCTCTGCTGAGGATATCTGTGGAAGGAGGCAGTACAACATGACTGATCGATTATAGTTTCCAACCAATATATATAAACAAGAAATCAAGTTTTTATCCATGTCATGACATGATCGGCACTTTGATCCAGACTGAAATGTCTCAACAACTACTGGATGAATTGCAATTAAATCTTGTAACGGCATTTATTGTTCATGGAGGATTATCAACTGTTAGCATGCTAACATGCAAAAGTAAGATGGGGAACGTTACTTAACATCAGCATGTTTTCTCAGCCTCACTGAGCTGCTAGCATGACTGAAGTCTCTTGTTAGATTTTCCACTGTGCTGTGAAATATCTTTAAGTGGGACCCTCCCACTTCAGCTGCCATTTCCACACAACAAAATGTTGCTGAGCAGGTTGCCAAGAGTTCAGCTTTTAGGTTTGTGCAACACTTTATTCTTCTTCCTACAACCTTTTTAATGGTGGCATCTCTCTATTTCTTGTGTGTCAAGAGTATTTGCACACGTTTAGAGGGCGTTACCTCACATTTATGATCAAGTGGCATTCATTATTCAGCACACTTGGGTAAGATTTGGATGGTTATGAACGTAGGTTCATCTGGAGCTGACTTTTTTCTTTTTTATTTAAGAGAATGCTGCTGCACTGGCTTTAAAGATATCTTTTAAGACTGTTGAACCTTTATTCGATAGTAGCAGCTGTAGAGTGACAGGAAAGCAGAGAGAGAGAGAGAGAGTGGGAATGATATGCAGCAAATGGCCACAGGTTGGATTTGAAACCCTGCGCCGCTGCTGTAAGGACTGAGCTTCTGTATATGGGGCGCACACTCTACCTACTGAGCCAACGTGCCGTGCCCCTGCATTATCTTTCTTGTGTCCTCTCACCTTCCTCCCTCCTTTCCCCGCCTTCCTCTTCATGGCTTCGTAAAACATGAACTGCACAGCCGGGTTGAGGACGAGGATGAGAGAGGGCAGAGTGCCGTTCCACAGAGTTCCCACGCCCTCATTGGCTATGATCTGTGAGAAAGCATCTGAGAGGGAAAGCCCAAAAACAGTTTTACAGCTGAGCGGCAACAAAAAGAAATGTTTAACTGTAATGATGAGATATACATATCACACACCAAATATGCCTCTGTACTGGGTCTGCTGGAGGTCTTCGTTCCTGAACTTTGCTCCCTGCAGCTTCAGTCGAGTGTTGACCACCCACATGGGAGTGGTCAGGATCACATTCACCACCCCTGCATGAGGAACAGATGGTTAGCTTTCTTGAATCGTCCTTTGGGGCACACTGTGGAGTTTTTGACCTCTAGCTAGCTGTTTTGTGCGTTACACATCCCTGCCGATGACTGCACATTATTCCACTGATCTACAGCCAGCAGTACTACACCAACACAAGCAGGGAAGACGACTGCTAGCAAGTAAACACAGACAATACTTAGAACTGAAACAATTAGTTGATTAATTGATGAACAGAAAATAAATGAGCTACATCTGCTGTGAGGACTTGCTGCCTTTTTCTCTTATCCCTGAGTCTGGACAGCTAGTTGGACACAAGAAGTGCAACAAGAGATCTCCACAGGGCAACATTAATAAGAATTAGTTTTTACTGTGTGTGTTTACCTGATACGACCCCCATGAGCAGGTCTCTGCCGGGTCTGGACTTGCCTAGACCGGATGCCGTCAGCTTCTTTAGCGTGTTGAACGTGTAGAAGTAGACAAAGTTGGAGCAGCACAGGCTGGAGATGACTGGTAACCAGCCTCTGTACAGAGACTGACTGGGAGAAGTGGTGGAGAGTCGTTTGAATAGTGAGCGTTCGGTCATGTGGCCACATCATCAGCCTAAACACGAGTGAGCCGGTAACAGTTTTGATTAGGGCTCCAACTACTAATTATTTTTCACTGACTATTAATCTGCAGATTCCTTTCTTTGTTAATCCCCTGATCTTGCACATTTCATTCGTTTCATTTGTGTTTAAATAGCTTGTTTTGTTTAACCAACAGTCCAAAAAAAAAAAAAAAATTATTCAGTTTTTGGCATTTTCAATTAAGAAATAACTGATTAAAAAAATCAGCTCCAGGTTAGATATTGTAGATTTTTGTGATCATAAATGTCTGTTGCAATTGTGCTTAACTCAAATGTTCAAATCCAACCACCAAGCCATTAACTTGCTTTAATTTGAACCCAGCGGGCTCTGTGATAGTAAACTCGACTTACAGGCCTTCTTCCTTCGCTATCTCAGCCAGGATGACCGGGGTGGACTTAGACTTTCGCTTCTCATCCACTGAAAAACAAACAAACACAAAACTAAGTGAACACGTGCTCTGAACTAAATAAATGTTGAAGCCTCAACATGAAACACAACATTGCAAAATATTTTCTTAGCTTTCTAAGAAACTCAGGTGATGCCTTCAGAGCAGAGGTGGAAGAAGAAGAAGTACTCATAACTTGTACTTAAGTAAAAGTAGCAAAACCACAATGTAGAAATACATAGAGTATCAAAGTACTACAATTAAAATATATTTAAAGCACCAAAAGTTAGTTTATTATTGTATTTTAATACTGATGCATTAACTTGACGTTGGTTAAAGTGAGGAAAATTATTATAACTTTATATGCTTGATCTGGGGGGTAGCTTGTGTATTTCACCCCGGGGCTCAATAAAGTTTTATGTTAATCTGGAATATTACATAATTTATTTATATTAGTAATCTGAATCCGCAAAGTAACTAGAGTTATCAGATAAATATAGTGGACTGAAAGTTAAGTACTACAGTATAAAGTAGCAGAAAATTAAACTACTCAAGTACAAGTGCCTCAAAACTGTATATAAGTACTATACTTGAATAAACATACCACTTCATCAGGCTTGAGCTTGATACAGTGAGAAAATTAAGAAAAAAGGAAGTAAGTTAAGTTAATAAGTTTATTTATATCGTATTTCCTGTTTTGAGAACAGAGTTTACAGACTTCACAAAGTGTTTGGGGGCGGCGGCAGTAGCTCAGGCCATGGGGAACCGAAGGGACCGCTGTGTGAAGTGTGGACCGGTAGCTACAGAGGGACTGCTGAGGGGCCTTTACAAGGTACCAAACCTCTGACTGCTGACAGGGCGCCAGTACGTGGCTGCCCATCACTCCACCATCTCTGCACATGTGCATGTCTATCAGCCCTTTGTGTGAGTGTGTGGTTAGAATAGATACGATAATTACTATATTTTTCACTCACGTCTTTACATATACAGGTCTGAAATACAACCACACACACACACACACACACACACACACACAAAGGGCTCATAGACATGCACATGTGGAGAGATGGTGGAGTGACGGGGAGCAGTGAAGGGGTTCGGTACCTTGCTCAGGAGGTGAACCGACACCTCTCCAGCTACCGGTCCACCCTCCATACTTTGGTCCATGCTGGACTTGAGCTGGCCACCCTCCGGTTCCCTACAGACTGAGCTACTGCCGCCCATTTCCCCATCGAGGGATCAATAAAAGTTAATCTTCTAATACAAAATAAAGCAACAGGTATAATAAACATAAAGATTAGGTGAGACTTGAGCTGCTTGTCACAGTGTAGGTAGGTTGATTCATGAGGACTAAAAGTCAGATTATCTTTGTGCAATCAGGACACAAACTTACAAGCCACCAGCCAAATACTTGTAAAATATGCCAAAGAGCTGGTAAATTTGCTCCACTTAGCAGCCAGAAAACAATGATTATCTATTATCTAGCCATGCTTCATAGTGAAGCTAAACTATCTGATCTCTCTGTAGGCTTGCTGCTATCATTTAACCTCTGTCCAGGATGATAAGACCTCCAACTCACCCTGCAGTCTGCTCTTGGCTGTGTCCAAAGGGAAGAAGACGGTCATAGCTATCACACTCCCCTGCAACACAACACGCTGTAGTTAAACATAATAATAAATATGAAAGGATAAAAGTTTAGTAGTAAAGCTTTTAAGACAACACCAGCCACAAGTTATGACATCTCCTCTTAACCTCTGCTCACCGTTGCACCTGCCACAGCATGAACCAGCGTCTCGTAGGACAGAAGGCCGACAGCCGAGCCACCGTTGCCGGACATCTCTGCAGCGTGTCCCGGTCAGACCGCACAGACCAAACACCGTGAAGTATCCGCGGAGAGGAGGGAGCTAGTGGTCGGGCTGGTTTTTCTAGCTGCGGGGGTGTCTCGGGGGGGATTTAGATAAACATTCACAGCTCAGACTTCATGTTGTTTGAGAGCTCGGACAGAAACAGAAAGCTGTCGAGCCGAGCGACGCCTCCGCCCCAGTCTCCATTCATTGGCTGAGAGCTCTGAGCCGGTTCACCACTTCGTCCTCGTCTTCTTTATTGTTGGCGTTCTCATCACCGCCACCTACCGGACTGGAGGGTGAACAGTTTAAACCAGGGCTGTCCAAACTTCTTTTAAAGAGGGCCAGATTTGATTATTTTGAACATTTTAAAAATGAAAAATACCAATAAAAGTTCTTTACAAATGCACTGTTCTGTAACAATTTTATTTCATTATCAAAGTCTGCAAAGTCTGTTAACATTTAAGTTTAAAACGTGTCACTCTTGCTCTTGTCTTTCACAAAGTCATTCAGAAAGTAATATTTTGTGTCACATCTACATGTACATAATACCAGTAATTATGTCCTTAAAGGTTCAAATCCTTCATTATGTCGACCAAAAAAAGCCAAATCTGGCAGCCATACAGCGTCTGACAATCCTAGCAGGCCATAAATAATACATTATAAAAACAAAGCTGCGGGCCGTGATTGGCCCCCAGGCCATACTTTGGACATCCCTGGTTTAAACATTGTAAAATCAATCAGACTAAAAACAAAAAATAAATAATGAAATAAAGCTCATTAAAATGTATAAATAGATAGACAAAATAGGATAAAAGCAAAATAAAATAAAAAATAACGGATTATTCATAATAATACAACATAATTCATAATATGATAAACTTTTTGGTATGCAGTGGAAACATAAGAAGAAACACAGTTTGTTAGTTTTTTTTAGTTTGTTTTCTGACTTTTCAAACTTTTAACAAAACATGGTGACATACAGTCATATATGTACAAACAAAGCATATATATGAACAAATAGTCTTTTTAAGATATTATAATTAAAATGAATAAATAAAGTCAAGTAATAACAACAAATAAATTCAGGTAATAACAACAAATACAAATACAATAAATACAACACAATACATACAAATAATGACGTTATACCATTTTTATAATGTCATAAGAGTAGAAAATCTAAAATCTAGCACAGAGTTCTTACTAAAAATGAGGCTCAGAAAATATGTTTGGAAGATTTAGTAGGCTGCACCACACGCCTCACCTACATGGCCAGAATTAACTGAAGCATTCCTGCTTTTGTTGAGGAAATTGCCATAAATGCCAGAGACAGCAGTAACATAAGATTAAAACACAACACAGTAATAGGTAAATGATAATTAAACAAATACAAATATACTAATAAAAAATAAGCAACATCAACTATTTAATAAAAGAAATCACCAGTGGTAAAAGAAGTATTTAGATCGTTTACTCTTAATATAAGATATAAGAAGAACTTAAGTAATTTTAACTTTTACTTGAACTTTGTACTCTTTATGCACGTCATATTTTATAGGGCATCGTTTTTTGTCTGTAATCTGTAAAAGAAATAGTAACTATAGCTGTAAAATAAATCTAGTGCAGTAATATTTCTTTCTGAAATGTTGTACAAGTACTACAAATGAAATGATACTTATAACATTGCTGTGAACACTCGTCATAAGGTTTTAAGTAATGGTCTCAAGCAGTAATTGTGTTTGAGCAAATTGCAGTGACAGGGACAGCAGTGAACTGGACTTTGCTTTTGTTTTATGGCTCTGAGCTGCTGATATGTTGACGCCCAGTGATCACTTTGTGTGCTCGGGTCAGTGAATTAGTCAGTGCATCCAGCAGGAGTTGGAGGTAAAAAGAAAAGAACGTGACAGATTTGTTTAAAGCTTTTCTGTTCTTTTAAGAGATGTCTAGGTACCACAAAGCAGCAATTGATGGGTACTTGGACCTCTTGAAGGAGGCCACAAGGAAGGACCTGAACACTGCGGATGAAGATGGCATGACTCCCACTTTACTGGCTGCTTTTCATGGACATGTCGATGCTCTTCAGCTCATATGCAGCAGAGAGTAAGCAGATACACTTGTTTTTATCATATCACACATAGCCTACCCATACACTGTTAAACTTCATTAGTGTTCTGAAGTTTATTGAAATGTTCTGATATGTCAGAGAAAGTCTGACAGATCAGTTTGGCCTTATTGTTACACTTAGACATAGAAATATACACATTGTAATGCAAATTTTACTATAATAGGTTACGTATAATGGTTTAAAACTAAACTAAACTAGAATCACCAGGAGAACCATAAACTGTGTTCACTGAGCAAAGGTTAACATATTTGTCAATTACTTTTATGGCTGAAAAATACTGTATATATTTACTACTTTATGTATTTTCATACTGTGAGTCAGTTATTTAGCACTTCATCTGGGTTCTGACAGCACCTGTTGTCATTTACTATACTATAATGAGCTAAAACTTCATGCCACACTTTAGACTGCTCGCTCCCAAGAGCTGAGCCAAATGTTTAATCAGCCAAAGCCTTACTATAAAACAAAAGAGCCCTTTATCTATTCCCACCACCCCCACCTCCATCTCTCATTCAGCACAACAAAAGACAGGCTAAAATCTAGCACAGCGTTCTTACTGAAAAAATGAGGCTCAGAAAATATGTTTGGAAGATTTAGTAGGGCGTAACACACGCTGCACCTACGTGGCCTGAATTAACTGATGTGTTCCCACTCTTGTTGCCAGCATGAGCTGGGATTTATGACAAGTGGTTGCAGGAATACAGCAATCAAGACTTTTATGACAGTGACACACAGCACTGGAGGACTTTAAATCTTAATGGTTTACTAATTATCTTCAGCCCTGCTTGGTATTATTATGCTATATGAAACTGTTAAGTTGTACCTTACATTTTTTTTAAAAATAGTCTGATGTTTTGATAAAAGCACTTATTTGCCCACTTGGTGAGAGTTAGATGATTGATCACGTCTGTAAAGTAAATATATAGCTGGATCCAGCAGCCAGTTAGCTTAGCTTAGCATGAGTAATGGGAAAAGGGAAAACAACTAGCCTAGCTCTGTCCAAAGGTGACTGCTTCTAACACCTCTACAGCTAAAAATAACATCTTGCTTGTTTAATTTGTACATAAAGTGTAAAAATGACACATTGTGGTATATCTTGGCCAGGTACAGTTGCCAGGCAACCAGCAGACACAAGAGTTACTGCTTCCTGCCAAGAAATAGTCCCCCTGTTATACTGAAAATTGTTATTTTTACACTTCAGTCTTTAGATGATGAAACAAACAAGATGTAACGCGTTAACAAAGATACTCTATAATAAATTACAATCTCCACCAGTAATATGAGATGGTAAACACACTTCCTGTATCCTAAATGGGTGTGGGCGATGGACTGTAAAGTTAGCACAATGCCCAATGGCACTGGGTATGCAAAATATAACAGTCCGAATGATATAAACCACATCAAACCATGTTAGATTATTATGCGGTTGAATAGTTAATTTACTTTGAGCATAATGAAGATTTGTTTCTTCTCAGTTTCTGTTTATAGGATTTTTTTCTGACATTTGTGCCAAGTTGGAACAAAACTGAAGGGTTGACTCTCACATATGAAGTTGACAAAAACAAGATGGACTTTAGAACATCAGATTAGATTTATGGAGTAAAGAGTGACCAATACTTTACCGTAATAATTAAGTTTTACTCCACTATGTTTTTGTTGTATTTGGATGTATTGATGTGAACATTTAATTTCAAATTAGTTTCCACTAAAGTAGTTCTGGTTATATAAATGTCAGAAATAAATATTCCCACTTCACTATGTTTCCTTTGAATTTGAGTGTTTTGTAAATACATGAATAAATCAATTCAAATCTAATCTTTCTTTTTGTGTCAAACAGAGGAGACCCCAACAGGAGTGACATCTGGGGGAACACACCATTACATCATGCTGCAGCCAATGGCCACATGCACATCCTCAGCTTTCTGGTCAACTTCGGTGCCAACCTCTTTGCACTGGACAATGACTTCCACACAGCTATGGACGTTGCTGCTTCTCGTGACCGCATGGACTGTGTGCGCTTCCTAGATGATGCTGCCTCCAGGCAGACCAATAAAAATCCCAAGAAGGTTGCCATTCTAAAGAAGGAGGCCAACAAAGAAGCAGAGAGACGTGTGAAACTTTGTGAGAAGGTGAAGAAGAAACACGAGAGCAAGATGAATAAATTGCAGGGTGGTGCAAGCACCTCTGGTTCTGCTTCAGAGGCATCATCGTTCTCAGATGGTGGTAACATGATTGGCGTCAATGAGCAGTTCTCCAAGCTTATTGCTCCTGATAAATCTGGCTCTCTTACAGCGAGACTTAAAGGCACACTCAACAAGTTTGGTAAGAAAGATAAAGGCACGCTGCAGAGATCAGGAGGGGATGGGAATGTTATTTACATCAAACCGGACAGTGGAGTGTCCGAGAAGCCAGACTTTCTGGGTGTCTTCAATGAACAGGATGAAGGCATGGAAGATGAAAGAATGGCAGGCTATGATGATGACGACGACAATGAAGAATCAGGCGAAGTCAAACAGTCCATCTTCAATCGGCCCGGGCTTGGAGGTCTGATTTTCATGAAGATGGGGCTGGAGTCAGAGGACATCCCCAGTGGGAACAATGAAAGCCTTGGCTATCTCGTTCAGAACGACTTGACTGAAGAAGAGGCTGCTGGCTTTGATGGGAGTGGTGACACTGATCTGCCGTGGGACCAGGAAGATTTGGGACTGGATGATGATGAAGATGAGGAAACCTCTCCTTTAGATGTTTTCTTGTCTGCCATCTCCTTGCCAGAGTTTGCCCTTGCATTCAGCAGAGAGCACCTGGACCTGGATGCGCTAATGCTTTGCTCTGATGATGACCTGAAAGGCATTCGGATCCAGCTGGGACCCAGGAAGAAGATCTTGGAAGCTGCTGCTCGCAGAAAGAATGCACTGAAGACTCCTGGCATCATTAAGGACAGCTGCTTGTGATCTACAGAACACATGAACAGTGATTTATAATCCAATTTTAAACTTAAAATGAGTCGGTATCTATGAACTATTTCTCCAACGACAATTCCCACAATTTAAAAATAATCAGACTTACACTCTCTAGAGATGGTATAGCACTGAGCAATCATCTGTATATACAGTATAATTCATGTTATAACCACTTACAACATGGCAGTAATGTTAGGACGTACGATATCAATAATAGCCTTCACACATTGGTTGAAAAAGTTCAACTTAAAACAACATAATAAAGAACAGAAACATGGCAACTCAATCTTATAACAACAATGCTACTGTATTGACAAAAAACAGACTTGTTTATTGATTGCTTCTTTTCATAAATGAGATAAGAGGATCAGTGGCTGATTCAGTTGTGCTGTTTTATGCTTGTTATAATTATTTTGACTGTTGACAACATAACTGTCAAATAAATAAGACCTGTGCAAAACAATGTCTCCAGTGTAATATTCTCTGATGCATATGTGTGTGTGTGTGTGTGTGTGTGTGTGCGTGTGTGTGCGCGCGCACTTGTATTCATCACATTGTGGGGACTTGATTACACAATTAAGATTGTGGGGACTCACAGATTGTGGGGACTCATGCGGCCTGAAGCTTCATTTTTATAATATAATATTATTTATGGCCTGCTAGGATTGTCAGATACTGTATGGCTGGAAAATCTGGCTTTTTTTGTTGACATAACAGAGCATTTGAACCTCTAAGGACATAACTGCTGGTGTTATATATCTGTAGATATGACACAAAATATTACTTTCTGAATGATTTTGTTAAAGACAAGAGCAAGGGTGATATGTTTTAAACTTAAATGTTAATAGACTTTGCATTACTCATAATAAGTCATGTTTAGAATGAACATGAGGTGAAGATTTGTATCAACTTCATGCAAGTTTAACGTATTCCATACAATTTATTCTTTGTTATCTGACTCCAGATGTGAAAGAAAGGAAGAACTGGTTTTTAGATTTGTTCATGCCTGATTGGCTTAGATTTGATTACATTGCAATTTTTTAAAATAATAATAATTGTGACAATGAAAACAAAATTGTTACAGAACAGTGCATTTGTATGTAACTTTTATTGTTTTCCATTTTTTAAATGTTAGTATTAGCCCCCCGGGGCATCTTCACATCGTCAAATCTGGCCCTCTTTAAAAAAAGTTTGGACACCGCTGGTGTAATGAAAAACAAATAAGAAGTGTGAATTTCAACATCTTATTATTTAAGTTAGATTATATTTATATTCAGTTATTTATATATTTCTTACCTTTTGGGACTTTAGCTGCTCTGATCTGTGTCTTCAGCTCAGACCTAAAAAAAAAAAAAAAAAACGAAGCCGGAAGTACTGGGACGTGACGTCTCTTGACCTGTGAGCCGTATATGGGAGGAGCTTCCGGTGAGAGGCGTCAACGGTTGTTGCTCATTACCGTTTGACGCTGGACCGTTGGTGGTGGTGGTGGTGGGGCGTTGTAGGTCACGATTATGTCCAACAGGTAGTATGTGTCACTGGTACAACCGCTGCACGTCTCCTCTCACCTGTCCGTACGTGGTAAGTGTTCACCTGAAAAACGACCGGTTAGTTTGACACGGTGGGAAAACGGCTCGTTTGCGCCGCCAAGCTGCTAACATGAGAGCTAAGCCTCATTAAGTGGGCTAATAGACAATCTCAGCTTGTCTCTCCGCCTTGTTGCTCCTCTCGCTACTTTTACACGTAAAATTAGAGCTAACTACTTTTAAAAGCTTGTTTTTGGAGTGTCTCTCGTCGCATCTTACTATCTTGTCCTGTTTTGCCTCCCAGTAAAGTGAGACATGGCTGAAATAATAGCCGTCAACGCCGGGTTGCCTTTGCCGTCCACTATGAACGTCACCTACCCGATCCAGGAGGACGTGAGCACCGCTGCTGCCGCCGCCGCCGCTCCTCCATCCCCTCTGAGCAGCGAGGACTACCTGTTCGTGGAGGCCCGGCACCCCAACACTGTCCTGCAGGGCCTCAACAGCCTGAGGCTCAACAACGCCTTCTGTGATGTGACCCTGTGCTGTGGAGGACAGGAGTTCCCCTGCCATCGCATCGTGCTGGCCTCCTTCAGCTCCTACTTCCAGGTAAACCTCATAGTTGATGTCAGCGACAGTCACACAAGTACAAGCCGGAGAAATCACGCTTTCTTCTCCCTCCAGGCGATGTTTTCCACTGACCTGATCGAGTCCAAACAGGAGCGGGTTGCCATCAATGGAGTGGAGCCTCAGATGATTGGCATGTTGGTGAGCTATGCCTACACGTCCGAGGTGTACATCTCCAAAGCAAACGTGCAGGTAAAATCTCACCATCTCCTCCCTCTGCTGCTTCCCACATCTTAAGTGTGTGTGTGTGTGCTAAAGAAACTGATTTAATGTGCCGCAGGCCCTGCTGGCAGCAGCCAATCTGCTGGATGTGATGGCCGTTCGAGAGGCCTGCTGTCGTTTCATGGAGCGTCAGATGGATGAGATGAACTGTGTGGGGATTCACTGCTTTGCTGAGGCCCATTCCTGTAAGGTGCTGGAGAAACGCAGCATGGACTACATACTGGAGCACTTCTGGAGTGTTCACCAACAGGTGAGAGGCTGATGGAGCCGTATATTATCATATTATATCTGATATGTTTGCAGCAGATGAATATTATAGATAGATACAGCCTGGAAATCTTCTATCACAGTGTCGGCAGCTACATTTAAATTGTAAATCTAACAGTTTATAGCTAAAATAAACTGCTGGTAACATCTGTTTTTTCGTTTTAAAGAATTCATCTTTTTTATACGTCACTGTAGGTTGAAAATCTTTGGGGTTTTGGACTAATGGTGACATCTTATAGGTCATATGTTTACATGACTCCATTCATCCACTTCGCTTATCCGGGGTCGGGTCGTGGTGGCAGCAGGTTTAGCAGAACGTTCCAGACGTTTCTCTCCCCAGCAACGCATTCCAGCTCCTCCTGGGGCATCCCGAGCTGTTCCCAAGCCAGCCTAACGCTCTAAATTTCTAAAGCTGAACCTAGTCACCCAACAGAGGAAGCTCATTTCGGCCGCTTGTATCCGTGATCTCGTTCTTTTGGTCACTACCCAAAGTTCATGACCATAGGTGAAGGTTAGAACGTTGATGGTCTGGAAGACTGAGAGCTCAGCTTTGCCTTTCCATGGTTTAATATGGCTGTTAATTAATGGTAAATTTTAAGATCAGTACCTGGAAAATCAAGGCGTTCACTGATTTGCATCATGACCCACAATGGCATAATGATCTGACTATTGCAGGTAGAGATATGACAGCATAAAGAGGAAAATAAAATCCCAAAATGGGGTTTTCGAGGTGATCATGGAGAAGATAATTATGTCCAAATAAAACAGTTTCACCGCTGCTGTCACCAGTACCTCACGAGGATAACTGAACCCAGCAGTGTTGTGGCTTCCATGTGTGAAAGGGGCTTAACAGAGATAATCTTACCTGCCTGTCAGCGGTTAAACCGACGACTACAAGCGATTAACTCCCATTGAAAGTCTGTTTAGAGAGGAGGCTGTTATTTACATGTCATTGTTTGTTTTTTACCCACCAGGAGGAGTTCCTGTCTCTGTGCGTGGACAAACTGACAGAAATCCTCGCCAGTGACTTTCTCAACGTGCCTAAAGAGGAGATGGTGTTCGAGGCGGCCATGTTGTGGCTGAATAAATGTTCCTCTCGCAAACAGAGCTTCGAAAAGGTCAGATTCGCTTGAGTTTACACAAGCTCAGGTGCTTCTTCCTTTCGCAACCTGAACACAGCTCTGTATCTATCTTTGTGCTAAAAGAGCCTTCAACTCAGCAGCTGCTGGTCTTCAAAACGGCCATAAATCAAAGGATTACATGCCGCCACTGTGAGACACAACTGTTGACTGATAATGAGACGGTGTCCCCCACGTGAAACGACCCCTCTTTTACCTTGCGCTGTTATTTTTGTTTAGTTTTTTCCTTTTTGTGTCGTGTTAATCTTCTCTTCTTGGTCAAAACAATTTTTTTCATGCGGGAGATGACGGGAGGCTATCTAAGTCTTAAATTTTCAAACTTTTCCAGCCACAGAGGATCTTTGTGGACACTCCACAGACAGAGTCATACAGAATACGTCTAGAAACTATTAATTCATACAAAAAAAGTGCTAAAACGACATGTTAATAGGGTTTTATGTGCCAGATTATTTCTCAGCCACGTCCAGTCACTTCTGAAATCTTTCCCCCTTTCCAGTCTTTGTGCTGATCTAAGCAGCTTCTTGCTGTAGCTTCATATTTAACATGACATGTAGGCCTGTTCAGTAATCCACCTGTGGACACTGTCTCAGATTCTCCTGTTGGATTTTACATCTGCTGGACACTCGCAGTGGCACAGTTCATCAGATTTTTCCTCATCCTCTTCCTCAAAGGTCCTGGAGCATATCCGGCTGCCTCTTATCAGCCCGTACTACCTCCACGATGTGATCGAGTCTCTGGATGTGGTGAAGGAGAACCAGGGCTGCCAGAGGCTCATCTCAGAGGCCAAGGACTACCTGCTGCTAAAGGACCGCCGCGGAGAGCTGTACTGCCCCAGAGCGAGGCCACGCAGGTCCACAGGTGAACACACTTGCACCTACGCACGTTCGTATAGTTACACATTGAAGCTGGTTTGTCTATCACTCATTATTATGACATTAGACGGCTCCTGGTTTCTGATTAATTGATTAACGAAAACATTGAATAAGGAAAAGAATCATTAGTCGCAGCCCGACACATCGCTGTGTTACATCTATCCAAAGGCCAGCGTGTCTTGGCTCACTCCTTCTCTGTTCCTCTACTCCTGTTACCATGGCAACAGGGACAGCTGAAGTGATAGTGACAGTCGGCGGGGAGGATGACAAGGTGGTGCTGCGCAGCGTCGAGAGCTTCGATCCTGTGACGAATCAGTGGAAGAATCTGGCCTGCCTGCCCTTCGCCGTGAGCAAACACGGCCTGGTCGTGTCGGGTGAGAAGACGCTACGAGATTCAGATTAAAACTGACTTGACTCCATGCTGGGTCCCTCTCTGAAATGAGCAACAGCTCAAACTCATGTGTTTTCTTTCCATCCTCTCTCTGTCTCTGTAGACTCCACTCTGTATTTGGCAGGAGGAGAGTTTCCTGATGGCTCGGCCAGCAGGGAGATGTGGCGCTATGACCCCTGCTTTGACTCCTGGATCGAGATGGCTCCTATGAATGTAGCTCGCTCTGAGTTAGGTGAGGCTCAGTATAACAACACTTTCATGAACTGAGAATTTAAACCACCATAAACCATTTTGCCATTTAATGATTTCTGCTCATTTAAAGTCTGTCTGTCTGTTAATCTTTTAAAGAGCTATGTCTTTTGTGGATACAGTCATGTTATAGCTGCACTAAGAGGTTGAATTCTTCATTTTTTTTTTTATACAGAAGGAAGTGAAGCTTCATATGTTTGTGTCAATAGCCTGAAATGTTTTGAACTTTAAAGGCATTGGTATGAGGCTCTTCTTCCAATTTCAATTTACAAACTGGTTTTGACTGTTTGGTAGCAGTGCACCGATTTAGCATCACGGTCTTATAATATTGTCAGGCTTAAAATCGATGCAGCAGATATTGTCTCTTTTATCCCACGAATATAAGAATATATAACCGACAGTATATCCTGATAACTTCCATACTGATCAGTATCAATATTTATCACGATATATAATTTGATAATGTTGCCATTTTTTGAAGATCACCCTGATAATGACTGAAGCCTGAAGAAACCAGTGAGTTCATCAGTTCAATATTGTTTATTGACATATAGACAGTATTGACAATAGAATAACAATAAACTGTGCAAACATGACTTGCTTTAAAATAAATCAATAAAAATAATAAATGTATAAATAAATTGTAATTACCATCTATTTTGTGATTTACAAAAAAACCTTCTGAATGAAACCTTGAACTTGTCTTGGCTGGCACCAAATGGTGGCGTAGTCTAGAGACTGCACTTTGTCACTCTTGAAATATTTAAACCATTTCCATATAATTGATGTCATGTTACCTTTTTGTCGACACTTTCCTCTGTGTTGGAGGAAAACACAAGACTGGCTATTATCTTGTTCATTTCTGCTGTCCATATAGAGGAAAAAGCATCTCGTTATCCCTGTAAATTTTATATTATTATATTAAGATATAGCTCAATAGCCTCATCTTCCCAAATACTAATGATGAGCCAGGACAATCCACCGTTATTATTCTTATTGGTGTATCACAATGGCTACACGTTACTTCACATGTTTAAGTTCTTGCAGTGGATAAGGGCATTAAGAAGTTGTAATCATCTGTGACTTTCCTCGCTTCACTCTCCCGTCAGGCCTGGTGATGCTGGACGGCTTCGTGTATGCAGTGGGCGGTTGGGAGGGACGCTCTCGTCTGGACTCGGTGGAGTGCTACAACCCTCACACAAACACCTGGCAGTTCACAGAGTCTGTCAAGATGGCCGTCACAAGTCCTGCCGTGGTGGCCCTCGACGGACTGCTCTATGTTACAGGTAGGAAACACGGGCAGGTTTTTATCGAGGGTTGTGCTGTTTTCAGTTTTTATAACGTTTGTCCTGCTCTGGTAGGTGGTGCAGTTCTAGAGGATGGCGACGGCACAGACCTCGCTCAGGTCTACAACCCTAAAACCGCTGCATGGACAGAGGTTGCCCCCATGCAGATCGCTCGCTCTGGTTCAGCTGCATGTACACTCAAAGGAAAGCTTTACGTTATAGGTATGGAACATACTTTACTACAACACTCACAGCACATGAACGACGCGACCTAGTGAAATCCAGTAACTGTTAAATCTCTTCTTCCAGGCGGATGGCACGCCTCGACAGAAAACACTGATAAGGTGGAGTGTTACAATCCCAAAACCAACCAGTGGACCATGTGCGCCCCCATGAAAGAACGACGCTATCGGCCCGGTGCTGCTGTGGTGGATGGAAAGATCTACGTCCTGGGAGGGGAAGAAGGCTGGGACAGGTGAGAGGCAAATCTGGAAACTTTCAGAAAAGTTGCTTGTGAACCTACAGGAACCATTTTAGGAACTTTTTAAGAGCAAGAACCAGGAGCAATAGTACTCCCCCTTTTTGGGGTACTATTGAGTTTTACTCGTTTGCTTAAAAACAAATCTTGCAGCAGTGTTGTCGTCAAGACCACCTAAACCGAGACCAAGTCAAGACCAAGACCAATGCAGGATGTTCACATTAATATCAAATATTTTTTTTTTTTCTAGAAAGTGTGGTGGGACAAATTAGACATTATTAGGTGATTAAGAGACTGTCCGGGACTGAGACAAGACCAAGTAAAAATGCAGTCAATTTCAAGATCCGTTCTCAAGTATTACAACACTGCCTTGCAGCTCTCATAACTTGAGTACAGCTTCATTCACACAGTAAGCAATCAGAGTGGCACAAGTATCAACATCAAGATGAGGGACAGACTTTCAAAACTAAGTAGTAGATAGATAAAGAGTGCAAGTGTGTGAATTAGATCAAGACAAAGGGAGGATAATGGTTAAGAGAACAAACGGTTTAATAAGTTTTCTGTTTTCAGTCTCTTTCTAGCTCTGCATATCCTCTTTATAAAGAATCGTGTTAAATTGGAATACTTGCTACTTAATCTTCATGGTGTTCAGCTGCAGTAGAAATGCACAAAGAGGCTTTTGGTTCCTGATTTAGTTCTGAGGATTAAAAACAGGAGAACAGACAATTTTACAGCCTTTCTTCTTGACTCGATTGTTGAATTTACAGCTTTTTTTAATGCTGATTTCTGTTTCCGTGCAGATATCACGACACTATCGAGAGGTACTGTGATGAGACGGACACGTGGGAGATCGTCGGGGAGATGCCCACCAGTCGCAGCTGGCTCAGCTGTGTGTCTCTCCAGCTGAGGAAGGACATCCACGTGAGCAGGTGTCCCGGGACGCCAAATGACAACTGAGCGAGTGGTGTCCGGGGAGAGGAAATTATTTGTGGTTATTATTCGCACCCTCATTGGGAGACTGTGCACTACAAAGCTCAGAGCTGTGGGAACAGCGAACTGAGCTGATGCCAGGAATTGGCACAGCGCTGTTTGAGCTGTTACTGGTGGCAAAAAGTAGACGGTTTTTAAATCAGTGACGCTTGTAGAGTCACAAACGGATCCCTAAAGGAAACGTCACACACGAATCTCAAGTAATCGACTGATCGACATCAGTCAGCAGTCTAAACTCACTCTCTGTATGATGTGAATATGTTTAGGGTACTATTTTATTGTCCAAGCACCTCAAATCTGTGAAGATTTTCCCAGCCAACATAGTGTATTTTTGTATTATTGTTATTATTATTATGTGTTATAAGCTATGAGAAGCTCTGAGAAATATCTTAACGTAAACATTTCGCTCTCTTAAAAGATGCTCTACGGGCCAAAGAATCTCACTTTGAATATTTTTGGAGGTTACCTGTGAAAAAAAGATACGTCTATACGTGAGCAGTGTTTTTTGTATTTAAACTTTGTACGTCCTGAATGATTGTCTTTACTACCTGTGATATGTTGAGTATATTTTTGTAATGTAGTGTGTGTACATTTTAGTGAATTTTAAATGGAGTTGGGTTCTAATAAAGATGTTTAATTCTTTAATGTGAATGCTGGTGTTTGTTTTCATTAATATGATGTAATGAACTGTGATACAAGAGCCATGCAATACTTAAAATATTAATGTTTGTGTTGTTTGTTTAAACTTAGAAAGCCTAGTTTTAGAAAATGTATATTTAAACAACCAGTAGTAAATTATAGAAATCCATTTCTGTATTTCAGTATTGACTTGTGTTCTCGTATCTTAAAGGTTCCCTGTAGTAGTGCTACAGAGCTAGATGGAGCCATATATAGGCACAGTGCTACCAGTGGTTTCCCACTATTACACTGATCTACAGGTGGTGGTTTTAAGCTTTGTAAATGTTTAATGAGGAAGGAAATGTATTCAACATGTCTGCTCGGGCTAAACGATACACTCAATGAGTTTCAAGCAAGCAACAACCTCCATGGCTGTGAAGTGAAACCCACGTGGAAGTACCAAAATAAAAGCTACAATTCCTCGAACGTCCACTTGAGGCTGGCTGAAGAACAAGTCAATCCCCATAAGCCACCAATGAGTTTGGTTCTGCTCTTGTTTTTTGTTTGTTAAAAGGAAGTTTTTCCTCACCACCGTTGCCAAGTGCTTGCTCATGGTGGAATTGTTGGGTCTCTGTAGATAATATTATAAAGAGTACGGTCTAGACCTGCTCTGTATGGGAAGTCTCATGAGATAACTTTTGTTATGATTTGGCACTATATAAATAAAATTGAGTTGAATTAATGAAAACATACTATTATTCTGCCATATTCTGTAGAGCCCAATAAATCATACTAACCAGACCTTTAAAAAGTCAAAACTTTGTGTGGTGACCTAAAATTTTTATTACTAACATTCAATATATTTCTTTTCTTGACAGCCAAAAGCTTCCCTAATTATCCAGCAAACGGCAAAGGCAAAAGGTCACATTCAGATCAGTGTTTGGTTTGTCTGTTCTGGGCTACTGTAGAAAAATGGCGGTTCAACATGGCAGACGCCGTGGAAGAGGACCCGCTCTCACTGTAGATATAAAGGGACCATTATAAGACAACAATTATTATGTCAGGTCAGTATACACGAATTAAAACATAGTTATGAATACTGGATTCCATTTCTTCTAATAATATTACACACTGGACCTTTAAGTTTGCTGTCAAACCAGAGTTTATGATGACTTTGTACCTGCTGAGTTGAACGGTTGAAGTTCATCTTGACGTCTTAAACCATCTTTGGTTGGGCTGCTCGGCGCAGTGGATCGTGGGTACGTCAGCCCGCCGCCATAGCTGTCTTTCTGTACCGGCTGAAGGAGAGAGTCCGGAGTCATGAGAGGAATCCGCTCTCTGAACAATATCCCCGTGAGTCCTGAGAGTTTTCTCGGTTTAATCTGAGCTGTGTGGCCGACAGGACACAGACTTTCCTCGCTGCGGTTCTCGAGCTGCTACAAAACGGCCACCGCGTTTAGCTGAAGTTAGCCTAGCAGCTAGTTAGCATGCTAGGCGGCTAGCTAATGCAGGTTAACCTAACTAACGTGAGGCTTGTTGCATGTTTTTACAGTAACGCCGTCTCCCTGCATCACTCTCGTGTACTGAGTGATAACACAAGGCACTAACGTGGTTAAAATAGTCTGTGTATTCGGCTTACGTGGCCACTTGTTGTAGCTCCTTGTGTTTCTGGATGCAACCTGAAGGTCATCTCACAACTCTGGTATCCTATTTTTGGATCAAGGTGTCTCCAAACCAACAACAACAACCCTTAATTTAATCATCATTTGGTGACATTCAGATATTTTTTTCCTCACACACTGTTACAGTAACAGAGGGCTTTGTTGGCAGGACACAAGCAGTGTGTTTGTGGGGTCACTTCAGGACACTTTGAGCCACCCTCAAGTTAGCTAGTTAGTTTGTCACGTCATACATGGACATGATCAGATAGTGCATACACATTAAATTAAATCATTATTTATTAGGTTAATGAACAAAAAAGTCAGTACGATTATAAAATATACTTTTTTGTATCATAAGTGGAAGTCTGTGGTTGATTTTTGCTGTGGTTCAGGAGGTAGAGCGGATCGTCCACTGATGGTGGATGGTTAGTGGTTAGCGGCTCCTCCAGTCTGCATGTCAAAGTGTCCTTGAACAGGATAACCAAAAACTGTTGAGCAAGTTGACACCTTTGCGTGCCAAGCCAAGCCAAGCCAAGCCAATGTCATCAGTGTATGAATGAGATGAAAGCACCTTGAGTGCTTGGAAGACCTCAGAGGTGCCGCATAAGTACAGTCCATTTATTTTTCGACATTTAAAGGTACAATATGTGAGATATTTTCTGTATTAAATCATAAAATGAATATGCTGTGTCATCAGAGATCAAAGAGACATATGTTTCTTCTTTTTACATTTGCCTTGACGGACTGGGCCGTCTGTTTGTGTTTTGTTCTGTGTGTTTTAATCCAGTCTGATATGGCACACGGCCCATGCCGTCATTCGGAGTTGCCAGATATGACTCGTACTACAACCGTGTGAGCTAACAAGGTGGATCAACAGAGATAACGTTCGATTAAACGTTGTAAAACACGGTAAATATCGGAGATTATTTTAAGGTAAAGACAGCTTAGAGCCCAGAAGGACCCAGAGCGCCTGTTCAGTATTTCACTATATTTCTTTTTCAAATCATTCACAGTGAATCAAAACATGGAAAATAAAAAGTATCACTTAGTAATTAAAACTGCAGATATTTGGTTGTTGGTGTTTGGTTGAAGATCCACCTGAAACGACACAATGTCTACATGAGACCTCTTGTTTAGAGTTATATCTTGTCTATAAGTGTGATCAGGCCAATCAGATATGGCTTTCATTCACATGTATTTTTTTATATTGTCATGTTTCTTAATGGCTCAGACCATGTTCTGCAATCCGAAGTTTGTCTTGCCTTTGTTTGGCCCCAGTTCCTGGCTCTCTGTTGTTAGTTTCCTGTATAAATAAATATTATTATTATTATTATTATTATTATTATTATTCTGTGTATCACATGCACTCGTGTGCTTGTAACAGAGTTTTGTAGGAGACAGAAGATGTTATTCAACAATGCAGGTTATCTTAATCTTCACAGAGTGAAGAAAGTCTATCCTTCTCTAACTTTTTATGTAACTAAACCTGAATGTTTTCACTATTTGAAGCTGTACCACTCTCACATAGAAACACTGTTAAATGAAGGACAGTAGAAGTACTTCAGCTCTTGCTTTTCTATTCACGTTCTTGACTTGTTTGTTCTTGTTTTTGTCTTTATATTCGTCTACTTACTATGTTTGTTATGCACCAGAACATTCGTAGGATCTTGGTCTTGGTCAGGTTCCCGTCGCCCGTTACCACCAGAGAGGAATGATCAGAGGAAAAGTTAAAGCAGCTGCTAAAAGAAGCCACACGTCTTAAATTTGGTGTCACTTCTTCCCACAGAAACGTTGCTACGCTGCTGCCAGGAGGAATGAAGCTCTGACCGAACCCCTCGGGGGCCATCCACGAGCCGCCGCCGCCGCCGCTACTGCGCCTCTCCCTCCCCAAAATGTCCAGGTAAGGCGCTTCTCTCATCCGCACGCCATCAATCAAACAGAAAAACATTTATCTGCCTCGCTCCATGTGGTTATCATCCTTTGCTGCTTCAGGTGTCCAAGCTTCCCAACGGTCTGGTGATCGCGTCGCTGGAAAACTACTCCCCCGTGTCCAGCGTCGGTTTGTTTGTGAAAGCAGGCAGTCGCTATGAGTCTGCGGAGAACCAGGGTGTCTCTCATGTGCTACGACTGGCAGCAAACCTGGTAATTTGTGAACGTGTGATCGTGCCTTCAGGCAAACTGTGAACCCTGTCTTGTCTTAGCTGCTTACTGTGACATAATGTAGCAAAGATGCCATCTGGCAAACTAGAGCGAGTCACCATATGTTGTACTTTGGTTGATTTTGACAAATTAAGGACATTTGGCTCTTTTTACTTTTTTCTAGACTACTAAGGGAGCGTCTGCCTTCAAGTTTTGTCGCAGTGTAGAAGCTCTGGGGGGCAGCCTGAGGTCAGTGAGGGTACTCTCTGCACTTGCACACACTGACAGACTTTTCCGGCTATAAATAAACAGGAGAATACCGGTGTAACCGTGGCGCACCTCATTGAACCGACTGTGTCGTCTGTTTTACCTGCAGTGTGACGTCAACAAGAGAGACCATGGTCTACACTGCAGACTGCTTGAGAGATCACCTGTAAGTGCTGCCACCTAATGTCAACCCCGTAATGTTGTTTTTACTCCATGTCGATGCTTCACAGTGTGTGTTAACTCTATTATGTACGTATATGCGTGTGTTTGTGCGTCCAGAGATTCATTAATGGAGCATTTGGTCAACGTGACCACGGCTCAGGAGTTCCGACCGTGGGAGGTGAACGACCTGACGCCCAGGGTGAAGATTGACAAGGCTCTGGCTCAGCAGTGTCCTCAGATAGGTGAGTACCGACAAGGAACAACAGTTCAGCTCAAAACCAGCTGCATTTTCAGGGTGTGTGTTCGTGTGTGCCAACAGTACAACAGACCTGTTGGACAAATGTAGGTCCATCCTTTACTGGCAGTTCCTTGTTTTGCCTCTTTGACATCTAAAGAAACAAAAACACTGAGCGAGTTTACGCTAGACCTTTTTTCGACGGCCAATATGGGGGTTAATAATCCAGAAAAGTGGACATGTGTTTTGAAGAGCCATGTATAATTCCATCCCGTGTAAGCAGCAATGAAGCATCAAAAACACAATGACCTAAACACATAAAAAGAGAGGGACGAAACAGAGGGCAGCATGACAAAGAGCGACTGTGTTTTGGACGCCGGTTAAATGCAGCAAAGTCGGGTAAACCTCTGTTTAAACAGACGCGTAACAGCGTCTCTAAAAGGCGTCACACAGTGCCGTCAGCAGCTGGCAGAAGAGACGCTCCGTGCTGTTCTTGCATCGAGAGCTCTCTTTGCTTCTTTGTATTAGCTTGTGTCCAAAATGCACCAGATTTGACAGTGCGCTTCCTTATGGCGCCAGAAATACACCTGCAAAGTGTGAAGTCATTCTGAGTAACGGTTATCGAGAGAAGCGAAGAGCAGCCCGACCCCGACCTGACAGTGGAGGCATAACCATTATTTAACAGCTTTAACATTATTTAACTCATCATCCTCCTTTGAGAAAGGGAGGACAACAGAAATGTGTCACATTACTGAAGCTAAAGACGCTCTAACTGTGATTTAATGTCATTTATGGAGCCTGTTTTCTGTAACTCGTGGTGTTTTCTATTCTCTCCTGCAGGTGTACTCGAGAAGTTGCATGAAGCGGCGTATAAAAACGCCCTGTCCAACTCTCTGTACTGCCCTGACTACATGGTCGGTCACGTCTCTTCTAACCAGGTATGGATGCGTGTTTTGTGCTGTTTCTGCACATTTTGTGTGAAAGTAGTTCATTCTTTGCTCTTGGAGGTCATTCTTTGTTAGTCTTACACACCTCTCCTCCTCCTCTTCGTCTTTGTCTCGTAGCTGCAGTCATTTGTCGAGGACAATTTCACCACTGGCAGAATGGCTCTTGTAGGATTAGGTGAGTGTCTGGTCTGACTGCATCGCTCTGTCACAGCTGTTCACCTTTCTTTTTGGGGCTTTGCTTATCGAGTTAGTCTGAAGTCATAGCTCATAGTCTCATTGATGTAAATATAACGCGTGTGTGCTCATGTAGGGAATGGAGAACCTTTTATCGGCGCTGGCATGACTTTCTGACAGTTTCACATTGCAAAATAATCACGTCAGACTAAACTGCTGGAAACTTGCAACAAGAAGGCGTCATGGTAGAGAGGAAGAAGCGGTCCAAAGTGGGTTAGTGCTAGTTGTAACGCCTATAAAATTGCTGTGGAAACACCATCAACATGCTGGAACATCTCGACACAACATGGGCTGAAATTCCAGGAATGTATTTGATTTATTTGACATGATACGATTTATGATTTACACGATTTATGAGAAGATTCAGGCCACGCCGGCAGATTGAACAGATTTTTTTTTTTTCTGACTGAGGAAACCTAAATAAAAACAAATGCTGTGTTGCTACAGCTGGCTCTCAGGCTAACCGGTTCCAAGTTAAATAATGGAATTTTTGCAAACCTGTGTGCGCCTACTTTACTTCTCACACAGACTTAAAATTGATCAGGAATTGATGAAGAATCAGAACGATAAGCAGAATCAATAACAGCATTGGTATCAATGCTCATCCCTTTACCTACACTCAAATGTCATCTGGCCTCCGCCCAAAGACACAGTCAATACTGTGAGGAATAGTCCTGCAGTGATGACTATGCAAGCGTTGGCATGCCTGAGTGACGACACGTCATACTCTTATGGATGTTACTATCCTGGGAACGTTTGGTATTTTTCAGCCCACTTCAGCTGTATATTAACGTGTGATTTATGCGTCCAGGTGTGAAGCACTCCGTCCTGAGGCAGGTGGGCGAGGGGCTCCTGAGCAGTCGCAGTGGTGATGGAGCACCCACGGCTAAGGCCGTGTACCGTGGAGGTAAAGCTCATGTTTAACGGCGACGTTGCGCTCTCTGACATTTATCACCGTGTTCTCGTCGTGACGTTACGTGCGTACTTGTGTGTAGGTGAGCTGCGAGTGCAGAACAACGACAACCTGGTCCACGCACTGATTGCCGGCGAGGGTGGTGTTGTAGGTACCGCAGAGGCTAATGCCTTCTGTGTGCTGCAAAGGATCCTGGGAGCCGGGCCACATGTAAAGAGGGGCTCCAACATCACCAGCAAACTGAGCCAGGGTATTGCCAAAGCTACCACACAGCCCTTTGATGTAAGTGAAATGAAAACAGTTAGTTGTCTTTGTGTTGCGTTCGTTGGTCTCCTAACGTCAGACGACCTCTGGCTGTCTTTCAGGCCACCGCCTTCAATGCCTCGTACTCTGACTCCGGCCTGTTTGGCGTCTATACCATTGCACAAGCTGACTCTGCAGGAGAGGTGATTGCCAAATTCACTCCTTCCAAGACAAATGTAACTGGATCTAAAAATGTGCAAAGATGCCAAAATCTAAATTTCACTGAACTCGTGCTCGTCCTCTGTGTAGGTGATTAAAGCTGCCATTGCTCTAGTGAGAGGTGTGGCTGACGGGAACGTGTCAGAGGCCGACGTCGTCAGAGCAAAGTGAGTGTGATGAGTTAACGTTGGACTTTGAGGTGAAGCTGTTGTGTCCAGACACAGTTGGTTTAATATGTTCTCGACTCTGCGCAGGAACCAGGTGAAAGCAGATTACCTGATGTCACTCGAGACCTCTGAGAGCCTGCTGGAGGAGATCGGTGCTCAGGCTCTGGCCAGCGCAGCGTACGAACTCCCTGACGCTGTTGTCAAGGCTATAGATGCTGTCACCCATGGCGATGTGGTCAAGGTGAGTGTCCCAAAAAGTCGTCTGCCCAAGACCAGATCACAGATACACAGAGTTAGCTACAACTTGGAGAACACGATGGAGCATTCAGTGGATTACAAGAAAGATATTTGCCCTAGGAGTTGGTGGAGACCAAAAACGGAGCCCGACAACCTCGCCAAGAAGCTGACTAGTTACTCATCGGGCCTGTTGTGTTTCACCTCCTAGTTTCCCACATAAGGAACTGACTAATAGATTAAAAAGTCTTTATTGGAACATTTAAATAACCCTCTGTCCTTTCTTAACAGGCTGCAAAGAAATTTGTGGATGGCAAGAAGGCGATGGCAGCTAGTGGACAGCTCAAGAATACACCGTTTGTGGATGAAGTATGAAAATAAAGTTTAAGAGCTGCTGATTTTAACGTGGGCATGGCGTGCCTGGCTGCTTAAAAAAAAAAAGTAAAGAGGACCTCAGAGCCACAGCCTCCTGCAACAATTCATTTGATGTCAACAATCATTTGTAGTCTGTCCTGCAGTAAGTGTAAGCACCACAACAGGGAGCCGGAGAATCATAATGCAATTTTTCTTTTTTTTTCTTTTTTGTCAGTTTAACTGTATATCTATGTAAATTAAAGTAATGACACAGTTATAATGGATGGTTGTCGCTTCAGTTTGTATCTCAGGATGAATCCAGAGTTCCTGCAGGTTTTTAGTGCTGTGTCAGGAGGGTGGTGGTTAAAAAGGCTGCTCAGGCAGCGGGCATTTTTAGCTCCTAGACATATTGTTCTGCTCGACAACCAACAGGGGGACCCAAAAGCACAAACATAACAAAGGTTTAATTCAGTCTACAGCTACATCCTGAAATAAGCTGTTTAGACTTGAGATCATTCAGTACACGTAAGAATAATGTTTTGTATGTATTCTGCTGAGTGGCTTTTAGTGTAGCTGTCAGATAAATACAGGGGAGTAAAAAAAAAAGTACAATATTCCCACTGACATTTTGATGAGTTAAAGTAGCTCAGAATTGTATTTGAACACAAAGTATTTGTACAGTGTAATAATACGACCATGTTGTCTATGTCAGTTAGTTTTTGGTAAATTGATTTAGTGCAACAACTGCTGATTATTTGCATTATTGATTAAGCTGTTGACTATTTCTTGATAAATGTTCTGAATGAGGTTTTATTTCAGCCTCCTCAGAACTTTTGAAACGTAGTCAGAAAAATAGTGATGGTGTGATTTATTGCCGGCTTCCCAAACCTAAAATATATAAACCAAAATAATAAATATATATATATAATTTACAAGTCCACAAAAATTGAGTTATTCATCAAGTTTAACTCAAGAAAAATGTTGCCTACTCTGCAAACTTTAATTTAAAGTTCCAGTGTGTGAAATTTACTGACTTCATTTACAGAATGAAGGAGAAACTTCAGTTTCCTGAAAGGTGCGAAAAACGTGAAAGGCGTGCCCAAGCAGCAAATGAATGAAAGATTGTACAATAGTTTATTGTCCTTTGTGTCCTCCCTGCCATGACTTGGACCTCTTAAGGGTTAAATAATATATAAAACATGTTTATTGACATCAGAATCAGAATTGCTTTATTGGCCAGGTGTGTGTACACAGACGAGGAATTTGACTCCAGTTCACTGTGCTCTCCATTGTACATACAGTTTAACAAGGAACATGACAGGTAGGCGCAGACATGACCATAAAAACATAAAAAACATACAGAAGATAACTATATACATGTTTAAAGGGTACATAGGTAGATAGGTGTATCTATAAACACTGACAGACATTTGTAGGCTGGGTAAAGGACTGGTGGTGGTGCATTGAAATGTGTTATGTACATGAGGCAGGTGGATACGACAGTATATACACATCTATGTACAACAGACTAAATGTAAACAGTGAGGATAAATGAATAAATAATGTTTATTTATCATGTTTTATTAACTAAATCATGGGGTATTATAATTGTATTAATGCAATATTAAGGTAATGTGTGGTTTTATTACCATGGTGACGGAATGAATGCTTTAATTAGTTGCCACAAACAGGGCGACTCAGGACAACACGAACCCCCCCCCCTTTTTTTTGTGTGAAATATCGCGAGAAGAGACCCCCCCCCCCCTTCCCTTCGCGAACGTGAACTCACGGCCCTATGTGTGTGTGTGTGTGTGTGTGTGTGTGTGTATGCGTGGGGGTGTTCGCCTGATGTCATTTGGCAGAAAGGGAGGCTGAGCTAACGGTGGGCACACGGCTGGAGGAAGCACAACAATAACCGTTACCGTGTAACCGTCCATATCCGCACCTCCAACGGCTCGTTTGGATGTTAAATACGCAGCGTTAAAAAAATTAAAAAAAAAAAAAAAAAACAGGGAGGAAGAGGAAGAAGGAGGAGAAGAAGAAGAAGAGGAGGAAGAGGAGGTGAAGCTAACGGACTCTAAAGTACCAGATGCTATTCCAGCGGAGACGGAGAACGGGCTCGGATAAGCAGGAGAGGGTGATGGCTTCTCGTTTTCCTGACGGCTAACGTTACCGTCGCTACAAACACGGATCCTGCGGAGTGAGGGGACACTTCCTTTGCTTCTCCCCCGCCTCCCTCTGTGTGACATTGGGTCTGAAATGCTAACGCAGTCGCGGTCTCGGCCGTCGAGCAGCCTCTGGGCCGCAGCTCGGCACACCGAGCCCGAATCTGGAAACTAAGCTAAGCTAGCTGTCTAGGCTAGCCGCAGCTGTACCCCGATGCTGCTGCCGCTGCGGCTGCTGCTGCTGCTCAGACAACACAAAGCGGTTCAGGAGCCCGGTGCTGAGTGAGCGTATTGTTTTACCTAACTGGACTACAACTTGCGTTTGAGATGTGATGCTTTTTGTGCGTCGTTTTTGAGCCTTTTGTAGCTGTGGAGGCTCTCGCCTGCTTGACGCGAAGGAGCTAACGTTGCTGCAAAATGCACAGCAGAACCACAACAGCAGGCTCCTGTTGAAGGGGGCGAGGTTAGACTGATAACAGCCCACCCCGAGTGTGTGTGTGTGTGTGTGTGTGTGTGTCAACACTTAAAAGAGAGAAGGGGGTCCCATTTGGACCACCACGTTTTACTCCACATCATTCAACCACCGCTTCATCAGCTGGCGACATGGATAAACTAACGATCATTTCAGGGTGCCTGTTTCTGGCAGCAGATATCTTTGCAATAGCCAGCATTGCAAACCCAGACTGGATCAACACTGGTGAATCAGCAGGTAAATGAAGCAGGTCATTCACATCTACTATTATGTTTTGTGTCCTCACACATCAGCAGATAATCTCCACAACAAAGATCTGTTTCCCCTTGTGCAGGCTTTAATCTGCAGCAGCATCTTTTGTCCTCCACAGCTGTGTGTTGTGTGCATGTAATTTATTTTTTTTTGTTCCTCTTGACCAAAATATCACCAATAATTACCTTTTTATAACATATTGATTAACCATGAACCTCAGCTGCTTCTAGCACTGCAACCAGTGATTATTTTCATGACCTGAAGTTGCTTCTTGTCTTGAAATTGTCTGATCAGCTGTGAAAAAGAAAACTGATATTCAAGAATGAGTGTTTGGCAATTTGCCTGACATACTGCAGAACATTTTTGATGATTAACTGATTGAATTTATTGAAAAAAATGTCAAGTACCAGCAGCTGTTGCTATTAATGTTTGAGGGTTTTATTTTTTAAGGATCTGACAGTGTTATTTTTGGGATGTTTTGATGGGCATTTGTCACTATCTTTAAAAGTTTTGCAGATGACCGAGTCGATTAATGGCCAAACAACAATCAACTGATTAATCGATCATGACAATAGTTGTTTCCTCTCGCCTGATTAACTGGTTAAGTGACTAAAGATAATTACACTCCTGTGTTTTTCCGGTGACCTGACATTTGAAGTGATCACTCTAATCAGCGATCACTCCAGGTGCTAATGTGTGGCGTCGCTGCTTATTTTGGACCTCCGTACGTGCTGTTACTCCTTTCTTTTATCATTTGTGTCAGTCCTGAAAACACGTTCAGGCTATTGATAGACAGCTGCTTCTCTTTGTTCCCTCTGCAGGATGACAGCTTAGTAACTGGGTCAGGGAGCGTCCATCATCCGCCAATACACATTCAAGCGTGTATTAGCTTAACAGAAGAAGCATTCTGGACAAAAGTACCAATAGGATGCAAATGGGATGAGGCCAATGCAGTCCGTTTGATTGTTTTGCAGAGCAGATAATGGCTCCTTAGCTGTGCGACAAGAGACAAGTACATTTTTGACTGAGTCCACATCTAAAAGTCAAATGTGCACAGCAACTTCCCTCTCTGTGCATGTATAGAAAGTTGAACCTTTGCTATATTTAAACTGCAGTGTTGTGGTGAGAGTGGGTGTCACACAGCTTCACATCCCCTCTCAGCTCCCATCGCTCTCTTTGATGATTGTGATGTGACCTGTCCTGGTTGGTTTACGAGGCATCAAGGTGATGAAACACGGTCATGACATCTCCTTCACACACCGTCATCATTTTGAGGATGTACCAGCTAATGTTGACGAGTAGTAAACTAATGTGGCTTTTTTAAAATTTATTCAGTAGTGCGTGGTGTTTTTGTGGTCTAGAAAGGAAGTTACAGTTCCTGTCTGTCTTTGTGTGGCATGAGTGTAAGTTAGTCTTACAACAGCAGAAGATGAATGGAAATTCAGCAATACCTTTTTTAGATGTCAAATGTAGGAACGTAACGAATTATCAACACAGTTGATGCGACTAAATATGACCAAATTAGTTGCCAGCGAATTTAATTATTGGTTAGTTGGTGACTAATTGCGCTGCCGTTCACTCCACTCCAGTAATTTGTGTCATGATGACTGTAGTGACAGCGCTCACTGGTGTGAAGTGAACAATAGCGCGATGGTGACACCTCCGTGACCAAAAACCTCTAAAGTGTGAGAGCGTTTCACTGAGAGCGTCGACTCGTGAGGTGCAACGTTTGCAAAGCTGACCTTGGTCTGGCGTGGGAGTACATCAGTTATAACATCAGTTATGGCAGAGCGTCTGTAGAGGAGGCTCTCTGGAAAATGAAGACTCCTCTCGGTAAGCTAGTTAACTTAATGCTAAAAGTCATGTTACTCCACATCCTGAACTTTAACCCTAGAGTAACAAATAATTCTTTACAGCCATGCCACTGCAATGTGCCGTACCTTTACAATCTCAAACGCTCAACCTTCATGGCAACGTTGAGTAATTGAGAGTCATTTTTAAATTGCAAAAAAGTCCTGTCTATGCATACATGCCCAACTGTGAAACTAAACATTTCGAGGATCAACATTAATGTAGAACGCAGGAAAGTTCATTAAAAGATGTATTTATGAATGAAGTATTCATCTGTACTGTTAGTTAGCACAAACCAAAAACAACCTCAAGCTACATTTAAAAGCTGAAAGCTAAACAAGAGCCATTGAGTAATTGTTTGATTCATAATCTGAACAGTCGAAAAATCAAAATAGTCGTTAATTGCAGCTCTAGTAAATTATACGAGAAGTTATTTTTGACATGCTCTTATGGGTTGCGTGTGCCCTCTCTACCACAAACGTTTGGTTAGCTTTTGCAGTACCTATTTAGCATTTAATAAATGATTTGTGACACACTATATAATGCAGTTTTAAGCAGATTTAGGTGTTTATGTACGTATTTGTCGACAGCTACAACTCCTTCTGCGGGCAGCCGTAAGTGGAGGCTGGTAATGAGTGATGATATAATAAAACACAGTTGTATGAAATGTCTTCTTAGGGGAAGTTATATACAATAAACATGTTCTTAGATCAGCTTATAAATACATCATAGTTTTACGTGTGTGTCGTACATGTGTAGCAGAATAACAAACACATTTTCTTAAAGGACTTCAGAGTTTCAGTAAACAAGTCATGGTTGCTTTAAAGTTGGGTATTTTCATGCCAAATCATTTGCCAACACTTCTCGCCTACTCATTTCATAGTTTCAACTTCTGACCTTGTCTCTTCTTTGTCAGCGCAGCTTGTCTGCGTGTGGCTTGTTTTCTATTTGACTTTAAAGATTGTCTCGGCATGTTAAATAATCTCTCGGTCTCTCTTTGGGGCTCTGCTGTGCTGTCTCTTGTTAATTCGAACACTTGCATGTCAAATTGCTGATTGTTAAGCCTCTTCTGCAGCTGACATGCTGCTAAACGGAATTCAACGTAATAAGAGCTACACTTCTTGTAGTGCGGTGCCAGTGATTAAGTTATTTTAGAGCTAAACTATTCATCATGAGCTGTTTGCGTTATTCGTCAAGCTCATCTAACAGACTAGTGCACTGTGTGAAGTTATTATGAAGCCCCCGATGACTCCACACATCGTATTATCTCCGATCATCTATAGATTTGTTGTTGTCCTATAAGAGGGGACTCAGCGCTTGACAACGCACCCTTGTAGCCCTCAGCATGTCGTCTTTGTACTCAAAAGCGTGGAGAAACAGACATGCTCCCCCTGGGAAGTTAGCATCTATAAAAGCTGACTCTGCTCATTGAGTGTGTGGCTTTTGCCAGGAGCTTTTTCTTTTCTTTTTTTTGTGAACTAATCAAGAAGAAGTAAACAAACTGCAAGGCTTGTGAATAACATCATTTATTAACAATAATGAAAGTAAACCTACGAGGGAGGGGAAGTGGCACTAAAAGATAGAGAGTGTCTATCCATGACAGGAGTGTGATATCCTCAGGTAGTAACAGCTGAAGCTGATTTCCTGTCTTCGAGCCTCAAGACAAAGCCATTGTTGCTGCAGTGTCAGACACAAACTGCGATTCTCGGCAGCTCTGCCACTGCCTACCCTCCTACAGATACTTGTCACCACAGTGGATGGCCTGTGTAACCTCTCAAACACTCTGTATGCACACACACATACGTTAAAAATAGCTAAATCACACAGACAGGCTGACTTTTCATCACTTCTATCCAAGCACAGCGCTGATTTTCACACATTTACCATGCAAATTTTCCAGAATCAAACCTTCAAAGTGATAACACCTCCCTGTCAAGGGTCATTTAACTTCTTCTATCTCAGATTTAATTCAAGTGGCAATCATTTGTTATTAATAAAGTATTAACACTCATCGTTCCAACTTGGCGTTACCATGTAATTACTTTGCATTTGTAAGTGTTTTATTGTATGCAGCAAGCAGCTGAATGACACAGGAATAAAAGACTGCTGTCTATAGAGACTGCAGAGTGGTAGTCGTGACAGGAAGATGCAACACTCTTTTCAAGCAAGCCTTTTTTCTTATTTTCTTATTTTCATGGGTGTTTTTGTGTTTTATTTGATTGTGTAGCCAAAGACAGACAGGAAAGGGGGAAATGCACACCAAAATGCATTTAGCATTTTTATCATCTTGTCATTCTTAATTATAAATAATCTCCACACCACCATTTTCCTTCACAGCAGAAGATATTTATTACCACAAATTGCATGCTATTCAGTATCACTTGTATAATAATAAACAGATTTTCTAGTGTATGAAGGAGCTGCATTAGGTCTGATGTGCTGCTACAAGTGGTGTCAGTACAAGAGTGATTTTGCCCAAACTGTGCAGTTGAAGCTATTTGTAGGTACTAGATTATAACGTTGGTCTGACTTATTGAGAAGGAAATGATACAAATGCATGAAAAAGTCTAACTTTTGTCCAAACTGCAGTAAGTCAGCGGTGCTCAGGAGCTGCTCCTGTGGTTATAGCCCGACACGATCTAAAATAGATGAAATGGGAGAACATTAAATTGTGTTATTTCTGGTATCCATTTTCAAAGCACAAGGACACACAGTGTCATTGATACGTAGCAAGTGAAACCAGGCCGAGTCAATACCATCCAGTTGCAGGAGAGCTGCGGAGCAAGCAGTTTTTGACCCGCAAGTTCGGATCCATCCTGTGCCACCAACAGGCGAGGACGAAAACGGCAGCTCAGAGCTGCAGATGTCGTCAGACGATGTTACTTTCATTGCCTGTAGATGGAGGCATATCAGGCAGACGATGTAGAACAGCTCGCTCTTGTGTTTTAATCTTCAGCCTGTTAAATATACAGTGAGCAGGATGCAGGCCGGGTGCGTGCGCAAGTGTGTTTTCAACGTCAACATAGTATTTAAACGTGAGGTTTGACGTGCGAGCTATCAAAGATGCAGCACTCCTGATATTTAATGGCATTCGATATGTTTGTTGATGATGGTAGAAACGAGGCATCATTCATCAACATTTAAAAAAGGGAAGCTAACCGTGGAGGTGCCTCTATGGGTCCACCTTTTTGTCTACCATGTTCTTGGCCGTACGCAGCAGCTGTGCTCCAGTGTTCGTACAATGTAAGTGCGCGCCTCTAGCAGCAGCAGCAGCAGCGGCAGAAGAAGCAGCTGTCGGCTGCTTTAGCTTGCCTACTTGCCGCCCACCACAGTTCAGAGGTCTGTTTGACTCATCCCCCCCCCCCCCCAGAGCTTTCAAACAGCAGCACCCCCTATGCTTCACTAATGACAGCATGATCATGCTGAAGATGAGCAGACACGGACCTCATTTCCTCTCATTTGGATCGAGACATGGTGAGAGGAATATTTTGATCGTAGCGAGCACAGCGCTGACAGCTGGGTAACGGGGTATGATGGGGTGCCCGACAGTCAGCGGGCACTTAAAATGGAGAATTGGTCCATTTTTTTTTCTGACAGAGGAGCCTTAAGAAATTTATTTTTAGACTAAACACCTTCAGTTTTGGCTTGTTTCCTGTTTCAGTGCGATCTCAGGTCGACTCCAGTGGAGTCTGAGGTCAGAGTTCATTGTTAATTAACTTTGACCCTCCGGATGTGCACGGTCTGATTGATACCTGTCCGTTAAATATGAAGCCATAGCCGCATAGCTTAGCTCTATCTCTATACCTTGGGTCTTGTTTGTATAATCCATACAAGAAGTGCAACAATGAAAACTGGATGTTTTATGGCGGGTTTCATGTTGGAGTATTTCATGTATGGAGGCAGTTGCCAGGCAACCAGCGGGGAGTGTTAATTAGCGGGCTGTAGAAGTGCTGGTACATGGACTTTGCTACAGTCGGACAGATCCAGACTCGCTGTTTCCCCCATCGTTTCCAATTGTACCGCAGCAGCCATGCAGTTAACGGACAGATATGAGAGTGCTATTAATCTTTTCATCTACCCCTCTGCCAGAAAGTAAATAAACTCACTTCCTGTGAAATGTCAAGCTATTCTTTTCATTTTCATTTTTGTAGGGTTGTGTGTTTGCTGTTGCACACGTTTGACTGTCAGACCACACTTTAACAGGAACTGTTTGTGTGTGTGTGTGTGTGTCTGCTCGTTGAGTTGTTTACCTGTATCAGTGTACCATAGCGTGCCTGCCTGCTGTAGGGCAGGAATTCCACATAGAGCTTGTGAAACAGCGGGAGGCCACAGGATCCAGGGGAAATGGTCATAAACCGCTGCCATTAACAGCAACTTTCAAACTTTTTGCCTCATGTTCTCCTGTTCCCAGCACCAGTCCTTGCTTTTTTTTTTTTTTTTTAATAACCGCACTCACCTCTGCTTCTTTAATTTGCTCAAGGCCACTCTGTAATATTGGCTGTGAGCCGTTTAGATGCCATTTTTGTCATGAACCATGACGTCCATTTATTTTTAAATAATTATTGCATAAGTGTTCTGCACAGCGAGAATTGAATTGCCATAGCAATAAGGTAGAAGTGAAGACAGAACATCCTTTTTACTTGCTCCTCGTCTCTAATAAAAACACATCTTCTCTAATGATAGCATTACTGTGTGCGTGCCTAGTCTAAGGTAGGTTTTTAGTCCTGTATCAGTAGATGTTAAAGCCCTTACTTTAGCTCTACAGGCTCCCAAGGCGTTTCTTTTGAACCACTGGCATTGTTTGTGTGGGTTGTTACTGTAAAAGCAGTGTTTTCACTGGGTGTTATAAAGGGGACAGGATATCCTCTGGACAGCCTGCAGAACCCACCACACCCCCGCAACAACAAGAACAGTCTTCTCACACAGGCTTTTCTTTTTGGATTTAGACATAGGTTTGTTAGCAGCATCATATGTGTGTATATATATATATATATGTTCATAGAGGGTTATGAAATGTCTGGATTTGGGTGCCAGACGGACCAAGTAACAGGCTTGACCTTCTGAAATTCCTGCTTGCATACTTGTCTCATGCACACGTCCGCCCACCTGCTGAGCTGCTGTTCATGAAGTCGCCCCCACAGGGCGGCTTTTCAGTGAATGGGCTATTTTATAGTCAGTGGAATGAGTGTTTACTGCTCATTAGTCTTTATATTTTTCGCCATTGTATCACTCTTAGTCGACATTGGGCCATTCAAGCCTCCTTTTAGACTTAGCTGAGCCACATACTGTGTATTTTTAGCTGCTTTTACACAGATGGGTGTTTATTTAAAGGTTTCCTGACGAATTTCTGACCTCGAGTAATGCTACGAGGCTGTTCAAGAGCACAATAGACAGTCTTGTCAATGGTTTCACCTTTCCACTGATCAACAGGTGGCGATAATGAGGCAAAATATGCTGCAGTGCGACCAAGACCAAGCGACTAAACATGGATGTAAACAATGCATGATTTCAGAATACTTAAAAATCAACTGTTTCAGTCTAATTAGCAAGTGTGTGATTTACCTGATTTACCACCTGAATTATGACTGCGTGACATTTGTAGCTTGTGCCATTTTGTTGGAGTGTTGCTTCATCTGCTCGCGTGTCAATAAAATGCGATCCAGTAAAGGTCAGTTTAATTAAAACATTGATGGTTTTGAAGCCTCATCAACACAGGGAAGCTTCACAACTGTTTGTGCTGTTAGCTTGCTGAAGAGGCAACTCTTAGAAAGACAATCCTGTATCAGCTGTGTTGTTACAGTCGCCAGGTATCTGCAGAATTTCTTCATTCAGCGTTTATAGTAATGAGTGTGTGCTTGTACTTATTTGGCTAGCTAATGCTGTGTTGTACTGGATGATTTTTGCATGCATTTTTGCTTGTTTTATTTGTCAAACATTTTGTACTATCTTAGTGGCCCAGTTGAAATGAAGGAGGCAGCTGCGCCCTGTTATTTATCCACATATGGTACGTGTCAAAGCTCCCATCCAAAAAGACCAACCAAGTGTGCTCTTGCTAAAAACCCCTCACACTGATGCCTCCTCTAATTTTTCAAATAAACGCCTCATCTCCCACAGCACATCACTTACAGTCCGCCTTTGTTTTGCCCGAGACCTGTGATCAGCAGAGGCCTGAGTGATGCGACGCTGTTCTGCTTACTCAGGTAGAAATCCCCCCCCCCCTCGGGGACGTGCTCTAATTGAATGGCGTCCCTCCAGAGTGGATGCACCACTGGAGCATGTTCCTGCTCTGTGTATTGGCCTTCACACTGACTCAGAGCGAGGCATGAATCCATTTGTCCCCCTGTCTGATCAGTGATGGATCGGTACAGTAGAACACCGAGTCGTGCCATGTTTTGTGATAGCAGAGGTGCATATTTCAAAGATGGAGGGAAGGAGCTGGTGGTTTTATGAGTATGAAAGGCTTGAACATTGCAGAGATAATGATCCCTAAAAGCTGCTGCAAATGTGTCTGATATCATTGCAACTTCTGTGTCTGTTACTTGCGTGGGATAGACTCAGTAAATGGCAGGATTGATTTAGTCCTCACCCGCTCTCGTTGAGTGTGACAGCGCAAGGGAAAAAATGTCAGCCGCACGCTGGCATAATTGTGTCCCACCAGTGAGCGACTGCTCAGCTCCTCACCAGCTCCTCTGCAAATTAAAGGATCATTCCTCCTCTTTCACTTCAGCTGAGCTGCTCCACTTTGGCCTTTCCCTTAACAGACGTTGTCATCAAATGAGGTACCAATTTGCCACAGCTTTGCAGTTTTTCCCCAACATGAGACCATTATTCTTTTTTGTTATGAAGCTCAGACCTCCGGCTAATCTAGTTTTTGTCACTTGGTTGCTGCTTGTTTTTGCTCTTACAGTTTTTTCTCAGGACTTTTCTTTTTTCAAATTCAGCCTTTAGGCATACAAACTGTATGAAATTGGGGCCGTGTGCTTTAATGTCGGCTGTTACGGCTGCTTCACTAGTGTAAAGGATTATTTGTCGGTTTACCTTCTGCTAATTATTAAGATGTTCTTGGGCACACAATGTGCATTTACTGATGTTGTGTTTATGTGCTTCTTTTTAGCTGTATTGCTTTAAATTCTTACAGATGATGATTATAGATCATCTGTGCCACACACCAGTGCTGAAGTATTTGAAGCTACTGGCTTGTGAGGTGTCGAAATGATTCAGCAAAAAACTGCATAATAAACTTTCTACACTCTCCTTAGTATCGCCGTGGTCTGATCCCAGTGTCTGCGTGCGCTTGATGAATTAATTAAAGATCACTTGAAATGGATACCTCATCAGCATTCGACCTCTCTCTGCAGGTGCCCTTACGGTCGGTCTAGTACGGCAATGTCAGACCATCCACGGACGAGACCGGACCTGCATTCCACCACGGCTGCCACCGGAGTGGGTCACCACACTTTTCTTCATCATCATGGGCATCATCTCCCTCACGGTCACCTGTGGACTGCTGGTGGCGTCGCACTGGCGCCGAGAAGCCACCAAATACGCCCGCTGGATCGCCTTTACTGGCAGTAAGTGAACGAGACAATGACTTCTAGTTTTTAGTAGACTTGACATCAGCGCATTTGCTCTTGTCACCTTGTTCTCTGTTGTGACACCTTTTAGAAAAAACACCTTTGCCACAGGAACATAGTTTCTTTAGGGCAGGAAATAATAAAAAGAGAAGAGATGAAGTTGAATTCATTTAGATGTGTGACCTCAAAAGCATCTGCGACTATTTACAGGACCTTTTGTGTGTTTGTGTTTCTGATTGTGACGTGTGTGTTTTGCACATCTATGAGTGCTGTTTTTGCATGGCTGATGACCACGTTTCTCCCTGAAGCTGATTTGTTGATTTTTTTTTTTTTTTTTTTTTTTGCGTAATGCAGCTCCTCTGATACCCGAGTGGGTGGCTTATGTGCCACGGCATCTCTCTAGTGTTTTCTCTCTCTCTCTCTCTCTTTGCCTTGAACACCACTCTTTTTTTTTCTATAAAGATGCACTTCCAGCACTCGATAATAACTCAGCATCCATCTCGTGAACTGTGGTAGGGGGGCTGGTTTCGTAAGGCTGTGTGGGAGGGCGGAGTTTGATTGGTCTGTTAGTTAAGGGAAGGGATTGCCTCGAGCGCACTTGTGCAGATGGAGCAGCCTGTAAAGCCACGACGCTCCGTGTTTTTTGTTTGAAAGCTGGGTGCATTTTTCAGGACACTGTGCCCTTTTTTTGTTCTACAGATTTTCAACAAAACACGTAGTGCTTTTTTTTTTTTTTTTTTTTTGCCTGCCAGGCCAAATACAGCTTCATAATTAGGTTTTGTAACTCTTCCTAATCACTTGCAAATATCCAATGAATCACCGCTTTACAGAAGCCTGAAGCCCTCCACAAACTGTCTGCCCGGTTAGCACAAATCTGTGTCACAAGCTAAATTGGAAGGCATTGAGTCATTGTTTAACGAGCACACGCAAAGGAAAGTGAGGCGGTTTCCACGGCAACAGTGAGCCATTGTCACCCTCGTCCCGCTGCTAAGCTTCTGTTGGTCATATTAGAAAAAGAGCTATATTATTAGTACAGGTTTTTCTTAACAGGTTTAAAGCGTGATGATGATGATGATGATGATTATGGCTTGAGGAAACGTGTGATTTATTTTAGGTATGATGGAGAATAAGCTGGGTTTGTTGTAACAGGAGCGAGATGGTAAATCATCACTGGATTCTCTTGTAGGACCCCCTTTAGCTGACACTTGAGTGGCTGAGAGTCTTCCTGAGATCCTCGTGTATCTCAAGAGTCTGTTCCAGGTGTAGGAGAGCGACGAAAAGGCAATAATGGGACCAGTTTTGTTGCTGAACCTCTCTGCCGCAGGCCGAACAGCGGGGGGAGAGGGCGAGAGGTTAAGTGAGGAAAACGGGCGGGGGGTTTAAGGCGAGCTGAGTGAATAATGATGTTTTTTAGAGGTCAAGAGAGAGATGGGTGCCAATGTAAAGACACAAATGGAAGGGGAGGGGAGTAAACTGAAGTTGGTTTGTACGGAGACTGGGGTGGTTCATTCGGGGGCAGACAGGTGATGAAGGTTGAGAGAAGGTGGGCAGTCTGTAGTGTAACTGGCTCCACGCCACTGGCACCTGAATGAACAGCTTTGTATGATCAGCACAGACCCGCCTCTGTGTCTCTACACACACACACACACACACACACACACACACACACACACACACACACACACACAGCGGTGTTTCCCCAAGGTGTGTGATGGTCATCTGTGGGGGTGGAGCAGGGTCATAATAAATACACTATATTAACAGTAACTGCAGAATGTGTGGTAATTCATTTAATTACGAAATAAACAGGGTTCCTGCAGATCTTTAATGTCTTAAAAAGTCTTATTTTACTTGTGAGAGGTCTTAAATGTTCAGATGATGCTTTGATTAATACTTTATCACTCTACCTGTGTTACTGTACACAGAGTTTAGTTCATGTATCGTTTTTTTACGCCTTGCATTCACATAACTCGCTACGTTTGCTGTCTCCCACATTCACAAACCACAAAGAGAGAGCAGAAGATATATATTATGAATTTAAGGGGTCATATTCAAGCTAGGGCACCGGTTAGCTCAGTCGGTAGAGTGGATGAAGTTGGTGTAGGAAGGCTCAGTCCTTGCCACAGCGGCCCAGGGTTCGAATCTCACCTACGGCCCATTGCTGCTTGTCATGCCCCGTCTCTCTCCCCGCCTTACTGTCACTCCTCAGCTGTCTCTATTCAATAAAGCTTGAAAACATATCTTGATAAAAGGGGGGTCGTATTCAACGTTTCTCTGTGATACTGTTTGTAAATGACCTCTGTCACATCTTGTATTGCAATATTTTGATAGTTATCAGCCGACATGTAAGCTGATGATGATGATGATAAATCTGCGAAAAGCTGATGTCAGCCAATTATATCGAGCCCCATTAGAGCCACCTGGTGTGATTTTGCCACAGTGATGAGTTTGTTAACGAGCTGTCTGAATTAAACTTGTTTATGAGTCTTGTCAGAAATTATGTAACATGACTCTGTTGGTGGTCATACACCAGTAAAATATGCCTCTCAAACTACAAGCTCCATTATTCAACTTTGTGAATTGATTTTTTTCAGGATCAAATCTTTCATATTTTGAAATAAATATGCTGTATGTAGGGCAAACACTACCATTACATCTGCAGGGCCTGGTACTTGGCTTCAGAATAAGCAGCATTATAACTTAAATATGAGAATAAAAGTAGCAATATTTGTTTGGATTAATTGTTTGGTCTATGAAATACCAGAAAGTGGTGGAAAAGCCCAAAGTTACATCTTTTAACAGCTTGTTTTTTCCAGCCGGCAAGAAAAATGCAAGAATACGCAAGAATACATAAGACAAATCTTTACATTCGAGAAGCTGGAACGGGAGAATGTTTGTTGGCATTTTTGCATTATAAAGGACTTAAACGATTAATCGATGATCAAAATAGTTGCAGATCGGGGCGAAGCGCTGTATGTCATCAGTTTAGGCACTTAGAGAAGCAGCGGACCACGAAGTGCACTTCAATTAACTTGGTGGCGAAGCTTGCAGGAATAATGCTGAGCCATGTTTTTCTGGCTCCACTTTTAGCTTACCTTTCACAGCATCCTTCTGCAATCATACCCCCCTCATAGATAAACACATGGTCGGAGCAATGAGCAGGCAAAATGGCAGACGTAAATATTTGCTTGTGTGCACCTTTACCAGACATTGTTCATTTAAACTCGCTGGCAGACCCAAGTGAGTATAAACGCAGCACAAAATGCAGCTGATGGCCTGTTTGAGGACTGTTTCTGAACTTTCTGCCATTCTGGTTTCACACAGTTTGTAATCGCTCACGTCAGACAAGGCAGGGATTCAGTCTTTCAGAAAGTACAGTGAGAAATGCAGCAATCTAACACAAAGCTTTAACAGGAATTAAACTATAAAACCAGTTTATTAGTTAATCAAGAAGCTGCATAAATGTCACACTCACTCACTGCCTGTTTACACCTTGTATTAACACGCATCTTGGGTGATCTGATCACAAGAGGACAGTAGTATGAAAGTATGTCAGTTTACTTGTGGCATTAAATTGCGCACACACCTCAAGTGACCACTTCCCTCGCTCTACATGCAAATGAACATGTGCATTATTTCACTTTGCAAAGACCAGATGTGTTGTTGTTTTCACCCAGCGGCTCAGCAGTAGTAGCCAACCAAAGAAATCTGTGGATAACATTTGCCGAATTTACAAGAAGACCCAAATAATTCAGAATTTGTTGCAGATGTAGGCCTTTTACAAAATATGTGAAGTTTTTTCTAACTCAACTCACAAAAAAGGAGTCTGGGGACTTTGTCCCAGGGGTGACAAAGAAGTAGTATGGTATTAGTATTAAGTAGTAGTAAGTAGTATTTGTTACTGTTTACTGTATTTGTAGTTTGACATGTTTACCATCAATAATAATAATAAATGTTGTCTTCTTTCATAAATTTAGCATACATGGTGTTGAAACAGACTTAAAATAAACATAGCTGCTTTGATCGGCCGTTTTGTAAAGTTTCTGAAGTTTCTCCTCACTCAACAACTCTCAAAATTGTGCGTTTTTTTTAAAGTGATATTTTTGTTACTAGTTCAATCTTGAAATCAGTTGAAACAACAACATCTACTGCTAATCTTGGCAGATAAAACAGCCCAAACACAGATGTAGTACAGATGAACCAAATGGAAATCAGACAGCATATTTCATGTGTACTTACAGGACTAAACTTAACTAGGCCATCCTTCAGTGTGGCCCAGGACACGTTAGCGTTTACACTACAGAGAAGATATGTGGTCAAGTGTGTCCACCTCGGCAAGTGAGCGATCTGACCACGATGCCTCTTGGTGGTCGTTTACACTTGTCCTCTTGTGAGCCGATCACCCAAGGCACATGTTAACACCACGTGTAAACAGGCTGTTCATCTTGGTGGTATAATTATATTAACGTATCATAATGATGCAGATAAATTAGCAGGACTGATTAAATAGATTTTAGATGAAATTGTATTAAGCACTTGGATTTGCCAAAAACAAATATTCCCGTCTGATTAACAGTTACTCACAGCGATGGAGGATTTTATCCATATTGCCCGCCACTAATAAAATACTTGACACTGCTAATATCCAGATTTCTCTGCTACTCCTCTAGCTGCAGTCTGGTTAATAAAACAGCTAAAGGCAACATCAGTGAGACTTATTTAGAGTCATTAATCAGGTAGTGAACGATGCTACAAATTGGTAAGATGGAGTGAAAAGTCAGAAGCTAAAAATGGCTTCATGTGCTGTCTCCAGGTGGATTACACGCTGCTGAGGAAGCCAGAATAATTCATTTACATAACACACACTAGTAACATATAACAACTCGCATTTTACCACCTCCACTGTACTACTACAGACAGTCGGTGCGGGAAGAATTGCAGGTCGAAAACATCTGACTGCACTCCTTAGGTGTAACAATGAGAGTTATTTTTAAGCATATGTAGCTATTCCACAAACTCTGCCACTGATTCACAGTTTGCTCACTGTGTGTTACATAAAGCTTCAGTAATAACATCCCCAAAGCAAACCGAAGAAAACTGAGCCGTTACAATTAGTCATAATTAGTTTCACATCATCAGAGATGCCTTTACAATGAGACTTGACCTCTGACCTCTGATTTGCTGTCAGGTGACTTCACAACACGTGTTCGCTCTGTGTTTTTTTTTTTTTTTTTTAATCATGCACATGCGTACTTTAAAAAAGCCAATTAAAAATCTGGTTAAAGGGGCTTTTTTTTTTTAACACATCTAAGTCTCGTCACTCCGCAGGGAGCTGCACCATATCTGATAAATTGCCTCAAGTGATGTCACTCGAGTCGGCCGAAGCTGAAGAAGTTTGCAAATTAAAAAAAAAAATCAGGAAGTGTGGACTGAAAGAGCTGCTCTTCATCTCGCTCTCTCTATGAAGGCTACATTAGCTGCTCCTAGCTTAGAACGCCTGAATCTCAGGCCAAACTGTTGGATGTTGAATTGAATTGTGGGTAATGAAGGCGCCAGGTTTTAATCATGAATGTGTGATTGTGAATTAAAAACATGATATCTTTGGTTCTGCTGCATCTATTATGATCTTTCTTTTTCTGTTAAACGAGTGATTAATCAGCGGAGTACTTTGAATCCCACACCCAATTTTGGAAACCGGGTCTCTTTATATATATTAAAGAAGTCTTAAGAAATCTGATGCAAAAAGCTGTCTGTTATGACCCAGCTCATGTAGGGAAAAGAAGTAACATAAAACTGTATTTGGAAACAACAAAATTATTTATTTTCTGGAATTTGGATTAATAAAAAAGGGAGGGGTAAACTTCAAGGACAACAAAAGGGCGAGCGGATGCTGACCAAACCAACAAAATAAAAGAAATCTCTCTAAAAATCAGAGTCTAAGTTACCTAACTGAAATCAAAATGGAAAGGATTTAGAGAGAATATTGAATGACCAAAAAACAGAAAGAAACAGCACTCGTGCTTCTAAGAACAATGTTTCTTAATGTGTGTAAATCAGTAAGATGAATTATATCCGGCCCAATTCACAGGTAGCAAACAAACCTCCGCAAAACACAAGTAAATATTCTTACTAACGTTCACAATTCTTCACAAGCTTAACAGAGTATAACACGACTGTCGGTTAGCTCTAACTTAAACAACGCAGTCCTTCAAATTTTGGAGGGTCAGACCCGGTGTCGCCCCCCCCCTGGATCCTCCAGGTCTCAAGGAAGGGATGACTCATCAACTGGCACCACTCAGTGGCAGGCGACCACACACCTAACTTGCAAAATAAACTACAAGTTCGTCGGTGGCAATGGTAACATGGTCTGTAACACCGGTAACAGTGCATTAAAATGCACTATGAGCTGATTTAGCTGGGGTTTGTGTTTGTTTGCACCGGTCCTGACTAAAAATTATAATTTTATTACCTTCTATCAGGAGGAATAAAATACAAAGGATGGCGTGCAGATGAAAGTTGGTTGATTGTTGATTGGTGTTGCTTTCATTACTGTTTCAGTCGGGCACAGTTCAAACAAACGCAGCCTGGATGCACAGTAGGTTTGTAATGATTTAAAAGGTTTCATCAGTCAATTAAATTATTAGATTAAATAATTAGTCTGTTGTTAACATCTAGTGGCAGCCGTGGAAATCTACAACATCAGCAAACGTGGTTTCCTCTGCAGCCCCAAATGTTTGTCTTTTTGCTAATTTGGGAATTTCCATAATTAATAAACCGAGCTGACGTGGCTGTTTTTAGAAAGCCTGAAATCTGATTTGCACCTTTTAAACTGTGTTAATCAGCCTGAGGTGGTGATAAAGAGCTTTATTTATTTACTGAAAGCAACGCTCCATTCAAGCCGTGTCAGAAATACTATTTTTGTAGCATTCACAGTGATTTGTGCTCTTTTTGTCTCCTCCTCTGATGAAGACATGAGTATAAAATAATCATTTCACTCTGACTGACTTACTTCAGGTACTGTACATTTGTCAGGTTAATTGTCACAGATTATTCTATTTTTAAATGTCGAAACATTAAGGTTACATAAACGCCTGAGTCATGCTGAGCACGGTGCGTGCCATGAGTCTGCAATGTGCTACTGCTCCTTCAAAGTCATTTGAAAGGCACTATTGTACATTCCTAATAAGTTTGAGTGAGTTCATGCTTTATTGTTCTACCATTTGTGAGGACTAAAACCTTGGCTTATTTATTTTGTAAGTGTATATTTAGTCGTATGAGTCTGAAATACATCTACATCTTCTGATTTAGACCACACCATAAAATCATAGGAATCACCAGCAAGTGACCGTAAACTAACATTTCCTCTCTCGCTCCTTCCCTCCAGTGATCCTGTTCTGCATGGCGGCGCTCATCTTCCCCATAGGCTTCTATATCAACGAGGTGGGAGGCCAGCCGTACAAGCTGCCCAACAACACGGTGGTGGGCTCGTCGTATGTGCTGTTTGTCCTCTCCATCTTCTTCACCATAGTGGGACTTCTGTTTGCAGGCAAAGTTTGCCTCCCGGGCTGAGGACTCGACCGTGCGCCGCCTCTGGACTGACACGAGAGGCTCTGAAAACGGGATTTACAAAACAAAACAAAAAAAAAGAAACACACACACAATGACTGAAAATCAAAAACAACAAACTCTGGCCAGAAGCCTGATACAGGGAAGTCTTTGATGACGTGTCAAAGGACCGCAGCACCGTGGAGTACCTAACGACTTAAAAATGAATAAATGAACAAAACACTAAAAAAGGGGGGAGACGAGGACGTGAAGTGCGAGAGAGGGCACCCGAGGCTGTCGCAGCACCCTGCCACTGTTGATTTAAAAATATGGCTGTCTCTCTGTTGTTGTTGTGTTGCAGGGGGGGTAAAAAGGGTGCTTAATGTGCCGCTGTCATGGCAACAGCGGCCACAACGCTGGCGCACATTTCTTGAGGACCACTACAGCCGCTCCTCGACTTGACCCCCCGCCCTCGGCACACATCTGCGCTGTCACGACCGCTCCTGTTGCTATTTTTGGCTTCTCTTAGCTATTTCAGTTGTGTGTTTTTCCGTTGTTGTACATCTTGTGTTTTTTTTTTTTTTTCTTATTTTTGCCTCCACCCCCCTCGCCGCCTTTTCCACTGAAGTAGCTCGAGTGTAATTGAGGTTCACTGAACTGAATCCTTGAGGGGGAACCGGTGGGTTTTTTTCCCTGCCAGCTTGGCTTTAGAGCAGGGTTTTATCCTCGCCTGTCACTACATGAGAGCCCCAGGTGTGTGTGTGGCTCGGGGAGAGCAGCTGTGAGCCCAGCTGTCTGGTCCAGCTCACAGGGCTGCTGTGGACCAGAGGAAAGGTGCAGGTGTGCAACAACCAGGAGCAGGTAGCAGCGAGGAGTGACCTCCCTGGGCAGCAGAACAGGAGGTCAAGTACCATAAAGGAGAATGCCACTCAATATAAGACTTGCATTATGTTATTTACAGAGTATTTAGTGAGTTTGCCAATAACTAGAAGACTGTGAATTAAGAGAACAATCATCTGAAGACACCTCTTGTATTTGTAGTAAGTACAGCCACGAGCACTGTGGCAAGTATTCAAAGGTCTACATCACTGTGGGCTCGACATGAACCCATTAATCTCTAATTATAGCAGACAGTATTGACTTTCATAACTCGAAGGTGTGAAAATAACTTAATGTGAATGCTGAACATTGGTGGTATTCTCCTTTTTAATGTTGGACAGGAAAGAAAGGGAGCCAGGAGTATTATTGTCTTGTTTTGTACAACAGTGAAGGCACTGGGACTGCAGGTCAAGTCCGTGCATGGGGCTGTGCCTCAGTGTGCTGCCCGTGAGGTCCGTGAATGTAAACACACACACACACACACACACACACACACACACACACACACACACACACACACACACACACAACTTAACTGCAACTTCGTTGCTTCTTACTGTTACTCACTTTAATTAACCTCAGAAAGTAGCAAAAGTTTGCCTATTACAAGTTCCTTGAGGCTAAAAGCGACGTCTTCAAATTGCTTATTTTGAGCAGCTTTTAACTCTCACACACACACACACACACACACACACACACACACAGCGAGGCATAGATCAGAGCGAGCTTCGATGCTAATGCCACAAAATTAAAACGCTTTATTCAGCTCATCAGAAGTTGGTGGGTCATTTTCTCGATTGGATTTTTGGAACTACAACGCCCGTAATTTGGGGGGATGTAAACAGGAAGTAGAATGTTGCCGTGCCATGCTTTAGCTCATATATTTTGACACCATTAAACGTACACACAAGTTAGCTTTTAGTCACTCTTGTACCCACGTATGTACAGACAGCTATCACTGGATTATACAAACTTCAAGGCGTGATGATTCTCAGGCAAGTTCTGGAGGTGAAGTCAGTTTTGTCCTATAATTTCTAAGCACATAATTATTATCAATCATTAAAAAAACCTCTGGTCTGTACAAAGCAGCGTAGCGCAGACATCCCTCGACTAAACAGTTCTCATAACCCATGTTTAAATTTCAATATAACAAAGTAAATCTTAAATAATAATAATTAATTAATAGTTTCAGCTCTTCCACATAGGCTTGTATTTTGCATGTTTACACTCTCCAGAAGTGTGTGTGTTGGTGTGTGTGTGCGCTAAATCAATCACGGATCTCAGTCGCTAAAAGTCTTAGAGTTTTTTTTTTTGTTTTGTGTTTCTGTTCCCTGCTCAGCTTTTCTTACTCTTGGTCTGATGATGTATACTGCTAACTCTACACTCTGCGGTGCCCCCGCTGTCTTGGTTGGTTCAGTATTGTGCCATGACCTGTTTTTGTTTAACAATGTACAGACACAAAAAGGCAGGATTTCTGTATTAGGAAGCACTGTGCATTCAACAGTATAGGTAACAGAAATAGAAGCACCACAAATGTACAAAAAAAGAGAAACTTCTTACCTCATTGTTTTTGTTTCTGCTATTATTTTCTAATGGTGGCAATGTGTGCCCTCTAATTTGTCTCTTGCCTTGATCGGATGTCTTCACATAAAGCCTATGATCATAGGAAATTATTTATCACTGAATAAAACGAGAAAAAATGGGTGTGTGTGACTCTGACACAGTCTGTATGATTTATTGCGCTTGTTTGTATGAATCCAATCAGTAGCTGAGCTGATAGACAAAACAGAGCAGAGCATTTAATCCTCCCCAGCCCGTTCATCCTAGAATCAACTTGTTACTACTTCAAGATGTTGCCCAAATGTCCCTCTACTCCCACTTCATTAAAACCAGACACAAACCTTCTGTGATTCAAGGGCAGCCACCCAGGATGCATCAGTGGAAGGGCTATCTGTGTTCCCAGAGTACATCTGTTAAACGCTCGACAGCTCCTCCTGCGTCTCAGTATTGAAAAGCAATCGAGACAGAACTTCCCTCTGCTCGTCTGCGACCTTCAAATCTGTTTTTAGGGTAGTATTGCCTGGGCTAAGTGGATTAATTCATTTAATTTGAACAGTAAACATTTTCCTTAAGCATTCGCACTCTTTGTTGGATAAAAGTGTTCATTTGTGACTTTGCAAGCTGAAAACAAGTAGTTGCACCTTTTGTGTTAACCTCACTAAATTGCCAACATTATTTAATTGATATCATCAGTCATGACGGTCATTTTTTAAAGGAATTGCCTTTAGACAAAGTTTGACATTTTGGTGAAGGCTCCTTATTCATGTTCTTTCCGAGAGTTGGATGAGAAGATTGATACCTCTCTTATATCTATTCACTAAATATGAAGCTACTACCAGTAGCAAGTTAGTGTAGCTTAGCATAAAGACATGAAATGGGGGGGGGGGCTGTCCAAAATCTGCCTACTAGACACTGACAGTATAAAGAATAGATGCTGTATCCATGACAACACCCATAGGTTTCTAAAGAGCAGTTTTGAAGCTCAGAATATGTGGCTACAGCCGCCGCCATGCTGGTAGTCCCGCCTCCTGGCTTATCTAAAAACCAGCAACGGCGTGGATCATCAGCAGATTGATTGACACCTGTCAATCAAAGTGACCACACTGTTAATTAAACATAACTTTAAGCCTTAATAGAATTTGAATTTGAATGGGTGAGTTATATAAAAATTCAGACTCAGTACAGTTGTCATAAATGGCTGTAAACATGTTTATTTCTGCTGTGTAGTTGGACATTTTAACATGGGGGCTTATGGAGATTGAGTCGTTCGTAGCCAGCCTCAAGTGGACGTTTGAGGAACTGCAGTTTTTGGCACTTCCGCATTGGCTTCACTTCACAGCCACGGAGGTTGCCGCTTGCTACTAGCATGTCTAAAGCTAAAGTTTAATCTGTACAAAATCCAAAGTGTAAAATCAACGTTTTGTGGTTTTATGGGGGAGTTTTGCGCTGGAGTCAACAAAACAAGTTGTTTTTTGTTAACCTTCAGACAGAGCCAGGCTAGTTGTTTCCCTGTTTCCAGTCTTTATGCTGAGCTAAGCTAACGGACTGCTGGCTGCTGGCTTCATACTTAGCGTACAGAAATGGACAGTGGGATCAATCTTCTCATCTGACTCTCGGCAAGAAAGCAAAGCTTTCACGAAAAGGCTCACAAAACCCGCTCTAAGCCTTCAGCTACAGGGAAAGAAGTTGGAGTGCTCAGTTGTTTTTTCGGCATTAGTGCTTCAGTTTATATGTTCTCTTATTTAACATTTACAGATAGTTTAAACACCCCTTCGTTCCTTCACTAACAATGAACTACGACAGTTCAAACTCAGGATCCCTCAAGAAAACCCTCACACAGGCACAGAGATCCGAATGTTTCAATCCTCAGCACAAGTCTCCAGGTCTTTATATTCATGTTTGTCACGCATTCAGTTTCATTTATTTGCCATTTTCTCACTGTCGCCGTGCAGCTGAAGATAAGACAGCACTGTTCCTCTCAGGACTGCACCTCCATTAGCCTCTCAGTGACCTTCAGCGTGGTGTCGAGCACGAGCGGTGTTTCTATTTCGGATTTCAGAAGGTCACAGTATTTCTGCTCACATCGGTTTAACCGGCAGTGCTCTGCTCTCTCTGAAGACAACTGTGGAACTTTAACGCAGTCGTAAATATTTGATCTCATCTGTTATACTCCTCACACATGTGACGGCCTTTATAGTTTGACTTGTGTTATTCTGTCACCATCACAGTAATGCTGTAGCTCCTCTTCTGGTTGCTAAAACGCTACAAATGATAAAGAATAACCCATGATAATTATACTCCAACAACTGTTGCCATTTATTACTGCAGTGGTTCCCAACCTGGGGGGGTCAGGACTCCCAGAAGGAGTCCTTAGATGAATCTAAGGGGTTACAAAATTATGCAAAATTTTGAGGACTCTCATGTTTCTTACCTTTTTTTTTTTCTTGAAATACTACTGGATAAACTTCAGACCTCTAAGAGTGATTGATTCAAGTACTGAAGGTATTTATGTATTAAGAGGCTACAGGCAAGAAAGGTTGGAAACCGCTGTGTTACTGTATGACACGTGATATAATGCTTCTCATCTCTACCTATTCATCAAAAAAAGAACACACCGCATAAGCAGAATAAATACATAAACAATGTATCTGTTGTATCCTTTCTACTCGACGCTCCTGCTGTGTTTGTTGTCACATATCACCCTGCATATGTACTGAAGTTTTAAACTATATAAACTTAGCCCAGAGGACTCACAGATAAGACTGCTAGTCTTGATTTAGGCGGGCTGTCCTGATCGGCAGCAGATGCTTAATGGTGAGTTATTGAAGGACAGATGAGCGCTGACAGATCCCAGAACAGTTCTCTCAATCCAAATGGAGGTGAGATGTTTCTCTGGCTTGCTTATAAACCAATCAGTTTGCTAAAAAAAAAAAAAAAAAAGCCATTAAACATGAAGTAGGTGATTAGCCGTAGCAATGCGCAGCATGTTGGATGGTAATAAGCTGGACGTGAAGTGGTTCAGGATGTATTTCAAGGTTTAATTAAAAAAGTTATCAGCTTTATGAGGATTGTCTGAATACTCAGAAGTGGCACTGCAGAGAAAAATGATGAACTGCAGCAACATCACTTCTATTAGCTGATTTTTTCTTTTCCTCTGCAAATGTTACACTTACTGCTGGGAGCTCAATATGTTTAATGGGACATCATCAAGCAATGATCCCTTTCTAATTTCGTGCAAATGTGTGTCGTTTCACAAGAGTCTGCCATCTGCTGACACTGTTAGCCTTAGTGGTGTTTGAGAGCAGATTACAGCCGTATCTGTTTCTCATTTCAGTCTTGGTGTAGTGATCGACTCTTGTTTGGATGACTGTGTTTTCACAAAATTACAGAGACAATAAAAGAATGGAAAAAAACTGCCCTGGAGCTGCTGAACAGGACTGACTCGAGAGACTTTTGTGCAATATCGTCTCACATCTCGGCCTGCTGAAACCTAAATTACACACAATAATATCTAGAAATCAATGCCACCTTTAGATGTGACATCTTTTAACGTGTGGGTGGAAGAAGTGGTGTTAAAAATCTCAGCGGATATGTCGCAGCAGCATGTATTCCTATATTTCATTTCAAGTCCCATTTGCAAACGCGTATACAGTGCTCCCTTCCCTCCCTGAACGTTGTGCTCATGGGTTACAGCGTGGTGTCCTTCCCACTAAGATAGATGATCATGTCAGCGTGCCGCTGCCAAACACACTTAGAGGGAAATATGGCCACCATCTGTTCATGAGAGGCTGCACCAGCTCTCTGTTCTCCACCTGAGGACCAACCTATCTATCTATCTATCTATCTATCTATCTATCTATCTATCTATCTATCTATCACATATAATCATAAAAGAACAATTAAATGTATTTCTGAGTATTAAATTTTCTGAGTAATAAAACTATATAACTAATATCATAGCTAATAAGTAATAATAATAGCATAATAATAACAACAACAGAATAATAAATAGTCCTAGTCAGTGTCCTCATTTAGGATCCTGAGGGTAAAACTCTCAGTGCTGGTCTGGTGTATCTGTAACCTTCTTCCTGATCGTGGCAGGGAGAAAAGGCCGTTATCCGGATGGATGGGATCCTTAATTATTCTCCTAGCCTTATTTATGCAGCGTCCTACATAGATATCTTTTTGGCAGGGTAGAGCAGACAGAGATGTCGTCCGTCAGCTTTTTGATTTTTGCAGACAAAACATATGAAAATGGACAGCTGAAACAATTGGTCGATTAATCGATTGACAGAAAATTATTTTTCTTGTGAAAAGTTTTATTGTTCCAGCTTCACAAATGTGAGAACTTAATAATTTTAATTTATCTATTTATCATCCAACTGAGGTAACAATAAGCCAAAAACATTTTGTTATCAAACTATAACATACCTCATTGATTCAGAGCCTTTTTTCCATCTTGATGCTGTTTTCTGATTATTTTTTATACACCCAAACATTGTAAAAAGTTATTTTGTATCATGTTGATATTGCACTAACCATAAGATCTATCAAGAAGGAGGGTGTCTGCCAGTGTTGTAGTACTCAAGATTGGTCTTGGTTTCAGGACCACTTGAGATTTTATTTCAAGCCAGTCAAGAGCACAGCTGTGGGGATATCACCAGCGTTTCCATATTATTCACTTAATAATGTCGAGTTCGTCCCACCACAGTGTCATAATTAACTGAAAATACTTTTACACTTTAAAAAGTTGTTTCACAGTCTGTAGTTATAGAGCAAACACCTGCATGGCAGAGAAAACTAAAGAGCGGTCAGGTCAGGAGGTTTAACTACAAGACCACGAGCCAACAGCTGCAAAGTTCTTCCAACAAATTAAACTCAATATTTTATGAAGCAGGTCATTAAAAAAGAAATTAATATAAACAAGGTAAAACTTCCTGCTTCATATGACATCAATAACTTGACTCATTTCAAATTTTTGTCACTGTTAACAGCCGTCGCTGCCCTCCTTCACACACACACGGGCATGTCCCTCACCCAAAGAGATATGGTGAATATTTGCCACATGTTAGCCACCTAAGTAGGCTAAATACTCTCTGGTCTTGGTCTCGACTCAGTCTCAACCCATCAAATTCTTGGTCTTGTTTCAGTCTTGGTACACTGTGGTCCTGGTCTCGACTTGGTCTCGGTTTAACACCGGTGTCTGCCTCCAGAACCAGAACTGGGAGCTGGTTCCACAGGAGAGGAGCTTAATAGCTGATGTTAGATGTTATATAAAATAGCATGTGAGAAATTACTGGCTTCTAATTCTTAATCTAAAATAATTAATGGCATTATTAACACTGGTGTTTTTCTGACAACTGAAAATGTCAAATGCTTAATTCAAAGTGATGCGAGACACGCTGGTCGTCGAGGCGTCGAGATGCTTTGTTGGTTCTAACTTTAGCTGCCTTCAGTATTGATCGGTCAGTAGGTGGGAGATAGAGGCCCAGCAGAGGATGCAGTGATGTTTCCTCCCAGACGGATGTCTGTCTGCTGCTCGTCAGCATCCATCACACAGGAGACGTGCTGCTGAGGCAAGAAAGAATACGGGAAAGTGCTGTTTGTGGAGAGCAGGAGCTGCGTCATCGAGAATGATCACATTATTACAAGAGAAATAAATGTGCAGTGTGAGCAGTGTAAGTGTCAGTCATCTTGTTTGGAGGATTTATGAGGGATTTTACTCCATCCTGTGAATTTTTTTGGAAAACTTAAAAGCATGTATCCACATCAGGTTTAATTACAATTAAATTTAAACGTTTTACTTTGATTTCAGGTCAGGATGAGTTTATTTTATTAACTTTTTCTTTCATAAAATGTAATTTAGTTTTTCCCCTTTTTAACTTAAGTTCTTATTTTAATATTTTTAGTCAAGGAATAATGATAGATCTGTTTTTAGACAAACCAATTAAAATATTTATTTTAGTTTAGTTTATATCAGTGGTTAACTGTAACTAAGTACATTTACTCAAGTAGCCTACTGTACTTACATTTTTGAGATAACCCATTTTATGCTACTTTCTTCTTTCTTACTTACTCTGCTACATTTTGGAGACAAATATTGGACTTTTTACTCAACTACATTTATTCATTTAGGCTTTAGTTACTTTGTAAATTAGATTATTAATACAAAATATTAAATCAAATAATACATTCTCACGTTATTATCAGTTAAGCAACCCAGCAGGATATAAAATATTTAAATTAAGAATGATGTGCAGATTCAGTTATATAATAAGATCCTGAAATGGGTCATTCTGCATTGCTTTACTTTAAGGAGTAAGATTCTGAATGCAGGACTTTCTTTCTCACATTATCTTTCATTTTAAAGTTGCACCAAATCCATATTTTCACATTTACGATGGATGAAATAACTAATAATGTGTAATGTGAAATGTGTCACTCGCAGTAATAAACCCACATCTGCAGCTCCCTTTAGCTGTACACTGTGATTTAACTTCTTTCAGCTCATTGTTTCACTTTTGATTTCATCTCACTACTTTCAGTACTTTGATAACTTCACTGTATGCTACCTGTCCAAACTGCAAACAGAGCCCAACTAGAAGAGCCGGATATGTCTCTTGGTTAAAAGTAGAGTGGACTGACAGTCTCCTTCAAAATGCCAATGCTGCTCGGTGTCTGCTGGATGTGTGAATGGGTTTGCTGATATGATCGGCATATCAACTTAGGGAACTTCAAACATGATCAGGCACTGTGGCGAATCACAGTGGTGTGTGGGGCTGAGAGAGGGCACCATAACCGCTGTGAAACAATCAGGAACTAAATGTTTAATTCACAGATTAACCGGCTTCATCGATGCCGGCGCTCACTCACTCTTGTTCATATGTCTCCCAGCCATCGGACAGCGTAAATTGCAAACCAGACTCAGATTTAGAAGCTGGTACATGAAATGAACAAAGCCAGAACACAAGTATCAGAGTTTGGTCCATGAGTCTACCTGGATAGTCTCAGTTTCAGACACATTTCAGTGGAGGTTTGACCAATCTGATTGTCTAATTGGTGGCCGCAGCGTGACACTGAGATGCATTTTTCCAAAAGTTGGATCAACTTCTCCACCGCAGGCCCGCAGGCGCCCGCACAGCAGCAGCCAAAACGCACTACCCCCATTCAAATGAATGGAAAAACCTGCGATTCATTTACAAATTCTTCCACTGCCTCCAAGTGGCCAAAAAAATCTACTACTGCTGCTTTAATTTAAAATTCCCAGTGTGGCTGTGCAGCTCCAGCAGCTCCTCCCTTCGCTCTGTCTCTCTCTCTCTCCATGTTGCTGTCATGTTACGGGCAGACAGCTGGACTCTGCTGTCTCACTGTGTATTGCTGACAATAACAGAAGTCTGCACAAGTAAACACAAACACATGTTATCACCACACGACCAACACTGGAATGCAAAGGACATCTGCTGTCACTTAGGTGTACCCGACTATACGAACAGATGCTGCTGAGCGCAGACACACACACACACACACGCACACACACACACACACACACACACACACTATGTAGCTAACACAGCTGTCACAGTTGGTACAGAGAGCACCTGTGACTGCTGAGTTTGCCACAGTTTTCTGACGTCACATCCTGACTGCTTCCAGCAGGACTGAACTGAGGACAGACGGAGATGACTCAACCAGCGAAGCAGTATAGTTGATGTGTTTACACGTTGTCTCATTTATTATAGAGTGTTTGGGAATGATGGAAAATGTTATATACGAACTGCTGTATTGAAATGAGCATTATTTTCTGTGTGAGCATTTGGAGAGGGAATGTCCACCTGACCAAAACTCATTAAGTCAATTAGCGGTTTAAGTTCTGCTTAAGAAACAGTTTAAAACTACTCCATTACAGGCATTTAAAACGATTTATGAGTGATTTGTAAGTGAGTTGTCGTGTTTTGTATGTCAAAATCTTAATTTGTAATTAAAGAAAATGAAACATTGTGTTAAAAATTACAATAAATCAGAAAAAAACTCTAAAAGTACTCATTGCGCAGAGAAATTTCTTCTGTTATACTATTATATATTAGATTATTAAACATAATTTGTAATGTAACGAGTAACTAAAGCGGTCAAATAAATGGAGTGAAGTAAAAAGTACAATATTTTCATGAGAAGGAAATGCTCAAGTGAAGTACAAGTACCTCAGATTTGTACTGAAGTACAGTACTTGAGTAAATGTACCATGGTAGGTGTCAAAGGTCAAAGGTCAGAAAGAGTCAGCCTGTCTGCATACTTCACTGACTGAAAGCTACCAGATCAAAGAGCTTTTCAAAAATGAAAAATTAGAAAATGTGTTTTTCTTTCTCCGTCATTAGCATACTGAATCTGCCAAGCTGTTATGTAGTTTTCTGGATTTGTGCCTGTGCCAGAAAAACACACAAATGAATCACAGCTCATGATGTTATATCATAATTTGAGAGATGGTAGCTTCAACAAAGCCAGGAAAAAAAAACAACAACTACAAAATGATTTGAGTCAGATTTTATATTTCAGTTCAGTTTAATATGTTGTTTGTCTAAATTTGTGATACCAACAATAAGACTTACTGAAGATGTAAATAAGTTAGCCTCCTGTTATTTAATTAATATAAATGTTAATTGATACATTCACACTCTTTGGTTGGGATGTGGTTGAAAGTTTCTTTATTTTTTGGTCAAAATGATGTTTATATATCAGGAATGAACTCACGCTATCATGATATTTTGTGTGCAGTTGTATAATTATTAGGTAGAGTACATGTAATAGCTGCAATACCAATCTGTTTAAGAGTAGTAACGTAACATCTGTGTTTGCGTCTTTCAGAGCCCTCCAACGAGGAAAAGCTACGCCAAAAGTTATCAATGTTTTTGTCCTCGTCATGAATCACTTTCTGTTTTTGACTGTAATCCTTCCTCTAAGGTGCCATGCCATTGTTTCGATGGCCCATCAATCCAAAACCACAATAGTCTGAAATGTCCCACTGGACTGAAAACCCATTTGTTTGACAGCCCATTATTTCGTTAACAATTAATGCCCGTTGCTCTAAAGCCTAGTTCCCCCTAAAATACACAGTCTGATAACTAACGTCCATGTTTTAGCTCATGATCTTATACTAAACATAACCAAGTAATTAGTTTTCCTAAACCTAAGCAAACTGTGACCAACAACCTTAACCATGTGTTTATTATTGTAACCATGATGATGAAGGTCACCGTGCTGTCAAATGATTTCGTCCTTTCCTGCACGTCCGAAACTCCAGGGGGAGGTTGTATTTTCAGAGAAACGGGCCTTGAGAGCCGTGGCCTTTTCAGGATAGGGGTTGCCGGATAAATTGGTTTTCAGTCCAAGGGGACGACTCTTCGGTTTCTCCACCATAGTCCTTGTTGTAGCCTTCATGGTTGTTCCCTACTTCAGCTCTGGCAAACCAATCATTGCTGGTTGAAGTTGATCTTGGAACCCAACCCAACGTTGGACAACAGCCAATGTTTCTGGGCTTCCGATGTAGCCAGAGGATATCCACGAAACAGATAACAGATATTAAGGCCAAGACTTCCTCTGCAGTCCGATTAGCAACTGACACATGAGAATGACAAGAAGAGACACATTTCTGATAATCCCCCAAATAATTTGTCATCAGATGGTAGCCGATGAGTTTCAAGATTACTTTTCGTCCCACACAGACTGATGCAACCAAAGTCCACTCTACTGCGACTGGTCATTACTACACAGACCACAAACAGAAACCAGAAAACTTGGTCCTTCGCCTACAGATATCTGTTTATAAAGATTAGACTGAAGTAAAACGCATCACCACTGGTGCACCTGCACAGAAATTACTCCACAGACACCAAATTTCTAAACTTACGCACGTATACTGTGAGAGATTTACCTTGCAGTGCTCGATCAGTATTGTGAGAAATTGTTTGTTAAGGGCTTAAATGCAACAGACCTTCATTTATTTGTACACCTGTTAGTCAAACTGTCTGTCTTTGTGCTTTAGAGACATCTAATGATAACCCAGATAGATAAACACTTTGAGAAATCCTCCTCTTACTCTCCTTTTTCCTATAAAGCAGTTAACCTTTCACCCCACGGGTCCAGTCAGACAAACCTCCATCGAAGCCCACTAGACCTCTGTCAGTCATCATGCCCCAGATATTACTGCTAGCACACATCCCTTTAAGTGTTTTGCCCCGGTGAAAGCGCCCATTATTCATCAACACAACAACCTTGTGGTATCCTGAAGAGCTTGCTCAGTCACTTCATCCTAAGCTCCCTGTGGACGTCAATGTGTTTGGTATGTTGTTGTAACAGTAGGAGCTGAAGAAGAGGTTGCAGGCGTTGCAGTCTCACGGCCCACAGACCAAGCCCTCTGACCAGTGTTTATTTCTGCCGGGCTCTACCGTTTATTTTGAAGAGGGTATTAATGTCTATTTTGATATGCCTCTTGTGTTATTTTAGATGAGTCATTGGGGAATGTGTGGGTACATGTGAGAACAGTCTGTGCCTTGTGTGAGGCCGGCGAGACACATGCACGACGGAGAGGATTGTACGTGTGTGTGTATGTGTGTGCGTGTGTGTGTGCATGTGCATTTGTTCTCCAGAAAGCACACACTCATATGATAATGTAGGCTTCTGTATCCTGTTGAGCAGACAAGCTTGTTTCTTTATCCGTAGTCAACAACGCTACCAAGAGCTGAGAATAGATTATGTGAAAGGAAAAGTCTCTTGTGTACTGCATTTCAATTTTTTAAGCTTTGTAAACATTACATAATAGTTCTGGGCAAATAATAACATGGCTGAAACAAAATAAGCTTCATGTTCAGTGTTTGTTGCTTTCTGTATTGTGTAGTTAGAGAGAAACAGCATTAGATAGGCAGTAAATATTTGTCTGTAGCCTCTGTTTGTCCCCCAGACTCCAAGAGTGTCAGGCCGGGGTTACATGGGGGGAGTCCCACAGGGGCAGAGTAACCACTTTCAGGCCCTGAAGAAAGGCCTTGAGCTGGCCGGCTGTCATAATTCTCAGTCATCGCCCTGAAAGGCCCTGAAGACTCAAAGAGCTTGAAATGACCAGTGGTGGAGTAAGTAAATGTAGAAATACCACAGTCTAAAAATACTCCATTACAAATAAAAGTGCTGAATTCAAAATGTTCCTTAAAAGTCCACTGTGTCAAAGTCTGAGTCTCTATTTACAGAATATGGCAGAAATTAAATATAATGTGCATAACTACTTCATGTATCATGAATTAAAATAAGTGTTTTAGTTACCTTAGAATGATCCATGGTGTCCACCATATAGATAGATACTTTATTGATCCAGAGGGAAATTCAAGCATCCAGTAGCAGCATGAGACACAGTAAACATACATTAAAATGAACCTATAAGATAATTTAGATGGATTTAAATTAAACCTGTGCAGAGAAATTGAACCCATATTGCGTTGCTATGTTGTCCAGAAACCAAAGTTTTCGCACGCTTTGCAGCCACCGTAGTCTCTCCTTCACGACTGTAATGGGAAGACGCAGTGGAGGGGGGTTTAATTAACAATTACATCACAACTAGATGCTACTAAATACTAAATCTGCTACAAGCTTTGTAAATGTTACAACAATAGTACTGTTTTTGTTTGTTTGTTTCATAACACAAACATGAGATCACATTCAGTAATACTAATACACAGAGAGATTGTTAGTCACAGGATGATACACTTTCATTCACAATTGTGTTTACTATGATTTCAGTTGTCAGACTCTTCATTAGCTAACTGTGTATCCCATTTAGCCCGGTATTCTTTTCCCTTTTCCTTCTGTAATCGTAAACTAAACATTATGTGTCACATACTGTATATGCTATTTATGTAATGTCTACACATGAGCTCAGTGGTTCTCTTAGAAGCCAGCATCTAGTAATTGCCTTTTTGCTTGCTGCCATTAGACTTTTTAATAAATATTCGTCCCTGTTATCCAGTTCCTTTGATATGTTTCCCAAGTAGAAAGAGAAACTCAATATCAAATCATAGGATCCTCTTAGTGGTAGCTTGTACTTGAGTCCACAAGGGCTGTAAGACGGGGCAGGACCAAAAAATATGAGTATGGTCTGCCATTAATTGTCCACGTTGTCTACAGCATTGATTCTGATGTCCAGTTTGTTTTTGGGGTTATGAAAAACCTCACACAGTTCTTCCAACAAAAGTCTCTCCAACCTTGTGAGTTTGTGTCATCTTGGTGTGAATTATGAGAGACCATTCCTCTGGTGGGATTTCAATGTCTAGTTCTCTTTCCCAGTTTTGTTTTATATACTCTGTTGGGTTGTTCTTCATCAGTGAAATACTTGAATACAGATTCACAGTAATTCATCTGGAGGATTCTGAGTTGATATTATGGCAAATTTCATGTATGTAAATTAATAAAAACATTAGAAACACCTCTCAATACAATGCTGTCCATTTAAACACTGACCTCAATAAGAAACATAGTTAAATTAACACCTCTCTGACAGTGTCAGTAAAAACTAAAGGCAGAATTCATAGCAGAGCGGTTTGTCTGTGTTGGATCACATTAGAAGTGTACCTAATGTAGTGTAAATACCAAATTTGACAATCCATTAAATTGTTGTTATTTCCATCCATAGAACAAAGTCATTAGTGTGACTAGAAATAAATAGGCTTCCCTCTCTCTCTCACCTTTTCTCAAATTATTCTCTCCTCTTTTACCCTCAGCAGCACTCCACACACTGTTGTCAACTGTGAACCAGTGCATGCTGGGACTGCAGTAGCAGCTATCATGAATAGACCTCTGTGTCACAAACAATAACTGCTGAATGCACAAAGAAAATATTGTTTTTTCTTTTTTAACCAGTGGAAATGAATGATTAATGTGGGCCTGCTTTGAATAGAGCCCGGTGAAAAGAAGTCACGTCCTCTCAGCTTCACTTCAGACTACAGAGAGAGAAACTCAAACACATGAGCTCTCTTTGAGCTGTTGTTGTGTTTTATCGTGTGTATGTGTGTGGCAGATAACAGCAGTGATGCTAGTGTTTTATAGAGGGAGATCAGAGCTGAGCCAGACTGACGGCCTCTGTCAGGGACGACTGGAGGACGTTGCAGTCATTGTGATAATAGAAGAGGTGAATGTAATCCTTAATGTCCTCTCCTTGTCTTTCTCTCGTACTCCCTTGCAATTATAAAACACGTGCTCGTGCATTATCTTCTCTCTTTAATCATTTCATATCTTGTTTTTCAGCTGCAGATGAATGCAGAGTTAATGTAGGAGGCTGTCCACCTTCTGTCCTCTCCCCGTCCTTTGCTTTGAGTCATCAGGTACATCAGGACAGCTGCTCAGCTGATTGGGCTCTGGAGCGATGAATTGAGAGGTAACTGCCAAATATTGATTGCCTGCAAAGCCTCTGACCTTAACGAGAGCTGGCTTAGAGCAAAAGCTGTTTGTCAAATTCTGCTATAATATTATCTGAGCTTCTGTTCAGCCTTCTGTTGTTTTTTTTTTCTTTACAAAATATTGACTCAGGGCGATTAAGAGAGCAAAATATCCTGACAAAACATCACACCGAATGCCAGAAGGAAGCTGAAATAATAAATTGTAGATAAAATTAGGAGATCCTTGTTGCTTTTGGAGAAAAACGTCTTCTTTCTCACAAAAATGTCCATCATATTCTCTTGTTTCTGAGCCCCTTTGGTCCAGTCTGAACCTGTTCCTGGCAAAACAGTCAGTCGATGGTATATCAGCAGGAGTTTCCACCCCCTCCTCTCTGTTTTTTTTTTTTTCATCTGTCCTTGAAGCAGCAGTACCGCCATCATCTTTGTCCCAAGCTTCCAATTTCATCCTCAAAGGAATTATGGGCTTGTCTGTCACTTTCTGTCAGTTGCTTTCTCCTTTATCTCTCCGAGTGAGACAGGAAGAAGGAAAGCCACTTTTGCTGGCCAAAACAGCTGAAATTCATCAGCTGTACTTATATTATTTTAACTGTTTTTCTGTCGTGCTAAGAGCTAATTTTAGCAGAGAAAGGGCAAGTCTTAGTCTTTGTCTTTTATTTTATTATGAAAGTTTTACATGTTTAAAGTGGCTTGAGTGGTCTGGATACAAACCAACCACATAACTTAATACAAGTATATAAAATATACTAGATCTATTGTGTGTTCAGGAACCAGTAAAAGGAAATCAACTTTTAGGACATATTCTTTGAAATGTCTTGTAAATTATTATAATAATAAGAGCAATAAAAACACTTAAAATGATACTTAAATTATTAAAGGGGCCCGTACTACTCAACCGGTGAAAACAGTTGTTTAACGTCTTCTGTGGAGAAAGCTTTCTGAAGCCTGAGAAGTGGACATAAAAGGCAGGAAGCAACTAATGAAATACACACTTGAGTTGCATTGTGGGTAATGTAGGATTTAGCTTAACTCAAAACAGACACTAAAATTCAAGATATCGCGGCCTCTGCTGCTATTTACGTTTTAAATCGATGAGCTCCACTTACTAAATTTTTCCCTGCGCGTTGAAATAAGCCTTGTCAACATCAGATGGAGTTTTCCAGTTGCCATGGCGATGGTTCAGCTGTCACCATGTGAAAGTCTATCTGCAGAAATGCTGTAAGATGCAGTCAGGGCTCCTGAAAAGGTCGTAAGTGACCCTTGAGTTTAAATGAATGAATCTGCATACTGAAAAAAGAATACCCTTAAAGTAGTGGATTAATTTTGTTAGACGATGAAACCAATAATTTCAAGATATTGCACTACTATAACATTCTCACCCTCCATTTCAGCACTGTGAAAATGGCTGCCAAGGAGGCTGCTGAGGCTGAAGCGGTTGCGGTGAATGCTGCAATATACAAATATAAGTTGTATGTTTTATATTATGGCAGCTAAATGTTGCTGCTAATGCTCTGCCTGGTTGCAATCTGGCAAAAAAGGAAGATAAATGTGGTAAATCGACAACACTACACTACGCTAAGAAGTACACAGTGTACTAAACAGAGGAAGAATCTGAATTCAGACACAACTCAGGTGTCCATTTTACCCACAATGCAACTCGACTCACATGTTGCTCAGATATCCAGGTGTGTTCTGCTAGAAGCAGCTAATCTAACCTCTTGTATCAAGCAGAGATGAGGAGCTACAGTACAGTCTAATAACCTCACCTCTCTTTTTACTCCACACCCTGATTTTATTATTTAAACTTGTAGTCTTCAGACCTATAAAGGCTGACTCAAGTGACATCACTTGAGTCAATTTTATGGCTCTCCGGTGGCACAGCTGTGTTCACACATGCAGCAGAACTCCCCGAGACTGTGAACTTCCCCTTTAAGTCCAGCCGAAGTGGTTCTGGTTTAATGCAGCTCTACTGTCCTTTCTGAAGACATAAAAAGTACTTGTTTAGTACTGAATATGCTCTCAGAGTATTTTAGAAAATGTATTATGATTTCTGGCAGGCTGCCCGGCACCTACGGTCAAGAGTTGGCTGGTGGCTGATTGTAATTTCCTTCCTTGTGTTTAAGGTTGCCTGAAGGTCACTGAAGACACTTCCTTTTCTGTCTGTCCTCTCTCTCCTCTCCTGTCTCATTTCTGCAGAGCCGACAGCCCTTATGCTGCACTTTATTTATTACGTTTGTTGGTCAGGTAAGAGAGCAGGACACCTGGAGAGGACTTTAATTAACTTTAATCCATGAATCAATGTTCCTGTATCAATGCGTCTTCCTCCCACCATCTTTCTCTATTGGGAAAATAATAGTCACTATTGATGTTTTCATTTCCTGCAAGTCATAGCTCCTTTTTGTCCATTTTTTTTAGAGCAGTGGGAACAGTTAATGAGCAGAGTAAATGTGGATACAACTCCCACACTTTTTACCACATCAGCCTCTATTTGTAACAGACTGATTTTCCTTATTGCTTTTTTTTTTGCAGCCATGCTAACATCACAACTCTATGGATGGCAATGTCAGTCTGAACATTGGTCGGCTCGCCACTTTGGTCCAGACTGATCCAGTATCTTAACAAATATTCAGTGAATTGCTATGAAATGAGCTAATTCTGTCTAAATTGTAATGACCACCGTAAAGTTCACATTTGTGGTTTTAAAGGAGATTGGGAGGGATTGATTATCGTAAAATTAAGCAGGCAACACACATACATGGATGAACTAAACTGTGTTGATCCATTAAAGGTCCAGTGTGTAACATTTAGGAGTATCTATTGGCAGGAATTAAATACAGTATTCATTAGTATGTTTCCATTAGTGTATAATAACCTGAAAATAAAAATTGCTGTGTTTTTGTTGTCTCAAAATGAGCCCTTTATATCTACAGTGAGAGCGGGTCCTCTTCCACGGAGACCGCCATGAGTTTTTCTTACATGCTTGGAAGGAGAGGGTGAAACGTAGGAGAGTATTCAGTTGGTTGCAATCTGCAACGTCACTGACCTTTAACATTTTATCTAGTCATCAGGTCAAATTGAGCAATTGACCAAACTACTGACATTCCCATCAGCCTCATCTGTACTTTGTGTGTAGTGCTAATAAACAAATGTAAGCATGCTAACATGCTAAACTAAACATGGTATCAGCATGTTGTATTGTCATTGTGAACATGTTGCCTTGCTAGTATTAGCATTTAGCATTTGTGCTGTGTGATGGGCAAACAGCAACCTCCATGTCTGTGAAGTGAAGCCTAAATCCGCAGTTCCTCAAACAGCCACTTGAGGCTGACTACAGAATGAGTCAACCTCCATAAGCCCCTATGTTAAATTGTTCCACTTCACAGCAGAAATAAACATGTTTACAGCCTGGTACAAAAAACAGTTTTGGTCTCTAGCTAATTTCCCCATTCATGACAACTGTACTGAGTCTGAATTTGTGTATAACTCAGCCGTTAAAATTATATTTAGGCTGAAAGTTATGCATAATTAACAGTGTAGCCACTTTAATTGACAGGTAGGTGTCATTACAGTTGGCTCAGCCCGCCTCAGGTCCAGAAATGATCCACGTTTTTGCCCATTTTTAGCCGGGAGATGGAAGAGGCATGACTGCAGACATGACGACAGCCACAGCCAGAGATTTTGAGCTTCAAAATGGCTCATTGGAAACCTCCGGGTGACATCACGTATACACTGTCCATTCTTTATACTCTCAGTGGTTCAGATATTGCTGATAGGGCTTGAACATCAACAGACACACACAGTTACTTGGAGTCTAATCCAGTGTCTATAAAGCAGTTCATAACCGCTGATGGATACAGTTCATCCTCTCACTCTGCAGCTTCCTTTCTCAGTGTCCCACTTTATCACAGAAGTTATTTAGGGAGGTTACACATGAAGTCAAGATAATTGATTTAGCTTAAAATCCTCTCAGTGCTCGTCAAGGCTGCCTTTTTATTAGGAGTGTGACCTCGGAGCTGCCGCTTTCTAAAATGAGCATGAAATGAGATGACTAATCCACTTCAATTACTCATCTTTAGCAGAAAATATACCTGCCAACATACTTTAACTGAAAAGTGTTAAAAGCAGTGATGATGGGTAATTGCTTTATTTGTAACTGGACGAGTTTAAACTCACTTAACAGGTATAATAGTCTTTGACGACTTGATAATATGGCATGCATCGTTGCCTGTAAAATTGGACCTAAGACCATTTACTTGTAACTTTTCAGGTAATTTTTCTTGGTATTTCCCCTCATTTCAAGAATCCATTTTTAGTTTATCGTTGGCATCTCTCTGGTATTTTATTTGTCAGTCACAAGCTGCTGCTGCAGTGTACATTATGGTGTACTCTTTTCTCTCTTTCTGACAAGTTGGTTGGTTTCAGCATGGCACTGTGTAAAGAAAGATGGCTCCTTTACCTCGGAGAACCTTCCACCCACCTCGGCCTGTCATCCAGTGTGCATGTAGGTTTGCATGCAAAGTGTTTTTTTGCTGCTTTTGACAGCTCTTCGTTGCGGTTTCACCATCACTATATCTCCCCTGGAGCTTCTTCACCTGCTCTCAGCTGTCTGCTTCCTACTTCCTCCGCTAAATTCATCACTCAGAGTATTTTCAATTCGTCTGCCATGAATCCCCCACTGAAGGTTGCACTGAAGGTTTCAGTGGATGTTGAAATGATGTCTTATGAAGGTGGATTTTAGCACAATCATCATTCAATATGTCATCATCAGCCTTTGTTTTTATTTGACTTATCAAAGTACATTGAAGCCTGTGGGAGCATGAATCTCTGTTCTCTGCAATTTATCCACGTTTCAACCTAAATGGTTCAGAAACATCCAGAATCTGAGCTTACATTTTTTTTGCTCCCACACCAGAGGACAGCAGATGACCAGATGATCATGGCTCACCGACTCTAAATTATTTTGACAGTCTGACCTGAATTTAGAGAAACAAAACCATGTTTGACCTTTAAGGTAATCTGCAGTGTTTGGAGGCTCATGGTGGATTCAAATGCTGTTGTCTGGTGCCCCCTGCTGTCTGTTACTCATTTATATGGGATCTTTATTCTTGTTTTTCTCTGTCATGCCAGGTAAATACAATATAGTAGTTGATAAATTAGATTAGTTTAGGACCAGGACTGAAGATCAAGACCATAATTGTTCCTCTATTAATTATGGACATTATTGTTTTTTCTCCACAGGCAGACTTGCAGCATTTTGATTGATTTTTCAGGATGTTGAAACACCTCAATCCTGAGAAACTATGTGCGACACAGTAAGAAAGTGTTACAATTATTATATTATGTGTCAATATTTCTGATTATTCTGTACTGGAGTATTGAGAAGTGGGAAATATCAGCAATGTATTTGCATGTAGGGGCTGCAGCACCCCCTGAAATCAGGCATAACCCATCAGTTAAACTTATAGTGACACTCCTTTTTTAGTGGGATTAACTCTATATATGCACTAGTATTTGTGGTAGAGGTGTGACTGTTTTTATTTATTATTAATCAATAACATGTGAACACATTGAGATGTTTTAGTGAGTTTAGAGTGTCGCGCTGAATCTAACTTGTTGACTGCAATTACTGTCATGTACAGTGACACATATAGGCCATCAGTTCAACAGGATGTGTGATTTGGTTACAGATCTAAATATGAAATATATATAGTAACTAGAGCTTGCTTTGATAGTTTGAGATTTAAACAGTAGAGTTTAAACAGTATGTTGGTGTTCATGTTTGCTGTCTACTTGTGAAACACTGTAAAATTGTTTTGGGACTAATTTAATTTATTTAAAGACAGATTAATTGATTGCTTGAACAATTTTCAAGCAAAAAATGCTCCGAATTTGCCGCATTAGTAAACTGAATATTTTTGGGTTTGAGGCTACTGGTGGCCAAAACAAGCCATTTGCAGACACTATTATCTGATATTCTCTAGATCGGACAAAAATAAGCATCAGATAAATTGATAATTAAAACATTCATTAGTTGCAGACCTACTTTATGTTTCATATCTCACTCTGTATCTTTAATCATTGCAGTAGCTGTGGCACTGGGACTTCAGGGAGTTGCCGGCTAATCACAGCACGCTGCCCATCCTATTTCCAGTTCTCACTGTGACGTTCACCTCAGGAGAGGGCTTGGCAAGGTTGTAGACAAGAGAGATGTGTGTTTTCCACGGCGCTTCCCTCCCCTCACCGCTGCAGCAGGTCAGACAAGGTGACGGCTCCCTACAGACTGTGATTCATGGGTGTGCTATAGGCAGCATTTAATGAGAGAGTAACTCAACCCTTTTATCACACTGAGCACTGAAATAACAAATGAGCAACAGAGGAAAGGAGGCAATGGGTTAGGACTGATCTGGTTAGTGTTTATTGGTTCATTTTTACAACAGTGGTTAAATGTGGTTTTTGTTATTTGTTGTTTTTAGCAAAGCTTTGTGTTTTGTTTGCGTATGAGCGGCTGACATGCCGCGTTGTAGACCAATAAAACTAGTAAACAAACACACCACTGAAATGGTGTGTGTGAATAATGTGAAGTTTCTAACAAAAATCAGAGAGTGAATTGTTCAGATTTCAGAAATTTGGACCACTGGTTGAACTTTGGATTCTTTATAATACTTAATAAAGTAACATTTGTAGTATTCTTACAGTGCAGTATTAGTAGACAAGTAGAAGTAAAATATCTGAATACTTCCTCCACCACCACATTTTAGATGACTCTGTCATTCAAAGATTATAGGCAGATCAACTAATAATAAAAGTAATTAGAATTACCTGCAACACTACTGCTGACCCTTTGAAAATGGAAAGTTTCTCCACCTGTGAAGGGTGTAGGGGAACTCAAAATGTGTTTTTAGAGGAGGTGAGGTGAGGCATATGGAATTAAAGATGATGTAAACGATATACTGATACATGTGTCTTTCTTTTGCTGTATGTATCTCTTCTCATACTTTGTCTTGATCTACAGTGACTTCAGGTGTATGTAGACAGAAACTGAGAAGGTGCACCACGTTCATATGACCACCTCCAGGTTGTCTTATAAAATCTTATAAAGTGCAACCCAACCTTTTTGGCTTGAGATGAGCTAAAGCAACTAAATGCCAACTTGCTGCTGCTGTCCGTCATCACAAAGAACATCAGCTACATATGTCTGTCAATTATCAACAGTGAGTCAAAGATTAATTTTTCCTCCCCAGACTGATTTATTTAATATTTTTTAGATGTCTACACAGTAAGAAGGTGGGATTATCCATTTACTAACAAAAAGGAAGACAAGCAAATGGCGCTACTAGTCAGTATGTACTGGATACTACCTGTAAAGTGAACAATTAAAGGTCCGGTGTGTAAGATTTACACAGATGCTGCTGGTCCTCTTCCACAGAGTCTGACATGTTGAACCATGTTTCTACAGCCAAACAGCAAAATTGAGCAGTGGCTTTAGATTGAGCCTTCTGAATTTGAATAATAATGATGATACATTTTATTTAGTGGCGACTTTCACGGCACTCAAGGTCACCTTGTCACCTTACATCATAAAAACATCAATGCAATCGAAACACACAAGCAGCAACAGAGAAATAAAATACCACTACGATTAACAAAACTGGGCAGGAATAAGGTAACAATAAGTTAATAAGAAGGGAGCTCTGCAGTTTGGGTGCAGAATAAGGAGAAAGCCCTGGCACCCATTGTGCTGAGGTTGATGGCTGGTGGTGCCAGGAGACGTGCTGATGAGGTGAATGAGATGGGGCAAAAGTTTGAAGGAGCTCTGTGAGTTAAGCAGGGGATAGGTTATGAGGTGCTTTGAAGGTTAATAATAAGGTTTTGAAATTGATTAATTGCCATTATTCTTTTTTTTAATGTGCTTTCAGATCACTGTGTACACTCCCTACAAGATAATACATTACTAACTAAATGTGTTGTTTGATATGTCTCTTCTAAAAAACACAAAACAACACCCAGCCTTCTACAAAACGATCTGTACTGTTTAACTGTTTTACCGTTTAACCCAAATGAGGGTAAACGCAATCAACACATGATGGACTTCCTGTTAAAAAAGGAAAGTACATCCAAAAAAAAAAAAAAGTGCACTAGGATTCAGCCCTTTTTTTTATTGCAGTTTATCCAAATTGCTCCTTTGCTTGAGAGCTCCAGTCATCTGGTAGCTGCTTAAGATACCCCCACCACCCACCATCCACCCTTTAATTACGTGCAGTGCATTTAACTGTCAGCTCAGGCTTGGCAGTCTGTCTGCTGTCTGCTAAATAAAACATGAAGCGTCTATTTCTGTCGTCTCTGAAAACACTGGGCTCAGGAAGTGACAGCAGCTGCTGCTGCTGTTTACCTGACCTGTTGTCATGTCAAAGATACGTCAGTTATCATTTGACGCCTGAGCTTTGATTAATGACCTTATGTTTTCTTCCACAACAGATAGGTAAAGAATATTCCTATTAAGTGTTATCATGGCCGAGGATGGTGAAGCCTAAGTTATTGAATGATTGTGAAGTGAATTCAGTGACCATCCACTTACCACTTACTTACTTACTTGGGAAAAGGCGGATGGCCATGTGGTGACACAGGCACCCACACTGGAATCTGATTGGCCGACCAGAGTAAGAAAGTGAGAGGAAGTTGTCTTCTTAGTATGAGACCCTCTGTTACCATTTTTTTGATGGACAGACCACACAGAGATGTTACAGTACAGATGTCAAGCAATGAACAGACGTTGGTTGTGTTCACTCAGCAGGTTGTTCTTTGTCTCTAAGGAGTCTCTGCTGGATATTCCCTCTTGTGGTGACTGAGTAACTCCGCTCCCCTGCCTCTTTAGCACACTCACTCTGGCAATGTCCTAAACTGTCCATGTTTTGGAGTTCAATCTTCGAAACACTGTCAGATGTTTTCAAAGTGGTGTTTCAGCTGATGATAGCCAACAATAATCTTACTGGAAGTAAAATTCAAGATAAATCCTTCTCCACTGGAAGACTCCTCATTCACCGAGCTGGACTCAGTATACATCAAAGATTCACTATACGAGGCTCCTCTGATAACTTTGACTGAAGTTTGAAACCATTTATTGAGTACATTAGAGCAAAGCTTTAACCCCCCACCATCACCATGTGTTTCAAAAAGTCAGATTTATCTTTTATTCTGTATCTAATTCTATCTTTGTAGCACATCACAATGTTTTTTTACTTTCTGCAACTGCTGGTTTGTTCATATATTTGTGTTCATTGTTTTCTTTTTGTATTGTTGTGTGGCTGTTCTTTATGTTCTAAAAAAAAAAAAAAGCCAATAAAAAGGCCCAAAGATTTGGAGAGTGTTCTTCATGCTACCTCTCGGACAGACTACTGTAATTCTTTGTATGTGAGTGTAGAACAGTTGTCTCTTCGTCATTTCAGGTCAAGTACAAAATGCAGCAGGCCATTGTGGTTTGTTTTGTGGTTGTTTTGCATCTCTTTGTGCTCACTGTACATCAAGGTTAAGTACTGTACACATCATTATTTCTAGAACCATTTGAATTCAAATTTTCACGTCTTTATTTCTTTACCTTCTTTGACAGTCAGCCTGCAATTAATGGCTTACTCTTCAAGCATCAGTAAATTATTTATTAATTATTAATAAAGCATAGTTGTAGTCGTAAAGCATTACTGGGGATTTATTAGTATTATTAAAGATTAAAACCAAATTAATATTCACATCTTGTATTTAAATTAAATATAAGCTCATCTATTTTTACAAGAAAAACTAAAAATGTGACTTGACGATTGAGTTTACAGCCAAATGTGGCTGAAACGAAGAGAAGAAGAGTTAACTTGGGAATAGAAAATATAAATGCATATCTTTTATATAGATACAGAGAAGGGCAAAGGTGACAAAGTGACACCTCATCCATGGAGGAAAAAGGATTCACTTTTGTCTTGAGGTAACATTTGACAACACTTTAACTTAGGCCTTTTGGACCGACCAGCTGAGCCAACTCTGGTGTGACACCAGATATAAAACATATAAATGGCCAAATATGAAAAACACGAATCCTGATTAAAAATATGTTTCCAAAAGACGGGACACTGCAGGAAAAAAAAAGTGTCGCGCTGCATCCAGACATTACGGTAGGAGAATCCTCAGGTGAAGGTGCAGGTGATTGACAGGTGAGAGTGCCGACGCATCGGGAGGGATCACTAGAGCAAAAGGGGAAGGTGTAGACTATTTCATAAGTCAGCCAGCACCGGTATGGATGAGAGGGGTCGAGGGGAATATTAAGGTAAGTTAATTATTAATTTGAGTATTAGGGCAATGTACACGTGATGGCGATTTGATCTGCGGAATATTTATTCATCACTCTGAAAGCGAAATGTCCGCTGAGGTTTTACTTAATGTGACATGTATCTGAAGATCGCTATGTCTGTGATGGCAGCCTGTGAAACTGGTTTGGTGAACTTTGAATGTTTCTTTTCAAAGGTCTTAATATCCATACAGTGAAATGATGAAGTTTTAGCTTACTGTTGAATATTTCACATGTATGCATCCATCATGAGGATGTCATAAAGTACTTTAATAAACAGATAACATTTTTCTTGATTCAACCCCTTAACCATTAGTAGGCAGTCATAACAAAGCCGTTTCCTTGTGGCCAAACATTGTTGAAATTCTTGTTGTGATGCCAAATCTACAGAAATTGCCAAGCTGAATGGGGTCAGAAGTCTTCACTGGTAAACCTTTAACCTAGATAAATCAATAACCAATATTTCTTCTCCTTCCACTCATCTTCTCCACCCATCAGGATATCTATGGAGCTGTGCGGTCCCAACATGACTGAGAGTGGCGGCTCTCTTTGCCAGGTGAAGCAACTTCCCCGCCACGGTGTCCCCCTTTGTCGCCTGCAGGCCAGCAGTGGACACCACATGCACAACCTCCCTCACCTCAACCACCAGCCGTGGGTCAACCACCCAGCCCCGACTGTCGCCTCCAGCCCAGCTGTGGCCCTCCGCCACAGGGTAAATGGAGCCATGATGGCCAGCAGTAGTGGCGGCGTTGGCGGCGGCAGCCAGGAGTGTGCGGCCTCCAGACTGGGAGAGGAGACATCGCTGGCAGCAGGCATCTCCACAGGGAAGGTGTTGGTGACAGGAGGAGGTGGATATTTTGGGTCCAGGCTGGGGAGAGAGCTAGCCAGCCAGGGGATGTCAGTGATCCTTCTGGACATAAACAAGCCTCCCTGTGATATCCCTGATGGAGCAATCTTCTGTCAGGTACAGTGGAGAGACTCTTTGTAATCTACTCCGACTATAATACAGATTAATATTTCTATATTTTCCCTAAATATTACCAAATAACTGACAATTTAGTCAGAGTGAACACTAATTATCCAACTGGTAATAATTATTGAGCTATACAGCTGTGGTTACTCTGGCATTTTGCACTCTGGCACACTATCATTCACACTTTCTTTCTTTAGCACAGACATGTTAGTCCCTTTGCTTCACTGTGGCCAAAGTCAGTTTATAATAGGACCTCACATTAAAGGCCTAATACCTGCCACATGATTAGGTTGCCAAAGCTTTACGTATTAATTACATTCACCATCACATAGTTCATGAAAATGAATAAAACCTGAGAACAACAGAGTTCACAAAAATTTTAAAGTTTATAATCTTGTCAGTGCAAATTTGTTTTATATGTTTGAGGTGGAGGTCATTAAAACATCCTTTTCTCTCCATGCACGTTTATTTTCATCCTTATTCCTGCGTCATTTATTAGATTTTAACATTTTAAAACACTCAAAGCGGCTGTAAAACCTCATACTTATTGTCTCACATTCGACGGGAAAGATCTTTGTCTGTCTCTCTTGCCGCACAAGCCGTGGAATCCTGTGTCTTAAGTCATCTTGGGGTTGGGTTATAGATGACACACTATGTGTTTTTCTAAGGTATTTTCTTCTAAGGTACACTGCTCCGTGCTGACTTGAAAATCAATTCTAGTATTTCCTTGCTTCAGCCAGTGTCAGTGTGTCTCTCTCTGGTTAGTCTTCGTGCTGGCTGGAAACAGACACAGGTGAGTGATCCGCCTCAGAGTGCCAGCTGCTGACTGGGTCAGAGAGGGTGGAGACACGATTCAGGTTTCACCTGCAAGCCTCATGGCACACTTACCTTAATTACAACTGTCTTTTCATGGGATAGTTATTGACTGAAACCACCACATGTACACTGAACCCTCCCAACTTGTCAAACTGCTGTGTTGAGAAAATGCAGTAACTGTACATAAGTAAGTGATGATATCATGTAAAAGTGCTAAAAAGCAAAGCTATCCTTGGATTGGAACTAATGGAAGATTAGTGTCCTCAGAGTTGGCATTAATTAATTAATCTGTAGGTTTTCCTTTCTTTCTCTTACAGAGTGACATCAGGGATTATTCTTCCCTCTATAAGGTGTGTGAAGGTGTCGACTGTATATTCCACACGGCGTCTTACGGCATGTCCGGACCGGAACAGGTGACTTCCCTTCATGTCCTCTTTATGGCGTCTGCTCACAATCATTCAAAGAAAAGCCAGAGGAACAGACACTGTATGTCACCAGGGTGTTCATAGGATAATGAAGAGCTACAATCAGTGGCTAAATTCATTCAATCTTTATATTCGCCAGTGGTAGAGCCAGATGTTGTAAACATTCAGGGCTTAGCCCAAACATAAGGGGATCCAGTGGCATGCTTCCCATTTACAGCAGCTATATGCACTGTTTTTCAAGCCATGGGTGAATCAACTCAATCAGTTAACTAAGCTAGTCCAGTTGTCTATGATAACCTTCAATGGGTACTATGACCTGGATGAAATCTTCACAGACACATTTTCCAACTGTCTTCATCATTCTGTAATTTAAACAGGCATGTTACTAGTCACCTCACCAACTCACTGTTACTATCCGAAGTGTTACAGATGTGGATTCACAAACCTGAGACAACATTTGTCTGTTCACCGGCTGACCTGCTGAATCACTTTATTTAGATGAGGTTGACCGTGTGTGAAAAACTTTATGTCCATAGTCCATAAGATCCTTAACTAGCTTCTTAGCAAGCGTTCTCACTGAGGTAACACTGTTTTTGGTAGTGTTATCTCAATGCAAGTATGGCCTGTGTGCACTTACCAGAAATGACGATAGCAACATAAAACCACTTTTTCTTCTTCCTAAATTGCAACCATTTGTGCCAACATTTGACTGCCAAAATATAAAAACATATGTACAACTTACATTTGTATATTGCAGTATTCACTGCAACCACTTCAGCTCCAGCAGCTTCCTCAGACGCCATTTTCACAAAAAAATGCCGGTGGTCCCTCCTCATTCGCTATAGGTAGCCAAAATGGCGACCATGAGCCGTGAACAATGCTGAAGTGTTCAGCATTCCACACTGAACTTTTTGACCATTATCAGTGCATCATCTTGGTACTCACTGTACAGTGCATTTTCAAAATAGCAAGTTTAAGTAAGGAAGTAAGCAAAATGAGACACACAGTGAAGGAGGTCCACCATCTGGATGATGTGTGTACTCAATTGGAGAGATACGTTTTGCCTGAAACAGCTCACTGCAACTGGCATATCCATCTGCAGGTGTAATAGTAAACTTCATTACATGATGAAATAAATGAGTCTTCATTACAGAGATTTCCAACATTTCTGGAGAAAGACTCAACAGCTATGTTGTGGAGTTCATGCTTCCACGTATTCTTCTATTCGCCTTGTCAAAACCTAGCTTCTACATTACCAACAATGCAAATGGCCACAGACAGTTTAGTTAGATTCAGGTTTGTTTGTTTGTCGTGGCTAATGTAGCCTCGAGGTGACATCACTTGAGGCAATTTATCAGATTTCACACAGCTCCCTCTAGAGGAAAGTTTTTTTCACATAGTCCTCCACAAGACTTCCTGTAAACTGTGTAACGTCAGTGGAGTTTCCTTTAAGGTTGACCTTTGTTCACAAAGTGTAAATAATTACACTAATAGGAGATATCCATGGCTCCACCATTGAAGTAATAAAAGCAAACATACCTCACTACAATTAGTCTTTGTTTGGCTTTGCTGGCCTGTTTGTATGTATACGATGTAAGATGATGTGTATTTTCTTTCTGTCTGTCTGCCAGCTGAGGAAAGAGCAGGTGGAGTCAATCAACGTAGGAGGGACCAATAATGTCATAAACGGTAAGGATACATCCAACAAAGGTCAAAACCAAACATCCCATATACATATACTTAACATTTTTTAATTAAGATTTTCATAGCTAAGCTGTTAACTTTGCTAACAGCCAATCATCAAGCAAGTGCAACAACACAAGACACAGCAGCCAGCTAATATGTCCAAGAGCAAGTAGTCCAGCTCGGCGTCTTTCAGCTTTTTATTTCACAAAGCTCTCGCCAACGACTAAAAGTCAGTCCCAGATTTACTCTTGTCTGGCGGCCTCTCTCCTTTCTCTTCTTAGCTTCCTCTGTCGTCCTCTTTGGTATCTTTGCCTGTGCCATTAGGTCTATAGAGGCTGCTGATCCTGGTTATATTGCCTGCTTGTCCAGCTCCTGTTCTAGCATGACACCAGCTTCGCTCTGCATTAGCATTCACTTGTGCACTGGCCCTGAAAACCTCAGCGGTCCAAAACCTCCAGTACTACAAACAATAACACTCCCTGGGAGTGCTCTTAGCTCAAAGTCAGGGCAGCCCAGCTAACAAACTGACCTAACATTAGCTAACAGCAGCTACAGTTCACAGCAGTTTACTTTACAGTCCATCAGGAAACTCTGTCAATTGAGATGGAGCAGCTGTAGGACATCAGATGATCCAGTAAAATAGGTGGTGGTGTATGACTTAGCTTTACATGCTCCTACAGGAAATCACATCCAGAGCCCAAAGTTACGTTACATTAAGCGCAAGAAAAGGCATACAGGGCGCAGAGAAGGGATGACATTCATCTGATTACATCGTTATCCTTATTTTATGGTAGTAAAAGTTACAAAATGAAAAATTGAAATGAAAAAATAATGAAGCTTAATTTGATATTCTGAAGTCTTATCTCAGATTTTAACATCGTGGTAGTCTTTGATGTAAAGTTGGTTGTCATCCATCCTGCTTTCTTTCAGTGTGTAAGGAGAGAGCCATCCCTAAGCTGGTGTATACCAGTACCATCAATGTGGTGTTTACTGGGAAACCAATTGAGGAGTGTGACGAGGCCTCAATGCCTTATGTGCCGCCCGACGTTGTGAGTAAAAAACAATAACAAATCAATCAATATCACCATATCAGCTAAAATCTTACCCATAAATTCCCATAAATGTCCCATCCACCCATGTATCACAGAAACTTGGAATGAAGACGTCAACAAAAGACCAACATTTGTAAATGTCCCATACATTTGCCAACAATAAGACATTCTCGGTGCTCAGTAGGGTAAATATAATGCATCTAATGTTTATTTTTGTTCCAGCACATCGACCACTACTCCAGAACTAAAGCGATTGCAGAGCAGATGGTCCTCTCCGCCAACGGATGCTCACTGAAAGGTGTGAAAGTGTGTGTAATGACAATGCAATCACAGAATTACATGAAAAAAAAAAAAAAAAGTGGGGGGCACAATCAGAGGAGATTGCAACCCTTGCTTTTGGTTTCTGGGTAAAAAAAAAAAAAAAAGAGCGAAAAATAGAGGCAGTGGTTGCCATGGAAACTGGAGTGTGCAATCCAATAAAACACCATACATTTAGACATTTAGTCATTTAGCAGACGCTTTTATCCAAAGCGACTTACAGAAAAGGGAACAATCAAGGTATAGTGCAATAAGAAGCGTTAGTGCAGTAATAAGTGCTAGTGACAGTTCTTAAGGAGTAGATTTGTCGTGTAGTGCTAGAAGAGAAGGTACTCTCTGAAGAGCTGGGTCTTCAGGAGTTTTTTAAAGGTAGAGAGGGACGCCCCTGCTCTGGTAGGAACTGGTAGTGCGTTCCACCAACGGGGAACAACAAACAAGAAGAGTTTGGATTGCCTTGAACGAACGGGTGGCAGAGCCAGGTGTTCATTGGAGGAGCGCAACGGTCGTGAGGTAGCATATGCCTGTATAAGGACGTTCAAGTAGGTAGGTGCAGTACCGGAGACAACTTTGTAGGCAAGCATTGCCAGTGCATTGCCAGCCATTACCAGTGATGCCACTTTAAATTTGGAGCTGGACGGAGCAGTCCCAGTTTGTAGCGTGGCAGGTTGACGTGACCATTTGACGGCTTTCTGATATAATTAGACGTTGGTTTCAAGTTCCTCTATGTTCTTTACATTAACAGGTGTGAAGGCTCATGCTTCCTTCTCCTTCGGTGTAACCCTGCACCCTATCATCATCATCACCTTATACATTCAATTAAGCGAAGAGCGAAGACCTGTCTAATTATGTACTGCAGGTTAGAGTTCATACAGTCACACGAGGATGTGGTTAATTTTTTTTTCCACTGCCTTAGGCTGAACGACCTGGTGGCACCTCAGCAGTGACAATGTTGTACTTTATTGGATTTTATGTGACTTTATACTTTTACTACACCACCACGTGAAATATTGCACTTTTTACTCCTGTAGATTTATGGTATACTTCCCAATTACCTTTCACATTAAGATCTGATATGAATAGAATAGATTTATATAATACAGTACAATGTTAAAAGACCTTTTTGGCTAGTAACCCCGTAAAAAAGATCAGTAATTTCCCCTCCTATGTCTCATAAGTACAAGATCCAGAGAGCTACAATTATCAAATATTTTAAAAGAGCAAAGTTACTACCCCATTAACCATCTCATGTCATCCTGTCTCTCGTTGTTGCATGGGCGTTAACTATCTGATAATGTAGTATAATCATGATATATCACTCACTGAGGCCATTGATCTTTGGAGCTTTTGCTTTTGATACTTCACATATATTTAGCTGACAGTACTTCTGCTTAAGTATGAGTTTGAATGCAGGACTTTTACTTTGTGCATTGTGTATTTTTACACTGTAGTAATGGTATTTTATCTATAAGTAAAAGATTGGAGTACTTCTTCCTTCCCTGCAACTCAGTGATGAATTAGTAGTTTTCAAGCTTTCATGTAGTAACTAAAAATCTGAGTCCGGTGATATTGGCCGCTGTCCAAGTTTGCTCGAGGCATAGCATTTATTTTCAGGAAACACATAAATACATGTATTCAGTGGAAGTTTTAATCCTCTCTTATGAAGGTGGAGGCCTGCTTCGGACCAGCGTCCTGCGACCCTGTGGCATCTACGGACCAGATGAGAGGAGACACCTCCACAGAGTGATGGTGAGACACAAATACATATAGTGTGTCATGATGAAGTTGAAGTCCTTTTGCGTTGGAGCTGGAAGAAACATATATCTTAGAGTGTCTGGAGTCAGAAGGTGTTCCTGCCTGAAGAGTTTACATTATTGATAGAGTTCTCCAGGCATCCAGTTACAACCGCTTTTTCTTCCAGCCTGTCCTGCCGTACGAGGCAGCAGTGCAGGCTGCTGAAGGTCTGGTTGAGGTTGGTTATGTTTCAGGTTTACTGTCGGCCAAGACGGGTGACTTTTTATTTACTGTACTGTAGACTGCCTTCAATCTAATCCACAATCCTGGAGCTTATTTGCACAAAAATATATATGCATATAAATATAGCATGTTTAAACCCAAAACTACAAATTGTGCATTCATATGACTTCAAGTCATTAGCATATTGCATAAGTTAAGATATCTACAAGCTCATTAGTTTCAGTTTATTGCAGTACAGTATAAAAACAGTTTAAATTCTCTGGTGCCATGTTGATTTTGGTTCATTTGTTATCAACTTTCCATGCATTTTGTTTGGCTCCTTTTAAACTATCCTTACCCCACATGCTTGGTATCATTTCTTTTCAGTGCAAACTCAATTTAACAACACATAAAGCTGCCAGAAATCCAAAATGCATGAAAAACCACACAGGTGCTGATAAAAACGTACAAATCTTTAATCATAATTGCTCAGAAATATTATAGAGAGTTATAAAAAATGTTGTTTCACTTTTTATACACAGAAATACAGCAGAGTGTAAATGTAAGAAATAAAACTATAATACAGGTACAACTATTTATAGTTTATTCAGTTTCATGTTTGTGCTTTTTTATTGAAAGTATATGTATGCCTGTAAATCATTGAAGATACGAGTATCTGTTTTTTGAACAGATTTTTTCAGCTTGTCCCATATATACATATTATATATACATAAAGTTGTGAGTATATACATAAGTGTATACATAAGTTGTGTTACTGTACTACAGTGTCACAACAAAGCCTGCTTCTGTGTTATCCAGTTCCTGTTGTCATGAAGTTGTCAGTATATTCACCCCCATTCTTAGCACACCTGTTACCCCTTCCCTCATTACTTCCCCTGCATACATACCAGCCCTCTTTCCCCAGTCTTAACAGTTTCATGCCTGTTTTATCTTCTATCTTCCTCTTGCTGATAGATTACCTGTTGAAGAACGCTGCCATATCTCTGTTTGCTGAACTGATGAACTGAGCTGATCTCTCTTTGTCTCTCTGTCTCTCTCTCAGGTGAACGTGGAGCGTCGGTTGTTCATTTTCAGGTTTGGTGACCCCCAGGCCAGGATGAACTGGGTACATGTAGATAACCTGGTGCTGGCACACATACTAGCAGCTGAGGCTCTCACACGGAAGAGGAACTATGTTTCTGTGAGTCAAAACAAACACTCATAGATCCATGAGATTGGACTACTTTCTACAATAAAACCACACAGATTAAATCAGGCCTAAGGAGAATGTTGGTTATATTTAAGATGATTAGTCTCCCTGGTTTACCTTTCTTCACATCACAAACTAAGACTAAAGATAGGATACAGTGGTGGGTACATACACTATTATCACTTTTTATAGTTAAAAGCAGTATTGCATAGAAATGGGTATTTTTGCTATTTAGTGATACCGCTGTCATAAATAGTTGCACACGTGCCATCTAGGAAGTCGACCACTTTGCTAGCAGCCAAACATCAAGCAAGTGCAGCAACACAAGACATAGCTAATAAGACCAGCTAATATTACTTAACAGTCCAACAGCAAGAAGCCCAGCTCAGCATCTGTCTTTCAGCCTTTTATTTCACCAAGCTCTCGCCAACGATTAAAAGTCAGTCCCAGATTTACTCTTGTCCGGCAGCTTCTTGTTCTGTCATTTTTGCTGCTTCTTAGCTTCCTCCATCAACGTCCCCTTTGGCCTTTTCTTGTCTGCCATTATGTCCATAGAGGCTGCTAAGCCCGGTTACATTGCTTGCTTAACAAGCTCCGGTTCCAGCACGACATCGGTTCCACTCCCCATCATCATTTCCCACGTCGAGGCCTGGAAACCTCCTCTTTCAGGTGGTCCTAACGCCTGTGGTACAAACACTAACTGGTGCTCTTAGTTCACGGTTTTCCATCAAAAAATCATAAATCATAAATCAGTGAAATTGTAGGTGATTATACTCCGAGTTGTTACATGGTACAATAATAGAAGTAAACAATGAACCTGATTGCAAGTCAGTATGTCATCAAAATGATTTAATCTGTTATTTTATGGTAGACAAGTTACACAATGTTGCTCTAAATAAAGATAATGTACAGTGTCTGCATTGTTTTCTGTTCTTTTGCAGAGTGGACAGGTCTATTTCATTAATGACGGAGTTTCGGTCAATCTGTTCGAGTGGTTGACACCGCTGGTGAGTTAAATGATAACTCTGGTGATATTCTCTAGTATTCTTATTGTCAGCAAATCCTATGAAAACACCAAAACAGACAATGAATACCAACAAGGACTGACTGTTAGCCAAAGATATATATCTGATATGTCTTAGTTCTCTCTGCCATAGAGCTTGATTGTTGTCCAAAAACTATTAAAAACAAATCAATGAGCCAAAATCTATTTATGATAATAAATAGGGCATTTTCGCAACAGAGACTAGCTCACTGTACATTATCCAACTTATTATATACCTCCTTACTAGAGAAATCAATATTTTGTGTCAAATTATTTATTTAAAAATTATTTTATTGCATCTGCTGTGGATCTGTGGTGTAATAAGTCAAATGTGTATTAATCCACAGCTTAAAATAGTCCCCAACTATTGCACTATTTTCTCCTGTCGGAGTAACTTTGTTAAGATACAGACATGGTAGGGAAATTGCAAAGTATTGAGTGATGGACTAAGTGAATTTTGGCCTTTTCATGGGATATTTTGACAGTAGGAAAAAAATATAAATAATAACTCTTGCCTTATCCTTTAAGTTTTCAAGTATATTTACAGATTAAGTGAAATGCATTTTGTCAAAACTTGTGTGGAATTTACTTTTGCAGTTTGAAAATCTCGGCTACAGCGGACCTTTGATAACCCTGCCTGTTTCAGTCGTCAACTTAGCAGGTAGCTCATCTCTCTTTAACTAAAATTTGTACACCTTTTAAATATCCCTTTGATATTTGGTTAGCAGCACGGTGTGCATTTGTTAGCACTGTTGCCTCACAGCAAGAAGGTTGCTGGTTGAGTGGGGACTTTCTGTGTGGAGTTCACTCGGGGTACTCTGGCTTCCTCTCACAGTCCACACTAATTAGTGATTATTAATTGCCTGTAGGTGTGAATGTTTGTTCGTCTCTATGTGTGTGTATTTTTGTATTACATATATATATATATATATATATATATATATATATATTAACATAATATTTGACTCACTCAAATATTATAACTAAATATTATAACATATATTTGAGTTATTACAAACACTAACTGTATATTTGTTTATTTCTATTTTCAGCCAACCTGGTAGAATATTTACATATCCTTCTGAGACCTGTGATAGATGTGCCTCTCCTCTTTACCCAAAGTGAGGTAATTATGCTTCTTTCTGCCTTTCTCTCTTTTAAAACTTCTATTCTGACCTCAAAGTGTGAAATGCATTATGGGTTGTGAGCATTGAAAGTTACAACGCTGTGGAGCTGTGCGTGAGCATGTGAAAGTCATGCGTGTTGGAGATAGATTACGTGCTCTCTGATAAGTAGATCCTTGTTTAAGTCTCCCCCACAGCAGTGAAGACAGACTTCATTAAGACGGGTGTTTTCCTATGAGCCCCCTCCCTCGTCTGATGCTATGCTGCTCTTGTGCATGAATTAATACCAAAGTTAGTTAGTTCAGAAATATTGGCAAATAACAAAACCCAGCTCTTAGTCTTTTAATACTATCTGATGGTCTGTGGCTCAATTAAAAAACACCTGAATTGTATCAAGATGAGGGCAGTGTGCAGTGATACTGCATGGAGAGGCCTTTTACGACGCATCTTGAGGAGCCTCCGTCCCAGCCTGTAAAGTACTCATGAATGTGTGATGAGGCAGAAACCAAAGCTGAGCCTGTGGGCTTGCACCTGGAGCTTGTTCTGTCAGACAGCTGCTGGCCGGGGGATCGATGAGTGTCCCGTGAATAAAACATAAACTGCTGTGGGTCAGAACAGGAAGTTCAAGATGAGGTTTACAGGAAGTGACGTCGGTACAGTGGCTGTTGCCACGGTGACCATAGTTGGACAACCTCTCAGCTGGGCTCGAATGATCCTGCCAACTCTCCGGTTAAGCCATCGCGTGACACGCAGAGGTGTTTTTTTTATCTCGTACATAAAATCCAGGTCTGCAAACACATGGAGGAAGACGCCGCTACAAGACGCGGCAGAGAGCCACTCAACTGTCTTTTATCTTTATTTTTATGCTTTCTTTTTATCTTCAACTTAGCAAATAACCCTTCTTTTTTATCAACAAATCCCATGGCAACACTAAAATCAACAATGAATTAATGCTAACAAGTATGAGTAAGTAATTAAAAACACATCATCATACATTTATCGTCCTACTACAATAAATACTCACTAGGGCACAAAATGTGTATTCATCCACAGTTGAAAATAGTCCCCAACAAACACACTTTTTACTCTGCTAAAAGTCCAGTTTGCCAAAAGCAACAGTGCCCAGATGTTTTAGGCAATTATTTGACATATTTTAAACATCAAACATGATATTTGTGACTTTTTTTAGAGGGATGTATGTCTATGTAAGAAGGAGACGGTTTTAATGTGAGTGAGAGGGAAGTTGGAAAGTACTAAAATATATGGAAATGGACTAATTGTTGGTTTTGGGTTTTTTCAAGAAATTTCTTTAAATAGAATTATATACAACTGAGGCAATATTGTTTCTTTAACTTTTCTCATGTAGTACTTTTACATTGATGTATTAGTACTTTTGGTTTTGCTGGAAGGAAAATGTTCTGTCCTTGGCCAGATATTAAAAAGGAACCCTACATCATTACAATCGACATACTTTATTAAAATATCATCTACAGTATGTCCTGAATTCAGTGAGGTAATGCCTGTGGCACTGAATGACTTTTTAATGCAGATTCGTCTCAAGTGATGGAAAATTGAAGGCAATAAAAAAGACACAGCTACCAGAGGGAGTTATATATAGTCAGGATGATTGTCAGGTCAGACAGGATGAGCAGGACTCTGGAGTTTGTGGTTATAGTGTGTGTGACAATGATGAGATAAACTGGTTGAATTTGAAACAATAACCTGGTATGAGTCAGTGGAATGCTGAAGAATTTTTGTGAAAGGCGTGTGCTGATTGAAGCATCATTAGAGAAGGAGATTTAACTTGTGGGAGGATGAAACGCTGTACGCGTTTTAAAGCTGGTGGTTTCGGTTTGAACTCCTCTATCACTACATGGACTTCACATGCAGACACCTTATCCCCAAGCAGTAAGAAGATGCAGTAACCGGAGGCATCCATCAGTCACAGGCTATCAGAATGTAAAACCACTGTTGCCAAACTGAGGTTAATCTGAACCATTAGCTTGACAGTATGACCTTTAACTTGTTCTCTGCAGCAGCTTAAGTTGCGTCTGTGGATTTCTGTTCTGTACATTTAACACAAATGATCTTCCACTGCAGGTAAGGAGCATAACCGTGAGCCACACCTTTAAGATTGACAAGGCCCGTCGAGAGCTGGGTTACTGTCCGAAGCCCTACAGCCTGGTGGACTGTGTGGAGCAGTACCTGAATACCAGGCAGACTCGTTCCAGCTGTCCTCGTTTTAAACTCTCCTGGACCTCCCAGATGCCCCGATACCTCATCGTCCTGCTGCTGATGGGGCTCAGCCTGATGCTACTAATGCTGTGCTGCATACTCCGTTAGAAGAATTTTCACTTGAAAATAGTGAATGGACAGCTGCACAATAACATATTTTTCACCACCTGTGCAGACGCAATAAAATATAGTCTTCAGAACCTCAGATTAAGTGATTTCTCTGCTTCATTTTTCAGAGACAGTCATTTCATCCACCTTTTTGATGTTGGTATATGTGTTTCTGATTGCAAGGTGATGAAACTAAACGGCTCCTGAAAAGCATTAAACCTGAGTGGTGTGAATGTTCTGGATTTCTCCACAGTTTGAAGTAAAAAGTAATATTTACCTTTGTAATAAAAATATTTAAAATTTGATTGATTGTATTTAAAAATTGCATTCAGCTTCTATGATAAAAATTTGTTGTGATTTTAGAGTTTGATTAGTAATTTTGTACACTTTTAGCAATAAAAGCATTAACAATGAATGCCAACGACCATTTTATATCTACAATAAGCACAATAATGTACGAGTTCCCTCCATCATTTTTAGTTGAAAGTCCATATATATAAAATAAATTGTGTTATCCAACATGGTGTGTCATATTTGAGGATTAGGCGGCCACAAGAGGGCACACTTGCACTGCCATAGATTTTCCCAGCTGCATGCAATAATCTGTAAAAGCAGGATGACGCATACAGTATGTATGTTTATCAAACTCGTCCACCTAATTAAGCACACGTGTCTCTGCTGATCTGTATTCATTGGTAATCGGAGCACACAAAATGAAATGTTATTGGCAGCGGTGGGATTCGAACCCACGCCATCGAAATGACTGGAGCCTAAATCCAGCGCCTTAGACCACTCGGCCACGCTACCACTGTTCTCTGATTGAATCATTTGAGTTTAAATCATTAACACATTTGTTCGTACGTCAATAACATTATTTTCTTATTTTATTAGTTCATGGTGGCAAAGAATAGTAATAATAGTAATAAAAGTGCTGCTGTTGTTAAGGCTACATACCCACAATGTACTGTAGTACCTTGATGCTAAAAGACGTGCATGTAGTGTAGCTGAGGCGTTCATTGATGATTTAGTGACGATTTAGAAGTAAATGTAGCCTGATGTAAAAATATTTCACTGTAACTTAAAGTCCTGTGTTAAAATTTTTAGTTTTATAAGAAAAGGTATCACACAAGAATCACAGGTTTACATTTTTATGTACTTCGATTCAGCATTTCAAGGTTGAGAAACTATTTTAAAGGTCCAGCGTGTAGAATTTAGTGATATCTAGTGGTGAAGTTTCAGATTGCAACCAATTGAAAACCCCTCACCTCACCGTCAGAATTTGGTTTGTCCCTTCTGGGCTACTGTAGAAACAAAGTGGTTAAAAATGGCGGACTCCATGGAAGAGGACCCGCTCCCTCTGTAGATATAAAAGTCTCATTCGAAGGTGACATAAACATAACAATTCTTATTTTCAGATGATTTTACACTAATGAAAACAAGAATATGATATTCTGTCAATATATACCCTTAAATGTTACACACTGGAGCTTTAAGCTATTTTATATGCTGCAGGTAGTTTAACCTAGTTAATAACTATAATAAACACTCCTTCCTTCTATAAGGTAGCATGACAAGTAAAACACAAGTACCCCAAACCTGTATTTAAAGGTTCAGTGTGTAACTTTTAGGGTAATCTATCGGCAGAAACTGAATATAAAGTGCATAACTATGTTTTCAGTAATATATAATCACCTTAAAAATGGAAGGATAAACGCGACACTACATGCCACTAAATCTCACACACTGTACATTTAAGTACTATAAAACACATTCCACCACTCTAATGCTTAATGTTGGATATAAAACACTGATTTGACACCAGACAGTGATTTAGTAAAATGACTTTTCTCTCATAATAATAGAGAACATTATGAGTGTGCACAGTCACTGTAGGTTTGACCTTGGTGTCTGGCTGGCAGAGCTCCATATCGAGAGAAATACATGGAGGATTGGACACACTTGTTATATATTTGTCTCTTACTTTTACTCTTGTGGACTGTATGTTTATTAAATTAACTATGGTGTTACTTCTTATGTGGATTTAATCTTTCACTGCTGATACCTTGTTTTTTTCTGCCATGAGGGACAATGTAGCCAAGTGATTTGAGAGCTAATCTAAACTTTTATGAATCCAGTTTTCCAAGATAATTAATTTTTAAGGTATGCTGGTCTAACTCTTGAGCTACACCTCTGCTGATTGCTTTACTGTCGCCATAGAGATTTCTCTATGCATGTTTATAGTCTTGCTGAGACCTGTTCCTTTAGTGTGGTATGCAATCCCCTTGTTGGAGGTTTAATGGATTTGGAGCAAGTTGAAAGCACAGTGGCGAAATCTCAGTTATGTAAAAAAAAGAGACAAAAGCTCCATTAATTTACTGGACCACAGAGTACACTAGTGGACGGAGGTCTTGAGGAACAAGGAATCCTCTGGATCATGTAGGAGACAAAACGCCTTGCTGCTGTTGTGTGCTTTGATTCAGCAGGACAGGTTGAAACATCTCTCCTGCTACAGCGCCTACAACTTTTATATGCATTCACTCATGATGCCAGACTTGGTGTTTTAGACATTAGGACACAGAGAATACTCAACAGGCTCTAGCATCAATATTTTTTACTAGTTAGTTGCAAGAAAAACATGTTAGTCTTCATGGAGGACACCTATGATTATACAGCGATGGCTTCTGCAGCAGTATAGGTTTCACAGCTTAAAACAGCACTTTGCTAAATGCCTCTTCTATACTGTATTTTAGTCAGCATTGTCTATTAAGCATCTTTTTTTTCTCATGAGCATCACATAACATGGAAAGTGAAAGTAAAATGACTTTTTTTAAAGTCAGGTTTGTCAGGTTAGTAAAATTCAGCCAAGAATAGTTGAGAATGTGTTTAAAAGTGTTATAAGAATATACTGTTAGTGATGGCTTTTAGTTGTTTTAATAACCAGACCAACCAGAGTTGGAAATGTTCAAGTCAGAGGAAATATTGTGTATTTTTCAATCACCAACAACAAAATAAGCACCTCAGTGTATATTTAATTTTACTTCTGGTCACTTTCATCTGACCAAACTTCTCTGCATAATTAGTGACAAAGAAAATAAATATATACTTACAAAACTACAACAAAAAGAATAAATAAAACAGAAAACGTGATTCAGTCTTAAAAGTGCAGAGTTGTTTCCAGTTTCCACTGATACTTCTCTGGTGAAACGCCAATGACCCTCAACTAAACCAACTATTGCCAACTTACAAATACCAACTTACACTCACTCGCTGTTAATCTTATTATCATAAACTCCTGAGTCTTTAGTTATTACTACAGTTTTTCATCCCATTTCAACATTTCAGTTTACATAAGTCATACATAACAGCTACATCTCCAACTTCTATAAACACAAACAATAAACCTGTGTGCATTTCTCTCCCAAGCACCAAATGATCAAGTGGTCACCGGGTTAACATTATATAAACACCGAATACTGTTGGTGGACATAACACTTGTAGATTTAGAGGCAAAGTTACACACTGGTATGTACTTTTTACTAGCCAAGAATTTGATCAAATATTTATCGAACTATAAATATCTCAATATAATAATTTTTTACCTTTGTAAAGTGGTAAAGAGCTCCACGGTCATCACCATAGTTTCTGTGGAATGCATTTTTTATCTTTACATAACAAGTTAACACTTAATTTTGATAAGGACGGAATAAAAGGAACAGTGCTGACTAACAAAAGCATAGGTGCGTCAAAGTGACAGGAGATAAGGGGATTGCAGCACGTGTAAGACGTACAGGGGCTGAGTGTGCTTAATGTATCTGCACCCTCTGGATATTGTTATAGCAAAACAACCTCAAAGTTTCTCCTTTATCAAACACAAATGACTTCAAGTCCCGGGATGATGAATGATAGCATCATTTGGCAGAGCCCCGGGAATCACAGTCCTTGTCTGGGCGTCTGTTCTGGCTGAGGTCCTCTTTGGTCTTTTGGATGCAGGTGAAGATCTCGTTGAAAAGCGCCTTGTATTCGGGCTGCTGGCCGTCTTCCAGAACCATTGTCAGATTGGAGAGCGTAGCCGAGCTGGACAGGCGTCGGAGGGTCCGGCTGCTCGCAAAGGGGCTGCTGGACGTCTGGACGGCTTTATGGCTGAGCTCGTCTGTAGCCTGCTGGCACCGCCGCAGCAACTCATCATATTTCACCTAGACGAAATGCAACATATTTTAGGGGTTACGTGCATATGATTTCTTCTAACTGCTGTATTGTATGAAAAATCTGAATATTTCTCATGCATAACTTGCACCAGATGTGAGATGAATACACCACCTGCAGTGCGCTGTACTGTGCATCCACCTCGTTGAGCAGAGAAATGCCCCTCTGTTTCACAGCCTCCACCCGCCTTATACACAGCTGCTCGTGACCGCGACGAATCTCGTCTGGGTTCGTCGCTCTCAAAACACTGTCGCTGTTACACCTCTGTCGGCTGTATCTTCTCGCCTCCTCATCCTTTTCTACCTTCTCCTCCACCACATCCTGACCCGCGCTGGATGTTTCTTCTGAGGCAAAGAATACTGTATCAGGCAACAGCAGCTGGTCTGGTCTTCTGATACTGGTGGGAGTGGAGAAATTATAGGTCAACAAAAAGTTTCAGTCATAAAATTGGAGCCAAAATAATTTGACATTTTGAATCGAGTCCAGGCCTACCTGTTGGCACAGTCAGCGCGCCACGAGAGCCGCAGCTGCTCCACTTCGGCCTCCAGCTCCTTCTGCCTGGCCCGGCAGCCGTCCAGCAGGGCCAGTCGCTGCTCCAGGTCTCTGTTTTCCCTGGCTGTCAGCTCACTCTCCTGCTCTGCAGCCTCTCTGCGGCTCCGCTCCACGGCTATCTGGCTCTGAAGCGTCTGGATGGAGTGCTGGAGAGTCACGTTCTCCTCCTCCGGGTCTTGGCGTCTGTCTCGGTCATAGAAAGAGCCCTGCGGGGACCATAGTCTGTCCACGCGCAGACAATCGCAGGCAGGATGCCTGAGCCAGGAGAAAGCAATGTCAATAAATGTGTAGAAAGGTGACTCACACACAAAAAAGGGAATTACACTGAGATCACAATACATCAAGACACAGCTTCAGTTTGATTCACTCACTAAAAGCTCTAAAAATAGTGTCCACGAAATCCAGACGAGCAAAGCACTGAGTCACCTTCAGTTACCACACACCCACAGCAATTAAGCTTTTTGTCAGACTTTTTTGCCCTGGGTTTTGCCTATTAGGCAAGTTTTCTCTGGAATTTATCTTAATTTTCTGCCGGAGGTTGTTTGAACCACATGTAGCCTGTAAGAGAGACTACTCAAAGCTCCACTCACTGCATGTTTTTCTTCTGGGTTAAAGAAATCTCTTTTAATCTATGTCTTTATTTACAGTGACTACTCTCCTAAACCTGACTTACAAACATTAAGTTACACCTCTTTGCTCTTCAAAGCACATTAAAACAAGTGCATGAACAGTAGCACGTATGTATTAGCACACTGCTGACAATGGGGGAGGATTAACTTCCTCGTCCTTTGGATTATGTCTAAAGGAGGAGGTCTGCTCTGGGTCTGGGTGACCTGTAAGTGTCCTGTCAGCATACAAGGGGCTGAGACAGCAGTGCACTGAGGGTAAAGAGAAGACGGCAGGAGCACTTACTATTCACATCCCCTTGATATATGTTGTCAAAATTCCCAAGGTGACTCACTGTGACTTTATCACACAATACTGTCTGGGTCTACCGCATAATTTCCCGTCATATCGTGTACTTCTGCTATTAGCGCTGTACAGCAGAGCATGAGCACTGACACACACACAATACCTGTCAATGTGTAAGTCGTACAGCTCTTTGATACAGGACACACTCTGTGCTCCGAGGCTGCGTCGCTGCTCTGCCAGATCTCGTTTGTTTCGCTCGGCCTGGGCAGCCTTAAGCTCGTCCACCTGAGCCTGCAGGTCCTCCATGTAGGTCTGAAGCCCTTCAATGGCGTCTGTTAGACTGAAGGGGAAAGAAGACACTGAGGTTCTGTACTTAAATACATAACACACAGTGTACTGAATGTCATTGTCTTACATATAGTCTAACTGCTTAGTTGAGTAATTCTGTCTGACTCTGATAACAAGCTAACCAACCTATGGATCTTCTGCTGGGCCAGGCGGTTGTCCTGCACTAGTCTCTGGTTGCCTTTCTCCAGATCCCTGGCGGTCGTGTCTAGCTGCTCATACACTCTGGCATGCTGGTCGTTCATCTGACGCAGCAGGTCCACCTGTTTGGTCAGGTACTGGTGAACAAGAGAGGGAAATGACAAGGAGCTTAATTTAGCTTAATTTGTGGGAAATTTTAGGGAAGAAGTTTTTTTTTTTTTTTAACTAAATAATTCTACAAATGTCAGGTAAAAGTGTTGGATATTCTCCATCTTCTGCAACGTAAGGATTGGCTATTTTATATGAGTATAAACGGAATATTTTTGGTATTTTAACAACAAAATAAGACATTTAAAGATGTTACCTTGGGCTCTGGAAAATTGTGTTGGATTATTTTATTTCAACTGATCATGAACGTTATTGTTGCAGCCCTACATGTGTGTTTATAGATCTGATTTATTGGTTCAGATACTCAAATGCTCAAATGCATCAAAAGAGAAGGGCGAAGGTTTTCGTTAGAGGCAAAGAGCTGCTGATTAAAGGCCTAGAAAAAGACTTAACACTGTGGTAGTGAAATATAACACAAGTCTGTGAGTTATGTTGCATGGTGAACAAGAATGTACTCATTATCTACAAAGATGTTCCTTTGGGAACAGCCCACTATCTTCTTTGGAAAACCTTTTTAACTCACCACCTTTGAATCATTATTTGACTTTGTTAAAAACTGTAGCCGAGTTCAACTAAATAACTTTTATCTGGTAGAAATCAATGTAACCGTTTGTCAAGTGCAGCCACGTATTACACCCAGCTTTTAAAGACTGACGTTAATGCAGTGAGTAAGAAGGGAGACGGACACTGCATGAGGATGAGGGTCAGCCAGACGTACTGGGATTACCATATCAACCTCGATAAATCCTCAAGACACTGGCTCTCTCTCAGTGCCGTAAAGATATTAAGGCTCTTATCTTTGTATACCTGCTGCATGCCATGTCCACAAACTCATACAGACGCCTGGATATGCTAAAATTAAACACCTCAGCACTGAAATATGAGGCCTAATTGTGTTCATTTACCAAAATCTGTGCTCTGCTGTATTATCGTAGACTGAAACAGCCAGAATATTTCCAAAAGTCTGGTCATTTATACGAACAACAAAGAAATATTTTCTAGATTAAGAACAAACCTTAAGGTTAGGAGCTTGGTTACTCAAATAACATCCAAGTAAAAAGGTGGAAGGTGGCGAATAAGCTGGTGAAAGTTTTCCTATAATTAGGCAGATGAACATCCTGCCAGGAGGCTGCACGGTGCCAAAGCCTCAGTAGGTCAGACTGGTCAGGATTAGCTTTTACTCTATCCTGTTTAAAGCTGAGAGGAATTCACAATGCCTCTTCCCTTCCAGTGAAAGAGCCTTTCAGATCCCTCGACATGAACTTTTCTCAATGAATGATCTCTCACTGGAGTCTCATTCATATAAAATCACTTCATACATGCAGCAACAATATGTATGGACTGACAGATTGTGAACAGTGGAGGATATGCTGTATAAACACGTGTTTTGCATGGTGAAATGGATACGTCTCGCTCATACACTGTCCTTGGAGATAGCTTAGTGCTGCTGGACCCTCAAGAACTCTGATTAGTTCCTTCCTAACGTTTATCACCTCTATCTCCTGCAGCTGCTCCTGGTTTGTGGAGTACATCTGCTGCAGGGCCTGCTCCAGCTCATGGTTCCTGTCGAGGAGGGTTTTCCCCAGCTCCGCTGCCAAATGGAGATCTGTCAAGGCACAGAGAAACATGTAAACACAAGATACGGGACAGTTTCAATGCCCAAACACAGGCAACGGACAGGACTAGATGTGTGTAAAGGGTATAAACACAAACACACACACCTCATTGTATGGCACTGGTGAATCACGGAGGAATCTAAAGCATGCTTTGGGATTTCCTTGTGACCCTTCCTCCCACTAAATTCCTTCAAATTCTGGATCTTGTCCAGCAACAGTGTTGGCTAGCCCTCAGAGTTGAAGTGAAGCATGTCTAATGTGGGACTTCTAGGCGATAACAATGCAATGAAATCACACAATAACCAGTGTAAAGCCCTGCGCTTTTTAACTCAAACACGCCATGTGGCAACCAAACAGCAACCTTAGACGCTGCTCTGAAGTCCTTAGAGTTGGTAGCAGAGAGGACGCTGCTGCATAAACATTTATCCATCCTGGAGAATGACTCAAATCCCTTCCTAAATCTATAAACAGCAGAGTATTTTCAGTTTTACCACTGTGCAATGCTTCAGGAAGTCTTTGCTGCCTACAAGCTGCCTCTGTATCAGGACTGTGGCTCTTAAGATTGTTTTCCTACAGCCAAGACTTGGTCATTTACTTGTCCATTCATCGATTTAATTATAACAGTAATTTATTTGGGCTCGATGAATCTGTCAGTTATTTTATTGGTTAATTTATCACGTGTTTAAAAAAAAAAAGTTTTAAAAAAGCTAAAACCACATATTCAATTATTTTCATATATTTCAAACAGAAGCTTCAAATAAACTTAGGAAGCACCAGTGAATGTTTGCAATTTCTGCTTTAGAACATGACTGAAACAATTAATATATTAGATTTGTCAATGAACATTTAACATTATTTAAATATAATTTTTTGTTGTTAATCTGTTAAATACTTTTCACTGTTCTCTCGCACTTTTCAGACCTTCTAGATAACTACCTCTATAGTTATTTATAGTTATAGTTATCTACCTATACTTATTATGTCTTTTTTTAATCTCATATCCCTGTATTGTAAAGTACAATGTATATTAATTAATTCATCCTACTGATTTCTTACTAATTACCATGTTTAATTCTTACTTACTTTATTTTTTCATGATTTATGTGACTTTTACTACAGTTTATCTCCATCTTTAGGTCTCTTTATCTCAAAGCAGCACACAAACAACGTGCAGGAAAAGCAAAGCATATCAGGCAACAATCAACACAAGACCTGTAACAGCCTCAGGAAACCCTGAGAACAAGCTTTAACCCCATGACTACTGCGGTTCTGTGTCACAAGAGTAGACATTATAGACTTGTTAGTCATGCCATCTGTGCAGTGGACTATTTCAACCCATATGACAACCAAAAACCAAACTTGAATCATATCTGACTATATTATCCAGCTGTCTGTGTGTATGGAGTAATAACATGCCAGCCCACACGCTCAGACAGAGTTTTGGGTGCGACCACAGAGCCGGGCAGCTCTTACCGTGTTCCAGGTCCTGCGGGTCGTACCAAGACTCTCCTCCATTCTTGTCAAACTCTTCCTCCAAAATCACGTCAGTTAACATGTCGGGACGAGCGAGGACTCCACCTGGCAGGAGCCTGACACACAGGTGTGTGTGTGTGTGTGTGTTAAGTTTTAAATAGCTTCAAGTTGTCCGCTCCGCTCCACCGTGTGTAAGGAAACGTCAACTACATCCTGCCGGTGCAGCGTGAGCCGTTAAGTCTGTTGTTACAGCAACGTGGCAAATCTCTAATACACCCCAACATCCGGTAGGTGGCAGAAACGGCTTTAACTACAATAAAATATTTTATTTGTATTTAATTTTAACTGAATATTCATTTTAATACTATTCAAAGTCTAAAGACAAGAGGAAAGACAAACAATTAAATACTTTAAAAAAATAGTTTTTGTTGTCGTAACGTCCTGCTTCCGTTGACAGACATGTTTATCAACGAATCACGAAGCGGTAAGCACAGCCAAAGAACCCCTCTGGCCAATCAGGTGTCTGTTTGTTATTTCCAAGCCCCGCCCCTCCCGGTAGGCACAGAAATCGAGTTTCACAAGATTTCAGTTTTAGTTCAGGAGAGATTTTTTTGATGTGGCAGAGCTTCAGCAAACATCTAAGAAACCTGTTTGACGGGAAGTATCATCGTGACATGTGGGCATCTTTAAAATGAGACAGCTGGAGCAAGGACAAGCTGTATTTTTACTCCGGAATATCGACTAATTTCACTGTTTTTGCTAGTAGCAGTACATTTTCAGCAATGCAAAACAACAACAGTGTAAAATAGCTATTGTAAGTGACTGTAAGCATTTCCTCGCTCCCGCTGGTGACTCCGACAGGTAACTTTGGTCGTTAGGTTACCTGAGCTGCCATGGACGAGAAACCTGGAGCAGGTGTTCGCAGCGGAAGAATGAATGTAGGCCGACATCAGATGGTGAAGTTTGGGATCAATCCTGCAGCTCTGTCTTATGCCATGACTACACTGGGATCTTCCATGATAAACAATATATTCAGCTTCTACTACGTCAAACTGTTTATCAATAAATATCAGGTGTCAGAGGGAGCTTTCCACCAATCACAGGTGAGTATATTATCTTGACTGTGTATCAATATCTGTTAAAAAGAAAAAAGAAAATACTGGGATAGTCAAGAGTAAAAGTGACATTAACAGACCTTTGCTGTTTTGTACTATTGATTTCGTATCTACCAATGACATTACAGTTTCCCAGAGTTTGGGCTGATGTCTTTATATAACGTGTTATAATTTGTGTGTTTTTTTGTTTTCATAAATAACAACACTGACATCAAGTAATCAAACTCACAACAAAATCAAATCCTCAAAATGATTGAATGTTTGGTAGTTTTGAGCAGGGCTGAAGTTGTTTAAGAGATTTATGCAGAAAAAAAGCAGAAAAAAATATTAATTTGTAAAGTTTTTATAGCAGTTTTTTGAAAGTGGACATTTTTGTCCTTAAGGACTTAAGAGGGCAGTAAATTAAACTGACGCATGAGGGATAATAAACCTAAAGATAATCAATTTACAGTCATGTAAATTGGAGAAAAGCAGCAAATCCTAACATTTGAGAAGCCGGAACGATCACATGTTTGATTGATTTGAACAATTAAAAGATCAGCCAATTATCAAAATATCGCCCTTGACTAATAAATGAATCCTTTGAACCTCCGCAGGTGGTTTACATGGTGTGGAATGCAGTCAACGATCCTCTCTTCGGCTACCTGCAAGATAACTCCAGGGTGCCCTGCTGCTCTCAGCGACGTCTCTCCATCCTGTATGGTGCTCCCCTCTACTCACTCACTTTTCTTCTAGCCTGGTTCCCATGGCGATCCTACGCCCCTGGCGACTGGTTGAGCGGCTTACACTTGGCCGTGGCGCTGTGCGCTTTTGACGGCATGCTGACTTTTGTGCTGCTGGCACAATGCGCGTTGTTTGCCGAGATTTCCAGCCACCATCAGAACCGACTAAGACTTATAAAGTACAACCAGGTAAGGACTTTGGATACCAAACACTGCCTCCATCTTTTTTTTCTGCATTCCCCACCTTTTCATATCCCCTTCTCTTTACTTCCCAGGTGGCTTCTCTCATTGGCTCATCCAGCGTCCTCTTCTGTGGTGTGGTTTCCAAAAACATGGAGGACTTTGGGTCCTTCCAAGCCTTCACAGTGTTGATCGCTGTCCTGAGCTGTGGCTGCATGCTCTATACAGGCTTCCACAGTGAGAGCCGCTTTGATAACAAAGGATCTGTATCAGATGAAGACAAGCCTGCTGACCAGACTTCCCATCCCCAGTCGGCCACTTCCATCGCCATGTTAAAAACGTTGACGTGGCAAATCCTGACCAACAGGGACTTCCAGCTTTTTGTGATCATGAACTTCTTCCAGGTTTTCATGTTGGCTTTCTTCAATAACTTTACCATGATATTTACTGAGCACCTGATTCCTCCTGATGTACTTCCATCACTGGCCAAGAGCATCATGTACGGAGCGGGATTCATCTGTCCACAGGTACTGTCCGTCTCAATTTGAATATATTGTTTTAAGCTCTCCCCTCTTGGTGCTGTGAACCACTCTAACATCCCAGGCTTGAGAGTTAAATTATGTTTGCTTATTATTATTTATCTTCAGGGTGTCTGTTGCTTAAACATAGCCTATGAATACAGTGCTTTTCGGCAGCCCATTGTTAAACTCTCAGAGCTCTATACAAACACCTGAATGCACCAACAGTGAAACATTTGATGTACTACTTTACCATACTTTGTATTAATGTGCTCCTGACTCCTCTCCGTTCCAGCTGTTGGTACTAAGCTGTCAGAGTCTCCTCCATGGTCTTGGCTACTACAGGATCATCCTCTTCGCCTTCTACATGGAGGCTGGAATGGCAGCTATCATGCTAGCACTCGGTCCTCAGCACTACTATATCCTGGCATTCTTTCTCACCATTAATATGTAGGAGGTTAAAGGACTTACTTTCTTATTATTGTAACTATATAATCATGCTTGACTGAATTATACCTACACACTCTCTCTCTCTCTCTCTCTTATCTTTTATTCAGGGTCATCATCCAAGCCTGCTTCAGTCTTTTTGGCTTGCCTTTGGCTGACATCATTGACACAGATCTGCAGAAGTACAAGCGCAGGTAAAAACAAAGAAAACAAGAAAAACAGGATTATCAGCACACTCAATCAGGTCATCCCTCACATACAACTTGTCCTTTTACAACCGTGATTACAAAAAAGTTGGGACGCTGTGTAAAATGCTAATTAAAAACAGAATGTGATCATTTGCTAATCCTTTTTTGAAAATATATATTCAGTGGACTGGTTGCACAGCAGACATTTTGACTAGCACAGGTCGACCATATGACAGTAATGACGGCTCAGTTAGGAGTCCAACTAACAATAAACCAGCAGGCACAATAGCATGGCCTGCCCTAATTGAAAAGTGAATATCTTGTCTTTGTGCTGTATTCAATTGAATATAGGTCAAAAGGGATTTGGTTGTACAATACTTCATTTTGTTGTATTATTTGACAGGTTTTATAATATTTTTTATCCTCGTTGTCTTCTTACAGTACCCCTCTCTCCTCCATGGTGTTTGGCACGAATGCTCTGTTCACCAAGCCGGCTCAGTCTCTGGCCCCTATGTTAGTGATTAACATCCTCAACCAGTTTGGATATGAGCAGCTGAAGCACGCAGGAAAGGATTCAAATCCAAGGTACGGAGAGTTTCTTGCTTCTTCTTGACTCAAAGCTGCTGAAAACCTTTCTAATCTTTAATAATGGTAACGATTGTGTGCAGTTTGATTTGTGCTAATTTGAGGTCCATATCAACTAATGCTTGTTGATAAAATAAACATCACACTCTGAGAGAAAATATTATTATTATAGGGTCCAGCTAGTGGTGGTGACCCATAGATCTGCATATTTTATTAATGGTGTATTCTTTATATTACAGCATGCAATATAAAGAGTGTTCACTATAGTTCACCGAGATACATAATCCATCAGTGAACAGTTCCACAAAAGCATTACAATACAACAATAACACGACAATAACTGTTAGATGGTTGAAAGCAACTTTTTAAGGACAAGTTCACAATTTTAAAACGATAGTACAATAGAACAGGTTTTTATTTGCTATAATGATTCCTCCTGTGCACTCCTGAGCAGGACAAGCAGTAAACAAGCAAGCATGCATGAGTAAGCATGCAGGACAAAATGCTATGAAGAGAGTCTATAACAGGAACTCCTGTTATAACAGGAATGTGAAGTTAATATGAAGCTTCAGCCGTCTCAGTTAAATTAAGTGGATTTTCCAAAGTTAAAGTTGTCTTTTAGATATAAAATTCTCTCTTTGAGGAAATTTATACTAAAAGACTAACTTTGGAATCTATTAACTTAGGTAATACACTGATCCAAATGGTAAAATTCATATTTATTCTCTTTTATTATTGGATTGAAGTAGCACTAGCAAATTGCCACAGCAACTCTAGCTTTCACTAAAGCAAGGTTTAAAGTTTTAAACTAACACACCGCTTTAAAAGCTCAGAAACTTTGAAGTAACTGCAGCTTCCATTTTCCCATCAAGATTATCTTCAACTGAATACATGTCAATGATTAAGAGACACTTCTTTAACACTACATTTTAGTTCAAAGATCACTGGTAATATAATTTCATAAATTCCGAGCCAATTAAATATTTGCTTTGGAGTCAGATAGTTGATGTGCAGTACAGTATTTGTTGAGCATTGGCTCACAAAGTTAATACACACCTCTATTAAACAACAACAGGTATATGTAAAGAAGGTATGACGATCACTTTACTTGAAAACATTTAGAAACACGTGATCTCTCTTCTTCCTTTTCTGCGTAACATGCTCCGCTTGACTCTTTCAAATAATCGTGATTACAGCGTCGTAACAAAATCCCTCCTTGTTTCCAGCACCGTGGAGAGCCTCCACAGTGTCATGTTCTACTTGGTGTGTCTGGTGCCCATGTTCGTCGCTGCTCTGCAAGCCCTGGCATGGAGGCCGTTTTCCATACGCAACAGTCACACTGTTGACACAAAGTATATCGACAGCTAACTTCATTATGATCAGAAATAAAAAGGGAGCTTGTTGATATTTCTGTAGGTGGGAAATTCTGTATTGTTAGGTAAGAAATCATGTAGAAAATAATGTGTACTTGACTGTATATTTGAGAGAACACAGGGTGGTGCTGATGCAGTTTATATTGTGAACACAAGGGAAACAACTGTGAATCATCTTGGAGTGCTGAGAGCCGACACCAGACCATTTGATCTAATCGCATAATCACTTTTGTAGATTCCCACTTTATAGTCCATAACTTGCCCTTTATGCACTCCAACTGTCTGATCTTTTTCAAACATAATAAGTGGACCAAACAGAAAGGATCATGATACTTTGTTGTTTGTTTGTATGATTGCTTTGCTCTGGGTGAAAAAAGGTCAGACTCCTCAGAAGGCATGCTAAAAATACAGTTAATAGAGGAACTGTATTTGCCTAAACGTCGAAACTGAATGGAAATTAGAAAGTTGTAAGGAAACTGGAAGCAGTTGCCGAAACAGTCTGAAATGGAAGTAATACATACTGCCAGTGGAAATTAGGGGAAAATGAACCTGGAAGCTGAAGATTAAAGGGATTTACTGTAGACTGACTACCTCCTGTCTAGGAGCACATTATGCCACATCATATGTTCCTCAAGCGTTGATTTTGGTTGTATGATTAAGGGCATTATTGTATCGTTATACACACAAAAAAGACATCACAGCTGCAATCTGTAATTTCTTTTAGTAACATATCATTCCGGTATCTACATCTGCAGTGTGGGTAGTGGAGAAAAAAATCAAAGCACTTAATTTCCGCTGTTTACACTCCATATTTCACTGCAGGATGATGTGGATCCATTTGCAGACGCTGGCAGCGTCACAGGTTACAAATGAGTATCACAAGCAAATTGCAGATAATTTGCATGTCCTATAGAGCTCTTGAACGCTCGTGTATGGGTCACAAGAATGATTTTCTAAAACGTGCCTTTTGTACACAGACTTACAGGAAGCACAACATTTAAGCAAACGACAAAACCAATTTGAGAAACATATTACATCAGACATTATGAATACGGGGTTGTGAACACGCCATCTTTCCTGCAGACAAGTTAAAAAAAAAAAAAAAAAGGAAGGCTTCACACACACGTTTGAGTGGTGAACACTACTGCTAAAAGTTCATATCACAGCTTTTAATGTGTAAAAAAATGCACATAGACAAATAAACATCCACTTTGACTTTACAAATAATGCACAGGTATATCCGAATGTTAACTCTTTCTGTGGGTATTTGCAGTGAATAAATATATATGAAGTCATGGTACAGAATATGACACAGCAAGATGACTCACAGATATATCAGGTTAAATGTTGCCTTACAAACCAAAAATACATTTTCTTTCTTACTTTAAACATGGTCTACCATACACTGTACTGTATTATATATAATAATACTGTGCCTTTTTGTCTTCACATTGTTTAAAATGATCAATTATCTACTTATTATTACAGTAATATGTAATATTTTCAGTTTGGTTTCCAATGGTTTTGATTAAAAGTGCATTATCTATTAGATGTCTGATTTCATGATGTGTTGAAGGTGTGTCAATAATTAGATAATTTGTTTACTTTGCATTACTGCACGCCTGCTCTTCTGAAGTAAACAAACAGTCATTTGTCCTGGAAATGTAAATAGCTTGTCCTACTTTTTAATCTCTCTTTCTGAATGTACAAATCATAAATTATTTTTCTATAGAACGGATTATTATCTGAACTCTATTGAATAAATGGAATTGATTGATTAAAATCATGTGACTACATCACATTATGGATTGGATTTTCTTTCTTCTTTCGCAGTTTCCTGCACTGTTTTTAAAAAGAATGAAATTGTTCAAGGTACTATGATATTCATTCAAACCAACGGAGCATAAATAAAACTATAATAGCTACAAGACTGGTCTGTGTGTCCGTCACTGCTGAATCTTAAGGAGAAAAAAAAAGAAATAATAATACAACTACTCTGCAGCCCGTGTTGATTTGCTCATTTCCTCAGTCCCATAACAGCATCGGGTGTTTGATAATTTTAGAAGTTCCTCTGTCAGGACGATGGAGGTCTGATGTGTCATTTAGACATTTTGATAGATGTCATCAGATGAAATATTGTTGTCTGTGTTTCCAGCCTGCAAGATAGGAGATCAAATTTGCTATGAAAATGTATTTTTATTATTCGCACTTCACTGGCAGAAGTTATGCAGAAGTTCCACGCTTACTCAATCTGTTGACTAAACCTAACCATCACATGCTGCAACAAGATTTACCTCAACTTCAGAAATGTTTCTGCTCACGGTTTGTTTGCTTCGCTCAAAGTTCCTTTTGATGTACATTTCTTGTAGCACATCGCGGAATTGTGTTTTTTTAGTTGAGGTCTTCTTTGTCTGCACAGTTAAGAAGAAATGTATCATTAAACAAAGTTATTCAGAGGTTAACTACTTTTGTCATTCATGCTGTTGTAAGAGCCTTTCTGGACAGGGGTGTACAGAGGCATTGGTTCCTGTTCCTCTTTCTGCTTCTGTTGGCTTTTCCCCCATTTAGTAAACACATTTAATCCAGATTAGAACAGAAAAATCACACATACCTTTTCAGTTTTGGGCTTCTTTCTGCTGCCATACTAGAGCAAAGAGAAATTTCACATCAGTACTCTGTCAGTCTTGTTTGTATGGACTCTTAAAATAAATCTGTTCACATTATTTACCTTCTTTATAATAAGTGTCACTATTACCAAGCTGTAGATGGCCAAAAGGACAAATGACAGCCACAGAAGAATGTGCCTTATCATGATTTTAAATCGTTCTGAAAACAGAAGAAAAGCTGTGCATCTCAATTCATCTTCAACACAACCAAACATCTGTGCCTGACTTTTTAAAAGCAGTTTTCTCTCTCACCTCTCACTACAAGAGTTGTACCAAACCCTATATGCTGTGTGCCGTGTGCCGGGACTCCACGGGGTAGTGCAGCACAATAGTAGATCCCACTGTCATTAGCTTGAAGTGACTGGATATGTAAAGATGCTCCTTCCAGCCTGTACTTCAGAGGATTGTCCAGAGGCTTTATACGAATATAGGAGCTTTCTTTGAAAGAAAACCACTCATAATCCAAGTCGTTGGCTAAACAATGTGAACTGACAGTACAAGAAAGAACAGCACTTTGTCCTGTTTTCTGCAAGATCACCATGTCTGGCTGTGATAAACAGCTGTCAGCATTTTCCATGCTCTCTGGAATGATAGATAGAGAAACTTACTGATCATTGATTTCCCTGAAAGTCTTATTCCCTAAAGGAATAATGTACGCAATGCTAAGAAATACATAACAAAGGTGTCTTACCTGTTACTGGCAGGTAGGTGAGCAAAAGAGAAAACCAAAACAGCCGCTCCATGTCCATTACCGGACAGCATGTGAATGATATCATAGTTTCTTGTATGAGACAGTCTAAATGTCTGACAGCATGTGAAGGAGTGACACTTCCTCAACCCTCAGTTCCTATTTATTTCCCTGTCCTTTGCAGCTGAATGGTAACACATGGTAATATATGTTTGCATAAACATGAGCCATTTCATTGTGACACGACAAGATAGATACGACCACAACAAGATACTGATGACATAGTAACAAGTGCAAATAGATTTACCGCTGAGGTTTGAAGTGTTAAAGTAGCAGCATCTTTATCAAGATAAAGGCAGAATGAGACTTTGTGTCATTGTAAGTAGGAAACCACAAAAAAAACTCAGCCTGTTATTGCCTAATGTGAACAGTAAGTTCTGTGCATGGTGATGGAGCAATAAAGGAGGAAATGCTCAGAAAGCAATATGTAATGTAAGGAAGTATTTAATCTACTGAAACTGTAAACAAACATAGAGAGGGAAAGAAAGCTAAATAGGATAAGATAAGATAGACTTTGATGATCCCACACTTGGGAAATTCCCTTATTACAGTGGCTCACAATATACAAAGTGGATAATAAATACTGATAAATTAATAAAAAATATATTTTGGTTTCATTAAAATATTAAATGTTAGAGTTAATATTAAAAATATATATGCAGAGAGAAATCATACAGAAAATACTATGACAGCAGTACTGTAAATATCTTTAGTCTATTCATATTCATATGTAGCTGTTCCTTCTGTTTATAATGTTAGCTATATTTAATAACTTGTATTCACAACTGCACTATTACCGTTAATACTGTTCATACTGTAAATATACATATATTGATATATGTATATAACATTTCATAATGAAACAATATATCTCAGCTAAATTTACCCGTACTGTATAATCACACCAATTATTACATTCACACCACAATTGTGCTCCTATACAAGCAGTAATATCTTAGTGTATTCATTTCAATCTGTCCATACTGTTAATACTGTATATATCTTATAACATAATTCATATTTATATCTGCTCTATTATTTACATATCCTTATACATATGTACATACTCTGCACTTTACTGCCTTTTTGCACTTCTGGTTAGATGCTAAACTGCATTTCGTTGTCTAAGTACTTGTACTTTGTGCAATAACAATAAAGTTGAATCTAATCTAATCTAATATAATCAAATCTAATGACAAAATGGTAATGTGGGTATATTTTTTATGTCATGATAACCACCGTCCCCTTTTCTGCATTATGTACAGTCATCTCATGAAATATTACATGGCCTCAGGTTTGCTGTGTCAAAATTTGAACAAAAAATAATCAATTATTTACCATGTAAGCACAGTATCACTTAAAATGAAGTAGAGCGCCCTCTTTAAAGATACCTGGGTAAATAAAATCTTGACCTTCACGCCCTTATTTTGTCAGCTGTGCTTCAGTGGAGCATGTTTCTATGTAACAGTAACAGTAACAGTCTCCCACTTAACTCTGATGACAGCCACAGTGAGTATGTTTGTCTTTGTATAATAAATGAAGCAGCACCAGCTGGTAGATAGATAGGGTATAATATTATTTGTGTTGTTGTCCCTTATCTACCTTTTTCAGTGTCATTTTGTTGTTTGCTTGGTGATTGATGTGACTCGCCTGGTGTTACTAGGCAGAGGCTGTTCTGATGCATTTATGGTGAAACAGCTCCTGATTTAGATTAAAATTGTTCTAGCATGCAGGGCACCCTAGAGACCCCTGCACGGCATTTTCTCCATTTTAAGGACACCCTAGAGGGGATTTTATTATGTTTTATATACCTCAGGAGCATCCAAGCATTTTTTTTTCCCAAGCATGGGGGCACCAAGTCCACCAGTGCTGGAGAGTAACTGACTACTTTTACTGCTACAACACTGATGTACTCAGAAGCCAGTGGAAATGTACTACAGTGTATTTGTACTATATCTACTATAGCAAGTGTGTAATGAGATTAAATGTGTCATGACCTGGCACAAGGTGTTACCACAAAAAGCAAACTTTATTACACAAAATAACCAAATTAGGCTAAAAGGCTCAGATTAGAGGTGCTATAAATCACTCAAATATGACACATGCATGTCAGTGTAAATGTATGAGGCTTTAATGATGTGTGTGTGTGTGTGTGTGTGTGTGTTTGTGTGTAAATGTATGGGTATATGAATGGGTGCAAAAAGCAGAATAACTAAATGGCACAACAAACCAAACAAAACGCAGGTGCCTGGTAGGGAGAGCCGAGCAGAGCAGACAGAGAGTGCAGCTGTGGCTGAAGTGAGTTCAGGTCCCCGGGTCTAGGTGCACAGAGATACTGCAATTACCTTTAGGCTAGAGACACAGATTAGAAACAGATACACACTCCCAGGTTGGCCACATAGGCCAACACAGTACTGAGCTTACATGCACACACAGTCCACCCACGCAGGTGTTTTCACTTATTGCCTGATTGGATTTTTTCTCATGTTTTGGTGGAAAAGTCACACCTGCATCGTTCTGATGGGTTTGTGTAGTTTGGTGACCTCACGTAATCCCAGCATATCAGCCTTGAGCAGAGGTCCAATCAGCCAGAATAAATGTGTCAGTGTGCATAGTGTGTTAATACAATAGACTCTTTTCACAGCAGACATTGTCATGTCATAGCAGCGAAATGAAAAATACATTCAAGTGAGCCAATTACAGGGCTCTAGTATTGTGCATACTCACTCACTGACATGGCCTACTGGGACACTTCATAGAATTAATGTGCTTATCCTGCTTTGACAAGTCAACATGTCTGCTGTGAAAAGGGTCTGCTGAAATATTTGTAATTTCAGTTATTCTTCTACTCTAGTACATTTCAGAAGGGAATATTGTACTCATTACTCCACTGCATTCACTTTATTTGACATTTCTAGTTGTTTTACAGATTAATATACCAGATTACACCACCCAACAGTTTATAAAGTTGCTAAAATTAACTCTGCATCGACTACCTTCAACACTCTATTTACAGAATATGGCAGAAGCTGTTTTCAACAGTGTATAAGCACCTGAAAATAAGAATTGTTGTTTTTTTCCTCTTTCAGTACGTCATGCATAGCCCAGAACATAGGGCGTGTCCCATCTCGTGCACATTTCATGGCCACTGTAGTTTCTCCTCATGTTAGCAACGATGAGGTGAGGAGAGGTGATTGCAATCAGCAACTACACCACTAGATGCCACTACATCCACAAGCCGGTCATTTAAAGGGACAATTTGGGTATTTTGAAGTGGGGTTGTATGATCCGTAGTCATTGTGTTACACCACAGATCAGCTGTTTGGGTCAAAAAGTTGTGAGTGTTCTAAAGATTTCAAAGATGAGTGTTTTTTTTGTTTTTTTTTTTGGCTGTATCTCTGATCCAAACAGCTGATCTGCAGTTTAATACAGGAGGCACAAAGTTGGGCTTATCTGCAGTTAAGGCCAAAGAAAAGACTATCTGACGAGGTAAAGTATTGAAAATATTTTTAATATAGCACACACTTAAATGGATACTGATTTTTTTTTAAGGTGGGCCTTTTTATGTGGCTAAAAATACATGTTTCTGTCTGCTTCTCCAAACTGGAGACACACTAATATAACCCCACTTTAAAATGCCTGAACCTGTGGATGCATCTGTAATAACAACCAAGTGATATACTGCAGATAAAGTACACCTCATGTACTTTTCAATAGAATACTGAATGCTTGATTTTTACTTGTAAAGTCGAAAAGAAAATAAGAATATAGTCAAATTCAAGTGCTGGTCCCACCCAATGCAATGCACCTCCTCTTCCACACAGAGCTCAAGTTTTTTACTCCGGCCAGCACATTGTAGGCGGATCTTCTGGTGCTGTCGGTCACATTTTGGTCCAATCCAAACCTCTCGGTGTGTTTTCTCACGCCCCCTTCCACGTCGACCTGCACTCTCGCCATATTTTCAATCGTGTGAGTCCCGCAGCCCGGTTTGAGCCACCAAGTTGGTGAGGAGAAAGCATTAAGAAAGCATTAGGTGTGTAAAAGTCTACTTAAAAAAAGGGAACGTTGTATTTGCGTTAGCTTCCTAGCTGTGTCTGTTTATTTCATCCTGCAACAATGAACGTCTTCAGACTGACAGGGGACCTCTCTCATCTGGCTGCTATCATCATCCTGCTGCTCAAAGTATGGAAAAGCAGGTCATGTGCAGGTGAGCTTCACCTCTGATGTTCATCACATGTGTTGCTGTGTGGTTTTCCTAACGTCTCCGATGAACTTTGCCCCCTTTTTTTTAACGGCTACAATGAACAAGCTCACAGCGAGCTACCGTTAGCCACATGCTAACGCTTCCCCACTCATTCATTTGAGTTAAATGCTAACAGCGTTAGCAGTCAGAGAGCTAACCGCTGATAACAAGTGGAAGCTACTATCTGCACCTACTACTCCTGCATTATATATATATATGCTTAATTTATGGTTAAATATTTGCGGCGATAATATGCAAATGTAGCATCAGCTAACTTTGTAGCCGTTGCTAGTGTGAGTTAACCGTTAGCTACACGACGGGTTGAGGGAGTGTGTTAGTAGTCAGATAGGTGCCTGCTCTTTAATAAGAAGAATAATGAATAAAATGTTTATTATATATATATTTTTGGGCCGGTGGATTTAGCCTTCTCCACACATCATCGTTCACTCCGGGCTCTGTTAATTTGAGGGTTTGGGGCTCGATTTTTTTGGTCTGGCTTCTGACGTGGCGTTTCTAGAAGGCGCTACGGAAGTAGCTAACCTGCTAAAATAGGGTGCTACTTGTTTGTTTACAGTGCTTCATTTTATGTAGCTCCCTTTTTTTTAAAAACAAAAAACAAAAACGTGTGTTTAATAGTAAACAGCAGCTTGATTTCTGGCGCTACAGTGATAGATGTGACTTAGGTGTAAGTGGAGAAGTGCTGTGATTGGCCCACAGAGCTGCAGGGTTTAAAGGAGGTTACAGTATAGTACAGTTACACTATGGAGAAACACCATGATAATATTGGTGCACACATGTGTAAAGAATATGTATCACAGAAGATATCGAGCAACGACAAAGCGCTGCCAAAAACAGCTCTGCTGCACGAAGAATTAAAAAGAGGACGTGCTGTTTTTAACTCTCAAACATATCATTCACACAAAGAGGAAAGACAGAGACTAAGAGAGGATGAAGCAGTTATTGCAGACAGGTATAGGTACTGATGGAGAAAACACTAACTTACTCTCCTGAGTTAGGACCAGGACCCGATTGCACAGGCCTGGATTCCCCTCGGAGAGGTCAACAGGCTATCACAGGGTTGACATATACAGACAGGCAGCAGTTCATTCATTCATTCATTCACTGCGACAGGCAAATTCAAGTTTTCATCTTAACCTGCATGTTTTAAAGTGTGGGGGCAAAACCTTTGGTGAAGGTGTTCGTGCTGAACACTACACCCCACTGCCACCCTGTTTGGATTTATATGAGCATGTTAAGCTTATTTAATTACAGTCAAGGAAAGATGTGGAAGGGATGTCCATCTCTGCCTGTGATTGTCCTTGTTGTTGTTTTTGTTGTGGTCTCTTTTTGTCTGTGATCATGTCAGAAATCCATACAGACCTGAAATATAGACGTCTGTACACACTTGTTGTTTCATGATGCCCTCTGGTGTCTGTGTTTGTTAAAAAGTAAGATAGGGGGAGGCGATTAGCTCAGTTGGTAGAGCGTCCGCCCCATGCACAAAGGCTCCGTAGCGGCCCGGGTTCGAATCCGACCCGTGGCCCTTTGCTACATGTCATTCCCCGTCTCTCTCTCCCCACATCCCTGTCTCTCTTCAGCTGTCTCTATCCAATAAAAAGGCCAAAAAAGAAAACATTTGAAAAAAAAAGTAAGATGGACTGCAAACAAGGGACACTGTACATGTATGGTCATTATTTATGTCTATAAAACAAATTCAAAAGTGAAAAATATACTTTGTGATTGGGCTCTTGCGATTGCTGAGTTTCCAGATAAATATTCATCATGTTTCCAGTAGATGTCACTGTGCATCAAGTGAACATATTATGATCATGTTTCATCCTGACTACTTGTATAGCCGACTTGAAGTTGCTGATTACGGCATACATCAATCTAAATGATAAATCCACATGATATTTTTCCGTTAGGTATCTCTGGAAAGAGCCAAATCCTGTTTGCCATAGTGTTCACCACACGCTACTTGGATCTGCTCTCCTCGTTCATCTCCCTCTATAACACATGCATGAAGGTAAGACACCAGTCCAGTGTCAGCTCAGGTCCCATATCTCACTTCAGTACCTCCAATGACGAGCTGTTCTGTGTTGTTTAAACAGGTGATCTACATCGGATGTGCGTATGCCACAGTCTACCTGATCTACGTGAAGTTCAGGGCCACCTACGATGGCAACCACGACAGCTTCAGAGTGGAGTTCCTGGTTGTTCCTGTCGGAGGTCTTGCTGTTCTCATCAACCATGACTTCTCTTTCCTAGAGGTGAGTTCAACCTCCGGTGCTGCTGTCAAAGTGTGACATAATTCATTAATAAAGGGCTGGCCACTGTGAGAATTCCTCTTCCTGCACATTAAAGTATAAATGTGTGTCTGTCATCAGATCCTGTGGACCTTCTCCATCTACCTGGAGTCGGTGGCAATCCTGCCTCAGCTCTTTATGATCAGCAAGACCGGCGAGGCGGAAACGATCACCACCCACTACCTGTTCTGCCTGGGCATGTATCGGGCTCTCTATCTCTTCAACTGGATCTGGCGTTTCTACTTCGAAGGCTTCTTCGACATGATCGCCATTGTGGCCGGTGTGGTCCAGACTATCCTGTACTGTGACTTCTTCTACCTTTATGTCACCAAAGGTGGGTTTCCTATTGGTTTCACTTTCATACACATGAAATATGATGTCCAATGACTGTTTGTTTTTCTTATTCAGCTACAGTAAAAAGCTTAAAGGACTGGTTCAGATTATTTCCAAGTCTATTTTAATGTAACACATCCATGTGCATATGTGTGTACAAAGCGTTATTAACTGATGTAATCATTTCTCCTGTCCACTCTGGCCCTAAAGCGATCCTTTCCTAGGGTCCCAAGACATCATGGTTCATTAGAGCCGGTTGTTTTTGTACTTTGTACTTGTAACTTCTAGTTGAGGAACACAGGAACCATATTTGTGTTTCCTCCACAAGTCTAAGTTCACTTCCTTTCCCAAGAAGTCATTTTCTGATGGTCTAGGAACACAACATTAGGGAGGAGGAAGAGGCATGTCTTGTCATGTTTACTGACATTAAAATGTTAACATAGGTAACACAGTATTTGGCTTTCTGACTGAAAGAACAAAATAAAGAAAGGTCTGCACTGAGAGAAAAAACGTTAAGTTAACTTGAGAAACAAATTCAGCTAGGCTGTAAAGCAGAAATAAATATGCAGATTGTCTACTGTGGAGAAAGTGGTTGTGTAGTTTTCAGTCTCCTTTTTCACCTCCACGTGTCTCCTCTGCATCTATTCAAACATGACAGTAAATTGTGAAGAACAACACGTCTCTGTGTGTAAATGTGTCTCATAAGCTCCATTGTTGTCATCAGTCTAATTTGCCTAATCTACATGGTTCTTTAGGTTGGGTGGAAGCACAAGGGACTTTTTGTTTTGAATTTAATTCCCGGGGCTCTGTAGTTCTTGGAAGTATTTTGTGTACAACCACTGATTTGGAACCTTCTTTTAAAAGCTCCTTGAAAGCGGGAAACCTTTCCAAATCTTGATTCGTCCCTGTGATGGTTCTTACTTGCTGACAGTCTCACTTTGTGTTTTAATCTCCTCAGTGTTGAAAGGCAAGAAGCTGAGCCTGCCGGCGTAAAAACGCACAGGAGACAGCGACTCCCAGCAGACTCAGGGGGTGTGGAGATGACATCTTGTAATCTCGTGACCTACAGCAAAAGATGCCTGAGACAGAGAGCCAACTATTGGGGAAAAACACTAGTCTTCTTGATGATTACTGATGGAACTGGTAAATGCCAACAAACACCAGAGCTGAACAAAGATCATCCCTGGTCAACCTTCGGATTTCTGTGTTCAGCATCTTGCCTTAAACTTCTTTTCATTGCTGTTCAAATAGGAGAAAAGGCTTCTTTTTTTTTTTTACATGTGAGGTGTATACGCTTATTTTTATTTTTTTTATAATGTCACAAATAGGGTCGCCTCTGAGAAGTACCTTGTTTGGCTTGGTAATGAAATGCACAAATGTACAGTCTTATTAAAGAGTGAGATAAAGAGTAATGTATCGAGTGCCTGATGAGGATTATGTCCGGCGTCTCACAGTATTTTTTTTTTCTTTTTTTACTTTTGGATTTTCTTTTGTCTAGGTAACTGTATGCATATACTGTAATACATGTATTCTCTCTTGGAGATATTTAAAGAGGCCAACAACAAGTTTCACACCAACACGTGCATCCATTTTGTAAAAACGTTGCTTTCTAGAACATTTTAACAGGTAATCTGAACATTTTTGTAAGCAGAACTCGTAGGAGGATTTGTAGTTTCATCTTAAGTTTAAGACGTAACCCACAAATAAATTGCTTTAATGCCAGCAATCTTTTTGTCATAGGTGTCCGTATTTTAAAATGATGTCTATCTCATTTGGAATTAAACTTTTAATGTGTTTATTGATTCTTTTTTTTTTTTATCCTCAGCTTACTGTATTGGAGAAAATGCATCGATTGTTCTACAGCTTTAATATAGATATCATACAATCTTAAATCAATGCTACATCACATTTTGGATGTAGATAGAGCACAAACTCTGTTTCCGCTGTTATTGTACCCTAGTAACATACTCACAAACACCTTCCAGCAGTGACTTGTCAGTTATCTCAAAGTTGAAATGGATAAAGTCAGAGTAAAGCAATAATGAATAACTGAATAATGATCACTCTTCTTTTACGGAGACGGAGAAATGTACAGATATTTGGCATGAGAAACCTCCAGCAGCAGGTTGTGATATTTCAGTGAGCTGTTTGTCTGGAGTGTGAACCAGCCAACAGATCTGACATCGTGTTGCTCAGTAATAGTAGTAGAGGTGATCATGATGCTCAATGAGTGCATTCTTTTAAACTTAAAGCCCTATTAACTTTTTCAAATTAGTCATTCCTAAATGATTATTTCAACTCTTTGTGTCATTTTTTTTTTGTTTGTTTTGCATGATATCACCTCCATTAAAGATTTTATGAGAATCACCTTCAAGTGTTCCTGTTTTATTACTGAAATCATCCCTTAGCAGTGCTATGGATCAGTGTTTTTACCAGTGGGTTCCTGTTTTGTTTTTTAATTTTATATTATTTCATTAATAGACAGGTGGTGGTAATGTGCCAAGAAACACAATACCACATCAGCAAACGTTGGGGAAGAAGACTAGCTATGACGTAAACCTGGATGTGAACAATCGAAGTTTGAAATACTTTGTTTTATGATGAAGAAAATGCGTTTTGGCAGTTTTGGGTAGAGCAAATAAAACTACAGGATAACTTTTTGGTCATGGTTTTTAAAAATGTGCACATGATTTTTTGTGTTTTGTCCTTTAGCACTCTTGTTACGGTTGTTGGAGTGGCAGAAAAAAAAACAACCCTGAAATTAAAATGTGATTTGGTGTTAGATGGCATGGTCTGTGACTTTACAGTGAAATATTTAATGTAAGAAAAGCAGAAGTAGTTTGTTAAATATCCAACACTTAAAAATGTTCATTCTCATTTTTTCCATTTTTTTTTTGTCTTTGAAACAAGAGTATGGACCATGTTGGGTAAGCAACATTTACATGGAATCAAATTAAGTCAACAAAGTCCTTAGCATGTTGCATATACACGTGTTCAAAACAGGAACAAAAAACATTTCATACCCATCGTCCCACTCACCTATTACAGTAGGGAGCCCATTGAAATGGAAAAATGTGGCAGGAATAAGGGTCAGAAATGTGGAAAAAAATACTGAAAATGTCCAGCTACACAGAACAAATAGCTCAATTTATTCCATTAAAGATTATTTGTGGTCACTCACAACCAAAATGCATAAGTCTATACTGTGCAAGCTAAACCTGACAACATTTTTACAGGATTATGAGCTATAGCACCAAGAGTGCATTCTTTTGGATGCATAATATTTTACAGTGAAGAGATGAGACGGCACATTGGTGAGAGTCAATGAGCATTTATTCAAAGCTGTATTAGAAATGAACATTGTCCTCTTTTACAGTAACAGCAAACAAACATGCAACATTTATTTTGTAGTGCATTCATTATTATTTTTCATGTTTTTGCCTGATAGGCAATAGACTTTTTTTTATAAAGTACACATGTCAACATTTTCCTCTTGAAATAAGCATTTCAAGATATGTATGGGTCAGATTTAAATACGCCTTCAGTATTTGACTATTAAGGCAGTTGAAAGAGTCGTTACACCATGCTTTGGCTCATTTCACACTTATTGCACCATATATATATATAAAGAGAAAGTAACCACCAGGGAGTCTGTGTCCTTAGAAAATCTGTTAAGATCTGCAGATCCCAGACTCAAGCTGCCCTCCATTACATTCAAGGGTTGTCTGAATCCCATCCATCAAGTTTCAGTAGTGCTGATTTAAGGCCTCTGTACGCTCAGCGATTTTGAGCTTTTCCACATCAAAGCTGACAAACGAGGGAGAAGGAGGATCAAGCTACTATATTTTTGTCAGTCATGCTCTTCTGTTTCACTCTCCTTCCCCTGGAGTTTACCTTCCTGGTAGGAATAAACAACAGGAGAGAGAAGACAATGAACACAATATCACAGATTTTAATATGAGTGTGTGTACGATATATTACCATTATAGAAGAGAGGATGACCATATAATAAACTCCAGTGACCCAGTTAAACATAATTGTTTTTAACTCCAGTTAATGATATCTTATTGATGATTACAGAGTGCCTTCAGATGATGAATATAACCTAAAGGCTGCATCTGAAAGTTAAACTTCCCTTTTTCACTTACCCAAATTTTTGTGATATAATAACTCTTCTACAGTACATTACCTGTGTCAGATGTGGGTAATAGCATTTGAGGAGGTTGGAGACGGTGATATAAAACACCTTAGCAATGAATGAAACCATGACAGAGAAGAGGGCGATGCCGGAGAGCACACACAGCAGACTCAAGCCTCCTACAAACAACAGGAACGCTAACAGACACAGACAGACATAACATATTGAGTGGCTGCAAAAAGTCAGATATGGTGTCATAAAACATCATGATACATGTTGTTTTTAACCTGATTACACCTACCCTCAAAGAAAACAAAACCTACTGCCGACATAATAATGGTCACTAGAGCAAAACTGAGGAAAAGGCCAACAGGCAGTGCAGCCATGGCGCTGAACAGCAACACTGCCAGAGATAAGCAAGGGTGGCTGCTGAGGTACTGCCCGATTCTTGTGTTCATCAGCTGGGATACCTGTTAAAGAGAGACACGATGCAGCTGTCATTACTTGGAGGGAATGTATATAAAGTATATAAAATAAAGAATAAAGAGACATATTACCTTGGGGTCATTGTAGAGGTAGTTCACCAGGATGGTCCAACCTCCCCACAGCTGCTCAGACTCAGTCACACTGCTGCTGTGCTCCATCTCCACACACCTGATCAAACTGAAGACATGAGTAAAATCACACAGCTCAGGTCAATCCAACAACTCGCAGCTAGTACGTGCATCTCTTAACGTGCGGACAGCACTGAAAGGAGCTACAGTGACTGTAACACAAGACACAACTTTAGTTAACCATATGACAGCTGTGTTGAACCTCAGTTGTGTACTGCAGTGCAAAATACCTCTAAACATTTCTAAAAAACAAGAAGTTAAATACAAACCTGAACAGTGTAAATCTGGTTTGATCCTCAGCAAAAGTCAGCTCACGACATGTGAAACTGTGTCTTGTAGTTGCCTCAGACACTCAAACAGTAGAAACACACCCTTTGTAAAAACCTTCCTCTTTTTCTTCCTCCTCCTTCTTCCTCTTCTGGATTCCTGATCAGAGAAACTCTCAAAGGCGCGTTGGTGTTGTTGCTGCCATCTACTGTCCACCAGATATATTCCAGAGACTGCAGTTAGTTTTACTTTGCTTCTTTTTTTTTTTAGAAAAATAATTGGTTCAGTGTTATTTATGAAATATATTTATATAAAATACTCTCTAATTTATTGGGAAAACACATGATGTACTGCACAGTTCATAAAATATCTGTTCACATAAAAATGCATTTTGCCCCCACAAAAAATGTTAAAAACAGAACAATAAGTAGCAAAATAACTATTAAACGTCATTTATCTATTTATTTATTTCTGTTATCATATATTTTAATTCCATACTTACAGAGATAATATGGAACTGTGTTGTTGTGCTGTTTTCTAGTCTTCCTGCTACAGTGTCAAGACAAATATAACAGCTGCTGACTACTTAAAAAAAAAAAAAAAAACAGATAAGTACGTGCTTATTATGTTTTACAACAATCTCAGTTCTTGTGATAGAGTTAATCTGCTCTATGCAATATTTAAAGGCAGTTGTGTACTGTACAACCTTAATAGCTCAATGCTGATTTGATTTCAAAGAAACTTGAAATTAGCATTGCCAATCCACACTGGTTCTTCTAATTCTTAAATGTGCATATCTTCTCCTCCTTCTCTGGCATATTACTCGTCATCACTAAAGGATCCCTGTCAGTAATTCTAAACATTACCTCCCGGCTCATCTAAATATCGGCAAAGACGTGGATCATCAGTGGACCTGAGGCGGGCTGAATGACACCTTGGTGCTCAAACAAGCCGCCTGTAATGGCATCCACCTGTCAATCAAAGCGACCACGCTGCTAATTATGCATAACTTTAAGCCTTAATATAATTTGAATGTGTGGGTTAAATAGAAATTCACCCTCAGTACAGTTGTACAGTTGGGGAAATTAGCTTTAGAGACCAAAACTGACCAGCTTTAGAGACCAAAACTGTTTGTACCAGGCTGTAAACATGTTTATTTCTGCTGTGAAGTTGGACATTTTAACATGGGAGCCTATGGAGATTGACATGTTTTGTAGCCAGCCTCAAGTCGCCGTTTGAGGAACTGCAGTTTTCCACACACAGAGGTTACCACTTGATTATAAGAGATGTGATATACAGCCTTTTCTGCTTCTGACTAATTGCATCAGCTGTCTTTATTGGACAGGTGATGAATTAGGAAGTTATTTGCTTGTCAGGTAAAGGAAGCTCTTATTATCTCTAATTTTCTCTTACGTGACTAAAATCTAATTAAGAATACAAGCATGTCTCTGTATGTTCAACCACATTAGCATGTAGCAGCCACTGACTTTTCTCTAACTGATTCCTCTTGAAACATCAGGAGCCCTGTTGGTGTGTAGTACAGAGCTTTAGTAAAGAATACAAAGCCTTTTAAAACGTGCACGGTTCAATACTGTGATTGATTGTGGAGCTGCTGCTGTGACTCGTTTGTTATGCAGGAAATCACAACAGAAGTTCTCCAGAGATTCAGAAGAGGGGGGTTCCCAGTTTACTTCATAGCTGTTGGACTGAAATGTCTCCTTAAAAGTAATGACCACACGTTCTCTTTCCCTTCTGCCCTGTGCAGCTATTAGATTGCAACAGCTAGATTTGTCTGCGAAGACGGAGACTGATCAGAATATTAAATGACTGAGTTTAACCACCACCACTGATTACTTCTTCAATCAAAGATAGGAATCGCCCGTCTTGCCACTGCCACCCACAAATTAAGTTTGGCCCCTTGAGTTTTGGATAGCATTAAATATATGTGGGCACATAACTGCAAGGTCTTTGGGAAGGAAATGGCAGCGTGATCTGTTTTGAGCTACTCCAAAGAGAGACACCCAAGGGACCAGTGATGACAACTTATTTGGACCCTTTATAGCTGCCGGCCATACTAATTAATCACATTCTGTTGTATTGAGTACAGGGGAATGATTTGGTGAGAGAGAGGAGAGAGACTGCATCCACCTCTCCAGACTGCTAAACACAATGAACTCAGTGAACCAAGGCTTGAGGAGTAAGCTGTGTGTGTGTGTGTGTACCATCCTGCACACACAATAAGGAATTCCCAATAATTAAGCACATATTCTTTCTGCTTTTTTTTATGACTCTTCATAGAGGGAACTCCCACTTGTCTTTTTTGTACTCTGAAATTAACTGCAGCCTGGTTGCTGCAATGCTCATCCAAATCATTTCTGACTGCTTGCCCCACATATCAGCCCACTGCTTCACTCGATAACAAGGCCCGGCTGGCAGCTGGATGTTCAGCTTTTTGGCGAAAGGCTTCATCTTCTTTCACAGCTGTAAAACATCTGGGAGAGCAAACATCCTGCGATAGTCAGTAATTGTACAGATCTGTCCCGATTCCACAGTACCTACTAATTGTATATGTACCTTTTAAAGGTCCAGTGTGTAACATTAATCTATCAGCAGAAATGGAATATAATAAGCATTTTCATTAGTGTATATTAACCTGAAAATAAGAACTGTTTTGTTTTTGTGACCTTGGAATGAGCCGTTTATATCAGAGGGAGAGGGTCCTCTTCCACAGAGTCTGCCATTTTGAACCGTCAAACCCAGAACAGACAAATCAAACACTGACTCTAGACGTTTAGAGTTTATGTCCACCGTAGTTTCTCCTTCATGTTTGGAACAGGAAGATGAGGTGAGTGTTATGACTGTTGAGTTATTAAACTAGCTGTGGCTCTCTTAAAACAAAACAATGTCTGTGTGCCACTCCTCATCATTGGTTGGTCTAGCATCAGACAGTACAGGCAGTGCAGTTTAATGGGGCCTGTGGGCCAGGTAGAGAACAAGCACTCGAACAATATGTTGCCCACCTCAGAAATAAGCCAAAGAAGTTAAATGAAATATTCACATTACATTGGAAATGTTGCCATTTGTCCTGGATAAGGCAAACCCAGCTCTTGTCATGGTTTTAGTAAAATAGTAATCTGTCTTTAAATTAAAATTATGTGTTTATTCTACTATAAAAAACAGAAATAAACTATAAAAAAACATTCAATTACATTTAAAATTCTTATTTTCTTTTTTGTCATTTTTATTGAAGATTACTGGGTGTTGTTTATGGTGATGTTGTCCAGTGTCAAGTCTCTATTTGATCATGTGACGACATGATACACTACACGGTAGCCATGGCTCGTCATAATAGTGTGTGCAGTTGTAACTACTTCACGCCAGTGCCTAGCAGGTTGAAGAAGTTCCCTTATTGTAATTATATTTTAATTTTAAAGAATTAAAAATATTCAGTAATTAAGAAAAAACAATATAAATTTGACATAATGCATTTTTCTGTGCTTTCCCTCAAAATCCTTTTAGAGTTTATTTTAATACAATACTTTACTTCCTTCCTAGCTCTGGTCTTTCTCACCACCTCCATTTCATTTTAATGTTTTTGCAGCTGCAAGTAGCTCCTCCACAGTAATATACATCAACACCACATTCAAAATTTTATTTTAGAAAGCGTTGTGGTTTTACCGGGCTGCTTCCAGGTGTGAATGTTTGATCCTGCAAAAGAGAGTATGACCCTCATCTCGGAAAAAACAGAGCGTGCTTAATTTGATCTTTTTTTTTTTTTTTTTTTTTTTACCAAAAACCTGCCTAGAATTAGTATGCAACACAGATTCGGGGCACAGCTTTTGTCTTTCACCACTAAAGTCCAATAAAAAAACGGTAGCTGTTACAGTTTTTACTATCTCCTTCAAGCAGTGTGATTTTTCCACAATAAAATAAAATGCTCTTCCACACCTCCAACCATTATGGATTTTATTTAAATGACATCACGGCATCAATAATTCATGGATGTACCTGTGAAATTGTTGTTGCTGCTGAGAGAACTGAACTCAATATTATCAGTCACATACTGAAATAATCAATATCAAGTCCAGTGTTGCACAACTGCAACCAAAGTAACTGCAGCAAATTTTATTTGAATTATAACTGTATACACATTGCTTATGTTTTAATCTGAAACCAGAAATTGTCAAAAAAGAATATAACCTCATGAGTCATGTGACACAGATCTTAAAATTTGCAGCTCAAACATGTTTTAAACAAACCACAAAATAAGACAGCTGAAAGTTGTTCCTGTTGGCTCCTCAGACAAATGACTCGTGTGACAAGCAGCCTGCTTTCCTACTTGAGGCCAGATGAAAATTGAATGTTCTTAATGTGTCGCGTATACCTTTGGTGCAGAGATATATCTGAGCGTCTGAGAGCAAATTGACTGTACGATGTGTCTACTCCCACGTGCTGAGCAGCTCAACACATTACAGCCGGGATGTGATTGATGGGCTGTCAGCAAATTCCAATTTGCATCCGCTGATTGTAAAAACTAATCACTGCGAGAGGAGGAGCATAAAATAGACAGAAATCTCCTGTGGTTCCATGTTTCTTGATGCATGTCCACCTCTTGTGTGGTTCCTAAAATTATATCATGTGTTACATTATTGACGTCTGTCTCTCACTGACATGCTGCAGCAAAGCCTGCTGTTTTTTATGAGAAAATGAGAGGGACCTGGTGCTTTTTATTCTCTCCTTTTGGCTTGTCACACTCGATACCCACACCTCTCCATCACACTATCCGTCTCTAACCACCGCCCCTCTCTCCCAGTCCTGACTTTGTTCACCTCTCTTTGAAGTTGCACAAGAGCGTTCAGCCAACAGCTGGCCACAGGAGAACAAAATGTCTTTGGAGTCTGCCCTGTGTCAAATAGGATAGTCCTCATCGTCAATGGTTGTCATTTTGCCAGATGAAGGGACCTGTTTTCGGTTCCAGTCTCTCCGACTGGGGAGAGTGAGAAGCTCAAAGGGAGCTCCCTGGAGGGTCGTAAAGGGCGCTGCGGAGGACGGAGCCAAAGCCCTCTCAAGGCTAACCAATGCTAGCAGCAACATCGTTGCACACACACAGGAACATATATTGTTAAATGGTAATGAGCAATATTGTATGTTTAAAAGGAAAAAAGTTATTCTTTGCTTTCTTGCATAGAGATTACCGCTAGAGCCTTCAGCCTGCTGACTTAGCTTATAAGAAAGACAGAAAACTAGGGGAAACAGCTAGCCTAGCTCTGGCCCAAGGTAACAAATCCAGCTGTTAGCACCTCTAATTTGTGGTATTAATTTGTTTAATTTGTTTTGTTTCTTTTTAGGACCAGATACTTCCTAGAGTTTCTGCTGGTTGCCTGGCAACTGGTCCTTGTCCAGCTAAAATGAAATGAAAATGAAAAAAGCAAAAATGAAAATGTACAGTTATTCTTCACTTGCATAGAGATTACCAAAAGACCCTTTAACCTGCCAACTTAGCTTAGCAAAACGACAGGAAACTGGGGGAAACAGCTAGGTAACAACTTATTTTCATTCTTTATGCTAAGCTAAGTTAGCAGCTGCTGGCTGTAGCTTAATATTTATCTAACCCTGAGGGTGGTATCAACCTCACTGCATACATCCTGGCAAGAAAGTCAAAGATTTAAGCAATAAATGCACACATATACTAATAAACAGGCATGTTTTAGGAGTCACGTGTCGCTATTCGCCTCTATCAACACATTGTACATCTCTGTTGACATCATCCACTTTATTATGGACATTGATTGAATTTGCGATATCTAATCAGCCTGTTTCCCACATTAAATTACAATGAATCAACACAGCTGCTGCGATCTATCAGGAAACAAACTTTTTCATCAATTACATGCAAAATCTATGAGGCGCCGTTGAATGACAAAGTAGGCGTATAATGTGGAAATTTTCAAAAGTTGGGTCAGTGGGTTTACAGTGTGAAAAACAGCACCACAAAGACAAATGGACCTGATCAGCAAAACTGTTGTTGCATTGTGTTGTTTCTGCTCCTCATCACATATGCAGTTCCCCTCTCAGCTCCAGTATTTTGATGGATTGCTCTTGCTGCCATTTGTTCTTGCACTTTGATACACACTTTGAGTTATGATTGAAGAGTGAGATAGCTAAAAACTGATGCAGGATTGGTGCCAGCTCTTGAGAAAGGACATAATAAAAAAGGAGGAGGAGGAGTGGTTGGAGAGGTCGTCATTAAAGAAAGGCGATAATACACCCTCATCCATTATTTGCTGCACCTTTGTGCGAGTCTGACCTGAAGGAGACCTTTGGACTGGAACAAGAGGAGGCGGGATGGAGAGAGTAAAGAGAGAGGATGAATGGGGTGGCAACAAGAGGCTACAAAAGGAGTTCCTCTGTCTCATTAAACCTGTGGCCATGCTTTTTTTATTTTCCATCACTTCACAATGTGTCCCTGAGGAAAGGCTGGGAGAGTCACTTCTCTCCATGTGCTACGGCTTTAATGTCAACTGCTGGACTCGCTCATTAAACCTCACCTGATTGTCTTGAACAAAGGGGAAGAATTCATGCAGCAGTGCACGTTTTGTGCTTTCGATCTGTCATATTTCATGAGGTTTTAGGGGGTTACTGCACTGCACCACATGGGGGGATCAAACTGCAGTGTTCAGCTTTCACTAAACAAATCTTTTATGATGCAAACATTAACAAATTTGTCAGGTGCTTGTGCATAATATGCCACCCACGCACATGCGCAGACAAAAACACACCTATACCCAGAATCAACTTCACAGGTGACCTTTTGTGTCGGGTTATTTGGACTTGCAGATTTTTTTTGACGCTCTAACCACTGTGAATTAAGCATTACTCCAACATCAAGGTGGTGTGGTTAGCTAGATGAAAGCAGAGGGTTTTACACAGTGGATAAAACATTAAACAGGCAGGTATTCACAACCACAGGCGAGGAGGCAGCTGGGGAGAAGGACGGGGTGTGATGAAAGGGGGATTAGCATGGATTCATCATCTCTCTCTCTATCACAGGAAAGCCACGAGTGCTACATGAAACTACTCTTTGATTGTCAGGAGAGGAGCTCAGCAGGTTTGTTTGTTAAAGTGGCAACACAGCATTGCTGCCTTGTCTTCAATGGTAGATATTTTCATGTAATATATAAATCTAATATAAAAATCAGCAATTTACAGGCATGTTTAAAATGCATATAAAGTGCAGAATTATGGTCTTAGTGTATGTAATGTTTCACTGATGTACCTATGACCATCCCCCCAAAAATACAGCCATATTGGTCGTCTGTTTAAGCAGCTTATTACGAGCCAAACCAGAAGTCAGTGTCACTTCAAATGCTTATTTTAACCCAAACCGAACCTAAGTAGGTTTCACAAAGCTCTCACCAATGACTAAAAGTCATTTTAGATTTACTCTTGTATTGCAGCCTGTCACTCTGTCTTTTCACCTCTGTCATTATGTCAATTGAGGCTGCTCTGGTCCTGGCACAACACCGGCTTCGCTCCTTGTCAACATTCTCCCACGCCCTGGGCCTGAAAACCTCGTCCTCCCAGTGGTCCACCTGTTGTAGAAACACTAACACTGCTCCGAGCTCACAGTTTGGGCTAACAGACTGAGCTAACATTAGCTAACAGCAGCTACACTTCACAGCAGTTGACTTTACTGTCCATCACGAAACTCTGTAAATCACAGCAAGATGAGGCGGATCAGAGGGAAAACCAGAAAACATTTTCTCCAAAAAATATGATCCAGCTTGACCAAAATCCGTAACAAAATCCACAACTGTAACATTGTGCAAGAACAGACGTATGCGAGACAGAGTAGGAATGACAGAGACATTATTCACTTGATTTTCCGTCAGTGTATTATCGAAATTGTCTGTAACTTTAGGGTAGAAAAGGTTACACAATATTGTTTGAAATGTAACCTGGGGAGTCTTTTAACCAGTTGGTGGCGGTAGTGCAAAAAGAAACATAGCAGTACGCCAACAAAAACATTAGTATTAGTAAGTACAAGTATTTAAAAAAAAATCTGCTTTGCAAATGTTATTTTTTTTATATAACTTTGTTTATTGAGGTTTTTAACAGCCAAGCTTAACAAATGAATGCATTTGAGAGTTATTTGGCAGTATAAAACATAGAACATAGAAGTATAAAAATACCTATTTTATCAGATCTTTGGCGCTATTAAGCAGGGACAAACATAATATGGGAAATAGAGTACACGTACACATACAAACCACATACCATCAGTACTTGGGCATATATATAGGTGCATGTATATATAAGCACACACATCACGTCACTCTGGAAGTGCAGGAAAATGCAATTGCTTGATATGGGAATCACCTGGAAATTTAGCATAGACACTTTGAGTGTGAACCTGAGTTTTTCTAGCTTAATACAGTTTGGAACCTGTTTGATCCAGAGGGCATGTGAAGGGGGGATTTCCATTTAAACAATATTAAGCACTTCACCAAGATGGTGGTGAGGACAATCAAGTCTTTGTTGGTTTTGGACAGTTGTAGTGTAGGTGAGGGAACCCCAAATAATGCTTAACCTTTGTGTATTAAAATGTCCTCCCAGAAGCCATAAAGGACAGGTTGCACGTGGTGTGCAGGGGACTGGTTACACCTCACACAGTTTAAACTTATATCTATATAAATTTTTATATAGTCTGGCCTTGGTCCAGTGCACGCTATGGATGAGCTAGCACTGCAAATGTTTTATGAGGAAGGCAGTACAATCAACAGGTTTGTTAGACCTGAGGAAAAGGTTCCAAAAACTCAACAAGGCACATATATTTTTTTATTATTAAGTATTAGCTGTTGATTTGCTTCGTGGGTGTGGTTTGACCTTTTTCCAATGGACATACATCCAATTTCAAGCCTGTAAGAAGAGTACAGGTGAGACAGCACAGATCTCTCCTGTGAAAGAACCAAAATAACCCATTTAGCATCCTGTTGCTCGCAATAAGAATACGAACTGAGAAAATTGGTTTATTTCACACTGTTCACAGCGCTGTATTAAAGCTTCAGCTAAATATTCAAACATAAACCATGTTTTCATGGCTGCACCCTTCCATCAAATGAAAATATTTGACACCTTGTGCACAATGATGCATGCTGCACAGCATGCTTCCTGGAACAATACTAAACGATGCTTGTGTGTCTGTGTCAGTTTAATCCACGGTGTCCCTGAATACAAACCTGCAGTTAAAGAACCTGACTTGAAGCTCCATCACCCCAGAGTTTAATTTTGACAATCTGAAGGCGTAATTTTCCACCAGCTGCAGTCCCAGTCCAAAAGAGGCTCAGGTGTGACACACTTGTGACTGTAATTTTGCAGATGTGTGTCAATAAATGATCTGTGCACGGTCATACTTGTTTGAAAATCAATTGTTGGTAATATTTCTGTGCTTTTCATTTTTCTGTGTAGAGAAATGGGGTGAGTCATGAGACATGCTGTTGTCTCTCCTCCCTTTTTCTGTTTTATTTTATTCAGATTTACTTTCTTTTACCAATATCAAACACTACGTCTGAGATTATAGTTATTGCTCAGTAAAAGAAGATGAGTTGAGTATTTTAGAAAGAGCCTGAAGCAGTCATAGACACAGACAGATACCAGGTGGGCACAATAACAGCACTGCAATGAAATCAACGTTTGTGAAGAGAGTATCAGGAACACTGATGTGCTGTCTTTGCACCACAAGCTTTTTAATGTCTTTTCTCTTGGATTACTTACTGTGTCCACCCTTTTGTAAATACCTAATTTCACATTAGCAGTTTGTGATTTAAACACCTAAAAAGCTTGTGATCCCTCCTCAAGGTTAAGTGCATGTACCCAATTAACAGAATGTGCCAGACTCATGGAAAAGTACAAACCTAAAAATGTTTCATAGACAACTGAGAGATCTTGTGACACAGTACAATGTCGCAGTGGACTGCAGGAACACAATTATTATGCGCTGCATATAAATGATAATCATCATAATCCCGGAACTTTATTTGAATCCATAAATTGTCTATCCGAAATCTGCCTCCTCCCAGACTCTGAGTTGTAAAAGTTCTTTGTTAAAGCTCCATTATGGAAATTTGTGATATTACAGTAACGTGGAATCAAATCAGGTTGCTAGCTCTTCTTATCACGCTAAGAGTCAGCTCTAGAGGTCATTACGGGCCATGTTTGCAGCTTCATGAGGGTAAAACTCAGCCTCAGAGGTATCAAACAGAGAGGAACTGCTTTTGAAGTACTGAGACATCTTTGCCAAGTCTGAAATGACATCCTTAAAGTCTGTGTAAAGTGTGTAAATACGTGTTCTGAGTTTGTCAGACCAAAGAAGAAAGTGTTATTAACCACCCAGCCAAATTTGAATGATTAAAAATATCGACAAGTTTATGAAATATGGTGTCAAAATCAGGTAAAAATGAGCAGTATTCTCAGCTCCAGGACTGTGAGGGCGTGTCCGCTGAATGTGCTGAAGCCACACCCACTCATGAGAGCAGTCAAGCAGCAATTTTGAAGCGACTGAAACGTGTCAGATGAGTTCAGAAAATGATATGACTAACTTTGAAGCACTCTGAGCGAGATGAATTAATCTCTATCTGTCTGCTAGGGGTGCAGGGGTATGCTCAGGGTGGCCTCGGCGTGTCATCGAGCCACCCTTTAGGCTGGTGAAAGACTGTTTTAACCTCTAACTCCACATTTCAGTAATATATCATTCAAAGTCTTTTCACACGTTTTCAGCAACTATTTTCCAACATATTTAATGTATTTCGAAAGAAATCTCAGAATTGCCTTTACACAGACTTTAAAGACCTGACAATAATGTCAAGGTTTTGGGTTTCTGGTTTAGTATTTTCTGTTTTGTGTTGAAGAATATTTCCTAGGATGTCTTCAATGTGTTACTTACTTTCCACCTTTGTGTTTTCCCTGATTGTTTTCTGTGTCACCTGTGTCTACTTTGTGAATTAGCTCTCTTGTATTTAATCCATGTGTTTTCCCTCTTTCACAGGTCCTCTGTGTCTGTTCCCCCTCAGTTGTTCCATCTTTGTGTTTCTCCCCGTGTTCCCGCTCCTGATCTCAGCTCTGTATTTTTGATGGGATTTGTCTTGAATTGTTGGATTAAATTTGTTTTTTACCTGGACTCCTCATCCGCCTTTTGTTATTTTTGTGTTATCCGCCTATTGTGTTACCTTTTTTCTTCATTCTACCTTCCCCCTCTACATTTGGGTTGACTTTTTGAATCTAACCATCACAACAGACTCTTAACAAATCATCATCACAGATACTCCACAACATGGTGGAAGAAAGCAACCATCCCAATGGTTAAAATACGGCTAGGTGACTTAATTAATACCCTACATTTAGAGAAGCTATTTAATTAAATAACAAGCTCTCTTAACAGGCGTTTTATGGTGTAACAGTGAGGCAGCATGCACAACACCAGGAACCTGACTCTGAAGCAGCTAAATAGAATTCAGCCATTGTTCATTTTATACTTTTGACAACTGCTAATTAAGAATTTTGCAGCCTGGAATTAGGAGACAATTTATATTTTATGCCTTTGTAACATTTCACAGTATCATATGAGCATGATACTGAAATATAAGTGAGAGGATGTGATTTATTTTTAATCATTCTCAGCTTTTCGTCACTCATGAAACAACTAAATCAAGTATTTGAATAAGCTGCTCAGTGCTAATATATTTGAAGACCAGAATCTGCAGACTCTTCCCCTCCTACATTTTATGATTTATACTCTTGGCCTTGGTTATTGACAGACATATATAATAAATAGCCTTGACATAGATTTCCAAATGTCCATTTCTTGCAGCGATGCTCAGAGGATGTTTTGTCTTTTCTCACCTTTTTTAAAAATGTTGTTTTTTTGTTGTTGTTGTTGTTTTGAAAATGCAAACATGAGCCTGAGGTCTAACTAAATAAATAAACAGATGTTTGCATGTGCACACACACACACACACACACACACACACGTACAAAATCAGCAGCAGCCCCAATCACAGCAGCAGCAGACAGCCTCATCCATCTTTATCACTGCAGAAACACACTCGTAAGACTTGGCAGCGGGCGCACACAGACTCACACACACACACACACACACACACACACACACACACACACACACACGAAGACATACACACTCCCTCTGATTTTTTTTTCTTCCTGTCCTTCCATTTTTCTCTCTTCATTCTCGCATTTTCTCCTTTTCTCTCCTCGTCTGTTGCATAAGCTTCAGATGACGGTTCAGCGATGACAGCACATATATCACATATACCTACTTTATATTACAGTGTGGATGAAAAGTGCGGTGACCTCGGGTTATATGATGTGGTGATTTACTGAAAGAGGTCAGACGTCTCACTGAAAACAGACACTGATCTTTTCTTTCAGCTGCTGGTGACTTGTTTGTATATAAAAAAGGAAAATGTCAGTTAACAGTGAGCCATATTTGGCAGGAGTGTGTTTCTTTTGTGTGTGAAAGAGGTGTTAATTGGCTTGTCGTGAGCTCTGTGATTTGACGACTGGAAGACTGTGAATATGAGCAAGACGGTGATTGGTTGACTGTGCATGTAACCAAGGGGAAAGCTGACACACACGTGTTGCTTTAACTCCAATCAGAAGTGATTATAGGCAAATAAAATAGCATCTCCGTGTGTGTGTGTGTGTGTTTGTTTGTTGTCCTGTGCACTACGCTCTGTTTCTCACTTATCCACATCGACAGGGACAAAGAGTCGGCTGAGTCAGCGCTGCTGTCAAGACTTTAATTGGACACACACACACACACACACACACACACACACACACACACACACACACACACACACACACACATCCCTCCCTGTGATTATCACCTGGATTGTTACAGTTGAGCTGGCTCTGTGGAACAACAAATCTTTTGTTTGTCACTTCATTGTACAGTGTATCCGCTTGAATTATATCAAACTGTTATCACACTAACACACTCACACACTGTGACCGCACAGCAGCCAGCACTGTTGTTAAAGCTCTGCAGTGTGTTTTTATTTTGCTTAAAAATCACTGTCATCTTTCTGTTAGATGGAGCCTGTGGGGCTGAGGCAAATACCTGTAGCTCACATTGCTTTTTAATGCTGTACAAACAGTCAGATTTGGTTTGTGCAATGCCAATAAGCAAGATGTTTATACAGATGATATTAATATTTAGTTTAGCTGTGGTTAGAAGGTGGCTTTTCTGCCACAGTGAGTTATAATTTCCGAATAGCTTCTTGGTAATCTGGTAATTGGTAATAGTTAAACGGAAAATTCAATTTAAACTCCAGTTCATTATCAATGAATTATTGGAAGCTTAATGTGTGCGTTTTCAGCTCTGAGTATTATTTGAACACTGTCTCTATTTTCTTATATTTAGTATCAATTTAAATAGTTCTTTCCAGAAAATCACTAATAAATTGTGGGGAAATTGTTCAGAAATGATGGTCCTTGAATCAAAGTGTTCCCAAAACTTTAAATTCAACATGAATTACTCTATATATTAAATAAATGGTTTACTAATTATTATAACATTTCTGAAAGCAAAGATATTTCAAAGAAATTCAGTAGTAATGATAATAACAGACACAGTTAAATGAAAGCAGTTTGTGATTGGTAGTGATATTCTGAAATAAAACTCCTTGTATGCATGTGATGTACTATACCTAGATACGTCTGAAATTTTAAGTTTGCCTGACGTTATTTTCTTCCTTTAAATATTATTGTGTGTGTGTGTGTTTGGTTGATTACAACATTTATAAATGTGCTTTCTTTGAGCTAAGAGTGTGATTGTATATGCAGAAGAAAGAGAGACAGATCATCAGCATCACTATGTCTGAATCCTTAGAGATACTGTTCTTTATTTCTTTAGTCAAAAATATTTATCAGCCAATACTTTTCTGCATAATTTCTCACAGCACAGTAATACATACTCTTTATACAGTCAATACATTCATTAGGAGGGAAAAAACGGAATTATGCAAGCCTATAATCACTCTGGTACAATCAAAAAACACAGTTTTGAAACACTGCCATGGAGAAAGGTAAAAGACTGCTCAAAAAAGGTCATTGTGTAGAAAATCACAATCAGAAAAATACCAACAAAGATGCCAGAAGCTTCAGTTGTACATTCATGGATATATCGTTATAATACTGTGCTGTATGTAATTATATTCATCATGATTGAGTATAAATACATATTTGATTTCATACATTACAATTCCTATGGCACAAACACTTTGTTAAAGCTTTGTTCTGTCTAACACATTATGTACACACACACTTACACACACACACACAGTTAGAGAGAGAGACGGAGAGGAAGCAGAGCAGGATGTGTGAGCGAGTAAATATAATTTAACTCTCTGATTTATGTTTGGTTATCTTTTTAATATCTGGCTGAAGAAAATATAAGATCCTCTTTTTTTCCCCTCCTCATAATGGAGAAGATTTCTTGGCTTCACATCACCTCACACACACGCACATCCTCACACCTGCTCTCGAGTGCCTCACGTGGGAAAACGAAGTGACACCTGCATGTGACACTCTTTAGAGTCCTCCACCCCCCCCCCCCTCCTCTGACCGACTCATCCCTTTCGCTTTGGTTTCCCAGCATGCCTCCTCCCTCTATCCCTGGAGGCTGTGGGAATGAGGCGCTGGTTCTTGCACAAATGTCACATTAACATGGCCGAAACACTGGATGGGGTTAACAGATGAAGTGAATGTCATGGCAACAGTGATCTGGCACGAGCTCCTCAGGCTGAAGCCCAAATAATTTTTTCGAGGTCGCTTTCTTAATGAGCACAGTCCAATCATTAGGCTTTATTGATTAGGATTAAAGCACATATTTTAGTGCCTTAACACTAAATGAAATGTAACGTCCTGCTGAGCATGACATTAATGGAGTGGGAGTCAAGGAGTTTGCCGAGCGATTACTGATTATTGACCGTTTTTGGCTGTTTATCTCCATCACATAATGCTCAACATCCACCAACTCAAGGTCCCCAACCGCATGGATCAATTTTCTGCTGAGAAGTGATGCTGCGATGTGATCATATACTCATGTAGCACAGGGGATTTCAAGGTAATCAGTTAACGAGTAAAAAAGGACACTTGTGAAATGAACTTTGAGCGAGTGTATTCGACATAAAGTGGGAGGAAAGAGGGATGCGTGGGAGGAGTACAGAGTGAAGGAGGTGAGGAGCAAGAGGCAATCGGTGCACCCTCATTCGCTTTGCAATTTTGAAGAAAATCAATTTGTGGTGGAACAAAGAAATGGGGATTTAGAGTGGAGGAGCCAGTTATGGTGTCTGAGTGCACAACTGAACTGAAAAGAGGGAGTATGGAAGTTAAAGAATTAGGTTTACTCTGGTTAAAGTAATCTTTGATGGGAAAAGAAATTGGAAAGACTATCACGTAAACCGAGAGTTAGAATCTGAGAGAATATAGCGTGTTTGTTTTACTGTGACTGGAAATGGAAAGAAATGTCACTTTTTCTTAAAGTGTCTTAAAGGTCTTTGTAGTTTTGGCCATCATTTCTTTTCTGACACATCGAGACATGGACAGTAGTCTTAAAGGGTCAAAATAACACTTAAATGAAAATGAGGACTTCCTAATTAATGAGCGTTGTTTCATTAGCTCTTAAATATTTCAAATATCAATCATTTATGTGCTTTTTATATTTTGTTTATTGCTTGTCCTTTTTTATCTTACACATTTTTTTCTCAACGTGTTTGTTTTTAATATGGCACACTCCTAGTAAAAGGCACATTTTTACCTACTCTGTACTAATTAATCCCGTCTATGGAAAAATGATCACTTACGCGCATATTGAGACACAATTTAGTAATGTCATTGGTCTAAAACCATGTGACCATATACTACTGCCATTTTAAACTATACAGGATGGAAGGAAGCTATGTGAAAGTTTTTCAAGTTTTTTTACAACTCAAAATGTCAAATTCAAAAGAGTCAGTCAGATGAAGGTTAAAAATACTGTGAATTGACACATAGCACCACATTTGTTAAATTTGACTTCAGCTGTCTTAAACTTTGGCTGTCGTGAAACACCAAGTAGGATATGGCCCGCATTCATGGTGCAGATCCTTCTTGGAGCATGACGGATACGCCACGGTGAACTTAATGCAAATAAAGTCTGCGCAACACAACGCGGCAGGTTCATGAAACTTAGATCAAACTGTAAAACTAGGCAGAGCTGATCAAATATAAATCAAGATTCTGTTGCTGCATTGCCTCTTTCTCCCCTCAAATGTTTTCATATTATACAAAAGCATTTTGGACGCCATGTTGTTGAAGGTGCACGATCCAAAACTAAGGACTGCAATTATAGCCAATTGACATGCAAGTGCACATTGCCATACATTGCATGTCATGGTTTTAACACAGGGCTGATTTCACTCAAAATTACGACTTGGATGTTGATTTGCAAGTCAGAAAATCGTAATTAAGGTAACTCCAATATGAATGTGACATAAACTTCTCAGTAGACATATGGGCGAGTTGTATGTACTATATATGATTTGTTGTTTCTTATAAACTCATCATCACTAGTTTAGAAAATATTAAACTGTAGCTCGCACTACAGGACAAAACCATTGTGCCGAGTCACCATGCCTCCATATATCTCAGAGATGAAGTTGATAAGTTAAATGTTATTATAAGTGACATAAAAAATGGACAAAACTATGAAAGCCAGCCAGCTTTAGCTGGTTTTTGCTTTAATAGTGAGCGAAAGTGACACAGCACACCTGCAGTCACCCCCTGAAGTGTCTCAGACATGTCAAACAAGAGTTTGGAGGGCATGACTTTATAAGCTGTGACAGACACACCTAACATTCATCAGATTTAAAGTCTTTTCCATTAAAATAAAGGCCTGATGTGTCTGATCCCTCCAGGCAGGTATTAGCAGAAATCTGCCCTTTGGCACAGCTATGTTCCCGCTAGATAGATGAACACTTCTAATGCCTCAAAGTGTCTGCAGAATGGATGTGCATTGATCTCAGTGTGCTCTTTCTGTGTGCAATACAGCACAGTGTGTGTGTGTGTGTGTGTGTGTGTGTGTGTTACCGGGCAGGACTCGGGAAGCACTGAGACAGAGTTGACGTACGTGACTCTGTTTCGGTGTTCAATGTTACCGATCTGCGCGGAGCTGAAATGTGTCACTGTGGCCCTGAGACCAAATTCACTGCTGCATCGTGGGACAGAAAGCCTTGGATGGGGGTAAACAAACCGAAAGGAAAGAGAGCAGATTGTTCTGTCCTCTCTGTCTCTCTCGCTCTTTTCTCATTCTCTCAAAAAGCTAAAGGGTTAAAGAGATGTTCAGTTACATTCATTATATTCTTCAAGATAATGGCTAACAGTAAATCATCAAGGACCATTAATAGTTAATAGAGGACTATCTACTAATAGCAGAAATTTCCTCTACCTAATATTGGAAATGTGATTACTAGATTAATGACAACTTGGGAGTCAAATTGACATATTCCCAAGTCATTTTTTTTTTGTCTTGTGTTTTTTGCGAAGCTACAATAACAGTCAGTCTACCATTAATAAATATTTTCATCGACAACAAGCAGAGAGTCTACTCATCCTACAACAATCTGTGGATCTGGGATAACTTCCATAGCAAGCGCCGACTTGTAGGTGACCTGCACTGCTAGGATGAACTCAGCACACACGTGAAGAAAAGTCAGGGCGGGCTGTTCATTTCATAAAAGCCCAAAATTAACATGCCTTTGAGACTCCTCTGCATATTCAACTGGAAATGACAGCGCTGTTTAAACATTGCTTTAGAGACAGTCAGAACTGCGGGCAGTGGAGACACCGTTGGTGGCTCTGACTGAGTGAATCAGCTGAGATGTTTAGTGCCCAGACTCTGGATCTCTGCTTCCTGGAAATGACTCCCAACGGGCAAAGACGCAGCTGTTCAAAGCTCTTCACCGCTGGCAGCGGTGTGCAACAGAGAGCGTCCATAAAGAACCCAGTGTCACCAGGCGCTTGATGCTTCACCAAGGATTCATCTATTTGTCAGTTTATACTTTAGCGCCGTTACAAACTGTGGCTCATAAAAGTCAGTGATAGATGGTGGTGATATCCCTTTATCAGTCTGTTGTCGCTCACTGAAGCGGCAGTCACTTACAGTAGCTTTATTTTTTTTGCATGGAGGAAACAATCAACATCTATTTGATGCTGGTCGCTGCTTTTGTGAATACTGTGAATACCTGCTGTTTGCTTTTCCGACCTTGCTAGCCTACTACTTTGTTATCGCTCAAAGCTAGCTAAACTGTCACCTCTGTGATCTCCTGGGCATGTTGACATTTTCAAGCCTCAAAGAGTCCCGTATGGGAAAGCTTGTCACCAAGGAGACAAAGCTCAAATATGTCCCCCAACCACAGAGGGTGGGGGCAGCTGCTGGTGGCTGACTCAAGAGGAAATACAAATGGGCTTTCCATTTTTGTCGTACTGGTACACCAACATCTTGATGCAGTGGGAGTTGGCTGGTGAGATCCAGGGGCTGCTTGTGATGGAGAAGTTGTGGCTGGCATAGAACGGAGGTGGTTGCTTCCGGCAGTGGACCAGGGCTCGCAGCACGTTGGCCGCCATGCCCCGGAAACGCTTGCTGATGAAGCAGTAGAGGAAGAAGTTGACACCGGTGTTGAGCAACGCTAGCATGTTCGCCAGATCGGTGAGCATGTGGAGCAGTCGGCCTGCACCTTGCGAGGCTGGAGGAGGCGAGTAGAAGTGGTAGAGGATCATGAGGGTACGTGGTGCCCACAAAACGGCAAAGATGGAGGTGATGGCGAGGAGAATGGCGGTGGTCTTGCCGGTAGAGTAGCCACGTAGACGGAAGCAGCTACGGCGTCTGCGCAGCTTCCGAACAATGACGGCATTGAGGGAGAAAAATACAGTGCAGGGGAGGAGGTAGACGGTGGCGCAGTGGGCCCACACCAAGACATGCTGGGCCACAGTTCTCCTGTTGCCCTCACCTCCTCCTCCACCACCACTTCCCACCCCAGGCAGGCTGTGCCACAGCTCAGGCCACCAGTAATAAGGAGCTGCAGAGAGCAAGCACCCTATATACACAGCAAATATCACCCTTCGTGTGCGAGCCGGGTAGGAGACTGTATGGTAGCGCAGTGGGTGGCAAACGGCGATGTAACGGTCGATGGTGAGAGGCACGGTGATCCAGATGGAGGTGTGGATGGAGGAGAACTCCAGAACCTGCACTGCGTTGTTTAGAGATGGAGGCAGTGGCGCGGCCAAAATAAAATCCTCCAGTATGAAGTCGACAAAAACAATGAGGAGTAGCACTAGGATGTCGGCGGCTGCCAGAGCCAGGAGATAGTTGTAGGAGGACTTCTGACGACGCAGCACCAGCTGGGACAGGATGACCACTGTCAGGATGTTAGCTGGGAGGAGGAAGGAGGAAGGAGGGGAGGAAGGATGGACAAAGGAGATTGAAAGTAAATAGGTAGGAAAAGTATGAGATTGGAAAAGGATTGGGCACAAGTTAGGGCAGAGAAGGAAACAGAAAAATTGAGTGTTAGTGGGTAATTGAAAAGGGATGACACAATAGAGATGCAGTGTTTTGTAGCTGCAGCTAACGCAAACACACAATACAATATACAAACACAAAGATTAGGACAAAATGCACCATTATAACTACCAAACCTGCCAGGTTCTTTCATGTTTTAGCCTGCTACGTGCAAATCAAATCTCTTATCATCCCCCGTCAGTATTTACCATGTTCAACCAGCTCTTTTACACTGTAATCCTTCTCCTGGTTTTTGTTTCTTTCCCTTTCCACCTTTCATCTGCTGTGTATATCCAGCACCACCTGACTCTGCCTGTTGCCAAATTGTTATCTCTAATAAAGAGTAAAGCCTCAACAAAAACAGGAGGGCAACGTGTCGCATCACAGCCTTGGCAATCTGCTGAGTTCACTACTGCCCGCCGCCAGTAATTTAGCTTCTACAACAAAGCGCAAGGACACTCCATCTCTCTTTTTCAATCTTAACTCCATATCCCCAACATATACTGTCATACCTTCTCTTCCATGTTGCCAAATTAAATGTTTCCCTCTTTATTTAGTCCAACTCGCTTTCTTTCACAGGTCAGTTACACAGCCCAGGAGGGGAGGGGCCACTACTATCTCGCCTTTTGCAAAAAAAAAAAAAGAACGTGGACACAAAGGTCTGAATGTGCTTTATCCCACTGCTACTTTTACCAAAGCATGCATCAGAGAGGAGCACAGCTTTCTGCTCCTCACGTAGAACTGCAGTTCAGCAATTGAATTGTACAGGCTCATTACACGTCTTCTTTCTTTGTTGTCCTACTCTGTTCCCTGTTTTCTCCCCCTCTGTCACTGCACATGCATATTATTCCTGTAATCATCGTCACCTTTCCCGAAACCAGAAGAGACAGTAAATAAGATATTGGCTTTGCTTACACTGCAGTGCTACTGGGATGTAAAAACTTTATTAAAAAACAATTATTGTCATTGTTGGTATTGACAAAATCTAAATTACTTCATGCTAAGTATAATTAATGTCATCATTGTCCAATTAAAACATCCTCATTATAATAATAGAACATAGTTTTTCTGCTTTTTTGTTTCTATGTCATGCTGTACTAGTTGAGTTGCTTAATTAATTTATATTAAATTCATATTTAATTAATTAAACATACACAATAATGGATCCATACAGTAGTGTTGCCAACAGATCCCATTTAGTGAAATGTGCTGGTGCAGTTTGAAGCCACGTCCTGTCTGTTTCCTTAAATGAAGATGCCTCTGACATTGATTTGCATCACTGAGACATCAATGCACTTAGCAGCCATCAATTCCCATACAGCGCGCGCGCGTGTGTGTGTGTTCTGTAGTCCTGTCCCCCTCTGCAGTAATAGATCTGGGATTGGATTAAATATGGCAGCTTGGAGTCTGGTACATCACACTTCACAGCCTCAGCCACTATCAGCTGATTACAAATTACGAAGCCGGCTCCAGATAATGACTAAAGATGTCCTTGCCAGACTGGAGGATGCGCAGCAGAAGACGCAAACACAAACACATTTTAACACATGTCTCCACATGCACACATACACACAAATCATTAGGGATGCACCAATTCATTAAATCTATCAATAACCTTAAATGAGATGTCAAAGCAGTTTACAAGGCTCGGCAAGCCGATATATGTGTACATGTATAGGGCTGCCCCCCCTGCTGCTCTTACACCACACTACCTCTGCAGCACTCTGAAGTTAAATTGCTTTCATGTTGAATCTTGATTTATTGATTTATTTTTCTGCTTTCAGCTAGTGGTCATACACTCTCTGTATGTTTCTCTTTCTTTTCTGGTTGTCATTTTGGTCCACGAAATGAATCTAAAAACATTCAATGTTAGGTTAACCTTGGACTCAAGGATACAGATCTTCACAATAAGCATTATGTGGTTTTTAATAACTCTCAGGACTGGTTTTTCTATTTGAAAATATATATTTTTTTATACTTTAGTCCTGTGTACAAGAAACACCACTCCCAGACTGTGTACTTTACTTTTCTTTATGTTTGATGATGAGTATTACTGTTGCTTTGGCAACAAAAGAATGAAACATTGAAAGATTAGTCCAAGTATTGTTAAACTGAAGAAAGTGTTAATAATTTTAAAATTAGCCCTTTCACAGTTTTCTCAGTTGCCTGTGGACTCGTTTTCCAGGAGTATCCAAAGGATCAGCTGTGCAACACTGGCTAACATTAGAATTGGAGACTGCTACCATCAACAAACAACCGACACGCACTACGAAAGAGTCCAACACCAACACAAGTTTAAAGTCAAAGCTAACATCACTGCAAAGCATATGCAATATATTGTGGTTTCAGAAGGCTACCGTTAACACGGACGAATTTCTAGCTAGCCATCGTAGCAATGTTATGTGGGATTTTGATAGATATTTCGACATAAATGATACAGTATCAGGAAATTATGAATGTATGTACTTGAAAATAGAAAGAGAGAGATCATGTTGTTTGTGTCAATCCCAATTTTATGCATTGATGGCAATGAGCTGCCAAGCACCACTGTGGGACTAAGCTATTAAATCAGCCTGACATAAATTCTTCACCAAAATGAACCTGTGTTCAGGATATCAGCACAGTCTGTGCCCACCATGCCACCAACCAGGCACATACTGCATAACAGTTGGCTGAAAAACCTCAGTCTGTTTTCAGACAGCTTGCCAGGAAATTGTTTATAATAAATAATAAATATTAGAGTAAAGAAAAAACTTTACATTTTAGGGGATAGCTAACAGTTTTGTTGAATGAGCTGTGTGCATCTTAATACACAGTGGGTATACTTGGATTAAGACGTGCTGAAGTTGCATAGTGATAGTCTTCCTACAGTCTCTATACAACTTAGGCTTTATTACGGTGAATAACTTGATGCCATGTTAAGGTTAATTTTATAGTTTAGTCCTTTATTGTCAGCGTACAGTTGGTGCAAGGTGTATAAATATGTAAGTGTGCAAAACATGGTCAAGGACAGGTGAAGGACAGGTCTGTCGTGCCAGCCGTATGCATATACACTTATCTCATGCACACAAATTAATCAAAACGTGGGAACGAATGGTACCTTGTGTGGACGCAATAGCATTTCAAGTGGCCTTAATGTATTTTTTTCTCTACATAGCCACTATCAGCTAGACAAAACAAGCTATTCAAAGATATCATCTTGGGCTATAATAGGTGTATTTCATGATTTTGTGACATTTAGCAGAGAAAAACTATTACTCGAGAAAATGATTGGCAGACTAATCATTAATAAAATCATGAGGGATCATTAACAAAAACGTCTGATCTGCTGCTCATCTGTCAAGCTACTTAATTTTACATTGCTTCATTGTTTCCTGTTTTGACCCGCTGTTTGTTTCAACAGTCTCTTTTGTCTTTGTCATACTGACACTTAGTACGTGTCATTTCCCATACAGTCACGTCTCACAGCTGTGTGCTGAACATACACCTGCAGCGTCTCAGGGGATCTCATCAGTGTCTGTGCACAAAAAGTTTGCTTTTAACCTCTGAGTTGCTCAAAAATATCCGTATTGGAGATCCATTACAAATCCTGCACAGAGTACTTCACCTTCAATCCATTGCTTCACTGTCTTTACTGTACCTCTTTTTCTGTTTCAACATGCCGCTAAACAGAGAGGAGTGACATGAAATGGAAACAGCGAGGTGTTGACTATCACTGGCTGGGTATTATTCTGTTCGGGCTCCCCTGTGAGACGGGCCCTTCTACAGACAGACAAAAGGGATCCATGGCAAGCTTGACATTTCCATTTAGCTCAAGCCAGCTTGCACTGGGTTGCCCATTCATTTCAATTGACTCCTGCTCTTTTCGTTGTCTCCGGGGAAGGGGGGGGGGGTTTGCTGGAGCCGGATGGCTCTGCTCGGCATTCTGCGGGTATGAGGTGGCACATGCAGGGCTGAGGTCTCAGTGGGGATGAAGACACATGAGTCGGAGGGATGCGCACACACACAGAACAGAGACATGAGGAAAACACATACACAGCAGCATCCATGCGTGTGAACAGAGACATGTGCATCTCATGCCTGGAGTCATGGACACATGCAAAATTGTCCTTTTTCTGTTTGCAGGTGCCTCCAGCTGAGAGGGGATTAGAAGACCTGCAGGATGGATAATGGCTTGCTATGTGTTTGTCTGTCTCTCTACATTTGCTTGTGTGTGTGTTTTTGCATAGGTGACCCCTTCTGTCTATTTGTGTGGGAGTGCTTTTGTGTCTCGGCTCCCCCTGCTGCTCCTCTAACATAACGAGGGCCATTGACGTTGTTTAGCGGCAAAAGAGAAGGCACAGCGTGCTCCCTGAGGTGTGTAACGAGGCTGACTCATCCCACCACTAAAGGGACGTGTTCAGACGGGTCTGTCGACAAACGACACTGCGCAGCTTAACCCCTCCAAACCGGTGGCAAAACATGAGATGTTGCCACCTCCTTGCACACTAGTCATTAGATTTTCTCATGGACCTCATATAACACAGCCAGAAGACTGTAAAAAGGAAATTATGCCCACCTAAAAAAAGAACGAAAGTGAGCATTGCAATTAAGTTTTTTTGTCATTTGAAGGAAATTGAGGTTTGGCTTTTGACAGCTTATCCGGAGGCAAATAAGATGAGAGACGTGGAGAAGAGAGGGACGAGGAAACTGACAGAGGGTGAGGTTTTGCTTGGCCTGGGGAAGGTCACAGAGAGTTAAAAAGAGAGCAGGCTATTGAGAGGGGCTGGAGGGGAGGATTAGATGGAAAGACAGAATGAGAAAGAGAAAGAGAGAGAGAGCAGCGAGCCGGTGGGAGGAAAGGAAGAAACAGAGAGGGGGGTGAATATCAAAGCTCGCTTCAAAGGTCACGAGCACTTTGTTCCTGATGACAACCATTTCCCTTTTGTCTTCTCTAAGTGTCAAACCGGACATAAAGCAGGGCGATTCCTTAATTCCCCTGAACAAAAACCAGGAGCACATCCCTGCTACAAAACCACACAAAAACCCATACATCGTAGATAAAAATATTCTTTTACTGACATGTTTTAAAACCTGAATTCTGTTTAAAATATAGAGGATGTTGTCATAAAGTGAAACCCTTCTTACAGCTCATTTGCATTGAAAAGCAGGCTTATAATGACATGCAAATGCGATAATATCAATCAAACACATTTTATGGAGAGCATAAGCCTGATGTGTGATCTGAGAGTTAATGGTGAGGAAGCTCATAAGAAAAAGAAAGATTCAATCAAGAAAATAGAGCCAGAATGAGAAAAAGAAGAAGAGATATGTATTGAGACAGGATATTTAAGTTTAATGGGCATATTAAGAGAAAGAAGCCCTGGTTTGCTTCTAACGGTATTGATGGTACTGCAGTGCTCTGCCTCTGCTCACATCTACAGCCATTCATTTTGCAGACAGGCCACAGTGAGTCAAAGTTTGCAGGAGTTGACTGTCCTTACATCAAGGCTAACGCCGCTGCCTGTAATGTGGTGTTGCAGACTGACAAACTCAGCTCATAAAGCGCTCGTAAACAATGCTAACAATAACAATGTGCCCTTGGTTGCTCTCCAAGTGTTTTTTTATGAGGTTCAGCTTTGAACAAAAAACTGAGAGGTGAAAGTTAGTCCGACTGAGGCAGAACATAGAGATTAAATAGATCAAAGTGAGGAGAAAAATAGAACATTAAATGATGTCCAGGTTAAAGCACTATAATTATCCTCAGATTGATGTATTACTGGCGTCCAAAGGTTGCCAAACAACATACAGGGATTTGTGTTCGGCGTGTTTTCGGCAGCAGTGACAGAGTTTTGTTGTCAGCTGGTCAAACAAAGTCAGCTCTGTCACTGCATCAACAGCATCTCTGATTTATTGCCTCAAACAACACCTCCATCCTCACTTGCCTCCTCTGTCCTCCCGCGCCCTCTTTGGCTCGTCTCCCCCATGACAAGCTGACACGCTCAACCCCCCTACCCCCCTTTCCTGTCCATCCACAAACTGCAGACTGGATACAAACCAGAGCTCAAAATCTCAACCTTTTTCCATTTGATTTATTCACCATCTTTTTCCCCCCGCTGTCCGTGCTTCACAACACAAACCTCCTTCACGTCCTTTCCTTTCACCCACTAATCTCAAACTCTACACTTTCAGAGTGATACTATCTATTAACAAGCCCCCCATCCCACCACCAGATGCCCTGTCACTGGTGCAGATTGACAGATCAATAGTCCAAAGTGAAAATCGATGGGGCCCACCTCTTCATTAAGTAGCGGCTGACACCTGGCCTACACTGCGACATGAAGCAGGGGGGTCGTTAGCGCTGGACATCCCAGACCTTTCCCCATTTTTTCCCCGTAATTGGGATACGTGATGTTTTTCAACTCTCACGTGCAGCAGTCAGAACGCTGACTGATGCCTCAAGGAAGATGAGAAGGAACACACCAACATACCGTGGTGTACGTGAGTATGTGCATGTGCACAGGTGGAGGAGGGATTTTCTATGAGCGTTGCAGACCAGAGACCCATGCAACCACTTGTTGTCACGTATTACACGTTCCACATTCGGCGAACGTGATGACAGGTTGCATGCACTGAAAATGCAACCCGATTTTTTATTTAGTTTGAACAAATTATCCAAATTTAAACAACAGAATATGCCATTTATAACTGCCCTCTAGGGTGAAACATATTACTAGTTTCATATTTACCAGTGCCTGTTAAGTAGTATCTGGTTACGTTACGTCTTGATTAGGTTTAAACATGAAAATATCTTGGTTAAGATCAGGGAAACATTGTGGTTTGGGTTTAAATGACATGGTAACAATAATAACCACATGGTTTAGGTTAGGGAACAATCGTGGTCATCATTAACAGAAACCAACATTGACGTCTCCAATGTCCCAAAGTCCAACCCTTGGTTGGCCGTCACTCTCTGTAGAATTAGGCTGTATAATAATTAGTGCAGTTTTCAGGTCATGCACATTTTCATGCATTAAAAAAAACGCGAGTGGAAATGGTAGAAATTTTAGAAAAAGTGTTTACGCAAGGCCGAGGTGGAAAAGTTGATGTAGTGTATCAGTAAAGATAAACACACACACACAGTGGAGTGGAAACAGACTTAACATGTAAATCATGACGTACATGAAGCGTGTGAAAACATCCGTCTGATGAGGAGACTGTCCTCCAATTAATACATGAAACAAACATAAATGCCATATGTCCGTCAGGTTTTCTTCATGGTTTTCCACTGTTTGAGGTTTGACTGGTGCTCTTTCAATTCATCTCGTGCGTGTATTCGCATAACATTAATTTCCTTTTGAAGATTATTACAACGTTGCATAAAAAACACATGATCATCTTCCGAAATATTACCTAAAGATTTTGAGTAAATGACCTGAATACTGAACTCTACATTAATGCTTAACGTCCTATAATGTCCGGGGTGTCAGAGCTCTTTGCAGAGCTCTTGAAAGATTGAACCAACTTTGTGAACAGTAATGAGATTTTTTAAGTAACAGATGGTGAAGATGTCGTATATTTAATAGAATAATACATTTTGCAACATGAAAAAAAGTGATGTCAGAGAAAACATGATTTTTGGTGCCTGATTCACAATTAAGGGAGCTTGAAGACTAATTAAATAGATTAGATTAAGCTATAATTATTAAATAGAACAATAGAATTTAATTTATTTAATCCTCTTAGTGGTTTTGTGCCCTGCTGCATTATTTTGGAGCACATTAACAAATCCTTCAAATACTGACATCTATAGTCGATATTTAGGAATCAACAGTCACCTCAAGGGATTTGAAAAGTGTGTGTGCAGGTCTCGAAACGTCGTCATAAAGAAGTGAGAGTGCAGAGAAATGCTCAAAGAATAACGCAAGAAACTGCTTCACTTGAACAGTTATGTCACACAATCAGCTCTCCCGACCACTCATCATACCGTGTAACAGTATGTCTCTTGGTGTCGAGTGCTTTGAGACATACTGTACCGTGCGAAGAGCAGGCCTCACTTGTGCAATCCCGGCACGTCAAAGACCAAATCAAAGAGACGACTCCTTCATTTGTGCTGTTTGCTGTGCCAGCACACGTCTGTTCTCGCTCAAGCAGTGTAGTGTAGTGAGCAGAGAGAGAGAGAAAGAAAGAAAGAAAGAGAGAGAGAGAGAGAGAGAGAGGGTGAGTTAGCGATTAATTAAAAATGTGGCAATTCGTCGCGGCTCTGTCGTCTGTGGCTCCCCCACTCAGGGCTCAAAAGGTGCTACTTCACTGGCTCTGCTGTTATTAATCTCTCCCTCTATTACTGCTCTGATCTCTTTCTCTCTTAACTCCACTCTTCTTCTTCTTCTTCTTCTTCTGCTCGTCCTTGTCTTCCTTTTACTCCAGCCTGTTCATCCCAGGCTTTCGGTTCATCATCTTCCTAGGTCAAACAGTAATCATTTCCCACCACTTGACTTGCGTAATCCCCTTCCTCATCACTTTCCCCCATCTCGCTTTTTGCCCTTAAATCTGTGCTCTTGATGTCACCCCTCTCAACGTCTGCAGCTTAAAGGTCAAAGTCTTAGAGAAATATACAGACATGGCGACGTCTCCGTGAAGCCCTGTTGCTGTTAACTAATGAAACACTGGCTGGTAATCAAAGTAACAGCGTCCAATCCATCGAGAGTGTTAAATACCTGTAGGTCATACCACTACTACTCACACATGCCGCGCTCATGAAACATTCATGATTCAGCTTGACCCGAATGAGCTGTGTCATAATGATTGAATAAGTCGAACTCGGCTGCTGCAAAGTATCACCCCGCTGCGCTCAACCTGCCATTAATTCAGACAACTATTGTAAGATTGCATTACACTCTCAGGTTATTGTAACTCAGTGATTAAACAAACAGCCTCAACCGCATTTGTAGAGACGACTCAGCAGCAGAATCAAATAAAACTTCCAAAACCGCACGACACAAACTTTAAATGACAGCAGAGGGGGAATTGCTCGTGCAAGGCTTGATTCGCTGTCTGGGAGAAATAATTAGTCGAGAATTGATCAGTAAGATAGACTTTAACTTTTACTGAGACTGCAAATCTGTAGAGCAACTGCAGTCTTGGCATACAAAAGCTTTTAACTTTGCAGTGCAGATTTGTTTTAAACCAGAACAGCTTAGGTTGTGGATAACATCTCACTCCCGGTCTTTACAAAGGAACGAGGATGCAGAGCTATTAGGACAAATAAGTCATTAATTCATTTTGTCAAATCTCTCAGTAAATCTCACTTTAAAATCAGGGTTCAGTCCTCTTGAATTATCCTTTATCTTATTTGAGTCCAGCATTTCGGTAACGGGCTGAAGCCGTGTGCATGTGTATCAGACGGTCAACAGCTGAACCCCAATTTCTGATGTGCCATCAGCACCTTCCCTCTTTCATCTGACCTCCAGATTTTGTCTCTTGCACACATACACACTCACATACACACACACATGTAACACACGCACCATTTTGCCTCCCTGTGTGAGACCAGGTCACTGCTCATAGATCACACAGTGGGACGGAGGCAACAAATGGATCTGACAATGACTGTGAATGGACTCATCAGTCAATGGTAAAGACACGACAAGGAAGTGTCATTAATTCAGGTCATTAAGAGGAGCTATGTAACACTTGTCCCAGAGGTCAAGCTTGTGTCATTACGCACAACCTGTTATGCACACATATATCTATAACAGCTCCAGATTAACACAAAAAAGGTGCCGTCTCAAGAATCATTCATGCTCTGCGCATACATTTCCTCTTTTATTTAAATGGTGCTTGAATGTGTCCAACTAAAGAGACAAACACAGACAAATGCATACAAAATACCTACGCATGCACAAGTGACAGCCACAAGGTCAGAATGACAAATCAACAGTGTGTGTGTGCAAAGAGTGACACTCTGGAGCAGCTGTGCATGACACACACTCACTCAAATCTGCAGACAAGTGCACAACAAACCAAGATGCCAAGCGGGACTCCTGCAACACACCGATGCAGTCTTTAATCACAAATAAAACAAAGAATGAGACGTGCATGTGATTAGACATATAAAACACACACTTGTGTCTCTTACCAGGCAGGCCGAGACAGAGCAGGACGCTGTAGTAGATGACAGGCAGTGGTCCGAGAGGGCATCCCTGGGCAACCTCAGAGGGAAGTTCCCCCGGGCTCCAGGTGCTCCCATTTGGGGAAAAAACAGGGAAGATGTGGCTGTGCTCCATGGCCTCTTCCTCGTCCTCTTCCTCAGCTGAGCTCAGTGTCAAGAAGCCTGGCCACACGAGCAAATCGCCTGGTCGCCGGTTTGGGAGAGAGGGTGCTCTGTCCTTGGGTGCCAATCAGCATGAGTGTGTATACGCGTGAGTTTGCGCGAGACAGCAAGGTTGAGTGTGTGACAACTGGAGGGAGGAATGAAAGAGATGGAGGAAAGAGTGGAAGGAGAGGGAGACAACAGGCGGGGAGGAGATGCCAGAGATGATATGTGTTAGTAGGTGACGGAAAGGAAGGAGGCGAGAGGAGCGGTGAGAGGGAGGCGCGAAGAGGTGAGTGTGAAGGTAGAAGTGGTGAGGGGAGGATGCTGCCTGAGTGTGTGAGCGAGGGGGAATGAGAGCGAGTCGAGAGCACAGCAGGAGGAGGAGGAGGAGGAGGAAAGAGGAGGGGAATGGGAGGGAAGGAAGGAAGGTAGATGGAGAGCAAGGGCACGTTAGAGAGCAGAAAGTGAGGGAGAGAGACGGCGACTGAGAGTGGAGGCTGCAGGCGGAACGCTGAGGGATGCTCGGAGAGAGAAAGAGGGATAACACGCTCCTGTTTGAGGGCAGTGAACACAAAGAGACAATAAAACTGACGAGGAGACAGATGTGACAGATGAGAGAAGATAAATTGAGGGTTAAGTCGCCTGTGGAGAGAGGATGGAGTGTGTTTGCCCTTGTCATATCGTCAGTGTGTCTCTTCATTGTGTCTTTCTGTAAATTCTTGAGTGGTTTTAAATGCACAAGCATGTGAGTGCAACACATGTATCCACAGGTTTATTTGCATATCTTAAAGGTTACATACAGTCTAAATACATGGTGATTGTGTGTGTGTGTGTGTGTGTGTGTGTGTGTGTGTGTGTAGGTAGTGTGTATGTGCGGGATTGGGGGTTGGGACTGGTTGCTCAGTCTAATTTGCAATGCAGTGTGAACTGTCTGAATCAAAATGTGCTAATGAGCACAAGGCTCACACTGAAAAACACAAACATTCCTCCTTAAGACACACTGCTGACACTTCCTTTATTAATTAATCTAATTTTTAACAATACATGCTTTAGTTGTTTAGTCTGAAAAATGTGATTTGTGATTAGAAAGCGCTTCAATTTAAAGACCATGATGAGCAGAAACTGTTGCAAATCCATTACAGATAAATAAACATTTTCAGCTACAATACATTGCTGTCACCAACCAAATGAAGCCAATGCAGCTGGAAGCATTTGGGAAATGCACATACAATATGGGAGAGGGGGGTAGTGTGACCTGTTTATTAATTTGCTCTTGATAGTCTACAGAATGGAAAAAGTAATGCCATAAAATTGCTCTGTCAAACCATCCGAAATCCCCACAGACAGTTTTTAATGATATGAAAAGGAGAAAAGCAAATAACTCTTTTTGCTGATATTTAATATTTTTCTCTCTACAATGCTAAATCAAGTCCAAGTGGTGGAATGTAAATAAGTGTATTTAGTAACACCTGCAGTTTCTGTCTGTAGACTTACAAGGCTCACGTAGGATACATACAAATTATGTATTTAACTCACCCGTTCAAATTTTATTAAAGCTTAAAGTTATGCATAATTAACAGCGTGGCTGCTTTGATTGGCAGGTGGGTGCCATTACAGATGGCTTGTTTAAACAACCAGACTTCATTCAGCTCCGCCGATGATCCGCGTCTTTGCCCGTTTTTAGATTATCTGTGAGGTGGCAGATGCAGGATTGGCAACATGGCGACCACACTCTGAGTGACATAATCAAAGAACATAATAATATACTTATCATAATATACTAATAGAAAATATAAAGTAGAAGTATTCAAGGCTAAACATAATACAACAATGTATTAATATAACATATAGAATCCTAAATGTTTGAACAAAAATCATTAAACTCATTAAACATTTAAGATGAGTTATGTTTGATCCACCGCATTCATATGTTATTGTAATGTATATGGTTTGTTTTCTTATTTTCTAGATATAGACTGGGCAACAGCACAGGCTTTTAGGAGTTGCTATATGTGCAGAAAGCAGATATCAGGGCATCTTTGGCTCTGAGTGAGACATCGTGTCCATTATTTGTAAGGGAAACATTTGCAGAAGCAGTGTCTGTTAAAACTAATTTCCAAAACCAGTTCTTTGATGGACATCATGGCAATCATTAAAATTACATGTCACAGTTTAAAGTCTAAATAAAGATGCAAAATATTTAAAGCATAAACTGAAAGGTCCGGGGGGCTCTCTTTACAGACTACAGCCTAATGGAATATAAGTATGTTTTTATTAGTGTATAATCACCTGAAACTTAAAATTATTATGTTTATGTTACCCCGCGACCATGATAAGGATAAGCGGTTAAAGAAAATGTATGGATGTTACCTTTGTTACCTTAGAATGAGCCTTTTATATTTAAAGATGCTGCAATGCCTCTTGTCCGCCATGTTGAACCACCAAGTCTCGACAGTAGCCCAGAACAGACAAACTAAACACTGAGCCAGCGTTCATAGAGCCTTTTGCATGTTTCAAGGTCACTGTAATTTCTTTTTCCTGCTAGGAAGGAGAGGGTGAACTAAGAAATGGCAATTACAACCACACCACTAGATGCCACTAAATCCTACACACTGGTCCTTTAATTATGCAAATAATAACTAGTCATTGTCATGATTACAGCTCTGGTTTTAAAATCTTGAATCTACTTTAAGCTGGCAGGTAAGTCATTATAGAGGGTTGTACCTTTACTGAAGAATGCGGTTTGTACAAAGGAAGTCTTACAGTGACATATTTTATAACTTCCTTCTGATATACGTCAGGTGTTAGTGGCAGTATAGTGAAATCTCGATATGAAAGTGTTGAAAATGTGTGCTCCACCTCTCCACAGGTCTGAAGAAACACATCCATGCTCGGCTCTGCCGTGCTGTCTGAGTGATATACAGTTTGTCATTTAAAAGGTAGCGCATGTGGCTGTGACACAGACCCCGGGGCAGACGAGATTAAAGAGTTTTACACAAAGAAAGAGAGAGAGAAAGAAAGAGGTTTATGCGGAAGAAAAGAACTCATGAGTCACTGAGCTTATGGAAAGCAGGGGATCACAAAAGAGGATCAAGACTGTCTTAAAATCAGCTTGGAGCTTCAATTATGGCGTCTTGAGGCTCCTCCACCTGTCAGATGGAGAGTACCGTATGAAAAGGAAGAATGGATTGTCCAAGAATGGCTGACCTGTTTCTGCTGAATGCTCTTTCAATCAGATGCAGGAAAGTGAAAGGAAAGAGTGAGGGTAGGTGAGAAGAGTGAAAAGGAGCAATCACGTGCTCTTAATTCTTTTTCTCGTACATGTGACCAAATGAGCTGCAGGGGACGCAGGAAGGGGAGCGCCACGATTAAGTGTTAAATAAAATATGGCCAGCTGACGTGAATTGATCACAGAGAAATGTGGGACAGAGGAAGGTGATTCTTCAAGAGTAGCTATAGCTGTGAAAGACCCCCACAGGGGTAGTGCCTGCCTGCTCTCCAGTACTTAATACAACATCATCATTGGTCCTTGTCGCACAAACTCGATTACACACAATCTTCTGGCGCTTTGATATAAACGTGATTGTGTGGGTTGTAGTTTGCAGTCACATTTAATATCAGACAAAAGATACTGTACATGTGTGACGGTATTTTTGGTGTGCAACTTTAAACCAAACCAGGGCAGGTGATGGTTGTTGTCTACTGTATTGCAGTCACCTGACCTCATTACCTCCTGCGCTGATATATGTGTGTTCAATAGCAGGGAAGGTCTGTGCAGGTTACATGTGTGCGTATGTGTGTGTGTGTGTGTGTGTGCCGTTAACTCATTACATCATCATTGTCCTCACATTCTCACTGAGCTGAACAATCACAGGTGGACATGGTCAAATGTGCAAAGCCAAACACGTGCTATTGCTTTAGACCGCACATACGAGGATGTGTACCATGTTGACGTCTATGGTTAGTTGCTAAGCAGACCAGAGCTGATCTATGTGGCTTTAAAGCTGTTTAATATCACAGATCATGGTGTGTGATGTTTACCTTTGAGAGTCACTGAATATCTGGATGTTGCACACCATGTTAGCCACTTTGTCAGTCTGTACCAAATGCTAAATTCTGTGTAATGATGATGCTATTGTGTTTAGCAGGCATAATATTTAGCATGTTGTGCCACCTTAGTCAATCATTTTATTCCTTGAATCAAGCCTTAAATCTGAGAGAACGAGGTGACGAGGACTGAAAGAGAAACAACAGCTTTGTGAGGCTGTCCTTTGAGCTAAAGGCTAACTTCAGCATAGTGACATGCTAACCATGACGACACTAACATGCTGACGTTAAGAGGGTATTCATACTACTGCCTGATTTGTACCTTCAATCAGTACTGCACATGTACAACTCTCAACAGAGAGGAGAAGGAAGCAAGAAGATGGCTCACTTAGTTACTTCTATCATCAGCTCCGGGGAAAAATTGTAAAATTTGTTAGAATATGTAAGAATGAGACTTTTTAAAACAAAATTTAACATCTTCTGGATGTCTAATATGAGGTGGTGGTGTTCATTACATCTACTGTATGAGCATAATGTGTGAGACATACATGTTTACGTATAGATAACTTAGCAAATGTTAGCAAAAGTTGCACCAAGTTATTAATGCTATTTTAGAGAAGTAGGGAATTATTACATTAAAAAAATATTGTTTGTTTGGGAGTAGCTAACCATAGGTAGTGTAAATAAGGACATAGTATCCATGATGTCACCCACAGGTTTCTGAAGAGCCGTTGTAAAGCTCAGTGTGGTGGCTCTGGCCGCCATCTTGGAAGTCTTGCTGCTTTTGCGTCTGCCGCTAATCTAAAAATCAGTAGACATAAATTGTGGGTGGAGCTGAGGACGCCTGGGTGCTCAAACAAGCCATCTGTAACAGCACCCGCCTGTCAATCAAAGCAGCCATGCTGTTAATTACGCATAATTTTAAGCCTTAATATATTTTTGAACAGGTGAGTTAAATAGAAATTCAGCCTCAGTACAGTTGTCATGAACGTTGAAATTAGCTATAGAGACCAAAACTGTTTTTTGTACCAGGCTGTAAACATGTTTATTTCTGCTGTGAAGTTGGACAATTTAACATGGGGGCTTATGGAGACGAACTCATTCTGTAGTCAGCCTCAAGTGGACATTTGAGGAACTGCAGTTTTTGGCACTTACACATTGGCTTCACTTCACTCTTGCAGCTAATGAGTGAGCCACTTCGTTTTCTCCTCATCTCTGTTCAGTGACAGGTATCATCTTCATTGTATCATAGCACGTTAGCATGCTCACATTTCCTAATTAGCACGAAACGCAAAGTACAGCTGAGGCTGATGGGAATATCATTAATTTGGGTATTTAGTCATAAATTTGACCTGATGATGGCCCTAGATGGGGGTCAAAGTCACTACAATTCATCCTTGGCAGACCAGTGTCTGCACAAAATTTCAATTGATCCAATAGTTCTGCTACTAAAAGGTGTCAGTAGTAAGTCAATAAAACTAGAGATCAAAAACAGAAGAGGTAATATGCAGGGAAAATAATCAAGACTCCAACATGAAGGGAGTCCTGGGAATTTTGTACAACCTGTTACATCCATCAGCAAGTTGTCAAGTATCAGGTGACATTAATTATAGATGCCTTCTGTGATGGCTGAGCTCTGTTTGTGTAGTGTTCCTGTAAAATTGGACCCTGAATTTGAAAAGGAACAGGTCAGTGAGGTCACACGTGAGTGCTGTGTCGTTCTTTCTTTCCTTCTCCCTTCCAATTTAAAGCCAGCACTCAAAAAATAATGAGAGGAGAGGGAAGAAATGGGAGCAAGAGAGAATGAGAGTGAGAGAGGACAGAGACGAGCAGGGGATGTTGAATAAAACATAACTGAGCGAAAGAGATGGATGATCAAGGGAGATGTGGAGATTTCCACCACTGCTGTTTGTGAGCCAGCATGTACAGTACACGCTCTCACACACGTGCACGGTGTCGACATATAACATGAACATGTATAAACACATGTATCGACTCAACAACTTTGAATTTCACTGCAGACCACGATCACCAGGGAAATTACCACAGTCATTTACACATTCAGCCGCAGCTCTGCAGGCCGGGGCAGGCTGTCCCCACCTATGGGTGAGTCTCCGCGGTCTGGGCAGTCCAGTTCCTGCCCCTGTCCAGCACTGGGGACCAGCTGGTCCGAACAGGTTCTTATAATACCTCTGTTATTAGACTTGGGAAATGGAGACATTTAACACGGCTGCAGCTGAGACTAAAGCCCCACGGCCCTGTCTGCAAATTACATTGCTCTCACAAACAATCCCATTGTAATAAGGCCACTCAAGAGGGTCTTTGGCTTTGGAAATCATAGCCCTGATGGCCCAGTTTCAGCAGCTCTTATCTTTGTGTGTCTGATCATCTCCACCAAGAATAGATAATTACAAAGTTTGATATTAAATATGCAGCAGGTCTAAATACTGCCTCATAACTCCTCCTGAGTGAACCAAATGGTTTAATAAATCTTCCGGGTTTTATATTTTGTTTCAGATGTGAGAAATTAGACTGTTCTTCATTATGCATTTTGTCTCTCTGCTCTCAGTTTCTCAACAGTTTCCATCTAATCCTCCTGTCCACTTTGATTTTCACTTGTCTGCTTTAGCTGATTTGTGTAGAGTCCAAATCTAGTCGTTGGCTGTTTGTTGTTGTCTAGACTGATGTGTGTTTGTTTGCAGTGGAGCTCCTGCTATTGATGACAGCAGATAGCATCCCATTTTGTTTGATCAAGTGTGCACATCAGGGGTGGTCCTGATTCTGATCACACCACCGGGGGAAAATTGCAGGCCCTAAAGTACTGTTTGTTTTGTTTTCCTGCATGTATTATGTAGGACTGTTTTCTGGACAGTACACATACACATGTTCTCTACCTGGTCCTTGAAATAAACACTACAAATAATACAGGTGATGTTTGAGTGGCCTTTAAAGTTCATCCTACCTCACACCTTCATTTGTAGTTTGGACTGTGGTGGAGGACGTGCTCAGATTCAAGTAAAAGTACAAATACTACAATGTAAAAATACTCTGTGACAAGTAGAAGTCCTGCAATCCTACTCAAGTAAAAGTACAAAAGTATTATCATCTAATTATTCTCAGACTTATAAATTCCTTGATAAATTATTGATGCATTAATGCAGCATTTTACTGTTGTAGCTGCTCGAGGTGAAGCCATTTTAACTGCTTTATATACACTTAGGTAGTTTAGTGCAGTGTTTCTCAGCCTGGGGGTCAGGGAACCTCCAAAGGATCACAGCGTGATTAAAGGGAGAGGACAGAAAGAAAGAAGTTCTGAGCCATACACACTTTACATCTTATCTTGTCTTGTCTTGTCTTGTCTTGTATCTTATCTTATTTTACCCTACAGACGTTTTTCCTTGCCAGTGTCGTCAAGTGCTTGCTCTTGATCTATATATAAAGTGTCATGAGATCATTTCTGTTATGATTTGGCGCTTTAAAAATAAAACTGAATTGAATTGGATTAACCTATCTGTTCTTGCAGAAAAGTACATTTGGTAGTACAAGTACTGTGAAATTATGTATTTTATGTGAGTATTTCCTTTTCATGCTATTTTATACTCATACAGTACATTTGAAAGGACAATAATGTACTTCTTACTCAACTAGATTTATTTTATAACTTAATAATACAAAATATATATGCAATATTATATATTAAGATAACTTTTATTGATCTCAAGCATCTGCAAATATAATCCGATATATTATATTATATTATACATTATTCTGAAACTGGCATTATAAGTATTTTTACTTCTGATCTTTTCAGTATGTTTTATTGTGTATTTGTATGTCTGATGACTTCAGGGTGTAGCACGCCCAGTGTCAGCTGGGATCGACTCCTGTCTCCCATGACTCGGATAAGGTGCAGTAAAATGTAGTTTTACTTGTACCAGAGTATTTATACACTGTACTTTTTTGTAGTGCTCTTTAAACTGCTGATCCTGCAGGGTAACATCCTGAACTGCACACTGATGGTCAACTCTGTCTTACAGCGCCCTCTAATGGCTCATTTTTGTCATTACAAGCAGTAAACAGTGAGAAGTGGGTGGGTGAGCAGGATGTGGTCATCACCCGTTATGTTGGATTAATAGGCCCGATCCGTCCGGGAGGCTGTTTCAGGACCAGAAGCTTCATCCTGTCCAGAGCGGTAGGTACTGTTTGTTGTTGTTGTTGTTGTTGTTGTTGTTATTATGTAATGTTTTTCAGACTCATGTTGGTGGAGTGACGCATCTGTGGCTGTTTTGTGCTTCTTGGACGTAGAAACGCAGCATCCTGATGGTTATTCTCGCCTTTCTGTGACCTCCTTTGTTTTTTAACATCAGATGAGCTAAATGCTCAGTCTGCTGACAGCGACACACACAGTGCATGCTGTTTAACCTGAAATAAGCACACTGTGACTGCTGAGCTGCTGAAAACGTACATTATGTTATCTAACAGGCATGTAGTGTTTGTTTACAGTAAATTGTTTATAAGGCCCACCAACATGGCAGCACGGCAGCAGGAAAACTGCACACTCACTGGTGTTAGTATGAGGTCATTCACGGGCTCCTCATTACATCACCATAATAAGGATTTGGTAACGTTTATAACCTCGTAATACATTTCATTTGGACTGGGAGGTTTGAACTGAGAAATTAGTAATTGGGAACTGAGAATGAGTAACTACATGTCAGATGTTTTGCAGAAATGTTGGTACAAAGTGTTTTTATCAAGGCCAGAGATTTAACTCTCCAACAGAGGAACTTGCTGATGAGACCCTGAAAGATACATTCGTGTGGGAGTCACTTTGCGGTAGTGTTACTGACACCACAGCTTTATCTGCTTCTCTCCTGTACGATAAAACACCTGCACACACACGTTCCTGCACACACTGTTCTCCTGATTGCCCCTTTGCACAGTTGTCTTTATTTCAGTATTTCTTTGGTAATATAATATATTTTTTCCACATCGTTATCATAGCATTATTTTCGAGAATATACAAAATCACAAGCTAAATGATCAAACTGTGCTTTATTATTTTTGCATAGTCATTTTAGACATATATTAAACATGCAGATAAACACCATGTTAAAGGTCCACTGTGTAAGATATATAGGGGCCTCTATTTACAGAGTGAGAGAAATTTAATATAATATGGATAACTATGTTCATTAGTGTATAATCACCTGAAAATAAGAATAATTTGTTATGTTTTTGTTACTTTAAAATGAATCTGACATTTTCAACCATGTTTCTACAGTAGCCCAGAATGGACAAACTAAACACTGGCTCCAAAACTGGGTCTTTCGCAACTTTCATATATTTTATGGCCAACGTAGTTTCTCCTTTATGTCAGGAAGCAAGGGGGTTGCAGTCTGCTACTACAACAATAGATGCCACTAAATTCTGCACACTTTTCCTTTAAGAAAACAAAACAAAAAAATCTTCAACTGAGTAAATAACACCATATTTAATTTGCTAATTTAGAGAATTATAGAACAATCTGCAACAGGTAAAACCAGAACGACTATTGACACTGACTACAGTGTAGAGAAGTTACTTATATTAAACGTGTCAAATCACCTGCATGATCCCTTAAGTAATTCTTAATTGACATTAGTTATCAGATTGTTTCTCCGTTATTATTTTATTGAATAAAACACATTTTTATATATTATTATTGTGCCATAGATGCAGCCAGTATCAAAACTTGCAGTAAAACTTTAATGAACCCTGGGCAGTCCTCAAATTATAGTGTATATTTATGCTGTAAATATACAGCGCACATACATGTACACTGCATAGTAGTAGTAAATGTTATTCCCCTTCAAATTAAGACACATTGATGAGGTAACCGTGAGCAATCAGTGGTAATGTTTAATGCATCCTCCCCCGCTTCTTACCTAATTTTTTTCCAGTTCTCATATCTGTAATGTACTTGTCTTGTTTGAAGGAGTACACGTCGATCCCTGCTGCACCGACAACTTAACTCAGATCACGCTTCAGTGTCACCATGGGCTCCTCGACAACATCTGCCGCTCTGCTGTGTCTGCTGTCGGGGGTCGTGGCAGCCATTCAGACCCCTCAGACAGGTGAGAGGGTTGCCATTGAGCCAGACAAGTCTGCAGAGCTGCTAAAAGGTGTTACCAAAGCCAAAAGATGTGAGAAGTTAAAGGTGGTCAAGATGGCTCCATGCTGAGTATGACGAGTCAGAAAAGAAGAGTGGATGCTGTGTTTTTAGAGCTTTAGGGTGGCAGAGTTATGAAATACAGTAGGACCTTTAGTCTCAGTGGATGAGATGCTGCATATTTGGGAAAGTTTAGCTCTGTTGTCGAATAGGAAAGGTTAAGATTGTTTGCTTGACATCTTTATGATGATTACTACCTTGTTTATTTATTCATCAACCAATGTAGGACTCTAACTATTTGTTTAAAACCAAAAGATATTCAGTTCCTGATGAAGTAAAACAGAGAAAAGCATCAAAGGGTCACATTTGGGACGCCGGACATAGAGAATTTTAGGCATATTATTTGAAAAGCGACAGATAAGTCTCAATTATCAAAATTGTAACTGCTTATCTTTCGGTCAATCAACTACTCAATAAGTAATAAATCAATAGAACCTGTAAAAGTACCTGGTAAAGTATTAATTTTCTAATGCTAAGAAATATAAATAAGTAAATTCATTTTACAAACTCTCAAAACCTGTAGCTGCTAATCACAGAAGACCTGCTCATGTTCCAGCAGCTGAATCCGTGCAAGAAGATGAGTTCATACTGAAGTCTGTAGTTCAGTCTGTTGTGGATGAACCAGCTGAGACATGAACTGCTCTCTTCCTCCAGTGTTCTTGGACAAGCAGCAGGCGAGCTCAGTGATCTCCCGTCAGAAGAGGAACGCCGGCGGCAGTGACCCACCTGCCAGCCTGGAGCAGATTTGCATGGAGAAAGTGTGCACCTACGAGCAGGCCAGAAGTGTCTTCCAGGACTCGTACCGCACGGTGAGCTACAGGACTTTATTGTAAACACCCTCCTTAATAATTTCTTAAATGACCTCTTCCTGGGTTTGTCTATTTCAGTCAGCCCGCATTTCATGAATGCACTCTGTCAGTGATGCCATTGCGCCGCCTCATCTGTGCACTTATCATGCATATGTTCTCTTGCAGGATATCTTCTGGGCTGTCTATATTGGTAAGTGCTGTGATAAAAATGATTTCCCATTAGTGAACATTCAGTAGTAGTACATAACATCCTCTCACAGGCTTGTTGTCTGTGTTTAGACGGAGACCAGTGTGTAGAGAAGCCCTGCAAGAATGGAGCCATGTGTTTGGACAGCGTGGGAGGCTACGACTGCGTCTGCAAGTCAGGTTTCTCAGGGGTCCACTGTGAGAAAGGTGAGGTGCAGACGTCTGCGTCGTCATTGTTAATTCACTTCTAATTTGGTGTGTCAGTGTTGCAAACTTTTCTTTCTGTTCCATCAATACAGACGAGACTCTGTGCCCCCTGCAAAAAGGATGCTCCCAGTTCTGTAAACCAGGTTACATGTCCTACGAGTGCTCCTGTGCCACTGGATGGAAGCTCAGCAGGACGGACAGGAATAAGTGTGAGCCTGCAGGTACGTCTGTTCCCAATATTAAAGTCCAACTGACATTAAAATGCATTTTTACTATTTACTATTTTCATTTTGGTTTGAAGAGTCTTTGAGCCACCAAACAAACATTCACCAGGGAAAAGTGCACTGCATCAGCATCAGTTTGCAAAAAATCTAGCCAATTAGCTCGTCAACTGCAGGACATTAAACAGCATAATGCTAAACCAAATGTTATTTCGGCTCCATCATAACCCGTTTAGCCTTCAGTGCTTGGTCTTCAGTAGCTTGGCACTGCTAAAAACACACAGTCTCTAAGATACACTACAAGTTGGTTTACTTTTTCCCCCGTCCTTTTGCTGTTGTAGGTCTTGTGTCAAAGCCTTTGAATATAATATGATGTTCTGAGTAGCACCTCTCTCCCTGGTTGGACTTAGAGCATTGGTTAGGTCAACTCATGGTTAAACATAGCAGAGATAACTGGTTAGGGAGGATGAGACACATCAGAGCTCAGCCTACCAGCTGCTCAGAGACTGGGGCACATTTTTTGTCCTTTTTAATAAGAAGAAAATTAAACTAAAATCTAATAAGATGAGTAATCAAACCATCTCGCGTTCTTCTTTCAGTCCAATTCCCCTGTGGTAAGGTGAGCAGTCTGAGTCAGTGGAATGAGAGACTGTTGAGCAATCAGCGCAGCAACTTTGAAGGACTTAGCTGTAGTCCTACAGAGTGTCCCTGGCAGGTAGGAACATACACACACACACACACACACACACACACACACACACACACACACACACACACACACACACACACACAATATGACACATTACAGGTCATAATTACAGTTAAGTCTGATTGCTGCTTGTCATTTGGATGCATGTCATGTTCTTTGCAGGCTCTCCTGAAGAGTTCAGAGTCCACAGGTTTCTGCAGCGGAGTCATTCTGAAGGCGAATCTGGTCTTGACCTCAGCTCAGTGTGCCAACAAATACAGCCAGTTCCAGGTCGCCGTCGGTGAGTAGACAAAACACAACGATCATTCAAATACATTTCTGAGCACATAAAACACTTAAGGTGTAAAGTGTTATGAAAGTCCAAGGACCCACCTGCATCTAAAATTTCCATTATCACTTAATGTCCTGATTGTTTTTTTTCAATTCATTGATTAATTATTTGTCTATAAAGTGGTGAAGATGCATTTTATCATTTCTAAATCTTCACATTTGAGAAGCTACAACCAACATTTTTTTGTCATTTTCACCAAAAAAAGAAATTATTTCATTAGTAAAATAGTTGGATATTAGTTAAGTCAGTATGTGTACATGTGGTTGCGATACACCATCATCCTGATTGTTTTGTCTTACCTCCACCTCCTCAGGCAAACGCAGTACCGGCTATGACGAGGGAGAGCAGAACCTGTTTGTAAAGATAGTTCATGTCCACCCGCGCTATGTGGAAGGTCGCCCTGAAAATGACCTGGCTGTGATCGAGCTCCGTGACCGCATCGTTTCTAAGAAAGATGTGATTGCTGCATGTCTTCCAGAAAGAGACTTTGCCGAGAGCATCCTGATGACAGGTGAGCTCCCGGCCATGGTCACCGGCTGGAAAGAATCCAAGGTGGTATCTTCTTTCCAGGGTCCGCTCATGCTTAACGAACTGGCGTATGACAAACTGCCTCAGTGTCTGACGTCTCACCCCAACCTGATCACCAATAAAATGGGCTGCACCTCCAGCCGAACCAACGCCGACTGCAGCTTGAGCTCCGGCAGCCCCCTGCTCACTATGTACAATGACGTGTTCTTCCTCACCGGGGTGGTCAGCCAGCCACCAGGGGCCGACTGCACTAAAGGCTACATCTTCCAGAAAGTGTCTCGCCACCTTGGCTGGCTGCGGCAGGTCATGAGTTCACGTTAGGTGTAGTAGTCACGGAGAACATGGAGGTTATTGGTTATGGAAACTATAAGAACATCCAGGTGAATAACTTCTAAACACAGGGAATCAGATAAACACTCATTGTGCACTTGTAACTCCACCTCTTCATTACAGTAGTTTTGTTATTTAATAATAGCCATCTTAACAACCACATAGCCTCAATCTAAGTCATTGCTTCCTTCCACATTTATCCACTAGGTGGCTCTCTGTTCACAGAAAAGAACCACTTCCTGTATGTATCTACCAACCTGAGTGTCAGAGGCAGCAAGAGATGCAGTAAATTATGCAGCATGTGATTTGTGACTTGGACATACCTTTTAATAACCTTTAAGTGGTGTTGTTTCTAGTGACTACTGGTACTAGTTGACATTCATTGTGTGATACTCCAGGTAATCACCGTTATATAAATGTAATAAACTCGTAATACCACACCTGACGCCAGAGCTGTCGTTGTTTTTGGATGAAGTATATGGTAGTATTTCAGTAGTATTACAGTTTTATGTTTATGTATTCAGTATCACAATCATGACACTAACAAGATATATTAAGTAGATATTAGATTTGTTAAGATATATTATTAAGCCACATTAAGTAAATTAATGTCATTAGTGATGAAACCAATAAGCTTCCAAAGTCAGAGAAAACAAGTCAGTTGCTGGTGAGTCTAACAGTGCATTGAACCAACTAACTAAGTTTAGGTTGTTACGCTGGACAGATTGACGCTTTGACTGGATGATGTTACTAAATAAATAGTAAAGTGATTCATCCCAAAGTGTGTGGAACATGAACCTACCTATGTAGTAGTTGGTTCTTTAAGAACACAAATGTGAACCTCATGGTGACACTACAGAAAAAGTCAGGGCATCACCAAGGCCACGTGGATTCATCCTCTGGGGAACATGAATGTCTGGATCTGGATCACAGTGAGGGTAACCATCTGGCCACAATTAAAAAAAAAAAAAAAAACGGTGCTCCCTAGGAGGCCTCCCACCACTGCCATTCTTGTTTACAAGTTTGCTGAATGGAAAAAGGGGAATAAATACTGGGAAAATGGGATCTTACAAACCTTTTATGTGCATTATGAAATGCATCCATGCCTCCTTTTTTCCATTTTTCATCCGTCATTTCACTGAAATTGTTAGAGTAAGTTAGGCAAGTTATTCCAGTTTGACGGTGATTTAAATTTAGAGGCTCTTCTTTAATAGAAAAGAAAAGCGTAAATCTGTAGTTCTCAAAAGTTTGATGCAACAGTGCTCTCAAATGACACAAACATTGCTCTGACAATCCATCTCAACTAGTCGTATATTCGCTTTTTTGTGCCTGACCATATTAGCTTGCCCTCACTGTCACATGCCCCTGTGTTGTCTGGCAACATTTTCCCACAGACAATTTCCCTCTGCAGTCTTCTCACAGCCTCCCTGGTGAACAAGGCCAGGACCATGTCATGCAGGCAGAGAAAAGCAGAGGCAGAAGAATGGGCAAGAGAGAGAGTAAGAGACGCCACATAACAAAAAACCTGGCCTGCCACTTTTGATCGGGCGCTTGAAAAGGACAGCCCTGAAAGCTGGGGCCCACGTTGGCTGTTGCCATGGTACTCACCTAGGAGATGGCTCCTTGCTCCCAAAAATGGCTCTGCTCCTTTACTGGGCCATCCAGTGGAGATTAATTTGAGTGGAGCTCCTTCCTTCCTGAGTCTGGTCCTGCTCTCTGGTCCTGCCAGCTCCATTTATATGCTCAAGCTTACATATACACAGAGTCGCACAAAAACACACACTGAGCAGCTAAACTTAAACTTCATCTGTTATGCTCTGTTGCTGAATTAAGGCTCTGTTTAAGTCCTGTTCAATGCCTCACTTAAATATCAAACAGCTACTGTATCGATTTGGTTTTACTCCCTGACACAAACCTAAAATCTGAGCATAAAGGGTGACGAGAACGTGATGTGAATGCCGAGAGGGGCAGAGTGAGAGATGTTTGACAGACTGAGAAAGCAAAGAGCTGAGATGAAGAGATGGAAATAGCTTAATGGATTAAGAGCAGGACGGGACAGACCAAGAGACCTGGAATTTGCGATGTTGACACAAAGAAGAAGTCAGTCATTGTGCCGACGGATTGATGGACCTACACTTTATTAGACATGAATGAAAAGGCCTTGGAGAGATACATTAGCAAGGCCATTACCGATGGAGGGAAAGTTTTTACTCTACACAAATCAAACGTTAATATTGCTCGACATGATTGCTCTGTAGTGTTGATATTGTACATCTTGAATGTAGTTAACCACTCTGTGTCAGGAGTGTGGGTACATCTGGCCAGTGTCCTACTAAATCAATAATCCTTCACTCTCCCCAAACTCACCAAAAAACAGACACATGCTGTGACCGCAAATCCTCCCTACCCTGGGTGTACGTGCACGCACGTATGCATAACACATACATGCTTATTTGTGTCTTGTGAGTCTTTGGGGGGGGGGCAACATCAAATGCCAGACTTTGGGAGGGATTATCTGTCTGTGTGGTGTCTGATTCCACTATGGGGTCAGTAGTATGTCTGAATGTCAATGGAAGATTGACTAAGTTGAAGTGTAGTGTGTGCTGCGCTATAGTAAAGGCATGCCTATGATCTTGTCCAATAATCCCCCTTCCCAAAACCCATGTCCCCAATCTTTTCTCCCTCCAGGACTCTGCGGTCACATTGGGTGGCAAAGCTTCTCCTGTCCACCCCACGACGTCAAACAAACTCTGCCCCATGTCAGACACAGCAGCTTCCACTTGGTCGGGTAATTGTGCAGCAGAGTGGAGGTAACACAAGACCTCAAGAGGTTGGGCACTGGACTGGGATGAAGTGGCTGGAGGAGAAAGAAAGAGGCTTTTATATAACTCAGCTGTAGTCTAATTTCTCCCTGATATGAGTTAGGAAACAAGCGTAAAGGTCTAAAGCTATGCTAGCTCCTCTGTGAGGTGTTACTTAGTTTAGGCTAATATTCTGACACTGGGATGCTGTTGTTTAGCAGCTATAACATCTACCATGTTCACCACCTTAGTTTAGCGTGTTAGCATGATGCTAATTAGAACTAGTTAAAAAAAAAAATGCCTATGCCAGCCTCTGATCTGTAATTCGAAATATCTGTAATTTCATCACTGAGAAAGAAAAGATCTGCAGACGTGACAACAAACATGCTGTAACATGGCTGCAAAGCCATTAGGAATTACACGTACAAGCAAATAAATTAATCTAATATCTATTTAATAATCCAGTTTAACTTAAAATAACCACTACAGTTATGTAACACAACAAAAGTTGCAAATTTAGATAATTTCATTTAGATTTTTATTTATTAGGTTTTATTAGGTTTATTTTGGTTTGACTGCCAGGCAGTGAGGGTAACCATCTCGAAATGAATGCAGCCAGGTTGTAATAATGAGAGTTTTTTCAGACATCGCCACAATTATTAAAATTCATCATGAGGGGGACATTAATGGGTGTACCAAATTTCATGGTGATCCATTTTATAGTTGTAGAGATATTTCAGTCAAGACCAAAGCAGTGAACCGGCTGACAGATCCCCGACACACTGCTAACTTGGCTACAAATCACCCAACCTCAACTCATGCTCTGTGTCTAAATTATACTCCACATCAAGTAAGACAAACCAACACCACTGCTGATAAATAAAAGTCTGACTTCATCTGATCTTCAATGACTTTCCTGTATTCCACCTCCATCTATTCTGTGTGAGGTGACATTTCTGCTCTGCTGATAAAATGAGCATCTTTTATCCACCTGCCTCGAGACGGGCTTTAAAAACAATATGTCACTTTAAGCATGCGCACACGGTGACTGGATGATAGAGGAGGAAGGTAAATCCTGGAGCTGCCTTTATTCCACTGACCTCACCCTGACCTTCCAAGGGTTAAACCGTGTTTAGAGCCATTGAGAAACCTGAAGAGCTGGCAGAAAGGTCTCCGAGGCTCACTGAGTATGCTACGGTCCATGTGGTGGTCTTTGAAGTGGTCAGATAAGACCGCTGTGTCTGTGCAAGATATATATGTGGGAGAGCTTCTGTGCATATGTGCTGTCCTAGGTTGTTTTAAGGTGATCTGACAAGGTCACATTCAGATGACCTTTAATATCTACCCTCCTTCTGTGGGGCTAGCTACTTTGAAAGGTCATGACCTTAGCAGGTTTTATTGTATTCTGAGCATCCGGAGGGTTTAAATCAGCGTGATGAACAGATGAGGTCAGGATTATCCCCCTAAACATACTACCTTCATTACCTCAAGTCACCAAGTCAGGATTTTCACTACAGAACAAAAAGATAAATTAAATAAAAAACTGCCTTTCAGCCAACATTTACAGCAATGTTTAGTAATTTGCACCGTTAATGATTTATGGGACTCACAAAAGACATATGGCCCGAATCAAAGCAGCACAGGTCGAGATATCTTGACTTTTAGTCTGTAGTATTTTGCGTAAAGCTCCAGAAACAAGATCCTGCACTTCCCATAATGCATCTTTACTAACAAACTCCCCATGCTTTCAAGCGGGATATATAAATAAAAGGTACAAACCGTCACACTAAATGATGTGGAATATTGATGTTCTATATCTTAAATTGGCCAGGATAAGAACATTTTACAACATCTTGAGAAAGTTTTTCACTACAGCAGACAGCAAACCTGAACACCTCTGTATGTCAAAGCAGCTCCACAGTCAACAACAGAACTAATGCAGAGAACTGCAGGAGATGAAGAGGGAGATACAGCGGCTGGACGAGCCACGATCAGTTCATCAGAGTTTGTAAGATTGCAGCGCAGTGAGGACACAGACCAGGTTTCATAGAGGAGACGAGTGTCTGTTTGTCTGTAACAGACTCCACTCTGCACTGATAAACTACAGGCCTGTAGAGAAACATCAGACTTCATGATCAAAGTTTTTATATCACGTCAACGCTGATTGGTTTTTATAATGTCGGGTTGTAAATGGCCGAATGCTGCGTCGCTTTTTTTGTTGCTGCCGCAAGGGATTGTGGGACGGCATTATCTCCTTTCCTTTCGTTAAGGATGGTCCCGTGTATCCTCTGCGAAAGGAGATAAGAAAGGAAGCACTGAAGCTCCTTTCCTTAAAATTCCTTAAAGAATTCAGACAGCTCTTATCACAGTATGCCACAGATCCTTACAGGTCATTTCGCTCAGTTAGGAACCTTCCTAAGCAAATAGTCTCCAAGCAGTGTTACATGAGTAATTTTTTAAATTTGTTTCAGAACGCACAACAAATTTCTTCGGGTCTGCCGATGATCCACGTCTTTGCCGATTTTTAGATTAGCCGGGAGGCGGAAGAAGCAGTACATCCAACATGGCGGCGGCTATTTTTCATATTTTCGGCTTCAAAATGGCGCTTCAGGAGCATACATGTGATGTCACTCAGGCTCTGTCCATTCTTTATACTGTCATTGGCATTTATATGAACTGAACAGCAGTAACCAGGAGTTGGTAGACATATTGCAGTAAAACTTCCCCGTATGACCCCTACATTTTATTTAGTGTCTGTTTACATGTATTTAGAAATGAATAGTTGAAACAGAAATGATAAATGTCAGCATTTGTAGTATTTATACACAAATTAATTGTTCAGCTGACCTTTTGTCCCCATCAAACGTCCCACTTTACACCCCTGTAAAATATATTGCAGTCAGTTAAAAATGGTATGTGTGTCTGGAAACAAAGTGCTCTTTAAATTTAGACACTCTTCCTCTTAATTTTTGGACACCTGCATCCTGTCATAGTTTATACATCCTGTGAGGTCATAGGCTCTCATCCTGATGCTTGTCACTGGAAACAGATGTAGCACACGGGTCTGTATGTCAGCCACCCTGCTGTCACTTCTGTGGTTCACTGTGTAAAGCTAAGACAAGGTTAGGCAACCTTTGGTCAGTAAGGAGGCTTGTAATGAGGTGTTAGAATAAGAATAAACAGAGATAAAACCATGTGGAGGTTGCAAATGGGGAGATAAACACTGAAGAAAAGAGAGACATGAAAACTTTAGATACAGTACAATATATGTAGTAAATAAACCAAAAGGAAATAAGTAAATAAACCAAAAGGAAACATGACAGACGATGTCTGTGACGCTGTTGTTCCTGTAGCCATATGACACTTTGAGAGCATGTGCTTTTCTCATTAAAGGACAATAACTCACCAGGCAGAGCCAAAGTTAGTCTACTGTCTGCCTGTAAAGCTATATTAGTCTGTGACTGAGTGCCACACATGATCTTACTGATACAGAGTTACCTTGTCACCCTCTATAAATACTGAAGCGGGAGTTCTCCACTGGCTGTTTTTATCTGATGGTGGCACCATAGATATGAATGCAAACATGACCCCATGCACACATGAGGTTGACCAATCTGTTACAGCACTGCTGCTCCACCAATGACCAAAAGATGTGTTTCGGCTTTGTCAGGAATGTTAGATAAACTTCATTTATTCAAGTCTCATTCAGATAAAAATCTCAAAACCAAATTACACAAGCTCAGACGCACTAACAAGTCTCTAACAATCTGTTTGTGACAGTTATTTTGTTTGTGTATTTGCTAGTTGATATCAATGAAGTGTGTGTATTTGTGTAAAATATGTATATAAGTAGACGACATTAAGGGGAGATTTCAACATTTTGGGAAATGTGCTTCTTTGTTTTCTGTTAGTTTAAGTAACTGATGAGCTTACCTTAGCATAAAGACTGTAAACAGCTAGCTGATCTGTCCAAAGGTGACCAAATCTGCTTAGCAGCAACTCTAATGCTTAACAGTGTATGTTTGTTTCATTTTACACAGTTCTACAGAGCGTCATGTGTCTGACAATTTCTACATAAGGACCAGTAACTTCCTGGAGTCTCTGTTGATTGTCTGGCCAAGAAATATTCAGGCACATAAATCCTTTCATATTGCAAATTGCAAATCGTTTGCAGGCCCAGGAGAATGCTGACGGGGAGCGGAGCCAGTGTTGTGCCAGAACCGGAGCTGGGCAGGTGGACAATGTAACCAGGCTCAGCAGCCTCTATGAACACAATGACAGACTGTAAGGGTTGTGAAAGTGACCGAACAATAGACTGCCGGATAAGATTAAATCTGGGACTGACTTGTAGTCGTTGACTGAACTGGACTTCTTGTGTTGGACTGGTAAGTAATATTAGTTAGCTGCTATGTCTTGGGTTGTTGACCTTGCTTGATGTTAGGTAACAAAAGCACGTACACAGCAAAATCAGGGGCCATAAATTGCAAAAATACCAACTTCTACACAGTGTTGCTTAAAACCTGTCATACTCACATCAAAACAAATGGGTTTAATTTATCTCCCCAGTTCCTCTTTCAATATCTAACTGTAAATGCACACCTTACATACACTATTATCCTACAAGTGAGGTGTTCTCACAAATCCATTTATTGTGATTAGTTTTGTGTGATAGTGTAATGACTGCCTTTTCTGTACACAGTCTCTCACTGCTGATAACAAAGATGATGAGAATGTGGATGGTATTGATGATGGCTGTCTGTTGATAAAGTGAGAGAACCATTAATCTCCTCAGTCGTCCTCTTTCAAGCAGTTAACCCTCCTCCACCTCCACCCCCTCTTCCCATGCTGTCACTCTCCCAGCCTGCACCTGTCAGATTAGTCTCACATCCTCAGCTGCCACTCCATATGATACGCCTCCTTACTGCCCAGAGCCCGCATGTCATCTCACTTTGCATGTATTTATGCCTTTGAGTGTGTGAAAGGGAAAGTGAGGAGGGGGGCGAAGAGGCAATAAGAGGACAATCCCATGCTGAATGTGTGTAAAATGTGAGTGGTTGTTGGTTCCCAGTGTCTCCTTCATGTTGCAGCAGGATTTGCAGACAATAAAGTGTAGATTAACACCCCCAAATCACTGGATTATGGCATAAAATGAGACCTAGCTCTGTGATTGGATGGAGATGGGGGGTGGGGGTTGCTTCTCCATTGTCTGGTAATATTTTAGACCAGCAGCAGCTTTATGATTACCTGGTCAGAAGTGTCATGGCTGCCATGCTCTGCTCCTGCTTGTCTGCTGCAGAGGTAACAGTTTTTGGGAAGCAGTGCAAATAGTGACAACATTGTCACAAATCACTGCCACTGGCTCACATCATGCACCGGGATAAAGGCAGGATGGAGGTCCGGGGTGGGGGTGGAAGTAGTGGGGGTAGTAGTGGGGGCTCCACTGAAAACCTCCATGGGAGATGGACTGGAGCAGCTGAAGCGACAAGCATGTGACGAGAGGGAGAAATAATGAGCAGCACAGCAGTTTGTGGCTGTGTCAAGTCCACACAGATGACCAGAGAAACACCGGAAGAGAAGCTAGATTACTTTCAAAATAAGACTGACCAAAGAGCCCACTGGGTCTTAGTGAAATGCTCATAATGCACTAATATGGCAGCACTGTTGAGTTAGGGATTAGATCCCTGGCTCCTTCTGATTTCAGAGTGTGTTTGCATGTTTACATCACAGGTGCAGCGGTTAGCACTCACAGCCAGAAGGATGCTGGTTCGAACCTGGGCTGGGGCCTTTCTGTGGAGTTTGCTTTGTTCTCCCCGTGTCTGTATGGTTTCTCTTCAGTACTCCGGCTTCCTCCCACAGTCCAAAGACATGCAGGTTAATTGCTGACTCTAAATTGCCAGTTGGTGTAAATGTGAGCGCGATTGTTTGTCTCTATGTGTCAGCCCTGTGATGAACTGGCAACATATCTCGTCCAGTGTCAGCTGGGATAGACTCCAGCCCCACCATGACTCTGATAAAGTAATAAGCCTCCAGATAATTGATGGATTTATATCATAATAATATATTAAGTTGATTTCTAGGCCTGTTTTATTGAATATGTACACCATGTGAACCAATCCTAAGGACTTTATTCTGAAAGATATAAACGGAAATTGAGTTTTAATAGTTTAACTTGACTCTATGTCGGCATATTTTCTATGACTTAGCGCAGTGGACGAGGCAAAAACAGTACCACAAGCTGGAACTAAGTAGGAGCAGCATCTGGAGAGTCCACATTGTGCGCACAACCTGTGATATTAAGACAGCAGGTTTAGGAGGTGTGTGTGTGTATGTGTGCGCGCGAGTGTGTGAAAGAGAGTGCGTAAAGGAAAAGGATTTAATAAGGCTGCTCCCCCCTATCAGGCACCAATTAATTTATCGGAGAGTAAAACAGTTAAAGGGAGGGAGGACAGAGAGGAGTCAGTGGAGATTGTGGCAGCTCTGGAGAGCTGTCACTTTCTGTGTGTGTCCGTGTGCGCGGAGAGGGATTATCAGTACGCGCGTTACACGGAGCGCAGTTTTGGTGATGCGTTCAGTCGGGAGATGTGCAGCGGGGAGCAGTGAGCGTCAACCCGGGCATTCAGCGACATAATCGGCGCAATATTAGAATAAGGGGATCCGGCTGGTTTTATTTGGAGAGGGGGTCACCGGGATTTTCCTCATTGTTTGTTTTTGGTGAATTGGTGCAGAGAAAGTGAAAGATGCGCACTGCTGAACAAAGGATTTAGAGGAAAACGATCAAGAATCGCTCCCATATTTTAATCTGTCACCCCGGTGTGTTCCGTCTCCACCGTTTTGGACTTGTCATTCATGCCCATTCAGCCTCTGATGACAACGGACACGGGCTGAAGAATAACCGGATTCCCTTCTGGAGCGAGAGGAATCATCTGGGCTCATCGCGTACAGCCTCTCCATGTGGATGGAGAGAGAATACGCAAACAGCGAGTGGAGCTGACTCCGAAATGTGACATTTTTTTTTTACTCAGTCTCCCATCGTACCTGACAACTGTGCATCCGCCTTCGCCCTCGATCGGATTTGTTTACATCGATTAAGGTACGTGCTGCTCACCATGTAGCCCATAGTATATGAATAATGGCAATGGGGGGTAGGGGAGTGTGATGTCTTTCTGTGATATATATATATATATATATATATATATATATATATATATATATATATATATATATGTACAGTAGGACTGTTTTAGCTGAATAACCCACAGGGGATCTCGGTGCATTTAAATGCATCTCTCGGTTTGTGTTATAGTAAGGCACTGAGGTGGAAGTTGCATCACTGACAGCCCCCGGTGAAAGGCGATGTCTCGATGCACCAAATGTATAGCTGTGCGTGAAGCCAAGAGGGCACGCAGTATTGTAGACATGTTGCAGAAATGTGACACGCAGCTGGGATGTATATTTACGCACAGAATGGCCTTGACCTCAAAGGGCATTTGACAAAACCATGTTAAGCTTAACCAAAGACACAGAGGACTTTGACCTGTGTGGACTTTTACGACTGATTGGCTGTGGCACGTTTTTCTCACGAGGATAAAAAAAACAAACGTTGGTGTCCTTTAGTAGATGCTGCGCCTCCATTTTCACCCCAACAATACATTGAGGTATTTTAGGAGCGTCAATCAATCATCCATTCTTTATTTCAGAGGTTAGATGTCATTCTTTATTTTTGGATCACACACACACACAGCTCAGTAACAATAGTCTTACTGCTGCTCCCTCAAACAAACACACTCTTCTGGAACCCCCCAGGGACCCTCCCATGTGGCTGGCATTGTTAGGCAAAGAAGAAAAGAAAAAAGAGCATTCTCCAAATGTGTGTTTGCATTAAGCTTCTCCTTAGGTCAGCTAAAACCAAGGGTGTCCCCCCTCTGCCTTCAGGAGACGTGTCCCTCCCACACTGGCCTTATAAACAAGAGGCCGGGCCCTGACCTGGTCGTCTAACTGGGAGAGAAATTGCACTTAAATGCCCACTTGAGTCCAATTAGACAAAGGAAGTTTGTTTGGGAATGGAAGTCAGTGTATGGATTGACTTCTAGCTGGTGAATAGATGGATGACACATGAGCCTGGAGCCTCCGTCAGTGCAGTATTTGTGTGCTCAGAAAGCTCTCGGGCCTATTTTGGAGTGTTCTGTTTTCCATCATTAATCAATATTCAGCAGAGTGGAGACTGTTTATTCTCAGGCTGCGCTTTCATGAGTTAGTTAGCTTCCTCTTGGGAATAGCGGATGATACAGTATCTCCTCGGGGCTGATGCCATATGTACCTTGTTTGGATGCGTCCTCTTTCTGCACACATGACACAGCTGAGAGTAGGAGCTGCGATTTTCACATACACAGGAACTTCCCTGCTTCTCGCTTCATGTGTGCATTTGTGTTCATGCTCTCACCCCACCTCCTGCCCTCATACACATACACACACACACACACACACTTGCTCCAGGCACCAGGCACAAGGCTTGCTCCAATTCCTCTTTCTCACATCCGGCTGTTCCTCGTTACTCCTGCTCCTCTGATCATTATCACACTCTCTAACCAGATCTGATCTTTCTGGGCTCCTGTGATCAACCTCCACCCCCCTCAGTCCCATCACTTAATCTATGATGATATCACATGGAGACAGAACACGTGACACCGGAGGTCTGTGGCTCTGGTTTCAAGGTGCATGTCTTTGGGCTTGAGATGCCTTCACATCTGACCGATTAACCCCCCCCCCACGATCGGTTGTTGTTGTACGAGGAGGAGGAGAAAAGGGGGGTGGAGTGAGGGGTGCAGGGCATTGGCACTGTTAATTGTTAAGTCAATTAGCATATGGTCTTGCTGTGAGCCCAGTCACATGGTAATGAGGCCTAATTAGGATGGCTAGGGGTGTCTGAAGAGGCTGGGGAAAATACTTCCACTGTCAGTTTCTTCATGCTGACACCCAGGAGGCTGGCGCAGTGGATGGACTATCACTTTTTCGGTCTCGACATTTAATATCTTTTCATGTCTTCCCTCTTATCTTTGTGTCTCCTCTCTTCTGTGTGTCTGTTTTTATTCCAACTCCTTTTCAATATTTTAGCACACCCTTACATCATACCTAAACAACTGTCGCATCTCTCCCCCTCTGTCCTCTCTATCATCCCATTTTATTAGCATCTTTTTATCTGCCACTACCAGCTGCGAGGGATTGCTGACGTCACGTTGGAGGCTTACAGATGTGTAGAGATTGGTGACAGATGGATCAGAGTGTGTGTTGTAATTCATGGTTATTGTGCATTTTTATTGGAAGTAGGAGTAAGTCCACCAATGGGCAGACAGGAATATGCAGCTACAACACTGTCAGAACATTAAAAACTAAGATTGAAGTTACTGAAAATGTGCTTTCAAGTGTAAATCTACGCACAGGGAACAGTATTAAAGGTTTGCAGTGTGTGCTGTTATGACATCAGGTCTGTTAATTTCAACAGTGATATATTCCTCAAAATGCAAACATGGAAATTGACCATATTCTTGCAATTTACTGTGCAGGAGGTCACTAACTCCATCTAAATGCACGATTGGTAAGGTCATCTCTGGAAAGTCTGTTAGATTACAACACTAAGCATGTGTTACTCAGTGAATCCTCACCAAGAGTGTGTTCACATTAAGCCGATTAATTTTAAACACACATATTTTAGCCTTCTGTTCACATTAAAAATGTTTTTCCACAAAACTCCAGAGAGGATAGATGTTAAAATGCCAACCTAGTGACATCAGAAATATGAAAGAGAGTTATATTATATCTAAGATCTCAGGTCAGACAGGCAGGAATGGTCTTAAATTCAAGGCTCACTAGAACAGGTTGAGGAAGCTTAAGACAGAAGTTGCAGCTGATATAAGACCAACCTGAGATGTACCTATTAGAGCATACAAGCTTATTAAGAAGTACAGTTGTGTTTTTAATCCACGGTAAATCTCATAGTGAGACAGGACATCCAGACTTTCTGGGTTAATTTATCATGACTGATATCTAATGCCTTATGTAATCCCAGCGAGTGATGTAAGATGTAAATTTATGCGCTGTTAGAAAAAAAAGGTCTGTCAGTGTTAGAGAAGACAGGAGAGTCTCGAATGGCGTCACCAGCAAACAGATGCTGGCACGGGTCCTGCAAATGACCTGCTCACCTCGACAGCTGGATGAGTGTGTCGTGCAGACGTATACCTACACAACACACACACACACACACACACACACACACACACACACACACACACACACACACACATATTTTGTCCATTATCATCTCAGTAGTCTATATAAATAAAACAGTGAAAAAAAAGAGAATTGAAGCGAGTCGTCAAAACGCAATAATCCTCCCAATTATCAACATGGTAATTAGACAGCATCTGGTTGTGTGCTGTGTCTTATAATTATAGGGGGGAGGTAATTGTACAGGATGACTCACTAGAGTTCCCCATCTCTGCTTGTCCTGGATCAGATTTGAATGACTGCAGTGCTGCACATTTGCACTCTCACGCCTGTATTCCTGTTGTGTGTTAAACAGCAGTGCTATAAGGAATGCATGCTGCATACTTGCCACATTCAGCTTCGTGTGAGAGGGTAGTGCCTTCACACACAGATGCATAAAACATGCCACCAAACAGAATGTTATATATTTACATGCAAATAGAGACAGTACACACAGGCAACCTGTGTAGACGTGTGTGTGTGTGTGTGTGTGTGTGTGTGTGAATGACATGTGCAGCATGAGCGCATGTAACCCTGATACGTGCAGAATAAACAAGATGGACCTCTAAGTGCCAGCAGGCTGCTTGGCACTGAGGAAGATGATGCCTGAGAAACAGCAGCCATGCAGCAGAACTGGCAAGAGCTAGATCCTTCCCCAGTTACATAAGATACACAGCAAGAATAAAGGCTAAGAGGGGAGGGGGGAGGGAGGGGGGAGGGAGGGGGGGAGACAGAGAGAGAGAGAGGAAGAAGGGGCACGAGGAGGGAAGAAGGAGAAGCCAAAATGGAAGGAAGAGGGGTGTGTGTGTTTTGGATTAGACCTTGGGGGTGAAAAGAGGGAGAAAACGTGGGGAGAGGAGGTGTGTGAGGCGCATCTTTCACAGCACATCTTCAAATGTAGCGGAGAGATGAGACCGCTCCGGCTGATTTGGAGGAGAGGTGGCATTGAAATCCAACAGAATGGAGAGATTTTAAATGGAGGGGAGGACAGAAATGGCTGCATGAAGCCGGAGTGACAGAGAGGGAAACATGTCTAGAAAGGTGGGAGGGAGGGGAGGATGAGACGACGGTAGCATCCTCGGTGCTGCACAAAGCCAAAGGCCAGAGACTCTCTCCCTCTCCCTCTCCCTCTCCCTCTCCCTCTCTTCACATGACTCATATTAGTGAGAGGACTCAAGTGTGTGGCATGTGTGCTGTAGGTGTGTGTTAATGTACCCTACGTAGCATGCACGTTTGCATGAGCCTTGGTAATTTTGCACATGTGTGTTGCCACTGGCAGCCCTCTCTCTCTGTGCATGCTTCAGCTCTTTCAGCTCACCAGCATGCCAAGTCACACTCAATAAGCAGCCAGAGCAACCATCTGTGCAAGAGGGAGTGACTGGGTGAGAGGGTGAGTGAATGAAAAAGTGGTCACTCACTAGGATGCAGTGTCTGTGTCTCTTGTTGTGTGAGTGTGCACTCTGTGTCTCGACTGTGTGGTTTTACAGGCTCTGTCATTCGGAAGTGACAAAAGACGGCGGTGAAGAAAGACAAAAACAAAAGTACAAAAACAAAAGACAGAGGAGGAGCAGTCTGCTGGGATTTTTTTGAGGATGAGCGAGCCTTTCTCTCTTTGTCCCTGTCCCTTTTGTTTTATTCCTGTCATTTAGAGGAGGGGGTGTAACCATGGTTATCAGGAGCTCACTAGAAAAACAAAATGATGTTTTAAAGCATGAGTTTATCAGGAGTGTGTGTTTGTGCCACTTGTGCAGGCTTGCATGTCGGTGTAAAGTGTTTGTATGTATAAAGCTCTGTTTTTTTTTGTGCATGTTTTGGTGACTCATCCCTTCATAAGCACTGATTGATGTTAATGTAGACCAATAATAACCAGCGCCTGAGTGAGCCGCTGCAGCGAGGAGGGAAGGAGACAAAAGGAAACAACAGGCTGAAATAACGAAAGGAAATAAGGGAGCGAAAGATTTTAGTAATGAGGAGGCGTGAGGAGGAATTTGGAGGGTGTAAATCTCTGAAGGGTACATGAAAGAGCTCTACATAAATTAATATGCACAAACACACATATGTATACACATACACATGCATCTTTAGGCCCTCTGGGGTTTCACAGAAATAAATAATAATATTTCAAAAGTTGTAAACAACCACTGCCTTAAAAATGTGTTTTTAATGACAGACAGATCAAAAGCCTGAAATAAATGGTGTTGCTGTGTTATTATTATTATATAACATGCATGACCCTCTTCTGTATAAAAGCACCTGTATTTTGAGACAACTTTTCAAGATTACACATGCACCTTTTGCATTTTATCTCATATAAAAACATTGGTGACAGAAGTATCCTTTACTTTAATAAATCAATCAGAAAACCAGGAACCTTCTTGCTGTCAGGCAACAGTGCAAATCACTGCACCACTGTGCCATCCTTATATTATATCATTAGATTATTATTATGGATTAATCTGCTGATTATTTTAATTGATTGATTGGCTACAACCAACAGCACAAAGTGACACCTTCAGTTTGTTTATTTTGTCCAGCCAATAGTCCAAACCTTAAAATTATTTTGTTTACTTTAATTTAAAGGTCCAGTGTGTAGAATTAAGCAGCATCTACTTGTGTAGTTGCATGGATTGCACTTGCCTTGCCTCACCCTCCGTGCCAAAAAAGCCAGTGTTTGGTTTGTCCCTTCTGGGCTACACTGATATTGAACATGGCCAACTTTATGCATCTATCCATCCATTTTCAGTAACCGTTAATCCTTATCAGGGTCGCAGGTGGCCTATCCCAGCTGGCACTGGACAAGAGGCAGAGTACACCCTGGACAAGTTAAACTCTTCTTTGAGGAGCTGCAACCGTGAAATGTTATCTGACTAATCCGTTAAACAACTAATAATTTCAGCTCTAGATCTTTCATATACTGCTGGATTGTTTTATTTTATCAGCTCTTCATTTGTTTTGTCTGGAAAATCTTAAAAAGTAACGAAGCTGTGAAATAAATAAGTGCAAATGTAGTATAAATAAATGCCCTGTGAAATGTAGTGGAGTGAATAAAATACAAATTTATGCTCAAGCACAGTGCTTGAGTAAATACGCTTATTGTAGTTATATCCAACCACCGTAGAAAAGTTAGGCACATTAAAGTGACAAATCATCCAGTCAAAATTAGGTCTAGCCTGAGTATATTGCTGCAGGTCAGACTTCCTCTCATTTCTGTGCCTATTTTTTCATGATAAAATAAATCATAGTATCTAAGGGGTCTGTCTCGTTCTCTCTGTCTGCCCCACTTAACAAGCTACATGCTGGAAGGATTGTGTGTGACCTGTAGCCCCGGCTGGTGTGTATTTAAACCTACCACTCTCCCCTGACGTCCTTAGTAACTGTGCAACTCTCCTTGACTCACTGGCAAGGAGAGAGAATATGAAGCTGGGGATAAACACTGTCTTAATTTGGTATGTAAATATTGTGGTACAGTCTATTTGTGGACACCGGGGATTTTTTAATGTCAAACTACAGCAAGAGTGAACACTCTGACATGAACAATCCAAAACACAATACCTGGGAAATAATTTATGCACATTCATGCACAAAACTGCACAGCTTGTTTATTATAAAAAACATATTGTACATATATCTTCTAGTATTTACTCTTTATATTCCTTTATATGTATTTAATATATTTAAATATTTTTATATTCCTTTTTTTACTTAAAGCAACACATTTTTGTGATTTAGCACCCCCAGAGTGCAATACCACTGTCATAAATAAGGACAGCTTTACTCGTGTAGTTGTTATGATTACATTACTTATGATCAAAAAGTACTGAGTCGACAGCTTTGCTAACATTCTTGAGACATCAAGCAAGTGCAACAACACAAAGCTGTTTATTTCACCAAGCTCTCGACAACGACTAAAAGTCAGGTCCAGATTTACTATTGTCTGGCGACTTCCTGCTCACTTACGCTCCTCTCTTCTTAGCTTCCTCCATAAACATCACCTTTGGTCTTTTCACCTCTGTCATTATGTCCACAGAGGACGCTGAGCTCGGTTACATTGCCTGCTTGCCAACTCTGGTTCTGGCACGACACCGCCTCCGCTTCCCATCAGCATTCGTCCACGCCTGGGGCTGAAAATCTCCTCTTCCAAAATTCCCACAGTGCTCGGAGCTCACAGTCTAACTAACAAAGCTGACAAAGTGAGCTAGCATTAGCTAACAGCGGCTACAGTTCGCAGCAGTTTACTGTCCATCAAGAAACTCTGTAAATCAACGAGAGTTGAGGCAGAGCAGCTGGAGGACGTCAGAGGGAAAAACTGGAAAACATTTTCTCCATAAAATATGATCCAGTTTCACCAAAATAAGTGAAATAGTTGATGGTGTATGTACCTCTTGCAGGTCATTGTACAAAGTTGTGTAGAAACAGACATACTGGAAACCATTCACTTGTTTACAGGTCAGTGTCACCTCAAAACTTTATTTAAAGGTACAGTGTGTAGAATTTAGTTGCATTTAGTGGTCCAATCACTGCATTGTAATCTCCTCACATCACCCTCACCTTCCTAATGTAAAGGAGAAACAACACTTTAAGGACCCTGTTTAGAGTCAGTGTTTAGTTTGTCTGTTCTGGACTACTGTATAAATAAGGTGTTTCAACATGGCGGCCTCCATGAAAGGGGACCCTCTCACACTGTAGATATAAAAGGATATTTTTTAAGTAACAAACATAAAAAGATTCTTATTTTCAGGTGATTATACATGCATCAAAACATAGTTATGAATATTATATTCCATCTTTGCCTTATTCTGAAAATAGAGGCCCCAAATCTTACACACTGGACCTTTAATTTAAAGTCTGTTAGTTTATGGAAGAAAAGTTACACAATGTTGCTTTAATGTCTACTATGCACCATAACACCAAGACACATTTCTTGTATGTGAAAACCTAATTGGCAATAAAACTGAAGTGTAGCTTCAAGCATTGTGAGGCTTAAAAAGTGTGTGTGTGTTCTTTGTGAGAGCAGATCTGTTTGACACACTAATGTATGAGCCAGCTTGGAAAGAATTCGTGAAAGCTCAGCAATGTAATGGAGAGACAGTTGACAGTAACCTGGCAAAATGATGTGCTGTGTGTGTGTGTGTGTGTGTGTGTGTGTGTGTATGTGAGCGCAGTTTGTGGTGGCTTTAAATACGGATCAACCTGTCGTAAAACACACAGCTTGTCAGGTGAAATGACAGCACTGATGATCCAGCAAAGGCCTCAATGAAATGAAAGATTGTGTTTTTGTGTGTGTGTCTGACAGTTGTAATGAATAAAGGAATAGGTAGACGGAGACAGCATTGATTTGTGTGCTCTGTGGGGTTTTTTTTTCCTTCACTGGGACCCAAAAGTATACAAGTGTTTATTCTCATGCTCAGGGCGCTGTGTATTGGTGTACAGTGTATTATGCATTGTCTCACGCCTTGCTAGATGCCCTTAGATGTCTGATTGTGAGTAGAACTGCTTGTACGCACCACTTCCCCTCGCTTTATCTCTGTTTTTTCATAAAAATATGCATGATGCGGCAGCTTTCCTGTCAGTGCTCCGGGCAGCCGGTTCACTGGACAAGACTGGACAAATAGTACAACTGAAACTCTCCTCAGAAGCACTGTAGGTGCTCTGACTCTGACCTTACTTCTCTGTGAATGAACGAAGAGCAGCTTATCTGGACTTTTCTGGGTTTGTTGGTATTTTTCTGCCACGTGTGTGTTGTTTATTTCAAGTTGCTTGCCACAAAATGACACCTCAAATCTTTACAAGGTTCAGAGACAGGCAGGGCTATAGGCTACCATTAGTGAAACAGGATGTGTGTGTGCTTTTGTGTGTCTGGAAAGGCCTCAGTCATTCACCCTGCATGAACTACTGTCCTTTGTTTCCTCTCTAAAACACAGCAGTGGCTGATTCTCTGCATTGTCACTCACAGGCCGATGATTACTGTGGGAATGACGGATTGCTGAACTCTTTTTTTTGTCTCGTTTCTCTCCACTTATTTGACTTTCTCCATTCTCTCTCTCTTCTGGTCTGTTGATCTCTCAGAGATGGCGCTCCTCCCCGTCCTCCTCCTGCTGCTGCTGACTGTTGCTCATCGCGCCACCAGTGACTCTGAGGCTTCCCCAACAGGCTGCGGTTGGGGCATTGTGCGTCCCTACACCCTGCTCTGTGACCTGGACTCAATATGGGGTGTGGCTGTTGAGTCAGTGGCTGCCGGTGGGGCACTGACTGCAATCTTGCTAGCCCTAGTCCTGCTGTGCCGTTTGCACCACATTAGTGAGGCTGAGAAGCGCAGCGGCGTGGGACCCATCCTCCTGCTCCTACTCGGCACCCTTGGCTTATTCGGCCTGAGCTTTGCTTACCTGATCGAGCAGGATGAGTGTTTATGTTTGCTCCGCAGGGCCCTATGGGGTCTCCTGTTTGCAGTCTGCTTCTCCTGCTTGCTGGTTCAGGGCATCCGCCTGCGCAGGCTTGGCCGTGAACGCCGAAGCCCTGGTGGCTGCGCCCTAACGGGCCTTGCACTGGGTTTGAGTGCTGTGCAGGGCATCATCGCTGCAGAATGGCTGCTTCTGACCGTGCTGAGGGAGGGACGAGCTGCCTGTCAGTATCTACCACTGGACTTCTCACTAGCCTGCAGCTATGTGCTAGCCCTCCTACTAGCCGCCCTGACTGCTGCCTCCCTGGCCCTGTGTGGGAAGACACGTCAGTGGCGCTGCAATGCCGTCTGGCTGCTGGTGACATGCCTGCTGTCTGTGCTGCTGTGGGTGGCCTGGGTGGGCTTCTATCTGTATGGCAACGCCTGGCTGGGGAGGTCTCCGGAGTGGAACGATGCCACACTGGCTATTGCTTTAGTGGCTCAGGGCTGGCTGCTGTTGATCTTCCATGCCATTCCTGAATCCCACATCTGCCTGAGACCCCCTCCACAGCCCACTGCCCCGGATTACTTTGACACCTCCCAGAACTCGACACGCATGAGGGAGACCAGCTTCGATGAAGACATCCCGCTCTCTCACAGGCAGTTTGTGGAGAACCAGGGCTACGGATACAACGATGAGAACACTGCAGGTACAGTGCAATCCAATAATTTACAGCAGACAGGTCAGGTGTAATATGTGCGTAAAGGCTGTAGGTGGAATGTAGGCCAAAGTGAGTAATAGGACACGAGGAAATATTTGCATGTGTAGCTAGAAATAAGTACAGGAGGAAATATCTGTTCTGCAAGATTACACAGCAAGTGTTTCTTCCTTCAAGAAAGACATGATGAGTAATCAGACAGTGAGTAATCTCTGTCCGCTTCTCTGTTTACTTCATGCCAGGGTTGAGGAGCGGTAGCGGTGCTGGGCAACATAACAGTAACACCGGCGCCAGGCCAAGCGCTCCTTTCCGCAGCAACGTCTACCAGCCCACCGAGATGACCATGATCCTGAACGGGGGAGCGGTGAGTACATCCGCCCAGTCACAGGTACACGCCGCTTACACGCCGCTCTCTCATTCGACCACGCCGACAAGACTGCATGCACATTTGTGCGTTCCAGACCGTATGTCATTGCACAAGAATGAGGGGGAGGTGTGAGTGTGTGTGCATTATTAATTTGTTGGCGCATCGTCATGTGTTGTATTTTGTGGGCACATGCATGGATGGATTTGTCACAAACGGTCACTCATCTGACATTGATTTGCGTCTGGGTGAGCGTGCGAGAGCTTCCACGTGTGTGTAAATAAGCTGTGATGCTATCTGTCCACTGAGTGATGCGACTGTCTGCCGGCTGTCACCCCTTTCATTATGCAGGATGAATGGGCACTCGGGCTGGCACAGGTGAACTTATTTCCAGCAACTGTGTTATGAATTAAGCCCACCACACAACAGCACAACACACCACTGGAGGCTAAAACGCTGAAGCACACTATCTACTGACTAAAAGATAATTTGTAGTCTCTATTCCTAGAGATTGCAGCTAGGCGTGCTGATTTAGCCAACAAAGAGAACGCAGTGACTTCTCCCTAAGCTGCTCTGCATAAAATATCATTTGTTTGCACGAACAGTGTTTTTGTGTATTCATTTTAAAAACGAGGCAAGCTCATTTATATAACGTGCTTCATACTCATAGGGCTTTGCATAAGGCATAAAATATATTAAATGAAAAATTCTCACACAGTGATTTAAAAGGATAAAATATATTTAAAAGATGAAAGCACAGAATTAAAAGGGAGAGAGTAGGATGCAAGTGTAATGGCCTAAGAGTGTGTGATCGAGTTAACTGAATAGTTAAACGATTAGATAGATGAGACGATTGACACCACTCTCATGTCTGTCCATCAAATATTAAGCCAACACCAGCTTAGCATGCAGACTGAGAATAGAGGGGAACAGATAGTTAACAATAAACATCTAGCATACACAAGATGAGGTTTAAAATGTTAATTTAGAAGTGGATTTTGGTACTTTTGGGCAGATCCACGTGAGCCGTTTCCCCTTGTTTCCGGTCTTTGTGCTATGCTGGGCTAACCGACTTCTTGTTAAACATGAGAGCAGTGTTTTCTCGTCTCACTAAAGCAAAAAAAAAAGCTTAGTTCCCAAAATGTCTATTGCTTTAAAGTTTAAAGGTTGCAGGAGATGAGTCAGGTCTTCCATCTTCTGGAGGTTTGTTCCAGCTTTGTAGAGCACAATAATTAAATTCTGCTACTCCGTGGTTCGTTTTAACTAGGACAGCTACCAGATGACACAAGAGAGTTTTATTTTAAAGAAAAAGCCTGTCCGAGATGTATTCTGTCCTAAACCACGAAGGGATTTGTAGTAATCAGTATAAATGGGGCCTATGCAGCTGCAGTTTGCATGTTAAATAAAGATGCATAAGTATAATCCAGATTGTTAATTATTTACAATCTTAATTTTTCCCTCTACAGGTGCCCTCTGCACCTCCAACCTACACGGGGAGGCAGCTGTGGTGAGCGAGAGGATTGAAAAGAAGATGTGTGGTAAAAAAAGGAAGAGAAGAAGAGGATGGAGAGGATGAAGAGGGAGGGGTCCAGGACGAATGGCCCGCTGGGATAAATTGGACTTTCACTACAGACTTAAACACTGACCGTGTGCCAATCAACCATAGTATGAGTGTGTGTGAGAAAGTAGGGTATGGAGGACAGAGCTAAAGCTCTTCTAGCACACAAATCTCTATAGAAGAGTTGAAAACTCGACCAGCAAGTAGCAAAACAAAACACACGCTGACTCATTTCCAAAAAAAAAATCGACATGCAGTATTCTTTTTTAGTTTTGTTTGATTTGCTCCCCTGAGACTACAGCACTGTAAGCATCCTTGAAAACTGTGAAATCTATCGCTTTTTCCTGCTATGTCTCTCTTTCCTGTCAGTCTGGATGTCTTTTCCGCTGCTCATCACAATGCTGGCGCTCAAGTGGAAACATTTGGCTCTGTCCTCCATCCAACCAACCACAGCGTAGGTGAAAGACAGAGCACAGAGCACATGGGTGACTGTACAGCTCGATCACCGCCCTCTTAAAAATAATCCAACCTCTGTGGGTGTGTATGTAGAGTATATAAGAGGAAAAAAAACAGTGTGCGTGTATTCCCTACACCTGAACTCCAACACTTCCTTTTTCAGACTGTTACACCTCAGCTTCACCCTTGAACAACGTCTCCTCCCTCCCTCTCCATCGCTGTTGCCGGTTTGCGTTTCTCTGCAACGTCTGTGAATAATAACACATAACTCTTCTCACCTTGCCTCATCCTCCCACCTGCATGGACACTTTGCGAAATGCGAAACAAACTGTGAAGGCCGAATTGCAGTCGGTAAAGACGTTCCCAGTGACCGCAAACACAACAAAAGCAGCCTGAACAGAGGGATCACAAGCTGCTAATGAACTGCTGTTAGATATATATATGAAAATATAAAGGAGCGGTGTGGATTCTGATTGGATGAGGAGGGTGTCAATCATCAGTGGGTAGGCACCGCTTCATGAATCTAGGTCAGACTACTGTGTGCTGCTCTCCCACATCTCCGGTGGCCACTGGCAGTTTGAACCAGCCAGGAGAAACTGTCACTTTATATCAGCAGGAAACGGAGCGAGGAAATGAAATGGTCTCCTGTTCTTAGTTCCTCTATCTGTGTTTTATGTGTGCGTATGTTGGGTGTTGTGACCTTATGAGTGTCGGGAGTTTGAATTCAAAGTCGAGGTTGCTTTGTGGTGCTAAATATTCCTCCACATGACTTCTCAGTGAGGCACAGAACCACAGGACGATGCAGATACAGCAGTCAAGCTGTGAGTGACAGACTATATAGCTGTGTGTGCCTGTGTGTGGAGATATCCTAGAGCCTTAGAAAGATCAGATTTACAGTTCAAGGTAGAAAACGGGAGATCAAATGGATGGGAAGCGCGAGGAGGAAGGAGATAGCGAGAGGCGAGGCGGTCCGAGGGGAATGAAATCCCTGTGACTTCCTTCAGTTTAGACCTATCTGTTTGAGAAAATGGCTCCCTGGTCTGTCTGTGTGTGTGTTTGTGTGTAATGTGGGGGCGGCCGATGCTCGCTCCGCCGTACGTGGTTGTCTTCTTCATCTGGTGAAGCGTCTCTTCCCCCCTCCTCCTCCACCTCCTCTTCATCCTGCTCCTGCCTTTCTGTGGTCGGCTATAGCTCAAGTCTCCGTGCCAAGAGGGACTCTTGTTTCACTGGAGTCTCCGTTTCACGCCCTTTCCCTTCATCATGACACCGGCTCTCTCCATCTCTCTCTTCACCCGAGAAGCTGTGTACATAGTAGTGCTGTAAAGCTTTGCTTGCTTGTTTACTTTTTTTAACTGTAGGCTGAATTTAGACACCAGTGTCATATGACTGACTACTGCAAACTGTTTCTATCTGGGGATTTTGTTTTTTTTTTTAACTGGTTTGCTTTGTGTTCATACATTTGCTTGTTGTTACATTATACTTTTATTTTTCTCTTGCTGGTGTCTTTTATTTTTTAAACTAGTATTTTGGAACTATTTTGCCAACACTAGATATGCTTTTATTTTGTTTTTATTGTTTGATTAATGTTCAAGGAAGTAATATGAGTTGTCATCTATAGGGATTTACATTGGTTGAACCTCCTGCGCAGTATTCTCACTCAAGACGGTGTTCCACACTTTGCTGTAACAGTTACAGGGACTATAGCTGTGAACAACTTTTGGCACTTCATGCAGTAAACAAAGATCAATCTGTCATACTATAGCGATAATTATAAAAAAAACAACAAAAAAAAAAAACAGAGCAGGGAGGCCTAAAAAAAAAAAAAACTCCAAGCCCATCAACAGTCGTTGATGACCCCTGGTCTTACAGGAACCCTCAACTAAGAAAAGACTAAGGGTCAACCCTCGACTGCTGTATGTTTATGTCTTACCCACTGGCTATTCTAAAATAGGACTGGTACCAGGAGGCCAGCTCCATGCCCAAAGAGAGCGTGTCCTGCTACGTCAGGCTCTGTTTGGGCCAACCCTGGTCAAAAACAGGCTACGGGTCCCAAATCTGTGCATCGTAGCCCATTAAGAAGAACTGTCCTCAGGGTTTTGGATAGTCAGTAGTAGCGAGTCAAAGTTCTCGACACTGAGAACGGAGGGGGGGAGGTTTCAGTTCTTGTGATGAATTCACTCAATGTGGAAAAAAAATGAATAATAACATGTGACTTTGTAGATTTTGCACTTGTCGACTACCTATCTGTGCATGCTTATCACCATTTCTACATGTAAGACCTTTCTCAGACGTACTTTTGAATACTAACTCTATTTATGTAAGGGTCATGTGACAGCAATCATAATTTCAGTGTATATCAAATGACACACTTAATGTCTGTGCTTTCTTAAACACAAAAGAGAGCTGGCTCTTGAGAAGCAAAGAGATTAAAGTCAGAGGAAAAATGGTCCAAAAATATTATGATTCCCCAAAAAGGAACACAATGCCATCATCACTGGACCTAATAATAACTTCCTCTGTTAGTTTGAAGACTCGAGGGGACAAAAAAAGAGAATCTTCTGGCTGATATTGTCTCTGTGTTTAAAATCAAATAGACTGTGGTGAAATTTGCACAAAACTTCTATATGTTAAGTTTGTCATCCCTGGGCAGCCCACTGAGCACCCATCCTCCCTGGGTTTGACATGTCCTTGCCTGTCCTCTTCTGATTTGTCTTGCCTTCAGACTGTTCCAGCGGGGCAGCTGACAGGGGTGATATTGGTTTTCACAGCTGTGACTGTGCAGTGACGCAGCATGCCTATGTATAGAACTTTATTCCCCTGATTAGAAAAAGAAAAAAACAGTAAACTCTCTTGTTTCTGTAACTGAATCAGGAAAAAAAAAGTTCAATAAAAGTGTCATGTTTGTAGTTAACTTTTAATTGGATGTGGTGTTTTTTCTTTCAATAGAAATGATACAGTGCTAGAATGTCAAAATCTGAGCTGGGATGATTTTTTTGGGATCACGATTTATTGGCCAATATTTGTTTTATAATAGAAAGGGAAAAAAGATAAACATATTCAAAAAGGATCCCTTTAATTAGTCTCTTAAAGGCAGAGATATGTACTAAGTGGGATGTGTTACATTTGAGCAATAAACTTTTGGTGCTCTATATTGCATAAACTATGTAATGGACAGTGGTGTAGCCAAGACCACCTAAAACAAGACCAGAGTATATTGAGACCAAGACCAAAACTTAGAGGTTTTGAGATCAAGTCAAGATCAAGACCAAAACCAAGGCAATATGAGGCAGAGTCAAGACTAAGACCAGCTACGAGTACTTAGGTAGCTAATATTCCGACATCTCTGAACCATGGTGAGAGTGAACTGCAACTATAGTTTTGGTTCACTCTCACCAAGTCTCAAGTGTCGTTTTTGGCTGTAGCAAAGCTATAAGAACAGTCTGTAAACTACCTTCTCAGCACCAAACACCAGACAGACAGTTGGCAACTAGCTGGTGAACACAGTAAAGCATTTAGCAGCTAAATAGCTGATACTGGTACTGATTGCAGATGTTAAAGACCAAAACGCAGGTAGTCAGGTAGCCAGAATTATAACTCCAAATGAATTATAATGTTGCTACGTAACTGCTGCGTGTGTAAGTAAGTGACTGAAGTATGAAATTAACTTAAAAGGTGAAGAAATATCAATGTTGTGGACAAACAATAATAATTAACTCATTGTTTCTATGAAAAATTAGGATTAATTTAGGAATCCAACAATCCCTTTAATCTTCTCACTTTTGCACTCAAATAAATAAAATAAATAAAAACATTAATATTAATAATAGTATTAATAAATAAACAGTGTGTTTGAACAATGTTTGGAATACTGTATATATCTAAGATCATGGTGTAAATCAGTGAATACCTAGCTCACACAGGAGTACTCTCTAAACTCAGCATCTCTGTGTGTAAACACGGTTGTATACTATACTTTCACCTTCAGCCTAGAACCGCAGCACAGAACCAGTTGTTTTCTGGCTTTGCTCTGACAGCCTGGTGCCCACTCCCTCCTGCTACTGTGTGATCCAGTTTCAGTCAGGGCCCAGTGCTGCCAGACTCTGTGGAGCTTGCTGCACTATCAGATGTCTCCAGAATGGGCTGTTTTATCACCTCACCCAGTGGCAGCTGTCTCCAAGGCATCCACATACCTGCACAGGGAGATATATGACCCTCCTCATGCCTCACTGTGAGGCGGTGCGCATCAGTGACTGGGATGGTCGGGAAAGCCGTCCGTCAACCAGACCGCCACCTTGCTGCTCTGCAGAGACACTGATGGGTGGAAACCAGAAGTATCCTCTCAGGTACGCAGGGTTCAAGGAGTGATGGAAATATACCAGGAGTGCACTTTATTTTCTCAGTTTAATTGACATTCAGACAGGAGAATACAGTTATAACTTGTGTTTTAAGTTGACATGAAGGACAGTAAAGAACTGCAGAGTCATTTGGGCAGCATGCGTCGTTTTCAGCCTGAACATGTTTTTTTTACATAGTGAACTTTCCATGGCTGATACGTGACATTTAAGTTGATGTTTGATTGCTACCAGGCAGTCAGTCTAACTCTGCTGTCATATGTGAAAGCACAACAAGAAATGACAGTGTGCAGAACAAATTCACAGACAATAGATACAACCACACAGTGTCAAATGACAGTATATTTATTGTGATCGCTATTTTATCTTTTAATGAGTGGATGATTTTTCTATATTAGGCCAAGCCACAAACCATCACATCACTTCTCTGCCTTAACAAACGTCCAGTGTATCCATAAAATACATAAACTAATGTTAAGAATATTATATAATATCCAACCTGCCTTACATTTGATCCCCATAGTGTCAGAAGATACATAACGGGGTTGTTATGACTAAAATAGTCATTCCTCTTTGCTGCTCTGTCACATTGTTGTCAATTATACACCAGTGAGCTAAGAGATGTTTTAAAACATGCTTTTTTTTATTCTCTGTTTCCTTGACAGGGTAATTTCCTTTTCTGATAAACAGGATAGAAAGTACTGCTTTGCACGCAGAGTCACCTTTCACTCCGGCCTCAGTTCCTGGCTTGAATCGAAATGCTATAACCTCTTCTGTGGGTGGATACGTATTGCTAAGGAAAAAGGAAATGACAAGGCAAGGAAATACGAGTTGGTTATCTTCCAGTGAGCTATCAGCTAGAGGTGCAGACAGTAAATATTAAGTCTGTTACGAGACGTAGTATAATAAGTGAACCGTACTATATGCTGTTCATTTGCTGGGTGATCCATCAAAATGGCAATGAAAGCAATCAACTAATTTGACATGGATCTGTGGTTATAAATCCCTGCTTGGCCATATCCAATTGGTTACAGGCATTTTTAATGGCTTGTTTGACTGATCACTTTGGTTAGTTTGACATCAACCTAACACAGTTTAATAGCCTTTAAACAACAGAGAAACCTTGTATGCAGAGTTAATGATTTGTTAATAGTGTCACAGGTCTAGCTCAGGTTGTGAGTTCCTATTAAAGACGGAGACACAGCAGCGAGGGATTTGTCACCAGGCTCGGATACAGCCAGGAAATCCGTCATCGGTGATAGCGTGGAGGCCTGTTTCTCCGCACTGCGTATGCTGGGAGTCAGCCACTCACCGCCCTCAGGGGTCATCTGGGTGGTGGGGGTGTGGACCACAGTGCTCTGGGGGGTGGGGGAGACTACCTGGATGGACACATCTGAGTCGCCGGGCTGGGGGCTTTCTGGAAGATCTGTCATTGCAGAGCCCACTGGAGACAAACAAGAGCTGCATCTTTAATATGAACAGGGTCATTGTTGTTTTAAGTCGACCGTGATAAATGTCAATCATTTAGAAATGTGCACAGCAGACAAAACACTTTATTTAGCCATTCTGCTGCACAAACAATAGTTTGTTGCCTTCAAAAACCAGAAAAAGTCATGTTAAAAGATCAAAGACATCCAAGATCCTTAAACCAAAAACATGCTGACATGTTGGCGATGATTTAATAGACTTTATTTTGCACAACTTTCTGTTTCTAGCACCAATATTGCAATAAGAAATATTAAGAAAGTTTGTTTGCAAGACCTCTCTCTATCAGTAAAACAAAGACATATCTACTTAACAATGTGAGTGATCTGTTTCTGGTAAGTACATTTCAAATTATAGTTCATAGAAAACAATATTTTACTGAGGCCTGGGTTGAAAAAACAAACTGTCTAACCAGTTCAGCTGGTCACTGACACTCTGTCTGTGACAGCTGCAAAGCTATTGTGGTGGCCTTTTGTTATCTGCCAGTGAGAGACTTTATAGAGGTGAAGCTATGATGAATAGACTGCTATATTTGGCCATTTACACCACGAGAGCCACAGACAGATTGTCAACGATGGTGGTGAAAGTTGTTTTGCTTTATTTACACACTAATGACTGTAACTGTGGTTTGAAGTGTGGTTTTGAAAGGAGCTAATTACAGTTTTCTTTTAGGTGCATCTTTACACTCTGTAGCATCAACATCTGCACCTCCTGCAGCTCTTTAGCACCTTTTTATGATGTAGAAAATAATTTGTTTCTGTTTCAAACACCGTGACTGATACTCTTCATAATGTGCCATTTATAAACATGGGGTGGAGGGTCTTTATAATAAAGGATGATAATAAAAATGCAGAGTGTGGCTTATGTCAGACTTGGGAATAATTAACTGTAATTGGCACATTTATATAACTGTTTTATGTCATGATATACTCCACAGGCAACAACTTGAGCTGTACTCTGACTTATTACTATTAGTACCTTTAGGAGTAAGAGTGTTTTCCCAGGCTAGCTTGCTGGCTCTGTTTTAACAGCACAATGGTAAACATCCAACATGTCAGGCTACAGTCAAGGACAGTCGTGGTGATTCACGAGCTGTTGAGAGCTGCACCTGTCCAATGGGCCTCGACCTTTTGACTATGACGCATCATCCTGTGTCTGCTCTTTGAATAACTTTGCTCTTCTCCCTTTTGTTTTTCTCTCCATCTCTGACTAATTCTGATTTCAGACTGTGAAATGGCAGAAGAGGTATCACATGTTGGTTTCCTTGGGTCAAATGAGACGAGTGCAGCTGTTGGATCGACTTAAAGAGCGTGTATACAGTAGGGAGAGGGCTTCCCTAAATAATTTCTCTCTCAAGCTCACCCTCTCTCACGACCACAGTGCCAAATGTGGCGTCATGCTTACTTCATGACATCCAAAACAACAACAGACAGTCTGCTTCCAGCTCACACATTTCCTTTAGACATCAGAGAGGCCAGAAAATGCTCTCCATTCATGACTTTCTTGTGCACCACACACAGCCCCCCAGTGTTAGAATGACAGGTCAGCAGTAGCAGTAGCTAGCAGCAGCACAGTTCGGCTGTTCGTCGGCCCGCCGCAGCTGCAGTGGGCGCCTTTGTTTTGTGGAATGTGTCAGTGTGGAAGAAACCTGTGTTTATGATGGCGTTGTTGTTTGTGAGCCACAAAAACAGCAATACTATGACACCTAGCTTTATTCTGCAAGTTGCAGTGTGTGTGTTGAAGCAGCTATAATGACATTTTTTGGATGGATTGCATGACAGCTTGATTGTGAAAGGGGTCACTCGAGTCGTGATTCTGCAGTCTCACTCAGGTTTGGTTTTATGGCTGACAAATTTACTGCTTTGGTTCACTCTCACTGGTTTGGTCATTTTTGGTCAGAGCAGGCAGCTGTTTTAACCAAAAATGCTCCAAAAACCCACTGCACATGACATGCTCAGCACCCCAAATGCCAAACAAAATGAATGAGATCTTAGGTAGTCCCCTCAGGAGTTAGTGAACATTAACCCAGAGCTACAGGAGTGTGAACTGGACTTAGATTTACTAGGTGAAAACAACTACAACTAAATGAAGGCTAATATTGCTTCATATCTGCCAGATATGTGAATGAGCAACTTACAAGGTGACAATAAGTCACACTAAGTGTTGTGTTCACAGCTTGTTTTCGCTGTCTCCAAGTGGCCCAAAATGTCAGCAATTGCAGGTTTAAGCACAACGTGTCCTCAGGTTGTAGTACAGCCATAATGCCTTATCATGACAGTAAAATGCAGTGGTTTCCAATTTTTTTGACTGTTGTGTTTCCACTGCATTGTACGGCTTGACTAAACTCAACTCTCTTTTCTCAATTTCATTTTCCACTGCAGATAGTAGCCTCTTAATGTAGGCGCTTATCCGCCTACATTAGTACTGGCTCAGCTCATTCGGAACCTGGACCAAGGTGATACCAAAAAAATCCACAACTTCTGACAATGCAAAATCCAAAAAGTCTGAGTCGTTAATCTTTAATATAATGAGTCAAGTTTTTATTATAACCAAAACAGTCTTTTCATGATCCCTCTGGTAACTGTATACTGTCTGGAAATGACTTGTACAGTTTACCACTGTGTGTGTGTGTGTGTGTGTGTGTGTGTGTGTGTGTGTGTGTGTGTTCAAGGGCAAAGATTCGTCACTCTCAATGAGCTCTAATGCCAGTCAGTCACACTGGACTTGGGTCCACATTCTCAGCTGCTCTGCTCTGTCCTTCATGTGTGCTCACACACAAACACACTCACACACACACATTCACTCAAAGGTCTAGAAACATTCAGCATTTATCACTAACGATTATCATTTTATACTTCTCCCTGTCTTCATCCTCCCCCGTCTTTGCTCTCTATCTCTTCTCTTTCTGCACATTTATCCCCAGTCACCATCCTCTGCTCTGTCTGTCACACACACTCTGAGCCCTGCAGACATTTTGTCTCTCTTTCTTCTCACTCTCTCTCTCACTGTCTCTTTCTCTGTCTCTGCCCTCTTTCTCTCTTTGTGTCACTGCTCTCTGAATCCTCACCTCAACGTTGCCTTAATCTCAAAATCTTCTTGGTATAAATACTATATCTCTGCAGTTTATATGTGTGTATATTAGTGTGCATAGTACTGTGTGGAGTTTTCGCTTGTTTGTGTGAATGTTATCGTGTGTTGGCATCCTGCCTACGTATCAGCAGCTGCTGTCAGCCACAGGAGAAATTTCAAGATCAACGGTATTGTGTTGCCTGTGAACCCAAGGCCTGGCATTCAGTAATACTGTGTGTGTGTGTGTGTGTGTGTGTGTAGATGTGTAGGTGTGTGCATGCATGTGTGTGCTCTCACCTCGGCTTTCTTGTTGGGCCCAGAAGTGCTCGACAGTTTTGGCAATGTCATGGTTCTCTCTCAGTTCTTTCTGCCACTGGCGCAGCTCCTGCACATCTGGGCGTGCCCGGATCTATAACACCCACACACACACACACACACACACACACAAAGCAAATGCATAAATTCACATTAGCAAACATCATCAATAATGTAATTAAGCTGCAAGATGATCAGTACGAGGAATCTGCCAGTGTTGTCTAAAGCTTATTTGAAGTGTCCACTATGTTTTTTAGTTAATATATCATTGATTCATTGATTTGTTTAGTGGTTAAACAATGAAAATAACTCATTCACTCTCATACATCATCATTCAGGTCACATCTGTTCGGCTGACAATGCTTATACTCTGTGTTCATATTACATGGTAACATTTGTTGCTTCTTTTCAGTTTAATTCATTTATTCTGTTTACTTTTATTGCCTTGATTTTATGTTATAATTCTTAAAATTCTTTTTAATTAATTTAGATTATAAATCTTAATTCTCCCATGTGATGCATGTCATAACTTTCTCTCAAAGGTGCTCTATATTAGTATATTAGTATATACAAGATAATCTAATCTGTATATTATTGTTTTTATGTTTTGAATGTGTGGTAAATTGTGAAATGCAACCTTAACTTTGATGCTACACCTTTGCATAACACAGATATGAACTGAACATATATTAAATAATGTGCGTGGCTCAGTTTTGCTCTAGTCTGCAGAGACAAAAAAGAGTGATGAAGCATGGTGAGATGACTGACTGAGTGTGTTTGTGTATCTGTGTCCACATATTTGGGTAAATGGGTCAAATTCTGCTGCAGATTAATGTCAATAAACTGTCCCCGATTCTTCTCTCTGTCCAGGCTGTAGTTAGCATGATTTATGCTTTTGTTCTTGGAGGAAACCCCTGTAGTTGTTATGTGTGTCTGTGTGTGGGTGGCTGGCTTTCCTGAGTGATTAATAAACAGACTTGCTGTTTTAGATGAATAGAAAATGTCTCTGAAGAGCTCACTCTGTCTTTCCTTTCTTTATCTCCTACACTAACTCCTTCTGCTTCCCTTTCTTCCTTCCTCCTCTTCTCTTTCTTCTCCTTCAGTACACAGATGTACCTCTCACTCTCCTCACAACTCAAACATCATCATCATATCCCTCAAACCTTATTCTTTTTATCCCTCTCCATCCGTCCCACTCCTCTGTTTTCTTCCCAGTCTTGTTTTCCTCTTATTTCTCCCTCTCCATTCCACCCCAACTTTCTCCCGGAGTGCCTACATGAATGGCAACAATAGTGTTGCTATTAGCAGTGGGTATGAAAGTGGGCCTGTTATATAAGCCTGGCGATGGTTTGAGGAATGGGTAAGGCTAGCAGGCTCCAATAGTTAATTTATCGGGTGTCACAGCAGTCCCTCTGCTGATGGGAGCAAACCATACAAATGGAAATGAGGGTGAGGGTCAGGAAGGGTGGGGGGTTGAAGTCTGTTGTGTTTGCTCACCATCCCCTTGTATCTGTGTGGCCAATTCTACTCTGTGTCACTTTCCATTGGTGTCCAGCAGAAACCTTATATCTCGAGTTTTTCTTCTGTTGCTGTCAGCTACTGCTAAATGATAATGATTTAATATCTGACGGCCAATGGACCCCCGAGGCAATGCTTAAATGTGTCACTGTTCCTGGAAAGCTTGTTTTCTGGATATACATGCAGGATGCCGACGGTTTGTGGGTGATCGCAGGAGACAAAGAGCTGAGTTGAGTGTGTGTGCGTGAGCGTTTCGAAGCCTGTCTGTGTGCATCAGCACAGCTGATTAACAGGGCTGCAGTATTGTTTTGACTCTGTATGCTACTTGTGAGCACATACACATTTGAACTTGATTTCCAACATTAAATTATGTTCTTCTTCATATATTCTTCCTAGTTTGAATCATCAACCAACCTCTGATAATACAATATCTTCTGTTTCAGTGTGCTTTTGTGTAAATCCTCTCATGCTATGTGTATGCATGAAGGTTGGGATTAGAGCAATTAGAAAATTAGAAGACATTGCAAGGCTGCATGCATTCACACGCCTTATTTGACACGCAAAAGCAAAGCCAAATGTGCACATATTGAAAATCAAACTCAAAGTCGACACCTTCAGAAACACAAGCAGAAACCACTACACTCACACACAGAAATGCATACAACAGCCGCACGGTGACGCAAACTGTGCACTCTCTGCCCTCTTTCTCACACACACTTCAGTCCCACTTGCACAGCCTTTCAAGCTGCCTTCCTTTTTGTGCAAAGCTGCCTGTGAGACTGAGCTCCTCACCCATTCTCACACTCTGCGGCAGCACAATGGCTTCTGTTTGGAGGAACTGGCTGCAGTCACATCACCAGCCTCTCTGACAGGCCGCATAAAGACACAGTCACCACAGCCTGCTCAGCCACCCACCAATCCATCATCTTTTTGTTGACCAGTGCTTCCATCAAGACTTAACCATGCTGAGCAACCTGTGATTTGATTCATGCCTTTGTAGAGTACGGCACCGTGAGCGGTTGCACCGTGGCCCTTCTGTCCTTTGTAAGAACACTTAAAAGGTAAATTAGATGTTAAACACTCTCTATATTACAGATGGTAGTGGATATCACAGGAGTAGGCCCTTCATGCTGTGACCAGTCCATCTCATTTTGGGACATTGTGGCCCTAAGGCCCCTCTAAAGCAAGGGGAAGTGAGGACAAAGCAGGGCCAGTGGCTACTGGATGGCCTGAGTGCCTGTGACATATTTTCTGCATGCGTGTCACTGCACGTGGCCCGTCACTGACTCAATACTGGACCTCAATTCAAACCATTCATCTATTGCTGCCCTCGGATCATTCAGCTGGAATCACAGACCTAGTTCTGTTGTTGACTATACAGCTCTTTGGGTATAACTGTGAGATTCTTTCAAACAGCTCTATTAGTAAATGCCAGGAAGAATACACTCAGTACCCACAGTGTCCCACTTTTAAACAATAACGGACCTCTAGTCCAAGAAGACTTTCCTCAGACATGTCAAAACATCTTTTTAAACTGCATGATAATAAAATTAAATATTTACTTATTATTATTTTTGAGCACTACATTGTAACTCTGAGAAACAAAGCACCCAACTTTAGGTGAGGAAATCTACATGAGGTTTTCTGCAAGTTTAACAAAGATTTAAGCCAAAATGACCAAGATAATGAAAACAAGTTAAGATTTTAGAGTTGTAGTTTGATATTCTGTGAAATACTCCTGCTTTATTGTGGATATTTAGGTAACAAAATCCACCTACCAGCACCTTGAATCCTCATAAATAAACACATTATATTTTGTCTGTTTCATCTGTACACATGTAAAAATGACAATTTGCTGTTTTACACAGGTTTTGTGGCAGACCATTTCTTGTCCGCTGGTTGCCTGGCAACTGCTCCAAACCAGGAAACAGTCCGACACATAACCCTCACAAAACAACAAGGTGAATTATCTTATTTTGTACAAAGCCAGGCTAGCTATTTTCCACTGTTTCCATTCTTTGTGTTATGCTAAGCTAACTGACTAACTGTTAGTTTATATTACCTGTACAGACAAGAGAGTGGTATCAATCTTCATACTACATCTAACTCTTTGCCAGACAGCAAATAAGCTTACAAACATCTCACGTGGACAGAATTTAGTATGTTGGGTTAGGTTGCACAAGTCTATGCTGCACAGGACAGTGCTGTGCTATAGTAAAGCCAGGAAAAAGTCAAACATTCTGTGTACGCTTAATCAATCTACAAATAGTGAATAGTGAAAATGATTATGATAAAAGCCTGCTTCTTTACTCGACCACAAACCCCTAATACTGACAGCCTAATTCTAATGCCTATTTATTACCCAGTAGAAACATTACTCCGACTCAGCTGACTAGACCCGAGAGAGCCTGAGAAGTCTTAGTGATCAGTGTGTGTGTTTATGTGTGTGTGCATGTGTGTACATATGTGTGCATTACAGTAGCAGGCAGGAATGGATTAGAGTTGGGCTAAGGCACACAGTCTAAAGGAGATTATGTAATATGTTTAGACCTATCAGCTCTTTATAGTCATGAGTGAAACAAGAGACAATAACATTGTCTGGGTCATAGATGTGAGTTAGTTTGTGTGTGTGTGTGTGTGTGTGTTTGTCTGCTGCTCGTCTTCAGTCCTGTTTTGATGAAACTTATTAATAATGTAGGGATAGAACTCCAATCTACAAAAATACCCTCCTTCCATGCTTCCTGTCCTGGCTCTCAGTCTGTCTGTCTTTCTTACAAACACACACACACACAGATACAGTCACACAAATATACACACACCCTCTGCAGTCAGCGCTGCGTCAGGCAGGTTATATAACAGCAGAGGGTGTAAGACTGAGGGGGAAAGAGGGGGTGAAGAGAACAGGGTATATTTATAAATGTACAGGACTGTAATTGGGATCAAATTTATATCAGGATATTATCAAATAATTATTTTGATATCTGTATGATAAGTTTTAGTGAAATATAAAAAAAAAAAACACACAGAAACTGAGTCAAATTGTTTTTGTGTATGTTTTTCTATAGCGAAATCCCATAATCCTATTACACTCTTACAATACAAACCCTCAGAAATATTCTCAAGTATTTAGAAATTTCACTGAGGATTGAATATGGTGAAATATAGCTTGTTATTGTTCCCTTAGATACTAAGTCTGTGAGCCATGATATCTTGAAATGAAAAGAACGCGTTTATAATGGGAGACAATTATCACGTTATTTGTAAAACACATACAGTACATACATATGCTCACACCAAACAACGATTCACACGCAGTAACTAATGAAGTTTTCCAGTGCATCAGAGCTTACACTTTACAGCTGACTGTTTGTGTTGATGTCCTCGTCTCTGCTCTGCTGCCCACTGAGCTATTAACTGCTGTTTTTCTCTCCGGCCAAGGTAACAGCAGTCGTGACACACTACAACCTCTGTCAGGACTTTGCCTCGGTGCCCATACCCAAAATATCTCCACCCTGTACATCTTGAATAAGTCATGATCCTAAGAGGCCAACACTCAACTTCGGGTCCCGATTGTTCTGCGTTCACAGCCTCCATCTCTGTCCCTATTCTTACCCGCTACAGATGTTGCCAAGGTTGCATTATCCTAAATCTATCCCCATTCCTAATCCAAGGCCCCTCTGAAACACCATCTTTCCTCTTTCCACCCTTTCGTCATCCACCTAAAAATATTCCCAACATAGCCTGAGCTTCATCCAGATATATCCTCTCATTCTCTCACTACTAACTCTCTTTCTGGCAGTGTCTCTCTTCCTCTAAATCCTGTGGGGTGCTGAGCTGCAGTGCTAGCGGTGGCCCTACTGAACCTCTCTTAATTCAGGGTAAACTCATTGAGGAGTGACAGGCAGCTGGCTCAATGCTGCCACCTCATGTGAGCAAAGGCCAATTAAAGGTCTACTTGTGCCCCCTGCTGGTGCACAAGTAGACCAAATGTGGATGCATGCGCACACACACATTCAACAAAGCTTTTCATGCACACACCCACTAATTCAACTACATGCAAAAAGCATATTTTCAGCTCATTCATACAGAATGTATTGTGCATGACAGCACAGCTGGCAGCTTTTGCAATGGTTTGTGCAGCAAGACTGCAGCTGAATCCTCTCACAAGCACGGAGGATAGAAACAAAAAATAAGAGCTTCTGGTCAGACAAACAAAAACATGACCACTTACTCCACTTACATCCTTTCAACACACAAGACTGGGTTTGGTTGTGTGTGAGTGCAGAAGAAGCACTGCTGTTTGCCTCTGGTAGTGTCTGTTTATGTCTATTTATATCATAGTACAGAGCACTTCAGATGACAACACCCACGCAGGAAGGAATTAAATCCCAACCATCACTGATGACATAATCAAGCTGCTGAATGAAATTGCAGTCCCTGTGGAAAAGGGGCTTTTCAGCAGGATTGGATTATACAACAAGACTGCACTGTGGGCCAATGAACATGCAGGAGGGCGCCTGTTGTATCAGACCCACACACCCAGGCAGAAAGGCTCACTGTGCTGTGCAGGGGAGCTGCATGGTTTCTTCACACTCCCTACTTCAAAATGCAAATTTCTTTCCACATTGTAACTTATTTGAAAGTCAATATCATGTTATTATCATGTTATTATCATGTTAGATTAAGTTACATTACCATCTGACTCAGTGTGTTACATTAACATACATATCTTCTTTGGATTACCTCTTTTTGAATATCTTGGATATTTCAAATATTCTTATACTGCATATTGTGAACTCTTGATCATACCCTGGTGAAAAAAACTGTGTACTAGTACTTTCTTTAGCTTCAGCTTTTTATCTTCTTTATATTTTTCTACTTACTATGCTTGTTATGCTACAAAACACCACATTAAATTACTTGTTACTTGTATATGAAAACCTATTAATAGCAATTAAGCTCTGATTTATTTAGAAGTCACATTCTAATTTAATCAGTCTGAAGCCTGACTAGTCCAGCAAGGGACAACTAAACTTATGTGTAAATATGTAATAAGTTATAGGTCTGTAAACACTGTAATGTAATATGCATCCAGGATAAATCTTTTGGATTTTCTTCTAGGCTTTTAATTTGAAATTTCTTAGATTTTACAGACCTGTGTTGGGCCCCTGTAATATATTTTCCTCCACATCTGTCTGTCTGCATTCCTAGCCCTTTACTTTTACCATACATTTGGACAGAAAGCCTGCAAACAGCTTCTGGTCTGGTCATGTTACCTTGTATCCCCTCCAGAAAGCCTGGATGAGCAGAGCAGCCTGATCCTCGTTCAGCAGGAGAAACAGAGGGAGGGGAGGCCTGGGACTGAAGATAGAGACAGAAAAAAGAGATAAAAACAAGAAAAAAAAACATGATGATGTGTCATCTGCATTTAAAAAAACAAACAACAAAAAAATGTAATGCTAAATGTATGCATGTAATTGTTAAAGTGCATGTTTGTGTGTTGTCATAATGTATGGTGTAATGCATGTAACGTACAGAATGATTTACTTTTTTTATATTTTATATTTGAAATTAATGTTTATTTTACACTTCAGACACTGAAGAGTGGACATGAACATGAACTTGACCATGAAGTTATATTTTTGTATAACAAGCATTGAATTTACAGGTAACAGCTGTAGCATGTATGTGTGACAGGTTGAGGAGACACTCACTGCATGCTCAGCCAGTCTTTCACAAAGTGGATGTCGTGGAAGTTCACTGGGACTTGTCCTTGCCTGCGGGGGTTGTGGCTGAGCAAAAAGGAAGAGCGAGTGAGGATGTAAAAAAACACAAAAAAACAACATGACACAGCACCCAAAATATAGCATTTAAGAGAAATGATGGGGAAACAGTGAGCATTATACAGTTAAGACAGGACTGTGTGCGTGTGTAGGTGGGAGGACTCTTACTTGTAGAGCCATTCACTTAGAAAGTCGCACGGGTTAAATGCTGTTATTTTCCTCTGCAATACAAAAGACAGCAATCAATGCATTGTACAGAAGCAAAAGTAGTATTCAGTATTACTTGTACTCATTACATGAGTACAAGTAATATTAGAACAATGTAAAAATACTTTATTAAAAGTCCTGCACTCAAAATCTGACTTGAGTAAAAGCAGAGAAGTGTTACCAGCCAAATGTACAGCATTAAAACTCAACAAAACTAATTGTTTGTTGAGTTTTAATGCAAACATTTTGCCCCTTGTCAACATTATATCATTGTAGATTATTATTTTTACTGACACATTGCATTTTAAAATGGAATAGACCTTGTATACTGGTGGGTAACATTTTATAAGATGATAATACATGTATGTAAAATGTGAAATAAATGTGGCTGAAATATTTTGTAGAGAATAGTTTCAAGTATAAAGTGGCAGAAAATGAAAAGACCCAGTAAAGTACAAGTACCTAAAAATTGTACTTAATCACAGTACATGAATGTACAGACAGACATAGAAGAAGAAATTCACACCTCAAAGCAGCCATGTTTCTGGGCTTCTTTCAGCAGAGCCTCCAGTGCAGGTATCAACACTGGAAACACTCTCCTCTCCAAAAATTGTTTGACAGGACCTGACACAAACATATATTTATACTGTAAGGTCCAGGATGTACACACAGTCACACCCTGCAGGGCAAAGCACATTCATCTTACGTTCAGGTACTTGTGGAGGTGATGTAGTTTCTGCTAATGTCAGGTCCTTCTGGCTTGAACAGTGAGGGTTTTCTAGCCCAGCAGGGTCAAAGTCTCTCAGAGTATCGTGATCCACCGACACCTAAAGAAACCAATGATCATTTTAGAGGGCGGTGTGACAGGATCCAAACTACTCAGACAGACAGAGCTGAATGAGAAACTGACCTTGCATGTGGTGAGTCCATATAGGACCGGAGAGTGTGTGATGGTGCTGTACTGGGAAAGCTGGCTGCTCACTGAGCTGGTATCTGTCCACACAGCACAGGGGGGACTGGGCTGCTCAGCTTCATACTCTCCAAAAAAACATATTAAACAAAGAAAAGAAAAAGATTTTATTCTACACGTTTTTTTTTCACAAAAGCTTAAACAAACAGAAGCTTCATCTTACCTTCACACACTTGTTCCCAAAGTGATTTTTCGCCATCGATTACATTTGTCATTGTTCCGCCTGTTATCTCCCGCGGTTGCCAGGGACTCGATGGTTGCCAAGGAAGCAGTCATGCCTTTGACTTCCGGTGTAAACACAAGTTAGGATCGCGAAATGAGCAGGTAAAACTTAAATAAGTGGCCAAAAACAGAAGAATAACCAAAATAAAGTCTCTAAATATATTTCAGTTGTCCGTCGTTTCCCAGGCATTAATTGAAGTCAAAGTAACACATTGTTTAAACGTTACTAATATAGGCTAAACAGTGAACAGTGCATTTAAAGCTAAGTAGGCTACTGCTGCTCCTGGTCGTGTCAACGTGTGGCCTCGTTTATATCATCAACAGTGTATAGGGATTTTTTATATCTATGGACACGGCAAACAATGCCATGTTTTGCCCCTTAAACTGTTCTAAAAACAGAAAATATTCTCATTTCGATGCAGCACTTTTGACTTCATAGTTCCCGTATTCGCCACTAGATGGCAGCAGGTAACTTAATAAAGCAGGCTCTTTATACAGGAAATCTGGTGAAATGAACAACAAAATTATAATAAAAATATAAAATGTGAAGCTAAATTTACAAAAAAGGATGAGAATTCAATTTGAGGCACTTTCTATTTAGCTTACACCAAAAGGTAGGGTTACTTTTTTTAGACTCAACTCAATTGCAAATATGCCTCTCTTTGAATAATCCAATTCTAGGTGCGTTTATGCCTATAAGAACCCTTCATATACCTCAATAAACATTGTATTTGTAGTTATTTCAAATGATTGTGCAAACTAAAGGTCTACCATGTACTTTGTTAGTTAGGGTGTTTTAAAAGGTAATAAATCAATGTTTGGTATGTTTTCAGAGGTAAAAAGTAATGGCATTTTAAAGGATTCTTGTGTCATACTGCTTGTTATCTTGTGCGTTATTTAACCCTTCTAACAGGGCTATATTATGTCAAATGTTAAAAAATGAAAGAATTATGAAAGACCAAAATATACAGCTGTTGATGTAAAGCATAATAATATTAGTCTTAAACCATGATTATGTTATTCAGAGAAGTTCTTCAAAATTAAAGTCTTTATTGGAATATATTCCAAAGCAGTTAAGTCATCTCATGACTGAACAAAAATAGCCATTTATCTTAAAAAAAAGTCCCAAGATGGTTCCAAAATGCACTGAACAGCTTTTGACAAAATATACATTGCAGTAACTCATATCTTGCAGTCACTAACTGACTTGTTAATAAATAAGATTGTGAACAAAACATTATTTTATACATAGAATTTTAGACTTCCCCATATTTGCAACCAAAATTGATGACTACACACATCCCCCATTTCTTTTAAACAAATTGTGAAGACCTGTGCCACAAATATCTCTAACAAGTTGTTGCAGTGCATTCTCTGACATTATCAACAACCCCAAAACAAAACAAAAGCAAAACAACACGATGTAAAAATAATGGTAGTAATGCAATAATAATCATAGTAACGAAGGATGATTTTTTTTTATAAAGCAACACTGATAAAAGCAGATATTATAAAGGACCAACTATCAACAATGAAATATACAGATTACATTCCTTCAGGGTTTCAGAATAGAGGGAGCCCATGTGAGGAGGACGTTTATAACTGAGCTAGGGGGAGACAGACAAGAGTCTCCTCTGGGTAGAAACAGAAGGGGAAAAAAAAAAAAAAAAAAAAAAAAAAAAAATCACACTCTACAGGAGAAGTTATATTATTTAGCTTTCAACATTGATTGGTAATTTCAGATCCAGGCTCAGGACTCAAACCTTCAGAGAGGACACACTCCATGATGCATGTAGAAGTTAGAGTATTTTTTCGGGAAGAGTCATGCTAGAATGAATCCTGGAGTCCATCCATAACCGTACACATATTTTTTCTAATGTACATAGTGAAGAGCCTCCTGGTGCTCTGAAAACGCAGAGCTCAGGTCAGTGGTTATATTATAGTGTTTGCTGTGAAGTTAAAGGATGACTTGCATCAAAGCCTCCACTTGAGAAAACATTCAGAGCCTGTCCATAGGCAGCATGTTCATTTCCAAAAGAAAGAAAAAACATCTTAGTTATGGCTATGTGGATACATGATGCCAAGCCTTGAATGTAGTGAACCCCTCATGTCCAGTATACACCCACTGTGAGTGTGTCCAGTCCTGCAGCTCAGTTAAAGTCATTGCAAAAACTACAGCAACAAAGGGAGTGACATGCCTGGACAGTGTCGCAGGCAAAAGGTGCAGTGGCTTTGATCCTGAAGATAGAAGACTAACAGGAAATCAAAGTTAACAGACGATTAAGAAGCAGAAATCAAATCAGACTGAGATGAAGTGTGTAAGGAAATGGTAGAGGTGAGTCTGTAATCCCCCATTTCAAGCGTCAACCTCCCTGTAGAAGTGGAAGGTGCCAAGAGGGGGGTTGGATTTGTCCGCTCAGTGGAGCCTGCTGCCCTGATGGGCTGTTTCAGTGCAAGAGACCTTTTACGAAAAGGGGACTTGGAATTTTAGCTTCTTCAGTGGTTCTGTTCCTCTTCTGCGATCATTGACAGTCCCCGTACAGACTTTCCTGTGATTCTTTCAATTTTACAAAACACATGTTCATGGTTCAGTCTGGGCACGTTCCTTTAACAATCCACAACTTCTGTGTTCTTCATCATGTCTTTCATACAAAAATGTCCACAAAGTACTGCCAAGTCCCCTCCGTTTTTAACAAGTTGGCGAGAGCTATGTACAGATAGTGTGATATGTCATATATGAGCATTTATGTTAGTGGTCGGTTCACTGAGGCCGAGGTTCTCCGTGGACTCTGAAGCGGTACATGCAGGTGTATTCTGGGTGACCCCAGTTAGACAGCACCCGCACCTCGATGATCTGGAAGGTCTTCTCATTCTGCTCCTGAAAGATAAGAGGGGAAATATTCAGAACATGCTGCCTGACAATGAACTGATTTTCCTTTCTAACAGTTTGGGAAGTGCGTTTTAAATTACCATAACAGGAAAGGTTTGCAGTGACTCCCCATCTTCCTGGTATATGTAGTTCCCAAGCAGCTTTCCTTCTTCCTGGTACTCATCATCTAAACCCTGTACACAAAAAAACACCAGTGAAAATAAGTATGCATCCCTCATTTTTGCACTGTCCTGTTGTAAAGCTCTATGTTAGCATGTTTCTTACAAAAACAGTGAAGTTGCGTGGGGCGCTGGTGATGTTTCCAGTTGGGGACAGGGCCTTGGGGATGTGCTCCACGCAAAAGGATGTAGGCAGGATTCTCAGGGACAATCGGATCACCAGATAGCCCTGAGAGCCCTTGAACGCCCAGCAGTTACCTGGGTACACATCAGGCTGAGGAGGGGAGAAATACCAAGTCTTATAATAAGTCTTATAACAGCAGCCAATGTTTTTACTAAGAGTTCTTTTATTTCCCAACAATCATTGACCTTGAAATGCATGAGGAAAGCCAGTATGAAGAGCAAGAAAAGACTGTTTCAGTGTTCACATGGACACCTGACTATTCTTGACTATGAACCTATCCTTTAACTTTACCTAATCACTAAAATAGACTCTTATGGTTAAGCTCACCTGGATGACAACACGTGGAGACTGGGAGAAGTACCAGAGTGGCAGTCCAAACAGACTCATGAGGGCTGTCTTGGTCTCATATGTCTCTGAGCAGCGAGTACTGAGGATGCTGCCACCTGAACACACATCAACACAGAGGAAACAATAATTACACTGAAAACTACGAGGCTATCAGAACATTTTTCATGGTCACATCAACAAACTGATCAGTAACAGACATAACAATGGAGCCTCAGCTTTTCCTGTTAATACCCTGTTGTCCTCGAGCCTGGCTAATGCCTGCAGCCTCATTACATAAGAGACATACATTAGAGTACTGAGTTATGAAGCAGCCAGCTTGCTAATTTGTACAGGGTTAACTACTGACTTGTATAAAAGGTTCAGGATGGACAGGCACTGATACCAATGTGAGGCTTCCTTCTTACCTCCAGACTCCAGGGCGTAGTCCACTTGGCCTGTTCGATCCTGGGAGTAGAGCCTCAAAGCGTTTTGGACAATCAGCTTCACTTGCTGGAGTGAACACAAGAGTTAAAGGTTAAATAAGAGCCCCAAACAAACAGCTTAGATTGTGTGATGAAGATGGAAATCCACAGTGATGATGATGTTACCTCTTCTGTCAGTCCCTCAGCGGTAGCAGTGTGCTGGACAGTCCCAGTTACTGTTTGAACGATGGTCTTGGCTTGGGACTCGGCCTCACCCAGGGTTTGGGCCCGGTTAAGCTCCAGCTGCAGAGACACGTTTCTCAGGATGCTCATCTCCAGTGAGGCCAGTGAGGCCTGCAGGTCTGGTGTGCTCACGTAGCGCTGGGACAGCCAGAGGATCAGAGACTCAGGCAGTGCATCCTGCTCCTCTCCTGACCCACCACTGCCGAAGAACAGGGCCTGCAACTCCTTACGGACCTGGGAGGACACCTGGGTTGATATCTGAGAGTAAAACACAGAAATCAATGAATCAGTTAAGTAATGTAAACTGGATGTCAGGAAAGTCTAAATATTTGACAAAACTGCATCACAGAAAGTAAACATTAAGTCGATAATATTTTTAAACACAAACACAAGTAAATATTTGTGTTACTAACCGTCTCCTGCAGTGTGTCCAGCTGCTCACACTTGCCCTTGCATCCCACAACACCCTGCAGGTCCTGTCTGATTTTGCCCAGCTCTGCCTCAAGTCTCTGCACCTCCACTAGCAGAGCATCATGGTCCTCCTGCTTCACACCCACACTGAGGGAAAGAGAGACGTGAGCTGCCAAAATCTTGAACTTAAATTAAAAAAATGAAGAAAAAACAGTCAACATGTGGACTTTTTTCCCCTTTTTTTTTACCTGAAAGGAACTGTGTCTGCAGCTGGAGTGACAACCTCTCTCTCCCTTTCCTGCTTCTCGTGCTCATACTGCTGCTGCTTGTATCGAACCTCCTGCAACACATTACATGTATGAGGGAACTCTCATTCTCTCACCCCCACTAGATATTTGATACAACACCACTGTTCCTTTGTAAACACTTAAAACCAGATCTGCCTTCATACCTGCTTGAGCTTGTTAGGACATTCTTTTGTTTTTTTAATACCGTATGGTTGTGTTTTTTAAGTTAATAATTAGACTTTGAGGTATTGCAAGACTGCACATGTTGTGTGTTCCTTGTTAATGTTTAACATTTGACCTCTGCTCTTACATTCTGTACTCAATTATGGATTGTAGTCTTGTGCTTGCTTGTGTGCTTTTATGAATTGTCGACTTAGGTGTGCTTTTATTTCTAATTTTGGACATTTGAGCATTCAACAGTGGTCCAACTGACGTCTAGACATTTAGATAACATTGGCACTGGTGTGCAGTTTGCTTGTGAAATTACAAACATAAAAATAACTAATAAAAAAATGTCCATTTTGTCACTTTTTTCACACACATTCAACATGTTTTCTCTGTGGAATGAATCTGCTCTACATACCTCAGTTTTGGCATTCAGAGCGTTGAGCAGCAATTCTAAATCAGCCAACCGTGTTGCCTGACTCTCTTGGTGCTGTTTCTGCTGCTCTTCACTCTACATGGAGCAGAGATAAAGAGGAATAAAGTGAGACACGTGTAAGCAAAACATCACTCCCGTAACTACACACGTATCCTCATCTGCCTACCTGTGCTCTCTGTGTGTTCTCCTCCTCTAGCTCTCCCCGTAACACGCCGAGTCTCTTCTCCAGTAAGGAGGACACCCACAGTCCGAGGCTCTCCCTGTCGGTCTGAGTGTGGAGCTGCTCCCTCAGGGTGCTGTAGAAACCCATGATGTCTCTGTGATCCTGCTCGTGCTTCTCGTCACCCTTCTGGACTCGCTCCCACAGCAGGGCTAGTTGGCGCTCCACATGTTCAAGTCGCTCCAAGTCCACACTAGAGACCGCTAAAGGGGGAAACATCGGCTGAGGAAGAGAATGAAGGAGTGAACAGAGAGAAAACAAGTTACTGTTTTGTGGTGACTTCCAAGACAGTCTTACATTGTACAAGATATACAATGGGATTATTAATCTCTAAAAATAGTGTCTGTGTGCAGTTAAGTAAAGGGCAAAAGCAACAACATACATCATGTAATAAGGTCATATGCTCACAATCACTCAGTGCTTTCTAATAATGCTTTCATTGATTAATCTCTGGATCTTACTGGTGCTTCTGAGACTGGGGTGGCTGGGGTCTGCTCCACTGGAGCCTCTGGTGGAAGGACGGGGATAGACGCAGGAACCGGAGCAGAAGCTGGCACCAAGTTAGACAGGAGGGTGAAGGGAGAGGCTGGACGCCACTCAGTTAGGTTTATGGCTGGAAGGTAGGCGAGCAGGGCAGCAGTGGACGGACCCCACAACCATAAAGCTGCATATAGACGACAGGTAGTGTAAGTTAAAGCACACTCTTTTGCTGGTTGGTCACTCATAAATGAAAAATCATAAACGATGTGTAGAAAAACTTTGTTCAAACACATTTAAATTGACATAAAGAAAAAGGAAAATTACAGCATTCATGGGACAATAATGTAAATTATTATACTATAAACTAGCTAACCAATGCATAAATAAATACATAAATGTGTTTGTGTTTAAATATGTGTGAGCAGTGCTGAACCACAGAGTGAAGTAAACTTACTGGCAGCCCAAAGAGGCTGACCTGAATCTGGTACAGGATTTGCAGCGTACTCTGGGGATGCGTGCTGGTTAGGACATCTACTGCCTCACTTCACTTCAGACTCTTTTTTTTTTTTTCCTGTATGTGCAAACTAAATGGGCTACACCTGTGATAAAAGAACGGAGCACTGAGAGTTTGCATGAACTCACCAAGGAGGAGCAGAAGGGGTAAAAGGAACAGCAGGAGCCTCCAGAGTTTGGGGAGGCATCTGAAACACACACACACACACACACACACACACACACACACACACACACACACACACACACACACACACACACACACACACACACACACACACACACACACACACACAGGTCAGATAAACACACATCTGAGAGGACTACATGCTGTTAATTTGAAAACACAGACATTTACAAGAACAGTCAAAACAGGCACTGTTTCTCATGATGGTATATGTTGAATTATTAATCAAATGCAAGACACAAGGTGAATAATTCCACCTAATTTGCTGCCAAGATATGAACGTTTGGCTTTACAGGAAGTATTAACAAACACACTATTGTGTAATACATTTGTAAATAAGTTTAAGTTACTTAAATATCAAATGACAAAATAGCTACCAGTTGTCTGTTCTTGAAAAGGTCAATGGCAACATTAAATCTTAACGCTTGTGCAGAAAATCATCCACTTTGAGCATTCAGACCTACAGTACGATTTGCCACTTGGGGGCACCAGAAACACAACAACTTAAGATCAGGTGGTAAACTTGTTAGCAAACAATCCTAATTTACACATATAGCAGTTAGAAGGCAACATGTTCATTCATGTGGAGTCTGATGAATCCAATCGTCACTATCTTTTAGCTCCGTTTTTGGTCTCTACCAACTGAGGGAACTATCTGGCTCTTTAGCTGCTCAATGCTCCATTATGTTCACCAGGTAGCTGCTAACTGTGTGACTGCTGTTGTGTTTTGTTTTGTTTTTGCTTTGTCACTGAGAACAGCTGCATTGTGTGGCTGAAAACAATGCTGTGAAACAAAACTGTAGAGTTGTGGGCTGGGCAGCTGAGGGGGAGCTGCAGATTCAGGTGATAATTGTCTGTGGGTTTATCACTACAAGCACCCCCCCCTTCAATTGTTATCATAAACATATCAAATATTGCCAATAGATAACGGGGGATGGGTTCCTACCGTGTCAGAAAGAAGACGTTGAGGAGAGACATGAGAGACACCAGCTGGTACCATCCTGCTGCAAGAAACCACAGAAGTCCCCTGCCTGCCTTCACTGGGCAGATTGAACAAATATATATGTAAATATAAACATAAAAAATAAAACACATATAGAGAATGAGAGAGAATGAGAACACAATCAGACCATGTCGCAAAAGAAAGAAGCAAAACATATTACGATAATAAGAAAAAAGGCACAACCAACCTGGAGCTGCCAGGAGCATCCAGAACAGTGAGAGCAGCCTCTGCACTACTGCTGCTGCCCCGGATCCCAAAGCTTTGCCTGCTCTCACCACACAGTAACCTGGCTGAAGGAGGCAGTAACCTGGAGGGCAGGGTGAAAGAGGGATCATTTAAATTGCAGTACAGTGCAGTGATCTACACCTACAAACAAGTTATCCATGTGACAGAATATCTGCAGGGAGTCATCAACATAAGTGAAGTTCTGGTTAACCTGCGTAAGCTAAGATGCTCCACAGTGCCCCCGCCAGGCGCCGAGACCTGGAGGACTGTGTGAGGAGGACGGTGTGTGTCTCTGAATGCTGCTTCCCTTTACAGTCATCACCTGTGTACCCCAAAGTGATCGGGTGGGCAAACAGAAAACAGAAAGAACAAAAACAAAGGACGTGTGAATGAATGACATAAAGGTGGCTTACAAGCATGAAAACCAAAACAAAACACAAAGTAATTAAATTCTGCAAATAATCAAAGCAACAGGAATTAAAATACAAAATGAAACAGCAAGACAAAATCATATGTATGTAATAAAAATAAAAGTGGGCCACTTATATGCAACATAGAGTATGGGATGACAATATGCACAGCTAAATGAATGACAAAACGTCTTGAACCCCTCAAATGCTCCTGTGATCATTCCACAGTTTTGTCTCTCATTGAAAAAAGCGTTTATTTTATTTTCACTTCACTGTAACTTTTGGATTATTAGCTTATTTTTAACCAATGTGGAGCTAAATACACTTCACTATTCAAACCCAATTCTTTTGATCCAAAATGCTGATTATTGTGAAGCTGCAGTAGTGTTTGTGTGTCTTATTTTTCTTTATATTTTGTTTTCTTTTTTGTAACTTAGATCATGTCTTAATTTAAGGAAAGGTCCAATATTTGACCTCTTCAGTCACATCTGTTTAATTTCAGATATCAGTTTGGATAAATGCAAACCCCCCCCCACTAAACTAAAAACAAGTAGCTTATGAACCCATATTTATTCATGTCTGGAATCCTCGTCACTTAGGTTATGTTTTGGTGTTGAACTGGTCGCTGAAAATAAGTTTGGAGGACTAACTCAACAGAAAGAGAAGCACCTCCAGGTCACAACGGTCAACAAGCAGCTGACTAATTAATGCAGTTCACACAACCTCTGCTCTCTGGTCCTCACACAGGTCACACATATAATTAACTCTGTCAATCATGGCTACCACAAGAAAACATACAGAGTATAGAGACAGAGAGTGTGTGTGTGTGTGTGTGTGTGTGTGTGTGTGTGTGTGTGTGTGGTTTGTGTGTGTTTGTGTGTGTTTGTGTGTGTTTGTGTGTGTGTCTGCTTACACAGGGAACCATTGAGATTGAGATGTGATGAATCTTCAGTCACCAGGCCCTTCACATTCATGCTTCCACAGAAACTCGAGTGAGCTGCAACATACATACAACACATTTATTTACATAACAAAACCATGATGCGTGAGAAAATTATGACAGAATGAATGATTGATAATGAAGAAGAAGAATAAATGAACATGTCACGTGTGCGGCGGCAGAGACACTCTATATCTTGAGTATATCATGAGGATAGAGGCATATGAAAACAGTTGAGAGGATACACTGTGACAACTGCTAGAAATAAGATAGATAATAAAAATGAAACTGAAGCTTCAGAGTTGATCAAATTCTTCTGCAGCTGTGAAAAGAACCAGCTTAAATCAGGAGTATACTAGAAAGAAAACTGACCTTGTACAAACTGAAGCTACATGCATGCTAACTAATATGCACATTTTGATGAAATGAAAATTGCAGAGTTATCAATGAGGAAGGAGTCAGGGTGTGCATTTAAGTGCAAATGTTCTCATAACCTCATGTAAACCAAAGGACTCCCATTAAAAATGCAACTTATCATGTGACAGATCAGAAAATGGTGCTTTGGGAGGGTTTACAGTTTAATTTTTATTTCTAGTATACTTCCTCCTTCGGAAATAGAAGCTGTGAAAGTGAAGGCTAGAGAAAGAGATGATAAAGAGATCCTTCTATCAGATATGAGGCTTCTTTTTCCTTAAACAAAAAAGTACGAGCTTAGAAAGGAGAGAAATAGTGACAAGAAAGTTTATTAATAGTAAGTGCAGCAGAAGAGATCAGAGCTGCGACTCTTGACCTTTGGAGTAACGGCTGGTCTCTTCTCCTTCATAGCCGTTAGCCTGGTAGCCCATCACCCTGTGGAGAGTGGTCTGCTTAAACAGCCACAGTTGGGACAAACTGGAGGACACGGCTCGTCTCATCGAGTCCGAAAACGACAAAAGGACACCTGGTGACACACCCGCCCAGTGCAATCACGGTTAGTCAAAACACACAGTCGAGGCACAACTACAGACACAAAGAAAAACAAATATAAATGGGTGATAGGATGAGGAAGTGAAGTGAAAGAAAAAGAAGATAAAGGAAGATACAAGGAGAGAAAAACATCAGGAAGAAAGATAAGATAGGTTACACATGAAAAAGACAGAAGAGCATGACTCAGCTGGAGACATTAAGAAGATGACGAGAGTCTTGCTCAGCCAGAAACCAACAGTGAGTGAAAATTTCAAATTAGCTGAGAGATAAATTCTCTTCAGTTTTTTCCTCAAGATCACTCTGAGCTGAGTGAGTCAGCAAACTCTGCCACCATGAAAGACAGAAGAAAGAAATTACATTGAAAGATAATGGATGAGGAGGAAAGAACGTCTCTTGCTGTATACCTTTTCCTGGAGGGCTCTTGGCCTTTGAACCTAGCCAGAGCACATTGTTGAAGAGCAGGGTGACTAAGGACACTATGGGGGCCAGGGCTCGTTTGCTGTAGCGCATACACGTGTTAGACATAGACGCCAGGATACCTAAAGAAAAACACCACTACCAATTATATTCTCATTTACACAGCTTCATTAAGATATAAACACACTGGACCTTCAACACCTTCCAGCTCCGATAATTTCAATATTCAGAAGGACAAATGTGAGACAGAGCAGCAGTCTGCATTTCAGTCCAATTTAACAGTTTCTCACCTGTCTTGTTCCTTCGACTCCGGTCTCTGGAGTATATGCTTGTAAAAGGTGATGAGGAGGAAGAGGAGAAGGTGCCTGAGGAAGCTTCTGCAGCCTGAGATGATGATGAAGATGATGAAGACCGTGTGATAAAGGAGTCCATCTTCTGAGAGTGTAAAGAGCAGTCTTTGCAGACGTAACCATTGGCGAGCGAGGTGTGGGACTTTGACGCACTGGCGTCACCGTTGACACTTGATGAGCTGTGGTCAGCGCTGAAGCTCTTTCCTAACAGAGAGCAGCATGTACACAGATAAATGAAACTAATTTATGCTTAAACACACAAGGAAACAAAGACATTCATGAAGCATTAGCATAAAGGACACTACTAAGCATGTCATTGCTTAACTTCATTGTTCAATAAGTAAAAGTAAAAACCTTCAGTGGTGTACGAGGTATTAAGGGCTTTTACTAAAATGTAAAAGTAGCAATACTACAGTCTAAAAATAATCTGTTACAAGTCTTGAATTTATAATTTAGACTTACTATGCAACCAAAATGGGCTCTGCCAGCGTCACATTAACATATATCACACTATTAGATAATTATTGATGCAGTGACATGTAAGGTAGAGCTCATCTTACTCATTTTATAGACTATTGGGTGGTTGAATATACTGCATAACAATGAATTGTATTTTATTGACTCAATATAGTTTGTTAAAATCATCTGCAAAAGCTGCCAAAGTCGAGTAAAGAGTGCAATATTTTTTCTGAAATATTGAGAAGCAGAAGTACAAAGTAGCATAAAATTAAAATACTAAAGTAGACACAACTTATTAATCAACTAAATACATGAAGTAAATGTACTTTCCACCACAGATCCAGGTGTATATACATATCGAGTCCAGCTTTGCACATAAATTATAAAATTTAAAATATTCACTGTGAGACAAGAACACAGTTTCTTCTCATACTTGCTACTTAACATATTGAAAATATTGATCATATAGGTTATAAGCTAAACTACCAGTATTGTATTATTTTCTACTGTTTCTATTGCTTCTTATACTATTCTAGGTTTATGTATAACTTTATTTTGTGCATGCATCATTTGTGATACTGACCCCAGTGTCCATCCACAGAAGTAGAGGTGGTGGTTGTTGTTGTGGTGATGGTGCGGTGTCTCAAGTGGGGCTGATCCACTATGGAGGGGAGCAGAGACGCATCAGACGCTGTGTTGCTTTGCTGAATGACGACGCTGCTGCTGTTAATCGGGGTGCTAACAGCTGAGAAGGAGAGGGTTTTCCTCGGCGTGGCGACTTGGCTCAGGGATAAAGACAGAGCGCCGGAACTGGACTGCTGCTTTTTGCTTCGCAGCGTCCTGAAAGAGCAGAGACAGGAAACGTGAAGAGGTGTGAGGTGCATGTATGTAAATATGACAGAGGTATTTTGAGAACACTAGAAAAATATGTACAGTCAGGTCTGTCCAATACTGCGTATCTGACATTGTCAATATAAATATCAAACATCATGTCCTTTTATTAATGATTTTTAAAAATACGTTCCTTTCTTAAAAAATCTATCGTGCAGAAAACTTTCAAAATACAGCAGGCTGTGTCAGGACCGGGCTGTGATGTACAGTAGAGCTATGTGCTTCTAACTTGTACGGTTGATCCTTTTTCATTGTTTATGTGGGAACTAAATAAACCAAACACAAACATCTGAGCTCGATCACTAGTGCGAGTCATGGGTTGTCCTCATTAAATCAAGCGTGACCCAGTGAGTTCAGATAAACCTCACCAGGCACGTGGTCTTAACAGGTATTTGGCCAGTTACTGGAACTACGTCACGCAGACAGGCACCTGACTACTCGCAAATATCGCAAAGTGTGGGGACGGACCCGTAGACTCAAGCTCAAACAGACGTTAAAAAGATGTAAACACGCTCATTGCTAGTCTCACCGTGTCTCCTTCCTGGTGCTGGTGTAGTTGCTGCTGCTGCTGCTGCTGCTGTGGTGGTTCTGGGAGTAATCAGCCAGGCTCTCGTTGCCATAGTGACCGGCACCGGTCTGCAGACGCAGGCTCCGCCGTGACATCCTGGGCGACTCGTACACAGCAGCAATCTGGTGCTCTTTCTCAAACTCTAACGCTGCTGTGGAGTAGCTGGAGCTGAGAGAGGGACGAACGAGGGAAGAGCAGAAAGAGCGGGAAAGTTAGAAAGTAGAAAGTAGGGGAGGGAGAAAAAAGGAGGTATTGTGTGACCGTTAATCCCAGGGTGGGAAGTTTTTTTATGTCTGCTGCATGGAGGCAACAGACAGCGACTTTTAACCTGCAATCAACACTGAATGGGGATATTCTGCACTTTTCCTGATGTGTGTGTCATCCTCAGCAGGCCAACTTTAAAGAGGCAAACAAAAACAAACAGAAGTACAGACAGTCCGTTTAGAGAGCTGTTGTTCCCAGCAACTGACAGTGAGGCTGACGGGAAGTGACTCACACACAGGGGTGGGAGAAAACAACACAAAAGAATAGGCACAGTGTGTCTCTGGAGTCCAATTGGAAAAATTATCCCGATAAACATCCAAAGTATGCTTGAAAAAAAAAAAAAAAATACTCCACTTACTGCGAAAGAAGTCAACCGTAAGTGAAAACACATTATGAATGTTTGACTTTGCCATGCGTTGTGCAGCTGTGACTCAACAGGGCCACACCCACCTGGCAGGGAAGGCACACAGTGTCAAAGCCAACATTCAGCCTCGACTAACAGACAGCAGGGCAGCAATCGCAAAAAACTATTTCTATAGTCTGTCTGTCTGTCTGTCTGACAAGGCTTAAAATAATACCATGACAAGCCCTCTTTCTATAAAGCAGGTTACATTTTACAGGCAAAGTTTCTTACAGTACTGGTTTTATGTAAACAATTCTAAATGAGTCAACCTGAACTGAGATGACCACGTTGCATTTGACTGCAGGCTGTGTACACTCCTCAGCATGTGGCTCAACTGGGTCAGGCAGAATTACTCCACAGACGGAAGGCGGGGCGGAGCATTTTATCTGTCACTGGAGGACAGAATCCACTTCCTGTCACTTGTAAAGCAAGGACCTTCCTGTATTATAAACAAGAAATGTACCAGAGTCCTTCTGAGTACGTTAAAGCAGAGACCTGCACGCAGGATAAACTGTAGACTGGGTAATATCAGCTCTATGTACACGCATGAGTATTGTGGACGGTGCTCTCTGGCCCTCCCTCTGGCTCTAAACCTTGAGGATTACACACTCCCACTGAGAGCCAATTATGTGCTTTCGTCCTCGCTCTGCCTCCTGCTCCAACTGGCTTTTCTCTGAGCACATGACGAGGGAGAGTACCTCTTCCTCTGCATCCTGTCCAAAAATGATCAGAGCTAGCTTCTACTATTTCCCAGGGAGAACGACTGCAAGGACACATACAAGTTGTTCAGGACTGAAGCTGCCATTTACATTTACATGTGGAATATCTGCTCTTATTCCAACACCATGAGACTTATGTTTTCTGTTCTCTCTCTCTCCTGATGTCTTTAGTCCCCCACAATAAAACATACCGGTCATACAGTTATGGCTACATGATCGATTTAAAACCACATTACCACACAAAACTGTCCAAACAGTGAAACCTTTCCTCCATGCTCCCGTGTCTCTCCTCACATACCTAGTAAGCCACCATCTGGACCCTGCAGAAAACACCTCACCCAGGAGGAATGCAAGAAATACCATATTATATATCGATGGCACTATTAAGCCCGCAAAATAATTTTAAGAAAGTGGTATTGTATGATATACTAGGTGTCACGATCAAGAGTTAGTTGATGGCAACAGCTCGCCTGCAAACACAGGGGTACTGGTCGACCCTGCTTTTGATTTGAAGCTTATTTGGATCAATATCTGATATAAAACTGAAATTGTGACACCCCTAATAAAAACAGCACTGACATTAGTGCTAGGGTTAGCAATACCAACCCATGCTACTTCCAAATATGTCTCTACTAAACAGATAATCATAACATATTTTAACTAATATACAGCTGAAATAATCTGTTTAAATCAACTGTTATTGTTTGTACTGTTAATATATCTGTATCAAACTGTAGATCACGTATCTCTATGCACTGAACTGCCTGAGAGGGGGAGTTACACACCAGAACAAGAGGCCATACAAGGACAGATGAGCAGAGAGCTGACATGCAGTAGAGAACATGGGGACCCTGGAGGACGCACTGCAAGCAGACGAGCGAGAAAACACAAGCACCTAAATACAGGAGGGGCAGATATCAACAGAACAATCATTTTTCCATCACATCATCTGCTTCATTGAAATCTGAAATTCAAATCTTATAGCTTGAAATAGCTGTGGGCAATTGGAGAGTTTGTTTTTGTGTTTGCTTTCAAACTCTGAAAACGATAATATTCATACCAGTGAGCCAAAATGTCCAAATATTAATCCAGAGAGCACTACAAAGGATACATTTTAATGACAACCCTCCGTTGCAATATATAAGTTAATAAAGCTTGACACCGGCTTGCCTCATGTTTCATGTGTGCCATTTCTCATGTGCAAACACATTCATCCTCCACTTTATCATACCACAGTATAATGGCTCAGGATTCACCAGAAATATGATTGACTGAGTGCCTGGGGCGTGGCAGGGTGTGTGTGTGAGAAAGAAGAGACTTGTCTGTCTGTGTAGCCTACAGCCAGACACAGTCATTAATGTGACCTTCTGCTCTACCTGGTAACTCATGAACAGCGATCCTTATTTGAAAAACACACCCACCAATCCCCTAACTCGACTACACTAAATGAAAGCGTGCATCTTAAACTAAAACAATGTTTAAAATCTACTGACTGTTCAGATCCCAGCTTGTCTCAACAGAGGCTGTAAACAATGTTTAATTAGTTTGCAAACTCTTTTCAGCATTTCCGGCTATCCAAATGGATCTGTGTGCCGCTCTCTCCCAGGCGGCTCTCACGGCCCACATAGAAACATAAAAATAGAGACGGACACTTTCAGAACGGAGTGGAGAAGACACAGATGAAGAAACAGACATACAGTATTAAGAGAGAAGACACTTCCGTGCTGACATTCAGCTTCCTGGAATCTCTCCTTACATAACACTAAAGCTTTGATACTCATCCCACACTCAGTGGGCACAGCGCACAACTACACTGAGCATCAGATCAGATATATGCTTTGCTTTTTTGTTATTCAGCACATATTTTAATGCAGAGCAACATGCAATGACCATGCAGGATGGTTCATGGTTGGTAGGATGCAAGATACATGACCCAAAATCGATAGCTGTGATCCAAGTGCACTTCATAACAAATGATCTATTACGTAGAAATTACTGTAAAATGTTTTTTTTTTTATATTTAGTCTTCTATAATATTATACTGAATACATTTGGGGTTTGTACTTTGGTCACACAAAACAAGTAATTTCAAAATGGCCTCTGGGAAATTATAATGAAAAGTTCAGTAAGAGTTCATCAGGTTAGCTCTACAAAACAAGTATTAAGACATGATCCATGTCTGGCTTAAGAAAACTTCAAGATGCACATGCTGAATTAAACTGAATTAAATTGGGATCACATCTTCCAGACAGCCTCAGGATGGGGTGATTGGATCTCAGCCATTTATCACGTGTACACGTTAAAGTATTTGCCCGTGGGGTAAATGCACCATCACTTAAACTTTTGCTCTTTACCAGCTCATCAAGATATCGTACCCTAGAGACAACAAGGAACTAGAAAAACGACAGAGAAAAACCAGCTCGTCATCATTTCTTTCAGATCCATCCAGAGAGAAGACAAATCCCTCCTGGACAAAGAAAAGTAACTCTAGTAACATTGCTTCTGGTGAGTCTGCACCTCCGGCACCATGTTTGATTTGCTGCCACTAAAGGGACTTGCCACCCACCCACCTTCTGTCTGCTTTGCATAGTGCATGCAAAAAACGAGATCCCATCACAAAGCACACAGGACGGACACAATGAGACATCAGGTTTACATGCAAGGATCTGGTTCTTCTCTACAGCAGACCTGTGTGGTTTGCATTTGAACAGAACAAAAAAATAAGATTTGGACTCAATGAAGCATTTCTGTTTGGTTTGCTGGAGAAAATATGCTTGAAGCATAACTTTCAGGGCTAGATTGAATTGTTTGGTAAATGTTTCATATTTTTTGTTTTGTCTGACCAACAGTGAAAAACAACTGACTATTTTGCATCTGGAAGTAGGGAATGACTTTGCTTAAATAAATGCCTTAATAACTTTGATAACTGAATAAATGCCAAATATAAAAAGCAATAATTGATTTCTTCTCTTTGCTAGACTTCCACAGGGAAGAGGCTTAGAAATTGATCTTATAGGCACTAATCTGCAGCTCTGGAATGAAAGTCTTCAGTAGTGAGCTCAAATATTAACACTTGTACCACAAAAAAAAAAAAAACCCACTGACTTCCATCTGTGGTCTCTCACACGCACACGTACACGCACACGCACACCTTAGAGAGAGATTATAGAAACCACATGAGTTGTAAATCTCAGCTTCAAAACCGCAAGTGTGGTTACAAAAGCATTGTTGAATACTTGCCAAGAAGCCGTCTAAAAAAGTTTACAAGGCGAGGGGGCGTATTGTTCCAAATGAAACTCAAAAACTGACACTCAAAGCTGGAAAACGGTTGTCAGTTAACCGTTAGTGTGCGCTACATGTCTTTGTCCTACCGTGTAACAAATTAAAAGATTAATACAACAAAATGTTATGCTTGCAAATAACATTACTTCAGATCTTTAATCATTTATGGCATTTTCAACCAATGAGTCTACGGCTGCCATCTCATCTCATAAAATGCAACTTGCTTGGCTTGATCACACCTACGTAAATTAAGTTTTCTCCCTCCTCTCTTACACACACCACAGAGCGTGATATATGGGACTAGTGCAAACATAAGCAAATCTGAGGCAACCACACTGTATCTAAATCTTCATGTGTTGCCAACATCTAATCATTTCAGAGACTTAGGATGCTCTAAATCGGAGTATTGTGTCACCCGTTTCCTAACAGGTTATTTAAATCTCCCTGTGACACTGTGCAATAATACTGCATTTATTGAAATTTTACTGCTCAATTTTTTCCCTGAAATCCAGCTGTGAGAGCCTCTGGAAATCTGTGAGGGAACAAAATTGCAGCACACTCTGCCTTCCTGTTTCCTCAAACTGTTACAAAGTGGAGAGTCTTTCCCCCTGAGGTCCTGAGGCCTATATTTACAAGAGGCCAGGGACTGGGGGTCTGGGACCGAGTGAAGAACCTTCAAATTTCCAATCAGACTATCACTGGGCGGGCAGAATTTAGCACTCCGATTAGGATCGCTCTAGCCCACCCTCATCTTCCCTCCCACAGACAGCACTTTCCTTAACGCCCCATGGTGTCGTTCGCTCTCCATGTTATAGCGCTATAGTGTGCCGTTTCATGTTGCCATGGTTGCCACGGAGACCACTCTAAACAGCTCCCCTGGCTCAAGAGAGACTGTGATCAGAACCAGAAGCTGGACATGTACCATTTCACAACAGACAGATGCTATAACACACGAGAACATTAGCCTGGCTCATACAGAAACAGAAATGCTTCTAATGTCTAAAAATCAACATTTTGAAAAGTAGAAGTTATTGAAATATCTGTGTTGTTGCGAGATGGACCCTTAAAAAGGAATAAGACTCCAGCTGCTGTCATTTGCTTGGCACTTGACCAGTGGTGCGTGAACTGAAATACACTCGGACCAGATGTCAAAAACAACCGTGACAGGAGCGTGAACAACAACTGCCCAACTGGCGACCAGTGAACACCGCTTTATCTGTAACCCTGAACCTCGTCTTGCAGAGCGTGACTTGCATGTACAAATGTCACAGCACCAAATGTATTTCAGAATGTTCTTAATAAAATTGCAGCTTCAGCCAACTTCAGGCAAAAAAAAAAAAAGCTGCTGGTTGCTGCTGTTGACAGACAGCCACATACGACATCAGATAACTTGATCACTGCTGCTTACTACTGTCACAGTTCAGCTGTGGTTTGTCGGGGGAATAACACACCAACCAGAAGCCCCAGCCCCACTGACCCACTTCCACTATCATTAAATATGAAAGGTTTGTGTGAGTCAATACAGGCACGCACGCACACACACACACACACACACACACACACACCTGCTTTCAGTGAGGAGATGGGCACAGTCCGTCTTTCAAGAGGTGGAAAAAGCTCAATGCTAAACCACAGATAAGCCCTGTACTACCTTACAGCTGGGATGCAAATCACAAAGTTTTATTGATGCAGTACTTCTCTAAACTGTAGGTCAATGATGTATCAGAGAGCTTGTGATAATACTTCCATCGATTCCAGCACACCCACCCCTTCTTCAGTTTAACAGAATATAGTTTTAGAACATAAACATTTTATTTTCTCCTCTAAACATCTGTAAGCTGGTCTAGAAGATTATACAGGAAAATACAAACGACTGCTTCAGAAATATCACCTGTTTGTAAACAAAAGTCTGAGAGGCATTTTCCTATGATTAGAGAGAAAAACAGAACATCTCAAGCTGAAGACTTTAGTTAAATTTATCTGTATCAAAAGTGTGAACTGAAAGTTTGAGTGTTGGGTGAAGCCTTTGCGGTTTCTCTGACTGAAATCACAATGTTGTCTAGAAAAAGGAGAGTGAGAGCAGCTGTGAGGAAGTGAGAGCACAGAAACCTCCCAATTCTCTAATAAAAACCTTGTTGGGGTATAAATCTATGGATAAAAGTGTTTCACTTGCTGTATTTACAGTGTAAATTAAATTAACATGAGGTTGGTAGTTCATGTTGTAATGGTCTCTCCCTAGTCAGAGACGGAAACAGAACATGACTGGCTGGCCTCCCCTCCCTTATTCTCCCAGACCATTCAGTACCACAAAACTTGTCACTGCTCTTTTGAGTTTTGACAACAGATGGGCCAACGGTTTCTGTCACCTGACCCCGGCCCTCTCCGTACTATCTTGTGTTCGCTTTAGGCCACACACACACGTACAGACACCCTCTAGAGTCTGACCACAATGAGCTGTTGGACTGATGGGTTACTACTGACACAAATAGCAAATACAGAATTTACTGTCTGGTTATTCTATTTTCCTACAATACAGGCAGAGACAAAGACGTGTAACCACCTTCAGTTAGCTGATTTAAATTTCATAAAGTTCATTTCTCAGGAGAGCTGAGAATCATTAGCCGCTCAGCTGCAGTACACACTAGCTAATAAAAACCACAGATCTCTCAACTTGCTAGTCAAGAAGCATAAACTATTAGCCTAATCCTGGGATCAGGGCCACAGTTGTGACTGTGAGGTTCATTAATAGCTGTTCGGCTGACCGCATTCAAAGGAACACGATTAGCTTGTTCCAGCCTTTCGGTCTACCTGGCAGATTCCAGCGGGGTGTCAAACGAGCTTTTGTACATTCATCTTACTTTGCCTCAGTCCACAGTGGGTGACTCATAAGACTGGTTACCAAGACTGGATTTCACATGACGCTGTCATGCACTTTGTGTGCCATGAAGCCGCAATGATGAAGATGTTACGGGTTTGTTTGCCTGTTGTTTTATCATTTATGTCATGATACAACATCAGCTATTTTACATCTCTGGGCATCGATGCCATACCCACAACCTATAAAACTATAAGAGCTGCTGACATTAAAAATATAGAATGCAAGGAATTAAAATGTCACATAATGTGACGTACAATTATTTAAAGAAACTACGGTCTGCACTTGTTCAGCTGGATGGGAACGAACTCCTAGTCCTGCTGACTGCAGTTTTCACAATGAGCTCTGCATTTCTGCAAAACACGGCTGTAAAGCTAATGAAAGGTCTCTGTTCGAACTCGTTTTTTTTTTTTTTTTTTTACAAGACACTTTCAAACTCTCACTTAAATTATGATAGGCCTCTGCCCTCTGCTCACGCAAAAGCTCGCCCCAAAGCCAGAAAGTGAGTTAAGCACGAATGCCTTTCTCTGTTCTGAGACCCGCCGACATAAACTGTGAGAGCACTAAGGGCAGCTACATTCCTCCACATGCACAGACCTTCCTGGTGAAGTGTCGATGACACCTGCGGTATGATCTGTGACAAAGAGCTCAAGAAACAATGCATGGGTTAAGAAGCACGATGGGAGAGGTTGGTGCTAGAGGAATGGTATGTGCTATGCAAAAACTGACCACGCTGCCTTTAACTTCTCAAAAACTAAAAAGAGGTTGCAGTTGGCAGCTTGATTCTTCAATATAGAAAAAGTACTACAGAGAAATTCAGGGTACATGCTGTTTTTACCCTGCACAGGCCTCCCCAACTCCCCACTAAGCATATAAACACACACCAACTGAATCATGAGGCTGAGTCATCAAAACCACAAGCACAGGATTTTTTTTAAAAAAAGAATAACTGATATACAAAACCTCTGAAAGCTAAAACATTCAAACATTTCCTGCTATAACTGTGTTTGTATACAATTTCCAATGTAACTTGGGAACGGGGCTCGACTATTGAAGCATGGTGCATCCTAAAAACAACATACAGTCTTAAAGGTTTTGTCTTAAACCTGGACAGAGAAAAGCAGCACACAAAGCAGTGAATGTCAAACAACCTCTGGGATCATTTGGCAGAAAGAAAACCTTTCATTATGCACAGTCATAATGACTTGAGTAAACTGACAACAGTTATTATAATAGCATCAAGGCTGACAGTGCTCAATAGCACACTGTTAAAAACAAGACAAGAGCAAATGGAATATAGAGTAGCTGCTTGACACAGTACACTTTCAAAGCCTTAGAACAGATTAAAATGCAGCAGCAGGGTCTCAAGGACAATTTTTTACTTAATTCTGAGTTAATTCTCTGAGTCATTAATGACAGGTAGGGTGTAACTGAAATACCACAGGCCTGACTGTGTGATGCTGCAGCCAGCATACTGCAGCACGGCACTGAGGTCTCACCTGAGAGAGTAGGTATAGCCGGTGTTCTCTGGAGCACACTGTGGCGGCGTATATGTGTGCAGTTGGGAGAAATCCATGGTCATTCTTCTTTGTTTAGACTGCAAGAGTCAGGACGCAAGGGACAGGACTCTTTAGCCAGAGCTGACATGGTGGAGAGGGATAACAAGCACAAACTAACTTCCACACACACTCATGAAAACAAAAAACCCCCCGCATGCACTGACTTGTTCAGCCTGTGTCTCGCAGACAAATTAGTTCTGCTAATGAGCTCAAGTTTTGCCACCGTCCAACGGTATTTTAGAAACAGATTCAGATCCGCATCTACACATTAAATACAATACAGCATTGGTAAATTCCCTGCCTCTTCCTAAATCAATTCTAGCGCTATTCACTGGGCTGCTCTCCAAGAAAACACAACCACCGGTTACTGCTACGCTGTACAACAATGTCAGCAAGCCCCGCACAGGCAGGCCTTAATGAGAGCTGCTGGACATTCCTTTTCCCCAGGAACACAACAATGCTACTGTGGGTCTAACAGTGGATGAGAGTTGGCCCGACCTCTTCCTGCATGTTGGCTCTGGCTGGTTGTTGACGGAGGCTACGGACGCCAGTGAAGCTGTAATGAATGACTTGTCTCTTCTCCTCTGGTCGGCAAACAGGCTGCAACTGACAGCAATGGCTGGCAGAGACAGGACAGAGAGAATGACGATCTTCTCTCCCGTTGTATTAAGCAGACTCCTCACCAGGGCAGCTACTCCTACTGTGACTTCTTGGGTTAGCTCCACACGCACTGAGAGAGCAGTATTATGAAACCAAGTAAAACAGCAAGGGGTGGGGCTGAGTTTTAGGCAATAGGCGGGAAACAACTGGGTTGAGCTTCTATTGAAACCTGTGCTATGTGAACAAGCTGTGCAAATATTGTCTGTTACCAAAATACACCACACCAAACACCTTGTTAATACTAATGGAGGCTCGTACAACAGTTCTACAATAAATCTTAATTTCTTGAAGGTTCTAATCTTCCATTTTTTTTGCTGAAACTGCTTTAAAGAGGTGTTGATTTAACTGGCTGTGGTGCTCTTGAACTGTATCGCATTATACTCCAGGGGGCACAAGACAAATCTGGGGTTGTGAGATAATTCATGAGACAGGAACGAAGAGCAAATCTCAAACACATACATTTAGATTCAATTTAATCTTTGATCCTTTATGAAGTACGGCATAATTTGGGGAAATATCTCTTTGATGGAAATTCAAACCACTCATCTGAGACATTTTAAGGGTGGTAATAAGCCACAATAAGGCATATTTATACATTAAGTTTAAACCTCCCTGTATGAAGCAATAAAAATCCAACCCCATCACAACTCCTCCATCCTCCAAAGTGGTTAGAAAGTTGAAAACACCTCTCTAAAATAGCTTCAACAAAAACTGAATATTATAAAGTTCCTGACGGTAGGGTTTATTGCTGGTCTGTTGCACTAGTTTTAGCTGGGTGTACCTAATAAACTATTGAGTAAGCACGCTGCATACCACTGTCCACATGGCCCAAACTTCCTCATATATCTTGAGCACGCGCTACTACTCCACCTTCTACTCAGCTATTCAGACTGAGAAATGATGCAAAGGGAGAGAAACAAACAGATGGATTTTCCTAAAATCCACCACCAAAATCTCAACCCATAATCTTAATCAGGTTATAAATCCACATCCAAGTCTCGGAGCCTAAAAAGAGGGATAAACAGAAACAAATATCCAAAAGCTAAAGGCAGTGCTTTAATTCAGCCGGGATTAGTTTTTTTTTTTTTTTTTGACTTGTCAACTGGTGCAATGAATCATGATGTAAGTGCTGAATTTGGGTACTCCAAAATCAAATATCAAATCTCCTGCAGTCCATCCACTGTGCTATATCTTCTGCAGAGTGCTCTGAACCTGTAGTTTGACACAGGTGTTTTTAATAAAGAGTAATTTATCTTTTGCAGCTTTTATCTTTGCATGGTACTGAATCTTTGCAGAAATAGTATGGCATTTAATCCTTGAGCTCATATTTCAGGCGACAGGCCCAACAATAAACAGACCACAAACACACACCTACAGTCCCAACATGCTGCCACCTTTCCCCACAGTACTGGATTTCTCCTCACACGTTTTGTTTTGCTGGCTCCTTTACGCAAAATACCTGCGACAAGTCCTCCACCTACTGTCAAAACAGTGTTCAGAGTGCTGCCGCTTAAAACACATACTTGAGTTGAATATTATTTTCAGATAGCGTCCGTCCAAATGACATATAAGCCCAGTTACATACTCACATTGCCCGGTGCTAAATTTAGACGCCATGTATTTAGACAACGCCGTCACTCATGAAAGCACTGGCTTATAGGCTTGTACAACGACGCGCTATTCCCATTTCTTATCATACTCGTTTAATTTAACATTTATCTGTCAAAACACGCACTCAGCAGCCACTCGTAAAGGTGGATAACATATTTAACTGTAATAATATCACAGATGTATAAAAATCACCAAGCAAAATAAGGCCTGATTGCGTTAGTTGTGGGTAAAGGAGCTCAAGCAAGGACAAAATAAATCTGGATAAGACAAAATGACACATTCACAACACAAACACTGCAGCCACATTAACATATGGGATGTTATTTATAATAACATGTCAACTTGCCCGCGTGGTTAGAGTCCATGTATGTTATTATTGTTAAAGAGCGTAATCCACAAGGAAAACAAGATCCTCACATTACTATCACGGAAGATGCGTAAACTTGTGTGCGCATCCCGACGCACGGAACATTAAAAAAGGTTATTTATTACTGCGGACTTACAGATCCTTAACCTTATTTACCGAGTTGATAAAAACACAAAAGTTTGCAAGTAGCCTGTGTGTGTTATGCTAGTGCACAACAAGCAGATTTCCAAAATGGCTTCCCAGGCGTAACAAAGCCAGAAGGATCGCTGCCGTGCTGATCCTCCCACTCCCAGGCCCTCTATTGTAGGCCGGGGCGCACACTTTAAATCTATTGGAGGAGAGCAGCACACTGGTGCAACGGCATGCCCCGGACTGCTGCTGGAGATCCGTGTGTTCAGACGGAGCATACTATTGTTTGAGCTGACATTGAATCCCTGGAGGAGAGTTCAACTGAAACTGAAGGTCCCCATATCACATCTGACCACCTCCAACGTATTTCTGACCGCACGAATGATTGAAGATATAATAACAACAATTACTATAACTTATATTATTATAATCAATATATTTCTATTGCTCTCAATTACTATTGAAACAAGTCAGTGCTGCAGGACTATTAAAATCTTGAAGTTTTGTCTCCAAATCCCAACAAAGCAACCCTAACCCTGCAGAAGTTTTTGACCTGACTCACAAAGAAAGTCTATAAAAGTGTTTATACATGTACATTTTACATATTTTGTTTAATAACATGAATTAACTACATTAAAGTCTAAATGCTGTTTCAAAACATGCAAGTTACCCACTATGCATACGTTTCAACTGTAGAATATAAACAGCCCCCCTAGCTCACCAAAACCCCATCAATTCTCAGAAAAAACAGAGACATGACCTCAGTACTATTAGTACTATTTTATCTTAGTACATTTTGCTGATAATAGTTAATAGTTTGCTTGTAACAGAGTATTTTATAGACTGTGGTATTGCTACTTGTACTTGAATAGTATCTGGGTACTTCTTCCAACACTTCCAACACTCAGAGACTGCCATAAAAAAAAGAAAAAAAAAGACAAAGAATAAAGAAAAACAGTATTTTATTACCATTATGTGATTATGCGTTGGCAGGAGGATGGACATCATTATAGTTTATAACACACCTCTAACAAGTCCAACAACATGCAAGCCAATGAATCCCTGCTGCACCAGCAGCACTTCTTTCAACTGACCTGTAGCTGATCAGATGAAGCATGACATTTTAGAGAGATAAAATGTTACTGAGACCTAAATCTGAATCCTGTACTGGACTAATGAGAGCGTATAAGGGTTTGGGTTAGGCGCCATCTGCTGGGGAGCAACCTGCACACTTGATTTGATGGACTTTAATCTCATTGTGACCTTAGACCTGAACAGCAGAAGGCAAGCTGTCCCTCTGCCAAAAGAGTAAACAACAGGATTGTTCACACCGCGTCTCAGCCTAGATAAGTTTATCTAATGCAGGGGTGTTTCAGATAAGCAATACTCGGTGGTAAAAGAAATATGGCAGACTATTGTAGGTTGTCAAAGTCAAAGTGAAGCCAGTCCCAGCTACTTTACAAACATATAGTTAAAGATAGTTGGCCAAGTCCAGTAGTGAGGAGTCGGGCCCCTCCAGTACGCCACAAGATAAATCAGAGGTGTCATGATACAAAATTCTGTATGCTTTTTGTGTCTAATATTGAATAATTGTACCTCACTAGGTCTTAAATTAAACCAGGGAAAATTGATGGGACTGCCAACAACTCATAGACATCTGAAATGTGACCAAAGGCCCCAACCTGACTTGCCCCTCACAAGACCGTTTTGTTGTGAAGGATGTGCCAAAAAAAAAAAAAAAGGACTGGAAACCAGCAGTTTATATTTGTCAATTGAATGCATTGAATGCATTGTAAAGTATATATATATATATATATATATATATATATATATATATATATATATATATATATATATATATATTCCATGTAGTGGAGAAAAAAGTTAAATATTTCTCTCTGAGTTGTAAAAAAGTAACTACTCACTCCCTTCCTCAAGCCATAACTCCAGTTCTGTGTGTCTGGTGCAGTCTACCCATGCTTGTCACTCACTAATACTGTTTTATTTAGTAAAACAGGTTAGTAATCACTGCTGCAAAACAACACATACTGCATGCAAAATGCGACTCTGTCAAAGATTTAAACAAAGACGGAAGTGTCCAAGAAATTAGCCTAGCCCCTCTGCTACTGCACTGGTCAGGAAAAACAATAGGCAGTCAAAAAAACAGTCAAAAAGTCAGTCTCTAAGCGTCTTCTTCGTGTTCATGTGCTTTTAATCAGTAAAAACAAAAACAACACGGGGACACAAGGAAGACACGTGTTCCCCAAAAACTGCAACACAGTAAAACTATGAATTGGAGCTTCTCATGACAGTTCAGGGTAGCACATGTGGAATTAATTTACATAATTATCGACACAAAAGTTAAGACTACTCACATGTTGTCTGTGACTGTGGATAATTGAAGGTGAACGTCGGTGACTGCCCAACTGGTTTATCTTGTGGTTATTTATATCCAGTTCGTAAAAGCTACACAAACAGTTGTTCATTTACTCTCCTGAAAAAGAGGACCTTGTTCTAACGTTCGCCTTTCCCGCACACGGTCATATTTTCCGTTGCAACGCCAGCGTCACATGCGTCAGTCCTTATATGGTAAAAATGACCATATATGGGGGTCTGTAAAACACGCCTTCATACCAAACTGGCTTTTGATATAAAACAGCACCACCTCGTGTCCATTTGCAAGAACAACAAAACAAACTACTTTTAAGAGTCTACTACTCCTACTACTACTACGACTACTACTACTAATAATAACAATAATAAGAAGAATATAGCATTTTAGGTTATATAAAAGCTGTGTCAACAGATTTTTGCACCAAAGTGCTTTACAAAGACAGACACACGACAAAAAAATAATAAATAATAAAATAAAAATAAAATAAAATATAAAATACATTTTTAAAAAGTAGGGAAAAAAAGTAGTTAATATAGTCTTGTCTACAAATTTCCAGTGATTAATTGTAACAAATTCTAACTAAATTGATGATTATTGCTTAATATAATTTAAAGGTCCAGTGTGTGGAATTTAGTTGCATTTAGTGGTCCAATCACTGCAGTGCAATCTCCTCACATCACCCTCACCTTCCTAGTGTAAAGGAGAAACAACACTTTAAGGACCCTGTTTAGAGTCACTATTTAGTTTTTCTGTTCTGGACTACTGTATAAATAAGATGTTTCAAGATGGCGGCCTCCATGAAAGGGGACCCTCTCCCACTGTAGATATAAAAGGATCATTTTTAAGTAGCAAACATAAAAAGATTCTTATTTTCAGGTGATTATACATGCATGAAAACATAGTTATGAATATTATATTCCATGTTTGCTTTATTCTGAAAATAGAGGCCCCAAATCTTACACACTGGACCTTTAAACTGCTGAGTTATATAAAATTCACTTCACTACAGTTGTCACGAATGGGGAAATTAGCTATAAAGACCAAAATTGATTTTTGTACCAGGATGTAAACATGTTTATTTCAACTGTAAAGTCGGGCATTTTGACATGGTAGTTTAGGGGATTGACTTGCTTTTGGAGCCAGCCTCAGGTGGCCATCTGAGGAACTACAGTTTTTGGCACTTTTGCATTGGCTTCATATTTCAGCCCAGGAGTTTGTTCTAAATATGTTGTCCTTATGCTTGTTCTTTTTTTATCTCCTGTTGTTAAAAATACTATATCTTTTGTATTGTTGTATGTGCACTTCGCGACCACTATTCAAAGACAAGCAACAGCTCTGCCTGTAAGCAATAGTAACAGCCAGAGAAAACCTGAAAAACGGGACACTTGTCATTCGTGGAATGATGGTGATGTGATCCCATTGTCCTTGAGATCACATGACCACATTATGCAAAAGAGAAGATGATTCAGCTTGAACACTGTCGAATGCTCTACCTTTGAGATCGCTTAGTTCACATTGTGCATGTTTGATCTACAGTCACTATGAAAATATTAATTTTTGTTTTGTGTATGTGCTCCCTACTTCCTCCTCCTGCACGGTCTGATGACACAAAACGATGTAAGTAAATTAAACACTACAATTCATAGTATTGTTTGGCAAGTCTAGTTTCTGTTGGATAGTGACTCTAGCCTGTTGACTGTTTTCTCTTTAACAGACATCTATTGTGAGAGTTGTCTAACAGCAGCACGAGGTATAGTGGATAACTTTTCAGTAGCCTTAGAGCAAGAAACAATAATTCAAAATAATATTTACTAAATTATCACCTATGTGATTTTGACTTAATGGTTACTTATAACCCTGTATCACTTGTTCCTCCTATGGCTTTGAATTTTTGTCAAGACATAGAAAGTAAATAAAAGCATATGCATACTGCCCTCCAGAGATTGAGAAAGCCATGAAGGAAACCCCGGCTGAGAGCAGAGAGAGAGTAGTTGAGAGCCTCATCCGTGGGGGTGTGTGTGAGAAACTGCTGTCCAACAGACATGTCTCTAAGGAAAAAATGGCATCCTCCTGCATGCACTTGTTAGGTAAGATCAGGAAGAAATAACAATGGATTTACATATTTTTTACACTCCAATTAATGATTTGTTTTTGAATCCCCATACAGAGTCGCATTATGACCAGTTCCATGTAGCTTTGGTAAATAAGGAACCAAAGCATCTGGATATAGTCCTGTGTTATGAGCAGTCCAGAGCATGTGTAGGGGTGAAACGCCAGTCTTTTGAGGTAGGCCATGGGTATATTGTGTAAGGTATAAACATTAAAATCCATCTAATTAGACTAAATTCCACCTGTGAGAACTAACATAGTTTAACTTTTGTGACAGGATTCTAAAAAAAACACCTTTACAGAAAGTAACATTGAAGCTCTACTTCGGGACAACAAGGAAAATGTACGCATTGCTCAACCTATACATTCAGGTTCACCTGTGCACCCAAGAGATGAGCTGTGAAACCAGCAACACCATTTTGCTCACTACTGAATGTTATGATATTGTATTTTTGAGTGTCAGTATAATAAAGACATCAATGAAAAACATTGTCCTGGGTTGTAAATTATTCCTTGCGTCTAGCCTCATTTCCCTATCAGGGACATCAAACATTACAAAGGGCTTCAGACCCACTATAATTTATTTTATAAGTAAATAGGGCCACATTGGGCCTGAGGCTTTGTTTGTGGCAAATGTTGTGCTCATGTCATTACTTGTAACTTTGTCTGGGAATTTTGGAATATGCGCTACTAAAGTGCAAATTAGCAATGTCAACTGGCATTAGGGGCACCTGCTTTTCTTGAGGCCAAGTCTTGAGGAGGGTTTTATGTTAAAATGTAAATTTAAGACCAATCGTTTAGCTTATAACGTGCATACATGAGCAAACCCTAATTTCTTTTTTGTGTTTAATCAGATTGCCACACAGCAAAACGAGTGCCAATAATGTAGTGTACAGAGTGGGAAGAAAGATGAGTTAAAGGGGACTCCTTGTTCATAAGATATCCCTTTCAATCTGTCACAAATGAGATGATTTCAGATGTAAATGGTAAGATAATTGTTCGACAAAGGCACCGTTCCGTTTCACTCACAGCTTCTCCCTTCGCTTCTCTAGTTTCCTTATGACCTCTTTCCCGCCATGAACCGCCGCACCAGTCGAACGAGACGTCACGTCACGACGTTCTAATTAAACGTTCTAGAATCTATTTTGTGAACGCGTGAACGACCCGTTCTAGAAGGGAATCTCCCAAGAAGGGAACGTGAACAGGTCGCGTGGAGCGTATTGGAATGTGGCCCCACGTTGCTGTTGCTAGGAGGCGCTGTTGGAGCCCGGAAGAGTTGAACATGGTGATGATGGGCAAACCTGAGATTGAGAGGAGAACCATAAGGGTCATGGTATTTTAGACGCATTTTGTTGTTTCCCCGCCACCTCTGTGTGCGTGTCTTAACACTCGCTGTCGGGAGAAAGGAAAGGAGATATCACCTTTTTTCCCCACTCCATTGTGAAGGTAAGAGAGACGTTTCGAGCAATAGGAGCCGGTGTAACGTTATCAATTCTGCCAGGGCACATCTGTACTTAAAACGTATTTATGGCTTCAAAAGATGTCGCAAAATCGACTATTTATTATATCATACCGTCAAAACTGCCAGTGACAACATTGTCTTGTAAGAGCTAGATACAAAAAGAAAACCATTCCCACCTCTCCTGTAATGAATCGGTGGGAGGGAGACTGAAGACCACTAGGTTACTGGCAGCATCGTAAGGAACCCATGCTGAATTAAAACCTAACCGAGGGACGGTTTCAAAAGAAGAAATCTACAGTGTACTGTGACACTATTTAGAAAGCAGTATTTAATGCTCCATATAACAGCTGTGCGCTTAGGCTAACGCCCTGTGTTACACTACCTGTCTGTGCAGGGTCTGTACCATCCGTTTGCTGACAGACATTTCAGAAATAGAAACTGTATCGATCAGACACACGATTCTAAACGCATATCCATGAGACACGGAAAAGGCAGTCAGTCAGCAGCACGGTCTGATAGAAAGGAATGGCAGGAATGTGATGAGTGTGATAAAACCACTAAGGGCAGACAGACCCTCTTTTGTTGTTGTAGGCGATTTGTCCTGCTAGTCCACTTGTGATCCCAGATGGTTTCCTCTAGTCATCCACACCCAGTTCAATCTAAGCTCACATGTCACATTAACTTATGGACGTCCATTTAATTTCACACACTCTCTCATGTAACAGCTGGGTGACGAGGCTACATGGTCAGTGTCTCCCATTCCGAGCGTGGATGTGTGGGTGTCCAGACATGGAAAGCTATGAGGAGTTTTGTATGCGGAGTTTGGCCATACTGCAGGAGGGAGGGAAATTCAAGAAGACGACTTATGAGCCACTGTGGTCCCTGGAGGCTCGCTCTGTCATCTGCTTCCATGGAAGAGCTGTGCTTTCCCCTCTGGTAAGGAAGAAATAAACAGACATGAGGAGTTATCCTGAAGAGATAACACCAATGGAAGTTCACTGAAAGTAGACAGAAGCCATTATAGCTAATGGATGTTTTTCAGAGCAAGTAATCTGTTGACACAAAGTGGCTCTGCTTTTTTAATGACAAAATGTTTGGTTGGTTTCCCTAGAGAGTCTGTATATCTCTCACTGTCCTGCTGTTGCAGTGTTTGTATCTCTATGCAGCATAGTAACAGAAAGCACTGCGTATAATGTTCACTGTGTTACGGTAACAATGAGAAGGACATTATGGTACATATAAGGCTTGAAACTCAGAGATACGTAATCAAACTGTTTAAATTAAATTAAAGGTAACATTTACACACTTATTTTTGAGACCTACATAATATATCTAAAACACGTGGGCTGACTAGTCCCAATTAGATCAGCAGTTGGCAGGAGAAAAAGAGAGGAGATAATTGATGACGGAGAACACCAAGACTGTTTGATGTTAGTCAGGAGAATCTATCTGCTAGTGACTGCTGAGGTTTCATGATGAAGAAGCCAGTGTGAGCATGATGATTGTTGATGATTTCCAATCCAAGGAGACACAAACATTTAGTGGAAGAAGAGTGATTGTGTTATTAGTAAGAACTGAAAATAAATAGCAAACAAGCTCCATGAAATACATTTTGTGTACTGGAAACCTCATAACAAGTTCTTGACTAATCTTTTCTCATGTGTTATTGCTCGGGTCTGTTCAAGCTGTATCAAGTGTGGCCCAAGAGGTACAAGTTTTTGAATCGGTGTTGCAAAATGTTCTTTTTCCAGCTGAGTGCAGAGCAACGCAGTGAGATGTGTGACCACAGACAGAGGGCGGTCCAGCTGGAGGTCAACAGGCAGAGCCAACAGAGAAACAACCTTTTGGCCCAGGTTCATGACATACTGGGCCAAGCTCAGGTCAGTATCACACTCAGGGGCCTCACTACAGAAACTTCCTAAGTATGAAATCCTCAGTTTAGGATGCCATTCAAGTTTTTCTGGTATTCACAAAAAATCTCATCCTATCTCATCACAGGAATTTATCTGTTACAAAATAATCTTAACTGAAGAATTTCCTTCATGAACACTGAAATATTACGATAGAAAGGCTCCTCAAACCTTATAGTGATGCTTTAAATTTCCTGGATCATGTATTAATGCGTATATATATATGGACTGCCACAAAGACTTATTTTGAATTTGGTCACTCAGTCTATATCCTGGGCTGGTTATTGGGAAGAAAACTTCTCAAAAAGACAACACAATTAATGCCTCAGACTCATCAAAGCTACTGAACTGGCTAACTAGCTGCCTAAATTGATTTATTTTTTTAGCAAGCTAGCCAGTTACACGTAAAGTGAGAAAATCAGTTAGTTAGGATTTCTTAAAGTGATAGCGCTTTTAGAAGTGGGGTGGTATGAGATACAACCCAGCCAGTCAGTTTATTACCTACAGTAGACAGCGGTCAGCATGATCCCAATTTGGAGAAGCAGATACAAGTCCCGACACATAGTGCAAAGCACTGCTGTGGACAGGGTCAGCAGAAAAGTACAATTTAGCTATGTGAAAAAAGGCCCACCTAAAAAAAAAAAAATCAATGTGTAAGTGCAGTGAACATATTTTTCCCACTTTACCTTGCCATCAGATTTGCAGCGTAATACGCCACACAGTTGGGCTTAGGTGTAAGAATACACAAGTTCAACAGCTGAGACAATGTAGCGCCAAGGGAAAGGGCTGTCTGATGGCAGGGTGGTGAGAATATGCTCACTATAGTGTAACTTAAATGGATATTGATTTTCTCTTAGGTGGGCCTTTTTTATGTGGCTAAAATACACTTTTTTGCTGACCCTGTCCATGGCAGTGCTTTGCTCTTCTTCTGTCTGCTTCTCCAAACTGGGAGCTCGCTGACCGCTGTCTAGGTTAGGTAACACACTGACACTGACTGTACCCCCCAAAAAAACTGAACTAGCCCTTTAAATTAAGATACGATACAATGTCTGAGATAGAATAGGACACAGTTTAGGAGTTGTTTCTGTAATAGGAAGATAGGACAAGCAGAAACGTTTCTGTATTGAGGCCCCAGGATCACAGACCAGGGTGTGGAATACAAAGAAATACAAGATGTTTCGTGAAATTAATGCGATATTGTATAGGCTTACAGTGTGCATTGAATATGTGAAATTTAATAGCAAAATTATTCCTCTCTATAATAAAAGTAGGTAATATGCCACAGTCAAATGCTTACGAAAGTCAAACAACATAGATTTTACCTTTGTCTGTTCAGAAAAGAAAACATTAGCCACTTTATTTGTCTTTCCATTAACATGCATCATCTAATATTCTCAAATATGCCCAAATGTAAAATAGGTCTGTGTGTCAGTCCCACGATATAACACAAAAACTGAATTACAGTCTGTCCCAGAATCTCTTGTGACATTTGCAGACTTGAATACAGGTTGTCTGACTCAACACTGTCTCCGGTAGGCTGTGCTATTTTTACCTAATGATTGTCTTTTTTTGTCAACTCAACATCCATAGCAATATTGTCCACTTGCAAATCGGCTCTAGTTCTGAAATATCTGGTCATGGCATGAGTCACCACTTACCATCCGTTGTTACGACTGCCTCTGTGAAGTGTTTGTACCACAACTAAAAGGATGTACAGGGTCTGAAAAACCAACATCAGTAATCAAGACTGAGCTATTTATTAAGAGATATGGATAAATATCAAGTGTGTGATGATAGCATTCAGTGTCTCAGTTAAGATTAATCTTCAGTTTACTTTTTTGGATGTTGAAAGTGGCCAAATTGGGTTATTCTAATCTGAATTTGGAAAATATACTTGACGAGTAACTTTTTCAAGTTAGACAACTGACATTTAGGTGAGAACTAGCACTGCACTACCTGATAGCTGAATGAACTATTTTAAACCATTACAGTTTGGCCATATGATGCCATCAGCTAATTATTCTTCTCTTAATTCTCTATTGTTGTCACTTTTGATTTTAACAATCGTTTTATGATGGGTCACGATTACTTATTATCTCTGCACAGGCACATAAAGTACCAAGTGAAGAGGTTGAAAATCTGCCGGTTTCTAAATCTGCAACAGTCAGTGGCTACACCCTGGTCACTGACTCTCCTGGACTCCCCAGAGACCCTGGATTTGGACTTCAGACAAATGAACCGCCTGCCACTCCATGCTCTGAGACCCCCATCCTTAACGGTTACAAGACAGTGGAGGAAGAGATGGTGGAGTGGGAAGAGAAGAGTGAGGAGGAAGAAGAGGAGGAGGACATTAGTTTGGACAGCCTTCTTAAGAGATCAAGGGAGTATGTGAAAAGAGAGCAGAGTCAAAAAGGGTCAAAAGTTGTCCATACAGTCACCAGGACTTCCCCACCTGAGACTACCACTGACAAGGAGAATAGGAACTGCAGTCCCATGGGGGACAAGGGTGTTGAGTTTGGATTCAGTCTGCACCATAGCCCTATTGGCCCACCTCAGACCCAAATCCAGCATCAAACTCTGTATGACCCCACTCCCCAACAGTCTGGCGGCCTCTCACCTAGTCTACCTGACCGGTATGCTCGTCTCCCCAGTCCAGAGGCCAGTATTAGTCCCCGTCCACAGAGGCGCAGACCACGGCCAGTTTCTACAGGAAACATTCATATTTCGTTTCCCATCGGCCCAGCAGACCTTATCCCCCGAAGCCCAGGAAGGTCAGGGGAAGGTGCTGGCATGGCAGATTGGGGAGAAGCTCTTTCAGGGGCCACAAGGTCCTCAGAACACTTGGGCTCAGTGAGGAGTGAAAGTGGGGGCGGTGTTGGCATGAGTAATCGTCGATTCAGCCACTGTGGTACCAGTCCAGTACAAGAGACCTGTAGCCCCGTTAGTACCTCAGGGCTTAGCCCAAGGGGACACCATGACCATCTGGCTGCAGGATTTCGTCGGCGCTCCCACACTATGGACAGCCAGCTGCATAGCTACCACTCTGGGGTTGAGCATATAGACCGCAGCCAGGAAAGGGTTCCTCGTTTCATGGCAGGAGTTACATGGATGGCTCCAAGCTGGCGCACCCCTGCAGCCCCCTTGAACCAGTCGTATGAGGTAGATAATCCCTCACCATCTCTGCTGAGGCCTCGCATTACTCCTGATTTGGCTCAGGTCACACTCAGGATGGAGCCTGATGATCCTCAGGGGACAAACAATGGAAGGATCACACCAACTGTCTTCAGAAATGCAGCTGATCCACAGACCAGCAAGACAGGCAAGTCTCTCTCTAACACTTGATGACTTTATTCACTAAAAGGTCATTAAGTCTTCTCCACCAAGATCACAGTTTCTCCCACTGCAAAACCTAAAACATTTTAAAAAGTTAAAATTAAATTATTTCACATTTATTTGTGCACATCAACAGAGGAGACCCAGAGGAGAGCACAGGCTCTGGAGGACATGCAAAGGCATCTGGAGGAGGAGCATGCCTTGCAGATGTCGCTGCTCCTGGCTGAACAGGAGAAAGAGCAACAGCGCCTCCGTTTGGTCAGCACACTGAATCACACAATATTTATTGTAAACAGAAGTAGATAACAAAAATGTAGTTTTTACATGGTATTTTATCAATTATTTACAAAAAAGAAAAGCAACAACAAAACCTACTTTTTTTTTACTTTATATATATTTTTTGCTTAAGGTTAAAAATCTAAGGTGTGTGAATATTGCGTGGGTTTAGGAGCTTGAGGAGACCGAGAGAAGACTGAAAGAGCAGACCTGTGTGCGGCCTTTGAGTGGGGATGCCTGTGGATGGACTTGTAGGTCTGCGAGTGACAGCTGTCCTGTTGTGAGTCCCCCCTGCCCAGGACTAAGCCCAGCCCACACACCATCTGAGCGATCACCTGGACACAGTATAGGTACCACTACACGATGCTCACCATGCTGTGTTGGAGTTTGTAAAACAGACTGCATGCCTTTTTAAAAACCAAAAAACAAAGTTTTCTGACCATATTCTAATCCTTAATACTGCACAGGACAGTAATATTTGAGCAACTCTTTATTAAACATTTAAACAAGATAAATTGTCACCATCACTTGTGGCTTCCTCACAGGCAGACTGCTCAAAACCAAGGTCAAACAGCTAAATTGATTGTGTTTGTTTCTTTCTCCAGGTTTTCCAAGTCCTGTAAGTTCCAATGTGTCCACTCCCTCTGTCCAGCCTCCCGTCTATTTGTGGGGGCCGACGTGGGTAGTAAGCAAACCTCGAGCAAGGCTAAGTCTGGTACGTATGCCAAAGTAGACAAGAGGGTGTGTGTGACTGCCTGTGTTTATACAATAGATGGTATTCTCAAACCTTTGATATGTTCATATCTTCACATTACCATCTTCTTGCGTCCTGCGCTGTGTTCTCCAGGTTCTGACAGCAGAGCAGCAGAGAGCATTCTGTCGAATCGGTGCCATCATTCGCGGCTTCCTCACACGCAGGCTGCTCAAAACAGAGAAGGTCAAACACCTACGACAGACCATCGTGGTGAGATTATACTCTCAAATACACACACAAAAAAAACGTGTAATAGGAGTTATTTAATGAATGAATCATAATGTTGGTGACTGAGGGGAAAAAACTGTTTGTTTTAGGATACACAGGAGTTCATCCGTTCATTCCAGACTGAAAGTTCACAAAAGAAAGGCACCTACTCAGCACAAGATCGCTCCCTGCAGGAGAGAGTTAGAGCCCAGGTATGAATGTGTAGTTACGGTCTATAGACAGCAGAGGTCCACCTTTATTTGTGTTTATGTGTGCATGTTCTGTCCCTCAGTTACGTGCAGCCATTTATGACATCCATGACATCTTCTTTGAAATGCCTCTGGGGGATCGATTAGCATTGCTGCAGCAGGACAGGGAGCTCCGAGCAGAGAGGAAGCTACGAGACATGGTAATCTGAAAATACAGGCCACTTATCAATCACATAGCCATATTTAATGAGAAGATGACGAGTTTCTGTATTTTTAAAGGAAGACCTAAAAGGAAAGTTCATGCTGACCTACAATGAAGAAACACTGCAGCCTTATATATATCCATATGTGTCAGTACCTCAGTCATAAACTATGTTGTTTACTGATTATTCAAACCTGCAGGAGAAAGCCAAGTGCCCCAAGGAGAGAGTGGTTCTGTCTGCTGCCACACAGAGGTCTCTAGACAGGAAAAAGAGGTAAGATGGGAAACTGACTTTAGACGTTAATGTTGTCATTGAGATCCAGTGATCAGCAGCACTTTTTATTGTATGTGTTTGGTACGCATTTAGGGTTGGCGAATCCCCGGCACAGGCTAGGAAGATGCAACAGAAGCCAAAGAGCCCCACCACCAGCAGGTGCCAACACAGCAATGGGAATTTATCACCTTTTTAAAAAAAATGTTATTCTTTATATTGTCTAGCTGATTTATACTGTATTTTCTTATTTTAATTTCCCCCAGAAAAAAACCAACACAATTTACATGCACTTATTTTTTCCTTTCCTAGAGTCCTGAAGCCAAGCCAAGGCCAAAATTCTCCTGTTCCAGGCCAAATGAACCGCCAGGGGTGGGTTTATACTTATATTTATTTCACCATGTCTCTGAGCATGGAGTGGCACCATGCAACCTTTGGCCCCTTATCCAAGTGCCTTTATTTACAAGTGCCTTTATATTGATATGGAACGCATGAACAGCATTATGTAATTTATTTGGAGATAAATTCCTTATTTCACTATTGAAAAAATGTTGATTGGCTTATTGGGTCATATATTGTTTTAATTTCAAATTCTATCACCTCTTGCTAAAGGCAACAGTGTACATAGATGTATGCATTTCAGCTTATAATGCCTTTAAGTCATCACAGTGTGACACTTGGCTGTTTCCCCCCAGGAGCTGGTTCAGAAGAACCCCAGAGGAGAGAGTGAAGCGTACAGACAGCCTGAAGAAGCAGCACTCTCTGGGTTAACAGGTGACTCAACAGCCCCCGATGTATGAACTTGAACTTTTACTCTTTGAATACAAACCATGCACCACTGAAACTCAGTCAGAGCTGCTATTGTTACAATTATCTTCAGTCTACCTTCTGAAATCAAATGATTGTATTCACTATCACACTTTAGCTCATTGATAAACACCATCACAATGTCGTTGGACCGTGCTAAAATAGTTTTTAGTAGCAACAACTGATGTACACAAAACTCACATGTAGCTTGATGTGGAGTATCTAATGACTAGGTATGAACATTTTAAATCCTTTTGAAAGAGTATCTGTACTTAAATGCGAGCTCAAAGAAGGTCAGTGTTGAGGGAAATAAGTCCATTTTTTATCTGTGCCTGAGAACTATGCCTTCACTATCTGTAGTGTTTTAGCATGTATATATTTAACATCTGTGTTCATGAACATCTAGTGCTTACAGATGTGTGACTTCACAACTGTCTGTTTCATGCTGACAGTCACATAATGTAGTTGCCATAAAGAATTTAGAAGTATTTAAGTGTGTATAATTCATGAAGTTTTTTTGTTCAAGGGCTTTGAGTACCTGTTTGTGCTTTACTTTTTTATTAAATGGTGCTGAGTTTACAGTACTCTGAGACATTTCAGCGTGTTTTAACATTTGACTTAAGTTAATGCCAAATGTAAAATAAAGAAAATAATTTAATGTATTTGTTAACTCTACTACACTACACTAGCGCTGTTGCATTAATGTAGCTTCACATAAGGACATGCACAGCGGACAGTCAGTGTGGAGTTTCCTTGAAAAAAAGACTATTTATGTGAACAACTTATCTAACCACATGTTCATGACTTAGCACACCTACTTGTTCACTGCAATACTACTTTATACTTCTGCGTCAGTAGTATTTGGTGTGTTGATGTTGTTTGCTGACATTGCTATGCTCTCTTTAATTTTTTAAAATTTTATTTAAATTGCCAAAGTGTCATGTTTTCTATGACCAGAATAAATCTTGAAATTATATGAATTTTCTGGACTCTGATTCATTATAAAAAGGACATTTTAAGTGTAACTTGCTTGACTCAACAAGCCATGCAGGGCAGTGACAGTTAGGGATCTCAGTACTGATGGCATTCATATTAGTTTTTGGCCTTAAAACTAATTTTCTCCTATTTGCTCTCAGTTCATAATTTAATAATTTTGGAAACACATTATTGATCATATGATTTCATATAGGGATGGTGTTTAAGATATTATTTTAAATTTGAGAACAGCAGAGAAGTAGATTAATGCTGCAGGTTTCCATTGTAAACATCATGAAGCTGACGCTCACGTAAAGAAGCAACCTTAAAGCTTTTACGACCACATTTCAAGCTGTGAGACTTTAATTACCAATGTTATATATAAGTCATGTGATGTGTAGTTAAAGATTCAGTGTGTAAGGGTTAGGTGGTTCTATTCCTAAGAACTAAGGTTAAAAACGGCAAGCTTTGCAGGTAAATGTTGTAATCACAAATTCCCAATATACAACTCTGTTTACAAGGAAGTTGGCACACTGTAAAATGTAAATAGAAATTTGGGTTGTTTTAGTTTGTAATTCATTAAGTTTTTAGTTTAATTTTTATTTATATATTTTAATATTGAGTTTGAACAGTTAGGGAAATCACATAATCATACACAGCTTAGCATCACATGGTTAAGGTATCGACAGTTAGGGACATATCACCTTCAAGTTTCCAAAGTTTCCTCAACTTTACAGTTCTTCAAGAATTTATAAAAGAGATTCAAGATCTCATTGAAATTGGATGATTTCTTTTTCACTGTGTATGTTAACTTTTCAAAGACAAGGCATGCTGATAGTTCTTTCAGCTAGCGACCAATAAAAGGTCTTTTGATGTTCTTTCAAACAAAGAGAAATCAAGCGTCTAGGTTTTCTCTCTTTGCCGTTTAGCATACAGTCCTTTGGATACAAATTAAGAATACAAAGTATAGGGAAGTCGGGTACTGGATTCAAGGTCATTTGAGAAATGCATTTTATAACTTAATTCCAGAACTTTTGTATCTCAGGACAGTCCCACAGGCAGTGAAATAAGGTGCCCTTTTCTACAACGTATTTAACACAGACATCAGGAATATTTGGATTCATCTTATTCAGTCTATCTGGAGTAACATAAGTTCTAATAATCCAATTGTATTTAATCAGTTTGAGGTGGGTATTTATTGTTAGGAGTTAAGCCCTCGAGCACACCTCTCTCCAGTCCTCCTCCGAAATATCTTTTTGCAAGTCATTTACCCAGTGAGTTTTCTTATGCTCAGTAGAGTCTTTATAATTTTTCACCAGTATATTAGAGTAAGGATATCTGACCCTTGCCACTACAAATATTCACCACTAGGTTTTTAATGTGAACATTGGGTGTTGTATATAGCCATGCGTCTGTGCATAAACAAAACTCCTTAACTAAATATTTAAAGAAGCGTCCAAGGTATATCATATTCATTTCTAAGTTCCTCAAATAAAGCTAGTTTGTTTTCCTTATATAGATCCATAACTTTACAGATGCCCTTTGTTACCCACATTTTAAAACCATGGTCTTTTTTTTAATCCTTCCTGTTGTACACATTATATAAGTAATATAAATGCAAATAATAAGTATCTACAGCAGCTCAGTCATCAAAACATTTTTCCTGAAGAGGAACTAACTTTATACGGCATGTGTGGTCAGCTGCTTGCTAAACACAAGGTGTTTTACTGTAACTTCATATGAGAGTAGTTGCCTGATATCTTGTCACTGATGATATTGTTTCTTACTCTGTGTGATCCCACATTTCTTTCTAATTTTTACTGTGATTATTTTAGCCAGCATTAACACACTGGAGTAATAGCAATAACCTTGAGGATCTCACATTTCAATACAATAAAGATGTTAGTGAGTTTACATATAAAACTGTTGAAACTGTGAAAAGCCTTCCTGTAGTATGAAAAAAATATTTATAACTTATTGCATTGTATTTACAGCAGCTCAGTCCTCAAAGGACACAACCAACATGGACAAGCTTGTGCAAAATTGAAGAATCTGATGTTTATGAGTCTGACTGAGTTTATTGTACTGGTACAACCCCTCCTTTTATGCTCCTTTTCCAGTCACAAACCAACAATTCATAGAAGAAAAAGGTCTTTGTTGACTTGATTAACTGGTCGAGGTAGTGTTACATAACTTAGTTATGTGTTACTAAATTGTCTTCAGTCAATTCATTTGTAGATGTCATTTATTTACAGTATGCATGACTTGTTCGATCATGCCAACTGCCTCGTGCTCTCTTTGGGGGCAGCAGTAGCTCAGTCCAAAGACTTGGCTTTGGGAACTGGAGGGTGGCCGGTTTATGTCCAGTATGGAACAAAGTATGGTGGTGGACTGGTAGCTGGAGGGGTGCCAGTTCACCTCCTGGGCACTGCCGAGGTGCCTTTGAACAAGGCTCAAGCAAGGCTTGAGCAAGCTCTGGGTGGCTGCTCATCACTCCACCATCTCTCTCCACATTAGCACGTCTATGAGCCCTTTGTGTGTGTGGTTGTATTTCGGTTTAAATGCATGTAAAGACTTGAGTGGAAAAAAAAAAAGAATTTCCCCTCGAGGGATTAATAAAAGTATCTCTTCTTCTTCGGTACTAAAACTACAGCGACCATAAGCCTCCAGTTTCTACCTCCACTTGTGCCTCGTATATAAAAGGCAACACAACTATATTATCATGACTAGCCCTGTTAATGTAAACCATATATCAGTGTAACTATCATTCCTGATTTGTGCAGCGGAATATTTTATGAATCAATGGTAACTATAGTATTTGCTAATTACACTATACAAGTCCATTAATTCACCCCTCTGGTACTTAGATTTTGTAATTTTCCTCTTTTTAACTCAAGTTAATTCACTCCTCTGGTGCTCTGGATAGTTCGGACCCTGCACTGAGAGGCACAGGCTATATATGTTTCACATGAGGTAAGAACTGGGAAGTTGTGACAAATTAACAGCCTGGGAGAGCTGCAAGAGAAAACAACTTCATTGATGTATCAGACCATTAAGTACATCTATCTTAAAGAATTTTGAAAGGAATTGCAAGCTTTGCATGTGAGTGTTGCAATCACAAATTCACATGTATATCAAGAATTTCTTTTTTGTCAAATGTTTCATGAAGCTGTTTAGATGTTGAAATTATTCCTGTTGTGTGCAGACATCATTTATAACTAGTTTCTGGTATCTACAGCAGCTAACTCGTCATTTCACACACCCCAAACACCCAAAAAATTGGGAAAATATAAAGCAAAATGAGGATTGGTTTACATTTGAACAAAAATTGTTAAAATACCTGAATACCTACTTACTCTACAAAGACAATTTAAAATAACGAACACAATTATTGGTGCCCTTTAAAAGTTATATGAAATAATTGATTCATTGTGATAATTTAAGCATATTGTTGTACTTTAAATAGTATCATAGGTATTTTCAGTCTTATGAATCACTCATGCAGGCAGTTGGTAGAATTTTCTCACTGCTGTTTTGTGCCGCTGTGTGTATCACATTAAACATGGAAGACAGAAAGACAAGCTGAGAAATATTTATGTGTATGATATATTTAGTATACAAATATTTTTGAGAAATTTAAAGCTCATGGGACTTTAGCCAACATCTCTGGACGTGGTTGCAAGAGGAACATTGGTCAGTGATTGAACAAAAGAATTGCTGAAATGGTCGAGAAAGAACCAAGGAAAATTTCAAAACAGATCCAAGTTGATCTTAAATGTTAATGTGAATCTAAATCTGCACCTCATAGGACAGAACAAGGAAGAACAAGTCAGAGCAGAACGATTATTTTTAAATCTCTGTAGCCTTGATTAACAGTTCAAGGTGATGACTTATATGATATAGCTATGTATGCACAACACAGCAAGGCTTCTCTTGGTACTAAAACTACCAAAAAGACCATAAACCTCCAGTTTCTACCTCTGTGCACTTGTGCCTTGTACTTAAAAGGCAACACAACTGGATTATCAGAACTACCCAGCTGTTATAAACCAATCATCAGTGGAACTATTACTCCTCATTTGTGCAGCAGAATATGTTCATTGTATACAAATACAAATGTGATGCTGTGAGATGATTTTCCAAAAAGCTATTTAAGATGGAAATACTGGTGAACACTAGCTCTTAAAGTGTTAACTGTTTGCAGTAGGGTAATTACATCTGCACTTCATAGGGCGGAACAAGGAAGAACAAGGACAGAACAGAACAATCATATTTACATCTCTGTACACTTGATCAACTGGTCCAGGCGGTGGCTCCCATAAAATAGCAATAGTGTTACTAAATTGTTTTCAGTCAGTTGATTTGTAGATGTCATTTATTTACAATATGCATGACTTGTTCGATCACGCCAAATGCCTTTAGTGCTGTGTTATTCAGAAGAACCACACCTTCAATCTCATAAACGCAACAAGACTTCTCTTTGGTGCTAAAACTACAGAGACCATAAGCCTCCAGTTTCTACCTCTGTGCACTTGTGTCTCATATATAAAAGGCAACACAACTGTATTATCATGACTAGCCCTGTTAATTTAAACCAAACATCAGTGTAACTATCATTCCTGATTTGTGCAGCGGAATATTTTTTGAATCAGTGGTAACTATAGTATTTGGTAATAACACTATACAAGTCCACTAATTCACCCCTCTGGTACTTAGATTTTGTTATTTTCCTCTTTTTAACTCAAGTTAATTCACCCCTCTGGGACTTAGATTTTGTAATTTTCCTCTTTTTAACTCAAGTTAATTCACTCCTCTGGTGCTCTGGATAGTTCGGACCCTGCACTGAGAGGCACAGGCTATTATATGTTTCACATGAGGTAAGAACTGGGAACTTGTGACAAATTAACAGCCTGGGAGTGCTGCAAGAGAAAACAACTTCATTGATGTATAAGACCATTAAGTACATCTATCTTAAAGAATTTTGAAAGGAATTGCAAGCTTTGCATGTGAGTGTTACAATCACAAATTCACATGTATATCAAGAATTTCTTTTTTGTCAAATTTTTCATGAAGCTGTTTGTATGTTGAAATTATTCCTGTTGTATGCAGACATCATTTATAACTAGTTTCTGGTATCTACAGCAGCTAACTCGTCATTTCACACACCCCAAACACCCAAAAAAATTGGGAAAATATAAAGCAAAATGAGGATTGGTTTACATTTCAACAAAAATTGTTAAAATACCTGAATCCCTACTTACTCTACAAAGACAATTTAAAATATCGAACACAATTATTGGTGCCCTTTAAAAGTTGTATGAAATAATTGATTCATTGTGATAATTTAAGCATATTGTTGTACATTAAATAGTATCATAGGTATTTTCAGTCTTATGAATCACTCATGCAGGCAGTTGGTAGAATTTTCTCACTGCTGTTTTGTGCCGCTGTGTGTATCACATTAAACATGGAAAACAGAAAGACAAGCTGAGAAATATTTATGTGTACGATATATTTAATATACAAATATTTTTGAGAAATTTAAAGCTCATGGGACTTTAGCCAACATCTCTGGACGTGGTTGCAAGAGGAACATTGGTCAGTGATTGAACAAAAGAATTGCTGAAATGGTCGAGAAAGAACCAAGGAAAATTTCAAAACAGATCCAAGTTGATCTTAAATGTTAATGTGAATCTAAATCTGCACCTCATAGGGCAGAACAAGGAAGAACAAGTCAGAACAGAACGATTATTTTTAAATCTCTGTAGCCTTGATTAACAGTTCAAGGTGATGACTTGCATGAAATAGCTATGTGTGCACAACACAGCAAGGCTTCTCTTGGTACTAAAACTACCAAAAAGACCATAAACCTCCAGTTTCTACCTCTGTGCACTTGTGCCTTGTATTTAAAAGGAAACACAACTGTATTATCAGAACTACCCAGTTGTTATAAACCAATCATCAGTGGAATTATTACTCCTCATTTGTGCAGCAGAATATGTTCATTGTATACAAATACAAATGCGATGCTGTGAGATGATTTTCCAAAAAGCTATTTAAGATGGAAATACTGATGAACACTAGCTCTTAAAGTGTTAACTGTTTGCAGTAGGGTAATTACATCTGCACTTCATAGGGCGGAACAAGGAAGAACAAGGACAGAACAGAACAATCATATTTAGTTCTCTGTAGACTTGATCAACTGGTCCAGGCGGTGGCTCCCATAAAATAGCAATAGTGTGTCATGAAATTGTCTTCAGTCAGTTGATTTGTATATGTCATTTATTTACAATATGCATGACTTGTTCGATCACGCCAAATGCCTTTAGTGCTGTGTTATTCAGAAGAACCACACCTTCAATCTCATAAACGCAACAAGACTTCTCTTTGGTGCTAAAACTACAGAGACCATAAACCTCCAGTTTCTACCTCTGTGCACTTGTGTCTCATATATAAAAGGCAACACAACTGTATTATCATGACTAGCCCTGTTAATGTAAACCATACATCAGTGTAACTATCATTACTGATTTGTGCAGCGGAATATTTTTTGAATCAATGGTAACTATAGCATTTAGGTTGCTCCCTCCATCATTGTCTGAATAACGGTCGACCAGTTGTGTGCACCACCAGAGGGCAGTAGAAGTTAATGTTTTGTTGTACGGACGTTTTGATTTCTCCCCACAATATGCATGTAACATTTGAACATGGCAGATTCAGTGATTAAAGTTTTATGATAATGTTCAAAAATATGTAGTGTTTTAGCGTGTCTATACTTAACATCTGTTTTCATCAACATCTAGTACTTACAGATGTCTGAATGCACAACTATCTGTTCTATGCTGACAGTCACATAAAGTAGCTGCCATAAAGAATTTAAGTATTTAAGTGTGTATAATTCATGAAGTTTTTTGTTCAAGGGCTTTGAGAACCTGTTTGTGCTTGTTTAAAATGTTATTAAATGGTGTATTAAAAAGTTTACAGTACTAACCCCTTTTCTTAATAAATGTGTTTATTTATTTGTTTATTAATTTACTACACTACATTGGTGCTGCTGCATTAATGTAGCTTCACATAACAGGACATGCACAGCGGACACTCAGTGTGGAGTACAACTTTTCTGACATTGCGATGCCCTCTTTAATTTTGTTTTTTTTTTCATTTAAACTACCAAAGTACCATGTTTTCTGATCATATGGTTTCAAATAGCCATGCAGGGCAGTGACAGTTAAAGTAATTAAAGTTTAAGCTAATTTTCTCTTATTTGCTATCAGTTCTTTATGTTTCATAATTTTGGAAACACATTATTGGTCATATGGTTTCAAATAGGGATGGTGTGTGGCATTTTGAATTTTATTTTGACCTACCTTTAATCCTTAAATCCACTTAAGAACAGCAGAGAAGTAGATTAATGCTAAAGAAGCAACCTAAAAGCTTTTACAACCACATTTCAAGCAGTGAGACTTTAATACCAATGTTATATATAGGATACGTGTTGCTTTGAAAAAAATTGAAAAAGTATTTTTGCATAATTTTTATTATTAACTTTCACAAAATGTACAAACTGTTCACACAGTAACTTAGAACAATATATGCCATGTACTTTGCAGTGGAGACAATCAAGATATTATATAACCTTCTGAATCTAATAAGCCAGAAGCCCCCTCAGAAGGTATTACTTAATACCTTTCACATCTAGTTGTAGTCAAATTGACACAATAAATAACGATATATTCAATATCATACACTATTTACATACAGTCATTAAAAGAAAATACCACATAGTACATGATTACAAAAATATGGTACTGATAGAATGAAGTTAAATGAAGAAAAATAATTAACTTTGAACATTACTTGGTTGAATAACATTAAACATCAAAGTTACAAAGTGCTCTTAATTTTCCATGTGGCCCATAACTGGTAGAATGTTGTAGTTCTGATGATGGAAATATGTGGTGTTATACAGTACATAATACACTGAGTAAATGTAATTTTGTTTTCACAAGAGACTTTAAATGTATGTTGATGTGTAGTTAAAGGTTCAGTGTGTAAGATTTAGGTGGTTCTATTACCAGCAACCACTAAATGCCAATAAATCCTACACATTGGTCCTTTAATATTTATAGTAAGTTATGGACAGATATTTATTTGGCCTCTGCAGTAATGAAACATTACAGTTACCGCATGCTGAATACTTCTGCTCAAACAACTCTATTGCCATACTCACTAGTTAAACATAAGCACACATAAAAGTCAATGCCCAGGGGTCACTAGTCTGTAGTTTTAGACCTTCCTGATTGGACATAGCAAACCACCTCCTCAATCAACAGCCAAGTGGTCACACTGCAAACACTTTAGCCCTGCAGTGACTCTAATATCTCTCATATGTGTTTGGTAGCGGCACAAGCCAACCAGCCCACCACCTCAAAGAAGAAAGCTTTAAGTTGATCTGTCTTTTCAAGTCTTTCAAAGATAGACTTTGATGTATTGTTAGGATGTATTTCACTGAACAGCGTAGCAGGTTTGATCTCATACGTGTGGACCACAATGATTGGAATAGCCTGGCACAAACAGTTGGATGTGCAAACGCAGTTTTCTTTAAAAAGTAAAATCAACTGTATTTCTCCACAGCAGCCATTCTTGAGCTCTATAACACAGTCTGTTTTGTCACAGTTTGTGGTGTGATAAACAGTGTGTCCTTTAGAGAAGCTGTCATAAGCTTCTACTGATTTGACAAGAACTGGTCGATTTAAGAGTTCCTGTATTGCTAGTTCTGTGGATCCTGTGAGAGTCACATGGTGTGATTTTCCAAAGGAGTTGTCAGGGCCACTGCCATCCTCTACTGGTGTGAGCTTGGCTAACAACTCACTAAAATCTGAATGTCGGTTAAAAACTAAAGAGCTAAGGTGCCTGGGTAAGTGCTGCCAAATGAGAAACCTCTGGTAAATTTGTTGAGGGTTATCATTTATGCCTTTGAACAGAGTCCTTAAATTTCCATTGTTTCTCTCAAAACTAAATGCTGATGTTGCCCAGAGAGGCCCCCAGTTCTCTACACTTTCAGTTAAATGGATTAACTGATGGCAGTTGAAAGACACATTTTCTTTACCATAAAGTACTTCCATGCGTTCTACAAAATGTATCAAGGACTTACGGGCTAGCTGAAGGTCACGTTGGGATATTGATTCTTGTAGCAGAATGTGAATACTAAATGACAAGTAAAAATAATGTTCCAGAAATGTATGATGGAGGATACCTGGCAGGACACTAATAGCATAAACTAAAAGGAATGCTCGCCACTCCCATGCTTTCCAAGTGTCTTTACATTTTAGCGATTGTGGAGATCTGGTTTCTAATGGTAGCTTTAGACGGCGAAGACGGTAGTCCATTTGTGAAATCTGCTCACCTACATACCAAGGTTTCGAAGAGTTGTCTGGGTTCAACCATAGAGACATAAGTTGTTTGGACACACCAAGTAGAACGGAGTGCAAGTAATCCGGTACAAATCCAAAAACAATGTCAAAGTAGGGAAGACTGGAAAGCAAGGATGGTCCTTTTACTCCATTTTCAGCTTGTGTTGCATTGTCCATAAACATTTTGTTTGACCTTGCTGCTTGTTTGTTCTCATCATATGAGTAGGACCTCATAGATCCTCTGCCTTTTTTTACCATCAAGCCAGGGTGCAAACACCAGTCACAACCATATTCACCATTGAATTTTTTGCAGTTCCGAAGGAGTGGCCTCGCCTCAGCGTCAGAGGAGCAAACCAAGGAGAAGACTTTTGAGGAATGAACTATACCATTACTGTCTCTCCACTGAAAGGGGTTTTGTGCTAAATCACAACATTCATCTATGAAAGGCTTTAGAAATGTGTTCATCTTGGGTTTTTCTGTGCCAAACCACAGTCCTGCAACAATGACGTTTTCCTTTCTTTGTGTGTAAGGAAGTTCATTTATAGTAAACTGAAGGGGCCAAATTGATCCTCCAGCTGAGCTATACATTGGTGCACCATCACAATTCCATAGCAGTGTAAGGTCATCTGCAGCCAATTTTCCTTGTTTAAGCAGATTCTTGTACATTTTCCCATCCATCACATCTTTAATGTCATTCCCATGGTTGATTGTTTTAGGTAACAGCTCAGTGCCATGATTCTTAAGGATGTCTTTCAGAAGGTCTTTCAGAGATGAAGACAAGAAGAAGTGTCCCCTTTTAGTACTGTTTTTTTTGTTAAACATTGTGCCACAGTGCAAACACTGAGCATCATCAAGATTTTTTCCCATGTAGTTTTGACAGCCATGACAATAAAACACAGTAGACAAGGTGGGAATCTTATCACTGAGGCACTTAAATGCAACAACCAGTTTAGGGCTGAGAAAATTTATCAGAGCCATTAAGTCACCCACAGCTGCAGTTAGATGGTAACGCAGAGTGAAGAGTATCACAGCAAGCAGGCCTGTACTCAGGTTACTGTTGGACATTGGCTTCTCAGTCTGCGAAAACATAACAAACTTTTTCATATGCATATCACAATGATTTGAAAAAAATGTGTCTGTTTAAAGAAAAAGCCCCATTTTGGCAGGATTAACACTACAGGGGAAGATGGGGAATTACATATTCACTGTTCATTGTTGCACACGGCATTTTAAACATTGGGAAATAAGATGTATGGTCTGTAATAGACATGGACATTCAGCCAAAAGAGAAATCCCAAAAGCTTCCGCACGAGGGAATGGGAGTTATGAAGGGGAGGCAAAGATACTGCGTGAAAAAATGATTAAGAAATCATACTTTTTCTTGGAGTCACAACTCAAATGTTAATAGACAGACATCAAACACATATTGATATCGTTCAGTGTGACTTACACTTCCAGAGGATATCATTATGTCAGATGTCCATTGCAAATAAACATCTATAGATCTGCTTAGAAATCATAAGAAAAAGACGCTTCAGACTTTTAAGTTTTCTTCAGTATCAAAGTGGTCCAGTGATAGTTGTCTTTAAAACCAGCTACATACTTTTAATGATGCCAATTTGTCAAATTGTAAACAAATATAATGCTAAATAAACAGGGTTCAAAGGAGAACACCAGTACCTACTGTAGCTGACATCTTTACAGCATGTTTAATTTGGTTTTACTACAGGGTTTATAAAAGACTAAATAATATATAAGGAAAAGCAACTTTTCCCCACAAAAAAAGTCAGAGGTCCACTTTAAAATAGGATGTAGCAAGTTCACAGAAAAACAATATATACTTATTCTAATTATTACTGGGGCAAATACCTACATAAGATCAGTGACTAGTGCAGGTAACAGTGAAATCACCCATCTCCTGTAGAGAACTAAATCTTGCCGAATGGGGCTATGCAGTATAACTTACCATTTCATTGTCACAATCTGTATCAGACGTTGAAGTGAACTCAAAGTGCCACGGAAAAATAAATGAGTCCTGCATATGAGAACATCTGATTAGAACCTGCAGCCTGCAGTAAACTGAGTTAGATTCAACTTTATTTCCATTATAAATACATAATGAATGCAATATATTAGATTAGATTAAATCTGGATTGAAAACTTTTGTCTTCTGCATTACCTTTAACTTTCACTCAACATTAACCATCTTGCCCTTTCTTCACTTATCCTGTATTTACACGTTTCTGATCTGTTTTAACTTTTTAAATTCACAATATTGTTATGTGTGCTGCTTTACTACCCTTTTTATGATGAACTATTCCTTTAAAATGGCATTGTTTAATTGTGATTTAGTTGGGGGTCACATGTGATCACAGAACTAACCATTTCAGGAATGTCCTCTTGGTCTGAATTTGTGTCAGCTTCAGTGTCCGTCATCATGTCAGCAGTATCAGGGTGTCTTCCTTTCAGGACCTGCAGTGGGGACACAAGTTTATATTTAAGACTTATTTCACAGTACTGACATGTATAATCTGCTGCTTTAATCCCTTTTTATGGTGATTTATGATTCCATTTAAGAGTTTGACATCAAATCATCCTTTATCAGTACCTTGTTCTGTCAGTATTTTTCCTTGGCTCTCATATGATCATAAGTTTTTAATGTATGTATCTGTTTCTGTGTCCATAATTTGTCTTGAGCTGTTTTGTTGAATAGTTATATCTAGCTGTTTCTATCCTTATTCTTGGTCTTTTTAAGGTAAGAGGTTGTTTCTCCTAAAAGAGACAGCTGCTGTTATTTTATTTTATTTTTTATTTAATACAGTAAGAAACACAGTTGGATTTGCTACAAACGTATCATCAAGCACGGGGGAAGTTTCATAGAAACTCAAGGCAGAAGAAGAGCATAATTCAAGTGTGATTCAGTTCAGGGTCATGTGTGATCACAGAACTAACCTTTTCAAGGTTGTCTTCTTGGTCTGAATTTGTGTCAGCTTCAGTGTCTGTCATCATGTCAGCAGTATCAGGGTGTCTTCCTTTCAGGACCTGCAGTGGGGACACAAGTTTAAATTTAAGACTTATTTCACAATATTGATATGTGTGACCTGCTGTCTTAATACCTTTTTATGACAACCTATGACTTAAAATTTGATTTGAAATTTTTGAGCTGTTTTGTTGAATAGATATATCTAGCTGTTTCTATCCTTATTCTTGATCTTTTTAAGGTAAGAGGTTGTTTCTCCTAAAAGAGACAGCTTCTATTATTATTTTATTCTTTTATTTTAAAAAGCATGATAGACAGTTGGATTTGCTACAATTTGCTGCACGAGGAAAGAAAGATCATCCTTATGTACATTTTTTATGGCAGATGATTTCATAGAAGCTCATGCTCCTGTCACTTGTAAAAGCTCCTGTAAAATGTGAGTGCTGAATACTCTGAGTTTCAGTTTAAAGTGTCTAATTCACATACAGTAGCACATTACCTGTAAGTATTCCCTGAGTCTCTTTCTGAATTTTACTCTTGGTCCAATTTTAGGAATCAAGTCATTTAAATTGCCTGACTCCTCAAGACTTAGGAAACTTTCCTTGTCAATACCTTCGTCTGAAACGAAAAAACAAACAAACATTAAAATGAAACTCAAGCTGGTTTTCTAAAAACAGTCGCATATAGAAAATATCAAAGATATGGGATTATTGTGCTGCAGTTGTCTTTCATTCAACAAGCAGGCTTAAGTAATGCTGTTATACAGTATGTGCTGCAGTATTTTACCTTCAAATCTCTGAATCAACTCACTGAGATCCCATTCAGTTAATCTATCCTGTACAAAATCACATGTATCCATGGCATTCCACTGCAGAAATGGGAAACAGACATTAATACATTTATTTTGTTTGCTTAAACCAATTCTAGTGTTATAATAGAATATATGTCTATATAAAACACACAACTGAGTATTTTTGTTATTTATACAAATGGAATATTAGCTTGCTGTATCTGTAAAAACAATGTGTATCAAAGACTTTGCTTTTTCTGTATGGCCAGGAATGTAACAATATAATTTGCAGCTGAAAACTTGCAGAGCTGATATAAGGATGCTCATTGTTTTTGACACAAAAGTAGAAATATTTAGTTGTTGAGTAGTCTGGAAAGATAACACTAGCTTGCACATTACCTGGAGGTATTCTCTGAGTCTCTTTCTGAATTTTACTCTTGGTCCAATTTTTGGAATCAGGACATTGATGCTGCCCGAATCCGCAAGACTTAGAAAAATCTCCTTGTCAACGCCTTCATCTAAATTAGAAACAAACAAAACAAAAACAAATGAATCTTGATGATAACAAATTGGAATCTGTTTTAATAGGGAAAAGGTGATTCCTTTATCTTTGTCTTTAATGTCTTTAATTGTGCATAGATTGTGATGAGTCACATGTCATTCTGACTGACTGCATATAAACATTTAAATGTCAATGTATAAAGACTGAACTCCAGAAGAGTTATGGTAGAGCTTATCTCTACCTATGACCATAGCTTGAGACTTACAAAGTAACCATCAATAATTTACATGTGCTAATTACTTTAATAAATTTTGATTTTTACACCTTAAATCATTTTGGGTGAATATGGAGAATAAAGCTGCAGCATATTATAATATAACAATAGTTTTCCAGTATCCAAAAACCAAAAATATTTCTTCGTTGTGCTGCAATTTCAATCACTAATTGTAGATTTACTCTTGATCAGTGAAGCAGAATAATAATAAGACAGTACCTTCAAATCTCTGCATAAACTCACTGAAGCCCCATTCAGTTAATTTGTCCCGGACAAAATCAGATGTCTCCATGTCAATTCACTGAAAAGATGGTCAGCAATTCAACAGTGAAATTATTTAAGATGGAATTACTGGTGAGCACTAGCTCTTAGTGTTAACTGTTTGCAGTAGGGTAATTACATCTGCACTTCATAGGGCGGAACAAGGAAGAACAGGACAGAACAAGGAAGAACAGGACAGAACAAGGAAAAACAGGACAGAACAAAACAAGGAAGAACAGGACAGAACAAGGAAGAACAGGACAGAACAAGGAAAAACAGGACAGAACAAAACAAGGAAGAACAGGACAGAACAAGGAAGAACAGGACAGAACAGAGCTATTATATTTCATTATATTTGCATCTCTGTAGATTTGATTAACTGGTCCAGGCGGTGGCTTCCATAAAATAGTGTTACTAAATTGTTTTCAGTCAGTTGATTTGTAGATGTAGATGTCATTTATTTACAATATGCATGACTTGTTCGATCACGCCAAATGCCTTTCGTGCTGTGTTACTCAGAAGAACCACAACTTCAATCTTATGAACAAAGGCTTCTCTTTGGTACTAAAAGTACAGAGACCATAAACTTCCAGTTTCTAACTTGGTGCACTTGTGCCTCGTATATAAAAGGCAACACAACTGTATTATCATGACTAGCCCTGTTAATGTAAACCAAACATCAGTGTAACTATCATTCCTGATTTGTGCAGCAGAATATTTTATGAATCAATGGTAACAATATAGTATTTGCTAATTACACTATACAAGTCTACTAATCCACTCCTCTGGTACTTAGATTTTGCTATTTTCCTCAACATTTTCCTCCTCTGGTGCTCTGGATAGTTTGGACCATGTACTGAGACGGACAGGTTATGTATGCTTTGCATGAGATAAAAACTGGTTACGGGAACACGTGACAAAAAAACAGCCTGGGAGTGCCGCAAGAGAAGACAACCTCATTGATGTATCAGACCATTAAGTATATGTAACTAAAAGAAATGTAAGAGAAGAAATATAGAAAGAATTTTAAAAACAAGTGTTGCAGTCACAAGTTATTACAACATAATCACAAGGTGTTATTACAACATAATTTGCGTGTGGTTGCCCAATATGCCACTGATATTTTTTTATTTCCTTCTCTGATCCAACTCTTTATCATAAAGTTTATCTAAGTTATTTCTCAACCAGGTATTATTATGATATAATAGAATGTGATAAAATAATCTGTAAGAAAGTTTATTGAGCTTAAGTATTAGTTTTATTTGATGGTTCTGACTTTGATTTTTCAATGTAACACTTTACAGGTAAGTGTTGCAATCACAAATTCACAGTATACATCCCCGTTTCCAAAAAAGTTGGCACACTGGGTAAAACGTGAATAGAAATTTAGGTTGTTAGTTTGCAACTCCTGAAGCTTCTTTTTCAGTAAAGCCAGAAATCATTCATGTTGTACACATATAATATTTATAACTTGATTTTGCATGGTATCTACAGCAGCTCAGTCATCAAAGTCCACACCCAAAACGGACAAACTCATGCAAATTGAATGCAAAACATTTATCCTGAAGAGGAACCTGATGTGACAACTGAGTTTATTGTAGTGGTACAACCCCTCCTTTTATGCTCCTTGTCACAAACCAACATTTCATATAAGAAAAAGGTCTCTGTAGATTTGAGTAACTGGTCGAGGTAGTGTCTTACATAAATTAGCTATGTGTTTTACTAAACTGTCTTCAGTCATTTGAATATATTATTTATTTACTTACATTATGAATGACTTGTTCAGTCACTCAATCTGCCTTCAGTGCTGTTTGTCAGAAGAACCACATCTTCAATGTCACTGGAAACACCTGTGTTGACCGTACTGTGATAAAATGTCAGCTCAGAAAAATCTTTGAAGAAAGACAATCAGACAGAATGTGATGTGAAAGAGTTTATTGTGCTAGTACAAATAACAGTAAATCTGAGCAGCTCCAGAAATCTGTTTCTAAAGCACTTTCTTATATACTTAAACAACCCATGCTCACAAACCAACAGCTGATATAAGAAAAAGGTCTCGAACTGGCTTGAAAATGCCTATGCACACCCACCAGGTGCACGGGTAAACTCAGCTCGATGGGCAGGATTCATGCTTGGCTTTGCTGACACAGTAGATACATTGTTTTCCAGCCGAACTATTTTAAAAGATTACAGAAAAGCTTTAATATTAACATGATTAAATACAACTAAATAAATCCCAGTCATTATTGTGACATATTATTCAAAATGATTAATATGCAAGACTTTTTCCACAAAACTATCATCTAGTTCTCTACATTTATTATATATGAACACACACACAAACTATTGTTATGCATTAGGCACTATATAAATTCACTAATATCACTATAGTATTGAAACGTGTAAAACGTTACTGCTGGTGTTACTCCAGTGTGTGAATGCTGGTAATAATAACAGTAAAAATTAGAAATAAATGTGGGATCACACAGAGAGAGAAACAATATCATCAGTGGGAAGATATCAGGCAACCACTCTCATATGAAGTTGCAGTAAAAGACCTTGTGTTTAGCAAACGATGCATAGCATATGCCCTAAAGTAAGTTCCTCCTCAGGATAAATGGTTTGCATTCAATTTGCATGACTGTGTCTGTTTTGGATGTGTACTCTGATGACTGGGCTTCCTCTGTATGTGTAACATGAAGGATTTCAACACTTTTGTCCTGGAATATAAAAGAAAAAAGATCAAGATATTTCTTTAAAAAAAGCCTAAAGTCTATATCACATCCAACTTACAGTTTGAACTGCAAGCAAGGTTTAATGTAGACACCCATAAAAGAATTCAAATTGTAGCACACCAATCCCTATCAACAAGTACTTGACAAAAGTCAAAATCAACCAGTACTTGACAAACATGCTGTCTCAGGGACACCATAGCTGGCCTAATGGCTAAGACCTATACCATGAAAACTACAACCTCCCTGGTTTTAATTAGACTGGTGACCTTTGCTGCATGTCATGCCCATCTCTCTTTCCCCTGTCTGTCTCGATATATAATAAGTTCAAGGCAAAAAAAATGAAAATAAAAAAGTCTTACACAAAAAACTAAATCTAAAATATCTCTGCATGTAGTTCATAAACTGACAAACCTATGGTATAAAAACAACACACAAAAAGAATAAGGGATAACAACTTGACAGAAATGGTTAAGACCAAATCCTCGTGTCTCCAATCAGTGTGCCTGGAGGGACCTTCAATGAGTAATCAGGCTTCTGCTGTTTCTCTCCACCAAGCAAACCTGAAACATCAACCAGAGAGATAAACAGTAAGTTTGTGACACTACACAGTAGGGCTGTTATACCATATATAGGTTTAGATCATCAGTGTCACTAAAATGTACCTGTGTACATGGTCATGGAGCACAACTGCTGTGTTAGATCAACTCAGTACATCATCTTCTGTCCTAGTGTAATTAAAAGCATTGTTAGAATAATTCAGAACAGCTTATAATCATATATAATGTAGACTTTTTTTTTTTTTTTTTACCCAATTAGTGTTTCTTCATTTGGGCTTCCCTTCAGTGTATCGAGGTGTCTCTTCACCTCCTCAAGTTCCACTGAAAAATCTAAAAAAAACAAACACAATAAACATATTGTTTACAACAAGTAAACTATTGTTACACTATTGAAAATGTATTAACTCATTTATTTAGTATATAACATATTTACTGTATTTTATTGATTATCATATTTTTATCTTGATTGGTTCCCCTTACCTGGGATTGACTCCCCATCTGCTTGGAGTGACAGCTTGATTGATTCCTGCATTGTGTCCTCCAGAGTCTTCAGGATATCCTCCTAATTCAACATCAAAATCATTATCAATTATCACTCATTTTTCAGGCTGGGCAAAAGGGTTAATAGTTACATAATCTTTTGGATATTTTTGTATAAATGAATGTTTGTGACATTGTTTTTAATATCAAAAGCAGCTCTCAGAATAATGCATCTTCTACTTTAATGTAATAATATTAATGACTCAGTGTCATAGATGAAAAAAAATATGTGTGACAGAACATGTTTTACTATGTCAGCATATGATGTTTTATAAAATATGACAAACCTTCAAGACTCTCAGCTGGGTCAACATTTCATCTTTGGCCTGCTGAAACATGATGTTCTTTGAATCATATACACGCTGCTCAATAGTTTCCCGCATGTTTTTCAGTGTGTCCTGTCCTTTAAATGTTGCTGCTTCTACAATAAAACAAAAAATTGTTGTCAACTACAATTTTCTACAAAATGATGATGATATAAATGTGTATTTAGGGTAGGGTCAGATTATATAAGATCTTCAGTCTTACCTTCATAGCATTTTTGCATGGCTTTCTCGATTGTAGTCGTCAGACTGCGGTAGATTGTTTTCTTACGCTCCCGGATCATTTTGTTGAGCTTTGTCTTAATTTTCTCTTCCTTAGAGAGAGAGGTAAGTGTAAATCAACATGTTTTCAAATAAAATCAAGGTAATACAAATGGCTTGTACCTGAAAAGCAGTAAATTATTTAAACAGCTCAGAATATGCTTTTGTGTTTAATTCTTCAATGTTTAGTCTTCAGTCATAAACTTGGGTGTTGGGTTGATTTAATCACTCTTACCTCTGTTTTGAGAAATTCAAGTTGCAGTTTAACGTCTTTGTACTCTTGAATCAGCCTCTCTGTGTCAAGTGAAAAGGTATTGATGGCCCCTTTGAATGGTGCACACTTTCTTTCATTTCTGAAACATATTAACAAGTAAAAATGTTAATCAAGGTAGCACTGACAAATTTGGATTTTAATAATGTAATTTGTATGTATTATATTACATAACTCATATAACTGTATAATGTATTAAAGTTTTTCAAATAGGCCAACAAAGGATTTAATGTCCTCATAAAGTTATTACTTACGGGAAGGTACTCTTGAATTCCTCATCAATGCTGTCAGTCAGACATGTAGCTAATGTCACATTCAGGTTTATTTGTTTCCCTTTTTTTGACTTGTGGGTGCCATTGTTCTCAACCACACACTTCAGTGTCTTGTGGAAACCACGACCTGTTTGCTTGCTCTGACACAAAACAAAGAGAGTTATTATTAAGTACAAAATCAGTTGTTTTGATGATTGATTTAATTCAAATACATACAGGATATAAGACGGACGTCAAGTCTTTTTTACATGAACTTTTTGATTCTTCAACCCCAACACGAAGGCATTTTTCAAAAGCTTTCTCAGCCTCTTCCATGGGTTTTGTGACTTTTACAAGTTCGTCCCTCATTTTTTCTTTAAGGGTCTTGCACACATCTGTTTTTTGGACAGCCTGAAATCAAACACAAGACATCCAGTATTTAAAGAAATGAAAATAGATTTAGCTACATGGTTGGATTTCTTTCAAGAATGTACTCTTACTCAATTTATGAAATTCTGTTGGTCTGGACTACAAACACCCAATAATTACTGTGGTTATGCAATCTGAAGCAACAAAATTCAGTAAATATGCCTTGATGACAAAAATTTCTAACGTAGTGATGACACTACGGGTAAAGCCGTAAGTACTTTATTGGCATTAAATCTGAGTTATTCCACATGAATTTAATAACAGTCTGTAACTTGACTTTACCGTGTTCTCACTGAGTCTGAGTGTAGTTCACTTCAGCTCACTTACAGACTATGAATTGTTTTATTTTCTATCAATAGTAATGACAATTATGACAATTAAAGAAGTTACTTGATCTTACCACTTCTGTACAGTGGGCCCCTTGAATCAAAGAGAGAATCCCATAAGCTCCAGACACATAGTTTAATGTCTCTGAGTGACAGTCATTGAGATTTTGCAGAAATTTTTGAAGTTTGGGTATTTCTGTAAAAAAGTTTTCACCTTACAGTACTTGTTTAAAATCAAATGTCATAATTCATTCTTGTTTGAATTAAAGTGATGGATTTAATTAAAATAAAAATGAGATTTCACCTACCGGTGTCATCTGGGTTCAGATGTTTCTTCTTTAGAAACTCTCTGGAGCTCACTGTGAACACTTTTAAACAGTTATCATTGAATTGTTTCTGAAAAGAAAACAAAAAAATGAATGATGTTAAAGCAGCCTAGTAGCTGCAGACAGGTTTTCTTTAGATTTTCTTTTTCAGTCAATACAACTTACCTTAACATTGGTTAGTTTGTTGAATTCTTTGCTCACTTCTTCCTTGGCTTGCATGTTTCTTTTGAATATGACAGCCTGAACACCGCCTGTTGAACTATTAAGAAAATATTTGTATTAAGTGGCATTTCATGCAATATTTGGAGAACTGTAAACTGTAATTCCAACATTTCAATATAGAATCAGAATAACACTTTTAATTACATTAATTGTAATTAATCAACTGGACATATAGCAATTGACCAGTGTCTCAATTTCCCTATAATGGCAATAAATTACATTATTACATAGTACTTTCAAGGAACAATTTACAGGTAGATATCAGTTCCTTTCTATTACAGAACTCTTCAGGGCCTAAAAACTTAATTGTGTTAGATTAATTCAAAGCAAATGGAAACTCATTCCCTTATTTAAGAACGGTATGCTTCATTTTCTGCAGATGTAATAAACACAAGCAAATATACAAGTAGGAGTATACTAGAATATCCTGTGACAGGATACTTTTATCATTTAGCATTATGGGGATAAGAATAATAAAAAGAGTAAAAACAGTATAAAGAATAAAGAATAATACAAGTAAATAAAATAATTGTAAAAGGAGCAATACATTGATTGAATTGACCTTTTTTCATGTAGCACTATAAACATATTTTGGACATAATAGATGATCAGACGGTCCTATCGATGTAGGGAGAGGGTTGATATGATAAGGGATGCCAGAAGGTGTTTTGATTTTGTTTGAGGGGGCTCCACAGTGTCAGACTTTAATCTAACAACAACCAAGCATTTTACCATCACAACCTGTGACATGACAATATTATGTACAGTATACACTTGCTTGTGTTTACTGCCGTTAAGCTCTTGACTGCTACACATGACAGTGTCTAACTTGGATGTTAAATTTAACTATTTACTGTATAATAAATCACTTACTGATCATCCGGATCTCCAACATCATCAGACTTGGTGCAAATAAAGTGAATCTGTTGACACTGGCCACCATTTCCCATGAGGCGACAGGTACCTTTCAGGATTTCCCAGGATTCTGCCTCTGATGCTGCTCGATTAATTTCAGCCACAATCCACACAGTAGAACAACTTCCAACAACCTGAAAGGACCATAATTGCAAGTGAAATATGAAAAATGAATTCGTTTTGTAATAAGATGATGTTAGTTTACTTATAACATGGTAATACACAATAAAACGGCAGTACATGTAAATAAATTACCCCTTTCCACATTTCATCTCTGCTCTTGTTACGGTCCCCATTTCCAGGAAGATCCACAAGTGTGACATGCTCGAGAAGATCATTATTAGGCACCCTGACAGTCACACACTTTACGAGTGGCCAGTACCTCTTTACTTGTTTTCCTGCTTGAGAGTCATTTCTCGTGTATTTGACCAGTTTTGCAGACAGCTCTTCAGCCTGGAATAAATAATAAAGTAAAACTAGAAAAATTCCTAAAGAAATTTTGAGAGTGCAGCCTCCTCTGGCCCGTCGCCCCCATACGTTATTTTTTTTTTTTTTTAAAAAGTCTTTTAATTTGAAGGGACTCTTATTTTGAAAGACATTTGTCTGTATGTCTGTGTCTGTTAATGAGACTTTGACAGTGGGTCAGGCTCTGGCCCACACAGACATACACCATCCCCGGCTGCGCCGGGAGTCTTTTATTTTGAAAGGACTCTTATTTTGAAAAACATCTGTCTGTCTATCTGTCTATCTGTCTGTCTGTGTGGGTCATGCTCTGGCCCACACACACATACACCATCCCCGGCTCCGCCGGGAATGGTGTATATGTATGTTAACTCTATTGTGTTAATGAGAGTTTCACAAAGTCTTGTATTTAAAAAAAAAAAAAAAAAAAAAAAAAAAAGTCTTTTATTTTGAAGGGACTCTTATTTTGAAAGACATTTGTCTGCCTGTCTGTGTCTGTTAATGAGAGTTTCACAAAGTCTTTTATTTTTTTTAAAAAAAGTCTTTTATTTTGAAGGGACTCTTATTTTGAAAGCCTTTTGTCTTGTCTGTGTGTATGTCTGTACATGTGTATGTCTGTATGTCTCTGTTTGTGTCTGTCTATCTAATATGAAGGTGAATTTAAAGCATGACTCAGCGTTTTCCTGAGTCTGTGACTAGTGTGTCTGTGAAAACAGCCCCTCCCCTCTCTGCTCCCTCAGGGAGGACAGAGGGGAGGGGCTGCAGTTAGGTCCAGATGCGCTTGCTCTCGCCCTCTGTCCCCTGAGAGACACAGAAATTTTCAAAATGAACCCCTCGAACAGGTGGCGACACCTGCCAAACGGTGTGGACTATCCGAAAGCCGTAAAGACTGCTAGCATCCTCCTCTTCTCGGCCAGTTCTGTGCCGAGTTTCAGACCTAAATGTGAAAAACTCTGCCCTCGGGAGTTTAAGAAAGAACAGGTGCTCCCTGCTCCTTTTGGAAATTTCTCTTCTCAAATTAACATGGCAGTAGATGGAGGTGTGGGTCGGTGTTGCTGGCGCATCTCTGCGTCTCACGCCAAAACTATAACTCTGACCGCTTCAGCAGACGAATGTGAGCGAGAAAACAAATTTTCCTACGTTTCTATGTATAAATTATGTCTGTAGTGTGAAATTTGTGGCCTCGGGAGCAGTTTCTAAATTTTTTTTTGGACGAATTTTTCTCTCCCTCTTCACTCTAGCGATGATGTCACGCACTCTAGCTCTAAGACTGTCTCGCAATACACACACATTGAGTTTTTCGGCGTGGTTTTTCGCGATTTTTGGCCAAACCGTTCGACGAAAGTCTTAGAAAAGTCATAGCACACCATTCCCGGCTACGCCGGGAATGGTGTGCGAGTTTCGTGCATGTGCGACAAAAACTGTGGGAGGAGTAGCGAACCGAAAAACGGGAATAAGAATAATAAGAATAAGTAGAATAACTAGAAAACTGCATTTCCTGCGGAAAGTGCGGTGTGGGTGCCCTCCGCCGCCGGCCCACCTTGCCCCAGCGGCCCAGGGTTTGAATCCGACCTGCGGCCCTTTGCTGCACGTCATTCCCCCGTCTCTCTCTCCACACATTCCTGTCACTCTTCAGCTGTCTCTATACTATGAAGCTTGAAAAAGCCATAAAATATATATCTCAAAAATGTAAAATGAGCTGAAAAGAGTAGAATAGTATGAAGTGGTACAATGTTGTATAATCCTGTAGAAATTTGTATGAAAAATAGAACAGTAGAAGAAAATGTGAAATTTGCTGAAAGAAGTAGAATAGTAGAAGAAAGTGTGAAATTTGCTGAAAACAGTAGAATAGTAGAAGAAAGTGTGAAATCTGCTGAAAACAGTAGAATAGTAGAAGAAAGTGTGACATTTGCTGAAAAAAGTAGAATAGTAGAAGAAAATGTGAAATTTGTTGAAAAAAGTAGAATAGTAGAAGAAATTGTGAAATTTGTTGAAAAAAGTAGAATAGTAGAAAAAAATGTGAAATTAGTTGAAAAAAGTAGAATAGTAGAAGAAATTGTGAAATTTGTTGAAAAAAGTAGAATAGTAGAAAAAAATGTGAAATTTGTTGAAAAAAGTAGAATAGTAGAAGAAATTGTGAAATTTGTTGAAAAAAGTAGAACAGTAGAAGAAAGTGTGAAATTTGTTGAAAAAAGTAGAATCGTAGAAGAAAGTGTGAAATTTGCTGAAAAATGTAGAATAGTAGAAGAAAGTGTGAAATTTGCTGAAAAAAGTAGAATAGTAGAAGAAAGTGTGAAATTTGCTGAAAACAGTAGAATAGTAGAAGAAAGTGTGAAATTTGCTGAAAAAAGTAGAATAGTAGAAGAAAGTGTGAAATTTGTTGAAAAAAGTAGAATAGTAGAAGAAAATGTGAAATTTGTTGAAAAAAGTAGAATAGTAGAAGAAATTGTGAAATTTGTTGAAAAAAGTAGAATAGTAGAAAAAAATGTGAAATTAGTTGAAAAAAGTAGAATAGTAGAAGAAATTGTGAAATTTGTTGAAAAAAGTAGAATAGTAGAAAAAAATGTGAAATTTGTTGAAAAAAGTAGAATCGTAGAAGAAATTGTGAAATTTGTTGAAAAAAGTAGAACAGTAGAAGAAAGTGTGAAATTTGTTGAAAAAAGTAGAATCGTAGAAGAAAGTGTGAAATTTGCTGAAAAAAGTAGAATAGTAGAAGAAAGTGTGAAATTTGCTGAAAAAAGTAGAATAGTAGAAGAAAGTGTGAAATTTGCTGAAAACAGTAGAATAGTAGAAGAAAGTGTGAAATTTGCTGAAAAAAGTAGAATAGTAGAAGAAAGTGTGAAATTTGTTGAAAAAAGTAGAATAGTAGAAGAAAATGTGAAATTTCTTGAAAAAAGTAGAATAGTAGAAGAAATTGTGAAATCTGTTGAAAAAAGTAGAATAGTAGAAGAAAATGTGAAATTTGTTGAACAAAGTAGAATAGTAGAAGAAATTGTGAAATTTGCTGAAAAAAGTAGAATAGTAGAAGAAAGTGTGAAATTTGCTGAAAACAGTAGAATAGCAGAAGAAATTGTGAAATTTGTTGAAAAAAGTAGAATAGTAGAAAAAAATGTGAAATTAGTTGAAAAAAGTAGAATAGTAGAAAAAAATGTGAAATTTGTTGAAAAAAGTAGAATAGTAGAAGAAAGTGTGAAATTTGCTGAAAACAGTAGAATAGTAGAAGAAATTGTGAAATTTGTTGAAAAAAGTAGAATAGTAGAAAAAATTGTGAAATTAGTTGAAAAAAGTAGAATAGTAGAAAAAAATGTGAAATTTGTTGAAAAAAGTAGAATAGTAGAAGAAAATGTGAAATTTGTTGAAAAAAGTAGAATAGTAGAAAAAAATGTGAAATTTGTTGAAAAAAGTAGAATAGTAGAAGAAAATGTGAAATTTGTTGAAAAAAGTAGAATAGTAGAAAAAAATGTGAAATTTGTTGAAAAAAGTAGAATAGTAGAAGAAATTGTGAAATTTGTTGAAAAAAGTAGAATAGTAGAAGAAAGTGTGAAATTTGCTGAAAAAAGTAGAATAGTAGAAGAAAGTGTGAAATTTGCTGAAAACAGTAGAATAGTAGAAGAAAGTGTGAAATTTGCTGAAAACAGTAGAATAGTAGAAGAAAGTGTGAAATTTGCTGAAAACAGTAGAATAGTAGAAGAAAGTGTGAAATTTGCTGAAAACAGTAGAACAGTAGAAGAAAGTGTGAAATTAGCTGAAAAAAGTAGAATAGTAGAAGAAAAATGTGAAATTTGCTGAAAAAAGTAGAATAGTAGAAGAAAGTGTGAAATTTGCTGAAAAAAGTAGATTAGTAGAAGAAAGTGTGAAATTTGTTGAAAAAAGTAGAATAGTAGAAAAAAGTGTGAAATTTGTTGAAAACAGTAGAATAGTAGAAAAAAATGTGAAATTTGTTGAAAAAAGTAGAATAGTAGAAAAAAGTGTGAAATTTGTTGAAAAAAGTAGAATAGTAGAAAAAAATGTGAAATTTGCTGAAAAAATAGAATAGTAGAAGAAAATGTGAAATTTGCTGAAAACAGTAGAATAGTAGAAGAAAGTGTGAAATTAGCTGAAAACAGTAGAATAGTAGAAGAAAGTGTGAAATTTGCTGAAAAAAGTAGAATAGTAGAAGAAATTGTGAAATTTGCTGAAAACAGTAGAATAGTAGAAGAAAATGTGAAATTTGTTGAAAAAAGTAGAATAGTAGAAGAAAGTGTGAAATTTGTTGAAAAAAGTAGAATAGTAGAAAAAAATGTGAAATTAGTTGAAAAAAGTAGAATAGTAGAATAAAATGTGAAATTTGTTGAAAAAAGTAGAATAGTAGAAAAAAATGTGAAATTTGTTGAAAAAAGTAGAATAGTAGAAGAAAATGTGAAATTTGTTGAAAAAAGTAGAATAGTAGAAGAAATTGTGAAATTTGTTGAAAAAAGTAGAATAGTAGAATAAAATGTGAAATTTGTTGAAAAAAGTAGAATAGTAGAAGAAAGTGTGAAATTTGTTGAAAAAAGTAGAATAGTAGAAAAAAATGTGAAATTAGTTGAAAAAAGTAGAATAGTAGAATAAAATGTGAAATTTGTTGAAAAAAGTAGAATAGTAGAAAAAAATGTGAAATTTGTTGAAAAAAGTAGAATAGTAGAAGAAAGTGTGAAATTTGTTGAAAAAAGTAGAATAGTAGAAGAAATTGTGAAATTTGTTGAAAAAAGTAAAATAGTAGAAGGAATTGTGAAATTTGCTGAAAGAAGTAGAATAGTAGAAGAAAGTGTGAAATTTGCTGAAAGAAGTAGAATAGTAGAAGAAAATGTGAAATTTGTTGAAAAAAGTAGAATAGTAGAAGAAAAGTGTGAAATTTGCTGAAAAACGTTGAACATTAGCTGAAGAAACTGTGAAAACAGCCCCTCCCCCCTCTCCTCCCTCAGGCTTGAGGTTGCCAAGCAACCTGGGCCAGCTGCTGGGCCCTAATCAGAGCACAGCAGGTGCACCACATGCGCTTGCTCTCTCCCTCTGACACCTGAGAGACACAGAAAATCTCAAAATGAACCCCTCGAACAGGTCGCGACACATGCCAAACGGTGTGGACTATCCGAAAGCCGTAAAGACTGCCAGCATCCTCCTCTTCTCGGCCAGTTCTGTGCCGAGTTTCAGACCTAAATGTGAAAAACTCTGCCCTCGGGAGTTTCAGAAAGAACAGGTGCTCCCTGCTCCTTTTGGAAATTTCTCTTCTCAAATTAACATGGCAGTAGATGGCAGTGTGGGTCGGTGTTGCTGGCGCATCTCTGCGTCTCACGCCAAAACTATAACTCTGACAGCTTCAGCAGACGAATGTGAGTGAGAAGACGAATTTTCCTACGTTTCTATGTATAAATGATGTCTGTAGTGTGAAATTTGCGGCCTCGGGCGCAGTTTCCGTTTTATTTTTGGACGAATTTTTCTCTCCCTCTTCACTCTAGCGATGATGTCACGCACTCTAGCCGACGCAATACACACCCATTGTAAACGCAGAATTTGAGTAAAAACCTGCTTGACTTTGAGCTTAAATAGTTTAAAAACGGTAAAAAATTTTAAAAAAGTTAAATACAAGTTTAATAGTAGAGGATCTTGTGTACAATTTGAAATTTGAATGAAGTCTGTAGTAGAAGTAGAAGTGGTTTAAAATGTAGAAAGTTTGTAGAAGGTTTGTAGAAAGATTTGAAGTTTGTACAATGCATTTTAAATGGGAAAAAATTTGTAGAAAAAGTTGAATAATTTGTAAAATATTAATAGTAGAAAAAAGTTGTATACAAGCCATCATGTCCTAAATGAGCTGAATCTAGTGATATAATTTTTATTTTTGTGGGACAAAATTTGTGGGAGTAGTTACGCGGCGAAAAACGTACGGAAGAAAAATAATAATAACTAGAAAACTGCATTTCCTGCGGAAAGTGCGGTGTGGGTGCCCTCCGCCGCCGGCCCACCTTGCCCCAGCGGCCCAGGGTTTGAATCCGACCTGCGGCCCTTTGCTGCACGTCATTCCCCCGTCTCTCTCTCCACACATTCCTGTCACTCTTCAGCTGTCTCTGTACTATGAAGCTTGAAAAAGCCATAAAATATACATCTCAAAAATGTGAAATGAGCTGAAAAGAGTAGAATAGTATGAAGTGGTACAATGTTGTATAATACTGTAGAAATTTGTATGAAAAAATAGAATAGTAGAAGAAAATGTGAAATTTGCTGAAAAAAGTAGAATAGTAGAAGAAAGTGTGAAATTTGCTGAAAACAGTAGAACAGTAGAAGAAAGTGTGAAATCTGCTGAAAACAGTAGAATAGCAGAAGAAAATGTGAAATTTGTTGAAAAAAGTAGAATAGTAGAAGAAATTGTGAAATTTGTTGAAAAAAGTAGAATAGTAGAAAAAAATGTGAAATTAGTTGAAAAAAGTAGAATAGTAGAAAAAAATGTGACATTTGTTGATAAAAGTAGAATAGTAGAAGAAAATGTGAAATTTGTTGAAAAAAGTAGAATAGTAGAAGAAAATGTGAAATTTGTTGAAAAAAGTAGAACAGTAGAAGAAAGTGTGAAATTTGTTGAAAAAAGTAGAATCGTAGAAGAAAGTGTGAAATTTGCTGAAAAAAGTAGAATAGTAGAAGAAAGTGTGAAATTTGCTGAAAAAAGTAGAATAGTAGAAGAAAGTGTGAAATTTGCTGAAAAAAGTAGAATAGTAGAAGAAAGTGTGAAATTTGCTGAAAACAGTAGAATAGTAGAAGAAAGTGTGAAATTTGCTGAAAACAGTAGAATAGTAGAAGAAAGTGTTAAATTTGCTGAAAAAAGTAGAATAGTAGAAGAAAGTGTGAAATTTGTTGAAAAAAGTAGAATAGTAGAAGAAATTGTGAAATTTGTTGAAAAAAGTAGAATAGTAGAAAAAAATGTGAAATTAGTTGAAAAAAGTAGAATAGTAGAAAAAAATGTGACATTTGTTGATAAAAGTAGAATAGTAGAAGAAAATGTGAAATTTGTTGAAAAAAGTAGAATAGTAGAAGAAAATGTGAAATTTGTTGAAAAAAGTAGAACAGTAGAAGAAAGTGTGAAATTTGTTGAAAAAAGTAGAATCGTAGAAGAAAGTGTGAAATTTGCTGAAAAAAGTAGAATAGTAGAAGAAAGTGTGAAATTTGCTGAAAAAAGTAGAATAGTAGAAGAAAGTGTGAAATTTGCTGAAAAAAGTAGAATAGTAGAAGAAAGTGTGAAATTTGCTGAAAACAGTAGAATAGTAGAAGAAAGTGTGAAATTTGCTGAAAACAGTAGAATAGTAGAAGAAAGTGTGAAATTTGCTGAAAAAAGTAGAATAGTAGAAGAAAGTGTGAAATTTGTTGAAAAAAGTAGAATAGTAGAAGAAAATGTGAAATTTGCTGAAAAAAGTAGAATAGTAGAAGAAATTGTGAAATCTGTTGAAAAAAGTAGAATAGTAGAAGAAAATGTGAAATTTGCTGAAAAAAGTAGAATAGTAGAAGAAAGTGTGAAATTTGCTGAAAACAGTAGAATAGTAGAAGAAATTGTGAAATTTGTTGAAAAAAGTAGAATAGTAGAAAAAAATGTGAAATTAGTTGAAAAAAGTAGAATAGTAGAAAAAAATGTGAAATTTGTTGAAAAAAGTAGAATAGTAGAAGAAAATGTGAAATTTGTTGAAAAAAGTAGAATAGTAGAAAAAAATGTGAAATTAGTTGAAAAAAGTAGAATAGTAGAAAAAAATGTGAAATTTGTTGAAAAAAGTAGAATAGTAGAAAAAAATGTGAAATTTGTTGAAAAAAGTAGAATAGTAGAAGAAATTGTGAAATTTGTTGAAAAAAGTAGAATAGTAGAAGAAAGTGTGAAATTTGCTGAAAACAGTAGAATAGTAGAAGAAAGTGTGAAATTTGTTGAAAAAAGTAGAATAGTAGAAGAAATTGTGAAATTTGTTGAAAAAAGTAGAACAGTAGAAGAAAGTGTGAAATTTGTTGAAAAAAGTAGAATCGTAGAAGAAAGTGTGAAATTTGCTGAAAAAAGTAGAACAGTAGAAGAAAGTGTGAAATTTGCTGAAAAAAGTAGAACAGTAGAAGAAAGTGTGAAATTTGCTGAAAAAAGTAGAATAGTAGAAGAAAGTGTGAAATTTGCTGAAAAAAGTAGAATAGTAGAAGAAAGTGTGAAATTTGCTGAAAACAGTAGAATAGTAGAAGAAAGTGTGAAATTTGCTGAAAAAAGTAGAATAGTAGAAGAAATTGTGAAATTTGTTGAAAAAAGTAGAATAGTAGAAAAAAATGTGAAATTAGTTGAAAAAAGTAGAATAGTAGAAAAAAATGTGAAATTTGTTGAAAAAAGTAGAATAGTAGAAGAAATTGTGAAATTTGTTGAAAAAAGTAGAATAGTAGAAGAAAGTGTGAAATTTGCTGAAAACAGTAGAATAGTAGAAGAAATTGTGAAATTTGTTGAAAAAAGTAGAATAGTAGAAAAAAATGTGAAATTAGTTGAAAAAAGTAGAATAGTAGAAGAAAGTGTGAAATTTGCTGAAAAAAGTAGATTAGTAGAAGAAAGTGTGAAATTTGCTGAAAAAAGTAGAATAGTAGAAAAAAGTGTGAAATTAGCTGAAAACAGTAGAATAGTAGAAGAAAGTGTGAAATTTGCTGAAAACAGTAGAGTAGTAGAAGAAAAATGTGAAATTTGCTGAAAAAAGTAGAATAGTAGAAAAAAATGTGAAATTTGTTGAAAAAAGTAGAATAGTAGAAGAAAGTGTGAAATTTGCTGAAAACAGTAGAATAGTAGAAGAAAGTGTGAAATTTGCTGAAAACAGTAGAATAGTAGAAGAAAGTGTGAAATTTGCTGAAAACAGTAGAATAGTAGAAGAAAGTGTGAAATTTGTTGAAAAAAGTAGAATAGTAGAAGAAGGTGTGAAATTTGCTGAAAAAAGTAGAATAGTAGAAGAAAGTGTGAAATTTGTTGAAAACAGTAGAATAGTAGAAGAAACTGTGAAATTTGTTGAAAAAAGTAGAATAGTAGAAGAAGGTGTGAAATTTGCTGAAAAAAGTAGAATAGTAGAAGAAAGTGTGAAATTTGTTGAAAAAAGTAGAATAGTAGAAGAAGGTGTGAAATTTGCTGAAAAAAGTAGAATAGTAGAAGAAAGTGTGAAATTTGTTGAAAACAGTAGAATAGTAGAAGAAAGTGTGAAATTTGTTGAAAACAGTAGAATAGTAGAAGAAAGTGTGAAATTTGTTGAAAAAAGTAGAATAGTAGAAGAAAATGTGAAATTTGCTGAAAACAGTAGAATAGTAGAAGAAAGTGTGAAATTTGTTGAAAACAGTAGAATAGTGGAAGAAAGTGTGAAATTTGTTGAAAACAGTAGAATAGTAGAAGAAAAGTGTGAAATTTGCTGAAAAACGTTGAACATTAGCTGAAGAAACTGTGAAAACAGCCCCTCCCCCCTCTCCTCCCTCAGGCTTGAGGTTGCCAAGCAACCTGGGCCAGCTGCTGGGCCCTAATCAGAGCACAGCAGGTGCACCACATGCGCTTGCTCTCTCCCTCTGACACCTGAGAGACACAGAAAATCTCAAAATGAACCCCTCGAACAGGAGGCAACACATGCCAAACGGTGTGGACTATCCGAAAGCCGTAAAGACTGCCAGCATCCTCCTCTTCTCGGCCAGTTCTGTGCCGAGTTTCAGACCTAAATGTGAAAAGCTTTGCCCTCGGGAGTTTCAGAAAGAACAGGTGCTCCCTGCTCCTTTTGGAAATTTCTCTTCTCAAATTAACATGGCAGTAGATGGCAGTGTGGGTCGGTGTTGCTGGCGCATCTCTGCGTCTCACGCCAAAACTATAACTCTGACAGCTTCAGCAGACGAATGTGAGTGAGAAGACGAATTTTCCTACGTTTCTATGTATAAATGATGTCTGTAGTGTGAAATTTGCGGCCTCGGGCGCAGTTTCCGTTTTATTTTTGGACGAATTTTTCTCTCCCTCTTCACTCTAGCGATGATGTCACGCACTCTAGCCGACGCAATACACACCCATTGTAAACGCAGAATTTGAGTAAAAACCTGCTTGACTTTGAGCTTAAATAGTTTAAAAACGGTAAAAAAATTTAAAAAAAGTTAAATACAAGTTTAATAGTAGAGGATCTTGTGTACAATTTGTAATTTGAATGAAGTCTGTAGTAGAAGTAGAAGTGGTTTAAAATGTAGAAAGTTTGTAGAAGGTTTGTAGAAAGATTTGAAGTTTGTACAATGCATTTTAAATGGGAAAAAATTTGTAGAAAAAGTTGAATAATTTGTAAAATATTAATAGTAGAAAAAAGTTGTATACAAGCCATCATGTCCTAAATGAGCTGAATCTAGTGATATAATTTTTATTTTTGTGGGACAAAATTTGTGGGAGTAGTTACGCGGCGAAAAACGTACGGAAGAAAAATAATAATAATAAAGATTTGAAGAACAATAGTGTGGTCGCCCTCTGGGCACCCACACCAATAAAGATTTGAAGAACAATAGTGTGGTCGCCCTCTGGGCACCCACACCAATAAAATTAAGCCCGACTCAGCGTTTTCCTGGGAGAGAGTATTGAGTGCGCCTACGGCTGCACTCAATTAAGGTAACACAAGGCAATCTGATCCATAGGGACATACTGTATAAAAGAATCATGATAGGATGAAAAAAATTAAAAACTAATCACAAAACCCGATTTGTTATTAAGTTTAAGAGTGCATTGCAAACACAATCAGATTTTGACAGTGCCTTGGATCATTTGGGAGATTACTGCAAGTATGTGTATCACAGAAGCATGAGGCTGATAGGAGAATGACATGCAGCAAAGTGTCTTCAATGTTAATCCAAAATGTATAAACTAATAAAATAAAGGAAAACCACTGAATAAAAAGATGTGTCCAAACTTTTGACTGTTACTGTATATAAATAAAGAACTCACTGATTCACATGTCAAAGTCTTCCTCTTGGAATTGAGAAATTCTGGAATTTCTCTGAAATATCTGAAATCCATGAGAGTTTCAGGGGATTTGTCTTTCCATTCTTCTCCATACAGCGCTGTCAGCTTTTCAACAGTGTCACGATAACCTTCATCTTCGTCATTTTCCTGAGCTGCATTGTCCCCAAGAAAATTAACTGAGAACCACAACTCATCTTTCCACTCCTAAAAATTAAATATTTACATTTAAATGAATGGCACTTAATACAAACAGTGACTGTATTTTTACAGCCACATCATAACGTTTCAAATAGCTTTAAGTAAACTTATCCAGCTAATTTTTACCTCTTTTGTAATGAACTCAATGTCTGCCTCATACTTTGAGTTCTGCATGTTAGCCTCCACTTTAATCATGACTGAGGTACATGCAGTGACGCTTCCAGAGGGCAAGAGATTCTTCTGTCCAATGACAGCATTTATCAAAGAGCTCTTTCCAGCCCCAGTTTTACCAAAGACACCGACCAGCTCCCTCTTGTCTGTCTCCAAATCACTGATTTTAGTCCTGTTGTGGAAGAGTTTAAATATGGGTTAGCTAATCTGGAAAATATAAAACCTCTCACAGGAATGTGTCAAAATCAGGAAGATGTCCGTCTATGAACAGCCGACACAAGCATTGCTTTGTAAGATGGGCTTCTAATTACATTTGGTTTTGTGTTTTGAAAACATGCTAGTGCACAAGCAAGTAACAGCAAATGTGATAGCTACTTAGTTTTTGGTTATGTCTGTAATGTTAACAAACGCCAGATGACCGTCATATCATATTAGATAGATTTTATTTAGATTATTTAGATAAAATACTATGAATTTTACATGCTCAGATACTAAAGCTTTATAAAAAATGTATATCCTGTCTTGTCAATTAGGAATGCTATCAAACTCTGCAATATAGAAGACAATTTGTAAAATTTGTCATAATTTGTGATAAAGCACAACACTGTTTTAGTGATGAGTGGACAGATGAAAATTCAAAATGTTTGCATAGGAGTCTAAAGATATTACAATGGATCATTGAATAATAACGTGTTAAACAAGCTAATCTAAGGCTGATGGCTATCAAGTACTGTAGGAGCCAAATGCAGGGTTATGGGGAAACAGGGTGAATTTGTCTTTTTTGTTGATACAGTAGGTGGCGCTGTGATCATCCAGGCCACAGGAATAAAGGTGGTGGGAAATCTGTTGCCATCAGGTGTTGTTTGACCCCGGCGCAAGATTTGAATCTCAGTGTTGGTTATTGAATGGACTCACGAAATTGTTATATTACACGGAAAATAAACTTCATGGAACAATCAACAGCGAGAAGTGGACTCATTCAAGATGAGTCTAAATTCAGTTTTAAATCTGAACAAAATTAAGAATGGCTCAACGCTACAGAGCAGTCTAAAATCTGGTCTGTAGTGTAAAAAAACTGAAAACTGAATATGAAGAACTTTATACTTACTTCAGGAAAGAATTGAGCTTTTTGTTGTCTGTATTTGGTATCCTTTGATCGACAAATTTCATGATGTTTTTCACCTCAGACAGGATTAATTTTTCTGTTAAAGTAAAGAACTATTCAGCAGGGATCATGAACCAGTGCATCCAGTAAGCAGTAATTCACAATAAGTAGCCTTGGTGTACAAAAAGGAGGAAAAGAATGTATGAAGTATAAGAGGTGCTTTATCAAGTCAACATAGGATGCATCATTAGGCTTATACTATGGCTATGATTTGCTTATCAACAGATTGTTGTCTAGGTTCAAAACATCACCAAATTTAAGGTCACAGTTATATTGTTTACCAGAAGCATATAAATTGTTGCTATGGGTACCTGCACATTAATATGCCAACCAGCCAGTGAGAAAGCATTAAAGTATTTTCTGTGGCCAAGAAATAGAAATATTTATACAAGTAAAAATTACATTACATAAAAGTTAAGAATTTATTAGGTTGAAAGTTGCCATAGTTTAAAAAGTAATTTTAATACCTGTGTACGATGGCATTTCACTGTCATTACGTCGTTTTCTTGTGGGTGACTGCCAATTACTGGACTCGCCCTGAAGATCCAGCTTCCGTTTACCTACCTGGAATTCTTACAAATACAAAAAGAAACCAAAAAGAAATGTTTGTTGCTTCTTCCTCTCGCAAGATTAAAACCTGTTGTAATTATTTCATCAAAGCTCTAAAATATTACTGCCCTGAAAACATCAATGAACTGTACATGTAATGAATAAGACAGACTGTGTATCTCACCTTTATTACTTGTGTCACTGGTGGACGGGCAATCCTGAGGATGAACAAGAATATTTTATTTTAAAACACACAAATATGCTGATACCTAATTGAAACTGTACTCAACTTACTTGAGCAGGAAAATCAACTGTTTCTTGATTTGTTGTGTTTTGTTCTGCCTAGTGAAGAAAGAAAATTGTTCTAAATCCATAATAATAAAGAAATGTTCTTCTAAATTATATTATTATTATTGATAATGTATATTATAATCCTTTATCTGTAGACACCATCAAAATTTTTAACAGAAGTTCACCCTCCATTAAATCACAATAGCATTTATCTACATGAGTAATATTTATGAGACAGATACAGATTTTATGTAAATTATCTTCAATGTAAAGAACTTTACCTTTAATGACTCAAGTTTCCTCTTAAATATTGACCTTGGTCCCAATTTAGGGATCAAACTATCAATTTCTTGATCATTAAGATAGTAAAGACTTTCCTGGTTAATATCTTCATCTGTAATTAAAAAAAACATGCCATTGATTTTTCGTCAATTAATTATTTTTAAATAGTTACAGAAGTCAAATTCATAATTGAAATATTGTACAATATCTGTGCATGTAAGTAGCATGGGATTACTTTACCTTTAAATCGTTCTATCCACTCACTGAGCCTCCACTCATTTAATTTGCTGCAAACAAATTCATCCATGACCAAGAACAGCAACTGGAACATGATCAAATAATTATGTCTAATTAGTTATTACTGTACCTCTGGGCATTTTTGAGATAGTTAAGATCAATTACATTTAACTGAAAGAAAACAAACAAATTCTGAAACAGATGATGGCAGAATCATAGTAAAGATTTAGGAAATATTAGTCAGGCGACAAGTTATGGCAAAAATAATGATCTGTAATTTCTTTCTATTAGAGCGTGCTGTTTACTTACCTGTTTTTACTCCTCATACAGGCATTTACAGCAGCCTTAAGTTATTGGAAATGTTCATGTGCCAGTTCACCTTTTCTAGTAACTCATTACAGTCATTGCAGATCCTACCACTCCCTCTAGTACCTTTTTACCTTTCTCCTGTGTGCTCAATTACCTGAGTTATGTCCACACCTGGATATCATGTCCCTCATCAGTCACTCAATCATATACAACAACTACTATTACAACTACTACTACTACCACCCAGATTTACCTACCCTCTGCCAGATTGTGTAGTATTTCATGCCTAGTTTTCCAATCATTATCTGCTTCTTTGTTACTGCTGGCCTGATAACTTGTTTGAAAATCCTTGTATTCCCCCTTTTGGTTTTGGCATGTTGGACTCTGCACATTCTTACACTTTTGGGTTCTGTGATTTCTGAGTTGTTACAATGTGAAAACATAATCTAGTGGAATGTACACTCATCTAAACATCCAATCGCTGGAACAAAACACTAGACGAAACAGTGTATGATACTGTCTTTAAAGCAGTAACGAATGCAGCGCTGTGTGGTTTCGACACATCTTAAATCATATTCACTGTTAGACCTCAGCCAGGAATGTTGGGCTACTTTCATGCTAAATCCCTGATTTTCATGAAAGTAGGTGGATGGGAATCCACAAAAGTAATCCATATTAGCAAACAAATAATAGCCAATTTTTCATTATATTACAGCTGCTTCACATTTTGTTATTGTTGCCTGCTATATGTTAAAACTTTGTGAATGTAGGTCACAAATTAAACACTTGACTGCACTGCCTTCACCACAAACTTCAATGTAGGCTATGAACCTTTTTCATGATAAATGTTATGTTGTGTAATCAAAGCTGTATACATACACATACATCAACAGGGAAAGTAAACAGAACAGCAAAATTACCTTAGTGTCTCATTAACATTTTAAGTTGTAAATGTAATGAATTATTGTTAGTGAACTTACATTTTGTCTGTTCCTCTTTACTGCACAAAGATGACTCCTCTGGTGCTTCCTTTATATTGTCTCCCCCACACACCAGTGTATTTTCCTTTTTGCCCATGAAGCGAGATCAATTCAACTATGTAGCAAAAGCTCGGATTACCACACCATGACGCCACTAGTAACGAACACACCTAGCAACAAGTACATTAAGCTGTCTTTAAAAAGGAGTGGTGGATCAAAGGAAAAAGTACTCCTGATGCAAAAAATCTGATTACATTTTATGACCATATCATGTATTTTTATACCTATCTGAATCTGAAAAGTAACTAGAAACTGCAGCTGTCAAATAGATGTGCTGGAGTAAGAAGTACAATATTCCCCTAGAATCAATAAATATAATGTTGAAGTATAAGGTGACACACTTCCACTGCTTAAGCACTGCACTTTAGTTACTTTCTACCAATGTGAAAAGGATAGGACAACAGGGCTCTGCTCGTTGCTGCTGCACTGGTGACTCCTACTGGATGTGTATGTGTTTGCAATGTGGTGGAGACAACACCTCCTACCTGTCACATCCTCCTTCAAAAATGTGTGACAACCAAACATACACAGACACATACATGGCTGTAAATATTGGTACCCTCGATACATTTTGGTTTGCATTGGAACAAAGTTGTCAAAATAGCTGAATTCCTACAAAGAAATGATTGATTTCTAGTACCACAAGCATTTTCAATCTTATAAATCACTCATGCAGGCAGTTGGTAGAAATTTCTCCTGCTGTTTTGTGCCACTGTGTGCATCACATTGAACATGGAAAACAGAAAGACAAGGTGAGAGTGCTCTGAGGAGATTAGAGAAAAAAGGAAATAAGGTTACAGGACCATCTCCAAAGAGTTTGATGTTTGCCCAACATCTCTGGACGTGGTTGCAAGAGGAACACTGGTCTGTGATTGAACACAAAAATTACTGGAATGGTCAAAGCAGATCTAAGATGATCTTAAAGTTCAAGGTGCAATAGTTTCAGGTTGCTCCCTCCATCATTGTCTGAATAACAGTCGACCCAGTTGTGTGCACCACCAGAGGGCAGTAGAAGTTAATGTTTTGTTGTACGGACGTTTTGATTTCTCCCCACAATATGCATGTAACATTTGAACATGGCAGATTCAGTGATTAAAGTTTTATGATAATGTTCAAAAATATGTAGTGTTTTAGCATGTCTATACTTAACATCTGTTTTCATCAACATCTAGTGCTTACAGATGTCTGAATGCACAACTATCTGTTCCATGCTGACAGTCACATAGAGTAGTTGCCATAAAGAATTTAAGTATTTAAGTGTGTATAATTCATGAAGTTTTTTGTTCAAGGGCTTTGAGAACCTGTTTGTGCTTTTTAAAAATGTTATTAAATGGTGTATTAAAAAGTTTACAGTACTATCCCCTTTTCTTAATAAATGTGTTTATTTATTTGTTTATTAATTTACTACACTACATTGGTGCTGCTGCATTAATGTAGCTTCACATAACAGGACATGCACAGCGGACACTCAGTGTGGAGTACAACTTTTCTGACATTGCGATGCCCTCTTTAATTTTGTTTTTTTTTCATTTAAACTACCAAAGTACCATGTTTTCTGATCATATGGTTTCAAATAGCCATGCAGGGCAGTGACAGTTAAAGTAATTAAAGTTTAAGCTAATTTTCTCTTATTTGCTATCAGTTCTTTATGTTTCATAATTTTGGAAACACATTATTGGTCATATGGTTTCAAATAGGGATGGTGTGTGGCATTTTGAATTTTATTTTGACCTACCTTTAATCCTTAAATCCACTTAAGAACAGCAGAGAAGTAGATTAATGCTAAAGAAGCAACCTAAAAGCTTTTACAACCACATTTCAAGCAGTGAGACTTTAATACCAATGTTATATATAGGATACATGTTGCTTTGAAAAAAATTGAAAAAGTATTTTTGTATAATTTTTATTATTAACTTTCACAAAATGTACAAACTGTTCACACAGTAACTTAGAACAATATATGCCATGTACTTTGCAGTGGAGACAATCAAGATATTATATAACCTTCTGAATCTAATAAGCCAGAAGCCACCTCAGAAGGTATTACTTAATACCTTTCACAGCTAGTTTTAGTCAAATTGACACAATAAATAATGATATATTCAATATCATACACTATTTACATACAGTCATTAAAAGAAAACACCACATAGTACATGATTACAAAAATGTGGTACTGGTAGAATGAAGTTAAATGAAGAAAAATAATTAACTTTGAACATTACTTGGTTGAATAACATTAAACATTCAAGTTACAAAGTGCTCTTAATTTTCCATGTGGTAGAGTGTTGTAGTTCTGATGATGGAAATATGTGGTGTTATACAGTACATAATACACTGAGTAAATGTAATTTTGTTTTCACAAGAGACTTTAAATGTATGTTGATGTGTAGTTAAATGTTCAGTGTGTAAGATTTAGGTGGTTCTATTACCAGCAACCACTAAATGCCAATAAATCCTACACATTGGTTCTTTAATATTTATAGTAAGTTATGGACAGATATTTATTTGGCCCCTACAGTAATGAAACATTACAGTTACTGCATGCTGAATACTTCTGCTCAAACAACTCTATTGCCATACGCTCATACGTTTGCCATTGCTCATACGTGTTGACCACAATGATTGGAATAGCCTGGCACAAACAGTTGGATGTGCAAACGCAGTTTTCTTTAAAAAGTAAAATCAACTGTATTTCTCCACAGCAGCCATTCTTGAGCTTAATAACACAGTCTGTTTTGTCACAGTTTGTAGTGTGATAAACAGTGTGTCCTTTAGAGAAGCTGTCATAAGCTTCTACTGATTTGACAAGAACTGGTCGATTTAAGAGTTCCTGTATTGCTAGTTCTGTGGATCCTGTGAGATCCACATGGTGTGATTTTCCAAGGGGTTTGTCAGGGCCACTGCCATCCTCTACTGGTGTGAGCTTGGCTAACAACTCACTAAAATCTGAATGTCGGTTAAAAACTAAAGAGCTAAGGTGCCTGGGTAAGTGCTGCCAAATGAGAAACCTCTGGTAAATTTGTTGAGGGTTATCATTTATGCCTTTGAACAGAGTCCTTAAATTTCCATTGTTTCTCTCAAAACTAAATGCTGATGTTGCCCAGAGAGGCCCCCAGTTCTCTACACTTTCAGTTAAATGGATTAACTGATGGCAGTTGAAAGACACATTTTCTTTACCATAAAGTACTTCCATGCGTTCTACAAAATGTACCAAGGACTTACGGGCTAGCTGAAGGTCACGTTGGGATATTGATTCTTGTAGCAGAATGTGAATACTAAATGACAAGTAAAAATAATGTTCCAGAAATGTATGATGGAGGATACCTGGCAGGACACTAATAGCATAAAATAAAAGGAATGCTCGCCACTCCCATGCTTTCCAAGTGTCTTTACATTTTAGCGATTGTGGAGATCTGGTTTCTAATGGTAGCTTTAGACGGCGAAGACGGTAGTCCATTTGTGAAATCTGCTCACCTACATACCAAGGTTTCGAAGAGTTGTCTGGGTTCAACCATAGAGACATAAGTTGTTTGGACACACCAAGTAGAACGGAGTGCAAGTAATCCGGTACAAATCCAAAAACAATGTCAAAGTAGGGAAGACTGGAAAGCAAGGATGGTCCTTTTACTCCATTTTCAGCTTGTGTTGCATTGTCCATAAACATTTTGTTTGACCTTGCTGCTTGTTTATTCTCATCATATGAGTAGGACCTCATAGATCCTCTGCCTTTTTTTACCATCAAGCCAGGGTGCAAACACCAGTCACAACCATATTCACCATTGAATTTTTTGCAGTTCCGAAGGAGTGGCCTTGCCTCAGCGTCTGAGGAGCAAACCAAGGAGAAGACTTTTGAGGAATGAACTATACCATTACTGTCTCTCCACTGAAAGGGGTTTTGTGCTAAATCACAACATTCATCTATGAAAGGCTTTAGAAATGTGTTCATCTTGGGTTTTTCTGTGCCAAACCACAGTCCTGCAACAATGACGTTTTCCTTTCTTTGTGTGTAAGGAAGTTCATTTATAGTAAACTGAAGGGGCCAAATTGATTCTCCAGCTGAGCTATACATTGGTGCACCATCACAATTCCATAGCAGTGTAAGGTCATCTGCAGCCAATTTTCCTTGTTTAAGCAGATTCTTGTACATTTTCCCATCCATCACATCTTTAATGTCATTCCCATGGTTGATTGTTTTAGGTAACAGCTCAGTGCCATGATTCTTAAGGATGTCTTTCAGAAGGTCTTTCAGAGATGAAGACAAGAAGAAGTGTCCCCTTTTAGTACTGTTTTTTTTGTTAAACATTGTGCCACAGTGCAAACACTGAGCATCATCAGGATTTTTTCCCATGTAGTTTTGACAGCCATGACAATAAAACACAGTAGACAAGGTGGGAATCTTATCACTGAGACACTTAAATGCAACAACCAGTTTAGGGCTGAGAAAATTTATCAGAGCCATTAAGTCACCCACAGCTGAAGTTAGATGGTAACGCAGAGTGAAGAGTATCACAGCAAGAAGGCCTGTACTCAGGTTACTGTTGGACATTGGCTTCTCAGTCTGCGAAAACATAACAAACTTTTTCATATGCATATCACAATGATTTGAAAAAATGTGTCTGTTTAAAGAAAAAGACCCATTTTGGCAGGATTAACACTACAGGGGAAGATGGGGAATTACATATTCACTGTTCATTGTTGCACACGGCATTTTAAACATTGGGAAATAAGATGTATGGTCTGTAATAGACATGGACATTCAGCCAAAAGAGAAATCCCAAAAGCTTCCGCACAAGGGAATGGGAGTTATGAAGGGGAGGCAAAGATACTGCGTGAAAAAATGATTAAGAAATCATACTTTTTCTTGGAGTCACAACTCAAATGTTAATAGACAGACATCAAACACATATTGATATCATTCAGTGTGACTTACACTTCCAGAGGATATCATTATGTCAGATGTCCATTGCAAATAAACATCTATAGATCTGCTTAGAAATCATAAGAAAAAGACGCTTCAGACTTTTAAGTTTTCTTCAGTATCAAAGTGGTCCAGTGATAGTTGTCTTTAAAACCAGCTACATACTTTTAATGATGCCAATTTGTCAAATTGTAAACAAATATAATGCTAAATAAACAGGGTTCAAAGGAGAACACCAGTACCTACTGTAGCTGACATCTTTACAGCATGTTTAATTTGGTTTTACTACAGGGTTTATAAAAGACTAAATAATATATAAGGAAAAGCAACTTTTCCCCACAAAAAAAGTCAGAGGTCCACTTTAAAATAGGATGTAGCAAGTTCACAGAAAAACAATATATACTTATTCTAATTATTACTGGGGCAAATACCTACATAAGATCAGTGACTAGTGCAGGTAACAGTGAAATCACCCATCTCCTGTAGAGAACTAAATCTTGCCGAATGGGGCTATGCAGTATAACTTACCATTTCATTGTCACAATCTGTATCAGACGTTGAAGTGAACTCAAAGTGCCACGGAAAAATAAATGAGTCCTGCATATGAGAACATCTGATTAGAACCTGCAGCCTGCAGTAAACTGAGTTAGATTCAACTTTATTTCCATTATAAATACATAATGAATGCAATATATTAGATTAGATTAAATCTGGATTGAAAACTTTTGTCTTCTGCATTACCTTTAACTTTCACTCAACATTAACCATCTTGCCCTTTCTTCACTTATCCTGTATTTACACGTTTCTGATCTGTTTTAACTTTTTAAATTCACAATATTGTTATGTGTGCTGCTTTACTACCCTTTTTATGATGAACTATTCCTTTAAAATGGCATTGTTTAATTGTGATTTAGTTGGGGGTCACATGTGATCACAGAACTAACCATTTCAGGAATGTCCTCTTGGTCTGAATTTGTGTCAGCTTCAGTGTCCGTCATCATGTCAGCAGTATCAGGGTGTCTTCCTTTCAGGACCTGCAGTGGGGACACAAGTTTATATTTAAGACTTATTTCACAGTACTGACATGTATAATCTGCTGCTTTAATCCCTTTTTATGGTGATTTATGATTCCATTTAAGAGTTTGACATCAAATCATCCTTTATCAGTACCTTGTTCTGTCAGTATTTTTCCTTGGCTCTCATATGATCATAAGTTTTTAATGTATGTATCTGTTTCTGTGTCCATAATTTGTCTTGAGCTGTTTTGTTGAATAGTTATATCTAGCTGTTTCTATCCTTATTCTTGGTCTTTTTAAGGTAAGAGGTTGTTTCTCCTAAAAGAGACAGCTGCTGTTATTTTATTTTATTTTTTATTTAATACAGTAAGAAACACAGTTGGATTTGCTACAAACGTATCATCAAGCACGGGGGAAGTTTCATAGAAACTCAAGGCAGAAGAAGAGCATAATTCAAGTGTGATTCAGTTCAGGGTCATGTGTGATCACAGAACTAACCTTTTCAAGGTTGTCTTCTTGGTCTGAATTTGTGTCAGCTTCAGTGTCTGTCATCATGTCAGCAGTATCAGGGTGTCTTCCTTTCAGGACCTGCAGTGGGGACACAAGTTTAAATTTAAGACTTATTTCACAATATTGATATGTGTGACCTGCTGTCTTAATACCTTTTTATGACAACCTATGACTTAAAATTTGATTTGAAATTTTTGAGCTGTTTTGTTGAATAGATATATCTAGCTGTTTCTATCCTTATTCTTGATCTTTTTAAGGTAAGAGGTTGTTTCTCCTAAAAGAGAAAGCTTCTATTATTATTTTATTCTTTTATTTTAAAAAGCATGATAGACAGTTGGATTTGCTACAATTTGCTGCACGAGGAAAGAAAGATCATCCTTATGTACATTTTTTATGGCAGATGATTTCATAGAAGCTCATGCTCCTGTCACTTGTAAAAGCTCCTGTAAAATGTGAGTGCTGAATACTCTGAGTTTCAGTTTAAAGTGTCTAATTCACATACAGTAGCACATTACCTGTAAGTATTCCCTGAGTCTCTTTCTGAATTTTACTCTTGGTCCAATTTTAGGAATCAAGTCATTTAAATTGCCTGACTCCTCAAGACTTAGGAAACTTTCCTTGTCAATACCTTCGTCTGAAACGAAAAAACAAACAAACATTAAAATGAAACTCAAGCTGGTTTTCTAAAAACAGTCGCATATAGAAAATATCAAAGATATGGGATTATTGTGCTGCAGTTGTCTTTCATTCAACAAGCAGGCTTAAGTAATGCTGTTATACAGTATGTGCCGCAGTATTTTACCTTCAAATCTCTGAATCAACTCACTGAGATCCCATTCAGTTAATCTATCCTGTACAAAATCACATGTATCCATGGCATTCCACTGCAGAAATGGGAAACAGACATTAATACATTTATTTTGTTTGCTTAAACCAATTCAACCAATAGAATATATATCTATATAAAACACACAACTGAGTATTTTTTTGTTGTTTATATGAATGGAATATTATCTTGCTGTATCTGTAAAAACAATATTTATCAAACACTTTGCTTTTTCTGTATGGCCAGGAATGTAACAATATAATGTGCAGCTGAAAACTTGCAGAGCTGATATAAGGATGCTCATTGTTTTTGACACAAAAGTAGAAATATTTAGTTGTTGAGTAGTCTGGAAAGATAACACTAGCTTGCACATTACCTGGAGGTATTTTCTGAGTCTCTTTCTGAATTTTACTCTTGGTCCAATTTTTGGAATCAGGACATTGATGCTGCCCGAATCCGCAAGACTTAGAAAAGTCTCCTTGTCAATGCCTTCATCTAAATTAGAAACAAACAAAACAAAAACAAATGAATCTTGATGATAACAAACTGGAATCTGTTTTAATAGGGAAAAGGTGATTCCTTTATCTTTGTCTTTAATGTCTTTAATTGTGCATAGATTGTGATGAGTCACATGTCATTCTGACTGACTGCATATAAACATTTAAATGTCAATGTATAAAGACTGAACTCCAGAAGAGTTATGGTAGAGCTTATCTCTACCTATGACCATAGCTTGAGACTTACAAAGTAACCATCAATAATTTACATGTGCTAATTACTTTAATAAATTTTGATTTTTACACCTTAAATCATTTTGGGTGAATATGGAGAATAAAGCTGCAGCATATTATAACATAACAATAGTTTTCCAGTATCCAAAAACCAAAAATATTTCTTCGTTGTGCTGCAATATCAATCATTAATTGTAGATTTACTCTTGATCAATGAAGCAGAATAATAATAAGACAGTACCTTCAAATCTCTGCATAAACTCACTGAAGCCCCATTCAGTTAATTTGTCCCGGACAAAATCAGATGTCTCCATGTCAATTCACTGAAAAGATGGTCAGCAATTCAACAGTGAAATTATTTAAGATGGAAATACTGGTGAGCACGAGCACTAAAACTTTGTGAATGTAGGTCACAAATTAAACACTTGACTGCACTGCCTTCAACACAAACTTCAATGTAGGCTATGAAGCTTTATCATGAAAAATGTTATGTTGTGTAATCAAAGCTTTATATCCACTTCTAATTTCTACTGTAAGGTAGGGTGACCAGATGTCCCGCTTTGTGCGGGACAGTCCCGCATTTCCATTACTTTTCACATGTCCCGCAAATTGAGACGTTGTCCCGCATTGTTATTGACAGTCAGACTCCAGTTTTGAAATGCATGTTTTATAATCTGGCATTTATCAAAAAACTGTTCGGAGAAAGCAGTGAGGGCTGTCATCAGGGGGCGGGGCAGCTGTTTGATCATGTCAATCAAACTGGGACGGGGACGCAGGTTAAGGGTGCGCCCACCAACAAGAAACAATGTAGAACAGGTCAGAACGGCATGCAGTGCGAGACATGGAGGAAAGCACAACCCGTACGGCTAAGAAAAGGAAATGTAGCTACAATAAACACTGGGAAAAGATCTATCCCTAGGTGAAACCAGTGCAAGGCGAGTCAGGTAAAGTTTTGTGTGAAGTTTGCTTGAGTCAGTTTTCCGTTTCAGGTGAATACGACGTGAAACAACACAGACAATGCGAGACTCACAGAAAACATGTTGCTCAAAAGGAGGCTTCCCAGTCTATGCACACGTTCCTGCTAAAACCCAAACAAGATTCAAACGCAGATAAGGTAACGGCAGCTGAACTAACTAGCGTTTACCACACTGTGAAACACTCCCTATCATACAGGTCAGAAGACTGTGGTAATAAGCTAACATCGACCATGTTTCCAGACTCTGAGATTGCAAAGAAAATGTCATGTGGTCGTACAAAGGCAGCATCCATAGTTACAGATGTGCTTGCAGCTGCCTCTGTGGATAGTTGTTTGAGAGAATTAAAAATGCCAGTGGTTCAAGAGCTCCCAAGTGATAAAAAAGTCCACACGGCATTTTTTTCAGTGGCTTCAGATGCATCTAATCATGGCACTACAAAACTCTTCCCACTGTCTTTGAGATATTGGACACCAGAGCTGGGTTTGAAAAGCAAAATCCTTGACTTTTATGAGGATAGCCAGATTACAAGCAAGTTAGAGGAAAATGGCCTGCAACTGGACATGATTTCAGCTTACACTGCTGATAATGCTAGCGTAAACTACGGGAAAAACATTTCTGTTTTCCAAAAGCTAAAGGCAGACAACAGCGGCATCATCAAGGCAAACTGTATGGCCCACATAGTACACAACTGTGCAAAACATGCTGGAGACATGCCGAACATCGACATTGACTCTGTAGTGAACAAAATATTCAGTCACTTTTCAGTGTCTGCACAGCGCACAGAGGAATTGAAAGCAGTGTTCGCCTTTGTGGAGAAAGATTATCATGTTGTACGGAGACATGTACCCACAAGATGGTTGAGTCTGTGGCCTGCTGTCCAGAGGCTCCATGACAGCTGGGCAGCTATCAAGAGCTACTTCTTGTCACTGGGAGAGAGTAAGTGCCCAAAAGCACTGTGGCAGCTGTTGAAAACGGACCAGGATGGTAAGGGGCAACCCCTTGAGCTACAGGCCTACCTTGCTTTCCTCAATAACATACTGAAGATCTTCCATGATGTTGTGCTTCTGTTGGAGGAACAGGATGGGACCATCTGCGAGCTATATGACATAATGCTCACTCTCAAGACAAAGCTCCAACAGCGACAAATTGATTCCTTCTTTGGACTGGAGACCAGTGCTATTGTCCAACAGTTTCCTGACCAAAAGGCAGCAACAATCAAACATGATTTTTCCAACTTCTACAAGACTGCACTCAACTACCTGGAAAAATGGTATGACTTCACAGACAACAACTACCAGAAGAATGTTGCATGCTTGGTGCTGAAGAGCAGCTTCACATTCTCCCAGCTCAGTGATGCCGTGGAGGCCCTACAGATAGGGGGGAAACTGGACATGGATGAACTGTATGAGGAGTACTGTGTGACTCTGCCACGCCAGCAGGAAATTGTTGAGAGAAGAGCTCCTGTTGTGGAGAAGTGGTCGATCTTGCTTAAAAGCACAAAGACACCAAATCTGACTGCTGTTGCATCCTTTCTCTTCAGCATCCCTATAACCAATGCTTCTGTAGAGAGAGTGTTTTCCCTCATGACTGCAGCCTGGACTGATCAGAGGAACCGTTGCTCTGTGGAGCTTATCAAGAGTGAAATTCAAGTCAAGACCAACTTTGAATACAGTTGCAAGGAATTCTACAGCTATGCACTTAAGCAGAAGGCCTTATTAGAAGCTGCACGCTCAAGCAAGAAGTATAAAGCCAAGCACATTTAAGGTAAGATCATTGTCTAAGATATAGATTAGAATATTGTGAGCACTGAGCCAGTGTGGTGCTAGATTTTAAGACAGTGCTCTATTCTTGTGTTTCACCGGCAGGTGCTTTCTGTGGTGCTGAAAGTGCATTGTCTGTGTGGGCCCGGCCTGCCTGCAATTGTTGCTGTGATGGAGAGAACTGAAAGACTTTTGATGGACAAAACTTTAAAAAAAATCAGCCAGGTGCTCTCCTTGGTGCTAGAAGAGCATTGATTGTGTTACTATGCTGGACAAAACTGAAGAAAAATTATTTTATTTAATTTAAGTTTTTGTTTCCTCCTGACCAGTTTTGATTTGTATTTCTTGTTTTATTTATTTTATTTATTATTTTATGTAGTGACTTTAGTTGGCATTGTCCAGTAAATGCAGATCATTTTCAAATGCATTTCTTTTGTGTAGTTAATCTATGTGATTCTGAGCTGAGTGAGTTTTGTTTTGTTCAGATAATCAGCCTATGTACTCCATGTAACCTAATCCAGTGCATGTTCTACTTGAATATGTGGTTCAGTATATTGTTCTACTAGAGGAAACACTTCAATGTGGTGTTTGGAGTTGTGCTGGGGTTATGTTGTTGCTCTCTGTTGTTGGAGAAAAGGCACATTAAAGTACAATACTTGAAAGAACAATTGTAGCCTTGACTGTCTGTTCTGTTTGATTGTACACAGTCAGGTGTGTTAACTTGAGAGGCACTGTGAAATAGCATGAAAGCTCCATGCTTACTATGTTTTCTCACGTGAGAGAACTTGGGAAAGTTGCATTTAAATAAGATATATTTGTTAAGTTTTTATTTGCAGGCTGTTATGTGCTACTGAATCAACCAGATGGTAAAGCATAGTAATGTTATAAGCAAAGGGGCAGAATAGAAATGTTTATTTTTTTAAAAGTTCTTTTAGACTACCTTGATGCATTGGTATCCCACATTGTCCCACATTGTCCCACACAAACGTAGTCTTTGTCCCACATCTGGTGAATTGGGATCTGGTCACCCTACTGTAAGGCATAGTAACAAACAATGATACATTCTCTAGACAAGCTGCATATTGCCTAACTTTACTGAGATACAACGCCAATGTTGGCTCATCTCTTCAAAATAACTGTTGAGAGCAGACAGTGACAGAAATCAAGCCCTTGATAACTGAACTGTCTTAATAAAACATTTTAAATTACATCAACAGGGAAAGTAAACAGAACAGAAAAATTACCTTAGTGTCTCATTAACATATTAATGAATGATTTGATTAATGAATGATGTAATGAATTAATGTTAGTGTACTTACATTTCTGTCTGTCTGGGACAGAAATGACTCCTCTGGTGCTTCCTTTATATTGTCTCCCCCACTCACCAGAGTATTTTCCTTTTTGCCCACAAAGCAAATACAGTGAGATCAATTCAGCTATTTTGCAAAACCTCGGGTTACCACACAGCCACTAGCAACGAACACACCTAGCAACAAGCACATTGAGCAGTCTTTAAAAAGGACAGAACAAGGAAGAACAGGACAGGACAGAGCTATTATATTTTATTATATTTGCATCTCTGTAGATTTGATTAACTGGTCCAGGCGGTGGCTTCCATAAAATAGTGTTACTAAATTGTTTTCAGTCAGTTGATTTGTAGATGTAGATGTCATTTATTTACAATATGCATGACTTGTTCGATCACGCCAAATGCCTTTGGTGCTGTGTTACTCAGAAGAACCACAACTTCAATCTCATGAACACAGCAAGGCTAAGTACTAAAACTACAGCGACCATAAACCTCCAGTTTCTACCTCGGTGCACTTGTGCCCTGTATATAAAAGGCAACACAACTGTATTATCATGACTAGCCCTGTTAATGTAAACCAAATATCAGTGTAACTATCATTCCTGATATGTGCAGCAGAATATTTTATGACTCAATGGTAACAATATAGTATTTGCTAATTACACTATACAAGTCTACTAATCCACTCCTCTGGTACTTACATTTTGTTATTTTCCTGAACATTTTCCTCCTCTGGGGTTAGGATAGTTTGGACCATGCACTGAGACGCACAGGTTATTTATGCTTTGCATGAGGTAAAAACTGGTTATGGGAACACGTGACAAAAAAACAGCCTGGGAGTGCCGCAAGAGAAGACAACCTCATTGATGTATCAGACCATTAAGTATATGTATCTAAAAGAAATGTAAGAGAAGAAATGTAGAAAGAATTCTAAAAACAAGTGTTGCAATCACAAATTTTTACAACAAAATTTGCGTGTGGTTCCCCAATATGCCACTGATATTTTTTTATTTCCTTCTCTGATCCAACTCTTTATTATGAAGTTCATCCTTAACTCAACCAGGTATTATTATGATATAATAGAATGTGATAAAATAATCTGTAAGAAAGTTTATTGAGCTCAAGTATTAGTTTTATTTGATGGTTCTGACTTTGATTTTTCAATGTAACACTTTGCAGGTAAGTGTTGCAATCACAAATTCACAGTATACAACCCTGTTTCCAAAAAAGTTGGCACACTGGGTAAAACGTGAATAGAAATTTAGGTTCTTAGTTTGTAACTCATGAAGCTTCTTTTTCAGAAAAGCCACTTTTATGTTGAAATCATTCGTGTTGTACACACATATATATTTATAACTTGATTTTGCATGGTATCTACAGCAGCTCAGTCATCAAAGTCCACACCCAAAACGGACAAACTCGTGCAAATTGAATGCAAAACATTTATCCTGAAGAGGAACCTGATGTGACAACTGAGTTTATTGTACTGGTACAACCCCTCCTTTTATGCTCCTTGTCACAAACCAACAATTCATATAAGAAAAAGGTCTCTGTAGATTTGATTAACTGGTCGAGGTAGTGTCTTACATAAATTAGCTATGTGTTTTACTAAATTGTCTTCAGTCATTTGAAGATATTATTTATTTACTTACAGTATGAATGACTTGTTCAATCACTCCATCTGCCTTCAGTGCTGTGTGTCAGAAGAACCACACCTTCAGTATCATTAGAAACACCTGTGTTGACCGTACTGTGATAAAATGTCAGCTCAGAAAAATCTTTGAAGAAAGACAATCAGACAGAATGTGATGTGAAAGAGTTTATTGTGCTGGTACAAATAACAGTAAATCTGAGCAGCTCCAGAAATCTGTTTCTAAAGCACTTTCTTATATACTTAAACAACCCATGCTCACAAACCAACAGCTGATATAAGAAAAAGGTCTCTAACTGGCTTGAAAATGCCTATGAACACCCACCAGGTGCACGGGTAAACTCAGCTCAATGGGCAGGATTCATGCTTGGCTTTGCTGATACAGTAGATACATTGTTTTCCAGCCGAACTACTTTAAAAGATTACAGAAAAGCTTTAATATTGACATGATTAAATACAACTAAATAAATCCCAGTCATTATTGTGACATATTATTCAAAATGATTAATATGCAAGACTTTTTCCACAAAACTATCATCTAGTTCTCTACATTTATTATAAATGAACACACACACAAACTATTGTTATGCATTAGGCACTATATAAATTCACTAATATCACTATAGTATTGAAACGTGTAAAACGTTACTGCTGGTGTTACTCCAGTGTGTGAATGCTGGTAATAATAACAGTAAAAATTAGAAAGAAATGTGGGATCACACAGAGAGAGAAACAATATCATCAGTGGGCAGATATCAGGCAACCACTCTCATATGAAGTTGCAGTAAAAGACCTTGTGTTTAGCAAACGATGCATAGCATATGCTCTAAAGTAAGTTCCTCCTCAGGATAAATGGTTTGCATTCATTTTGCATGACTGTGTCTGTTTTGGATGTGTACTCTGATGACTGGGCTTCCTTTGTATGTGTAACATGAAGGATTTCAACAGTTTTGTCCTGGAATATAAAAGAAAAAAGATCAAGATATTTCTTTTTAAAAAAAGCCTAAAGTCTATATCACATCCAACTTACTGTTTGAACTGCAAGCAAGGTTTAATGTAGACACCCATAAAAGAATTCAAATTGTAGCACACCAATCCCTATCAACAAGTACTTGACAAAAGTCAAAATCAACCAGTACTTGAAAAACATGCTGTCTCAGGGACACCATAGCTGGCCTAACGGCTAAGACCTATACCATGAAAACTACAACCTCCCTGGTTTTAATTAGACTGGTGACCTTTGCTGCATGTCATGCCCATCTCTCTTTCCCCTGTCTGTCTCGATATATAATCAGTTCAAGGCAAAAAAAATAAAAAAGTCTTACACAAAAAGCTAAATCTAAAATATCTCTGCATGTAGTTCATAAACTGGCAAACCTATGGTATAAAAACAACACACAAAAAGAATAAGGGATAACAACTTGACAAAAATGGTTAAGACCAAATCCTCGTGTCTCTAATCAGTGTGCCTGGAGGGACCTTCAATGAGTAATCAGGCTTCTGCTGTTTCTCTCCACCAAGCAAACCTGAAACATCAACCAGAGAGATAAACAGTAAGTTTGTGACACTAAACAGTAGGGCTGTTATACCATATATAGGTTTAGATCATCAGTGTCACTAAAACCTTACCTGTGTACATGGTCATGGAGCACAACTGCTGTGCTAGATCAGCTCAGTACATCATCTTCTGTCCTAGTGTAATTAAAAGCATTGTTAGAATAATTCATAACAGCTTATAATCATATATAATGTAGACTTTTATTTTATTATTTTTTTTTTTTACCCAATTAGTGTTTCTTCATCTGGGCTTCCCTTCAGTGTATCATGGTGTCTCTTCACCTCCTCAAGTTCCACTGCAAAATCTAAAAACAAACACAATAAACATATTGTTTACAACAAGTAAACTATTGTTACACTATTGAACATTTCTCATTTATTTAATATATAACATATTTACTGTATTTTATTGATTATCATATTTTTATCTTGATTGGTTCCCCTTACCTGGGATTGACTCCCCATCTTCTTGGAGTGACAGCTTGATTGATTCCTGCATTGTGTCCTTCAGGGTCTTCAGGATATCCTCCTAATTCAACATCAAAATCATCATCAATTATCACTAATTTTTCAGGCTGGCGAAAAGGGTTAATAGCTACATAATCTTTTGGATATTTTTGTATAAATCAATTGTATGTTTGTGACATTGTTTTTAATATCAAAAGCAGCTCTCAGAATAATACATCTTTTACTTTAATGTAATAATATTAATGACTAAGTGTCATAGATGAAAAAAAATATGTGTGACAGAACATGTTTTACTATGTCAGCATATGATGTTTTATAAAATATGACAAACCTTCAAGACTCTCAGCTGGGTCAACATTTCGTGTTTGGCCTGATGAAACATGTCGTTCTTTGGATCATATACATGCTGTTTAATAGTGTCCTGCATGTTTTTCAGTGTGTCCTGTCCTTTAAATGTTGCTGCTTCTACAATAAAACAGAAAAATGTTGTCAGCTACAATTTTTATACAAAATGTTGATGATATAAATGTGTATTTGAGGTAGCGTTTGATCTTCAATCTTACTTTTATAGCAATCTTGCATGGTTTCCTCTATTGTAGTCGTCAGACTGTGGTAGATTGTTTTCTTACGCTCCCGGATCATTTTGTTGAGCTTTGTCTTAATTTTCTCTTCCTTAGAGAGAGAGGTAAGTGTAAATCAACATATTTTCAAATAAAATCAAGGTAATACAAATGGCTCTTGTACCTGAAAAGCAGTAAATTATTTAAACAGCTCAGAATATGCTTTTCGTTTAATTCTTCAATGTTTAGTCTTCAGTCATAAACTTGGGCGTTGGGTTGATTTACTCACTCTTACCTCTGTTTTGAGAAATTCAAGTTGCAGTTCAACGTGTTCGTACTCTTGAATCAGCCTCTCTGTGTCAAGTGAAAAGGTATTGATGGCCCCTTTGAATGGTGCACACTTTCTTTCATTTCTGAAACATGTTAACAAGTAAAAATGTTAATCAAGGTAGCACTGACAAATTTGAATTTTAATAATGTAATTTGTATGTATACATAACTCATATAACTGTATAATGTATTAAAGTTTTTCAAATGGGCCAACAAAGGATTTAATGTCCTCATAAAGTTATTTCTTACGGGAAGGTACTCTTGAATTCCTCATCAATGCTGTCAGTCAGACATGAAGCTAATTCCACATTCAGGTTTATTTGTTTCCCTTTTTTTGGTTTGTGCGTGCCATTGTTCTTAACCACACACTTCAGTGTCTTGTGGAAACCACGACTTTGCTTGCTCTGACACAAAACAAAGAGAGTTATTATTAATATTAAGTACAAAATCAGTTGTTTTGATGATTGATTTAATTCAAATACATACAGGATATAAGACGGACTTCAAGACTTTTTCACATGAACTTTTTGATTTTTCAACCCCATCACGAAGGCATTTTTCAAAAGCTTCATAAGCCTCTTCCATGGGTTTTGTGACTTTTACAAGTTCGTCCCTCATTTTTTCTTCAAGGATTTTGCACACATCTGTTTTTTGGACAGCCTGAAATCAAACACAAGACATCCAGTATGTAAAGAAATGAAAATAGATTTAGCTTCTACTCTTCCTCTATTTATATAATTTTGTTGGCCTGTAGTACAAACACCCATTAATTACTGTGGTTATGCAATCTAAAGCAACAAAATTCAGTAAATCTGCCTTGATGACAAAAATTTCTAGCGTGGTGATGACATTACGGGTAAAGCCGTAAGTACTTTATTGGCATTAAATCTGAGTTATTCCACATGAATTTAACAAGTCTGTAACTTGACTTTACCGTGTTCTCACTGAGTCTGAGTGTAGTTCACTTCAGCTCACTTACAGACTATGAATTGTTTTATTTTCTATCAATAGTAATGACAATTATGACAATTAAAGAAGTTACTTGATCTTACCACTTCTCTACAGTGGGCCCCTTGAATCAAAGAGAGAATCCCATAAGCTCCAGACACATAGTTTAATGTCTCTGAGTGACAGTCATTGAGATTTTGCAGAAATTCCTGAAGTCTGGGTATTTCTGTAAAAAAGTTTTCACCTTACAGTACTTAATTAAAATCAAATGTCATAATACAATTATTCATTCTTGTTTGAATTAAAGTGGTGGATTTAATTAAAACAAACAACAGACTTCACCTACCAGTTTCATCTGGGTTCAGATGTTTCTTCTTTCGAAACTCTTTGGAGCTCACTGTGAACACTTTTAAACAGTCATCACTGAAATGTTTCTGAAGAAAAAAGTATGATGTTAAAGCAGTTTGTAGATGTAGGCAGGTTTTCTTTAGATTTCCCCTTTTCAGTCTATGCAACTTACCTTAACATTGTTTAGTTTCTTGAATTCTTTCATCACTTTGTCCTTGGTTTGCATGTTTCTATTGAATATGAAAGCCTGAACACCATCTGTTGAACTATTAAGAAAATATTTGTATTAAGTGGCATTTCATGCAGTATTTGGAGAACTGTAAACTGTAATTCCAACATCTCAATATAGAATCAGAATAACACTTTTAATTACATTAATTGTAATTAATCAACTGGACATATAGCTATTGACCAGTGTCTCAATTTCCCTATAATGGCAATAAATTACATTATTACATAGTACTTTCAAGGAACAATTTACAGGTAGATATCAGTTCCTTTCTATTACAGAACTCTTCAGGGGCTAAACAATTACTTAAATTTATTTAATTTAATTAACTTAAATGTGTTACATTAATTCAAAGCAAATGGAAACTCATTCCCATATTTAAGAACGGTATGCTTCATTTTCTGCAGATGTAATAAACACAAGCAAATATACAAGTAGGAGTATAGTAGAATATACTGCGACAGGAGACTTTCATCATTTAGCATTATGGAGATAAGAATAATGAAAAGAGTATAAACAGTATAAACAGTATAAAGAATAAAGAATAATACTAGTAAATAAAATAATAGCAAAAGGAGTAATAAATTGATTGAATTGATATAAAACTTTTTTTCATGTAGCACTATAAATATATTTTAGACATAATAGATGATCAGACGGTCCTATCGATGTGTGGAGAGGGTTGATATGATGACAAGGGATGCCAGCAGTTGTTTTGATTTTGCTTGAGGGGGCTCCACAGTGTCAGACTTTAATCTAACAACAACCAAGCATTTTACCATCACAACCTGTGACATGACATTATTATGTACAGTATACACTTGCTTGTGTTGACTGCTGTTAAGCTCTTGACTGCTACACATGACAGTGTCTAATTTGGATGTTAAATTTAACTGTGTACTGAATAATAAATCACTTACTGATCATCCAAATCTCCAACATCATCAGACTTGGTGCAAATAAAGTGAATCTGTTGACACTGGCCACCATTTCCCATGAGGTGACAGGCACCTTTCAGGATTTCCCAGGATTCTGCCTCTGATGCTGCTCGATTAGTTTCAGTCACAATCCACACAGTAGAACAACTTCCAACAACCTGAAGGGCCATAGTTGCAAGTGAAATATGAATAATTAATTAGTTTTGTAATAAGATGATGTTACAGTTTACTGACAGTAATACACAATAAAACGGCAGTACATGTAAATAAATTACCCCTTTCCACATTTCATCTCTGCTCTTGTTACGGTCCCCATTTCCAGGAAGATCCACAAGTGTGACATGCTCGAGAAGATCATTATTAGGCACCCTGACAGTCACACATTTTACTAGTGGCCAGTACCACCTCTTTACTTCTTCTCCCACTTGAGAGTCATTTCTCGTGTATTTGACCAGTTCTGCAGACAGCTCTTCAGCCTGGAATAAATAATAAAGTAAAATTAAGGTAACACAAGGCAATCTGATCCATAGGGACATATTGTATAAAAGAATAAAAACATGATAGGATGAAAAAAAATTAAAAACTAATCACAAAACCCGATTTGTTATTAAGTTTAAGAGTGCATTGCAAACACAATCAGATTTTGACAGTGCCTTGGATCATTTGGGAGATTACTGCAAGTATGTGTATCACAGAAGCGTCTTCAATGTTAATCCAAAATGTATAAACTAATAAAATAAAGGAAAACCACTGAATAATAAGATGTGTCCAAACTTTTGACTGTTACTGTATATAAATAAAGAACCCACTGATTCACATGTCAAAGTCTTCCTCTTCCTCTTGGAATGGAGAAATTCTGGAATTTCTTTGAAATATTTGCTGTCCAGAGGTTTAAAGGATTCGTTTTTCCATTCTTCTCCATACAGCGCGGACAGCTTTTCATGATAATCTTCATCTTCGTCATTTTCCTGAGCATCTGTGTCCCTAAGGCAATTAACTATGGGCCGCACATCATCATCCCACTCCTAAAAATTAAATATTTACATTTAATTGAATGGCATTTAATGCAAACAACAACTGCATTTTACAGCTACATCATAATGTTTCAAATAATACACATACTGTATCTCATACATCGCATACAAACATTTTTACCTCTTTTGTAATGAACTCAATGTATGCCTCATACTTTGAACTCTGCATGTTAGCCTCCACTTTAATCATGACTGAGGTACATGCAGTGATGCTTCCAGAGGGCAAGAGATTCTTCTGTTCAATGACAGCATTTATCAAAGAGCTCTTTCCAGCCCCAGTTTTACCAAAGACACCGACCAGCTCCCTCTTGTCTGTCTCCAAATCACTGATTTTAGTCCTGTTGTGGAACAGTTTAAATATGGGTTAGCTAATCTGGAAAATAAAACCACTCAAAGGAATGTGTCAAAATCAGGAAGATCCACAAGTCCGTCTAGGAACAGCCGACACAAGCATAAATAAAAAATTCTGACAGCTCAAGTTCAAGTACTCCTCTGATAACATTATTAAAACTTTTAGCTTTGTAATTACATTTGGTTTTGTGTTTTGAAAACGTGCTAGTACCCAAGCAAGTAACAGCAAATATGATAGCTATTAATTTGTGAAATTTGTCATAATTTGTGATAAAGCACAACACTGTTTGAGTGATGAGTAGACAGATGAAAATTCAAAATGTTTACATAGGAGTCTAAAGATATTACAATAGATCATTGAATAATAATGTCTTAAACAAGCTAATCTAAGCCTGATGGCTATCAAGTACCAATTGAAGTGTGAATGACGGGACAGACTGCCAGGGAGGTGCCGTGAACACCACATATTTTTCATCGTGCATTCACAATGAGTCTAAGGTCAGTTTTAGATCTGAACAAATTTATGAATGGCTCAACGCTACAGAGCAGTCTAAAATCTGGTCTGTAGTGTAAAAAAACTGAAGACTGAATATGAAGAACTTCATACTTACTTCAGGAAAGAATTGAGCTTTTTGTTGTCTTGATTTGGTATTCTTTGATCGACACGTTTCATGATGTTTTTCACCTCAGACAGGATGTTTTTTTCTGAGTTAAAGTAAAGAACTATTCAGCAGGGATCATAAACCAGTGAATCCAGTAAGCAGTAATTCACAATAAGTAGCCTTGGTGTACAAAAAGGAGGAAAAGAATGTATGAAGTATAAGAGGTGCTTTATCAAGTCAACATAGGATGCATCATTAGGCTTATACTATGGCTATGATGGCTATATGACTTGCATATCAACAGATTGCTGTCTAGGTTCAAAACATCACCAAATTTCAGGCCACAGTTATATTGTTTTATTGTTGTTGTATTAATATGCCAGCCAGCCAGTGAGATAGCATTAAAGTATTTTCTGTGGCCAAGAAATAGAAATATCTGTACAAGTAAAAATTACATTACATAAAAGTTAAGGATTTATTAGGTTGTAAGTTGCCACAGTTTAATACCTGTGTTAATACCTGATTGCGTTTCACTGTCATCATGTCGTTTTCTTGTGGGTGACTGCCAATTACTGGACTCCAGTTTCCTCTTACCTAATTGGAATTCTTACAAATACAAAAAGAAATGTTTGTTGCATCTTCCTCTCGCAAGATTAAAACTTGTTGTAATTATTTCATCAAAGCTCTAAAATATTACTGCCCTGAAAACATCAATGAACTGTACATGTAATGAATAAGACAGACTGTGTATCTCACCTTTATTACTTGTGTCACTGGTGGACGGGAAATCCTGAGAATGAACAAGAAGATTTTATTCTAGAACACTTAATTAATTATCTTCACACAAGCTTTGTCATCTAACTACATTCTACAGGCTTGAACAAACATATTTACAATTCCAAAAATATTTGCATAAATTCTCTCATCCAATCCGGGATGAGCCTTTTTCCCTCTTGTGATCCAATGAGACAGTTATTCAGCCAAAGATGACTTTGCCTCAGGGCATTTTAGTGCCTCTCATGCATATTAGTGAAGAATAGAGGTACATTTACTGATTACCTGAATATGACATCTAGGGTCATCTTTACCTGAACACAATCAGCACTTTCTTCATGCTCCTGTTGAAACTGTAGATAGAAACAAAAATAAATAAGTGGTCAATCTCTATGATTATAATATATGCTGATACCTAACTGAAACTGTACTCAACTTACTTGAACAGGAAAATCAACTGTTTCTTGATTTGTTGTGTTTTGTTCTTCCTAGTGAAGAAAGAAAATTGTTCTAAATCCATAATAATAAAGAAATGTTCTTCTAAATTATATTATTATCATTGATAATGTATATCATAATCCTTTATCTGTAGACACCATCAAAACGTTCATCCTCCGTTAAATCACAATAGCATTTATCTACATGAGTAAGATTTATGAGACAGATACAGATGTTATGTAAATTAAAGTAAAGGATTGTAACGGATTTTACCTTTAATGACTCAAGTCTCTTCTTAAATATTGACCTTGGTCCCACTTTATGGATCAAACTATCAATTGCTTGATCACTGAGACAGTAAAGACTTTCCTGGTTAATCTCTTCATCTGTAATTAAAAAAAAATGTAATTGATTTTTCATACAAAAATGAAAAGAATTTTTAAATAGCTACAGAAGTCAAATTCCTAAGTAGTGAAATAGATGTGGTTAGGTGGTTCAGCTGTTAGTTTAATTGTACAATTTCAGTACTGCTTGAGCTGACATCCGTATCTCAATGAGTGACAAAATGCTAATAGATCTCAGTTACTCTCAAGTTAATTAAGTGTTCCTTCTATATATGAGTGCCTTCATTAAGGATCTATCAGCATTGTACTGCAGAACAATGTTGCAGCATTTGCAGTATGTATTAGTAGATGCACTGAAGTTCCAGTATTGGTAGGTCATTCAAATATTGTACAATATCTGTGCATGGAAGTAGCATGGGATTACTTTACCTTTAAATCGTTCTATCCACTCGCTGAGCCTCCACTCTTTTAATTTGCTGCGAACAAATTCATCCATGACCAAGAACAGCAACTGGAACATGATCAAATAATTCTGTTTAATTAGTTATTACCTCTTTTTGAGATAGTTAAGATCAATTACATTTAACTGAAAGAAAACAAACAAATTCTGAAACAGATGATGGCAGAATCATAGTAAAGATTTAGGAAATATTAGTCAGGGGACAAGTTATGGCAAAAATAATGATCTGTAATTTCTTTCTATTAGAGTGTGCTGTTTACTTACCTGTTTTTACTCCTCATACAGGCATTTACAGCAGCCTTAAGTTATTGGAAATGTTCATGTGTCAGTTCACCTTTGCTAGTAACTCATTACAGTCATTGCAGATCCTACCACTCCCTCTTGTATCTTTTTACGTTTCTCCTGCCTGCTCCATTACCTGAGTTATGTCCACACCTGGATATCATGTCTAGTATTTCATGCCTAGTTTTCCAATCATTATCTGCCTCTTTGTTACTGCTGGCCTGATAACTTGTTTGAAAATCCTTAAATTCCCCCCTTTGGTTTTGGCATGTTGGACTCTGCACATTCTTACACTTTTGGGTTCTGTGATTTCTGAGTTGTTACAATGTGAAAACATAATCTAGTGGAATGTACACTAGTCTAAACATCCAATTGCTGGAACAAAACACTAGAAAAAACAGTGTATGATATTGTCTTTAAAGCAGTAATGAATGCAGCGCTGTGTGGTTTCGACACATCTTAAATCATATTCACTGTTAGACCTCAGCCAGGAATGTTGGGCTACTTCCACGCTAAATCCCTGATTTTCATGAAAGTAGGTGGATGGGAATCCACAAAAGTAATCCATATTAGCAAACAAATAATAGCCAATTTTTCAATATATTATAGTGGCTTCACTTTTTGTTATTGTTGCCTGCTATATGTTAAAACTTTGTGAATGTAGGTCACAAATTAAACACTTGACTGCACTGCCTTCAACACAAACTTCAATGTAGGCTATGAAGCTTTATCATGACAAATGTTATGTTGTGTAATCAAAGCTGTATATCCACTTCTAATTTCTACTGTAAGGCATAGTAACAATGATAAGTTCTCTAGACAAGCTGCATATTGACTTACTTTACTGAGATACAACGCCAATGTCGGCCGATCTCTTTAAAATAACTGTTGAGAGCAGACAGTGATAGAAATCAAGCCCTTGATAACTGAACTGTCTTAATAAAACATTTTAAATCACATCAACAGGGAAAGTAAGCAGAACAGCAAAATTACCTTAGTGTCTCATTAACATATTAAGTTGTAAATGTGATGAATTAATGTTAGTGTACTTACATTTCTGTCTGTCTGTTCCTCTTTACTGCACAAAGATGACTCCTCTGGCGCTTCCTTTATATGGTGGCTGTGGCTCAGGAGGTAGAGTGGGTCATCCACTAATCAGATTATCGGTGGTTCGATCCCTGGCTCCTCCTGACTGCGTGTCCCTCCCTGTAAGTTGCTTTGGATAGAAGTGTCAGCTAAATGTTTATGTCTCCCGCACTCACCAGCATATTTTCCTTTTCGTCCACAAAGCAAATACAGCAAGATCAATTCAACTATGTAGCAAAAGCTCGGGTTACCACACCGCCACTAGCAACGAACACACCTAGCAGCAAGCACATTGAGCAGTCTTTAAAAAGGAGTGGTGGATCAAAGGAAAAAATACTACTAATGCAAAAAATCTGATTACATTTTATGACCATGTCATGTCTTTTTATACTAATCGTAATCTGTAAAGTAACTAGTAACTGCAGCTGTCAGATAAATGTGCTGGAGTAAGAAGTACAATATTCCTCTCTGAAATATAATGTAGTTGAAGTATAAGGTGACATACATCTGCAAAGATTTGCTGGAATGGTCGATAAAGAATCAAGGAAAATTTCAGAACAGATCCAAGTTGATCTTGAAGTTGAAGGTATAACAGTTGCTTGTTGCTCCCTCTGTCACCGTCTGAATAAAAATGGGCTCTTTGGTGAATCACACTAACCCAATGTTCATAGAAGAAAAAATTAAGTCTAGAAAGAAAAGAGCTGAGGACTGCAATAGAGTCAGTAGAATTGGACATTTCAAATTGAGATAAAAATGGAAGATGTAACCGACCACATTTCAAGCTTGATTTATTGTAAAAGTCACATAACTTCAATGATGCTGTGAGATGATTTTTCTAGAATTAAAGCTATTTAAGATGGAAATTCTGGGGAACACTAGCTATTTAAGTGTTAACAGTTTGCAGAATCTGCACCTCATAGGGCAGAACAAGGAAGAACAAGTCAGAACAGAACAATTATATTTAAATCTCTGTAGCCTTGATTAACAGTTCAAGGTGATGACTTGCATGAAATAGCTATGTATGCACAACACAGCAAGGCTTCTCTTGGTACTAAAACTACCAAAAAGACCATAAACCTCCAGTTTCTACCTCTGTGCACTTGTGCCTTGTATTTAAAAGGAAACACAACTGTATTATCAGAACTACCCAGTTGTTATAACCAATCATCAGTGTAACTATTATTCCTGATTTGTGCAGCAGAATATGTTCATTGTATACAAATACAAATGCGATGCTATGAGATGATTTTCTAAAAAGCTATTTAAGATGGAAATACTGATGAACACTAGCTCTTAAAGTGTTAACTGTTTGCAGTAGGGTAATTACATCTGCACTTCATAGGGCGGAACAAGGAAGAAGAAGGACAGGACAGAACAAGGAAGAATAGGACAGAACAGAACAATTATATTTACATCTTTGTAGACTTTATTAACTGGTCCAGGCGGTGGCTCCCATAAAATAGCAATAGTGTGTCATGAAATTGTCTTCAGTCAGTTGATTTGTAGATGTAGATGTCATTTATTTACAAAATGCATGACTTGTTCAATCACACCAACTGACTTCAGTGCTGTGTTATTCAGAAGAACAATACCTTCAATCTCATAAACACAACAAGACTTCTCTTTGGTACTAAAACTACAGAGACCGTAAACCTCCAGTTTCTACCTCTGTGCACTTGTGTCTCATATATAAAAAGCAACACAACTGTATTATCATGACTAGCCCCGCTGTTATAAACCATATCAGTGTAACTATCATTCCTGATTTGTGCAGCGGACTATCTTATGAATGAATGGTAACAATATAGTATTTGCTAATTACACTATACAAGTCTACTAATCCACTCCTCTGGTACTTACATTTTGTTATTACAACATAATCACAAGGTATTATTACAACATAATTTGCGTGTGGTTCCCCAATATGCCACTGATATTTTTTTATTTCCTTCTTTGATCCAACTCTTTATCATGAAGTTCATCCTTAGTTATTTCTCAACCAGGTATTATTATGATATAATAGAATGTGATAAAAGAATCTGTAAGAAAGTTTGTTGAGCTTAAGTATTAGTTTTATTTGATGGTTCTGACTTTGATTTTTCAATGTAACACTTTGCAGGTAAGTGTTGCAATCACAAATTCACAGTATACAACCCTGTTTCCAAAAAAGTTGGCACACTGGGTAAAACGTGAATAGAAATTTAGGTTCTTACTTTGTAACTCATGAAGCTTCTTTTTCAGTAAAGCCACTTTTATGTTGAAATCATTCATGTTGTACACACATATATATTTATAACTTGATTTTGCATGGTATCTACAGCAGCTCAGTCATCAAAGTCCACACCCAAAATGGACAAACTCGTGGAAATTGAATGAAAAACATTTATCCTGAAGAGGAACTAACTTTATGTGGTCAGCTGCTTTACTGCAATTTCACGTCTGGGTGGTTGCCTGATGTCTCACCATTGATGATGTTGTTTCTTACTCTGTGATCCCACATTTCTTTCTATTTTTTTCATTAAAATCTAAATCCTTCATGTTGTATGTACAAATTATTTATAACTTGCTATAGCATGGTATTTACAGCAGATCAGTTATCAAGCACAACCAACAACGACAAGCTTTTGCAAATTGAATGCAAAACATTTATCCTGAAGAGGAACCTGATGTGACAACTGAGTTTATTGTACTGGTACAACCCCTCTTTTTATGCTCCTTGTCACAAACCAACAATTCATACAACAAAAAGGTCTCTGTAGATTTGATTAACTGGTCGAGGTAGTGTCTTACATAAATTAGCTATGTGTTTTACTAAATTGTCTTCAGTCAGTCATTTGAAGATATTATTTATTTACTTACAGTATGAATGACTTGTTCAATTACTCCATCTGCATTCAGTGCTGTTTGTCAGAAGAACCACACCTTCAGTGTCAGAAACACAGCAATGCTTCTCTTTGGTGTTAATACTACAGAGACCATAAACCTCTAGTTTCCAACTCTGTGCACTTGGTGCCTTGTATATAAAAGGTAACACAACTGTATTATCATGACTAGCCCTATAGACGTTTTTCACAGTAGCCATTTAGACATGAAAAGGTAAACACAGGCGTTGCCAATGATACTAATTAAGGTTCCATTCCATTTGGGTCAAATAGAGTCAGGGTGCTGCTGTGGTGCATGTTGGCTCACTGGAAAGGCTCATCTACAATAAATGGAACCTTAATTAATATCATTAGAAACACCTGTGTTGAACCTACTGTGAAAAAATGTCAGCTCAGAAAAATCTTTGAAGAAAGACAATCAGACAGAATGTGATGTGAAAGAGTTTATTGTGCTAGTACAAATAACAGTAAATCTGAGCAGCTCCAGAAATCTGTTTCTAAAGCACTTTCTTATATACTTAAACAACCCATGCTCACAAACCAACAGCTGATATAAGAAAAAGGTCTCTAACTTGCTTGAAAATGCCTATGCACACCCACCAGGTGCACGGGTAAACTCAGCTCGATGGGCAGAATTCATGCTTGGCTTTGCTGACACAGTAGATACATTGTTTTCCAGCCGAACTATTTTAAAAGATTACAGAAAAGCTTTAATATTAACATGATTAAATACAACTAAAAAAATCCCAGTCATTATTGTGACATATTATTCAAAATGATTAATATGCAAGACTTTTTCCACAAAACTATCATCTAGTTCTCTACATTTATTATATATGAACACACACACAAACTATTGTTATGCATTAGGCACTACATAAATTCACTAATATCACTATAGTATTGAAACGTGTAAAACGTTACTGCTGGTGTTACTCTAGTGTGTGAATGCTGGTAATAATAACAGTAAAAATTAGAAATAAATGTGGGATCACACAGAGAGAGAAACAATATCATCAGTGGGCAGATATCAGGCAACCACTCTCATATGAAATTGCAGTAAAAGACCTTGTGTTTAGCAAACAATGCATAGCATATGCTCTAAAGTAAGTTCCTCCTCAGGATAAATGGTTTGCATTCAATTTGCATGACTATGTCTGTTTTGGATGTGTACTCTGATGACTGGGCTTCCTTTGTATGTGTAACATGAAGGATTTCAACACTTTTGTCCTGGAATATAAAAGAAAAAAGATCAAGATATTTATTTTAAAAAAGCCTAAAGTCTATATCACATCCAACTTACAGTTTGAACTGCAAGCAAGGTTTAATGTAGACACCCATAAAAGAATTCAAATTGTAGCACACCAATCCCAACAAGTACTTGACAAAAGTCAAAATCAACCAGTACTTGACAAACATGCTGTCTCAGGGACACCATAGCTGGCCTAACGGCTAAGACCTATACCATGAAAACTACAACCTCCCTGGTTTTAATTGGACTGATGACCTTTGCTGCATGTCATGCTCATCTCTCTTTCCCCTGTCTGTCTCGATATATAATCAGTTCAAGGCAAAAAAAATAAAAAAGTCTTACACAAAAAACTAAATCTAAAATATCTCTGCATGTAGTTCATAAACTGGCAAACCTATGGTATAAAAACAACACACAAAAAGAATAAGGGATAACAACTTGACAAAAATGGTTAAGACCAAATCCTCATGTCTCTAATCAGTGTGCCTGGAGGGACCTTCAATGAGTAATCAGGCTTCTGCTGTTTCTCTCCACCAAGCAAACCTGAAACATCAACCAGAGAGATAAACAGTAAGTTTGTGACACTAAACAGTAGGGCTGTTATACCATATATAGGTTTAGATCATCAGTGTCACTAAAACGTACCTGTGTACTCATGGAGCACAACTGCTGTGTTAGATCAGCTCAGTACATCATCTTCTGTCCTAGTGTAATTAAAAGCATTGTTAGAATAATTCAGAACAGCTTATAATCATATATAATGTAGACTTTTATTTATTTATTTATTTTTTTACCCAATTACTGTTTCTTCATTTAGGCTTCCCTTCAGTTTATTGTAGTATGTCTCCACCTCCTTAAGTTCCTCTGCAAAATCTAAAAACAAACACAATAAACATATTGTTTACAACAAGTAAACTATTGTTACACTATTGAACATTTCTTGACTCATTTATTTAATATATAACATATTTACTGTATTTTTATTAATTATCATATTTTTATCTTGATTGGTTCCCCTTACCTGGGATTGACACCCAATCTTCTTGGAGTGACAGCTTGATTGATTCCTGCATTGTGTCCTCCAGAGTCTTCAGGATATCCTCCTAATTCAACATCATAATCATTATCAATTATCACTAATTTTTCAGGCTGGCCAAAAGAGCTAATAGCTACATAATATTTTAGATATTTTTGTATAAATGAATGTTTGGGACATTGTTTTTAATATCAAAAGCAGCTCTCAGAATAATGCATCTTCTACTTTAATGTAATAATATTAATGACTAAGTGTCATAGATGAAAAAAAATATGTGTGACAGAACATGTTTTACTATGTCAGCATATGATGTTTTATAAAATATGACAAACCTTCAAGACTCTCAGCTGGGTCAACATTTTGTGTTTGGCCTTCTGAAACATGTTGTTCTCTGAATCATATACATGCCGTTCAATAGTTTCCTGCATGTTTTTCAGCGTGTCCTGTCCTTCAAATGTTGCTGCTTCTACAATAAAACAGAAAATTGTTGTCAACTACAATTTTCTACAAAATGATGATGATATAAATGTGTATTTAGGGTAGGGTCAGATTATATAAGATCTTCAATCTTACTTTCATAGCAATCTTGCATGGTTTCCTCGATTGTAGTCGTCAGACTGCTGTAGATTGTTTTCTTACGCTCCCGGATCATTTTGTTGAGCTTTGTCTTAATTTTCTCTTCCTTAGAGAGAGAGGTAAGTGTAAATCAACATATTTTCAAATAAAATCAAGGTAATACAAATGGCTCTTGTACCTGAAAAGCAGTAAATTATTTAAACAGCTCAGAATATGCTTTTTTAATTCTTCAATGTTTAGTCTTCAGTCATAAACTTGGGTGTTGGGTTGATTTACTCACTCTTACCTCTGTTTTGAGAAATTCAAGTTGCAGTTCAACGTCTTTGTACTTTTGAATCAGCCTCTCTGTGTCAAGTGAAAAGGTATTGATGGCCCCTTTGAATGGTGCACACTTTCATTTCTGAAACATGTTAACAAGTAAAAATGTTAATCAAGGTAGCACTGACAAATTTGTATTTTAATAATGTAATTTGTATGTATTATATTACATAACTCATATAACTGTATAATGTATTAAAGTTTTTCAAATGGGCCAAGAAATGATTTTATGTCCTCATAAAGTTATTTCTTACGGGAAGGTACTCTTGAATTCCTCATCAATGCTGTCAGTCAGACATGAAGCTAATGTCGCATTCAGGTTTATTTGTTTCCTTTTTTTTGGTTTGTGCGTGCCATTGTTCTCAACCACACACTTCAGTGTCTTGTGGAAACCACGACCTGTTTGCTTGCTCTGACACAAAACAAAGAGAGTTATTATTAATATGAAGTACAAAATCAGTTGTTTTGATGATTGATTTAATTCAAATACATACAGGACGTAAGACGGACTTCAAGACTTTTTCACATGAACTTTTCGAGTTTTCAACCCCATCACAAAGGCATTTTTCAAAAGCTTTCTCAGCCTCTTCCATGGGTTTTGTGACTTTTACAAGTTCGTGCCTCATTTTTTCTTCAAGGATCTTGCACACATCTGTTTTTTGGACAGCCTGAAATCAAACACAAGACATCCAGTATTTAAAGAAATGAAAATAGATTTAGCTACATGGTTGGATTTCTTTCAAGACTGTACTCTTTCGCTATTTATATAATTTTGTTGGCCTGTAGTACAAACACCCATTAATTACTGTGGTTATGCAATCTGCCTTGATGACAAAAACGTCTATAGTGGTGATGACACTACAGGTAAAGCTGTTTAAGTATTTTATTGCCATTAAATCTGAGTTATTCCACGTGAATTTAATAAGTCTGTAACTTGACTTTACCATGTTCTCACTGAATCTGAGCGTAGTTCACTTCAGCTCACTTACAGACTATGAATTGTTTTATTTTTTATCAATAGTAATGACAATTATGACAATTAAAGAAGTTACTTGATCTTACCACTTCTCTACAGTGGGCCCCTTGAATCAAAGAGAGAATCCCATAAGCTCCAGACACATAGTTTAATGTCTCTGAGTGACAGTCATTGAGATTTTGCAGAATTTCCTGAAGTTTGGGTATTTCTGTAAAAAATTCAAGTTTTCACCTTACAGTACTTAATTAAAATTAAATGTCATAATATAATTATTCATTCTTGTTTGAATTAAAGTGATGGATTTAATTAAAATAAATGAGAGACTTCGCCTACCAGTTTCATCTGGCTTCAGATGTTTCTTGTTTAGAAACTCTCTGGAGCTCACTGTGAACACTTCCAAACAGTCATCATTGAAATGTTTCTGAAAAAAAAAAGAATGATGTTAAAGCAGTTTGCAGATGTAGACAGATTTTCTCGTCTTGTTTCTATGCAACTTACCTTAACCTTGGTTAGGTTGTTGAATTTTTTCCTCACTTTTTCCTTGGCTTGCGCGTTTCTTTCTTTTGCTGAACTATCAAGAAAATATTTGTATTAAGTGGCATTTCATGCAGTATTTGGAGAACTGTAAACTGTAATTCCAACATTTCAATATAGAATCAGAATAACACTTTTAATTACATTAATTGTAATTAATCAACTGGACATATAGCAATTGACCAGTGTCTCCGTTTCCCAATAATGGCAATAAATTACATTATAATATAGTATTTTCAGGGAACATATGAATTTACAGGTAGATATCAGTTCCTTTCTATTACAGAAATCTTCAGGGCCTAAAAACTTAATTGTGTTACATTAATTCAAAACAGATGGAAACTCATTCCCTTATTTAAGAACGGTATGCTTCATTTTCTGCATATTTTGGACATAATAGATGATCAGACGGTCCTATTGATGTGGGGAGAGGGTTGATATGATGATAAGGGATGCCAGCAGTTGTTTTGATTTTGCTTGAGGGGGCTCCACAGTGTCAGACTTTAAACTAACAACAACCAAGCATTTTACCATCACAACCTGTGACATGACAATATTATGTATACTCTTGTTTGTGTTTACTGTGTTTACTAAATTTAACTATGTACTGTATAATAAATCACTTACCGATCATCCAAACCTCCAATATCATCAGACTTGGTGCAAATAAAGTGAATCTGTTGACACTGGCCACCATTTCCCATGAGGCCATAGGTACTTTCCAGGATTTCCCAGGATTCTTTCTCTGATGCTGCTCGATTAATTTCAGCCACAATCCACACAGTAGAACAACTTCCAACAACCTGAAAGGACAATAATTGCAAGTGAAATATGAAAAATTAATTAGTTTTGTAATAACATGATGTTACAGTTTACTGACAGTAATACACAATAAAACAGCAGTACATGTGAGTAAATTACCCTTTTCCACATTTCATCTCTGCTCTTGTTATGGTCCCCATTTCCAGGAAGATCCACAAGTGTGACGTGTTCAAGAAGATCATTATTAGGCACCCTGACAGTCACACACTTTAAGAGTGGCCAGTACCTCCTTTCTTCTCCTTCTTCTTCTCCCGCTCGAGAGTCATTTTTTGTGTAATTGACCAATTTTTTAGACAGGTCTTCAGCCTGGAATAAATAATAAAGTAAAATGAAGGTAACACAAGGCAACCTGATTCATAGGGACATATTGCATAAAAGAATCAAAACATGATAGAATGAAAAAATTTAAAAACTAATCACAAAACCCGATTTGTTATTAAGTTTAAGAGTGCATTGCAAACACAATCAGATTTTGACAGTGCCTTGGATCATTTGGGAGGTTACTGAAAGTATGTGTATCACAGAAGAATGAGGCTGATAGGAGAATGACATGCAGCAAAGTGTCTTCAATGTTAATCCAAAATGTATGAACTAATAAAATAAAGGAAAACCACTGAATAAAAAGATGTGTCCAAACTTTTGACTGTTACTGTATATAAATAAAGAACTCACTGATTCACATGTCAAAGTCTTCCTCTTGGAATGGAAAAATTCTGGAATTTCTCTGAAATATCTGAAATCCATGAGAGTTTCAGGGGATTTGTCTTTCCATTCTTCTCCATACAGCGCTGACAGCTTTTCAACAGTGTCACAATAATCTTCATCTTCATCATTTTCCTGAGCTGCATTGTCCCCAAGAAAATTAAATGCGGACCACAACTCATCTTTCCACTCCTAAAAATTAAATATTTACATTTAATTGAATGGCATTTAATGCAAACAACAACTGCATTTTTACAGCTACATCATAATGTTTCAAATAATACACATACTGTATCTCATACATCGCATACAAACATAGCTCATTTTTACCTCTTTTGTAATGAACTCAATGTCTGCCTCATACTTTGAGTTCTGCATGTTAGCCTCCACTTTAATCATGACTGAGGTACACGCAGTGATGCTTCCAGAGGGCAAGAGATTCTTCTGTCCAATGACAGCATTTATCAAAGAGCTCTTTCCAGCCCCAGTTTTACCAAAGACACCGACCAGCTCCCTCTTGTCTGTCTCCAAATCACTGATTTTAGTCCTGTTGTGGAAGAGTTTAAATATGGGTTAGCTAATCTGGAAAATATACAGCCACTCAAAGGAATGTGTCAAAATCAGGAAGATGTCCGTCTATGAACAGCCGACACAAGCATAATCAAAACATTTTGACAGCTCTCCAGTAGTACATTTGTATTTTGAAAACGTGCTAGTGCACAAGCAAGTGATAGCAAACGTGATGGCTGCATAGTTTTTGGTTGTGCCAGTAACACTAACAACAGCCAGACATCCTCCTGGACCTCACTGTCACTCTCCCTTTCACCACTGGATGATTGAATAATGTCTTAAACAAGCTAGCCTGATGGCTATCAAGTACCATTTGAAGTGTGAATTATGGGACAGACTGCCAGGGAGGTGCTGTGAATACCACGTTTTTTGTCCAACATGCATTTAAGGAGTCTGAGATCAGTTTAAGTTTAAGATCAGTGCAAATTTAAAAATGGCTCAACACTACAGACCAGTCCAAGACCAAGTCCAGACCAATCTCTCTGGACAGGAGTAGAACCAGGCTCACACAACAAAGAAAACTGAATATGAAAAACGTAATACTTACTTCAGGAAAGAATTGAGCTTTTTGTTGTCTTGATTTGGTATTCTTTGATCGACACGTTTCATGATGTCTTTTACCCTAGACGGGATTTTTTCTGTGAGTTAAAGTAGAGAATTATTCAGTAAGGCTCATGAACCAGTGTATCCAGTAAGCAGTAATTCACAATGGAGAGCCTTGGTGTACAAAAAGGAGGAAAAGGATAAAATGTAAAACGTAAGAAGTGCTTTATCAAGTCAATGTAGGATGCCTCGGAGTGTATCATTAGACTTACACTATGGCCACTTATCACTTAACAGATTAGGTTGTCTAGGTTAAAAAAAAATCTTCCAGTTAAAAGCCACAGTCGTTTACCAGAATCATATAAATTGCTGCTATGGGTACCTGCACATTAATATACATGCCATACCAGCCAGCCAGTGAGAAAGCATTATTAAGTATTTTGTGTAAAAGTAAAAATTACATTACATAAAAGTTTTTAGCCTATATTAGGTTGTAAGATGCCATTTTAAAAAGTAATATAAATACCTGTGTCTGATTGCGTTTCACTGTCATTACGTCGTCTTTTTGTCAGTGACTGCCGATTACTGGACTCGCCCTGAAGATCCAGCTTCCTCTTACCTAATTGGATTTATTTTCAAATAAAAAAAGAAACATTTGTTGTATGTTCCTTTTACAAGATAAAACACCTGACCTCAATGTATTTGTTTCAAAGCTCTAAGATATTGCTGCCCTGAAAACATCAATGAACTGTTCATGTGTCAACTTGCCCGAGCGGTCCGGAGGCAAAATAACAAGAAAATGACTCTTTAGGTGGCGTTGTCCGTGTGTTTATTAATACACATACAAAAATCCAAACACTTTCCAATAATAATAATAGTAGGGTGACCATATTTTGAGTTCCAAAAAAGAGGACACTCGGCCCGGCCTCGAGACACAAATTCAGACAGGCTTCTCAGAGGTTAATGAACAAAGTACCGTAGTATTCTGTGCAAAGCGCCAATCAATTTAAGTACACGCTTGATGGTCCCATGAAAAACAGTGAGAACAGGAAATTTTTATGAATTTATAAAAAAACGTAAAAAGTGGACATGTCCAGGCAAAAGAGGACGTTTGGTCACCCTAAATAATAGCAATCCAATTTCTAACACTCTCCAATCGCTTTCCAATACTCCACAACTCTCTACATGAACAAACAATTCTGACTCCGTTTTATACCTCTTATCCTAGTCAAATGACCAATTAGGTCAAACCATTCATAGGTGTTTTTGCATATTTACATTAATAATAATAAACCATAAATATTTGCATAAATCCATAAATACAATATATACAATATAAACACCTATTTACAAACCCATATACCATCAGTAAACACCCAAAAAATACCCGAATAAACATATTTACATAATTAAACAAACTTCCCTGCTGAGGTTGTGGTAAGTTTGCGTTTGCATTACTTTTGCTCAATTGGCATTAGCAAACCATGTGTCTCCGCCCTCGCCGGAAATACACACCTGAATGCAATCAATCAATAAATGTCTTTTTTCGCAACTCATATGCGTGCTTATGTCCATCTGTGACTAAATATGGGGGTAACGGCGAGCCCGTCGTTGCAACATGTAATGAATAGGATAGACTATATCTCACCTTTATCACTGGTGGATGGGCAAGGGGGAGCGGAGACTGCTGGGGTTAGCCGGGCCACTGACGGGTCAGGAGGCGCATGGACTGCTGGTGTCGGCCGGGCTGCCGACAGGGCAGGACAAGCAGGGACTGCTGGTGCTGGTATGGTGGTCCCCTGTTTATCGGATAATAATAATAACAATAATAACTTTATTTATATAGCACCTTTAAAAAACAGAGTTTACAAAGTGCTAAACAATGAAAAAAACAAATGATAAGGACAATTACTAAACATAGAAAAATGTACAGGTACAATTTAAAGATAGAGAAAACAGAATAAAAAGTAAAAATAAAAATAAGTAGAAAATAAATAAAAATCACATAAAATAAAATAGATTAAAACAATAAAATAAAAATAGAAATAAAAATAAAAATAGACGACATCACAAGAAGGCCAATCTGTAAAAATTAGTTTTAAGAAGTGATTTAAAAGAATTCACTGACTCAGCAAGCCTTAGCTCCTCGGGCAGGTCGTTCCAGAATCGAGGGGCCCTGATCGATAAGGCGCGATCACCTCTTGTTTTTAACCTCGACCCTGGAACAACCAGAAGTAACCTGCCCGAGGACCTAAGGCTACGAGATGGCTCATAGGGGGTTAAAATGTCTGCAATGTATTTAGGAGCCAGACCCTTGCAGGCTTTAAAAGTGATCAGTAAAATCTTAAAATCAATCCTAAAACACACAGGAAGCCAGTGGAGTGAAGCTAAGATTGGTGAGATGTCATGCCGTCTGTTAAAACCGGTTAGAAGCCTAGCTGCTGCATTCTGTACAAGTTGGTGGCGTGAGAGAGATTTTTTATTGATACCAGAGAGGAGTGAATTGCAATAGTCCAGTTTTGAGAAAATGAAGGTATGGATTATTTTTTCTAGATCGGATTTAGGGAGCATGGGTTTGACTCTGGATATAGTTCGCAAATGAAAAAAGCAGGCCTGGACAAGTTTATTAACATGAGGTTGAAAAGTGAGGTGAGAGTCAAACAAAATGCCTAGGTTTCTGGCAGATGACGTGATATTAGCGTGAAGTGGACCAAGGGTATTGTCTACAGGAAAGGAGAAGTGTGGTGGGGAGAACAGTAAAACCTCATTTTTTGAGTCGTTAAGTAGTAGAAAGTTTTGAGCCATCCAACATTTAATGTCGTCTAGACAGTCATACACAGCAGCTAGGCTTCCCGGGTCATCAGGTCTCAGCGGGAGGTATATCTGTGTGTCGTCCGCGTAGCAGTGAAATGATAAATTGTGTTGACGAAGGATATGGCCTAAAGGAAGCATATAAATGGAAAATAAAATTGGACCTAAAATTGAACCTTGCGGTACACCATAGGCAGCCACAGCTTTAGCAGAAGTGTGACTGCCTACGGCGACCGCATAGGTTCTATCTAAAAGGTAGGAATAAAACCAGTTAAGAGCAGTGCCCTTGATGCCGGCCCAGGTCCTAAGACGTTCAATTAAAATTCCGTGGTCTATGGTGTTGAAAGCTGCGCTCAGATCTAAAAGTATTAAAATTGCACTCTCGCCCCTATCAACTGTTAAAAGAATAGATTAGTCACCTTAAGGAGTGCAGTCTCTGTGCTGTGTTGAGCTCTAAAACCAGACTGGAATTCTTCAAAGAGGTTGTTGTGACACATGAAATCTAAAAGCTGGGATGAAACCACCTTTTCTAAAATTTTAGATAAAAATGGAAGTTTGCAAATAGGTCTAAAATTATTAAAAACTGAGGGGTCAAGGTTAGGTTTCTTTAAAAGAGGCTGGACAACAGCATGTTTAAAAAAGGCAGGAATGATGCCTTCAGATAAAGAACTATTAATAATCAATAAAATGCTGGGTCCAACTGTGTCTAAAACCTCTTTAAGAAATCTAGTGGGGAGGGCATCAAGGCTGCAAGTAGCTGACTTCATATGCCTTATTGTATCATATAAATAGGACAGTGTGACTGGGCTAAAATTGCTAAAACAACAGTGAGTGTCTCTACCGGTAATTAAAAAGCAGTCTGTGGGGTTAATCTGTTGTCGTATATTCAGGATTTTGGTTTTAAAAAAGGATAAAAAATCTTCACACAGCTCTGCCGATGCATCCATGAAAGGGCAGGTGGAGGGGATGGTGACTGCATCTAAAACCTTAAATGGAATCCTGGGATTGTTTTTATTCGTTAAAACTAAATTAGAATAAAAACGAGCTCTAGCGTCTTTAACTGCTGTCTGATATAGTTTCAATGCATCTTTACAGTTTTCATAAATTACGATTAAACCTGTTTTTTTCCATTGCCGTTCATTTTTTCGGCAGTTTCTTTTCAGGTCATGGGTGACATCATTCAGCCAAGGTTGTGGAATGGAAGGGTTGTTTTTAACTTTGTAGGGGGCAGCAGAATCCAGGGCTGTGTGGCAGGTTTGGTTAAAAAGGGAGACCAGCTCCTCCGTACTAAAATTTGTGTTAAAAGCAGTTAAAAACGCTGTAGTAAAAAGCTCGGAAAACTGGCTAGAAGAGGAGGAGTTAAAAACACGACGGCGGACAGGTAAAACACGACTAAGAAGTGAGGGTGATAAAACTATATGAAATAAAACTGCTTTGTGGTCCGACACACAGATATCCTTTGTAGAGAGTTTGTCTGGGCTGAGACCGTGATGAAGAACCAGATCGAGGGTGTGACCTTTGGTGCGAATGGGTTTTTGTACGGCCTGAGTGAGGCTAAAAGAGTCCAAGGTGTCCATAAAATCAGTAATAAAAGTCTGCGATGGGCAGCAAACGTGTATATTAAAATCACCCAAGATCAGAATTTTGTTATGTTTAGCTATAAAACCAGAAACAAACTCAGCAAACTCTTGGATAAAAGCATTATTTGGCCTTGGTGGTCTATAGATAATTAAAACCAGTACCGGGTCTTTAGGGTTAATAATAAAACCAAGGTGTTCAAAAGAGGTAAAACTGCTCTGTGGAGGGCTATGATCACCTTGAGTTAGCCATGTCTCTGTTAAAATAAAAAAGTCTAATCTGTTAGAAGTGATAAAATCATTACATAAAAATGTTTTGTTATTCAGAGATCTGATGTTTAAAAGGCCAAAGTTAACCGGATTAGAATAGGGGGCAGGGGGTGACCACGGAATCAGAGGAATATGTATGAGGTTTCTGTGGTTTGCAGGTGAAGGATGAGATAGTGAGCGTTTTACTGTGGGTCTGTGATGTGAGACGTGTGTACCTGATTGGCCAATCTACTTATTGTATGCTCCATGGTTTCCAGCCTCCGGTAGGTGTTCTCGAAGCCGGTGGACACGCACTCCTTGAGTGAGTGGAGTGCTTCCTCAATCCGCTCATTGTTTGTATGGGGCACTGGGTCCATATCTGGCCACGTAATATCTGCTGCATCTAAGATGGTCTGTTTGTTCTGTCACAGGTTAGTCCAGAAGTGCAAAACCCAAATGCAGATACAGAGGTAAGGAGACCAGGTATGTTATAACTTGAGTCTCTTCTTAAATATTGCCCTTGGTCCCAATTGTGGGATCAAGCTAACGATTTCTTGATCATTAAGACAGTAAAGTCTTCTCTCCTCAACAATGCCTTTATCTGTAATAATAATAAAAAAAAAACATGCCATTGATTTTTTGTCATGGAGAAATGTGTGTGTGTGTGTGTTTTTTTTAAATAGCTAGAGAAGTCAAATTCAAGTAGTAAAACAGTGAAACAATAATTGCCAGCATCAGGCGTACCATTAAACTGATGATGGCAAAATCATAGCAAAGATTTAGGAAATATTAGTCAGGCAACAAGTTATGGCAAAAATAATGATCTGTAATTTCTTTCTATTAGAGCGTGCTGTTTACTTACCTGTTTTTACTCCTCATACAGGCATTTACAGCAGCCTTAAGTTATTGGAAATGTTCATGTGCCAGTTCACCTTTGCTAGTAACTCATTACAGTCATTGCAGATCCTACCACTCCCTCTTGTACCTTTTTACTTTTCTCCTGTGTGCTCCATTACCTGAGTTATGTCCACACCTGGATATCATGTCCCTAATTAGTCACTCAATCATGTACAACTACTACTAAATCAAATTCAAATCAAATTTTATTTGTATAGCCCAAATTCACAAAACACATTTTGCCTCAGAGGGCTTTACAATCTGTACAGGGAGTGACACCCTCTGTCCTTAGACCCTCGGTTCGAGTGAGGAAAAACCCACAAAAACCCTTTTAACAGGGAAAAAACTACTACTACCACTACTGCTGCTACTGCAACTGCTACTACCACCCAGATTTACGTACCCTCTGCCAGATTGTCTAGCATTTCATATCTAGTTTTCCAATCATTATCTGCCTCTTTGTTACTGCTGGCCTGATAACTTGTTTGAAAATCCTTGTATTCCCCCCTTTGGTTTTGGCATGTTGGACTCTGCACATTCTTACACTTTTTGGTTCTGTGATTTCTGAGTTGTTACAATGTGAAAACATAATCTAGTGGAATGTACACTAGTCTAAACATCCAATTGCTGGAACAAAACACTAGACGAAACAGTGTATGATACTATCTTTAAAGCAGTAATGAATGCAGCGCTGTGTGGTTTCGACACATCTTAAATCATATTCACTGTTAGACCTCAGCCAGGAATGTTGGGCTACTTCCATGCTAAATCCCTGATTTTCATGAAAGTAGGTGGATGGGAATCCACAAATGTAATCCATATTAGCAAACAAATAATAGCCAATTTTTCATTATATTACAGCTGCTTCACTTTTTGTTATTGTTGCCTGCTATATGTTAGAACTTTGTGAATGTAGGTCACAAATTAAACACTTGACTGCACTGCCTTCAACACAAACTTCAATGTAGGCTATGAAGCTTTATCATGACAAATGTTATGTTGTGTAATCAAAGCTGTACATCCACTTCTAATTTCTACTGTAAGGCATAGTAACAATGATAAGTTCTCTAGACAAGCTGCATATTGTCTTACTTTACTGAGATACAACGCCAATGTTGGCTGATCTCTTAAATAACTGTTGAGAGCAGACAGTGACAGAAATCAAGCCCTTGATAACTGAACTGTCTTAATAAAACATTTTAAATTACATCAACAGAACAGCAAAATTACCTTAGTGTCTCATTAACATATTAAGTTGTAAATGTAATGAATTAATGTTAGTGTACTTACATTTTGTCTGTTCCTCTTCACTGCACAAAGATGACTCCTCTGGTGCTTCCTTTATATTGTCTCCCCCACTCACCAGTGTATTTTCCTTTTCTCGCCCACAAAGCAAATACAGCGAGATCAATTCAACTACGTAGCAAAAGCTCGGGTTACCACACCATGACGCCACTAGTAACGAACACACCTAGCAACAAGCACATTAAGCTGTCTTTAAAAAGGAGTGGTGGATCAAAGGTGAAAGTGCTCCTGATGCAAAAAATCTGATTACATTTTATGACCATATCATGTCTTTTTATACTAATCTTAATCTGAAAAGTAACTAGAAACTGCAGCTGTCAGATAGATGTGCTGGAGTAAGAAGTACAATATTTCCCTAGAATCAATAAATATAATGTAGTTGAAGTATAAGGTGACATACTTCCACTGCTTGAGTACTGTACTTTAGTTACTTTCTACCACTGTGAAAAGGATAGGACAACAGGGCTCTGCTCATTGCTGCTGCACTGGTGACTCCTACTGGATGTGTATGTGTTTGCAATGTGGTGGAGACAACACCTCCTACCTGTCACATCCTCCCTCAAAAATGTGTGACAACCAAACATACACAGACACATACATGGCTGTAAATATTGGTACCCTCGATACATTTTGGTTTGCATTGGAACAAAAGTTGTCAAAATAGCTGAATTCCTACAAAGAAATGATTGATTTCTAGTACCACAGGCATTTTCAATCTTATAAATCACTCATGCAGGCAGTTGGTAGAAATTTCTCCTGCTGTTTTGTGCCACTGTGTGCATCACATTGAACATGGACAACAAAAAGACAAGGTGAGAGTGCTCTGAGGAGATTAGAAAAAAAAGGGAATAGGTAAGGTTACAGGACCATCTCCAAAGAGTTTGATGTTTGGCCAACATCTCTGGACGTGGTTGCAAGAAGAACACTGGTCTGTGATTGAACACAAAAATTACTGGAATGGTCAAAGCAGATCTAAGATGATCTTAAAGTTCAAGGTGCAATAGTTTCAGGTCGCTCTCTCCGGCATTGTCTGAATAATGGTCGCCCCAGTTGTGTGCACCACCAGAGGGCAGTAGAAGTTAATGTTTTGTTGTACGGACGTTTTGATTTCTCCCTACAATATGCATGTAACATTTGAACATGGCAGATTCAGTCATTAAAGTTTTATGATAATGTTCAAAAATATGTAGTGTTTTAGCATGTCTATACTTAACATCTGTTTTCATCAACATCTAGTGCTTACAGATGTCTGAATGCGCAACTATCTGTTCCATGCTGACAGTCACATAAAGTAGTTGCCATAAAGAATTTAAGTATTTAAGTGTGTATAATTCCTGAAGTTTTTTGTTCAAGGGCTTTGAGAACCTGTTTGTGCTTTTTAAAAAAAATATTAAATGGTGTATTAAAACATTTACAGTACTAACCCCTTTTCTTAATAAATGTGTTTATTTATTTGTTTATTAATTTACTACACTACATTGGTGCTGCTGCATTAATGTAGCTTCACATAACAGGACATGCACAGCGGACACTCAGTGTGGAGTACAACTTTTCTGACATTGCGATGCCCTCTTTAATTTTTTTTTTTTTTTTTTCATTTAAACTACCAAAGTACCATGTTTTCTGATCATATGGTTTCAAATAGCCATGCAGGGCAGTGACAGTTAAAGTAATTAAAGTTTAAACTAATTTTCTCTTATTTGCTATCAGTTCTTTATGTTTCATAATTTTGGAAACACATTATTGTTTATATGGTTTCAAATAGGGATGGTGTGTGGCATTTTGAATTTTATTTTGACCTACCTTTAATCCTTAAATCCACTTAAGAACAGCAGAGAAGTAGATTAATGCTAAAGAAGCAACCTAAAAGCTTTTACAACCACATTTCAAGCAGTGAGACTTTAATACCAATGTTATATATAGGATACATGTTGCTTTGAAAAAAATTGAAAAAGTATTTTTGCATAATTTTTATTATTAACTTTCACAAAATGTACAAACTGTTCACACAGTAACTTAGAACAATATATGCCATGTACTTTGCAGTGGAGACAATCAAGATATTATATAACTTTCTGAATCTAATAAGCCAGAAGCCACCTCAGAAGGTATTACTTAATACCTTTCACATCTAGTTGTAGTCAAAATGACACAATAAATAACGATATATTCAATATCATACACTATTTACATACAGTCATTAAAAGAAAACACCACATAGTACATGATTACAAAAATGTGGTACTGGTAGAATGAAGTTAAATGAAGAAAAATAATTAACTTTGAACATTACTTGGTTGAATAACATTAAACATCAAAGTTACAAAGTGCTCTTAATTTTCCATGTGGCCCATAACTGGTAGAATGTTGTTGTTTTGATGATGGAAATATGTGGTGTTATACAGTACATAATACACTGAGTAAATGTAATTTTGTTTTCACAAGAGACTTTAAATGTATGTTGATGTGTAGTTAAAGGTTCAGTGTGTAAGATTTAGGTGGTTCTATTACCAGCAACCACTAAATGCCAATAAATCCTACACATTGGTCCTTTAATATTTATAGTAAGTTATGGACAGATATTTATTTGGCCCCTACAGCAATGAAACATTACAGTTACTGCATGCTGAATACTTCTGCTCAAACAACTCTATTGCCATACTCAATAGTTAAACATAAGCACACATAAAAGTCGATGCCCAGGGGTCACTAGTCTGTAGTTTTAGACCTTCCTGATTGGACATAGCAAACCACCTCCTCAATCAACAGCCAAGTGGTCACACTGCAAACACTTTAGCCCTGCAGTGACTCTAATATCTCTCATATGTGTTTGGTAGCGGCACAAGCCAACCATCAACATATGCACATTTACACCTGACATCCTCAAAGAAGAAAGCTTTAAGTTGATCTGTCTTTTCAACTCTTTCAAAGATAGACTTTGATGTATTGTTAGGATGTATTTCACCGAACAGCGTAGCAGGTTTGATCTCATACGTGTTGACCACAATGATTGGAATAGCCTGGCACAAACAGTTGGATGTGCAAACGCAGTTTTCTTTAAAAAGTAAAATCAACTGTATTTCTCCACAGCAGCCATTCTTGAGCTTAATAACACAGTCTGTTTTGTCACAGTTTGTAGTGTGATAAACAGTGTGTCCTTTAGAGAAGCTGTCATAAGCTTCTACTGATTTGACAAGAACTGGTCGATTTAAGAGTTCCTGTATTGCTAGTTCTGTGGATCCTGTGAGAGTCACATGGTGTGATTTTCCAAAGGGTTTGTCAGGGCCACTGCCATCCTCTACTGGTGTGAGCTTGGCTAACAACTCACTAAAATCTGAATGTCGGTTAAAAACTAAAGAGCTAAGGTGCCTGGGTAAGTGCTGCCAAATGAGAAACCTCTGGTAAATTTGTTGAGGGTTATCATTTATGCCTTTGAACAGAGTCCTTAAATTTCCATTGTTTCTCTCAAAACTAAATGCTGATGTTGCCCAGAGAGGCCCCCAGTTCTCTACACTTTCAGTTAAATGGATTAACTGATGGCAGTTGAAAGACACATTTTCTTTACCATAAAGTACTTCCATGCGTTCTACAAAATGTACCAAGGACTTACGGGCTAGATAAAGGTCACATTGGGATATTGATTCTTGTAGCAGAATGTGAATACTAAATGACAAGTAAAAATAATGTTCCAGAAATGTATGATGGAGGATACCTGGCAGGACACTAATAGCATAAAATAAAAGGAATGCTCGCCACTCCCATGCTTTCCAAGTGTCTTTACATTTTAGCGATTGTGGAGATCTGGTTTCTAATGGTAGCTTTAGACGGCGAAGACGGGAGTCCATTTGTGAAATCTGTTCACCTACATACCAAGGTTTCGAGGAGTTGTCTGGGTTCAACCATAGAGACATAAGTTGTTTGGACACACCAAGTAGAACGGAGTGCAAGTAATCCGGTACAAATCCAAAAACAATGTCAAAGTAGGGAAGAATGGAAAGCAAGGATGGTCCTTTTACTCCGTTTTCAGCTTGTGTTGCATTGTCCCTAAACATTTTGTTTGACCTTGCTGCTTGTTTGTTTTCATCATATGAGTAGGACCTCATGGATCCTCTGCCTTTTTTTACCATCAAGCCAGGGTGCAAACACCAGTCACAACCATATTCACCATTGAATTTTTTGCAGTTCCGAAGGAGTGGCCTTGCCTCAGCATCCGAGGAGCAAACCAAGGAGAAGACTTTTGAGGAATGAACTATACCATTACTGTCTCTCCACTGAAAGGGGTTTTGTGCTAAATCACAACATTCATCTATGAAAGGCTTTAGAAATGTGTTCATCTTGGGTTTTTCTGTGCCAAACCACAGTCCTGCAACAATGACGTTTTCCTTTCTTTGTGTGTAAGGAAGTTCATTTATAGTAAACTGAAGGGGCCAAATTGATTCTCCAGCTGAGTTATACATTGGTGCACCATCACAATTCCATAGCAGTGTAAGGTCATCTGCAGCCAATTTTCCTCGTTTAAGCAGATTCTGGTACATTTTCCCATCCATCACATCTTTAATGTCATTCCCATGGTTGATTGTTTTAGGTAACAACTCAGTGCCATGATTCTTAAGGATGTCTTTCAGAAGGTCTTTCAGAGATGAAGACAAGAAGAAGTGTCCCCTTTTAGTACTGCTTTTTTTGTTAAACATTGTGCCACAGTGCAAACACCGAGCATCAGCAGGATTTTTTCCCATGTAGTTTTGACAGCCATGACAATAAAACACAGTAGACAAGGTGGGAATCTTATCACTGAGACACTTAAATGCAACATCCAGTTTAGGGCTGAGAAAATTTATCAGAGCCATTAAGTCACCCACAGCCGCAGTTAGATGGTAACGCAGAGTGAAGAGTATCACAGCAAGCAGGCCTGTACTCAGGTTACTGTTGGACATTGGCTTCTCAGTCTGCGAAAACATAACAAACTTTTTCATATGCATATCACAATGATTTGAAAAAATGTGTCTGCTTAAAGAAAAAGCCCCATTTTGGCAGGATTAACACTACAGGGGAAGATGGGGAATTACATATTCACTGTTCATTGTTGCACACGGCATTTTAAACATTGAGAAATAAGATGTATGGTCTGTAATAGACATGGACATTCAGCCAAAAGAGAAATCCCAAAAGCTTCCGCACGAGGGAATGGGAGTTATGAAGGGGAGGCAAAGATACTGCGTGAAAAAATGATTAAGAAATCATACTTTTTCTTGCAGTCACAACTCAAATGTTAATAGACAGACATCAAACACATATTGATATCATTCAGTGTGACTTACACTTCCAGAGGATATCATTATGTCAGATGTCCATTGCAAATAAACATCTATAGATCTGCTTAGAAATCATAAGAAAAAGACTTTTATGTTTTCTTCAGTATCAAAGTGGTCCAGTGATAGTTGTCTTTAAAACCAGCTACATACTTTTAATGATGCCAATTTGTCAAATTGTAAACAAATATAATGCTAAATAAACAGGGTTCAAAGGAGAACACCAGTACCTACTGTAGCTGAACAGCATGTTTAATTTGATTTTACTACAGGGTTTATAAAAGACTAAATAATATATAAGGAAAAGCAACTTTTCCCCACAAAAAAAGTCAGAGGTCCACTTTAAAATAGGATGTAGCAAGTTCACAGAAAAACAATATATACTTATTCTAATTATTACTGGGGCAAATACCTACATAAGATCAGTGACTAGTGCAGGTAACAGTAAAATCACCCATCTCCTGTAGAGAAATAAATCTTGCCGAATGGGGCTATGCAGTATAACTTACCATTTCATTGTCACAATCTGTGTCAGACGTTGAAGTGAACTCAAAGTGCCACGGAAAAATAAATGAGTCCTGCATATGAGAACATCTGATTAGAACCTGCAGCCTGCAGTAAACTGAGTTAGATTCAACTTTATTGCCATTATAAATACATAATGAATGCAATATATTAGATTAGATTAAATCTGGATTGAAAACTTTTGTCTTCTGCATTACCTTTAACTTTCACTCAACATTAACCATCTTGCCCTTTCTTCACTTATCCTGTATTTACACGTTTCTGATCTGTTTAACTTTTTAAATTCACAATATTGTTATGTGTGCTGCTTTACTACCCTTTTTATGATGAACTATTCCTTTAAAATGGCATTGTTTAATTGTGATTTAGTTGGGGGTCACATGTGATCACAGAACTAACCATTTCAGGATTGTCCTCTTGGTCTGAATTTGTGTCAGCTTCAGTGTCCGTCATCATGTCAGCAGTATCAGGGTGTCTTCCTTTCAGGACCTGCAGTGGGGACACAAATTTATATTTAAGACTTATTTCACAGTACTGACATGTATAATCTGCTGCTTTAATCCCTTTTTATGGTGATTTATGATTCCATTTAAGAGTTTGACATCAAGTCATCCTTTACCAGTACCTTGTTCTGTCAGTATTTTTCCTTGGCTCTCATATGATCATAAGTTTTTAATGTATGTATCTGTTTCTGTGTCCATAATTTGTCTTGAGCTGTTTTGTTGAATAGTTATATCTAGCTGTTTCTATCCTTATTCTTGGTCTTTTTAAGGTAAGAGGTTGTTTCTCCTAAAAGAGACAGCTGCTGTTATTTTATTTTATTTTTTATTTAATACAGTAAGAAACACAGATGGATTTGCTACAAACGTATCATCATGCACGGGGGAAGTTTCATAGAAACTCAAGGCAGAAGAAGAGCATAATTCAAGTGTGATTCAGTTCAGGGTCATGTGTGATCACAGAACTAACCTTTTCAAGGTTGTCTTCTTGGTCTGAATTTGTGTCAGCTTCAGTGTCTGTCATCATGTCAGCAGTATCAGGGTGTCTTCCTTTCAGGACCTGCAGTGGGGACACAAGTTTAAATTTAAGACTTATTTCACAATATTGATATGTGTGACCTGCTGTCTTAATACCTTTTTATGACAACCTATGACTTAAAATTTGATTTGAAATTTTTGAGCTGTTTTGTTGAATAGTTATATCTAGCTGTTTCTATCCTTATTCTTGATCTTTTTAAGGTAAGAGGTTGTTTCTCCTAAAAGAGACAGCTTCTATTATTATTTTATTCTTTTATTTTAAAAAGCATGATAGACAGTTGGATTTGCTACAATTTGCTGCACGAGGAAAGAAAGATCATCCTTATGTACATTTTTTATGGCAGATGATTTCATAGAAGCTCATGCTCCTGTCACTTGTAAAAGCTCCTGTAAAATGTGAGTGCTGAATACTCTGAGTTTCAGTTTAAAGTGTCTAATTCACATACAGTAGCACATTACCTGTAAGTATTCCCTGAGTCTCTTTCTGAATTTTACTCTTGGTCCAATTTTAGGAATCAAGTCATTTAAATTGCCTGACTCCTCAAGACTTAGGAAACTTTCCTTGTCAATACCTTCGTCTGAAACGAAAAAACAAACAAACATTAAAATGAAACTCAAGCTGGTTTTCTAAAAACAGTCGCATATAGAAAATATCAAAGATATGGGATTATTGTGCTGCAGTTGTCTTTCATTCAACAAGCAGGCTTAAGTAATGCTGTTATACAGTATGTGCCGCAGTATTTTACCTTCAAATCTCTGAATCAACTCACTGAGATCCCATTCAGTTAATCTATCCTGTACAAAATCACATGTATCCATGGCATTCCACTGCAGAAATGGGAAACAGACATTAATACATTTATTTTGTTTGCTTAAACCAATTCAACCAATAGAATATATATCTATATAAAACACACAACTGAGTATTTTTTTGTTGTTTATATGAATGGAATATTATCTTGCTGTATCTGTAAAAACAATATTTATCAAACACTTTGCTTTTTCTGTATGGCCAGGAATGTAACAATATAATGTGCAGCTGAAAACTTGCAGAGCTGATATAAGGATGCTCATTGTTTTTGACACAAAAGTAGAAATATTTAGTTGTTGAGTAGTCTGGAAAGATAACACTAGCTTGCACATTACCTGGAGGTATTTTCTGAGTCTCTTTCTGAATTTTACTCTTGGTCCAATTTTTGGAATCAGGACATTGATGCTGCCCGAATCCGCAAGACTTAGAAAAGTCTCCTTGTCAATGCCTTCATCTAAATTAGAAACAAACAAAACAAAAACAAATGAATCTTGATGATAACAAACTGGAATCTGTTTTAATAGGGAAAAGGTGATTCCTTTATCTTTGTCTTTAATGTCTTTAATTGTGCATAGATTGTGATGAGTCACATGTCATTCTGACTGACTGCATATAAACATTTAAATGTCAATGTATAAAGACTGAACTCCAGAAGAGTTATGGTAGAGCTTATCTCTACCTATGACCATAGCTTGAGACTTACAAAGTAACCATCAATAATTTACATGTGCTAATTACTTTAATAAATTTTGATTTTTACACCTTAAATCATTTTGGGTGAATATGGAGAATAAAGCTGCAGCATATTATAACATAACAATAGTTTTCCAGTATCCAAAAACCAAAAATATTTCTTCGTTGTGCTGCAATATCAATCATTAATTGTAGATTTACTCTTGATCAATGAAGCAGAATAATAATAAGACAGTACCTTCAAATCTCTGCATAAACTCACTGAAGCCCCATTCAGTTAATTTGTCCCGGACAAAATCAGATGTCTCCATGTCAATTCACTGAAAAGATGGTCAGCAATTCAACAGTGAAATTATTTAAGATGGAAATACTGGTGAGCACGAGCACTAAAACTTTGTGAATGTAGGTCACAAATTAAACACTTGACTGCACTGCCTTCAACACAAACTTCAATGTAGGCTATGAAGCTTTATCATGAAAAATGTTATGTTGTGTAATCAAAGCTTTATATCCACTTCTAATTTCTACTGTAAGGTAGGGTGACCAGATGTCCCGCTTTGTGCGGGACAGTCCCGCATTTCCATTACTTTTCACACGTCCCGCAAATTGAGACGTTGTCCCGCATTGTTATTGACAGTCAGACTCAAGTTTTGAAATGCATGTTTTATAATCTGGCATTTATCAAAAAACTGTTCGGAGAAAGCAGTGAGGGCTGTCATCAGGGGGCGGGGCAGCTGTTTGATCATGTCAATCAAACTGGGACGGGGACGCAGGTTAAGGGCGCGCCCACCAACAAGAAACAATGTAGAACAGGTCAGAACGGCATGCAGTGCGAGACATGGAGGAAAGCACAACCCGTACGGCTAAGAAAAGGAAATGTAGCTACAATAAACACTGGGAAAAGATCTATCCCTAGGTGAAACCAGTGCAAGGCGAGTCAGGTAAAGTTTTGTGTGAAGTTTGCTTGAGTCAGTTTTCCGTTTCAGGTGAATACGACGTGAAACAACACAGACAATGCGAGACTCACAGAAAACATGTTGCTCAAAAGGAGGCTTCCCAGTCTATGCACACGTTCCTGCTAAAACCCAAACAAGATTCAAACGCAGATAAGGTAACGGCAGCTGAACTAACTAGCGTTTACCACACTGTGAAACACTCCCTATCATACAGGTCAGAAGACTGTGGTAATAAGCTAACATCGACCATGTTTCCAGACTCTGAGATTGCAAAGAAAATGTCATGTGGTCGTACAAAGGCAGCATCCATAGTTACAGATGTGCTTGCAGCTGCCTCTGTGGAGAGTTGTTTGAGAGAATTAAAAATGGCAGTGGTTCAAGAGCTCCCAAGTGCTAAAAAAGTCCACACGGCATTTTTTTCAGTGGCTTCAGATGCATCTAATCATGGCACTACAAAACTATTTCCACTGTCTTTGAGATATTGGACACCAGAGCTGAGTTTGAAAAGCAAAATCCTTGACTTTTATGAGGATAGCCATGAGTCAGCTGCTACCATACACTGCCAGATTACAAGCAAGTTAGAGGAAAATGGCCTGCAACTGGACATGATTTCAGCTTACACTGCTGATAATGCTAGTGTAAACTACGGGAAAAACATTTCTGTTTTCCAAAAGCTAAAGGCAGACAACAGCGGTATCATCAAGGCAAACTGTATGGCCCACATAGTACACAACTGTGCAAAACATGCTGGAGACATGCCGAACATCGACATTGACTCTGTAGTGAACAAAATATTCAGTCACTTTTCAGTGTCTGCACAGCGCACAGAGGAATTGAAAGCAGTGTTCGCCTTTGTGGAGAAAGATTATCATGTTGTACGGAGACATGTACCCACAAGATGGTTGAGTCTGTGGCCTGCTGTCCAGAGGCTGCATGACAGCTGGGCAGCTATCAAGAGCTACTTCTTGTCACTGGGAGAGAGTAAGTGCCCAAAAGCACTGTGGCAGCTGTTGAAAACGGATCAGGATGGTAAGGGGCAACCCCTTGAGCTACAGGCCTACCTGGCTTTCCTCAATAACATACTGAAGATCTTCCATGATGTTGTGCTTCTGTTGGAGGGACAGGATGGGACCATCTGCGAGCTATATGACATAATGCTCACTCTCAAGACAAAGCTCCAACAGCGACAAATTGATTCCTTCTTTGGACTGGAGACCAGTGCTATTGTCCAACAGTTTCCTGACCAAAAGGCAGCAACAATCAAACATGATTTTTCCAACTTCTACAAGACTGCACTCAACTACCTGGAAAAATGGTATGACTTCACAGACAACAACTACCAGAAGAATGTTGCATGCTTGGTGCTGAAGAGCAGCTTCACATTCTCCCAGCTCAGTGATGCCGTGGAGGCCCTACAGATAGGGGGGAAACTGGACATGGATGAACTGTATGAGGAGTACTGTGTGACTCTGCCACGCCAGCAGGAAATTGTTGAGAGAAGAGCTCCTGTTGTGGAGAAGTGGTCGATCTTGCTTAAAAGCACAAAGACACCAAATCTGACTGCTGTTGCATCCTTTCTCTTCAGCATCCCTATAACCAATGCTTCTGTAGAGAGAGTGTTTTCCCTCATGACTGCAGCCTGGACTGATCAGAGGAACCGTTGCTCTGTGGAGCTTATCAAGAGTGAAATTCAAGTCAAGACCAACTTTGAATACAGTTGCAAGGAATTCTACAGCTATGCACTTAAGCAGAAGGCCTTATTAGAAGCTGCACGCTCAAGCAAGAAGTATAAAGCCAAGAACATCTAAGGTAAGATCATTGTCTAAGATATAGATTAGAATATTGTGAGCACTGAGCCAGTGTGGTGCTAGATTTTAAGACAGTGCTCTATTCTTGTGTTTCATCGGCAGGTGCTTTCTGTGGTGCTGAAAGTGCATTGTCTGTGTGGGCCCGGCCTGCCTGCAATTGTTGCTGTGATGGAGAGAACTGAAAGACTTTTGATGGACAAAACTTTTTTAAAAAATCAGCCAGGTGCTCTCCTTGGTGCTGGAAGAGCATTGATTGTGTTACTATGTTGGACAAAACTGAAGAAATATTATTTAATTTAATTTAAGTTTTTGTTTCCTCCTGGCCAGTTTTGATTTGTATTTCTTGTTTTATTTATTTTATTTATTATTTTATGTAGTGACTTTAGTTGGCATTGTCCAGTAAATGCAGATCATTTTCAAATGCATTTCTTTTGTGTAGTTAATCTATGTGATTCTGAGCTGAGTGAGTTTTGTTTTGTTCAGATAATCAGCCTATGTACTCCATGTAACCTAATCCAGTGCATGTTCTACTTGAATATGTGGTTCAGTATATTGTTCTACTAGAGGAAACACTTCAATGTGGTGTTTGGAGTTGTGCTGGGGTTATGTTGTTGCTCTCTGTTGTTGGAGAAAAGGCACATTAAAGTACAATACTTGAAAGAACAATTGTAGCCTTGACTGTCTGTTCTGTTTGATTGTACACAGTCAGGTGTGTTAACTTGAGAGGCACTGTGAAATAGCATGAAAACTCCATGCTTACTATGTTTTCTCACGTGAGAGAACTTGGGAAAGTTGCATTTAAATAAGATATATTTGTTAAGTTTTTATTTGCAGGCTGTTATGTGCTACTGAATCAACCAGATGGTAAAGCATAGTAATGTTATAAGCAAAGGGGCAGAATAGAAATGTTTATTTTTTTAAAAGTTCTTTTAGACTACCTTAATGCATTGGTATCCCACATTGTCCCACATTGTCCCACACAAACGTAGTCTTTGTCCCACATCTGGTGAATTGGGATCTGGTCACCCTACTGTAAGGCATAGTAACAAACAATGATACATTCTCTAGACAAGCTGCATATTGCCTAACTTTACTGAGATACAACGCCAATGTTGGCTGATCTCTTTAAAATAACTGTTGAGAGCAGACAGTGACAGAAATCAAGCCCTTGATAACTGAACTGCCTTAATAAAACATTTTAAATTACATCAACAGGGAAAGTAAACAGAACAGAAAAATTACCTTAGTGTCTCATTAACATATTAATGAATGATTTGATTAATGAATGATGTAATGAATTAATGTTAGTGTACTTACATTTCTGTCTGTCTGGGACAGAAATGACTCCTCTGGTGCTTACTTTATATTGTCTCCCCCACTCACCAGAGTATTTTCCTTTTTGCCCACAAAGCAAATACAGCGAGATCAATTCAACTATGTAGCAAAAGCTCGGGTTACCACACCATGATGCCACTAGCAACGAACACACCTAGCAACAAGCACATTGAGCAGTCTTTAAAAAGGACAGAACAAGGAAGAACAGGACAGGACAGAGCTATTATATTTTATTATATTTGCATCTCTGTAGATTTGATTAACTGGTCCAGGCGGTGGCTTCCATAAAATAGTGTTACTAAATTGTTTTCAGTCAGTTGATTTGTAGATGTAGATGTCATTTATTTACAATATGCATGACTTGTTTGATCACACCAAATGCCTTTGGTGCTGTGTTACTCAGAAGAACCACAACTTCAATCTTATGAACACAGCAAGGCTAAGTACTAAAACTACAGCGACCATAAACCTCCAGTTTCTACCTCGGTGCACTTGTGCCCTGTATATAAAAGGCAACACAACTGTATTATCATGACTAGCCCTGTTAATGTAAACCAAATATCAGTGTAACTATAATTCCTGATCTGTGCAGCAGAATATTTTATGACTCAATGGTAACAATATAGTATTTGCTAATTACACTATACAAGTCTACTAATCCACTCCTCTGGTACTTACATTTTGCTATTTTCCTCAACATTTTCCTCCTCTGGGGTTAGGATAGTTTGGACCATGCACTGAGACGCACAGGTTATTTATGCTTTGCATGAGGTAAAAACTGGTTATGGGAACACGTGACAAAAAAACAGCCTGGGAGTGCCGCAAGAGAAGACAACCTCATTGATGTATCAGACCATTAAGTATATGTATCTAAAAGAAATGTAAGAGAAGAAATGTAGAAAGAATTCTAAAAACAAGTGTTGCAATCACAAATTTTTACAACAAAATTTGCGTGTGGTTCCCCAATATGCCACTGATATTTTTTTATTTCCTTCTCTGATCCAACTCTTTATTATGAAGTTCATCCTTAACTCAACCAGGTATTATTATGATATAATAGAATGTGATAAAATAATCTGTAAGAAAGTTTATTGAGCTCAAGTATTAGTTTTATTTGATGGTTCTGACTTTGATTTTTCAATGTAACACTTTGCAGGTAAGTGTTGCAATCACAAATTCACAGTATACAACCCTGTTTCCAAAAAAGTTGGCACACTGGGTAAAACGTGAATAGAAATTTAGGTTCTTAGTTTGTAACTCATGAAGCTTCTTTTTCAGAAAAGCCACTTTTATGTTGAAATCATTCGTGTTGTACACACATATATATTTATAACTTGATTTTGCATGGTATCTACAGCAGCTCAGTCATCGAAATCCACACCCAAAACGGACAAACTCATGCAAATTGAATGCAAAACATTTATCCTGAAGAGGAACCTGATGTGACAACTGAGTTTATTGTACTGGTACAACCCCTCCTTTTATGCTCCTTGTCACAAACCAACAATTCATACAAGAAAAAGGGGTCTGTAGATTTGATTAACTGGTCGAGGTAGTGTCTTACATAAATTAGCTATGTGTTTTACTAAATTGTCTTCAGTCATTTGAAGATATTATTTATTTACTTACAGTATGAATGACTTGTTCAATCACTCCATCTGCCTTCAGTGCTGTTTGTCAGAAGAACCACACCTTCAGTATCATTAGAAACACCTGTGTTGACCGTACTGTGATAAAATGTCAGCTCAGAAAAATCTTTGAAGAAAGACAATCAGACAGAATGTGATGTGAAAGAGTTTATTGTGCTAGTACAAATAACAGTAAATCTGAGCAGCTTCAGAAATCTGTTTCTAAAGCACTTTCTTATATACTTAAACAACCCATGCTCACAAACCAACAGCTGATATAAGAAAAAGGTCTCGAACTGGCTTGAAAATGCCTATGAACACCCACCAGGTGCACGGGTAAACTCAGCTCAATGGGCAGGATTCATGCTTGGCTTTGCTGATACAGTAGATACATTGTTTTCCAGCCGAACTATTTTAAAAGATTACAGAAAAGCTTTAATATTAACATGATTAAATACAACTAAATAAATCCCAGTCATTATTGTGACATATTATTCAAAATGTTTAATATGCAAGACTTTTTCCACAAAACTATCATCTAGTTCTCTACATTTATATGAACACACACACAAACCATTGTTATGCATTAGGCACTATATAAATTCACTAATATCACGATAGTATTGAAACGTGTAAAACATTTCTGCTGGTGTTACTCCAGTGTGTGAATGCCTGTAATAATAACAGTAAAAATTAGAAATAAATGTGGGATCACACAGAGAGAGAAACAATATCATCAGTGGGCAGATATCAGGCAACCACTCTCATATGAAGTTGCAGTAAAAGACCTTGTGTTTAGCAAACGATGCATAGCATATGCCCTAAAGTAAGTTCCTCCTCAGGATAAATGGTTTGCATTCATTTTGCATGACTGTGTCTGTTTTGGATGTGTACTCTGATGACTGGGCTTCCTTTGTATGTGTAACATGAAGGATTTCAACAGTTTTGTCCTGGAATATAAAAGAAAAAAGATCAAGATATTTCCTTAAAAAAGCCTAAAGTCTATATCACATCCAACTTACAGTTTGAACTGCAAGCAAGGTTTAATGTAGACACCCATAAAAGAATTGAAATTGTAGCACACCAATCCCTATCAACAAGTACTTGACAAAAGTCAAAATCAACCAGTACTTGACAAACATGCTGTCTCAGGGACACCATAGCTGGCCTAACGGCTAAGACCTATACCATGAAAACTACAACCTCCATGGTTTTAATTGGACTGGTGACCTTTGCTGCATGTCATGCCCATCTCTCTTTCCCCTGTCTGTCTTGGATATATAATCAGTTCAAGGCAAAAAAAATGAAAATAAAAAAGTCTTAAACAAAAAACTAAATCTAAAATATCTCTGCATGTAGTTCATAAACTGGCAAACCTATGGTATAAAAACAACACACAAAAAGAATAAGGGATAACAACTTGACAAAAATGGTTAAGACCAAATCCTCATGTCTCTAATCAGTGTGCCTGGAGGGACCTTCAATGAGTAATCAGGCTTCTGCTGTTTCTCTCCACCAAGCAAACCTGAAACATCAACCAGAGAGATAAACAGTAAGTTTGTGACACTAAACAGTAGGGCTGTTATACCATATATAGGTTTAGATCATCAGTTTCACTAAAACGTACCTGTGTACATGGTCATGGAGCACAACTGCTGTGCTAGATCAGCTCAGTACATCATCTTCTGTCCTAGTGTAATTAAAAGCATTGTTAGAATAATTCAGAACAGCTTATAATCATATATAATGTAGACTTTTTTTTTTTTTTTTACCCAATTAGTGTTTCTTCATTTGGGCTTCCCTTCAGTTTATTGTGGTGTCTCTTCACCTCCTCAAGTTCCACTGCAAAATCTAAAAACAAACACAATAAACATATTGTTTACAACAAGTAAACTATTGTTACACTATTGAACATTTCTCATTTATTTAATATATAACATATTTACTGTATTTTATTGATTATCATATTTTTATCTTGATTGGTTCCCCTTACCTGGGATTGACTCCCCATCTTCTTGGAGTGACAGCTTGATTGATTCCTGCATTGTGTCCTTCAGAGTCTTCAGGATATCCTCCTAATTCAACATCAAAATCATTATCAATTATCACTCATTTTTCAGGCTGGGCAAAAGGGTTAATAGCTACATAATCTTTTGGATATTTTTGTATAAATCAATTGTATGTTTGTGACATTGTTTTTAATATCAAAAGCAGCTCTCAGAATAATACATCTTTTACTTTAATGTAATAATATTAATGACTAAGTGTCATAGATGAAAAAAAATATGTGCGGCAGAACATGTTTTACTATGTCAGCATATGATGTTTTGTAAAATATGACAAACCTTCAAGACTCTCAGCTGGGTCAACATTTCGTGTTTGGCCTGATGAAACATGTCGTTCTTTGGATCATATACATGCTGTTTAATAGTGTCCTGCATGTTTTTCAGTGTGTCCTGTCCTTTAAATGTTGCTGCTTCTACAATAAAACAGAAAAATGTTGTCAGCTACAATTTTTATACAAAATGTTGATGATATAAATGTGTATTTGAGGTAGCGTTTGATCTTCAATCTTACTTTTATAGCATTCTTGCATGGCTTTCTCGATTGTAGTCGTCAGACTGTGGTAGATTGTTTTCTTACGCTCCCGGATCATTTTGTTGAGCTTTGTCTTAATTTTCTCTTCCTTAGAGAGAGAGGTAAGTGTAAATCAACATATTTTCAAATAAAATCAAGGTAATACAAATGGCTCTTGTACCTGAAAAGCAGTAAATTATTTAAACAGCTCAGAATATGCTTTTCGTTTAATTCTTCAATGTTTAGTCTTCAGTCATAAACTTGGGCGTTGGGTTGATTTACTCACTCTTACCTCTGTTTTGAGAAATTCAAGTTGCAGTTCAACGTCTTTGTACTTTTGAATCAGCCTCTCTGTGTCAAGTGAAAAGGTATTGATGGCCCCTTTGAATGGTGCACACTTTCTTTCATTTCTGAAACATGTTAAGTAAAAATGTTAATCAAGGTAGCACTGACAAATTTGAATTTTAATAATGTAATTTGTATGTATACATAACTCATATAACTGTATAATGTATTAAAGTTTTTCAAATGGGCCAACAAAGGATTTAATGTCCTCATAAAGTTATTTCTTACGGGAAGGTATTCTTGAATTCCTCATCAATGCTGTCAGACAGACATGAAGCTAATGTCACATTCAGGTTTATTTGTTTCCTTTTTTTTGGTTTGTGCGTGCCATTGTTCTTAACCACACACTTCAGTGTCTTGTGGAAACCACGACTTTGCTTGCTCTGACACAAAACAAAGAGAGTTATTATTAATATTAAGTACAAAATCAGTTGTTTTGATGATTGATTTAATTCAAATACATACAGGATATAAGACGGACTTCAAGACTTTTTCACATGAACTTTTTGATTTTTCAACCCCATCACGAAGGCATTTTTCAAAAGCTTCATAAGCCTCTTCCATGGGTTTTGTGACTTTTACAAGTTCGTCCCTCATTTTTTCTTCAAGGATTTTGCACACATCTGTTTTTTGGACAGCCTGAAATCAAACACAAGACATCCAGTATGTAAAGAAATGAAAATAGATTTAGCTTCTACTCTTCCTCTATTTATATAATTTTGTTGGCCTGTAGTACAAACACCCATTAATTACTGTGGTTATGCAATCTAAAGCAACAAAATTCAGTAAATCTGCCTTGATGACAAAAATTTCTAGTGTGGTGATGACATTACGGGTAAAGCCGTAAGTACTTTATTGGCATTAAATCTGAGTTATTCCACATGAATTTAACAAGTCTGTAACTTGACTTTACCGTGTTCTCACTGAGTCTGAGTGTAGTTCACTTCAGCTCACTTACAGACTATGAATTGTTTTATTTTCTATCAATAGTAATGACAATTATGACAATTAAAGAAGTTACTTGATCTTACCACTTCTGTACAGCGGGCCCCTTGAATCAAAGAGAGAATCCCATGAGCTCCAGACACATAGTTTAATGTCTCTGAGTGACAGTCATTGAGATTTTGCAGAAATTCCTGAAGTTTGGGTATTTCTGTAAAAAAGTTTTCACCTTACAGTACTTAATTAAAATCAAATGTCATAATACAATTATTCATTCTTGTTTGAATTAAAGTGGTGGATTTAATTAAAACAAACAAGAGACTTCACCTACCAGTTTCATCTGGGTTCAGATGTTTCTTCTTTCGAAACTCTTTGGAGCTCACTGTGAACACTTTAAAACAGCCATCACTGAAATGTTTCTGAAGAAAAAAGAATGATGTTAAAGCAGTTTGTAGATGTAGGCAGGTTTTCTTTAGATTTCCCCTTTTCAGTCTATGCAACTTACCTTAACATTGTTTAGTTTCTTGAATTCTTTCATCACTTTGTCCTTGGTTTGCATGTTTCTTTTGAATATGAAAGCCTGAACACCATCTGTTGAACTATTAAGAAAATATTTGTATTAAGTGGCATTTCATGCAGTATTTGGAGAACTGTAAACTGTAATTCCAACATCTCAATATAGAATCAGAATAACACTTTTAATTACATTAATTGTAATTAATCAACTGGACATATAGCTATTGACCAGTGTCTCAATTTCCCTATAATGGCAATAAATTACATTATTACATAGTACTTTCAAGGAACAATTTACAGGTAGATATCAGTTCCTTTCTATTACAGAACTCTTCAGGGGCTAAAAACTTAAATGTGTTACATTAATTCAAAGCAAATGGAAACTCATTCCCATATTTAAGAACGGTATGCTTCATTTTCTGCAGATGTAATAAACACAAGCAAATATACAAGTAGGAGTATAGTAGAATATACTGCGACAGGAGACTTTCATCATTTAGCATTATGGAGATAAGAATAATGAAAAGAGTATAAACAGTATAAACAGTATAAAGAATAAAGAATAATACTAGTAAATAAAATAATAGCAAAAGGAGTAATAAATTGATTGAATTGATATAAAACTTTTTTTCATGTAGCACTATAAATATATTTTAGACATAATAGATGATCAGACGGTCCTATCGATGTGTGGAGAGGGTTGATATGATGACAAGGGATGCCAGCAGTTGTTTTGATTTTGCTTGAGGGGGCTCCACAGTGTCAGACTTTAATCTAACAGCAACCAAGCATTTTACCATCACAACCTGTGACATGACATTATTATGTACAGTATACACTTGCTTGTGTTGACTGCTGTTAAGCTCTTGACTGCTACACATGACAGTGTCTAATTTGGATGTTAAATTTAACTATGTACTGAATAATAAATCACTTACTGATCATCCGAATCTCCAACATCATCAGACTTGGTGCAAATAAAGTGAATCTGTTGACACTGGCCACCATTTCCCATGAGGTGACAGGCACCTTTCAGGATTTCCCAGGATTCTGCCTCTGATGCTGCTCGATTAGTTTCAGTCACAATCCACACAGTAGAACAACTTCCAACAACCTGAAGGGCCATAATTGCAAGTGAAATATGAATAATTAATTAGTTTTGTAATAAGATGATGTTACAGTTTACTGACAGTAATACACAATAAAACCGCAGTACATGTAAATAAATTACCCCTTTCCACATTTCATCTCTGCTCTTGTTACGGTCCCCATTTCCAGGAAGATCCACAAGTGTGACATGCTCGAGAAGATCATTATTAGGCACCCTGACAGTCACACATTTTACTAGTGGCCAGTACCACCTCTTTACTTCTTCTCCCACTTGAGAGTCATTTCTCGTGTATTTGACCAGTTCTGCAGACAGCTCTTCAGCCTGGAATAAATAATAAAGTAAAATTAAGGTAACACAAGGCAATCTGATCCATAGGGACATATTGTATAAAAGAATAAAAACATGATAGGATGAAAAAAATTAAAAACTAATCACAAAACCCGATTTGTTATTAAGTTTAAGAGTGCATTGCAAACACAATCAGATTTTGACAGTGCCTTGGATCATTTGGGAGATTACTGCAAGTATGTGTATCACAGAAGCGTCTTCAATGTTAATCCAAAATGTATAAACTAATAAAATAAAGGAAAACCACTGAATAATAAGATGTGTCCAAACTTTTGACTGTTACTGTATATAAATAAAGAACTCACTGATTCACATGTCAAAGTCTTCCTCTTGGAATGGAGAAATTCTGGAATTTCTCTGAAATATCTGGAATCCATGAGAGTTTCAGGGGATTTGTCTTTCCATTCTCCATACAGCGCTGACAGCTTTTCAACAGTGTCACGATAATCTTCATCTTCGTCATTTTCCTGAGCATCTGTGTCCCTAAGGAAATTAAGTATGGGCCGCACATCATCATCCCACTCCTAAAAATTAAATATTTAGATTTAATTGAATGGCATTTAATGCAAACAACAACTGCATTTTACAGCTACATCATAATGTTTCAAATAATACACATACTGTATCTCATACATCGCATACAAACATTTTTACCTCTTTTGTAATGAACTCAATGTATGCCTCATACTTTGAACTCTGCATGTTAGCCTCCACTTTAATCATGACTGAGGTACATGCAGTGATGCTTCCAGAGGGCAAGAGATTCTTCTGTTCAATGACAGCATTTATCAAAGAGCTCTTTCCAGCCCCAGTTTTACCAAAGACACCGACCAGCTCCCTCTTGTCTGTCTCCAAATCACTGATTTTAGTCCTGTTGTGGAACAGTTTAAATATGGGTTAGCTAATCTGGAAAACATAAAACCACTCAAAGGAATGTGTCAAAATCAGGGAGATCCACAAGTCCGTCTATGAACAGCCGACACAAGCATAAATAAAAAATTCTGACAGCTCAAGTTCAAGTACTCCTCTGATAACATTATTAAAACTTTTAGCTTTGTAATTACATTTGGTTTTGTGTTTTGAAAACGTGCTAGTACACAAGCAAGTAACAGCAAAGGTGATAGCTATTAATTTGTGAAATTTGTCATAATTTGTGATAAAGCACAACGCTGTTTGAGTGATGAGTAGACAGATGAAAATTCAAAATGTTTACATAGGAGTCTAAAGATATTACAATAGATCATTGAATAATAATGTCTTAAACAAGCTAATCTAAGCCTGATGGCTATCAAGTACCATTTGAAGTGTGAATGACGGGACAGACTGCCAGGGAGGTGCCGTGAACACCACATATTTTTCATCGTGCATTCACGATGAGTCTAAGGTCAGTTTTAGATCTGAACAAATTTAAGAATGGCTCAACGCTACAGAGCAGTCTAAAATCTGGTCTGTAGTGTAAAAAAAACTGAAGACTGAATATGAAGAACTTCATACTTACTTCAGGAAAGAATTGAGCTTTTTGTTGTCTTGATTTGGTATTCTTTGATCGACACGTTTCATGATGTTTTTCACCTCAGACAGGATGTTTTTTTCTGAGTTAAAGTAAAGAACTATTCAGCAGGGATCATGAACCAGTGAATCCAGTAAGCAGTAATTCACAATAAGTAGCCTTGGTGTACAAAAAGGAGGAAAAGAATGTATGAAGTATAAGAGGTGCTTTATCAAGTCAACATAGGATGCATCATTAGGCTTATACTATGGCTATGATGGCTATATGACTTGCATATCAACAGATTGTTGTCTAGGTTCAAAACATCACCAAATTTCAGGCCACAGTTATATTGTTTTATTGTTGTTGTATTAATATGCCAGCCAGCCAGTGAGATAGCATTAAAGTATTTTCTGTGGCCAAGAAATAGAAATATCTGTACAAGTAAAAATTACATTACATAAAAGTTAAGGATTTATTAGGTTGTAAGTTGCCACAGTTTAATACCTGTGTTAATACCTGATTGCGTTTCACTGTCATCATGTCGTTTTCTTGTGGGTGACTGCCAATTACTGGACTCCAGTTTCCTCTTACCTAATTGGAATTCTTACAAATACAAAAAGAAATGTTTGTTGCATCTTCCTCTCGCAAGATTAAAACTTGTTGTAATTATTTCATCAAAGCTCTAAAATATTAGTGCCCTGAAAACATCAATGAACTGTACATGTAATGAATAAGACAGACTGTGTATCTCACCTTTATTACTTGTGTCACTGGTGGACGGGAAATCCTGAGAATGAACAAGAAGATTTTATTCTAGAACACTTAATTAATTATCTTCACACAAGCTTTGTCATCTAACTACATTCTACAGGCTTGAACAAACATATTTACAATTCCAAAAATATTTGCATAAATTCTCTCATCCAATCCGGGATGAGCCTTTTTCCCTCCTGTGATCCAATGAGACAGTTCTTCAGCCAAAGATGACTTTGCCTCAGGGCATTTTAGTGCCTCTCATGCATATTAGTGAAGAATAGAGGTACATTTACTGATTACCTGAATATGACATCTAGGGTCATCTTTACCTGAACACAATCAGCACTTTCTTCATGCTCCTGTTGAAACTGTAGATAGAAACAAAAATAAATAAGTGGTCAATCTCTATGATTATAATATATGCTGATACCTAACTGAAACTGTACTCAACTTACTTGAACAGGAAAATCAACTGTTTCTTGATTTGTTGTGTTTTGTTCTTCCTAGTGAAGAAAGAAAATTGTTCTAAATCCATAATAATAAAGAAATGTTCTTCTAAATTATATTATTATCATTGATAATGTATATCATAATCCTTTATCTGTAGACACCATCAAAACGTTCATCCTCCGTTAAATCACAATAGCATTTATCTACATGAGTAAGATTTATGAGACAGATACAGATGTTATGTAAATTAAAGTAAAGGATTGTAACGGATTTTACCTTTAATGACTCAAGTCTCTTCTTAAATATTGACCTTGGTCCCACTTTATGGATCAAACTATCAATTGCTTGATCACTGAGACAGTAAAGACTTTCCTGGTTAATCTCTTCATCTGTAATTAAAAAAAAATGTAATTGATTTTTCATACAAAAATGAAAAGAATTTTTAAATAGCTACAGAAGTCAAATTCCTAAGTAGTGAAATAGATGTGGTTAGGTGGTTCAGCTGTTAGTTTAATTGTACAATTTCAGTACTGCTTGAGCTGACATCCGTATCTCAATGAGTGACAAAATGCTAATAGATCTCAGTTACTCTCAAGTTAATTAAGTGTTCCTTCTATATATGAGTGCCTTCATTAAGGATCTATCAGCATTGTACTGCAGAACAATGTTGCAGCATTTGCAGTATGTATTAGTAGATGCACTGAAGTTCCAGTATTGGTAGGTCATTCAAATATTGTACAATATCTGTGCATGGAAGTAGCATGGGATTACTTTACCTTTAAATCGTTCTATCCACTCGCTGAGCCTCCACTCTTTTAATTTGCTGCGGACAAATTCATCCATGACCAAGAACAGCAACTGGAACATGATCAAATAATTCTGTTTAATTAGTTATTACCTCTTTTTGAGATAGTTAAGATCAATTACATTTAACTGAAAGAAAACAAACAAATTCTGAAACAGATGATGGCAGAATCATAGTAAAGATTTAGGAAATATTAGTCAGGGGACAAGTTATGGCAAAAATAATGATCTGTAATTTCTTTCTATTAGAGCGTGCTGTTTACTTACCTGTTTTTACTCCTCATACAGGCATTTACAGCAGCCTTAAGTTATTGGAAATGTTCATGTGCCAGTTCACCTTTTCTAGTAACTCATTACAGTCATTGCAGATCCTACCACTCCCTCTTGTATCTTTTTACGTTTCTCCTGCCTGCTCCATTACCTGAGTTATGTCCACACCTGGATATCATGTCTAGTATTTCATGCCTAGTTTTCCAATCATTATCTGCCTCTTTGTTACTGCTGGCCTGATAACTTGTTTGAAAATCCTTAAATTCCCCCCTTTGGTTTTGGCATGTTGGACTCTGCACATTCTTACACTTTTGGGTTCTGTGATTTCTGAGTTGTTACAATGTGAAAACATAATCTAGTGGAATGTACACTAGTCTAAACATCCAATTGCTGGAACAAAACACTAGAAAAAACAGTGTATGATATTGTCTTTAAAGCAGTAATGAATGCAGCACTGTGTGGTTTCGACACATCTTAAATCATATTCACTGTTAGACCTCAGCCAGGAATGTTGGGCTACTTCCACGCTAAATCCCTGATTTTCATGAAAGTAGGTGGATGGGAATCCACAAAAGTAATCCATATTAGCAAACAAATAATAGCCAATTTTTCAATATATTATAGTGGCTTCACTTTTTGTTATTGTTGCCTGCTATATGTTAAAACTTTGTGAATGTAGGTCACAAATTAAACACTTGACTGCACTGCCTTCAACACAAACTTCAATGTAGGCTATGAAGCTTTATCATGACAAATGTTATGTTGTGTAATCAAAGCTGTATATCCACTTCTAATTTCTGCTGTAAGGCATAGTAACAAACAATGATAAGTTCTCTAGACAAGCTGCATATTGTCTTACTTTACTGAGATACAACGGCAATTTTGGCTGATCTCTTTAAAATAACTGTTGAGAGCAGACAGTGATAGAAATCAAGCCCTTGATAACTGAACTGTCTTAATAAAACATTTTAAATTACATCAACAGAACAGCAAAATTACCTTAGTGTCTCATTGACATATTAAGTTGTAAATGTAATGAGTTATTGTTAGTGCACTTACATTTCTGTCTGTTCCTCTTTACTGCACAAAGATGACTCCTCTGGTGCTTCCTTTATATGGTGGCTGTGGCTCAGGAGGTAGAGTGGGTCATCCACTAATCAGATTATCGGTGGTTCGATCCCTGGCTCCTCCTGACTGCGTGTCCCTCCCTGTAAGTTGCTTTGGATAAAAGCGTCAGCTAAATGTTTATGTCTCCTCCACTCACCAGAGTATTTTCCTTTTCGTCCACAAAGCAAATACAGCAAGATCAATTCAACTATGTAGCAAAAGCTCGGGTTACCACACCATGATGCCACTAACAACGAACACACCTAGCAACAAGCACATTGAGCAGTCTTTAAAAAGGAGTGGTGGATCAAAGGTAAAAATACTACTAATGCAAAAAATCTGATTACATTTTATGACCATATCATGTCTTTTTATACTAATCATAATCTGTAAAGTAACTAGTAACTGCAGCTGTCAGATAAATGTGCTGGAGTAAGAAGTACAATATTCCTCTCTGAAATATAATGTAGTTGAAGTATAAGGTGACATACATCTGCAAAGATTTGTTTTGTTAACAGTTTGCAGAATCTGCACCTCATAGGGCAGAACAAGGAAGAACAAGTCAGAACAGAACAATTATATTTACATAGTAGCCTGTAGCCTTGATTAACAGTTCAAGGTGATGAGTTGCATGAAATAGCTATGTATGCATAACACAGCAAGGCTTCTCTTGGTACTAAAACTACCAAAAAGACCATAAACCTCCAGTTTCTACCTTTGTGCACTTGTGCCTTGTATCTAAAAGGAAACACAACTGTATTATCAGAACTACCCAGTTGTTATAAACTAATCATCAGTGGAACTATTACTCCTCATTTGTGCAGCAGAATATGTTCATTGTATACAAATACAAATGCGATGCTATGAGATGATTTTCTAAAAGGCTATTTAAGATGGAAATACGGATGAACACTAGCTCTTAAAGTGTTAACTGTTTGCAGGAGGGTAATTACAATTGCACTTCATAGGGCGGAACAAGGAAGAAGAAGGACAGGACAGAAAAAGGAAGAACAGAACAGAACAAGGAAGAACAGGACAGAACAGAACAAGGAAGAATAGGACAGAACAGAACAATTATATTTACATCTTTGTAGACTTTATTAACTGGTCCAGGCGGTGGCTCCCATAAAATAGCAATAGTGTGTCATGAAATTGTCTTCAGTCAGTTGATTTGTAGAAGTAGATGTCATTTATTTACAAAATGCATGACTTGTTCAATCACACCAACTGACTTCAGTGCTGTGTTATTCAGAAGAGCAATACCTTCAATCTTATAAACACAACAAGACTTCTCTTTGGTACTAAAACTACAGAGACCGTAAACCTCCAGTTTCTACCTCTGTGCACTTGTGTCTCATATATAAAAGGCAACACAACTGTATTATCATGACTAGCCCCGCTGTTATAAACCATATCAGTGTAACTATCATTCCTGATTTGTGCAGTGGACTATCTTATGAATCAATGGTAACAATATAGTATTTGTTACTAATTACACTATACAAGTCTACTAATCCACTCCTCTGGTACTTACATTTTGTTATTACAACATAATCACAAGGTATTATTACAACATAATTTGCGTGTGGTTCCCCAATATGCCACTGATATTTTTTTATTTCCTTCTTTGATCCAACTCTTTATCATGAAGTTCATCCTTAGTTATTTCTCAACCAGGTATTATTATGATATAATAGAATGTGATAAAAGAATCTGTAAGAAAGTTTGTTGAGCTTAAGTATTAGTTTTATTTGATGGTTCTGACTTTGATTTTTCAATGTAACACTTTGCAGGTAAGTGTTGCAATCACAAATTCACAGTATACAACCCTGTTTCCAAAAAAGTTGGCACACTGGGTAAAACGTGAATAGAAATTTAGGTTCTTACTTTGTAACTCATGAAGCTTCTTTTTCAGTAAAGCCACTTTTATGTTGAAATCATTCATGTTGTACACACATATATATTTATAACTTGATTTTGCATGGTATCTACAGCAGCTCAGTCATCAAAGTCCACACCCAAAATGGACAAACTCGTGGAAATTGAATGAAAAACATTTATCCTGAAGAGGAACTAACTTTATGTGGTCAGCTGCTTTACTGCAATTTCACGTCTGGGTGGTTGCCTGATGTCTCACCATTGATGATGTTGTTTCTTACTCTGTGATCCCACATTTCTTTCTATTTTTTTCATTAAAATCTAAATCCTTCATGTTGTATGTACAAATTATTTATAACTTGCTATAGCATGGTATTTACAGCAGATCAGTTATCAAGCACAACCAACAACGACAAGCTTTAGCAAATTGAAAGGAAAATATTTATCCTGAAGAGGAACCTGATGTGACAACTGAGTTTATTGTACTGGTACAACCCCTCCTTTTATGCTCCTTGTCACAAACCAACAATTCATACAAGAAAAAGGGGTCTGTAGATTTGATTAACTGGTCGAGGTAGTGTCTTACATAAATTAGCTATGTGTTTTACTAAATTGTCTTCAGTCATTTGAAGATATTATTTATTTACTTACAGTATGAATGACTTGTTCAATCACTCCATCTGCCTTCAGTGCTGTTTGTCAGAAGAACCACATCTTCAGTGTCAGAAACACAGCAATGCTTCTCTTTGGTGTTAATACTACAGAGACCATAAACCTCTAGTTTCCAACTCTGTGCACTTGGTGCCTTGTATATAAAAGGTAACACAACTGTATTATCATGACTAGCCCTATAGACGTTTTTCACAGTAGCCATTTAGACATGAAAAGGTAAACACAGGCGTTGCCAATGATACTAATTAAGGTTCCATTCCATTTGGGTCAAATAGAGTCAGGGTGCTGCTGTGGTGCATGTTGGCTCACTGGAAAGGCTCATCTACAATAAATGGAACCTTAATTAATATCATTAGAAACACCTGTGTTGACCGTACTGTGAAAAAATGTCAGCTCAGAAAAATCTTTGAAGAAAGACAATCAGACAGAATGTGATGTGAAAGAGTTTATTGTGCTAGTACAAATAACAGTAAATCTGAGCAGCTCCAGAAATCTGTTTCTAAAGCACTTTCTTATATACTTAAACAACCCATGCTCACAAACCAACAGCTGATATAAGAAAAAGGTCTCTAACTGGCTTGAAAATGCCTATGAACACCCACCAGGTGCACGGGTAAACTCAGCTCGATGGGCAGAATTCATGCTTGGCTTTGCTGATACAGTAGATACATTGTTTTCCAGCCGAACTATTTTAAAAGATTACAGAAAAGCTTTAATATTAGCGTGATTAAATACAACTAAATAAATCACAGTCATTATTGTGACATATTATTCAAAATGATTAATATGCAAGACTTTTTCCACAAAACTATCATCTAGTTCTCTACATTTATTATATATGAACACACACACAAACTATTGTTATGCATTAGGCACTATATAAATTCACTAATATCACTATAGTATTGAAACGTGTAAAACGTTACTGCTGGTGTTACTCCAGTGTGTGAATGCTGGTAATAATAACAGTAAAAATTAGAAATAAATGTGGGATCACACAGAGAGAGAAACAATATCATCAGTGGGCAGATATCAGGCAACCACTCTCATATGAAGTTGCAGTAAAAGACCTTGTGTTTAACAAACGATGCATAGCATATGCCCTAAAGTAAGTTCCTCCTCAGGATAAATGGTTTGCATTCAATTTGCATGACTGTGTCTGTTTTGGATGTGTACTCTGATGACTGGGCTTCCTTTGTATGTGTAACATGAAGGATTTCAACAGTTTTGTCCTGGAATATAAAAGAAAAAAGATCAAGATATTTCTTTTAAAAAAGCCTAAAGTCTATATCACATCCAACTTACAGTTTGAACTGCAACCAAGGTTTAATGTAGACACCCATAAAAGAATTGAAATTGTAGCACACCAATCCCTATCAACAAGTACTTGACAAAAGTCAAAATCAACCAGTACTTGACACAAACATGCTGTCTCAGGGACACCATAGCTGGCCTAACAGCTAAGACCTATACCATGAAAACTACAACCTCCCTGGTTTTAATTGGACTGGTGACCTTTGCTGCATGTCATGCCCATCTCTCTTTCCCCTGTCTGTCTCGATATATAATCAGTTCAAGGCAAAAAAAATAAAAATAAAAAAGTCTTACACAAAAAACTAAATCTAAAATATCTCTGCATGTAGTTCATAAACTGGCAAACCTATGGTATAAAAACAACACACAAAAAGAATAAGGGATAACAACTTGACAAAAATGGTTAAGACCAAATCCTCGTGTCTCTAATCAGTGTGCCTGGAGGGACCTTCAATGAGTAATCAGGCTTCTGCTGTTTCTCTCCACCAAGCAAACCTGAAACATCAACCAGAGAGATAAACAGTAAGTTTGTGACACTAAACAGTAGGGCTGTTATACCATATATAGGTTTAGATCATCAGTGTCACTAAAATGTACCTGTGTACATGGTCATGGAGCACAACTGCTGTGTTAGATCAGCTCAGTACATCATCTTCTGTCCTAATGTAATTGTAGAAGCTAAGCCAATGCTTTAAGCCACTGAGGCATTTCAACAGGAAACCTAATTGACGCGCTTTGATTTTACCATGACGGATGAATGAGAGTCCAGTTGCTTTTCAGTTCAGATGCAGACAAGTCCATTTATTTCACATCTCATGCTTTAAATCATACTTTCTCTCACCCACACATCCGCACGAAGCATAACGTGCGCAGCGCAGCGCAGCGGTCAAAAACTGTTTTTCCTCTTCCGGTTGGAAAACACCTGACGAGCCCCCAAAGGTTCCTACACTATATAGGCTGACCCGCCAATCACAATCGGACCATGACACACACAACAATTAACATCAAATCTGCTCTTACAGTAATTAAAAGCATTGTTAGAATAATTCAGAACAGCTTATAATCATATATAATGTAGACTTTTTTTTTTTTTTTTACCCAATTAGTGTTTCTTCATTTGGGCTTACCTTCAGTGTATCGAGGTGTCTCTTCACCTCCTCAAGTTCCACTGCAAAATCTAAAAACAAACACAATAAACATATTGTTTACAACAAGTAAACTATTGTTACACTATTGAACATTTCTTGACTCATTTATTTAATAGAACATATTTACTGTATTTTTATTGATTATCATATTTTTATCTTGGTTCCCCTTACCTGGGATTGACTCCCCATCTTCTTGGAGTGACAGCTTGATTGATTTCTGCATTGTGTCCTCCAGAGTCTTCAGGATATCCTCCTAATTCAACATCAAAATCATTATCAATTATCACTCATTTTTCAGGCTGGCCAAAAGGGTTACTAGCTACATAATCTTTTGGATATTTTTGTATAAATTAATTGAATGTTTGTGACAAAAGCAGCTCTCAGAATAATGCATCTTCTACTTTAATGTAATAATATTAATGACTAAGTGTCATAGATGAAAAAATATGTGTGACAGAACATGTTTTACTATGTCAGCATATGATGTTTTATAAAATATGACAAACCTTCAAGACTCTCAGCTGGGTCAACATTTCGTGTTTGGCCTGATGAAACATGATGTTCTTTGAATCATATACATGCCGTTCAATAGTTTCCCGCATGTTTTTCAGCTTGCCCTGTCCTTTAAATGTTGCTGCTTCTACAATAAAATAAAATTATTGTCAACTACAATTTTCTACAAAATGATGATGATATAAATGTGTATTTAGGGTCGGGTCAGATTATATAAGATCTTCAATCTTACTTTTATAGCAATCTTGCATGGTTTCCTCGATTGTAGTCGTCAGACTGCGGTAGATTGTTTTCTTACGCTCCCGGATCATTTTGTTGAGCTTTGTCTTAATTTTCTCTTCCTTAGAGAGAGAGGTAAGTGTAAATCAACATATTTTCAAATAAAATCAAGGTAATACAAATGGCTCTTGTACCTGAAAAGCAGTAAATTATTTAAACAGCTCAGAATATGCTTTTGTGTTTAATTCTTCAATGTTTAGTCTTCAGTCATAAACTTGGGTGTTGGGTTGATTTACTCACTCTTACCTCTGTTTTGAGAAATACAAGTTGCAGTTCAACGTCTTTGTACTCTTGAATCAGCCTCTCTGTGTCAAGTGAAAAGGTATTGATGGCCCCTTTGAATGGTGCACACTTTCTTTCATTTCTGAAACATGTTAACAAGTAAAAATGTTAATCAAGGTAGCAAATTTGGATTTTAATAATGTATATATATTATATTACATAACTTGTAACTGTAACTGTAACTAACTGTATAATGCATTAAAGTTTTTCAAATGGGCCAACAAAGGATTTTATGTTCTCATAAAGTTATTTCTTACGGGAAGGTATTCTTAAATTCCTCATCAATGCTGTCAGTCAGACATGAAGCTAATGCCACATTCAGGTTTATTTGTTTCCCTTTTTTTGGTTTGTGCGTGCCATTGTTCTCAACCACACACTTTAGTGTCCCGTGAAAACCGCTACCTGTTTTCCTTCTCTGGTCCAAAACAAAGAAGATAGTTATTATTAATATGAAGTACAAAATCAGTTGTTTTGAAGTCAATTTAATTCAAATACATACAGGATATAAGACGGACTTCAAGACTTTTTCACATGAACTTTTTGATTTTTCAACCCCATCACGAAGGCATTTTTCAAAAGCTTTCTCAGCCTTTTCCATGGGTTTTGTGACTTTTACAAGTTCGTGCCTCATTTTTTCTTTAAGGATCTTGCACACATCTGTTTTTTGGACAGCCTGAAATCAAACACAAGACATCCAGTATTTAAAGAAATGAAAATAGATTTAGCTACATGGTTGAGTTGCTTTTGTACGGAAACCCTATGCGGTCATGTATTCATACATTTTATTTCCTCTGTTTTCTCATGGTAATTTCATTAGTCAATTCATTAGTTAGTTTCATTTGTTTTCTTGAGATAATGAGACACTTTAACACTTTAATAACTGTGGTTATGCAATCTCTCTGAAGCAACAAAATTCTGTTTAATTCTATTCTATTTTGTTTGCATTAAATAGGAGTTATGCCGCATAGATTTAATAAGTCTGTATCTTGACTTTACCATATTCTCACTGAATGTGAGTGTAGTTTACACTCAAAAAAATATTAAGGCCACTTATGCATCTCAATTACATAGAAAATTTCCATCCATTTGAATTACTTGGTTTTAATATAAATTAACAACAAACTTAACAAATTTCATGTGAAGCAAGTAATAAGATTTATGTAATAGTACCAATAAACTCAAAATGTCTGCATTCATTTTCACTGTTGGGTTTAGGCAAACAAATTGGCTTTATTCATTTTGAATGCATAAACCCAGTTACTACTACACTACTGTGTAGTGGAAGCACATTGAGTTTATTCGTATTATTACATAAATCTTATTACTTGCTTCACATTAAGTTTATTAGTTAGTTTATATTAAACCTATGTAATTCAAATGGATGGAAATTTTGAGTGTACTTACAGGCTATTACTTTATAATTTTCAGTCAATACTAACAACTACAACAATTATGACAATTAAAGAAGGTATTTGATCTTACCACTTCTACTTTTCTACAGCGGGCCCCTTTAATCAGAGAGAGAATCCCATGAGCTCCAGACACATAGTTTAATGTCTCTGAGTGACAGTCATTGAGATTTTGCAGAAATTCACGAAGTTTGGGTATTTCTGTAAAAATACAAAGAGAAAAAAAAGTTTGCACATTACAATACTTAACTAAAATTAAATGTCATAATTCAATTATTAATTCTTGTTTGAATTAAAGTTGTTGATTTAAATAAAACAAAATAGAGACTTCACCTACCAGTTTCATCTGGGTTCAGATGTTTCTTCTTTAGAAACTCTCTGGAGCTCACTGTGAACACTTTTAAACAGCCATCACTGAAATGTTTCTGAAAAGAAAAAATGATGATGTTAAAGCAGCTTGCAGATGTAGCCAGATTTTCTTTAGATTTTTAGATTTTCTTTTTCAGTCTGTACAACTTACTTTAACCTTGGTTAGTTTTTCGAATTCTTTCTTCACTTCTTCTTTGGCTTTCTTGTTTCTTTTTAATATGACAGCCTGAACACCACCTGTTGAACTATTAAGAAAATATTTGTATTAAGTGGCATTTCATGCAGTATTTGGAGAACTGTAAACTGTATTCATCCAACATTTTGTCATCTATTCTAAGAACAATCCGAATAACACTTTTACAATTAATTGTAATTAATCAACTGGATGTTTAACAATTTAACTCTGTCTCTATTATTATCTCCATTAAATAATTACATAGTACTTTCAGGGAACATTTGAATTTACAGGTATATATCAGTTCCTTTCTATTACAAAAATCCCCCGGGCCTGTAAACCAATTGTGTTACATTAGCTCAAAGCAAACAGAAAGTAATTACCTTATTTAAGAACACTATGTAAATGTACTAAACACATGCAAATATAAAAGGAGTATACTAGAATATCCTGTGAAAGGATACTTTTAATGGCACAAAAACGGCCAGATTGACAAAATGTAAACAAATCCAGGCTAAAAAATCCCACGTCATAACTCCCTGAATCCATGTCAACATCCGCAAAGCATAATGGGAATAAGAATAATGAGAAGAATATAACAAATAAATATATAAAGATTAATACAAGTAAATGAAATGATTAAAAAAGTAAATAAAGAATAATAAAAGGAGTGATAAATTAATTGAATTGATATAAAACTTTTTTCATGTAGCACTATAAATATATTTTGGAGATTACAGATAATCAGAAGGTGCTATCGACATGGGAAGAGGGGTGACATGACAACGGGGAATGCCATAAGTGTTAGACTATGAATTAACAACAACTAAGAACAAAGCATTTTATCATTGTAACTTGTGACATGACAAATTAAATTTAACTATGTTCTGTATAGTAAATCACTTACTAATCATCCGAATCTCCAACATCATCAGACTTGGTGCAAATAAAGTGAATCTGTTGACACTGGCCACCATTTCCCATGAAGTGACAGGCACCTTTCAGGATTTCCCAGGATTCTTTCTCTGATGCTGCTCGATTAGTTTCAGCCACAATCCACACAGTAGAACAACTTCCAACAACCTGAAGGGCCATAGTTGCAAGTGAAATATGAATAATTAATTTGTTTTGTAATAAGATGATGTTACAGTTTACTGACAGTAATACACAATAAAACCGCAGTACATGTAAATAAATTACCCTTTTCCACATTTCATCTCTGCTCTTGTTATGGTCCCCATTTCCAGGAAGATCCACAAGTGTGACATGCTCAAGAAGATCATTATTAGGCACCCTGACAGTCACACACTTTACTAGTGGCCAGTACCTCTTTACGTCTTCTCCTGCTTGAGGGTCATTTCTCGTGTATTTGACCAATTTTGCAGACAGCTCTTCAGCCTGGAATAAATAATAAAGTAAAATTAAGGTAACACAAGGCAATCTGATTCATATAGACGTTCAAACTGCTTTATATATTGCATATCCTATCAAAACATGATAGCATAAAAAAAAAAACAATTACAAACCCTATCACTTAAAGTAACAAGGGCAGCAAACGGTCAGATAAATCAGATTAATAAATGGTAAACCAAATGCGGACAATAAAGTTACACTTTGAGAGATAGTGAACAATTACGTATTAAGTTTAGAAGTGCATTGCAAAACGATCAGATTTTGACAGTGCCTTGGATTATCAGGAAGTATGTGTGTCATAGCAGCATGAGGCTGCATTCAGACAGCGCTGTGAAAATGCAGGCCTTACCATTCATTTGAATGGGGTTAGTACATTTTGGCTGCGGGGGTGTCCACCAACCCCTACATACCGCCACACAACCCTGCAATGATTCGCCAAAGCGCCTGATCCTGTCTGAATGCGGCCTAATGCTGCCATCAAAGCAAAAGGTTTTGAAGAATCTAAGATAATGAATATATTGTGCTTTTTGTGTTTGAACATAATTCCATATTAGATTAGATTAGATTAGAAATACTTTATTAATCCCAAAACTGGGAAATTGCATTTCCCAGTGTGTATCCCCATATGTATTATTTCATAGTTTGTCTCTTCATTGATAATCCACAATGTATAAACTAATAAAATAAAGGAAAACCACTGAATAATAAGATGTGTCCAAACTTTTGACTGTTACTGTATATAAATAAAGAACTCACTGATTCACATGTCAAAGTCTTCCTCTCGGAATCGAGAAATTCTGGAATTTCTCTGAAATATCTGAAATCCATGAGAGTTTCAGGGGATTTGTCTTTCCATTCTCCATACAGCGCTGACAGCTTTTCATCAGTGTCACAATAATCTTCATCTTCATCATTTTCCTGAGCTGCATTGTCCCTAAGAAAATTAACCAAGGACCACAACTCATCTTTCCACTCCTAAAAAAGAAATATTTACATTTAATTGAATGGCATTTAATGCAAACAACAACTGCATTTTACAGCTACATTATAACACTGAAATAACTTTAAATAAACATATCCAGCTTGTTTTTACCTCTTTTGTAATGAACTCAATGTATGCCTCATACTTTGAGTTCTGCATGTTAGCCTCCACTTTAATCATGACTGAGGTACATGCAGTGATGCTTCCAGTGGGCAAGAGATTCTTCTGTCCAATGACAGCATTTATCAAAGAGCTCTTTCCAGCCCCAGTTTTACCAAAGACACCGACCAGCTCCCTCTTGTCTGTCTCCAAATCACTGATTTTAGTCCTGTTGTAGAAGAGTTTAAATATGGGTTAGCTAATCTGGAAAATATACAGCCACTCAAAGGAATGTGTCAAAATCAGGAAGCTGTCCGTCTATGAACAGCCGACACAAGCATAATCAAAACATTTTGACAGCTCTCCAGTAGTACAACTTCAAGTACAGTTCCTCATTCAAGCTTTTTAGCCTTGTAAGATGGTTTCTAATTACATTTGGTTTTGTGTTTTGAAAACGTGCTAGTGCACAAGCAAGTGATAGCAAACGTGATGGCTGCATAGTTTTTGGTTGTGCCAGTAACCCATAACAACCAGCCAGACATCCTCCTGGACCTCACTGTCACTCTCCCTTTCACCACTGGATGATTGAATAATGTCTTAAACAAGCTAGCCTGATGGCTATCAAGTACCATTTGAAGTGTGAATTATGGGACAGACTGCCAGGGAGGTGCTGTGAATACCACGTTTTTTGTCCAACATGCATTTAAGGAGTCTGAGATCAGTTTAAGTTTAAGATCAGTGCAAATTTAAAAATGGCTCAACACTACAGACCAGTCCAAGACCAAGTCCAGACCAATCTCTCTGGACAGGAGTAGAACCAGGCTCACACAACAAAGAAAACTGAATATGAAAAATGTAATACTTACTTCAGGAAAGAATTGAGCTTTTTGTTGTCTTGATTTGGTATTCTCCTATTGACACATCTCATGATGTTTCTCACTTTAGAAAGTATGATTTTTTCTGTGAGTTAAAGTAGAGAACTATTCAGTAAGGATCTTGAATCAATGTATCCAGTAAGCAGTAATTCACAATGGAGAGCCTTGGTGTACAAAAAGGAGGAAAAGAATAAAATGTAAAACATAATAGGTGCTTTATCAAGTCAATGTAGGATGCCTCGGAGTGTATTGTTAGACTTACACTATGGCCACTTATCACTTAACAGATTAGGTTGTCTAGGTTAAGCCACAGTCGTTTACCAGAATCATATAAATTGCTGCTATGGGTACCTGCACCAGCCAGCCAGTGGGAAAGCATTATTATACAACAAGTAGGTCCGACCGAGCAATCTGATTGGTCAACTAGACGTTTAGAATGTGCTTTAATCAGCATGACAGCACACCAGACTAATCACTAAAAATATCACTCCGCCATCTCCACATTGTGACATCCTGAAATATATAACATGTAAACAAATATGAATAAGTCAACTTTAATAAAGTAATACATCTGAATTTACAATTTCAGCTTTCTTTAATGAATATTCAGTGTGTTATGGAGCTGTTAGACTGCCTCGTTAATACAGGTGTGTACCTCGTTTGTGTGTAGCACGTCGGAGATCAAACAGTTCAGTGCTGAAAAAATATTTTTAAAGACTAAAGGTGGACTAATATGGACTGAAGAGGAACATTCCGTTAGACAAAAACATGATGTTCATGTTGGAAATGATTCCATCTTGACTTTTGGGCTTTACAACGCTGTGGAGTTACTGAAAATGTTTGGATCATCCTCCATCAGCTGTGCCGGTGAGTCGCTGATACGGCGCTAGCTTCAAAATAAATGTGAAGTTAGGAGGCCAATCTGTCCATGGAAAAATATCTTTGTCAGCAGATATCTTAGTCACTACAAGACTGAACTAGCAAAGCAGTTTAGTGTTTATATGCGCGCTATTTATTCAGTTTGGGAAACTCCACGATCTCCATAAGGTTTGACGGGACTAGAAAGTTTCTCCATTGCTATGTCGTTACTAAGACTCGGGCTACTTGCTGGAGTAGTGAACTGTGTTACATTACACATAAGAGTCTACTGCTGTGACTGATTGTTTTCCAGGTATTAGTCAGGCCCCGTGTATCTCCATAGAAATGGAGATCAGAACAGAAACGGCGAGCAAAGAAATGTTAATTTTGAGAGCAAATTGCCCCAAAACGTGAATATCTTTTGATAATATATTTAAGTTGGTAATTGTTGTATAATCGCAATATTACACTTGAGGGTGTGCTTTAACTTATTATTTGCACTTAAGTGACGCTAACAGACCTCGGCGCTGGCCGCATCACTGTCGTGCCAATAATGACGTTAAAGCACACCCTCTCGTGTAATATTTCTTAATTAAGTATTTTGTGTAAAAGTAAAAATTTTACATACATACATTACATAAAAGTGTTTAGCCTATATTAGGTTGTAAGATGCCATAGTTTAAAAAGTAATATAAATACCTGTGTATGATTGCGTTTCACTGTCATTACGTCGTCTTTTTGTCGGTGACTGCCAATTACTGGACTCGCCCTTAAGATCCAGCTTCCTCTTACCTAATTGGATTTTTTTCAAATACAAAAAGAAACGTTTGTTGTATGTTCCTTTTACAAGATAAAAAACCTGACCTGAGTGTATTTGTTTCAAAGCTCTAAGATATTGCTGCCCTGAAAACATCAATGAACTGTTCATGTAATGAACAGGATAGACTATAGCTCACCTTTATCACTGGTGGATGGGCAAACCTGAGAATGAAGAAGGCGGTGCTCCTCTGGAGGCAGGCGGCTGGCAGGGGGAGCGGAGATTGCTGGGGTTAGCCAGGCCACTGACAGGCGAGGAGGAGTGGGGACTGCTGGTGTCGGCTGGGCCGCCAACAGGGCAGGACGAGCGGGGACTGCTGGAGTCGGCCGGACTGCTGGTGTTGACCGGGCCGCCAACAGGGCAGGATGAGCGGGGACTGCTGGAGTCGGCCGGACTGCTGGTGTTGACCGGGCCCCCGACAGGGCAGGACGAGCGGGGACTGCTGGTGTTGGCCGGGCCACCAATGGTATGGTGGTCCACTGTTTACTGGATAATAGCTGTACCTGATCGGCCAGTCTACTTATTGTGTGCTCCATGGTTTCCAGCCTCTGGTGGGTGCTAGTGAAGCCGGTGCACATGCACTCCTGGAGTGAGTGGAGTGCTTCCTCAATCCGCTCATTGTTTGTATGGGTCACTGGGTCCATATCTGGCCATGTAATATCTGCTGGGTCCAAGATGGTCTGTTTGTTCTGCCACAGGTTAGTTCAGGAATGGACCCAAATACAGAGCTAAGGAGACCAGGTATGTGCACCGAAAGACACTCTAAAAAAAAAAAATCTAGAACTAAGAAAGAAAAATGGAACATTGACAGGAACACAGGTAACACCTCATCAATGCCTTCATTTGTTATTAAAAAAACATACCATTGATTTTAAGTCATGCAGAAATAGATGTATATTGATTTGATCGTATTTTAGTCTCGATTTCAGTACTGGTTGAGTTACTCTCAAGTTAATTAAATGTTCCTTCTATATATGAGTGCTTTTATAAACTGCAAATACAGACAATAATTGCCATTATCAGTAACACTGATCTCTCCCATTTTCTCTTTCTGAGAAGGATCTATCAGCATTGTAGTGCAGAACAATGTTGCAGCATTTTGTGTCTGTATCAGTAGATGCTTAGAAGTTTCGGTATTGGTAGGTCATTCCAATTTTATGCATGTCTGCATGTAATAGTATGGGAATACTTTAAAAATTAAATCTTTCCACTCTCTGAGCCTCCACTCATTTAATTTGCTGCAAACAAATTCATCCATGACCAAGAACAGCAACAGCCAGAAATATTGGATGTGGGATCAGGGATTTAGCATGGAAGTAGGTGGATGGGAACCCACAAGCATAATCCATATTAGCAAACAAATAACAGCTAATCTATCAATATGTTGTAGCTGCTTCCCTTTTTGTTATTGTTGCCTGCTATAGGCCTAAACATTGTAAATGTGGGTCACAAATTATGAATTAATGTTAGTGTACTTACATTTTGTCTGTTCCTCTTGCTGCACAAAGATGACTCATCTGGTGCTTCCTTTATATTGCCTCCACCTCTCACAAACGTACCCGCCCATGAAGCAGGTACAGCAAGATCAATTCAACTATGTTGCAAAAGCTCAGGTTACCATGCCACCGCACCACGAGCAACAAACACAGCTATCAACAAGCGCATCTAGCAGTCTTTAAAAAGGAGTGGTGGATTAAGTATTCAGATCCTTTAGTTAAGTAAAAGTATCAATATTGCTGTGTAAAACTACTGTATAGCAAATTAAAACTGCATTCAAAATCCTACTTAAGAAAAAATGTTATCAGCAAAATGTACTCAATGTATCAAAAGTAACAGTACTTGCAAATTACATTTTATGATACATTGTGTGTTTTTATGCTCTTCATCTGAAAAGTAACTAGTAATTGCAGCTGTCAGACAGATAGGCTGGAGTAAGAAGTACATTATTCCCCTCTGAAATATAATGCAGCAGAACTATAAGATGACATATTTGCACTGCTAAAGCATTGTTCTTTAGTTACTTTCTACCAGTGTGAAAAGGATAGGACAATAGCAGGGCTCTGCTCATTGCTGCTGCACTGGTGACTCCTACTGATTGTTTATAGTGTTTACAATGTGGTGGAGACAACACATCCCAAAAAAATTGCTGGAATGGTCCAAGTAGATCCAAGTTGATCGTAAAGTTGAATGTACAATAGTTTCAAGTCGCTCCCTCCGTCATTCTCTGAATAAAAATGGGCTCCATGGTAGAAGACTTAGGTAGACCACACTTTTAAGGGAGACACAAAAAGACGGAATAACTAAAGTCCTGGAAGAATGTGCTTTAGACAGAAGGCACAAAATTAGAGCTTTTTGGTGAATCACACTAACCCAAAAACATGAAGCCTTCGAAAGAAAAGAGCTGAGGACTGCAATAGGAAATTGAATATTTCAAATTTATATATATATATATATATATATATATATATATATATATGTTTGTTTGTTTTGTGGTACGGACGTTTTGATTTCTCCCCACAGTATGCATGTAACATTTGAACATAGAAGATTCAATGATTAAAAGAGCATCAGTGATTCAGTTCAGGGTCATACGTGATCACAGAACTAACTGTTTCAAGACTGTCCCCTTGGTCTTAATTTGTGTCAGCTTCAGTGTCTTTATTTCAGTAGTGTCACTGTGTCTTCCTTTCAGGACCTGAAGTGGGGACACAAGTTTAAATTTAAGACTTATTTCACGATACTGACATGTGTGCTCTGCTGCTTATGACTCCAATCAAGAGTTTGACATCAAATCATCCTTTACCAGTACTAGGTCAGTATTTCTCCTTGGCTCTTATATGATCGTAACTTTTTAATGTATGTGTCTGTTTCTGTGTCCATAATTAGTTTTCAGTTGTTTTGTTGAATAGTTATATCTCACGTTTTTTTTTTTTCACTTTTTTTTTCTTATACAGTATGTGCCACAATATTTTACCTTCAAAACTCTCAAACAAAGGGGGCGCTAGTGTGCAGCGTATGGAGTAGTCATGTTTTTCCAGGGATCCTCTCCACATCTGAAATAATTCGGTCATCTACTCAATATTTCATTTAATTTCCCGCTTTCGTGAGGCAGATGTGTAATTAACTAAGCGGGGGAGCGGGGCAGGAAAGCTTTGTGTGTGCACGCCGGGAGTCGACGGACGCTTTTATGGAGAAAAGGGCAAGGAAAAGGTCTCTAAAACTCTAAAAGGACTGCCAGTAAGCATTCATGATTGCTTGCCTCTACGGTCATGACCTGGCAGTGTTTGAGCCCGTTGGTTGAACTCTTTCTTTTTTTCCTGGGTCAAATGTTTAATTTAGTTATAGACATTATGTGGCATATGTGGCATAAAGTTTGCTCTGCTGATTGTGATCTGTGACCCAGGTAGTTGTATGAGCATGAGCGTGCGGAATGATGTAATTCATAGAAATGCACTGTTAAAATATTTCAGTTAAAAGGGTGTATTAAAGTAGATTATTAGTTAATTATTTGGTAAAATATCAGTAAAACTGTGAAACTGTGTGCTGTAAAACCTGTTAAAACATGTAGTTTAAAACATTTAATTTAGTCAAAAATCTGAAATGGGAATAATTAATGAGCCTGAATTTAACATGTCATTTGAAGCTACTGCTAAAATCCTTTTTTACTAACATTTGTGAAAGTTAAAGTGGTGAGTGTGTCTGTAGTCTTTTATTCTTTTAAGTGATATAATCTTTCTAATTTTGATTGAATTTGTTTTTCACCTGTGCCAATTAATAAAGTTTTGTTCATCCCTTCCTGACCCTGTTAAAGAAAAATATCTTGAATTTCAATTTTAATTTTTGATTTTTAAAATGAAAATCAAATAACCACTCATTTTTTGTTTTTTAATATCCTTTTCTGAACGGAAAATCCAATGACCAAAACATACATGGACCGATTCGCTTCCATATTTTTTCTCTGACATCTCGATCCCTACTCTTCCTCAGATTGGCTTCTCTGATTATGGTTTTTATGTGCACGGATTTTGGCACTGAAATGACGCCATAGAGGTGTTGGGTATTGGATCACACTGGCTTGTACCTAATGAGTGTACGTGATGAAGTGGCCAGTCAGTCCGCTAACAGTATATTACAATTCAGATTAAACATTAAATTCTTACATTTTAATGCATCATAATAAGTTTATCTGAAAGGGACCATTCTGTATAATGGGTAGTTTTACTTAAAGGTAAAATACACCTTTAATATACTTTTTGTGGTATTATGGCATTGCTACTTTTATTTAAAGGTCCCATATTAAAGAGTCTTTTTTTTTTTCAAGCAGGCTATATAAACAGTGTAAAAGTATCCAAACACCCAGAGAAATGCACACGGTCCATATTTAGAAACTGTGCCTTTAAACAAGCCGTCAGGAGCTCTATAAGGTTACACTGTCACAACTATACAGTCACCATTCTCAGCCTGCTCATACAGATGCCATGCATATTTGAAGTAAACAGGAATAGTAATCTCAATCTTGTTTGATCTGTTGACACATCTAAAAGATTTCATTATGTCATACATTACCTGCTCTTATACCAGATATGATGCTCCACAGAATGTTATCAAAAAACATCATACGCTAATGTAAAGTTTCCCAAGAACTCAGCTCAAGGATCAGTTTTACTAAACATAAGATGTGCTTTTCAGAATTTATGCCAGACACTTTTGGGTTTTTTGTATTTTTTCATGTTGTAACCCAGATGACAAAACTCAAATTCCTGCCTTATAAAATATTCAATATTTAAATCTACACTTGGTCTTATACAGATTGTTGTTCCATATAAGCAATGATCTTCATAAAAGAGAAACATTACATTTCACCATAGCTCACTAATGAAACAAAATGCATTCTTCATTCATTTTTAATGTTGTTAAAGGAGACCTACTGACACGAAGCAGACAAAAGATATACCTTTTAATCACTTGCAGTTTAACTCAAAAGCTCTCGGCTCAAAGGGCACAAAGAGTTTTAATAAGTGAAGCTGAGCTCTGGCAAAGGAAGTCAACAGGAAATCATGGGTGTTTTTAAGATCTAGAACGGAGAGTTCAGCGCACCGATGCTTACTTGGACACAGATAACGCCACCTGCAGGCCAGTCCTACATTAACAACACTGTGATGAATAATACTGAGAACCTATAACAACCTGTTTCTTTTAAAATAAAACACAGCCAAAAGAGTAAATAATTCAATTCTGATAATATATTATATTATTATAATAAGATTATTTTGTTACATTTATCACTAACACAATACAAATAATTAAGTTTTCTCTTCTATTTAAAAAAATGATTTGAATGATTTCAGTCATGTTGATTCTGGTTTTTCATCACATAAACACTCGTTTGTATCAAAAATATAATACAGACACATAATGAACTAGACAGCAGTGCAACTTTTATTTGAAAGAAACTTGCCTGCAGATCGCACATCACAGTGGCCTTGATGAACCAAAGCATCTATGTTCTATGGAGCTCTGAACACACACTGATGTAATGAACAAGATGTGTTTGGGTAAAAAGAGTAGGATGTAAACCGTTTATTTACAGTTAAAACTCCACAGTGCAATTTAATTTGTTTAATGATCTAAAAAAAATCTTAAAATCCCAAAACAAACTTTAATCTAATCTCAGCAGCTGTACATCCAGCTAATAATACAAGATAATATGCAGGATAATTGGATATGAATTCAGTCCAGTTCAGTTCAGTATATTAGTCCGAAGGACCTCAGTCTCCTCAGCAGGTGGAGGCGACTCTGGCCCTTCTTGTAGAGGGCATGGGTGTTATCAGTCCAGTCCAGTTTATTGTTGAGGTGAACACCCATGAATTTGTAGCTCTCCACCACCTCTATGTCCGATCCCTGGATGTTCACCGGTGTGAAGTGGGATGTTTTCCTCCTGAAGCCTGCGGCCTTTTTTATGGACACATGCATACGTGTGTGTGTATGTGTGTGTTTTTTAATGATAGCAGGACTTTGAGGGTGTGAATAAGATGTCTGACATATTCAGCCTTATGGGAGTTCATTTCTGACACTGATCTCTGATCTCAGTCCTCAAAAATAAAGAAGAACACTGATCGTCTGTTGACGACTAAAACTACTTGGATCATCTTAATTATTTTCATTAATGTAAAATCATGTTAAAAAAGAATTAGCCTTTTATACACACATATGGAGCGGGAATTCCTAAATACATCTCTCTAAAGGAACCTCAATAGCGTTAACGGGCTACTCGCGCAGTTGTGACAATGACCTTTTTTGGCACATGCAGGCCACCGTAGATTCACAGATATATTTGAAATGGGTGCGGTACGTGGGAGACAGTTGAGTTGATTATGACACTGTTTTTTTCAAGATTTGATTTTAGCCACAAAACAACTTGGACAGGTTTAGGTAAACGTGGTTTTGGTTAAAATGACTACTTCGATTAAAGGTTAGAGAACTTTCTGGTCATAGTTACAACAATAAACAGGTGGTTAAGGTTAGTCATGCTTAAAAAAAGACAAACCAGTAGGGCTATCGATTCTTTTTGAAGTCGAGTATTCTACCAAATATTTCAGTGATTCATTTGTGTATGACAATAACTACACCCCTGGCATGAAATTCTTGATCTGGTCTTACCAGGTGTAATTGTTGCATTTATTGTTTGTATAAGTCTATCATTTGTTAACCTTTTCAAAGATCATTGTCTAATTAGAATTCATTTAAGTTGCATTTGGTTTCTATTATTTCATTTAGTACACGTAAAGGTGCTTTTATTTTGAAATCTTAAAAAGTCTCGTTTGACTGCTCTCGCACGTGACTGACAGCATCGGTAGAAGCAATTAAGCTGTAATCAAGGACTTTTGCGCTGTTACACGTTGATGCTCATCACCAAGGACTTTTATTGAAGATCAATGTCAACATTATTTAGTTTTCACGGTGGATTTGGAGAGAAAGAAAGGCTTTGAATAAAAAGAAAGCCACTTGAGTCTGCCTGTGCTTTGAGGGAATTATACCAGGTGCCAGGCAAGGATAGACTTCTTGCAATAATTAAGGATATAAGCTGCAGGCAACTTTCAGACACCAGTTCTGTGGTCTAGTGTACACTCCCTACAATTTGTCTGCACTCAAAAAAAAAGTTGGCCAAAATGCAGGACTTATGTATTTTCACTATTTACTGTTTATTTCTGCTGTGAAGTTGGACATTCTAACATGGGGACTTATGGAGACTGAATGACTTCTGAAGCCAGCCTCAAGTGGACATTTGATGAACTGCAGTTTTTGACACTTGACAGCCATTGGCGGGCATTGAATAGACGGCCCTGCACCGTCCTCATATGCGCTCTTACCTTGAAAATGGCAACTTCCGGTCGCACAATATGAAAAAACGGGCACTTTTTTGTTTCTGTCTTCCAACGATTTTATCTTTTGTTTTTAGAAACAGGAATGCCCTGTCTGTTCTGTTCTGTGAATTGTGTGTATAGTTGCACCCCTACTGTTTAGTACTTGTGCTAAGATTCTAGTGTTAGTGATGAAGCACTGTACTTAATTATTCTTTTTAAATATGGCCTGTTTTGTTTTTTGTTTTGTTTTGTTTTGTTTCTACTCTGTCTCTTTTCTGTGTCTGTTTTTGTAACTTGTCTTTTACAAAATTCTAATAAAAATATTGAAAAAAACAAAAACAAAACACAAGTCTCAATCAACTCACTGAGACACCATTCAGTTAATTTTTCCTGTACAAAATCACATCTCTATGAATTTTACTCTAGGTCCAATTTTAGGAATCATGACATTGATGCTGCCCGAATCCCCAAGACTGAGAAAAGTCTCCTTGTCAATGCCTATATCTGAAATAGAAAAAAACAAACAAAACAAAAATTATTTTTTGTAGAGCAAAAGTAATTCCTGAGTCTTTAATTGTGTGTAGATTAAGATGAGTCACAAATCATCCTCACTGACTGAATATAAACATTTAAATGTCAGTGTATAAAGGTTCCAAAATAGTTATGTGACAGTATAAAAGAGGTGTTGGCTTCCGATCACCAAAATTGAGACCTCTATGAGAATGATTGAATTATCTAGATGCTTGTTATTTGGCTGCACACCTCCACAGTTTATCCAGTTAGAACAATTGAGATGATGGTGGTAATCAGTCCAATCAATCAATCAATCGAACTTTATTTCTAAAGCACTTTTCATACATTAAAAACGTAGCACAAAGTGCTTTACATGTTTAAAAGCAGCCCCCACCCCCGCCCCACCCCAGCACATACACACGCACATACACATTCGGACAGAAACAAGCACACACACACACACACACACACACACACCAATAAAGTAAACGTAGAAACGTGGCTGAATACAGAGGAGCGAGGTCAGGAAACACACAGGTCAACATCACAGGAAGCCGTCTGCACTGGGCGCTGCTCACGGCCCACGACCAGGATGCCTCCACCTGGGCACCCACCTAGCCACAGGCCAGCGAGAGGCCCATAGCAGTGGAGCACTGCCGCAGACCCCCCTCTCAGCCAAGCCGATGTTCGCCACGAGTCAGAGACATCCCAGCTCTGACATCCCAGCCGATCACAGCCCCCAGCGCAGACGGCCCCCACCGAGGAAACACTGGAGATATGGAATAAAAACATAAAACTACTGGAAATAAGGAATAAAAACATAAAACTACAGGAGATAAGGAATAAAAACATAAAACTACCGGAGACAAGGAATAAAAGCATTAAACTATATAGGCTAAGAACATAAAATAAACAAATAAATAAAATAACATAGAAATAGCTAAAATGAAGTCTGTCATGAAGAGTAAAAAGAATAGGAATAACAGAATAAAATTAACTAAAATAAATAAATAAATTAATAAATAAATACAACATCAGTTGAAAGCCAAATTAAATAGGTGGGTCTTGAGCCTGTTTTTAAAAATATCAACACTCTCTGCGGCCCTCAGGTCCTCCGGCAGGCTATTCACAGACGGGGGCCATAGTGCTGAAAAGATGCCTCACCGTAGGTTCGTGTTCTAACTTTGGGGATTATTAAAAGGCCAGTGCTGGAGGATCTAAGGGCGCGGGAGGGTTCATATGGTAAAAGCAATTCTGAAAGATAAGAAGGTCCAAGACCCCTAAGACACTTAAAAACCATTAAAAGGACCTTAAAGTCAATCCTAAAACACACAGGGAGCCAATGCAGTGATTTTAAAACGGTGTAATATGTGCCCGCCTTCTGGTCTTCGTCAGCACACGTGCTGCAGAGTTCTGTAAAAGTCGTAAACCTGAGATGTTTTTTTTTTGGAAGACCAGAAAGCAGGGCGTTACAGTATAATACGACTGGAGATAAAAGCATGCATTAGTGTCTCTGTATTAGCACGAGAGAGAAAGGGGCAGACTCTTAATATGTGGAATAAAATACTTACTTATTAAGTAGCCTTGGTTTACAAAAAGGAGGAAAAGAATGTATAAAGTATAAGAGGTGCTTTATCAAGTCAACATGTGATGCATCATTAGGCTTATACTATGGCTATGATGGCTGTATGACTTGCTTATCAGCAGATTGTTGTCTAGGTTCAAAACATCATCCAATTTAAGGCCACAGTTATATTGTTTACCAGAAGCATATAAATTATTGCTATGGGTACCTGCACATTAATATGCCAGCCAGCCAGTGAGAAAACATTAAAGTATTTTCTGTGGCCAAGAAATAGAAACATCTACAGTATACAAGTAAAAATTACATTACATAAAAGTTTAGGATTTATTAGGTTGTAAGTTGCCATAGTTTAAAAAGTAATTTTAATACCTGTGTACGATCGCGTGTCACTGTCATTACGTCATTTTCTTGTGTGTGACTGCCAATTACTGAACTCGCCCTGAAGATCCAGCTTCCGTTTACCTAACTGGAATTCTTACAAATACAAAAAAAAAACACAAAAAGAAACCAAAAAGAAATGTTTGTTGCATCTTCCTCTCGCAAGATTAAAACCTGTTGTAATTATTTCATCAAAGCTCTAAAATATTACTGCCCTGAAAACATCAATGAACTGTACAAGTAATGAATAAGACAGACTGTGTATCTCACCTTTATTACTTGTGTCACTGGTGGACGGGCAATCCTGAGGATGAACAAGAATATTTTATTCTAAAACACACAAATATGCTGATACCTAATTGAAACTGTACTCAACTTACTTGAGCAGGAAAATCAACTGTTTCTTGATTCGTTGTGTTTTGTTCTGCCTAGTGAAGAAAGAAGATTGTTCTAAATCCATAATAATAAAGAAATGTTCTTCTAAATTTTACCTTTATCTGTAGACCATCAAAACTTTTAACAGAAGTTCACCCTCCATTAAATCACAATAGCATTTATCTACATGAGTAATATTTATGAGACAGATACAGATTTTATGTAAATTATCTTCAATGTAAAGAACTTTACCTTTAATAACTCGAGTCTCCTCTTAAATATTGACCTTGGTCCCAATTTAGGGATCAAACTATCAATTTCTTAATCATGAAGACAGTAAAGACTTTCCTGGTTAATCTCTTCATCTGTAATTTAAAAAAAAACATGCCATTGATTTTTTGTCATGCAAAAATTACAATTATTTTTAAATCGCTACAGAAGTCAAATTCATAATTGAAATATTGTACAATATCTGTGCATGTAAGTAGCATGGGATTACTTTACCTTTAAATCGTTCTATCCACACACTGAGCCTCCACTCATTTAATTTGCTGCAAACAAATTCATCCATGACCAAGAACAGCAACTGGAACATGATCAAATAATTCTGTTTAATTAGTTATTACTGTACCTCTGGGCATTTTTGAGATAGTTAAGATCAATTAACAGATGATGGCAGAATCATAGTAAAGATTTAGGAAATATTAGTCAGGCAACAAGTTATGGCAAAAATAATGATCTGTAATTTCTTTCTTTTAGAGCGTGCTGTTTACTTACCTGTTTTTACTCCTCATACAGGCATTTACAGCAGCCTTAAATTATTGGAAATGTTAATGTGTCAGTTCACCTTTGCTAGTAACTCATTACAGTCATTGCAGATCCTACCACTCCCTCTTGTACCTTTTTACCTTTCTCCTTTGTGCTCCATTACCTGAGTTATGTCCACACCTGGATATCATGTCCCTCATCAGTCACTCAACCACATACAACAACTTCTATTACTACTACTACTACTACTACTACTACTACTACTACCACCCAGATTTACCTACCCTCTGCCAGATTGTCTAGTATTTCATGCCTAGTTTTCCAATCATTATCTGCCTCTTTGTTACTGCCGGCCTGATAACTTGTTTGAAAATCCTTGTATTCCCCCCTTTGGTTTTGGCATGTTGGACTCTGCACATTCTTACACTTTTGGGTTCTGTGATTTCTGAGTTGTTACAATGTGAAAACATAATCTAGTGGAATGTACACTAGTCTAAACATCCAATTGCTGGAACATCTTAACACATCTTACACATCTTAAATCATATTCACTGCCTCAGCCAGGAATGTTGGGCTACTTTCATGCTAAATCCCTGATTTTCATGAAAGTAGGTGGATGGGAATCCACAAAAGTAATCCATATTAGCAAACAAATAATAGCCAATTTTTCATTATATTACAGCTGCTTCACATTTTGTTATTGTTGCCTGCTATATGTTAAAACTTTGTGAATGTAGGTCACAAATTAAACACTTGACTGCACTGCCTTCAACACAAACTTCAATGTAGGCTATGAACCTTTTTCATGATAAATGTTATGTTGTGTAATCAAAGCTGTATACATACACATACATCAACAGGGAAAGTAAACAGAACAGCAAAATTACCTTAGTGTCTCATTAACATATTAAGTTGTAAATGTGATGAATTAATGTTAGTGTACTTACATTTTGTCTGTTCCTCTTTACTGCACAAAGATGACTCCTCTGGTGCTTCCTTTATATTGTCTCCCCCACACACCAGTTTATTTTCCTTTTTGCCCATGAAGCGAGATCAATTCAACTATGTAGCAAAAGCTCGGATTACCACACCATGACGCCACTAGTAACGAACACACCTAGCAACAAGTACATTAAGCTGTCTTTAAAAAGGAGTGGTGGATCAAAGGAAAAAGTACTCCTGATGCAAAAAATCTGATTACATTTTATGACCATATCATGTCTTTTTATACCTATCTGAATCTGAAAAGTAACTAGAAACTGCAGCTGTCAGATAGATGTGCTGGAGTAAGAAGTACAATATTCCCCTAGAATCAATAAATATAATGTAGTTGAAGTATAAGGTGACATACTTCCACTGCTTAAGCACTGCACTTTAGTTACTTTCTACCACTGTGAAAAGGATAGGACAACAGGGCTCTGCTCATTGCTGCTGCACTGGTGACTCCTACTGGATGTGTATGTGTTTGCAATGTGGTGGAGACAACACCTCCTACCTGTCACATCCTCCTTCAAAAATGTGTGACAACCAAACATACACAGACACATACATGGCTGTAAATATTGGTACCCTCGATACATTTTGGTTTGCATTGGAACAAAAGTTGTCAAAATAGCTGAATTCCTACAAAGAAATGATTGATTTCTAGTACCACAAGCATTTTCAATCTTATAAATCACTCATGCAGGCAGTTGGTAGAAATTTCTCCTGCTGTTTTGTGCCACTGTGTGCATCACATTGAACATGGAAAACAGAAAGACAAGGTGAGAGTGCTCTGAGGAGATTAGAGAAAAAAGGAAATAAGGTTACAGGACCATCTCCAAAGAGTTTGATGTTTGGCCAACATGGACGTGGTTGCAAGAGGAACACTGGTCTGTGATTGAACACAAAAATTACTGGAATGGTCAAAGCAGATCTAAGATGATCTTAAAGTTCAAGGTGCAATAGTTTCAGGTCGCTCCCTCCATCATTGTCTGAATAATGGTCGACCCAGTTGTGTGCACCACCAGAGGGCAGTAGAAGTTAATGTTTTGTTGTACGGACGTTTTGATTTCTCCCCACAATATGCATGTAACATTTGAACATGGCAGATTCAGTGATTAAAGTTTTATGATAATGTTCAAAAATATGTAGTGTTTTAGCATGTCTATACTTAACATCTGTTTTCATCAACATCTAGTGCTTACAGATGTCTGAATGCACAACTATCTGTTCCATGCTGACAGTCACATAAAGTAGTTGCCATAAAGAATTTAAGTGTGTATAATTCATGAAGTTTTTTGTTCAAGGGCTTTGAGAACCTGTTTGTGCTTTTTAAAAATGTTATTAAATGGTGTATTAAAAAGTTTACAGTACTAACCCCTTTTCTTAATAAATGTGTTTATTTATTTGTTTATTAATTTACTACACTACATTGGTGCTGCTGCATTAATGTAGCTTCACATAACAGGACATGCACAGCGGACACTCAGTGTGGAGTACAACTTTTCTGACATTGCGATGCCCTCTTTAATTTTTTTTTTTTTTTTTTCATTTAAACTACCAAAGTACCATGTTTTCTGATCATATGGTTTCAAATAGCCATGCAGGGCAGTGACAGTTAAAGTAATTAAAGTTTAAACTAATTTTCTCTTATTTGCTATCAGTTCTTTATGTTTCATAATTTTGGAAACACATTATTGTTTATATGGTTTCAAATAGGGATGGTGTGTGGCATTTTGAATTTTATTTTGACCTACCTTTAATCCTTAAATCCACTTAAGAACAGCAGAGAAGTAGATTAATGCTGAAGAAGCAACCTAAAAGCTTTTACAACCACATTTCAAGCAGTGAGACTTTAATACCAATGTTATATATAGGATACATGTTGCTTTGAAAAAATTTGAAAAAGTATTTTTGCATAATTTTTATTATTAACTTTCACAAAATGTACAAACTGTTCACACAGTAACTTAGAACAATATATGCCATGTACTTTGCAGTGGAGACAATCAAGATATTATATAACCTTCTGAATCTAATAAGCCAGAAGCCACCTCAGAAGGTATGACTTAATACCTTTCACATCTAGTTGTAGTCAAATTGACACAATAAATAACGATATATTCAATATCATACACTATTTACATACAGTCATTAAAAGAAAACACCACATAGTACATGATTACAAAAATGTGGTACTGGTAGAATGAAGTTAAATGAAGAAAAATAATTAACTTTGAACATTACTTGGTTGAATAACATTAAACATCAAAGTTACAAAGTGCTCTTAATTTTCCATGTGGCCCATAACTGGTAGAATGTTGTTGTTTTGATGATGGAAATATGTGGTGTTATACAGTACATAATACACTGAGTAAATGTAATTTTGTTTTCACAAGAGACTTTAAATGTATGTTGATGTGTAGTTAAAGGTTCAGTGTGTAAGATTTAGGTGGTTCTATTACCAGCAACCACTAAATGCCAATAAATCCTACACATTGGTCCTTTAATATTTATAGTAAGTTATGGACAGATATTTATTTGGCCCCTACAGCAATGAAACATTACAGTTACTGCATGCTGAATACTTCTGCTCAAACAACTCTATTGCCATACTCAATAGTTAAACATAAGCACACATAAAAGTCAATGCCCAGGGGTCACTAGTCTGTAGTTTTAGACCTTCCTGATTGGACATAGCAAACCACCTCCTCAATCAACAGCCAAGTGGTCACACTGCAAACACTTTAGCCCTGCAGTGACTCTAATATCTCTCATATGTGTTTGGCAGCGGCACAAGCCAACCATCAACATATGCACATTTACACCTGACATCCTCAAAGAAGAAAGCTTTAAGCTGATCTGTCTTTTCAACTCTTTCAAAGATAGACTTTGATGTATTGTTAGGATGTATTTCACTGAACAGCGTAGCAGGTTTGATCTCATACGTGTTGACCACAATGATTGGAATAGCCTGGCACAAACAGTTGGATGTGCAAACGCAGTTTTCTTTAAAAAGTAAAATCAACTGTATTTCTCCACAGCAGCCATTCTTGAGCTTAATAACACAGTCTGTTTTGTCACAGTTTGTAGTGTGATAAACAGTGTGTCCTTTAGAGAAGCTGTCATAAGCTTCTACTGATTTGACAAGAACTGGTCGATTTAAGAGTTCCTGTATTGCTAGTTCTGTGGATCCTGTGAGATCCACATGGTGTGATTTTCCAAAGGGTTTGTCAGGGCCACTGCCATCCTCTACTGGTGTGAGCTTGGCTAACAACTCACTAAAATCTGAATGTCGGTTAAAAACTAAAGAGCTAAGGTGCCTGGGTAAGTGCTGCCAAATGAGAAACCTCTGGTAAATTTGTTGAGGGTTATCATTTATGCCTTTGAACAGAGTCCTTAAATTTCCATTGTTTCTCTCAAAACTAAATGCTGATGTTGCCCAGAGAGGCCCCCAGTTCTCTACACTTTCAGTTAAATGGATTAACTGATGGCAGTTGAAAGACACATTTTCTTTACCATAAAGTACTTCCATGCGTTCTACAAAATGTACCAAGGACTTACGGGCTAGCTGAAGGTCACGTTGGGATATTGATTCTTGTAGCAGAATGTGAATACTAAATGACAAGTAAAAATAATGTTCCAGAAATGTATGATGGAGGATACCTGGCAGGACACTAATAGCATAAAATAAAAGGAGTGCTCGCCACTCCCATGCTTTCCAAGTGTCTTTACATTTTAGCGATTGTGGAGATCTGGTTTCTAATGGTAGCTTTAGACGGCGAAGACGGGAGTCCATTTGTGAAATCTGTTCACCTACATACCAAGGTTTCGAGGAGTTGTCTGGGTTCAACCATAGAGACATAAGTTGTTTGGACACACCAAGTAGAACGGAGTGCAAGTAATCCGGTACAAATCCAAAAACAATGTCAAAGTAGGGAAGAATGGAAAGCAAGGATGGTCCTTTTACTCCGTTTTCAGCTTGTGTTGCATTGTCCCTAAACATTTTGTTTGACCTTGCTGCTTGTTTGTTCTCATCATATGGGTAGGACCTCATGGATCCTCTGCCTTTTTTTACCATCAAGCCAGGGTGCAAACACCAGTCACAACCATATTCACCATTGAATTTTTTGCAGTTCCGAAGGAGTGGCCTTGCCTCAGCGTCCGAGGAGCAAACCAAGGAGAAGACTTTTGAGGAATGAACTATACCATTACTGTCTCTCCACTGAAAGGGGTTTTGTGCTAAATCACAACATTCATCTATGAAAGGCTTTAGAAATGTGTTCATCTTGGGTTTTTCTGTGCCAAACCACAGTCCTGCAACAATGACGTTTTCCTTTCTTTGTGTGTAAGGAAGTTCATTTATAGTAAACTGAAGGGGCCAAATTGATTCTCCAGCTGAGTTATACATTGGTGCACCATCACAATTCCATAGCAGTGTAAGGTCATCTGCAGCCAATTTTCCTTGTTTAAGCAGATTCTGGTACATTTTCCCATCCATCACATCTTTAATGTCATTCCCATGGTTGATTGTTTTAGGTAACAACTCAGTGCCATGACTCTTAAGGATGTCTTTCAGAAGGTCTTTCAGAGATGAAGACAAGAAGAAGTGTCCCCTTTTAGTACTGCTTTTTTTGTTAAACATTGTGCCACAGTGCAAACACCGAGCATCAGCAGGATTTTTTCCCATGTAGTTTTGACAGCCATGACAATAAAACACAGTAGACAAGGTGGGAATCTTATCACTGAGACACTTAAATGCAACATCCAGTTTAGGGCTGAGAAAATTTATCAGAGCCATTAAGTCACCCACAGCCGCAGTTAGATGGTAACGCAGAGTGAAGAGTATCACAGCAAGCAGGCCTGTACTCAGGTTACTGTTGGACATTGGCTTCTCAGTCTGCGAAAACATAACAAACTTTTTCATATGCATATCACAATGATTTGAAAAAATGTGTCTGCTTAAAGAAAAAGCCCCATTTTGGCAGGATTAACACTACAGGGGAAGATGGGGAATTACATATTCACTGTTCATTGTTGCACACGGCATTTTAAACATTGAGAAATAAGATGTATGGTCTGTAATAGACATGGACATTCAGCCAAAAGAGAAATCCCAAAAGCTTCCGCACAAGGGAATGGGAGTTATGAAGGGGAGGCAAAGATACTGCGTGAAAAAATGATTAAGAAATCATACTTTTTCTTGGAGTTACAACTCAAATGTTAATAGACAGACATCAAACACATATTGATATCATTCAGTGTGACTTACACTTCCAGAGGATATCATTATGTCAGATGTCCATTGCAAATAAACATCTATAGATCTGCTTAGAAATCATAAGAAAAAGACTTTTATGTTTTCTTCAGTATCAAAGTGGTCCAGTGATAGTTGTCTTTAAAACCAGCTACATACTTTTAATGATGCCAATTTGTCAAATTGTAAACAAATATATGCTAAATAAACAGGGTTCAAAGGAGAACACCAGTACCTACTGTAGCTGAACAGCATGTTTAATTTGATTTTACTACAGGGTTTATAAAAGACTAAATAATATATAAGGAAAAGCAACTTTTCCCCACAAAAAAAGTCAGAGGTCCACTTTAAAATAGGATGTAGCAAGTTCACAGAAAAACAATATATACTTATTCTAATTATTACTGGGGCAAATACCTACATAAGATCAGTGACCAGTGCAGGTAACAGTAAAATCACCCATCTCCTGTAGAGAAATAAATCTTGCCGAATGGGGCTATGCAGTATAACTTACCATTTCATTGTCACAATCTGTGTCAGACGTTGAAGTGAACTCAAAGTGCCACGGAAAAATAAATGAGTCCTGCATATGAGAACATCTGATTAGAACCTGCAGCCTGCAGTAAACTGAGTTAGATTCAACTTTATTGCCATTATAAATACATAATGAATGCAATATATTAGATTAGATTAAATCTGGATTGAAAACTTTTGTCTTCTGCATTACCTTTAACTTTCACTCAACATTAACCATCTTGCCCTTTCTTCACTTATCCTGTATTTACACGTTTCTGATCTGTTTAACTTTTTAAATTCACAATATTGTTATGTGTGCTGCTTTACTACCCTTTTTATGATGAACTATTCCTTTAAAATGGCATTGTTTAGTTGTGATTTAGTTGGGGGTCACATGTGATCACAGAACTAACCATTTCAGGATTGTCCTCTTGGTCTGAATTTGTGTCAGCTTCAGTGTCCGTCATCATGTCAGCAGTATCAGGGTGTCTTCCTTTCAGGACCTGCAGTGGGGACACAAATTTATATTTAAGACTTATTTCACAGTACTGATATGTATAATCTGCTGCTTTAATCCCTTTTTATGGTGATTTATGATTCCATTTAAGAGTTTGACATCAAGTCATCCTTTACCAGTACCTTGTTCTGTCAGTATTTTTCCTTGGCTCTCATATGATCATAAGTTTTTAATGTATGTATCTGTTTCTGTGTCCATAATTTGTCTTGAGCTGTTTTGTTGAATAGTTATATCTAGCTGTTTCTATCCTTATTCTTGGTCTTTTTAAGGTAAGAGGTTGTTTCTCCTAAAAGAGACAGCTGCTGTTATTTTATTTTATTTTTTATTTAATACAGTAAGAAACACAGATGGATTTGCTACAAACGTATCATCATGCACGGGGGAAGTTTCATAGAAACTCAAGGCAGAAGAAGAGCATAATTCAAGTGTGATTCAGTTCAGGGTCATGTGTGATCACAGAACTAACCTTTTCAAGGTTGTCTTCTTGGTCTGAATTTGTGTCAGCTTCAGTGTCTGTCATCATGTCAGCAGTATCAGGGTGTCTTCCTTTCAGGACCTGCAGTGGGGACACAAGTTTAAATTTAAGACTTATTTCACAATATTGATATGTGTGACCTGCTGTCTTAATACCTTTTTATGACAACCTATGACTTAAAATTTGATTTGAAATTTTTGAGCTGTTTTGTTGAATAGTTATATCCAGCTGTTTCTATCCTTATTCTTGATCTTTTTAAGGTAAGAGGTTGTTTCTCCTAAAAGAGACAGCTTCTATTATTATTTTATTCTTTTATTTTAAAAAGCATGATAGACAGATTTGCTACAATTTGCTGCACGGGGAAAGAAAGATCATCCTTATGTACATTTTTTATGGCAGATGATTTCATAGAAGCTCATGCTCCTGTCACTTGTAAAAGCTCCTGTAAAATGTGAGTGGTGAATACTCTGAGTTTCAGTTTAAAGTGTCTAATTCACATACAGTAGCACATTACCTGTAAGTATTCCCTGAGTCTCTTTCTGAATTTTACTCTTGGTCCAATTTTAGGAATCAAATCATTTAAATTGCCTGACTCCTCAAGACTTAGGAAACTTTCCTTGTCAATACCTTCGTCTGAAACGAAAAAACAAACAAACATTAAAATGAAACTCAAGCTGGTTTTCTAAAAACAGTCGCATATAGAAAATATCAAAGATATGGGATTATTGTGCTGCAGTTGTCTTTCATTCAACAAGCAGGCTTAACTAATGCTGTTATACAGTATGTGCTGCAGTATTTTACCTTCAAATCTCTGAATCAACTCACTGAGATCCCATTCAGTTAATCTATCCTGTACAAAATCACATGTATCCATGGCATTCCACTGCAGAAATGGGAAACAGACATTAATACATTTATTTTGTTTGCTTAAACCAATTCTAGTGTTATAATAGAATATATGTCTATATAAAACACACAACTGAGTATTTTTGTTATTTATACAAATGGAATATTAGCTTGCTGTATCTGTAAAAACAATGTGTATCAAAGACTTTGCTTTTTCTGTATGGCCAGGAATGTAACAATATAATTTGCAGCTGAAAACTTGCAGAGCTGATATAAGGATGCTCATTGTTTTTGACACAAAAGTAGAAATATTTAGTTGTTGAGTAGTCTGGAAAGATAACACTAGCTTGCACATTACCTGGAGGTATTTTCTGAGTCTCTTTCTGAATTTTACTCTTGGTCCAATTTTTGGAATCAGGACATTGATGCTGCCCGAATCTGCGAGACTTAGAAAAGTCTCCTTGTCAATGGCTTCATCTAAATTAGAAACAAACAAAACAAAAACAAATGAATCTTGATGATAACAAACTGGAATCTGTTTTAATAGGGAAAAGGTGATTCCTTTATCTTTGTCTTTAATGTCTTTAATTGTGCATAGATTGTGATGAGTCACATGTCATTCTGACTGACTGCATATAAACATTTAAATGTCAATGTATAAAGACTGAACTCCAGAAGAGTTATGGTAGAGCTTATCTCTATGACCATAGCTTGAGACTTACAAAGTAACCATCAATAATTTACATGTGCTAATTACTTTAATAAATTTTGATTTTTACACCTTAAATCATTTTGGGTGAATATGGAGAATAAAGCTGCAGCATATTATAATATACCAATAGTTTTCCAGTATCCAAAAACCAAAAATATTTCTTCATTGTGCTGCAATTTCAATCACTAATTGTAGATTTACTCTTGATCAGTGAAGCAGAATAATAATAAGACAGTACCTTCAAATCTCTGCATAAACTCACTGAAGCCCCATTCAGTTAATTTGTCCCGGACAAAATCAGATGTCTCCATGTCAATTCACTGAAAAGATGGTCAGCAATTCAACAGTGAAATTATTTAAGATGGAAATACTGGTGAGCACTAGCTCTTAGTGTTAACTGTTTGCAGTAGGGTAATTAATGCCTTTGGTGCTGTGTTACTCAGAAGAACCACAACTTCAATCTTATGAACAAAGGCTTCTCTTTGGTACTAAAACTACAGAGACCATAAACTTCCAGTTTCTAACTTGGTGCACTTGTGCCTCGTATATAAAAGGCAACACAACTGTATTATCATGACTAGCCCTGTTAATGTAAACCAAACATCAGTGTAACTATCATTCCTGATTTGTGCAGCAGAATATTTTATGAATCAATGGTAACAATATAGTATTTGCTAATTACACTATACAAGTCTACTAATCCACTCCTCTGGTACTTACATTTTGCTATTTTCCTCAACATTTTCCTCCTCTGGTGCTCTGGATAGTTTGGACCATGTACTGAGACGGACAGGTTATGTATGCTTTGCATGAGGTAAAAACTGGTTACGGGAACACGTGACAAAAAAACAGCCTGGGAGTGCCGCAAGAGAAGACAACCTCATTGATGTATCAGACCATTAAGTATATGTATCTAAAAGAAATGTAAGAGAAGAAATGTAGAAAGAATTCTAAAAACAAGTGTTGCAATCACAAGTTATTACAACATAATCACAAGGTGTTATTACAACATAATTTGCGTGTGGTTGCCCAATATGCCACTGATATTTTTTTATTTCCTTCTCTGATCCAACTCTTTATCATAAAGTTTATCTTAGTTATTTCTCAACCAGGTATTATTATGATATAATAGAATGTGATAAAATAATCTGTAAGAAAGTTTATTGAGCTTAAGTATTAGTTTTATTTGATGGTTCTGACTTTGCTTTTTCAATGTAACACTTTGCAGGTAAGTGTTGCAATCACAAATTCACAGTCTACAACCCCGTTTCCAAAAAAGTTGGCACACTGGGTAAAACGTGAATAGAAATTTAGGTTGTTAGTTTGCAACTCCTGAAGCTTCTTTTTCAGTAAAGCCAGAAATCGTTCATGTTGTACACATATAATATTTATAACTTGATTTTGCATGGTATCTACAGCAGCTCAGTCATCAAAGTCCACACCCAAAACGGACAAACTCATGCAAATTGAATGCAAAACATTTATCCTGAAGAGGAACCTGATGTGACAACTGAGTTTATTGTACTGGTACAACCCCTCCTTTTATGCTCCTTGTCACAAACCAACAATTCATATAAGAAAAAAGTCTCTGTAGACTTGATTAACTGGTCGAGCTAGTGTCTTACATAAATTAGCTATGTGTTTTACTACATTGTCTTCAGTCATTTGAAGATATTATTTAATTACTTACAGTATGAATGACTTGTTCAATCACTCCATTTGCCTTCAGTGCTGTTACTCAGAAGAACCACACCTTCAATGTCATTGGAAACACCTGTGTTGACTGTACTGTGATAAAATGTCAGCTCAGAAAAATCTTTGAAGAAAGACAATCAGACAGAATGTGATGTGAAAGAGTTTATTGTGCTGGTACAAATAACAGTAAATCTGAGCAGCTCCAGAAATCTGTTTCTAAAGCACTTTCTTATATACTTAAACAACCCATGCTCACAAACCAACAGCTGATATAAGAAAAAGGTCTCGAACTGGTTTGAAAATGCCTATGCACACCCACCAGGTGCACGGGTAAACTCAGCTCGATGGGCAGAATTCATGCTTGGCTTTGCTGATACAGTAGATACATTGTTTTCCAGCCGAACTATTTTAAAAGATTACAGAAAAGCTTTAATATTAGCGTGATTAAATACAACTAAATAAATCACAGTCATTATTGTGACATATTATTCAAAATGGATAATATGCAAGACTTTTTCCACAAAACTATCATCTAGTTCTCTACATTTATTATATATGAACACACACACAAACTATTGTTATGCATTAGGCACTATATAAATTCACTAATATCACTATAGTATTGAAACGTGTAAAATGTTACTGCTGGTGTTACTCCAGTGTGTGAATGCTGGTAATAATAACAGTAAAAATTAGAAATAAATGTGGGATCACACAGAGAGAGAAACAATATCATCAGTGGGCAGATATCAGGCAACCACTCTCATATGAAGTTGCAGTAAAAGACCTTGTGTTTAGCAAACGATGCATAGCATATGCCCTAAAGTAAGTTCCTCCTCAGGATAAATGGTTTGCATTCAATTTGCATGACTGTGTCTGTTTTGGAGGTGTACTCTGATGACTGGGCTTCCTTTGTATGTGTAACATGAAGGATTTCAACAGTTTTGTCCTGGAATATAAAAGAAAAAAGATCAAGATATTTATTTTAAAAAAGCCTAAAGTCTATATCACATCCAACTTACAGTTTGAACTGCAACCAAGGTTTAATGTAGACACCCATAAAAGAATTCAAATTGTAGCACACCAATCCCTATCAACAAGTACTTGACAAAAGTCAAAATCAACCAGTACTTGACAAACATGCTGTCTCAGGGACACCATAGCTGGCCTAATGGCTAAGACCTATACCATGAAAACTACAACCTCCCTGGTTTTAATTGGACTGGTGACCTTTGCTGCATGTCATGCCCATCTCTCTTTCCCCTGTCTGTCTTGGATATATAATCAGTTCAAGGCAAAAAAAATGAAAATAAAAAAGTCTTACACAAAAAACTAAATCTAAAATATCTCTGCATGTAGTTCATAAACTGGCAAACCCATGGTATAAAAACAACACACAAAAAGAATAAGGGATAACAACTTGACAAAAATGGTTAAGACCAAATCCTCGTGTCTCTAATCAGTGTGCCTGGAGGGACCTTCAATGAGTAATCAGGCTTCTGCTGTTTCTCTCCACCAAGCAAACCTGAAACATCAACCAGAGAGATAAACAGTAAGTTTGTGACACTAAACAGTAGGGCTGTTATACCATATATAGGTTTAGATCATCAGTTTCACTAAAACGTACCTGTGTACATGGTCATGGAGCACAACTGCTGTGCTAGATCAGCTCAGTAGATCATCTTCTGTCCTAGTGTAATTAAAAGCATTGTTAGAATAATTCAGAACAGCTTATAATCATATATAATGTAGACTTTTTTTTTTTTTTTTTTTACCAAATTAGTGTTTCTTCATTTGGGCTTCCCTTCAGTGTATCGTGGTGTCTCTTCACCTCCTCAAGTTCCACTGCAAAATCTAAAAACAAACACAATAAACATATTGTTTACAACAAGTAAACTATTGTTAAACTATTGAACATTTCTCATTTATTTAATATATAACATATTTACTGTATTTTATTGATTATCATATTTTTATCTTGATTGGTTCCCCTTACCTGGGATTGACTCCCCATCTTCTTGGAGTGACAGCTGGATTGATTTCTGCATTGTGTCCTCCAGAGTCTTCAGGATATCCTCCTAATTCAACATCAAAATCATTATCAATTATCACTCATTTTTCAGGCTGGGCAAAAGGGTTAATAGTTACATAATCTTTTGGATATTTTTGTATAAATGAATGTTTGTGACATTGTTTTTAATATCAAAAGCAGCTCTCAGAATAATGCATCTTCTACTTTAATGTAATAATATTAATGACTAAGTGTCATAGATGAAAAAAAATATGTGCGGCAGAACATGTTTTACTATGTCAGCATATGATGTTTTATAAAACAAACCTTCAAGACTCTCAGCTGGGTCAACATTTCGTGTTTGGCCTGATGAAACATGATGTTCTTTGAATCATATACATGCCGTTCAATAGTTTCCCGCATGTTTTTCAGTGTGTCCTGTCCTTTAAATGTTGCTGCTTCTACAATAAAACAGAAAAATGTTGTCAATTACCATTTTCTGCAAAGTGATGATGATATAAATGTGAATTTAGGGTAGGGTCAGATTATATAAGATCTTCAATCTTACTTGTATAGCATTCTTGCATGGTCTCCTCTATTGTAGTCGTCAGACTGCTGTAGATTGTTTTCTTACGCTCCCGGATCATTTTGTTGAGCTTTGTCTTAATTTTCTCTTCCTTAGAGAGAGAGGTAAGTGTAAATCAACATATTTTCAAATAAAATCAAGGTAATACAAATGGCTCTTGTACCTGAAAAGCAGTAAATTATTTAAACAGCTCAGAATATGCTTTTTTAATTTTTCAATGTTTAGTCTTCAGTCATACGTAGGTTTTGGGTTGATTTACTCACTCTTACCTCTGTTTTGAGAAATACAAGTTGCAGTTCAACGTCTTTGTACTCTTGAATCAGCCTCTCTGTGTCAAGTGAAAAGGTATTGATGGCCCCTTTGAATGGTGCACACTTTCTTTCATTTCTGAAACATGTTAATTTAAAATGTTAATCAAGGTAGCACTGACAAATTTGGATTTTAATAATGTATATATATCATATTACATAACTTATATAACTGTATAATGCATTAAAGTTTTTCAAATGGGCCAAGAAAGGATTTTATGTCCTCATAAAGTTATTTCTTACGGGAAGGTATTCTTAAATTCCTCATCAATGCTGTCAGTCAGACATGAAGCTAATGTCGCATTCAGGTTTATTTGTTTCCCTTTTTTTGACTTGTGGGTGCCATTGTTCTCAACCACACACTTCAGTATCTTGTGGAAACCCCGACCTGTTTTCCCTCTCTGGTCCAAAACAAAGAAGACATTTGTTATTAATATGAAGTACAAAATCAGTTGTTTTGAAGTCAATTTAATTCAAATACATACAGGATATAAGACGGACTTCAAGACTTTTTCACATGAACTTTTCGAGTTTTCAACCCCATCACGAAGGCATTTTTCAAAAGCTTCATAAGCCTCTTCCATGGGTTTTGTGACTTTTACAAGTTCGTGCCTCATTTTTTCTTTAAGGATTTTGAACACATCTGTTTTTTGGACAGCCTGAAATCAAACACAAGACATCCAGTATTTAAAGAAATGAAAATAGATTTAGCTACATGGTTGGATTTTTTTCAAGACTATACTCTTACTCAATTTATGAAATTCTGTTGGTCTGGACTACAAACACCCAATAATTACTGTGGTTATGTAATCTGAAGCAACAAAATTCAGTAAATATGCCTTGATGACAAAAACGTCTATAGTAGTGATGACACTACAGGTAAAGCTGTTTAAGTATTTTATTGGCATTAAATCTGAATTATTCTACATGAATTTAATAACAGTCTGTAACTTGACTTTACCGTGTTCTCACTGAGTCTGAGTGTAGTTCACTTCAGCTCACTTACAGGCTATGAATTGTTTTATTTTCTATCAATAGTAATGACAATTATGACAATTAAAGAAGTTACTTGATCTTACCACTTCTCTACAGTGGGCCCCTTGAATCAAAGAGAGAATCCCATAAGCTCCAGACACATAGTTTAATGTCTCTGAGTGACAGTCATTGAGATTTTGCAGAAATTCCTGAAGTTTGGGTATTTCTGTAAAAAAATCAAGTTTTCACCTTACAGTACTTAATTAAAATGTCATAATGTCATAATACAATTATTCATTCTTGTTTGAATTAAAGTGGTGGATTTAATTAAAACAAAACAGAGACTTCACCTACCAGTTTCATCTGGGTTCAGATGTTTCTTCTTTAGAAACTCTCTGGAGCTCACTGTGAACACTTTTAAACAGTCATCACTGAAATGTTTCTGAAAAGAAAACAAAAAAATGAATGATGTTAAAGCAGGCTTGCAGATGTAGACAGGTTTTCTTTAGATTTTCATTTTTCAGTCAATACAACTTACCTTAACATTGGTTAGTTTGTTGAATTCTTTCCTCACTTCTTCCTTGGCTTGCATGTTTCTTTTGAATATGACAGCCTGAACACCACCTGTTGAACTATTAAGAAAATATTTGTATTAAGTGGCATTTCATGCAGTATTTGGAGAACTGTAAACTGTAATTCCAACATTTCAATATAGAATCAGAATAACACTTTTAATTACATTAATTGTAATTAATCAACTGGACATATAGTAATTGACCAGTGTCTCCATTTCCCTATAATGGCAATAAATTACATTATTACATAGTACTTTCAAGGAACAATTTACAGGTAGATATCAGTTCCTTTCTATTACAGAACTCTTCAGGGCCTAAAAACTTAATTGTGTTACATTAATTCAAAGCAAATGGAAACTCATTCCCTTATTTAAGAACGGTATGCTTCATTTTCTGCAGATGTAATAAACACAAGCAAATATACAAGTAGGAGTATACTAGAATATACTTTTATACTTTTTTTTTTAAGAGTAAAAACAGTATAAAGAATAAAGAATAATGAGCAAGTAAATAAAATAATTTTAAAAGGAGCAATACATTGATTGAATTGATATAAAACTTTTTTTTCAAGTAGCACTATAAACATATTTTGGACATAATAGATGATCAGACGGTCCTATCGATGTGGGGAGAGGGTTGATATGATGATAAGGGATGCCAGAAGGTGTTTTGATTTTGTTTGAGGGGGCTCCACAGTGTCAGACTTTAATCTAACAACAACTAAGAACAAATTTTTTACCATCGCAACCTGTGACATGACAAAGTGACAATATTATATATACTCTTGCTTGTGTTTACTGCCGTTAAGCTCTTGACTATCACACATGACAGTGTCTAATTTGGATGTTAAATTTAACTATGTATTGAATAATAAATCACTTACTGATCATCCAAATCTCCAACATCATCAGACTTGGTGCAAATAAAGTGAATCTGTTGACACTGGCCACCATTTCCCATGAGGCTACAGGTACCTTTCAGGATTTCCCAGGATTCTTTCTCTGATACTGCTCGATTAATTTCAGTCACAATCCACACAGTAGAACAACTTCCAACAACCTGAAGGGCCATAATTGCAAGTGAAATATGAATAATTAATTATTAGTTTTGTAATAAGATGATGTTAGTCTACTTATAACATGGTAATACACAATAAAACAGCAGTACATGTAAATAAATTACCCCTTTCCACATTTCATCTCTGCTCTTGTTACGGTCCCCATTTCCAGGAAGATCCACAAGTGTGACATGCTCGAGAAGATCATTATTAGGCACCCTGACAGTCACACACTTTACTAGTGGCCAGTACCACCTCTTTATTTCTTCTCCCGCTTGAGAGTCATTTCTCGTGTATTTGACCAATTTTGCAGACAGCTCTTTAGCCTGCAATAAATAATAAAGCAAAATTAAGGTAACACAAGGCAACCTGATCCATAGGGACATATTGTATAAAAGAATAAAAACATGATAGAATAAAGAAAATAATAATAATAATCACAAAACCCTATCATTTGAAGGAATAAAAAAGGCAGCAAACGGCCAGATAAATCAGATTGATGAACTGTAAACCAGAAGTGGACAATAAAGTAAAATTTGAGTGATAGTGAATAGTTCAGTATTAAGTTTAGAAGTGCATTGCAAACATGATCAGATTTTGAGAGTGCCTTGGATTATCTGGGAAGTTATTGGAAGTATGTGTATTATAATAGCATGGGGCCGCATTCAGACACGATCCGGCGATGTGGCAAAATTGCAGGTCTTACCATTCATTTGAATGGGGTTAGCACATTTTGGCTGCGGCAGCTGCAGGGGTGTCTGCCAACCCCCACACACCTCCGCACAACCCTGTGGCGATTCGCCAAAGCGCCTGATCCTGTCTGAATGCCGCCTAATACTGCCATCAAAGCAAAGGTTTGGAAGAATCTAAGATGATAAATATATAGTGCTTTATTGTGTTTTACACTTTTTTGTTTACCACATAATTCCATATGTGTTATTTCATAGTTTTAGTGTCTTCAGTGTCGATCCAAAATTTATAAACTAATAAAATAAAGGAAAACCACTGAATAATAAGATGTGTCCAAACTTTTGACTGTTACTGTATATAAATAAAGAACTCACTGATTCACATGTCAAAGTCTTCCTCTTGGAATGGAGAAATTCTGGAATTTCTCTGAAATATCTGAAATCCATGAGAGTTTCAGGGGATTTTTTTTCCCATTCTTCTCCATACAGCGCTGACAGCTTTTCAACAGTGTCACAATAATCTTCATCTTCGTCATTTTCCGGAGCTGCATTGTCCCCAAGAAAATTAACCAAGGACCACAACTCATCTTTCCACTCCTAAAAAATAAATATTTACATTTAATTGAATGGCATTTAATGCAAACAACAACTGCATTTTACAGCTACATCATAATGTTTCAAATAATACACATACTGTATCTCATACATCGCATACAAACATTTTTACCTCTTTTGTAATGAACTCAATGTATGCCTCATACTTTGAACTCTGCATGTTAGCCTCCACTTTAATCATGACTGAGGTACATGCAGTGATGCTTCCAGAGGGCAAGAGATTCTTCTGTTCAATGACAGCATTTATCAAAGAGCTCTTTCCAGCCCCAGTTTTACCAAAGACACCGACCAGCTCCCTCTTATCTGTCTCCAAATCACTGATTTTAGTCCTGTTGTAGAAGAGTTTAAATATGGGTTAGCTAACCTGGAAAATATAAAACCACTCAAAGGAATGTGTCCAAATCAGGAAGATCCACAAGTCCGTCTATGAACAGCCGACACGAACATAAATAAAAAATTCTGACAGCTCAAGTTCAAGTACTCCTCTGAAAACATTATTAAAACTTTTAGCTTTGTAATTACATTTGGTTTTGTGTTTTGAAAACGTGCTAGTACACAAGCAAGTAACAGCAAAGGTGATAGCTATTAATTTATGACATTTGTCATAATTTGTGATAAAGCGCAACACTGTTTGAGTGATGAGTAGACAGATGAAAATTCAAAATGTTTGCATAGGAGTCTAAAGATATTACAATAGATCATTGAATAATAATGTCTTAAACAAGCCTCATGGCTATCAAGTACCATTTCAAGTGTGAATGACGGGACAGACTGCCAGGGAGGTGCCGTGAACACCACATATTTTTCATCGTGCATTCACGATGAGTCTAAGGTCAGTTTTAGATCTGAACAAATTTATGAATGGCTCAACGCTACAGAGCAGTCTAAAATCTGGTCTGTAGTGTAAAAAAACTGAAGACTGAATATGAAAAACTTTATACTTACTTCAGGAAAGAATTGAGCTTTTTGTTGTCTTTATTTGGTATTCTTTGATCGACACGTTTCATGATGTTTTTCACCTCAGACAGGATGAATTTTTCTGAGTTAAAGTAAAGAACTATTCAGCAGGGATCATAAACCAGTGAATCCAGTAAGCAGTAATTCACAATAAGTAGCCTTGGTGTACAAAAAGGAGAAAAAGAATGTATGAAGTATAAGAGGTGCTTTATCAAGTCAACATAGGATGCATCATTAGGCTTATACTATGGCTATGATGGCTATATGACTTGCTTATCAACAGATTGCTGTCTAGGTTCAAAACATCGTCCAATTTAAGGCCACAGTTATATTGTTTACCAGAAGCATATAAATTGTTGCTGTGGGTACCTGCACATTAATATGCCAGCCAGCCAGTGAGAGAGAAGAAATAGAAACATCTACAGTATACAAGTAAAAATTACATTACATAAAAGTTAAGGATTTATTAGGTTGAAAGTTGCCATAGTTTAAAAAGTAATTTTAATACCTGTGTACGATGGCATTTCACTGTCATTACGTCGTTTTCTTGTGGGTGATGGCCAATAACTGGACTCGCCCTGAAGTTCCAGCTTCCGTTTACCTAACTGGAATTCTTACAAATACAAAAAGAAACCAAAAAGAAATGTTTGTTGCATCTTCCTCTCGCAAGATTAAAACTTGTTGTAATTATTTCATCAAAGCTCTAAAATATTACTGCCCTGAAAACATCAATGAACTGTACATGTAATGAATAAGACAGACTGTGTATCTCACCTTTACCACTTGTGTCACTGGTGGACGGGCAATCCTGAGGATGAACAAGAATATTTTATTCTAAAACACTTTTTGATCAAAACATTTTCTTCACACAAGCTTTGTCCTCTAACTACATTCTACAGGCTTGAACAAACATATTTACAATTCTCAAAATATTTGCATTTATTCTCTCATCCAATCCGGGATGAGCCTTTTTCCCTCCTGTGATCCAATGAGACAGTTCTTCAGCCAAAGATGACTTTGCCTCAGGGCATTTTAGTGCCTCTCATGCATATTAGTGAAGAATAGAGGTACATTTACTGATTACCTGAATATGACATCTAGGATCATCTTTACCTGAACACAATCAGCACTTTCTTCATGCTCCTGTTGACACTGTAGATAGAAACAAAAATAAATAAGTGGTCAATCTCTATGATTATAATATATGCTGATACCTAATTGAAACTGTACTCAACTTACTTGAGCTGTTTCTAGATTTGTTGTGTTTTGTTCTTCCTAGTGAAGAAAGAAAATTGTTCTAAATCCATAATAATAAAGAAATGTTCTTCTAAATTATATTATTATTATTGATAATGTATATTATAATCCTTTATCTGTAGACACCATCAAAACTTTTAACAGAAGTTCACCCTACATTAAATCACAATAGCATTTATCTACATGTGTAATATTTATGAGACAGATACAGATTTTATGTAAATTATCTTCACTGTAAAGAACTTTACCTTTAATAACTTGAGTCTCTTCTTAAATCTTGCCCTTGGTCCCAATTGTGTGATCAAACTATCAATTTCTTGATCATTAAGACAGTAAAGACTTTCCTCATCAATGCCTTCATCTGTAATTTAAAAAAATGTCATTGATTTTTAGTCATGCAAAAAGTAGTGAAATAGATGTGGTTAGGTGGTTCAACTGTTAGTTTAATTGTACAATTTCAGTACTGCTTGAGCTGACATCCGTATCTCAATGACTGACAAAATGCTAATAGATATCAGTTACTCTCAAGTTAATTAAGTGTTCCTTCTATATATGAGTGCTTTCATTAAGGATCTATCAGCATTGTACTGCAGAACAATGTTGCAGCATTTGCAGTATGTATTAGTAGATGCACTGAACTTTCAGTATTGGTAGGTCATTCAAATATTGTACAATATTTGTGCATGGAAGTAGCATGGGATTACTTTACCTTTAAATCGTTCTATCCACTCGCTGAGCCTCCACTCTTTTAATTTGCTGCGAACAAATTCATCCATGACCAAGAACAGCAACTGCATGATCAAATAATTATGTTTAATTAGTTATTACCTCTGGGCATTTTTGAGATAGGTAAGATCAATTACATTTAACTGAAAGAAAACTTTAAGCACTGAAACTCAGCATTCCTATGGTCGACAAGATGAGGATGCTCACAGTCATTTCGGCTTTTGGATACGCCACATCGTTTGGCAATTTTGGCCACCTGTTCGAGGGGGTTCATTTAGAGATTTTCTGTATCTCTCAGGGGTCAGAGGGAGAGAGCACGATCGCACAGCTGTGCTTGATTGCTCTGGGCGGCACATGACCCTGGTTGCTTGGCAACGACAAGCCTGACTGTGTGAAACAAGCACGCACATACATGCTGACAGCTACTTAATGTATGGGCATGACGGGGTCAGAGTCAGGCACACTCAACATTTCTTTAGAAATTTTCTAGTTTCTTTCTATTAGAGCGTGCTGTACCTGTACTCCTCATACAGTGTTAGATCCCGAGTTACCCCTGTACAGGTGGTACTGGTCCAGCTCTCCGTTTAAAGGGTCTGATCTTCTAGCCTGTGGGTATTACCCTATCGGGTCTAAATAGAGGACTATTTAAGCTGATGGCGAGGAGACACGCCTAGCTTCTGGACTGAAAACTGGTGAAAAACTGTTTGAACCTCTAACTCCACATTTCGATAACATATCGTTCAAAGTCTTTTCACGTTTTCAGCAAATATTTTCCAACATATTTAATGTATTTTGAAAGAAAACATGGAATAGCCTTTACACAGACTTTAAGTTCAAAGATGTGATGCTCCGATGTGGTCGATCAATCAACATGCCTTGAACCCGAGTGCTGGCCGAGGATTAACCATGACCCTCCTTGTGTGGCGTCCTTTATACTCTTTTTCCTTTGCTGGTGGGTATGTGTCAAATAGCACGCCGTGCTCACGCGCATTCGTACTGAATAGCATGCCTTACTCACATGCATTCATGCAGAATAGCACCAAATTGTACACTGCGTAAATAACCCTCTCCTCCGGTCCATCCAGATGTATCCTGTCTGTGCCATACAACTTCCCCTTTTTGCTCCTGTCAGTCAAGTTGCAATACCTTGCCCTGTCATCGAGTTCCTTATTCAACATTTCAACATGATTTACTTTTTTGACCTTATTTCTCTTAGTGTCTAACTTGCTTTCATACATTCATAATTTTTTAATAATCAAATAATCAGTAATAATCATATAATCATGTTTCTATTATTTGTTACATTTATCGCAACACTTCATTTCTTAATACAGAATCATCTTCAATCATTATACAGCTTTTGGTTATTATAATCTGTGCATTGCCTCATTCAGACAGAGAGTCCCTAAGTGTCCTGTTGCTTACCCTTTAACTGTCACTGACGATGGTAGGTTCCTTATTTTCTACTTTAGGGCCTGATTGAGAGTCTTATACTACTTTTATGCTGGTTTTAGCGGATCAGGGATCTCAACTCACTTGACAACAGGCATTTATAGCAGCCTGAAGTTATTGGAAATGTTAATGTGTCAGTTCACCTTTGCCAGTAACTCATTACAGTCATTGCAGATCCTACCACTCCCTCTAGTACCTTTGAACCGTTCTCCTGTGTGCTCCATTACCTGAGTTATGTCCACACCTGGATATCATGTCCCTCATCAGTCACTCAACCATATACAAACACTACTATTACTACTACTACAACTACCACCCAGATTTACCTACCCTCTGCCAGATTGTCTAGCATTTCATGCCTAGTTTTCCAATCATTATCTGCCTCTTTGTTACTGCTGGCCTGATAACTTGTTTGAAAATCCTTGTACACACTCCTTGGTTTTGGCATGTTTGGCATTCTTACACTTTTGGGTTCTGTGATTTCTGAGTTGTTACAATGTGAAAACATAATCTAGTGGAATGTACACTAGTCTAAACATCCAATTGCTGGAACAAAACACTAGACGAAACAGTGTATGATACTGTCTTTAAAGCAGTAATGAATGCAGTGCTGTGTGGTTTCGACACATCTTAAATCATATTCACTGTTAGACCTCAGCCAGGAATGTTGGGCTACTTTCATGCTAAATCCCTGATTTTCATGAAAGTAGGTGGATGGGAATCCACAAAAGTAATCCATATTAGCAAACAAATAACAGCCAATTTTTCATTATATTATAGCTGCTTCACTTTTTGTTATTGTTGCCTGCTATATGTTAAAACTTTGTGAATGTAGGTCACAAATTAAACACTTGACTGCACTGCCTTCAACACAAACTTCAATGTAGGCTATGAAGCTTCATCATGACAAATGTTATGTTGTGTTATCAAAGCTGTATATCCACTTCTAATTTCTACTGTAAGGCATAGTAACAAACAATGATAAGTTCTCTAGACAAGCTGCATATTGTCTTACTTTACTGAGATACAACGCCAATGTTGGCTGATCTCTTAAATAACTGTTGAGAGCAGTGACAGAAATCAAGCCCTTGATAACTGAACTGCCTTAATAAAACATTTTAAATTACATCAACAGGGAAAGTAAACAGAACAGCAAAATTACCTTAGTGTCTCATTAACATATTAAGTTGTAAATGTAATGAATTAATGTTAGTGTACTTACATTTCTGTCTGTCTGTTCCTCTTTACTGCACAAAGATTTTCTCCCCCACTCACCAGAGTATTTTCCTTTTTGCCCACAAAGCAAATACAGCGCGATCAATTCAACTATGTTGCAAAAGCTCGGGTTACCACACCATGACGCCACTAGCAACGAACACGCCTAGCAACAAGCACACTAAGCAGTCTTTAAAAAGGAGTGGTGGATCAAAGGTAAAAAATCGGATTCTTGCATTACATTTTATGACTATATCATGTCTTTTTATACTAATCTTAATCTGAAAAGTAACTAGTAACTGCAGCTGTCAGATAAATGTGCTGGAGTAAGAAGTACAATATTCTCCTCTGAAATATAATGTAGTTGAAGTATAAGGTGACATACATCTGCAAAGAATTGCTGGAATGAGGAATAAGGAAAATTTCAAAACAGATCCAAGTTGATCTTAAAGTTGAAGGTACAACAGTTTCAAGTGAATGTGAATCTAAATCTGCACCTCATAGGGCAGAACAAGGAATTACAAGTCAGAACATAACGATTATTTTTAAATCTTTGTAGCCTTGATTAACAGTTCAAGGTGATGTGCACAACACAGCAAGGCTTCTCTTGGTACTAAAACTACCAAAAAGACCATAAACCTCCAGTTTCTACCTCTGTGCACTTGTGCCTTGTATTTAAAAGGAAACACAACTGTATTATCAGAACTACCCAGTTGTGCAGCAGAATATGTTCATTGTATACAAATACAAATGTGATGCTGTGAGATGTTTTTCTAAAAAGCTATTTAAGATGGAAATACTGGTGAACACTAGCTATTAAAGTGTTAACTATTCAAAAAAAAAAAAAGTGTTAACTGTTTGCAGGCCAAACAAGGAAGAACAATGACAGAACAGAACAAGGAAGAACAGACTTGATTAACTGGTCCAGGCGGTGGCATTTATTTACAATATGCATGACTTGTTCGATCACGCCAACTGCCTTTAGTGCTGTGTTACTCAGAAGAACCACAACTTTAATCTCATAAACACACATTCTCTTTGGGGGAGGCAGTAGCTCAGTCCATAGAGACTTGGCTTGGGAACTGGAGGGTGGCCGGTTCAAGTCCAGTATGGAACAAAGTATGGTGTGGACTGGTAGCTGGAGGGGTGCCAGCTCACCTCCTGGGCACTGCTGAGGTAAAGGGCATCATAACTGTATGATCATGACTAACCCTGTTAATGTAAACCAAACATCAGTGTAACTATCATTCCTGATTTGTGCAGGAATATGTGCGGAATATTTTATAAATCAATGGTAACTATAGTATTTGGTAATAACACTATAAGTCCACCTATTCACCCCTCTGGGACTTAGATTTTGTAATTTTCCTCTTTTTAACTCAAGTTAATTCACTCCTCTGGTGCTCTGGATAGTTCGGACCCTGCACTGAGAGGCACAGGCTATATATGTTTCACATGAGGTAAGAACTGGGAACTTGTGACAAATTAACAGCCTGGGAGAGCTGCAAGAGAAAACAACTTCATTGATGTATCAGACCATTAAGTACATCTATCTTAAAGAATTTTGAAAGGAACTGCAAGTGTTGCAATCACAAATTCATATGTATATCAAATTTTTCATGAAGCTGTTTGTATGTTGATATTATTCCTATAACTAGTTTCTGTACAGCCACTAACTCATCATTTCACACACCCCAAACACCCAAAAAATTGGGAAAATATAAAGCAAAAAGACTTACAAAACAAACAACAGACACTTAAGACACGAGGTCAGCAACTTGCTGATCACAAGGTGCAATTACAACACAATTTGTGTGGTTGACCGATATGCCACTGATTTTTATTTCTTTCTCTGATCCAACTCTTTATCATGAAGTTTATCCTTAGTTATTTCTCAACCAGGTAAAACTGTAACATTAGTATGACATAATATGATATGATATAATCTGTAAGAAAGTAAGAAAGAAGAGCTTGAGTATTTTTTTTTTTTTTTTATCAGTGTTCCTAACAGTGGTTATGATTTGCAAGATTTGCAGGTTAAGTGCTGTGATCACAAATTCACAATATACAACCCTGGGTAAGATGTAAATAGAAATTCAGGATGTTGTTCAGTTTGTAATTCATGAAGCTTATAGTTTAATTTTTATTTTTCAGTAAAGCCACTTGTATGTTGAAGTCCTTCCTGTTGAATGTACAAATTATTCATAACTTGCTTTTGCATGGTATTTACAGCAGCGCAGTCAAAGTCTGCACCCCAAACGAACAAACTCATGCAAATTGAATGCAAAACATTTATCCTGAAGAGGAAACCGATCTGACAGTTTATTGTACAACCCCTCCTTCTATGCCCCTTTTCCAGTCACAAACCGATAGTTCATAGAAGAAAAAGGTCTCTATTGACTTGATTAACTGGTCGATGTAGTGTCTTACATAAATTAGCTATGTGTCTTCAGTCAGTTGCTAAGCTATTTAAGATGGAAATACTGGGGAACACTAGCTATTAAAGTGTTACAGTTGGCAGAAGGGTATCTCTGCATTGAATCTAAATCTGCACCTCATAGTGCCCTATGAGGTGCAGAAGAAGAAGAACAACAAAGAAGAACAAGTCAGAACAGAACAATTACATTTACATCTCTGCAGACTTGATCAACAGTTCGAGGTGATGGCTTACATAAAATAGCTATGTGTGCTCAACACAACAAGGCATCTCTTGGTACATATTTAGTACTAAAACTACAGAGACCATAAACTAGTCTAGTTCGTACTTCTGTGCACTATAAAAGAAAAAAGATCGAGATAATTATTTGAAAGGCCTGAAGTCTATGTCACATCCAAGTCTTACACAAAAAAACTAAATCTAAAATATCTCTACATGCAATTCATAAACCAGCAAATGTATGGTATAAAAACAACACACAAAAAGAATAAGGGATAACAACTTGACAAAAATGGTTAAGACCAAATCCTCGTGTCTCTAATCAGTGTGCCTGGAGGGACCTTCAATGAGTAATCAGGCTTCTGCTGTTTCTCTCCACCAAGCAAACCTGAAACATCAACCAGAGAGATAAACAGTAAGTTTGTGACACTAAACAGTAGGGCTGTTATACCATATATAGGTTTAGATCATCAGTTTCACTAAAACGTACCTGTGTACATGGTCATGGAGCACAACTGCTGTGCTAGATCAGCTCAGTAGATCATCTTCTGTCCTAGTGTAATTAAAAGCATTGTTAGAATAATTCAGAACAGCTTATAATCAGGGTATAATGTAAACATTTAATTTTTTAATTTACCAAAATTAGTGTTTCTTCATTTGGGCTTCCCTTCAGTTTATTGTAGTATCTCTTTACCTCCTCAAGCTCCATTGACAAGTCTAAAAAAAACAAAAAACATATTGTTTACAACAACTATTAGTTACACTACTGGAAATTTCTTTAATTATCCATTTAATATATAACATATTTTGTCTATTTTTTAGTGATTATCATATTTTTATCTTGATTGGTTCCCCTTACCTGGGATTGACTCCCAATCTGCTTGGAGTGACAGCTTGATTGATTTCTGCATTGTGTCCTTCAGGGTCTTCAGGATATCCTCCTAATTCAACATCAAAATCATCATCAGTTATCACTCTCACTGTCACATATTGTGTTCAGGATTAACTGGATCCATGAACTAACTCTTGAGATGTGTGTTCAGAGGACTTCGGGCTGGGCAAAAGGGTTAATAGCTACCTAATCATTTGGATATGTTTGTATAAACTGTTTGTGACATTGTTTTTAATATATATATCAAAAGCAGCTCTCAGAATGATGCTCATTCTACTCAAATGTAAAAAAAAAAAAAAAAAAAAAAAAAAAGATGACCAAGTATCATGGATGAAAAAAAATATGTGTGACAGAACATGTTTTACTATGTCAGCATATGATGTTTTATAAAATATGACAAACCTTCAAGACTCTCAGCTGGGTCAACATTTCGTGTTTGGCCTGCTGAAACATGATGTTCTTTGAATCATTTACATGCTGCTCAATAGTTTCCTGCATGTTTTTCAGCGTGTCCTGTCCTTCAAATGTTGCTGCTTCTACAATAAAACAAAAAAATGTTGTCAATTACCATTTTCTACAAAATGATGATGATATAAATGTGTATTTGGGGTAGCGTTTGATCTTCAATCTTACTTGTATAGCATTCTTGCATGGTTTTCTCGATTGTAGTCGTCAGACTGCTGTAGATTGTTTTCTTACGCTCCCGGATCATTTTGTTGAGCTTTGTCTTAATTTTCTCTTCCTTAGAGAGAGAGGTAAGTGTAAATCAACATATTTTCAAATAAAATCAAGGTAATACAAATGGCTCTTGTACCCGAAAAGCAGTAAATTATTTAAACAGCTCAGAATATGCTTTTGTGTTTAATTCTTCAATGTTTAGTCTTCAGTCATAAACTTGGGTGTTGGGTTGATTTACTCACTCTTACCTCTGTTTTGAGAAATTCAAGTTGCAGTTCAACGTCTTTGTACTCTTGAATCAGCCTCTCTGTGTCAAGTGAAAAGGTATTGATGGCCCCTTTGAATGGTGCACATTGTCTTTCATTTCTGAAACATGTTAACAAGTAAAAATGTTAATCAAGGTAGCACTGACAAATTTGGATTTTAATAATGTAATTTGTATGTATATTATATTACATAACTTATATAACTGTATAATGCATTAAAGTTTTTCAAATGGGCCAACAAAGGATTTTATGTCCTCATAAAGTTATTACTTACGGGAAGGTATTCTTAAATTCTTCATCAATGCTGTCAGTCAGACATGAAGCTAATGCCACATTGAGGTTTATTTGTTTCCCTGTTTTTGACTTGTACGTGCCATTGTTCTCAACCACACACTTTAGTGTCCCGTGAAAACCGCTACCTGTTTTCCCTCTCTGGTACAAAACAAAGAGGACAGTTGTTATTAATTTGAAGTACAAAATCAGTTGTTTTGAAGTCAATTTAATTCAAATACATACAGGATATAAGACGGACTTCAAGACTTTTTCACATGAACTTTTCGAGTTTTCAACCCCATCACGAAGGCATTTTTCAAAAGCTTTCTCAGCCTCTTCCATGGGTTTTGTGACTTTTACAAGTTCGTGCCTCATTTTTTCTTTAAGGATTTTGAACACATCTGTTTTTTGGACAGCCTGAAATCAAACACAAGACATCCAGTATTTAAAGAAATGAAAATAGATTTAGCTACATGGTTGGGTTTCTTTCAAGACTATACTCTTACTCTATGAAATTCTGTTGGTCTGGACTACAAACACCCATTAATTACTGTGGTTATGCAATCTGAAGCAACAAAATTCAGTAAATAAATAAAAAAAAAATTTTTTTGGTTTTGTTTTTGTTTTTTGTCATTGTTGTTTTTAGCCTCTGTGAGGTACTTTGTGTTGCTTTTAAGTATGAAAAGTGCCATATAAATAAAGTTTGATTTGATTTGATTTGAAATATGCCTTGATGACTAACATTTCTATAGTAGTGATGACACTACAGGTAAAGCAGTTTAGCAAGTATTTTATTGGCATTAAATCTGAGTTATTCCACATGAATTTAATAAGTCTGTAACTTGACTTTACCGTGTTCTCACTGAATCTGAGTGTAGTTCACTTCAGCTCACATACAGGCTATGAATTGTTTTATTTTCTATCAATAGTAATGACAATTAAAGACAATTAAAGAAGTTACTTGATCTTACCACTTCTCTACAGCGGGCCACTTGAATCAAAGAGAGAATCCCATAAGCTCCAGACACATAGTTTAATGTCTCTGAGTGACGGTCATTGAGATTTTGCAGAAATTCCTGAAGTCTGGGTATTTCTGTAAAAAATTGAAGCGCTTAATTCAAATAAATGTCTTAATACAATTATTGTAATAATATAATAATAATAATACAATAATTGAATTAAAGTTGCTGATTTAATTAATACAAAAGCGAGACTTTCACCTACCAGTTTCATCTGGATTTAGATGTTTCTTCTTTAGAAACCCTCTGGAGCTCACTGTGAACACTTTTAAACAGTCATCACTGAAATGTTTCTGAAAAGAAAATGAATGATGTTAATGCAGGCTTGCAGATGTAGACAGACTTCCTTTAGACTTTTTCAGTCAATACAATTTACCTTAACATTGGTTTGTTTATTGATTAATTTGTTGAACTCTTTCCTCACTTCTTCCTTGGCTTGCATGTTTCTTTCAGATATGAAAGCCTGAACACCACCTGCTGAACTATGAAGAAAAAATTTATATGAAGTGACACTTGTTACAGTTTTGAGTTTGTTCTGTTTATCGTTTTATTTTGTAGTTCTACCCTGTCTGTGTCTTGTCCAATTCTACTTCCTGTCTTGTTTTCCCGCCTTTTTTGATTCTGCACCTGTCCATGATTTGTCTCACCTGTCCCTGAGTAGTTTGAACTGGTGTCCTGCATGTCTATTTACTTATATGTCTTGTTCTGAGTGTGTGCGCTACAGTATAGTGTTCTTCTTTCAGCATTTTCCCTAGTCTGTTTTATGGTTCCCGGTTTTGGATCTCGCCTGTTTTTGACCCTGCCTTTGCCATTGCCCTTTTGGATTGTTTGCCTGGTTATTGAGCCTTTTGTTTGTGTTTTTTTGCCTGGATCTCCAGCCGCCTTTTGGTTAGTTCGTTTTTTGTGTTCCTTGGCTTTTCTATCCGGCTCCTGTGTTTCTTTTTGTTCATCCCTCACTGTTTTGTTATTAAAGTTAGGTTTTGTTTGTATACCCGTGCCTGCATTTGGGTCCACTCCTGGACCCAGCAGCAGTTGTTTCAGTTTTGTTTGAGGAGCCCCCACAGTGTCAGACCTTGAACTAACAACAACTAAGAACAAAGCATTTTACCATCGCAACCTGTGACATGACAAAGTGACAATATTATATATACACTTGCTTGTGTTTACTGCTGTTAAGCTCTTGACTGCTACACATGAGTGTCTAATTTCAATGTTAAATTTAACTGTACTGTATAATAAATCACTTACTGATCATCCAAATCTTCAACATCATCAGACTTGGTGCAAATAAAGTGAATCTGTTGACACTGGCCACCATTTCCCATGAGGCTACAGGTACCTTTCAGGATTTCCCAGGATTCTTTCTCTGATGCTGCTCGATTAATTTCAGCCACAATCCACACAGTAGAACAACTTCCAACAACCTGAAGGGCCATAATTGCAAGTGAAATATGAATAATTAATTATTAGTTTTGTAATAAGATGTTAGTTTACTTATAACACGTTGATACACAATAAAACAGCAGTGCATGTAAATAAATTACCCCTTTCCACATTTCATCTCTGCTCTTGTTACGGTCCCCATTTCCAGGAAGATCCACAAGTGTGACATGCTCAAGAAGAGCATTATTAGGCACCCTGACAGTCACACACTTTACTAGTGGCCAGTACCACCTCTTTATTTCTTCTCCAGCTTGAGAGTCATTTCTCGTGTATTTGACCAATTTTGTAGACAGCTCTTCAGCCTGGAATAAATAATAAAGTAAAATTAAGGTAACACAAGGCAACCTGATTCATATGGACATTCAAACTGCTTTACATACTGTTAAAAAAAAAATCAACATGTCTGTCATTTAAAGTAAAAACAAAGGCAGCAAATGGTCATATAGATGAGATTAATAAATGGCAATCCAGAAGTGGACAATGGTTACATTTTGAGAGATAATGAACAGTTAAGTATCAAGTTTAGAAGCGCATTGCAAACACGGTCAGATTTTGAGAGTGCCTTGGATCATCTGGGAGGTTACTGCAAGTATGTGTATCATAGTAGCATGAGGCCGCATTCAGACACGATCCAACGCTGCGGCAAAAACGCAGAAAGGGAGAAAGCGAGCTTTGGTCGAGAGACATAGACATTCAAGGAGATTGAGCAAGCGCTGGCCTCGATAAAGCTGGTTAATCAGCAAAATAAAAATCCTGATTGTTTCCGGCAGTTATGTTCAACACATAAAAACTAACCTCCCAGCAGCCCACCTCACCTCCCCACCCCAACACAACCAATTCGCAGCAGCGTCTGATCCTGTCTGAATGCGGCCTAATGCTGCCATCAAAGCAAAAGTTTTGAAGAATCTAAGATAATAAATATATAGTGCTTTATTGTGTTTTACACTTTTTATGTTTACCACATAATTCCATATGTATTATTTCATAGTTTGTGTCTTCAGTGTTAATGATTGTGTCCAAACTTTTGACTGTTACTGTATATAAATAAAGAACTCACTGATTCACATGTCAAAGTCTTCCTCTTGGAATCGAGAAATTCTGGAATTTCTCTGAAATATCTGGAATACATGAGCGTTTCAGGGGATTTGTCTTTCCATTCTTCTCCATACAGCGCTGTCAGCTTTTCAACAGTGTCACAATAATCTTCATCTTCATCATTTTCCTGAGCTGCATTGTCCCCAAGAAAATTAACTGAGAACCACAACTCATCTTTCCACTCCTAAAAAAAAAAAAAATATTTACATCTAAATGAATGGCACTTAATACAAACAGTGACTGTATTTTTACAGCCACATCATAACGTTTCAAATAGCTTTAAGTAAACTTATCTAGCTAATTTTTACCTCTTTTGTAATGAACTCAATGTCTGCCTCATACTTTGAACTCTGCATGTTAGCCTCCATTTTAATCATGACTGAGGTACATGCAGTGATGCTTCCAGAGGGCAAGAGATTCTTCTGTCCAATGACAGCATTTATCAAAGAGCTCTTTCCAGCCCCAGTTTTACCAAAGACACCGACCAGCTCCCTCTTATCTGTCTCCAAATCACTGATTTTAGTCCTGTTGTGGAACAGTTTAAATATGGGTTAGCTAATCTGGAAAATATAAAACCACTCAAAGGAATGTGTCAAAATCAGGAAGATGTCTGTTTTTGAAGGCACAACACTGTTTGAGTGAAGAGTCGACAGATGAAAAAAATCAAAATGTTTGCATAGATTTCTAAAGATGTTACTATGAATCATTGAATAATAATGTCTTAAACAAGCTAATCTAAACCTGATGGCTATCAAGTACCATTTGAAGTGTGAATGACGGCACAGACTGCGATCCAGGGAGTTGCTGTGAATACCACATATTTTTTTGTCTAACATAATTTTTTATTTTTTTTTTAAGGCATTTTTTGGCTTTTTCAAGCTTTATTTTTGACAGAGACAGCTGAAGAGTGACAGGAATGCGGGGAGAGAGAGATGGGGAACGACATGCAGCAAGGGACCGCAGGTCGGACTCGAACCCTGGGCCACTGCTGAGCCTTCGCGCATGGGGCGGATACTCTACCAACTGAGCTAATCGACACCCCGTCTAACATACATTTAAGATGAGTCTAAGATCAGTTCAAGTTTAAGATCAGAGCAAATCTAAGAATGGCTCAACACTACAGAACAGTTTATAATCTTTTACTGACACTGGTTCCTGGTCAGGAGTGGAACCAGGCCCACACAACAAAGAATATTGAATACAAAAAAACTGCATACTTACTTCAGGAAAGAATTGATCTTTTTGTTGTCTTGATTTGATATTCTCTTATCAACACATCTCATGATGTTTTTCACCTCAGACAGGATGCATTTTTCTGTGAGTTAAAGTAGAGAATTATTTAGCAGGGATCATGAACCAGTGTATCCAGTAAGCAGTAATTCACAATAAGTAGCCTTGGTGTACAAAAAGGAGGAAAAAAATGTATAAAGCATAAGAGGTGCTCTATCAAGTCACCGTAGGATGCATCATTAGGCTTATACTATGGCTATGATGGCTATATGACTCGCTTATCAACAGATTGTTGTCTAGGTTCAAAACATCATCCAATTAAAGGCCACAGTTATACTGTTTACCAGAAGCATATAAATTGTTATCAGTACCAGCACATTAATATACATGCCTTACCAGCGAGCCAGTGATAAAGAAGTATTTTCTGTGGCCAAGACATAGAAACATCTATACAAGTAAAAATTACATTACATAAATGTTAAGCCTTTTGTTAGGTTGTTGCTACAGTTTAAAAAGTAATATAAATACCTGTGTATGATTGCGTCTCACTGTCATTACATCGTCTTTTTGTTGGTGACTGCCAATTACTGGACTCGCCCTGAAGATCCAGCTTCCTCTTACCTAATTGGAATTCTTAGAAATACAAAAAGAAACCAAAAAGAAACGTTTGGTACATGTTCCTTTCACAAGATTAAAATCTGGTCTAAGTGTACTTCCTTCATCAAAGGTCTAAGATATTACTGCCTTGAAAACGTCAATGAGCTGTACATGTAATGAATAAGAGACTGTGAATCACACCTTTATCACTTGTGCCATTGGTGGATGGGCAAACCTGAGGATGAACAAGAATATTTTATTTTAAAAGTTTTTGATCAAGCAATTATATTCACACAAGCTTTGTCCTCATACAAACATACAGCATTTATTCTCTCATACAATCAGGTATAAGCTTGTTTTCCTCAGTCCAAAGCACTGATCCAATGTGACAATTCTTCATAGATCAATTTAGTGCCTCAAATGCATATTAATGAAGAATAGAAGTACGTTTACTGATTACATGCCTGTGACATCTAGTGTCATCCTTACATGAACACAATTAGCTGCCTCTTCATGCTCCTGTTGACACTGTACATAAAAATAAAAACTAAATAAGTGGCTATGAAAAAATTTGAGCAGACATTAAAAATATAATCTGTATGATTATAATAGTTGCTGATAATGTTACAGGTTAGTTTAAAGGTGGACCTAAATGCACTCACGGAGGTAAGTAGAACAGGTTATCTTAGCTTAGGATAGGTTGTACACAAAGGATGAAACAGGTGTGTTGCTGTGGGTGTGTCTATACCTGCTGAATGTAACCGCTGTGAAACAATCAGGAAATTACTTTTTATTTCTCTGATTAACAGCTTTATCGAGGCTGGCGCTCGCTCACTGTTATTGTTACTGTATGTCTCTCAACCAAAGTGCTCTCTCTCTCTCTCTCTCTCAAACCATCGGACACAAATCAAATTAAACTTCTTCATGTCATTATTTTGCGGCGTAAACTGTGAGTCAGACTCAGATTTAGAAGCTGGGTACATGAAATAAACAAAGTGAGAACACACACACACAGGTAGATTATCAGAGTTTAGTCCATGAATCCATCTGGATAGTCTCAGTTTCAGAGACATTTCAGGCTGTCTGTGGAGGTTTGACCGATCTGAGTGTGACGAAGGACGAAATCCGAGGTCTGGGCGTATTTTGGGTTTCTTAAGAAACTTTCATTTCTTTAATTTTGATAAGATTTTGGCTTCTAATGTTTTAGTATGATAAGAAAATCACAAGATTTTGTGAAATTATTTCAATGTATGTGTTTTTTGGACATTTGTACAGCAATTAAGAATATCGCGATAATATCGTTAACCGTGATGATTTGGTCACTATAATCGAGATGTCAAATTTTCCATATCGTTACATCCCTACCCAGGAGTGACAGAAAAAGAGAGAGAGAAAAAGGGCTGGACTATACCAGAGTCCGGTGGCAAATAAGGCGCTGCCCCCCTGGAGGCCGGTGGTGGGCAGGAGGAGCGAGGACTGCTGGGGGCGGCTGGACCGCCGACGGGGCAGGAGGAGCGTGGACTGCTGGGGTTGGCCGGGCCGCCAACGGGGCAGGAGGAGGGAAGACTGCTGTGGTCGGCATGGCAGGAGGAGGGACGACTGCTGGAGTCGGCCAGGCCGCCAACTGGGCAGGAGGAGCTGGGACTGCTGATGTCGGCCGGGCCGCCGATGTTGTGGTGGTCTGCTGTTTACTGGTTATTAGCTGTACCTGGGTGGCCAATATACTCATCGTATGCCCCATGGTTTCCAGCCTCTGGCAAGTGTCAACAGCGGTGGCTATGCACTCCTGGAGAGCAGGAGGAGGGAAAACTGTTCGGGTCAGCCAGGTCGCTGACCGGGCAGGAGCAGCAAGGACTGCTGGAGTAGGCTGGGCCGCCGACAGGGCAGGAGGAGGGACAACTGCTGATGTCGCCCGGGCCGCCGATGGTGTGGTGGCCCGCTGTTTATTGGTTAATAGCTGTACCTGGGTGGCCAATATACTCATCGTACGCCCCATGGTTTCCAGCCTCTGGCGAGTGTCAACAGCGGTGGCTATGCACTCCTGGAGGTTTAGGAGTGTTTCCTCAATCCTCTCAGAGTTTATATGGGACGCTGGGTCCATATCAGGCCACATATCTGCTGGGTCTAAGATGGTCTGTTTGTTCTGTCACAGGTTTGTCCAGAAGTGGACCCAAATGCAAAAACAGAGGTAAGGACACCAGGTATGTTATAACTTGAGTCTCCTCTAAAATATTGCCCTTGCAACAGCATCAGGAGCACCATTAAATCATTCTATCCAGCCGCTGAGCCTCCATTTGATTAATTTGCTGCAAACAAATTCATCAATTACCAAGAACAGCAACAGCCAGACATGTTGGGTGTGGGATTTAGCATGAAAGTAGGTGGATGGGAATCCACAAATGTAATCCATATTAGCAAACAAATAACAGCCAATATTTCAATATGTTGTAGCTGTGTCCCTTTTTGTTATTGCTACCTGCTATATGCCTAAACATTGTAAATGTAGGTCACAAATACTTGACTGCACTGCCTTCAACACAAACTTCAATGTTCAAGCCTCTGTCAAGGCTATGAAGCTTTATCATGACAAATGTTATGTTGTGTAATCAAAGCTGAATATCCACTTCTAATTTCTACTGTAAGGCATAGTAACAAACAATGATACATCCTCTAGACAAGCTGCAAATTGCGTTACTTTACTGAGATACAATGTCAGTTTTGGCTGATCTCTTTAAAATAACTGTTGAGAGCGGACAGTGATAGAAATCAAGCCCTTGATAACTGAACTGTCTTAATAAAACATTTTAAATTACATCAACAGGGAAAGTAAACAGAACCGCAGAATTACCTTAGTGTCTCATTAACATATTAAGTTGTAAATGTAATGAATTAATGTTAGTGTACTTACATTTTGTCTGTTCCTCTTCACTGCACAAAGATGACCCCTTTGGTGCTTCCTTTATATTGTCTCCCCCACTCACCAGTGTAGTTTCCTTTTCTCGCCCACAAAGCAAATACAGCGAGATCAATTCAACTACGTAGCAAAAGCTCGGGTTACCACACTATGACGCCACTAGCAACGAACACACCTAGCAACAAGCACATTAAGCAGTCTTTAAAAAGGGGTGGTGGATCAAAGGTAAAAGTACAGATTCTTGCATTACATTTTATGATCATATCATGTCTTTTTATGCTAATCTTAATCTGAAAAGTAACTAGAAACTCTATCTATTATGTAGTTGAAGTATACATTGTCATACTTCCACTGTACTTTTGTTACTTTCTAACACTGTGAAAAGGATAGGACAACAGGGGAGGTTTCTGCTCATTGCTGCTGTACTGATGACTCCTACAGGTTGTTTATGGTGCTTACACTCTGGTGGAGACAACACCTCCTACTGGTCACATCCTCCCTAAAAAGTGTGTGATAAACACACATACATGGCTGTAAATATTGGTACCCTTGATACGTGTCCTTTTGGTTTACACTTTTGAACACAAATTGTCAAAATAGCTGAATCCCTACTTATTCTACAAAGACAATTTAAAATAACTTGAACAAAATTATTGGTGCCCTTTAAAAGTTGTAGGTATTTTTCTCACTCTGCTGTTTTGTGCCACTGTGTGCATCACATTAAACATGGAAAACAGAAAGACAAGGTGAGAGTGCTCTGAGAAGATTAGTAAAAGGTAATAGGCAAGCACGGTCAACATAAAGATTACAGGACCATCTCCAAAGAGCTTGATGTTCCTGCAACCACTGTTGCAAATATTTTCAAGAAATTTAAGGCTCATGGGACTTCAGCCAACATCTCCGGACGTGGCTGCAAGACGAACATTGGTCTGTGATTGAACAAAAGAATTGCTGGAATGGTCAAGAAAGAACCAAGGAAAATTTCAGAACGGATCCAAGTTGATCTTAAAGTTGAAGGTACAATAGCTTCAAGTTGCTCCCTTCATTGTCTGAATAAAAATGGGCTCCATTGGTAGAAGACCCAGGAAGACCTTTTAAGGGAGACACAAAAAAACATAGAAAAAAAAAACAAAAAAGCAAAAGCATCTGATACTGCTGTGAAGCTTGTTTCACTATGTGAAAATCAATCACGATGCTTGATAAAATAAAAGTGTACCATCAGTTGTGTGCACCACCAGAGGGCAGTAGAAGTCAGTGTTTTGCTGAATGGATGATTTGATTTCTCCCCACAGTATGCATGTAACATTTGAACATGGAAGATTCGGTGATTAAAGATGTATGGTAATGTTCAGAATGATTAGAATGCCATTGTTTGACTGTTTCTGATTTTATTAACCAGCTAGAATGGTCTGTGATTAGTCAAAGAGATTCATCAAAAGAACAGTTATCAAGTCTTATTCTGTCTGCATGGACATAATTGAAGATCTTTCAGCTCATTGTTTTGGTTTTAGGCTCTGATACCAATTGCACTATACCACATGACAGGCAGACAAATTTAACAACTTGATGGGGAATACAGTACACCATTTAGCAACTAAAGAGATAGATATTTACTTAAGGAGTTATTGGTAGGGCTGTTGTATCGTTCAAAAAATTACAGTACCCTTAAAGTAATACTGATACAAAAAGGGTACTTCAACTGACACCTCATGTTGAACAAGCCACTCGCTTTGTGAGGACTGTGTAGCTGCCCATTCTGAAGTTTTCTTGTTTGATGAGATGTATTATAATGTTGCTTTATAGTGTTATGATGTACTTGGTACGAGGTGACTGTACCAAATAAACTGGCATTTTAGTGTATGTTTGGGTGACTCTGCAAATGAGCGTCTCTGTTCACCTGCCTCCAGAGCCAAACCCAGCTGACCAGACCTTTCCATGACCCTGCTCAGTGGTGACAGCTGTACCCAGTCTCTATGGAACAACACACCATCCCAGAACAGGTCAAACAACGGTTCCTTCAAGACTAGGTCCCTCAAGACAGACAGGCAGTCAGACCAGGTCTTGAGCAGGACCTGACTCAGAACCAGCCACCCAGGTGTGCCCTGTTCGCCCTTGCACAACTACTCTTCTATTTACCACTTGTTTACCTCACTTTACCTCATTTCCCTGGTCTATATTTGTAGTCATGCTGAGCAGTTGGGGGATTTTCCTGTTGACAGATTAATTCTCAAACATCAGAAAATCCAGAAAAACAGATTAGTGGTCACCTTGACTGTGGATGTGAGAATTAATAGACAATAAAAACTAAGATATCACTAGAGGTGAAAGGTACAAATAAACATACAGGTGCACCTTTGGACTTCAACCAAAAAAAGGCAAATAGTAAACCTGCAGGACAGTTGTGTTTGCTCCTTCCTGAGTACAGTGCATGCGTACGTGTGTCTCTGTGGCATATACAGCCACTTCCTCTGCCCAGAGAGGGTCATTTTCAGGCCATGGTCATTAAGAGGTAATGCAAGCAGTAAGAAACTAAACCTGGCTTTAATACTGATTCTTATCTAGTTAAAACCTTTTATTATTCCCATCTTGTATGCCCCTAGACTTGCGCTAAGAACCACCACACCATAACTAATGCTACTGCATTTATCATCACCTGTAAAGTACACTAATTAAAGTCTGACAGTACTACACACACACAGATATGAACACTCAAAACTCATAAAGTAGTTTACCGAAGCATGTGAATTAGAGTATTGTTCATGGTGCCCTTGAAATGTCCTCAGCACTGCATTAAAGTCTACACAGTTCTTTAACTTAAAAAAAAGAGACCAACAGCACTTGCCATACTATGTTCTGTAAATCCACATATAAAGAACCAGATTAACGGACAGGGCATACAAATAAAACACTTATTGAAAAGCCTACTCACACTCAGTCAGATGTTGTCTAACTATATCTTTTTTTGTATGTTCTGTTATCTGTTATGTGTTTTGACCCTCAGGGCCATAATACATATTTCTGTCTTTGTATGAACATAGTTTTAGTAGTGAATCCACACAGAGTTTTACACATCTGGCCTCTTCTGTCTGCATCCCATAGCAGCTAGCAGAGTACTGATCCCCATCAAGGCTACACTTAGTGCCTTCTGAAACATGGAGCAATATACCTTGCAGTTATTTCCAGAGATCAGCTTCAGCCATGGATCAACTCTATATACTTTAACCACATTTCCCCATTAGCTATATAGTTTAACACCTGGGCATGAAGGGACCTTTACATAAAGGGACCTTCAGTGAGTCAGTGAGTGTGCCTTTTCAAATGAAGTCAAATGTAGCAGGATTCAATAATCCCACTAAACAATTAATAAGTTCTTGCAAACTTCAGCATGCAACCTCCTTGGACAAATATGAAAACAAGCTACAAAATTTAAAACCTCAGAAAATGGAGTTCAGGACTATTTAATACTTTTTAATGGCCTGATTTGTTACTAAATTGATTTAATTTTAATTATTTTAAGACCACTGCAATCTCATCAGCCTCAGCTGTACTTGTGTTTACTGGTAGTTAGTAAAGGTTAGTACTAATATGAGGTCCTATCTCTCTCCCCCTCCTTTCTTTCATATTCTTCTGCTTTGTTATCACCACTCTTCTTTCATTAAACTGTGGCCAGTCTACCATCTTTGTTGTCAAACATATCTCCCTAGTCTCTGTATGTGTGTGTGTGTGTGTGTGTGTGTATGCGTGTGTCTGTGTGTACAGGCGCATGGAGTTTGTCAGTATTCTAGCAGTGGGTAAACACTGCCTCTGGCCAAGAAAAGCTGTGGTGGTAGTGATGTTGTGCATGGTAATTGGAGGGAAGACAGGCATCTGCCCAATGTAAAGCAGCTGGATTAACTTGGTGTGTATAAATCCAGCAAGCCAAGTGGACTGGCACCGTCTCAGAGGACCTGGGATCTCTTCTAAAGAAACTCTGTAGAGGATGCCAATGTGTGAGTGAAACATGTATGGAATGATGCTTCCACAAAGTGAGCGGATCAGCTTGATTTAAGAGTCTCTAAGTGAGATCTTGATTATGGAGGAGCTTCAGAACATGTCCTCCTGTTTAAGTAACAAGAGTTGTTACTTGGTAACCAAACACAACCAGTCACACGCCGAGGATAAATTTAAGAAGGAGGAAAAATGGAGGAAAGATGAGCCTTCATTAGTCTTCTTTCTTTCTCTCTCACCCCCTCTGTTTTCAGACCATAAAAGGCAGGGATGTTGTGTGATGGATGGCAACGGAGACTCTGACTGAACAGAGAGCTGTGGTGCCACTCTACAGAGACCCTGCAGTTTCTCCATTCAGCTCCATTCATAGATGACAGCGCGGGGGGAACCACCTCTCCTACTGAGCAAAAACACCACATCCTGCCTGCCAGCCCACCTCCCCACTCCCCTCTCTTGTCCTCAGATCCAGACCTAGTAACGCTGCTGTATTTTTATGGTGTTCGACAAACTGCTCCTTAGCAACCAGACCAAAGGCACCAGGAGGCCCATGCCAATAAAATCAGCTCCATTCTTCAAGGGAGAGATAACACTCACTAAAGATATGTACTGTTTTCCTCTCATGAAAATCAGGAATGAAGTTTAGCAACTACGCTATCACATATATTAAATGTAGAGCTAAATTCATGGTTTAAAATGTGAAGGCCGAAACAAGACAAAGATGACATGAAAGTCAAGTTCTAAACTATAAAATACTTTAATTTAGGATCTTATGCTCCTTTATTGGTTGAGACCACTTAAAGAACTATATTTAGGCTAATAAAATCCCCCAAACCCCAATGAACAGAGATAAATTAAATTATGCTATTTCTTAAGGGTAATTCACCTCACAGACGTTTTTACTCAACAGCCACTCTCTTTTCCACTTTAATCCCAGTTGCAAAATGCTAGGAATATGAAGTCAAGTCATGCCACAGCATATAATGAAGTACAATTAGGTGTGATATATAGACTGCATTTTACATAGCACTTTATACATAAAAGTAAACATTCAGTCTTATAGATCCATGCTAGCCCCCTCTTTACATTTCTTTATGTAATCATCACCTCTTCACTCCAATAAATCTGACTGGGCATGATTGTATGAGTTGAGTGCTGCTCTGTTGACAGCCTGTGTTTCACGGAGTGGAAAAGCCAGCACTGTATGCACACATCCACACACACACATTTACAAATGTTGATGGAGCTAAGGCTGTCTCAAACTCTGTGGGATTCCAGGAAAGTTAACAACGTCCCCTTTCCCTCCGGCTCTTCTTCCATCCCTTCCCTTCTTCCCACATCAGTCCTTCTTTCTCTCTCTCCAACGGACATCCCACCACCACTAGTTGCTTCTACATCATTATGAATATAGCCAGTTTCCTCTTTTCCATATGCTGTATCCTTCCTACATTGCAAGAATATTCTGTCTCTGAAAAAAGCCTTGCAGTGTGAATCAAAAGAACTACATCAACACTCTTTCTGTACCTCCTGACTATGAGAATTTCTTTTACAAGATGCTGTTGACTTTACATTAACCGATGCCATGTTACACAAAAGGTGATGACAGTCCTCTGAGGAAGCCCTTGCCGCTGCGCCATGTGTCTCTGTGTGGCTTGAACGCAGTCTGCGGCCATGTCTCCCCAGCGTGAGAGCTCAGGCAGCGGGCTCATCTGTCGCCAGGCGTGGTGAGACATCTTCCACATCCTCCTCTGCCGCCTGTCTCCTCTCTCGCCCCACCAGCATGGCTAGGCATTTGGCTTAGTACACTACACCACACAATTATAACCATCCCAGGATAACCATTTAAAATTCTCTCATGCCTGCTGCTTTCAGATTTTGTTAACGGCTGTCATGTTTGTACTGTAAGCCCATACCGTGCTGTTAAAACAAAATGTCTCCACTGTTGAGGAAATGAATGGAGTGGATTAAACGCTGGATTACTTCGATAACAAGGTTCAGACACTCATACATCCTTTGGCAGGACACCAACTATCATACCACAATGCATTACGGATGTGATTTACCTTCTGTATATACTCCTTTATTATTTATACAATTACACTTGATAAGGCTCACAGAAGATCATTTGGCTTTGATTTTATAAAGGTAGAGAGCATAGCATCCCTCTTGCTGACTTTCAGTGGCTCAACACTCACCCTGACATCACTGATCTACGACCACACTGTAGCTGGACCTAAATCAATGACAGTATAAAGATTATAAAGTAGAGATTAAAGATTTTCTAAAGCTTTCCGAAGCTCTGTTTTGAAGCCGAAAATATGCAACGCTGGCCACCGCCATGTTGGATGTTCTGCTTCTTCCGCCTCCCGTCTAGTCTAAATGTCGGCAAAGACGTGGATCATCGGCGGACCTGAGGCGGGCCAAATGATGCCTGGGTGCTCTAATAAGCCGTCTGTAACGGCACTTACATGTCAATCAAGCCGCCACGCAGTTAATTATGCACAACTTTAAGCCATAATATCACTTGAACAGTTGAGTTACATTTTAACACGGGCGCTTATGGAGACTGACTCACTTCTGCAAGTGGTCGCTTGAGGAATTACAGTTTTTCGCACTTCCACAATGGCTTCATTTCCCAGCACTGGAGGTTGCCGCTTGGCCTAAACACACCACACCTCCCTCCCCTTCACCGACTATTGTCTTACCTCCCCTCATTCAGGACAGGATTGAAAAACATTTTTTTCTCTTTGGCTTTGGGTCTTTGATTTCTCTAAATCTGTCCGGGAGGAATTTTAATTTGTAGCTGGGCTCAAAAGAGTGTGACGGGGAGCAGGGAGGGAGAAACAGGTGCAGCAGGGTAGAGTTCCCTCCTCCTAGCTATGGAAATAAACATGATTGACTGTGCTATGTTTATTTTATCTAGACACATACTTTAGAATAAATTCTACCCTGTGCATCCATCAAACATGCAGTTTTACTCTTCTTACTTCTTCTTTGCTCACCTTTAATAATCTTACCGAGAGATACCGTAGGCTATTAATCAATTAATTGTTTGATCCACATACAGTAACATCAACAAATAGTTAAAATGTCAATCACAAGTTTCCGTAGCACATAATGACATTTTCAGGTTTCCTGTTTGGCCTGACTGACAGTCCAGAACCCAGAAGACAAGCTGGAATGAATGATTTTTGTCATTTTTGCATAAACAAGTCTACAGTCATGCTAGTGGCTCTGTGCCTGTACCTAGCAGGAATACAAAATATTATAATTTAAATGCTACAAAGTATTTATTCGATCAATAACTAGTCCCTTTTTAAACAGTTTTCAATTATTCAAAACACTGTACTTTGAGTGTTTTAGCAATTTAAAAACAAATATATATATATATATTTAAAGATATTCTTTTGGTCTTTTTTTCAAGCTTTATTTGATAGAGACAGCTTAAGAGTGACAGGAATGTGGGGAGAGAGAGAGATGGGGGAATCGAACCCTGGGCCGCTGCGGCAAGGACTGAGCCTTTGCACATGGGATGGATGCTCTACCAACACCCCTTAAAACGAATATTTACATTTAGCTGAAGCTTTTATCCAAAGCGACTTACAGGGAGCAATTTGGGGTTCAGTATCTCGCCCAAGGACACTGCACGACATGCAGACTGGAGGAGCCGGGGATCAATCCACCGATCATCTGATTAGTGAACGACCCGCTCTACCTCTGAGCCACAGCCGCCAAATATTACACCCACGCAGAAAAAATAAAATTACTTAGAATAATCATGGAAACTGCATAAAACCCTGCATAAACTTTTTTGTTTGTTCTTTTTGTTCTGTACTCTCAGTTGCATACACTCTTACTCTACGACTCAAAGTCCTTCAAAATAAAATGAAACAAGCTAGAGTCATGACTATGGAGCATTGTGCGTCTCTCTCAGTGCAAGCTGCCAAAATAAAATGCATGTGCAATATCGGCTGTGTAAAGATAAGACGGAAAGGTCAGAAAAGACAAGAAACGTCTGGCAAATGGCTGTGGGTGAATTTCAGGCTGGACACTGCGATAGTCCCAACATGGCGCTTTGATTGGCGGGAACGACGCCATAGCAGGTAGTAGACATCTAGCTACTCCTCACAGGGTCACAGAGTGTCCTGGGCCTCGCTATCTAATAAATGTAGCTCATAAGATCACTTTGTGTACACACGGATACGGAGTTAGGTTTAGTTTTAACACACACTAGCGATATGCAGCAACATAGCTACTGATGCGATTAGCATGCTAACGTGCTAATCGCGATTAGCATCAAAACCTTTACCAACTGCATCAAATTAGTAGCGTAATAAAAAATACACACATGTATTTACCTTCTGTATATGTATACATCCTCAACGAGGTGGTTTAGCTGTGTTGACTGAAGTTCTGGACAAGTTATGGACATGTCCACATCAACAATCTAGCTTGTAGCTTCACACCACGCGGTCTTCATGAAGCTAACCCCTCTACCTTGACAATGACAGTGTCATCATAGTGATTCGGTTTGTGACAACCAGTACTACAAACTATTTGACTTTAAATTAACTTTATTAAAACAAGAGTAGACATGTATCCCAGTGCATATGGTTTTAACAGTTTATTGTTTTTAATTCACAATTAACCATTTAATTTATTTATTTTATTGAAATAAAAAAAAAGTTTTATGGTCATACATTAAAAACATTTAAGTGTTTATTTAAAAATTAAAGTTTAGACTGGCTTACTCTGGGCATAATAAATATCTGCACAAATTCAATCACACAGCATATTATGCTGCAGATCTGACAAGATAAAGCAGTGAGAATATGCTCACTATAATGAATATTGACTAAAAGTGGATAAAATCTGTTTTTCTGCTGACCCTGTCCACAGCAGCACTTTGCTCTACTTCTGTGCCAGGATTTCTGTCTTCAAACTGGATAGATCTCTTACACCAACTATGGATATTCAAAAAACATGAACTATCTATAACTGAACTGTAAATGATTAATCAGTTAGCAATATTCTTTCAATCAACTAATAAACAAGTCCATTAATCATTTCAGCTCTAATAATAAGGACATAATAAGTCTGTGGTGTGTGGTTCCCACCATGCAGCTCATCCACCAGGCCCTCCTCAATAAAAAAGTTTCCCTGGATTTGTCAAGCTGCTGGCCTCCTCTGTGAGTCCTCATGAGTGATGGTTTTATTAATCTTCTACTTTGGCTCATGGAAGGAAAGGCTAGATGGAGAGAGAGGTAAGAAGTGAAAAAAGAGAGAGGGAGAGATCCCAATTTTCCTCATGAACAGCTTGAATGTGACATATTATTGAGGGCTATTAAAAGAGGTACTGTAAATCAACCAAAGTCAAAACATACTTTTAGGGCTTAAGAACACGTTTTAATATTAGCAATGTAGCAAAGCAAAGTATTTAAGGAGCCCATTCATACCCTGACCTTTTCTCTTACTTTCTCTCTTGTCATTCCCTCCCTCTTGTCGTTAACACAGAAAACAAATCCAAAATTATTCAGAGTGAGAAAACATAAATGTAGTCATATGGAACTTTACTGGTGAATGAAGCACACAAAAGACAAAGTGTTGGCTTCTGCGTTCTCAGAGAAATCCTTGTTTTATAGGCAAGACTGTGTTTGTATTCATTTGGATTTATTTAAAACTTTCCAATCTGCCTGGTAAATGTTTTAGGAAAAAATAAATCTTGCCGTGAAGCTGCTAACTATTGACGGTGGGAGTGGTGCAAAGGCCAGGAAGACTCAACGTGAATGCTGTCTCTCTCTTTCACACACAATATTGACAGACAAATGGAAAGACAGACAGACAGACACATACAGTACAAACACCTACTTTTATATTTGCTCTCATTCACAGGTTACACCTTTAATGCTTCCTCCCACTGGTGCAGAGGTGATAGAGGGCCAATTGTCTGTTACTGTGTGTGCAAACGTTGCTTGGTGTGCATGATGTGCTAAATTATATAACACTAATATCCTTCCTAATGTGGCTGTTATCTCAACAGAGGGGGAGGTGTAGGAAAGAAACAAACATTTTTAATTAATGAAACAAAAAGTGAGAAACCTAAGGGGCTTTTGGTCTCAGGGTGAAAAATAAATTACTGAAAAATATTCAGCAACTAATCCTCTATGACCTACAGATGGCGCAAGATAACCAGTCATAAAGTGATGTATCTACTTTGACCCTTGTGTTTCTGTGTCCTGGTGTTCCTGAGACTCAATGTGTGATTTGTGTGAACCCGCATGTGCGTGTGAGAAAGTGTGTTGCTCCCATTACAACGTCTGTGAAGGAAGTTGACTCACAGAGAGAAAAACATTGACCCTATTTGTCCTGCCATATTATAGCTTTTCATACACACTCATTTACATTGACTTATTGATCTCAAGCACACATTTCTATTGTGTGACAGAAAAAAGTCTACCACTTTTTTTTGTAGGTTAGCAGGACGATTACCTGAAAAATAGACCTGAAGTAATTAATCAGTCTATTTTAATCAACTTTGATTAAGTTTCTTTGTGAAACAGAAATGCCACAAATTTACTGGTTCTAGCAAAATTAGGCATTTTTCTTGGGTGTTGAGCTGTGGGTTAGACAACATTCAAAGATGTCATCCTGAGCTCTGGTAAGTTGCATTTTATAGATCAAACCATTTCAATTAATGAAGAAAATGCAGCCCTATTGACAGAAAACTAAAGTATATTGTACAGTGTTTCCATTATTTTGTCTAAAATTATACACTTACAGTATGTCATACAGTCGACTAGACTCCACACCTCTCTCTATACTCTGTACATACGGCCTTCTGTGACTGCCAAATGATTTTTATCTACCCTGTGTAAACATATAAAGGCTATATCTGACTGTGGGAGCTCCTCTCTGACTATTTGACTATACAGCAGCAGTGTTAGTGGAGGCCCAACTGGCTTCACTGGGATCCACCTCCTGGTTCCTCCACAAACAGAAGGAAACCTCGAGGAAGAGCAGCTGATTGATTCAGTTTCCACGCATCCCGTTGCTGGAGGGAGTCAGGGGAAGTCGGGAGGTGCACAAGAAGCTGACTGGAAAACTAAACATGACAGCGCCAGAGGAAGGTATGGCACAGTTAAAGGGTGGAGGGTTGGGGTGAGCTGGCATACGTTTAAGACTCCTCAATAGTGGCATCCATGTAGAAATCCCTCACCCTCCCTGGCCTAAATCTCACCACTCAACGTCCTGAAAACACACCAGAACGCCCACAGGTCAGTATCAATATTTGCTGTACCAGTACAGCCCTCCCTGCCTGTTATTGTGTGGGTGAGTTGCCTCCCCGTACCTGTCTGCCTGCTCACCCTAGGTGCTGCCATCTTTAAAACTTGATAGATATGGCCTAACATGTTTGGCACGAGGAGACGGGTGAGCATGCCATACAGAAATACTGACCTGCATAATGTCAGACATATTGGCAGGTAGACACGCCAAGATATTTCTCCCTTCTATCTTTTTTTCCACTTTCTTGAAGGTTTCCATGTGAGTTGTCAAACTGTATTCTCAAGCGCATCGTAAGGTCATCAATACACCAAAATAGGATTTTAGCACTATAAATCTTTTGGTCATGTTATTTTGCACTTATTTTGTACTATGCTAACTCTCCTTATTTACCCCAAATGCCTTTCTTTCTGTTATTGGCCCAGGCTTGAAGCCAAAATCCTTTCCTGGCATCTTTGTTTCTATAAGATAGCCGACAATCTGGAAACATTTGAGAGCAAGAACGGGATGACATGCAATAAAGGTCACCAGCCGGAGTTGAACTGAAGACCTCCCGTTTTAATGCTGCTGGTCTGTCACGATGTCCTGAAGGCAAAACTTTTAACAAGCCAGCCAAAGGGGCTTTTCTCAGGTTTGTTTGTAGGTAGGATGCACCTGAGTCATAAAGCCTTGCTCTGTAACTAGCGGCCCTTTAGCTGATGGCCCATTAGATTGGCTAGCTGACCCAACTGCACTGCCCAAAGGATCAGAAATAACAGGGCTGAATGGTGCAATTGTAGACGAAAGAGAAAGAGGGAGGGTGGGTAGACACAGCAGGGCATGCATCAAAGTATTTATTCAGTATACCCTACCCTGCCCCCCAGTGCCACCACCACATGGCCTCAGGGGGCTTCACATCTCATATGATAAGAGGGGAATTTTCCATGTATTAAAAGTAAAAAATAAATGACTGTGTGGGCCAGTATTTTCGCAGTATATCATGAGTGTGTTGCAGCTTTTGTAACTCAAACATGATCATGTGCCTGTTGGACAGATAACATCTGAATGAAAGTCTTGAAAAGCTGGCTATCTTGCTCTCCTGTAGAGGGGGTTAAATGCCAGTGCTAGATGAGCCCAGTGGCTTCACGCCAAAATCCCAAGCCTATTGAAGTTTATTCAAGCTTTAACTCAACCCTGCCAACAAATATTTCTTTGAGGAAAAAAAAAAAACTGAGAAGAAAAACGTCGAAAGACAGCGAAGCAAGTCCTTGCCAGTGGAGAAGCACTATGCACACAGAAGCGTATTACAGCCAGTAAGAGCTGAAGCATCGAAATGCCTCAATATTGGACAGTCCCCAAGAGGGAAATGCACACAGATATGTTTCTTCTTGTAGTTTGTTACGCAAGTGCCTGAAGTTGTCTTTTGCTGTTTTCCCTCCTCTGTATGAAATTTGTCAAGGTTCAAAGAGGACAGTTTTCATCTGCAGTGCAAGCCTCATTGACTGTAAAACAGAATTTGTGTGCAAGAGCATGCTGCCTGTCTGTGCTGTGTCTCTATTTCAGTTTGGCTGTTACAAAGTACAAACTACTTTGCAGATACATTTTTGAAGGAAGCAAGTGCAGCAATAAGCTCAAGTGGGGTTTAGTTTTCTCTCTGCCTGTTGATGTTCTCTTCTGTGCCTCATCTTTCATGTCAGACTGTCACTGGCGTCCTGCAGGGTCGAGTGTTGGGTCACGTCAGTGCGGTGCCAAGTGTCCTGGTGTCTCCATTGCTGTAAAGCCAGACTAACACACACATCTATGTACAAGGAATTTACACGCGCAAACAGGCAGACACATACACAAAATGCCAGTGGTACACACACATGTATGTGACATGCATACTGCACATGCATGCACAAATGTATGCATGCTCGTATAGACTGTAGACTCTATCGTGGCTCTAGTCTCTTTGCCACCTGATCAATCACCCCAACTGCCATTAGATCTACAGGAGAGGCATTCCTTCCTAACAACTGGAGAAGGGGGTAGTGTGTGTAGAGAGGAGGAGGGGAGGAATTGAGACATGAGGGCAAAAAATGTCATGTCTTAAATCTAATAAATTTGAAAAGGAATATATTTCCACCCCAAACCAATGAGCAAAGTTAGTATGACTGAGAATAACGGACAGAATGAAAATGAAAACTGTCTGTCTATTCATTTTTCTGCAACAGTGGACAAGGTTTCCTCTTTCTTTTTTTTCCATTTTGCGATTCCACTTCTCTCTGGCTCTGTGAAACATAGCTGGCAAATGTAGGAGGAGAAAAAAAAACTGTTGAAAAACTAAAGCTGCCTCTAGCTTGGGCTGTGTTGATGCATGTTTTGCATCACACTAGTGAAAAAGTAGTAGAGGAAGAGTGAAGACTAGAGGGGATAAAGTACTTTATCTCCCCTGCTGTGCGTATCTTTCACCCCATCCCTCCTTCTCCTCACCTCTCCACTCTTTGATATTCTCTTTCTTCTATTTGCTGAAAGAGCTGACTATGCTGGTCTCAGTGAGTGCTCCAAGTGAGTGTGTGTGCTGTGAATTGTTCCCCTCTTCCTTGATATGATGAGAAAAGCTTGAAATAACAATGTCTGTGGGCGGAGTGAGACCCCTCTGTTCTCTGTTTCATCTCTTCTCTCTCTCTGTTCTCGCTTCTCCAGATGACAGTGATGCTCTCTGCAGATCTCCTGCAGGTGTGAGCCTTTTGACCCCCTCTGGGACAAACTGCACACTCATCCCTGTGCAGACACACACATACAGTATGTGAGTGTAAACGCGTGCACAGACATTTACATGCTCAAACATTCACACAAAGGCTCTAGCACGTGCATATACTACACAAGCATGGAAATGAAAAAGGAAGCCACCTGTCAAATAAAGTACGCAGAGTGCATTTCCATCCTCTAGGTCAAAACCTGAAAACTCCATTGTTAACCATCAGGTGGCAAACTAAGCAACCATCCAGTAAAAAACTCAGGTTGAAGCTGAGTGCATGTTTGCGTGCTTGTGTGTGTGTCATGTTGTCTGGTTTAAGGAGAGGACAAACGTATGCACACCATGCTGCTATGTGGACAGGATTATCACAGGATCTGACCTGCTGACCTTGAGGAGGTCATGTGTGAGGCGCAGGCTGCAGCCACTGGCCCCACCAACACCAGAATGTCTGACGTCTCAGGAATCTATGCAGCGCCACTCTGCCTGACCACGCAGCACAACACAGCAGTTGGGCCCTCTGTAAGGCGAGCAGAAGCCTGGGGCACAAGAGTGAAAAAATGGGAAAAGACCAAGAAAGAGGGTTAGAGATGTGATTGTCTGATTGCGATAGTCTTGACTCTCCAGTACATTTCTGTCTCTGTGTGTCTGTGTCGTCTCACTTTCATTTGTAATTTTCTTTTGAATATAAATTCTGCCAACAGATTAATTCATAGTCATGATTATCTTAAATCTTGAGTATTTTAAAAAATTCATAACTTCATGATATACTGTATCTATTAAAGATGGTTGAAGAGGCAGAGATTACACACAGTAGTTTGGGTGGCAGGAACAACATAAGCATGATTGATTGCAAGAAAAAAAAAATCTCCCAAAAAACCTGGACAGCAGCTTCACCACCATACTGAGCTATTTAGATCCTTCGATGAACAGCTCTACATGGGCCTCTCCTGATGTTCTATCATGTTCCACATAATTCGGGTGCAAGTGTAATGTGTGTAGCACATGTGCGCAATACATAGCACCCATATGGAGTTTGATATGCAGTTCAGAGGAATGAGGAAAAGTTGAACAGAAAAGAAGTAAAGGATTCACTCAGGAAAAGCCTACCCCAACCTCTCCTGACTCTCATATCAAACACACATTACCAAGGAGATGCCTGATGCCTGGCTTGAATATCCTGTGTTACAGACTTCTCTACTTTTTTGGCAGTGATTGTTTGGAGAAAATCTTTTTTTGTTTGACAGATTGCATCAGCGGAAACGTATTGAATTAATTGTGTCTTTTTGCCCTCCAAACACACGGTTTCTACAGGTGGTGGTGCTTGGCTTCTCAATTAGTAGTTTGCGCTCAGAAAAAATATCAAAGAATAGGAGACTGATTTGAGGTTGACTCTTGAGTCAGTGTTTATATTGTCAGGTGACCTTACAAGTAAAATTGGCTTCAATTAAAAGCCTCATGAAGGCTCTGCAGTGGTTACGCACGGCTCCCCCAGGCTCACTGTCTCTCCTCCGGACAACATACCGCTCGTTATCCCTCCACTGCCTTACCATCAACACCACAAAAATCTCCACTCCGTGTGTGTGTGAGTGTGTGTGTGTGTGTGTGTGTGTGAGTGCATGCATGGGTATGTACTTAGTATGTGTTGCTACATGTGCACGTGTGTGTATGGACATAATTGTGTGTATATATCTAACTGTGTTTTTTCAGGAGCTCGCACCAGCCGCAATCACTTTTGATGGATATCTACTCTGGCTTTGGAGAGCTGTACGTTTTCCAGTGGGTGACTCATGGGGCTTCTGACGGATGTCTGTACCAATTTACTGCTACTGCCACTGCTGCTGCTCTTGTTCCCCACCCCAAATATGCATGTGTGTGTGTGTCTGTGTCTGTGTGTGTGCGTGCGTGTGTCTATGAATAAGTGTCCTGTGCATTGGCTCGTTGTGGTTGTAGTTTCCAACTTCTGCTTATGGACTTTCCACTCTTCTCTTGTACAGCAGAGGAGAGTAAAAGGAGAGTGGGGCAGAGTTCTTTAATGACACTGTATACACACACACAGACAATGACTCAATCACGTTCTCCAAGTGAGTCACTCCCACCTTCTCCTGTTGTCAGACTCAGACATGATGATCACTTAAATTATTAATCTAATCAAAGATGGCTTTAAGCAGTTTGTCATCATGTTACACAGCCTGTGGTACAGACAAAAGTGCATGCCATTCTTTTGTAAACGTTACATAACTGATGTATGGCGATAACAAGACATTTACAGTTGAATCACCAGACAAAGCTGTGGCTCTGTGGGTCACCCAGTTCAGGTGTCACGTGGGACTTGAACTTTTGAACTTGCAGAGCCCTGGAGTGATAGATTCTTTACCTGTAACGGCTTACCTGGAAAAACTTACTTGGATTGCTTCATTCATTTATTAGTTTGACAAACAGAGTGCCTCACAAGCTATTTCAACTCTTTGATATCCCCAGCCAATACTTAAAAGGATGAGACATTTACCAATAATCTATGTTATCTATTTCCAAGACAAACATGAAGATGAAGTGTGAACTGTGGTATTGTGTGTGGTATACAGGAAATGGGTAAACTCAACACAGTGATAATGTGATATCAATGAATCCAATGTTGCCAAAGTTAACACTGGACAAGCAGGGTTTGTCTGTGAAAAATGACACCTGCCTCTCCTCTGCCTGCATGTGCACATCCATCCAGCCAGCCAGTTGAAGCTATGTGTATGTGTGATTGTATGTTTGAAGGGAGGGTAAGTCCTCTACAATAGTGATTCCCATGGGCTAATTGTACCCCATGTGGTATGTGGAAAGATTGAGAAGCCAAACTAATTTGAACAAAAAGAAATCACAATTTGATTTTTTTTTTTAAATGTCCATGAGTCTCAGTGTGATTAAGAATACATAACTAGTTAGCAAACAAGCAGTGTCATCAGAGTAAAATCACCTAAAAATAAGAATTAGGATAGAACAGAATGAACCTTTTATACCGACAGTATACCAGATTAGGCAAACTAAACACTGGCTATAGTTCGGGCCTTTTTTTGTGTGTTTCATGGCCACCAAGTTTCTCCTTAATACTATGAAGGAGAGAGTAAAATGAGGAGGTTGCAGTCCACAACTACACCACTATGCCACTAAATTCTACACACTAATCCTTTAAAATGAATAGATAAATGGTTGAAATAGCTGGCTAACAGCAGTGCATAATGTATAAATAGTGAAAACCGTTAGCTAGTGAATAAATGGTGAAACATCCTGAACAGTAGTGGATAAATGGATACAATAATTAAAAGTAATTTGTGCTAAACTTAACTCAAGCTAGAGGCAGCACTCTAGAGCCTAATATATGGTAATTTCTAACACACACACATGCATGCGCACAGACTTGGAAACTAAAGGGGAAATCCCCTTCACTGCAGGTAAAACAGTATTTCTTTAGAAATTCCAGGAACTATAACACTCTAAAGGGATCACATATCTTTGAGCTGAAGTCGTTCTTTGGCTAAAGGAACTTATTTCAACCTTAATTACTTTGGTAGGCCCCAGTCTAATCTAATCCAATCCAGCCTGGCTGACGAAGTGGTGAATAACCTCATCTAGTCAAGTAAAAAAAAAAAGATGATATAGTTCAGATCCCCAAAGACGACATGGCTGTAATGCATCAACCATATTTAAGAACTCTGTGACTAATCGCTGACTGCTACAAACAATCAGAAACTCTTGCTCAAGCTGGTGGCCTGCCAGAAGGACACCCCACCTGGGAATCATTCACAGATCATGGAAACACAGCTCATCCTTTTAAACACAGCATATTTTTTACATCCCACCTTTACATCTGTCATCCACTATTAAATAGCATAAAGAGAATGAGTAAAATCTTTCGGCTCTGACGCAAGTGTGAGTGATCTGGCCACCTAGTCAGCTCCAAAATTCCCTAGTTTCATTCTCTCCAGAAAAGAGATTCCAAATGCCACTTGGCTGTTACTGCTGACCCAGACGTGAAGCCTTTTATCGTAGATCAACTCCCGGGTGGAAGGACTTACTTCTATTCACACTGGTTTCATCCCTCCCATCCTCATCTGTAAGCAGAGGAGCCTAACACCACTGTGACTCCTGTCTTCATTGCAGGCTATTCTGGGCTGAGGTTACCCAGGACACCTTGTGGCTTCACCCAAATTTAGCTGCCCACAGTATGCCTGAGTTAAATCATCTCTGTGTGTGTTATGCAAATAATAAATATTCATTAATGGTTCTTCCACAGTTCCTCGGATTCTTCCTCATTATTTTGTGTCAGCTCTGTAATCTCTAAAAGAATTTTACCCTTCTAGACTTCTAGAAATAATCCTAAACTAATATTGACACGTGCTAAAGAAGTGCGCCTGCGGTGGTAGAGTTGGACCAGAGGTTTGTGAAGAGGGTCGTGGAGCCAAGGCCAAACCGCAGGGCTACAGAGGAGAGGGCGGCAAGCGGAACAACGGTGCATCAAAGACACCAAGTTGAACCACCAGCCTTGTCTTCGCTTCTCTCCGCCTCTCACACTCATACCCTATTTTCAGAAAGACCAACATGAGAGCAAACAGCAAAGCCTCCATTATTGTTGTTATCATTTCCAAACAGCAATTTTCCAGGCCAAAACAAATTTTGGGATGCTGGTATATGATGTGTATGCATGGACATGCACAGGCACTTGCGTGTGCACTTTGTCAAGCAACACACACCTTTTCACAGATCCATGTGTTTACCCATGCTGGTTTAGCTCACGGAGAGTCATATTCTGTCAATTTTACTGTAGCCAGTGGGTCCAGAGTCCCCTGGCTGCTCTGCCCAGTGCTGTGGCTCAGCTAGGGATGGACTTGGCTGGACATGGGCACCCTGGGCACCAGTCCCATCCCCACATTGAGGTGATGAAGGAGAACTCTGTCCCCCACACCCCCACCCATGGCCACAGAGGTGAGGAGGCACCCAGGGGACACACTGGCTGGCGTCTGAGGCCACATTCACACAGCTGACAAGACCAGGGTTGGCTGCTCTCAAGGTGATGGTGCCAGGCTGTCTTGCCCGCTTCTGCCCACAGCTAACCTGCTCAGCTGTGAAGTGCTCCACAACCGCTACAGTTTAGTCAGGTCAGCATTTCCCATCTTTATCTGTTCATGTTAGTAACTGAGGCCTCTGCAAATCTGCATCCAAACTTGTTGCATTGCTGTTGGAAAAGTTCTTAAAATGCGACGCCAGAGGTAATGCGGTTTAGATTAGATTTAGTTAAGGATTAAATTATTATTAAAATGTTATGTGATCTATAAGATTGCACATTTAGACAGTGATACAAAAATGGTCTCCCCTGCAACCTGATAATGGGTTTAGGATTTGGTTCTCTCGCATTTTGCACTCACCCCCATCTTGTTAAGAGAGAGCATCTCTGTTCACTTTACAGCTCTCTTAAACACAGTCTCTCAACTCATCCCTGATCTCCAAGTCAGTCCTCTGAGTAGGGTCACGCATTTGTTTTGATAACACAGCGGAAAGATTTAACTGTGCCAGCCTGCCCAGGTGCTGGTGAATAGGGAGTAGCAACAATGGGCCATCAACTGAATGGAGCATCAAAGCCACCACCGATGATTTGATGGTGATTGAGGGTCCCTACATAAGGGTAGGGCCTCCTGCTTCAGAGAGCTGTTTGTGAGCGAAAAGCACCATCATACAGGTTCACCCTGCCTTTGATTTGAGTTTTTCGTTAAGTGCTATAGTGGCGCCGATGTCAGCTGCATCTCACTGATCATTGGGCAGCAGGGACAAAGGAATGTGTTAACCAGGTGTATTGTCTTGATTATAATGGAAAACACAGGCAAGAGCTGACTGTGGATTTTGGTTGAAATTTTACTGAAGAACAGAAGAGCTGTAGATAAAAGCAGAAAGAAAATAAAGCTGGTTTCGTTTCCTTTTTTCTTTCACTCAGTGAACTAAACACTCGATCCAGGCATGACCCACATGACTACTGTAGCTTGCCACCTGTTTCGTGGGAAAGCAATGTTCAAGACAAGAGTTCTCAAATCCGAGGGGGGATAAAGAGAAAAAAGAAATAAAGAAGAATGGAAAAACATTTAGTTTGAGCATGCCGGGTGCATACCGGGGCTCAGCTCGCAGATTCCAAAGACAAGCTGATGGAAGTGAGCCAGGTCGCCTCACACAGGAGGGGAGGAGATATGAAAGAGAGGACAGAAGAAGATGGAGTAAGAGGGGAAGCGAGTTTGAGAAGGGGGTTGCTAGTTGGAGAGGGCATTAAAGAGATATTCTCTTTAATCAGGAACCTACAGGATGCTGATGGACAAGGGACAGTGAGTGATGGAGGGTGATGGTGAGAGGGGAGGCAAGGAGTGACAGAGATAAAGGGGAGTAGCTTGAGTAACACTACAGCTGGAGTACCTCAACACCCTCACCCCTTGCCCCAATAACCCCCGCCTGCCTTCTGTTTGCCCTCATACCCCACCCCTAGAAAAAAAGTCACTGTCTCCTGGCTAACACCCCAAAATATACTGGTGTAAAGAAAAAGATGAATGCAGCCCATGAATTGTTGACCCCAGCTGTTCACTGACAGAGAGGCTTTTGAGAGAATACAGCAGCCAAGCAGGGCCGTGCAAGAATTAATAGTTCAGAGAGATGCAATGAGACAACCATGCCACAAGTGGTTTGTCATGTTCTCTCTACAGTTTCTCTCAGTGCTCCCACCATATCTTTATCCCACACACACACATCACAGTCCCGACTCCAGGATCCCAGACTCTGAGCTCTTGACCAGACTCACTGCATGTGTAGAGAACAAGTGAGCCTCTTTGTTCAGTGACACCACCATCCTTCACTCCAGAGGTAACTCACTGACAGACTGTTCAGGCACTAGAAGAGAGATGGATGAAAACACTTTGTACCTTGAAGAGAGAGGGAGGGGAAATGGACTGATATGACCAAAAGATAGCAGATAGTAGAAGAGGATATATTATTATCAGTAAATGGGTAAAAGAACAGAGATAAGGTACAACATCAGAGAAGATAGAGGAAAGAAAAGAGGGGAACAAAAAGACCCAACATAAATTTGGATTCGTTAAGTTCTAGCCAAAGCAATAGGAGCTGCATCCTCCTGAGACACAGCGGCATCACAGGCCAGATTACTGTCTCCACTGTCTCTCAGCTGGACCTCTCTGACAACCAATCCCCATCCGGGAAGCTTTGTAACCCAGGCCACGAGAGGGTGGGGCAGGGTCAGGGGTTGGGAATTATAGGGCTGACAGACAAGAGAGATTGATGCACGTTGACAAAACTTGAGCCCTACTTGGTCTCAGTAGCAGCCCTGCCTGCTCCCCAGGGGCCAGGGGGGATCAGGGATACAGATACAATCCCCCATCCCCTTTTCTTCCCCAGAGACACACACTTTGACTGCCCCAACTTGCATATACTTAAATGCTATCCCACTTTCCTGTCCCGTCTTGTTTGATCATGTCCTAAACTGTAAGAGGAAGCAACGAAAGGCCTCAGTAAACGGAGAGCTCTGACATATATTTTGTTACATCCAGCCGTGAATTCCTGCGGGGTTGCTTGCGGCATTGCTGTATGTGTGTCCATCAGCTAGAGGAGAGCATGGTGTTACTGGGAGAGGGTAAGATGGAGTGAGTCTAGTGGGTGGAGGTACTGTAGAGGTAAAGTACTGTCACAGATAGAGTTTCATGGCGTACCAATTCCATAGACCAAAACATTCTGTTAAACTCAGAAATGCTCTCTCACATATATCGTTACGCGCACAATTGGTTCAGTGAAGGAAGAGGTGATGGTGAAAAATGAAATCGACAGATTATGCTCTAGTGTTTGTTGTGACGGTGGATTGTTGTAGCACTTCCTCTTGTCGAAGAGACTCAACAAGAAGAGCAGAACATGTTACATGGACCCCGTCTGTGAGTGCAGATCATTTACTCTCTCCTTCTTTCTCGTATCCCGTTACATGAAGTCATTCATGTGGAACGTGAGAGCACTCTCCAACCCCTCTGCTCTCTGTGGAGTGAATGTGAGATGGTGGTTATTTTGCTGGTTGTAGATATGCATAAAGTTGTAAAATTTCATCTGCAGGGCTGACCAAATAAATAGTGCTCTGTGTGTCCTGACATATATGTTTGTATAAAGGTAAAGATCTGAATGGAAGCCAATAATGAGTCTTCAGGTCTGGCGATGCAGTCATAAAGGAAACCTGTATTATGTAACAGGTATACTTTATTTACACAAACTGACAATCAGTCTATGCAAGGAACACCTCATATATATTATTATTACTGTTATGATTTAGCAACAAAATCCTGTCATCAAACACCTGTTTGCTTCATGAATAATATCTGTTGTGAGCGCAACTATCTTATAGGCTTAATTTTTTTAGTGATATTAGCAGTCTATATATTTTGCATATCACAGAAGTTATACAAATCATAGAAATACAATGTGGGGTTAAATCTGTATTAAAGAAACTGTAATAATATAAGACAATATGCATAAACAGTCTAACTTATATTTAAGCAAATAAAAAAACATTCAAAATATATACAATTCTTGTTTTTGTATATAGGTCAACTACAATGTATTACTAATTCTGGATTTTAATGAGGAGAAAATAATTCTGTCTATGAAAACACAAAATAGATTCTTGCAATCAGGCAGATTTTAGCACGATTCAGCATTCAAAGATGTATTCCTAGTGAAAAATAGACTGTATAGTGTATTATAAGTTCCATTGTGTAACTTTTCTACCATAAAATAACATTTTAAATCATTTTGATGCTACACTGCCTCGGCTTCATGGTGCCTCTGTCATCCCCACTCAGTGATAAATAAAATAATAAATATTAAAAACTGATACCTGATTTAGAAATAATACGTCTGCATTTATAATAAGTAAATTTATCTCAGTCAACTGGCAGATGTTTTTGGCAGTTTTGAAACAAAGATTTAATAAGATGGATACGTTTTGCAGCGTTGTCAGGATTTGAACTAGCTGACCTTCCTCCATCTCTGGCTGAGTTTACCCGATTAGAAGAACAAGGTGAGGATTAGGTGTAAACAGAGTATCACTAGTTGTTTGAAGCCAACCAGAAGGTCATGTTCATGGCCCCGGCCACTTCCACCCTGTTTCCTCCATTGATTGGGAATGTTTATCACATCAGGGAGAGGTCAAGGAGGGAGTCAAGTCAGAGAGGGGCTAGTGGGCTGCCACCCAGCAGTCCTGCTCATGATACTGTCCAGAGCCTGACCACAGACACGAAAACCTGCCAAGCAGGATTTAGTGGATTCCACAGGTATAGATATAGAACATGTTTGTGATTAATTGAGTCTGAAGAAAGATGGAATTGAATTTTGAGGACCAAGTGATTCCAGTTTTTCTGTCCACACCTATTCACACCTACCTGTTAACATCCTCAGTCTACCATTAACCTATCCATGTTCAGCTCCTCCTCTGTAATTTGCATCATCAGCCTAGTCTCAGATCTGCAGGACACTCACATAAAGCTTTCATCTCCAGACAGAGGCCTAGTTCAGGGCCTTTCCCTGTGACCTGGGTCTTGCCTTGGCTTAGCCTGAGGCTCAAAGACATCCCTCTCATGAATGACAGGGCTGGGACCTCCCCTGCCTCCCCATTTGACCCCCTTGTTGGCCTAATTGTGTGTAATGCCAGGGCCATGCCGCACCCAATCCCAGCAGGCCCCCAGGCTGATGCAGTGAGGCCCACGGCTACAGAGGCCAATTATTTCCTTATTGTTGACACAGACAACCTGACAGTCTCTCTCCCACATAACTTCTGTCCTCCCATGTACTCCTGTGTCTCTCTGTCTCCCTCTCTTCCCATCTTTTCCAGGACCACCTAGGTGTTTGCAGGGCCTAATGCACACAGGGGCCATTTTTTTTCATGCTGTGTTGGCAGGATCCTCTCTGTTCTGCTCACGCTCTCTGCATACCAGCAAAGAGAGCCATTAACAATGCCGCCTCAAGGCACGACCATGACGGGAGGGTGTGAGGGGGTTAAAGGTCACCTGCTGTAGAGACAAAGTCATTTGTTTACTTCTTGACCCAGAAGTGTTTCAGTTTATTATTATTATTATTATTATTATTTGCTTAAAGGGAACTTAAAGACATACTTTCTTTGCCGTTTTCAGTAAATGAACGCTGTCAGTCACTGGTGATACGCACTGATCATTAAATAAACTTAGACTGACAGAGGCAGGGCCATTGTAGTGGTGAGTGGTTGGAGTTGCCACCCCATGTGCCTCTCCAACCGGAGGTATGAAGTAACTGTTAACATTTCATTTTGTAAAGTCAATTAAATAACCACAATGACACACAAAACAGCCACAAAAAAACAACTACGCATAATGCCTCAGTGTCATAGGTGTCTTGCTCCCATGTAGGAGCAGTGGGGGACCTTTTACATATCTATGTCCAGGGGCTTGTTATATAATCTCTCCATGGCTGTCAGCTATTTGGAGCTATGAATAGCAGCTATTTATTTATATGATGTCATATTCAAATATTTTAAGTTGGTTCATTTGCTTGAATTATTGCACTGTAATCGTGTAACTATTATGTTAGTCTCAGCATATTATTACTCATTTTATAGATGCCCCCCCCACCCCCCTTTTTCTAAACCCACCCCTGTAGACAATAGGAGTGAAAAACAAGTCCTGCTGTGACAAAACATTATCACACCTTACATAAACAGTGTGGAGTCAAGGACAGCAAACTATAAATTGTAGACCTTTTTCATCTTGAGCCCTGCATGGATATCAGCCAAAACTGTGGAGCGAAGACAATGACAAGACTGTGAGTGATTGTGTTTGTGTGTGTGAGTTATGATCTGCACCTTTCTGCAAGTTGTCAGGTATGGCATTGGTGAAGGGACAGAAATGAAAGAGAACTTCATGATCGCACTTTGATGAGAATGAGGGGGCTTGCCAGGCACCAAAGGCCCTGAGGGACTGTTTGACTGTGTGTGTGTGTGTGTGTGTGTGTGTGTGTGTATGTGTGTGTGTGTGTGTGTGTGTGTGTGTGTATGTGTGAATGTGTATACAGAAACGGTGTGCGTGCACAGTTCTTTATTCCTGTTATGAATTTCCTTCCCAGATAAGCAGCAGCAATCGCATCTATACAATTAACAGCTATGACCATACCTCAGTCCTCTCCCTCTTTGCTATGTCTTCGCTCTAAAGTTTTGGGGTTGAACTGGATGGTATTCGGAGCACAGTGTGTCTTAACAAAGCTGCCTTTATGTGGAGCCACTCAGTGTGGTTTTGACCCGTAACTACTTCTTCTGTCAGTCCAAGATGGAGTGTGTGTGTGTGTGTGTGTGTTTGTGTGTGTCTGGCATACGGTTTGGTATATCTGATTCGATTTCTCTCTGTTCTCCAGCCTAAAATGTTCACTCCACTTCTGAGTGTCCACACAATATCCAGTATGTGACAGTTATTGTTCTAGAGGGATACAAATCCCACCAGGTGTGCATGATGTGTGTGACAGCCTGATGATTTAGCACCACAGGTCTGTGCTTTTTAACGAGTTAGAGGAGCCTGCTCAGAAGGATGGATAAGTTGGACCCATGGGAGCCATACAGACTACTATAGAGAAGTCCATGGGCCTCCTGACTCCACCCCAGAGACGGTGCTGTGACTGGGGCGTCGGTCCGAGCTGGTGTGGGCTGGGGCTGGCCTATGGTGTGACGAATGGGACACCTGAGCCAAACTGTAACACCGCCAGCGTGGTGGGTCCCCCTAATCACTCTGGCTGCCCAACTTCCAGCATCAGGTTTCAAATTCCAGGGGGTGTGATGGTGGAGCTCTGGCCCAGTGGGGCTGAGGTGTCTGGTTTGCTTTAACAACAAACATTTACAGTCACTCCTGCACATACCACTCAGTACCCTACAATACTCATACACAAACCTAAAAACAGACAGATGAGCAAATTAACACATGCTTTCTTTCATGCAAACATGCACACAACACATGCACCTCACACCCAAGTCTCCTGGGTCTTGTAAGTGTAACTGTGATGAAGTTACAGGGCCAATCACGGCCAACCTGGTTCTCAGACTGGATCAGGATCACGGTTTACAAGACTAGATCTCACCCAGCAGATGGTAGACAACTGGAATTTTGTGAAATATGATCACTTATATGCTAGATGATGCCCTTCTAATAAAGTAAAATATATGGAGAGAATATACCAGCTGTCCCTCTTCATTCAAATCTCTGGCTAGGCCACTTTAAAGCCCCCATGCAATAACAAGTTTTAGGAAGTAGTATTATTAGTACCTTACAAACACATCATTCTCATGATCAAATAAACCTTGGCAGAAAATGAAATGGCCAGTGAATAAACATTTCTCTAAATTTGTCATTGACAGTTTAAGTTGGCCTACTTTGTGGTTTGGGGGGGGTTCGGATATACAGGGGGGGGAACTTGATGCTTGGTGATACAGTGCTCTGTTGACATGGCAAACTATCATTTTACCATGTTAATTGAACATCTAATAGCTTGCGTTGAGCAGATGGCCTAAGGTGAAACACGTCCTCCTGACCCCCCTCTCTTTGGGTTTTATTTCTGGATCAGCTGGAGGAGGTGGGGTGAGAAGGGGGCAGAGGACAGTCTCTGTGCCCAGGACTAAAGCCTCCCTGTTTGGGCACATGAGACCCACTCCTCCCCTCATCTTTGCCGACATCCACCTCGTCCAAATTTAGGTGAGGGGGAAACTATGCAGGGAGATATTTCAGTAAACTGTGTGTCAATAGTGATCCATGCCAAACCAAACTCCATTTGCACTTGTTTCTCTCCTTAATCGCTCATCTAAACAAGCTTAAGGGTTGGTGGGAAAGGAGGAAGAAGGGCAAGGGGGCGGGAGGTGGAAAGGTGAGGAGGCAAGAAAGGGGGAGTGGATTGGGGTTTGCCAAAATAAATGCATGAATGCTGTCTTTGACTGACTGGCATCTTTGAAGTGAGCTATAATTGCAGGCCTCTTGTCCAGCAGTGGAGCCTGTGGCAAGCCAGGCCCTGGCCAAGCTGAGATGTCTGGCTGCAGCACTGAGGAAACGTCATGGCTTAACAATAAACAAAGTCAAGAGGCCTCAATTCAGCGTCATGCTTTGGTGGCAGTGGAGTGGAACCACACAAAAGAAACCTAGTTATTGCTTCATTCATTTGTTGAATTCTGAGAAATTCAGCTGTTTATAAACTTTCATTGCAGAATCATTGCACTGATATGAAACCAGTGTAGTTCCACACTGGGCGCACCACCTAGAAAACCCCCCTGACTAAGACATGACGTCATGCATAAAAAGTTAAGTACCAAAGCGCTATGAGGACTAAAGAGGATCCTCACAAAGCTCCTTTCACAGCGGCACATATCCAGCCGTTAGGTAACACTTGAGCCCTCAGCATTCTCAGAACAGCACTACCTGTGTGCACTGTACTCTGCTGCTTTTCAAGAATGCATGTATAAGCATGTGTTTATGTGTTCATGCATGTATGTGTACATGAGTACATATTCATCAGAGGGCAAACCAGGGGTCCAGAGACATGAGAGCCGGATATGGAGGGGTGAAACTCTCTGACCACAGTGATTTTTTTTCTGCTGGGGGGAAGTGCGACAGGGTTACATAGGTGATTAATACATGGCTCCTTGATGTCTTATTTAGAAAATAAACCCACCCAGCCCTAAGATTATTAGACTGAGCTCCCTGAAGAATACCTTACACAATGCACCTTTCAGCTGCTCTTTTTAAACAGATTTTTTTTTTTTTTTTTTTTTGCCATGGGTGTGTTGTCTGGGTTTTTTTTTTTTAATTTTCCACTGCAGCACTTGTGAAAAGGGGAAAACCCAGCCTTACAATACCCCTTGGTGTATGCATATGTAACTTTGTACTACTTTTTTAAAACTGGAAAAGTAAACGGAGGAGGGATCAGTTTGGTGTTGTGGGGAGCAAAACCGTACTTGTCAGGGCAGGGTTTAAAATGGCTGCTAGGCTTTTCTCGTCCTTTTTTTCCCCTCCATTTTTCAATGATGAAGATCCTTGACAGCTCAGCTAGTGTGATGAGAAGATGGAGAGGCTGATCACCTTGAAGCAGCTATTTGATGTTTTCCCAAATTCGGGCACCATGCCAAACACACATTCCAGGTCCTGCAGATGCAGTGTCCCTCTTCGAGCAGGTCTTTTCACCTGAAAAATGTAAATCAGCTAGCCTATCAAACGGCACGGCATACGGTAACAACACTTTAAGGTCATATTTTCTCCATAACAAACAAATGAGTCCCTGATTCGTTAATCATATCTTCAACAGCACACAGTTTGTCATTCCTAACCCTAAACTTAACATCACACCCATATTTAATGGTTATTTAGTCATCCAGGCCACACACATAAATGGTCATCTCTACAGCAAATTTGGTCTATTCTGCAAACATGCGTTGTCTCCGCTGTTTGCAGCAACTAGATTCCCTCCTTGCATGCAAACCCTGTTGAGTGGAGGAATCCAGGCCCAAGTGGGGGGTTGGCGGGTGAACCTGGCAATCATCCAAAGGCTAACCCCCCACCCCGTCTCACCACTACCACCTCCAGTCACATAGCCCCTCTCCTCAGAGTACACACACCTGTGCCTGGGTCTGGGCCTCTTTATGCTGCCAGTCTGAACCCCAGGAACCCCAGAGTTTTTCTGCTGTTTGAGCCAACAAAATCTGAGGTTTTCTCTGACATTCAGGTACCAAAACACACACCTGCACTAATGGTTAAACACAAATGCACACGTGCACAGACATAATACACTGTGCATTCATGTTGTGAACTCACTCACTCACATCACAGATGGCAGCTTGACTTTGTGAACTGCATTAAAAGGTAGCTGAATAACCACAGATTCACCAAAGTGCCACCACGTACTGTCCTTTCAGTAAGAACATCAAGAAAATTGTAAAATAGTGTTCCCTGATACTCCTCATTTTCTCACTGTGCATGCATTTTTAATAATATCCAGATAATCCCAAGGAATTGTATGATTAACACACATTTTGCCTCTTACTTTTGATTGGTTATTGCTTAAAAACTATATTTATGTGGCTGTTATTGTAACAAAACTCTGGAGAGTTGTGTAGCTGTACCGTAATCCGTGTGTCTATAATTAGATTTGTAAATCTGTAAAAGAATCTTGGAACAAATCTCAGTATGCATTTTTAAAACGTTTACAGATCTGATTATGCACACATGGATTGAGATACAGTTAAACAACTCTCTCTCACTCACATTTGTAAATAGTTTTACTACAATAATGGCTACACACATATTGCTTTCTGTATAGTCAGATGCAGTCAGATCGCCTATTTATGTATCTAGAACTACATGGTCTGTAAGTTGGTAACTGCTAACAATGGTTCTTTGACTGAGACTTTTTGTCACATTTTCTCAATCAATGCATTGCATTGTAAGAGCCTCTTTTACTTATTCAGGGCCTGTTGATTTTGGTTACATGCACCTAACACCATCTTTTGAAAAACATGGATTCAAGAGTGCAAACCCTTTTATGATTCTTTGATGCTACAGTATTACAAATAAAAATGTCTAATGTGTAATAACTCATGGACCCACCCAAGAAGTGCTTTGCACACTCAGCACCCATTTTTCACGCCTTCTTTAGGGCAAACCATGTGGGTGTGGGTGCCATCAGGGAGGGGTGAAATTAAAGATTAGTGAGGTGGTCTGTAAGCAGAAAAAATGGGTTCTAACCCCTATCCTTTGCCTTATCATAGAACCAGGCTCACCTTCCACCTCCTCCGACGGAGTCAGATGGAAGGGCTGAAATTACAGCAATGCAGGCTCCAAATCTTCCTCCATTCTCCACACATGCCAGACAGAGGGGAGGAAAGAATAACAGGCTTCACCGCCTCTGGCCTGCCTTTCTCTCTGCCCAGGCGTATGGTTCAACCCTACTAGCAGATAACCATTACAGCTCTTTCATGGAAGAAGGAGGAAAATGTGGAGGGAGGAAGACAAAGACAGGAGAGAGGGAGAAGCAGAGCTGGAGAAGTGATACTGCACTGAGCTGAAGGTGGGAGGACAGAAACAAGTAACTGTAGGCAGAAAATATGATGCAGGGCAGAAGTGGGAGTGTGAAAATGAAAACAGGTTGAAAGGTTGAGGGGGAAATCAGAAGAAATTGCAGCATTAAAAAGATATGATACTTGTGAAAATGTAGTTTAGGAAAAAGAAGGAGGAACACCCACAGCCGCACAGAGAAAGAGAAGGACTGATAAAAGTAAGATATGAGAGACAGCAGAGGAGATATGGAATAGAAATACAGTCTGACTAACATATCAAACAAAGAAAAAAAAGATGAAAATGATGACAGAAGAGAGACCTGGATCATATCCAAGTCAAATGAAAAACACACACTTAAGCGGCATGCTGATCCCACACACCTAGTGCGTCTTTCCAGGTCTCTTTCATCTGCAGCTCTGAAGAAACAGCCAGCACATATGAAAATTGTTCAGGTAATAAAAGTGTGGAGGGGTAGTTCCCCAAGTCATCCTCAGCCAGAAGACAGCGTGCAGACAGATATAGAGCCTGCGAAGATGTCATACCTGGATGGAAAGCGAGTGGAGACAGGATGAGAAGAAAATGAAAAAAGTGGGGCAGAAGCCATGACAGCAGAACATATTGGGTTATAAACCCTGGGTTTATTCAAGATTAATGAATACATCAGTCAGCTCTGATACAGAAAGAAGCAAATAGTTCAAATTTGAAGAAGAAAAGAATAAATGACATAGTGCTGTAAAAGATGGCATGACTCTCCTGATAAAGACAAAAGTTTCCACAAGCACACTGTGGGATCTAACTTAAAATGTATAACCACAATACTACATATAAACTTTGATGTTGACATGCCATGCTGCACTTCATCTTTTTTTAAGTGTACCTAACCATTGTTTTTTCACAATTTGTGACATTTTTACAACTAATGAGCAGCCACTGAAATATTATATTAGTAGTATTCAGATCGTTTCCTTAAGTAAAAGTAGCAAGCCTTCAACAAAAAGAAAATACGCCATTACATTTCAAACCCCTGCATTAGAATATCACTTAAATGTCACTAAATGTTCATAAATATTGTGAACAGCATGTACTCAAAATACAGTAAAAGTACTTATAAGCTAGAAAAATGGCTCCTGTGAGTGATAACTTATTAAACATTACTGGATTATTATTACTGCTGCACTAATGTATATGCATAATTTTACTGCTGTTGGTTGAGGTGAAGATCGTTTTAAATCTTTTATGTGCTGCTGGGTAGTTTAATATGTAAAAGTGCATCATATTTTATAAGGTTGTCATATATTTTTTATGTCAAGTCTTTATCTGTAAAGTAACTGGTAACTTTAATACAGAGGAGTAAAAAGTGTAATATTTCCTCTTCGGATTGTAGTAGAAGTATAAACCTCAAGTTTGTACTTAAGTATAACACTTCAGTAAAGGGTATGTTCCACCATATCCTTGATAAATTTTTAACACACACAGGGACAAAGAGACCTTTTAGCCTCACCTGTGCTGTCATCACAAAAACAACATCAATCCCATTTTTAAAGTATGATGCACTACCTGCACTCATCTACAACAGGCTTGTGTAATGTCTACAGCAGCACTTTTGTACTTGTGCGATGACAGAGAGAGACAGTAACCATGAGTGGAGAGGTGGCTCAAGGCTGTAGCGTGAGTCCAGAGATGTGTTTTGCTGATCTTATCTGGACAGCTGTAAACAATTCTTACTCAGAACAGACTGGCTGAGACACTGGGACATGCTGATTGTAAACTAAAACATACTACAGTCCTAAAAAAAAAAAAAAAAAAAGAAAAGGCAGGCACATATGCTCGCTATCTGCCTTACATACTCATACTTACTAATATTTGTTTTGCTGATTTTATCTATTATTGCTCTTTTCAGTCTGCCTGCCTCTTGCCTCTTGTCATCTTCAACCCCTCGCCCTTTTTCTCAATTTGTTACACACTTATGGATCTTGTTTCTGCTGTTATCGCACCTATCACATTCCCTCTTCTTCTTGTCTTTCTCCCCTTTCAGATTGTCTTTCTGTGTTCGTCACAGCTCACTGCCATTCCATCACACGCACCGCCATCATACCTTTGTCCCTGCCATCTTTTTGGTGAAAAAAGACTTTTACTCCTTCTCATCTATTCCCAAATGTCAGCGGGAAACTGAATAGAAACTCCTATAATTCTGCATCCTGAGTCTAGGCCTAAGCAGGTATGTGTTTGCTTTATGCATTGATTTATTTTGATTGCAGGGCAAGTAGGTGCATTGGAAACTGTCAAGACCTTGTCATACACGAGAGCACATCCACAGCCATCTCATGGTTGGTTGCATCCAGAACGGGAATGCACTGAGGGAGCTATGCCAAGCCTACCAATCAAAATAGAGCCCAAAATATGGTCGTGTCTTGTGTTTCTTGGAGAACTACCTTTCTCCAAAGGCCATATATTTCAAGTGAGTCATGACAGTCACAAAACTTACTTTTCTTCTTATTATGTGTTGACTATAATCAAAAGTTCTTTTGGATGATCTTCTAAACAAACACATACGGGACAACACCTTTCCTCTATTACCTAAGTCCTCGTCATGCAATGTGCAATGTTTATGTCTGTTAGCAGACAGCTTAACCAACAACGTGTCTGCACATGTCTGCCATCTGAATTCAATCAGTAATTCAGACACAATTAATATTTCCTCCCCAGACTTTTTTAATGAGTAATTTATGGAAATGTCCTCTTCAACCCTGTGTGTTTGGCTGTGTGTGCAGACCCATCTGTACAGTATCTACATATTTGCAATTGATAGGTGTTGACTAATATTTTGGAGATGATTAGGATATGTTTGCAGGTTTCTGCACAGTAATGACATTCCTCAGTGTGTCTGTTTTCCTCCTGTGTCTTATAGTTTTGTTCGGAGCAGATCAGTACGTATGCTTTATTGTAGGCCTCAACTTTTTCCACTTCCTTTCCTTTCAAATTAGAGGGATGAACTACAAAAACATACAAAAACATGGACAGGAGACAAAAAGAGAAAGAGAGACTTTTGAATATTGTGCGCATTTGTCACTCAGAAAAGGAGGAAGAAAATAAAATATTGTTTGGGCACTTGGAAAATACTGATTGCACTGTGGTGGATGTTTTATATTTATGAGAGTGAGAGAGAAAGTTAAACCAGCATTGGGTTTTGTCACAGAACAGTAGTTCCTGACTGGGCCCATTTTCAATAATCACAACACATGGAAATGAATGGAGAAAGGCTTTATAAAAGTAGCATGAGGCCAAGCAACAAAGAAAAATTGAGGGAGGGAGAGATCGTGTAATGTGACTGGTAAAGTGATAAAAGGAAGGAGTGTGGGAGGAAGCAGGGGCATGAGAAGAGGAGAGAGGGGTGTAGAGGAGGGTGTGTGTATGGTTGTTCTGCTTGCGGATGTTGTAGACAGTAATGTTATACCTCCTCTGTGTTTTGACATTTGAAGACTATTGGAATAGTTTCATACCAACAAAAAGCCAGACGATTATTAGGCTTCTTTTCTAGACAATAAATAAAAGGCACAGAGGCATCACTTTCCCACGATGACACTTTGCCTTTGTACATGATATCCATGACTATTTATTCAGATTATTACCACAAATATCTTTATAATTGGCTCACTTGCTCTTTGTTCCTCTGTTGCATTCTCCTGTGGTATGAAGGTAAGAAAAACAACTCTATGCTACAGCGTGAGAGGGATATCTTCAGTATTTGATCCAAATAAGAGACAGACAGATAGACATAAAGTAGTTTCTCAGAGGAAATGCTGTCTGCATAATTTGGATGAGTAAACTGCGGGAGGATGAGGAGCGATGGCTGGGAGTTTGTGGGCTGGGAATGAGAAAAACATATTCAACCATCTACATCATCAACAATGTGTTTTGCATGAGTGTAACCCTGAGTAACCCTATGAGAGGGACCTGTGTGTCTTTGAATGCTTGTTCAACTCATCTTTGATCCCACTCATATTTGACTTTTGTCACAGGTTATTGTCACAGACTCAAGTCAGTCATGTCAAGTAGTCCAAGTAGTGAGCAAACTTTCTAGATATCATTCAGCCATTAATATCTGTGATCTGTCTGGACTGACAGCTGTAAGGGAAACAGTGTTGGTTCCAAATTAGTATTTATTGACAACTTCAAGCCATGACCAAGTTAAAAAAATGTTTATTATTATTATTATTATTATTATTATTATTATTATTATTATATACTCAGACAAAACAGTATAGTATAACCGAAATTGCTATTGTGAAATTGTGTGTGTTCATGAAGAACCCCATCACTCCCATTTCCTTTGTAAAATAGGTTGTCAGTGGTAATTTAAATAAAACCTCCAAATTAAATAATATAAATATACAACAAAGTATATACATTTCCTTTCAAATTTAGCCACATGAGCATTTTCTGATTTGTTTCTTTTTGGTTAAGGTTTGGTTAGGCTTAGGCATAAAGAGATCATTGTTTCAAAACTGCTTGATCAGGAAACAATCTAGGTTAAAAGTACTCACTCACGGTTAAAAGTACTACTTGGTTAAGGTTAAGGAATGGCTGTAACTTCCAACGAGAACGTTGATTCAGCTAGTGCCCTAAAAGGACATATAGTGTGTTTATATTTAGGTGGCAAAGCAATCTAGTGGACATACTATGGTGATGAGATCCCAGCATTGTGCATAAACAATGGGGGTTTGAATATGGTCACCCCAGGTTATATTAATTATATCGGGAACTTACGTTTCAAACCAGCAGTTAGCGTTGTTCTTTCGTAGGCTTAAGCATGGTCATTCAGTCATCCTAACCAAGTTGATTACTGTAATCATGACGATGAAGCTCCCCCAACCATATAGTCACTATAACCCAAACTCCGGTATTTTGTTGATCCAAGCCTGAACCATAATACACCTTTCCTAAGATTTCTATAATTTCCTTTTTAATTTGTGGTACCCATCTTTCAGAATATTTGGAAGGGTTAACAGAGGTCAAGGAATTGTCTCTCCTCCTTACAATTGTTGTTATTGGACAACATCACCTTCCCAATCTCTCCTGCTTTGTAGCACACAAAGATGCCTTTTGTGGTCCTCCTGAAATGAGCTGTAACACCTTAACGCTATCCACAACCCAGGAGGCTAAAATCTCTCTGTCAGGTGTGATATCATCCATCTGGAGCTGATAATGTCTTGGAGTCCAGAGCCATCTCGCAGATATGGTTGCTGTGGTTGTTGCCTGACTACGTCTCTGTTGTGGTCATGTTTGGAAGATAAAACCAGGTAGTATCTTGTTTGTATAGTCTTTGGGATAGGTGATAGAGTGTGACTTCATGGCTGAGCTGGCTTGTTATTTCGGGGTCACGTTACAGCTCACCCAGCCATTACATCGCTACTTTCTGAACTTAGCCGCTTGTATGTAGGATAATGTCAAGAAAGGTTTTGCTTCATGAAAACTCACTTAACAGTTTGTTTATTTTATTCAGGTTCCAATCCTATCACCGTAGAGGCTTCTCCTCTTACTGGGCTTGACTTTAAATGCCAGAATAGAGATGTCTGTCCTCAGATTTACTTCTCAATTAACCTCCACACTTTCCAACCTCTTTTTTCCTTTTTCCGTCTGACCTTCTCACCCCTTTTTCTGTTTTTATATCCCCGCCCCCCTCTTCCAAACACAGGAAACATGTGCTGGAAAACCCAGCTTGTGTGTCACTCCACTTTAAAGTGAGAGTATCAAGCAGGAAAATAAATGGGACAGAGAAAGTAGCAGCAGAACAAAGTAAGACAAAATTGGCGTGGCTGCATAGCTGGGTTCTGGCTGATGTCCATGTTGATAGGGCGGCTTAGACCCAGGCTGGGAGGACGCTAGCATTTCAAAAAAGCCGCCTCTGATGCTATCACATGCTATCGCTATGCTATTAGACTGCCAGAGTTATGATTGTTGCTTTGATTATGCTGCACAGTGTGTGAGGCAGCACTCTTGAATTTCCTATGCCCCACTGAGTAATGGTTTGGAAAGCCCAGAATGATAAGCGTGTGCCCGCTAAGGCGACGATTGTTTGTTTGACTCACCCACCCTCTAACTCTGTTGCTCTTGTCCATTTTCCATGCTCTTTGATTTGCCTCCAACAAACCTAGGTATCCCCTCTGATTATGCCAGTCGCTGATCTCTCACTTGTCTAATTCTGCAAAGCTGACAGAATCATTTGTCTGACAGAGAGGCACTTATCCAATGAGCTCTGTAACTGTATATCCTCATTTCAAGCCTACAAGGGGGGCACCAACAGATGATCAGAAAGCACAGGCAGGATAATACTACTAAAATACTTTTGTTAGTACATTTCTATGTAGTACACTGGGTACACTATGTACTTCATGTAGTGTGCTAATTTGGGTAGTCTCAATTTGAATACGGACATTGTGCACAATATGACAATTGCAACAAATCACTTCTTTTTTTCCTTCTTTCTCACCATCTGGAGTATTAGCTCCAACATTTGTCTACCAAAATATAAATCTAAACATTTGTGCAACTTGTATATTGTAGTATTCACAACTGCTTCAGCTCCAGCAGCTTCCTTGGCCGCCATTTTCACAATGCCAGTGGTCCCTCCACTTCCGCTACGTAGCCAAAATGGTGACCACTGAGGGCGAAAAGTGTCCAGCATTGCACACTTAACTTTTTGACCTTCATAAATGCATCATCCGGGTTCTCACAGTACACTGCATTTTGTCATAGTTGACAGTATGAACATACTCATGTACTCAAAATAGCAAGTGTTGTTTAAATCTATGATCTTCTCTAACAAGTGGTTCATTGTTGGATACAGGTTGTCAAATGTTGGAGCTGATTACATAAAGGCGAACATCACTCCTTTAATCACACATCAAAGACTCATCATTGTCATAGCGACAGGCTGGCCCGTCCCATCTTGTACACTTCAAAGAGGTGGAAAAATCTCACACACAGACACATTGTCACACAAGTACCTCTCACTTTGTCTGCACACATAAACCGACACACACAGACAATTTAAGTGGCTCATATCAACAGCGCAAATATCCCTCAGTGGGTAAACTGATATCAGTAGGAACAACTTAAAATGCCACACATAGGTGGGCAAGCATCTAGATGAAAGTGAGAGATTTCCCAACAAGTCTTAACGGCTTTGTTCTAGAAAGATTCTCACTGGAGAGTTATCTGGTGGAATGTGGGGGATCACAGCCTGCATATTAAACAGCCCGGCAAGGGGAAAATACGATACAGAGGACAGATATGTTTAGGTGGTGGGGGGTGTTAAACATTCCTATAAAGTTGCTGTGGGGACAGGCAAGCCTGTGTTCCACGGCTGTGTCCACATGTTGACAGCTTTACGCCTGTGGTCCTGTACTTTAACTGCTGCCTTGGATAAACCCAAAAGCCATCGACTCTCACCGCTTGCTGTATAAACTGAAAGAAAATCTGGCCTGGACCGAAGCTTAAAGCTCAGTCGTGATCACTTTAGCATGAATATTATAGATGAGAATAGGAAGACATTTTTGTTTGAATAATAGCAATAAATGTCTCCACGTCTCCACCCTCAACAGGTGCTCTGTCTAAAATCCAAACAACAACCTCAGGGAGCAGACTTCAGATGGTCACGCTGGTTGAGTTTGTTGACCTATGAACCTCCCTCCTAACCTCTGTTAAAAAGCACACAGCTTGTGTTTCCTCCATGCACCTCTCAGGTCTCAATCACAGAAGAGGAAACATTGTTGGTTTGGGGTTCACAGAAAAATGTCTCATGCTGTTTATAAGGTTAAAGGGCCAATTCACCCAGAAACATATTTTCTCGCTTACCCCAAGTGGTATGAATCTATGCAGGTAGTTTTGGTTTTGTTTGCCCAGGTTGTGAGATATTGGTCCCTAAGGATAGCCATTGGAACTACTCTATCAAAAAAATCCCAATAAAAACTTTTGACAGTATGAGTAACAGGACACTGTTCCTAGAGAGGAGGTTGCTGTTAACTTTTGAATTTTTGCCCATGCTCGCAGCATGGCTCCATGGATGGCAGTGTCAGTTGGTCTGTCCCTCACTTTGGTCCACACCAAAGGCTTTATTTATAGAATATTACAGAAATTGAGTAAATATGCATAATTTTGTTTTCATTAGTATATAATCACCTGAAAAAATAAGAATCGCTGAGCCTTTTATATCTACAGATGCCATGGGTCCTCTTCCATGGAGTCCGCCATGTTGGACCGCCATGTTTCTTACAGTAGCCCAGAATGAACAAACCAAACACTCCCTCTAGATAGGGCATTTTATGTTTCTTCTATAGTTTCTTTTTCAGGCTAGGAAGGAAATGGTGAGGCAAGGGGATTGCAATCAACTACAACTACACCACTAGATGCTACAAAATCCTACACACTGGTCTTTTAAATCCAGGGGGATTTCCTCCTCACTCGTGAACTGGAAAGAGAAATGGCAACAAATATGCAATATACAACACTTCTGGCTTTAGGATCACTGTGTTGAAATGTAAATAAAGCTTACCATCCATGTAAGATAGGACTGCTGAGGAGTCTTTTCTTGTGTAAATGTGTAAATACTTTGTGGACAGGCGTGCGCAGGAGACCTGACCATCAAAACACATTTGCTTACAGGAGCTTTTTAGGGGAACTGTTGCCCAACATGTCCTGAGCTTTCTCGTCCATACACAGTCCTCAACCAACCTCTCCGCACCACTCCCTCTGTCCATTACCACCTCTCATCCCACTTACACAGCATCACAGTGAGACCATCTAACTCCGGCACCAGCTTTGATGACAGTATTAAGTGTTTCTAAGTGTAGCTCTCATAAGTGTAGCTCCCTGTTTGCCTTGATCCTGTTGATATTTAGCAATAGTGGTGGCTTTCTGTACCCCACAGGTGTTAATTTTATACATGTGTGGTAGTTGCTTTTGAACCTGATCATGGTCATGAGGTATGAATTGAAAAGTAAGCATGAAAAAACCAAAGACAAATATACAAGTGCAGAGTCTATGTTTTACCAAGGGCCAGCTGATGAACTAATATACATTTGGTGTATATATGCAGGCTACTTTTAGGCTGAGCAGAAAAACATTCTCTTGGCTCTCCTAGAGTATATGGTGTGAACGATATTTAGTGGACCTCTGACACAGAGGCTAAAATGCACACTTCATATGAGATGTGCCAAATAAGCTAAAATCAGCCAAACACATTGTCTTTCAGCCAGTTTTGAAACAGTGTCTTCTCTCCCCTCCCTCCCTCCCTCCTTCTTTCTCCCCCTCTTTTTTTCACTCTCTCAAAGCAGGAGAGCTGTACAGTGAGTGGATTTCAAAAGTGTTGGTCTGATGGGGCTCTTTATATGAACGAAATAGCTTGAGTGTTCCCTTAATGGAATTTTTTTTTTTTCAATGAGCACTTCTCAGAATACCGTCCCTTGACTTTCCTCTCCACTTTGCGATGATGGTACATTCTGTCCCTTTTACCCAGAAGTGGTTCATTCCTCTTCTGTAGGATGAATGAAGTTTTTAACATGCCAAACTCCCCGGAAAAAAAAAAATCACAAAAAGAAGAAAATTCAGTGTGCCTTTAACTGGATAAACGTTTATTTAAGAATGACAAATTAGTAATTGTGTAAAAATATATGAGATTTTTACTTCCTGTAATACTACCATGTGAGAAGAGTGTGCTTCCTTTTATTTTCACAGAACAATGGTCTAGTTCAATGCTATACTGGTATCAGTGCAGGGCTCAGATATTTGAGTATAAATAGCGTGAAAAGAGAAGTTGTGCCAGACAGGAATATCCTCCTCAAGGGCATCTGTTGGACGATGCCCAGCATGCTGTGATGGGTGTTAAAATTTGCTGGAGAGCTGCCAAAAGCAGGAGGAAAAAAGGGGGAACTGAAAGAGAGAAAAAGAGTGGGAGAAATCTTTCCTAGGAAACTCTAATATTGTTCGTTTCTTGTTTTTTTTTAAGAGTGAAAGAATACAAGACAAAGAGAGGATGAATAGGATCTATAGGCAACATGGTGATGAAGAATTCATGGAGCTCAAAAGGGAGGGAGAATAAATTGAAACAGTGAGAAAACGAAAAAAAGGAGAAAAGATTGAGGCCATCATAAGATATCAGTGTGGAAACCAGAGAGGATATCTGATTGGCTGTAGGCAAAAAGGTAGAAGGGCAGAGAAGAGGTGAGAGAAATAAAAGATGAAGAAGTTATTTCACGCTTCTCGTTAGCATGATACTCTTCCGCCCCTGTGACCGACTGGTCCTCTGTGAGATGACGACGACTAGACGTAAGAGATTGGACAGATCACTGCTCACTTCTCTTTTCACTTTCATTACCTCATCCTAAATGTTCCTCTTTATCTGTTTTGCTAACCCTTTCTCTCTTCTCTCATTTTTGGACTGGAAACAGACAGTTTTTACACAATGAAACACCGGGGCAACTGGCAGCTATTCTGAGCGGCCATCACCTGGATATTGGAGACATAAAAACGTACCGCTCAGGAATGGAATCTGAGCAAATGACCTTATAAAATAACATGCCAGACAAGCTTTCAACAGCTCCTTCTCACTTCTCAAAGAGAAACTCTGCTATGTCACAGCAGAGCATAAAGCGATTAAGCAGGTATGTCAGGTATTGTGGAGTGATTCTGTACATGTGAGTCAGTGAGGAAGTCCTGTGCATATGCACAGCTCTGTACCTCTATGAATGTTAGTGAGCTGCGTGCAGCCACTGTAGTCTTGTTGCCTTGTTTGTAGCAACAGGAGCTGCTGTCAGTCGCACAGTGACCCTACTATTTTGCAGGGTTCAGAGGTGAGAGGTCAATGAGCTGACACTGGGATTGTTGGGAGATATAGAGTGAGCCGGCCCGGCACTATCACAGCCCTGACATGAAAACAAAAGGCTGTGACCTCATCCCCTGGGAAGTTTTTAGATGCAAGTAAAGTTGCTGATTAGGATTTTAAATCAATAGCAAGAAACCACTTCATCTATAACTCATTAAGCTCCTGGGAAGCTGAAAGGGACACTGAAGACGTGATCATTTTGCTACCTCAGTGAAAAGCAGAGCGAGAAATTACCACAAAGCAGAGTCATCGGCACATTCCAGTGAAACGGGATATGAATCACAACGCTGACACTGTGAAGACAATCTGTAACTCCTGGCAATCATACACTTAAAAAACAGGGAAGTTAATGTCAGCAATGTGGGAAATTTGCGATTTTGTGATTATGACAGACACCAGAGAGGTCACTGGCTGGGTTGCAGCATGAGGGGTGATGGTTGATGGTAGAGGTGCCGTCTCCTGTGCTTGAGATTTCACAGCAGCAGTGAATTCCTGGGCTCCGGCTTGTCACAGTGAGATTTGTTTCACATTGTAACACAAAGGCAGTGCTGGCTACACACGGGCCCCCGGCACCAAACAGCCTTGCTGGAAGGGCCACGCACTCACACAATGGCACCTCTGTAACATCAGTGAGCCAGCAGAAGTTTGCTTTTGATCTCTCATCACGCGAAAGTCACACTCCAGAATAGAAATAAGTAAAAACTTACATCTTTCTGGGGCTGTCTGGCATCTGTTTTCTCTGTTTTGTTTTCAGTCTTGTTGTCAAGAGCTATATTCAGTGAAGGAAACTTCAATTTTGATCTCTGCCCACTGAATGCATCCCTTGATTTGAAGACTTTGAAGAAAATTGGTAAAACAGGGATGCTGGTGTAAGAATATAAAGGACAGACTGAATAAAGACAGAGAGAAAAAAAGATCTCTGTTGCCTTCTCATTCTATTAATGACAGAACAGGTCATAGAAGCCATTTTTTACAAAGTAGCATTCAACGGCACTGTGACCTGCAAAACAAACAGGTGTTCAACAACATTATCTGACTGTCTGTCTCTGCCCCCAGAATTGTTGACCTCCTGTCCTTCAAGCCCCCCATCTGTTACCTCCTTAATCCTCCAGGCTCTTTCCACCACCGTCTTTAGAGGCACATGAATCTTCATGAGGCAACAGACTAGATAATTGATGTCTAACACAGCTTCACTGCCAAACATGACGCAAACATAAAATAACGTTGGTTTTAACCCAGCATTTATGATGTTGGGCTGCTTAGCGCATTCTTTGAAGTTAAAACAGTCCCAAAGAAACCAACATGGTGATCAAATGTAGTTTCTTGTGACACTGAATTAATGTTTTTTGAGCATATTTTGAAGCAGAATCTGCAGTCTCACAAATCCCCACATAAAAGCATGCAATAATCAGTGCAGCGACCCCTTTGTGTCAAAGCTCTGAGGTTAACCAGAAGACTTACGTGACTTCTCTACACATTAGACCACACGATGCCACCTTGTAGCACCAACCGCAGTATAACACAGCTGTTAAAAAAGAGCATGCCACCCATACTTAAGCCTGGCACCCACAACCAGATGCTTGTGCCTCACCAGAGCCTGATGAGACCATTTGTTCTCAGTCTGGGAACAGGAGATCAAAAGAGACAGACGAAGGAAAGAAAGAACTGAATGTTGCCACTGCTGCCAGTAAGTCACGGATTTGATATCGCATCTTTGTGTGTTATCGCGGGGTGGAGATCAACGTGGAGAGGGTGAGAGAAAAAAAGAGAAATGAGAAGAAAAGAGAGAGAGCAGTGTGGACATGCCTGCTGTTTGGTTATCTATCTCTCTTCTCCATCAATTCTGCTGAAACTCACCTAACGTCAGGAGGACAGCTTTCCACTGAACCAAGGCTAAAGCAAAGTCTTCAAATACACACATACGTCATAGACATGAACAAGGAGAAGAATCACTTTACTTCCAGCTGTACATCACAACTCACATGATGTTTACTACAAACGGGTAAAATCCTGCCTTGACAAAGTACCTGACTCCTGATTGAAAATGGCTTATTAAATGGTATACCTGAAATACAGTGTATGCCTGTATCTTCACACTGAATCTCACCCTCTCGTTTTGTTTTTTTCAGAGGACTCTGCTAAACCTCCTGCACTTCTCCTCCTCCTCTCCCCTTTTCTCTCATGCTCTCTCACTTAACCTCTATCTCATCCTGCTCTCCTCTCTTCTTACATATCATTACACGTTTACATAGGGGGATCAATGACAAATTCTGTCATAAAAAAAAAAGAGCCTTTGTCCTAATTTGCTCTAAGACGAATGTCTAAATCCTGTAATATCCTCAAATTATCAATCACATTAACATTTTCCTGCTGCGGTATTGGTTTTCCCAGTGTAAACATACTATCATTGTCATTTTCCAACTCTCATATACACACGAGCCCTTCAGCATTCAGTGTCTCAGATGAACTTAGAGCTGAAATGCACACTTGCGCCACTGGCGTAAGAGCAACAAAGGTCTACACAGGCCCTGTTGTCCTGGGACAGTAAGGTAGTTATCTGTGCCACAGTGGGAACATAAAGCAGTCAATAGATGAATGCTATCTTTATATCTACTGCACCAGAGGTGATTTGAAACACTGCCACTGGACGTCATAGAGCCCCACTCTGAAACACAGCCTTTGAAGCACTGACAGCGCCGACAGAATCAGGCCAGCTCTTTGATACGGGTGGTGGGGAAAGGAAAACTTGAGCGTTAAAAGGGAGCATTATTTAGTTACAGATCCATTAAAAATGTTGAACTTTGAGGATGATAGGAGGAATAAAACACACTGGAGTTGGCCAAAAAAGTTTACAAGTGGACAGAAAGTGTTTTTTGAGCCACCTTGGTATGATGTTTGCTGCGGCTTCAATTATAGACTACAGAATAAAGAAGGTAAGTTCTTCTCAGGTGTGTAAATATTTGCAGTCTATCATTATTTTGGTTGTGTTTCATATCCTACATTTACATTTTCAGCTAATGGAGATTAAACCTTTTAAATAAACACAATTACTGTATACCACACAAATGTCGTAATCACTAAAGTAATCCTAAATTGGGAACTGTGGTGTTATTCTTTGTTTAATCAGAAGGCCTCAGCTATAATGAAGTCCCTTGTTGGACCTGTTTGGGCTTGAGGGAATTTAGCTAGCTATCTACCCAAAATTCAGTTTATTTTACTCCAGTTTCCTGTTTTCCTATCACACATCATCTAAATGCTCTTTCTCACTTCCTGCCCGCGGGACTGCAGGTAAACCAAAACATTACGTCAGTGAGGAACTCGCGTCTCGCCACTTCAGGCCCTGGAGGGCTTTTTGCAGTAGAACGATAAACACAATGGCTGGCAGTGGGAGAGAGAGTTAATTACTAAAGCCGATTCACTCACTAATGACTGTTTCACTTCTGTGGGGTGTTTTTAATGGGATTCAGGAGTCAGGCTGAGCAACAGCACAATCTGTTTTTAATGGGACTTGAATGGTTAGAGTTGACGCTGTTGCACAGAGACAAAGCCACTGCTTTTACTTGTGGTGCAGTGATCTCATTACAGCATTGGTAATAAAAGAAAAATGGAGTGATTAGATCAGGAGGAACATAGAAAAAAAACTGAGCAACATTATCAACAGTTTCACACCACTGAAAACACACCCCGGGGCATTTCTTTCACCACAATGACACTTAAGCCATGTTGTTGTACTATTACAACATAAACTTTCACTGCAGATCTGATTCAGAGAAAGAAATCATGTATGAGGATGCTTATTTCCTAAAGGTTGTTGTTTCTACGTATGTGCTGTGTCTTAAAAATGAGCATGTGCAGGACAGAGAATTGGTGTTAAGGGTCCAACTGAGGTAGTGGAAAATCCTTCTGAAAACTTTTTTTAAGCACTTATATTGAGACAATACTCTACCTCCTCTCATCATTTTTCCTGATGAGTCCCACCACTGTTGCATCATCAGCAGCTTGCTACGTACAGGAGCTTTATTTGAGTATGAAAGAGCTATTATACTCAAACTTTATTCGTAAATGTACACCTTGGATTTCTGTCCTTTTTGATACTTTGACAAGTGCCCGTGCTATTTGAAAAATCCAATCAATTACTCATTCCAAATAACAAAATAAAAATACATTACTTTAGCAAAGGTAATTGGTTACATTACTTTACTTACTCTACTTTTGACCATAAACAGCTAGCTTGATGTTAGCTACACGGTTAGCAAGTCCAGAAGTCCTGTCATCACATTAAGGCCTTGGATTCACAATTCTGAATGTGGTCTAAAACAGTAGGTGGCTAATGTTAGCAAGCTAGTAAAGAAGACTCAACTCTTGACATCGCTAACATGTACCTGAGCAGTCTGTCCACCTTGTGTAGAGAGTCCAAACTGAACTAGCTATTCAACAAACTCCCAGTAAGACAGTTCCTGGAATTAATTACTGAATTTCACATTGCACTCCCTTACACTACTCATCACTGCAACATGTTACCAAAACAAGTGAATACACAATCTCAGTTTAAATTAATGAACTTCCGTCTGACAGCAATGCATTCAAGATATTAAATGTGTTGCAAGTCTTAGATAGGAGGCACAGTCAGAAAAAGTAGAGAGGTGATTAGCAGTACAACAATAGAGAATGATGACAAAGCATTGTGTGTTTCACTGCCCCCCCCCCCCGTGTGTGAGTGTCCATGGCTACAATGAGAGAATGGCAGAAAAAAGGAGGCTCCAGTCTCAGGGCTCTCATCCTGGAGTTATCGCCTCGGCCCCCTGCTGCACAACCAGGGATTACTGAGCTCTTTATAGAGACCACTTCCCTCCATGACCCTGCAGACCCCCCCTGCTGCTTATTACTTGTTCACAGCATCACACAATGTACATGCTCTGCAAATACCAGCCTGCCATATGGTCACATGCACATGCTCATCCTATTGTCTGCCATCAAAATGGAGATGTAAGGAAATGTTTAGAGAGTGTATAGAAAACCCATTTGATATAGCAACTTGTTAAAGTTGAATGAGACTAAATAATTTATGTTTACAACAGCTACTGTAATTGAATACTATAATTGTGCACTTTTGCAAGATATTTGTATTTTTCTCTGAAGTAGTGTGTTTCACAACACAGAAATCGGCATCTGTGAAGCACAATGTTATAAAAATCAGACGGTCACTGAAGAAATGTCATGTCATTTGGGTTTGTTATGTATTGTGCACTTTATTTTGTTGTTTGGAATTTGTTGTTTGAAATCTAAAAAAGTAATTCATAAACTTTTTTCAGGCTTTTCTAATATTTTACATTTAAAATCAAGTTATTTATTTTATGCATATTTAAATACTACTCTCTATTTCTGTATTAAGAAGGACATTATTTTCCACCTTTGATAATTTCTCATTAGTTCATTCACACAGTTCATTCTGTTGTTTCTGAAGCCTGAGAAGGTGCTGGTGCATTGACGTTTTTAGTTGACTCAAATGGTCGGTTCTGGGAATGGCAATGTTGGTTGGCCAGTCCACCCCTTTGGTCCAGACTAGAGACACCCATAGGTTTCTGAAGATCTGTTGTGAAGCTCAAAGTGCGGTGGCTCTGGCCACTGCCATCTTGGCAGTCCTGCCTCTTCCGCCTACAGGCTAATCCAAATATGAGCAATGACATGGTGGAGCAGGCTAAATGAAGCCTGCTTGCTCAAACAAGTCACCTCTAACAGCACCCTATGAATCAAATTAATTATGCATAACTTTAAGCCTTAATATAATTTGAACAGGTGAGTTACATAAAAAATTCAGGCTCAGCACAGTTGTCATGAATGGGGAAATCAGCTATAGAAACCAAAACCATATTTTTTACCCCGCTGTAAACATGTTTATTTCTGAAGGTTGACTCATTCCACAGCCAGCCTAAAGTGGACTTTTTCAGTACTTCTGCATTGGTTTGAAATATCAAAACAACTATTGGATGAAATTCAGTGCAGACATTCAGGATTTGATGACTTTAGTGATCCCCTGACTTTTCCTCAAGCGCAACCAGCGGGCTGAAATTTGACATGTCTCGACAAACCACATCAGCTTTCCATAAAATTTCAAACACACATTCACGTCCCCAACAGGACAACCCCCTGACTTTTCATCTAACTTAATCCTCAAATCAGATATTTACTTTGTCTAATACTTTGGTTTATGACCAAAGCCCTGCAAAACTATTGGCATTCCCAGTCTTGTTAATGCTCATTAGCAAATGTCAGAGATGGTGACCATGGTAAACATTACCTGGTAAACATCAGCGTGTTAGCATGCTGCACGACCATGCCCAGGCACAGCCTCACAGAGCTGCTAGCATGTCACAGGCAACCTTTAGCAGCTACTGAACAATCTACAAAGCGTTCAATAGCTGTGTGTGTGTCTGCTGTTGGGTAGAGCTGGGGGAGTGAAAGATGAATTCCAGTATGCTGAGCACATGTTCTGTTTTGCAATCCTTTCTCCGTTAGCCGGTCGATGGTGTCAGTCATTTATGTTTGAGTGTATGTGCGTGGCTGCCTTGCACAGTGGCCCACAATGATTTACACCTCCAGCTCTGCACGACAATGAGCATGTCATTTAAAATAGCAGGTGTTCACATGCTGCTTAGCTCATGGAAAGCAAGTTAAAGAGAGAGGGGGAGAGACAGAGGGGTGTGTGTGAGGGGAATGAGAAGGGGTATGACTGAACCTGAATTAAACTCATAAATGGTGCAGTCAAACTGGCATGCAGGTCACTGAGTTTCCCGACCACTGCTGGGCCTGTTTCTCATCCTACGACAATAACTTTGCCAGGCAGCTTCCAGCAGCACTGGTAGCAGTTATCCTGTTGCTGTTATTAGCTTTGGTGAAAGTCATGTCAGAGATATTCAGGTCAGTCTAAAACCACTGAATATAAAGCATTGGGGTTGGTGGGGAACTGTGCATGCATGTGTGTGTGCTTCTCCGTCTCCGCAATGACATCATCTTACTGAGCATAGAGGAACTGTGTGCAGACGAAAACTGACAAACTGAGAAGATTTCAAAATACTACAAAAGCAGTTTCAAGGTCTTTAATTTTCTACAGAAGCAAAGAAAAGATAAAGAGGGTGTTTGGAACAGAGATGAAGTGCAATAAAAGAACAACACTAAGTTGTAATAGGACATACAGAGAGAAACCCTCATGTTGCATAAAAAGAAAGATAAAAGGAAAAGAGCAAAGTGGGGAGGGTTGTTAGAGAAACAAAAAGGGATTTGCTCTTTTGCGAGAAGTGACAAGGAGAACAAATGGGGTGCTGTGAAGTCTGAGATCTTAACAGGCTGTCAGAGATCCAGTGTTTCCTCTCCCCCGTCGTTCCTCCATCCCTCACTCCCTCCTCTACCACTGTCGTGACCTTCCCTCAGAAGCCACTCCGTCAAGCCGGCTTCCACTCTGACTCCTGCCTCTCAGCCTCACCTCTCATCAAAGATGGTCACATGCAGGGGGGGTTCCTCAGAAAATACCTCCACGGAAACACAGACAGCTATTAAGTGAATGAACCAGGAAGTCGGCAGCCAATAGTTCAAGAAGGTTTTTCACCCTGAAGTACAGATGCTGAGGTTGTCGGAGGGTTAACAGATAAGATACTGATACAGAAGCTTCAAGATTGTTTTGAATAATAATAAAATGTGAATTCCCAGATCAGTAAACCAAACAGTATATTCATGTGGCTTTAGTTTTTAATGCGTGATGGAAACATTAGGGGAGTTTTAGAGCTACTTACTTCATCATTTTAATCTTAGTAATCTAAGTATTACATATTACATATATATTTAGTTACCAATTTTTTACCAATATGCATTTTGGAGTTTTCAACTGAAAAATATTTATTATTTTTTAAAAGTTTTCAGGTCCCTGCATGATGAGTGCCAAAAGACCTATAGTTTTATTTCAACAATACTATATATATGCATTAATAATCTTATTAATCTGTTTTTAGTAAATGTGTGTGTGTGTGTGTGTGTATGTGTGTGTGTGTGTGTGTGTGTGTGTGTGTGTGAGTATGTGTGAGTATGTGTGGTGTGTGTGTGTTCAACTGCACTTCAGTACCAGGTGCGTCTGCCACCTGCTAGCCGGCGTGAACAGTGTGAGGTCTGTTCTGTGATGCTCTCATCATACCCCCATCAGATAGATAGGTGTGTGGCTTCTTCTTCACTCTTTCCCACACTCTGAATGTAAACTGTATGAACACACACACACACACACACACACACACACACACACACACACACACACACACACACACACACCAAGATCTAGAGTCCTACATTAATGTAGCTTTTGTCATTTTTTTTTCTTACTGTCAGCACAAGTAAGTCTTTGTATGTGTGTGTCCTGTGTATTGACAATAGTATTGCTTTAAAGATAAGAGAGTGCCGTGTGTTCATGTGTGCACGTGTGCGTGTTTTCTTCCTCACAAGTGTTATAGTAAAGTTGTAAAACTAGGTGGTCTTATCACACTGTTGAATAATGGGACGTAGGAGAACGCTAAGCCCTCTGTATTTGGCTCACTTCAGAGAAAGTTCAACAGCTTTGATCCAAAGAATCAGAGACTATGATGGTCTGTGTTGGACGCACACACATCACTTAGTCAGCATCTTAATGAAGCCTCCTTTTAGCTCACCAGTCCTTCTTGTGTTGAAAATAATGAGGTAAGGAACTTCCTGAACATCATCACTGTCCTTTGATAAAGACAAGAATCGCTGAGAGGAAAAAGAGAAGAGGCAGGGTTCAGCTCAGTCCATTACTCCTCTGATGGTGGTTGGATCAAAGTAAACACTGATAATGGCTCCACCACAGTTAATAATACTGCTGCCCAAGAATGTTGGCTGGGCCGGCTACTCCCGACCTCACACGTATAATTGTACACACACAAACGTGCATGCATACACACATGCACACAATCCTCATTCCTCAATAGCAGTGACACATTCCAAGCTTTCTTCCTCTCTTCCCACAAACCAAACACTGCTCACTCCTTCTTTCTAATTGTAGACTTTTGATTTATTTGATGTGCAAAGGGAAACTGGCTTCCTTAGCTGCGCTCCCATCGGAAAACATGCATGCTCACACACTGTACACACATACAGTAGAGTCAATGACTCCATGCATCTCCCTTTGTAATTACAACACATACAAACTTCATCTCACATTAGAACCTGACTTATCTCCCTCCAGAGACCTCTACACTGTCAGAGGTTTCTCTGCCACACCCTCCTTAACTCGCTGCTTTTCTTGCTTCTTCCCTCCCTCCATTTAACAAGACCTGACAGAGGCCCTGCCAGGTTCACTTCAGTCACATAGTACTCAGAGAAAGAACAAGTGGAACACTTATGCATCAGTCAGTGAGGATTTCCAGGTTGCTTTCTTTCAACCTCCACAGACACTGCCATTTAAAAGAGATACAGACAGATCTGACTAAGAAGAAGTGGAAACTAATTCTACCACCCTACCAGTAAATCCTGTATGAACAGTGTTGAATGGATTAGTCCTGTTTGCTCAAGTGTTTTTGCCAAATTTGGTGAATACAGTTCGCCACATGGGATAAAGTGATTCCTTGTCTTTTGTGTAATTCAAAAGTAAATACCCTTGATGAGATTAAACTCTTATTGTGTATTCCTCCTTGTATGAAAATCATTTTGATGCTTCTGTCTTTCCTGAATACCGGTTTCTACATTATGTAACTTTGTGCTCTGGGTACGATACCCATGAGAAGTACCTAATGCCTTAAAGCACTAACTCACACACCACTAACTATTTAACTTATTTTGGTTAAAATTGGATCATATTTTATGGAGAAATTCCTTTCAGTTTTTCCCTCTCATGTCCTCCCGCTGCTCCGCATCAACTCTCCATGATTTACAGAGTTTCCCAATGGACAGTAAAGTAAACTGCTGCAGACTGTAGCTGCTGTTAGACAATACCAGCTAACGTTAGCTCAGTTTATTAGCTGGGCTGCCCAGACTGTGTGCTCAGAGCGGTGGGAGTGTTAGTGTTTGTACCACAGGTGTTTTGGACCACTGGGAAGAGGAGGTTTTCTGGCAAGGGCGCGGGGGAATACTTACGGGAAGTGAAATCAATGTTATTCCAGAACCGGTCAGTGTCAGTGTTTAGTGTCACTTTCTTTAAGTGAAAGAATATCATATGGGATGCAGTTTTGCATACACACTCATGAGGAGTGCTGGTGCTGAAGTCGAGAGAGGGGTTCTGTTTCAGCAGGTTCCAATTGAAGGGCAGAGCAGGATCCATTTCCGGTTTATCAGCAGCATCAGTCAGCCCCTTCCCCTGGGGTATCCAAAGCGTAACGATTTGGCTTCAGAGCTGTTTTTTGGAGCTGCTCATGACAGGACGGCCTCATCCTTGGTTGTGGCCCATACACAGTGACAGGTGATGGGAATGTGACATTTCATTTTAACATAGTTAGAATGAATAGGGGCAATCATGTTGTGTTCATGGGTCATTACCATTAACTAAGGACTGTAAGTATGCCTATGTTTTTATTTGCTAATAAGGAAGTTAAGGTTTAAGTTGACCCCAGAAAGGTTAAAAACAGGCCTTCACACTTGGGATTATTATATAAGGAGAAAATACTATCATAAAGACTGAAGATTAGTGAGTATTTACATGATACATCATCTCTCCTGTGTCATTAATGAACCATTACCTGTGTGAGGTGGGATGTGTGTGCGCATGAGAAAAAAGTTTCCAAGGGACTGCCACCCAAGGGTGAAACCAGAGACCAGAACTCAGAAGCTCAGGCGACCCCGCTTACCTACCCTTGTGCCAAACCCCACCACCACCTCCACCACCCCTCTCCTCAATCAACCCTCGCTGCCCTAATCCAGTGTTTACATAAAACGCTGGGCAGTAATGATAGCCATGAGACCAAGGACCACCCCACGTCCCTACACACCCTCCTCTCCCCAACCGCCCACACCACCTTCCACCGCTAACCCAAAGCTGTTTTCACAGGAGCCAAATACCTTAAATACATAATTAGCGGGGTCATTTGTGCAATGGGGGCCCCTGCGAGGGCATGAGCGTGTCCGTGTGAGTTTGTGGGGGGCAGAGGGAGGATGAGGAGTGTAGTGGGGGCAGGATATGAAGACGTGAGAGAAAGGTGGACAAAGACGTGCATTCATGGCTGTGGCCCCGGACAAACTTGGCTGTCGCCATCTTCAAAGGCCACCTCTGCCTTTCCTCAAAACCCAGAGGCCACAGGTTGGGGCAGAGAGGAGAAACATAACAGGGCGACATGGAGGGAAAGAGGAAAGGGGAAGACGTGGGAGGGAAGAAAGAGAGGTGTAAGTAATGAAGTAAAGGTTACAAGATCTGTAATCTGGGAAGGAAATAGTTGAGGCTGTGGAGGTTGAGGCTGTGAACTAATAACTATATCCAGTTTTATCCGTGATACAGAATTTGCCAAAGATATTTGATTTAAAAAGTAGACTTTATTTACTGTAAACACTGAGATGGAGGGAGATGATTAAAGCTTTAAAATGCATCCGCTTCTTAGCACCACAAGCAACAACCCCCATACGACCTCTGAACCTTGAACTCCGACCCTGTGCATTGTGGGTAGTCAAATCACAGTTTGCCCTCTGCAAGAGCCCAAAATTCCAGCAGTCCATGTTTCACACTCGGAGACTTTGTATTGTTCAATTGCGCGCGCACACACACACACACACACACACACTCACACACACACAGAGCCAATTCAGCAGCCCTCTTCACACCTTGTCTGCCCCCTCGTCCCCCTCTGGCATTGTTTATGAAAGCATGTCCACTTAGTGCTGCCCTGTCTGCCCCCTCTTGCTGTGGTGCCGATTACCCACATCCTGAGTCCACTTCATTCCCTCTTTTCTTCATTTGTTCTTGCACTCTCACTCCTCAGGGTATTCTCTCCCCTCTCGCCTGTGCTCCATCCTCCTCCTCCCTTTTTCCCCAACATGACATATTGCTCCCTTTTTCCTGCACAGTGAATACACTGCATACGCTACACTGACTCCTCAATCCTCACTTCAGCCCTCATTCTGTCCTTATGAATGAAGCTGTGCATGTCAGATAAAAACAATAAAATCAATCAAGCCCCTGCTCTTCCTTTAATCTTTACTTTATTCACTTTGTCCTCTGTTCCACTGGCTTGCAGAGCTGCTGTCTCTCTGATCCTTTCTCTCTTTCATGTTTTGCCTTTCTTTATCTGGCTCCCTCCTGAGGTAATAAGCCGGGTGTATGGCCGGGAAGTGCAGAGGAGCGAGACTTTCATGTCGCTTAGCTCTGGGATTAGGGTGAGCTGCTCTGGGAAAAGTAATAAAGCCCCCAGCACCTACCGTCTGCTGCTGGTGGATCCTGGAATAAAGCCCAGCTTCTGCTCAGCCTGCAAGCCTGGAAAAGCTCACATTTCCTGTATACACCACCCTCACATCCAGCTTCTGTCCTACATCCTGCAGCAGCACCACTACATGTGGACTTCACTCATTTGAGCTCATGTATCTATATATCTTACTTATACCTTTGCATATTATACAGTTATTTAGACAAAACTTATGCCAGAGAGTCTGTTACTAATGAGGGAACAGGTAAGGTTTTTCTGGTGCAGGGTGGTCCCTCTACCCTCCCAGTTTCTTTTCCTTTTGCTCATTTACTTGAGCATGATCACACTTAATGCACGTTAGACAGTTTCTGTCTTTGGTTCTGCATGACATTTTATCCTATATCCAACATTAAACATTAAAATATCATCCTTGAGACACAACGCAAACCATTTATGGGAGTCATAACATTTTCGTAAGCAGAAATATATTTATTGTTGAAAACATAAATATATAAATTATGATTATTGCTGTTTTTATCCAATGGAAGCCCAAAAGAAAAGTAATAAAGACTTAGTGATAGCGTAATGGCATTTTCTTTAATCAAATAGCTCTAAGTGTGGTCCCTGGTTTACTGAGATTACTTATCTTACATCAATGTAAATGTGAATGTGAACAATGATGAAACATCAGCTTTATAAATATAGCACCAGTCAACTGATGGTTAGTTCATTCACAGGTGGGCTGCATGTGTGTGTGTGCGATCTAATATCCACAACTCAGCCAATTACAGCCATGTTTCAATCAAACTTTTCCTCACTCACTTCACTGTGCAGTGACTTCACTCTTTGACTCTGTCAAACTTCCTCATTTGAACACGGGGTGGATGACGCCTGTTGTTTTTGTACTGTGTTGGCCTGGTTACACATTCATCACTATTACAGCAACTTTTAAGGAAGTAATTGTTCAGGTTAAGGCCAACACTGTACAATTTTCAGGCCACCTCGAAGCACTCATCATCATGTGTCCTGATGGTATGTGGCTGCATAAGGTGTGAGCACCTTCACAGGGTGGAGTTATCACTTGAGATTTGTTCTCCTGTCAACAGAGGAGTAAAGCCCGGCTAAACAAGGAGCCCATTCATGCACTTGTCGATTTGCTTTGCTCACTCATTCACTCTTTAAGGTGGACTTTGCTCTTCGCAGGCACAACATGTGTGCTTCTGAAGCCGAGCGGGCGGGCATCTTCCTTATCAGTGTTAGCGTGATATGAGTGAAAAATAGCCTCACGTAGGAGAGAAATCATGTGTGAGCGTATACACACACCCTGTCTATACATGCACACTAGTTCTAACATTTGTGTGATTGGTATAAATTCACTTTAATGTGTTGTATGCATGTTTGTGTGAAATGAAACTTCACAGAAAGGATTGGGCGGTGCTTATCCTGGCTGTAGAATAAGGTGCAGTATGAACACTCACTATGAAGTTGCCATGTTTGAACCAAGGTTTTGATGCACACGAGCTAACAAGTACTGGTAGCCTTTTCTCCCTCGTCTGTTCCACCCCCAACCCACATTTTTGTGTCTTTTCCAAAGGAATAATAACAGGCATTCAACCACAACAAAAAAAATAAACATAATTCCTGCTTGGATATAAGTAAGCTTAATATATTTCATAACAAAAATAAAGCATCTTCCTGTACTGACTCTCACATCTCCTCCTTGCACACATATATCCAAACCATATACAAGACTTGACATCATTCAGATATACTGTAATATAATAAGAAACATGGATGACAAGAATAACATCAACTAAAAAAATGACATTGAGATTGTGATGGTTACAAAGAACCAGACCACACAGAACTCTTGCATTTCTCCAAAATCATTAAAACATCTTTTTTGTTCTTTCTTTCTTTTGTACTGGAAGAGACAGAAAGCAAACGTCCACACATATAAATAGTTTGTAAGTAGCGGCGTATCTTCCTTCTCAGATTTAACTGTACATAGCAAGTGGGCAAAGTCACAGACCACCAGGGGTTCTCACAGAAGATTTCCTCTTTACTCAGAGAAAACATCCAACAACTCAAAATGTTGGATACTCCATAGAGTCTTAAAAAAAAAAAAAAAAAAAAAAACCTCCATTTGTCTCTCTCTTTCTCTCTTTCCATTGTTTTTCCTATATCTCTCTTTCTTCCTTCCTGTGTATGTAAGAGTCATTTAAGGTCATCCACCGCTGTTTTGGAGCCTGAGCACCAGATTCCCATGAAAGCTTGATCCACCTGTTTCACAGCCATTTCTGTTGTGCGTCTTGATCAAACTGTCAAACACAAATCCCTTTCATAATCTCCCTTCGAACTCTTCCTGCAGCTCTACGGCATCCTTCTCTTGTCTTCTTAATCAGCGGCGGTTTTCAGTTGTCTGGGTAGGTGGCGTACCACAGAGGAAGTCATCATCACTGTTTACTGTTTTTAAGAAAAAGCACCTTTGGCATCTTATTTATTTATGTCTGTTGTCTATTTTTTCAGTCTCTCATCTTTACAGAAAAGTTTTTTTTAGCAAGGTTGCATGGCAGTGGGGAAGAGGACAAAGCAGGTCTCCTGTTGGTGGCATCCTCTATTTAGGCCCCTCCCACGCTGAAGTCCCTTGTTCTGATTGGTTTCACCTCACGTCCACTGTAGAGGAGAGAGACAACGCAAAGATTAATATCACAATTTTACAAACACAGTACATGGTTTTCATTATGAAAAAAAATTGATTTTTGCATTTTGTGCCCCATTGCATCAATTTGGTCATGCATTTCAAACAAGCGGACACAACACACACAAGACCCACATTGTTCTGAATCATGATTCTCCAGACATCATTACTTCCACTCAAAATATTTGTCATTTTGTGTGTGCCCAAAGTAAAAGACGGAGAAGTGGACAAGAAAACTTTTGTGATAGTCTACATTTTTTTGACAAAAACAAAAAAATAAAAATAAACAGTGACATACAGCGGGTGTTGTCCTACTGTAAACCACAACAAAACAGTGCACGCAACCACACACAAGCACGACACTGTGACACAAAGCAGATGTACGGTATGTAGTGTGCATGCTCAGCAGGCCACATAATCAGCATGCAGCATTGGGGCACGAGCATGGTACTCCTTAGCCCTCCCTTTCCTCACACTGATTGGCTGTGATGTGATTGGTGATGGTGATTGGCAGGCCCTCTTTGAGCCCTGATTGGGCCAGTGCAGTACTAAAGGTGAGAGGACGCCGTGGTGCTAAAGTCCTACCTGTTCCCTTCACAGCTTTCCAGTGGACTTTGGATAATGAGTGCAACTTTATTATGTTGCCAATAAATCCTTGCTGGGCCTTAGCTTTTTAGGTTTCCTTTTTTTACCTTTAGCCCTACGGTGGCCTGAAAACACAAAGTTGGAATAGGAAGGAGGGTTAAAAGCAAGAAGCAGGGTTTACGACACAGAAAGAGGCACAACAGCCCTGGGACAGAAGCAGAGAGTGCAAAGATATGACACACTATAAATACTTCAGATGCCTTATCAGCACACATCACAGCGCTTATCTGCTCACACGGAGAGAAAGGCTTCAGATCAAGGCACTGGTGGATTTACCTGTTGTCATGCCAAGCAGCCTTTGGACACCCTCCCTTAACACACAGACTCACATACACTTCCACACACACATCCTCGCCTAACAAGGCACAAACAGACAAGCTTTACAGTTTTGCAATAGCAGGCCACCTCACAGGTGTGTCTGTCTGTTTAGGCGCAGTCATAGGAAAAGGTCATCCAGTGCAAAGCCAAAGAGCCAGACAGAGAGAGAGACCATTAGGCAGACGGAGGAAAGCATGATGATGCATAATGACGTAGGGATGAAGGCGGGACTCAGCCATCAAACTGATTTTCTGCAAAAAGGCAATGCTGAGGCACTATTTGTGACAATGTAACAATGATGTATAATAACTTTGAGGGTCAGATTTACCTGTTTCTGCATCTGAGTGCTCCACCACATGATGTTGTGATGTGCACACACACTCCAGGTGGTCTTCTAACCGCACAAAGACCTCTTTCAGCTTTGGTTTCCTCCTCACGTACTCCACCTTTGCTACCTGAAGAGAAGAAGAGAGAAAAGGTTAGCTACAGAGCCAGCTCCTACAACATCATTACTCTTCACTGAGCGCGTGTCTCCAGTGAATGCGCACACTCTTTGCCCATCCGCTAACATCAAGAGGCGTAGCGCTGTGACTGATGACTCTTTCATAAACCAATTCATAAAAAACACCAGCCATCACTTTGCCTCGCAGTGTTTAAAGTGTGACGGAAGCATTCCTCAGAGGCTGATGCATTGAGTTCTGCTCACTGTGAGCTCTATAGGCTGTTGATCAGGTGTGTAAATACTGAATGGAGTGTATGACCCTGTCAAAGCAAGCTCAAACAATGGGAGAGGAGAGATGGAGGGTAGAGGGGAGTGGTATACACCCTAAAGCCCAGGGAACGTTTATCCTGGCAGGAGAAGAGAGACCGGGAGATCCCCCTCCCCTCCGCTCCAGGCCTGGAGCATCCACATCCAGACAGACACACACCTAAACTCCTTCGCCTTGTTCCGACATGTAGGCTGGTTTTAAACCACATTAATACTTCTTCATGGCTTAGGGAAAGTGTTGCTTAATGTGTACATGCAAGAAATATAGTTTACATGGTCTAACCTAAGCAGTAGAACCCCAGAAAGCAGCACTTCCAGTCTAATAAACACAAAAGCAATGCAGAAATTCCTAACCTTCAGTCCAGCTAACACCCTCTCAGTTTAACACAACAGGGCTGACCTCCACTTCCCACCCAACAGCTAGTAATGAAAAGGACCAATCCTCAGAGGGGTATGAATAGGCTATGTTGATTAAAGCTTAGATGAAAGCTGAATAGAGAAGGTTGCATGGAGGTTATGATGATCTTGTTGTGTAACTCAGGGGAGGTGTCTACATGCTTTTCCCTTCTCTGATCTGAGTGCCAAGGGCAGGTAACCTCCCCATCCACCACTGAGGGCCTGGGGGCCAAATGGAAACAATATCCCCAGCTTCACCTATCTTCCTGGTCAATGCACGAGAGAGGATATTGGCCGACAATCTCCCAGCGCTCTCTGGTGTTATGAACAACACGGTTTTGCAGTCAGCATGAGGCTCTCTCATACACACACAGACACACAGACAGAGGGCCAAAACTGATGAGAGGCTTTCTTCCTCTATCCTGTGATGGCTTGAAGCCAAGGCTGACTCTCAGTGGTGAATTAGTCACACAGACAAATGAACATACCAATCCCTGTCTGATAAAACAAAGTATGATGTTGACATTCACACAGCTGGAGCTGCCTTGTGTCAGTGCTTTAACAATGGCTGGAGGGTCATCTGATGAGGCTAAAATTTAAATCAGGGATCAACGTCTCACCAGCCGCTCCTTTGCAACAGTTTCTTTTCATGGAGAGAAGAGGAAGAAAAAGAAGAGAGGGAGTGAAAAGAGGGTAGGCAAGCAGAGGAGGTATGCAGTGAGCAAACAGAAGACAATGGTGTCTGGGTTAGCGTTAGTACTTGGTGTTATCAGCCCTGAGAGAGAGAGAGAGAGAGAGAGAGAGAGAGAGAGAGAGTGAGTTGGTGAAAGGACCCAAGCAGGGAAGAAGGTGGACCATCATTCTCATTAGAGAACAAGGGGGTGTATGTGGGTGAGCGTGTGTGTGTGTGTGTGTGTGTGTGTGTGTGTGTGTGTGTGTGTGTGTGTGTGTGTGTGTGTGTGCAAACAGAAGGGGGTTATTTAAGGAAGGGAGAGGAGGGACTGACCATGATCATGACTAGCATAAGATGACATTCATGTGTTACCTATTAACATTTAGTTTCGGGCAATTTATTACACTAACACTGAAAGGATAGATAGAGAAGTTATCAAAGGTTTGTTATCTACCAAAAGTGCAGACAGAAAGACATGTGTTTCCCAGAAAACCACTGCCAATACTTGATTAAATTATCTGACAGAAAAAGAGGGTAGGAGGGTGAGAAAGAAAGAAAGATGCAGCTATCTCTGCAGACAACTCTGCTGCTATTGGTTACGGGAATCTCTAAACTGATTGGGAGAAGTAGCCAGTGGGAAGCCAAAAGAGTCAGCCATGACAGCCTGACACTTAGAACTGAGGCTGATTCTAATGACTATCACACACACACACAAACTCAAACTCTTCCTGCCAAACAAACAGCTATTGACAGAAGTGTAAGGCGATGGGCCCCCTTGATGAGAGGCCCAGTGGTAGGCTTGTCTCCTTGCCCCTCACACAGCAGGGTTAAGAACACTCCGTGCAGGAGTTACTACACACACAAAAGCACACACATACTCACACTTTCATATTTGTCTGTGAATGTGTAAAACTGTGCTATAATACTTCTCAATCAGCCTCTGCCTTGCCCACTTTGTCAACACTCTCTTTTTTTTGTCTTGTTTCCTGTTTCTTGTGAAGTGTTGACGCAACAGGAATGGTCTCTGCTCCTACAATTTTTCTACTTTTCATCCACATTTAATTCTCTCGTCCTTTCATTTTTTAGCCACTTCTTCACTTCTGTACAAAGAACACCGGCTTCTGATCCGGCACAGAGTCAATGACTTCCCACATAAAACATACATCAGAAAGAGACCCCCATGCTACGACGAGGGGCCCCTCCAGTCTTTGTATAAATCAAACCGCTCTAAACTCCCTAGAAAGCTGGGGCCCTGAGAAAGAGTTCCCGGAGCGACTGTGGAATGATATCCGATCCAGAGGGTTGGGGTGAGGCAGGGGACTCTGGGAAGTGCACCCCTTGGATTGTCAGTGTCTCTACGACCCTCCGTGTGAAGCCGATTGTTCCAGTCGGACTAATTGGGAATTCCCTGAGCGAGAAGCACTGATGAGAGCATGATGGAGGGGAAAGTCTTACTCCAGCCTTCCAAAGAAAACACAACAGGGATGTGGATGTGCACCGCGGGCCATCATGAACTGGAACAGTGACAGAACTGTGGAAAAATAAACAAGAATGTATGTGTGTGTTTGGAGAATGGAGGGGTAGAATAGGGAAAGTTGGGTGGCAATTCATTTATCAAGACGGAAATTAGACAAGGGAGACACACAGAGCTTGTGCCCTGGAAAAAAAAGAGCTCTTGTAGAGATGCTACAACTGTGAGCAAGTGGAGGAGGCAGTCTGTATCTCCATCTGTCTGTCTGATTGTTTTTCTGAAATCAAAGAAAAGAAAACCAGAAGAAAGGCAAGATGATCTGCAGAAGGAGACGGAGAGAAAACCACAGAAGACACAAAGTGAACATCAGACGAAGACAGCCGAGACAACCTGCTGCTGCCCTCTGCTTCAACCTCACACAACACACACTCTCAGGGGTGTTAGGGGTTATCACAGGCGGTGTGTGGAGAAGAGAGGAAGCAAGGAGAGCATTTATCACATCGCTGACAGGCCTGTGATGCCAAAAAGGCACTTCATGGCACAGTGCTCTCTCCTCATCTCTCCCTCTTTCACACACATATCTCCAGATGTGAACATCTATCTGCCCCTGACCACATCGTGTGTTGAGCCCTGCCAAACTATCATGCATTATCAAATATCAAAGAATCTATAGATGTGTGATCGTTCCGTTTATTTCTTCTCTCCTTCCCATGTCTTTACAGTACACAGAACTGCAGATGAGAAAGACATTACTGTGCACTTAAAAGAGTGGAAAGTAAATAAGATTTTAATGAGAGAGCGCAAAAAAGATAGAGTAAATGGCAAAGACTGACTGAGGGGTAAAATTAGAGAGTGGGAGATGGCTCTGTTGCAGGAGAGAGACAGAGAGAGTGCAGAGGGAGTGAACAACTATTTCATATAACAGACAATCAGACTCCAAGACTGAGGGGGACTGAGCAGAGAAGAGAGGTGGACGGGGAATGGAGTCAGAGGGGAAGAGCAAAAGGGAGGACAGGAGGGGAGGAGTGAAAGAAAATACAGAAATGTAAAATAATGATTAAACTACGGCTGCTACTTTTCCTGCTCACACTGATGCATTCCAGCCGGTGTGGCAGTAGCCAAACTCTCCGGCTTCTGGCTTGGTCGGGACGCTCCCATGGTCTCTGACCCACCGCACAACCCCCGCCGTGTACAACACACACACATTTATACACACACACAAACTCCCTCACCCTTTTTCATCTAGTAGGAGAGTTGAGTGAATCAAAGGGAAAATAATTCACAGCTGCAAGGGACTTCAAACAGGGAGGCCCCTCATTCCCATCTGCCCCCTCCCTCACGTAATCCACAGGACCCCTCAGACGATCATAAATCATGCTCACTGTATCACCGTCACACTGTCTTTTATTTATGAAACACCCCGTAAGTCAGGGTCCCACACAACCACAGGGATACAGCTACTGCTTCCCCCAACACCCGGATCTGACCCACTGTCACTGAGGTAACTGTCAGTGTGTGTGATGGGGTCGAGGCCAGGGCCTGCGCAGGGAGATGTGTGGACCCCCACACTCAGCACTGTGGCTAAATCCGCCTGGCCTCTATCAGCCTCCACTTTGATCCAGCAGCCATCAACACTTCATTACTCTGTGGCCCGTCTTCCTCTTGCTGCTGCTTCACACAAATGTCCCTGCGCTGCGGTGGGGGAGTTTACACTGCATCGCATAGAGCGCTCTCTCTCTCTCTCTCTCTCACACACACACACACACACACACGCACACACACACACACACACACACACACACACACACACACAAACAATCTCCTTCTTGGGTTTACACAGATGTGCGCTGACGACCCTCTCTGACCTCTGCAAAATACTTGTACATATGCTTCAAGGACCATCAAAAGTTTCCAGCTACTAAACCAAACCAAATGAGAGAAGCTGAACTTTATTTTTGGCAAATTATGACATACTGATTTGATTAAGTCCCCTCCTGACGGCAATGAAAATGGTTAGTTCTAATGTTGTGCTTCTATTTCTGTTAATTGGGTTAATTTTGTAAATTAGAAAATGTAAATACCATTTACAGTACAAATACTGTAATTTAGACATTTCTTTACTTGCTTTGTGGGACTCAAGGGTGTAATTAGCAGCTCATTTAAGCTTTCTCCCTGTTTTTCTTTTCACTTTCTATAATGTGAAGTACTCTCTGACATGTCCTTAGTGCAGGAAGAGGACCTCGTTTACTGTCAAGTGTACGTTTGTGCAGCAGAAAAAAAGATTTCTGAGATTATCTTACCTGAGTACCATAAATGTAATCATAAATATCACGTGTGTGTGCATCGGCTTATGTGGGTTTATGAATGAGGAAGGGGAATATAATGAACTTAAAGACCAAGAGTACTGCAGGAGCCTTAAGAGTTAATGAGTGAGAGGATGAGTGACAGCTCCATTATTTGCCTGTGTCATGGGCTGTTTAATCAGCCCCACAGGAAGAACAAACAGAGAGGCATTTAGAGACACACTCACAAGGACTCGCACACATTCATATGGACAAAGACTAATGTGCAAAAAAATCCAAAAGTACACACGCACATTGAGACCACTACATAACTCTCTTTCTATCCCACACACACCTTGTGCACTGTAGTCTCTTCAGTCCTGCCTGTCCAAAATCGGCAGTTGTTTTATGACCAAGTTCGTCTAGCAAGCCTTGGAGCCAAAAGCACTGAGAAAACCATCAGAAAAACTGGACACAGCTGCAACCGTCAGCAGACAGAGAGAAAGATGTAGAGGAGGAAGAACAGAAAGAATACAAGACAGATGAGAAGAAGGAGGTGAAAAAAGACAGAAGAAAGTATGAGAGAGGGCAGATGAAAGATGAGGAACCAAAGGAGACAAAGGTGGTTTGACAGAATTTGTCTTGTGCCATAAAAATATCAGTTATATACTAACCTTTACATTCATCTTCATGTAATTTCATGTCATCTAAATTCTGACACTATGACACAAAGACACTAACAAAATGGCTAAAATGTTCTACCAGCCTTTTGTGATAAACACCAAAAAGAAAAAAGAAATGAGACGAAATGTGGAGAAATCACTTCGATGGAAAAGAAAGGGGAGAGCCAAGATGTTGGGATAGGGGGAGTGAATATGGTGTCATTGAAAGTGCAAAAGGAGGTGGGTTGGGGGTGAGGGAGGAGTTAAAGGAATGCTGGGATGATAGAGTTTGAATACATAAAAACTCATTAAGAATTTTGTTTGCCTCTCTCTCCTCTGTCTGTTTCCCCAACTTTCTGCCTCTCTTTCTGTTTCTCTTTTCATGTTTGCCTCTCTTACTTAATTGATTTATGAATACTGAACCATCTCGAAATGATTGCCAAGGCTCTTATCTTTACACTGTTCTCATTTACTGTGTCATTCCTATGCCAAGGCATGCTGACAACTCAAAAACAACAATGTGAATAAAGATACACCTATAACAGTCATGGACCAAAGTGCCAAAGTTCAAGAGAAATGCAAAAGAATGAAAGGAGCAGGAAAGAGAGACCAAGAAAAAGAAAGAGAGTGACTTTGAGATCTGCCATTCACCCCCCTCAGGCTAATCCTATTTAAAGTTGTCTTTTATTATTACCCTGCCACTGAACAGGACAGGCTTGTACAGTACAGGGCCTGCACAGACCCGTTCTCTCTTTTTTTTGGGGGGTCAATAGCATGAAAAAGGAAAGAAGGAAAGAGGGAGAGAGACAGAAGAGGGGGAATAAATAAATAAAGGTGCATTTGGACAAATGCATAGTGGCATGAGATGGAAAGAAACACAGTGGATGTGTTCTTTTCCCATCCTTAGCCAGCAGAAGGAAAACAAGTCAGGCCCAGGGTAGACGGGCAACATTTTTAGCTTTCTAATAAATGGAGAGAGAAGCACAAACTGAACCCCTATTCAGACTAACTGCTGAGAGGACAGACAGAAAAAAAACTTGGCATAAGACAATGTTTCTCACACACAATGTGGTGAATGTCTCCTGACCGGAGTGAGCCCTGACAGATGACCTTTCCAGAGATACAACGCCTCTCAGCCCCCCTTGCCCGCGGCTGGAACCACATGGAAAAATGGCCCCCAGAGAAACCCTGCCCACCACGTCTGAAGGTCCCTCTCCAGTCTGTGTGCTCATTTTGTCCTCGGTGTCATGAGGGGGACACGGACAAAGTCACATGGATCACTGCATTCCAGGAATAGCTGAATCAAGTGTCTTTCTGCCCTTGTCAATGTCTCTCCATCCGTCCTCATCACTCTGATCACAGACAGAGCTCCTATTGAGGATGATAGACACTGACTGTCTTGCAAACAAGACAGACAAGCTTGCATGCAGACAGACAGACAGACAGACACATCGGGTTGTCCTGTATATCAGAGCTTGACTCTGTTACCGCAATATGAGTCAGCATTTCTGACCATAAACCTCATGTCCTGGATGCAGACCCTGTGCTCTACAATATTGGTCTTGTGAGCACGGCTTTACAGTCCCCACTCAGCAACTAAAAGAGGAGGTGAAAGAGAATATCCTCCTACCTGTAAAGAAATCTCCCTGACCTGTGCCAGTGTGGGGGTAGCAAAAGATGGGTTGGTGTTTGTTTTATTACTGTGCTAGTCTATCCAGGAGGCATCTTTAAAACCCTGCATGAGGAGCAGGAGAGAAAACAATGCCCATTTGCCTATTGCTGGGCAAGACCACAATGATTAAAGAGAAGAGACAACAGAGCCCAGAGATAGACTCAAAGAGAAACACAAACACAGTCAAGAGTGTTCCAGGCTATCCTGTTTATCCCCCAGTTGTCTCTTACTCTTACAGAACAGAGCACATAACTCCCATACCTCCAAACAGAGCCATGCACCAGCTAAGAGTCTGTAGTGTAAATACAGCAGAAATACGACTCAGCTCCAGCCATGGTGTCTCCTCTGATCCTGAACAGAAGGACGTGTTTTCAAGCTATCGATGCCAACAAGCCTCTGAGAACAGTGCAACCCCCATTCAATCCCTCTCTTTTTGTCACCTTGTCTCCTCCAGTCTCCCTGCTTCCAGAAAAGACAAAGGGCCAAACAAACAGAAAGTGGAGGAATGGTTGTGCAGTAGCCGATGACACTCAAGGCATTCTCAAGGTACAGGAGACTGTTTGTCCCTCTCTCCCTCTCTCTGTCTGTCTTATATCTGGCAGGAGCATCCCTCTCTGGTCAACCCTTCAACAGATGTCCTGACCGAAGGTGCCAACAACCCTCCCTCCCTGTACTCTCTCTCCTTCTCTTCCTCCCTCCTGCTGTCCTGGCATAGCTGCCCTGGCACCATGCCCAACATGGGATAGAGTGATGAGGAGAGAGGGTGGTGATCGGCTGTAATGGAAGGAGAGAGGGGAGGGGGCTACGGAGGTAAGGTGGCCACTATCTGGGTACTGGCCAAGGAGGCTCAGAAGAGAGGGGTAGCTTGAAGTGAAGAGGAGCTGTAGAGGAAAAGGCCCGTTGACCCAACCTTGCCTTACATATGATTTACTTACCTGGTGAGAGGGAAAGTGGTGAAGATTTGTGTGTGGAAGTGGGTGTGTTTGTGGAATAAATTAGGTAACTATGACATACATGTTGTGTGTTTAACTTTGCAATTCAGTAATGAATCGAAGTGACTGTCTGTGAATGTACTGTTAGCAAGCTTTTTAGCAATCAATAAGCTTGCAGACAATCTTTAGGATTGTGTGTGTCTTACCTTAACGGTGCGATGGTGCTTGCGGGAAGGGTGACAGCGCATGTTGCTTGTGTTGCAACAGCCTGTGCAGCGCTTCACCTCCACACAGGGCGGCCATATCAGGAAGTTGGCAGACGTGGGATCCACCTGGCTCCTGGGGATCTCGTAGATCACCGTCCGCGTCTTACACACCGCCGGGACCGCCTCCTCTACTGAAAGAAAGACAGGGAGAGGGAGGAGTCATGTTAATGCGTTTGTGTCTGCATGTGTTCAGTGACACATTTTCCAAATGCGAGCGCGTGCTGATGTATCGTTGTAATCCGTCCTTTTCACTTCCAGCTGCTTCACGCATTCCTTCACTCCTCATTATTTGATGACTCACTTGATGTGGGAGCTGTTTGTCTTACCTCAGATCACACCCAACCTGCTTTAAGGCTGTTAAAAAGACAAGGTATCCAAAAAGCTGATCTCATATCAGCTAAGGCGCTCTGGGATCAAGTCGGTGAGACAGAAAGAGACTGCTCCTTTGTTAAGAGCCCTCACTGAGTTTAATGCAGCGTGACTTGGCAAGAAAACCTTTATGTCCGCCAGTGGGAAATCTAATAATGGCCTTTGACCCCATTGGCCATCATGAAAAGAGGAAGGCAGTAAGCATTCATTTCAGATTTAATGCTCTGACAGGCACTCAAACCTAAAGATGTGACAGAGAGTGTAAAGTAAGATACCATTATGTCGTAAAGATGATATGTGCATCATGTACAGAACGTGAGGGCTTTTGTGGACAGCTGCCAAAATGGTATACTGTATCATACACTTATGATACGGTGCACATACATGAAATACGACAAGCCACTTTATCCTGAGTTGCTTTAACGCGGCGCTGCTGGGAGAGATGTGAAGAACATGCAGCCAGTCTTAACACACATCGCACACTACATGGTATTCTCCACGCCTCGATCAGATATCGTACCGCGTGGCGTTTTATGAAGAAATCTGACTGAGAGCCCAGGCGAGCTGCAACTTGAGCCCTGAATGCCTGGAATTTCCACGCTCAAGGATATATTTCTCTCCTGACGCGTGTCTTAGATCTGCAAGCCTCTGGCCAATTAAAAGGCTTCATGTCAGACGTCCTCGTCAACCTCACACACCAGTCTCGTTTCTCATGATTCCTTGATTTCCATAAATACTGGGTAGATGTCTTCATTAGGGTTCCTTTTATCCACAAAAAGCAGTATAAAAGCCACTAACTATTAGCTTTATTTGAAATTAGTGTAAAGTGATCGGTTTCATCTCCTGGGAACTATTTAAGATAGAGGTTATTTTTAGGGCATTATGACACTGCAGTAGGTTGTGCCAAATTGTGATGTATACATTGCCAGTAATTATGATGCAACCTCTGAGCTGCACAGGGAAGGACATAGCATTCATTCAGTCTTACCGATGCTCCTCTTGCGTCGGCTGTGGAGCTGGGAGCTCTTCAGGTCATTGTAGTAACCAGGATGACGGGAGTAGTTCTTATGGTGATTATGGTGCTTGTGGTGCTTGGGCTCCTCGATAACATCGTTTCCCGTACCTCGTCAAAACAGAAGCCAGCCATATTAATAATAGAAAACACAAACACAAAGAGCTTATTTAACCAATAAACCAACTATGAGTCTCTTAACCACTGCTGCAGCTTTAACAGTGTTGAATGACTGTTGTGGGTAGCTTGCTAGGCCTCACCAGAAGGCTGCATGTGATCCGCTACTGATGTATGATATACCCCTTCCACAACAAACAATGTGTTGGTTAGTCAGACAACCATAATGAGATGGTAACTTCCAATTGGTTCATGTGCTGTACGTAACACATGCTTTGATTCCCTGAAGGGCTCAGGGTTCCCTTCCATGTGTTGGCTGGCTGGCAGGAAAGGGCGACTGCTGATGATGACACAAACTGAGGTAAACAGTTCACAGTACACAGGGTACAGGCAGGAGACACAGTTTTACACAGAGCTCCGTGTAATTGCAAGCTGTATGTGTCAGCCTCACACACTCATTTGGCTGAACTTTCCCAGCAGGAATAAAGTAACTAGACGCAGGTGAGTCAGCATGCTCCTTCAAAAACAACCAGCTTTCACAGACACACAGGGGACTAAAGTGGTCATTTGACAGGTGGTACTCAGCTGCCATTATCCCTGCACCTAATTAGTGGTTTTGTGTCTCTCATTTACCTAAAAATGTTTGCTTTTTCAATCATTCGGTGGCTTGGAAAAGTACACGTTTAGTTATGCTGCAGTGGTAGCTTCTTAAAGCTCCCCAACTCCAGTCTAATATAGCCAGCTCAGCTTGTTCAGAGTCATGGTCATCTGATAAAGCTAGCTTGTTTTGGTCCCCACCCAGAATATGGGGTGGATTACAGAAGAGTGCCACAGCAGCAATAAAACGATAAAGCTTGTACGCAGGATACTGCCCTCTCCCAAAGAGCAGAGTCTGAGAGTGTTTGCTAAGTGGGTGGGTCAACCTGTCTGTAGGTACAGCACCCACCTGGCTAATACAGTCCTACACCTGTGCACTTAACATAAACACACGACTCACAACTCCTCTCATTATCCTCCATAACATGCTAAAACCCAATGTACACCAGCACAACAAAGCTTAGCCACAGGCAAACACATTCCACTCATCCAGCTCCTTTGTGCACTGACCAGAGTCATCTGAAAGGATTTCCTCTGCCTATACATGGTCCACCTCTGGGATTGGTTGTTTATTTACTTTTGGATGCCTTCTTTTCGCAGGTCTGCCCCTTAGTGAGAGTGGAGGGAATTTCCTTCTAACCTGTCGTGTAGTCAGTCAGACAGCCAGTGACCCAGAACCAAAGGTCCACAGAAAGGAAGTGTTGCTGAGGTCTGGAGTTAAGCAAAGGGTTGAACTGTCCACCAGGCCACTATACACACATACAGGGACGCACACACTCCCCAGTGCATGACATATAGGTGAGAACACACACCTACACTGTCTGCACTGTCAGGTGGACTCATTGTGACAGCTGGCCGATTTTCCTACCTAACAACCTTTTCACAAGTGTAGGTCATGGACAGAACTCCCACTGTGCCTCCTCTCACTCGACCATACCTATCCCTCTCTTCATCTCCCCCTGTCAGAAGAGGATGGGAATGAGGGAGGGCATCACACCAGTGACCACCCAGAGACAGTTTGTGTCAAAGCTGACAGGAGAAAGGGAGGGAGGACATAAAGAAGTCCTTTATAGACTGCAGAGTCCTCTTTTCAGCACAATAAAAGGACCTTTCTGTTGGTTTTTTTCTTTACACTGAAAGGACAAACGAGGAAAATAGGGAAAGAAGGCAATCAGAGTGATCAGGCAGGTAGATGGAGGAAAAAATGAGGTAAGTCAGCAGGGTTCAAGAGAAAGGTGGAGACCGTGGAAAACTAGAGTGAGGGGGTTTGCTCCTCTGTTGGTTCCAGGTGACTAAGAAGTAATAACACACCCGGAGCGTTGTCAAACTGAGACAAGAGAAAAGAGGACAGGAGACAGTCTCTCGCCATGAATCAGGCTTTCATGACTCGCAAATTACTCCCCCCATTAGCTGAGGGCCTCGGCTCCCTCCCTTTACTCCTCCTCCTCCCTTTCTTTCTCCTTCTACTTGTACAAATAGCCAACATGTTGTTGACTTGTTGTAATAAGTGCCTCCATAATTCTCTCTCTCTGTCCCTCCTCCTTGTTTCTTTGTTGTCAACAGCTACACAGCTGAGTTGACAAAGTGTTAGTTTAGGTCATATGGGCAAAAGCAGGTAGGAAGCACAATAACTATGTTTTTGAGGCACTGCAGGTTCATAGGACGTCTTGCCAACTGTACCAGAGGTAAACACATTGCCAGCTTGTAAGAAACAAAGCATATTGCACAACAACTTGCGGCATTTCTGAGTGAAGTGTAGCAGGAACACAACCTCCAGAATCGTCCTGTTCCCTCCTCCACCTCTGCCCCATGCCAAGAGTCAGGTTCCCTTTTCTGTCAAAGTCCTTCACTGAGAGAGATAAGAGCAGGCAGGCTGGGGGGCCACCTAAGGAAGGATAGAGAAGAGGAAGAGCGAGGAGAGGAGCACCTCAGGGGCCAGACACCCATCTGCAGACTTCAGCGGGGTCATCTCATCTGTCAGTCAGAGCTGAAGACACCATCCTCGCAGCACATGTGCACATAGACACACAAAAACAAATGCAAGCCCACTCTGTGCAAAGCAGCACTAAATGAAACACACAGCCGCTAGATAAGCCCTGCAGGCCTTCCCAGTGATCCTGACAGATACGTCCTTACAGGCTGAATAATAAAGTCATCCTTCCAGTGATAGAGATCTCGGATACTGACAACCAAGTGCTACACAGGGGTAAAACAACACCACAAAAATAATCTCTGTCTAGATCAATAAAGGGCTAAAACAAAATAATCGAGGATTTCCTAGATGTGCCCTTCAAAACAACAATGTGATTCCTTTTTAAATCGTACAGGTGCCAATGTGTACAGGTTTAAACAAACATCTCATATTAGCTTTTCCTTTCTCCTTTCCTGGTTGGCATGCTATGCCATGTACAGTTCAGCCTATACTGGTAGCTTTACTGTCCTGCCCATCTGCAACAAAAGCTCTGAAAATACCCCTCGGGCTGGCGTCAAAGGTCTTTTAATGGGCTGGCTTGGGCCGCCAAGCTGGCCCTCAGACAGATTTATGTCCTCGTAATAATAATCAGCCTACTACTGTTACCCTGCAAAACATTCCTCTGTTTGAAGAAAGACATGTTAATTCAATTATAAACACCTCTTCTCATGCTAGAGGCACTCCGGAGATCTATTCTCAGCTTGGAGTAAAGTTGGGTGATCACTGTTGTGGAGTACAGGTTGGTTTGATTCTGAATTAATAAATTAAACACACTAATGATGCGAGGCTATTAGTCGTAATTGATACGTAACTCAGAAAAGCAATTGTGTGGTTATATATATTTGAGACTTGAGTGAAAGACCAGTCCTTATGTCGCTTTGCTGAATATAAGTTTTGAGGTTACTAATGAGCTATGACCAATGAGGTAACTTAGATCATTTGAGACTGTTAAAGTAAAATTAGTAATTACCTATTTCCATCAACAAATCTTTAGGGGAGAGCCCTGAATTTGATATATGGCTAGAGCCTGTGTAAATAGAAGCTCGGGTGAAGGCAAACAGCTTCTTCCAGCGCACCCCTGTAACTTAATCTGAGACAGTCTGAGACAGACCGGTCCCCCAGCACAGAAGAAGCAGCACCTCCAAGAACCTGAAGCTGAAGAAAACCTGCCTGACCTGTGAGCCGCTGTCTCTGTTTACAGGACAACATATGTGGCAGTCTGGTATAAAGCCAGTTTATTGCTGCAGCTGAAAGAATATGCACAAATGAAAGACTGCCAATGAAAGTCCATCTTTGTCACATGTGTACAGTAAATGCACCTATCATGGTTACAGCGTTATCACGCACACTAGGGCTGTACTTGGCAGCGACCCCAGGTGCACAGATCTCTTAGCAATTTCCTATACAGTGCTATAGTCGTGGGCATGTCTTTGGAGCTTGATTTCAGGAGCTTTACCAATTTCCAGCTGGTATTCATGTTTGTTCACTAAATCCACTAAACCAGCAGGATTGGCAAAGTCTCCACATCTTATTTAATCAAATGTCAATCAAAAATGAGCCTATTTAATCTATTTAGCACTAGGGGGTCCATGAATGATGGCAGCATACTGTCAGTGTTTTTTGTTGTTAATTATTACACAGAATTCACCTATCCATTTAGCAAAAGCACTGAACATGCAGTTTTAATGGACTACAAGGGCTGAAGGCTTCCCTGTCATGATTATTTTAGATATGACCTTCAGATTAATGTGTGCAATAGTTATTTGGTTTGTTGCTAAGACCATCACATGCAAAAGTACATGAAAAGTCTCCAAAGTGGGTGCCTAGATCGCCCATCTTTAAATATGCTTCTACAATAGAGCATCATTTTACAGTTAATAGAGGCATACTGCTGATGTAATCATGGTGCAGCCATTTTTAGTACCACCTTTTACTACGTGTTGTTACATCAACAGCACCAGACACACAGGATTAAATATGTAACTCAGGTTTGTTCATGAAAGTATCAAGAGGCAGAATTTACCTACGGAGTCAATGTCCAGTAGCCGCTGGAGGTCGCTGATGCTGTGGATTTCACTGTGGGACAGTCTGTCTATCAGCTCCTGGGGAAACTCCACTTCCTTTGGGGGGGGGGCAAAGAAATCAAACAAGAGATGAAGGTTAGAGATGAGTCGGGTCAGTGGTAAAACATTTGTCTAAATGTTTGTCTATAAATAAACGGGCTGGAAGATCAATTTTGCAACTACGTGCCAACTACAGCTCTCAGATCTGCCCCTTTGCCATACGTTTCACTCACGCATGAGAGAAAGTGGTGCAGAATCCCCTTGAGAAATTATGCAATTTAAGCAGGCTGTGCTTCACAGAGGAGCAAAGCTGCATGCCCGGGGGATAATATACCAGACATTTTTATTAGGATCGTCTGGTGAGTTTGGCATCCAGATAATTCCAGAGTCAGAACTATTTCCCTGTAAAGTATCTATTTTTAAAAAGACTTCCACTGACATCATTAAAATGAAATTCTGTTGATATAACTACTGCTTTCAGTGTTAATTTGGTGCCCAATTAATAAAAAGATCCCAAATGACCCCCCAAACAAATTGAATATTTGTTTTACTAACATACAAAGAACATTAAGCCGTCTGTTTTCTGGAGGAATTTGGAGCACTACTACGAATCTGTCCGTGTGAACGGCATCTCGTCACACTTTGCACTTGTTGCGGTCTTCCAAGCACCTCAAGTTGAGCAAACCATGCAGCCTTACAGGAACAGTGGCTATTTATATCGCCCGGAGCGGTTCCCATGAAAGCGCTTAGCCCAACCAAAACGTTTGCCCAGTTGGCTCAGGCTACAAACAAATTTGGCACAAAAGCCAAAAATAACTGCGATATGCGTCCAAGTGCAGACGCGATGTTGGTTCTCAAAAACGCATAGTCACTGGCCATCAACTGGAGCTGGTATGCTGTTTGTTCATTCTCAAAAAATACAGTCACATATTCACACTGTTCTTAAAATAGCCTCTTAGTCCACAGTACCCTTATTATTTATTTATTTATTGGACACTTATCGGTTCATTCAAATGGAAAAATGCTTTAAATTGTGTAGGCTATGTGCTCATAATCTTATGTTCTACTCTTATTACAAGCTTTAAATCAAAACCTTGAGAGCTCTGTAGTTTTCTCTGAGCATCAAGTTGTGGTGTGGGGTGTAGATGTTAAGAGAAATGCGCGCTCTGTGGGAACTTTGCACCCTCACAGGAATAAAACCCCGCACCACTGCGTGTGACATGGAACCAGAGGGACACAGTCTGTCCAGACTCATACCCTCTCTGGCTGTGCGCAATCCTGATAACTTTACCTCAGAGGTGGCCAGCAGCAGGTACGTCGTCCACAGCAGGAAGTAACAAAGTGCGGCTCTCATCTCCCTTTAATTTAGATTGAACCCCGTACAAGAAAAATGTGTTATTCTGTAGGAGCCGCAGAATCGCTCCTGGCCCCACAGGATCCACAACCATCCCCTCGGGGAGAGAAACCGTGGTGTCAGAGCTGCTCAGCGGGCTCTGTCAGACTCCGTGCTGCACTTGCTTGTAACTGCGAAAAGCTGAAGAGGCTGGAAGTTGATTCTCGTTATTCACACTGGACTGCGTCCTCTTGAACAAGCTCTGTGTGGCAGTTCGGCATAGCTCCTCAGGTGCAAGTGGGACAATCCCAAGAGACAAGTCCGACGCGCATTGCACTTGTCCTTCACCCTCTAACAAATAGGCTTCAAACTTCAACCAAGTGTACTGATATATCTTAATATATGTTAGAATTAGACAGTTTTTCTATGATAGTACTTAATAGTCCTAAAAGAATATAATCCAAACGAAGAAGATCCTCACAGAAAATCACAAAGGAGAAAGTTGTCCGTGTCGTGCTATCCACAGCCTGTCTTGCAGCAGTCTGCACAGGTCCTTGGCTGTGTAGGACTCTGGAGTGAATGGAGTCAGAGCGCCTCTGAGCCGCTGGATATAGAGCCAGCAGCTCCGTGCCCGTTGCGCCTCCCCTCGCGTTTCGGTGATCGTGCATCTATTCAGTGAGGGGATCTGGTTGGCTGGTTGGATGACTTAAGACTCAAGAGCATGTCCCCATCCCCCTCAGCCCGTGTGTGTGTGTGTGTGTGTGTGTGTGTGTGTGTGTGTGTGTGTGTGTGAGGGTGTGTGTGTGTGCCATTCAGCAGAGAGCCCATTCAGACATTCAGGCTGTAATCGATATTGATTATCACTGACTGGAAAGGATGCAAAACTGACCAGTTGACAAACAGATAAAAAAGGATGAAGATGCTGAGTCCTCATTCCTTATTGTTAACAATTAGGGTAGTGAATGAATGACAACATAGTGACAGAGGAAGATAGACAGACAGTAATTAAAATGTGCATCAAATCACTCCAGATGTTTCATGGTGTTCAGGATGTAATCACATTTGGACAAAATAACGATGATGATCATTATCATGGTAGTGATGTTGGTGGTGACTCATGATGCCTCACGATGATGACATATTAACACAAGCTCTCTTTCTGTTTAAGGGGAAATAACTCATTCATGTATTATGTCTGGACATGTACTTATTTGGCATAAAGAAATATGTAAAAACAAAGTCTGTCAATGTATTATATAGTAAGCAAAATTGTAAGGATGATGACATAGATGGTGACAATGACCCAAAACTACCTTAACACCCATGTGTGTGGACATGATTTTGAGACACAGGAAGCATCTACTTTACAGCAGGTTAACAACAGACTGGTCTTAACTTGTTGTGAGGAAGCTGGAGACTGCACGGTGCTGTCCTGTGCTGTACTGTACTGTGCTGTGCTGTGCTGTGCTGTGCTGGGAGGTCTGGGAGAAGAGCCTGAGGGCCTGATAAACGAGACATGCCTACAGGAGCAGAGACACAGACAGCGCACACACACACATTATCAGCCAGAGGTGACAATCAGCAGGGAGCCATAGGTCAGTAAACCAGGTGGTCTGCCCTCCACCTTGTCCATTCAACTGCATCGCATAGCACAAGGCCAGCCTCAGGGCGTTGTGGCTGGAAACACTGCATGGAGAAAGTACAGCAGCAGCAGCTGGTGGTCTAATTAATGTAACTATTTTAATAGGCCTATGAAGTTCATTTTAGGATGGTACTAGTGCTGTAAAATCGAATATTTTTATAATAAATGTCTCTCTGCTGAAGCAATTTCTGTAACACGTTGCTCCCATTGAAGCCCCTTCAAATTTACTGGACTGAACTAATTGTTCATTTATCATTTTAACGCTCCATGAGTAACTGTGCGCGTTAAAGTATGTGACGCTATGGCAAAATGACTAACACTGGCCGATGACAAGCAGGTTCATCATGGTATGCAAGGGTCCCACTGTGTCGCCATGGTTACGTCATAGGGTCAGCCTCCCTGCCTGGATGTGAACTCTCACTGAAAATGCATGAGTCATTTTTCTTGTAGGAGTACTCTTTGCATCATGGTGGGAAACTGGGAGTCAGAGGAAGAGCTGAGAGAGCAGGCCACACAGTAGGAGAGAGTGATTGTTTTTAATGTAAAGTGAAGAAGTCAGTAAAAGGAAAAACCAACAGGTGAAGATGATGTGTTGCATATTTCGCTTTCTCTCTTTTCTTAATGTATCTTGTGTTTTGATAATTGCACTCATAAAATGTTGCTTTAAGCCAGATTGTTATGGCAAGACAAAAGATTGTAAGATGGAAAGGATGGTAGAGATGGTGAGAGGAAGATAACAAATAAAAGAAAGGGGAAGGGGGAGGGACTGAACTGAGCAAAAGAGAGAAAATAATCATTCCACTGTCATTTTAGAGGGAGAAGAAAAAATTAAAATTCTCCATCTCTCTCTTTCTCTCTCCCTCCTTCTTTTCTGCATGAGCTATTAGGCAACATGTTTACTGGCAACTGAGGTCTGTGTACCTAACAACATTAACCCCATTAAATGGTTTTATAGATGCTGGTGCACAGTAAATCTAGCCATAAAGACGCTGCGGAGAGGACGTTCTCTGAGAGAGGTGATGACTCCCCCACCCCACAGGCCACACATAGTTCTCAGTGAGAGAGGCATAGGAAAAAGTGTGTGTGTGTGTGTGTGTGTGTGTGTGTGTGTGTGTGTGTGTGTGTGTGTGTGTGTGTGTGTGTGTTTATGGGGGGGTTGGACTGTGCCACTGGTTGTGTGTGTCTTCTGTAGTACAAAGAAATGATCTTTTGGGTAGTTTTGACCTTGGGAGCCCAAATATCTTTAAGCTGGGACAGGAATATTTCACTTTTGGAGACACAGTGGAGATTAAGGACAAGTTCAAAGATGATTTTAATTAAGATGCTATAAGAGGTACAGCATAATTATGGAAATATTTTTATTCCATGTCAATATCTGTTTATATAGAGATATTTCATTATGCACCCTCCCATCTATAGTACAGTACTTCTATATCATTGATCTGGTTTATTGACAAAATCAGAATAAACTTATAAAATACAACTTCAGACTTAGGGACAAAACGATAAAGGCCTAGACTAATTTCCATCACTGTCTTTGGTCTTTTACACTACACCAACCTTTAACAAGATAGATAAAGGCATTCAATTGTTATCCCTAACTAATGAACTAATGAAGACCCTGTGAGGTCAGATCCAATATGTGTTTTTTTTAAATATAAATATTTGAATGTTTCTGACAAACTGAATGATTAAGTGTTTTCTTTTAACCCCTTCAACTATTTAAACCCCCTTACACTTTAAAGCACCAGCGATATTAATCAAAATAGTGCTTCAATATTATTGTATTTATCACTATATTATTATTATTCAATATTAAATTTACCATTTTACATACTAAGGTTTTGAATGCCGGACTTTTGCTTGCTTAACTTTTGGAGTATTTTAACAGAGTGCTTTTAATACTTTTATTTAAATAAAGGATCTTACATACTTCTACAGCCACTGCATAAAAATGTCTCTTCTCTGTGACATCCTTTTATTATGCATAGTATGATTGATGATGAGTCCTGACACCTATTGGAGAAGCTCAAAGCAAAAGACCTGGTATCTGAGTGCAGTAAGTGTTATTACACACACATTATCATCCATACTCCAATCTCAACTTGATCCCAGTGCAGCTGAACTCTGAGCCTGCAAAGAAAGCAAAGAATCTCACACTTCAGTGTGCCGGGAAATCATAAAAAGATAGCAGAGCTAACAATAGAAACTCAGTACACTGATAGCCACATTTCCACATCGGTTATGATACCTGAAACTGTTATATTTCGTTTCCAATGAAATCTATTACATATTTTCCACTGGGCATCCCCATTCTATGATACCTCATAAAGTCAAAGACTGAGTGGATTATAGAGGGGATTGCCTTGCAACAGAGAAACAAACACAGATCTTAGCCCGGTGTCTCCCTGAGTACCACCCAGTCATATCATGAGCATGCATGAGTCATAGACACAAAGAGCAGGTCCTTTGCAGCCTACCGAGTGATCTCTCCCCCTTCCTCCTCCTCAGGGTAGAATTAAGGTCCGCTAACTAAAGCCCTACAGTAACTAGCTCATCAGTGTCTATGATGACAAGGTTGATTCCATTAGTGGGTTGTGTGTTGATGTTTTAGTGTGGAGCTGTGTGTTATTTGACACAAACTTGTGTCTTGTAATAGGCCCATTAGAAACAGCGGTAACATTTATAGTTGAGTTACTCATACACACACACACACACACACACACACACACACACACCCACACACACACACAGACAAGGGTAAGTAATTCAGGTGAAATTTCCCAGGAGCAAAGGTACATTCCAGAGGCTGGTAGCGATATAGATTGGACTTGGAAATTATCCAGAGCAGAGTGCATATCCAGGGCAACCTCCTCACACATAAACAAGCAGTCGCACATAGACACACTAAGAAACACTCAAACACACACTCTTACTGCTTGTTCCCTTGAATATTAAGCAGTGGAGGAAGGCCAAGTACAGCAGCCATACTTACAACTGATCCTAGACGCAGCTGCTCTTTTATAGAGACGATTACTGGCAGCCATTTACAGGCCTTCATCTCTCTAACATGCATAGCAACCTGAATAAAGTGCTCTGTAGGGCCTCCCAGCACCCCTTTGGACCCCTTTCCTTTAAGGCACTATAGGTGTACAGGCATTCATAGGGGCACAATGCCCAACTGCTCTTTCATAAGTCACAACTGCGTAGTCACGTCCACCTCTGGGATCAAAAATTACGCCACATGCACACATAAATGCACAAAGCTGGTCGTACAAGGTATGCAAGGCAAACTTCCAGCTGCAACACATTATACATTACAGCAGCACACTTCAGTTGTTAAGGGACTGCGGTATCCCCTCTGTGTGATCTCCATATCTGTCAAACTGTGGTCTGCTCTTGTCATAACTCTGCCTTGACTTTTTCATTCTGCACTCCTCCATGAAAGCCATCCTTAGAAGGCTAGAAATAGGTGTTCAGTGTGAAGGAGAAATGACACAGAGGAGAGAAAATACTGGGAACACACTGGAAGAAATCTGAGTGTGTGTTTGCATGTGTGTGTTTCTGCACGTTCTTTGCAGCCTCAGCATCTAGTTCTTGCAGGTTCCAGGGACTGACCCCGTTGTTCAGGTCAGAGCTGGACCGCAGCGCCCGACCTCAAGAGTACGGAGGAAGCAGCAAGCCTCACCTCCAGATGTTGGAAGGAAGTCCCATTTAGAAGCACAAAATCAGACTTGTAGCTCAGGTATGAACGGAGCCACACATGCACTCTCTCATACACTCACACATAAACTGTATATGTGGGAATCTACACTGAACAGACAAACTCGTGCACTAGCACTTACACACCTGCACTCTCTCATTCTCCAATTTCCACAAATGGACAGATAGACAGACATGAAGCAATTCGGGCACAAGTCCTTACATGCAGTTCCTTGTTCCCCCTGTCCCAGCTCCTTTTCCCCTTAAAACACTGCCTCTTTATTCTCTATGAAAAAAAGAAAAACACTCTCCCTTTCTGCGCACACACACACACACTCACAGAAAACAGGGGACTTCCAGCCACTGAGAAATAGCAGCGTAATTGCCGGTGCTCTGTTGTCTATCAAGACCTGACCTTTTCAACATGTGTGTGCCGTGTTGGGAGCAGTGGGAACCGGCGGGGAGGAAGACAGGGGTCTCCCCTGCTCTGTGGTGGTCTGACCCAACCTACCCCCTCCTTTCTCCACTTTAACTTCCCCCCCCCCCAAAACTCTGGGAACTCCCACTGCGTCCCCATGTTCTACGGGTTCGGAGCCTAGGAAGGGAGGACATGGCTAACCCACAAATCAGAATCTTGGCAGGGGCACATCAAAGGCGGAACAGGACGATATGGAAAGGACAGGGGGAGACAGAACTGCCCTGTCTCACTGCTGTCTCAAGGGGACAGAGGAAAATCTGAGGTCCAGACATTATAGTGGCACAAATGTGAGCCTTCTGTTGGTGCTAGTGGGAAAATAGCTGACTAGTATTGCCTTACATGAATCTGGCCCTGAAATTAGAACATAGAATGAAACATATACAGGGACATACTCATAATAAACATATGAGAGTTTATAGGATTATACATCAATGGTAAGCGGAAAGAATTGGCTTTGACTAACAAAGAAAAGTAATCCAAACAAATAGCAAGAAACTAATATCAAGAGAGAAAAAGTTGATGTGGGGTCCACAAGAGTGCCTTATAATAAAACTAATTTTTAAACATATCATAAACAAAATGGATCACTCACAGACCCAATGACAAGTCGTCTTTATGTCACGACATGACAGACAGGCTCAGCTCTCAGAGGGGGCACACAAAGCTGTCCTCAGAAATGTATTAGGATCCTATAAGCCCATAATTACTCCAATTGGCATGTCAGATGGGGCTTTCACTTCATTATTTACCCTTCCTTCTCCCCTTGTCTTTCACTAGCCCTACTGATGGTGTAGGGTCCATGAGATGGGGGAACTAGTGGTGGCCATGATGATGGCGGTGGTGACGTGCATGTGGGAGGGGGCAGGGCTCTGTATCAGGGGGATTAAGGAGAAATTTCTCTGCTTGACTTGACCGACATTAGCTATCCGTGACAGAGATGAAGAGGAAAGACTTGGATGGAGAGAGGGTGTGAGGAGTCGAGGAAGGGTAGCAAGGGTTTGATGGAAAAGATACCATAACCCCTGGATTAAAGGGTGTTTAAGACCAGCTAGAGAAACCACTTTGGAGCACCTGGTTATTCACCGCTTTACCATCAGCCCCAGGGCCCAATATGGCTTGAGATAAACTCAGACATAGAGCAGAGTCTTGAATTGTGTGAGATTTTCCTCAACACGCCTCTATTTCTGTAGCAACCACACCTTTCTGAGCCATGAAAGCACTTAACCTCCAGTAGAGAAGCGCTACCCATTTTATGGGCCGTACCCTGATGCTGTTTCGCACGCATCATGGTAACAATTAACAATGTTAATGTTAATGTGAGCCCCCTACCCCAACAAGCTCCCAGCTAGCTCCTCTGGAAGCAGCACTATAGCTGCTTTTAAAAAATAATTACAGCAGGTTTTTGGCTCTTTTATTGTCGTTGTTATTATTGGAGGCCATAAAAGCAGTACCAGATCCAGGTCCAGCACTGAGGGATATGTCAGCAAGTGAGAGAGAGAAAAAGAAATGGAAAAAATGAGAAGACAAGATGGAGCTAGAAAGACCCCCTTTATTTTTTCCTGGTATACTTGCCCTTATTTGATAGTTAAAGTAACAAGAAAAAAGGGGAAAACATCCCTGCCAGAATTGAACCAGAGATGTCACCACCACACGGCACACAAACCAGTCTGCTGGCCTTCAAGGAAGTCCTGAGAGCTACTTGTTTAACGTCAAGGAGTTTATGCCCTGTAGTGATGAATGATACACTGGGCATTGTTTGCATCCATAAATGTGTGTGTGCAAATGTGCACAGAGATTTGTTGTAGGATCTAGGACGCAAATTAGAAAAATAACTTTTTTTGGTCCCCAAGCCTTTGATGCCGGCCCACACTGTCATTATGGTACACAGACCAGAACCATAATAGCACCTCTCCTAACTCCTCCTCTCCTAGGACTCAAGATGAAGTGTCAAAATCCCAAGGCAGAGGGAGATCACAACAAACTGATTATCAACAGGAAGTGGCTCCATTATGGGCTTAAAGATAGGAGAGAGTGCTCTCTGGTTACAGCACTCACTCAAATCCACACATTCCTGCAGGGTTTAGGGAGAGCCAGGTCACCCCTGTGGACTCTGCTCCCCAGCCACTGCCTCAGGCCAGGGGCATTGCTCAGGGTACAGCTGGAACATTCAAGGGATTTGGGGGTCCTTGAAGAAGGACTGGAGGGTTGTAGATGTCTAGGGTGGCCTAATAATCAAAAGACACTTGACAGCCCTTGCCTTGTGACTTTGCACACCTGCAGTGAGTGGCTATGGGGTGAATCCTCTGGGATGCAAAAGGAGACTTAGTGAAGCTCTAACATCTAATAGACCCTGACAACATGTTCATTCCTAGGGAAGATGCCAAACCTTACCCAGATATTGAAGAATGTCAATACACCCTGTCCAATTTGGAGCATCCCATCTCAAAAGCTGACAATTGAATTAGAAACATAAGATGTTTTAAGTGCAGGAATCTTAAGCATCTGGAGCAAATCATCCATCTAAAACATGTCAAAGCCAAAAATCTATTACATTATTTGACTTGGTTTTGAGACCTTTTCCCAAACAGTCCAACAGGGACTTTTTCGGTTATTGCATTCCTTCATCTTCTTAATGTGATTAAAACAGAGCTCGACTACTTTTATGATCTGCACTCAAAACGATTCCTCAGAGAGTAGGAGGCACTGAAAAAAAAGGAACAATTGAGGCAATTGCTGAGCTGCCTCCCCAGGGAGTGAAGTCAGAGTCGAAGTCAAGAGATGGATTGTGCTGGGTCCAGATCAACGTGGGCAGGAGATTGCAGAGTCATGTGCATGATGGAATATCTCACTCGGAAAAATGCTACTGACACATTTTTTTCCTTGCACATGCAGAAAATTGGGAGAACATTTCAGGCTTTTGTTTGTTTTTTCTACATGTTGTTTGGAAGCTAGTCACCAATGCCCTGTTGGCTGGGAATAGCTTTGAAACTGTGGCCAAAATTGAGGCGAGTCATCGAGGCCTGATCTTAGTGTTGGTAAATGTATACATGTGAATTATTTACTTGTCGTCCAGCAGGAAATGAGGAACGATAACAAGCTTGGGAAAGAAAAGCAGAAAAACAAACAGATGGTATCTCATCCCCTCATTCATTTCTTGTTTTCTCACTTTCTCCTTTCTTTTCTCTGAGGCAGCCGACCGAGTCCTACTGCAGACAAGCAGCAAAAGACAGCAGCAGGAAGAGGACATAATTTCAAAGTAAATCATTTCAATTACTTAGAGTTGGCTGTTACTTTTACAAGAAAGATGGTTGCCTTGTTAAAGGGGAACTATGTTGATTTTACACACAGTCTGTTTACAGGTGTTAGTAAGTACTACTGCATATGTGATGACATCCTTTTGTGGCTCCAGAGGGAGCTGCACCTAATCTGATAAATCTCCTCAAGTGATGTCACTGCAAGTTTAAAAATGGAAAATAATAATAATAAAAAGAAATCTGGGGGTGTGGAGTGACTTTACCAGACCTCTGCAACCCACTTCTCACCTCTGCTTGAGCCTAGCAACTCAAGGCTACATTTACTACTACAAGCACAACACATCTGAATCTCGAACTGAACTGTCCGTGATCAAGCTGCATTGTGGGTTAGGTAGGCATGACATGGAAGAATAATGCATGGAATAAATCAGACAATATCTCTGATTCCGCTGCAGTGATTTTAATAGTCTGTTGCTAGTCTGACAGTGCTAATTTGGTACTCATTTAAGAAACATTTTCTTTTGGTCTAGTAAAACCACAAACAACTATCAAGTTGTTCTGTCGTCACTTTATAGAGGAGCTGCTGTTTAACTGAGCCGGACCTTGTGATGATCTCCTGACCCAATTTTTGTCTCTCCTTCTCCCCCTGACCTCAGTTCCACACCCCCTCTCATCCCTAACCTTTCAATCCCATCAGCCTCACTACTGCTCAATCACCTGTGACCAGGCCTGGGTGGTGACCTTTGACCTGAGAAGGTCACGATTAGAGCTGAGAATCAGAGCAGCAGAAATGGGGACCAGGCAGAGATGAGATGCCCCTGAACTGAGAGCTTCAACCTAGCCAGGCTGAACTCTGGAACGGTCAGGTCGCCACACCCAGTGTATCCAGACGAGAAAAGAGCTGTGTATCAAAGGGTCTGGTCATTAGCGCAGGCGGTTGGGGGTTGATTTTTTTTTTCCACCAGGTTGTGGGGATCATGGACGAGGGAGAAGGCAGGGAGACTCAATGGAGGTTGTAGCCTGGTGTTGGCAGGCATTTTAATTAGCCTGGATCTTCCCAAACAAGGGGATAGAGAGGAGCAGAGATGGCGGCTATGGGAACACAGAGAGCAGGAGAAGAGGACAGGAAACAAAAGAGAGAGAATCAGAGAGAAAGAGAGAGAGGGGGTGAGGGTCACACGCCCACGGGCTACATACACTGTGCCAGATCTAAATATGCAGCACCAAATAAAACATCCTCTCGTGAGACCATGGGTGGCTGTGTCTGATTACGGGATGATGGGATGTAGCTAATACACATGCAAGCATGCAGACACAAACACACGCACATGCACACACACACCCACACACACACACACCTACACACACACACACGTACACACGCACACACACACGCACACACACACGCACACACACACACACACACACACATACCGAAGAACTCCCAGCCTTCTTATCTTGTAAATTTTTGGCAATCATTGTATAAAACTTGGAATTTGGTGGGATCCATTTAAGAAGCCACCCTGTAAACGAGGAGGCAAAATGTTCCCATGCTGGGATAAATTCTTTTAAAATGTATCTTGGTGGTTCTCAGTGGACTTCACACTACTCAGGAGTGTACTTTCCTCTTCCTCTTCCTGCATGTTCATTGCCTCCTCCACCACCATCTTTATCCTTTGCATCCTTTCTGTCTCCTCCTTCCACTCCTCCCCACCAACTCACCAAGTCTGGCCTCTTGTTTGTTTGGACAACAAAATACACTGGAGTCTCACACCAAACATACTCCACTGTGGGAGTATGTGTAGACCAGTGTAGAGCCAAGTTTCAGCAGCAAAAGGGATGGAGGGAGTAGAGGGGATGGTGGTGCAGTTGGGGTCATTCATCCTCCGTAGTCCTTCCTACTACTGCTCTTCACCTCTCATGGACCACTTCTGTTTTGCACTGAAAAGGAGTGAAGGGAGGCACAGAGTTAACATTCAGTACAACCAGCCGTAAAGGCATAACATCCAAAGTTATCCAATTTTCACGAGTGGATGGAGGAGGAATAAGGAATTCTTAATTTTTATTCATTATAGTTGCATAAAAAAACTACGAATAATAGTATACCAACTTCTCCATACACACTGCACCACTGTGTTGAATTGGTCAGTGGGCTCCTCTATGCCATGGAATATGGAAAGCAGGTCTGATATAATTTAATGAGTAACAAGCTGGCTGTAAAAAAAAAAACATGGAAAAACATGTTTGCACTAAGCAACTAGAGAAAGGTTGTGTTGACTCAAGATTTAATCGAACTTAATTAAAAGAACAATGTGTAGCCTTGAGCCAAAAATATATTACTAGCCTACAGCCTGGTCAGTTTTGTAATTAGTTTTACTGAAGTAATCTGCAATGACAAAGTAACTGAACATTTAACAAAAACGTATCTTACCATCAGCACTGAATGTTGTCTAGGCAACATTTTTGCACTGCTTTTTAATTGGCTGTTGTTGACTGTGTTGTTGGCTGTGCCTCTCCTAACTTGATGATCATGTTGCATTTGATGTCAAAGCACAGCTACTTGAACTAATGTTAGCCTAGCTGGTGAAATGTTTTTGGTCTCAGTGTCACACAGGCATAGTGGGACCACCCGAGCTGTATGACGGATTATGGAACGATGAAAGCATAAAGAACCCAAACACAGAACTGAATGACCTAAATTAAAAGTTGGTAAAGGAGTGGGTGAAAAAGTGTGTGTACTGGCAAAGTGCCATGGTATCAAGGCTTCATCTTACTGCTCATGCGACATTGCCAAGGTTTGTCCTCAACTGGCCCACCCAGAATGGACCAGTAATGGCCCTGCCTAATCAGGTGCTATGGACACACACACACACACACACACACACACACACACACACACACAAAACTCAGGTCAGCTCAGGTTGAGTTTTCATTTTGGTGTTAGCAGTGATATCAAAAAAAGCTTTGGTGGTGGCTGTATGACAAAACAATCCCTGCTCAAGGTCTACTCACTAGCTTTTTCTGTGCTGTGAATTAAGTCAGTTCATCAACATAAACGCCATCCACTGGTGCGTTTGCAAGGTAGCAAGATGGATCTGTTGACATGTTACCTCAGTACCTGCTATGATTGCATCCAAAGCACTTTTATGACTAAAAGTGAAGCCTGAATGTTTACTGTTAACTTTGGAAATAGTAGTTTGACTAAACAATCCCAACTCAAGGTCCTTACTAGCTTTTTCTGGAACTTTCAGGCATGCAAAATTGTATATTTTTCATCTATCTATCCTCCTTTTGGGTATCTAGAATTATTTATTCATTATTCATTATTTGTTTAAGATGATAAGAAGATTAAATTGTGATCCACAAAATGACCCCCCAAAAAAGCAAATTTGAGGTCCTTGTTCTGTAAGTCAGCTATGTTAAAATGATGTTGATAAATTTCAGATTAGTCAGTCTGGTCTGGTCTGCAACTAAGTAACAACTGACAACATACCAGGAAACATGTCCATGTAGAGCGAGAAACAGGAATCATGCACAACATGCAAGTGGGAGCATTCATGTTATTCATGATTAACTGCAGGGCACAAAGGAGGACGGTCTGCACAGTTGGGCTCCCTCTAAATAGTTAAAAAAAAAAATTCAAATCAACATTTCAATCTACAAGATCTTCCTCTTCCTCTCCTTTGTGCCCTGCAGTAATATTTTTATGAATATTTTTGCCTGGATGTGTGCACATTTGGTCCTTATTCATGGTTAACTGCCAAAAGAGGACACATGTTTTCGTGCTGGAAATCAAACCCCAAAGCCTTTTAGATTGAAGATCAATACTTATTTCACTGAGCTACAAACCCAAACCTTGTGTTTTTTCATGTGTGTTAGTGTGTATTGTCAAAGTAATGAAGTTGTATGTGTTAGTCTGTGTGTGTGTGTGTGTGTGTGTGTGTGTGTGTGTGTGTGTACGGGAAGGGTACTAGACTCAATGTTGGCGAGTTGGGGGCACATTCCTTAGTTGATTTAGTGGGCATTAAGATGAAGAGGAATGTGTCAAAGCTGTAGAGGCTTTAGTCCAGTGTGGTGTAAACCGACTGGGAGGAGCTGCGAGGCTTTCTGACAGCTCAGACTGACGGATGACTGACACTTGGCTTAATGTGAGAAGGATGGAGAGCAGAGGAGAGTCGAGGAAGGCTGGGTTGGAGGGAAGGGAAGAAATGTGAAAAGTGTGATTGAGGAGGTTTGCACTTCAGAGAAAAAAATGTGAGATTAACAGAGTAAGAGAGATATAACATTTAGGGGAGGCAGAGTGTGGGCATGAGATGAGATAAAGGGAAAGAGAGAGAAGTCCAGTCAGGAGAGAAGGAAAGGATGCCAGCATTTGGGATAATAAATGTGAAAAAGAGTCACATTCTCACACACAAGGAGGGGCTGATCAAGAGAAAATAATGACTCAAATCAAGTGGATTTCAGAAGCTTATCTTTATTTGCTCAAGATGGTTTCAGAGTTGAAAGAAAGAGAAACAGAGAAAGACAGAATACAGAAAGATTCTTTTCTTAAGGTCCCATTTTATACAACATCAGTCGCTGGGTCAGTTGTGCAACTTTGACAGATTACAGTAGATCAAAGGAAAACAACACAAGTATATTTTCTACCTCTTTCTTTTATATATTTATAACATATAAGTTATGTCTTAAAAACAGCTAAAACAAACTTCTGTATTGACCCAACGGTACAAACTCTAGTGGTGCAAAAGCTGTCATCTAGCAATTTAACACAGAGCAAAATCATGTTAAAAAAAACCTCAGATAAGACGTGTGTCTGTGTGTGCGTGTGTGTGTTGAAGATTCACATAGTCCTGAGACGGTGTAAGCATATACAGTATGGTTGTGTGTTTCATGTCAGTGTGTTTCAGACTGTGTGTATGTAGACTGGACTGATAACACTACTGCGATTTTGGAATACCACAGCTCACAGATCAGACTGAACAGTTTCAGGGAAATATCAGAACAGAGATGATTTCTTGAGAAAAAAGCAACTTCCCGAAAAATTTGTCTGGCACACGCCACATAAAATCATGACTCAACATATCACTGCCTGTAACAACCCCCCTAACTGATAACAGCAGTAAAAGCACATTTAAGAAGCACTAAAATTAATGAATGAAACAGCCAAAACTTTATTTTTCTTCATACCTCTACATCTACACTCTAGGGATCTGAGGTGTGTGTAGTGCGGGTCTGATCTGACCTAGAAATGGCACTATGCACACCCAGAAGTGATAAAAAGGCAAACCACAGGCAGCGAGCAAAGAAATGTGTACTCACTTCCTCCCGCTGTACGTAAACATGACCTTACTTCCTTCTTATTTCCTGAATTCATCCGTATCCTTCATAAATTCATGAAAAGTGCAAAAACCATTCTTCGTCACTCTAGAAGCATGCATCATATACAGTTGACATACTGTATACATGACTCATTTACAGTTGAATGATCTCTGCCCTCGCTCTCATTTTTACACTCCTGCATGTTGTTTTTGACATAAAGCTACGTGACAGCACAGGTCAAGTCAAAGTGCACAAGATCAAAGAAAAGAAAGAAACAAGCAAAAATGGAAAAAAAGGCAGGAAATGAGCGCCCTGTCATTGTGGATGTAAAACCCGTGTCCTTTACCCCACATCCTTACCTCTTCCCACCCACGGACCAAAACTCTGATGCTGATGCTGCCCACCCCTGCTGGTGGGGCCCAGAGGGGCCGAGCTGTCACACGGTGAGGGAGATGAAGCTGTTGTATCTCTGGATGTTCCTCTTGAGGATCTCTGAACATGGCCCTAGCACACGCTCAAAACGGGGCCTGTCCAGCTTCACACACTTGAGCGGACCTCGAGCGACTACGGTGGCTGCCCTCGGACGGTTCAACAGTAGAGCGATTTCACCTGGAGGAAGAAAGAGGAGAGAGAGAGGACAATTAGCTGGAATGTCAGTCAGTTTTGAACATTTGAAAAAAATGTCTGATTTGTGTTTGAACGACTGAATGTTGTGTAAGCATTTGAAATCAATTAAATTTCAGAATCAGTAATGTATTGCTGTGAAATAAATAATTCTGATGCACTCTAATTTTAAATAGAGCTGACTTGTTGTTGTGAGCAGCAGCTCTGTTTCTTGTTTTAATTTTTTCCATCATGCTAATCTGTTTTTGGGACACAGCAACTGATAACAAGGGAGAAAAAGCAACTTACTGGAGAAAAAGACAAAATCACTGATACTAGAGCAGTTCATCTGATGATAGTTTGTTTTTATTCCAAGCATTTTGTATTTACATTTTGTAAAATAAATGGAAGTTCTACGATTAGAGCTGAAATGATGAAATGCCAAATCATTGTCAAGGCAAAATGCCGACAAATCGCTGGTTCTAGCTTGTCAAATGTTACTATTTGCTGCTTTTCTTTGTCTCTTCTTTGGGTTTGTACTGTCAGTAAGAGAAAATGGCTTGGGCTCTGGAACTTGTGATGTGCATTTGTAATTATTTTCTGACATTGTCATAGACTTTTTAATAAATGATTAACTATTACTCAAAACTATCTGCAGATCAATTAATAATGATAATGATAATCATTATAATCACTGTTATTTATTCATTTGATATTTTGTTGGTGAGGACATTATGTGATCATTATATAATTTTCCAGCATAATTAAGAATTCTGCTTTTCCCATAGTCACATTATTTAAAGAAGACCTTTCTAAGCTATGTTCTCAGCTCCTAGCACAATTTATATTTACATAATTTATATTCTTAAAGCTGAATAACAGGTACACTATGAAACCAATTGTTGTTTTGAGCAGTAGCTTTTTGTGTGTGCTGTCAAACTGGGAAGGGAAAATACTTTGCTAGCAGAGAGCCACTCACCAAAGTAGTCAGAGGGTCCGAGACGTCCAACCTCCACATACTCCTCATTGTCAGACCTGCGCTGCAGAACAGAGGCTATTCCCTGGAACCAGAAAAGAAAAGAAGGATAGTTGGACGAAAGAAAGGAAAGACAAACAAGAAAAAGAACAGGATGAGAAAGAGAAAAATAAAATGAGGAGGGGGATGTAGGGGTGAATAAGAGAAGGGGAGAAAAAAAGGAGGAGTTCTTTAGCAAGGGGCTGAAAACCGTCAGAAGGATTAAGCCGAGGAGAAATTCCTTTGCTTCATAAGAACACAGGTGCACAGGATTTAGCCCACTTTTCTGTGGGATGGACACCTGCTCTGTGGGACGCGTGTGAGCAGAAACACAAAACGACACATACTCAGATATTCCAACAGGGTCTGGGATAGAAATTCTGATTAGTTCTGCTTTATTTCCTCCAGAGTGTAATAAATACAAACATCTAAGCCTGTTAGAGGCTGAACTGATTTCTCAGTGTCTCCATCACTAAATCCTCTTTATCAGCATTCACCCACAAAATGGAAACAACTGTATTGTCCAAGAGTCCAGCTCCAATATAGTGTCCCTAAATGATCCCAAAACACTAACACACTTTCATGTGCACACCCCAACACTTACAATGTTGCTAACCCACATAGTATATTGTGCAATTTGCAAACACACACACACGCACAGTCAGCCAGGCAACGATAACAAGGAACACAGACACAGATGGATGCAGACTGAAACGCAAACTCGCACGCAAATGTGCGTACACACATACAGTGAGAAAATTAACAGCTGATGTCTGCTGGACAGACTCACTGGACTCTCTCACAAACTATGCTACGCATATTACCATCACCCGCTGGTTGTTGTGTGTGTGTGTGTGTGTGTGTGTGTGCGTGTGTGTGTGTGTGTGTGTGTGTGTGTGTGCGTGTGTGAGTCATCTAAAGTATAACGGAGGAAATCTGATTTCCGTTCACTCTGCCCAACAGATGATAACAGTTGATGTTGTATTCTGCAGCTGTTGACAAACTGTGTGTGTGTGAATGAGCACATTTTTAATATTTATCTTTGCACATGACCCACTAAATTTCTCAAAAGCTTGGCCGTTCATGTGTGACAAAGCATTTGTTTGGCATGCATATGTTGTTAGAAATGTTGTTATTAATGTCTAGACATTTACATGAAATTAGCAGTAATTGGTAGCAGGTAAAAGAAATCAGCAGGGAAACCTCCCAGCTTGTCTTGGACCATGTCTGTAAAACAGACTTGACCATTCCAGCACTCTCTCACTGTCTCTAATCCTTCTCTGCTCTTTCTGCTGACCAGGCTAATAATGCTAAATATGAATATAATGAGCTTTAATGAGAACCCCAAAACTGCCAATTCTTTACTGCAGGCATACAAAGGTGAGACTGTATTTCAGTGAAAGGGATACGTGTGTGACTTAGTTGAGTTTGTGCTTGAAATGAACTGTGAAGAAGTTGGGGATACCGTTCAAGTAAGTGGGGCGTACTGTATGTGAGGGATGACCTCCAAGTAATGCTTGGCCAAACTGCATTGCGATGCCATGACCACCACAGACAATACTGCAGTGTGAACTTAGCTATGGAGTGGAGCACTGATGCTGTAGCTGACCATGGCTGAAGGTTTACATGTTCCCAAAAATCCGAAACATAAAGAGCTTATATTTTTGTGGATAATGTCGTGTAAATGTCAGTGTTTTCTTACTTCTTCTGCAGGTTTATTTCAGAGACTGGTGACTATTATTATGAATATTATCTGAACAGTCTTGATGTTGACCAAGAAACTTTGTGTCTAACACTTTACGGCACTAATTCACATACCACCAACTATTTAACTTATTTTGGTGAAACTGGATCAAATTTTATGTAGAAAATGTTTCCTGGTTTTGCCTTTAATGTTCCTAGGCTGCTTCAACTCAACTCTATGTGATTCATAGAGTTTCCTGATGAACAGCAAAATAAATGTTGCAAACTGTAAATCTGGGACTGACTTTCAGTTGTTGGTTGAGAGCTTTGTGAAACGGCTCAAAGGGTCAGACTAAGTAAGTAAGTGAATAACATTAGCTGGCTGCTATGGCTTGTGTTACACTTGCTAGTCTCTGATCATAAGTAATGTAATCAGCTGTCCATTTTTATGACAATGGTATTGCACGCTGAAACTCTTTTTGGGGGCTAGGCTATTCCCATTTACTACTTTAGGTTTTTATTTTTTGAACAAACACATTAGAACCTAATTTAGATATTTAAATATTTTACATTTAAAATATACTGCACCTCAAATTCTGACCTGTAGTATGCCACTGTGGGCAAATTTCTAGCACAGAGATTTGCTTTATGATTATAATTATATTATAATGACAGGGAATGACAATACAACAGTATTAGAGTAAGTCTGTAGTGAGTGTTCCTTGGAAACTGTATATTTGTGTGGGGTTTAGTAGGCTTTAGTTTGATTTGAATCAACAGATGTTGAGTTTCTGGCCAAAATCACAATCACTTGTATACTCTGCATGAAATCTGTCTGATTAGCCAGTCTGAGTAGCTGAAATGATCACAGAGGACATTTATCTGAACAGCCCTAAACATAATGCTGGAGGCTGGAGACCTGCAGGTAACTTCCTGTGTCTCTGGGTCCTAATGCTGCTCCAGTCTGCTGCCTAACTCCCTGTGAGCATGCAGCAGGAGCACAAGAGAAAAGACAAGTGTTTGTGGTTCTCAAATGCTGCTATGTTGAGCAGAGATACATTTCATTGCATATGGTATGGCATTTAGGCCACAATATGAACACAGCATGAAGAGGGTTACTAGACTGCAGTAAACATCACATGGATGTGAAGAGGGAAACTAAGACAGCTTCACCTCCATCAGACTGATTCAAAGACATGGATAAATTTGCACTGATCTCCCTCCTATTCAAAATTCTACTCATCTTTGGGTGCCTTGGTGACCTAGGGGTTAAGGTGCCGATGGTGTGATGCAATGTCCCCAATTTACATTCGGCCTTTGTTTGTCAAAGCTCATCTCTCTCTGACCTAATTTCCTGTCATCTCTTTGCTGTCGACTATCTAGTAAGGCATAAAATTCAAAATTGTCAAAAGAGAACACAAATCAATATGCATTTCCATCCACTACTATTATGCAAATATTAGGTTAAAAGTGGTAATGCTAATTCTCCAGTTCACACATATCTGATGTTTGTATTTATCAATACATACATCAGCTTTTCCACCTTAGCCTTGTGTATAAACTGTTTTGTTTTCTTTAAAGTTTCAGGATTTCCGCAAATCAAAAATGCCCAAAAAACAAAGAGGATGGAAACACAATTATAAATAGTAACTGTAATTGTTAGTAAAGTTTTTGCATTAACTTTTCACAAGGTGACCAAAAAAAGGAAATCCCATAAAATTATACCACTTCGTGTGCACTATCTCCCATGTTTAATCTGAAGTCTAAACACTGCAATGACCACTTTTACTTAACCACATTACACCACACAGAATGAGTGAGAGCAAAGGTGGTATATAACAGAGAAAGAGATGTGAATGGGGAGAGAATGAGGGGGATGGGACACCGAAGCTCCTATGTTTACAACCAGTTGATTCCTCTCCTTTCCATTCACGTCCAAACAAAGAAACTGAGACAGTGCAGCACCGTCACGTACAGTAGTTCATTCGTGAACAGGCCTCTCTCAGTGTGGTCCAGATAACCATCACACACTGTGCCACCCCAGGGGCAGTGCTCTGCTCCAAAGATATTTCTTTTATAAACATTTAAGATCCTCCTCGGTACACTGCCCAACACAGGGTGTAGTAGGACAAGGACAGGCAATGAAAACAAACTGAAAGTATGAATGAATGCATACTGATAAACAAGTTGCACAGAAATAAAGTCAGGAGACAGGAAAAGGTGTGAGGCAGAAGTAAGAAATCATCATTACTAACTGGTCCTGCTGGTCTTCTTACAGTCCTTACCCGAAATGCTAATTCAAACCTCCAAATTCACACTCATACCTAAACACACATACCAGACGCAGAACATGACATACTACTCGTCAAAATGTAGTGTCTTGTATGTAGGAAGTAACAACCTTTGGATCAACAACAGGCAGAAAGAGCGAGAGTTGGAGGAAGAAAGGTGATATCCCGAGTAGCCTGTTCCCGAGGCCACCCAGCACCACCAGTGTCTGCACCTTCTCACTCAAACGGCAACACACACACACACACACACACGCACGCACGCACGCACGCACACACACACACACACACACACACACACACACACATGAGAACATGCAACAGCCTCTACGGGCTGCTTTACAAAGAGGAAACAACTCAAAAAATGGTTTTACCCTGTTAAGACCTGTTAATCTTCACATTTGTCCTTGTGACCGTATGCTCATGCTTGCACTCAGACAAAAATGACTTAATTCATTAACTGCATTGATCTTCAGTCTATAAAAGCAGTGTTAAGCTCCATTAGCTAAATTGCATTTCAGCACAATGTAGGTCAGAGTAATGGGTGATATACTGTAGACAACCCACGGAGGAATTCTCTTCTGTGTGACCCACAGGGACCCTTTAGATCCCCTCACTGTGATTACTTTTGTGTGAGGTCAAAGGACAAATATGAGATAACACGCTGAGTTGTTTGGATTGATGGTGGAAGGAGAGGAGAGTGAGTGAATTAGTAGAGCAGAGGACCAGTAACTCTCACCTGGTTTTACTGACTTTTTCATACAGTGACTAACAGGCAGGAGTCACATGACTTGGACTTGAGGAAGATTCGACGTATGAGTGAAACTGACTTGACTACAAAATCAAAAAAGACTTGTGAACAACCTGACTTTGACTTTACCACCAATGACTCATGATATAAAGATTAAAAATAAGATCAGATAAAAAAATCATGTTAAGTAAAAACAATGCAGTCAAACAACTGTACACTTTAGTTAATTGATTGCAAATCTTAGTAATAAAGAAAAGTGTAAATAATATATCCAAACTTCTGTAAATTTGGCCTGTTTAATATAAATGAAAGACACATAATAAAGTTTAAGACTTGGTCTTGAGCATAAGGGACACTCAATCCTGCTCATCACAGTGAATCTCTGGTAAATTGTTGTCAGTTTTATCATTTATTATTATATGCGAAATGTTTTTGCTGTATATTCATTCAAGCTAAAAATATAAGAAGACAGACAGTTCTGACTAATTAAGGAAATCTTTTAACAACCATGAAATTAGATCATTCAGGTTTAACAAGACATGTATTCAGTCTTCAGTCTTTATTTGATGTTGCTGTGGTCTATACTTTTGACAAACTGACTTTGTCTCACCTCTCAAGAGGTGTAGAGGTGCAAAGAAGCACAGAGGTGTTACGAGGTGTAGAGTAAAAAAAAAATCCAGTAAGAAGCAGCAAAACTCTCCCTGACATCTGCCTCTCCAATGTTCAACAAGTTTCCTTATTTCATGTGCACCATTTTAGGTGGAAGTGGTGAGACCACAGATGACAGGGTGCTAGGGTTGAGTGTATGAGCATGAGGAAGAACGAGTGCTGTGTGAGCATAAGCCCTGAGGAAGGGAAGAAAGAGAGAAAGGGTGGATGCAAGGGAAGGTGAGGCTGAGTCTTCACGGCCCCAAGTTTTGTAAAGGCTTGTTTGTACAGTGTGAGAAAAAAATTTAAACATGTCACTTTTGATTAGGGCCCCATTCCTCCTGGCAGGCAAAGAAAGTGATGTCTCTATACCTCCCTTTTGTTAATCCTCCCCATCAGCAGCATGTAATTAGTGATTGTGGGGTTTGTCTTTGGCTGATGCTCCAAAACCGCAGAAACAACAAAAGAGTGAGAAGAGACAGAGGAAGCGGGAGGCGGGAGAGTAAGGATGACAAACGCGAGAGTTTTGACAGAGCAAAAGAACTGACATGTCAACCTGGTTCAATCAAAAGAAATAAAGGTGTGTACGAAAAAAAAGAGAATGGTGACAGAGGAAAGTTGTGGTGAGACTGATCTTGTGTGTGTGAGTTGTGGAAGTCTTTCCCTCCCTGCCCTCTTTGACTCTCTCTCTCTCTCTCTCTCTCTCTCTCTCTCTCTCTCTCTGTCATCTCCCTCCCAGAAGGCTGGGTCTCCTGACCCCGTGTGAAAGTCAGCAACACACATTCCACCATAGTCCACCCTGCTCTGGGAAAGTCAGGCCCTGCTGCATGGGAGATGGGATGAGGAGAGAGAGAGAGAGAGAGAGAGAGAGAGAGAGAGAGAGAGAGCACGCTTGGAGGAAAATGGAAGATAGACAAGACAAAGGGAAAAGGGATTAAAGAAAAAAGATGATGGAATAACAGAGGAAGCAGCAACAGAGTAAAAAAAAGAAAAGTAAAAACTTTGTACCACTCAAACAGTTTTGGTGCTGCTCTTCATGAAAATAGTCCATTCACTCCCATTCCTCTAACATATATAGCATGAGAGCCCGCCTTTCCAGTTCGAACTGGCCTATCAGACCTCTAGAATAGAGAATTGAACATGTCAACATAGCAACAAGACACGCACATGCTTTTCTTAACTTGCTCTTGCCAACAAGGCCTCAATTCACTCAGCATGTTATTACAAACACTGTACATTTAAATTAAACCATTTTTTGTACATCATTCAGTATTTACTTTTATCTATATCTCATCTGAGAACCTGCCAACACATAAAAGGATTACTGTTGAGCTGTGCTTTCTCTTTTAGCACTAGCCCAAGATGGCTTTCATGAGGACTCAAAATATGTTTTTAATACATAAACTTAAATCTAATGTTGAGTACAATTCTTCGTTAATTGATATTGGAACTAAAATTAAAAAACAAACTGTGAAAGAATAGACACACTTCTAAAATACTGAGGGAGTTAGTGCTCTGTGATGAGTGTGGATGCACCATGCCTGTTCTAAGAAAATAAAATAAGGTACACAGTTTCATGTGTGAGACAGGCACATGTGGCCAAACTGGAATGAGCTGCCTGCCTGCTAAGACTTTATCCCTGTCTCTCTTCCTTCCCCTCATCCTGCTTTGTCTCTCCATCCTATAATCCCCCAGATTTCTCTGCATATTTTGCCTTTCTCCTCTCTGGGATGTACAAGTTTCAGATTGAGTCATGGATTGCTACAGTAACTGCTATATTTGTATCCTAAACCCCAACTGGATTCATTTTCTGCATAGCCAAGGAGGTTTTTAAATGATTATCTGGCTTCAGGAGGCTAAAATGCCAACTTTGAACTTTAAAGCAAGACAAGATATAAAAAGCTGAATTCATAAGCAAAAAAAATGCATTCTTGCTCAATTCTAGCCTTACATGGTATGTATGTATGACCAGTAGCTGATTCAATTCAAGATACTTTATTTGTTCATCAAGGGACAATTCATGGTGGCTAATGTTAGCAAAACGTAGATGGATGTTTCTGCATTACTCACTTTTCTGACTCAGTTACAGTTTTCCTGTAAATATCTTTTGTGGCCATGTTGGAGGCTATTCAGTAAAAGTTACATTGTGTTAATTTGTGTTATATGAAGTCAGTCACATCAGATGAACAATGAGAAAGGTTTATTCCTTTTTGTACATACATTTATATTTAAATTCTTTGCAGTCATTCCTGGTTAAACTCTTCCGAGTCTGTTCACCTTCAGTTTTTGTTTGTTTCAGAGGCTTTTTATATATATTTTTGCTTTGTTTTACCTTCAGTCTTGTTTTCAGCAAGCAAAATACACGCTAGGTTGAATTTAATTGGGTTATATAAAAATAGTGACCCCACAAGTGCTGTACTATTCACCAAACATGGAAGTGACCAAGATTAAATCTTTAAGAGCTGAAATTCAGAGCTTTAATCTTATACTAATCGTTACATTTGAAATGTAATGTGCTGAATTAGCACCAAAGCAAAAGAAAATATATCACTGTCTTACTATGTACAGACTGTAATGTATATCTTTGAAGATAGGCATGACTTGGAGAGTGAGAATGGATGAAAGAAGGATGGAGAGGAGGAGGGGCACAGGTGGAGAGAGAGAACAAGAGCGAGCCAAAAGAGGGATAAGGAGCGATACATCACTCTGCACCTTTGATAAAATCCTTCTCTGGCTTAACCTGACCACTCCCATGCACTGTAACCAATGCACTGCTCACTAAGACTATTGTTGGATGCAGAATTAGAATGACAGAGCAACTGACAGAAAGACTAACCTTCAAGTAAGTCTGAGAATACGAGGGGAAAGTAGGAGGCAAGGACAAAAACCATAGTAGATTGTGTCTCAACCCCCTCTTGACTTGACCCTGATGAAAGCTCTGTAAGTATGGAGTTAATCAAAAGTGTGTTAGGATGACAGGCAGGGGGCCCTTCATGAAGCCACACCAGGGGCCCCAGCTCCACAAAGCCTGCAGTGTGAGGGGGGGGGCGGAATCATGGATATGCACCGGGGCTGGGGAACACCACCAGATAGCCAGTCTGCTGGTGGCAATAAACGTAATAATAAGGAATCAGTTTCGACCTTAGAAAAGAGCCCACCAACGTCTCTGCATGACGACATGTACATCTATCACCTGAGTGCCCACCTGATGACACTTGCACGGTTGTGGGCCCCATATGTCAGCGCATACAGCTTACAGGAAAAAAGTGACAGTAAAAAAAAAGCTATAACACATCCTGTCTTACTCGTGCTACAACTACTTTTTCTTGTATTGTGTTGTCCAAATATCAAAACCTCCACACAAACACACACACACAGGACCTTACCTCTGTAATAATGAAGAAGTCATCACCAGGTTCTCCTTGCACCACTATCTTCTCTCCATCCTCAAACTGAACAGGTTCCAGAGCATCGGCCACCGTCAGACGTTCCCACTTATCCAAAGACTCTGTGAATGGAAAATACATCAGTAAGAACAGTGTATCATTTACACTGATGAATGCAACAGTAGATGCGCAAACATGTTTGTGTGTGTTCCATTGTCTGAGAGGAAGCTTCTTGCACAAGTCCAGTAAGCTGGTGGGAACAATAATTCCTACCTCGGGCTAATCCAGTCATTCATCAGGGACCATTACATCTCAGATCTCACTGCCTCCTCCCTCGTCTCATTGAGCCTTGTGGAGGTAAAACACAGTGAAACTAACCCCCTAAATCTGACCTCAGCTACACTGATTCTGGCGTGTGGTGACAGAGAGCTGTCCTCTTTGAGGTTAATTCAGGTCTGACCATATAAAGTTTTAGACAGTCTGGTATCCTTGAGAGAGATGCTCCAACAGGGTAAATCAGTGTAGATCTGCTTGGTGCTTGTAAAAGCAAATATGCACAGGATGTACAGCACAATTATAATATTAATATAAATATTAAGTGTGATGAAAAACCAATGTGATAACTGTATTGCTGTAAAGCGGACTTCAGTTACACAGGACTTGTATAGATGTTTAATAATAAAGATAAGATAAAATAACTTGAAATTCACCATCATATAAAAACAAATTAAGACTTGTGCCAAAACTTAGCATCTATCTTTTTCTTTTTTCTTTTTTTTTTTGTTGATCCTGACAGTCGGTGGCGACAGCTGTCTTTCCAACTGTCCAACCACATGTACAGTGACGTGGTTAGCCCGGGATATTTCTAGAAGCTGTTGGTATTCACACAGAAACCAAAAACACAGACGGTCACACGTCCTCACTGGGAAAAATGTTCCAACCCCAGGAGTTTTGAGCAACTCAGAAGTATTGATATTTTTAGAAAGGGGACCCGTTGAACACCTAAACACCTCCAATAGAAGATTCACCAAATGAGCTCATCTTACTTTGACAATTCAGCATATTGTTGTTGCCTAATCCTAAAAGTCAATACATCTATGAGTGGAATGTGACTTGTCTGCAGTGAAAACACTCCTCATCTTTAGTTTTGTCTAGATAAAAGGGTGATTCAGTGTTTTGATTTGACTAAGACGCGAGTTAGAGGCGTAAAGCTAGAGCAGAATGTCTTTGTCTGAGACTATTGTCTCCTGATGTGCGCAGTAACCGATCCCACTGTGTTCCCATTTGTGTGTGTGTGTGTAAATGTGTATGTATTTAGGATTAACTAAGGTGAAGTCTGGTCTGTTGGAGGTGTCCAGTGTCCCCACCAGTGGGGCCGTGGTGTCTACCTGCCCCAGATGGATGTCCTCTGTCTGGCTGCAAGCTAAAGGCAACATGTCCTATAGTAGTGATCCTTAACAGGTCGGCACGTAACATGATACACAAACGTGCTGACTAAAGAACCTACATTTCACGCTCTGCAGAGCCTGCACCCACTTGGATCACCTTGCTACACATATATAGTGCACATACAGGGAATTGCCCATTGGGATGTTGAAGTCTCTGTGTGCATACGACAAAGAACATGTTGTTTTTTCCCCCTTCACTCCTTGACATCAAGGGCTTGTACCCAATTTCGTGGCTATCTCAAAAATCAAAGACAAACAAAAACACTCCCGCGTCCTACCCCTCCTCCAATTCAAAGAGGTAGAGCGGGGAAGCAGAGCGACAGAAAGAGGAATGAAGCGAGGAAAAGCACTTCCAAGAGGGAGGCGGGCATTTGAATACAGGCCTCGACAAGGCTGTCAAAAAGGGAGACGCAGAAGAAAGGAGGTGAATGAAAAGAGAGTGGATCTCGCAGGGATGTTCTCCTAAGACCTGAATTGAGTGTATGTGTTTACTCAGCCAGCTAATAACTCTGTACAGGGGGCATGGCCTTACTCTATACACCACACACACACGATCAAGTGGAAGGGGATGAGACGTCAGTTCCAATTGCAACTCGTTTTGAAAGTCTGAATGAATCTCATTTGCCATTCCTCCAAACTGAATGGCCCATGTAGGCCGGTGTTATCCAAATTCCAGCAGGAAAAGAGGGGCTTAGCTTAACTCCTTATTCTTTAATTGTCCACACAGAGACACTGCAGTGTGACTGTGTGAGAAGATTAGGACTGTACACACAGACCTTACTCAGCTATGGGCCTTGTGTGACAACGTGCGCCTGTGCATTTATGTGGGCTAATCTACAGTATATGTTGAACTCGGTAGATTTAACTGCCTGCACTCTGGACTCCCTGACCTGGTGTTTAAAATGAATGTGTAACATGGCATACACGTGCAAACACACAGTACACTATACGCTGCTTTTATGAATGCAGAAATAAACAGTGAAGCACAAAGAAATGTCCCCAAACATAATTGCAAGAAACAATTTGATACATAGACTTACCAAGGATGGAGACCTTGCTAAGGAACTCTTCATACATCTTTCTCTTCCTCAGTGTGCTACCCTGTAAGACAAAAGGAAGAGAGACATTCACCAAGAGACACTCTCTCTAGTTGCATAGCAGTGATCCGCATTTGATGTAAAAATGTTCATTGTAATTATTCTGCAAAATACTGTGATCACAACATCTTGGTTTCAAGAAAGAGAGCTGATTTATTCTATTCTCACAAACAGTAAAAACACTGTAAATTAGCAGCAACTAAAGGTCTTATGGTGGCTTTAATCCAAACAAAAACATATTCAAGTAATTACTACTTTGGGAACTTGCTACTAAGCCAGCGTCTTGAAAAAATTAAGTTAAAATTGAGTGATCCATGCACACTGATATTCAGAAGATTTGGTTTTACTATATATGGTCGATTCCTTTCTTTTTCGCTTGAACTCACAGGTTTTCACGTTACTGTAACTTTTGTTTTGCCCACATGGGTGCATGCTGCTCATTCACTGGTCATATGTAACAGAAACACTTTATATGCCACAGCTAGTCTTTAAGGCTCAAAAGTTAAGAAACATCTGTACTACCAAATTTTAAGACAATACAATATGGAAACATGCAAATCCCTGCACTACATGATGATTAATTCTGTAGACATATACTGTACATAGTTTATAGAGTAATACTAATGAAGGTGTGTATGACTTGTGTGTTAATGTTCATTGCATGTATGTCTGTGTGTGTGGCCCACCCCACCCACCAGGCAGGGGACTTTCCCCTTTTCTGCCTCTGCCATGAACATCAGGTGCTTCCTGACAAGTCTAAACCCAGAGGACCCCCTTCCCTAAACGGCATTTCTCCTTTTTTCCCCCTCCTTCATTGCACAGAACCACTCAGAGAGAGAGAGAGAGAGAGAGAGCGGGAACATAAAGAGAAACAGAGAAAGTGAGGAGAGACGATCTTGTCCACCCTGTGTCTGCCTCTGCATATGGAAATGATATATTGAGGCTTGGGGTGTCTTTAGTGCATAAGTGCCTGAGTCCCGCTGCTGCCTCTAATTTCATATAATTTCACATTTTGTCTTAAAAGGGGAGAAAATGTTCCCAAGTGAGCCAACGTCAAACTCAAAATCGTAAACAACTTGATTAAAGGAATTCTAGCCTGCATCGCCTCCCTCCTGAATAAATGATTCGAGTGTGTGTGTGTGTGTGTGTGTGTGTGTGTGTGTGTGTGTGTGTGTGTGTGGAGCATGCAGTCTGTTTTTAGTTCTGCCACTTATGTTTCTTTGCTGTCTCTGCAGAGACGAAACTTCATGCTCATTAAGCAAGCAAATACAAACGCTCACACATGTACTGTATACTCTACCCTAATCTCACACGCATCCACAAACACACACATACACTGCTCTGCCTCCACAGAGATGTTGAGTTGGTCTCTTGATTTCAAAGCCTCCCCATAGACCTCCTCAGACAAGCTTGCTGAGCTTAAAGGCTTACCATGCGTATGTAACACTACATTACACAGCAGGTCTGATTTATGCCACTGGTGTAAGAAGGGCTGGGTGGGCCAGAATACTGTTACCAACATAAGGCTTCACTGGGTAAGATGGAATGAAAATGATACTTTTTAAAATTTCTGATTCTAAAATTTCAAGTTATCATTTATTTTATTGGTGCATACATATTTTTTTCTCTTTGCATCTGTCCTTATCCTTATTGTCTACTTGGGAGGGCCTGAGCACATGTTTCACGTAGAAAACTCCTTCACTCCTGTTGGCCCTAATGTGTTTGCTCCTCCCATGGTTAAAGATGAACCAGCCTCTGTGTCTGCTCGCTGTCTTTGAGGTAGAATCATCAAAGATTTGAGGTGTGGAGCGAAGCCAGACTAAACCAACTGTACCTTACGCCCCATCACCATCTCCTTCATCTCTGTCCAATGCGAAACACATACACCCCCCCGCCTTCCACATCCCTCCTCATTTTTTGGTATCATTTCTCCTTGTCTCCTTTCGTCTTGTGTTCTGTTTGTTGACAGTGGTCCGTCAGTTTGTTAATGGCTTTGTCTGTAGCTGTGGGTGTTTAAATACCAAGATGACACAACAATGTGGGTATTGTTTGACTGGCGGGTACACAATGCAGGGAGTGTATTTATCACAGGGAATGATATTACATTGTTTACTAAATGCACTTCTGGACAAGGAAGAGAGGAGGAGGTGAGGGCTTAGGTGGTTTTGAAGGACCGCCTTGGCTCTGATTTTACATGACAAGATTACCGATATTATGTCATCAGGATGCTCAGTGGTTAAAACTGTGGCATGAGTATGTGTCATTTTTACCCTTGGGTGGTGATATCATCTAGAGGGATGTTTTCAGAGGTATGTGCAAACATGCAATTATTTTTTTAATAACAGATTAATAAAAATGTCAAATCATTTAGAAGAAAGCCCTGAAAGTCCTTTAAATCTTGTTTTGTCAAACTAACAAAATGCAAAGATATTCAAAAATGAATAGCTGAACACATCATTGATGTACACAAAAACAAAATTTTCCACCAACTGGCAAAAGGTTTTACAGATATTGTTGCTCAAGAATGTATGAACTTATTTGCTTGACTGTAAATGTACAAATTCTTAATTTGACGACTGGGAGATCCGGCAGAGAAGGAGGACAAGAGAGAAGCAGATGTGCAAACAATGAAACTGATGGTAGCAGCAGCACACCTTCCCAAGTTCCTAACTAAGTAGTTGCAGACACAGGCACTCAACATAATTTTACTGGGAAACATACACACACACACACAGTTAGACACACAGAGAATGCTCACTGTGTTGGCCTAGGACATTGCCAGAATACCACACTTTATAAAAACAGCTTTACAAATCATTGACAGCAATAATTAACTACAGGTTCACATAATTGAATTCTGCTTCACCCCGTCTCCCCTCCTACTGCTGCTGCTGGAAGAAACGAAGGAATGAGAGCCAGAGGGAGGGAGAGAGAGAAAGAGACAGAGAGAGAGACAGAATCCTCTCAAATGAAAGGTTACCAGGGCAGACTGTGCCCTCAGTTAAACTATGTGCTTAAGAGGTGACATGAGTGCTGGGCAGCCCAGTGCCAACATTACACTGAGCTGCAAGGTTCAGACACAGAATTTCCTCCGTCTCTGTGGGTTCAAACTGACGCAGAGCAGAAAACTAATAGCCCACTGCTGATGAAGGCTTTGAAAGGCTAATTGGAGGCTTTCTAATTTATTTGGAGTTAAGTGTTAGGAGCATTTAAGGACATATTTAGCTGGGGATGGAAATATCGACACGCACATTAATTAGCTTTTCTGACAGCACCCAAAATGTGTATATCTGTGCAAATCGGTATGACAGCTAGGGCAGAGCACCTTGTGTTTCCAGTTTAAACATTTAGACATTCCTGCTAGATAAGCTCCGGGAGCGGGAGGTGTGTATAGAGGCATTAGTGTTGACCCTGTCTCTCCTTCTCAGCCCTCCATTTTTTTCCTCTTTTCCCTTTCTTCATCTAGCAACAGATCTAGAGACATTAAAAGGGGAGGCTACACGGTGGAGGAGGTAGTTTGTTAGTGTGTGTGAATGCACATGTGTATATTTTGAGTCTAAAAATGAAAGGAACTGTTTTAAGTGTTTAAGGAGTCTTAAGTGGTTAAGTGGGAGAAAATATTGCATAAGTGAAGGACCACAAATGATAAGAGTGTAGACAGTCTACTACAGTGCATTTTCATAGTCTTTTTTTCAGAGTCTTAGCCAGTTCAGAGTCATAGTGTCTGTGTTTTGAGTTTTGCATTTGGCATTATAACAGCAAAATGTAACAGCTTTGTAAACTGGAGCATATGTTCTGTCACATAATGGGAAAAGTAAAGTGTCACTGCATGTCCTCCTGTTCCTTCAGAGACAGAAGACAGAGGCTACTAACCAGATTTTTTTCTCCTAAGGAAGAGACTAACAAGGTGCAATGCACAGGCCAAAATATATAAAGCCGACACATTTTTCTTATCTGTAGTATATTGGAAGAATAGTTAGGAATTACTTCTGCAGACACTTATGCTTACTTGTCTAATGGTTAAGTATTCTCAATACTTGTTGTTTTTGAGCCACAAGATGAATTTGAGTAGTCTCTTTGAGTATCCAACACTGGGAATTGATGCCACCCAATGGTGTTTAATTTTTAGGTAGGAAAGAGCAGCACTTACTACTTTCTTTGCCTGTAGGTGGCGACACTGATATGGCTGCTTTTACTGTTACTTTTTTTTCCTGATCTGTGGTGCAGCCGGATCTCACAACGGCCTGCTAAATGTGAATATGTTTGTGAGTGAGCTAATGTTCATGACGTCCACATAATGCAGCCTGTTGCATGTGTTATTACAATGCTTACATGCATTACACAGTTCTGCACCCTGTTCTCTAAGAACAGAAGACACAGTTAATTATCTTTCAAACCACCAAACACTAAAGCAACAGAATAAAGGTTGTGGACTTGACATGTAATAGTGCTATGGAGCTGTTTTTCAATTTCAAAGGAAATGCATTGAACACATTTGTTAGACCTCAAGGATATACTCAATGCATTTTGGTAACACTGAATGTAAACATAACTTTTATTTGATTACAACCCCCCACACCTTCAATGTTACCTTGACATAATGGCTATCCAACCAGGTCACAACAGAGTATTAGCTTGGGCTATAGTATGTACTGGGAGCTCTACCTTAACTCAAAGTGTATACTGAAGTTGTGTTGAAGTATGTTGAAGCTCGTACCATGAGGATGCGCCGGTAGCTGTCTCGGTCGATGCCCCACAGTTTAAGATCAGTCTTGGCCTTGACGGTGGCAGCTCTGGGAGTCCCATAGATCAGAGCCAGCTCTCCAAAACTACCTCCTTCTCCAATACTGGTCACCCACTCCCCATTCACATATACCTGCAGACAGAACAAGAAACAGTGACTGACCAGGTGTTGTATGAGCTTTAATGCTTTTTTTGTCATTTCAATATCTCTAACCATCCTGAGACCCCCCTTCACTCCCTCTTCTCAGTTTCCAGGCTGTTTGATATGCTCACTAGGCTTGTCCCTAAGCATTTGATCCCTACTAAACCCTGAAATGAGACCTTCTAAAAGGCCCTCTATCCCTCCTATCTCTCCATCCATCCCTTTTATTTCTCTCTGTCTTGTCTTGTTGGGACATTCCCTTTGATTTGGGAGTGATGGAGGACAAAAAGCTGTGGAAGACTTTGTGGGTCTACTCCCAGGATCTAAAACACATATAGGCACTCGCATGTTCTCCCCCGTGCACATGCACACACATGCACAGCTGTATTTAGGCCAGCCACTATAGCTCTACAGACAATACAACCTCATTGAGACTCATTCAGGCTGTCTCTGGGGCCGTTACGGTTTCACCTGTCGACACACTATCCACTATCTTGTTGACTTAATAACACCGAGAGAAAGGAGGAGAGAGAAGGAGGGAGAAAGGGTTTATCCCTCCGGTGGCTGTGAATTGCCAGAATTGTTGCAAGCTATTATTCAAGGCTCAGAGTAGACCACAGGGGACCCATCCTTCACTATAAACTGGGGTGGCTTCAAAGAGATGAGGAGTGCTGGCTATGGTTACGTCAAGCTTACAGGAACAATCATATGAGTGTTGCAAAAGTGTTACATCAGAGCATACAGGTAATAGTATTTTTCACTACACAGTTTCCCGTTTAACTCCTCAAGTATCTTCTGATCTGCAGGTCTTTGTTCAGTCTTCATTGTTGTGCAACTGATCCCATAAGGTTCTACACACACTTCCATATAGCTCCTGGTCAAGTTGAGCTGTTTCAAATGCTAAAAAAAATCAGCATCACGTCCTAACTAGAACAGGTATCCAAGAGTAACGCTGAAGCAAAAATTAGCAGAAATGGTGGCCCACTGAAATTGGAAACACATGTATTGCATCAGCACTATGCAGAAGGTAAAATGGAGTTCATTATGAAAAAGACTGAAAACAATTCAAGTCTTGAACAATGACTGTCTCACAGCTGTCACAGAAATTTCAGTTTGCAAATATCTACAGCAAACTGTGTGTGCCTGGAGGTAATTAAGAAGCAACAAATCAAAAGCACTGGAAGGTGAATGAACAGGCAGCAGTGCTGTGTATTTCTGTTTGTCGTTACTTGGTGTGTGTTATTCTGTGCATGCCCATTAAGCTGTGTGTGAGAGAGGGCCTGTCTCTATTTGTTGTCTATTCAGTTTCATTCCTAAATGCTATATCTTAGCTATACTTTAATAATACCAATAATAAAATAAGACTTATTACAAATGATTTTCAAGCATTTAATAATGTACAATAATTGCCTACAATTATAATATCTCTTATGAAGACAACACAGTTGTAATTATATAAACTACTGTATCTTATATAATGACTATATGTATATAAAATATACAGTCATTTGTTAACTATCTACAGTTATGGTTGCCCACCAGAGGAGTTATAGTTAAATCATTATTAAGATAAACCATCGTTTAAATTCTTATCCTACTTTTAAATGCTAAATAGAGTGAATTAAAGTGTTACCAGATATAAACATTTTTTTACAACAAGATCATCTCGCATTTTGGAATAAAAGCTTTAATTTCCTTTGTGATTCACCCATATAGATACAGGCCAATGTCTGTAAGTGAATACATTTGTGTGCAGATATGAAGGGGTGTTTACATCAGTGGCAGTGGTTGTCAGTTTTCACACAGTTTATGGGATGCCAGTAGATTTACACCCGTCTAATGAGAGACATCTCCACACTTCAATAACCTCGTCACTGAGCTTCAAGTAGTTTAATGTCAGAGCTATGGCTGGAAGGCAGCAGCTGTCTGTAGAGATAGAGATGGTGGATTGTAGGGTGAGGTGAAAGAGACACAGATGAGTGTGGGGGTGAGGCCAAGGATAGTGGTCTTCCCCCAACTTGGGTGAGGAATGACAGGATCCTGGTTGTGGGAGCAAATGCCAAAGATTCATCGATGGCAGATAAAGTGAAGTAGAAGTCCCAGCCCAGAGCAGGCAGACGAAAAAGTAACAAAGTGATGCTGCCGCTGCTGGACTGAGCACCAAAGCAACTGTGAATCTAATATAAAGTTGGGCCAGAGACAAGCGTATCAAATATCAAATATCAGCCTAGGATATATCACTACTGCAAACAACAACATAGGGAGAGTTGTAAGGACTCCCTACACCCAATTAGAACAGTCGGTTGTGGTTTCAACACGCTGTCTGGTGGAAAAGGGACAAGCCACAGACTGTTAAGTGGACTGATAAGAGGTGAAAACAAAAATATGTTCCCCACTAAAAAGCCTCTATTGTGAGAATAAGATTATCATACACTGGAAATCAGATCTTACACAATACTACCTAAAGTGATGAGGCAAGAGAGAAAGAAAAATAACAGAACATCCACACAATTTGTAAAAAATATTTTAATTTCAAGGTTGAAACGTGGCCTGTTCTGTCTAATAAAGTTGGGGAGATATGATGTAGTGTGCTGATATACTATTCTTACTAAATTTCCTATATTGCACCTACCTTAGATAGAGGTATGGATGTGCACACAGGTAGCCTTTTGTAGAAAACAGTCAGCCCAATACTGTTTTACCAGTCTAGAAATAGGCAGCATAACTTATCTAATCACATTTGACAAGACATGACCCGAAACAATGTGTGTCAATGCAACAAAGCTGGGTAAGAGTTTTTCTATCAAGGCACCATCTCATTCTCTCAGGTGGGCTGTCTATATCGGCACGTTCAGCCAAGCTTGCCAACTTCCAGCCTCTCTCCTCTTACCCATCTTTTCTGTGCTCAACGCTTGTAAGCCGATAAGGTCACTTCCTGTTTAACTTTCCATCAGCTCCTGTTTTATCTCTCCACTTAACTCTATCGCTCTGTGTCAGGCTTGCAAAGACAAAAGACAAAAGTCCTCAGTTTGGTTGCCTTCACAGTACGTTGGACTCTATAGCGCCATGTTCAGATTGTCATCAGAATGGAACCGAACTTTGAAGAGAACAAAACATGGGGGCAATCCAATACAACCTGTCCATTGTTAGGGGGGAAACATTGTCTCAACATGAGTGGAGAAGGCAGGATTTTCCCACTGAGTCACAATCCTTTTTATGACCTAGCCATTGGCACACTCCATGCTACTGGAATCCCCTTTATTTGGAATCATTTGCTTTAGTCAGTCTACCTTATAATGAAAGAAATCAGAAAATGAATGACTGTTTTTGTGTGTATGCTTGTGTCTCCATGTTGACCACTTACATCCACTTCACCTTGGTCAATCACATAGAAGTTGTCTCCTTCATCACCTGGAGGAAAGAAAAGCAGAGAAACTTATGAGTTTGTAAGTGAGCAGAAAAAAAGCAGGAAAAGTACGTGGAGCCAACAGGAAAGCCTACTCATCCTATTACTACCACCTCCTGCTTAAGTTCTCAAAGGTGGATTTTTAAACCATTAAACCAAAATGGATGCATTAAGAGATTAAACTCATTTGTTAAACACTTGGAATACAACTTTCTGTGAGCGGGGGAACAAAAATGAGTTGAGAGGATTTCTCTGTCCTGAAACTTGCACATACATTCATACATACATAGGCACAAATCTTCTCAACTTCCATCCCTTCTCCTAAAAAGAACAACTGACTATTTGTCTTGCTATCATTTGTCTTGTTGGGTCTTCATAAATTGAGGGTCTTTAAAAGTAGGGCAGACACAGATGCCACTGCCTCCTCCAGAATTTATGGGCCTGCCAATATCTCTGTGAAAAGGAGTTCTCACGAGCAGAAAGTTGCAGCAAAAGCAGTGCTCATTATTGCTGCTTGTGGAGCTTAATAGTGGAAATTCTGAAGCAGAGGTGCCAGAACATGCAGAACTAAAACACCTCAGTATGAATGCATAACATTCATACTAATGTCTGTAGTTCTATACAATACTTTACATTGCCACTCTACACAGACACACATTTGCTATTAGGAAGTAGTCCTATTGTTGAGATATTTGTTTCTTTTTGAACAGAAACAGAAAATGTGGACAAAACTAAGGCTACAAAGTGTACATCCATGCTAGTGGCCAAATGAAGCTGTAATGCTTGGAAACAAAATATGCCTACCAGCACATTTAAATCTCATTAATTCACATGTTATGTATTCTTTGTTTAATCTATACAAATTACAAAATTTAAATTTGACATTTTGGTGCATTTCTTGACTGAGAGCAAAAGACAGCTCCAAAACTGTAACACTTTTTGGCCCAAGGATTGCACCAGCAGAAAAGAGAAATCAGAAAAAGTTTATTCTGTATGCTTATGTGCTTGTCAGGAAAGATGTGATCACACTGCCCATTTCAATGCCCCCCTTCTGCTTGCCATAGGGGAAAATGAAGCAACTGTGGCAACAAATTTAAGTAAGAAAGCAAAAATTATCCATTAGCCAAAATTATTTGCACTCCTGTTTACTATATCAGCTACAACTAATTGATAGGAAGCTATTATATGAGCAAGGCTGGCAACTCAAAATGTTGTCTGGTCGGCGGACGGGATCATAAAAGGAGTATGCTGTGCTTTCAAAGCAAACCCTAAACCTTGAAGCGGGCCATGGGATCTGGTTGGTTGAGGTCCACTAAAAGCATCTAGTCTGGAGATAAGGCTGAAAAATGGTGGAGTGGTCCTTTAATTATGCTATCCGTTACATAGGACTCAAGGGGAATTATTAAAAGGACGGACAGCCACATACATGAGCACTGTGAACCTCTTTCTGCAGCTACCGCTTACAATAAGATGTATATGCATTCAAAGGAACAAGCGAGTGATGATGCATTGCTATACATGACACAAGTATGTGTGTGTGTGCATTTCGTAGGTGCATGAGTGTGTTTTCTTGTGTGTTGTTCACCTGAAGAGTTGAAAGGCTGAGAGCACCCTGTGTGTAAAGTTCACAGGAGTTCACATGGCTAATTAATACTGAGTGGAGAGTGCTCGTTAATCATATAGCACTATTTGTCACACAAAACTCTCCTTGTCTGTCTGATGGTTTGTCCCAGTGGAGACCCTACACACACACACACACACACACACACATAACCTGCTGCAACCTGGCCCTCTCCTGTCTCCCTCTCTCCGTCTCTGCCTCCCTCTCTTTCATCTCATCTATCTCTCTTTCAATTCCCTCTCGCTCTGTCTTTCTTTTCTTCTACTCTTCCTGTCTTTTATCACTTTGGTCCTCAAGTCTTTGTTTTGCAGCCTTCCAATCCCCCTGAGCCTGAGAGTGCAAGCAAATATTTGACCAAAACGTGCACAAACACACACACACACACACACACACACACACACACACACACACAGGGAGGCTGGTGTACTCAGTGTGGCCTCGTTTCAACACAAGCTAATTGTCGTACACACTGTTAAGGTTCTTTGGCTTTGCTCAAAAAGAAAACACGGGTTATATCCTCAGCCTCTAAGGTGTTTCTTACTTACAATGCTGGTGTAGCATTTTATATTTTTAGAACCGGATATGACTGCAAAACTAGATAGAAACAACAGATTAAATTAGCTTGATATATTATATTGGGCGTTAGATTACAATGAAAATATCACTATACTCCATTTTGCACGTTATGATAGAGTAAATTCTTTCTTTGTTTAAATAACTCTCGAGCCACAGAGTCAATAACTCCTAACTGTGTCTAAATAGTGTGTGATGGGTCCGTAACAGGGGTGTTTTTTTTAAACTATACAGTAGTCCAGACATTAGCAATGACATCAGCTCTGTATATACTGTATACCACACTCTATAGTGTATATAACAATGGTCTGTCTGGGACTGGGGGCCCTGCAAAGTTAGCTAGACTTATTATCACCAAATTAGGACTGATAGACTCCTGGATGTTGTCTAGAGTAGGTGGGAGTGAATGAGTGAGTGTGTGATCCAGCCTGTGTCCAAAAGCCTTCACTCAATGTCTAAGTGAGTGTGTGTTTGTATGGCATGTTCCACAAGTGTAACCTGTGAACGCTTTATTATCTGAAAGCGGGTATTTGCCTGTGAGAATATGTGTTTTCAGTGTTTTAATTATATTATTTAACATGTCTGAGTTTGTGTTTGATAGGAGTTTGAGTGGAGGGGGGTACTGGGAAAATAGAGTCTGGCCCTGCTAAGCTCTGTGTTCCTTCAAAGTCCAGGGATGTCTAGAGTGACAGCTTTGACAACTGTGGTTAGGCAGTGGAGAGGGACATCACATCTGGTGCAGATTGGGGAAGAAATGCAGAGAAGAAAAGGGAGGGAACAAGGGAGTGCTATGACAAAATAAACGTGAGTAGTGGCAGTGCAATAGATGCATTCTTTGAGGTAACAAGCCCTATGTTTGTGGTTGCACAATAACCTGCACAGGCAGTGCTCCAACCCTGTGTGTTCACATGGTGCCACTCTGCAGCTCCAGACAACAACATGATTTCCTGGAGATGTGTCTTTTCATCTGAGGTATGATAGACGCAGCTGTTTCAAATCTATGAGGCCAGTATTGTGACTGGCCGAGACTGAATTTATTAATCACCACACCCTCTGATCTATATTCAACTTCACCCAGTCTGCCTACATTTTGTGCTACTACACAGTGTGATTTAAAAAAGGTCTAAAACCATCAAAGGCAATCAATGAGAATTGTTTTCCTTTGCACTTAATTGGCTGTGTGGATGAAATCTATATCCACAATTATGGAATTATGATCATAAACTCTAACATCCCGTCTCAACATTTTCTAGGATTATGAGGATTTATTGTGACTACATAAATTCATTAAAACAAACATTTATACATACCTTGCTGGATGACTGTTTCCCCTGCAATGTGGGTGACTGGAAACATGGCATCAAATATGTCACTGAAGGAGAAAGAGACAGAGAGGGAAGAGGAAGAGAGAACACAGTTATTACCAACATACCTACTATTATGGTGCATTACTCACACACACACAAACACGCAGAACACTCACAAGAGTTTGTTTCGGTGGCATGATGGAAAAGACTAAAGTCTGTCACCAGGTGCCACAGCCAAGGGGGCAGGCCTGAGAATTTTGGATGACCCCACAAAACACACTCACACGACAGTGTGTATACAACTAATTTCTTTATCATCATCCACAGCTATTGTGTGAAGCACTTTGTGTTACATGTTTTGTATGAAAAGTGCTATAAAAAATAAAGTTTGATTGATTGACTGATTGATCTAAACAAATACACACTGTCCCTAGTTAAAACCATCATAAAGAACAAGCATATGCCAGTGAGAAAATAGTCCAACAAATCCACAACAGTTTTGTTCTTCATCAGGCTCAAAAACACTTTTTTTTGACAATTTATTACTTGTATGTTACTACAGGTGTTTGGAGTGAATTCAAGTACCAAACATAAGAGAGCATTTCAAAGCTTCAGTCACTTTCTCTGCATCTTTACATCATATTAGTACTGCACATAAGCTTAAACTTGATGCTGTGTTGTTTCAGCATGATCAAAGCCTTTATCTCGAAAGAGGCGCTGAGAAAACAAACAAAATGATGGCTGCGCCTAAGCACTTAATTTCTGTTTCAGCCCAGCAGGGAAAGCGCCTGTTAGACTGTTCCTAATCGGGCCATTTAAATGCATGAAGCCTCAGCAGATTAAAGTTCCACTGCTGAGATGTGTTGGGACAAGAGAAAACTCAGTATCCTTCCTCTTCTCCTCCTCTCTGCCTGTCTCTTGCCTTCAGGGTATATTTATCTATCTAATCAGTTACATACCACCCGTCTTATAGCAAAATATAGAAAAAACAATAAAAGAGGGTCAGGCATATCAAAGAGATACAAGACCTGTTGAGTGAATGAGGGGCAAGTTTGAGCCCGTTCCCGTATGTGTCTATGTCACTGAATGTGTGTGTTTGCACCAGTCTGTCTGCGTTTGAGTATATATTGCCTATGAAAACATGCAGGTTTCTACAAAATAATGTGTGGGTGTTGAATATGTCTATGCTCATGACAGTACACAAGACTATGCAGCACTTCAGAAATGAAAAGGTTTACACAACCAAACACACCTTGCTGCACACCACAGGCATAAAAGTGTTGCTATGCATGAAAAAAAACTGCAAGTCAACAGATGTTTGAGAGAGATCTGAGGATGTTATTGAGTGGTTTGGAAATGAACGGACCCTGCTGGTATTTGTTTATGTGACACTGAATAAAAAGCAGACTTGAGAAGGTGGATTTGGGCCAACTACACCCACAGGTAGGCCCTGTGCGATGCAGCTGGCCACTGACTCACACATACTCCAGGACACACAGTACACACACACATGCATGTGTACAAAAAAACACGCTCCGTCTTTGAAGTGTACTACATGCAAAAGGCTAAAAGATGCACAGACACACTTAGGTGCTCTCATATACGACACATCCTCCACATATAGATGTGATACTATGCATGCAGCCAGTACATTCAGTTGTGCATGTAAACACACTCACACACACACACACACACACACACACACACACACACACACACATATTTAAGCACATGAAAACACGCATACTGGCACTGTCACATATGACATGCAAACTCAAATGCTTTGATGGTGATTAGTCAGAGCAACATCTGCAGGAGTGCCCTAAAACTCTCCTCACGTCTGTGACCACCTGCGCTCGGCATGGAGTCTGTTTACTCAGGGAGTTTTGGTGCAGTCAGTTTCAGGTCACGTATAACTAATAATGTGCGGTTTATGAAAGTAATTACCTTAGTAAAAGAAGAAATTTGAATACAAATACCACAGGAAAATCAGCATACACAAGTCATTAACTTTTATGTTGTATCATGAATGATGTTAACATGATATCAAGATATATTTCAATGCTTTCTAACTCAAGACAGGTTGTACTTGGTATGAGCACTCTTCTAGCGGTGATGATGATGGCATTGATGATGATGATGCATCACGCAGCTAAGTAGGATGCTCATGACTGAGGCTGAGGCAAACAGTCATAACTAGAGGATCAAAGGCAAGCGAACCTGAGTTTAGGTAATTACCCTTGACCACCTCTAGTTTTCCTGCCCAGCCTCTCGCTGAATGCATCAGTGAGCACAACAAAGACACTTAGGCAGGTAATTACTTCCCCTCGTCTCTACCTGTCTCTCTTTCCCTTTCTTCATCCACTTCCTACCTGTCTGTTCTTGATAACTTTTTTCTCTTCCTCTCCCCTCTCAATTACCCCTTTTTTCCCTCTAATTCTCCCACTGCCCCACCTATTTCTCTCATCTCTCGGTCTATCGCCCCCTCCCTGCCTGTCCTAGATGAAGTGATTAATCTTGTCCTTTCCGCTACCTGTAGCCCCACTGACCTTATGAAAAGGCAGAACACCCCCACATCCCCCCCTAACAATGGCTGTGCTGTTCTGACAGAGACAGACAGAAAGAGAGAGACGAAGTGACCATGGAGACTCTGAAGAGGCTAGGAAGTTCACCTCCACCCTGGGGAGGGAGACAAAGCTTCTGTCATGGCACAATATGTGGAGATACTTCCCTGTAACACATGTATGTGCACACTCTTAATAGCAGACATGCATGTAAGAACACATACTAAAAAATGCATCCATGTAAATGTCCAGTTGTTAATTACTCTTATACTATCATCAATGACATCATTCTTTCTTCTTTTTTTTTAAGATATTTTTTGGCCTTTTTGAGCTCTTATTTGATAGAGACAGCTGAAGAGTGACAGGAATGTGGAGAGAGAGAGATGGGGAATGACATGTGGGAAAGAGCCACAGGTCGGATTCGAACCCTGGGCAGCCGCGGCAAGCACTGAGCCTTTGTACATGGGGTGGATGCTCTACCAACTGAGCTAAACAACACCCCAATGACATCATTCTTATTTGAAATTCTAACAGTCTATTGTCCCTTGCACACACACTCCCTGTCCAGCCCTTGTCCAGAACATCTAGACAGTACTTGCCTGTATATGTGTTTGTTTGTAGCACAGTATTTAACAGCTAGAGATAATGGTACTTGTGTTATAATCTAAGTGGGTTCTAAGTTCAGGGGGAAAATCAAAATGGGTTCAATTAGAAAGAAGAGAAACCGTTATGTAACGCCCCGGAATTGCACTGTTGTGCTCGTTGTGGAACTGTGGCTTTTGAAAAGAAGAAAATGCAGATGTATACAGGCATGTATATGTGCGTTTGTGTGGGAATGATAAGAAAAGTTTATATGAGCCTTCACTCTCACACACATGCACACAACAACGCAGCAACAGCCGACTATTGTTCTCAAACACCCATAAAAACGTGGTTAGCTTAGGGGATTTCAGTCATTAATGACATAAAATCAGGGCTGCTTGTTGTAGCTGGAGTGCTTGTTGTTCTTCCTAGTTGGCGTTTGACAGCCTTTCTCGCTCACCTCTCCTTCTCCTTAATCTCCTACATAACAGCTGTTTATTTGTTCAGCAGCAGACATCTTATCTCTTACATTACTACCCCAACACACAGCACTACCATTATGCCATTAACACCAAAGGACACTTTAACAGCGCGGCATGCCGCCATGTCTTTTTGTTTATTAATGGGCCGCAGAATGTTGAGTTACACAAGCCCATAATGGGGAACCCATCCAGAATGCTCACTCGTCTGGGTGGAAGAGGTTTTGCAATAACCAAAACAATCAACAATTGCACTGCATATGGGAACTTCCCAGCTCTCCAAGTTGTGTCTTGGCTGGGCAGCGATGTGCCACTGGTTTGGCTGGCAAAGTGTTCGTGCCTTAAGTGCTTGAAGGATTAATTTTCACTACCACAGTTCATAGTAATTCAGATTGCTGATTCTGGCAAATCAGAACAATAGTCTTTGTTTTGTAAGTCTACACAATTCATGATATGAGCAATGGTCTGAGGGCACCAAATGTACACTCAATTTGAATAATGTGTTAAGTTGTTGCCTAAGAAAGGCACCAGGGTGACATGGTGATTTATCTTTCACCACGAAAACTAAAGTTTAACAAAAAATGGCTGCTGCTGAAGTAGAGCAAATTAAAAACAACATAAAAGCCTTACAGGAATCAAATGAAGAGGTTACAATGATTTTTCATAGGGCAAAAGGTAAAAGAACAAATAAACACCTGTGAAAGGTAAAAATGGGTTCACACTGTATTTTCATGATAATTTGATTTATCTTGCAGATGTAATAAGTAAGTAAGCCATGAGATGGAAATGTGGTTGATATTATGTTTCCAGGAGTCCTATCGACAGCTGAACGACTTGGTAATGTGTAACAGAATTTATGCTTCATACTTACCATAGTCTACCTAGAATTAAAAGCTCTTGGAGGACTGCAAACATGCACTCTGCATTGTTTTCAACAACTTTTCCTAAAGTGGCAGGTTGTTGAACATCACAACAGTACTGCTTTTTGTTTGGCTGCCAGGAGAAGAGTTGTTATTAGTCAGCATAATGTGTAAAGCAAACTCACAAAAAAGTATGAAAACATAAATTAGATTTACACTGATGATGGAGGTTAACAGAATTGTTTACAAGCCCGTTGTGTGATTCATTATGGTTATATCACAGTAAGATGGAAAACAGCTTTATGAGTCTGACTAGCTTAATGTCCAGAGTTTAAAGTTGAGCACAGTGAGTGGAAAAACCAACTGACTCCACTGAGCTGTATTGGTGTGGACACAATCAAATTGGTTTTCTAATTACATAAACTGGTAAGCGCATATGAGTATATACACACACTGATGCACTCACATGCCGACACACACCACTGACAATAGGCAGTAGTATGAGGGTGAGTGAGTAAGAGAGACAAAAAGGGGGGTGAAGGAGGTATAATTATAAAGCACTGAAGCATTTAGGGAGGATATTTATGACATGAAAGCTCTTGGCACGCGCCCTGTCTCTCCCTAGAGACCTGGCAAAAATTGGAGGGACCGGGCTGTGCCAGCTGCTGCCCATTTCTTTCAACTGGTCTCCATACTCCAAGAGTGGTGTGTGTTTTGTCTTACTTGGTCAAGATGCACCACAAGGACGCACAACTGTAGCCCACTTTTAAAACTGCAGTACAGTAGTGAAGTTGAATAACAGAACTGGGCAAAATGTTTCACAATGCAACAGCTACAGAATTATTTCAGCAGGCCCCAAATAAAGAGAGTATATATTTTTTCTTTTTTTAGACCCGTTTTTAAGATTTCTATGTTTAACGATTCTACCATGCATATGTCTGAGAAAAGAATCAATGTTAATGCACACTCACATATCTTGTGACTAAAAAGCAAGGTGATGATTGATGTTTTTGGTAAACTAAGTTATTTTTGCACATCATAAAGTCTGCATATATCGAAAATATTTGATAGGCAAGGGACAGAAAAGAAAAAGCTACGTACTGCTATAATATTTCTCCTCTTCTGCCAGTTCCTCTTCTGCTTTTTTTTGACAAGGTGTTACTATATGTGGGGGCTGATGCAAACTGGCCTATACTTAGTGTACAGGCAGCCATGCAGCACAGAGGTGGTCCTAGAGGTTTATAGGTGGACATAACAGTTTATGGCTGGTGGCAATGACCACTTAGAGATGGTCAACAATGTGGGAGGAGAGAGGAGACCAAGGCTAGGCAAGGAGAAAGAGAACCTTCACTTTTCTAAAAACTCAACTGGCCTTTTACTGAAGTCTGCTCTTGGCTTTGGTCCTCAGGGCTCTCGAACTCCAGGTTTGATAAACATCATAAGCTCCAAAACACACTTAATGTTCTTTTATTTGCAATGGCCTATTTCGCACTGACCATTTTTAAAATCCTTAATAGAGTTTAAGAGTGCTATGGACTGATATTTCTGTCTCAAAGATCTAATGGGGGCTAACGCTCGCATACGTGGAGGTCTAAAGAGGTCTAGTTAGAGTAAGCTGTGTGATTAAATGTTGGAAGTTGTATTTAAAACCAACAGAGTGCAGGGAGCACACTGTGTTAAAGCCACACACCTGGACCTGGTGGATTTATAAGTGGTGTAAACCTGCATGCATCCTGTGGCCTCAAAGTGTAGACGTGTGTCTCAATATGTGTGCACTGCAGTACCAAAACACCTGAGGGCCAGGCCTGGTGATCTCTATGACCTGTACGCTGCTGCTAAAACCTGCTGAAGCAAACAGTGTCATTTATATGCACTGTAACAATTAGACCACCTGAGAGAAAGAGAAGAAGTTGGAGAGAAAGAGAGATGGAAGTTTATGTAGATAATTAAAAGTATCTACTTGAGTAATATATTGCTGAAATGCTACATTTTCTAGCAAAAGCCAGACTGCACCTTGCATGCTCAAGATGCTGATTCAGCCTGGTCAAATACATACATACATACATACATACATACATACAGAGTGTTGAGTGGAGTGACATCCTAGCTCTATACACTCCTTTTATTAACACGTATTCAAACTACAGAAGCTGCTGTTCATATAAAATGATGCATAATTCTGTAACCGCATGCCCTGTTTCTCAGCTCAGATTTATTCAGACACTAATTTTGGTGAATATAGTCTAACTGTCAGCTGCTGACTTTTTCCAGTTTGAGAATCAGAATCAAAGTTCACTGAGAAAGTCATGCATCTGTACTGTTACATTAAGCAGGAGATGGGAGCTGTCAAACCATCGTCTCGCTAGACCATTTTGAGATCACAATACCATGATGATAAGACGTGATAGTGGAGTGATACCATTCCTCTAACTTTGTCAGTATCTGACCAGCGGTGTCAAAATTGCTGCCCTGAGAAATGTGGCTCATATAGTAAAATAATATTAAAAATGCATATACTGTATGATATCAAAGTTGAGCATCCACAAAAAATCTGAGTGAAAATAAATGTTCATAATCATTAAACTTATTTTTAAAAAAACAACTCATTTTGCTGTTTAGATCATTTCTCATTTCTGGCAGAGCACTTTTGATAGCTTGCTCAGGAGTACTGGCAAGGAAGTTAAGAAATGTACTGCTGCAGACAAAGGTAGCAGTATTTTACCCACTTAAAAAATCAATACCAGTTTAAGTGTATGTCATATTTCAACTATAACAGAGCTGGTGATTATTGGAACAGTGGAAAGACTAACCAGGATGGTTTCAGTGAGTTTTATATTGTTTCTGTCAAGTTTGAATGAAGTGTGTTTTACAATGAGTTAACAAGGCAATTAAGCTAATCTGAGTTCAGTAAAAGAGAGAAACTTGAATTTAGAAGGTGTACGGTTGTATTTTTCTGTTTAATAAGGAAAAGAGGTGTAAGGTTATTTCCTTGTTTCTGTGACTGCTCTATTGTAAACACTAGCTACAGCAATGCTAGATCTATGGGAGTTAGTGAAATATACTTTACAGCCGTGGTTGCAACACAAACAAACACTGCCAAAGATTCAAACAAACAAACAAACACCTTGCAGGGATGTGGAGGAAAGATTAACTGACACAGTAGCTTTTCCGAAACCTTTGAGCCTATTGAAGCAGTAGTCCTAAGATAAAATATCAAACTGAATTACCACTGAACGGGCCCTGGCACCTTGGACCCTGCTATCCTGCCAATGCCAACTTCATGAGAGGGCAAACTGCCCTTATCACTTCCTCCGTATCATACTCAGTGCCTGGCACTGGTGCTTTACTCATACTGTCGTGTCACATGGCAATGGGAAGGACGGTCAGTAGAACAGAGATAGAAAGAGAGAGCTTTAACTGGGAAGAGCATTGTGCTGTTGAGAAGCAGCCAGCTGATGCAGTGAATACCAGACAGCTTATGCCTTCTACCAGACCGAGCTTAATAAACACCTTGTTCACACTCACTTGTACATAAACAAGTAAACACTGACACACACACACACGTATACAAACTTTAAAAATGCATATTTACAACGTCTGCCATCAGCTTTAACAGCAGCAGTGATAATGATGCAGAGCTTGTACACACACAACCTCATTCTTCTGCTGTGACTACTGCTTGGAACATACCCATTCAACACACACTCACACACACTGCTACACACATTCAATTGGCATCAGGGAGGTGAAAGGCAGAGGCAAGTGGCAGTGGAAGAAAGGACCGGTCTGAGGAGGAAAAGAGTGAGAAAGAGGCAGCGGTTGATAGGAGGATGTGATGAGAGAGAAGGATGTGCTACAGGGCAGAGAACAAACATCAAATTTTGACAGTATCTTGACTGTAAATATACGCTGCATCAGAGTCTTTGATGTTCAAAATCATGGGATTATTTGTATGCTGCTGAATAGTTTTCCAGGCAAAGTACCAGTAACACAGCACAATTGGCTTCTGGGTGCATATCTGATGTATTCCTTCCTTCACTCGTGTATCATTAAAGAAAAGGGATAAAAATAAAGTCTGACTCACGCACATTCAGCTTAATCTTTTGGTAACATGGCTAAAGGTTCTCTGCTCCTGTGTGTATTCAGCATGACAAGGCCATTTTACAGGCCTACCTGATGATCCAACACACACCACCTTCTGATGCAGCCATGATGTCAGCCTTGAAGCATCACAAACATGTCCAACCCTGCAGTCTCTCCCTTTCTTTCCTTTTCCCTTCTCGCATTGGACTGCTATGCTGTTGACTAACCTGACTAAAACTTTTTTTTTTTTCTAACTCGTTTTCTTCCTGCTGCCCGTTTAGATAACATTTTCACTACTCATGCATTGTCACACTTTCCTAATGCCCACTGTCTCCGTTGTTTGTTGCCCCAGGCCAAGAAAGAACGAGCTCTTCCTCCACTTAGAGGGAAAAAGGGTCAGGCTGGATCAGGCGCTGACAGGACTAAGCCCCTACCTCTCTGATGTGTCTATAGGGGACATGTCACTGGAATGAGTGAAAGAGAGAATCAGGGATACAAATAGACAAATAGAGGGGGAGACATATTGTCTTCCTCACCCAGAATACAGAGATAGAAAAGGAGTAATTAAACTAAATACTATATTACAAACAGATAAAACAACCCTATACATTTTGTACAGGTGCCAAGAGTTATGTCTCTCTCACTTTCTCACTCTCTCTCTCCTACACTCTTACACACACACACACACACACACACACACACACACACACATATCCTGACACGTCGGCAAACATCACAAGACATGCCGCTGTCCCGCGGGCATGTCTTTTCCTTTCCGCCTTCCTCTACCCTCCCCTCCCTCCTTCATTCCCACCTCGCAGAAGACAAGCACAGGAACAAGATAAGCATTTGAGAAGCAGATCAGGACGCAAATTGTTCTTTGTTGGAGTTTAAACCCGAGAGGTGTTTACACAGCACAACATATTATAACTTATAGATATATATGGAAAAACTGAGAGATAGAGAAAAGTCTGAAAATGCTCAAGGGGCTGAGGAAGGGGGTGGGGATGAGTGGATGACTAAATGTAAAAAGTGAAAGACGATTATTCACCAAAGAAATGCTTAAGGCTAAAACTGTACACTGTACTCATGTGTGTGTATATAAACCTCATTAACCACTGCTCTGGGCAGTGAGGTAATAAGTGCACTGGGTGCATGGAGGGGAGAGAAATAGTTGACATTCAATAGCTGACATCTGACTGACGTAAGGCCTTCCCTGCTGTAAACAGACAGCTTCATCAGACACACAGCCTGCAGACCTGGTCAGTGTTGAGCAACCAACTAGCGCCTTGTGTATGATGTGCTAACACTATGGAATGTTCTAATGTTAGCAATTCGCTAACTTGAAAATTTATTTAAGTGTAATGTATGGCAACTTGCTGGATACGGAACTGCAATTTTCTCAGTCAGAACTGACTGACTGTCATTCATGATTCTTAGAGAAAACATCTGCAATGAAAACTATTAAAAAACTGCCTCTCTATTCTCCTTTGATAGATTTTCAAATATGGTGTGCACTATATATGGCTCATATTATGGAAGTTTTTGTATCAAACTTAAAACAAACTTAAAGAAGTGAGGTCTGTGTATTCCTACACAGATCAGGACTGTCATTTTATTAACGCTACCAGTTGAGGCTGTTTTCCTTATTGATGGAACGTCTTAAGAAGCAAGAGGCAAGACTTTTGTGGCATGCTATCATGCTACCACAGCACAGAACAGTAATCAGATTACCACAAACAAAGAACAAAGCTCCTTCCTTTGGCTTTGAACACAATGAATTTATGAAAAAGTGGGAGCAGATACTGTCAAGTGTTTTTTCTTGAATCTGTCCTAGAAAAAAACCCTCCTTTAATAGAGAAATGTGAGATGTTTCAAAGTTTTATTCCTTTATCTCTCTCATTCACGTTCAATTTGTTTTTGTTTCTGCTTTTGCATTGTAAATCTTGTGGTGCAAAACAGTCTTGCAAGTTGTTTAAATTAGGAGTGCTTGGTGAGTTGCAACAGATGTCCCTGTTAATGTAAATACAGCAGAATCATTGTCTTGCGTGAAGTTTTCATAGAGATATAAATCCAAATAGCAATTTAAATACAATTAATCAAGCAGCTCACCTGACAGTTGAGTCTCTGTGAATACTGTAGCTGAATAAAATTACATTAGTCTACAACAAACTATCACCTGAAAAGCCAAACTGCTCTGTGATGGCCTAAATTCAATAACGCAAGTTCATCGCACATTTAAACTTATCAAGCATGCAAATAGGCTGAGCACCTCTAATCTAAATGAAACTCAACTAGAGTGACACCCACAAACCAACAAGGAGGTCATGGGAGAATTAACACACTATAACAAGACTGTTGTCTGTGCCTGTGCACTGGAACCTATCACGGTAGCATAGACAAAGCCGACGGGATGTATACAATAGGAGGCCATGGGCCGACCCAGGCTATTCCGTAGGGCGCTGGGTCGCTCTGTCCTCAGCTAATGTGTGGTGGTCAATGTGTGGGTTGTACTTTGGGCCTGGCTGAGCTATAAAGGCACTGGAGGGTTGCAGGAACATCATGTTCTCACAGCAGGGGCAAACACTGGCTAGGAAGTCACTGTCATGCACACGCGCACATTTACCCTACATATTCATTCACATGAAATGAAACGTGACACTCTCCACGATCTCAGCACACACGTCTCAGTCTAAAAGTGTTAACAGTGATTTTTAATACGCTTTCTCTCTTTTACTGCCCTTGCTCCTCTTGACTTTCACTCTATGAGCATTTCATGTGTTTCTTAGGCCTATTTTTTATGTGCAAGTGAGGTGAGATTGAGGTGATTCACTTCTTCTCTGTGGACATTATATCCAACTGCTGATCGGATCCAAAGCCGGATCCAAAGTTTCTCTTTGTTTTTCTGTTTACTGCAAGAGAAACATGCACATGCAGTATACACGCATACATGAACAGAAACACATGTGCACACCACTTACCTGTGCACGCATACATGAACAGGAAAACATGTCTACACACGTGCAAACATAGACACACATACTAACACACGGACAAACACACACACTCACATTGATGGTATAAGCAGCTGAAAAGGCAGGGATGAATCATAGCTAGCTGGAAAACTGTCCTGCACAGACTCTGGGGTACATTTTGGAGGGACTACAACATTCTAAAAGGACTCCAGACACTAACATGACGACATGACTCACTACTTTCTAAAGAACTGGATGGGGAAATGGATGGAGTGAAGGATGGAGAAAGATGACAGCCGGCGGAAGAGGGAGTAGGGGACAGGTTGAAACACAGCAGAGGGTATGAGAGAGGACAAAAGTTTCCAGCTATCTGTGCAGTTATGTGTGTGTAACAGTGTGTATGTGCATTCGTTCATGTGCATGTATGTGTGTGTTTATCTGCACTCGCTTGCAAGCATGCAGCCTGGTTAATAAGAACTTCCTACAAATGAGATGTTTGTGTGCGTGCCCTGTGGTTTGCATGGGCGTAGAGGTGAAGTTGTCTGAGCTGAGGAACAGATAGTGTGCTGGGGGAGGTGAGACTGCTGGCCTGTTAGTCCTCTGTGCACTGGATGCTGGTGGGGATGGTCGAGGTTCAGTCAGGCCTGCAGCTCTCCTGTGGAGAGTGACCTCATCGCCTGGCCCCTGGCATTGTGGCAGCAGCACAAAGCCATGCAGGGGATAGAGAGAGAAGACTGCACATGAATGTGGGGGAGGGACTGGATGTGAGTGTGGATGTAGATGTGAATGAGCCTGCACGACTGAGAGAGGGAGAAACGGGACAGGAAGAGAAAAAGGGAGAGAAAGTAGTGAATTCTGAAAAGAGGCAAAAAGAGGACCACCAGGCTCTCAGGAAGAACAGGGATGAGAACACACAGAGAGAGTCAATGAGGGAATCCGTAAGACAGGAAACACAAACACACGCGCAAACAAATAGACTAAACAACACACATCAGAAGCCTCCTCCTCACAAGGACTCCTCCTCATTTCTACCTGAACACACAGAGAAATGGGTCCTTTCAATGACGGGAAAAGCCAACAAACACATACAGAGAGCACTGGATGATTCCTCAATAGTCGTTCCAGAATTATGTGACAAACATCCACTGCACTCAGTATCACAACATCCTGTTTCCCTTGCACTAAATATTGCCAGGAATTTTGAGTCTGCAGGGGGTCCAAGCCCACAGGTGCACAATAATCTGATGCATGTATTTATTTGTAAGTATGTATTTGTCTCCAGTACAAGGTACTAGTGTGTCTGACTAGCAGAAGATCTAACTCAAATGTTAATATCTGTATTATCTGTGTGTGGCAAAAACACCCCCTAGGGGCTGCTGTGTGGTAACAACACACTTTGAGTGTCACTGTGTACATATGGATGTTGATGGAGATCTAGGTAGCATGAGGCTATAGTTTTTTTTGTTTTATTAAAACCAAAAATTTGCCTCTATTGTTAATTTTAGAAACAGCTGTATCTGTGTTTCAAATATGAACCCATTCACTGGAGCACAGAGCTCAAGTTCCACATCTATTGATATGGAGTGCAATTCAAATAAGTGAGCTATCAGATGAAATGATGAGAGGTGTGCTCATCTGATAGGGCTACACAGCACATTATCTCACATTGCATCCTCTTTGTTGTTCTGTCCCTTCACACATTCCTTAAATAAACTTCCGCTGGAACATGAGACGAATCTCTCCTGGGTAGTTTTAGTGTCTTTTACTTCTTTATTGTTTGTTTATTTAAGTTTTCTGTCGCTCACTGATTTATTTATTATTGTTTTTGCACCTCTTCAAGCACAAACAAATGCACAGACACACAGACAAAGAGTGCCAGTACACTAAAGATGTTCCCTGTCCATCAGCAGGGGCTAGTAGAGAAGGTGCAGAGGTCAGGGTTTAGGGGTCAGAGGGCAACTAATCGGTCACTTCATCAACTCATTACTCTGCTTGTTAATTAGAGGATTAAAGCAGGCAGGATGAGGTAAGCACCACCTATTTATAATCCTTTCCCCCATTGTATCCTTTGCTATAACATTTGCTATAACATTCTAACTGCAAAATTTTGACTGCTATGTTGATTGTGCTTCTTATGGAACGGTATAAACTTTGTTTACTCCTGGAGTATTTTCTGGTTCTCTGCATATCAAAGATAAAGTACTGTATTTGCTTGATTTACAATTGGGTCCTGACCTGAAAAGATTTAACAACTCCTGTTACCAGATGGCAATGTTATTTTAGAATATTGCAAACTCTGCCAAGACAGCACAAGGAATGGGATAAACAGGGTTTCCTCGTGTCTGCCAGACTATTTATGTGGTTATACAGAGAGCAGGGTTTCTTGTGTCTGTACTGTCCCCAGGAGAGTGTTTTGTGGTATGAGGGCATTAGGCTAATGCAGGCGGACAGGAGAAGACAATTTGATGAGCATATACATGTGTCTATTTGTGTGTGTTTTGTTTGTGTCGAGGGAAAAATGATTGCACCTTTAACAGATTTCCCAGAGGCCTTTTCTTCTGTAATTAATCCCTCTCTAAATGTGACCTCAAAGAATTGCTCCTGTGTCTGTCCTTTCTTTGCCTTCTCTCCAATGATGCACTCGTACATTAACAAAGTAGGAGATCATCAAGGTCATTTATCCAGGTGTGCATAAACACGGACAAAAACAGGCCAACATTAACACACACTTTGCTCCTATCTGAAGTCTCATTTCATATCACTTCAGTAGGAAGTTAGATAAGAAACACTATTACAGTAGGAACTGAAAGAATGTGTGTTTAAACAGGCGATAGCGCTGCTGTTGACCATATTAAAAGACTAATTCTCAATGGGCATTTAACACGGGGAAGTGGTGGGGAGATAGGCTGGCAAATCTCATCCGAGAGTGCACCTGGACAAACAGGCAAAGTACATACACATGCACGCATATGTATGCACACATGCAAGCCTGTAAACTTGACAACTTGGCTGAGGCCTGATATCCAAATCTGTGCAAAACAGCATGACCCACTTCTTTGTGTTATCAATCCCAACTATCATCTATCAAGTGCTGTTAGGTAGCTGAAACCAAAACACAATAATCAGATATCCACATGGTAAGATGAGATAATAGTTTCAGTCGATATGATAACAACTACTGTATGGTTACTGTATTGAGACAGGTGGTTGAAGGCTGAGTTAGGTGTTAGCAAAGCAGGCTCAGCACAATGTGAAATCAAACACCTGTCCCAGCTTATCTCGGTGCTTGTGTGTCTATTTGTGTGGGCATATCATAATGAGGTCATTATGGTAGCTAATGGGCAGCAAATAGAAGGGTCCGCCCAGTGCCCCGCTGGGAGCCACACCATGGCAGAGGTTCAGATATCAGTTTAAAGACCAGCCAAGGTCAATGAGATAAACAGTGATGCTGTCAACTAATGCTGTAATATTGCCTTTGTATTCCTAACAAACCAAGACCTTATGATCAGCAAAACAAACGTTGCAACTGATGCAACGCATGAGTACTATACATAAGTGTGTCTTTAAGGATAAATCTGAATAAGTACAAGAGGAAGTATCTGCTTTGATCTCTTTATTCCCGTAACCTCCTCAGCTTGCCAAACTGCCTTTTACTAACAAAAACAGTGTTCATTTGAAATCTGGCAAAATGTGTTGAGGTTTCACTTCCAGGCAGCTGAAGAAAGATGGATTACACACACATACACACTCGCACAAACACACATATGGCTGGTGCAGCTCAGAAACTTTGAGGCCATAAAGTCTGACATATGGAATGGTGTGTTAATCAAAGACTCCACGCTCCCAGCTGGAGCAGCCTCACTGGGAACAGAGTCTGACATGCATACTTGAGAATGTCCTTGTGTGTGTGTTTCTCATGATAATGTAATCCCCTGTCATCCTTTGTAGTGACGGTGGTATTTGTGTGCCTGGTTTTGCATGTGTGTTTACTTCACCCTTGTACCAGGGGTTACAGTACAGGGGTTTTATACATTTGTTCTCCTAAACATCGCCAAAACTTTGGCCTTTTCAATCGCCATCAAAACTGCTGTTCAGAAAGTTTATAGGGAGGATACCAATTTTTTCGCTGATAAATGTTTACAAGAAATGGTATATGATTAACTGCCTAATGACCTAAAAGTGAGTCTGGAGTGTAAATAGCAGAAACAGGCAGTGCCAGATCTGTCTTGTTTCTGTTTTTATTTGTGTCTTTGCTTCACTCTCTCCCACCTTTACCTGTGCTCAGGTAAAACAGCACTTCGTAAACTGAATGTTCCTTTTGTCTTGCACTGAATGTCCCTCTACAGTCTCTGTTTTCATTCTCTCTCCAGAACGCACCCAGACACACACAAACCCTGACATCTTTACATTCCTGACAGTGGAAGCCGAGGAAGCAAACATTTACAAAACAGGATATGATCAAAGCACGGAGCCCTAGCTGGCTCTGTTTTAGTTTAACTAATATTCTGCTTATCCTAAGATGCCCTCCTGGATCATTTTACTCCTGCCTGGCCCATTCCTGTAATTATAAACACAGCCATCCAACCCGAACAGAAGACTGATAGGGCAACTTTACTGCTGAAAGATTTCCCCTGGAAAGACACACACATATGAGTGTTTGGAAGAGTAGTTGAAACTCTAGAAATATTGGAATCTAATGTAATATAATGTGAGAAAGTGCTTGATTATCTATTTTGCACACATGAGACATGATTCATTTTGGCAGGTACATGACAACCAGAACCCAACTTAATTCTGCAGTTTCAGCTGTGTGCATATGGACACCACATCACTTGCAGGCAAGTTAAATATGATTTTAGAACAAGCAGAGGACTGGCATGATATATAGATCATAGATAGAACAACTTTAAAACAACTTGAAAATGAAGACCAATGTGGTCTTTGTGCTCAAGACTGGCAGAAATAAATCATGATCCATGTAGAAGATTACGGATTTGATTGTCATCCATTAAAATTAAACTGCACGCAAAAACACAGCACAATATATGACTGCTACAGAATCAAAAATAATTTGAAAATAGAAAGGAGAAAGTAGAATAAAAAGTACCCTTGTTACCCAGTGTCTGCTATTAAGCTCAGTGAAAATGTGCTGCTTACATAGCCAGTACAGTCTCCCTCCTCTTTTTCTGGTGAAGATAAGTTACTTAAGAAGATGAGATACGTTTTGAAGACTGGGTGAGAGAGGATAAGGTAACAAGGAAAGAAGAAGGCCACAAAGAAAAAAGTGATGAGAGATAAAGGAGAGCACTGGAGAGAGCAGAAAAACAAAGAGGGCTTCATTGTTTTCGATCCTGCTCATTACTGAAGGGGATGATAGCATAATATAGTGCTAATGGGGGAACAAATCGTGTGGTGTTCAGCTTACATAACTGCCGAGTGACTAATCACACAAGATGTTTCCTTGACACACACACACACACACACACACACACACAGCTATATGCCCTCTATTTTTTTCTGTCTCACACGCAGACCCTTCAAAGATAGCCATTTTGTTCAATAATTGCCAAAACCAACCAACAGTCAAGAGAAACTAGTCAGCACAAGCACATACCAGGAGCCTTGTCAATTGTTACTACCTTCTCACCCAATGAGACCACATGTGCAAGAACGTCTGATAACCCAAATGGCCAGCTGTTTGCAAAACGAGAGAGGAGCGATAAAACTTAGAGGGAGTGAGAGACAGAGAGAGAGAGAGGACAGTGCAGTCAGTCTCCATCTGTTAAAGTGCGTCAGTCTTTGGCAGTTGTGGCACATCTAAAGAAGCCAATGTACTTTATAGTGTGACAAAAGGCATCAACAGGCAAATTATGACTCTGAAGCTGATTTTTGCCTCATTTTCTGCTTTGTTGCCTGTAGTAGCAGTGATATACACAAAGATTATTAATATTATGCAATATTGAGGAAATCAGAGATACACAGAATTTTGTGCCAAACCTTCCAATAAGACTGCTTTGTGTACTCTACAGCGTGCAAACGCATACTGGTTACTTTGTGCAGTTTTTCATTAATGCTGGATGACCACATTGGCGATACATCAATACACTTTTCTCTGTAGGGGCTCCAGGGGCGAGAACCGCAACATAACCGCAATGCGACCGAGCCGCCAGCCAGCCAACGAGCCGTCCAGCATCATCAGCTGGAAGTCAAGAGTGAGGAAGAACAGAAGAGCGTGAGGGAGACTGTAAGAGTGACAGAGAGAGGCAATAGAAGGCATAGCCAACAAACTGCCATGTCCCTGCACAATCAGACAAGGTTTTCACTAGTTGAGAGCCTTCAGCACTGCTAGCTGAATGTTCACCCACAAATCCCACAACAACGAATTCCTGTGTGCACAGCATTAATGGTTGATGCTAGCTGTGTGTAGCGAGACAGCAAACATGACAGCCAGTCGAATAAATTCTACATCATGCATGGTTTCAAGGGCTGATGACGACGCCATTACATAGCTTGGCATTCCAAGAGGCCTTGACTACATTAAAACCTGATGGTTTATGGTCTACTGCCATATATTTTCGTGGCGTAACTCTAATCTGCCACATCAGCCACCCAAGTACATGGTTTTTCAGACTGTCCAGATCCATCACATGTTGCACTATGCTCGGGGCTGCTTCAGAGGCACTGACATGCAATCAGAGGCCTGCGTGCCTGTGCCAAGGGAGCACGGTAAATTGTCAGCTGACGAAAGACTGGAAAGAGTGTGTTTTGGGTTTGGTCCGTAGAGGCTTTAGCCAACAGGAAAGCTCCGGTGTTTTCCTCTCCATGGGGCATAATGGATTCTCCCCGCCAATGAAACACTATTCCGGCTGGTGGGCGGGACCGCCAGCCACCTGAGAGCCTTTCCCACACCCCCCTATCCTGTCAGAGCCAGACCCAGCCATCACTGGAGATCTGGGACAGATGGAGGGATGGAGAGAGGATGGTTGAAGAGACAAGGAATGTGAAAGAACAATGAATAGGAGCAGATGGTAAGAAAAAGGGAGGGACAGAGGGAAATTGGCATCCCTCTCTCTGCAAGACAACTATGGAGAATCGCTGATTTCTGAGCAATGTATCTGAGAACCAACGCCCATATCTGGATACACAACATGATACATACACACAAGTTACCATAACAACCAACAATGCACACGCATCCTGTTGCCCTCTTACCCACCCTTCGCTGCATACCCCTCTTCGTGAGCCACATCTGTCCATGTTCACCCCTCCTTCTTGCTCTGCCGGTGTCTCCGCAGACTTGAGATGTTCCCAAAGCAGGCAACACTGGCACACAGTGGCCATGAGGGCAATACACTCAACTGTAACAGTGGCCTGTTCATGATTTTATCAGCTTACAAACATGCACTCATAGTCTACACATACATTTGGATAACTGGCATCACACTGGATGCCAGTGGGGTTACAAAGGTTTTGTACCTTCTCTCATTGTCATCCAGGTGAGCAAACAGCACATTCTTGGAGATGGCCTTGGCCAAGGCGGTCATGGTCTTGTAGTCCTTTGGGATCACCTGTGTAGACAAAGCAGTAATATCCGTTACAGTCAACTAGGCTGCAACAACACTATGCAGGTGGACACATGAAACAAACCAGCACAAACACATAATAGGCCTGACATCAAAAGCAGCCTAAATTGAGTAATTAAAGAGCAGTGTATTGGCAAACTCTAAAAGGAATATCCCACACGTGTGTCTGTGTATTTTTGGGAAAGCCCATCTGTTCAGGGATTACACTCAAAACGTCATACAGCCCTTAAAAATTCACAAGAGGCCTTAACTCATTCATAAAACACGCATTTTCATGTCCCAGACTCTGTGGTGTGTGTGTGTGTGTACACATGGAAAGGGAATGGCAAAGTCTGCAGCCACAACAAAGCCACAGAAGTCTGTATTTATAAAGAGGCATCCTACAAGAGAGCTAAAACACTTTTTACCATAGGGTGAGAGAGGCAAAAAGTAAGAGAAAGACAGAAGGAAGATGAACAAAAAGACTGAACGAAACCCTTCTTAATGCAGAATATCTTGAGGAAGGAGAAGAGTGTGCATGTGTGTGTATGTGTTTTGTTTCTGGTGGTGGGGGAGAGGAGGGGGTAGGCTGTAATTACGTTAGAGCAACAGATGTCTCCACATGAAGACGACCATGCAGCACTGTGCATGACATGCACACATAGACACACAAGACCACATCACATATCAAAACCAAAATTTTTATCTATTGCAGTCCTCTGGCCTGGCTACTGGCTAAAGTGGGCAGAAAAGAGAAAGAGGCTGGTCTGGCCTGGACACTGATTTGAAGGAAGATATGTCCACCCAAAGAGGCTCATCCTCTCAGCTCCAGTACTGTCACCTAGGGGATTATTAAATGTCAGGGCGCTCAGCTTGTTACCAGTTTTTGAATCACTCAAATTATGATTCAGAATTTGTCCCTCCTACAGTAACTTGTCATGGCAATTTTAAAATATTCTGCTCTTGCCAACTGGAGAAGAAAAGTGGGCAAATCCACATGGGAAGACGGTATTCTAATGATGCAACAGCTACAAGTAGTTATGAGAGGAAGCCAATCAAATTATGTTGCTATATCAAAAGTGAAGTTAGGCTAAAGTATTTGCCCCCATGTGCAAAATCTGCATCACAGCATTACATACAGTTTGATGTTAGCTGTGCTACATGCTTAGAAATCCCAAAGTTCCTCATTTAAAAAGGAGAACTCTTGAAAGTTGAAGGAAATATCTGACTCACTGCCTATTTTGTTGTCGCCTTGCTAAGAGAGCTCCCCCTCTGCGTCAATTTGATGCCAGCCCTGCAATTCATTCCATTAAAGCGATCTCCAGGCCTGACCGACAGACCTTATCATTTGTTAAGACTCAGAGCACTTCACAGCAATGCTCTTTTTAATCAGATGAGCAGGGTTAGCTAATTGATTGTGTTTTGTTAAACAGCTGCTGATTTTCACAGTGGAGTCATTAATGGAACTGATGTAGGAAGATGTCAGCACATAGGCTCTGAGTACATGTGTATCTGTATGTATGTGTGTGTGTGTGTGTGTGTGTGTGTGTGTTTGTGTTACCTCAGTGTACATCAAAAGCCAGAAGAAATCGTCTCTCATACTGAACCTTTCATGTTCTAATTCAATTTTAATTCACTTTTCTCTTGTTGTCTTGGGTAATCACATGAATTAATTTCCATTTCACATGTGGCTAAAGTGGCTGTGACACTCATTATGTGTGTTACTTGTTGTGCATGTGTGTATGTGTTTGTCAGTCCATGAGATAGCAAGGGACAGTGAGGAAAATGAGGCTGCAGATGGCGGTAGGCTTGTTGCCATGACACATGACTGCAGCTTCTGGTAGAGACCTCAGAGCCATTAACAAAAATGCATGTGGGTGTGTGCACACACCTAACACACGCACACACACACACGCAGCATGCTCCAGTGGCCATGCGATTACAGTATGGTGATGGGGGTTCATGCAGATACCCACAAATTAATGGCGTGTCAAATTAATTATAACTGAACAAGCACAGTAATCATACATCGGCTAGGGTGTGTGCGTGTGTGTGCTGTATGTGTTTGTGTGTGTAAAGGTGAGTTATAGTTTCTGGCAAAAGTGCACCCTTTCCATAGCTCTATTAAAATGGACACATAACAGGTTGCAAGTTGACAGATCACTCTAACAGCCACCCTCCACAATGAGAAAACCTACAGTGACATTCCAAAAGAATTATTATCATTTTAGCATCTCTTATCCTTTACTTCTCAACCATATTGTCTCTCATTCTGTTTTACAAACAAGATATGTAAAGTAAATTCGAGTATGAAAAAACTAGACTTTGTGTATTTATATGCACAGCTCTCTGCAATAACCTGATTTCATAAAGAGACAGAAGAAACCCAGTTTTCATAATGAGGACAGAGGATTAGAAAACCCCATTTTTTTCCAGCTAGAGTTCTCCTGAAGAAAGCTGCTTTCTTGGCCATATAAATATAATTAGGTTTCTAAACAGCTTTTTACCTGTATGCATGTGCATGAAAAGCAGCAAAATGACAATAAAAATCATGTACTGATGCATCCGTATAGTCAAAATAATCTAATTTAGACTGAAACTGAAAATTGAAACAAAGTAGCCTCTATATGTCTTTCTGATTAACCTGATTTCTTGTCAAGTCAAATCAATTTGATGTATGTAGCCCAATATCACTAATATGGAAGGACAGAGGACAAATCCCTCTCCCATGACGAACAGACATTCAATAGATGTTGCAGAACTTGTGTCCATGTATTGATGGTACCCTAAAATGTTGAGGTCAGTATTGTTGTGGAGAAATTGCTGGAATCAAACGTCAATGGTAAGGCCATGAGGGAAGAAAGTGTTCAGGAGCCTCTGATGCCTTATGCTGTAATATTTATTGACACTTGGCCAAGGAGAATTAGAGACACTCTCAAAGTACACCAGAAGTGTCAGTCTCACATTCTGCTGAACTCATGCTGGTGGTCAGACTTTAAACCCCTACAGATCACACCACAAATACTATACGCCCAGAATTAGTCAAAGAGAACGTATTTACCCATGTTTGTGTTACCATCAGCACATTCTAGTATGGAGACACTGTTGTCTGTTTATGTTAAATAAACATCAACGGCAAGCTATCTATTATGTCTAAGAAGGCAACATTAGGTCTCTTCGACCCTGGTCACCACAGTGTTGAGATAGGCTGGCACCTGCTGTTCTCAAGCAAAGCCAAACAACTACTACTGCCGAGGACCTCAAGGCCCACCCGTGACCCCGTCTAACATAAGGATAGAAAATTCCATAATTGGTTTAGTGCAGTTAAACTAAATATTGCTGGGAGTCTATCCCTGGTCAATCTAATATCACAGTCAACTCTCAACATCTGTGCTGGTCATCAGTTAAGCGGCTGACTCACAAACTGTGTATTTTGCTGCAAATAAATTCACTGATGTGTCCACGTCTGTTCATTCTTTGCGATCATGAATGTACACAGCTTGCCTCCCTTTCAACTGTCACGTTGTTCCAACAAATGTGTGTGCATTCATGCTCTCAAGTGGGTGTTAACACAACAACAACTCTGTATCCAACAAATAAACAAGATCAACCTCTATGTCTGCTTAATGTTTTTGATTACACTAGATTGTATTTTAAATTTCTCATACAGTGTAAGGCTTTAGATAAGTCCCCTTTTTGTCACTTATCCTCATTTAATTTGTTTCTATGATGTTATTGTGCAAACAAATAAGCAATAGCTCTTAGTTAAACAGTCTTATCATATATATGTATGCATTGAATCTATATGTATCTCTTTTAAAGGGGTTATATATAACCATGTGCATGTAGGTATTTACTGGCTGTGTTTGTCAGTATGTATCGGTGCATAGATGTTTTCACAAATGCATCCATCTCCCAAGGCTGACCTTGCGCACGTAGCTGACAGCATCCTCTTCAGTGTAGACCTCGGCACTGACCCCTCCTCTGCGTCGCCGGGCCTTGACAACAGGGTTGGGCGGTGGGGGAGAAACCTCATCATCATGTGAGTCTGACTGGCTGTTAGATTTCTGCCGTGCCATGATCTGCTTGCATTCTTCCTGTAAAAAAGAAGAGCAGAAACAAGATTGTTAAAGGGAAAAGCATAGGGAGATGGACAAAGAAGGAAAAAAGGCTAAAATATAAATAAGCAGATGGTTTAGCAAAACAGTGCCTCTATTGTGCTGTCAAACTCTTTAAATACAAACGCAGCTACTATTATAGCTTCAGGGTAGATCATCTGAAGGCAACTGTTATTCTTTTACCTCACAAATTATCACATGAAGATGGGCTGACAGACCTCTCCGAGCACCCTTTCCAACTTCAAGCATCATGTGGATTCTTAACCAGGTCAGATAATATAACAGAACTGTAAAACCCTCAGAGAAAACACACTGGATATGTCCCAGTCCTGAGTGCACGCTGTCTGGACATCTGGCTGCAATGGTATGAAGTGAAAGCTATCAAATATTAATATCTGTAGGCCTGAACATGCAGAGAGAAGAAGGCTCAGGCAGGTACTCTTCTCCCCTCATATATTGAAGAAATAAAGACATCAAAGCAGAGAGAGGATGCCTCTGGATGGCTGTTCTTTCAACTACTGAACACTCTGCAGGTGATGAATTATTGATTACACACTTGATTAACACATTAGCATAAGTACACAATAAAACCACTGTAGGTTGTTAATATGTGAGAGTGCTGTGAGACAATGTCGATGTGATAACAGTTTGTGCAAAGGTAGCCGGCATTCACAGCTTTATGTATAATGACTGGTGTGCACCTGCTGGCACTGTGTGTGTTTTTGAGCACAGTAGTGTGTCTAATAGCACAGTGGGGATTGAGTCGACAGCAGTGTTATTCACCACCACATATTTTGGTACAATTTCATCGGTTTGCTGTTTCACTGCATACTGTGCAGTCTGAAATAAGCAAGTACAGAAACATCACACAGGTTGATTATTTCTCTGTCTGGTGTTGGCTTTTTTGGAGCATCACTGTCTGGTCTGGGTTTATAACAATACTGATTAAATATTTGTCTTGGTTTTATCACAAGGCAAACATGGAAAGATTTTCAAATCTACTATAATCACTTCAGTTTGCAGTGGGACTAGTCATGACTAATTGATGATTGACGAGTTTAATCAATCAACAAGGACACATAATTCAGTCAAAAAAACACTGGAGTGTGTTGTCAGAAGATCGAGACAGACTAATTTATTTTAATACTTAGTGTAGGCATTAGTAAGCAGCAGGTCTTCATGTTAATACAAGATTGACCAGGCTTTATGTCCTCCAGAAAAACTTCTTATTGTGTTCATCCTAAAGTTGAAACGATTAACGATTCAAGCAAAATGCCCACACGTTCTCTTGTTTAATCTCTTCAGTTGCTAGGCTTTCTTTTTTTTCTGTGATAGAAAACTGAATGTCTGTGAGCTTCAGATAGATGAAACAAACTCAGCACTTAGCACTATTAATCGATAATTTTAGATAATTAGTTGCCTGGTGCAGACTTTTAATAAATAAAACAATTAGAAATTCTGAATAAAATTATTTACTTTTACTGAATTTAAGTAAATCATTTATTTTGATTGTGCTAAAACAATAATCAATGTAAATTGTTACAAGAATTTTGTGTTATATAACCTTTTAATATTTAATCAAATATTGATCATTAACAAGGGCAGCAGTCAATTAAGGAAAGTGCTTGTTCACATCATCATGTCAGTAGTGACTTCATGCCACCCATACATTTTGGAGCGCATTGCATAATTCAACTACCAACATTTTCTATGAAATGTAGTGAAGCAACTTTTTTTTTTGGAGAGGGGAGAAGGGAAAAAAAGAAGACCTGGAGCAGCTGGGGGCAGAGTCATTACTGAGTGCCTAGAGCAGGGAGCAGAAATTGCTGTCGCTTCTCTGTGCTCATATACTGACAGGGAGAGACAGAGAGTAGAGACACAACCTGTGACAGAGAGATCGGAAAGAGAGAGAGAGAGAGAGAGAGAGACAGAGAGAGAGAGAGAGACAGGTGGAGACAGTAAGGAGACATAATGTCAAATTACCTGAAAACTGAGACAAACAGAACTGTCAAATCTAGACCTCACAACTCAGCACTTCTCGGCACATTCTTTCACAACTATCTGTTTCAATCATCCCAACAGCATAATGTTATGGGAATAGCAACAGTAATACAGCAATGATATAATGATACAAAACAGCAGCCAGTTGGACAGTTGTCTAGAAGACATTCATCAGCTTGTACTTTCACTCATTCTTTGAGCTGGTATCCTTTCATCTAACAATCTTTTTGTCACAGTCTCACTCTCCTTTTCGCTCCCTTCTCTGTCTGACTTTGCTCATTACATTCTGAGGTTACTGTGATGCTTTGCTCACTGTCTGTGTAAAACAATGTGATAATGTAGATCACACACACACACACACACACGCACGCACGCACGCACGCACGCACGCACGCACACACCTACACACACTTCTTGCTTACGCAGAGTCACTGCCTGAGGGAACACAGCCAGCAGGAGGAGAAAAGGGGAGGTAGAGAGCCAAAGAGCATCATCAACACACACATACACACACAATCTCACGGATGCACGGGCAGACTGCAGAGGGAAAGGAGAGCTCACACGGACCAGCTTAATCAAGGCTGCAAGGTCTGCAATCGGGTAGCACACTACACTCAGTGGACAGTGAAGAAAACGCCAAAACAAACACAATGCTTCCCTTTCTTGCAAGCACTGAAAAACATCTTTTTCCCCCTTAAAAAAACACAAGTTAGAGTGACAAATTAGCAAACACTGTTTACATGTGGCTGTCTACATACACACATACACAAACTAGTACAAAGCGTCTTTACCTTGCAACAAGCAATGCAACAAAACTTCACATGCTTCGACAACAAACTTCCTCCCGCCTCTACCAGAATGTGTAGGTTAGCTCCAGGAGGCTAACTACAGGTTAAGTTTGTCAGCTGAGGTATTTACCATGGCATGGAGGGTCCCTGGCCAGGCCTGCTGTGTGTCCCTCAGCCTGTCAGAGGCACCGGGCATCGAGTCAAAGCGTGAGTGTGTCAAAGTGTGCATGGGAATTAACACACATGGATCCCCGTCTCATACACACCTGACACACATGTCGTACCGCAGCAGCATCTTGCCATACTAGCACAGCGACCGCTGTGTGTATGTGTTGTGTGTGCACACAGATTTGGAGTGTGTGTGTGTGAGGATGAGCAGAGAATCCAAGTTTGTGTGTGCGAGAGAGAGAGCGTGAGTGGCAAAATGTCTGCAATCCCCACGACACAGCAGCTAAAGAACAAGACTACTGATGAAAACACTGATCACAGCAAAAAGCCTGTCTCTCCATCGCTCCTGCGCAACTCTCTGTCTCTGCTTTCCAGCCTCTCTTTCTCCCTCTCTCCCCCTCTCTCCCTCTCTCCCTCTCTCTTGCGTACACACTCACAATCAGGTGGCGCAATGAGCGGGCTCCTCTCGCTTCCCCCCCGTCACTATGACAACTGGGTACTGTGAGCATCCTGAATAGTTGATGGTGAGTCTGAGCAGGAAGCAACGGTGGCTCACACACCTACATTCACACATACACACACACACACCATTTCTGATGCCTGTTGACAGATTGTCTCTCTAACCTCTCTCACTCACTGACACATCTACAGTGACTCATTTCACAGAAGGGAGAACGTCACTCGCCTCAATACAGACTTCTGTTCTGACCAAATGGCGTGTGTGTGTGCGTGTGTTTTGCACCACCAAACGTTTCCATAGGGATGCATCATTGCCCCATACATTCCTTCTGTGTGCCAGGCACTGTTCTGTGCCACACAGTGTCTTTCTCACTCCCTACTGATCTCCAGCCCCACCCAACATGCTTTCCTCTTAGGTCAGAGAGTCAAGCATCAAGTGAGGACTTTGTGTCTAGCTCCAACAAGTCTTCATACTGTTCTGGCTCAAACACAGGGACACAGAAAACACATGCAGTATGCATTTGATGGCTCATAAGCGTAAAGAAGAGGTTTCATTGGTTCAAACTGCAATATGTCTTTACCAGGAGCAAGGCAGACTGAGGCAAACTGCTTTAGCTTTTCTGGAAACACAGGCTATGCAGTTTGAGGGTATGCCATTTATTATAACTAGGACTACGTACAGTAGCCACACAAAACACATCCGCAGTTGGATTTTGCAACTATTTTACCTCTTCGCTATCTTATCTCAGCCCGAGCTCTTTCCTATTTCAGCATGTTTTTTTTTTTGATAAATGTTTTCAATATCAAAAGCAAAGTCCTGCCATCTATCATATTTATTTACCAATATATTCTCTACTCTGTACTTTGTGTTATTACCCTATGTTAGAGCCTCTCTCCCCTCTCTCCCTCCTTCTCATCTCTGCTCTCCCTGCGTCATCGTCGGCGGCTGGATGCCAGAGAGAGAGGACAGGAGAGGAGGGAGAGGAGACAGAGGACACAGGCATAAGCAGGACACAGAAGCTCTATGAAAAAGTGAGCTTTCCATTTGAGACCCAAGGCACCGCACAAACACATGCGCACACACACAGGTAATGAACCATGGAGAGCTGATCCACCAGCGGAGCAAACGGTCTACTCATCACTTTGTTCCACACCATTACAGCACCACAATGGACAGAAGGTTTGCCGCTGCGTGTATGTGGAGTGCTGACCTCCTGATATGAAATTATGTTCACTCTCTTTATGGTTGAAACCTACGCACACACAAACATGTCTTGCTATGCTAACTCTCCATCAGCTACATTAATAATTTAATCTTAACCCTCAAATCTAAACAGTCATACTAACTTACACTATAACCAAGTCTTAATTCTGAAATAAATAAATATGACCAGCCATTACATCCCCAGTGAATCATGAGTAAACTGCTACTACAATATGACAGCAACTACTGAGTCTAATAGCATGTTTTTTTCACCCTCTTACATCACAAATACAGTTTTCTCATTCTAGCAGGATGTTAGTGAGAGGTCTTTCAGTATTGAGGGTTCAATGTGTCAGTTCTTTGAGTACTTTTAGATAACCTAAGTGTTTCAAGGCTGCACCAATGCAGCCTAGAAATCTAAATTGAAAAGGGAATTCTCAAATGTATCTAAATATCTTCCTTGTTTCTAGTGTTTAAAATATTAAACAGAATAACGGATTTTGGAATGCTGGTTTGATAAAAAATATATATATTTTACAGAAACCCAATTGGTGAAAGCCAATTTAATGATTAATCAAGAAATATTTATGATATTCTGATTAATCAATGATAGAAATAATTGTTATATAGTTGCAGCCCTAGAATTTGTATGCAGTCTATTAGTAATAACAAATGCCTGCTTTACCAATGCTGTGTCTGGATGTAACACTGGTTAACTGCTCAGACAAACATATTTTGCTTAAATCCTGTGTAGCTCCTTTACATATCTGTACATAACTGTCTGTGTCCTAGTGCTTTACATCTTACACTTGACACCTTTTCTTTTTCTCTCACACAGACAGCGATTAGTTGGGGAGGAAGGGATGCAACGGGCAGATGAGAGAGGACAAAGAAGGACCACCAGGGAAACAGGGGCCGGGGGTCTGATTTACCTGTAGAGGCCCCAGGGTGGGCTAGGGTGGAGGTTTAGGCGTGGGTCACTGCGTGCACCCCAAGCTGATTTGACAGAATACCCTGCTCCCAGCATAGTGGTGATGACAAACAAAGGCTGGAGACACTAATTTGAAAACCCTTGTGTATGGGGCATACTGTTTTTCATTTTCTAGACCTGCGCTGCTGATGTGCTGCATGCATACACACATCACTGGCACACACAAGTACATTGAGCTAAACAGTCATAAAGCAGAACAAGAGGAAGACAGGGACAAATAAAAGAAACAAAAGGAAAAGTAGAAGTTAGCAGAGATAATTCAAACCTACAACTAATTCTCCACTAATGCTCTCAGAGGACTCAACAAACAACCAAACCCTCATGACAAATTGTCAATCAGAGGCCTTTGAAGGGACTGGCAGATTTGTTATGATAGGTCCTGCTGACAGCTGAATAGTTGGCAGCACAGAAAGGCTTCTCATCTTACAGGGGATGGGGAGACAGTGGCTGATTGACTGATAGACTGACAGACAGAGAATCTGAGGAACTCTCCCATAATGAAATGTGATGGGTTATTTCACAAACAGAGTTGATGTAGCAGGGTTTACATTTGTTTTACTTGACATGCTGAGAAGCTGGGCAACAGTATATGATCAATGGAACATAGATACACAAACAGCAAATTTGTGCATCCTGATTCTGCTGCTGTTTTGCACAGGGGTATGTCCTTTTTGATGTTGTTATGCTACATGACAAATGTCAAGAGAACAGGGAAAAAAGAGTAGTGTTACCTTAAATGCCACTTTTCTTAAGGTAGTGAAATAGCACTTAGATTGTCATGTCATGTAATAAAAATATCATAAATGGTGGTATTTAATAGGCCGGACAAAACAAGCATTATAAAGGTGCGAAAATAAGGAGGTTAGAGGGTTAATCAATACTAAGAATAATCATTAGTTGTAAACCTATAAGATATAATACATGTTAAATACATGCCCATTAAAAACAGGTTTTTAATTTGAACACAACGTGGTCCTAACCTGTAGGACTCTTATTGGAGGCTGTTTGAGATTTCAGAACTGAAGTGAGAGTAGAGCTCTTATACATATGGGCTTATGAGTTCATAAATATAGGTTGTATGTAATTAATGTAAAGCATTAAACAGTTATTGTTTATATGAATTCTAAAGGTAATGGATTGATGCTGAAATGAGAATGTGTTTTCTTTAGTTCCAGCATGGGCTGAGAAATGGAGACCGTTAAGTATGGAAACCATGAAAGACAGGATAAGTGACAAAGTGACAAAGACAAATGAAGGGAAGCTAAATGAATGAATGAAACCAAAACTTGTATGGACAAGGCTGCTGAGGAAAGAGAGAGAGGAGAAAAGATGAGGGATGAGATGGATAAGTGAGAATTTGTAAAAAGCCAGGAGTGAAGCATGAGACAAAAACTTATGACAGCCTTGTGAGCGTAAAGAACACAGGGAGCATTCTGCTTATCATAACAACACACTCACACAACCACAAACAGATACAGACGTATTAACAGATTAAGCAGAAACTGTTAAGCAACTAGTGTGAATGCAAATATTTTTATTTTAGGATCAGTTTAAGGATCAGTTCCCACTAAAATCCACATAGCCACTAAAATCCATTTGAGATATTTTCCTCTGAAAAGACACGTTTTGCTTGTGGTGCTCACAACACTGAAAAATTACATTTTAAGAATTCAACAGCAATATTGTTTTTAGTATTTTCAACAGAGGAAAATAATTGCTAATGAAAATTTTCCACAAATGTTCCATGGCAAAATGGTCCCTCAGGGCCTTGCAAAAACACAAGAATGTGCTTTGCTTTAGGATGCTAAACCCGTTTTATGAAGACAGCATGCCAAAAGATGACAAAACAGTATTTGCAATGGGTCCTTTGCAAAAGTTTTAAATTTGAGATCAGAGAACAGTGCCAAACCAAACACAGACTCATGTCCAAGCACCACACACGCATACAGATGGAGTTGAGGAGTGAAGGCTGTCATGAACATTTGGTCCACAGTGCAGGTGCTATGTTATGTACAGATCAAAGTGTTGTGTGCAGTGAAAACCACAGAAGAAGGAGAGAGACACATCAAATAATGACAGACTCCGGGAAGAGTAGTTGCTACCTTAGTGGCAGCTAATCAGGGTCTCCCAAAGAATAAAGATATGTTCTCACAGAAAATATTAGAAAGAGAAGGCCGCAATCCAAAGCAAATTTACAAGATGATTTTCATCAATGTGGTCGACAAAGCCAGCGACACTTTTGAGCCTTGTGATAACGCAATGAGCCTAATTCAATAAAACATCTGCGGTGGCAGCTGCCTACTTGATATACTGAGTCATACATCCGCACTCACACATTCAGTCCTGGCACTTTTAATTGGTGCTGGCTGTTGGACAGATCTGTAATGATGCAGATTAATGAGAAAAAGTCACCATCACCATTTGGTTTAGTCACATGTTTGCTTTTTATGCACATAATCGTGGCAACAACAAACCTTGTGTATTAGAAATTCATTCTTCATTCTTTATCACTGTTTCAATAACCATACTGTTGACAAGGCATATCCTAAAACAAGCTTTTGTATTAATACGAAACAAACTTACTGCCACTGTAAGCTAAACAGCTGTGCCATAACTTACATTAAGAATATTAGTGTCAAACACACTAACAAATAAGAAACATCTATTAAAAGATAGTCCTGTCAGAAAACTCAGCTGAGGCGTCACAGAAATGTTGTTTTCTTACACTGTAGTGTGCCAAAAATGTAAGTTCCCTCGCGCCATTACACACTGAGCTGAGCTAATAGAGATGTGGAGATGAGAACACCCATCTCAAGCTACTGTTGTAGAGATCAAAGGCATCATTACTGTGCATAAATAGGCAGGATGAAAGGGAGCGAGACGTCTGTTATTTTCCCATTCACATCGTCAGCTGAGGACCAAAGACATGTTATTATATCGAAACAAAAGTTAAAAACAAACTAGTCAGACTGATGATTTAGCACGCTCTCAAGTGTGTGTGTGTGTGTGTGTGTGTGTGTGTGTGTGTATGTGTGAGTAGAAGAGAGACACTGAATAGAAACAGAGAAAGAAAGAAAGAAAGAAAGAAAGAATGAAAGAAAGAAAGAAAGAAAGAAAGAAAGAAAGAAACATCAAAGAACAAGACTGTGTGAGTGCATGATGCCAAGACAGAGTAAAGAGATTTTACAGATAAGATTGTGAATGCCTTATGAAACTGATCCTGTGCAGATATGAAATGAGGTTAGGTCTGGAAAATGGGGGAAAGAATACCCCAGTGAACACATGAGAGGAGAGATGGAATAAACTTTGTGAATAAAGGGGCTCATTGAACAGAGGATAGACTACAGTCTATCTATCCTCTACTGTTGCCTAGGTTACCGCCTCTAGTGGGCGACGAGTGCTGACGAAAATGGCTGAGAGAGACGAAAGAGAAACACAGACAAACATGGAGGGTGAAGTAAAGGAGCAAATGTGATGACAAAAGTGATATCTCCAGAGGGTCAGACACAAGACCCGACACCTTGATTCAACAAAATACTTCACATTTAGTATGTTGTTTTGCCTTTCAAAATTGTCCTCCTCTAGTGGCAATTTTTGTACACTGAGAAACAAAATATTTTAAGACATTATAATGAATATTTTGAGCAATAGGACCTGGATAAAGCTTTAGAATAACAATACAAAATTTAGAAAATAAGACAATGAAAATGAAAGCCAGATTAAATGGACATGGCTTGCTGAACCAAATATTGTCCTCAAAGTTGCCCTGAGCAGGGGGGAAAAGAGCACACTAAGCCTCTTAAATAACTGGGACACCACAAAAACATACATGGCCTGTTTCAATTCCACGAATGGCTGACCTCACAATACAAGCATAGATTTGGAAGGCTTGACTGGAATAGCATTGGGCAACCTTAAAGTGCTGAAAACCTGCAGTTTTTTGTTTTTTTTTATCTAGCCACAGGTGACTTCAACAACCACCATTCAACAACATAACTGCTCCTAAAGCAATACATTAGATCATTATTACATTAAAATATGTTTTGATTCTGAACTGATTCTCAGATGACAGCCTCTCATGCTGCGAATCAAGTGTCTGTTTTGACAGTCATAGAGTATCAGTACTTTAATTCAGCAAAAACACAGCACAGGGCTTTACAAAGATGTAAAAGTGTTACCAGGGGCGATAACTTGTGCTTTTCTACACATCACCCAAGTAACATCATTTCTAGTGTAGAAGGTGTCCTCCGTAGGCTACCTCTTATTGGGGCCCTTATTGGAGCAAAACTCCAAATCCCATTTCCTCTGGATAATCAAAACAATATTTCCTTTCATATAAACAGAAATATTATGTGGAGCTGTTAATTTTTGCGATCTTATAAGCAGTCAGACCATTGTTTCTTTAATGACACTGTTTAATGTTTGCTGCAGCAGAAACTTAGCCAGCACAAGAGGAGATTGAAGGGTGACAACAACAATTTTTCACTCCACTCAGAGCATACTATAATGATAGCCTAGATGTGGATGCAGGGGGTGGATGCCATATGTAAGCAGCAACAGTGACGATAGCGTGATACGTGCATGAAAGGCGTAGCTGCAGCAGCGCAGGAAACAAGGTTGAACAGAGCAGAGCAGCTTAAATACATTAGCTTACTGCACAGGGTGTAATGGATAAGTACTGCAGAGAGCGGAGCACACGCATGCAACACTGTATACCACCAGTAACAATGTATCCTTCCCTATCATCTTATAGAGCTTGCACTGGTACCTCTGGACCCCAGAGCCCAGTATCAGGTAAGGTTCAGGAAGAGGTGTGTGCTGCGTGTTCTATAACCTACTTACCTATGCTAGCCATTTCGATAATGTAATAAGTCCTCCTTTATAAATTATTGTTCATGCTCCCTTCTTGTGCATTTATTTACATAAAGGGTTTTGATCAACTCAGAAAACCTAGGGAACTAGGTAATTTTACAGAATATTGGTGAATCGCACGTGACTGGCTACTGTATGCTTCTGCTGAGCTCTATCACATCTATTAGTATTCATGCTGCCTCTCTGACTATGCAGCATGAAAGTCCTCACTAACAGCAGTAGTAGCTCCACTATGAGCACAATGCTGTGCTCATTTCATTTCTCTGTCTCCTTTACCACAGAGTTCTGTGAGGGCCACTGCTCCAGATTCTGATAGCAGACAGATGCATACACAAGAACAAGTGTGCAGGACATACTAGCACTAATATATACATAATATATTCTCTCTCAACAGATATGCATATGCATATGGATACAGAATCTCTATCGGAAGTCTTCTGGTTTCCATTTGTAGTGCAAGTAGTCCAATCATGTTTCAACAGGGTTTGGTTGCATGCAGGTAAACAGTCCTTGTGGAGACCAAAAGAGACTGAATGCATTGGCTGAAATACAATCTCCTAACCTATCTGCTATCATCTGACAACAATTTAGCTTTTTATTAGCTTTTTTTCAGTTATCTGCATTCATATATCAGTTTATTGAGATTAGCAGAAATGTGTCTTTCTCGTCATTCTCCTATACTGAGTTGCTGATTGAACTGCAGAGGACATCTGAAGTCCTGGCCTATTACCCCCTAAACTAAATCGTCATTAGACAATAGCCATTGAGAACAGCCTGACCTTGACCTTAAATTTTTTGTGTGATCTGACCTAAAACACAGGCTAAATATGATGAAAGGTGCAGACTGATGTTGAATGATGAAAAAAAAGAGTTTTACTAGTCGGTCTGGATAAATAAATACCATACCTAAATTAAGCATAACTAAAAAGCATCACAACAAAAGTTGTGGAAAATATCATTTGTAAAAACTGATCAAATCAGATGACTCTCACATGCTAACACACGCTCATACACATCACTGTAGCAAGGATGGAGACCCTCCTCCAGGCCTTGGGATGGCAAACTTCAGCCCTGCTATATCTGATGTCTCTTCACAATCAGTTTTCTTGTTGGATACTTCTTAACAAGGCCTAAACTCTCCTCAGGCCAACATGGATTGCCTAGAGCTCCACCTCATACACCTTTGTGACCTATTTGTAACAGAAAACTAAGAGTAGAGCCCATTGTTTGAAGAAAGAAATCTCATGATGCACTCATGAGCAAATTACCCATCTGCGTCTTGTCTTGATCAAAGCCAAAGTTTGGAATGAACATCCATTTAGGGTCAGTTCTGGAACACCCTGTTTCACTTCACTTGCATAATAGGCACAATAACAATTTGTCTATATATCCTGTGATACTTCAAAAAAGACTGAACAACTCTGACAGTCTTAGCTGTGCTGAATCTTAGCTTATGTCTTTAAACCTACAGTATGGTGTGCCTCTGAGTAGCTTCCAAGTTACTTAGCTCAAAAAGAAGCAGCTTTCATGCAAAAAGCATCTTGCCAGTGTAGAAGTGCCAGCCGGAGCCAACACATTAGCTGAAAAGTGACAGACACGAAACACACACACTCTAAGTAGTCACGTTGTTTGTGGCCCAAAGAGAATGTGCTACAGAGGTTGCCCCTATTTTAACCTGTTTTCTAGCTGATGATATTTCTTGTCCCTCTTCTCACAAAAGCCTATTCTCCTCTCTGTAACTGTTATCTTTTAATGAATGTCACCTCTTTTGTCTTTCCGCTCAGAGACAGACAGACAGGCAGATACAAACAGTCTGTTCCCAGAGCCTGCAAACAGGACACTGGCCTTTTATGGGTGCTCCTCTCACATTCCCAAATGGATTCTCCTATTATAGAATGAAAAATGAAAGCTCTATTATTAACAGTTTGTCTGTTTTGAGTCCAACAGTAGCTAGATGGGATGTTCTTTACCTGTTCATTTGAGATGGTGTTACAAATATCATTTGAGAAGATACAAATAAAACAGTGTTTGTGTACTAGTGCACAGCCAACATACTTAATGAGATGTGTATTTTTCCACAACATTTAAACAGCATTCCACCTTGTAGCCAAGCCTGTAAGGCTCAATCTCATTTGTGTAGGTTGTATTATGATGCATGGTGAGAAAATATTAATATTAGAGAAATCTCACAATAAATCACTACCTGATAACTGGCACACACTGCAATGAACATTCACGTCACATTTCATATTCAGGTTAAAAGTACATTGTAATTAACAACTTCAAGCTCACCACACCAATAGGCAAGACAGAGCTCCACATTACAAACAGAGAGACTCACACTAAGAAGCCTAAGTTATACGAACACATAACTTTGTTATCACCAACCTTCTCCAGCTTTTCAAAATGCTCCCGCAGGAACTTCATAGGACGCTCAGGCTTAGCGATGCAGAGGTTCACAATGCACTCTTTGAGGATCTGCTGGATGTTGTGCTTCTGCACAAAAATTTCACAGCCCTTCAAACTCTCGTCTTCTTCCAGAGTGGAGGAGGAGGTGGCCATCTTATCTTTTATCTCTGTGGCAGTGGGAGAAAACAGGGTGGACCATGAGAGGAGGGGAGGGAAAGCAGTGTAGAGAACGGGGTAGAACAGGGTAGCAGGGGAGAAGAGGGTTGAGGAAAACAGAAAGGAGGGGCAAATATATATATATGCACTGCATATAGTATGATAAGAGGAACGTAGGGTAGAGAATGGAGGAGCAATGGATCTTGGGAAAGAAGTGAGTGAACACACCCTGTTGCTTATGTTGTCTGTCAAGGACCTCATGACATGCACTGTTATCAGTGCCCTAAACAGAGATTGATAATTTTGTAAATACCAGTAGTAAAGTAGGTATATGGGTGACATGGCGCTATACACCAAGGGACAATATAAAGTGGTCAACTGTCAACAAAGGTTTTCTGTTTACCTCACTTTCTTACCCTCTGCAGGTGTATTAGGCCATTGTGGGAATGCTGTATATAAATGAGCAGATCTGTTTATGGCAATATTGATTTTTTTATGATTTATGATCAGTATGAATAAATTCCTTTATTTGCAGTTTGTCCAAAAATAGACATTCCCATTTGATTACTTAACCTATATTTATTAATTTACTATTTAATAAACTCAGGCAATTTAAAATGAAAGGACTACATAGTGATCTTTGTATCAATGTTATAATATCAAATTACATTTTCTAGGATCCCTGAACAAATGTGCATACCTTTAACGTGTCTTTGGTGACAGAAGGAGCATGAACAGTATTTACACTTACATTTAAGAAGAGGACACACCACATGCACAATTGATGCATTACTAATGCATGATCATGTATGCCTTTGTATCTTTGTGGATGAAGATGACTGAACCTGTACATTATATCCATTAAACCAGTGCTTTGAATCATATAATGTTATTTGTTAAACACTTCAGCAGGTGGAAGCAAAGCAAATTATATAGCAGTGTATAACAACAGACAACAGCTATGATTATGTCAGACTACAGTAGTGTTAAATAACAGCAGTATGTCCCATAGCAAGCCAGGAAGCTGTGCAGGTGTAGCTAACAGTTAACTACCCTGTGTCACTTCCTCAAAGGGAAATCACGTATACGGTATGTGTTTTTCACTGCATAATAAATCAAAATGAGTTATGACTTCAGGGCATGACATCTACCGAGTGCAGCCTCTTCACACAAATAGCAAGGCAGTGCCCACATATAACAGTTTTGCCATGTATACTGTTGAGCTACTGATGAAAGTCAGCACCTGTTCAGATGCATTCAATAGACAGCTAACCCCAGCTAGCTGTGCTAACCGTACAGTGACAACCAAACCACAACGAAGGGGAATTACTCCGACATAAACGCTATCAAGGACCTGGTCTAAACCGTTATTTTGTGTTCATTAAATCACGGTCCAGTCGGTGCTCTCGCTGGTGTCCCTACCGTTATTTTTGGAGGATGCTCAATGAGAAAACACCTCGCTGGTGGAGGGAGATTGGTGGAGGTGCCGTTTATTAGATGGGATGCTGCTGCTGCTGCTGCTCTGCCTCTCTGCTACCTCGGCTCGCTCTGCGTCAGTCCCGATGACGTCAATCTGTCATCCTCTCGACCGCAGCGGCGCTCTCACGAGGCCAACGGCAGCGAGCACGCGCCAGCCCCATATGCAGGTAAAAAAGCCTTTAAAGGAAACAGCCACACGAAAAAAAAAAAAATAACTGAAGGGATTGGGGTGTATTTGACTCATGATGAACAGGTCAGTTGTGTACATTTCAAGACAGACTTCAGAGAGAGAGGAACTGTGAAACTGATATCTGTGATGCAGGGCCACGATATTAGAAATACGTCATGAAATACGTCATAATAAGTTATTAATCCAAGACCCCCAACCGACCATCACAAACGTCTGACCAGACACCACAAGAACACCATTTAAGGTTTACGTTTAATATAAAAGTTTTAATTCTATTTATTTCCACATTTCTGGGAATATAAAGTGGGGAAATAGTGGAATCCGTTGTTTATTTATTTATTTGTATTTGTTGGCTTAAAAGTAGTCAGATTGTGAGAGTGACCCGATACAAATCACAACTGTTACACTGTATATTTTTAATTTTATTTTATTTCCCAGTATGAAGGTCTAAGTGTTGTTTCAAGACCTTTTCTACACTATCAAGATAAAATAAAATAATAATAATAAAAAAACATTTTTAACATTAAAATCCACACTAGAACCCAGGAATTTCTAATAAATAAATAAATAAATAACCTCAATCAGTGTCCTCAATAGCAGCACGGCCCTGGCACCATGTTGGATACTGGGACGTTATGGCTGCTTTCATTGAGATACTATAATGTTTAGCACTCAGTAAACCTAAACCCACATATTCAGACAATATTTGACAATGAAACAACCGTAAAAAAGTGCCACCTCATGCAGTCTTGATGCCCCAGAATGTAAAATTAGCTGTATAGATTCTCCACTCTCCCTACACTCTGTGCTTTAGTGTACACGGTAGAATACACAAAGCATCTTTGTTATATTTGACCTTGAGCTACAGAGACCAGGCAGTACTACAGTTCATGTTGAATTTGACTAAATGCAAATCTATTCAGAAATGTACACATTTAAACCAAACATCAACTGAAATTAAAAAGTCTTTAACCTAGAGGATTATAAAACTAGATTTTGACCCCCAGTAATACAGAATCATCACTCTTTCACTATTTCACACTCTACCTCTGCCTCTACATGTCACATTGACATTGCATCCACAACTCTATGCGTTACATTAACGCTCGGCTTGGACTTCCTTGTTTTGTAATATACTTATACTTGCATATTTAATATACCCCACTACTGTGAACATTTGCACATTTGTGAACATTTGACTGGTACTTACTATCACTGCACAGCTGTACTTCTCTTTTTACTTATAAAACTGTGTATATAAATTTATATTGTTATAGTTTTAATTTTTAATTGTTTATATTTAGAGAATGTTTGTCATGCACTAACGACACCAGAATAAATTCATTGTATGTGTAAAATCGTACTTGGCAATAAAGCCTTTTCTGATTCTGATTCTGATCTTTAAGTCCTTCACACAATTTGGGATGAAATGTATTTTATTAAATTATCACCATAATTACTATAAACATTGAGCTAAATGGCTTGGATTGTTTCCCACTTCACCCAGCTCAGGCCAGTAATCCAACGTTTTTTGTTTGTTTTGTTAGATGTCACAGAGAATAATAAGACTGCTGTAAATTCAATGTAATAATCCTATATTGTATGTATGTTGTAGTATACTCAGATAAAATCAGAATTACTGTCTTTTTAATTATTATTATTATTAACCATTTTGAAAGGTAATTATTTTGTATTTTAATATCATGGGATCACCTTGTTTTGATGAACATGTGCACTTAAATGAGGAGAGGGCTTGAAGCAGGAGGAACGAATAAAGTTTGCCATTTTGAATCGGACGCTGCCGTAAAGCAGTCTTTTGTTTGTCGTGCAGCTGCAGGTTGCCATGACCACAGTGTGAGGGGGGGAAAAAAAGATGGCAGCGATGGCGGCTGGAGACGAGCATGCTGCCTCTGAAGTTTTGAGAGGACTCGCCCGACATTTAAACTGTCTAAATGAAGACAACAAGTCGACAAGAAAAAGGGCTCTTGAGCTAATAAAGAGGGAGACTGTAGATAAAGGACTTTCCAGCAGCGTCTTGCAGGAGGTCTTCTCTGCCCTCCTCAAACCTCTCCTCAAATGTCTGTCAGATCCGATGGAAAGATGCAGAGAAACCGCAATAACGGTAATAACAGAGTTTATTCGTTGTGTCCCCAAACCGGAGGAGTCGCTGCCTTATCTCATGCCCTGTCTGGCTCAGAGGCTCGGGGAGAAAGAGATCCTGGAGCCGGCGGAGGAGCTTCGGCTGTCGGCCGTGGAGATGTTGACACTGTCGGTGGAGGTGTGCGGGAAGCATTTAGCGCCGTATATGAACGAAATGATGAACATATTGCAGAGAACCATCGGAGACCCTTTCCCAGATGTCAAACGAGAAAGCTGCAAATGCACCGTAAACTTTGCGAAGTGTGTGCCAGGTTCGTGAAATGTTTTTCTTGGTGTTGTTGATAAAGTCTGTTGCCATGGTTTCGAGGCACGCAGACATGTTGGCGATTGAACAGCTCACTTTCCTGTACTGCGCAGCTGGCTGGACAGTTACATGAAGTAGTGAAAATCAACCACGAGGTTGTGTAATTTCATTAGGGCTGAGGTTTTCAAAGTCTACTGTGGGCCTCTCCTCAGACACAGCTTGAAAAATTATCCCTGGATGCCTGTGGGATCAGGATTATGTTATTTGATTCCATAGACACTCAACAATAGCCAAGATTGCTACATAGCATAACTACAGACTACACCACATACATAAAAACATGACATGACAAATCTACTCCTTTAAGAATTGTCACAAGCACTTATTGCTGCACTAATGCTTCTTATCGCACTATACCTTGATTGTTCCCTTCTCTGTAAGTCGCTTTGGATAAAAGCATCAGCTAAATGACTAAATCTAAATCTGAATAGTAAAATTCTCCAAAACTACTGTATCTCTGAACTATGTTTTTTAACCAACTCAAATATATTTAGGATATTCTATGTGACCTCCTTTTGATTAATTGTAATATTTTTTCACTTCCTGTTGTTTCGGTTGGAGAGGCCAGACTCCCACTTTGAAATCTCTGTATAAAGACCCTCCACTAATTAAGTATTATTGATTAATCAAACTTTAAATCATTTGTTTCCATTAATCATTCAATCCAGCAGTTCCCAACTGTTGCAAACAATCAACTTTGACCCAGATGCCAATGTCTATAATTTGTGACAGGTCAACCATTTTGTGTTTCTTTGTCCCAGCTGAATAATTTTCAATAATTTCCTGATGAGGTAAAAAAAAAAAAAAGTTTAGTTTGGTTTTAGTGGATTTTTAGGAGGATGTCTTGCAACCTCTAAAATGAACTAAACCACTGCTTTAGTAATTCACTTTCTGTCAAACAGCTAACCACTAATTATGTTCCTCAACCCCAGTAATTTTCAGAGATTCTCCAAGAGGAAGTTCCAAACTGAAGAGCCTAATTAAAAAGGCCCAGTCACTCCTAATTATTCTTTTTGGACAGCATGGGCAGTCAGATGAATCCACAAAAGTGTGTATTAATTCCTTATTTCATTCAAATGGTGTCAGAGGACACACTCTCTCAGGGCAGGACTGTGATTCAGCCTTTAAAAACACAAAAACTGAGCGGTATCATAATGTTATGGTAACCAAAATCTCAGGACCTATCTCATATCTCAATATTGATATTAAATCAGTGTTATCACTCAGCTGGAGAGTAATATAGAGAGAGTCATTTTTTACTGAAGTGCATTTCACCTCTTTCTCTTCAGAGCACTTTCACATGCAGGCTGAAAGTCTGGTAAAGCCTCTCATGCAGACGATCTCGCATCAGCACTCACGGGTACGAGTGTCTGTCATCGAAGCCACTGGGGCTGTCATTCAGCACGGTACTGGGAAAAACGTGGATGACGTGCTCTCTCACCTGGCACAGAGACTGTTCGACGACTCACCACAGGTTCAGTTAAAAGCACTGTGTGTCATTACATTACATGTACTGCTTATTATGTTACTCCAGGGCATATGCTTGTATTCAAAATAAAAAAGTGTTACCTCTGGTTTTGAGAAATCAACCTCTTGAGAGAAGCTTGTACAATTTTTGCTCTCTTTTGTTCCAGGTGAGAAAAGCTGTGACTGCAGTTGTTGGTGATTGGCTACTTCACATGAGAGACAGATACTCTTACTTCCACAAACTCATTCCACTCCTGCTGAGCAGCATCACTGATGAGATTCCAGAAATAAGGTAACTTTACTCTTTGCTTCGTAATGCAATGTAACGTAGTAATATGTATGCAAATATTTTACAGATATCTCATGGGGGAGTTTAATGTTAAAGGAAGGATCACCTAAATATCTATAACATGTATGTGAAATACTGTGCATAATGTTGTAATAATAATACCATTTATCTGTAGAATTCTAGCAGCTGATTTATGGAAGCAGGCAGGCGCGCAGTGGGAGAAGGAGAATGAGGAAGACATCAAGGACAAGATGGACTTTCTCCTCACCCCACCTCCCTTCTACCCACCAGGAGGTCAGTCACAGTTGGCATTGTTTATTCTACTTAGTTATTTGATCTAGTTATCACACTATCAGCTAGATCAGTTGCAAAGAGAAGTAGCAAGGTAGCAAGTCACTATGCAAGGCACTTGGCTAACTATCAGGAGCTACCAGCTCAGCCACAATCACCACTATATTTACATATCCACATATGTCCCAGTTAATTTGCTAATTATTAGCTGAATGCAGGTAGGTTGGTACCATTGAAATATATTACAACCCAAAGCTCATTTGGGTGTCTGGAGCATCCATTGTTGCTATTTTTCATTAACGCAGTATTGAAGAAATGTGTTATATGTTGTACCTAGGTGATGGAAGAGCCAGACTGTCCAGACAGACCTGATGTTTTCCTAGTGAAATAAACTTTGCAGGATCCAGTTTAAGCTCAGTCTATCAGCCCAGGCCTTCTTACATCCCGTAAGATTATCTTATTGAAGGATTAATTCAGGCGAAATCTTCAGGCGAATTGGTGTCTGAATTCCAGTGTTACAATAGAGTAAATCTTCCAGGTGCACTGGTTTGGTACTGGCCTCTCCCCATGCATAATAAAATCACTGCAGCACCAGTCAAAGTTAACATTTACTTTGAATGTGAATGTAATTGCTGCATTAAATCATCTCTTTTTATTACAACTGTCTAAGGTTATAACATACAGTAAAAAATATGTTGTGTATGACAGGTTAGTTTTCAGGGCAGGCACTGGCTTGGAAAGATAAGTGTCTGCCTCAGGGCCAGGAATGAGTGTGAACCTGAACATGGTCACCATTACTTGCCTATAAGGCCAGGCTAAGTGTGTGTCAGGGGGTACAGTTTCTAGGCTTTGGATCTTGGTTAAACCCCCTATACATGTCCCACAGCTACACATGTGACAATGTTGATGAATACAGCTCTGCCTTGGTACAGGAAAGGAAGTGTCTCTCTCCCTCTCTTTGTCTTTCTCTTTTTTGGCATCATAAATCTGCCGGGCCTCCCAGTGTGAAGAGGTCACTGTCAGACAGTGAAAGACGACCAGAAACAGGGCTTGTTTTGTCTTGTCTTAGTGTGTTTCTCTGATTTATCTCTGTATTCCTTTAGTCCTCTCTTCCTCTCTCATTAGTGTGCCTATAGGAGGAGAATAAGGTGGGTCAGAGGGAGGCGGGAGAGTAAGATGCTGGATTTGAAATGTAGAGGGCTATTTAAGAATGTGTTTCACTTGCTCTGACAAGTTTCTTGTGGCAAAATCTTAATCGTAAAAAGTTATAGGTTAAAAATGTGATTAGTTGGAGCCCAAGTCAGCAGACATTTGAAAACCTGAATCAGTGATATTTATTGTTTCTTAGTGCTTAATTTCTTACAACACAGATGACAAAATTCCACAAGTTCTCATAAAAGACAAACAAACCCCACATAGATGAAATTAAGCCAGAAGATATGTTGCCGTTTCAGCTTTCATAAACAAGGTGCTAGGTTCTTTCTAGCTATATCTATGTGTCATTGAGATAACTTTTATTGAAGAGATGAAGAAATTCACTAACTGAGTGAGATTTACGCAGGCCAAGACAAAAAAACATGACAAACTGATACCTAACAGTAGAAGAGTGTGCAAAGGCAAATGTTCTTTTTCTTCATTTTCCCCTCCAGTGGAGCGTCCAGGGCTTGGCTGCAGAGAGCTTGTGGTGAGAAACCTGGGCAGGCTGGTGCCAGCCATTACCCACGACGTGACTGACTGGCTGGTGCCCACACGGGTCAGGACCTCTCAGTTGCTCTCTGTGCTGCTGCTCCACACTGAGGACCACAGCACCCAGCATTTGCAGCCTCTCCTGGCCACCCTCTACCAGGCCTGCACCGACACAGAGAAGGAAGTGGTCAGCAATGTGAGTCCCAGAGAGCTTAGTCATCAGATAAGCAGGATGTTGTCACACTGTGTTTCCTATTTCTGGATCAGGTGTTGCATTTAGTAATGCTTGACCTGAGCACAGACACAGTAGAGATGTTTTGTGATATTTTGGTTATGACCAGAGGGAATCTCCTCTGGACACATCTGCTGAACTTCCAGTCAGCATTTTTAGTGACTATCCTCAGTAGACTGGGATGGGCAGGGCTCAAGGACTTGGGATGCACCTGTTTATATGAAGAATCTGTAGATCTTTGATGTGTGGCAGATTAAAAAAAAGGCACTTCCTGTTGTTCTCATACTCACACACTCCCTCATGCCTCTCTGTCTTTATTCCCTCCCTTCCCCTCTCTCTCTGCACCCACATCTAGTGCCTGGCAGCTGCTAAACTATTGGGGACCTTTGTCCCTCCTGTCGTCTTCCTCAAGCTGTTACTGGATCATGTGACGACCCCCTCCTCTTCCTCTCACCCATGGGCCCCTCTCATGGTGCTGGCCGCGGTGCTGGGAGGTTGCCCTAAACCTCTCCTTAAACCACATCTCGAACAGATCGCCAACACACTTGCCCAGCCCGACGTCTGCCAGGAATATCAACAGGTCAGCAAAGAGAAGCTTGAGTTTGGTTGTGGTTGATCTGTTTTTAACTTATTTACCTGAAAATGACCATTCTTCACCTCTGTCCCATTCACACCCACTGCAACCACATCCTTGTGCTGTTGTTAACTAAGTCGCTTTGGTGGAGTAGCAGCACCTCTGAAGTTTTACTGTGGAAGGGGAAAGAGTTGCTGTTTAAATTAAAACATTAAAGTTAGACTTGTTTTGATGACAGGTTTGCCAGGTTTTCAGTGCCCTCGTAGGTTGCCATGTCTTGATTTTCCTTCCTGATCTGTGTGCACCAGTTGTTTTTCTTTTCCAGTCTTGTTAGGTGATCTTGGCAGTGTCATAGAAGGTCATTTTCTACTCTCGCTGTGTACCCCAACACTCTTATTTTTGGCAGTGACAGTGCAGCACTCATACTGTATATTTCTTGCCCAATTTGCCCCTTATGGAAATAAGTTCCGTGATAAGATGCCACATCTCTTGAAAGGGCTTTATTTGAAGAGTCTTCAAGAGTTTTCAATAGGTCTACTGTACACAGGGAGTTCAGTGGGTTCACTGTTGAGTAATTCTCTAAAATGCCGACCCTGCTAAAGTGACAGGCCACGTGATGTTTTTTAAATTTCAAGGCCATGAACAAAATGACTCTGCTCACATGCAACTGTGAAATATGTCCACACAGTGTTGCAAGTATCGCTATTTTTTTAATATAGGATAAATTATTTTTTAAAAAGCCTTTTGAGTTTCTCTGCAAATAAGAATCGGCCAGTGGAAAAATTCCATTGAGTCCGGAGCAGACTCTTCCCTGCTTCCTTTCCTCTTGGACCAAATATGTTTCCCTTTCAGAATCAAAATAACAGTTGTCTGGCAGAGAGCTATTTTCTGATCCTGCCGCACTACTGACTCACCTATACCCATGACCCTATCCCCCTCCCAGTTGAGGCTTGCAAGAATTTCCTCCCTGGGATAATAATAACAAAAATCCACTAATTTCCATGTGACCCCTGCATGGCTACTCTGACCCCTCTAAGCAGACAAGGCAGCGCATAGTCTTTGTTTTTTTTATGGCCATGTGTAAGGTCTCAGCACCGGACTGTGGTTCAGCCACGCCATGAAAAGAATCCCTGAAATTTCAAAGCCTGTCTGGTCAAGGTTGTTGATAAATGTGGAGGGAAGCTGACCCCTTTCTGTCCTCCCTCATCAATATCCGGCAGGGTTCAGCCAGAGAAAGAACTAACAGGACGGGACGGTCACACGTTGTCGCACAGATGGAGGCAGACCTCTGCTTCCTCTCTGTCTGTTTCTCCATCTATCTCCCTCTGTCATTCTCTCTGTCTCTGTTTCTCAGGGCACCGCATAGCGTGCTGTGATTCAAGAGCTCACCCAGACAAAGCACCTGCAACATTCTTCGACAACAGACAGGGTTCATAGCGGGGAGCAGGGCCAGATCACTGTGTAGCTGTAAATAACACCACTAGAGACATGAGCACCTGCATCCCTCTTTCTTGCTGTGCTGAAAAGCTGACCCAGAATATTGCACACTCGCTTACAGCACATTTGCTCAATCCATAGCGTTGGTAAGCCCTCAGATCCTTCATATGGGACTGATTTATTTGTATTTAATAATGGTTTCATTACCTGCAGACACACAAACAACCAAGATAAATAGCACACTCATATTTTATTTTCCTTTTTTAAAATAAGGCATCTTAAGAACTCTAAAGATATGTGAGTTTTGCTCCAACATGAGTGAGTTATGTGCCACTTGAACCAAAGGCAGAGAGAAAGAAAAAGTGAAGTTTGACTTGGACAAAATGAAGCCTGTTAAGAAATGAAGTATAAATAATCTTCAAAGTGAATAGAGGCAGGGGGAACTGCAGGGCCCCCGTGGGGAGTTCGGGGAACATGCTGAAGATTTGGAAACTGATATATGATACTTCTGCACGACTTACCCTCGCGGACTCTTTCAAGTCCTTGTTTTCTTTTCTTTATTTCAGTCAAGGAAAAAGACAGCTTACAAAAATAAATGACAGATGCTCGCTGAAAAATAAAAATATTGGTCATAAACTCAAAATGATGTCAAGGGTTTGAGGGAAAATGAAAGGCGAGCTAGTGGTTAAAGAAGCCACTGTATTCTGAGGTACCTTGTGTCGTTTATATGGAGTATTTGCTTATGAATCACATACGGGTTTCTTTTTAAAGGGGTATTCCACAAAGGGATTAACAAATCCCCACCATCAAACACACCTTTACACAGCTGAGTGTCGATGTGTTGTGGTTTGCCATGGTGACAGGAGCACCACAACATCTGCTGGGCTGGAGTAAATTGGTTAAGGTAGCTTCAACAGAGAGGAAGAAAGGACTGTGAGTTAGCATGCTTATTGTGAATATTCTGTCTCGGTGAAACCTGGAGGAACAGATCAGCAGAGGAACATGGAGAAAAGGAGGTTCCATCTTTTTTAATCTGTGCATGGAGAAACCTCTGCACTCATGTCACAGTGACCAGTACTGTGCTGAATGCACAGACGCGCTGCCATACATCAGCATGTGTTCTGCATGCTTGCCCTTTGTCATGAAGGACAGCTGCATATGGCTCCCTGCTCCACTGAATGACAGATGAAGAGAGGGGAAGAAAGGCAGGATAGCAAACCTTACCTGAGTGCAAGGGGTCGTCATCCCGTGCACAGCCAGTGTTTGTTTTCCTGTTGCCGTAGCAACATCGGTAGCTGTGGGGGGTGGGCTCCCCACTGGATAGGAATCCGGAATGACTCCTTAAAGTTGAGTCGTGTGTGTGTGTAATTGATGTATCCAGTGTTGGACAGATGCACACACGCTGTGTAACAAGGCCCCTGCAGCGTCCAGGCCAATGAAACCAGGTGTATCTCGCCTGGCTCCAGGTGTCCACCTAGTCATTACACTGCACCACTTTTTCCGCTCTCTCTCTTTCTCTCCCTTGGCCAGCCCTAATGGTTGTTTTCTGGGCATGTATAATATACGAGTCCTTGTATGTGAACGCTAATGTGTGTGTGTGTGTGCCTGCCACTGTTTGTCACGTTATTTCCACTACTGCCTCCCTGGAGCTCCTGCTGTGTTTATGTGCCAGCGAATGGCTCAGCCACAGGCAGGGATTTCCCCTATCAATGACTGTGTGAACACATTCAAACGGGAGCACACACAGTGCAACGGGTAAGCAGTCTAATCAGCAGAGGACATGAGGGTAAGTCATGGCTGTTCAGGGCTGCATGGGAGTTTAGTTTAGCCTGAGACTGCCTGTGGAAAAAAATGTTTATACACTTAACTAGCACCCTAGACTCAAGATGCGTTCAACAAGCTTTTTTTCCCAGTGTGCTCAACACTCTATTGCAAAATAAAAACATTTGCTCATGTGTCTCGCAAACTGGAAGTCCCTCACCTCTCCTTCCTCCTCATAAGCCCAGGCTTCTTTGAACACTCTGAGCATCTTTACTTGGCTTAACACTTGTTTTCTTTCCAAATTAATGCCAAGCTGTGCTCTACTATAGCTACACAAATTTGTGAAAAGATAGTGCGCCCCCTAGTGATAGAGCTCTGGTATTTGTCAGTCAAGCTCAGTGTGTTTGGGTGGGTATGTTTTGAGAGAGCATATGAGGAGGTTGCACTGAGTGTTTCTTGCTCACACACACACTTGAGTCCCCCCTCACCACCCAACTCCTCATCACCCGACCAAACCAAACACCTGGAGGACTCTTTACCTGCTCTCAACCCTCTACATACAAAAACACTCTCTCTCCCTCCATCTCTCTCTCTCTCTCTCTCTCTCTCTCTCTCTCTCTCTCTCTCTCCACACACATTACACCTTCCATTTCCCCCCTCATCCAGCCCTAATGACAGGCTGTGAGAAAACAGGAAAAGAGACCACGATCCTAGTGATGGCATAGAAATTAGCCTGGGCCGCAGGTCTTTGTCTAAACATGAGCTCACCACAACACTGGCTGACAAGTGACAGCAATCTCACACACGCTCATGTCTGGAGATGGAAAGTTCTCACTCCGAGTTATTGTGGATGGTGTGTAGAAAGTGTAGAGGGACTGAGAATGTGGCAGAAAAAGGTGACCATGAGGACTGAAGTGCAAGGCGAATCCTTCTCACAGTGTGCACATCTGCTATTAACCAGACAGGACAATCTTACAAGACTTCTCCCTCTTTTCCAGGTTATGTACTTGGAGCAGTTGTTGGCCTGCGTGGATGTGCTGCTGCATCAGTGTGACTCAGACTGTGGCTCGGTCAGCCTGCAGGTGTTGCAGGTGCTGATCACTGTCCAGAGCCTCTCCACCGAGCCACATCTCATCGAAAAGGTGAGAAAACATGTATGAATGAACATAAGCATGAATATACCATGCCAGATATATCCTCTCTGCAGTTCAGCCATCACTTTGCTCCACTTGGGCAAACCAGCATATCATTTCACCTGTGTAATTCTTCAATTTCTACCTTGAAATGACACCTTTTTTTGTTCCCCTTCAATTTTAGTTTTCTGTCCTTTTTATTAGAAAGGTAGGCAGGTTTTATGAAGCGAGAGAGCTATTTGAGGTATGTGAGCATTTGTACAAGTTCAAAGTGGGCATGGCCGACAGTATAATTACCCACTTAGCCAGGGGAGCTGAAATTGCACCTTTGGAGTGGAACTTTAAATCCAGTCCTGGGTGAAAGGAGGCGGGTGAAAGGTGGGGAAAAAGAGAGACAGACATAAAAAGAGAGAAAAAAAGAAAGATGGGGAAAGATGAGTTGTGTTTTGTAACAGGTGTGTGTCATCGCCCCCATATGTGACTCCATAACACCTCCTCGGGTCACAACAGCCAAATGATGGGTGTGGTCATCCTCCAAATGCAAAGGGACAAACAGGAACAGTGACAAGTGAAGCCAGCAGTGTCTGAGGCCAGTGTGTCGCCTAACTGCTTGTCGCCGTAGGAGGCTAATGATAGGGAGAGGAGCGGGAAGGAATTGGCACCAATGCTTACCAGACACCACATGGGCCATGAGTTTGTGTGTGCGTGTTTACGTCTGTCTCTCTCCGGTGTATATGTCCAGACAGGGAGCAGTGTTAGAGAAGAGATGAGAAGGAATGGATTAAGAAACAGAGAGGGAGGGTGAGAATGGCCTTGGGCATTCCCGGACCCAAAGGAAAAGCATTACTTGTTTTCCCAGAAAAGGGGCATGCCTTTCCCATCAGTGGACAGCTCAGGGTTGTCTAGTTCTCTTCTGAAGGGGCCGATCTGTGACTCAGACATTGTCTCTGTCCCCGTCCATCCCTGAGGGACTATGAAGGGAACTATGAAGTGCCCTTAAGGTCAATTCCCCTGCCCTAAAGAGTCAGCTAATTATTTACTCTCCTATCTCTCATTCCTGCCCTTTCCTCCCAGCTCAGCTTTATTGGTGTGTGTGCGTGTGTGTGCGTGCATATGTGTGTCTGTGTGTTTCTGTCGGTTCCTGTGCCTTTGTGACATCCTGTGTATCTGTCGGGGTTTTGTTTCTATGTGGTTTGGTTTTATGTATAAGACCTTGTCATGTCTGCAGTGTTGTTGTTCCCATGAATTCACATGATGTGTTTTGTGCCTCCCATGTGAGCATGACCTGAAGAATTTCTGAAATGACAAGAAAACAGATGTAATTGTTGAACTTGAGCACAATACCCTCTGCTCTGTTATCACTCTTTTTCTCATCAACTCTTCATTCAGCCTGTCTTCCTTTCCTCTTCTTTTGACTAAAGATTGCAAGTTAGACATATGTTGACATAATTTTCTTCTACCTCTCCTTCTCTCCCTCAGGCCTTAGAGAGTGCACAGTTCTTGTGTAAGGTGCAGGGCCTGGACTCGAGCATGGAACTCTATAGACAACATATGGACCAGCTGCTGGACTGGCTGGCTGCCTCTGTCAACACCTGGTCCAGTTACTCCCCGCAGAGACTCCAGCTGAATATCATAGTCATACAATCAGGTGAGAAATGAAGCCTGAATGTGCACAAGACATATGCCAAATTATACAGCAGGTGCTGAAGTTTGCACATATAGAGACCAGTAATGGTCTAAGAAAATATGGTAAGGTTTTGAAAAGAAATTGCCTGTTAATGATGAGAAAATCACTACATCAGTCTGTCTGAACATGCTCTTTGTGTCTATTTCTTCCCAGCGAGTCGCTGAAACTGTGTAATGTATTTTGTGTTTTTTGTTAAACGTTACTTCATGGTGTGGTTTGTGAAGCCGTTCTTTTCCTCAACTTGTTCAGACATACATTACATCATATTTTAGGCATCAAGCCGTTCGTCTTGTTCTCACATGATCTGTCATCAAGGCAGCACATCAAAACCAGCAGCTGTCAAAGCAGCAGCAAAGACTCTCTTCTACAAAGGATCCAAATAGTTTTTTGGAATTGTTTATAATCTGTCATTTTCGAGTACCCGCACTTGGAAAAGCAGTGAAAAGTATCCTAGTCCCACAATGCTCCTGAGAGCTACACAGGCATTCAACAGTCGGACGTGTATGTGTCAGTGGTGGTCGAAACTTTTGTCAGCACCGCTTGATAGATAGGAGGCCTGTCAAATGGGGCACTGTTTAAGGTTAAAATCTGTATGACTTTTTTGCTTGACGCCCAGTGGATGCATGCTGTTCCATTGGTATTGTCCAAGACAGATGCCCATCAATGACCCACAGTCAGAAACCCAGTGGAAAATTTTTTTATTATATTCTGTTATCCAAGCAGAGAGGCTCATGGTCAAACATACCCACACAGAAAAATTAGCACCAGTGGGCTACTGACTTTCATAAATCTCTGTCTTTCCCTCTGTTTGTCAGTCAGCCAGTGTGTCTTTAACCTTGTCTAGAGGGGTTAGTGCATGCTTGTGTATATGTATGGGAGGGGTGCAGTGGGTTAAAAAGCTGTGACCCTGTCTTTGGTGCTGTTTACCTCCCTCCCTCTTTACAATATAATCCTCTATCATCAGCACCTCCATGTGCCACACTTTCATCTCCATCTCTTTCTCCCTCCATCCCGTCTCTTTGTAATTGACTGGGCAGCTGGGTACCCCTCTAACCACCTCCTCCCCCTCACACACATCACACACACACACACACACACACACACACACACACAAACTCTCACACACACTCCCATGGTTAACTGACCAGTCCATCCTAAATCCACTCAGTGATCCCCATGCAGGTCAGTACATCAAACAGCACCACAGCCGCCTGCTCTTGACCTTCCCTTGGATAAAGGCTACTTTGAAGTTGTGTGTGTGTGTGTGTGTGTGTGTGTGTGTGTGTGTGTGTGTGTGTGTGTGTGTGTGTGTGTGTGTGTGTGTGTGTGTCTGTGTGTGTGTCTGTGTCTGTGTGTGTGTGTTTTATTTGCGCACGTTGAATGCTGCTCTAAGCTTCCCTAGGTTTAATTTTTACAGAATTAATCTTTGGTCTATTAACAGGACCTAAGGACTTTATTACAGGCAGACAGACAGACAGCGGGTGGCTGGTTTGTTTGATGTGAACATGATTCAGGGAAATCGGCCCTCTGCTGAACAATTGACGGTAGTTAATTTGACAACTGAGAATTGGTCATTTCGCTTGCTCATCAGCTCTTCGCACACTCTATCTGTGTTTGTTGGAGACAGGAATAATTATTGCCTTCTCATATCCTCTGGACAGTCTTTTGTTCTTTAGCTCGTGTGAAAACGTCTCTGTTCCTGTAGTGAAATCACTTGTTATATCCGTAGTTGGTGTGTGGCAACCTGCAGACATCTCCCCTAACACCTCTTGTTTAACGACACACCCTTTGATTCACACATTCCCGCTGGATGAAATAGGTCTCTGTTTTCCCATATCTCTTCATGAAGTTGGCCGCCACCCTCGGGCACTGTCAGGATTTCCTCTGTCTCCTCTCATGTCTGTACAATCCAGAGTCCAAACAGGGCATGGACACTTATCACTCATTACACACACACTCACACACATACACACAGATGACTAAATATAGCTCTGTAAACATGCAGTCAGACTGTTGGTGGGTGTGTGTGTGTGTGGGCATGAGTGTAACTGGGAATTTGTGCACTGAGAGTTTCTCATTTTTCCTGCATATAAACACTCCTTTTTTATGTCTCATTTCCTCTGAGCGCTGTCACTGTCTCACCAATCCATTGAGGTCTCAATAACTCAAGCCCTCCGGTCAGTGCTAAACATAAAAAGTCTTAAGTGTGTGTGGGCCTTATTTTGTTTACCATCTGACAGTCAGTCCTGACAAAGATGAATTAAGAAAATGCATAAATTAAAGTTTATTCTCTCTGAAAAGAGCACTAAAGTTTTTAAGGATAGGTTTAGTGTTGAGTGGTTAGGCTGAAAATGAGTGGTTACAGAATGAAGGGCTGTTGACCTAGCAATGTGGCATAGTTAGGGAGACTTCAAACAAAGAAGCACTGCTGAAGTGACACTGAAATCCAAGGCTGCATTGTGTAGCTTTGAACACATTTGGTTCAATTACAACATTATCATATTGCAATAGTGTGGGCATCCGGTGCCCTGGTGGTTAAGACACATGCCATTCATTAATTCAGGCCAGAGACTTCTGTTGTATGTGGTTTCCCTTTTCTCCCCATATTTTCTGTCTGTATCTACACTGTAAACTGTCCAATAAAGGCTCTGTAATGCAGAATTGTGTGTTTGTTGTAGGTCCAGTGATTGGGGAGTTTGTGAGCCAGTTGATGCCTCTGCTTCGTTGCTCCCTCCAATCAGACAAAGACCCAGAGATGAGGATGAGCATCTTTACAATGCTTGCTAAGTTGCTACTGGATGCAACCAACACACTGGATTCCCAGGGGTGAGAGGGACACATGTGTGCATACTACACACATATTCATTATTCGATACATGTATACACACACACACTGATCCAGTTATTTCATGAAAGAAACTTAAGGAGGAATTGTTTCTGTTAATTGAATGTTTCTGCTATTGAATGTTTTAATTTGAACAAAGACACACAACAGTTAAATTGCAAGTTATTTTCCACCATTTCAACACTGCAAGATGTTACATTGAGCTTTAAACTCAGACCCCGTTGTTTAGTTTTGACTAGTCTAAGTTTTTCCAAGTCATCATTATTAGTGCAGCTCTTATTCTTAGACTTTGCCTCCCATTAATCTGCAAATTAGTACCCCGCCCACAAGGGACCATAATTATGAACACACACGCAAAAACACAACAGTGTATTTCCATGAGGCTATTATTATCCCATTAGCTTTTTTAGGATTTTGGTTGATTTAGGTAGGGTCATGTGACGAGATCATTGGTGTATATTCCAGGTGTGATATAGTTTATCATACTTCATAAATGATACATTTTATTACAGACTCACCACAAGGAGTCTTTGAATTTTTAAATTAATATTCTTTAACAGATACTCCCAAAGAGACCAGTTCAAATTAGTTAATCACTTCCCAGCGTGCAAGCTCCTCAGTAATACCATTGAATGGTTATTGACTGATGAAAGATGAAGGATAGGACAGATGTCTGACACCCAATGAGAAGCTTCTGTTTGTGGGTGCTTCCTCTTTGCAGCACCCCCCTCACCCTCCAGGGTCCCCTTTTCATGCCCTCAGCTGTGCAGCCTTCAGCCTGGGCTCAGAGCTCTAATGTGAGGGAATGCATTAAGCCTGAGGCCCTCTCCAGCTCCCAGCAATCATAGCAGCTGCTCCTTTCGATCAGGCAGACAAATCCCAACCATGGGGTTGCCATTGAGATGTCTGTGCAGCGTGTAACTAACCTTAGCCCGGCAGCCAAAAGGTTCATGAGGGTTGGTAGGTGTTTCCATTGGTTATTATGAGGGATACACTGATAATCTCTGTGCCTTTGGCATGGGCCTGGCAGCAGTGTAAAGGAGAATGACGAAGACGAAATAATATCCTATATTGTGGAAAAATGTTGCATAAACAATAGGAAGTGTTCTTAAGCCAAAACATTCTGCCACCTTTTGCCAAAAACGTGGAAATTGGAACTTTGCTTTCAGCTTTCATCAAATTATTTTATCCATAAATGTGCATTTTAGACAAAAGACGCCTCTGTCTCTTCCCCACTCCCAGCATGGCCACCTGTGCTGCTAACTGCTTCTCTCATTCCTCAGCTGTATCTCTGGTTATCACAGGACTATCAGGAGACAGAAATCATGTTACACCTTCAAAAGGTTTCAAACCAAATGCTTAACTTACAGTATGAGGGGCTGTGCGGTCTGCCATAATATTTCCATTCATGCTCATCTTATCCTTCCATTCATGATTTATGACCTGATTTTTACTCAGGAGGTTATAGCCCACACACACACACACACACACACACACACACACACACACACACACACACACACACACACACGTTATATGTCATCAAGAGGACAATGATAGTCATAGAGAAAACCTCTTCCCTTTGTTCTACAACCAAAATGAGATAATGACAGCTCCGCCATAGAACAAGTAGAAAGGGAAAGTAAGTTTGTGTACATGCAAGTGCCTTTCATCCTCACTCAGACACACACATAATGTTTTGTTTCATGTGGATTTCTGTGCTGTGATTAAAAAGCTGGATGTGAAATTTAAGTAGAAGGTGATGTGTGAGAAATGAAAGTTCATCCTTTTTTTCCCCTGGATGTGGCAGGCCGAAATCATGTGCCGCTGCCAAGGGAGATGCACACAGCATCTGTCTTTGTTCTTAATTTCGGCTTTCCAGACATTAAACAAGAAAAATTGCTATGCAAGCTATTGGAGTGAGATCTTCCTCTCATTCCGAATGTGTTTTCCCTTGTGTCAGTAACATTAAACTAAAGGGTGATGTATCAAAAATGGCCTTGTGTTCAGTAATATATTCTTATAAGACTTCACCTCAACGTATTGGTAGATTATTCAGTATTTCCGTAAGAAATTTGAATCACTTATTTTGTTTAAATCAGTTCTTTGAGCAAGACAATTTGTAGTACATGATAAGATCATAAAACAATTTTGGTTTATTAAATTACTGCCCAGTCCTACTTGATGACAGACTCCATTACTTGTTAAGATGTGGATTTTCTGCCGTTTTGTGCTGTGAGAGAAAGTGTTGTTCGCTTGCAGCTGCTTTGTGACCACTTGGGAAACATAGACAGCTCCACTGTCTGTGGAGACCCATGAGGTGTACAGTCAAAATTCCATTTGTGTGCATCTGCAACGAAATACAAGTGAACGTCCCACTCTTTTTTCCTTTGGAAATCATCCCTGTCATGTGGAAATATGTCTTTCCATCTCTTAGCGTCATTCATGATGAGCTTTCAACACCTGTCAAGATGAAGAGACTGAGCTTAAGCAGCGGCACAGCTGTTTGAGTGGCACACAGTCTCCCCCTGCTGGCAGTGAAACATTACAGCACACTTTATCAAACATCATGATAAGTTTATTGTGACACCAGCTGAACAGCCAGAGGCTATAGAGGCAGCTACCAGAGCTGGTGGAATTAGGGCTCTGATAGTGTGTGTGAGAGGGTGTCAGAGGGCCTAAGCCAGCGTAAAAAAATGAGCGAGAAGGGAAAGGAGAACGCCCAGATGGTGTAGACCTCGCCTCCTGCTTCTCCTCCACTGCCTTACCCCCTCCTCACCCCTTTCGCCTTAGAACAAGTGTGGGAAAATGCATACATGCATTATGGCCGTAGTGGTGCTGTTGCATTCCCAACAGCCACAATCATTCACTTGTCCTCAAAATGGCCTCCCACATGAAACAATAGAAATGTCGTTCTCTATCTCCATATTTTTACTCTCTGCCTCATTCCAGGCATTTCCGCGAAGAGTCAGAGAAGTTCCTGTGCAACATCTTGCTTCCCAACCTAGTGTGGCAGGCAGGTCGCACTGCTGCTGCCGTCCGCACCTCAGCCCTCAGCTGCCTGCTGGCCTTGCTGCATGGAGGGGCCATCACGCCTGGACAGGTACACACACACACATACACACATATGACATCTACAAATCCATCTGCCTGTACAAAGGCACAGTATGACACACTGGTTACATCTATTTCCACCTGTGCAAAGGGACTCATGAGCTTTGGAAGCGAACACCGGATATGAGCGGTCTCCAGTACTACAAACTGCTACTCTCCAATCTGCAGAAACACTTATTATTGACTCAGCTGTAAAGGAAAAGATGTGGTAGTGCATACTTTTAACCCACCAGGAGTTGACATTTACTTCAAATTTTCTGTTTTGTCCATTTCACATCAAAATAGATGGTCCCACTTGGCCATTTAGGAAAATAATCCGCCATCTTTCTCTCCTTGGCTGAAAGAGTTGGCCACATCAGGTAGCAGGTGTACGTGGGGGCAAGCGGGTTCACATACCTTTGTCCCTGAGGAACAATGCCTCCACTGTTCTGGGCCCTTGTTATAGGTAGAAACTATCACTGGGACATGCCCTTGCACCTGCCTGTCGGAGCATGTGCCCAGTTACAGTATGTGTGCTCACACGCACGCGCACATCTGGCTGTGTTTGTCCTTGCGTGTTCAGAGTGACCAGTTGAAACCGGCTCACACACCTCTTCTATTCACACGTCTTTAACTACAAGGCAAAGCAAACAGCTGGGGGACAATGTGAGCATGGGTGTGGGTGTGTGGGTGTAGGTGTGTGATTGGATTTTTACTATCTAATGGAGCCCAAACGTCCTCACAAAAGTAGAAAACCTGGAAAAGCAGTGACTTAATAGGACCGTATTACTCTCCAAGTTTGGGTTCACAATTAGGTTAGAGTTGAAATGAAATGAACAACATGTCCTGATGTGTATAACAACAGAAGGTTATGTGTGTATTTCCACGGGTAAATCAAACAGCCTTTCATTTAGAAGGACATTGTTTCCTCTCGACTCCCTGTGAAAACAATTAGCAGCTCCAGTTACACTTGGCACCTTCAGATTGTCACTGATGTAATGCCGGATCACTTCTCTGCCAAATTTTCCTCCTCTTTCTGTCTCCTTTCATGCCTTCCCCTCATTTCTTTTTTCTTTTACTGTTTCTCCTGCACGGTTTCGATAGCAAACAGACGGCATGACAGAGGTTTTAGCCATCACCTCTTGGCCTGTGGTTCGGTGTGCTCAGCCTCACCTTGTTTGTCCATTTCCTCTGGTTCTCATCTGTTGGTGTGATGAAAACATCGGTCTTCACTGGACTTCTGAAATTGGGCTCCATGCCCGTGTGTCTGTACAAACTGATCTAAACCTGATGTGAATCTGTCATGCTTCAGGTGATATTTCACCATTGTGGCGGTCTACATGAGAAACTACACAAAAACACTGTTTTTTGTCTGATCCTTTTTTGTAAGCTACAGACAATTGTCTTCCTTAGTGAGTTTGAATTAAAGACATCAACTTTGAGCCTGTCATTGACATTTATTTCCTGTGTACAGCTGCTGTGTCTGGAAGAGAAGCTGATCCCCCTGGTGCTGTCGGCTCTGGATGAAGACTCTCAGATGGGCAGACTGCTGGCTTGTCGTTCTCTGTCTACCACAGTCAGACTCATAGGAACCAGTCTGCACCCTGAGGCCCTCAACAAGATCTACCCCGGTAAATGAAATAAGAAAATTTGCACCCTCACTATTGGGAAGTAGCGACTCACTGAAAGCAAATGTTGTCAAGTTTGGTAAATAAATTTTGACTCTGAAATTAGCTAAGATACACGCACCACTCAGAAACACAGTCCACTCAAGCAACTAACCCACACAACAGTAAAATCAACCGAAGATTTTTGTTGGCTTCTGATCCTGTGAATCAATGTTTTGTGGGTGTCTTATTTCCACAGAGCTTCTGAAGCGCCTGAACGACAGCAGCGAAGAGGTGCGCAGCGTTGCCCTTCACGCCCTCGGGCTGTGGCTGACCAGCCTGACCAAAGACTACAACCCTGAGTTCTGCACCCCTCATCTGCAGTTCCTTTTCCAGCAGCTCCTCCTGCACCTGGATGACCCTGACAGCTCAGTGCAGGAGCAAGTGCTAGGTGAGAGTGGGTGGGGTCTTTGAACCTGCAACCTTAGAGATGAGCATAGAGTGTTGATAGCCTGTTAATGACATGGCTTAACAGAATGATATGAACCATGTCCTAATGATATGTGATGATAATGACCTTGATTATCTGATAAACATTTTCAGCTGATGATGGTTGAATGTGAGGTGACGATGAAAGCAGAGTTTAGCCATGATGCTCAGCAGACCAGCCTGCTGTGTGTGAGACACTCACAGAGAGATGAGAGAATGTAAGGGTATCCTCTGTCAAATAGAAGAATATTGTCTGGCACATTGCCAGAAGATCTTCCCTCTATCCTTTATTTCAAAGCTCTCTGTTATCCTTCTTTTCCACACAATTCATCACAACTTTCAAGCAATTCTCCCCTGCCAAAGCTCTCAGAGGCTGCGCTGTAGGTGGCCCTCAAGTGTGAAACACAAGATCCAGATATGAATAAGCACCCACCTGAGAGAGACACTTCACAGGTTGATATGTGAGCCCTAATATCTGTATAACTCCCCTGCTGGTACACCTGGGGTACACTGTACCCTTCCTCCAACACAGAAAAGTCTGCCTAATGACAACCACATGGGTGCCCCTTCCCCTCACCACCATTCCACATCTGTCCTCACACCCATTCCACTTAATCCCTCTATCTTTTATCTGCCCATCTAACTTCCTCCTCTCATAGGCATCGGTTTCTGTGATGGCATAGCTTTACGGCTGTGTTTTATTCATGTATCAGTGGAAAGTCTGAGGGGCTTATTCTGAAGTGTGTAACTGAGGCTGAGCTCCTCTGGACTTTCACTCTCTCCCACTCTCATGGATGTTAGCTGTCATTACTTCTGACAGGACACAGGTGAGCGTTGATGCTTAAGCCAGCAATGAGAGGCCTCGCTATGGGATCTCTCATCTTCAGATGGCTAGACATAGAGGGAAGGAGGGGGAAAAATGTGGAGATGGCATTCACACACTCACCAGATACAGCAATGGCTTCCATACCATGAATTCTAGCCCTGCAAGACAGGGGCAGGACAATAAGGATTTTTGTTGTTGCCATTGGTTATCAAGTGTCTGTAACTTTTTATGCAGAAGGCAGAACACATGTAAATCAACTTAATGAACCGGTCTTCGCCCACATATTGTATGTCTCTATTTCTAGTAGTTCAGGATTGTCTTTGAAAAACTATCCCGTAATTCTGTTCCAGTTCAACATAAAAGGGATCATTTTTGAGAATTCCTATGCTGTCTCAACCTATGGCGGATATGCAACTGTGATTTATCTTTAACTCACACTCTTGGCAATTAGTTACGCACCAAGAATGATGCTAATTAGTTGGATAAGTGAGGATTTTCAGTGTTTCTGTTAGCCAAAGCCTCGTGCCTATTTATTTAACCTTTATTTAATCAGGAAGGGTCCCATTGAGATTAAAAACCTCTTTTTCAAGGGAGTCCTGGCCAAGATAGGCAGCAGCACACAAGACACGCAGCATAGCAATGTAGACAAATAATAAAAGTACAATACAAGCCATGAATTCAACAACATCAGTTAAAACAACACCCCAATGATTAAGTCTCTAGGTCTTTTAATATGGATTTAAAAACATTCAAAGAAATCAGATCTTAGACTTTTAACACATTCTGTAAAATATTAAAGTCTGAGGGTGCAGGGTTTCCAAATGCCCTCTTCCCAAGCTCAGTCCGAGCATCTGGTACAGCCTTAGAGAGTGTGTCACCATATCTACACCATCTATAGTAAAGATACAAATATGGGCCGTTGTTCATAGCTCAGTCCTTCAAACCATGATCCCCGTGAAATACAGTATATTCGTAGACAGCTCGGAGTCTCTTTGTGAAATGAGATGACCTCACATCTTGCTGAGTGATCGTCTGTATCTGACAGCACCTACAACCGCCTGTCCCGCAAATGTGAAAGCATTCTTCAGTCTCATGCATGGCTCTGTTTGAAGCTTTCTTTTTTCCTCTTCCCCACTCTCTTTCTTCCTCTCTATCTCTCTTTGTTCCTTTTAATAGTTGATCCCATTCTTATGCTTCTTGGATTTCAAACGCATATCTGTGAAGTGGCTTGATGTCTGCAGCATGTCCTGACAGCATGATGGACAGCACTGCCACCCTCCTCCCCCTCCATATCCCTCCTTCTCTCAATCTTCCAGTCCTCCACCCTGATAATCCCACCAGCACGGCTGCTACCTGCTCAATCACACAGACTGTTGGCACGGGTATAACTCACTTCTCACAAGTCATCATTGTTCTCCTTTTAATTCAAAGTCCCACCACCCCACCTGTGTTCCAGCTGAGTACAGTATACACAAAAGCTAAAAATCCCCTCGATCTCCGTGAAGAACAAAGGCAGGTATCAGATGGTGAGTTTACATGAGCTAACTCATACAGAGTGACGGCATGTCACCACTAGAGCAGCACTTTTGCATTGTGGTTTCCGAAGCATTTACCCATTGACAGCAATTCAAGTAATTCAATATTACCTCTGAAAATCAGCGAAAGGTGTGGGAACTATGGGAGGAAATGATTTGAACAGAGTATTATCACCTCCCAGTGGAAGGAGACAGTGTTTGACTTGCAGAGTTGATGTAGTGCAGCTCATCACTGCCATCTGCTGACTGCTTTTTGACTTTATTGCAGAAAACATCAGATTAGAGTATGCATCATGCCTGTACACTATGTTAAAAACTAAAAACTGGGGTGTCGTTTAGCTTAGGTGGTAGAGCATCCGCCCCATGTACAAAGGCTCAGTCCTTGCTGCGGTGGCCCAGGGTTCGAATCTGACCTGTGGCTCTTTCCCGCATGTCATTGCCCATCTCTCTCTCCCCGCATTCCTGTCACTCTTCAAGCTGTCTCTGTCAAATAAAGCTCAAAAAGGCCAAAAAAAATATCTTAAAAAAAAAAAAAAACTGTAGTGAACTTAAGTTTGGTGTGTCTGAATGTGACTAAACTTTTCTTTTACCTGAGCATTTTAGAGAAACTCTTCCACCCGAGAAAGTATGTCATGGAAGAAGAACAAGAAGTGCAATTAAATCAAACCAGCCCCTTTGATACACTATCTATCTATCTATCTATCTATCTATCTATCTATCTATCTATCTATCTATCTATCTATCTCAAAACTTCAGTTACTACAGTTTTGCATGAAGACTGTGTACTTTTGGTACATAATGTTGAGTATTTCTTCTTTTATTTGAGTCCTCTTTCATTTCATATCCTGAGTGCTGACTCCTCTCTGTTTTGTGTCTTTGGGTTTTGTATCTGTGTGTGTCCAGAGGTCCTGAGGAAAGGCAGCTCGGTCCACCCGACACTTCTTAGGAGGGAGGTGGAGGCGGTGAGAGACAAGCAGAGGAGTCCTCTGTATTGCGACCAGCTGCTCCAGCACATCAGCTCACTGCCCACAGAGACTACAGCAGAGTGACCCAAGTGATGTGAAGTTTGTGCCTTAATTCAAAGACCACATTAGATTATACAATGGACGTGCATTTTATTATTTTTAGGTGAACTTTTCAATGTCTCCTTTACCGTTTGTTCAAGAACAGATTTTCTTTCATTTATGTTATTGTATTGGTTCTGATGAAAACAAATTGATTTTTGATGCACTGTGGTGGTGTTAAATGTTTCAACGAAGATCTCTTTGTACATCCCTGCACCCACTCTCAGCATCCCCTTCCTCTGGATGGTGCTGAGTCTGAGGGAAGCTGGGTCATGTGATTTTTGTCTTCAAAATAAAAGTATTTTATTTTATTTTATTTTATTTTTATTTTCTGTTAAAAAAGACTTAACTATTGAAATGTTTAGATACAAATTAAATAAAAACTATCTTTTAAATATGAAACCGTCTTTGAGTACTGTATGTAATAGTAATAATCATAGATCCTGTAAAAAATGTGAAAACATTTTGCACGTCTGTAAGCACATCCTACACAATATGTAGGATAATTGTCATTTTTATTTTGAATGTTCTAACCGGATGTTTCAAAATAGTTTTATGTTTTCTTCAAACTTGACATTGATAGCATCGACGCTCCTTCCTCCCATTCAAGTGGAACTGCTGTTTGTTGGTCATATTGTGTGTCTGACCCTCCACCATGTAGTCACCTGAGCGCCGACAGCAGAGCTCCGTCCATGGCATCTTTCTAAACAACGATTCTGTCATCCTCCGGTCCGATCGTGACATAAATATCCTCCGTTCATCATGCTGCAGATCGGAGATGAGGTGGTGTATTTCTCGGCAGTGTTTCTGCTGGTGATGTTGGGGACGAGGAGCGCCACGGGGGCCTCCCTCCTCACCGCATTTCTCTATGTCTTCATGGTGATGTTCCGGTTTCCTCCGGTGCCTGCAGAGCAGGCTGGCCGCGTCCTCCGGCCCAGGGCTCCATCAGGCGGCGTCCCGGTGGTGGCACACCGTGGAGGGAGCCACGACGCTCCGGAGAACACCTTGGCAGCGATCAGAGAGGTGACAGGCGGGCATCAGACAGCTGTTTAGATGAAAATATGGACCCTGTGTACTATAGAGCTAAAGACAGATATTCAACACCTAAATAAATGCTAAATTAATTTCTGTAGAAATCTGGAGCACTACAAGTGCCAATGAGTCCTAAAAGGAATATTAGGGCAATTCCCTGAGGGATTCTGTGGGATAATAATTGTATAATTGTATTGATAGCTTCGTGTCGTGACATCCCAGTTATTTTGCAGTGTAAGCAGAACACCACTACTCTGAATGGTCACAGGAGCTAATGGAGCTTTTGTCAGCTTTTGCATGTCTGCTGCTCATTATGCTCATTGGCTTTGGAAATTACCTGATATGTTTGATATTGATGTCATCTTCATGATGGAGCCTACAGTTACCCACAGATATATAAATGTTCCCTCGTGTTTTTTTTACATACTGAAGGTGCTGAGTCAGCTGTGCTTGTAATGTCTCACACTGTCCCTCGTGCTCTTGTCTTTCTGATATCACATCTCATCTGTCCACTTCACATCCAGATGAGTTTCTTTTATTCTAACAAACAAAAAATCATGATTTTTGATCCATCATTTCACCTCCTTTTGTATACAGCTATTGAATGTGGTGCAAAAGATAATATAAATAGACAACATAAATTCAGCTCTGGATTTTGTAAAACATACTCACACATACAAACATTGTTGCTTTCAGTGTCAGTAATCACAACTAAATCATGTGGATGCTGAGGAGAGCTAGTCTTTGATAATACTGATTGTGGAAAAGTACTTCTGGGTTGCACCTATATCTGTTGGTGTCAGAGGTGTAAAATTTTTAATTTTCTAGTGACTGTTATTTTCATCCTTCTGACATGCAGAGTACCCAGGAGGTTTTGTTCTTGAAATTTACTGTACTGTTACTGACTGTAACAGCTATATCTGTGCAAAATGTGGCAGATTTTTGGTCCATTGGTGACAAACATAGAGTCCCCCTCTAGGTGTCACTATTGAAATATAGTTACATTTTGACTAACATGGTGGAAGTAAAGGATGCTAGTAAAGTAAAAATAAAAACTGAATGTAATGTAAATGTAGAAGTATCACAACCTAAAAACACTCCAAAGCAAGTAAAAATCCTGAATTCAAATGTTTATTAAACAAAAGTGCAGATCTATTGTCAGCAAGTAATTGCTTGTATAATATGCGGGCACTGGTGCTTTACCACTGGCTGCCAGTAAAATATGGAAATGAGTGATTCATCCGAACATTTAAAATAAAGGCATGAGCTAGAAAGAGTGAGGCTCAAACATACCACAGTATGCTATTTCTGAGGTGTTCTGTCCTTGTGAGTCAATCTGTTATTGTCTTTGTCTAAAACTGGAGCGGTCACCGTTTAAACATGAAGTCTGTTAACTCAGTCTACCATGTGTCCTAGAAACAGCATAAAATCAGCGTGCCCATTTTAGTGCATTGCTTGTCTCTATACCTGTCATCTTTCACATTACACAAAGTATATTTTTACGTGTCTGTAGTACTGGAGAATATGTACACTGCCCACAGAAACTGTTAAATAATAGCACTGACTCACTGTGTCACACCTTCTTCGGTATGTAAGCTCATTTCCTCCTGTTGTTTGAAAAACAGCCAAAAACATGTTTCTACCAGTAAATTTTAATTTTGCAAAAAAAACTGTCCTTTTTTTTTTAATCTTCTCTGCCCCCTGTGACCTCTTTAGGCCAGTAGGAACGGGGCAACTGGAGTGCAGCTGGACCTGAGTTTCACAGTTGATGGAGTGCCTGTACTGATGCATGATGAGACTTTGGACCGCACCACCAACGGCTCTGGACCAGTTAACAAACTGCAGTTTGCCCAACTTAGAAGACTGGATGCAGCTGTTCGCCACAGGCTGAAGTATGCTCCCTATCAAACACCAATTTTAGCTTCATACTTCGATAAAGTAACCAAGGACAGTGTGTCTGAGAAATACTGCATTCTAAAAAGTTGTAGAAATATAGTTTTTATATGAGGGATCCTTTGCCTTGTCACACATGGTAAATGGTAAATGGACTTGTACTTATATAGCGCCTTTCTAGTCTTCCGACCACTCAAAGCGCTTTTACAGTACGTATCTCATTCACCCATTCACACACATTCATACACTGATGGCATTGGCTGCCATGCAAGGTGCCAACTGCTCATCAGTTTGAGGAGCTAACCATTCATACACATTCACACACCGATGGCACAGCCTTCGGGAGCAATTTGGGGTTCAGTATCTTGCCCAAGGACACTTCGACATGCAGACTGGAGGGGATTGAACTGGGGATCGAACCGCCGATCTTCTGATTTGTGGACGACCCGCTCTACCTCCAAGCCACACCCGCCCCCATCGTCTCTCATAATCCAATTTTGTTTTTTCAAATTTCAGTGGTGGAAAGTAACTAAGTACATTAATTTAGGTTCTGTACTTCTGTACAATTTTAAGCTACTTGTACTTTACTTGAGTATTTCTATTTTTTTCAGCTAGTTTATACTCCTACTCCTACAATTCAGAGACAACTATTGTTCCTGTTACTCCACTACATCAACTTTAGTTACTAGTTACTTTATAGATACAAATAATAATACCAAATATAATCTACAACTGAATAAATTCACAAGCTACCAAGCAGTATGTAAAATAATTACAAGTAGCCCTTCAATGATGAACACATGAAGGCATTAATAATTCTAATCTGATAATATAATATACATTTTCTGAACTTTTAGCACTTTAAGTTTATTTTGATGATAAGATAAAGTACCAGACTTTTACTTGTAGCAGAGTATTTCTACACTGTGGTATTGCTACTTTTAGTAAAAGTAGGCCTACTTATGAAAGTGTGACACAACAGGAATGTTACCTCCGTTTTGCTTTAAAAAGCTGCTGTGGTTTCTTTACAGGAACAAGTTCAGTGGTGAGAAGGTCCCGACTCTGCAGGAGGCAGTGGAGGAATGCATCAGACACCAGCTGACCATCTTTTTTGATGTCAAAGGTCAGCCTGATAAGGTACTGAACATACTGACCTAACCTGACAGGCAAAAAGACTTGTTATAAATATATGGGATAGCCTACAAACACGTTCAATGCAGTATTTCACTTTGCCTTCTTTTTGAGCTACCCATTGTTGTGGAGAAATTGCTGAAGTCAAAGGTCAATGGTGAGGTCAGGAGGGAAGAAAGTGTTCAGGAGCCTCTGATGTCTTATGCTGTAATATTTATTGACACTTGGCCAAGGAGAATTAGAGACACTCTCAAAGTACATCAGAAGTGCCTGAGTCGGTCTCACATTCTGCCCAACTCATCCTGGCGGATAGACTTTAAACCCCAAGATAACACCACAAATACTATACGCCCAGAATTAGTCAAAGAGAATGTCTTTACCCATGCAGGTGTTATTGTCAACATATTCTAGTCTGGAGACACAGATGTCTGTTTACGCAGATTGGAACGTCAACAGCCAGCTATCTATTATGTCTATGAAGGCAGCAATAGGTCTCTTCGACCCTGGCCACCACAGTGTTGAGATAGACTGGCACCTCCTGTTCCCAATCAAAGCCAAACAATTAATACTGCTGAGAACCTCAAGGCCCACACGTGACCTCGTGTAACCTAAGGATAGAAAATTCCATAACACCCATCTCTTTAAATAAGCAGGTTTATTATGAGATTGTTAAATAATGTTCTGTTGGTCCTTTCTCCTGTTTTTATGGAATATTAATACATTTTCTTTTCCAGGCTGCATCAGCACTTCGTGACATGTTCAGGAAGTTTCCTGTCCTTTATAATTCCAGCATTGTTATCTCCTTTGAACCCAAAGTCATCTACAAGGTAACAAAAAATAGTACTTTCTTTCTGAAGACCCAGAACCTCTTTCTAATTCTGACAGTATTCTGATGTCCGGTTCACAGATGCGTCAGACTGACCCCAATGTGGTCACGGGTCTCACTCACCGTCCCTGGAGACTGAGCCGTTTTCGCGATGGCACTCCTCGGACCCTGTCGTCATGGGGTCAGATGTGGACAGGGGTTCTGGATGTATTGTTGGACTGGGCCCACCACCACATACTGTGGAAGCTCTGTGGAGTCTCTGCCATCCTAGTGCAGAAAGACTTCATCTCACTGTAGGTGAAATTAAATCTGTTTTTTCATTACAAACCTGCAATTCATAGAGTTCAAGAGATGTTAAGTGGGACATTTTCTTGTACACATATAATCTCATATTGTACTGTATTAAAACCAATCTTTTATTGACATAAATCAGGCATAGTCAGTGGCAGTATAAAAGAAATTATGAATAAAAGTTGAAGCAATAGCAAAATGCAAAACTGCCTCATAAGCAGCAACTGGCTTTTTCAGTACATTGCTAAAATTCAGAGGCACCAAATTGCAAATCCTTGCAAGGACTCCCAACATAAATCTGAGGGATAAATAAAATAAAATAAAAAATGTATTTCTGCCACAGAAAAATATTTTTTTACATCTTCAAATGAAACAATCTGAGAAAGAAAAAAGTCCTCTTTTGTTAAACTGCTCACGGCTCATTATGTTACAATTAGACCACAACCTGTGATAACAGGCCGGTCCCTGTATGTTTTGGTCATTGGATTTTCCGTTCAGAAAAGGATATTAAAAAACAAAAAATGAGTGGTTACTTGATTTTCATTTTAAAATTCAAAAATTAAAATTGAAATTCAAGATATTTTTCTTTATCAGGGTCAAGAAGGGATAAACAAAACTTTAAAAAGGGGTTGATTTTCATTTCCTGTTTCTAAAAACAAAAGATAAAATCGTTGGAAGACAGAAACAAAAAAACGCCCATTTTTTCATATTGTGCGACCGGAAGTTGCCGTTTTCAAAGTAAGAGCGCATATGAGGAGATCGTCTTATATAAGTAGACATTGCTTCACTATTCTACACTATGTTTTGTCTTCAACCAAAAAATGTGTACCTCTTGCTGTGGCTATTGTTCCTTATTGACTGAGTTATATTGTATTTTCTTCCTCATGCCTCATTTTACTCAGGGACTATGTTCAGTACTGGGCAGAGCGAGGTGTGGAAGTGGTGGGCTGGACTGTCAACACCGCTGTGGAGAAAGAATATTACCAAAACCTGCTGAAGATTGGCTACATCACCGACAGTCTGCTGGAAGACTGTGATCCTGATTACTAAATGATAACACACACACACACACACACACACACACACGCAGTGAAGGCATACAGGGATAATTAAAATCTCAATCCGTTTCCAGCTTGTTAAAGATGACATTTTGCAGCTTCTTAATGAACAGTTAGAAGTTGGAAACTCCTTGGTTAGACAAGAGATGATATAATCACTATAATTACTACATTTCCCAGTTTCTTGTCCTTTCAGAGATCATAAAATACTAAAATATGTAGATGAAGATAATTATAAGGTGGAAGGAAGCTAGAAATCTGGTGCTAACTAACTCTGTAGTGGCAATCAAACAACCCAAGCTTCATAGAAATACATGATATATATGATTTTCTGTAGAGATAAGAACACACCTGTAGCTGGCATACAGGTAATTACTATTTCAACCTACAGACACATTGAACCATTATATATTCCTTGTCCTTATCCTACTACCAGCAGCAATACCTTCATCTCTCCTGTACCAGGAATTAGGATTACACTACTTTAAAGATCCTTTCTACCTTCTGTGCTGATCTTTCAGAGGCTTTATTGCACCTTTAAAGACACATTAGTGTATATAGTTGTAACATTATACAAACTCACATCATATCAATGCCTGCAAGCGTGATATTTATTTATATTTAATTATTTAATAATCGACTATAAAATCTCTTGTTGACATTCTGATGATACTTGATTGTGGAGAAACTTGCCTTCTAGCATTACGCTGCACAAAGAAACTTTAAGATATTAAAACTCTGAATCGAATGACTGTATGGTGAGAATATCTGATTGTACCCTCCTCTTAAGGGAAAGTAACTTAACTTCTTTAATACCGTCGTTATGAATCCTAAGAGAAGGATGCTCATGGTTGTAGCAGGAATTGTAAGAAATATGAACGTCTTGAATCCAAATTTCCATCTGCTAAGAAATTCTTGACTGGATACCAAAAACTCTGTACATTTAACTTTATTCACACATTTATTCATTTCACTTTTCTGGTATATTTTCTGTGATTTCCCCAGATGTAATGCTGTAATGCTGCTTTAAATGATTCTCCATGCTGCTAGGAATATCATTTGGAGGGAGAAGTACTCATTCTTTTCATTTTATTTAAAGTGAACTTAAAGGTACAGTGTGTAGAATTTAGTTGCATTTAGTGGTCCAATCACTGCATTGCAATCTCCTCACATCACCCTCACCTTCCTAGTGTAAAGGAGAAACAACACTTTAAGGACCCTGTTTAGAGTCAGTATTTAGTTTGTCTGTTCTGGACTACTGTATAAATAAGGTGTTTCAACATGGCGGCCTCCATGAAAGGGGACCCTCTCCCATTGTAGATATAAAAGGAGAATTTTTAAGTAACAAACATAAAAAGATTCTTATTTTCAGGTGATTATACATGCATGAAAACATAGTTTTGAATGTTATATTCCATGTTTGCCTTATTCTGAAAATAGAGGCCCCAAATCTTACACACTGGACCTTTAACTGTTGCCTGAATACAGTCACATTTAAGGCAACATTATGTAGAAATTGGTACTTTTTGCTATTTGGAGTTCCCAAATTTCAAATTTCAGATTCAGATTTTTGCTATACCACTGTTGGCTATGTTGACCGCTCAGCTGTCTCTGGTTCTGGTGCCAATTCCAGGGTCACTCCTCGTCAGCATTCCCTTGTGCCCCAGGCCTGAAAACCTCCTCCTCCTGGTGGTCCAAAATGCCTGGGGTACAAACACTCCCCTGGTGCTCTTAGCTCACAGTCTGGGCAGCACAGCTAACAAACTAAGCTAACATCAGCTAACAGCAGCTAGAGTTCACAGCTGTTTACATAAACTCTGTAAATCACAGAGAGTTGAGGCGAAACAGCTAAAGGACATCAGAGGATATCAAACATGATCCAGTTTCACCAAAATAAACAAAATGAATGAACTGGTGTGGGACTGAGTGGCACTACTGACCTGATTATAAGAGCAGATTTAAATCTCTTGTTTTATGGTAGAAAAGTTACATAATGTTGCTTTAAAGGTAACTGACTGTATATCAGCCAACATAATATCAGAATCAGCCGACTATTACATCCCTGTAAAGGAATAAAAAGAGATAAATCATCAAAAAAGGCTGAAATAAATCTTGAGAATGTCAATCCAGTTTATCAAACTGATGTAACGCCTTTTAAATGAAAAAAAATGAATAAATACATTTTTAAAAGTATTAGTAGATGATTGTTTTCCTCATTTCTATTGTAGTAAAAATGGAGTTGGGTTGTAAACATGCCTGTGTGTGTATGTGAATACAATGTGCACCTGACCTCACCTGTTTGTGCTGTAAACACACAGATGTTGGGCAGATAGGGGCCATGTGGAGGAGCAGACAAAAAGACCCCCATTGAAACTTTAACTCATCTGACAATAATGTATATTGCACTAAAATCTAATATAAATGTATTGAAGCAAGTCAAGCATGCTTTAACTTAATAATGTTTTATTGGGGAATTATATATTACTGTATACTGTAATAATTCCTTCACATTGTGGGGGTCTCAGTCTCTGGTCAGTTCCCCAATGTCACAGATTTGTTACGATCCGAGGACGCTGTCTCTTTAAAGCGCCGAGGGAGGCGTGTAGGGACGTCGAGGAGTGCTGCGCTTTGACGGTGTGCGTGCAGTGTCTTATGAATGACAGCAGCTTTTACAGGTTATGTGACATTGTGGAGCTGCAGGACACCTCAACACCCAAAGTGACTTACGTGAACTGTCTGGACTCGCGGACGGAGAAGGCAAGTGAAGGTGTGGGGGAGGGTGGTCGCCAGATGAGATGCGCCCCGGCTACTGGTATTACGCAGAGGAGATCGAGGCGCACGGTCCTGCTCTCTGAGAGGTTACAGTCTGCCTGGTCTCATGTTAGCTCCGCGGATCTGCGTTGGCTTCAAATTGGCAACCTGTGTGTGAAAACCAGTCCGATCAGCTGAGGAGAGGACAGATCACAACATTTTTTTTTTTAATCTACCTTGACAAGTAGGCCTGCTGACTTACCTCGAAGTGCCAAACTCAAAGTTTTCAGGTGACTTTTCCTGCGCATGATGTACACTATTACAAGAGGTCCCAGCAAACTGGTCACCCAGCGACGTACAGGTGAGGTTATACATTTTAAGAGATCCAATTCTCTTTTCTAGTGTTTTAATTCAATTAAGATGGGAATTTTTCTCTCCTGGTTTTAGGGCCCAGTCAGCAGATTGACAACAAAATAAACGACTTCAAGCACAAGCAAACGTCCTGGAGTATGCCTGAGTAAGTGTGAGACATCTCCTGGTAATAATGTATGTGTGATGCTTTTTGGAACATCTCAAAAAGTTTTTGCAGAGATTAATTGTGTTGGTTAAAGTGTGTGCCTAGCGTCCTGGCAGCAGTCGGCATCATCAGATTGAGACGGGCAGCATTTGCAGATCTGATTTAAAACACACCTTGACACTGTGGCTTCCCCCCAAGGCTCGGCCTGCCTGCTGGGCTACTTTCATGCCTTTGAGTCAGCCGTGACCTTGTGGGAAGGCGAGGTGGCACATGGTCTTTCATTCAGCTGTTGCAATCTCTGACTCCTACACAGCCAACCTTGCTTAAGTTTAAGCCTGTAGGCTGACACTTTAAGAAACTTCCTGCATTGGAAATGAAATAAAACATAATTTCCTTGTGACATGCTGTTTTTCTTCTTACACCCATCAGCCTCCCTGCACCCAAGATAGTTTTCAACCGTCTTAATGGTAAGAAGTACCATCACCCTGCTCCGGCTCGCCCCACAGACAACCAGCAGGAAGAGAGCTTCACCGCAGCACACGAGGAAAACGTAAAATTTCTCTATGAGGGTAAGGAAATGAATTGAATGATTGTCTGACTGGAAATACGAGAGGATGAGAAAAGACAGCATGTCTCTTTGTCTTACAGTATCCAGACGCCCGTCAGTCACCAGCTGTTTTGTGAATGACATTGTTTTACTATCAAGAGTTTATTTAAAAACTACTAACCAGCCTCCTCCTCCTCCTCCTCCTCCTCCTTCCCTCCCGTCCCAGACCTCACCCACACAGCTGCTCTGACACTGATAGCCATGATAGGCACCTAGCAGAGGAAAAATGCTCTCACACCCACATAACATGCTTCTTTGACTATCGCCCACCAGCCACTCAGGGAAAGAGTCTTAGAAACAAAGGCAACAAAGAACTTCAGACAGGATGAAGGGAAAGTCTACACAGTGACCCAGTTTTTACACATTCACAGCCTCATTCGGCCTTCATTTGGTTTGGGCTGTTTTCACTTTCTGTGCTCTGTTAGTTGCTGGTGTTGAAGCTCAACCACAGCAGCAGCTCATAAACAACTTCAGTGACCTTGTCGTTGAGTGGACAAGGACACAAAGGCAACCTCCCTCCCTCCTTCCCCCTGTTCACGGTTGATTCATTCCTTTTTACTCTCTGAAATACGTCAATACAAGATATAAAAAAAGCTTATGCATGAGCGTTTTCTGAAAGTCATGGCTTGGAGGCAGCTACCACAGATAAAATCAAACCACACATATTACATGTGAGCCGTCCTCATGCTGCATTATTTGAGAGACAAACGTTTGCCAGGAGTGCCCAGACCTTTGAAGCAGTTGCCCTTGTGAACTTTGCTCATTTGACACAGCCAGTGCAGGACTTTTTTAACTTGGACAGATAAGAGTGTTTGCTGTTGCATTATTAATGCCATATCTTTACTTTCAGATGATTATTATTATGATGATTTCATTTTATTACAGTGCAAGCATTAAATCCTGGCTCTGATAGTTAATCAGGACATACAGTCAAGGCTGCAGCTAATGCTTATTATTAAGCATTACTGTACTTAGCTCTTAATTTCTGTCATATGATTTAACATTTTAGCTCTACACATTAAAGCTCATAAGCATGAGCACATGTGCCGACTGAGTTGTTGTGCTGTCAGCTTGGCAGGAGGTGGTGCAGCAGGAGGACGGGCCAGAGGAGGCCCATGGAGCCATCGACTATAAAGAAACCATTCCCAGCCCAAACATGGACAGTGAGTACTGCTTCTCCTTCTTCTCATAGTCCTCCTCACACTACTCCACCCTCTCCAAGCATGTCTTCAAAACATTCATTGTGCATTTTAAGACTGACCTAAAGATTTTCATGTAAAATTATTTGTTTTTAAGCCTAGACAACAAGTGTTACAGGATATGTGATTTGGAAATTAGTTTTTTCCTGAGGTTGTTGTTTGAAGTAGTGAGTCTTCTTAACATTTTAGTTATTAGGTTCTTATAATAACAGCCCAAAGGCCTGCAACTACTGTAACCTGGACAGTAGGTTGTATTGGTTTTTGACAGCCAGCCAACCAAAGATTATTGGACCTGCTTCTGATCCTTCCAGCTGGAAGGAAGCTAGCAGAAGTCACAGCGCAGTCTCTCCTCATAGTCCTCTGTTGACACATTTAGAAATACTAATTAAAGTTCTATACTTTATTTCTGCATCAACCAAGCTGATAGGAATTTGTCAGAGACACAACGTGCAATACATGACATGCATGGGGGTGGATGAAGAAGACATTTCCATGTGGTCTGCAGTGACCAGCTTTTTTTAATATGCAGATAATAATTCATATCTGCTGCCAGGAATTCAAGTGTGTAGCCAACATGACAGATTTGTATCCTGCATTTGTGACTTCTACATAAAAAATTATTATGATTGTTTTATTTTTGCGATTGTTTACCTTATTTTGAAAGTACATACCGGAAGTATTAGTATGCTATCTTTTTTTGCATTGCCGTGAGCTTCACAAATATATGACTTGCAGTTCCTCATTGTGACCACTAGAGGGCTGCACGGACCCTGATGATACCCGAAAATACTTTGAAAGCTCTAAATAAGCTATAAATATCTGTATAATACTACATATTAATACACACCTATCACCACTAGAGAGCAAAGAGTGTTTTGTGGCGATTTCTATTGGTTTGCTTCTGCTTGCTTCAGTTTGGTGATTTTATTGAGAAATTATGGATGGTGCTAACATGCTAACGTGTTTGAAGTTGGTGTGAGCATGCTAGCAGGTGCAGCGGTCTCCACACCTGACATTTTTAACTAAAACAGCTGTTAATTAACTCAGTTGTGATCTACACTAGTGTTACCGTTGTTTTTATCACACTGATACAGTTTAAATTTAGAGATGAATTAGTAATGAGTTTGGTGGCCACGAATTTAACGAAGCGTTGCAGTTCCCCGCTGTGTCCACTGGAGGGCAGCGAACGCTCTCGTCATCGAGAGTAAAGACGGACACAATACCTATAAAATACTTCCGGTCAAAACTATCAAAATAAAATCACCCTACCGGAAGTCTTGGTATGTTTCGCCCGCATTGTTGTTAGCTTGATGGGAGTACGTGTTGCAGTTCTTCGTTGTGACCACTAGAGGGCGGTACGGACTCGTGATTCCCTGATACCCGTAAATACTTTGAGCTGGACTAAGAATATATCTGTGGAAATTGGCATTTTAATCCGTAACTGTCGCCACTAGAGCACAAAGAACACAGTGCTCATTTATAATGTTTATTAGTTTGCGTCTTATTGTTTCAGTTTGGTGATTTTATTGGTCTCCACATCCAAAAACCTTAACGAAATATCTGTTGATTAACTCAGTTGTGATCTACACTAGTGTAACTGTTTTTTAGTTTTAATCATACTAATGAGTTTTACTTTTTAAATGTAGATATAAGTGAGTTATTACTGAGTTAAGTGGCCACGAATTTAACGAAGCGTTGCAGTTCCTCGCTGTGACCGCTGGAGGGCAGAAAACGCACCACCGACAGTAAAGATGGAGACAATACTTAAAAAAAACACTTCCGGTTAAACTGTCAAAATAAAATATTGATCAAAACACGTCATACTTTGTTTCAAGGCATTTCTCGCTCTCCGTTTCTACAAATCCTCAATTCTTTTAAATATACATAAAGTTACAATAGAGAAGGATCCCTATTGTAATGTGTGCTGACATTAATATGGGAAAAAAAGATTTTTTTTTTTTGATAAATAAAACATGAAACATATATTCCTAATTGACTGCATGTGTTTATTCTCAGTGTGCATGTAATGAAAAGCGTAGATTAGCAACATTTTCCCTACATATTTAATCTTATTTCTAGGGTATAATGACCATTACATCCTCACAATCCAACAGATTTTAATCTTTTTAAATCCTTTCTTTTTGTTTTCAGACTTTGTGCCAATAGATCTGGATGAATGGTGGGCCAAGCGTTTCCTAGCCAATATAGACAAGTTATCCTGACACTCTTCTGGGACTCCTGGATCTTGACGGACGGTCAGGAGTTGAGACCTGAAGCAGGATGGCTCACAGAGGACAGGAAGCCCGACCAGGTGGAGGTGTGATGGGTTAAAATGCCTCGATGTGATTTGAATAGATGGACAGCGCTGGGCCGCTAACAAACAAACGAGAGAATCACATCACTTGAACTCGACAATCCATCCAACTCTCAATATTCAGTCTGTGACAGGCTGGACGCTGAGCGAAGATATCTTGAATCTCTCATTTTACTACTTCTCACTACAGAGATGTCATGTTACTTTGAAATGCAGTAAAATTGTATTTTCAAGAAGATCTGTGTTTGCATCTTTTTAAATGTCACAATGGATTATTTACTCACCTCATTGGTCATGCACACAGGGCACCAACATCTCTATAAATGCTCAGAGTAATTTGGATTAACTTTATATCCACTGCCATACTTTAATACAAATGAAACCTGTTGAGAATTCATGTTTGACCAAACAGTTAAGTTACACTTGCAGCATGTACAATGTACTCTAAATTGTTTTTCAGATTATTCTTCTAAACCACAAAAATAATACCAATAATGAAATCATGTGGAAAACAATATGAAACATTTTGGAGGGCTCATTAAAAAACAAAAAGTGGCAAACGTTAACAGCTCTATTCACCAGTGACCCATGATCAGTCTCTTACTACTTCAAAGCTCTAACACACATTTCAGCATAAAACTCCATGCATCTTCAGCTGTTATTCCACATGGTATAGCAGGAGGATTTTTAAATGTGGTTCTAGATATCTGTATTTCTGGTCTGACAAACTTTTCCGCTGCTTTCCCTCTTTATCATCATTCAGCATATAGACAAAATTGAGCCGGACAAGTTTATTTTTGCAGTACCAGGTCTTGAAAACAAGATGGCAATTTCAGAAAAATGCCATTTTACATGGCAAGGCAAGAAAGTCAACCATAACCTCTCAGTGATACCATTTGAAACACAGCTGAACAAAGAGCTTAAAGACATAGAAGTGTTTAGAAGCTTCCAGCAGTTCATCTTCACTCCATCTGAGCTTTTTAAGCCTTTTATGTGCTCTCCATAAGGGGGAATGAAGTACTCCAGAGGGGTGATTTTATGGCTTCAGATGAACAAAGGCCTGTTGTTCTCTTCAGAAAATGCAGATCTCCATCTTTGTAGTCCCTTCAGCTTCAGTCTACAGGCCACTCAGATCAAAACCAAGTCAGTCTGACGTGTTCATGTCTGTAAGGAGCTCTCAGTGCTTCTCCAGAGCTTTAGTCAGCAGATCATTGAGGCGGGAAATCATCGGTCGGGGATCATCGTTCAGGCCAGCTGTGATCATGGCGTTGTCATAGATCTGCAAAATATAGATAAAGAGAAATAAATACAGGAAACTGCACTGATAGACTTCAAAAAAATAATGCTTCAAAGTGTTAATGACCTGAAATACAAATTGGTACTCAAATAATAGCTGATACAATGGTAAAAGTCATGTCAAACTGTCTACTCATGTCTACTCTCGAGTTTCTCTTTCTAAAACAGAAATACTGTTTTCATTCCCAAGTTCATTCCAATCAATCGTTAACTCAATACTTTTCAAATTCAAAGCCTAACAGCACCTTTTGAGGCACTGTAATGCTTCTAATGTGAAAAATATGTGCAGGAAGTGTTGAGTTTCCAATAATTTAACTGATTGGAGAAGAATAAATGAGTAGAAGAGAAACATTTACATGACCGCTGGAATTCTTACTACTACTCTGTTCTTAATACAATCTAATTAAATGTGACCCACAGTACCTGCTCCAGAAGCAGACCAGCTAGTTCATTGTTTGACTCCTTCAGTTCGTGCAACTTCTTGATCAGATCGTGTCTGTCAGATGATGAAAAAACAAGAAAAGAACCAGATAGTGAGAGCTGGGCAATAACATACAATATTTTAAGTAATAATTGAATCTAATAAAATACCCTGCATTGATCTCCAGCGTGGGCTGCAGTATCTGAGCTCTCTCCTCAGCTGTGCGGGCCAGCTGCTGGGTGCGGAGGAAGTGGCGTGCAGCGCCCATCTCCAGCACTGTGATCATAGCTGGGTGGGTGTCCAGTCGAGGAGTCAGCTGGGGAGCAGATGAGAAAAAATTTGTTACATTTAGGACATTTTTCAGGCCAGTTGAACATTAAATGAGACCATCATTAAATCCTCTGATATGAAAAAGAAATAATCGCAGAAGGATTTAAATTCATGACTGAACCGATGAGGAAGACACATCTGAGGCCTCGAGTAGAGTCTTATTTTTACCTTTATGTTGGTCACTCGGGGCCCCAAAGAGTTCTTCATCCAGGATATCAGATCGTCGGCCTGCTCCTGCGTCAGGCGCTCAGAGGCTGCAGAGGAGGAAAGAAAACAGGAGTCAGTACTACAGACTTGACGGTGGCATTGTCCTGCTACACTGCTGGAAATACGAGAGGAGCAGACCGGGCTTGCTGTCTTCAAACTTCTCCTCCTTGTAGTGATCAACTACGATGTCTGTCTCGGCTGAGATCATCTTCTTCTTGTCAAACTCCCGGAGGTGGAGCAGGGTCAGCTCATCGAACTGCTCGTAGCAGAACAGCACCTGCACATACAGGAGAGACGCACATGACATTTCCACTGAGGTTTTCATCCATATTGTCCAGTTTTTAGATTAGCATTTCAGTGATATTTCTTTTATTCTCATCTGACAAGGGCAACTGACTATTATATAATAATTGAATGTGTTAAAATTTTCTAAAAGTGAAGACAGTGTGTTAAAGTTCAAGTCTCAAAGTGACTCAGATTTTTCCCAAATGACTTTTTAAAGTTGTATAAACTAAACTATTCTGATTACATTAATTCCATATTTACATACTTCAAATTAGCAAATCAATAAAAAACGAAAGATCAGGGGAGCTACTGTAGCCTGTTAGGTGTGTTTAGGCTGGTTTGAAAGCTGTTATTTGAACTCTGATGAGGACTAAACAACCAGACCAAAACTGAGTCTGAAAAGGTGGATCTAAACCCATTTCTCATCAGACTTTGATGCTGTTCTTTGGTGGGTAGAAAGCAAAGCAGAACAATCAGAGAAATATGTGACTTTAGCATGAATTTAAAATATAAACTATTAAATCCCATCACGGGAACTGTTGCAGAAAAAAAAGTATGTATTTATGCAAGATTAGTCGGTAACTGTAGTGATACAAATGCAAGGTTTGACTTGTCAGCACAAATGACATTAGTTTTAATCATTCCCTCTCACCTCCATGTCTTTCTGTTTCATGGCCTCATAGTAAGGGGAGTGCTCTGCAAGATGGCGGTTGGGGGCACACAGGTAGTAGATGTTGCGTGTGCCAGCCTTCATTCGAGAGGCGTACTCCATCAGATTGGTCTGCTGGCCCGCCGGCAGAGCAGAGGACTCAAACCTCAACAGCTTTGCAATATCCTCCTGTACAGACACAGCATGGAGGGTTACATCACAGTTAAGACACCAAATGTCTGCTGCTTAAAAAAAAAGGTTTCTTGTGTAAACACCTAATGTTCTGACATGTGCGGGAAGAGAAAAATCACCTTGACATCTTGTTCCTGGGTGGTGACGATGCCCTCCCTCATGAAGAGGCCGTAGTCCTCAAAGAACTTGTTGTACTTCTCAGGATCCTTCTTGCTCTGGTCCAGCAGGAAGCGGATTACTCTCTGCTGCAAAACATCCCGGAGCTTCCTGAAGCCAGAGGTGATGGTGCAAACATTAATCAGTGGATTATTACTGGAACACAAGTAGAAAGTGGAGAAATACATCGTGAACATATGAGTAAATATTTAGGTGGTTCTGTACCTGATGAGGGCGCTCTCCTGCAGCAGCTCTCTGCTCAGATTCAGAGGGATGTCCTCACTGTCCACCACACCTGTACACACACAATGTTTAGCTCAGCACTGAAAATAAAAATCACTTTTTTAAATAAAAAATAAGATTATGCGTCCTGATAATACAGACCTCGCAGGAAGCGCAGCCACTTGGGTAGAATATCGGTTGCTTTGGTCTGGATCAGGACTTTCCTGCTGTACAGAGCCACACTGGAGCCCATCTCCCTGCTCACGTCAAACATGCTCGGCTTCTGTTGACAAATAAAGTTTTCTTAATAAAACATAACTTAATGTAACTAATCTTTACAAGACAATTACATGATCGTTATACAGGTTGATTATTTTTAGGGAATGTTTAATATAAGTGACGAGCAGAAACAAAGAGAAACTGGCTGGTGAGGTTTTGCGCTCAGCTAGACAGTTAAAATAATGTTTAAAGTGTCAACACTGAGTGTGTGTGTATGAAAACACATTACACCTAAACCAAAAGCACTCAGTCCTGAGCTTCTCACCGTGTCAGGGACATAAAAGATGCTTCGGATGTTGAGCGGGGCGTCGGCGCGGTAGTGCAGCGTGTAGCGGGGGTGGTCATAGGACTGGGCGATGTAACGGTAGAACTCCTCGTGCTGCCAGTCACTAATCTCTTTAGGCTCCATCATCCACAAGGCCTGATGGGAGACATAGGTCAAACAACAACTAATAAAGAAATCCTACATATAATTCACAATAGGGGAAGCAACAGTTACATGTTTATTCCCATTTAGAACGTCCACCTCCGTTAAATTAGAGGCTCACCTGCAGAGTGTTGAGCCTCCGTCCGTTCAGGAAGATGGGGAAGCTGACAAAGTTGCTGTACTTTGTTACGACCTCTGAAAGAGATACAATAAGCTTGTAATCACATGCAGTGACACACTAACGTGTTTTATATCTGCAGTAATAGTTACAGCCGCTGAAGCGGCTCGAGCAGTTCTACCTTTAACTCTGTCCTCAGAGGAAAACTCCTTGCAGTCGTCTTTGAGGTGCAGCACGATCTTTGTTCCCTGTTGAACGCCGCTGGCCTCAGCGATCTCAAACACTCCAGAGCTGAGGAGGACGACAGAGTTATAGTCATTTCACAGATGTGTGTATCTTTGTTCTGAATCACACTGAGGAAATTTCTCTTTCACCACTCTTGAAGGTTGAAATAAAACACTTTCTTTCCTCGCTTTCATCCCCATCCCTCATCCTCACCCGTCTGAGGACCACTTGTATCCAGGTACGCCAGGCTCTGAAGACTGGGAGTAGACGTCAACCCGGTCGGCCACCATGAACGCAGAGTAGAACCCCACCCCGAACTGACCAATGATGGTGCTGCTAGCCTCCGCCTGGTTCTGCAGGGCGTCCAAAAATGCCTGCAGTGTGCAGAGGAGATGATTATTATGACACACATTATAAATAGAAGTGTTTATAGATGTGAATGGATTAGTTGGATTATTTTTTTAGTTGAGTGTGGATGAAGCTCTACAACAGTCACCTTTGAGCCTGAGCGGGCGATAGTCCCCAGGTTGGCCACCAGCTCCTCTTGGTTCATCCCAACTCCGGTGTCCTGTTAGAGACAGAACCAGACCGTCATCATAGCTTGTTGTATAATATTCATCCACCAGGTGGCAATAAGTCTCAAAAACAGACCTGTAACCAGTCCACCAGAAGCCCTTTTTCACTGCAGTAACCTGGTTCTTCATTGTGTTTCTATTGTATGTTACAAACTGGAACATTTTGGATATACCTGATAAAAAGGCTACAGCTGAACCAACTATGTGCTGCTGTGTGGCAGAAACAAAAGTCCAGCCTTTGACGAGGCTTACACATGACACTTTATTCCTGCACTGGAAAACGGGGATGAATGAAGTATCTATCTCTCTACTCAGCTAGTCGTATGTTAAACCAAAAATCATCACAAAACATACAAAAGAATAATACCAATCAACCACAGTTCATGCACATCTTATGCACTCGTGGGTATACCTGAATTGTGAAAATGCCCTTAGCACCATCGGTCTGCAGGTGGATCTCCATCGGAGCCGTTGCCCCACCTGCTGTGATCAGTTTGTGGCGCAGTTTTTCCAGAGCGTCGCTGCCGTTGGAGATCAGCTCTCTGATGAACACCTGGTGAGAGAAGTGGGAGACGCAGCAAATCAGCCAGAGAAGAACAGTTAGAGATAATGAACTGAAGTGTCAGTCGAGATAAGTTGTAGCACAAACCCTGTTACCTCTTTCTCTGAGTACAAGGACCTGGCAACAATGTCCAGCAGTTTTTTCGTCTCAGCCTGAAATTCATGTTTGGAGAAGGTGCCTGCATGGATCAGAGGTGGAACAACATTCAGAACAATATATTCTAACAAATGTCTCTACATGCCATATCATCAAGGAGGATTATAGTCTGCAGCTGTTACAGCACCTTGTACAGACTCTGTATCGCTGATGATGGTGTGCAGAGGCTCCTCTTCAGGCTCTTTCTCGGCCTCCTGGGTGCTGTAGTACGACTGCTGACTGAAGCCGAGGCAGGACCGCTGGGAGCTCCATACTCTGGGCTGAGTGCTCCACCTCTGCTGCTGTCCAACCTGCAAGCCTGATGAGAGATAAAGTCAGCCAACGGAGCTGCAGCAGTGACAATTTTGTCTTTTTGGATGGCTTTACTAACCAAAAACCTCTATTCTATGTATATCTACATAGTAAGTGAAGAATAAGACACTTATTGGATGACTCTCTCCTATAGTGAAGTATAAGAGAAAATTTTAGGAGAAGCTTTCAAGTGATGTTCAGAACTGCACTGACAGGTGTAGACAGAAACAGCACGGCAAGTTCAAGTCTAACTGATTAGCCATGATTAAAAATGTTGCAGTCCTGTGACCGGAAAGGCCCAACTACAGTGTTTCTGTCACTTGCACTCAAAGATCGACTCTTCTGTCACTGCTACTGCGTTGATTGTAATGTAAAACAAAGTGCAACAAAGCAGGAAAGAGAGCATTGTTTATAAATTTAACCAAACAGCACGTAATCCCCTCAAGTGTGAAATAAATTAATGCATTATAATCATGAAAACAGGATTTTCCTAGGACTAAAACCGTTACATCGCTACAATCACCATATAACACCCACAATGTTGGTATAAATCCCTTGGATGCACTTTTGCATTGAGTAAAACACTGGCTACAAAGGTAATATCTTCACAGCCGGTAAGGAAATAAAAGTTATCACAGCAACCAATAACTCTTGATACATGACATCTATATAAAATTTTTTTTTTTTTAAAAAAACACTTGAGAGACACTGACAATCCGGCTATGTCTTAGTCTCTTTATTAGGTTTTCAGACCAAAGGAGGGGAGATTCCTTTACAAACTCTGACTGCACTGAAGCATGCTGACATTGAACTAAGGCATATCAAGATGTTATGAGATTTCTTTTTGATCCCTGTGGAAGTGAAACAATCTATTATGTGTACACGAGCCTGATAATAAATTATACTAGACTAAAAACTAAATATACAACTGATGTAATAACTGAGAACTGTAAGAAACATCAATTTAAATTAATCTGTAGCTTCTAATTCATGTGCAGTTGCACAGCAGCTCGTCGTATCAAACCACAGGCTGATTATTATTATTATTAAATCTGTATTTAACCAGGAAAGGTCCCATTGAGATTAAAAATCTCCTTTTCAAGGGAGTCCTGGCCAAGACAGACAGCAGCACAAACTAAGAACAGGTCAAACCAAAACAGACACAAGCCACGCAGACATTATTACAACACACAGTAGTCTAAAAAGCACAATACAAGCACAGCATCAGCTAAAACAACAACACCTCGATGACTCGCTCTCTGGGTGAAAAATGAAGCGTTCAGCTGCAGCACAGTTTACTGTCAGCTAGCCGGCTAGCCTAGCTCGAACTTAACAGAGCTTACCTGCAGTGACGGAGCGCGAGACAGTGCAACGGCTCAGCCCTCGCGCACATAGCGTGAGTCGTGAGTTGGTCCTCTGAGAGGAACCGAGAGCGAACCGAGCCAGCGCGAGGCAGCGGGACATGATGACACGCGAGGGGGACGAGACAGGTCGCGAGACAGGTCGCGAGACAGGTCGCCTGACCGTGAGACACACGCTCTACAGCGACGGTGGTATAGGAAGGACCCGCGAGCTACGTATTGTAATGACGTAGGCAGGGCGTCCATCACCCTGCCTGATTAGTAGTGATGGGAAGTTCGGTTCTTTTTTAGTGAGTCAGATCATTTGACTCAGCTCACCAAGAAGAGCCGGCTCTTCATTTTACCACTTATACTTTCTATAATTCAGCCAAATGCAGCGCTGTTTTGACTTATGATTTATATGTGTGCACATATATCACTTAAATTATTCAATACATGCTTTGTACTGAAGTATTCAAAAGTAAAAATTACATTTTCTAATATCAATAAATTGCTGTAGCCTGGGGTTGTTTAGCTCAGTTGGTAGAGCGTCCACCCCATGTACGAAAGGCTCAGTCCTTGCCGCAGCGGCCCAGGGTTCAAATCTGACCGGTGGTCATTTGCTGCATGTCATTCCCCATCTCTTTGTCCCCACATTCCCGTCACTCTCTGGCTGTCTCTATGTAATGAAAGCTTGAAAAGGCCAAAAAAAAAAAAATAGCTGTAGCCAATTGTTTTCCCTTGTAACTCTCTGAAACCACCCAATGAATGCACTAACTTGCTTGTAGATCCACTCTGCTACACAAAGCAGATAGAAACACATATAAAAACTTAAGCATATAAGTTTAAAAAAAGGACAGCTATTGACTGTTAGATGCATGTGACGTTCAGTCAGTGCATGCATGGAGCACCGGTAGCGCACCGTATTACTTTACAAAAGAAAAGAGCCAGCTCTTTGAACCAGCTCGTTCACAACCGACACCTTACTACTGATTAGAAGAATTGTTTTAGTAGTCATCCTTACTATAAATTAAACAAAAACAATGAAATAAAATATATTATAGGTCTAGTGTGTAAGATTTAGGAGTATCTTATAGCAGGAATTGAACATAATAATTAGCATGTTTTCATGAGTGTATAATAGCCTAAACATAAGAATCATTTTTGTTTTTGTTGCCTTAAAGTGAGCCCTCTATATTTACAGTGAGAGCCGGTCCTCCTCTACAGAGACCATCATATTGAACGGCTGTTTTTCTATGTAGCTATGTTTCTACAGTAGCCCAGAGCAGACAAACCAAACATTGCCAGAGTTTTTCCTACATACTTGGAAGGAGAGGGTTTTCTAAGTTTAACTAAGGTTAACTAAGGGCTTTCCTTAGTCAGGGGTTGTCAGTTTACTCAATGATAAAGTAGACAGAAACAGGGTCTCCTCAGGAAAAAGGTTGCAGACCACTATTAAGACCTCAAAAAAGATGTCATCCTGGCCCCAAGATAATTGTGATGGACGATTCTTTTTCTAGTGTTTTAGACTAATTCATCAAATAATTGTGAAAACAATTTGCAGATTAACAATGAAATTAATCTTTAGTTGCAATCCTAATGCTGACCACAACAGAAGTCTTTTCAAACAGAAAAAATAGAAGCAAAGTCTGTGGCACACAGGTTTATTTAACAATATGGTATATAAGTACGAAATGAGCCATTTGAACCAGTTTGTACAGTGATTTCATTCTTATTTTCTGCATATTTACAGTACTGTCTAGCTGCATGATTTACATTAGAGAACAGTTTATCATCAATTCAAGTTTAATGCAAGAGAGAAAATGATGCACAAAACTCTCTCTGAACACAAATTAGCAGTCAAACAAGTTAGTTTCCCACCACAGGCAAAAGAGGTTCAAGATTCAATGACTTTCTTTAGACTGAGGGAGAGACAAAGCAATTTTTTAAACATTTGCAAGACAATTTCTGGGTCCAAGCCAGTAAAAAGAACATTCCGGCACCTGTGAACATTAACAAGCTTCAATGCAGGGTTCTTTTACACCTGCCTTTTGTGTTTGGGTGTGTGCAATTGTCCCTAGATCTATACAAATACTCCCAATAGACTCTGCAAACAGGAAAGAAATTAAGGCTTTCCTAAAGGCAGTCCTTTTGAAAAATGGCATATTAGAATAAATTAGCCAGGAACAGAGAAACTGAGCGAGAGGTGAAACCTGGCAAAAAATTCCCAGACAAATAATTTTACAGTCTTCTCAACACAAATACGATATTAATTTGCAAAGGTACAAAATAAAAAAAAAAATTGAATAATAAAATGAAATATTTTTTGTTTTGAGAAGTTTTGTTAAAAAAGTCAATACCAGAGCATAACAAATGAAAAACAAATTAAAACAACACAAAGACCAGGGCAAAATTCTTGCATGACTGGTCTGAACCAAAAATATATTCTTTGTGTCTTTGTTGTCTTCTTTTCAACAGCAATTATTAAATCACTCTGTGTTGGAAGAAAAAGCAGTCCCTTGGTTTAAGGAAAGTTCACAGTCTGTAGGCCTCATATGACTCATTTGTTTGTATTTCTTTTAGCTTTTTACATCAGCAAGTACAAAAATTTCTCGGCTGAAAACAGAACAAGGCCTTTCTTCTGTCAGAAAATGCTACAATCCTTCAACAAACTTCTCCAGCGTGTCTCCCGTCGCGTCCCCCACCATACTCATGTCACTACTCAACCCCCCTCTGTTTGGTGTGTTAAGTTGCGGGAGCATGGCACTCTGCTCCGGTGTTCCCATGTGTCCCTGCTCCATGGACCCTGACATGGGGCCTCCAAGGTTAGGGTGGGGAGAGCTGGAGTGAAGGGCGCCGTGCTGAGGTGAGGGCTGAGGCTGTATCCGTGGGGAAGGACTGGAATGCGGGGGCTGCTGTGAAGGCGGACGGGGCGATTGCACTGGAGCTGGGGAGCGTACTTGGTTTCCCAGGGTGTTTGCCATTGTTTGGCCAGGTAAGTGAGCTCCTCCCTGGGCTTGGCCTTGGAGCATGTGGGGTTGTGGACTCATTGAGTTGGCCTGCGCTGGAGAGCCCATCTGCTGCTTTAACATCTGCTGTTGCTGTTGCTGCTGAAGCATGCGTTGCTGGAGGAGGTTCTGGGTCCCATCCATGCCCATGCCAGGTTGGCCCATTTGGGACGTGGGAGGGAGCTGTCCCATGGGCCCCCCACCTCCTTGCATAGCCATTTGCTGCTGCATACGGAGCTGGGAGTAGCTTGCTGGCCCTGGCTGCTGCTGGGGGAACTGACCATGGCCCTGAGGCATGCCTCCCTGCTGCTGCGCCTGCTGCTGCTGCTGCAGCTGCTGCATCCTGAGCATCTGCTGTCTGCGGTACAGTTGGGGATTGCCATTTTGAGCAGGATTCATCATCTGGCCTTGAGGGCCCATGGTTGCCATGCCCTGGGACCCTGCCTGCTGAGGAGGCTGCTGCTGTGGTGCCATCCCTGGCCTCTGCACCTGGTTTGCCATGGCTGCAATGGCCTGCATACCTGCCTGCATACCTGCCTGAGACCCCAGCATCGCCTGAGGGTTCTGCTGCTGTGCCTGCTGTTGTTGCTGTGGCTGATTTGCCTGGTACTTGGCTGTCCTCTGTTTAATGAAGGCGGCCATGAGATGGGGGTTAGACTTGAGGATGTTGAGGACCTGTTGTTGCTGCTGGGGGGAGCTGGGAGATTTGAGGGTACGCAGCAACTCCTGCAGAGCACTCGGAGCAATGTTACCAGGTATCCCCCGTGGCATGTTATGCTGCTGTGGCGTCATGCCCTGCTGTGAAGTCCCCTGGGGAGGCATGACCCCAGGCATTTGGAGACCCTGTTGCTGGGGCATCATTGGCCTCTGCATGAGCTGGCCCTGCTGAGGCATGGGATTTCCCTGAGCCTGCTGAGGGGCCATAGGGCCTTGCTGAGGAGGGACCTGTGGTTGATGACTTTGGGGATTCTGCATTGGACTCTGGATCCCTGGACCCCACTGGCCCTGCTGCATAGCCTGCATCACTTGGGGGCCCCGTGGCCCCTGCATCATCTGCATTTGGCCTTGCATGGGCCCCATCATACGTGGGTGGTTCATAGCCATTCCATTCATGGTATAATTCTGCTGCTGCTGCTGCTGCTGCTGCTTCACCTTGGCTACCATCTCGATCTGTCTGGCCACCTTCAGGGCTGCAAGCAGTGGCTGCTGCTGCTGCTGTTGTTGTTGTTGTTGTTGTTGTTGTTGCTGTTGTTGCTGCTGCTGTTGTTGCTGCTGCTGCTGCTGTTGCTGCTGTTGTTGTTGTTGTTGTTGCTGTGGTAGCTGAGGCTGCTGTTGGTGTGGCATATTAGGCAGAGGTGACTGCTGCTGATGGAGAGGGGATGACTGAGGGCCTGGTTTGCCCTGTGCCACTGGAGTTGGAGGCTGGCTGCTACGGCCATTGTTGTGGAAACCTTGGGAAATATTGGCAGGGTTTGGTGGCGGCTGTTGTTGTTGGGGCTGGTTGGGCATGGGTTGGGGAGTCTGGGGTGTATTAGGCTGCTGCACAGAGTTGGGGGTGTCAGGGGCAGCTGAGGTAGGTGGAGATGGCATGGGCATACCCCTTCCAGCCATGGTGGCCATTCTGCGGCGCATCATTTGAGCCTGCTGGAGCCTGTGCTGCAGCTGCTGCTGACGGAGTTTGTGCTTGATGTTCAGACAGAAGGGAACAGGACACTTGTTCTCCTGACAGTGCTTGGCATGGTAACAACATAAAGCGATGAGCTGTTTGCACACAGGGCAGCCACCATTTGTCTTGCGCTTGCAGCCCTTGGTGTGTTGAACCACTCTCTTCATCTTCTGGCATGAAGGCAAAGAACAGTTGGCATTTCGACACTGGCAGGCGTGGACCAGAGACTGGATGCAGCGCTGGATGCTGAGACGTCGGCTCTCCTGAGGGCTCTTGGAGGCCTCTCCACCCTGACCATTGCTGTCGTCATCTATACCCAGGCCCCACTTCACCATCTGGTGCTCATGGCCCTTAGCATTGTAGCAGTTAATGCATAGGTCGTAGTCCTGATGACAGGTAAGGAAGACCAAATTAGGATCAAGTTAAGATTTTAATTCAATTAAAAACTGATACAGATATAGATTTCAAAACATCTCACTAAAGTGCCACTATTCCCTACCTCGCAGACGGTGCAGTGCCAGCGAGTCTCCACGTGGTGCTTGCACTCGTTGCAGGTGTACACAAAGCGGTCCTGGCCCTGGTTGTGCAGCTCTACCAACATACACATCGTGCTCCATTTGCACCTTCTCAGTGAGCTGAACTCCCAGTGCTTGTCCCTGGCCAAAGTAAGAAAGGCATCACGGCCATCCATCAGGTCACAGGTCAGCATAGGATCGGGGTCCATGATAGGTGGCAGGGTGTTAATGACAGGCCCAGCATGGAGGTGGATAACAAAGAACACCTGGTAAAAGGAGGAGGAGAAGAGAAACACGTCCGTTAGTTAATAGAATAACTGTAACTAACTACCAACTCTCAGTCCACCCCCATGTTAAAGACTACTGCAATGTTGTACGGAATAATATTTTTAATTATGAGGAATGGACTGCAAGAAATCTGTTCAAGTTGGTAGGGTTTCCCCACCTCCTTATGTTTCTCCATCGTGGCATAGAGCTTCTGGGACAGATCATTGGCTACATTCGGCATCCCAGGCTTCTTCTTATTGGCTCGGCTGACGCTGCTCTTGTTTTTGTTGGTTTTCTTGTTATTCTTCTTTTTGGCATTCTTGCTGTCAGCTTGGGCTCCCTTGAAATAGATGGACATGAACATTCAGAGAAACAGAGATTGCACAACAGGCAAGATGAGGTTATGCAATTAAGCTGAGTGGTTAAACAATGCCTGAGTGACTAGTGAAAGCTTTTACATAATGAGGACTTGAGGATGATAAAATCTGGGCTGAAACAGAGCCCTAAGCACCAGGTCGTTGATTTAGGCATAACGAGTATTCGTCTTATGAAATCTATTTCAAAATGTTCAATCAACCTATTCATTTAACTCACCTCTGTCGTCTCAGAGGAGGCTGTGTTTTCCTCCTTCTTCCTCTCCTCCTCCTCTTGCTCAAGTTCCTTAATGCTCTCCTCCAATACATTAGGCCAAAAGTCACCCTCGAAGTATGGCAGCTCGTAGGCACTGGTCAGCCGGTCCTCTGTTGCCTGCTTGAAAATGTCCTGAACACAGACAAACCAGGTTTCCATCAAGGAACATAGTAGCATAGCTCATAAAGAGAACGTCTACAAGTTTTATAAAGTTGAATTTGAAAATTTCAATTGCTTTTTAGAATGACAAAAATGTTTCCACTGACATGAACATTAAAACATTTAGGGAAAATGGTCTACTGGAGCATACTGCAAAGACTACTCTGAATCATTTCACTATATATTGTGGTAATGGTTAGAATTGTAGTTTTTGAGATTACAATTTTCACAATCTATAACAAACACAAGGGGGAGCTCCCCCTACATTGCACACTTGTTGGTCTGGACACATTGGCTAATAAATATTTTTGGTCAGCGAGACAGAATGCACGGCTCGAAGCATATCAATACTCAGGTTTAGAAAAAAGCTGATAGACAATTTATACTGGGATACCTAACACCATCAATATTTTTATAATATAGTAAATAAGTCCAAACTTCATTTTATATATGTGATATGTTCATTACTGTTTATTTTTCAATAAGATCATGTTAAAGCTAATTTATCATTTAGACAGGTGCAACCATCTCTCTCGGAGAAAATCCTGTTGCAACGTGATTACGAAGTGCCAAAGAAACTAAATTATTGTCTAGGCTTAGTTTTAAAAAGATGCAGCACAAACCAGTAAAAAGTAATTATCGTACCATCATACCAATTATTATTATTACTGCTAATACTACTACCACCCACTGCCTACCTACTCAATGTACAGTTACAATTGGTGGAAAAATTACTATTTAAAATGATTAAATGATTATTGCAAGTAAATTACAAATCTTGAGACATGCGATCATTTTCTGACCTTGTAGTCGTGTAAGATCCTCTCAGCGAAAGCCTTGTCCAGCATCTTTCTGTACCACTCTTGAAGCCTCTTGGGTTTGGGGATCTTCTGGTCAGGAGGGTGGCAGTGGAAAATGTAGTCATCTCCTTCACTGGGTGGGCAGGCCCAGATGTGACCTGTCACATACCTGAGGGCGACAAAAACTTATCAGCCACTTAGCACTTGCAGGAATGATGTATACAGTATTAGCTGGAAGGTGTAAAACACTACACAGTGTTAAAAACTACTCACCCCAGTTTTTTCACATACTCCAGGTAACCTATTAGGATCTCATGGTACACTGCAGTCCTTAGCAAACGTGGTTTGAAGAAGTGAATACTATCGAGGTATGATATGTAAACCCGTCTGCAAAGCAAATAGGGAAAATTAAATCAAAGCGTAATTCACGCAAAATACCAAAAGAGAAAAATAATATACATTGTTTTTATCTTTTCTGTAGTTTTACCTGGTATTTGGAAAGGGGCACTCTGAGCCGTACTCCTGGACATGCATGCCAAAGAAACAAACGTCCACCCCGTCTATTTCCTCAAATGCAAAAAGTGCTTTGGTTCTGTAAGGGAAGCTCTCAACCATCTCGCCTGAGTCCACAAACCTGAGGAAACAGAAAATCATAGTACAATTACAGTACAGTTACAAGCAATCGAACAAATGCAGTTTTATAGAGAATGTGGGAAAGAATTATTTTGGTTGCCAGAGCCAAGATAATTTGGATAATATAATAATGTCCATGGTCAGGTAGGGCACATTTTTAGTGCACTTACATTTTTCCAGCCTTAGGCCAAGACAACGGAGATCTATATGAAGGATGTCATTATTTAAGACATTTAAATCAATGGCCTAGAGGTTTAAGATACTGACTATATAATCATAACATTCCTGTTACATCATCCCCCATCTACCTTCATTTTCTATCACCTCTACATTGCCTTTATCAAATTAATGGGAAAATATCCCAAAACAATACTTTAAAGTCAAAACATGGCTTTAACAGGGCCTGGTGATGTGGCAAGTCCTCCTGGTGTTTTTCAATTCCTTATAATCACTATTTAAATACTGTATCATACATAGCAAATACACAATAATCACTTATCACATTTCCTTAATAAAGGACTTAAATAATCCCCAACGTCTCTCCTGGTTTGTTGCTCAGATAAGTTCTTAGGTGGTATGAAGTTCCCAGCTGGGCTTGCAGTTTAAAAAAAAGAAGCAGCCACACAATGAAAACTACCATGTTGTTCCAGATTTGACCAATGCTACTGCAAATCAGGAGAGAGGCTCTTTATCAGCAGGTGAGAACCTTACCTAGACTTCATGCCAGGCTTAATCTCCACAGTTTTGTCAGAGCTGGCCACCACTCGCACAAACACCTCCCCGGCCTCTGGGTGGTTCTGCCTTTTCAAGTACTTGTTCACTCTGTCCTCAATATATGTCCCTAACCTTGTAGACTGTAACCCTTTATAAACACAAAATGTTTTTCATTAAGTCAAGTTCAAACAGACTTTAACATGCTTAAATGAAGGGAAATTTAATTGACTTAAATGTTACTACTTCTATTTTACTACTATGTTTAACTTACTTTTGGCTGAGAACTTATTCTCCTTTCTCGTTTTGCCAGACTTCTTCAGACAGTTATCACAGATAAAGCTAGAAAAAGAAAAGATCAAACTATGGTTTAGTATCAGCATACAGTAGTTCCAGCAAGTACAAATTCCTGTTGAATGAATTCTGTGTGCTAACAGACCTGGATAGCTGTCCAACAACTATAGCAAGACTTACCCTGATGGCCAAATGACATCATAGTGCAGCACGCAGATCTGATGCATCTTTCGTCCACAGTCTTTACATTCAACAAACCTGCAATGACAAACATTTGCTTTTTCTGTGCTTTCTTCGCAAAAAAAAAAAGAAGTTTCATTGCCGTCACATTAGTGTCACACTGAAGTTGCTGTCCAGGTAGTACTCACGGTTCAGAGTCCAACATGTCATTTTTCTTCTTTTCAAACTGCTCTTTTGATATCATGCTGCATGAAAGAGATAAAGAGACAACCAAGTTTATGTTGGGTCCTACTATTGAAACTCCTCTCCACAGAATGAAGGCCAGAGAGAAAACAGCCTGATAATCTCGCAAGTTGATCATCAGGTGGTGGTCGGCCACCCGGGCCTGGTAACTTACGTCTGTGGCTGTGCTGGGTCGTCCCCCAGGGTCACACTGTTGCCCTGGATCTCGTTGAAGCACTTCTCACAGAAGTGATACCTGTCGGCAATAAGGCCATATTTGGGTGAACTGCAGCCAGCACACACAGTAGCAGCACAGGCAAACCGGCGCACAGGTGGCAGAATGCAGAGTAAACGGGGCACAGGAAAACAACCGAAGACAGAGCATGGGCAGTGGACAGACGGAAGGACACATACACACACACAGGCAGAGGTACAGATTAGTCACAGTTGAAATGGTCATGATGCAGCCACTCTCATTCAAACTGGAACAGAAATGGGGGAAACATGCTAAAATGCTATGTTAATGAATAGACGGATGAATGTTTGAACACAACCTACTACATGTCGACATTACAAAATCTAACTGCATGCTGGAATATGAAAACAACAAAAAAACTACTACTCACTACTATCATTTGTAAAATAAGCAACATGCATTATGAACTGATGAATGAATTAAATGGTCATGCCAGGGGAGACGTAATGGCAATGCAAATACAAATGTCCAGGTCTTGTAGGAACACTCTTTGTTTACGTGACTAAATTCATTTATTACATTTATTTCAGTCCTAATATTTTAGCGTTTTGATCAAGATTTGGTCAAATTATAAAACACTGCTTAGATCTCTGTTGAAAATTTGTGAATTCCACTAAATTCTCATAAGCAATGACTTTTTGTTTAAAGTGTTAAAGTTGGTAAACCTCACAGCATTTAGTGGCGAGTATCTGCAATAATTCAATGGTGTTGCATTAGAATGATATTGAGGTGCAGTAGCAGATTCTGCACAGCAGGGGGAGCTTTGGTGTTGGTTCTCAGGCACAACAGACAACACAGGGCCCGATCGTGCATATTCTGCTTGGTCACAATATACAATTCTCAGTGGTGTCTGTGACACCCCTATAAAGGAAAGATTATCATGTGAATCTTTGTTGATTGGTATGGCTGTATGTGAGGTGGTATCTTAGGCCATGTATTATATTTTGAGGATGAAGCTGCACACTGTCTCTCGATAACCCTTCCTTCACCTTTTTACCCACTTCTACCCCTTCACTTAGTCATCCATTTTTACCTGTTCTGGTAGCTGTAGTAGGTGCCATCCCTGGAGATGGTACACAACTGTTTGCCATAGCAACACAGCGTCTGGGGTGAGAACTCAAACTGTGGAAACATCAGGCAAACATTAATAATCCGTATCACTGTTACAGACATGTTGTACACAACTTAAGTCACATATAGTTAAAGATAAATGTAAAGAGGAGGATAAATATTGTAAATATGCTCAAGTGCCATCCTGTATCGTCTCACCTTCCTGCCGCAGCAGTAGCCCAGGCCCTGCATGACGGGATCAATCTCTGCCTCAAACACTTCTGCCAGTTTAGTGCAGTACTTGTAGACACGGGATGTTTTACGATTGTACAACCAGGCGTTGTTGAACATGAGCCACACATCTTCCACATACTGCCACGGCTCCTGGTACTGACCCGTATCCAGCTTGCGCTTGATGGTGGATAAGTCAATGGGGTTCTTCACAATTTCAAAATAGTCCTGTGCAGCAAGAGAGATACATTTATATAAATCAGTAAATCATGCTTAATAGTATTTTTTTTGTGGGTCTTGTAATATCTCAATTAAAATATGTGTGTGTATACTCACAGGGATGCCCAGCAGCATGGGGTCTACAGGTTGTCTGAAGGGCAGTGACTCAGGGTCTTGCCTGTAGAGGGCCTCAAGTGTCGGCATTAGGGCTTGTCTCAGCTCCTCTGGCTTGAAAACTGGACAGACAATAATTACGTTAGAAGAAAACTAAAAACAAACAGCATACCAGCAAATGCACAATTTTTAATTCAAAGATGACAAATGCACTGAGACAAGCCCTATCCAAGTGAACACAGGCATACAATTTCACTTTTCTTTTTAATGGACTCCACTGCAATGTGAGCTGAAATTAATATATTTATCTATGAATTAAGATAGATTAACTTGATAACTTGCAATTTTAGCTCCATGACACATATTCTTCAGATGTTTCTATCACACCACAATATATTGTTCTGCAATTTATACAAAAGAGATCTGTGTTCTTACTTTTCTTGCGGTTCTGAGTGGTGGAGGTGGTTGATGTGCTGTTGGCCCCACTCTCCTCCTCTTCTTTGGGTTCTACCTTCATCTCCGGCTTCTTCTCCTCAGTCTCCATTGGTTCCTGCTTTGGCTCTACTGCATCTGGCTCCTCCTTCTTGACCAGCGGGGGTTTGGTTTCATCATCCTGCTACATGAACACAACCATCATGGTCAACTAGCTATCCTACAATGCTGAGACATGAAACCATCAAGTATTGATGCATAACCCTTTGCTTGAGGAAAGCGAATAACCACAAGTCAAATGTACTTTTCTGGACATGAAATGTGAGCAGAGCTGGTTGGTTGTTGGATGGCATTTGCAATAGTAACCAGGAGATCAAACAGAATATGGCTTCATGTCTGACCTACAGTAGACATAAGGAAGCTTTTTTCTATTTCTTGCCTTAGCAATGCCTTTCTTACCTGGAGATTACAGAATTGTCTTGTGAACATACCTCCATTTTTATATCTGTCTGCTTCTTCCCAGAGTTGCTGTTATCTTCTTCATCTTTTATTTCAGGTTTGGCTTCAGTGCCACTCACGTCCGGCAAAGCTTGCTGGGAGCTCAGCTCAGCTACAGAGGCTGGGGTGGGCACTCTGTTATCAATACTTGCTGCTGCCTGGGATAACTTCAAGAAGAGAAGGAAGAGACATTTTGATCACAAAAGAGACTTTATCAACCAAGTCATACTGACTTATAAGCAAATTAATTGACTGGCAATTCTCTCTGAACAAAATCTTGACATCATTATGTTTGGTCAAATTGTTTGGTCAAAGCTTTAGCTGAAGCTGCAAGCAACCCAAGCAACTCTTCAGTAAGAACTAGTATCTCACCGGTGTGCTGGGGTGCTGTGCCTGCACTGAGGTTGGCTGCTGCATCTGGCTGGGGGGTTCTGTTTGGGGCTGCAGGGGTGTGAGCGGCAGGGAGGGATCAGGGGGTGTGCCCATGGCTGATTGGGGGCCAGGGAGGTTACTGGGTACATGGGTTGGGGTGGAGGAGGGCCCACCCACAGAGGCCGGGGTGGAAGGCCGCGGTGCCACCTGTGCCTGTGCAGAAGCATGATGGTGCTGCTGTTGCTGCTGCTGCAGCTGCTGTTGCTGAGGCTGCAGGCTGGCAGGGGCATTGGGTGGAGGGGTGGCACGCAGGGTGGGCTGTGCTGCAGGGCCACAGGGTATCTGGGAGCCAAGGGATCCCAGCGCATTTAGAGGGAGGTTAGAGTTCTGCGGCTGCTGGAACAAAGACGGATGCGCAGTTAGCATACCAATTCACAACATTCATATAGAGCAGACCACATGGTGTTCGGACAGGAAAAAAATCTAAGAGCACTCAAAATGTTTCTCTCAGCACAGAGCAAGTCTCCTCACCTGTGTGACAGCAGCCTGTGTTATGGGCTGGCCCAAGCCTACATTCACATTCATTGCTCCACCTGCAGCTGCAGTGAATTGGCCTTGTGGCAGGAACTGGCCCTGGTTGGCTGGCTGAGCTACCATGTTATTAGCATGACTACCCATCATTCCTTGAGTCTGAGGCATCCTTGACGGAGACATGCCCATCTGTAAAAGAGAAATCAGATGAAAGACAAAATCATTATGGCAGCAGGCCTCTAGTGTTCAATAAACGCCAAGTAAAATAAACTAAGTGAATGGAATGCAGCATACATGCAGGCCTGTGGTGTAACAGAGTGCTAAATCAAAACATGACATGGCAATAGATCTAAAGACAGTGAGGAACACTACAGATTACTCATTGACAGCCAGGCAGCTGGTTCATAAATGGATCAGGACCTGTGTCAACCACAGGCAGCACATTCCATATTGATGCATGATTTGGAGTAAAAATGGTAACAGACTAAACAATCAAAGACAGCAATCAAAGTGAAGAAGAGCAAAAAAGTGAAGGAACAAGCAAAAGTTTGACTGAATGGAGCAAGAACAGGACAAACTGGGGACAAAAACTGAAAAATGATTCAAAGAAGAAGTTTAAGAGAGAGAGAAAGTGTAAGACAAGCTTAGAGGAAAAAAAATAAACAAGGAGGAAGATCTAACCGCTGAGACAGAGCTCATGTTCATCTGCTGTGGATGGTTCATGGGGGAGGGAGCACGTGCTCCCATGGGTGCCTGAGACATCTGCGCATTCTGCATTGCCATCGGGTTAAACTGATTGATTCCTGTGAGAGCAGATACACACACAATTATTTACCTGTTTATTATACCTGGGAGTTGTAATTTAATATTCCATATCCTACTGGGCTGGCAGATGCGCTGAACCAGCTTATCACAGCTGTGACAAATGCATTCAACTTTAACTGGTTAAACAATCACAGGAAACTAAAACTCACTTAAAAAAGCAGGGTAACATAAATGTTAACCCATTCACAAACTTGAGAATTTAAGGGTGTTTCCCTGGACTGCTAAGAGCAAAAACATACCTTGGGGCACCTGCATACGGTTCATGATCTGATTTGGCATGTTTGGCAACGGGACAGGTCCATCTGAGAGAAGACAGAATATATAAACGTTCATTTATAAGTTACAGAAATGTTTTGTACTTGTATCAACTGAGAACTGTAAATAGTTAAAAGAAGCCGATATTCAAAACCCTAAAGTGCTTTTCCCTTTTAGTAATTTGTCATGCAGAGGGTTAAGAGTTTGGCTACTAACTGGGAGGTCGGACGGCCTGTCCTGGGCCCATGGTGTTGGGTTGAGCCATGCCAGGTTGCTGAGGCCCAGCTGTGCCCACCATGCCAGGCTGTTTCTGGAGCCGTGAGCGTCTCTTCTCCTCCAGTTCCTTCTGGATTTTGTAGATTTTCTCTGCCAGGAAGTGGTAATACTCATCCTAGTAAAAGGATGGGAAGAAACAAAAGCCAGACAAGACATTTAAAAAAAGAGTTATGAACGTGTATCCTGGTCTCAGGTTCTGATTGAAATTCTCTGCCCTCATTGTGACAAGAGATAGGCTGAATCCGAAAAATTAAGTAGACAGGTCGTACTGGTGTAATGCTAAAAACAGAAGTAGTGTATTGTATTAGTTACCCTGCTGTTAGCGGACTCATACATGTCACCCTCAACCTTGCGTGCATATGCCACCAGGTTCTCCATTCGCCGGTCCTTCAGTGCTGCGGGGTCTGGGGTGGGGAATATGGCTTGTACACTGTAGAGAGAGAGCAGAAAAATGCATAACTCAGTGAAGACCTGGTGCACCAAGTTCTATTTTGTTTAAATATGACCTTGAGCATTAATAATGAATCTGTTTCATTGTTGGACTTACAGTTTGTGCACCAGGTGGGTGCGCAGATCCTGAGTGACGTGTTCATGCCAGGCCTTCCTTACCCCAGTAGCAGAGAGAGGGGTGGCAGTGGGCAGATTTCCCATGCCTCCTGCTACTGACCCATCTGGCATCAGCTGACTATAGGACAGAGAGACAAAGACACTATTACTTACGTTCAATTTCACATCAGGTTTGATAAATAATACATGAAAGTTTCCAGTTTTTTCTAAAATTATATTTAAAAAGAACCCGAAGAAACCTTGGAATCCCCTTGAAAACATGATGATACATCTCAAGGGGTTTATTCTGAGATAATAAATTTCTTATTACAGAGAACAGATTAAGAACATGGATGATTATTATGTCAATGGAAGATGCCCTAGATGGCGATTAGAATTTGACTTATTATCCTAATTATGTCCTGATCTATGAATTATACGGCAGCTACTCAACCTAGGATCCTGTCGTCATTTACATGATGACACCAATTGTAGAAGCATACATTTCTAAGGAAGAGCATTAAAAATAGTGTTCTTTGGCAGTGAGGGCCTTTTCAGTGTGATGTATTAAGGATGAGAACGCTCACTTGTTGAGTGTGGATGGCAGGGAGGAGTCGGAGTGCATGCCAGTCTGGTCTGAAGAGGGGACAACAATGCCTCCTGCCATCTGGTTCATCTGATTAGTGCCTGATAAACACACATCGTCATTTACAGGGGTTTACAAGAAAAGGGTTTAGCAACAGATTTACAGTGTAGTATTATCATTACTTGTGCATGATTGCCTGTTACGTACCTAATGGGTTCATATTTCGCAGCTGCTGGTGCTGTGGGCCCTGGGGGTTTTGCTGAGCGGATCCCTGCCCCTGGACCTGAGCAGGGGACTGGTTCCCATACGGCAGGCCAAGGGCAGCATAGGCCTTCTGCATGGAGCTGGGGTCGATGTGCGTGGCAGCACTGTTGATGGCTGTGGCACTGGGCTGGCCAGGCCCCACGGTACTGATGGCGTTCTGCAGACCAGCCCCAGGGGAACTTAGCATGGCTAGAGGGAGAAAATGAGGAAATAAGTAAGTGATTTGATGATATTCAATTAATTTATTAATTAATACCCTGTAATAATTGAGGAGTAATTGCTGCTTCTATTGTTTCTGCATGCTTTGTAATTATTAAACATCAACATATATATGGATATAAATGATGAAACCCCAATAATTAGTATACATCAGTATAAAAAAACATTTAAATAGTAAAACACCATTGAATAGAAAAAGAAAAAAAATCCCTGCGCTTAACAGTATGTTCTTGAGCAGACCTCCATCTAAAACCCTGCACTGCTCCCTGCTGTGTTGATTGCTGACAGGGAGCATGCTGCCTCTGTGGGGGATTTAAATCTGTCAGAGGGCCTTTTAACCAATCAGAGAGCACACTGTCTCAAGACCCTGCCCCCACTCACGGCAGAGCCCCAGAGCCCCTCCCCTGGGTGTCACATTACAGGCCCAGCCTTTCTAGAGGAATCCTCTCATGGTTGGAGCTCTCACAGTCGGCAAGCCAGCACAGAGCTGTGGCCGGGAGATACAACCTGCAGGTGGCACCACTTCAATCCACACACACACACACACACACACTAGCTGGAGGCTCACTGCCGAGTGACAACTGCCTTAATGAACAGCTTACAAAGTATCAAAGATTTTTTTTTTTTTTTTTTTTTTTTTTTTTTTAAATGATCACAACCTTAGAAAACCTAAGCATTCATCAGGAATTCTTTGTTCTCTATTAACTTCTATATTTTATATGGTTTTATGAATGCATAAAAAAGATGGGGAGCTGCTAAAGTTACTCACGTTGCTGGTTCCTCTTGTCACTAGCATTCTTCAAAGGCAAACAGACAGGACAGTCGTGCCGCGTGCAGTTCTTCCAGTGGGAGATGATCTGTCTGGATGATGCACAGTGAGCCACTGGGGACAAACCGATAAGAAACAGACATCGATTGAAGCATGGTGACAAGTAATTCAGTAGAATCTGACGTTTTACAAGTTAAGGATTTAAAGAGATGATAAAAACATGCTGAATTTGTCCGTTCCGTTACATTAAACACAAGTAAAAAGTGATTAAACCCAGCACCACGTCAAGTTAAAATACAGCTTTGTCAAAAAGAGACTTACTGCTGGAGTGCAAATAGCATTGTAAAGCAATTGTACATGTTGTAAAACCATAAATGCATCCATGTATTTAGTTTAAGCCTACAAGAAGTATAAACATCAGAGTTCAAAGTTCATCAGCCCGGGATGACTTCAGTCACTGGCATTTGGCATTTGGGGCTCTCCGTCATAGTATTTATTTCAATGATTTCACCTCTTGCACTAACTGTAGGTCAACAACAAAGCAATTTGGTTGTTTAGTGTTATACGGTGATGCAAATTTCATGAAACTTCCTTAACTGGCCGTCAGCCACACAGATCAACAAACTATTTTGCAATTTGCAAAAAGACAGTATTGGCAAGCAGTTATATGAAAAGCTGAAGGCGACAGGAGCTTTTGGCAGTGTGGGTGAACTTAAAACTACAGGTCATTAACACCTTTTACTGTGTTGTTCCTGTGGTATGTAAAAGCTAATGGCACTGTTCCCGCATCACAGGTACTGATTGTACAGTTAATCCACCTGTACAGAAATTCTACCTAGGTCCATTTCTTGATCAGATTCCTGATAGATTCTTACAGTAATTAAAGAGTAAGCTTAGAGTCACATTAAAGCTCAGATGAGAGGCAGATGCACAGATGAATGCCCTCAAACAGGAGCCAGCCAGAACTTTAACATAGGGACTGAAGGTAGGATTTTTAATTCAAGGAGTGTTCAGAAAACATGTCAGTTTCACTCACCCTGGCAGGACTTGCCAGCCTGGCAGTGGGTCATGTGGTTGAGGACGTTCTTCATGGTACGGCAGTGGGGCAGAGTGCAGGCCCTAACCTCCCCATTGGCCTGCTCCCGCCGCTGGCACTTATGTGCATGGAGCAACAGGACCAGCTGCTGCTGAATGAGTTTGCGCTTCTCGGGGTCTGCCGTTGGGCCCGCTGACACACCACCAGCTCCGGGGACCATGCCCACTGAGGCTACCTGCTGCTGCATCTGGGACTGCAAAAGAGTGGCAATACAGGTAAAGATCAGATTATCAGCCTTTCCTCGTTTCAGTAGTTAAAATGAAGAAGACATGGCACCAGAAAAGAAAGTGGGGACAAGACAAGGAATAAGAATAGGGAAGTTCAAATGTAGAAACTCAAGAATGAAAAGAAAACGTGAACTTTCTCAAAAATAAGGAACATTTCCTCGAAGTCCATTTCCTGTTCCTCAAACAGATTTGCATTGAACTACTCTGTTTCGGTTTTCAAAGGAAGCAATGTACATATATGGTCATAGTACTATCTTATCAGACAAGCTGTATGCAGACAATACATGTGTTGTGTGATGGGTTGGGTAGGCAGAGTCAGTATCTTACAAATTAGTTAACTTATCACAACTTTATATATTATTAAACATTATTGCAATATTCATTTAGTTTTGTTTCTTTCATCCATATTAATGAAACAAACGGTCCCATAAGCAACACATATAAATTATTATTGATCATAATGAAATTGTGCTAATGTATACACAGACATCTATATTTCTAGAGCAAATTAAACATTGTGTAGTTGCCACAGTAATACTACAAACTGCCTAAACACTGTATTATTCTTAGGTGTATTTACACACAAACAAGCCCAGCCCTATGAAAAAATTACTGCAGAATTCCTACAGCCCTTTATATGTTTTTATCTGGAAAACTGTATGTTTATTACAATATACTTATGCACTTCACTTTAGTTTGGTGGAAATTTTCTTTAATCTCTGTAAGGGTGAAAATTGCAGCATTACATGCTGTCAACGCCAGATGTACACGAAACAGTTACAAGAGTTTTTTTTCAATTACATCTTTGTACATCAGCCACACTCATGCTTTACAGTTCCACGGCCAAACACATGTAGTGTAGGCACCTATGGAGATCTGCAACTGCTGTTGCTGCTTTCACTATGGGGCTGGTGTAGACGTTTTGGACGTAACCATAGTAAAAAATTCGTACAGAAGGATGACACAAAGACAAAGGTCAAATTCATATAGAATATTATTATTATTATTAATAACTTATTTAACATATTTGACCGCGTGGCAGTTTGTTTAAACTGTATGTGCGATTTGTTTGCTTTATTTTCAACACTTAACAAACTACAAAAGAAAGAAAGGGTCCTTTATGGCAGCATGTCAATATTTCTTTAAGACTTCTATGACAACTTTCATCTTGATAGTGCCAGGCCAAGAGCAAAGCTAGTATGTATACTTTAATGGTAGCAGACGGTGTACTCATGACTGCAGAGGAGACTGTGAGTAAAGCAACAGATGAGGCATAAAGCAAGTTTAAAGAGGCATATCCATTTCTAAAGAAATTTTGCAGACATTTTTGAAAAAAAGAACATGTACACTGTGAGTGTGTATTGTAAAGCAGCATTGTACAGTACTGATGTCCTTTGCTATAACACGCTGATACTGTGGATACAGATTCATGTAGAATATATAACTACTAATATACATACATACATACATACATACATGTATATATGTGTGTATATATATATATATATGTGTGTATGTGTATATATATATATATATATATATATATATATATATATATATATATTTATTTATTTATTTTTTTTTTTTTTTTTTTGTAAAACACTGACACTCACCATATTTGGCACACTTCCAGCTCCCTTCAGCTCAGCAGGGAATTGGGGCAGGTTGTTGGAAAGGGCTGTCTTGTTCTGGAGTTGTTGGGCATTGACCCCTGCTGCCCCCATCTGCTGCACCCCAGCCTGACCGTACTGCTGGCCAAATGGTGCTCCTGACATCCCCATCTATAGTGGACAATCAGGACAGAGGCTGGTCAGAAAATATGCATATCATGCAGCATACCATCACAGTACATCTATATTTTACCTCTAAAAATATATAATAAAACACACTGAAATGCTACAGTTTGGGCTACTGTAAGTACACAGCTTTGTTCAGTGACATTATCAATGTGCTGTTCAACAAGTTTGCATTTATAATGTAGCTAAGAATCTATATCACTTATCGAGACTACCATCAGGATAAGGAATGGTGAAAGGGCAGCGCTTTATACAGCCAATTTAAATTCAAAACTCCGAACAAACATCCTCTGGAGCAACCAAAATAATTTACCATGGCAATCCAGCCAGATTAAAAGTCTTTGTGACATTGACAATTCTGGCTTTAGGCGCAACATACCTCACCAACACATTAATCTCACTTCATAGTACACTCATCCGACAATCTCACCACACGTGTCACAAAATGAGACCGATCCGAATGATATGGTGCAGGGAGAAAGAGTTTATGAGCAGTGTGCTCACAAATAAACTTAGTAGCATTTGCTGCTCTGTCAGCCACCAAAACTAAAGTATTCACTCAGCAACCCAAATTGGCATAAAAAAAAGCATAATTTGTATAAAAGCAAGTTGTTTGCATCGCCTTGGTTCCACATTAAGTGCATCAATTTATCAATCTACATACCGCTCGCACCAGACCGTGACCCCCATACCATGATGGTTCAGCAAGAACATGTTACAGCCCTAGAACTGTTTCTAACTGAAGATGCACACACAGCAGTAGTGAACTTCAGCACACATCAATCAAGAATAAAAATGGTGCACAACTCGATGCTTACATTCTATACTTCATTTCCCAAACTTTTTCTTCCATTGTGCCTTAGAAATTAATAATTGTCAATGATTTGAAACTACTCCAACTCTCCGAAACTTAAATGATTAAGTAAAATTAATTTTTGCTACAAAAATATGTAGAAATGTGGAATTTTTCATTCATAATTGGCCTTACAAAGCAAATGGTTAAGTGGTAATTGATTCCCATTCATTCTCTGATGGCCCTTGGCATCTGTATGCCCCGTCTTTCTCCGTGGTGGCCAAAGCAGCAGCCTGCTTTGCTTCGCAGAGGTTTCCCCACTGCCAGCAGTGCTCAGGCAGATAGAGCAAGCCCAGCCCAGCGGGGAGAGAGAGAGAGAGCGAGAGAGAGAGAGAGAGAGAAAAAACAGGAGGAGACACACAGAAAGAAAGACCAGCTTGCTCAACAGCTGAGCAGAGCACTGCCGCTGTCTGCCCCTCCCCCTCCGCTGCACAGAAACACACAGATGCTTGCCTGCTGCCTCCCTCCCATTTACACATGAGCACGGCCTCGTCCTCTCCCACACGGGTTCATTCGCTTGATGATTTGCACTCATCATGGAGGAGTGTCACCAGGCCGGAGGACAGCACTGTCGCACAGGAAGCCTCCTGTGTTTCCCCTCCTCTTGGCATGCCCTCTCCTGTTTCTCCATCTCTACACTGCCTCCCCCACCCCAACATCAACACACAAGCCAGCTCCTCTAAACATGATTTACAGGTTCATTATCAAAGGCCAAAAGCACAGCAAGAGACGGCATATAACAGAGATCTCAAGAGAGAAGAAAAAGAAAGCAGTTGGCAGGAACAGAGTGAATACTTGCAAATAAATAGTTAAATGGTAGAAGAGAAAGCTGAGAGAAACAGGGTCCATCAACAAAAACACCTGAAAAACCAAAAAAGATTCAGGTTCTCATTCACCTGAGCATCATTTCTATTATATGTAGAATCATTAAAATGCCTTTAATGGTAAGCGTGGAAGTCTTTTATTTACCTAATTCTTAATAGCTCTTTGCTGCCAAAGGGTTCACAGCATCTACAAGGCACAAAAAAGAGCCACAATGTGTTGGTAGAGTAGTCTACTACTCTACCGACACATCATCAGCAGGGTAAAATTTACTCGTCTCATAACAATCTATACCGTACTCTCGTGAATTCTCTCTCAGTGACAGTAGGAGCTGACATCAAAGGATCAAAAAACAACGTCTTTATGAACGTTTGGCCATCAGGACAAGGATGGGAAATTCTCTGTTTTGTTTGTGGAGCCTTCAGCATCGACTACCCCACTGTGCAGTTCAACCAAGATGAAGTGGATTTTGGCAAGTTGTCTGTCAAAATGAAGCATTTAAACCCCAATCCTTATTTGATAACTGTTAATTCATAATTTTGTTGACTGTCACATGCAGTCAGTGCCATTTGTGGTTACACAGGTTACACAGGCAAAGAACAAAGTGTTCCTTAAGCTCGTAAACAGAAGGCAAAAGCCAGTCAATCAAACTATGAAACCATCTTTCTTCCTCAAGCTATAGCTTCCAATACTTATCTTACCCCAATATAACCAAAGAAAAACATAGAATAAGGAATTAAATCAGAACTAATAATGGAAATCTGTTGCCTGCAAGCCCACAACAAATCAAGCAGACGCAGAAGTACCTCAGCAATTAACCGTATGCAAATACAAGCTCAGAGTATCAGAATAAGCATCAGATTTTTGGCCATGTTAAACTAAAACTGAATGAATGTTTTATCATTTTGACATGACCACATATGTTCTTTCTTTTAAAGTAATAGTATAGCCAGCTACATCTCCCCTGCCCTTAACATAAAAGCCAACACATCACTCTCCCACATTTCAGCAGCACGTTGCTCTGATGGCAGCCACGCAAGGTAAATATAACATGTGCCAGATTCTGTCATTTCATCTTCTGACCACTGGCTAACACACATGCACTACTGAAAACCAGGTTAAAATCTGTCTCCCTTTTTATTCACCTCCTCTCAAACACAATCCCAGCATCTCAAAGTGATGTAAAGAGATTTGTTCTAGAGATTGATGCACTTGACAACCCCCTCAACTGGTTGCCTGCTTCCTCCAGCAGAACCAGGAGAAAGAACAAATCAATACATTTTGAGGGAGATAACTGACAACAAGCCAACAATAGAGCTAGGCAACAAAGTTAATACATTTCATATACTTATATGGATAAAAAGATTAAATGAAAATGGAAGTTTCCTTTAGAAAAGGACAGACCATTTCTTTAAAGAAAAAAAAAACAACAGGGTTGGTTAAGTTTGCTAAACTCTCCACATGAGATTGTTTTTGTTTTACAGATAGACATAACAAGTCCCAGAGGAAAAGTGTTGGCGATTAAAAATAAAATTAAAAGTGAAAAATGACAGAAAACTTAGGCAGAATAACTACTAGACGTAAGGTAAAAAGATGGTGGTATGGCAATACTTCCTTTTGTGAATTGTGAATGTATTTGCAAATGTAACATGACTTTTCTGCCCTCTGATGTACGGTGGTTAGTATCTGACATGCTCCACAAATTCTGTAACTTGGGACCATTTAATCGGAATGTTGACCCTCACCTTATTCATGTTTCCAGCTTGCTGAGCATTCATTGCGTTGTGTGTACCCAACTGTGGCCCTCCTTGTGTGAGTGTCTCTGCCAGCACGCTGCCTCCAACACCAGGTCCTTGTGCGCCCGGCATGCCTTGGCCCTGGTACTGCATGCCAGGTCTACCCCGGCCTGCTGGCCCCAGAGCCCCATTCATCACTTGTCCTGCCTGGCCCATGACCCCGTGACCTTGCCCACTGTTCAACATGGCCTGGTTGAAGCCCATGCCTGTGCTTCCATTGCCTTGTCCAGCAGCTGCACCCCCTTTCTGGGCCTGGGGAGACTGGTGATTGGTAGAGCCCTGCCCCAGTGGACTTTTACCAAGCACAGCACCAAGCTGGCTTCCCACCATGCCTCCCTGTTGGGGGCCACCTCCTAAGATGGAGGAGCTTCCTGGTCGGAGGAGCTCAGACAGCTGCTTGTGTTTTGCAGCTGCATCCGGAACGATGGAGTTGAGACCAGGACCCCCTCCACCTGGACCACCATTAGAGGACATTCCCATTCCCAAGTCTCCATTGGGGATGAGCTCATCTGGCAGGTCGTTTTCCAGGTCAAACAGAGATACAAGATCTAAAAAAAGAGAGAAAGGGGAAATAAGAATTAGCTATCATCACTGACTCTCTCCCTTTAACCACTAACAAAAGAGCAAGCTGCTAATAACCAAGGTTTACTCAAATCATTATGATCAGATTAATCAATTATCACAGTAATCCCAAGTATGACCATTTACTCAGACCCGAGCCGACACTGGGTTTTAACCTTAAGACCAATTGTTACATGAAATATACCTTTTGCACACTAAGGGATGTAATGCAGAGATCATCCAGTGACACATTTAGTCTCCTGGTCATTAAGGTTAGGTTACGCTGAGAAGGAACCATGAATCAGTTATCTATCATTAATAGGTAATATCCATTGTCTTTTTATTGATGACTTCAAATTAAATTATTCTTAATGAGTAATTGCAAAAACCTGTTGAATAGAAGACAGGTACAACATTCAGTATATCTGTTTTAACTCCCTTTTCTTCCTAGTCGATCAGGGAAAACCCTTGTCCCAAGCTGATGTGCATAAATGCTACCATAGCTTCCAATGTAGAATAATTGGTGAAATTGTGTTAAAATCACATTTCTATGACAAAAAAAGTTCGTTTGAACCTAACCAGACATGTTTGGAAAATTTGCAAATGCATCAATTGTTTTCAACGGTCTAGTGGTGTGCCATCTGTCAACCACAAAAATGAACAAGTTCCTTGACAGTTTCATAAAGAAGCAAATTCTCAACAGTTGTATCCAAACTAAACCAGGCCTGATCACTTAACAAAGGTAGAGATAATAAGTAATCATATGTTTGCATTTTATAAGATAAAAATGGCATAACATAAACAAATGACTTTCTACAAGGGAAAAACAAAGTACCTGCAACTAGTTTCTAAATATTAATTTTGGTCAACTGTAAGGACAGAGAAACATGCACAGATTATTCTAGTCATCATAAAAAAATTAATCATGGCTGGATTTTGGGTGATACCACCCAGCCCTAGGTTTGGCTTCTAAAACTGGCCAAAATACTTACAGGTGTCCATGATTTGATTTGGCTATCGATATATATATATATATATATATATATATATATATATATATATATATATATATATAAAATCACTGACGCTGTCATTGTTGGACTATCAAGTTTTGATTTGTAAATATCCAACAAATCATTTGTTGTCATTTGTGTCATTTTCAAATTCTTCTTTATAAAGATATGGCCCTTTCAGACACAACGTGGCAATAGCAGCACTGTATTAATTATTTTCAATGGCTTTTCAATGGCTTGCACTGTCAGTACAACCAGGTTTGGCCAAGGAAAAACATTGCTAATCAGAGCCAGGTGTCGTTCACTGGCAGAGCACAACAGTTGGGAAGTAACCTTTAATATGCCTGTATAAGGGCATTTAAGTTGGTAGGTACAGAATCGGAGACTACTTTGTAGGCAAGCATTAGTGATCTGAATTTAATGTGGGCTGCTATAGGTAGCCAGAGGAGCTCAATAAGCAGTGGGGCAACGTGCCCTTTTGGGTTTATTGAAAACTCGGTGCAAACTCTGAATCATCTGAAAAGGTTTCACTGCGGAGACTGGCCCATCAGGAGGGCACTACAGTAATCTAGTCCTGAGATCATGGCGTTGGCTAGTATGTTGAGTTAGGCATGGCCGCATTTTTCTTTTGCTGTGAAGTGCGAAGCGGCACGACCAGCAACCGAGGGAACGTGATCAGAGAAGGTTAGTTGGTCATCGATAATGACACCTGAGTTTCTCACTACCCTTGTACGGGCAAGAAATAGGGAGTCAGTTTTTGAGAGCTTCAGCTGGAGGTAGTGTGTCTTCATCCATGTAGATATGTCTGAGAGGCATTCAGAGATCCGTGCAGAGGCCGGGGTCATTAGGTGGAAATGACAGATAGAGCCGTGTGTCATCTGCATAGCAGTGATACAAGAAGTCAAGCGAGCAGATTATCGAACCCAGAGAGGTGGTGTAAATAGCGAAGAGAAGGGGCCCCAGCACCGAGCCCAGGGGCACCCCTGTGGTGAGGTGGTGAGATGTGTACAACTGGCCAAGCCAGGATATACTGAATGAGCACCCTGTGAGGTAGGATTCAAACCAGAAAAGAGCCGAGCCAGGGATGCCCATATTTGAGAGTATAGAGAGAAGGACATGGTGGTTAACCATGTCAGTTTTATTTCAAAATATAATCAACGGTGTAAACATCTTATTTCACCAGTCAGGAAACAAACTCTTAAACACAAAAAGAGAAGAGAAAGAGTCACTAGATGGCAGAAGGGTGATTTATAACAATAACAGCGTGACTTTTGCTAATCGCCAATTTTGATTGATTTTCCATTTAGAATTGAAAGCGTGATAGTCCTAATGTTTAGTGTAGGCCTACCCACTCAGGTAGTGAAATTAGTATTGTGTGGCATGTGTCAATATGCACAGTATGAGTTTAGAGCTCTAAGAATTTGTGTAATATTTAAACCTAAAATCATGCAGTGACAAGCATTTTGGAAACACTAACGGCATTACATACCAGTTTGTAGCTCAGCCTGAATGAGATCACTTGTGCCTTTTGCTGTGCAATGACATTTAGACTATGTTCACACTGCAAGCCCTAGTGCTTCATTTGGATTTACTGATCTTTTGTTTGGAATGCTAACGTTAATTTTTTTTATTGTGGCTAATATCAGATTCCAGTGTGAACTGGTCACAGTACTGAACCATGTATGCAATAGAACAATAACAAGTCGTCTTCTGGTGTAACTGAAAGCACTTTGTAGAAAAGGTAAACAAGAACCCCCCCCCCCCATTAATGAAGGTTACAGTCCTAATCACACATCTATGCCAAGGTCCTTCACGTGAGGGTGTGAGTGTTCCTGTGTCAGCCAATAAAGATTTTTACCAGCACAACAGCCTCACCCACACACGCCCAGCTCAGTGTCTGGGGCTATGTGGGTTATTACAAGGGGAGAGAAATCCAACCTGTTTATCGAAATGAAATATGGTGGCAATTAATGGGAGCTTTAATATTACAGCCACAGGCTTTAAATGGAATGCCTAGGCTTTTAGTGCATAAGATTAAAGCAACAAGTCCCAGAGTTACTGCAAGAGACATGGATAGAGCATAGTTGAGAGCAAGCACCTGTTCCTTGCCCCGAGGCCTATTCAGCCACAAGATTGAGACCACAAAAATTTAAGAGGGAGAAGATACAGCAGAGCCAAAAAGCTTGCTGAAGGAGAAAAGGTGCCTTCAGCACAGCGAGTCTTTTCAAAAGCCTGAGAGTACGATTTGAATTAGCTCATTATACAAGGATATGATGAGCATATCCAGTAGCAAGAAATCACATGCCACGCAGTGACAACGGAAGCATCCACTAGCTGGAGAATCCCAACACTTGAGTCATACTATTCTCACCTGAAGAGGACATTGCTGCTGCCGGCTGTAATTCACCCAAAGCTTCTCAGCAGCCCTATGAAAATCTTCAATTAGACTCTTCAGTCTGGGAGATAATAACAGGCTGTGGAGCAGGGTGTTGCTGCCTTACCAGAATCAGAGAGAAATGGGATGGAGATGGGAAGAGTAAGATGCCCCCCTCTCCCACCTGTCTCCCATGAGAAAAGTCACTATGCAACCGAAAAACTGAAATGTACTGTATGTTAATAAGAAGAACAAAATTATACCTCTGGCTATACTAAAAAAAACATGATCATCAGCTGAGGTTTAAATGAATGAGATTAAGTGCGGTGTCCTCCCACTCCTTGGTAGATGATGGCTATAAAGCAAAGTCTGGATGCATGTCAACCAGAAGAAAGGGGAGGAAGCCAATATTTTGCTGTTTTTCTACTGTGTTTGTGTTGAACTGATCTCCTTTTAATATGTTATGAAGAGCAAAATCTTTGTTTTCATAATTATCTGCTTTGGTGTTGCCATGGCCTTGTTGTTCAGTGTTTTGTCCCCATTCAGCTTGCATGAACTTTTGTTTTAAAAAATGTTTTTAGGAGGTTAAAAAAACAACAATGTGTAACTAGGACACCTTAGTATTAGGAACAGGTCACTTCTGGATACATTCCTTTTTTTATCAGGCTGGTAGAATCCCACCCCCAAAATTAAGAGCGTTTAATACCACATTTAGAAACTGAGAAAACACGGTCCTAGGCTGTTTTCCACACATTTGATTGGCAGTACATTTGTAAAGCCCTTAATATGGTGCTTTATAAGAAGAGCTGTGATGACTTCAAGATGTGCAAAATTAGTGGCACGCTACACTTGTAAAGATGGGGCTGCAGTCATTTGCAGTGCAATGTTTATGAAAACCACAGCCAGTGAGAGAAAATGACAAGAAAAAAATTGGGCAATGCTACATGATCAGCTCTTACAACCAAAACTGAGATTTGAATGAATAAAATCGCTCAGTCTTGTTTCAGAGGACATGATCTTGTGGATGTCTGAGATACAAAGAATTAGAGCAGAGGGGGAAAAAAAGGGTAGCGGTAAACAGGGTTGTAGGGGACTGTTGAGAGTGGCACCCGTTTTACACATTTCAATCAGTTCCACCACCGCTGAGACATTAGCCAGCAGATACAGAGTATCATCTGCCTTTGCTCTGCCATGCTGTTGAAAGCTAACATTTTAACATATAACTGTATTTTGTTGTATGCTAAAGTTAACATAGCTGATTAATGCTCACCCAGGGGTTAGTTGATCATGTACAGACAGAGGAGGAGGAAACCCTGCTAGGTGAGCACAAGGCTTGGACAGTGGCTGCACGTTTCCCCACCTTAAGCACTGACACGCGCACTTAACCATACAAATTAAAACAAGGCCAACACTGGCTTGTGGCTTGTGCAAACACATACTGACACAAGACTAGAGCACCATAAAACACTATCACACATTGACTTAAACATCAAAGACAGGCTGCTAATCTGTAAGCAACAGTGTGCAATGGGCTGGATGAGGCAAAAGGAGATGCCTGTGCTATCTGTCAGACTACCAGTAAGGCCCGCATTCAAACAGGACCCAGCGCTGTGACCTGCAAACACGCAGCAACCTGCAACAGAGAAGTTGAGCCAGATCCAACTTTTGGACAAACGCATAACGCTGCGGCCACCAATCAGACATTCAGCTTGGGCAATCCCTTCCACAGTCAGCCTGAAATGTCACTGAAACTCTGATACTCTACCAGTTGTGTTCTGTTCTGTATTTTTCATGTACCAGCTTCTAAATCTGTGTCTGGCTCGCAATTTACTCTGCAAAATAGAGAGAGAGAGAGAGCGCGAGCGCTTTGGTCGAGAAACATAGACAGTCAATGAGAGTGAGCGAGCGCTGGCCTTGATAAAGCCAGATAATCAGCTAAATAAAAAGGTATTTCCTGATTATTTCACAGCATTTACATTCAACACATATAGACACACCCCCACCAGCCCCCCCTCACTGCCGGACAACCCTGCAGTGATTCGCTGCAGCGCCTGATCCCGTCTGAATGAGGCTTAATGTAAAAGCTTTACCAATAACAATCATGACTTGTAAGCCAAACCCATTGTGGTATATTGTGATAATACATCTATGGAAGCAAGCATGGATTGAATCACTGAAGCAACAGTACTTTGAAATTTAAAAGGAATTTATTGCACTAAAATATTTTACTTTTCAAACCACCTAACAGAATGAAATGAAAAAATAAATACATGTATTTGCTTTCTTTGTATATTTACATTCTACACGTGGATTCACTTCATCCATTGAGAACACCAACCAAGTAAATTTAAGTGTGCACAAGAAAAACGTAACGTAGGAGCAAGGCTGCAAGCTACAGGTTCCTCACAGATCTGCCTCAGAATTTCCTCAGATTTAAGGCTTTCTAAGTTTAGAAATATCTCCCTCCCATGTGCAGCCAGGCACTTAAAATCTTCTCAGTGTACTTAAGAACCTCAGTTGCATCCAGGACTTCAAAGAGAGCAGGTCTACAAGAGACACTGTCTTACTGATACATGTGTTTGCGTGTGTCAGCTGAGACAGAAAGGGCTTCTTGCAGCAGTGGAGGAAGAGTCCTAGGGTCAGGCTGCTTTATTGCTCTGCAAAAGCTCCTGACACTCCTTTGAGAAGATGAGCTACCTTAGCTGAAGATCAAGGACCATCACAGGGCTGGATAATGCAGCCACCCAGAGAAGACAAGATAGACCAAACAAAGAAACCGACAGATGTTTCCGATCTCCACTGCAATTTCAGTTGGGCAACTGCAACAGTCTTTACATACTTTATACAAGATGAGTTGCAGTGGTGTAATCCCAAAATTCAATTCTTGATGCTAGTGAGACTTTTCAGTGCAAAGCAAGTCTAGTGCATACACTAATAGGATGTGCCAGGAAGGATAATGTTGCTGCATGGAACCTTGACTGGACAGTTGACACAAACAGTGAGTTTGACTAGGGCTGCAACTAAGAATTTTTTTCATTATTGATTAATCTGTTGATCATTTTCTAAATTTATCGATTAGTTGTATGGTCCATAAATTGTAAGAAAAAGGTGAAAAAGTTGATCACGATCTCCCAATGTTGTGTGGCATCCTCAAATGTATTGATTTGGCCACAGCCCAAAGATATTCAGGTTACTGTCTTAGAGGACTAAAGAAATACACATCTGAGAAGCTGAAAACATATGGACAATTTGAAAAAAGACTAAATACAATGAATTATCAAAATAGTTGACAACTAATCAATTAACGTGCAGCACTAAACTGACTTACCAAAGTGACACCATTCTCTGGTGTCAGTTTCACCTATGTCTAGGAGTCTGTTCCAGTTTTTCTCAGTGTTATCTCTGGGTTTTGGACAAAACATCTGAAGACATCACCCAGGACATGGGGAAAACATAATGTACATTATTTCTATTTTACAAATGAAACGATGAATTTAAAAAAAAAAAAAAAAAAAAAACAGCAGCATATTCGGCGATGAAAGTAATCATCAGTTGCAGCCCTGTTCTTAAGACAAAGTCCTGTCATTTTATCTGGCCTGTTAACATTACATTTAGATGGCAAGTGCTGAGACACATCCACTGAATACCTTTCTATGATTCCCCTAAGAGATACACTGAATGCTCTTTCTCACGTAAAACTTGTGTGATTGCAGAGACCACTTTTCAAACCGCATCAGCAGTTTTTCAAAGTTTGAGTCACTATCCAATGAGTTCATACATGACAGGCTAGATCCCGGTGAGACAAATAAATGCTAAGAGGTCTGTTCAGGTTTAAAAAAGTTGTTTGTTAGTTTTGGAGAAACTGTGAACGTGGAGCTCTTGTTTTTTATTATTACTCCGTATTTCACTTGGATATGTAGCAGCTCCAATTTCTGGGTGACTGTCAAATATTTTTGAAAACATAATATATTCAGTATAAAGATTCAAACTTTTAGTTGTCCACGTCCACTGGAGTGTCACTTTGAAAAATTTTGACTAATTTCTCATTCACCAATAACCAAAACATTGCAATTGTATAGCAAGAAAATTCAACAAATGTATATGGGTGAAAATATCTTATATTACAACTTAAGTCTTGCAAAAATGCAGCCGTTGGTCAGTCTTAATAGTATAACTAGAATAATAATGACTGCTGTAGAATTTGGGCATACGTATAATGTATGAAATTCTGTTCTAAGGAATGAATTGGTTAATAAATAAAGCTGAACTCATCACATCAAACAATCCCCCAAATGCCCACATTTCTGTAGCAACTGCTACACAAATGAGAGCACAAGCAGGGTGGGAAATTATGCTGATAAAATATGAAAGTGGTTGGTAGATTTAAGACACAAAATAACAATTTATCCCTGAATGGTTTGATAATTTGAACATTTATCTGTCAGTGGCTGGAACAGGTTCACATTTTTAAAAAAAAGTTAATTTCTTACCCTGGGTGTATGCTGAAAACCTTACAACTTAAATATGAGATGGTGGCATGCCATCAGCTGCTAATTTAAGTCATAAAATAATATGCTGGCCACAAAATATGTAAACTATTTATTTTAAAAAAAAAGGTCACTTTATTTTAAAAAGTAAACAAACTCTCTTCCAAGTATAGCAAAGTTGCTCTGCAGGTCTGACTGGAGAAGGTGCAGACCCTAGGGCTAGTTCATAATATTCAGTCTTATCATGGCAGAGAGATTATCTCGCTATCAGACAACACAGGTTTAAGTGCTTGTGCTGTCAAGAATCTGCACTGCTGTAGGGTCAATGAGCAAAACTAAATCCAATCCTAGCCAAGGGATACAGAGGAAGCACGATCATCTGCAGAAATTAAGAGTTTCTCTAAAGGGATCAAGAGGGGATCGCAATAATTATTTTAATAAATGTACAGGTGACACTATACTACTTATGACAGTGCCAGCCCAAAAAGGTGCCATGGGGGGGAAAAAAAGACTCCTGCAGATATAACATTTTATCACCTGTATCTCAGAGATGTTATGATGGCTAAGCACTGTTATGCTATTTAACTTTTAACCCTTTAATGCTGAAAAGTTGGAAGCATACTCTTCATGATGAGTAATTCTCATGTGATGAAGAGGCAGTGAGTTTGCACTTTTTTTACACTGATTGCAGACTTAATCTAACAATCATACGGGGGCTTAATGTCCAGCTTTCCTGTGATATTTGCACTACTGAAGTGGCCGATGGGTTTGCTTTTACCATAGCTCTTTTGCTTAAAAGGTGCACCCAGCTCAAAGAAAACAGCAGAACTGTGCAGTATGCAGGTTTAATAGACATATATCTTACTGTTCATCCTCTCTGTCAGTAAGTTGCATTTGTAAAACCGTGTCCTGTTCTTACCTGGGCCATCTGATCCTGAGAGAGGTGAATTCAGCTTAGGTCGCTTTGCAGTAGGGGGTCCGGCATCCAGCAGATTGTCAGCCATCCTGCTCGGCAAATTTTATGAATGGATGATGATGCAGAAAAATAACAGCAGGATCAGTCCAAGTTGTCGGCCTCTGGCTCGTAATAACTGGTAACTTTTCCTATCGTTACGCGTAAAGGAGCAATTTAACAGTTTTTTTTTTTTTTTTTTTTTTTCTGGACTGGCAGACTGGCGAAATGCTGCCTGGAGAAAAAGGTTTCAAAAGAAAGGCAACAGCGCCACGCTTCGCCGCCGAAGATCACCCCATGATAATCCAACACCCAACACCCACATAATTATCCTCAATAATTACGTCCAAAAATTATTTCAGTTCGAGAAAAATAAATAAAAATCAATCATAAAATATTACAAAAGCCGTAAGCAAATCTCTTTCTCCGCAGATCGCCGGTTTCACGTCTGTACAGAATCATTTTTTTCGCACTCGAAACGAGCAGCCATAAAATCTATCTCGGGCTTAAATAAAAAGAGCAAAATTCAAAAAATATTTTCTATGAAGTGGATTATTTTTCTCGTCGCTGTCTCCCGGTAAATACAGCGTCTCGGGACGGAGATACGGCGAGAAGCGGCGCTCTCTAAAAGGGAAATCAAATATACAGTGGGCTTTCGAGACGATAAAAACCCATTTAACCCTCACATGTTTGCATTAATTCTCATCGGAAGAACTAACACTTCGATTTTATGCACGAAAAAAGCCGTTTGAGCCCGGTCTAGGCAGCTCCGATCGGTTTTTAAAATTAATGCTCCCCCCGAAATCCCGATTCTGAGCCGCGTCAAGATGGCGGCTGTTGATTCCTCCGATACAAAAAAAGTTTTTTTTTCTTCCCAGCTAGACTGAGGGGGGAGGAGGGGGAGGCGTCGCGCTGTGACGCCCTGACGTAAACCTGTGTCCCACCGTGCGTCATGTGGACGTACGTGAAGTTGCCTCTTTAAAAAAAAAAAGAAAAGAAAGAAATTTACAGAAATGTGCTACCTGCTTCAAACTTTAAAAATACAATTATAGTGGCAGTTACCACTATAATTATCACTTTAAGGGAAGAAATGATGCATTGTCGAGGTTAATATACAAACAGCAAAAGTTCTGATATATTCACTTTATTCATACTACCAATGGGCCTATAATTTTATATTTGTAATTCATTATTACCATTTTATGCAACTTTAATAACTCTATTAAGCACTTAATTTTGGATAATAATAATAACAACAATAACTATTCTAAGCATCCCTTTATTGTAGTATAACAAACACAAATTCAGCACTGGGCAAGGGTTGTGTGCTACCAATGTCACTTAATAGGCCTATAATTTTATATTTGTAATTGATTATCACCATTTTATGCAACTTTATGCACATAAACTTACATATACTTTTTTGTCTGACCGCAATAGTTATTTTACAAATTAAAAAATTGCATACAAAGCACAAGTCATTGCTATCTATTAAACTACCTATTAATTACCACATTAAAATGCTGCTTACAAGTTAATCAATAATAATAATGCAAAAATATAAATAATAATATAATAGCATGATGTAAGATGTTTACATTTTGTTAATAGTGCTGTTGTACTTTTACTCAAGAATAATTTTGAATGCAGGTCTTTCTATACTGTGGTACTGTTACTTTTTACTAAAGCATTTCAATACCTCTTTGTTAACTTCATATTATAGTGTCCCATCAAAGTCCCCAAACTAATACGTTATATGAGGACAACTTTCTATTCTGAACTACCATAGCCACATATTTTGCATGAGTATTGAAGTATGAACAAATGTGCGTTTAAACAGCTTTACTGGTTCTATACAAATATAACTATAGGCACACTGTTAACTGTTCATGAAAAAGTTATTTTTCATTTTTCAACCATACTTGATGATCCTGAGTAGTCAAATTATTTAAACAAATCAATCAGCCACACAGATACCCTATGTGGGTACCAATACATACCAGTGGTAGAAGAAGTATTATACTACTTCACAGCAGTAAAAATGTAAAAATATCCCGTTAGATGTAAGAGTTCTGCATTCAAAAAAATACTAAACTAATATGAGCAAAATGTAGGCCTACTTAAATAACTGAAAGTAAAAATACTCATTATGCAGAATAACTCTCCCTGTTTGTGTTATGTTGGGTAGTTAATCGACAACAATGTTTCTTATGTTTCACATATAAACTGACCTAATGTTTTGTATGTAAAGGGGTTAGGGTAAACCTTGCAAAAGTAACATTGTAAGGCAATGGAGTAATATAGTAGTACTAATACATACAGTATAAAACAGCATAAAACAGAAATACTCAATTAAAGTACAAATACCTCAGAGTTGTTGGCTATTAAGAACAGAACACTTTAAAAACCTGTTACAATTCACCACTGATAAATACAGAACCAAATGTAGTGTTCAGGCTATAAATTCAACTGGACAACATTTCCCAGCAACTGACTTTATTCAATTTTAACCTTATTTGCATACCTATTAGCGTGCTATATACAAAACATTTCCAAAGAAAGCAACAATTCATGAAAAGGTGGCTGTAGCAGAAATACTGCCTACCCACAGACATCTACAAATGTCTCGCCCTTTTTATTTGGCTAGTTTAAACTAAAGAAAGAAAAAGTAAATCTACATTAAAAGAAGCCTTACTGTCCCAGCATGTCAATTTTTTTGAGATGATAAAGTTGACAAAAGTCCTGGTCACATTCCTGCTAAGATTAGAGCATCCCTTCAAACACAACCAAACAGTTTCACAAACACTCATACATTTTTTACAAACATGCAGGCGAACGGAACACATAAGTATTATTCTAAATTACCCAGTCTAATACTCTATTACATGCGCTTATATAAATAATAGAAAATGCTCAGATACTTTACAATATAAAGGCATACTGTACATCAGAAGTGAGTGCCTTGTGCAATTGTGTTTTAACAGTGAATATATAAATGAACTGTTGAACATGCACAACACAAGCTGCAAAGGAGGAGATAGAAGATATAACACACAAAGATGGCAATGACACTCTTTGGCATCAAAAAATTCTCAGTGTGCCATTCTGCTGATTCAGAATGTCACTTACATCTCGACAAATCAAACCAAATCAGCATTTAAGCTCATGTTTGCAGTGAAACAAAGTGTGTGTGTGGGGGGGGGGGGGACAAAAAAAACAAATGTAAGTTGACACCTCTATCTCAGTGCTCCTGTTTGTCCCACACACAATACTATTAAAGAAAAAATGTTCATAAAAAACACATTATTCAAAAGAGATTATCATAATTACCAAAGGGGGAAAAAAAAGAAATGTAGCTTATATGCTATACCTGACACTGACAGTATCATGACCTCTATTAAGCACTTATTTTGGATAATAATAATAACAACAATAACTATTCTAAGCATCCCTTTATTGTAGTATAACAAACACAAATTCAGTACTGGGCAAGGGTTGTGTGCTCATAAGCATAAAGAAGGTAATTTCAATTTCAAACCAATTTGGATCTTATTATTGCATTTGAAACAACCCAACCCCACCTCAGCAATAAATACAGAATACAATGGAAAGCCAAACAAAAAATGATTCCAAAAACTGCAATAAGGCCAATTAATGCTAATTGGTATGTTTGCATTTAATTGTATCTACTAAGAAAAGGCACTGTTCAAATTTCATAACTTTAGAAAATGTCACCAAAATTAAATGTGATTTATGCACAAGAGTAAACATACTCTTGCTTATGCATACCATCAGCTTTTGAAAAATATTGTGTCTTAAGAAATTAAAGCAAGTTAGAGCAGACAGTAAAAAAAGATGAGGAAAATCAAGTTCAGAGTTAAAAGGCACAAGCTACCCTAATTTTACGCACAGATAAAGCACACATATTAAATATTAGGGTAATGTTTGATGTGGCAGTTGAAATAAATTGTTTGATGATTTAAGAAGGCAAATTGGTTCTTCGCTTTTCTGCAATATTTGTCTTGTTTGGTTTGGTTTACTTGAAAGTACTAACTATGTAATGGTAATTAAAAAAAATATGAGGTTAATGTGTTTTTCAGGATATTTAAAATGTCGAAAATAAGACACTGAAGTGGATATCATGGTAAAATGTTTTTGCCTTTGAGCACACAATCCTCTTGACTAAGAAACACATAGAAACATAGAGAAAATGTATCAGCAAGAGAGATTTACAGTTTAATAAATTTGATTTCCTTAATAATCTGACAATAGTATGAACTCAATGAAGTCAAAAAAAGAGTAAAAACACCTATAGGGATTAATATGAAATACATTTGGTTCACTGCCTTTGCATTTACAGTGTTTTTACATTAAGTTTCATGCCGTTGAAAGTATGAAGCAGCAAATGTGTCCAGCTGTTTCCATCCAGTAATGTCTTTCAAATCATAGAGATTAGAGAAGGGAGCTTCACATGAACATTTCAAGTTTTGTTTATCAATAAATACAATAAAAACACATTTAGTTTTGATTTGTGACATTCCACTTTGATTATCCACATCTTAAAAGCACTATCAGCTAACACACAGTGTAATCCATAGCAAACCTAGGCAGTTGTTTTCTCTAATCGATCTACAGTCACGGCTAAAGACACTCTACAGGTACAGCAGTGCCTTGTAGGGTCCAATGAAATACTCATCAACACTAATCACAGCTGGAGTTCCCATACGAGCCTGGTTTTTGGGAGAGGACACAAACACTACTTATAGTTATCATCATCTACGTTGCTGTTGTTGCAAGCATGCATGATTAAGTGTAGCTGGGACCATCATGCCTCAGTACTGAGGCAATACAAATATCTTAACCAAGGCCAGAGAAAAAGCTGCCACATCAGCAACCAAGATTTTTTTTTTTTCAACTACGTTCCTAAACTGTTTGTCATCCTGCAGTTTAATCAAGTCAGCCGAGTAACTCATTGGCACCTCTCCTCATTAAACTCTGCATGTTCTTATTACTACACACACGCACACACATACACACGCACACACACACGCACACACATACACACGCACACACATACACACGCACACACACACACACACACACACACACACACACACACACACACACACACACACACACACACACACACACACACCACACCACAGTATGCATGCAAATACAGTCATACGACATGCAGCCCTGCCTTGGCTGCCCTTTGCCTGTACTGATTAGTTTTCTGTTGCGCCTTCCATGAAGAGTTTCATGAAGAACATAGAAACAGGCTCTGCTGTATTCTAGTGCAGATTTTACTATCCCTTTATCCCATTTTACTATCTTGGAGTAACATATTTCCCTTCACTTGACACACATGATTCTCCTGATGTTGTAGCACTTTCTGTATATAAGGTCAGCTTGCTGAGCTCTTCTTTGATAAAAGGCAAAATATCATAGCAAAACATAGTTCAGAAAGTAAAATTATAACAAAAGCAAAGCATTTTCCCAAAAAGTTTGCTTATGTACAGTTTTCCCTTTATGTTATTCTTCCCTTACTCAAAAAAGCTTAGTCTACACATTATTCTATTCTAAAGGCACTTAAAAGACATATGAAAGAAATAATTAACATTAAAGGTGTACAGATAATCAAGTAAGTTAATGGGAGATGATGGGATCTGTAGCAGGCAAGAAAGGTTCAGAGTCAACCATCACATCTTCCCATTTTCTCTGTGTGTCCCTGCCTGACACCCACTTTGTGGTCCTGTCAGGACCCTCCGCTGATAATATCAGCCAAAAATAAACCAAAAAACAACCTGCCACTTGGCTGATGCAAAAAAGAGGCCTGTGGGTCTTTCTCCCTGATTCTATCTGGGGTAGGACCAAACGTACAGCGATTTTACAAATCGGCAGGAACGAGAGCTTAAAGGGTAGAGGATTTATGATAAAAGTGCCGCTGTAACAAATTCTTAAAGTCTGGTTAACTCTCCAACATTACTGTCATAATCATCCTCACATTTGGCCTTCTTGAGGTCTTTCTGGGAACTTGTTGTGGAATTCTGGTGAGTATTTTGCTGGACTGTGGATGGGATGACAAGCTGTTTGTTATTTGCAGATGGAGGAGGTCCTTCTCGGTTGGTGACAGGTATAGATGTCATGCCACTGTGAGATGTGGATTGCCTAGCATGAGAGGTCTCCGTAGATGCATGTTTTTCACGAGTGTCCCCCTGTCTCTCATGGCAAAGCCCTGTGGTAGTAGAAGAACCAACGCTGGCACTGGGTACCATAGAAGTGGTACTGCTTGCATTTATGCTGGTTGTGGGCACCATGCTTGCAATTTCATCAGTAGGTGAGCGCCCAATGCTACCATCCACCTGTGCCCGGATCTCTGGTGAGACCGAGAGTTGGTACTGAGGAACAGGGCCACTGTCACTGCTCTTCGGGTAAAGGAAGGTCTTCATCTGACCTTTGCCTTTGACATTAACTGTGCCACGATAATCAAACTCGTAATCCATACTACTGAGCACACAATAGCTCTCTTCGCTGACCTGGACACGACACTCCACACCTGTAGTATCCATGCGACTGGCAATGTTGACTGTGTCGCCCCAGATATCGTAGAGAAGCTTAGTGGTGCCAATCACCCCCGCTGTTAGAGGCCCATGATTGAATCCAATGCGTAGCTTGAAGCCAAAGCCCAGCATGTTCTTGTTGAAGTCGTCTACCACGTGCATCATTTCCAGGGCAAATTCAAAAAGAGCGCGGAGGTGGGCATGAGGATGTGCTGCATCTGCACACTGCTGCGCATTGAGTCCTGCTGCTGCCATGTATGTGGCACCAATGGTCTTGATTTTTTCAATGTTTGAGAAGGCAGGCTTTCGTAATAGCTCATCAAAGTCTCCAATTAGCTCGTTGAGGACCCGATAGCACTCCTTACCTCCCTCGTAGCTTTCCTCATAAAACTCACTGAAGTTAACAATACTGGCAAATATTACACCCACATTGTCGTGGTTCTTGGAGTAGCTCTGGGTGACCTTCAGCTGCTCTGCCACATGGATGGGAATGATGTTGCGGAGCAGCCAGTCGGCCTGGTCTCTCATGTTCTGGATCTTGATGCGGTGTTGGTCAGCCTCCACGTTTCCATGGTAATGCAGACGATGACTGACCTCAAATTCACGGTTAAGAAACCAGACCAGGAGGAGGAGCAGGAAAAAGGCCACACAAGCCTCAGGGCCCAGCAGATCCTGTGGGTGGGGCTGTGGGTCTGCTGGGCTGTCAGACATGACGATGGAGCTGTTGCTGCTACTGTTATTGTTCTGGCTATCCGACCTTCAGGAGAGAGACAGAAAGAAATACGGGAAAATAGTATAACAGGAGGGTAGAATAAATATTTTGATTCTCAAAATGAATTTGGAGCTTCTATAGCTTTAAGTAACTACCACAACTACAGAAGCTTTTAGTATAATTTGCTTGCACCTGACCAAAATTTCAACTTTGCATCATGCAGACAACACACCATCACAAGAGTGATTACTAGCAAGTGTTTACCAAAAACAAGTAAACTGATTGGTTGATGAACAGATACAAACTATGACACTAATGCTAACAATAATCTTTGCACTTACCAAAAAAACAGACTCTTAGCAACACTGGAAGAGATGAAACACAATTAACAGCAATTAATGCATCAAGTGCATCTAGAAATCCAGGACATATCACATTATCTCTACGCATCTCTACATTATTGAACACACTATTGAATTATGTCACATTTATCAAATCTTTGATTTCCTTTCATTGTCTCTTTATTATGTCATACCTGCAGGGGGAGCTGAAGAGCAAGGCAAGCAGCGCTAGTCCCACCAAAGTCGCTAGAGCAGAACGCATCCAGTAGCTGAGTTGGCAGAAGTTACAGTACTGAATGATAGCTATGATGATAGCACAGCAGATGAACATGGTGAACTGGGGAAAATATGGGTCACAGAGTCATTAGTCAAAAGAGCCCGTAAAATTCAAATAAATTACACTGACTGTAAGATAAATAAAAGACAAATGCTGAATATAATTAAGTCAGAGATTGAAATTCTACAAGCATGGCAGCCCTACAGATGACAGCAATCAAATAATGATACTAGTTTTCAGCACCCTTGTGATCCATTTCTAAGCATAGAAAAAAATATGAAACATCCACCTGGATGGAGAGATGCATGTCACAGGTCATATGGGAGAAGACGGCTACAGTTGGCAGGGACACCAGGATTGCTCCTATAAAGTGACGTGCTATCCAGCCTGAAATCGCTCTCATCAGCACCCGAGTGCAATTCAGCACACTGTCCAGGTAGAAAGCCATACTGGAGAGGAAAGACAGTAAGCTCTGTTACACACACACACACACACACACACGTATATATATATATATATATACGTACTTATATATATATATACAATGAATGGTTGTTTGTGTTTCTAAATACTAAATTGTAGTTGTCTGATTATTTTCAGGTAGAGATAATCTAGTTAGCACACATGCATCCTTTCAGTTTCTAAAATCTGAATTGAGGGACACTGGACAGGTTGTTCTCGCTGTTTGAAGGTTGGAGAGAGACACTGCCAGTAAACCTTTACTATATACACTGCAAAGCTGAGCAATCTCGCATACTGAATTGTGCTCCATGTCCACCTTGAGAACAACATCAGTATGCAAGAGAGTTGTGTGCCTTGAGCTTGTCTTCCTGGAGAAACTTTCTCCTTCCAGATGAGACAGGAAGCTGCCACATTCAACTCACCAAAAGAACATAATAATTAATTGTCTACCTCTCTTGTCCAGACTGATTCTACTCTAAACCTCCATTCTCTTCTTGATTAAAGAAAGACATTTTGGTGTGCCGTAGTAAATCACAGTGCAGTTTGTCATAGCTGAAGTGTTAATACTGACAAGTTGCATGTTGTGATTTCGCCTTTACAGTAACAGTGTGTAGGATTTAGTGCCATCTAGCGGTGTAGTTGTTGATTGTGGGTTGCAAACTATAATGGTAGTGAAAAACACAAGAAATGTGAATAGCTCTATCTAGAACCAGTATTTAGTGTCTTTATTCTGAGCTACTGTAGAAACATGGTGTTTCAACATGTTGGACAAAAACACGATGATTCTTTTCAGATGAATATACACTAATGAAAACATAATTATGCATATTATACTCCTTTTCTGACATATTCTGTAACTAAGCACACTGGACCTGTAAATACAATGATCATTCTATATTAAAAATACTAAAATATTAAAATAGGATGTAAGAATAAAATATAAACATGTGGGGGGTTTCAACTCTGTATTCAGTATCTCACCGTATAGCAAACAGCAGAGCCAGAGCCTCCAACAGGGTGGCTACAGCTGTCAGAATGAGCGCTGGTGTGGACAGACTCTGCTGGGTGACAAGCGGTCGAAGGAAACAGGCCAGTGAGAGAGCCAAAAACACTAAACAGCACAGCAGCATGTCCAGAAAAGAACTAAATGTTGGACTGGCAAAAGTCTGCACCACTGCTTGGGTTTCCACCTGGGAGGAAACGAGAGAGAGGGAGGGAGGGAAAAAATAGACAAAAGCATAAGAGGTATAAACCATAAAAAATATATACATACACATAGATATATATTAATAAACATACATTTATTAGTAAGTTAGTTACTAATAGAAGTAATTAGGAAGAATTAGAGTAAGGCATTAATAAAAGCTACTCATAAAAATGTCTTTTAAATTAACCAATGAGTCGCTGCACAAATACATAATCAAAAAAAGTCTATAACCAATCAGGATGAGTAAAAGAAATTATTAAGCAAACAACAACAATAATCAATAATTTAATGAAAATTATTCCAATTATCACGTCTATGACTCATACTTAACAAAGTAGTACTTAACAGTTGCAGCCATGACAGTGAAAATGCACTTTTGAGGTTACACCAGCAGAGGGCATCACAACCTAATACAAAACTACTTCTAAGGTCCTGCAGTGATTTCTCTTTGCCGCAGTCTTGACCAATCTGGTCATAACACAGTGCAAACATGCTTCCCAGACAAGACACAGACAAACAACACAGAAACACAAACTGGTAGAATGACATGCACAAACACAGGTAGATTTTTATGCTCACAGGTGGAGACAGCAGGGATGAGATGTGATGAGATGTAGTTTTTTTTCTGGCAGTTGTAAAACTCTTAACAAATGTCAGATCAAAGACAGACCTGAGACAACTATGTTAAGCTCATAACATTCGCAGATAAAGTTAGAAATAAACACACATATGCATGTACACTCATTAAACACATAGGTATACAGGCAAAATTATGTCATGCACAAAAACAGCTCATTAGCACACGCACACCTCCTCCTGGTAGCTTATCCGGTAAGCAGACTCCAGGCTTTTCTCCAGAAAGGTGAGGCTCAGCTTGTTTATGGGAGGTCTGTAGAAGTAGTCCTTCATAAGGCTGTCACAGGCACAGAGGAAAGCCAGGAGAAATTAGGTTCAATTGGGATTTTACATGTTCCAATTAACTAACTTTAAATGCACATTATGTTTAAATATGTGTTATAGATGTGTTTAATGTCTTTATCCATTCTAACCTGTCTTCTTTGATAACATCCACAAAGTGAGCATCACTTCTCTCTCTGAAGTTCTTGGAACGAAGAGGGATGAGCGCTGAGTGATCCATGCCCATGGTTCCTCCACTCCACGTCTTCTTCTCCTTCTCCTGCAGCATCTCACACAGAGATGTCTGGCTGTTGTTCAAGGCTTCCAGCTGAGGACTGAGCAGGCCGTTTAGAGCCTTGGGGCTGCGCCCTGCAGAAACCGCTGGGGAACATTTCAGATTTGACAAGTCCTAAGGTGGAGAGACGGGAGAGAGAGGACCTGAATTTAAAAATAATGGATATTCGCTTTGGAAAAAGGTATAAATATAAAGCACCAATTTAAATGCATGTGTCTGTGGCACACTTTATCTGGGACTCTTGGAGTTCTATTTCATTGAACTACTTTTGAGACCTTCTTTTTACTGCTGGTCCTAAGAAAATGTGGGCAGAGTTGATTCACAATGCCCCAATATTAGATGGAAAAATAGCTACATAAAATATACTGGACAGTAATAGTCACACTCTTGTTCAAACGTAAAAAGTCAAAGATTTAGATAAACAATTTAGGTCGCATCTGTTTGGTTCAGGTAACAAAAACAGACTAACCTTGCTGCTGTTAGTCTTCTGGTCATCATGGCAGCCATTGTGCACCGCTCCTTCTTCCAGAACCTGATCCTCCCCTGGCATCAGGACCACACTGCAGGATAGACAGGGAGACTGCAGGGAGGTAGAGGTTGGAGGGAGATGCAGCATATGGAGGCAGGAAAGAAAAAAGAGAATTAATAAATTGAGCGACAGAGACTAAGAAAAGCACATGAGCAGAGAAAAAAACACGAAAAGAAGGCAGTGATCGAGATCAAGAGCCTTGGGAGACGACAAACTGACAAAGGGCCAATGTAGAACACCTGCAACGGTGTGGCAGCAAAAACAGAAAACTTGTCACTTAAGCACAAACTAAGAATTGTGAGAGTCTTGAGTTATCTTACACATTTTACTGAATTAATATTATTTATCTAAATGAGGACAATATTAACAAGAGTGGCAGCAATCACTCAGAATGAAGCGGAAAGGGAGATACAGAGGAGGTCTACATGGGCTCAAGGTCTTTATTTTCATCCCACTCATCCTCTTGAAAGAGAATATGTGTGTGTGTGTGTGTGTGTGTGTGTGTGTGTGTGTGTGTGTGTGTGTGTGAGAGAGAGAGAGAGAGAGAGAAAGAGATCTATGTGATCGTTACACTGTGCTATGAATGACACTGACATGCACAAACACTGTGCATTGACAAGCCAAACACACACCCTATAGTTACAGTAATGAAAACACAGATAGATAGTACACACTGTGTACCTACATGCTACATTAAACGTGCAAACATTTAGTACCACACCTGCCCTATAAATCCCATTACACATTCAAATATCATTAAGCCTTTTGGCTTGTGTGACCCATATCTGTATTTGTATGAGAGCCTCGCAGAAGATACTGTAGAAAACTCTAAATAGAGAGATCTGAGAAGGGCTTCTCGCCTTCTTGGTTGCGTTAGCTCATTACCATACCAAAGACCCCCACTGATTCTCCTGCCTCCCATCATCTTCTCCCCATTCCAAGTACTCTTCCCCTCCCTGACTAGCCTGGTGGAGAGCTGAAAGATCTGCGTTGGGATCATGGGGTGCACGTGTACAGAGAATTAATTGATTGTGATGGGGTGAATATAGAACACAGTGGTGCAGGGCTTTAAGGGGAAATTCTAAGGAAAAATGTGTTTGGTGAGTCCATGATATGGTGCTACAATTTGGAAGCAAATAAAAAATTTCCCTTGAAGGCAGAGCTAAGGAGGACAGAGTAGATGGACATGCTTTCTGGGTTAGTGAGCAGAACATGATGATGGGTCAGTCATCATGACTGTCTGGGGTGAACAGCAATTCTCATTGCCTAATTGATATGATCTCACTGTTTTGATTCTCAGATTCTTATTAAAATAAAGATTTAATGAGGACTGAGGTGCTACACAAGTGGAGGCAGGTATGGGAGTGCATATATAGAGGCACACTTAGTGAAGAGGGAAATCAACAGTTGCTCCAACTGTTGATTTCCACACTCACACTCTAATCACACTCTTTTTCTTCTTCATTTCCTCCACTTAAGACAAAAGGAAGCTTTTTACATGCAAAAAAAAATCTGTATTAAAGGATCTAATACACCCACATAAACAAAAGTACTTGGAGAGGAAAAAGATGACCATCAAAGAGGCTGTAGCAGAACATGCAGCTCAGTGTTCTTCCTCAGGCAAAATAGATGTGCAATGAAAAATGATCCCAAAAATATACTTACTCCCTCCACAGCATGGCTCATGTTTCATATGATTTTCTTTGCGATAGATACATAGTTTGTGCTCACCTTAACACTATCAGAAGGAAGGGTGCAGGCTGACGGTGCACCATCAGGTGTGTGCACCCTGGAAGTAGTGCACCGAGGATCTGAATTCTCATGCCCAGCCAACCCCAACTGAGAGCAGCTACAATGAGAGTGAGGTTCCACCTTCCTGCCAGAGATCAGGTAGGTCTTCAGGCCTGGAGAGACAGAAACAGACAGAAAGAGGGAAATATCACTAGCAGATGAAACTAGAATAGGCCTGAGTTGGATTTAGTCATCCCTGTGTGGATGAAGGTACTGCTGGTTGTTTTAGGATTCAGCTGAGGCTCAGTACCCGGCAGAATGAATTCCCTTAGTGAATTATATTAGTAGTTTCTGGTATGAAACTTGATTCAAGAGGAGGGAGAAACAGTAAATATCAATATCTACCACTTAAATAAGCCAAGGTCATGCATGAGTCATTCTTGTTTTCAACATATACTATACATAAATGTGATGTGTGATGCATCTGTGCAGGATTTTGTGTGTTTTTTTTCCTCTTATATATAGAATCAGACAGATGAGCCAGAGAGCAAGTGCTAAACACAATAAGGTGAACAGTCAACACTTCTCTCAAGGTCCAAAGATCCATTTTGACCACTGTCATTTCTTTTGCACCCTCTTCATCACACCTATTTATCTGCATCTCCTCCATAGCCCAATGAAGCATTTATTTCTATATAAAGGCTCTGAAATATCCCATATATCGTTCTTAATCTATTTTCTCTGAAATAAGATTTATATATGAATCCTACAGGTGCACGTGCATGGAGTTCATGCATGTGAAGTCCTCCGTCACCATGAGACAGTAACAGTTTTAGACACAACAGGCCAGGGCCAAATATTTGAACACCTGCGTCCTCCCACTTCTATCAACATGTTATCATTTCCATCACTCCTACAACGTACACAAGTGTGTGTGTGTTTGTGCAATCTTTAGCCCTTCAGCCTTCTGAATGGACCAGTTTGTCCAAAACAATCACAAGACATAGCAGTGTGGGTAGTAAGGTAAGTGCTTTTAATTGTTTAAACACAAGACGTTTTACTTGCTTCACAGCACACCTGCAACTTGCATATTTCACACTCTCAGCAAGATTTCTTCCTTCTTTTCTACAGCCTTAGACCAAAATTTAATCATCATTGTTTAGGTTTTTGTTGCCAACTTTGTCACTCAAATAGACAACAAGATAGACAGTCAATGCACATTTAGCATGCGGCACCCTAAAACACTGCTACCCCACTGAGACCAAGGAGATCAAATGTTTGTGACTGAACTCCTCTTCATTTGTACTCACTCTGTCTGCCAGCACTATTTTGTGTAAAGCTACAACCACAGTAACAAGTGTGTGTGTCTGTGTGTGTGTGTGTGTGTGTGTGTGTGTGTGTGTCAACAGCATAGGTAAGTACCTCTGACCGTGTGCTTAGCCACATAATTCAACTGTCAGTGAAGCTGCAACCTTGGGCTCTGAGCATTGTCTGCCCTAAGTGCTTCAGACAGGCCTGCCACTGCCTCGCCTGTGCTGAGCCACCCTGGGGCTCCACTCTCTGACACGCACACTCACGCAAAGCCCACACATACAACACAAGGGTACACAGTCTCATCTGCAATGATACACATGCACACATATAACGTTTGGGGCAAATACTGAACTAAGCAGCTCAAGAGGTACACAAACCATAAGAAAACATGCACACAAAGAGATCTATGTAAACACAAGTGCAATTACACAAAAAAAACTACCCCCTCCAACCACCTACACACCCAGTCAAATACATATACACGCAGCGAGCGGAGGTGTAGATGGACTGCTTCACTGTAGCTGGGTCGATAGCCAGGTGGATGAGGAGTCAGGGATGGGAAATGAGGGCGGTAAACAGCAGTAACAAAGAACTAATTCCCTGCACCAGTGATGCAGAATGGCACAGCAGCCAGAAGAGGCAGCAGGAAACTGACGGGAATTTTTGACTGCCTCTCAAAATGTGACTGTGTCAAAGACAGACCCAGAGACACAGACACACACACACTGCATTGACTGATTTCATTAGTTTGCTAATCAAATTCTTCTCCCACCATGACATATAGTGACTTCTGCTTCTGCTCATGGCTCAACAGGGTTACTTTTCCCCCTCTCTCTCTGTCTCTATTTCTGTCTTTCCCTCAATACATCAGTGTTTTACCAACCTGTGTCAGTACCACAGGTAAGGATACGTGGAAATGATGTATGTAGGGCAGAAAAGAAATGTCAAATGATGTCTCATTCTCCTCATGACTGTGGGTAGAGATTTGAATAGGTGTGACTTGTTCTTGTCTGCTCACTGAGATTTCTACAAGCCAGATTGTAGCATTTGAGTCAAAGAGACAGTCACATCCGTTTTAGGCTGAAACACAAAACTACTAAAGCATGTGAGTCACACTGTATGACTTAGTAATATATTTAGAGTCACGATTAATGCAAATTCTGTATCTGCTATAAAAGTAATGGTGAATGCTGAGTAATAATAAAACTGTATGAGACTGGGACCAAGCCAAATCTACCTAAACAGAAATCACTGGGCCATTCAGCCTCTATTCCCCAACACTGTAACAGCTTATTAAAGATAATGAAGTGTTTCAAGCTAGATAATATGCGCACCAACACATAACTATAGAGAAAGGGAGAATGGCAGAGAGAGCAGAGAAGATTTCATAGTGGATGAAATAATAAAAAAACACACATAAAAGACAATTAAAAACAAGATGTCAGACACAAATAACAGAAACAACAGACAGAAAGAAGTGGGTCAAAAATAAGACTCTCAAAACTGACAGAAACAATGGCAAGTGACAGGAGATCAGCTGTGGTCTGTCCTCTCCATCACTTCATGTTAGGCTTGGACCTATATCAAAATAAATGTGTTGCTGGCTTGATTTCAGACACTTCATTGCTCCCCTTTTGTCAGACTAAAGAAGAGAAACACGGGTCATGCTTAAAGACAGGAATCCATGGCCATCCCTTTCACAGGTTTATGAGGATCTATGTTAGATTGATTGCATCTTGTGGTCAGACAGATTGTTTCATGGAATCACTTCACATGGCGTGATAGCCAAAGAAGAGCAAGATAAATCAATTGTAAGGGCTTGCAAAGGCACACAGTATGTTATCAGTGTGTGTTTATATGAAGGGTTACACAAGTTCAAGTGTCTGCAGATGTTTGTGTGCCTGGTCCTGGCCATTCTAGGACAATCACTTGTCTTTCACAAGCCAACCTTTTGGCAGCTGAGATTGCAGTGTTGTTAGGCAGTAAATTGTGGCTCTGATAAACTGGCCAGACCAGCAGCTGCTTCCACTGTAAACGTCAGTGGATCCAACATCAACAGAATACAGCTGTGCTCTAAAGTCCTCGCTGCAGGGGAAAAGGTCAGGAAACTTCATGCTGTGTATTCCAATGGATATCTTGTTGTTTCTTTCCATCTGTGTCGCCGACTATGCATCTGTCAGTCTGTGCACATCTGCTTGAATGATCTGTGATACACATACGTGTGTGTTGGCCTCTCTCCATCTCTGGTGACCATGGGCTAATTGAAGAGCATCATTAGTGGAAGCTTCTGGGACTTGCAGTGTCCTGTCCTGTGCTATCAGCAGGGAGGGAACAGTAGATAACCTTTCCCCATGAGAGCTCAGTCACATTATCTCCCTCTCCAAGCCCCCTTTGTAGAGTGACATGAGAAAAGCACTTTGCAAACAAATAACATCATCACCTCTACTCCTCCCTTCCTCTCCCCTCCTTATAGCACGTCAGAGCTCTTCTGGGACAATGGCTGCCCCTGAACTCCTCTTTGCATGATGCTAAGAGGTTCAGAGTTTGGGTGCATGAAACAAACATACACAACAAAAGTGAATGCCAGACACATGTTTGTTTCAGACACTGCCAATAAAACTCTCCATTGGCCCTGAGCAAAGTGAATTAATTAGCTGGAATGCACAGGTACAAAAAGCCTGGCTGCTGCACAACCTTAAACTACCCTATATACACAAATCACCCAAAAAGAGGGAATAAAGGATGGATGGACAAATTGTTATTGTAAAAAAAATAAAAGAAAATTTTGCCCTTGGCAAACAGAAGAAGCAAAAAAAAAAATGGATGAATTAAGTAAAAAAAAAAAAAAAAGTATAGTAGTCATAAATATGAAACTTTTTGGTCTTTTATCTCAAAGCAACACTTTTATTTTCAAATTCCATTTGAACCTAAGTGGGACTGAACAGCAAATGCTGCTGTCCCAGGGAGGTTTAATAAGAGCAGCAGGACAAAGAGGGCAACAGAGAGGAAAGCAGAGTTGGCAGATATGCTTGGCTCAGCACTTACACATACACACAACAAACAAACATATTCCAATAATGACAGGTTTGCCTTCCGGGGCCAGGTATCGGAGCAGGAGGGCAGTGGAGCAGGTGGCGCAGAGAAACTAGCACTGCTGGGCTGGGCAGCTCTCCGTGCCAGTTGGCACTGCCAGCTAACAGCCCCCTCCTTCTCCCTCCACTGCGTCCCTGTCCTGGGATATACTGTACATCCTGTCCCTGTCTGGCGGGAAGAGGGCAGGAGGAACAGGAGGAAACCTGTCCAATATGACAGGCTGTTTAGGAGGACTTCATTATTGCGGCATGGTTTGCAGAGGAGAGGAGGCAGAGATATAAGGTAGAGATTGCAGAGATTTTAAGAACAATTCAAGTAGAGAAAGGCCAGACTAAGAAAGAAATGAAACATAGTTTGAGTCAGTGACTAGGTTGGTAATGGTGTGTGTGTGTGTGTGTGCTGTCTGGGAGTGAACCCATTCAGTCAGAAAACATGAATGACACATATGCATTTTTCATAAGGAATCACAGAGGGACTTGCATTGTCATTTCTGACAGTAAAGGAGAGGCGGAGAGTTCTGTGTGTGTCTCCCGAGCTAAGAACAGCTGAGAGTGAGGGAGGGCACGCTCTGACCTTCCTTTTGATACAGCTTTACGGTTTTGCCCAGCCCAGGTTACTTCTGAGGCATCAAAGGGCATGTAAGAAGGTGGACAGAAGCATTCCCAATATCAGATTTGGGCAGACACTCTCCTCTGACAGAGAATGTCAAGCAAGGACATTTCAACAGACTTTGTCAATAACAGACAGTCTTCTGAATAACATAGAGGAGAGGATGTTTCACACTTTGCTCCACTTACTACATACATAAACAAGAAGATTATATGTAGATTATATGATTATATGTATTATATGTCTCTCTGCATGTTAAACATGTGAAGCACGCAACAATTCTAAAACACTTATTAAACCATATTATGTTGTTGAAGTGGGTAAGCCTATAGGTTGCACCACAGTAGCACCAAAGACTGGTATTTGACTGGATACAACAAGTCATGTCTACTATATACATGTCAAACTCACTGAAGCGCAGCTAAACCAATATAGTTTTTCACAAACACTGAAAGACTCCAGATAACCCATAGTGACCTTCTTGGTAGAAGTTATACAAGCTTGAGTTCATAAAAAGAAACAGCATATCTTACACACCACCTGGGCTTTCTCTCAGGTTTGGGACAAAAACATATCTCTCAACCGTGAATTGCGTCAGAGTGCACATAAACACATAAACACTGTCCCAGCACAAGAAGCCACACTGAGGTCTCTCTTCCCGTTGCAATTAACAAAATCTGTCAATATCCTTCCCCTTTCTGTTCCTCAATGTTGTAAACAGTGATGGCACAAAAACAAAAGTTCCATATTTGGCTGGTGTGTTTTTTTTCCTGGCTTTAATCCTGCCCCATCGCGGCTCACTCAAAACTACAATAGAAACACTTGACATCTCTCCAAAGTCTTTAACTCTTGCTTGGCTGTGTCTTTCTCGTATATACTCTGCACTTGTTTTGTATTCTGTGCCTCCTTTCTGCCACGGTCTGTCGGCAGGAAGTTGACATCCCTCTAAAATCTTTAATCCCTACCTCCCTTCACCTTTTGCTCATTGGCCTGTATTTTCTCCCTGTTTTGTCAGTCACTGTAACTCACTGTCTGTCTCTCTCGCCATCCAAAATCTAACTATCCTCCCTATTCTTTTGTGTCTAAGCCGATACCAATTTGTCTCATCATCGCATCGACTTTAAGGGCTCCTCTCTGCAAAGAATTGCCATGGCTGACATCATCCCAAAAGCTCACTTTCCATCTCATCTTTTTTACACCATTTTCCATCTCTGTCAAATCTGTCACCCATACATGCTCCTCTGAATGAAACCCTCTTTTAATCTCTATCTTAAAGGTGACCATATGGGCCCTTACGCAATTCAACACACCTGACCAGTTCATTTGTTTCCTGCTCAATCTGTTTTGGATTGTATTGAATCAGTTTTTCATTTTCTGGTGGGGATCTGTGTTGCATAGTTGTGGTTTAAAATAGAAACAAAGTCATCCTCATTAAAAATTTTACTAGTTTCAATAAAAGGTTTAGGATAAGAAGTATTGTCGCTGCTCTGTGAAAATCATTTATCTCAACTATTCAACTCAACTTTTTATGAGCTGTGCAAAACTGCCATGTTTTAGTTTTGTGCTAATGCATTTTTCATATAATATAGTGAGTTTTTTTTTTTTTTTTTGAACTTTTATTTAACCATTCTAATCATTTTATATAACATGTCCTGATTTGTAATAAGTGACATCATAATAAACATCAATCCACCAAACATGAAGGGAAAATAAAAAAATTATATATATATATATTATATTATATTATATTATATATATTATACACACACACACACACACACATACATATATATACATATACATACATACACATACATACATACACACACATACACATACACACATTTGGAAGCAGGTACTCTTACAGGAAGGGACTGAAACAAAAAAAGAAGTCTAGGCAATAGGTTCATTTTTACAGTCTCTACTCTACCAATTAAAGAAAGGGGAAGGACCTCCCAACGCGTCACATCATTTTTTATTTGTCTAATTAATTTACTAGAGTTGGCCTCGAACAATTGAGTGGGGTTAGGTGTAATAATAATTCCCAGATACCTAAATCCTTGTTTGGACCATTGAAAGGAGACACTGTTATCCAATTGTGTAGGCCAGGTACCCGAAATCATCATGGCTTCTGATTTAGTCTCGTTAATTTTGTATCCAGACACTGACCCATATTCATGCAGACATTTCATAAGTGTGGGGATGGAGAGAAGTGGATTTTTTACAAAAAGTAAAATATCGTCTGCGAACAAAGCTATCTTATGAACTGACCCCCCCTTCATCTGCTATCCCTTGAATCTGTACATTTTGGCGTATTGCCTCTGCCAGAGGTTCAATACTTAGGGCAAATAAAATGGGAGACAACGAATCCCCTTGTCTCACACCCCACTCAATCCTAAAAAAACTAGAACAGTGACCATTAACTCTAACTTTGGAGCTGGGCTCTTTATACAGTAGATTGATCCAGGCCACAAATTCTTTCCCAAAGCCCATTTCCATCAGTGTCTGCCTCAGAAATACCCAGTCGACTCGATCAAATGCCTTCTCAGTGTCTCAGCTGAGAAGCATTGATGGTTGTTTGTCTCTTGCCGCTATTGCCTACAGGTTCAGGGCTCTTCTTATGTTATTTGTTCCTTGGCATCCTAGTATGAATCCCGTTAATATAGTGAAGCAGACTTCCTGTCCAGGTCGTTAAAAATTATGGTTAAAATCTCTCTTCATTACTTTTAAAAGCACATATTTGTGAGATGTCCTATTTAATTCCTATTTTATCTCTTCATCTTATATATCTCTCCTACTTTTATTCTTGACCTTGTAATCCTCTTTCATCTCCTTCAGTACTTGAATTTTTAAGACAGTAACAAATTTTAATGCATTCACTTTATATCCTTTCAATAATTCTGTACACCGTTAAAAGGTTTTTCATGAGGAAATGTATGATTATAAGATACTGATGGTGACCCTCTTCTCTATTATGACAAAAGCCTTAAGTTGGTTCAACCCTTAACCTTTTTCAGGCTGTTCAGACTGCTGTCTACGTCTTAAAAAAAGAGTAAATTATTATTAATAAAAGGGATCAATTTCTAATTAAGTTCTTGTCAGGAAACAAAGCAGGAAGACATATTTTCTGTCATATTTTAGCCTCTGACCAAAATTCAATTTCATCACATGCTGAATTATCTCAACCTCGACATGCTATTGACCCACGGCTATGTGCAGCGCTCCCTACATCGATTCAACAGTGACCGAGTTTGTGGCTCTGGGTAAATGATCAAAGCAAGAACAGCCAACACAGACAAACATCTCCCTCCCTCCCTTACTCCACCTCTCATTCTCTTCTGCTTTAATACAACAGAGTTTGCTTACTCATCATTTTGAGTAATGGCATCTTTACTGATGATGTGGGCTGATGATGAAAATGTATTGGATCTTCTGCTGAGCACTGTGCCAGTCCTTGAGGACTCTTTATCTAAAGCGGGCCAATGATACATCAGGAGCAAATGAGGATTGCTAACTATAAGCTCAGCATCCACCACAGGAACCCCTGAATCACATTCTGCGTATGTCGATGGTTGTTTGCGCAGTTGCCCTGCATCTGCTTAAAAAAGCATAATTGACAGGTTCATTAAATCTCACGGTCAAGCACAGAAAGAAGGGCCGAAAACAATTTGATCTGAAGCCTGTTAAGATAAGCATTTGTTGATGAAGGTGTCATTTCAAAAACAGCGGAGGCAGCACTCCTACCCAACAGTTACAGAATGAGACAGCAGCAAGATGGAGGGTAACAAAAAGAAAAGAAAAAAAAACACACAGAGACATAGAAGCAGAAAGGAGAAGTGAGACGAAGGGAGATTGAAAGTGATAAAAGGATGGGGAATGACCTCTGTCAGGAATATATCAGGTACCTAGCACACACACACATATACACACACACAAATACACGCAGTAAGTCAGCAATGGCCTTTAGGAGTGACAGCATGTGGCATTCCTGGGGCTGTAAAGTATGTGGAAGGAGGACCAGCTGACAGCTGGAGGGGACACAGGAGGGATGTCCTACACTGAAAACCATTGAGGGAGCTGAGCCTAAGGTAGGGGGCTCCGTTGACATGGGAGAGGAACCCACATACAATAAATCCAGATATACCCCTGTGGCAGATATACCAGGGTTGGTGTATATGTCAGCTGATGAGTACATTTTCATTTAGTTTTTAACCTAGCAAAAATCTTTTTTGAGTCAGTTTGATCATTTGGTTACAAAAAAATGAAAAACTACTACTACTACTACTACTACTACTTCAGTAATCCCAATCTTGATAATTAATTAATCAATCAATTAGCAAAACTATTGTAAGTTTGCTGCTTCCCCGTGCATTAATTGGATCATTCAGGGACAGATTATATTATACATTAGTTACAATGATAACAAATGGCAGGGAGATTAAAGTTATAAGCAATAAATGATAAACAGAGGGTGTGAGAGACAAGCATTTTAAAATACAGGCTTCCTCATTCTTGAGCAGGAGAAAGCTAAAACTGGCCTTAGATACTTTAAAATTTAACTTTAGAGCTTCAACAGGTGATAACAAATTAAATAAAACACACTTTTAATGTACATTATACACAAATATGCACAGGCAATCTGTAGAGGCTGAGTGCAGTAGCAGGCTTCAGGGTAGATTGGCTCCCCGTCATCTCCCCTCATTCATAATTCACAGAGTCATTTATCACACACACACTTCTGCTGTGCACACTACAGCCCAGACAGGGTGCGGCTGCATGTGTGAGTGTTTGTATTTAGCGTACTTGAATGTAAATGTGCAAAAAGTGAGTTTGTGTAAGAGATTCTGTGCATGGAGGAGGGGGGGGTGCTATTGTGTGTGTCACCTTAAGAATGAACTCCATCTGTCAGTGTAAGAAAAGGCTAGAGTGCTGGCATCTTCTGTACCCTTGATCACACAGGAGAAAAGCTTAGGATGCATCAATGACTCATGATGGCAATTTATCACCCGAGCATCTGCACGGCTGTGAGGAGAACAAGATTAGCCCCATGTGCAGCTCAACTCACATTGCACCTAGAGATCTAAGTACTAAAAATTTAGTGAGAAAGAGCAAGTTACAGAGATGTTTTCACATTTACTTTCAAGGTTTACAAATCTTTGAGAGTCAGAATGTGTGCAATTTGTATCTGTGTAGGTGGTCTTTAAAAGCATTGCTGTACGTGTTCAGTTTACCCTTGCTGGGCTCACACAAACATAGGCCTTCACTTGGCTTTTACCACAATGTGACAGCCAGAACTTCAGCTGAATAAAAGTCGATTTGGCCCCTTTCTCCTGGTCAGAGCACCAGTCCTTCCATCTAAAAAGAACCTCCAGTTTCAAGCTGACCCTCACCCCTTTCAATAGCCTGTTGCCATGGCAATTAGCCTTGGTGGGCCCAGGGAGCAATGCTGGAGTAAGTGTGGCGTATGTGTGTGTGTGTGTGTGTGTATTGCTGCAGAAGGGAAATATCTTTTCCCATGTGTTGTGCTAAGGCCGGTGTCATTACTGTAAGCCAGGTGAAGCCTTGAACAGGATTAATCTGAAGGGCCAACTCTATCTTTCTGTCTCAATCTTTATCTATTTTTTTTTTCTGTCTTTATGAACCCTTTCTTGCAAGCTCTTTAATCTTTCCTGATTTTGTTATTAGGTTTTCATTTTTGTCTCAGACTACAGGAGGGGAAGTTATGTTTGCAGAAAGATATACAAGCTGATCTTCTCAGCACATTTGCATATGTGAAAACTCCTACAGTGTTTGAGAACAGATTGGCTTGCTGTATGCAATGAAGGAGAGAGCAGCAATAAAATTCCTTTACAAACTCTGGCTGCATTGAAGCATGTTGATATTAAACTAAAGCATATCAAGATGGCATGAGATTACTCTATCTCTGACACTGTAAATAAGATTTTTTTGTTCCCTATGGTAGTGAAAGAAGTTTAATTCCACTGGTAAGTATGTTTACATGGCTCTTATATTCAGGAGCCTTATTATAAATTATATTACACTGAAAACTAAACATAAGTACTACCTATAACGAAGACATTATGAAGACTATCTTGCTGATTTCCTACATCCTCCACTGTTCATAACATCTGTGAATTATGTGCTAATCATACAAGAAAGTAAATATCTGTCATGTGACCACATCCACACAAAGCAGAAATGCATGGCTGCACCACATTAGCTCACCTGCACCAGTTTAATTGTAGCTAATGGAGCAGCTGTACGTGGAGTCAAAGAACATTACTCTCTCATTTCACCATAACAGAAGCCCCGGGGGAATAAATGGACACGTTATTTGTGTTAAAAGATCGTAAAGGCTCAGCTTGATATATCCTTGTATCAGCATATTTGATAACGGATACAACTTGTATCAGCATAGCATATCATATCAGCAAGATATTTCATTTACAGTGCTATAAAAACAGAAAAGTAGCAACTCCTCCCATTCGAGAAGCTGAAACATAAAATATGTTGTTGTTGTTTTTTGCTTTGTTTTTTTGATAAATGACTGAAATAACTAAACAATATTAAATTAGTTGGTAATTCATTTTCTGTTTCAGCTCTAACTCAAACTCAATAATGTGATAGTATGATGATTAGAATGGTTAAATAAGTGTATTAAAATGTAGCACTTTATGGCACTATTTTTTTGTCACATTAAAAAAATAAAAACTAAAAAAGTCTGCAGCATATCCACCACAATATCGTGAAACAAATGTTACCACAACATTGCAATCTCACAGTGTTACATATCTAGTCACAATATCATGATATTATTAGCTGATGCCAACATTTGGAAAATAAAAATTATGCTATCAGTAAAAATCATCTTTAGCTTTTATTGTGTCTTTTGTCTCTTTTTTGGCAAATTAATTACACTTAACTGTAAGGCTGGCAACCAAAATTGAAGCAGATTACCGTTACTCAATATGTTGGAGTATGAATCACAAAGCAAGAACAGAAGAAGGTGTAAATGACTGGAGGCACTGGATTATTTACATGCTATTATGATATGTGTATGTGTAACAACTGAATAAACTTTTTTTTTAAATATTACAATTATCATCAATATTTGTATATCGCAACACTCCTAACATCAACTCTACTACAGTGCTGTGGCTGTGTAAAACACTGTTTTGTAAGCAGCATCAAAATCCATAGAGAATACCTTCATCCTACACCTGCTAAGAGGTCACCTGAACATTACCCTGCAGAGCCATTGATATTGATTTGCTGTGTGTGCTTAACTTAAACTGAATTAAAAAGGCAAGAGGGTAAAGCAAAACAGTATGTACTAGACAGCACGTTGTGTAGTATGTTGTACTCCACATGCTACATGTGCTTGCTGCTTGTTCTACTGGCTCAGCTGTGTCAGCTGCTCGCATGTATAGCTCCTTATCAGACAGACAGTGGTGGCGCGGATATCAGGCCCTCTCATCCACCTCGCCCTAGGTCATCTCTGTCAGAGTAGATAGAGGCAGGACACCTCTCCACTGAGCCAATAGGACAGCTGTCCCCTATAGGGGAACTGGGAGGTCTGCAGGGTCTGCTGACACTTGTCAGGATTAAGTGGAGCACAACAGGATACATAGATGTTTAGAGGAAAATCTCCAAGAGTATCGTTTCAATAGAAAGCTCACTGGCCCGTGCAGATAACATTATTAGCAATCCTTTGGAATAATATGCTTTGCTTTTCTGCTCTTGATCGAGAAACTCATTACACCCGCTGAGTACAAATCTTTTATCGCTTGCTGCTTCGACCCAGCAAGCGATACCTTTTCTGTACAGTCCTCATGAACAAGTACAGGTAGTCAAATCCTGCTGAGTAACAGTGTGACACAGCAGATAACCTCAATGACTGCAGCTATAAAATCCAGCTAATCACCCCAATGTAGACCTTCAATAACCTTGCAACACTAGCCCCATGTTTGCAGAGCATGACAAGGGATCCAGAAGCTCTCCAGACTAGCTCGGTATGATAAGGCCAAAGATGATTAATGGTGAGATTGTGTTGCTGCAGGCTACAATGCCATGCTGTGCTGAACCATAATATGCAGTACAGGGTGATACTGTAAAATGCAGTGTGATGTATTATGCCATTACTCTCTTGGAAAAGCTATAATCTACAACACAGAGTCAAGGTGTTCTAGGCAGGGGTCGGTCACTGCATCTTAGAGACCCCCCTGTCTCTGCAGCCTCTGAAGAGTCATGTCCCCCTGAATGCAGTATGCTGAGAAATCCTGGGATCTGTTTACCACTGGCTTTATAAACCATCCAGCTCTACATCTGTCCCACCTTGCCCCCTCCTAGTAGTAAGCCACTCAGCGCACTTCACTTCACCATTGACCCCCCTGCTCCCCCCAGCTTTCTACTGCAGGGCTGAATGCTGTGTGTGCATACTGATTTAGACTCTAGAGTCTAGACAAAAATTATGCCAGGTATTTTGATTGCTGGCATGGGGAAAAGACAGCTGTGTATATATTAGGGTGAAGAAGCCAATCCATTTAACTTTTTGTCAAGTACAGCAGTGTGTAGACTGACAGCATACAAATACACACACATAGACACACAGCACTCTAGGTGTGAAATCTGGAGGCTTAAATGTGCACAGCCTCCTTTTCTCTGCTTGTGATTCACACTAGAGCTCAATGCTGAGGTCCAGTTACATAGTGGCTTAAAGTACTGGTGGTTAGGCAATACGGCTGCAGTTCTGCTCTTTAGTATCACCATCTATTGGACCAAAACTCCCAGATGGCACACTACATTCCTTGTCTAGTTCTCTCTCACCTTAATTTCTCAATCCCTGCTTCTTCAAGTGCCACCTCAAAACCAACCTCATCTATCGTGGTCAAGGTCACAGGTAACAGCCATTATACGTAATTCTCTACTTAGCCTAAGGCAAATACTGTACACTACACTGACTGACAGTGAATCCCTATGGAACAGCATTCACAGAGTAAGGGAAAGGATGTGTGTGTGTGTGTGTGTGTGTGTGTGTGTGTGTGTGTGTGTGTGTGTGTGTGTGTGTGTGTGTGTGTGTGTGTGTGTGTGTGTGCATGTGAGCACAAATTGCTCTCCTGATAACTAATACCTGCTGCAGAGTATGAAGTAATAGGGCCAGAGTGGAGAGACACAGAACATTCATCACCAGAACTATTTGCAGCTAAGTTCTGCTCTGGGATCGAATCATTTCCAATGTAGCAAATCAATTATTGCTCTGAAGGCTTAAAGGTGGACATGGAATTGAAATGAATTAATATTGTGGACCAGAATACATATTATCTTCTGTTTAATAGCTAGCACAATCCCTGGCCTTGGTTGTTTCTCTTTGATATCCATATGACGTGAAAACTTCTCTCATTGCCTCATCATAAATAAACACAGGCATGACAGCCTCATTATAGGCAATCAATATTGCTCGCAGAGATAAAAACGACTGGCTGGCAGGCAGCTGATGTGTTTGGGGTCGGCATAACACTGGGCCAGTGTGGGACAATATGATGATGGAGAATTACTAACATTAATCATTTTAACAAAGGAGATTACACAGTCTTGCTTTATTAGAAATTTCCCGCAGGGCAAAGAGAGGGAGAGCAGGCCGGTAAGGAATATACTGTACGTAGCTGCCCAGCACAGCTTTGCTCTACAGTTAAGTTAGAAAAAGGTCAAACTGAATCTGAGAACATCCTTTACACCTTGAGGCTAAGAACCCGGTACATAATGAGTATTAGTGGAAAGGGGCTGTGCAATTATACAAAAGAGCTGTCAGACACTCAAACGAATGAAAGCGTTCTTTAGATGATCAAGGTCAAGCAACTACTATTCATTTGGGTTATTATTTATTTTCACAGCAGGACAGAGGAGAGAAGATATATATACCAAACAGGAAGACTCTCACAGGCTAGAGTCTTTTAAACAATGCAATAACTGACTTTTTTTTTTTTTGACAAGCATCACTCTTTAAGTTTGCATGGGAAACTTTTTAGTAAACATTTGCTTCTGCTGCTGCGTTTGGTGAATGGAAGTCTACTACTATCTTTTATATATATATATATATATATATATATATATATATATATTTCCCTCAGGGGTTATTTCCCAACCCCTGAGGGAAATATCGATGACTTGGTGCTAGAGCTTTTTTCATAGAAAATAACTATATGAGAGTGTTGAGAGTGAACTTAAGCAGTAAAAAGTTGCATGCCAGACAGCTAAACAATCTGAAACTCCCTATAAAGCTACTTAAAGACGAGGTGAGCTGCAGATTCAGGTGATAATTTTCTGTATGTTAATTCCTTTCACACTGTCACATTACATTCAATTGTCATATGACACACCATTATTATAAAAATAGTAATTATAGCCGCTTTAATGTCTGCTACCATAGTACTGAAGCAATTCTTAATTTTTAATTGAACATACACAATTTAATTTTGTTTCCCCTGGAAACAAATGCTGTTTAAAAGAGAGAAGAATTATCACTGGCTCCCTAAGGTCATCAGCAGAAAGATATTAGGACCATACTGACAGTCTCACAGGTGCCATCATTCTACATTGAGTACAAAAGGAAGGACATAGACAGGTATTTTCCAGGGAAACAGAGCCCAATATAGCTCCCATTTCCAGTAAGCATACAACACAACAGGGTCTGACCTCATATGCAGCCCCTTATAGAGACAAAGGCACACAAAAAGCCTTGTGCTTATGAGCTGCACTGTTCAGATCATCTCAGTATATCCATGCATTCTATTCTATGCATTGTGATTTAAGATTTTTTTAATTTTCATTTTAAGTATTGTTATTTTCTCTGTTAATCATTTATTCATTATTCATCTATAAAATGTCAAATTAGATTAGTTAAATGTCAGAAAATCAATCAATCAATTAAAAAAAAAAATTCAATTTTTGTTTAAGTAATTTTTTCAGCATATCAAATCTCTTATTTGTTTTTGTTTTTTTACTTACTTTTTTGAATTTGTGTTAACTGAACATTTTTGGTTTTAAACCTTTTACTTGAAGATACCATCTTGGGCCATCCAGCATTTTTCAGTATATTCTGACATTTTATAGATTCATTAGTTAATTGAGAATATAATCAGTAGATTCATTAATAATGGAAATGATTTTTATTTTTGTCTATCCTAACTAGTGCTGAAATAATCAGTTAGTTCATCAGATCAATTTGTGAACAAATTTGATATTGATTCAATCTTTAACACTTACTGGTTCTTCAAACGTAAGGTTTTGGGCTTTTCTCTCTCCTTATATCATTGTAAATAAAATATCTTTGGGTTTTGGACTCTTCTGATATTCTGAAGTCTAGACAATAAATAAATGAATCAGAAAAGATTAAGAGGCAATGAAAATAATTACTAGTTAGAGCCTCAAAGTGAATTGAAATATTGTCAAAGTGTCTTACTTAACCTCAAACATCAGCTATCACAGGAGGAGCCAACAGGATGCGTCTGTAACACTCAACTGACCACATGTGGCTGCATCCTATGTGAACCTCTGCTACAATGAGCCACAAATAGCTTATAATTACAGTGGGAAGCTCTAATTATAGACTTTTGAATGTGCGTACCTACAGGATGAGACACCAAAAGTCTATAGCCTCAGGCTTGAGTTATAGTGAAACTGTAAAAACACTCCAAAAACTATTTGTGAGAAAGTGAAACATCATACCAACTCAAAAAGACATCAAAAATACATAGAATACAGCTCCACAGCAATCAGTGGCTAGGTCAGAACAATTTACTCCTGAGTTAGGCAACAGGGACCAGACCCAGCCAAGATCCATGCCTGGCTGCAATGTTACCCAAGTTATTAACAGAGACTGAGCCAGACAGTGGAGGGAATTTTACAGCACTGGAGAGCAGCTCTGTCTTGACAGCCAGCTCTCTCACTGGCACAGCAGATCTAGCTAGAGAGGGGATAAATCTCAGGAGGCATACTGAATACATGATGGAGGCAAGTAATACGTGGAGGAGAAAGAGGAGAAGGAGGAAGAGGGGGTGATAACACTGTCAGTAACACATTTATTCTCACAATAAAAAAGAGGAGAAAGAGCAAGAGTGGTAGTCACTCATTAATCTGACAGATGATGGAAAATGCAGACCAATAAATCACTCTTGCAGGCTGGTAAACAAGAAGCACTTTCACTCGACCTTGTTTCTTGACTGGTAACAGCACTGATTTCCAGGCCAAAATAATGTGTGCACAAGTCCCAGAGGTATAAAATCTTTTGATAGTTTCTGTGCACAAATTATTAATGTGTGCACCTGAATTGTTCATTTCTGTGAAATTCCAGTTCATGCCTGCAACGCACTGTACAAAATCAGATGTACAGCCTCCAAGGAAGCACATTCAGCATCTATTGAAACAAAAATAAACCTGAAATGCTAATTCAAAAGGGCAGATGAACACCATCTGCAATATCTTAGTCAGACACTGTCACTTCACATGATGATAATGGATCAGCATGCCTTAAATGATGAAAAGAGCCATTAAGCCAACATTTAGTTATGTGATTTGCATAAATGTATCAAATAAGAACTGCAGTAAAGTAGTTTAAAAGCAAGAAAAGGAGAGGACAAGATAGAAAGGTGAAGATAAAGCTGCAGGCAAATCACTATTAAAGAAGACAACAGTCGTATTAAGTTGTAAAGCAATCCCTAGGGTTCAGTGCGAGGTTAAGAGAATAGGACACACTGAGGACGTCTGGAAGACAATGTAATTGAACAAGAGAACAAAGACTGGGTAGAGACAGGGTGGAGGGGAGGATGGAAAAGAAGATGGCTTCTGTCTGTGATGCAGTCACATAATACTAACGCCACAAAGGACACTTAGAACTGACACAAAACTTGCAGCCCATCTGTGCTGGATGAAATTCATGATGCTAAAACCCAGTGTTGACCTTGACCAATGCAAATGCTCCCCTGCCACTGTTTTGATCCACCTGGGGGGGAGGGGTAAAACTGCAGGCATAAGTAGACATTTCCTCTAGGGATGGGAGAGAGGCATTATGGGACATAAACTTGAGAACTTAAAAATGCCTAAAATGTTTGTGTGTTCATGGGGGAGTAATTGCAGCAATAAATCTCACTGTTGCAGCCAGGTTGTAGAACTGCTGCTGACCTTGGAGTTATATTATTCTTGTACAAACAAAGTCTACCTTTTTCATACTGCAAGCCAAAATTAAAAAAGAGCTGTTGACATTAAGTAACACTGGGAAATGCAGCAACATTGACATCTCTACTTGGCATGGTCATTTATGCTGTATTTTTATAGAGCACCTACCTTTGAGCTGGTCAGCCACCACACTCTGTCCTATTCTCTCAATGACTTGTCCGCCTTCATGCTGGTAGCGGTCATCCAGGAAGTTAGCGGTAGCCTGTGACAGGTGGACCTTCCCAGCCACTCCCAGCTGCTCCATTAGGTTGGCCAGGTTGACGTCATTTGACCAAACATCAAACTTGAAGCGTTTCATGCCCAAGATACCACACAGTACAGTGCCAGTGTGGACCCCCACCCTCATGTTTACCATCTCCCTCTTTTCCTGGCAGAACTGTTCAATAGCCTGAATCATGCCCAGGCCCATCTCCACGCAGCAATAAGCATGGTCAGGTCTGGGTTCAGGACAACCAGCCACGCAGTAGTAACAGTCTCCTAAAGTACTGATCTTTTCACAGCCAGTGAGCTCACAAAGTCGATCAAAACGGCCAAATAAATCATTTAGAAGCCCAACAAGGGCATGAGCAGACTTGTTGGCAGACATTTTTGTGAAGCCCACAATGTCTGCAAAGAGTATGCTGACAGGCTCCATCCGTTTCATGTTGAAGGGTCTGAAGATGATCTGGCCTCGAGGGATGGAGGTTTTCTTGCGTTTATGGTTTTTAGGACTGGAGATGACAGCCGCTGCACCACTGGTGGAGTATCGTTTAACAGAATTATCACCTATCTCCTCATCACCCTGCTTCATCAGTTCATCAGCCACAATTCTAGGCATGACAGAGTGTATCATTCGCTCCTTCAAGGCTTTCTCAACCTCCAGATCTTTGCCATGCATGATAGCTTGACCCACCTTAAGGAAGGTGCTGCGTGACCGCACCTCAGACATGATGAATAGGTGGATGCCAATGACGTGGGCACATAGGTGGAGCAGAGCTTTCGCTGGGCCCAGCCAACTTAACGTATCCCAGTCTGATTGAGCAGCTAAGGTCCAGTTATCCCCTGCCTGTGTTAGGTGCAGCCAGCCCAAACTCTCAAAAAAGACAGAGTAGAGAAACCCGAGCAGGACAGAAGCATAGAGGCGAACATGTAGAACACTGTATAGCAACAGAAGAACCTCGATGCAGAGGGAGAAGGTGCCTACAGGAGAAAGACAGGGGGACCAGGTGCTACCTGCCACAAGCTTGTCATAAGACAGGTTGTATGTTGGCCCCATGCCACTGAACTCTTCCACATCAATTACAGGTGTGGGAGCCTCCGGGTCCCTGAAGCTTGATGTCTGGATTTGGGGGGCCAGGGTCAGGACGAAGGTTACAAGGATAAGCAGCAGAGATGCTTGGTTGTAGCAGCGAGAGTAGAGCTTAGTAAAAGTTAAGAGGAAGAGAAGGAGGCAGAAAAGGAGGAAGGATGCTGTGGGAAGGAGAAAGGCAGTCCTGTCACAGCGAGAAGGGTTGGCAGCAAAGTACAATCCCCAGAGGAGGCCAACAGCAACCAGGTAAAAGAGCACATAGCGGAAGCGCCGCTGGGTCTGTGGGAAACAACGTTCTCTACAGGCCTCCTCCAGGATTGAAGAGTCAAACTTTGGGTCCCAGAAATGACCAGCAGATCTCTCAAATAGCTGAGGCATCTTCTTATGTGCACGAAAGCTCTTGACCACTGGTCTCCTGACTCCGGACTCTCCAGAACTGCAGCTGGAGGAGATGCTGTACTTGCAGTGCTTGGATCCCCCAATGAAGCCTCCCCCGATTGAACCGAGCGGCCCGCCTCCATGCCTATGTTTGACACTACTGCCAATCTTCACTGAGACGCCTCCATCTCCACTTGAGTCACAGCTCACTTCTGTGTTGTGAGGCAGCAGTTGTTGATGTTGGGGGGACGCCATGTTGCCTTTTAATTTATCCAAAATCAAAGACAAGGACAGAAGGGACAGTTACTTCAAAGACAAAGTAGATTAGTAGAAGTATTAGACGAAGAAGAAGTAAGGCAAAGTATGAGGCCACAGTGTCACAACTGAAGCAATTATTTTTAACTATTAAAAGTGAAAAAGGAGAGCACAAACAAAAACCTTTTCAGAGAAAAGTCCACTCAGTTAGCAGTGTAGTAGTGGCTGTAGAAACACCAGCAGACCTTTCAAAGATTTTGAATAGTTCATTATTGCCACTCCTGACGTCAATCCCTGCATTCCTCTACATTCCCGTCTGTTTTGACGCACTTGAGACTACAAGGTTCACTCGCTGTCTGCTCTGTTCCAGTCCAAGTCCAGTTTGCTGCTTACACACTGTTTCACTCATTGGAAAAATATTTGCAGGAACTCTAACTTTGGAAATAAACTCCAACAGAGGGAAGAAATTGTTTTAAAGGTTCTTGGGTTGCGATCACCTTAAATATGAGTGTTGAATATCAAATCCAGTTAAAATGTGTTGTTACGTGCGCTGCAGTCATTATACTTTTCATCACTGGGGCATGTCCCGTTTATTCATTCAGTTTTTGGTTCCACTCAGTTCCACAGGGAATACACAGCAATGCCTCCGAAACCGCACCACATTTTGTTTACAGGTCTGACCAAAACTTCACCCAAAACACATCCTCCGCAGCGTTTGCTTTGACTCGAGATCTGCTGTTTGCCGTCTTGATCGAAAAGGCCAGCTTTTAATTTTAAGAGGCAGATCGACTCCAGATAACGGCAACATGAGCGCAAAAACTGCCATCAGAGCTTTTATTTATACCCACATGCTTCATGCTGCAGGGCCTAATCGTCACTATTTCCGTGGACAGAGCCCCGTCCTTTCCTGACTTTCTACTCCCGAGTCTCCCCCACCGCTACGTCTCCAAACCCAGAGGGGATCGTTTGCACGGAAGTCTGCAGGAGACAAATGCATGAGAAGCGGAGCGCAGAAAATATCCGATAAACTGATTGTTTTTTTTATTGCGAGAGCTTAGCTGTCAGTGACTCGTGTGTAAACACACTCCTCCAGGGCTATACACCAACCAGTCTTGGTTCAGAGTTAATCGGTGTAGCTTTTTGGTATCCACAGTCACACCAAATGTCGCCAATTCATCGTCACAGTGCGCCCAAGAGAATGTCCAGATATCCTGAGCACGCCGGTCCCTGGCTGTATAGTGTGTGTCAGCTGAGAAAAAGCCTTGAGCAGACTACGTGAAGTGTAGTCCAGTCCGTCCTTTTCTCTGAAGTAAAGTTTGCCCACGGCAGCTCGGTCCCCCCTCTAAAGGGCAGACGACGAAAGCCCGAAGAGAGTAGGGCTAATTAAAAGGTCTCCACCTCCACGCTCCACGCCCCCCACACCAACAGTCCCACAGGTCAAAGCAGAGTGCTGCCCTGATCCGGACACTTGAATGAATTGCACGGGACACACAAGAGAATATCTTCACACTGCCAAATAATTCCCTTTTAATTCCGGACAAATATGATGAATTAAGGCTGCTGCGTCGTCCAGCCTTTCCAATCCCTGCATCGTCCACAGAGATCAGATTGTCTTATCTCCGTTATCTGAACATTATCTTTGCGCGATAGCAGCGTCGACACCTGCATGCAATGTTGTTTGTGCTATCCATTCGCAGTGGGTAACGCAGTGGCCGCAGCCGCCACCATCTTCTGTGCGCTGACAACCGTCCAGCCGCGAGAAATGTGTGTGTGTGTGTGTGTGTGTGTGAGAGAGAGAGAGAGAGAGAGAGAGAGAGAGAGAGAGCGAGTGAGCGCCAGAACAGAATAAAGATGATTTCCGTTTTTTTCTTTCAAAATAAAACCCACCCCATGTGCGTTTAAGGTCTAATAAAACTACTTCAATGGCACCATTTACCGAGCAACGTAAGGCACAGCTGAATTAAGAGGCCACGATCATCTATGTATTGTTATTTTTATTGTAAATTACATTATTCAAATCCAACCTACTGACTGCATGCAAATCTCATGCAACATCTAAGAAGACTACATGGCCCTAACTAACCCTTGCCCTCACTTGAGCCTTTTATAAAATTATAATTTCAATAACATTTAAAGGTCCAGTGTATAAAATGTAGGGGGCTCTAAGAGTATGACAGAAATTGAATATGATATGTATACATGTTATTTTTTAATATTTATTTCTTTACATTTCTTAATATGTGTGTATAATCACCTGGAAATGAGAATTGTCATGTTTTTGTTACCTTAGAATGGTCATTTTATTTCCACAGATGCTGCAGGTCCCCTTCCACAAAGTCCACCATGTTGCTTCTACAGTAGCACAGAACAAACCAAACGCTCTACATCAGGCCTTTCACATTTGTCCTATGTTTCGCAGCCACCTAGTTTCTCCTTCACGCAAGGAAGGAGAGGGTGAAATGATAGTGTTGGAATCAATGAAAATATAAAGAATGGACTGAGCCTGAGCAACGTCACCTGTAAGCTTCCGAAGCGCTGTTTTGAAGCCGAAAATATGCGGCACTGGCTGCCGCCATGTTGGATGTATATCGGCAAAGACATGGATCATCAGTGGACCTGAGGCGGTCGAATGATACCTGGGTGCTCTAATAAGCCATCTGTAACGGCACTTATCTGTCAATCAAAGCTGCCACGCTGTTAATTATTCGCAACTTCAAGCTTTAATATAATTTGAACGGGTGAGTTAAAAAATATTCACCTCCCTCACAGTTGTCATGGATGGGGAAATTAGCTATAGAGACCAAAACCATTACCTGAACCAGGCTGTAAACATGTTTATTTCTGCTGTGAAGCTGGGCATTTTAATATGGGTGCTTATGGAGGTTGACTCACTTCTGCAGCCTGTCTCAAGCGGCCGCTCAATTAATTACAGTTTTTAGCACTTCCGCATTGGCTGCATCTCCCAGCACAGGAGGTTGGTTGCAATCAGCAACTACACCGTTGATACCACGAAATACTGCACACTGGTCCTTTAAGGTTTTGTTGTTTTGATGATTACACAGTTGATCTCTGCAAGTTGTTTGGCAGCACTTGCAACTGTTGTGAAATAATTTCCAGATTCTTTTAAAAAAAAATTCTTGGCTCTAACCACCATTGTAAGAGTGAAAATCATTACTTGGGAATCCACACTCAAATAAAATCCAGACTGTCTGGTGCTACACCTGTGGACCTTCCAGACATTTGATTTTCTAAGGAATTTCCTTACTGTGTGGCATATTTTAGCCTCAACCCAGAAAGTGATTTAAAAACGAAATTGTCGTTTATTTCGAAAAGAATATCCATGTGCTTCCGTTTTGGTGTTTGAAGTTGACTTGACGCTACTGTCTGTGTTTGGCGAGCAGAGGGGAGGAAAAGATGAGAGTGATGGGAGGGGTACAGTCGAGGTACGTGCACGCACTCGGTAAAGCAAGAGACTGAAAGGTAACGAGCACGTGTCTGGGGAAGGGTGGGGACGTCTTTTTTTTTTTTTTTTTTTTTTTTGAACCGCAATGAACCCACCCCCTCTTTCAGTTCAGCGAGGAAGCCTCTCCACCTTATCTTTAACAATACTGTACCTTTACACCTTTACATTTGGAATAAACTCTGCTTTATTCTATGTGGTTGTAAACATCTGCCTTGGGATGATAGTAGAAGAAAAACTGAGTGTTCGTCGAAGAAATATAATTATGGGGGATATAATTACATTTCAGAGAAGCCGAAGTACCCTAAAATACAAGGTCACTGATCTGCTCTAAACGCTCATTCTAAATGTAATAGAGATATCGGGTTGTATCAACGTAATTATGAATGATGGAAATATTCAATTAACAAAGTCAGCACATAAAGGAAGACTAAATCCTGTTTTGCACACTGAAATGTTTCAGGAAAAGCGAGATTTTAAAAAAAGAAAAAAAAAAGTGCCTTTGCAGAGATGCGACATTAATCCACAGTCTGCACAGCACAGTCTGGTAGAACCTGAAGAAACCTTTTATTCTCACTTCAACAGCCTGAGAGAAATATTAATCAGCAGCCTTCTGTATAGTCAGTGCAGTGGTTTCACAGTTGAATATTATACTGGGAGGGATTGTGCACATGCACCTGCACCTGCATGTAGGGGACCAACAGGAGCTCATCATTTATGAGAGGAAAGCAAAAAATTCCTTTAACATTCAGATCAATGTGTGATTTACAGTGCTGAGTTTTGGTGTCTCGTATATATATATATATACTATACGTTTTTGTTTTTTTTTTTTAAAAAAAAGCCTAAATAAATGAATCATTTACTCTGAATAATGTATTTAATGTGTGGTTGTGCACTGTATTGTTATGATTAGGCTTTTGCCTCTTCCCTTCCCAGTGTTTCTGCCTTTACATGTCTGGTCTGTCAGTTTGTGTGCTAATTGTTTTTTAATGAACATTGGCAATGTGTTTGAATAATTATGAACTTTACATTTTACATTTGTAAGTTAGTCTCTTCACAATCTATACAAAATAATGTTTATGGAAGAGTAAATGTATGTGTGTTCATAGAGAGTCTTGGTGCACAACTACCAAAACTAGTCAATTTCCAACATACAAACTAACACCCCAAAATATACACACATATACATATACACACGCCTCTCCACATCATTCACAACTAATTGTTGGTGCGTTGCTGCTACAGGGTAAAAGCATCCTGTCACACCCAAAAGCAAGAGATTGAACCATCAGATTGTTCTGACTCCAGTGAAATGGTTTGTGTTGTCTGATGGTTGAGTTGTGATAGGGAGTTGTATACACAAGAGGAAGAGAGATAGAGGGAAAAAAAGGAAAACTCAGGTTGGTACAAGTTTTGATCTCTCTGGTTTCTTGTTTGAGTGTACTTGATTAAGATCATTTAATCAAAATAAACACAAAGTTTCATTACCTAGTCAATCAGAAATCTTTATTCTTGATGATCAAGCTTCCAAAATTGGGCCAAGATTAATTTAAATTTTATACCAAAACAAAAAAAGTGAATCAAAAACTACTTTAAATAGGACATACATCCATTCAAGATCTACTTCACAGGTAAATTAAGATAACTGATACTGAAATATACCAAAAGCACAACCACACAACGTCATAAGCCTAAACTCTAACCCCTCTATAAACTGTTGCCATGATGAGTGTTAGTCAGTGGTCTGTATAACTTTTTACACTTTTACACAGCACTCTCTAGTGGGCATGTTCTGGATCTGCAGTGTAAACATACTAAACACATCCAGTGGAGCACTCACACTCAAAGAAAAAACAGGCAGTTAAGCAAATGTGAGATTAATTTTGTTAGCTTTTTTCTTTTTCATTATGCTTCATTTTAGTTGGGAAAACACTCTTCACTATGGGGTTAGTGAGGGAGGACAGAAAGGGAAGTGGAAGTGCATTTGTCCTTGAGTTAAATTGGTGCTTTTTTCTGGAGGTGTAGTTATTACTACTCACCTTCTTTGATGATGGATTGTATTTAAAGGAATAGTTTGACATTTTGGTAGACTGATACCACTTTTGTATCTGTATGTAGCTGGAGCCAGCAGCTGGTTAGCTTAGCTTAACTTAACTAAGATTGGAAACATGGGGAAAACAGTTGCCTGAGTTTGCCCAAAGTCTGCCTACCTGCACTTATAAATCTCTCTAATTAATATATTATATTTTGTTAACTTAATCTCTACAAAAATTCCAGTGTAATAGCAACAAGTTGCAGTTTGAGTAGGGGTTATGTGCTGGACTATTTCTTGGCCAGGCACAGTGGCTTCCTGGAGTCTCTGCATCCTGGAGTCCAGGAAGTTACTGTGTCCTTCCAAGATATTGTCCAGTGTCAAATAAGTGTATTTCCCAAAATGTCAAACTATTTTAAGCAATTTACCATGCCATACTTCTAGGAAGTTCACTGAGGTAGGCTTACATAAGAACTCGCTATGACATGTATCACTGCAAAACTATTGTGGGTCTAACAGTTAGTAGTCGGGGCTTCCTTTTTCCACAGAGGTCAGGGATCAACTCACTTCACTTCACCTTAACGTCAAGCCCACTTTTTGCAAGCTAAGAAATCCACCTACATAATCTTGCTTTGTAAAATTGTATAGCAGGATGGTTCAGTACACACACACAGCGTACTTCAATGCCCATTTGGAAAGTTTACACAGAAAATCAATAAATTCCTTTCTAACCTGCAGAAGAAATGGCAGAAGAAATGGCTAACAACAGCTATAATCCAAACACATCCTTCTTGTGTTATTTTTTTTAATGGTCATTCAGCTTAAAAAGCTGGGAAGCTTATCATTCAAAGAAAAAAATCATAACACAGTATTGTATTTCTGCCAAAGACCGGCAAATTTATAGACACAAACAGAAACAGTAAGATCACTTAAGAAGTGAAGCAGAATAACAGTACCCTCCCTGCTCTGAAGACTCTGACCTTTGAACCCTGACCTCTGCTTCCATCACAGTGCTCATTGCACAGGTTGTCAACAACCAGGACTGATGAGCATATAAAACTAAGAAAAGAGACCTTATCTGTTGCATGGCAAGGTGGGTCCAGGTTTCAGTTACATGAGGGAATATTACTTAAACTTTATGTTAGAAGGGATTTCATGCATCTGTTAAATATGATGTGATGTCTAACATGCAATGTTAATGTTAATCTATCTCAAAAGCAAAGGTTTGGAGGACTATCCAAACACAATGGCTTTGTATAGCACCCACAAAAAAAAGCTACTTCAAAAACAGCTTCTGAGCTATGGAATTGACTTTCTGCAATGCAATTCTACATGATTTTACAAGACAAATTTGCAACTCCTGTTTCCACTTTTCCCATTTTATTCACATACAAGGGAGCTGGTATTTGACTGTTTTCAGTGTCAGGATTTTCAATTTCTATTAGATCATACTTTTTTTTCCATTTCAGTGTTTCTTCACATCATTACTTCCCCAACCCTCAAATCCCAGACAGTCCACTGTGATTGTACAAGGGAGAGAGGAGGGCGCGTATTTTAACAAAACTCAGTGATCAGTGACATGTTCTCATTTCTTCAGCACTTGTGTCCTTAAGCTGCCTTATCAAACAATGACCCTTCCCTCCCTCTATCTACTTCATTCCCACAGTCCCTAAATGTACATCCTCATATTTTCCTGAGGACAAAAACAAACACTAATCCCCGCTCCTCTGTCTCCTCAACAATACAGGCATTCTGACAAAAGCAGGGTTGGCTTCCACCAGACCCCTTCTCTTCTTACTTCCCCCACTCAAGTTATTTTGTTTTCCTCAGTTCTTCCGGTAGCGATTCTTTGGCTTTTCACCACAGCCAGTAGCCTCACAGGAGGACAGGCCAGGCTGCTTGCCAGAGTTAATGCTGCTCAGAAGGGCAGGCAGCTCATTGGTTATTGCCTTCTCAATCTTATCCAGCAGACAGCCTCCCATGTAGGAGCACTGTGCCGCCAATGGCTTGAAGTTGGTGACTGGGTTTATGCCAAAGAAGTCACGGTAAGCATCGCGGTTTGGCAGGTCAAACTTGCTGACGTTGGTCTTGGCTAGGATGGACTTGAAAATGTAGAATTTGTCTGGGTCATCCACAATCTCCTTGAAGACTAGTTCAGGGTCACTGAAGAAGCTCATCTTCTCTTTAAAGGTCTGGACATAGCGGTCTACCAGCAGCCCATGAATGCGCACACGGATGCCATGCTGACGGATGAAGGCAATTTTGTTCTCCATGCGGTTTTCAATCACCTGGTTCAGATCTTCCAGGAGGGAGATCTCCTCTCGCTTGAAGAGCTCACGGCTGGTGTCAGGTGCGTAGTCATATGGCCAGAAGGAACTGACATAGACGCGGGGAGGTTCTGTCACATTGATGAGAGGAGCCAAGCTCCAAAAGAGCGCTCCGTAGACTCTCATTAAGTCCTGGGTGGCCAAGTTGTCAGCCTTGTTTAGGATGATGCGGATCTGGGATTCGCGACCCTTCAACTGTCGGAAGAGCATCTCCAGCTCCAGGCCAACGTCCAGCTTGGTGGGGTCAAACACCACGAAGATCAGGTCAGCACGGTCAATGAACCACTGACAAACATCATTGAAAGGATAGCCTAAACGGAAAAGGAGAATAAGTAAACCTCTAAATACAGTACAGAGCTGCAGCCAGTTGCTTTGTATTTGAAACTGAAGGTCAAACTCTCTGTTGTACCTCTCTCTTGCTGTTTCCGGTTCTCAATGATTCCTGGTGTGTCCACAAAAGTCACACGTTCCAGCAGCTTGTGGGGCATCTCAATACCAATCAGCTTTTCCAGGAAGTTTTGGCCAAACTTCTCCAGTGGAGAGAAGGACCGAGAGCTGTCTGCAGCCATAACAATACCCTCAACAGAGCGGATCTTCTCGCCATGCATAATAACAGTGAACTCAGAGGTAGTAGGCTCAGCTCCTGAAGACAAATTGATTTAAAAAAAAGAGAGAGAGAGGTAAGCAAGGATTGTATCAAAAAGAGAAACCAATTGAGAAACACATTATGATGAGAGAGAAGTGTATACACTGGTGAACCAACACAATGAAGTTGTAGGTCAGACAGCTAAACAATGAGCTATCAACTCACTAACTCTCTATTGGTTCATCACTCCATACTTTTGCATGGTCACATTGTCACATCACTCACGGATCGATTCAACAAAATCTCTGTGGTACTACCTGTCAATTGGCTATCCACAATGAAATTCTTACACTTACGTACAGCTGCCTCTCTAATAGTCCTGAAGATTTATGATTAAAAAGAAGTCTATTTAACATACCTGTGTAGAGCTGATAAGGACTGTCATGCATGCCCAGGAGGTAATTGATCATGGAGGACTTTCCTACACTCCAGGGTCCCAGGAACAGCACCATGGGCTTGGAGGTGATCTCTCCATCTGTGGAAAAGGAGAGAAAACAGTGATTAAAATCTCAGCTAGGTGACTAAATGAGGAAAATAAATCTCTCAAGTTCATCCCAAATTTGGAAAAAAAACAATGTGAGAACTTGACACATTGTCAAAAGAAGCCAATATTTTCTACAGTCTCTATTTCCTTTTGTACCTCATAAAAGCTACAACAATTCATCCAAAATATATCCTGGGTTTGGTTTTGGGATGAACTACTTCAAGGCTGAGAGACACCAAGAAGCACATCAGTCACTGTCAATCCATAGCACAGGGAAATATTTTGTAAGACTGAGAAAGGATCAAGATCAAGGTCAAGAAAAATGTGTTGAAGCTGTTAGACTTGTTTAATAGCATTGGGACATTTTCAGCCACATTGAGAAACACGACAAAGTAGTGCCATTACACTGACATAAGACTGAACAAGGCCTTTAGTGCAAGCTGCCATGTGTGTTGTGAGCGGACATGGTGTCAGGGTGGTAGGGTGCAGGAATGTTCTGTTATCGTTTGGTTTACTTGTCCAAACGTGAATTCAAAAGAAGATGAGGATCTTAATGACAGAAAAAAAGAAATAAAAAAAAGAAGATAACATGATAAAAATAAAAATAAAGATAAAAATAAAATAAAAAATGAAAGGAATAAATGTAAATTACCACTCCTGATTCTGATTAAAGCAACATTATGTAACTTTTCAAGAATGCTCATGGAGAGTTGAGCCGGTGTCATACCAGAACCGGAGCCGAGTGATAAGACAATGAAACCAGGCTCAGCAGTCTCTACCAGATATAATGGCAGAGGCGAAGAGACTGAAGAGAACGATGACGAGATAAGCTAAGAGGAGAAATGGAGACAGTTACTAATCAAGAGGCTGTTGGACAAAATTATGTCTTGGACTAGATTTTAGTCGTTGGCGAGAGCTTCGTGTAATGAAAAGCTACAAGACAGATGCTGAGCTTCTTGCCATGAGGCTAGTACATAATGCTACTAGTATAAGTTAGTAATACTAATCCTGGCTGATACCTGATGTTTGTTGACTCACTGGTTTTTGATCATAAGTAATATAATCATAACTAATGCATGTGTACAGTGGTAGACAGTGGTGTGTAAGAGAGTTGCACTCTGAAACTTGAGGCACAAAATCACAAAAAATACTTAATCTTACATAATGTTGCTTTAAAGTGTGACAAAAGTCAGTCAGTTAATTCCTGGCTGAACAATGACCACCCTTTTATACCAATGTCCCCCTCTCAAACCTGTGTGTCCTTTGCTAAAGCAGAACTGCACATGCAACCCCTCATATTCTCTCTGTAAATACTGTACACAATGTGCTGTCTAAAAACTGCAAGAAATATATCAAGTCACTTTTTTAAATTTACATTTCTTCCCTTTTAATTCTTTAATGTGGAATTGGAGTTTTGGTTGAAATTTTGAGCAAGTCAAGAAATACAGTTTGATTCACATATGAATCTGTTGCTGCTTTGCTCTCTATAGGTTGAACCTTTCACCTATGGATCACTTTGACCACACCCCAATCAGTGATGTCATGTCAGGTGTCACCCAAAGTGAAACATGCTTGAAACTTAACCAAAGAGAGCAATGCAGTATTTATATTGATCTAACTGACTCACAAAGGTGTGAGGACAAATGAAGGGGCTGAGCACTTCAGGCAGTGCCATGCACAGGTAAGCCCCACCCACACCCACCTGTGGCTGAGTCCCCCAGGGTTCGTCCGGGGTAGGCTGTTAGATGAGGGGAGCGGAGGGGATGGGGATGGACAGGAGAGGGTGGAGTACAGAGAAGTGAAGGGAACAGGAGGTGGAGGAGAGTGAGGAGTGAGGGTGAGAGGTTTCTAGAAGAAACAGGGAGGGGTAGAGTAACAATGTGCAGGAATGGGTGGGAGATCTAGTCCCATATTTGACCTGATGTGTCAAACATGGCCTTCTACAAATAGATGGTGTGCCTTTGTGGTCAGATGAATCTCTGTCTGTTTTCTTTTTTATATATTTTTTTGTCCTTTCTACAAAAAATAATGTAGGAAATGTTCATTTAGAGGCATGATACAAGTTGTATTTGACAAGTTTGCATGCATGCCAAGCCTGAAAGGCCACAAGAGGGCGAGATTTATTTCACTGTGGGAAAGTAGAATTTGTTCTTGGCAGTTCAGTGTGAAGCTTAAAGCATAACACTCACTGTGAAGAAACAGTGCACAGTGCAAAGTCATTCAAAAAACAAACAGGGACATTACAAAAAGTATTGGGGGAAAAGAGTAGAATAGAAGAAAAGGGGAAGAAATATTTTAAAGTAGCATGAATGGTGTGATTTAGACAAAATTATATTATACCCTTTTGCTGACAAAAGCAGGGTTGGCTTCCACCAGACCCATTCAGACCTGACAGTGTTTTAGAAAAATGTTCCAGAGTGGGCTTAAAACTAGATGCTAGTTAAACGCTAGGTGCTAAAACTAGTGAATGCATATATTGTGAGGATTAAAAATATTACACAGCCCATACCTTCATATAACAGTGAGCCTGAGAGCCCAAAAAAAAAAAAAAAAATAATAATAATAATAATTAATAACATACTACAAATTCTCCAAAAATTTAAATAATAAATAAGATCTTTCTGCTATGTGTTGGTTGCTGGTGTGTGGATGATGTGTGTGTACAAACAAGTCGACAAATCAGTCACCAAAAGCAACCCAAACAGAAAAAACCCACACATCAGAACAAAGTGCAGATGTAACCAAGGCTTCTGTGATACCTGAGATCTCGTGCTGCCTCAGCTCATTGTACTTGTAGGCCTGCTCCATCGGCCTGATGGATGTGTGGTAGATCTTCCGCAACCTCTCCAAAGCCGCTGGATGACAAGAATAAAGAGAGAAAAGGATAATAAGATGTTTAAAAAGAGGCAAGGGGGACAATTTGAGGAGAAGAAGGACAGGAAATAAAAATCTGAGAATTCTGTAAATTTCTCTTGAGCACAAATTGCACTACCAGCTCTTGTGGAGTCTAGCACAACACTTCATCCAAAAACCAGTGATTTTCAGATTTTCACAATTAAATAAACTTTAGAGGCCCGAAATGATAAAACTATCCAGTACTTCACAGGGACAAGCACATTAAAAAAACATAAAGTTAGGAGAAAAACTATTAAAACAAATTATTGCTATCATTAATCATTTCATGACCCCTTTGATTTATTTTGTGACTCCCCCCCAGGTTCACCATCAATTGCCTACAACATGTTTCCATTGAATACACACCCTAATAACAACCACCTTCCTTGAGTGTGCGTTGCATAATAATCAAATATTATGAACAATTTGCAAAAAATACATCTATTGCGTCATCTTTTATCCTCACCTGCATAGTCTCCCGCTTTTTCCTCAGTTGCAAGTCGCAGCGTCTCATCAATGTGAGACCTATCTCTGAGAACGGAGGGGATTTCTCTTTCTTCTTCTTCTCCTTCTGTAAAAACATCAACAAATTTTAACTTGGTACAAGTCCTCAGTGTATATATTTAACTGTCCAATAAAGGAGTAATGGGAGTGGACCCAGGTGGCCAGATTTGGTGCAAACAAATCCAGTGACAATTTCATTATGAAGCTCACACTGAGGCTGATGACAGCCAATCATACATGTTCAGGGAAGTTAATCTGCAGAGACCAATGGTGCTGCTATTTCTGGATGCACACCAATCAATACAGCCTATGTCTCAATATGTACCACCAGTGTTGGGAATTTAAGTGCGACACAGATTGATAACAAACGCTGGGGGACAATTTTGCAGTGGACGTCAATATCAGTTTAGACAGATATTTGAGCTGTCACACAATCAGATGTTCCCAGCCTGAGCCTTGATTTCATCTGCAGCCACTTGTAGACCAAATGCCTCTTCTCCATTATCTCCTCTACTGTCTTCACTTCCATCTATCTCTGTGTCTTACCATTCTCTTTGTAAAAACAAAACCTTCAGTGTCACTGCATGACAAGTGTCTGACAAGAATGACACCTAGTAACGCATGAATAACTGATAATTGTTGATGATTACAGTGTGGCAGACATCCTTTAACATTTCCTGTTGTTTGATACTTGACTGAACATGCACGGACACCACACGGAAATCCTATCATCTCCTCAATTATTTTCACTCTGTTCTGTGATCTTCATTTCTGCAGTCTGAAGATGACAACACTGGGACAAACAAGACCTAAATTCACTCTGTGTGTGTGCAACAAATCCATCAGTTTTAATGTTATATTGTGCAGAAATTAGTTTCTCCTAAAACACACAAAACAAATTTACAAAAAGGATGAGAAAATCTTGTGGTTTTCATCTAAATGTGTTTCCACAAGTAAAACAAAGTCTAGGGTTCTCTATGCAAAGCATGTGTGGCTTTCCTTCCGTGTACATACATTACATATGGTGCTCTTGTATGTGGCTTATACTGTATTTTTGCACCCCACAACGTACATATGTGTGGTATTTCAATGACTCACTCCCCTTAGTGGCTGTGTGTGTGTGTGTGTGTGTGTGTGTGTGTGTGTGTGTGTGTGTGTGTGTGTGAGAGAGAGAGAGAGAGAGAGAGAGAGAGAGAGATAAAATCCAAAAGAACATATCCGCTCACCAGTGTGTCATGTCCACTTTTGAACATATCGGATTGCTTAGATCACAGCTGTTAATACAATCAGCTCTTAATTTAGAAAGTAAATGCTGAAAATAAACAGACAAAGACTCTTGTTTGGCATCACCATGGGCTTCATAACAACAGCAAAGATAAGAGAGACGGAGAGAGAGAGAGAGAGGGGGACTTCCCCGGTTTCATAACGGACTAGGAGGAGAGCTGGACTCATGAGTGATATACATGATGATACAATGATGTCTATTCTCTTCTATATTTACCCACCTATCACAAACTTATCACGCTGTGATGCCTGTCCTTGTGTGCCCAGGCCTCAGACCAGACCCCCCTGTAACGCCTCCCACAAAGTCCTGCTTCAGACAAACCTGCTACGGCTATGAGCTATATATAGAGAGTAGTTGGGAAGTCTTCCTGGTTCACACTTCCATGCCCTGGGGGCTTATGGGTCTTAGTATCCAAGCAACCAGACATTCCCTTAATAGAGTTGTTAGGGAATTTTAAAGGTATTTACAGCGTGTTAGTGGAATATTAAAGCTGATAGCAGCTGTAGGGATGATTACATAGCAGTCATTCAATTGTAATCAGACTCTGCAAAACACATCTTGCTATATAATCTGCATAATTCCTGTCAGCACACCCCAGTTAAATTCACTTTATTGGCATAGGAAACATACTAACATAGTTCAAAATTAATTATTGGCTTGTTCTCAAAACAAGACATAAAGTTTCCTCAGCTGCATATCTCATGACCTCCTTGTCTAAAAAAACTCATAATATACTATGTTTAGATGAAGACACCTACACGTAGAGTCAGAAACCATAAGAGCTGGTGCTGTTGCCCAAGGTATGACCCTCTGATCTCAGCTGGTGACTGGCAAGAAACTACATCACTGTGCAAAACAGATCACAAATCAAACACCGATTGGTGACTGACAAGCACAAGCACTGAAAGTGTTTATACAAGGTTACAAAAATCTATGTACACTACTGCTGTCAGACAAAGATACTTCCTTCAGTCACTTGCACATTGATCTGCACTTGTCCAATAGATGTGACAGTTTCTCAACACAACATCCAACACTAATACATATCACTATTCAGCAGTTATCATAACAACTTAGCTACTACAGGGGTATATTTTTTTTTAGAAAATTATAAACATTCCTCACAAGAAGATTCTGTCTGGATTAGTAGCAGATTCTAGTTAGAAGCACTAAAGTCAATAAACGCTCAACCATACTCTCCATAACCCCACTCTCAGCATATTCACCAATGTCTCTTCAAAAACTATTTCTTTTTAGTTTAACAAAAAAAGAAAAATTGCAGTTTTTACACGTTCACAAACATATTATAGTGTGTGTATGTGTCTTACATTCAAAAGGGCTATGCAATAAGAAAGTAACGTCTCCTGTTACAATCTGCACACTTCAGTCATGGTGCTAAATTGCTCCTAAGACTAGCTGTATAGTTGTTTGTCTGCACAAAAACATATATTGTAAGTCAATGTGAGAAAACTCCACCATCTCAGAGAGCAGCACTGTCACGCATCCTGCACCCTTCTTCTGGAGTACAGCCACTGGCCATGTGGCCAATGACTTCTAGTGTTTCTGGCCAAGAGTCAGAATGGTACGTTGCTTTGGCCAAAACTGAAGGTGCAAGTAAAATGATCCAAAGGCCTGTTTGTTTACAAGCCTGAAGCAAACGTGTTTATATTTATAAGTATAAATAGATTCACATTCAATTAAACGAAGTGATGGTCAATAACAGTGTTGGCCAAATGAGGCAGAGATAGCTAGTGTCCCTTCTTATTCTCCATTCATGAAAAATGCACAGAGCACTTATAAATTACACAAAAGAAAGCCTAAAGTATTATTTTAGTATGTGCACAGATAAACAATAATATAATGACCATAAAAGACCACAATGCTATATCATATGGCTCACACTAATTGAGACCCCAATAGTGAAAACACTACTGGTTAAGGAACAACGCAGCACTGCTGATTCTCCCCGAGTCAACTTGCTAAAAATAAGCCTGTGTAATGTTGCTCCCAGCGCGGTGCAAGAACAAGAGACGCCAAAAGGTTAGCAGCCAGAATAAAAGGAGGGTATGAGTAATCCTGCAATCCCTAAAAAGATTCAGTAACTAATCTATATATGTCACTAAGTAATTAAATGTGTAAGATGCTATATGTTTTTATTCTCAATGGGTATTCTCAAATAGGTACAGTAGGATGTCCTGATAAGAAAAGAGGATATATAGCAACTATTGCCAAAAAATGCAAGACAAAATGGGTTCATCCTCATTGAAGGCGCTCAATGAAGGAAGTAGTTGAATGAAAGAAAAATACAACTTAAAAATTGCCAATAACCTTTAATTACAGGCACTAAAAATCAGCCACTATGGATCTAACGACATTGACGTCATCTTGTAGCAACCTCTATGACATGGCAGCCATTTTGCAGTCCCCTACACTCGTCATGGTATTCAAACTGAGTCAAAGGGAGGAGGACTTTCAGTCATCTCAACAAATACTGGGTAAAGATGTGATGTTTTGTCAGTGTGAGTGAAGTTAGCTTACAGACAACACTGAGGATGATTCAATTTAGAGGCTAAAGTGGCTTTTGAGGAACCAATCCCATCTCTTCAATGTGCCAGGCTTGTTCCTGTAGCACACAAAGCTTAGTCAAGCTTCTGTAACTTGACTCATCATTCAGAAGAGTTATGTCTTTTAACACTAGCCTCTTGAGTGGGCCTTAACTGCTGTGAACGTGTTAACACCTCCCAATCTAGTCAGTCCCTGATGGAACAAAAGTCTGCAAAGATCAGAGAGGTAGTGTTGCCCACAGAGGGCGGCCCTTGAATCAGCGCTCAAAATTAACCCTGCAAGCACCAGGGGAGTTGAACACCGGACATTTGCACCCAGGACCATGTGTCCTCAGTGAGCCCGTTGCCACACAACCCTCCCTGAGTTTAGAGAAACATTTCAGCGGCATCAGCACATCCAGCAGGAATGCTGGTGATTTAAGCCTACCATGGCCTCAGTGGCCTAAGTCATGCCTCAACTATAGATCCTTGTGTGGAGCTATCCAATCATCAGAAAGAATGCCAATCAACAACTGGAAGTGTGAAACATCTGTGCAAATATGTTGCTCAAAGTTCACCTTTACTTTCACCAGATGTCAGAACTTCACTATAAATATAGATTTACTGTATGATTAAACACATTTTCGTTCAAAAGTTGTGTTGCTTATGTGCATGTAACAGCATGGTTTGAAGCCAATCACTATCCAATATGCAAATACATAGCTAGAAAGAGTTCAAATGGAATGGAGACAAATTAAAAAAGAATATAGCTTGAGAGCTGAGAACCAGAAAGCGCTAGAAATTACTGTTTAATGTAGTCAAAGCATAAAGCCAAGGATTACCCTAATGTGCTGAAATGTATCAGCAGTCGTGTGTATTTACACTGTATATATCAGGTATCTGTGTATGTGTGAAACCCCAGGATCAGATTCTGCTTGCAGCACAGCGGAGGTAAATTGAATTAAAATGAACATGATGAGGGTGGCAGGCCTGGAACCCCCAGTCAGAGGATCTATCCTGCGTGTGGGGGCATTCAGGCAACTCCATTTAAATTGCTACATTCTAATTTTATAGTTTAGCATATACATTTAACTGAAAACAAAGGCAAATGAATGCTAAATTATCATAAAATGCACATGATTCTTTTCTCTTATAAGTGTTAGAGGTGTGACAGTAGTCAGCAGAGCTTGTGCAAGGCGTGGTGCGAAGAGGCCACAGATGGCAACAGGTGGTACAGCTTGTGAAGCTAGTACTCCCCCATGATCAAAAATAGACCCACAATGGGTCGGAAGATGGACAGAGAAGGGGCCAGAATGGCTGCTTCCTATTTTAAGGTTTTGACTGTTAGTCAGTGTGGAGACTCAGAGACATTCACATCCCTTAGAGCTGATTCTGTAATATACAAGATAACCAGGTGAGAGCTTATTTACCAAGAACACACATGTAAGTTTCAAATACATGTAAACACAAGTATTATTCTGTCTTCATTATTTCTACATTACTTTCACACTATATGTATTTCAAGTTTTAAGCACATGCTGGTGTATTATGTTTTACAGCCAAACTAACAAAACAAAATGCAGACTTTAGGGTTGTCAAACCCTTTACAGAACATCTTATGTGTGTTACGTCCTAAGGGGTCACTGACAATTAGATATGAACTCGAGTGACGTGCTCAAAGGAAGGCCCAGTGGCAAAGGCACCTTAGGGTGAGGTGTTGATCTGGTGCCGCTATCCCTGCTCTCCTGTTCGAAAGCCAGGAAAAGACGTCAGGTGCCCTTGGCACTGAGGGGCTTGTCTTAAGGAGGGGTGTGTATTAAGGCAGTCAAGTGTGACTGGTGTGTCCCTTCTACTACTCCCAGTGGAGGGATGTCCCAGACATGCCACATGCCATCGGAGGGGATTACGCAAAGACAGTGTGCCTTTAAACTTCCAAGTCTCCCCTCTGCAGAGTGAAGAGGCCAAAGATGTTTTTAGTGTATCGAGGATGGATAATATTACTACTCCAGTATAAACACACTGGTGTGAAGACCTAATTGAGGCCCCAAGGGGAGGTAATATATTTGTATATAAAAAGCTGTTGAACTGATGACGTTCTTATATTGTATTAGCAACATTTTAAAACTCTTTTCATGCTCAAACCCCACATATGACATTGTACACTGAACATGCCTTCAATACTCATTTGGTCAGTCAGCGCCATTCTCACAAGACCTGGTTAGTGTAGAGTTTCTTGCAACCTTATAATAACCCAACAGTAACTATAGCAACCCATGTTTACTCCTATCTGTGGAGCAGTGACAGAGCCAGGTCAGTCATGTAACACATGTTAAACAGGAAATGCAGGTTTCTTTTATTTCTATGTAACAGCTGCAGATAAATGACTGTAATGGAAATATTATGGCAGATATTCCAGAGCACTACAGTCCTGGAAGATGGAACAGGCCTGACTACACCTGAAGGTGTGTTCACACTGCTACACCAGAGCCTAATAATGCCATGCACTGAGGAATGCAAAGTATTATTATACCAAAACGATTCCTTCTATCATGTCTACCTTTTTTACAAATCGTGGTGTCCTTTATATTAAAATGTAGACAGTAAAAAGCTATCAATGAATTCAGTGCGTGCAGTTAATATAATCAAATGGCTTGAGTCCTCAAATTTGTTTGAAATGGAGACATGTCACCAAAATGAGGGTAAGATTTCATAACATCAAGATCACCATGACAAGTGCTGCTGATTTCAGTTGTATCTCTCGCAAAATATGCTCAAAATCGACAAAATTACAGTACTAGGATATAATATTAATGTCTTTGCTTTCTGGACAAGAAAATCAGCACAGCCCTGGCTGTTAGACAACCCATAATAAGATGATAGCAAATTGATTTTCTATTCCTTTGGAAAGAGATTACCCTTTCGGCACCTCTCTGTGGAGTTAACAACTTCAATGGAGTTCCTGACAGCGATTGAACCAATCGATAACACAAATAATTACACTCTGAGCAGCAAAGAGTCCACGATTCTCATAACTGTCCATAACTTGCAAGTACTGGAATCAAAGCTTATGTGTGCTCTGTAGCAAAAAATAAAAAATAATATCACTAATATTGTCACTAATATGCACATGCAGTAGATTTATAGACAGAAGCCACCAAAAGACACCTGCATGCCTGCAGAAGGGGTCCATGAAGGCATCAGTTGCAGCCAAAGCCCAGCCCCTCCTGCCTGGAGAATGCATGTCCCTATAAGGCCAACTGCTGGGAATAAATTGCGATTGTGACAGTGCAGAGTGACAGCAGCTGTGCAGCGTATCTAAAGGGAAGCATGGGGCTGGGAGGGGTGAGGAGTCAGGAGGGAAGGGGAGTCAAGCAGAGGGAGGGAGGGAGAAACTGTAGTGAACAGTGTTGGGTTTCAGGAGGCCTTCCAATCTTAGACACCTGACAGCAGTCTGGAATATGGAGGCCTGGGCCCGGGCTGTGGAGCTGAACGCCACCCCAAGGACGGACAAGGGTGACAGACAAGGGTAATGCCAACCTCTCCAGTCCAGACCCAGAGACCAGTCCACATTTTTATAATGGGAAATTTAGGAGAAGGTGTTGTCACTATGACACTGAACTCAAGGGTCCCATATGATCTTATTTATTATGGAATTGGCCTGATCCCTGTGGTTTATGATGCTTTGGATTATAATCAAAGGAAATGTTGCCCCCTATAGGCTTTCAAGTCCTGAGTTACTCTTCCAAACCAAGTTGTTGAAAATATAATTCAAGAATGAAGTGAAAGAGATCACATCTATGAATGCAGAAGTATAAGTGACATAAAGCTTAGTGTCCATTCAAGCTCCCACATGGCTGTTCTCTCCTTGGTTAGACTAAGACTTTCCATCAGCTGGTGCCATGCGTTAGGACAGCTGACATGCTGTCAGCCCACAGGAGAGGCTGAACTCTAGTTTGAATAATCCTCAACCAGCCTTTGGAAAGTCACCGAAATGAATGCTACAGTTTTTGTTCATTAATATAAAATATGTTAGATATTAGAGGTGTGTTTTGGGGGGCATTTTACAAATTAAAAACACAAGAAAGAGCCATATAAATATGTCATTTAGTATTGGGTGCCAACAGTTTAATTATAAACAGACAGATTTTAAATAGTCCTGCTTGGTGGCAAAGAAAGACCGGGGTAACATTTCTGTCTGTCTATCCTCAGCTGGTGTTCACATGACTGTCACTGTCTCCACGTTCAACTAGTGCCATTCCTGACTAAACTGGCCCCACAACAGATACAAGAACCTACCTATACTACCTACTTTTGAACGCACGACAGCTTATTCCTGACTATTAAAATAATGTGAATCTCTGAACAGTCACAATCAAGCTAACAGACCAAACAAGCATTCATTAAACCAATCTCTAAACTTACTAACAGCACCTAACTATTTCATTCATAAAAAGCAGCATATCTCATGCCCACAGTGCACCACCCTACATAAAACAGAATAAATCCACCAGATGATTGACCAAAATTCTTACCAAAAGTCTTACCTGCTGTGGCCTGCAAAAGCAGCAGGGAGAGGAAACAGCAGATCAAGACTGTACCCTTCATGATGGCTGCCAGGAGAACTGTGATAGTCACACAGATTATATATACCAAGGCAGGAAGGTTAAAGGGCATGCAGAGAGAAGAGGCGGGCACAGAGAGGGCCAGCTGGTGGGGGGGCTGAAATCTGTGTGTTCGAGTTGTTGCAGGAGTCATAGCATGCCACAGGGACTCTACACGTACAAGCAGCTGACTCTCCTTTTTAGAGAGGTCTTAGCTTGGGCTTTGGCATCAGTGCACTAAAACTTGGCTCTGTGTTTCACTGCTGAATCATTCAACTCCTCACTGATGAAAGTTTTACAAAATGTGTATTTTAGATCCTGGAAATTTGTTTTCTTGCCATGAATTATAAGAGAAGATTGATATCATTCAGTGCATGTATAATAAAACAAGAGCCTGCCTGTGTACCAATTGAACCAAGAAGACCTCAGGTGAAATACTTAAAGGGTCAGGCTAGTTGTTGCTTCAAACATTTAAGCTAAGCTATGCTAATAGCTAATAGCTTGCATCAATTAATAAGCAAATTACAGAGTGTTGAACTATTCCTGTAACATGCAAAAACTAATTTAAGAGTGGACAGGTTCAAAAGTTAACACTGACTAAAGGTACAATAACTCTGAGAGCTGAGCGCACTTCAGTTTGAGAAAACATACCTGCAAAGAGGCAAAACACATGAAAATGAAGATTGAGTTTCAGCATCTGTATTTTCATGGGGTTTCTGTCTTTTTTTGCAGCATGTTTCCGTGTTTGATTGTGTTTTCTCACCTTGCAGCATTTTTCTAAACACTGTGCATATGCTTGGTGAAGATGAAGAGGGAGGCGATGTGCAAATGAACATTGCCTTCCTCTAAATGAATGATGAAAAAATAAATTGCATCCTTCAAAATGAGCTTCGCTGGTTGCTTTGCCTAACAAAAAATGATGATCAAATGACTGTAACGTTATCAACTTTCATTCCACTTCACAGACTGTAGTGCAGTAAATGTATTTGAAGTAAACGTGCCTCAAATAAATGAAAGCCTGGCATTGGAGGGAGCTGTCAACCCTTTATTCTAGTAAGGAAGACACAATGCTCACTTGGCAGCCATGTCGGGGAATAATCGTGAGGCTGCATATGAGAGAGACGAAGGGATGAGAGCTGAGGAGAGGGTATGTCTGCAACATAAAGACCCAAGAGTCAACCTAGAATCCCTAACACAGCTAAACGCTAGGCGGATTACTGCTTTATCACACTCTAGCAGACACACTGTGCTGAACATAATCTCACAATTCCTTGGGAATCAAAATCTCAACTGTAAATTAATCCCCAAATATGGAAGGAGTTTCTTATTCGAGCATGTCCATCCCAAATGACTTGGGAAGCGTGTCCAAACAATACAGCATGTTCATTTTGGTGTGTAAAACTGCCTTAATCCTGAGGAACTTCACTGATGGTGGGATGTAGCTGTGAGGCATGATGATTTGTGTGCTTTTGATGAGCTTTTATGAATTCCAGTGAACATTAATTCTTTGTTAATTAAAGACGACAAGCATTGGCATCAGTCACTGTCGTTTTCCAAGTGTGCCTTTAAAATGTGAGCTGCAGCTTTAATGTTGCTATCACAGACAATAGAAAATAACAGCATATAAGCAACTATCAATCATGAAAAAAGCCTCAGACCAGTTCAGTAAGATTAGCCGTGGATACAAGTGTCTTTCTTCTTAGCAAGGAATTATGATGGCATATTTGAATAAATTCAGCAAACGTTATTAATGTGCAAGCCCAACTCTAACAGCCACCTCTGCCTGACTATCTGTTATATCTGATATTTGTGTATTCGGTTTTCTGTTCAGTTATATTTTCTGTATTTTATGTCCTTAAATGAGGTCTAAAAGGTGTTTCAAAGCCTGCTCCATACTGTTTTTTTAAGATTAAAAACTGACTCTTTGCTGGTCTATTTACTTGGCCTAAAAGTAGTGACATTGGCCAGTAAGTTTAACTATATTCAGTGTAAATTTACTGGAATCCGCCAATAAAATAACCTGAAGTTTAGTGTAGAATCCAAACCTTTCCAGGTCATTAAATCCCCTAATTACTAACGGACAAAATACAGAGGACATGACCTCAGTGTCCTCAGCGGTAGCTACAACCCATGCCATCGTAATTAGAATTTTAACTAAAGCAACTACCCTGACTACAAGGTTTTATACTGTCGACTGTTACAAGATGTATGACATAGATGACAGACGCAGATGGCTTTTTGACCTGTAGGATTATAGTTTGAGCAATCATTTTTCCTGTGTGTACATGGTACTGATGTACTTTGATTAAAACCGTATACAGTTTGTCTGCAATATATATGATCAACTGTTGTGGCTCTCTGTCTATGCTTATTGACAGTCATTGCACATTTCTACAATATAGACAGAAAAACAGAAGTATTTCTGAATTAAAGTGTGATGGTGTGAACAAGAGGCTTGGAATGAATGAATGTGTGTTGGGAATGATGGCCAGAGATGCCACCTACTGTCCCTAGTGTACATTTTAACTGTCACAGAGATGGTGGTCGGTCTTAATTTAGCAATGAGCTGCTAAGTAGGAGAGGGGGGCGTGGTTCAAAATCCCAGCTACCAATCAGGAATAGACACTTGTGCCTCAACCGTACTGCTTGAGTGACAGCCAACCAGAGCTGGAGAGGAGGCAAATTCAGCTGGTTATGTTATTATTAGCATCATAATAACTGGTAATACAACAGGATAGTCATTATTTAGAGTGAAATCATTTTGAAGAAACAAAACAGAAAAAAAGACGACACACACACACACAGGCCCAATGCGTAAAAAACAAAGTACAAACTTTATTATTCTGTCTTTACAAAGGCACAAGCCTCTTTATCCCCAAAACATTTCTCTCTTGAAAAAACAACAACAACAACAACAACAACAACAAAAACAAACAAAATAGCTTGTTGATGACCGTATGCACTGACAGGTCTAACAAAAAAAAAAAAAGTTAAAAGAAAACAGACAAAAGGAGAGGGAGAAGAGGGAGCTGCAAAATGTGAAGGGAAACGAGATACTGACAATAGATAAACAAAGACAGCGTAAAGGTTTTAGCAAAAAAAAAAAAACAAAAAAAAGATGATATGAGGGGTGAACAGGACAAGATGTAGGACTGGACATGGAGGGAAAGGGGGATACACAGCTGTGCGGTTTTTACTCATAACCTCAAGAGCTTCAGCTGAGGAGATGCCCCTTTATATAAAAAAAAAGAGGCGGACTCCAGTATAGTACAGTAAGTGCTTTGTAATCTTGAGCCCATTTAATGTTCCCCAGGCCCACCCCACTCATCTGACAATCTGATATGTCCATGTAACGTTTCCTAACAAACAGAACAGAGTGTAAAAAAAAACTGATGGAAATAAAACAGTTGTGGGATTCAGCAGAAAACTATCAAATGCAGATACTCGGAGGAAAAAGCAAGGGCTCTACAAAAAGCAGAACTTGCAAACCACATGTATAATATCCAGGTATCCCCTTCCTATAGTGATAAGTACTCGGAAAAATTCCCATGATTTAATTTGACATTTCAGTGCAGCTGACATCAATATTTTTTTAAAGGGCAGTTCCATGGCATGAATCATGATAGATGAGTCGTGTTCAATCGAACACCTTCTGTCCAGCAGTTCAAAGTTCCTTCTATGCATTGTTGCAAGGGATTCTAATGATGAGTTTCAATGTAACTAATCTCTAAATATACCAAAAGCAACCCAATACAAAAAATAAAAATAATAATAATTCTGACAAAAAATTTTATGGAATGTCAACATTTCATTGTGGATTTTTTTCCCCCCACAGATCTGATTTTAATAGTGCACATGAAGGGGCCAAAACGGTTGCAAATCTACATGTAAAGAGAAAATATATCAGGAGTGCTTGACTGTTATTAGTAAACCAGCAACCTGTTCATATTTGAGACAAACATAAGTAAAATAGACAAAATAACTGGGAATATATATTCTAACACACCCCGGGTGTTTACAAGGATTCCAGTGGCCACCAAACGGCCCAGATCAAGTGTTCAGGTACGCTTCTGAGACCCCAGGGCTGTGTTAAGGCTGGCTTCACAGTGCCTCCCTGCACCCACGGGCTATTAGTAAGGCAAGCTGCTGCCTCTCTCAGCTACATGTCTTAACCAACAGTTCCAGGCAAAAAAAAAAAAAAAAAGAGAAAAAAAAAAAAAAAAAAAAAAAAAGCACAATTAACGTATGACCTAAGCAGAAACATGTAAATAGCATGGTATGCCAGGCAAAAAGCTCACAAAAGGACAAATAATATATGTAAGGAAATGCATAGAGCATGTGTGGTCAACCCAGTCACCTCCATGGCACATTCAAACAATTTCACTGGGCATTTTCCTTGTGTTTGACGTATACTCTGCTTTGATAGATGTCCACAACATTTGGACAAGAAACTACATTGCTAAGGGCTAAATAAAACCAGCCCTTAAGATTGAGCGAACAAGTGATTGTATGTCAGTCGTATTTGTATGTGTGAGTGCTGTGTGCACGTACACTTGTGCGTCAGTTTCAAGGCAAAAGTGGTGCTACTGCAGACTGCCAGAGTCTGGGACACCACTGAGCCCTGCTGATTCAGAACGCTAAAAAGGGACACACACAAACACACACACACACACCAGTGGAAATCACTCAAGAGTGCCCACAGATTAGCTTATTTAACAAGCCAGGTGCTTTTTCTATTTTAGAGGGGAAGGTGTCAAGAAAAGTCAAAGCACTGATTTTAGTTTTTATGTCAGGCCATGAATAAAAAAAGAACATGCCAGATACATATGTGGGATTACTGGGAACCCAGCCCAGTAAAAATGTAAACAAACAAATGGAAAAAAAGGAGGAGAAAAAAAAAGTTGTGGAGTAAGCGCTCTCTCTCCTGAGCTTCGTTTCATATCCTGTAAGCATCAGTCAGCCATGAAAACGGCTGTTTTTCCAGTACAATCACTTTAACTTGCTGGCTGATGGAGCCTTAGAGAAACAAAACATAAAAAAGTAGACTTCACAAGAGTAAAAGAACATATTCTTTCATACCAGATATGAGACAGTCTTGTTGGCTCACAGTGTCTCTCCAAACAGCTCAGAGAAGGAGGTTAAAAAGGATGTTCATCTTTAACAAAAAATGCTCTGGTGTTGGGTGGTGATGACGCTGACGCCACACTGCTGGGCTCTTCACTGACTTTGTCTCCTGTTTCGTGAATCAGTCACATGGCTTCAGGGACGAGATAAAGAGAACAGTCCCGGTGATTTTTAGCAGACATTCGAAATTCTAGTATCCAGTATGACCGAGCATTTGTACATCAGTCGGTAACCTTTTCTATAGATTAATGAACAGACGTGAGTTTGTGTGTGAGCGTGTGAGAGAGCACGGAGCTAGAGATAAGCAGAGAAAAGACACAGAAGAGCATGTATGAATATCTAAGTGTAAACCTATTTGGGCTGCCTATCACGGAGCAACATGTAAGAGTGTGTGATGGAAAGAAACAAAAAACAAGTGCTTCAATCTGTCTACCAGCCCTATTAATGTCCACTGAACAAGAGTGCTATGGGTTTGTCGCCTCCTGCAGCCCTGGTCTGCTTGGCCCTTTTGTGTGCGTGAGAGTGTGTGTGTATGTAAGTGTACGGCGTGTGAGGCATCAGGGGTCAACTCAGGGCAGTGAACAGTCGTCAGGCCCGTCGCTGTTTGAGGCCGTGTCTGAGCCTGCCGCGTCAGAGAGGACGCGACCCGAGGTGACGATGACTGCCCTCCGCTGCTCTTCCTCGCCGACACAAGCCTTTCCCTGGGTGCCCTCGATGTGCTGGATTGCCTGGAGAAGGAGGAAGGGAGGTAAGTGATGTCAGCGACAACAGCAGCCTCTAGTGTTCAGATCTGAAACCCTTTCTGGTTCATTCTGCTTTTGATTTATCTGGGTCTTACTTGAACGATGGTGTCCAGGTTCTGTCGAGATGTGGACACTGTATTGATAACTGATGCTGGGCCCATGGTTACCACAGTGACATGATGGGGGAGGGGAGGCTGGACAGGTGCGGGGACGATGACCGTGGCATGGTGTGTAGGTGCAGGTGGAGTAGCTGGGGCCAAAACCTGGTAGGAAGGGACAATTATTAAGTTATTCTCACAAATAACCGTGATAACAGATCATGGTGGTATATTAACCAGGCCAGATGTTGGAATATTTCATCTAAATTGTGTTAGGTCCTTATGTTTGCGGAAAACTTTTTCCTCGCTGTGTATATTGTGCTTCCTCTAAAAAACAAGCTTATTGGGGAGCTACTTCGTCTTTTTTTCCTGAAATGACGCATATACGGGGTGCTCAAATTTCTCATGAGTGTGCCACTTAGAGGTGGTGCTTTAGATCAATATGAGCTTGACCAAACAGCCGCACACAAGCCAACAGCACCCGTTAACCTGAAATAAACCGTACCTGTCAGGCAACTCAGTCTGTTGTCTAATGCATTATTAATTCTTAATTAATAGTGTTAAAGAGAAAGTTTCAATTTTGATTACAGTGATGCTCAAACATCCCGTATCTGTGATGTGCAGTTGAAAGATATGTTGCATATATAATTCCTTTATTTATAAATATCTGCTTCAATAATTCATTTTGGTTCAAATTAGATATTTAAGCATTTCAGAGATCATTTAATTTCCAGTAATTTACCATTACTGACTTAATTTTCTGAATTCAAAGCAATATTGATTTCAGGTCATATCGCTCAGCTCTCTTTGGGGAGTCACAAAGTACCACATGACTGAGTGTATCAATCATCTTTCACTATCAGCACCGAGCTGCCGCAAGTAGTGGATGGGCAGACGGCACACACCAATTGATTTGGCATCATGTTCAGTTAGGGTTGGCCTGCCGAAACAGGATACTGCGGCTGTCAGGACAGGAGACAGGCACAGCAGAAAGATCTGTGAGCCGCTCATTTAACACACTGTAAATTTGTCCTGGCTGTTGACAGCGCCAACTCACGACATGGAAGAGACTGTCATGTCCAACAGTCAGTGTGACATTTACAGTCCTGCGTGACATTAGTTCAGGTGTTTGTTTTAAATTGCAAAATGCTTAAACACATGAGTGTTCAGCTACAGTCTACAGCTACACATAGGAGGGAGGAGGATGGAGTTATTGCCAGATGCCTGATGAATTTAGGCTAATGAGCCAAAAATAAACATTACAAAAAAAAAAAAAACATTGTCAAATTTATTCTAAAATAGGTCAGTTTGTGTTTAAGCCTGAATTCTGTATAGTGAATTTTGTAAATCAGACTTATGGAAATGAACCATTTACAAAAAAAGTGAAATTTATCAGCACATGAACATAATTCTCGAAATGTGGGAGTCAAACTCATGCAAATGTCTCAAACCTGTGGGCTGTGGACTGGAGTAAGGTCCCTCTCCAGCTGCTTGTGCTGCTGCAGATGAACGAGGCTCTGTGTTTGGGCCTGCTGATCCTGGAGCTGCAGGGCAATTGCCTTCAGTTTCTCTGGGTACAACTGAGCATCCAGGGAACGCATCTGCCACACAGGGCAGGGGATAAAAGTAAGATTTAGCAACTCAGGAACTATGTTGGTACTGTGATTGTCTGGATACAGGTTCAGACTTCAGACAGACTAATTGTGTTACTTGTTGTGGGATGATCCTTACCTGATCTTCCAGCATCATCCTGACAGAGCGCTCTTTCTCCAGCTGCTGCCTTAACTCAATCATCTCCCTCCTCAAGTCTTCAGTCTTTTCCTCCTCCAGGATGTCTGGTGAACCAATCCCTTCATCTTTCTCCTCTGCACGCCTCCTCTTAGGGGAGGAACCACTTAACTCCTGGAGAAAGCAAACAGAAATTGGATATCTGTGCCAGAAAAAAACCCCACTAAAACTGATGATACTGAAAAGGCAGAATAGACCGATAGCGACTTTGTACAAGGTGTGGTGATGATTTACTTGTATGATTCGTTTGAGCTGACTATTCTGCTGCAGTAGCCGTGTCTTCTCCTGCTCCAAAGTAAAAATGTACTCTGCTGTCTGTTGCAGGATGGCAGCCTGGGACAAGAGAAGAAGAATAATGTTTGTTGTGACGGTGAGTTCAGACCCTCGCAGCTACATGTAACTCAATTCACTGAATTCAAATCTCTGTTTGTGACCCACCTTACTGAGCTTCTCTCCATCGCTGTGTGGGATAAGTGTTTTAAGTGACTGGAATCCGGCATTGATGCTCTGCATACGCCGACGTTCGTTGCTGTTAGCGATCTCTCTGCGAATTCGCCTCTCTTGGTCCCGGGCTGTTTCTGGGGTTAGAGGAATGTTGGCCAGACTAGAGGGGGAGACACAGGGGGGGAATAGCAGTCAGCTGGACATTGACATAAAACAGTTGTTGCAATATCTTTACCATAAAAAATGTAATCCCTAGGTCTAAGTCATTCATTAAAAACGAAATGTTACCAATACAAAGGTATTTATTTGAGTCCACTAATAACCACTTTACCATGTGGACAATAATAAAATATTCAAGCAACCAGTGTTGCATTCCAGGGTTAAATCTAATTTTAACTCAATAATGAGAGTTCAATCCCCATATTGCCTTGTAAGGTCTTTGCTGGATGCATGCTATGCAATCCAAGTTATGATTTTGAAAAATCTTATGGAGTGACAATATTTCCTGTCATGAAGGCAGTGCTAACATTTCACAAGACGCTTGACAAGCACCACAATTGGTAAAAAGGTATCTTTCAGTGATGCCGTTGCTGGTAACTCCAGCTGACTACTTCTCTGAGATGTAATTAGAGCCACACTGAGTTTGTCAATTTGCCCATCCTAAACTGTGGTGAAAAGACACAATATGCCATATGCTGAAATTCAGTTGAAGGGAAATTCTGAGCAAACTTCCTCTAACATCCCCTGTACCAAGCTCAGTATCTCTGGGACCCTCTCTAGCCAAGCTCTTATCTGTACTGACTCAGCTGCCTCGGTGCAAACACTGAGAACAATTGTGCAGACACAGATGAGAAAAGGAGTGTGTGCGGGGATACACAAACACTGCAGTGGCACATCCAGCAAACAAACATCCACTGCCAAAACATGACCAACTGGGCCTGGACTTCACCATATCACACAAACACAAACCACTACAGAGGAACAGGCTGGGACCCGAATTAGAGTGGATTAAATCTTAAAACAGGCGTTTACATACCAAGCAACTAAATGAAGTCAATCCGACTGGTCAGTTCATTCATTAATGGCTTAAATCAGAAGATTTTTCTGCACGTATTTTTTTTTTTTTTTGTGCAAAAAGACAAAAAAAAGGTTATGGTTCTAGCATCTCAAATGTCACAATTTGCTGTTTTCCTTGTCTTCAATGATAGTAGGTTTAATCTTCTTCTTTGGGTTTTAAAGGTCCAATGTGTAGGATTTAGTGGCACCTAACCAAATCAATACTCTTCCACATCTCACCCTCTCCGTCCAAGCATGTAACTGTGGCTGCCAAATTCACATTAAAAGCAAAAGTCCATATCTAGATCGGTTTGTCTGTTCTGAGCAACTGTAGAAAAATGGCGGTCCAAAATGGCAGACTCCATGGAAGAGGACCCGCTCTCACTGTACATATAAAAGGCTCATTTTAAGACAACAAAAACACAGCAATTTTTATTTTCAGGTGATTATACACTAATGAAATAATACTAATGAATATTGTATTCCATTCCTGCCAATAAATAATCCTACATTTTACACACTGGACCTTTAAACAGTTGGTCAAACAGCACAAGACATTAGAGAACGTAAGCTTGGATTCTAGGAAATAGCGATGATCATTTCCTCACTGTTATCTGATGTCAAATAATAGAAATAACCACTGGTCATGGGGCAAAATAAAAGCAATTCTATTTTATTTTTATATGATTATAACAGAACACAACTGAAAATACAGTTATGTGTTGTTAATTGTAAGACACGTTATACCTAAGAGTCATACAGACTGTACAGAGCACTCAATTTCTGTTTCTGTTCTGTTTCCATTCATTTTAAGTATAATAAGCGTTTGAGGTCAGTGTGGGTTACATTTGGGTTGAATTCTCTGCACCCACAGTGAGGAATTTAAAAATAAAAATAAAAAAGGACTACATTTCCCAGACTGCCCGCGTCACTACCAGCAGGCAGCAACAACAGCAGCGGATCCCTCCGCCTCCCTCTTCAAACAGGGCTGCGGACGTATCGAAGGGCCTTCCGCGACATACACACCCCCTTATTAATAACATCACTTTTAATTTTCCTGCCTCCCCGCGAACACCAAATGTCTCTTTGCCGGACACATGGAGGAAATGTAATTTTTAAACACGCCAAGTAAACCCCATTTGTCAACACAGTGCCCGACACCACCTCCGTGCTCTAAGCAGACTTTTCGTGTCCTCCGCCATTATAACAATGCGGCAGGCAGCATGGCAGAGGTGCGGGATGAAAAGACGCAGTGGAGGCGACTTGATAGCGCGAACAAGACGCACAGAAACACTTTAAAAACTATCGCCACGTCGAGTGGGGGCGATTTAGACAGCAGATATACATTTTCACATTAAAAGTAAGCGAAAACAGTGCGCCATGAAGAGGAAACAAACGCCAGACCCCCTCATCACTTTAAGCACAAGCCACAAGCATGGCCGCACTACCCACAATAACTTCAGATAGCTCTGAGCGAAATCAGCAACCCCCACGCTGTTGTGCGGCAAAAATAGACCCTTTCACACTGCGTGACACTCACTCGTACAACCTTTCCCTTTCTTACGTAAATCACAGCTCCTATAGGTGACACTGGGGGGGGTAATTTGAGGATAAATAGAGTAGGGATGCGCTCAGGAGCGGGGCAGCAGCATGGTGTGCACGGAACCACGTGGTTTATGTTTGTTAGCCACAATATACATGGATATCACAGCCAAATGTGTGAAATAACATCACGGGGAGGATGGTGAGGTCCGAGCCGGAGCCCCAGACTTCATCAGACGCTATGTAATTTAATCGTTTTATGGTAATTAATGCCCGCAGCTCCCAGTGAGTGGGTCGTGTACACAATAACAGATCAGATCAAGCATGTTGCCTCAGCGCCGTCGCTAAGTGCGTGTACAAACAGATGTCTTATAATAATGATAATAATAATACTACACACAGCGTGCGGGATGAAGTGCGGGTTTACATACCTACAAAGACCTCCGATCACTTCTTTCTCCGTTTTCCTGAAATGTTGCAAGGAGGGCACCTTCTGAGCTGGTACCATGAAATACTCCATGCTCGCCTCTCGCCAGTTTGATCCCCCCCCCTTAAAAATCAGTCACAAGCAAACAGTCTCCGTAGAATAAAAGAAAAATGATGACATTAGAGAGCAAAAATCCCGTGATCCGCTGCGGGTTAAATCCTCAAAGAAGATATGACCCCCCCGTCTGTGTAATGTAGTAGTTTGAAGCTGCTGAGAGTTGTAATGTTACTCGACTTCCAGCTGATGGGGTTCCCTCGTTGTGTGTGGCGCTCTACCTCTCTCTCTCTTTCTCTCTCCCTCCCCTTTGCTTTCTCTCTGCATGACCGTGTGTGTGTGTGTGTGTGTGTGTGTATGCAGCTGATCGGATGGCTTTCAAGGCGGGAAACAGCTGGTAGGAGTCACACTGCACTACCAAAAGCCTCCTTCCGCAGAGACGGGGGACTGCATGTAAACAAAGGACTATTTAGCGCAGAAATACACACCGACATGAAAGCGCACATGTGGCAGTGAAGGGGATTATCTGGCTTTAATAGCAATTACAACAACAAAAAACGACTACTAATTAATAATTAAAGGTGTTGAGTTAATCCTCTAGTCGGCGATTATTATAATATATTAATCAAAAATCTGGTACCCCCCTCATAATTAAGACTTCTTTTAAAACGAGCGCGTACAATTTTAACCCATAAACATTTAAAGCAATCCTAAAATTATGGTGCTATAATCATAGATCCTGTAATCATCATTATAAATAATCTTTCATAGCAATACCAACCTCAAATTCAGATTTCACCCTGACTGATTGTCTAGATAGTAAATAAAGAGCGGTGTGTGTAGGGGCGGATACACACAACAGCTGCGATAAGCGAACAAGAGAGATCAGCTGACGGGTTGGCAGAGCTGCACAGCAACAGCGCACCGGGGAGGGCTTCTGGAGACACACTGCTGGCTGACACACAACACGAGTGGACGTGTGTGTTGTTCACCATTTTGGGTGTATAAGTGGTTGTACAGGAGGATGCACTACAGTAACCTAATTTAGTAGGTTTAATAGAGGCTGCGAGCAGACACAAAATGGGAGCAGCGACTTGGTTTTTGCACCCGGAAATGTGAAAAGCTGCAGCGGTGTCTTCATATCACATTTTGGCATTTTGTTAATTAGTCTATCTCACTGGTGCAGCTGGAAGTTATCATGCATTGTTATCATAATGACATCTCTAATGTTGACTGTCGGACAGCTGTTGAGACAAATGACCTTTATGTACTTCTAAGAATTGATTTTTAAGAAAACCTAAAGGACACATTCAGAACTTATTTTTAAAATGTAATAAACGCTGTTATTCAACTTATAAATAGACTTACTTCCAGGCTAATAAACACAAACGTTGACCCAACCCATAGATAAATGGGGAAATAAAATATAAAAAAATAGAATATGCAAATAATATGTAAATAAATATAAAAAGAAATAAAATAAAGTAAAAATCGCTATGCCACTGTTTATTTGCTGATACAACTGATGAATGTCATCACATAGCCAATGTGTACAGATAACAGTACGGTGGATAATATTTGAAACAACCAAAGTTCTTTACACTCTCTAATTAAATTTCATGAACATGATTGTTTAGCCCACTTCCTACTTAGTATTTATTATAAGTTATCATATGTCTTATTATTCTACAATGGTACAAATTTCGAATTCAGAAATCAGCATGGTTGAATACAAGCAATACCAAAATGTATATTTTTGCTCCATGCAATAGTTGCAAATTGTATTAAGTGAAATGAAGTTTATCAAACCTTTGACTTTTAAAGAACATGAAACTTAAACTACAGAAAGCCATATTTAGAGTGTTTCATTGGCCCTGTCACTGCACGTCATTTTCCATTGAAGTCATCATTAAATTAGCCTTCAAAACAAATATAAAAAGTAAACCTGAGCAGCTGGATTTTTATTTGAAACTGAACTCTAAAATATTGCTTTAAGCACATTAAGATGATCTTTAAAAATTAAAATGCATTTATGGGATTGAGCTTTATATTATAAATATTGAAAGGTTAGAGAATTATTGCTTTCCCTCAGGATTGAAATATAAAGCTCGTCAAATAAATTCTTTTTAATGAGTAAAAATCTCTGAGGGCTCCTGAATTAATTAAACCATCTTCCAGGCTACATTACGCCCTCTAGTGGTGTGATGGTGAAAGAGCAAAGAGGCTTCTGGTACACAGTTTTGCACCTCAGCATCACAGAAACACTGGAAGCTACAGGGTGGACAAATCTCACATTAAAATACAATAGCTTTGCCACTAATGCAGTTTAGTCAAAATGGTGTTAAATTGCCTTCAAGAAAAAGTGGTGGTGATGGTTGCTTTTGAGATTTTAAGACCCTTGTTAAAGGTAGCACCCTCAGTTGGTATTCACCTTAAAGATACCTCACTTGTGTGAATATCTTTGCAAAAATTGGCTACAGTTGCGGCCTGAAGAGATGGTGCTGATTGGAACTGAGCTCTGTGGGTATGTGACATGACATGAGCCTAACAGGAAAACTGCATTAGCAAATATGGGAAAGCTCAACGGGACTGTAGTAGATTTCTCTGCACACCAGGTTTTTAAAAGTTATCCTTTTTTTTTTTTTTGTACATAAGATAAGAGAGGGTTCTTGTTCAAACAGTATCAGCTCCCCTGAATATCTGAACAAAAACTTCAACTTCAAGCTTCAGCAAATTATGTGGTGTAGAAGTGTAAAGTACATTCTGGGTCAATTTAGACTATAGAGCTATTTAAACCTGGAGAGAAATTGCCATCTGTAAATGATTTAAAAATGGTCACAAAGCCAGAAAGAGAATCACTCACTTACTGAAATTTTATCAAATACTTTAAAGAGGCACAAATGTTAATGAGGTAAAGTCATAGTATTGTTGGTTTGTGGTTTTGTACTTGTCCCTTATCTCTTTAGTACAACAGTACTCTTTTCAAATGACAACATTAGATTTATCATTTTACGTGTTGCATATATTTATCATCTTTACAATGTGCATTGCTATTCTAATTTAAATATCTGGACCACCACTTACCTGACGCTCAACACTCAGAGTCCCCTGTCCCCAGAGATCAAAAAAATTAATTTTCCCTCCGCCTGAAAACGTGCACATAGGCCACGGGTGCAAGTAAAGGTAAAAATGCAGTAGGCTTCATTTTATTTCAGTAATTTCACTTGGATTTTGATTTTTTTTGGTTTGTCTTGTTTTGTCATAACAATTCTGTCTTCCAGTCTCTGTGTTGTTTTGATTGTATTGTTTTATAGGGGTGGAAATATAGTAGTATTATAGTAAAATCATTGGCTGTGGAAGTCAGAACTTTTCAAACACTGTTTTCACTGTTTTTATGGTGAGGCAGAGGTTGTGGCCAACATGAGAACAGAGATGTGTCCAAAACTCTGGAGAAGAAAACATTCATCCTTCATGAAGGCCTGTTGATGGAGGAGAGCATAGGCGCAGAGATGGCCATGAGGAGAGAGAGAGAGAGAGAGAGAGAGTTTGGAGAGGAGCCGGGGACTGCCCATGGTGGATGGGCGGAGCAGTAAGCATGCGCTGAGCTGGCAGACTCTGAGCTGGTCCTGACGGGCTGGCTGGGCTCCGGGCGGCTGTCTGTGCGCTTCAGACGGTCGTGGGGGAGACTACCATCAACACTCGGCGTGTCCTCGAGTGCTCAGAGGGGGAAAAAGGCAGAAGAGTCACGGGGATAACTGCGAGAAAAGAAAGCTAACAGCCCCACCTCAGCATCTGGAAAAGCACCGAAGAAGAAGGAGACGATCCTCCCCCTCTACCCCACACCCCGTCGCCAACCCGCCCTATCTACCCTACCCACCACTTCGTGCCATCCCTCTGGTCTGAACTGCCCTCCCACCCTGCCAGGAGAACCACGACCACCCATAGGAAACCCCCGCTTGACCAGCGTTGCCATTAAGCGATGCGCTTTGAATTTAGGAAGAAATCACCTTTGCGTTTTTGATGCACAACACAACCAGTGGTCTTCGTTTTTCCTCAGCGGGAACAGTTAAGGCTACGGATTTGGGTGTTTACACTTTTTGACGGGTTTCCAGTGGCATGATAACATGCACAATATATCATCCCATGGCAACAGACCGGGCTGTCATTCCATAGATTAGTTTTAATTTAAACAACCAGCTGTCACATACGCTGCGTTTGGGTTTATGTTTGATTTTTCCATGCTTAGAAATAATCCTGACAATGGTCTGGGAACGGACCGCCTCTCCAGACACATAGTAATATCTTTTCAAGACGTATCAGCTCTGTATTTCGTTTTTATCGAAGAAAAAGCGACAAATTGACGAGGAGTCATTTGACACCGACGCCACTTCAGCTATAGGACTTTGCGTGCGAAGTTTGCACCGGGAAGAGGGGGGCCAAGTCGGAGATATCGCGGCCATATCCACGGCATTTTCCCTGTAAGGTAAGCCAGGAGCAACCCTATCTTGCATGCCTGTCCTGTGTATTATGCCTGCTGTCATGTGTGTCCACGTTGGACACGAGTGCGCCGCTACAATGTGAAAAATTGCACGAGTTCAAACAGGGTAGTGACCTATTTTCAGAGACTCCAGCGGTGCGCCCATATCCTGCAGCCTGGACTCCCCACACTGTCATATTCAAGGCCGGTCGTGGCGGACGTGCTTTTGCCGGCGTGTGTGCCATTTACGCGGACATTGTGTCAGTACCTCTTTCAACATGGAAGCGACCATGCACCCTCCGTTAAAGTAGCATACCCTCTCTCCTCAACCCTGAGAGACATTTTTAGAGCAGTATCACAAATCCTGTTCTATATAGGATTGTACATCACAGCCCAGCCAGCTGTTGTGCAAGATGCAGGCTTGTACTGAGCTTGTACTCTGATGTTCTGTCACAACATCTGATAAAGAGTTCAACGTCTACAGACTGCTGACAGTCACTTAAACAAGTGATGTATCGGTAAATAAAAAGGTGGCTAAACTGTCACCACTACATGAGGTAAACACCCACGAAAAATCATCTTTTCAAATTCAGTATATTTTTTATTTCATGTCAAGTTTTTTGTGTTTGCCCTTGTCTATGCTTCTTGACACAACATTTCTATATACCCATCTCAGTGTGGTTCACATAGAAGTAATTGTAGGAACTGGTAACATCTTTGTCTTGCCATTTTTCATTTTTGTTTTGACCAGTTCTAAGTTAGTTGAGGCCAAGCATGTAATGCAGGGGGCAAGGATGAGCACAGGCAGAGAGGCCTAGATAAAGAGCTATTTTCCTCCAATTAAGCAATTCCACTGTCCCTAAGCCTAATTGTGTGCCCACTGGGACTGGGTTTGGGATGGACCTTCTCCCCATTGGCTGCCTCCCATGGGCCCATTGTTTCAGAAGATGCCAGAGGAAAGAGCAGAGCTCTGCCAAGGCGGACCTAACAAGCCCTGTGCTGGAGTGGAATAAGGCCTGATCATTAAAAAGCATTAGGCCACAATGCAGATCGAGGCACACTCAGGGGGCTTCAGTTGTATTTTGTATCAGAGGATGTCTGTATATTTCCAAGGTGAACAATATATAACGCGTGGGCGCATGAGAGAAACTGTCACACAGATATCATATGAGACTGGAGGAGGTCTGGCTGTGCGCCCACTGGACCTCTCTCAAAGTATGTGGAGAAGAGGAGCTGTGAAAGAGGCCGTGCAGGCTTTGTGCTGAGGGAGGACTTTGACTCCCTCATCTCCCTCCCTCTTCCAGGCCCCTGCTATTTAATCCATAACCCCTGTCTGAACTGTGAGCACAGGTGCTCCACACATCCACAGCCTGCTCCCCGCACTGTTTATCCAATCAGCTGATGATCAGTTCAGCCACAGGTCAACCATAACATCCATCTGAGGAGAAAGACCGGGGCCAGACGGAGAGGTGTCCATCGCCGCTGGCATACTGGTTATTCAGGCGATGCCTCTCTTACATGGCACTTAGTCACCACAGGCAGGCACTCAGCTCCACCACCAGATATCTACTGGGGTCCAGCTATGCATCCCTGTGGTGGCATTCCACATGTACAGGATGTGTTCGTGTAGGCAGCATTTTTTTTTTTGCTGTACATTTTCTTGTCCTGACTGCATGCTTGGCCAGATGTAGATACTTGGACAGCTGCTGGGAGCAACAGCTTGCACAAGGTTTTGGTCCGAGTTTGACGCTGACTTGCTGCATCTGCTGCATCTGCTGCAATTAGTATGCAAGACGATATAGCATGAAGGCTTTCCATCGTGCCAGTCTCTGAAATCAAATCACGGGTGTGGTTGTCACCTCCCCAATTTTCCTGTGCCTTGAGATTTTGTCCCACACCACAACTGTGTGACATCATACCCCTGAGGTCCTAAACGGTGAGAGGGAAAGGCAGCTGCTTTATGGTGGAAAAGGTGGACCCTAATGGCATATTCCTGCGTCAGAGCACCGCCACAAGGCATGTGGTAAAGCAATGGTGGGAACCCACAGTGCACTTGTACTTAATGCCTTAAACCAGGCTAATAAAAGTGTACCGCATCTGATATAAAGAGAAGCATGTTCAGTTGATTCTTACATTGTGTAAGTGGACAAACTACAAACTACACTGGGAGAGCCAACATGAGTGTTTGAATTGATATCACAGTGGGGTTCCATAGCTGCTGGGCAAGCTGAAAGGCAACTCAGCAACGGGGGAGGAAGGATTTAGTGGCCATTGAATGAGGCAGCACGCAGTGAAAACAAGGCACCTGATACACACTTTCATTTATCTTCACTGGGATAAGAGCCTTTATTTTAGATTCTCATGACAGATATGTCCTTTCTGTGGTTACACTTGTACACAAATGCGCTCTAGCAAAAAATGCTGATTAGATTTCTAATCAGACAATGTTGTAATTCATCCATTAAGATGCTCAACAGATTAAATATGACATTAGGTTATGTCATGTCGAATGGAGTTGCTCATCCCAGTTCTTGACCTTTGATTCAGTTTAAAATGTCAGGGGAGATACATGATGTAGCCTGATGGAGCCATGTGTCCCTTCAGTGAAACGAGCTGGAGAGAGAATGTAGTGTATGGCATGGTGTCCGCGGTCAGATGAAGAAGTCTTTTAAAATTCCATAGAAAATTATATTTATCTGTATGTCAGACCCTTTAACACTGTAATGTGTTACAATGTTCATGTAAATACTAAAATCCTTACAAATTCTCAGTTATTTTGCAGTCACAAGGCTGAAGGCATCAAAGTGAGTCATTAAAGTCTCAATAGAAAAAGAGCTGATTCAATAGCTAACTTAAGTTAAACTTGATATTGACAGCAAATGACTTTCTCAGCTTTCATATTGTTACAGTTCAGCTCTGTCAGTATTTTGTCACTAATCATCACCATGTGTGCATCAGTGGAGGTGACTACAGTGTGATGTGGCTGTGTGGGGTGATGGCCAGACTTCTGGACCCATGCATTCAGAATAGACAAAACGGATATACTGAGTTTGACTCACACCAACTTGCAAACTAAAAGAGACCAGTGCATACCACTTTGCTCCCTGGCTGACTGGGCTCATGGACCGTGCATTTTTCTCCAGTTAAACTGTAACCACTAATCACCTCACAGCCTCACTGTTTCCTCCTGGAACAGACCATTCCTGGGTCCTCAGGGTGGGTTAAAATGCCCCCTTGGGGGAATATATGGTCTACGTTTCTTTAAAATCACCTGTGTGGGACATCCCAAATGAGCACAGGACTCTTGCTCTTTCTGCTAGGATCTGCCATGGTGAAGTTTAGGGGTCAGTTCCTCTGCTGCAAGTCTGCAGGCCTGCATTTCCAAAATAAACACAGACAACTGAGTGCCTCACTCCAGCTACCCCACCCTACCTCTTCTCATTCTCTTTAATGCTCCCTCTGCACTCTCTCCTCAGTGTTTCTATCGTGAGAGAATTTCAGCTCGCAGAGCCCTTCAGACAATACGCAGACCATGTCTGGGGCAGGGCACACTTGATGAGGAAAAGTTAAAGTAAGAATAGAGGAGTAAAGCCAAGACTTTTGAAAGAATAACAACAATGTAAAGGAAATGTCAGAGAAGGGGTGGAGGGAATAGATGAAAACCTGTTTTTACAAAGCCAATTTTGGGTTAGTTTCCACCAACATACTTAAATATTTCACTTAAAGTCGATTGTAAACCTGGCTCTTGCTGGAACCTTTAGATATCTGGGGGCTCAGTTCAAGGAGCTGTGAGTTGTACAGTAATACGCTCACAGCAATGTAGTTTAAGTGGAGACACAGCTGGTTTGTATTATTATTTACTTGCTTGGCCAACACCCTGGATTCTCTAGTATAACCTCAATAGAACTACGGCAGTTCAGTATGACTGAGGTATGTATGTGTGTGTGTTTGCTTGTTTGAAGAGAAAAGAAAGGGAGGAGTCGGAGAAGAGGGGCTCTGCGTGTAAGTACGGGTGAGGAATAACATGCTGGGAAGTGAGAGATGGGGGAGAGGGATTGGTGGTGTTTTTTTTTTTTTTTAAAGAAGGGAATGAGGGAGAGACGGGTGAGGCATTTCTGAGACTCAAATAAGGCTCTCAAGTCTGGGCCTGGGCCTGGCTCCCTGTCTGGGCATATCCAGTCCTGTCAGCAAGCTTCCAGACTTTGCCCCCTTCACCCCCTCCTCCCTCCCTCTTCCCCTCCATCCCCGACTCCCTGGGACTCCATCTCCTCCTCACTTTTAACTCCCGCTTCTGTTCCCTCTTTCCCTTCGTCCCTCCCTCGTGCTTTCGTCTCCCATTTTCCATGAGCCCCCAGCTTCATAAGTGACGCTTACATTATATAAGACATTCTCCATCTTATACATGCAGTAAAAGGGGGGGGGGGCTGTAAGTGTTTACCTTCTCTGTGGTGTTGTGGAGATGTTGCCAGCACTAATTCAATTCATATGTAGCATTGCTGTGTTTTTTCTTGAGGGACACTTATGTAATTTGGGAATGTCTTAAGTCTGAGGTTTGGTGAAATAAAGACGTATTCTGACCTTAGATGCTTCTATGAAGTACCCTTACTGTTTTTATTTGGTTACTTAAAGTTGTAATAATGGACTTTCAGTGGCTATCTTGAATAATGACCAGTCACTATCTGAATACAGCCTCAGATTCTTTTACTGTGTCGATTACAGATTACAGTGTTAACGTCCTTGCTCCTTGTTTGCTCAGGTCTTAATAAATTATACTGTCAGTGACAGAGAGCGCAGGTATTTCTTAATTGATCCTAAATGTCAGTATTGATTCTGGATAGAAGAGTGTGTAAGAGCATGAGTATCACCCTGACCTTCAACACTAATTGACTTCCTCTCTTAGGCTCAGTCTTTCCAAGGCTGCCGATATACTGTATGATTGTGTTCGTCCACGGTACATTTACCAACCCTTGCTGTTCATTGTGTTTCGCCACATAAAAAACGGAATCAGCTCCAGATCTTTCTGAAGCGCCTTTTCCACCAGATCGTACACGTTGGATGTGCCAACAAATTTCAATCAAGAGTTTAGTGCTACTCCATTTTACAGCATTATGCTCAACTCTGTCTGTCGCCATCTCAGTCGCCCTCCATCTGTCCCTTTGCATCTGTCTCTCTGCTCTCTTTTTCTGTTTCTCTCTCTTGGATGAAGCCGCAAAAGATAAAAGCTGTAGGGTGGAGCCTGTCACTTAGTTGAGCTAGAACACAGGACTACAGAGAGAAAAGGAGAGGGAGGGAGGAAAAGAGACGAGAGAAAAGACTGTCATATTGACCTTGTCTTATTGCCAGCCATGGTGGGAGGGAGCACGGGATGGAGGGTTACTCCAAAAAAACAGGCGGTCAACGTGCGGAGAGAGAACATTGAGCTGCCGTTAAGTTGGCACAGCCTCATAAGGAAAAGACAACACAAGCTTTGTGTGTACATGTATGTGAGATCACTGGGGAGGGAGGCAGAAGGGCTCAAATGGAGGTATAGCAGACAGTATGGGGGGCACGCCCAAATTTAAAGAAGCAGGAGCCCCTTGATCGCCCTGCAGTGGGTGTTTGCCCCTGCATCAAACACACACGCACACACACACACACACACACACACACACACACACACACACAAGCATCACGTCACTGTCTGCTAATTGCTCTCTGCTGTTTTGTATTTCTCCCTCTTCCTGTTTTCTTCCCCTTTCAATATGTTTTGGTTTTGGAAGCAGGGCCCTTGCCCTGTTCCTCCTCTCTGTACATAAACACACATATAGACCCAGATGCTAACAAACACACATTTGCTCACTAGCTGTCAAGAGCACATCTGGCTCTGTGTGCCCCTGTGCAGCATGGCTGGTACACAGGTGTCACTCAGCTCTCTCCTGGGACAGGGAGTGGCCATTCAGGAATTCTGCGGTGAAGAAGTAGAGAAGTTACAACATCGTTGACGTGTCCGATAGGCCTCGACACACCCCACACAGTGATAAAGAGAGCACCCACCACCCTTGCCTTGCCCCCGGCCTCCCGGAGGCCGTATTGCATAAAGCTGTTGTTGGGATCATATTACCATGGCTATTGAATGAGGAGACTTGCTTCCCAGGGAGTTCACTCTGTGCTGTTGGCTTATTGAGTTGCAAGCAAATGAAAGTGGCTGGGGTCAGTGTGCAAAGGCGAAAGGGGTTTGTTTCTCATGCGTGTGGTGCCATAATATTCCCGTCCAGGAAATGACTGTGAGACAGGCGCACCCCTCCCAAAGCTGGAGCGGTACCACAGTGCTCTGAACTGGTCTGAACTCCACAACACACAGCCAGCATGCTGCGTACTTGTGTGTGTATGTGTGTACACGTATGCAAGTCTGTACACAGGGGGCTGTACAGTGAGTGTGTTTATGTGTGTATGTACTGTATGCCTCCATACCTCTTTCTCTGATCCTTGAAGTTGTCATTGGGAGGAGAGACCACATTGGCTCAGCAACTGGTGCTGAAATATATGCCGGGTCTGTTGCTTATCGTACCACAGTTTCCATACGCATGTCACCCCTATTAATCTGCCCTCAGCTTGCAGTTAACTGTGTGGGAGAGAGTGGGGAGAGAAAGAAAGAGGGATTTCTGGACCTCCTCCCATTCCCTCCTACCCAGTGGCTTAGAATTGGTGCTGGGTTTTCACCAGTGAGGGAATATAACAGACATCTCCTGTTGAGTTCAACCGCAGCTGCTTTGTACATTCAGTTATGTTTTGAAAGGAGCTTGAAGCTGTCGTGGTTTTACATGGTGGATATACTTTTATACAAGCCCAGGTTGCGGGGTGCACACCTGTGTGCTTCATTTTGGGCTGGAGTCATTTCTCTGAAGGCTTAAACCCTGCCCTTAGTTTTAGGGAGTGGCTGCCAGTGGCCTTTTGTTTGTGTGTGTGTGCTAAGAGAACCTGGTATTTTAAAGATTTAGGCAGGTGCCAGTGTTTTGCATTCCTAACCTGACCTTGTGCTTGTTTCTGCTGCCTTTAGGGGAGGTCTGCCTCTACAAAGCTGGCAAACCAGGGCTGTGTGTGTGTGTGTGTGTGTGTGTGTGTGTGTGTGTGTGTGTGTGTGTGTGTGTGCGCGTGTGTGTGTCCGTGTGTGTGCATGCATGCACGCTTGCACATAACCATCACAAGGTTTCAGCTTTAAAATTGGCCCTTTAAAGTGCTATAACCTATTTTCCATCCATGCATTAGTGCACCGTGTTTGATAAGATCACTCTTTGTTTGCATGCATCCCTACAGTGAACATAGTTTAGTATACCACTGCATATCCATTATGTGCTAACATGTGTCATCTGCCCTGCCCCAGCAAGGAAAGATGGAGAAAAGGAAGTTGTTGTTTAGAAAAGTATAGACCTTCAGAGAGAGTGTTTAAGTCCCATATCTGATTATGTATGCACAAATATTATTTGAATTTCATACTGCCAGTCTAGCTGTTAGGATAATGCTAATGTTGGTGTGAGTCAGCTGGAATGACAGCATTTAGTGTGGGAGTAGCAAAGAACCATCACTTCCGAAACACAGACCCTATCCAGCAACCCTAGCAAAATGGACACAGCTGGTTAGTGGGATGATGAGAGGACACGGGATGTTGTGCTGTTTGATCCTCCAGAATCAAATTCATTCAAAGGTTTCTCCAGTACCTTTAAGACTTAACAATAGGGTCAAAATAACCACCTCACTCCTCACCACATGAACATAAAACAAAAAACATGTTTACCCCAAGCTTTGTTGCACAAACTGTAAAACAGAGTTGTTAAGTTTTATCGCTGTACTTTTTCCCCCATCACCCACCACCAGCTCTGACAGCCTCAGACTGTTTTTCTTCCCTCTCTCATTGGCTTCATTTCTCCTTTTCTTTCTTCCCCCCACCTCTCTTCTTTCCTCTCCTGTTGCTTTCCTACTGAGTGTGGTGTGGTGACGCCCCTGCTTGGCTGGCGAGTCGACTCCAGACCCTGTGATTGCGCGCAGGAGTCAGAGGATTGCATCACTGCCTGTGGGGAGAGGCCACAGGAATGGACTGAAAAAGGGGGGCAGAACAGTTGAGAGAAAAAGAGAGAGATGTGAGAGTGGTCGATGAAAGAGAGGAAGAGGAGATAGTGATGACAGACGATGGGTATATACCCTGAGGAAGTCGAGAGGGACTAGAGCTGAGGTTGTGCATGTTTTTGTTTATGTGGAAATACAGAGGAGAGGAGGAGTGAGAGTTTAGAGGGGATGCATTCGATAGACTGCAGGAGGCAGAGACCAAGCAGAGTTAGTGGGAGGTCAAAGTAAGCCAGGGTGGGGATGTCGATCAAATCTCTTGAGTGCAAAGACAAATACATTCTTTTACTCTTCTCTTCTCACGGATGGAGGTAGGCCTCCTGCTGTGTTCATTGGTTCATGCCGCCCTTTGCTGCACTATGAAACGGCTATGTTGTGAAATGCCCCACGTTATTGTAAGATTACTCACCACTCTTCAAAGCCTACAGTACCATTGTGCGAAGTGCCTTAAGTATTAGTGTTGGGTAGGTTTACTGCTTAAACACTCATGAGTCATCGTCCCCAGGAGGATTATCTGTTTACCGCTGATTGCTGTCCTGATACTAAAGTGTAGATTAAAACAGTTTTAGTTGATTAAAAACTTAGTGAGCCTATCTGATTTTGAATTAGAGTAGGTGGGAGAAAAGCTAACCAGTGACTCAAAACACATGTTGCTACATGTGGGCTGTCATATCGCAGTCACTAGGAAGTCTAATAAATTGACTGTGGCTTGGGAGAAGTTTCCTAGCTTTATGCCAATGTGTAGCTACTCTCTCTCCCCTTATAGCTGCCTCTTCTCTTTTCATTTGTCCTGTCAAAATAGTTTTGATGATTGCTTTTATTCCTGAACAGATTTTCTAATGCATGAAGATTTGTTTAAGGATGGAGTCAAATTCTTATTTGTAAAAGGCATTTTTTAAATGTGATTTAATGCGTGCTTTGCTTGCATTTCATCCGTCACCCTTACACTCGTCCATCCCCACCAAGAGTCAAGTCAGGTCACTGTGTCGTGTGATTATCCCGGGTTTAGCTGTCCATAAGGCTTTCTGACACAATGTGAAATCTCAGTCAGATGGCTGTTTATAGATCGTCCGTGGCCTAATCTCACTATACGGCAGACTAAATGGAATTGCTGTTTTGTTGTCAGGTCAAGCTGGATCCTAGTAAGATGCAGAGTCTGGTTGCAGAGTGTTTTCTCCCAAATTAGGATTATGTACCACTCACAATCTCCCTCTAATGTTAAATTCTGCCTTTGACCAAAATCTTTATAAACCAAAATGTTTTGTTTTTTTTGCACAACTGTACAATGGTATACATCCTGTAGGTTTAGAATGCATGCTTTGTTTTCCAGTATGCATATCTCTGTAACTTCCTCTTATGTTGTATATGCAGGTATGCAGCTAATGATATTTTAGTACACTTTAATTCATTCCTAATACATTGCATGTAGATCTGCAATTAATAATTATCTTCATGATGAATTAATCTGACTTCTTGGTTCATAAAACATCAGAAAATAGTTTAATTTTTTTTTATGTGTTACACCATAAAATGTTTGGTATTTTTGCTTGAAATGTGACTTAAACAATGTCAATTAACTAATAAGTGAATTGATGAATTGTTGCCTGGTATCACATTTCTGTGTTCTGCTATTTTCGTTTGCTGCATTTTTTTTAACCTTTAATTTTTGAAGATCGAAATCCAGTATGGAAGCACAGCTCAAATTCCCATTTACTAAACTGTATACTTGCATTCGTAACAAAAGAAGTATACAGCAGTGGCTTTTGCAAATCTTGGAAAGCTAATTTCAGACAATTCACACCAAAGTTTGAACGTTAATGTTCAACCACAGAGAGATATTGCTTTAAGCGCATGCTCTTCCTTTCTCATGTAGCAGTCCCCTTTGACAACAAACCGCAAATGCGCCCCGCCCTCCTCGTTCTGTGCCTCCCTCCCTCCCTCCTGGCACCTTCCCTCCCTGCCTGCCTTCTGCCTGGAATTCTTCAGTGTCTGAACGCTCTGGCTGGAGGCCATCGGTAGCTCGCTGAGAAGCTTCCTGTTGCACTCTCTCCCTCCTTCAGTCCATCTATCCCTTTTTTCCTTTCCTTCCTTCCTTTACTCACCCTTTTCGCTCCTGTCTCATGTGCCTTCCTGTTCTCGTTTGCATCTATCGTTTCATTTTGCAAGCTCACACTCTCTTTAATTTGTGGGTGATCTATTCCTATTCTCTTTTTAAACTCTTGTGCTTATTTCTCCCTGTATTGAAGAATGTGAACACACATGTACCTCTCTGTCTTGCAGCCGTCATGACTCCAGCGCTCCAACAACTGTCTTTTTCCTCAATACCTCTTCCCCAATACCTCCTAGCATGCTGCAATTACATAATAATGTGTACAATCCTGTGTGCTTTTTGCAACAGGGGGAAAGGGAAGGAGAGGAGTTTAGACTGAGAGTACGAGAAGTGACTGAAACTTACATTACATTAATTTATCATTAATTTAGAGAGAGAGAGAGAGAGAGAGAGAGAGAGAGGCCCAGAGGAGGAGGAGTGGAAACTGAGGTTTCCTGTCTGAGGAGGCGGCTGGCTGAGGAGGACAGAGGCAAGGGGAAAAAAAATGTCTCAGCTGTGTGTGTTTGTGTGTTGAGTGATCCATCAGGGCTGAGGGGTGGAGGGCGTACGTGGGGGCTGTGGGCTCGGGTGGAGGTGGGGTCACTCCCGGCTGGCTATTACCTCAAGAAACGTCAGCAATGACAGAAGTGGGAGTGAAGGAGTGACCATTTTTGGGCCTGTTTTCTTGTGTACTCAAATCAGCGTCAAGCATACTAATAATTTAATATTAACACATCTCACCTTAGACTAATTGTCTTTTTCAGTGCTAATGTGTGCTGCTTCACATCCTTCTCTGACTAATCTCATCTGACTTTGATATGAATCCGTGTGTAAATCTGGCTACTAAGGAAAATTACAAATGAGAATCGCTTCACTTTGATATATGACACTGCTTTGATCACTTAAATCTAATTATTCAGAACACTGCGTGTGTAAACCTGCTTGAAACTTGCCATGTTGTTTATTCGTTCCTGGCCCCAGTTACAAATGTAAAACCCAAATGTCTGGGGTCACAGTTCACACCCCATCTCAATAAGTCACCTTTGACCCTGTACATCCCACCTGGTGGATTGAAAAACCAGCAGGTCTAAACATGACCGATGCTGCAACTGCAACTCTTTCCACATCACTGCTCAACCACAGAATTACGAAACCTAATGGAAACACGTTTACTAAACAGAGTTGTTTACCTTCAGGTCATGAAATGTGGTCACTGCAATGTTGGAGATTTATCATGGCAGAAAATGTATTTTAGGGGGATTTCCTTTTATTTATTTGGTTTTTTGAAGTCTTTTGAAAATTTCTTTGAATCAAGTTTGTCTCTATAATCAAGAAGGACTAATCATTGAACCTTTGACTGATATGGATTGATAAGATCTTAGTAAACCATACTGTCTGATATTCATTTTTGAACATAAACATACTACATACATAACTATTGGTAGGATTTAGCAGCATTTAGTAGTGGAGTTGCCATTTCACCTAACCCTCTCCTTCCTAATGAAAACCTGTAGTGGCCACAAACGCACAAAAAATGCACAAGGCCCTGTTTGGTTTGTTCACTCTGGCCTACTGTAGAAACATGGAGGTTCAGGATCACTCCACCATTTCTCTCCACATTTGCATGTGAACGATGTGTACATAAACGTGTGTGTGTGTGTGTGTGTATTTCAGGTTAAAATGCATGTAAAACTGAGTGAAAAAAGAATTTTCCCTTGAGGGATTAATAAAAGTATCTCTTCTTCTTCTTCAAATGGTGGACTCCGTGGAAGACTCTGTAGTTATAAAAGGCTCATTCTAAGGTAACAAAAACTAATTTTTAGGTGGTTAAACAACAATTAAAACATAGTCATGTATATTATATTCCATTTCTGCCATATATGGATGAACTATGTAATGGAGATACTCTTTCTAAATGACCACAAACATATCATTGACATTTCTTCATTGCAAATTCCTGTTACTTAAAATATAATAGCCTAAATATAAAATTTGTGATAAGTTGATATTGTCCAATAATATTTGCCTGGCCCTTTTATTGGTTGGTGGTCTATATCTACTCAACCTGATTGATTAAAGGGTCATGAGGCCAGGCCAGGTAACACAAGATAGACCACAAACAAAAGTCTGTGGTCACAAGTCACATGTCCACTGTGTTGGTCTGAAAGTGATGACTTAGTACCCCCCTACACACCTCACACAACACTTAAAAAGAGTTTGTGATGCCCAATCATCATTGGGCATCACATAAGATATTCGCAGCCTAAAAAGAATAATTTGTATCACAACAAGATTTGCAGGAAAAGTCCATGCAAGTGTGTTTTATCCCAGCATAGTTGTTTTGCTGAACCTTAAAGCCCTTCAGCAATACCATCATTTGCTAGAAGTTTCCACCATGTTCTCTCTGTCTCGCTCTCTCTGCATTCTGTGTGTTTGTGTGTGAGAGTAAAAAAGAGAGAGCAAAGAGCCCCGGGGAGAGATGGCTTACCTCCTACAGACCACCTCCCAGGGTCACAGCAGGAGGCAGGTTAAGTTACAGCCAACCTCAGAGGGGGTTGCACAAAACGTGCACACACACACACATTCTCTCACTCTCTGAAACCCTCACAGAAAACAATATTACAATTATTATTATTATTATACCCTGTAACATAATCATCTTACACTGCACAGTTTGGATATTTTCTAAAGCTTTTCGTTGGCTGCACCATTAGGTCATGCTGACTGAACCGAACCTCCTCAGATTGGATCAGGTGAAAGATCAGTCTGTCAGAGCTGGGTTAAGGGTCAGCGCTGAACTGTGTGAGCCAAGCCTCGAAGCATGGAGGTGTTGAATAGCATAGACCTCTTTTGACCTGATGCCCCCCTACGCTCTCTCACCCATCAGCCAACTCCCACACCCCCAAACCTCGACCCATGCTCACCCCCCGAACACACCCACTCACCCATAGCTCATCAAAGGGACGGGTGGTGTCCTAATGCAGTGGGGTGGATGTGGGACTCGGTTGGGAAAGGGTTATGCAGGGGAATAGGTGACCAGGGGTTGCTAAAGAGGGCACACACAAACCTCTCTTTCAGCTCTACTCTTCCTCCTCCCTTCATCCTCACCCTCGTATATCCTCACTGTGGCCCCTTCGGTCATCCCTCCTCTCCTATCCTCTCCTCTCCTCTTCTCTCTCTCCCCCGTTCAGCTGCTGTAGCCTGTGTTTACTCTGCTAGAGAGAGAAGGCCCAGAGAGGGGACAATGCCGTCTTTCAGAGAGACTGTCGACCCCACGGCTGAGCAAGGAAGTCTGCATGGGGGCCAGCCAACACCCCTTCCACAAACTTCACAGCCATCCGCCACTGAGCTTTACACACACGCTCGCATATCACGCTGGCATGCACACTCAAATGACACCATGCTCCTTCCATCTCTGTATTGCTCTTTCTCTCAGGCGCCCTTTCTCTTTGTCTCACATTTCCCACAAAGCCCCTCTCAGTGACCGTGGCTGTTTGGAGGATGTAGTCGAGATCCCGTAACTTTGGGCCAAAATCCACATACTGTGAGTCACTTCCCAGCCAGTCTCTACTATTTCTCCACCAAGAAATAATCATGAGGGTGGGCTGAGGTGAAATCCAGCAGTAGGGACTGATTCACTCAGGAGCTGTGCTGGCTGACTCCACTGGGAACACATTAGCACGGTAGGAGCTGCCTTGGGTGAAGTGGGTATTGTAGATATCTTATGACCTGCTGAGTTTCTCAGAAGTCTAAGAGAATTTCAAATGAATTTCATCTGTTTGTCATGTCTGTTTCTTTGCAAAAAGTTCACACACGGAGAGCTGTAGACCAGTGTGTGACCATCAAAACACACATCTCTTCTTCAATGCACTGTGCTTCATTTACTTCATGAGGATGTGTCCATTTCCACTTCCTCATATGCAATTAATTGGATCAGTTCAGTGACTACTAAATCACCATAGATACCGTGTATACAAAACATTATCAACATCCCCTTCTTAGAAAAAAATATTTCTAAAATGTAATTATAGAAATTGACAGTGGAATATGAATTACCATAAATACAGAAGATATTATATTACAATCAGTTTTTCAATCTTTCATTATAATCCATTAAGTGGTAAAATGGTTAAATGCTCATTTTCAACATTAAACAACAAATCTGGTGTGCTTTCAATCACATTTTTCAAACTATTTTTTAAAAACAATATATTCAAATGCACTTCAGCACTTTCAGAATAACTAATATATGAATATGAACTAAATTTCCATTTGTTCTCAATACACTCCTGGTGTTGGAGAGCAAATATAATCTTGAGTGGCTTCAAGTCTAATTCCTCATTTAACTCTTTTTAAGTTGCCCAATTTAGAATCTCCGAACAAAACCTTGAAATGTACTTTTTGCTCTTTTAATCTGTCAACAACCTCTATGAAGTGGTGTCATTTTACTCTTGTCCAATAATATTTTTCAAGAAAAAAAATGTATATATGTTGTTACATTTCAGAAGCTGGAACCAGTCATCTTTTTGGAGTATTTTTGCTTCAGAAGTGAGTCCAATGACTAATTGATAAAATGTTTTCAGTTGACTAGTAGATTAATCAACTAATCTTGGTAATGTAACCACCATACATGTTCACTGCATTGGAAACAACTGAAATAATTACACTTGACACATTAACATAAATACTGGAATTAATGACATTACTTTATTTCATCAGGGTAAAGGACACATTTTATCAATGCTGGCTTTTGTTTGAGTTATAGCTATGGAGGCCTGCTTGATTAATTGGAAAGATGAGCTATATAATCCATTATGGAGGTGTAGTAATGGGTTACAAGTGGAGTAGCCCTGAGAAGAGTTTTTGTGTGTGGAGACTGCTTTAGTGTCTCTCTGCTGGTCTCACAGCGAGAGATGTAGGATCACATGATTTGAGGTGCCAAATTGATTTATATCTCACAGTTATGTGGATCCAAAAGTTCCATATCTGTTTCTCATTGAGTTTTATAGCATGGATTATAGCACTGATGGGAGGCCAGTTTTCTGTTTGTCCCCACAGTAGATGAGAGTAGGATTTGTAGAAAGGTTAAGCTGATTCCTGGTCTGTGCCTCAGGGTAAGGGCTTTTACTCAGTTAAAGTGGATGACAGATGATGTTGTGCTATTTTAGCCAAACAATGAAGCCAAAACTCTTGGCAGCCTATGTGGTAGGAGTTACAGTAAGTTAGTCATACCCACCCAGTTCAGAGGAAAGAGACAGAGAGAAGGAAAGATGTGGTATTAACCGCAGCGCATTCTAAATGAGGATCATATCCGCTCAGATGTAGACATGTTTATTTTCACAGCTAATGACAGAGTTTGCCATAACCACATAACAAACTCTCAATGGCTAAAATGATCATTAGGGCAACAAACAGTAGTACTCCTCCTTTATCATTACATAACTGACCTGGGTTTAACTCAGTGAAAAAAATCCATTAAGTGCGCGCCAAGGTATAATGGACGTCGTATCTCTTATGTTATCCATAGGTTTCTTAAAAGCCATTGTGAAGCTCAGGGTGTGGTAGCTCTGGCCACTGTCATGTTGGTAGTCCTGCCTCTGCTGCCTCCCTGAGGCAGGCTGAGTGATGCCTGGGTGCTCAAACAAGCCAATCAAAGTGACCACACTCTTTATTATGCATAACTAAAAAGATAATAAGTAAAAAGATAATTTGAACTGTTGAGTTATATAGAAATTCAACCTCAGTACAATTGTCATGAACAGGGAATTTAGCTATAGTAACCAAAACTGTTTTTTGTACCAGGCTGTAAACATGTTTATTTCTGCTGTGAAGTTGGACATTTTAACATGGGGACTTATGGAGATCGGCTCATTCTGTAGTCAGCCTCAAGTGGCCATTCGAGGAACTGCAGTTTTTGGCTTCACTTCACAGCTATGGAGGTTGCCGCTTGGTACTGTGATGTCCTTTCTTGTACTTAGCTATACTAAGTGCTAGCTCTATGTTGAAAAACAACCAAGATAAAAGCAACATACAATATATGTAGTCAAATCTAGCTAACATAGGAAAATGCTAGCTAGCTAGTGTTTGATGTAAATTAGATAGCTAGTTGTCTAGCCTGTTAGCTGCCAGCTAACAACTGATGCAGATTAGTTAGCTTGCATTTTTGTTTTCAACATAGATGAGCCTAACACATAGCATATCTAAATACAGGAAAGAACAAACTTGGCCGAGGCTTGCTCAACTGTTATTGGAGCACAGAGCAAAAAGAGGCGGGACTTAGGAAGGGTCAATTCCAATATTGTTTAAAAAACCTGAAGTGGTTTGATTGGTTAGTGACCAACTGCAGCTTGTTGGAAATGTCTTCTGCCAAGTAGTTCTGGTAAACACTGTTTTTTGACATTTCAGTGTTAAGTCATTCTAACCTGCCCAACAAGATGGGCCTGTGGGTCATGTGCTTGTCAGCGTGGTCTATAATCAGATAAAATCCAAAGGTTATTTGTCTTAAAATATTTCTTTATGTGCATGTGAGGAACATGAATGTGTGTATATATGCATCAGCACAGAAAGATCTCACTGATAATGCCATAATGCTGCTCTGTGTGCATGTTCATGCAGAATGTTCATGATGTGTGTGGCAGTACATGTGTGTATCATCATCCTCTTATCTATGGCTGATTGAGTCTGTACACCCCCCTCCCACGCCTCTGGCTGTGTGTCTGTGTGTGTGTGAGCTGGTGGCCATCCCTCGTTGGGCTGGTGAACCTGGTGACCTCTCTGCTCCATGCCTCCCAGACACAAGGGCTTCTCATGTGGCCCCTGGCCAGTCGCTCTCAAAGCCCACTATTCACTACCAACCATGGCTTCTGAGTGTGTGTCAGCATGTGTGCTAGGGAGAGGGAGGAAGGGTGAATTTGTTGAAATTACAGTTTGATTCATTACTTGTGTGTTTATGACTATGTGTGCATATCTATGTAGGGTGTACACTCAACATGCACGCTGGAAGCTGTTCTACATGAACTTGAGCAGGAATATAGGACACCCTGCAAGTGTGCGTGTATGTGTGTAGATGGGAAATGCTTTGAGGAGATGTGTGCGTGTGTGTGTATGAGCCTGGTGAGAAGGAGCAGTGAACCTTAACACATTGTGTTGAATGGAGGGCTTGGCTATAAACCAGCAGAGACAGTACATGCTGGATGAAGAATAGATTCAGTATTTATTTACATTTACATTATATGTGAATGCTCATACTTCAAAAATGATTATTTCTTCAAGAGGTTTTGCTGAATATTATTAACCTTTTATGATTTTCAATGCCTCGAACTTGACTAACAGAGTTCATTTAGGTATTTGCTAAATTCACATGGTACCACACGGTAATGGTGGGTCAGTCTGGTGGCAGAGGAAGACTACAACTGGAACTCAAAATGACAGCTAAATGAAGCTTCCTGCCCACAACCCTCAGGCTGGGTCCAGAGGTCAGTGTATTTAAAGGAGGGAGGAGGTGGGTGCAGCTGGACTTGAAGGCCTAGGGGGTTGCCGGTGGTTCTCAAAGGTCCATGGGGTCTGAAGGTGCACGCAGTGGGGGTGGGTTGGGGGGGTGATGTGACAGGGTACAAGGGCCAGTGACGGGCCGAGGGGTGGGATGAAGCAGGGCTGGTGGTGAGGTTGACCATCTGGATTGGATTGTAGACATTCCACAGAAAGAGTGAGTGAGTAAAGGTCAGTGTGGAAAAAGAGGAGGGGGTCACTCAGATCTCTACGTGTGTGTGTGTGTATGTGTGAGTGTTTATTTTTCTTTGGCTTAGTCAGTGTTTCAGTTTACGATTGTGGCCAGTTTACCATTATTATAAAGTATTTCTTCCCCAGTGGGATTGTGGAATTTGAGATACTTTCAACAAAATTCACATGGGAACTGCTGCAGGTGTGAGAGTCTGTCTTCTGCAGTCTGTCACTGTTGCACGCTGGAATGCAGCATTTCATTGTACGTGTGGTAATATGAAAACCAAGCTATCCTTCATTGGCCCCACTCGACTTAACTCTTCCCCTCTGCTGTTGTCTGTTTGTGCAGGTGGGAGGTCAGCGGGTTGTGACCATGCTGTCCCTGGACGAGCCTCTGGACCTGAAGCTCCCAAGGCGGGTCAATGGGAGGGACAAAGGGGCGCGCTCGCCCCCCCTCTCTCCGCTGCACCCCAAACGAGCTCGTCAGCTCCGCATGGCAGATGATGGCACTGCAGTCATAGAGCCTGCCTCCCCAGCATCTCCGCACACAGGTGGGTAACAACAAAGCAAGACATAGGTCTCCTTTCCACTGCATGGTACGATTTAGCTCAACTAAAGAGCTTAAGAGTCTTCAGTCATGGTAGCAGCTCTGTCAGGCTGTTTTGGCTGAGCATGCTCACAATGTCACAGGATTCATTCTCTGGGGACCATAAATATCTGTAGAAAATTTCAGTGCAATCTGTCCAATAATTTAAATATTTAAATCTGGACCAAAGTGTGGACTGAGTGAGTGAGCAACATTGCCATCCTTTGAGCAAATAGGACAGTGAGAGTGCGATCCTCCAGGTGAGAGATCATCTTAACAGGTGTGTGCTTGTTTTCTCAGGTGTGCAGGTGGTCCCTCATGATCGAACAGACACCCCCACCCCCCCAGCAGTGGACCTGAGCATGTCTCCCTCCTCCCGCCACACCCCCAATTCTCCAGAAATACCCAACGGCAACTACGTCCCCTCAGGGGTGAGTATGACTGAGCTTAAACACACACACACCAGTACAGGTGCTCCACTTCTAATATGCTCACCAGTACCTTTTTAATACCTCGATTATTTCAGTATTTCTCCTTATCTCCTCCTGTTTTCTCATCCTTCTTTGTTCATTTTCGAGTTGTTGAAAAAAAAAAAGAACACTGCCTTTCACTGCAGTAGTGAGTGAAACACTTTCCTGTCTACAGCGGAGAGTGACTCAGCCTGCTTGGGGTCAGCAATTCAGGGACAACATCGGGCTGTGTCACACTATCCATAAGGGAATCAGGCTATGCAAGGGGTGGGAGTCCTATATAGCTCTTATCAAACATCTCTTGTGTCCCCAACAAGTGCCTCTGTCTGCACAAGTTGCACTCAGTGGCCCCACTGGCATGACATGTATGCGTCTGTGTGTGTAATCGGATTTAAGACAAGGTACAGCCATGTAGACCTCACGCCGCATAATTCAATTCCCTCCCAATTGAATTGAAACACGGTGGCTGGGGCCATTTAGCCGCCCCACATCCTAGATAGCCCCCAACCGCACTATTACACACACTCTACACTTAACTTATACCTTACTTACCGCCCCCCCTCCCCTCACTCTCTCTAACACACAAAAAATAAGCACTTCTAATAGAAGAACAGCTGCACATGCTCACACTCACATGTTCTCTCCCCTACAGCATCGCACAAAGCAGCTCACATAGTTCTGCATGCAGAGGCAGCGCTCAGCATAGGGGGATTGGTCTCATTTTATGAAATTTGTCACATACACATTTCTGACATAGCTGAAGACGATGAGACAGCCACAAGATTGTGATTTGATTGTGACTTTTTCCGTCTCTCTGTGCCTCCGTACTCTCTCAAGACAGCTCGGACTCTCCTATTCTAAAAACCACTTTCCATCAAGACTTCTCTCTGTTTTCTGCTTTCAGATTCATTTTGTGTGTGTGTGTGTGTGTATGTGTGAGTTGGCGCATTAGCTCTTTGAGCCCCAGCTGAGGTTCAGTGAATCTTACAGCTCTCATGCAGAGCTCAGGGATGTAGGGAGGTTTTGTAGCACACAGCGGGTGACTAGGGACAAGAGAAGAAGTGGAGTGGATTTTGAAGAGAAAGATGAAGAACAGCAGTTCTGTACTCCACTGACAAAAATAAAGACTTTTGTCTCCATCAAGTATGTTTGCGGCATCCAGCTGAGCTCATACTGCTGACCTTTAGACAGTTGGTGTTGTTTTTATTGTACTTCTGAGGCCTTAAAATGCACCTACCATTTTATTCTTTGTGTCTTTTTATGGTATTTTCTAGGCCACATCACAACAGACATGAACTGAAGCTAAACTTGTGCATGGTCTTATGTGTGCAGTGGACTGATAACCCTGTGGCTCTAATTTGTCATTTTCTGTTTGTTTATCAGAATTCCCACATCTCACAGGCCTTTCAGTTTTTTGTGCCAATTGGAGCTGGGGCAGGACTTCACCTGCCATCCTCCATGTTCATTGGCCAGACAAGTGACAAGAGAGCCTCACCTGACCTCTCAGCGGATGAACAACTGGCATGCCGCTGGAAGAAGGTAAGACCCAGAAAATAAAGGAAACCCCATTTTTTGATCCGGTTGCAACCAAACTAGGATCCAATAGTCAAATAGATCAAAATAGTTCCATTTTCACAACAATTAATGAAATGATGAATGTTTTCCCTCCAGTGCCATCTGCTCTTTGACTCCCTGCAAGACCTGGTGGATCATGTCAATGACTTCCATGTCAAACCTGAAAAGGATTCTGGGTACTGCTGCCACTGGGAGGGTTGTGCACGCAAAGGGAGGGGTTTCAATGCTCGGTGAGAAAATCATACTTGGGTAATTTATTGAGTTTACACATGAGGGGAGAATTCGGGAGGAAGCTGCTATAAGGAATATGTTTTTGTGTGGCTGCAGGTACAAGATGCTCATCCACATCCGCACTCACACTAACGAGAAACCCCACCGCTGTCCCACCTGCAACAAGAGCTTCTCACGTCTGGAGAACCTCAAGATACACAACCGGTCACACACAGGTCAGTGGTGGAGGAAAATATAGCACAAATATTGCTCTAATATTATGACTAGGATTTTACTTCTCAATTAAGTTAAATCATAAGTGAATGAATTTTCAACATACGGATAATTTCTCATCAATACAGGTGAAAAGCCCTACATTTGTCCTTATGAGGGCTGCAACAAGCGCTACTCCAACTCCAGCGACCGCTTCAAGCACACACGCACGCACTATGTGGACAAGCCCTACTACTGCAAGATGGTGGGCTGCCTGAAGCGCTACACAGACCCCAGCTCTCTCCGAAAGCACATCAAGGCCCACGGTCATTTCGTGGCTCAGGAGCATGGTTCTCCAGCTAGTGGGGTAGGCTCCCTGCTGAAAGGGAGTCAAAGTGGAAGGCTTGCAAGTGAAGTGGGGAAGGATTCAGAGATGTCCTATGTGAGTGCAGCCCACATTATCATCCCAGGGGCAGCGGCTGCTCTCCTGGGAGGCCATGCTCTGCAGGGTCTCGGTGGTGCCCTGCCCCTGTCCCCTCTCAGTCCCCGGCCCCTGGACCTCAGCACACTGGGTTGCCCCAACTCACCTCCAGGCAGCATGGGACCCATCCTGTCCTTCAACGGCTCCCCGCTGGGCCTGGCCAAGTCCTCTTTGCTCTCCTCAGCGTTTCCCTCCTCGGCCCTGGGCCTGCCGATGGTGCCCATGCTGGGGGCCTCGTCTGAGCACAGGGCCCAAAGCCAGCAGGCCAAGAAGGGCCGGGGTGAGGAGGTCAAGAATGAGGTGACTGGGGGGATCCTGAACCTCTCCACAGGAGGGTCTCATGATCCCTTGTCCTGGGTGGTCATCCCCCCAGGCACTGTGGTGCTCAAGCCAGCTGTGGTCAACTGATATACACAGATACACACACACACACACACACACACACATACATACAGACACATTCCAGAAGAGCTCAGGGGGTCGGGATGGGAGGGTGAGGGTACGGGCGGTCAAAGGTGATAGGGATTGGCTCGCACAATCAAATCCAGGCAATGCATTTCAGAGAGAGGTTTGAAGTGAAACAAAACTCATCAACCCTCAGTCAGCAACAATAGATAACACTACACCTCACAATAAAGTATACAACGCAAGCCTCTTGTATTGATGGGAAATTAAACCTGGGGCCCAAGAACTCTGTTCAGGACCACGTGTGGCTCTGTATTTCTATCACAAGGCCTGACAATGGGCTCCTCTTCGCTCTCTTATTTTATACTTTATTCATTCCTGTTTGCTGTTTCTGTAGACAGGGACCATGAAAGTGACAGTCTTAGTGCTCTGTGTTCTTACATAAGTCCTGATTCATTGATACATATTTATATGACTGTACTTCATCGACAGTGTGCCTCCAGCTTATCAGTGAGATAGATACACCATGAAACTGAATGACGCACTCGCAGTTAAGCAAACGTGCACGTAATAGGACGATTCTCCACAGTTGATTTTAAAGTTATGACCTGTTTTTCACAGGCTGCTGTGATTAATATGATTCAGACAGGCTTGCCATACCAAAGCAAGTGAACTCAAACTGTCTTGGATTTGCGCAGGAAAAGGCTGCAAGCTTCAGCTCTGAGACAGTTTAATTAAACGCAGCACTTAATAGTGTCAACGGATTATAGTATTGAAACCTCAAAACTGCTGCTAACCTCTCAGCCTCCCCAGTGTAAACATAAACTGGGAGAGAGCACTTTTGACAATCTATCCCCAGGTTTGGGGAAGGTGACCAACAAGAATGTGTGCCAGGCGTGCAGACTAGGGGCTTTTAGGGCACAGAGCGAACTGAGGACTTGACACAGACAAATGGTGTTACATCACCTGGCAATGACCAATTATTACTTCCTCTTTTTACACAAGTGAAATTTAAGGCACTGGTGTGTCTGGCTCCCCCCTCTGGTTGGACACGATACACAACATCCCGCCTGCCATTTACAGGACTCACACTGTTTTCCTTCTGGATTGTCCAGCTGCTTTCCCGTAATTGAATCAACACGGCCAGTTTGTGTATGAAAGGGCCACTGTGGTGATAAACACTAGTGTCTTGTATTTTAAAAAGTGACCCGACCCAAAACCAGCTGTGAAAAACAGGTGGTCATCCAGTTGAAGCCCAACGTAGACTTGTCGGTTTTTGTCCCTGGTTCAACAAGTCATATGCTGTGCCAAAAATACCTGGAAAGGGGAAAGAGGGATGCATGTATTGTGCCACAGAGGGGGGTGTGATGCACTCAGTGCCACATACAGCTGGACTGACTAGGAAGCCACACTATTGCAAACTGCCTCATTTTACTCTGTCCAAAGGGGCAAAAAAAAAAAAAAAAAAGACTAATTTGACTTCTGGGAAAACTTTTCTCATGGTTCGATTTAGCAGTCAACATGCACTTACCACACACTATATTCCTTACATGTTTTATGAAATGTTACTGCCATGTCATGGTTCTTTAAAAACTAGTTTTCTCTTATTCCATTTCTCTGCAAGGAGAAAGGGGTCAATTTTGCTGTGGGGTCCTTCCAGGCTTGTATTGCTCAGTGCTAATGCATGTATGATGTTGACTGCCGTCTCCACAGAGGAGAGGTAGGGGAGCAGGAGAGGATCGTCACAACAACACAAGAAACATTCGCTCAAGAGACTCCTCCATCTCTCCTCTCCCCATCGGCTTATGTTGATGGTTTTACTTTTCCATCACCCAGTCTTAGAAATAATCAGTTATTGCTGTTTTATATTGTTGTCTTTTTTTTTTTTTTTTTTTTTGCTGTTGTTCAGACGAGACATTTTTCTGATGTTGAAGTTGCTTCTTGTGTTCTGCGACGGCTGCTCTGCACTCAGCTTTCTGCTGTCGAGGATGACGAGTCTTTTGAGGGGTTGAGGAGAAGACGAGAGGTTTGGGTGGTCCTCCAGGGCAGTGGTTTCCAACCCAGGGGTTTAGCTGGTGGTGTAGCCCAGAGGGTGAATCCTACTTAATGTGGTAATCACCACTTTTCATAGTGCCACCATCATGGAAAAGTCTAGTAATTATTAGAGGGATTTCAATGATATTTTGTACAGACATTCTTGTTTAATTTGACCACTTACGGTTTACGACCATATATCTGCAAAACTGTTGACATTCCCATCAGCCTCAGCTGCACTTTGTGTTTAGTGCTAATTAGCAAATATTAGCATGCTGATATGCTAAACTAAGATGGTGAACCAGGTAAATATTACCTGCCAAACTGTGAGCATATGTCACTGTGAGCATGTTAGCTTGCTGATGTTAGCATTTAGCTCACCGCTGTGCCTCAGTACAGCCTCACAGAGTTGCTAGCATGGCTGTAGACTCTTAGTAACTCTTATCTTGTTTTTTGTGAAATACTGATTTGGTGATATGGTCACCTTTTCAGGGCTGCAAAACCTTTAAAAATGAAACAAGGAGAAATCACTCTTTGGAACTACTCACAATAATATGACCAAACTAAGGCCACAAATGATGACAAGAGGTTGAGGCTGAAGACAACGGCTCTAAGAGGGAGATTTTATTAATGGGAGTAACCAGTGGACCAAATGACATCACATTCCTTCATGACAATCACATTGGTGCACTGACGATCATTTAAATAGAGGGTGCGTGCATAAAATACATATTGGTTTTTATTAACACAAAATTATCTTTGGGCTAAATTAGATTTGCAAACTCTGCTTTCTTTATTCTGACTTTTAATTTTGGCCGTCAGGTAAAGGGAAACCATAGAGAAATAATATCTGACTGTGAAATGGCAAGCAGCACTGGGGAAGTGCGAGAGCAAACAGAGAAAGGATTGGCTGAACTGAATGAATAAATGAATGGACAGGGAGAGATGAGGGGAGAGGCTGTGTGCCAGCAGAGGAAAAGAGGCAGAGGATAGCTGTGCTTTGCAGCCGCCCTCCATCTGGCCACCTACCCAGCTAACGGCTCTCTCAGCTCTGAAGTCACTGGCTGTGCTGTGCCCAATGTGGCAGGCACTCACAGGCATACCAGCCTGCAGAAAACTAGGCCACTGAACTCTGTCTGCCCTCTGGGTTTTCTCTCTCTCTCTTTTTTTATAGCTGAAACCCAAAAGGCACAACTCCTCCACCTCCCGGCCACAAAGCTTTTTACCAGTGATGGAGAAAACAGGCAAACTAACTGCCACATTCACAGTAAACAAAAACAAATATAACCCTCCCTGTCTGAGGGCGAGCTCTGTGTCGGGCTGCCCACAGGACTGCGAGAATTCACTGCAGTGAACTGCATACCTGTGTTTCTGCCTCAGTAATTCTTAGTCATCATTACCTCAGACACCCCACCCCTCCTCACCACACACCAGTGGCCCATCTCTGGGTCCAGGCTGGGCTATTGATGAGAATCTCTCGTTGTGAGTGGACAGTTCTGGCGTGTGATGTCATCAGAAACAGGTGTTAAGTAGGCTAGACATGGTTTCCGTGGCAACAGCGAAATCCACAGATGCAGCGGCTCTCCTCCTCCCCGTCAGTCTGTCTCTCCTCTGCAGGTCGAAGCCAGGGACAGAGACTCAGCACGGCGGCAGAAAGCTGAATAATATGACACGGATCCTCCCAGGGTCCACAACTTTTCAATATTAAATAAGCTGTATGATCCATTAACCCTTTGAGCTCAGTCTGTAATAAACTGCATTTTTGTTCCCCCCATAATGTGTGTAGATATCAGGATGCTGCCACATCCTTTCTCGGTCTAGAGCATTATTCATCAGTTGTTTTGGGAACCAAGAATAATTGTAAAAAGAATCCTCAGTTGCTAAAATATCTGAATTTAAAGTCTTATTGTTATGTTTTGTTTTTTTTTTAATTATAAAAGCGGTACTTGCTCCTGGAGATTTGAAAGTAACCCTCACTTAATGCTATGAAAAGTGGAACTGAAATCCAGGGCACAAAATTTATGTTAGCTAGCTAGTTCAGTGTCATTGTAAAGGGGTGCCATTGACTGAAGTGCCACAGTGTTGCACAAAGGGTTAATGATAAGACTAAGGCCATATAAGGCCTGTTCCAAGTTATGTTTTTTGCACATTTGTGAGATATTATGTCAGTATTTTAATTTTTCCAAGTGCCTTTTTATTATAGGTAAAATATAGAAGTTATACACTATATGAAAAAAAAATGATTATATGAAAATATATTTTTTCCTGGCATCATGTTCTGTGGTTGAACATGAAGAATTTTAGAGTTGTAAAAGTCTCCAATTGGTACAACATAGCGGTGTTCTCCTGTTTTAGAGGAATTTTATTACGATATTGATAATAATGTCAATGAAAAGAAAAATGTTTAATAAAGTTGTATTTGATACAACTTGTGTATTCATTTCTGTTTCAAATATACAATACAATGGCATATTATGGAAATGTGCACATACATGATAAAGAAATCATGAGTAAATGTGATTCATCGCCTTAATGCACACTTGACGCTGCCATCACACACATCCTGAATAAAAACAATCATATTATCCTAATTAACATTCAACAGGCTGCAGTTTCACTCACTGCATTCAGCTTTTTAGATATACAAATCCCTGTAGCTGAATGAATATACTAAATAAAAGGATTTCTGTGTGGATTTAGATCATTGCAAACCATACAAACATTTCACATCGACTATAAAAAGAAAAATGTTAAATGTACTTATCTAGCGCCTTTCTTGTCTTCCGACCACTCAAAGCGCTTTTACACTACATATCTCATTCACCCATTCACACACATTCATACACTGATGGCATTAGCTGCCATGCAAGGTGCCAACTGCTCATCAGTTTTAGGAGCTAACCATTCATACACCGATTGGCCCAAGGGCACTTCGGAGGAGGCACTTCGGACTGGAGGAGCCAGGGATCGAACCGCCGATTATCTGATTAGTGGACGACCCGCTCTACCTCCGAGCCACAGCTGCCCTGTCTTCAAATGACAACTGCTGCCTGAAAAATTCCACAAAGTCAAAGCTAGAGAAAAAGAAGGCTTTTATTGGGGTATAATTTACAGAGGACGGGGAGAGGAAAGAAAGGGCAGGTATCATTTCATACTTCATGTTTCCGTATTCTGCTGCTTTTGTTGTTGTTGTTCTGTCTGAATACTTAATTCCTCATCTAGACGCTCTTTAGCCCGCACCACCTGTACACAAACAAGAATAATAATAATAATAATAATAAGTGAGAGAAAGATATTTTAAAATATGTAATCAAATTACACTCAGAACATAAAGGATTGGTTAAGAGATCAAATTAGTAACAACATAATTTCAAACACGGCCTGATTGAAAGAGTGGATTCCTTCCTCAGATGAGTCATAATTTGATATTTAACACAGACAGAACTTTGACTGAAACTTTCTTTGGATGTTATGAGCAAAACAAGTAAACAGGGTGACTAACGGCACTGCTGAGTGTGATTGTTCCCAGCTGCACAAGATCTCACCAGGCATTTTACATGACTGTATCCTGAGCTATTAAAAAAGACATCAAATTCATGAAGGTGGAAACTCTGTGAGGATTCAAAAACGCTCTCTGGAGCCACTTGAGCTGAGCATGTGCTGTCATTCAACTTTATATCATGGTTTGGTCACCTAGACTGCAGGCTTAGACTTTACCGTAGTGATTTGTATACCGTCAGGACACGAGCAGATACAGATATGAACAGATACTTTTTTCCCCTCATTTTGGGATTCAAAACTCTGGGATGCACTAAAGGACATAATCAACATTTTAATGCAAATCTTTCTACACAATATTTTTTGTGTCGATGTTTTAATCACTTGGTCAGATGGGTTTTTCTGACATTCGTTTGATATGTTTTTGTGCTTAACAACACAATGTAACTACATTATGATTAAATAACAACAAGGTGAAGTGTCTCACATCCTAAAATACAGAATACTTACTTTTGATTGTAGGTAAAATGAACCGCCCACTGACTTGTCATTGACTTTAAAAAGGTGCTCGTAGCTCTGGAAGAGAGAAAAACGCTTTAGTGTTGGCGTTCAAGTAACAGCATCTGATTTTCATTAAAACATTTTTTTCCAGGACAACAGCAAAGACAGATAGAGACATTTTCTTATTACTGTTACAGCAGAAGGAAAAGAAAAATGTTGATGAATGGTCAAAAAAACAAACATGGACATAAGTGTGTGCTCATGATGTGCATTCAGAGCTGCAAATTCTTGGATATGGACTTTGCAGTTCTCTTACATAGAGACAGCGTGTTTAGCCTTCATTTTATCAAGATACAACCAACCCTGACACTAATTTACAACCACACCACCTCTTAAGTCCAAAGGCAGAGTGATCATCACAAAAGATTGAGCGATTATCAAGATGCCCGGGGTATCCCAGTCCAAATCTGCTTCCCAAACAGTTCAAGAACAAAGGATGAACTCATGCGGACAAGAGCAACACATTGTGGGACATTGTTCACATTAAACAGATTTCACAACATATATGACCTCACAAACGACACATTATAAAAAGGCTCTGCAGTACAGAGAGTGTGTTGTTACCTTTTGAATCTCCTCAGGAGTGAGTGTGGTGATATTGAGGATTTGCTGCGCCTCTTGCAGGCTCATTCCAGTGATACTAGAGGCTGCAGCAGACTGCTGACCTGAGCGGCCCCTGGCCTGCGCTGCTGCTTGACTGGCTGTGAGAGGATAGACACACACACACACACACAGAGACAGAGAGAGAGAGAGAGAGATTGAGATGATTACTCATTTTGTCTCTGCATTAGTTTTACAGCACATTTAAATGGTTGATCAAATATTATGGCCACATCATACCTGCATATTCTTGCCTTAAAGCACGAGCAAATGCACGGCCCACCACCTGTGCTCCCATCACAATGATCTGTGCAAAATATTTAGCCTGCAGAGGAAAAGAAACGCAGTTTATCACAAACAGAAATATGACAATGACAGTCATGGGAAACACACTTTTGGTAGGTGACATTACAGGATCAGACCACAGACTGAAAGCTGATGTCAGATTGAGGCAGTGAGTATATACTTCATTACAGCTTAAACACCGTGACAGCGTTTCCATACGCGCCTCAGCCCTGTTCAGACATGAATTAACCAACATTTTAGCTCATTAATCTCTCCCTAAATCAACAAACAGTGAAGATTAGTCAGCTTTCTTACATGGCGGTGTGGAAAACTACTCGTGTTAATGCTACCTAGCGTTTCACCGCCCTGACTCGCTAAAGTCTGCTACGAGTTTGGAAATATAAACTCGACCATTATGAAGTTTATTCTTACCATGTTATAATATTATTCAGGTCCTTCGGACAGTGTGTTCTGTTATCACACATGTACGCCACTGAAGGTTATTGAAGGGTCAAAGTTCACGGAAGCATCGAGAGAACAAAATTCAAGATGAGCCAGGTGGATGGTGAGATTTCTAATACTGACACCTACTGGCAAGGAAGTCACACCGCAGCTTCTTTTTCTGCACTGACTGTACTGACTTAATACAGCCTTAAAACTGTGCTACTAAGACTAGAAATAATATACACATTCATTTTATTTAAAGCTAGCGGGACAAGGAAATATATGAGGGCAACTATCTGTAATAAATCTTATTTTTAGTGTTGGAATGGGCTGCATTGATGGATGGACGTTAAAATATCTGTAATAGCCCGCTGAAGACTGAAGTAGAAGCCTCTAATTGGGACTACTACGATGAATCATATGATCATATCTATTATTCGGATAGCTTCAATTTATTTTGAAAGTATCAACAAAAGTGTCTGCTTTGATGGTAGCTTTACACTTTATTGTATTAGATTTATAATTTATTAATTAATTAATTAGATGTTACTTTTGTAAAACACCAGTCACTTTAACCTGTCTCTAGTCATTTTACTCTTGTTTACACTTTACACTTTGTTTAAATCTGTGTAATATTTATACAGCTTGCTTCAATACCTGTATATTCGTATTAGAACACTTACACATATTTTTTTTTTATATTCTATTTTAGTATATATATGTTTTTGTATTTCTATATTGTTTCTTTTTGTTCTTTTTTACCTACAATTTTATAGTATTGTATTTTACTCTTTAGTTTATTTTTATTCTTATGTGTAGTGCTGTTACACTGTTTAGCGCTCTTAATGCTGAGCTGGTTCCTCTTGTCCAACACATTTCATTGTATTGTTAACCCTGTGTTAACTTACACATGACAAATAAACCTGAAACTTGAAACTAAATGTATTCATTAAAGTTATTGTGTACATTTAAAAGGACCTGTGAGCAGGATTTAGTGGCATCTAACACTATGGTTTCCTTGTGTGAAAAGAAACTGGACACAAAACACAAAAAGGTGAAAGGCCCCATCGAGAGGCAGTTTAGTTTGTCCATGCAGGGCTACTGTAGACACATTGCTGTTCAACATGGCAGATTCAGTGAAAGAGGACCCACAGCATCTGTAGATATAAAAGATATATAAGGTAACAAAAACATTTATAGACTGCTGATTATACACTAATGAAAACATAGTTATGTACATTATATTCAATTTCTGCCATATTCTGTAAAAACAGCCCCTCAATCTCACACAATGGACCTTTAATCTATTTTATGCACTTTTTTTCTAATATTTATTTGTTTAGTGCGACTTAATCACAAAAGGACACGTGGTAATGGGTTCAAAAGGTGTTTATTGCAAGACAGTATTGAAAAAAATCCACAAACCATTATGCAAGTAAAACAGAACAAAAACAACAACAATCCTTTACTCACTGTATAAAAATTACGTTCCTTTTTTTTAACACAATGGAAGGCAAGTTAATCCAATCCAAACATTACAAAGTGTGGCATTTGAGAATCACAAGCACATGTAGTACACATCACACAAACACTGCAACGACACCTGCAGTTCATGTGTACAACATGATGTGCATGACCTTGCGTGGCTGAATCGATGGTTTACTTCAGTCCATCAGAGGTTGTAAACAAACTCGGTGGGTTCAAGCCTGGATTATTGTTATCGATATTGCTGTAGCCCTGATTGGTAAATTACATGATGGCTGTTATGGCTGCATTGTAAGTTACTAATACTGTACTGTTATTGTCTAATTAACACCATGATTACTTATTATTAGTAAACATTAGATAAGAAAATGAGCTCATTTAAGTGAGGAGAATCCCCAAACAGTCTGAAAACCAACAAAGATCATGATTAAAAACTCAACTGCCCAGCAAGCAAGAAACAAAAGTCAGGAAATCATCTCAGAGTAAATAAAGGCCCCTCTGGTTTGGCTTTCAATGCATCTCAGTTTCATTGACCTTTAACCCCTACTTATAAAGACCATTATATATCAACTGGAAGGCAAAACATTCAATTAAATTGAGCTTGTACACATACGGTAACACATTATCATGTTAAAATGGCATCTTATTCTATCATTGGCTAACAAAGAAAAAAAATAAAATAAAATATAAATGAACTTAATGTTGCTGTCATTAGAAATTCCAGCTCATGGCCAAACATGAACACTGGTGACCCTGATGTATCCTCAGTATGGTTTTTGCTGCTGAAGGCTTGAACATGTTACAGTTATCGTGTGTGTGTGTGTGTGTGTGTGTGTATGTGTGCGTGCGTTTTACCTGACCAAACAGGAAGACAAAGTTTTTTTTAGTTTTTTAAAAAAATTTTTTTATCATGTGCATGATGTTTATATGGAAGCCCTGAGAGGCAAGAGAAAAAAAAATATCTGGTGATCCATTTTCTAAACTGTTTTCTCTCTGTTAATGACTTAAAATCAAACAAAATTTATTTTTCTTTTCATCTGTGACATTATAGTAATGTTACATAACTTGCTAACACACAATATACAGACACGTTACAAAGATGAGTGGTGAAACATGAATACAGATGCCATCCAGGTTACAAGGGGTCACTGAATAGTTTGATGAGCATGAAAATGATGTGAATCATATGCTATTGCCTTAGCAGTCACCATATCTCAACCCAGTTGAACCCCTATGGAATATTTCATTAGACAACGCTCTCCACTACTATCATCAAAACACCAAATGAGGGAATATCTTTTGGAAGGATGGTGTTCATCTCTGCAAGTTCAGAGACTTGTTGCAAGGAGCACTTAAGTTGTTGTGGTAGCACATGGTAGTGCACCTTAAGATATGAAGACACTTAATGTTTTTTTTATATTTTTAATTGGCCACTGTAAAGAGAACTGAATTATTTTAGTATTTCTAACATGGGTAGTAGTGCACTTCAGCTTCTTGTGGCCAAAATGACTATTACAACAACAAATCATCCCGACAAGGAAAACTTTTAAGAAACTTAAAATGTAAGTAACTCCTTGTACTTGTTCTTAAGTCATAAACAGAGGAGAGAAAACAACTTAAAAATGGATCACCAGAATCTTTTTTTTTTTTTACTTACTTCTCAGGGCTTCCATATATTCACTTACTTATTGTGATCACTATCATTTTCTTTTACATTACATGTTTCAAAGACACAGTGTGACTGAGCATGCTCATATGACTGGCCAGTAGAAAAAGTAAGCAGTGGTCCACTGTGGAGGTAAATGTGCGCATAGATAACAACTTGTATGCAACGTGTATGCAATGGTACACAACCTGGTATCTTGAGATAATAACAGACTGGGCACAAGAGGAGACCAATATCATTATCATGCTTAAACCATGACCACATACCACAGACAAAAAGAGAAACTGTGCTAAAATCCATTTTTGAAAACAGTTATTTGTCATCCACGTAACTGGTAAAGTAGCATAAAGCAGAAGTATTATTGCTATGATTGCCAGGTGTTTCATTCACCTTGTATTGACTTAGACTGGAAATATGATGTAAGTTAGTACAGTTATACTATATACACATATGTATTCGGAAATTTACTGTTGTATCATGGTGAAATTTCTTATTGAAATATGTCACATATTGTTTGATCATCGTCAGATGTCTTATAAAATTTTATGTAGTCTGACATGATGAACAACATGACAGTTGATTTTCTAAACCTTAACAGATATTGTGACACATACTGATATCAGGAGGTGTTATAGGTATTGTGATTATCTTTTCCCAAATCATTTATACTTTTACATTTTACAGTATTCTTTGCGTATGTGCACTAGGCTGAGATGTTAGCTGATTAAGCTCAGAGGTTGTGCGGGTGACACCATCAGACACATAAATGGCAACTTGACATTTGATTTCTTCTCTCCTCTCTGCTGTTGGCACCATGATTGAACCAAAGGCAAGATGACGTCTTCTCTAGTCATCCTGGACAACACAACAGCCACAGTTAGCAAAGATGGATTATAGAAATTAAATAAATTCACATTACCACAATACCTGGAATACAGTTTTTCCACTGAAAATATTCAAATGATTTAATTTAAATCCGATTTCATACTTGTCTTATTATCAAATGTGCTGATATTATGTGGAATATCACTTATTTGAAAAATACAGACAATGGATGGAGATCAGACTCAAACTTCATCATTCTATCCCCAACAAAGTCTGATATGTTATATTTTTCAACCTATATTATAATGTTGTCAATAAACCTAAAGCATAAAATCACTGGTAATAATTGTAGAATAATATCACTTTAGTCACCCTAATAAAAGATATTCAGTCATTTCAGAATGTTTATATTTATCAGTCATGAAATTTACGAGTTCTCGAAGAAACCCAGCTAGTCTTTTGAAGTTATGACCTAGTGCTAGAAACAAAGGATATCAATCCCTTACAGCAGAACACAAAACTAAACAGAACAATACAAAACTGCATCCTCAGCAAAAATAAATATTATGAGAATCAAAATATATATATATATATTTTTTTTTCCTGCAAAGATACTGTTAAGATCCATCTTCACAGCAGTTTCTGTCACATTCACTCACCCACTCGTCCTCATCAACCCCCTCGAAGGACTCCTGCGGCAGTGGGTCGTCCATATTCCCCAACTTAGCCACCATGGCACTGAGCAGCTGGGCCACACACACACACACACACACACACACACACACACACACACACACACACACACACACACACACACAATCAGTGTTACAACATATCAGTAAAACACAGCTATTTGTACATGAGCATTTTGACATGGATAATATGCATTACTGACATACTAAATGCAGGACAGACTGCGGAAGGACTTCACACTGGGCCAGATGACAACACAGTAAAAGCACAAGCTCATCCTCACCTCCTCTTTCTTCTGTTCATCAGTCTTCTCCTCCAGGTAAACAGATGAAGGCAGGTATTTCCTAACTGGAGCCTCTTTGGGGGCCTCACTCACTGAAACAAAAATAAAAACAAACACAGCATCAAACCACAATCCAACACTGACATGTTGATCGTAGAGGTAAGCATCTAGATCAAGAGCCATGTTAGACAAGGTGACTTGTTATGTATGCATATTCAGACACTCTGGTCTGAGTCCACACCTGGTGTCATGTCTTTAGGCTTCAAGCTGATCTTCTTGTGTTTGCCGTTGATGCCAGACAGCCAGGCAGAGGCAGTCAGAGCCGGTTCCCAACAGACTGCTGTGTCTGTGTACAGGTCGTCCTGGAAAAACTCTTTCTGGAGACCCACAGTCACATACATAGAGTTATACCTTCTGTAGTTAAAGCCTTAGTTATTTATTAGAAATAACCTTCGAGAGGGTTTGCAGTATTCCTATAGATCCACTAGGTGGTGTAGTTGGCTCACCTTGACCCGTGGCACTGAAAAGGCCACTGGCTCTATGCTTGTCTTGGTGAGAATTAGGCCTATGGCTATCTCCACGTTACGCACGTTGCACTCTGTTTTGGGCAAAAAGGCCAAGCCCTGCAGATGGGAAACATGATCAGGCAGTGTCAGAGTTCAGCTCATAAAAACATCACAACAATACCACAAAGTTTAAAGAGGGTGTGTAGAGGGCGTGTGTGGGTAGATGGTGACTCACTGATGCTTTGAAATATATATATATATATATATATATATATATTTACATTAAAAAAAACAACAATAAAAGTAAGAGGAAGTTCAGTTTAGTACCTTATGCGGCTCCGCAGAGTGATAACTGCTGCACTCAATAAAGTGTGGAGCATCAGGGACAATCTCATAAATGTGCACTCTGGTATCACCCTGGAAAACAAATGAAACACAGCTTACATCTCTTGTTCTCAGGTTGGGTTTTCTTAAATGCAACTATATTTAGTTTTTGCTTACCTTTCCCGTGAGGATGACCACACTGGTGTCGGGGTCATAAAAAGGGATGAGTGTGGAGGGGGCGACGCCTATAAAAGTGCTGGCTGTGGCTCCAGAGGACAGTGAGTCAGCAGAGTACAGGTAGAGTCCTCTCTCACTGCGACTACAGGACGACAAGAAAGAGACAGTGGTGAGCTTTTCTTTTGACTGAACCACCGCAGCTCCGATAGCAGTGAATTATAATCAGGGGCACGTAGTAACAGATTACAAGAAACACACATGAATATGCTGTAATTTACTTGAGTGATTTTTAGTACTATACCAACCACTGATTACAATTTAAATTCAGAAGGGGAAAAACCTGATTTAGGTACAGATATGCACTGTTAGAATAGCCTTTTGAACACTTACATCATTCACCATATAAATATATACATGGATATATTTTGGTCTGCTTTACACACTCAACAAAATAAGTATTTGCCATTGACAGTACCTGTCAAATCCCGACACCAACAGGTACTTGCCGTCACACACCCACACCACACGAGCTCCCCTGTGGCCCTCAGGTCCTGGACCCTCCTAAAAAAAGACCAATTTAATTAGTGAATGAAACAAAAATAACTTGTTTTGTTTTTTCAGTAATTAAACATCAATGTAATGCATTGCTTAAGATCTGAAGATGCCTATTTTAACTCACTGTAGATAATCATACAGGAAGCTTATAGCTCTTACAAAGCAGTAACACTATTGTGGCTCAAAAAAAAGTATTGAAATAAATGTTCTTCCAACAAATAACATGGCTCTGAATATTGCTTTTAAGAGTTGAGCGCTGTTAAATGAAATATGAGAATGAACTATACACACCTAAAGACAAACCTCATCTTTTTTTATTGTATCCCCCCAAATTCTCTAATGTGTCGTACATACCTGCACTGGTGCAGTGGACTTGCGGGGGTCATAGATGCGAACTTTCCCGTCTTTGCACACTGTGGCCAGCAACTTTCCATCTGGGCTCCATGCCATGCCAAAGATCTACATATAACCCACAAGAGAAAACAAAAGAAGGAGGAGAAGAAAGCTCAGAGACTTGTAAAATGGACAGTTAATATCATCACTTCAGTATGTGCAAGTAAACATATCCAAATCTTGGTCACTCACCTGGTCCTCGTGTCCAGTGAGGATTTTGACCTCGTCTCCGCTCTCCAGGTTCCACAGTCTGACTGTGAGATCGTAGGATGAAGACACCAGCAGTCCGCTGGCCAAAGGGTGGAACTTTATGGAATAAATCTTCTCAGTGTGGCCTACAAAGTGTCACAGCAGCTGTCAGTTAACTTGACTTGTACTTAGGCGTGATTATTAAGTAAAAGTATAAGTGGTTCCTCTTCTACCTTGCAAGATGAGATCAGGCTCAGTCAGTGTCTCCTTCAACCCTCCTTCTGGTACCTGCCACACCCGGATTTTTGCATCATCACCAGCTAGCAGAGAGAGAGAGAGAGAGAGAGAGATGCATGTCAAATCACATTCAATACAATACAACATCCAGCTGCAAATGCTCACACATGTGCTGTTCAGTACATGTATTCACGTACCCACAGCAAGCCGATGTGTGTCAAAGGGGTCCCAAGCGAAGTCAACCACATTTACAGAATTCTGGATGGTGGGCAGAGCTGTGTCTGGCAGTCTGCCAGGCTGAGAGCGCTGAGGAGAGGAATAACATCTGTTAGTCACACACATACAGTACACAGTAGTCTCAATTTCCAAAGTCACTGAAGTAGAAGGGGGAAAAAATCAAGGCCAACTTCAATTTTTCTAAATCAACATGAGATAAACAATTTTTAATGTAGTTTCCAGCTGCTGCCGTACCTCGAAGACGGCAATCTGGCCCCCAGAGATGGCGAGGGGCACTGCCACACGATGGCGGTTGACACAGAAGCCGTCACACTCGCCAGGTGTAGTCAGGTTGAGGCCACGCATGTCAGTGATGTGTGTGTCCCGATGCATCACTGCACCCTGGATGTGACGGAACTTGGACATTGGTCCTGAATCAGAGATAATTCTGGATTAACGCTCACTAAAGAAACATTATTATAAAATGTCAGACACAATAATGAAAAAATAAGAGATTTTAAGTGTGTGTGTTCATACCCAGCATGCTTTGGATGGCCTTGGCGCTCTGGCTTGGACTGGGGCTTGGGAGGAAGCCAGAGGACAGGCCGGAGGTAGAGGAGGGAGAGCGGGACGGGGCAGCACTGCTGCTGGGAGTGCTCAAAGGACTACTGGAGGCGGAGCAGCCACGTGCTGGATCCTGTAGAACAGTAGGGTGGCTGTTAACTTCTTTTAGGCTCATACTTCTCCCGATTTGGATTGAATTCCTTGTGTTCCCTGAGTGTGTGTGTCTCTCACCTCCTTGCTCCCCCCGCTGGCCAGCTCCTTCTTTGCAGGCATCTGTTTCGCTGCTGCAGCCTTTTGTTTGGGCTGTTTGTCTGGGTGGAGGCTGACTTTCTCCACCTGAGGACAAACAGAGCAAACAGTTTGAAGTGTCCATACAATGTGAAGACCGGATAAACTAGTTGGTAGTGGAGATTTTTTTTTACCTGCTTGTTTCCTCCCTGCCACCACTCCTCAGCAGACATGGCAGGAGTTGTGCCCACTGTATCTGGGTAAAGGTCTTCATGAAACTCCTGGCCTGTATGCTGGAAGACAATGTAGCACACATATGCATTCATAGAAAAAACACAAACATACAAATATGTACATAACATGATATGAATCTGCGGTACTTGTTGGCATGTCAGTGCAAATACACACCTTGCGAGGGACTTGATAGCTGATTGGCACAATGCAGCTGTCTGTCAGCTGAAGCACGCGCATCACTTCGCAGGACGTGACATCCAATGTCCACTTGGGCACCATGGCAACTCCTCGTGTTGAGGTGTCCATAAGACAGTGACTCACTGCAGAAATCAAATGTAGATAGAAAAATCAGACGAGGAGGGGAAGCTGTAAAAATCTGAGAGGACAGATTACAGATGACCAAATTTTACCTTGCGAGAGTGAAGGCTCAGAGGACACTTCAAAGCAATCAACCACAGTGTCTCCCTGTGCAAGAGAGAACATCAGTAAATCATACATGATTCATTGCAGTAACAACCTTTAAAGTACACATCTGACGAGGTTGCTCAATTCCTGATTTGTGACACAGCTACAAACTCTTCAGGCATAAATATCAAAGAGGCAGCTCAATAAGACACAATCAGGGGCCATTCATTTTTATCTTACCATGCCAGCCAGTATGAGCAGACCAGTGTCATCATCAAAGAGAGGAATCAGCGTCCTGAAAGAAAAGAGACTTTTACAAAGGAACCACTAGATGGAGCAGTACGTTCAATTTTAAGGCAAAAGCAGTGAGAACATAAAAACTGTAGTCTTTCACACTCACTCGTCTTTAAGGCTAAGGCTAAAAAGATTATTATGAAAGAAGAAAGTAGCAAAACAAAAATCCACTAGGAATATGTTTCAAAATGAAAAAAGAAAAACAGATCTAACAACTAACGATTATTTTCATTATTGCTTACTTAAGCCAAAGATGACATCTTCAAGTGTCATGTAGTCTGACAAAAGGCAATGATATTCTACTCAACTCAGGATAACACCTTTCATTCAGACACGCAGCTGAAAGTGCTTCACAAAATTTACACAACACACACACACACACACACACACACACACAGAAATGAACAGAAAAATTGTGAAAAGAAAAATCAAGAAACAAAATAAACTAGAAATAAGAATAAGAGAATAGACACAGAATAACACACCAGTGATCCAAAAAAAAAAAAAAAAACAACTTGGTAAAACATATGATTAAAAAGATTCAGTTTACTGCCGTGTTTATAAAAATAAGCAGCAAATCCTCACATAAACTTTTTGGACTTTTGCTTGATTAGTCAATCAGAAAATTAGAGGCTTCCACAAGCACAGGCCTACGTAAGGCCACAATCACCTGCTTCCTCTCATGATTGGAGATAAGAGGATTGAGGGATGAAGAAACTCAATGGGTAAGGTACAACTGGCTGTAGTAAACAAACCAAACAGGAAATCGTGGATTAGACCGGAAGCATACTTGCACAAGCACAGAGAAGGCTGACAAATCTCCCTCACTCTGCCTTCATACTGTAGTTTCTCTCTTCATCAATGAGAGCAACGGTCAGCATGCTGTGTTGTTTTCCAGACAGGAAAAGACAGAAAGTGGTGGCTGATCTAACCACTTCACATCACAGGCCACAGATTGCTTATTGAAGTGGAGAGGCAGTTCCAGTGATTGGCTTATGATGATGACCTTGTGTAATGGTACTATTCTAGAGGAACGCCACTCGGCTGCCTCCACATCAACTGAGAATGACAGACTGGTGATGTAATGCTCCAACTATGACAATATAATGACAGACTAGGTTTGGGTATCTTAAGCAACTGTGCACAGTGACACGCAATGGTTTGTGCTGTGTATATTTGCAAGAGTGACAGAGAAAGAGTGTGACAGCAGTTTGAATGAATTTGAAACAGAGGACGATTTTCACATTTTAAACCTACACGAGGATCCGTCAGTCATAAACGCTGGCTGCCACGAGTGTGTGCTTGTAGTAGTGCACATCCTTTGGTTGTGTTCACAATTGTTTCCCAAACTAAAGTGACAGGAATCTTGGGATCATTTTCATTTTGTCTTTTGTTTCATTTTTGGATGTAATTTTGCTCCGGGCAGTTTTGCAATAATAGTAGGTGTAGAAACAACTGAATACCGGCCATGACTGTGAAGGCGTAAAATTTTTTGGGAAACTAGTTTGCCAAGAGGAAATTGTCTAGAAAATGAAATAATACTTTGTATATGTGGGTAAAAAGTCTCTTTTGTTGTCTACTGTACTGATCCCACAAAGAGAAATTGAAGTACAAGAACAGATTGTATAGATGGGAAGAAGACTAATATGACTACTATGCACTAAATAAAAAAATAAAAGTAAATAAAATATGAAAATAAAAAGATCTAAATATAATATAGACACCAAATCAACAAAATTGACCTGTTTTAGACCTGCACCTCTTCTTGTCTCAGACATCCCTCTCTCTGTCCTTCTATCCCAGGCCTGTGAAGGCAGCAAGGGGTGGCAATGCTTCATTAGGGGCGACTGTGTGTTCCCATGTCAGAGTCAGTCCACAGGGAGTCCCTAAACACCTCCATTCCCACACCCTTCTCTCTGCATGTCTTCCTCTCCCTCCCTCACTCTTTGCTTCCCTATTCACTAACACCACCACCTTTCTCCCCATGATCTCTCCGTGCCTCCAATCACAACTATTTCTCCAAATTGCCTTTAGTTTCTCTGTGGCCTTATCTCTGGTTTTCTCACAGTAAAACAGCCACATAATAGGAGCCGAGCTTTATCACTGATAATGGCCTGTGTTTACTATCGCTTTCATGCTCCACCTCACCACCAGCTCATTTTCCCACACGGGAAAAACACATACACGCATGCATGCGCATATTTACACACATAAATGTACAAGCACACACATATACATGTGCCAACAACACAGCTTAACAATGTACGTGCACATGCATTTATAAGAGTGTGCAGTTACAGTCATGCAGGGTTAATTGTGGGAGCAAGCAGGCTAGATGCTCAATCAGATGGGCTGATTATGAATGAAAAGAAAAACTATTACAGGCCTCATTCATGCTCTTAGACAAGAGTCTGGAAATGGATGTGTGTGTGTATAGTACTGAGTCCAGCCTGACACACTAATCCAGACATAAGCACTTTTCAGGGTTGGGTGTGTGTTTAGAATAGGTTTAACCACACATGCATATTAATAAGTCATCAAAAGAATATTATTTATAACGTTATATGTTATTTTCTGAGTCGCGGCACATAGGAAAGAAAAGACAGAAGTAAAGACATCCATAGTATTAGATGTTTAACATGAACAACAGCTCTGAGGACTCCGCCTTCAAGGGTTTTAGTCTCCCAGGCCAATTTACATCCACTAACGTCTCAACACCTCTCCAGCTCTTCCAACAATCTTGGATGAGCCTGTTTGTCGCTCCAAAAATCCCACTGCTTTCAGTCTGTCACTATCACTCTGCTCCTATCAAAGTTTAAACAAAACAGAGAGCGGACAGAACCCGCCTCCTGCTTTGTCTGCCAACGCTCTCTCGCACCGATCCAAACTCACATCATAAAATGACCTTCTGCCCATGACAGCAGCCTTCAGCACCAGCAGATATGATGGGTATATTACTCTACTCTAATACGCATTTGTGTGTGTGTGTGTGTGTGTGTGTGTATGAAAGGGTCCGAGTCAGCCCAGATATATTATGATTATGAGAATGTGTTGTCATTTGATAATGTAAAAGATAGTGGAAACCCGTGGAATAACTGACTAATGGAGGGCCAACACAAATGGATATGCGGATGACAGACAAATACAGAAATGGTGTGTGTCTATGTGTATGTGTATGTGTTTGAACTGCAAGACCTATGCGATTGGGCATCTGCAGCTGCAGTTGTCTAATCATCAACAGGAATAGGCGTTGCAATGAAATTAAGGATATACACAGAATATTTCCAGAAATACATTCAGGTGCAGAGATAAATACGGCATTAATGAAATGATGTGCATGTAAGTGCTTCCAAGCATGACAAAATATGTAAAAGTATGAAAAATGTATACACCTACACACGCTGCACACTTGAGAGCACATATAGGCACGTCCAGATGCACTGATAACATCAGACACACACAATAGTGTATTATATACACTATATAGGTGAAGCTAATGAAAGCAGCCTGCAGAGTATAAGGTTATGAGCTATGGCAGCTATGACCAGATCACTATCAGTCAAAGGGACCTTTCTCTGTCCTATGAGATCATGGTCTTTAGCTGGGCTGGACTAAAAACACACACTAGACAGACACAATAAGCTCCAGTCGACAGGTAAGAGCTGGCCATAAAGTAGAAAACAAAGAACGAGGAGGCCTTTAGGGAATAGGAAACCAAAATAAAGCAGCTGGTTGTCTTCTGCTTCATTTTATTTTATTTTTTAAACACAGGATCACTCTATTGCTCTTGGGTACACATGAAAAGACTTTTAAAATCACTACCGGCTATGGAAAAATCGCTAAAAATGACTGTCCATAAATATGACAACTATTACTGTATACGTTGTATTTTGGAGTTATTCCTGAGGTTTCTCCCTTTTTTCCCCTTCATTTTTTTTCATCTGAATTTAAGGTCTAATTATAGAGGATTTTGTATCTTGTAAAGGCTTCTGAGGCAAATTTGTGATTTGTGATTTTTAACTACAAATTACTGAATAACATTCAGATTTGACCAAATTCCAGTCAAAAAAAATACAAATCACAACCATTAAGACTCATCTTAACCTCAAACTGAAGGTGAGAGACATAAATCTCAGCAGCAGAGACTCCTCAGTATTGGAGGAGTCTTCGTGGTCAAATTGGGGTCATAATCAGACTTTGAATAAAGCTGTGGTCACACCGCATAATTTACTGTTCATTCTATTTTCATTTTATCTTTTTCCTCTCCGTCATCCACTCCTCCCTTCTTCTTTTATCAGTCCACTTATATCATCCCAGTCAGTGGGAGTGACTGAGTGGTGAAGAAGTATCTCTGAGGGTGAAGGGTCTGCTGAACTGTGAACTCCAACAGTCCACTTTATCAGCTCTCCTGCCTCGAAGGACTGCGAGTCTGCAGCTTGTCCAGCTGTCCCGGCCAGCCTCTGCTGTCCCACAGGCCAGTGGTGACTCAGTGTTTTAGACTGGAACTAGAGCTGCCATGGCCATAAAATACTGTTTGGATTATCACACAGGGTCACGAGGACAATTGGGCTGGGTCACAGCAAAAACAGCGGACGTGTTGTTGGGAGCCTCGAGTCACTGATTTTAGACTTTAAGTGTGAGAGTGTGCACATTGGTTACCCAAGTCATCCAAATAAAAGATCAGGTCATTACACTTTTCCCACACTCATTTGGACAACAAATTCAATGAAAGCTGTTTGGTGAAATTGAATGTCTTAAAATAGGAATATTTTGGGTTAGGATATACTGTTAAAATTTCGACATCAAAGGTTACAGGCCTAGAAACTGTTTGACACCAATATTTATAACATATTTTTCTTGGAATCTGAAGTGTTGACAGAGACATCCAGGAATGTGAATAAATCTTGTTGCTATATTTATGCCCCAAGTTTTTGAGTCCATCTTTATTATCTATATAGGTGTTTTCATATTAATGGAAAATAAAACTATAGCTGTGCTCGCAGCTCTGTGAGACTGTACTCTGCTGAGCTAAATGCTACTGTCAACACACTAATGCACTCATAATGACAATATTAACATGCTTACATTTAACAGCTGTAATGTTTGCCTGGATAACCATGCTAGTCTTGCACGTTAGCCTGCTAGCATTTACTAATAAGCACTAATCACAAAGCACAGCTGAGGCTGATGGGAATGTCAGAGGGAAAGTCAGCCAATCTTCACAGTCTTTAGGGTACATCACCTAAGAACCATGAATGTGGTACCAAAGTGAAAAAAAAAAAATTGACCTACCGGTGGCACCAGATGAGATATTAAGGGATTACCAAAGTCCACTTTGTTCATCCTCTGGGGACCATGAATGTCATTATAACCCTTCTAATAGTAAAAGTAATAAAATCTGAGGCTCATTAACACCATCTGGATTTTTTCCTCCAATAGTTGTTGAGATATTTTAGTCTCGACCAAAGTGGTGGACTGACCAACTGACAGAACAACATTGCAATCTTAGAGCCACACCATTACCATGGCTAAATAGGGAGTGACCAACATAAGAGCATAAGGTAAATGGTTTAAACCTGCATAATCCTAGACACATGCACACAATCAGCCGTAGATTCATAATGTGGCAGATCTGTTATAGCATTATTTCATCAGTAATTAATCAGTAAAAATATGTGGTATGGTGCAGCTGTATCTCCCATTTAAAAGTATGACGATATGAGCACATGCTTTTTTATTGTCTGAGTTATTTCCATAATCACTGTCTGGTGATGACAGTTCATATGACCAGCAGATTATCTATTTGTTCTTATGATAACCCTGCCCTCTTCCTGTCCTTATTGACGGAACACACTCTTTCTGTTTCAGTTCTATTACTCTTGTGCAAGGGAGTTAGACACAGCTAATGGTTTTATGCACACTTACACTGCAGGCCCATGGGTGTTCACATTACCCAGACAATGGAAGGACTGGTGCGGAATAATCCACTGGTGATTAAATGGGATTCATAACGGAACAACACTGGACCTGTAAAACCATCTCCAGGATGGTAAATCCTAGGCTGGTTTCTAGTGCTCTGCAAATATGTGAAATAAAAGAAGATAAATCCTTTCCATAGGGGATATTTGAACATTTCAGAAGATTAGGAAAAAGGCCCTTTTAGCAGCAAACAAATGGTTTGGCAATGACTGGCCTTTTGTTCTTTGTAGCATAACAATCCACCAAAAAATGAGTGTGTCAGAAGCAAGCAAATAAACAATATATCACAGCTGATTGACTTTGTCACCTTTGTAAACTCGCAAGATTACAGCTCAATCAAACCTCTGCACTCGCGCTGTCTGACTGTGTATAAACGTTTCCATTAGGAGCATCCGAGCTCCAAAAGCCCGTACCACAGAAGCTAAACCACAGGGTCATAGTGAGGGTAACTTCAAACTAAGGCTTTGTCTTACAATGGTTGAATGCTGCATCACAAATTCATTTGACTGTCCTTATTTAACACTGTCGCAGTTAATTTTATTCACATTAGAGGACCAAAGTTTGAGAACTGGTTCTATTTCTTTTTATTTCTGGACAAGAGGAAACGAAAAGAATAACATTTTGGTTCTCATTAGCCACAGTTTGTTCCTCTCATGTATTATTGCCATAATTGGGTAACAGAGCTGAGAATCAGTTTATCTGAAAGACACTACTGAGGCGGCATTTTAACAATAACAACTCCTAAACAGTTTTTACGGTATTTCCCAAATCCTCTGAGACACTTCGTGGATAAAAAATTGTTCTGTCCACTGCAGGACAATAATGATTTTTAATCTCTCTCCAAGCTGACTGTGATTTTATATCCTAATAAATAAAAATAGGGTTTCTTTTGACACTAATAGATAGATACAACTCACAATAAAACAACTTTTTCACTTTGGTAATTTCCGACTGCCATCTTTGGGATCCCAATAGAACCTTTTGTGTTAATAACACAGAATATTTTCTGATTCAGATGGTTAGAGGAGGATTACCTACCATAAAAGAGGCACACCTTAGTTATACTTCAGGTTCTTATATAGTCTTAAAGGCTAAAACACAGCTCTCTTCGGGGTGGTCCTGAATGCCACCTCTAAATCATGATGAGTTCAAGGATCCACCACAGGTATAAGTCAAGCTGCACCCTGCTGGGCAGTGAAATGTACTTAAGTGCAATACACTTTCATCACTGTGCTTTGTTGCCAGTATGTGTGTGTTTAATAAATGTGCTGCCTGCCTAGCTACCTTCAGTAGCCAGTTCATTAGAAGGGAATTAGAGTTGACGCGCTGCGTTCCTGGGAGGGGAAGAAAAGCCAGAATTGTTGGTAAAGGGGCCAGCTGTGGCCGCGTCTGAGCCCCAGTGACGAGGCTCTTAGATAGGCTGCCAAGCTTGCTGCTCTCCCCTCTCTCCTCGCTTCAGCAAGCCCCGTCCCCTGGCCCCTGACAACTGGTACACACACACACACAAGCACATCTAGTGGCACACATGTACGCTCAGAATTTAATTAAACTCACTGAGTCCCGTGTCAACAGGTCTATAGTGACCCCTCTGACACCCCCAACACACTCCCAATTCCACATACGACCACATGCAAAGTTGCCAAATGGAAAAAATGCAACAGCTTCAGCAGTAATTTCCCTACAGTCCTCAAGAAACAGAACGCTTCATTACCATTCCAGCTTGTCATCAGTACAGCTCCATCTTCACATTGACACAGGCAGCCACAATCAGTGCTGTGCAACTCTCACATAATCCCTTTGTGCAGTGAACCCGCAACATGACAGTCCTACAGTGTCAGCCACATATCCCATCTTTTCAAAATATCAAGTATATGTAGAAAAACAACCACACAATATAAAAAGACATTTAGACACATTTCAAGACAACTTAACACACAATGCCGCCTGACCGCACAATGGACAACACGTCTGTTTTACATAATGTTGACATGAAAAATAAAAACTTCAACCTTTATTTTTACAAGAGGAGGTACAGGGTTATACTTATGCCAGATGCATGAGGGACATTCGAAGCTCATCTTCAAAATGACACTCACACACACTCACAAGCACTCAGACCTACAAATGCGTGGTAAACTGGTCCAGACTGGACTGAGCAATAAAGCAAAAAGGTCACTGGTCATAAAGACCCTCAACATCCAGTACTGCTCTGTGGACATGGAGGGCTGAAGGATAAGGATGGGGTTGTTGTAGGATGTGGGTGGGCATGAGGGTGTCAGGTTATACAGACTGAATGAGAGGCAAGGGTGTGATAGTACTACTGGAGAAAATAAATCTTGAATGCACATGATAAAAGAAAGACATCTTTGAAGTTGCTGACAAATAAATGGAATATTAACTTCCAATATTGGCATGTGTTCAAGTTTGTGTTTGCATCTGTAATGTATGAATTGTGTCTCTGAAGTGTTGGTGGCCGCTTGTTGGCGGCTACAGAACCCCGGAAGAGATGCAGTTCCGCGTTAACCCTAAGGGTTCAGCATCAAGGGCCCAGGCTAGATGACCATTAAATGACCTGTCGGCGGGGGCCTGGGAACTGAACGGCAGCCACGACTGCCTCAGACGAGAGAAGAGAGAGGAAGTGTTGGCGCACAGGACAGAAGGAGGAGAGGTGAGGTGAGGGTCGCGACCGCAACAACCCTCTCTGCTGTAAGATCACTGGAGGAAAGTCCAGTTCTCGTCACGGTTGCATTTTAAACACTAAACACAGATTGAGGTACACATGTTTTAGAGGAAGTGAGAAAAGAGCGACCTGTTTTGTACTCTCAACTAGCAGTTGATGGATTATCCCCCAATATTAGTGTTTCACAGATGTCCTTTGATCATTAAAATCTCTGCCAATGAGGTACAGGTAAATTCTGCAAAAATTACAATGGAAGAGGCCCTAAACTCTGGAGGTTTCTCGATGTTGACAGCACGCAAATTGTTGAAGGAAAATTCTTTTGGCAACACATCCTCGTGCGACTTTTGCCTTGAGTACAAACCTTGCTCAGTTTAAAAGTTAAAACAGAGAAGAGAATCATGTCTAACTTTTCCATTTCAGTTATCCCCTTTCATTTCCAAATAACCGTCTATCTCAGGGAGGGATACGTGACATATATCTATATATATTTTACAAAATATCAAGCCAAGGTGGTAAATCCTGAATAACTGGAATGTAAGATTAAACCAATGACATTAATAAAACCATAAAAATACTAATGGAAAAGACTGTTTATAATACGATATACATCAGCAGATATCGTGGTTATTGGGAATTTGACTTGCACACATTCTGTATCAGTGTCTGACCTAAATCCACTTAAGTTCAGTGAATAAACCTCCATGCTCTAAATCAGCTGTGCACATTATGTATTACACATTGCAATTATTCTGCATACCAGAGGCATAACTTAACAGTAACGATCATAAGTTCAGCTTTAATTTGGCTCCACTGAGTCAGTCCCTCCGCACTGTGCATTGATTTGTCACAGAGAACAAATTGGAGATGATGTCAGCCTTAGGTGCCTATTTTTCCTACTGTGGAAAAGCCACACGTCCAAACTGTTGCTGATTTGCCATACACACTGACGCACTCAATAAAGTCTACTTTAAAAACACAATCCACCAATAACAACCTCGATGAATGACTTACTGCCCAGTTAAAATCCTGTCCAGCTAAACAGACCGCGGTTGCTCTTAGACAGACACTCTGCTGGTAAAGAGAAACATGCCACAACTGAACAATGATATCACATGATCTGGATGTTTCGTGAAGAATATTTTTGGCAGATGTTTAACCAAAGTTTCTTCCAATGATGGCAGTGCTGAACCTCTTACCAAAGCTCGTGTTGGATGATCCAAACCATTTTCAGACCATACTTGTCCTTATGTATATGACTGAGTGTGTGTTTGTGTGTGTGACTTTCCTTCATGGACAGCCAAGACAGAATTATTGGAAATGCTAGAACCATAAAACCCAGTAATTTACTGACACAAAACATTACTGTTTAATATTTGTTTTTCCTTCAAGCCTGAGTACGTGTGTGCAAATGAATGAGAGGGTCGACTTGAGATGGGGAACGAGAAAAATAAAGAGAGAAATATAAACCCTAAAACAACTTCTTCAGACCTTCTTTTTTCCATTCCTGCTCGACTCGAGCTACAAAAACATTCTTGAGGTGTTCAACAGAGCGCCCTTTCATCGCTCGTCATTCGCACGTTTTGACTCTGTGGTGTCTTCCAGTTCTGCTTTATCAGAGTCAGTTAACAGTGTTTATCAGCCCCTCTGTCTACCAGCCTGCGTGGTACCAGGCGATCTGACTCAGCTCTCTGTGACACACACACCTTACCAACTGCCACTATTTGTCCATACTTGCTCTTTCTGGCCCATCTAAAATGCCACTTTATCACCCGTATCCCCTCCACTAATCTCTCCCATGTCTCAAAAGCAGAAATTCCACTCCTGCTGGATGAACATCTTCTTTCTCAAGCATTTGGTAACACAAAAACAAGACTGTTTCAGAGTGACAACTGTAATCTTTTGAGAAATCACACAGCAAAGTTTGGTATGACTTTCAGGGCTGATAAAGACGTCCAGTTCAAGTAAAAACATGAAAAACTTAACATGATATCAACTGAAAACTATTTTTTAAAAAAAAATCTTTGTCTCACACGTACGTGGAACAACCTCTAGATTATTTCAGCATCGTACCCTCACCCTGAAGGGCCTCAGGACTTGGCCTCACCTTTTCTCTCTGTCCTGGGTGGACCGACTGTGCATAAAAGTCCAGCTTTTACTGTACCAACACACCCACACTAAATCATCCGCTTTAATGACCATAGCCGGGATATGTACAGTGAAAACTAATAAAAACCTCACAGCGCGGAGCAGATTTACTATAAGAGAGACTGAGGGAGGGAGGGGGAAAAAAAGAAACTGAGTGAGACAGAGAGTAGAAAGAGATAAGATAACTATCACGTTCATGTAGTAAATCACAACAGATATGCGTGTCCTCACACATGTGTGTCTTCATAAGAATGCTTTGAGCTCTATCAGTCTTCATCTGGGAGAGTTATTGCACAGAGAACCAAGAAAGAGAAAGTTACTCGCTAAAGTGAGTTGTCTCAGAGGACATAGTAGCCTTGATAGCCTTGATGAGCTGCAACTGGTACGATGAGATCAACTCCCATTACTGCCCATTCTTTTCAGCCCCCCCACAACCACATATACTTACATTTCTGTGTGGTGGGGAACCACATTTTGTGACCACCCATACAGAGGAACCATGGTAATGCACACTTTTGTATTCCAGTCATACAATGGCATCAAAACTCAAACATTTCAAATGTAAAAACTTCACATGGTAAATAGAAGGGGTTATGGTCAAAAGCAGAAAACTATGCATTTGACAAAGGGAGTTGCAGAGATGAACACACACTTCTAGTGTTGTCTATCTAGCCACCATCTCCTAACAGAAAGCAGAAGCTGACCAGGCATTTATAGTACAACCCCACATCCGAGCCTCAGCCAGGGCCCTTCCACCACTGCATGACGAGGCAGCTTTGAGCAATTTGTTAACACAGCAGATGCATATTCCTCTGGAGGATAAAGCTAAGTAGGCTTTAACCTCACAAATATGGAGGAGGCAGGACGGTCACAAGATGCAAAAAAAAAGTGCAGAAATTCCAAAATTGACAATCATCTATAGCTTATACATTCTTAAACCAATAACAACAGACACAAGAGACACTCTCCATGGCTCTTTCTTGTCATTTAATCAACTTCTGTTTGACCACTCATTGATGTCAAGGCATCCACATCCATCTTTTCAAGTTATCAAAGCTGCGTGAAGCTGCTGAAGAAAGGCTGGTTATCTGAGTGCATGTATGCCTGTGTGTTTGTTTTTATTTAACCTCTTTTATTTAACTAGGGAGGTCATTTTACAGCCAAATGACTCAATAATTGTTTGACATAACCCGAAAGGGCTTTAAACAGAGGCATGATATCGTCATAAAAGAACACACAACACACAGAGAGAGAATTAGAAGAAATAAAAATCCTAAATGGATGTGCAGGAAAAGCACCACAACAGTTTGGAAACAATTCATCAAGGCAGGACCACAAGGTTTGCATGATGGGCAACAAGGGACAGAGAAGAGAGAGTTATCCTGTACTATGAACGACGGGAAATAAGACACAGGAGAGGAAAGAATTACTGTTAAATAGAGTACCGTGTTGTCTCCACACAGGACAGTATGCTGCTATCATATGACTGACTGATAAGGCTGCAGGGGGACTGACCAAACCTTTCTGTCTGACAGTGGGCTGAATAGTACTGACTGGCTGCCTGTGAGTCAGAGGGGGTGGAAATCTTTATTTTCACTCTATGGTTCCATTTAGCACCTAAAGGTATGAATTTACATTTCAGAAAAAAGGGTATGTGCAATCTCTGAAAACATGGTAGCATTAATTCTATCATAACTAAAAAAAAAAAAAGTTAGAAAGTATAAAAAAATGGGTAAAAAAGTGAACAAAAATGTACAAAAGATGTTTGTACATGATGCTTGTTTGGCCTTGAAAACTACTTTATCACAAGATGCAAATTACCCGCCTGAAAGCACCGGCCTGACCTGATGTGACCTGTGCCGCATACTTGCTCTCATCCCTTTGATAGAGTTTCTATCATAGTACTAATACAGCAGTGCAGTCATAGTGAACATACTGTAGCTAAGCTGCAGTCACTTTGCTTCCCGCACTAAACCACAGGCATGCTGCTGTTACTCAATACCTGACATACCAGAGAGCAGGGTGAGAATAACAGAGAGGTATAGGAAGGAGGGAGCTCAACAGGGAAGGCAGGAAAGGAGGAAATGAAGGAAGAGGGAATGGGAGGAGGGACGAGGATCAGATGGTTGGACTGAATGAGTAAAGGCACTGGGGATGGTTCAGAGATATTCATGTGTCTTTTTAAAACATACTCAGAATACACAGATTTTATTATTTTTTTTTCTCCCCCATTTCATTCAAGCCTCTTGACACACAGACACATTGTTGAGAGTAGCCTCTGTGACCTACCTGCTTTGTATATTGTACATTGTTCTCCTCCAGACATGTTATAATACATTTGAAAATATTCTGGTTTGAAGAAGGATTTGAGACTGATACATATACATATATTTTTGTTTCAAAAGTTTAACTGCTGGAGGGGAGATGAGATGAGTCTCCTACTTCACTGAAATATCAATTCTCAGTGTTTATGCAATGCAGGCGTCACGTTTCCATTCACACTTGTGTAATCTGGACCATGGTTGGATTCAAAACTAGCCACAAAGTCACTCACATGTGCAAGTTTTAAACTGAGATTTAAGGTAAACACAGAAAAACTTTACCCATTCAGCAAATGACTAGTCAAGTCGTAGCGTCAAACTCTGAACATACCTCATTCTGCACAGTGCAGCATGAACATCCAAGTGAAGTAACAGTAAACACAAAAAACATTTTAGTCTTGAAGGGGACTTTAACATTATGGTAAAACTTTGAAAAAGAAGCAAAACTAAAGACAGAAATAACAAGCAATGAAGAAACTATCTTTAAATAAAGCCTAAATGTCTCACCTCACTCAGTAATGATCATGGGAAAATGCCACTTCTGGATGACCCCCTGAGTAACCGGGGGATGGGGAGGTCACCCACACGCCTGCCTCAACCCAACCTTGTCCCTTTGGGTCTCACCCCTTCTCCTTTAGGCCTCTCTGCACTCTCTCCTCTTCTATCACTCCTATCAGAGGCCCAGCGATAAGCAGATATCCCTCACTTTTACCTCAAGAGAAAACCAATAAACCAGTCATAACTGCTCTATCCACAAATGCAGGAGACCACAGCTGACACAGCACCCACATGTGTCTAGTTTTAAAGACTTTGATGGCTAAATAGCTATGGAAATTACAAATCGCTCAGTTGCTAAGGAAAACATGTTCTCAATCAGCTTGATAAAATAAGTTGGTAAACCCTGATTGCTTTCATGGTGGATTCTTCTTCCTTTTAACAATAAAATGTGCACTAATGGCTTGTCCAGCTCTGAGGCATGTAAGGCCCAGCTGCGATGTCTGTCTCCGTCTCTCTCCTTAATGAGAAGTGCCAGCATGTGCAGAGTCAACAGACTAGTAAACCTCAAACTGAACTGTGGTCTGACCTCTCTGGGTCTCTGTGTGTTCGCTGTCTCGCCCGCCTCTGCGTGAAACAAACTCCTGCAATCATTAAAGGTTTAGCGTACAGATTCTTGAGGTCTTTGTGTTGAGGGCCTTTTCATGTTGTTCAGCGGCATAACTAGCTCACATCAGCTTGCTCCAGTGAGCTTGCTCCAGTGAGGCCCAAATGCCACGACAGGGTCCTCAGGGAAATGACAAAAAGCCCCAAATCATGATAATAATAATAAAAAAGCACAAAAACAAACCAATAAACAAAGCGACAAACAGGAGCCACAAATGTTTCAAATTATGACATCCTGTCTGTGTTTTCTCAAAGCAAGGTTCATCACTACAGCCTGTCTAACGCTCCATCTGACTGACAAATGGTGAGAAAGGGCAAAATCATATTTTGGGTGATCACCTCTAAGCCCTCTACCCAAAAACTGAAGCTCAGTTTGGGACACATATGACCCCATGAGCCACTTTGGCTGCAATTAACCAAAGATAGACTACAGTAGGTAAACAAGATAATAAAATGTGCACTTGGTTTTAATAGCGTTATATTCATAGGGTTCCTCTACAGAAGACATCTTTACAAGGAACAGATTGACTTATAATGGGTAAAGCTTGCAAGAGAAGACAGGTGGGAAGAGTCAACATTTCATTTTTATCTGATCCAGCGTATTTGATTACAGCATTTTGTGTTTGCTCTCACACAAACAGTGACAACTTCTGCTTTGAGTACATCCATTATTTGACTCTCTATTGGCCATATTTCTCTGTCACATCCAAGTTCCCATAGCAGCCTTGCTAATTAACCATGGATGTTCCTAGCTTCTCTCTTTCGCTTCCTAGGTTCCTTCACTTCTGCACAGCTCTCCTTCCCACGGATGTTTTGAAGAAAGGAAGCCCGGGGCCTCTTGAGGAGGGCCCTGGTCGAGTCTCGCGCCAGCCCACACATACTGCCGTCAGAGCACATTTACGTGTGACGGGAAGACATGTAGTTGGTGGACAGAGGGGGATGGCATGCATCGGCACAAAACACACATGAACACAGATGCCAATACATATGCAGATATACTTAACACGAACAAAGAACACACTAACCTCAGCCTCTAAAGGACAGCGAGAGGCTGAGAGAATAATGAGCTGGGGTTGAGTCAGGACTCCATCAGAAAATAACCCTGGACGATCATTCCCAGGCTGTCCTAATAGGAAAGCAGCGCCTGATCCTCAAACCTGCTCCCACCATTCTGCTTCTGTGTTTGTGCTTGCTAATTGTGCTGAATATTAAAAAAATATGACTAACGCTGCACATTCCTATGCTGCTTGTGTAATTAATTAATGTTAAAGGAGCAGCCCACTCCAAAATTAAATGTAATCATACACCAAAAGTTCATAGGACCACTGAACACAAAGCTGTTTGGCTCCCAATCTTCCAGCTCAGCTTTGTTCTTTCCAAACATGCGTCTCTGGGAAAAAGCAAAAAATGTCCATCATCTCTCTCAATTGAGCTCAAGTTTGCATCCCACAGCAGCAACTGGTCTTCTTTCAGTTCACCACAGTCCACAGCTTTGTCACTGAGGAAAAATTAGTACATTATGACAAATATTTTAGGTAAAAAGTGACCTCATTTGAGTACAAAATGTGCTGCGTAAGCTGTTGTCATGAAATTTGATGGACACTTTGATCTGTTTTTGGAGTTGTAAAAAACTCATCCCGCCAACTTCAATTTCTTAAAAGAAGGCATGTTTGTTGATTCAACTGACAATGTGGGGAGTAAGTGAATAAGTGAAATGTCATTTTGTGGTGAACTATTCTCCTAAACTTGCTCTCATTCTCTCCGACTCTCTTCCTATGTCCCCTGCAGGGACTCTTTGCCTGTTTGTTGTCTACTGAACTCACGAACTCCTACTTTTCAAAAAGTAAAAAAACCCCACAGGAATGTTGTGAACAACAAAACACGTACACCTCAAACCATGACGCATGCTGGTGTTTCTGAACAGATCTACAGACGTGATCATGAAGAGTATGACTGTGTAGTAATAATATAGTTGTGTCTTCATGGTGGTCTGCGTTTATTCCATGACTGGGCGTCTCTTTGGCAAGACGGTAATGTGGTGAAGGTCACACAATTAAGGACAACCTAAAGAATATGATGTATTCACTATATAACAAGATTAACATATTTACCATATACTGCACAATCTAGTAGGCATAGACTAAACACATGACAGAGTGTACAGCAAAATGATTAGGAACATAAAAACCAAGGGGTGAATTTACCACATTAAATGTCATATATCCAAAACAAACCAATCCTAAAATCATAGCAAGAACAACCAGTCACTGTTAAGTGAAAATCTGCCGACTCAGATGTGACAAAATTGGTATATATGTTATATAATTAATGGAAACAAGTTTCTCGTAAAATGGTTGAATACAAAGCCACCTGCTTTTCAATTTGCACATAAAAACTCCCTAAAAAGTAGAAAATCTGAGAATAAATCATGATGTATATAATGCACATACTTAAACACCCTCTGAGGCTTCTGCTGCAGACAAAGATATCAGATCTGTGTGGAGTGATGAGGAGACTGTAGCCTTCCTCAAATGAATACTTGAAACAAACATTAATGCCATATTTCCACCATGTTCTACATTGTTTATCACATCGGGGGTTTGACTGGCGCTCTTTTAATTACATCATCTTGTTGCGCCAGCTTCTTCTGAAATAGTTTAATGGTACCCGACTGGAGAATTAGCACCACCAGCTGTTTATTCCGACAAAGCAACTACTATTAACTGTGTAACAGTAATGGATGGAAACACACATTTATTCGCATTTTCTTTTACTGATTTTCTGGTAATTCGTTTAAAATCTTTTGCTACATTTGAATGGCTTGTGAAAACACCTTTAGGAGGAAGGACAAAGAAAGTTTAGTCTGTTTAGAGTCAGGTTAGCCTGTCTGATAAACTATCTAAGCCTTTGTGAACTGGGAGATAAAACCAATCCGTCAATGTTTTTGTCAGTCACAAAGACAAGTGTTTCTAACCCCCCTGCGTAGTGAAGATATGAACTGGTCTTCACAATAATTTTCATTTGACAGTCACACTACTACTCTGCATCTTTGAATTGTTATTTTTAGAAGTGCACCTATAGGTACCTCAAATAAAAGTTGAGCCTCACTGTAAAAGTTACCATATATCATGGAGGCAAGAAAATGACTCATGAAGTCAGAAATGATGGAGCAAATGTGAGAGACAGTGAAACAGCCAAAAACAAAAGGGATCAGGGTGGGGAAAGAGAAAGTGATGACAGTCTGCTGGTTGACGAAATACTTAAGAATAAGTTACGCACACAATTTTCATGACTGAATGAAATAAAATCTGACAGAAGAGAAAAGGTGAAAGTTAAGTGGTAGAGCATGAAAAAGGCATTTCTAGGAATATTGACAAAAAGTGACAAGAAGAAGAGATCACTGAAAAACACAGCATTTTGCTGTGTGGCTGAGTGCCTCAAGCTTTAAACCGTTAGCACGCTGTGGTTGGCTCAGCAGCAAACCAGTGTTTTACTGGTTCCCCTGGGCAGTGTTATAGAGCGGACTGTATGCCGTCTCACCATCTTTTACAGAGCCAGGGCGATTAGGAGCCAAACGTGCTGACGGCACATGCAGTAATGCTGTTAGACTGTGATTTACACCACTGACCAAGCGCCTGTGTCCTGTCCTGCGTCCAGTGTCCTGTAATGTACAAATATGTGGAACAGACTACAATAAGGCTTTCCTGTCCTGGTCATTTAACTGCAGAGCACATTGGTCTGGACTTCAAACTTGATGAGTAGTGGTGTAACAATGAACATTGTGTTATGTTGGCGAGCTGAATAAAGTGCTGTCAATTCATGTGTTCTGTTTTCTATGACTGTGAGTTCTGAGGTTTTAACAGCCTGAGAGGGAAGTTCACATTGTGTATTTTGATGGATGATTCAGATCAATTTGACTGTTTTCATGGAAACTCATTGAAAAAATTTGACAAATATACATGAGTTTAATCACTGGACCATGATTACATCCTGGAAAGCTTTGTTATAGCATCTAGACCATTAAATGGGGAGAAATAAAATATATTAAAACAGTTAAATTAGTTTAAATGAAATGAGAAAAAGTAATATGATCAGAAAATTACAGTTTTAAAAGCTTTAAGGTGTGGATAGTCCACCAAAGTTATTTTATAGAAAACTTCATACCCGTACTGATAAAATATAAAATTCTTCACAAAATATGAATTTATTTAAAAAAATATTGAACCACTCAGTTAAATTACAAGTTTCTGAAACTTTTAAAATAAATGATACTTAGTAGTAGACTAACTGCTTTCTGCTGCCATGACATTAGTAATTATATCTAAGTAGATTATTCTGTGTTTTGGTGTCTTAAAATGCTTAAATCAATACTGCCTTTTTATTTACTCTGAGTAAAGACTCCATTATGCATCTTGGCATGTTGGTATCTCCATTTATTTTTTTTATAGTGACAATCAGTTGTGACAACACTCAGTTTGTGCTGACTTTGCTGACATGCTGAATTTGAGAGGGTTTGCTCAGCAGTTGGCTGTAAAACTCGATGAAACAAATGAGCTTCTGCAGAATAAAATAACAGACAGTCGCCAGTCTGGAGGTGAGTCCTTGAGTACCTGAGCTCTGGAGACGCTGGTCTACCAAACCATCCAACACACACAAGCTGAACGAGTAAGATAAATAACTCACCGTCAGTGTTACCTGGATAACCTCAGCACTGGTGGTGTAGTTTGGACACAGATCTTTGTGTTTATTTAGGTAGAGAGTGCGCGAGTAAATTTGGGGGAGAAACTGAGATATACAGATCACAAGCTCTGATTTTGTGAGCCTCATTGAAGTGCGATAAAGTACAGCAGGGTAAGATTTACTTCTTACCGCTTCTTTATTTCTCCTGAACGCGTAAAAAAAGCTGCGACTGAGGAGCCACATCTGGACCCTACGGGACATGCGTGAAATCATTTCTCTATTCCTGCAATTTACTGTAATGCCTTGCAGATGGTACAGTGCATGTGTGTGTGTGTGTGTGTGTGTGTGTGTTCATGTAATAACTCCAACAGTAGGAGCAGAGGGAGAAGGAGCAGGAGACGGGCGTGAGCCACAGACTGTGTGGAGACTCCTATCAGAAAGTAAACTGAACAAAATACATAAGCATGGATCAACAAGTGAACCTTAAAGTGTCCTTTGTCCAGAGGATAGTGAGGGTGGGAGTGGTTTCGGGAGACATGTGACGGCCTTGAACCCAGAGAGAGATTCATTTGTTGAATCTTTTTCTTGCTGGGAGTCTCTACGCCTTCAGCACGAGGGAGAGTGACATCACCACAAGGAGAAATTTGGCCTGGTTTCAATTACGTCTTAGCAATTTCTTGTCAACATGTGGAGAGAACAGAAGCTTCTGCGCAGGTCAGACCAATGCAAATATTAGAGCGGTGTACAAAAGAGGCTTCAGAGTTCTGGTTAATTTTGTGACATGTGGCTAAAAGTACACATCGGAGGTGACACAGTTCCTGAGAGCTATCACCTTACTGTACCTTGTTGGGACAGGCTGACATTGAAATAGGCTGCCAGCTGCCGACGGGTAGTTTGTCACTGGCATTAGGAAGTATTCAATAGCTTTCTCAGCTTGAAGGGTGCTCTGTGAATGAAGTGACCATATGTGCTAATGTACACTGCACGTACACTGTGGAGGCAACTAACACGTCCTTAATATGTCAGAGTGTGTGACCAGATATGATAGATAAACATAAATAGAGGAAACAACTTCCTTCACTTCTCTTCTTTCCCCAGTTTGCAAAAATATTAACCACAAATGTTTTGTAGATTGTGTAACCAGCTAGTTTGATGTTAGCTGGTGTGATCTGGTCCCAGCATTAGCTCTGTCAAAATGTCTGTAAGCATTATGCTGAAGCCACTTGTTTGTTTTTGCAAAAGAGGAGCCGAGTAAAATGCAAAAGAGGAGCAAAATGTATATTTTAAACAGCAAAGCAATTAGTGATTAAGGAATGTAGGCAAATTATCTGAATAGTAATGAAACCAGTGATGTCTCCTGCTTAAAACAGGTCGTGCAGGTATAGGCATCAAGATACTGAACTAAAAGCAGGCTGGAATTTTTCATCTTAACATTCACGCCAAGCTGCAAGGTGAATTGCTTGCTGCTCTCTGCTCTGTGCAGCAGTGCGCTCTGCTGCGGTGCGCCTCGCCTCGCCCCTCCCATCCCTCCGCTTAAACTCTCCTCTGTGCTCACCAATAAAGCGCTTTTTGTCCAAGGGAGTCAGCACTTGAGCGCATTCCTTGACGTGGAGGTCGGTGTACCTCTCCAAGGAAGACCGTCTGTTAATAAGTTTAATACGTTCACAGAAACTTTTTTAAATGTGTGAGAGAGCGCACACACGGAAAACTACGAGGTCTGGAGTTATATCGGGGAACTGCTCCGTTTGGATAAAGACAGAAGCGCGACTGCACTCACAATTTCACTTCTTCGAAGTTTAGGGTAAGACTTTTCTGCTTTGACTAATAAAATAAGGATAAACATTTCATACTTTTCTGGCTCTAACACTTGAAACGGGATCAAGAAGTGCGTAAAGACCCGTGAACAGGTTTGTGTTGACAAATGTGGTTGCGTAAAATATGATTAACTTTAGGAACATTTTAACTGCGCCAGTTACCAGAATCTTTTTTTAACAAGAAAACCCAAACTCTTCATGATGCTTATGTTCCTTTTAAAAGATAAACCACTACGACCAGCGCTGCTAATTAAAGTTATGTTTGTGTGTCGTGTTTGACAACTCCCTTCACGAAAATTCACTAGAATCCAGAGACGTGGTTTTGTTCAGCTCAACAGTAAGTTTATAATATTATAAAAACTTTTTTTTATGATTTTAACATACAGTATGTTACAGTAATAATCAGATGTCTATAGTTTTTTTCTGTAAATGTGTACAGCATCCCTGTAAAGTGCACAAAAATAATACTGTAGTTCTTTGTTGTAAGGAGTTAAAATAAACGTGAACGCTCCAGTGACTTTTTTTTTTTGGATGTACCAGGTTTTTTTATCGGCGCCACAAATGCTTCAAATATTGACAATAAAACAGTTCGTTTGTTTTTTGGTGAAATGCGTAAAACGCGAGCGTGTGCGCCGAGCAAAAGGAGCCGTCGGGGCGGTAATGAGGCGGGCTGGTGTTGGACCGCAGGACGCCGTGCAGCACGCAGGGGCCGAGCCGAGTGTCTAGACCGCACCGAGCCGTGTTCACCGCAGAGAACAGCTGTTTTTTTGGACCCACACGGGGGAACGTCCCACAACAAGAAAGTTCAATCGGACACATGCGCTGAAAGCCAATGCATTAAGTATCTCAGCGGCGTGTGGTCAAAACTAGATTATCCTGACAACATTTGACTGTATCACCTTTGGAGACAAGAGAAGGTCCAAACTACATAGATACGTACATATGATATGGTATCATGACTAAAACATACTGTAGATAACAGGTTCTATGTGTTAATGTGTGGTTGTTGCCTGACTATCAGTGATAGATGGATGGAATGGATGAAAAGCAAGGAAAGCCTTAGTATAAATTTAGTATTTCTTGCCAAGTTTGAGTCATAAACCATGATTATTTAAGCACAAAGTACAATATTAAAGCTGTCTATCAACAGCTGCTACTGTTATATATACTGCAATATCTTCTTGATTATGCACAATATATACAATATATACATGTTCCAAACAACTGAAATATTTGATTTTTAGCTGGAGGCGACAGATGAAAGAAATACTGGCTCTGATGTAAAAATTAGAGAGACATCACTTTCTGTCAGCATGTAGGCAGTAGAGCAATGAGCGATGAGGTCAAATTCCTGAAAGATTAAATCTCTGAGTGACCTACACCACCAATACAACATCCAATAAAGTGACATGACTCAACAGATTTAGACCAATCTCTGGTCCAGAAAGTAAAGTCACAAAGAACTGTAATTGCATGTGCTTCATTTTAGCGTTGCAATTAGAAGGCCAATATAAACTCTGATGTTCTTAGAAAGAGCTTCATCTTATCCCATAGAAGGTCTACATAAGAAGTTATTTCATTTTTATCATTAAAGATGAATTATGTATCACTTGAAAGATCACTGGAAGCTCCTCTGAGACAAACAGAAGCCCCAAGATCCAACTGGGGGTTACAAAATAATATGCCATTTGTTGAGGTGCTTAATTCAAGACAGTCTTCTGACTCCAGCCTCCCTCCAGCTTTCAGTTGGATTAAAATCTTTTACACTGCCCCCACAAACAGGCACAGAAAATCACCTAATCTTTCCTGGGGGCAAAACAGGCGATGTAAACTACTCCAATAGCCCTGCAATTAACCCCTACACCGGTTTACCACTTGTTTCCTCGCCATGTGTTTCCTCACAGGCTGTCATTACGCTATAGGAGAAGCTACCGTGTCATTGACGGTATATAATGGTGGTAATTGGTTTATATTAGGCTACCAGACACAGCAGAGCAGCCACAGGAGGCCAATTATCTGTCACTAATGTGGAGAACTTTCAGGCTACTATGCTGCACAGATTGTAACACTTAGAGTACAAGACTGCTGTTGTACCAGTGTAGTTATTTTCTTCGCATGGAGCCGTACATTACTGATTTTTGCTCAATTTCTCTCTCTAAACAGTCGACTATTGTGTTTGTACAGTCACTTGTTGACACTGACACACTTCTGGCTGCTGAGAGCTGGACTGTAAGAAGTCTGAGTGGACAAACGATGTATGCAAGGATAAGGAAAAGGTTCCTCCTACTGCATCTCTTCCCCTGTGATGTAAAATGAAAGTCACAGCTTGTCAAAATATTAGTTCCATAACATATAGTGACACTTTGAAGATAAAATGTGCAATTGTGCGTGCTGGTGTGAGACACATATGCACACTGGGTGGATTATCCCCATGGGACATTTCTTAAATATCGGTCTGTGGACGGGAAGCATGACTAAGCAAAGGAACCCTCTGTCATAAAACCCAATTGAAACAATTAAGCACAGGCCTTCTGTCACACCACTGTGACAGTGATGTTGAAACCGCACTACTCATCCAGGATCTGGTTACCAACATTGTGTCAGATTGTACTTTTAGCATTTTCTTTTTTACAAAATCAAGCCTGGCATTTCATTATATGTGCCAAAGAGCTTGGGTGGAAAAGAGAACTGATGTCTACATCTGAATTATTAGCCAGTTGTGTTCTTTCATTTGTTGTGTTGAGACAGATCTTCTGGATATCTTATTGGAGCCTGTAAATTTACATCTTAAGGCAACACTTTACATTAAATGTTGCGACTCTTGTCTTTCTCCAAACTGGCTGAGAGCAGAGGATTTTCACATCGTGCCTTGCATCGCCAGAGCTCTGCTTTACGCCAATTAGGGGCAGTGCCTGAAGCATAACACCCTCTGCATCAGAGGGATTAGGGGGTTAAAAGTCAGGTGCTGAGGCGAGGACGCCTGGGGAAGAGAGGATAGGAGGGATATGGGGTGGCGGAGGTAGGAGAAGAGGACAAGAGTGGGGCACTCACACAGCAGGCAGAGAGACAGGAGTCGACAGGGCAGAAAGTTGGAATAAATATGTGAATATGTGTGTATTTGTATTTCTCAAGTCCATGTAAAAGTGAGGGCTCATTACAATTAGTAAGAAGTATTTGTGAATTTCGGATGTTCAAATTCCTTGGTCAGAATTAAAGGCTTCGATGTGCCCCTCCTCAGGTGCTGCATAGCAGGGGCGGGGGGGCTATACCCTGCTTGACAACCAAGAGCTGGAGCACCTCTCCCGAAGAGGCGTCTTAAATAAAACCCCCGGCTTCAAAGGCCTCAGCCTCACACATCAATGCTGACCCAGCGGTATGTGGAGGCAAACCCCAGCCCATACGCCTGCCAAGCTAAATTGAAGAAGAGCTTGCCGATGCAGCCAAATGATGCGTTCAGAAGAACCACTTCAAAACCTTGCATAAATATACACACACATGCGAAGGGATCTGAGGGCTTTGGAGTGCCCCAGCTTGAGCTCAAACCCCAAATAACTGCTGTCCTCCGTGTCCACAGACACACACATGCTTGCTGTTGTCAGATTTTTTACAAGATTGTCTATCTTCTAAAGCAAGATGACCCTCTGAATCAAATATGGCATGAAAGAAAACTACTCTCTCAAGCTTTAAATGAAATTAAATGAAACTGCTATTTTTTTAACCTTCCCCCTCTGGTTGGAAAATCTTCCGAAGGCCAAAAATCCCCCGGATTCCAAAAACCAACTCCAGTGAAGTATTTGGGGAGAGGAGCAGAGTGAGAGACAGATGGAGAATGAGGGAGGGAGAGAGAGAGAGAGAGAGAGAGAGAGAGAGGATGAGAGGGAGGATGCTCATCCCAGAAAGCCACCACAAATTGCTGCATTTCAGTGGGCCCGTAAAAAAAGAGAAACGGCTCTTAATCTAAGGTTGTAATTACCTCTGGCCAGCACTGTAATTAGGAAATGAGCCTTGAACCAGATCTTACTGGGCAAGAGCAAAGCAAGGGTACACACACATACACACACATACCTATACTGTTTGACCAAAACCAGAAGAAGACAAGAGAGGAAGACAGATCTCACTATGAGGAAGGTCAAATATTAAACCGCTAAGATGAACATTAACTCTTAATGTTCTACTGAATATGGATTGAATGATAAGACATCTGAGGAAATTTACGGGGTGTGTGTACCAGTGGGTTAGTGTGTGTCTGCTCGCCATTAGGTCACCAAGTGTCCGAGACTTTGTTCGTCACAGAAAGTGGTGACATTTACAGACACTCGTCGTACAGACAAGCCGACACGTACGCGCAGAGTCTCTCTTGCGTTACATCATTCGATGTTGGAGCTCTCTCTCCCCTTTTGCTTAATGTCTATTTCCGTCACAGCCAGGGACACAAATAGTGTTTTTATCTGCTGCTGTCTGAACTGTTAGAGAGCCAGAGGCAGCCAGAGAGAGAAAATCTGTGCATGCTTACGTGCAAATGCCTGCATGTGTATATCCGAATGCCACCGGGTATCAGCCCAAATCTCAATCACTCAACACTGCAATCAACAGCCGAGTTGTTGTGACAGTGCCACAAGTCACAGCTTGTCACTGGTGTACCTATTCAACATACAAGAAGTTTAAATATCAAGCAAGGCTGCACACCTACAGGCAAGCATGAAGCTTTTCTCTGTTTATCCCACCCATCCTGTGCAGGTTTAGGGGTTGGACTGATGTTTTGAGCTATAATTTGGACAAATTGTTGGCAGTTTTAGATGATGCCACTACAAAGTGGTTCTAACATTATCACCAGGCTGCTGAGCTTTGTTCTGCTTTGGGAGAGATTAAACCAGATGGGGAAAGAGAAAGGGAGTGACACAGAGAGAGAAAAGGAGAAAGAGAGGAGGCGAAGGGTGAGGCGATATTTATGTTTAACAGATGAACACAGAGGGAGAAGGAAAATTATAGTGGACAGAAAGGCTGAAACGTATCAGACCTCTAAAAAAAGGGAATGACAAAAATAGTTCCTTCAAAAGAGAATAAATATAAAAGTAAACCAATAATGGTGAACAGAGAGAAAATAAGAGACACTGGCAGGTTAAAAGGTACTACAAATGATTTGGCAGTGTGCAGTCTGTACAAATTAAAGACTAAATGTCTCATGGCAAGATGCGGAGGCAGCCTACACTATTAAGACATCGTTGTCAACAGTTTTGTCTTTTTAAAAAAGTGCTACAGTCTTTCCTGGATCTGTGTGGTAGAGATGATTTGCATCTATTTTTAAGTGTTGAGTTCCACTTTGAAAGCTAAATATTTACAGTGCAGTCAAGGGATTGTCTAAGATGGAGACACAGTGACCTCTCGAAACTGACCGCGGCAGGATCAGTGCACACACTTAGCAGTTAGACACGGATGATCACTTGCCCATGTAGTAAAATGTATGCAAATAACCTGAAAACATGCACTGAGCTTACAGTATAGTGCCAAACCACCCCCACAGACAAATAAACAAATGATGCAGAGTGCAGCAAAGGTCTCACAGAAGGTCAGCTGGCCAAACAGAGCCCTGCAATATGACTGGTTATTTCAGATGTAAAGACTACACTCTGTATGTGAAAACTGACATGTGCTGCATGACGACTCTGATACGATACATGCAAAGCGAAGTGAGGTTTCAGGTGTTACACAATCAGGGGTTGCACGTGATTTAGTCCTCATTCCGTTTTCCGCGCCGACAGACTGTTTGACTCAGACCTTAGGTATATGAAATATGGCTTACAAACACCGCTTAGGGGAAACATACTGGAAGAGTGAGTCTTGACGAGTGAGTATGAATAGGTGTATAGTTCACAGTCTGTCTGTGCTGGACAGAACAAGAAAGAAATACAGAGTGCATCTCAGCTAATTATCTCTGAAGCTGTTTTATGATCATGCCTTAAATCAATTAAATGAATGTGAAAAAAAGTCCCACCATTAGAAAAGAAATGTGGGAGCTGCTCTTGGCCAAACGTCTCCCACTAATAAAACATCTATCAAGTGGTCACTTTGCGTGTGGGTTTTCCCAAAACCAACTCATATTTATGATCCCATAAGCACGCTCAAAAATAACATGCAATGCTAGTTAGGACTGAATTTATACAAAGCAACTCATGAAGGCACGCACAAATCGCTCTGTGGTCATGGATAATGAGACGCTAATCATATAAAACACACAAAAAGTGTGGTGAATTTGGGCCCTGCCAGCTGCTATCACATAAAACATTTACACATTAAAGCTGTTCTTGGCTTTAAAACACTGATGGCCTTTGCCACAGGGTCAGAGTGTCTTACACACAAAAACCTGATCAAAACGCTAACTGAGGGAAAGCAGTGGAACACAGTGCAAGCTTTGAAATAAATCGTCCAACGTCGGCAAATTTAAAACACCTCAATCAATAGCTTAAGAGGGTGAAACTCAAGTAATCTTGCAGATCACACCAGAAACCATGCTTTAAACACAGTAGAACATATAGGGGTTCAAAATAGTTTAAGTCAACGCTCTACACACACACACACTGACACTCTTTGGCCACGGCTGATGGGCTGATACCACAGCACAAGGAGTTGACAGAGTGGAGAGTGGTCGGCCTGCATTCTTCCTCTCCTGCTCTGTCATTCTCTTGTGCTGCCACACGACCTGCCAGCGTTCAGCACACACCCACACACAGCTGGAATACGACCAATTAAAAGTAAAAACAACAACAACTTCCTGTTTGGCTTGCTGGTCATTAACAATGCATGACGTGGGGCTGGATTCCCAATAAGTAGAGAAAAGATTAAAAACGTTGCGACATATTTGGCTAATAGGTACAACTGTTGTGTTATTTCCAGGAAAAGAAGACCTTAAACCAAGAAAAGTGGAGTGAGAGTAGAGGAGGAAGCTTCTTCACTGGGTGAGTGAAGCATGAAATGAAATATGACAGTTTTATTAACAATCTGTGTCATTATGAATAAGATGTGGCCAGCGACTATAATACAAACATACTGTTAACATCAGGAATAGTTTTTCATCATAATACAAAAAAAGCTGACTGTTGTTTAATGTAAGATAGATTACACCAGCAATGTTGTATTTTTGACACGTGTCATCATAATACACTTCTTTGAATATTTGCATCCAGAAACCCAAACCACACGCTGTTGGCGGTCCTTATTGTGTTAACCGTAACACCCTGCCTCCTCAATAGGGTCCTTTCACACAACTCCGAGCCTCTTAACAAGACTGGCAGGAGAACAAGAGCGGCTCTCTTAACACACACACTGCATTTAATGGATACAGTGAGGCTGTGTAGGGTTACAGACAGAGGGGAAAGGAAAAGAATGAATGGAGGGAGTTATGGAGTTTACCATGACTGTCTGATTGCTGAAGTTATGGAGTTGTGGGTTGAATGTGGACTTCTCGGTACATGTAACCTTGTTAACACCTACAGTGTGTGTGAGGTTCATAGTTTCTTTATTTTTATTCTTCTTTTTTTGCAGAGAAAAATGTAGTAATTCTTTTAGAAAAAGCAGATTCATTTAATCTGATTTGATGTCCCAGCACATTTAAAAGGATGATTAGTCTGGTGATATTCTACATTTTACATTTAACAAAGTTCTTCTGTCGCAAATGGTATTTTCAAAGTTCCCATTTTCACAAGAGATACACTGCCAGAACTTTGTTCTACCTCTATGTGCTGGTCCAGTCTTTGCGTCACCGGTACAGAAAACTGTCACTCCAATTTTCTGTTTTAATTTACAAACCCCTCCTGACCCCTCTGCACTGCCTCGCCTCATTCCTGTGTTGTGCTAGTTGTCAGTGAGCTATGACAGCGACTGTGTGGGCTTGGAAAGACACACACATAAGCAGGACAAGACCGTAGCCTCGGGCCTCTGGACGCACACTGCTGCTCTCGCTAATTGCCCCTCCACCTCTCTCTGAACAGACCAGTTCTCCTCAGGGAAAACAACAGAAGAAGAGAAAGCAGCGGTGGTGTCGAATACTTCCTCTGGTTTTGACTTTCGGCTGTAACACGAGCACATATTCCTCAGGTCAAGGAATTTGTGCATGGTGTGTCTGCTTGCTTGCTGTAAATTATTTGCTATGCAGACAATACTTCAATGTCAGCATACACACTGGAGCCATTTCTGCCTTAATCCTGGAGTTTCGACATCAAAGCTTGTACACACTACAATGAATTATAGCTCACTCTGACATCCTGTGTGTGTGTTTTACCTGCCTTTCCCCAAGTGCTGACTATACATCTCTGCCACACCTGTGCCTACATACAGTGCATGTATGTATTTGAGTACATAGTAAAATATGAGTGTGTGCTCTGTATCCAAGCCACGTGTCTGTCTGTTAGCAGTCTGTGGTTCACATTAATACCATGTGTATTAAACCTCTAGACATAAAGGGGTTAACACAAACTCCCCCATTCAGAGGGTACTCACAGTACGTTGCTGATTAACACCCTGACACCATGGCAACAGTGTATAATTGTCAGTTAATAATGTTAATATTTCTACCCTAAAGCAAACATGGAAGAGCAAACAAGGGTGCTCCATGATATTTATAACACTTTAACTCTACCACACACACAAATTCATTGACATCAGAGCACACACACGCACAAGGCAGATCACACGTGTGAGCAAACACACAGGTGCGCATTGTTCCGTGTGTTACATGTCAGCTCAGGAATCTACCGTACACACTTAATGACGTGTATGAACGGATGTGAGAGCAAACAAACTGTTCTTTATGTAGACAAATTACTATTCGGTGCAAAAATAACAAAGCATCATTCATCCTCTCCCTCCCCCTCTCTGTCAGTCTGTCAGGTTGTCTCTTTACAGTATGTGACACTAAACAATAGGGCGCAGATATCTAGACACAGATACTGAAGGCATATGTGCTTCCTCATAATCATACCAAGGGACTGTCTTTCTCTTTATTCAATGAATAGTATAAAATCTAGTAACAAACCATTCAGATGTGAGTTGTAAACATCAAGTCAGCACTGATTTTAAACTATTGTCACATTGTAATAGATACAGTGCAGTATTCAAATCAGAGCAAAGTTAACTTGCATTTCCATCAAAGTAACAATTTGGTGAATGTTAATCATAGCTTGTTCTGGGTGATAAATTACATAGCTCGAGCAAGTTTAACAGGTACTGTGTACAAATGACTAGAGACCAAAGGCTGTCTGCATTGGTTAAAAAAAAGGTACAAGTCTAAAACTTGGTCAGCAAAAATGTAAATGAAACAATCTGCAAAACTTAACTTTCAAAAACAGTAATATAAGAAGCAGGACCATGCGGATTAAATGGACACAATAGCCCTGGGGTAATGTGTTTGTTTATGATTGTGTATGTTTTTAATGGAACAGCTTTGTCAGAAAGATCATGCTGTTTAATGTTTTGGAAAAGAGAAGGGGTTCATATTGTATTGATTCTGACAGAAATGTACTAAGAAAATGTACTATGAATTCCTTTTAGACAGCTCACTGAATTGTTGCATTCAGCAGAGCTGAGCAACCTGAAGGGAAAAGGAGGTCACAGAGGGCTCTCTTGTTTATTTCTCCACTTCTGACACTACCCTCCTTACCCTTTCTTCTCTCTCGCCTTGTTTGTGCTGGATATGAAGAATTGTCTGGCAGTGCGCACCTGCTGCAGGCAAATTGTGGAGCTGAGGGTCAGCGTTGATGTTTTAATAGACTGTTGCTGACTGATGTCTTTACACTCACTAAGATAAGATGGTAGTGCTCACCTGTTTAATAAGTATGTGGGTCAGTGTTGTAATCAAATGAGAAAGAGTGATCATGGCTCATGGGATCCTGTCATTTATCTGAGAATTTAATTCAAAATAAAATTATATATAATAATATATATAATAAAATGGAATGTGTCAAAAAGTTTTTTGGAGGTAAATGCAGGGCACCCGAGGGCATGGCAGAGAGGCATGTCAGTGTTGGAGGCGGGGGAAACTGTGCTGCATGACTGCTGACTACTGCCAGCCTCCCCAGCGCTTGCAGTAGTTTCACAATAAATTCCTTTGTGACATCCTAATCAGCACCACTGATCTCCATTTCACATCTACCTTGTGTGTGTGGCACATGTCTGAGGTGTTTTTTGTTTTGTTTTTTTAATTAGAGGAAAAAACCTGCAGGGCAGAATAACTAGAAAAATCACAAACGGTAACTCTTAGGTAAGGGGGGGAGGGGGCCTGAAAAACAAGTGCCACTGCACAATGCCTGCATTTAACTCAGGGTTATGTAAAAAAACAAAACAACAAATGTTTGCGGTACATGTACATTATTATATACAACTGAATATGAATGTAACTCAATATTATGTATATTAATATAATTTCAGACAATACTGGAGCGATGACTACTTGGCCTGCCAAACTTGTCATGAATAACGTGTAGCCACCAGTAATTTACTTAGTTGTCAATCAATTAATCAATAAATCACTTGCTTCTGTCCATTACTTAACATAGCAATTTTTTTTTATTGCCGCTGACGAAATCATACACAAAGAAGTTTTTTTTTGTATGTTATGTATGAGGTAGTAAGTGAGGTTTCTATGCTGAACTGCATGTTAACAAGACAAACAAGTTGACGTTTACCTGTCAGCACTAGCACCGCTCCAAGTTTCTATTTGCCATCCCATTACTACTGTATAGCCGTGAGCTCTCACAAGGTCTCCAGCCAAATTAACACTTTGACAACTATGTAGCTGCCATAGGGCCCTGCAGGGCTGTTGTGGCAGGTGAAGGTGATGTGTCTCCATCAGATTCCAGTCATACTCTTGCCATCTACATGAACAAACCTGATAGAGAGGAATAAGGTGAGCAACGGGGCGGCAGGCAGGGCAACAGGGGGGAAGATGTTCGAAATATTTGTGTGATGTGTCAAACAAACAAGAGTGTGTGAGTTGTTCAACAGGCTGTTGTGCAGCGCGTTTGTGGGCTTGTGTTTGTGCTCGTGCACATTATGTTCAACGAGCGAGTGGAAAATCGATACGGATGTATGGAGAGATGTGCAGACAGGCAGATGGATCCTTCGCGAGTGTTTCCTCAGTGAGTACGCGTGACACTGTTTGTCTTACAAGGATAGTCAGCCTGCCAGTCAGGGTGCCTGCATGCCGCCTGACTGATACACACCCTCTGATTTAGTTGAACTCTAATTTAACCTCTTATACAGTGCTACAAAGGTAAAAACACTGTCAACATCCAGTGTGGTCTCTTCTGATCTTTTACACAAAGAAAGAATGATAGCTTCAGTCAGTCAACTGTGGCTCGCTTTCCACAGTTTTCTGAGCTTTAGAGAGCTTTTTTAATCGTACAAAGTAGCACGATCTGTAAATAACATAAGTAAGTCCTTACAACAAAAAAAGACTCACACCCTCTGTATATAAAAAGGTGCATTTTTTCCAAGCTCTGAGAAATAAATGTTCTGTATTTTATATCTGGTAGATAAAGATCAGGTCACCTGGTGACAGACATTGCAGCATTGCAGTCATGTTGGAGCTGGAATGAATGTCAGAGGGATAGTCAGCGTGTTGGAGTGTGCACATTACACCAGAGTTGTGGATAACTGATAAAACAGGTCCATCCAGCCATTTCTAACCGTAAGCACACACACTGCACAAACATACCCCTTACCGCACTCCAGACCAGGTTCTCTCAGGTGTTTTGAAGTTATTCAGTCTTTTTGAAAAGCTGTCTGAGACCAGTTTGCTTTCTGTGACCCTCTCAGGAGCACAAAGCTCTGGACAACACTGCTCTCAGGGTCAGTGAGCCAGACAGTACAATAAAGTTTTAAATTCCTGTGAATAGTCATGCCCAGGATATGGTGGCAAAAGCCAAGGTGAAGGAGGGAGTCCAGTTTTGTGACACTAGGATGTCATGTTTACTGTTTCTTGGTAGTCTATTTGGACTCATCCAACTGTGACTACTGCTGTCGTGTGGTTTGGTGCTCCACTTGGCTGTGACTGATTCAAGCCAGGTCACAGATAGACACGGCAGAGTTGGACTGACAAGAGTTGTAGGTGCAAACACCATGGGGAACCAAGAAAACAGATAAAAGCCCAGGTTTTCAGTGGTGCACTGAAATCCTTTGTGTCTGTGTAATGTGAGAATCCTGTGGTGAAGATCTCAGACAGATGCGTTTGTGCGCGCCTACGAAAGAGATGCGGCTTTGACCTCAATGACTGTCTGTCCCAAGAGGTCACTGGGCAGGGTGTACTGATGAAAGACGTGTGTCAGTGTTGAGACGTCACTTGCTGGGCAAAACAAGAGGACACTGTGTAAACTTAGAGAGAGAGGAGAAGACGAGGGAGTCTACCTCAGCCAGTGCATCCTGTGTCTCCCCTCATGTGTGCCTTTATAAAAACAAAATCAAGTCTAGCATCTCAAGCACCATCTGTCATATTCTTCAGCAATAAAACAAAAGGAAATGGTCCACATTTCCTTTTGGAACTCATAGTGCCTGACCTCTATGCTCTAAAAGCTCAGAGGAGGAAGAGCTAGACTGCAGGCTTGCTGTGGATGTGTCCCAGTTATCGTCTAGTTTGGCTGCCCGGCCGCCCACCTCTGCCTGCTTCCGTTCCCCTGTCGCCTTCTCTCTCCTCTGAGGTAGGAGTGTACAGACGTCTAAGGCTGGGGCTTTGGCGCAGGTCACATCATTTACACAGACACACTTCAGAGGTTTTGGATTTCATGTTGCCCTGAAGGAGCGGAGAAAGCACCTGTTGTGGAGACGAGGACCTGCAAGCTTCAGGTGTAGGAGTGTGTGCGTGTGTGTGTGGGTGAAACCAGAGCTGGGTGTGTGCCCATGTCAAACAGGGCCTGTTATCTGTGTTGTCTAGACCAAAGTTACAACAGAGGACACAGAATACTGAGCAGCAGTGGAAACACTAATCTAGAGCCTGACCTCTGACCTCAAGGAGCCGCTCTCTGCCTCTCTGCTTCACAGGCTTTGTTGTCCTTTGGACTGATGCTATCTGGAATGACCGTATGACAATATACAAATGAAAATGTAACTTTATGACTTGTATCTCAAAATCAAACACAGAGTTGCCCCATATCCCTCCTGTAGTGCAGCAAATATTCAATATTTTTCTGAGTTTTACTATTCCACTACCCACCCATTCACCCCTGGACTGTATATTATGCTCTCTTTCAAGTCTTCCAGCTGTAGGATCTAATAGTAATGCTTCACACTGTCCTTATAAGCAAGCCTGGTTGAAACTATAAATCCTGAGATGAAAGTGCAGAATGAGAGAAGTATAAGAAAACAGGACTAAAGTCTGGATCTGGGAGGCAGCCTGACAGAAACCAGCCTGTTGGTTAAGTGGTTGTTTGTGTTAATTAATACACCAACCCTTTGACATCAATCAGCGCTGGCAGAGCTGATGCACTTCCAGGGTCTTTTCTTGTGGTCAGGCTGAAATCAGTTGGAAAGCTTTGTTTGTGCAGCACATTATAAAACTACTACAGCTCGTAATCCCCCTTCAAACCACTACAAAGCATAGCAACGATATTGTGGCCTAAAGATGAGTATTGCCACTGACAGACATTGTAAAACTATCATCATTCTTTCATTCCAGATGTCCTCTCGCCTGTCTGTGTTTGTATTTTGCCTGCTTGATTGACCTTGATGCAAGTGCAGGGTATTGTAATGGAACATATTTTGGAGTATTGTCTCTTTTTTGCTACTACTGGCATTACACAATGTTTTATGCAGCTGAGCCTTGCTCTTCACCAATCTGCTATTTGTCATATCTGAGCAAGCTTTAAGATAAATGCAGCTCACACCTTGACAAAATTACAAAAGAGGAGAGCCATTAGCTTTTCTGTGAACAGATTTATTTTCAATATAAATAAATAGGAGTTTAATGTTACATATGAACTTTGGGAAAAATAATTTCTCATATGCTGCCAAAACTTGTGAGAACCCCAAGAGCCCCTTAATGTAAAACCTTGGACGAGGATCAACAGTTATCACAATCCCGTCTCCAAACTCCCTTCCTTTTTGATTCATACATATTCTGTTTGTTCATCGGATGTTTGTTTAACAGGGACAACCACCAATAAAGCACTACATTAGGGACACGTTAGCTTATGTCATAAAAAAACACTTGACAACATTAAATCCATACCAACAGACTGACATTAATATAGCTGACATTTTTAAACTCATAGTTGTGCTGCGTGTTTCTGTCTGCACGAGCATGCTCTTTTCTCTCCTGCGCTACTTCACAATTCTCTCTTGACCCGTTCGTCATGTTGACGGATAACCCCACTGGATTGGGGATAACAGGGTCCAGCTGTGGCAAGGACTGACAGTAGAAATGGATGGGAGTAGGGAGTGTTTGTTAGGAGGAGTGGTCCATGTTTTCCTGTAGGGCCAGGGATGGAAAAGGGGCAAAAATAGAGAGGGGAAAGGGGGACATGGAAAAGAGAGGGGGGGGGGGGTGGTCAAGGGGTTCACATCAGCCTTCATCACCAGCATTTCTCTGGGTGTCTAAGTTATCATTTACAACCAATGTGAATTCATGTGCCTGTGCTACTGTAGTAAATCTAAAAGAGGAGCTGCTATAGTAGTATATTTTAGTAGCACACCCCAGTGAACTGACCTACAACACTGTAGATCATACTCTAATGCACATACCACAAGCGTTGTTCCTTTAATAGATAAAGCCCCTGGCGAGAAGGGGCCTCTTTAATGGGTGTATGCACTCTGTAGTGTGCAGCCTTATCCCCTTACTGTGACTTGGCATGGTGCCCCCTGTAGTCTCTGGCCCGGCCTGCTATATTATGCAAGTGCACAGTGACCTGCGACTCCTCCATACACATACACACACAGCAATTTTCTACTCCCTCTTGTACCCTTCATTGCCCATCAGTGTTGGCCTTCAGCTCTGAAGATAACGGCTCTTGACGCTTGGCCTGCCGGGATTTAATTGCTGAAGCCCACTTCACCCCCCTAAAACCAGGTCTTATCCATCTCTCCACCCCGGTGCCCCTGCTGACAGAAATCTGCTTTTGTCTCTGCTGTTCCCCTACTTGTGTTTTCTTTTCCTCCTCATCTTGAAAGGAAAGAAAAGGCACGATAAGAAGTGAGCTGAGGGAAAGGGAAAAATGCTTTTCTTCCTTTTGCCTCTTGTTATTGCCTTTTTAATTTGTCTTTTCAGGGGGCTGCCGTGTATTTCACTTAGTGTTAGCACAAAGACGTTCCCATGCATTTTTCTTTGTATTTGCTCCTTACCGTTTCTGGCTCTCAGGGGGTTTCCACATATTCATCAACCAACACATTTTATTCTAATACAACCCACAAACCTATACTCAAGAGTAAAGAAAACACAGATGTAAGAACAATTGTTACATAACAAATCTGGTCAGAAAGATTTAGGAACTCCTATTTATGTAGGCAGCACCATCATTCATCCAATCCATTGTGGGTTTATAAACCCAGAAAGACTCCCTTTTAATCTCTAAATGCCAAGCCAATGAGACAGACAAGCTCACTTTTTCAAACTCAACTGCTGCCTGTCTCAGGAATGTCTCAACAAGCGCACAGGGGAGCGAAAAGGAAATTACAACTCAAGAGAGGAGGAGGAAGGCAAGAGGGGAGGGGGCATTCCTCCTTGCTCAGAATGACAAGCCTGTCTTTCTACTATCTCTCTCTGGGCCTTCCACCTGCATTCGCTTCAAAACACTTAAAGCCACACAGCCAGGAGTCACTCAGCCCTTAGGTATACTGTGAATCCATACTGTAGTAACGCCACAAGTGTGCCTTATCTCACTGATAAGACCTGCACAAGTCACTCATATCCAGAAAGAAAGAAAACAGGAGGATCTAACCTATCAAGCTTCCCTTTATGTGTGATCTGGCAGTGTTCACTGACTGAACCCCTCCCCATCCACCTCAGTTTCTCCTCCACTGGGTTATCAGATGTGCCTGGCCTGTTTGGAATGAGACACACTCAAATAAACATTCTGCCCGGGGGAGCTATGGTAGAATCGCCACATTGAGTTTCAAAGAAAAATATTCTCAGTTTTAGCTGCATAACTCACTATCCTCTCATGGCTGCCTTGATATTGTTGTATGTTCTGGCACTGGACCCTTATACCCGTCTCTGGCCCTGATATAATGAAACAAAGTCAGGTTTCTCCATCTCCGGAAAGGAATGAGATTGGATTTTTGGACAACTTAAGACACATGTGATACTTCTCTCACACAAACGGTAAAGTGCATGTGGTGTTTGCTCTGAACAGGCGCCCTTTAACAAAGTACGTGTGTGTACAGCCTCTTTGGCACACACACACACACGCCGTATCCTGCAGCACCCCCACACACAGTGACGATATGAAAACCTGAGATCATATGCATATGCTCCCAGCTGTTGCTCGATTCTTCCTATCCCCTTCATCTCCTGTTTATCTTCCCAAATCCTTTTGTTTTCCCTTGTTCTGTACACATATGCAGCACGGCAGCCACACTTTCCTTTTTCTCCCTCTTCCATCTGCACCACCATCATTTGTGAGCTCTGTAATAAAACCAACCTTTTTCTCTAACTATTTTAAAAGGTTCTGGCAATCCTATGAACTTATGACTCCAGTTATTATTGATTACTACAATTAAAACTTTTACTTCCAACAGGAGCAAATAAAATGTTCTTATTTTGGACTTCCCCCTAGCCACTGAGGTATGGCCAAAAAAATCTTTACAACTCTGTACATGTAATTACTCACCTGTTGAAGTAAATTCCCCCAGGCACTGTGGGTAAATTATGGGATAACGGCAACCCTTCACCTCTGCTGCCCATTCAGCTGTAGTCAGGTAGTTGGCTGCTTTGTTCAATCAAGCCTTGAGGTTTTGAGAAGGGTCATTGTATTGGCATCTGGCTGCACAGAATAACATTTCTGCCATGCCTGAAAGAGTTATCGGGATAATAAGAGTAACAAGTTGGCAGTGAGATTCAAGCGAATGCCATGATTGCTTTTAGTCTATACACTGGAGAAGGACAAATAAGAAATCAGAGAATCTTTCCAAGGAGGTTGCAATTTCAAGGAGGAGCCAAAAGAAAGGTATGCTGAAAGAGAAGGAAAATAAATGCCATAGCTGTGGTCTGATCTCTAATCTCTAATCTACTACCCCCCCACCCAAAAAAAAAAAAAGTTTTTTGAGGCAATGTTTCTTGTTTTGTTTTTTTTGTAAAGAGAATGTTTATTAAACAGAGACAGAGTAAACGGACAGAAAAGCAAATTACTTGTTAAAGGAAACAACATTAAAGCAACATTTATTTTGCGTTTCCTTCAGCAAACATAAAGACTTTTAGAGCAGTCTGTGTATTCAGGGTCAACACCTAATGCTAATAGTGTGTTATTTAATTTTAAATACACCTGAAAAATAATTAGCATGTAGGAAAGAAAATTAGAAAGAGGGATGGAAATGGTCATCAGCTCTTTTAAATTTACACATTTATCTAATACATTTCCCTCTCTTGTGGTATCAATGAGTAAAGATTTTGAGATTTGAGAGCAACTGTGCTTCCACTGGCTGTTTCAATGTCTGTATACCTCATAGATGACATTGTGCATAGTTTACAAAAAAAATATTTTACCACTGTAACATCGGAGGAAAAGAAGACAAATCCAAGATAGAAAAGGAAATGAGAAAAATGTCAAAAGCAATTTTTTTTTTACATTTTTGGTGTAATGTGCCACAACCCTAGGTAAGCAGTGTGAGAACAGAATGTTCTCTGTGTGTGTGCTCCATCAGTGTTAAAACTGTAAGTCACACATACTTGGCTTCTCAGTCAGGTATTTGTGCAGTGCAGGCATCAACAACTGCACCATTTAAGGCCCTAAACTATAATAACCCTCCCTCAGGCATTCTTGTTGACCAACATCCTGTACTTTGTCATAAATCATAAAGCAAGGTTTAGAAGCTACCACTACACACCGTCCTTCCCCCCAGTCAACAGACTTAAATCATAACATTAACAAAAGTAATTCCATGATGAATTTTGTGTGCATTTGTGTGAATCAAACCAAGGTGCCTCTAGCTAAGGACAAAAACAACAGTTTTCTATAGTCTCCCTGAAGAGTAAAAAAAGAGAAGACACCCCAAGACCATTTAACTTAGTAGCAGAGGATAATAAACCGCACACAGCCTCTTTTCAGCAACTAATTGCTTTATCTTCCCTTATTCTTCTCTTTTTTTATATCATCCCTTTCAAGTACTGTGTTGATGTTCTACTAAGGTGTTTTATAAGGCTTGGGCTCTGGTGAAATTAGCTTATCACAGTATGTCATCTTCCTGATGGCTTACTCACTTCAATGTCTGTATGTTTCATCCTTTTTATGGTTTAAGAGACACTTGTCTGGCAAGAAGAACTGCCCTTCAGTCTGCGTAATGACAACAAAGAAAGCATGTATCTGTGTCTTTCTTGTCTATAGTCAGGAAAGCAGCTCCGTGTTATCAGTGAAGCTTCTCTCCAAGTTTAGAGCGCCACATAGTAAATCATCCACAGATGTGTGGCCACGTGCAGTATGGCAGACATACGGCCACACAAAGCTGACACGGTATGGTTATATGAAAGTGGAGTGACCAGAGCGGTGTTTATGGTGAATCATTCAGAGGGTGTATGTGAAGCTTCTCACTATTTCAGTGACTCTTGAAAGAAAGAAAAACATTCAAAGTCACTCACTGTGTTTTTACTTTGATACATCATATCCGAAACAAAACAGGTTGGATTTGCTCATTGCTGCTGTGTGTCTGTGTGTTTCATAGGCTATGAAGTCTGTCATAAACATAGAAACAGTTAACTGTGACCCCACTGTAACCACAGAGTGTGTGCAGTACAGTAAATAGCAGTGGGTGGCGGCCTACAAATACAATCCCTTTTGTTTACAAACACAAACACACGTATTATTATTATATATACAGTATATGCAAGTGTGGTTATGCTTGTGCACACACACACATAACCATCTGTAGAATCATTAGACAAGGACACAATGGTTTTGTCATCCCACAGTACTATCTATTACACAGATCATTGCAGGGAGAATGTGGAACTCCTTGAGCCAGGAAAGTGTGGCAAGACGCCACTATGGCAACTTTTCCCCAACTTTAGCAGAAAACCTCAGAAGCCTGAGGTCATGGCTACAACCCTATTGTTTGAGAGACCTTGTGACTAAAGGCTGCCTTTGATCACTCCCCGTGCACAGTTAAACCTTTGATAGTAATCTCACTCTATGAAACATATTAAAGAACCACAGAGTGAACCAATAGCTGACCCTGGCTGGTTGGAAAACAAGACTATACCAGGAGAAAACATGCTTTGTAAAAAAAAAAAAAAAAAAAAAAAGAACACTGTGCTATATCAGTGTTTCTTGAGCAACAGCTGGATGCTTCTAAACTAAACATGGCCCTCGTATATTAGGTAGGATTTTCTGTATTTCTTTGTATGATTATTGAGGTCATTAACTGTTTTTATGTTTTCTTGTTTTAGGCTGAGCATGGGGAGAGAAAGAGTCTACACCATGAAGGTCTTTCTCACTCCACTGATGCCCTTTCTACTATTCCTCATCCTTCCTGATGGCACCTTGTCCAGTGACTGCCCAAAGGACTGCGCCTGTTCTACACCAGACTCCATCTTATGTTTCCAGAGACGCTCATCTACCATTCCCAAAGGAGTGCCCCCATTCACAAAAAGCCTTTACCTCTTTTCCAATGGTATTGAGGGCTTGACAACAGAGGACTTTGTTGGTCTGGAGAACCTGGAAATGCTGGACCTCAGTCAAAATAAATTGACTGAACTTCCTGAGAGGGTTTTTGAACATTTGACCTCTTTGAGAAACCTGGACTTGTCATCCAACCAGATCACCCACATTTCAGAGGGATGCTTCCAGGGTATGGCACTGCTTGAGCGTCTTTATTTGTATAGTAACCATATCAAAACCATCCACGCTGCAGCTTTTCATGGTTTGGAGCACCTGCTGGAACTCAAACTGCAGGGCAACCAGTTGACATCCCTGCCTGCTCTCTCAATGCCACAGCTGCTGCTGCTAGACCTTCGCTTTAATGTCTTACCCACCTTGGGTCCTTCAGACCTGCAGACCCCAAACCTGGAGTCACTCAAATTAGGTGGTGTGGGTCTCACCAGCTTGAATAAGGAGCTCATTGGTAATTTAAAGAACCTTCACGAACTGGACATTTCATGGAACCGTCTCGAGTCCTTCCCCTCAGTGCTGAAGGAAACCCATGGGCTGATTCACCTCAGCCTGGCTGGGAACCCAATGGGTCCACTTAAGGTTCAGGACCTTCAGACCCTTGGAGAGTTACAGGAGTTAGACATTAGCAGCCTCAGTCTGCAGGGCCTCCCTGAAGAATTCTCCCAGCTCTTACCACACCTCAGAAAGTTCACGGTAGCAGAGAACCCCTTCAACTGCCTCTGCAACTTAGCATGGTTCCCAAGATGGCTGAGAGCCCAGAGCATCACTCTGGAGAGAACAGAAGAGACCCGCTGCCATTTCCCACCTATCAATGCTGGAAAGGTTTTGGAAAGACTGGAGCACAGGGATTTTGGCTGTCCTACCACAACTACAGTCACCACTAGTACAGTCAAAACTACTACTACCCTGCCTGTTCCCGTCACTACCTTGCCAAGTACGACTAAACCTATTCCAGTCCCCAGGGCCAGCGACAACCCCACAATCAAAGGTGATGACTCTCTCCTGCCCCCTGTCCCTGCATCCCCCAGTAGCAGCAGCTTGGATTCAGATGAGGAACAGCATTTCTGCCCCTCTCACACCTGTCTGAATGGTGGTACTTGTCGCCTTGACCAGCATGGTCAGGTAGAGTGCACCTGCCCACATGGCACCTCTGGCATGTATTGTGAAATCCAAAACAATCACCTGCCTTCACCACCAGAGGCCAAAATCCCTATGGCAACTGTCACTGTAGATGCCCCAGACATCAGGTCACATGAAGCAACCACAACTTCAATCCTGCTGGACTTCCACCGCTACATTAAAATGCGGCCTTACATCCGTGGAATACGCCTAACCTACCAAAATCTCTCTGGCCCAGACCGCAGGCCGATTCAACTCAGTCTACCAGCATCCTTCCCAGAATACAGACTCAGAGGCCTCAAGCCTAACTCCACCTACACTGTGTGTGCCAGTCCACTCGGTGCCCCCAGTGGCATAGACCGTGTCTGCACTGAGGCCCAAACAGCCTCTGAAAGTGGCCATGATGCACGGGTGGAGGACCAGAGACTGACCACTATGTTGGTGCCTGCAATGGCCATCTTGCTACTGCTGGTACTGATAGCAGTAGCAGCGGGGGTGGTATGCTATCTTCGGAGGAAGAGGGCCAAAGGCCACTTGGACCTAGACTGTGAGCCCTCTCAGCTAGAGTTGGATGGAGTTAAGGCTGGCTTGGACAATGGGGCACTGCCTCAAAAACAGCCCCAACTTATGATTCCTGAACCTGCTGTTCAGAATGGCAATCTGGAATATGAGGTGTTGCTACTACAGGATCACTGTACATCAAATAACAATATGTCTTCACACAAGCCTTCCTACTTTTGACATCTGGCTGGGATTACGCAGACTTAAAGGAGGACTTTAATTCTTCAGCTCTGTTTTCCTCACAGGTGTGAAATACAGAGAGCAGCAACGGCTGTTGTGAAAAAGGAGGACACACTATCAGTCAAACAGTGAAGAGGAAACTGGACATGTTTTTAACTCAGTGCCAACCAGCTGTCTAAACTGACATTAAACAAGTTCAAAAACATTTGTTTAGACTTTAAAAAGCGTTGAAAGTGCCTCTATTCCATTTACATGCTGCATCCTGCTTTAGTAATATTTCCTCACTCACATTGCTGGACTGGCAACCTAGCTCCCAAACTATAATGCTGAGACTGATGGTGAGTTGTCTAGGGTTAAGGGACATAGTGACCTCATGCCCTCCTTTATCTGCTCATAAAGGAGAGTGCACTGAAATGGGGTTGTGCTGCCTTTTCCCCATCATGACAGCCTAACTAAACACTACCAGCAAATGTTTTTGCTGTATGTTGCAACTCCTCAGTACTACCCCAAAGGGAGCAGTGCTTGCTGTGAATGACCTTTGAGACACCAAATGAAGTCGTGCTGAGAAAATAGCTGATGCTTGTATTGCTTTATTTGGCTCTTAAACTCTTGTGATTTTTTTGTATGTATGTTTTTTTTTATACCTGTGTCTTTATGTTATTTTTTTTTTAATTGTGCAACATTGTGACTGTTAACAGTTCTCTATGCCCTCCACTTCCTCCCACCTCTTGTGACTAACAGACAAAACAGCAGATTAAAATCTTTGAAGATTAAAACTCGTTTGGTACCAGAAAAGTCAATCAAAGAGCTTTGCCCCCAGAATGTCAGACAGTCTTAGTAGATGTGAGTCTGGACAGACTCAAGACTAAATCCCCCTTCTTGATTTTGAAGCCCTCAGCCTGCTTTACCGTCACAAAAGGAGAAGGTAAGCAGGATTACTTAAGTTACAGAGGGAAGCAGTTGACTGAACCCCTTCTGTTTCAGCACTGCACTGAGTTTCAACCAGTTTAGAGGTTGCCTTAATTACAGTAAGCACTCACATGACTATACCACAGCAAGAGAGAACTTCAGATACTTTATTTATTATTTATAATTCCTGTTTTATCCCTCAACCACAATTCACATACAACATACTATTCACCCTGGCCCAAAATAAGCAAAGCAAGTAGTGGTTGTGCATTGTGTTTCCCTTGACTAAAATTAGCCTGCTCAGTGTAAAGCTGTGCACAATTTTTCCTTGGCAAGGCGTGTCTCAGTTTTGCTCACTTGCACCTAACCAGATGCACAGCGCAGCACACTCCATAGTGTAAATGGTTGTGTAGAAGACAATGTATCTACAATGATCATGACAATGATCTACTGTAAGGGTATTATTGCAGACACAGAGTGCAGAGATCCATATCTGTGAAAATAGGCCAAATAAGGACTCAAAGTAACCTTGTGGTGTGTGTGTGTGTGTGTGTGTGTGTGTGTGTGTGTGTGTGTGTGTGTGGTGTGTGTGTTTTGTCAACTTCCTTGATAATGCAAGAACGTGTTCTGTCTTGTGCAAAGACCTGCAGACATCAAGTTACTATCAGTTACCCCCTCTTTGTGCCCGCATGCCAAGGATTACATTAAGCCCCAAACAACTCTACCTATAGGCAAAGACACCAAAGACACATCTGTGAATGTCTGTAAAGTATTCCACAGTATTCCCAGCACACAACCACCAGTTCCATACTAACAACATGCCTTAAGAAGCCACAGAAAAAACAATCAAGCAATGCAACTGGAATATTTGTCTGTAAAATAGAATACATTGAAGATAACCAAAAGTATTTTCAATGTGATTGTTAATTTTTCCCTGTTTATTTTGGGAAGCTCCTTGTTGTCAATCTTTTTTTTTTTTTAACTCTGTGAAGTTATTTGTACAAATGGAAAAGTGATATTATCATTAAATGAATATCCAAAAATAAAATGGGCCAAATTGTCTCCTTCTTTGTAGTTTCCACCTTTTGCTTGTAAGTGGAAGGATTAGACTGACAAGCAAAGGGGGGATTATGTTTGTCATTAACTTCCCTCTCTTTTAAGACATCACTCAACAGAGCATGGGGGAAAGATCACAGGAGGGGGACTCCAGGAAAGAGAAAGAGAAGGGAACAAAGGTACAAGTGCAGGTGTATTTATGCTGGATATGATAATCACCGACAGTAGTCCATGTGTGTTTTTGTGTACATGTGCTTGGGTATTTGTGCAAATTGATTTCAATAGTGAAAAGTGTCTACACAGACATCAATGTGAGACTCTTGCTCCTGCTTTAATATCAGATAGAGTAATAACTAGACAAAGAGTCTCGTGCCACGCTATGAGAAGTTGTGTTTTCAGCTAAATGCCTACATCAGCATGCTCACATGCTCACAATGACAATGCTAACATGCTGATGTTAAGCAGGTATATGTTTTACAATGTTAGCCAGCTTAATTTAGCACGGTAGCATGCTACCATTTGATAATTAGCACTATACCGTACAGATATAACAATGTTATTAGCAGTTATTTAGTCATATACCAAAGTATTAGACGTATTGGAATTTTGACGTGCTAGAAGAAAAGCCAGGGTATCGTCAAAGTCATTCGGATTCACATTTCCATTTCATGGTATTCCATCTAATAGTTCGTGAAATATTTCAGTCTGGATTCAAGTAGTAAACGGACAGACAGATGCTGTTAGCATGGCTAAAAAGTGTTATATCATCCAGGATTTTTAGATAATTTCCAAGATGACGTGACGTGTTAATAACAAAATATGTAGATGCTCTATGAAGATATTTGATTCTCTTTGCTACTTTCAACCAGCACCACCCTTTTTTTTTTTTACAAGAACATTTAACGTGTACTTTTAGTGGGTGAGAGGTCTTGGACTTCTTCCGCACCAGCAGTGAGCTGGAGGCAAAATGGAAATAAAGATTATGATTGAAAACACTCAAGTTAAGGTCGTAAGTAGATTTAACCATTGTGAATGACTCACTGGTGTAAGCCTAATGGGTGAGCATTGTTTGCAAACCCACACAATAAACAGGCTGACCACCCATGTGTTTTATAGGTAGGATGCCGGTAGGGGATTGATGCAGCATGCACGCACACACGCCCACACCTACAAACAAATGTACAAATATACTGGCCCATAGCTGGGAGCTGTTGTGCAAGGTCCCACGCTCACAACATAAACACATAAAACAGCACCACTCCTGTCATACAGGCCCTATTACATCAATTTGCTCATAGAGAGCAAACTTCCTTTTGAAATAACAGGAGAAACAATGCAATGCCCCTAAAGCTCAACAGGCTTTAACTTCTTTGTCCTTTTTCCACTGTTTTAACCTCCAGTGTCCTGAATGTTCATTAAACTTATATAATGCAAGAGTCATAATGCACAAGTCATAAAGGACTTTAGCCTGTTTTATCCTCTCATTTTAGCCAAATAAATATAAGTTGGAAAATACAATGGATGGAGCTTAATTGTGAGCATATGTGTATAATGGAGGAACTCCAGGTAAAAGGACAGATAGGATATGTAGATGATGTCAGATAATAATATAATGCCTCCAGCTAAAAGAATGCATGCACGTTTCGGTCCTTTATGGCCAGGCATTTGAAATAGGTTCATGTATGTGGATAAGAAAAGGAGAACATAGAGGTGTGTGTGTGTGTGTGTGTGTGTGTGTGTGTGTGTGTGTGTGTGTGTGTGTGTGTGTGTGTGTGTGTTCTGTTTCTCTCCTTTCCTTCCATAAAACAGTCCCTCTTTTCTTCTACTGGCTTTAAGAGAAACCTGGTCCCTGGATGGGAGCCAACTTTGACGCTCACTCTCAGCCTGTGCTGCTCAATAGCCCCTATTGTAGTTTCAAGGGAGCTTTTCACAATTATCAGCCAAAAAAAAAAAAAGAAAATCCACATGGAATTACTTCTGAGTAAATATTTTTTCACTCCCCTCCTTTCTGTTCCTCTCTCACTCTCGATTTTTCGTGTAATTTGTTTCCAAACTCAGGGCTGCGAGAAAGGCAGCCAAGGACAATGTGTTGAAGCATTGGGTCATGTGGCTGCACGTAGGGTTTGTACTTCCTCTGCAGTTCTCAATCGTATATTCAAATGACTTTTTCTGTCCCCATCTCTCTTTCAGCCTCTCTGTTTTCCATCTTCCAAATAGCCCAACTGCCCACACAGCACAGCTGACCTCCCACTAACCTCAAACCATCTCTCCAACCTCAGCCAAGGGTACTTGCAGTCAGCAGTTGGGGGCATGAAATAAACTCCTTAAAAATCCTAAGATAAAGCCTTGAACTCATCATAAATTATAAAAAAAGATGGCACACAAATAACTGAATGACAACTTCCATGGTACAAAAAAAAACTATGCTGATGCAAGCAGCAGAAAATGCTGACTGCTTTATTAAATCTATTTCTTCCAACACAGATCATCATTTTTATTTTTGCGCTGTGTTCACTTTCTGTGATGTAGCCACATGCTAATCAACAAGCTCCTGGCATTTAAATAAATAATTGTAGTAACAGAGAGTAAAAGAAGAGTAGAAAGAAAAGAAGAGCTGAGTAGAGAAAACACACCACCACTTTGTTTTTGGAACCTGGTTCTCTGGCTCCAGTTTTTGGCCCTCCACTTGTTTCCCTACAGTACTCACTCCCACTCTCCTGCTCCACATCCCACCTTCCCTCCCTCTAAATCTTTCTAAAGTACTAATAACAGATGAAGGGTGGTGTGCCACCGTTTCCTTTCACGCCATACAGCTGCTGGTTGGTGCCAGCAGATGGCCCAGATGCTGTTTTGGCAAAAAGCGAGTGAGGGGAAAGATGAGAAGAGAGAGAGAAAGAAAAACAGGCAAAGAAAGCAAAAAGAGAGAATTTGACTTTGGTTAGTTCTTGGCAACATACATTCGCAGGCACACATGCAATTCATTTCACGTGCTGTTTCGTAGATTATTAGATCTAAAAACAAAATGGTGTAATTTCACCAGTGCAGATACTTTCTTCCATTCTAGGCTTTTTATTTGCGTCTTTTTCAGTCATTAACTGAAATGTCTGTCTGAAATGGACAACACAGATTTCTGTAAATATGGGCCCCAGTGGCCTAAACAGTGGCCACATCCATTCCTAGTGGTCCCCTATGAGGCTCCTGGTCCTCGTATCAATCTCGTGTTAACACTATCCAGTTTAACATACAAACCAAGTCACAACTCAAATCTGAACATCTTATCCAATAAGATGGAACCTGTAATCACATTCACCAGTGTTAGGGACGCTTGCTAAGGCAGCAACTAAGGATTATTATAAGTATCAATTAATCCAATGAATCTTTTAGTAGTCAGTGAAAAGTCCCAAACTCATAGATAGACTCAAAGATAAAAAAAAATGTACATTTAAGAAGTTGGAACCATTGCATGTTTAGGATTTTTGCAAAGTAGTTGCTTTTTATGTTGATTATGATTATTTTTTTTCCCGATTTTATTGAAACAATAAAAACTTTTTTTCTGCCCTAATGTGAAACATTTGTTTTTGTAAAGTGATAATATTTGGGAGGTTAAAAATCCCCCAAACACACCACAGTTGGGGGCAGGACATTTAAATCAGTAGATAACCTCACATGGAAAATTTTGTTCATTGTGAACTGTTCTTTTTAAGACAAAACAGATGTAGAACGGGACAGCCCAGTGTTAGATTCTCTAATATAAAATCTGTTTGTGTCTTCACACCTTCTGACCTCTCCATCCACTTTTTACTGAATCTGATGAATATGATATTCTGTATGTTCACCTCTGACTTTTTCCATTTAATATTGCATTGCTTACTTCATTGCAGCGCCTCATGTAGGTCCAAGTCTTTGAAGTGTGACCCACATGACTTGTCTACCAAAGTTAATCAAGATGTTGAGGAAGAACTTTGAAACTAAATATGACTTAGTGCCACAAAAGGCTTCGGCTGGTCTTAGGTTTATAGCTGTAGAAAAAAAAGTCACATTTCTATAGAAGTACAAGGTGTTGAAAGACTCAAAGCAAAACATAAACATAAATGAGAAAAACAGAAATGGAGAGTGATAATCCAACCAATGTTGTAAGATAAGGAGGAGAAGATGGAAAGAATTAGATGAAATTACCGAGGTAGAGCGATGATGAAATGTGAGGGGGGAAGAGAGGTGGAGGGACGTTTTTACTGGCTGAGTCCAAGCGAGGGCCACATGCACTGAAAAGTTTATCCGTCTTTGGAAATGTACTGACGAGAGGTAGTGAGAGAGGCAGATGAGAAGGTGTGTGTGTGTGTGTGTGTGTGTGTGTGTGTGTGTGTGTGTGTGTGTGCATCCAACGGACAGCAGTGGAATTAAAGTGCCTGTCACCCCTTGAAAGTAATCCAAGTGTGCTTCTCATTTCAAAGGAATGGAGGGACGGTGGGTGGAGGAATTTTATTATTCCAAAAAACATAACCAAAAAAGAATAATGGCATTAATATAGAGGAGAGGAGGTGTTAGTGGACAAAGAGGAGGTTGCCGGTGATGATGTTCTAAATTCAAGCATGCCTAGAGTAAGCACATCTAAAAGTAGCTTATAGCTTATAGCTTATTTCTCTAATTGGCAGGAGGACACAATTTCTTGGCTCATCTTTTTTTATGAATTAAACTAGCTACATCCAAATGCAGAATTAATTGATGGGAAACATTAAACTTCTAAATTTAATTCCCTTGAGGTAAGAGAATAAGGTGCTGAATTCAAAGCAAAAAGCTAAAGTGGCCCTAGGCTGGCCCTCAGCTAGGTTGTTTACCTCACATGACCTTTGGAGAAAAACAGCTGTGATTAGAGTTGATGAAGGTCTAAGCAGCTGTGCATGAAGCTATTAGTTAGAAACATCAGAGGCAAGTGACGGGCCTTAAGTTTAAAACTCACTCACTTGTCACTCGAGCATCTGGCAGGCCTCACCATTCATACGATTGCTTTCTTGTTTGTCCAGGTCTCAAAACCTCAACGATTCAAACCAAAACCATCTCCAAACAAAGGAACAGGAAAACAAGACTAGTAACTGAGAGCGGTCATAATTTCTGGGTTGCTTTTATCACATACTCACATATCACTTTGTACTGCATGTAATAACATTTACTCCAGTACTTATATGAGGTAAACACAAATATCAAATTCTTATCAAGCACATAAACAAATGCACATTGAAAGATAACATAAATAAGACAAGACCAAACTCAACATTAACCTCCTGTGGCTGGACACAGCAACACATTACAATGACCATGGGGTTTATAATCTAATAAAGTCACTGTACTGGGTGTAATAGTAGGGGAGGATGATCTTAACACCATGTACTTGGCAGAGTCCCCAGCACTGATTAAAACAATATTACACAGTGCTTTATTTCATGTCACCAGATCAGCAAAGCTTCCCTGACACAGCAGAAGTAACATACGGTACACACACACACACACACACACACACACACACACACACACACACACACACACACACACACACACACACACACACACACACACACAAAGATGTGCACTTCAAATCTGTTTAAAGAGAAGGAGCTATGGTTGTTTGTGATATGCTGTAAAAAGTAATGCAGCACTGATTTCAGGTTAGGTATGCGGTTGCTGAGTCTGACATGCTATGAATTGGGATTGTTTCCTGTATATTAATTTAACTGCAACCGCTCCCTGCTGTTAGAAAACTGTGCCTTTGGCTAAATATTGAAAAATGGCCATAAAAACTACAGCTGCAATTACATCTTTTAAATCCTCATGTAAAAATCTAAATAAGAGCCATATGAGGCATCGGCTGCATGTATTTGAACTGATCCCGAATTGAGGCTGGGAGTTATTTGATGTAAACAAAACCAAAATTAAATCCCCCATCTCAACAACTAATTTAAGACAGAAAACAATCTCTCGAGTGGTTATATATTTCTTCTTTCAACAGGAGGTAAAAGTTCTGGTTTGACTTGGAAATCAATGTCGACTCTTTCCTCTCTATCCCCCCACTCCCCCCCTTCATTCTTCTTTTTCTCATTTTGCTACAGCAAAATGAGTCAAATTTCAGAGTCAAATAGCAGAAGCGTTACATTCATAACTTAAGAGTAGAATGCTGACGGGGAGCAAGCCAGACAAGGCCTTGGGGTCAAGCATTCAGGCCTCTGACACATCCCCCTTAAGACACCAGCAGACATTTATCAAACGCTGCTGTGTACACATCCTGTGCTAACTTTCAAACTTGACTTGCATCATGGCTGTGCTGTGTATACACATCTGCAGATTCCACTTTATTTGTGGCTGGAGCTCCTGTGTAGTCTCAAACTCATCTGAACTATGCTGTAATGTGGGTGGGCATATTACGGGTACGGGCAAGTGAGAAGAAAAGAAACATTCCACTCAAATTATTATCTCTGAACAACACCAGTGCAAATAAGTTTACTTAACAGTTTAGAGAAACAAAACCATTGTATAGGTTGGCACTTAGGTGCGGAATATATTATTCAAATTAAATTTAAATTAGTTCGACACCACTAGTAAGTGTTTATGTGTGTGTCTGTGTGTGTACAGTCAGTGGAGGGTGGCGACAGGCACGGATTATGTGCCTGTAATCCTTTTCATCACAGTAGGTGCTCATAGTATCTCCGGAAGGCAGAATGATTTATATACATCTCTTACAGGATTGGACCCCCTCCCCACATGTTTGAGTGAATTATATGGTACAAGTACATTTTGTTAAAGACCATGTGATGGCAATTCTGAGATTTCTTTCAAAATACATTAAGTATGTTGGAAAATAGTTGCTGAAAACATGTGAAAAGACTTTGGTGAAAATCTGTTTTAACCTCTAACTCCACATTTCAGTAATATCTTTCAGTTTTCAGTCCAGGATTTTTTTGGGCGGTCCTAAAGGATGTCTCGATGACACACTGAGGCCACCTTGCACCCCTAGCAGAGAGATAGAGATTAATTCATCTCACTCCTAATTTCATAAACTTGTAGAGATTTTTAATCATTCAGATTTGACTTGGTGGTTAATAACACTTTTCTTCTTTGGTCTGACAAACTCAGAACACATTTATTCTGATCTTACACAGACTTAAAGCTTTCGTGTATTGTTTTCATGGACAAAAGTTGGAGTAATATTACTAAAAGCTTTGTAGGACTGATGAAAGAGGGTAACTAGTTAATAGACATGTTAAACAACTGCCTTAAACTATGTGTGTACGTGTGTGTGAGCAGAATGTGCCGTCCTAATGCGTTCTGGCACAAAGGTTGACTTCAGTAATCCACATCAGTCACACTAATTCCTTTTCGCCCAAACACACATCCACATCTAGCCAAAACACAAGTGTTCACTACCAAGAACATAATGGTCGTTTCAAACATCCTGCTGCCGCAGGGCTGAGGCCAACTGACCTCTGACCACTGCATGTGAACTCTAACTCGACAGGGAAGGACCATCAACTTCCGGCCAACAAACACCTGTCTGTTTATAACTGCTAATAACACTCAGAGGGAGGGGTGTGATTCAGAGTGAGTCATTACACACAAGCACACAAAATGCTGATCTGCTAATCCTGTCCATAGGGAGGGTCTGGACATTCACAAGTGTCTGAGTGCTGATTAGTAGTGAGCTGGTGAATGAGTAGCAGAACAGGATAAGGCTGATTTTTACAGGCTGTTGTCTGGTAATTAGGGTGCTGGTTTACATATCCGGACCAGTCGGGGCTAAACAGGGACAAAAACACACAGGCGCCCCTTTCAAGATCTGAAATCAACAGTTTTACAAGTCTATTTATAACTACACTGGTCTTTGAGGTAAACTTTGACAAGTCAGCTTTTGCAACTCCCAGACAAGTCTGAAATATACCTTATTTATTAACAAGGTTGATCCTGTTGATGATAACACAGTCTCTATTTGGCCAAAGTTTAAACTTGTCAAAATACAAACGCAAACCCTGGTCTAATATCACATCCAATGTGATACAGTATGTGGCCACAACAATAATCCCAGTCCAAACCTCATAGAACAACAAAGAACCCAAAATCCCAAAACATGAGGGAAATAAATGAAAGAAGCCTCAGGATGGCTAAGGGTGCAACAGGGCTGCTTACATGTTGTGTTGTGTGGTTGATTTGTCAAAGTTATCTGATTGTCATGTGAATGCAGTTGGAAGCAGGGACTACTTCCTTGTTGATGCATTCAAAGAAGCATTTGAAATTTTACTCTTAGTGTTTTATGCAAAAACCTGGCAAAATTTAAACTTACCCAAACACACAATGGACCATAATCAAAATAAGTTTTGGACTTTCTTGTGTAATTCTTGATATTTTGTAGTTGTGTGTGTGATCTAATATCCTTCTCATTATATCAAATAAACCAAACTAATTATATATGTTTGTTTTTTGTTTATCTCTCCATACAACTCAGCTCATGAGTCTAATGCTTTTCGGCAACCTTCTCCAAAATCCCGGATGCTTCGACTTCGTTGAATGCACAGTCAAGAAAGAGTTTCAGAAGCGTATCCTTTTGCAGCTGCACTGCCAAACAACAATAACATATCCTTTGCATAAAAAGTAAGTGGACTAAATGGTCACTGCAAAGGATTCGCAATATGAAGCAAGTTTCAAGTCCATGCAAGTTGATTTTCATACAGTACTGATCAAGTCAACCAAAAGATTTATAGTATGTTTTGGTTAATGATAGGTAGTAATTTAAAGTATACACAATGTGTATTTCATGAGCTAAAACATGCAAAACCACCAGTATGGTCCTTTAAGTATGGCCAAAGATCTTCACTGTCTCGGCCCAGTTGCAGTGATGGATGCCAGAGGCCACTTACAGCCTACAACTGTCCAGCACTTGGACAGGGTCGGAGAGGGCATTTCTTCGACAGAGGGTGGTGTGCCAGGCTGGGTGGTGCTATGGCCGCTACAGCACAGTGAGAAAGTAGCCACCACAGAAGACAAACATAAACACGGACACCCGCTGGGCAGGCTGACGCCGTGTGCCCATGTGGGTGCCTGCCAGCCTGGGCTGTGGCCGGGGGGGCGGGGGGGGTACCCCGGTAGGTACCCAAAGTCGACGAGTTCACCCCAGTGGAAAGTCTGCATCAGCCAGCACAGAGCTGTGTATGGCTAAGAGAAGGTAGCGATTCACCAGACCACCCCCCCACCCCCACTAATGTAGCCATCACTTCCCAAGCGACCACAAGCTAAATGTATCCTCCATGCACAGCAGAAAATAACATAACTGTGGGGAGGGAGAGAGGGGAGGGGGGGAGGCTGATATACAGACATTAAAGTAGGGGGTTGAGATGGAGGGAGAGGTGATGAATTGACAAAATAGTACTAGAGTTATTATGGTGTGACCAAAAGGGAAAACAACTTAATAAAAAGAGGAATGAATATTGAGAGCAAGATAAGAAAGAAGACATAAAGAGAAAGACAAGAGGACCTTGAAGGGGGCCTAAAAGATGGATGGAACACTCCTGAAAAAGAAAAAATGACAGCAGACAGATGAAAAGAGGAGGAGGAGGGAGGGGGGGTCCTCTCTAGTTCAACCACCACATATTTTCCCTCGTAAGGGATATAATTTACACAAACCCACTAAAAGGTCAGGAGCGGAGCATGCGGTGCCAACTCTATCTCAGCAGCCAATACATTTTTTCTTCCTCTTTCTCTTTCTGTCTGTCTCTCATTCGTTTTGTCGCTGTCTTTGTTGGTCTGTCTCCCTTTCTGTCTCACTATGCACCCCTTCCTTTTCATCTATTTTTATGGGACTTACTCCAATCACTGCAGATTTTATGTTGGTAGATGCTTGTGTGTGTCCGTGTGTGTTATTCAAAGACCGTATGTCTTTTAACAATCTTGGTTTTCGTAGCGTGTGGTTGGCAGGCAGCGGTGTTCCACTCCAATTTCAACGTCTCACGTCCCCATCTTCATTATGGTCAAAACAGAGAGAGAGGGGAAGGAAAGAAAAGACTACTATAACAGCAAAGGTGGAATGGGCATGACATTGGAGAAGATGTAGGCCGGGGAAAGGAAGGATTAAAGACATAAAGGCTTTGTATTAAAGAGAAAACAGAAGCATGCTGGTGAAATACACAGCCTTAACAGAGCGAGACTGAATGAGAATTAAGTTGTCAGTATACAGTATTTCACAAACGGTGGTTGCTTAAATCCACCTCTAAGAGTAGTTAGAAAACACCTCCACCTTTCTAGTATTGCAACTGTGTAATAATAAGAAACTTCGAAAGCCAAAAATTCATCAAGCACATCAACTTCCATCCATCAGGATTTTAATATCTCTCTTAATCTACTTTTTTATTCTTCACGCAACTACTTCATGTGAAATATCTTTAGAAGATACTGTCCAGAAGTGTTTGTACAAATCATCAAATCACCACTGACCGTAAGACTGCAGATTTTTGCCTTTAGACATGGTCAGACAACAGTAGTAGTTTGTTCAAAGCGTACCCTGGCCGTAAGACTACTACAGGCAGCATTTCAATAATTAAAAACCTGGATTTCAACACTATCTCAGAATGAAGACAGATACTCTGCAAGGAGAAACACAAGAAAACACTGTGGCAACATGATATCTTCCTCTAACTTACACTCAACAGAGCAGCAGAATGTCATTTCCCAAGCCAAACACGTTGGACAGATGTTCACCACTCGCTTCAAAGTCCAAAGACATCTGTTGACAAAAGACTGGTGTCGAACGTGCCGAAAAGTTAAGAGGAGATGAATGTGTTTATGCATGTGTGTGTTAGTTTGCACAGTAGTTAGCTGACAGTGGAGAGCACAGCCAGCCAGCTAATAGCTGAGAGTCCCCACAGTTTCACAGCAGCAGTGGACCGTGGACGGACCATGATGGCCAGGATGTGTGGAGAACAGTTAAGAATAATACGGGCCACCACACCAGTGCACGTGTGTATGAATTTCTATTGCCATTCGTCCATCAAGCTTGTGTTTTTTCAGTCCAGTGCTAATGAAAGGTTTGCTCTGCTAGAACACCGCCCAGGCAGGTCAGAGAGAAAGACCCAGCAGCTCCCCAGCTTTGTCCCTTTGGCCTCTAAGGAACAAGTGGTCCTTTAAATATTTTCCTGCAACTGGGCCTCCCTTTTTCTCCAGGCCAATCTTTTGGTCAAACGTGTATGTCTAAGGTGCTTTGTGAAGGAGCTGCTCTTTCACCCTCACTCCAAGACCCAATCCACACAGCTGGCATATACAGAAACTCACTGTAAAAGAAAAACAGCAGGATACAGTAAACATGTAGGTACAAAAACTAGGACCTGGGAAGACAGAAACGAAAAGACGTTAAAGGAAGGCTAATTTAGTTATTATGCAGGCCTGACCAACCAGTTATCTTACATTCAGGTTGTAGTGACTAATTTAACTGAAGAACAACTGAACACAAAGTGGAAACAAAAAAAAGGTGGAATATATACTGTTTGTTTTAAAGTGTACTATCTTGTTAAAGTATCACCTATGCGACGCCTGAACGCATGGCTAAAGAAAGACACGGGTGATTAAGTCTGTGTCACTCCACCTGTCAAATCCTGCTGAGTGATGATAAATACTGTTTGGCAATGGTCTGCATGTGCTGAAAAAGGTTAAAAAAAAAAGAAGAAAAAAGGTAGATCCGTTCAGGCATGTATGTGTGTATGACAGTGTGGCATGTAGAATCAAAATGCATGTGTGTGTGTGTGTGACTGGCCTATCCAGCTTGCCAGTAGGAATGTAGCCCCTCCAGCTAATGGTTGGGCAGCTGTGTGAGAGACACATGCACCCCACATGCCCTCAACACACATACAAGCATGCAAAGTGTATTGGAAGAGTGCCCCTATTTTGGGGCTAATGGCACTCCGATGCCCCGTGTCCACACACATTCAATAGATAATGGACCAGGACAGGAAACACCTTCAGGAGACTTTCGCAGTAGGAGATATGGATGAGAAAATCCATAGACTTTATGGGAGATGACATAGTACAGCAAATCACCCTTTCACAATCATCCCTGTAGGTCCATTTTCCTGCACCAGTAATTGCAGCAACACTGGCAAGTTCATTTTCACCCCAACACCACACCACAATTTAACAGCTGCTAATTTAAATGGCAGATTAATATGCTAAATGAGTCTTGCAGTGTACTATGGATGCCTTAGACTTACCGAGAAACAGTTTCTGTGAGTCTATAATCATGATTTAGTCTGCTTTTCTCATCATCTTTTGTAGCCAGAGGAAAAACATACTACACAAAAGACGGCAAAGGCACAATAGAGGGCTTACACTCCCAACTCTTACAGGACTCTACCTCCTGCTTGTCCCCGGCTCTTCAGTCCCTGCACACCCCAGCCTCACACAAAGCTGTCATACAATAGCTGGCTGACTAATTGACCTTGCTGAAATAATGCTAGTTGGGTCCAAACAGAGGACATTCAGTTGATGTTATAGCAAGAAAGTCCACAGAGGTTTCTTCAAGAGCACACAGACTAAAGACCAACTGGTGTTTCCCCTGAGGGTCCTCCACCTATTCTTCACTTCTCCTACTCCAACTTGATTTTCACAATGGGAAAATTATTTCCTGGCCACCATTGCCTCCTCAACTCTCTCACCAATTACATTTTGATGAAATGTTTTAATCTGCTTACGCCAAGAGCACTTGCATAGACGCACACACATCCTTGTGCAGAAAAACAGGGAGGCCAAGCAGGTGCAGAGCAGCTTTTGTTGTCACAACACTTCCATAGTGACAGGCAGTATTGCTGTTCGGTCCTTTCCCTGCTATTTTCCTCTCTGTTGTCCACACACTTTTCAGTAATGTGCGCATGAACATACATGAACACAAACACAGATCTAGTACTTATATATACATTGCACCGACCTGTGTGTCTGAACCTCTGGTGCATCAACACAACTGAAACAGAGAGGCATTCAAGCATCCAGTTATATGGCCAGTTATCTAGTGAAAACACAGACGGAGAGCAGCGGCACGCCTCAGCACTTTTCCCATTAAACTAAGCGTGGCATATTACTCTTGCCTCACTGACACTGACATGTTTCCACAGTGTGGGCAGACAAATAAGGCCCACATGGGAAGTGACATCAGCCAGGAGCACATGCAGCCCACCTGCCACCGACCAATCAAGGAGCCTCTTTGATAAAGAATTTCCTTCTGTTTCCCTTTCAGACAGCAGGACAGCCAGTGACAGGCCAGATCACTGGTTTCTATGGAAACATGATCATAAAGGAGAATACAATGAGCAGACAATCTACCTAGACTGCTCTGTCTTTTAAACGATAGGAAAAATCTGCTCACTAAAACTCACTTTAAAGAAGGAGGAAAGCTAGGCTGGATCTGCTATTGTGCCAGATGTGGATGAGTGCTGTGCTGATGTTACACAGACCATTTACACATGGGAAAGCCATTGGCTGAGATATTAGGCGATTAGCTTTGGCATCACTTTTGGCAATCATGATTGGCTATAAGTTTTGTAATTTTTCTTTGGGATGAGAAATTAAACAATGACAACGGTGTTCATTTGCCAAGTACTAACCATAATGGGGTTGTTGGCTGCTTTTACAGGTGCAGGTGTTTCACTTCAATAATAAACCATAATAATAATAATAATCAATAGAATTAAGGTTAGAGTTGATTCTAGGTGTGGTTTTATGTCATAATATAAGGAACAAAGAAACCATCATAAGGCTGAAAAGTCATAGTTAGACGTGTCAAAATCAACTATTTGGTACATTTGGGAGACCGGTATAGTTGATAAGAAAAGAACAACTGTGGTAGTGAAAAGACCAAGCGAAAACTACACCAGCATAAGCTCAAGGATAAAAATGGCAGGTTACAGTTTGTAAAACAAGTATATTAAGACATCTATCAAGTTCTGGAGCAAAGTGTTATAGACAGACGAGAGAAAAATCAACATGTATGTTACCAGAGTGATGGGAAGATCATAGTGTGGAGGAAAAATGGACTAAACAAATAAGATCTCATCTGACAAACACGGGGGAGGTGGCATTTTGCCGTGGTCTCTTCTGACAGCAGTAGCAAGATGAATGCAGACTTGTACAGAAACATCTATCCTATTCAGATGTAAGTGAATGCATCTAAACTCTTTGGACAACATGTCATGCAGCTTGACAATGATGCCAAAGCAAATCAAAAATTTGTTTGAATTATGTCTGGCCCACGGAAATTGAAGGAGTAAATATAAGAAGGGATACAGTATCCACACAGTTCATCTGATGTGGACATAAATTACTTTGTATTAAAGCTGCAAGTCAGTACAAAGCCCACACAACATAAAATATGTCAATTATTTATGGACTACATTGGAGGCTTTGTTTGATAAAATGGCCTTGCATGTTGAAGAATCATTAGAGGTTAGACCCATCAAAAGTTTTATCTCACTTTTATCTTGGACTGTTTTATTTAAGAGGGCCAATCTATCTCCAGCCCTCCCATATGTCTGTACATATAAATTATGTGGGCATGAACAACTCCTGTTTGTCTGTGTGCATCAATATCGTAGTCTCTCTATCACTCCCTTTGTAGCTTCATTATTTCTTCTAAGGCTATGAGGTGTGCAGTGACATGCTGCCAATCTGCAGCCGTCCCAGAGGCAGCAGTGGAGGCCAGACTGCAGGGCGGGGGTGGGTGGGGTGCAAGGGCAGAGGAAACCATCTACTAATGGGAAACACACTTCTCTCCATCGTTCAAATTGCTCTTTCTACCACAGCAGAGAGAGGTGGCAGGCATCCAGGAGGTGACTGGCGTCCAGAAGCGAGGCATGATTTAAAAACGGGAGCTTTGCCGCGCCATGGTTCCTGATTCTCGTGAAAGGGACAATCATGAGCCTTATAAAACAAATGCATGTGTTGAAAGAGAGCTGGGGAGGAAGAAGAGGGGCGTCTATACGAACATATAAACCAGAAAAACAGCCAGACATGGTAGACAAATTGAATAAAAAATACACAGTAAAGGAAATTTAAATCAAACAAGATGAAATGGAGATACCAGAAGGAGATATTAAGGATAATTATATAACAAATGAGGCACAGAGGCAACCTTGTGGATTTTCACACAAGCTACTCCTAGTTTGGAAAATCTCCTTGAACCTGTCTTTGTCGCTCTGCCAGAAATACTATCCCTTTGCACTGATACTTAATAGCAGTGTGTTTATTCTACTCTGAGCATTGCATTCACGTATTGCGAATAATGGCCTGTGCTGTTTCCACTTTAGCCCTGCCTCTTCTGCCAACTAAGCCTTCTTCACATCTCTATCAGACTCTCTGGTTACTGAATAGCTACCCCACAGAGCACGGTGAAAAGTGCTGAAATGGACTTGGGATGGCCCAAAGTAGTGAGAAGGCTTTTGGTAGGGCAAAGATCCCAAATGTTATTGCCAGTGCATTTTTAATAAAAAGGGAGAAAAAAGACATTTTTCCAGATGTTGGAGGAAAGCAATAACTGCAGCTGCAAGTGCAACTGCGCTGCTGTTTTTGTTAAGGATGGAAAGTGAAGTCTGACACTGTCTCTAACTCCAAAAGCGGAGACAGATTAGAGTGAAGTTCCAGAAAAAGCCATCCAGTTTTGAGTCATTTGTGCAATTACCTTAACAGCATTAAGACGTTCTCAACTGCCACGTAATGCAGAGCAGCTTCTTTTGACAAATCATCTCCAGTTTAGTCTTAGAAAATATAAACCAAACCATAAAAGAAAATAAAGGTGGATGGAAGAAGAGAAGGGGGAGGTAGGAAGGAAGGAGGTAGCTGAAAGGTGGGAGGGAGAGATTTTTTCTATTTTTCCTTCTGTGGCGAGTTCACACAAAAGGGTCCTTCTGATCCCTGGAGTGCTGAGCACATACCTGCGGGATGAAATCAAAACCCTCTGTGAATTATATTAAATATCCCCTGCCAAACGCTCCACATACTTCCATGTGTTTTTTACCAGTTCTGAAAGGCTCCATTAGGCTTTGCTCTCTAAAAAAAAAAACACTTAATTAGAATCCCAGACACCAGCACCTTAAAAAACTCAGCTCCCTCCTTACATTTAATCTGTGCCGGATAAGAGAGAAAGAAGAGCAAGTATTGGAGGGACAAATGGTAACAGACAGAAAGTCTAATAGGTAGCCAGATAAGGATAAAGAAAGGATTCACTGAAGGATAACGGCTGTATTTTTGACAGGTTAGTAGTGCCCAGGAATAATAGGACATTTACTTGTTAGTCAATCACAGGGATTGAAAGAGAAACAGAGGACTTCTTCAATGAGGTGTTACGGAGTAAAAAAAAAGCTGAGATTGCCACATGAGCCTCCACAAAAAGCCCATAAAATCTCATAAAGAGGCGATATAAGAGGTGGATTTCAGAGCTCCCTTTTCCCTTTTCATCCTATTTGCCCGATCAAACTCCCCCTCCACTGAATCACAAACTGAAACCCCAAATGACTAACAGATTCCAGACACCATGTTTCAACTGTCAGAACGCAGCGTTCAGGTTCTTTGACGGAGCGTGTGCGGTCACATCTTTACCCTATACCCCTCCCCCAAGGCCATCCTGGAGAGTGTGTGCAGCAGCTGACTTGCCGACTTGACCCTGAGTATCACCTGAATATTGTCTGGCCTTCCCCTCCACCTTGAACATGAATTTCTGAACTGGACTCAAGCAACAGAGCTCCTAGAAAGTGAAGTCTGAGAAAAGAGCAAGGTCAAACTATCGTTCAAACATTCTGTGGCAATTTTTTTTGGTCTGGTTTGGTTAGCCGTGCTGCAGCTGCACCTAATCCCCACAGGAAAGCCTTCATCTGGGACTGATTTTAGAGAGCCTGGGCTGGGGTGGGAGAAAGGGGGGACTGTTCTGTAAAAGGCTGGTTCCCTTCTGGGGCACAGGCCTCTTCTCAATCCATCTGATTAAAGGGAGTTTGGCTCAATTACACCCAATGACTGGGCCTTGCTGCCAGGCACGACCCTGGTAAGAAAACACACATAAATAGATTGTGGATAGTAGTAGAGGGAGTGAGTACATATATCACACCTGGGAAACTCCCATGCATCTACCGCAAAACCTCTCCGTCAGCTAACAGCACAGTCTGTCAGCAGTGCTTCCCTCAGAGGGCGAGTTCTTTGTGTAACCCGTGACTTGGTTGGGAAAACAGTGGGGTCGGCTCTCCAGGGACACGCTTATGTCCTCTCCAATTGGCCAGATGGATAGTGGTGGGCACTGGGTCACAGCGATCTGTTTTAATCAGCCTCATGCCAGAAAAAAAAGACAGCAGCAGAGGTGCACCATGATGTGGAGTTATAGAAGATGCATGTGTGCATAGACCTACATGTGTCCGCTTTTATGTATTCATGTGCTTGAGGAGAGGAGCAGAACATCAGTAGTGACTGAGGACAACTACAGGGGTTAAGGCCAGAGCTTTCTCTGAGGTCATAGTTTCATCATGCTGAATCCTAACCAACCGGACTCTTGTCTCGATGTCAGCTTTATGACACAATTACAAGATACTATACAGGCATGCATCAGCAAGACTTTGCTGTGTTAACTCTGAGTGCGGTGAATCAGTGTGTGGAGCTGCTTAAGTGGGAGACTATAGATAATTATTATGATGTCCAAAGCATTTACACGGCAAGCTGGTTGCAATCGTGCCCGGTTGTAAAGTTCACTGATTGCAGCTGGCTTAAAAGACCAATTAAACTCATTATCATAATTCAGGTTTATAGAGGGAAGAGTATGAGGGAGTGAGCGGTACACAAAGACACTGCTCTCCAATGTCCAGATCTGCAGCCTGTATGGAAAACGGGCATGCAGTAATAGCTACCTCTGCACAGTTAAAAACACCCCTTTCAGACTCATCACCCTCCATCCCTCTATTTTTCAGTCTCTGTTTCAACCCCAACCAAAAAATAAACATTTCCCCTCCATTATTCTCCATCCAAATTACATTCCGCCCACAACCCCATTTTACTGGCTCATGCTTCTGGGCCTCTTTATGTTGTGACACTCCAAAGAAAACAGTCCTACTGAATGTTGTGGACGAGCACAACTAACCTGATACAAGCCAGCTCGCTGCTCCGATTACACACCATGTTTACCACGGCCCTCTTAATTAAAAGCAGACAAGAAAAAAAGTACAAATCCATCTTTATATGTACCTTAGGCCTAAACTGACAGGGAGGAAATGCCCCGCTATCGATGTTTGACTTTGAGGTTCCTCAGCTGCTAATGTACACTGGCACAGTTCAATCTATCATGGGCAGAGAAAAATGGAGACAAGGTCTCCTTTTGATTATTGCATTTTGTCTTTTTCATAGCTACTTCGTCATACGCAAGAGATATTCACTGGAGCAATGCTGAACTAAAACAAAATTATCCACAGAAAACCCACCATGATAATAAACCAGAAACAAAGAATTAAAACCATGAAGGACAAAGGGAACTTAAGGACAGTCTGATACTAAAGGAACCAAGCTAAAAAAGAGAGGTGCCTTTGCCTAAGAAACTACACTGCACAGTAAGATACTGGATAAATAGCGGCTGGCATGAGTAGAAGGAGGCCCAGACACGAGCCTCTACCCTCCACTTACATTACAAAACACTGATAAAAAAAAAAAGATACAGCATGACTGGGTAAACAAATATTTTGACCTTGGCGATTACCTAGAGCCAGGTCAGCCATTTCTGTTATCAGCGTTTGCAGATTGCTACGTATAGGAGCTATTTAACTTTATAAAGTGTTTGGCCAGCACTTAGATGGATATGCAGCAAACACAAACGTTCCCCAACATATCTTTTAAATACAAGCCAAAATTCAGAAATGTTCATGTTTTGCACAGATTTAAAAACTGGATGTTACTGAATTTGCTGCACCAAAGTCCAGAATTCGTCAGTTCTCACCTCAATCAGCCATGACTGTGCTCAGTGGCGATCGGTTTCATAGATCAGATTCTGTGATTCAGTTAACATGCATGCTGTGCCACACGAAGGTCCACATCATGTGCATAGTGGCACATTAACCGCACAGTAACCGACCACAGCCACACGTGCACACAAACACACACACACACTATATCAACCAGCCTCCTCCACACACAGCTCGCCTGTGTTTTTTTTTTTTTGGGAGGCTTTTTAAAACATGTTCTGCAAAGTCAACAAAGCAGACACAGGGTGACAAAGAGGGGAAAAAAACAGAAGGCAGTGGTGGTGGTGTAAGTCGGTGTGCCTGTGTGTGGGGAAAAGAAGTGAACAGAAATGCAAGGTGTGCAGATGAAAGTAGTTTGTGAGTAAACTAAAATAAGGTGGAGCTGATACTGTTATTCATTTTCAGTTGTAATTTATTTGTACAGAAAAGCTCTGTGCAGGAGTAAAGTGAGAGAAGGACCTATAACCTTGTTTAGTTTTGTAGAAAATGCAAATGTTATTTAATGGTAAATGTTTTATTATGAACATACAATTGAAATATTTTTTCGAAATTAAGGAAATCTGAATCACCGTGTCAGACTTTTTTTAATTATTAATCAGTGCATCTCTAGTGAAGGCCAAGTAGTTGTGAGAAATGAGAAATAAGGGAAAGGCCAAAATGGCAGTAAAGGGCAAGGTCTCATCTGTCATTGATCTGTTTTATATCAGCACTGGTCTTCAGGCATCTGGAGGGGCTGTGGCCTTGGGAGTGATTACTCTCTGACACACCATCCCGGCATATGATAGCATGATTGAAGTGATTTAATGCAGACAGGTCAGCACACACACCCAAGCAATTATGTTCAATGAAAGATTACAGTATTTAGGACTCTGGCTTAGATTAATCTCAAGACTTTATAAATGGATTTAAAACAAGTAGCACCTACATTCAATAAAAATGGGAAAGGGAAACTAACAGTTGGATTAGAGAGGAAATCTGGGCAAAATATTGTGAATTTCAATGCAAGATATCACGCTCAACCTCTTGGAGAGAGTTTTGCTGGAAGGGTCTTAGCAGATATTTTATCACACACGTTCAGCAGTCTCATCACTCCTCTAGCTGCTGGAGAAAACGTGGCTCCCAGGAAGCAAACCATTATCACCTGTTCTGGGCCAGTCCAAATGTAAATGTTTGCTGGCGTAAGATCTACACGGAGTTAGAGAAGATATTTGGGACGAACATTGCTTTCAATTGGGATGAACTACTCTTTGGGTTTCTGCATTTAACATCTACAAATATTAAAATAAAACACCTGCTTGGTATACTGAGTGTAGCTGCTAGAAAGGAAGAAAAATCACAGTATATCAAATTCAAAATTAATCTTATGTAATAAATTCTATATGGGGTGGTCTTCTGGTGATTTAAAAAAAAAGTGTGGATAGACACCTAGAAACCCAGACAGTGGCTGAAGAGGACATCAGGAAGACTGAACAGCTTGTCACCAGATGAGCAAGACAATTCAATAGAAATCCTCACATTGCTGGTGCATTCTCTTCAAGTTGCATCATCATGACACCCACCGCAAAACAGCGGCTACAGACTGAGTAACTGAGTAAACGTTGACATTCCTCTGTCTATGAGCAGAGACACCATGGAGACAAACCTTCCAATAAAATTAACTAATTAACACTGTCTTCTGTGGTTTCAGCAGACACTCAGTTCCTCATGTGCTGCATATGAAAGTGTTTTGTGCTGATTTCTCCAGACATCGGTATGAATATCACAAAAAAATTTTGTAATAGGAGGTAAAAAAAAAAAAAAAAAATGGCATCAGTGGCATCAGATAGCGTCCATTTCCATGAAAAGTATGCTGGCACCAAACAATGCGATGGATTCCAAAGAGGCCCTCAGACAGACAACTATCTGTCTTACTCAAATGAAGGAGGAAGTGGAGGAAATGGAGATGAGTGGCGAGCACGAGGGCAGAGGGAGGAGGGAAGAGTGGAGGTTGTTATTTAGGACCCCGCTGTGTCAACTCCTTAACGTCTCACACACACATATTCCAAAGGGAAGGAAACAAACAGTGACATTCCTCAGACACCATTTCCCTACAGTATTCTTGACCTAATAAAAGCTGTTACTATTCACATAAATTAACATTGTATATCTTTACACTTTCTGGTCCTTGCTGCAACCAAACACGGGCACATACAGACTCTCAAGTCCCTGTGCCAAAGAACAAATGTGCAACTGTAGCCCTTTTACAAAAGGGCAACGCAAAAGAATCACTCTGAGTGCTCTGTGCTGCTACCTCTCTGCCTTTTTACAGTAATAATGATGATAATAAATTAATTTATTCCACCACGACATGCTAAATCCCCTGGCAAAGTCCGGTCCGCTCCAGTTTGGAATGACTTGGCTCACCAACCTGTTTATAATAGTACTAAAATGCATGAGCTGGATCTGACAAAGGAACCCTCACTCCCACCCCCTATGTTCCCTTTCGTCCTCCATCCTTCCATTCCATGTCCTCTCTGGAGCTTGGCCACACTCCCGCCCTCCTCCGGTCCTCCGTCAGCCGTGTTTGGAAAAATAAACGGAGCGGCTGAAGAAGGTCAGCAGCAGAAAGCGACCAGCGGTGGAGCTGAAGGGAGAAGTGTTGATGTGTCTACTGCTGGTGCCTGACCCTTAGCACTGGCTATGGACAGAGGGACACAGAGCACACACACACACACATACTCTCTTTCCTCCACTGAGAGAGAGGATAGGAGTCTCTGTGTATGACTCTGACCCAGGAAATAGCAGGAATGTGGAGGGACAGTGTCAGAGCTATGGGAGGTCTGCATGCCCGTCCAGCCATACAACTGCAAAGAAGCCTCACAATGTGCAGAGGCACTCCATACATCATCCCATATATGTAATGCCACACACCAACGTCCACATACCACACACATAAACTGTATGTCAAGTCTGTCAAATCACACACAGTCACACTTTGTACTGCAACGCAACAACAGACATTAAAGTGCAACAGGGTCAATGTCAGTGAGTATGTCAGTTATGGGGGGGGGTTAGTGGTTGCACACTGATGCAGTACTCACCCACTGGAAGTGCTGAGTGTCACCGAGCTGACCGAAGAGCTCAGCTTCCTGCTGTCCCAAAGCCTCACCTCCCGACTACGCATCTACACACACACAAACATGAGAAGTTAAGTGCTGTAAACACAAGAATTCAAACCAACCAATGAGGTGATACAAACTAAATGAGAGACAGTTAATTAGTATGTATTGTTCTTTCAGTATGTCTTATATTTGTGTGTCTATTTTAGCTCACCAGTTTTGAAATGGTTTCTCAAGAAGGTACATTTATGAATCATCATGATTTTGAGCCATCGCTGACAGATGCATTAATGTACAATAGTGATTTTCACTTATTTTCATCTCAATTAATCGGAATTTCACATTATAGACACGCACACACACGCACTTGTTTCATTACATGAAATAACACACATTAGAAACACTGGAATCCTGGTCAATATAAGATGTACATGTGCGTCTAACAAGCTGTGCCTAAGAGTTTCTCACCATATCGAAGCCGGTGGTGAGTAAAAAGTCGTCTTTGGCCCACAGGATCCTTGAATCCTTGTTGCTCTGAAGGCTCTTGGCACTCTGCGGGACAAAAAATACACACTTTTTTAATCAGATGACAAAATAAGACAAATTAAAACATCTTACTTAATTACTTCTACTACTTATTCAAGTCAATGTCTCTATGATGACCCATAACTTTAAACATATGCTTGAGGTATAGTTCAAGATAACGACGGGGGTGATGAGTGAATGATTTGCAGGGAAGAGAAAAAGACAGAAAGGAAGGAAGGAAGACAGACAGGACTATTCCTAGGTGCCTCTGACAGATCCCTGTGGCTGAACAGAACAGGACTTGTCCAATGAAAGGAGCGCTTGTTATTGTTGATATAGCAGACAAGGTGACTTCTGCCCCAAGTGCAGCTTAGATTACCAAACTGTGACACTGCATCTGAACTGAGACTTTGTTTTGTACATAGTTTCCATGGGGAATATGTGTCAAAACAGCACTGCCATGTTGCGTTTGATGGGTGGCGTACAGGTACAAATGACACATGTTGTCAGAGGTAATGGCTGAAAACAACGGAGTGTTGAAACAAGAGAATGTGCATTTTTGTAAAAACAACATGTAAAAGCTGAGCAAGAGGCAAGTGAAAGGGGACCATGAAAGAAAGTTAATGTGCTGGGTTTTCTACACATTGTACTCAACACTGTGTTGTTCTTGAATTGTACTGTAGTTATAAAGGTGAAGACAAAAGAAGAGACAAGATGCACAAGTCTGACCATCATTGAACTACTTGAAAGTATGGTTCCTAAGTAAGCAGGGCTTTAAAAAGCCTCAAAATCCTGCTATTTAGAGCTTATCTGTCATGTCCTAAGTACTTGCAATGTCTCAAAGCCAGTCAGTTAGTGAGTCCCTTGGTATCTGTGTACAAATACTAGAGTTACATTGAGCTTTCCCACGAGGCACGGAGGTCAACGATGAAGTTTCCGTGGAACAGGAGCCTTTAGCCCCTCAGCCCACTGTGTCTCCCCAAATTACTGTTGTCATTTTTATAGCTGCACTAACCATGAGGAGCATGGCTGGACAGCAAGAGGACAGAAGCTTATTTTCTAAGGCTTAACACTCAGGAGTGTGCCGCCTCATTCTCATGTCACCGTTAAATGGCCACAGATGACAAATTGTGAAAACAAATGGGGGGAACTTGAGCTGCCATGTTGCACCATGTTGCATTGTACAACCTCTATTAATGTACGGTAGGGCTATGTTTGCTTGGGCAAATGGGGATGAGCACAGTAATATTGAATCCATGTGAAACACACATGTGTGCCCTATCAATTCTAACTCAAAGCCCACTTCCTTTTCCTTTCTGACGTCATTCTCGCCACATGCCCAGCTCGGTGGTTTCAAAAATCGACTGCTGAGAGGGGAAAATGGAGGGTCTGGTAATTTAAATTTCTTTAAACTGTCTAAATAAATCAAACATTTCATCGCTGCTTGCTCTTCCTAAATCCTTTCCAGGTTGCTCTCCAGTGCATGTGGACAATAAATGACACACACATGTTAGTTTGGTCTTGGTGAAGCAGGAGTTCTTGGGGACAGAAGAACATGGAGGATACGGGTGGTCATTTTTAGTCTGTGGAATTGCTGGTTGTTCTATTGATTTCAATGAAAAGGAATTTTAAAAGTTCACTCCCTTCCCTGGGGGAGTAGTGTAATTGCATCTTATCTGGTTTAGTAGATAAAGATATGTAGAAATGTGGCACTAATTTTAAGATGAATCATTTCTTGGTCAGCATCCACGCGGGGCAGTGACTAAGCACATGCAGTATCTAAACAATCATGTTGTTCAGTTTTGCACTGTTAAAAAAATACCCAAGTAACGTTTGGACTATAGGTGACTAAATGCAAATTAGTAATGTAACTACTAGGTATGTAATTTTGACAAAGCTGGGCTGTTTCACCTGCTTCTAGTGTTTAAAGTCTTTATTTATACATCTATGAAATTTAAAACATTAATATAGCAGCAAACAACAATTTCCTACATGGAATCCTGAGTAAAGATTGACGTCACACTCCCTCTGCCTGTGTTGTTATCCAAGCCTTGATGTGCTTTGTTTACAAAGCCGGGCTGGCCGCGCAGGCAAGTAATTGCATGTGAGTCCCTCTGTGTGCAACTATGTAGAGCAACTGAAACAGCTGTTTTTCTCATCTGTTGGAACAGCAGAAAGTCTAACAAAGAAGGTTTTTGTGAGTAATATTTTGTTGAAGTTACAATGTTACAATGCCCTGCAAAGAAATTACTGATTTTCTCTGTGGAGTCTGGTGGCAAGCGATATTGATAGTGATAGCTGATTCTGCTTAAACAAAAGGTCTATTCCTATAGGGATCCTCTTCATAATATTGTCATTGTCAGACATTTAGAATATGATGATTGATGATTGTTGAAAGAAAGTTGGCAACCTCATTGTGACAACAAGACTACAGGAAGATACTGCACCCAGCTGATGTTTGCCTGATGTTTTTACATTCCTGCTACTGTACAAATAAAATAAAAATAGCTTAGAACATGTAAATCAGTGAGCTTTAGAGGTGATAGTAGGTGGATTTTTTTTAACCCTAGAATGAGCTGGGCTAGTTGTTTTCCTCTGCTTCCAGTCTTCAAGCTAAGCAAAGCTGATCACCTCCTGCCTCTAGCTCTGTAACTAAAGGCACAGATATGTCTAAAATTATAAAAGCAAATAAGCTCAGGCTCCATACCACACATCTCTTTCCTGGATACATAAACATGAAAGGAAAAAAAAATGTCCAAATTTTAAGCTGAAAGATTTTCAAGATTGTTCCTAAAATGTTTGACTTTGACCACTGAATATAAAACTTATGCCAAGACTCCTGTGCTGGAACCATCCTTGTGTCGGTGAAGCAGAACAAACTATAAATCATAAGCAGTCAGTTGAATGTGTGCTCATAGGCCAAACTGGTGGTTGAAACCAAATTTATTGCTCTCAGCTCTAAGGGGACTTGACATTGTTATACATGTTGAGAGCACACGCCGACATCAAATAAGGGTTTTAAAAAGGGAAATTCTCAGATGTACAATTCTGCACCTCTCAGGGATGATATGTCTTTGTTCATACCAGCGTTTTATCTGACACCATCTGTATGCAATACAGATGTTTTGTGGCTCCTGGTGGGCTCCAAAATAGCTTTATCCACTAAGAGGGATTAGAAAACACTCCACTGACCTGGCTCTCAAACACGTTTCAGAAGTTACACTACCAAAGAGCTGACAGAGTTGATAATAAGTCCTGGATTGAATAAACACTTAAGTTGTGACTCAAGATCATTTCTCAGCCCGCCGTCAGACAGTATGCCTCGTGCAGGTAACTGAACTCATATTTGCCTTGATAAGTCCTTGCAAGTGAGTCAGTTGAAAAAAATCCCAGATGTATGAGAGAGGTCCAGAGTAAACTAAGACTTCCAAAAAAGCAATAGATCAGAAAAGAGCCAGGGAAGGAGAAAGGCTAAAACCAGTACGGTATAAACAGACACGGAGAGAATTCATTGCCATTGGGCTGTTCATCACCGGCACCACTGGTTGATTTCCTTCCAGGGGCAAGACAATGCAGGGGTGGCACTCTGACCAAACTAGGAGCAAATTGAGCTCTGACTATTTTAATCTACTGAGGGTCTGTTTAACATGTGGTGTCTGATTCATATTAATGGCTACCAGCAGGCAGTTCCAGTTGTGTTCATATTACATGCAAGAGTAAGCAACACAAATTCTGGATCTTTACTTTTTTTTGCCATATTCAGTCGTGCTGATCGATTGCGGAGCACTAGATGAGCGTGTCAGAGTCACATCTGTATTTCCCAAAGCCTCATTGTAATTAATAATAAGCCGAAGAGTAGCCTCACGGGTGAAAAAAGGCTGCGTTCAGCTCTCTCAAATGGAAACAGTGTAGTTAAGAAAGCTGCAGCGAAAGAATGCAGCATTCCAAGATACAAAAAGAAGGTGAACCGGGTTAAACTTTGGCTACAATTCAATGAGGCATCATGTGCACATAAACTCTGTATTTCGACCATTCACCTCACACTTGTCAGGACAAAAGATTAAATAATTGGTGATGTGATAACTTTCCAGGGTTGTAAAATCCTGTCCTTGGGGGCTCAGCCTTAGAGATAGGGTAAGAAGTTAGTTCTGCAGGTATCTGTAGTACTGGACAAATCAAAACTGATGGTGACAGGCTTGATGAAAAGCCAGAAGATGACCAAGGTTATCAGAATTAATTCTCAGTGCAATATGAATGTGTCACCGAAGTCATTAGGATTAATCCTCTGAGCATACCGGATAGCTGCACCCAATTTCAGTCCATCCAACAGATGTCAAGACATTTTACCAATAACCAAAATTGTTAACCTGTTGGCACTAAAGGTAAAATCAGGGGATCACTAAATTCAGTGGGATTCTGGGGACCATAAATTTCCATAAAATAACTTCCATCTAATAGTTTATGAGTCTATACCGAAGGCCATTAGAGCTATGCCACTCAAAAACACAATTAGGACTCTACAGAGACTTCAAAACATTTAGCTCTGTGTCTATCAAGTGGAGAAGACAAAATTTCTCCTTCAAGAGATCAATAAAAAAAAATAAAAAAAAACTCAGAAAATATCACCTTTCTATGAACCGTCTCTGTAGCAGACAGGCTTAGTTTTGCCATTACAGCATCCCTCAGGCCTTCTCTCCACTGCCTGAGCCAAGTAGCTCGAGGGCTGAAGGCAAATAAACCGTCTTGACGTCTCCCCACGGCAAACAGCTATGATGTCATCCTTCACCCGGATATGAAGGCGCGTGCAGCTTTGAGGCTTTTGATTAAGATGTCATCAGGGCTTTTGGCGGCAGGAGTAACACAAGTGCAATTGAGGATTAGGGGGTTGTGCTGGGCCTCCGCTCACCTTTTCCCAATAAACAGTGTTTCAGCTTAAGGAAGCGTAACGCAGCCGTCAGAGAGCTACATTACTACTAACACCCCGGGGCAGCCAGAGGACACAACATCTGGACCTTGTGTGTGTGTGTATATAAATGTTGCCAAACAGTATTGCTCCTCTGCAGTCATAAATTTAACTCAAATCCCATTCACCTAAAGCCCCCCTCCACACAGCTCAACTTCACCGACATGCTACAAATCGATCATGACACACTTTGAAAACTGGGAGAAAAAGAGAGAGGGGGTGAGAAAAGGGAAAAAAAAAATAGAAAAATAAGACAAATGTTTTTTTTAGCAGCCGAACAAAGGATCCAAGCTGATGGAATTCGCACAGAAGGACAGAGAGAGAAAAGAGAAATGGTTCATGACTTGACCAAATACGGAGGAGGTGTAAAGAATCAGTTAAACCTGTTTGAGTGACTGGCTCACACACACACAATAAAGGAAGTGGAGGAAATGACATCACATCTGGAAAAAGAATACTATCAACACAGGTGTCTGCGACAGTATGTGGAAATGAACTCAGTCTAGTAACTATGAAGAGGGAATGTGCAAGAAGAAGAAAAACAAAAATGAAGAACGCGTTGCTGGCAATGATAATGAAAATCAAATTCAAATCACCAGGCAGGGTTTACACGATGGTTAAACACTTCAGACAGATGTAGACGCGGGAAAGTGCCAGTCAGCAGTTTGGCCAATTATGGTTTTATAGGTCTATTAAATATCCTCTCCCAATATAAACAAATGAGGATCGCTCCATCTCCTTCTGTCCTTCTCCCCCCGATATTTAACTTTTGAACTTCAACAGACGGTGCGCACATCTGTGTCACTCACGGAGAATGTTGATTCACCCACCGGGCCGAATATCAGGTGTCTGTATGCACATATGGGAACTATCACAATCTCTGCATCTCCCTCTGTCTCTCCCTCTGACTCTTTTTCTGTCTGTCTTTGCACCACTTTCTACATCAGCTACATGCAAGTGTAGGTAACAATGAGCAGCAGAGATGCAGAAATCAATTTGGTGTCCTGGAAGATGGAGTGTTTTTTTTCCCCCAAATGTATCCCGTATAACGGCAGATCTTCCAGTCTTATAATAACTGTTTAGTAGGAGTACACAACTGACAATTATCTAATGATAATTGTCAGTTGTGTACTCCTACTCATTTAACATCTCACATCAAAAAATCAGCCACTGAGTGTAAGAGAGACAGTTTTTCTTTTGTGGCTGATGGTTTTCTTTTTTGGCTTTTTTTTTAAAAGGAATAGTTCAACATTTTGGGAAATGCCCTCATTTGCTTTCTTGCTTTCTGCTTGATATCACCCATATCTCTCTGTTATATATGATGCTACAGTCAGCAGCTTGTCAGTTAAGTTGTGGTTGTTTAGAGCCATGCTAGCTATATCCCCCTGAAAACCACTCTTTATGCTAAGCTAAGCTAACTGGTTGCTGGTTATAGCTTCATATTTATCATACAGATATGGGAGAGGTAGTGATCTTCTCATCTAACACAAAACAGTAAATTAGCATCCCAAAACGTCAAACTACTTAAGAAAAGAAAGAAGACTTGTGACAAGAAAAAAACTTTAAAGGTACAGTGTGTAAGATTTGGGGCCTCTATTTTTAGAATAAGGAAAACATGGAATATAATATTTATAACTATGTTTTGATGCATGTATAATCACCTGAAAATAAGAATCTTTTTATATTTGTTACTTAAAAAATATCCTTTTATATCTACGGTGGGAGAGGGTCCCCTTTCATGGAGGCCGCCATGTTGAAACACCTTATTTATACAGTAGTCCAGAACAGACAAACTAAACACTGACTCTAAACAGGGTCCTTAAAGTGTTCTTTCTCCTTTACATTAGGAAGGTGAGGGTGATGTGAGGAGATTACAATGCAGTGATTGGACCACTAAATGCAACTAAATTCTACACACTGTACCTTTAAAACGTTGACTGCTGGTTCTTCTACAGTTCTTATCCTTGGTTTGCTGTGTGAGTGTAACAGACAACACTGCACCATATATAGACCCAGCTGCAGCCACTCATCTCTTTAACCTGCTCCTCATTTTCTCCTCTCTCTGTCTTTCCACTCTTCTCACAGCATCATCATTCTTTTCCTTTAATTTCACCTCCTCTAATCAATAACCGTGACCTTGTAGCTTTCATCACCCCTGAAACAGACTCCCTCTCGGACTTTTTATCCTCGGCTAATTAGTCATTTCAGCAATTACTGGGTTTGCTCCATCCTGTTCCGTCTTCATGGCTCATTTAAGTTGCATTTCTGAGTCAGGATTTACTATCTTGAATGTAACTCTGACTTTACAGAAGCAGACAGGCTTCTAGAAATAGGACGGGGGGGGGGGGGGGGGGGGGGGGGGGGGGGGGGGGGGGGGAGAAGAACTAGGGGGGGTAGAAGATGGAAATCAAACCATCCATTTTATTCTTTCATTTCCTGCGCCGACTACCGCCACTTTTTCTCCGTTAATTGGAACCATCTTATGTTTCGCTCATTTCTCCAAAAAGTCCAGAAGCCACAAGCCGTTCCCCTATTTTTCCATAGTTCTCCTTCCTCTGCTCTCTCCCTTCCTGAAGATGAAAATTAATGTGCAAGGTCAGAAGCTGGGCAGGGAGAGTAATCTAAGGAAAATGACAACACGGAGTAAATCCTTAGCTGCAGCTGTAATAGCATAAATCTGGGAACTTACCCTTCTGACAGGAGAGGGTTATACATCTTGAACTCACGATGAACAACACAGTCAGCCTATACAGTACATACAATCTCCAAACATTCCTTTAGTAGCAACATTAAAATACACAATAACCAATTTGTAGCTTTAAATCTCAGCTAAGTCCCACTTGACTACTGATTCACCTCTCAGACTGTTACTGCCATCAACCTTTTTTTCATATTTGTCTTGCCTGCAGTCATTCTTTCCCCCCCCGTCTCATTTCCTTTGTGTCAGCAAGTAAAAAGCACCGTGCAGTAAAATCTAGCTGAGATGTGGGCCAACGGGACAATGAGCACAGCTACAGGTCCAGGTCTACTCTACAGACACACCAGGCAAGACCTGCAGCCCCTCAGGACGGTCTAGTGAATTGGACTGATCCCCAGTTAAATATAGTATCCAGCTAGAATGGGAACTCCAGAAGTCTTTTCCCTCGGCCAGTTGTTTGGATTTTTTTCCTTTCGTATCCCTGCAGTCTTCCTCTTAGCCTTAATGGGAACAAGCATGGAGGGATAAAGACAGGACACAGAGACGGATAGAGAGATGAACAGTGAGAGAAAGGGGCTTTATATACAAGGCACATCAATCTTTTGGGGGATCAGGAGGTATTTCCTCAATTTCATCCTACACACTCCCCAAATACTACATGTCCTATGTATCATATATCCTATATTTCCTATATTGTAAGGTGACAGGTGCAATGCTGACATGAATGTTGTTACAGTTTCACTTTTGGCTTCAGGAATAAATAAATCATGACAGATCCAAAAGCCACATTTTACATACATCTACTGCAAATAGGTCTATCACATATGACTAAGAAAATCAGCAAATCTTCACATTTGAGAAGCTGGAACCAAAATAGATACCTATTAATTTTCTGTCATTCAACTACTCAATCAATTAATTATTTTAGCTCTACACCTTAAGCTCTCTAACAATACTTGGATCAATAATTAGACACAGAGCTTGCTCAGCGTCTGTGCACCATGGAGAATTTCTTAGAGATTGATCACCGCTGACTGCCTGCCTCAGAGACGTCACCCTGTGTTTTAAGAGGGCAGGAAAAAATACTGGCCTTAGAAATCATTCTTCCCATTGGAAAAATAAATCAAGTGGGGAAAAGAGGTAGATGGGGAAAAAAAGGGGGTTTAACAAGAGATTGGCTCCCTTTTGGATCGTGAATGACAGAAGTAAAAAGAAAGAGATTAGAAAGTGTGAGGAAGAAAAAGAGAGCGAAGCAGTGAATGAGAGATAAATAGAGCTTCCGCATAGGTAAGAAAGATGACTTGGGGCTGCATTGAGTATAAAATGTCTGGTTTGTCCATGAATGGCTAAAAACACAGACAGGAAAAATGGTCGTATGTATAAGCACTCTTGTAGCCGCAGTGTAAGAGGCCTCACTTTCTCACCAGTGTAGGCTTTCAAGAGCTGGCCCTATGCTACCACTGCTGCTGCAGTCATGTGTTTGCTTCAGTTTTTGTTCAGTCAACAACATTTTAATTCATTCATTCACTTTTCATATCGTCTAAATGAAAAGGGCTCCAATTATTTAAAATGGGGGATTTCATATATTTTTTACATGTGTCAGTTGATAATGAACCATGAAAGTGGCTGGACACACACAACAAATATCAAACATTGCAAGTAATGTATGTCCGGTCCTTTAAGATTCGGTGGAGAAGAAGTAATCTTATCCAGCATGTGAATTTGTTGAGGAATCTGACGCGGCAGGTGTAAAAACCATTACGCAGTCTGAGCTAGTGCAGGTTGTTTTCTATCCATTCACAAGCATTCGCTCAACAGATGTAGCCAAGAATCACTTGTTTTTTATTTTACTTATTTTGGATGACTACAGACAAGAAGAGGTCATCTGCCCAAGCATAAGAGATTGATGGTAGATTTATTTTCAGACTCTCAAAGCATTTAGAAAAAGGGCCAGCTAAACCAAGTGGTGTAAAATGTTGAATTATAGGAAGTAAATAATCCCTTAATCCCATGGGGTTCTCTAATATTATTACCAGAGTCATGAATCATACATCAGGATGTCATGAAATGTTTTCCAAACTCAACTTTGAGTTCTCCTTAACGTTTTTCAAAACTAGGTTTTGTGTGCAGTTCGGCAGATTTGTGATTTTTGGTCCACGCAGGGTGAACAAATCAGTTTAACTGCCCTACTAAGTGAAATGAAACACTGAAGTGGTAGAAAGGCTGTGATTATTGAGCCACGGTGCTAATTGGGCCGTGTGGCCACAGTCGGGGTTCCGGCCAGCCAATCGTGCCAGTTTGGGCTGTGGTCACCCCTCTCTGGGGCCAGGGGTACAACAGATTGGGCTCCATCTCACCACACTGTGGGGGGACTGGCACCAATTGTAGTGTGCCTACTGGCAGGGGCCTCCCTGAGGGAAAACTACCCAAGGTCACAGAGGCTGGTCTTGGATCAGAACACCATACAGAGCTAATCGGTTCCTGGAACTAACATGATTGACGGGACCACTGAATTGCCCGAATCTGTGTTTCGGTCCAAAAGAAGCACTAGAGAGCCAGAGGAGATTTCAAGTGCATGTTTGGTGATCTCCAGGGTTTTTGATGGTTATTGTGGTTGAGGTTCAAGCAATGAATATTCTAGAGATGCACTTAGTGGCTAGGTCCTTTAAATCCAAACAGAGATCCATGGGGCAGGACAGGGCCCTAATGACAGAGGGAGGAATGATGCTGCTGACGACAGCAAGAACTTCGACACCCGGGGCTGATGAGAATCTGCACGCCAGACCTGCTTCGTAAAAACAAAGAGATGATTCTTTGCGAGGGTTCTTATGAAAAGAGGGTGTATTAGACAGAGCGGGAGCACACAATACACAACCAATCATGCCCACACTGTTGGAGACACCACGAAGCCCCTCAATCCCTGTCCAGTGCCTGTTGTCATTTACAGCCCTTTCACAGCTGCCATGGATACAGTTGGCTGGCTGTACTCCCTCCCTGAAACCACATCAGAGAGGTTTCACATCTTCAAAGTACCCCCACACACTTGTATAGAAGTATGAATTGTGCAGAGTGGGATCCACAGGAGGCACATGTGTGCAAGGCATGTCATGTTCATGTCATTTATGCGAAATCATGGAATCCTTTATTTAATGTGTGAAGAGTAAGCACGTTCTTAATCTATTGTTTGTTTGCTTTAATCATAGTGTGATATTGGAACTTTCCTTGAGACACGGGACTTCAGAAATAATTAATGTCACAGCAAAAGTCTTCAGTGAATGGGAGATAAACAAGGTTAATGTGATTATGATTACAGCAGCAAGTGTTAGCCTAAAGGGACATACATGTGCAGTGAGATCAAATGTGTAACATGCTACCCAGTGCGTAGGCTTACATCTTTTGAAAGCTGGGTATCATTACAGCCCAAGTGTTGACCCCTGGCATAGTGTATGTGCAGCAGCAGAGCACGGGGCAGCTGACTGACAACTTGATTAAGTACCTCATCTCCACTATGCCAACAAACAGCTCAATCTTCTGCCGCTGCTTACACTGCTCCAAGCCCTCCCAAAGCTTACTTTTTCCCAACACTCAACAGCTTCCCTCATCGAGAACTTCCATTTAGCTCTTGCATGAAACCACAAATTGTAGCAGAACCTGTTGTCTTAAGAAGCTCAATTAGTAAAAGATGACCTAAGTTGGCTTTTGTTGGAAAAGGATGTGGCATTTATAAGACATGTGTGAACCAGATTTCACAGAAACAGTGGGCATATGTTTCCCCTGAGCTCATTATGAGTACCGCTCATTTTCTTTGGCCTCTGAGAAGAAAAACACTGAGTGCAATACAGGTATGCACACCTGTGTCCCCTTTTCATAACCTGTGGTAAACAGCAGCTGCACCAGGGTACGGTGCATTCTTCTCAAACAACCCCTGGGAAAGACTACAGGGTAAATTGTTTCATGGAGTTGTCTAAATCGGACCCTTCAATCTATGTATTCTGCAGCAACACACCAGTCCCAAATATTCCCCTTTGCTTTAAAAACATGCATCACATTTATTTCAAGGTTCAAAAGTCACACCTATGTATCTTAGCACCGATCATGACTGACTGTTTAGTCAATTTACTTAATTTTGATCAGTTATTTGGGACTATGTAACATGGAGGTGAAAAAAAAAGTAATGTTTAGTTAGAGTTTGCACTCCACATTTACACTAAATTCTCTCATTCACTGATGATTTATGGCTTTGATTTATTGGATTTTAGTACAATGCCACTTTGCTGTTATTCAACCTGATCTGTTCTGTTATTTTGCCAATTATCTCTAATTACATAATCACCATTTTATTTTTTCGCATTTTAATGAGTTTGACATAAGATTTAACATTCAACAAATGTATGGTAGAAAACTGTATTAAAGTTTTGAAAGCTGTAAAGTTCTGTGATTATTCATAATGATTACAGAAGACTGCTGAAATAATGGAAACTCTTACAAATAATTATTTTACAAGTACCAGGTGAAGTAATCCCTGTCAGGCAAAATGTTTCACATTAAAGACTCTATTAGTAGGCAACAAGTTGGATGCACATGGCTTTTTTTTTGTTTTGTGGGAGCATCTCCTGATCCCCAGGGTGCAGCGCAGAGTCAACAAGATGTCTTAAAACTCTCACCTCTCGTAAGCAACACCACTGTCTGACCTCTTAGCTAACCACCAGTATGAGTAAAATAGCATATGGCAAAAGCTCTGGCTGACCAGGATACAGTAATTGAAACAGCACCAGCGTTTGGTCAAACTAAGGTCAGCTAGTCTAGCCACTGATGGAGCCCACGCTGCACTTTATTTCCCTCTGAGCTCAGCTGTGTCCCAGGTCCTGTTCTCGCTCTGTTCTGTGTCTATAATTATTTTATGCATACATATTTCTGATTGTGTATGTTGCTATATGCACACAGCATGTATTTAACTCACCACGATGACCAACAAAGGTCTGATGCACACAATACCAACCCGTATTCTTAGTACAAACATCAATTCACACACAAACAACGCCTGCTGCTTTCTGCTACTTGCATGCTGCAAAAACCACACACACACTTAACAAATAAACCACAGTCATTGATCATTTGCTAAACAACACAGGGTCAAGAAGATAGACGACAAGCTATATGACACCTCATTTGGGGTGTTGTGGCTGTTGAAAGGCATGAAAAAGAATGAATTCTCACAAATCCTGTAATTGTACCTCCAGGAGCAGCAGACTTCGGCCAAGTTTAAAGCAAAGACAGAGAAACAATTTGCTGTTCTAAATAAGATGGATAATATAAGCAAAGTGGTGCAGTGGGTGATTAAAGCCACATTGTAGTTCCTGAAATGTGAAGCAGAGATAAAGAAAGCAAACTGAGGTGAAGTCACATGGGAGCTGTGAAAGGGTGAAACTGTGCTGATCTTAATGTTATGATTCATTTCTTACATTAAATCAATCAGGAAGTTTTCCTCCCATTCAAAAATGATGACAGAAACTTCCCAAAACAAGTAATTCCCCTGTGAGCTGATCTCATTAACAAGTAACAATGATTATTTCATTATTGAATATTTAATCTTAATCTTTCAGCTTCTCGTCCCTAAAATCTGAGAAAGATTCAGACAAAGCATGACCGACAACTGTAGAAAGACACTAATTCCCATGACAATGAATCTTCAATCTAAAGATGCAGCAAGAGAAGGAGCTAATCATCATCCATTTTTGGCTCCAGGTGTCATCCACATGTGCGCATAGGGCCCTAAATAGTTGGAAAATAAAAGTCCCAGAGCAGCCAACAAACTAATGAGGCCTCCGCTCACAAACAACACACACATGTGAGCAAAGAGCTCTGTTGCTGCCAGCTGGCACCCACTCTTACTCCTTTGCTCCAAAAAAATACTTCACAGCACACACCCACAAACACTCGCACACACACACTCAAAGACAAACCCTGTTAATTTGCTAAAGCAGCTAAAACCCCCTTCAAACATTAAATCTCTTTTGACCTTGTACTTTTTGACCCCCTCAGCTCCTTTTCCAGCAACCAACATTCATTAACTCATCCTTCTGTTTATACCCAGACACACAAGACGTAATTTAAACATGACGGAAAACCAAACCCAAGGTAAGATTATCTCTTAATTTACGATGAAAATAAGTACATAGAGGAGTTAAGCCATAAAAAATAAGCACTGATGCATCAACTGTAACTGAGACTCCATCCAGCGTAGTGATGGAATATCCAGATTTTATGCCACTGTTTTGCTGAGCTGTCCAGGACATCAGAAATCCTGTTCCCTCATTAGGAAAGATTCCTTTCAGCTCAACCAGAATCCCTCAAGCTATAACCAACACTGGCAGTGGGGTGGCCAGAATCACAGGCAGCTGAGAGATGGAGAGAGACAGAGAAGAAGAAAGACAGAAGAAAAGGAGGGAGGGGACCCACGACATCTGGGCTGAATCACCAGGTCCTGAACCCAGCAGGGTTCAGTGGAGAAAGGCATCGGCACGAGGCATCATGCATGAGGGCAATTTGGAAAGAAGGTGAGTATATAGTGAGAGACAAACCACAAGAGTGAGACAATGGAGGGAGTGACAGAAAAAGACATATGTGCACTTATGCTTAAGAAGAAACAGAGCTGCAGAAATGAACTCATCTGAGCTATTTTAACACTTGAATAAATGCATTGTCATGTAGCGTGACAAAGCTTGAAATGTCAAGACAAGCTCTGACTAACAAGATGTGACACGTGGGTACACTATTATCAGCCGGGAGGAGGTCAAAGGTCAAAGGGATTACATTGGTTAGATCTGGATCGACCTACAAATTGGCAGCTTGACCTTTGCACAATCAAAGACATACTTCTTGCCAGGTGACTTGCCAGATTCCTACAATCAGAGAATGATATCAGTGTATCATGATGTTGCTATGATGAAAATAACAAAAATGTGCCTCCCAGTCATCACTGTTAATATTTGTGAAATTTGTTTATATACTATCTTGCACTGTGGTGTTAAATTGTGTGCTTTGTGCCATCACACATTCAGTAGGGAGGTGGAAATATTATGAGGAAAATGCTGCTGTGTGTACAGAGGAATATTTCTGCTATGTCATGTTTACACATGGAAAGAGAAATTGATGTTAAACACAGATTTTTACTGTTAAATTCGTGTTTGACAGCCATGCTACACATGCTGGAACAGTATACGTTATGTTGTCATGAATGGTTGTGTTCCAGCCAACCGGGTATATTGGTTATATAGACGAATAGTTTTTAAAACACAGAAGCATTTTTGGCTTGGTTTGAGGTCAAATTATGCAGCTTGTGTAGCTGGAATTTGGAGCTCAGTGTTGAGTAAGGCTGTGACATATTCTTGGAATGAGCCCCTGTTCTTTATAGACATTATGTTTCACATTTCTCAATGTTGACTCCATATTCCTGTGGTGTTAGTATTAGACATTCTCCAAACTCTAAACAATCACCATTCTGCGGAAAGTATCAAAATCCCATTCTCTGGCAAGCGCTAACATTCTGTGAGAAGAAATAATTTGTTGGTACAACAGAATACTAAGCATTTCTGGGATTGAGAAAGGAATTTCCACATGTGTATCGACATCTGATCAGGATTTTCTATTCCTTTGAAAACTGAAGTATAAATGTGTCTTTGTGCCTGCCCTCCCCAACCCATGTGATTCCAACTCAATGTGCTTCAGGTGCTTTGTCATTTCAATTCAACAATGAATCAATTAGTCAATAAAATGCCCCCCAAAATATCCATCACTATTTTCTCAGAAGCCCAAAGATATTCGGCTTGCAAAACAACAGAAAAAAAGCAGCAAATCCTCACAGGACCAATCAACTGTTTGATAACTCAGCCAAGTTAATAACTTATAGTAAACAATTATCAATCCATTAGTGAACTTAACACTACGTTTATACGTGGAAAACTAATTTATACATTTTAGAGTCCAGCCCATATTGGTGTTTCGAGGCAGAGAACAATATAAATATTCAAAAATAATAAAGGAGGTTAAAGTGGGCCGGAACACTCCGGAACGGCATTAAATGAGCAGGAGAAAAGGAGTTAAAAATGAGACTTAAAATTAATTTTTAAGTTTTAATGTTTAATGTAAAGTTTTAACTGGTTGGTGGTGAAGGAAAAGATTGTTTTTACGTATCTATTTTAAACATTTAACTTGACTTGTCTAATAACATTTTATTACATTATGTCAGTTTTTGGTCTCTTAAACCTTAGCATGCATTAAGAAATTTTAAAATTTAAATTCAAAATAAATTTAACATACAGCCCAAAAACATGGCTGCATGTTAATGATCTAACACCGATATCACAGTTGAAATCTATGGGACGGTGACACCTGTCCAAGTAGAAGAACAGCAGTTCAACAAGCAGTTCAGTTCAGCTCACCCCCGCCACACCACACCAAGATTATATAAGCACAAACACTAAAATTAAGTTCTTCCATTTCACTTCATCTTTCTGAATGTTTCTCCTTCACGGCTCTCACTCTCTCTCTGCATCAACATCTGTGATACAAACTGAAGTCTTCTGCAAGAGTGAAAGAGCCTCATTGTGCTGTCTGCCAGAGTCTACATACGCACATGCACACGCACAAAGCTCCCTATGCCTGCCGGTAGTTTATTCTGCCTGTAATGAGAAATCTGAGCATGTACACTCGCCCCCCACCACCCAAACACACACACACTTTTCTAATTATAAGAAGTCAAAGACACATAGACAACACAGACGTATAAATGTTTATTATGCCTGAAATGAGAAAGTATGGAGAAACACGCACACCTACCAGGGAGTTCAGTCTGTCTAATTTATGACAGGATATAAAAGATGGTATGAGTGGCTATGCGCAGCCACCTATAGTAGTGAAACCGCTGTGCTTTTCCTTGGCCCTGCCTAGCGCTCCCTCCTCAAGTCCAAACCATTCCAGCTCGTGGTCCTCTCTAATTTCACCCAAAGCAGCAGAAGCTTGAGCTGAAAAAGAGGAATCTGGCCCCCAAGTCCAGCAAACTATTCCCTTTTCCTGTCTCCCTCCTCTACCAGCGACCACAGATCGACAGCTCTACAGCCAGCACTGGCCCAAAACTATGAGGGGTATTTTCAGCACTGTAATTTGAAGAACACATGGTATACGCACAGACACACACTCACATACAGAATAACACACTCAGCAAATACACAGACATTGGGGATAAATCAAAAGATGCATTGAGACAGGAGAGGAGACGCAATTGCCCGCTGAGGCACGTGTCCTTACATCCATGAAACACCTCGCTCCACCAGGATCAGGTCAGCCAGTGCGCCTGTTCTCACTGAGGTCTTAGCAGTCGTGTAGCCCAGTACAGGAAAGCAGGGCGGAGGCCTAACTGCATAGAGATGTAAAAGAAACAGATCTGAAAACAAGAGGCCAGTATAGGGATGTTATGGTAGGGAGGGAGGCCAGAACCCAGAATAGCCAAGAGAGTAAAAAAAAACAAAAAAAAAAACAGCTTTAATGCTACATGTGCTGTTTATCTTTGGTGCTCAATGATTCACAGCTTTGCTACCCTTTACACACTTTAAATTGATCTGAATCTTTAATTTAAAAAGCTTTGTCACACTAATAAGACAACTTAATAGCACTGTAAACCACAGTTTCAATCACTTAACAGATGTGTTTTTAATCCACACCTTTTCCCTTTTTTTCTTCCTAAGCTTTAAGTCAAGAGATATGTTGGAACATGTATAAATTATGTCAGCTCAAATTTTTTGTTGAAGTGCCCTTTTAATGGACAAGTGAGGAAGTCAAGCTAAACAGAAAAACAAAACAACAAGACTGTAATCTAAAATCTGTTCTTCAGTAGTGGGACAGGGAGAGAAAGGATGCCACATGAGTGGACACGCACGCTCCCCGAGTGTGCCAACTACCTAAATACAACCGTCTGTATGCTCGTGCACATACATACACACTCGCACTGATTACAGATGCAGTATATACTGCTCCTCCTGTCCAAGACCTTAATTACCCTGCACAGTCTTATTTCCCATAAATACAGCGAGGGCAGGGTTGTAATTAGAGCCTATATTTACCCCACCTGGCTAGAGGAGAACCCAGTTCAGTGCTGCCCACAGGGATGAGCCAGCCCCACTAGACTGTGCTGCCATGGGTGGAATGAGGACAACAGTGGACACACATGAGCTGTGCCATAAATTAGACAGACTCCCAGCACAGGGGGGGCTGGATGCTCGGAAGGACTGCAGCCAGGGGCATCATGTAGGTACACATCCTGTACAAATACAACAGAGTAGCCTCACAGAGATAAAAAGAAAATAAAAAGGTGCGTTCAAGCATGCCACCTCAGCTTGTAAAGTGTAACACTTCCAAGTTTATCAGCTGTTCTAACAGGCAACAAAGTGTAAATACCAGTGGCGGAGTGGAATACATTTCATGAGAAATGCTGAATTTACATTGTAAAATTTGATCCTTTGCTTCTACAAATGGCAGAACTGACAACCAGTGTACCAGTTTTCATATATCTGGTACTGATTATCTTTTATTTGTTCTAGTTCAAGTATGAAAACAATTGTCAACCACTTAAATACAAGTACATAGTAATCAGGACATGGTTACATGATATTTCCAGACTTTATTGATTGACAAGCATTGCCAGAACGATCAATGGAACAACTTATTGGGATAGCCTGGATTTTGGAAAACAATGGAAGAGGATTGCAAATGATGCACTGGTTGTGTCTTTCATATTTGGACAAAAAAGGCTACCAACTTCAGAGGATCCAGTCTCTGAACTCACTAATAGTAAGACTTTAACTTGACAAATGATTAATAGAGGTGAGGTACGTAGCCTCAAACCAGTGGCTGTATAGGAAAAGTATATATACAAACAACATTTGATAAATAAATAGTTTGTGTATTACAGGGCAATACACACACCTCAGAAACTTCATTCCAATGCTCTGCAGCTTCTCGTGAGATATCCTTCCCCAGAAATCTTTTCAGAGAAGAGTTGTGGCTTCTCTTGGTGAGGACAACTGACTGTCTCTCATGTAAAACAGACCTCCCATTGAGGTTTTTACAAATTTCAAATAGCTTGGACACTTCTCTGCCCCTCTCTGTTTGCATTGTGGCTAAAACCGCCTTTTCCCACCATCACATCACATTCACAACAAACTGATCAAAATGCAATCAGGAGAAAGTGGCATTGCTTCACTGTGACATTGCATCACGCACAAACAAACAATTCTGCGGAATCTCCTTGTAACAACTGATACAAATGTGAAATGCTGTGTTTATGTTTTATGGTGTCGAACATCGCTTTGCGGGTCCCTGAGCTTCGCACTCTTCTATGCATCCAAATCACTGGCCTCATTATGTTTCAGTGTGTTTAGGATTCATTGCCCGCACCCTTTTAACCCTCCTTCAGCAGATGGGGTGTTAATAGGAGCGGCAATGGCTCTCCCATTCTCTAGAGAGAGAGAGTCACACATCTGAAAGCTGTCAGGGTGAGGTTCTGCCCACTCAGCTCTCTCCAAAGCCTCTCCAAAGCAGGACCTCAGAGGAGATAGGCAGAGAGCGCAAGAAAGCAAGAGAACATAAAACCAAAAAGGGAAGCGCAGCCCTCTAATAACTTTGATCTGAGTCCTAAGTCTTCTTTGGTTTGGGGTGGTGAAGTCATGTGCAGAGGAGGACAGCATGCTGACTCAGGCTTCTTCACTCCTTGATACTCCTCTCCATGGCAGTCAGAACAGGAGGATTAATGAGAGAGTAGGAAAGAAACAGAAAGAGAGAACACTGCTAGACTTGACTCGATGGGCTCTCTGTAACCTGGTGGCCCAACACCACAGATCATTTTTACATTTAGAATTTTGTTGCGGACATGCTGGGGGGTCTCCCCCACCCTTCGTCTTCTTGTGAGCTGAATTTGAAAATGACAGAGAAAGAGAAGGAGAAAGAAAAGAGGTACAGCTGTACAGTAAGAGCATAAAAACAACACAACTTTATTCGGCCTGTCTTTCATTGTGGTTACTTACTAAATTAAAAACAATACACATGGATCTCTCAGCAACACTGACGCAGTGGCCACACAAATTTCATGTACTGCTGAATGCTGAAAGGTGGTGACGACAGACTGGTTACTTCTTGTAATAATAGCCTACTTTGATTAAAAGCCAGTAAATTGTTGTTGGGGGAGTGATGAGGATAATGCAGCACAGACTAGAATTAGATATGTATATTGTCAAATCCTAATATTTAATTATAGCCGGTAGCAAATGTTCCATAGCATGGTACCACACACACAGCCAGTAAAAAGTATATTTTACTTAAATAAAAGTAAAGTGTATGTAAAAGTACTCTGTTGCAAGTATATATCTTACAGCATAATGCAGGAGCAGATATTATATTATCAAATATTATATTCTTGGATATTTATTACTGATTGGGACACTGTGTAAGCTGAATTTTATTTTTGTAGCTGGTAGAGGTAAAGCTAATATTAGTACTTCATATACTTTTGGGTAGTTTAACCTCTAACAACGCATCACAATTTATACAAAAATTGTACAATATGAAACATAGTGATGTGGAAGTATAAGGAAAAGCAGAACTGAAATACTTTACCTCAATATTGTAGTTAATTAATTACATGACAGTTTATCTAAAGCCCATAAAGGCTGAAGCTTAAATCATATTCCTGGATTTAAATCTGCCTTAAGATGTTTGTCACATGTTTTTCCTCTCTCTCTCTTCCCCCCCTATATGGTCTATTGCTCACCACTGTCAGCTATCTAATGAAGTCAAAAATGCCATAGACATCACCGCCACCAGTAACCACTGGGCTCTTACTGGAGACGCTGTTTCAGACAGACTGACTCTACCAATGTTGATTTAATCTAAACTAATGAGACCTTTTAGCTGCATAAAGTGATTTAAACGCATCATCAGTGCAATTTCATTCGAATTACTGCTAGCCATTTGTCAAACAGAGTGTGCGGAGTGGCCCAAGGACCTGGAATAGCACTTATTTGGGTGATCTGGAGTGCTGCTGAAAAGCTTGATGTCTGCATTGCGTGTCTGGTGAGCAGAGCAGAGCTCTCGCAATAGGGAAAATTCAAACGGGCTGCTGAAAAACAGTGTGTTAGAAGGGACTTCATCACTGACGCACCTGATGTAAACATACCGGTTCAAACACTGGAGAGGAGCGAGCCGACTCGGCTCATGTTACTTAAGCAAACACAGACACACATGTACTGTACTCGCACTCTGTATTGTGAAGGCATACAGTTCTAAGCGTGCCACAAAGACAATAATACAAACGTACCACCCACCCACCCCTTCCTCCCCCTGCTGTCAGTCAATGACATCACATACCTCTGAAACAGTACGCCTTTTCACAAAGGTATCAGAGTTTCAAAACACGTACTGATCATGAGCATACAAATATGCAGTCGTCCTCCTTCTGACTTCCATACAGGGTGATGTGCCTTCCAGGTATGTCTGTGGCCTAATATTTAATCTGCTGTGGCATGTAGTGTTTTTGCAAGATTCCTCATATTTACAAATGAGAGACTCTGCGGCCCAAGGCAGTCCAAGCATCTCAGTGATTAAACCACCCTGGGAGGTCCACCACTGAAAAAGTGTGAGAATATTTGTTTTACACTGATCCACTGCTCCATGGTGGGAGCGAAGAGGTTCATGGTCGTACTACTTTAGTGTGTGCTGGGTACCCATGGGAAGATGAGAGCAGGGACTGCAGCTTGTGTAGCACATCCATAAATCAAAAGTAGATGAATCACTGAGAGTGGCCAATGGTGAGCTAACTGGGTGCCCATGTAACATGTTTATCACTGAATGTAGTGATGAACATTTACAGTAAATGGCAGAGGAATGACAGAGGCCAGAGCTAGGGCTACATAAAGTCCAGCGCCTACTAAATAACAGGGTTTCTAAGGTGCATTTAATTTTCTTGTTTCCTAGAGTAGTTGCCAGGTGTGTTGGCCGCATGGTAAAGGCGTTATTTGGGGACTTACCTGAACAGGTGTCAGCTGGGCTCTGGGGTCAAACACTCGTAGCATCTTGTCCTAGACAGGCGGAGAGAAAAAAAAGGACAAACTTTACTGTAGAATTAAAGAAAACGGCAAATGATTCATATTATAAATGATACGTGATATAGTGTTATAAATTAGCTAAATGCTGTCCAAACTCTTAAAGCTTTTGTCTGTGTGGTGATTAGTTACTACAGTACATGGAGAGCATCTGACATTCACTGACAAAAACTTGTGGGGGCTGTGAGGCAAGTCTGTGTTTAATTGGGTTTTTGCCTTCATGAGGACTGTAAGTATGATATGTAGGGGAGGTAAGAGATTATCTGCAAGGTCAAAATTTAAAGTTCAAAGAAAGGAGGGATGGAATTAAAAAGCTTCTCAGCCAGCTGTTTCATGGAAACTAAAATGGACAACTGAAATATGAACGCTACATATTAAAAAGTTCCTCCAGCTCAGCATGATTCAGATAAAAGGACACAAACTCTCTAGAGCTTCCTTAATCTATCAGTGTGATCTGACTGATTCATCTTTGGCAAAAGCAATCCGATGACCTCTCCGTGGCCTCATGTGCCTCGACACCGGCCAGCCAAAGCACACATTCGACATCAATCACAGCACCCAATCAGAGAGGCTCCTGCGTGATTGAGAGGAAATGGGGCCTAATGGGATCAGGCTGTGACCGGGACATGTGTGTCTGCAGCCGTGTCACTCAATACTGCTGTGTGACTGTGATCATAGCAGACATACAGGGCTGATAGCAGGTAATAAGTAAAAGGGTTTAGACTAAACCAGGCACACACTTACACATATCAAAGGGAATCAGGAGGCTGACAGTAACAGAGTCAAGCACACACAGAGGGACCCTATGCAAGATTCGGCCATACACAACATAAATACAGCATCCAGCATTTATCCTATCAGGCTTCTCTCTCTCTATCTCTGCGTGTGTGTTTCTGTTGCCCACCCATGAATTTGATACCCCAAGGGTACGTCTTCAGACCTCTGTGACCTGAACCTAAGCCAAAGGCTCAACAATCAGTGCCAGAACAACACACACACACACTTTAAACCACATGACCTACATATAACTCCCCCAAACGTTTTGCAAAAATGCCAAAATCTATAAAAGTTTCATTATTGATTAATCTTTATTCTTAATCATTTTATTAAGACAATGTCAGAAAATGATGAAAAATGATCCCCACGATCCAAAAGGACGTCTACAAATGTCTTTTTTTTTTTGTCTTAGAAACGGTTTTAATCCCAAACATATTCAGTTTACTATCATGTATGAGTAAGAAACACACCAAATAGTCACATTACAGAAGCTAATTTTATAGTTACAAGTTCATTTTCTGTTGAACGAATAACTAATTCTTGCAGCTCTGAAGACAACCATTACCTGGAGGTACAATCAATATTCAAGTTGTGTAATTTTTATCAATAAACACACATCTAAACAACTCAAACTTCTTTTATTTATATAGCAGCTTTCATGCAAATATGTAGCCCAAAGTGCTTCACAGAGCAGAAAGTGAAAACAGAAAAAGACAATAATGAATAGAATTTTGGAAAAATAAATAAAAAGGAAATGTGGCTGATAAAATATTCCAATAACCAAGTCGTCAAAACTTAAAAACTGCTGCACACATTGTATATAGCATATATTTCACCCACTGGCACATCAACCTAAGTGTTGTGCAAACAACATGAGGGAGGAAACTATCTGGCAGTGCAAACACTCTGAAGAGGCTACTTAGTATAGATGTGTCCACCATGCAACCACACACACACACACACACTCACACACACACACACACGCAAAGACATTCTCTAAAGCTTATGACAATAACCCACATTAACACACACAAACACACGCACACGCACACACACACACACACACACACACACACACACACACACACACACACACACACATCACCTCTCTCATCTCCCCTCTCATCTCGTAAACTTACAGATGGAGGGCCAGGAGAGCCGTGTGTGCTTTTGTGTTTGTGTTTGTTTGCTGAGACAGCAGCTGTTTAATCAGTGTGACGGAGTCTCATTCTCAAGCTGCCGTTAATGAGTTTTCTCTGCGAGTCGGGCCGCACACAACTTTCACATGTATGCAAACAGACACGACCGCTGGGAATCTTTAACCAGGGATGCTCTCTCCCTCTCTCTTCGCTCATCAACAAACACACTGCGCTGCCAGCCTCCCGTTCCCAGTCTCCCACGGTAACCAGTGTCACAGCCTGTCGTGACTTCGTGGTTTTAGACTGCGCAATCTCCTCATCTATCTCACCACGAGAAATATGGCATTGAGTTCAGTTATAATGGTAAAATTCAAGGTAGACCGTGGACTATAAATCCAGTGACACCTCATTTCTAAACAGCATACCACCCTGTCCTGTCCATCATGTGAATAAACACAGGGTTTCCCCTCCGCTCCTACTACCTGTGGATTTACCTTCCCTAAAAAAAATTATTTTTTTTTTTAAATCAATGGCGCCTTTCTCCCTCCAAGTGTGTCATAAATATACATCTCTCTAGGTCCAAACGAGGCCTGTCATGATTCCTGCTCTTTGGGGTGGTGGTCTCCCCTTCATCTTCCCTCCCAGCCCTGTGCCCCAATGTTTACCCTATGGGAGGGCCTGGGGGATTGGACCCACATGTTGGCGGGCCCTATTTGCTTTAATAAGTTGGATTGGAGAGATTGAAAGGGGCCTTTCGGGTTAAATGACACCAGAGCCCAAAAGGGCAAAAACCTCAGAGGCCCCCCGACTCTGATCTTGGCTCACATTTCCCCTCTGTTGCTCCATTTCTTTTCAGGTGCCTTGTTCTTTCAGCCTGCATTTGTGGTGTGGTAGCTCTGTTGAGGATGATTATGCTGTCAAGGTGAATGCCATGATTGGGAAGAAGCCTGTGATGGCTCCAGTAATTTGTTACTTGTCAGAGCGAAGGCAAACAACGGGGGATTGGACTGACAATTATACCTGCTAAGTATGCACATGTGGTCAATTTCTGTGTCAGAGTTTATTCCATCTCAAACGCAAGTAAGCTCATCATGCATTGTCTAAAGTATACACCAGGGGCCTCTGCCTCATTTCCAAATCAATCAGTCTTTCTTTGGTCACAAACAGGATGCAAATACATGGAGGAATTAACTTCGTTGAGTATAAAAAGAATGACATTAACCTCCACTGATGAAAACACCTCTAGCTCCTCCTTTAAATAAAATATATTCATGAAACAATTCCACCTCAACTCATAAATCCCTTCTTTCTCTGCCTCCTACTCATAAACCCATACCACCTCCCTCCTTCCTCCTCCTACACAAAATATAAACAACCTAATGGAAAGCTCTTCAAGCTGTGTGATTATTTCCTGATGACAGTGATGAGAACAGGGCCGTATGGACGCATAAAATCAGGGAGACTTTCCCTCTTCTTAGCTTTTTTTTCCCGTATGTTTCATAACTACTGTGCATGTCAAAGAAGTGATGGTTCTGATTAGGACTTAAACTTGCACCAGAACACAGGAGAGTCTAAAACAGCACAGAGGGGTGTGTACTGGGGATACGAAGGTTCAGGGGTCAGGTGAGGTCGAGATAAAACAAAAGCCCTTGACACACAGGCTTGTGTCCTTGTTATTGCCCTAATTAACAAGTTAATACAGTTTCCAGTCTTACAAGGAAATTCTCCTCAGGCTCTTTATCATCATGGCCAAGATTTCTTTCTTTATCATCACCATTACTGTGTTAAAACAAACTGGCTATTAGCTTTTACGTCATATGGTTTTCCAAGTTTATTCTTTTTCCCTCTCGAGAACTGTTCACTAATTCCTAATCCAATGTGTGATATGATCCCCGCCCTTTTTATGAGCATTACCCTTGTTGACGTTTTGATTAAATAAACTCCATTTAATCAAATAAGGGGTAGCAGTGTCCAAATGTGAGGCCTGCTGCAGTGATTGTGAGCCACTGGCTGCATCTAGTGGTCATACAATGCAACTACAGCAATCTCAGTCCATAAAGTAATCAAGATGTTTCACGTATACATTTTTTTGGGATTGTCCAAAATTGAAGTTACACTGAGATGAGATTCATACAGCAAATTGTCATTTTGAATATTGATTTATCACCAGATGCATTGTATTATAAGAGGAGTAGTCAAATGGAGGAAGAGTTTCTTGCTGTATATCCTTATTGTTAGCAAAAAACAAAACTTTATACTGGCTCATTCCACTGCCACCCACTTTTCATCAAAGGCAAGACAGGTTTATGAGTGTGTATTTAAGGGAAAAGATTACAGCAAAATTGTAAAAACAGCCATATTGTTAATCCACTGGGCTCTTGTAATTGCTTATTTTGGATTGCCAATGTGATATGGTTCTGTCCTGACTTAGTGGTGAGTATGGCCAAAACTAACCCATTTCTTTAAGGGTATTTTTATTTATTTTTGAAGACTTTGAAGATGTTTGTCTGCTGTTTTTTTCTTTTCTTTTAATACTCTGACAAAGCAGTTATGTGTAAGTCAAATGTGCTTAAGCATGAATACACATTTGGTTTAAAGAAAAATTAAAAGGTGAAGCCACACAGGTCAGTGCAATATATATCTGGTGTAGTGAAAGTTGTCAGTACCTTGCAGGAGGTAGCCAAAAGAGAACCGTCCCGTTTCCAGCTCAGACTCTGCAGCTGGTCGCCGTGCTGCTCCAGAACTGCAGACACACACATCGTCATTTAGAGGACGTGAGAAAGGGAAAGGGCTAGAGACACAATGTTCATGTTATACAGAGACAAGTTGAAAAGGTTTAGAAAATAGGAAACATGATGCCACACAGTATGAACACAGAATGACAGCATGTATATGGACAAGACAAAGAACACGACAGAAAAACATCTGCAATGTCACTGCAGGGAAAATGAAGGAGAGAGAGACAAAGCCATAAATCAAGCACATGAAAACACACGATAATACAAAGTATGGATGATTTACACCATCATATGTCGTCATGGTTTAGGCATATGAGAGAAATTATGAGCATGACACATATTAGGCTGCAGTGCCACAAGTGAGCACAGCACAGCTTGTGTGAATTGTTCAGTTTCACGAGGACACCACACAGATGAAAAAAGATGATAGATGTTAAGACATTTACACACAAAGTGATGTGACAAGTCAAAACCCAAATACACACGCATCCAAATCAGACATTGTTCCTCAACCACATATGAATGAGGAATGAGGGTGATGAAAGCCAGTGTGTGGGGGTACAGCGCATGAAGTTGTATCAGCAGTGAGCAGCAGCCAGGTCAGCTATCATGGGATTTGGTGGAGGGGGGGAGGGGGTGAGGCCAGAGGATAGTGACTACATCCTGAGGCCAGTCCGGGGAGACTGGGACCAGGACCGCAAACCAAAACATTACCTCTGCTGCTCCGGCACATAGACAGAGCCACAGGGCTGTAAAACGTAGGCAGTGTCAGTCAGACAGTCCCCAATGACAAAAAGGCCACTTCCCTCCACTTCAATTATATATATTCATGTTGCACATTGAAAGAACACAGACCACAACAAAAACTGAAGACTAACTGACAGAGACTGAAATGTTAAATGTAATAGACAGTGCATGACGTACGACAAAGACAAAATTAATTTGGGCTGTGGTGTGTGTGTGTTTTAATATAAACTGTGCACACAAACAAATGTGTGTTTACAAGTGCCACTCATGCCGCCAGCTGTAGCTACCTGCTAGTGGTGCATCCTGTCGGTTGGTGTCCCAAATTAGGGGGGACTTGCTGGAGCCAACAGCCAGCAAACCAGAGGAGGTGGGGTGGAAAAGCACCAACTCCAGCCTGCCCTGACCTGGATGGAGGGTTAGCTCCGGACTGCCGGGCTGCTGCAGCTCTGGATCACACAAATGCCACAGCTTCACCTGTACACACACACACACACAGAGGAAAGAGAGGATGAAACATCAAAACTGTAGGTGGCAGGGTTAGTTGCTTAAACCCAGCAGAAACTTTCCACCCTTTTGAAGATGTTCTAGATTAATGGTGATACTGTTCTGCATCATTTGGGGTCTGGGCGTAAATGAAATCAAACTATATTGTAATGAATTCATTTCAAGTCAGTAAAAAATGCAGCATTTACTCAGGTTCACTCTAATTTACTTGCTCAGCACAGCCCAGCCCAGCTGGTGAAATCTCCTGTTGGCAAAAGATGAGACGAGTGAAAGTACGCTGAAAATCCTGGGCACTGCAGACCACTCTGGTGTGTGTGCTGTAGGTCCGTGTGCAGCAAAACTAGTGTGTGTGTGTGTGTTCACACAGGTCCCTGAGGTAAACCGAGCTGCTGAGGCTGAAGATGCAGACCAACGCTCAGCAGATTCCAGTAAGCAAGGGCACCTTCGGTTGAGGATAATGTGCTGAGAGGAGGAGGTCTTCAAAAGGTTTATATAATCAAAACTGAGCAGATTCATATCAAATTCAAAGCCCCAACAGGAACAACAAAGCATGAGAGGATGGAGAGTGGACTTATGTGTAAGAATACACCAACAAGATCAACAGAAAAGAAAGAGGGAAGGAAAGAAGGAACAAATGAAGGACAAGAAGCAGGGCATCAAAGAGCTCACCGTTTCATCCGCAGAGCATGTTGCCAAGAGACTTTCATCAAAAGGAGAAAAGTCCATGTCAGTCACCAGATCTGACAGAGAGGAGGGAAACAAATGGAAAGTAAAAAAATCAATCAGGGTCACAGCTTCACTTCATTTCAGTGTTTAAAGAGGCCACAGCGTCCTTGTGGGTTGGAGTGGTGGCATTTTACAGAGGGAGCATCATAAGGGAAAGAAGAGGACTGACATGTGCTGACAAATGGATAGAAGGAAGAAAAACTACCAGAATGACAGGAAAACTGGCTGACTGTCCATTGTCCATCTGAACCAGGTTTGACTGAGGACAGGCCAAGCATACCTCCACCTGCAGACACATACACAGAAAATGTCATTAATCATAGTTTTAAAAAGTTTTATAGTGCCTCAAAATTAGATTAGAGGCTGATTGATTTTAATTAGGTTAGTTAGGAGATCTGTATTAGAGGATGAATTTAAGTATGAAAACTTGTTTTTGCTTGGGGTAATTTAGATCTATTAAATATGTTAAAATTGTTAAACTCTTAAATATCCAGCCTTGTGACATAATATTATTACAAGTGTTTGATAGCCACATTTGTGGGATCATTGCAGAAAAATGTGTGGTTTTTTTATACATCTAAAGAATATCAGCTGCTATATCGATCAGAATTTTTGAACTCCTGAAGGTCGCACTCAGACAGGATCAGGCGCTCTCAATGGCAAACTGGCATGTGGGGCCCCAAAAACTCAGTATAGGTTTTAGGCTTTACTCAAAATCTAAAATTTACACCATGATCACAGTCAATTTTGGGGGTCACAATGGGGCACTGTAAATGAATGTATCTCCTAATGAATAAAGTTTCAGTAAGCAAAAAGCAAAACCTGTCTCCATGAGACACTTGGTGAAAAACAAGCAGAAGCTGAGCACAGCAGATCCGTCTGTCTACATGAAGCAAACGTTACTGCTGGCCACACTTTTATAGCCTCACCAGCCTGCTCAGCGTTGAAGGCCACCAGCTTGGAGCTGGCTTTGATGTGGTTTCCCTGGCAGGAGAAGGAACCAGCTCGAACATTGTTGATCCAGTCCTGGATTTAAAGACACAGAGAGCATGAGTAATGGATGGAAAGGGATGAAACAAGAGAGCAATAATGCACAGAGATAACTGTGTCAGACAGCAGAGAAGAAAATATATGTCATTCAAGCCTGAGTGTTTTAGACCACAGCGCAGTGGAACTCAACAAATGTCTACAATCCTAAGTGTTCACTTGACGAGTCCGTACAAGAAAAAAACAGACAGCACGCTACACTAAAAAATCCAGACAGAATAACAGTTTATGATAGTTTCATAATATCAAGCCGCACACATGACCAAGTTGCTGTCACAGCTACAATAAAGTTAAGTGAACACTGAAATAAACAGGAAGGATCTAGCTGAGAGCACACACACACACACACACACATTCAGTGCCTCTGAATGAGCAAAATGTTAAGGAAGTGGAAGGGCTCCCTGCGTTGCACAGCAGAGAACTCTTAAAACCTCTTTCATAACATTAACGACGCAAAAGAGTGTCTGCTGTGCTGCTCTTTAGAAAACTGTTAGAGACAAACCATGGCAGACCTTTGGCCCAAAGAGGACACTTAACAGCAGGAAACAGCTCTGCCAAAGAAAAAAAATGCAATGCTGCTCTGTTTAGGCACTCGTGCATTTCAAAGCATCCTTCTAAAGCATGCATCTATCTTAACAGGATCACATATTCTGCATGTGCGTCTGTAAAAAGACAAGTAAACAACAAAAAGGTTGACTTTACTTTTCTCTAGATTATTAGTCATTATGTCTGCCTGCATGGGAGAGAGTTTATCCACTTAGTATTCATTTCTCCTGGGCTAAGACTTCAAATAGATGAACTATTCCACTCTGTCAAAATCCTTTTCAGCATCCAGAGATCTGGAGCATCCTTTCCTGCATAGATAAGATTAAGGACCCATCTTACTGTAAAAAGGCTCATCTTTCCTCAATAAATTTATTTGGATCAACCTGTATAAGATCTGGTATGTGTGAACATCTCCTGCTGTGAATCCATCCACAGACTCATGATTAGAAAGAGCCTTGGCATCAAAAAGTGTGGTCAGGGGACTATATGACACCTTATCGCCAGCCAAATATGAGCAAACTAAAATTAATTCCCAGACTACTCTCTCGTACCGCGTGGAAAACTCCCACTCATCTTTGCTTTCTTGTCTCTTTCCATCCCTCTGAGCCTGCCCCATCCTCTCACTTTCTGTTACTTTGCCCCATTTTCCTGCTTGCACAATGTTCTAATCACATGACTTCACTGGAACGGCCCACAATCACACATATTCATTCATTGTGTGTCTGTTGTGTGAAGAGGCTACTTTAACATTCACAGCAGCGAAGCACCACCTGCTGCCTCAGATCCTGTGCAGAGATTTGAGAGATACAAAGACTATCCAGTGTCTCTCTGCACATGCCGGGCATTTTCTTGCTTCAGTAAAAGCAAGGTACAGGATTACATAATGTGGCTCAGTATGGAGCTGCAGGCGGTGCAACTTGAAACAAATGGGTCCAGAGGACGAGGAAAAAGGGGCAGATTTGTATGCAAGACACTCCAGTCCCGTCTAGACATGTCGTCTCTTTACAGCCTGCAGGACTACTATCACTGACAGAGAGGCATCATGATAACACGTATCGCATTTGACATTCAAATTGTCATCTTCCCCTTTGGCTGACATATCAAATCTGTGCAGATCCAACCCGACTCCAAGCATGCACATAGAAACTGTGTAATAATATAGGATTATCGCAAAGCAATGAGGAGAGTCAGCTCGCCATAATATAATAGCATGATGATGGGCGTCAATACAACGTCCGATATAGGCTAGCAACCACATGGGACGTAGTGTTCACCAGTAGCCTATAACTAGAGTGAATACTGGTGTGGATTTTCGTGTAGCTCTTTCAATACTATGCAGCCATCCAGATGCAGGAAGTTCAACATCCCTTGCAGGCAGGCAGGCGTTCCCCAAAACACCACCACTTAAGTAGCACAAGCTAATATAACCAATGCTAACGTCAGCTAGGAAAACTGTGTCCACACATGCGCTCGCGGGCTACTCACATCTTTCTTGGCAATTTTCGGAGTGGTGTTTTTGAATTTGGAGGTCTTAAAACGATTCATGCTGCCCTCTCAAATTGACTTTCGTGCCTTCCGGGTGTCTCTGTCGAGCTGTTTGGTACTCAGCAGAGAGGACTCCTGCTTACAGCTGACAGTTCAGTTTGGCCGCGCGGTGTCCGCTCGCTTTGCTCCACGGAGCGCACCGTTTGGGCGGGAGCGTTACTTTTCAAGCACTTTAGAGGCCACCTTGCTCTGTCACGTGGTACCCCGGGTACTAAAACATGCGCATCCTTTTTTTTTGACTTAACTTGACTTGGCACTTGCGATATTCGTTTGCTCAGAGAAACGTAAATGTTTGAATACTTTCAGTCAGTCATGATTTCTATCTGTTGCAGCCACCTGTGGCGAGTTAATAAAAAGAAACCGTAAGATAAAAGATAAACTTTTGCAGCAGAGAGCATCATCTTGACTTAAACTGAATATCTTTGCGCTCTCGGTGACGCCCACCCCGCTCCCCTGGACATGCGCAGTGTGTCCAAAGCGGCGGCTACTAGTGGAGGAATGATGGCGTCTTCTGCTGCTCGCTGCTCCTCACGCTGGTTTACAGTCATCGTGTCCTCTGGACACCGCAGGGCCGCCGATGCTGTCGTCTGCGCTGGTCATGGAGGGGCCCGTAGTGTCTCGACACTGGGAGCGGAGAAGCTTTGGCGGGGAGGGAGCGTGATGTGTGGCGGAGCAGGGAGAGCGTTGACATTGAGAGGGCTGTCAGGTGAGAGCTGTGTTAGCCATATGGCCTAGGCTAGGCTAAGCTAGGCTAAAGTTTTTGTAATTTCTGGTTTGCTCAAGAGACGCAGGGTAGGACAACTAAATGAACTTGATATGTGCTTGGAGGGAGCTTTAAAGATAAGATGGGCTTGTGTTACAAACGTGGTTGCTCTCATGCACGCAGATATAATCAATAATGTGATGTAATCAGTGAAGCTAACTTTGGTTTGGAGTCATCAAGTTGAATTTGCAAGGGGGTGATGCCAGTGTTACATCATGTTCTCTGTGATATAGTGTCGCTTTGCTTAACCTGAACCCAACCATAGCCCTACAATCAACCAACCATCAATCTCTATGACTGTTTCTAGAATCTTCTTCCAGGTTAACATAACCAGAAGGGCAAAATGACACAATTTAGCTGTTAGACAGTGGCAAAACCTCACATCTACTATGCAGCTTCACTGTTTTTACCGGTATTTACCAACCCATTCACCCTTCTATGTCACTTTACAGGTATTAAATCACCCCATGTTGTCTACACACTGTCCTTTCACACAAGTGCCCCTGCTAGCAGCAAGCAGGACTTCTACCAGATCCTTGGCGTACCACGCACGGCAACCCAGAAAGAGATCAAGAAAGCCTACTACCAGGTCTGCTACTGCCTGACATACATTCACAGTTTCTCTCAGATAACCAGTCGTCACAGTGGTTGACTTTGTGTTTGTTGTCCCTTCAGATGGCCAAAAAGTATCACCCTGACACCAACAAAGATGACCCACAAGCCAAGGAGAAATTTGCTCAGCTGGCTGAGGCTTACGAGGTTTAGTCTCAGTCTTTATTCAATCATGTGTTCATCATCTCTTCCAGTTTAAATTACAAACCTCCTAAATCTCGCTCCATACTTTTCTCAGGTCCTGAGTGATGAAGGTAAGAGGAAGCAGTACGATACGTATGGCTCGACTGGTTTTGATGCTGGTCAGGCCGGTGGAGGGCAGCAATACTGGACCGGACAAACCAGCAATGTGGACCCAGAGGAGCTCTTCCGCAAGATCTTTGGGGAATTCTCGGGAGGCCGTGGCTTTGGAGATTTCAATGCCATATTTGATCAGCCACAGGAGGTTAGTGGGAAAGTAAAGCCAAGGATTTCCTTTGATTTCACTCATCTGGTAGTTTTTATTGGTGCATGTCCAGAGTGATGAATTTGTGGATTTCTTTTTATTTTTTTTTATCGGACACAGTACATCATGGAGCTGACGTTCACTCAGGCAGCAAAGGGAGTGAACAAAGAGATATCTGTCAACATAGAAGCGGCCTGCCAGCGCTGTGATGGTAAAGGCCACGAACCAGGCACCAAGGTCCAGCATTGCCACTACTGCAACGGCTCCGGCATGGTAAGAACTCCGATATGCCGCCTTTCTTCAAAGTGAATTTGTGTCATGTTACTTGACACATGTATTGTCTCCCGTCCTGTAGGAGACCGTGAACACGGGCCCATTTGTGATGCGCTCCACGTGTCGTCAGTGTGGCGGCAAAGGCACCATCATCTCCAATCCCTGTCACACTTGCCGTGGGAGGGGACAGACCAAGCAGAAGAAGGCTGTGATGGTTCCTGTGCCAGCAGGTCAGTCTCACTTTACTGTCTGCAAATACATGAAGGATATTTTTTCTTGAAAAGTCAAGAGCAACTACTGTCTGCTCTGCTGAAGATTTTTATGACTACCTACGTGTTGCAGGCTTTTATTGCCTGCAAATTCGAGAGCGAAAGCTCGACCATGCCCGCCCACATTTGAAGTCTCTAAAGGGAGTAGGTTTCGTCCTGAAAATATTGATTCTCGCATTTAACTCTAATGTAGATCATGTTTGTTTTTGCTTTAAGGAGTGGAGGATGGTCAAACAGTCAGAATGCCAGTTGGTAAGAAGGAGGTCTTCATCACGTTTAGGGTGAGTATCTGCGTCAACTCCTCATCATCGGCACTGATCTGAAGTTCACCTGAGAGCCGCTGTAATAGGATTGTGTTGCATAATGTAGGTGTGTGAACTAGTAAGAGGCATTGAGCTGTCTGAGTTCTTTGACTTCTAATTAGAGTTCAGACAGTTTACTTCTTTTTGATGTTTTAACACCATGTGTGATTGTGATGTCCAGGTCCAAAAAAGTCCCGTGTTCAGGAGGGAAGGTGCAGACATCCACTCTGACCTTTTTGTCTCTGTGGCACAAGCTATCCTGGGCGGCACGGCTAAGACCCAGGGCCTTTATGAAACATTAAATTTATCTGTAAGTAGACACGCACGTTCTCCAGTTTCTCCTCTAATGAGGAAACATTTAGAACACCTATAACTTAATAAATGACTGCGTTTCTTCTCATTTATAGATCCCCGCAGGCATCCAGACGGACCAGAGGATCCGTCTGGGAGGGAAGGGTATCGCTCGTATTAGTGGCTATGGCTTCGGAGACCATTATGTGCATGTAAAAATAAAAGTACCAAAGTAAGACACACACCTTGTTCATCCTTTTCCTTCTGTAAAAATCTTTGTGATTGAATATAAGGGCTTATTGTAATCCAGAAGTAATAGGACATTTTACAATCACAAAGATAATAAGACATTTGTTTTCCTGTGTAGGACACTGACCGACAGACAAAAAGCTCTGCTAATGAGCTATGCTGAGGATGAGACGGAAGTGGAGGGGACGGTGAACGGTGTCACTGCCACCACCACAGGTTAGAGGACAATATTCCTTCCATAGGACCTGTCGTCCTGTTGCTTTTGTTTTATACACATCTCTGATCTACCGAAATTGGGTTTTAGGAAAGTAAGCTGTATTTAGTCTCAAGCCTGGCTGATGCAGTGTTGATCCCTGTCCAGGTGGGGGCAGCAGTGCTAGGCCCTCTGAGGCAGGGCAAAGCCGGCATGACGAAGGAAGGAGAGTTGAAACAAGAGGGGGGCTTCTTCTCCAAATTAAAGAAAGTGTTTAGTTCTTCCTGACAGCCACAAAGGAGTATTATTTCCCCCCACTCCACCCTTTTCTGTTCTGCTCTTCACAGAACAGGTGTGATGCTTTATGCAACCCTTTTATAGATGGCTTTTTTATTGTCAGGTTTGTGGCTGTCACATAAAAACGTTCGATCTCTAGTTAAAATTTGTTTTCCTAAATGTCTGGACTGCATTCAAATTCACAATGGCACATTTTACAACCTTTTTTCTTTTTCTTTCTTAAAGGTAAAAGGTCATCCTGGAACTGAGAAGCTACATCAGTAGATCAGAGGGCAGAAAAAAGGACAGCATAACACAATAGCCACATTATAAAAGGACAGGTGGTTGAGGAGTATTGGGTGTTGGATGAGGCCCACAAAGGTTCTGGACGGATCAGTACGGACCTACCTACCCAGCCCTGCAATGAGTAAAGCGGAGGATTACCTGCTCTGTCCCTTCTGCCAAAGTGAATCCGCACAACAAGAGGATGTTCCAGTGCATCAGTCACCTCTCAAATGTCTGTTGAGGCCATTCGAGCAGCGTTTATCATAACAGTCATCGGTGCATGTTGGTTTTCTGTTGATCGCCATTAGAAGAACATGATGGGGGTAACAGAATCCATGTGCACAGAGATAAAATAATGTTGACAAAGACTTACAGATACAGTGAAACGTTTTATTTGGGACTAGGTGAACCTCCTGTTGTCTTGTTCTGTAGGCTTCAGTTGTGTTTTCATGAGTGCTTGAATTTTTCCTACACTTCTCAGTCCGAACAGGTTGATCACCAGACAACGTTTACCTTTTGTGTTCAGGTGTTGGACAGATGTGTGTATGTAGATGTGAGTCTGCAGATAGTCAGTCTCCTGTCTGAGAACGAAACTGTGGAAAGTTAAAAGTCTGGCTCAGGCTTTCCTGAACTGTGAACACTGATGACCGGACTCTGTCCCTCTTTTAGCCGTTTGCATTACAAATTCATTCAGAGATATGCACCTTCATTGCATTTGTACATAGACAACTGTGGATCATACAGTTGAATAAATGTGTCACATAGAAAAGATATACTGTACATCTATAATAAAGTTAGTGTGGGAAGCCTCTGTTTTATATAAATCACTAAAGAAAGACCACTCAGAATGCTTTGATTCAACATATTTTGTTCATGCCAATTTAGATAGAATATAATGTAATCCAAAAACATCACTTAACTGCCTCCAACGTGACACAATAAAGGTAGATGAGATTACATTGAATTGTTGAGTTGTACCTAATAAACAAGCTTTCATTTTAAATTTAAATATGTCTTGGCATCATTATCAAAGTGATGTTCTGACATTTTTCGACAATCTTTCAGCCCTGTGGGACTAACAGAACTACTTTGAGCTGAATACTGACTTTGGCATGTTGCAACTGTGCTATTGTTTAACAAGTAGGTATAATGTTGTTTATATAAAGTCTAAGTAAGCATAAAAATGACAAATTCAAAATGATAGTTCCAGATCGCACACAGAGAGAATGAAAATATAAATAATAAACCTAATGCGCACACAAGTTTACCTGTGTAAAATTAGTTAGCAGAAATCAATAGATTTGGTGGTTGTTTTTTTGTTAAATTTTAAAATTAGATAGTGTTTGAAGATATCTGATTGAATGTAATTTCATTTTATGAATTTGAATGTTAATAACAAATCATGTTCAAGTAAAATTATCTTTAAATAATCTATCTTTAAAATCCATCTGAAAATCAACCCAAACCATTGCCACGTGTCCTCACTGAAGTAACAATGTTCTACTGTTTCCATCACATAATTACAGGAAGAGCATTTGTCTTCTATATTGAAAATATATTTACAAATCATGGAATTTGTTTGGTGATATCTATCATCAATAGTTACAGTTACGGTACAGTTAAGGATGATGATGATCTTATGATAGCACAATATGAAAAGTCAGGTGATTACCAAAGTTATTACAAGAGGAACATGAATGTTTTTACCCAAATTTAAGGCAACCCTTCCAATACATGTTGACATCACTGACAATACAAAATGTCAACTTTATGTGCTAGAAGAAGAATCAGAGAATCACCGTAGCCATCAGGATTCATCCTCTGAGGACCATGAACATCTGTACAAAGTTTCATGCCATTAGATTTCAGTCTGGACCAAAGTGGTAGACTAACCAACACTGCTTGTATGAATAGTAAAATGTCAAATCACATTATGTTACTGTTGTTAATAATATTGGTGATGTAGCGATGACAAAAGGGTTAAGAGTGGAATGACGGATGAATCGGGGGTCTTTTTTATTTAAACCATCTTCAAGACTCTCAATAACAGCAGGTTTAAAACTAATAACGTATGCATTAAAGACATGATATTAGATATTATTATTATTAGATATTTGTTGTGATTAAAAACACCAGTCCAAGTGAATCACCTTTATTTCAGCATGAGCACGAAAACAATTTATTTCATTGTAGACAGCACAACATACTCCTGGATTTTCACTCTCATACAATGAGTATTCTAGCCAGTTGCTAATAAAGCTTTGTCCTGTTAGATATACAAAGAGCAGAGTTAATGAGAATTCAAAATCAACATGAGTTAGTCGTGCATCCCACTCACTTTAATCTATGGTTTAACTGATGACCACAACTACATGAACTCCTGAGATTCAAGTGAGGATCCCTTCAGTATGCCCAAAATTACATTAGCATTTTGACACATCACAGTAGCATAAAAACAACATGTGGACATTGAACTGCAGGCGTATATCTGGGCAATTTCTGTATTTGCCCATATGACTGTAACATGAACCTGAGGCTCTCAAATACAAAACACATCATCCTTAGGTTGTCACGTCTGTGGTCAAACAGCTGCACTACAGCCAAATGGGTCTTGCTAATGAAGGAATACTGTACATCCGTTTATGTGTTGTGCAAATATAAACAGCACAGGAACCTGGCTGAAATGTTGAAAATCTGCCGATAACAGAGCAGGTTTCCTTTGGTACACTGTGTCCAACAAATCCAAGCAAAGGAAAGAAAATTACTGTAATTATTATAATTATTGTCAGGATAAACATGAATCTTCAAAGTGCAATTGCACTGCACACAGTACACACAGAACAAAATATTCATCCTTTGCTATGTTGAAAAACATTTTTCCCAACGTACAGTACTAACAGCATAAGAATAATGATTACAGTGTTAGTGATGCTGGTATATCCATGATAAATGGATACACAAATAAGAGCTGAGCTGCTGATGGACCAACCTTTAAGGAGCTAACCTGAAGTAGCTCACAATAAAACGTATTTAGCCTTCACGTAGACAAACCGTTAATATTATAGCATCTCTGTTAACACCTTTGTTATAGTATAGGCTCCTGTGGCACCGATTCAATGAGTCATTCAGTCAGTCTGTCAGTTCAGTGATGCATTTAAATCGACAACAGGCAGTTTTTTCAGTAATACGAGATGCCCTATCGCATCATTCAGAAACAGAGAAGTACATTTGAACATGCATCAGTAGAGATTCAGATATATGGTATATTCACCATATTCACTAGTATCTGAAAGCTATTTATTAATCATACACTTGTCAAGTGTTGCTGTGCTATATTTTGGAAAAAAAAAAAAGCTTTTGACTCCTATCACCTGTCACAGTACTCGTGTACAAACCTTTTTGGAAACATTTGAGGAGACGTTTGAATCATGAAATGCGATATGCATGACAGCAGTGCACTGCACTGTGTTTTCACATTATGAGTGGAACTGCATCAATGCGTGGAGTTAAAATGAAAAAAAAAAAAAAAAAACGTATATGGAGACATTTTCCAAGTTTACAGTTTGCAAATAAACTGCTGTTTGCATTATTATCTACTTCATGCCTGTGGTCAAATTATCTTTTAATGCCAAAAACACGAAGGCCTCATTAAAAATCAACACAGCAGTCTGCCCATAAAAAAAGCTACTGTGCTATTCTCATGCATAAAATATGCATTGTACATGGCAATTCATTTTCAATTAGTCTTCATTACTAGCAACTAATTATCAACTATTTTAGAAGGTTGCCCACAAAAAACTCGATGATTCCAGTCATCAGTCACTTGGGCCTGGAGTGGACATGCATTTTTTCAGCATTTTTTTTGTTTTTGAGCAGCGTCTTTGCACACACAGCAATGCAGGTGTGACAGTATGGCAGGCTGTGAAATTTACAAACTTCAAATGACCAGAAAACTATGAGCACACTTTTACACACTCTGTCAATCTGGCAGTTTCATCATGTGTGCTTCTATGACTAAAATCAGAAAACAGCTACAGAAAATATGTTGGAATACTACCAAAACACTGGAACATGAACACAGCATGGAGGGATGGTGTAAAGGAGGTAGTGAAATTAAAGGTGGTAGTAACTGTAAAAGTATAACTTGATAAATGGATGGAGTTGAAGTCTTAATGGTCCTATAGATAATTTTATCTGAACTGAATTGATAAGAAACAGATCCAAGCTTTATTTCCTGTCAGCTAACCTTGTAACATTAAACAAACTTCGAGTCGTTGATAATGTTTGTATGAAACTATGACATGGTCCACAGTTTGAGAGAATTTTCATGTCTCCTTACTGTCCTTCTTCTGTGTTTGTCCCCATTTTCTCTCTCACAGCAGCAGAGTGTCAGGGTGACGGCTGGATCACATCAGATACCATGCAGCCAATCCGGCCAGAGCAGCAAACCAAGTAGCAAACAGGACTTGTCCGGTTGGGTGTCGCAGCACAGCCATGGCAAGCTGACAGGCGTATGCCGTTCCACCTGACGCCGCTGTGACACAGAAGGAACACAAAAAGAAACCATCCTCACCATGGATTTATAAAAGCTTTATCATGGGTTTAGTGTCATTTATACATTATGCTTAGAAAGAGAAGAATAAAAGCATACCCATTTTAGCGGCATAGTAGGGACACTTGTTGATGTCTCCACCCATTGCTCCATGGACGGGCATGCCAGCATCTAAAACATCCTCCTGGATGGTTTTACCGATCTCTTCCAACTCCTTGAACACCTGCCAGCACAAACATGTTATAAAGCTTGTTGCATACTCCTATTGTCATTTCGCTCGACCGTACAGTGAGTCATAACAAGGTTTCTGCCATACTTCCATAATAGAGTTAGCACAGTCTAACAATTTTGCTTTATCTTAAAGGAATGTCATTTTAGTATTTAGTATAACATCAGAGGATGACAGTGTATTCAGTAATAAACATGTTCCCTTCTATCCGTCCTTAAATTCAGGGCACAAGAAGCACCTCTCACGTCTACTGGAAGAAAAACAGTTCACCATCACCACCAGGGAACAGATCACACATTAGTGTTTCCAAACATAGCTTGCATTTCTTCTCTCTCTCCCTCTCCAACCTCCATTCTTTCTCCCTGGCCTCTTACCTCCATATTGAACTGGAAGGCCTTCACAGCCTCGTCAACCAGCCTCTTCTTTACCTCCACGTCCAGTTCCAGCTCGTTCATGCGACTACGGTACAGCTGCTTGAACGCTTTGGCACTGTGGATGGCATCAAACTGATAGAATTCCAGGCCTTCCCCTGTGGGCGGCAGCTTCATGGCTCTCTGCGCCACCTTCTTCAGCACCTGGCCCCCAGACAGGTCCCCCATGTAGCGGGTGTAGGCATGGGCCACCAGCAGGACAGGGTCCTCCTGCCCTACTTGATGTATACGGTCCACATAGCGTTGGGTGGCCTGGGAGCAGCTGATCTGGCTCTGCCAATCAGAGCCGTAAAAGTACTGAAGGTCAGAGGCTAGGGCCTCGTGGCGGTGCAGCTCTGCTGGGAAATATAAAGGGGCAAAGTGGGGGTGGTCTTTGTTTCTTTCAATCTCTTCCTCCATGGCTGTGTACGTATAGTAGAGTGCCACAGCTCCAAGCTGAAGAAGAAAGAAAAGTAATTTCACTTCCAGTTTTCTTTGCTTCTTTTTTTCTCCACATTTATGTTTGTTTAGTTAAGCATTCAATGACGTTAAACTGTAAATGTTTCTTCCATTTTCTTCAGACTAACCTTGAAGAGCTCTTTGCGGATGCGTCCTCTGAGGAAATCTTTCACAAACTGGGTGTTTTCAGCCTTTTCATGGACCTCCTTGGTCCCTGCTGCCAGCATCTCAGACAGATCCTCAGGGCTGGTGGGTAGAAAGGAGAAAAAACAGGTGGTTTAATGTGTGTTTTAAGTGATTACTTCACCATTTTAAAGATAATGATGTTACAATACTGGCAGATCTACCAGAGGGCTGCTTCTTTTGCCTCATATGCAGGCTTGGCTCCATTGGACACGTTTGCTGATGTCTCCATCTTCTCTTCTGACATAAGTGGTGTGTTCCTCTCGGCCAGTTAGTTCACCCTAAAATCCGTGAAAGTAGCATTATATTCACATTCAAATTATATATGGCATCATATATTAGCTGTATCACACTGCACATGTGCTAGCGAATCTCTGTTTACAGTTTGCTTTTTTAGTGTCACCTGAGCTAAGATTGTATAACTGCTTTTTTAGTGTCAACAACAATGTCAGGCTGACATGTTCCCTGTTTTTCTAGAGGTCTTGTACAGGTTTTGTGTTGTACACCAAAACAATAACACACAGGAGCAACATATATACTATTCACTCTATTATAAATTAAATCTTATCCACAGTCGGGGAGAAAAGACACCAAACATGATCACAGTAAATTTCACATTGCAGACGTCTATATTCAGCAAATTTACTTTTTGCTGTATAATTATCCTTTAAAATTCCTTTTGGGTGATAGGAAAAGATATAAATACAATACACAAAAAATATTCAATTAGAGTATCTATTAATCCTTACCCAAGAGGCAGCAGAAGAGAAAGGGGACAGCAGTAGCTGTTATCCCTGAGATGATGGTCAAAGGAAAGTTGCCTCCTGCCAAATAATTGACCTTCTTGCTCTGAAGGGGGAGATAAGGCGATGTGAGAGTGAAAGCTGATACAGACAGACAGTCAGGTGCTGGCTTGATTTACATAGGCTGCTGTAAACAACATGCAGGCTTGAGCTCCATGAACACAGTCAAACAAAAAGCAGGTCATACACAGCACAGGCCTTCTGGCGTTTACCAGTTTACCAGTTAAGTCTTAAAGAACAATTAGTACACAAGGCTAGCTACTCTGTTATTGAAGTGATTTATTTCAATTTAGCTCCTCTGTGTGAACAAAATCTACCTTTATATGAGATATAAATGAACGTATTGCTTGTTACACCTGACAAGAACGTGATTTAACTTGTTCGGAGCATCGTTTTGACAACAGCAGCTAACTTTACAGGAGGAAGCTAGCTTCTCGCAGCTAATGCTAGCTAGTATTTAGCAAGAAGCTAACAAACTTGACGATTTGACAAGCAGCGTTACATTACACAGCAAGGTCGACGCGTTTATACACATATTAGATTAATATTATTAGGTCAGAGGGCTCTGGCGTCACACTGTTGTTTACAAACCTTCACCAGAACAGCGGTCCAGGTTGATATAACTATATGTCAGGCTGGAGATTCAGGACGGAACTACCCGTCCAACTCCGCCCCCAGCCGGCCCGGCAGCTCACAGCAGCCAGGCGCTTCTCCACAGCAAGTGCTGAGGCTGCAGATACATTTGCAGTATGTTGTAGCTACAACTACCAGTACTCCTACTACCAGTACTACTAATACTGGATAATACTACTACTAAATAATTGCTATCATTGCCATATAGTCGTGTATTTGCTCATTTACTGTAGTTAAGTACAAATCGGGGTAGGCTACTTATATTTTCTTTATTAGTTGTTATTTCCATTTTATGCAATTTTATACTTCTACTCCACTAAACACAGGGGCCAAATATTGTACTTTTTATTCCCACTACATTTGTCTGACAGCTTGTTCATATACTTGCACATCAGCTTGCACTACAGCTCCCTTGTTTTTAGAAGATACTGTATATATATTTATATTGTTTATATTTTAATACTTGTTTTTTTATCTTCCTAAAACCTTAAAAGTTCCACCCACACGCAACCAAGAAAGAGAAACTTTAATTTAATCACACTACAAATCAACTTTCTCATTTACATTAGTTAAAAACGGTGCCAAGGCATGATTATGACATGATCATATAAGGACAGTGGCACAGGGAAAAGTATTGTGTACAGCATGGCTACTGTCAAGGACAACATCAGTAAAGACATTCACAAAAGAACTACTGTCTCTTAAGGTAATGGGCCATATTTATATATATATATATATATATATATATATATATATATATATATATATATATATATATATATATATATATATATATATATATATATATATATATATATATATAATATATTATTGATAATGTGATAATATATTATTGTGCTCTTATATTAATATTGCATCATATGTCACACATCACAAAGAACACATTAGCAGGTTTGAATAGAATAACCACAAGATGGCATACGGACCAAGCGAAATCTATGATCTGGTAGGTTAGATTCACAGTGTGAATATACAAGTCAGTGCACCATCAAATCTGTATTTTCTTGCTCATCTTACTTAATTGTGTTTACTTTATTATGCTTCAGATCTTTCTGTTTATTGCCAGTGAAACCGATACATCATTCTTGAAAGGAGATGCAAATTCTATTGCATTTTTAATAACGCCACGATTTACAAAACTCATCTGCAAAACTGAAGATTGGAAATTGAATATCTCTCATTTCTCCCCCATGATATGTGTCTTAATCTTTGCTAACAAACAAATTACCCATTGGCAACATCCTCTGTTGCTCCCAGAGGCCACACTAAAATGATTACAAAGTTCTAGTTTTTACACGACCACATCAGTTTCATCATAGTTATCTCTCTTATGACAGTGTTTATTGCAGCTCATCAGTTCTTACTTAATTGGGTTTTATCATAAAGTGACCCTCTCTTTCCTCCTTTCCGCGGGGCAACCTAAGCACAACATCAACAAATCTGAAGCTCTAAAACATTGACTGTCTTCTTCATGAGCACTTCAATAGACATGTCTGTCAACACAAGGCTTATATCTGAGTCTAAGTTTTGCAGAAATTCTAGGAGGCACCACTTTTCGACGGACACAGTCAAAACTATGTTTGTCCTTTATATTAGGTTTGATCCAACAGCTCGTATTTTCTACATTTTTCCATTGCTTTTAAAATTAAAATGGATAATTTCACAGAACCAAAGACCAGGAAAAGGATAAGATAAAGCTTGAAGATTTCTTAATTTAAGTAAACGAAGAAGTTCGTAAAAATTAGGTGTGAGATTTGGACAGGTGAACGGTAGTGGAACGAGGCCACGGGACATAATTGTAATGGATAATCCACTATGTTCACTGAGTGTACTGTGACTACAGTGCACAGAGTGTTCTGTGTAATTACAGGGAGTGCTTCCAGATGAACAGGTGTTTGTCCTGAGCCAGCCCCAAACACGGAGTCAACCAGAATCTTTCCACAGCTGAACCGAAACATGTTAGTCTGTCCTTCTGGGACAAACAACTTCATGTTATCTTGTTTACAATGAGCTGTTGGGGTGATCTGCCAATTACACATCATAATTTAAAAATGTTTTTGCAGGTGTTTTTTTGTGCACACATGATTCATGCATGCTGTTCATGTATTATGTACATGGTGATTGTTCGGGTCCCTCAGCACATTTGTCCATCAATGGATGATTGTATGCAGCCTGTATGGTTGCTGTGTGCATATGGGGGAGAGTGAGTGTATGTGTGTGTGACTGTCAGAGCCTGGTATTAGTCTTGCAGCAGGCTGCAGTGTCAAGAAAAATGAGCTAAGAAGATGATTCACTTCACTCCAATGGTGCCAGCAAGCTGTTGCCATTACATTAATTGCTTTAGGAAGTGCTTCTGTGCCACTGATACAGTTCAATGAGGGAGGTGCAGACTTTGGTCTTAAAAGTCAAATGGGAGAAGGGTTGGCAGACTTCATCACAAAACAAAATATATGTTCAATACTGAATGATTATTTGACTGCAATATTGTTTTCCTTGTCAATCTGGTCCACTGAGGACCCCATATGTGATTGCGCTTGGACGGCTTTCAAATGCTGTATGAAAGCCACATAAACATACCTCATAGAAGATGTGGCAGAAGGTTCATTTCATCTAATGCTTTACATAACATTGTGGCAAATAAAGAAATGTGAGCATGATGATGGAAACACCAAAATAACACAAACACATAGAGATCCAGAAAAAGACAAGAATTCAGAAGGAAAACTAGAATCCAAATACAAATTAATTGAATGAATTGAAATGAATTGTACTGCTACACATAATGACCACGGGTTAAAAAAAACACAGGACTGCATCATAATTTATTTGCTATGATGTCAGATTGTCTGCTGTGAAAAAAGGTCTATGAATCTGATCCATTTGCAATCAAAAAAGAAAATAATTTAGCTGTTTTTTAGACTTATTTAATTCATATCTGATAGTGTGGTGCCGGGTCAGAACAGACGACAAACAAACTATACAGTAGACCTTTGCAGAAAATGCACAGGTGTAACTAATGACATTGATTATTGCTTTGTTCCATTACTAATAAGCCAGCAGACATTCCGACTTGTCAAAGCAGGACAAGCACACGTGTAAACAATAAGTGATGCCTCCATTTTATTAAGTGTAACTGTATTTTTCCTGCTCCAGACAAACAGACATGTATTGCAGATGGCCTGGACCTTATGTCTGTGTATTAATCATTACCCTATTGTTGAGGCGGTGGTTGAATGATTAGCAATGTTACATAAAGCAGTAAATCAACAGCACTATTACTTTTTCCCAGGATATGAGTTAGTCATATCCTGTCTCTGTTTACGCTCCCTCACAAACATTTTAATATGTCACGTAGACAGCAATTGTACAAAACTGTGAATGCAAATGAGCTACTTGGGAGCATAGCAGAATTTTATTGAATATCGTTATCACATTGATAAACAGTGCTCTTTAGAGTTATCATTTGCAAATGATAATCCACATTTAATGAGCCAAGTGTACGAGCAGGACCTGATTGAGAAAAAGTGCAAGCAGAGGCATCCAATTGATTCCTCCTCATACTACTCCATCTCCATCTTATTGGATCTCTCTCTCTCTCACACACACACACACTCACACACACACACACACACACACACACACACACACACTTTGAAATGACAAATTAGCATTTCTTTTTAGCTGTGTTGTAGCAACATGGAGCTGCGTCCTTGGTTGCCATGGCACTTCTCGCGAGAAGTGGATACCTCGTTGTGGAGAAGTAGTAGCTCGTTACAAAGTCTTTCATCGTATTTATCTTGTGTTTAACTTATAAAAACTAAGTTATCTATTTACTGTCAGATGTTAAATGAGTGTCATGGCAATGATACCCTCTTGAACATCTGCACATTGCTTTATAGTGACTTTTTTGCCCAGCTGTGACTTCCGCATCCGATGAGTTCAGTTTCGCGGGTCAGCCCGAAAAAGCTATCGATATTATGAAACCACCGAGATATTTCGTACGTTTGTGACGGACTGGCTTTTTTTCTCCAAACTTAGGCTCATGTTAGTCGTTTTAAATCAATAGTTTAATAGTTGGTGAATCGTCTTTGAAGTCACCACAGTGCAACGTCCAGATACGAACATGTCACTGCTGTCTGTGGTCGAGCAAGCGATCAAGTCGTGCAAAGCTGAACAAGCCAGGATTAAAGACAGTATTGAACTCTACAGGGAAATATTACAGACTGTGTAAGTACTGTACATCTGAGTAATTAACAATACCAGTGATTATCAGTCATAACAATTTATCTTGTGGTAAAATAAAATAATTTAAGTTTAAAACAAACTTACAAAACAATCATATCGAATAAAAATGATTTATAACCTGTTAGTATGTAAGTCAACGTGTATATACATGCAAAATACATATTAGATAGAGGTTTATATTCTCCAAACACGCTGTGTATCGGGTATAAGTTTAATACTGGAGAGGGAAGGCACCCATCCGGCGCTGTGGCTTAGTTGGTTAAAGCGCCTGTCTAGTAAACAGGAGATCCTGGGTTCGAATCCCAGCAGTGCCTTTTCTAGTACTCTGAGGGTTCACACCCACCACCGAAGAACATACGGATTAATGAGTGTGCGAGATGCACTGCTTAGACATCAACATCGATTGTAGCTGATAGCTGAGGATTTAATTGGTTTTATCCACCAGAGAGCCCTAAGAAGAATGATTAAAGAACTATACGGTGTAAAGCTCTGTACATATCTTGGTCATAGTTCTTTAATAACCAAATTTACAGGGTCTTTATCGAAAATAATTGTTTTAGATTTCAAGTGTATGTTCGTAGGATTGTTACATAACAGTTTTAAACTCTCACAAATTGATATTTGCTGTAGAAATCTATTATCATTTGAAATATGTGGTAAAAGTTGGTAAAATTTTAATTCTATTCATAGAAAAGTCTGGTTAAATTGAAAGTTTTATACATTATTTAAACCTGGGATTTTGAAAGGTTGTGCAAGTATTATTTATTATTATTATTTATTATTTTTGTCTCCCTCTTAGTTAACATGAAATATTTTCCCACAGAACACCACAACCAAACATTGACTTTGAGGAGTCAGACTCTGCTGATGATGCTGCTGCAGGTAATAGTATAATAATAGCAATAATAACATTAATCATCAATACTACTACTCCTACTCCTACTTCTAACAACAACAACAACAATAATAATAATATCAGTACAAATATATATTTATTTTACAGGGACAACGTTCATTGATCAACACAAAAAAACTGTACATATAAGCACTGCAGTTTTTCATTTATATCAAATTTTTTACATTCATATTATATCAAAAAGTTTTAATAATTAGTAAAACAGTAAAGAGTAAAACATCACGTGTAACATATAATTTAAAAAGCAGTCAAGTGAATGTCATGGATGTTCCTCTTTTAAATAGTCACACTTCTCTCTTTCATGCCTCTTTTATTGTATTATTTGTGAATGTTGTAAATTAATTTGGAGTGCTCTGAAATGCTTACGTGTTAACTATTCCGCTGACGCTCAGGTCTGGCCTCACTTGTAAAGGAGATTGTGTATATAAAGAGACTCTCAGGTTAAATAAATGTTAAATAGTAAAATAATTCAACTGTAACTACATGTTGCTGCTATCTTCAGACACAGATGTCTCACCAGGGGAGAAAGAAGATATAGAATTGCTTGAGCAAGCCCTGGAGAAAGCCCTTTGGGTCCGGACTGGGACAGGACCTTCTAAAAAAGACTCAAACAAACAATGTGCACCTCGAAAGGAAACCAAAGATGGAATGCTGGCATTTGCAGTTTCTAAAGGAAATCAGACAACCACCAGATCGACCTCTAAATCTGCCAGTCTTGCCAGAAAAGAGCACAAAAGGCCTGGTATGTCAGTATGCTCCACACTGGGCTCAAAAGCTTCAGCTAGCCACAATCCTGGACAGCACAAAACTTCGATTAATAGAAACATAATCCAGAACTGTCTTGTCTCTTCAGCTGGGATTGTGCCTCACCAGCCAGCAAGGAAATCCCAGCAGGCTGTCTCAGCGTCTGACTCTGTTGATCCGGGTCAGTTACACACCTCAGCCTTCCACTCTAAAAACAAGACTAATAGAGGCAACGTGTTGAGTGGCAATGACCTTGGCAGAGCTGCAGCTATCTCCATGCCTTCTTCAAATAACACAGCGCCTGTTTCACATACAGTGGAGTCTGGAGCTCCGTGTTTACCTCAACAGAACGTGTATGTTTTTACACAACTGGACCATGAAGATCACATTTTATGGGGTGAATATTTGTTTTCTGTGCTATTATAATCTTTGTGTTTGCTTTTTCTTCCTGGCAGGACTGCTTCTGATCAAACAGCACAGTGGAGATCTCTGAGGAGGAAGCAAAACAGGTGGCCAAAATCAGTTCAAATAAAACTTAACAACTGATTCCACAATTTCTTTTTAGGCACTAAGGTTCCTTCTCTGTGTTATCTTTAGGTTGTGGGACAAAGTCGCTGCTTTACAAAGGAAACCTGTGCCTGGGAGGAGTCACTTTATGGAGAGAATTAGAGCTACGGTATCCTCCTCTTTTCTAGTGAAGCTTGTCAAAATACGCTGGGAAGCCTCAGACAAGTTTTCCATGTTGTCCATTGCTGAGTTTGGAAATTCACTCTAATTTAGTTTCCATTTAAAGTATGTTTTTAAAGAAATTAGATTAATACACATTAATTCCTCTCAGTAGCCTGATACCCAGCACGTTGTGCTTGACCCTGTCTCTGTGACCCCTCTAGTTCCCCAAGGATTGGCCGTGTGGTAGCCCAGACCAGACCAGGGCTCTGGTCAACAGACTGACTCACCAAGGGCATGACCTCGTCCAGCACTGCCAGACAAAGGAGCTTGTGGCCAAACAGACCCCAGAAACCGCCACAGAGCAGGGTAAAAGCCTGGACAGAATTTCACATGCCAACACGCAAAATAAGGAATGGTGGATCAAAGAGAAATTGGAGAGAGATTGATGACACTAGTGTGTGGGTGAAAAAATTATTATTTGGGAAGAAACTGCCCAGGGAGTTGACAGGAAGTGACTTTCTGAGAGCTATTTAAACTGATATAGTGGGGTTAAGCATTTCCTCTTCCAAACATTCTCTGGAGTTAGAGTGATAGTAAATATAAAAATAATTAAGACACTGTCATCAAACAAAACAACTATACTATCTCCTGTAGTAATGTTGTCAGTGAAATTCATTTGTCATGTATTTCTATGCAGGTAGTAAGACACTTGAAAGGTTGCAGATGACGGCAGCAGAGCTCCAGAACTTTGCAGGCCAAGTGAAACAAGGTAGGAAAGAATTCAGTTTCATCATAAAATAACCTACCTTTTCATGCCATGCATTCCCTCATCGAAGAATCACATGTCAATCTAACTTTGGTTATATCATCAGAAAAAAAAAACACAGTATTAGGCTGATTTATTCCACAGCACAGACTTGCATAATAAAAAGGACACTGGGAGAGAAATCATGACCCTGTGTCTGGCTCTGATTACCAAAATGTTTTTGAATTGTCATGTCTAGATCTCAGGGTATCATTCAGTACAGTATGTAACATGGTATAATTTCCATTACCTACAATGATACAATTATAATGAAGCTGAATGCCCAGAGACTTTCCATTCACACCATTCAAATGACCGTATCACCTTCTGGGATGGAGTTTTGTTTATGTTGTTTAGCAGTTATAGCTCCAGTTCGGCACAAGTATGTCGCTAAAGCCACTGTGAGAGAGAAGTTTCCAGTAGTTTCTAACTCCCTGCTTAGCGCACACACGTCCATCTGGTGTTGCGACCATATGCATCCAATCTAGCATCTAATATCCACAGCTAGTGTTTTATTTCAGAGGGTTTTATTTCCAGTCGGGGTCTATCGTTTATTGCATTTTCACAGCATTTGAAAAATGATTGTGATGAACGTAGCGCGCTAACGAGCTAATGCAGCCTCCCCAACTTGGCGCATGGAAAATGAAAACAGAGCCGCAGTGAAACCTCAGTGCCAGATCAGTACTTTCCTTGGCCTCAACAGATCCCCCCCCTCCCTGTGACAGTGGGGTTTTAAAGCTGTCTATCCTGACGTAGCTAGGCAAGGACCTAGCTATTTAAAGCTGAGGCAGCAGAGTAGAAAAACGTTTTAGGGTACGGTTGCTCACGCTCACTCTCTAAAAATAACCATATTTTCCGTCAGAGTGGGAAGCATGGGATCGATGGAGGCCAGAGGGAGGTTGTCTTTGCCCCACTGGGGCAAATAGTGTATGGGCAAATGGGATGATTGCACCCCTACCCCCGACTATAACCTACATGACAGAGGCAGAGCTCAGAGAGCTGGAGAAGCTGAGGATGAGGGTGGCACTGCTGCAGCAGGAGATGCACCTAGAACAGGTAAGGGTTGTGCGCATTAAGCACTCGGTTCACAGTTCATCAAATATCAGTTATGGAGTTAGAGTCAATAAACAGATAATGTGCTGAATGTTTCTTCTTCTGCGGGCAGGCTCTATTGGACACTCTGTCCCCTCAGCTTTCATCTATAGTACCTGGACCTGGATGTCCCAGCGTCAGCGTGCTGAGAGACGTGTACTCCCTGCTGGGTGAAGGAGGGCAGCGTTTTCCTGCCATAGTCCTGGACTCTGAGCCTGACTGACTACAGAGTATATTACACTGATTTACCAATTTAAAAACTACTATGTGCACCTCAGCCGCATTTACACACCTAAGAGAAATAAATTATTAGAAGCACCTCTCAGCAATCAGGTACAACACCAGTTGAATCATACCCTCCTGATGCTATCGATAAAACTAGATTGTAAAGGTCACAAAAAATTATTAATTGCAGGACAGAACATTTATATTGGATTGGTTTAGACTGAGCAGGTGTATCAAATAAAGTGGTAACTTTATTTTAAGTGTATCCTTGAATCAAGGTTATTATTGTGAAGAATGTATGTTTGTTTGTTTTTTGCTGCTGTGACTATTTATTCAGTATCTGATGCCTTGGCCGAAAAAAAAGCCAGGATTGTGAATGTTTATATCATTTTTCTTGAATGTTGTTTTTGACTGTGATATGCTGTAGTCACAGTTGCTGACCCCATGAAGATTATGTATCTCCTAGGACATCTTGTTATGAGCTAAAAACCCCCTGTTTCAAAATTTTGCAGATAATCCAGTGGGTTTTTAAATGATTTATTTAGCTTTAGAAGCAGAAAAATGTTCTCAACCTTTCTGTTTAGCTAAAATATTCAAAATCACCAAATTTAGAGACACATGGTTTCACTGCCAAGCAATGATTTACAAAACGTTGATGTTTTTGATATGTTTTTAATAAAATGTATCCAGCTATACTTATAGTTTTGTACTAGTATAATGTGTAATGGAAAAACAGTCAGTAACTGCAACATTGACTGCACCAGCAGGTGGCACTCATCTCACAGAAGCCACCATGGAACACAAAGCAGGTGACTAACTGCTTGTTTAGTTATTACTGTTGCATCAAAAGCTACCAGTCAGCTGTCAGGGGATTCAAACCGTGACCTTGAATTACATGGGCCAAATAAAGTATGAACAAGTAATGGTTACTAATCAGTGTGCTGCATGACTGTCGGCTTGCTGGTCTGTGGATTTAAGTGATGTAAAGGAACAATGGAGGTGTTCCATCCTATTTTAATCCTGTCTTTCACTGAAAGCAGCAGGGACGCCATGACTTCAGTCTCATCCTCCATGTGTTTCAGTTTCTTCCTACTGGCTGACAAATCAGAGTTTATGAGAAGCTCACAGTGTGAATGTGCTGTGAGAGACCTGCAACAAAAGTGATGAAACAAGGGAAACCTCCATACTGTTTGGAGGGTTTTAATGTGTGAATTACATGCTGGGGTTTTAGAAACTGGCATATTTTGAACGATGCATAACACGTACGGTAACCTGTGCCAGATGGTTTTTATGGTCTTTATGGTTATGAGTCCAGCTGCCTCACAAGGTTACACTTATGGGGCTAATACTATGTTTCTGTGATCTGAGAAAGCTGGTAATCGTGGTTTTTGCCCGCCACAAATGTGATGCGAGGGCGTATGTGAGATGCAGGAGGGCTTGGAGAGGCCTAAAAGGCTCCTGCCCACAGATGACGTGTAGATGGCACGGGCTGTGCCAGACCGGGCGACAGGTGGCGCTGGGTTCACACAGCAGGACGTGGGTGTTTGAGCCCTGCTGCACCAACCCTCATGTACACACAAACACAGGGCCAAGCACACCCAAAGCCGGCTGAATCACAAAGATGATGTGCTTGGGGGGTCTGGCTCTCTGCATGCTTCAAGCTGGAAATGGCATGTTTCCCTAAGGAGAGGGAAAAACAAAGATTATAAAAGGGAGGGGAATATTTCAGTTTACTTTGTCCGTTCCATGTGTCTAAAATAACTGCTCCTGACTTAAATCAGAAAAGCATTCACAAGTCTTCGCAAGATCGCCTCTCTTCCAGCACCAGAAGTGTCTCACCACTTATGGATTGCAGCCAGATCTTCTGTACGCCAATACAGTCTTGGATCAGTGTGTGTGAAGGGAGTAAAGGAGGAGGCAGGGTAGCATCCTTGAGATCACGTCAACACTACACACAGGTCCCAGAGGGAGTGGCGCCTACGTAACTCAGCCTTCCTGTGACCTGCATACATCAGCTGCTGCCTGGCTCTGGCTGTCACCAGCAGAGCTCGTCCATGGCCTGGCCCTGCCCAGGTTACCCATGTCTCACGCCTTTGTCCCATTTTTCTCACGCCTCTTTTTGTCACATAATGGAAGATTCAGTGTAATTTTACTTTCCACGGAAGAAGCTTCATTTTCTTTCCCATGTAACACGTTCTCTCACACATAGAGGGACAGAGTTGAATAGTCGTTTCTTTGTCATACACATTCCTTCCTACTTGTTCACTTTTTTTTCACCCTTTTAATTTTTTTTTTAGCCTTAGTCCACTGCAGTACTGGAGTCCAAGTACAAATCCACAGAAACCGAACAGTGCTTCCAAGAATCCACTTCTCTCCCTCAAATGCCCAATGCTATTGAACATGTCTTTTCTCTTGCACCCCGCCCCTCACAAACATTCCTTGCTTCCCCTCTTTTACCCCTCTATTGCCCATCTTACAGCTCTGTTGCCGATTGAGCTACAGCAGAGATCGTTAAGTCAGGGTGGTCATCAATTAGGTTGCATTAGGGCTTATTATTTGATTTCCCTCATCATTCAGCCCTCTCCAAGCCAGCTTCCCCTGTCAAGCTGTTTTTTTCTGCCAAGCCAAAGAATAGTGTCTAAACTAAAAAGCAGTTGTCCTGTGGAGACTGAGGCATGTTTGGCTTTGATATGAGAATATTAGGTATCTCTTAATCTAATGATTTATGTCTTGTGGTCATTAAACATTAGAAATCCCTTGATCTAATAATGAGGAGAAACCCTGTTAAGCTGAAGTCAGACTGGTGTTTTTTTTTTTTTTTTTTAATGCAAAGAGATGTTTTTAAAACCCATAATTGAATCTTGCTCACCCACATTTCTACTTTTTAGATACTTAAAATGTTGTGGACTATGTTTTTATGCCTGCAAATTCTCAGGAGATTATTTTTTAGACCTAAAGTGAGGTAAAATACTTTTTTTGAGATACAGCTTAAAGCATTTCAAAGAAGCCCACTGGCTTTTCACACATGCACATATTTAATTACACTGTTTGTTTCCCCTATAAATATCGTAATGGTACACTTAAATTTCAAAGCCATTCGGCAAAAGAGACCATAATCTATACACTTATAATACTAAGTTCATAGTTCATTTTTAAAGATCTTAGAAATACAAAAAGAAGACGATAAAATGTTGGCGTAGTAAATCCAGTAATGCCTGAAGATAAAAACGTGTACACACATTTATCCTTCCCTAACATAGTTTTTCAGATGCGGAGGAGTAAGATTATCTAGTTTAGTATGAGAAAGCTGTCTGGATTGATTTCCTTTATATGGCGGCTGAGCGTACTGGGGGGGATTAACTACTACTAGGTTGCCTTCCATTCAGAAAGGACTGGCACCAGCAGTGTGTGTGCATGTGTGTGTGTGTGGGTGGGAAAGGCGTGGGCACTGCGTGTGTTTTTTATGAGTGTGTTTTCTGTCACGTGTGGGCATGTTCATTAGTGTATTTACACTTTCATTATAGAAGCATTGTATATTTATGTCCTCCTACAAATCAGAGTCATCAGGTGCCTGCATACATACGCATAAGGAGCAGTGTGTGGGTGGTTGTAGGATTTCTGTTTGCTGTTGATGTCCACACAAGAACTGGTGGAGTGCAGTGGGAACACTATTATTGTATAATTGCCATATCGAGGTGACACATCTATGCTGTTGCAGTGCAGGGTGAGATGCCCCTTCTCCATCAAGTATATGGAAAAAGTAGCTCTCCAGGTAGAGATGATGAGGGATTCCCTTTTACTTCTGATTTCCAGTCAGCACTATGTTTATGTATTCCCCAGGGGAGGCTTTTGTACCGCAGGCATACAAAACAAAACAAAAAAGACTGCAATTGAGGGGCAGTGATGGGGAGATGAAGAAAAGAGGGAGCAGTTAACTCTTCTCCCCTCCCCCTTCCTGTGTACTTCGTCAACCCTATTCTCTCTGCTTCAGTGTTTGACGTCACACAAGGGGAGACAAATCAGAGAAGTTGGACATCCCTGTTTTTCTTCCTTAGCTCCTCCCCTCCCACGGTCCCTTATATATCCCCCACCACTACATTCAGCAGAGTGTACAATGTGCTGCCAGAGAGCCAGTAGGCAGTGTACAGAGAAACAGCCAGAGACGGAGGGAGAGAAGGGGAAAGTGTGAGTGGATTTCAGCGCTGACTTAGAAGCCTTCATCTGACACGCTCCAGCCATTCCTGCTCCAGTCATTTCTCCTATATCATATAGACCTTCTCCTTCCTCGCTTTTTCTGCCTTTCTCTATTTCTTTCTGTTTCTCCAGGCTACAGCTGACTGCTAACAGGATCCAAGAGGCCAACACTGCAGCCTGGTTTCAGGATCCACCAGCCCTCACCATCAGGATGGGCTGCACAACGGGACATCTGGCTTGCCAAACCCAGCCCCAGACCAACTTGGGGCAAGAGAGTCAGTCCCTGGAGGCTGGTGGTGCCAAAGTGCCTGAGGTGCTCTCCTCTCTGGAGCGTCTGTCACAGGCCACCGGGGGTATGGAAAAGTCCTGGTACCGCTGCATCTTTCCCTTTGGAATCATCTCTTTGGTGATAGGTGTTGCGGGAACAGGTGTGACCTACACCTATAATGACCTGCCTCAGACTAAAGTGGTGTCAGTGGTGCTACTTGTCATGGGTCTTTTGCTGTTGTTGATGGCCACCGCCTGTTGGACTGTCCACAAGAAGAAGAGAAGGAAAAAGAAAGAGGGAGGCTCGTTCACCTCTGAGCAGTGTCCCCTGTGAAGCACATGGGGAAAACTGTGATAGGACCTCGAAAGCAGAGACATAGCTTGGCCTGGGAGCACAGGGCTTGGCTAAAGAAATGCCACTTCACCTCCTCCAAGTGCCAAATTCCCTCTATTCTTTATCACAGAGTTTGGCTCAGCTCATACTGAAGACAACTTGGGCTGAGTGTGGAAGGACAGATAGGCAGGACACTGAGCATCTGTTTAGTCTGTAAGGTTTGGACCATTTTGGATTGACAAGGAGGGATCACCAATGCCACACATGTTATTTTATCATCAGACAGCAGGTGTCCAGTGTCAAAACAACCTCCAAGAAGACACACAAATATGCATTGCGTACTGTGTGCATATTTACACGAACGGATACATGGCCCTTGCAGTCCTCACTTACATATGCACTGGGAGTCACAGTAGGAGCTCGCACAGACATCTAACACGCTATGCAGAGCTGCTGCCAGAGTCATTGCTGGCGTCACTGGACGCGTCAGTCACAGCATTCCTCCTGCCAGGACAGGTGACTCTCCAAGAGGCCAGAAGTGGGCCAAAGACGGCAACCTGATACCCGGCCGAAAGAGCAGCGCGCCCGTGTCAGCGGCCAGCGTCATTCACTCGTCCTGTGACACCGCAGCAATGTGTTGGGGGCTTTTTTTACGCAATGGGAGAGTGGAACTTGAGTCCAGCAGGATCTTACTGGCATCTGTGTGAACGATGAACTGGAGAGGGCAGAGGAGCTGCTGGGGAAGTGGAAGGTGTTTGTGTGTGCTCAAATAAAGATTCTGGTGAACTGAGAGACTGTTGGACCATGGACCTCACTCACTAAGGAACAAAAGATTTGCACATATGGCTATGCCCATGCCAAGAAAGAGAAACTTTTAGTAAAACAACATACTCTGAAAGGCCTTTTGTAGCTTCAGCTTCACATTACAAAGGAGTGGGGCTCTGGCTTTCTGACTGACTGATTGCCCTCCTGTCAAAATGTGAACATTTATACCAAGCCTAGTGTTTTTGTGGGGCACCTCAACTCGACACAGGGCATGCCAGGATTATTGAAGGACACAAGGGGACATGCCACTGCAGGGACACTTTGACTGATCCTGCTCCTCTACGGCCCCTCCCGCCTGGTGCCTTGAGCAAGCACTCATGGAAAAAGGCTCTGTCGCATTCCCCTGTTTCCATTTGAACCCCTGAGAATTTCCCCCCTTGTTCTCTCTCTCCCTTTACCCCAACAGGACTGTCTTCATCCATCCCATATGCCTTCCTCCATCCTAAATCCCCAGTTTCTGGCTTGATCCCTCTCATTGTGACATAGCCCAGGAAGGAGTGTCTGCAGCCTTTTGACACACATGTTAAGACACACACATAAACATAAACCCCACCATCCAGATATTTGACTTATCTCTCTGTGCCAAAGAAATTGGATCATTTTCTCTCTCATAATGGAGAGAATATTGACTAAGAATCCCTTTGTCAGTCTGAAAATAGGGTACAAGGCTGTTCTCTGGTGAATACTGATTATTGTTTGTTCTCCAAGTGACTCTGGGGTTTCCCTTTCCTTCACGTTTTCTTTCAGAGAGAATAAGTGAATGTAGCTGCACTCAGCTCCACATCTGTGAATAGGTGCTTTTTGTTGGTGTGTGGTCTCACAGGATGAGACACACAATGGCATTTTATTGTTGTCTTAATCTTCTTGTTTATGTCACTGAATGTAATGAAACTGAATGCAAATCACAGACGGAAAAAGTGTACAGAATGCAAAGAAAAAGCATAGTGTAGACCGTGCGTGTCTCCATGTGAAGACCTGTGTACTAGCACTCCTTTACCCTTGAGAACCATCATTGATCACTGTTGCATTGATTCTGGCTGCCAGATTAGTGATGCTTGTTGCTGAGTAAAATGTGTCTATGCATCCAGAGGTAGCAGTTAACACACAGTGCCAAAGACTGTCCTAAAGGCCAGCTTGCCAATTACAAGGCTGCATCTGCCTGCACAGACATGCAATGGATTAGTCTTTTCTTACACATTAGTTGCAGCTCAGTCTGCATTTAGATGTTCTGTTACGTACAGAACGACAGCCAAACTCTGTTAGTTTAAACAAAGGGAAGGAGGACAAGAAGGGGGAAATAAGGACAAAATGGTGGAAGATAAAAGCAGAATCTGGGAAGTCATTCCTTTCACTTTTATGTGGGAGTGGGGAGCTATCTCTGCAGTTTGATTGGTATCAGCCATCCTGAACGGAGCAGTATTATTCTTGTGGGATAGGATGCATTACTGCCAGTAGCAGTGAAAATGCCAAGTTGATCGAAGTATAGTAAGTCTTTCATCTGCTGACAAAAAAAAAAAAAAAAAACAGGACTTACATGGATGCTGTCCACATCGGCCCTTAATTTCTTTCAAGCTAAATGTCAAAGTAAATTCTAGTGAAGAGGATTTATGAGTATGTTTTTAGCTCATTGCAGTGGTATCGTCTGAACTGTGAGACAAGAGAGAAGCCCCAGTATTACAATACATTAGTTCATGACAATAACAATGTGCACACACTTTACTCTGCCTTGAATTTTGGCTTTTGAATCAATGCAATTTCCACATGTATAATACACATTTACCATGCAGTACATTGTGGTTGCATATATTTGTACTTGCTAATTTCCAAGCTATATTGTGCCAGTTTGTTGACACTAAAAATTGATAGCAGGTGACCAGAATTTGTTTGTTAGAGATGTGAAGTGATTTCCCTTCTGCCTTCTGAAAAACTCAAGGGAAAATCTACCTCTCTCTGCTGCAGGGGAAATATATCCCTCACCCAGAAGATAGCCATGCTGTCTGCTTATGCTGTTTGCCACTCCAGTGAGTGACACAAAGTATGTTTATTTGTGTGCCCTCTAATATTTGGTGCTGTATATATGACTATTTTATATTTCTACTGTATATTTCTACATATATGTACATATTAATTGTTGTGTTAAATAAATGTTATGTGAACACATTCCTCTGTCATGTTGTAGTTTTCTGATAGATAGTCTGGTCTGATAGACGTGGAAGATCCTCTGGACAGATGGATACTGGGGTGACAATAAACAAACACTGTTTTGACTCTATTTTGAACATTAAATTATAGTTGTCACTGTGCTTGATTTACTTTTATCGTTTTCATAGATCAGGAAAAACATGTTTGGTTGACGAGATCACCCGAACTTCGCTGTGCTTGAAATTTCATGCTGTATATAGACTCATTGCCATGTGCTGCCCTGCCAGCTTGGATGACTTGGTCAGATACCCAAAGACATGTGGGATCCTTTGGTTGTTATGAAAACAGACTGGCCAGTATTGACCAGAATAAATGACACCCCCTAATGGCAAAATAATAAAGTACTCAGAGTGACAATATATATTCAGCACTTTATTAACATATGGGTATATGCAATGATACTGTGAAAACTTCTCAGTTTTAGTTAGTATGAACACATTTTTTATCATTTATCATTCAGTGGTTAACTGTGCTGGGAAACTGCTGTGGGTGTGGAGGGAACAGTGTTTAGATCTGGATAAAGGGTGGGGAGGCCAGCGGGGGCAAAGTGCAGATGGGGTGGAAGTGGTCAGTTGGATTGCTACAGTCAGCACAGATTACAGGAAACCAGATGGGAACGACTCATCCGCCTCTCAATCTCCAGGACTTGGCTTCAAACCCAAGCATTCAGCACTATTTGGCTTTTATCATACTTTGAATTATACAAAACTCACATCAGTTTAAAATGCAAAACGATGCAGCAGGCAGCACAACGTGACATTATAAAGTCTGGATTTGAGCCATACTGAGGCCTCATGACTTTATGTATGTTTTATTAAAATTCCTGATCAACAGCCTCTGTGATGGGTTGGTGCGAAAGACTGTTGTGTCTGTGTATTTAATCAGTCACTGCCTGCTGTTGATTCCAAATGATACCTTTGTGGTGGGATGGAGTTACATCTGCTTCAGACATTATTTGTTTTGGAGACAGGTGTAGAAATCACACATGCCTGGCCAGACAGCCAAATTAAATCACAAGCAAAATAAAATTAAAAACACACTGTATGTATTGTGATAGAAACAAATGTGATGAAAAGCTATTGGATTTGATCCCTCACAGACTTGAGAGCACTGGGATAACATAACACAGGCGCACTCACTGAACACTGGTTATATTTGATCATTTCTGGATGATCACGAACAGGAAACGTTGCCAACAACCAACAAGAAAAAAGAAATTGCTTGTTTTTTTTCTATCCCCCATGAATCACCCCCACTACTTATGCCAATCTTCTCTTAATTTTTCATTTCCTGTCTCTCTGTCTCTTTCTATTTCAAATGTCAGTCAACGAGTGTCAGCATTTTAGTCTTCAGGAGCTTTTTTTTCTGTTCTGTGTTTCATTAATTAGTACCTTGTTGCATCAGGGAAGCGCTTACGAAGTAAACTGCTCAGGTATGAAGCTATTGCTCTCAGATCAAACTCAATTACTTTCTGTGGGAGGCAGCGTCTTTTAAGTGAAATTATACTATGAATGGATAAATACTTAAATTATATACTCAGGCCTCACAGTTTTTCAGGCACTTACGCCTTTATTGCTTTAATAATAGTTTTTAATTTAGGTTAAATGAACCAACCTTTTCCCTAGCCATTACTGGTCACTTTGGGTTTTACTGAGAAAATGGTTGAGATTGGTTGGAGTTTCTATGGAAACAGTGACTGCATCCAGTTGAAGATGTCACAGCCCTTGCCCCGTTCATAGTCACCCAGCTTCAGGATAATTAGGTCATACAGCACCTCCAGTATAAAATGCAGCAAAAATTACATGCCTCAATAAATCCAGAGAAAAGTAGAGTTAATAGAGAGTATAGAATACTGACACATGCAGAAAATACAGAGAATTTCTTGACTTGACTTGCCTAATACCCCTGGATGTATATAAATTGAATTAAATATTGCATGTTTTACATCTTATAAAAGCATTTTCTGTACTTTTTAAAGGCATCTATTGAGTGGTAGAGGTTATATTGAACACTAGCTCTTAGATGATGATGAGACAGGGTGAGGGAGTGATGTGTAGATCAATAGTGAGTCTGAAAGGAACAAAAGATTACTACTGGTAGTGTACTCTGCTCCTTTATGAGGCTCTTCAAAAGACCAGCAATCAAGAGGACCCTATTCAGCCAAGAGAGGAGTCAATTTATTCACAATGGGGATCCAACACAATGGTCTTAATTATTGTGTTGTTTTGTCAAAGGCAGCTGTGGCAAAGGCTGAACCACTCTGTTGCTTTATTCGTTTACATCTTTGCTTAGTCACACAAACATGAATGAATTAATAAGTGTGAAGTGTGTGCGCCTGTGTGTGTGATGTGCAAAAGGACAAGGGAACTGACATGTTTTCTTAGTGTGCTTCATGATAAGGAACACATCAATATTCTTGTTTTTCATTTTTTGTGCTCACACATACTTTGGAATTCTCTTGATTAACTTATAACCCCACCAGCATAATTGAATATGCATTTCCCTGCTTCTGTGTCCTGTGACTCAGTCTGCAAATGTTAATGCCCATTTAACATGATATTATTATATTAAATTTGTTTTACAGATAGATATTTTGATATTTCTCTACTTCTCTAAAGGCTGATGTGTTACAATTGTAATATGTGTATTTTAAAATTTAGCCTATGCTTGTTATGTTCAGATTCTGGAGATCAAATGTGGGCCAGTTTGTATTGGAGATTTCTTTGCCAAGATTTTTCACAACTGATTTACTAAAGTATAGTTTATTGTTGATCACACATCTAATAAAATAAGATTAAAGCTAATTAAGCCTGATCATTTATTTGCAATTGAGCTACAGAAGATAAAACAGAATTATTCTAATAATTTGGAGCGTTTAATTACAAGAGGCAGTTCTCTTATTACACACACACTACACCAGTTGATTTTTCTATGGATCATTAAGATATTTTAATAGGTCTAAATATTTAAAAATTTACATTAAACAATATTAATCAGAAGGGGTTAATATTCTACATAGGTAGTAGGCTTTTTAATAACATTTAAATAATAATGTAGAGAGACACAATTCAAAGAAATTATAATTGAACAGTTATAATAATAAATATGTTCAATTCTTTTTAAAAAATGACAAAAATTCAATAATACATGCTATGTCTCAAACACAAAACATCAGAACGTTTTAACTAGTGTGACAGTGAAGTAACTGAGTATTACCATTATACAACATCTACCCTGGAGCTGACTGTCCGCCTGTCCCTTTAAACGCCGTACCTTTAAACTGCATTGTCTGCTGAACTACATTTCCCACAATCTACAGGAAATAGGTGGGTCTCTGGAACGTCTTCATAATCAGGTCAACCAATCATGTACACTCACTGGCGAGCGCGTACTTCGAAATGGCGTTACGTTGTCCAATGATCTTGTGATATTTTACAGTTTATAAAATTTGGCCAATCGGTGCCAGCGCTCTTCACATTGGCCAATCAAAGGGCTATTATGTAGTAGATGGGCGTCACTACTCCCGACCAATCAGATTGAATGTGGAGTTTAAACGGTGAGCGCGGGCGGTCCTAGAGTAGCTTTGGGGAGGGTCCAACAAGTGAAGACGCGTGCTTGAATTTGAATTCAGGCAAGAGAGCTAACAACTTGTTAAGATATTAGTCAACTACTACAGCACAACAGAGGCTGGGACCAGTATCGTAACACTGTATATCTTATTTCCTGGCGAAATAGTCTGTATGTGTGTATTACTGTATTAGCTAACATTGCCGTAACGTTTAAATTGCTGCTCAGTTTTGAAGCTACATCGCTGTTCGAGGAGAGATCACTGCACTTGCAATGAAAGCGGGCGGTAAGTAACTTAAGTCAACTTAAATGAGCTCTTATGACCGTAAATATGTTTATTCCTCGGTGTAAGGTGAACGTTTATGAAGGTGCTTTAAATGCTTGTAATTTGACAGAGTTAGCTCGCACTGGTACCTTAACTAGCTGTTAGCCAGCACAAACGTTAACTGGCGTAGCCTCCTGTAATTTACTGTACTTTCAAAGAGGCGATATTTGTTTTAAAACATGTCTCCTCCTGGTGTTACACACGTCTGTGCTAATAAAGGCGATAATATAATGTTAAACCCGTTGAAGCCTAACGTTAGTCGTAAGTTAAGTTGACGTTAGTTGTATTTGAACCTCAGGAGGGAAATTTGGGCGCTCACTGAGTTCGACTTCTCTCAGTCAGATGCTTTAGTTAAATATCTTAACGCCTACAACACTTGGTTATATGATATTATATGCTTATTTTAACACTTTTTCGGTAGTCATGTTTCTGTGAATTTAAACATTTTAGTATTCAAACGGATGGTTTGATTAGACCACCCATAGATGCCTTACGTTAGGCGTTTTGAATGTGGAGCCATAACCTTCACCTTGCTGTGCCTGACTACCGGCTAACATATTAACTCGCAACTGGTCTGTTTTAAATGAAGTGCTAATATTTGTTTGACATTAGTGTGAGAATTAGTTTGTGAACCCTGCACTAAGACGTGAAATGCTTTTAGCTTTGTGTGTGTGTGTGTGTGTGTGTGCACTTCATATGTGTCCCTATGTTGAAAATAAGAACCGTGCAACAATATGGGGGAAACCTCTTGTTAAAATGGTCTAACTTTTAATAAATCTTTATTTCAGTGGTCCACTGCCATTGTTCAAAATGCTACTCTGTTCCTGCGCGGAAGCGGGTCCGTAAAAGAACTCCAGCCCTCACCTTGCTCTCTCTACCTGAGGAGGTCCTCCTCTGTGTGCTCCAGTGCCTCTCTGCTGAGGACCTGCTGTCCGTCAGAGCAGTGAGTAAACATAACTGTACACACTGTAACATTGCTGTGCAACCTCTGGCACGTATGTGCCATCTCATCCCAGATTTGTCCTGGCTCGGGCGTCTTGTGACCACCTGATGTGATTGGTCAGATGACTCTTTTGTTGAGGGACTAACTGTCTTTACCACTGTCGCAGGTTCACTCCCAGCTGCGGGACATTGTTGACAACCACTCCAGCGTATGGGCCAGGGTCAGTTTCAGGGACACGTGGCCATCTCCCAACACCTTATGGCTATTTGAAAGGTACTGTCCAAAAAAAACTTCAATAACTCACTAATGTATCACTTTCTTTTGTATTGGTATTCACTTGAAACATACCTTTTTTCAGAGCTGCTGAGAAAGGAAATTTTGAAGCTGCTGTGAAGCTAGGAATTGCCTATTTGTACAATGAAGGACGTAAGTTAAACTCTCTAATTCATCCATTCAATGAGAATACGTTTGCCATTTATGTTTTTCCACCTTTACTGATGTTGGCACATGTAACATTTATCTTTAGAAGAATCCTGGTAAAATAAATGTCAAATGAAATTGGAGGATATAAATCCAGCTTGATAATTGCTACAAGCGATTACAGCTCTGCCTGTGTGCCTTGTTTCTTTCCATTAGCGTTGTTGAGTGATGAGGGGCGAGCGGACGTATGCGGTCGCAAGGCCTCCCACTTTTTCAGCATGGCGGAGAGCCTGCGTTCTCCCTTGGCGGATCCCTTCATCTGGGTGTTCATCCGTCCACCGTGGTCTCCCACCGGCAGCTGCTGCAAGGCTGTGGTGTTCGACCGCCTCAAAGCAGAGTGTGACAACAACGTGGTAGGTTTTTCCTACTGCCATTCAAAAGGGCAGGCAAATGTGCTTCCTTTTTTATAACTGATCACAGTTGAAAAATTAAGCTGAATTCATTTTTATCTTGTCAACAACAATCTGTTAATGAAAAGGGGAATAGAACTAAATGGCCGTTCTTGCTATCCTCTTACCATTTAAATTAAATTGATGCCTTGCAACAGCGATTTTCATTCTTTTTGCTTAGTGGCCGGAAAGCCTGTTTTCAGCTTCAGTGCTTTTGTCGTCACAGCACCAAATAAAGCTCTGCACAAGCCAGATCTTCTTTTTACTGCTCAGTTTACAGACATGAAAACTGCCATGGTTTAATTCACAGAAACATTTACACTGTGTTTACTGAAGTTAAATGTTTAGAGCACAATGCAGTGTTATAAGAAAATAATATTAAATAAAGGTGTTCATTAATTTTATGTTTCTCTTTTGTCTACAGCAGAAGAGAGGACCCCTGCTGCACTGTTTGGCCAGAGTTTTGCAGCTTTTTGAAGTGAGTGTGAAAGTGAGACTGAATCTATCTCTGTCTGGGTGTGGTTAGCCCAGTTTCTATTAGCCTCTAATCAAAGTGTATAGCTGTGTGCTGCTGTCACGGGGGCTTGTCTGACTGGTCATCAACAGCAGAGATGGGATAATAATCCTCTTCACAGAACACAGATGCTGGCTTGTAGTCCCTGTTGAGTTTTCTTACTACAACCCTGGTGTGCTTTGTTATGTAATGGTGTGATAAATGATTTCATGTTGCTTACGCAGAACTCTGGCCTGTTTCAGGATCATGACAAACAAGCATTTATGTGCCGACAAGACAACGTTCGGCCGCTTTGTTAGTGTCTAAGAACAGAATAGTTTGAAAGATCTATCATTCAAATGTGGAACCCTGTTTTCTTTTCCAGGGGGATGAAAGACGTTCTGATGCTATGTCTATGCTGGAGCAGTCGTCACAGGCTGGTTGTCTACAGAGCTCCTACCTGTTGTGGGAGCACAATCGGAAAGCAGCTGTGAGTCTGAATCAATCTCTAATCAGTTTGTCTTGGATACATAGACCTTATTGATTTCGGTTTTACAGTCTGTATGTTAAATTCAAACACTGTTCACAGTATTGTACATATGTGCATACGTGGTGTTTAAATGTTTGAATGATATATTAATTCAAAGCAAATTGTTTTTTGAATTGCAGATGGCAGATCCCGGCAGGTACCTCCAATGTGTCCGAACCCTCAGGGACTATGCTGGGAAAGGATGCTGGGAGGCACAGGTGTGTGATTAAAGGGAGAAAATTGCCACTATATCGAGACAGCAGTTGATTTAATGTGTGTTCTTCTGCATTTTCAGTTTCGTGATGGCCAATGATTTGTGAGCTGATTTATTCCCCCTCGGTCGTTCACTGTAATAAGACAGAAGAAATGAAGTTTTGACAGCTTTTCATTTGTTTCATTTCTCCTGTTGATTTCCCACACCTCCCTTTGTCCAGATTTTGAACGCACTGAAGCACTTTCAGATAGTGTTAGGAGGCCTTGACAGTTGTTGACTGACTTTTTGTTCCTCGGCTTTTTTAAAGCTTTGCTTAAGTGGCACCACTGAATCACAGCAATCATCAAAACTATGACTCATCTGAATCACAAGCTCTGTAATTACAGCAGCAAACTATTGCAACACTCAACCTTATTGTTGTCTTTTTAGTTTGATCCAGTTCAACAAATTTTCAAGCCATTTTAGGCCTATATGAAACATTTATTTAATTTAATTAATCTCTGTTTTTTTTTTTTTTTTCTCCAGCTCTCCTTGGCCAAAGTGTGCAGCAGTGGGAATCCGCTGGGTTTGGAGTCAAAAGCCTGTTCTGACTTAGTGGCTCAGCTCTTCAGTTTGTCTAACTCGGCATCTCGACACTGCACCCAGGGCATCCTCAGACGAGGCATCAAGGACACCATGAGGTATCTCTCTTGACAGCAGAATGTTCCTGTTTGTCATTGTGATGACTCACTGCGTTTACAGCACTGTAGCATTCTTTAATGACATTACTGAGGACTAGATGAAACATCAGCAGCACTAGTGTGCCAATCAAAGGTGTCCCTGTGAACACAACTCTGCCTTCGGGCAGATTTCAAGTTGAAATTTAGCCTTTGTGACTGAATTACTATTTTTTGTTATAGTGTAATGCCCTACCTTAACATTAATAATAATTCATTTCTGTTTTTTTTTTTTTTTTTTTTTTTTTGCCTCTCTAGGTACATCTTGGTAGACTGGCTCGTGGAGGTGACCACTATGAAAGATTTCTCCAGCCTGACGCTGCATGTGACAGTGGGTTGTGTGGACCGCTACCTGGCTCTGCGCTCTGTCCCCAAGGCTCGCCTCCAGCTACTGGGAATCGCCTGCATGGTAGTTTGTACACGGTGAGAATGCGCGCACACACACACACACACACACACACACACACACACACACACACACACACATTCTCAAATGTTTCTGTGTTTTCCTTTTTTAATTGAAAATTAGAGTAAGGGAACCAGCTTTGGTTCTTTTCAGAAGTTGGTAATTATATATTTAGTAGTAGAATATTTATTTATATATTTATTTATTGAAATTGAAAGGACAATGTTTGGTTCTCTTTTCAGCTATATCAGTAAAGAAATCTTGACCATACGTGAAGCTGTCTGGCTCACAGACAACACCTACAAATATGAAGACCTGGTTCGAATGATGGGAGAGGTTGTCTCCGTGCTGGAGGGCAAGATCAGGGTGAGCGCAACAAATGGCCCTCATGTATAATGTGAAATATTTAAGTGTTAATAAAGAGGACTAAATTTGTTGATTTTCCCCTCAGAGCCCCACACTGCTGGACTACGGGGAGGTGCTGCTGTCTCTGCTACCTCTGGAGAGACGGACCACTCATCTATTCAGCTACATCTGTGAGCTGTCGCTGCTCTACACTGCTCTCGCCACACCACCACCTGCCAAACTGGCCTGCGCTGCACTACTGCTTACACGAGCACTACATCACTATGGTAATAACACTCTCTGACGCACACGTACAAGGCGGCCTGTTTCAAAGATCAAAGATGCACCGTCTCACCCTTTTAAAAAATGACACCTAAAGCAAATGATCTTTTCAAACAAAGAGAATTTACAGCTTTAGTTGAGTGTTAAGTTTATGTTCACCTTGACTTATGTGTGTGGTCTCCCTCTGTGCAGCTCCCCTCTGGCCCAGCCAGTTATTCGACTACACAGGTTTCTCCAAGCAAGACCTCGTCTCCCTTGCCGTACTGCTCTACATCAAGTGGTAAGTGTTTGACTGGATTGTTAGTCAAGCAGTTAAATTTATAATATTTATATGAATATGACTAGATCTATATATAGATATATAGATAGATATAGATATATCGATATAGAGAGATATAGATATATCTATATCTATCTATATATCTATAGATATAGATATATATAGATATATATATATATATATGTATCTCTATATCTATAGATAGATATAGATATATCTATATCTATATATCTATAGATATAGATATATATAGATATATATAGATATATATGTATCTCTATATCTATAGATAGATATAGATATATCTATATCTATATATCTATAGATATCTATAGATATGTATATATATGTGTGTGTGTGTGTGCTTCAAAAAAATAGTTTTCTGAAATGTTTGTATCTCCAGAGAAAAAAGGACAGTCAGTTGAATAGGTGCAGTTTGTTTGGCATCTGCCCTCATGTAGCTATGCTTTTAATCAGCCAGGTTAGCAAGTGAAATGGCCTCTGCCTGATGCACCATGTGCTCATTTGTACGTAAGGCTTGGATATTTGTTAATTTTCGTTGCTGACTAGTCTTCAGCACAGACATGTTACGTAGTTACTACAAAGTAGGATTAGATCAAACACACCTGCCAGCACTGTTTGATATCCTAAGTTAGCCACTCTGGAAGCACTGTATAAATAAAAACAAATACCCAGAGACTTGTTTAAAAAATGTTGATAATTAGTTTAATTTATTCAACCATTAATTGAATGCACAGCTTTTCATTGCCCGTATTCTATGAGAGGAAAGGTAAATAAAAATGGGTCCCTCTCCATTTTCTGATTAGTCAAAGTACCCTTGGCTCACATAAGGACCTACTGCTTCACTCTGCTCCATGAAAAGATAACAATTGATTGGTGATGTGTCTGTTTTCAGCATGCTCAAAGAGCCACATTGATTAGATATAAGATTGTTTATAATGTCTGGAGACCAAGAAACCGCCATTCGGGTTTTAATGCAAACATGAAGCCCAGAGAGAGCTGCAGAGTCAAAAAAAGACTATATGAGGCATTTGGGCTGTAGGGGATGGGTGGGTGATGGGGAGACTGTGTAACCATCAGTGAATCACCAACTGAGTCACAGAAACGTGCCTCAGGGTGAGTCATTTTGATAGGTGAGCATCGCATCGAGAAACTGTAATTCTCAAATGGACAAGTAACGAGATTTGTCCCCAAGAGTTGATTATAGAGATGCAGCAAGCAAAGTGGATCAAACTCAGTCATTTTTCTTGTCTCCGTTTTCCCCCATTGCCCTCTGTCTCCCTTCAGTTTCAGTCAAGATGTTCCCAAAGATTACAGGCACGTGTCTCTTACTGGCGTTAAGCAACGGTTTGAAGATGAGGCCTACCAGCACATCAGCAAAGAAAAGGTACTTGTTTTTAATTGTTTTTGCAGGTATAAAAAATAAATAAATTAAAAAACAAAACAATTTCTAAATGTTAGCGCAGCATGTCTTTAATTGGTTCTCTGCATGTGATTATCTGAAACTGATATTTCGTGCCCTCCATAAGGTTATGGACTACAAAGAGCTGTGTCAGATCTTGGAGATTCCTGAGGTGGAGCCTCAGATGGAGCCTCCCAGTCCCACTGGTCAAGCAGCAGACATCCATACCTTCCTCGCATCTCCATCCAGCACCAACAAGAGGTAAGCCACTAAATTCCCTGTGACAACACATGGGATAGGGCTGACTGAGTGACATTAAAAAAAACATAACACGACCTGCTGGCCCCTAGAACATTTTACAGGGCCACAGTTACTTTTAAACCCACTGTTGTGTAAACTGATGCAATATTAGCATTTATTTATTGTGAAACAGATGAAAACTGTTTCATATCACAATATTTTTACTTTATTTACATACTGTAGCTCCCAACTTTGCAACACGTCATGCATAAAATCAATAGGGCCATCGTATTTAGGGCACATGAGTGACAGGACTTGAAATCCATGCAAAGAATTCAGTTATTAGAAACAGCTGACAGCACAAAATAAAATTAAAAAAACGTGCCCCAACCTCTCTCCTTGGCAGTTCTTATCGGGCCCCTGTGCTCCTTTACAGGCACATGAACTGTTTTGTCCAGATGTTTGTTTGTACCATCTGGGAAATGCTCCAGTGACTCATTGTAACAAAGCTGCCTGTCCACTTTCTCCCAGGAGACGTGATGACGCCATGCAGGCCCACAGAGTGGGCTTTGTGGCCACGCCCACAGCCGAGCTGTCCAATCAGGAGGAGACGCTCCTGGGTGACATCCTGGACTGGAGCCTGGACACTTCCTGTTCCGGTTATGAGGGGGACCAGGAGGAGGAGAGCGAGGGAGAGAAAGATGGCGATTGTAAGTGCTGAGAAAGGGAAAGGCCACTTTTCTTATAGTGTGATTACTAGCAGTCTCAAAGGTATTTTAAAGCATAAAAAATGAGCTAATCCATATACAGAGGACAGTAATGCATGAATCACTGTTCCATTAGGACAAATTGTGAGTAGAGGTGACTCAGCAGTTGCAATGTCCAGCCTTAGGCCTTCATATTTTGCTGGCTTACTGTCATGGGCAAATGAGGATGGATGATGGTAGTGTGTTAGGGCCTGTAGTTTGTGTAAACTTTGCCCAAAATGATTCACGGTTATAAACTCTGACAACTCTGTCTCTCATTTCAATAGCTTCGATGATATCCATTAAACTGCACTCGCTGATTGATGAAGACAAAAGGCTAGAGCACTGCAGAGCCCTGTCCAGCGATGAAGACAGCTTCTGTGAAGCAGAAAGGGAGGTGAGCAACGATCGCCAATGCCAGGAACCTCTTTCCTTCTCTTCAGGATACTCCTCCGTCCAGAGCGTTAGTCCCTCATCCACATGCTCCTCCTCCTTTCCCCTCATGCCTTGCACATTCAAGACCTTTACCACTTCCCTGGGCACAGCCTCCACCAATGCGCAGCCAGGCTTCCGCCTTTTGGTGCCCATGCAGAGGCCCCGGGGCACCTCCAGCAAACAAGTGAAGAGGAAGAACTCTGCAGCTCATAGCGGGGGTGAGGTGGAAAGAGAAGACGAGGAGGGGGAGGGAGATGAGTATACTGCCAATGCAGGCTTTCTGAGCTTATAGACTGGTCGTAGGACTGGCCTCAGGCTAGTCACAGCCCACCTGCTCAGTTATTATCCTCCGGCACTTTGTTCTCGATGCTGTTCCTCACTCCTGTCAGTCTGCACTGGTCCAACAATTGCCAAAAGATCAAGAGACTCTAAGCTTCAGGACAAGTAAGGGAAAATAAATATGAAAATATAAATATGTATTACCTAGAGACTTGCCTTTCTATTGCGTTCCATTTCAGTTACATGTTTACAGGCATGGCGCATTCAAATACCTCCCATAAACCGACTCGCAGTCAGCTCTGAAACCACTGGAACATGACTTGACTTTCCTCAGGACCCTGGTACAGTTTCTGTTGTTTTACAGCCTTCTACAACAACCTATCTCAGATAGTTGTAAAAGAATTCAAACCTCATGGACTTGTTTTGGAAGAAAAAAAAATCATTATGGTCATATTGTGGAAAAACCTTAAACATAGCTGTCATGTTATTGTGATTGTTTTGGTTGTTATAGTTTCTGATATGCACTGTCTGTACAAGAATCTATCTTGTATTTAGTGAATGTCATCAATGGGTGACTACTGTCATCTAGTTGATGGAAATGTCTGCATCTGAAGCCTAAAAAATATGATTGTATGAGTTCCTCTTGTTCAGTTTTGTCCTTAGTTCTGTGTGTTTGCCAAAGGTACTGTGGTGGTGTCATTTGTGTTTTCAGGGGTATCTACGTAAAGAGAAACAGAGCTGTGAAATGAGTATTTTAGTAGTCTGCATCTTCTAGAGTCTTGTACATATACACCAGTTGTGCTGTTAATATTTTTAAAAGACCTATAGCACACTCATCCCATAAGGAACAGCAGCTAGATGTTAACTGTTGATATAGTGACACACTATGTTCAATAAGGTGTGCTGATAATCGAGCTAAACAAGTATCACCAGCTGGATGAGTACTGTTCAAACCTCAGCTCATCATCCAGATGTTTAGTGCTGCACAGTCATTAACTATTAAGCTCAAATGTAATGAGGCACCCGATGCAACTTGAAACTAACATGCTGATAAGTTTTACTTTTTCCTCCCATCTGAATTAGGTCTAGCACTTTTTTTTTTTTTTAATCATCGCAGGAGCGCAATTCAATGAAATGTAACAATTTCCATGCTTGAACAATCAATGCTAAAGTATTTTTAAATGGATTTGCCTTCTTTGAGCAAAAGGGAAGTTCAGACACTAAAGGAAAATGATTACTTGATGGGGTTTTGATCGTACTGTATGTCTCATTCAGCACACAATGTCTAAATGTTTGTGACTGACTGTAAATACATATTTTTTTTAAACTGTTACACCAGACTGCTTATCCCGTGTTTTATAAATGTACATAGTACTATATGTATAAATGGAGAAAGACAAAGAACATGCCACTACTTGAAATTGTTTTTGCTTCATTCCAAAAAGGCAGTTTTCTTCATGAAACCTGTTCTTCTCCAGTACAGTGTTTTCTCAATAGACTTGTGATGTAAATATGTAATTTTGTATTGAGTTCAAATAAAACAAGCCATCATGCAAGTTTCCTTTCAATTTCTCCGTGCACGCCACCACGCAGACATTTTAGTTTGTAATGGATTCACTCAAATGTATTGTTACCTGTTTATAATTAGCATCTATGTATTCTTCTTTTCCCAAACGAGCTGTTTTTCTTGGACTTTATGAGAATCATAAGCAACTTGAAAAGGAATATGTTTCCTAGGGAAAACATAAATGGGCTAGCTGAAAGATATTTTTAGATGGAGATTTTAAAAAATCAAGTTGTGTTGATGAGCTCACCAAACCAGAATGCACTACTAAACAGTGCCATACACAAAGCTCCAACAAACTCCACAGAAGAGTCTACATTTTTTGAATGTTTCAGGGTTAGGTGTGTAATTATACTCTTAATCTTTTTTTTTTTTTTAAATAGAACTGTCCTGCAGATTCAACAGCTGCTTATAAACTCAAGCATGCTCACTAGACTCTTGACTAAAATCATAACCTTGTCTCTTGTTTTCCCTGTAAGTAGAACCAGAATACACTTCTGCTCTGGAAAATAAAGCATTACAGTTTTATTTCCCAACATGACGGTCTAAAAAATGCTGATGTGAAGCCCTCTGCACTCTGCCAGAAGTTGAATTCTGGCAGAGGAATACTGGAATCAAAACAATGTGTAAGCATTGTGTAAAACCCTCAGATTTCCAGGGATAAAATAGGCCCACAGTGTCCTCAATGGTAAGTATGGATACAGTATTAAAGGTTCACTGTGTAAGATTCTATTTACAGAATATGGCAGAAATAAAATTTAATACGCACAACTATGTTTTATTTGTGTATAATCACCTGAAAATAGGAATGGTTATCTTAGAATGAGCATTTTATATCTACAGATGCTGCTGGTCATCTCCCACAGTGTCCGTCATTTTTGACCGTCATGTTTCTACACTAAGGCAGAACAGCCAAACTAAACACTGGCTCTAGACATTTGTGTTTTTTGCACATTTGGCAATCATCATAGTTTCTCCACACATGGACGGAGTGGGTGAGGCGACTGGGTTGCAATCAGCAACTGCACCACTAGATGCCACTAAATCCCACACATCTAAATGTTTCCCAGTGCATCTCCGTGGGAAAAAAATGGACGCCTGCAGCAAACTGATATTTGTATGGCTGAACTGCAAAAGCAACTACTGAGAACCAGCAGACGAGAGGAGTAGACTAGTACTGCAAATACAAAGTTACAGTACCTCATTGATCAATGCAATATTGCTGTGACATCAGATGTGTTTATGTCAGCAAACTTGGGCTAGACGGCTCTTGCAACTGAATACCCCTCTGTAGATATAAAAGTCTCATTCTAAGGTAACAAAAATACCATGATTCTTATTTTCATGGGGTTTATACACTAATGAAAACATATTTATGAATAATATACCATTGCTGCTAATGGATCATCCTATATCTTACACATAGATAGATAGATAGATAGATAGATAGATAGATAGAGATAAAAAACTATATACAATTCAATTAGGCTGTAGACACTGAATGAAAACATTGAAAAAATATATTATTACATTACATACATTAGTGTATAATCACCTGAAAATATGAATCTTTTTGTTTTTGTAATTTTAAAACGAGCTGTTTATATCTACAACGGGAGCGGGTCCTCTTCCATGGAGTCCGCCATTTTGAAACACTGTGTTTCTACAGTAGCCCAGAACGGACAAACTAAATAATGGCTTTTCAGAGGGCCTTTTGCGTGTTTTGCCACTGTCATTTCTCCTTCAGACTAGGAAGGTGAGGGTGAGACGAGGAAACAATGCCACAATTACACCACCAGATGCAACTAAATCCTACCAGTGGTCCTAAGTGTAATTTGTCAACAGTATGTCTCTGTTTTCTTTTTTTACATTCAGTCAGTTTACCGCCATTACATGTGCATTACAGCTTAGAGACAAAATGTTGTGTATTTTGGAACTAAGAAATAATATGGTACTTTTTTACATTTAGTACAACTATTATTAAAATTGGAATCTGCAATTTCACACAAAGTCCATTGGGCCAGATTGGACCCTTTGGTGGGCCAGTTCTTGCCCTCGGGCTGGATGTTTCACACCCCTGCACTAGTGAGTCTACCTTATCATTTCATTATTATATTATAAGAAGCTAAATATTTAGTTTAAGGAATTTGGATGAATTATTTCCTGTGAATATTGGATCAGTGATGAGTTTTCCTAGTATTTTAAGTACTTTTATACTTATCTTTTTCCACTGACCACAACACAGAGGCAAGTACAAGTGTTGCAGATAAATAATTATTGCTCATTTCTGTGGAATCTGTGTCTATAAAGCCCAGCTGTTGGGATCACGTGACTCCGCTCCACTGAGATCACGTGAGGTGTTTTGTTGACGGTTGTGTCGCTGCGTTTCGCACACGATGAATTCACGGGCTTATCGAGCCGCTGGTGCAATGTCATCGCCTCGTTAGAAGGCAGCAAGACTGGAGGGGGGGGGGGTGACAACCTGGACCGGGCTGCTGCACACCACCGTCCATAGCTTCACTTAAATGCTAGCCGGGCCTCGACAGTGTCGGTGAAGGAAAAAGCCCCGCAGTGATGGTACTGTTATCGTTTTAACACAACAACAAAAAAAACAGGAATTGTTTTCACCTCCACCAGGAAGAGAGACCACAGCTCGTGGAGTTCATATGCCGAAACCTGCTTTTATTTGAGGTAATTACACATATTTATGTCATAAACCACTACTGAGCTATGTGTGTAGGTTGACGGTGTGTGATATGAAATAATGTCGGTGAGTCAGCATATTGTAATTTGGAAATACCTAGCTTTGTTCCTCAGCTCCATCATTAGCATTCATCAGAATCCTTAGGAATTGACGAGCAGGTCGATTGTCCAATCAGGAGGGCCAGAGGGCTGCGTTGGACCAATCAGAGAAGAGCAAGGCATATTTCAGTTTATAAGGAAAAGGCTCACGTCTCTGTGATGGCTTGTGTGCGTGTATTGTTTTCTAGACTAATGGAGACATGGTCGCTCTAAGTATGTAGCTCATGGTCTTCTGAATTCAATTAGACGTTCAATGACCTGATGGATCATGAAAGGGATGTAGTTACTGAGAGATGAATGGCTCTAGTGTGAAATTCAGACAGTCCCAACATGACCAGATGTATTATATTTATGAACTCGTGTGCTGTGAAATTAGACTCCACACTTGGCAGCTTTAGTTCTAGTTATAAGACTATATCTACAGACATAACTGTCAGTATTGTCTGATGGCATGGGAGTTTATTAGATGTTTTATCAGTCTTAGAGTCCTGTTTCGACTGGTTCAGAGTGTGGATGTCAACCTTTTATCATTTTCTCATTTGCCTGTGGTTTTCTTTTTCCCAACTGACTTCATTTCCAGGCTGATATAAACCCGTATTTTGTTTTATAGTGACAGTTGGCCCTATCTTGTGATCATTTCTCCACTTTGTGTACAGTTTCTTGAAACAAAACCCCGTGATGATGGCTGAATTTCACTTCTCTTTTTGTTATTGTTGAACAGAAACCGAGATCAGAAACTATTTACAGCCATCGCTGTTGGTCAGAGCTGTTTTTGGGAAAACACTACACCGTCATAAACATTTTCCACAAAAAGAGTACATACTACAAACTAAAAAATGTGTCTCTTTTTCTGTTTCCAGCCACTGTAGAAGGCTGTCTGGACTGTGTCCTGTGTCCTGTTCAAAATGGCTATCATGCGACAATTTGGACTACTGGTGTGGAAAAACTATCTTCAGCAGGTGAGTTGGAGGGAGGTGAACCTACACCTAGTGTGCATGTTTCCTTATTAGGTACTGACATTGTTTGCGAGCCCTGTGACTTGTCAGAAGTAACTGTATTTACAGAGCAGAGGTCTGCGTGACAGCATTTGTTAAGTTATAGGCTTAAGTGGCATCATAAATACAGTAAACTGACTAACAATTTCTTTTGTACAAACTTATGATGTAACCCAGCTACTTGGAAACTGGTTGACTCCAGTAATATACAGTGTGCACGCATTGTTGTTGTGTCACTTTCTAGGTCAACGTGCTGGTAGCTGTCACATGCTTTTCCTCGCCTTATTTGGCTGTATCTAGTTATTTTGTTTCATTATTATTTTCTGTTATTGTGGTGACATAGATCATGAGACAGGGGTAATCTTGGTCAGATTTTCTATTGTGTAACTATGGAATCACACATCTATACAGACATCTACATTTTTATTAGTTAATTATATCTTATTGAGTTATTTTATTTGCCCTTTTTATCAGTCACAAGAACATAAAAAACAGACGAATATACGAGAATATACAGTACATGTTAATTTTATGTATGTACTGTACATACAGTACAAATATAGCTTTCCAAATACTGTGCGTACACTTACATAATGTACATACATACTTGACGTAAGAATATTTAAAAATCAGTAAGACAGAGAGGAAAGGAATACATCACACTAAAGAAGCAAGACAAAAAGGGTCTTAGATAGATTTTCTGTTGTATTGCAATTATGTTCCAATTTTTTATGTCATGCGTTACTTTTTCAACTGTTGGTAAACACGTTTGACTGGTTACACACAACTTATCACTCCAAGAAATCTCCAAGGAAGACGAGGCCTCCTAAAGCAGCAGTTCACTCGAGGCTCACGCTGTTGTCCAGTTCACTGAAAACCATATCCTTACTGTATATTCAGTGTTCTGTTTTCAGTTTACAGAAGATAATAAAGAATTTGTACAGTGCCAGTGCATTGTTCTGAATGGCAGCTTGCATAGTTTTCATATCAGTCGATAGTTACACAATTCTGCACTACTCAGAAATGGAATTGGCTATCCGCTGTACAGCATGCGTGGTGTGAGGTGATTGCTTCAACACTCTTTTTCTGTTTACTGCTGAGCCAGTTGTTGTTGTCTGGAGACGACAGAGACCCCATTAGGACCAGGCAGGAAGAAATACAGAGCATTTTGGTGTTGTTTGTCCATCTTGGCTGCGGACAGCAGACACAGGCTCCATGTTAATCACTTCAACTGTAATAGATTACAATGTTTTACCTTCTGAGGCAAACTGTGGATGTTGTAATTCAGGCCTATAAATTTGGCAAAGACCTTGTATTTCTGGACCATCCTGTTTTTGGTTCCCATAGACAACTGGCCACATTTAGAAAACTTAAGGTCATGTTGACATATTTCCAGCTCAGCTACAGCAGATTCTGATAGCTGATGAGATCTCACTTCTTTGCTAATTGTTCACTATATTTATGAATGTTACACCTACCCTACATAAAAGCCTTTTTAAAGGAATTCATAAAAAATATATCTTTAGAGATCTATTGAGCTAATCTATTTCCTCAATAAAAGCAGTCATACACTAGTAACTGACATGGTTAATGATTTCTCTGTGATAGCTGTTGTTACTGAAATAGGTACTGTCTGGTAGTGACTGAGACAGTTACCCCAGTGTTATTTTGTGCCTCATTCAAATGTTGTATTGAGTTGCCAGTGCACAACTCTTGTCCCACTGCCCTGACTCTCCTGGATACTGAGACTGTAACACACGCCAGATTTGAGAGTTGTTGTTTTTTTTTTAAGGTTAACAGTGACTGTTTGTGTTTTGAATTTGAACAACATGTAATGACTTCAATATCAGAACAATACTCTGCATAACTACATAAAATAAAGCATAAATCTAACAACAGATATTTCAGTTAGGTCATTTCTGATCAAAGTACACACTGACTTAGGGGGACGGACACAATTTGGTATTAACAATAAGTATTACAGTTCAATATACAGCTTTATAGCACACTGTGTAATTCATAAGACCAAATTTATTTATCCATTAAGAAAGACTTCATAATGATGGACAAACAGGGACGATGTCTGTACTTTTATTATATTTATTCCTCTAAAATCTGATATTGACACCACCATGAGATTGACTGTAGCAGAAACTGTCCAAGTCACTTTGTACTCCAATCACTCAACGGGAGGAGGCGGTCACGTTAATTATGCTGTTTTTTCTAGCTGTCTATGAAATCCTCTAGTTTCATTATGAACCGTGTGCAAAGAATAAATTGATGCCCAGACCTCATCTTGACTAAAGATTATTTGTGGCTGGCGTTTTCAAAGCATATTAAAACCTTGAAATTGGGTTGCATCTGATGAGCTAAATTCATTGTACATTGCTCACCTGTGGCTGAAATATGAAGGCTTTTATTCATTTTCATGGAGGTTTTGAGTTTCTTAGTCATCAATATCAATGTCAGGCATAGGTAATCTATCTCCTTTCTGTCTATGCTTTTTGCTTATATTCCCTTAAACTCTAAATTCCTCTCTTGCTATTCCACATCTTTTTTGTATATGCCACCAATGACTCAATTATCTTCCTGCCCTTCAGAAACGTCAAATCCTGGTGACTCTGGTGGAGATACTCCTGCCTCTGCTCTTCTCCGGCATCCTCATCGTGCTACGTCAGAAGGTGCCTTTTAAGGACTACCCAAATGCCACGGTCTATGAGAGCTATGCTGTCGATACGCTACCCAACATATTCTTTAACAGCTTACAACTGGCCTATGTACCCGGTAACTCCAGTGTGGTGCGTCAGGTAGCAGAAGATGTGCGAAGCAGCCTGCTCCTCTCCTCAGGTAGGTAATAGTTGGACAGGAAATGGGCGATACAACAATGTTGACTTCTTTAGAAAGCAACTCCAGCAAATCCAAATCTGTGAAGGCTAATACTAATTGACACCGATGGTTAGTCAGTGGGAGTTTTTCAATAACATGCTGTAATTTACACAAATCGCTTTCTGCCTAAGAAGATATACACATATAAGACATACAAGGCTTGTAGCCTGTTAGCCTGTTAGCTTAGCTCAGCATAAAGACTGGAACCAAGGGAAAACGGCTAGCCTGGTTTCATCCAACCTTCTAACTTCTTGCATGAAAGCAATTATTTACCAAAAAGTACCAACACAACACAACACAACAATATTTGATTCTGATACCTTGATTCCTTAGGCAATGGTGTGCTTCTGTCGATTCGCTATACATATTTTGAGCTGTATAATGAACAGCCTCAGTGTTCAGATAGTAAATAATAAAGTAATGCATGGCAGTAGTAAAGAGATTATTGTGAATTGAAATAGAAAAACATGCCAGATATTACTGAAAGGAACTGGCACATCACACACTGCTAACATTTGAAATCAAATATCGATTTGTTGTTTTAGAAATGTGAATTCTATTGCAGCAAAACCTAATGTTTACATCCCCAATTTGAGCTGTTAGTACCACCATTATGACAAGTAAAACAAATGCCACAGCCTTGACACCAATTGTAATTCAGGACAGAGCTGGGAATACTGGTTACTCTAGAAACAGCCCCTAAGAGACCAAACAGGCCGCACCCTACTCTTGTGTCAGATTGTATCAGATGGGTGTTTAAACTACACTCTCTCTTTTTAATTCACACACTCACACACATATTTGTGTGTGACCTGCTAAACATGCAGACAGTCTGACTGACAGGCTGTTTACATATTTGTTTTCAGGTTGACAGGCAGTCTGCAAACAGCAGCAGTGTGAGGCTGGAGACAGAGGTGTAGCAGGTAGACAGATCTGTATAACTGCAGTTTGGCGCTGTATGCAGGCCTGTGAGATCCCAGCTCAGCTATTAATGAATAATTTAGCTGGTCTCAGCGTTCAGAGGGATGAGGTGGAGGGTAATGATCAAGGCTGCAGACAAACAGAAGACCACCAAAGTGTGACCTCAATGTTTAGCCTAAAATAGTAGATTCTGTTGTCGGCATTTAAAAGCCTGGTGATATTTTAAATGTCATAGTTTTACATATTAAAACAATGATGAAAAAAAGTTCTTGTTGTAAAGACATTTGGTGTTGAAATGGCTTGTATCTGTTTTAAATAATGTATTGTGAAATAGTGATTGCGAAATGAGATCATATTGTCATATCTGATATATATTTTATTGTGTAATGCTCTCAAAAAGTTGGATTGACCATACGTGTAGATCATCCGTGACAGATAATGTTTTTTGTGCTATTACCATTTGACAAAAAACCTGCAAGAAACTTTTTTTTTTAATTAAATGCAGAATGACACCATCATCACAGGTCACTAGAGCTCAATGGGAAAGTCTGAAAGTGACAACATTATGACCACACATCTTCCATAGAGGTTTTTTCTTATATAATTTAATAAATAATCAAACTAATTAATTAACATACCAGTTAAACCAGTGCTTCCCACCAGAGGTTAGCTTTATTTAAAATGTTTAACCGTTACTTTAACTATTTACATCTTTTATTTATCACTTTAAATATTTCAACTTTTTAACGTCTATCCATGTACTGATCAGGATCACAACAATTTGTAATTCTATTTGGATGTTTGTTTGGTTTTTTTTGCTAGAAACAAATACATTTATGTATAATGTTAAGCAAATTATTTCATTCATTAATTCACTTCAGCTTTTTTCTAATTAGTTTAGGTACTCCACAGTCTTTTCACGTACAACTGGACAAGTAACCCCTAGATACAAGAACTCCTATTTGGGAAATGTAACATTAAATTATTAAATCATTTCTGCATTATTCAAGAAAAGCAGCTGAAGTAAAGAGCAATATTCTGAGTACATATGAATGGGTGTGTTTGGCACCTGGTTGCCCTTGACCTAATTCCCTGTATGCACTCTGTGTGTCTTCATGTACGTGTTTATTTTATGAGACTGACCCAGATTTAACCCTGGGACTGTGTAATACGGACATACATTGCCAGACTTGGAATACCTTCATGTGTGCTTGATTAGTGGGACATGAAATGTAATTGAGACATCCAGTCCTGGGGGGAAAAAAGAAATGTAATTAGAAATGATTAATCAGCAAAGAAAACTGAATCTGTTTTTATTTATTATCGTCCTGCTTTCTGTTTTTATTCAGCTTCTTTTAGACTGCTTGGGTTTTTGTTACATCTCTCCCCTTTATGTGATCTAACATTTGTGTCATAGAAAGCATATATATTGGTGTATTTGATCTGTTGTATTGATAATAGTGGTCATAAAATTCAGTATGATGACAGTATCTCCACCAACTTCTTGGCTGTTAGTGAGAGAGACAAGCATCAAGGTCGGCCGTGAGACAGACCTGAAAACAGACATATGTGAGATGAATGCCATACCATAACTAATATAATGTTCTCTGTATCTTTGTGTACATTTCTCTGCCAGTGCGTGGCTTTGAGACCGAGGAACACTTTGAGGACTATGTGAGAAATGACCCTCTGTCAGGAAAGCTGCTGGCTGCTGTGGTGTTTGAGCACCCCTTCACCCATGATGATGAACCTCTACCCATAAAGGTAAAAGGCAGCATACAAACACTGTCACACACAGTAGCAGGTAGATTGGTCTTGTACCTGAGCAGTAGGTGCAATTTAAGTGCATTGTTTCATTAGAATGAGGCTTTTATATCTACAGATGCCACAGGTCCTTTTTCACAGAGTCCACTATGTCAGTCATGTTGGTTAGCTCAGAACAGACAAACAAACACCGTCTTTAGATTGGCATGTTTGTTTTTTTGCACATTTTGCAGCCACTGTAGTTTCTCCTTCACATTAGAGACGGGAGGGTGAGAGGAGGGGGTTTCAATCCACAATTACACTGCTAGATGCCACTAAACGTCTTTTTTAAGATATAACTAAATATGTTACTTACTTACTGTAAGGAGGAATGACTTGTTTATTTTCAGTATGTTATACCAGAAAAACTGGTTCAGGCACTTGTTCTGCCGCCTAAAACCTTGTTTGCTTACTTGTGTTTTGTTTTGTTGTTTTTCCTTCTTGGCCTGAGAAGAAAGAATCTTAAAATAATAAGCAAGCTCATGTTTTGAGATTTGAGTTTTTATAGTGTGCAGTAATTGAATTATCTGACATGATTATAACTACAAGATTGTTGTCTGCTCTGATTTAAATGCGAAAGTGTAGAATTAAAACTAATTCTCCTCTGTGGCAGGAAAAGCCTGACAGAGGACAGACGGACACAGGTTCATACAGTGTGATCCCACTGGGTATGATAGAAAAGTCTGACACACTTAATAGGCTTCAAGGTTTCAGACCGCTCGAAGCTCACTGGGAAAGAGAGACGTACTTTTTCTATGTGCCTGTCTCCTGCGGCCTCTCTCAGATCATTTCATTTCAACTTTATTATCCTCATGCAAAGTTCTCCTTGCTGCCAGATGGTATAAAACCATAAAAATAAATGCATGAAAGGTTATAAAAGCTTTGTTCCCGTCATTTGATCTGCTCCCTGTAGATCTGTTCAACGTCTATCACCATTTTTCTGACATCATTTGTAGTAATACAAAATGGATAATAACAGCTGAAGTCTAATAAATTGGCTACAAATAATAAGCACATTTGGATTTGTACACAAACAAAATACAGACAAATTATGCAAACTGTTCTATTTAATTGTTAGTTTTAATTTTATTTGTTTATTTTGGTATCAAGGATTCGTAAAGACAATTCAGGCGGTTTTACCTGATTACATTCACACAGTTACACATTCACACCTTTCCTCGTCCAGATATATATTCTGTCAGTCTGTGGGACATACTTGCATGTTTAAAAATATAACCTGTATAATCAATCTTTTCAGTGTTTCTTTAAGCATATCAACAGTGTGATTCACAAATTGAAATTTTCAAGGTGTTCAAGGTTAAAGTTAACTGGAAAACAAATTGTTTAACAGAAACAATAGGAGGCCCAAAATATTTCACATAAATAGCGTAAAACAGATATACATGTAAATATAAATGAATATATTTAATTTGCCAAAACATTCAGTGTAGGTTTATTTGAGAGTTGATAAATATGCTCTATGTTAAATTTACACCATTCCATGCTTGGCTTTGTCCGAGTCCACTAATTCCCTTTTCTCATACAGGTGAGCTACCACCTGCGTTTCACCTTCACCCCACGCAGCGCCCCGATCACGGAGAAGTCTGAGCTGAGCCCGAACAGTGACCTGGACTGGCATACGCTGAGCCTCTTTCCCCTCTTTCAACTGCCAGGGCCGAGGGAGCAGTACGATAAAGAGGGCGGCACGCCTGGTGAGAAGCCATGTCCCTTTCATTTTTTTTTTTTTTTATTTGTCACTTCTTGTCTTTGTTTGCCTTCTATCACTTTTACTGTCTTGAAAGCCAAAACAAACATGTCTGCTCTCATCCAAATATAAAAGTTAAACAATCTCAAACTGTAAGAGCACATTTCTTGGTGGAGTTATTCAGATTATTATTAGTTCTTTTTTAAAAAATAAAAGGCCACAGACAGATTATGATTTATAAAAGCACTTTTTTCCACAATCTCTGGAGCCAGAGCCCTCTCTTCAGGCTGTGTTTCCATGGCAACCACGGCCCTACACATCTTAGGCGTGATCAGCGTAATCTTATTTTGGCACTGCGAGGGTGCACAGGATACACATTTGTCACCTTTGGTTGCTTGATTTGTCAAATAATGTGATGATGACGAATTGGGGATTAAATAAGACGCTGTTCTGCCGTCTCACAGCTGGCCCAGCTATAATGAGGTTCCAAAGTTGAGTGCAACTAAGGGGATGAAGAGGCACACTCCAAAAAAATGAAGTCATACTCACAGCACAATAGAACTGACAAGCTTTTAGAGTCACATGAATATGGATTTCCATCCTCCACATGAATAACAACTCATGACTGCAGCTCCACTTTGGTTCCTCAAGGCCTTTTACCCATTCTGATGCCAGCTTTAGAAGTTAAGACGGGTCACTGTATGTGCACCCAGGTTAATTTTGATATAGTGGTATTATATGGTATGCAGTATTATACATATTTCCTTCACTGTAAATGTCTCCCTTCTCTTTTAAGGTTATTACCGTGAGGGGTTCCTGGCTGTACAGCATGCGGTGGACCGAGCCGTCATGCGCTCTTACAACAAAACAGCTGCTTCCACTCTGCTGCAAAAGATCAGAGTGGTCCTGTCACGGTTTCCTTATCCTGCTTTTATATATGACGTCTTTATCTTGGCCATTCAGAACCAACTACCCTTACTACTGGTGCTCAGCTTTACCTACACCTCCCTCAACATTGTACGAGCTGTGGTGCAGGAGAAGGAAAGGAAGCTCAAGGTGTGTTTGTGTGTCTCTACATGGGCCGTTAAAAAAAAAAAAAAGACCCGCAACAAACAAAAAAGATAAAAATAAAAAAGACAACTACCTGATCTATAACCTCCTCCTTTTTCTTTTGTATTTCAGGAGTACATGAGGATGATGGGTCTCAGCAACTGGCTCCACTGGAGCGCCTGGTTTCTCATGTTCTTCCTCTTCCTCTCCGTTTCAATATTTTTTGTCACTCTGCTCCTCTGTATCCAGGTGAGTTTGTGTAACCTAAGACGCATTCCTGCACGTAATGCCTTCACCACATATTTAAGCAGTTTCTTAGATAAGAAAAAGGTAATACAATATCAGTACCTGCAGTGGTGGAATGTAACTAACATTTACTGAAGTACTGTACTTCAGTACAAATTTGAGGTACTTGTATTTTACTCGAGTCCTTTCTCTTAATGCCATAATGCCAAATATTTCATGGTTCCTTAAATGTGAGAATGTCTGTCGAGCAGTGTAGTTACTAGCAGTGTAGTCATACTTGCCTCATTTAAGTGCAGGAGTTTATCCTTGGCCTAGAGACTATAAATGTATCTCAGTACACCATAACTGAGCACTGGAACTGTGTTTTTTTAGGTGAGCCCTAACGGAGCAGTGCTGACCTACAGTGACCCCACGCTGGTCTTCGTCTTCCTGCTCGTCTTCACCGTGGCCACCATCAACTTCAGCTTTATGATCAGTACCTTCTTCTCACGAGGTGTGTGTTTCTGTGTCTCTCTCCGTGATAATTATGTTTCGCTGGGAGGGTATGTGTGGTCTGATGCCCTTTACGCGACTGTATTTGTTGGCTGTATTGTCTGTATTTGTTATTGTGTATTCGCTCACATGTAGGTCAGACTGTGTGCTGTTTGTTTTTGCTCGCTCCTGGTCCAAAGTATAAAAGCACCAATAAAAGGCGCATCAGCTATAAAAACATGTTTAAACACGACACAGAACTGCACAGAGAAGAGTTTTGCTGTTATGTTGATCAGACAGATCAGTACAACTATTGACTAGTTGTATTGATCAACTGTGTAACAAGTGTAAATCTATTAAATGTATCTTAATTGCTGTAGTTTGTACTCTGTAGTTTGGAGCTCTTTCTGTCTTCAGCCACATGAAATTGAAGCACCCTGTCCAGCATAGATGGGGTTTGAATGGTTTTCTTTATCGTCTCTCATCTCCCATTTCTCATGTTCCTCTTCTCTTTCCCTCTTTGCTCTCTTACTCATTCAAAGCTTTTCATTCAGACCAACATCCGTCTCCTTTCAGCTTTCCTCAACAAAGCAGCTCAGGTTGCAAGTGCTCATCAGGCTCGGTTTTATGCAAAGCTCATACAAACTTATTTAGTTATTTCCCAGCCATGCTATAGTTCATGTTTGCTTATTTCAACTAAAGTCATGAGAAATCTTATCTTGCTAAAGTTTAAGCCTTTTGTCTACAGGGGCTGTTGAAGAAAATACTTAAAAGCCTCTTTTTCATGTTGAATTTCTCCATCCATTAATCATCTTATCTGTGTAATGTGTTCTGTCACCTGCCCAGGCAGTTTGCCTATTTTGCTTTAACATAATGAAGCAATGTACTATAGGTGTCGTTCGTCATGCTCTTCCTTTTCTCTTCCTGCTTTCCATCTTCCCTCAGCCTGGCTTGTCTTTGGTCCATGAATCATTGTCCAAACTTTAATGTCTGACAGTCTGACTAAAGTCATGAGACGCTGTGCATACATTTAAACTTGCTAAAACACAAAAATCATAATATGATGAACCACAAAAAGATTTTCCTAGAAGTGATGATTTGTTGACAGGAGAGGAAAGAGGCAGCGATGAGGGGCTTTTACAGAAAATCCAAAATAGGATCCTTCAGTGCCCTCCTCGGCCATTTTTCTATCTGGCTGTCTTTGTGTGAGCAGCTGTCTGAATACTTCTCCCCGCCCACTGATGTACTTTTTAGGAATAGATAATGGCTCTTAATCAATGCATGTTCCACACAAATGTCACATTGTCTGCCACAAGTGCTCTTTTGAGAGGTCTCGCCAGTCTGCTCAGAAATAGAGGCAGAAACCGTCCTGAAAGTCTTTCATTCACTTCATCTGCTGTATTCATCTGTCTTGTCCTGCTTAATGCTTCATGTGAATATCACTCAGACCTTCTCTGTCAGTCATGGAAATGGTTTTCACATAAAAAGTAGTTTGCTTTACATAGTAATTTTCCTGTAGTTTGCATAGGTCTACAAATACATCACATACATGCGTGTTTGCTCATCTAATAGTGCAACAGTGTTCTTTTGTAAACATGACAACAAACAGAGAGAACAGAGAGAGAACTGTGATGACACTGTTAAATTCACAGTTCTTCTTTTGTTGAACCTGCTTGAGTTTTGCTATTGTTCAGCCTCCCCTCAACCTCTCATTCTTTATTTTCTGCCTAACAGCAAACGTGGCAGCAGCAGCGGGTGGCTTCATCTATTTCCTGAGCTACTTGCCGTATTTGTTTCTATGGCCACGCTACGACTTACTGAGCCATGCCCAGAAGGTGTCAGCCTGCCTCATCTCCAATGTGGCCATGGCCATGGGATCTCAGCTCATAGGAATGTTTGAAGGCAAAGGTGAGAGTTGAGGTTATGATCAAAGTCAATGTTTGTCCTAAAATGTTGGACTTTCTGACTGTATTAGGGTCAGCACATGTGTAATGTGTGTTAAATATTTATTTGGTAGGTACGGGAATCCAGTGGTCAAACTTGTTTGACTCTGTGACAGTGGATGATGACTTCTCCATGGCCCAGGTGTTGGGCTTGCTGCTTTTTGACTCTGTGTTCTATGGGCTGGTGGCCTGGTACATGGAGGCAGTTTTTCCTGGAGAATACGGAGTGCCTCGACCATCTTACTTCTTTGTACTGGTAAGCTTCAAAGCTGCGTTCACACACACATTCACTGGAAATGTAACCAAATTCAGACACAGTAGCGGGGTATAGGTATGAACATTCAAAAACACAATAAATGTTGTGGATAATTGTGGTTATTTGATAATTTTGTCCCTCCTCACAGCCTTTAGTCTCCACAGCAGTGTCAGTTAGTAATGTGAAATCATAAGAAGTCAGCCAAATGGCAAAATATAGCTTAATCATCAGGGTGGTTTATTTTAAAAAGTTTATTTTATTTCCAACCATATTTGTTGATTATTTAATATTCTTTTAATATACAGTACCTGTTTAACTTGTGAGGTTGGATATTCTGTATAAACAAGGAATATACTCACATAAATATCTTCAAACATCTTAAATATCATCGTCAGAGATTGGTCTAGAAACTTGGTGACAACAGTTCTCCCTGATATGTCTATTTATTTTAAAAATGTTGTAATCAGATGGTGAATTTGGTGTTTATTATTCCAATCTAAAAAAAAAACTCTGAGAAAATCATTCACTGAGCGTTTTGTACAAATATTTGTGCAACTATTCATAGAATTTTTAATTGTTAATAGATATGAATAGGGAGGAAGAAAAGATGTCAGAGCGTGGGGCTGCCACATAGTCAGGTGCCCTCAGCGGTATGGGGTTCGGCGCCTTGCTAAAGGGCACCTCTGCAGTGTCTAATATTACTACTACTACTACTACTGATCTATACTCCGTAAACCAAGTTCCCACAGACTTAGCTACTGCCGCCCCCATAAGGATACAGGTACAGACGGTAGCTTTGTTCCAGAGGGCAGACACATTAACACATACTCGCTCATTAATCTAAATAAGGGATATGATACTTAATACTGCTAGTGCAGTAAAAAGGACATGACCCCTCACCAGCTTCCCACCTGGGAACACTGCTAATTGTGTTCCCAGGTGGGAAGCCTGAACTATCACTAACAAGAAGTGAACCTGAGTCTGACGTGGCTTTTACATTGTGCTTCACATTATCCTGTGAACTAATGTTGTAAGATGTTGTTGTTCAGCTCTTATAACACAGTCAGGAAGTTGCAAGGTCGAGGTCTTCCTCAAGAGAAAAATTGCCCTAAATTAAAGAAACTAGTTTGATAGAGGGGATTGAAAACGTGAGGTCACAACATGTCAGCCAGAGGAAGTCTTTGGGTTCAGCTAGCCAGAATAACAGGAAGCGTCTGAGTCTGTGCAGCCAACACAAATAAGGTTTATCTTTCTAACAACTATGGACCATCACGAAATGGCGTGCCTTTACACACACACAAAAATAAACTCATGCTAACCCATTTCCCAGTAGTCAGGAATTCAAGAGACTGCCAGCAGGGTGTGGATTAGATGTTGACGCACTTCATGTCCATTGTGTGTGTGAGATGCTGGTTCTACATTGTAAAAAGTCGACGTTTGACTCTGGTTCTTAGGAAGTTCACCAGAGGGAGGCTTGGTCAGGAAACAATCCCCTCTAATGTGGAGTGTACATGAACAATGTTAATGTCAGCCCACTCTCTCTTTCTTATGTTTTTATGAATGGTCCTGGTTCTCTGCTTCCCTTGTTGCATCCTGTAATTACCTTGCTTCAATGAAAAAAGGATAAACAGTGGGCGCAATATACAATCTCATTTTTAACTTTTATCTTGTGGAAATGTGTTGTACATGAATTATTGAATTGTAAAGTACTGTTTTATACAGCTTTTTGACTAGGGCCAGTTTCACCCCATTCTTTCTCTCACTCCCCTACTCTGCAGCCTTCATATTGGTGCAGCAGTCCTCGCATGGCCTTGGTGAATGAGAAAGAGGAAGAAGAAGATGCAGAAAAGGCTCTGAAAGGCGAATACATAGAGGAGGAACCAGCTGGACTAGTCTCCGGGATCAAGATTAAACACCTGGCTAAGGTGAGCAGTAAAACAGACGCTATGACACAGAGAGCAAACATGTCCATGTGCTGTAAAGGGTGCAAGTTTGAAGTGTAGGAAGTCATTAATGTAGGAGTGAGATGGTAAATAAGCAGCAGTTACTCTGCCCCTATACCCTTTTCACTCTGGTAATGCATCTAAATATTTTCCATTTATCCGTTTGACAGGAATTCAGACAGGGCAACAAGACACGTCAGGCTGTGCGGGATCTTACGCTGAACATGTTTGAGGGACAGATCACTGTCCTTCTAGGTCACAATGGTGCTGGGAAGACTACGACACTGTCCATGCTGACAGGTGACTGGCTCGAACACACTTGCACACATGCAAGCAACCAATGTACACAATCAAAACATGGCAGCAACCTAAAATAATGTTCATTCATTGTGCTTGCAGGGCTGTTTCCTCCCACCAGTGGCAGGGCTTATATTAACGGTTACGACATCTGCCAGGACATGGCTCTGATCCGCCGCAGTCTAGGACTCTGTCCCCAGCATGACGTTCTGTTTGATAACCTTACTGTCAGAGAGCACCTGCTTTTCTACGCACAGGTAGTGACAATCATGCTCTTATGTACAGAAACACATACTCTGTGTACATCTTTCTCTGCTTACCTTCTGTCAGGCTTGCTTGCAGTAGCTCTGCTCATGTCACTGTGACATGCTGGTGATTTGGATTAGAGTATGGTTTATTTGGTGTGTGTTTATCTGCTCCATATTCAGCTGAAAGGCTACTCCAAAGACAAGATTCCAGATGAGGTAGATCGGATCATTCGTATCCTGAACCTTGAGGACAAGCGACAGGCTCGCTCCAAGACACTTTCTGGTGGCATGAAGAGAAAACTCTCTATTGGCATTGCCCTCATCGGAGACTCCAAGGTAAAGAATTTTACAATTTTGTGCCATCCATCGATTATATGATCTCTTCCCTAACTTTTATCTCTCTTCAGGTGGTGATGTTAGACGAGCCCACGTCAGGTATGGACCCATCAGCTCGACGCGCCACCTGGGATCTTCTGCAAGGGGAGAAGCGCGGTCGCACCATCCTGCTCACCACACACTTCATGGATGAGGCCGACCTGCTCGGCGACCGCATCGCCATCATGGCAGGAGGAGAGCTGCAGTGCTGCGGGTCACCACTCTTCCTTAAGAACAAATATGGTACGTGAAGTGTGGAGTGAACATTACTGCAGCAGGCTCAAAAAGGTAGCAAGATATCGAATATGTAGTATGTATAAGCCTGTTCCTTTCCTCTGCCCATCAGGTGCTGGCTACCACATGGTGATAGTAAAGGATGCTCTTTGTAATGTGTCCGAGATCACCCGCCTGGTCCACATGTATGTTCCTAATGCCACAATGGAGAGCAGCGCTGGTGCTGAGCTCTCTTACATCTTGCCCAAAGAAAGCACCAGCAGGTGAGGCATTCAAGTCTTTGTTCACATGTAGAATAGAGTAGAAAGTGTGAAGTGGCGTTAAGGGGAGAACAGCCATTGACCAGAAATGACACCTGCTGAGCCATAGTGTCTAAATGGTAACCGGTGTGTAAGGGGGCAACATACTAGAGAAGTGCGGTAGTCTGGTCTAGTATGGCTCTTTGTGCATAAACTTCTTTTAATTAATAAACAAAAAATGTATAGTCACCTCTCCTGTTACCTTGTTTTATGCTCTTTTTATATAAAAAAATCTATATTTTACCCTCCACAAATTGGACTTTGACTCCACAGTGGCACTTACTACTGTTCTGTGATTAGATTTAAAGCAGAACTAAAGCTACAACAGATTCCATTTGTGAAACAGGCAGCTTAAAGAGCTCACATTGGAATACTGAGGGGTAGCACTCGTTCTACTGTGACACTGTGTATAATCTGTTTCCCTGATCTGTCAGGTTTGAGCTGCTGTTTGCTGAGCTGGAGATGAACAGAGAGGAGTTGGGGATCGCCAGCTACGGAGCTTCAGTAACCACTATGGAAGAGGTTTTCCTCAGGTAGGCGAAATGTGACGTGGCGTGGATGTGATTTCTAGTTTTATAATAGCAGTTTTTTTCCTAATAGGAGGAAGATCTGACTCGAGTTTTAATGCCAGTGTCCTGATAAAAAAAGAATTGCAATGTACAGCAAATTTCCGTTGGGTTACATATATTATTTGAATTGAAAAATGCCCGTCACAGTAGTAGCTCTGCACTCATCATGGAGCTTGAACAATGAACCACACCTCAGCGTAAAAGAAACAACTTTCATTTTTGTTTTACATGCAAATTAGTGCTATGGCTAATCTGTTCGACTTCTCTCCTTTGCTCACACATCTCAGTCACAGCTGCCTGCTGCTCACTGAGCCGTTATTTCTGCTTCCCTGTGGATTTGATATGTGTGTGGCCACGAGCACGGGAGCGCTCCAACTGCAGACCGCTAACACTGCATGCTACTTGTACTAGCATGAGTGTATGACTTTCTAATTGGCGCTGCCAAAGAATGTTTGTCTCACAGGCCTCATTATTTACAAGTCAGACTGAAGGTTCATCAGTGGGTTCTGGCCATAAACACTATACACCAAACATCAAACACGACACCAGTAAAAGCTGCTGTTTGAACATTTGGTCATCTAGCTCCCTTCTGGCGTTCAGTATTTTGCAGCCAAGTGAAACGACTTGTCAGCTAGATAGTAACACTGCTACCATTATTAAATTCTTGATTCTACTGTAATCATTAATATCTAATTAAATCATATATAATGGTCTTTTCCAGAGATCTAAGTCATCTGATGAACAAACATTTTAAACTAGAGGATGTATTTGTCACAGTGTAGCAAGTTTATTGTCATTGCTCTCAGATTGCTCTCAGATATACAAATACTGGTCTTATTCAAATCTTATTTTCTCAGTTTGTTTTTTCAATTACAAGATGTCCACTGGCACACTCTGCCTTCTTTAGATGGACTCACTGACTCACCAGAAAGTAGATTTATTTACAAGCAGCCTTGCCTTTCTTCACCTTACTGAGCTGCTGAAAGGAAAGAAAAATAGAGTCAGAATTTATTTATTAAAATTGACTTCTCTATTATATATTTAAGCACCTTTTGTTCCTGTTTTCATTAAGTTGGTAGATAACCGCAGATTAATTTGTGTGTTCAGAGTTGGAAAGTTGGTGGATTCTAGTTTGGACATCCAGGCAATCCAGCTGCCAGCCCTGCAGTACCAACACGAGAGACGCTCCCATGACTGGACCACAGATGATGCCAGCAGCATCAGCGGCATGACTGATATCACCGATTTCACAGACAGTGGCACCCTCATCTCAGAGGACTGCTCCAACATCAAGCTTAACACCGGGGTGAGATGAGAGGAAGTAAACTGAGGCTTGTCATGTTTTTTGCATATCATTCATACTGCTCTAATTTCACTTCCCCTTTCCTCTTCTATCAGGTCAGACTACACCTCCAGCAGTTCTATGCTATGTTCCTAAAGAGGGCGCTGTATAGTTGGAGAAACTGGAAGGTGATGGTGGCTCAGTTCTTGGTCCCTTTGGTATTCACAATTGTGGCCTTAGTTGTGGCACGCACCTTTCCTAACCACCAAGACGCTCCTCAGTTGAAGCTGGCACTCAGCCGTTATGGTTCCACCAGGGTCCCTGTAGCTCTGCAGTCTTTCCCAGGTCCCTTGGCCTCTGCCTGGGCAAATACATACAGCTCACAGCTCTCTGCCCAGCTTGGCCAGCTCATCAACATCACGGGTAAGCCAAGTGGAAGAGCCGGGGACTTTGCTTGACTCCTTGTTTAAGCATTCGCTGACCAAATGTCTCTTTTCTCCTGCTTCCCATCAGATTTCACCAATTACATCCTGACCAAGGCAGAGGAAGAGGGCGGCAGCTTTAATGAGCGCTGTGTGGTGGGTGCTGCTTTCCGTGGCAGCAGCAGCCACTATGCAGAAGCAACAGCCTACTTCAACAATGAGGGCTACCATACACCTGCCACAGCCCTCATGATGGTAGACAATGCTCTCTTCAAACTTCTAGCAGGCCCCAATGCTTCCATCCAGACGGGCAATTACCCCATGCCGCGCAACCTGTCTGAGATCGCCAGGAGCCAGCTGACAGAGTGAGTGGAGGGAAGGTTGTAAAGTATTTGGTTAATATCAAGAGCGTATCACTTGGTAAAGTAAGTGGATAACAGAAGAAGGATGAGGAGAGAGCAGAAAAAGAAAAAACACAAACAACACACTGGATATGATGTAAAAATATATTAAGTTTTCCAAGGGAGTACTGTTCATGCTACATGAAAAGAAAGGTTAGATTCCCTATATTAGTGTCAGGCACTTCTGATACATTACACCAGTATTCTGGTTCCCTTGTATGTCTCTCAGAGGTTAAAGTATGAATTAAAAATACCTCCAATGGAGAATTTAGATCAATTAAGACATTTCGTGGAGTCATCATACTGACAAGAACTAGGCCTCCTGATTTATTGCGCTCTGCATTAGTATTGATTTGTAAATTACACTGGGATCTTGTAGCTAGCTGGGTTATAATTGAACAACAGTGAGGACGTGAACAGGGTCAAGGTGATGGAAGAAAGTAAAGGAAAATGTAATTCTTAAAGACAACAGTTGTAAATTTTATACCTCTCTTTCAGTTATTTCACACATCTATCTCTTGTTATTTGTTCGCCTTTGCTTTACACCATTTCTCTTTCTCCAGTCATCAAGCCCTCCTCTTTTTTTCTCTCCTAACTATCTTGATTCGTAGGGGAAAGACAGGGTTTGCCATCGCAATCAACCTGATGTACGGTATGGCCTCACTGTCCAGCACCTTTGCCCTGCTGCTCGTAACAGAGTCCTCAATCAAGTCTAAGCATGTGCAGCAGGTCAGCGGTGTCTACCTGTCAAACTTCTGGTTCTCTGCCCTTCTGTGGGACCTGGTCAACTTCCTGCTGCCCTGTCTCCTCATGCTGGTCAGTATGGGATGAAGATACTGAGTAGTTAGTGTAAACAGATCATCCAGTTTGTCCATGCAGAGAATACAGTATGCAGAAAATTGATGTGTGCATTTCATTCAAGCTGTTTTATGCTCTTAGGTGGTATTTCAGGCATTCGGAGTCAAGGCCTTCGTAGACGACAACCACCTGGTAGATGTGTTGTTGTTATTGCTGCTGTATGGCTGGGCTGTTGTGCCTCTTATGTATCTGCTCAGCTTCCTCTTCTCCTCTGCTGCTACCGCCTACACGCGCCTCACCATCTTCAACATGATCTCTGGCACGGCCACCTTTCTGGCTGTCACCATCATGACCATCCCAGGTGAGAAGAGACACTGGCTTCCAGCACTGGCAGATGTTTTAAGTGTCTCGAAATAACCGTATTGGCCAGAATATAAGATTTTTAAGACCGCTCCAACTTTTCAGAGAGCTATTTTTGAAGATTAGGAACACTTTCAGACTAGACTTATTACTTCATAAGTTAGTAAGTCATGATACTTGAAGCTCTTTCTAAAAAAGTGAAATATGAAACATTTTTAAAATGCTCCAGTTATGAAATTTGTCCCGTGGTTAGCTCTAAAAGACACACAACAAGCTGGCCTAGTGACAATGGCAACAAACAAGGCGTTGGTGCTCTGATGTTGAAATACATAAATTACTCGAATATAATAAGCCCCCCACCCCTCTTTTTAAAAAATCATCATCTTGTACTTGGGCCAATATGCTGTGAGCTAATTTAAAGGGCTTGAAAAGTGTTTGTGTTTGGCTGAACCCATGATTGCAGTGTGAGGATGGCACAAAAGGAAAAAGCACTTGCCCACCCATTCACAGATTTGGGTTCAATTCCCAGCATCAGTGCTTCTTGCGTGGCTGAGTCTCTCATCGAATACAATATGCAGTATTTGTGGATGGAAAGCCAGTGAGGGATAATTTTCTAGCAAGTCCTGTTGGTTGTTTGTTTGGATCCTGACCACAAAATCTGGAGAAAAATGTTTGTAAAGACATTTTTCCTTATCATTCCTGTTAATGGCCTTCTTACGAATTCCTTCTCCAGATTTGAAACTGCAGTCGCTGTCGCACTTACTGGATAAGGTGTTCCTGATCTTCCCAAACTACTGCCTTGGCATGTCCTTCAGTCAGTTCTACCAGAACTATGAATTCAACACATTTTGCCCCACCAGTCTAATCAGCCAAGCAATATGCCAACGCTTAAGTAAGTACTGCCTCAATGTATCCTCAGAGAAAAGGTCATTGCTTTTTCTATAGACATGCTACAGCGTATGCTTTTAGTTATAAGACCCACAAGATTCCTGAGTTTACCATTCAATATGTGATGGATATATGATATAGAATATATGATTAAAATGATGAGTATGTGGCTGTAGGTGCTGATCTATAAATATAGTGGCAATGATTAAATGAATTATGATTTATCCTAAAAAAAGGATCATTGCTTTCACCCCACGCACTCAAACGTTTACAGCAAACAAGGTCCTCTTGTGACAAGGACAGTTTAACAATTTCCTGTGATTGAGACTGAAGAGAAAAATAAGGGGCAAATACAATGCACGAAACTGGAACTACAGACCGCTTAAGCTGAAAATTGAATTTGTATAATCCAGTTTTGAACCAGCTTGTTGTATTATTGATTTTTTTTTCAATCCAGTTATCCCCTGTTTTAATTACCAAAATGAACACTAATGAAATTGCCAGCTTTCTTGTATAAAACCTCCATATATATGCCCTTAATTTACATGACATAACTCATGTTTTTCTGCTTCTAGACATCACTTACCAGACAAACTACTTCTCCATGTCGGAGCCTGGTGTGGGACGCTTCCTTGTGGCCTTCTCAGTGCAGGGTTTAGTCTTTATTATTCTTCTGTTTGTCATCGAGCTGCAGTGTGTCCGCACTCTCCGCCGATTCCTCACCTCCCTGGGTAGAAGACGCAAACAGGTAGGTGAATTTCTGGAGCGGTGGACGTGGGAATGTTTGTCTTTCTTTGTGTTTCTTTTTTTCATCAGAAATGTCCCAGGAACTATAGCTTGCATTGTGAATGAGGTCGCTCTTGAAAACTGTTTTAGGTGTGGTTAAATATATCCAAACTGAAAGCCTAAGAAACGAGAAGTCTCTAAAGACAGCTTGAGTAATGGTTGTAGTTCCACAAAGTGAATGGCCTCTGACCATTGGAGATGTGGTTAAATCTACAGGGAATAGGCAAAATGGTGTCAACATTTGATAAAAAGCAAGCTTTAAGCTACTGGGTTGGTTCGTATTAGGTTGAACGCCAGTTGGCACCATTTGTCGCTCATTAAAAGACGCCTGGCAATTAGCACTTTGATTTGTGAATTTTCAAAGCAGCATGAGACTAATAAAAGAACAGCAAAGAAGCCAAATCATCTGCTCCCCTGTGTGCAGGTGCATCTGTTGTCTGATTTATTATATCAAGGGGAGCAGTCTTTAATTGAATGAACTGAATATTGATAAATCCAGTTCATCAGTTTTTCCAAAATGGATACAGAGCATTTTATATATCTCTTCTTACATAACAAGTCATTGTTTCATCAGGCAGAAGAGGCAACAAGGTGTTACCTGGGGCTCACACCTTCACACCTCTAAGATCTATTACCAACTTTGCCATCATCAGCATGTAGACTTTACTAAGGGGATTTAAGCGTTACATACGTCATCTGAAAGACGGAAAATCCCCCACTTTACTTTTTTGCTTGAAAAGCATGCAGAGCTGAAATGATTAGTTGATCAATGGATTAGTTGATTGACAGCAACGATTTTATTAATCAGAGAATGTTTAATGTCATTGTTTAAGCAAAAATGGCCAACATTTTCTTGTTTCAGCCTTTCAGTTGTGAGGATTTGCTGATCTTCTTTGTCTTGTGTCATAGTAAACTGAATCTCTGAATATTGATGGATACAGCAGTAAACTGATTATCTTTTGAGTTTTACACAGTTAGACAAAACAAGCTATTTGAAGACGTCACATTGGCTTGTTACAGGCATTTTTCATTATTCTGATTGATGATGATGATCGAGAGACATAATAGCATATAATGTAAATCCCTGTAAGCTGATGGTGCGTTACACAGAACCATCTGGAAAGTCATCCTTGGTAACCGTTTGTAAAATTCAAACGAATGTCAAGAAAAGCTTTGACGTGGGGTGAATGTCTTACTTTTTGTGGTTGATGATTGATATGTGTGTGTGTGTTTGTGTGTGTTAGTTGCCTCTAATAGAGGATGCAGCCCTGCAGCCAGAGGACAGGGATGTGGCTGAAGAGAGGAAGAGGGTCCTGGAGTGCCAGCCAATAGTAGAGTCTATGGTTGGTAGCCCCCTCATACTGCAGGAGCTCAGCAAGGTATGAAGCACAAGAGTCTTTTTTTTTCCCTTGTATGCATGGATCTGAATGATTTTTGTTCAGACTCATTGTTATCTCTCCCTTTCAGGTGTACAGCAGTGGGCAGAATCTTTTAGCTGTGGACAGGCTGTCTCTAGCAGTAGGGAAAGGAGAGTGTTTTGGCCTCCTGGGCTTCAATGGAGCAGGCAAGACCACAACCTTTAAGATGCTGACAGGTGATGAGAGCGTTACATCCGGGGATGCCTATATTGATGGATACAGCATCTTGAGGGACATTAAAAAGGTGAGAGCAGAGGGACATGGAAGGAAAGGACATTGAATGATGTAGTTGCACTGCTTTCAAAAGACCAAGATTTCATAGAAGACATTTATCTCTTGATTGCAGGTGCAGCAGCGCATTGGTTACTGCCCTCAGTTTGACGCCGTATTGGACCACATGACAGGAAGAGAAACTCTGAGTATGTATGCCAGGCTCAGAGGAATACCAGAGAAGTATGTGTCTGGCTGCGTGGAGAATGTCCTGAGGTCGCTGCTGCTGGAGCCTCATGCTGATAAACTGGTCCGCAGCTACAGGTAGGTTGGTGTAGAGAAAGAAATCTGATCAGGTCGTTCAGTTTAGCCCGAATGATTGTTGAGCATGTGTGTTAATAATATGTCGCCATCAACATATGCAGCGGTGGTAACAAGCGGAAGCTGAGTGCAGGCATGGCTCTGATTGGGGGGCCTCCGGTTATCTTCCTGGACGAGCCTTCGACCGGGATGGACCCCGTGGCCAGGAGGTTGTTGTGGGATGCTGTAACACGCACACGGGAGTCTGGAAAGGCCATAATCATCACCTCTCATAGGTGAGATTTATAGTCAGTAAATCATCAATAAATAGTAATCTAGTTATATAACATATATCTATATATCTATCTATATATCTATCTATATATCTATACATATATACATATATACACACACACACACACACACACACACACACACAGACACACAGACACACACGTATATATATATATATATATATATATATATATATATATAATGTAACACAGCTGTAAGAAAAGTAAGACTTCTTCTTGTAAGGTAGTTTTTCTCACTGATATGTTCCTTCCACAGTATGGAGGAGTGTGAGGCTCTGTGTACCAGGCTGGCAGTGATGGTTAACGGTCAGTTCAAGTGCCTCGGGAGTCCCCAACATCTGAAGAGCAAGTTTGGCAGTGGCTACACCCTGCTGGCTAAAGTTCACATAGAGGCTGAGCTTGAAGACAGCGACCTGCAGCTATTTAAAGACTTCATCGAAAGTACCTTCCCAGGTCAGAGGCATACAGTGTAACATTTACGATGCTAACTATAAAGATTACTAAAGTTCTAAAAGATTGAATTCAAGTAAATAAAAAGTGTCTTTACCGATAAAGTAACAATTGAATAAGGACCATAACTGTAAATGTGTGTTAGGTCGCAGAATTAAAAACAAAAAAAACAAAATGTGTTATTGTAGCTGCACTTAGACACATTTTTGGCATCTGCCCTTTCAAATGTCAAATAAATCTTTTTCTCTTAGTTTCATGGTTCTTTGTACTCTCCATTAAAACAGTTGATGGTGTTTTGCCGTTGAAGTCATCTGAAACGATTCAAATCTAACCAAATGTAACCGTTCTCCCACCGCAGGAAGTCAACTAAAGGATGAGCACCAGGGAATGGTCCACTATCATTTGACTGACAAAACACTTACCTGGGCTCAGGTAACTGATTTTATACAGAAATGCAACACATCTCTACTTTTGTGCTGTGTTAGAGCCTCCTCTAGTGGATGAAAATGGTACACAGTAACGCTCAAATAACTGAGCTTCAATTCTATAGCTTATAGCAAAATGTTTTAAAGATTTAGTTAGAAAGTGCTTTCTAGTCAAGTTTCCACCTAAACATCTTGATGAGGTGTCTTCCTTGAAATGGCAGGTGTAATCAGGATTTATAAAGCAATCATAGATGTTTGTACAGTTTAACTAACTTTGTTTGCATGTAATAAAGAGCAGAACTAAATGATAATTTGTATTTTCAGTCTTCAAAAGATGCAGATTGTAGCGTTAAACTGTGATCTTGGCACAAAACCTTGGAGATACATTCATGTCACACTTGCTTTGTTTTCTTCATCTCTGTTCTCCACTCCCACCTAGGTGTTTGGCACTTTGGAGGCAGCCAAAGAGAAATACCGCATTGAAGACTACTGTGTGAGCCAGATATCACTGGAGCAGGTGTTCCTCAGCTTTGCCCAGTTCCAGCACTGCACAGAGAGTGGGAGAAAGTAGGTGGAGCGAGGAGTCCGTCCATCCATTGTCCATTTTTACAGTGTGTGTGTGTGTGTGTGTGTGTGTGTGTGTGTGTGTGTGTGATAGACCTGCGTACATGGACTTGCCTTGGTTACACAGGTGTGTACACAGGCTGGAGAAGCACGTGGTTTATCTCCAGCTCCGTTTTTACCTTAAACACCAACACAGGCACACACAAACACACACACACAAACACACACACACACACACTGGGCCAGTCACCAAACATCCAACTTCAGCATTTCTACTACTGTATCATGTTGGTGTGTCTTTGTTGGGTCATTCATGCCGCTGTTATTGTTGTTGTTGTGTGACGAGAAAGTAGGAGAATTGGAATTATGACATGGGAATGTTGATTATACCAAGTAATGAATAATGAGAACTGCACCTTGTTTTAGTGAGATCAAAGACAATGATACCACTCATTAGATACTACCACTACTCTGAATTATGTGTGACAGGGTTTATTTATGTGTGTGCACTTATGTGTGTACAGGTTGTCTTTTTGTTATTTATAATTTTATTTTATTACTTGATTATGTTTCCAAGAATTTGTGCTTTTTTTTTTTTTTTGTGATCAGCGAATGAACCACTCCATTTGAATATATGAAATCATTGCACACCTTTTGCGCCTTATCTTACTAATGAGGGTTCTTGTTTCTTTATATTGTTCTATACAAAAATGCCTGGTTATCCCTAAGAGCCTCTTAATGTTGTTGCCAGATGTAAATAATGTGACATGTTCATGGTACTAAAAACTACTTACTTATTCAGGGCAGAGCAGAAAATTAACTTTATATTTACTATTTCAAGACTGACATTAATGAATGCATGCAAAAGAATACAGTTCACAGAGTGCATGATACTGAGAGAGGCAAGAGTTGCTAACAATTACAATAAGACTGTCCTTATTGAGGATTGATCCTCAGAGAACATTTAGTATGCCCCCATTGTTCGGGTCTTGTGGACCAATGGTTCTGTTTTTGCTGCCAAACAAGTTACAGCAACAGTGTGTTTCCATGTGGACATCCAGCCATTATAGTTTAAATGGAAGCTAGATAGAAATCATGATTTCTTTGTGTGACGCAGTAAAATGGGAGGTCTTCAAGTTGTTTCAGACTGCATGCGATTAATTTGGTCCTAGAACAGCAAGACTGCAATGAGCTCTGAGGTGTTTTTGTACATTTTTTTTCCCCTTTTGTCTTGAAAATCTGCATTTCACACAGTACACCTTTATGTGTGAATGTGTATAAATATGTGTGAGAGGGTGCTTACTATCCTAAAACAGTGCTATATAGTCCTTAAATATTAAACCCAAGAGATTTTTATTGTGCAGTGGACAAACTTTACTGCTGTGTAATCTATAATGTACAGCTGCTCCTTCAGGAAACACCAGGAAATGCAATAAAAAGGCCCAGGAATGGTATGCATAGTAAAATGTAACTTAAGTCCTCCACAAATAGAAGCCTTGTTCTGAGGAAGAAAGATCAGAACAATGTTTGTTCCTCTTTGTTTGGGATGTGCTACTATGAACCTCATTTTAAATCATTCTCAATTAATCATATTCTCAAAGCCTTGCTGGTACTTCAAAGAAGTTATATAAAAGATTTCTTATTCCGTAGATATATTTCACCCTAACATTCAAGTTTCCAAAAAATAAAATTCCCACACATATTGATGAGAAATATGTTTCCTGCTTATACGCATTAAAGATCAATATTATAGCCTGGGATGAATTAGTGTGTATAATGACATTCCTACTCTCAAAAAATCACTCTGACTAATAGAAGTGAGATGAATGTATTAACTGTCTTATACGAAAGCAAAAAAACAACAAAAAAAAACACTCAATCACTAATCAACTTTATTACAAGCTTCATATGATTTATGACACTTTTTTATGTCGGCAGGCGTGTTTGAGAAAAAAATAGTAGAGACTGACATTCCAGAGACACGGATATGTGGCTTATTGATCTTTGAAGGATTTCAATTCTTTATTTTGACTTTTGTTACATTTGTTTGTGTATTTGCACAATTTATGTCTCATTACATGTAAGACTTGAAACATCTGCAATGTTAGATGCGTAGTTTGAGGAACAATGGAAAGGTTGGCACTGCTGATATGGAAGGTTCGAGTTATGCTGAAATACAGTGTATCATATTTAAAAAGGGGAATTCACATCATTGTAATTGTGTACTGTACCATGAAACTGACCTTGTCAACTGTATATGTATCGCTATTCTTTTTAAATAAATAATGCTCTATGCAAATGGAAGCAAATACCAGAGCCTGGCCTCATTTTTCCAAGTGGCACTTCACACCTTTCTTGAATTTACAGTTTGAATTTGAAGATACAGAAGAAACTAACTACTACAATGCCATGTTGCTCTCAGCATTGCTGTTATTCAAACATAATATTAAGATATATGGAATGTATGAAGAAATGTCTATTGAACCTGTTTGCATCAAATGTATATAATGTATATCTAAATATAAATGTATATATTTTGTCTTCGTCTATGGTTTGTGTCCTCTGATTTACATAACCCTTTGCACTTTGAGACTCTTCAGCTAGTTATTTTATTTTAACCAGGTTTAGGATATAACACTGTGTTGACCCTACTATTTCATGTCAAAGTGGCTGCTGTGAAAATGTCTATTGTTTTGACTGGGCCTGATTGCACCACTGTGAAGCGTTACATCTGATGATTTATAGCCTTTCATTTAGGATTGTTTAATTGAAAAAAAAAAAGGATATTCATCACTAAAAAAAAGATGTGTCCTCCTATCCGTGTTGGAATAAAAACAAATTCTTAATAACATATAAGTTATTCCAATGTGTTTGAGTGCCATGAAACATAGACACAGTCCACTTAGTAGTTGGGCTGTGATTACTTCAGTTATGTTGACATGGTGCAGGATGAAGGTTATGGTAATTTTCAAAGGTCTCCAACAATACATTGAGGATAACACATGGGTGGACTACAGGAATTACTATATTACTGTGATAGGTCTACCTTTTTACTAAAAATGATTGCTTGACCAACGTTTCATATTGTGTTTCATATCATACTTTCCAGCCCCACATCCTGGTAATTACTGGTGACCCAGAAAAAAACTGGTAACTCCTCTGGCAACAAGGGAATGAGATTGCCCTGGCAGTCGATATATGCATACATACATACTGTATTTAAAATAAATTCCAACCCAGTTTAGATGAAAGCATGTCCACTACCATATAGGTGGCAGCCCGCCTGGCAGGTTGTTTGTTTTGCAAACCGTCAGTAACAAAACACAGACCCAACCAGATAGTTGTTAACTGTTTTTCTCTCAGGTAGAACCTTCAACAACACCAAGGCAATTTGTTATGTGGCCTGCATGCAGTGACAAAATGTATCCATTCCACACTGTTAAACTTGTAACTATATTATATTTTGTATTTTGATTTACTCTGTGTATTTTTTCTTTGTGACCACCTTGTGTGAGTGAGGACCTCTGACCTTTCAGCTGAAATACTTACAAAGTTCGTAGTTAGTTAGCTACTAACTGCTAACTTTGTATATACGTAGTGGTGTTCTTATAGTTGTTGGTTGGAAAAGGTTGGAAGGTTGGAAACTGCGCTGGACCCTGAAGACACCTAAAAAACTGTTTACTAACCTGCAGCAGAACTTTGAACCGACACATTGTACATTTGAACCTACAATTTCTTGTACCTAGAATCAAAGATGCCATTATCAAACCCCCTGTTGTTCTATGAGTCTAATTAAATGTAGAGTTTAGGTTTTCCTGATAAAATGTAGGATTAAATCTTGTCTAAACAAGTCCATGTTAATCACTGGCTAAACAAGTCCTTCTGGTTTAACCTTTAGGTTTCCTCACCTTTGTAACTTGTTTCTCCCAAGAGAGCCGAGAGGGGCGGGCAGATGATTAGTAATCCTATACAATGGTCATTCCAGGTGATGTTTTTTTGGGTATAAAGAGCACTGTGTCTTCGCAGCAAGGTTCAGTCAGAGAAATAGTATTACCAGAAGAACAAATGTCTTATTTGGAGGATTTTGATTTCTTCTCCAGTCCCACCACTCTGTTGGGTGCTGTTGCTCTCCTGCTTATTCTCTTTCTTGTTTCCAGTAGCTTCACTTCTCAGAAAAGGCAGAACGAGCCTCCAGGGCCGAGGCCCCTTCCCCTGCTTGGCAACCTATTGCAGTTTGATCTCCAGAGACCTTACAAAACACTATCTGAGGTGAGTTTAGCACTCTTATTCCCAAACAAATCCATTTTCTATCATGTTTTTCAATGTATTTCAGTGTATTTAAAATCACCTGTGTGTACTGTGGTTTGGGTGTAGGCAGTGGTTTCATGTTATTTGGGAGAAGGGTATAAATATGGGCTTATCAAACCTACAGTCAAACACATGCATGTCTTTAGCCAGTTAGTAATTCTCCACAGTGTGCCGGGTTAACGTTAGGTCTGCTGTAGCTGATGTTTCTGAGGTGAATCTTCTCCACACTGACGCCAAGTTGTTGGCTGAAATGCTGTTTTTCGCTTTGCTGCTTTGATCTCCGTCATCAGCATATTTCTGGCCTGGTCCTGTCCCCACATCTCTTGGGTTCCTGCTTGGCTTGACAAAGTCTTGCTGTAAACCAGGTCGGGGTCGGCACATATGTTGTAAGCTGATGTAAGATGTCAGTAGAGTGTCAGTGAGTTCATCCAAGTCTGCGGCTGCACCCTCAAAATCAGTGCAGTCAAAGCAGGCTTGTAAATTTAGCTTTACTTTGTTGGTCAATCTCCTCACAGTCTTGACCACAGATTTAGCAGATTTTAGTTTCTGCCTGTATGTTGGGATGGATTGGATTGAGTCCCACATTTGCAAAGGGGACAAAGCAAGGACGGGGAAAACTCCTATGGTGGATAAAGGGATTTAAAGTTGTTTTCCCTTACACAGAGTTGGAATCCCGGCAGATGTAGTGTAGTGTCTCACCAATTTGTTGTGTTGTGATTTGTTTGTTTTGTTGTGGAGCATATGATGAGAGAGGGTGCAGTAAAACGAAAACACAAAAAGTACCAGAGAGCACAGTACTGAGGCAGCCATCTGCAACGCCATCCTGTATCACATTAAATTTATAAAATGTCCTCACACTATCTCTCACATGTCTGACTACATTTTATTGCATTTTTTTTTCCAGCTTTCAAAGAAGTATGGGTCTGTATTTACAGTATACTTGGGAACCAGTAAAGTGGTGGTCCTGACTGGATATAAGACAGTCAAAGAGGCTCTGGTCAGCAATGCAGAAGAATTTGGAGACCGAGACATCTTGCCGATATTTAATGATATTAATGAAGGTCACGGTATGTCCTCATTTACAGTATTTTTAACGTAATTCAAATAAAATAAATGATAAATAGTTATAGCTATAAAAATGGTCATTTATTTGATAACACTGTTTTAATTATCTGTTTCAATGTTCAATCTTTTAATTTGTAGGAGAATCGCTGATCTGTAACTAATAAATGTATATGTGTGTGTGTGTGTGTGTGTGTAATTATATAATAATTAATGAATTCATTACTATATTTATATATATAAGAATAAAAATAATAATATTATATTATTATTATTATTATTATAAGCAATAATAAGGTAAGTTTTAACTTACCTTAAGTAAGTTTCAACATTGTGGAATAAATAGAAACAAATAGCTGCCTGAAGAAATGCACTAAACCAACCACCTAAAAGACTACAGCACGCTTTGAAAAACAGCCAGCAGTGATGTGTAGTTGATGTGATTTATAGCAAAGGAGTTCAAACTATGTCGTTTAACAGCAACAGAACTTGTTTTTGAAAGCCGACACCTTAGGCAGTACAAAACATCTGCTACTCTCTCTCATTTTAACTTGTGTGTCATGTTTAACAGGGATTTTGTTTGCAAATGGAGAATCATGGAAAGAGATGAGGCGTTTTGCCCTCACCACCCTGAGAGATTTTGGGATGGGCAAAAGAGTAGCTGAGGATAAAATCATAGAGGAATGTCACCACCTGATCCAGTTGTTTGAAGAACATAAAGGTATGGCGTTAATATATGGTGCTAATGCATAACAAGATGTTCTGAGATAATGTGTTGTCTTAAAAATGTAATTCTTTCTACAGGGAAACCATTTGATACAACATGTCCAGTGAATTACGCAGCGTCCAATATCATCTCCTCCATTGTGTATGGAAGCAGGTTTGAATACAGTGACCTCCGATTCAAAAACTTGGTGAGAAGAGCCAACGAAAACATACGCATCACTGGCTCTGCATCAATCCAGGTAAACAGGATTGCACACCATGCTAGTAAAGTAAAGCAAAGGTAACTGACAAATTTGAACTATGTACACATGATTTAGGCCTGGAAATTTTGACCTGGAAACACTTATGCATACTTTAATTTCAAACAGGGTTGACAACTGCTATGGTCTTGAGACATGACTTCCCAAAAAGACTATCATAATATGATCATAATCATAATACATAACAAAAATGCTGCTTACAGAGAGATGGAATAAAACACATGAATGATCAAATAAACAGAGACATAAATAACAGGATATAATTGGATTAACAAAAGCATAGAATATCTTGTCACAAGTCTTCATGATGATAATTAAGAAGCTAAAGATAAGAGATAAGAGATGGTTGGTTTTTAAAGATATTAATGGAGAGGGGTGATCACATTGTTAGTGGCAAACTGAGAGTATTAATTGGTCACCAGATCTGAGGGATCGGGGTGTGGCATAAGGGATCAGTAGGTCAAAGATGTGACCTGGTACATGCAGCGCTTTAAAAAAACATAAATTCTGTACTTCACTGATAACTTTAAAGGAATAAATTCTCCATGTAGGCTAATATGAGCTTTTACAGTTATGTGGCAACATTTTAAATCTCTCAATTTGCTATACAATATCTTTAATAACTGTTGTTTTTGCTGTTTTGTCACAGCTTTACAACATGTTTCCTAGGCTTGTCGGTTGGTTGAAAAACCGACAGAAGATAATAAAAAATGCTGAGATGACTATCAGGGATGTTAAAGATTTAATCAAGCATCTGAAAGAGACTCTGAACCCTCACACATGTAGGGGGTTTGTAGATTGTTTCCTGATTCGGAAGCAGAAAGAAGAGGTAAAACTTTTGATCTTTTCTTTTTTTCATCTAACAAAAATAACAACAATGTTGCACATGTCCATTTTTTAATGACAAGTGGGTGTTATTTTTCTTAGGAGTCTTGCGTTATTGACACTCTCTACAATGAGAAAAACCTGATATTTTCAGTGACCAACCTTTTTGCTGCTGGTACTGATACCACAGGAACTACACTGAGATGGGGTTTGCTGTTTATGGCCAAATATCCACATATACAAGGTAAGGGGAGAGATGATGCTTCGGTATTTGACATTTTTAGCTGTGGGTGCCCCAGTTGGTATGCTGTGTAAAACATAAATATAAACAAAATGCAATGATTTACAAATACTTTGATCAGTTGAATAATTACAGTTAATAGGTAACAGGCAACAGTTCCTGCAGTTCCTCAAATGGCCACATGAGGCTGCCTACAAAAGCAAGTCAATCTCCATAAGGCCCTATATTAAAATGCCCAATGCCCATTCATGACAACTGTACTGAGTGTGAATCTTTATACAACTCACCTGTTCAAATTATAATAAGGCTTAAAATGATGTATAATTAAGAGTGTTGCCACTTTGACAGGTTGCGCTGTCACAGGTGGCTGGTTTTAGCGAGCAGGCTTTATTCAGTCTGCCTCATCTCTACGCACACTCCACATCTTTGCCCATTTTTGGACAAAGATGACATCTATCAGTCTATGGTAACAGGTAATAGTGTCATGATTTGGAATGAAAGGCTCACTCATATACAAGTAAGGACATCCTTGATGCACACAAGATAAGCCCTAATGACTTGATCCTCTAATTTTCTTTTTCCTCTAGCGCCACCATGTGGTTTATATTTGTGGTTTGATACTTAATATACAATATTATTGTTCTCTCTCTGCTCACACACATTTATGTCCCCCTCAGAATGAAATGATCCCTAAAATTTTGTGCAATACTTTGTTTTTTGACCAGATAGCAGCAAAAGCAAATAACATTCCCATCAGTCTCAGGTGCACTTTGTGTTTACTGCTAATTAGCAAATGTTAGAAAGCTAAACTAAGATGGGGCCAATGGCAAAGGTTACACTACTTAACACTACCATGTTAACATTTAGTTCAAAGCACAACTATGACATAGGACAGCTTCAGAGAGCTGCTAGCATAGATGTGGACCCTTAGTCTTGTTTGAATAAATGCAGACAAACAATATTAACTTGCCTTATTATTTTGTGTTTTCAGACCAGGTACAGGAGGAGCTGAGCAGGGTGGTAGGAAGCCGTCAGGTCCGGGTAGATGACAGAAAAAACCTGCCATACATTGATGCTGTCATCCATGAGACACAGAGACTGGCCAACATTGTCCCCATGTCTCTGCCTCACAAAACCAGCCAAGATGTCACCTTTCGGGGCTACTTTATCGAAAAGGTTGAGTACTCACATTTGTTTCAGTATTTACTCTAACTAACCCTTTAACCCTAACCCTAACCCTAGAAGACTTCACATAAAAAACGTGACTAAGAATTGATTGATGATAAACCTTCTCTCCTTTACCAACAGGGGACCACTGTGTTTCCTCTGCTTACTTCTGTCCTGTATGATGAAAGTGAATGGCAAAGCCCACACACTTTCAACCCCTCCCACTTTCTGGATAAGGAGGGTAAATTTATCAGGAGAGATGCCTTCATGCCCTTTTCTGCAGGTACAGCAGCTCTGAGTTTTTGTTGTTTTGGAATTACAGAGATTTTATACATCATGATCCAGCTTAACACTTTGCAAAACTCTTCATTTCTTCAGGTCGCAGGGTGTGTCTGGGAGAGAGTCTGGCTAAGATGGAGCTTTTTCTCTTTTTCACCTCCCTCGTCCAGCGCTTTCGTTTCACTCCTCCACCTGGAGTTACAGAGGATGAACTGGATCTGTCACCAGCTGTGGGTCTTACCCTCAACCCCTCACCTCATGAGCTGTGTGCTGTCAGTCGTCAATGAGGAAGAGAGCTGGATGATATCATAAATGTCTTTGCCAATTGCATGAATATTCTTTTACTGATGACATACTGAGCAGCCAGCAGAGGTCCCCATCGTCAAGAGCAAGATTAGTGATTTAAATAAGGGAGTGAATAGTGTCTAAATGTTTTCAGTCATTTGTAATCATTAGATTCAACAATTTAGTGGGATCTGGTTGTGCACGTTTCTATGAGATCACTACATTTGCCTATATATTTCTGTCTCTGAACCGCCGTACTTGTTGAGATTGTAATTTGTCAGGGGTTTAATTTCTTATATAATGGCATAAATCATGTAATTTAAATAAATTTAGACTTGCCTCTTTATATAGCAGATACCTAAAGAACATCTTAACGTGTGTTTGTTTGATGTGCACTTTGTGTGTATACGCGTATGTGTGTTGAAGGTACCCCACCCCACCTCCAAGCACCATTTATTGTTTATATTCTATAATCATAGAAGTTGTGGTGCATACTTTAGTGTGTAGTTATTTGTGTGTATTCCTCAATGTTTGTTTGTGGGTGTGTGTCTCTTCCTGATTGTGTTTTTGTAGGGGTTAGTTATAAAATGAATGATATATTATCGTTATAGCATTATAGTGTCGCCACAGGCTATCAACATTCTGAAAGCCCCTACAGCACCAGATGTGTGAATGTCAAACTGATGAATGAATGATAAAAACATGGACATAACACAGGACATTAAACTTTTGACACATACATCTTAACACAAATGCATAAAACCTACAACCTGTCCCAGTCAGAGTGCAGTTTGAGCTAAAATACCTACCTGTGAAAGCACTACAGTCTCCATCCTCCACAATGGTGTAAACAAATATATTTCAAAAAAGCTAAGAGAAGCTTCCAGTGAAGAAGCCAACCCTCCAGGTATAGCATTGTTTTCACAACAAATTATATTTGCAGTTGAGTAGGGGGGATATAACTGCGTAAATATATTTGAACACAACAGCCAACCCTCCAGGTATAGCATTGTTTACATGGCAAAATATATTTGCAATGGGGTAGAGGGGAGTATATACCTGAAGTTTCATCCTTCCCGCGTTTCCCTCTCAGGACACAACCATCACAAATGATTTGACTTCTTAATTCCATAATACATTCTCATTTTTGGATTTCCTTCTGTATGTATGGCAGGCCATCCAGCCCATGTTTCCTGTGTTCCAAATTAACCCTTGCTGATTCAGATTTTCTTCTTCAATTACAGCATGCATTGCTTAAGCATCTTCCAGCACTTTTGCCTCCACCATGGCAAAATCTGCCTCTCTTTGTTGCAACTCCGTGTCTATTCTTAGTTTCTCCAACTGATTTCGAGCATCTCTTGTTTTTCTTTTCCATCTTCAGTTTAGCCTCATGGCTAGCATATGCCGATGATGCAAAAGTCTTCCTGCTCTTAACTCTGAAGACACTTGAAATGTTGCTTGTTGCCATCTTGACCACTTCAAAACATCAATCACTTAAGTGTGTGCAGCCTCCTCTCTGCACACACTATCACAGGACTGATGACAGTTGTTCAGTCCCTGCCTCCCAGCGATTCAGAACTGTAGTACATGACTTCAGCTACAACGATTCTAGCTTAGTCTCGCCTTCACCAAAAGGACATCACAATGTCCATGTCTTGAAGAGCTTGACTTCATAGCTACAGACATTGAATGTTTTGATCCAGAAAACCGCAGCAACACCTGCGTGAAGGACAAAATTGTAAAGTCTGCCACCATCAGACTTAACACTACATTGAGTAGTCCATGTTGTCATCCAATCAAATGAGTTAACCAACAAACACTGTTGGACATGAAGCTCATTTTGTTGGAAGTAAAGTGAAAATTGTCGGTACCACACTATCTGCATCTCACTATAACAGATCCACAACACAAACCTTCACATTCTTGCTAACCTGATGAGTATCTGGTGAATACTGGTTATTTAGACATAGTAATACTATAGTCATGTTTATCTGTATTGTGTTTTTTAACTCGTTGACTATTCTTGCTTAACCAAGATAGATAGTGTCAACAATTGTCCAGTTGTTACAAACGTGTATGAACTGACAAATGAACTCTTTCAACCATGGACTCTACATGGACACTCATGCTCTGAGTATCACACCTCAAGTGCAATCCTAAGACCAAAGGGTGGGATGTTGGGACTACGGGGAATCCACATATGAATTTCATTCATTGTGTGAATTGAACTGGTCTTGAAAACTAGACTTGTGTAGATCAGAGACACACACACATTCTTTCTAGCACCCACCCAAACATGCACGCTCTCACATACTCTCACACACCAATGCTCTCTTCCACACACAAGCACAAATCTTTTACTCTTTAGTACATATGTTATATTTAGTATATATGCTTTTATTATCTTTTTAATAAATGCTTGTGTATATACATGTTGCTCTGTCTAATGTTGCACAACAGTGAGTGCTACCAACCTGTTCTATGCTCAACTCCAAAACCTACTATGCTGTTGATGTGGTAATTTTGGTGGTAATTATTAATCAGAATTCAAAATCAACAGTTTAGTGTATTTTATGAGACTGAAATTAATAAATTATTTGGCTGTCATTTCCTTTCTTTAGGAGTGGGATGCCAAGGTACTTTAATTATTTAATTGAAGTAATCATTTGTTATTATTTTTTGATTATATGATAGCCAAAGCTTATTGGTTGCATCTTCATATTTTGGTGTCCCTTTAAACCATTTGGAATCCCCAACACTGATCAAGAGGGCCAGCTCTGTCCTAAACTTCTTATCGTACCAGTAGAAATGGTTTGTGTTGTTCCTCCCTGCAGCATGTGTATACTGAACAAGAAACAAGTGTAAATAAGATGCTGTGGTGAAGACCCCTAAAAGAAGGCGGGACTGTAGTCTATGAAACCATATAAGTTGCTGTGAAGAAGCAGTTTTGACAAACCGCCGTTATCCCTTCATTTCACTGAGGAACATGAACTATCTATGAAGACAGTGTTCAGTGAAAACGTTTATATTCCTGAAACTAGCCAGGTGACTGTAGGATCATGTTGGAACATCTCTTTCAGTCCTTCACTTCAGCCTCCTTGCTGGCAGCCATTGTGGGCCTGCTGGTCCTAAATTTTCTTCGCTCCAGCTTCAGCTCCCAAAATAAGGAGCCTCCAGGACCTACACCTCTCCCCCTGCTTGGTAACTTCTTTCAGGTGGATTTCGACAATCTTCACATCTCTCTTGCTGATGTGAGTTGATGTTGTTTGACAGTTCTTTTGAATTGTTGATTCTTTCCATTTCTTTGATAGAAGACAGTTTCACTTTTATTTTAGTAATTGTATCACCTGTATGTGCAAATATGTTTTTAGTGTAAATCACCAAACTATATTTCTTATTGAGGACTGTGATTTTCACTTTAGCCTCCCTCTGCTCATCTTTTTAGCTGTCCAAAACATATGGATCAATTTTCACCGTCCACTTAGGACTTAAGAAGGTTGTAGTGCTGACAGGATACAAAGCAGTCAAAGAGGCTCTGGTCGACTATGCTGATGAGTTTGCAGAAAGAGACATTATTCCCATATACAATGATTTCTCCCCAGGACATGGTAAGAAAATGTCTTTATATTTAAGAAAGTGCTTTTGTTCTTGTTTAACATTAACCTCTTAAGCACAAGGATCCCCCAATTAGGGGACAAACTCCTTAACCCTAACCCAACCTTAACCCTAAAAAAGAGGCTGGGGCTTAAGAGGATAAAGAAGCCAACCACTTTTGTTTCCAGGCATAGTATTTGCCAATGGCGATTCGTGGAAAGAAATGAGGCGTTTTACTATTTCGACGCTGAAAGAGTTTGGGACAAGCAAAAGGATTAGTGAAACAAGAATCATTGAAGAGTGTAACTACCTGATTGAAGAATTTGAGCAATGTGAAGGTAACATTACAACCACTACCACTAGAGCACTGTCCCTTATATACACTTTGTATCTATCTCTTGTTCTAACTTGGGCCAACTGTCTTTTCTGTCAGGTAAACCCTTCGACAACTCCAGGGTAATTTCTCATGCGGTTGCAAATATTATATCGTCCATCATGTATAGCACGAGGTTTGACTACAACGACCCTATCTACCAAGATATAGTGGAGAGAGACCAGAAGACCATCGTTCTGCTAGGGTCAGGTTCCATTCAGGTACTACAGTGTGACTTAATGATTATAAGAAGATTTTACATTGTCGTGCTTAAGAACTTGTCAAGAAGAGATTAGTTATATTGCTGTTGTAGTATAATATTTGGTAAAATTGAATTATTATTCTTACTCATTATTTATATTTGACATTTTTGCATGTTCAGCTGTGCGCTGACTAAAATCTCTCTAGGTCACATTAGCAATCATTAACTAACTGAACAGTTTCTTCATTTTATTACATATAAGTATACCTAAACCATAATTAGTATCAATTTGCATTGTTGTTTCTGTAGAAATGTTGGAATCCACAGACTTGTAAAATAAAGCATTTTTAAAGATTTTTTTATTTTGAATTTGAAAATTTGAATGAAACCAGCTGATGCTCAATATCTCATTGCTCTTGATAATTATGTTAAATCCTAAAATAATTAGAATGTTTGTATTGTGGTCTATTACAGCTATACAACACGTTTCCTTGGTTGCGCCCTGTTCTAAAGAACTGGAAGCTTTTGATGAAGGTTATAAGGGAAAACGAGGCTGAGACAATGAAAATCATAGCAAATCTGGAGGAGACTCTGAACCCAGAGATGTGCAGATGCTTTGTTGATGCATTCCTGACCCAAAAGCGAAAACTAGAGGTGAGGTGCCCCCACTCCAAGGCTGATAATACAGATCGGTGAATTATTAAATATAACTCTTCTTCTCTGAATGCTATGCCAGGAGTCTGGAATCAAGGATTCACACTATCATTATGAGAATCTGCTTCAGACAGTGACGAATATATTTGCAGCTGGAACTGACACCGCATCACATACACTTCAGTGGGCTTTGCTTTTCATGGCAAAGTATCCTCATATTCAAGGTACAGAAAACATCACACTCATTTCAGCTAGCACTCTGAATTTTGGGTTAAAGAAGCACTGCATATTCATCAGATTGAATTCATATTTGACATACATCCAGACAAGGTCCAGGAGGAACTGAGGAGGGTGGTTGGAAGCCGCCAGGTTCGAGTAGATGACAGGAAGAACCTCCCGTACATTAATGCTGTCATCCATGAGTCACAAAGACTGGGTAACGTTGGCCCCCACTATGTTCCTCATCAAGCCAGCCGAGACATCACTCTGAATGGGTACTTCATCAAAAAGGTCTGTTGCCCACATCAATCCAAATCACCACATTTTTGCTTTTGTTAGTTCCTCTCTGAAATTTGTTGAAAGCATGACTTTGGTTTAAAGATTTTATATTATACAACCCACTCACTTTGCCAACAGGGGACTCCTGTGTTGCCTATTTTTTATTCTGTCCTATTAGACGAGAATGAATGGGAGGCCCCACACACTTTCAGCCCTTCTCACTTCCTGGATAAGGATGGTAAATTTGTCAAAAGAGATGCCTTCATGCCCTTTTCTGCAGGTAAAGCAACTTTTTTTTCTCTACAGATAAATATAATTAACTCATTGTAAAGATATAATCCAGTTTAACTTGGTGCCACTCTTCCTTCTTGCAGGTCGCAGGGTGTGTGTGGGAGAGGGTCTGGCTAGGATGGAGCTCTTTCTCTTTTTCACCTCTCTTTTGCAGCGCTTTCGCTTTTCTCTTCCACCTGGAGTTACGGAGGATGAACTGGATCTCACTCCAGTTGTGGGCCTCACCCACGCTCCGACACCTCATAAGCTGTGTGCCATCAGCCTTCAATGAGGAAGAGAGATGGAGCATATCATAAATGTCTTTGCCAATGAAATGGTTTTATCATATATTGTATGTTGTCATTACTGAAAATATTGTACTGTAATGTAATGTAGTATTAAATGCAACCTTTGAAATCATGTATCAACTATCAGTCGATTTACTTGAATTTGCTGAATTACTGAAAATGCTTATAGAATTGGGCAGATTTTCAAAATGTAATCCAATCTGATCTGTCTGACAAAGCAGCATGTAAGGGAGTGATATATGTCATAATAAACTACTATTCTATTCTAAATGTATTACCATTTTCTTATTATATTATTGAGTGCAGCCGTAGGCGCACTCAATACTCTCTCCCAGGAAAAGCATGACTCAGCGTTTAATTTTATTATTCTTCTTACGCCCGTTTTTCGGTTCGCTACTCCTCCCACAGTTTTTGTCGCACATGCACGAAACTCGCTATGACTTTTCTAAGACTTTCGTCGAACGGTTTGGCCAAAAATCGCGAAAAACCACGCCGAAAAAACTCAATGTGTGTGTATTGCGAGCCAGTCTTAGAGCTAGAGTGCGTGACATCATAGCTAGAGTGAAGAGGGAGAGAAAAATTCGTCCAAAAAAAAATTTAGAAACTGCTCCCGAGGCCGCAAATTTCACACTACAGACATAATTTATACATAGAATCGTAGGAAAATTTCTCTTCTCGCTCACATTCGTCTGCTGAAGCTGTCAGAGTTATAGTTTTGGCGTGAGACGCAGAGATGCGCCAGCAACACCGACCCACACCTCCATCTACTGCCATGTTATTTGAGAAGAGAAATTTCCAAAAGGAGCAGGGAGCACCTGTTCTTTCTTAAACTCCCGAGGGCAGAGTTTTTCACATTTAGGTCTGAAACTCGGCACAGAACTGGCCGAGAAGAGGAGGATGCTGGCAGTCTTTACGGCTTTCAGATACTCCACACCGTTTGGCATGTGTCGCCACCTGTTCGAGGGGTTCATTTTGAGATTTTCTGTGTCTCTCAGGTGTCAGAGGGCGAGAGCAAGCGCAGCTGGACCTAACTGCAGCCCCTCCCCTCTGTCCTCCCTGAGGGAGCAGAGAGGGGAGGGGCTGTTTTCACAGACACACTAGTCTTCACCCAGGAAAACGCTGAGTCATGCTTTAAATTCACCTTCATATTAGATAGACAGACACAAACAGAGACATACAGACATACACATGTACAGACATACACACAGACAAGACAAAAGGCTTTCAAAATAAGAGTCCCTTCAAAATAAAAGACTTTTTTTTAAAAATAAAAGACTTTGTGAAACTCTCATTAACAGACACAGACAGGCAGACAAATGTCTTTCAAAATAAGACTCCCTTCAAAATAAAAGACTTTTTTTTTTTTTTTTTTTAAATAAAAAACTTTGTGAAACTCTCATTAACAGACTAGAGTTAACACACACATACACCATTCCCGGCGCAGCCGGGGATGGTGTATGTGTGTGTGGGTCAGTGTGACTCCTTTCAAAATAAAAGACTTTGTGAAACTCTCATTAACAGCCTACAGTTAACACACACATACACCATTCCCGGCACATTCCCAGCGCAGCCGGGGATGGTGTATGTGTGTGTGGGCCAGAGCCTGACCCACACAGACAGACACATAGACAGACAGAAAGACAGACAGGTGTCTTTCAAAATAAGACTCCCTTCAACATAAAAGACTTTGTGAAACTCTCATTAACAGACACAGACATACAGACAGATGTCTTTCAAAATAAGAGTCCCTTCAAATTAAAAGACTTTTTTTTTTTTTTTTTTTTTTAAATAAAAGACTTTGTGAAACTCTCATTAACAGACTAGAGTTAACACACACATACACCATTCCCGGCGGAGCCGGGGATGGTGTATGTGTGTGTGGGCCAGAGCCTGACCCACACAGACAGACAGATAGACAGACAGACAGACAGACAGATGTTTTTCAAAATAAGAGTCCTTTCAAAATAAAAGACTTTGTGAAACTCGCATTAACAGACAGAGACATACAGACAGATGTCTTTCAAAATAAGAGTCCCTTCAAAATAAAAGACTTTTTTTTTTTTTTTTTAAATAAAAGACTTTGTGAAACTCTCATTAACAGACTACAGTTAAGACACACATACACCATTCCCGGCGCAGCCGGGGATGGTGTATGTTTGTGTGGGCCAGAGCCTGACCCACACAGACAGACAGACAGATGTCTTTCAAAATAAGACTCCCTTCAACATAAAAGACTTTGTGAAACTCTCATTAACAGACAGAGCTAGCTGCCTAACTACATATCTGATTCCAAAAAAGTTGGGATGATGTAAATCACAAATATAAACAGAATGCAATGATTTTCAAATTTGTAAGAGTAAAAAATTCTTTTGCTGGCTAATGCTTACTTGGTAGCTTGTATGCTGCACATGGTTCTTTTGAACAGGCTGCACTTTACTGTCTGTAAATGAAACTGGTATACATTAGTGGAAAGATACAATATATACAAATAATTTCTCAAGAACATTAACAACAGGATTAGACACCACTCTAGATATTCCTACAGAAACCTGAGACAATTCTTGGCATTGTAGCAACCATACTAACAGACTTACTAACAAAACCCAACATTGAACTAACCAAAATTAAAAGAACTCACATAGAGAATAGAGGATTGTTTGGACACTAACGCTTGTAGATTTGTTTTGTTTTGTTGCATAAGAATTGACCATATTGTTATTAAGGGAGAATGAGCATTCAGTACCCAGAGTAGAGCTGCTACTCCTTAGCAGTTGAGGATGGGTTGATACAGCTGTGTAAATATATTTGAACAAAACAGCTAACCCTCCAGGTATAGCATTGTTTACATGTCAAAATATATTTGCAATGGGGGAAGTGGGGATAGGCAGATGAGGGGAAGCTTATCCTCAGGACACAACCATCACAAATTGTTTGCCCTGTAAAATTCCGTAATACATTTCTGGCTTTCCTCCCGTATGCGCATTTTTTAACTCCATATAATTAATTAATTTATTCAATATGGGTGTGACATCAGGAGGAGTTTATTTTCAATGGTAATGAATGATGCTTTGCATTTATGACAGTTGTATAAAATAGGAATGGGTTATAAATGTGTGGAAAGCTACAGCTTAAAATGGCAGGCGTTTTGCCTGCCTTATATGAGCTGAACTGAATCATGGAGGAATTTTTGGCGTGTTGTATAGTGTGACTGAATTCAACTAAAATAAATAACTAAGATAAAAATGTATTCAGTGTAAGTCAGTAAATTCCATTTATTTTCTAGGACTATGAGTCTTACGTGTACATGCACATTCAATGATTTCAATGAAAGATGTGCTAAGAAAATGTCTCTTTTTAGCTAACCACTTTTGTTTCTAGGCATACTGTTTGCCAATGGTGACATTAGACCAGTGGAAATCTGGACCTTTGTCTGATGAGTCAAATCTGAGATTTTGGGTTTCAGCTACCATGTCTTCGTGAGGTGAACGGATGATATATCTGCATGTGTGGTTCCCACCGTGAAGCATGGGGGAGGAGGTGCTTTGCTGGTGACACTGTTGGTGATTTATTCAAAATTCAAGGCCCAGTTAACCAAAATACAGTAGTTACTATAGCTTTCTGCACCAAGCATCTGGTTTGCACTTAGTGTGTCCATCAGCCCCGGACTATGTAAGGGATATTTCACCAAGAAGGAGAATGATGCATCACCTGACCTCCACAATCACTCCACTTAAACCAAGTTAAGATGTTTTGCAATGAGTCAGACTGCAGAATGAAGGCAAAGCAGCCAACAAGTGCTCATCATAGGTACTTCAAGACTATTGGAAAAGCTTTTCAGGTGACTACCTCGTAAAGCTGATTGAGAGAATGCCAAGAGTGCACAAAGCTGTCATCAAAGCAAAAGATGGCTACTCTGATGAATCTAAAATTAATCTAAAATATAAAAGAAATTTAGTTTTGTTTACACTTTTTTCGTTTACACATAATATATGTTTTAATGTCTTCAGTGCTAATCTAAAATGTAGAAAATAATAAAAAAATAAAGAAAAAACATTGAATGAGAAGGTTTTTCCAAACCTTTGACTGGTACTGTATATGTGCATGATACAAATGATCAAACATGCATGTCCATATAACGCTTATTCATGAGTATTTTCTCCGATGTTGGACCACACTGGGGAAATTCCTGATTTGCATTGTTCCTGCCCGCACCATGTGTATTCTGTCAAAACAAAGAAATGTAAATATGATATTACAATGATGCCATCTTTTCAGGACCATTACCACACTAGTGTGGTAATGGTCCTGAAAATGTATTCTGTCAAAACAAAGAAATGTAAATATGATATAACAAGTGGTAATGGTCCTGAACAGAAGGCAGGACTGTAGTCTATAACACCACAGAAGTTGGTATAAAGAAGCAGTTTTGACAACCTGCAAGTTATGAGGACCATGAACTAGCTGTGAAGACGGTGTTCAGTGAAAACATTTATATTCCTGAAACTAGCCAGGTGACTGTAGGATCATGTTGGAACATCTCTTTCAGTCCTTCACTTCAGCCTCCTTGCTGGCAGCCATTGTGGGCCTGCTGGTCCTAAATTTTCTTCGCTCCAGCTTCAGCTCCCAAAATAAGGAGCCTCCAGGACCTACGCCTCTCCCCCTGCTTGGTAACTTCTTTCAGGTGGATTTCGACAATCTTCACATCTCTCTTGCTGATGTGAGTTGATGTTGTTTGACAGTTCTTTTGAATTGTCGATTCTTTCCATTTCTTTGATAGAAGACAGTTTCACTTTTATGTTAGTAATTCTATCACCTGTATGTGCAAATACGTTTTTAGTGTAAGTTTCCAAACTATATTTCTTATTGATGACTGTGATTTTCACTTTAGCTTCCCTCTGCTCATCTTTTTAGTTGTCCAAAACATATGGATCAATTTTCACCGTCCACTTTGGACTTAAGAAGGTTGTAGTGCTGACAAAGGATACAAAGCAGTCAAAGAGGCTCTGGTCGACTATGCTGATGAGTTTGCAGAAAGAGACATTATTCCCATATACAATGATTTCTCCCCAGGACATGGTAAGAAAATGTCTTTATATTTAAGAAAGTGCTTTTGTTCTTGCTTAACATTAACCTCTTAAGCACAAGGATCCCCCAATTGGGGGACTAACTCCCTAACCCTAACCCAACCTTAACCCTAAAAAAGAGGCTGGGGCTTAAGAGGATAAAGAAGCCAACCACTTTTGTTTCCAGGCATAATATTTGCCAATGGCGACTCGTGGAAAGAAATGAGGCGTTTTACTATTTCGACGCTGAAAGAGTTTGGGACGAGCAAAAGGATTAGTGAAACAAGAATCATTGAAGAGTGTAACTACCTGATTGAAGAATTTGAGCAATATGAAGGTAACATTACAACCACTACCACTAGAGCACTGTCCCTTATATACACTTTGTATCTATCTCTTGTTCTAACTTGGGCCAACTGTCTTTTCTGTCAGGTAAACCCTTCGACAACTCCAGGGTAATTTCTCATGCGGTTGCAAATATTATATCATCCATCATGTATAGCACGAGGTTTGACTACAACGACCCTATCTACCAAGATATCGTGGAGAGAGACCAGAAGACGGTCGTTCTGCTAGGATCAGGTTCCATTCAGGTACTACAGTGTGACTTAATGATTATAAGAAGATTTTACATTGTCGTGCTTAAGAACTTGTCAAGAAGAGATTAGTTATATTGCTGTTGTAGTATAATATTTGGTAAAATTTAATTATTATTCTTACTCATTATTTATATTTGACATTTTTGCATGTTCAGCTGTTCGCTGACAAAAATCTCTCTAGGTCACATTAGCAATCACTAACTAACTGAACAGTTTCTTCATTTTATTACATATAAGTATACCTAAACCATAATTAGTACTACTTTGCATAGTTGTTTCTGGAAAAATGTTGGAATCCAGAAACTTGTAAAATAAAGCAGCATTTTTTTTTAAAGATTTTTTTTTGGACTTTTCAAGCTTTATTTGATAGAGACAGCTGAAGAGTGACAGGAATGTGGGGAGAGATCTGAACCCTGGGCCGCTGCACCAAGGACTGAGCCTTTGTACATGGAGCAGATGCTCTGCCAACTGAGCTAACCGACACTCAAAATAAAGCATCTTTAAATGTTTTTTTATTTTGAATTTGAATGAAACCAGCTGATGCTCAATATCTCATTGCTCTTGATAATTATGTTAAATCCTAAAATAATTAGAATGTTTGTATTGTGGTCTATTACAGCTATACAACACATTTCCTTGGTTGCACCCTGTTCTTAAAAACTGGAAGCTTTTGATGAAGATTATAAGGGAAAACGAGGCTGAGACAATGAAAATCATAGCAAATCTGGAGGAGACTCTGAACCCAGAGATGTGCAGATGCTTTGTTGATGCATTCCTGACCCAAAAGCGAAAACTAGAGGTGAGGTGCCCCCACTCCTAGGCTGATAATACAGATCAGTGAATTATTAAATATAACTCTCCTTCTCTGAATGTTATACCAGGAGTCTGGAATCAAGGATTCACACTATCATTATGAGAATCTGCTTCAGACAGTGACGAATATATTTGCAGCTGGAACTGACACCACATCACATTCACTTCAGTGGGCTTTGCTTTTCATGGCAAAGTATCCTCATATTCAAGGTACAGAAAACATCACACTCATTTCAGCTAGCACTCTGAATTTTGGGTTAAAGAAGCACTGCATATTCATCAGATTGAATTTATATTTGACATACATCCAGACAAGGTCCAGGAGGAACTGAGGAGGGTGGTTGGAAGCCGCCAGGTTCGAGTAGATGACAGGAAGAACCTCCCATACATTAATGCTGTCATCCATGATTCACAAAGACTAGGTAACGTTGGCCCCCACTATGTTCCTCATCAAGCCAGCCGAGACATCACTCTGAATGGGTACTTCATCAAAAAGGTCTGTTGCCCATATCAATCCAAATCACCACATTTTTGCTTTTGTTAGATCAGTTCCTCTCTGAAATTTGTTGAAAGCATGACTTTGGTTTAAAGATTTTATTTTATACAACCCACTCACTTTGCCAACAGGGGTCTCCTGTGTTGCCTATTTCTTATTCTGTCCTATTAGACGAGAATGAATGGGAGGCCCCACACACTTTCAACCTTCTCACTTCCTGGATAAGGATGGTAAATTTGTCAAAAGAGATGCCTTCATGCCCTTTTCTGCAGGTAAAGCAACTTTTTTTCTCTATAGATAAATATAATTCAAGTAATAATCCAGTTTAACTTGGTGCCACTCTTCCTTCTTGCAGGTCGCAGGGTGTGTGTGGGAGAGGGTCTGGCTAGGATGGAGCTCTTTCTCTTTATCACCTCTCTTTTGCAGCGCTTTCGCTTTTCTCTTCCACCTGGAGTTACGGAGGATGAACTGGATCTCACTCCAGTTGTGGGCCTCACCCTCGCTCCTACACCTCATAAGCTGTGTGCCATCAGCCTTTAATGAGGAAGAGAGCTGGAGCATATCATAAATGTCTTTGCCATTGAAATGCTTTTATCATATATTGTATGTTATCATTATTGACAATATTGTACTGTAATGTAATGTAGTATTAAATGCAACCTTTGAAATCATGTATCAAATATAAGTCGATTTACTTGAATTTGCTGAATTACTGAAAATGCTTATAGAATTGGGCAGATTTTCAAAATGTAATCCAATCTGATCTGTCTGACAAAGCAGCATGTAAGGGAGTGATATATGTCATACAAATACACAAATAGGTTTTAACATAACAGCCAACCCTCCAGGTATAGCATTGTTTTCACAGTAGATTATATTTACAATGGGAGAGGGAGGATACAACTGGAAACACATTTGAATACCCTCCGGTATAACATTGTCTACATACAATAATATAACAACACATTTGTATTTACTTAGTTTGGAGGGCAGCTGCAACCTAAACGCAAATGGCCGATGGCTAAGTAAACTGTCATAAGATCCATCCAGAGGCCTCAGGGGAGGGGAGGCATCTTCTTTGATGAGGATGCTGATGTTTCATCCTCCCTTCATTTCCCTGTCAGGACAAAACCATCACAAATGGTTTGCCTTTTAAAATTCCATAACATATTCTCATTTCTGGCTTTCCTCATATGTATAGCATGCATTTATTAACTCCATATAATTAATTGATTTATTCTATAGTGTGTGACATCAGGAGGAGTATCGTTTTGTAGGATGAAGAATGAGGCTTTACATTTATGACAGTAGTTTGACTGTTTTTTGATTCGGGAGCAGAAAGAAGAAGTAACTTTTGATTTTTTTTGCATTTTTCATCTAACAAAAATGACAGCAATGTTGTGTAGCACCTGGAATAAGATTACATTTTATATTTATATACCCAGTTATCTTATTTTAACATTTTATCTCATAATATACTGCTACAATTTGTTCTGAAATGTAATATTGCACTCGCCAATAGGTGGCAGTGTAAGATGTCTGTGACACTGAGTAGCAAGCCTAATAGAAGAAGAGTGTGTTGCGATAAAGGATGCTCTCGGTCAGCAACAGGGGCTGGCTCAATTCGTGGCAGCGGCAGCTAGTAGTGGCACTTCCCTGCCGTGGCAGCTGCCTGTGTCTGAGGGACAGTCACTGACCTGCCGCCGCAGTTGCCGTTTTCTTTTTTAGGCTGCATTCAGACAGGGACACGCAAACCGGACCGGCGGCGTTTTTCAATTCATTTCAGTGGGGGTCGTGCGTTTCCGCACCGGCAGATCGGTCAAACCTCCACAGACAGCCTGAAATGTCTCTGAAACTACATCCAGCAGGTATAGACAAGCCCACGGCAACACACCTCAGCTCCACTCATCCCCCCACCACCGGTTGCCGGTTTGCCTGTCCCTGTCTGAACGCAGCCTTAGAGGTGTCTGGGGCAACTGCTGCTGTTACGGGCATCTGTTTTTAATTTTTATTTTATAAAACAGTCGTCAGAGTTGTATTTGACTCGCTGGCAGTAGCGTTTCTATTACCTGAGTTCTGCATTACTTTTCGAGGTTTTCTTAATTAATCTCTCAACCGCTGCCACTGTGTGTGTGTGTGTGTGTGATTGGCAGTGGCAGCAGCTGTCGAGTCTAATACAACAATGACTGTTTTATAAAATAAAAATAAAAGCAGATGATCAAAGCAGCAGTAGTTGCCGTGGCAGGTCAGCTGCGCCACACAGCGGCAGAAATCACGTAATGGAAATGCCGCTACCAGCGAGTCTAATACAACACTGACGACTGTTTTATAAAATAAAAACAAATGCCCATAACAGCAGCAGTTGCCGTGGCAGTGCCAGACACCGGCAACTGCCGTGGCACACACACACACACACAGTGGCAGCGGTGAAAACCTCGCAAATTAATGCAGAACTCATGTAATAAAAACGCTACTGCCAGCGAGTCAAATACAGCTCTGACGACTGTTTTATAAAATAACAATTAAAAACAGATGCCCATAACAGCAGCAGTTGCCTTGGCAGGTCAATGGCAGCTGCCCCAGAAACCGGCAGCTGCAGCGGCAGGTCAAAGTGCCACTACTAGTTGCCGCTGCCACGAATTGAGCCAGCCCTTTCTCCCGTGTGTGTCCGCCAGGTGCTGCAGTACCTAGAGCTTGCCTGTAAGTCTTACCTGTCCCACCGGTGAAGTAATAAACTCGACGTTTTTCTACGCCACTGATGTCGTCAGTGTGTGTGAATGGTGTAACAGTTGCACATGTCTATTTTGTAATGTCATGTGGGTATTATTTCTCTTAAGACTCTTGTGTTATGGACACTCACTACGTACTTGATATTTTCTTATTCATGTTGTGTATGTGGGCTGCTGTAACAAGGGAATTTCTCCGATGTTGGACCATACTGGGGAAATTCCTGATTTGCGTTATTCCTGCCTGCAGCATGTGTATTCTGTTAAACCAAAGAAATGCAAATATGATATTACAATGATGTGCATTTAGTATGGTAATGATCCTGAAAAGAAGGCAGGACTGTTATCGATAATAACGCCACAGAAGTTGGTATAAAGAAGCAGTTTTGACAACCTGCAAGTTATGAGGAGCATGAACTAGCTGTGAAGACGGTGTTCAGTGAAAACATTTATATTCCTGAAACCAGTCAGCTTCCAGGTGACTGTAGGATCATGTTGGAACATCTCTTTCAGTCCTTCACTCCAGCCTCCTTGCTGGCAGCCATTGTGGGGCTGCTGGTCCTAAATTTTCTTCGCTCCAGCTTCAGCTCCCAAAATAAGGAGCCTCCAGGACCTACACCTCTTCCCCTGCTTGGTAACTTCTTTCAGGTGGATTTCGACAATCTTCACATCTCTCTTTCTGATGTGAGTTGATGTTGTTTGACAGTTCTTTTGAATTGTCGATTCTTTCCATTTCTTTGATAGAAGACAGTTTCACTTTTATTTTAGTAATTCTATCACCTGTATGTGCAAATATGTTTTTAGTGTAAGTCACCAAACTATATTTCTTATTGAGGACTGTGATTTTCACTTTAGCTTCCCTCTGCTCATCTTTTTAGCTGTCCAAAACATATGGATCGATTTTCACCGTCCACTTTGGACTTAAGAAGGTTGTAGTGCTGACAGGATACAAAGCAGTCAAAGAGGCTCTGGTCGACTATGCTGATGAGTTTGCAGAAAGAGAGGTTATTCCCATTTTCAATGATTTCTCCCCAGGACATGGTAAGAAAATGTCTTTATATTTAGGAAATTGCTTTTGTTCTTGTTTAACATTAACCTTTTAAGCACAATGATCCACCAATTGGGGGACTAACTCCCTAACCCTAACCCAACCTTAACCCTAAAAAAGAGGCTGGGGCTTAAGAGGATAAAGAAGCCAACCACTTTTGTTTCCAGGCATAGTATTTGCCAATGGTGACTCGTGGAAAGAAATGAGGCGTTTTACTATTTCTACGCTGAAAGATTTTGGGACGAGCAAAAGGATTAGTGAAACAAGAATCATTGAAGAGTGTAACTACCTGATTGAAGAATTTGAGAAATATGAAGGTAACATTACAACCACTACCACTAGAGCACTGTCCCTCATATACACTTTGTATCTATCTCTTGTTCTAACTTGGGCCAACTGTCTTTTCTGTCAGGTAAACCCTTCGACAACTCCAGGGTAATTTCTTATGCGGTGGCAAATATTATATCGTCCATCATGTATAGCACGAGGTTTGACTACAACGACCCTATCTACCAAGATATAGTGGAGAGAGACCAGAAGACCATCGTTCTGCTAGGATCAGGTTCCATTCAGGTACTACAGTGTGACTTAATGATTATAAGAAGATTTTACATTGTCGTGCTTAAGAACTTGTCAAGAAGAGATTAGTTATATTGCTGTTGTAGTATAATATTTGGTAAAATGTAATTATTATTCTTACTCATTATTTATATTTGACATTTTTGCATGTTCAGCTGTTCGCTGACAAAAATCTCTCTAGGTCACATTAGCAATCATTAACTAACTGAACAGTTTCTTCAGTTTATTACATATAAGTATACCTAAACCATAATTAGTACCAATTTGCATTGTTGTTTCTGCAGAAATGTTGGAATCCACAGACTTGTAAAATAAAGCATCTTTAAGTGTTTTTTTTATTTTGAATTTGAAAATTAGAATGAAACCAGCTGATGCTCAATATCTCATTGCTCTTGATAATTATGTTAAATCCTAAAATAATTAGAATGTTTGTATTGTGGTCTATTACAGCTATACAACACGTTTCCTTGGTTGCGCCCTGTTCTAAAGAACTGGAAGCTTTTGATGAAGATTATAAGGGAAAACGAGGCTGAGACAATGAAAATCATAGCAAATCTGGAGGAGACTCTGAACCCAGAGATGTGCAGATGCTTTGTTGATGCATTCCTGACCCAAAAGCGAAAACTAGAGGTGAGGTTCCCCCACTCCTAGGCTGATAATACAGATCAGTGAATTATTAAATATAACTCTTCTTCTCTGAATGCTATGCCAGGAGTCTGGAATCAAGGATTCACACTATCATTATGAGAATCTGCTTCAGACAGTGACAAATATATTTGCAGCTGGAACTGACACTGCATCACATACACTTCAGTGGGCTTTGCTTTTCATGGCAAAGTATCCTCATATTCAAGGTACATTAAAAAAATCATCACACTCATTTCAGCTAGCACTCTGAATTTTGGGTTAAAGAAGCACTGCATATTCATCAGATTGAATTCATATTTGACATACATCCAGACAAGGTCCAGGAGGAACTGAGGAGGGTGGTTGGAAGCCGCCAGGTTCGAGTAGAGGACAGGAAGAACCTCCCATACATTAATGCTGTCATCCATGAGTCACAAAGACTGGGTAACGTTGGCCCCCACTATGTTCCTCATCAAGCCAGCCGAGACATCACTCTGAATGGGTACTTCATCAAAAAGGTCTGTTGCCCACATCAATCCAAATCACCACATTTTTGCTTTTGTTAGTTCCTCTCTGAAATTTGTTGAAAGCATGACTTTGGTTTAAAGATTTTATATTATACAACCCACTCACTTTGCCAACAGGGGACTCCTGTGTTGCCTATTTTTTATTCTGTCCTGTTAGACGAGAATGAATGGGAGGCCCCACACACTTTCAACCCTTCTCGCTTCCTGGATAAGGATGGTAAATTTGTCAAAAGAGATGCCTTCATGCCCTTTTCTGCAGGTAAAGCAACTTTTTTTCTCTATAGATAAATAGAATTAACTTATTGTAAAGATATAATCCAGTTTAACTTGGTGCAACTCTTCCTTCTTGCAGGTCGCAGGGTGTGTGTGGGAGAGGGTCTGGCTAGGATGGAGCTCTTTCTCTTTTTCACCTCTCTTTTGCAGCGCTTTCGCTTTTCTCTTCCACCTGGAGTTACGAAGGATGAACTGGACCTTACTCCAGTTGTGGGCCTCACCCACGCTCCTACACCTCATAAGCTGTGTGCCATCAGCCTTCAATGAGGAAGAGAGATGGAGCATATCATAAATGTCTTTGCCAATGAAATGGTTTTATCATATATTGTATGTTGTCATTATTGACAATATTGTACTGTAATGTAATGTAGTGTTAAATGCAACCTCTGAAATCATGTATCAACTATAAGTCGATTTACTTGAATTTGCTGAATTACTGAAAATGCTTATAGAATTGGGCAGATTTTCAAAATGTAATCCAATCTGATCTGTCTGACAAAGCAGCATGTAAGGGAGTGATATATGTCATAATAAACTACTATTCTATTCTAAATGTATTACCATTTTCTTATTATATTATTTCCTTTTACTGTTCTCTGTTAATAGCTTAATCACGTGTTTAAATGCAAGACAGTTTTTTATAAAATGAGAAATGATATGTGAATGATAATGATAAGAGCAGCAACAGATATTGCAGCTGTTGGGCATCTGGTAGACGTTGAAAAGTACAACAAATAGAGGAATAGAAGAAGCAAATATGTTTTAACATAACAGACAACCTTCCAGGTATAGCATTGTTTTCACAGTAAATTATATTTGCAATGGGGGAGGGAGGATACAACTGTGCAAACATATTTGAATTCCCTCCGGGATAGCATTCTTTACATGCAATAATATAACAACACATTTGTATTTTCTTAGTTTGGAGGAACTACATTGAGATGGGGTTTGCTGCTTATGGCCAAATATCCACATATATAAGGTAAGTAGAGCGATGATGCTTGTGAATTTTACATTTTCATTTGTGGTTGCCCCTCCTAATGGTGCACAGGTCTAGCTGCCTAACTACATATCTGATTCCAAAAAAGTTGGGATGATGTAAATCACAAATATAAACAGAATGCAATGATTTTCAAATTTGTAAGAGTAAAAAATTCTTTTGCTGGCTAATGCTTACTTGGTAGCTTGTATGCTGCACATGGTTCTTTTGAACAGGCTGCACTTTCATACTTACAGTCTTCAGGTGTGTGTGTGTGTGTGTGTCAGTCTGTCTGTCACTCTCTTTCTGATTATCTTTTAGTAGAGGTTAGCCACTAACAAAGTGTCTGTCACAGGAGGCTGTGACAGACACTTTGTAACATGATACCACAGGCTATCAACATTTTGAAAGCAATTACATCTTCAAGTACAGGATTCAGGATTGCTGGGGATGTCACAATAAATGCCCAAACCAGAGACAACATGTGTGTCTGTAAATGAAACTGGTATACATTAGTGGAAAGATACAATATATACAAATAATTTCTCAAAAACATTAACAACAGGATTAGACACCACTCTAGATATTCCTACAGAAACCTGAGACGATTCTTGGCATTGTAGCAACCATACTAACAGACTTACTAACAAAACCCAACATTGAACTAACCAAAATTAAAAGAACTCACATAGAGAATAGAGGATTGTTTGGACACTAACGCTTGTAGATTTGTTTTGTTTTGTTGCATAAGAATTGACCATATTGTTATTAAGGGAGAATGAGCATTCAGTACCCAGAGTAGAGCTGCTACTCCTTAGCAGTTGAGGACGGGTTGATACAACTGTGTAAATATATTTGAACAAAACAGCTAACCCTCCAGGTATAGCATTGTTTACATGGCAAAATATATTTGCAATGGGGGAAGTGGGGATAGGCAGATGAGGGGAAGCTTATCCTCAGGACACAACCATCACAAATTGTTTGCCCTGTAAAATTCTTTAATACATTTCTGGCCTTCCTCCTGTATGCGCATTTTTTAACTCCATATAATTAATCAATTTATTCAATATGGGTGTGACATCAGGAGGAGTTTATTTTCAATGGTAATGAATGATGCTTTGCATTTATGACAGTTGTATAAAATAGGAATGGGCTATAAATGTGTGGAAAGCTACAGCTTAAAATGGCAGGCGTTTTGCCTGCCTTATATGAGCTGAACTGAATCATGGAGGAATTTTTGGCGTGTTGTATAGTGTGATTGAATTCAACTAAAATAAATAACTAAGATAAAAATGTATTCAGTATAAGTCAGTAAATTACATTTATTTTCTAGGACTATGAGTCTTACGTGTACATGCACATTCAATGATTTCAACGAAAGATGTGCTAAGAAAATGTCTCTTTTTAGCTAACCACTTTTGTTTCTAGGCATACTGTTTGCCAATGGTGACATTAGACCAGTGGAAATCTGGACCTTTGTCTGATGAGTCAAATCTGAGATTTTGGGTTTCAGCTACCATGTCTTCGTGAGGTGAACGGATGATATATCTGCATGTGTGGTTCCCACCGTGAAGCATGGGGGAGGAGGTGCTTTGCTGGTGACACTGTTGGTGATTTATTCAAAATTCAAAGCCCAGTTAACCAAAATACAGTAGTTACTATAGCTTTCTGCACCAAGCATCTGGTCTGCACTTAGTGTGTCCATCAGCCCCGGACTATGTAAGGGATATTTCACCAAGAAGGAGAATGATGCATCACCTGACCTCCACAATCACTCCACTTAAACCAAGTTAAGATGTTTCGCAATGAGTCAGACTGCAGAATGAAGGCAAAGCAGCCAACAAGTGCTCATCATAGGTACTTCAAGACTATTGGAAAAGCTTTTCAGGTGACTACCTCGTAAAGATGATTGAGAGAATGCCAAGAGTGCACAAAGCTGTCATCAAAGCAAAAGATGGCTACTCTGATGAATCTAAAATTAATCTAAAATATAAAAGAAATTTAGTTTTGTTTACACTTTTTTCGTTTACCACATAATATATGTTTTAATGTCTTCAGTGCTAATCTACAATGTAGAAAATAATAAAAAAATAAAGAAAAAACATTGAATGAGAAGGTTTTTCCAAACCTTTGACTGGTACTGTATATGTGCATGTTACAAATGATCAAACATGCATGTCCATATAACTCTTATTCATGAGTATTTTCTCCGATGTTGGACCACACTGGGGAAATTCCTGATTTGCGTTGTTCCTGCCCGCAGCATGTGTATTCTGTCAAAACAAAGAAATGTAAATATGATATTACAATGATGCCATCTTTTCAGGACCATTACCACACTAGTGTGGTAATGGTCCTGAAAATGTATTCTGTCAAAACAAAGAAATCTAAATATGATATAACAAGTGGTAATGGTCCTGAACAGAAGGCAGGACTGTATAAAGAAGCAGTATTGACAACCTGCAAGTTATGAGGAGCATGAACTAGCTGTGAAGACAGTGTTCAGTGAAAACATTTATATTCCTGAAACCAGTCAGCTTCCAGGTGACTGTAGGATCATGTTGGAACATCTCTTTCAGTCCTTCACTCCAGCCTCCTTGCTGGCAGCCATTGTGGGCCTGCTGGTCCTAAATTTTCTTCGCTCCAGCTCCAGCTCCCAAAATAAGGAGCCTCCAGGACCTACACCTCTCCCCCTGCTTGGTAACTTCTTTCAGGTGGATTTCGACAATCTTCACATCTCTCTTTCTGATGTGAGTTGATGTTGTTTGACAGTTCTTTTGAATTGTCGATTCTTTCCATTTCTTTGATAGAAGACAGTTTCACTTTTATGTTAGTAATTCTATCACCTGTATGTGCAAATACGTTTTTAGTGTAAGTTACCAAACTATATTTCTTATTGAGGACTGTGATTTTCACTTTAGCTTCCCTCTGCTCATCTTTTTAGCTGTCCAAAACATATGGATCAATTTTCACCGTCCACTTAGGACTTAAGAAGGTTGTAGTGCTGACAGGATACAAAGCAGTCAAAGAGGCTCTGGTCGACTATGCTGAGGAGTTTGCAGAAAGAGACATTATTCCCATATACAATGATTTCTCCCCAGGACATGGTAAGAAAATGTCTTTATATTTAAGAAAGTGCTTTTGTTCTTGCTTAACATTAACCTCTTAAGCACAAGGATCCCCAAATTGGGGGACTAACTCCCTAACCCTAACCCAACCTTAACCCTAAAAAAGAGGCTGGGGCTTAAGAGGATAAAGAAGCCAACCACTTTTGTTTCCAGGCATAGTATTTGCCAATGGCGACTCATGGAAAGAAATGAGGCGTTTTACTATTTCGACGCTGAAAGAGTTTGGGACGAGCAAAAGGATTAGTGAAACAAGAATCATTGAAGAGTGTAACTACCTGATTGAAGAATTTGAGCAATGTGAAGGTAACATTACAACCACTACCACTAGAGCACTGTCCCTTATATACACTTTGTATCTATCTCTTGTTCTAACTTGGGCCAACTGTCTTTTCTGTCAGGTAAACCCTTCGACAACTCCAGGGTAATTTCTCATGCGGTTGCAAATATTATATCGTCCATCATGTATAGCACGAGGTTTGACTACAACGACCCTATCTACCAAGATATAGTGGAGAGAGACCAGAAGACCATCGTTCTGCTAGGATCAGGTTCCATTCAGGTACTACAGTGTGACTTAATGATTATAAGAAGATTTTACATTGTCGTGCTTAAGAACTTGTCAAGAAGAGATTAGTTATATTGCTGTTGTAGTATAATATTTGGTAAAATGTAATTATTATTCTTACTCATTATTTATATTTGACATTTTTGCATGTTCAGCTGTTCGCTGACTAAAATCTCTCTAGGTCACATTAGCAATCACTAACTAACTGAACAGTTTCTTCATTTTATTACATATAAGTATACCTAAACCATAATTAGTACTACTTTGCATTGTTGTTTCTGGAGAAATGTTGGAATCCACAGACTTGTAAAATAAAGCATCTTTAAATGTTTTTTTATTTTGAATTTGAAAATTAGAATGAAACAAGCTGATTCTCAATATCTCATTGCTCTTGATAATTATGTTAAATCCTAAAATAATTAGAATGTTTGTATTGTGGTCTATTACAGCTATACAACACGTTTCCTTGGTTGCGCCCTGTTCTAAAGAACTGGAAGCTTTTGATGAAGGTTATAAGGGAAAACGAGGCTGAGACAATGAAAATCATAGCAAATCTGGAGGAGACTCTGAACCCAGAGATGTGCAGATGCTTTGTTGATGCATTCCTGACCCAAAAGCGAAAACTAGAGGTGAGGTTCCCCCACTCCTAGGCTGATAATACAGATCAGTGAATTATTAAATATAACTCTTCTTCTCTGAATGTTATACCAGGAGTCTGGAATCAAGGATTCACACTATCATTATGAGAATCTGCTTCAGACAGTGACGAATATATTTGCAGCTGGAACTGACACTGCATCACATACACTTCAGTGGGCTTTGCTTTTCATGGCAAAGTGTCCTCATATTCAAGGTACAGAAAACATCACACTCATTTCAGCTAGCACTCTGAATTTTGGGTTAAAGAAGCACTGCATATTCATCAGATTGAATTCATATTTGACATACATCCAGACAAGGTCCAGGAGGAACTGAGGAAGGTGGTTGGAAGCCGCCAGGTTCGAGTAGAGGACAGGAAGAACCTCCCATACATTAATGCTGTCATCCATGAGTCACAAAGACTGGGTAACGTTGGCCCCCACTATGTTCCTCATCAAGCCAGCCGAGACATCACTCTGAATGGGTACTTCATCAAAAAGGTCTGTTGCCCATATCAATCCAAATCACCACATTTTTGCTTTTGTTAGATCAGTTCCTCTCTGAAATTTGTTGAAAGCATGACTTTGGTTTAAAGATTTTATATTATACAACCCACTCACTTTGCCAACAGGGGACTCCTGTGTTGCCTATTTTTTATTCTGTCCTGTTAGACGAGAATGAATGGGAGGCCCCACACGCTTTCAACCCTTCTCGCTTCCTGGATAAGGATGGTAAATTTGTCAAAAGAGATGCCTTCATGCCCTTTTCTGCAGGTAAAGCAACTTTTTTTCTCTACAGATAAATATAATTAACTTATTGTAAAGATATAATCCAGTTTAACTTGGTGCCACTCTTCCTTCTTGCAGGTCGCAGGGTGTGTGTGGGAGAGGGTCTGGCTAGGATGGAGCTCTTTGTCTTTTTCACCTCTCTTTTGCAGCGCTTTCGCTTTTCTCCTCCACCTGGAGTTACGAAGGATGAACTGGACCTTACTCCAGTTGTGGGCCTCACCCACGCTCCTACACCTCATAAGCTGTGTGCCATCAGCCTTCAATGAGGAAGAGAGCTGGAGCATATCATAAATGTCTTTGCCAATGAAATGGTTTTATCATATATTGTATGTTGTCCTTACTGACAATATTGTACTGTAATGTAATGTAGTATTAAATGCAACCTTTGAAATCATGTATAAACTATAAGTCGATTTACTTGAATTTGCTGAATTACTGAAAATGCTTATAGAATTGGGCAGATTTTCAAAATGTAATCCAATCTGATCTGTCTGACAAAGCAGCATGTAAGGGAGTGATATATGTCATAATAAACTACTATTCTATTCTAAATGTATTACCATTTTCTTATTATATTATTTCCTTTTACTGTTCTCTGTTAATAACTTAATCACGTGTTTAAATGCAAGACAGTTTTTTATAAAATGAGAAATGATTTGGTATGTAAGGCCGCTGTTTGGAGTGCGGGAGGAGTGCAGGTGCCAGCCTATCTCACAGTTGCCTGGTGACCAGGGTCGAACAAACTCAATGTTGGCCTCCTAGACATAATAGATAGCTAACTGTTGACGTTCCATTAGCATGAACAGACAACAGTGTCTCCAGACTATAATGTGTTGAAGGTGAACACTAACATGGGTAAATACATTCCTTTTGACTATTTTGGGCATAAAGCATTTGTGGCGTCATCTGTAACGGTTTAAAGTCTGACCACCAGCATGAGTTGGGCAGAATAGAGACCGACTCATATGCATACTACTGTATGTGAAAATGTTTCTGATTCTCCTTGGCCAAGTTTCAATAAATATTACAGCATAAGACATCAGAGGCTCCTGAACGCTTTCTTCCCTCGTGACCTGGTGCCATTGACTTTCAGCAATTTCTCCACAACAGATACAACAGTGCAAACACATTTGAATACCCTCCGGTATAGCATTCTTTACATGCAATAATATAACAACACATTTGTATTTTCTTAGCTTGGAGGAACTACATTGAGATGGGGTTTGCTGCTTATGGCCAAATATCCACATATATAAGGTAAGTAGAGCGATGATGCTTGTGAATTTTACATCTTCACTTGTGGTTGCCCCTCCTAATGGTGCACAGGTCTAGCTGCCTAACTACATATCTGATTCCAAAAAAGTTGGGATGATGTAAATCACAAATATAAACAGAATGCAATGATTTTCAAATTTGCAAGAGTAAAAAATTCTTTTGCTGGCTAATGGATTGATGGGGATGTCACAATAAATACCCAAACCAGAGACAACATGTGTGTCTGTAAATGAAAGTGGTATACATAAGTGGAAAGACACAATATATACAAATAATTTCTCAAGAACATTAACAATAGGATTAGACACCACTCTAGATATTAGAGTCTATTAGAGACTTACTAACAAAACCCAAAATTAAACAGAGACTAACCAAAATTAATAGAACTCACATAAAGAATAGAGGATTGTTTTGTTTTGTTGCATAAGATATTCATGCAACAGCAGCATATTCATGAGTATTTTCTCTGATGTTGGACCACACTGGGAAAATTCCTGATTTTGCGTTGTTCCTGCATGTGTATTCTGTCAAAACAAAGAAATGTAAATATGATATAACAAGTGGTAATGGTCCTGAAAAGAAGGCAGGACTGTAGTCTATAATACCGCAGAAGTTGGTATAAAGAAGCAGTTTTGACAACCTGCAAGTTATGAGGAGCATGAACTAGCTGTGAAGACAGTGTTCAGTTGTTATGCCCCAGTCTAGGGGTGCCTAGGACATAACATGAATAGGCCCCATCTTCCCCAAATCCCAAGCAGCCACGAACAAAGATTTGTTTGAATATAAGGAAAATGATTTATTTCCAACAATATATCAATGAACAGGTAGATATAGATAAAGTATATACGGCTGAGTTAATAGGCTTCAGGGTGGACTAAGGCCAAAATAACAAACAAAACGACCCTGTCTAGGAAGTAAGAAACTGACCTAAGAAAACCAAAAGACAAAAAACTTACCTACCTAACTAATTAAACAAGAGAAAACTAGATTAACAAAACTGGCAGTCCACCCTTACTACTCAACAGAAACTATAGCCAATCTTAAACAAGGTTCGATAAAGCAGAAGTGTGGCCGGTTGGGGGGGAGGATGAGGAACGCCCCCCCAGACAGTCGACATCTTGGCTCTTATGTACCAGGTGTTACTCAGCTGCAGCCAATCACGGGCCAGGGCATGGAACCTTTTCACCAATCATCTCCTGGCTATGGCACACTCCTATTTACATATGAAATTGCAAATGAAAAAAAAAACACAGGACACACACAGCAGATGAAGAAAATAACCACAGTCATCACGTCAATGAAAATAGGGTGACCATATTTTGATTTCCAAAAAAGAGGACGCTGGAGACACACTCGCGTCACGACAGAAATTCAGACAGGCTTCTCAGAGGTTAATGAACATGCTTTATTATGCCTCAATGGTACAAAAATAACTTCTGTAATAAAATAAAATAAAATCTGTAACAACCTGTAATAAAATGATAGCTCTCGTTTCAAATAAATAAATAAAAAATATGAAATAATGTTCTAAATATGACCTCTTCTGTGTTAGAAAATCCAGCTTCAACAAAATATCTCTTAATACCTTTTCAATGTAACTTTGCAGAAGAACTCTCACCTTGCACAGCTTTTTTAAAATGTTTTTTGGTGTTCATGTGAGCTTTGAGATTTCCTTTATTAACCCTCTGGATACCATTTTCAGCTCGTTTTTACTTCTTTAACATTTGGGCTTATAAACAATACTTAATATATATGGAACACCAAGTGTTTGGTACCTATATCATAGGCATTCATGTAATGTGCTTATAAAGGAAGTATGAGTGAAAAATCTACAATACACTGAAGAATTTCAAAAACGAAAAGTAGATTTTTGTCATGTTTTACTCAAAATCACACCTCAAACAGTACTAGTGAAGAGTTTTTGATAAAATAATGCCCTTTCAATAAAAAAGGTCCCATGTGTTTTTGCCTCATTTTCCTCAGGCATGCCACTTAGCAAAGCACAGACCCTCCAGAAAGTTGAGGGGAACCTGTCATTCAACAGAAATAGTATTTATGAAGTTATTCTGTCACTCTGCTCTGTGTGCTCCCTGCCCCCTGCACTCTGCTCTACGCACACAGCTCTCGCTCTCGCTCTGTTGTCCCGCCCCCACAAGACCCCCCCCCCCCCCCACCCCCCAGAGTCCTTTGATTGGCTAGAACACGTCATAGATACCCTCCACTGATTGGTTGAAAAAGAAACTAGTCTGCTTAGTAACGTTTTACCATTCGTCGACGGCGCTTGCAGTCTGCCGAACATCTATTTTTCGATTGGTCTTTTACGCGGTGGCATAGAACAACAAGGAAGTGTCAGACAGACATAAACCACACACCTCCGTCTTCTGCGGAATTTCAGGAAAACAGTGCAAAAAAACCACATCTCTCTATCATAAACCGTTTCAGAGATGTTCACAGATATGTAAAACTTTAGACTTTTTGGGCGGATCCGCCCAATTCGTCCTCAGAGGGTTAGACACTGAAACATACGTGCCAGCTTTGCACACCCGGACGGTACGTGGTAAATTCATTTTGCAGTTCACCTGTGAAGCTGCACTTTCGCTTCGGCATTTTGTGTGAACGCTGCTCCGCTGTCTGCTCTCCTCCCTCTGTGTGTGCGTTGCAGAGCCGCCCACAAGACAGCCTCTCGGGAATTACGTCACGCAACAAAGTACCGTAGTATTCTGTGCAAAGCGCCAGTCAATTTAAATACACGCTTAATGGTCCAATGAAAAATAGTGAAAACCGGACATTTTCATGAATATCTAAAACGCCCCGGACAGGACGTAAAAGGTGGACATATCCGGGCAAAAGAGGACCTTTGGTCACCCTAAGTGAAAACATTTATATTCCTGAAACCAGTCAGCTTCCAGGTGACTGTAGGATCATGTTGGAACATCTCTTTCAGTCCTTCACTTCAGCCTCCTTGCTGGCAGCCATTGTGGGGCTGCTGGTCCTAAATTTTCTTCGCTCCATCTCCAGCTCCCAAAATAAGGAGCCTCCAGGACCTACACCTCTCCCCCTGCTTGGTAACTTCTTTCAGGTGGATTTCGACAATCTTCACATCTCTCTTGCTGATGTGAGTTGATGTTGTTTGACAGTTCTTTTGAATTGTCGATTCTTTCCATTTCTTTGATAGAAGACAGTTTCACTTTTATGTTAGTAATTGTATCACCTGTATGTGCAAATATGTTTTTAGTGTAAGTCACCAAACTATATTTCTTATTGAGGACTGTGATTTTCACTTTAGCTTCCCTCTGCTCATCTTTTTAGTTGTCCAAAACATATGGATCAATTTTCACCGTCCACTTTGGACTTAAGAAGGTTGTAGTGCTGACAGGATACAAAGCAGTCAAAGAGGCTCTGGTCGACTATGCTGATGAGTTTGCAGAAAGAGAGGTTATTCCCATTTTCAATGATTTCTCCCCAGGACATGGTAAGAAAATGTCTTTATATTTAAGAAATTGCTTTTGTTCTTGTTTAACATTAACCTTTTAAGCACAAGGATCCCCCAATTGGGGGACTAACTCCCTAACCCTAACCCAACCTTAACCCTAAAAAAGAGGCTGGGGCTTAAGAGGATAAAGAAGCCAACCACTTTTGTTTCCAGGCATAGTATTTGCCAATGGTGACTCGTGGAAAGAAATGAGGCGTTTTACTATTTCTACGCTGAAAGATTTTGGGACGAGCAAAAGGATTAGTGAAACAAGAATCATTGAAGAGTGTAACTACCTGATTGAAGAATTTGAGCAATATGAAGGTAACATTACAACCACTACCACTAGAGCACTGTCCCTTATGTACACTTTGTATCTATCTCTTGTTCTAACTTGGTCCAATTGTCTTTTTTGTCAGGTAAACCCTTCAACAACTCCAGGGTCATTTCTTATGCGGTGGCAAATATTATATCATCCATCATGTATAGCACGAGGTTTGACTACAACGACCCTATCTACCAAGATATAGTGGAGAGAGACCAGAAGACCATCGTTCTGCTAGGATCAGGTTCCATTCAGGTACTACAGTGTGACTTAATGATTATAAGAAGATTTTACATTGTCGTGTTTAAGAACTTGTCAAGAAGAGATTAGTTATATTGCTGTTGTAGTATAATATTTGGTAAAATTGAATTATTATTCTTACTCATTATTTATATTTGACATTTTTGCATGTTCAGCTGTTCGCTGACAAAAATCTCTCTAGGTCACATTAGCAATCACTAACTAACTGAACAGTTTCTTCATTTTATTACATATAAGTATACCTAAACCATAATTAGTACCAATTTGCATTATTGTTTCTGCAGAAAGCATCTTTAAGTGTTTTTTTTATTTTGAATTTGAAAATTAGAATGAAACCAGCTGATGCTCAATATCTCATTGCTCTTGATAATTATGTTAAATCCTAAAATAATTAGAATGTTTGTATTGTGGTCTATTACAGCTATACAACACGTTTCCTTGGTTGCGCCCTGTTCTAAAGAACTGGAAGCTTTTGATGAAGGTTATAAGGGAAAACGAGGCTGAGACAATGAAAATCATAGCAAATCTGGAGGAGACTCTGAACCCAGAGATGTGCAGATGCTTTGTTGATGCATTCCTGACCCAAAAGCGAAAACTAGAGGTGAGGTGCCCCCACTCCTAGGCTGATAATACAGATCAGTGAATTATTAAATATAACTCTTCTTCTCTGAATGTTATACCAGGAGTCTGGAATCAAGGATTCACACTATCATTATGAGAATCTGCTTCAGACAGTGACAAATATATTTGCAGCTGGAACTGACACCGCATCACATACACTTCAGTGGGCTTTGCTTTTCATGGCAAAGTATCCTCATATTCAAGGTACATTAAAAAAATCATCACACTCATTTCAGCTAGCACTCTGAATTTTGGGTTAAAGAAGCACTGCATATTCATCAGATTGAATTCATATTTGACATACATCCAGACAAGGTCCAGGAGGAACTGAGGAGGGTGGTTGGAAGCCGCCAGGTTCGAGTAGATGACAGGAAGAACCTCCCATACATTAATGCTGTCATCCATGAGTCACAAAGACTGGGTAACGTTGGCCCCCACTATGTTCCTCATCAAGCCACCCAAGACATCACTCTGAATGGGTACTTCATCAAAAAGGTCTGTTGCCCACATCAATCCAAATCACCACATTTTTGCTTTTGTTAGTTCCTCTCTGAAATTTGTTGAAAGCATGACTTTGGTTTAAAGATTTTATATTATACAACCCACTCACTTTGCCAACAGGGGACTCCTGTGTTGCCTATTTTTTATTCTGTCCTGTTAGACGAGAATGAATGGGAGGCCCCACACACTTTCAACCCTTCTCGCTTCCTGGATAAGGATGGTAAATTTGTCAAAAGAGATGCCTTCATGCCCTTTTCTGCAGGTAAAGCAACTTTTTTTCTCTATAGATAAATAGAATTAACTTATTGTAAAGATATAATCCAGTTTAACTTGGTGCAACTCTTCCTTCTTGCAGGTCGCAGGGTGTGTGTGGGAGAGGGTCTGGCTAGGATGGAGCTCTTTCTCTTTTTCACCTCTCTTTTGCAGCGCTTTCGCTTTTCTCTTCCACCTGGAGTTACGAAGGATGAACTGGACCTTACTCCAGTTGTGGGCCTCACCCACGCTCCTACACCTCATAAGCTGTGTGCCATCAGCCTTCAATGAGGAAGAGAGATGGAGCATATCATAAATGTCTTTGCCAATGAAATGGTTTTATCATATATTGTATGTTGTCATTATTGACAATATTGTACTGTAATGTAATGTAGTGTTAAATGCAACCTTTGAAATCATGTATCAACTATAAGTCGATTTACTTGAATTTGCTGAATTACTGAAAATGCTTATAGAATTGGGCAGATTTTCAAAATGTAATCCAATCTGATCTGTCTGACAAAGCAGCATGTAAGGGAGTGATATATGTCATAATAAACTACTATTCTATTCTAAATGTATTACCATTTTCTTATTAAATTATTTCCTTTTACTGTTCTCTGTTAATAACTTAATCACGTGTTTAAATGCAAGACAGTTTTTTATAAAATGAGAAATGATATGTGAATGATAATGATAAGAGCAGCAACAGATATTGCAGCTGTTGGGCATCTGGTAGACGTTGAAAAGCACAACAAATAGAGGAATAGAAGAAGCAAATATGTTTTAACATAACAGCCAACCCCCCATTGTTTTCACAGTAAATTATATTTGCAATGGGGGAGGGAGGATACTGTTATGGAATTTTCTATCCTTTGGGTACACAGGGCCGCGCATGGGCCTTGGGATCATAGACGGTGACAGCACTAAGCCAAATCAGAGAAGACGCTCTCTCTTTGGTATGTAAGGCCGCTGTTTGGAGTGTGGGAGGAGTGCAGGTGCCAGCCTGTCTCACAGTTGCCTGGTGACCAGGGTCGAAGAAAGTCAATGTTGGCCTCCTAGACATAATAGATAGCTAACTGTTGACGTTCCATTAGCATGAACAGACAACAGTGTCTCCAGACTATAATGTGTTTAAGGTGAACACTAACATGGGTAAATACATTCCTTTTGACTATTTTGGGCATAAAGCATTTGTGGCGTCATCTGTAACGGTTTAAAGTCTGACCACCAGCATGAGTTGGGCAGAATAGAGACCGACTCATATGCATACTACTGTATGTGAAAATGTTTCTGATTCTCCTTGGCCAAGTTTCAATAAATATTACAGCATAAGACATCAGGGGCTCCTGCTTTCTTCCCTCCTGACCTGGTGCCATTGACTTTCAGCAATTTCTCTACAACAGATACAACTGTGCAAACACATTTGAATACCCTCCGGTATAGCATTCTTTACATGCAATAATATAACAACACATTTGTATTTTCTTAGTTTGGAGGAACTACATTGAGATGGGGTTTGCTGCTTATGGCCAAATATCCACATATATAAGGTAAGTAGAGCGATGATGCTTGTGAATTTTACATCTTCACTTGTGGTTGCCCCTCCTAATGGTGCACAGGTCTAGCTGCCTAACTACATATCTGATTCCAAAAAAGTTGGGATGATGTAAATCACAAATATAAACAGAATGCAATGATTTTCAAATTTGTAAGAGTAAAAAATTCTTTTGCTGGCTAATGCTTACTTGGTAGCTTGTATGCTGCACATGGTTCTTTTGAACAGGCTGCACTTTCATACTTACAGTCTTCAGGTGTGTGTGTGTGTGTGTGTCAGTCTGTCTGTCACTCTCTTTCTGATTATCTTTTAGTAGAGGTTAGCCACTAACAAAGTGTCTGTCACAGGAGGCTGTGACAGACACTTTGTAACATGATACCACAGGCTATCAACATTTTGAAAGCAATTACATCTTCAAGTATAGGATTCAGGATTGCTGGGGATGTCACAATAAATGCCCAAACCAGAGACAACATGTGTGTCTGTAAATGAAACTGGTATACATTAGTGGAAAGATACAATATATACAAATAATTTCTCAAAAACATTAACAACAGGATTAGACACCACTCTAGATATTCCTACAGAAACCTGAGACGATTCTTGGCATTGTAGCAACCATACTAACAGACTTACTAACAAAACCCAACATTGAACTAACCAAAATTAAAAGAACTCACATAGAGAATAGAGGATTGTTTGGACACTAACGCTTGTAGATTTGTTTTGTTTTGTTGCATAAGAATTGACCATATTGTTATTAAGGGAGAATGAGCATTCAGTACCCAGAGTAGAGCTGCTACTCCTTAGCAGTTGAGGACGGGTTGATACAACTGTGTAAATATATTTGAACAAAACAGCCAACCCTCCAGGTATAGCATTGTTTACATGTCAAAATATATTTGCAATGGGGGAAGTGGGGATAGGCAGATGAGGGGAGGCATATCCTCAGGACACAACCATCACAAATTGTTTGCCCTGTAAAATTCCGTAATACATTTCTGGCTTTCCTCCCGTATGCACATGTTTTAACTCCATATAATTAATTAATTTATTCAATATGGGTGTGACATCAGGAGGAGTTTATTTTCAATGGTAATGAATGATGCTTTGCATTTATGACAGTTGTATAAAATAGGAATGGGTTATAAATGTGTGGAAAGCTACAGCTTAAAATGGCAGGCGTTTTGCCTGCCTTATATGAGCTGAACTGAATCATGGAGGAATTTTTGGCGTGTTGTATGGTGTGACTGAATTAACTAAAATAAATAACTAAGATAAAAATGTATTCAGTATAAGTCAGTAAATTACATTCATTTTCTAGGACTATGAGTCTTACGTGTACATGCACATTCAATGATTTCAATGAAAGATGTGCTAAGAAAATGTGTCTTTTTAGCTAACCACTTCTGTTTCTAGGCATACTGTTTGCCAATGGTGACATTAGACCAGTGGGAATCTGGACCTTTGTCTGATGAGTCAAATCTGAGATTTTGGGTTTCAGCTACCATGTCTTCGTGAGGTGAACGGATGATATATCTGCATGTGTGGTTCCCACCGTGAAGCATGGGGGAGGAGGTGCTTTGCTGGTGACACTGTTGGTGATTTATTCAAAATTCAAGGCCCAGTTAACCAAAATACAGTAGTTACTATAGCTTTCTGCACCAAGCATCTGGTTTGCACTTAGTGTGTCCATCAGCCCCGGACTATGTAAGGGATATTTCACCAAGAAGGAGAATGATGCATCACCTGACCTCCACAATCACTCCACTTAAACCAAGTTAAGATGTTTTGCAATGAGTCAGACTGCAGAATGAAGGCAAAGCAGCCAACAAGTGCTCATCATAGGTACTTCAAGACTATTGGAAAAGCTTTTCAGGTGACTACCTCGTGAAGCTGATTGAGAGAATGCCAAGAGTGCACAAAGCTGTCATCAAAGCAAAAGATGGCTACTCTGATGAATCTAAAATTAATCTAAAGTATAAAAGAAATTTAGTTTTGTTTACACTTTTTTCGTTTACACATAATATATGTTTTAATGTCTTCAGTGCTAATCTACAATGTAGAAATTAAAAAAAAAAAATAAAGAATGACATTGAATGAGAACGTTTATCCAAACCTTTGACTGGTACTGTATATGTGCATGATACAAATGATCAAACAAGCATGTCCATATAACTCTTATTCATTTCAGTATTCAGTATTTTCTCCGATGTTGGACCACACTGGGGAAATTCCTGATTTGCGTTGTTCCTGCCCGCAGCATGTGTATTCTGTCAAAACAAAGAAATGTAAATATGATATTACAATGATGCCATCTTTTCAGGACCATTACCACACTAGTGTGGTAATGGTCCTGAAAATGTATTCTGTCAAGACAAAGAAATCTAAATATGATATAACAAGTGGTAATGGTCCTGAACAGAAGGCAGGACTGTAGTCTATAACACCACAGAAGTTGGTATAAAGAAGCAGTTTTGACAACCTGCAAGTTATGAGGAGCATGAACTAGCTGTGAAGACGGTGTTCAGTGAAAACATTTATATTCCTGAAACCAGTCAGCTTCCAGGTGACTGTAGGATCATGTTGGAACATCTCTTTCAGTCCTTCACTCCAGCCTCCTTGCTGGCAGCCATTGTGGGCCTGCTGGTCCTAAATTTTCTTCGCTCCAGCTTCAGCTCCCAAAATAGGGAGCCTCCAGGACCTACACCTCTCCCCCTGCTTGGTAACTTCTTTCAGGTGGATTTCGACAATCTTCACATCTCTCTTTCTGATGTGAGTTGATGTTGTTTGACAGTTCTTTTGAATTGTCGATTCTTTCAATTTCTTTGATAGAAGACAGTTTCACTTTTATGTTAGTAATTCTATCACCTGTATGTGCAAATATGTTTTTAGTGTAAGTTACCAAACTATATTTCTTATTGAGGACTGTGATTTTCACTTAAGCTTCCCTCTGCTCATCTTTTTAGCTGTCCAAAACATATGGATCAATTTTCACCGTCCACTTAGGACTTAAGAAGGTTGTAGTGCTGACAGGATACAAAGCAGTCAAAGAGGCTTTAGTCGGCTATGCTGATGAGTTTGCAGAAAGAGAGGTTATTCCCATTTTCACTGATTTCTCCCCAGGACATGGTAAGAAAATGTCTTTATATTTAAGAAATTGCTTTTGGAATGAACCTGTGCTTAAGAGGTTAACCTCTTATGGAGCTAACCCAACCCCTAACCCTAACCTTTAACCCTAAAAAAGAGGCTTGGGCTTAAGAGGATAAAGAAGCCAACCACTTTTGTTTCCAGGCATAGTATTTGCCAATGGCGACTCGTGGAAAGAAATGAGGCGTTTTGCAATTTCGACGCTGAAAGAGTTTGGGACGAGCAAAAGGATTAGTGAAACAAGAATCACTGAAGAGTGTAACTACCTGAGTGAAGAATTTGAGAAATATGAAGGTAACATTACAACCACTACCACTAGAGCACTGTCCCTTATATACACTTGATAGACTATATCTATCTCTTGTTCTAACTTGGTCCAATTGTCTTTTCTGTCAGGTAAACCCTTCAACAACTCCAGGGTCATTTCTTATGCGGTTGCAAATATTATTTCGGCTATTATGTATAACACAAGGTTTGACTACAACGACCCTATCTTCCAAGATATAGTGGAGAGAGACCAGAAGACGGTCGTTCTGCTAGGATCAGGTTCCATTCAGGTACTACAGTGTGACTTAATGATTATAAGAAGATTTTACATTGTCGTGCTTAAGAACTTGTCAAGAAGAGATTAGTTATATTGCTGTTGTAGTATAATATTTGGTAAAATTTAATTATTAGTCTTACTCATTATTTATATTTGACATTTTTGCATGTTCAGCTGTTCGCTGACAAAAATCTCTCTAGGTCACATTAGCAATCACTAACTAACTGAACAGTTTCTTCATTTTATTACATATAAGTATACCTAAACCATAATTAGTACTACTTTGCATAGTTGTTTCTGGAAAAATGTTGGAATCCAGAAACTTGTAAAATAAAGCAGCATTTTTTTTTAAAGATTTTTTTTTGGACTTTTCAAGCTTTATTTGATAGAGACAGCTGAAGAATGACAGGAATGTGGGGAGAGATTTGAACCCTGGGCCGCTGCACCAAGGACTGAGCCTTTGTACATGGAGCAGATGCTCTGCCAACTGAGCTAACCGACACTCAAAATAAAGCATCTTTAAATGTTTTTTTATTTTGAATTTGAATGAAACCAGCTGATGCTCAATATCTCATTGCTCTTGATAATTATGTTAAATCCTAAAATATTAGAATATTTGTTTGTGGTCTATTACAGCTATACAACACATTTCCTTGGTTGCGCCCTGTTCTTAAGAAATGGAAGCTTCTGATGAAGGTTTTAAGGGAAAATGAGGCTGAGGTAATGAAAATCATAGCAAATCTGGAGGAGACTCTGAACCCAGAGATGTGCAGATGCTTTGTTGATGCATTCCTGACCCAAAAGCGAAAACTAGAGGTGAGGTGCCCCCACTCCTAGGCTGATAATACAGATCAGTGAATTATTAAATATAACTCTTCTTCTCTGAATGTTATACCAGGAGTCTGGAATCAAGGATTCACACTATCATTATGAGAATCTGCTTCAGACAGTGACAGATATATTTGCAGCTGCAACTGACACCACATCACATACACTTCAGTGGGCTTTGCTTTTCATGGCAAAGTATCCTCATATTCAAGGTACAGAAAACATCACACTCATTTCAGCTAGCACTCTGAATTTTGGGTTAAAGAAGCACTGCATATTCATCAGATTGAATTTATATTTGACATACATCCAGACAAGGTCCATGAGGAACTGAGGAGGGTGATTGGAAGCCGTCCGGCTCGAGTAGAGGACAGGAAGAACCTCCCGTACATTAATGCTGTCATCCATGAGTCACAAAGACTGGGTAACGTTGGCCCCCACTATGTTCCTCATCAAGCCAGCCGAGACATCACTCTGAATGGGTACTTCATCAAAAAGGTCTGTTGCCCACATCAATCCAAGTCACATTTTTGCTTTTGTTAGATCAGTTCCTCTCTGAAATTTGTTGAAAGCATGACTTTGGTTTAAAGATTTTATATTATACAACCCACTCACTTTGCCAACAGGGGACTCCTGTGTTGCCTATTTTTTATTCTGTCCTTTTAGACGAGAATGAATGGGAAACCCCACATACTTTCAACCCTTCTCACTTCCTGGATAAGGATGGTAAATTTGTCAAAAGAGATGCCTTCATGCCCTTTTCTGCAGGTAAAGCAACTTTTTTTCTCTACAGATAAATATAATTCAAGTAATAATCCAGTTTAACTTGGTGCCACTCTTCCTTCTTGCAGGTCGCAGGGTGTGTGTGGGAGAGGGTCTGGCTAGGATGGAGCTCTTTCTCTTTTTCACCTCTCTTTTGCAGCGCTTTCGCTTTTCTCCTCCACCTGGAGTTACGGAGGATGAACTGGATCTCACTCCAGTTGTGGGCCTCACCCTCGCTCCTACACCTCATAAGCTGTGTGCCATCAGCCTTTAATGAGGAAGAGAGCTGGAGCATATCATAAATGTCTTTACCATTGAAATGCTTTTATCATATATTGTATGTTATCATTATTGACAATATTGTACTGTAATGTAATGTAGTATTAAATGCAACCTTTGAAATCATGTATCAACTATAAGTCGATTTACTTGAATTTGTTGAATTACTGAAAATGCTTATAGAATTAGGCAGATTTTCAAAATGTAATCCAATCTGATCTGTCTGACAAAGCAGCATGTAAGGGAGTGATATATGTCATAGAAATACACAAATAGGTTTTAACATAACAGCCAACCCTCCAGGTATAGCCTTGTTTTCACACTAGATTATATTTACAATGGGAGAGGGAGGATACAACTGGAAACACATTTGAATACCCTCCGGTATAGCATTGTCTACATACAATAATATGACAACACATTTGTATTTACTTAGTTTGGAGGGCAGCTGTAACCTAAACGCAAATGACCGATGGCTAAGTACACTGTCATAAGATCCATCCAGAGGCCTCAGGGGAGGGGAGGCATCTTCTTTGATGAGGATGCTGATGTTTCATCCTCCCTTCATTTCCCTGTCAGGACAAAACCATCACAAATGGTTTGCCTTTTAAAATTCCATAACATATTCTCATTTCTGGCTTTCCTCATATGTATAGCATGCATTTATTAACTCCATATAATTAATTGATTTATTCTATAGTGTGTGACATCAGGAGGAGTATCGTTTTGTAGGATGAAGAATGAGGCTTTACATTTATGACAGTAGTTTGACTGTTTTTTGATTCGGAAGCAGAAAGAAGAAGTAACTTTTGATTTTTTTTTGCATTTTTCATCTAACAAAAATGACAGCAATGTTGTGTAGCACCTGGAATAAGATTACATTTTATATTTATATACCCAGTTATCTTATTTTAACATTTTATCTCATAATATACTGCTACAATTTGTTCTGAAATGTAATATTGCACTCGCCAATAGGTGGCAGTGTAAGATGTCTGTGACACTGAGTAGCAAGCCTAATAGAAGAAGAGTGTGTTGCGATAAAGGATACTCTCGGTCAGCAACAGGGGCTGGCTCAATTCGTGGCAGCGGCAGCTAGTAGTGGCACTTCCCTGCCGTGGCAGCTGCCTGTGTCTGAGGGACAGTCACTGACCTGCCGCCGCAGTTGCCGTTTTTTTCTTTAGGCTGCATTCAGACAGGGACACGCAAACCGGACCGGTGGCGTTTTTCAATTCATTTCAGTGGGGGTCGTGCGTTTCCGCACCGGCAGATCGGTCAAACCTCCACAGACAGCCTGAAATGTCTCTGAAACTACATCCAGCAGGTATAGACACGCCCACGGCAACACACCTCAGCTCCACTCACCCCTCCCACCACCGGTTGCCGGTTTGCCTGTCCCTGTCTGAACGCAGCCTTAGAGGTGTCTGGGGCAACTGCTGCTGTTATGGGCATCTGTTTTTAATTTTTATTTTATAAAACAGTCGTCAGAGTTGTATTTGACTCGCTGGCAGTAGCGTTTCTATTACCTGAGTTCTGCATTAATTTGCGAGGTTTTCTTAATTAATCTCTCAACCGCTGCCACTGTGTGTGTGTGTGTGTGATTGGCAGTGGCAGCAGCCGTCGAGTCTAATACAACAATGACTGTTTTATAAAATAAAAATAAAAGCAGATGATCAAAGCAGCAGTAGTTGCCGTGGCAGGTCAGCTGCGCCACACAGCGGCAGAAATCACGTAATGGAAATGCCGCTACCAGCGAGTCTAATACAACACTGACGACTGTTTTATAAAATAAAAACAAATGCCCATAACAGCAGCAGTTGCCGTGGCAGTGCCAGACACCGGCAACTGCCGTGGCACACACACACACACACACACACACAGTGGCAGCGGTGAAAACCTCGCAAATTAATGCAGAACTCATGTAATAAAAACGCTACTGCCAGCGAGTCAAATACAGCTCTGACGACTGTTTTATAAAATAACAATTAAAAACAGATGCCCATAACAGCAGCAGTTGCCTTGGCAGGTCAATGGCAGCTGCCCCAGAAACCGGCAGCTGCAGCGGCAGGTCAAAGTGCCACTACTAGCTGCCGCTGCCACGAATTGAGCCAGCCCTTTCTCCCGTGTGTGTCCGCCAGGTGCTGCAGTACCTAGAGCTTGCCTGTAAGTTTTATCTGTCCCACCGGTGAAGTAATAAATTCGACGTTTTTCTACGCCACTGATGTCGTCAGTGTGTGTGAATGGTGTAACAGTTGCACATGTCTATTTTGTAATGTCATGTGGGTATTATTTCTCTTAAGACTCTTGTGTTATGGACACTCACCACGTACTTGATATTTTCTTATTCATGTTGTGTATGTGGGCTGCTGTAACAAGGGAATTTCTCCGATGTTGGACCATACTGGGGAAATTCCTGATTTGCGTTATTCCTGCCCGCAGCATGTGTATTCTGTTAAACCAAAGAAATGCAAATATGATATTACAATGATGTGCATTTAGTATGGTAATGATCCTGAAAAGAAGGCAGGACTGTAATCGATAATAACACCACAGAAGTTGGTATAAAGAAGCTATGAGGAGCATGAACTAGCTGTGAAGACGGTGTTCAGTGAAAACATTTATATTCCTGAAACCAGTCAGCTTCCAGGTGACTGTAGGATCATGTTGGAACATCTCTTTCAGTCCTTCACTCCAGCCTCCTTGCTGGCAGCCATTGTGGGCCTGCTGGTCCTAAATTTTCTTCGCTCCAGCTCCAGCTCCCAAAATAAGGAGCCTCCAGGACCTACACCTCTCCCCCTTCTTGGTAACTTCTTTCAGGTGGATTTCGACAATCTTCACATCTCTCTTTCTGATGTGAGTTGATGTTGTTTGACAGTTCTTTTGAATTGTCGATTCTTTCCATTTCTTTGATAGAAGACAGTTTCACTTTTATGTTAGTAATTATATCACCTGTATGTGCAAATATGTTTTTAGTGTAAGTCACCAAACTATATTTCTTATTGAGGACTGTGATTTTCACTTTAGCTTCCCTCTGCTCATCTTTTTAGCTGTCCAAAACATATGGATCAATTTTCACCGTCCACTTAGGACTTAAGAAGGTTGTAGTGCTGACAGGATACAAAGCAGTCAAAGAGGCTCTGGTCGACTATGCTGATGAGTTTGCAGAAAGAGAGGTTATTCCCATTTTCAATGATTTCTCCCCAGGACATGGTAAGAAAATGTCTTTATATTTAGGAAATTGCTTTTGTTCTTGTTTTACATTAACCTTTTAAGCACAAGGATCCCCCAATTGGGGGACTAACTGCCTAACCCTAACCCAACCTTAACCCTAAAAAAGAGGCTGGGGCTTAAGAGGATAAAGAAGCCAACCACTTTTGTTTCCAGGCATAGTATTTGCCAATGGCGACTCGTGGAAAGAAATGAGGCGTTTTGCAATTTCGACGCTGAAAGAGTTTGGGACGAGCAAAAGGATTAGTGAAACAAGAATCATTGAAGAGTGTAACTACCTGAGTGAAGAATTTGAGAAATATGAAGGTAACATTACAACCACTACCACTAGAGCACTGTCCCTCATATACACTTTGTATCTATCTCTTGTTCTAACTTGGGCCAACTGTCTTTTCTGTCAGGTAAACCCTTCAACAACTCCAGGGTCATTTCTTATGCGGTTGCAAATATTATATCGTCCATCATGTATAGCACGAGGTTTGACTACAACGACCCTATCTACCAAGATATAGTGGAGAGAGACCAGAAGACCATCGTTCTGCTAGGGTCAGGTTCCATTCAGGTACTACAGTGTGACTTAATGATTATAAGAAGATTTTACATTGTCGTGTTTAAGAACTTGTCAAGAAGAGATTAGTTATATTGCTGTTGTAGTATAATATTTGGTAAAATTTAATTATTATTCTTACTCTTTATTTATATTTGACATTTTTGCATGTTCAGCTGTGCGCTGACAAAAATCTCTCTAGGTCACCTTAGCAATCACTAACTAACTGAACAGTTTCTTCATTTTATTACATATAAGTATACCTAAACCATAATTAGTACCAATTTGCATTGTTGTTTCTGCAGAAATGTTGGAATCCACAGACTTGTAAAATAAAGCATCTTTAAATGTTTTTTTATTTTGAATTTGAAAATTTGAATGAAACCAGCTGATGCTCAATATCTCATTGCTCTTGATAATTATGTTAAATCCTAAAATAATTAGAATGTTTGTATTGTGGTCTATTACAGCTATACAACACGTTTCCTTGGTTGCGCCCTGTTCTAAAGAACTGGAAGCTTTTGATGAAGATTATAAGGGAAAACGAGGCTGAGACAATGAAAATCATAGCAAATCTAGAGGAGACTCTGAACCCAGAGATGTGCAGATGCTTTGTTGATGCATTCCTGACCCAAAAGCGAAAACTAGAGGTGAGGTGCCCCCACTCCTAGGCTGATAATACAGATCAGTGAATTATTAAATATAACTCTTCCTCACTGAATGTTATATCAGGAGTCTGGAATCAAGGATTCACACTATCATCATGAGAATCTGCTTCAGACAGTGACAAATTTATTTGCAGCTGGAACTGACACCACATCACATTCACTTCAGTGGGCTTTGCTTTTCATGGCAAAGTATCCTCATATTCAAGGTACATTAAAAAAATCATCACACTCATTTCAGCTAGCACTCTGAATTTTGGGTTAAAGAAGCACTGCATATTCATCAGATTGAATTTATATTTGACATACATCCAGACAAGGTCCAGGAGGAACTGAGGAGGGTGGTTGGAAGCCGCCAGGTTCAAGTAGATGACAGGAAGAACCTCCCATACATTAATGCTGTCATCCATGAGTCACAAAGACTGAGTAACGTTGGCCCCCACTATGTTCCTCATCAAGCCACCCAAGACATCACTCTGAATGGGTACTTCATCAAAAAGGTCTGTTGCCCATATCAATCCAAATCACATTTTTGCTTTTGTTAGATCAGTTCCTCTCTGAAATTTGTTGAAAGCATGACTTTGGTTTAAAGATTTTATATTATACAACCCACTCACTTTGCCAACAGGGGACTCCTGTGTTGCCTATTTTTTATTCTGTCCTATATGATGAGAATGAATGGGAGGCCCCACACACTTTCAACCCTTCTCATTTCCTGGATAAGGATGGTAAATTTGTCAAAAGAGATGCCTTCATGCCCTTTTCTGCAGGTAAAGCTTTTTTTTCTCTACAGATAAATAGAATTAACTTATTGTAAAGATATAATCCAGTTTAACTTGGTGCCACTCTTCCTTCTTGCAGGTCGCAGGGTGTGTGTGGGAGAGGGTCTGGCTAGGATGGAGCTCTTTCTCTTTTTCACCTCTCTTTTGCAGCGTTTTCGCTTTTCTGCTCCACCTGGAGTTACGGAGGATGAACTGGATCTCACTCCAGTTGTGGGCCTCACCCACGCTCCTACACCTCATAAGCTGTGTGCCATCAGCCTTTAATGAGGAAGAGAGCTGGAGCATATCATAAATGTCTTTGCCAATGAAATTGGAAATGCGACTTCAGTTAATCCCTTGAAATCATGTATCAACTATCAATTGATTTACTTGAATTTGTGTAATCAAAATGCTTATACACAGCAAATTCAGAAGAGCTAAGTTCTTGGTGTTAGTGAAATTTGAGCAAAAGTAGAGTTCAAAGAGTCTAGTTCACTCTCACAGAGTCAAATCCATTATATTTGACTTCAATTTGTACAGTAGTTGGTGTCAAAACCGAGTGTAAAAACTGTCATGAAATCAGACCTGTAAGTGTAATTGCATTATTATTAACTCTGAACTTCTTACTCTCAACTCTGATACTCGCTTTGACAGTTGAAGTGTTCATGTCAGCGGAGGGGTTTGTGCTTTTGACCTGCATCTAAACTTTACCACTGTTTGATAAGTAAATTAAGTAATATTTTTTTATGTTATATTTTATATTGATACTTGTCTTCTGGCACCTGGTTGTTTTGCAATAGTGAGCCACAGTAACTTGTGTTGCTACACTGTTACCAGATACCTAACAACTGTTTAACTAGCTAGCAGTTAGCATGCATGTCTGATCTCACTGTGACAGAACAATTGACAGCAGTAAATGGTCAAAATGGCTCACATTTTGTCAAACACTGATGCACATAGCTGTAATTGTTAGAAGTTGTTAGCTAGTGTGCTACAGAGGAGCTACAATTTGATTGCTGCGATCCAAAAAAGTCCCCTAGGCCTGTTAGAGAAAAAAAAAAGTTACACTAATAGATCACACACTATGTCTCTTCTGTGTTTTTCATGTTTCATTGCTTGGGTTATTGGTGTGTGCAGCTCTCTAAAAGCCACTGCAAAGTTTTTGAGAATATCAAAATAAATGTTGAAGTAACACCAAACATAGTTAGTGGTTAGATATAGTACAGGAAATATTCATGATGCATAATAAACACTTCCGGGTCATTTCACTTAGTTATCATGTTATCATGTCCAACATATTTTAGGGGACTTAAATACTTGTCCTGCTAAACATCTGCTTTTCAGGATGAGGATAATTGGGGAAAGACTTTTGAAGTTGATTAAACTACACCTCTTACATTACAGTGCTGCTCAAGAGATAAACTGTCTGCACCTTTAGAAAGCATCGGCTGGACACTTTAAAAAACTTCTCACACACAGCCTTAATGAGACGATTCTTTAGATTATAACCATGTCTTTATTTTTTTTAATCAGTTAGCACAGAGGTATGTAAACTAACAGTTTGTAATGCCACTCCTGGTAATGCAAAAATCACAGAAACAAAATAAACAAATAGTGTCTTTTATTATACCAAAGTGCCTGCACGTAAGATATCACTTTGTCTAATTTTGTAATCATTGCTGATAGTAAAGACAAATCATTTTACTAAAGCACTGTAATCCCTCTATTCTATTGCTGTTTGTATTCTTTTAAAATGTACGTTGGAAGTAAAATAAATTGATCTAAAAATGCTACATTGTTCATTGTAAAAAAAACATGTGTCTTAAATAATCATTCCAAAGCCACTCCAAAATCACATTCAAGCCCTTATTTTCCCAAAACACACTGTGTTGTGTCTGAAGCCCTCTATGGTCCTTCCACTTTAATAATATTAACCTGTTGATCCAGTGGCTGGGTGGACACGCTGCAGTCCTGGAGAGTCCTTGCTGAACAGCTGCTTGGGAAATCAGATGTTTTACTTTCTGATCCTCTGAATGTCTGAGAATGTGACTGGTTGTATGTAGAGACGTAGGACTGTGAGTAGGGTGGCACGAGTGTTTGACTGTTTTGCTGTGGGTATGTGGCTGTATAAGGTTGTGTTTGAGGGGGAGTGTGAGTAAGTGGGAGACTCTCAGCATTGCTACATGGTAGAAACCCATTCATGCTAGAAGGGCTAAGTCCTGGTAGTTTAAAGGCCTCTACATTTTCTAAACTCTCTAAAGAGTTGTAGCCTTGCTCAGTTTGGCTGCACTGAGTATATGTGACTTGACTGAAGTTGAATGTGTCTTGGCTGAAGGAAGTTGATGTAGAATCTGTTGGCAAATCGGAGGGTGATGGAGTTTTGTTGTGCTGTTGCTGTTGACCACTGCTACAATGTCCCAGTTTGGACGCAAAACTCTGTAGAGTGCTGAGTATCTGCTTCTGAATGTGCGTCTGCTGCGCCTGCTCCCTCTCAAGGCGGCACTGCTGCTCCACCAGCATCTTCACTGCAAGACCCAAGCTACGCACCTCAGAGCCCAGGGTCTGAATCTGATCCTGCAGACCAACTCTCCCTCCGGTGTCCTGGACAGCCTGTTGGGGGCTTGGATTCCCCTCATTACGAGTGGTGCCCTGGCCTCCAGGGGGCTGTAGTCGGATGACGGCAAGCCCAGGAGCCGAGGATGTTAAAGAAGACGGTGACCGGTTATTAAGACGAACACCAACCCGAGGGAGAGGGTGAAGGGAACGGACAGACGGACCTGGTCTCTGTGTCAGAAAACGCCTGGGGAAGCTGCCTCCTCCAGGCTGACCTTCCATAACAGTCTGTGCAACATAACAAAATATTAAGAAAATAGCAAAAAACTATGAGATTATAGTACAATTTTATTAACATAATATTTAGAATATATGTTACACTGGTAAAGCTCACAGAATTGGGTGAGGACATATGTTAGAATACAAACTTGTATCAGCTGCTGGTGTGTTCTCTACTGTGGCCTGCAGTGACTGTCTGTCATTGATAAAGTGCTGGCACACACTTAAGTTAAAGGTACAGTGTGTAAGATTTGGGGCCTCTATTTTCAGAATAAGGCAAACATGGAATATAATATTCATAACTATGTTTTCATGCATGTATAATCACCTGAAAATAAGAATCTTTTTATGTTTGTTACTTAAAAAATATCCTTTTATATCTACAGTGGGAGAGGGTCCCCTTTCATGGAGGCCGCCATGTTGAAACACCTTATTTATACAGTAGTCCAGAACAGACAAACTAAATACTGACTCTAAACAGGGTCCTTAACGTGTTAGGAAGGTGAGGGTGATGTGAGGAGATTACAATGCAGTGACTGGACCACTAAATGCAACTAAATTCTACACACTGTACCTTTAAGGTGAATATTGGCTGAGGTCATTTAAGGTATTTGAGGATTGCTCTCACCTTTTCGGTAGTCAGATCATAAGTTTCAGGCGGTTGTGGCACTGTACTTCTCAAATCAGCACCGTGGACACTCGAGTTATCTCTCCTCAACAATGACGCCATCTGGTGGAATGACTGTTGAACAGCAATACAAGTTAAGACTGAAAGTGATATTCGACACATTATACAGCTCTTGTGCTATTGTAAGCAACAACTACAGACCTAACAACTGGATTTTGATGAGTACCTTCATCCTGTGCGACAGTGCTTTATCCAAAAGCCTTTTCCGAGCTGCCAGCATTGAATTGGTGGCTGGAGAAGGTGTGACTCTCTTCCTCAAGAGTGCTCCCGAAGATGTTAGTGTGGAAGACACTGCACTTGCCTCTGTCCTTGTTACAGCTGACTGAGGGCTTCTTTGTTGGCTGTTCTGTGCGAGGGAGGTGACGCTAACAATCTGGATGTCATTTTCTTCCTTATCTCCCTCATGTTGCTGTTCTGGCCTGTTACCTCTGCTGGCGTCCCCAGACCCAGAAGGCTTTGCATCAGTATCCAGATTTGTGGAAGTCTGTTTGGCAAAGTTTGCTGCTCCTGTAAAGCCAGCATGGTGAGATGCCTCCCGCAGAAGGTTTTGGAGATGAATGTTACTCCAACTCTCTTGTATTGCCCCAGCTCGTGGCTGCACCTGAGCTGATGATGTGCTGCTTCCAGCCTCCACAGGTCTGACCCTCCCTGGCGGCCTCCCTTGAAACTCCCTCAGGAACAGGTAGATGGCCTGGGCAGAAACCTTGATGTTCTCCAGCTCCAGCACAGCTTTGATCTTACGGAAACTCAGGCCTGCCTTCCGCAGCTCCACCACTTTGTGTTTGGCGGCATCATCCAGCCGGCCCATGGTCTCTCACTCCAGAGGAAGTGTGATTTTGGCTGTTACTTGCTAGAAAATAACAATAAAACACAATACAAAATAAATAAAATAGAATAAAACTGTAATTAACACTTGGTGTACGTTTGATACTGAGTCGCTTCGTGGCGCTGTGGATGTTTTCTAGCATGTCAAAAACACCAGTTATGCAACTTTTTTCCTGTTTTTACTTTGCTGCTGCAACACAAGAATTTCCCTTCAGGGATCAATAAAGTACTCCATCTAATGCCAATTTCCTCGTTCTTACAACAAACTTTTCTTGGTATAACAACATATTACTTCATCATGTCATACCAAGAAGTAGTCTAGTCCCATGTTCCCTTCTCCCTGCTACCTTCTCAGGGTTCCCACTCCTTGGTTAACATCAAATTCAAGGACCTTTCAAGGACTTTTCAGGACCAATTTCCTCAAATTCAAGGACCACATGCAGCGGCATTTACCTACTGCTACCGCTAGTTTTAGACTCAAACACTTCTGTTTAAAGTGCCACGGTTGCCATAAATGACACAAAATTAATATCAGAATTGAGACTTTAGGCTCAGAGATACATTTAAACTATTCTCACAGTTAATAATCTAAGGTTTTGTTACGTTAACAAGTAAAACTGACACAGATTTGGCATAAACCTTGTTGGTTTATTCACAGGGTTTATGCAGGAATCCTGAGGTTAAATTTAATACCATTTAATACCTTCTAAATATTTTTTAAAACCGCAACTTGCCTGTAGTCATATAGCAAAAACAGGATCAATAAATGGGAACACGCACTGTTACGGTCAATCCCTTAGTTATTTACATTTAGTCATTTAGCTGACGCTTTTATCCAAAGCGACTTTCAGAGAAGATGCGATGGCTGCAGTGGAAGTTTGACTGGTGTCAGGACTCGGTTGGAGCAGTGTACTGGGCATACTAGCAGCACAGAAATTTGATATTAATGGCTGCTCTCCCATCAAGTTGTCAGTCAACTGAACACTGTAGATAGATCCAACTACATAATTTGAGTTACGCTACTTGACATCTGCTAAAGAAATGACACAATGCATAAGAGTTCAGCACCACTCCACACATAACCATGTTCTCTAATGAAGACATCAAGTATACTTGACCAGCAGTGTTTTACAGGAGGATGCTTGTGAACAGCTGTTCTATTCACACTTTTCTTTTTTGTCTTTTCAATGTAATTTTCAGTCTATGAAATCAAACTTTTTTGTGCAAAGCCTGTTTCAAGTTTTACTCCAGCAATCAACCATGCACAGAACTTTTCAGTATTCAGTGATTTTGTACCGTTATACTAACCACAAACTTCTTGAGAATCATTACAAAGTTCCAGGGCGTTCCCGTAACTATGGTAACTCACAGTGCCAGAGGAGAGGGAGCGACGCTGAATGTCGTTTTCACACGATAATGTCTGGACAGAGTCCAGAGTAGAGTCGTTGTTTCACACATGGAGCAACAACGGGAGACTCTCCGTGTCAGACGAGTTTTCACATGTTGACTTTTAGAGGCCTTAATTTTCACCAAATTGATTTACTACCTTTTAATACTCCGCGGACACCCTGATTTAATGCATAGCTTTCCATTTTCCGGGCATGGCATTACGTGACGATTCACCGAAAACTTCACTCTGACTCAACGTGACTGACAATTCACCCGCGAGAAGGCTACACGTATGTAAAGCGGCTACGCATACGTTAACTACGTTGACTACGTACAGGAAACACAAGCAGTGATTCTCTGGCAGTGCCAAACGAACGAACGAACGATTTGCCAATTAAAAGTCAGCGTAGGCCCTGCGGAATCAACGTAAATTTAAACAAACTAGTTGTAGTTGTGAAATTAGTGACACGTTGACAGCGGTCATCATTCATGTGAAATATTAACACCAAAAAAATATTCAAGGACTTTCAAGGACTGCATCTGTTTTATGCCTATTTTCAAAAACTTTCCAGGGCATGGAACTTATTTTTTCAGAATCAGAAACTTTCAAGGATTTCAAGGACCCCTGGGAACCCTGCCTTCTGGAAGAAAGTGTAAGGACCAGCGCCGCCAGGATGAGGTAGAGTTTCTTCCCACATGCAATCAGACTGTTACACAACAGTAAAATGTAATTTTGCACCTATATCCATGCACACATGCACCCTTTATCTGCTGCTACTCTTTAACATCTACCTCTCTACTGTGTATACCTAATACAGGCATTCTGTATATATCCATATGTAGCACATGTACAAACATACATACATGTACATAAACATCCTAGTCTGTAGGATTGCAAAGGGGTGGAAAATTTCCAGAAACTTTCCATGGGAAGTTAAGCTGAGGAATCTTGGAAATATTCCAAATAGGAAACTCCATGGGAATTATGGAAATGTCTGCAAATATATGGGAATTAACTGAAAAATTGGGGGCAATTTAAACAAACTCTATCATATCCAGAAATAAACATTTTATTTTGTCATAAGCAAACATACATGCGAAATAATACAATAAAAAAACATGACATTTCACCAGATTTATCTGTAAGTAGAACTTTATCAAGTTTCAATTATTTTATTGAACAATATTATGTAGTCCACAAGCCTAAATGTGTGGCTCCAAAGTGTGGTCCAGGGTTCTAGAAATCATTTGTGCATGTGATGGAAGAACGCGCAGTGCATGTGGGGGGCATAGCCTCAATAGTGTGCTATGTGCATGTGATGGAGGAATAGCATAGATATTCAAGGGTACTTGCATGAAATCTGTTTAAGGGCCAACCTTCAATTGAGTGCATTTATTCCCATAAATTCCCAATAATTCCCATGGAAAGTTTCCAACTTTGAAAATTCCTGGAATTTTGCAAACCTACTAGTCTGTTACGCTACCTGTGTTTCTTGTCAAATTGTTAGACGTATTTGTAGCACTGTATGCTTATGTTTCATGTAGCACCATGGTCCTGTCTCGGTTCACTGTGTACTGTGTATATAGTTCAGGGGTCTTCAACCAGGGGTCCGTGACCCCCTAGGGGGTCCGCAGAGGTACTGCAGGGGGTCCGCCAATTTCTGTCATAATAATTGACAAAAATGATAATGAGCAAACTGCAAGCATTAATACGCAATAGAAAGCTACTTTTGACAAAAACTATTTCAACTTATATATTATTTATAAATGATTCCATTATGCCTGAATGTTTTATCAATCATAAACATATATAGGCTAATAACCCAACATATAAATAGGTTAGTAAGTTGAAATAAAAGGTGAATAAAATAAATATAAAAGTTATTATAAGCCAGGCTTGAAATGTGACACGTCTCTGTTCTGTTTGTCTCTCGTCCAAGGGGTCCTTGGGCTGAAAAAGGTTGAAGATCCCTGATATAGTTGAAATAACAATAAAACTCCTTAACGTGACTAGTTATCACACAACACTAACTAGAACAAGAAGCTTATAAAATACATATTGACCAACACATGAAAATGTACTACTTAATTTTTCTATCGCCGCTTATCTTATCGTCACAAAGCGAGGTGGTAACTGGTTATCATAAGTATACGTTTGTGTTATATTTTTGGTGGCGTAACCTTACGTTCACCTGTAACTAACAGATGTTGGCAGAGCTAACGAACTAGCCGCTGTCGAGCTCACCTTTTCGGAAACCTCGTCGACGAGAGTGAAGGTCGATACGTGTTTCCAGTTTGGTCAAGTCATTTCACGTAACGTTGCCGCGATTAAACATTTCGTCCTCGCATAGCTACGATGTCGTCATGTACACAAAAAAATCACTTTTTTTTTTTTAAATTAATCGACAACAACATAAATAAAGAAAAGAGCGGCGCTCGGGTTGCTACGCAACTTCCGCTTTGTCGTCATCGTCATCACCGCGCGACGTTTTCTCAGGCCGCAAGTGGTTGAAGCGGAATCATCTCTGTGAAAAACATGTAAGTTTGGAGTCTTACTGGGTTGCAGTCGAGCTAGTTGCACCTCCAATGTATATTGTATGGTACACGAAAAATTGTGTCACGTTTTATTGCCGCTTTAGCGCTTCGTGTGTCGAGTAGTAACCGTTAAACGGCAGCACCCGTGCCTCTCTCGGTTAAATGAAAATCAATGGCGGCGCATTTCGGTCCAAGAGCACAGCTGTTGTTGGCAAGAAAATGTTCTCGTCTGAGATGTTTGTTTCACAGATAACAGTAGTAATATTAAATTATACGTTTCTATCTATTTATTATTATTATTATTTTCGATGCATATAACGGTAGTCGTGTAATTCTTGCAACATTTTGGCGGCTTAAGCTCCGGTGTGTTCGATAAACGTGTTTATGCTTTAGTTTGTGCGTCCTTCATGACATTTATTGTAACAAGCACATGCTGGCTCATGTTCATATGTTGAGGAAACAACATTTACACCCTTTTTTTTCAGTATAGTTCCGAAACTGATCGATTAATCGAAATTGTTGGGACAAATTCTGATAAATGACTGAAATGATTAATCAGTTATAAGCTATATGGCTCCAAAGCGTCTTGTCCTTGTAGCAAATCCTGTTTGGTGTCATAATAGTGTGAATATCTTTGAGTTTTGGACTTTTGGGAAGACAAAATGCCATCTGAAGACATTATTTTGGGAATTGTGACATGCAATTCCCACTAATTCTGACATTTTATAGACTAAATGTTAAGTCATAAAAGTTATGGTTAACTGACAATTAATATAATTTTTTGTTGCTGCCCTATAACCTCAATATATATAGATATAGATATCTATCTATCTATCTATCTATCTATCTATCTATCTCTATATATATATATATATATATATATATATATATATATATCTCAAAGTAACATGAGCTTGTCTATGACTTCAGGGCACCATCACCCACAAAGCGGAAGGAGGAGGAAAAAACAAAAGACAGAGGCAAAGAAAAGACTGGTGCCAAGGAAGGAGACAAGGAGAGAGGACGGGAGAAAGTAAGGAAACGCCGCAGTGCTTCTACTGGCAGCAGCAGCAGCAGGTTTGTTTTCTAAGTTACCCTGTTAAGTTATCATTTCTCTTCAATATGTGTATTGTCCTACCTATAATGTGTTTCTTTGTTTTGAACATGACCAGGTCAAGATCTAGCTCTACTTCAAGCAGCAGCTCGGGTTCCAGCTCAGGTTCCTCAAGTGGATCCAGCTCATCTGGTTCCAGCCGCTCTGGATCTTCAAGCTCTCGTTCCTCCTCCTCCTCCAGCTCCTCAGGGTCCCCCAGCCCCAGCCGTAGACGCCATGACAACCGCCGCCGCTCCCGCTCAGCGTAAGTCACTTACATAATATTGATACACTGCGATGTCTTACCTCCGAATTCCACCGGATGAGACGCTTTCCGTGTACGCCATGGCCACTGGAGCTGTAAGTGGCCATTCTAGAAATACGTGATGTTCTATTTTTGATGGACGGTGTGAGCAGCCAGACATAGAAACGGCATAGAGAATCCGGTCAATTTTCAAAATAAAACACCCTGTGAAAATGACCAAATCTTAGAAAGGAAGCAAAGTCTAAGCGGGCTAAACATCTGCTTGGAGGACGAACCAACAGCGTCACGGCCATGATGTGATAGAGACCTGCATGGTTGGGTTTCGGGGTTAGAGTTCACTTGTTTTGTACATGACGAGGTTAATCGGTGTTTTGGTGTGATTCTGCAGGTCCAAAACACAGAAAAGGGGAGATGACAAGGAGCGAAGAAAAAGAAGCCCAAGCCCCAAACCAACTAAAGTTCATTTAGGGCGGCTGACCAGGAATGTCACTAAGGTCAGTTGAGAAATTTCACAACACATGAATATGTTTTAACATGACTTAAGTTTATGCCACTACATCTGAAAACCTCACGTATATGAACAATGTTCATAAACTCAGAAAGATTCCTCTGAAAGTTTTCGGTGAACATGATTCTGATAAGCATACTATGTTTTTTTTTTTGGCACAGGACCACATCCAGGAAATCTTTTCCACTTATGGAAAAATCAAAATGGTTGAAATGCCAATGGACAGGCTCCATCCACACCTGTCCAGAGGTTATGCTTATGTGGAGTTTGAGACTCCTGATGAGGCTCAGAAGGCCCTCAAGTACATGGACGGAGGTAGGCCAGAGTGTTTGCTTCAGTGCCTTTTTTTTTTTTTTTCATAGGATTACTGTGGACATGCATGTTGAATAATTATTATACAATTTTGACGACTTTGTTATTGATAGGTCAGATTGACGGACAGGAAATCACTGCATCTGCTGTGCTTGCTCAACGAGTCCGTCCTCCACCTCGAAGACCTTCTCCCCCTCGCAGAATGCCCCCACCACCACCTATGTGGCGCCGCAGTCCACCGCGCATGAGAAGAAGGTAAATTTTGGTTGCTCATTCTTCCTGCCTTCCCACCACAAGAGCTTTCTTTCCCTTTTTTTTAAAAAAAATGTTTGTGTCCTCACAGGTCCCGCTCCCCAAGGAGACGGTCCCCAGCACGCCGCCGCTCTCGCTCCAGATCTCCTGGTCGCAGGCGTCACCGCTCTCGTTCCAGCTCTAACTCCTCCAGATAGACGAGTTTCCTCCCTCCTGATCTCTTAGTCTCTCTGAACAACAGCAGTTCCTATTTTCCCAGGCCTTGTGGACTCATCAGAAATTAAATCATCTGCATTGTAGCCAACAAAACACATGCCTGCATGTTTTTTTGTGCAAATGTGAGTTTTTCTTTTTTTTCATATTTTGTGTAAAGTTGATCCTAAAAAGCTGGTTCTGTGTTTATGTTGTGTTTTGAGTCCACTAAGATCTACAAATGTTTCTTTTTTTAAATGTGACTTCTTTTTACCACATACTGAATTTTTAGACGTTTTGAAAAAAATAAAAACACTGAAACATGAACAGAATGAGAGTTCAGTTTGTAACAGCCTGGTCAAGATTCTGAGAGGTCTTTGCTGTTGACATGTTTGGCGTAATTTCAAATGAATATCAACTAAAAACACACACAGGTAAAGACATAAGATCCAGAGAAGGGGAGTAATACATGTTGTATATTAAAAGCTTTAATTTCTCTAAACATGTTTTTAAACTGACAGGCAACTAAAGGAACATTTAGCACAAAGAACCTAGCGCCCCTTCCATGTATCCTCATATTTATTACTGACAAATTTTTTGTCAGTTTTTATTACTGACAAAACCAGTAATAAAATATAGATTACTACATTTTACGTTACGTCTGTGCTGCTGTGTTACACAGTAGTGAGTGATATAATTATCTTTTAATGATGGTTCTGTTCCATTTAAGTGTGCCAGTGAGACAGCATACAGTGACATAGTGCTGTTTTTAAAGGCTCTGCACACCCATTGTTTTGGCAAAAAAAGACTGACTTGTACATGATGACCTCACAAAAAAACAAAAAACAAACAAAAAAAAACCCCAAATGAAGCTCTGCCCACCTTTAACCTGAGTACAGGTCTAATCTAAACATCTGGGTGACCCCTGTGATAATGTTATTTATTTATTTTTTGACAGAAAAAGATTTAAAATGGCAGGAATTCAGTAATAATCTCCATCACAATTAGAAGCAGAGCATAATGTGCGAGTCTGGAGGTAGAGTGTGTACATTTCTTTGTTGCATGGGACAATTTTTTTGGACATAGTAATGGGTCCATGAGCTCTATGACCTCCAGCATATTTAGATAAAGCACTGCAGTGAAGGAGGATTAAATTAGAAAAAAAAAAAAAAAAAACATCAAGTAATTCAATACTTTACCAACAAATAGGCCAGTCCACAAACCGTGTGTTTTCAGGTCAAAAGAGAAGAAAGCTTGAGATCCAGTGTCATATATGTTCAATATTTCCTCTAAGTAGTTGAATAGTGAAGGAAGCATTGAGGGGGTATACTGTATATGGGTGTATTCACGGTCTGTATTGTGAGCGCGTTTCCTACCACCGTACTGACCGCTGGGGGTCTCACTCACTCTAGAGAGAGAGAGAGAGAGAGAGGGGTACAGAGAGAAGACTTAAAAGCTTTTATTGTTGCATCTGTATGTCCCCCCCCCCCAGTATACTCACTAGACTCGCCATGCTCCACTATTTAGCCACCCTCCACCTAAAATTACAGCCTTGTTGTTAGTTCTTCAGACGCGTCGCGCTTTCACAAATAGTCCAGCACGCCCCGGCTGTAATCTTTACTTTCGATGCATGAGAGTTTGAGGTCTTCAGCCGTTGAGCAGACGTCTGGGGAGAATCATTTGCACGATGATGACTTCGGATCAAGAAAAGACCAGACAGCGTTTGAAACAGCTTCTCGGGAAACCTGGAAATGGAAACTGTGCGGACTGCGGAGCTGCAGGTAGGCTTAGGGGAGTCACTGACAGATGCTGGACACATTTTAATGACATTTTCTCATGTCAGTCTGTTTATACATTATATGAACATCCTACTTCTGGTATCCCTACGAGTTATTATAAACGACAAATAATTAACTACATAAAGCGTAATTTAACAGTGTGTCTCCAGCTGTCTTTCGCGAAAATCTACAAGGTCGTTGAGTTTCCCTTCTCAGACAGTCATGATATGGTCTAGGCATGGTTATGAAATATGAAAGAGTTGACATAATGAAGAGACCAATGGATTTCCTGCAGACTCTAATAAAAGAGCAACTAAATAATGTAAAGGCATTTTCAAACCAGCTGTATATATTTCACAGGCGTCAGCTTTCATACGTAACTTTCTAAATAAGTCACTTACGTCGACCATAATGTGTTTTTATTCCAATCCAGAGCGATATCTTGGTTAAAAAGTGCTTTATAACTTACATTTAATATCATAAATATTCTTATTCCGAGGTGAAGTAGTTTTCCCACACATTTTGTGTTGGTTGTATTCATCTTTCCTGTTGCATGTTCACACCCTGATAGTTACATACACGTAGAAGGTTTGCACTGCAAATCTGCAGTTGTGTACATGGCAAACAGGTGTGGTCAGTGAAGTAAGGCTCATCTACATTCTGAGTAAAACGTCAGAAACGTTTGCTGAATTGATTATGTTGTACCTTTTGTCAGTTTGCTGGTTCACAAAGGAAAGATTTTCGAAATTACTATTGAATATGTTGAAATGTTGGAGCTCCAGTGTGAAATGAGATGAGCCCATAAAGATGCAAGAGCATTCACTCAATCATCTCTCTTCAAGTGCATTCATCCAGGTCTCTTAAATGATGCCTTTTCTTTATTATAATTAATATGGCTGTTATTTTCCTGATTAATCCCAGTTTGCTTTTTGATATGTAAAAATAAAGAGTGAAAAAATACCCACAAATTTCCCAGAGCCTTACACAACATCTTAAATGTCTTGTAAGACACTGATAGTATACAGTGATTTGTCAATGCAAAGCAGCAAATCTTCTCATTAGAAAAGCTGAAACCAAAGAATGTTTGGCTTTTTGTCTTATTTTGCTTGAGAAAAGACTGCAGACTACACGTCCATACAATATAGAGAGGATGGGAGTGGCTAACTACACATCAGCCTCTTGTCTCTCGTCTACAGATGCAGTCTCACAAGTGTGCAGCTTTGTGATTATGCACAAGGAAGTAATAGACTTGTTTTTTTTTCTCACGCTTTTTTTTTTCAGCCTGGGTTCCTTTAGCTGGGACCCCAGCGTGCTGATACAAACTACTTGACACTGTCCTTGTTCTCTGACCCTTTTAAAAATATAGCCACCATGGCAGCTGTAATCTAACCATGCATTCTGAGAATGAGGTTTTGAAGTGTAGGAGGTGCTGTGTGGGTACAGTATGTGTAGTCATTCACACAGATGCTGCAATTCTTGCCTGTACTGTATCTGTTCACAAACCTGAATTTAAATTTATCAGTATACTGTATCTTGTGATAATAAAATAATCCGTCTTGTTCTTTACTTCTTGGCTTTAAAAAAGAGAAAACAAACAAACAAGAGCCATGGATTCATTGTGAAATTGATGACTGCCACATTGCACACTCTCTGCACACATGTCTCCTATCAAAGAACCGTGTAAGGTTCTGAACTTACACTTACACTGTTTTAAGAGCACAACATTTTCTCAACAGTAACATGATATATGTACAGTACATAAACGTTCCTGTCTCTGAGCAGTTAATATGTATTTGCCCCACAGGAAAAAGTATGTCTAAGCAGGCGTTGCAGTAACAATGTACAATAAATGTGGGCTGCTTGTGTAAATACTGTATTAAAGGAGACATTTTGTAGTGTTTGTGTCGGGGCAAAAATTACATAAGGAACACTACCTTGCCAGGGTGATTTAAGGTGAGGCATCAGTGGTGCTGAGTCTCCTCACACTGTAAAATGCAAAGGAAACACCCAGTCTGCCCTCACACAAACCTAAAGACAATCCAACTCATGGATGACATAATTTTCACTCAAATATTGATCATCTGTGTGTGGGAGGGTTTGATGTTCACTCTGAGGATGTGGACTGAGTTGTTAAATCTAGGTCATGGAGAAAAGCTCACAGCACTTTGGGTGACCTGCTTCCTGCATGGAAAATGGATACCTTTTTATTGTTCAGCATACATACAAAATTGTTTCCCTGGTGTGATATTGTATAAGTGTATAAGTCTGTTGATCATTTTCTCAATAAATCAATTAGTTGTTTGGTCCATAAATGTTGATCACTGTTTCCTAAAACCAAAGATGATGTCCTCAAATGTTTTGTTTTGTAAACAACCCAAAGTTATTCATTTCACAGTCACATTTGAGAAGCTAAAATCAGAGAATCTGGACATTTTTTCTAAAATGCAGATGAACCTAAGGAGTTGATGATTTATTTAAGAGTTGACAACTCATCGTTGTAGCTCTAATCTGCATGTGTCTTTATGCTGTGTTGCAGATCCAGAGTGGGCGTCTTACACCCTGGGTGTGTTTGTGTGTCACAGCTGCTCAGGCCTCCATAGAAACATTGCTCAGATCAGCAAGGTGAAATCTATTCTGCTGGATCCTTGGAGCTCCTCTGAGGTGGAGGTGAGAGTTCCTGTGTGGTGTGTATATGAAGTATTAGATGATTTTTATTCATACAAATCCTGACCAAAGTAGAAAGTCCTGTGTTTTGTTAGAGAAGTTCAGCCATCCATTACAGCCTGATACTCGGTTTGCAGTAACGTCGCAGCCTCTGGCCTCACCCTCTCTCTGCCTGCTTCTCTGCCCCTGCATCCCTGCTTGGAAGAATAAGACAAGTCATCCGTCTCAATTGAGCACGGCCTGAAAGGCATGAGCCAGCAGCTGGCATATACAACCAGTATCTTTGTGTTTGTGTGTCTGAGGGTGTTGGTGTGTGTGTCTGTCTGGGTGAGTGTGCTGAATCTCGAGACTCTCAAAAGCGAACACTCACTTTACATTACAGCCTGACTGTTAATGGGGTTTTTTAAAAAGACAGATGGCAACTTTTAGAGGGGAAAAATTCACAGATTAAAGAGGTAGCAGCAAATATAGTGAATTTTTGAACTGGAATAAAAATTGACCTTTTCCGTGTGGGCTTTGCACTGCTATGACTATGCAAAGGTTCCCAGAAGGCTGGTCTCTTAAGCGAATAACTAAATATAAGAATTATTTATTATTATATTCTTTAACATGTTAAATAATGTAACATATACATTGTCAACCAGTTCTAGTTGACATTATTATTATTATTATTATTTGAACTTTTTGGTATTTACTTTTATCATATTTTATGGTATAAAATATGATAAATAATGGTGGTGTGTGACTTAGTGCCCTAAAATGTTACGTTCTTCTCACGGGTGATCATACCCAGAGCCCAAAGTTACATAATGCAAGAATGGGCGTATGGAGGAGTGGGAATGACAGCATTCACCTGATTACATGTCAGTGTAGTATCAAAGTAACTTTGAAGAATGAGGTAAAACAATAATGTATTTTCATTAACCATATCATGCTGCTGTCCACTGTGTGTTTGTGTGAATGTGTGCAACAAAAGAGGGTTTGTGGTGTGTTCTTTGTGTATGCCCACTGTCTTCCTTTTCTCTGACTCTTCCTTGTTTTGTGTGTGTGATCTGTAGTTTCCCAGCTGTGTGCTAATGCATGCCGAGCAGTGTTTTCTGTGTTAAGTACACAAAAAAGAAGCAGCCATAGCAAGAGCAATGTCTTCTTCTGGACAAAATGTCAGGCACACAAATGCTGAGCTACAAGCACCTCATTATATTTGTGTGTGTTTAACCTGCCTCATCAAACAAATACACATACACACAGATACCACTTATAAACATCAAATGTTTCTCATCCTCCCCTCTGTAGTTTATGGACTCTGTGGGTAACAATGCTGCCAAGGCCAAATATGAACAGATAGTTCCTGCCTTCTTCTACTGTCCCACACACAAAGACTGCACGTAAGTGATGCGTCTTCGTCCTCCTGTCCGAGCCAAGTGTTTCTGCTACCTTTGTATAGGCGGTCACCTCTGAATGTAAGTGTGATTAGTGCACACATGCAGCTCAAATGGATATTGTAAAAATGTTTCTTTTCATTCATCCTTTTTTTTCTCCTGATTTTTTGCATTGCATTTTTAGCTAATGATAGTTGTCTTAAAGGTAGACCAGGATGGAAGGACTTTGTAAAAAACAGGTTTATTCAAATTTGACTTATTGGTCTTGTATATATAAATGCCTGATGTTACTACCTCATACATTTGTACACGGCTGGATAAATTCATTAACAGAACAGAGGAAACAAGTGTTCTTTTTTTGGTAGCCATGCTAACATATAGAAGCCCCTCACTGATAAGAATGGCAAGTTCCTGCAGTTTGAACAGGAAACAGTTTATGTGGGTTTCTTCTTAACCGTCCACTGATATAAATAACAACAACAAAACATTGAGCTGTGAAGTTTATTTCAAAATGGACCTACTTCGTGTTTTTGAGCAGTGATATGTTAATGTTTAGGCAGTACAAAATGAAAGGATGAATGGCGGAAGAAGAGAGGAAAGGGTAAATCCATTAAATGTGGAGCACTCTGGAAGAATACATTAACTACTGTGATGTTGATTTGTTGAATATGGTGAAATGCAGATGAGGTGACTTGTATGCTGAAAATGCATACACATACAAGGTGCTTGTTTATGCATGATGCTTTGTGAATGTTAAAGATAATTATTGAAGGAACAGAAAGTCTGGAGAAATTCATCTAATAGAAATGGATGTGAGAGATGAACAAAGAGCATGACAATCAATATCATGGTAGACAGAGGAGGATAAAAGCAAACAAGTGATATTGTGTGTATGAAATGGAGCTCCAAGGCTCAACATCTATGTAAGTCAATGAGACGTTTGCAGCAAATTAGCTCAAGCATGAAGTAAGCGTCAACACCAACTGTTCTACAGGCTCCTGCGGGAACAATGGATCCGAGCTAAGTACGAGAGGAAGGAGTTTGTGTGTGTGGAGAAACAGGAGCCCTACTCGGCAGGTAAGAATTAAACGCACCTCTGTACGGTTTTGTGCACAAGCATGTTATAATTCTAATTGCTTACTCAGGAAAACAAGTGATTGTCCAATTCTCACACAGCACCACCTATTCAGCATTGAATGAATGCTCAGAAGGGAAACAGAATCATCCATTTATCATTACCAACATTCTTGGGTGAAACAGATCCAAATCCAAGATATAGAGTGACACAGGAAGGGCAGACAGCCTCATCTCATATCCCACTTTGCTGCCTCCACCTAAAGAAACAATCCCAATACTTTGGGAAATATTGAAAGTAGTTATAGCATACTGAAAACCTGACATAATTACTTCATTACTTAATTAATTTCTATTTATGTACGGTTTACACAAGTGTGATATATTGGGTTTATAAATAAGCTTTAAAGGTGTTGGTAGACATAATTCTCACCTTGAATGGAGCCAGGCTAATAGTTTTCCCTTGCTTCCACTCTTTATGCTAAGCTAGGCTAACCATGTCCCGACTCCAGCCCCACACCTAAAGCTAACTGATGTCAATCTTCTCATCAGCTCTCGGAAAGACAACCAATAAGTGTATTTCCAAAATGTTGGAACTATCATTCAAATTAAATCAACACGCATCAAATCTTTAAGAACTACATGATTTGCTCCATGCTATGTCAGCATGTTGCAGAGACGATAAGGGCCGGTCATCAACATAACAAAACTGCCCCTTACTGTCTTCCTTGAGCACCCATGTATCTTCCCTTTTTTAAAATTATGCCCACCCCTTTCTCATGTGTATAACTGTATTACTGATCTAAACTCAGTTCCTCATAAATGTGCTATACAAAACCCCTGTCTTTGCATTTTCCACTAAATCATGTGCCTGTGTGTGTCACTAATGACTCGTTTTATTGTATAGTCTGAAGGACACTTCTGTCTGTTCATTGTGTTTGTGTTTATTTTATTTGACTTATATAGTGTATATTACACTTTTCTGCTGTTGTAATGAGTGAATTTCCCCATTGTGGGATAAATAAAATCTAATCTAATCTAATCTAATTTTAGGCAGAGGCTAATCGACCACCTCAGTAAAAAAGGAAAAGTTGAACTGACCTAAACACTACTCACACTCAAATCAATAATGGGTGCCCCTGCCACGCTGAAAGATGACCAGTGTGCAGATGCTAAGATTGAGGCATTATAATCTCTGAACTGTCTCAAATTTCATAATATCTATTATATACAGTTGAAGAAGAAGAATTTAGATCCTTCACCAGTATAACAGTGTATAAATACTCTGTTACAAGACAGAGAGAAGATTTACGACACAAAAATCCTACTTAAAGGTACAGTGTGTAGAATTTAGTTGCATTTAGTGGTCCAATCACTGCGTTGTAATCTCCTCACATCACCCTCACCTTCCTAATGTAAAGGAGAAACAACACTTTAAGGACCCTGTTTAGAGTCAGTATTTAGTTTGTCTGTTCTGGACTACTGTATAAATAAGGTGTTTCAACATGGTGGCCTCCATAAAGGGGACCCTCTCCCACTGTAGATGTAAAAGGATATTTTTTAAGTAATAAACATAAAAAGATTCTTATTTTCAGGTGATTATACATGCATCAAAACATAGTTATGAATATTATATTCCATGTTTGCCTTATTCTGAAAATAGAGGCCCCAAATCTTACACACTGGACCTTTAAGTAAAAGTACAAAAGTATTATCGGTAAAATATGCTTATTAAGGTATCAAAGTAAAGTACTCATTCATTACATAATCATATTGTTACTGACCTGGGGAACTCTTCATATTTCCAACAGAATGATATAATTTACATAACTTGAGAGTCAAGCTCACACAGAAGTTACACAAGCCGTAGTCAGCATGAGTAGGAGACAAATAATGATGTCTAAAAATCAACGCAGTTCCCCTTTTTAGAGTTAGAGTTAAGTCAAAACATCATCAGGTATTTAGATGTACTTAGGTACTTAAGAAGTGCCTTTACTGTGAAGTGAAAAGCTAAAGAGCGTTAAATTTCCAGTTTCAAAAAGAAAAGTCAAAATCTCTCTTTAAGGTAGATGAGATAAAGCGCTATTATCAGGGTCTCATGACTGTCAAACTCTTACTCTCTGTGTCTCTCTGTCTCTCTCCTTCTTTGTCAATGGCCTCTTGTGTTGTGCTGTGCAGAGGTTTTGGAGCATGTGCCTGTGTGTCTGCGCCCCGGAGGAAGAATGGTCTCTTTTGTGTACAAATATTCTATATAATATTATTCCTCTATTGTTGGCCAGGGGAAACTTGCAGCAGTCTGTAGAGGACCTGAAGAAAGACTGACGCTGTGGTTCAAAAAGTGTTTAAAACCTTTGATACCCCGTTGTAAGAGTAAATGAATTCTCCTCTGTGCTATGTTGTTGTTGTCTGAACCCCCTGAACAAAACTTTCTGACTCATGAATAATGAAGGGATTGCTCCTCAACTAGAAGTTTACTGCTGTCTGTGGCCTACACCATGTCGACTTTATTACAGTACAAAGAAGCAAGGACAAACAGTCAGCATTTCGTAATTCTAAGTGTTTCTCCATTTCCCAGAGGAAATTGGCAACTGACATGTCTGTTTTTCTGAAATCTCCTCTGTCCTTTGCTTTTTTATCACATAGGCCTTTACTGACACACTTTACTTTCAGTGGAATGGCTTTTCTTGTACAGTTTGTATCAGGGGAAGGAGTTTATCAGGTGTCTATAATGTAATCTGCTATTTTGAAGATTTCCATGTAATCGATCTATTTGTGTTAATCTTACCACACAGGGGTTCATTACCATTAAAATGAATAATAACTCAACTAAAAACTGAAAAAAGAGACTGATAACATCTAATGAACAATACCTAAAAGTAGCTTTGTGGCTCGGCAAAAAAGTGTTGTCACTTGCCAAAAAAAAAAAAACAACAACAACATCAGAAATGTGGACCTTGAATCGAAAAAAGATCCTGTTTATTATAGTACTAGAAATTTAGCTAGTTAATTTGTGTGTGTGTGTGTGTGTGTGTGTGTGTTGGCCGGGTGTGCATAGGACAATGACAGTGCATTTCTTGCTGTTTCTGTTGGCTCATGCTGGGTATGGGCAGAGAGGCCAGTGTCAGGAACAGGCGCAGGAACAGAGCCAACAAGCTCTGTGTTGGTGTGTGTTTAGGTGTGGGTGTGGAAGAAAGAGGATGTGTTTGAGATCCTGTATTATTGAGAAGAGTTTAAAAAATGATGAAGAATAGAAATATAGATTCATTCCTGCTTCAGCACTGATTGGATAGTATAAAATAAAAAAATGCGTTGGTGATTGTTAATCAAAAAGGCTTTATGTTTTTGGTTGTGTGTGTTAGAGAGGGACTATAGAGGAAGCCATCAGTTGAAGCTGAATTATTTATGTGTAGTAAAAGCGGTGAGGTGCTTCCTCCCACCACTGCTGAGCTGCATAGAACAGTAACCACATAGGCTAAAAGTGCACGCACACACACACACACACACACGCACACACACACACGTACACAGAGTCACAAGTCTTTCAGTGGTCTGTGTCATTATCCTTGATATTATATGGCATAGATAAAGTAATTGAAATGACTGTTTTAGTGCACCAACGATGTACTGGATTAAAAGAAAATGTGGGGGTAATTTAAGTTTAATTTTTTTTCATAAAAAATGGATCTAAAAGCTTTGTGTAATGTGCATGTTCCTGCAGGTCCACAGAGCCATTCAGCGATTTTAGTTTTCTGCCCAACACCAAACAGCAGACCGACAAAGTGAGCAAGCACAGTGGAGCATTTAACGGCTAAAGAGCTTGATATTTTCTCAGGAGCTGGTTAAGACCTAAAACAGAACTAAAACATGAGTGATTATTGGACTTCTTTGGGTGGACAGGAACACAAATCCAAATGATTGCTCGTGCTGGATGTGTAAATAGGCCGCTTGCTAGCAGGTTAGCCAAGTCAACTTTATAAAGTAATAATATATCAGTTGTGTTTATAGCTTCTGCTGGTGCCCCAAACCATGAAGCCTATCTAAAGTTTATCTAAATGAAATCATAATTTTACTAATTTTATTTAGTATTTTGTTAAGTCTGTGTCTTCCCACTGTTTTCTCTCTCTGCATTCCTGCTCCGTGTCAATGTAATGGGACCGTTGTGGCTTCACTCCTGGCAGGGTACAGAGAGGGGTTTCTATGGAAACGAGGCAGAGACAACGGACAGTACCTCAGCCGAAAATTTATTCTGTCCGAACGGGAAGGCGTTTTGAAGTACTTCAACAAGCATGATGTGAGTGTTTTCTCCCTCTGTCTATCTTTTTCTCTCTCTGTATTTGATCTGCAGGTCGTGCTGGCGTAGAAATAGTCACTCTCTCTAGGAATGTCCTGATTTCTCTGGTGAAATCTGGAGATTTAAAAAATTGGAGAGTCCCATTTCAAAATACATTCAAAAACACAATAGTGAGGAAAAAGAGCTGAATAGCACTTTCATAGACCATAATGCATGATAACTGATATATGGTAGTTGTGCACCATTTTCTATTTAGAGCACTTTGAGAAGGATATAAGGAGAGTCCAGATTGTACCACTGACTGTATATCTCTTCAAAAAAATGTCTTTCCTGCCTGCAGGCCAGAGAGCCTAAAGCGATAATGAAGATCAATACTGTGAATGCCACTTTCCAACCAACAAAAATCGGCACTACCCACGGCCTGCAGATAACCTATTTGAAGGACAACAGCACTAGGAATATCTTTGTTTACCATGAGGACGGAAAGGTGACGTGTGGTGCCTCTCTGTTGGATGTTTCATGTAGTGTGTGTATGTGTGTGTGTCCCTCTGGTGGAAATGGTTTGTTATTACACGTTGGTGTGTAATTTTTGTATAATCCTTAATAGCTAAAGGCTTCACAAAACTCACACAGAAGATGAATAATACTGTGAGACATCCCCCTTGGGCTAGGAGCTTTTCAAATAGCATTTTGAGCATAAATGCCATTTAGAAAGTCCATTTAGTCTAGTAATGATAGTAATGAGTGCCGTGTATAGTGCTACAGGTTAATTAGATGGTGATGTGTTAGATGATATGGCAGTGAGAGTCACTGAACTTCTTGATTTTCCTGTCTTGAAGGAAATGGTGGACTGGTTCAATGCCATCAGAGCAGCCAGGTTTCACTACCTGCAGGTGGCTTTTCCTGGAGCGTCTCAGTCTGATGTAAGGAAAATATGCACGCACATACATATGGTATATGTACATACATATATACAGGGTCATAGCTCCAACTGAGACATCACATGCTTTGTATTCTTTGTTTTCTCAGGATCTGGGAGTTTTGTCAAACTGCAGAATGTTTTTTTTTAAATTTGATTACTTAAGTATTTTTTTCCTAGCAAAAAAAAAGGCTTTGAAACACAATTAAGAACTACACACATATATATATATATATATGCACATGTACGCACGCACGCACGTACGCACGCACGCACATCATTGACTTTTGCTCCTTTTTTGTGTAGCTGTTGCCAAAGCTAACCAGAAACTACATCAAGGAGGGTTACATGGAGAAAACTGGTCCGAAGGTAATATATTTGTCTATTTTTTTTATTTTTCTGCAACATTTGTGTTGATAAAATATTTCTCATTTTTCAACATGATTTATAAGTTAGGGAAGTACTTTGCAAAGTCAATAAGAAAGTCTTGCAGAGCACGAAAGCCCGAGCTATTTATTTGCCCTTTGAAACTCTGAATGAATTGAGCTGCTTTTTCTCTCCTTTTTCTGTCCCACAGCACACAGAGGGTTTCAAAAAGAGATGGTTCACGATGGATGACAGGAGGCTCATGTACTTCAAAGATCCACTGGTATTAAAGCTGCACATGAAGAACCTGCTGAAGTTACACACTGTGACCAGCAGATGTTGCTATGCCTTTTTCTCTACTGTGCATCAGACTGGGACAGTGCACTTAAAAAACAGATAGTTAAATAGAAAACATTTACCCTTTAGACAGAATACTGTCTATCTAGATAGTTTGCATTTGTTAAAAATTGACATTTTGGCAGTTTGGTTTGTGGTGCTCAATGTACCAATGTGTTCTGCACCCACTTGCTTGAATGCCTTTATGCAGGCATATGTTACCTTCTGACTGTTGTGCTCCTCCAATGAATGACGCCTGGCTCTGCCATCCGTACGCTCAGGGCAATCCAATCTTTTCTCATCTGTTGTTCCCCCGTTGGTAGAATGCCCTACCAGTTCCTACCACGCGGCAACCTCCGTGGCTGGGAAATGAAGCCAATGCGAAAGTGCCAAAAACTGAAATTCCTCGAGCGAGATCATTTCAACCTCCATAAGCGCTTGTATTAATAAGACCAACATCAGAAATAAACCTTAGGTCTGCCGATGATCCACATCTTTGCAGATATTTAGACTAGCTGGGAGGCAGAAGAGGCAGTACAGCCAACATGTCATTGGTTCCTGCCAGAGCATGGGTGTCCCTCTCTGCCATCAAAAAACTCATGAAGACCCAGCTCTTCAGAGAGTACCTACTCTTCTAGAACTACCAGCAACTGGACGTGCTAAATCTACCCCCCCGAAACTGTCACTTGATTCTATGCAAGCAGTACTTATTGCTGTCCTAACATGCCCTTATCACACTTGATTGTTTCCTTTTTGTATGTCGCTTTGAATAAAAGCGTCAGCTAAATGACTAAATGTAATGTTAATGCAAAACAGCAAAGTTGTTAGTCAAAATAATTCAATCTTGAGTCTAATTTAATTTAGAGTCTTTATATTCATTAATGAAACAAATGAATAGTTTCAATACGATTAAGCTGTGTCTGTTTCTCCTCTGCTTCCAGGATGCCTATGCACGCGGTGAGGTGTTCATTGGAAGTAAGGAAAACAGCTACACTGTGCTTCCCGGCCTGCCGGCAAACACCCAGGGCTACCATTGGCAGTTTGGAATTACTATAGTGACCCCAGACAGGAGGTTTCTATTTACATGTGAAACTGAAGGGGATCAGAAAGACTGGATCGCTGCATTACAGACTGTTATCAACAGACCAATGCTTCCTCAGGAGTATGCAGGTAAATTGAACGTAGTCAAATTATTATTTAGATGATTTTTTTTTTTTTTCTCAATCTCCATCTAACATTTTCTGTTCTCTCTGCAGTGGAGGCCTATTTCAAGCACAAGCCATGACTGTCTTAGTGTTTGAAGAACTGTTAGTGCAGGCAGTGGAGCTGGAGGAAGAGAAGGACCTGTGATATGTGCTCGAGATTTCATAATGGAAGCCTTTATAAAAAAAAAAACATAAGGGCTACAGAAAAAAGGACCTAAAGGTGACTCCTTTTACTCCACCTGCCATCCTGCTCAACCTCACCTACATTATGTGTCAGACCTGTTTCGTAGGTAGTCCAAATCACTCCTAAGTTCATGAATGTTAGCCAAACTCACTCATATGTTATGCGACTCACATACTTGAAAGAGGTCAGTCATCCTGACCTGAATGTGCAGATGTCATGTGCGTAACTTGTTTGTAGGAATCAGAATTGTTGCTGCTCAGATCTCAAAAGTTTCTCTGTTCTCAGTAATATAGTATGATAAATATATGAGTACTTAAATAATTCCAATGTTTAATACAGCTGAAATAACAACTACATGTACAAACTGTGCCCTTCTAGACAATTATGTGCAGATTAACATGTCAGTAGTAAGGAATAATACATATATGGTCAGCAGATACTCATTTCTTTTCTTGTAGGAGTATAATATTTAATTCTTAATGTATTTATTTTTTAACTGTATAACCTGCTACATGCAGTTTGTAAAGTTAGTTCAAGCACTGCACGTATAACAAACTATTGCGCTATGCTATGCTTTTTGTACATATTCAAGCAGCTGAATGTAAACTGCTTTGTGTGACGTTTATTATCACAAGAAATGACTTGCGTTCATTTTTGTCTCTTTAGTAAAAAAACAACCATAGCATTTATTTATTTGAATGTGTATAATTATTTTTCCAGCAGAGGGAGACAGAGGAGAGTTTTTAAAATGTATTATGACTCTCCTCATTCGATGTACACACACAAACTCCAGGAGCTCATTAACCTCATCAAACCAGTGACTGTTGGTGTGCACATTAAAATATTTGTGTAAATGCTGAAGAGAAAGGCATTAATATGCTTTTTTAGCAGTATTACAATGAGCCTGCCATACTTATGTTCAAACTATGTGAGCATGCATCAGCCTTGCTTCAACAATAAATCTCCACCACACAATGTTTTGTAACTCTTGCTCTGAACACTGAAATGTGTTCACTATTCAAAGGGTAAAAAGCCACGTTACCTTTTGTTTTTATTGAAGTTAACTTTCAGTTACAAGAAAGAAGTTGCACATTGAAAAGTAGTAAAACCAAAAATTAGTACATTACCCTGAACATCAAGATTGGAAAAAGGTACAGTAAATACTGTTCAGAGATATTCCATTTCAATGGTTTCTATGTCTAAGATGAAATCTACCAAAGCAACAGTCATATAAAAAGAGGTCTATGCTTCTTTTAAGAAGACGACCAGGTTAAATACTGTTAACGGATTACAAGAAATGTACTGGTCAATGTTTTTAAGAAAACATGGCACTATATACCGCATTTATATATTCATGAATGGAAACTAAACAAACAGTAAATAAAGCAGCCTGCTAATGTTTGCACATTTGACTACAAATAAAACATTCAAAAAAGAGATATACGCATCTGTGTGTCATATACAATACTCTAGGTAACATTGCCAACAAACTGTAAGTCTTTATTCCTACTCACAGTCTTATTTACCATCTAAAGTGCTATTCTTCTTCATCTATTCTTCATCATCTTCATCATATTTTTTATTACATGCAGAAAAAAAGTATTTACATCATGTTTGTCAAAACCCCAATGTCTATAGATTACATACAGTATGTTTGACCATCTCTTTTTAAATAAAAACTTTAAAACCAAAAGCATATATATATATATATATAATTAAGAAGAGAGCACTTCAAGACTCAACATCAATCTCTAATATTGAAAAAAAATCCCCAAAATGTTTTAGGTGTGACCCATGCAGTGCCATGTTTGTGACGGTTTGTTAAACTACTGTATACTTCTTTCTTTTGCATCTAACATGAATTAAAATCTACTAGAAGAATCATGTATTGTGGCTAATGATGCTATTCTGTACTTCATATCCTTGTATACACAATAGCAACATCCTTTTACTTTTATGCAGAAGAAGTAATACATATTTCCAAATATCCACAGCTGAATCATGGAAATGCTTAGACTTAGAGTTTATGCTGGTGAGCTAAAGCGGCTGCAAAGAGCCTGTTACTGAATTAATGACAAACAATGAACCATGGACAGAAGACACTATACATCTATTGTATGAATATTTATCCACACACTGATCAAGAAGAGAACAATCAACTAAACCGTCACTGATCTTTCATAAATAAATGTCTTTACATGTATCCTGTGTCTGCAAGAAGACCAAGAAATGAAACCCCTTCACAATAAAACACAAGGTAATGCAATGCTGGAGTTAAAATATTATCATGCAGCTACAGTTATGTAAGAAAATGTCCATTAATAGGATACTAACTGAGGTGTGCAGCACATAACTTTGTCTTTTGCAAACCATAACCTGGGGCTACATTCACAGCTGCAGAAAGAGGTGGGTGAGGGAAAAGCAGGACACACAAGATGGAGTAGGGCAATGAAATGAGTGCAGGACAACAGATGGAGGTTGCGTGGACTGAGACGGGGAGGTTTGAGAGTGGAGAAACAGAAGGACACAAAGGTTTATACCTCGCTGGAGCTGACTCCTCATCTCTGATCAGGCCAGATATGAACACCTACCGTATGAACATGAGTGATCCATACACGCACGCACGCACGCACGCACACACACACAGATCCAGAGAATGACTACGGCAGGTTTTAAGACCTGCAGCAGCCTGTGCTCTTCATTTCTTTGTTTACGTACTCCTGGAGCTTAAACTTCTCACTGGGATCCTTCATAGACCGGTGTTTCAGCTCCCTAAGACAAAGGAAGAGGATTAAACAAAATGCAGCCACCCACCGTTAACAGTACAAATGATTAGTTTATGCCTTAAGTTGCTCCAAAAATTAATTTAGGAACCTGTAATGTAAACACAAATTTTCTATCATGTATTGTTTTTGAGAGAGAGACCTGATTATTGGTATTTGAGAAGTACTAAATGTATTTTTTAACAAAATAAAGCTCATCGTCCACTTATTATAGGCACATAACTTAGATGTTTGACCTTCACTGTGCAGATTATGACTCCAGAAGGCAGCTTTCACGTTATTCTGCTGAATTGGGAAAGTTTCTCTGTGCTCATCTTTAACACATGTATGTGTGACCCTAACAGTTTGTCGTCATCTGATCTAGTTTTGAGGCCAGTCGTGATGCAACATGCAAAGTACACACATGTGATGTGGAAACTTGAATCCTCCAGTCTCACATAAACTGATCATTTTACAAAGAGTCATTTCATTTCAAGAAAACTTTAATATTTAATATTTAATTTTAACCGTGATTTAATATTTCTAAAGTTTTCTTAATGACAGTAAAGTGCTGTCATGTCTTTATCTTCTTAGTATTAGTCTTAGTCTTCTTAGTAAACATCTCTTAATTAGAGCCACAACACGTGCAGAGTGAATGGTACTCACTTAGCCACAGCAGTGAACGCCAGCTCTACATTGAGACCTGACCTGGCGCTGGTCTCCATGAAGGGAACTCCGAACTCCTGCAGCAATGACAGTTTTTGGAGAGATTTACTCACGCAACAGGCTTTCAACAGGCTGCTACTTCTCTGAAAAAATTCAGGCCGCTGGATGAAAATGATACAGAAGTTTACAGCAGAACTTTACAGCACAATAGTGATCTTGTTTACTTTGGATAAATCCAACTGAGATGTGATGAATTTGTCTCTGTGCCTTTTCCTCTGCAGGGGAATTTGTCTACGCCCACAGTGATGATAACTAATGTGCTTTTTTCCACTCTCAGGCTGAGCCTTACTTAGTGGCACTTTATTGCTCCCACATCTGGACAGAATCGCTGGGCTGTGTGCTATTTGTTTTGTGTGCCATGATGTGGAGAGGTTGATAAAAATAAATGTTTTCTCCTGATTTCACTGCTTATATATGTGGCCGCACTGGGGTTTATGATAGAAGCATAACATTTTTATAGATGATGGCACAGAAGGCAGCAATCTATACAATAAATATTCATTATCAAGTGTTTATTATCTACAGGAGGGCAATATGTCTGAGGTGTCTTGCTTTTTTATGTTTCCTCATGGAGCAAAAAGAAATCAGAGATAAAGAGCAAGAGTGAGAATGAGAAATGATCTCTACATAATCCCACCTTTCTGGAATATTCATAATCTTTTCATCTGCCATAGAAATTTAATCAGTCATACAAATATCTACTGGGAATTACATGAAAGGAGAAAGCCTTGGCTTCATTTGTCACATACGCGGCCTTGATTTTACAGGAATTAAAAGATGAGTTCAACGATTTCTGGTTATGTAAGGTGCAACCTCTCAGTGCAACAGCTGTGGCATCTGGATGGGGAAAATTATGCCCATGTCTTTGTTAATTCTCTAAGATTTACCTTTGCAAGCCTCTCACCATCTTCTCTCTTCACCACCCTCTCATGAGTGGCATCAGCCTGGTGAGACAGGAAAAACAAGGTCACACAGGCGCACATCATGCACCAAACATCAGTGCTAAAATTACAACATCCACCCACCCACCACGGAGATCTGCTCGCTATTTGTCCACAGTTTACACGCAAGCCTTTCCTGGTGCTCAGGTCTGATGGCGGCTAATGAGGCAAGATTGGCTCTCAGGGTGCTAATTAAGGGCTGATATGGAGCGTGGGGGACTGAAACTAGACAGAGCTCCAAGGCAGAGACATCTGTTCTCTGTTCAGAAGGAGTGATGTGAATGGCAGTTATAGAAAAAAAAAAGTGTAACACTGATATTTGCAAATTAGCATCTTGAGATACTGTGAGATGTGTGTGTGTGCATGCATGCTTGAATTAATTAATTTAGATGAACTGTTTTGGAAATATTATTAGGCAAATTGTCACCAATGATTTACTGACTGAGCTTCAAGTTGGTTTGGTTCCTTTTTTAATGTACATACAGAGTGCTGATGCCAATAAACATCCAGGATTTTTTTCTCTCGATACATTACTTGTTTTTTTTCTAATTAAATATAAGAGTTATAAATAAGGCTGGTGAGATTCTACATTTTTGGTATTTTCAACAAAATCTATAAAAGACCAAAAACACACAGTCAGAGCCAACTGGTTCCTATGTTCCTTTCTAAAAAAAAGGCCAAATCCTTTCCCTAAAACAGCTGAGCACTGTAGTTTGTAGCAAATTTTACAACCAAGATCAGTGGTAACTATTTTTAGCTGTGGATTAATACACATACACCGCAACAGGATGACATAAGTAGCGTTGTCTCAAAAGACACTACAATTCACTGTAATGAAGTAACATGCCACTCAGTGGGACAGTGTGGCTGGCTCAGTGATGTGTTTTTAATCTTTTTTTGAAGACAGTGGAGCTTTAGTACACAAAGAGGAATGCATCAGAACTGGGACTTTTTCTTCCACTGTGTCTCTACCTATGTCACAAATATTTCCCATAATGCCTTGCCTTGTTTCCAAGCAGCATGAGCACCACATCCTGCTGGGCGTACTCATGGATCTCAGTCAGCCACGCCTGGTAACAATATAGGACAGAGAGACGACACAGAGAGAGAGAGAGAGAGAGAAGACAGGTTAGATGTTAGACAAGCAAAATGACAACAGGAGTGTGGAAACAGAACAACCTGAGATAAGACACAGGTGTGTAATAGACATAAAAAGGACTTTAGGGAAAAGAAAACATTGTCTGTGACTTGACAAGGACGAGCCTGAGCTTTAAATCTAATAACATGAATAAAGAGGAGGAGAAAAGTGTGAGCGACTACAGCGTTTAGAAGATGAATATGGGTAAAAAAGAGATAAAACAGAGACAAGGACAAAGATATAAAAGGGATAAAAGCAAGAATAAGTATTTGAGAAAGTGAAATACTTACAGAGCTATATAACAAAAACTCATTAGTTTAATCAACACAGTCGGCGCCATCTTGCTTTAACTACAGTATGTACACAGTGGGAGGATAAAGCTTTACGGGGGAACAAACAGCATCGCTGACTGTATGAACTCCAACAACACCTGAACCATTCATTCACCGTTAGTGAACATTTAATCAGCTCAGACAGACACCTGCAAACCCCTCCTGCTGAAATAATATCCCTCATCTCAGCACAAAGCTTAATTGTACCCACAGTGAATTACTTCACATTGGATTTCTGACTGGCTGGTGATCAATGCACCTTTTCTTTAGTAGTCCTTCTCCAGAGCATTTCCTCTCTGACAGCTCTCTGTAATTAATTCTGGTGATGACGCTGTGTTTGCAAAGGGATATCACCGGGGTCACCTCGAGCCAAAGGTCCTGTTAAATAAGATAAGTTAGGCAACGTCTGCTGCCTGTGAATATCAGAGTCTACGTATACGTGTGGTTAAGGAAGACTGTATGCACATGTCAACTGGAATCTTTATTGTAAACAGGAAGTATGTGATGATACGAAAAAAATGTTAGTATGATATCCTATGTCAAAATTATCTGGGTGTACATTATCTTGATAAATACTGAAAGAAGATTTTAAGCCAAACTAGCAGCATGACTCGAGAAATGTCACTTTTGTCCAGATTGAAATATCTCAAGAAATATTTGATGGATTTTCATAAATGTTTGTATATTTGATTTGACCTTCTGCACCAATGGCATATCAAACTTTTGACTTATCCAGTGAAATATCTCAACATTTACTGGATGGACTGGAACAAAAGTACAGTACGTATAAAGACTTTAGTGATCCTTTAGTGGGTTTTGAATTTTCTATCACCTATCATAAATTTTAGTGATCATTTAATTTATTTATGTCATGACATCATCACCAAAAATCTCAGTTTGTCCAGTACTTTGATTTATAAACAAATACCTGCAGAATTTTCACTGAAATGTCCACCTGCCTCAGCTGTATTTTGTACTTTTCACTCATTAGCAAATGTTGAATGCAAACATGCTAAAATGGTGAACGTGGTAAACATTTTAGCTGCTGCACAACCTGCATATTAGCACTGTCACTATGTGCATGTTACCATGCTAACCATTGTCAGTATAATGAGTAGGCAGAGCTTCGGAGCCTGTGAAGTGAAGTCAGCATGGAAGTGTCTTTTAACTCCATTCTTTCTAATGGCCAGCAGGGGGCGGTGCACTAGACTACACCAAAACACATGAGTTTATTACCCAACTTCTCACTTATTACCTTAGTAAACAGTTTCCTCATGAGTTTATGATCTATACATACAGAATGATGTTCATTGTGAAATGTATGGTCCCATTTAGAGAATAATAACAGAGTGTGGCTACTTTGTGATTGACAAGTCACTCTCACCAAGTCCGTCCAGGACAACATGCAGGTCTCACGAAACAAAGCCAGTCAACTCCACATCCAAAACGATGCATGATCCTCTGCAGGCTCCCGTGTTTTTCATTGCATGACAATGCTCAAACGTGCAAGTACTTATGAATAAAAGATCAGCTACCACCCCATCATACTGCTTGTGCAATATGTCACTCATTTTAACAAAAGATGTTAAAATGCTATTTGCTCATAAGGTTCTACATTTTATTCTAAAATGGTTTTCTATTTGTATTTATTTTCTGGAATAACAACCAAATGTCTTTACCCTGTCAGTAACCCTCTAATGTTCCTGTAAGATGTTAATTTATCTGAATAGCATTTAAAGGAAAAAAGAAACACAATAAAACTACAGACAAAAGAAGGAAAACACTTGAAGACTTGATTGTTTTGATCTAAATGCTTGTTCACTCTGGGCATTAATGTAGGTAAAATTAAATGAACTGTGCTGAAGTTTTTACAGGTTTAATTTAACGTGTACAACACTGGTGCGACTACATTTGCATTCATTACGATTAGCTACAGTTTCAACTACTCTGCATACACTGTTCACCTTCCACCACTTGTGTCCTCCTTAGTTTATTGTGTTGCCTTGAAATAAATGCTGAATCACAATTGATATGCCATGGATTTAATGAGGCCAGAGAGGTTTGGTCATTTGAGAAACCAGAATGTGGCTCGAAGGTTATTTAATAAGGCAGTGAGCTCCACCTGTGGGGAGTGAAGGACCGATTTAGAGAAACATTTTAAGACGTTTATAGAAAGGTCCGGCTGAGCCCTCTGTTATTCCGAGATAACGAAAAAAGATTGAGTTGGATTGTCTGAATTTGCATCCCTGGTGCTCTTCAGTGTAGTGCTGAAGGAGCGAAATGTTACTGAGGAACATTTTGTATGTGGATAATTACCCGCTTCATGCATAATTCAACTCTCATTCACATGTCGCTTAGCTAGGTCCGCTTTGCATTTTGTGCATCCTTTAAAAAAAATCTGTGTTTGTATGAGATAACCTCTATCAGTCAAATGTTGGTGTGGACATTTGGCCTTTGTAATAGAAAGTTATTGTTCACCTATCCAACTTTGCAAACTCTCATCCTCCCACAACAAGTCTACGGATAAAATCTGACAGCTTGCCTCTGAGTGATCTTCCCCATATGCTGTGATTACTGTTGATGAACCCATAGCTTGTAATTAGATCATTCATCTGTCTATAGCACACCCCACCTCATGGGTCATTTCACAGATACAATCATTGATTCCAGATGATGCCACTTATTGTCACCTATTACGGAAGCCTCCTCTTGTGTTATCATCACGGGAGAGGAATGACGTGCAGTGATTCGAGAGACAGCAAAAATGGATCAATGCACTCAGTGTGATCTAGAAATGATCATTTGAATCAGAGAGACGATACAAGTGGGTCCATTTACACAAAATACATCCTTGTCTGAGAGAGACTTGGCTGAGAAAGACACAGGGAGTTCATACCTGGCATTAACATCTCCTTGTGCGTCTCAAGTGTCTACTTGTGATTGAGCCTCGCCCCGCTCTATAGACAAATATACGTTAAGGATGTCCAAATGTCTCAAATGTCCATTACTGTCCAGTTCAATACAAAGATTCAGTTCAGGGTTACACTATTTCAGCCTACATGAGTCTCATGATTACCTGCACTGAGTCGACAGCAGCCCAACAGAAGAGACTCTACAAGGTGTGCTGGGATTTTACAGCTGAACTATATGAGCAGTACGCACACTTTTATTTTCTCTGTGTTGTAATACCCTCTGAACAGTTCACTGTTGAGTACCATTACATCTCTGTGAAAGGCTGAACAAAAAGTGACACCTTGCTGTCAATATATCATCCGTATGTTGCAAAGGCTTGAAACATGAGGCTCTGGAGAGCTGTATCTTACTGTAATAAAAACCTGATATCTGAACCTGCCTTTATTTCTCACATCTTAGTCACTCTCTTCACATTTATCTCTAGATTGTAGACACCGAAACTTAGACTTAGAAAGTTGTCTAATGTATAAAAATATGTGCTGGTTCTTGAAAATGATGGCAAGCTTGATTGCTAACAAAATGCAACCTGTAACCCTTGTGGAGCTGTGTTTTTCTTAATGTAGGCTCTCCTTCTGCCTCCTGTGTTTGAACTAAACTTGTGCAACTCTAAGCCATGAAGGGTTGCTCAAAACACTTTCTTTGTGCCTAAATAGGCAGCCTTGCAATACAACTATTGTGAATGTTTTGTCCACCTGAATTTACATAATTGGCAATGGACAAATTATTAGAAAACACTGCTTTTAATGTTTCTTTTAATTGTTTTATTTAGAAATTTTTTACTTTCAGTTTTGAGTCTACCATGATGCTAGCTGGCTTCTGGCTTCGATAGTTAGCTCCTTCGTAGTTGGAGTACAGTAAACTGTAGTTTACAGTACTATATAGATAAAACATAATTATTTATTATTTGTTTATCTTTCTATTAAGAACACCAGGGCTGGAAGCAGTTATATATCAATCTCCAAATAATTCTCATATATCCTCAGTGGCCATGGCTGAAGGAACTGGGTTGGGTTCATCTTTTATTCAAGACTAATACCTCTGGCCAAATGCTCAGGGAGCCAAATGTCAATGACAATGGGGCACGATGGAAGTGGCTGTAATACATTTCTCTGCTCCTTGCACTGGCAATGGCAAGCCCCCAAACAGTGTGTCAAATAAAATGCAGCTTGAAGTTTGTTGGTAAACCTTCAACAAACCCAGTCAAATTCAGCTGCTCAGTTCCTATTTTTGTACACCGATTTCTGTTCTCAGTAGTCTAAAGCGCTGATGAATTCAAATGTCAGTATGAAGGTTTGAACAAAAGTAACCCTCTCAGTCAATATTAACAAAATCAAAAGTAATTAGTTGCTATTTGCTCTAATATATTAGATTTTATGAAGCTAAAATGCCAAATGTACCGCTGAAACTCTGGCCGCCTGCTCAACGACAGACGATAACAATGGCAGAGACACTGCTGTGACAGAGAGAAAGATGGAGAGGCAGAGAGGGTGCCAAAAGGCAGCAAAATGTAGAGACAGACAGTGACAGTGAAAGACAAGACAAAGACTAAAGGATCTGTATCAGAGAGGAACAAAGATAAAAGCCAGGCAGACAGCTGCTGGCGGCTGCATCGTGACATTGGCGAGACAAGTTGTCACTGGCAGAGGTATGTGAGGGTACTTCTGATTTTGTCTGGTTCTCCTTTTGTTGTCAACGAGATGAAAAAGCAGGGCTGTGTCTAGATGCTACTAAATCCTCCACGCTGGACCTTTAAAATTGTTCAACAGACAGTGACAAATTACATTTAGTCTCGTTACTATAAACAAAGTCTTCTCGCACTAGAAAACTTTGAAAAGATTTTAAAGTGTTGAAGAGTTTTTATGAATTTGCAAAGGATCTTGCAGGGTCACTATTTATACAGCTATGACTAGATTCATTTTGAGATGTTCTATCATGCACCTGGTGGAAACTTACAAGCAGAAACAAAAGCAGCTTTTGGCCACAGTTGCCCTTGTGTGTGCATTTCGAGAGCTGCAGAAATTTCTGTCCACCTGTTTTCCTTCGCCACTCGATCGTGGTACAAATGGGAGGAAACGTCAAAGAGGCACTCTCGCTCGCTCCACAGCTCCACCGATTTATCCTCCTTTTCTACAGTCCAATAGAACCAAGACTTCATGCTCTTGCGCCTCCACAGAGTCCCCTCCATGTTTAGCCAGTTGTTCCTGATGGTGCTGTTCATATGATTAACGTCAACATTTGCATGAGCCGAGACTAAAAATCTCAGATAATATTAATTTGTTTAATTGGAACGTCCAGATGAGAAAAAGGCAGATTTAAAGGAGCAGTGTGTAGGGTTTAGTGACATCTAGCAGTATAGTTGCTGATTGCAACCCTCTCCTCACCATGAAACGTTCAAAAAATGCCAATGTTTAGTTTTTTTGTTTTGGGCTACTGTAGAAACATGGTAGCTCAACATGGCGGACTTCTTGGAAGAGGACCCTCGGCATCTGCAGACAAAAAAAGCTCATTCTAACGTAACAAAAACAAAACGTGTCTTATTTTTAGGTGATTATACACCAATGACAACATAGTTGTTTGCCATATTCTGTAAATAGAAATCCTACACACTGGACCTTTAAGAAAGCTTGGACTGGGTTTTACCCAATGACAGTATAAAGAATGGACAGAGCCTGAGTGACGTCACCCATAGGTTTCCAAAGCTCTGTTTTGAAGCCGAAAATATGCACCGCTGGATGTACTGCATCTTCCGCCTCCCGTGTAATCTAAATATTGGTAAAGACATGCGTCATCGGCAGGCCTGAGGTGGGTCGAATGACAGCCGGGTGCTCTAATAAGCCACCTGTAACAGCACATACCTGTCAATCAAGTGGCGACGCTGTTAATTACGCGCAACTTCGAGCCTTAATATCATCTGAATGGGTAAATTAAAAAACAATTCACCCCCCTCACAGTTGTCATGAACGTGGAAATTAGCTATAGAGACCAAAACCATTGCCTGAACCAGGCTGTAAACATGTTTATTTCTGCTGTGAAGTTGGACATTTTAATATGGGCGCTTATGGAGGTTGACTCACTTCTGCAACCTGTCTCAAGTGGCCACTTGAGGAATTACAGTTTTCACAGCACTTCTGCGTTGGCTTCATTTCCCAGCACCAGAGGTTGCCGCATGGTTTTACCTTACACCAAATGAACTAGATGATGGGAGCAAAACTTTTAGAATTTTAAACCAAAATTGGAAATTTGTCTGCAACAGTTAAGGCCATTACTCTTAGATCAGATAGTTCCTGATTAACATAAAAGGTTCAAAGGTTTCCATTTCTCAAGGCATCAGTACCTAAACATAGCAACTGGAACACAATCCAAACATTACCCATCATGAGATGCATTGTGTAGTTTTTGTATCAGGACACTTGTTATGTATTATTATTAACTTTAAAACAGAAATATTTCTAACATCACCAGAAAATCTGAATGATTTCACCAATGTGTTCTAAAAATGAATTTCTTACACTGCATCTCTTTGCATCCTATTAAAACTCAGGTCATACTTTGCTGAGCACAATAATGAACATGACTAATTCCTCAAGGAGCCTCAGTGTCTTTCCATGTGACACAACTTTCCCTCTGTTGCACTTTTATCTAAACAGATGTTTTATGGGTGGCAATGCTATTCTTGTCGACCTGCGATCAGAGTATTATGCCAAACAGACAGAGTGGAGGAGTCTGTTTTCAACAACAGGCGGAGTCAGAATGAACCAACCCAGAAGAGCACATGGAGAAAGTAGGACTTCTCCCCTGAGAGGAGGTTTAAGCTCCATGAGGCAGCTGAGCTAAACACCGTGACACCGTGTCGCTGTCTGACACACAAGGAAGACACAGAGAAATTCTGTCACGCTCAGGGCTGTTTCTTACAGAAAGAAATCAATATTTGATATACTCAAAACCAGGGTTTATAATGTTGCCATCTGCATTTTAAAATCTGTAAATATGTAATAAATACACATCATCAAGTCCCTTCTGTGTTAGAAAATAAACACATCATACAAAATAGAACCAAACAAAAACACCAAAAACAACAGCCTTGTGACCTTATGTCTGTCTGACAGGGAAGAGAAAGGCCTTTATGTTTAGAAACGAGCAGCTGATGTGTTGCCAGCAAACAGGGGTGACATGTCTCGATGACTGATGTCCTTTGAAGAGCTGCAGTCATAGAGTATGAGCATGAGTGAGAGTGAGACGTATACTGATGAACAATCCTCCCTTCTGTCGCCTCTCTACCAATTTGTTTTTGTGCCGTAGAAGCTGAAAGCGCTGACCCCAAACCTGTGCGCCTCCTTCAGTCAGCGATAAGTTTACTCTGTTTTAAACAGTGTTAAATAAACCGGCTTTTCATGTGGAAAGTGTCTGTTGTCATAAGCATAATTCATGTGAGTGACAGCTTCGCTTTACGTTAAACCAATCCTGTGGCTGAAAACTTGTCAAGAAAAATATTTTATATAGTAAAAAGAACATTCTGAGGAAAGTTTTTAAAGGGAATAAAAGGATTGCTTTGCTTGAAAAGTTTCTCTTCCCCTATTTACGTCCTTCCTTTACAGATATTAATGTGATTCAGCCTGGCGTTCTGACCAAACCGCAGAATGACAAAGGAACACAAGCACATGTTGCCAAAGGAAGAAAAAATTCTGATGAGCTGAGGATGAAACAAGGTCAACTCACAGCATTTGTCTTCTTTGGAGAAAAACCAAGCCAAAGGAAAATATTGCAACTATCCGTGCTTTTCCTGAAACTACAAGCACATTAATGTGACTCTTCTTTTTCAGGTTAAAGTGTTAACAAACCAGCTGAAGGCTTACGTTTTTACAGTCCTATACTAAACTATGACAAGCGTGATGTTGAAGTGCAGTTGATGAAGTATACAGTTTGCAGAGAATACCCTTTTTTATAAAGATGATTTTTTTTTATGGTAAAAATATTTTTTTCCTCTGTAGTTTCTCATTTCTAGTATTTCTTAGTAATGCACTGATGTAAGCATCAACCCATGATACAGACCTACTTTACTATTATTTTGCAGACTTCTAAGAATATACTTGGAAATCTTAACTAGTGTTTCCTTTTACTGCCTGCACTTTTTTAAAATTAAACAGATTTTCTGCACCAATCAGCAACCCTGCTTAGCCTACTACTGTCTGTTGGTGAGTATTAGAAAATGAATCTGTCTACTGTTTACTTGATTTAATATGTACATTTAGTTTGAGATGTTTTTGATTCAGCAGCTCTCTTTTTCTTTTTTTTTTTTACCTAATTTGTTCGAAGCTTTTGTGTCAAAATATGAGAAAAGCAGAGATATGATAGACCAATTGTGTTTTTTATTAGTGGCAAGTGGTCATGTCAAGAGGCAAATGCATTCATAAACCCTGCAAGTGCATGCCAAGACACCCACCTTGTAAATGAATATAAAAGAGGAAATAAATCAATAATTTAAGGCTTTCAATAAGTCATAAATGGAAAGAATGGAGTGGGGAAAATGCCGCGTACCAGCAAAAATGGAGATTCAGTGTGAGCAGACTGAAAGGTCTCAAAACTGCAGAGAAAAGAGCAGAAGTCATTAACCTGCAAATGTGCCACTTCACCACATTTTCATTATAATAAATTGATCCATGTATCGGCTAACCTCATGGCAGGAATGTAGATGCAGAAGTTCACTTTGTTGTTAGTTGTGGACCAGTTTTTGGAGATTGTGTGCACATACACAGTCCTCATTATCATGATATCCTCTGTGACACCCATGCCAATTGTTTCCAGAGACATGTGCTGGAGTGTCAGAGGTGGGTGTGGGGCTCAGTGCCATCCTGTCACTCTAACTGATATCTTGTCAGTCCTTGTAAACCCAATTCTTTTAAAAAATATATATGTTCTTTTGGTCTAAAGGAGCGTCTGTTCTTCTATTTCTGTTCTTCGTCTCTTGACAATCTAGACAGATATTTGAAATTTCAAATTCAAGTTGATGGGCCATGATAAAATAAAGAAGAAGAAAACAAGTGTGGGAAAGCTCAGAAAACACCTAAAGCTGTAAATAGAGTTGACTGACTTTGATACAGTCACACTGTGTGGGAGGAAGATGACCTCTGCTGAGATACCTCTACTTTGATCCAGTGTTTCTTCTTCTGCTGATATGAACCCAGTAACACCTTAGATCCAGTGCCAATGCCCTGACATGTTGCAGGTTTATTAACACTACAAATGGATTCTGGTGCAACAAGCTGTGTGTGCAAACACATATTACAGGCAGTTGGCACCAAACTTTTACAGCGCTGTTGCAGTGATGTACTTAATTGTACTCGAAAGGTATTTACTCACTTATAAATGTGCAGCCAATAATTTCAAAATACTGTATATTCTATTTCTGATTGCACTTTTTACAGTATGTATGCTTTAAATGAGGTTCAGTCCACATGAAGCAGTAAATCTAACTGAAAGCTAACTGAAATACGTATCTATAGCTACCTGTTTTCAGGTCTAAGCTGAAAACAGGACATTCATTTTATTGAATAAATATTAATAAGTGTGTAGTTAGTGTGTGTAAACATGCTTTCTTGCAAAAAACTTCCATAAATGATTTTTCTGGCCACTTTCGGGTAGCAGAATTCAGTACCTTTCAGCAAATAGTTACTTACACGTCCAGCAGTTACAGAGCAATTTGGAGTTTTGTCTCTGGCAACCTAATGAATGTAAGTCCAGTATTCACTCTCTTTAGATCTGTGTGTATGGGATGCAACCAACTCCTGAGGGAAATATCAGGCTCTTTAGCTGCCAAATGCTCCACTATGTTCACCAGCTAATCGCTAACTGTGTCTGACTGCTGTGAAATAAAAAGAGTAGGATTCATTGTCTGGGCACGGCTTATGTTTCATTGAAACCCATCAGACAGTAGTTGAGATATTTTAGTCTGGGCCAAAGTGGTGGGTCCGACATTTCTCATAATGCAACTTGATAGAAACTTCTGTTAGATCATCCCTGCTTGTTAAACGCCCACAGCTTCATCTCTGCAGTCTGCAAAGCAAGCTTTCTGTTAAAAAAGTCCAAGCTGAGATAACCGCTGCTGACATGACTCCTAAATAAAGGATGCAATAAGTTTAATCATTTCTTTTTTTTTACCCCCAATATTTTACCATTTTTCACGTCAGTTCATACAGTTTGTTTTTTGTTGCAGAATTTTTGTTATTAAAGCTGTTAGTTTGTTAAGGCTGCAGCTGCTGAGACTTCCATCCTTCCATACCTTCATTTCTTTTGTGTCGCTTAAAAAAGTATATTTGGAAAACACAAGAGCAAGATGCTGTTTCACAACAAATGTCATAATTACTCTGGATAATGCGCAGACCCTGCTGTGTTAATTGTTTTGGATTATTTGATTTGTTTTAGTCATCAGACAAAATGAATATAATTTGTGTTAATGTTCAAATTTCATGTTCGCGTAGAAGCCACCTACACTCTTTTAGAGGCCGCTTACTATTCTGCTCATACATATAATTGAAATCCTTTTTCACACTCTTTTCTTTTTCAAACAAAAGCTATAAGGTTCTTCTGCACGGATGATAAAATGATTGCAGGACTGTGATAAAAATTCAGAGTAACCACAACAAAAATAATGACGCCTCTGCATTTGTTCATGCCAGTTCGAGATAAAACACTCCAAAAAGACAAAAGAGATAGAGGGTGACAGAAAACCAGAGAGTTTTGTATCCAGTATGTGAGGGAGTTTATGTGAGTGTTTTTGTGAAAGATTAACAATATTTGTATTTGACTAGTTGTTTAACTTGGGACATAGAGAAAAATATATATCAGTGCACAGAAGTACAACTGGAAACAGAAAGGGAGCAGCTATATCTGCAAACCGAGGGAAACAAGAAGCTTTACAGAGCTGGGTTTTAGTGGGATCACATGTGTTCCCTGAAACTGTGGTGTCAATAGTTGCTGTAACGAACATGAAAAATGATACAGAAATAAACAAACAAAATAGACGACCATTGGATGACAGTGCAAGACCTCTGCGTGCAAGATGGTCTGATATATCTGTATCATATTAGGAAGGTTTTCTGACAAATGTAACAAGCAAAAAAACTTGTTTAACCGAGGGACTGTTTTTTCTTAATATCAGAACAACTTTTAGTGTAGCATATTTTAACTCTGACAAAAGTCCTAAGGCTATCTCAAAACAACATTTTTCTTCATCATGGCCTTCCAAACTGTCTTACCTTGAATATTTCTTCTTTTCATGCACCACTAACACCATCTCTTTATCAAAATAGTATAGGTTAATGGGTGATGGGAATGCAAACAATAGAACTAATACATGCCTGTCCTTCTTCGATACTCTTTGATATAAAAAAACTTGTAGACTTCAAGTTCAAAAAGCTCAAAGGGTGGTTGGGCACTTCAATTCATGACTAAGTTCTCTTCGATTTTTCTAAATAGTTCATGGTGCTTTTTGATGCTGAATGATGAGATAGAAGTCAGACAGTCTGCAAATCATATTTTCGGCCTGAGAGCGTCTGAACGGCTTTGACCTTTGTCAGCCCCCTCACAGGTAAAGAGCTTCCTTCTGCTGAGTTGCAAACTCTTAAAAGGCAAACTTAAAAGGCACTTTTTTAGTGATCAGGAGAAAAAGAGGTGTTATGTAATGAAAATCAGCAAGATAACGAAGAGATGGCCGTCCTTTTTTACAAACTCTCCACAACAAAGAGGAGCAGCAGTCAATCACCTTTGACATAAATGCATCCAGTAAGATGTTTCAGTTACTTTTATTCCCTCTGGGAAATTGAGTTGCTCCAACGACAGCAAAAATCAGACAGCCTATATCTTCATTCAACTTGTGCATGTTTGTGCGCACATGTGCGTCCAATCTGTTTTGTCACTTTGTAGCCAGACATCAAAGTAAATGGAAATGTCCACAGAAAGCAACTGAATACTGGTGGATCATTTCCCACGTTGCATCTGCAGAGCTACGCTCCACCGGCTGCATCATATACAACTACAGCCAAGGACAGGCAAAAATCTACTGAAGCAATCGAGCTGACATACTTATAATATTCCATGCAGGAGAACAAATTACAGGTGATGTTTGAGTGACAAGCTAATGAATAAGGATTACTGCATGTCATGCCCTTACTAACATCTAAAGAACATGGTGGTGTAGATTAATCCATGATGTGTTAACTTGCCTGGGATGAACTTCTAAAATGCCAGAGTCTCTACTGATTATAAATGAATGCTATTTAAATTCATATCACTGCATTATTTACTGACAGTTTCTCTCGTCACCATCTGGTGTGGTGGTGCCATGACATTTAACTAGCAGCTATGTGGTAGGCAGGTGGCCGTTTCATTTGAAGCCAGACCGTGCCCCAGGGACAGACAGAGAGAGATGAATGAAGGCACACAGACGAAGGTCTCATCTCTCTCATTGTTTTTATTGGGTTTCTTGAACACAGACGCGTAAGCATGGTTCGTGCAATCAGTGTATGCAAAAATACATGCAGAGATGTAAGAACAAGCGCACCCACTAAGTAATACATCATGTAACAATCAGCATCAAATCCAGACTGTTCAATAAGAAACTTTTTATTACTTGAAGAGAGCATGTATTCCAATCCAGCTTAGAGCTATTGATCTGCACAGTCAATATGAAACAGAGAGTTTGTGTCTTATGAGACTGCCTCACTGGAACCAGTGCCTGAGCGCTGATCAAATCTGATGTAATGAGAACGCTGTAGGGATTTTTTCGGTTTGCCTGCAATCAGAAGTGCTGTTTCAGGTCCAAAACAACTTGCTCAGGGACACATCAGCAGAACTAACATTTAAAAAAAAAAAAAAAAAAGTTCCTTTTAACAACTGTCAGTGTCTTCCAAAATCATTAAAAAAAGATTCACATGACAGATTTATGATCTGCCAGTCAATATTTTTACATTAATAATCAATGAGACAATTTGACAGGGATTACCAGTGATGAATCCACAGAAAATCATTACCTGACTGCCGTTTCATCTTAGCTCTACAGAGCAACGTCTTTCAGTGTGTTTTTTCGGTTATAACTATACTGTTTTGACTCAGTCTCCAGTGTCGTTTCAGCCACAGCAGTCAGCTGTTGCTGAGTAAAACCAATGACAGTATAAAGAATGGACAGCGCGTGAGTGATGTCACCCAAAAGTTTCTGAAGCGCCGTTTTGAAGCCAAAAATATGTGGCGCTGGCCGCTGCCATGTTGGCTGTACTGAGTGAGCAATAACATTTTTTGTACCACCCTGTAAACATGTTTATTTCTGCAGTGAAGTTAGACATTTTAATTTAAAGGGCGCTTATGGCGATTGACTCACTTCCGGAGCCTGTCCCAAGTGGCCGCTCGAGGAAGTACAGTTTTTAGCACTTCTGCATTGGCTTCATTTCCCAGCCACAGAGGTTGGCGCTTGGATAAAACTCACTGTATGCAATCTGTTCTGCACCAAATAGCTGACAGACATTGCAATCATCTGGTGAACATAGCGGAGCATTTAGCAGCTAAGGAGCTAGACATTTCCCTCAGGTGTTGGTGAACACAAACTTGTGGCACTGCTCCAAAGTGACCAAAATGTCTGCTTCCACCTTTCCTTCTGACAGAAAACAGTCATAATTCACATGGCAAAGGAACGTCCTTGTCAGGTTTTCTTTTTGGCCATTTAAATAAACGATCAATACTGAAGTTTTTCTGGTGAGAACAGACTCTTACCAACATCGCAACTCTGTCCAAGATCCTAAAGCTAATGGGCTGTCTCTCTAATCACCATAGTAGTGAGCTGCTGCTTTAGATTTCGGGAACTGCAGGTTAATTGGCAGACAGAGAAGACTGAATCATTCTGGTTTGACAATCTTTTTGATTCCCCTTAACGGCAAACGATCCTAGCTTTGACTGATAGCACCACAGGAGCCAGGCTGCTTTTTAACAGAGTAACCCAGACAAATGATTTGCAGCAGAGACCTAAATGGACTCTTATAGTCTCCCTGAAGCACTACTTCTGACAAGAAGACATTCATCACATTACTAAATGGCTTGTGTATTTCTGCTAGAATAGCTTACACCAACAAATACTTTCTTGTATTACATAAACAAAAGGCGGATTCATGGCGCTGACCATAATAAACTATATGAAACTTCTGAGTTAGAGTCTCTGATGTACTATAAGCTGAAGCATCTGTAGATTTAAAGAAATTAGATTTTTATTTTCAAACACAAGTATCCTATCCAGCTGAAAGAGGTTCGTTTTGACAGAGTCTCTCTTGCCTTATGTGTTAAGTCTTTCTCCCTCCCTATATGTCGTCAGTGCTAAATGTCTCCTACAGTAGCTGGGGAGACAATAATACACCACAGAGAGTAGCCGGTCTGAGGACGGAAGGGGAGAGAATGATTTGCCCCTCTCATTTCTCCCTCTCCTTCAGAGCGGCATTCATCACCATTAGCATTCATTAACATGAGTTAGTGCTCGTTAGGCAGCGGTGTGCCAGCAGGCATCTGTAGCTTGCCGCCAGGACTGACTGAATGTGAGAGTGGTGGTGGGATGTTGAGACAAGAGAGGAAGGAGGGAAAGCTAAGCAGGAACGGCAAGGATTGACATGGCTCCTAAGATTATCCTAAATTTATCTCGGAGAGACTAAAAAACAGCTTCAAAAAACAGACATTAACAGTCTTTGTGATGATGTGAAAAATAAAGACTATATGTATGAATAGAGAGTGATTTTAAAGTAAGTCTTTTCATATTTTTTGGTGTGTATAGAACAAATTTGTTAAAAACAAACAAACAAAAAAAAACACATGCCTGAGGTGGAAAAGTTGGTTTATTGATAAAAGCAAAATGTGAAGTACAAGAGATGAATGACAAACGATGAATGAAAGACGTACATGAAACATGGGACTTAAACATCCACAAAAGACATGAAAACATCAGATATGTGGAGACCTGGTGGTAACCTTCCTCAAATGAATACATGAAACAACCATAAAGGCCATAATTACATCATATTTTCTAAATTGTTTTTCACTGTTTGAGGTTTTATTGGTACTCTTTTAATTACATTTTCCCTCCCTTGTGAGAATAAGAGCCACTATTTGTTTAATTGCGATGAATCAACTCCTAATTACATAATGGTAGTGGATGAAATTCAATCAAACTTTGTGCCACATTTGGATAGAAACATAGCTAGTAAGTCAGCGTGCACAATACCAGGACCCTGAGACTGAAGCAGCTAAATTGAATTCAGACATCATTCATTTCATTATTTATGGCTTTTCCTACTGTGACATGTCAGTGTCAATGTCTTCTTTGAAAAATCTAGAACTGATGTCATACAGAGGGCAGGGCTAGCCTGAAATGAAATTATGAAATTAGCCACTGATACGACAAATCTGGGAGATTGGCAAGAGAGCAACAGTGGTAATGTTAGGTTATACCAGGCAGGGATGGTCCCTCAAGGGTGAATTTGTTGTTTTGGAGTGTTCAACAATTTGGAAAATCTTGAGGACGTTGCATCATGTGGCTGATTCCAGTCTTGCGGCTACAAGTGAGCCAAATCTGTCCCCCCAGGTCAGAGAAACAGAACCAACTTATTAATTATCAATAATCACATGAAACTTGTGACACAGAGGGCCAGGATGTCATGTTGTGGCCATGTTAGGTTGATTTCATGTTTTCACATTCACGTTATTGCATAACTATTGGATCAGTACTATTATGAGTTGTTACTTAATCAGTTATCCAAACAGAAGAAAATGAATCACCAGTTACTTTGATTATTATTTAGTCACTTATCAAGATTTACTGTTTCAGAGCTTTCTTCTATTAGAAATATTCTCTTGAAAATCCTTTTTGGTTTTGGTTTGTTGGTCGGACAAAACATGAAACTTAAGACACCATCTTGGGCTCTGAGATAAGTAGCCACATTTGTGACAACATATGTAATAAATAATTTCATTAACCAAGCATATTATTAAATAGATCATGGTTGTAGATAAATTGATAATGGAAATAATTGTTCATTGCAGCCCTAAATTGGATTGGATTAAACAGAGGACACAGTCTAATGACAAACTTTAGACACTATCACATTAAGAGCATACTAAAAGGATTATAAACTCATACATTGAATAATCCAGGGAACAGTGTGAAGGACAGTATGAGTAGACAGAGCCTGCAGCAGTGTGTGTTGACCATGAAGAGATAAGACAATGGCTGAAGATGGTTGACAGTTCCTCATTCTCCTTTCTGCCCAACATGTCAGTGCCCTTCTCATCTACCCCCCTCTCTCCTTGAGCTCCTGTTCACATCTGGAGCTAAAGGAGCACATTTTCTCTGCTTTAATTATCTCTCAGGGCAGATGGGCACATCATATGTGTCTGGCAGAGACGGCGGTGACAAACACTCTTTCCTTCCCCTAACAGCCCGCTTGCTGTTGTGAAACAGACATTTTTTCTGATGGCCAGTGTCAATTAAAGCCCTTGAAAATTGCCAACCCCACTCTTGCAAGGTGCACTTAATGCACAGAGGGAAACAGCAGGTATGATGACATAGTGACACCAGCTGGCACAACTTCAGTCCATCTGACAGCAGTGGTACTATGAAGGAGGATAATGGAGATGATAGATGTTTTGAAAAGCTGCCATTTTGTGGCATTACATGCTGCTGCTCAGCTTTTTTTTTACTTTCACTACAGCAGGACTCTAAAAACACATTAATTTATTATTGATTAAGATACGAATTATTTGTTTCATTTATTGAAAGAATGTACTCACAGTTCAAGTTCTCCTCTGTATCCTTACAAATCCTCTCTCCCTGTGGTGCTGATATGTATTTCTCTTTTTTCTTTTATTTTTTAGTGCTTCTGGTGTTGTCTGTTTTTGTTTGTTTGGCTCTATACTTTCACAGCTTGCTTTAGAATTTTCATAAATATAAGTAAAAATGAATCAAAAATAAAACAATAAGGCACTTGAGTGAAAAACCTCAGTAGCAAACTTACCACAAAACAACTCACTTATCTGAATACAACAAAAGGCCATTAGAGCTTCAAATGCATACTGCCAAGTTTTTTGTCTCAAGGTGACTATGTGCTCTCCTATATTGAATTTTCATTTTCTTTTAATTAGCTCAATCAATAGAGGGAATGTCTGCGCGCCAAAGACTAGATTGTGATTTGATTTGTAAACGGCTGCAGGACAGATTGTATCAAACTGATTTTATTTAAAACGTTACATGGCCACAAGTTTCTATACAAGCATCTTTTATGAATCCTGATCATGGAGGAAATCAAATTTTGTGTATTAGTAAATGGTTTCCTTTGCATGAGTGCTCAGGTTATTTCCTTCATCTTTCATCTGATCTGTTTTCAGTGTCCCTGTTGCCTGAGTGCATACAGCCACAACATTTAACAGCCAAGTCCCAACTAGTAGGGACAGGCGCCACAGTGGCTCGGTGGTCAGCACTGAGTTAACCCCACCAGGATTGACTGTGACCTTTCTGTGTTAAATTTTTCCCATGACATTTCCCTCCTGCACTCTAAAAATATGCATCTTATTGGTATAGACCAAGACACTGGCCACAGAACTGGAGTCAGTCTCTGGGCACTAAAAGCCAATGGAAACCCAAAGCCACAACAGCCTTCTAACTATGTAATTTAGTCTTGTGTGCATTATAGTAAGCAAAAGTATTAGGAATTAGTATCCAAATTTGATTTTATTCCAGAATCCAGATTCAAAATAATGTCCTTAACATTTATGATGCATTTAATTCTGCAAACTAACCAAAAGAAATTCACATCAGCTGTCCCACAAAACAAACCCTCTCTGCTCTTAGTCACTCTGCCTCAAAGCCAGCTGGAGCTAAAAGAAACCAACTTTGCTATGTTTAGTGAAATAGATAAACTCATAAACTGTCAAGAAAGGTCCTTATTAAGGTTCCTTATTAAACAAAAAAATACAACCGTACACCTTCTGAATTCAGCTCAGATTAGCGTAAGTGTCCAACAGTCTTGGTTAGCCTCTCTACTGTTCTAACGATCACCAACTCTGGTTTGGTCAAACACAGCTTCAGTTCCCAGTCGGAATAGGATGTCTGACAGCAAAGTAAAGCCTTGAAAATATTCCAGATATATCATACACTTCAACTGAAATGGCTAAATGGCGAAAATTCTGCCTCCATGCCGAGGGAGCTGTCAATCAAAATGGGATCTCCACTGCCTACACAGTTTTGAGAAATGGTTTGAACAGCAAAATGAGCTGGTTTTTTTTAATAGTTCTGAAAGATTATTTTCACTCAATGTTTTATGGATTCTTAATGGCACATTCAACTTTGATATCATATATGCATTTTAATGATTTCCAGCCACATTTCCAAAGGCTTTTAGATTAGCTGCCCACTGTTCCGATGATGAGTCAAAAGCAGAAGACAAATTTCCCTGCAGCAACAAATAAAATATAAGTTAACCCAACTAAATTGCTTAATAAAAGCCATCCTTTGGCAGATATAACCCATCATATCTCTTGGGGTTACCATCTAGAATTTCAAACACAGACTTAATGCTAAAACTTGCTGACAAATTCACATAGTACGTGTAATTGACTGCCAGTATAGGAGAGTATCCACACCAAGTCACATTGAACATCACTTTGAATCCCTTGCATTAGAGTGGAGAAAGAGAGAGGGATGCAGAAAGAGACTGGAGGTCTGCCAGATGACTGGACAGTTGAGCAGTCCCTCTGATCCAAGTTCTAAAAGCTGACCATGCTATCCTTCACTAAATCACATTCAATCTCCCCCATTCCTCATGTTCCCCATTTATTCTGCTGTTTTTCTCTCCTCCTTGACAATGAGACAACAACTTCAGATTGCTCTCTGCTTGTTCAAGAATCACGTGGGCTGACTTTGATAAGAATGTGGGTTAATGATGTTGCAATAAATGACACTGACAATGAAGCAGTCATTACAAAGCCATATCATCCAATCATTCATTCTCTGGTGTATCAGATGTTACTGAGCCCTTTGTGACAACACTTGTGGCCACAGTCTAGCCAACAGCCTCTCGCTCTATAAAATCAATCTGCCGGGCAAAGATAAAGTTAATTAAAATGAATAATTTCATATTACCATGTCAGGCGTGACATTTCTTTTGAACGAATAACAATGTCTGTTTATGTAAAGTGTGAAAAAAAGTGAGAGGTTGCAGGATCAAACAACAAAAAAATAAGAAAACATTCAGAGGTTTCTAAGTAGTTACAACAATTACACAATTACAACAAACAAAGCGCAACAAAAGTGTAACTTACCTGTATGTTGTCAAAGGATGTTTTGTTGGTGACGTCATACAGCAAAAGCAAAGCTAAAAGAACAGAGAGAAAAAGTGAATCGTTTCAAAATTTATGACTCATTTCATATTGTAAAACGGTTTGATGGAAAGGACACTTTCAGTGAATGTTAAATTTAATCTTTCACCTTGATGTCTCAACTCCCCTTCAAATTAAATTATGAAAGAGTTCATTTTCACTCTGGGCATTAGATTGATTAATTTGAATTCTCTCTCTTGGCCAGAGTCCTGCATCACAATTGGCAGGATAGAGACAGACCAGAGTTAAGACTTTAGTTGGTAAATTTACTGTACATAGCATGCTGTTTGGCCAGTAAAGACATGTCGCTGAAAATGGCCAGGCCAGGGACATTGGTTATATTGGACACAACTCAACCTTGAAGAAATATGACAGATTGAGCTTTGGTTTTCTTCCCTTATCTAAAACTCTGCCGTCAACATGACATGGCTGTTCTAACAGGACTCATGTAACCTGTTTAAAGCCCTTTTGAAGTGACCGTGAGCAGTTTTTCCACCAGCATCAGCCATGCCATTCTTTATTTAGACTCCATTTTGTCCATTTCTTTACACTGATGTTTTATGAAATGGTCAGAATGAAAACACTACATGAGTACACTGCTACATGGTACTACAGTAGATAAAATTTGAAATATTTTATGAATAACCTAGCAGCATACCTTATTATGACCTTGATTCAAATAAAATAATACATTGATACAAACAGTATATAATTAAGTTTGTTAAAAATTCAACTTAACAACGTAAATGATACAAACAGGAGAAAGAGCCTTTTAAACTGTCCCTCTAAGAGTTCGCCCAGGGATTGAAGGCATTTGAGAGGCAGCAAAGGAAAGGTGGTCCCAGAAGAGATGAGTGTGGTGCAGACTAATAGCTGTGTAATAAAGTTCTGCTCGACTTGTCCTGAAGGTGGTTCTCATTCTCTTGCTATCTGTTATCACTCAATGGTTGAAGTCATGACAGGAAAATCATAAACTTCTACCACTGTTGGTAAGGGTGTGTGTGGATTCATGTGTGCCTTTCTGCCAACTTGCATTAAACATCCTTTCTAAAAGCCATTATCTAATAATAATGTTTCAGTATCTGTAAAGGTCAGCCTCAATTGTTATATGTAAAAAAAAAAAAAAAGAGTTAATCAAATCAGTCATTTGCAGTTTAAATATACAGAACCTCTGTTTTCTTTTGAGTGCCAGAAACAATGGACTCAATCAAGAAGTCTCATTATACGTGAGATGCACTGGCAAATGGAACAGTGAAATTGAGGCTCGGAGGAGGAGATTGCAAGCACAGAATAGACAAAGGCTTGATGAGAAGGGGAAGAACAGAAGCTGAAATGAAAAGCAAAATGACAAAAGAGACGAAAAAGCTAAATTGGTGAGACAGAATGACTATAGTGATGACTGAAGTGGAAGATAAAAACAAAGATGGAAGATCCGCAACAAGAATTGCAGAAAACTTTAGGATGAGAATATGTTTGTGTGTCTCTTCTTCACATTCATTCAACCAAACACTTCGTTTTCAATTTCACATCTGTAATTTAATTTACATCATTTGAAAAGCTTTAATTTGTTTCTCGCCTCGTGCATGCTGGATTGTATGAAATCTTTTTATAACGTCACTTTCAATTTGAGCGTCAATGCTTTTCACTTAATTAAACACAGCTTTATAAAGCAGTGTAGATACAGGATTAGTACATCAAACATTATTGTTAATTAAGCCTTGTTAATTAAGAGAGTTTAGGAAAAGTTTCCAGACACACAAACAGTATTTTTTTGTGAAGCCTCAATTAAACCGTATTTGTTAAAAGTCAATAGATCATTTCATTTTAACCCATTAAAAAGTTGATGATTACCCACTTAACCATCTCCAGTGGTGTTATCTGTTAGGTGGAAACAATGCACACTGTTAGGGCTTGATGTTGTACAATATGTGGGCATTATTTGTATGGTTTTAAATGTGCACAATCAAAACAGGAATAAAATGAATTCCTGTTTATTACACCTACTACAAAATGGTGAAATTTAGCAAAAATAATTGGACTAAATTTCCAGACCTTAGTAAGGAATCCCGTTAACTGGATTATCTTCTACCTGGAGTTTTTCTCAATAGCTTATTTCCCCAGATTTTCTTCAGGTCCTTCAGCATTCAGCTTAAGCATTTTTTTTTTAAATCTCTAGATTCTACAGGAGAGGCGAAAACAAACAAATCAAAATCCAAATGAAAGAAATGAAAGATTTCACAGTGGGCATTAATTTGTATCTGAGCTGAGCGAAAGAAGGAAATCTATCTGGGTAGAGATGACCAATATAGCACAGGTCCTTTGTTCATTAGCAAAGAGCCCTCAATCATTCTGGGATGAGACAAACAATGTTTGTGCAAATTACTGTGTGAGAATAAAGGCCATATTGTGGGAATGTGAACAATCTACCACCATGTTGTTTCTTTTTTAACTCAGGAAACTGAATGCTTTCGTTGAGATGAAATGTTTGGCAGACTTTTATTTTTTATCCAACAACCTCTCTGAGCAAACCTGTAATTTTGTTTTGTCTGTTATTTTTTTGTCTCACTCTTCTTTTTTTTTTTATCACCGTCTACACAAATGAGCTAAGATAAGTATAGTCTGCAAAGTAAACATCCTGAAAATGTAAACTAAACAATCACTGAATTTTCCACAAGAATGAGCTGAAAAATATCTGATGGCTGTCTACACCTTTTCTCCCACACAGCAGATACAGTGCATATCTACCAACATCTATAATAATACTCCCTACAAGCCTCTCTTTCCCTCTCTCCCTCTCCTCGGTCCTCTTCCTGAGCCTCTCCTAATTCAGCGTCCCTCCACCCTCCCACACTCATCCTCTCTCTGAACATACTCGCACTTTAGCTCTGGATTTTCTCTGCCTGCAGCTCTGCTCCGGCCCCCAAAAATGTATGGCAGCGACAGTTAGCGCCATTCATCATGTTTCACCTTGGGGTTTGCATTTATATAAAGTCTTTCTAGTCTTCCGACCACTCAAAGTGCTTTACGCTACATGTCACACACATTCATACACTGATGGCAGAGGCTGCCATGCAAGGTGCCAAGGGCTCATCAGAAAGTCACATTCACTCTCTCACACACACTCACTGACGGCACAGCTTTCGGGGAGCAGTGTCTTGCCCAAGGACACTTCGATATGTCATGCAGACTGTAGGGAGCCAGGAATTGAACAGCCGATCTTTCAATTAGTAGACCGTCGTGTGTGTTTGCATGCCAAATGTTGTGTGTGTAAATGGATTTACGATTATAAAAGTACTGCTGGCAGACTTATCCTTTAGTGCATAATAATGCCACTGTCACTGTCCCCATAAACCCCATTACACATAAATACAACAGTAATAATCCATAAAACAGTTACCCACAGCTGTCCCACGTCTTTTTGGGACTCTGAGCAGAATGTGATGTACGGCCCTTGGCATTAAACCCAGTCCAGTTACCTCGCCTTGACTTATCTTGTTTCTCGTGGTTGATGTCAAACCAGCCATCAGTGATCACTTTGGTTCTATCAGGTTCAGAACTATCCATTTTTTTTTAGATCATATTTAATATATTTCCCTGCATTTATTCTTTTATCATTTTAAGTCACAAATACATTTATTTGAGCAGGACTAGTTTTTGGGATAAAAGATAAGAATCGACAAGATTAAGCATTACAGTACTAATGTTAGTGTTGTTAATGCTAGCCAACAAAGGCAGTAGAGAAAAAGACTACATATTGATGTAAATAATGCACGATATGAATATTAAAAAATGTACTCTGGTGGTTCTGGTGAGGAATGCTGAATGTCAACATAACTTTTGTTTGTTAACAAGAAAACCACTCTGTGGGGTAACTTTAAGTAATTTTTTCATGAATTACCTTAGACACCATGGTCACTAAGAAAAAAGAAGTGTTATGTGACATAAAAATATTATTAAAAATATTCATATTACACCATTACTCTTCCTGCATGTGTGCATCATTTTCAAATTCTACAGAAAAATGAGCACCACTGTCAATGACAAAAAAGAGACACACAGCAGTTAAAGATTCAGATAAAACTCAAGGCATAGCTGGCGTTTCATAAAAATTCTTGTACTGTGCAGCTAAACAAGGCAAAAGTCACCAGAGCTTACCCTAAAACCTACAACAACTACTTGCGTTACACGATCAGTTCACTGGGGATACAAGGGGAGGACAAAAGTACACTTTGCAGAAAGAAACTAAACTTAAACTCGGAGGCACACAGCAAGACCGACAGTATTGAGCTTGCAAACAGTATGAAGGTAAGCAGGTAGATCAAAATGTGCCTGCTTTGTACCACAGTAGTGGACACTTTGTACAATACTTTAGAGATTTCAAAAGCTGAAACAGTGTTTCTTTGGGTTAGACAAAGTCTGAAACATTTTAGGCTTGGTATCGACATGGGTGTGCAAATGGAGTGGAGTATGTTTTAGAGGCTATTTCTAATTGTTTTCTCACTCGGTCTCCCTTATCAGACAAGTGAGAAGTTGCTTTTAAAAAGGTCACACCTGTGACGTGTGCAAATCTTTGATGTTACACTGTGCTCTGTGGTATAGATGGTGCAGCTTATCCTTCGATATGCCTCATGGTAGTAATGGAAAAGTAATTGAAAATCCTCACACTGAGATGTCTAAAGCTACACTGCAAAGATGTGTGATGTGGTTTTGAGAGGAAGATATGTTCCCAGGCGCTGTGCCTGAAACTGGACCTGCTAAAAGTCCTCCAGAGTCTCCTTCCTCTAGGAGACAGAGACAAATAAATCCTGCTATAATTACGCAGGCTAACCGCCAAACCATGACATGCATAATGAGGATAATACACAGACACAGATCATTTACACTTATTAAATCATGTATGCATGGAGTCGGTCACACACAGACACGCACGCACAGCTACACACACACACACACACACACACACACACGCACACACACAACCTGTCCCTGCTTAAGTTGCGTAAACTTAAATAGATTATACAGACGCAGATCCAGATGGTAAAACTTCCCTTTGATCACACATGGATTCCTGACTGCCCAGACATTAAAAGACCAAACGAGGTGATGCATTCTTCATACATATGAGGACAAAATGACAAACACATACTGCAACACTGTGTGAATATCAAGTACCAAAAGGGGAGCAGAGCCACCATTTGCCCCCTCAGAGAAAAGTCAGTCCAGCTTGGAAAGCTGCTGTGTGTGTGTAAAGGTAAAATCCTACATTTCATTTCATATCAAGCTGTTATTTAGCAGTGTTTGTGTGCGTATGATCTTGGAATAACAGCATGAGAATATTGTATTTACACTCTGGATCTAATCCTGTATAACAACTTCATAGTCCTGATTACTGTTGTTGTTGATAAAAGACACTGTACTGTTTGTGTGATTTATTTAGCTTCCTCCTAACATAAACTCACCTGAACAGATAAAAACACAAAAAGACTAATAACTAATTATTGGTTTTGGTGGAGGTTTTGTGTCTCATACGCCAGGTTATGTGGATTTGATTCAAGATATTTGAGCAGCTCTGTCTTACCATCTTTGTAAGCCCACGGTGGAGAGTTGCCACTAACAGCTTTCTAAATTAACATGCATGCCTAATAATGACATCAACACAGACGTACAGACATGCAGATTCATAGACACACACACATCGGTGAAGACTGATCATCAAAGAGTCCTGTGAAATCTGAATGTATCATCCTTCCATTCCAGGAAGGATCTTCTACACCTTTACTCCAACACCAATTATAACTTGTAGAAAAACTTTCCAGGTAAAACAGTCTAACAAGAATCCTCCATTTTATTGTGCCTTTGTGTTCAGTGTGTGTAAGTGTTTATATTCTAGAGCTTCATCTTCACCTGCCATGTAACACTCATCTAATCTACACTCCACGCATCAGGTGGTAAAAACAGAAAAAGACAAAACACACTGGCCTAATTTGCATGTCAGCGAACAGAGATTGTTTTTAACTCAGAGGAAAACCTTGTCTAGTACCACACTGTCAAAACTGTGTACCGGTGTGTGTGTTTGTGAGTGTCTCACCATGGGCGTCACGGTAGTAGGCATGAGTGACACTGCGGAACCGTTCCTGTCCGGCTGTGTCCCAGATCTGCAGAGAATAAGAAAGAAAGGTAATCACTGAATAGAGAAAGAAAATTTCTATCTTTTTTAATAAGTCCTCTGTTTGCCTAGTCTTGCTGCTGAAGCTCATTATGAAACTGTCCATTTAATTTACCCCTGTGAAGTCTGGAATATGGAAATCGATATTGAACAGTGTTTTATGAATTAAGCACTGAGCAGATCTGTACTTAAGCTGCATTTATAGATTTTTGTGGCCATTTGGGGCTAGCACAGCAAGCTGTAAACACAACACTGACATATTAATATCATGTAGCTTTTATGGCAAACTCAGCAAGCCGTTACCTATGTACACATCCAGCAGACATTAATTAGGTGTCATGTTTACTTCCACCTGATTAATGCAAGTCCAATATTTTCTCTTTTTAAGCTGTTTTTAGTCTCCACCAACTCCTGAGGGACATATCTGGCACATTTAGCTCCTTAATGCTTCACTATGTGCACCTGCTAAGGGCTAATTTTTTTCATTTTGTCATTTGTTGGGCTGGGCAGGTAGCATACAGTGGGTTTAGGGAATGCACTAAGTGGAACAAGATATGGTGATTATTCTCTGTGAATTTATTACTGCAAGCAACCATCTTTTACATTACTCATAGTAATTCGATCCATTGTTAATATAGAAATATTGATTAGTGTAGATTTAAGGGTACAGCACATATTGTATTTATTATTTTTCCCATCATTCTTAACGTTTAGCTCAGTCGGGGTCACAATATTGAATATGAATCCTCTGTGGTTGATGCCATCCATCTCATTGTCCAGCCTCAGTGGAAAAGGCTAATTAAGTTCTTCTTTTTTTCTCATCAGGCAGCACTCTCTCTCGTCACAATTTGGCTCCAATGGCAATTACATTTTCTTCTCTCCTTAGAGCAGACCTGTGTGGGTAGGCTGTGCCCTACACTTGTTTTTTTGAATGAAGAATTTAGTCCCTTGATATTTTTTCAGCATTTGTTTTCTGGACACTCTTTTCTTCTTTCTCTCTCTAATACGTGTCAGCTTTGATGATTTGTCTCCTGGGGCAACTGGCCCCCTAGGAACCAAGTGGCAGTAATGAAGAATGGCAATTACGGGAGGAAAGATAACTCTGTCTCTCTTTCTGTTTGTAGGCTACAAGCTGCTCTGCAAACTGACTTTGAGTCAATTAACCCCAAATGAATACATCGCAGGGTAAAGGCCTGCTACAGCAGCTTCAATCAACCCCTAATTAAGATTGTTAGGGATGATTCACATAATTACTTGCTCTGTTTGACAGAAATATCAAGCATACAACAATGCCGAGTTGTTCTCAGTATGGACATCAATTCTTAAGACAGTGAAAGAAGCATGGAGTGGGGAAGAAAACCCAAAGCCTAATAGAAGATATTCATGGAGAAGGATAAATCCGTCTTATCTTTTAGGTACCTATTGTATCAAGATCATTGATTGTCCTCACAAAATAAGGCCATCGACAAATCTCTACTTCATCTTGTGAGATTAGACACATGCATCAGCTAGATAAATAGCAGGCGCTGCTAAAGTTAAAATGGAGGGGGTGGAAACATGACATGACAGGTAGCTACAATGCCTCAGGGTTTAGAGTCTGGTTCTTATTTGGTTGACACCTTCCTCTTGACAATGATTCTTATAGACGGTTGTTTGATGATTGTCAGGATATATTCTTACCTGGAGCTTCACCTTGACTCCATCAATGTTCAGGACTTTATTCTGGAAATGAAAGCAAGAAATCATAAGTGACAGTACCTAAATTTAAGCCTTTTTTCCAACTAGTAATACTTTTTGTGGTGTATGAGAGAAACAACTTCAGGTGTGAAACACCTGTCTGAACAGTCTCTTCCTCTCATCTACCAGTCACACTCCTCTCTCCTCTTCCCATCAATATTGCATGTCTCCACCTCACTTTGGCCCCTTTTGATGAAGCCTCGCTTCTTTCCTCCTGAGGATTAACCCCTCTGCCCTCCTCGCCTCCCTCCATCTCTCCATCTTAAGGAGACATTCCTCTGATCTCAGCTTCGATCTGTTCCACCACACAACGGAGTAAAGCTCAGCCAAAAGGACATGCAGTTTCCCAGGTCAGAGGTCGACTCTGCCTTGATGGCTAGACAGACAAAGGTTAAATGACCTACCATCAAATTAAATCCAGTTGATGGCAGAAGTTGCTTCCGGTGAAAAATAACTAGACTAAATGTAACATAGAGATGCTCCTAAAGGTGCAAAATGTGCTGTATGCCCATTTGGGTTTTTTTTCAGTATCAGTTCTAAGAACAAGAACCTCTATCTCTGCTAATGTGACTCTAAAATTGTTGCTATTTAAAATAGCTTGTATCTGTAACACATTTCCGCATCCTACCACCTAAGTCGAGATGTAACTCACATAGATTAATCAGTATTGAGATGTGGTACTGCCTTGTGCCCTCAGGCCTTCACCTCCTAGATCAGCATCATTCCCATTCCAACAACTGGAGGAACATTACATCTTTTTGATCTACGGTGTAAGACCAATTCAACACATCCAAACTTCCCTGTTTGTGGAGGAAATTAGGGTTAAAGCAATAAATTCAATAAATTTGCAGATTATTTTATTGATTCATACTTTTTTGTCATCATAAAATGGTGCAAAAAGATTATTTTAATTTTCCTGAGCCTAATGTGGTGTCCTCAGATTCCTAGTTCCTATCAGGCCAATGACATTCCTTTTACTGTCATATATAGCCTGAACAAGACTAAAAGTTTACTGCCATGCCAGCTCTGTAAGGTTGTTCAACATGTTAGCATGCTACAACATTTGCGCATCAGTTATAAACACGAAGTACACCTTCCAAAGTATTGGATAAATAAAAGATTGGACCTAATGATGGCCATCCTGAAAGACAACATGAATGTACACAATGTTGTGCCAATCTGTCTGATGTTGAGACTTTGCACAGAGGTGAAAAACTGTTTGTGGCACTAGATGAATCACCCGAGTAGTATCTGTACCAAATTTAATTGCAATCCATACAATAAATTCAACATTGTAGTGGCGCTATGGGGAAATTCAGGGGTCATCAAAATCAGTTGAGTCCATCTTACGGACTAAGCAATGTAAAACATTTATTGGCAATCCATCAAATGAGAGGAAGTTATGACTCTAACAACCAATTTATTATCAAATTGTTGCCTTAATTTTCTGTCAGTGGATTAAAGGACTAGTCAAGGATTAGTCAACTAATCATTTGAGTTTGACAGGAAATGCTTGTAAAATGAATGACGTGCGTATCAACTGCAAGGCAGGCATCTTATTTCCTGGACATTCACCTCAACATATCATTTTCACCACATGCATTGTGTGAGCTAGTGGCTGCTGTAGAAAAGAGGAGGTCAAGATGTTCCTAAGTGACCCACATGTAGGCCTCCTCGTACACTAATGTGGATTACATCACCTGGTGTGATGGCAACACTCAGCCTCCTCCAACTATCATCACTTCTAAGTTGTTCTTGAGAGCTGCTGCTAACCTTCTAATTCCCCCGATCCCCAAGGAGAAGCATGAAGATATACAACTCCGACAAGATGCTGTTAATCCACCAGCAGAGCGCTTCGTAACAGATATGGTTTTTGTTGATGTGTTCGGTTGATTTACCTCCCCGGGAGTCACAAAGGAGGAATCTCATACATATTCACAGGCAAGTCAAGCTGCAAGCTAGTTTGTAAGCGTGCTCTGATAGGAATCAGAGTCTCAAAAGACTAAAAACAAACTCACAATGTGCTTCATAAATATTTAGTGACCCAGAAAAGAGGCCCATGATAGCTCTGTGGTGAGGATTTTGGGTGGTTAGACATGCTTGATTGCACTAATAATTATGTTGGATTTGTTTAGAGGAAATACATGAAATCAGCCAGAACAGGACATAATAACACGGATTTAATGAGAACTGAGAGGGTGGACTGAGCAGGATAAAAAGTATCTGAGCAGCTTATGTGACTAAGTCTACTGTGGTAAGACGAGGAATTAAGGTATTGTCAATTACACACTGTCAATCATACTTCCAACAACATTTTGCTTAAAAACGTCCTCAACCTTAAACATCTTACAAGCTGACACAGCTCTGTTCTGTTCTGTGTAGTTACAGAGAAGCTTGCACCGCTTTCAGGTCAATTTCATTCCCTCAGCTCCACCAAACACCCCCAAACAGAACGCATCTTCAAATACAAACTGCTCTACTTACCAGCCAAACACTGGATGTTAGCCATTTAATGCCCTATCTTTTCCCCCCGAAGATACATGAGTGAGAAGGTACAGTCAGTACAGAATGACTCTAACAGCACTTCTCGAGGATCATAAATTACAAATGCACAAGGAGCTTTCAGAGGGCACAGTGAAGTGTGAGCCAATAAAACATTAATGGCAGCGGCATGAGGCAAAGAACAGGAGCACGATGGCCCCAAGAAGGTTGTATATGACAAATTCACAGTATTGATAAAAATAATGAGAAAGGGGTTATATGGCGCCGTTCCTCATTGTCTTTTCATTTTGCTCCTAGAGCTTACCGACGCATATGGTCTCAACGCACACGTCAGAAATCAAAGCAAGGAGGGAAACAAGCAAAAGAAGTGGAGACGGGGATATAGAGAGGCATGGCTCTACTCTGCAGCCCGACCCAGCTGTCAGGTTTTCTAAGTCATGCTGACACAGGCATTATGCACACACTCGTACGTACTGTACCCACAAACACACTCAACCTCTTCACTCACCCTTCCTGCAGAGAGGCACTCAATTTATCAGCTAATTTTGGTGGAAGTTTGGCGATGACAGAAGATTCCCCCCTTCACACGAGGTTGTTATACATTATGGATGAAATCTTATATTACAGTTTATGTGATGTTATATCGCAATATTCAAAACTCAATAATTGAAAAATTTGCAGATAAAATAAGATGGAAATGTTTAGTGTAAATGAAATACCTGATAAATAAAGACATATCTTCACACTGCTGCAAAGATCCTGTAAATTCATTCATTAAGTATTTTTTAAGTTTTATACCATGTGCACCTCCTCTCCTCTCCTCTCCTCTCCTCTCCTCTCCTCTCCTCTCCTCTCCATATGCCTTGTCAGCATTTTCACACCACAAGACACTCTTTTACAAATACTTTCAATTAAGATGCACTGGATATTTTCTTGGAGACAGAGATAGTGCAATAAATCACTTTAAGACCAGATACACACATAATGCAACCTATAGACACTGTGGGCTTACTTCATTGACTTGCTGACTGTAGCTTATGTGGTAACAATGATTTGGACTATTGTCAATTGCCTGTATGCTCAATTTGTTGCAAAGCTGGGAAACTATCAAAATAAATAAATTAGAAACATTTATTTCAAAACTTTTATGTAATTTAAAAAAGTTAATTCAAATTGAAGCTATAATCATACCACTATAACTGAATACTTATTCATATCAGCCTTGCTCTAGGAGTTCAGGGAGGATATACAGGGTTAAGACTAAGAGAAGTTTTTGAGCTCATCAGTCATAGCTCTGACTGAAATAGCAAAGTCTGCTGCCCCAAAACATTTCTGACTGTCAGTGTAATAGCCGGAACCTTCCTGTTATTGACTTTCTCACTTGAGCGATCTGCTGAAGTTGAAAACAGAGACTAATTGAAAGAGCAGTGGGCCTTAGGGCCATTTCGCAAGGGCAGCTCCACTGCTGCAAAAAGCACAGGCTTCCCCAGTTATTTCTATGAGACCACAGCAGTGGGGCTGCTGCAAAAACTCCTGTCTGGCAAAACAATTTGCATTGCAACATCATCAGGCACTAGAGAGCGTTGTTTAAAGCATACAATCCAGGTAGAGTGTACCTTGTGGTAATTTGTCAATTTACCACTGACCACTTTTCAGAACTGTGCTTCAAAGACTCAGGGGTAAGTTACTGATTTACCTGGATCACTTTGCTCTTTTTACATGAGTCCATGTTTCAGATTGAACTTACTTCCTGTTTGTATTTTATCTTTTACCTGTAGCAACATCCTCACACTGACATAGATGCTTTTTATTATTCAAACCTTCCCTTAGGCAGTATATGCACAACAACACAATCATACAGCACTTTGTGATGCTGTTACACAGATCCATTATTCAGCTGAATGCTGTGAGGGGAAGCCTTGACCTCCGAAGCGTTTCTCTAGGATCTTTTCACACACAACAGCATGATACAAATCAAATGGCAGCACAACAGTATATGGTTGTGTATGGTTGCTGTGACCATGTGTGGTGGTGATTAATCTCCTCCGGTTGAATCACAGGACAGAGCAGCCTGTGGGGCAAGCTGTTGGCTGGAACTTCAACGTTTCTTGTCTGTCCTTCAGATTTTACTAAATGTTTTTTTTCTTCTTCTAGTTTTCCTCCCCTGGCGCTCAGAAACAAATACATGAATACACATGCAGTATAAAGTTAGCCACTACAAGCATGGCCAACTTATAAATGACTCGTGCTCTCTTTTCTCTGTGGCTTCTCTATTTTTTCTTAGAGAAGCACTTTTATTTATTTTGGTCTAGTATGATCACAGATTTCTCCAATGAATATCTGCCAACACATATGTTGCTCAGATTTATTACAGTTTTTCTCAACTGATGAGACACATTTACTGAAATCATGCACCACTTTCTCAAAACTATAAACACACACTATAATACGCACTGACCTGTGCAAACCTCAAACGTAGCAAATGATAAACAACCCAGTATCCAAATTTATGTTTTATTCCATATAAATCAACTGTTGCCCTCAGATGTCACACAAAAACTATCAATACACATCGATTCACACAAAAAAACTGTCATTAATTCAGGATTTAGATAATCTGTATATATTCAAAAAACTTATAAAGAACTAAAGTGTACATCAGTTCTGCTAGGCAGCAAAGGAATCTATACTTGGACAGTCTTCACTGAAATGCCCCTACATACAGTCCAATTACAAATGGAGAATTAAGTGTTATTGAGTTCAGGTTGTGATGACTGTACTAAATGCTAATGTTGATTTAAAGGTACCCTGTGGAGCTTTTGGCCACTAGTAGTGCTATGGAGCAGCTTTCTCTTCTTGCAGTAGTAAAGCTGTGAATAACACTGAATGCAAACAAGAAAACTCCACATGGGATCTTTAACACCCATTATGTCCAACCTGTGATGTATGAAGGGATTTGAGTTTTGCATAATTCAGTATGTGAAAATGGGTATATTGTGTTTCTAATTTTGCAGTTTACATAAATCAGTTTTAAATGAAATTCTACTTGTGTTTGTCGCTTTGTTCATTATTTACCATTGTTGCTATTATTGATTATTTAGTTTTAATTAGGAATTGCAGCTGTGAAATGAGTTTGTGGGACGATATCAGAGCTAATAACTTAATGACATAACTGACATAAAAGGGAAATTCAGTACAGCAAATGGCACAGATAATCTGCTTCATAAGATCAACTGACAGGATCAGGCTTTGGGCACGTCTCTGATATCATTAAAATCTATGAGCTGTTTACTTCATCCACCTGTTATCCTTCCCATCTTCTGTTTCTCTGTACAGGTACCTCATCCAACTCCCCTTGCTTTATGTTTCTTTACATTTCTGTCTCTCATCAGCTTCGTCCAGTGACGTCTCCCATTTTCCAACAAGCCACTTCCCACCTCTTTCATGCCTTGATTAAATATTCATGGTGCTCCTCAGGGCTCGCCTCTCCAGATCCCAGTGACATTAGGGCAGCAGGTGGCAAAGCTGCTTTTCATTAATTACAAACACCTCCCCAGGCAGAAGTGAACCCCCACCAAATACACACACAAACAGCCATTCAAGTGAAGCTGAGTGCTTGACAACTTTTAATGTAGTAAGAGATGGGGAGGGTTATGGTTGTCAACACAACAGAACATCTCAGCTCTAATTATAGAACCAGAGGCACTAAAACAATTACTGACGATCCAGCTTTAAGCGAAGGTCACATATACGTATAAACACACATCAGTTTTATTGCGCCTCTGACTATGACTGTAGTGCCTACTTCATCTTAATTCAATTCATTTTCAACCAGAAAAAAACATTACTGCCACTTGATGGCATGATCAAGCTTGGCACTTTAATTGCACCCACTCAGAGAAGGCAGGCAGGCTGGCTGGCATGTGAGAGAGTGGATAATGGAGAAATCAGTCAGCCATCCCTCCACTAACTATTACAAAAAAGGAAAAGAAAAGAAAGTGAAAGACAAGATGGATAAAAACCTTCATGAATGAGGCAATGGACTGTCAGTGACATGCACAATGACAGAGGAAGTATCAAAGAGGAGCGGAAGCTTTCAGAGAAGAAGATGTAATCACCAAGTCACAGCTTTGATTTCTATGATGACTCTGTTATCGTCCTCGCACATGCCAGAGCTGCCTCTCTCCCTGCTGTCTGATTTTCCAGCTCTTTTCATAATGGTGTCTGCAGGTTTGAACTTCTTTAAATACTTCCTGGAGCCAAATTTAAAGGCTTAAATAAAGTGAGGTCAAGTTATATTGTTCTGTGGGGAGACATTTGGTTTTTAGCAAAGGTTTAAACAAGTAGACAACAAGAACTCAAGTCAACATGTAATGTTTTAGATTTACTATACTTAAGACATTCAGTTCTTTAAAGCCTTAAAATGTATGAAATTTACATAAAGACTAAAGGCACAAGGCAAACAGAAATGCTCAGTTCTGTGTGTCCCTAGCATCATAAACAGTCATCTCTGATATAAATGAAGTTATGAATCATCGCCTTTTGTTAATCGTTGGAGAGACTCAAACACACAACTCCATCATCAGCTTGATTTTGACTCCTGCTGATCTACAATGTCAATTTAAAAAAAGCTTCAGTTACTTTTATTTTTGCACAAAAGGGAAATCAACCGCTGGGTGTTTAACAATACTGGAACACAATTAAAATCAAGAGTAACAAACAGCATCTAGCTCTTGCCTCCAACTGAGTTGCAGTAAAACACGATGACTAGCATCCACTTGTTGCATGAGTCACTCTCTCAAAAACATGCGGTCTGAAGATGATGACCTCATGTTGCTGTGAACAAAGAGATTTTCAGCCATTAAACAGACACTTCAACACGCAGAGTATAATTATGTGTCTAAAAAGTCTCAAACAGCAGACGTCAGCTATGATGTTAGTGCACTGAAGTCAAGAGCAACCCACAGTGAGTGTTTGGGAGTGTATAATACACATAAATACGCACACATATATTGAACCTTTTCCAGTCAGAGATAAATGTAAAGTGATTCATATCACGCTTGTCCTCATTTAATCTATTTCAGAGTGCCATCGCTAAGGATGGACTGCTTCATGAGTCAATGGTGCAAAAGATGAAGGCTCACTCAGCCTGCAAGAGTGTGTCTGTGTGTGCACGCTGTGTGTGTGTCTCTGTGTTCGAGCCCTATCTATTGAGTTTCACCCAAGGGCTACAACTTGCGATTAATCTTTTTATCGATTAATCGTCTGGTATCTAAAAAAAAAAAACAGTGAAAGCTGCTCACCACAGCAAATTTCATCAGATTGTCAAATGGTTTATTTTGACATAAAAGGCAAAATCCATAAAATTCTTTTTACCAGTGGTGGAAGTGAATATACAATAAAATGCAATGCAATTAAAATCATTTAAAATGTACTACAAGGACCTTATCATCCTTTTATTATCCTAATTCAATACTGATGCCTCTGTATGACCTCAAACAAGCAATCAAGACCACCAGCAAAAAGTTTGCCTATGTCTATATCCTTATTCTCCATCCCCGGCTGCCACCAGGTCAGATTTAGTCAGATTCCTCTTGGAATGAATGTAACTGGGTGGTGGAAACACTACGGCTTTTGTCCACAGAAGCTGCCAGAATCAGCACAAAATAAAAGTGTCCTGTAATTTTTCATAATTTCATAGTGTTGAATAGTTTATAAACCAATTATTGTGTTTTTCTATAAAATTTTAATCTGCATAGTAACTGATAACTATACACTACTGTAGCTACAGCTACAGAAGCTAAAAAGTACCATATTTTAAATGTAGTGGAGTATGTAGTAGTAAAGAAAGTAAATGAAGTACAGTACTTGGTACAGTACAATTTACTATGATGTGAAACCAAGAAAAGCTGACAATTCTCATATTTCAGAATCTGGAACCGTCAATCGTTTGACATTTTTGCTTGAACATTTTCTAAAAGAGTAATACATAAAAAAAAGAGTTGCAGATTCATTTTCTTTCAGTCAACTTATTGATTTATTGAAAAATCAGTGCAGATTTATTCCACACATGAACACACCTCAGTTATCCGCATGTTTCTCCTTTGCAGTTTATGTTTGAAACCGTTCTCTCACTCATCGGAGCAAATAACTTGTGTGTGTTCACAGAGACACTGCCTGCGTTTGAACATATCGCATGCGTCCCAAAACATGGTGACTAGTCAGCAGACGGTGCCAGTTTGCATGAACAGTATTTGCCAACAGTGACGTAAGAGAGACAGCTAATAATGTGTGTGTGTGTGTATATGTGTGTGATGGAGAGAGCATAACAAGAGTTGCATGCCCTGATGTCCCCTGGTTCATTAACAGTTGCCACATCTGTTGAGTATTGTTATCAGTATGAGTTTGAATACTCTGACAGCCACTAAATGTGCCACTGAATGTGTGAGTGAATGAAATTGAACGGAAACCACACCAGTATCTCACTTCATGATTTAACACAAGTGAGACAGCCATCTGCCATCAATAATCTATTATTGGAGAGATTCATATTTCATAAGAGACTTTTAATGTTTAATGTCCTTACCTAGCAAACATACTTATTCACACACATACAGAGTTTCTTTTCTCAGCTTTAATGTACTCTCTCCCAGTGTGTTTTCCACAATAACCTCATCTTCCCAGAAAGGTAATCAAAATGAAATCATCTCTTTTCTCTCTTCCTCACCCCTGTGGGCTCAGCTGAGATCAGTGAAGTGACTATCTAACACATTTTCAGCCCATTTAGCCACTAAGCTGTTATCAGTGCTATTGACCACACAACAAGGGCTTAGTCTTCCAGGCAAGACCATGAAACGCTGTTTACCAGAGGCTGACCAAACCACAGAAAGTGCAACCTTTGTGATGAATTGCACGTCTAGATGGGATGATTGGCTCGGCATTATGGTGGTCAGAGGTCAGGCAAGTAATCAATGTTTACAGCTTCAATTTCAGGTGGTATGACTATGACAAAAGACATAAAATGCAGCGATAAAGCAATAAAATACAGCTTCAAAACACATGTTTGTGGCCTCCTTTAGCATTAAATGCATCTGTTCCTGAAGATTTATTTTTATTTAGTTTCTGAGTGTGTAAAATTGGTTGTTTTTTTTTTAGAGGCAAATACCAATATTGATATTTATTTTTTGATTTATATACATCTATACTAAAAACACATTTGATAGGGATCCCTTAAATTTGGTTATTAAAGAGCCAACATACTGAGTGGGAAATTTGTCTCAATATCTATATATCTACAATAAGCTAATATTTGCTGATATATCAACCAGGCTGATTTAAGGCTAGCTAGACATATCTGAAAACATATATTCTGATACCAATATACTTCAATTAATCATCAAAGTCAGTTTTTAACCAAAATGCTGAACACATCTCTGGTCTCAGCATCTCAAATGAGAACATTTGCTGTTTCTCTCTGTTTCTCTTTCAGAGAGAAATCAACTTGCATTTCTTTAGGTTTTAGACTGATGCTCAGACAAAACAAATATATGAAGACATCACAAAGGTTTCTGGGACTCTGCAATTAAACAGTTAATAAAGAAAAAAAACAGCAGATTAATAGATAATGAAAATACTATTAGTTACAGTCAGAACTGAGCTAAAATCAGGCAATAACATTGGCTCTGCTTATGTCATCTAGACTGTGTACTGTAGGTTGAATTAATAGTGTCCAACATCAACTGCAGACCTTTATTTCAGTCACCCCAGTGTGTCATTAAATGAGAGAGTCGAGGGCCATCTTCACCCCTGATCTCAACCATGGTGATGAATCTAAACAAACTCATAGCTAAATGAAAATCTCAAGTAAATGAGACATATAGAGCTGCTACCTTCCTCCATATATATATCATTTATGCTTTAAGGTCACTGGGTTCATCATTATAGCGTGATATATGCAGGAATATTCAGAACACCTCCAACTCCTCATTATATTTCATGTATGTATGTGTGTATTGGTGAGTATTGCCAAGATGGCAATACTCACTTTTTTTTTTTTGGTTATTAGACTATAAGATTTACAGCCGATTCTGCTCCTCTATGACTTGATTAACCCTTCCTGCCCCTTGTCTGCCGCTGCCTCTGTCTCATCTCCTTGCTCTCTGCACTGGCAGGTGGAACACACCCATCCTCACTGCCATGGAAATGCAAACACACACACACACACACACACACACACACACACACACACACATACACACACACACACGCTTATCAAGGCAATCTTGAACACTGCCTGAATAATAATTCTAGACTTAACTAAATTATTAAAGAGTCGACTCTGTTCATAGATAGATAAATTGATAAATTATAAATCAGTCATTGCTGATGGCTGATGCAAGACAATGTTGGTCAATGGACACAAGCAACTATAAAGCTGCTGTAGCTGCTGCATCTTTAGTGTGGAAATAAATGGAGATTCATGCCTCATTACTGTACAAAAATAAATGATAAGCAAATTCAGAGTGGGTACCCTCTTTTTATTCACCCTAACAGCATTATTTTGGCTTTGATCCTGTGTTAGCATGAGACTGAACGTGTCTTGACCAGGCTATCAGTCGGTGAAAGTCGAAGATTTTTAAACATATTTCTGATTCCTCTCTCAGGCTAAGAGCTGCAATGCTCTTAAATGCAGGAGCACAGTGCCAAAATGCATCCTCATCCTAGTTATCCTAAAAAACTATTTTGCAGTTGCCTGATTCATAGCCCCCACCCCTGCATACATATTGAGTACACCCAAAAATAACATCAGATGAAAGTGAAATCTGACTCAATGGGCAGCCTGTTATGAGTGAAACTCTCTTGCTGTGAAATGGAAACCTGATTTCACGTGCTTCAACTCCATTAGCGAGGTGTGAAACTTCAGGTCCAACCTGTGACACACAAAGGAGTCATGAGTGTAAATGAGGGGTGACCTGTCTGGGAAAGAAGAAAGGATAGTATTTGATGTGTATATAGTATACGAGTATATGGCAGATTTTGAAGGTACATTCATCATTACTAAAGTAATTTATATTCTGTGGCTTTCTGTACTTTTATTATGTTGCTCATACTATTTTTTTCTTTGATAGATTTTATATGAAGCACTTTGGAACAAGTTTTTGATATGTTATAAAATAGTTTTTTTCTTTATTAGTGTTATTATTTTCCAATCTAGCAGCTGATTGCTTGTTGTTGCTTGTTGAGAAGGAACAGAATACTAGTCTTAGTTTTGCTAATCAGCAAGCTGATGGGATGCCATTTATTTTGCATTCGTTTGATCATGAAGCAAAATAACAGAAAATGTTTGTGCCATATTAAAAGTCAGTTGAATGCAATTCACCCTGAGGGGAGCATGAATGTATGTACCAAATTTCATCACAATTTATCAGGTAGTAGCTGAAATATTTCGCTCAAAACTATAAATGTCAACCTCACAGAGAACCTTGAGAAAAAGTTAGAGGATCACCAAAGCAATGGCAATCAATCCAGTAGCTGTGGAGATATTTGAGTCCACAAAGTGGTGGACTGACCAACTGACTGACATTGCCATCCACAGAGCCACGCCTCTAACGTAGCTAAAAATAACCACAACCTCAACTGAACCTGAGTGAGCCACAGTTGCTCTCAAATTTGCTTCTAGTAGCGCTGCAATGGTAAATCATTAAGATAAAGGTCTTGTGTACAATACAGACTACAAACAGGGTGAGATGAATTAGTATGCCCGGTGTGATCCATGTCTCTTAAACCTGTCGGGGACATTTAATGGAGTACTCGTAGACAGAGTGCTCGAGGTAAATCATTGGAGAAGGGTGCCTCCCTTCTCCAGTGATTATTGTGATGTTCCATCTGTTAAAGGCTGCAGAGTGTGGTCGGTGGTAACTGACTTCAGGCCCAGAATGTAAGATATAACTATCTATTCATCTTCAATGGACAGATTATCTGTGACTAGTTCATTGGGAAAATTTAAATATTGTGGCAGACATCACATAAGAGTTGATCTATTTTACATTTTGGTCACACATCGGGCAGGAGCAGGGGAGAAACTGTCACTGTGGTCAAGGGTGGTCATGCATCTTATTCAGAGGGAAAGTCACGTAACTTCACACACACATAGTTGAGCACTGAATGTGCAGAATGGCCCAAAAAGGGAGAAAAGTTTTTCTGCTTGAACTGACAAAAAGAAGTAGGCTGATTAGTAAAATAAGAATGTCTCCTTGGGCAGTTGCCGAGAACATTTAAAGTATTGCTGAAGCTAATAAGAATGTCATTAGTTCAGCAAGTATTTGGTCGTAAACCAAGTATTGGACAAACACTAATGACGGCACTAGATGAAAAGTTAAGGAGTCCTTAATCCATCCTGAGGGGGATGTGAATGTTTGTACCAAATTTCCTACCAATCCAGCCAACATTTGTTGGCCTGGTGACAGTCAGGGTAACCTAAAGTCATTGAGAAGCATCTTGTAGATGTTGAGATATTAGGATAAATCGAAACAGTGACCTTTATGGCAATCCATCCAATAGTTGTTGAGATATTTTAGTCTGGACTAAAGAGGTGGACCCACATGCATTCCCAGCCTTTGGAACTAAAAAGCTCAAAGTCTGATGATCCATCCATACAGGTACCATTCAAGATCTGCCTTCTTGAGTCAGCGAGCTATTTTTTTTTTTTTTTTAGTACCCAGAGAGGCGAAATCTGTGGTTGCATAAGAGGTCTGTCACTCGGGACACAGCAGACATAACTGACAGCTGGGAGCAGCTCACTTCTCTCACAGTAGAGGTGAGAAGTGCTGCTCTTCTCCCCACCACTGCATTTACGTCAACTGAGGGATTGAAGGATTAGTTCCTTCCAATGTCATGAGGTGAAGTAGAGTGGGGAGAGGAAAAGAGGGAAAAAGGTTGTTTTCCCGCCACATCAGAAACCATGTGAAGGCTTATTGGAGTATTGTATATATATATTGTTAATTGGCTTCTCCTTTCCCTATTTTCTTCCTCTTCCACTTAATAGTCCTCATTTTGACTCTTGAAGAAATTGCCCTTCAAGCATTTTTCCCCTTAAATGAAGACCAGTAACAGAGAAACAATCCCCTCTGAAGCTGACAATACTGTTTTACAGTAAATAACTGGAACTCATTATGCTTACAGCTAAGATAAATTCACCAGCTTCCCATTTGCTGTTTGTTACTGTGGGATTTAGTTGAAAGTGAGAAAAATGTTTTGCCTTCAGGCTACAACATTTAAAAGAATAACCAACACTCACACATTATTTTTAGCCAGAATATGCACTAAATGCCAAATAGCATGCCGGAGAGGAAAGTGACAGAAAAATTAAGCAAACTGAAAGTATGATGGATTTAGACAATTACAGCATGGAAAATTGATATTGGTCCCTCAGTGTGTGAAAATCTAATTGCAGCAGATTAAGATAGACTGGCTGACATGTCTAATATTTCAAGAGTTTGGTCTTTATACGGCACGTGTGGAGTTTGTTGAACCCCGGTCTGGAGGAGGAGTTCAGCACCAAGGGCAGCTCCTGTCATAGACTGAAGCTCTTTGCACATGCAGTACGTGTAAAAGGTTAAATCTAGTTCTATATTTTCCAATTTGTCAACAGTCATCTATCAAAAGATCAAAACCAATAATGAATAGATCCTTCTAACAAATATTGTCATTGTAGACAAAGCCTTATTATGCTTACTTCTTTGTATCATAGACATTCATCACAGGAGCAGTATGTAGAATTTAGTGGCATTTAGCACTCTTAGCCTCTTCTTCCTCGTGTGAAGAAGAAAGAACGAAAGAAACAAACAAACAAACAAAAAATGCAAACATGCTAAAAATGCAAAATGCTCTACATAGAGCTGGTGTTTGGTTTGTCCATTCTGGGCTAGTGTAGAAACATGTTGGTTCAACTTGGCGAACTCCATGGAAGAGCACCCGCGCCATCTGTAGATATAAAAGACTCATTCCAAGATAATAAAAAATAATGATTCTTATTTTCAGGTGATTATACACCAATGAAGACATGGTTATGCATATTTTATTTTATTTTATTTCATTTCTATTCTGACATATTCTGTAAATAGAGAACCGTAGATCTTACACAGTGGACCTTTAACATCCAAAAACGATTAAAATAAATTAACAGTGGCACTCTAGTTTATTTTAAGTAAATCCCACACACACCATACTGCTGCTGTGAATACTCACTTGAATACTCACTTGAACACAAAGTGTGTATTAATCTGAGGTTGAAAATAGCCCCTAAACAAATGCACTATTTACTCCTGTTTGAATTAAGTTGAATTAAACTCTTTTGGGAAATTACTGAGACTTGTTTAAGGAAAGAAATCTAACTAGAAATGTGTGACCTGTTTTTAAAGATTCACAGTGTATCTTCAGTATGAATCAGTGGGCTTAGGCCTGAGTAACACAGACGGGGTGGGGGAGTTGGAAACTATTGAGAGAATGACTAATGCTTTGTTGGTTTTAGTCTTTTCATGGTGTCTGTTGACAGTACAAACATAATAATGTGTCTTAGTAAGAATGCTAAACCCACCAAAGCATGATGTCAACTTTCAGCCAAAAAGCAGTCATACTAATGAGAAAATTAATGAATCTAAAATTACTGTCCAACACAAAGTTCAAGCCTAATTATCTTTGATCATGTATTTTTTTTCTTTGCAGCAACTGTGGAGTAGTTTTGGTGCCATAAGGAAAAAAAAACGTCAAGTCATCACACTAGTATTAAGCCATTTAGTGTTTGTTTGGCTCTGCATCTTTCAGATTGGATAGATTTCTCCCATGGCACATCTTCAGTTATTTTGACAGCTTTATACATATAAATGTCTAATTTAATTTAAAAAATATACACCCCTGTCAATGAGTAAATGTGCAGTTTGCCTGTATGGGAGGTGTCTTTTTATCTGCAGTAGAGAGTTGAATCTGTTGATCTGTGCCCTGCAGAGCCAGACCTTGATTAAAAGATAAGCTTGGAGGAGTCTTCTAATAAGTAATGTCTGGTTTCCCTTTAGAGCCCTGCAAAGTTGCTCCTGATTCATTTTATAAAAAGACACTATGGCTGTCTTCAACAGGCAGGGCATGAACCTAACGTGGGATCCCATGGAGCTGTATGAAATACAAGTGACGTAAGGCCATTAGATGTGGTATGGTGCAGAGAGAAATGTGATTTTATATGTGTGTGTCCATACATACATACATTTCACCTTAACATTAAACAGTGGACTACAGTGTGAAGAACACGTCCTTTTCATCTAAAGAGCAAAAGGTTACATTTTGCCCAAGCAACAGGAGTAATTTACAGCCACGTGAAGCTTTTCACATATTGCTTATGACCTTCTGATCGAAGCAAAAAGAGAAGAAAACAGCCAGCACTCTCTGACCTCTGGTCAACCCAAGTTACCTGCCCATTGGTTAACACCTGCATTACCATAGCAACTGATGACCTGGTCATGTTTCATCACAGTTTGCAAGTGTATTATGTTCTCTGGTTCTCTCCCATTTTTATGCAAATTGGGCATTTCTTTGGTCTTGAGAAGTTTCTAAGAAAAAGATTTTTTTTTAAAAAGTTGCTGTGAAAACTGACCTTCTCTGATAAAAATGTTTAAAAAGGTTTACATTTTAGTTGCGAGTTCCAATCCGTATGCAACAGCGTAATGTGGAAGAGAAGATTTATCATATGATTGTTTTAATAATTGTTGTATAAGCAGTGCCTCTATGTTTGATCCACAAAAAGAGCTATAGAGGTGTAATTACACATCCAATTGCACTGATTTGGTCTAAATGTCATAGCAATAAATGTGCCATATAGAATGAACTATTTATTCCCGTTAGTCCTGCAGCAATTTGTTGGAATGAACCTAAATGTTGAGATTATATAACGAGATACATTAATTACATTAATATGATTAGACACTATCTTGTTTTTCCTTCGTTATGCCTTTATAATCTTTTTAGAGGGAGATTTTATAATCAAATGCAATTTGCATAGAGTGATATTTCTTATTCTGACTCTCTGTATTTTAAGCCTAAACAAGGCACCAGTGCAGCTCTGTAATCCTGAAAACATGCTGAGGCTTAAGCGAGATGAGACTACAATAAACAAGAGGGTGAAGAAAACACAGCATCGCTGCAGCTTTGAAGTGGGAACCGGATCAAACCCCCATACGAAACAAATTGCTTTTCTTTCCCACCGACTAAAAAGGAATCCAAACTGTCTTCTCCTAAAAATAACAACTCCCTGTTTCCCTGTCTCTCTCTGTGTATCCTTCATGGGAAGATAAACACCAAGGACCTTCATGTTTTCCCACACAACAAAGTCCTGGTCTCTCAACTTCTCAAACACACGGTTTATAAGATTTGTGCAGTACATGTATTCAAACTGCGTGTAAGGTCTGTTTTTACAGTAAAACGGAAAGAAATTTGCCCTTAACTCTGCATTCTGATTAACATATCTGAAAAATGCAACATCAATATTGACCTTGAGCATGACTCGGGAAGTCCCGTGAGTCGAGGTCGATTTTGCTTTTACTGAGAAACTGAACCATTGAACAAGAAATCATGCAGAAGAGAATGGGATCCTTGAGAATGATAATGAAATTATTCATGTTACACAGCTCTGTGCAACACTGCAATTATATAATAAGTCAATATGACAAGAGAGCAGACTAAGCACTAAACTTTATGAGTTTTGTACTTTTTTCTCCATCAGTTGTAAATGAAGAGGGCAAAGATAGCTGATAAAGGCTTCTGCTTTGCTTCAGCAGGCCTAAATGTACATCGGGACTACAGACAGTGTTATAAGAGATGTTACATAAGTAAATAAATCAACTGTTAATCCACCCACAAACTCATCCAACCCACACACAGGGCTATACAATGGTTAGATACTTTAGTTTAACACAAACACACACACAGTGGCAGCCCATGTGAGCATGCCTCCCAAGAGAATAAAGGATCTCATGTTGTACTTACACTTATGTAAAGGTAACATTGGATCTTTAAACAGGATTTTCATATATGTTAATTTACAATGACAGGTGGAGGAGACAGGTGGAGGAACAAGTCATAATAAATGTTCATACAGAGTTTCTGCTGAGCTCAGAAAGACTGGTGGAGGAACAAGTCAGCAACTGACAGGAACTGAAAGTGATGAGGGAGGATAGTCAGTAAAAGGCATAATTTTAATGTGTGATCGGATCAGCGAGCAGCTCATCACTGTTAAAACTGGAAGTGTGTTAGTTTAACACTGACTACTCTCATTGACATCAAATACTGAAATCTCTGCTTTAAGGCTAAGTTAGCCACTAGTCGCATAACACACCCAAAACTCAAACCGAACTGTTGAGGACTGAGTTGTGTTGTTGCTAGTAAGGCACCAGGTTTTTCTTTTGTGCACTTGAACCTTCATTGAACAGTTGCAGCTGAAGAGTGAAGAGTGACAGGAAGGTGGGGAAAGAGGGGGCAGAGGGCCACAGATTGGAATCAAACCCAGGCCGTTGTGGTTAGCAGGCTTTGTATATGGGGCACACGTTATACAATTCTCCGGGTTTTGGCGAGGAGGATGAATGCGTGAAATAAAAAAAGCTGATATCACCGGCTTTGCTGCATCAATTTTGATACTTTCATTTTTAAACTTTCCATCATGGCAATGTCACAAGAGTGCAATGCTAAAGCAGCAGTACTCTTAACACCTCTCAGACACAGTGCCAAAAAAATTTGAATATATTTAACTTCACAAATGTAGGGTTTTCTGCAGGACTCTTATAGTAAACTATATTATATTGTCCAAAATATGTCTGATAAGACAGGTAAAAAGTACATTAATTACAATGTACATCTGCCATTCAGTGTAAAGGAATCTAACTAAATTTGACCTGTATGCAAAGACAATGAGAGAAGCTAAGAATAAAAAAAGGAAAAGGCCTAGTGATTAAAAGTAGTAGTCCAGCAAACACCCAGGGCTGTTACTGAAGCCGACCCTGTGCATGAGTTCACTGTAAAGCCGGAGGGAGGGAGGCCCTTAGTTCCACTCTGAGCGATCACCTTTCTCATCTTTGGGACAGACACACACATCTGAGTGTGATCATTAGAAAAGATGGACACGTTCTTTCCTGGCTGCTCATGTGGGACCAAAAAACTGGCACATGACAGACACGATTATCACCCAGGGAGACAAAAAAACTGAAGTATGTCAAACTAATTTAAGAAATCAATATCCTATCTTGTCAGATTTCTAACACAGGATATACTCATAGCTCCAGGGCATATAAAAACTCCCACTAGTGCATATGACCCCATTTTACAAAAGGTACCATTCCTGAAAGTGAAAGTGTGTTTGCGTGTGCGTGTATGCATCGGATTTGTTGTTTTGGTTTCAGTAACTTAAACTCACCCTAAAGTCGATGCCCACAGTGGAGATGAAGCTGCCAGCCAGGAAAGCTCCGTCTTTAAAGCGGACCAGTAGACATGTTTTCCCCACGCCAGAGTCTCCGACCAGCATCACCTGCACAGGAAATCAAGATAGAAAAACTCAGCCAGGAATGACTGGAAGGCTAAAACTAAGGCGCACAAAAAAGTACAACCGAATAAAACTCCAGGCTGTCTGACTGATCGATGAAGTTAAATGTCAAAGAAAACCGAAATAGCTAGCAAAAAGAGAGAAAAACATGTAGGAGCATGAACAAGAGGGCACTTTTGTTCATATGTTTAATTTTATATCAGGCTCTGATTGAGAAAAAAAAAATCCAGAACATTTGAATCATTCAGCTATATTGGTCCTGGTATTTTGGTGCTCAGCCAATGATGATGTATTTGAATGAGTGTGTGACTGCTCATCATGGCTGCCAGTGGCTAGATCCACTCTGTATACTGTACATGTGCACGTACAATAACAGACATACTTGGGCTTCATTCATGCTGAACACACGGGCCTGCATTTCTCTTTTTAGTCCGAGCTGTGATGAAGTTAAAGGTTTGATGTGATTACTGTTATCAGGTTAGCTGAGGGACTGTGAGCTCTAGACTATGGAAATCCAAAAATGCCTCTTGGGAGCACAGAGGAAGCAGAAAGGAGATGAAAGGCAGAGGAGGTGGAATGAAGGGATGTTGCAGGGTCACTGAACAGATACAAAATGTGGCAAAGGGCAATGTGTCTGAAGATGTCACCCTTTGTTCCCTTTTCTACTTTAAATCTTTATTTTTTTAATCGCTCCTCTCATGCATTCTCCATTATCAGCTCTACGGTTTGCAGAAGTGTTCACGAGGAGGCACTAGGCATCCATTTCCCCACTGATTTGATGCATAATAACATTTAGAGGGAAGAGTAAACAGTGAAACATGGAACAATGGCCTACAAATGACATGCTCTTGTACATTTCTCAGAATGAGGGAGGTTAAATCTAAGCAAAGCTTCACTTGTAATGGGGGGATCTTTTTTGATACGGTCTTGCAAGATCAAACTAAACATTAAAACTAGATCTAGAAATAAATATGATTGTAATTCTGCCTGAACATGTAAATGGAACTGTCTTTTTCTGCCATTATCAGTCTATTGGCTGCAAGGATGATACTGTAGAAGGCAGGAATATCTACTGTACAGTTCATTGTGAAGTAGCTTGGATTGAACTAGCAATTGAATTGTTCTGCAAAAAGAGCAAGACAAAGCCATCATGCATTCACATCAAACAGCTGCTTCAAAAACATGGAGTAGGTGGCACAAGTCCCTTGAAGCTATGTTGGGAGTAGTTACACACTGAGAATCTGTGGGTGTGAATCTGCGTTTTGTGTTGTGGTGAAGTGACAGTTCTCTACTCACACAAGTGCTCACATTGTGGTTAGGTGAAGCACGCCGATTGCTCACTGTTAAATGCAAACCCAGTAAACCTCAGTGCTGCTGAGGCAAACATGCATTCAACCAGTTGCGCGAATGATTTGTTTGCAGGGCGGTGTGCACCTTCCCAGGTTATCGATCGTTTTATTGACACAGCTGGTGTCACGAGCTCGCTGCTGTTCAATGAATAAAGATGGTTGTAAAACGGGAAAACAACGCTGGCACATGATAAAGTAGACCACAAACACGTATGCTCATCCCAAAGGGAAACAAAAGTGTCCATATGAGCTCATATGTGAGATTATTTACTCTGTGCAGAGTTTATACAGACCTCTTTGGCTTTGTGCGTCGCCTTTTTTTTTTTTTTTTTTTAATTTCTGTCATATTTTTTGGTGTAAAATGACAAAACACAAGCCACTTTTATATAAGTTGCAGTTTGTTATCATGCACGGCAGCAGCAGGCATCTTACCTTGAAAGCGATGTCATAAAACTCGCTGCTGTTGCTGATGGAGGGTCTGCTGGGATGGACCACACCGTTCATCTGAACAATGCCCGGGCTGCTCCTCGCAGCTTTCCCGGTCCCTTTCCCGGTGGGGCTGCCTGCAGACGGGCTGCTGGTTGCGGTTTTGCCTTTGACAGCCTTCTTGCGAGACATTTCTCAAGATTTGAAAAGTATCTTTATGAATCCTAGCTGAAGCAAATAACAACAACAACAACAGCAAGAGAAACCTTGGCCGAATCAGCGCAAAAGGCTGAAAAGTTGCAGCAGCGAACAACTTAAATTTGCAGAAATTTCACCTGCGCGTTGAACGCATGTTCCCCGACACCTCTCTACACAAAGTAGGGGTGAAATTGTCCCAAAAAGCAAAACCACTCTCGCTTCCGTTGTTGTTCAACCGCTTCCTGCTCCTGACAGCTTGCTCTTTCCAGGACAACAGGCTCAGCACTGCGCGCTGTGGAGATGTGATGTGGCAGAAAACTCCACCTTGAGTGCAAAACAGTCAGAACACATGCGCCTTTTGTCTTCAGCTCTTTATCATCGCATTGTGAACTCACATGACTAAATATAATGGATGAAATGTAGAGAGCGTGGTAACTTTTAAAGATGAAACCACGTGACTTATCTGTTCACAAGGTATGTATGTCGGACCATCTCTGATTATGAGGACGCTGTCCGCGGTGCTGGAAAGCAGCTGTGCAAATACTGTATCATGAACAATTTCTATTCATCTCAGTTCATATAAATTATGTTTGGGATGTAATGAAATCCTCGTGGGTGCAAGGATTATTCCGTGATATTGTTGTGACTGCAAAGTTGTTTTTTATGGATATTTTTGATGTTTATTTCTGGTTTCTTATCCAGTGTGTTTTAAACTTACTGTAGAGCAACACACATATTTATTTATTTTTTCTGTTAAGGTGAATATATGAATAATTAATATTTTATTATAAGGAATGATGCCATTTAATTGCTGATTCTGCTACTTCTTCTCTTATTCATTCATGGCCTTCATATCTTAGATTATTTTATGCATTCATGAAATGTAGCTGGAGGCCAGCACTAATTATATCATATGCCATTAACTAAGTGAGTGAGAGTGCAATGAATTTCCAAACAGGCCTCTGTGTAGCTAATTGGTTAATGTAAGAGGTCACCGTAATCTGTTTCCATTAATTATGTCCATTATTGATATAATGTGGATTAAAACAGCTGAGATGCAGAACTACCAGCCACCTGTGGAACATGTGATGTGATTTCAATACTGCACCACAAGAGGGCGATATAAGATTGCAGAAAGCCACATAAAACATGGAGGAACAGCAGAGTGAAGTTCAGGTGAGTCAACCAAAATAAATAAAACTAATCATCATAAAATTATTAGAAACACTAAAGACAAATTATGTTTCTCCCAGTTTTAAACAGAAAAGAAACTCTGTCTAATGTGTCAGAAGTTAGCTATAGTACTGAGGAAAACAATAAAATGTCACAGATGCATATCGGAAATTTCATATACAGTAGGTCTTTATTATCAGTGGTGGGCATCTGTAGAAGTACAGTTGTTTTCAAGCTTCCTGCAGCTTCAAGCTGGTTGTGATCAGAGACAAACAGTCAAAAAGATGGTCACTGGCCTCTCTGTGACTCTTACCCACACCCGTTATAATTCACAACATAATTCAAACGTCTCACTATAACATGGAGGATGTCACTCTGTGGCAGGGTCCACATATTGTTTACATTTGCAACAAAGAACAGCAGCATATTCTGATTAGACCCTGATCCTCTGTGGCCAGTAATGAGATGCTGTTGTTTCCCAGCTCTGTAATCTAGTTTGTTATGCAATATGAAATTTGTGCATGATACAACTGCCTTTCTGATCAAGTGCCAGGCTGTCCAGGCTCATTAGAATATACTCAAAGATCATAGCCCAGAGACCTTGTTTGCTCCATTAAACAGGAGACTGAAGTGAGGCTTGTATTACCTCTGACCTTTACAATATGCAGCGTGAATAATACCAGGCTAAACTCTCAAAGAGGCAGCTCCTTTGAATTAAAGAGATTGAAAACCAGCCCAGGAAGGAACACCAAAGCAACGAACAGGTTGTGAGTTTCTATGCAGTGGATGAAATCTGACTATATGTTCACCTCTTACTGGATTTGGCAAGGGACGAGTCACATTTTTCAGTTGATCCCTCTTCATTGTGGTAAATGTTTGATGTAAAAAAAAAAAAGATTTTAGCTTAAGCTAACATCAAAGTACCAGACATATGCTATTCTTCATTTAAGTTTGCCAAACATTGCAAGCAAGAGGAAATTATTGTGCACTGACTTTTTAGTGGACATCGCTTATTCGACCCCAGAGCTCTCCAGTTCAGAGGTACAGAGCAGTTTGGATGTAAACACACTGACAGCTGTAGCCTCTGGTTTCTGTCCCTAAATCTGCACTCTGTCAGCATTTTTCCACACTCCACCCAAATCATTGCAGAGTAGGGAGAGGAGTGTCATTGGTTTGAGGGAATACAAACCCCAAAATCCACCAACCCCCTTGCACAACTCCCCTCGACAGCTGAGATTCGTTCTACCCCTAAAGCAGCTGTCTACTGTGGCAACAGCTGGGCATTTTGGAGGGAATAGGCGGCGTGGCTAGAGAGGGTCATTGGAATCCATCCCTGGTTTCAGAGAAATTAACAGCCTTGTCTAGATGAGTTAAATATGAGTGTACTGAGGCTATAATGTGTACTTGTGTACCATATGCTTGTGTGTGTCTGTGCCAACATATATGGCAGCACAGGCGCATAAAAAAAGTCCAGCATGAACAAACTGTGGAGGCAGTTGATAGAAATCTAATCAAGCTAATGGACTTTTTTTTCTAAAACTAACAAGCTAGTGATCAAATTAAAGCTTTTTTCCGGTGTCGTGAACTGTAAAGCAACTGTGTGATTCAGCTGTCAAGAATGCATCGAATCACGTCATTTCAACATGTTAATTAAGAGCCAATTACAGCGCTCATTCCTGAGTGCAAGCATCCTTAGAGCTGTTCCATTTCCATAACAATAAGTCAAACTGTCTGAAAAGTGCTTGTGAGTGCGAGGACAATTGGTCAGGTGCTTGAAAAACATTGTGACGAGCAACATAAGGCAGACAGGGGATGGGGTGTGTGTGCCCAATGTGTTGAGGTCCTAACGGCATCGGGGTCACATCACTCTGCAGACGCACCCAAAGGCCAGGCATTTGTCAGTTTACCCAGGGTCAGGTGCCCTGAACACGGGCTGGGTGCTGTGCAGCAGTCTGGCCAGTCGCTCAACCAACGTCACAGCAACTGTTGATCTGTTGGCCGCTCTTCCTCTCAGCTGCCTGCGGCCCGAGTGTCATGAGGAGGGGCAGGGGGCATCCTGCCAGCCGCCATCCCTGTTTGTCAGGCCTTGGCGAGAGCAGCTATCAGTGGACTGGTACTGCCTGGCACTCATTTGCTCCCGAGGCATCCTAAATGAGAGAAACAGTGTGTGTGTGTGTGTGTGTGTGAGAGAGAAAGGGTGGCTGCTAATATACAAAAAGTTATATAGAACATGTTTTAATTAATAAGAATACAATACAACATAACTGGTATTATGTTTATCTTGACGTAAAATACTTATCATGTATGGAAGGCAGTTGTTCAGTTTGAGGTATCCCTTCCTTTGACCTCACTTCGATAACCCAGATTATGACAAAACCATGCTTTTAACTGATAAATAATAATATCAAATGTGTTATGAGTTAGTGAAGGAGACAGCATAATATGCCAAAAATATCAGAATAATCAGACCATTAATTACAGTACAGTGTATGACCCCTTAAAGCAGCTATAAAGAATATTTTTTTAAATGACAATGTGAAAGAAATCCTTCATGGTGATGAACCTACAAAGCGTTTTTACCTGAACATGCAACTCCTCAGCTTTATGGAGCTTTGTAATGAGTGTCAGCTCGTTGTTTAGCTGTCCGGCCGAAATGTTACTGTTTTGTTTCACTCACTGCTCTCGTGGCATGGTTTTCTATTACGGCAGGCAGCTGTTTTCAGTGAAAAAAGCTCCAAAAATCCACTGTACACTATCAGCTCAGCACCAAACAGCAGACAGACATAGTTAGTGACCAGCTGGTGAACATAGTGGAGCATTTAGCAGCTAAAGAGACAGATATTTCCCCCAGGAATTGGTGGAGACCAAAAACAGCTAAAAGAAAAAGATTATTGACTTCCATTCATCAGGTGGCCAAAAAAGCGACTCAAGCAGCAGTGCAAAATTACCCTGTAAACAAATACAATATAGAACAATATACTTCCCTTTACATTGTTGTCATAAATTATATAAACTAGACAATATTTGTGTTGCAGAGGTTGGGAACACTTAAAATATGTAAAGAAGTTAAATTGTGAGAATGAATTAGATTAAAGAGCATTTTCATTGAATATAATGATTTGTTAACTTTCATCCTGAGAGACAAAACCTGAATGATGCACTGATTATTATTATTATTATTATTATTATTAAAATCAAATTTGTAATGCCCTCACTGTGCAGTGTATGCAAGAGCTTGATACTATAAACGGTAGCTCACACAAGTACAAGAGAAAATGGAGAGAAATGAGCCTTTGCAAAAACAATGTGTTCTGGTGGCTTGAAATTGCCTTGGCATGATCATTTCGCTCAATCATGCCACATTTTAATGTGCTAAACCAATGAAGCCAAGCCCTGACTTCAAATCTGTCATCATGCAAAATTTTTAATTCTTTTTCCTCTACGTCGTAAAAAAGGTGACACCGTTAATTGTTACCTTTCCAAAGACGTCATCACAGCATCTCAGTGTCACACTTGCAATTTCCACTTCTGTTTTAACACTATTTTCACAGTCACAGCTTTTATTTTTCTTTTTCATTTTTAATTTCGCTGTAACCCAGCAGGGGGTCTGTATTAGTAAGGCCTCGGAGAGCTGTAGCAGGGTTTAATCTGAAGTGTTGAAAATAATACATGCCCAACCCTCCCCGGACCCTTTAAAAGATCCAGACATAAGAGTCTGAGCCAGGGTACCAGGATGGAAAAACTCTACATGGGTAATAATCACTACCAGGGGCCCAATTTTCCCCAGTATCTGCTTCTTATTTCAGGCCCCTTATTTATTTAGACATAGCCCCTTTAAGTTGAATTTAATTTAAATCTGTTCTGCATTTCTATGGTTTGATTTAAGGTGTAAAACACTTTTGTTTCTATTTGCAAAGATGTCTGTCATCTTAAGAAAGAGAGCGCATTCACAAGTGATGGGCGTGTCATCCACGGCCCAACCATAAATCCTCGCTAATCCAGGGTGCTTCCTGCAAAGCGTCAGTGTCACTGTATTCTGTTGCTGCGGTGTTCAGATTTATGACCTCACACATGGTGTCAAACAGGAAGCATTTGGCGTTAAGTGTGCCGATTCGCTCATACACACCAAAACATGCAGTGCAGGAGGGATTTAACACACTCATCATGAGATTCTATGGCCTGACGTTAAGTCAGATCAGGTTGGACAGTTGGAGCAAAAAGTAAAAGGGGGTGAAACAGAGAAAAAGCAGAGATCTACTCCAAGGCGTGCCTGAATTGCTCGCTGCCAATTCAATCCTCTCTCTGCTCTCAGACGCAGAACAGATTGAGTTTTAGGTGGCCGTAATTTTTCACAGCTTAGAGGAGGCCAGAATAAAACATGACTCACTGTGCACTTTCTCTCATACTGCAGGGCCAGAGGTGGGCACTACATGTCTGAGCTCAGCTGGAACCACAGCAATAAAAGATGATGACACACGCACATACACACGCAGACACACACATAAACACACACACATTACATACAAGCTGCGGCAGAGAGTGGGCACACAAGCACCAACTGGAGAGAGCCATGGTGAGCGGGAAAAGGTGTGAGCAGGAAAAGTGGTGTGTGTGGGTGAGTGTGAATATGTGAGAGTGTGCGTGTGTATTTGTAGAGTTTTTGCAGTTGTGACAGCTGGGATGAAGGAGTGGAGGCGGCGTGTGTGATTGGAGGAGGTGCCAACAGAGCAAGTGTCTCTTTATTTTCATCACACACAAGTGTGTCTGTGTGTGGATATACGTTCATGGACACTATGTACATCTGTGTTTGTGTCTGTTAATATCTATCTTTGTGATAATTTAGTTTGTATGTACAGAACAGTCTGATCTTGTTTGATATGAGTGCAATATGGAGCTGTCATGTACACAGAATGTAAATTAGCCTTATGTTTACATGATGCATCCATGTTTTGCTGTAATTGCTATTGTTTGTGTGGTTAAAAAGGTCAATACGCACAAATCACAAAGAAAAAAAAAGTTCTGACTTGTAGTATGTTCTGACTGTTTGTTTTTTTAATCAGTGCATTTTGATTTCAACTTATTTCAACTCTGCAAATCCCTAAATTATGAACAATGCAAGCATTTGTAAAATTCAAGCTTTCTACAATACCGGTGCGTGTGGTAACTACAGTATGAATAAGGGTAAAGGCAGTTATGGTTGAGGTATGGCATCAGAAAAATAAAATAAAATAAAAAAAACACCTGGTTATGTTGGGGAAAGATCATGTTGGTGGTTAATAATGCTGCAAGTTTGTGGACAACCTTTCAGCTCACTACACAGAGGGCACACTGCTGCCTGTGATGGCTCTGAACATTTGCTTTGGATATAAATCCTGATGTGCAGAAGCCTCTAAAATGGACAGAATTCCTGGGCTAATTTTGAGATATCCCCCTCTGCAACTCCTGTACCTCTGGCACCCCAATACAATGGAGGTGAATGACCTTGCTGTGGACAATACTTTCTTATTAAGAGTAGCTCCAATCAAAACTGCCCACAGCAGCAGGGTGGGATTTTGTTTTTGGAAAGAGATTTTTCTGTTGAAGTATTAAAAGTCATTTTTTTGGTGCATTGAGCAGCAAAACAAAATTTAGTTTACCTCCATTGCATTAGGGTGGAGGCAGAAATCCCAGCAGCTAAAGAACTAACTGGAAAAGAAAATGTCTTCTTGCAATTTGGGTGAACTTATCCTTTAAAGTTTTGCATGTTTTGGGACTGCACCGGTCTGCTTACTTTGCATGTGATTGTGTGTGTGTGTGTTGTGTAGCTGAGGTCACTCTGTTGCTGTTGCAGTACCGAGCCATAGCAGCAGCTGCAGGGAGGCAGGCAGGCAATGATGAGGTCATTCAGCAGGCAGGATTAAGGCCGTGACAACTGGCGCTGCGGCCAGTGCCAGTGCTGACCGGGGCAGTTGTGCAGTGGGCATGCTACGGCCTGAGCTCCACACCAGCATTACCCCACTGTTGTTTTTTCATTAGCTTGGTACTGTCCCAGGGCACGTTGCGGCCTGCCAGGTCCACAGCATGAACCCACAGTTGTTGCAAGGCTTTGGGGGCCTTCTCACTTCGTCTCTCTCGCCTTGTCTCTGTCTGTGGTCACACACTGTGACCACGTTCCTCACGGGAATAAAGGATCAGGTTACGTACCAACACACTCGTTAACTCAATTATGCAAGCCCTTAACGCTTTGATGTGTAGTGATAATGCCAGGATTATTGAAGAGACAGATGCCATCTGACCACAGCAGAGCTTTGTTGCCACATGCCTAAGCTACAGTCGATAAAAGATGAACAAAATGGACGGGTGGGGGTCAGGAGAAACACCACTTATAACCTGAAAGAGTTGATAGACAGGGACAGGCATGAATGATGGCAAAGAGGATGAAAGCACCTTACCAATCTTCAAATGTGAGCTTGAGATTTGAGGTGTAAAAACCTAAAATAGCTTGTAATGGATGAAACAGTTCTAAATTCGCTTTACCTAACGTCTGTTTTATACATGAAGAAACAACAGGATGTGCTATGTGTGGCTTTAAATTAGGTGATTTCAGTCTCCATTTTCAGTTTTCTGCACTTTAAATTATTCTCGTTCTCTAACAAAATGATGAAAATGCATAAAAGCAGCAGCAGCTAGCTCTTCATTGGTTCCTACTTATTTTTCAGTGGAGCTTGGACATAAACCTAAAACCATTAGCTGCACCACTGAGACCAATTAGCCAAACGTGGCCAAACAAACTTTCCCTTGCTTTTACAACATGTTCTCTCTTTTTACCCTTTCTTCAAGTCCTTCCACTTTCTCTCTCTCTCTTCTTTTGTGGTGGACCGTTGCATAGTTTTGAAGTGTCTTTAGCCTCTTCTGAGCTGCTGATAAGTGATTTATTTATTAGGAGCATTCTTGATGCTTTGCAACTGTAGGGATCCTCTCTTATGGCCCGAAGCACTGACATGTTGATGTCTATCTCCCACATAAGCTCCAGATGTGAACTCACTGGCTTGATGTTTGGTTGGAGGAGCTCAGCTGGAAAACTTTACAGTCGCAGACCAACAGTCTGACCTGAAATAGCCAATGAACAAAGAGACATCGGTGACAGACACCCTATAGTTATTCTGCACGCAGTTTAATATTTACCACAGATGCTGTGTCTATATGTTTTTATAGAACATACTACATCTGAATATACATTAATTTAAACCTCAGCAGTGTGAGGACAGTAAACCTCCTTTCCCACTAGGTGGCAATGCAGTTGCAGACTGACATGATAGAGGGGAGAAAAACACCTGTGGGATCTCAATATCTCACTTCCCGCTCTCTCCCTGCTGTCCTTTTTTGTGTCCCAAGTCTTCTAGAACGTGTTATATTTTACAAAACAAAGAATAGGAGCCACTTTTATCAGCAGAAACCACTTGATTTCTTTGTTAAAGACACAAGAATAATGATGAGGAAGATAAGATTTATATCTAATTTTATTGGATTTTCAGCTATTTTATAAAATGGAGGCCACTGAAACAAAATTGCAACATTCTGGTGTTCATAATCATAAATTCCTTGTCATCATGTTCAAATTTGATGTGTGATTTGAACAAATAGCTGCCACAGAACTGCTGCTTTAATCTACAACACTCGTATACAGACACTACACAATTATATTTCAATTTTATTTAAATAATAACAAATAATTATATTTGTATACAAATTGGGTTATCGGGTTAAATGATGGAAATTTGGAGAATTCAAATGTCATTTATAGCTTACAAAAACAGACACACAGACATATTGCCTAACATGATTACATTATAAAAACTAAATATAACAATTTTAAAAAAGTGCAAGTGTTTTGGATAAGTAAAACATTTTCATTCTCTAAAACTTTAGATGCAAATTATTGCAAAAAATAGAAGTAAAAATTGACAGATTTAAATCTGCAGTACTGTAATACTCCCTTTATTTTACCTTAAGTGTGATTTGAATTTCTATTTCATATTTATACCTATTTGTAACTACAGCAACTCAAAGCTGCATTGTTTGGTGTAAACATAGTGGTGCTATCTAACATGCAGCTAAATGACATTTGCATAGAGAAAAACACCTAAATGTATGGCTGCAGTAAAACTAGGTGCTATAAACCACCTGCTCTGCCTGCATCATCAAATCCAATGGAGAGTGTGACTTTGTTCATGATGTTGTCCGCTCATGTTACCAAGACAGAAAACATGGATAAGCAGAGGAATCCCACGGGAGATAAAGTTTCTCTTTTCTTGCACAATGCTGTTCTCCGTGTTAACGGCTACAATTAACAACCAATGGCTGAGAAGTAAGCAAAGATCCTTCATGACCTTCTCACCTTTTTCCATTTGACTTCCCGTTCTTAAACTACAGCCAGAAGAGCAACAAAAACAGTGTTTGATGTTGTTAGCGAGGTCTCTTTCTCTGTCTGCCTGGAAGTCCCCTTCTCTTCCTAACTACCACCAAATGGTGTCCTGTAATTCACAATGTGCATGTACATCATTTGAGAGCAGACTAAACCCAGAAGCCTGACGTTGGGATTTCTCTGCCACATGAAATGACTGCCATATTTAATGTAAACAAATGGCCAATAAAATAACAATAACACAAATAAACAAGTCAGTGTCAGAAATACATAAAATGAGGACTATAAATCAAGAGGCTTGTTAGCCCCGAGAGTGTAATCAACTGAGATTTGGGACGTTGTGGTTTGCCAATGTCCGCAGTGTTTACTTACATCTCACAGGGGTCCAGAAAAGACGATGAAAGAAGAAAGGAATTATGTCAAAATAGGATAAAGTGGGTGCTGAGACAAGAGAGAAGAAGATGGAAAATGGAAGAGACGAAAAGAAGGATTTAAAAAAAAGTGAGCATGAGGGGAGACGAGCCTGGAATCAATAATCTGGTTTCTCTAGTCGGGCTGAGGAGGGGAGAGCGAGTGAGCGGCGCCTGAGGACAACAGACCGCATCCTTCCTTCCTGCGAGGCAACATGGGGACAGGAAGGGCCACCAGAGGGGGTCACTTGGCCAGCGATTCACTTCCTGTCAGGGTCACCAGGGATCAAGGGATAAGTACATCCGGGTCGCAGGAAGAGCCACCTGTGTGATTGTCTGTGTGTTCAACCCCCCCCCCCTCCCCCCTCCCGATGTTGACCTCAATGGCAGCCAGGTGGGAAATAGATGCAGGGAGAGGGGGGATGGGCACAGGATCAGGAGGGAGTCAAGGCCTGAGGGGTGAGGTGGCATCTTTCTGTATGTTCCCTTCACTAGCTGGGGTATCTGAATCTGAAGTAATCTGAAGTAGACAAATGGGTCTGGAGGTGAGGTAGAAAGACTGGCAACAATCGTAACTTGTGACAAAAAAGGAAAAAAACTGCTGTCTTTACTCATCATGCAAACACAGATAAATACATTCTTTACAAGAAAATTGTGAGTGGGTGAGCACAGTGGCAAACTGGCAGCATCCATCTCCTCTTTTGACAGATTTTGAGCATTTCATGCAGTCTTTAAACTTCACAAATGGTCAAATTCTTCTTGAAAGTTTTTTTTTTTTTTTAAAGTTGACAGAGCATCTTTACCTTGGAAGACAAGTTAAGGCCTGCTTGGTAACAAAATGATCATTCAAACATGCCTTAGGAAACATATAGGGGGTTTCCAGACTACACTGTTAACGTTGAGACAAAGGGTTTATACACTGAAATAATGTGAATTGGATGGAAACATGCACCAAAGGATTGTGGCACTGAGGACTAGAAAAGCGGACAAACTTTGCCACTGTGACAGGGAGAAGGGGACACTTAAGCCAGCTGAGGAGCATGTGTGTGTATGTGTACATGTGTGTGTGTTTGTGAGTGTGCCAAGCCGACCAGAAAGCGCTGGCAATTTCCTTGAGATGCAGAGCTTCACCGCACTCCCCAGGGGGAGGCCAAATAAACCTCAGATGTGCAGCAGGATCTGTCCCCCCCACTGCCCCTCTCTGTTTCCCCCCCTCCACCTCCAAAGACTACAGAAACACATTAGAGTGAAAAAGAAGAGAGGGATAAGAGGACAGGGAAGGGGCGAGGGAGGTAAAGAGGAAAGGGGAGATTTCTGCTGTTTCATTTTTTTAACTGCTTCGTTGTAAGTTGTCATCGTAGTCAGCTCCGGGGAGGTTTGCAGATGTTTATCATGTACAAGAGGGAAGAAAAAAGAAATCATAAATTGTTTCACAATGCATCCAAGGTCACAAGTTCAGATCCATAAAGTACACGAATAACCCTGCAGAGCGTAATTATGGAAGTAAACCCCCATGTCGTAGGCCGCGAGATTTAACCTCACGAACCTGTCTAAATCATTTTGGAACAGAGGCTGGAGATGGCTGTGTGATGTATGGACATGAGTGCATGCACACATACACGCACACACTGAGAGGCCAAAACAGTCATGTGGCTATCCTGAGTTTAAGAAAAAGCACATTTTTAACAAACAAAATTGTTCCGGGAGTTAAAACCATTTATGGAACAAACCCGCCTGAAACTTGCGTAACCACACTGTAATCATGTTTGCCGACTCACCTCTGCATCAGCCTCTAATTTGACTACCAGGAATGGATCTGTGAATATTATCTGAGTAAGACAGCCAATTTTAATTTAATTGATCAAGAAATCATGTTGTTTTGAGCATGAAAAGAGAAAAGTGTGATGCAATCTCCCCTGTAGTTATCAGTACAAAGCTTGCCAGCTGTTAAGGGTCATTTCCCTTATATTAATAAAGGGCCTCTGTCACACCCAGTTGCTACAACCACAATGTGTGCTCTTTAAGGAGTCTGGAAAACCCACCACACCACACACATAGACGCATACATACACCTCTAATGCCCCACCCTGTCTTTAGAGTCCCCTGGCAATAGCTATGTGTCAACACACACTGCAGGTAAACAAATACACGCGCTGCCAGGGCGTTTACTTGTTTACCTTCTGCCCATTACCCAGTCCCGTGAGAGCTATCTGACTGCATTGCTTCATAGCTGAAAGCTTCATTCCAATAATGACATTAATATGCACTTAACTAAAGAACGTATACGTATGAAACACACTGACGCACAAAATGCAAAAAGTCTGCAAATGGCTGTGTCCTGCATATAGACATAAAGCGCTGCAGACAAAAGCTATAAATATTGTTCCAAGATGGAGGAAATCATTCCAAGACAGGCAGTACACAGTATGTACAGAAAAATGGCAGCGTAGAAAACACATATGGGTGATCATCTGTTCACAATATCGCTATATCATCAGAACATGCAAATGTAAATCTGTCATGTGTGCTGTCACGGAGATATGCACAACAGTTTCATCCTACATGTTATCCACAATCTATGGTTGTTAATGATGGATAATCATACTCAGTTGTCATGTTGCTGAAACAATCATTTGAATACAAAGAATGTAAATTAGGCCATGGCTCTTGGCACAAAAGAGCATCCACCACCAAGAAGTATCTCCAGGGGACTAAGCGGCGAATGAAGATGCTCTGTAGCTGCCATAACTTTATTCCTATGGGCCTTTAAAAATACATCATCAATGTCCATTTTTTCCAAGACAACACGTTGCAGTGTAGGCACGGCTGCCACCTCCATGGTTTCCAAGCTCAGCCCTCCACTGCCAACCAGTTTCAGCAATTTGATCATCCTCCTGCGTTTACCAGCCTTCGGCCAACGCTGGTTGATGTATTGTAAAACCAATGAGCTCCCTCCTGATCCTCCTCCCTTGCATCCATATTAAGTCCAGAAAGTCCAGTTTGTCATTGAAGTGATTATTAAATGTCACTCCTGTAAACATGTATCATAAAACATTGTGTGCTAGCCTGGGCTACAGGAGACTAAACAGGCTTCCTACAGATCCCAAAACCAACTTACAAAACCACAGCAGCACCTCAATCCCGCTGGCACTACCTTCATTTTCCCTCTCGACTTTTTCTGTTTTCGCAATCATCATTTAACAAGTCTATAAGCTGCAGCAACAGCCGGGATTGTGGCTAGATATGAGCTTGTGATGGACGTGGGGTTACTTTTGCCATACCCAGACTACTGGGCTCACAGTGGGGAAGTATCCTTTTACCCTGGGTCTCCCCCGTTCATTCTCACTTTGGAAGGATGCCTGTAAAGGCAAAGGGAGGGCGGGGGATGGGGTGTATGTGTTTCCATTACGACTATTGCGCCCCTGAAACACTAGAAGTCTCATTTTGGGGATCCAATTTTATTAAATCAACTGTGTGACAACGTTGGGTTGTTTCCACAACATGAGCAGGTACGGTGGGTGTGAGGTGTGCAGACAAAGTGCTCTTTGAGTGCTGCGGTCAGGCGCTTTGCCAGACACCTTTCCACACCTAGCACTTGGGGAGCCTAATTGAGAGTATGGGCTGAGCTTGTCATTGCCTTTACCATTATTGCACTCAACACATGGCCAAGAGGCTCTGATAGCTGTTACACTGTTGCTACCAAGAACTCATTTCGAGTGTGTGTGTGTGTGTGTGTGTGTGTGTGTGTGTGTGTGTGTGTGTGTGTATGTTTATAGGTAGGCTGGGTGAATGTTTTTGCTTCTGTCGGAGCCGGTGAGCAGGAATGGCGGACCCTGCCACTGCATAAATGCTCTGACAATGATTTTACACTATTACAGCCCTGCTGCAATTACTTAATGATGCAATATCCAGACTGAAATATAAATGAAAAAAACAGGTGACAGGTGTGTGTCTGAAAATCAGCAGCGATGTGTGTGTATGCATGTGTCTAGCTGGAATGCAAAGCGTGACAAGAGAGCAAGCAAGTCCTTTTACCCCTATAGAATAATTGAGAGGCTGCAAATCATAATGAGAGCCTGAGCAAATAAATAAGGGAGAGATTATTTATTTGATTTCGGGGAAGCCGGAGCTATAACTCATGTCTCATTGGAGTTGGCGCCGGTGGTGCTGTGGTTTCCAACATGCTGGGAGTCTCCTCCCTACCAAGCTCTGCTCTGCTCAGACTCAAGACTCAGCTTACATCAAAACATACAACTGCTAACACCCAGTAAAGCACAGCAAGGAAAGGGCAAGCATACAGAGAGATAGGTCTGGGTCACAGTGTTAATGTAACCACTCGCAGACTGGGGTCTGTTGGTCAACTGAATATGTCTTGGTTTATTTCTATAATGTTAAGGTTGGGATACAGAAAATGGAGATTTACACCATACAGATGGTTTTGCCCCAATAAAATAATAATTCATTTTTTACAATGCATCTGAGGAGGATAATAATAAGAAAGAATGTGATGGTTCAGTTAAGCCTCTTCGCACTCCTCTCCTCACGTTCTTACATGCTGTCTCTCTGCAACAGGAGGTCTGGGAAAAAATCACTTTTACTTTTGCTTGGATTCCAGTCCCATCCCTCCTTCTCCGGCTGTTGCATTGCCAGCTGAACAGTGTACAGGGCGGCTGCCATTTTGGCAGGGTGAGTCTTTTCCCTTACATAGTTATTAAAATCTGACTTTCCCCTTGGCCCAGGTCTCCTGAAACAAGGTGTGCTCACTCACTGAATATAGGCCCTTTGCAATCTGGGCTCAATTCAAAGGGGAGCTAAAGAGGAATGGATTTGTTGAGATGTATGAAACAGAGTTGGCTGAACAGCAATGTCATGTCACAGCCAGATTTGATTATGGTAATCTGTATTAATTTGACCACAAGTACATAAATACAGATTAGGACAAGCCATCTCTGGTGTATACACCCACCCACCAACCCACACATGTACGCAGTATAGTCTGGGCCACACAGAAGAGCCAACATATGGAAATACCTTTAGAGGCAACAGTGATGATATGTGATAGAAGACAACAAGTTTACAAATTAGCTTGTGACAGGCTTCACATGCTCATGTGGTGGTGTCAGGCTGCGTCACATCACATGCTAAATGGAAATGAACAATCAAAAAGAGCAGTTGCCGTGGTGATAAGTCTGTGTAGACACACATTACCACATACATGCACTTGCAGAGAAACACACACATGTACACATTCGCAGGAAAACAGACATACACGCACATGGACACCCAAGAAAACACACTTGGCTGCAAGTGTGGTCCAAATGGCGATACTTCTCCGGGTGAGACAGCACCCTCTGGCCTGTGGGGCTAACAATAGGATCCATTCTGCACTGTCCCCTCTGCGCTGTTCACAATCCTCCCTCCCCTCCGTCCATGCTTATGACTAATGACCTCGGGGCAGGGGTAAGTTAGGGGTGAAGGTGGGGGCGTGGGGGGTGGAGTGATGCTGTCACTGAAGACGCCAAGACAACAACATCATCACAAGATTGACCCACAACGACAGCATTTTAAAAAAACACAACACTTTTTCCCAAAATGACACGATTGAATTAGAAAGCACTTCTATAAAAAAAAAGGCAGAAACATTTTGTGTTGGTCACTGTCTGCAATCAATGTTTTCATCAGCCAGCACCAATGATGTCTGGCAACTGATGTCCATCCATGACGAAGTTACAAAGAAAAGTCACGTTGTAGACAGATGAGGGATCGTTCACTGGGCGGCATTTGCTGCTTCAGTGAGCCAGAGAAGCTTTGAACATGTGTTACCGTGAAAAGACATTCCACATTAGGGTCATTAAAAGTGCCATTATGGTAAGTGTGCCACATCTCTCTCTCAATCAAAAAAGAGTTTCAAATAAAAGCCACCATATCACATTCCCTTTTGGAATACTTTAAATAGGCTACAGGACTGTATAGCTGTCTGAGGTTACACATGTATCACTCAGCTGGAGGACTAAAGGAAGATGGCACGAGGCCAAGCTCAGTTGAGGGGAACGTGTGCGGGGTGTGGGGGCCGGAGCAAAAGGCTTGAGCTGGATCACACAGATGTGGAGGCACTGACGGATGTCTCTGGGACAGATGCTAGCTCTGCTCAAGCATGTGCAGCTGTGTGGACATGCACACGTGTGTCTTTGCGCTTTTGTGTACAGTATTTGCGAGTGTAAGTAGTCGCCTCTACAGTATATTTGTCAGTGCCTGGAGAGACTCTCTTCTGAGCGTGTGCTTACTTATGTGTCAATCTGTGTGTGTTTCTCAGCATCATACTTGGGTCATTTAGATTTTTGGCTCCTCGGTTACAATAAAATCCAGGCTGTCTCAAGACGATCAAGTGTTTAATGTTTCTTTTTATTCATTTGTTACTTCATAAACATTAAACAGTAACAGATGACAAACCGGGCCAATATTTCATGAATGATGCACCGGAGGGAAGTGGCAGATATACAAAAGGGAACAAAGCCAAAAGCAGGTATCACTGTTTTGACAGCTTGCTGCCTTTTCTTGCAGCTAGTGATGAGCTTCGCATGCCACAGTAGAACAACAAAGCTACAGAGTAAATCAGAGTGTGAGCAGTATCTGCTCCCCGCTCAGTGTGTGTGCGCATGTGTGATTTCTGTAACTGTAATCACAGTTTGTGTGGGTTACTGTGCACACGTCCGACTGTGTGTATGCGCACATGCTTATGTCGGAGGAGCTCTTGCATCCATGTGTGCTTGGAGATGACGCAAGCCTCGCTGGTGCAAGCTGGTGCAGCGCTTAGTTGAGCTCTAATTGAACTGCCTCCTTCAGCTGCCTGATTGCAAACAGACCCAGGTGAGTGTGTGACAGCACCTTCTTCCCCCTCCTCATTCTCCTCTCTGCTTTCCTTCTCTTCCGCCTTCACAGCCTACTCCAACTAACTCACTCTAATGAGTTTCGAGATCTATGTCATGCACGTTGCTCACTACAGTGCTAATGATTACAATTTGTCCAGCCGTCTGATGAAGGAAGTGGCTATTAGAGCACCGTGCCACACTTAAAATCCTCTCCCACTGGCTCAGCATTGAGAGTTTTATGGGCACAGGCGATGGAGTGTCACTGAGGAATTGCTCTACACCATCAAAGCTCTAATGATCCTAAATAGCATATGCATGTACTTTACAACTGCACTGCTCACAATTATATGTAATATTATTCACAAGGTGTAGTAAAACATATACATTTTGAAGGGAGGAGCTTAGATTATGGTGTTAGGCACCCAGACAGGAAACAAAACTGATTTTTACAGGGCAAGGGCACCCAAAAGTAATTACATATAACATAGGTTGAGGCCTGTAATAAACAATTACTTGGATTACACCAGTGTAGTGCCTCATAAACACTGTGGTTCGAAACTACACCTGAGTTTTCAGCCTGTCTGCTGCCTGGGCCAACACACTACCTCATAGGAGAACCATGTCTGACAGCCTGGCGGTCCTCCAACCAAGCAAGTACAGGTTTTCTCAAACGCTCTCATCACGTTCTACTTAAAGATTATTAAAATGGAAATAAGGAGCGAAGATAAGTAAAGAATGGTCTAGAGATTGGTAACAGACAACAACAGCACAGACTGATCCTGAGAGTAAGGAGAAGCGACAGGTTGAGGCAAAAACAAATGCACAGCGAACTGGTGTGACAGTAAGAGACAGAGATCTGTGACTCATGATGCTCTTTCAAAGAGTTGAGGATCATCCGCAAATAAAGTACAGACCATGTGGTTCCCTCTATCCAGCACAAATGTTCTGTTTTGTCTTTCCCCTAAAGGCCAATAAGATAAACAGCATGGACTCCACAACACACTAAGCCCCCCTGAGGAGGACTCACTGAGCGACTGAGTGCTTTCCATCACTCTTTTTCTCCTTCTTACTCCTGCATATCCCTGGGCCCCTCTGCACTAAATCTTTCCTCTCTTCTGATCTCGAGCCTTCTACATCCTCAGACAAATGACAGGAGAATGGGTAAAGAAAAGAAGAAAATGTTTGTCTTTGATAAAAAAAAATAAGCACCTTCGTGGCCACAATTCCTCGTTCCACCTTTTCTTGCTTTCCTCTATCCCTCCCTCTTTCTTTTTCTGGCCTGCTTCCCTGCCTCTGCCAGTAGGCGTAATGCTGGAACGCTCTGCGCCTCTCTGCATCGTCTCTGTTTGTCTGTTAGCCCTGAGCCCAGCCCGGCAGCAAAACAGGCCAGCACCCCGAGATGGGGCCAGGCGGAGTGAGATTAACATGAGCCTGGAGTCATTATACAGTTCATGAGCCGTGTCCAAAGCAACAACTTTTATAGCACCTGTAACACACCAGCTAATCTGTCTGACACCCCTGACCAAATAAACACAGCTAATGCCACTGCAAACACACACTCACACACACCCACACACACCCACCAGACTAATGCTGGCTTCCCACATAAGGAGCACCAATTTAGGCATAAAAGCAAGATGCCTATGGTGTTTGTTTGTTTAAAATGCAGTTGCTGAAGGTGAAATGAAGCTTTTTGGTCTATTTTATGTTTACTGACCTTACATGGATTACATGCACACACATTATGCAGGACCCCTCTCTGGCTCCACCAACACACCACCACCTCTGTCTTACCCATCAGTCAATGCCAAGGCTAATCAGTCAAAATAAATCCAATAAACCAAAACGCAGACCCCTACATTTAATTACACGAATTGGGATCTTGGAGGAGAGCGCCCTGCCAACACACATACTGGCCCCTTTATCGACAAGCATACTGCACTAATTGCAGACTCTGTGATTATACAATTTAACTGTATTTAACCACATTAGTCGAACAGTGTGCACTACCGGGAGTGGACATAATCCTCGGGAAGAGGAGATGTATTTAATTGAATAATTTTCAATTCACAAGCTGATAAGGAGTGGAGTAAAGGAAGTAAACCTCTCCATGTTGGTTGCAATCCCGTACCATAGTCTTCTCATTAGGCGTAGTCAAAGAAAGCCTTGTGGTGGGTTTGCCCTGGGCTGGTGACTACTGCCCTGTGAGTAAGAACCACAGGAATGATGGTGTTCCCAGGGAAGCTGGGGGTTAAAAGGTCACCAGTGATCAAGGTACTCATGGTGGTGGATTGTGTTTGAAAAGGCTGAGAACTGGTAAAGAAATGAATGTCAAACTGAGATTCATATTTAGTTCTAGTATTTAGTTCATATTTAGTAAATTTTAGTTCTGACTGACAGTGTTGGTCATTTGATTAGTTTCAAATCACGGGGTAAAGAGTGCTGATATTACAGGAATACCGGTTGCTGTGGGTTTTGATGGTGTGGTCAATTATTAAGCTAACGCTAGTTAGACCTCCTCCTTTCAATAACGTGAAGTGAACATAGCACTGAGTCTGTATGAGCGACTAATGACTCAGCAAGTTGAAATAAAATGAACAAAAATTCACGGCTTCTGTAATTAGTTCTAAGATTAGCAAGCTACGCTAACTCACTTTCACGGCTATGTCCTGTGCTACTTTGACCTTTAAGTGCATTTCTAGTTATCGCTCTTTTTTTTTTTAGCTTGTTGTGTAAAGCATTTATGAGTATCTTGATAAACACTTTAGAAATAAAATATATAATTAATAAATAGAAACTTTTTAGCATTGCTTGCTAAATTTCACTTTCTGAGTGAAATGAAAAAAATAGCAGCCCAATTTGTAAAATAACTGTAAAAGCACTAAGGACTTAAATTGTTAACATAACCAGCTTTCTGAAACCCCCCACGTAGCAATGCAGAACCCTCATGCCATAGTGTCAGAAACAATCATATTCATTTTTCATTTTTAGTATGAAATTTATGTTTATATGCCAAATATCAGTTTAATTTTAAAAGCAGTTTGTCAGTTGAGGGAATCTTTTAGTCTACTTTTGTTCAAGCAACTGAATGGCCACTTGAGGCTGGCTCCAGAAGTGAGACAATCTCCATAATCCCTTATATTACATTAAAATTACCAACTCCATAGCGGAGGTAAACATGTTCATGTTCACATGTTTAAATTACAACATATTATCATAACTAAGCACATGGCTGCTTTGGGTGCCATCACTCATGGCTGGTTCCAGTAACCAGGCTTCATTTGGTCTGCCCCAGCTCCACCCATGCGCCACATCTTTACCCATTTTTGGATTAGCAAAGAGTCTGTGGAGTCACTGCCAAGACCACATTGAGCTTCATGACAGCTCTTCAGAAACCTATGGGTGACTTTAGAGAGACTACGTCCATTTTTGTTCAGTCTATGCTTTTGCTCCTATAAGTGTTCGTAATCACCCACACTTGGTTGCTTCACATGCGCAAAGGCAACGCGACTTAAAAGCGATTATTTTAAAATCCCCTTTTTATCACAGAAACATTCAGGCACAAACATTTTGGCAAGCACATAATTCAGTGTGCTCCTGAACTTAGAAACTTCCAACCAAGCCAAGCAACAAATGAAGATGATGACGATGAGAACGGTGGTGCAACATGACAGTGCTGATGAGCCGGGAGATTTCTCAAGCCCTGAGAGAGGAGCAGAGAGGAGCAGAGAGGCCCTGCAGGCGGAAGTGTGGGTGATCAGCCGACAGACCAGGACATGTGGTCAGGGTCGAGGGTCATCTCACCCCCATCTCTGCTCCCCCGCACTGTTGCACACAGGAAGTCCGAATCAACACACACAAACACACAGAGGCGAGTGTGCACACACATGTAGACATGCACAGGCACACAAGGCAAGGGAAAAAAAAAAAAATCCTGGTCGCTGCTCCAGGGCTGACCCAGTAACAGTCCCCCTGCAGCAGCCGTGTTCTCAGCACAGTGATGACCTGCTCCTGGAGCTCGTAAACACGGGCCACCCAGAGAGAGAGAGAGAGGTAGGCGGGGGTGGAGGGGACTTACATTTGCCTAGAGGCTGCTCTTCACTAGCCAACTGTCATGTCCTGTGACCTGACCTACCAGACCTAGAGCTGTAATAACACACATACACATCTCCCTCACACACACACAAGAAAATCCAGCTCTGTCAGGGAGACAGATTTTGTTACAGATGCTGCAAAAAAATTTGCTAAAGGTCATCAAACAAATGATACCAAGAGTTGTTTTTTTTTAGCGGCAGTTCTGATAAAAACACACGAAAAGCTCAGTGTCACAGATTAATGGGGAAGAGATAAAACTTCAAACATGCCACAGACTTCGCTGACTGATCCGTATGACAAATGGCACAAATGATGGTTCCTCCTTAGATGCTCATGCAAATATCCAGTCAGGTGAAGGAGGAAGTGCACCTGTTAACCGGTTGAACCCTGGACTGTATTTGCACACTGTGCCTCTGCTTGCGAGTAGGGCAAACCAAGCCCAATGATCTCACTGTTGGTTTGTTTGCCAGAACTGAGACACTGACTTACAAGATTTATTTGCATAACTTAGAGCATAGCTGGATTGGAGAGTTTTTTTTTTACTCCGTGTGTTCAGTAAATGTGTTATGTTAGAGTTTGCAGTGTTCAAGAGCAAGCTGCAGACATGAACTGCCACTGCAGAGGCACTGTGTTTCAGAAGTTACCAAATGAATTACAAATGTTCTTTTAGCTTACAAAAACGTCTATAAATGGCTCCTTTCAACCAAACTTTTTTGCTTGTCCAGAGTTAGCAAACAGAGGTTGCTGTGGGACAGAGCATTGATTATGTGCAGGATGTGTTTGGTACTGAAAGATGTTGGGGGGTGTTAGATGAAAAAACAGTGTGATGACTGTTCAGAATCCCGCCCCAGACACAGACTTTCATTAATGACTAGAGGTCTGGTCATGAACTTGTGGCCTGGTCAAATAATGAACGCATTTGTGGCCCCACAAAGAAAAAAAAAATCTCTCACTTCTCAAAGTAGCAACTGAAGGGAATTTGTTATGTTCTTGCTGATTTTGTTAGTGTATTCCTTTGAGGTCTATCTTAATTTAACTTATCAGTGCCTTAGCAGATGTGTGTGCGTTTTGTTTGTGCAAAGCGCCAGATGTGTTGGGCACCTGTAGTGTGCTGTCAACCCTGAAGAGAAGACCCAGCGGCAAGCAGGACAGTAGAGCTTGTCAGGGCAGACACAGATGCACAGGGTCACACAGGGCGGCCATTGTGCAGACAACATTTACGCACAGACACACACACATACCCAGACACACACACATACACACACCTGGGATGGGAGGCAGCAGCAAAGTGCCACTGTGCTGAACTGAATCAGAGAGCCAGCTGCTGTCTTGCTGGGATCCACCAGTATACCGGTCTGCACTGGCTGTCCAAGAGCAGAGGTCAGCCAGTGGCCGACTGACTGACTGATTGATTGGACAGCCTATGTGTCCCAACACCAGATTCTGAATACAATATCGGCTTGTCATAGTTAACGACAGATGATAATGTAGAAAAAAAGAAAGGACATTCATGGACATTACTGCATCTAGCAAAAGAAACCCTAACCTTACAGGTCACATGATGTGACTGAAAGTAAAAGTAAAATGAAAGACTTGACCTTGACTTTAAACAAATTACTCAGACAAAATTACACAGACAATCGAATCATTCTGACAGCAGCCAATTATGCTATGTGAGCAGGACAGAAAGGTGTGTTTGGACTTGACTTATCTTGATTTGGAACTTACAAAGCAATGACTTTGTCCCACTTCTGACAGTTTTGCATCATGCAATACAGTTTGTGTCCCTACCTACATTCATAAAGTTCCAGTTATCTCCATGGACACCAACTCGTTCTTCTAGAAATTAGGTTTATATATTACCTTGTTTCATCAATTATGTTGTGTTGAGGAACCTAATCTCTGCCTGGCAGGCATACAGAGCGCAGGACTTTCTGTAAACCAAGACCATGATCTTTTCCTAACAAAGAGCTTCCAATGTCTTAACATAACTACAAAATAAAATACATTCAGTGAACATTTTAAATCAAGTATCAACATTTTGGCAACTTTCAGAGTACCATATTGGTTCAGTTAACAGAAAATGTAGCATCACGATTTATTCAAAGCATATTTGTTATTAATAATAACTTCTAAGAGACAGGGTTGTGGACACATGGACACATTGATTCTTGAAAAGAAACTGTCCATGCTGCCATGGTGATCATTTGACAGGAAAGTCCCATTTTTTAAGGTTATATTGTGTCAGTTTATTGCTGATGATTATATTAGCTGGATTTTCAAAGAATGAATCCATGTCTTGTCAATTTTATCCAATGAAATGTCCATCTATTTTTGGTTTGAGCACTAATCTGTAAACCAGATTCACTGTATATCCCACCTAAACTAAATTATGAAACATCAATGACAAGTGCTGTTTGAGGGAAAAATTTGAAAGCGAATCTCTGAATCAAATCAAGAGAAATGGAGACGTGTGTACATCACTGAAGCAGCCTGACATGGAGGTAAAAATAGCTGGCTCACCAATCCAGGGCAACACATGTGATTGATCATTACAGGGTGTGTGTTAACAGTTTGATGTCAGCCTTAGCCAAGTTTTCCCTAAAAGAAACTCTGTATTAAAGGACCAGTGTGTGGAATTTAGTGCTGTCTAGTTGCTGACTGCAACCCTATCGCCTCACTCTGTCCTTCGTGGCGTTATGAAGAAACTACGGTGGCTGTGAAAGGCATGAAAAATGCCAAATGCTCCTACATACAGCCAGTTTGTCCATTCTGGGCTACAGTTTAACATGGCAGACTACCCTAAAGATGACAGACGTCAGGCATCGGTAGATATACAAGGTTCATTCTAAGGTAATAAAAATTCTTATTTTTGGATGATTGTATACTAATGAAAACATAGTTATGCATTTGTGCCATTTTCTGTAAACAGAGCTCCCTAAACACACGCACTGGACCTTTAATTCAGTTATTTCCACGTCAAAGGTGATGTATGGGAAAAACTAGAATGGCTATGATAAAAAGTTGATGATAAATAGATCTGGTCTTGGGGCTGGTGGGGAGGTCTGATCAGAGATCAGATTATGCTATAATTCAATGCAAAATTCTCCACAATTGTAGCAGTTGAGGGTGGATGATAACAACATTCCTCCAGAGCTCAATGCCCAGTCTAAAAATGCAGATGTCAGATAGCCCCCTGTCCCTCCATCCCCTCCTCTCCTCCACTCTTGATCTCTCCTCTTTGATTTATTCATTTTCTATGTTGGCGAGCCAGACAGGACAATGGTGTCTTTCATAACTAAGGCCGTGTTCCCACTACCAGCACCCTGAAGTCCCCCAGAGTCCCTCATTCACTAGGCCAGTCTGGTGTGACCTGGTCATGGAGGACTGGTTCCTCTTGGGAAGGAAGCAGAGAAAGAGTGATTGTATTGGATCATATAGGCAGTAAGTACTGTATATGCTACACTATAGAAATGTTTATTTAGTAAGACACTGTCAGGTTAGGTTTTCAGATAAACTAACCTATTCAATTAACTACCCAAAACTAAACCAAGAAGTCCCTAAAACTATATCTAGAAAAGAATCCCTAACCGTTGCATATTAGAGATCGCCCATGGCATATAAACGGAAGCCAGAACAAGCATAGCAGTGTTTTTTCCTCAAATAAAAAGACAAAAAAACAAGATTTTCAGATTCTACAAGCACCGGAAGCACCTCACTGTTTTCTGTAAGTTTCAGTTTGCATCAGATGAAGCAATCGGTGTGGGAGGAAAATATGGAATGAGAAAAGAGGGACAAGAGCTGGAGGGAACGAAAGAGGAGAGATGAGGGCAGTCAAATGAGAAGGGGGGTGAGCAGGGGTCATGTTGCCTCCCCCTGTACTTGCTCTCTGAGGTGCGGGGAGGCTGACTGCGTAGTCAAGGCTCCTGCTTAGAAAGACAGCCTTTCTTTTCTCCAGGCCCTCACTAATGCAATTGAGAGAAATTAGTATAATTATGCTCCATATTGCAGATTGAGGAGGCAATGTGGCCCGTGGGATGAGGATGGGGAGGGCAAGCTAGCGTGGGTATTTGCTGACGAGAATAACTAATTCATCAGCTACTTTTGCCATTTATCAGAGTACATTCTTGCATTTATGACATTACAGCTAATCAAATAAAGAGGTCCTGGAATGCTGCATCTTTCTCAAAATGTGATTCTGCTAATGCGAAAATGACTCCTCCTCCCTCTGGCCCCACGGCCCTCCTGTCAACCACGTTCCAGCTGCTTTGCCCACTCGGTCGCGACCACGTTAGACAGAAGAATCTGTCCTAGCCAACTGAGCCGTCTCGCCCGCACCATAGTCCCCTGATGTCAATGCCAATTCAAGTGCTGTTGTCTTCCATTCAATAACAGCTGCACATACGCTGAAACACGTGTGGGTGCATCGACGGATCCATCAGATGAGTCTACTCTGAGACAGATGTCCTCGATTCTGACACGTTTGTGGAAGAAAAATGTTAAAAAGAGACGGTACAAAACAAATCCACGTCAATAATGTGTTTCCATAGTTGACGTTGACTCTAGACTTCTGAGAAAAAGCACAAGAGGGGTTCTTCCAAGTCCAAAACCAGAAGTATGCATTTTTTACCGCAGTTTGCCTGAACATGGTTTCAGGGCCCTGATCCACCATTATATATGCAACTGTGACAGTAATTAAAGAGTGCTGTATCCAGGGGTCAAAATGAGGTGCAGAATGACAGAGAAAGATTGATTTAAGTACGAGAGCAGTGACTCTGCTTTAAACCAACACCAAAACAGAGAAATTGCGGATTCTACTTAATTATTACATATATAGAAATAGATATAGATATAGATATAAATATAGATATAGATATAAATTAATTGACGATATAATGATATCCAGATGATTCACAGGAAGTGATGAGGATGCAGTGTGTGTGTCAATGTGACCTTGAAACACACTTGAGGAAGACCTCCTCTTCCTCAGGCCGTCCGTCCGGACCCCACCCTGCAGAGATAGAGCGAGCAGTGGGGGGGTGGAAGAACACCATTTGATCCCTGCTCCAGAGGCCACTAGGCCTCCACATCATCTATATCCTGTTTGGGAAAGCAGCCTTTTGAAACCCATCTGCTCATAGCTCCCAATGGCATCATCAAAGACACTTATGAGACAAGGGCATGCAACAAGAAGAGCCCGGAAACCAGTGACTGCTTTTCATGATCAGAGATTCAGCATTTGTAATTAAAATCCTCAAGAACAAAGTTTTAGAACAGATGAAAAGCTGCATTTTACATAATATCTGCACCAAAAAAGAAAGTAAATAAATGAAGGGGAATTCTCAGCGGCCACAGAGCTGATGTCCACCCACTCAGACATCCACTGATCATATATTCACTATTTTCCTTTTGGGAGTTAACAGGTCAAAAACCAGATGATGCCTGGTTTTAGTCCGTTATGTATGCTTACATCATGTGTGTTGCATATATATGACAACAGTCAACCCACGCATGAATACACGCACGGAGGAGAAGACAACGTAAAATGTGCTGAAACTAATAGGTTTGAACAAGTGGTTTTAAAGTTAGGAAATAATTAAATTCAGAAAAGCAAGATAAAAGGCCTGTGAGAGAAATAAGCGACAAATCTGATTATGAGCAGAAAACAACTTCTATTGAATCTGAATGACCCAGATTTGTTTGTGAAACAAGAAACATACACAGTGAACTAATATTTATAGGCCATTTGAAAAGTCCCCGAACAAGGAAATCATGACAAAGAATATTAAAATCTGATGTCATTTCCTTTGTTTCAATAAAATGGATTAGATATAAAGAAGCTGGCGTTTTCAAATTGATTCATGTGTAAAATTAATACAGTAATACAGACAAAAATTAAAGAAAACTGACAAAGTGTTTGAGAATTTCATCATCACTACTGGGGGAAAAGTCATTTCTTAAATAATTGAAAATATCAGATAGAAGTTACACATGCTGCAAAGCTAAAACAGATGACTAAGACAACAATGTAGCAGACCATACCAGTAAGTGAGTATTAAAAACGCAGTATTTAGAAAAAAATCATTAAATCATATTAATAAACATTAATTACTGAAAACCGGTTCTGAATGTTTTAACTGCTTCACAATGAAAAACTGGTTTTAGAGGAGATTTACACTGGAGATTTGTAGCAGTGCAGTGTAATAAAAAGTTTTGTGACCAAAAAGAAAAAAAAAAAAAAAGATTGTCAAAGTTGTCGAGACACATAATGTGGGCCGTTAATCAGTCATGGACCGAAGGGAGGCGGCTCCCTCAGGAAGCAATTAGCTGTGTTGGACCAGTTGCTAATAAAACACTTGGGTTACAAGCTACCCACAACCCAGCCAGGCCAGGGGACCCATGGTACTCTCTGAATGTGTGTCTGTGTGTGTGTATTAGTGTGTGTGTGTGTGTGTGTGTGTGTGTGTGTGTGTGTGTGTTGAAGCCTAACAGGTAGGCTGAGAAAGCTACCGTAGCAGCAGCTGGCACAGCAGCACTGTCTGTCAGCCGTTAAGGTGATACTTCATCCCAAAATCTATCTTTTGAGAATCAAAACTGAGCGTTTGTAGACAGGAAAGGTGGCTATAAAAGTCTGTCACATGGTCAACTTGAATGATGTCAGTTTTCACAATGAAAAAAGACATGTCTCAATCCACTACTGAAGTATCATCATTCCTCTGCTCTCCATCATTGCTCAGTATGTTCCAAATAGCCATAGTTTTACAGAAATATTCCTCAGTACACTCCCTCTGTGTCACAGTATAGCCTTCATTCAACCACAGAAGTTCTGCCATAAAATGTCTTTATTTTGACAAAATAATGAATTCAAAATATACATACGAACAGACAACAGACAAGATGATTATGTAGAAGGATAAGTCTGAGAAGTTTTTGTGGATGCTTTCATTCTTTTTCTTTGCCATGAAAACTTGTCACTGTTGGTATTCATTGTAACCAATATAATTCAAGCTGACCACAACCGTTCCTCATGAAGAATGAAACTACAAACTCTGAACAGCCACATTTCATGAATGGATGGAAGTATTTTATTTGTGTCCTGCAATCATGTGATTATAATGCACATTTACAAAATGCTGATAATCAAGTTTCTGTCCAGATTCTTCTCAAATTGTAAAAAGAATTTCATGAAAACATCTGCAAAAGAAAATGCAACTTAATGTTTCCATCCACTCTGGTTATGTTAGCATTAGGAGATGACCGCATCAGGGTAAACAGTGCTAACTCAGTCGGATGTCAAAACTCAAACGATTAAAAATGATGTGGAAAACGTGATGGAAATATGGCAGTCTACACAAATCTTATGTTTTCTGCTGCCATTTTTCATCTCTTCAGTAGATGTTTCGTTGTTATGATGTCATATTTTATGTATGCTGATGATTAATTTGATAAGTTTGTTTCAACGCATTTATTTTCTTATTGATACTTCAACTTTGTTACCTCAGCCAAACAATATTTGGCAGAAATGCACATTATGTTTACAGTACAACAATGTTAAAACACTTTAGACCTCTGAACACCTCGTATCAAATCTTTAGCATGAAGTAAATATTAATGAATAACCCAAAGTTCGCTCAAAGTTAATGTAAAGAAAAAATCCTGATTGGAGTCCTGAATGTGTCATCCAATTGAGTCCACTTCAAATCAGTAAGAAGAGCACAGACAAAAACAGACATCTCTCCTAAAAAAAAATAATAATAAAAAAATTCTAACTTTGGCAGAAACAATGTTTCATGTGGGACCCCATCATAGTAAGAAGTTTATTGAGAAAATATGTTTTCAGGGCCTTTAAATCCTGCAGGGGCTATGTGTTTGGTACTTTTCAGTGCCGTGTCACTTGAAGACTTTTTTGTTATGTTGTATTCTCTATACTCTCTACATAGTAATTATTCATGACATATGGTTATGAAACAGAACCGTAAATTAAATAAAAACGAAAAGCAAACCTAGTCACAACGAATGAAAATTTCAGGAAGCTATCAAAGAACAAAAAGTATAAAATAAGAGTAAACTAAATTTGACCAACCAAACCATCGACCAAAGAGGGTAGTGGAAGGCAACGAACCATGTTCCCATGATGAGAAGCCATTGCCCTCAGTAGGGAGCCTGTAAAGTCCAGAATAAAGTGGCCAACAGCCACTAAGAGGATCCCAAAAACCACCTCTTGCGGTGAGGCGAGCACAGCGTTAGATTAGGTTTCAGCTCAGCAAGCAGGCCCTGCCAGAGCACAGACTCTAGACACAACAAAACCAGCCCATTTAGGAAACAAAGCCCAAGAAACGCCACTTCAAACTCTTCCCCGGGGGGAGAGACAGGGTGAGAAGAGATAGAGGGAGAGGAGAGAAAGACAAGAGAGAAAGAAAGAGGAGGAGGACGTGGATATAAGTGGAAGCACATTGACAAGCTGTAGACAGCAAGCACTTCTCTGCATGTTTAATGCCCAGTCCAGCTTCCAATGTTTAGGAGGGATCTGTTGAAAAGATTGGTTACCGACTATACACACGGGACCCAAAACTCCACTTGATGGATTTTTATAATGGATTAGTCTCAACAAAAGATCCCATTTTTCAGATTTGGAGGAAGGTGTTAACGTGTGAGCATCATAAACAAAAGGCCATTTGGCTGAAAAATGCTAAACACTGCTTCTCTGAAGGAATGACTGCACGTCTCATGTAATAACACCGTAACTAACGGTTCAATATTTATGGCATCAACAGTATTTGATGACATATCTTTTGCTCATTATCATCATTATCATTTTCTACTCAAAGCCTACATGCTTGAAGAGAAAAGTGATCTAAGACACTAAGCAATTTAAGTAGTGATTTTATTTTAAAGCATAAAAAACATCAGATAGCCCAGCCCAGCCCCAAAGTTGGCTCCTCAGTTTGTCTTGAATTGCTGAAGATCTATTATTTTCATTATATATTTCTATTCTGTTATATAAGATTATTTATTTGCCGTGTATCACAAATTAGTCTGCTTTGGCAGTAAGATCCCTCTGACGGAAAAGAATGATGTGGAAAATGTAGAGGCATTAGCGCAATGAAAATGAGCGTTTGACTTCTCAAGGAATGTCACGGTGGTCAATTCAAGTGATTACTGACAAACATGAAGCATTTGGATGTACGGGCCAAACGCAATTAGTCATAACAGACACGCACAAACACAAAGGGAGTTTACTAAATCAATTCTGAGCCTTACCGGCCAAACTCAATGTAATATACCTTTGGACTCTTCCAGGAATTGACAATAAATCAGATGAAAAAAAGATGTACAACTGAAATGAGCCGGCAGTGAGGAGGATAAGCAAAACCCAGGTACACTTTCGACATCCACATCTGACGTTAATTGAAAACCTTCCTTCGACTTGGCAGACCGAGCAAACAACATACGAATGCTGCTGAACTCCAGACAAATCGGTTTGCTTTCAGCTGTTTAGACTACACCACAACTGGCCATATTACCTGTTTCCAGAGTTATGCACAAACACAGCCTAAGCTTGAGTTATTCCTCAAGTGAGTGAGGATGACTGTGCATCTCTCAACTGTGGTGTGAAGTCATTTGTTGTGGGAAAACATGTATGTATGTTTTATTGCACATGGAAACTGAGGTGTGTCTGCATGCCAGATTTTCACACGCTGTGTGGTCCTGCCTCGAGAGGTGAAGGAAGAAGAAGAACCTCACCCTTCGTCAACAGAACCGGAGAGTGTGTTCTCTGGAATCTCGGTGGAGTGCTGATCTGCTTTTCCCAGAGAATGACTCAACAGAGAGAGTAAGAGAGAGAGAGAGAGAGAGAGAGAGAGCAGGAAACTAGTCTCTATGCTATCAGACCTGAGGGAGCCAATGGCAGGCCAGATATTCCCAGGAAGGCGGGTTTCACAGAAGAGATGAGTCAGCAAATATGACCAAGGATGCAATCACTATGTCAATAGCCGGATGATTTAACAATGAAAACAGAGAAAATGTTCTGATGTCCGAAGATGAGAGGAGTATGAGGGAAAGGGGAAGACCCAAGGAGCGGTGAGAGCAGTGGGAAGGTGGGGGAATGATCTAGGGAATTCTCCATCCACATCCTTTTTTTTTTTTTTACTGAAGCAATTTGGGTCAGGCGTGCCCTCCCCTCCTCCTCCTCCTCCTTCTCCTCCTCCTCTCCTGGCCTGAAGGGTCTCCCCAGCACACATGTTCACTCTGCGGCCAGCTTACAGTGATTAGCCAGGCCTTCCTCTCTGACAGGTGCACCGTCACGCTCTCACAAGCCCCCCTGCTCCGCCACAACAGATACAGGATACACTTGGTTCATCCCTCAGCCAAGTTCATCACACACCAGCAGCTAGGCATTCATTCAGAAGAGATGATAGATAGACAGTCAATCATATGTAGCCAGTAAGAGAATTGGGCAATACGCAGATGTTAGACAAAATATTGCTGTCCATTTCATTCCAGATGATGCTTTTGTATATTAGCATTGATATGAACCCCCAATATATCTTCCACAATTTATAGTCTTTGGGTTAACCACAGCCAGTGGCATTTCCTCTAGAGGAATCACACACAGCCAATATAAATTACCAACTTGAATGTTAAAACATTCAAATAAAACAGATATTAGACAGACCACATTATGTTTCTTGAGTTGAAAACTAAAGAGCTTCGCCTTTTTCTCCAATTTAAATGGCCTGTAATTACTTTCAGTCTCAGGGAATCAACTTTGGTTTTTACAGTTGTAAGCACTTAAGGAAAATTATATTCTTGGCACCTGAATTCCACTGTGGCACATGCTTTGCTTCCCAGGTCCGCACCAGTCTGATCGAAAAAACACCGGCAGCAGCAGCGGCAGCAGCAGCAGCACTGTGGCAGTGTCGGTGTTTGGCAGGCAACATAATGCAGCAAATGCAGAGAAGCCATAAGAATCGTTAAAAAAGAAAAGAAAAAAATCCAGACATGCCGTCTGTCTGCTTTTTCTATTTGCATTCTAGATTCTACAGTATAGTGTGACACTGCTTACTGGGGAGGTGGGTGTAAAATAGGAGTTTTATGGTTAAGGAATTAAAGTGAGGAAAAAGAATAATAGTGATTATAACCAGAAGGGATGATAGCGCTGAGCGCTAGATGCTGACAGCAAGAAAGTACAGATACCATCCAACTCTGGTGCTTGGTGAGCCTGCAACACACTTTCAGATGAATAGGATTATATATGGAAAGGAGATTCAGTTGGACAAGCAAGGACAGGCACCTACATATAGCAGGTTCCTGATCAGTTAAATATAAATTTGCACATGTATGTTCACTATCTGGTCACCATATTTTCATGTTGTGCATAAAATCCAGTCAGTGAAATGCAACTCAAATTTAAACATTGAAAATTAAACTTGCTTTACTTGCCATCATTTCTTGATTTTCTAAAGTGATTATGGTAACAAGGATTTTAAACTGGACAAATACTTAGATTTGTTTGAGTAAATGACGGGTCTGTTTACATGTTCCTCTTCCAGCTTGCCTCAGTGTATATGCATGTAGTTTAAAGAGAGGACACACTTTAGTTTACCTCTGGATTGCTTTGACCAATTTGCTAGATACAAAAGCACTTTTAAATGTCCAAAATGTCATGTTAAAGAGTGTCCAAGTAAGCTTTGGCGAGTCAGCTTCCTCAGTTGAAACTGTCCTGCAAGATGCAAATTTTCATTTTTGCATCTTATTTTGCATTCAAAACTTCCCAGTTTGTCATGGCAGCTGGCTGGGAAACATACTGCATGATGTAGGCCAGAAAAGAGAGAGTGGTAGCTTTGAATAACCAAATAAGTTCAGTTCAGCTCTGTGAATTTTTTCATATGGCCCAGGCCTTTTTTCAATGCAAAGTGGCCCACTTGGAGCGATGCCTATCGCTACACATGTTAGTGTGGCTGCTGAAAAATAGGGAAATGAACGGTGCAGATATGACAGTTAGCTGGGACTTGCACTTCCCTGTTCTGCTGAAGTTCAGTTTGGTTGTTTGCATGTTTTTTTTCTCATGTACACTTAAGTGTACAAGGTTACACACACAAGAAAAAAACAAGTTAGGAAATGAGGAATTAGGAAACCATTTTCTGTATATGATACGATAACATTATATGCAAGGCTGTACACTTTCTGACCACCTCTCTCTCACACACATACATATAATCACGCACATACACAGAAAATAATATTCTGGCTTGTTTGTGCTGTTGTCTAAACATAAAATCCTTGCGGACCCCCCCCAGCTCCTAACCCCAACCCCCCAGCTGTGTCCCAGGGAGGTGAAACCCAAACCAGAGCGCAGAGAGCTCTCTCAACTCCTCAACCTCTCAACACATTCTCAGCACTAGCCTTTGAAAATAAACCACGCCGGCAAGCCCCTGTCTCAAACTCTCGCCTCATATGCAAGCACACATGCCCCACACTCCACTGGGAGCTCTTTGGAGACTTCCCCGCCGCTGTTCCAGGAAGCAGATGTGAGAATGGCGGCAATCAGGCATGATGCTTCACTAGGCAATGTGGAGCCCATTACTCTCGCAGTGAAGCTACGGAGGAGAGGTGAGATGTGGCGCATCTTCTGCTGCTGCCTAGAGTTGGTTAAGATGACACAGTGCAGCATCTGATCAGTGCCATATCACCAACATATGGCTTTATTTTGTCAAACTACACAAACGTGGGTTGGATGCAGACTGCGGGGCTTAGACAAATTTTACATGACAAATGAATTGGTGTAAATGAATGTAAATGACAGTGATGGCAGAGTAATTGGCCACAAGAAAAAAAGGAAAGCCACTCAAACAATAACTTCCACACACCCACGAATGAGCACAGAGTTGATGAAATATTTAGTGATTTGATATAGACCAGTGACATGTTCTTGCAGCTTCCCACACTCTAAAACATGTGGAGGGATGGCGCTCCAGATGGCTGGAAGTCTGCATTTTCTGAGATCCACCTTCTAATGATGATCTCTCTCACACTTCCACACAAACTGCAATCTGAGCTAGCGAGGGACCATGAATGTGTTGTTTCTGCAATATCAGATGAACCAGGGTGACTGATAAGAAAATGAACAATAACCTGGAGCACCGCATGAAGAGTGGGAGCTGTGTTTCCCCCTCTGGTGCAAGGGGCAGTGGGTCTGTCTGTGGGGAGAAGCCCGCGGGGTGCAAGTGACAGGGCCGTGATGGAACTGATATCACGTCACTGAACTCAGTGCCTCAACAAAGCTGCAGCCACATGAATGGCGGAAGACGGCTGACCCATGAAAAGAATTAAAGTCATTCAGCAAAGATGGAAGAAATGACTTATTCTGGTGACATATTGTCAGTGGAAATACTTTTTTCTACTCAGCTAGAGGGAAAATGGACACATTCTATGCTATTAAAGAGAAAAACTGTCAAGATAGGCATGGACTAAGTTGATTGCCTTCAGAGAGAGAACGAAAACATTAGACACACACACACAGTTAGTAAATTGATGGAGGTTGCTGGTTTCTTGCTTTATAAAAAGAGAGAACATACTGTACAACAGGGATTGTCAGTCAGCATGCTTGCTCGCAGGACTTTTAACTAGTGATAGGGATGTCTGCAAGTATTTCAAGGCAGGAATACTAAGTGTGTTGGACAGTGGGCTCTTTCAGGGTACAGCCCTGTGGGGCATAGTGTGTATGAAATGACATTCAAGCATTTTCAGGGTAAGACAGAAGGACTTATTATCGACATTGCTAACTTATTGCTCACATGAAGGGGGATGGGCAAACGGAGGTGTGGGGGAGGGAGCCATGTGCGTCAAAACTCGGGTAAAGCATACAGAGGGACTTCATGAAAAGGAACATATATTACAAACCCGAAGAATAGTTCACAAAGCCCTCAGCTTTCCGTACGGTCCAACTCCTTCGCATCCCATTAGCATATTGCTTTTATGATTATCAAAAAGCTTGTTTATGGAACATGACGGCAGAAAGAAAACATATGCAAAGTTAATACAAAAATTCATCCATATTTTGGTTGGTGTTTCCACAGAGAATGCATGTGTAAAAAAAAAAAAAAAAGCAGCCTGTCTGGAGCTGGAGCTGATTAAGGGTGAAGATTGAGACGATAAAGGAAAGTGGGAACATCGTTTTTTATTTTTCAACTTCAATACTGCTTCAGTGTGTCTACAGTTCCTCAACGTTTTTATGCATTTAAAAAAAAGAAACCTAATAACAAGCAAATCTGTGCATTTTATGTCACATTGGTCCGGCATGGTGTCCCCTGCAGAGAGGATGGTGTGACATCTTATCCGCTTCAAGAACACTGGCCTGCAGGACTTCCTCTCCTCTCTTTCATTCCTTTCCTCTCTCCATCTCCTACCACCTCTTTTTGAGCTGCACAAAGCCGGATGAGGGTCATCTTACCAATGTCCCCATTGCAATGCAGAAATCCAACATTTTGGCAGCACCCTGACCCGTTAACATCTTAACTTCACAAAGCTGACAGGATCTTCCTCTGCTTTCTGCAACACTTTGACTGCCCTTGCTGTAACTGTGGTTAATAAAATCAGAAAATGAGGCTGCAAAGCCTCAACTTCGTATCAGCACAAGGCCTTAGTGAGGCAGCACTTGTATGTTTGTGTGTTGTTGTAATTATTTGTGTTGCTTTTTCTAACTTTCTGCCAACATTCTCCCACCGTATGAATGATTCCAGTGATGCACACTTGTTTGAGTGGGCAGTATTTCCACTGAGGCAGTCCTTTGACATGTGCATATTGCCGTATTGCTGTTTTGTGGGCGTTACTGTGTTTGTATTTTGACATGGTATAATGTTTGTTTGTGTGTGTGCTGGGGTGGGGTAGGGGTGCTCGAAGGATGTGTGTGCCTGTGTGTGTGTGTGTGTGTGTGTGTGTGTGTGTGGGTGGGGGAGGGAGGCACAGCTCTGCAGCCTGATATTCTGGGAACGGCAGGGTGGCGTTGTTGACCCACCTGCTCCCTTCTCTCTTCAGCTGGATCTAGTCGAATTTCAGCAGCTGCATCCCCTCACAAAGCACCTCTTTGTAATCTTCCCAAGGCGCACAAATACAACTGCAACCAGGAGAGGAGAGAGGAAGGAGGAGGGAAGATGGACAGTGGAGACAGAGAGAGAGAAAGGGCGGTAACTGTTCTGCTTAGTGTGCAGTGTCACTGGCAGATGATACTGTGTCTTTAAGTAAAGTTACATACAGTAGCAGGCGCTCTTATATTGGAATCATGCTTTTGCCACCATAAATAACATGACCATACACTTGCACTTGCACATATGCATGTATGCAAAAGCTGACCGCATGGTTTGACAAGTGAATATTATTTAAATAAGCAGTTCAAAAGGTGTATGCAAAGCATCTTTTATGCTTCAAGAAATTAATGCCCTAAAAAAGAAAAAGAGAAAGCAACAAGCTGCCTCACAGAAAGAAAGTGACAAGTGCTGAGAAGTGTGGTCCATTTGTTTCCCATTAGTAAAATTTCCCCCTTGCATTCTCACTTGCAATGTAACCGCTGGAATATGCTATGTCACATACATGTCATTTTGCACAGAAAAAAAGCAAGCCCCTGCCTCATATCACCATCTCGGCCCACAAAGCCAGTTTAGTTTAAGCCCTGCTCTCCGGAATTCACATCCCAAAAGCAAGGTCCCGTCCCCCCCCCCCATCCTGTCTCCAGCGATCGGCCCCTGTGGCCCGAACCCAGACTCACTGGTGGCAGAGGAAAGGAGACGTCATTAGGAGATTAACTACAGCAGTCCACTTTACTGCCATCATAAATATATGTACCTGAGTTTGAGGCCATAAATGCAAGCAGAAATCGGGCTGTTGGGTGTGGGGCCGAGGTCATTGGTTCTGATTAAATTTGGTACCAATTTATCCAAAAGCACAGGAAGTCATATGTGGACAACTCATGGGCTACTTAAAGGGTCTGTGCTGCATAGATACACAAACATGAATGCGAACATACACATATAAATAGAGTATATAAACAATTTCTCCAATTATGAGGATATTGGCTGTTTTACTGTTAGATGCATAGTCCAGCTTTAGAGAGTCATATCATTGTCAAATTATAGATGATGAATTAATCCTCCAAACCAAACATAGGGAGCTTAAAGCTCTAAAGTATGAATGCAATAATCAGTCAAATAAACCAACAATGACATATTCTTCATATAATCCATAAAAGAAAGTTGAGTTTTGCAGAGTACCATAAAGCAGCATCTTGTTAAATGAGGGACCCTGTAGCTCAGTAGATTTATATTCAGTGTTAAATGTAGCCAAAGCTGTCCCAGGGGCTGCCATTAGTAGACACAAGAGGTAGATGGAAGAGGGGTGGGGGGGGGGGGGTTGCTTAATATTCCTTCAATTTGGCTAAAATAGGCAGAATAGTTGAATTGAAATGTTTGGCAACAATGAAAACATACTGGAGGAAGTGATTGAACAAGTAGACTAGAGAGAACAGACAAACACACACACACACGTGTGTGTGTGTGTGTGTGTGTGTGTGTGTCCCACAGATCTCTGTATGTATACAGAGAGATAATCCAAGGTGAGTGGAATCAAATGTTGATTTGATCATCTTCAGCAGATATGTAATTTCATCTGTGCACTGATAGTCCTCAGAGCCGAACAGAGTCACCAGTCAGTAGAGGTTAAACACTCTGCCAAAGGTGATCCTGTCACCCAAACTGATATGAGTCTTTTTATGTAACACTGAAATCTCTGTATTTGTGTTATTTAACAGAAACAACACAAATCTGAGCGATAACCCTGGTTGGGATTAGTATGAATACACAGCAGAAGGTGGAGGAGAGCGCTACATTTCCATAATAGTTCTAGGGAAAGTTAAATTCCTCTGTGAATGAAAAGGTCAGACTTTGTGGTTCATTGAAAAGACTCTTTATATCCTTCGTGTTACAGAAGTACTTCCGTGGTCTCTTTTGTCCCTAGCTGGAGCTCTGCACCTCTTTAAAGCGAACAGGAAGTGACCTTAGTGATCTTGGACTCCCACACCATATGACCTGTAACTGTGCACCACCATGCAGTCATAGCCAAAACTCCCCACAACAACCCAATAAACTCAATACAAATAACCTGCTTTAGTTTAGTTTACATGTTGATTTACCCATGAGTGCTTTAAGTTGAGTTTTTATTTGCCTTTGTATATAGCACCTGAAAGCAACAACATGAGCTTGTTGCTATGCGTGCTTGGACAGTCAGGCAAACAGTTGGAAATAGTGAAGTGGTTACCAGGAAATACCCTACTACGGTAGAAAACGGTTAACAAGTGCTTCCTTCTTTTCCTGCCTGAGGCAAGAGATGTGTGAGTGACATTTGGCAGAGAAATCATAAACTATGCTATGCATCAAAAATGTCAACCCGAAGGGAAGAATTAAATATCCAGTCACGACAGGTAACCTCCCACAGATCTAAATATCCCACAATATTAAATACAATGAAAAGTCAAAAGCATTACTTGAAAAATGTCACCAATTACTCACCCACGCATCACATGTCCTGAATTATACCGATTTTAACGAGACACTCTGGTTTATATTTTGGATATATTTACTGACCATCAACTGCAAGCTTGATGTTCGTTCCAGTGACTTAATCTTGTTCACACACCCTCCAACTTAGAGCAAAACCATCTGATTCCTGAATGTAGGCTTATTATTGGCTAATGTTAGCATGCAAGCTAGTAGCGAGCACATTCCTCCTCTTTTGGTAGAGGCCTCTCCACACCAACAGCCCCTGCACCAACCCAAAGCATACCATGCTGTACGAATTAACCAAATCTAAATGCAAAATCTCCCGTTGTACAGCCATGCACTATGGAACACCAAGTGACAGATCGCATAAGCTCTTTCATGAAGTGAAAGCAAACGATATCTTAACTGAAAAAAGAAATAGTGGAGAAAACTGCAATGCTAAGCTACATTTCCATGGTGATGACATGTCAGGCACCATGATTTAATTTGATCTGTACTGTGGCTAGCTGTGTCTGTGCATGGTGCTAATCTCTGGATAATGTTGCAATGCTGGTTTCTCTGGTCAGTAATGCGGACCCTGATGGGTGTTTATAGGGGTACAAGGATACGCGTTGACTAAAAACAGCATGTATGGGGAGTGGAGGAGGAGGATGGGGAGAGCATTGTATTTCTCTGGCTTCAAGCATTCCTCCTTCGCCATGCTACCCATAAACTAATGTACATAGTTAATTTATAACAGAGAAGCTGAAGATAAATAATAAGAACTGGAGAAGAAGTACATTTACATATGCTGTTTATGCAATGTGTACAAAAGTGATGCAATATTTTTTTACAACTATCCTGTGGGGGAATCAACTTTGATCAAACGCTAAAGCACTAACCAGTTTTCAATTGTACAGTAAATTTACCAACATCAACCCAGGGAAATTATTTCAGGGCTGTAACATCATATAATACATTACAACACTGATTCAGATGATCACAACTCTGCCTCTTCATGTGGTTAGCAGCAGGTGTGCCAATGTGTTTTTCAGTGCAGTGTTTCGAGCTTACAGACAGACTGGAGACAGACAGACTAACGGCTGCTCGTAAACATTGAAAGTCTTGGCCAGTACACTAAATGCCTAATTGGTGAATTTGATCCACTTCACCAATAATCATTTTAATAGCTTATAAATTATCCTGTTATATATGAATTGTACACAAGAGATTTAGGTTTCATACTGTGCGCACTGTGCTCACTTGCTACACACTTGTGTGTGTCAACATGTGTATGCACATGCACGTTTGCTCAGTCTTGAGCTCATATAAGGGACATAAAAACGAGCAGCGCAAATGGATTTTTATTCTTGCTTTAATTATCTGCAAATAAAAACAATCCACCACAATTATCTTAGCGCTGTGAGGCAAAGTCCCCGCAGCCAGACAAGTCCTCTAAATAGTCTTGCTTTTGTGTAGCGGCCTCCCATTTCCCGTAAAGTCAAGGGGTGGGCTCTCTGTTCTCTCGCCGCCTCTGAGCCCTGTCCTAAATGTCTACATGTCCCGCACCATCTAATTCACAGGCAAATTAGGGAGATGATTTATGAGAATCAAGGATCAAAAAAGGAGACAATGTGGAAGACTGAGCACACCGCAAGTTTTATGCAGAACATATGCCGTGAAGATGAGAGGGAAGAAAGACAGAGAGGGGGGGGTGTAGATCAGAAAGCGTAAAAAAAAAAGAACCCACATACACCCACGCTTCTCTTGGGACAACTCTGGGACAAGATACACCATGGGAAGTGTCATCCCTGCTGAACATCTTAGCATTTATGCTGTCATGTCAGAAGAAAATAAGCAGGAATAGACATTTTTCAACACGGAAGATTAAATGGAAGTTCACTGATCTGTTCTCCAATATTAAAGCTTTACCTTTAGGCAATGTTCAATGTTTATGTTAACGGCTAAAAACATTATGCACTTCACAAATGTGCACGTAGTTCTTGCATGTGTACTCACATACACAACTAAGATACCTACTGACAGTTAGCAGATCAAAGATTTACAGGCAAGCCCTGGGGAAACTCGAGGGAGAACGGCTTAACATAATCATTCCTGACCTGCTACTACAGCAGCTTCCAAAACCTGCCTGTCCATAATCTCTGGTTCATATGAACATACAGAACTATCACACGCAAAACCGCCACCTCACAAAACAGTTATGTGTCAGGGAGAAAACACAGCAAATAATCTGGAAACACTTGAGCTCTTTTTATACTCCTGACATTAAAAACGAGTGTGGCCGAAGGCCAAACACACCCTGAGACGTTTTGGACTAATTGTTTCCTTCAGTTTCAAACACTCCCCTTTCAATCTAAACTCCCTTCATTCCCTCCTCACAGTGCAAAACCTCCCCTCCACCTCTCTGCGTCTACTAATAGGTTTAAATAAAACCTGCAATTGGTCCAGTAAACCCCTCATTATGGTGTTTTAATGGAATGAATTTAGGATAGTGCGGGGTTAGGGGTCAATGGGAGGTCCTAACACACAGCAGCTGTCATGGGGGTTGGACTGTGATTAGAACCAGTGGAGTCAAACATCCCCGGGTCCTCGACCTCACTAAGTAGAAAACCTGGAAAATACATTTGGCCAAAGACCAAAATGGAAAACATCCACCATCCAACTTCCAGGAGGGGGTGGGATGAGTAGAGATGGAACAGAAAGGAGGAGTAAGTACATCCATCACTGAGAGTTCACTTTAATGTGTGTGTGAACCTGACTGGAAAGTCCTCTGAATATTTTCACCTAAAGATGTAACAATAACAGGTCCTAGAACCAGGGCTGTAAAATAGAGAATTTTCTACATATTCTTCTGTCTGAAACCTGCATCCTCGCCTTCCAGTTGCATTTGCTGCAACTGTAAATTTTGCACTAATTACCTTCTCTCTGAGTGTGTGAAACCAAAGATAGAAGTGGTCTGATTGATGTGGCTCAGGAGTGAAATATGGCTTGTTAGCAGCCCAGGAGTTTGTTCCACATGTGGTTATGCAGTGGTTGGGATCGTCTGGGTGAGAGGGAGGGCATGCCAGTCTCCACAGTTCAGCAAGTTTACACCGACTCAGTGTGCAATCAGTGAGATTATTTAACAGAATGAAGGCCTGCTGTTTGGGTTAGGGTTAGAGCGATGTGGTGGCTGCAGAGACATGGTCTTCCACAGTTGTTCCTCATGTGGAAAATTTCGTATAAATTCCAGGATTCTTGTGGTGCAGAATTCATACATCACACACACAAATGTATGTTTAGATTAAATATATGATTTACATGCAATGTTTTGTTGGATGCATAGCAGGCATCTATCCAACTTTACTTTCTTTTTTTTTTAACTTGATGACCTTTATGAACTCCTCATCAGATTCACATCATCCTAACACATCTAAAACTCCGTTCTAAACTGTACAATGCTGTGGCAATTTATGCCAATTTAGCTGCTCAACATACTCTGTCCAATAACTTGGCTAAAGTGAAGAAATGTGCCTAAGTGCATTAAAAGACAGAAGCAGAGACCAAAGGGGGCAAGATTCCTGTGGGTGACTGTGTAATTTAATTTTGTATGCACATTAGAAGCCAGAGAATATAATTTACATGTGGGGTAGAAGTGACTAGGGCCCAGGAGAAATGGGCTAACATGCTCTGCTAAGGCCCGGAAAAAAATCTGAAAATCTTTACCCTTTCCTTTGAGATGCATCTTGCAAAAATAGGAAAATTAAAACCTTCCTTTCATTCTTTGGGACACTTTAGGTTCATGCGCGGTTACCTCTCCTCTGTTGCTCCTTCCTTTTCTAATCAAGAGCCCAGAGCCCACAAACTCTGGCCAGAGTTTCTCCCCACAATACAGGGAGGCATGAAGGGGGGAAGGCTGGAGTCTGTTTTAAGTCTGTCTCTGTCTCTTTACCAAGAAACCGAGACTGTCTCACTGCTTGGTAGGGCTCGGCGGCAGCTGTCACTCACATTGGGCTCATCCTGATTCATCTTCAGGGTCATCCTACCTGAGATAAGATGATCGCTTTGTCCTTTTCTTACTATTAAAGTGGCTGACTTCATTTCTATTTAACCAATAATCAACCTCCAGCTATTAAAATGATGCTCAAGTATGCATTGTTTACCTTCTCCAATAAATACAAACCAAATGAAGCACTTTTTGAACTATGACACACTGATTTGATTAATATTGATTCGTCTGTTTGTTTGTCTGTCTGTCGGCAGGATACCTCAACCCTGACAGAAGGATTTCCATGAAATTTAGTGGGGAGACAGGACTTTAGCCAGGAACAGTTGATTCTGTTTCAATGGTGATTGGGAACAGGGATTTCCAGCATTACATGTGACACACACCAAAAAAGATTTAATTACAAATCCAAAGGGAATGTTAAAAGGATCAAAAAATCTATCTGATTTATGTGTAAGTGACAGGAATTATGTCTTGTGTGTTGCTGCAAATTGGTAAATTAATGGAGGTTTGTACTTGCTGAGGGCTTTCTAGTTCATTATCAAATTTAACACTAGCCTCATGTCAGGTGAAAGTGAATCAGACAGACTTGTAATATGAAGCTTAATGTTACAAAATCTTAAAATGTTTCTGTTTAAGTATAATATTATAAGTTCATGCACGCTTGACAAAAAGCTTAACAATTCTACATGAGTTTCACACGTGCGCGCACACACACACACACACACACACACACACAGACACAGTAAATACTTTTCCATGTGTGGAGCAGGACGAGAAAGAAGCCAGAGTTATGTTTGACAACTAGCCGCTGTCCTGTCTGTCTGTTCACACACATACTCTTTCACACACACACACACACACACACACACACACACACACATGCACTGAACTTGACCCAACCGAGTACTCTGACAGCAGCTGTTAGAAAAAAAAAAAGGCGGCTCTGAACCGACCGAAGTAGCACTTTCATTTCATCACTTGTGATTTTCAAGAAAATTATTTTGTGTTTGACACATCAAAAGGCCCATAGCTTCTTAAGGCTGTTGTCGATAACAGCACAAACAATGAAAACTTCTTACCTTACTGTGCAAGCCATCACCTTTCCTGCTGTAAACTCTGCATGTAAAAGCCAAAATCTCTATTATTTCCACACTACAAACTCTCTTCTTCTCTCAGCTACCTGCAGTGTGAATCGAACAAAGCAAACTGCCGCTCAGCACAAACATACCTTGTCTTTTCACAGGAAGGCCGGTGATAAAAATCACCCCACAATACATGAATACAAAGACACCTTTAACAAAGGCAGTGATTCAGTCTACCCGCTTATCTCCTCTGCTCTTTATATCTTTAGTGTCATAAAAAAAAAAAAAAAAGCCTGCTTCACTGGCAGTGAGAAGTGACTTATGGATCACAAACAGACTGTTTGGACAAGTTCCTCTTCTAAATTTGGAACATTTATCAAAAGCTATAATTGGGCCGTGGAGTTGGAGGGATTTTTTGTTACCGAATCAAACACATTTTGGTTAGAAGTTGGTTCAGGAGAGAGAGTATTCGTTTTGGAGTCATGAACATTTGTTTAGATTAGACAGACAGACACATTATGGGCTTAATATGACAGAAAAACACTGATGAGTGATTGTTGTGATAGTGGGAGAGAGGATCATCCTGACTCTCAGAAAATTTGCAACCCTGCTGCAAATTAGTTTGTTAGAAGCTTTGACGAATGTCATGTTTAACTGAATTACCAGAAGTGTGCAATTTGAGATACTTTTTCACACCATCTTCTGTTATCTGATAGAATAAAAACCTGAATAACAAACATCATTTTACTTTCTGCATGGCACATCTTATTCTGATGGTCGATTCTTGTTTGGATCCAGTTCACTTGGAGCAAAACTCAAGCTTCATCTCAATAAGAAAAGATAATGTGATATTTGTCATTAACAAAAAATATTTTTGTATTTTCATATTATATATTTAATATTTTTCACTCGTTTGACTAAAATATTTAAATTAACTTCATTATTTCCTGTCCTGTCAAAATCATTTTGAAGAAATAAAATCCTGTACAATCAACAGAAAAATAACAATATACAATAAAAACTACAGCCATATTACAATAATCACATTGCCAAATGTTATTTTTAGTTTAGATGTTGACTTATGCATGTATGTAAAGATTGAGAATTGTTTTCTGTGTAAATATTAGAAAATAATAAGCATCCAAAATATTTTTTAAACAAGAATGATTTCTGTACTAGCTAACAGCATTATAAAAGTGTGGCAGAATATCTGTTCGTCACACAACGTATGCAACTTTAATAAAACAGAACTGTGTCACCAACGAAAAAAAGAAAATCATTATAATAATGAAGCTCACATAAAGAGCCTGAGCCAATGGTTGGGAAGTGGTGATTTGTTACAGCCAATCCCAGGCAGAGGGTGGAGTGACGATTTTAAAACTCCAACTCAAGTTGCTGTAACGTGTAGCTCCTCAGCTCACATAGTGGACCACAACTTTCACGACTGCACCTCCCATGACAGCGTAGGAAAACAAGACTAAGACAAACAAACAGGAAAACAGAAGGAAAACAACGGACTCACACTGACTGAAATTGTTGAAGGAATTTACTGTGGCGCACCGTGCGTAAAAGGCGCACTGGCCACTCTGCTGCGCGCTTGAATTCAGTGGTAACATTTGTTTTTTGTTTTTTAATTGACGGTTACATTTGCGGATTTTTCATCCCCAAGGGGCTGAACAAAAAATGTTAAAAATGACAGAGGAGCATGACAAGTGTGTCAACGACCAGCCGTGCAGTCCATCCGGCACAAACAGCTCCATGTCCCAGGACGAATCCGACTCCGACGCGCCGTCCTCACCGACGGGCTCCGACGGTCAAGGATCCCTGCTCACCGGTTTGGGCAAGAAACTGGACTCCGAGGATGACGACCGGTTCCCAGCTTGCATACGGGACGCCGTCTCTCAGGTCCTCAAAGGATACGACTGGTCCTTGGTGCCCATGCCCGTGAGAGGGAATGGATCACTGAAGAGTAAACCTCACGTCAAGAGACCCATGAATGCGTTCATGGTTTGGGCGCAAGCGGCCCGCAGAAAGCTGGCGGATCAGTATCCACACCTGCACAACGCCGAGCTGAGCAAGACTCTGGGAAAACTGTGGCGGTAAGAGAAAATTATTTTGAAATTCATCATAAATGCAGGAATAAGGTAAAGAGTGTGTAAATTAATATTTTTAAAAGAAATCAATTATAAGGACATTGAGTGGTCATGGCTACAGATTTGGGCAAGAAGTAACTCATTTCTTAAATTATATTTTAAGTTAACAGCTCTGGTAATTACATGTAAATATAAATCTTTACTAAATTTAAAAAAAGTTTTGGTTTTGAATTTAAATAATTTAGAAGAAATTAAAAAAGGATTTTTTTTCTGACAGTAAAAAAAAAACAAACAAAAAAAACCGCTAAAAGTAACTTCCACTAACAATTTTCCACTTTCCTTATTTGTTTAGTTTGACTTCATTCATTTTAATGTTTGATATTTTTTTCCTATCATAGTTTGCTCTCAGAAAGTGAGAAGAGGCCGTTCGTAGAGGAAGCAGAGAGGCTTCGGGTTCAGCACAAGAAAGATCATCCAGACTACAAGTACCAGCCCCGGCGACGGAAGAATGTGAAACCAGGCCAGAGCGACTCAGACTCAGGAGCAGAACTGGCACATCACATGTATAAAGCTGAACCAGGGTTGGGAGGACTGGCGGGGATTAATGATGGACACCACCACCCTGAACATGCAGGTATGTTGTCACATTTAATACAAGAAATAATGCATGGAACACAACTAGTTTGGGGGGTTTGTGTTAAATAGTTGGAATTAAATAGTTGTAGGCTGTAAATCATTTAAATCACTTTGTATTTGGAGCAATGCCTTTATTTCTGTTTTTTAATCATTTCAGGGCAGCCACATGGTCCCCCTACACCGCCCACTACTCCCAAAACAGACCTGCACCACGGGGTGAAGCAGGATCTGAAACATGAAGGCCGTCGTCTTGTTGACAGCAGCAGGCAAAACATTGACTTCAGCAACGTCGACATCTCAGAGCTCAGCACTGATGTCATCAGCAACATGGAGACCTTCGATGTGCACGAGTTTGACCAGTACCTCCCGCTCAACGGCCACGCCTCAGGCTCCTCCACCCTGCCTTCAGAGCACAGCCACGGGCAGCCTCCAGCGCCTGGTGGCCCTTACACTTCCTCATACAGCCACGCCGGTGCCAACGGGTCAGCATGGAGCCGCAAGAGCACCATGTCCTCCTCTCCCTCTGCCAGCGAGGTGGGCCAGCATCGGCTCCACATTAAAACAGAGCAACTGAGCCCCAGCCACTACAGCGAGCACTCCCACAGGTCACCCTCACACTCCGATTACAGCTCCTACAGTAGCCAGGCCTGTGTCACCTCAGCCACGTCAGCTGCTTCGGCTGCAGCATCTTTCTCCAGCTCCCAGTGTGACTATACTGACATCCAGAGCTCCAACTATTACAACCCTTACTCTGGCTATCCTTCTAGCCTCTACCAGTACCCTTACTTCCATTCATCCAGACGGCCTTACGGCAGCCCCATCCTCAACAGTCTGTCCATGGCTCCTGCCCACAGCCCCACCGCCTCCAGCTGGGACCAGCCCGTCTACACCACGCTGTCTCGGCCTTAAGGGGACAAAAAACAGTCAGTTCCCACCAGAGACTCATTCAGATCGATGCACTACTAATGAAGGAAGTAAGGAGCAGGTGGAGAAGTGTGTAAAGGGGGTAGTAGGCTACCTGTGACCATTTGAACATGAAACAAACAAAAGAAAAAGTGCCTGCTGATTTTATACAAAGTTATATCGTCGTGATGAAAACACACTTGTACAGACTTTTTACACAAAGACAAATTGTGTTGTTGGTGAGCCAAACTCCTCCATGAGGAAATGTCGCCTACGCCTACATCCTGTACATCCCCCTCCCATCTTTCCAGTTTAAGATTGCACGTGTGTGCACACTTGAGGTAAAGCAAAGGCCTGCCGTTGTGTAGGAGAGAAATGCTTTGGCTCATTTCTGTTGTGAAGCAGATGGAGAAGCAGATACATTGGAGCCGGGACCAATTATGTGAATTTGCAATAAAATTTACATTAATGGCCAGAGCTATATTGCAGCACATTTGGCCATTTGCATCAATGGATCAGTCTTAACTAAATGGCTCATATGAATCTTATAGTGTCATTTTGGCATAAAAGTCTTATATATATTTATGTTCATGCATTATTGGTTTCTTTTTTGTTCTTAAGTAGATAAACACATGTAATGTGGGTTTGGTTATTTACAGTACTGTTTGGCTTTTAATGAAAATAAGGTAAATGAAGTGAAGGACAGTACAAGTACAATAATTCTGATATCATTCCGTTGAAGACCAATTTCCATCTCTATTCCAAGATGCGAGCAAACAGAGCTGGACCAACAGACTCGCACGGGACAGAACAGGTGTCTGAAAGCAATGCTTGGCAAATTGCGATTAGTCATGATCTAGGGTTAAAGGAAATGGGGTAAAATAACACCACACACTCTGAGTGACATGTCAGCTGGACCTCCTGTATACGTGGATGGACAACACACGGATATGTGTACGTACATGCATCCGTGTGTATGTGTGTGTGTGTGTGTGTGTGTCAGGGAGATGAAGTGCTTTTGTATGTGTGAACCATTTCCTTGGGAAAGAGATACATATTCCGTGACATAATACACGCCAAATCATACTTAAACATTCTTTACTGAAAACCATCTTTGAACGTTATCTGTTACTCAAAGAAGAGTATTCAGGGTTTAAGGAGAAAATTAGGTGTGTGTGAGAATTTGCCCATATTTATCTCATCAACCATCAAGTGCCAACTCACTGCTGCAGTCTCGCGCAAAACGTTTTTGTGCCTTCTAATGCTTATTGTCAGTATTTGAATATGAAATTGAATTATTAACAAACTTCAGGCAGCACACAATCAGCAATTCACACCAGAAACTCCTACAGTTAACCTGATTATATCCTTGATTTGATATCATTCCTTACAGCCTTGGTTTGTAATGTTCTGTGAGATGCTGTATGGGAAGCGTACGGAGCGTCATGCTCCAGGTTTTGTCCACAGAACTGTGTTTTGTATATTATTCTGGTGTATAATTTTGACAAAGGCTGTGAAAATTATTGTTGTTCTATTAACTAGAGTTTCATTCACACATGCACAGCTAACCCATTCGCTGGCCATTTTTTAAAAATAAAAGATACTTTTTCTTGACTTTGTCTTTGTCGTTCTTATTTGCATTCATATTTAGTTTCAACTTGTTCATATTTGTTCTTAAATATATTTGGAAACAATTGAAAACGTGAAAAAAAAGTGTCTGGGTTACGGGTTTGCCTTTGCACTGGATACCAGCTGTTCACATTATCCTTCTTGTTAAACATCTGTACTGTGAGCTACAGCTGTGAGGGGACACCAGCGAGACCTTTAGGGAATTGTTCTCAGCTCCCAGTCCTCTGTAGAGTTTTCCAAAGTGGCAGTAATTAAACCTTCACAGTAAATTTAATTGGATGCTGCTCAAATCAAGTGGACGTTTAAGTCTATCAAACTCTATCGTAACAAAATGCAAAATACATGTTAAATTATTCTTTTGCTGTAGACGTGATAAGCTTTTCATTGGTGAGTTTTTTGAGAATTATACAGGTATCGAAAATAAAACTGACATGTTGCTCTAGGTAGCTTTTCTCAATTTCAGGTGCCACTCTCAGAACCTTCTGACCTTACAGGACCTTGAGTTGACACCAAAATAGAAAAGTTCAGATTTTCTTTAAACCACTGACGAGAGGAATGAGGAAAGATCCCATCTCCTCTGGTCCAGTGGGCAGAATGCTTAAGTTGGCCCTGGCATGCATGCCAAGCAGCCGTCCCTAACCAGCCCAGGGAGAAGCCAAGTGCCAGGGCCGCGCTGCTGAATTTTAATGATTCATTATGCTGTGGAGGGGCCCCATTGTGTCCCTTTATCCGGAGAGCTAGAAAGGAATTAATTGGACAGAAAATGGAAGGGCAAGGGGAACTGACAAGCCATTAAGAGGGTCCTGAATGGACGATTAGATGCACATGGGGGAGGATTTCTCCCCCCCCACCCCCCCACCCCTCGTTGTCTCATATCGCAGCGCTCAACAAACAAAAAAAAACAAAAAACAAAACAAAAAAAACAAGAACAACCACAATGACCACCAGACCAAACTGCAGAAATCATATCAGCGCACATAATCTGTAGATAATAAAAGAAGATAATACCACAGCAGATGGGGTGTGGGTGGCTCAAGAACGACTTGTTGTTTTTCTTCCCTCAAAGTCTTTTTTTTCACCAGTGTTTGCCAAATACTTTCAGGAGGAACTCTTGAGAAAGAACAGGAGTGAATAAAAGTGAGGCAAAAAGGCTCTTCAGGGTGCTTGGGTCCTGTTTCCCTGGAACTTGTCCACAGTTTCTGATTGGACCTTTTAAAAGCCCTACTGTAAATAGCAGAAAAAAGAAAAAAACCAAAAAAATAAAAACGAACTGGAATGGTGGGAGTTACATCAGCACAGCATACAGAATGAATGAATGAATCAATGGAGCAACAATTTTACAATGCAGTTGCAGTTTTGTCTGAGAAGAATTTCTGGACATTATCTCACATCGGGTACAACCCACAGTGCACTTTAATACAGTAGATGCTTACACACATGTATTCTCTCCCACTGTAGACTCACATGTATGCAGAAATTGGAAATGAAATATAATTCACAGTAATTTTAACACTGCCGCACTGAGGCTGTGCTACATTCCAGCTGTCACAGTTATTGTTGATGGAGGAAGGGCGTTATTGGCCGAAGTGGGAGTCGCGGTCTTGGACCCGGAGGACATGAGGGGGAAGCGAAATGAACCCAGTGAAACTGGTGCTTCCACCACCTGACCACATCCCATTGTTAGGAGCAGGATAACTTGCCTGGTAATAGTCTCATCCTGTTTAATGAGCCTGGCTGACTCAGGGCATGTTTCGGGGAAAAAGAGGGAGCTGGGAACTGTGAAAAGTCTGAGAATGCGAGGCTGATTTGCAAGGGAAATGAAGTGGACATAAAGCATGGTTATTGCCTGCCCATCCTGATTCCACTTGATGCATTGAATCTCATTTAACTTCTCTGAATTGTCATCCTGTATACATGTCATGTCTCATCGTCGATCGCATTTTATTTTGCCCACAAAAAGAAAATACATTCCCTACCAGAAGTGATAAAATTAATGGAGTTATATAGCAGATGATGTGCATTTTTTAATCCTCATTACTGTATGTTGATTCCACCATATTTTAAATATATTCATCATTCTCAAACTATTGGTCGATGGCCTAAATCATTTTGAACTCGTTTATTTCATTGTGAAATTTTACAGAAAACATTGCAACTAAGAGGTTTACCTCTTGAACTTTAGCAACCTATAGATCAAGTCAAAATGGCATACAGTAGATTGATTTTTTTTTTAAAAAAAAAGCTGTCTCCACTTGTTTGCTGCACGATCTCGAGTTTCTTCCAAAGCAAACACAAAACTTTCGCTGCTCCGCCCAAGTAAATGACTTCCTGAGGCTTATTTTGCCTTGTCTCCCTGTTCTTCTCACCAAATAAAGGAGTCTATTTTATTATTGGTGTCTCCTGTGTTTGCTGGTGCAACCAAGCCAAGCAAAACAGGGTGGCAGACAGAACCAACATTGACTTCCGCAGTTCCTCGTGGATGGGCCCGCACAGAGCAGAACGGAGGGAGGCCGAGTGCCAACAGTCCTGCTCTCTAAATGCCCCTAAATTGACGCTGGCTCCACCAAGATCACCTACGACTGGCTATACTTACATCAAATAGTTCCTGTGAGGACCTGATGCTAACTTCAACCAGTTTAGCTACTTCTACAGAAAAGTAAAATGTTTGAGATGAGAAAAAAAAAAAAAAAAGTGTGTGGAGGTACAATAACAAAACCATGATGGTTTTGGTTTAAATGTCAATAAAGTTGCAGTTTGTTTTTACTTTAAGGATTGAAATATTTCTTGGTAAATCACGAGGGATCAATGAATAAAGCTCTTTGAAAACTTTGTAATCGTAAAATCTAAAATCTGTTGCTTCAGTCAGGCATAGAAAAAAAAAATCCATTTTGAAGTAAATCTGTCCCAGTGGAAGAACTGATTATGGTTGTTTACTGAAAAGATAATCAGACCTGGGTCTAAAACTATTTGCAAATAATTCTCAGTGTCTGTTTCAACCTGCTCGGAGTGCCAGATGGGAAGGGATTACTGCACCATGGAAAGTCAGAGAGTGTCAGGTTACTTTTTCTACTTTTCTGATTAATGAAACTTTCTGGTACTCATTATACATTTCACAGTCTGTAAAAATCACATTTTTAATATACTTATAAAAGTAAAAACAAAAGTTGGATATTATTTTTTAAATAAACCAACATTTTACCAAAAGTGGGGTTTATCAACCCTGTGAAATATTGATAGTGATGGTGTTGAAGACAAACAGCCACCACAGGTGCAGAGTTCCATTTTTTTTAATCTTTATTTATTTTAAAATATATATAAAATTAAAATACAGCAACAATTTGACATCTGGTCATGTTCTGTTCTCTGAACAGTTGTCCACAGTCTTTCACTTTCTTTTTTCATTTGTTCTCTCCTTTTCACTTTTTCTTGGCACATCTCAATTGTGAATGGGGTGGCAGCATAGCTGCTCATCTTCTTTCCACAGCTTTAAGACTTGTTGATTAGTAACTATGGCTGTGTTTTCATTGTCACAGCTTTCTGCTTGTGTTGAACTGTGGCAGGATTCCATCGTCATGTACTTTATCCATCTTTACTTGAAGTTATCTCATCTCAACCTTTTTGCCTTCACACTTCCTGTCTCCCTCACAGATTGGATTTACCATCCCGTGTTTTAGTCACACTGGAGAGACTTCTGATGATTGACAGTGGTTAACATAATATTTGTGTGTCCTCTTTGATATTTAAAACGTAAATGAGCTTTTTCATCCACTTTGCATGTATATAAAAATCTTCTTCTCGTTGTCAATAAGAAGCCATAGAGAATTTTAATTTGGACATTAATTACATCTGACTGTAATTTAAAGCAACATAAGTGGGGACATGATGGTCATTGAGACCCACAATCACTAATTCAAACTTGTTATGTCAATGAGAGAATTTGTCTTCGGGCCAATGTAATTAAGAATCATGAATTAGCATATTACTGCCCCCCCCCCACCACCACTCACACACACACATATACACACACACTCACATTGTTACCCTGCTCGACAGCACCCAGCACCCACACAAGTTGCACTCCTCTGTCACCAACGAGACAGAGGAGAGAGAGAGAGAGAGAGAGAGAGAGAGAGAGAGAGAGAGCCACCAGCATGTGGGATCCTGTAAGACCCTGGAATGTGAAGTGTGGGAGGAACATTTGCCACAAAATTTTTCATGCTACTGATGCACAGAGGTAGTAGAGGTAGATGCGAAGCAGGAGAAAAGAATGGAGGGGGAAAGAGAAGTCAACTAAATATGATGAAGAGCGAGGAAAGAAAGAGGATGGAGACAGTAGGATGAAATGTCTCAGGTAGAAAAAGAAAAGAAAGAAAAAGATCTCTTCCTCATTCCTCTTGTTTGCGGAGTTGCTTTGGCAGAGAGAGCGTCAGGGACAGCAGGACCAGAGTTTTAAATGTAGCTCAGTGTTGGCAGAGCTGTGTGTGAGTGCACTCTGTGGGAGCACCAAATTTTGTCGCCCAGCGCAACATGGTGATTCAGACAAAAAAAAAACAAAAAAAAAAACAGCAGAGCCCATCAAAACCCATTTACCCCACTATGGCATATATACCCCACAAGCCTGCGGTCGGATGTTCTATACTCACTTGCCCAGTTCTCACAAGCCTATATACTGCAGTGCCATGAGGAATGTATTTTAAAACCATGTCTGGGATGCCACGCTTCCTCTGGTTTCTGGGCCATACTAAAACGGACAGTACACCGCAACATATTAGGTGACCATTGCAATATTTGTTTAATACACATATGATCAGCAACACATGTCCATCTGCTCACACTTGATATCTTTTGTGGTATGACAAAGAACAGGGGAGAGGGGGGAAAATAGGGAAGAGTTTGTTCTCCCATGTGGTTTTGGCCCGTTCTGGGGGCCTTGGAGCAACGCCAGTCTATCCCTGGTCCAGCCTTTGATATGGATGGGGTTCATTATGTAACTGAATCTATTGTCAAAGAATAAAACAATCTGGGGGAGGTGTGTTGTGTGTGTTTGTGGGCCACAGAGGACCTAAAATGTAAGTGACTAAAAGGGCATTTACACAACCCTCTCTCACCTTATCACAGTCCAGACACTGTGAAACACTTGTGCTCCCTACCTTGGCTTTGAAATGAGCTACACACTGTGTTAACAGCAATGATCTCCTAACAGGTTTCTCACTTTGCAGTTGTAGTGAAATGTGTTAGAACATTTAGCAACACATCTTTCAAGAATTCATTCACTCATTTTTTTCAGTTTTCACTCTTTTTTTCTTTCTTTTTTTGCATGTAGACAACTGCAATAATAAGTATAGTGCTAAGCAGTCACCTCCTCAGAACTACAAAAGGGTAGCATCAAACAGACATGAACCTGCATACCTCCTGCTGTTTCCTCTTATGTAACGCAACGCAACACTTTAGACTCAACACCAAACCCAAGAACTTGATCAGCTGCAGTCAGTCAATAGACAATCTGAACAGGACCACAACAAACACAAACAGAGGTAAAGCAACCATGATACTGGCTTTCCCCCTCATTCTCCATCCTGTCCTTCTCCTGCTACAGCTAGACCCCCTTTTCCAGGGCCTGCGGCCTCACACTGAGGCTGGGGAGCTGGGACAGAGTATGGGTAGTGAGAGAAAGTCATAGCCTTTTAGTGGTCTGCTGAGTTCATTACGGCTGAGCTATGGTGAGAGCAACAAACCTCAGCGTGGTTGAGGAGGTCACCCACTGCACAATGCTCTGGCGCCTCTAACCCGACACTGAGTCCCTGACCGTCGCTTGCTCTCACAGACAAGGAGGGACAGAGGGACATATAGGCCCTGAACTGTGGCTTTAGGGCGTTGGAATAGTGTTTGATAAGTGTCACTGCTGTGTTCAGACCAGCAGTTTGATTTGACTGCAGCAGCTAAATGCTGCTTGATGCAAATGGGTGCGGCAAGTTATATTTGGAGCAGCACAGGCTGATGATGATTTGAATGAATGAAAATGAGAGTGGCGTGTTTGCTGTTTGAGGGCAAGATAGAGGCTGAAAGATACACAGACTTTACGGTCGTACTAGCTTGTTGCCAAACTTGGTGTTCTGCAATGTGAATGACGCAAAATGGAGTGGATGACTCAGTGTAGGTAAATGGTCAAACGTGGAGTTTGTGTCTGGGAGGGTCAACCTTGACCACAGACAAGCCAGTAATACAAAACTGGAGTAAGACTGGAGTCTGTGGTTTCCAATCCTCCTTTCTCTACTCCGTATTCCTTAAGGTAATGTTTGGCTTGGTCCTGCTCCATCATTTTCTCCCACGTCAAGAATCAACATGACAACAGTCAGTGCTCAGCGACAATTATATTCATGATAATTCATCGGGAAACAACAATGATGTTTGACAGCAGCTATGTTGACTTTTCAGGAGGGCCAGGAATAAGCATTATGCTAGCACTCAGTAAGGACACCCACAGCCAGAACCCCAAAAAATAAACGGCCTGGTGTGGGTTCAAAATCAACATAAACTGGAGATCAAATGTCCGTCTGTTTAAATAGTCATTAAGAAGCTTACTGGTTGTGTATTCATAAAAAAAAAAAAAAAAAAACACTCTACAAAAAGATTCAATAAAACAATTTAAATCTCACGTCTGATGTATTACATGCTGGATGCTAAAATTCCCTCATGACCACAGATAAAAGTCTCCCTTACAAGTCTCTCCTCAGTTCTTCAGCCAAGAGTCAAAAGAAGGGACTCGCTTTTTTTCCCCAAACGCTCCATTGTCCAAGTCGTCCTACAACCCACTTCCAGTCACATGTTGCAACCCAGCTAGCTGCATCACTCATCAGTAAAAGAAAGGAGAAAAAAAAAAGAGAGCTGAAAATCGCCATTTGTCTTAGTGACAGAGCCATGATGTCACGTGGTTATGAAGTAATGGCAGTGTCAAATTTTAAAGGTCTGAGACAAACACATGAGACAGAAGGACAGAGAGAAGACTGAGCTGTTAGGCTGGGTGACGTAGCGAACTTTCACTTGTGCCAGCAAGACAGACATTCACTGTAGCAGCTAATGAGCTTCAACTTTGACCCCTTGGCTAGGCAGGGGACCTGGTGGTATACTGCCCCTGGTACTGCTTAACTGTTTTTATGGTTTCATGAAGGAGGAGTGGGCTAGTGAAGAAATGGTAAAGCTTTCCACTGAACATGAATATGTTGCTGCAGAAATGGATTTCATCCTGTTATTTCAGCCTGAAATCGTCTGACAACAGAACTCCAGCTTTGACTTCATTATTTTTCAATAATCTGATTAGGAAGAAATTCTTCTTCAAGTTTGTACTTTTGGCACTTACTGTTTAACTTTGAGCTGATTTTCTTTTATACGGAATTATAAAAGCTGCCATTATGTCTCTTGTGCTACATTACATCACATATACCAGCAATGTTGCACAAAATCTATGCTCAGGACACACACAGCAGCCAGGTCGCTAGCATTTCACTTCCTGGCAATGTAGAAGTGGGGTAGGATGGTGTGCAGGGATTATATGATTGAACGTGAAAAGTGATCTGTAGTCTGGGAGGATCTTTTTTTTTTAAATAAAACAGACCTTTCACTGCTTTGCGGTGTGATATCCCTGAGAAGAGGTGCTCTCATTGCTGCAGGGGAGGGAGGACGGGGGACCGCACAGGGCAACCAGATGGGCTGGCTAACTGGTGAAGGTTACTGGAGGTCAAAAATACACAAAATAATGGAAATGATTTAAAGATATTTGTGGATGAAGCACATCAGTTTTAAATTTTTTTTTTTTTAATGTTTATCTCATTTCTGTAACTATTCCTAGCAGTCCAGAAATAGAAAAACAGGGATCAATCTTCAGACCATCAGCAAAATGAATAAATAATTGACAGAAACATTTAAAAGAAGTACTGAAAAATTTAAGTAATAATTAAATAATCTATCTTGCCTTATTTTCCAGGCTTTTTGAGACAAAGTTGTCAAACATAAACACATAAATATTAAACCTTAAACCAAAAACAAAACCTTTCCAAATTTTGCTCACCTGTATGCCAGAATCTTTCAGGCTTTTGTGGAGCCATTTCATGGAACATTAAATCATCTTAAATCATCATAATATCATCATCGTCATCATAATAGTACAAAGGATAATGGGACTAACTTGCCACTTCACCTACTGATTCCATTGACACTCATATTATCTGCAAGGATATAGGTGATATAAGTGCTTATATAGAAATCTCATCCATAATACTTAAAATAGTCAAACTGGGTCAGATACTTCCCAGTCTCAAAGACTGAGGTGTGAGAGTCGTAGCGTAGTTAAACCAGTTGAATCAAATATGCTTCCACTTGCAGCAGGATCCTTGGTGTCTATATAGTGATGCATGCCAAAAAATTAGTGATGCAACAGACCTTTTTCATTTTGACAGCATCCTGCATCCCGACTTGTCCAATACAGATGTAACTAATAACAGAGATAATAGCAACATTGTAGTTAGGAGTGCCAGAGGGTCTCTGCATTGTGTTTAATGGCACATGTAAATGGAATGAAGCCATAATTCATGCTATTAGTTACATCAGTGCTTCTTGGTACTGGGTAGGAGAAGGGGAATGGTAGAGACCGGGGCTGCCTCGTGTCTTCAATTCAGTGTGATGCAGCATAACTGGTATCATTTTAAAAACTGTGTAATTAAGCATCACCTTTAAATAGCAATAAATTATTTGACTGAACTCAATCATAGTCATTGTTTTATTTTCTTTATTTTATTTATAAGTTTTATCGTTTTGTTGCAATAGAGGCCAAGTTATAGCTGATTCTCAGGCTTACATACTTTATTCCACTACAACTGGGTAGCTTTACTTATGCTCCTGCTTGTGGTTACTCAGGAATCTTATTTCTCATTTTCCCATCATTCTTGACACTCACCTCTCTTTCTAAGCTTTGCTTTCCTTCCTTCTCTCCAATTATAGGGTGCATATGTATGTATGTGTGTGTGTGTGTGTGTGTGTGTGTGTGTGTGTGTGTGTGTGTGTGTGTGTGTGTGCGTGCATGCGTGCGTGCCTGCCTGCCTGCACACATGTAAAAGTAGCTGCTCTCCCAGGATGGGACTAATCCCGGGGTGGCAGGAGTGGAGGGGGAGCCAGCACATGTGCAAATCTTTCAACTGCGGTTCGCGATGTTTAGTCTTGCTTCGTCAGCACTTCTTGAACCCAGTCCAGAAAAGCTTTCAATCGGCCATAATTCTAGACTCACTCTGCTTCCTGATGCCCAATCACCCTCTCTGCCCAGAGGACTTCCCCATCACCAGATGAAAAAAATAACAAAATCAATATAAACAATATCATCATTAAAACGTGATGTTGATTTCCTCAGAGGTAAAGTGTAACCCTTGGTCTCTGAAGTTTTTGTTCTGCAGGGACTTTCCCAATATCACTCATGATCTTTCATCACATGGCACATTGGCACCACCATGACTAAGGTATCACTTGCTTTTCATCCCAGTTTCTCTCCTGTCTCCCTCTCTCTTGTCCCCAGTTTTCCTCTGAAATATCTCCAGGGCAGCTGATTTGACAAGCAAAACAAGCCACATACTGGCAGGAAGGTGGAGGGGGTTTCCCCGGAACCTACAGTTCATCGCTGTCAAAATACAACCCACAGTCATGTAATAACATCAAATAGCATATGAGAGGATGAAAAGGTGCATGCCATGTCTGTCACATGCCTGTTTAACAGAATATTTAAAGTTAATACATTTAGCTAAGGAATACAAATCTGATTTCAGTTTGCAGTGATAATATCTTTTGTTTGCTGCACGCATTCAGCTGTAAATCTTTTATTTTAGTCTCAAGTTGGAATATTATTCAGCATAGTTTCTTTTCTTGTGGTTTGTCTTTACTATTACATGCATGTATGTGTATAAGTGACCCAAAGGACATATATCTCTGCCCTCACTTTCATTGTAGGCTCTGCACCTTCAGCTACAATAACATTCAGTGGCCAAACACAAGACAACTGCTCAGCACAGTAATAACTTTGCATCTGTCGACCAACAGATGCAAAGCTGTCCGGTCACCCGGGTCCTCAGTTCATAACAACAGCTGAGGCTCAACCTCTTTCCTTGCAGCAACCACGATGTCACGAAGTCATGAATGGCAACATAAACTCAAATACAATCCCTCCAACGCTCTCCTCAAATTGTTAAAAAAAAAAGTCAACTTTTTATGTTCTTTAAATATTATTATTATGTATTCATTATTATTTTTTATCACTATCCGTTTAACACCAACAATCAAACATACTGACATTAAATGTGTTGAGGTTCCACGTGCTTCATTCCAGTTGCCAGATTTCTCATCATCCCATTCAAACAAGGACATATGACACAACGAAACACACAACACCCGGTGTATCTCTTACACCCCCCTGACCCACCTCCCGCACACACACTTCCTCTCTCTGAGCAAAGGGGAGAGTGGAATCAAGCAGAAGAGATGATCAACTTACAGGTTACAAAGTGGGGGGGGGGATTTGTGTCATCTTCACTTTCTCCTGGAAAATATAAGACGCACAGGTGGTTTAAGCAGCGCTGGAGAAGGAGACTTCCCCGAAGAAGAGGCCAATGTCCACCTGTTCTCCCACTTACTACAGAACCCTGTCACAGCTGAGCAATATGACTCTCTTATGAATATAAAACAAAGCTGTAAATCACTTTCATTGTAAATTTGTGGCTTAGCGTTGACAAAAAATATATGTACTTATGGGAGTATGTTGTAAACGAGTGTATTTCCATCAAGAGGAGTTCTGTCGTTCAAAAGGCTCCCTGTGGAAACACATTGAGGAGTTAACCACAAGATGGCACTGCAGCGCTTCAAATCGATTCATTTTGATCCCGGGGGCTCTTGCTCCACCAAGTGTTCAGAAGAAAACATTACACACAAATTATCTTGGTTCCTACCATAAACTCAGCTCACTTTGGAGGATTTTCTCTGAATCTGACTGCGTAGACAAAAGACACATGTCATGTGTTTTGCTGTATGTGTCCTAACGGTGCTCGTTTCAGCCATGTATTACCAACTGATACTGAGCAGCCAAATAACCAAACTTTCTTTCGCCTCACAACTTAAATCATCTAATTTTCCTGCTTGGAAATGGTATTCCTAGGTATTCCTTAATGTGTTTTTACATTCAACTTTACATTAAACAATCTGGTAACATGGATGAAGTGGTTTAGTGCAGTTCAGAGAACTAATGGACATTCTTGTTAAACAGATTCCTCCTAACTGAGTATTATAGAGACTGTTATTAAAAACCCTTGGTGATTACTGATGCATTTACAACAAAGACATCATGTAAAATGCACTGGTGAGTATTGTAATCATCTCCAATAATCAACCTAAAAACAGAATAGTGAACTCACCTAAGGGCCTAAGATCTATATTTTTTACTATCAAAACTAATCACAGGAGAAATATGCAAATTACTGCATTCTATATCTTCTTGAGTTGATCATGAATGTTGTTTTAATTGAATGTAATGCCCATTTTAGATGCATGAGCGCACACAGACAATTTAACTGCATTCATTTCAAGAACAATGTAGACATTTGTTCTAGACATGGCAGATGATGTTAAGTTAAGTTTGCCTCAAGTCCAAATGAGGATATGAACTATGCTATTCTACAATGCAGTGAAGAAATCCCAGTCTAATGCACAGTGTAGCTCTTGATTATTATCCAGTTGCATTTGCCAAAATATCCATTAATTTCCTCGGCTCTGTAAATGATGTCAGCAATGATGCCTCATTAAACTTTTATCTTTACCAAACTGCCTCCACAATAAGCCACTGTGGCACCTGGCAACCTGTCTTGTTTGCACACGCTATTTACCTTCGCAATATATGGAAAGTTTTATTCCAAAAGACAATCCAGTTTAATTGCAAATAATTTGAAGGCAGTTAGTGAATTCAAGTGGGGGAAATAAAAACAACACAAAAGCCCAATAAAGCTGAGACCTGACGCCACTGCGAATATTAATTAGGTTGATTGTTGCAAACCAAATTAATTATTTTGTGCATATAAAGTTATTTTCTAGTACACAGAACATTAGCTTTCAACAAAGTAGAATTAGTTTCCTTCCAATGGCACTTAAAAATGTTTCCTGTAATGAATTAATATGATATGAATGTTGTGTTTTTGGGTAGGGTATTTGAAGGAACTAGCCAGGTGAGACACAGTTAGTGAACAGATGGTGAACATATTGGAGCATTTTGCAGCTAAAGAGTGAGATATTTCCCTCAGGAGATCACAACAGAGCTTAAAGGCAAGTGAACATTGGACTTAACATGATTCCAACTGAATGATAATCCATTTCTGCTGGATATGTAGCTAAATAAGTAAACACATTCGCCACATCAAACTAGTGTTTTCCTGTTGTTTCCCTACCTCATGTTTCACATTTGTTCCAAGTCTCTGTGTGTGTGTGTGTGTGTGTGTGTGTGTCTGTGTGTGTGTTTGTGTGTGTGTGCGTGCTTCCTGGTTCTAGCAATCAACTCACACACCTGTAACTGATCTCCTCATCAACTCCAACCTGCACAGTGTAAAATGCTGGCTCATTCGTCCAAACCTCGCCAGGTTGTTTTGTTACATTTGTGGTACAGATGCTAAGGCCTCGACTTTGTGCTTGGCCTTGACTTTCTTGTGTCTCAGGATCACCCAGCCTGTCTGCAGTCGTCCAGCTGCTTCCAATCTTTACTCTGCTAGTTTGGATTGCGTCTGTGAGGGACTTTTCTATTCCTTCATGCCACGTATGGGAGTTAAACAGGGTCAAGCATATGTCCTAAGGTCACTGTAGGATATTATTAAATCTTAGATTGTTAGGTGGACTTCTTCTCCTTGAGATACAGAGCAGCTGTACATCTGTATGCTTGTGTTAAGGGAAGCAGGCGTCATTCTGATCATTACTATAGTAATTGAGGTCAGAGGATAGGACTGTTTCACAACAGATAGGCACATAATGTAGAAGCCTCTACAGAGTCAGATAACAATGTCAGACCACTAAGTGTAAACCTATTTTCTTGTTTGTAGACTAATGACCAATTGGCAAATACCTTATATTGTTGAGTATGACCATTTATGGCCATAGAGTAGCTGTTATAACTGTTAAACTGATTTTGGCTGCCTGGCCTGTGTTTGATTTTGGAGTCATTATTGTACACTTATTGTAACTAACACGCTTGTTGTACTGCCCCAGTGACCCAAACATCAATTCATGTATAGCTTTAACAATCTCCTTGCTGACACTTTACCAGTTTTGGCAACAAACTAACTACAAAACCTAAAAATCTGTTTGACCATATTGACCACACTGCTGTTTTTATATCACTTGTATAATCCTTTCACATCACCCACCACTGTGGTTAAATTAGGACAGTTGAAAATGGCAAATTGGCAAGCTCAATGAACCACTCTCATATCTATTTAACAGCCCTGTTTCTCAGCCCTGGCGTTACGCTGTTAGGCAGGCATTTACACGGGCAAAGACTCTGTTTCCATTAAGTAAAGCAGGATTATAATGGCGATCCACCTTCATAAACACACAATGCTGCTGGCTGATGGCTCATTTATCCGACTTTCTGTCACTGTGACTCTATATTGCCTCTGAAAAGTGGGTTAATTTGATACAAGATGGATTGTGTAGAGAAGGAGCAGGCTTTTTTTTTTTTTTTTTGGAGATAACAGAATTACAGTCTGTATAGAAATCAGCAGTCAGTGGGCATGTAGCAGATACACCAGTATAACTATTTAATAAGAAACATTAGGCAATTGTTGTACGTTGTTACTTTTATGAGTGTGGTTTGGTGTAAGTGATCCATCCATATACCAGATACTGTATATAGAAAATACTCTCTATTACCTTGATGAATATTTAAAATTGAATGATGAATATTTAAAAATACCAGTCATACCAGTTATAGCTTACATACATTTTCAACGTAATAAACATTTCCTCTGTTATATTTACTTTTATTGTCAGCAGTCAGTCCAGAAGCATGCATAAATAACAATGTGTGCCAAAAATAGATGTGAATCCAAATAAAACAATTATGCACGTCCATTATCCCCATAAAGTAAACAGAGATTTCATTTCCGAATTCATGGGCATATTTTATTAATGCCATTTCAGACGAGGAAATGAATGAAGCCAGATCAGTTTGCCATAGAGAGAGGCTTGTGTGCTGAGTCACAATTACAGCCATTAATGTAGTTGCTCCAAAATAATGGGCTGGAGATGTGGAGCAGATGGCTGTTATTAGGCAGTGCGATGAGGAGATTTGTGAAACTTCACAAGAAGAAAAATTCATGAATGTTTCTGTACACATGTACCCACATGCTTAACCAATATAATCTCTAAAAGTATGTTTATCATTTTAATCTCCATTATTTTTATTTGACCTTTTTTTACATTCATCTAAGTAGGTCCCAATAGTATGCATATAGCATTTAATGTTGCACAGGCAAAAATACTGAATCACTGAATTACTTTTTATTGTCAGAGTGAAGAAGAGCCCAAGAAGGAAAGAAGAGATGAAGACGAAGTAGAAGGACAATGAAGGAAAGAAAAGCATGAACAACAGAGAAGATTTCAGTCAGCCACTGTAACAGCAACATCTTCCATCTGAGTCCCTGTTGTCATGGAGACAAGAACAGGATGCAGGGATGCAAGTATGTGCCAGCAATCTGAATCCAAAGTCAATATTTGCAAAGAGAAACAAGTTACCAACGTTATTTAAATTTAAAAGAATTAAAATCCTCTTGCTGCTCAGCTGCACTTATAACAAGAAACGACTGCAACCAGCACATTCAGGTCTATGTGGTCCTTATGGTTTAATGTATTTATTCACGTTTGTTTACTGAGCATATCTAGCCGTCTATATTTAATTTAAATCATGGGTGATGGATTAAATTGGAATTACTGGGATTGTACTGGTTTTCTGACTTGTGAAACATTTACACACACATTAGCCCACTCAGTTTAAATTAAATCACAGCTGCTTCCGAGTGACAAAATGTACATTATCTGAATTTTTAACTCTATCCAGCTCCAAACGGGAAAGAGAAACCCGACAGTTAAAGTATAGCTGAAAAAAACTCATCAAATACCATCACAGACAAAATAGACGCGGAATAAACAGTGATGAGTTACGAGTCTGCATTTAATTAGGTGTGTATTTGATCCATCAAACAACAGTTTTGTGTCACATTCCCACTGTCTTCTCCCACTAACAGCACAGCTGATGGGCAGTTAAGGCAACACAATCGCAAATGTACAGTTTGTACGCAAATACAGTTTATCTTTATGGATTAAGATGATACTGAATTGACAAGAACATTTATATATTTATCTTGCGTTCCTAGAGTAATGAGTTAATATTAGTAATGTGTGTATCCCCTTTGCCTTGTACCACAGTCAGAATGTCACCTCACAAGGTATCTATTTTGCAGAAATCTACTTCGAAATAGATGACCTTGATGTTCTTTAGAGAAATTCTAAATACATGTCAGTGTTTATACTCATTTGCAATGACAAGAACACAGGGCTGTGTCACACAAAAGAGAATACAAATGACTGTATGGTTAAGGGTACAAAGCAAATAGAGAAATAGGGAGAGTAATCTGTCTGATCCTTGTACTGTGCCAGGCAGGGAAACGCCAAATCTCTGCTACTCAATGACTTGGGCCTATAATATGCAAAAATTGGAGAATGTGAGAGTAACCCATGATGAAATGTCATTTGACAATACTGACATCAGTGCAGCCAATTGCAACACAGCCCTAGAACATACAATAGCTGTAGACATAGAGAATATGGACCCTGAAGCTTTGAGTAGTGACATGGATAGATCTTTTGAGAATACTGCCGACATGGCTATGTCCACTGACTGACTTATATTATGTTATGTGAACATGGTGTAGAAACCTAGAGGGGCCGTCACATAGTAATGGTCCCCAGAACGTTCTGAATGTTTCCTGAAGGTCCACCAAATAACTTCCTCCTTTAAAAAACTCCACATCATGAATGCCCGGGAACATTCTGTGGACGTTACAAAGCAACATCCTTTACACTAGCTGGGAGGTTCAGGAACATTTATGGGAACATACAATTTTCTAGCTTGGGTTATTAAGTTGTTTTTTTTCCATTACCTATTGATCCTAAAAATACTATTTTCAAAATGTATCGTTTTATGTAGAAAAATATATAAATACAAAAACAAGTCTACATACCTCTGGTCTCTAAAAGTCATTTAAACATTTATTGTGACAAGAGATAGAGTTAGATTTTGACATCAGTACTTTGTTGAAAACGTTTGAGCAACAGATTAGATGAGTTCTCTTTTAACCCATGGTGCGGATGCAAGGGTTAATAGTTGTTACAGTAAAGCTTACAACTTAACCAAAGTGAAACATGATACAGTTATGGGGGGTTGTTGCCGTGTTCTAGATGATCCTTATGTAATAACCCAGTTATGTCACAGTGCAACATATTGCACCTTCTCCAGGTGAAAGACAACAACAACTCTCTACTGCAGCAACTCTGTGATAACTGGGTGTATTTTACATTTCCTGTGCTTGCTTTATATTGTATTATTGTATAAACAACAAAGCACTGAGTAAGTAAAGTATATTTATAATGTTCTGAGTGTTAAAAAAAAGAGTTAAATGCTAAAACACAACAAATAGTTTATTAACATGTTTATATCAAAATATGCAGGTGACAGGGAGGTATTCTAAATAATGTCAGCTGGCCTTTCTTAAAAAAAAAAAAACTCTTCTGTGTCCAGACCACCCTTACACATTCACTCTTGCTTTCTTTTGGACATCACTGAAGTATCTGCTTTTGTCAGAGAGAGATCTTGAACGAAGCAGGGCACGAGTGACCCTCACACAAATGTCAAGAGAAACCAAGATCCTCAAAAACTGTTAATCAGCATGTGACTGCAACCTCCTGTGGTTTGGACACATGCAGACACACACTTGAAACTCCTCTTCAAACCACAGGTGGTCTCACAGGTGCTGCGTTGTGGTCCCATGTGCAAAGAAGAAACAGATAATTTTATGTGATGCCTGTACTGAAAACCACTGTAGCCATACAGGACACCATATAAATGACTTCACAGCAGAAGAAAAGCATAAGCATATAAGCAATGCTAATATCTAAACATATAAGAGAAGAAAAGTTGGCATTATTTTGATAGACAGAAAACTTCAAACCCCCCTAATTAAAAGGGTGTAATCATAATTTCAATCATCAGTAATATCCAGCCATGTAAAAAAAACAAAGGTTTTATTGTGAAATCACTGAGAGTGTTTTAGAGCAGACTGCAACGATTTACCATCTCGATATTGAAGTAATTTGACCTCAATTCTAAATATAAAATTAGGAAAATTGTCAATCACAATGCATCAGCCGACTTTCACCCTAACCATGCTAATACTCACAAGGCCACTAGATGGCATATCAATCCAGTGCTGCGGGGCAATTATAGTTTTTGTCTTATGTGAAGGAGTCTGACACAAAGACACAAACAAGCGACTAGATGGTAGAGAAAAAGACTTAACTAGTATGCAATTCACAAAATTCTTGTTTCTTTGATGATAGTGATGATGTTTTCCAAAATTGTCTTGATACAGGAGATATATTTACCACCAAATTGTATGTCAAAATATGAGATACAACTCCAGATCAATCAGGAAAATTTGATTGAGGGCAAAGGGTTTCACCAGCTTCACACTGTACTCAACATTACCCATGATGTAAAAGCAGCAGACATACATTGTGTATATTTCTATGAACCTATTCAATTTTGTGTTAATTTATGAGCTAAAATTGATGCATGCATGATCCTGAGAGCCCAACGAGTAGTTTACAAATGCATTCACACACTACTGAGAAACAACGAGGCGCAATGAACATGATGTGAATTAGTTTTTGTTTCTAATAACACTGTGACCTTTATACAACTCTGCTAAAGTCGGCTCTGATGCATCCTTTTTGTCCTTTTCTGTTAAATTTTATCAGAGGGCAAGCCGAGTAAGCAGAGGGAAATGCATCAGTTTATATGTATGCTCTTTCTTCTCAAACGTCGGGAAGACATTAAGAGTTCTACTTCAGCAGTTTTATCTGTGTTGGTTGAGCCTAGAACAAAGTGAGTCACAGTGATTGATGGACACAGCTGCTGATATCATTGCACTTTCATTTTCTAAATAAATGAGTTGTGCTGAATGGGCATGTGAGGTGTGTCAGAGGCTTAATTAATAACTAATTGGACTGTTTATTATATCTCAGCACATCAGTGTAGATCAGTCTGTTTGACATGTCTGTGTTACATTTACTTTGTTTCATCATGGTCTTTGACAGGTAGATTAAAAAGAGCTGTCAGTCCATCAAGTTACACAATTAAGAATACATTTATCCAGTTGTCAGTCCATTGTTCTGAAACTAGCAATGAGTCTTACATAATATTAAACACCTTTTATATTGTAGTTTAGTTTTTCCAGTTCAAATCTCACTTTTTTCATTTAATTATTGCATAATTTATTAGATTTTTTCAAGTTTATTACTTATTGTTGTACAATTACATAGCACATCACAAGTCAAAATGGTTGTTCTAACAAAAGCTGCCAACAAATGAATGGTTATATTATTACACAACACAACACTTCATAACACACATATCCTTGAATAAATTACAATACTTCTTTTCTTCCTGTATAAAGTTCCAAGACAGGACTCAAAATAAGTGTAACATTTACCTACCTAAGGTCTACACTTACTATACTTGCTCCTTAAAAGTGTCAATGTGTGTTAAAGTTGTAGGTAAGGAGCTGGGTTACTATAGCGACAAGTAGAACGCACTGAAATCATAAATATATTCTCTGAACATTGAATATAATTTATATGACAGCAGATAACAGCATGGCATATTGCACACTTCCGTCTCAAACCCAGTTTTAATGGTATGGTACACTATAAGGTCACATGTACAAAAATATCTGGAATACACCTTTCCAGATGAAATCTCCATATCTGATTCATATACAAAAATATGTCCAGCTTACATGAATGGAGAATTGAGCTGAGTAGGTCAGATGCACACAACTGGATGGGACTGAGGGTTTGTTTTTCTTCATGTGTTCCTTATCTTTTGTCAGCACCACATGTCCAGTGTTCTATTTTCTCTCAGTAGAGTCTTTTTTTTAATTCAATTAAACTCTCTACAAAATAGCTTATAGCATTACCTGTGACCCACTGCCTTTAGCTGCGAGCCAAAAACAAGCGTACAACAAATTATCTACCACTTAGAGTGACACAAACACAATCAAGGTGAGCTTATAGCACACCAGCGCATAATAACAAATTTTCTATTTCAGCATTGAACATGTCTGCTCTGATGTTGTCTTTTGTTGTTAAATGTCATCCGAGACACTTGTCTCGCCCATGTAGTTATCCACAGTGTTTTTAGTCTTATTTAGAGTCTAATGAAGACCAATATTTTTGTATGACATTATAATGAGGGCTCTGCAACATTTCTCCGACTAAAAACCCTGTCAATATGAGAGTGCTGTTTTGTTTTTAATGCTGCCTCATAAGATGATGGCCTCTTAAAAAGGACAGACATCAGACAGCACTCTTATAAATTAGACACACATTCAATAGATGCATTGCAGTTGTGCACTTCACTGACCTCAAAGAGGGGGAAAAAACTCCCTGAAGGAAAGTTACATGTTTTCTGTGTAAAAGAGTAATTTATTTCCTTTTAATGCCTCTGCAAAACAACCGCAATGAGGTGTTTTGAATTAGTGGGTTGTGCCAGACACAAACAAGTGCCAAAGGAGGGCAGAAGGAGCTGTGTGTGTAGAATGGTTTGCGTGCTCGCGTAATGGAGGGCAGGACAAACAATGCAGCCTTATGTCTTGGCCAGCAATCCACCTGTTAACACTAAATGGAAATATATGAAAATACAAGCTTAACAGTAGCCAACAACTTTTGCAACTGTTTGACTGGATAAAACCGGAATGGTAACTACTTGGTCAAACCCACGTCAACTTGGTGAACTGAACTGAATTGGAGCAATTAATTTAAATGACATTTTATTGTGCCTGTGGACAATGTGGCCCTGTTTTCTCCTAGTGTGTGAAAAGTGTCAAACAAAAGCTATGATGCCTGTAACATATTTACTTCCCTATGCTGAAAAATCACCAGGTTTAGCAAAAATCTACAGGTGTTTGTGGTTGTAGAAAGCTCTGACTGTAATTAGTTATTGGTCTAAAATGTGCAAAAGCAGAAGCGAGCTCCTTTAAGCTAAACAAAACCCCTACTTTCTTTTAACCTTGGTGTTCTCTGTTTGCATGTGGTGCCTTTAAAATAGTATGCACATGTTCTAACGCCTACCTTGCACGTGCAAGTTTGATTAGGATTTCATTATTTACTTCCACCTCATCACTGAGGTCCACACTATACAGACTGCTGTCAGTTAGGTGTCATTGAAAGGGCTTTTGTCAGCACTCTGAAATGCAACTTTCATTACTAAATCCCATTCGTCGGCACAGCTCAAGCTTATGTTTTCAGTTAGAAAAGCACCTTTACTCATTTAAAGATTTAATGTGTTTTATTGAGTCCGACCTAATGACAGGATTCATTCCATAGAGCTTTTTGGTTAATGTAATGTATAATGTGCATGTATGGGTATATCCACAAGTTCAAAAGCTCACCTTTTCTGTAGCACTCAGCGTAGCAGGGATGGACACAGACACACACATACACTCACAGACACAGACTAATTAGATGATATGAAGAGACACATTTAAATACAGCACTGCATGTACATATCTTATGGTTCTGTAGTCTTGTGATGATCAGCTCTGTACCGCACGTGTCATATCTATTTCATCATGTGATACAGCTGTACTTGTTGTTTACTGACTGCCTGAGCTAGTGACTTGACCCACCTGGGCCCACCTACTTGTTCTCCTGCGTTTGTGTGTATGTTGTGTGTCAAGTGTATGCAGACATTTATGTATGCATGCACGTGTTAATGTGCTGTGTACTGAGCGTGTCTTGAGTGATTTTTGGGTTTAGTTGCATTAGTATGTCACTGAGATCAGCAGACTCACGTGCCTGTGATGAATAAGGTAGTCCCTGCTGCAGCTGTAGGGTATCTTAGCACTTCAACCAAGCTAATAAAAGGACCCATTTGTCCCAGGCATTTAAGTGCCAAGTTCATTATGCAACCTACAACATAAACTTGCTGTGGAAAACAATGTAGTTAGACAAAAATAATTTGATCCCAGACAGCATTTTATATGGCTCAGTACATCTATAATAGGGTGCAACCACGCATATATGATGTCATGAGATCAGCTGCATTTTGTTAGAATTTATGTTGAATCAGATGTGTAGCAAGAGTTACAGTAGTCCAAACAAGAGGAAATAAAAGCATATATGCCAGTCTCTGGATTTCTACTGGACAAATTTGACCTACTCTTTGAGGTTCTGCATAAAATAAGACTAAACAACTGTATTAATATCCTTGTTCAAGCTGAGGTTGTAATCAAAAATGACACCAAGATTCTTGCAGTCACAAGGCACAGATGTTTTGAAGGGTAAGCATTACCTCTATCAGGGCCAATCATAATTACCTCAGTCAGGCCATCCAGCATTTGAGGCCAAGGATGCACTTGTTGAGTGTATTCATTTGTGTATGAATGGAAGCTCACATTGTGCCTGCAGATGACATGCCCAAGGGGTAATATATAGCGGTCCGAGGACAGACTCCTGAGGTGCTCCACAGGTCATCTTTAGAGGATGACTGGAAGTTGCCAATACCTACAGTAAAGGATCTGTCTTGTAAGTAGGAATTAAACCACTAAACCCGAGATGTCATCCCAGTGTTGGAGACATTCCAGTAAAATAAAAAGATCAAAAGTATCAAATGTAGCACTTAGTTATAAAATAACTAAAACTGAGGATTTTGCAGCATCAGTGGAAACTAGATCATTCATCATTTAAAGGTGTGGAGCCTCTGTTTAAAAAGGCATTTGCTCAGCAGCAACTGAGGTAGCATCACCTAAAAAAAACACAAGCACCAAACAGCAGACAAAGTAAGCAACTAGCTTGTGGCACATTAAGTGAATCGAGAGCCAGATATTTCCCTCAGGAGTAAACAAAGACCTTGAGCGGAGTTAAAAGGACCAGAAACACAACGCAAAATCAATGCTATGACGACATACCTGAGTACAAATGTTCACCTTGTTTCCACTGTCCCTCTGCGGCCAAAAAAATCAGTTATTGCTGTGTTTGAACATATAATGTGCTTTAGATTTGGTTGCTTTGTGCTGCATAGAGATGAACAATACATTTACCAACATAGTTATTTTGATTAGGTCTAATCTGTAAATATTTAAAATACTAAATTTCTAACCTTGAAATAACACAGTAAGAAGCTGCACTGATAATGAGGACAAGAAGTAGAAGAAAGGTTGTGAGCCAGCCCAATCCCCATTGTGATTTTCAGTGATCAAAGTTTGTCTAATCTCCTTTGTAGATACTGATTTAGGCGCTGGTTGTTTCACATACAACAGATTAAGGTTACTGATTATCCAGGAATTCATGAAGCTGAGATCACACTCAAGAAATTGTATAATTAGATCTTTAGGTCAAAGCACAGATATCTCATGGAACTTCAATCTGCACTTGTTATTGTCCATTTCTGTGTATCCTGTTTCCATCCAATTAAAGACCTCTCTAAATATGTCATTTGCATTTAAATATATAGGCATTGATTGTACTGGAAGCCTTGTAATCCCCTTGTAGATATGTCATCAGCAACCCCCCCTGCTTCTCTGCTGTGGCTTTATCTTTATCATCTGGTATCGTGTCTTACCTAATGATTCAGACATCTTGCAAAGAAAGGTGGGAAAGTTTCCAGATATGAACTATTATATACTACTATACTACTAGCTTTTTCTCAGCTGTCACCTTTGACATGTGATTGAAAGGTTAATTACTGGGAGAGATAGATTTATAAGAAAAGCAGCTTCCTGTCACAGTAGTAGTACTGGAGATGCATTGCGACTTTTGTTCCGTGGGTTGTTGGGTTTAAATCCTGCTTGTTTCCCTTAGAGAAGATTAAAGTGTCCAATTATCTAGGGGAGCACTATAATTATGATTACAATAAACTGCTGCTTAATTAGGTCTTCAGGTCATCAACAGTTTGACTTGTTTTGTTGGGGATATATATGATATGAGATGAATTTAGACACAAGATTAAACAAGATGAGATGAAATGACACGGGACAAGACAAGAAGATCTTCTTGAATTCTCACAATTAATTAAAATTAAAAATAATTTTATTTAATTAAAATAAAATAAAATAATTATTTTCCGTAGCTAAAATGGATGTTCCTTAAAACGCCTGCAGACCACTTGTGGACACTAGCTAAGCAGCTGCAGGGAAGCTTAAGTCTCATTCCTAAATTCCACCAGACATGGGTGTAACACGTTATGGCTACGCCACAGCCACCGGAGCTAGACAATGGTTGTGATTCCAGATGAAGTTCCACGGGGTGTTTCATAAGCATAAGCAAATAGGCGCTGGTCTGTTTCTGATCAAGTTTCAGTTTCAGTTTCTTGATCCGCTTCTGCAGCTCAGACAGGTGTGTTTCCGAGAAGATTAGTTGTTGAGGATCGAAAAAATACGGTGTTCTAATGTAAGATTTACAAAAATTGAACTGAGTAGAGCTAGTGTGCTGTCAGAGAGGAAGAAACTGCTAACTGCAGAGTGACTGTGGAAAGAGAAACTTTGTGAGAACTCTGCCAGACGTTCTTTCCAAATTTATGGATCATCCTGGTAAGTTAGCCACCTAAAGTTAGCTGATTAGCATGCTCACTATTGGCAGCTAAATACGATAATTAGGCTAGGAGAATATTTTTTTGGTTTTTTCCTTAGATCTCAGATTATTTAATTCTTGGGCCAAAGAGGTAAATTTGAAACAGAATCCTGCTCTATTTCAGTTTGTACGAACCTCCTTGTGTAGCGCATTAGTAATCAGCTGTGGCTGTTGCACGTGATGGTGCTGTATAAATAGCCTCAAAGTTACTTCATGAGAAAAGGTGTAGGTGCAGGCGAAAGTGTGATTTAGGTAATTTGTTCCATGACAGAAGGCTAGATTCTTGATATCTGTCTGCCTCTGTGTCTGTCCACATGGTCTCCTCCTGGTGATGTGTCTAATTAGATCTCCTCTAGAGAGCTTTCTGTCTGACATAAGAAACAGAGACTGACAGAGAAAAAATAAGCATAGTATTAGAGTCACTTTTAACTTAAATTTAAAAGAGAAAAGAGAATCTTTCAGATTTTTATTAAGGTTGTTGAAAGAATTCCATACAGTTTGATTGCATGTCCTTTTGATCATTCTAGTTTGAGGTATCTAAACCCCAAATGAGAAAAATGTAAATAAGTAGCTTATTGAGTATGAGTATGTGTCTGCCAATATTATTTTGGGTTCTGCTTTAGAAATATTTAAACTTGTATTCTGTGTCCACCACCAAAAACACCACTGCCTTCAGTACAGATTAAGTTAGTGATGTTATGTGTATTATAAACTTTACTTGTTAACACAGAATCTGTTACGTGGGAGTGGGGGGGTTTCAGGAAAGGGTGCACAAGAGTGAACTTTAATGACAAAACGGTGAGAGATAAACACAAAGAAACAGGAGCAAAACCAAAAAACCAAAGGACACAAAAAACAGATAAACCAAAAGGCAGCTGGAAACCAGGCAAAAAACACTAACCAAAAGGCAAATAATCCACAGGCATGAGAACACAGAGAGAGAAACAAACAAACAACGGACAGACAAGGAAACAAAGGAAACACAGGAACTAAATAGACAGGCAAGACTAATCAGGGACAGGTGAAACAAATCAGGGGGCGGTGCCAAATCAAAAAAGCCGGGAAACAAAACAGGAAGTAGAATAAGACAAGACAGACAGGGTGGAACTAAATAAAACAGGAAACACAGAAACAGACTCAAAACAGTAACAGAATCGTCTTTAGAAAAACCTTTGTTGAATAAGAGTTTTAGCTGTACATATTCAGTATTTTGGTTTATACAACAAGCAGTTCTGACCAACTAATCTAATTAGTCAGCTACACATTTAGAACATGATCAGATCAGCATGACAGCACACCATGCTCATCACTAAAAATATTTCCATGCCATTTCCATAGCAATGTTACCAGGGATGGACACAAACTGAAGGAGATGAATGGTTGAAAGAGGATGAGAAGAACACAAAACCAAACGAGAGGAGAGATCGGCGTATCAAATGAAAAACTAAATCAATTAAAGAAGTCATGGAATGAAGTCAGAGCGACCTGAAAAAAACTAAACAAGCATGATAAAGAGATGGTCAAATATGCCTTATGATTCCTGCTTTATTTCTACCATATAGTACCAAATATGTGACACTCATCATCAACGAGGAAACAAAGAACCATAAAAACCATCATGAAAGGGTTCATCAAAGCAGAAGAGGAGTTTGAAGACCCAGGGAGTGAATTGTGTCCAGTTTCATCATTTGAAACGTACCTGTCTAAAAATTCCTAAAGAGCCTAAAGTTTTTTATTACCATCCACATAGAGGAGTAACGTTAGTGAAGGTGTGGTACTATTTGGAACCAAAGGGTATCGATTATCTGGATTCCATGTTAACCCATATCTTTAATGAAGTGGGCACATCAGTGATTTACCCAAGTCACTGCATCAGGAGCACTGCCAACCAGAAACTGGTCGAGGGTGGACTGGAAGTGAGAGAGTTCTTTGTACAGCTATTGGACACCTTCTCTTGATAATCAGAAACAGTGGAGCAATATGCCATGCACCGTCTGTGGAAATGTCAGGCCTTTGGAGGCCAGCCCCTCAAACAGCTCTACAGCATCAGCTGTTAAACATCAGAGATCCAGCATGGACTTTATGGACAGCTGTTACAAAAAGTGTTCTTTTAATGGCAGTATGCATTTCATAATGATGCATTATGTATGTAAAGATGTAAGTAAATACTTTATCCGGAAGTACCCCGAAAGTCGGTATGCTACTGAGACAATAATATTCTTTTAATGGCATTCTACAATATTTCTTCACATAGCCCTGATCAGCACTTGTATACAATTGGCTCCTGCTGCTACTGCTCTGTGGAGATGCTTTGACCGACACTGCTGTAGGAGCATTATATTACTGCACTGGACACACATGCTACATTAATGTGCTAATGTATATGGGCTAAAATGCATAGAATGTATGTATGTCACAATTCTGGAAATATATCATATGCAAATAAATATTTGAGCGAGATGAATTAATCTCTGTCTCTCTGCTAGGGGTGCAGGGGTATGCTCAGGGTGGCCTCAGTGTGTCATCGAGCCACCTTTTAGGACCGCCCAAAAAATCCTGGACTGAAAACTGGTGAAAAACTGTTTTAACCTCTAACTCCACATTTCAGCAATATATCGTTCAAAGTCTTTTCACATGTTTTCAGCAACTATTTTCCAACATATTTAATGTATTTTGAAAGAAATCTCAGAATTGCCTTTACATGGACTTTAAACTCAAGGGTGGGCTTTACCTTATTACTGGAACTTCAGTGATGCTTATGGACATCGCTGTTGTGCCAATAATGAACATTTTCATGTTGCATGTTTCTGTTTTATCTGTTTATGTTATTTTTCCGCCTACGTGGACCATTTGTGACATCAAGATCAATGAATTCCATGAAATAAGTTAGTTCCCTGAATTGGCCCCATAAATGCACAAGGTGCTACCAAAACTGTTTTCCACATCACCCAGTGTTCATGCCAGAAGCCAGACCCTGCAAGAAAACCACCTCAGTAGGGTACTTACCAGACTGGGCACTGCTGGTTTCGGAAGTGGTGTTCAGTCCCGGGTACAACTGTGTTTACTGGAAAGTAGATGCTGTGTAAACGCACACTCGCTATTGGCTGTTTACAAGTATCCATGACAAATCCCTCCTTATCTGGCTATTTTTACAGGAAACACATACAAATGCAGAATCAAATAGCACTCTGCTTTCCAGTTCGTGCAGACTTTAAGATATTTGTGTAACTACTCTTATGCAAATTTATTGGATTTACATGCAGATCTGAATATACACCAAAAACTAGTCACTTGTTGGCTTCTTGGCTTTGCTCTTCTAAAAGTTACATAGAAATCTGTTTTTGAGATATCCTGCAAACTAACCAACAAACCCACAGTAATAATCTCCCTTCCCAAATGAATAAAAAAAAAAATTAAAAAAATGTATGTGTCCGGACACAAAGGTTTGGATAAAGCCTGAAAATCCCCTGCAACCTTTCTCAACCGAGAGTGTCTTTTAGATTGTATCTAGGAAGGCTCCTGGTCCACTGTTGGTCCTTTTCTTGCATATTTGTGATGCACACAATCAATGTATTTCAAGACCTGTATCCATGGAAAAGCACTTCCCCTCACTATAACTTGAACTTTGGATGATTTTATTACATAATTATGTTAACAGCACAACCACAAATTCATGATAATCCATTAAACTGCTATGTTTTCATGCTGCTAATGAATGTCAGTCAATGGCCATGTGTGCATAACTGATCAGTGTGTGTCAGCTTGTTTTAAAGTGTATCTCCAAGTGGATGTTTCAATGTGGACCAGGCACGTGTCCCTGTGTGTGAGCTGGAGAACAGAAAAGACGTCAGCAACACAGTAGGCTCGTTACAGTGCTGCTTTCATGTGCTTGACAGCATGTTTTTACTCTGTGAGTGTGTGAGCCTGCAACAGGGTCTGTCCTCTAGTTTTATATTCACGTTTCACGTTTTTTGATGACTTACAGGCTTCTGTTATACTATATCTACCATAAGCATCTGATGTAAATGCTGTAGTGGTTGAGAAAGGGTCTTACATACCTATAAGTCAGTATGGTTCTAATGGATAGACACATTAGCATCAACAAACTGTTACCAATATAAAGAATACTCATTTTCTCTAATGCTCTTCTTTCCCCAGTGATGTGTTTGTTTTCCCTCTAGCAAACCTGTACAAACCTGTGTAAAAGTGTACCAATAAAAGTACAAGCACTTTACTTAATTACTATATTTATTTATAATGTAGGTATTAGCAGCAAAAATACCAAAGCGCAAGGTTTTGGTATTTTTGCTGCTAATACCTTTCCTTAACCAAAATGATCCCAGTTTGAATTACAAATCTCATGAATCACACAAATCATATGGGTGTCATAGCTGCCATATGACATTCTTATTTGTGCATATTTTTTACACTGATGAATCAAAACACACAGTTCTTTTAGAGCAGACAGCCTATCTTCAGTCATTACTAAAATTATGTTAAATTATGTTAAGCTATGCTCATAATAGGTCAGCACAGGCAACAGCAGCATTCTTAGTAACACCGGCACAAGATGTTTCAAGACACCCAACACTATTCCTGAGAACAGGCGTTGAAAAAGCATCATGGTCACACTTGTTTCTCAAGTCAGCTGGCAATACTCATCATTCAGTCACTGTGAGTACAGAGAAACAGGCCACAGTTTGGAGAAACACATTGTCACATGCTCTGATCCTGATTGATTTTCTGTGTCTGTGTGCTAAAGAACAGTTAGCTGTTAAAGCAAAGTATATCATGTTATCTGCTAATGGTATAAAGGAAGAACATGTTTGGGTTAAAAAGAAAAAACAATGTTAAGTATTCTATGTGATTCTAATTTTTTTCAATAATCTATGAATATACATAAAGGAAAGTATAAACTTTTTACTTCAATCTATGTGTTCATAGGCTGCTATAGATTAAAGGTCATTTATATTTTTGTTGCCTTAGAATCAGCATTTTTTTAATCTACAGATAATGAAGTCATTATGACTTATAGACCATTAGTTATGGAATTTTAACTCACTGTTACTTAAAATTAAATACACTTTATTTCAGACCAGTTTATTTGCCCAGCGTCTCTGAAAGCAGATCAGTAGCTGTTCTATTTGAAATATAAAGCTTTGTTTTTAGTTAAACTGGTTGTCAGATGTAAACATTTACATAATATATGTAAAATAGTTACATAAACAAACTTTTGTGTAACTGAAATCCAATTAATGTATGAGAGCTGTGAATTAACATTCCTTAACTGACGATAAACTAATCACTAATCCTGTGAACAACATGCAAGGGATTCATGATACACCCTGCATTAATGAATGAGTTGTGAATTAGGTAAGGATCACTTTTTTTTTTTTTTTTTTTAGAAAATATGAGGACTTTTTCCATCACTGCTAGTAACCAACCTGATGCTTGCAGAACAAAAACAGGGAACACAGGGTTATAATCAGATATAAAGAAACCAACAAGAACGTGGTATTATTAAGAACACAATGAATTCAATGATGCATGAAGCCCAAGACAGAGGTGTATTCTGCCTGTATACACTCAGACTATGACAATAAGATCTAATGAATGAGTACAAAAATTAAGAAAACAAAATACATGTAACAAATGAAGCCCAGCTGTGAGAGGAACAATGGTTGTGTATTTCTGAAATGAGCTATTTTTCTATTCTGTGCCACCCACCACTAACTCATCTACACTTCAACAGGATTAGCTAATATATTAGACACTGAAGCAGAGGAATAGCATGTTCTAATACATAGAGGTTTTATCACCTTGTCCATCAAAACCTCTTTCTCTCCCTAATAGGAATGACAGAAACAACATTGTTCAAAATGCTACCTGTCCTTGCATATTACTGATGGGGATTAAAAGAGATCTGACTGTGCAGTCCGGGGAGGTGGGTGGGTGTCCTATAAGCGGCGAGAGGAAGAGAGATCACAGTTTTCCTTTTTGTCTAAATAATGGAAAAAAGGATTCTGCCTGTGCTAAATGCAAACAAGAACAGTGTGTGTATGCAAGGTGTAAAGATGCACAACATAAGTGCGTGCACGCACACAAACATAGGTCAGGCTGTATTTGGCCTGCTGAGTGAGAGTGAGGAGAGAGAACAGCTTGTCCAGTGTTGTGTGAGTGTCTGTGTCTGTGTGTTAGCGAGTCAGATCTAGGCGTCCTCTCCTCTTAACCTTTTCCACTACAGGTTCTACTTTTGGTCCAGGCTGTGCTAAGCGCCAGGGATTATGTTCTGCTCTTTTAATTGTGCTTTTACTGTGATGGCCTTAGCATGAAGGTCTTGTGATGCGGACACAGCTTATGAAAGTTAACACTTTTATCATTTGTTCGCGTCTTTCTTTGCTTTATTCCACCTCCTCTTGAAAGAACAGAGTGTTATGATCAAGGTGCCTGTAATTTACATGGGATTTTCTCTCTATGGCACTTGCAATGAAAAGATATTGTTGATGAGATGAGATGCGAGAGCCTTGTATAAAACAAATGAGCCGCTGAATAATGAGACAAGGACGGAGAACAATCTGTTCCTGATCATCAGAATAAACAGATTTTCAGACACAAGCGTTATGTTCCATTTTCAGTTTAACCTCGCTACACACATGCGCAATGAGGTTTTGGTTTATTTCACTCATTTTTACCTCGTTCTTCAACTCGCTTCCTCTTTGTTACTGTGGCTACGGTGGTAAGACATTCATGTAGAGACAGCTGATTATGCATAAAGTGAGTTAAAGGTCCAGTGCATAGGATTTAATTGCCAACTGTATACAACTTGCCTCACCCTCCGCTTCCAAGCATGTAGGAGAAACTGCAGTGGCTGCAAAACTTGCGGAATATGCTAAATCTAGAACCAGTGTTTAGTTTGTCTGTTTTGGGCCACTGTAGAAACTCTGTGGAAGAAGACCTGATCTCTCTGATATAAAGGTCCCATTCTAAGGTAACAACAACATAACAATTATTATTTTCAGGTGATTATACACTAATGACATTAATTAGATACATTTATTACATTCCATTTCTGCCATATTCTGTAAATAGAGCCCCCTAAATCTTACATTAAAGTTTGTCTCCCCACACTTTCCTTCGGCTTTGACAGCAAGCAGTCACACAGATATAAAGTGCACTAAACAGAGATAAACATAGAAGATATTAAAACTAACAGTAGATGCCAGGAGTAATGTGTTCTGCTCTCTTTTTCTGATAGATGGCCTGTGCATTAAGAAAAAAAATACTTGTGCGCACATTCAACCAATTTTTTTCTCCATGTCTGAAATCTTTTTATTTTGTTTTTCACAGTTGGAGTGTTTTTTAAACAGAAGAATGACTGTCGGTGTCAACTGTGAAAATATTAAGCTTTTTGTACAGATTGTACAAATCCAAATTGTAAGCAAAGCTCAGTCTCTTTTAACATTTACGTAATTTGTTTTCATCATTTAATTTTAACACAAATATGCATTTTTACTTTTCACAAAGCTATCAGGTAAAATTATAAAATTATGATTTTAATGCTCACATGATCGGCTCTGCACATTTCCAAAAAACACGGCTTGTGGTTGGGGAGTGATAACGCATGTCATTTAGATTATTTACAACAAGATGTCATTGCATATGTAGTGTGTAATTATAGCTCATTATGAATCCAGGCTGCTAATTGTTATAGTACATCCTGTACGTACATATAAGAGCACATTCAATTTGTCACATGCATCCAGTATGGGCAGTATAGGTGGCTGTTTTAAGGGTAACTGTGTTAAGTGTTTGTATTAATATTTGTTCTGCCTTGTACATGAATACCATGAATATCAATGAATGTGAGTGTATGTGCAATATATACCACTTTAAAAATATAATATTCAAACATAAATTAAATAAATATAAATACAAATAAATATAAATGAAGAAATGTTTTTAATCATATCAAATTTTCTGCTTAATATGTGAGGGGTAAATACAGAGTGTAGTACGTCTCTGCTTAGCAGAGTACAGACAGTCCCTGGAAACAGTTTCCACAGGGTCAAAGCAACAAACTGTCTACCAGGGACACACAGAGTAATAATCAGTACGGTGTGTGTTGATACATTATGCTTGCAAAACCGTGAATGTGTGAGTACAGTACATTATTGACCAACACTCAGATTAAAAAGGTTGTCATAATGCTTGTTGGAAGTGCTATTCAGATTTGTATAGATGAAGCAGTAGTGGCTGCTCTTGTATTAAATAGTTATGTTATTTTCTTTTCACCGTGTCACTAATACACAATAAATAGACAAACAAAATGGATCTCTGTACTCTACTTTTCCATGAAACATTAAAGAGGATAGAGGCATGACAATACCCATTTCAGGACTGACACACCAATAACATTCAAGTGTAACATCAAACACATTCTCTTTTTCTCATGTCACTCTTCATCCCTTCATCTAATCCACAAGCTTTTCCCAGTGTTACTAAGCAACGCATATCAACTGTTGGCACTGGAACACAAAAATAGTATTGTAGTTCCTGCCACCTTGATTACATAACATCTGACACACAATTTGTGAGCAGGGTCGAAAGTAAGTGTGGGAAGCCAGTTATTTGCTATATACATTTAAGCACCTGTCCGTTTATGCTGTACATACTTAACCCAACCATATGACCATGCATACATACTGCATGTGAAAGTGTCAGCAAGGTGTCCACACTCAACCCAGTGAAGGAACACTGGATTATTCAAAATTCACCATCTGCCTTACATTACCTGGCTGCCTGTCACTGCTTGTGTGCTTACACCAAAGGGTGAACATTGCGTGGTTTTGCAGAGCATATAGATTTTTAAAAAAATGCCTTTTCCGTGGAAGAATATCCCAAATGAGGAAAAAAGAGAGCAAATGAGCTCAGTGAGAGATTTTTTAAAGAAGAAAACACATGAAAAGAACTTATTTCTCTCTGATATTGAATTCAACAAATTACTTTGACGGAGCATTGTGCAAGCACTATAGATGTGCAGCAAAGCAAGCAGATTGACGTAAATGACAGTCTAGCATAACGCCCTAAATGCTCTCATTATGTGGGTTAAATGACATCTGTCCAACAACTGAGATGAAAATTGTGAAGGTGGCAAGGTTACGTGTGGTTTGAAGCAAGACTGCAATATGCATGGCCACTTTCCACTGTGTAGCTCATGCTTTTGTGAACATGTAATATATTCTTTTTGTAATTTAGCATTCAAGATTTTTCTAAGCACCCAGGGATATTGACTTAAAAAAAAATACGTTATGAATACCTAATATATTTGTAATTTGATTTAATTCAGAGTGCAAAAGGTATTCAGCTCCCTACTTTTATCATTTGCCACACTTTATGAGAAATGCATATGCCACAAGGCCAAGAAAATGATCCTGTATGTATTTTCTATTTCATCACAATGAATACCCGGAGTCACACAAAGCAGATACTGGTTCTCCTCCAATAAGCTTTTTTGTGTTTTGTTGTGCTTGGTTCATAGGCTGTGAAACCCTGGTTTAATTGAACCCTGCAACTCTCAAAGCCTAGGCCTTCATTTTTATTTTTCTAAGCAATCCTCCTCTTGCAGCAACAGCAAGGTGATACACAGTGCAGCCGTATACACCACAGTACACTTTGTACTTGGTAAGGCTTAAGTAGCTAGGTTCCCTGAGGTCAGAGAAACACTGGGTGCACGGGGTGGTTCATTGGGGGATGTTGATCACTATCACACTCCATAAACATGGTTGGTCAAATTAAGATATGAAGGATACTCTGAACGCAAAAGCTGCCATGACGCAGAGCGAACTGAGATGGCTCGTGGGTTCAGGTGAGAGCTCGGGTAAAAGAGTGCACTAAGGTTCAGTCTTTGCATGTGTGTATGAGCTCCTACAGATCCATGTGGGCATGCGTGCATGTGTTATGCGCTATCTGCTGTATGTGATTGCACCTGTTCATCTCTGGGTCCATTCTAACATTAAGTCCTCCATACGGTTCACCCACTGCACCACTAATGCATTTAATGTAGCCAAGAACAATTATACATAATTAGCCTGGTGCAGCCAGTATTGACCCAGTCTGTCATTTAGTCAACGCACTGTCTCCTCCAGCTGATGGTAATGACTGTTTGAGGCCATAGAGTTCCAGTTAGGCAGCGGCACACAGATTGTAGGACATGGCCTTGTGGTCCCTCATCTTGTCACATGGTCCAAGAACCTACAGACATTACTGCCTGCCACATTTAGCATCAGGAACATGGGGGGGAAAGCTATTTTGGTCATTTTCACCTGGAACATTAGATCATTTTGACTGCCCACCCTCGTAACCAAACCAAACAGCCATGCTCTCACGTATTTGTCCACTCATTGGTGTTTATATGAAGTTGTCCTTGCATTTATCAGCACACTGAGTAAAGTAGTTGTCACTAGAAGGGCAGAGAGTCATACAGGCAAAGATGTCCTTGTCTTCTTAGCTCACTGCCATTCCCTCTTGTCCTCTCCTGCTTTCAGCATCCTGAACTCAGCATTCTGACCTATTGTTATTTTGAGCAAAATATCAGCGGTGGAAGCAAGCTGCTTTTAGTCGACAAGCTTACTACACCAAGCTGAATGAAATCCTCAAATGCAGTGCAACATATAATTTATCTAAAAGGTAAAAATGTTTAAAAGTGGACCTGTGTCTGCAGGAAACATGGTAGACAATTCTAATAGCAGTGTATTTATGCACAATCACAACCAGTAAGATTCTTGCCTGAGTTCACCCTGAAGATCTGTTTAATTTTTATATTCTGTGAACTCCTGAAAGTCTCTCGACAAGAAAGTCTTTGTGCCCAGTCAACTGTGGCTATGTAATAAAGTACACGTGATTGATCTCTACTTTTCTGTTTTTCACTTCTTTGCATATGAACTTTAATTTAATTCATTACACATTTTAGAATCATTATTGCAAACATGGTACGACTTTTTATAGAACCTTTAGTTTCTAAAGAACTGTTTGTGGTTGAAAGAAAAGTTCAGCTTATTATGTGAGTAATAGCAGTAATCATTTTCTCTAGTAACTTGCGTTTTAGTGTAACCATGTTCTGGTTTGAACCTTTGTCTGCTGCCACACAGGATAAACTTTTTGTTTTGACATGTGCTAAAAGAAAACCTGAGGTGTGAATAATAAAAATAATGAAGTTTGAATTCTACAGATGCATATGGCATTTACTTAATAATTCCAAGACAGTTTTCTCAGGAAGTTTTCATGAAAAAAAAAACAAGAAAAAAAAAAAAACAATTTTCCCTTTTCTGAAATAACAAGATAACTCCAGAGCCCAGAGCTGACTCTCTCCTTGAGCCTTATCCAAGTCTCATAACCAGCCTCAAGTCTATAAATGTTTGGATGGCAGGTAATTGTCTACAGCCTAATCCTGAAAAGCAGAAGTTCTTATTTCTGCCTCAGATGAGATGAAAAGATGAGGTATTCAACTAACTGCAGAACTTCTAACTGCACTATATTATAGTAGTTCAGCTGTTCAGGTTACAAAGAAGCGAGATCAAACTAAAATCAAACGGATCTACAGCTGTGTGCGACAGTCGGGCTTGTACGTAGGAATACAGAAGTTCTACAGTTAGAAACAAAGTATATATTTATAGTATACACTTAAATAGATATAGTTTTTTTTTTTTTTTGTGAAGAAGAAGTTCTGCTCCTTCTGTCCACATCAGTGCTGAACTCTGCACAACTAACAACTGTAGGTAGACCCAAAATACCCAAACTGTCCCTTTAAAGTATTTGTTACGGTCACACCTGTGCGGTCTCCTCCCCCCTCAGGTGTCTGCCATTACTCACATGAGCAGTTGTCGTCTTTCTGCACAGCTGTTCTTAATTCAGTTATTATTTCCTCACTATAAAAAGAAGACTGTACCCCCTGCTTATTCTGTAGATTGTGAATGTTTCTGGAGCAGACGTGTCCCTTTTCGTTCCATTCCTTCTCAGTGACAGGGCCGGCCCTCTGCTTTTAGTGGCCCTAAACAAGATTTTGCTTGTAGCCCCAAAAATAACTGAATGAGCACACACACACACACACAGTAGAGATGCATCATTCAGCACCAAATCTTTTACTTTCTTTGAGGGTTGGCAAGTAACTACAAACAGTAAGACTGTGTGAAAAGTAAACTCTTCAAAGATCATGGATCCTGCAGCATCATTTTGTTCAGAAAACAAAGAAACTATATTTTCATGAAGGAGGGGGCTTCCGTTTTTATTTGGCTTTCGACTTGTCACATACACAAGATTTCAACACTGAGGAACAATCAGGCTACATTCATGATTTTATTGAGAATCATAAGAAAGCGTCCCCATAACCATAGTAACTCACAGTGCTGGAGGGGAGGTAGAGACGCTGTACTGCTGCCAGAAGAAAAAATGAATGAAGCTGCTTTCACAAATACACTAGAGACGTTTTTTCACATATGTAGCACACCATTCTCTGTGTCAGACGTGTTCTCATGTGTTGACAAAACTTTACAAACCAAGTCTCAAACTAACAACACAAATATGAATCTGTAGGTTAATGGATGTGTGGTGTGAGAGCATATGAAAAGGGTTAATTGCGTTGGCAGCCCCTCAGCGAGTCAGCCAACTTAGCACTGTACAAAGTGAGGAGCGAGCAACATTAATCCATGTTAATGTGTGGCCTCCCCTAGCAGTTGTGGCCCTAAGCAACTGCATAGCTCGCTTATACCAGAGGCCGGCCCTGCTCAGTGACATCCAAAACTTTCTTATTCCTGTGTTCATAACATTTCTGAACAGTCACAGTGTACAATCTAATTGGCACAGGAAAGTTGGGCCCCGTTAGCACAGTTCAGTACTCAGTACAGTACAGTGGAATGAAAGCAGACTTCTTTGATATAATGCCAAAACTGTTGGCGTTACGTTAACACATTTTGTTGATAATTTTTTCATTTTTGAACTTAAAATTTAAATCCATTCATTTTAGTAATTCATTTTAGTTAGATTAGTGAATTAAACTTATATACTATATTGCACCTTCAAAACAGCAACTGAAGTTTAACTTTATAATTGCCACCAGGGGGACTCACAAAATGAATGAGCATGAAATGATTTATTGAATGACATTTGGCAGGAACCCAGTGGCTGGATGGGGATAAGACTGAATCGGATAAGGAAGCAATACTGCCTCACCAGAGGTCTTCCACTGCCGGTTGTACAAAGGGAGGTATAAATGTGAAGAGTCTGGCTGTGAACAGTGGGAGACGAGCTTGCTGTGGACTAATTAGCTGGCTTGCTTTTCTACTCATCTACCATCAGCAGCCACTGACGAGTGAAAATGTGTCTGCTAATGCTTCTAAAACATGTAGGTTTATAATAAATAAAGGTTTATGGTTTATTAATCAAACCTTGACTTTTACAGCAAATCGATTAAAATTCAATATATTTTTGTCCCTGTAAAAGTAGCAAATCAGTTTCAAATTTCTCTCCAATAAAAAATTATTTACTTAAAGCAACATTGCATAGAAATTGGTATTTTAGCAGTTTAGCAATAGCATTATTGATGGTATTGATTACATAACTTATGAGTCGACCACTTTGCTAACACCCAAACATCAAGCAAGTGCAACAATACAACACATAGCAATAACTAGTTAAGCTCAGCTCAGCTGTCTTTCAGCCTTTTTAACTCTCGCCAACGATTAAAAGTCAGTCCCAGTTTCACTCTTGTCCAGTTCATTGCCTGTTTGTCCTTACGGCATTACACTGGCTCTGTTCTGTCAGCATGAAAACCAACTTCCTGGTGGTACAAAATGCCTGTGGTACAAACACTAACACTATCCAGGTGCTCTGAACTCACAGTCCGGGCAGCCCAACTAACAAACTGATCTAACATTAGCTAACAGCAGGAGATGTCAATAAGTCAATAAGTCAATAAGCAGGAGATAAGGCAGAGAGAACATCCAAAGGAAAGTAGAAAACATTTCTTCATAAAAAATATGATTCAATTTTAAAAAATCAGTGAAATAGATGGTGGTGTGTGCCGTATAGCATTACATACTTCTCGCGGGTGATCGCACATGGAGCAAAAAGTTACATAGTGCAAGAGCAGGCATATGGGAATGACAGAAACAGTATTCACCTGAATACACATCAATGTTGGATCAAAATTATCGAAGTCAATGGAGGATACATGCATAAGAGTCATGTGTTTGCTACTAAAAAATAAAACATACTCTCTACATATGAGGAAAGCACACAAGCACAAAATAATTTCATTAAATACAATACATGATTTGGAAATCTACCAGAGTCTTGTTTTCATAGTAACCTTACAGGATTACTAGTGATTGTTACATTAATCATGTAAACAGTGGAAAATGCAGTACGTGACAGTTACCCATCAGCTTTCTATTAGCCCACTCAGGTCTAAAAACCTGCTGAAGGGGCTTAAGAAATCAAGCTAATATTCAGGAGCTTTGACAATCCACTAGAACTATTTATAGTTCACGAACAGCTTTTCAAGCATTTTCCATGACGTAAGATTTTTACAGATTTGTCATTGTCATTTGACCACAATAGGTCAATCATAATGGAGTGAAAACATATATTTAATTTATACTTAATGTTGTTTTTATGTAATTCATAAAAAAATCATTGTGTAACCTGTGGCCCTCCACTGCTCTTTCTCTGAATGTTGTGCATTTTAAATGTATGCTCTTTCTCCCTCTTTTTAGAGAATAAGGCAGAGATGGGATATAATATGTATAACTATGTTTTCATGAGTGTATAATCACCTGAAAATAAGAATCATTGTGTTTTTGTTGAGTCTTTTATGTCTACAGATACAGTGGTTCCTCTTCCGCACATGTTGAACTGCCATGTTTCTACATTAGGTCAGAACAGACATACTAAACAATGACTCTAGGTAAGGCCTTTTACATATTTCACATCTTTCATGACCAGTTTGCAATCACCAACCTCACCTTCAACTTCTACGAACAGCTTGTTGCTTTATTGAGGTTTATTTATGTCTTTCATGGTATTTGATCGGCAACCTTTTCGAGGTTTCTACATGTACAAATGTTCATGCAGTTCTTACAACACAATTGTTTTTGTGTTTCAGTCTGTCTGTTTATAATCATATTTATGTGTGATTTGTGATTCATGTGATAACTTCCTGTTTACATATCTGATCAAAAGAGGACAAAATTGTAAAATTAAATCAGCACAAAGACACACACACAGATCAGATTTCATTAAGAGGGCTATCATGTGTCCAACTTGAAGCCCACTGTACCAGCACAGCAAGCATGCCCGTGCATGCTGCCTATGTAATTACTTGAAAAGAACGTGCATATATGCCTTGTTAGTCGAACAGTAGGAATGTCCGTGCTGACCACTGAGCACTACCCTCTCAGCAGTTGGTAGGATTGGCGTCACACTGAGTCAGAAAGGGGGCTGGTTACACAGTGCAGATGTAAACAAAAACAGAGAAGGCAGTACAAGCCGTGTGTGTGATGTGAGTTTGCTTATGATTTGCTGTGGCTCATCTTGTGTTATGAAATCCTGTCTTATGCTGATTTGAGTCGCAGCACCTTGAGAGAGATTCTCTCATGCATGGATTGAATGTGAAAATTTTAAAAATACTATAATAATAATGCTGTCAAAACGTGTAGTAGTATTCATCAAAAAATTGTTTAAAGCTATCACTCTTCTTACTGAAGGAGCCTTTTAGCGTGATTAATCACAAGGTGTGAGTTAAACCATAACGGATTGTGTGATGCAGCCATGACGTACAAGACCTGCTGTCAGTATATGTTGGATAATGTATAATAAATGCTGATGCAACTGCAATTGACACATGAGAGCCACGCTTATAATCTGCTAAAATTTAGATTCATACAAAGATTTATGTAAACAAACTGTGGAAGTCATTCCCCTACAATTCCATCACTCATTTCCCATCACAGAAACGGTCACCATCAGACTTCAACTGCAAACCACAGAAACTTAATCCAAATTCCTCAGATTCCCCTGTCACCCCCTGCCCCTAATTCTAATCCAGCTAATTTTGGCCTTTTAAATATCAGATCCCTGAGTTTGCCTTGCCTTGCCTTTTTAAAAATGCATCTGCAGAGCTGTGTGAAGAATTTTTAAACTTCTTCAACAACAAAAATCAGTAACATCAGATCACCTTCACAGAATGCATTTTACTTCCCAGTAGAGACATTCACTGTTATTTTAGCAAGTTTGGCCCAGTCTCACTGCAATTTTTATACAAAACCATAACTCATATGAAGTCAACTACATGCAGTCTTGATGCCTGCCTCCCCATTAGATTTCTTAAAGAGGTTTTAGACACAGTTGGACCCCAGTGACCACAGTTGGATTTTACTGATTATTAATAATTATTATTGAACTGAAGGCATAGTTCCTGCCTTTTTTAAAACATGCTGTGGTCCAACATTTGTTAAAGAAACCTAACCTTGACCCCCCGAGTTTTTATTAGTTTTAGACCAATTTCTAAATTTCCATTTTTAGTGGTTTCAAACGAGGTTTTAGGTTTTATGTGTCACTGGGTTGGCATCAAGGGCACTACACTTAACTAGTATTATTCCAAACTTTTAGAAAGAACCCATGCGGTCACCATACGCAGTCACACATCCTCTAAAACTGTGGCTGTCTGTGGTGTACCGCAAGGTTAAATTTTAGGTCAGTTTTTATTTTCTATTTGCTCCCCCTAGATCAGATTTTTTCTCATCATAATGTTGGTGTAGAGTTTATGTAATATTTGCTGGACTGGGGTGACACAACTGCCTGGAAGGTGGTTCAACTGATGTTATTAGTACGTGGTATTGAAGGTTTGCGTACATATCTGTGAAATTAGATATACAAATCCTTGCCAAAGACTTACTACCTTTCTCCCCCACCCCTCCTTTTTTTTGTCTCTGCGTGAAGCCATTAGAGTTATATAAACAGTGCCACAAAGGGCAGGAGCTCATTGACGTCTAAGGTTAAGCCTTTATAAGATCACTCAGTGGTAGTCACATTTACCAACTACACTGCTCGGTGAAGTAACACACATTTGGAACTGACCATTACCTCTGATAAAAGTCTGCACTGTGCTTCATGGAAACAGTGAAGCACCTACGGCCAATTTTCCAAAAGAGCTTTTCACTGAGCTCCTTCTGCAGACTTACAAGGAAACAAATGATCTTACGTTACAACATACACCATACAGGTATGAATATCCACCATAAAACAACACTTACTATAAGTGGTCTTATTTGACCCTTTTGTAAATATTCCACAGATACAGATATACATTACCTATATGACTTAAAGGATTGTTTAATCAGGAAAATTGTGCAGATTTAACAAAAACAACACAATTAATGAACGTTATAGAGGTTATTGGATAATACTTTGCATTACAACTCGGTAATAACATGGCAATAGTTTGATAATAAAGGTGTAATAAGTAAATAATATCATGTAATAATTTATGAATCCAAAATATTACTATGCTACTACCAAATAGTTTTGCCTTGTTGTTATCCTTAAATGTGTTTCCCCATTATTTCCCTTTGTTTCTGGTCTCTTATTGCCCTGTTATATAAATGTCTAATATCTCTAAGTAGTCACTTCATCAGTGCTTTTTGCTTGAAACAAACGGGCTGAATTCACTGCAGAACTATAAGCTGAAACATACAATAAAGCTCCATAGAGCAGAGGGGAGGCTTAAATGCTGTTTGATAGTGTTGGGGATTGGCCTGTTCTCCTGGTTGTTTCAAGAAGCATGTATATTGATCTGACTGACCTCCCTCTGTAAGGTGAGTTCACCAGGTCTCCGAGTCCAAATAATGTGTTTGTCTGTGCGTTCACTTCTCTTCAGTCCATTAGGAAAATAACCAACTGTTCAGAAGAATCCCAGTTCAGACAGGTCAGACAAGGAGAACCCTGTGAACCACCATCTGTTCTGTGTATGTGAGATTATCAGCCAGTTCCAAATTATTTCTCAGCTTTGTAAAAATAACAAAGCTTATTACTCACAGAAAGAGGCTGGAAATCTGCTGATAGTTCTAAGTTGTTCTGTCCAAGAGTCATCAGGCTAATATTGCATTAACGGATGAAACATGATGATTTTCTGGTTTGGTTTCCCTCAGAGTGAGATGCTCTTCAAAAATGATCAGGAACAAAACACTAAAAAGACAGGTGTCACCCTATTTGTGCATGTCTGCAATATAGTAATACAGAGTGATGTTTCGCTTCACATTTACAATCTCACGTTGTACGTCATGCAGGGAGCCCAACATAAGGTTGCATGTCACCGATAATAACATTGTTGACAGATTGCTGATTTATCAAAACATACAGGTGGTGGGCAAACTACACCTGAACTGAGGCCAGGACTCTGATTGGCTCTGAAACCTGAAAGGTTTGTATTGGAAACGGCAGGCTCATGCTTCATTCAACAGCTCCTCTGCAAGATGGCCCAGCCTGACACGCAACAACACCAAGTCTCACGCCATGTGAACACAGAATGACCCCTCCTTCTCTCAGCATACAAGATTAGGTGGCCTCTACTGCATCATCAAGACTGAATTCATACAAGCTTTATCTGTCCTGTCTACGGACTATGTCACTTGTTTGTTATTTTAACTCAACAATAGTGTTTCTGGAGAAGGAAAACTGATCTGATTTCTTAGAATTTCTCTTTTTTTATTGTTCCAGTAAACACAGCTGACTAGACTTGCAGTCCAGATACCTCATTATTATTATAGTCTTTTGCTTTTGGTTTGAATCAGGATGGTAAAGTTGGCTTCATTGCATTTATTAATTGACTTAGCTGCAAGCAAAGTAGAGCATGGAAACAAATTACATGGACACAAAAACAGCAAATTTATTAGCAGTGTATAATCCAACATGTTGTGAGGTCAGAGATTGAACAGAAGGAAGGGTACAAAACAAACACATGATATGCACTTACTACTTATTTACAGTTTGTCTTGTCTTGGGCATGCTGTACATTGTGTGCAGCTAGCAAGTCCTCAAGGTTGCACAAACCTCTAAAGAAAAAGTATCAAGAAAGAGGCACCTGCAACCCTTACCATCAGATGCGTCAGCATGTATGCATCTGACGTAATTCTGTGTGCGTTCTGAGACCCACACCTGTGCTGATTCAGGAAAAGTCTGTTTCATTTTTGCCAATGCACCTGATAAAATATTAGGATGTGCATCAACTACTTTGTGACCATACAGCATTAAAACTAGAATTTTTAGTGTCCATCTATGTCTCAAATACTATCATAATTCATACATTTATGGACAGGATTTGTTCATGTGTTATTTTTGAAGAATTTTTGGGGCTTTGTACACAGATGAATTATGAAATTATGCAGAAAAAGTGACTCCTTGTTCAATGATGTCTCAAATAGAATAGAATAAATGCACACAAAATCACAACAGAACACAGTTACAACAAAAACAATTTAAAAAAACAGTTTAATGCGTGCAAAGGTAGTTTGTGTTAAGTTTTTATGAGTGTTGTTAAATGTTCTAAGTTTGTGCAGCATAAAAACTAAACCAAAATGTTCCCAATGAGTTCAATAATGATTATGGGGCCAGTTTAATAAGGAGGTGATATATGATGGCAAGTTGCCATTAAGGCCTTTATAAACAAATGGAAACAAATGCCGGATGTCCAACCAAGATGTTTTTTTCATACAAGATGCAATGACGAATAATTGTCACCAGTAATAAATCTGAGGGCAGAGTTATAAATTGAATTTACAGTTTTAAGAGTGGAGGCAGAGGCTTTACACTACACAACATCACTATAAACCAGAAGTGACCAGAAGATGTCCTACTGAAAAAAACAACATATAAAATCATAATGTTTCTGTAGCACTATTAATAGGTGAAATGCCATTGAATTTTGTGGTACTGCTTTGCGGTGATTTGTGCTTATGTCACCACCAAGACTTACTGCAGTTTCTGCCAGATATGCCTATAATTGTGAAATCAATTAACAGAAAACACAATGGAATATAACTTGAAGAGCTCCAAATGTGTTGTGTATGAAGATTTGTGACTCATTGACAATTAGTGGAAACTGTTTTGCAAAAAAGTTGGCTGTAATATCTGAAGTTTTGTGAGCATCTAGAGTTTTTGCAGTCTCACACTCACATGGCCTGTTGATGTGTTGGAAAAAGTAAACCCAATGCACTTTCTTGCTGTAATTGCACATTGCTACAGATAAACTGATATTTTGGTCTATATTGCCTCTGTGCAGCGGGCTAAAAAAAAAGACCCAGACGATGAAAGCCTGTATATACTTCAACATACTCATACACACACATATAGTATGTACACACATTAACACATGTGCTCTTGTCAGCTGTAAATTGGATTTCTCACTAACCGCTTATGTGTCAAGCACGTTGCGTATACGTGCGTAGCATGCCATCACATGGAGGGGGATGATGACACAATCTCATAAATGTTCTAACATTTCATTTCTGCCATCTAATGTTTTATTCATAAAACTGCAAATAAGATAAAACCACAAACACTAAAAAAAATCTCTGTGGCTCCCAAAAAGACTCTCAGACTGCTTCTCCACAGTCTGCCTCGACTGCTTGCTTCACAATAAAACAAGGCTTTGCTTTGCCTATATTGAAAACTGAAGCAACTTCTGAGATGCCACTGGTTTAATCATTTGCAACAATTTTGTTTTCATATCAGCTGTGAATCACTGTGTCCTCACAGAGGGCCACAACATCTTTTATTTCCAGTCTTTTCTGTCCTCTTTACTAATTGATGAAGGCAAACATGGCTGAGAAGGAAATTAGTCTAATGTGTATGACTGTCCACGGCCTGAGTGGGCTGCAGCTGGTGTGTTTACTCTGCTTGAGGGCCACGTTGCCAGGGCAGTGCATGTGTCGAGGTCCGGCGGTGTAACAGAACAGGCTGCAAACAGACTGGGACACAAACATAGTATAAGAATAAAGAGTAGAGACACACACAGACAAAGAAATTGTGCGTATAAGAGACACACTATACTGTACTGTATGTTTGTGTTTTTGAGGACTGACCCTGAGCTGGTTCTCAAGTGAGCAGCCGGGGTCTGTGCATTTGTCATTGAGGATTAACAGAGTGAAAATGTTGATGTTTCTCTTTCTCTGACCGAACAAATAATAAAACTCGGCTGGCTAAGTTCTTGCCATGACCTGTTCTATGTCAGCTGTGACCAGGAAATGGAACAATTTGTCAAATGTCCATTAAAATCTAAAAACCATGCCTTTAAATTTTTTCAAACCTGATTTCTGGATATTTTGAAATGCAATATTTATTGTCATTTACTGTTCATACTACATACACTGCTGCTTAGATCTATTCTTAATCAGTTCATTGGAAAAGCCTCAATTTCTATTATGAGCATAGTAACAAAATACTTGAGATTCCTTAGTTAAAACAAAAAGTGCACAGACATACATCAAGTACAGATAGGTTTCCCTATAGGTGAGAATGTACATAATATTCTGTCCATCATGTTTTTGTGCAGGCAGTGTTATGGCAGTGTCTTGCTGAACAAGCCATTCTGCACGTGTCCTGTTATACATATCACTAGGAGCACACTGGCTTAATTACTGACCAATAGTCAAGTGCGTACTGGTCCACTCCTGGTTACACAAATCTATCCCTCCAGCCTTGAACAGCCAGGCTTAAGTACACCTATCTGATTTCATCCCCAATGCCCCACAGAGGGCTAAAAAGGTCATCAGTGTTGGTAAGTTTTAGGTTTCACATGAAATCAAGGCAAATATCAAGATTCATGAAGTTTTTCTTAGACCTGTTGTGGACATTGTGTAGAATATTATTAGACCTTAGAGAGAAGGAGATAAGCAGAGACAGAGGGAGCAATAAATAATTTAAATGCCAACCTTGCTTCAACTTAATCTAGCGATGATGCAGATTTTTACAGTCAGGGAATCTTGACACACTGAAAACAATCACTGCTGTCAAAATGGACATTAAAGAACAAGGGACATCTTCAATTTAAAAATCCTGAGTATTATTACTCAGAGCTTTTAAAAAGATTTTACAAAATGTTCAGTTATTGTGTGGTTTGGCATATGCTCTTCATCAGCTCTCCAAAAACACATCTGATGGATATTATCTACAATATGTTTTTAAGCATTATTTGTAAGTGCACATAAAAACAAAGCATGTGCATTATAAAACAAGAGAGGATGCAGGAAATAATATGAAACTCATATCCTGTCATCGAGTGACAGAATTACAGAAACAATACATTAAGAAAAAGAGATTGTTTACAAAGTAAATATTATACTGGCAGCTGCTTCTAGTTCTCGGCAGCATGAGTAACACATGAAGCACACGACTTTCTCTTTCAGAAACCATTTTCTCTCTTTACACTGATTCACGGTTGTGAAGCTAAGTAAAAGGTGATAAGTAGATAAGGTGGCAAAGTGGATGAGCCAAGTTTGAGTCACAGACATCGGGCTCTATCTTTAGACTACCTGTAGGGTACTTCAATTAACACATATGAGAAAGTCAATACAAATTGGATTGGATGCCTTCCAGACAGCAGTTACACCCAGCTGTTCTTCAGTTACAGGTTTATTCTTTTTTTGTGATGTTGCTTGCATTCACGACGATCTGACATTGTGTCTAAGCTGGCAGAGATGTTTGTTTTTAGAAGGTGGATAAATCCATTAAATATCTTTTCAAAGATTTTAAGAGCTCTGGGCAATAACCTGACCCGGCCTCTAAATGTAATGTTTTATTTGCTGTGCTTGATTTAGTTGTGGAAAAACTCATGCATATTTATTGATTCTTATCTTAGCTGAATATTGTAGCAGCTATCAGGGCATGCTTATGTTGTTTGTACTGTATGAAAATGCAATTTACTCTCGGCTGTCCTACTTATGATGACTGTGACATCCTCTTTAAAAGTCAGAGTAACACTACCTATAACCTGATTAAATATCAAATGCAATCAAACTGTATTTGTAGAGCACCTTTCATGCAGGTTAGGATACTCCAAAGTGCTTTACAGGTGACTGACAAGGTGGTTAAAAGGGCGAATATGAACAGTAAATCAATGAGAGAATAATGTAATCTAATACAACAGCTCTGCTATAAATTCTAACAACAGAGTTGTTGTATTGGATGAGATTAGATTGTAAAAGTGTACATAATTAAGTGGCTAGTGAGTGTATGCACATAGTGAAACAGAATAAAACACTATGGTGAATTTACATATTGACATATCAACCTCAAGTTAAGCTTATACAGCGTCTCAGTGGGGCATGTGGAAAAATCTACAGGCGGTATGTGTGGTTCTTAAGTGTAAAAATCCCACTTTTTTAACATGTCTTGTGTGTTTGTGTGCCGCTGCGCCCCCTCCGTTCTCCCAGACTCACATATTCCAGCTGCTTTTCTCCTAAGGGGCAGTCAGTGCACTAATTACTGGTAATTCGGGGAAACAGATGAAGCCGATGTTCTCAAGCAATCTGACTGCCTGAGGTGGCCACACTTCTGCAGCGACAAAACAAAGTAAAGGCTGCTTAGGTGCAAGAGGTTAATGTGAGATGCCTCTGCCTAATGCGTCAAGGCTCTTGGGTTTAATGTGATGCTCACACTGCAAGAAATCACACTGTGCATGTCATTAAAAAAAAAAAATCAAATCACAGTATCGCCACTTTATGGACAGTTGATTTGTGGTAATTACGCGTGGAAAATGTGTCCAAATGTTTAAACAATCGAGCATTCTCATCTGAAAACAAGTCCATTTCTTCCCCGTTTTCTGTGGAAGAGGGGTGGACAGGGCTGACGCACACAAACAGCCATAGTAACATTATAATTTCGGGTCTTGCTCCAGCTCCCCAAACCGGAGTGTGACGCATGACGCGTTGGGGAGGCGCGGCAAACTTCCCCCATAAATTGCCAGCCTGCTGCTCCTCTGGCTTCAGAAAGACAGCGAGGTTAAATCTCACGCCTCTCTCACTTCACTGGGAAGGATTTATAACCATCTCTTGCAACCGCTGCGAGAATGATTAAGAAAATGTCACCATCCGAGAACGAGTTCGACATACCGGCCAAGAATTGCCACAGGATGGTGATTCTGGGCTCCACGAAAGTTGGGAAGACAGCCATCATCTCTCGATTTCTGAACGAGAGGTTTGACGACCAGTACACGCCGACTATTGAGGACTTTCATAGGAAATTGTACAGCATCAAGGGAGACGTTTACCAGCTGGACATTTTGGACACATCTGGAAATCATCCCTTCCCTGCAATGAGGAGGCTTTCAATTCTCACCGGTGAGTTAAGGTTTAAAACTTTAAAACACTTTAAAACTAAAGCTGGTTTGGCCGTTTGCGGAATTTGCAGTGTTTTTGTTTGGCACTAAATCTGTCTCCTCTTGTGTTTTCCAGGTGATGTGTTCATCTTGGTATTCAGCCTGGATAACAGAGACTCCTTCCAGGAGGTGCAGCGCCTGAAGCGCCAGATTTACGAGACCAAATCCTGCCTGCGAAACAAAACCAAGGAGAACGTGGACGTCCCGCTGGTCATCTGCGGCAACAAGTGTGACAGGGACTTTTATCGCGAGGTGCAGGAGGAAGAGGTCGAGCAACTTGTCGGCGGAGACGAGCATTGCGCTTACTTTGAAATCTCAGCAAAGAAAAACACCAACGTGGACCAAATGTTTCAGACTCTCTTTACCATGGCCAAGCTGCCGAACGAAATGAGCCCCGATCGGCACTGCAAGGTTTCCCTGCAGTACTGCGAGGTTCTCCACAGAAAGTCCTTCAGAAACAAGAAGTGTAAAGATGGGAACGCGTATGGGATTGTGGCACCGTTTGCGCGGAGACCAAGCGTGCACAGTGACTTGATGTACATAAAGGAGAAAGCTGTAGGAGGCAGCCAGACCAAAGAGAAAGGCTGCATCATATGCTGACACTTTTCTTTGCTTGAGTGCAAGAGACTCTGAGACTTTTCCCAGCGGCTGAGGAGGAAACCAGCCGCTCTGCTCTGCATACAGGGCCCATGAGCCCCAAATACTGTAGATTTGAGCCTCTGAGGTGCGAGTGATACATGGTTGTGATCCAAACATCGCTCAGACACATGGGATCCTCATGTAGTGATGCAGTAGATGCTCTGAAAATGCTGTAAAATCTGCCTCTACGTTAGCTTGCCGAGAGCGGCAATTGAGAAAAACAATGTTTACATTTAATGTTTCTTTATTTCCCTTCAACACTTGAATGTTTGTTGCATTATGAACAAATTTGAATCTGAATGTGTATTTATTTATTATGTCTACGTCTACTTTTGCATAAAAGAGAAAATAAAACCACTTGTTACTTTCATAATCTGTCTTCATCTTCTCTTTCCTTCATGAGCAGAAGACACGTTAAACATTCAACAGTTACCCTCCTCACATGGTTCCTGATAGATCATCCTGTCACTTCATGCACAGACAGCTTAAGCTGAATCCGCAACATGCTGAACTGAGGGTCTTCTAGGGACCCTTGACATGCACCACGATGTACTTTCACTCATATTTAACAATCACAGCCCTTTCTGCCACCAGGTATTAAATGCTGGTTCCACTATTGAATCACTGACAAACAGAATGAGTAGTTTGTGTTCAAACACTTAATGACGAAGGCCACAAGCTTAATGTACCACTAGTAGCTAATTTAAAGGTCCAGCGTGTAGGATTTAGTGGCACCTAGCGGTGAAGTTGCAACCGAATGTATACTCTCTAACACCTCACCTTCTCCTTCCAAGCATGCAGGAAAAACTGTGAAATTCACATAAAAAAGCAAAAGGTTATATCTAGATCAGTGTTTGGTTTGTCTGTTCTGGGTTACTGTACAAAAATGATGGTTCAACATGGTGGACTCCGTGGAAGAGGACTTGCTCTCACTGCAGTTATAAGGCAACAAAAACACAGTGATTCACCCAAAATCATACTAACCGTTATGTTATTCAATTCCTGCCAATAGATACGCTCAAATCTTACACACTGGACCTTTTAAAAAAAACGCTTTAAGCCAATCAGTATTTGATCAATTACTTTTATTACAAAATAAGGATATCACAAGATAAGACAAAGAAAAACTACATTTTATACAAACAGCCAAGCTTGCATTCTCACACCGCAAAAGGGACATAAAGAGGATATTGCCCGACTTTCAAAAACATTGCAGCAAACTTGCAGTGCGATGCATCTGAGGTGAAATAAGTCCTTGTTCATTTAAACGTCCATCACGTATTCTTGATCCCCACATTTATCTGCTCCAAAGGCGAGGATGTAAATAATAAAAAAAAGTCCTTCCTGTACCTCGACCCTCTCTGTGAGATTCCTCCAGTCAGTGCTGTAATCCAGTCATCACTTTCACGATGCTTTTGGTACGTCAAACATGCACAAACTTTTGTATTTCTGCAGCAGCTGGTTCTTGGTGCGGACCTGCTCCCGCAGCGTGGCCAGCTGCTGCTGCTGCTCCGACGGACTGCTGTCTATCCCGGGCATGTTGGATATCTGCTCCCGAGCTTCCTGGATCTTTGCCTTCAACTTGGTCAGTTCTTGGTGGACATCCTGGCTGTCCTTGTCCATGCTTAAAGGAAGTAAGGAGAATACGGTAACATGTTATTTACCTGCTGTTATCTACCTCCACCAAGTTAGCCTAGCTGTAACTGGAAGCTAACGTTAGCTTTAGCAAACAACAAGCGTAGCAGTTTCACCACAACGACTATTTACAAGTAAAGAGATGTCCACACAAACATGTAACACACAGGAACCCGCCAGTAATCTTACCATTTGATAATGTCATGAACTAAAGGCAGCAAAGAGCAGTCGTCGCCCTCTTTCTCTAGCTTTGGCTGAGACACCGCCATCACGATCCTTGCTCCGCGGCGCAGACGGGTCACGTCACACGTTGCGTGATGACGTCACTTGATTAAAAAAAGTTTAAATTATTATTTTTTTAAATTATGACACTGAAAAGTGACCAATCAGAAAGTGCGAATAACTTTAAATGGCACCGTCTCGCTGTTCTGATACTCTCTATGCTTCAGACGGACTTTAATATGTGTTCATAAACACTATACATGCCTATAAAGCTGAATATATGTGAGTAACTTAATATTTCATGCTACTGCCCTGTACTGTCAAAACACATTGAAGTTAACAGACATGCTGGGTTCTTTATTTTAACCTCTCTTATTGTAAAGCTGTGTCCAAGTGACAGAAAAAGACTGGTCAAGAGGGCCAGCTGTGTCTTGGGGACTGCCCCCTAGACTCCATAGAGGAGGTGGGGGAGAGGAGGATGTTAGCAAAGCTGACATCCATCATGAACAACTCCTCTCACCCTGTGCATGAGACTGTGGAGGCCTTAAGCAGCTCCCTCAGCAACAGACCGCTAATCCCACCATGTTTATTCCAACAGACTCTTTAACCCCAGCACGACTTCATGACTTTCTCTATATTTCTTACTTATGAGTAATTTCTTTCTCTCAAGTGTATCTTATCTTATCTTAAATGTTTCCTTTCTTTATTTATTTATTCAGATCCTCATTAGCTTCCACAGCTGTGGTCGCTAATCTTCCTGGGGTCCACATAAAACAAAAAAACAATACACAGACATATAAACATACATACATATAAAAAAGCTGTGATGGTCCAGATGGGCTAAACTGAGAACATTTCACCTATTCCACTTCTTTCACAATGTTATCAGTGGATGATGGAGGAATTGATGGTGGAAGTTGGATGCTTGCTTGGCTTTGCCCAAATTATAAGGTTTAAGTCAAATCGGGTTCAATCGGGTCAATCTATTAATACACAGAACAAGCAGATCAGACCTGCAATAGCTGGGAAATAAATGTATGCTTCACGTTACTACCTAGCAACCTTATAAGCACCTATACCTAACTTCAATCTCCTATGTCTACAAGCGTGACATGACACGTGGCGTGCATGTGAAGCGAAACATGGCAACCTGTGTAATGATTGCTGTGCACGACGGCCACAAATAAGATCTAATGGACAACAATGAGTCATACTGCATGTCTATTCTGTAGATCAGTGAAGAGTTGTATTCAGGTTAAGTATTTTATCTGGATATGCCTCTTCCTTACACAGCTGCTGAAATTAGATCAGTGACATAGGATGAAAGGGAAAACCTAACCCAGCCCCCTCATAAGTTGCCCTGCCAATCAAGAGAAAGTGATAAAGTGCCCTCTGTGGTGTTAACCCTAACCCTGATGAAGCTGTTTCTGCATAAATGCATCCCCTTCATTGACCCATATTCCTGTGTTATCACGACCTCAATCATCCACAGGTCTCCATCCTGATCGTGCTAGTCGTAAGCCTCATTAACCCGGCAACTTGAATGATTTCACAATGGGCTCACTTAGTGTTTGACCACTGATAAGTCTGTAAGTTAATATTGGTATTGGCCATGCGTAGTGTTTATTGAGTTGCTTATCGTCTGTATGTAAATGGAGGGGTTGTGTAGACACCCGTGATGAACAAAATAGGAGCATCACAGATTACATACTGTGTTTGTAATGTAGTTAATTTATCTAAAAGTATCAGAGGTGTCTTATCTTAAAAACACAAAACCACACACTGTAGCATGGTATGCTGGTCTCTGCTGTAGCTGTTGATATTTTATGGTGTTTTGATTTTATCATTTGATCTTCTAAACCTCACTGACCTATATATTTTCAGTGGTATATGTTCACATAAAAGGATAGATTCAGCTGTTAATCCCCTCTGTTCCACACATGCACGCACAATACCCACACCTGGTAAACACTACAGGGACAAATTCTCATTAGCCACAGCAGTAAAGAGACCACTGCCGTGACACAGCCAATGAAGACCTCATTAAGAGTAGTTTCAGTGAGACTTGGTTTAGATGTGAGGATTATTAAACATTTTCTTTGATCACATCTTCTACAGAATGGTAGTGTTATGATCTTACCAGATGTCAATTTTCCAGGACGACCTTGAGTGTTACATACTGTTGAATCTTTTCCAGTTTGTATATGTGACCCAGATTTGATTTTGTAGGGCATTATGCAACTGGAGTGTTTTACCATTTGGGTCATGGGGAAAGCTTTGACACCTCACATTTATTAGTTGTGAAACGTGGGCCATTTCATGACCCAGCAATCTTATCCCACACAGAAAAAATGGAACATCATTGTTACCGTAATTGGATATTAGAACGTAACAGCTGTGTCACAGAGTAAAAATGATGTGTGGGACAATAGTAAAGGGAGTAATATTTCCTGTCCATTAGTTTGTGGACGTAAGAGTTTGCTTCATTTTGACTCTTGTCTCATCCTGATACACCCTGAGTTACTTTGACCTATATACTGCCAGGAAATTAACCAGAAGACAGGAAGGAGCTTGTTAAATTACTGCGATGTTGGTCACAATCACTGATATCACTTTGAATGATTTACTGTGTGTTGCCTTACTTATCTCACCTGTAATTATATTATATTATATTATATTATATTATATTATATTATATTATCCCACTGCTTAGATGTTAGAAAAATGCATGATGATATGTTGCTTTGGTGATGTCATATTGTTCATAAAAAATGGGATAAAATATATGAAATGAAACTGTTTGGAGGATGGCAAAAAGTAAAAATATTTTAACTTTAAATGTTGGGAAATAGTTGCTGAAAACACATGAAAAGACTTTGAATGATATATTACTGAAATGTTAGCGGTTAATGGTTTCACCAGTTTCCTGTCCATTTTTAGGGTGGTCCTAAAGGGGGCTTGATGACACACTGAGGCCACCCTGAGCATACCCCTGCACCCCGAGCATAGCGATAGGGATTAATTCATCTCGGATATTTGGTTTGCCATCTTCCTGGACTCATTTGAATGCAACATTATACGTGCATTCTTTCTAATGACCAGCAGGGGCAGAGCACAAAGTAGATTTACACTTGACCTAGAATATACAAATATGGTTTAGAGGTTTCACTGACATCACTGACACTCTCTTTGCTTACAACAGTTATAATGAGTAATTTTATATAATGTAGTTATCTCTCTGAAATTATGACCCCTCAGTGGAACGCTTTCATTCATAAAGTTAATGACAGATGATATAAAGATGATCTTGCTATTTCAGTAAAGAGTGTCGCTTTCATCAAATTTATCAGTAATGTATCTTCATGATATATAAATTAAAAGGAGGAAAACATACTTTCAAGAACTTTCAAAGGCAAATAAGTATAATAATATTTCTCTTTCTCTCAGAGATGTTTGACGTGAGAAATGATCGACTTGTAAATGTAAACCACTGAGGGCTTACAGAAGTCACATAAAACCTATTTCAGACAAATGTTAATGTGTAATAGTAATGCTGTCTTATATATTCTATATGTTCTGAATATTGCCTTTCCTCAATATAGTTCATCAAGGCTGGAGATTATATTGAAGAAGCCATAACGCTTCGTGAGTGAACTAGTTTCTTGAAATGGGAAAATTTACATTCAGTCAACACACATAGTGATCACACACACACACTGGCACTCCTGCATTTCTCATATCCTTCCCTCATCTCAGCAACAATAGGTGAAGAAAGGCAGAAAATGATTTCCCTTGTATAGGGTTGACCGAAGTTTAATGTGCCCCATTATGCTCTGCGAGTTATGCAGCATTCATGTCATGGTTATCCATTAACTAGTATCCTTTATTTAAAGTCAGTATCTGCATTGGTTCTTCAGTTTTTAGATTATCAGTCTTGAGAGTTATTTTGCTGAAGAAATTAGTCTCATTTTTTTTATGCTTGCAGCAAATTTCTTTAAAACTCAACATCAAAAAGAAGTAAGATCTATGAGAAAAGATCAAAATTCCCATTTATGAACTCCAGAGGTTAAACAGTAGGCTCTCTCATAGAAAATAAATTTCAGAGTAAAACTTTATGACTAACAAGGGAGTTCTGGTTGACTTTTAGGCATGGATAGCCTCTGCATACAGTAACATTCCCAAAGTGGCTTGCCTTGCTCCACCCAACCTCTGTGATGACGTGAAAGGGCCACTGACAGCTTCCAACAGATGTCACCTGGCCGAGAGCTGCCATGATGCAGACATGCTGTCTGCTGATCAGTGGTTTAATATTAGCATGCTTCATATGAACAATGGCCAGTTCTCTGGACATAGGATGATATTGGTGTCATGGCCTCAGAGCCGGGTTGCAATAAAATTGATGGGAAAAACATTTCCTTAGAAATGAAAATGTGTTTACTCCACTCCATGGGAACGCTGACCTCCTTGGCTGACATCATTGTATTACAGAGGCTGTAGCATGGTCAGCTGTAAAGCTCTAGTGAACATGCTGATATCATATGAAAGTAGAAGACCTATTATATTCTATGGTGCCAATCAATCATGTTTGGTTTGTGGAGATGGTGGCGCACCCTGGGAGCCAGCTGTGTCTTGGCAGCTGGACTTGGACTTCCTTGGGTTCCCAAGCCAAATCCCTACAGACTGAGCTATTAGTAGGAAAGGGGGCAAGAGGATGCACGTCGTCAAAGCTGTTATTTTTCTGACCAGACAAACGTTCCTACATATTGTGAGTTTATTATGTCTAATAAATACTGAGCATGGACAGACATAATCAGCCTGTGCAAAACATAAGTCCCATCCCGTCATGTGAGTCGTGATTCCAGAGAAGTTTATGGTACAGAAAGTTTCACAAACAGGACCAAAAAGAAAGTTGCCATTCAGCTGCACGTTTAATCTAATAAACAATGCTTCGTGTATATTTTGAGGTCATTTGGTCATGAAATCACATGGGTGTGGAAAATGAACCAAGAGTCATGAATTATAACAGGGTCAACTTCTATGTGTCTGTCTTACACGGAACTGGCTCTGACATTACCAGGAAATTACTATAGAATTGGCTCGTTCGCATCAGAGTCTCTTAGGACCCTCAGATTTTCTAGAAAACTGAGAGTCAGATTCACAGACTCTTGATAATCTCCTTCTGCTTTTAGCAGAATTCTTCTAGAGAGTCTACTCTCTCACAGAATGTAATAAAATCTATGCAATTTCTCAGCTGGTGGTTTACACTTATTATTACTGAGACACTTGAATAACACTTGAATAAAAAAAAAACCTTTCATTGCTTGCACTTTATTTTGCCTTGTTTATCCCTTCAGCCTCTAGCCATTTATTAGGCAATGCTGTCCAGCTTCCAGCTGTACACGGATGAATACAGCTTCCAGCTTTTCAAGCAGCGTAGTTCAGCTCTTGGCTGTCCATCCAGCAATTTCAGCCCAGCATCAGCTTTTCAGCAGTCAGCAATCTCACCTCAATTTATTCAGAAATTGCATTTTTTTATTTTCTCATAAATGTACCCTTTACTTATGTTACTTATTCCTTTAAGCCTCAGACAATTGAAAAATAAGTAAGTCATTTTGAGAAGATTTTTCTGAACCATAGTGTTGATTAATACCCAACTGTGAACTGACTCCACAGAAATGCATGCTCAAATGTGAACAAGCTGTTCCCTTGCTGGGATGATCTTTTGTGACTTATCTACCAATTTGCTGAGCGCCTGTCCCTAAAACCCCTCCAACTGTCTAAGACAAGAACATTGTGTTTTTTCTCGCCATTCAATCCATGATAAACAGAATCATCTGAGACATATTCATTCTTCTGTTAAGACAGCAGCTTAAATCAGAGACACAGACAAAGTCTGTCATGCCAGTCCCTCTTGTATTGGTCAATAGTCTCTAGTTTGACTTTTAACCTACTATACACAATAATATATGTATTTTGTTTTCCAATATCCACAATCCTAATCATGATTTTAGTTTGATTTTAGTTTCCTGTTGATACCCAGTGTCAATGCAAACATCCAAAACACATACCCTGACTAGCTCAATCGAAGCAGATGCTTTCATTTATTTGCTCAGAAAATATAAGAAATGAAAATGATAAAAACAAATTTAAAAAAGGCTGTGCAGGAAAAGTGAGACAACTCATGGAATTCAAATATAGGCTAAATGTCAGCTATTTTAATGACATTAATTATCAATCGTAAGGGATGGAGAAGTGGGGAAGTATTATTATTGTATTAGTAGTATATAGTTCTATAATAGCAAAATCTCTTCCTGAGGGCTACACGGTTTAATAATGAGGATACATAGACCTACACTGCCCCCAAGTGAACAATTAAGAGAAGTAACTCTCCCCCCCTCAATTTCACAAACAAGGCCAAATAGCTTTCTTATTTTGTTTTTTTTTATCTTGGAAGTGAAATTGGGCCTGTAAATAATGCTAGCGTGACCCACATACCTAGTTCATAATATTAGTATGAAGTTGGATGCTCTTGGTCATCTTTCTCCCAGATGCATAACTAATCCATTACACCAGTGGTGGTACGTAACTAAGTACATTTACTCAAGTACAGTACATTTTTTTTAGGAAACTTGTACTTTACTTGAGTAATTCCATTTTCTGTTACTGTGTACTTTTAGTCCACTGCATTTCAGAGGAAACTATTGTACGCTTCATTCACCGCCTTTATTTTAAAGCTTACTTTGCAGATTCTGAAAATCAGTACAAAATAAAATCGACAAATAAATCATGATGCATTTTAATAGATTAAGATATCCAGCAATATATAAAATGATCCCCACCTTTACAAGCTAGAACTCAAAAATGATGCATACACATTAATTCATCAGTAACTGCAATTCATGAATTGAGTATTATTCTAAAATGGGCCATTCTGCATAGTAACTACTTTTACTTTTAGTACTTTAAGTGCATTTGATGTTAATACCTTTGTTCTGTATTTCTACACTGCATTGCTATTTTTATTTAAGTAAATGTTCTGAGTACGTCTTCCAACACTGTGCACCACCTTTCCAGAAATAAATATGAGGCCCCTGGGAACAGTGCTACACGTCTTATACTATTTTGGTCTGTACTTCAAATCCATGAAAAGCTAAATCTGACCAATCTGAAAATATCATTTAATATTCCCACGTGAAGACATAGCCCATTGACCACAATATAAACTAGAAAAAAGCGAGTAATTGTATCCAAATGTGCATCTTCGTAAGGAAAGGGCTCATTAGCATTACTTTCAAAGCCCACACGACACCCCTCTGCCCTGTTATGGTTGTGCTTATAAGGTCTGCTCTCCAATCTTGCAGTTGAAGGTAGACTCTCTGCATTCATCATGAATCCTTTGAAAATTCAGAATATATTAACAGAACAATTAGTTTGATCTATTTCTTTTGTGGAAAAACACAAGTTATAAACTAATTAGACGGGGGAAGTGATTGTTAAATTTGAAGTTGAGTTAGTCAGGACATTATTTATTTCTCATTGTACTTTAATTTATTCATTCTGATCCACTTGCTGCATTTAATCACACAGATTTAGATATGTAATATTCAGTCCTGTGCCGGAGAATTCTTAGCACAAAACCTACCTTCATGTCAATCAAAGCTGAGGTCCCAGTAGAGACATAGGAGGCTAATTTAATCAGAGAAGCCTGCATGGCCCCCCCTTCCACTGGCATGCTTTGTATCCATCCATGCTATCCCATGTATTCATGAAACCAAGCTGACTTTTATGCTTGTTTTTAAACAGTGACTGCATACATACACCGTATCACCACTAGGTGGTAGGCTTTAATTGGTGATACTGAAAGGGACTGAACTTCTAGCATACATTCAAATAAGTACGGGTGATGTTTGGTATTTAGTTCATAGTACTCTTTGGATGTCACATAGTTAGTTTGCTGTCATGAACTGTGTTTTTGATGACTGACTATGAATGAGCCTAATTGTATCGCTCAAAAACAGCAATCAACAATGATTGACACAAAGTAGCCAATGGGCAATCACAATGAGTTCCTGTGGACAATGATTTCAGAAACAAACATGACATAACATAAATGTATGTTTTGGATCGTCCACAGACTCCAGAGCCTCCTGAATACGGGGTGTTTTTGTTAAGGCATATACAGCCAGTGGTCACAATCAAAAAAAAAAAAAAAAAAAAAATCACATATACGGAACACACAGGGTTACAAACCAAGCGCACCCAACGTGCTCTAAAAGCAACGTGGTGACGTAACGTCTTTGTCTTGGCAAATCAGTGTGTACGCTGGGCGGGCATTGTGAAGCTGGAGTTGAGTGTTAGCAGGCTAACTAGAGAAAGAAAGCTAACTAATCGTGAGAGTGGAAGTGGAGCTAACGTTAAAGGAAAAGGCAACTGTCAAAACAGCAAAGGGGAGCAGAAAATCTACTGAAGTGATACTTCTGTTAGTTGACTACATGAACAGATGTGTAGCTAGTTAATCAGAGAGCGTGTTTGTCCGATGCCCGAGGAGCATTTTGGATACTACATCGATTGTCCCGTTTCCAAACGGAAACCATTTCTGGACAGACAGTTCGTGCTAGCTAGCTAGCTAAGTGAATCATCCAGGAGACTTTTCATTGTCACCTATAAACCCTAAACTGAATGTTTTGTCTGTCATGAGTCCGGCCGGGTGCTCCCATGTGAACGGTTATAAGGTGGATAATTGGAAACAAAATCTTCGAGTCATATACCAATGCTTTGTTTGGAGTGGTACTGCTGAGACGAGGAGACGCAAGGTAAAAACACAGGAACTGCAACACTAGCCTCTGAAACAAAAGTGAAATGATTGTAATGTGGCACAGACAGACACAGAGCTGGAGTGCAAACGATGTCCCACATGAAGCACAATCACTGACCGGGCTGAACACGATTACGGTCTTCGGTGAAACTGTACTCTGGCAGCAGCAGCAGTGTTGCTAGTACTGGGGTTAGCCAGCTAGGTTATCACCGGTAAGTTAGCTAGCAAGACTCTGCTTGTTGAACTGCGGAGGCTGGTTACTTCTTTGCAATCTTAACTGCAACGTTTAATCTTTTTTTTTTTTTTTTTTTTTAAGCTCAAGCAACGATTATTCGAGCTTTCTTTCGTGAGTCCATCGGCTAGGTCAGCTGAGCGGTTCTGTTTCGTAGACACTGAGCAGATAGCTGTGGATGGCTAAACTTGGGTTTTAAGGAGAGTTGTGGCCATGGGCTAACATTACCACACCAAATGGACCCATTGTGTCTCCCCACACGCATACAACCGGGTCCACAGATTAGCGCTTCTCTCCTGGGCATCCCAGGACAGTGTTTTTTTTTTTTTGTTTTTTTTCTTTTCTCCGCACTGATCAGTCTCTCAAGAGTTTGGATGCTGGGACGTCAGCTGATCACTTTATTGCCAATTTCTTTTTTGTGCTCATCCCACACCTGCTCGGCCTACACAGCTCTCTACAATGTGATGTCATCACTGGACTGTGTTGCAGTTTCTCTCACTTTCTTTTCTATCTTTTTCACTTCCTGTTTTTTTTTCTTCTTTTTTGTGTGTGTGTTTTCTTGTTTTGGTCATCATAAACTTGTTTTGTTTTTGTGCCATGATGTTGATTATTTAGAAAAACCTAGAAGCTTCACTTACACTGTCGATTAGCAACAATTTGTAGGTTGCTTGACTGTTGTCCCAAGAACTTCTCTTATGTGTCATACATTTTTATGTCGTTGTGATAAAATAGGTGCTTCAGAGTGATGCAGGATGGACAGAGCTGGTGAGTTGACGCTTATCCCCCCCACCCTCCCTCCCCCCTTCTCATCTTCACTGACATACTCTAGATAGTTCAGATGAATAAGAGCCGGCTTGCTTTCTCTCCTCTTGCTCACCTGTCTGTGTGCATCAGTGCCTTTTTCATTTAATGTTCTGAATATTAGATGCAAACCTACACAGCGGAAGAATTCAGCCCCATTTCTGTATCTCCTGTGATCCACTGCTACAGCCAGTGAGATTACCAAGTGGGGAGGGTGGACTGTGAGCAGAACAGCCAGAAGCATTGCTCTGTTACAGTGCGGGCATGTCAAAGCAAATAGCTAGTGCAAAATGGTCGATGACCCTTTTTGTTTGTACGGTGTTTTTAGTGACATGCTTTGGTTTGAGCAGCGTTCACGTTGTCTTTTATTATTTGCTTTTTATAGCCTGGAGTACATCAGAATTAAAAAGTGCAAGAGAGCATCTCAGAATGTGTGAGGCAGCCCTAAAAGGTTATCAGACCGTGTAGTGGATGACACAAGTATTTGATGAATGTTAATTTGGTCTGTTTAGTTTCTTTCTCACACTGTTGCCCGATTGGAATGCAATCAACAGGAGCTCAGTCATGGAAATGCTTTTGCTCACTTCTGAGCATTTCACAATATTCTGCTCAATCCTCCAGGCGTGTTTGGCGTTTTGCAAATTCGGCCCCCCGTCGCTCACTTTTGGGAGAACTATTTCTGTATTGCTTTTTTAAAACCCCTCTCCAGTCTCAGCACCTTCCCTGCCAACCTCACACCGTCACCCTTTTTTTTTTTTGTCAAGATGATGTCTTCCGCAATTAGCGCATCGCCACTTGTAACCCGAGATTTACCTCTGACAAATCAATCAATCGTTGTCTCTGCCATGTTGAGAGAAAGACAGTGAGTGTTGAGCACGAAGGGTATTGTGAAATTTCTCCTCCCTGTTTTTCTGCCATGCCATGTGCTCGGTGGCAAGCTGCATGAGTATCAGTCCTCCAGGTTTGAAGCCCCACTCGCTGTCATAGTCGTCAAGGTTAGATGGCATTCAAAGACAGTTTTTTTTTTAATTTTTATTATTGAAACCATTTCGATTATGCAGTCGTGAGCCAGTTTCTATAAACTTTGAAGCCGTCATTGACAGTTTCAGACTTCATCGCATTGTATTCTTTCTGCTCTGCCCTCCATCAGTCTGTCAGTACAGTTCTTTTTTTTTTTTCTTACAAATACACATACCGCTGCGTCATAATACAACAGCGGCCTTGTAGTCTTGAAGTAATCTTACATAAGGAGGCCTTAAAAATGCTGTGTAATACCACTGCTGTATCTAATGGAGAAATCTTAGACGTAATTACTTTAAAAAGTATATTTTTGGCTGTAATGCAAGTGAAAAGAGGAAGGCAAGCCTCTGCTTTTATTCATTTATAGTAGAAATGCAACTATTCATAAATGTTTTCTGTGCTCTGAAAGATTGTGCCTAGAAAGTGGATGTGCTGTTGCATTAATGAATACAGCTGTGGAGTCAGTTTTGCCCATGAGATCCATCCTTTTAGCTTTGCGTACAATTTTGTTTGTTTAACAGCTGTCTAACATCTGTTAAGGTGCGTACCTAGCGGTTCTGTTCGGCACATCTGGTCCCGGACACTGATTGTGCAGGTGACTGATACGGAGAGAGAGGAGACAACAGTGGCTCCTGAACGAAGTGTTTTCTCTCCTGCCGCCTAATTGCACTCCAGGACGGCTGTGTGGAAATATCAGCGTTGAGTCTCACACCCCCTTTGCACCGAGGCTCCTCACCACCTAACTAATCTGACATGCAGAGCAGGTGTAGTGCTCCTCCAGCGGTACGCAGGCAGTGCATTCTCCTGAGGTGCGGCAGTCTTTGGTTTTTGTTCAGCTAGAAGAATAGGGGCCTTTTAATATCTCATTGTGGAATAAAAAGACACATAAATCCTGCATCTGTCCTTGCTATGTCATAATGTTTAGTTAAATAGATGACAGTGGCATTGAGAGGCACTCTGAATGTTTGCATGGTTGATAAAACAAGAGCTTATCACTGCACTGCTCACTACACATTTGTCTTATATAATACACGGCGGGCTCCGTCTGCATAGAGGGAAGTTAAAAGACATTGTCATGCAGAGACTGAGGGATAAAAAAGCGTTTCTGACGTTGTATTCAGACTTTGTTTCATTAGCCAGTGCCTTTCATTCTGAATTGCTGTTTTTCACCTCCTCTTTTCTCATTTCTCTTTTTCCCCCCCTTCTCTGTAGTCTGTTCTCAGCAGCCTTCCTGCAAGCTGTCATCCTCTCTACCCCAGGCTAAAATCAATTCCCAGGCAATGTGCAGGAACATTGGTGGAAGATCAGTCACCTGCTCTGCATGCACAATATAAAACCCACATGGGTGGTAACAAACGTCAGAATGAATGCCACAGATAGGAGTTTGCAGAGGTGACATCGCGGCCCAGTGTGGCATGGGAGCTGCTACCCTTTATTAGGAAACATTTACATAATAATTTGTCTGACATGTTGATCCTAGCTGAAATGCCCCATTAGCTTAGATGAGCACGTAGATTTACATTAACACAGTGTATGAGAGTGTGGACTCTGGGACTGGGACATTAAGTGTCAGCTATAAATTATGTATTTAGCTTGGTGAAAAATGTGATATTGTTGTGGAATGTCTTAAACGTGCTGTGTGCATAAACTCTAACTATACCTAAATAATTTTGCAATGGCGTATGACCTAACTACTCTGGAGAAAACGATTAAATGCAGATTGAGCAGTGTGTTCAAGATGCCTCGCTAAGGGAGTTGACAAGAACAAACGCGTGTTTTCTCTTTGACGTTAATCGAGATTTTCTTTTGTCCAACCGAGCTTCATTATATTCTGTTCTCGTCGAGGTGTGCTACATGTCGAGGGCTGTCAGTAGAAAGGTTTTGATTGGCCATTCAGTGTACCCCGAGGGGCTACACCCACTGTCAGTTTGTGTCATGTAACAAAAATCGGCTCCATTTCAGATCGCGGAGCAGGAACTATTTTCCTGATGTACTTCCCCCTCTGTCTTCCCGGGTCTTTACTTTGACCTCTGTGGTCTTAATCTATTATTACTGTGTTGTTGAGTGAATGTTAATGAGCTCATTGAGCGATTGCTTGAGTACGATACGTGAGCCTTCCTCTGAGCAGATTTTTTTATGTTTCTCCTCTTAATTGAGATTCATGTTCCACCAGATTGCCAAGTGCCATTTAAGCAGACTTGCACAGAAGGATTGTCAGCGCAGCTCGTAGACAGAAACCTGCCCCTTGCTTTTAACAGTTGAATTGATTCCTCGTGAGGCCCCAACTGCAGTCATATTCATAATTTATAGTTTGTGAATGGCTACGGTGGTGTGAATATTCATGAAGGTCGTGGTTATTATTTTTTTTTCTTTTGCCGCTCCATCCTGCAGGACTCTATTTACTGTATTTATCCGGAAGAGGAGTAACACTGCAAGCATGAAGGAATCTGCCATGCAGTTAAACCGGAGCTATTATCTTAGGTTGAGTGGAAATTGGATGAGATGAAAGCGGGGTGGGTGTGGTTGGCAGAATTCGACGACCATAACTGCTTTGAAGAATTTGCTGTCACTTTGATTAAAGGGGTGAGGGTCGTGATTAGAGAGCTGAACTCAACTTTCTTTTTCTTTTTTTTTTTTATCTTCTAGTTTTGATGAATTGTAAATGATCAGAGGAACCATAACACCCCCTTTTCTCCCTTCCCGCAAGTGCAAAGCCTCTTTCTGCTCGTGATGAGGGAAGATGAGAGAGAGAAATCGTTTGCTGGATGTTGCTGAGAATCTCAGAATTAGGAAGATGGTTATATTTTCAAAGATGACACATTTACTTCCCTCCGTCGCTCCACTCCTCCCTTGTTCTTTCGCTTCTCTCACACACACACACACACACACACACACACACACACACACACACAAAATGCACTCAGGCACGGCTGATTCCTGTGCCATGAGCAGATCTCTTTGTCAGATCAGTCTCCCATCACATCACAGGCCCGCTCCCTGACTCATCAGCATACGTTTGTAGCGTCAGGATCTATTCCTTCAGCCTCTTCATAGCATTCGCTTGTTCCTCTTCTGCGCTCACTCCCACGCTTTCTTCTTCCCCTTCTTTGCTTTCTCTTTTTTTTGTGTGTGTGTGTGTGCTATTTGCAAACCTAGTTCAGCAGCCCGTGATTCTCATTGCCTCTTGATTATCTCATTAAATTTGTGCTTGCATTGTATAATCGTTTGGTAATTATATTACTGTAGTTGTTTGCAATTTAAAAAATACACAAAACAGGCTGTCATACTAAAATATAATTTTCTATTCACAGAGGTTTTCATGAGAATCTTCTTGATCCTGTGAAATTCATAGCCAAACCTCTAATCCTCTCATTTCCTCCACTTCCCATCCTGTCCTTTCCCCCTCATCCCTCTCATAGACAACACTCAGTGGCTTTGGTGATGTCAGATGTTGGTCTCTGGCCCCCATCCAGCCCTATTTCTTTCTTTCTTCCACATCCATGTGCTCTCTGTCACTCCCAGGTCTTGTCTGATGTGGCTTTCCATCTGTCAGTCACTGTGGCTGTGGCTCAGTGATTCAGACTAAACAAACAGCGCAAGGTCTGTAACCTCCTCCCAGAGTAATCGTAGACCTGGCGTGTCACCTTGTGGCGTCCCTTTCGCGTGCTATTGCTTTCCAATTTTTCAACCTCCAGAGAAACCGGCCTCCCACAGACATCTAGCATCCTTTTTATGAAGCAGTCTTCCACTAGGGAGCAATCCTGGTCAAGGAGATACAACATGACACAGGTGAAAGTGAAACTGGAGGTAAAGGAGGTGTGGGTGGGATGCTGCACGAGGCTGGTAATAGACAGTGTTAAACTTTGCCTTCAGAGCAGTAACGGAGAGAAGACCCAATGAAAAATATATTGAAATGGCTTGGTAAGAGTTAGTCTTCGAGGCCGAGCGTGACTCTGCCTTTTGATTTAGCTCATCTCTTGTGTAAGCTACGTCCAGCTCCCCCTCTCATTTGACCGTCCAGCAGGCTCTGAAAAGACATCGCTGCTACAAAGCATGCTGGTCATGGCCTGAGCCAGCCAATGAGGGCTGCCGTCCAGCCCTCCCTTAGTACCACCATCTGGCTAATGAGCTGTCAATCACTCTCCAGGGGCCGGCCAAGCCCAAAACCAAGAGGCAATCAATCTCTTTGAGAGCGGACGCTCAATTATTCCCCATTGTTAAAACCTTGGGCCCGAGTGACAGCTTTTCATAAGACTAGACGTTTAGTGAGGAAATTGTTCTCTGTCCTTGTGAAAAAGGTGACGATTGTGGAATTAGACCTTTGCAAGGTAATTTATTACCTTATTTAGTGTGCTCTCTATATATTCCGTTTTAAGGACTGTAGTGCACTAATAGCCCCACTGTGCCTCTATTCTGTAGGTAGTGCTCATAGATTTTTTAGGTAACATTGAAGCCTCTGTAGTTCCTGATTGGTGCCGTGGGACAAGAAAAGAAATCAATTTGTCATCTAATGAGAGTCCAAGGGGACAGTTCAGAAGCTCTGTGCCATGGGTGTCAGTCACATCAACGCTCGCTCTTCGATTTGTGTGTTTTCTTTCGGTGGAGCAGGGCGGTTGCGGGCATCTGGTGGCTGCTCGGTTTGACAAATGATCACGCAGCCTTTTGTTGAGCTGGAGCTCGACTGTTAACCATCTGTGCAGACAAACACAAACACTGCCGTCTGTATGAGCTTCCCTCTTGCCGTACATGTTTGTCGACGTTTTTTTACTTGTTGAGTTTGCGCTTGCGTGTTGGCTTGGTGCTCTTGGGTAAGGAATTTTCTGCCACTATTCACAAGCGTGCATGTTTGGTGTTTGTCCCATTAGTCTCACTCTGATTACTTGTATATGGACACATAGAGCCACTCTGGGACCAAATGATGCTTTCACAGCATGATAGTAATAATAATAAATAACAGTACATCATCCTTTCACATCTGCCTTTGAGTGGAAACCTTTCTGCTGCTTCTCTTTCCTCCTACACCCACTGATCTCTGGGAATCAGAGTACAACCTATCCCTAGTCGAGTGTTCTTAATTAGATTCACATCCTGCTGTATCACATCAACTTTCACAAACCCTGGAGAAGCACTTGACAACATTTTTGATCATGGCATCAAAGCTACTCCACCGTGAGTATCTGGAGTTTAGTTCCACTCTATCCACATTTCATTGCGTTTTATTTAGTTTCCAGGAGATGGCAAGAAGCGACTCTCCGTGGGCTTTGGGCTCAGGGTTTAGCTATAATGTCCTTATAGCAGTGTGTGACAGTATGAGGCCAACCTGCGCACTCCAACAGTCCCTCATCTCTCCCACAACTCGGATTCATTTGGACGAGGAGGGAATACGTTCTCACGCAGAGACCACGCAGCATGTCATTGTCAGCAGAGGTTACAATGAGCCGACGGAGGACGGAAGCGAAAAGAGAATAGAGTAAGATATTGCGCGCGTCTCTGGGGCTGCTTACTGAGACTGCATTTCGCAGGCCAGGCATTGTCATGCGGAGTGAGGAAGGGAGGGAGAGGAAGGGGTAACAACATCATCCTGCCAAGGCACTGACAGGCTGCAGCCCCACGGGGTCAGTCGGCAGCGCGGTTCTGGAGCGTCACCATCAGTCTCCTTCCCCAGCCTCCCTCAGCTTGTTCATATTAGATAGATATAGAATCAGAGAGGACTGTACGTCCTGTATGTGTGTCTCAGAGTCCTCATAGCACATGTCTAACGATTGTTTGTGGAGCAATTTGGTGTATTTCTAGTGTGCAGTACACGTCAGCCATTGTTAATTTTGTTAATGTATGAGCATATGTGTGTGTGTGTGTGTGTGTGTAGAGAGAGAGAAGCATGCACAGGCTTATGTGTGCGAGGCAGCATGGTGAGTCACTCCTCTCATATAGCTCTCTACTCTGTATTGACTCTCTCTCTCCCCTCCCCTCCCCGGTCTGTTCTTTGCAGCAGCAGGAGCGTGCTCAGTAGAGCCAGACCTTTGTCCACATCATAATCATCGTCGTCGTTCTCTCTCCTCCTCAGTTACAGCTCATCACATTACTGGCTCTGTTTGAATATATGAATGCATTAACCTAAATGCTGAGGGTGGAATAATGCAGGAGGAGATGGAGAAGCTGAGTGTGAGGCACGGATGTTACTTTATTTAAATTCATATATATGCAGCTACATCTAGAGCATTGGAAGATTCATGCTTTACTTGTTTGACCCGGGTCATTGTTGGCTGACGTCCGCTCACAGCCCCACAAAGCATGTAATGCTATCTTATCTTCACGTTAAAGATGTATTGTGGATCTTTTCATCCGGCTAATGCCTGTCTGCATCTGTTCTTCCATCACTCAACACCTTTGTACATTAATGGGTTTTCCCCTGGACACGGAGCCCAGCCCAACTTGCCTCAAAGAGCGCATCCCAGATGGGAGATGCAGCCTAGCGCAGCACGAATGTGAGCTTGCTACCTGTCCGACACTTGTTCCAGTCATCTGAGCCAGCAGCTGATCAATAGCTGATGTAATAGAACATTAAAAGCCCAGGGTGCAGAGAGATGCAGGACTGCTGACACTGAGGAATAGACGACCCGGGAACCCTGGTGAGAGGGGGAGCACAGAGAAGCCGAGGGAGGGCTGGAGGAGAGATAGATTTTCTGGCCCTTTTTTTTTTTTTTTTTTTTTAAAAGGGGGTGTTGGAGCAACGGGGAGGGTGAGGAGGAGGGCAAGGCGTGGCGTTGGCAGGGTTTCTTGTTTTTGACTTGCAGCCCTGGTGCAATGGAGGAGGAGTGGGCACTAATGACATCAGCGCTGAGGCTTAAAGGGGCAACTAAAACGTATATTTTTGTTCCCACACAATGTGTGGCCTGTATTTTTACCATTTTACTGGGCCATGTTCTTTTAGACTCTGACAACACAAGTCCTGCTTCACACTCTCTCCCTTTTTTTTTATCTTCTCCGTGGCCTCTTTTCTTTAAACACAATACAAGCTCTACCTCAAAAGTTAAGTCACTGATTTGTTGCCGCTACTTTTCTCTCTCTCTCACACACACACACACCCATTCAGAGCTGGCTGAACCAATATGAATAAAACCAGAGCTTAGGGTCTGCGACCCTGAATATCCCCTCTACTGCAATGTCATCACAATGTAGCCCATGCCTACTAATGCTCAGCCAAAACACAGACCTGTGTGTGAGTTTTGCGGCCTGTCTATGTCTGGTGTGTTGCGTAACAGCCATGTCCTCCGTATACCATGACACGAGCAAATGAACGTTGAATTACGTCTGTAGCTTCCGTCATCTGGTCCATACAAATGGATTGCTACACCGGACTGTTATTTCAATCCCGCACCCGCCTGCTCTTGCAAAAATTTCCGACCATTTTCCGCCCACTCTCACAGATCAGATCAGATTCAGAGCATCTTCTGTTTTGTTGAAAATAAGACGCAGATAAAACAGATTTTTATTTTAAACCTAAAGAAATGCACATCGTGCTCCTCGGCAGTTTATTAGCCACCTTTGTAAAAGATGTGCATTAAACAAGCTTTCTGCTTGACTGAGCTGTGTATATTCTCCTCACTACCTGCGTGATCAGACTTGCCGTCTTTTTCTTCTTTAGTTTAACGTGGAGGAAGTTCTTCTGTTTCGGTTTCTCTTTCACTTTGTCTTATAAGCTTGTTGTAAAGCACGTCTTTACAACAAGCTTCATACTTTTTAAAGGTAAAAATTAGTTTCAGGCTGTAGGAAACAGTGGTGGATAAAAGTGTGATAAATTGTTTATGTATTTTTGTTGTTTCCTACAGCAAGATATTATAAGAAGATTCATAACAGCTGTATTAGTTATTGTTAATCATAAATATGACCACAAGCTCCCAAACAAATTATATATACATTATAAAATTAACCTAAAAGGTTATAGCCCTGGATGTTGAGTCATCCTGTGAGTTATGTAGTGAGTTGGTCCTTGTTTCGTTGCCTCACAAGCGTATAGGCTTTTCGTTGTGTAGTGATCCCATTGTTCTGTGTCGTCCAGAGAGAAGGAAGCGAAACTGACTCGCACAACCCATTTTATTTCTCTACAACAATACACTTTAATGTCATTCAGATGGTGTCAAGTTATACTATTGTATCTCTCGTCAAAGGGCAGCAATAGGCAGACAATACAGTGCAGTGCCATTGAGTTCATGTCCAATAGCATAAGCTAGGAGTGTGTTTCTCACAGTGAAACTGAAAACTGGTAAATCTCTCCATCCAATAGTTTCTTTCTCCACTTTGTTTCTCTTCACCTTTGCTTCACACCTCCTTTCCCTCTGTCTTCTCTCTGTGAGTGGGCGACTCATTGCGGCAGGTCTGCACCCTGAAAGGCTTTGATTAGATCGCTCTGGCTTTTCTCCCTTATTCAATCTCTCCCTCGCTCTCTCTCTGTCAAAGCAGCCGTGCAGACTTTTCTGCTCTACTTTCACTCACATCACCAACAGAACTGATTACTGATGTACTAATTGTTTTTTTAAAATGACCTATAGGGTTGCAAAATTCTGGGAATTTTCAAAGTTGGAAACTTTCCATGGGAATTAAATGGGAATTTATGGGAATTAATGGGAATTTATCGGAATAAATGGAAATAAACGGGGAATTTACAAAACTGAAGGTTGGCCCTTAACAGGAAACTTAAATATACTTGGGGAAAATATATTTTAGCATAACCTGACTGAGTAAAATAACCAGATTTCATGCAAGTGCACTGAATATCTGCTATTCCTCAATCACATGCACATAGCACACTGCTTACTGCAGGGCTATTGAGGCCACGCCCCCTACATGCACTGTGCATTCCTCCGTCACATGCACAGATGATTTCTACAACCCTGGACCACACTTTAGAGCCCACAGCACAAGACTACTGAAGCCACACATGTGAGCCCGTGGTCTACATAAAGTGAAGTAAGTTTCGATGATCTTATGGGGTAAATATATTTGATTTATGGTATTAATGTTAAACTTGCGAATAGCACATGAAAATGAATTCATACAGTAGATAGGTAGCTGATAAGTTAGATGCTAAATAAGCTATAGCTAGAATCATTTCATTGACCATTTATGAGGCTATCTTATCATGATGCTAGCTTACCCCCAATTAGTAAATTACCAAAAATTTCCATTTTTTTCACGTTAATTCCCATGGAAAGTTTCCAATTTGGAATATTTACCCAGCTTAAACTTTATAAACTTTATAATAAACAAATGCCCCTTTGCAACCCAGTCATTTTAGTATTCCTCATATCTTATCACATCTTCAAATGCTTGCATGGGGTGTCTGATGGAGCAGCAGGTGAAGCTCTCCGCTATCGTTTTGTCCGTTGTCCCCCACAGTTCTCCAGGTTCAGCAGCCTGTATATGGGCACAGCCATTTAGCTCTTAGACAGCTGTGGTCTTAAATCAATTATAAACGGTCGAATAATTCATGTTCATATGCGACTGTGCTCGCACACAGCATCTGTATCTCATGTATCTCACTTGCCAACCACTTTATGTTGAGTTCATCTTTTTGATCCCCTTTGATCTGTCTTACAGAATTTTTCTTGCTAGACATGTTCACGAGCTCTCCTTTCTCATGGTTAATATTTTTACGTACGGTGTAACCACCTGTGTTCCTGTGCAGCACCTGTAGCGCTCATTTTTGCAGCTTTGCCAAAAAGATGTCTGGCATTCTAATGTTCAATTTTTTCAGGTTTCCTCCGGTTGCTGTAGTCAAACCACTTACACAATCTCCAGCTGCCATCAGTGTGTGCTTCAGACAGATTTGCCTTCTCCAGTGTGTCTGCCAAGCATTAAATCCCATCATGCCCTGCATGTGTTAGAGAGCGAAAGATTCAGTGTGGAAATATGTTGTTATTCAACTGCGTTGGATTTGTCAACAGGCCCGGCAAATCTTTAGCCCGTCTTCATATCAGGTCTATTCGAGCATCGTGTCCCCCGAAGTGTTTGTGTGACTGACTTCGAGATACAAATCTAATTCAGCTGGCAGGGAGTTCCACTCTGTCTGCCTACGCCACTCTACATTACAGCTCAGGGCTCTGTCCTGCTGCAGAGGATTTTCTCACCGCACTGACTGTCCTCTCCTTTCTCACTCTCAACCCCCAAAACCCCTTTTTTTTTCCTCCAGGCCAAGTCGTGTATCTGTCACATGTGTGGCGCCCACCTGAACCGGCTCCACTCCTGTCTCTACTGCGTCTTTTTCGGCTGTTTTTCGAAGAAACACATCCACGAGCACGCGAAAAACAAGAGACACAATCTAGGTAAGGCACCCACCCACTGACAACGGTTTCAGTAAATCAATCTGGAAAAAGAAATCTCACAAATGATTGCTGAAAAACAATGATATTGGTATATTGTCCCTTCCTCCGTCTAAGACTCAGTCCCATCACGTCAGTCGTCACATTCACATGCGTCCCTGTGGCCCACTGCAGCATCAGCTATTATCAGTGAAGGATTACAGCATTACTTTGGGCAACTTCCTCCTCTGAGCAGGCAGGGAGCTGAACCTCTCTCTAACCACAGCGCATTACCATTCTGGTGGGAGCGCCTTATCCAGTCAAATGTCACGGGTTTAAGTTAGTACACTCCCCTTCATACAGCAGCAAGGGAGGGGTCAACATCACTAATCCACAGCTGCTAGAAAGCCTAGCTTCAGCCTTACATACTAATTATGCTAAATGAGACATTACACTAATTAGCAAGATTTTGATATTAACTAAATATGGAAACAGGGGAGATGGTAGGGTGGCTTGGTAGTTGTCTGAATGTCTTTAATTGATTTATTAATGCATTTCAACAGTTTGGTTACACACACACACATACACACACACCCACACACACCCCGAGTGCATGGCTACAGTGTTAATTAGCTTTGAGCTTTCCACAGGAGCCTCTCTGACACCGGCGCTCTGTTCTTCTCCACCTCTAATCAAATTAATCCAAACTCCCCTGTCTGCTAGATAGCAAGCTCCCTTCTCAGGCCTCCTTTTCCTTACAGCCTCACTCCTTTCAGGACCGTGTCCATTCCCCCCCCCCCCCCCACCTTCCCTGTCCTCTCATTCTTTGCTCTCGTCCTTCACTCAAGATTTATGAATTCCTGCCTGCGCCTTGTGGAGTACTCTTAGTCTATATTTTCTTCCTCTCGATGCCACTTGTGTTGCTCCCATTTTTCTCTCTTAACCGGGATGCTGTTGTCGAGAGAGTAGCATCCCATTTGGCACACACAGTTATCAAATGTGGCCATGGTTTACCAGGAAAAAAAAAAAAAGCAATTCTGCATGATTTATTTCTTTTTATGTCGCGCACACGAGTAAAAACACACACACAGACACAAAACATGGCACTGTGACGACAACATAACATGCACCAGTCAGGTTTTCTACATGATGTATTGGCTCGCTCTCTGAGTGTGGGTAGCACCAAAAACAGAAAAGAAAAAAAAAAATGTCCGGTTAAGCTAAAAATAGGTTGTCACGGCAACAGAGCTGAGGTATTGTTGCCGTGGAGTTTGAGAATGGAAGAGGAGATGGGTGTGAGACAAATACACCTGTTCCATCACTGCTCCCTTCACATCTCTTATAATTGTTCAGCACAGGCAATGAGATGGAAACATATTGTGGCGAGCGGAAAATGCAGGGCGAAGAAAGCACTTGTCTCGATGCTGGCTGTGCCGGCGAGGTTGGACAGTGAAATAAAGCCCAGTGTGTATTACTGTGGAGAACAAAAATCCATTTGTAATTATGGTTCAATCTCTCTTTCTCCCTCTCTTTTCCCTCCCTCCCGCTTCCAGCGATAGACTTATTATACGGTGGAATATATTGTTTTGTGTGTCAAGACTACATATACGACAAAGACATGGAGCAGATTGCCAAAGAGGAACAGAGGAAAGCCTGGAAATTGCAAGGTAGATCATTCTGCTTTCTGTCAGAGAACTTGATGCAGCTTTCGAAAGGAGGCCACCTGATATCTCAGTGCCGTCACATTCGTGTTTCTTTTGTGTCCGCAGGCATAGGGGAGAAATACACGACGTGGGAGCCGACCAAGAGGGAGCTAGAATTATTACGACACAATCCAAAGCGGAGGAAAATCACTACGAACTGTACCATAGGTGGGCAATATGCTGCACTGTTCAGTCTGCACTTTAATCCCTTGAGAGTGTGTATGTGTTTGTCTCTACATGTGCCTATGGCACAAGTGTACTTAGGGTCACACTTGTATTTAAGCGTGATACCCAAGGTCAACAGGACCGGGCAGCTCCACAGGCAACAGACTGTGAGAGGCAGAACACAGTGTTCCCTCTCTGATGGATGCACACCACAGTGGGCCTGAATTTATCTCTGTGTCTCCACAACTTGTTTTCTCAGTAATCTGTTGTTTTGATTTCTCCTTGCTATCTCTGTTGTGTCTCTGATTTTGTCCATGTACTCGATTTTTTTTTTTTTTTTTTAATCTTTGCCTCTGTCTGCTGTCTCCGGCCATCCTTCACCCCTTTTATATCTATAAAGAGCTTGGTCGGTAGCTCTAAATAGGCAGTAGACTTAGTAGTGCGTGTGCGTGCACACCAGGACCAGTCTGAAGTGCTAGCACTCACACTGAGTGCTCGGGCTCTTCCAGAATCAAACCATGTTCTAATGGATTAGACCCAAGACCTCGCTGTGTCTCACCTGTTCTACTGGCCATCACTAAAGGACTGTAGCTTTACTTTCTCTCACTCTAAATGAATCCATTCACAGCTTCGGGGTCTGCTCCAGGATACACACAGTTTTCCTGGCAGACCTGACCCAACACCTTATTGTTACCGTTCCAGCCATACACAAAAGAAACGCGAATCTGAAAGAGCCAGTAGCTTTTATGTTGTGTGTATGGATTCATTTAGATTAATAATTTGGCTTCTAAATGTCAGAAAATTATCCTTAAGCCCCAGGTGACGTCTTCAGATACTTGTTTTCTCTGACCAATAACCAAAGATATCCATTCTACTATGACATAAAACAACTGAGAATCTGCCTCTAGGTTATATCTGGCATTTTTGCTCGATTAATGACTCTAATGAATACATTCTTAATATCTATGTGTGGTTCTTTATGCTACCAAGTCAGTTATGCTCTCTGATTTTGTTGGTTTCTAATAAGCAAGCTGACCACAGCTGAAACTCAGCTCTTACTGAAAGTCAGTCAGATCAGGTCCTTAGTGGCGAATCATACTTCCTCTTTCACCAGCTGTATGAATCACTTCATGTTTAATCCTCATTTCCAGTGCTGTTCACACACTTGTCTTTGTCTCTTCTTCTTCTTGTCCCGCAGGTTTACGAGGGTTAATAAACCTGGGCAACACATGTTTCATGAACTGTATTGTTCAGGCCCTAACACACACGCCACTGCTGCGAGATTTCTTTCTCTCCGACAGACACAAGTGCGAGATGCAATCAAACTCCTGTCTGGTGTGTGAGATGTCGCAGCTCTTTCAGGAGGTATGATGCACATGTTTTTACGTGCGCAAACTTGGTACATAAATTTGTTTCATCCCACATAGAGAAGAAGAGCTTCTAATTAAAAATGAGCCATAATTTGAGTTTATTTTGTTGTTTTGAACAACCGTATAATACCGAATGTTCTCTCGCGGTGTAACTCACTGCAGTAGGCTGAGTCACTGTTGCGCTCTTTTGTCCAGTCCAAAGAAGGGAGGCAGAGAGGAGGGAAAAATCCTGCTTGAAAGGAATGTAAAGAGCCACGTACAAATGAATGAGCAGAATGCACTAATTATACCTTTATTGAACCTGATCAGTCGATGCGAATTATGTTGCACACCCAATTATAGCCTTTTAAATCCAAGCTCTTTGATACAGAACTTTAGCATTTGTCATTTAACAAACTCATTGGCGCTGGATGTTATGTAATTTCTGCCTGGTCTGCTCCCACACTGCCTCGCTTCATTTTTTTTTCTTACACCCTCTCACTTCTCAGTATATATGGGCCCACAGATGGCAAGTGGTGCTATAATGAGTTGAGTCATCATCCCCTCCTCCCTCCCTCCCCCCTTCATGACACGCACACACAGAGACCTGCCCTGTCTCCATCGGATGAACCGTTCACCTACATAACACATGAAGGAGATAACCGCACACCTCTATCACCCAGGGAGGCAGACATTGATTGAGTGTTCAAGTGTGTTTGAGACACAAAAGTCAAGGTCAGTCATGCGGGAAAGATTCATTTAAACATTAATATACGTAGTATCATTCTTTCTACCTCCGCGCTTTGTGCCCAACTCTCCAGTTTCATTGCTTACTTCCATCCCCCCACCTTCGTTCTTTTTTTAACCCGCCTCCATATCGTCATCAAAAGCTGTCTTCTGACTCTGCACACACACGCGCTCGCACAGAGCTTTTCCAGATATGAAGGTGAGAGGCGCGTCCCGCTTTGATCATCACTCTCCCTCCTAGCTTTCCCTCGCGTTTGCTACCCCTCCTGTAGCGCCTTTCGTTTGTCAGCCACCTTCAGACTGCCGAAAAGGAGCAGAGTTTGTAAGATTCAAGGAACCTTGGTGTGCTGTGTTTTTTTTTTTTTTTTTCGCGTTATAGCTCAATCAGATTTCAGAAAGAACTGTGGAGAATAAGGCGAGGTGTGCGCGCGACGTCTTCATATCAAGAAACGGGAGCCCCTCTCTGGCATTAATGAGCTCTGGTTGAAACTTCATTGTAGGTGTTTGCACCACGCCAACTCTGGCGCGCTGCTCTGCTCTGCTGTGTTCTTAGCCACATCTCCTGACCCTGACCTGAATTGTCACTCACTTGAATTCCCATGGCAACTGAAAGACTCTGCAACACTTCATAGATGGATGAACGCTCCCCTTTTCTAGCCACTTTGCCCTCTCTGCCTTGCGCCTCACACCTCTACCTCTATTAGAGCTGCCGCTGTTAAGTGACATGTAGTGAAATTCATTCATATCTGATAAAAGAGTCCAAAAATCACCTGGGCTGACAGAACATTTTGTTATGGTTCAGAAATGAATTATAGATGAGGCCGAGCTATGTGGCTTTGAGATTGGCAAAGAGGTGATAAAATATAATTCACCCTGTAACACCTGGCAAAATAGGCTAACCCCCCTCTCCTCTTCACCCCCACCCACGTCTCCCATCTTTCTTCCTTGCTCTTCAGTTCTACTCGGGCCACCGTTCGCCCCACATTCCCTTTCGGCTGCTGCACCTGGTGTGGACTCATGCACGTCACCTCGCAGGCTACGAGCAGCAAGACGCCCACGAGTTCCTCATCGCAGCGCTGGATGTACTACACAGGCACTGCAAAGGGGACACCATCAGTAAGCTATATACGCAATCAAAATAACTTTCCCAGTGTGTACACCACAGTTTATTTTTGCAAGCGCGTTCTTGAATATTTTCCACCAGGCCGGGATTGCAGTTTATTCAAGTTGGACTGAAATGGGGAAATGCAACAAAAAGCAGTGTCAGTTGAGATTGAGGGGAGTGTGCCCGCAACTATGCCCCTTACTGCCTGATCCAGCAATGTGGAGTTATACTTTAGATCTACGCACAGAGCACAGTGCCTTACTTCTCTGGAAACACACTGAAGGAGACTGACAATAGCGTGTACCAGGGGGACAGCAAGCAAGCAGTAGCAGCAGAATGTCAATAGGCCCTGCTGCAGTGCAACGACAGGCTGACTCACCCAGCAGACCCTGCAGTAAGGCTTGCTTCGATTTTAGCTACGGAGAATCCAAAGGGGGTTGTGAAGTGGCAGGCAGGCTCCGCTGCAGGGGAATGGTAAAGTGAGAAAGAGGGCCAGACAGTCCTTCAGAGGTGCTAAAGAGGTTGTCGGTGTTATCTGTGTGTGTATTTATACTTTGTGCTCTTTGTGGTTCACAGGAGATGACAATGGGAAGAAGGCCAACAATCCAAACCACTGTAACTGCATCATTGACCAAATCTTCACTGGGGGCCTGCAATCAGATGTTACCTGTCAAGTTTGCCAGTACGTTTGTGTGTCCTTGTGTTTAAAAATAAAAAATAGAAAGAAAGAAAGGAAGGAAAATTTCCTAAAAATGAAGTCCCACTTGAGTTTGCTATCCATTCATATTGATGGAGCCTTACGTCACCCCCTTTACCTCCTCCCTTTTTTTATGCATTTACCAATTACCGTCATCCGTCCGGCCTCCTTGTCCTTCAGTGCTGTAGCCACCTCTTACCACTGAGCTGATCGATGTGGACACCACCCGTCCTCCCGGAGTGGCTGCACCACCGGTTGTGTCCTCTCCACTGCTCTTATTTAAAGGCCTCGTCCCTGCAGAGCTGCTGTAAGGGGGGTTGTCTAGACAGCAGCACAACCCTAGCGTTGCCTGCCTGCCCCCTAGAGCTGTCCTGTCACATTAACACCAGCACGCTGCACTGAACTGCAAAGCACCTCGCCCGGGCGAGCCGGCATGCCGAGCCCAGCTCAGTGTGATGTTACCTGCCTCCACAGTGAAGAGAGAGACTGCTGATGCAGAGCTAGTCATACTGTCTGGTGTATCGTTCTGCCATAAATGAAGCTCCTTCGTAATCATTAAACAAATCTCCTGTTGGCGAAAGATTACTTCTGGGTAGAGCCTTGAGCCAAAGAAAATACAACCCCCAAGGCTTTTTTCCACACAAATGGTACCATAGTGGTGCGGTATTACTGCAGGATTGCCCTCTCACTGCCATAAATGCGCGTATACTTGTCTTAATAGACACCTGCTGATTGCCAATGGGTATTACAGCACCACCATTCATCTAATCAACAGCAGTGATGTGCGGCACCCTATCCCCTGTGCGCATATGTTTGTGTATACTGCATGCATTCTACACTGGAAGCCGCAGTCCATCACAGTCACGAGGCTCTAATAATACAAATTCCTTATGTAAAGCCAATTTTCTCTGATGTAACACTCCATTGAATTGCAAATGGCCTTGTGAGAACAGTGTGGATATGCACACATTCAATCTTCTCGCGGGCTTAAACAAAAACATGATCAGAATCTACAGGGGCTGTGTTGCCATCCATGTCATCATCCTTTCATCACGACCTGTAATAAGTGACACACAAACATACACATAATTACTTGCCGTTTATTAAACACCGTAATCAGACTCTCTTCTCGTTCTCAATCATTATTATTATTTTTTTTTCCTCTAGCGGGGTTTCCACAACGATAGATCCATTCTGGGACATCAGTCTGGACCTTCCTGGCTCATCCACGCCTTTCTGGCCTCTCAGCCCTGGAGGGGATGGCAGCACAGTGAACGGAGAGAGCCACCTGTCAGGGTCCACCACACTCACAGACTGCCTACGCAGGTACAGCTTGGGTCTCAGCTGACGCTGACATTCATATTGTTGAAACTTTGTTAGACGAAAAACGAATCACATTCATAACACTGGGAAATGAAAGGAGGTCCTGCCACTTTCTTATTTTCCTCTCTCTCCCGTCCTCCACCTCCCTAAATTCATGGACATCAGTCATCTCCACTTGTAGTCAAATAAATTTCATTCATCTCTCCACTTGTACGAGGGGGTCACATATGGGTGTGTGAGCCACCCTGTTATCCCTGCATCTTGTCTTCAGCCATCACTAGATTTGCAGCGCAGGTGTGACCTCTCGTATCTCCTCTACTGCCTCTTCATTTTTGCAATTTCTTTTCCCTTTCTCCTTATCTTATTTCATTCCCTCCCCTCTCCACCTAATTCCTTTTCCCCCGTGCCCTCACTCTACCTCTCGCATTCGTCTCATCCTCCCCCTCTTTCTCTCGCTTCCTTTCCTTCCGACTTTTTTTTTTTTTTTTTTTCTCTCACTGCAGCTCCTCACACACCCCTAGTTGCTGCAGCAAGTCTCTTAAAGGTACAGAACTGGTTGGTGCAGTTGCCATGGTGATAGAGGCGTTGGCAATACCAGCAGGGCTCTAGGTTGGGTGGGCTGACATACAGAGTGGCTGCACCAAAACTCTGCAGGCAGACTTGATGCACAAGACCTCTTATCTTCAGATTCACTTCACGCCAAAGCTGTTGCACCAGAACTAGGTGCTGCTGGGCACAAAAGGCCAGATGAAGACAATATAACCATAATGGTCTTCTTCCTCTTATTCCCAGTTTTCACTTCCTGTTGGCTCACGCTTCCTCACACACACGTTTTCTCTTTCTTCTCTTTTTATTTTTACCCTCTCGCTGCAGGTTCACACGGCCCGAGCATCTAGGAAGCAGTGCCAAAATCAAGTGCGGCGGTTGCCATAGTTACCAGGAGTCCACCAAACAGCTGACAATGAAGAAGCTCCCCATCGTAGCATGTTTCCATCTCAAAGTAAGTCAGCCAGCGACGATGTGCTGCCAGTTATCACTTGTTGCATTATCTGCCACTGTCTGTTAGTTTGATTATTTTAGGGGAACACTGAGCTTTTATCATTCTCACATCTAATTTTGTCATTACTCCAAAACAGCAGATGCTGTAGTGTGTTGTAAATAGGGCTGCGGGATGTGGCTTCAACAATCATCCAAATGTAGATACTTTATTTATTTTTTATAATTTGATCCTCTTTAATTTGAGTTTTATCTGTCCATCTTCATTCCTACGTTTTGCACAATATAGATACATTTATACGGCGTAATATATGGACCCTTCTGTGTGTATGCAGCCTTCCATCTGATGGTGGTAAATTTCATATTGTGTCTTGGACATTACTTGTGCGTATGTATGTTCCTAATTTAATTTAGTTGTTTGTGCACTACCTCCTACTGTGCAGCCCTTTCACGATGTCCCAGGACACCTATGATTTCAATGACTCGTACAGTCCTCCACTGTCCCATGTTTTATTTATCATAACAGTATTGGAGGGCCATAATATATTTATGATATTCATAGGAAAAGGCTGCAAGAAGATTGTCTTAGATCAATCCAAGCCTATTATTATCTTGTTATGAAAGTGTAAATGTGTGACAGCAGAGGAGAAATCATGCGTTTTCACTTTTCACGAGCTGTGTTGCATGTTGTAATGATGATGCCTGTTATATCTAAATATGTGTTCTCTCCCCTCCCCCCACTCTCTCCCTCTCTCTTACCATTTTCTAACCCCCACACCTCCCCTCCCACTCCCACTCTCTCTCTCTCTCTCTCATCCTCCCTCTCTGGCCATCCCCAGCGGTTTGAGCACTCTGCTAAACTGCGGAGGAAGATCACTACATATGTTTCCTTCCCTCTAGAGTTGGACATGACGCCCTTCATGGCATCCAGGTAAGCCTCCACCCAGCAGCCCCTTAGTTTCTCTGCCCCACACAGTGTATCCTGCGGCTGTTCACGTCAACATAAAAATAAATACTCTCTATATAACTGGTTTAATGTGTTTTCATATTTGTACATATGCATGCATACTGTGTGATATACTAAGCACACTGTGTACAGTAAATGCACATATCTGCATCTAAGCCAAAACAGTATTATCAGACGCTCCTTTTACGAATGTCAGTAGAGCATGCAGCAGCAGTCTTGCCCCACCCCTGGCTGTAGCATCCATTCAGCTCTGTTCAGAGACAGAAAGATCATTAAGCGGTTCAGGCAAGGAAGATATCAGCTTTCATAGATGAAATAATTCTGCCACCTAGTGGATTTATGTGTCAGTGTAGCATGTTTACACATACATGCATCGTTCTAAATGCTAACATCCTGTTTTTTTTTTCTTTCTCTGTCGCCCGCAGTAAAGAGAGCAGAATGAACGGACAGTATCAACAGACGGTCGATGTATTAAACAATGACAATAAGTGAGTACCTTTTGGAAAGCATGTATCACAGCATAATTTATTAGCACTCTGCTGCTTCACAGGAGCACTGACATAACAGTACAAATTTCTACTCTAGCACAGCAGCACATGCTAATGACCTGAAGCATCCGGCTGTGACTTCCCCAAATGAAATCAATTTGAAGTCTATTAAAAGCTGCTTAGTTTTCTTCATCCACGACGGTTACAATAGCTTTCATTTTCCAGAACATTTATTGGGAATTTATGGTCTTAATACCATTGACAGGTTCCTTGTAGTAGACACAAGAGTCGGAACACAAGGTGCAACAGAACAATAGAACAAATTTACATCTGGTCTGTCTTTCATTTTCAGGTATTCCTTGTTTGCGGTAGTCAACCACCAAGGCACATTAGAGAGTGGCCACTACACCAGCTTCATCCGCCAGCACAAAGACCAGTGGTTCAAATGTGATGATGCCATAATCACCAAGGCCAGCATTAAGGATGTACTCGATAGTGAAGGGTAAGAATGCACACAGGACACGAGCCGTGTTACAAAAATGTTCTACAGCATGACATCTGAATCAAATGTTTCTGTTTTCCCCCTCCTCAGATATCTCTTATTCTACCATAAACAGTTCCTTGAGTACGAGTAGTCTTTGTGACCACTGACCATAAAGAACCACTGCTTCTAATGCGAGAGTCAAGGGACTGGGGACAGGATGAAACACAAACACACAAACCTACCTGAAACTCTTTGACTTACCAGTCTGCTCCTCCGGCTGTGGAGGACAAACATAAAAAGACGTGTGAAATCATGCAAACTTTCAAAAGAGGAAAAAGTAAAAAAACAAAAAAAAAAACAAAAAAAAAAACAAGCACTGAGCTACTTCTTGGCATCTACTTGACAAAACTGAATGAAGAGGAGTGGAGGAGGAAGAGTCGGGCGTCATCAGTTCCAGGCTTGGGCAGAGGGAAGAGGCCCCACACACCCCTCTCTCTCTCTCTGTCTCTCTCTCTGTCTCTCTCTCTGTCTCTCTGTCACTTCCCCTCTTCCTGCTGCAGGGGCAGAGTCCGAGCGTGACGGACTGTCATGTTGATTGGGCACATCTGGATTTTTTTTTCTTACAGTATTCTGACCCCCACTTCCCACTCCCACCCCACCCCCGCCCTAAACACACCCTCTATTTCTCTCCCATGGTGCTCTCATTTCAACTGACCAAGCATTTAACTTAGTCATGATGGAAGACAGGTTTGTCATATGCATATGGGACTGAATGCAAAAAAAAAAAAAGAGAGAGAGAATAGAATCAACGTATTATGAACTTTGCAAGAAGATTTTTAAAGGTATGGTTATGATTCTTATCATTTGTGACTTTTGTTATGAAATACTGTATGAATCTAGTATACATCTATTTTTTAAGAGCAAAGAAAACATGAGAGCTTAGAGGCGCCGCCTTTGCCAGTTGCTGGGGAAGTGCTGCCATGGAAACTAAGCAGATTTGGACCTGAGTGTGCTCATGTTCCATTATTTACTGTGTTGATTGTTTTATTTTTAAGTCTGGTTGAGGGCAGGGAATATCTATTTTTTTTTAGCAACTCATTGAATTTTGAGTTTTTGTTTACTGTTCTTTTCAGTGTCTTTTTTTTTTTTTTTTTTAAGTTTTCAGTACAGTCATATGTCCCTTGCTGTCCTGGTACTGGAAATGTTTTTGGACGTATTATACTTTCATTCTTGTGGAATTGTTGGTATAATGATGGTGATGATTAAATTGGCTCACCTTTTGCTGTTTATGAATTGTATGTTGAATGTGAGCTTTGGGTTTCATACGGCATTCTGAAGAGAAGACTTGATACATGAACTCCAGATGAGGGTGCTATAATATGCGAGAATGCTGTGGTCTTTCCTCATTGAACACCTTGAATGCTCTGTGCAAAAAAAAAAAAAAAAGAAAAAAAGCCCATTTAACAACACTGCATGCGACTGGGCTCTCATGATCTTATAATATGTGAAAAATTGCCCTCAGTAATGCCTCACGGCCTGCTGCCCATCATGATTTTTGTTCTGTAGTTTGGGGATCGGGAGACGATCATGTGAGATGCATAGAGGGTAAAACGCATTGCACGTGTATGGGCACTGTGCGACCACAGCCTGGCTCTGAATCCATCAGTGTTAATCTTCTCCGTGGCAACTGTGTGGCTGGTGTAGACCGGTGTGGTTCGTGGTGTGTCTTGCCTCTGCAGTGCAGTAAACCCAGTGCTCTATTCAATCAGTATGCTGTCAAGTCGGACTTTAGATAATGCACATCAGGGTGTTGTGGTCTGTTTTGTTTGAATATCACTGATTGTGTATGTACAAAAAAAATACAGAATTAAAAACTACTCACTCATGTATAAGATGAGGGCTCTAACCTATCACAAAGTAATGCCACATTAAAAACCACAACCCCTGGTTGTTTAGCTGCTCTGTAATTGAAAATAAACATGCATATCCTTTGGTCTGCTGCAGAAGGGCAACGGTGGATTTCTGAATAGTAAAATCAAAGACTTGTAAAATGGTCGCACTATGGTTTTGATGTATCATGGAGCAGTTAAGGCCACCCAAGGACATTCAGGGACGCAGCTGAAACGAAAAGGAAGAGGAGAGCTTCATTATCCGTTTCAGTGATTAAACTCAGAACAAAACTGGAATGTCTATGTGCTGTCTTTTGTCTCATTCTTCCATTCACACTTCCCGTCATCAGGACAATAACTTTTCCCAGGATTGAAGCACTGTAGTGTGTGAGTGGTGAGTGTTTTTGGAAGCTGCCTGCCCTATATTACTGTAATGATGGAACAAGAAAGTGCTGGGAAGAAAACCAAGAGCTGAAAGACTGAATACAGTCAAACATACTTGTAAACATACACACTCACCTTTCTACTAAAACTCTTCTGGCATGAAGCAGCTCCAGTCATGCGTTTGATTGTGGCGCCACTTTGTGGTGAAAACCGAGAAGCTCCGATGAGGTCTGAAGAAAAATAACTCAAAATCAAACCTGCCTGTAGGATTGTATGTAATGCAGGTATGTGAAAACATGTCAAGAAAAGAATATTTCTACAGCTTCAATGAGAGAGTCTCACACTGTTTTCATACTTTTGGTATAACACGCTGCACATTTTTAGTTAGCAGCAAGAATTAATATTACATAAAAGATTACGTGACAAGCTTTAATTTGTACATGTCTGATTTGTGATGACTTGTAATTATTTTGGAAATAATTGTCATATGTAAAATGCAGACCTAATTTATTGTAAACAGCATTAATTAAAAGAACAAATCATTAATTAATTTGGCTTTTCATTTAAATATTTTATATATTTCGGTAATAATTTGTCACAAAGAGGGCATTCCACAATATTGCACCACAAGAGTAAATATTCTGTCACTTATTACTGACTTTATTTCATTTCAACACAACTATACACAAACTTTGGTTGCTCCATCAAACTTTGGGTACAGTCTAACAGAACAGAAACTGGAACAACATACTGAGCTATACCTAAACCTATAACAATTATGGCAAACTTTTCCAAAGCTCATGAGACGTAGTACTTGAGAAATAAAAACAAGATTCATCATAAAAGCACACTAAACTAAAACACACATGGAACAAATACCAAGTAGAAAATATGGTCCTACGAAATGCAGCAAATAGAAAAGCAGAAAAATAAACTATGAGCACAGTTGTAAGCTAGAATCATAATTACTACAAGAACAGCTGTATGATATTGTACAATGTATGCATGTCCAGTCTAACATTGTTGTATTCTCTAATATCTTCTCTTCTGATACAGTAAGCAAGGTTTGGTTTCACATTTTGTTCTGCACACCAACACAAACTATACATTTTAAACAGGTTTATTGTAAGTGTTTAATGAGGTTTCACAGCTCGGTGGATGGTGATCTTAATACTTGAGTCATCTGAGCAATGTCTACATTCCTAATTCATGTCTAGAATCATCTCGTCATCTCTATTATTACTATGCTGATTAATGTAACCATGGGACCAACACTCTTGGTCACTGTTGCTATGGAAATATAGGACACTGGAGGTGTGTCACATCATTCGTTGCAGCCCAGGTAACGGATTCCGGCCTTGGATATAGAATTTGATTCGTCATGCCTGGAGGATCAAAATGTGTGTATGCACTTCTGCGTATCATGCAATGCTGACACATGAAGAACTTATATGCACGTAATCAAAAATCATGCGTATAGCAGTTTGTATGTGTTGAATATATATATGTAAATATCGATAGGTACACATATTTTACTTCACATTTCTGCTAGAGACTTGTTGAGATCAATGCAACACATTAATCATAATCTGTCACTGGCTTTGATGTATATGAGGGAACCTGCACATGTTGGGCAAAGGTTTAATAACTCACAATATAGATAGTAATCTGACTACAGAAAGACAAGGAGTCACAGGATGGCAGGGTGAACTGTGGACTCCTGGAGCAGCACAGTGATGATGATAAAGGAACACCAGAGCCTCTTCAGGATAAGTGTTCTAGCCCTTCACAAATCATCTTAGAGACATCCAGAGACAGAAACAACACTTGAAATGTAGCCTCTCAAATGCCACAGATTGAAAAAGGAGGATGCGTCAGTGTACACCGCGTTTACAAGTAGCTTGCAATGGGAGGCAGCATGGCACAAGCAAAGTCTTGTTATATGGAGCCAAAGAGGAAATAGAAAAACAAAGGAGTAACCAAAAACACACAAGAGACAGTTACCAAACAGTGATTTCTGTAATACAACACAGGGAAATAACAATAAAATGAATATGTGTTTAGAATTAAAGCACTTCTATTTAAAAATCGACTTTCAGGATAGTGACCCATGCGCATCTTCTAACTCCACTCAAATACAGAGAAACAGTGCGGTAACTGAGAGAGGTGGACAAGAAATGGGAGTAAAATAATAATTTGTGAAATATCATCTGAGCAGCTGACATAAAAACATGAATCTGAGCCACTACTCAATTGAATAATTTAGAATCACGCAGTCTGGCATTTTTGATAAAGTTACTATAACAACTGCAAACAACAACAAGTTGTAACAGTATTACATGATATACATAAATAATGGTGAAATACGCTGTGACAGAGCACAGTCCCCACAGAAATTGAGTCCAGTAGAAACAGGCATACAGTGACATTACTTTATATAATACTATACAACACTGTCTATACATCTTAGCAGCACTTTGGTTAGAGGCAGGCTCGGTATATCAACCAAACCAGTACTATTTATGTTATATAAATTATGCGTGTAGCTATAATGAAGCAGCGAGTGACATGGTATGAAATACTTTCCTGCTGATTGAATACTCTTATTCACATTTATGTTTTAATACATTTCAGTAAAATTGGTCACACATTAAATCACACTGCTGTACTACAGAACACAAGAGCTGCACTGACATTCATTACCTTTTTAGTGTCTGAAAGAAATTTCATCACTTATTCACAAGTCAGATTTAAAGTTTAAAATACAAAACCCTCCAACTTTTTATACAGTTTCTGTTTTCTGTACAGTTATTTACAGTCGCACCACCCTCCAGAGGAAATAACCTGGAACAGAAATAGAGGAATGATAAGGTTGCCAGTTTTAACAAGAATGAGCACAGTGTTGAGTTGTTTTTACACAGCACAGGACTATGGAAATTTGCCACAGGCCTTCTGCTGTAAGCTATGTATATAATCCTAGGTTTCCACGGAAAATTCAGGTCACCCGGGGGACCACTGGCAAGTTGGCATTCATTTCCCTTCTACCTTACCTCAATACAGAGAACAAACATTCAAACAGATTTTAATTTACAGGATAGAGCAAACAGTTGAATGAACTTCGGGTTATGTCATACTGGATTTGTTCACAGGGAAACACAACAATGTGTCAAAGGCAGACAGAAGATAGAACGGCGCACTTCCACATGTTTTTCATTTGGTGCTTCGTCCTTCTTAACAAGGGATATGTTCCTCTGTGAAGTCCCTGTTTAATATTTAATTATGTTCTCACCCTCTCTGATGTGATCTTACAGATGTTCATAAGAGCCGACTCTTATTAGTTTCAAAGAGATGGCTGTCTGTGTGAGTCCTACCACCTTCCTCTCAGATGCTGGTCTGCAGGTCGCCATTCAGCAGAGTACTTTGGGTCTCCGTGGGGTCATTCATCATGCGAGACTTATCCTGTCGGCTATCGCTTCGATCTACCTCATCCAGCCCACCCACCTTCTTTAGACATAAAACATTCTGGAAACTCTTCTTGAAGTTCTCCGACAGGAATGCATAGAGGATTGGGTTGGCGCAGCTGTTGGCATATCCAAGAACCACCACAAAAGCAAAGGTGCTCCTCAGGATGGGAGTGGTGCTGATTGTTCCTGTCACCGAGGTGACGTTGAAGACGTAGAAAGGCAGCCAGCAGAAGACAAACACTGCCACCACGATGGACACCATCCGAGTCACCTTCCTCTCTGACCGTTTCCTCTTGGATGAACCCACACGGATGCCTGAGGATTTCACCTTAATGATGATGAACAAGTAGCAAAGGCAGATGACCATGAGGGGCAGGAAGAAGCCCAGGATGAAGGTGTAGAACATAAACGCTGTGTAGTAGGCCTCTTCAGGCTCAGGCCACACGATCGTGCAGAAGCAGCCATCATGCTTTGTGATGATCCCACTGTAGATAACAATGGGCAGGTTAACCATCAGTGACACCCCCCACACTGCTATGTTAATAGTCTTGGCCATGCGTGGCTTGCGCCACTTTGTGGACTTAATCGGATGCACCACAGCCAGGTAGCGGTCGATGCTCATGACCATCAGGCAGAAGATGGATGTGAACTGGTTCAAGGAGTCAACAGTCATCACCACCCTGCAGAGCACAGGACCAAACGGCCAATGAACCAGCGCCAGCTGGATGGCGATGAACGGCAGGCCCAGCATGAAGAGCACATCAGCCACTGCCAGGTTGAGGATGTAGATGTTGGTAACCGTCTTCATTTTAGCATAGCGCAGGATGACGTAGATGACAAGGGCGTTCCCACAGAGCCCCACGGTACAAACCAGAAAGTACATGCAGGTGATGACCACCGTGCTGGTTTTGTTGAAGCTGTGGTCTGTGTAGTTCCCACGGAGATTGGACTCATTGCCCTGCTCAAAGCTGTCATACATGAGGTGCTCCGAGAGGTTCGGCGGGGACGATGGGAAGATCCAGGAGTCCATGATACCTCACTGTCTTGGATTATGGCATCACCTGAACACATAAAAATGTATGTCAGTAACTGTGTAAATATATTAAAATCAGATTTTTATTATAAATTATTTTTGCACTCTTGGCAGTTATAGTCCAGTTGACCGAGAATAAAAAAAGCCATTTCACTTGAAATAGATTTTTACATTATTTATATTGATTTTTTGCTTTCCAGTAAAATCCATACTTATCATCTTCATTAGATATTGAATGTGGACTCTCCTCCTTCCTCTCTTCTGACTACTTGCTGACAGATGTTAGTCTATTGAACCAATTGATCTAAACGTAATACATGTCTATCGAGTGCCATTTTTTGCATTGCAGCACATGAGTGAGGAGACACAATACAATAATCACTGTGACATCATGAATCCATCCTATGAGTCATACCAAAAGCTGACATTCCTTTTAGCTGAAAGAAGTCACATTTACTTGTATGCAAAGAAAATGTGTTTTTTTTCTAATCACCCTTATGTTCAGAGGTCCAGTACCTCTACGAAGGATTTTATCGATTTTGTATCTGAAGCCTCTTTCTTGAGAATATATCTGATTTATAGCATGTGTAAAGAAGAGTACCTCAGGGTCTAAGGTAGTGATTTCCACCTGAGGCACAGACATTCTTTGTGTGTTTATTTAGTCAGGCACTATCACCAAGGGAAATCACTCTGCACACCCTACAGTCATCAGCTTTTCCTTGGGGAATTGCTTGCCCTTCACATGATCAGCTGCGGCAGGTTACACTGAATTCTCTGCTGACACATTTTTTTCAATTTATTAGTGGGTGGGCATGGATGTAAATTAATCCCAGCCTAAGTAATTGAATGAGGGGAATCACTGTACTGCCAATAGCCTCACCGCGGTCAGATTGAAGTGCTTGTCACTGCCAATGCACAGGAGGTAAACATGGTCTGACAACTTTGTTTGGTGCCAATAACATGAGAGGTTTTATTATGCCAGTTTATCATTTTTACCATGGCAGCAGAATTATGTGGAGTCTTGTTTTTGGTGAATTGGTGACCAGATGTTTGAGCTCATTTAAAACATAGCCTGTTTGTCCATAAATGTGTGTTGTCTGAGTCAGGTGGATGGACAAAATATTGTGTCATGTAGCAGATGGAAACCCTTTGGGGGAAACATCTTTTGTTTGTGTTGCATAAGATAAACATATGATTATTGATTAGTTGTAAAGAATGTCCCACTGAAGCACTCGTTAAATTAAATGTATCGCAAGTCACTGATAACCGCTGATATGAGTAACATTTTGTCATCATTATGAAATATTCTTTTGCAAATTGTTAACTGTGAGGCATTATGTATACTGAGCAACAGGTATTCACATAAAGTGGCTACTTTAAGTTCTTTCTTTCTTTCTTTTTTTTTTTCAGGTAGTATTTTTCTTCTTCTCTGATCAAGGCCATGAATTCTACTCTAACTTTTGCTTTCAGCAGCTACAAGGTAGGAGGTGGATACTCAGCTGAATAAATGATTACATTCTCATAGTTAATCATGCAAATCCAGCTCATGGAAAATAATGTGAGAATGAGGTCAAGACAGGAATTTAATTTAAAATGTTCGCAACTCTGCCAGCTGAGGATTTTGTGGTATGAAATCATGTTTGTTTTAATATGCATGCAAAAACATCACCATTTTACCAGGACAACGTGCAGACTGGGACACATGGAGACACCACAGTAAATATTGTAATGTTTCAAATATGTTACATAAAAACAATCTCCCGTGTTTGGGGAATGGAATAATCACATTAACCATAATGTGATCTTTGTATTGTACATTGTACATTTACTGACATGTGCGTCATCTGTGTCAGTTCAGCAGCCACTCCACTGTAAGTGAACAAAAGTATCATCTTACCTGCAGCTGGATTTGATCTCACTATTTACATAAAACATACGACACTTCTGCACGGAAGTATTTCAGTGTTTATGGCAGATTCATCTTCAAATATTCCTCAAGTTTGTCTCACCGGCATCGTAGTGGAAAACCTCTCTGGAATGTGAATTTCCATTTTAATAATCCATATATGTAGCCTGCATTCAACACGAGGAGAACGAAATAATAATAATAAAAAAGGTCGGACAAGTACATAAAATATAAACGCCACTTTGCTTTGCTCTGCTCAAAGCGCCGATGCGCTCGTGGTGTGGCGCGCTCTGTGACTGGCTCCAGCCGGAGAGCGCGGATATGTTAAAAAGGACGCACATGAACAGCGCCGAGGAGGTGCTGAAGAGCCTCACCTCTGAACGAAAGAGAGGCTGTCTCCTCTGATACACATAGTCCTGCATACAGATGAAGCCAAGTTAAGTAGAGCGCACATTTTAATGGCACCTTAATAAAAATTCATTGAGAGTGAAGCTTGTTGAACATGGTGCTAAGAGTGGGAGAAAAATGGCAATTTAAAGTCACAACCTTTAACAATATTAAAACACAGCAGGCCTTTTGGAAACATCAGGATGCAGTAGCAATGTAACTTTTCTTCCCAATACTCGAGCCGAAGTGCTGCTTCCGTGTTTTGTCAAAATTCGCACTTGTTTGTGTTAATGGCTGAATAATTGCTGAATAAATTTGACAGTATGTTGCAAAAAACAGGAAATGCTGTCAATAATTATTTTCCCTTTGACAACATGGGCTTTCAAAATGTGTCAAACATCATTCTGACTAATTAGTCAAACGTAAACCGTTTGTTACGCACGCCTCCACGTCCATTTATCAGAGTTACATACAGATGAAAATCCTCTTTTGGGAACAATGTTTCTTTTCTTTTTATGCAGTGTTCCGACAGGTGTGAGTCCTGGGTCTTGGTTTCAATTACAGCCCCCTCAGATCCAGGTCCACCCGTGCTCCACACTCCAACCATCAGAGGCAGCACTGAGCGCGGAGATGCGAAGCAGCACTCAAATTACGCGCCGTGAAAATCCCACACGCTCCCCACGCAAGCTCCATGTGAGCATGTGTTGTTGTTAATCATTGTTTAATCAGTAAGATAAAAGTATAAAATGTTTGTGTGTCTGTGTGTGGACGGATGCACGCCGCGCATAGGGCTACTGGCCTTTCTGCGTTGTGGTGTCTACTGGTCACATTAGCTGCGCCCAGGCCTCAGATTTTCTCCAAACATCTGATCATCAACCTACATCCAGTCTCCAAAACATCAGCCCACTGTGTTTGGATGATCATACAGAGGCCATTCAACACTTCAACCCTTCACAGTCTGATAGAGATACATCCTTGCATTCTGGTGTGAGTGTAGTCCAATCTGCTGCACAGGTAAGGTACATTTCGTTATCCCTCGGTACTTGGTTTCATGTTCTTGTCATGAAATCAAGAGTTTTTACAGAGAGAACGTTGTGATGCATGGCTGTTGTTTCTCACCATGACTGTGATGTCAAGTTGCATTTGGCATTTGCTGTGTCTGTGTGTGTTTGAGCAGAAGGTTGTTAAATGTAGATACATTTTTTGAGAGTTTTACTGGCACTACAAAATGCTAGTATTTTGTGTCTGTCAGCTGTAAACACTTGGCAGCCTTTGTCAATTAAGTGGTACTTATGTGGCAAAAACATGATTGAAGTAAACCAAATAATAAACAGCGAGCGAGAGACTGACGAGGGAATTTGTTTTCATTTAGGGATCATCTTCTGTCACCTAAAATGATGCTTCAACTTCTGAACTATATGACCTCTCTAGTTTTCTGGGAAGCGTTTGGTATTGGTTCATTTAATTACCATTTGATATGCTTTTACCCACAGCCACAGATTTAGGTTTCTCTCCCATGTATTAGTTGAGCTCCACATTTTAAAATACAAAAAGGTGCAGGGCTGCTTTTATGTCATCTAATGACTTTTAGTGGGTGTGGGTTGGCATCAAATTGGTCAAGTCTGGAGGTCTCATCTAACTAAAGGGAATCATCTGCTTTGCTGTCAGTGCAAACATCAAACGTCAGAGGATCCTTCACACAACTCCTCACCTCAGCAGGGATACTGAAGTCACCAAATTTTGGGCCAAAGTTTCTTTTCAGTGCCTCGAAGAAGCCTCAATCACTTTAGTTAGCACGGCTGAGGAGCAGTTTCTGTCGTGGAGGGAAATTAAGCGGATAGACGTGAGCTTCTTTTGGAATGTGTTGATTTTTAACAAGAAGAGTATGTTTTATTCCTGACCTGTAGGTTAGGTAGCTTCTTATTTCTTTGTCGATGGAGATGAGCTGAGTTAAAAAAAGCTCAACATTGATGCATTCCTCGTGTTATCAAAGTCATGCATTGACTTGCTGTGACTCCATGTCTGTTAAAGGTGATGTCGAGCAATCTTTTAATATTCATAGATAGCAGTTGAGGGGGATTCAGCTACTGTATTGATAATAGATGCTTGTTCCTTCTCTTTGTCTTTAAAAACTCAACACTGATTGATTCCACGTTTTTCTTTGGCCAAAAAGTAATTAAATGAGAGCTGGAAAATTAGCACGTCTTGCTGCCAAAGTGTGCACAAATGTGCAAAATGAGAGACAGTGGTAGTTTGTCTCACTCTCTGTGTGGAGGTTTTGTTTGCAGATGAACTCTGCATGGTGCAGGCGGAAAGGTCACAGGGGAAATTAAACGAATTAAGAAGAGAAAGCCGTAAATTATTAGAGGTTATCTTGCCAGAAGGCGCAATCAATGACCCATTAACTTGTTGTAAGTACTATATGGGTAAAGCAAAGCCAAAATTTTCCTGTGACGTTTTAACATTGACGTTTTGACTAGAATGATGTTTTCATTTACCTTCTTGAGATGTTAGGGCAGTTGAAGATTAAAAAAAGGATTATTGATAAGACAAGCCAAAACGACCCTTCAGGTATTAGCGTTGTTTATCAGTATTCTTTTAGAGTGGAACAAGCATGCCGATACATATTGGCATTGAATGATGTCCGGAGTGAACTCTTGATGGCTCCCTGGGTTGATTAAATTCTGTGTTACTTCAACTGATAGTGGAGATATAATGCAGGAGAGAGCTCAAAGCTCAGGTCTTTATTTGCTTTCTAATTACTGAGGCATGACCAAGCACCCCTCTGTTCCAGGCCCTGAATTGAAAGCATTGATTATACATCCTACCAGGGTAAATTGACAAACAATTAGTAGCCCAAGGCTGCTGCAAAATATTCAATGAATACTGCCGCTGCTTTTGGCATTTTTGTAATGATTCTGCTATGAGAGAAATCAATTCACCAGGTGTTCTGAAAGAGATTGCTGCAATATGTTAGCACAGAACAAATGTTCTTCAGTGGCCTCAGGCAAACCTTTTATCATTTTCAGATTCATTAAGAGGAAAGAAATCAGATTTAGAGTTGTATTTTTTATTAGATAGATCAAAGCCTGTGTGCACGTCATGTCGGTTTCATGCTGCAATAGATGTAGTGGTTGTCCCCATGGATTGAATTCAGACCTCTTCCATCTCAATCATAAGGATGTGTCTAGCTAATTGCCAACCAATAATAATGATTATATATAATGAGCTATTCTGATATATGACAAAAACAGATGGAGCAGTGTAGTATTTGCTTTGATTAATCTGTTGATCATTATCTTGATTAATTGGTCCATATAATGTCAGGATGTTGTTGGAAAATGGCCATCACAGTTTGCCAGTCTGTCTGACCAACAGTCCATAACCCAAAGATATCCTGAAGAGCAGCAGGAAGTCTTCACGTTCAAGAAGTCAGAGAAAACAACCATTTGATTTTCAAGGGTTCCCAATTGGTCTATTAATTTTTAAGTATTAAAGAGCAAACGTTTTGCTCTGTTTACCTTCAGTTTAATGTACACTCAGTTACAACAGTATGACAGTAAATCCTGCCCTAATGAAGGTTATGATGTGTACACTGTTGTCTTAGGCTGCATTAGTTTTAGCGAGGTGTACCTGATAAACTAGCAACAGGATGTATGTTGCATACCGATTTAGAGAAATTAACTTTTTTAACTGTTGACCGGGAATATATTTGAGGTGTTCCAATATTTGATATCAATTTGTCAGCCAATCAACACGTTTCCTCTGTGGCCACAGCATAATTGTGACTCTTATCAAGTCAAAACAGTCTCAGTCCATAAGCCAACTTGTATCTACCGCTCTGTGTGTCCTCTTTACACATTGCTGTTTATTTCCATAAAATGAGTCTGGCTGCTGTGATAAAGACCGCCGAGGCTCACTCTAGCTCCTAGGAGACACCGTTGTGGTGACGGTGTTATTCTGGAGGATGTTGATCTGTGCGCTCTTGATGCTCTTTTCAAAAAGTGAACACTAAAAGAGGCTTTGTGGGACTGTGGGACTGTAGTATCATCATAAACACTGTCATAACACACCTCTTCCTTGACATTTATACCATATTTTGCCTTGTCACTCTTAGATTCTGACATAAACTACTTTGGTTACTCAAAACATTCCTAAAAGACTTCCATAAATACCAGCTTGTGGCACACTAGGCTATACTGCCTTGGTTTACTGACTTGTAATGAAGTTTCTGCCAAACTGCTACTTACTTTTGCTGACTTGAATGTGAAAGTCCCTTATTCACCTTGGAAGACTGATAAAATGATCTTATGTCCACGTCCATTTATTAGCTTTTTCCAGAGTGTCCATCTCATCACGTCTTCATCAGCATTCTCATGAAAACCCCCTTGAGCACAGACTGCAGGTGTGATCACCTTCTTCATATACAACCACTTTCACACCACGTGATCACAGTTCTACACTTAGGTCACTTGATGACATCTGAGCCATCTCCATGACAACTGAGCAGACTTATCTGATGAAGACTGTGAGATGCAGTTGAATGCTCTGGAAAAAGCTTAGAAATGAACCTTGTATTAGGTTATTTTTGCTAAAGGTTTGCTTGCTATTTGCTGTCTGTGGAATGCTGTATAAAAACTCACTTAATATAAACATATAAATATGAATATATAAACATATCCAGTACGTGTATCGACTGTACTACTGAACTGTAGTTTATAGCTGGTACAAACTCTACAGTAGATGTGATGTGTTGAACATGAGCAGGCGTGATTCCTGAAGGAAACAGATTTCAAATTAAAAGGTTCCTGTCAATGAGTGTGACATATTTAGGCCACATCCCTGAGTTTTCATGAATCACAGGAATGATACTGTGCTGTTCATCTTTCGAGGTCGTACAGATGTGAGACTGCAGGTGACAGCCAAACTGGGACCAAACCGTCTTCGCCACCTGCTGTCAACTGGGACAAAACAGTCTGAATGATGATGAGGAATCAATTTAGATTCACTGCAAATCAGAGGTCTTAAAAGAGAATAGAAATACTAACTAATTCCACATTTACAACTATAGATGTTCCCGTGACATTTGAAATATCTGCATGTAAAATCCAAATGAATTATACATTAATCTCTGTGGCTGTGATGCTTCATTTAAATTGGATTATGAATGGGTTTGTGATTGAATTTGTGGGTAAAGTTGAAATGATACAGCAAGAGTGCTGGAGGAAGTACAAATTTATTCCCTTGTGTATTCTGTTTTGTGAAAACTGCTAAATGGTTAATTAGTGATATTAATGTTGCCTGTGGTGTGATTTATTAAATCAAACATTGAGAGGTTTTTATATTATTTTGCAGCTACAGAAATTGTTTTATGTTTTTAACCATGTTACCCACAACATTAACATGGGGTTTTAGTCACAGCTGCAGCTCTGTTTCATAATTGAGCAAAACTCCATGATAACAGAAACACTTTACAGTGTAGTTGAATTTTGTGGCACATCCACCGAGCTGCTGCTTTGCCTGTTGTCACCTGTTTGTATATAATAGCTGACAGCTGGTCAGTTCCTGGTGTGGCTGTGCTCTCAGAGCCTCAGAGGCTTGTTGCAACCTGTTCCCTGGCATGCAAAGCAGACGCTGCTCACTTTTTTGTTTTGCAGAGGAGCTAAAGAACTGCTCGTTTCAAGGCTTTTAGGTGTGATTGATTGTGTTATTTTGTAACAATAAATCAATCGCCGTCATCACATTCATTCTCAAAGCATTACAGATGTATGTACTTTATGAGTAAGACAAAACATTTGAGACACGAATTGAAATCAGTGTTTATTGTGCAGTTTTGTGCCTTGTGGTATTTCTATTTTGGGGGGTACTTTGTGTTTCTCTTTTTGCGTTTCATGCTAATTTCATTATCCTTTTGCTTATGCATACACATGTTTTATTTCCAGTGGAACATACTAATTAAAATGTAAATGAAGCCTTTGAATAATCACTACTATTTTCAGGCTTCAAGATCAGTGCCACGTCTGAGCTTGGCAGCCAGCTCACAACCTTTTAGATGTATGTGGGTTGGCATCTTATTGCTGTATGTCTTCAGAGTCTGCGACAGTATAGAGCACTGAATGTTATCCCATTACCAGATTTTCCCTCTAAGTGCTGATTTTCTTTTGTTCTTGGTGTAGATTTATGACGCATTAAAATTGTTTTTATCCCCATGTCATTCCAGCCGTCAGACAGAGTTTTATAAACTTCTGACTCTCAGCTGTCGTACTCACATTCCCTTTGAACGATGAATGGCTGGTTGTGGCTGAGACGCGACAATAACCACTTATATTTCTGGTAAACAGATAGTCTTTTTTGCTGTGAATTTGGCCTTGAAAAAACAAACCAGTGGAACAAATCATTTTTTATAAAATTAAACTATTCATAATACACTTGTTTTCTTTCATTCTTTCTTTTTACAGTTTTTGTCTGTGTTTGGCCAGTTGGTAACTTAGAATTTGTGCCTTGCAGTGATGTAACTGACTCAAGTACTGTACGTAAAAAGTACGTAAAAAAAATAGTACTTGTACCTTTCATTTCATACTACTTTAATTCTTGGGGATATTATACTATAATATTGTACTTTTAATTGTTGTTTTTGTCGCTTCGTTATGTATTGAAGTACACCATGTTAATTAGTGAGCTTTAGAGGTGCTGCTAGCTGGGTAGGCTAGCTGTTTTCCCATGTTACTAGCCTTTGTACTAAGCTAAGCTAATTGGATGCCAGCACATCAGCCAGAAAGTAGCTGATGGTGTACTGGACTGTTGTTCTGCTGCTGTTCTGCTGGCCTATGGCATAAAAATGGTATGTCACCCATGTTCCACTGTTATATACTACTTCTCACCACCGTTCTTCTTAACAAATGTCACTGCTGATTACAGTATGGTGCTGTGATGGCTATTACTCCTGTTTCATTGGCATACTGGTGGTGTTAGTGTCATGTTGATTCTTCTTAGTGGTATGCTGCTTTGATAAGTGGGATGTTGTGACCAGGGGTTAAAGTGGCAGAAGAGGAAGAGGCCAATTAGTTAACTGTAACCGAAGCTAAGCCGTGCAGTGTGGGTCTGGCATCGGTTGTTGACTGATGGGGTGACTGGCAAACAGCAAGCTAGTTAGTATCATGGTAATTTATTTTCCAGCATTCAGTCTTGTGTATGCGACTCTTGGCCGATGTCCAAGCTGATGCTCCATCGTGTCTACAGAGTAACAGGATGCTGACTGCAGTTCATTTAATGCCCAAAGGTGTCATTATAATAAGGGTCACATAGAGAACCTTTTAAAGGAAACATTTTTATTTAAATATTTAGCTAACAGTATTGATTATTAATGTGTTTAGGTATATTTTTGACCTGTTTTATAACATTTTATTACATTATGTCAATTTCTGGGCTTCACAGATTTTAACCGTCTCTAAGAGTTTACCTGTCCCCCCTGCCCTCTTCTGTCACGGCTCATGGGACTGTTTGACCTGCATTGGAAAGCCGCATGTCTCTTCTCTTCCACTGACAAATACCATTCCCCAGTGGCTTTCAATGATTTCTCACTATGCTGCTATTGAATATTAGCAGCATACCAACAGTGACTGCAACTGCTAGTCTAGTGTGCCAGTCAAAGAGGTGTACCCCTCAGGATCAGCTTATGCCACTAGAACAGGAGTGGCATACCATCCGTCACTTTTCGATCTCAGCGTTTCTCCTGGCAGCTGCCTATAGCTTCATATTTAACAGATATGAGCTTTGGTATCCGTCATCTCTTTGAATAAGCATATTTCTCAAAAAGTTGAACTTTTGCTTTAACTGATGGATCTTAATACTTCATCCACCACTGGAGAGTAGCATATTGCAGAGTCATATGAAGTTATATAAAAAAAATGAAGAAGTTATCATCAGGATGTTGCATTTTTCTTACTTGCAACAGCATTTATTTGATTTCTTCAGCTCCACCTTCACCTCCAAGAGCCTTTTTTACACGTGACATGAATGCCTTAAATTGCGCATCTTCGGATCACGCCATATCCATACAGCAACGACATGTGAGCAAGATGTGCTCCACACAGATGTATGGTAAACCGCATTAAGGGTCACCCATTATCTACGATGAATCAATTTAGCTTTCTATAGGAGGAGCTTATGTAGTTTATTTTTCCAAAGGGAGAACACTTACAGCCACACTTTTCTGCTGGAGTAAAGCTCTTGTGTCCTACTGTTTGCTCTCTGTGTGTAATCTCATGAAACCAAAATTTGTTTTCACTCGTCTTTTCAGAGCCTGGAGATGATAGATAATGTAGCTCATGAAGGGAGGCAGGCGTCAGCTCAGATTTCTCAGGTGGGCTGTGTCTGAATGAGCTGTCAGTGGCACTGACCACCTCCTTTAGCCGTCTGTGACTCAGTAGTGTCTGGCAATACTCACCCCTCATGAGTTATAATATTAGAATGAACAGTCATTGCAGATAGTAGACGTACTTTGGTCCCATCATGTGTACCGAGTTTCCATTAAACAGCGGAAATAACATACACGCACTTCTTCTTCCACATGTGAAATAGTAATTAAATGCCTATTCTAGCATACAGTTACTTCCACTCTGTCACTTCAAATGCCACCCATTTATGTTAGCTATTCTCCCGGCACATCAGCAGGAACTCCTCTTCGCGCTGACACAAATTACTAATTGTCTCACAAATTAAAAAAAACTTTTTTTCTCCTGATACCTGCTGGGCTCCTTACAAAGTTTAGTGATGTGATGAGTTTGTTTCAACTTTGAAGATTCTCTTCACTATGCTCTGCACTACATGTCTGTTGCTGGGCTGAAAATGAAGATTGTGAATGCATTTTTATTTCTAAATTGCCTTTGAATCATGGGGGAAATTAATGGAGTGAATAACACCACCTGCCCCAGTTCCGTTTCTGCATTGTAGATAGATTAAAACATGGCTCATAAGTGCTAAATATTCTACAACGTACCAGACTGGTAATGTTGTGCACAGCATGATATTTAACTATTTAACTTAATCACTGGTGGAGAGCAGCTAGTGTGCCCTCTTGAATACACGTATGGTAGATAAAATATGATGCCATGTAGTCTGACCTACATGCTAGAGGTTTAAGTCTGAGTCACGTGGAGATTTTTTTTTATCTGACTTGTGCTACTTACATAGTAATGGTCATACTCCAGCATCATTGTGATGTTTTAGTGTTTATTGAAACCTAACTTTTGACTCAGTACCATGACATTTGTTCAACTGCTTTCAATCGCATGTAACGTGTTGTCATCCCTTTCTTTCAAAAGTATTTGCTCTAACTTTTGTAGATCTGATCATTTTATGACTAATCATGATTCCACTGAGTTAAGAGAAAAGAAGAATCAGTCGTAGTATGACAGTCTTGCAGCCTTAAAATTGGACTGCTGTGATAACATAATAAATACCATGTTGAACAATACAGCGTAATGAAACCAACCTTTTAAAAAGGTAAAATTGCAAAGCAACAACAGGTTTCACTTGATTTTGTGTATTATTTTCTTTAGAAGTCCATCTGTATTGGTGTGTATGTGAGTGAGGGAGGCTGTGGTACGCTTAATATATTAGCATTCAGACTGGGGCAGGAGAGGCAGATTTGGCTGTAGCACTGTTCTTTGGGAGAGGTGTAAACAGAATGCACAGCCATCTGCACAACGCAGACCTCTCATCTACCAACTACAAGTGAAGCACCTGCCACCATTCAGTAAATAATTACTTAGTGTTAACTTTTTACAACATGACTCTCTGGGCATTTGATTTTGCATCTTTGATTTAATTAATTTATTTAATTTATTAATTTATTTAACATGCTCAATGGAAATCTGTTTGCATTTAGAACAAGCTATTTGGCAAAGGTCTTAAATAAATGCAAGCCTTACTCTTTATGTTTGTTATCTTGATTTAAGATATTTACCTATGTCTGTGCACTAAAGCCCTCGTGTGCTTGGCTAAGGTACTATTTCTATAGTACTAGTGCTATAGTACTAATGTACAGCTTCCTCTTCTCTGAAATTATGATTAAATGCATCAGTTGTTCTGTAATTAAAGAAAATTGTTTAATATTTTATGCCACAGAATATCTCAGTTTGATATTATTAAAAAGGTTAAAGGTCCAGTGAGTGGGATTTGGTGGCATCTCGCAATGAGGTTGCAGATTGCAACCAACTGAATACCGCTCACCGCTGCCTCCCTTTTCAAGTGTCTGGTTTGTCTGTTCTTGGCTTCTGTAGTAACAGGGTGGTTCAAACTGGTGTCTATATATAAAACATATAAAAGGCTCAATCCAAGGTAAAAAGAACACAGTTCTTATTTCCAGGTGATTATAAATATCATATTCAATTTATGCCAATAGATCCTGTCAAAGTCTTTCATGGGAACTAATTAATCCTGTTTGGCCAATCGTAGTGTGGCTTCTGGGCTCCATATTGTAGCCTCTTTGGAAATAGACACAGCCATTACAAATAAAAGGAATGTACCTTACAATACATTGAATCAATATCCATGTTGAAAAACCACACATTAACACAGCAGGTGCAAATGTAAGAGGCGAAAACAGATTTTTCTGAAAAGTTCACGTGGAGTCTCATGCTTCTAGGCTTCAGGAAACTTAATTCTTGTGCCTTTGAGAGGCTTCACATGGACTTTAATCTGATATTTTCCTGGTATTCATCTGTTGAAAGCCCTTGTGCTTTCTCACTGGCCGTGTATAGGGAACAGTTCAGTTTACATGAGTTGGCACGACATTGCATATGAAGTAGGTCAAGAGTGTCTGAAACACTGGAGAGGATCAACTTTAATTTAAAACTCATCTTTCTCTCCTTGTCTCTCTTCTGTTGTTGATAAGTGAATGCAGGGCCTTGTTGATTTGTGCAACCTGCCTGTGGGCACTAAATCAAGAAATAATAGCCACATTATGTTTAAGTCAAACGGGTTGTGAAAGCAGTTTATCGACATAAAAGCAGATACAGGTTCACGAGGCAATCTGTAATCTGTATTTATGAGGTTTTGTTCAGGATGGTTTATAGGCCAACATCCAGCTAAAATAATGACCAGTGATGTTCAAGGAACAAATATATCTTCTTCCTGCATGTATTCTATGTGTCTTTATTTTCCCAGTTCAATTAACCTTTTTTCTTAGCTACATCTTAGCTTCTGTGTGTCGTGTAATAATTCAGTCCATGTGAAGCCTTTTATGTGCATTCTGTGGTTTGAACTCATCAGGCATTCAACAGATAGATTCATTATGAATAAAAGGAAACAGCTCTCTTTAAACTGGCCATAATCGGGATGAAATTCTACCATTGTCAGTGCTTCAAAGCCTCGTTTATGTTTTATTATGGTCGGTTAACTAGAAAATGGTCTGTTTAAAAAAAATGTGCTGGTGCCAACTTTGTTGTAGTATCACTTTCAGCACATTACAGATGTTACACAATGCGCGCAGTAACAGTAACTCCATGTTTCATACACACATGCACAGCATAGGAGCAGGGTGGTGAAGAGAGAATTAGTCAGTACAACAAAAGGCTTATTTGAGTTTAATAAGATGAAGATGAAAAGTAACCTGCTGTCCTCTGTCCGTCCACGTGTCTGGTTGTCTGGGATGAGTTGTTTTCAGCTCTGGCTTTATTCATGCTTACAATGTGCACCCCGTGGCCCTGCAGGGATTATCTCCGGTGCCATGGATGTGCATATTTATCCTGCTTAAATGCCACTGCCTTGAGTCTGTCAAACATACACACACACACTGATATGCAAAACCTCTGATAATAACATGCATCATGAGTATTTTAACACATTTGGTTGTGCTTTTGTATATATTTTGTATATATTTTTTGTACTGTTTTAAGAAAGCCACATTTTCTACAATTGTAGTCACATTTATAATTATCATAATCATCATATAGTTATCATTGTTTGATGTTTCAAGATTTGCATAGCAATATATGGAAATCCACCTTATAAATCAGCCACTGAGCTCCACTAATTGCTCAATCATTAGCTACCCTTTGTGTGCATCCTTGATGGAATTACTACTTTGATTATCTGACCATTATTTACCATTTTATGTTGTAAAGTGATAGTATTTCTTTGACCATAAAATAAGCTTTCAGAAAGACTTGGAATTTTACAGTATCTGATTGATACTGGATTAATAATGGAGCAACAGTCCATGGCACTTTCCCGTGATTTCCACACTTGTTTTCACTCTTTCGCAAATACTGTCCTGTTCTTTGAATATTTGTTTTGGGATTTATGTGTTTGCATATGCAGCAGCCAAATTGGTGTAATTTTTGGTGTACACACACACTGGCTCAGCCCTGCAGTGAGGTGAACCTATTGCTGTGTGTGTACTGTGCTGGTGGGAGTTTCATGTATCTTTTATTGGCAGAAAGAGGCGGCAGCTAAACTGCTTTTTATTCATTGACTTGTATCTGTTGTTTATTTGTGTTCTCTTATAAGATGAAGTATTTATTTGTTTATTTACATAATGCCCAGTGAACAGTTCAGGATTTAGGCTTTTGGAAATATGAGGCCTGTGTAATGTTTGCTTAGCAACACAGATTGCAAAACACACAAGGCTGGGCACAGATGGCTGTGTAAAGAGATACAGAAACATGACAAGTGCTAAGGTGAGAGAGAGAGAGAGAGAGAGTGTGAGAGGGAGAAGCAGAGGTGTGTTGTCATACCCAACCAGAGATGTGGTGACAGAGATGGAGAGCTCGGCTGCCTTCGGTTACAGCAACAAACCCTGTTTCAATAAAGCATCGCCCGCCTCTTAATGAATCTTTAATAACAAACCAAGTGCACTGTTGCTTCTGGAACCTGCCATGTGCTTTGGGCTGTGTAATTGAGGAGGAGATTTGTAAATGGTGCAGTAATAAAATATAAATAATCCAGAATTATATTAAACAAAACAGATTACAAACAGTAAGCTGTCAGACATTGTAGATAATAGTGTTTAGCAGCGTTGTCTTTATTTTTACATGATTTACATGACTCATTAAAGCACAATCTAGTCCACTGCAACCAGTCGCACAGTGTTGTTGTGATGTGACTAACAACTTTGTATGATATGTGAGCAAAGCGTGTCTAATCCATACAGGAAACTGAGATGTACGGTGCAGCGGTGAGTGTTTTCTGGCTTAAAATCCATGAGAGAATGGTCTGCCCACTCTCTTTTTCCACACCAAATGTTACCCAATGAGCATCCTCTCAAATCACTGTCACATTACGCTACTGAGAGCAAGAATCCACAGCTCATTGCTTACGTTCACACAACTCCCAGTGACAGTTCTACGCTTTGACACTCGTACCTGCCTCTGCTGGGGTGAGCTGATGCGGATGGATGGGCCTTAAGGAGAGTGAATTGAGGGAAGAAAACAACAGACATGACTCTGTTAGATTCATTATGTCTGCCGCCTCTCCGGAGTAGACCGGGGGTGTCTGTCAGGAGTGTCTATGCCATGTTGTGATATTGCGTGACATCCTCCTGTTATTCTGTTTTAAAGCACCGTGTGACATAGAAGTGCAGGTCAGAGATAGATGCTCTGTGGCTTTTCAAATATTCTGTGTAACTGAACTTTCATGCTGAATCAAGGTTAGAAACTATTACTCTGTATAAGCCAAGTAAATCCAAACAGGCTGCGCTATAAGCTTGATAATGTCTTGCATTTCATACTAATATTCTTTTGGATTACAGTTGGGGTCACTGAGGATTCATATCCAACAATTCTAATATCTAATTTCTACATTTCTGTTCATTGGACGCAGTCATTTAGATCTTTTCGGTTTGCATTTAATCATTTTGAAAGTTCCAACACTTTACTGCTTCTTAAAGCAGTCCACGTACAATAAGCAAGTCTTGACAAAAGTCTTTGGTGCTTAGACTCTACAGGAAGATTTTTGTGATCAAGGGGCGGCGGTCCTGAGCAGCAGCAAGATAAATCCTCCAGACGCTGGTTGATTGGGGTCGGCTGGTGAACCTGCTGAGGCTGATAGCAGATAACATTATGTGGCGTGCGTAACAGCAGCATGAACATACTGAAGGCAAAGTGAGGATCATATTTAAAAAACAAACAAAAACCCAGCAAGATGATTAGGTTAACAATGCATGTGTGTCGCTGTATTATTGGATAGATGTAACCAGCTGATGAGAGCACCTGATATCACGGTTGACATCCCCAGGTAATGACAGCAAGGAGATTATTGTGAGCATGTGTGAGAGGAGTGAATGGCAAAAGAAATGCAAAAGAATAGTTCTGACAGTAACAGAGATATTTGAATGCATAGCAGTATGCTTGAATTCTTGATACACCTTCAAAAATGTATCTACAGTTTCACAGGTTGCGTTGGAACATCTGCACAATTCTCATCTGTATGTTTCCTGGATTTTAAAGAGGTTTCATGCAGGAAGTGTGACTAGCATTAAGAACTGGAACATTTAACTGTGTCAGTGTGGACCTGACATCAGTGCAGATAACTACTGTGCTGTGACCTAGCTAATCACAGCAGGTGTCAACGTTAATTTAGGACTCAGTGTACCAAGTGCATGCGGATATCCCACACCAGCACCAGTCTTGTCATTTTTCCAGGAATCTTGACTTTCAGCAGCACATATGATGATAAATGGATCGAAGCGGCTCTGAAGCCACCGAGCGGAGGGCTAAATCTTATATAAGTGAGACGCATGGCGCTGCAACATGAGATGAGTGTCCTCAGCCATCGTGAAGCCATATGGCAAAAAAACAAAAACAAAACTGGGATTTTGTATCTTAGCAGCAAAAAATTAGAATGCAAGCTGTGTGCAGGACATATTGTGCAGAGTGATATGGATACATCCGCTGGGGAGATAATATATGTTGGTGTTTTGATGGGTTGTAGATGTCACAGCAGGCATAATGTCACCCCGCACCGTTTCAAGCTGGAAAATTGCTTTATTGTCAAGAGAGTTGCTGTGGCGAAGGTTCGCAAGGTTTAGTGGGCAGCTGTAGCGTTAGTGGGGGGTTTAGATGGTCGGAGGGGGTGGCATGATGAGATTAAGGGCTCCTGAGCTCTGTTACAAAGAACAGGAGTTATGACTTTTCTTTCATTTTTCTTTTTTTGGTGTGTGATTCATTCACCAATTGGAGCATGATGAAATTCTTCCGCCATGTTCAACACCAGTGAAACAATTAATTGTACTTTGTGCCATCTAATTAAATTTAGTTACACACTCCACTGATATTGATGGGTATTATTTGCTTAAATTTCAACAAAACTGTGACCAAACACAGTTAAACCACTGCAGTATTAAACTATTCACTATGTTTTGAGGAAAAACCTGCTTAGATATTATCTTAGATATTATTTTTTTCTGACTGGAGGCGGAATTTCAAGTTTGCAAAAAGTTCAGTGCCACAGGGAGGGGGGTGATGAATTGTTGCTGATAATTAGTCCAGGTGGCTTATCATTTAGGTCAGAAGTGTAATCAAATATAGCCAGGGGCATTAATTGCTGTGATATGCCACCCAAAATAATAATAACAGGAGCTCTTATCATTTAAATCCATTCAAAGTTTTCGGATTAGAAAATAAATGTTTACAGAAGCTTCTCAAACCACGCTCACACATCGTTTCTCTGTCATCCACTCAAATGCTCAATACTTTCCAAACAAACTTCATCAAAAAATATGGCTAAAGATGCAGCTTCTGTGACTCTGGGTTTATTAGGTGTAACTAATAGCTTTATTAATGACTAATAAATCATTGACTAATGCTTTTTATATCAGTCAACAACTCTTTGCATTGCCAGGTTGTGAAAAGCATTTATTTTCATAAAAGTCTAGAAAAGATCCATCAGTGGAATTATGAACACACGGACTGCAGATTGATGATGAAATCCCTTTTATTAATGACTGTAGATAAACTGTAGACTTTATGGCCCATTAGAAGTGAGAAAAGTGACATTTCTAACTGCATTTTTACCAGATAGAAAGATAAACACCTGTCAACGGCAACATTAGTAAATAATTTATTAACCACTAGCCATTAGTTACATCTAAGCTTTTTATGAAGGGTGTCTACCAAAAGATGCGACTGTATCACTTTTATGTATTTGTCTCTCAGCTGCTGGTCTTTGAAACATACTGTAATTTATTGTAAATAGATGATAATACATACACCATGCCATTTTACAAAGCATACAGCTAATGTGTCAGGTATCACAAGGGGATACAGCCAGCACAACAAGACATATGTGCACCATGACTGACTCTTCTGACTGTTTCACTTGGTTTCCCACTGCTGCGTGTTCTCGCAATCAAGCTTGCGTCCGTGAAACCTCTCATAATACAGCTTTACATCACCTCTGATCCCAATTACGTCTTAACAGCAACAGTAACGAATCCATTCAGTGCATTCAGCAGAAATTGTGCTGCCTAGGATTCATGTTGAGTTGTTCACGTTGTTCATCCATTTAGGTTTTTATATTAACCCAATGATCCATTCAGATGTAATTGAAAAGAAAAGAGACATGCTTCAACCTCCCTTTGCAAACAGAATACTAAAACAATCTCTGAGGTGCACTTAGACGTGAAAAGCCACAGTAATATTTGAATGTTGATAGGTATTTTTGTTTTTGCTTTTTTGTGTTTGTAAGCATGAAAAGAGATGTGAGAGAGGTTAAAGATTATTCTGCAGTGAATTGTTGGCAGATCAGTCAGTAAAATTGAGTTTATTATTCTGATGTTAATACTGCTGTGTTTGTCTGGTAAAAAATGCCATCCACAGTTATGTTGAAAGTATATTAAGTTAACATTAGCCTAATTGGGAATGAAATAAGGTGACACGCTGGAAAATTATAAAGCTCATCAACCACTCTGAAAACACTTAATTTGCACATATTTATTTGTATTTTGAAGTACTAATTGTGTACTAAAACATGATCAAATCCTTATGGATTATGTGTTTTGAGAATTAAAGAGACCCCAGACAGATTCCCTACTTTTCTCTGCCCATGCAGAATAAGAAATTCTGTGAGTGACTTCTTCGGTGGCATGTCTCGACAATTCTCAAACATGTTATCTCCAATTATTGATATTGTTGACCCTGCTGGGTGAGAAATCGCCGGAGGCTTTATTTATACGTGCGTGTGTGCCTGTGTCTTAAGGTTTATTAAGATGTCAGAAGAAATACACACAGGCTCAGGGTAAAAGAAACCTATGTCACTGATTGATTGATGTTTCAGATAATAAAGGTGAAAGGGGACATCCATCCATCTCATAGGAAGAAAAGACATTATTTATTAATTCATCATGGTAGCATGTTGCCATGTTACTCCCATGCTCATGGGTGCATTCATGGCCATATATAATAAAATGTGTGATTATTGCCTAAAAATATTAATAGTTTACTTTGGTGTGGAAAATAATGTTGTACAACCGTAAGATTACGACTTTTTCATCTGATCACTGTCATTGTTTGTGTGTGGGTGGATGGTTACCACAGAAACTTTACTCAACACGATGGTTCTTTGATTATCTCAACAAACTAAGGACACCAGACGGGCAGCTGAAGCCAATCCCAAGCCTGAAAACTGCAGAATTGTATTAGCTTATATTTCAGTGTCATTCATCCCCAGACAACATCTGCTGAATAGCTCCAGCGCAGTTGTGCTACACTGAACAGTGGATTGACCAATATATTAGCCTTTCGTAAACATATCAGTATCTTATCGGTATTTGTGTATATGTTATCTGCTATGTGCCAATATGTATGATTTTTTTCCTCTGGTATATAATTCAGAAGAAATGCTTTTGGTAATATACATTGGTGTCACTGCCAAGTTTATCCAGCAGAGTGCACTGTGATTTACAGTACTGTTGCAAGCAGCACAGAGCATGTCACCTCCTAATTAGGCTAATGTCATTTTAATATGCTTTCAACATATTTGTGGACAACATTCTTTGATCAGACAAACACATTAGCATTAAGGTCAAAATAATAAACTAAATTTTAGTGACTCCCAGCTGTCAACCAGCCGTTACATAATATTCCTTAACCTCATTCACATCTGGTTTCATGCCTAACGACACAAAAATGCAAAAATAAAAATGCCTATTGACGTTCAAACATGGTACTGATTCTAGAGGGGAAATATTCATATGGTGGACTCAGAAGCCAACAAAAAACTTTATTAATGAATATTTAAGTTAAATAATTTCTAGTTGACACTGCTGTCTCAAAAATCCTGTGTCAGTAAGGCTCTAGTGTGTATATATTGATAATTTGATCACAGCACAATATTTAAGGGTTAACCTGAAACCTTTTCAAGACTTAGTCTTTGTTTTCATCTGTGACGTTTTGCAGTGGACTGATGTGCAAGCAGCAAAGCAAAGATACAGTTGTCGTTGACCACACTCTTCGCTAATAATAGAAAAGCAGAAGTAATTGGAATGAGGTTTGGGGCTTACATGGTAGAAAACTCTAGTGTGTTATAAAAGTGGTGGTTTAAACCTAGTTTGAGTGCAATTCAAGACACAAATGTGTTGTCTTCACCAGAGTCCATTAGAATTCTCATTACCATCTCTCTAATAGCCTGATAAATTATATATTTCATGCACATAATTTTCATGCAGTGCTCTGTGTGACCAAACTCAATATCTCTGGATGCCCCAGGCAGAATTTAGTTGAAAATAATAGCCAGAGGGCTTATCCAGAACATACCTGTTGGGAAAGATTAAAGTCATTGGATCCCAAATGGGACATTTGTGCAGCGGTCATACTTGTTTCTGGCAGGGATGTCATATCGTTAGCTGCATGTTCTTACTACACTCTGGGCTGCTAAGTGTCTGGTACAAACAAATGGAAAAGTCTGTCGCAATGCGTCCATAAGTCCAAAGGCTAAGTGGATCACAGTTGACAATGAAAAGGTATTCAGAGTACATGTTATCTACCTAAATAATAATGATATTAATAATAATAATAATAATAATCATATTTTACTGGTTCAAATTGTATACTAAATGTATACATACATATGATGTTTGAGAAGTCTTATAGCCTTCCAGTATATTGGCTGATATTCATTTTTGGTCAAGGATTTCTCAAGTTTGGTTTGTAAAGAGTTGTGAAAAAGATAAAGTATTGGAATGTTTTATAAATTAATATTAAAGAAACATCAAGATAATAACTGTAAATATAAGATGATAGTACATTTTAACAGTAAACATCAGTGTAACCATAGACAGAAACAAGTGCAACAAAATATATTATACATGAATAAAGAGAAATACACATAAAACATCATCATATATATATATATATTTAATGCAGTTTTTTGTTATATACCATGCTGATGCTGATAAATATGTGATAAAGCAATACAGGCCCATTGATGTATCACATGTCAACCATGGATAAGGACATGAAACCTTGACAACTACTGTCTTACTATTCCATTTTGTATTTTCCTCTTCCTCTAACCATCCATATTCAAACCAATAATTCACTTCCAGTGTGCATGAGATCCTTAATAGATGGAGGAAATTATTAGAAAACTATCAGCATGTTGGTTCTTCATGTTTGCATTGTTGGACAACAGAGAAGCCAGCATGAGATTAAAAAAAAGATAACTTTAGAGAAAAAAAGTGCGTTGTTGATGAAAGCGTTCCTCATCACACTGCGAGGTATTAACGGCAAAGGTTGCTGCTCAGTATGTCAGTCTGATAAGTTGGGGGACAGCAAAATGAGTTTTCTTTGCTCTTCTTAATGGCTTTTGTGGTGCTGTTCAATCTCTAAAGCTTTAGGGGATTAGCAATAATGCTTTCACACTGAACTGAGAGCAAAGCTTCTAAATAAGTGTGTGCTCTGTGCCGGCAATTTGTGCCTCGTACGTTCTTTTTGAGATTTCACAGCTCAAAGAGGAATTGATTTTATGTGATTCTATCAGCGAAGTTTTCTTTGTTCTTTCTTTTTCTTTCTGGTTTAAACAATTGAAGCCGTCACACGTTCTCAAGAATCGCAGTTTGTCACAAAAATAGCTCTCTTGTCAAATCAACCCAGCACATACTGGAATGTAGCTCAGGTTCATGTTTACATAAACATGTCACGTGTAAGACAACATGCCGTCTAATCTTCCATTAGTGTGCATTATGTTAGCGGTTTATATATCATAAGGAGCATCCGATATTAAAATTCTGCATTGTTGAGTTATCTGGTGATGATATCAGCAGAAACGCGTTGTTCTCTGTGTTTGCTCTCCTGTTGGCTTCATGCTTGTCACTGATTACCATCTGTATTTGGCTGAGCTACAGCAACACCAGAGTGCTGGAAAGCACCGACACCTGATGTGTTATCACACATCAAAGATCACAGAACATAAGGGAAGGATATTGCCCAAACCTAAGCAGCAGTCATCCTCTGTCTAACATTGGTGCTGAATGGTCCCCAGGCTGACAAAGACGGGCTTTGTGTGCAAGAGAAATGGTGACAGCCTTCTTTTTTCTCTGCCTGCAAGGTTAAGGGTTAACGGTGTGTTTCTTGACACTCATTATGAGAGCAGATAGGAGCCTTGATGAGAATCACTTTCATTAGAGCTTCAGCTGTGTCCCCCACAATCAGTATATGAGCAGCTGATCATAGACATACAGAAACATGTCCATGGCCAAATGTATAACAATGGGTTTTGATTTGCAAGCTGTAAAAGATAAGGGATTTTGAAAGTGGAACTGATAGTGTCGTCCCATTTTTATTTTTTATTTTTTCAACCTGTAATTATTATCTTTTTCGAATTATAAATGGTGTGTCAGATGCATAGCAAAAAGTTTTTCTCTGATGCAACAGAGGGAGAACTTTTACTTTCACGTATCTTACAAAATCTGTCTTGACATTTTTATTGTCCTTTCGTCCGTATTAATAATATCAACACAGTTGTTGCTAGGCAGATTGAAGACGGGCAGAAGGTATTCAGCTCACACTTTGTCCACACTGATTTAATCACGACCACCTCTTCTCAGAAAAAGACGCATGCATGTCCACAGACCGAGTGTAACTAATGGACATATTAATTGGTTAGCAACAGCAACCAAAACACTATCGGCGCAACCACCGTTTTACATAATGAACATGAACGCATATTTTATTAATCAATTACTCTCAAGGTTTTAAGTGTACTTACTTAATCACAAGATGCTGATTAAAGTTACAATTCATGCACCCATTATTTTAATCATCATTATATCATGTAATAATATAATTGCACCAATTAGAGCATTTTTATCAGCCATTAGTGTTGAAGGTGTTGCTGCTGTCGAGAAAAAAGCATCTGCATGTTATCTCCCCTCCAGGATACTCCCTCACAGCGAGCCTATTTGCTTTGGAGGCAGGATGAGTCCCAGTCAGAAAAAAAGCTGGTAATAACCACCATGTAGAAACAGACCAGAAGAGCCCTTCAATGCCCATCTCATCACTCTTGACTTTAATGAGGGTATGTTTGCTGCTCAGTAATACGTATAGGAAGAAGATCAGCTTGAGATCACATTACAAAACTGTTTTCTTGGTGCCAAATGACTGTCTTGCTGTGGGTTCACAGACAGCCACCGCCGCAGTAACACTTCATAGTCATATAACATGTACTCCCATAGACCAACAACATACAGCTGTGGAACCAGGTGACAGAAGATAGAGTTAAAGCATTGTTTTATTCAGATTTTTTAGATGTTGGGCAACATGTGCTCTGAGGAACAACGTGGAAGCAGTCCAGAGTCTAGATAGTACTTGATCCTGCTTGTAGCAAGACAGGTGGTGGTTGGATGTTGGCATCAATGTGAAGAGCCTGAAGCAGCAGGCTACAGGTTCAGCCAGTTGGACTGATGAGCAGAATGTTGATTAATGTAGGTAGGTGAATCAGAAGAATGCTTGGCATACAAGTGCAACAGGAAGAAGTTGGATGATGGGATAGGAAGTATGTGAATGTATTGGAGCCAAGTGGCATTGTGAGAGGGTGTAATAAATAAAGTGGTGGAGAGGATCTACTTAGCAAAATGATCCAGATATATCAATACATCTGGTTCTTGAAACAAGCTCTTGAGATTTTGCTCTTGTTAAGTTAGGGTTAGACAAAGACATAGTGGGACTTTTATCATGACCTCTTTCAGATATTTCCATTCATCAAGATAAATTGGCTGTTTTTGTTAGAATACACCAGTGCCACCATTCACAAATGCACTGCTCTGTGGGTTTGATCTAGTAATCTAGATGTAGTCAAACAGTCCCTTTTCGGATTATTTTTGACTTTTCTTTTTACAATAAAACAAACGCACACAATCAACATAAAGCACCCAGTACATTACACAAAATAAGAGAAAGCAAGGTAGGAGATTCATATCCAGAACTCCCAAGAACAGTCCAAATCTGCCAGCATAGCAACAATGGCAAAGCAGGAGACTGCCTCTTCCAGCAAGAGTGTCAAGGGTGAAAAGGGTGAAAAGGGTGTGGGGCCGAATGTCAGTCAGTCAGTTTGCATAGATTACAGACACAATATCACGGCAGAGCTCATGAATAAATCAATCAGGTCTCATCAAGAAATATCAAATTCAGAAAAAAGGGTTTGTGAAAGCGTTTTGTTGAACCACCTCCTAAAAAATCAGGATGATGGAGACTTTCAGTTTAGTAGTAATACTTTTAGCTGCAACCAAGCCTCCTTTAGATGGGTAGGAAGGGCCCTTATTCTGTCAGAGCATTCAAATATTGTCAGTCTGGCTGAATGTTTATTTCATAATTTTTGGAAAGCCAATTTAATATGTCACACCAGAAATTACCTATTACTAAACAGTGCCAGGATCATAGTGATCCCTCAGCAGTACCATATCTATAACATAGTGGAGAAACTGTTTAAAACATAGTAAACTATTGTATAGTATTGCAGTCTGTGTAGGACTTAATCTATATCAAGAATAGACAGAACAGCTCTGTATACTGGACAGACCTTCCACCTCCAGTTTATCTCACAAAGTCAAACAGTCTCCATCTAGAGAACTTCAAACATGCTACTTTTAGCAACTGATTATTAGTAGATTGATGCTAATAGGTCTCAGATTCCTTTTTCACATCAGGAGGTGACACATTAAAAGGAAGAACCTGTTGAGACCTTGTGCCATCATTTATCTAAATATCATTATCAAGAAATAATAAGTGATTTTATACAATGCACAGACATGCACGAGCAAACACACTCTTGTATGCGTTACTGTGAGCGTCTGTGTCCTCTTAGGAAATGTTGCACCTTCACCCGCTCTATTTCACACATATTGTATGATAGGCTGAGACGGACTGCAAAATCATAGCCGGGGGGCATCTTCTCCTCGGCCAAACCGCATCTTGCTCGTCAAAATGCAATTATCACTTCTGAGCGATTCTTACAAATCCATTTTAGCAGTTTGCAGCATTAGTCAACCCTAATATCTGTTGTCCCAAAACAAAAATCGCACAATGAAATATATATGTATGCTGTGGGGGTGTCGGTTAGCTCAGTTGGCAGAGCATCCGCCCCATGTACGTGGGCTCAGTACTTGCCGCAGTGGCTCAGGGTTCGAATTCGACCTGCGGCCCTTTGCTGCATGTCGTTCCCCAGCTCTCTCTCTCCCCACATTCCTGTCACTCTTCAGCTGTCTCTGTCAAACAAAAGCTTGAAAAAGGCCAAAAAAAAAAAATAAATAAAATATGCTGAGAAAATCAGAAGCAGGCGTGACTTTAGACTGCAATTTCCTGGTAATATCCAGTGACATCTGCTTTGCACTCAGGCAGATTGATATGATAGTATATGAATGGCACCATGCAAGTAATTGACCCTTATTCTCCTCAACATAGGTACATGGGAGTCTTTACAGATTATTGTATCATAAATGTTGTGCGTAAGAGTAATTTTCCTGCTGTAATTACTGTACCTGTATGCTAAGAGGAACAAAACTCAGATGACCAGCTTTTCTCTTGCACTCATAATCAAAAGGAAACCAGTAAATTCTTACAAAGTGTGTTCATGCTGGACATTTACTCTAGGTGTGGTGGCTCATGTGATGTAACCCCATCAAGGATTCATAACCAGTTTCAGTGACCCATCTGTCAGTTCCCTTTTGGGGGCAGGAACATCCTCAGCCACAGTTCTCACGCTGCATTTTCTCAGCAGTCACCCTGACTGAAAGACAGCTTGACAGCAAGTGAGCCATCTCATCAGAGAGCAGAGAAAAATCAATATTTTCAAAGAGTGAGCCACATTTCTTCATTTGGTGTCCGTCAGCTTCATAATGGAACAAATTCTGCTTTGTGCATTTTTTTTTCTTCACTTGATTACCAGAAGAGCAAATGAAAGCTGAAGGTCAGGGTACAGTAAATTATGATATTGCAGATGCAAGTGAAGTAAGACAATCTCTGGCACTAAATTATTAGTTTTATTTTCTGACAGAGTTTGTGTCATAACCATAGATGGTATGAAACATGGACGTCATATCCGTAACGTCAGCCATAGGGTTCTGAAGAGCTGTCGAGAAGCTCTGGCTGCCATCATCTTGGCAGTCCTGCCTCTGCCATCTCCCGGCTAATCCAAAAATGGGCAAAGACAAAGAGAAGCTGAGGTGGCTCAGCTGTAAAGACCAAAACCATTACCAGGCTATAAACATGTTTATTTCTGCTGTGAATTTGGGCATTTTAATATGAGGGCTTATGGAGACTCCTTCTGTAGCCAGCCTCAACTGGCCGTTTTTTTTTTTTTTTTTTTTGGGCACTTCCGCATTGGCTCCACTTTACAGCCACTGCGGTTGCTGCTTGGGCTTAACCAATTGCGCCACCAGAATGCACCATTGTATTCTTTCACCTTCACTGTTCCTCTTTTTCTGCGTTATGAAATATGTGCCGATACTCAGCAGTCTCCTGGCACAGGGTCATCACCACGGTTACTGCATGACACCTATGACATTCAAGAACTCAATCTTAGTTGGTTTCTTTTACAAGGACATTAGACCAGTTGGCGAGCGACAGGAACTTCTCACCTCCCTCTCTCCTTGTCAAGCCAGCTGCCTCTCGGGGTAGACATACTGAGCTGTGCCCAAGTCAGTCATGGAGCAACAGTGCTGCACAAGCTGCCACATAAAGCTTACTCTAAAGCTGTTAAATGATTTTCCTTCAAGAAGTTGTAAAAACGATCCAACTGTTTCTTAATGCCACTTCAATCTTTTAATTCATTGGCATATTCTTATTGACTGTCTTCCCTTTAAAAAGAAAAAATAATAAAAAGGCTGTAATGTTTGCCTATTTAAAAAAGACAACAAAACAGAACAATCACAAAGCCTTTCTTGATTATTTGTGTTCTGTCTGCTCTAGCTCATCACTGCTTTTTGTTCTTATTGATCTACATTTGTGAACAATGGACTGATGGTGTGTTTTGTCTGTTTTGATGTCAGACACTGGCTGACTTTTTCTGAGTGTAAACAATGACTCACTTTTCAGCACGAACCTTGGCATCAGATGGATGCTCAGGTGTTTAGCTTTGCTTTGTTACCATCCATGCACTGAACACAGTTTTCCATCACTCCCCCCATACCAGTGTTGAGTAATTTGATTTTTGATTTACCAATCCCTAAGTAACCATACAGTTGTGATGTCCAAGCAGAAAGAAGAAATTCCTGCTGACTTGATGGAAATTCCATAACGTTTGCAAAAAAAGGTTCTGCATGGATATTTCTCTGGATACGGTATAAATGCATGCTCAACAGTTAGATCTTGCTACATCTTCACATTTGTTGATAGTGTTTTGCTGTATCTTTACTTTGATGTGAAATCTCTCATGACCGTGACCATGACTCAATGACCTTTGACTCTCAACACCGTTATTCTCTCAAATATTGATTCTTCAAATCCTCACATTTCATGTGAGTTTTGGCTGATGTTGGTCCATCAGTCGCTCCACCACTTTTGTCCAGACTGTAGAGATGGTCTCCTGGTCCCCAGAGGATGACCCCTAATGATTCTGTTGATCCACTAATCATGAAGTAAAACAGCCCAACAGCTTTGAGATGAATTGCCACAGACATTCATGTCGCCCTTAGGATGAATTGTAAGAGCTTTGGTGATTGCCTGACTTTTCATCTTCTGGTGGCATCGTAGGGTTCTGCTGGAATATAATATATATTGATAACTATGGATTGTCATATAATTTAATACAAACACCCCCCACACCCACAAACACAAGATGAAAACTGTGCAAAAGCATAGTTTTAGAACTTTATTCACTGATTTTATTGAAACTGGATCATATTTTACATAGATTATATTTGTTGGTTTGTGATCTCCAGACTTCTAATATAATGCCATCCTCAGGTCAAATTCTCTGGTTAATGACCAAGTACCCGCAAAATAAGATTCTGTTCAGCCAGCTGTGCTCTGTTTTCTTGAGTTGTCTTCTAATTGCAGGGTTCAATCCCCAACTCCTCCTGTCCACATCCCAAAGTGTCCTTCCTAAGAAAGCAAACCTCAAATTGCTATTTACTCAGTGGTAAAGCCAGTGTGTTTCATGGTAACTTATTGCCAGTAGTGTGTCTCAACATTTTATGTGAAAACATTTCAAGTTTTAGACAAATTGTAAGTGAAGCCTGCTCTGTTGTTCCATTTATTTTCTTTCATTTTTAAATTCTGGAAAGTAACCAGCCTGCTGTGAAATGGGTCATGCCGCAGGTAGCTGACAGGTGAGATTATTACAACTCACAGAGGAACATCCAAACAGATGGCTTGCCGCTGTGCCTGTTGACCTGTTTGGGGGCCTTTCAAACATAAATGCATTTCCCCTTTATCGCCTGAGTGGGTCTTATCATCTTCCTTCACAACCTAATGAATCTTGGTTGAGTTTTATTGCCTGAAGTAGAGTCAAAATGATCAGTAGAGAGGTGACTCGGTACTGGCAAATGGCAGCTAAAGCCATACTATAAGAAAATCTAATCAACTTGATGAATTCCTCATATTTGACAGCCACAATACACCAAGTGCCACTCGAGGCACAGATTTGAATATGACAAATGTTGTTTTCCTTTTATTCACTGAATTTGAAACAATTTCCTGCATATTTTAGATAAAGTTGCCTTTAGAAAAAACATTCTTGTTGTTTCCTGGTGTCAGCAGGTAAATGCCAGAGTACAACATCCTGACTTACTGCCCCAGTTTGTCATAATTAGAGTCATGGCACTTCCTCTATATATTACTTTATCCAGCTCAGAGGCAGATTCATAATGGTTGTTATTTTATCAGAATATTCCCTCATGTGTATCACTGTATTTATACAGCAGTAGCACACGATATTTTGTAATTTTCTATCTCACTGAAGTTTTCTGCTCCCTCTGTGATGATTGGACTTTTAACAAGGAGCATATTGTGAAATAGTTTCAATGGAAACACAAGCAAGGTGAATGAAACAGGTCAAAGATGAACCAGGAAGACACCATCCAAAATCCCAAATTTTCCCTCTTCACACCTTCATCTGACCCATGGTTCTCCATAGCAGCCAGCCAATGATATCCTCATCTACTCATGGCATAATGTTTGTTTGCCACCTTTCCCGATAATGACTTGATGATGACGCATGTAGGCAGAAGATGGAGGAGGTGAAGTGGAGCTGAGTTTGTTTTCTGTGATGTTGATGTAATTTGTTGTGAATATTGTGCACCTTGTTTATATGTCTAGAAGTAATCACTTACAAGCAGTAAAACACAGAGTTACAGTTATCATTGTAGACTAGTCAGGAGAGGGAAGAAGAAGGGATACTTTATTCATTCCTATAGGGGAAACTTAATATTTATACTCTGGTACTTTTCACACACATGCGCTAACAGGATCTATACACGTGCATTAATGTAATGGACAGAGCAGTTGTGAGGTGAGGAGGTGAAAGGCATCCCACCAGCTACCTGTCCCCACTCCCTCCTGTTCCTCACAGACTGAGCTGCTTCAAATATGCTAAAATTACAATATGATTAAAGTGTTCCAAAACTGTTTCATAATGCATTTATTTTATTGAACCGCTTATGAACACTGGAACACTGGAAAACCCAGAAGAGCTGTCTTTACATGTTATTTTTATTCGTTTGTCATGTCAGGAATCATCTCCTTTACTGAAATCACCTCTCTGTACATGAAGCAACTGCACATAAACAAGAATGCAAGGATGTCTGGAAAGCATTCATATTTAATTCATTCGTAAGTACCAACATTTTCCAGCAACGCTTTGATCAGAATGGCCTAAAGTAACTATTATAAACAGACATGACAACTATGATTGATAACGCTTCTATTCTGTGGTGAGTAAAATGTCTCGTTTACACTTTGTCACGTATTACAACTCTGAAATGTTGCCCCCTAAGCTATGCGAGTATTTGCATTACTATTGCAAAGTGCATATATCATAATTATGATTTAGTAAAGCATTGTGCGCAGCTTTTTTGTGTAGGTATAACAGAACAGCCCCGTGTCTTTTCTCCAGGGTTAATGAAATGATAGGAAACTGCTACAAAGGCTGATATTTTTGCTCCATCCAAATTCCTGTTTTTTGGATTTTGATACAATTTACCATTTTCATGCTTTATTTAGTTACTGAAAGGAGTCAAACCTTATGGGAAGCTACAAACCAAGAAAACGTTCTTCATATATTTTCATATTTTCAACCTGAGCCTCAGTCTAGAGAGAGTTCTGGTTCTGTGGAAAACCTCATGTGTGATTCCAGTACCAAAAACTGCATACCCCAGGGAACCCAACCTCAGACCTCTGACCTGTCCTTGACTTCTCACCTGATGAAGACCATGGAGGGAGTCTTCCGAACCACCTCAGACCTCTAAATCTCAAATCTGGACCCTCTACAATTCGCCTACCAACCAGTCATTGGGCTTGATGATGCAGTAATTTACCTACTACACAGATCCCTCCTATACCTGGAAAACCTTGGAAGTACTGTGAGGGTCATGTTTTTTTTGACTTTTCAAGTGCTTTTAACACAATACAGCCATCACTGCTAAGGGGGAAGCTAGAAGGGGCTGGAGTTGACCGCCACCTGGCTGCATGGACTGTCAGTATGTGTGGCTTGATGACTGTGTGTCTGATGTGGTGATTTGCACCACGAAGGCCCCGCAGGGTACGGGGCTCTCTCCATTTCTCTTTACCCTGTACACATTGGACTTCAGACACAACACTGACAGCTGTCACCTCCTTAAGTTCTCTGATGATACAGCCATCATTGGAAATGTATTAGAAGGAAATGAGGAGGAGTACAGGGCGGTTATCACATACTTTGTCGACTGGTGTGATCTCAACCAAGACTGCTGAGAGGAGAAGGAGTGCTACCACAGGTCCTTCATTCCAACAGCTGACTCTTTCTATATATTTCTATATTCTATATATTTCTTACTTGTGAGTAATTTCTTATCAAACTTGTGTATACAAGCTACTGTGACAAATGAATTTCCTCAGTGTGGGATCATTAAAGTCTATCTTATCTTATCATTCCATATTTGCAGATAATTACAGTTTTAATTGAGATATTTCAACCATGCACTTCTTTTTCCGCCACTGACGTCTGAAAAGAGTGGAGTGCGCATTATGCTAAGCTGCAGTTAAATGTGTATCATGCTCAGTTGGGCGACCTGTTCATTATGGGAGGGGGCCTTGAGGGAAGAATAACAGCGATGTAATTTTCCTCTATTCACTACATAACACACATCATCTCACTTGAAGGAACATTATTTTGGGGATCATGGTTATCACATTATGTTTTACTGTGAGTCTCTCATCCATGATACAGGCATTTAAAATCCCTTGAGATACATTCATGTGGGACTTAACCTTTATGTTCATCCAGATGATTTGTAATACACTGCAAGTATTCCATTATAAAAGACAAAAGGAAAGACTGTGACTACCAGCTTTGCGTATGGCAACGTGTGCTGCGTTTGTGGGTACGTGACAGCTTTGCAATTACTTGGCTAGCTATAAATTCAAATGCCAGGCAAAATGGGAGGCTATATAAAGGCATGCCATCAAAATAACACTCCTCATTAACTTCTGTAGAATACCACAGGTCTGACCTGTTGCTCTTCATTCTTCCTGTGGATGAGAAACAAGACTAAGATACTATAGTCATGTTAGCGGCTCTGTGAGGCTGTACAGTGGTGCTTTTGAGCTAAATGTTAATATCAGCAACATGCTGATGTTTAGCAGGTAGAATTTTATCATCTTCATGTTCTTAGTTTAGTATGTTAGCATGCTAACATTTGCAAATTAGCAGTATAAAGTAATGATGCTGTAAGAAAAATTCACCAAAGACATTAGGGGACATCATCACAGAACCACAAATGTCTGTACACAATTTAAGGGCAATCCATCTGATGGTTGTTGAAATATGTGTGGAACAAAGTGGTGGACCAACATAGAGACCAATGTGGCTGTTGAAGTCCTGTTTTCACTGACTGCAGTTCTTAGCTTTTGTGTTTCACTGGGAAAAAAAGCAGCCTGCAAAATGAACAAAGAACTGTAGAGTAATTTGAAAGAACTGACTGGTAGAAAATCAACATAACTCACTTGGTGTGCAAGGCTTTATTGTCAAGATCAATGAAACAAATAGGAGTTGGCTGAATTGGAAGGGGAAAGGCAGATGGTGGTTTTGGCTTCAGGATAGCTACTTGGATCAATGCTCAGAAGACTTGGGCCGTAATGGCACAAGCCTGCATCAATTACATCTCCTTGAAGTATACTTACTTCAATAAATGCAGCTTTAACTTACACGGATTGCCATGTTAAATCATAATCGTGTATTTTTTTGAGAGGTGATCTTGTGAAGATCGCAATTCGCGGATTTCAGTGCGTCATTCAGAAGTCGACAGACAAGGACTCCAGGCAGCCCTCCTCATGTCTAAGAGGTGTTCAGTTTTCTTTTGCAGAGATCTCACACTTGTGTTGTGGAGTACACTTTGGTGATGTCAGAAATGATGGACCATTAATGTGGCTGCACATGTAGAGATGTGTGATTAGCGCCCACACAACAACAACACTTCCATCAAAATGCCATGATCTGCATTTACTACCATCCGGTGCTCGAGTTGTGTCCTCTGATAAACCAGCACATATATAGTTATGACACAACAATACAAAGTTCCTTTGATACTGCCTCTGTGAGCTGAAATATCACATGATAAGCACAGCAGTATCTCAGAGTCATGTCTAGATATGGCAGTATTGATTTCAGAAACAAAGGCTTTTCAGTCCATTTCAGCAGTGTTCTTTTCTTCTAGTAGACGTCGCTGAGAGCCCTATAGATTTATCTAGGAGATTTGTTCAATCTGGGGGCTCAGAGTTTGGAGTCTAGCCTCAAAGATTTACGAGATTAACAAAACTGGTTCCCCCTTGTGTTTTTTTTAAAGCTCTGGTACTGCATCAGTGGGACGCTTTTGCAAGGCTAGGTGGATGTCTGTGATCTCTTACTGATCCGATGAAGCCCCCATGAGTGTGGGATGATGTTTTACACCTACCTCAGTCTGCCGCCTGCAGGGCATCTCAGTTTAAACATGCAACCAAAGGTAGATTTTAGGTGCAATGATTTGGACACCCTTCCTGCATTTGTTCCAAAGTTACATTCTGTTTCTGAGAAGAGACTGAACAAATATGCAGTGAGAAAATTACAGTGCAATTTGGTGAATTGGGGCTTGGCAAGTCCAAAGCCAAAAAGCACAGATGGCCCCAGACGCTGATGGTGCTATTGTACCAGGTGTCTTTGTGCCGAGGTGGAGAGTCAAGGCAGAATAAGGTAAGGGTATGAGGACACGAATAACTGACCATGACTTTGACGTAATTAGTATAATACTTGAGATATTTTACCTGTTGGATTGATATTAATATATAGTACAATCACCTGGGACGACAGAGCCTTCTCTGTAGCTGCCCCCTCCCTCTGGAACTCTCTCCCCAAACATATCCGTGACTGTACTGACTTGCCCACCTTCAAATCTCTGACAAAAACACACCTTTTTAAAATTGCTTTTAATGATTAGCTCAGTCTAATGTGTTTTTAGTGTACTCTTTTATATTGTTTTGCTGATTTGATGTTCTTTTTATGTACAGTGTCTTTGAGTATCTAGAAAAGCACTTTTAAATAAAATGTATTATTATTATTATTATTATTATTATTATTATTATTATTATTATTATTATTATTATTACGATCACCTTTGTAAGGCAGAGGCTAAAATGTCTCTATAGTACTTTCTCAATACTGTGAAATAACGACAATAAAAGTGAGATAAAAGTATTTGTTCAGTTGCAAGATGGTTCCAATAATATCAAGTCTGAAAACAAATGTGAACTGGGGTGGCAAGAAATACATTTCCAATAGATGATCACAGCAGGGGGCACTATAGTCAGTAAGTACACTGTGTTGGTTGTTAAACTTAACATGTAGCAATGAGAACAGAGTCTCTACCTGAATCCACTCCTACATGCAGGTATAAGCAACTGTGTTTCTCTTGAACAGCTGCTGCAGAAGATACCGAGCTTGTGTTGTGATGAGGAATGGTCTGAGGGCAGTAATTGCTCAGGAATGAAGCAGGATGCTGGCATTGAGCTTCAGAGCTCACACAGCCAGGATTGATTTATACAATAGTACAATGTGACTCTGGAGACAGAGCACTGAAGAAATCATTAGAACACCATCCAAGAGAGAGATGGAAGACTCTAAGGAGAGATCGAAGTTGCATGATTAAAGAGGCATAGATTAGGACATTAGGAGATCAACACAGGAACAGGGCTATTTCATATTTCTTTTTCACTCTGCTGTCTGGCAGAAATGTTTGATGGCAGTATCAAAGACAATAACTCACACAGTGCACAGTAATATAAATAATGTGTTATATGATACCCACATAGAAATACATGTAACCCCTCACATTAGGCACATTAAAATATATATATATATATATATATATATATATATATATATGACCACTTCTCTCTCGCTCTCTCTTTGAGAGTGTGTGTTGTGTATGAATAAGTGTAAGCTCCTCTCTGCTGTGTGGTGATGCCACCTACTGGTCAAACCTTCATCATACATTATTTTCTGATCAGAAAACTCAATGGTGAGCATGTCTCCTATCTAAAAGACGCTAAGGTTATTAGTAGATTATTTCCTGTGAATATTGCATTGAGTTTTCCTGATATTTCATGAACTTTTTATACAATTCTCTGTCTGATACATTTAAGTATTTCTTTAAAAATAATAACAACAGTCATACATACTTAACAGGCATGTTTTTCGACAAATTACATTTTTCTGATAGCATTTTGGTTGCACTTTTCTAATGCACGAAGAGGCTGTTTAGCAGAGAGTGAAAGCTCTGTGAATATTTTGTGTTTAGGTCTCCACCATGCCCTTATTCCCTTTTTTTTAAATCATATGTCTTATTCTTCACAGATATTAATGAAATGCTGAGATATAGGCCTACTGTACAGTGCATTTTAAAAAATGCTGAAGGCCTTGTGTTAGGAACCAGTGCTCTAAAATGAATTAAAAAAAAGACTCTTAAGTCATGCATGTCTTGTTGTTCAGTGTGGTGTATTTGCTCAAGATGGGTTGTCTCTTATGCACTGGACAAAGCATTCCTTTGTTGGAGTGATTTATAGCACTTTCCCTGCTGTAGCTGCCTTTCTGGACTCATGATAAAGACATAATAACCTCTAAACCACTCACTGTAAAATGTTATCCAGTCTTATACTGTATGTCTGCCTTTGAGCTGTGGAGTATTCTATTTATATGACTAGAATTCACTTGCACAAAAACTGGATTTCATCAGAATCCCCGATGAGCTGATAAGTTTGTGTTCAACAGGTGCTGAGTATCAGTCTCAAAGCTGTACACCTGTCTTTGACTCAAATTCCTAATGAATCCCACCCCATGTAGATCACCAGCATCTGTGTCCATTCTTGGCTATCCCGTGTTTTTAAGAAGGAAAACCAAACATAGGGGGAACAAAGAGGGGGAACAAAGCTGTACACCTGTCTTTGACTCAAATTCCTAATGAATCCCACCCCATGTAGATCACCAGCATCTGTGTCCATTCTTGGCTATCCCGTGTTTTTAAGAAGGAAAACCAAACATAGGGGGAACAAAGAGCACACTGTGCCTGCTGGAGATATTCGTCACCTGTGGTAACACTATGATGTAGTGGAGCTGGGATTACACGGGTTTAGGAATGTGAGGGGTGACAGTTTGGACAAGATGACTATTGTTGAGAGTAACACCTGAACTGGTAGCAGAGGTGAAAGCTGATCAGAAGGAGATGGGAAATAGCTCATCTCCGGCCAAGGAAAAATTCTGGCAAAAGTCCATAATCATGTGATCTTATTGTCTCGAATGGGCAGCAGAAAAATAACGAACGTCCAGAGCTGATAATAACACGGTTACAGCAGGTCATAGAGATTTTAGGAACGTTAGGGCCTTCATTGTTAAATGTACTGAATTTCAATATTAAGGTCTGAGTATTACCTTTTGTACAAGTGGTGTTCTCTTTATGGTTAGACAGGCAAAGATAGGGTTACACTTCTGTTACTAGTAAGTACGTGTTCAGTAGCAAAATAATCTTCACGATGCTCTCTGAAGCGAAGCGAGTAACGCTTATTTTTACATAAATTCTTTCAAGTTTGAGTTTTTGCCTGAGGAAGCTTTCTGAAGACTCAAAGACTCCTGAAATATTGTGGCTATAAACCTTCACAAACTGTCAGTAGAACAAAGTTCTCATGCAAAGCCTGAAGTTTCAACATGTTCAGATCTGAGAACTTCTCTGAATAGGGTACTGTTTTCAAGATCAGTCCGTAGTCATATTTTTCAAATAAGAAACTCTTTTAAAATGTCTGAAAACCCTAAGGCTCTCACAGCTGCTCTACCAGAATCAGCTGTAACAGATCCAGGTAGGAACTTTATGAACAGTGAATAGTATTACTTTATTTCCAGTCCAGATGGGATACATTAGGGAGTAGACCTGGTCAAGTACACTAAACTCCTCCCTATAGCAGGTCTGTGCCCTGTGCATTAGGTGGCCAGCTGCTGAGAGTTTCAGATCTTTTTCTCTTTAAAAACAGGGCAAAACATAGAATAACATTTGGAGGGCTGGGAATTTTTTTCACACATATGTAAGGTGCATGTCATGCAGGGCGGTGAGGGGATGTGAATAGAACGATTGAGAGACATGGGACCCCGCGGAATGCACCGGAAACCACTGTCCAGATGTAGAGTGGCAAGACAGGGTGGGGGAAATGGGATAGTGGTGTGGTGTGGGTGTGGGTAGTGGTGGGAGGTGGGGCAGAAGTGGGAGACTTGTACAATGTAGAAATGGTATGTTACATGTGCATTAACGCAACAGAATGCTCCCTATTATTAATGCCCCTTATTGTTGCTCATGTAAAGTCTAGTCTAGTCTAGTGTCCAGCATGGTTGAATCTATTGAACAGTATCAGTGCAGCAGATAACTACAGTAACAAAGAGCAAAATCTTTGTGTTGCATGCAGCTGCATGTATGCGCACACCTGATTTGCTTTGATTGGAGTAAATGATCAGTCACCTAGCACGACACAACCTAACAGGCAGATTAAGTTGTTTATGAAGATTCTGAAGTGGTTGAGACTTGAAAATATCAAAGCATTTGAAATTAGAGTATGTAAATTAATTAATTTGTTAACTATTGAACTCAAGTCAAGTTGAATGTCAAAATGCTGACATAATCATTTGTCATCTGGCCACAGTAAAAAAGGTATTTGAGTTATAAAAGTACAAGTTGCTGTACTTTTTAAGACTTCAAATTAGGTTTAATGAGTTCATCTAGATTGACATAGTTTATGATGCATGTTTTGCCAGTGTTGCATCCTGGCCCGTACTTCATCACCCATTGCTGCTCTGTTTATTAAAATGCAATTATTGCCTTCCTTTGAATGTAATGTACATTGACATGTGTTATTAGTAGGTTTCAGGCCTGCTGTTTGTCAGTAATCCATTATGTCATTACACATTACAATTCTGTCCATCCATGTGAAAAGGAGCTTCTCTTTCAAAACGATTCTGCGATAACAGTGTTGAGAGGAGGTAAAGTGTTTTTATGGACCAGTGCACCCAGGAGCCCATTTGACTAATTGACACCCTTACAACTCTGCATCAATAGGCTGCTTTAAAGTAGTGATGAGCTTTTATGACTTGTTTCAGTACACACACTACACTACAGAACTTTGTGAGTGCTCAGAGACGTCCAGAAGAGGGAATACCTCACTGAAATATTAATTAAACCATCTTGTATATGGACCTTGCATCCTGTAGACGGTGTCAGCTTTCCACAAAGAGGTGAAAGTGTATTTTCATTGAACACTAAGGGTGTGTTCCTTATGTGTGTGCATGTCAGTGTGTGTATCCGTATTTTCTATAACAAGTGGTTGCTTGTGTGTGGCTCCACAGCGCATTGTAGTTATTAAAGTCAGTAAGAAAGGAGTCTTTGTCACGGCCATCATCTAAACCCAGTCACACGGGCCATCTTGTGCCAGAGAGCCCAACTCATTTTTACCACCACATTCCTGGGCTGTTTGGTAAGCCCATAGGGGTCCTTTCCCTTCACTCCCCCCCCCCCCCCCCCCCTCCACTCCCTCCTTCTTACTCTTCTCGTCTGGATTCCTCATTCCATCTTCATTTGGGTCCTAATGGGAACATTAGTCTCACATACTACACACCAAAGCACACACATCTCAAAACACATGCGAATACTTGCTCAACTGTGTGTATCTCCTACATTCATGCATACTGCACACACATTTTTTGTATCTTTATACAGTACTTAAATAAAAATAACCTGACTGATACAATACAACCCCTAACTTAAAGTGTCACAATTGCATGCCTTACCTTGATCCTGGACCTAATCGTAACCTTAACCCTAAAATCTTGTTTGGGCCCACAAACAGTTGTAAGGGTATCATGGACTTTATTAGGTACACCTCCACAATCTAATGCAATTCAATGCACCTGTTCTGCCATAAAACTTTCTTTTATGATGCCTGTAATGTTCAGGTTTTGTTGACACTGTCACTGTAAAGTGATAGTCAAAGTATATATTATAACTTTGAGGTCATAGTTATTGATGGCGTTGTACTGAGCTGCATTATACTGACAGGTTTGTAATATTCTGCATCCTCATGTATAGGCAAAGAAAGAAAGCGGAGAATATCAACTTGAACATTATGAGCTTAGTAAAAATAGACGTTATGGCAGAGCTGTTGTATTGGACTACATTAGACTACACAGGTACGGTGGGCACTGAGGGTATGTAGTACTTTAGCTGCCAACAATATATTCAACAAACATTTATAACAATATTTTAACCATGTACCTCCAATTATGAAATAATAAAAGATGATTTGTGTTTAACCCCACATTAAAAAAATGTAGGCCTCAAGCAAAGTCAGTTTACTGAATGACTTTCTTCCAAACGGGAGGTTGTAATATGATGGGAGGAAGCCCAGATGAAACTTCAGTTGGTTTAAATGATTAAAAAACAACAACAAGGAAAAACAAGACAGCTGTTACCGAAAAGGGTCATAATAGCTCATGGATCATATTTCATAACAGTAATAGGGGGGAATCCAAATACAAAGTTAGATTAGAAGTGTTTTCGAAGCAAAAATTAAAAACTATTGACAAAAACAAAACAAAAAAGCCTCTTCAGATCATTTGCATACAGGTGTGAGATATTTCCTTGGACAGCTCATCAGTTCCTGTTTACTGTCATGTCCTGCAAGTGCCAGGTAAAAGTAACACTCATGGAACATCAGTCAAGCTCCATCTTACACTCCACGGATTACTGCAAACAATGTTTTTGCTATCTGTTCATATTCAAATAATTTAAAAGACTAGGTGTAAAAACACCTAGTCTTTTGCGAAGCGAGGACCAGCCAACAAACATATCCTCACTTTCCAAAGATGTCCTCACTTTCATTGTTTAAATCTCTAATTGATCCCTGCAAAGACTCAAGTATGAAAGCACACACGCACACACACACACACACACACACACACACACGCTGTCCCTAAAGGCAGCTACTTTCCCGAGCAGTCTTGATTACCTCACCAAGCCCTGGGCTCTGCTGCCAGCCCTGGTCAGTGGGTTTTGGAAGCAGGAGGTGACAGAGCGCTTCCTCTCATTTTCTGCAGCCAGATTGAATATTCCCTCTCTGTACTTTCTTTCTTCTTCCAAGTCCTCCCCCTTTGTTTCAGTAGGAGGGATACTATACATTAAGTGACACATTCAATACTGATATAACCTCTTAGGTTGTCAGAAGTTGTGTTACATAGAGTGCTATGAGCCCAGAAAGAGTTTTTGGCTCTTGCAGGAATAAATTGCTCTTTTCTCATCCACATTAAGCTCTGGGTTTTTACTGTCTCTGTAAATGTCTCGTGTGTTGCTCCCTGCGTCGTTTCAGTGGCTGACAAACAAACAATCCATTCATAGGATAGCCAGACTTCCCAAGAAACTCAACCGTATGTTTATACATTCTTTCAGGGAAAGAGCCTATTTGTGGTTGAGCTATTCTAGTTTCCCATGTTCCACTCTCTCCTGTTGTCTCTCTCATACTTTTTCCAGTCTTTCTTCCTCCCTTCCCTCATTCTCTTCCCCAACTTGTGTTTCTTGTCTCTTTCCACAACTCCTCTATTCTCAATGACATAAGATAGTTTGGGCTGGAGAACATATTCAACATTTGTTTAATTAAAAAGTTTTAATTTGTCTTGGATTGGAGTGTATGCAGCATATGTAGCACAGTTTATTTATGGGTGACTTCACCTGAAGAGTAGTGGTGGAGCGAAATGGGGTACTGACTAGCCAGGGCCCCAAGGTGATGGTGACCCTCTGAATTGTCTTACTTCAATAGAAGTATATACTAAAAAATGTAAAATATACTTATTTTGAATTTGCATTTATCAAAAGTTGAGAATATAAGTAAAAAAGTCTCACATTTCTAGTAACTTCTAATAAATAAATAAATAATGGAGGTGTTGTACACCCCTGTTCTTCTGAATCCAGTGTCAGTCATTGCCAGTATGTTACTGGGTGTGCACAACTGGTACTTAATTCTCATGTTTGTTGAGTCATGTACAGTCAGTGATGATACCATGGTTACCACGCTATCTTTGTTTGATTGGTTGGATGTTTTACTTGCGAGCAGGTTATTCGATAAGTGTGCACAGAGACGGATGGTTTCAGAAACCATGCAGCTGGATTTGTTTGACGATGGTTATATCGTTATGCTGATAATCACTATCCTGATCTCGTTTCACAAATGGAAAATGGCCACATTTACTTTGTGCAACTACATAAAGTACAGTTTTAGGTAAGTGTTCTTTGCCCGAATATATATTTTTCTCCATTTATATGATTAGTTATGACTTAATGGAGTAATGTATAAATAAAAAAAATATATAAATTTGACTAAATGCATCAAATGTAATGCATGTTCAATGAAACTACTCACCAAAATATAGAGCAGTAGCATAAAAGAGACAATACCTATGAGTACTTTTATTTTTCATATCTGCTTACATTACTCTATGTTTAATTATTTACTTTTACTTGAATGCAGGACCCAGTTTATATACTACATAAATAAGTTGTATTTTTCTGTTATTGTATCACTACCTTTACTTGAATGGTAATCTTCCACCTATGTCCAAATTCCCTGAAATTTGACTAGACAATGAGTCATAACCAGTAAGTTGAGTCATAATACTCATAAAACGAGTATTGTTCTCACACATCCTGCAAATATTATTTTCTTACTTTGGCTTCGAGATGAGATGCTTTCAGATTTTTCAATTAAATGCATAACTTTTTGCAGTTTTGGAAGTCAAAATCTCTTCATTGCAATTGGGTGAAGTATATCTGTCTTATGTAAATTTCTGGAATGGCTGTACCATGCTGCTTGCAAGCAAGATGGCTTGTCAAAGGGTTACAAGTGGTTATATGGTTATTGCTCATTGATACAATGTCTGCAATGGCCCAGTCTAAATGAAGAAAAGTTTTATTCAGTCGTCAGTCTGACAGTCTTAATTAGTTTTGTCTCCTTTACAGCCAAACCCAATCACTGGATTTAGCCAAATCTATGGGGTTTAACTCTTGCCTCAGCATGCCAATGTTTTGGTCAGGCCTGGGCATATATAGCAGGCAGCCGTGTTACTCTGTGACTCTCCCCTGTATTTGTCTTGGCAGAGTATCATTCTCTGTATGATCTATTATGCCACCCTGCCCTTTCCTATTCAGTCGGCCATGCCCAGCTGTCCAAACGTTACATCCCACGCATGCCCTAAATGCTAAGCAAAAAATATTATGCCCGATGTCTTTGGAGATGTAGGACAGGGACTGGGCAAGTCATTTTGTGTTTCCATGGATGACCATAAAGACAGAGCACTACTACCTTTGATTTGTTAAAACGTCTTTACCTACACTAACCTCTGCTCTCTGTTAAGTGTGTAATTCTGTCATTAAAATAAAGTGCTCTGACTGCATACATAATAATCTTGCTTTAGAACATAATGGATATGTTTGACCTCAGCTATTACCTCCTTTAGTTGGCTCTCATTTTTCTATTTTTCTCTACTTGAATGATTGGAGTGGGTTGCACAAGAGGTCATTGGGGTCAAACACTGATTTTGGCTTTTCATTAAAAACGTACATACTGTTTAGGGAATGATTGACATTAAAAAAATTAAATTGATGAAATATACTGAAATATAGACTATAGACGGCTGCAAAAGAAAAATAAGAGTAACAATAATTGCCCTTTTTATAAATCTAAATAAATCAAATTTGAGCTAGAGCTGCTCCTTTTCTGTTGTGATATTTATACACACATTACTATGCATAATCTGTCATCTTTCAGTGTGTGTTACAGACAAGATTATTTGCCACAGGTGTGACATTTCTTGCCAAGAATGGGTGAGTAAACTTCAGTTCCAATAATATGACAGGCCTGGCTTTTTATGGAATTAGTTTAACTGGGAAAAAAAAGAGAAGTTCCTTCCTTCCTGCCTTCCTTCCTTCCTTCCTTTCTTTCTTTCCCTTTCAGCTGACAAAGCTTGTTTCACAGAGACCACAGAGAAAACCTTTCCTCCCTGGATACCCTCAGTATATTATTTCCTCACTTCTTCTGTGGAAACATCTCAACAAACCTGTCTGCAAAACTGCCAAAGCACATTCTGTACTACAACAAGTAATGTGTTGTGCCCTGTTTGACTCCAGGACTGTGGAAACACAGAGTGGCTCAGTTCCCCTCGACTCTGCAGGTGCTGGGAGCACATTTCATAAACACCTGCTGGGAGTTTAGAGTGTGTGGAACTCTGAATCCCAGCTAATCGACACTGGACTGTGTTTGTCTGGGTTACTGTTAGTCATAGACCATGATCTGTGAGTCCGTTAGGGTCACCACAAGGTCAATACTTTGATTTTGTATACAAGAGCATTTGGCTTGGTCTTTTGGACTTTTAACATTTCCTTGTCTGTATTAGTCAGAGGGCACTTGAAGTATATCTGGTTGTTTACTTTATCTCCCAGAGTTCCTGCAGAAGACTGCAGTCGCAGCTTTGGTCCTAACTGCAGCCACAGGCTTCCCTAAGCCCCAACCCTAACCTCAGCACCAACCCTTCAACAGTTTAGAGAGCGGGAGGACTGAGCGAGCTGACCCAAACTTCCCAGGATGAGAAAACTTTAAATCTAAATGTTATTCTTCTGGGTCCTCAAAGGATACATTGTGTGGGGATCCAGAAGGACATACCAGGCTGTGAAAGAGGCTCTTTCTTGTTTTCTGCCCATTGGCCCCCTCCCAGTCTCTCCGGGGCGGCCTGTCTCTCTCTGACAACAGCTGCTTGCTGCCTGTGGAGGCCGGGGGTGAGCGGCGCAGCTCCAGACATCTGTAGGCCCTGAGCCTGGGCCGCCTAGCTCTCTCTTTCTTTTTCGCACACACACACACACACACACATACATTGGAGCCCACAGTCTGCCCCGCACAAAGGACTACATTCATCCCCCTCATACAGTCTCTACTGGTGAAGAGGTCGTCTGAAGCTCCCAAGCTCTCACTCTTTTTTGCCTCCTCTCTCTCCGTCTTCATCTTCTCAAACTCTGTCTGTCTCCATCTCTCTCTTTATTAGGGCGACTGTTCTTCCATTCAGGTCCACGAGACTCACATAATCATTACACATTATGAGCCGCGGTTAACCAGGACGACAACGAGGGCCACATGTCTCAATTAGAGGAGACGTATTCTCCATTTTTTGAAGCACAGTGACCTGTCTTTGTCTTTTCGATTACGTCCTAATGTGGATGTCTTTGAAATAATATGTGGGAAAGTGTATGCGTATGTGTTTGTGTGTCCCTCTGTGTGCGTTTTACCTCCTAACCCTGAGAACAAGCATTCCAGTGCAGAGGACTTGCCGACTAAGTTCACAAAGGGATACTGAGAGAGGCCAGAGCGAACAGAGATCCTTTGTACAGAGTGAATGTGGCCATGAGAAGTTTGGGAACGGCATGGTTTGAGAAACATCACAAAGTTGCTTTTAAAAAGGCCCCTTGGTAGGAAACCGTCTACTTTCAACATAGGAGCTTGAGGTTGGCCATATGTCCGTTACCTTGCCTTTGACAGCCAGAGCCATACACTCCACACCACAGCTACTGTACGGTGTGTGGGAACTAAACCATAAAATGCACTGTGAATGATGAATGTCTTTAAGTCGGTTTAAGTTTGCTGTCACTTCTCTAATCCTCAATGTGTTTGTAAAAGATGCAGCAGGATGTTTGGTATATGTTGTGGTTATACAGGACATCCTTTGTTAAAACCCTGTGTCTTCAGCATCTGTCCTGAAGTGCCCTTGAGCAACACACATTAATATAGCTGAGTGATTTGTAGCCTGAGCTGGAACATTAAACAGGTTGCTTGCCGGTCAGTGTGTTTTGCAGCCACTCTAATGTGCACTTTTGTAAATGTGTCCCTTCGGACCTGTTAATGGACTTTTTCATTGAACGCTTTTCTTGGACTGTTTTATTGCACTTCGTTTGTTGGATTTTGTACATTAGTGTTGGACTTGCTAGAATATAAACCCCTTGAGTTTTGAGTTTATGCTAACTGTTACAACACCAGTTCATTTTATGTAATTATAATTTTCACACCCAGAACTATGTATTACACACAGAAGAAGAAATATGTCTTGGAATTTGTTTTTAAAGAGAGTCTATTTTTATTTTATTTCACTTCCTTATGTGCTGAGTTTTTTTCTGTTTCAATGGAAGACACCCTTGGTAATAATAGGTGATGAAAGACTGCTATTACAATGTTACTATTATATTGCTTATACAGTACACCACATACTGTTTTGTCTTTCATACTCAGACTTATTCATTCACAATTCACACATACATACATTTACAAACTTGTAATTCTGCCTTTTGTCATACTGAATACAAATAATGAAGACATGCCGAAAGCACTTGTGCCTGAAATTGTGAATTATGTGCTGACAATGGTCATAAAATGTGATACAGACCAGAGTGCATGTTTTATATCAGCATCTTCTGATCTCTACATAAACCATGTTTTTAACCCCAGTCATGTTCCATAGCTCAGCAGTAAACCCACCTAAGCTCTACGCATGCACACAGTCAGTCCCACACACACACACACACACACACACACACACACACACACACACACACACACACACACACACACACACACACACACACACACACAGTCAGCGCAAAGCGCAACTTGTCTGCTCATCTGCTTCTGATTAGTGACGACATGAACGATGCCAAATGGGAGATATGGATCTCATTCCTTTGCAGACAAAGCCTCATTCATTGGCAGAAAGCTCAGATGTGGGAAGACGATTTCTGTGACTTGGACCTGAGCCGGTTCACTCCTTCTGGGTCTCATGTTGTCCTGTGAGCAGGGGGGTTGTACCACATGTTTTTGGATGGATACAGGGATGCTGGATCAGATAGTGGGAAGGTGAACATTTACACAATGTGCTGTATTGCCATCTGAGAAGTGTAGACAGTTGGTTGATTCTGTTAGATAGTGTTTTAAAAATGAAGCAAAAGTTCATTTGACTTTTGATATGAGGGAATATCAAAGGTTTTCAAGTTCATTTCCAAGGTGTGAAAAAACTAGTGTTCCTTTTAGAATGAACAATACATATACAATGAACAATTAGTTGCCTATAATATCTGCTGTACTTACAACAACGCTTGTATATTAGCATGTCAAACAGATGTGTGTGTTTTGGATCACTTACAACTTTACCAGTAACCTTTTTATTCATCTTCTTGTTTGCCAATGTTGTGTTTGGCCAGCCAGTGGGTAGGTTGTACCCATAAGTCAGCAGTCAGTGGCCTGCAGTCATAACCCTGACAGCTGTAAAGGTGATGGCACACCTTGAGAGGACAGGCAACCTTTTGATGACAGCTTATCCACGAGCTCTCTTAACTGTTCGTTGTGACTCACTGATTTGGGAAAAAAAAGGTGCTAATGTTTGTGTTAAACTTTACCTTTGAGCTCCACCAAATGACTAATACTGCAAATATTTCAAATTAAATCAAACATTGCGCACATGTAGATACAAAAGGTACTGTCTTTGTCCCCCGCATATTAAAATACACAGAGTGATGTCACACATGAAGATCATAAGGCAGGAAAACCAACACTCCCAGTGTAATGAAGTCCAATAAAGGTCATATTCTACAGTTTAAACAATGGTTATCAACTCAGTAGAACAATGGCTGTAAAGCTCTTTACTGCAGCTGCCTCTGGTTTATAGTGTCCTATTTAACTCTTTATACAGTTGCTAACTAGCTGCTAAAATATAATAATACATATAAATGCATAAGATTTTGCTATTGAAATTAAACACTGTGAAAACACTTCATTTTTGTTCTTCATATTGTTTCCATTTCTCCGTTCCCAATTACACAATATGGCTACAGTATACAGTTTGCTCAGACTGGCAGTACATTCAACAGGCTCAGAGGCTGTTGACCTATCGTTCAACTGCATGCTGGTGAAATACGTCATAGATAATAATGTGTGTGATTGTTCTGTCTTTGTTGCTCACAGGTGTGCAGTGTCATCACTAACAAAACAATCTAATCCCCGTAGTTACACTGCATCTGGACTGTCTCTGCATCTCTTTCCCTCTGTCTCTCTGCTTCTTCTCTCCCCTTCTTTCTCTCTTGGAGAGCGATGCACTTGCCAAAACGTTTAAGGGCAAAGTCATCATAAAGTCATTTCCCCCTTCATATTAAGCGCACATTTCTGAGAGGATAAAAGGTCATTGGCAGATTTATTTCAGACCTGGGAGGCGGCCTGGGTGATTTTGGATCGTGCTGCGAACCTCAGCCACATTACATACTTGCCCAGAATCTCACTCATGAGGCTTGGGTGTGTGGTTTTTTTTGCGTGTGCCTGTTTGTGTAAGACACGGCTATGTGTTTTTACTGTGCTGATAGGTCCTGATCAACAAAACCAACAGTTTTCATATGTCAATAAAACGACGTGTCTGCTTGGTGTTTCCCAGAGTAGTATCTTTTAACATGTGGTGTCATACAGTCTGTCCTTTCACCGTTGACATTATTATTATTGCCATTTAGGGATGGGCATAATACTCTATACAAATACAGTAAATTGATAGTTTGTCAGTGATTATTCTGTAGCCTTATCACTGAGACATCTATACTTGTTATATCATCTGTTTGTATAAAGTCGTTCAGCACGACTTATTGTGATTATTCAGGCATTTACTAAATTAATAAACTAAAAACAAACATTTTCACCTTGTTTAATCTTTAAAAGATTTCCAAAACTTAAATTCCAGAAAATTGACAGACACACAATTTACACTATATCAGTATGTATCAGTGTCATGATATACAATTACATATGCTGTAATACAGGGTTTTTCAAGGTTTTTCAGGCAAAGGCACATTATTGTAGGCCGAGTTTAGGATTCAACAGGATTTTATACAATATATGTAGTAGGGGCCCTGCACTGTGTAGGGCAGCCTATAGTGCTAGCTCACATGATTGCACAAGGGTTCATCTGTAGCATCATCAATGTTGTCGTATTATTTTTGCAAATTTTTGCCAGTTTATCTAATAATATATTGGATTCTAGTTAATGTGTATTTTCAGACATATTTTAAGTTTTGAAAAAAATAATACAATGAGCAATAATCTGGCGGCACTCCGCTCTAACTGTGAAAACTCCCTGAGGTTGTGGACCCCCTGGCTATACACACAGGCTGCAATAGATCACCCAAATCACCCACCTCTTGTCATCTTGTTATGAAGTCTTGAGTTGTTATGAATAATGGAAACATGTATTGCCATGAGGTTATATTCTTAATTAGACTCTAGGAACAAATAGCTGCTGTGATGCAAAGCAAGTGGGCAGTCAGTCAAACAAAGTAAGGGTTCATGGTTCTCATTGGAAGTAGGTTAAAGTAGGTTATAGTGAAAATCTGTGTACAGTCACGATTGGAACTGTGGTGTTAATAGGATGTCAGCCTAATACAAACATATACCTGTAATGTGTGTGTCTGTGCATAATGGAGTTTGGCTTCCATCCTTCTTTCAGTGCCAAGCATCTGAGTCTAAGTAGGAACCTAGCGGTGTAGCAAGTCAACTCGACGAGGTCAGAGTACAGCACCACCAGGTTTTCTGTAATCTGCGAAAACAAGCAAATGTTTTGGGCTTTTCTCTCCTGGGTGCTCCCCTCCCTCTGCACCGCATGGAGCAGGGTTCATTTGAAAGGCGCTGTTTGTTAAGGCTTTAGCGGTTAGTAAGTGCTTCCTTTGTTTGGTGGGAGCGCAGAGACGGGGGGTTAATATCTCCCAGGGAGCACATACAAAGAGGGCCTTCAGCTCCCCTGGCCGGAGAGGGGTGGCTAGATGAATGAGGCCGGGCCGTGGGGCAAAGGTGCCAGGGAGGGCACGGGAGGGTGGGGATGTGCAGGGGACAGGAGGCAGGAGAGTCTGTGAGGTCACGAGGGTATTAGAGCGGTAGAGTGGGTTAAAAAGGCTGCAGGGGGCAAGAGATGAGAAGGAGAGTAGGTGACTTCTGGGCGGGAAAGAGTGTTAATTTGTCTTAAAACAACCACAAACTTTAGCAAAAGGCAGGCACAGTGTACAAAAAGTCAGGAAGTGGGTGATTACAGCTTTTTGACATTCCTCCTGTCTGTTTCCAGTGCAGGATAGTTTGATGCCCAGCGGTGGGGGTTTGGGGATATTAAGTGTTAGCACTGTTTGGAATAGCTCCCTCTGGACCCTGTGGTCTATGTGGTTCCTTTGGCCAGGTGCCACAGGTGGCAGCACGTGTCCAGTAGGTAAAGTGGAAAGCAGAGATGCAATCATGCAATATAAAACAGACAAGCCCTTCATGGCATGTGATAACAATCAAAACAGTGTGTAAGGGCCATCCACACATCCCTGAGAGACAGGGGGAGTGACAGATGAGGCGCGTAGTGGAGTGAAAATTGAATACATGTATTTCTGTCTCCATTGCCCTCCACATTCCTGCATCTGCATGGGACATCCAAAAGTGTGTGCATGTGTGCATTTCAGTACCGTGTTTAACAGGAGCACAGAGTTTCCCAATAATGCTTGATTGTGGAGAATCAGTGTTGCATGATGAAGAACAATGGGATTTCTGTAGTACTTTTGGATCAGATTGATGCTTTTATTTCATGGGAACTGGTGTGTGTTTTGGATTGCAACATTTGTTGGCTTAGGTCAAGATACAGATAAAGTTAAGGGAAGAGAACTATAGGGGAAAAAGTCTCATTTTCTGAATTGGGATTTGGCAGAAATAAATTTTCAGGTACTGATGTACAGAGGTTCAATAACCCAAGTCTCATTATTTTCCTGGGTGCTTTATCCTTTTCTGTTATGTCCGTCCAATAGAATAGATAATGAACAAAACTCTATTAAAAGTGCATGTTAATAATTACTCACAATGTTTTCCAGAAGTTGAGTTCATTCTCTTTTGTGTTCATTACCTTGCATTTCATTAGTTAAACTTCCACGCTTGCAGCATTGTAATGGTGCCTATGTCATGTTAGATTGAAATAATGCCAGCCCTGAATTATTGAGGGCTGCTTGTGAGGGCTTTGTTGACATCTCCATCTCCTCTTTTCTGTCAGAAACTCATTGAGGAGAGGGAGAGGGATCTCTCTCATTGAGCTCAACTCTTCCCACGGAACTCCAACTGGATTCCCACTGTGTCTTGACCGAAGCAATGGTCCCTTTGTGCCCGTCTATCAGAGATCCTCTCTCCCCTAGACACTGCCCTCTCTGTGCCCTGCAACCCAGGACCAACTATCGCCTCTCTTACTTGCTATGGGACTCTCATGACCACTTCAGCCAAATCTCAATGGGTTCACTGCCCACCTCTGTCTACAGTACGGCTAATCTCGTGGGAAGATTTGGGGATGTAGTGGTGTACAGTTACTGTAAGAGCTACAATAACTAATGTAACGGTATGATTTTATGAACAAAAAAACTCAAGTCAAGTTTGATGTACACTTATTGTATTATGATTTTTGCAGAAATCTCAGATCAGATCATCTCTTAAAAATGTTAAAATTCTCCCTTAACACATATAGATCAGTATCTGGACCAACAATGACAAATACAATAAGTAAGAAGTGGGCTCAACAGCCAGACTGGACCAGATTCAAGTATAGCCTCTGAGACCAACGTGGAATAACATTACACTACCGGGGTGATTTTACAGACTTTCCTGACGGAAAGATTGCTAAGTAGCAAACTGCTGTCAGATGTCATCAGCTCAGTCAGCCGTGGAGCTAACCGAGTTAGACAATCTCGATAGATGACTGTATTTCCTGCCACCGCTAGTTTCGAAAAGTTGTCTTCGGTCCCGGTTCCGGCCATGTTCACTGGAAGGTAGTCGCTGACACTAGCTCATTGCGCAATTTGTGATGCATAGCGGTGGGGGTGTAAGGCACACTCACTATTGGCTATTGTAAACGCCAATCAGTATCTACGTCAAGTCCCTATCTATCTACAGGAATTGCATACTTCTACTTGGGTAATGAATGTGAATACTTTTGACACCTCTGTAAATATGTGGAAACAAATATCTGCTTTCCAAGGGGCCCCCACGGGGACTCCAATCCTCTATTCACCTTCTTTTTGTCTCTGTTCCTGTTGACTTTCTTTGCTTGTTACCACTGAACTTTTTTTTTTTCCTTTTTGAATGTGTCACCATGGCAGCATATTCCCCCGAATGATCTCATCCAATTCATACAGCTTGAAATGTGCCGTTCAACGCTGATTCAAAGCAGTTCTGTGTAAGAATAATATTTATTCTCTTTAATCCCCCTCTCCACCTCTACACATTCCCCAGCCTGCAGAACTGCAGGAGTGTGCCAACAATAGCACCCCTCCCTTCTTTCATTCTCTCTCTCCCTAGTCATGTCAGCAGAATGGGTGGCAGGTGACATGGTATAATGATGTGTCAATATATGTATAGGAACCGTCTCAAAAGGGTGTTAAGTCAGTTTTAAGTGGTAACCTGGCTGGGAACATCTCGACAGACAGATGCACTGTCGTCTTCTGTAGATAACTAACTGTTAGAGATATTCATGCTCCGATTGAGAGATAGCACATCTGTGGGGATTATGTATTGTATAGTCTGCCAGACAAAATGGTGCTGAAATGTACCATTGGGTTTGACTGTTTTGCTTAGTTAAATTGATTTCTTCCAGGTGCATAATACTGAAGGGATTCAGTGAGTGATGTACCATACGTTTATTTCATTGTCATTTTTTTAAAACTGCCCTACTAATGTGGTGATGGCAGTAATAGATTAAGTTCTCAGCAAAGTGTTTCGACATATTGCAAATACAACAACCAACTCACCAAACATTGGAAATTCTCCAAAGACATCTAGTGACTAATGATTTCCACACCAGTGTTATTTTTTCTACGTTGTCATACAGTTATAGCGGCTATAATCAAGCCTATATTTACATGATCTAAATGTATCATGACAATTTGAACACACAATGTGATGATGTGAAAGGAGTCACTCGTAATGAGGAACCTTCAGGGAATTATCATCTGAATTTGTAGCTCCCCTCAGATCAGCCTATTGTTCTGACACACCAATAGTCCCATTTGTTCGACAGCCCCAAAATACATACTCTTCCTGGAGTTTTGGACCTGCAGAGAAGAACAAAGTCAGGTGACCTTTATCCAGTGGGACGTTTTTCTATTTTGGTATTTCAGAATAATGGGCCATCACAACTAGTATACTAGCTAGTACTAGCTAAAGTATCGTATATTTACCTCAGGAAGTGGGACAAGAGTGAATATTGGACTAGATTCGTCAGGTGGCAAGAGACATGACAAATGGATGATAATGTTGCCTTATGTGTACTTAATTTTGACATATTAAGTTAAAAGTGATACCATGTCAATGTTGTGTTGTTCCCACAACTTGTTTCCCTTGCCCCAAAGTACCCCCTCAGAAAGAAGATCTGTGTCGTGATTACATTTTTAAGTAAGTCAGCAATGATTGCTGGTATGAAACACAACATTACAAGGCAGTCTTCTTTCACCTCTTTAGTTCACTACTCCCTTCATTGCAACTGAATGCTGGCATTGGAGGTAATTTATGTACTGCAGAAGTGTCCAATATGAACGTTATTCCCTGTGTGTGAGCTGCATACAGCCCTTAGTTTGATATTTCATCACAGTGTCTTATGAAGTCATTTTCTCTGCTCAGAGAGATGGATAAAAATGGTTTTACAGAATAATTTCCCCTTCATTCTTGTGGTCAGAATTGCCTGGCACCATGAAATGGAGCATTTTACCATGCATTATGATGGAGGAATCCAGCATGTCTCCAGAATGAAGTAAACAGCTTTGAAAAGCAGACACAGATGCTCTTGTCCTCTCTCTCTGTTTCAGAAATCGTTGGCCCCACCAAGCAAACTTCGCTCAGGATAATTTTTCGTCCGTGATACAAAGACTTAAGTCTGTTTGGGACTCCAAAAGGAGTGAGGTCATTAGCTGTGTGGTCAGGGAATGAAAGACGAGACGAGGAGAGTGAGTTCACCGTGACCTGGGCTTGCCCTGGAACCCGGGACTTTTGGTTTGGGGTTTGGGCTGGGAGACAGGGAGAAAGATCAGCCCTAGCAGCACCGTACTCTCCATAGCTCTTGGCTCATTCATTGTATGCTAGCCATGGTCGAGGTTTCTTACTTTCAGGAACAACTCTTGATGCTTTTCTTTGTTCTCCTTGCCTTATCACCCACTCTTCATTTTCCCACTGAAGAAACATGAAGATAAAACACTTGCTAAGCTTGACCTCTTTTGCAGCGTAAATGATGGTAGCTAAAACAAAGTTTGACATTTCAAGAAATCGCCGCCCTTCATGGAGTACACAAACAACCCTGAGTACAATGCATCACACTTGGTCTGGGAAAATAATGCGCTGGAGGAGGATTCACAGAACTGTCTGTTCTGGTGTCATTGCAGGACAGAGAATAGATGTAATGTCTAGACCATAACCAAACAAAAACTGTGTAATTAGCGATCTCTCACCCTCCCCAGGATTTGGCAGAGGTGCTGAGCATATAGACCATGATCGCAGGTGGAGGAATAGGGTGAGGTTTTGTGAGTTAAGTGGCTGTCAGGGCTGTCATGTGGACATTAGCTGGATTAGTGTGATGAAATTCAAGGAAGAATCCATCCAGTCATTGTATTCACTATGTTTTTACAACTATTATGAAAGTTTATGAGGATTGTTTTAATCTGTTTAATCTGTGTTTTTACTTGGCTCCTTCTTAATGCACACACAGACACAAAAACTCACACACCTTTTACTCCTATCACTCCCACGTCAACACAGCGGTTCCTCACCTTTGTCCCCCCCCACCACACACATAAACACACTTCCCTCCCTTCTCTCCATCTTCCCTCTCCTACTCTAGTCCTCTCTTTTACTCTCTGCTGCTGTAAAGCCTTTCCGTGACTAGCTGTCATTAATCTTCCCTCTCTTGGGGCAGGATCTTGACTGCGTGCCAGCAAGCGCTCATACAAAGCCAAGACAGCCATCCAAAAACAGAGCCGCTTTTCTTGTTTCCAGAGCACCACGTAGCTCACACTCACACTGCTGCAGCCCTCGGGGCAACGCTGCTCCACACAACAAAGAAATGACTCTGGATGCGGCCTCGCACATCACACCTAGCCTTATATCCATACATTTAGATGCACACACACACACAGTCATGCAGGTGGGCCTATATGAAACCTATCCCTTTTATCACCTTCTCACACTGACTCTCATTCTTCTCATGAACACACATTTATTGTATGGATGCATGCATGCAGTCAGTGTGGTTTTGTGCTTGTATTTCTTTTTCCAAATCCTCTAACTTTAATGTTTTAGGCTCTATATTTTAGTATACTTTGTCACGAAGAGTCTCATTTCATTTCACTCATCAGTACCTGCAGCCTTAACAGCACCTGCAGCAGCTTCTGGAAGGGAAAAAAAATGATTATAGCTACTACAAGTACATGAGTCAGTCAACCACTGTTGACATTTGAGTGTGATATTATCAAACCATACACACCTATGCAGCATAATAATACTGTTTACAAGAACACCTAAAGCAAAAATGCTTTAAATTATTTCTCTTGACGCATGTAGCTCCACATTAGTGTTTAGTTGTAGACCGGCTCAAGTTTTTGTTTTTCCAGTCAACAAACAAAAGGATTGTATTTATTTACTCTTTTATATATGTTTGTATGTAACTTTTCAAATTCATATTTAAGATTTTTATTCAGTGTGCCTACTTGTTATTCTGCATTTGTCAGTCACCTGGATGACTCTTTGACCCAGAGAAACCATGGGTCACCTGACTGTCCCACTAATCTGCTCTGTGATCATCTCCGTCATCCTCAGTGTGTTGGCAGCAGACTCTGGACTTTGTGTCACAGCCATCACAATGCTTGCGGAGGAGAATGAGTAGTAATTTCAAGAGTTGCCCCTAATAAAAATGCAGATCGTTCACCATCATAAAGAGCTACTGTGAGGTTAACAGTCCATTGTTGGTGCTATAAATGTCAGTCAAATGAAAGAGATGAGAAAGAGAAAGAGGAGAGAGCAGGCGAGTGGAAATTTAGCCGTGTAGCAACACCTGTTCAGTGTGTCACCACTGTGAGCATATGTGTGCGTGCGCACGTATGTCTCAGGGGCTTACTCTTTCTTATGAATAGACTGGATCTTTCTTTATCTTCTCACAACCCTTTTTCTAAACCTGGTCCCCCTGGTTTCTCCTTTCCTGTGAGAAGAGATATTATGATCTGCACAATAAAAAAGAAAGAAGGGGCCACCAGCAGTGGGTGTATTGCAATATCTCCTTTTCACAAGTGCCCCATTCAACCCCCATCAACAACTCCAAAACACACACATGCTTTGCCCCCTTAGAAAACATCATCCAACCTTTACAAACCACCACCACATACTACTTAACTTAGCCACTTCCCTTTGCCCTCAGATCCTTTATAGCTCCTTCACTCCAATCTGAACGGACCACCATGTTTTTCCTCAACAGTCCCTCACCTCTTCAGTGATCCAACAGCAGAAACTATGCACGGTTTACACTTATGACTAAATAAACATAAAATGATTGTAATGTTGATATGGTTCTGAAAAGCTTTTCACTCTCTATGGCTTTACTTTTTGCTTAAACCCACATTGTCTTGCTATACGGGTGCACAGTAACATGCTGTGGGTGTATTACAGATGATGTGGAATATGTTGCAAAGTTGCTGCATGCTTAAAGACGTGTTTTTTTTTTTTTTTAACTGTACAATTGTCTTTAAAAAAACCCCATAAGAGATACAAATACTGGCTGTTTTATGGCTTTATAAAGTACACTGCTGTAGGCTTGAGCCAGTGTTTCTCTTTTGGTGTGTTTCTTTCCATATCTTTGGCAGCCATCTGAGAGACAGAATTGAAGAACACTTTAGAGCTCATTATAGACAGCCTTTCAATGAGTGTGTGTGTTTGTATGGGCGTATAAATCCACGCTAGTTCTACAATTTAGACAGCTGTTGTTTCTCTTAAGCACCAGGTATGTCACACACACACACAGTGCTCTGTTATTGTTTTTACAATCAGTCATCAATTAACAATAGACTTGTACCCTTCAGCTTTATCTTTACAAATCACTGTCTGCTCAAAGCTTGTGTTTTCATGAACAACTCCGCAGAACAAAATCAACATTAGGCATGTTAAAAGTTGCCATTAACTGATTTGAAAGAACTTTGATTGTGTCTGTTGAGGAGCTGAAAAGTAAAGAGTTTAGTAGAGACATAAATGTTGTCACAAGGCTTTTCAACAGAGTGCACAGGGCCAGGATAGATTTACATTAACTTGTGCATTCAAATAGGATTGTAATGATCCTTTCCTAATGTGTGCACTGATGTGCATACACTAAGTGTGTTATATTACAGTAATTGCTCTGACTTCTTAAATACAAAGACGACTTAAGCCCCATGTAATTACTTTTTTAGCAGAGGACTTGCTAATAAAACCCCAAAAATGTTCAGACAGATAAGTTCTCTTCTCTCCGCGCTTCATGTCCTCTGCCTTAAGGCAACAGTCAGTCAGTTGTATTTCATTGTGTTTGTCTGGAGGGGGAACACATTAACCTGCCTTGGCTGTCACGCTAGCTCCAAGTTGAGTGAGTCAGCGTCAGCAAGAGAAGTTGGACCTCAGCATACCTTTCTCACACATCAAAGGCAGGCTAAAGTGACTCCATACGCTGAGCCTCCGCGTCCTGGTATTCAGATATTCAATGCCGTTTCCTGAGCAGTTCTTTTGAGTTGGCACAAACAAAACATTGTAATGGCGATATAAGAGTTAATGCTAATCATACTGGATTTACCAGTCAGAGAAACTATTTATTGATACTTTGAAGTGGTTGTTGGATGTGTTACCTGTGGGTTTTACTTGCAGAGAAACAGAGAGGGCAACACAAATGGTTATGTTTTGTTCAAATGTCGCACAACTTGTGTTGCTTCCAAATAAAAGCAAAACAAAGACCTGCGCAGTGGGTCGAACAGCTTCCTGATTACTGATAATGGTAAATCAGCTCAGAGGTGAGGCTAAACAATGGCTCTTGTGAACTCTACTTTTAGAGGAATGTTTGGTTCTGAGTTGAGGATGAACATAACACTTGTTCCTCCAGTTGTTCCTTCCTCCAGTTCTTGTGAGAGCTCGTATTAAATGTCGGATTCATGAGAAGATTGTACAATAAAGTAGAAAAATACCTACCATGCTCCTCAGGCAGCATTCTGACCTGCATTACATTTGTCAGCAGTTTAATATCAACATGCAAATAGATGGAATACATCAAACTCCCTGCTAGAGCATGCCAGTAAGCAGCCATTGTATTCCCGCTCAACCCTGTCATTAGCTGGCTGGGGTGTGGGGAGCGCTGTTTACAAACAGCTGCCTGACATGACTAGAGAGAAAGTGACACACACGCAATGTGCTACAACACACCCCATACTTGTCTGTCTCTGCCTGCATGACTGGATGACATTTTCCTATTGATCAAAGATACAGTTTAAGTGTCAAAACAAAGCTATTGTGTCAGAGCATTGGAGCAACGCTCTAACATCCGCTTAAAAGAAAAAAAAAAACGCGGTTATCGAAATCATAACAATGGAACAAATATCATCTGTAATAGATACTTTACGTGCATCTATGGTAAAGCATGTAGCATGTTCCATTAAAAAATAAACTGTATTACTGTTTTATGCACAGGTACATTCACTCAAGTACAGGACTTACGTATATAGTACTTTTCACCAACCTAAGTATTTTGGTTTTATGCAGTTTTATACGAACATTGTACTTTTTACTATTACTAACAGCTTTAGTTGCTTTTCAGATTAAATTATTCATGCCCTTTCTGTCCAAAGAATGTTTCTCCAAATTAGTTGAATTTGAATATTTCTAATGAACTGAAGGATAAAGTGTTCCGTTATGTGTTCACAAAACGATCCTACTTGCTGAGCTAAATAAACTGTTCAAAAACCCTCTTGGATTAGCTGGAATATGCATCATCACAGAGCTGAAAACAGGCTGTTTTTCTCACAAGACAAACATATGATGTTCCATTGCTGTAGTGTAATTACCAAACATTATAAAAAATAGGTGAAATGAACTCAACATTAAACATCTACAGCAGGGAAATGCAACATATTATTTCAGTTGTAATATTAATCCAAAAACCTTATCTATAATAGTAAAGCATTTACAGACACTGTTTTTGCTACCTAAATCTTTAGCTAATACTTTTATACTTTTTGTTTTGAATTCAGGATTTTTACTTATAGTGGAGTATTTTCAGTGTGGGTTTTATACTTTTACTTAAGGAAAGGATCTGAATACTTGTCCCACCATTGGTTTTATGGATACATACTGAAATATTTGTTAACCACTTAATGTGGGTAATGAAAAGGAACAATGGTTCCTTCAGCAGCCATGTGGTACAAATTTGTAGAAAAAGTGTATTTCATCGTTACTTTGCCACGTTGTTGGTTTGTCTCCAAGCACACCTTGCGGTGTGAGGAAGGACAATACAGCTCTTTCACAACCCCAACCCAACTGTCACACCTTATATTCAGGACATCCACTGGCTTCGTGGACAAAAGCAATTGTTTCCAGTGAGAGCAGAGAGCAACAGATGAACTAAGCCTGAAACAACAAACACAGACAGGACACAGCAAGATTGAGTTGGGAGCTAAATGGAAACGGAGGAAAGATATGTGCGGATTGTAAACGTTGGGTGAACTTGAGAATTTCTGTTGTCTTCGTTTGGATCAGTGTTTGCGCCTGTATCGACGGGTCCAATGACAAACTGAAGTGGAGACTGTGTGAAGTATCCCTTTATTCTCCCACACCAATTGCTTCATATTCCCAATCAAACAGCCCCTTTGTCTCAGTGTTTTGTCCGCAACACGGGGAAACAGTGCTCTGCAACGACGAGACGCAGACAGATTATCTTGTTTGAATGGCTTTTCCAGAGCAGCAGAAAGGCCAGCACAACAATAGGTAACTTGTTGTCGGCACAACAACTCTAATATTCATTTAACATAGCTTTGTTGAAGGCTACCCATGGGGACTGCTTATGCTGGTACAGTAACTGTTTGTATTTGCATAATACACTCCACCTCAGCAGGGCAGCTAATTGGGCCGGTTGGAGGGAGCCAAAAGCCCCTCGATGAAAGAGAGCAGCGGCCGCAATTATCACAGGAGACACAACAATGTAGGGATTGAAATAATTTCTTTTATGCCTGCATGGGACATCTCTGACAGTCTGACTTTTGTAAATCAAGAGACTCATTAAATTCAAGCTGAGAAAGTAATCTTAAACTAGAGGAATCATTAAATCATTAGTATAGAGGAATATGTTTGGTAACCATGCAATCTGGATTTGTCTAAAATCCTTGTGCACTAACTGAACCCTTTTGTCAATAGGCAGCGCATGAGTATTTGTGCAGACATGCATCCATGTGTGGGTGTGTGTGTGTGTTTGATATTGCTAACAAGCTAAAAAAGATTCTTCTCTGCCCATACGTTCATTAGCGCTGATTGAAGGCATATGTGTGCTGCTGGTAACATTGGCAGAGAGGATTGTGTTTTTCTCTGCTTTGGACATGATGGTCGCCCATGTTGTGTCAGAACCAGTCAGACCTTCCCTCAGTCTTAGAGTTTGTGCAGTGCAGCTTGAGGGATGTGCGTGACTGAGACTGGCAGAGCTGGAGTCCACAGACCAGATTTGGACTTGTTTTATTACCTTCCCTCAGTGTTCAACATCTGTTAGATCACAATCATTCACACGCACCAATAAATATTTTGGATGTTATTCACACATATTGTCTTGGTATTTAAGCTGTGGTCGAAACCGTGTAGCAACAACACATGGAACAGAAAAACAGAACTTCTGGTTACAGAAGTTTTAATGTGATTGCAAGTTATTGTTGCATCAGTTAAGAACATGAATGAATCCAACATGTTTAACTTGGCACTTACTCTACAAAGATCATATATAAATGGATCACATCTTACAAGAGGAATTGTCCTGCTTTTGTAATGGTACTACAAATGTCTTTTATCAAATACCACAAACCCAAACCAAATCGTGCAATAGCTTGTCTATTTTCTTTTTTCATATTCCTCTAGAGAGGGGATGTTAGATGAAGTTAGTTTGGTGAGTTATTTTGGTTAGACTTGCACGCCACAGGGAGTTTTGAAATTTTCCCAGATTCCAGGACGTGAGACAAAAAATGAACTACAAAGCTAAACTTTCAAGAGCATTTCCATTATGAACAATAAGATGTTTTACATGAATCTTTCTTTTTCTTTTGGCACACTTAGAGTAGGCAGCCTTTAAAATCTCAGAAATCTGCTATTTACATGTCTAATGTAATGTAGTAATGATTAATGATAATGACACTTTCATTTTCATTTTCAATATTATGTGTATAGAACAAGTATGGCCCACTTCCTGTCTGTGTGTTTGTATACTTATAGAGCCTTTTTGAAAAGTATTTGCATTTCTTCTCATAAAATCTCAGAGGTCCAGGCTCCTGCAGAACAAACTATATTAAAATGGTTCCAACTACATTCTTTGGTGCAGCACAATCCCAGGATTTTAAAGTTCACTATAGGACAGAAAAGCACAGCACAAAAGGGTAGAAGATGCCTGTAACACTGGATACTGTTTTCCCATCAATCAAATTTTATCAGTCACACAGCAACAGCGAGAAAGAGAGACAAACCTAATAACCTCGATAGGAAACAGGTGCTGAGTCAGTGAGGAGAGGAATGTCAGAAGAATGGGGAGGGAAGGGTAGCGTGTCTGTGTGTGCATGGGCGAGAGAGAGAGGTGTGTGTATGTGTGTGTGAGAGAGAGTGTGAGTAACGCTGAGTGGAAGCCAGGGAGCCAAGGAGAGAACAAGGGGAGGAGACTCTCTGGGGATTGCGTGCGGACATCAAATGTTTACCTGTAACAAAAAGAAAGGGGAAGGTGTAGAAGGGAAAAAAAGGAGAGGAAAAAAAGGCCGTGGTTTACAGGGGTGGGCGGGGACCCAAAGCCTAAAGCATGAGCTTCGCACGCAACTTAACAATACTACCTTTATGAAGACTGTATTGCGTTAGTCAGTGAGCACACACACACATATTCATGTAAGATACCGCTGGTAATACAGACACTCACACACACACACACACACACACACACACACACACACACAAAGGAGGCAAGGAATTTAACAGGAATAGATAACTAAATGATTTCATTTACACTGCAGATTTCCAAGTAAAAACATGTAAAAGAGGTGTAGAAAGCCTTCGTGACTTCCAGATAATGGGATCAAAGAGGCTCGGACTCTTTTGCGGCCACACATTAAACACCAAATGGGACCAAATAACCGACCCCATCTGTGGAACAGCTGGAGTTTCTGTTTGACAGAAGGGGTACTTGTGTCCATCCAAGCTCAACCCAGAGCCCAAACTTCTGAAAGCAGATGTTCAGCATTCCCTCTCGTCCCCCGGACCCCCTCTCTGTGGTTGCCCTGTTCATTTTTCATCATAATTGGCCAACAAATCAAGACAAAATGAGAGTCAGCCTTTGTTGTGGAAACCGCAGAGAGCCCCAGTGATTTACCGACAGGCGGCCTCTCTCTCTTTCTCTCTTGCTTTCTCTCTGCGTCTCTGTCTGACTCTCTGTCTCCCGCTGTCTCTACATCTACGGTATCTTGGCTCTCCATCTCAAGGTTGCCTTATCTGTGCCCAGAACAAAAAGCCTGGAAAAACCTGGGCTGGTGTAGGACTGATAATAGATTACTTAACAATAGTCACACAGTGGGTTTATATTGAAAGTCTTGTAGTCTCTATTACTATAGACCTTTTACAGTAACACCTCTGATTTATCTCTGTGTAGGTGTGTTTATCTGCATAGAAATATTATTCATCGTGATACACTTTTAAACACAGACACTGAAGACTATTTCTACATTAGTTTTAACGTCCATTTAATGAGGAAATATCACATGTTGCTTTCATATAATATTGACTTGCTTGTTCTAATTAACCAAACACAACCTTTATCTTTTTGCCAGTAGTCATTTCTTTGATTGGAAGTCAAATCTGTCAGTCACAGCGCTGATTGGCAGCTTGCGTGTTAAAGGCAGAGTTATTGGGATTTAGCCCAGGGCGTCTGCGGTCAGCACAAATGTGTACTATAAATAATTTGACTCCGTATGTTGTGAGATTGTGTGAGTAGAGAGAGAGAGAGAGAGAGAGCTGCACACACACTGTGAGCTCAGGGCTTCCTCTCCTGTGAGCGTCTGCAGTCAGAGCACAGGTACAATAGAGAGCATTGTTCGGCTGGCAGGCCCCTGCGTGCCGGCTCCCCCTCCGTACCTGAGCACAGAGACAGGTGTATTTCTCCTAGTCACGCATAGCCCTGCCACACTCCCAGCTGCCTACACACAGCCTGCCACTGAGATCACACACGCACTCACACACCTAGAAGCTTGCCTACACCTACGTGCCGATTACACATACTCATTTACTCATTTTATTCCTTAGCCTTACCTTCAACTTTTACTAATTTAAATTTAAATTTTAACTTTAAACCAACCTTAATATCTACCCTTAAGGGATTTACAAAACCAAAATTCATATAATTAATTTCTAAAAATATATATACATGTACACAGACAAAATCTGCAAATCAATGTGTAGAGCTGCACACTCCTGACGTGCTATTTTCTTGCAGAAAAATTCAGGTAATTTCTGTCGGTAATTAGTTTACAGTGTGTGCTCTTTGACACAGAAACCCAATAAACCGAGGCACCTGCAGGTTGCAGGAAGAAATTCTCATGGTTACACCATGGTAAGTCTCCAAGAAGGGTGTGTTTGTCCAGAGAAACTCTCCCCTTTGCCCAGTGCAAGAGTGTGGTGTGAGGGAGGAAGGAGGAATGACTCATGCACATGTCAGTGGTATTGAACAGCCAGTCAAGGCCAAAAGTTCATTTAATTTCTCCTTAAGTGGGAAAACATGTTTGAGTAAACATTAGAACCCCTGTTGCAGTTTGACATCTTAATGCACAGTGACATGGGAAAGGCCGGAAGGGAGTGTGGGATAAGGGGAGATGACGAGCGCTCAGAATTAAGGAAGGGAACAAAATCTTTACCGTTAACACCAATCGAATGTTAAGAATATAGTGAGAGAAGGGGGAGGGGGGGGGTCATTGATTACATGGTTTCCTTTGAAAGAGCCTCCCTTCCTTAGATCTAACTCCCTGAGGTGCTGGAAGGAGTCCAGCCCTATCAGTCTCATAGCACAAGAGGATTAGCTCTTTATCCTGGCTGCTTCTATAGAAAAGAGGTACACGCCACATTATGTCTTATTATATAGAACAGGCACATTTTTTTTTTTAACAGTTTTCACATGACTAATCATCACCCACGTCATGCTGAAACCTCACCGTGACCCCTGTTTAGCTTCACTTCGCCCGTTCCCAAGGAGAGGTCAAAAACTTCACGGAAGTGGACATATTGGCCGTGCGTGAAATTACATGAGCTGCCAACATGGAATCCAACCTCAGGTTTCCTGGCTGATATTTACCAAATTAATTCTCAGGCGGATGTAGAAATAATAACACCCATGAAAAGTGGGAAAATAAGGAGGGGAAACCAAGTGTAGCAGCCTAGTGAGCCTGTGGTAGGGGCCATGCCAGTGAAGGGGCATGCTGTTTTTGGGAAATACTTGTCATTTCTCATCCACCCCATGGTTTCCATGACGCCACTAGCCCTCCACCATCTAATAACGTAGCTCACATCATACTATAAGATGGGTTCGGCCCTTAAATAGCTACATTATGGCGTTCATCCGTAACCTTCTCTGTCTTTCAGTCTCATAGGTCTCTTGCTTTCTATCCTGTCGCTGCAGCTTGGGCACTCAGAGCCACATAAGGAAACATTTGTTCCCAGTCTGGTTGAATAGAGCCTTGTGTTGGAGGTAGTCAAAGAGATACAAGGGGATAGGACATCCAAACAGTCCAACACAAGAGCTCTGCTCTGAAGCCCCTCTCTGTCTGAGCTGGGCCAGTAATGAATGTCCTCTAGTCTTAATCACTCTCAGAGCACACACTGGAGATATGACTGACTCCATTGTCCTCCTCTCTATGTTTTGTATGTTGAAAGCAAAAGTCGTAGAGGTCATCACTTCCAGTAAATATTAGATTTGTTTCACCACCACCAGGTGATCACTGTGCTACTTGTATGGGCTCTTTGGACGGAGTAGATTTCCATAAGTTTGTACTCATGCATCATCTAAATATGCGCTCAAAGCAATTTGTTTATGCTGTTTAAAAATATTTGATTCCCCTCACTCAGTCAGCCTTGTTTCCCCTGGATTCCTGATGCATTCCCCCCTTTTCCACCCATCTGTGTTAGCAGCACTCAGAATAGTTTTGTGCTCTCTGGATATGATTATCCTTGTCACACCAATCTGGAAAACATTTGTGTGCACATTAGCGCATACCTATGTGCACGCATTGGCGTGAGTAGAGACACGGAGGAGATTGGATGCACAAACGGGCACACACTTGCAGGCACTTGTGCACACACATAGCCAAGCCTGCAGACATGCATTCATTATACACACACATGCACGCATGCATATTGAGAAATAACGCACTTCCATTTCTTTGGTATCTGTTGTGTGGCTGAATGATTGCCAAGCATAAAAACAGGAGGAACTATTGTTGGCTCTATTGTTCATCACATTGTTTCAGATAAGAGATAATTAGCTCTTAATTACCTCTACAAGATAATTGCCTACTTTAATTTGGCCTTGATCAATGATTAATGAGTTATGAGAGCAGAATTTTTTTGCAAGAAGCGAGGTCAACAAAATGAAATTAAGAACATGTAACTTTCTTTCTTTCTTTCTTTCTTTCTTTCTTTCTTTCTTTCTTTTTCTTTTTTCTTTCTTTCTCAAAAGGGGAAAAAAAACCTTCACACAGCAGCCGTGGCTTAGGAATGCGAGACAGGAATGCTGTTGAGTTACTATAAAGGGGGTTTGATCACTGTAAACAATGTCTTTGTGTTTTCATCCCCAGCTCTAGTCACGCAATGCTCTGTGCACAAACCTCTAGCAACTTTTCAACCCCGGCACACAAGAAAGCCATCAAGTACCTGCAATTGACAGAATCGCGTGCAATTCAGGTACTCCTGGATTGTACTGGAGCACGGCCAAATGGGGAGTAAAGGAAAAGACGGAGTGGAGCTTCACCTGTTTAAAGTGCAATGCACACTGTGTGTTGTGATTGGAGTTGGTAATCAGTAATAATGGTGCAATGGAGGGTAAATCCACTTTAACTTTATTTATTATATTGCACACAATATGTTATGGCAGGGATTTAAATGATACAATTTCCTACACATCTATGAATTAAATGATGATAACTTACAAACTACATTAGTTTGTAAGTTTTACATATAGTTTTCTAAAAAAATAGGCTACATTTCTTACCTGGGGCCAAATTTTACCCACTTAACTAACATATGTATTTTTTTTAGATAATATATCAAAGCAAATGCCATGATTCACATAGTAATATACAATTTAGTGGGTTGTTCATCAGTTCAGAATGTCATACATAATTACGGTACTTATTCAAATGATTTTAATCCACATTTATATTATCTCTGAAAACAGTCAAACACATGATAAACCCATGAATTATGGCAACTGTCACATTGAATTTGATTTGTAAAACGTTCATTTAATTTGAGCTTCATTGAACCTTCTTAGTATACCGTGAATTTCATTATGTTCTAATTTTAGTCTTCGGGGCTGCACTCCATTCCCAGGAATCCAGTCCTTATTTTGACATTTAAGGGAAGCTATGATCCCAGAAATACAAGCAAGCCTGGAGGTGGTTAGGACATGAAAGTGTGGTAAGAAAGACAAGAGATTCATTCATGGGAAGGTGATTCAAGGCACCGACATCCCTGTATCTCTGCGCAGCGACAGATGATCATTATTACTCACTCACACTGCTCACACAGGGCTCACACGCAACCTGGGATCAAACTGACACATGATGAGTGATTGCAACAAGATTATAACAGCCTATGCTCATGACATAATAACTTACTTGACTGTTTCAGAGTTTGATAATAGTAATAATAATAGACGTTATCATAAAAAGTTAGATGAGTGACAATTCCAGTAGCACTTTTTATATTAGCAATGTTGATTTAATGTATGTTAATGTTGAATGAAACATTTCCAGTAACATGTAAATGTGGTTTACCTTCCAATGTAACCTAAATATTACTAAATATTACACAGTACTTTTAATTAAACGTAACTGACTTCTAGAATGTGTTATAGTATCATTCCATATAATAAATTTTCCCACTGTTTTTAAAACTTTTAATCTTATATCATTCTCCTGTTATTAGGTATTTGGCAGCAACTAAAGAAAAACTACACGTACCATCATGCCTTGCGCGCCTACGTTTGCAGAAAGCAGCATGTGCTGCGCTGTTCTGCTCAAACTATGGCTCAGTGCGGCTCAGGCTCTTCACGGGAGCACATCGTATCAACGACAGAGACGCTTGCTGGACTCCAGCAGAGACCATCGCTGCACTGGACCATGAGGAGGAAGCAGCTTATTTTATACCTCATTGGAAATAATCACACTGATCGATCTACTTGATTTTACCAAAAACACCAAGTTTACGCACGGATTCTTTGGACGCATTAAAGAGGATTAAACGCTGCCGTCACAGCACTGACACACGTGGAGGAGTTATTATCATTATTGTTGTTGTTGTTATTATTAATGGTAAAACTTGATGATGGCAACAGCTGATGGATTCAGCACTCCAACTGGGAATCGTCCTGTAGAATATAAGGAAATGCTGTCGCTTTCACAGGAGTGGTGTCCATTACTTCTGCTGTCCTGCTGCTGGACAAGCCGTTTGGCGGACAGACGAGTCTCTTGGGATATTTCACGTGTGTGGCCAGTGTCATAAATGGCCACTGCCGCGATATGGTTTTGGGAAATCGGATATTTGTCGTGGTGGATTTTGGCACAAGGAAAGGAATATCCTGGAATATATTTTGAAAGCGATGCTGCAGCAGATGCCCTGCAATTTGGATAATGACAGTACGCATCTCCTCATCCAGCAGGTATGTGAGAAAAGAGAGTTATACAACGTGTTTGTCAGCGAAATGTTATGAGATGAGTCAATTTCTGGCATTTTGAGTTGTAAAAGAAAAACGTGCTGCAGAGCACAGTGCTATGTGGGGTTTTCCAGAGGGGTTCCAACTTGGAATAACTTCACTTCAGCTGCTGTTATTTCACAAACGAAAGAAACAGTGGCTGTTTTGATCAAAGGTTCTGTCGTTATCTCTCTACACACCCATTTTGTCCACGTCTTCATTACCAAAATACACTTTACAATCAAACTCCTGTCTTATGGGATTCTTCAGGACTCTCGTCAAGTAATGTCTGAGCTGTGTCTGTTAGGGGGGCGTGTTCGATACAAAAAGCCTCGTCAACCCCCTGATCTGCTCCACACTTTCAGGTTCACCTGTTCACGTGTGTGTGTGAGAGCTCCGTTATTTCTCTGGGCTTCATTACGCGTGCATCTCTCACCCTCAACACTGACTCTAATTGATAGAGTTGTGCTAACGCACACCTATAACCTGTGCTTGCTATACACCTGCAGTGCCAGGTGTCCACAGACCACTCACAAAGCCACGAGCTGTCATAACTTGTGAAAGACCAGGTGCAGCAGAATAAACGAACAGAGTGTGGATACAGTGACCAACATGCGGTCCACCCACCTCTCCTACAGTGACTCCATTCAGGTGAGAGTCAAAGTTTGTCCACAAGAGGAGGGGGTGGGGTTGTGGCATCTGAAGCGCCTGTCAGTGCTACCCGACACATGGCATGTATAAGAGATCCACTCTATGCTGTGGTTGATACAGATTTGGATGTCAGGAATCATATGAGGGAAGGGTTTGTACTGGTTTTGCATGTTGCCATTTCCATCGTTAACGAGCATACTGTGATATAATGGCATGGCATTCATAGAGGGTGTGTGTGTGTGTGTGTGTGTGTGTGTGTGTGTGTGTGTGTGTGTGTGTGTGTGTAAGTTATCTGATGACGCTTCCACCTTCCTCTTCCTTCAGCTCTCTCTCCTCAGTCCTGTCCACTTCCATCGCAATGAAGAATTCCTCCTATTGTTGGGGCAGGGGGACAGAGCCCCACTATATGTCTGTATACAGCGCAGAGCACAGACCAAACCCCCCCCCACATACACACACACACCTCCCTTCAACTCAGCACCCCCCCCCACACACCCCCTCCATTAAAAATCTTCTCCAAACAAGACCCCCTTTCTCCACTGAAGAGGGACCCTCTGTCTAATGCCAAGTGACTCTCATGGCCAGCATTGACGGTGGGACACTTGCTTCACAAAAGGAGCTGAAGTGTCAAATAAACTCGGTCAGAGCCCCCGACACACAAGAATTCCTTTATCTGGCACCCTGGGAGGCAGACAAAGACAGACTTTGTGTCAGTGAGCAGGCCTTGACTAAACACTGGGGCTTTTTTTTTTTTTTACTCTTCTCACAACTTCTGCCTCTTCTTCCTCCTCCTCCTTTTGTTGTTTGAATGGTGAAGCGGGAGCATGTCTGTTGACGTGACCCCCGCTCGCCCAGCATCTGTCCTGCATGCTGCCAACATCACCACTGTGCTGTGGAGGCACCACATAAACACAGATACACCCATGCACGCCCATTCTCATACACCCTGTTCTCTTGCTCAGACTTCAGACATCAAAGCAGCACTTCAATAGTCTTTTTTTTTTTTTTTTGATACTTTGTTTATGTCTTGGTCCAGAGCTGAGAATAGCAAAGCAGGAATTTTCTTTCTCACAGGGCTGAGTATGCTGGCTGAGCTGTCATATGATATGCTTGTGGTGAACCGCAGTAGAGAGCCATATACACACCAGGGTCAGGCTCACTTAACAACCCTGTATTTACTCAACGTTCCCTTGGAACTTTCTCATCACTTGCACGTCTTATTGTCATCTGTTTGATACATGTTAAATAATGAGCTAACTTCTAAGCTCACTGCTTCTTCATCTAACAAGTTGTTGGATGATCAACACTAGTTTCCATCACCTTAAAATGTTACCTGGACAAATAGGTAACGCACACACCCTTGACACTAAACAGACACACACTCTTTCCACACTAATACAGTGATTCTGTGGAGCTCCTTGAAGTTAAGAACCTAGTCGTCTGTATGGAAGTGATCCCAAAGTGCTGGAAAATTACCTCATACAGCGTTGAGACAGCGGTGCATTAGCACCACTGAGAAAATGTTGTGGCCCAGAGCTGGTGCTGGCCGGCCCCCTGTGGTAGACATGTGCATCAAGCCCCCAGGCATGCTAATACAGGCCTACCAGAGAGCGATAGTCCCCAGCACAGTGGATAAAGTAAACAGATCGAGTTGCTGTGGTCGAGCGTGTTAATGGTGTGTTTATGAGCTTAAGTTGAGTGGTGATTTATCATGTCTAAACTCAAGCCTCACCTCAGGTCCGTGACCTTGATCGAGTTCAGTATCTGGTGTGTGTGTGTGTTTGTTTGTATGTGACATTACACACAGGTGACAACACTGACTGAGCAGAGTGACCTTGTGGTGAACTGTGTCTCGATGTCATGACCGTTTTCGACCACTGAAGGGAAATAGAAAGCAACAGGGACATGAATTATGCATTAATTACACCTTGTTTTTGTAACGAATGTGCCCTCAGCATTACCTCATCAGGTCTGCAGGGCACAAAGCTCAAATCGCAGGAAAATATCCTTCCATCATTAGTGTCAGATAACCTTTTAATGAGCTCCATGAGAAATATCAGGCTGTGAAAAATCCTTTCATATAGAGCACCATTTACACTGAGTTTGTGTGTGTGGGTGTGTGTGTGTTTAGAATGGGCTCTAAAGTTTGTCTGAACAGGAGAACTGTCATTTATTAGTAGTGCAGGAACAATGGGGAGCTTGTCTCCGGGGTGGTGGGGGCCAGAGGGGGGCCAGAGGGGGCCAGTGGAGCCAGGGGAGGGTGGCCTGAGATTGGGCAGCAGCCTCTGACCAAGAACAAGCCCCTGTCTGATGGAGAGAACTGCTGACCCTTCCTGAGTAAAATGGCACCTTTGTTTCGAGGTGTATGTGTTTGTGCCTATGTGTTTATGTGTGTATGAGAGGGAGAGAGGTTTTGAAAAGCTGTGAGCTCTGAGCACTGTGTAAAGTTTTGTTTTTTTTTTCTCTCAGTGCTTTGGTGATTTTCTGTCAGCTTCTCTTTGCGAATGTATTAGTTATCTGGCATTTTGTGTCATTTTGTGAGCAGTCATCTCCTCAGAATTTGACATTTTATAGATGCTCAATGTTTTGAATGTGAGCTTTGAGGAGATCACAAGAGGTGTCCACTACTCCCATCATAGAGCAGCACCACAACAGAGGAGCTACACAAAGCTATAGACCTCTGTTGATGTCATGACACCAGACCACAGCTCCAGACTAATTAGCTATTTTGTGTTTTCCCCTGGCCTGCTGCCACAGTCTGTGTGGTGCTTTCCTCCTACTGGCCTGCCAACAATTGTCTCCTCTCTATCTAATGATGCTCACGAGGAAGAGATGCTTTGTTTAAAGAAATAGAAAAGAGGAGGGAAGAGAGAGGAGGAGTAAATGCTGGTGGGGTAATGACTGCAGATTGCTGATTTCCTATCGGGAAACCACAAGTTACATGGTGGTGTGTGTGTCTGTGTGTGTGTGTGTGTGTAAAGGTGGGTGTTATCCTGCTTTGGGAGTTATCAGGAAGTGGGAGGCTGAGAGAGACAGACAGCTTGTGCTTAAGTGAGAGTGTGGCAGGGTACTTTAGAGGAAGTGGTGAACATGAGTGGGGGATTCTTCAAAATGATGCCTCTGGGTGTGACACTTAAAGCTTGTGCTCTTTGATAAACCTCCCTCTGCACCTGGTGTTTAGACCTAACTTAACTCTCCACCATGTGGCCTTGTCATTCCCTATCAGGTGGTAAAATCTGGCACACTTTCACTTCCCTTTCATTTAAATCCTGTCATCCCTTCTGTCCTTGACCTCCTGTGCAAGCACGGCCACAACTGAACTCTGCAGGAATATAGAAAAAGAGATGGAGAGGCATAGAAAGATGGGTGGAGGACAGACTCTTTTACTCCCAACATTCCCTCGATACCCACACAGAGCAAACAGTAAAGACACACAGTGCAGCACAGGGGCATCTCTGTCGGCCCAGACACACTCCATTCAGAGTCATCTCATAAGAGATGCTCAGAACAGGCTGAGACTCTGCTAGTCGCACTAGAATATGTGCAAGCGTGGATGGATTTGCAGTGTAGTGTATTCTGTAGTGCAGGGTTGACCTCACATGAACAATGCAGAGAAAGTGCATGACATTTGTTTCAGTTTTTGCAGTTCTTCCCTGTTGTAAAACTGTTATATCACTCACTTGCACGTGAATGCATGTTTTTTGTGTCACGCAAAATCAAACAAACTGATCAAACTGATCTTGGTTTTGCAATGCTTTAAATACCAGACATTCCTTCTCCTGTTCTCTCTCAAACTGACCTCGCTTGTTCTCTTCACGCTGTCGTTTTGGAGGGAAAATTCCTCCCTTTGTGTTCAGCTCTCACAAATGTCACATTCCACCGAACCTGTGACCATATTCTGCCTTTACTTTGCTGGGTGTGGGTCTCCATGGTAACACCACTGCATTTTCAATGAGTCACACCTACACAAGTTAAGCCATCCTCATTTAGCAGTTGGGTCTTTTTTTTCTTCGTCTTCATTCGAGCCACTCTTTCACTCCCCTTACCCTTTCTTTCCTTCTCAGTGGGGAGGATAAAGGAGACATTTTCAGTGTGAAGAGGAGCGTGAAATTTCCTACGTGACCTCCCCGGGACACAGCAGACCACCAGGCTCCTCGGACGACTGTGTGTGTGTGTGTGTGTGTGTGTGTGTGTGTGTGTGTGCGTGTGTGTGTGCGTGTGTGTGTGCGTGTGTGTGTGTGTGTTTTAAGTCCTGCACTTGCATAGCAGATCAGTTTGATGCTGACAGATTTTAGGGCATGTATGTTTTTATTTGCTTTGTTAAAAGGAGATTAAATGAGGTCAGGTTACACCCGTTTCTACATTCAAAAGTACAACTAAGGTGGATTGTTAACATTTAGAAGGTGCCACATAAAATGCCACATGAAAGAAATGGAGGCAGATGCTCCCAATAGGCCTGCATCATGCTACCACAGTGAGCCCCGTGCTTCTGACAGGCAGACATGCTGTGGAAGTGAAAGAAAGGCTGTCAGTATCTCTGACCAGAGACACAGATAAGCATACAGTGCCAAAGTGCTGTAATGACAGCTAAATCGACTGGAGGCTGTCCAGGCGTCAGGCTGTCATCACAGGGCATCACTCATTCAATAGACTGTGGAAAAAAGACAGACATTCATGTTCCTCAGTGAGCTCCTGCTGATTGAATTTTATAACACATTTGAGATGATTCAAATCTCATGACAAGCTGCATAAAATGGTTTTATGACAGGAAAATCGAGTTATATTTTGTCTTTATTTTGTAAAAAATAAAAATGGCATTGACAGATGGTAGCTATGTTGTTGTGAAGTCTGTGGTTGATGTTAGAGTGTGTGCAATTGTTAGACTCTGCTGCCGTTTTGTGGACAATGTAGGCAGTACACCATAATAATTCACTGGGCTGCATTTCCACTGTTGGCCACTCAAGATCTGTGGTGCTAATTGCAATCATACATAACAAACTTAGCTCATGATGGATTTTTCCCCAGTAAGCTGTTTGTCTTTACAAAATGACTGTGTAACAGTTAACAATGTTAGTGTAGCTCAAATTGAATCATCCAAAGTAATATAGAAAATAAAAATTGCTTAGATTTTAAATAATAGCTTTGCCAAAATATCCCAGAATATAATCAAATATATAATCAATAATTAAAATTAAATCTAAAGAAGGAATCTAATAATTGTTTAATAGGTTGTAGATTTAATCCCTCACAGACCATGCTTGTATGTCATGTGTTTGTGTCTACCGCCTACTTAACTCATTTCTAACACCAACTATAAGATTACTTTCAGAATACTACTGTACTTCTCACACCATTGCAAGGATTGTAAGCATGTCCTGAAACGGTGTACACTTCTCAGGTCCACATTTAGGTCACTTAACAGTAACTTGTGTCTAAATTCTATTAATCAAACCTTGAATATGAAACATACATTTTAGTTTATATTGAAAATGGAAAGTAAACATTGCAACTAAACCAACCAAACAGGACCAGAAATACAATGTATAACATATATACCACTATAATTATTATATTTTGGGTAGGTTTACATGTTGCCTTGTGAAGAGGGTCTGTTGGACTTCAAAAAACAGGTCACTAGTTTATAAAATAGGTGGAAATTGTTTCAACGTTTATACAGACAGACAGACAGACAGACAGACAGACAGACGTTCACTTTGGATGTTTTTATGTTAATATCAGTTCAAAAACAAATAAAATCTCTCTCACTGCATACTGTACATTTAAACTACAAAAGCATGCCATTTTCTTGAAACATCATTAGAGGTCAGAGTTTGTCCCGAAACTGGAAGACTCATTACTCATTGCATTACATACTATAACATGCAGTAGAGTAAAATACAGTGTTAGTTCCTCAGTGGCACATCTCATGTCACAGTGGACACAAAGTTATCTGTATTGTCTAGATTAGAACATATCTTGAAGTTTTCATGTACAATGCTGTCTTTACCTGCTTGCTTTTGGCGTGACTGCAGAGCGTCATTCTTCGCTGTGTGTACAATACTACCTTGCTACAGTTGACTGCATTACCCACAAGGTGTCACTCTTGCATAAGGCTGTGAAAATGTAGGCACTGACTCAACAGTACATAGAGCAGTTTTCTACTTTTTGTTCTCTCAAATAACCACAAATGATTTCAATATAAATGTATTATATATAAGATTGTCTTTAACTCTAATTCTGTTGAAGTAATCATACAAATAAATAAATATACTTGATTTTTAATCACTTAGCAGCTTAGAATGTAAAGATTTGGAGCATTTCCATTTTATGCCACTTTACATTTACATTAAGTCATTTAGCAGATGCTTTTATCCAAAGCAACTTACAGAAAAGAGAACAATCAAGGAATAATTTACACTTCTACTCCACTACATCTCACAATAGAGATGTAGTGGAGTAGAAGTGTAAATTATACTACATTTGTATGACACCTTCCTGTCCAAAGAAAAACCATTCATCTCCAACTTATGTCATTTTGAATGTTTCTAATAAACTGAATAATTAATTGTTCCTTAAAGGGTTGAGAAAATTGTCCTACTTCTTAAGATTTATTTTTAAAAACCCTCATGGATTATCTGGAAAGTGCACCATCACAAAGCCGAGAACAGGGCGGCTTTTCTGAACTGAATATGATGCATTGCTGTCGTTTAACTCTTCAGCCTAACAGTATATGAAGTAGTTAAAATAGCTCAACCTTAAACATTACAGCAGTAAAGTGCAACATACACAATGCAGTACTGACATTAATCACGAAACATTGTCTATGATAGTAAAACACTGACAGGGACACTTTTTCTGCAGGATGAGTACTTTTTCTTTATTTTTTTAACTTTTGATACTCTGATTAATGTTCTTTAGTACTTTACTGAATACAGGACTTTTACTTGTAGTATTACTTTTTTAGTATAAGTTTTGAACACTTCTTCCACCGCTGCTCAGCGCTTTTCTGTCTCTTTTATGAACAAAGGGTCGGTCTCATGTTTAAACACTAGATGGCAATGTGGTAACACGAAATTTAGTTTCCCCTCTGGAAAGTAAGAGCCACTTAGTATGTCGAGGTAACTCTGATCTATGGAGTAATGGATGTAGATTGGCATTATTATCTTCTTATTGCCCCTCATTCGTGCTCATCTCCCTTTGAAGATCAAAGTGTCCGTGTGCCTCTGTGTGTACCGACACTGATAAACCCAGAGTGAACTTCAATAAAGCCAACTGCTCACTTTGTACATCTGTTGCTCCTTCCCCTGTTTCGGTCTTAGTGGAAATGCTGCTGCAGCAGCGGAGTCATTTGTTGCGCAGAATTTCATGTTGATTGCTCAAAGTAAGCCAACCAACAAGCAATTTCAGAATAATTTTAACAAAATTGGGAATATAATTTGAAGTGTGTGGTAGTGTCGCACAGCATGAACAAACAGAGGAGCTAAAAAACAATGTGCACAAACAGCAAACAGCCATCAGCAACCAGTCTGGTCATGATACGGAAACTTGGCAAGTTCTTCAACTCTTTGTTGGCTTCACTCCTCCTCTGTGAACTTCAGACATTACAGAGCACAGAGAATGAATGAGAGAAAGATACAGGTGACATGATTAAGGAACAGGTGGGGCAGCTTATGATTGGGTGACAGTAATAGCACAAGTATAATGCCACTTACGGTTTAGTTCCCACAGGTGTCTTGTGTGTGTGTGTGTGTGTACGTGTACTTCTTTTGTTGAGCACATTTTGTCCAGGCTTAAATGGTAGTTATTGGTTATTGCTTAATGCGTGGGTTTGATCAGATAAAACTCACAAAAAGAAATGCTCAGACTGGTTTTGGACAACTCCCCATAGCTGCTGTTAAAATATAATTCAGCTCTATTGAATGAATTTCCTTTTGAACATTGAATATCACTGTTTCTTTTAAGATCTCCGTTTCTCGTTTTGGACGGCCTGGTCTTCCGTTTCCTCTCAGTGTGTACACTACATTGTTGAACGTTGACCAGTTTGCTCTCAGCAAATCAGATTTCAGAGTATGTAGTTATTCAGGTTCCCGTCAGAAGAAGATTATGGGAAAAGGTGTCATGGGAAGAAGCTGTAATCATAAGCAAATCAATAATGGGTGTATTGTGCAATCATGTGCACAGGCACGTTTTATGTAAACTTTTTCACAATGCACACAGTTCATGCACTTATACTGTATTCCAAGTGTAAACTTAAGGTATCGGTTAAGTGCATTTGTGTATCAGTACTGCACAGTGTGTGTGCACCTTAAACATATAGCCACACCTCTTGCACTTGTGTATGTCAAGTTGTCCGTGATCTGCAGCTAATCAGATTTCTCCTTTTGGGTTTGTCACTAAGAGGACTTTAGCCACCTTGAAGAGCTATGCTATGAAGCTATGCACACACAAAGAAAGGCATGCACACACACAGCCTTTGTAATATTTCATACACTGTGCTGTTCCTCTGAATCTCACTCATCTCTGTTTGTGCAAGTGTACACTGCCCACAGTTTACTTTTTTGGTCTTTGTGGAAAGCTTGTTGACATTAGTAACTCCGTAAAAACTCATTTCATTTTTGGAGTGCCATTTGCAAACCCACAACAGAAGTCAATGGTTGCAACATTTTTTTACCAGCTGCTTATCTCTTCCATCTCTTCTAAGCTCTCCAAAATTACTCATCTCCTCATAATAATCGATCATCTGAAGCCTTCAGCAGCTTTTGATAACAACTATTGCAGGCTATTCGAGCTAAAAAACCTGACCAGACGTGTCCAAGGCAGGCAGGTACTATAGAAGCTCACTTGCCTTTAGGGAAAAGATCCATGTTTTTCCCAAGCTGATGTTTATTGCAGACACTGTTGAGGCATAGCAGAGCGGGAAGAGTGAGCAAGTTAAGGTGGAGCTTTCATAGTGATAGAGAGGAGGAAGTCTTGAGTGTATATCTGTCTAGTCGATGGCGTAGGTAAACCTCCGTCTACTGTTCGAGTTAATCATTTACTCTGGACTCTCTGCCTTTCTGTACTTTGCAAGCAAGCAAGGCTGACTGAAAACGTTTATTCATTAGGTGCATTTTTCACTTTCAAACCTCAGAATGCATATGCTGGCTTTTGTACTAACCACATTTTGCAGCAGTGCAATAAAGCATTACATGGTGAGCCTTTCCCTTTAACTATTTCTTATGGTTCTGTGCTCCCTGTGGTTGACGTTAATGGGGTGTTGTTAGTGGCAGCAGCTCCTTTACAGGCTACGTACGTAGCACCCCCACCTCTCTCTGCTCGACACTGTTTCACCCTTCCACTGGGTAACCTCCACTGTAACACTGGGCCTCCTTGGGTAACATTGGCAATACCCCAATTAGAAACCAGGGGAAACCCTAGCTCAATGAAAATGAATAACTACGTCTTCCCCTTATGCCCCCCAATCGGTGGTGCAGCTCTCAGTCAGCAGCAGCCCAAATGGGGTGCACGTGTGTTGGGGCATGGACAGCTGTGCAGAGCGAGTCTGGAGCTCAACTTGTATTGTAGCTGGAGAAGACACATAGACACATGTGCTCGCACACACCAACACCAACATATACACACAAGGAGGACATTAGCAGCGGAGCGCGGCTGTTGTAAGCTTGGGTTTCAGTGCGGTGCGAGCCGGGGAGTTTGTGTGAGGTGGGTACGTATGTTTATGTGTGTTCCTCTGTTCGTTTACAAAGCCTCCACTCCTCCACTGTAAACGTTGCCAACCTAGCCTCTTCCAGACATCTGTCTCTCCCTCACACACACACTCCTATGCCTGCGCCACCTTCTCAGTTAATCCCCAAGTACACACAAGCTGCAACTTGAAACCCAAAAATCTGTGCATATTAAATGGGTGATTCACCACCAAACATAATTACAACTGTGACATTTCTAAAATCAGGTATTAATTGTGCGTTATGTTCACTGTGTGGCCCGTAAAGGCAGGGGAGGTATTGATGTCAAGCTGCTCTTACATGTTTACAGTTACTCAGAGGCTTGATGGAGAGCCCGGTGGCCTTGAGGACAGGGCAAAGGTCACTCAGGTGAGGTTGGACTTTTCCACTCCTTCCAGAACCACGGCGCCATGAATTAGACTTCCCTGTGCTCTGGAGGGCCGAGTCCGGTTGAACCAGGGAGAAGAGGCAGAGAGCAGATTGAGAAAAAGGTTTTGGAAAATGTGAGTGAAGTGGTCAGGGACCTGGTGGTTACTGATGGCAACTTTCCCTCCCGCCAGCTGCCAGCTTATCGACTTTAACGATGTGAGCGAGCGATGGCCAGTCCCTCTGCCCCCTGGGTCTCTGTGTCCTTCATGCCCGCCAAGGCAGCAAGAATGGCAGCAGCACACCAATAAAGCCCCACATGGTACTGATTGAGAGGTATTAAAGTTCCCTTTCCCTCACTCGCGTTCAATCATTCACTGAATCATGAAGATCAAAGACACTGAAACAGCCCAGCACGTTTGATAATCTTTATGCCTACTCAAATTGCGTCAGTGGAGGTTTCTTCAGTTTGATAAAATAATATGAACACCATCAAAAGGCTAAATTGCTTTTCCGATCAATAATTTTTTAAGTCAACAATGAACTTTTCTTCATTTTTTTTGGCTCGCTTCACCATGGGGCAGTGCAGGGCAAGATTATCTCCCAGCCACCCTCCTACTGTAATTCTCATCCCACCTTTCCTATCTCCTCCTCTCCTCCCCCCTCTCCTGCTCTCTTTGACTGAACTGTTTTGGAAGGAGCTCCAGGGGCAGCATTCATTTAAGAGTCAGATATAAACAGGCATTAAAAGGCAGCGTGGTCTTAATTAGCTGAAGCTGCTCATATGTTTGGTGTGATTATGTAATGTTTATACTTCAGTGTGTGTGTGCGTGTACGTGTGTGTGTGCGTGTGCGTGCGCGTGTGTGCGTGCGCGTGTGTGCGTGTGCGTGCGTGCGCTGTGTCGGGCCACCGTGCTAATCACCTAGCCTGAGTTTTATTGCTCTTTGCAATGTTGTAACGATGCTGAAGTGCAGAGACCGAGTCAGAAGAACGAGCAGACGCCTCACACAGTGACAATAATGACTCAGAATCGTTAACGTCACCAAGCAGCTTTTGTAGCACCTTTTATGTCTTACTTTAACATCACAAAATGATTTGTCTTTCCTCACAAACAAACATCTTCCAGAACCTCCCATAAGGGTTGATTAAATGTGTAACTAGGTTTTCATATTGGATCATTGTTTTGTAAAAGGCAAGAGAAAACACATGAGCTGCCAGGGTTTGTGAGGCAATGTGTTGTAGTGTAGTTTAAGCTGCAGTCTTTGAGTACAAACTGTACATACTGTCTGTGCATATGTGTTGGTCTGGGCCGGGGATCTGCTCGTCAAGGCTTCCTCATCCTGACCACAGTTTCTCAGGTCAATGTCTGCATTCTCCTGCAGTTATTATCAACGCAAAATAACTGTCTAGCTCCTCTTCTGGTGAACTATCTGTCCCTGTGCTGTGTACAGTAATGCAATGACATTTGGCCCAGTCATAAAGGAGCTTCAAGAACCATAAAAACACCTTATGATGTCTGGGTTTCTGTAGCCAGGCTATTAAGCTGTAAAGCCCTATTGTAAAAATCTAGATTGGACCGATACAGTTAAAGAGAATGCAGCAAAGATGAAAAGGGCCTCGCTTAGCCATACTTCATAAACCTACAGTGGGCTTGGTTTTACCGGTAAGCACACGGGAAAATTCTTTGAATTCCCCGGCCTCACACCCTCACTCTACTTTTGCCGCCTTGCAGCCAATACCTCTGGCTACATGGGCTTGTTTGTGGTGCGTTTGACGTCACAGAGAGATCGATGAGTTCCTCCTAAGGAGTGAGTTGTTGCTTTTCACCCTCCCGTTTGAGAAGATTTTTTACTTTATAGTTTGTACATTGGACTGAGCACGCAGATAAGAAAGTATGTAGGCATAGGCACATTTAGCACAGACCCAGCTACTGCTGTGTAGGTGGGCCAGCTCTCACGACGGTCTGACCATACTGGAAGCCATCCACATGTGTAAGTTTGAACGCACCACTCTCCTGCCCTTTTCCTTTGTCCCTCACCTCCTCTATCTATCTTTCTATAATTGTGTCCCAGACCCAGACATGTCCATAAATAAACGGGGTCTCCCTCTCCTCAACCAGACCCAAGCCATGTTTATGTTCAGGCCTGCGTTGGGGGGCCATCTGGACCACTAGGCCTGCCTCACCGCCTCTCTCCGGGCTCAGGTGGAATCAAGATGTGCCACCAAACACCAGCATCTGCTTAATGGACTAACATAGGCTTAAAACATAACCACTGGGCCATTGGAGATATATTTTTTTAACTTTTATTGAGGATTAAAGAATCCTTGACTCGTGTCCCACACATTTTTGTTCTAACACTTTGTAAAAACAAAACACAGTAGAAGTAAAAGAAAAACATCCAGTCGTGTGCTTAAAGTTGTTTTCTCATATGAATGCATACGCATTCATAATTAATCCATAATGCAAACTGTACCGTTTGGTCAGGTTGGCATAATCTTCCATTTCCTGCTTTACTCTTACCCAATCTGTAAAGAAAGTGGAAGAAAAATTTTCAAGACAGACAGTTGAGGAGATTTTTGGTTTATTTACATTAGCTGGATGTGGTCTCCTGGTCTTCATTTCATTTGGTCCAGGAGCCAGGCTATTAAAACTAATGAACACTTATTACCTCGAGTTGGATCCTGAGCTCCTTGCTAAACATCCCTTCTGTAGCTGTTTGTTTTACTTGTACCTGATTATTCAAACAGAGTAGTAAAGCATGTGGCTGAGCCTTTGCCTCTGGTCTTTACAGGTTGTCTCATAAACAGTCTGATCTATGATATGTGATTGGATATGAGAGCCACAGTTTTTATATAGCTTTTAGGTTTTTATAGCAAACACGGGTGGTCTTCACTTTTCTCCTCTAATCATCTTGGACTGAATCCATTTTTTTAACACATTTATTCTACAATCTGACGTCCTGTGTGTTGAGTCATCAACATTCTATGCCGTTACTGGAAAACCAAACTGTTTTAGTTTTTCAGCCTTTATTAACCTCGCTGTCTCTGTACATTTTATGTCCCTCGTCTTGTTTGGGCAAATGACAGATTTTCTTGCTATGCTCTAATCAAGACATCTGCTTTGCAAATGTGAAGGCACATGGAGACTTGGATTCCTCAGAACTCAGCTGAAACACAGTTTGGAGCATTGTAATATTTATTACTGCTGACAGATATAATGGCATGTTTTTGTGTCTGAGAATTTCATTGCAGATATATAAAAATATGCATTTAGAGGGAGATAGTTTTTGGGTTCAGTGAACTGCATGTAATTAAACTAGTAGTTTAACTACATTTTGCAGTAGCTTACTGGTAGTTTAACTATATTCATATTTGCATTGTGATTCACATAGTTAAATTACTTTTTTTTTGACACTTTTTGTGTTGTTAACTACAAACTAAAAACAATCATGAGCCATAAAAGTGAGTAATTCAGCTTGGTGCATCACCCCAACCTAGACTCTAATTTCTGGAAGCAGACTGATGGATATATACAAAACCAAAGCTATGCCTATTTTGAATAAGCTCTCATTATGATAATGCACTTAACATAATTAAAATGAAAAGATATGCAGTGTGTCGAATTTAACATGTAAAATCTGCCTTCAGCTTCACCTCGTGACCTTTTTATTTGGTTTCAACACCACCAGGTTTGCTTGCTTGATGGCTTTATAATTGTTTGCTGATCGCCAGGTGTCAGATTGAAGATTACACCGGCAACTGACAGATGCACTACCTTCTCTCAGTGTGTGTGTGTGTCCACATGCTTATGTGTGCTTATGTGTGCTTATGACAGCTTCGATGTGTCGCTGCAGATCATCGATGGCTATAGAATGCTGGTGAGTGACATACGAAAGTGTGTGTTTCTCTCTCCTCGCTGAGACCTTTGTGCTGCATAAATCAGCGCAAACAGCTTGGGTATTGTTGTAGAAAGGAAAGAGCCCTTTCTTCTGACTCCTCTCCCGACACTTGTGGTTTTTAATGTGATATGTGCATACGGAAAGCATGGTCAAATAAACAGCGTGTAAAGTTTCCCCCGTGTCTGTACCAATCCATCAAAAAGAGATGGAGCTCGACTTTCATCTTCCCCCGCTTCAACCCCACCAAAACCCCTCCCACTACCCTGCAGCCCCTGTCATCCCCAGCTGGAATTTCCCTGGAGTCAGAGTTGGCCATTTCTACTTGTCTTAACCTAATTAAACATTGTTAGACGGCATGCAACTTAATGACACCTTTGTTTGTGAAATACAAGATAAAAGAAATGTGCACTTTTGAGAGAAGGGGACAGAGAAAGGGAGAAAAGGAGACGAGAGGAGAGGAAAGGAGAGAGTGAGCTCAGACAGAATTGAGTGATAAGCCTGAAAACGAGAGACAGATTGAGGGAAGGACAAAAAAAACTGTCCTTTCCTGTCTGCTTTTCTGCCAGTGACATTACTTCTGCACCCCTGAGGAGGAAACATATCAGTTCTTTTCGCTGAAACCCTATATTGTGAAATTAAAAGGTACAGCTTCACTGGCTGCTATGTCTAGGTCAAAGCAATGGTTCTAACGCTCTTGTATTACATTTCACTTAACATGCTATCATTGTAAAAATCTGTAATTAGATATAGAACACAAGGCACCACACCTATAAATCTAGCACGATTATAAAGGCCTGTGTTGGCTTGATACTCGGACTCCACCTACGTCAGTGGCACAGCTGGCACTCTGACTGTGTGTGTGCGCGTGTGTGTGTACTCACAGGTTATACACTATATCAGTCCCTGTTGTACTTAGTCATTCTACAGCTTTGCTCTAAAGAGTTTGGAGATCTCACAACAGCACGAAACCTTCTTTTACAACCCTACTTTCCTTGTTTGTACTGAAAATCATAGAACATACTGGCAACTCAGCAAACAATGGAAAGAACAGATTAAAACGTTACAGCATGACGTGACGACAAAATATTTAGTGCACGAATGGGCCCTGGGAAGCTGTGTAAAGTAACATAAAGAAACAGAGAACAGGAGATATGTGAGCCAAGCACTGTGAGAGAACATGGAAGACAGGCTTATGGAAAAAGTTTCAGGTCCTCAGAGTGTCTTAACTGCAGCTACTGGTGGAGGAAATACTGAATCCTCTCTGCAGGGGCCTTCCTCTGTTTTCTCCTGGAGAGAGGGTGCCTCCAAAGTCCCTGATAGCATGCATTTTTCTTGGATGCAGCACAAAGTCTTTCCTCCTTCTCCCCACACATCTGAAGATGTATTTTTATCACAGAACACATGACAGGGGTAATCCTTTGGTGTCCTGCCCGCCTCCCCCCGCCCCAACTGACCGTTCACTTCCTCTTTTTGTTTTGCTTTCCCCTTTTTCTTTAGCCCCTCTTATCAGCTAATCCCTCCCTGTATAGAACCGTCAATTAAGAAGCTTAGTTGATAGAAAACGAGACCATTTTAGAAGCATTGAATGTGTGAAAATGCAGTGAAAAGATAGGTTGTGACTGGCCCTCCAACCAAAGAAAAGGGGGAAATGGAGCCTTTTTGTGGGGTTCTTTTACCAAAGGGGAGTCTGTGTCGCCTGCAAGAGGCTCAACACAAGGTGTTGAAAAGTGGAGCAAAAATCTCACATCGCCAAGTAGTTTAGAGCACGGATTTCTGACGCGAGCATCAGACACTTTTGTAACAGTGGTATTGCTGACCCTTTCTGAACTTTGTGTTGCACGATGCAGGATAAATGGCACGGCAGCATCTTGCACAGCAAACATGCACATACTGGGTTTCTGATCTGCTTATTAAGATTAGACACAAATGACCTGGCTTATGACGCAGCAAAATGGTGTGATTAAGAGCCATAGAATTATGGTTTTAAAGTTTTAAGCCGTCTACTTTTGTCTCATTGAGGGAAATTTAATTTCACAAGACTAGTTTAACTAGTAAACTACTTAAAGTTTAAGTAATTTAGTAATTGAATATACCTTTACACGTGTAATTATAAATGGTTAATGTTATATTGCATTTAGAATCACATCTTATACATGTTTCCTCGACTATTAAAGACACTTTTGCCAAAATTAGTAGTTCTGTGTGTTTGCTTTCATCATAAAGCATACAAAGTGATAACTAGCAATAATTTTGGTCGATCTTTTCTTATCCTCCTCAAACCAAGAAATTCATACTCAGCATACCACTTTTTCAGCAGTACAAGTACATCTAATCCACCTTAAGTTGAATGAGTGGCAGGCCATTTCTGCTGTGAAGTTTGAGATTCAGCTGGGGGTGAAAGAAATGCTTTCTGTGTACAAAACATAAATGAGATGTGCTTTGGAACAGACTCCTTGCTGTGCTGCTGGGAGAGTAGAGAAGAGGTGAGGGAGAGGGGAGGAGGAGGCGGGGGTAATTGCCACATTAAGGGGAAGGAATTCAAAATAAATTTAATCTCCCAATCCCTTTCACCCCCCAAGAGGTTTACAGTGAGCATGCTCTGTCTTGTTATGAGACACAAGGAGAGTACAGAGAGAGTGAAATGGAGACGGGGAGAAAGAGGGCGAGGTTCTGATCGAGGTAACCGACTGGCTCTCGACCAGGTTGAACTTGTGTGGGAAGGTTCGCACAGAAGGGGCAACTTTGTATGCAAAAGCTGTGTAGCCATCTCTAAGTTGCTGTGTTTGTATGTGTGAAGTAGCACTAATGACCTTTGCTGCCAAAGCCACATTTGCATTTACGCTTCTCTGCCGGTACCTTTCCCACAGTGCCTCACTCTGTAGCTGAATAGTGTCATCAAGACTCAGGAGCATGTTTTCACCCTAACCAAACACACTACACCAGCTAATTGCACTGACTGGCACATCTTCAAGAGAAGGAAGGAGAAGTGGAGGGAGTGTGGACATCATTGAAATCAGCTGCTAATGTGTTTGGTCAGACTTTAAACTTGCCAATTCCTGGGTCACGACAGAGGATGATTGAAAACCAGACGTTTAGCTAACCCAAGGCTTTCTTAAGCACACATTCTCCCTTGTGATGTCTTTGGGTCCCATTTTTCCATCAAATGGGGACTTGCTGAATAAGCACTTGCTGTCTCGAAAGTCACTCCATCCCCTGGAAATAACTTCAGGTGAGTGGATTGCCCAAAGCCGCGGCAAGGCCGCGTCAGCTCGTGAGGTGCAGAAGCAGGGTTAAAGGCCTGCTCGGATCTACTGTATGTCATCGTGTGGTTTGGGCTCTCTCTAGGACATATGGTGTGGTGTATTTTTATAATGTAATCATTCCTCCTCCTGCAACAACACTGTTAAAACTTTCTGCATGCTGGGGCAAGAATTCAGTCAAGAGCCCTGCTGACCCAGACACAGCAGAGCATAAACAATGGAGCTAGGCCCTTGGCAACACACACAGCGCACATGGACACACAACACCACACACTTTGCCCCATGCAATGTTTCTTGCTGCCCAAAAAGCTGCTTCAGTCTCTGCAGTAACCCTGATATTGTGTCTCCATCTTTTTCACCTCTCAGTTTTTACTAATTAGTTCAAACGTGGGTCATAGTCGCATACATGTGCGCCCTTTCGAGTGGTTTTATTAGTGTGGTGTGTTTACTTGACCAAATGTAACCTGTGGTATTCTGAGTTGAGTCATCTTCCGCTGCGAAGGAGGGATGGCGGGGTCAATTGGAGTTCTTTCCTCCAGGAGCAGTTTAAGTGACACTAATTTGGCTTTTGGCTAGTAAAGATAATTTACACAGTTGCACAAGCCCATAATTATAGCCTATCCCCATGCGTCACCCATATATATCTTCTCTTGTTACACTCATTATCAGCTGTAAATATCCTCTGTATGTAGTTGAAAACCAGTTGTCTGCTCCTCCTATGACAAGTACATTATTGTTTGTTTCCGGCGCTTCGGCTGACAAAATAATAATATTTCTCAACCAAGCAAAGACAAAGAAACACTCCTCACGTCTTGTCTATTCAACTTACACAGTTGCTATTTAATTGCCAATCCCACTGTTTCAAAAATGCTTCCTGTAGAAATGAGGAAATGTCACCCATCCTTCTGCTGTGGCATGGGAGAATTGGCAGCAAGACTGAATGGGATTGTCTTTGTTCCCCCAGCTCATTAGGGAAACACCAGCCTTCAGGGTTTCAGGGTGCTGACAGGCTGATTCGGTGTGATGGGGAGCCCTGTGCATGAACATGCTATCCTGCTCGGCTGCCGGTTGAACACTGTGCTCTGTGTTGATGGGCACAACGGGCACTCGGATCACGTTTCCAGCAGAAGCAGGAAGTGAGAATTGGAGGGTTCCTGTTACCAGGCCCCTTCTTTCCTCCCGGTCCTACACAGAGCCAAACTCAAACCATGTGTGTTCTCACCCTGTGGACCTCCGCATACAGCCGGCCTGGCTGGCTGGTTGGCAAGTGCTGTGGTCGTCTGAACAACATGTGATCTCAGGAAGCATTCAGCCCTTCCCTCTTGCCATTGTTATTTGAATCCCTTCTCTCTGTAACTCCACTGGGTCTCTTGGGGAAAGTGGTAAGTGATTCCTCTCTGTGTCCGGTCTCCAAAGACACAGCCCTCCCCCTCGGAGCTTTCATTCAAGGTTAGGCACACGATGGATGTGATTGGGAAAGTACAGTAGTCTGTCCCCAGGGCCAAAGGTCATTTCCTGATACTCAAGCTGCCACAAGTTAACGAGGAGCAGATTAAGAAAGATGGCTTAAACTCACAGTGACAATGGAGAAATTAAGCCACTGATAGTTATGTAGTTAAAACAACATTATGTAACTTTTCTACCATAAAATAACAGATTTTAAATAATTTGATGTCACACTGACTTGGGCTGGGTTTTTGATGCCTCTGCCAGTCCCACTCTTTGCCCTGTATGCCTGCCTTGGTGATTTACAAAGTTTTCTGATGGACAGTAGAGTAAACTGTTTGAAACTTTAGCTGCTGTTAGCTCAGTTTGTTAGCCGGGCTGCCTGGACTATGGGCTCAGAGCAACAGGTAAGTGAAGACGAATTTCAATTCAATTCAAGAATCCAATTTTCACATCATGTCCAATTTAAGCCAAAAGGATACAAAATATATTTTGTTGACTTACTGCTTCTTTTGATGCATCGACATTTCTCTTTAAAGTTGGAAAATGGGCCTTAGCTCCCGTAACATTTCTTGCCTCCACTTTAAAACACATCACTCGCTTAATATGCACTTATGTACACACACTTATGTGATTAACAGTCGTAAAGAATACAGTCACACCTCACAGACTTAGCCTTAGTCATCTGCTTCAACACAAACATACTGTATCTTTGTTAGTTGGTGACCAAATGTGCACTAAAGCTCCCTTTGAGCATTGCCATATAAAGTTTATGTATGCTTAATTGTGTTCAGTTTCATCAAAGTCAGAATATTTTAGTCATTGGTGGCATGTTCTGGCATGGGAATACCCTTAAGATTATGTTGATGGAAAGGGAGGCTGTATGAGGCTGATTAGGTGAAATACGTGTCTCTGCTCTCAATCCTTCCACAAAATGGCTGTTTACAGAAAACACGGAGTGATGAAGGGATAATCTGTCGAAAATATATGTGCCACTTCTTTCTTTCCCTCAGTCTTTCCCTGTGTTACTGACTTTTCTGGTTCTAACTTTTTCAAGGAAGAAAAAGCTCACTTAACCCCAACATGATGGAGAGGATACATGCAAAAGAAATGGCTAAAAAATACTGATTATAACAGGGCTGCCGTGTTGGCATTCTTGCAGCAACTGTCAAGCCTTTTGTGAGAAATTGTTCAGGCCTTGCTCCTGCCTCGTTCCTCTCCTCTGTCTCATGTGAAAGTCACCCCAGCCACCCATTTTTTTTCCAATGAGACACATTGTATGGACACCTGTGGGCTGCCATTTCGACTGGGAGGATTGAGGGATGGGGGGCGTGGCATCACTGGCAGCTTTTAATCGAGACGCGTTGACTAATCGCCCAAGGATTAGCCTCTTAGACAAGGCCTCTTTCATTCTGACACTCCATTATACCGCAAAAACTCTGCATGGAGATGGAGAGGGCGGGTGAGAGTAAATTTTTGGGGGGATGGAGGGGGAGTACAGATGGCATACTGTACCTGGATGTGCTTTGTTTGATCATGCCTGAGCCCTCTGCATGTACACACACACACACACACACACACACACACACACACACATATCCTGGGGCTGGATCTTTCCCCGATTCTCCGACTGGAGACAGCTCTGCATATTTCTCACTGTAATCACGTAGAAATGTGAAGGACACCAGTCTACCCTTGTACTGTGCATTACAGCTACAAAAAAACAGAATAAAGCATTGCTTGATTTACTGAGCAACAAAACCATTGTATCATTTCACTAAATGCCCCTAAAACACTCTGTTCACCATACTGAATGAAGATAAAATGTTTTTTGGGAACTTTGCCCTTTCTTCAGCCCGCTTACAAACAAACAGACACATACACTCATGCACAGATGCGCTCTGAGTGAGATTGAGTTTAGCGTGCCGTGAATGGTTTGTGTATGTGTGTTTGGGAGTGGGCTGTGGACCTGTATATTGTTGTATGTAAATGAAGCGGGAAGACACCATCAGGGCTCTGTGGCATAGCTCGAACCTGATGTTGCCCAGACCCCTCTGCTGTATATTCTAGGGTTTGATGAGGTCATTCATAACACACAGTACATACAGGCAACACACACACACACACACACACACACACTCACATACAATTAGGCATAGAAATAAGGTAGAAAAAATAAGTTAGGCTTGCATTGTACAAGGTAGAATTTTATTTTATTAGGCTGAATATAATCTGACCACTCCACATGTGTTTTTTAATCACTGTATTGGGAAGGAAGATGAGCAGAAGAGGTTTGGTTTAAGAGATATGTTTATATATTTTTTATGGCGCCTGCCCATATCATTTAATGGCCGGTACAATGTTTCAAACTACTCTACTGATTTAACATTGCACTCTTACAGTACTACATCATCAAACTCCTGATGGACAGTTTTAAAAAAGGGGGGTCAAAATCAGTACAGCAGAATCAGAGATATAAACTTATTTCACACATTGCTCTTCCAAAACCTGGCACCCACATTACCCACAATGCATCCTGATAGTGTGTGTAGGTTCAGGTAAGCTGTGCTCAAGCAGAGATAGTAGCTTACTTTACTCCCCAATTTTTAAAAAAAAATGTTTGGCAATTTATCAGACTGTGTGCAGCCCAATCTGGAGCCACAAAAGGCTTTTCCTATATGCAGTACTCCTCAAGGCCTTTAATTTGATGTATAAAATCGGTGGAGTTCCCCTTTAACACAGATTTGACAAATTGTGAGATTACCCTTTAAGGGAGACAGAAATGAATCCCAAGATCTATTAGAAAAGCAGAATTAAATTTCCAGTGAAGAGGGCGTCTGTTATCTTTGCTCAGTTACTGCCATGACTACGTGCTCTGCAAATGGCTGCTTCCAACTACTTTAAATTTCATACACAAAACAGCGTGCTGTAGTTTGTAAAAGTATTTCATGCTCAAGCTCTGTGTGTAAGAGAAAACATTGATATTCTAGCTAATCTGCTTTGGCTAGTATTTGAGGCCTGTAAGGTGTGACATGCTGTTTTTCTGGATTCTCCATTAGCACAGTTTGCTCCTAAAGCCTGTGAGTTTCAGGTTTCACACACCTATCAGAGTAACCTGCAACACACTAAGCTCTCTCTGAATAGGACACGGTGTAGAACAAGCACAGGCCCAAAACAACCTTGTAACATGACAAAGGAGGGCAAACACCACAGTGATTCTTGTCTTTTTCAAAAGCTTCTGTTGGTGTAGCACGTTCCAGAGGTCCTCCATTGTTCCCTCGATTAACTCTGGCTGAAGTGTCTATTTGTACTGAGCAGCCTTGAACCAGGAGGATGGGATCTTCAGAAGTTTTCCCTGTCTGATTTGTCACGGTGGCAGCTCCTGAAAAGGTCGTGCAAGTGTGGCAGGCAGACTGAGCTCAGGTGTTACATGTTTGCTCAGTGGTCTTGTGTGCTCTTTCAACCGTGTACACTCTCAAGTTGCCCTGGCTCAGGCAAACATAGATGAAGAAACATGCAAGTGGAAGACATTGTGGTTAAATATCAGACTTGTTGAATCGTAATCTGCTCTACCTGAAACTGGATTAGAGAGTTCCTTTCCTTTTGTTTAACTGTACCATTCAGCTTCTCAGAATCCGTTTCTTCATGCTGTGTTTGCTCTGGAATACGTACTGTGGCCTGTTGTTTGTCTAGTCACAGGAGCAGCCTGGAAGCAGCTGCCAACCTGGCTCTGCAGCTTGTGTGCTGGTTCACTCAGCTGGTGAGGAAAATGATAACAAAGGAAATAAATTAAATAGCACTAAAGCATTTGTGGTCGGGGAGATAGAAAAGTGAGACATATTTTACAGCAAATGGGAGGGGCAACGTAGAAGCTGAGGCTGCAGGATATGAATAGGTGTGTGTGTGTGTGTGTGTGTGTGTGTGTGTGTGTGTGTGTGTGTTAAAAGGCTGTTTTTACGAAGCACAGAGCTGGGAACTAAGTGTTTGGCCCTCCAGGTGTGTGTGCCGGTGGTTGTCGGGGCTTGCGAGGCCCGCTGCGGAGGTGGCTACGTGACAGCTGTAATGATAGGTTGTGGCGGGTGAAGACGTGTGTGTGTGTGTGTGTGTGTGTGTGTGTGTGTGTGTGTGTGTGTGTGTGTGTGTGTGTATGTTGCTGCAGGCAAGTGTTAGCTTGGCTTCTGACACACACACACACACACACAAGCCTGTGCACACAGTCAACAATGTACCTTATATCAGCCTTCACATCCCACGCAGCAAGAGCAATTAGACGCATGACATCAGGACGAGTGAGCACTTGCCAAGTGAGGAGGGCCAAGTTCTACAAGTCTGGGGTCAGATAATCCTCAACCAACCAGCTCTGTCTAAGATGCAGGCTGTTAAATCAGGTGACAGTGGGGTCAAGTTCAGGTTGAGTTGTAATCTAGCAGGTCAAGTGCCTCTGGCTGTCTGATTGCCTTTGACCTGCTGACTTAGCAAGATTTTCTGTGTTTTCTGTGCTCTTCAGGTTGCATTTACACCATGAATCAGCTAGTGTCTGGAGCATTTACGATAAAAACATAAATTGCAGGGAACAAACCCAAAGCATTGAGCTGAAGACTATTTTTGTTGTTTCGCCTGGTTTCAAGACCACAAGAAACCAGGCAAATCCATGGTTAAAGTCTCTAAACTACCAGAAATGCAACCAAAATTTGGTCCAATAAACAAGTAACTTGTGCGTGCATGTAATCTTTGGTTTTAAGCCCCGTTTCACTTGCAATTGGCAGTGTGAACAAACAAAGTAAACATTTCATCTCCCTAAGATAAACAGTTTAAAATTCACATTTGTCTCCAAAGTATACTGTTTCATATCCTAAGGTGTTTTTAGAGATGATATTTAGGATAACTGATCAGATTTTTTGGAACTAAAACCTCTAAAATGACTTTCTGCAGAAGCATCTTCAGATCAGCACTTAAATGCTCTTACGGTAGACGCTGAAGGCACATTGGGCTCAGCTCTGCAGATGTTTAAATTAGTTTCTCGTTTTATGACAAGCACATACCTGGTGCTCATTAAATGGGATCGACACACTACCCTCTCCTGTCATTTACAGTAATGTGCAAAGATAATAGTGTTGCCTGACAAAGATGCTCATTGTTGTGGCTTGCAGCTAGGCCTTGCATCTCGGGGAAACAGAACTTGCTGTGGCTAGCCACCCCACACAATAAAGCTCTCAGGAGGACCTTTTCAGTGCCGGGGCATTCCACAATGGTCTCACCACTTCGGCCGCATCCGTTTGCCCAGTTCTGCGCTTGTCTGTTTTATGATACCGCAGCATTTGAAAACACACACACACACACACACAGATACAAAACTGAAGACAGACAGGAGAAGAGACAACAGGCAAGCCATTGTGTTGTCTTACATATGATGGACTCGGAACTACTCATGTCTGCATGTCTGATCTTAAAGTATGAGCTGCGGTTTTGTGTAAGACGGTTGAGTTGCTGCTGCTTTATGTCAAGATGACTCTTTAACGTGTCAGCTACCATTCCACCTCTTAAAAGTAAGACACATAGGAATAATGACACAGGAGACAAATGACTTTTTAGAGAGTCACCAGTCATTCTAAGAATGGCAGCTTACCAAATGCTCTGGAGCAAAGTAATGAAAATTTACTCCATGGCAGTTGAACAGTGGGCAGCCGCTAGTTTGGTTTGGTAGCTTTTGTCCGCAAAGATCAGACGCTATTGTCAAGTGCGTCTGTATAAATCCTTGTGAGATTATTATTATTATTATTTTTTTTATTACATTTTATTTTCTCAATTGAACTCTAATGGGGAGTAGTTCAAAGAAGTGAAGAGGATATTTCCTGCTGTCTCAGGGCTTAGTGCAAGTTCAAAGCCTTCCAACTGTTGACAGCAGCTGGTCCTCTCAGGAGCTTCGACTTTGTCCTACTGTATAAAAAGCTACTACTCAACTGCTTTTGTCAATCCCCAACAGTACAACACTATACATCCCCCCATGCACTGTAATAGAAAGCTTTATGATTTAAACAGTATTAAGCTGTCTGGAGCGATATCAAAGCTCCCCTCTTCCATCTCTGACTCTTGTTGTTTCTCTTCTGTTCGTCTCTTTTCCAGTCCCAGAGACGGCAGTGCCCAGAGGCAGTGTCAGTGCTTATATTTGTGATTTTCTTGGCAGAGGAACAATGGTTTAGTTTAGGCAGTGCATTCCTGATTATTGACACACTGTGGTATGGAGAAGGATTAGTGAGCGCCTTGGCTTTCTGAATCTTCTGCGTTGGCTCGTGAGTAACACCTGGGTGTATCCATGACAACAGGCATCACAATGAACAGTGATTTCGCCACCAACCGGTTCGACAGAAAGTCTGTGGCGATGCTTGTGCAAGGAGGGTCACTTAAGAGAGCAGAAGTGGGAAATGTTTGCTTGACATTGCTAAATGCAGCACAAAGTGAGTCCCCGCACAAGCTCCCAGCTCCTGACAGATTTAATTTGTCCTACTCTTAAATAAAAGATAAATAAATAAATATCTTTATGCACAAGTTTCTGTTCTGCGAGATGAGTAGAAATAGTGGAGATGGTTTCTGCGAGAGGAGCTGGTCCCATTCTGACAGTCTTGATTACCTGTGTCCGGCTAGCCCACATGTGGTCTGTGGTGAGATGGCCTGATAGCTGGGACTGAGGCAGCATTGTTAGCCTACATGCAGTTTGCTGAGGGTCTCTTAATGACCTGTTCCTCAATCTTATCAGCAGGAGCCCACAGGACCCATATCAAGCATCCTGGTAAAGACTTCCAGTGACATCATGGCCTCTAGGGTATACCCCAGTTATATTTTCACCTTTGAGAACCTGCTACCTGGTTTTAAAAGGATGCATTAAGAAATGCATTGTTATAACTTTTTTTACTTTAATTACTTCCTCTCATAAATTTGCTCTAGCTGTGATGATGAATTGAAACCCAGAATTGGTTTCAGAGGCGATACCAAGTGTCATGAATAAAGTGGTGTTAGAATTAGAGTCAACTTAGCCTCACGGACGGACACAGTTTTTTGACATCACATTTGTTTGTCTTGTGTCAAAGAACATTCCTTGCATAAGCTCCATCCAGGAATATGTTGGTGAAGAATGTCAGCGTCTGATTGACTGGTGTAATCTGTCGGGTGTTTTTGCATTCCGGAAGAAGAGAAAATCACTGTAGTGTTCTCATAAACACATTTCATCTTGTGCTTTTCACTTCATTTATCTTTTAAATACCATGTAGAGTACAGTATGTGGGAAACATAATACTCTGAAGCTCTTGAGGAGCAGCTGCAGTGCATGATATCAGGTTCACATTTCTCCTTACAGCATTTCTGCTCAATTTTTAAGCTTCCTGGTCAGGATCAGCATTGGTTAATTACTTGTAGTTCATGTTTGTAGCTTCTTCCCTGAATGGAAGACAAACCTTGAGAATGAGCAGATATTGTAGATACGACTGCCTGTCGAGCAGAAAACAGTGTGTCTATATAAAGTTACTGCCCATACAGCCCAGAGGTGACTGCAGATTACAGCAGAAACTTTATCTCAAACTATTCCAACTGTGTTACTAACGAGCACTGATAAGTAAAGTATTTAGGGCATTAGACTACCCTGTCATGTGCAATCAGAGGTGATATTATTTGGCAGGCCAGAGAGCTGACAAGAATGCCAAGTTGGAGGAAAACCCATCAGTTTGAAGCCTATTTGAGTCACTGAATGTCACCTACCAATTCACTGAATATATTTTTACAGAATAGTTTTTTTCTGTATTTCTACCTGTTAACTTTTCAGTCAAGTTGAGTACTCTGAATCACACCATAGACTTGATTGCTTTTTTCACTACTTTTGGATTGAGGAAACCCACATAAAATCTAATTACATAACTAATTAGATGTCACTAACCCTCTAATAAAAATGATCGACCTGCTTATTGTTCTTAAAGGTCTTGTCAGTTTATCACAAACAGCAGAGACAACAAAAGAAATTCTAAACTATATAAAAATAGAAAAATACCGCATGTGGTGCTTCCGAAAATAGTGCATAACTCATAAAAGAAAAACAAACGTGAAATGTTCTTCCTGATAGCTGAGATGTCAAAGGAGACATGAGATAATTGGAAATGAGGGTTGAGCAGAGTGTAGAGGAACCGGACCTAGCCTGTTCAGGAGCCCTCTCCTTCACAACAAGTGGTTTTGTTTGGCACTGTCCCTTTGTTGACACTGTCAGGTTCTCATGCCTATTAGGTTGCTGTCGACAAATGGGCACCATGATGACATGCCCTGCACAACGCCACTGGCTGGGACAGTGTCATTGTCAAATGATCACCTGCTCGCTTCACTCGAATGGTTCTCGATTGCTCGAGTGGAAAGTTGCTCAGGCTTTTTGCAGTATACTTAACAATGTCAATAAAAGACACCTGTGCTGTTTTGTTATTATATTACTGTGACATGATGGCATTGTTATAATATAGTATGAATATGTACTCACAGGACACATCTCTCTGGGATTAATGTGTAAAACACATGTATTTTCTGTAAGAATATTTTTCTCCAAGTCATTCTTTAGGTGCCTTGTCATGCTGATGAGGAAGTCCGTTTTTTTTTTTTTTTATTTATTTTTTTCCTGATGCTTCATCTCTGTGTGGGCACTTCGGTACAGGCCCTTGTGGAAACAAAATTCCCCTGCCAATAATGAAGAGCGTTACAGGCTTTAACCGTGATCTTATAGTGTAAGGCAGCGTGGGAAGTTTGCTGAACTTCCTGACCCCACGCACCACCGCAGCACATTGACCCCCGTCACGTGACAAAGGAATGTTCTGCATCTTTTGTTTTAGCATCCATGGCACTCATGGAGTTGAGAGCAATTTTGCATACTATAGAATGATCACTAGCTTGGCATTTTACCTCCCCATTCTCCTCCAGTGTTATTCCCAAACAGGATTTGCAGGCAGCTCTCTCCTGCATCTTTTAAATCACTTCAAACGCTACTGAAGCCTTTTTTACTCAAAGCGGGCACCCAATCTAATGGCATCATTTGGGCCTGCTCACATCGAGAGAATCAAGCCCTTTTTTTCTATGCTTAAGGTTTTGTGAACAGGGGAAGACAAAAGGCCGGCCCAGTGAAGCGCATCTCTGCTGGCGGGCTGAATAGAGGGGCCCCTTTCATGGCTGTTTATGAGCACCCCTCTTCAAAAACACACATACAAATCACATCCAATTCTCCCAATGGCTCCTCTGATACGAGGATGATGGCAGGGAGGGAAGGGGAGGGAAGGGAGCTGGAATCTTGTGGTGCCTCTCACCCTTTTCATATGTTCCAGTTGATTGATTTCCACCCAGTGTCACCCCTGCTTTACTATCGGATCCATCAGTTTGTTTTCATAGGCTGAATCACATGTTACATAAGAGCAAGATGGGCATCTCTGCTGAAAACATCATTAAAATGTTTAATATAACAGATGCCGGACAGAAGGCAGAAAAAAGGCACCGTTATTAAACTGTCTGTTGCCTTTGGTGTTTCAAAATGTAAGATACGATTGATGGAGAGAATCATCTATCATGACACACTTAAGCATTGTGACTCTCGTGGTGGTGTGCATTAAATTATAAAGTATAAGTTTAAAGTATTTTCATCATCAAGTAACTGGCAGCTATTTTTTTAATTTTCAGGCAAGCATACCAAACATTTTATAGTTTATAGCTTTTCAAATATGGGGATTTGCTGTTTTCCCCTGTTATACATAATAGATAAATTAACTATGTTTGGGTTTATGACTGCTGTTTGGACAAAACAAGATATTTTAAGGAGTCAATTTGAAAATGTGATGGATATTTTCACTGTTTCTCATGTTTTATAAACAAAACCATAATGCTGCTGCCATAATTCTAATATTTTCTAAGAGTTGTTTAGTCATTTATTGTAGAAATTGTCAGAACATAGTGAAAATCTATTTCCCTGAGCTAAGGTGACAAATTTAGACTTTAGAATTGTTGCAAGTCTTTAGCACAAAAATGGAAAACATTGTAACTGTAAAGCTGTAGATTTATTGGTCAAATTATATATACATAAATAAACAAAAGCATTGAAAAATATTGTGAATCTTTCATAATGATCTTAATGCAACAGCCTCTCAAAAATTAAATTAACGTCATTAATTCCTCCCTGAATTCCATCCAGGAAATAATTACAATAATTATGATATTTTCATTATTTCCCATGATAATTTTCAATGATTAATGAAATTTAAAAAAACAAAAATAAAAAAGCCCACTCGGTAAAATCAGATGTCCCTCCTTGAAGTTTGCTCTGGCTACAGGACTGAATATGTATCTCTTTGATTCATGTTCATACTTACAGAAGAGAGAAAAAGAATTTATGCATATGCAAACTTGTGGATGCATGCCTCTTTCTTTGGGTCAGATAGGAAGGTCAGAGAGCTGACAACTGGAACACATTGCAAGTCGTCCCACTATGAAGTAGATCTTCTTGTAACTACCTTTTCCGCTCTGTGTCATATCTTGTTCAACAGGTAAGGTTTGATGGACAGGAGGAATGCAGGCTGAGGGATTTGTTTTGTAATGGCAGTTCATTCTTTGGGTGTTCTTAAGCAAACAGAGCGGCGCTATGTCCTGTTTTTTACGGGTTTCACACGTCACTGTTCAAACTTTCAAACAGGCTGGTCCCCAAGAGTACATGGACGAGAGCAAACAGTGCTCTAATACTTCACCACTCTGACCTTCTGCTAACTTGATACACATAGACTAACACACACACCTTTCTCTTATGCAGTTAAACCATGCAGTCCAAAAGGATGTGTGAAATGTTTATTTTAATCTAGGATTTTTGTGGTTAACTTGTTGTTCAACTGAATGAAATATAGCAACAAAGACACGAATGATGTTGACGTAAACCGAATCCAGCTTTTGTCTCACTATAGTGCTTTAGCCTTGGAGAGTAAATAATCTAAAAGTGTTGATCCACCTGAGCTAAGTTTTGGCATTAGCTTACAACTTTATAACAGTTATAACACAATTAGGAAATATCCAAATGTCTCTTTTAATTGGATTTAATGAATGACTTTCCATAGCCTACATTTCAGGAAATAGTATTGTTTTTTAATGTAACACTGGCCTCATAAATATGGGTGGTGGGTGCTATATGTCATGTTTGAGTAGCATATGAGTGCCCTATTTTTCTCTAATTGAGTGCTACTTAAATGTGTGTGGGTCAAATGCATGGAAAATCCATGGGAATTCTGTGGGAAAGTTTAAAAAGCCCATAAAATGATTTTTTTTTTTTTTTTCAAGTGCTCCCTAAATTCCAACAAAATGTATTGAAACAGTACAATGTCTATTTTTATTAATGGCATGGAAAAATATAGAGGAAACGTGTAGTGCTCCCCGGTTGGTGCACACAACCGAGTGTCTCAGGCTGATTTAGTTTATGTAAGCATGTGTGAAGTAGTTAGGTGCGTATGTGTCTGGACTTGTATGTCAGTGCAGTGTGTCTTTACAGTACTGCCAAGCTCCCTGCCATGTTGTCTTTTCATGCAAACATAAAGGAACCAAACAACACCTACTGCTTCTATGGATCCCTCTGCGATCATCTCTTTATGGTTCTTTTCTTTTCTGCTTGTTTTAAATCTGTCTCCGATATATGAGGCATTCCTTTGTGGTTGTGTAACATGATTTGAGGCGAACAGAGAGAGGGCGAATGAGACAGAGAGAAAGAGGGAGAGAGAGAGAGAGAGGTTTCATGTCCTACTGTGCACTCATATTTCTTAGCCCGCTTCACAGTTGTGGGTAGCTTGGCTTATCGTTGGCCTCCTCAGCTCTTTCCGTCATGCGTGGCCTACCTTAATCTCTCCTGTGTACTGTAAACCGCCCCTAATAACCCTGAACACGATTAAAGCAAACATCTTAATAACGGCCTGCCTCATTATCAACTCACACTGGGAAAATGAGTGGTTCAACCTCACCTCTGTAATCGTGCATATGTGACTTAGAAATAAACCAGAGAACAAGGCAACCTGCTTATTTTGTATCGTTTACAGAAAGAAAGAAAAAAAACAATGACCAATAAGCATGTGAGCTTGTTTTATTTTCTCATTTTAACAATTGGCAGAGTTGTGTTGGCTGTTTACATGTAGTAATAATGATGAATGTACCATTTGAGTATAATTTACTGCTGTATCAGAAAAGCAACAATGAGGGTGAGGTGCAGGATTGAAAGTAAGGTGTTGCTCTAGAGGGTGCTGTTTACTGAGGAAATGTGCTTTCCTCTGCCTTCGTTCCTGCTGCTCTCATTAACTCTCACTTTTTTTTTGCTTTCTAGAAAACAATGTTTTAAAAAGAAAACATCCAGACATCAGGATGAACAAGATTTAAAATGTTCTTTGATTTATTGCTGTTCCTATATATTTTTCAAAATTGATGTGCTGGATCAGATTCAACTCCCAAGGGAACATGAGACAGTTAATATATAGGTTATAATTGATAGAAAAGAAAGATTTCACAGTCTCTGAAAGTATGTGTGGTATTGTGCTGCGAGGCTTCTTCAACATGACATTACGCCATTGTATTCCTTCTAGGTGTGTGTCCTGCTCACCTGTGGCTCCCACTCCGCACACACACACACAGACATACAAATGCCCACAGATGTTTACACAAGTTTCACACACGCCAACACAGGTAGATGATGAGCTGTCAATCAGACCTCCACTTGCAGAAAAGAGATAGGGAAGAATGTGTCCGCGGTGATGGTTGCACCTGTGCTGTCTGTGGTTTTCCTGCGGCGGTATTGCAGGGTGTAATCCTTAGCATTGCCTGTGTTTATGCTTGTGTTTTAGTTACAGGCCTGATACTAGCATGCTTTAGAGCTTAGATGGGACTTCTGCTTCACTTACTCCTCAGCCTGGCCCAGGGGCATCCTCCTCAGCCTGCCACACACAGGCTCATCTCCGGCATGTCGGGATACAGTAAACAAACACAGTAGCTTTCTGCATGTGTCATACATCCTTTATTCACTTTATGTACATAGAGTCATAGAAACTTAAGTAAAAGCCTTTAATTCTTTTATTGGTATATATATATATATATCAAACTACATATATAATAATCAAACTACAGACTGTGTTCTGTTTAAAGTTGTTAAAGGTAATTCATGCTCAAACTGTGTTCTAAATTTAGAAAGTGCAAAGCCATATTTTTCTGTTGATTTGGACTCGGATTGCCATAATAGGATCATTTACAGGGAACATTAAATTGCGGTTGTTTCCTTATGTACTCAGAGTATTTGCAGAGGTCTTTTTTTGTTGTTTTATATGGTTTGTATTTCGTCATTGAGTGACGCCGGCTGCACCACTGAGGTCATGAATGGGGAGGAGAAAGTTCCAGTGCCAGCTACTGAACTCACTTTTTTTTTTAGTAAATATACTAAATTTAGAGTTCAGCCGCCGCCAAAACTTCGTCCCAAACTCCCTGAATGACACACCTTTCGAGAAGTGACTCTTAACATCTGCTATTTTTATCATCATCTTATTTTTTCCCTTTGTTTTTGTTCCTTTCTCTCTTTTTCTGACAGACACACTATAAATGATGGAGTCCTGTTTTTCATTTATAAGATTTGTTGGGTGGATTATTATAGAGAGGGTCCTAATTCCCTCTAAAGGAAGGACATGCTTCAGCAGTGTTTATGAAAACACTGTGCTCTGACGTGAGTAGCAGTGGAGAACCAGTAACAGGTCCACTCTGCTAACACACCCTCCTTGCACCGCTGCCCAGTAAAAGGTCTGTTGTAATGGTGGCATTTCAGCCCTTCAAAGTAAAATGGCCAATTGGATAATGAGCTTTGGTTTGCCGTGGGGAGCAGACCAAGCCATGACATTGCATAAACTCACATATGACTGAGACAAAAGCTTACACTACATAAAGTCTTGCCTTAATATAAGTACAGTATTGAAGCGTTGTGGTTCTTCTTCTGTATGATGTGACATTGATGAGATCCACCCGGTGCTTGGCTGTTATTTCTGTCTGTGACCCATTATTGTCAAGCGGCGCTTTGCTCCACTGTAAAGTGGTCAGTGTTTTGGAACCTGGTCCTGTGGGTTGAGGCTCTGAACCGTTTTCCATTCGTACCTCATATTACATGCTCTAACACTGTTTTTACCTAAATGAACCCAGCTGAACAAATGGGGAGTGAAGAGTTAAGCAGATATAGCAATGTAATACTATACAGTTGGAGTGTGAAGTGACGTTTGTCCTCTTTTGATTTTCTTTTTCACAGTGAAGGAATCCAAATTCTTGGAATGAGATGTCAACCTTTAATTGCTGCCCCGGGATCTTCTGGTGAGTGTATATGTTTCTAAAAGCGCTGCAGAGTCTCTGTGTTAAAGTTCTCTCCTGTAAACCTCTGCTATGCCTGTATGCCTAGCCATGTGTCTCTGTTGGGAAAGTTTAGTTGTCATAAGGTGATGTTATGCCCTTTTTTTGTCCAGTAGTGTTTTACTTTGCAGCTCCTGTGGCTCGCCCAGATGTGAAGGTTCTCACTATCTGTAACAAAGCAGATGTATGCCAGAGACTTACAGCGTTACTGTGGTTTAGGCTTATAAAACTGACGCAACTCCTGCTTCGACTGTTGGCACAACTGGCAGCCAAATGTTCATTATTTAGCTTAACATGAAAAATTTAGACAGAATACACTGCGTGATATTTGTTGTGGTTTACTTAAGAGATTGTTCTCATCCTCAAAATAGCATTTTAACACAAATCATTTAATTACACTGCTTTACAAAGCCACAGCCATCAGTACTGTTTTGTGACTGTGCTGTAGACTGCAGTACTCAATGTACTTAGCCTCTCTCCCACATCCCATCAGCCCTCCTCCCTCCCCACTGGTGCCCCCTGTCCCTTACTCCCTCTTTCAGCCGGTCCACCCTCTACCAACCAGTGTGTGCCTGTCAGCGTGTCACCCCAGGGTGATGCCCCTCTCTCAGCCCCTTGGGGCCCTTTTGACTCCGCAGCACTCCGTGTTTGCCCAATCATTTGGGAGCCGGATACAGGGATGAATTGTTAACTACAGCAGGTCAGCCTGTGCCCCACAACCCCAGGCCCTCTCTGCTCCCACCCCCCCGACCTGCTGTTGACTCATCTCCATGGCAATGGGGCAGGAATTTGTTTTCTCTCATGTGTCCGCTGCCAGCCAGCCCCCCCCCCCCCCCTCTCCTCTTCATCCTCTCCGCCTCTGAGCATCCAATCAAAAGGCAGCTGAAGGGAGTCACATGGTCAGGAAGTGTTGAGGGTGCATCCCACTGAGCAAGCCGTGCTGTCACTGGAGGTTTGCTCTGCTCTGCTGGGAAAGAAGGCCTTGAGGGAAAATGTGTGTGATTTGTTTGGTAGGAAAGTGAGCACAGTCATCAATGATTTCCTGACACACAAGCATGCGGACATATTTAAACATTCTAACGCACAAACAAACATGCACGTGCACACGCGCACACATAAACGCAAGTTTTGATGCGGCTATGTACAGATGTGCAACATATTAGAAAATACATTTCGTTTAAGCCACTTAAATCCTCCTCCTGCAGCCATTGTGATGGCCTTAGTTAAAATAATTCATTTTCTGTTTATTTTTGCAGTGCAATGATTAAGAGAAAGTCTAAACAGAGCGGGCCTATCATATACATTATTGTCTTGTACCAGACTATTACCATGCTTCAGATAGGACAGTAATACAGCACAAAGAGCCACTCGCGCATTCCTCTTCCTCTACTCTTTTTATCTTGAAGTTTCTCTGAGCACATCTGATACTATCTTTTTGCTAACACAGTTTTGCGCAGTCAAATTCCCATCATTGTCTCAACATATCGACCAGCTCAAGTGAGTTCATGTGTGAGTGTGTGTGTTTGTGTGTTTGCCTTCACACGCGTTATTAGCTTAGGGCAGGTGAGTGTTTGCCTACCTGTCTCTCCTTTATGAGGTGAGTGTTTGCCCAAGGAATGCACCACGTCCGATTTGTCATTGACTCTTATTGTTCAGCTCATCCAACCGGTGCCTTGAGGTTGAGTTGTGCTGTGCCCTGGCAAGTGAGAAATATGTGCTTTTCTTCCTTTTTTTTTTTTTCCTCTTTTGCTCAGTGTATTTGCACATGTTCTTGGACGAAAATGTGACTTGGTGGAAAAGTATTAAGGATGGTAAATGCATTGGGAGTGAAAATGAGAGGAGTCCAGACCTGCGTAGAGAAAAGTGGAAAGTTATTAAACATCATGATCAATGTCACCGATTTTCAGTGAATTTACTAAAGTTTTGATGAAAGCCAGAGTTTGAGCCTGGCTTCTGCTCCCCATTTGTAACTACATGGAGGGCTCTTGTTTTGAACCTGGCTCAGCTGAGATAGAAAATTACACAAGTCGTCACTCTTCAATTGTGCATTATGCGAACTGAAGTAAGAAAAAAAAAAACATAGAAGGCAATAGTATGACGTGACTGTGTGGAATTACTTCTAACCAGGGACATCCTGTAGACACATATGAACCCTGATGAGCAAAGCTGGCTCCCTCGCTTTGTGGTAATGAGGAAGCAAATTAATCCCTCCTACAGCACTTGAGTGATTAACAGAGTCATTACAAATGCCATGTGCAGCTTTTCATGTTCGGTCATTTCCAGGAAGTTTTAATATTTAATATTTAACATCTTAAATAGCAAGATTTTACTTAGCGTTGCATGATTATTTGTTTGGATTTCTCTGAAAAAGTTACATATAAATGCTTTTGTGGATATGAAGTATATATAAATTTGCACGCCAGTGTCTGTGTTTGTGCGGCTGTCGTTCTGTGCCACCATCTGGGTGGTCCTCACGGCTGGTTTGATGGTAATCCCCCTGTCCCATAAATCAGTGTCCGGGCTCGGGCCGGGAGCTGATGCTGTGTGACCACTGGAGCGAGGGGCTTGAGGCACTAAGCCGAGACCCCAGCCGCTGCCCTGCCCTGGCCTGGCCACACGTCAGCTCTCCACACCACCTTTAAAATAACTCGTCATGCATGGCTGACTACGGCCTCGGCTCCAAGTGCATGCGAGCCACTGGCAATATAAGCCACAGCAGAATTGGAGGGCATGCTCATAAACTGTAGCACCAGAAGATAAAGTTTCATGTAACCCGAAACAGTTTGTGACTACAAAACTTGTCCAGGTTTTTGAAACTTTTTCATTATGGATATTTTTCTTTTTGCAATTTTCAAATAAAAACATATTTACTAATAATACAATTTGTTTGTTCTGACTAGAGGCAACCTTAAAATGACTTCTGATAGCCTTCTAGAGAGCTGCTCTCAGTTCAAATGTTTCTGTCTGACTGAAAGTGCGAAGATTAAAGCCATATCTTAGTCTTTGTAGGGCCTATACCTCTCTCTGAGAATGAGGAGGGAGGATGAAGGCCTGTCCGAGCTGTCTGGCTTGCATACAGCTCTCCACTGAGCTTTTATCTAGGGAGATTGGTTGCAGCTCTTTCCAGACCCGGCTCCCAGGGAGTGCACAGTCCTGAGACCTGTGGCATTAATAAAGATAATGCTGTTTGGAATAATAACAGTCAATTCTGCCCAATAGAGGGGAGAGACAACAGACAGAAGTGTAGCGGAATACAAAAGAAGCCAAGATGAAAGGCTGAAAGGTAGGCCTGTGCACCTCTCTGGCTCTCTTGTGGGAACTGATGGAACCTATATCAACATGCTCACACACCAACAGCGTTGAGAGGGACCCTATGCCGATTTTGACCCTCGGGTGCCATGACGCAGAAATGTAATTTGTTCTTTTGTCTGCCAAGATCACAGAGGGAGAGCAGTGACTTGTCTTTCTTTTTATTCCTACTTTTTTTTCTCCTCTTGCTCCCCTCCGTTTCATTCTCTCTATTCCCCATTGCCTTCAGTGAGTGCAATTTAGTTTGATGAGCAGGTGGTCTTTTTTGAATCTCACAGTGCTTTTGGCTCCCACCTCTGGCGTGTGGTGCTTTCAGTTGGAGTCAGTCATGTAGGCCAGGATTAGAAGGGTGGAGGAGAAGGAGGAGGAGGTCCAGTAAGAGCCTTGGTATTGGCGACCTCAACGCCCTGCAGTCAGAACCATGCAGAGAGCAGATTGAAAGAGTTATTTTGCTGCTAAAGCTCTCAGCCGCACCCCAGATGGCTTTTGTGCAGGCAAGGGACATGCTTGGGGACAGGGTTAAAGCAACAGCGTCCTTCAGGCTTGGTGAGTCTCTGCGCTCAGCAGGTAAAGCGCCGTGGGCCAGACAGTTGAAAACGTTGCTGTCTCGGCACTTTTCCACCTTGAATCTAAACAGCAGACCAAAACAAAATAGGTGGATTAGAGCAAAGGAAAAACTATACTTCTCAGCACACCCACAAATGAACACACCCATATATACAGAGTGATATCAAGGCTTCCGAACATCCACCCAGGTTAAGACTTAGTAGAGCATCATCACATAAGATACGCTTTGTCCGCATTTACAGTGGACGCCCTTTCTCCTCTTTGCACTATTTCCTGCTAGCAGAAAGCCGCAGCGACCAAATTACAACCTGCTTTCACAGCTTTACCTTTGATCTCGGTTTCATCTCACACTGCTAATTAACCAACCCTGATACTACTTAAAGGTATTTATTACCATTAGTTTATTAGTCCAACATTCACTCTGCAATAATCTCCATAGTGACGCCTACATAAGCGATCAATATTTTGTCAATAATGCAATAGCAGGTGCGCTGCTCTGCAATTTCTCTCATGTTGACCTCCTTTTTGACCTTTTGTCATAAAGTACCTTATGTTCTGTCTAGCACAGTTCCAGACATCTTAACTGTGACTCATATTTTATCAAGTGATACCAAAAAAGTCTGGTGCTGCTCTGGTGTTCTGTGACTGTTTCACTGGTTTGTAAGTTGAGTTGGTAAAGGCAAGTTGTATCAAATTGAAACACGTTAGTTAAAGCCAACAGATAAATCTAGGGCTACAGCTTTGATTTGATTATTAATTTGTCAATTTTATGTATTCTAATTATTTATAAAATGTCAGAGAATTGTGAAAAATGTCCATTCGTTTCTCACAGTCATTGACTGTGGGTCCTGAACTCAAATGTATTTAATTTAAATTGATATGAAACAGCAAATGCTCATATCTAATAATAAAAATGGGGCAAAGTGAAGCTTGTTGTTGGCTAATTCTCAGACTCAGATTGTCAGACATCCAAAAATGTATTCAGTTGGCTGCCCTGATGTTTAATCACACTTCTAAATCACTGCCCGGGATATATTACATTGCGTGTAATCATATAATAAATTCAAAGTCAACATTTACTTTTAAAGAATGAGATGCGCCCTGAGGGGTAGTTTCCTAAATCATGATAACTCATCATATTTTGTACAAATTATTTAACCAGCACATTTACTATAGAAATGTTTTCTGGCAGATCCCCAAAAAGTTCATTCTAAATAAACAATAAGGGATCTCTTTATTACTGACATAATATCTTTGAACTGGCTTGACATGTACTGCCTGAATGCTGGATAACTCATTTGAAAATTACGTAGGAGTAGCTGGATATGTGTCAATCACTAAGAGATCGGTTAGGGCAAAATACAATTGCCACCCCACAGAATGTGGCTAACAAGAAGTCAGTGTCAGAGTGAATAATGTAGTGGTAACAAAATGGCAGTTTCATTCTGAATATCAAGCTAAGGATTTTGGACTGTAAATCAAAGCGGGAGGAGTGATTGGTTGGACTCCTCTGCTTGCCGGTCTGGGTTTTGTCCCCAAAGTGTTTATCATGTAGGTTTCACAAGTGGCCGCTTTGACTTACACTGATAAACAGCAGGGATTGGATCCAGACCCTGCTGGGTTTTAGCTGGAGCCCTGGGGCTTGTAAACCACACAGACTGGGAATGTTAGTCATTTGTTTATTATTGGTGATATTTCCCGACTCCTAATCCCAGTATGGATTAGCCTTGATGTGTTCCTCATCCCACCTTTTTCCACCATTGCAGTCCCTGACATTTGAGTTTTGTGTGTGTCAATGTGTGCATAGGCAATAAGCATACACACTTGCATGCAGTGGCGTGCTTCTAGGCTGGTGTGTCCACACATTAATGTGTGTTTAGGTGTGCACCATTACACATGTGTTGCTGAAACACGGATCTCTCCTCTAACTCCATCCCATGTAATGTTGTGATCAGTGTTACATGGAAGAGGGAAACTCCGTCACTGTGGCCAATATTTTATCCCATGCCAGGACATCATGATCTGTGGCTGTGCTTACAGCTGGAGGCGTGTTTGGATCGAACAATTCAGGGCTCCAGAAAGTTTTTTTGTCATTTTTTCTTTTAAAATGGAAACACCCAAAGAGCCTTATAGGAACCTATTAATCAAAGATGTCGAATGTCAATGTGGCGTCATAGGAATCGGAAATTACTGTTGTCATGAAGGAGGAGAGAGCGGTGCTTACGTGTCTGTCCCATGTGTTTTGAAATTGGCTGAGAATCACCTGGATCACAGAGAGGTAAACGGGGTTTACTGAGCAGAGCTAACTTGTTCAGTGTGACCTTTAAAGAGCTGATCCCGAACACTACATAAATCTGTTTCCAGTTTCAAAACACGACACACGCACATGCTTATTAACGTGCCATACTCATTCAGCCACCATGTATTTGTGGGTGAGAAAGTCCTGCAAATATGCACAAACACTTAAGCCATGCAGAAAATCTCTGCTCCCCGATTCTGCCCACAAACACATACAGATACAACAAATGTCGAGAGACTGATGTATACGTTACATAGACATGTAATTATCTTTATTTATGTGTGTGGGATTTGAGGGCAAAAGGTTAAGGATGATGCTTCATCATTTTTTTTTTTTTTTTGAATACTTGACTTGACATGATTTGGGGAAAAGACAGCTCAAGTTACAAGTCATTTTGCACATATATCTCTAAGCGATTTGTAAGTAAATGCCACAGCATTTGAACATCTTCATTTCCAAGCTGTGTTGATAGTTTTACAAAGCTGAGAAGTCTTTTTGGGCCCAATCATTAAATATTCAAAGAAACCTGCCATGTGTGTTTTTATTTATTTTTATTTAGTGTGTTTTTTATTGTGTGATTTTTATCAGGTCAAAGGTTGAGACTTAAATGTTATAGCTTTCAAGTCTCAAAGCATACATTTTTATGACTTGAAAATTAACTTGAATCAAACTCAGTAAACCCACAAACAGTGTCTGACCTTCCCGCCACATCCTTTCTTACCCTGCACAGAAAGAGGTTTTACTCACTGCACATGGAAGCTGTCCAGCTGAAGCAGTCACAGCTTAGCTTCATGGGGTGTTGGTTAATTGGCAGTTTTGGTAAGTGCAGATATGCTCCACTATGCATATCTTCCTCAATGTCCCTTGTAGTATTTGCCTTTTTAAAGTGTCCTTTAATTGGCTGCACAGTCACAGTCTCCTGCTTTAACCGTCCCTTGTGGTACCTGAATGTGGCCTATTTGACCCTGAGGCCCTGAGGCGAAAACCTCATATTTGGCAGCCAAAAGCAATGACCGTTGACCACATTTTCTTACTTTTGTTTTCAGTCTAACTCCGCCTTCACCTCTTTTTTTCTCAACGTCTGTTTTTGTCTTTAATATGAGTTTTGAAGGTGATCTTTTTTTTTCATAGAAAGACAGTTTTGGGCCTCTGAAAAGCAAGATCCGCTTGGTTTCAACACCTTTTCATAATCCTTACCTAGCCTGTGTTTGTGCGAGTGTCTGCCAGCCTCTGTCAGGCAGTTCTGTCAACATAGTAACATGCCTGCCTTCTCAAGCCCAAAGAAAGGCCTCAAATTTGGGCTCTAGAGGACCCTGACTAGTCCATCTGATAGATCTGGCCACAGCTTCTCTCTACACACCAGCCACTTCCAACAGGGCTGCATCAGCAGTACTGAAAGACCTGAGAGAGGACTGTGATCCCACCATGGGGTGTATGGCTGTGGCTCCGGCTGCACTACACTTTAATCCCCTTCCCTTTTAACCACAATGGAAAACATGTGCTTACTCTGTGTAGGGTACAGGCCCACCATGGGAGAGGCTGTTTACCTTCACTCTAAAACTAACATTTCACAGCTCCTTTGACCACTCCTGGTCACTACTACTACTGGGTTAAAAGGGTGATGGAAGATAATTTAGTAACATTTTTGTTTCAGACAAGATAATTCTTCACCTGTTGCTGCTGAATGGAACTGTCTCCTCACTTCTCACCCTGTAAATTTTGACACAGAAATTAGGTTTTTTTCCACAGTATGCTATCCAAGCCAGGAGGGTTGAGCTGTCTAATTTGTCTTATTAAAGAGCTGCTTGATGTAACTTTATTATGCTCTTAAATTGACATTCCAGATTGAGGTTTGGGTCACTGTATGACAGCGATGATTGCACCTCTCTTCTTCTTGGTGAGAGAATTAAGCAAAACTGGGAACTGTGCTTGTCAAAACTATATCCTAAACCAATATAATCCTCCATGTAGGATTTTTCCAGATGTGGGGAGTACATCTCATTGCTTTAGATTTTCAACACCCAGAACATAAATCAGGTCATGGTCCTTGTCCCAAAAGTTCTGTCCTGTGTTCAGTGGTAAGACAGTTGTTTCTGGTCAGGCAGGAAACAACAACAGAAAGATGCAGTGGTGTAAAACAGGAACAAGCTGCCACATGCCAACCCGGAGGACAGGAAATGGACTCCAGATGAAGATGCTACATTGTGGTTTATTTTACCGGTGTGTGTGTGTGTGTGTGTGTGTTTGTGTGTCATCAGAAATGTGTGCAGTAGGACTGACCATATGGCATCTCGAGTTACCTTACAGCATTTCAATACCTGGTTGCTTACTTGGCCAGCAGTTTTTTGGGGGAGTTTTTTTTTTTTTAATTAATTGATGGATAGCTTATAAGTGTCAAACAAGAGCCCACATTGCTCCTTTTGTCAGTAGGCTGTTTAGTTTACAATAACAAACAACTGCAAATCCTGCTATTTTAGATGCTGTAACCAGCAAATGCTACTAATTTTCATTAATTGCACTAAGGTATAAGCATAAGCCTGCAGAGACTTGAAACTTGCTCGCCTTGTTTTTGCTGTTGTTACATTTAACTGCAGCTTTATATAGACACAAGACTTTGTGCAGCAGCTGCCAGTGTTGCATTCATTCAGCATTCTGCCACAAAATCTAACCCACACAAAGTACTAAGTATGGACATACAGAAAAGGGTAATGCACCTCTATTGCTTAAAAGTTTTTGTTCAGGTGGTGTCCTTGAAGGCACCAAAAGGACAATATAACAATGTAACTTTGACAAAAAAGTTGTCGAGATTAATGGAAAATAAATGAGCTCCTGTAATATCCTAAAGCTTTGGGAGATCACTCATGTCAAGCAGACTGTTCTATATTTCTTTGGCCAAAACATGTAAATCCACGAGTACAATAATTTGTACCCTTCGTTGGTTCAGTTCAGCCTGAGGCTTTGGTGACTAATTCCCAACTCCTGGCTGATTGCACTGAATCCTGGCCTCCACAGGTGTGGCAGGTGATCTGAGGGATGAGTGAGCTCTTCCTGGGGTAACAGTAGCCCCAGCCAGCTTCCCCTGTTGCCCTGCCCCGTTCTGCCCTTTCCTGTCGTCTTATCTAAGCATCCAGTGCAATCTAACCCTGGGCGCGGTCCCTCGGCTCCTTCATTCCCCTTGCTGCCGGTCTCCATCGTTGGTCTTCTCAGATGTCACTGTGAAGAGAGAATGACCCGCTTGAGTTGAACTTGAGTTGGGTTGACTGACAGAGTCCTGACACCCCATTGTAGGCACAACTGTCTCAGCTTCCTGCCACCCACAACTTCCCACCCTCTGACCTCTATAGCACCAAGGGCAAAAGTAGCACAGACAATGAGCTACACAGCTGATCTATTTAGGATTTTGTTTATTATGATGAATGCTGAGCCAGCGCTGATTGATTTTCCAGGCTTGATAAAGAAGTAATTCAAGTTTCCTTAAAAAGTTGTAAAGACAAATGAGATTGAGTTGTCGGCTGGGCCAGAGGGACATGCTGATGCAGTTGAAGGGCTTTCTGATTAGCAGAGTGGAGACTTAATGTAGATCCTGTAGGGACAAGAGACTTGTACTTCCTCCAACTGTCTGGGTTTAATTAAGCCAACCAGTCCACCAGCAGCCAGCCAAGCAGCTTCTTTTACATTGTGACTTTAATTGAAAGACACAGAACAACTCGGACAACTGCAAATCTGATCACTGAAGCTAAAATGGGCAGATGTCAAAATTGTTTGCACTGTAGAAGCAAACATGGCACTATTTGCACGTTTTATAACTCTTACTGTGCTTATTCAACTTTGTACTTATTTCCTAACTCAATCACTCAATGGAATAGTTAAGCTGTTTAAAAAAAAACGCCATTGACTCAGGCAAATGTGACACAGTTTAAGAAAGAAACTAGTGTGATTTTTCTACTTTAACACATCAGTGCGTGGTTACCTGAACAGGAATTATTTGTGAATCATCTATCATTTGCATTCCTGCCAAACACACTATAAACATGTTTCCACATGTGCTCATTCCATAGCAGATCTGCCAAACAGCAGTCGAGCATTGCTGAAAGGAGGCTTATCACAGCCCTCTATGATTTTCCTTGACAAAGAAATTGTTTTGTTTTCTTCTTATTCAAGAGAATATGTGACCTTAGCTACACTCTCAGTATACAGTATACAGCCCATACACGCTGCATATTTACTGTGTGTTTATGTGCACATTTTGAGCCAGTATTTCCGGGCCTGACTGATACTGGCAGTTTGCGTACATGCACAAAGACGAGAAGGGGTAAAATCTGATTAAGCTGTGTGTGTGTGTGTGTGTGAGTGTGTTTATGTGTGTATTCATGTGTGTTGCGTGGACCTGAGCCTTGAGCTTTAAGTGTGTGTGTGTGTGTGGACTTGCAGGACTCAGCTTGGGGACGTAATCTGATTTGCAGAAAGGAATGGGTCGTTTCACATGACTGGTTTAAAGGACCACTGGCGCAAGGTTGTGCCAGTGTCCCTGACTGGTTTGTGTGTGTGTGTGTGTGTGTGGATGCATGCTTGCATGCTTGTGTGTGTACACACGCAAGTATTTATTTGTTTTAACAAAGTGCACTGCAGAAATATGAGCATTTGTTAGTCTAGGCTCCTAAACAGTAGAAATGGAGAGGTGTTGAAGTTTGCTATGCGGTTGAACAAACCAGAATGCTGCATTTATTCCGTTGTCTTGGTTTTAAATCAGTATCATTTGGGAAAGGTTACATGAAAGTAAGGCCACTGCTAATTAACAGTCGATTACACATCTGGAAAAAAGTACAGGTCCGCTTCAGACTCTGATGCGGGTTTTGTTTGCAACTTTCTGTTTACACATCTCTTATAATCAGAGCTTTATTTTGAACTAATGGACCATCAGAAATTATATCAAATAATTGAAATCATCCTATAGCCTCAGCCCTCTTTAGAGGACTGCTGGGATCAAATCCCCTGAAAGCTTTGCCTCTGAATCCTCTGTTTTTTTTTTTTTACTTTGTTTGTTGATGTCTTTTCGGGGTGGAGATTCTCGGCTGTTTTTTCAGAGCTGGATGTGGTCCATCATGTGATTTTCATTGGAGAGTGGCCGGAGGAGACGACCACAGTAAAAGCAAGTGAGCATGCATGAGCGTGTGTTTGTGTGTCATCTGGCCTCGTTAATAAATGCAGGTTTTTTTCCATCTGGGGTCATCAGTTGTGGTCATCACACACGTGGAGTGGAAGAGAGGGGGCCCTCGGAGGTGACGTTTGCAGCCATGTGTGTTGTTGGTGTGTCCGCGTACATTTTTAAGCATGCAAAAAACTTGTGAGTTGTTCATGGCTGTCTTTCCCGAGAGGTTCACATGTGTGTATGTGTGCGTGTGCTCGGTGTTTGGTTGTGTGTTTTCTCTCTTGTGTGTGAGGAGCTCATAAGCAGGACGATGCAGCGGGCAGGAAGCTCTGATCCCATCAGGCGTGTCAGCAGGGGCAGTTTTTCATAAGGTAGTAATCTCGCCACACAAAGGGGTGTCCAATATTAGACGGAGCCCCTACCCCTGAGCTAATCAAGACCTGACCAACCCTTCTCCTGGCTCGCCAACCTTCTAAACATTACCTCATCTGGAGGCTTAGCCTAGACACATGCTGCTCCAGCCCACTGGTGTAAATGATAACTCACTTAGCTCAGTACGATAACTAGAAAAACCAGAAATATAAGAAGGGATATAAAAGAAATGGGACCAGCACACAACTACCTATGGTGCCTGGTGCCAGGGAAAGGTATTTTAAAAGGGAGAGGAAAGAAAGAATCATTTTACCATGTCCTCCAGAAACTCTGGGAAGCAATTTGCCGGTATTCAGTTTCTCTCCCCGCCGTCCTGTTATTGCTGTTTTCCCCTCAACTCTTGGAGCCTTCAACCTGAAAGGAGGTTCTTAGGTTCAGGCTTTGTGTCACTCGGAAACAGTGCATTTGTTGCCAAGGCAACAGGTCTGGGACAGTGAAACTCAGAAGCAGAGAGCACCTTTGTCTGTGAATGGATGAAGAGGGGACTGAAGCTGTCATTGGTCCAGAGAGCACAGCTTCAGTCTTGTATCAAGAAAGCTATGATCAAAAAAAGTTTCTTCTTTCTCCAATATCTACCTGAACCTGTTAACCTTATAAAATAAAACCAGCATACCACATAATTGTAAATGTTACAATGGAAAAGCTACTTTGACTGCCTCCATTCTCCTGACCTGCCAGCTACTGCAGAGCTCCACTGAAACCTTAGATTAACATAAAACAGAGTGATCTATGCCGCTACTCCAGGTTTGGTTTCTTTAAATGTTCTGTGAAGATACTGGAGCAGGTCTGAGTCATGTGGTCATTATAAATCCAGGTTGACCAAGAGCCTTAAAAATAATGAAACATCATGGTAGACAAGTTGAGTAGGACTTTCCGGTTGCACTTAATTTGCATTTGTGCAGTCATCGACTCTGTAAGGTTCATGATTAAACAATTTAAAAAAAATTTTTTTCCTAGAACATAGAAGTCTGTCTAAATACATTTCCAGCAGCTGGCCCTCTATAACAGTAGTTCCCAACCTTCTTGACTTTTGTCCAGTTAAACTATACTATACTATGCTACTACTATCTATCTGTCCATCTATCTATCTATCTGTCCATCTCTCTCTCTCTCTCTCTCTCTCTATATATCTATATCTATATCTATATCTATCTATCTATCTATCTATATATATATATATATATATATATATATATATATATATATATATAGATAGATAGATAGATAGATAGATAGATAGATAGATAGATAGATATATAGATATATAGATAGATATATAGATATATATATATATATATAGATATAGATATATATAGATATAGATAGATATAGATATAGATATATATATAGATATAGATATATATAGATATAGATATAGATATAGATATCTGGTTGCACTCAGATCACCAAAAGAGTGATTTTGATTAATGGTTAGAGGCATGAAGTGGTGAAATTATCCAGTGCTTTTTCTGTTTTCCTATTCTGTTAATCATCTCACAATTTTTCAAATTTATTTTGAGATCCGACTTTACTCAAAGATTGGAAACCACTGCCGCTGTAACCTCATCATACCGATGAAAACCGAGGAAGGAACTGATTGCTCTCTCATTGTACTGTGAGAAAATAAATATTTGTGTTAATGCAAGTTTGGGCAGAGCTGGACTAAATGACATCTGAATCCTCTGTGTTTTTTGTCGACTTCTATGTCTACTCTTGAATGAGCTCCTCTCTGAATCATTTCATATCCCCATCCTTTATCTTTTTCAGATGATCTCAGGTGAGCACAGAGAAGAGCTGACTAATGGAAACATGATCTCAAGAGATTCAACAGGTAGGGATGACGTTTTTTTTTTTGTTGTTTGATGTTCATTCAGGGGAATATGTGATCACACAGCGCAGTCTTATTATGAACTGACAGTTGCTATAAACAACAAGAGTATGGTACATCCACTGATGAAACAGAGGTAGCAGTGCTAATTCACATGTGTGATGTGTGTATGTGAGACATGATCAGGGTGGTGGCGCTGGCTTCATGCCCATGTTCTTGCTTTTTTTTATTGTGTAACTCAAGTCATGACAGCACGGTAAAGAATGCAGTGGCACAGAGATATCACTTCAAACACGGCGTCTCTCAGGAGCCTCAGATCCTTTCAGTGGAACTGAATGAAGATGTGCTTTGATGACCCACCACAGAGTCGGTGGCCTTCAAAGAAACCTGTTGATAGGCTTGTGCGGGGCAGCCAGCAGGCTGAATGAGTGGTACTGTATGCATGCACCTCCCAGGGTAGCTGTGGGTGTTCTCAGTAGAGGTCAAACATGCTTGACCCCAACATGAGTAGTCTTTTTCTATAGATTTTAGGCTTGCATTTCCTTCTTTCTTCTTTTTTTTCCTTCTACCAGGTGTTCTGGGTAAATGAAGGGGAACTGTGTGTGTGGATGGCATGGTGCCAGCAGACAGGTACAGTAGATGTGCTGATGAGGGAGGAAGATAGGGGCTGGCCTCAGTCGCTGCCCGAGGCACAGACAGGCATACACAAGCAGGCGTAGACTCAGAGGCAGGTTGGAACCTGGTTCTGTGTGCTGATGCTGCTCTACGGGCTCTGCTCCAAGGTGAGGCATAGGAGAGAAACGTGGGAAGGGAAAAAACAGAAGAAGAGGGTATATGGAGAGACAGACAAAATCAAGCAAAAGGGTGATTGTTGAGTGGCGAAGCTGAAAAGGCATACAACCAAAATATGAGGGTTGATAATAGAGTGTTAACAAAAAGCAGTAGAGTAGTTGTATCTTAGCAAGCTGGGAAGAGATGATGATGTGTGAAGCCCAGGGGAAAGAGAAAGCAAGAAGGAGATTAAGAACAAGTACAAGAGTGAGGCCACATCCTGTATGCTGGTGGAACGTGACTCCCTGCAGGTAAACCCAACTCAGAGGTGCAGACAGGCAGAAAGAAGATGAGAAACACTGATGGATGACTACTTATCCTCTGACATGTTGCTCCTTCCATGGGCAAAGAACAGGCAGGACAGGCCTGTCCTGTCTCTCTGCTGCCATGACAACCGCAAGGCTGATTGGATGGCGTTTGGGGGCGAAATGTAATTTTGTGGGAGGTTGTATGTGCAAGCACAGGTAACACAGAGTACAGGTTGTTCAGAAGCCACCTACCTGCATTACCTCACCTTCTGACGTTGTGAAAGAAGCAGATGTTGATCAACACAATAATCCAGGTGCTGTTCCCGATATGAAACAATTTTCTCATCATCTTCCTTAACTGTTCACACACTTTAATTCTAGATAAAGGGGATATTTCATTTCTTTAATCATTGAAATGAGACGCATCTCTCTAATCAGGACTTTGTTGGCCTGAAGTGATACAAGGGTGACATCTTATTTCTGTTGTTGGACTGAAAAGTAGCTCACTCCAGCTGCACTGTAAGAAGACCTTGTGATCCATATCCACACTGCTGGAAGTAAAATACACAGGCTGGCTTTTGCCACCACACATAATGTGATAATTTCAGCTGTGGATGAGGCTCTGGGTGGTTCATCTGCAACTTCTTTATGCCAGTTTGAATCCTCAAGTTTTTACTTGTGGAAAGTCTGTGAAAGCAGCCAAATCCTATCTGTTAAAGGAATTAGGAGAGCAGTTGTTAATGTTGATCAATTTTGGGTGTTGTATGAATGTGATCACAACAGTTACTTTTAACTTTTTATTGCCAGAAAAGTTTAAATACCTCTAATTTTCTTAAGCATGCAAACATGTGTCAATGTTCAAGCTTCAAGTGGTTTTTGGCCTCAGTCAATCATTAGTTTCTGTATTATGTTTCTAGGATCATACTAAATCCTGGTTTGGACTGTGGACCAGCATCCCCTACAGCAGATGTTTGCTCCTGGCATGGCTGCGAAACAGCGTGAAGCTCCATCGCTGACAATCTCGCTCTAAGAATCCAGCGCCAGCAGTTTGGACTTGGAGAACCTGTGACATAAACTCAGCGGGACAGTGGAGTGTATTCTGCTGCTCAGACATTATGGAACAGATCAGTCAATCCTCGTCTGGAGAGCTGCTCGATAGGAAAGTCAGCTCGATGAATGTACATTTACCACAAAGGATCTACACATTGTTTGACTTTTTCTAAATTGAAGCTGGATTAATATTTTCCCGTAATATACATCTGCTTTTGATATTCACTGTTTATTCACGCTGTTGCTCATACACTGCAGTTGTGACATATACTGTGTTATTCTGGATACAGTATCAACAAGCGCTGGAACTGTAAATGGAAAATAATCAATCAGTTTTTCATTTTTTTAGTCCTATTTTTACAGACTGAAGACTGAAGCTCTTACACCAGCACAGTCACATACACAGTTAATAGACACTTGAACATTCCTTTGAAGTATTACTCATTTACTGGAAATGTAATGTTATTATATGACATCTCATAATTGCGATCACAAAGAAGCCATTGTAATGAAGGTGCTGATGAATGCAAACCAAAAACACTGTTATTGACATTTGATGTGACACATTGGCAGCATGTGTTAATAATAAGAAATCATCCTGTCAAGGTGTGTATCGTCATGATGATTTATGGTCCCTTAACGTTTGTTGCGTCTGTGAAATCCTGTCAGAAGAAATAATAAAAAAAGTGTATCCGAACTGATGCCCGTTTGTTTTGTCATTGCAGCTGCAGATCTGTGGGATTAATAACAGACAAGAGAATTTTATGATGTTCACCTGTGTGTATCTGCTGTTGTTTTGTCAGACGTTGGCATCATTACTAGTTAGGCTAGTACGTGCTAGTCTGCTCCAAGCATGACTATCAAGAGTCATCTAACTATTTTCTTAACTGCTCAGGCAATGAGAAGCAGAGTAAAAGAGAAAGTTAAAGTGGAAAAGGAAAAATGTGACTTTTAATGAAAATTATAATTGAACCTCACCGAGTTTTACTTCACTTATACCAGTGCGAATAATAGGTCAGGTTTGAAGTGATGTGCATTTACTTTCATCACAAGCTTTCCTGAAAAAGATTACATCATGGAAAATGTGTGCCTACTGAGTTTAGTTTCTATATACCGTGTACGTATGATGATGTTGACAGAGAAGTGCTTAATGTCACAGGTTAACACAGGTCAAACTTCAGGGGGTTTTCAACATGTTGTGGACAGAAATCCCCACAGCTTCATTCCAGCATACACTACAAATGCATTTATTGTTTTTGATTAGTTTAACTGAGTTCAACAATTCAGCAGTGACTTCCCATTCAACTGTCTTTCACTGTCAATTTCAGCTGTGATTCAATAAGGGTTGGTTCTGGGGGGGGTACGGGCCCTGTGGGGGATAGGACATGGGTGCGGGGTAGCAGAGTTGCTAAGGGGGTAATTATTCCTCAAGGGGTTGCTTATTGTTGTCTTTCTCTCTGCGATAAAACAAAGCAGACTGGGTTAGGCTCCATTGCAGTGTTCTGAGGCTTTTATTCTGCCGCTTGACAATGCTCTGACGAGTTGTTCAAAGCATTATAGGGATCATATTAAGAATCAAATTTGTGGGGGACGAGGTCATCGTCATCCGAAAAAGAAAAGGAGTGTGAAGGCCCCGGCGCTGATGTTTTGGAAGTTGAGCTTCATGACATCTTTATGGCCCTGCTTATGGTCAACAACATTAGCATGTCCACAATGGACTTCCCTGCTTGCCTGCCCCCCACCACCACCCCCATTTTTTTTCTCCTCCGCTTTTTCTCACACATATACACAGCTCAGGGGAAAAATGACCTCTCTGCAGCTCTCAATTCACTGCACTTCTATAGCCCTGAATGGACCGGCTCAACAAAAGGTGACATAATTTTCTCAGGGTTTGATTGGCCCCCTCCATGCCACAGGATGACATCATGCACCCCCCCACCTAACACATCACAACCAGCACCAGCATACAACCAACCCTCCCCTCCATGTTCTTGGATGCTGGGTTGTCAAGACAACAGAGCTAGGCCCAGGCTGCGGGGCAGGACTTGGCAGTGTATCCCGGCTTGGCTGTCCATAATGAGCTCAGGCAGCGTTGCTCTTGTGTTTGCGGTAAACAGTCTTGGGAAATGATAGAACGCGACGGGAAGAAGGGGAGGGAAGAGGGACACTGTCTTAGATATAATGGTGGGTTTCCTCATTATTCCCCCTCTCCCCTATAGGAAGTGTTGATGTAACATTCTGCAATAAGAAAAGTATTCCAGCAGCAAGAAGTGTCAAGCCACAAACTTTTAATGTCAAGCATGAGCTTTGTTTCGACCACTGAGCTCTCACTTGAAGCTCTGCCAAGTTTTAGTGCAAGTTTCATTGTGTCTCACTTTCTCTCTCATGAGGTTCAAGGAGGGAGTGTGTGAGTGTGTTTGTGGGGTGAAGGATGGGGGCATTTGAAGAGGGATGTGGGCTCATGCACAGCCCACAAGACATGATTAATTTTTTTTAATTAATTAAGACATTGTTGTAGTGCAGAGTATTCACGCCAGTTTGATCTAACCTAAGTTTAGTGTTATTTCATTATTATATCTATATCTACTATGATTTTTTAAAAATTGAAATGTTATTGTTGCCATGTTTTCTCAGATAAACTCTTTTTCTATGTACCCACAATTTGAATAACGGCAGTATTTGGGGTGTTCCTCCATTCATTGCTCTCTGACGTCAAGTAACAAATCCAGGGTTCTCCCACACTATCAGAGCCAAAAGAGCTGCTATTGGCTGCCTAGTACAGTTCAGTTCAACCTGTGACCCTGACTAATAAATGCCACTTTTCAAGCTGGTGTGCATCCAGGACTATTATAGGCCATGTACACCAGAGTATCACACACATACAAATGGCCATTTCCCACTGGAATTGCCGTTAATGAGGATAATTTGAAGTGAGGTTGACAAGCAGCCCAGAGCCAAACCTTGTTGGTTCCAAATACTCCTGCAGCATAGACGCCTTTAAGCACACTCCAAACCATTTCCTCAAATTGGAGCTGCATCTGAAGAAAAAAACTGACACAATTACAACTTGGTCTTGGAAAAGTTCCACATTTCATGTTGAACATTACATATTGCATTTAAGAGTCATGTATGACGCAGGGTAGTGCTGGTACATACTGGTTTTAATGGAAAAAATAAGATGACTCTCTCTTTTTTGCTCTTCAGCTGTATGTTTTCTGACTTTATCTTGTCCATCATGCCAAGACTCTTACCCACTTTAAAGTGCACCTCTTTACAGTTTTCATACTTTCTCTTTCTTGCTGTTCCTTGTGGTGTGATGTGATTAACTGTGGTGTGCCGGATTGGCCCCTCCTTGGATTTCCTTGGAAGAAAGTATAGCTTTAGTGGGTTTTCGAGCTTGGATGAGCATTGACTGGGTATCGGTTACGTCTGGCATGCTGAGGGTGCGTGGGCTCCCACTGACCATGACGTCGATCCACTCAGCTCTACTTGCACAGGAGAAATGGTGGGAATCCACTTCTTTCCCTTTTTCTCTGTATTTTCCACAATTGTTCTTTAAAGAGGTAACCTATTTTCCAACAGGTTTTCACTTTCTAATGTGTCATGGGATTTACCTTGAGTTTATTATGACCACATTTACCCAAGTAAGAACTTTATCAATACATGAACGGCAAATTGATACTGACATTAAGGTTATGTACTTCCCAAAAATCATAAAACATCCAGCAGTGTTTCTGGTTTATTTGTGGTGACAGCCTTGATTGGCAAGGTGACATAGATGAGGCAGTTGCATGGGAAACCATCACTCGGTCTGGCAAAGCACCCTCTCTCACCCTCTCCATCCCTCGCCTCTCTCCCTCTCTCCTAATCCCCATTGAGAAGGGGAAGGGGAGACCCTGGAAGCAGGAGAGGATGAGGAGGAGGAGGAGGGGAGCGACAGAACAGGCCAAAGGCTCCACTGACATCCATGGGAATCTGCAGATCCATTCAGTGGTAATTATTAGCATCAATGCAGAGAGGCAGTGGCAAGGCAAGGGGCGGGGGCAAGGGGGTGTGGGAGAGTTTTGGGGGTGGGTTTGGGCGGGATGGAGTGGAGGGGGGGTGCATTGTAATGAGAGTGAGAGAGGTGGTGAGGTGGAGAGTGATGTAGGTTTACTTTCAGTTATGGCAAAGATGATGTGAGCTTGACCTTATGAGCAAGCACATTTTGATCCAGTGCAGCGTTTCCCTTTCCTTGCTGTCTGGTCTCTAGAGAAGTGATTACAAGAAAAGAAATATTTATAGACAGAGGAACTATGCAGCACTATATCAAAAGGGAGGGTGGTGATCGTGAACATTTTATGTATTGATGAAGTCATTTGCCATTTGTTTTTTTTTATGTTTTAGATCATATGAGTGCTTTTTAATGAATCAGTCAGTGCTGATTAGCAGTAAGTCTGCTTCCTCACACAAGACCTTGACTTAATTTGTAGCATTGCTGTCTAATTATTTGCCTCCTACACATTCTTTACACAAGTATATCAGAAGTGTAAAAGAATTCATGTGCATGTGTGCTTCCTGTCTGTTTACGTGGACTGAAGAGGCACGGTAGACGTTCTCAGGTCCAGGATGCCAGCCCTCTGTCCCCTCTACATCATACATCACACTGACAGGCCATTTCACTCCTGGATTCAGAATTTCAGCTGAGAGACCACCTCAAACACTTTGAGTTGTCCCTGCTTGGTGAGAACGTCACTCCCAGCCTGCTGAACACCACGTTTGAACTTTTGCCCACTGTCTTGCAGAGCCAAATCTGTCCGACGGGGAAAATTATGACAAATGATTTTTTTTTTCTCCATTTTTTTATTTGAAAAAGCTGACAATTTTCCAGAAGAGGGTGATTCAGCGCGGCAGCTTTAGTGGCTTGACCTTTAATTGCTGGCAAAGAGGAAGGATCAGATTTAAATGGAAGACACTAAAATTTTTAGAGGTGCATTTTTCCACAACAGTGTTGTTCATTTTTTTTTCTTTGTGAAAGAAAGGTCAAGTCAAAGGTCAGGTCTGTACTTGTCCACTTCTTTAGAAGCTCTGGTGATATTCTGGAGTTTACCTTGGAAAACACAGTCAGACAGAGATGTCACATTATGTGAATTTAGACAGAGGATGTCAACCTGTCAGCTGCAGGGACAAATGATGTCTTCAAGTGAAGCTGTCAGGAAGAAATGTTACAATAATTTGGCCACATTATTTGTCTAGTAAATGTGCAGCATTATAGAAAAGATAACCTTAATAATATTATATTAAAATGATGTCTTATGTGTTTGCGAATAAAAAAGGGAGTAATTAGTTCTCTGAAAAAGCAGATATGAAAATCATATTCTGACACGTGAAGTGCTCAGAAACTTTATTCTGATGTGTGCTTATTTAAAATCCTGATTTCCTCAGAAGTATTTCACACTTTGTGCACATGACATTTTACTTGCATTTTAGGGAAGTCACGCCCGCCTCCTTGAACATTGAAGAAACAAAACCTCCTCTTTTATTGCTATTAATATTTACTACTGAAAAAGCACTAGGTCGGTTTTTGGAACCACCCATAGTACAGACTCATCATGCAGATCCAAAGAAATCCCATATAGATGATAAGACAATGGATTAATGCTGCCTCCTGTAAGGTAAGTTAAGGTAAGTTATTAGGTGTGATCACATCAGGATCTCATTATTTTGTCTTGACAGTTTGCTGCCTCCACTGGAGGAATCCCATGGCTAGGGAAAGGAGTGACCCCTTGACCCAAGCACACAAAGTTCCTTTTTACATGCAGCACATGAATTTCGTTTCCTGATGTGTAGAGTTGGCAGAGGGGTGAGAAACAACGAGAATGCTCAGGCAATTTATCACAACGATAGCACAAACAAAATGGTGATGATGTGTCACTCATGCAGTGGCATCGTGTGCAACGAGGACATGCACAAAGTCTGAACCCATTCCACCAGAGATTACCTAAAACACACTGAAGGTATTGTACATACACACACACACACACACCCATACACATAGACTTGTATCTCACATAACCAATGCCAGCTCCAGATAAGAGCCTGTCATTCCTGTGTCTGGGACGGTCGATAGCCATCAACTCTCAGGGTAGTTAGGCCCTGTTTACACAGCCATTGAGGCCCTCAGCATCAGCCCACATTTCTGATTCAGCTGCTTCACCCCTGTTGCACATGTATCTACAGCAGGATAACTGCTGGACACCCATATTTGCACACAGCCAAGGACATAACAAAGATGTGGAAAAAAATCTGCTCCATCAACTCCTTTCCCACCTTCTGCCGGGGACCATGGCACACTTTCAATCTGCCCGTATTCATACAACATGCTGAAAAGTGAATGAGCTATAGACCGTTTACTTTACTCTGGTTGGATTTTATTGAGTTTATATTTAGGCTGTTAATGGTTGATAGTGATACCAATGAGGGTAAAGGTTAAATACAGCATGCATCCTGTCGGCAGAAATCTGAGGAATCCAAGACAAAATTAGGCCTGCTTTTTTCATATTTTGAAACAGAGGATGATCAAAATACTGCAAACTCAGGGTTTTTCTTCACTTGTGTTTGTATTTCAAAGGCTGCTTTGTCTTCCTGTTCATCCTGCTTGAAATGTAGCCCAGAATGTTGACTTTGTGTGATCTTATCAGTGTGCCCTAGAATGTTCTTGTCCGCAAGAAACTCAAAATGCTTCCTACTTCTTCGAAAGCTCTAGGGTCAACACCATTCATAATCCTCAAGGGTATATCATGTTTAATCAATTTAGTACACACTGAGTGTAAGATGAGTAACATGTTACATAATTATCACATTCACACATTACTTTTGAATGAACAGTAATTGATCTACTTTGAGAGTCTGTTTACATAAATGCTCTTTTTACATACACATCAGAGAAAGTTCAAATGTTTTAACATTTGACTTGTCTCATTTTCTACTTCTCAGTTTGATCTAACTTAATATAATGATGTATCATATAATATCTGATTTTAGCTGGCTACAAGCGCCCAAAAATCGGTGGATTACACCAAGTTCAACTCATAATGGCAAAATGTATATGTACATGATGAACACGATAAGCAGCACAAAGTACATCTGTGATGTCTATCTTTTGATAGTTAAAGGTGCCCTGTGGAGTTTTTTTGTAAACAAAGTTTCTGTTTACATTCTGTGTAACTTACCAAAGCGCATTATGTATGACTAACAGACTTGATGAATGCATTTCCTTTCTCACAGAGCATTTGTAAATCTGATTTGTTTTTAAGTTTGAAACTGCATTGTTTACACTGATGCACTTGATAGCAGTCATTTCTTTTCCTGTCTCTGTTCCCTGCACATGCTGGTTTATTCTCTCTACCTGTGGATCAGATTGAAGGCAAGACTGCGTAACACATGTACACCATTGTAACATGGTAAGTCGCATAGTAGAATTTTATTCATATGACAACTTTTAATATAACGTCACCAAATGCTGTACATGATATAATTATAAAAAAAAAAAAAAATAAACATATACATAAAGTATTGTACAATATACAGAAAAATACCAAAAAGAAAGCAGCATGTTGCAGAGCAAGATGATGAAAATTATTAGAAATTGTTTGAAGCTGTTGTATGTTAACAAATGTGACCCACTCATAAAAACAACGCTCCATAGCACCACTGGTATTCAAAGACTCCACAGTGTACCTTCAAGTAAGAGAAACAAGAACATGTTTTGAGTGGTTTATAGGCTTTTAAATCAATGCTTCATGAAAATAAAAGAAAACATTTCTTCTTTATGGTGCAGATGGTCCAGAATGGTCACCTGCAAGGAATAAGCAGTAAGTATTTTATATTGGTCATTTCTTCAATAGTGACACTTTAATGTCCTCCAAATGATGATGCTAATTTCACAGCCTATCCAATCTGGAATGATTTTATGGACAGTTTCAAAACATGTGTATAATATTTCTAGAATCTAAGCTCTGTAAATTTTAGCAGTTCAAAAGTGCTTGGATACGACTCAGCAAGTCCATTTGCTAAAACAACACAGTAATTGAGCTGAGGTACTCCCCAGAGTTTACTTTCACTGTGCTCAGAAACAAACACGAATTCACTCATTTTAAGGGAATTTTATTTGAATGGAGAAATACGTTGCGCTGGCCAGACAGAGAGAGTAAAGTGCAGCAGTAGCGTCTGTCAGTGGCAACAGATGACACATAATGCAACCTGATCATGCGAAATAGAGCACTACAAAAAAAAAACAAAAAAAAAAACCTTTCAGTCCAAAAAGCCAAACCCTCTGAATATGGATGTTTTGTGTGACACGCTCATATGCTGAGGCACGTTTTGATTTTCTGTGGCCTGCAGGAACACACATCAATCGCTGACACTGAGTGGTGTTTTAGGGTGGGTGCCTGATGTGACTAAGTCAAGACTGTGCAAAATTTTCCAGCAGTTGGCTCCATGTGTCCTCTCTCTGGGGACATGTTTATGTGGGAGAGCAAGACCAGGGGCTGTGTGCCTCTTTGCCTCTTCTGTGCCTCTTTGGCTCTTCTGAAAATCTGTTTGCAAGACCCAAAATACTGCCTGCACTGGCTGTTGACTGTGTATATTGTCCAGCTTGAGAAAATGCAGGAGCCTTTAATTGTGCATTTTGTTGCTTTGTTTGTGTGCTTCTGTCAGGTGTGTTTAAATATAACTTCTGAGCAAATTACTGTATGGTATGATTCAGCTCTTTCCGTGAATGCGAATGTGAACAGTTTCATTGTACTCGCTGGTGGATAAAACGCATTCCCACGTTGAATCCTCCTGAGAACAGCCATTAGCAAATAGTCCCATCTACACCTGAAGCCGTTTGAATGACATTGTCATCCCTGCAGGTGAGTGTAATTTGGCACCTGTTAGGATCAGGTCCAGTTTCTCATGGGACATAATGCAGATATCTTCTGGTCTAATTGGAAATCACAAAATTGTAGTGTATAAATGTACTCTAACTGAAGTCCTTTCATTTTCTGCTTTCTGTAGTGTGAGAAAGCAGTATGCTTATAATCAAATTATCCCATTTTCACCATGTTACGCAACCTTTTTCACCTAAGAGACCTAACTCTGATTCAATCTGATCACACTGCTTACTCATACTTACTGAGAATCAGATTATCAAAGGCCCCTTGGTCTAGTTCTTCCTGTTTTGACACAGTCATCTCACATTTCATCCCCTGCACTCATTTAAAACACCTGGGAACTCCCCTCAGAGATGGTAAGCAAAAGAGAGGGACTTATTCAGTATAGTGGAAAAAGGGGAAGTGACAGGGACATTGTGGTGTAGAATGGGGAAACATTCAACTATCTAAAGAATCCCTTCGGCACAGCAATGTGCTAGGCTCTTGTTTATGTGTTTACAACCAGGGCATGTTGGAGTCACGCAGTAAGCTGATGGACAATGGGTGTGAATCTGTGGGTTCACAACTGGAGCCAAGCTTCACATATCGCATGATTAGAGCTCTAGTGATGGCCATAATGACAGCGGTGGTGGTGGGGTTACCAGGAGGTTATGACCGGCTGAGGACGAGCCACAGTTTATTGCCACTGGGGGGGCTCAATTAACTGTGACACCACAATGTTTTTTTCGGTTTCACATCCAGAACTTATTCAGAAATTGGTGTAATTTGAAGCCATTTAAAAGCATTATTTATAGCTGTTTTAGACTTCATAAAATGTTGCTGTTATGGGGGAAATAGTTTAAATAAACACAGAAAGTGCTTAGTATGATTGATAACAAATACAGAGTGTGGGATGGATGGATGGGAGTGAAAGAGTGTCCTGGGACTGGATCACATCCTGTCAGCTGAGCTCCCTCTCTACCTCTCCCTCCCTCCTTCCCTCTGTTTCTCCTCCTAACAGCTGGTGCTTCCAATTGCATGCAGGGTGATGTGTGGGTTGATGGGGGTCTCTCCTCGGGGTGTCCAGCTGAATCGAGGCTCGGCCTGGAGTAGTGCTCTGGGGTTACCTGACCTTTTGGCTTCTGGGTTAACCTCTCAACTTCATCTCTCCCCAGGGCCAAGCGCGTAGCCATACTGAACACATTAACCCACTGACCTCCTCTGTCCCTCTTATTGATAAACAAGACACTTCATCCTCACCCAGTAGTAACAATAGCTATTATTATATGTCTCATGACACTCATTTGCAAATAGTATGAAACATAAAATGTGTTGCATGATAAATGTTTAAGGTGATCAGGAAATGGAGAAAGAATTCAGAGCATGCTGTTGCTGAGTAGACAGGGGCAGTTTAGGACACAGTCACGCCAAAGTCTGTTTAGCCAGACTTAGCCTTAACTGTTTAGCAGCTCCTGATTGAAGTTGAGGGCTGAGTCTCCGGGCCTGCAGGCTGCAGGCCGGCCAGGATGGTCAGGTGGAGGGCTCGGGGCTGAGTGACTGCCACAGGGTAGCACCAGTCCTCCCTCAGTCCCTGATCTGCCCAGCGTGCACAGGACTTAGGGCAAAAGCCGGGGATTATCTCCAGTGCACTTCCACCCCCTACCACCCACTGCCTCCTCGCAATGCAACACCACACCGTACTTCACCTCCTCCCTCCCTACTTCCTGTCCTGCACCTGCATGACAACGAGCAGGACACACACATGCACATTTATCCACAGGACTGTTAAGATTTACTTACATCAGTGCACTCTGTGTCATTCTACATCTGATCGTTTTGCATACAAATTCAATAAGGTTTTTCTCCATTGCTCCCTCTGTGTTACACACACACTGATCACATGATTTCCAGGCAGCCTCCATAACCAAACACTTGAGGACTGGATGTTTGTCAAAGGTGCATGAACGGAAGTGCCTTATTGTTCTTTTTTTCAAATGTTGAACTCTCAGTGACAGGCAGGTAACAATACTTGTTTTTCATGTTCTTTCTAATTCCTCCTCAGTTACTCAACCACATAATCAATCATCACTTACGGATCAACTTAGACAACAGAAACTAAAGAATCAAATTAAGATTGACATTTCCAGATAAGAAAGTCTTACAGCCACGTGCAGAAGGTCTAAATAAACTTTTAGATTTCTGTTATCTAAATATAACCCACTAAGAACCTGTTTTAGATTCTACATTTTATTCAAATCCATTACTGAAACAAGTTCAGTATGTACCTGCATGTACAAACATTTCTTTAATGTTGGTGTTGCCTTAAAATAACTTTAATATGTTATTTTGAGATTAGCGTGCAGCCTTTGTGGTTTGCATGATTAGGCAGATCCTTGTATTTGTTAAGGGTTAAGGATGGATCCTTGTTGTGAAAGAGATGATAGAGGCCTTCTCTCTGTAGGGCTCCTCTCCACAGGACGTGGCTTTAAAAAGGATCTTACATTTCATTTCCCCATAACTCATGGCCTACTGTGCGCTCTACCTCTCTCCTAATTCTTTCACTCTCTATCTCTGTTTCTCTTTCTGTCTTAGGCACAAATAACACAGTCCTACCAGCCCAACAATTCGCACCCTAATGAGCTGCCTCTCACTCATGATGTCATGTGCGAGTGCTGACAAAAGACTTGTCTCTGGGTGGGTTAAAAAACAAACAGTAGCTGAATAAGATGACTGCTGATAGAGACACTACGAAAAGAAAAATCAGCCTTCTCAATCGGATGACATCAGTTGCCTGTGGCTGACCCTGCAGTGCAGCAACATGAGGCGTGGAGAGATAAAAACCCAGTGGATTCATCAAACATTTAAGATGAAGTGATACAGCTCTGGTAAGGAGAGCAAGGCATAAAAAGATGAAAGGAATTACCTCATTATGTTGGAATATGGACGTGTCTCTAGCAATGATTGAATTATATTCTATTTGGGGGAGGGGTGTGAGGGTATTTCTGTGTCCGTCTTCAAGGGTTTGCACCGGCGAAGTGTGTCTCTGCCTCCAATACAGGCCAAAATCTGTAGCGTTGCAGCTGTGGGGTGGGATCTGCTTGGCACAGTGACATTTTTTGTTTTGTTTTTTGCATTAAAGCTGAAGTAACTGAGATGTATACCATTCCCTGTGCATTTCGTTGCATGGTGTTGCTGATGTTAAGTGATATCCAGAAGATTCCTGTTGTATTGGAAGACAAATGTGTTACAGCTTTATGCTGTCTCCTCTGCTCAGGCTTATACAAGCTAAAATGGCCTCCAAGAAAGTGGATGTGTGGGGACATGTTCTCACAGCACTGCCTGCTGCAGGGATTGGCTCAGACTCCAGGGTAGAGGTGGCAATGTGTGCACACACATTTGTGTGTACGTACATGCTTGTGTATTTTAGTGGGGCATGGGGGGAGTGGCAGGGAGTGCAGGCAACGAATCATGGGCCTGATGCCAGGTGAGATAATGACACTCTCGAACAGGATTTTGGGTAATGGGGCGATAGTAGCTCTGGAAAAAATGATGTCATTAAGTCGTTCTGGCTGCCACCTAGAACCACTGGTTTCATGGAGGGTGGCAGCTTTAACTTGAGGGGAAGAAGAAAGGGGGAGGAATGAGAGATAAGGGTTGGAAAGGGCTCAAGGAGGTTGTAGGTGAGGTGGAGGGGAGTTTATATGAGTGTTTGCACACAGGAAAGGCTGTGATGGAAGTGATATGGAAGGGATTACGTGATCTTTAGCTTGTTCTTGGTATGCTTTCGTTCATAATGCATATGGCATATCTATATGCGAAGCATGCTGGCAGAGCCTAGTGTACTGTATAGGAGATTTATCATAGTACATCCTCTCCTCTTTCCCCTTAGTGTGGCCTCTGTAAAACCATTTTGCAGGCACGTAGCCACCGCACCCCTCCCTTCACCTGCTTGTGTCTGCAAGCACATTGCCCTCACACACTGTTGGCAAAAGGCCATGCAGGCAATGTGGAGAACATATTTGCCTGCATGGCCGAATACCCACACCTGAAACTGTGTGAAACTGTTAAGGCACAATGGCGGTAGAGAATTACGAAGATCAAAGTAGCAGCTGCATTGTTTTACTTCACAGCATTTTCATCCGTTGACCGATGTTACATTTCTTGAAGAGTAAAAATGTGTAGACAGCTTGCAGACCAGCAATTCGAAAGAAAGGCCTGGTTAGGTCTGCCTTTTAATTTTTATCTATCAGACACATGCATAGATCTCAAACAGAAACAGGAAATATTGTGGGTAATATAGGAAGTTCAGACAACTCTTTGCTGGCTCATCAAGATCAGGATTTACAACAAATATATCTGGGTTTGAAAGAGCCTGCTTGGTTTCAGGTTTTGCATGCCTTAATCTTTTATTTACTGCTCTACTGGTTGTCAGAGAGCATTGAGCAATCCTTTTTGTTCAAAGCTTAAAGAGGACTTAAGAAGAGAAAACAACCTCAATCTATACAACCTGAAATGTGATTGAGATTCATTGTGCATGATGGAAATGTAGATAGGTTTATAATGCATGACGGAACATGCTTGCACAAGGACTAGCCCGATTTAGCCACAGCACTTTTATGGTATAGTTTAGATCTTTGACTGAGGGCTGCCTGTGGTTTGAGGTGAAACCCAAGGCCTCGCAGTCTAGGTGGGCCTACTGTGTTAGCCTAGCTCTGACAGCACCTGGGACTGGTTAGCATCCTTGCTAGAGCTGGATAGAGCTGCTGGACAAAGTTCAGCTCTGTGGGAGAGGAATAAAAGTTACAAAGAGAGAAAGAGCTTTCTATTGTAAGCATGACGTGAATGTTGCCACACGTCCCATGAACATTCTCAAACCTACAAATCAATTCACACATGCACAGCATAATCTTTTCTCTTTTTCTTTTCTGTACAACATATACAGTAGGAGCTTTGCAGCTGCATCCACACATCTTTCTCAAAACCACATTTTAGTACATTGGCAGGTCCACAGCATACAGCTGTGCAGGGTGCGCAAATAATGTAGAACAAATGGGCCACAAAAAGAGAGCCTGCAACATAGCTGTAATGTACAGTTGATGTGCTAATTTAATAAGGCATACAATGCTAATGTTTATATGTCATTAGTGGTAGACAGGAATGTAAAAATCAGATGTTAGTGTATCTGCTTGTAAGCTTGCCAACAAAGTTCATTAGCTGTGAAATTAGCAGCTGCAACTCAGAAAACCGGACTCCTGAACCCTGAATAATTATGTCTACCATGTCTGTTTTGTCAAGGCCAGTGAAGTGCATTAGAAGTTGCTACAGCATGAAACACCTTCAGCGGCACTGCCAGAGGATGGATTGTAACCTTAACACCCTCACTGTGAGTAGAACAGGATTTAAGATTAAAGCACCTTTCTTGTGCTCAGCACATATCCTGCTCATTTCTTATATTTTATCCCTCGTTATTATTCTTTTTTTCAACCTGTGCCTCAGCAGGATGTATTCTATCAGCACTTCAATTCATCCACTAAGGGTACTGTGCCCTAATCCCAAAACGCTCCTTTCCCTTACCCTCACATAGAGCCTTACTTTTCGCATTAGTGCAGGGTTAAAGCAGTGGTTCCACCTCCACTGCCAGTTGGCTGTGATCGCTGTTCCGGCTCCAGCATCTGCACCAATACAGCAGCATGGCAGCTCAATCCAAAGGGGTTGCACAGACTAAGGGCCTGGGTCATAGAGCGGGGCTTCTCTCTTGTGACGCAGTCATTACAGAGGCCAGGGTAAGACGTCTTTACTGGATGGATGGGGCGATGTTCTGCCCTGACCAGGGTTGACCTGACTAGACGACCACAAGCACTTGGCCGGCTCCAGCTCATTTTTGGGCTTCCAGCCCACCTCCATGTTCTGTGCTCCATTTGGGCTTTCTTGATCCGTTCCAAACAAAACCACAAAAGTGGAGGGGCTAATGCAGTGAGGTTGCTGAGCAGCTCTACCCAGCCACAGAGCAGTGAGGTCATAGACTGTATGCCCCAGCCTAATACTTGGCATGATGCATGGGAACTGTCTTTGAATCTCTCTCAGCACCCGTACCTCCTATCCCCTCTTCATTTTCTTCATCATCTCTCTCTTTCCTCCCCTCTATCACCCAGCTTTCTGAGTGTCAAGGATCTGACTTCCTAGCACCTCATCATCCTTCAACCTCCTGGTCTCGCAGAGAGGCGGGGGAACATATGGTATTTATATCACGGTCATATATTACTCATCTTTGAATCTCTCAAGATCCCATCTATGAATGCCGCACCATCTTTCCCACACGGCACAAATCATTAGTGTCTCTGCATCTTGGCATTGCAAAATGGTTCTATGACGTGATATGTTAGCCTAACAGCAGTGCTGCCAAACAGGGCTATATGGTAAGGCTGACGGGGTTTTATATTCAGATACGGTGTCACATCACAGAAGGGTATCAACTCTCGAGCCAAACCTATAATGTAGGTTTCTCCGGAGGCAACATATCCCTTACGATTCTTAACTGCTGTCTTGTTAAACTGGACATAAAGTATTTTTTTACATTAAGATGAGACAGGCATAAAGACACAGTGATTTACTGTGGATGGTGAGGGTGTTGTTTTACATGTTCAGAGACACAAGGACTTCTCTCAGGGGACAAGAGGAAGCTGATAAGTGGCAACGGGGGGAAAATAAAATAGCTGAATCCTGCAAATTAGATATTATGCATGCTGGATCCTGCTTTCTAGTATTTGGTCTGACAATGTTGCCCAGTGCAACAGCATATGCCAAGCAATTGTAAATAGGAAAGAGGAGAACTTTAGATTGCCTTCCATGTCTGCTCTGCAGTGACTTGCACATAGAAGACTGTTACACTTCCACAGCTCGGTTACTGCCTGGGCAAGCTCCAAGGGCAATTTTGTTGTACTATACAGTGTTGAACGGTAATATCCCTCTGTTGTACAAACTGTGCTGCACTTTTATTCATGATGAGACATGCACGGCTTGGGAACATATTGCTTGTCAGTCATACATTACCTTGTTCTAACACTTTCACAGACACAAAGGTGCCAGTATTGTTTCTATAATGCTCCCTCTTCCCAGGGTTTAATTCTTTATTTTACAGTGGAAGAAAAAAAACTCACTTCCTGCATCAGAACGTGTCATGTTTCTGTCTCACACAAACAGCCCCTTGTCTCGCAGTGCAATTTACCTGTCCCATAGCCATGAGGGCTGTTGTTCCCCTTCGCTTTCGTCAGGGCACAGAGCACAGTTCACTGGGAGGACAGGTTTATATAAATGTTGTCTTGGTGATATACAACCACCAGGGAATGATAGAAAATATGGGATGTCATGTATGGCCATTGTCAGTGAGAGGGAATGACGCAGTTCTTTGTGATAAAATGCTTCACCAGTCGCTTATGCATGTTTACACTGTCTTGAGGTTTACAAAGCTTTTCAGGGATTTGAGTCTCAGGTACATTTGTCATGCTGCATGAAGCAATTGCAAAGCAACAACCTTCACCTCCATATACAAAACAATACAGAGCCGTCAAAATAATCACAGTTAAGATTGGCTCAGACAAAGTAATTGTGATAACCCTAAAGGACTTCAATATCTGCCGTCCAGCAGTGTGAGTATTGTGCTGCCTTGCCAGGTCTGGTGCCACAGTAAAAGGTACATGAGCCCCACCCTGCTGCGACTACCTACTGTCTTGAAGGCCTCAGGCCAAGGGTAATGAAAATGTATGACTATACACTGCTCAGACTTGTTTGACCTGTCATTGTAGCTTGAGAGTATCAGTCCAAAACTGTCAGCAGCTCTGTATCTGATGGCTCTATGCATGATGTGTGTGTGTGTGTGCTTGCACAATTGCATGCATTGGCTTGCATGTGTGTGAGAGAGCAAAGGTGAGTGAAATAAAGAAATAAAGTGTGTGTGTTTGTGTGTTGCCCCACATTTATATGTTGGCACAGCACAACACATACAGCTCCTTGTGTATAAGTATTTTGACAGTCGTGGCTCGTTAACAGATTGGATACAGAAAGGTTTCCAAGCTCCATTCATGCCTTGAAATGTAACAATTTCATTTTGCGTCACTTGAAAAGCCTCTTCCTAAATTCACCATGAATCTGTCATCAGATTGCAGCCGTTCCAATTCTTACTAGCTACTTTATTACCATGAGCCTTAAAAATTAAGAGGAGAATTAAGGGGGAAAAAGAGAATGAGATGAAAGAACTTGGGTGGGCGTGCCAAAATTTTATGGTATTATCCTGCTTGTAAAAGCACACTGGTGATGATTTCACATTGATGGAAAATTATACATAAATCACGTAGCTGCACTATGACAAATCTCTCAAAGGCTCCCTTTTGCATGACCATGACCTGCAAAGGGATCAGGATGCCAGAACACATTAAAAGAGGACTACGTGAGGTTTAACAGGTTACACAGAGGAAGATGTTTTAAGATGTGTTCAGTCTGCTAACAAAAATTCAAATATAGATGAATCATACAAATGTCATCACGTTTAATTGATGTAGAGGTAGACATGCCAGATTTTCTGTAGTGACTGAACAATTATGACACTGACAGTTACGTGATCAGTCACAACAGATCAAAAATAACACACTTACAGACATGCATTGTTTGTACAGGTTTTGTTTACAGTGAGATACAGCTCTGGTTCCTGCCTATGTATCAGTCACATAGAAATATAATACTGTTTGATTAAGGAAGGATGTTGGATGCGTCGTATGTACTAAGAAATATAATCCATGCTGAGCTCCCCCCTCTCCCTCACTTACAGCATTAGACTGTGAAGTTTGACGAGCTTGCCCTCTGGTAAGGGGTGTAGACTTATCATCTGTCAGTGAGGTGACATGTCAACACATCTATAGGTGCATTACATCAACAGTGTTTTCCTTCGCATTGTCGTAACTACAACAAACTTTGAATGAAGTGAAATTATACATTTAATTTGCTACTCTCAACCTGGTGTTTTCCACGTTTTTTTTTTTTCCCCAGCCTACTTGTTCACCACACATTGAAAAAGAATTAGTGTTTTTTTTTCTTTTTTCTTTTTTGCTTTGTTTTTTAATTCAATAAACAGCATTTGTTGCTATGCTATATCAAAAATAACATGCAAGGAAGAAAACCAGGCAAACAATTTGATGGTAGATTTAACCAAAACCACAACATACATGCATGCTTCATTTATCTATCATATTATACTGTGTATTACTTTACAAAGATCTGGCAATTGCTGCCTACCCAAGCATGCAGGAAAAACTGCATACTTTGCCAATATATTACAGAGCTCATATGTAGACTGACATTCATTAACTCAATCCTGGAGTGAGCTGAAATTGTTAACGTCTAAGTGTGTATAGTGTGTATGTTTTTCTCTCTGCTTGAGTGATAATAGTAATGATTAGCTGTCTGAAACATATAAGTTGTATGTGTAAAAAAAAATACTTCATATGTTTATGTATTAGTGCTACATTGAAAATGATGCTAAGGCATGCTGATCAGTCCCTCTCATCTACATGCAGCCATACAGTCAGCTTTAGTGCCAGAAGTTAAAGGCAACTGACCGTATGTTGAACCTACAGTATCATTAAATCATTCGTTTCATTTGAACATGCCACTAGTTATTCTTCAGTCCCATTTGTTTCTTGTTGTGTTGTATCTATGCAAACAGGCCACTAATCAGAAAATCTGACTCATGCAGAACACATAAGCTGACAGCTTGTGCCCAGTAAACTTGTGCTGTGTGGGTGAGACACATGAACTGGTATGTGCTACTTTATGCCACACTTACACAAGTATCTTTAAGCACCATTATTTGCCTACTTAATAAGCATTACAGTGATTGACAGCTTGAATACTGGGCTATACCTGGCTGGCTTAACTCTGTAAGAATGCAATGTATGCACTTGTTACTGTCTCATTGTTTGTTGAACTATTTGGAACCTTTTATTCAGTCAGCTCAGATCAGTACATGTTTTGTGTAAAAGCACTTATATATAGTAAATATCTGCTTTAAATTTCCTCTACAAATTAGAGTATCCATCCGTATGAGTACATTTATATATCTGTTACTTTTACTTTTAGGCACAAACTTCCCTTGTTCCTGATCTATGGAGACAGAAGGACATGAAAGTAGTTTTTTTTAGTGTGAAATAATGTGAGTGTGTGGTAAATATGAAGGCTTACCTTGAGAAGATGGTTGTTGCCTGGGGTAGAGTGTGAAAACTGAGGTAGCTCTACCTGCTGCTGCATGTCTCTTAAGAACTAATAGAGATGTGTGTTCAAGTTTGTGTTTGTGTTACAAACTGAGGGGCTGCCAAGGAGAGGCTAAATGGACAGAGGGGAGTACAGTGAAAAGAACGAAAATCACAATATGTGTGTGGAGACGAGAGCAAAGAAAAGTTGTATTAGAGAACGTTTGACAAAAGAAATGTGAAGAGGGGTGGAGAGATGGAGTGATCCGGGGTGGAAACTCTGCTCTGACACAGGCCTGTCAGCACTCCCAGCAGCCATCTCAGAGCACTGCCATCGCTATGGTGACTGCAGAATGTTTTCTTTAATAATAGGCAACTGTGAGCCCGTGAGCGTCCCTGTGCACAGATACACTTACTCATACTTTAACGACACCTGTCAAAGAAGCCGTCTCCTCTAAAAACCTGATGAGCTCAACAGCTACTGCAAGGAAATGCGTAGGCTTATGTTTGGTCGTGCACACACACACACACACACACACACAGAACCTTACAGATGAGTGGAGTCATCGGTGCAGTCAACAGATTGGAAGTCAAACTCTTCATGAAAGAGGCCTGAAGGAAAAGAGTTTTGACAAGGAATCTGTCTCGCTGTCTCCGCTTGACAAAACAAAAGCTTACGTACACTAAGTGGAACTCTGGGGAAGTGAGAGAGGGGAACAAATTAGCGATATTGTTTGCGGAGGGATGTTTGGGGGCCTGCATCTGATGCTATCGTTACCATCTGATGGTATCTCACCTTGAAGTGATCCTGGGAGATGATGCACCAGGGAGGGAGGCTTGGTCACGTCTCATTGCTGTAAGCTAGATAACATCATGCAGCTGTTTACATCACAAAGCAACCCAAAATCCCAGGCAGGGTTGGGCCCTCTGTCGCGTCTACTTACTTTTTTTTTTTTTTTTCACTGGGATGAAGTTCTCTCACTTCCGACGCACATCACTTCACAATCATGTTTTGTACTCTGCTGAGATAAATATGATAGAAGACATGATTTACTCACTCACCATATAAACTATGCTGTCATTATCAAAGTATAAATCTGCCATCAGTTGACTTCACGTTGGTCTTAGAATAACAACCACAATCATAAAATGCATTTTTTCGTTCCTGTAAGGTACAAACTCTGATGATAGCTGCTGATTCTACTTATTAACCTTGAGTACAGAAGGTGCTCATTAAAACTGAAATTGATATGGCTCTTTATTTCCAGTTGCTTGACGCTTTTGTTCAGTGTGGGGATGGCACTATAACCCAGAGTGCTTGGCAGTGAAGCAGCGGGTCGTTTAGGCTCTGTGGCCTGTTGTGTCTTTGTCAATCACCTGGCCCTGAGAGGAAATGACTGTCTCTTCCACGGGCCAGCAACATCCTGGCAGGCACCTTGGGCAGCTGAAACCATGGGAATGTTTATCGAATTGAAACTCAGGGCACTTCTATTATTGCATTGTTCTGTTGTACTGCATGTACATTGTTGTAGAGTTTTTCTTATGGGAAAGGGGGACCTGTTGGCAGAGATGTGGACTCAAGTAAATGTCACTTGGTAAATGTCACTGATCAGTTTTGATGACTTGTAACTTGACAAAAATAAATGACGTGAGACTCTGAGGATTTAAAACATGGTGACTCTTTTCAGTTTAAATATTATATATTAAAAATATTCAACATTGTCAATGTTGACATTGCATTTGTCTGTCTAGCGTTATCTGGTACGTAAGCAGACATCCAATCAACCTGACCAGATTGTCAATAACTGTCATACTGACTATATCAGAATTAGACTGGGACTAATATTCTCTTAACAATACTGCAGGTAAGACTGCCAATTGAAGTTGACTTTATTTGGTACAACCTTTTACTTGACTTGCCCAAAACGTGTCTGTCTGTTGGAGCCTTTTGTTGTTTGATCAGTTGAACTGTTGTATTGTTGTTATTTTTACCTTCATAACTTGTTATTCATTTGATATTTACATGCCAGCAGATTTGTTGTTGGACAGTGAATCTGATGATTCAAATTATATGCCTCATTGTTCCTCAAATGACAAGCATTGAAAAAGCCAGGAACTTCATGCTGCATTTATTGTTATGCCTCAGTAACCGTCCAACTTTGTGTCAAATATGAGGGCAAGCGAGAAAGAGTGATTGATTGAAATGAATAGAAAGAAAGAAAGAAAGAAAGAAAGAAAGAAAGAAAGAAATATGTACAACGTACACGTATTTCTTTTGCTGTGCCGTGACAGAAGATAATAATTATTTATTAAGTTATATGATATGAAATAGAGCTTCTTTATTTAAATGTTTGTCCCCGTGCAGTTCTCTGATTAAATTAAAGGTTACAAAACTTTTCTGAGGTGACATGCTGACTGTGAAAAGTGGATCTGACACTTTCTAAATGATTTTATTGTGAAAAACATTTGTTCTCAATTCAAGTGCAGCTCCTTGGAGACAGTAAGAGTGCCATGAATACTGAAAGGTCATTTTCTCCAACATTTGTCATAAATGGGTTGATGCTTTTAATCATTTATTTGTACAATACAATAATACAAAATACCTCATCTTTTTTTGTGACTTGGACTAATTGGCATAATTCTTCAACCAGCAGCAAGTCAGCAATATAGCAACATAAAGCTGGGCAATGGAGAACACATTACAAGGAGAATCCATGTAGTTTGTCATCATTTGAGGCAAAGCTCGGTCATGATCCTCTAATCACTCTGAACCCATATAACAAAGAACAGACCGTGCAAGTAAATCTGATTCAAAGCAATTTGTTCAATTATAGGGAGCTGGAAAGTGGAAACTGATACCCGGTATGAGACTTTGGTTCCACTGCATTCAGGAAAGGGTGCTGGAAAAATCTTTGAATGATAGCCACAATCACGGCATTTGCACTCATAGCATGTGCACTGTTGCTTGAAGACTTTGTGAGACACATGTTGAGTCAGTGACACTGGTAGAGTTGAGTGGACATCAGCAGGTATAAGCACTGCCAGGGTTAGTGTTACTGTCAGTAGCCAAGATTATCAGAGGGATGTACAATGTTCACACATACAGTAACTGCAAACAGCACCCATTTATGTTGTCTAGCTAAGGAGAAGCACTTTTCCATCTGTTGTGTGCATTACTACCATGTTCTTTCTGTGAAATCGAATGAAAACAACAAAAAAAATTAATTAAATTAAAAGTAATGATATTTTATATATGTAATTTTGTATCACAGAAATGTTGTACATTAAGTTGAATTTAAAGATACCTCATAAGGAATATCTGTTCCCTTTTAATTTCACTTTCTTTCAAAACTAAATCTAATAATTAAAGTAATTATATAAATAATAATACATTTTAAAATAAATTACTAAAGAGAAAACCACAACTGGGTTAATAATACCAAAAAAGCAAACAATAAAATATAGGCAGCAACAGAACATGAAAACACTAGATAGCACGAGGCAAGACGAAGGCCAGTTTGAAATTAATGGGTCTGCTTTGGGTCTATAAGAAAAGTGTTCCAGTGTCAGAGCCACTACGATCACCATTTGTTTTCAGTTGAACACGAGGAACAACCAGTTAAATTCAATTCAATTAAATTTTATTTATATAGAGCCAAATCATAGCAAAAGTTATCTCATGACACTTTCCATACAGAGCAGGTCTAGAGCCTACTCTTTATAATATTATCTACAGAGACCCAACAATTCCACTATGAGCAAGCACTTGGCGATGGTGGCTGAAAGCTCTGGCTCCCAATCTACTTTTGGAGATTATAGGAACCACAAGGAGCCCTGCATGTTGGGAGTGCCGTGTTCTAGTGGGGTAGTAAGGTACTATGAGCTCTTTAGGATATGATGGTGCCTGACCATGAAGAGCTTTTATATTCTTGTGAACTGAAGGTCATTGTGGACCCCAAGATGAGGTCATTTTGCCTTCCACACTCATGCTGGAGTAGAGGTTACGGGAGGATAAAGGTTTACACACCAACTGCAGGCTATTTACACTCTGACCAGTGAGTCAGAAGATCAGATCTTAAGACCTAAGTGACTTACTGGTGTAATAAGGATGAAACAGATCAGAAATGTATGCTTCTATATCTTATAAAGCTTGAACCTTAAAATTAATCCTGAACTTGATTGGAAACCATCCATCCATTAATTTGCCCAATGCAAAAAGTGATTAACCATATAGTCCTATAGCAAAACTGACTCACAAGGCTTAAAATATACATCCTGTGTAACAAACAAAAAAAAATACTCATTATATGTCAGAAAAACCTACTTCAATACAGTTTCTCTATTTTTAATTAAAAGAGTTACTCTTTATAAAATGAAGGAAAACTTGATCTCATCCCTTAGTTCTGAAGTCAGATGTTGGTAACAGTCACATAATTTCATTACCGTCATCATATTCAACTTCTGATTTTGTTTCATGTTATTTCCAAGTCATGTTTCACATGTTACAGACATTCACAACATGATCAAATGTCACTTTGACGTCATCACTGTGGGCTGAACACAGACATTATGCACTTTCACTTCTCTCATTTTGTCACGTATGTCTGACATGCATGATATCATACAGACGCATTTCTAACAAACTTATATCTAAAGGGGAAGTCAGTTGCTGTGTCTAAATACATAGTCATGACAGTTGCTCTCACTGTGTAGTGACGCAATTATTGTGATGAGTGGTATTCTGCTATAACTTCTGTGGTTTGTACTTCTCTTTTCACCAGAGATGGTTGGGAGTGTCCTGTGGCTTCTAGTGGTGCATTCCCTTTGCCATGGGTAGTACAAAACTTCACACATTCCCAGCGGTAGCCTTCTGGGAGTGGGGATTCACAGCTTCTGTCTCAGCATGCTTTCTCCCTTGTTTTCAAGTCCAACCTGCCACTGTGGTTGTATGTTTTCCACACGAGAGCACAGCTTAAAAAAATCCCAGTTGCCTCTCAAAGTTGCAGTAAATGTGTGTCTTAATGTTTCAGTTAGAGTTTGTGTCCTCTTGAAAAAGGTCAGAAATTTGACAAGAACAGAACTGAAAGATGGCTCCAGAAGCTTTCCTGTAAACTACAAAAACAATTAAAGTCAGAAGTTATTTTGGGAATTCCAGATTCCCTTCTTAGATCGCAGGTTTTTTTGGGGGAATGTGTATCAGTAAGTTACTTAAACACAAATAAACACATAAAACCTCATGAATGTGTACCCAACATATGTGCACAGACACATATGCACACAAGCATGCACACAGTCACAAAACAAGAAGTATTTAAACCATTGAAAGTTGCTGCTCCAGGACCCAAATTTATGGTGAGAACACAGCAGAAAGCAAACAAGAAAGGAAGTGTAGGATGCTTCATGAATACTAATTTTGGTCCTATTAGCTAAAAGGCTACCACATGAGACGGCTTGAAATGATAGCAGAATCTGTTGAACAGGGGGAGATTGTTGTTTGAGCTACATCACAGACCTTTGTCAACTTTTGTCTAAAATCACTTGCTTTTACCACCAATATTAGCATATCATGGACAATACAGCATTGTGAGACTGTTGTGTGAGATGGTGACCCCACTGGCAAAGAACTGCTGTTGTGAGTGGAAAGTGGGGAGGATGGAAGGAATAGGAAGGGGCAATAACAGCCTGAATCAGCGGAGCCAGGAGCCTGACATCTCAGGTACCCAAACTAGCTTTCTGTGCCAACCACTGACTTCATTCCTGCTACTGACTGCGTGTGGGTGTGATTCTGTGTGTGTGCGTCACAAGAGTGGCAAGAGGTCATCTGTGACAAAAACATTCCCTGGTCTCCCCATAAATAATCCAGTCCTACTTTTCCTTCATTTTTTTGTTAATCCCATGCCCCTGGGGATGTAACGACTTGGGATTAATCCATACTTAATGGATATGTTGGTTATGACCACAGCTTCCATGTTGCAAAGCCAGCCTATAAGAACTGGGTCAACTGCCAAGAGGAGGTGATTAAGGTTTGTCTGTTTGACAGACACCCAAAGCCTGACAAAGAGAGGTAAACTTAACTCAGGCGCCTGATTTCTCATGGAGGTGAAAGATGAAGGCACCCACCCAAATCCCATAGACCTATGGGGTGGAGCACCCCACCCTCTGATCGTTTGCATGCCCATGATCTCCAGCTCTGCAGTGATTCAAAGCTATTACTTTCATCTTGGACCTATCCATCTTACTTTATTATTACCACTTCTTGGCTATGCAGCATTTTATTGCAAAAAATCACTGACAAACATGACTTGTACTGTATAATGTAGATTCCAACTCTGGAGCCAGGGGTGCAAGGTGAGCTATGTACTCTGAAGTTGGAGATAGAGGGTTTTGCACTTGATGGGGAATGATGTGATTTACGGACGTCACTGGTGCTCCCCGCCACTGGTTTTGTTGGAACACTGATGGCTTAGATGATCGCTGGGTCTCACAATGTCTCCCGGACGCAAAAGCATGACTTAATCTGTCCAGTAAAAGCCAGCAGGCCCACTGCTGCCTCAGGCCTGGCTAGGCTTGGCTGGGACTGTGCTGGGCTGCGGTGTGCTGGGTTGGCTGCAGCTGCCAGATAGCTACGTCAGAACCAAGCAGCAGACTGAGTGATGAGGATAAACAAAATCAGTCCGATGAATTTGGAAGCTGAATTATTGTCAGAAGTGAATATTTATGTGTTGATGAAAGTAAACAATATATTGTTATTTTGTGAGGTATAATTTCAGTGTATTATGTGGTCATAGCTAGCAAGGCGGTTCAGACATATGGCTTGCAGTGACCTGTCATGGTATTGCCATACGCCTGTGATTAAATCGTAATGTAGCCTAAGTTTTGAGTATTGTCCCTCGTGGTCCATATGCGGCTCAGATTTTGTATGTTCCTGTTCAGCAATATCTGTGTCAAGTACGTGACTTCAGAGCCGATATACCGTAGACGGCAATTATATTGCAATGCTTAATGGTTAAACTTCATGGTTCACGGTTTATTGTAGCTTTTGCTCTGCCTGTAATGTAAAACAGGTGAAGGAGGCAGTGCCACAGAGGCACGGCCTGCATTGCTCGCCAGCTTGGATTGGGCAGCTTTTGCCCATATATTCTTACTTAATGTATCCAACCCCCTTTTGAACCAGACCTGGTCCATTAATGACATCCATTTTGGGAGGCGGTAAGAAAGGTCCTTTTATGTGGCAGCGATAAAATAGCTTTTTGCCTATGCTTAGCAACGGTGCTGCTCTGGGCAGCAGACCATTACGTGAAAATAAACCTAATTATTCACTGTGCCGCTGCAACTGTGGCCCCTAGTCTCCAGCTGCAAACTCAGACTAATGCTCTGGCCTCAGCTCCTGGGCCTCATGAAGCTCAGCCATCCCCATCTCTGTAAAGCTAACCCAAAGAGTAAGATTGATTCACTTAACCAATAACTAGAACAATGGTCTTAACTCTAAAATCATAACCATCATCAGATTCTGTCTACTATAATAATCTGTGAAGTGTCCTCTTTCAGTGTATTAACTCCAACCTGATGTAAGTGGGTTTGAAAAAATGTAACCAGGGAATATATCTGGTAAATCTTAATCTAATAATTCCCATTTGGGCAGGAATACATATGTAAATGAGGCTGAAGGGGTTGTTTAAAAGGGGCAAATGGTGTAAGTCTGACATGCTACAAACATGAACCATATGTGTTTCCCTCTTTGTCTATAAATGCAGTCAGATGGCTTTGTTCTTGCAGTACCCCCTAGGAGTAGGTTCTGCTCAACCCAGATCTCCACTGTTTCCCCCTTCCCAGTTCATCCTAGGTCCCTTCAGGCAGCCACAGACCTCTCCAGCCTGCTGGAGCTTCGTTTCCTGGAAGATCCTCCTCTGAGTGTCCCCAGCCAGATAAGGATGGTGTGTGTTTGTGTGTGTGTGTGTGTGTATGGGTAGTGGCGGTGTGGCTAGAATAACTCTAAATATCTGTGACCAAGCCCAGAATAACTGCATTATGATGGGGAGGTGGACCGGAGGAGCCAGAAGGCAGGAGAAACCACACTTTCTGAAGAAAATGGATAGGAAATAGATGTAAATCCACTGCAAGATATTTTGCAACTTGTCCCAGAAGCTACAGCTTAGCCAGGTGGAGCGCTGCACAGGCCCAACCAGCATGGAAGTGTCCTTCACAGTGGGAAATAGGACTCATTGCTTGGCAGCTCATGTGTACCGCTGGGAATGTGACAATGACAAAAAGAGCATTGCATATAAGTCTTAATAATGCCAATAATAATCGCTTTGCACTCTGTCTAGACGAGGAACGGTTAAATTGGGTGTGTGAGGGTGTTTGGGCGCGGGGGGCGGCCACTGCTGGAATGGGTGAGTAAAGTGAGCATTCTATTGAGGTCTTAGTTTGGCTAATCTCCCCCATGTGACAGCACAGCCAGATTTGCTGCCATGGAATGCCACAGGCTGTTGTGCTGGGGACAAAAAGAGACAGAGGCTTAAGCTGCAGGGGGGCAACACCCCGTGGTCCTGGAGAGCAGCGCAGCTACGCCAAAAGAAAAAAAAGTTCTCAGGGTTTCCACACACACCCCTTCCTCTCCCGCCCTCCACTCCCTCCCCAACTTCCCTGCACCTCCAACAGTCATCGCCAGCAGTGTGCACTCACCACCAACCATGACACACGTGCACACACACATAGTTCTCACCCGCTACTGGAGGGTGATCAGAGGTGTTTTGGGAGGTGTCTTGCACACATTTTACCACCCCCCTTTCTCTCTCTCTCTCTCTCTCTCTCTCTCCTCTCTCTCTCTCTGTCTCTCTCTCCTCTCTGTCTCCAATGCCTAAAGTGGTCCCTGTCCTGCTCCAGAGTCTTTGGACCACATCTGGTCCACAGGCGCACAGGGTACACAGAGTCTTCCCATGAATGCCAGAACCGTGGCGAGGACAAACAATACAGTTCCTGAGGGTGGATCGCTCATCTACCCAACATTCAATGTTTTTCTGCCTTCCTCTTTTGTGGCGCACACCATCTCAAGGGAATAGGACAAAAACTAGCAGCAACTGCCTTAATTTTCACCCTGCGGTAACAGACGATCATCACAGCTATCAATTGTTTTACTTGTAGATTGTGACCAGTTCCAGTTCAGCTCAGAGTTGTCCCATTGAATCCATCTTTTCTGGAGTTTGGGGTTTTCCATGAATTAACACTGTAATGATAAACCTGATAATATATGAACAGTGGTGAGGAACATTTTGTCCATGTGACGTAATGTGACCTCAGCCTTAGAAATAACCTGCGATGCTCCCTGATCATTGCAGGTTGTCAATTTAATAAATATTAACACATCCGTGACTGTACTGACTTGCCCACCTTCTGATCACGAACAAAAACACACCTTTTTTAAATTGCTTTTAATGTTTAGCTTAGTCGCATGTGTTTTTATTGTACTGTTTTATGTTGTTTTAATGCTTTGATGTTTTATGTAAAGTGTCTTTGAGTACTTAGAAAAGCGCTTATAAATAAAATGTATTATTATTATTATTATTATTATTATTATTATTATTATTATTATTATTATTATCATTATCTTGTAAGTTGTTTGGGGGTTGGATAAAACTATATTCTCTCAGGCAACATAAGTGACCTGTGTCACAGATTCAAAGGCTCAGCCACAATCCTTTAACCCTACCAGCCTTTCACAAACCAGCCAAATCCCCCAGAGCCCTAGATCTCCAGTCTGAGACAGACGTGAGAATCCTTGTCTAGTAGGGGTAAGGACATGCAGTTCTGTCAGTGTCAACTCCACCCCTTCTCCCCTCTTGCCCCCCTCTGATGCTTTAATTAAAGAAATAATCAGGATTTGCATCACAATGGTAGCCAGGGCTCTTACCATTAGTGGCCCGTTTGCCATCAGAAGTCTAATGAAAATGTAACATCACCTAAGCCCTCCTTCACAGATTCACAGATTAGCCATAGCGGACTAGAAGAGAAAGCTCGGACCTTGAGTTGGTTTAATTCTTTTGTATGATAAGCATCGGCTCCCTAAATCCGGCCTGGCCAAATCCTCTTGAGAGGGGCTAAGTGGCAGAGCTGAGTGAAGAGAGAAGAGGAAAGAAGAGGAGAGGACAGGGGAGCAGAGAGGAGAGAGGAGAGGAGAGGAACGTAGGGGAGGTAGCCAAGGCAGCCATACCAGGCTCAGGCTAGGCCAGACCCCTCCTCCCGTGCCTTCCTCCGCCCCATTGCCCTCCCCCCTCAGCTGTCCCGGGCCACAATAGGCTGAGCATCTTTTGTGGCATTAACGGTTTGTAGGAGCAGGAGAACAATGTATGAGAAGTGAGGAGCGCGGGGTTCCCACACACAGGGACGACATGTCCTCACACCCCCACCCAGCCACCCCTCAAAGACGGCAACCTGCACACAGCTGATCGCGGCACCCCTCTGTGCCCCCCTTTCACACAAAACACACTTCCCTCCACATGCATGTACAAACACACACACACACTCTTACAAAGCAAACACACATGTAAATATACATGGCTGATTTGACACAGATATTTGCTCATGTTTAATGCATACATTTATGACATTGGATGCAGTTGTTGATAGCTGCATATAAGCATGCGCACATGCACATACACTTGCACATGTAGTTTAATTGCCTGGTGAAGCCATAGAGGGCTGGGGAAAATCCTTTTGTTGCATGAAGGGTGAGGGTTTGTCTGGGATCTTGATTAATTTGTACTGTCATATGTGGGAGGAGTCTTTCACTAGGGGGTGCAGGGTGGGAATGTCACTTACTCTAGGTTCCTCCGTGTCAAGTAGACTGGGGTCTTCATGACTGGGCTCCAACAATCTGATTAAGAAACTTTTGGCTTAAACCTTAGTCAATCAGCACTGATTCAAAAATTGCACAAACAACTTGTCCACAGCCAGAAGGTACAGTATGTAGATCCTCATCACAGTTTGTGCACAGGCCAAAACCATTTTCCCGTAAAAAAAAGTTTGTTAAATCCACTTCCTCGTCACCTTGTCTCCTACTCTCTGTAAGAGTTTGCTTCGTGCACTAAATTATGATAACACTAACATTAATATGATAGGTAAATCTGTCTCCTGAAGGAAATTAGAATTACTCCACACTTAAGTGTGTTTATGAATTATGATAAATGAAGTAAACAGTGGAAAATGCTAAACATGTTTTATGCTTTTGGGTGTTGAAATAATGTTGTCAATTGTTCTTGTACTTGCCAGTGTATTTCTTCCAAGACATGAAGGAGGTGGTGACAACCTAAAAGCTTTGATTATCATATTTTCGAAATAGTTTCTTCTAGTTCTTGTTCTCAGTATTTATTTATTTATTTCCCCGCTGAGTCATATTTGACTGTTTTGTTTCCTCTTTTTTCATTTAGCTGCACTTCTCTGGGCCTGCAGCAAGGGCCAGTCACATGTTTAGTAGCCACAGTGCAACATTTTTGCATGCACTCAGCCTTGGCTGAAATTAGGGTGACTGCAAACTTGGCAAGTGTGCATTTGTGCATGACAGAAAGAAAGCCTGGAAGTGTGTGTATATGAATGTGTGAGTTGTTGTTATTTGCACTAATCTAGACCATTTAGTCTGCTAATGTCTCAACATGCCACTGTCAGCAGCTGCATTGTTAACCCCGAACAGTGTAAGTCCCTCGGGACTGTAGTGTAATTAAACAAGCTACAGAAACATGCAAAATATGAATTGTGTGCAAGTGTTCAGATGCCATCTGTTAAAGTGTCTTTCTCATTTATCCTTGTATTATATGTGCATGCGTTTGGAGCGTGTCCTTGTCACCCTGTCAAAATGTGACAAAAATGACAATGTGGAATAACGTGTCTTCGCCCCTCCCTCTCCCCTCTGATCTTCCTCTGCTCTCCTAGCCTCCATCATCCAATTTAGCTGTGTGTGGCACTCAGTGGATTCCCACACTCCACTGCTCTTGTGCTGTCAGGCCCAATCAGAGGCCGGATCTGTATTGATTTTCAGCCACCTGTGCCAGGCGCCTTGCTGCTGCAAGGACTCCCTGCTCCCTTCCTCCTCCTCTGCTCTCTTTCCCTGCCCTGTGTCTGCCACCGTCTCCCAGGGCAACTGACGCACAGTGTGCAGTGCAGTCCATTTGTCACCAATTGTCAGCGTTTAGCAGGGCAATGAAGTGTGGCAAGATGGGGCAGGGGAGGGAGGGGAGGAAGGGGAATGGGAGCTCGGGATGCGGGGCAGGTGGAGGGGGTGGAAGAGCTCCCTCCAATGGGATGAGAACCACATCCCACCATGAAACCCCTTGCAATGAGGACAGATTGCTCTAGCCCGCAAACATGTGTGTGCACAGATTTTTCCCTTTGGTCCTTCCAGTATAGCAGCTAGAAAACTTGAGTGTCTAAGTCAGGTAGGCACCCACCCTTCCTGCACACACTGAGTGCTATCAAATCTGCAGGTGTCTCCTTCATTCACTTCACAGGATAAATGCTGGGCTTTACTCGCTATGCATTCCAAATCACCATAACCTGTTTTGATTTTCAACAGGGGACTATTACATTGCACCAGCAATCTACCATATTGCTTGGGGACGGTGTTTGTTAGCACAAAGAGTGAGTGAGTCTGATGTCCTTGTTTGTTTTCCTTAATAACCAGAGACTTTTTAAGAATGTCAAGGGCTGGATGTCATTAGAGGGGTGCGGCTGGTCCCAAGTGAGACAAAGCCTGAGTTCAACTTACTCTCTTCCAGCTCTGAGTCAACAGAGAAGGGGCAGTTTTCCGCCATCACAGCGCCCATCGCTAAGCCCAGACCCTGAACTCAGTCAGGACTGAGAGAGGTGCCCCAGTAGGAGAGGAGATACCAGTGTCCTATAATGGATCTGTTTTCATTCCAGGGGAAGTGGTTATTTAAGTAGACTATGGGGAGAGCCCCCTTCTCCAAACATCCACACAGGGGTTTATACTCTGAGGGTGAATTGATGTTTTGAATAGAGGCGAGGTTATCGGGGAGACAGAAGAAGAAACTTGAATAGGTCGTTCATTTCTTTCTGTGTAAAAGTTATGCTGATGGAGTACTCGCCTCATATCACTATGATGAATCTCCAGGATTGCTTAATACACCTTTCTAAGTACACTGGCTGTATAGTACCAAACAGTCCTAACTGTTCCCCATTTCACAATTTCTTTCAGAGGAAAAGGTTGTAAGTGCTGTTACACTGACCAGTACCAGTCTGAAGTCCAACTACCAGGAATTTAGTTTGGCAGTGAAACTTAAGAGACTTTAGACTTCCACCTTTTTAGAATTACTTGACACCTTCTTCAGTCCAAGGTTGACAAAGAAGCTCAGATTCTGTGAGGATGTCATTTGAATGTGACACCCTGATATTTTCTTCAATTTTCTGAGGCAAACACGAAAGAAATGCTTTTGATACACAGTCCACGTAAATGGCCCTTTTCATAGGCTGCCAGGCAAAATGTGTTGACTTGGCCTTGACTTCAGGTGCCTCCAACAATTATGAAAATAAGATGAGTGTAATCTTTAACAGTGCTTGGTGTGTGTTTAAGTGCATGTTTTTTGGCAGATTGCTGCTCTGCTTGGTGCCACTGTGCAGTCTGTGTTAATGGATCTTCAGTAGGGGGTGTCCTGATTACCCAAGCGCCTTTCGTCCGCTCACCTCCCGGGCTGTAGCGCCAAAGAACGAGCCTTGGGACACGTTTTGGGGATCAGCTCATGTAAACACAGACTGACCATTCCTCGAGTCCATATGGAAGAGATCATTACTTAGAGGGCGGCGTGATGCCTGTCATTGTGGAGCCATGGGATCACGTATATCCCCACCCATTCGCCTAAATAACTCCCTGGTCCTCTTCTACTCTCCCCTCTGAGAAAATACATTTAAATCTGTCAACAGGACTTGCAACCTGGCAAGCACGCCTTCTCTTCCAAATCACTCACTGAACTTCTGGCCTCCCAAGGTTGGCTGGTGGATGCTATGAGGACTCTTGCCTAACTTCCAAGACCACCACTAAAAAATGCTGAACCTGTTATCAATCCTACTTACTTAGATTTAAGGACATAAAAGATATAAAAGACAGTCAAAGCCCCAAACACCCTGTTATCCTGTGTCCCAAAATGTAAAACAGAAGTGTAATTATTGTGCTGAGGACGTGCTTTTTCTCATCATGGATGACTGGTTTGGGATTAACTCATTACCCCCTGTTCTAACCATGCAATTAGGCCTTGCACCACAATTAAGTCTCAATATTACGCCTCAATAGGCACTAGACACAGTGATCGCTGCCAGCGCACCATCACTGGTACCTCTTATCTCCACTCTGCAGATGATCACTGAGCTATGGTGAGTGATTGTAATGACAGCTATTGTTTCTGCAAGTCCTATCTGGTGTATGGTATTGATTAGGTTGGGTGTGCGCTATGACTCCTGAAGCGTGTAGACAGGCACAGATGCAGAGGTTGTGGGTTTTCTGTGGCTGCTGTCAGTAATATTCAGGGTCTTGCAGAGTCTTCCAGACGTCTGCCAGGGTGGCCCTGGAACAATGCTGCCCATCTGGAAGCAGCTCCTCCTGGGTCTGGATAATCTGATGGATGGGGATCTTTCTAGGATGTCCAGCTGAGCTTGCCGACAGGGACCCAATCAATCACCCCTCTCCTGTCCCCACTGACGGGCACCCACCCCAAATAAGACCCACAGGTCAAGGGTTCTGTCAAGGCATCTCAAGCTCCTTATACTCTTCTCTTGACCACAGGCAAACTAATTTGATCATGTTAAGGGTGTCTTTATGCTAGGAGTGTTGTGCATCAACTTGTTGCACACATTTAGATGATCAATTTAACTTTGCCATGATTGCACTCTCTGCCTGTCTGACAGCTGCCCTGACCTTGAGTGTCTGTATTAGCTTATTTTGGTAGTTCCTGAGAAAAGAGAAGCAACTGATTCAAAGTGGTGGTAAGCAGGGTAACAGGTTATCTGGTAAGATAAAATTTCCTTCAGCCTGCATAATGATCCACTTCCACAGCTCTAATGGAAGCCATAAGAGGCGGTTTACTTCTAATAGCAACTGTAATGATACCAACATACCGCTTACAGTAGCTGCACAGTCTGGAACAGTTTTTGATTTATGATCAATACATGTCCTCAATCAAGACATTTTGACAGCTTCACAATCTATTATCTTGTCAGGATCTTAGATGAGACAGTTAGTGAAAAGCAAGTCTTTCAACCAATCTCCTGTGCTGTGATTGATGGGGTTTCATACTGATTTTCCATTGCTCTGGAGACTCCACTTGTCAAGAGGCTTCTCAGGTTTCTGGCTATAGACAGTTGCAGTTTTTGAGACATACCTAGACCCACTTACAATATGGAAATGTAGAATGATTGATGATCGTAATATGTTTTATGTATTTATATCTGATAGCATTAGTGTTAAATAGTGAAAAAAAGTGGCATCTCATATTTTTTAAGTTATGTGTTTCTTTTTGCACTGAGGCATTGTCAGAAAGAAAAATGAGAGAAAGGTGTAACAATAGATAAAAATAGTTACTGGGTCAATAGGAGGCCTCTTTTCCTGTCACTCACTTGGCCCACCTCGGCACTTGTCAGTCATAATGACAAATGGCAGCTCTTGATGAAACAGAGGGGTTAGATTATCACTTCCCTAATGAGGCAGCTCACAGCAGGAGGGGGAAAGAGGGAGCATGACAGGCAGTATGGAGGGAGAAATGGATGGAAAAAAAGAAAAGGAAGACCAGTTTACTGTTGCCAAATACCCATGGCTTCCCAGAAATTGTCTATGTTTATCAATGAACAGATTTAGGATTGCTGCGGAATACTGAAACTGTAATCAGTTATAAAGCCGAAGTGTATCTCAAATGATTACTTTTGTTCTTGATTCCAACCCAGTGTCACATTAAAGTGTCCCTTTGTACTGATCATATAAGCCTACCTAGGAAAGATGTTTGAGCTGAGCCATCTGTACTGTTATTTGGAACTCACTTTTGGAAAGCCATGTGGTAAAAAAGCAACAGAGAGGCGCTGTACATTTAAACAGTAGCATTTCACAACTTTCAGTCATGCAGCCAGTAGGAACAGAGATAAAGTGGTTTGATGATTCCCTTTTCATTCACAATACATGTGATTTGTCGTGCTGTTTGTTGTGAATGTAGCATGGTGTAGCTGCAACCAGGCCAGAGGGCGTTCCCTGTGGCCCTGTGTCTCTCTGTGTCTTTATGGCTGGCTCTGGACTTGGCGCTGGAGTCCGAGGGGGAGATTATCTGGCCTGTCTGCCTTCAGGAGCTCTCAGGGTTTGTGTCTTTGTGCAGCATTAGAGCTGGCTGGGAGTGCGCCCACCGAGAGAGGGGAAATGTGTTTGACATACGCTCAGCGCACACGGTCGGGGAGGCTGGAACAGCAGGATACGATTAATGACCACAGAATAAGATTGTTACAATATGGCTTCCCTCACCCCCACCTTCTTCACCGTGGGGCTGTCATATTTCACGGACTTGCCTGCCTCTGTGTGTTTGTAGTGTGTTTGTGTGTGTGTGTGTGCCCGTGTTAGGAAGGGGCCCTTTTATCCTCTCTTTTTGTTGTCTCTCTCTCTCTCTCTCTCTCTCTCTCTCTCTCTCATTCTGTCTTTCTCTCTGTTGATGTGGGTCATTGATATGCAACAGTGCATTCCTGGATCTTACAGGAGAGTCTGTTCTCATGGTTATTGTGGAGTACTTTGGCAGATTAGACACAGGGACACAGGTCCTCGGACTTTTGTTTTGGTCTGGGTAGAACATAAAACCTCTAATGTAGAGGTTAATCAACCTTTGATTCATCAGATGTATTAGTGAATGGAAACTAACACTTAGAATTGTTTGATTGAGCTCATCATTATCATCAGAAATATTTTTTTTTGTTTCTCGTCCGATCCAATGAGTTTGTGATAATATGGTGTTGAGGTTGAGGTTTGACAGCTCTAATTGTTAGAGTCAAGAGTGGTGGTAACAGCTGAATCTCTGGTAGCATATCAGTTTGCTTTACAACAATAAAGATACACTTTTAAATGGCTTTCATGGGGAAACCTCAGGGAAAAGAAAAAGATCTGGAGGCCAAATGTTACCACTTTGTTGTGGTGGTTAGGAGGCTCCTTTGAATGATCTTCCAAGTTTTTGGGGTCAGTGCCTGAAGCCCAAAGGGCCACAGAGGCATGGATGTGCAAGGGTAGGGAGGGCAGGAGGAAGGAGAGGAAAACCTTAACAAGGTGTCAAACAGGCCTGTTGGATCTTTGCACATGAGCACACGCATAGCTGAGCCTGCGCTGTGATGTTTGTTGACACGTCTGGGAGAGAATTTTGAAGTTTTCACAGCTATCATAAATCAGGAGAGGGCATGATTTTTCCCAGGGTTAGGAGCCTCATCTCACTCGCAATTGGCCAATGCCAATGGGCCATCGAGGCCCATGAACGCCAGCAGGTTTTATTACCATAGCAACCGGTGGTAATAGAGTTGGGGGAAATGCTCTTCTGCGGTTTGATTCCAATGCCTCTCCTTCTCATCTCCTTGGGGTTTAGTCTTTTTAGTCTTAACAATGATGACATTTACCAGGTAGGGTGAAAACTGTGTTAAAAGTGTTAAAAGACACAACAGACACAAAATGGAGTAGTTAAATTTCTATAGCGAGAAAAATAATCATTAAAACATGCATACATGCATTTGAGAAGTTGGCTTCACTGCACACAAAAAACAAATGTCTGTCTCCTGATTCTTCTCTCCCTGACGTCTCCTTGGAATTTCACAGCAAGTTACAGAAAGTGACTTGAGAAAAAAGGCTGAGAAAGAAAGAGAGGGAGAGAGTGAGAGAGAGAGTGGGGGGGGGGGGGGGGGGGGGGCTGGATGTACTGTCTGGCAGCTTTGGCTCTGTATTTGGGCACAGCTCTCACTCATTTATTGAAATCCCACTGTGTGATCCTGCTCTAAAGTGAGAGATTCAAATTTCTCCTTCATCTACCCACGTCAAAATGACACTTAACTGGCACCTTTTTCTATTTTTTTCCCCACTGTCTCTTTCTCCAGATGTATTGGCTACTTTCCTCTACTCTTATAAACTTACAGAGACACAAAACATAGGTCCAATAAGGGTAAGCATCTCTTTCACTCTCTCTCTCTCTCTGCACTAGTTAAGCAGCAATGTTTTGTTTTGCGCATTTAACATGTGGCAGACCTCATCACCCTCACCATGTGCTCACCACACACACCTGTTCACCCCAGCTGCTGCTGCAAGGCACTATGGGACATGATGCTAATTCCATGTTGCCTCTGGAAGAAAAAAAAAGGGGGTACTGGAAAAGATTCCCAGGAGATTTGATTTTTGTTGGAAATACAGCTGCTGAATTAGGAAGAGTTTTAAATCTTAACTTATGCAAGCTTTTGTTGAACTAAATGATAGCCTGCCACAAAAGAGACACGACCATCAAACAGATAAAGCTGTCTAAGAGGAATGGACAACTCTAAAATAAACTTCCCTCAGTTGCATTAAAGCTTCCTGCAGAGAGTCCCCCTGCACCTTGTTTCAAAGTATTCCCCTCTGCACATGATAAGGCTAAAACTGCTGATGCTTCAGATGTAGTTGGAAAGCACTAAACAGCCTGTGGAGAAAATAATAGGGGCACGCAGCAGAACAAACCCAAGCCCTGCCCAACCCCCATCCCAGAACTGCTACCAATTAATGCACTAAAAAGGCTCCACACATAACATTGGGAAAGTTGCAAGATGGGAGCGTGAGCACATGATGCGGGTTTCTTTTTGACAGATCCATTAAATTAGGTTTGAAATGATTACCGTAATTCTTCAGATATTCGCTTTTGTTTCAAAGCAGATTTAACTCGCAGCTTATTGTCACCCACTTATGTGAGCAGTCAGCTGTCTTGCCTCAGTAATCTACCCAGCAAACCTTGAGCAGTGAATCACAAGACACTTGTCTCTTATTAGCCCCTTTACTCAAATTGAGTTACTGCTTCTATTTATGACAGTGTAGTGATATTTAAGGAAACTTAATACTGCCTGCTTCCTCCTGTGCTGTCAGCATCAAGCCTGGGGGCTCTGCTTAGCACTCTCTGACAGAGCTCTGCATGGAGGAAATGAGGCTGGTGAAGACCCCATTGACCGTAAGGCATTCTACCCATATTTCACTAAGCTCCTCTCCCAAAGGAAAAGGCCGCAGAGACGAACCATATCAGAACACATGCTGTGGTTGGGGGTCAGCAAAGGAAAAAAAGTGAGAAGCAGAGAGAGAAGAAATCTGCAGACATATTACATAAACACACAAATTAACACAAAGAGGAATGCAGATTTTGGAAAAATGTGAAATAGAAACACTTTGAAAGGAAAACAAAAACTTTTTTTATGTCCTCCATTTATTTGTGAGAGCCACTCACAAATTAAGAGCCTATAGGGTTGTGTCACTTCATGTCTCCACGACAAGCTATGTGTGTAATTAATTGGTTTACTGCCAGGTTAGGCACGGCCTGTCTCTCAGGAATCCGCATTTGGCCCTGAACTTTACTTTTACATGTTAGTTGAGGTATTAACTTATTTGGACAAGGGATTAGGTCTTACTGGTTGTCCTGTAGCTGGAATGGACAAACATGAGGGAGGTATGTTTGAGATACTGGGCCCTGTAAGTAAAGAAATGGCTGCCGATAATACTCTGCAGCTTGGCCCACTGTAGTCACTGCGAGAACAACTAAGACCTCTGCTCCCCCCCGAAAAGACACACATGTGCATCACCTCCCACTCTCGCTCTGATCTGAGAATCTGTTAGCTTAGCTGGTGACAAGTCTTCAATTTACATTGTTTTTCACGGTTATCCAGTACAGGACAAACATGAAAGATAATTATGACCTGAGAAAGAAAGCAAACAGAAACCTCAGAGCAGTCCTCCTGTTTGCAATTCAGTAGCTGAACAAATCTATATAAAGTTAAGACTGCATGGCAGAAAAATAGATCATAGTGAACAATTCTTGGTTATTTTATACAACACATAAACTAGGTTGCATTCCTGTGTTACATGTCAGATAATCTCTCTTTATATATTACAGCCATGGTTATGCCTCAAGGATCAACTGCCAGAGTTTGGCTTTTATTCAGCTCTCATGCCCTTGGGGAATAGTATCAGTTTTGCTGACATGTCCATTTGCATCCCCTTAAACAACCTATGCCTAATGGACATGTGTAAAACGATATGTTCTGTGGAGATTTACCAGGTATAGACAAGGGAATTAGCAAAGACAAACTACTGTATCCATGGTTGGTTGGACAGCACAAACTTTTCTCTCAGTGTCTTAATTGAAAACAAATGGAAAGATGGATGGAAAATCTCATTATTATTGGAGAGAATCATTTTTTTCTGAACAGCAAGTGATAATAAAGATAAGGATGATAAACCTTGATTATATAAAGCTTACCCACTTGATCCATCATCTTGTTTAGACTCCTGGCTTTAATTATGAAGAGTTCTTTTGCTCTTAGGCACATTTATATGCTTTTTTTTATACAGTTCATTTCTGTCATATAAAATACTTACTGTTACCAGATACTGTGAAACACATGCTTTGGGAGTACATGGATTTATAATATATCTTTGACATAAAGGCCAAACATATAACAAAGGGTAAAATATATAAAGATCAGGTAAGCTACCATCTCATATTATCCACTCATTGTGTTCTTCGGCCACAAACCCACCCACTGCTAGCCCTCACCTACCTTCCTTCTAGACTGAGCTGGAGCTCATGAGGCCTCAGACACACTTAATGGGATTATGGTAATATAATTTTGTGACGCTGACCTCGGGCCGGTGCCAGGTTTCTTCCACATCCTCAGACAAAGGCCAAGGGTTCCAGCAGGCTGGCCCAGCTCGGCCTCTTGGCACAGGCCGATGTCCTCATGGGGCCAGTGCAAGATGGATGGCTGTGGGGCAAAGTCTCACTTCCTAAGTCTACTCAAACAGTGAGTGAAATCAAACGATGACAAGAGGGGATTGTAAACTTAAATAAATATTGTTTCCCAAGAGTGAATTGAATCCCACGACTGTTGCTCATGTAACTCTTCTGATTTAATGTATACAATAATCAATATGGTTCAGGATGTCGGAAATGTGCCCTCCCTTTGCTCCCAACAATCAGCACATAGTAGTTTTTCAGCCAGGAGTGTAGCTTCCATGGAAACAGCCTTGTGGTCAGCTTGTCTTTCTCTGTGATTTAGCAGGGGTATCCTCCACTGGATGTTTCTTATTGGTTTAAGAAAAAAATTTATGGACTGGACAATTTAAAAGCAACTCAGTGTGGGTCTCAGTTCACACTGTCCCTGTAGGTAATCTAAACAGAGGGTTGGTTACTAGTGAAATACACAAAGAATGCACAACAAACTGGTCATGAAATATATAAGATTATGTTTGAAATACAAACATAAATGTGGATATGGTTTTCTGTTCATTCTAGCTCTGATTAGACCCTGAAATACAGACAAATGGCACACACATACACATAGTAAGGTTATAATATGTTGTAGTGCTGTTTGACTCTTCATCTCACTTTGTTGTGAATTTTATTGTTGTCCAGTCTCCACGGGTGTATCACCAGATTTTTTTCGCCTTTTTCCTTTTCTTTTCCTCTTCCTTTTGCCTTCAGAAAGACCACCCATAGGGTTCGGAGGGGGCAGACGTCTCTGTGGAATAATAATGGGGTCGTCCTGGGAAAATTGCCCATGGAAAGGCTTGTCTGAAAAAAAAGAAGAAAAAAAAGAGAAAGAAAAATTTGGTCTTGTTTCCGATCCTTCTCGGAAACATTCATCAGGGCACTCCTGCTGTTTGGACGGGAGCAGTCCCATCACAGCCCCAATCCACTCACCGGCTAGGTTAGACATTCTGAGTAGAGGTCAGGAGGCTGGAGCACATGGTTTTGCCTTGCTCTGATTTCTTTTTTTTATAATACAAATTTAATACATCACAGATACAGTAGTGGCTAATTTTTCTAGAGCCTGAATATCTGATGTTCCACAGTTACTTTGATCGACATTTTGAGTTAGTTTCAAAGTTAAATTTCTTTTCTAGTAGTTGCTGTAATCATTATCATCATTATGTTTGGGCTGCTACTGGGCAAGGCTGCCTGTATCAAGCCCAATAAATGAGTCACCATGGTCTCACACAGGGAAAGCCTCAATCCTGATGTCATTTCCTGATGGGTTGATACTCTGCGGCAACATCACATGACACACTATTCTGATGAAATTTGCTGAAAGTGGCCCTCATGGCTTCATGTTTTTATTGAGGTCAGAGTATCAAGGGTCTCTAAATCTCTTTTAACCTTTAACTTATCTCAACTTTATATCACTTCATATCACTTTATATCATATATAACTCTATAAAAATATATATATATATAAATGAGTAGTAAAACAGTCAAACAAACATAATGTATATAGGTCATCTCGTACCAATAAAACAAAGACATGGTAAGATATAAATGTCAATAAAACATATATGATAGACTCAGTGAATGGCACCTACAAGAGGAACTAGATTATTGATGGCATAATGTAATAATCTGTAAAAATGTTGCTGGATGCTTTGTTTTTTCATGGAACTATGTTTGTAGAAAAATCATTGGCTGAAGTATCGTTAATCATGAACTTTGATTTTGAAAGACTAATTATTTCCCAAAAGTGATAATATCACCTGATTTCAGTTTATCTGAACTCATGATTTGTTTTTGAGGAGCTGGACTTGCAAATGTAAACTTTTCGCATTTTCCCATGCACACACGCTGCCAACAACCTGAGAATGAAACAATTCAGCAAAAATGTTCTGTTCATTCTCTGAAACTGGAGGAACATGGACCTGTGTTTACCAAATTTGACTTTTTTCCTTGTTTGCTGAGCAGAAATCTTGGCTCCAGTTTAACTTTCAGGCAACATCTTCCATCAGGAGCCAATCATATCCTGAGTACCGTGTTAGTGTATGCCGGTTGCAGCCAGCTCTGACAGTATCAGGACATTGTGATATTGCCAATGGTTTGAATCAGGCAAGTTTCTTTTACATCATGAACTCCCCCCTAACAACTGTTTACTGTGTTTCAGTTTTGGGGAATAAGCGCTATATTAAATTCTTCTGAAAAATGAAGACCTTTCAGTCAAGTCAGTCATTAACCCTGTTTCTTGGTTTGAAGGGAAAAAAGTGGATTAGTAAAGGTTTTTCTTTCCTTTCCTTGTGATGTTGCAACTGTTGCAACTTTCTGCTCTCCCTCGAGCAACTACTGTACTAACTGCCCTCCTTTGCCCCATTAGGCCCTGAGGCCCTGCTGCCTCACTCCAGGTCTGAGCCACTGGAGATCAATGATGGATGTGCCTCGGGGGCTCTCTGTGGGAGGTGGGCTCAGGACTTCACACACTCTTCACTGTCAGAGGGGAAGAAGTCAGCCATCATATTTTTAACCAGAGACAGCAGCAGAGTCGAGCTTGCAGTAGGATCACTGACTTGCCATCAACACAACAAGGCTTAAGTCAATAAAACATATTGATATGTTTTATTTCTCTATTTTTTGCCAGTTTATATAACACAATGCTGTTTTAATCAGCAGCTCGTTCTTGAAAGTAACATGACCCAAAACAGGGCAACAGTTTGAAGTAGAGTTACAGAGGAAGGAGTTAGTCCAGAGATAACAAACATAAAAAAGATTTGAACTGTAGATTGACTCTGACTGATACATGTCATCAGCGTGATTGTCAGTGAATTCCATGAGGTATTGTTATGTTGAAATACTGTAACGTCCCTTTCAGCTCTATCCACATACCCACAGCTTAGTTAACGTCTTCTGATCCCAGAGCATGTGATTAAACCACAAGGTTTTATTATTATATTGATATTACATAATACAAAAGAAATGTTACATGTGGTTACCTTTAGCATTTTTTGACTTTAAAAGATAGCAAATATTTATTATATTAATAACTTAATCCTTAATCCTGTATAAACTCTCATGTTCGAAATATAAATGTGCACTTATCGTCAATTAATATATTAGTATGGTAAACAACTTGTCATGGAACCAGTATTTCCTTTTTTTTTTTTCTTTTTTCTTTTTACACTTTGGTGCAACAGTGGAAAAATAAAAAAATCCATTTCCTTTTTTCAGGAAAAAAAACATTAAGAAATTATGAGAGGAAGTCATAGAGTGTGACGCTAGTGAAAACCAAAATATTACAATAAAGTGATGACATCTATTTAGCCCATCAAAACAGTCTTTGATTGCAATAGAGCTTGATGAATCTCTGGACATAATATTATCATCATATTTCTATAGTGTTGCATTATAGATGTGTTGAGCCACAGCACAGGCTTAGTTTAGCCTAGTATACTGTGTAGTGATTAGTTATGGAGTCAAGCTAAAGTAAAACTGTCCAGTCATTGCAGTGAGATGAGGTGCAGCGGTGGGTGGCAGAGAAAGGCTCAGTCCAGTTGATGTGAAGAAAGAGACGTCATCTGTGAATGTGCCTCAAATTTCAACACAAAGCTATAGTACCTGATTGTGTTTACACTGTCACTGATTTATTAAGGTCAGGTCTATTCCTATATTACTTGGCCAGTAATGAATAAACAATATTCAATGTCTAGTTTGTTTCTTTAAGCTGTCGTGTATACAGGCAAGGGGGAGGGGTGTGGACATATGTCTTCTCAATAGGCCGTGATAATAATGGACCTGTGACCTCATGGTCTGAGAAGCCAGCAGCAAAACCACTGTTCAAAGAACCACAACTTGATATAACTAATTTTCTTTTTTTGAACTTTAGCAAGCTGCTGATGTGGGTAGCCAACAAGCTGGCTCTCATTAATGCTGAAATTAAATTATCTGTGTCACGTTAAAACAATTTTTTGATTTCCGTTGTTTTTATTTTTGGAGCATATGAGTTGGATGAAGACTGTTCCAAAATGATTCAGACTCAGTGAATAAAATTTTAATTCATCTTCTGCCAGTGGAAGGTACCTTGTCATAACTGACAAAAATAAATCTCACTGGTCTTTGTCTGACAAATACTGTTAGACACAGCAGAGCAACACAGATATTACTGTATGAAACATTCTCACAATTAATGGCACAGGACGATCACATATTTCTCAGTGTTTTGTTTTTATTGCAAACAATATAATACAAAAGATAAGCTTTTAAGACAATGCCATGTTTACCTACGGAAACTGCATTAAGAAGATGACGAAATGAGAACTAATGATACAGAATATAAAATGAGGAACACAACTGTTTTCAATAACAAAAAGTATCCTGTTGATTCCAGCAAATTCTTTACAAAAACAGGCGCCGCTTCCATATCCATTAATTCATTTGTTAGCAAGAAAAAAGAAAAAAAGCTTCCAGTTTTTCTTTTTTTAGAGAAAGACTCATCGTGTAATTATAAGTAATCTGTACATAACTAGATCATGAATAAAAGAAACTTTTATACGGAAACATTTACAAATGATAAATAAACAAATTTGTACCACATATGACAGCAAACTATTCCACTGAAAACTTTTCATCTCAGTTAGCTGCTGCTGAATTAAAAAGATAATTGCAAATAGTTATTTTCAAATAAAATTAATGCTAAAGAATAAATTAAGAAAAAAGGTTAGAAAAAAAAAAAAGATGTAGGCTGTAGGAATGAAGCGCGCCAGACTCAGACCTGCTGGTTGCTGAGGAGAGTCAGGTCAAAGGTCACTTCCTGTATCTCCTCAAGCAGGAAGTCAGAATTATGCTGTGGTTTTGACACTGCAATGCCAGTGGAAGGAGCCTAACCCTAATGTGACTCCAGAGGCACAAATGGTATCAAGGCAGTACCCAGATAAAAGCAAGCTTTGCTCAGTTACATCTACCAAACACAGTAAGGCCCCTAGTAGAATGACATGGCACCTGCTATAGCATTTCCAACACAATAATTTGAGCTAAAGCAAAGAACAAGAAGTAGAATAATTGACTAATTCACTGATGACACGGTCATATCATGGCCAAAAATTCAAATCTATTTCGAACCTGCATTGCTCAATTCTTGCATCTTATGGGAATTACAATAAAATATGTACAGTACAAAAATTCAAAGCAGAATGTAGGCTATTATAAGACGGCAGTGTCAGTAAACAGATATTTCTTACTTCTGTACAAAAAATACATTAGTGAGAAGTAAGGCCACTGAGGGTGTTTTTTTACCCAGCATTCCTGCTCCTTTAGACGTGTTAAACCTTCAAATCAGGATGATGAGGATGCTGATGACACTGATTATGATGACGATGATGACAAGAGCAGAACACATACACAGTACATACTAAAATATTTATAACCAGTATGTCCTCACAGAGGATTTTTTAAAAACATTATATCTAAAAAAATATAATCACAATTCCAACCAATACAAAAGGCACTGTCGTGAGCCAATCCAAAGATATATTTTCAGTACTATAAAAAGTCCTTGTCATGTTTTTCTGTTGGCAGTGAAAGGTGTGTGGCATGGTGGCGCAAAGGCCCCCTGGCAGAAAGAAGTCTATGCATGGAATGGGTGTTGTACAGTCAGTGCTGAGGCTGCCTCCTCAAGGCCTGGAGAGCTGTGTGTAAATGGGCTGCTGCTCCCAGTGCTGTGGACTGTGGGTCTGCGGCACAGAGGGCACCCCGGTGTTGTCGGCGATCGGGGTGTACATCGGCCTCTGGCTGGGGCTCATGTAGCTGAAGGTGGAGTACAGGCCAGAGCCTTGGCCAGCTGCATGGCTGTAGTAGGAGTTGGCACCACTTTGGTGGTCTGAATAGTCATACTGTGCTCTTGTGATGGAGGGATAAGAGGAGGTGCTGTAGTGCTGCAGGTTGAAGGACCCATAGGTGACGTGCTGTGGGGAGCCCTGCTGCTCACTGTAGTGGCTTGGGCTCAGCTGCTCTGTCTTGATCTGGGTGGTTCTCTGTTGACCCTGCTGGCCTTGCTCTCCTCCTCCACCCAGGGTGGTCAGAGAGTGCTGCTGCTGCTGCTGCTGCTGCTTTGACATCCAGGCGTGGGCCCCGACATTGGCTGCCTGGTTAACTGAGCTGCTGATGCCGTAGCTGCCGGTGTAGCCAGCCTGGGCCGCTCCAGCATGGCTGTGAGGTGGCAGGTACTGATCAAACTCGTCGACATCAAAGCTCCCCATGTTGGAGATGACCTCGCTGCTTAGCTCACCAATGTCCACAGTTCCAAAGTCGATATTGAGCTGTCGACTGGTGCCCTCCTGCATTGGGCGCCCCTCACGCTTCAGATCAGCTTTGCTGGAGGGGAGGTCTGTCTTGGGGGTGGTTGGAGGTGTTGGTGGGCCCTGGGACTGACCTGGTTAGAGGAAAAAGCAGAGTTAGCCTCACAGTTAAAATGTAATTCACAAATGATGAATCTAAAGAAGATATTTACAGCACGAAGGACTATATAGTAATATAATAAAACTTCAAGTATAAATGTAAATGCTTTCATGAGTAGGAGTTTGTTAGCACTATACTGACAGGTGTATTTGCATGGTGGCTTGTAAAACTCATTAATCATTAATCATTACTCATTAACAGGTGTCTGCTCAAGGCCCTAGGGGCTTCTAAAAATTTGATTTCTACAAACAGTATCAAAATAAATCACTTCTGAAAAAAAAAGTGAATAAAATGCCTTTTTTAAACTTTTATTTCTTTCTTAGAATTTATTTCTTTTTATTTTCTTACCTGAGTGCTCTCCAGGAGAATGCACCTCGCCCAAACTAGACGCTGGAGAATCGGCCTGCTGCAGTGCCTTGAAGATCGCATTTGGAGAGATGTGGGTTTGCTCGCCGTCTTCGGGATCGTTTTGTCCGTTCTTGACAGATTTTCTCCGCCTAGGCTGATATTTGTAGTCGGGATGGTCTTTCTTATGCTGCACTCTCAAACGCTCAGCTTCTTCCACAAACGGGCGCTTCTCTACTTCGTTGAGCAATCTGAAAATATCACAGAGAATTGTACATTCACGTTAGCATGCATTCAATTACCAAGAAGCACAAGACGCAATTGATTAATGTTGGAAGAGGTGTAAAGTTGAATTAATTGTTTTATCAATAATCAACAAGAAGCAATTCAAAAAGTTTGCGTATCAAAGTTTTCTTCTGTGCATGAACGCGAGCAAGGAAATTAGAAGTGTGTCAAAAATAATAACAGAAAGTATTGTATTTTAACATGCATTAGTCAAATCGCCAGGCTGCAAAGCTCTACTTGAAACAGCAGGCAGGTGGTGCATTTCATGAAAGACATAGTGCGGTGCGCACAGTGGCGCCTAAAAACGCGCTGCAAACGTGATTGAAAATGCAAAGCGAACCTACCTCCAAAGTTTGCCCAGGGTTTTGCTGAGTTCCGCGTTGTGCAGATGCGGGTATTGATCGGCCAGCTTCCTCCGTGCAGCTTGAGCCCAGACCATGAATGCGTTCATGGGTCTTTTGACGTGAGGTTTATTTTTACTTGAGCCGTTGACGCGCACCGGCATGGGCACCAGCGTCCAGTCGTAGCCCTTCAACACCTGGGACACCGCATCTCTAATACACACGGGGAACTTCTCTTCTTCGCCCTCTTTCTTGTAGTCTGCACCCAATAGGAGGTGGTTGTCGGACGGCCGGGTGTTCTCAGTGTCCGAACCGGACCCAGAGGGACACGGCGATCCTGCGGAGTCCTCCGACATGCTGGGGCTGGGAGCGTCAGAGTGACACTTCTCCTGTTCTTCTGTCATCTTTAGGTAAGGGTCGAGGAGATTCATGCGAAAAAATTAAAGAACAGCTTCTCGCAGTAAAAAAAGAAGAAAATCCTTCTTTCTAAATCCAAGTGCTGTGCCCGAGGACTGCAGTGACAGCCTGTGATGGCGCACAGTTTGACTGGCAAACGTGAATCCTTTAAAGTAAAAAAATAAAGAAGCCAAAAATAAAAAGTTTTTGACGCTCCTTCGACTTTTCACAATTTCGCAAACAAGAAAGCGAATTGCAAGTGGCCGCTTTCTAATGCTTAACTTTAAAACTGTGGCTTTAAAGAGAAATGTGAGTGAGAGATCTACTCTTGGAGGATTTGCTGAAGAGTAAAGGCACAGGAGGCGATCCCTGGATTTATGTTTGACGGCAAGGAACGATTGGGCGGACTCTTGTAGGCGGAGACGTAATATGACTCTGCGCGAAAGAACTCTTGCAGTCAACAACAAACCCAACTCAAGTAGGAAAAAGGTGTTTTTCCCCTTTATAAGCTTTAGTTTCGGTTAAATCTGAATCATGACTTAAACTTTAAAAAGGTGATACACAAAAGTTAAATGTTACAGTCTCTCAAAATAATAGAAGTGGGGATGTAATTACTAAACTTGTGATATAAGAATGTAAACCAATTTAATATTATAGTGATATCAAGTGAGGGAAAAATATCCCATCCTGGGAATTTTCTTTAATTACACAAACAGCGTCTCACTATGTATAACTTTCATTAGGACTGATCGAATTAATTGCAGTTCTTGTGGCTTCACTTAGTTTATTTCCTTTACATTTTACAGAAAATCAGGCTAATTTGCACATTATTTACACAACTACAGATTAACAAATTATTTTTTCACATGTTGAAATACTATACTATTTTTGAATTACACTGCTTCACTAACTAACTTTATCTTTATGTTATGCTACTTTTCTGAAGGCAACCATCAGCTGTTTGTATTAGATTTTCCACTGTTCGGATGATTTAGAAATTAGAGCAGTTTCTTCCTGGAAAACTACACCGGTGCTAACACTAATGTGCCTTTGATAATTGATTTTGCAGGAATAAACACTGATGTTCAGTAGTGTCTGAATAAATGCGGGCAGTTGTAGTCTGAAGTGTTTGTTGCACAGTGACAGTTGAGTCAGTGTGAGGCTGTTACGGAGCTGCAGCCCTCTCTCAGCTCTGCACAGTGACTGCATGGACCAACAGGGGGAGACAGCAGTCCAGAAACTTGAGAGGAGGCCTTTCAACTGTGCAGGGGATGCAATGATTAAAACAAGGTAGGAAAGGAATACAAAACATATTTCAAAATGTAACTTCCCGCTCTACATTTAGATTTTAAGCCTTCCTCTTTCCGGTAGACAGATATTTTTTTTGTTGTACGAATAAGGCGACAAGCCAGATTATTAAAAAAAAAAAAAATCATGAAAGATAAAAAAAAATGGTATTAAATATGTTTCTTAAAAGATTTAACATGAGATTTGACATGTGTCCCACTTCATTCATAAGGTCGGTTTTTGTTTTTGTTTTTTGAGCGTGAAATATCATTTTATGAATTCATGATTTCATTGATTGATGATGTTATGATTGGTGATTTCTAATTTGCAACATCTGCAGAATGCAATCTAAAATCGCTCGCTAATAATATACAGATCTATAATAACAGGCTAATAATTACATTAATAACAACAATGATAATAATATTGATGATATTATTATGTGATGGTGTTATTAGTCTAACAATTTTATACGAACGTACTGTATATGAACACATTAAATATTATACGTAATAAATCTAAACGTTTCCTCAAACAATTTTAAATATAAAGTCTGAGAAAAACTGGAGCAAAACAAACGTGTCGCAACACTAAGATCTACTTTGCTGGATTTGCTCCAGCACTTGTTTTCGGTGGACAAAGGACACTTTGTTGAGAGTTCACTCACTATAATCCATGTGTTCAATTTTAGATACGAAATCCGACTGTAAGTTAAGTCCACGTATAGCCATGAAAAGACCTAAAGTTTCCTATTTATATCTCAACTTTATGATTTAGTAATATATTAGGTAACACTGTAACGATTGTATTAGTTACATAAATATGCAATCATTAATAGAAATTGAATAATCATTAATACAAATTAACACACCTTGAATGTCACTTAACAAATGAAAATTAGTGTCACACTTTGGATTTTTATAAAGTAGGATGCTAATCAGGTAATATCAGGTACAATTAAGTCTCTATTAATCATATCAAATCTTCCAAATGACACAAAATAAATATGCAAATATATACATAAAGCTTTTTTATTTTATTTTATTTATTTATTTTACATTGTCTTAATATTAGGTTCGGTTTGTTGACTGTGGCTTTCACTGCTTTCTGTAAAAAGAGGGTAGTGGTTCAAGGTCTCTTCTTAAAGCCTCTCAGTCTGTCCTGACCCTCACATTTTTATTAAAAAATTAATATGCTTGTCAGATGTACCTGCTATTTCTGCTTCATGTGTCATTGGTTTGCTAGAGGTTGTGGCAGGATGCCCTGTCAGCTCCCTGCGTACAACTATAAGACATACAGTTTAAAAATGCTTTTCTGACAAAATTCATGTTGGTGAGAAACAGAGGGGATTGTAAAAACTAAAGCTGTTTTTGTTCCATCACCAGTTAATAGGTATAATTATGCTGATTTTCACTTCAACACTTGAAAGTAACCTGATTCTCTGCACTTGGACTGAAATCCTTGATCCATTTCCCTCAATAAAGTGTAACTTCTGAGATACCTCTGAGAGTTGCAGCTGACGTACTGACAGTCAAATGATACTTCTACATGCAGCTTTCATTAAATGCACCTTTTGTTAGTACAAAACAACATATTACGTCTCATTAGAAGGTGAATATTTGATGCACGGTTTGTTGTGGGAGGTGTGATAAGAGCTGCTGCCTTTTGAGATTGCTGAGCTTGTGAGGTAACCGGTCTCAACATGCAGAGGAGGAAACCCAGTGATGGCTAACACAGAGGCATCAGAGGTGCGGTCGGGCATGTTCGCGCCCCCGCAGCGCCCTGGAGACTGACTTACGGTCGATCGCGGGGGGGGGCAGATCTTTAAGGGCCAGGCTCACAGCTTACCAAGCGGGTCTTGGGAAACTTCTCAGCTTGACTTCGACCCATGGCGTCAAAATTTTGAGGCAAACACTGGGGGTAAACTGCCAAATCATGTCTTCCACCTTTCCTTGCTCTCTCAGATTCCACTGCAAATGTTTGAGCAGACCGCCCTTCTTTTTTTTAAAACTTTTAGTGACAATGTTTGTGTGTGAGTGTGTTAGTACAGTAAGTACTTTGCGTTGTTACCTTTGAAGTGTGTTTTGAATTAAAATAGGAATACAGCATGTGCTATATTTTTGCTGATGTATTTTTTTATTAAAGGAAAAGTATGATAAATTGCACAGCGAAGAAGAATTTTAACCAAGTACAATAGCAAGTTAAAATGTTCATGTCGTCATGGAGACATGAATCATTAGGCTGTGTGGATGCTTTCTAAAATGCTGAGATCCGTTGGAATTGCAGTAGCAAGACGTGCATTAAAAACTTTGCTGTGTTTAAATTATCTGCCATGAAGAAGACTTCTGAGTGACAAATATTGTGGCAGATGTAGTGGAGGTGACTTCAACCACTCACCACCGACATCACACCTGTCTGAGACTTTCCGCAACTAGTGCCAACTGCCTTAGGCATGGCAAGAGGGAGATCTGTTGGCAGATGATCTGAACGTTTCTTCCGTCTGCTTCCGCTGTCGGTTTTTCAACTATTGGTTAATTCTTGAAAATTTCAGGTGAATCTGGTTGCACAACTGTAGCCTTGCCCACTGTCAGGCAAGGTCTCATAGGGATGGATGGGCCTTCTCAGGTGTTTGCAGAACCAGATCAGAGCGCTTTGGCCACGGGCAACTGTTGACACATGGTATTTTGCAAAGGGTAAAGTTTAAACAGGACTTATCAAGGCCCTAACACCCTCAGAAGGATGGGCTTATAGTCCCTGCTCTGACTCTCTCACACCTCCCTGATATTCCACACAGAGCCACAACAGCTCCCAATAAGACTGAGAGGTGAAAACATCCAGACACTCGGAAACTGCAGAACAGCTTCCTTGTAAATAATCACAAGATCCTTTTTTAGATTGCATATTTTGAGATTAATTCAATACTTCTGAAAAATCCTGATATACAGTATATACAGGGGATATTTTAAAAAGTAAGAACAATGCAACACAACAATAATACAATTATTGGTACAATTATACTCTATCTATACCTCCATCCTCAGGTCAAATCAGATACCATGTTAGATTGCTCAGCAATCCAACCGTGAAACAAATGTATTCTGGCCTTCACCAGCAGTGTGTGGTAATTGCTGCTGCACACTTTCTAGTATATCTTTTCCTTTCGCCGGCCTCCTCTGGAGATAGTGCCACTGTAATCTCAGCCTTATCTGCTTCTGGCTTTTAGTAAGCTGAAAAACCTTGGGCACTCATTGATGCTCTATCTGAAGGGAAGGAAATGCACGCTGATCTGGAAAAGCAGTGGAACCAATCATTCTTAATTAATGTCATCAGTGCTGGATAGGTGCCACCACTGAGCTATAGTTTTATGTTATCATTACACAAAAACAACAATAAAACAGTCGCTCATAATTTTACTTGTGTAAATGTTTCAAAGCCAAACGGAGCCTAACGGATGTTTTGTCTTGTTAAAACCTTGAGAATTCTAACATTCACCATCCAACCTGTCAAGCTGTGACAGCACACTTGAAAAGCACATTCAGTATTGAACTCTGCTGAGTGACTACAAGGTACCCTCCATGCCTTCAGGTGAAGTGACCTTTGAGTCATTTCAGATGACAATGAAATGCTACAAAAGCAGAGTGTGATCTCTGCAGGTCACTCTCTTGCATTTCCAATAATAGACCCTGACCTGTAATTATGTCCGAATGACAATGGCTCATTCTCAGAGTGCTGACAAAATGTTGTGACATTACCTGGGTCTTTGCAGAGGCTAATAATAGGCTCACATCCTCAACAGGGGTCTCCTGTCATCAGAGAACAGGTGACAGGTTAAAAGTATGAATAAAAATAACACTTACCTTGTGCTGTCGCTGTTATTTGCAATGCAAATATCAAAAAACAGCAACAGCACAAAATGCAAATATTTTTAGAGAGAGACCATGTAACTTTTTGAAGGACCAAATGATCTTCCTGTTGCAAATGAAAAGGTGAGTTCATAAGCAATAAAACACACCCTTGCTCAAGTCAATACACTCAGGGATTTTGCTACGATAACTTTATACTCGTGGCTAATGATAGCATGATAACTTTAGCTAACTGGTTTTCTCTACTTGTGCAACATGTGACGATCGTGTCACGTAGTAGGGAATCATCTGACATGTATCATTTTACACCAGGAATACACACGCTGCAAGATAAATATTACAAGTAATAATGAAAAATGAAAATAAAAATCTTAACTCAAGTTCAAGGTTCACTAGCTTTTCTCAAAGATTTTAACCACATTTCCTTCTGGACCAGAAAGACAAGGCTGATTTGAGCAAACTTTATCCATCTGTTTGCTGAGGAAGACTGTGAAATGTGGTTGAAAAGTCCATAAAAAGATGGTATGTGGAACCTAAATAAATCAAATAAATTATTTGTCAAAATGCAGCTTCCAGGGTTAATACAAACATCTGCTTACCACCACAATGACAAGGGAATAAATGTTTCCCAGGATGTTTTTCAGTAACTTTACTTTTGGCAAGTTTAACCTGCTTCCAGAGATGCATGGGGAGAAATTATCAACCCCTCTCAACGCACCAGAACTAACAATTATTTTGCTTTAAATGTATGTACCAGTCTTCTTTTGGATTAATCTAATAATAAATATATGAAATTATAAATAATGAGTTATGAATAATCTTGACTTTTTCCCCAATAACTAAAAAAAAACAGCTGATAATTGTTCAATCAAATGTTAAATGTAGTTATGAATCCCTCAGTGGCCAGACTTTGTATCTAGGTTGTTTTGTGCAGAAATGTGGTGTAAGTTGTGAAACGCTCTTCCGTCATAGATTCTTGCACAGTTGTGTCTGGTGGATAGTGCTGACTCAGGCTGGCTGACAGTACTAGCAGCTCCCTGGCACCACTACACATGAAAAGTCCCATCGACAGCTCTGGATGATGTCAGTGTGCCACCTCTGCCTGCACACAGAGACACCTTTCACAAAGAACCAGTATGCACCCGGGTTTGGTCAACGTAATGGAATATTCAGCCCTCTTCCCCTCCTACCTGTTTCTATGATCAGGTGAAAATGAGACTGTTGTTGTCGCCTGCAGTGTCATAACCAAAAAATAAACTCAAATGGGTTTCCCCGTCTTCCCCCTCATATTTTGGTAACCTGCCCTTGTTTATATCCTTTTTTTATGTATCACTAGTTTTTAGCTCATTTTCATATTTAAATATCCAGGTGATACTGAAGCAGTAATAAATTTAATACACACATTTAGATACTTACATTTAAAAAACGCCCACATTGCATGATTTCACAAATCCCTGGTGTCATGTTTTTTGTCACATTTCTCCCCCCTTTTCTCTTGTTTCATTATCCTTCCACCTTAACCTGGTCCTTTCAGCAGGGCTCATTAGTTGGGATGACGGATGAAAAGAGCCATTCTTTCTACGTAGTCACCGTGATACTAGAAATACTGAGTTAATGAAAGAGTGATGATATATAATCACCTTCCAGAGGATAGCACCTGCACCAGAGCCGGTACCCAAATCTTTGCTGAATACTCACAAATGGATGGCCTACAGATGTACTTCCTCTTAGCTGCTCAGCAGTGACCATGGTTATACCTTTGATATCACTTGTTGCAGGGGAAATAGGTATATCTTGTGTGGTCGTGCAGATCCAGTTCTCTTAGGTGTTTCCACTGGGGATTTCAGCATCAGACCGTGGCAATGGGATTAATACGTTTAGAAAGGGCAGGGGTGAAATGAACAATGGCATACTTCAAGAGCTTTAAAACAGTGTCTTATTACAATAGGGGAGCCAAGTCTATTCTTGATAATTCCTATTTCAGGGCAAAGTAAAACAAGAAGGTCAAAACTGTACTTTACACTGTATACACACATTTAAAAATGTTCATTTTCATATGAATTTTGATACTCATCAGTCAAGTTTTATTCTATTTTGACCACTTGTGCAAACACAGTGGTATACCCAAAATCATTTATGTTAAGGAACAAATATGCCATTGACTACCACTGTCTATATGGCTTAATGCTTAATGCTAATAGAATCAAGAAGCCAACCAAATAATGAAACACCTGAAAATAGGCTGCAGAGTCATGCAGTATTTGTGAATATATGTGCACACGTGTTATATCATGGGCTTTCTGCATTCACTGTGTAGAGAGTTGCTGTTGCAGTAAGCAGACGCTTTGCAGGGGAACTGAAACGTGCTGTGCGCTGAAGAGGAGACGATAATTGATCCTTTCTTCAACTTTCTCAAGTTGTCTTCAATTGCAACAATCCTAATAGACATTGGAAGCACTGTGGGAGAAAAAACAAGCCCAAGCTACAGTAACTACAGTTCGTGTGGCCTCATGTGGTTTATATAGCCACCTATATTTTTGAGGAGGTTCCCGTTGGCTACAGTAGTATTTCAAAAACTCTTCCATTAAGTGCTTTGCATCTACAAACAAAATGTAATCAATCAAGCTATCAATCAGGTTAAATAAAATACTATTTATTTAAAAAGTTGCTTTTTAATGACTTCCATCAAGGATAATTTTTTAAGACAACACATTGTGGAATCAAAACAATTTTCAGTGTTTTCTGTCACTTTTTCAATTATAAGTTTATTTTTCTGTTTTTTTAAAACTGTCAGTGAGCAATGTAAAAGAAGATAAAACAGGAAAACTTAGATTTTCCTTAAAATAAACGTCATTTTTTAAATCTGAGATAACAGTTGGCCACGGCAGTGGCAGCTTTGTCTTCACTCTCCCCGTTCTTACATGTTTTCATCTCCTTTATTTCCTCTTTTTCTTTTTGCAGTCTAATGATCACTTTGCAGCATGATCGGGGGCCAGAAGTGTAGACAGGGAGAGACGTTGGGCGAAATACGTGCCAAGCATAACACACCGCTCGGGGCTGTGTGTGTCTCCCCTCTCTCCTTCCTCCATTTCTTCCTCCAGCTCCTTTCGGGTGCTCCTGTGTTCAGGCTGGATCAACCGCAGCAGGGAAGCTCCATCTAATTGGAGTGGCCCAGCGGTGGTGGCCCCGAACCTCCGGGAGCCAGGCTTGTGCATTCTAATGTTACGCTTGAAGGAAATTGTCCTCCACTATTTCCTGAGATCTAATATTTTGAGGAGCTTGGTTGTCATTCCTGGTGGAAGTAAGAAAACTGTAACTGGTTTATTAGATTTGCTGCAGAGCTCAGTGCTATCCTGTCTGCTGTAGCTTGCTGCATCCTGGCGCTAGACTGGTGAGTTCAACGCAGGTTAGTTAGCTGGCATATTACCTGGTTTTTGGTCTGGTGTTATGATAAATGGGGGAATGATTGGAGGGGTGTTCAATAAGCATAAATAACATGGGCTAGATTGTAAAGAATTAGCTGAACACAGAATGTGTTATATGGTTTTCTGATTTCTGATTACTTTTTCCGCAACCAGGCTATAAAGCCATGTTCAGACTAACTCATTCACTTCAATGCATGAGCCCAACATAAAGGGATCTATCAAATCAATCTTACAGTGAAAGAGTTGAACCTGACTGAATGTTTACTACAACACAACTGGAAAAAACACATTCATAGTAGTTTACTTTGTAACATGAATGGGGATTTCTACCTTTTACGTCACAATCTTTGACGCAAAACATAAAATGGTAACTTTCCAGAGCTGTGAAATCCCGTCTCATACTATTATAAAACTGCTGTGTAGTGTTTTGATACCTAATAAAGCTAAGAACTCAAAGGTGTGTTACTTAAACTGGACTTCCTGGATTGTATTTCCATGATACCTGTAGCAACACACCCACACTGATACGCTGCTATTTTTGGTCTAAAGGGCGTAGAATAATGTGTCTAAATAATCTCAGTATCAGTACTATACCAACAACAACATAAAGAGGTCTTAACATTTAACTTAGACTTTCAGCATTGACACTGTCAATCTCTTCCGAACCAACCATGTTCTCATTGTTTCCTCTGGATTTGTCATTGTTTTCTGCAGAGGTAGACTTTGAGTAGTGATTCAGGTGTGTGGTTTCAACAGTCAGAGGCGAAAGCAGATGGCGGCTCTTGCTTTGAGTCTATAGGAAGTTCAGAGAGACGTATTGACACAAAGATGAGGTTTTGTCCCATTCTCACAGCTTACCCTCTGTCTGGGCGACAAACAGCCACTGACTCACCAAACAGGTTATCAGGAAACCGTGACCCTCTTATCGCACCGCCATGCACACTCTGTAATTAAAAATCTTGAGTTACCCAGCACCTACACCTCAGCGCACTCCTGTGACCTGAAACTGTGGCTTCAGCGCACTTTAGTTTGGTTGAAGTTGCTCACTGAGGCCTAACTCTTTAATAATGGGTGTGTATACAGAAGGACGTGCAGATGGCACAGCCTGAGAAGGAGCGGATCTGGAGCAGTCCGATGGATAAACCCTTGATGGTGAGCGCGTGGGGGGGAGTGGAAAGTTTTGTCAGTAAGCCCAATCCAAGTCTCTTGGGCCACCACTTAAAGTTGTCCATGGAACAGGAAGGAAAAGGAACACCTCTGCATGTTTCTCACCAGCCTAAAGATCACAAGCACAGGGAGGGAGAGGGTGCAACAGAAGGCGCGTGCAGTCCCACTGGGGGCTAGAATTTACGGCTGAAGGTGAAGGCTAATGGCAAGGAAAAACAACAACATGAGCAGCATTTCTATGTTACGTTACTTGAGCTGAAGGAAGACAATTTAAGTATCATATCAGAACCATCTGGCCTTGAGGTGGCATTTGGTTTTAAGTGACCGTTTTAGAGTTTCCTAGTTGGTTTCTTTGAGGTAGACTGGATCTGCAAAATAAAAATAAGGGTGTCATTTAAATATTCTATCTAGTAGGGAACACATCTGATCACTTTAATACTGTTAAGGTGTAAATCCCCATTTTAGGCGTGACTAGGGAGAGTCTTTGTCCTTGGCAGTGACAGGACATACACAGGCACCTCCTCAACAGGCGCCAGCTGATTTTTATCGCTTTGGAAAACTGAGTCCACTTCCCCAACCTCTCTACTCTCTGGGGTTCTGCATAAATTTCTCATTGACACGAATGATAACAGGTAATTCTATATCGTCTCAGTCCAAATCTATCATCAACAGCCTCAGTTATTAAGTCAATACCTCTACCGCTACCTCTTTTTTAAAAATAAATCAATTTGACTTCATGAACTGGTACTTCAGTTGTGCTTCCAACAGAACTTGTTTGGACAAAATTGCAAACTTAATGGACAGATAGTTAAATAAATAATGCCTCCAGGTTCTTTAAGACAACTTAACATTAATCCATATCTACAACACAATAATTAGATAAACATTGTGTATTTGTTATGGCGACCATTTTGTTTTCTTAATATGGGCTGCTTATGAATATTTATCAGCTGAAGGTTAATGTAATCCCTTTACTGTACTTGCCTGGCATCCTGTAGTGTGCTGAGTGAAATCTGGATTCCATCAAGTCTTGTGTAGTGCATTACAGAAAATCCACTCAACTTTTTTTTTTGTTTTGTTTTATGAAATCAGACCTCCATTATATTCAGAAATAACAGGCTTATCCTTTTGGAGGACTCCACAGTGTTAATCAGCCAACAAGAGGCTATTTGATTGGAGGATTGGAGGCTGGCAGTTGCAGGCCAGTTATTGCCATGCAGGCTCAGTGTGACAGATATGGTGAATCTTTCTCCAAACACTGAGGTTTGGCTGAACAACAGGGTGCCAATTCAGATGATGCCTGCTTTAACACATTGGGAGAGACTGCAATAGCAGAGTCAATTACATAAAAATGATCTCATCCATCTATAGCTATCCCACATGACAGCCAGTCTATTTCTCTGTTACTATCACCTCAGAAATCATGGAATAGGTTGGCATTATCATGCTGTAAATTGCTTGAATTTGGACACATTTCGACACAGATTTGTCAAGTGTCTCATATGAAGTTGCACAAAGACTCTTTTCAGGACATCACTTTGCACTTCCAGATTTATCCTGAACAATCCAATGTCTTTTCAGTGAAACACATACTGGAACTTCTAGCTTTATGTGAAGTTACCATTCTTGTGTTAAAATTAGAATATCTCATTCCTTGTTTGGTTCGGCATTCTTTAGATCTTATAATTAAATCGATGTAGGAGTGAGGACTATCAGGAACGAATAAATTGTCAATGTGTTATAATTTATGGAGTGAAAGAAGATTTTCATATATAGTTTTCATAGATAGTTGTTCATATATAGTTTGATATTTAAACAAAATGTCAGAATCATGCTATCTATGGCCTACAAATGGTCTGTGAAATTATGAAACTCCCTCTGTACTGGGGCTGGATCTGCAGACGTCTCTAATCAAGAGAAATACAGACACAGACTAACGTCTCAGTTCCCATCTGTGCCAGCTTTCTGAGCCAAGAACAGGGCGAACAAAGCAGGGCACAAAATGACGATGAGGTGAACAAGGCAAAAGTAGACAGCAGGCAGATGAAGTTTACTTAAGTGATCCGACCATAAAATCCAGAGTTTGATTAGTGAGGCAGCCTGAAGCAGTCACATTAGCCAAAGGAAGCCTAATCATCATCATCATTGCTGGGCTCTTCATTTCACGTCCCTGTTGTGCTGGACTCGGTGCTCCGGCCCCATTCCATTCCTGTTCTTTCACTCAACCAGCATCACTATACAAGTGATGTAGTGTCCCAAATCAAAGTCATAAAAAAACAGCTTTGCCTCCATTGCTCTGCACCACCTCTTTCCTGTTCTCCCTCCACCCCCACCGCCCTAAAGCTGTCAGACTCGGCTGCTGTTCCCCTGAGGGAAAATTCAGCCTATGAAACTTCACAGCCAGTCACTCAGCCAGTAGACTGCAGGCTGGACAGCCCTCGTGGTTTATCATGCTGTCATAAGGTTTCTATAACACTCAGCAACTGATCACCATTTTACAGTTGTCTCGCCAATTATTGCTTATCCTTTGCAAAATGTGAGGGGCTGCATACTAAACAATACTCTCAAACCAGCAACAGATGTATGCGCACACTCTGAGGTGGGTGAAGTTACTACTGAACTTGTAGTGTGAAGCCTGAAGAGAGACCTTTGAGAATTGAATATAAACTGCCATAAAAACATGCATGTTAAATTTGACAGAAATGTATCAGTAAGCTGTGTCTGTGGGATAAGTTGTTTGACAGTTTGTGTAATTAAACTGTATGTCCACTTTCCTAGTGAAACAGAGGAGTGGCAGCCCTAGTGCCAAACAAGAATGTTGGATCATTGTACAAAATGACAACACTGATAACAATGACAAATGTTTTTTTTCTACAATATCTGCTCATAGCAACTGCAGCACAATACTGTAAAAATGTAGTTAAAAAGTATGGTTTCTTAGATCTTTTTATTTTTTTTATTTTTTTCATAGCTCTTGCCAGTTTTATTAGCTATGATAACATTGGACTCATCAAAATAATTGCTAAAATCCCATCTCAACCCTATGACATAGTTGAAAATATGAGCAATGGGACAATAAACATGACTGGACTGACAATTATTAACAAGCCAACGTTCTTGCTAAATTAGCAATTAGCAAAAAAAATATATTTAAAGCTAGAACCAAAACTGACAGCAAATGTAATGTCACCAATGATCTACAATTGCAATGGGAAACCATGAGTGTGCACAATTACAAAAAGCATGGTACTGAACCTTATGTTGAACCAGGAAGTTGGGAAAATGATGGATGGATGGAATTTAGTCGTTTAGCTGGCTCTCACTTCCAAATTAATTTGACTAACATGCGGGTATATAACCTGTTTTGTTCATGACCACTCTTATTTGTTGCCCCAATGGGACCTGTTTTTGCCGATCCACCTACATTGACACTGAACTTTGCCACATCAGGAGACGCTGAATAATCCAGTATCAATTTATAGGGATACCCTAATACCTCCATTATCATCACTACAGCTCTAAAAAAAGTCCAGGTTCCCTCACGCACACATTATCATACTTAAAAAAACAAAGTGTTTTTCCAATAGTTGTTGACAGTGATAACAATTTCTTTTACAGAACTTAAGGAAAGGAAATGTTCACCATTATTGTTGACATCATTTGGCTGAGTTACGCTCCCCTACAGACAATCAGATTCACTTAAGGCCAACAGAGAACAGGCCCCAGTAGCTAATTTCTTCGTCTAACCTACTCACACACCCTCCACCAACCTCCCGTCCCTTGTCTCAGTAGGCACTTATATTCAATTTGTCAGCCGCTCTCATTAAACATGCAGAATAGAGAGGCCCTCCACTCTGCATTTCAGTGGCACAGCTAACCAGGTCAGAGTTCATCTGAGGACGGCTTTCAGTATTCCTTGCTTGTTTGCAGACGGTATGGTGCACACTAAAAAACAGAAGGAATATTCTGCTCTGCCAGGTGCGTGTCAAAGCTGAAAACTACTAGTGTGAATTTTGACCTGAAAGAGAATACATGCTACACACATTTTCCAAGATCTGTAATCTAATCCAAAAAAAGAATATAATGATGTTTTATTTCTCTACTCACCGAGGATCTCCGCCTCTAATTAGATTTAATATCATCAGCCTTGGATTTAGCTATATGGACGTGTACTTAGGTACCGTTGTTAAATTTGACATTTAAAAACACACGTATCCTTGAAATCTTTTCACTCGGAGTAGATTTGTCTGATGTTTCCTAGTCATTAGAATGCTCAGTTTTATTTATTTCATCTCTGTACTTGCAGTGATGTCTTCCTCTTCTTTTTTAACCTTTCCACATTTGCTAATTACATTTTATTATTCCCACAAATTCCAAGTATTGACCTTAACTTGCATGCTTGAATCCTTAAAAGCACAAAGAAGGGTCACAGCATAGGGAGTTGTGTATGGATGTGGTCATAGCAGCCACTTGTGAAGTTAATATGTCCTGTAAAAACACTGAAAGGAATATTTATTACATCTTTATGCATTAGAGGACTTTATTTTATGAGGATTTTATGCTTCCTTGGGGTGACTATAACCTTTAGCTTTATTTTTAGGGTAGTTTTTATTTGTATTTGCGCAGCTTTTACCACCAACTATCCTTTCTCTTCCCTCAAACATCATATACCATTATGTGTGTAGCTGCTTTTCTAATGTGAATTATTGAGCTGTATTTTTGTGGAATCAGCGTAGAGTGTCAGACAAAGAGACACTCCTGCTTTGCAACTTTTACACTACTTTCTCAGCTAATTTTCAGCCTCGCAGGCATTCTCATGCAGAGAGGTTTGAGCTGTAATGCATGTGCTTGGCAGTCATTTTTCCATTTGCGTCCAGATGTTGCTTGGCTGATGCACAGCACACTTGTCAAATGAAACCTGGTGACGTTTCAGTGGCAATTATTCTCTTTGTGCTCAAGTGTAACTACACACAAGTGAATGCGCACTGACACACACGCAGAGGAAGAGATCTGCCAACAAATCTGCATTTGCCAGGAAGTAATTGTTTCCATGTAGCTCCATAAGATGCAAAACTCAACAGCTTTTTCTTTGCTGAACAGTTTGCAAGTCTTTTCAAATACAGAATGAACGCATAAGTTACACTGTACACGACCTGTAGAAATGACATTGGTGTATGATTAGTAATTAATCAAGTCCATGGCTAGTTGCTTGCCATTGAATGTTCTGTATCATATTTTAATGCCTCCCTGAAGAGACTGGACTTGGCTCTCTGTGAAATGATTTGAAAAATAAATAATACAGTCATGTTCATGCCTTCATGGTCACTTTGTGAAGTTTGATCTTGTCAGTAGTTTTCTATTTTTTAATATAAAAGAAAGATGTCAGCAGCTGCCAAGATTTTCATCTTACTTTTCTTGGTCCAACCCGTGGAGAGCTGTTGGAGTGAGTGGCAGAGGAAAAGGGTGGAGTGAGAACACAGAATAGAAGGGGTGGTGTGATGATCAGGAGGGGCGGTTTGCTCTGACATCCAACTCCTCAGCACACTTACTCAGGCTGGTGATGTTTTCCTCGTGTCAGCCTGGAAGCTAGTCATAAAAATTTCCAGTCACTCTCTGTTTGCTTCATTATTGAACACTTTCACCACAGGCGCACTCAAGTGACTATGTGACTGGCACACTATGAAAAAATGATATAATCTCTGATATATTGGTATCACTGTACTGTACGTCAGTCACTACTTCTCTAGTTCACATTGGAAATCACGAATGCACTGTCCAAGCAGCTACTTTGGGGATCTATAGCGTCTGTGTTCTGACAAATAAATTGTCTAATATGAATCCCCAATCGAAGTGATCACATTTGAAATATTCATTGAGACATCTTTGTGTATGAAATGTCCATTCGTCTTGACACGGAGGACACATGGAGAGTAAGAATGAGCCCAGTGGAGGTTTTATGGCTTCTGGTTTTATAAGACAAGGGTGGGATGGTGGAGGAGCAGGGGGGAGTCAGTGAGCTTTAACAGCCACTTGGGATTTGATGGCTGCTGAGGAGTTACTTGAGGATTTGTGTCATTTTACAGCTGGGGTTATAGATACTAAGTTACATCCAGGACCTCAGCTGCGTTTCAGGCTGTCTGGGCTGCACAGATAGAAATGTGAGTCACACAGATGATGCCCTCCTCCTGTTCTATAGGACAGAGCAGGAGTTCGGTGGTGGATGTAGTCTGCATGTGAAAACCTAAATAAACCTACAGTAGGAAACACAAACACATGTCACCTGGGTGCCAAACACCAGCAACCAATTAGATACATAAGGAAATAAGGAAATAGGAAACATGGAAATGAGGAAATAATAAAAATAGCTAGTTCCAGGAAAAGTCTGTGTAATTTATAAATTGAAATGTACTGTATATTTTATAATGATAATGTAGGTAACATACGGTGAAATAAATTGAAACTAAAAGGGCAGTCTGACTTCACATCAAAGGTCAAGGCTAAACAAACTTGACACTTCCTATCAGAGCTTCTCTGATAGGCCTGATGATAGTTGCCTTGAAAACCCAATGGGACACAACACTCTCACTTAGCACTTATGTTTCTAAGTAGTAAATCTGTTTGTTTGTTCTGAGTACACATCCCGATCCTAAACACAAAAGGGCTCCTACTCTGCCCTCCCCATGTGATGGTGGAGGAGGTGTTGAAACGTACTCATCAGCCTTCTGAAGAGAGGCAATGAGTACACAGTACTTGAAAAATAAACGATCCGTCTGTCATTGCAATAAAGAGCCACTGATTGCTACAAAATTCGACTTTAATATTTTTCGTCTGTGTTTAGAGTATCTTTTTCTCGAGCTGTGTATCAGCACTGTCCAACAGATAAATTATCACCAGTCTCACAGTGCACAGAGAAGTTGTCCCAGCTGTAAACCACCAGGAGCTTAGTGCTTAGTTAGAGGTCAGAGGTTAATGTGGTGCTAGAGGCAATACAAGGCACTGTCCTAAATATAGCCCTTTATATGTAGTCAGGACTGTCATTTGACCCCAGGGACACTGGAATAGACATTTTAAGAGGTGATTTGTCTCAGTTTGTTGACAGAGGACACTGATGGTCATTTTGTAATTTCAGTGGGAACTGTTATTTTCTTCAGATCTTACAATAAAAGATGTCACACTTATTGACAGCTCATTTTGTAGAAATACTGGATGATAATCAGTAAAGGTTCTTCCAGTTAAACGGCTAACAATGGACTAATGTTCCTAATTAGAACTTAGAAATGAAAAAAAAAAGGCATCTGATGGTAATTACTGACCATGTAGCTCACATCCCGGCAATGGCTTTGAGAGGAGCAATACTTTTCTCACTAGCTCTCCTGAAAAGCTGGCCTACAGCAGAGAAAATTATCGGTGGCCATGTCCCATGAGTTCAGCAGCTCTACATGCAGACCACCTTAACTGCTGTGAAACACTGGCCTGATCAGGCCTTCCTGTTTCCCCTCAGTGTGAGCATGCATGGCTCAGTGCAAAGCAAGCAGAGAGATGCTACGTGTTGCGATTGCTTCAGGTCTTGCAGTAAGCCAACTGTGTTGAGACAGATTGCGCTTTTGCTTTGCCCTGACATCTCGGGCCGTCTGCGTCTTGCCAAGGAGCCTTCAGAGACGAGGAGGGAAAGGAACTGCCCGTTGAGCCTGTCTCGTCTCAGCGTCCACCCGCTCAGGCCTGCTTTCCGGCCAGGGTTCTTAATTGTGTCTCTGGGTGAAGTGGTAGAGCCCCAGCAGTGGGGAGGGGGCATGTATGTGTGATGTGAATAAGACCACACACACAATCACATGCAGTCACACATATGCACATTCATACAAATACTGTAATCCCATGGCCTGAATAAATGGCAGTCACAGTTTTAATTAGACATGACTAGTTTTGGATATTTGTGGTCCACAGAACAGCAAGTCTCTGATACACAGCAGGGCCTAGCAGCAGGAAAACCATAGGATTTGTTCTGCTTTGGCTAATGCCTGGATGGTTTAACTAAAATCAGGGCCAGATACCTTTATAACATGACTCACCCCAATTCAAAAGTGGTGTCCAGCCTCATGTCAAAGCCAGTTTTCAATGGGTTTGGTTTTTAACTTTAATTGAACCCATATGCAGCATGGGACCAAGATTTCCAAGTTTTACACATCCCATATACAGTCACTATGGTCACTTTTTTTGATGGGTATACTTATAGATCCCCGTCAGGTCAGGTCAGGTCAGGTCAGGTAAAATTTGAATTTAGTTTACTCCCCTATTTTCAGATCAGATGAATAAATTGATGAGTTTACCCACCTCTGTATTTACCAGTCTATATCAAAGATTCTGAACATTTCAGTGCTGCGTTTTGAAAATCCTTCAACTGAGCAGTAGTGTCTCCTATTTAGGATGGTGTGTATATAAGCAGATCCAGAAATAGATTCACTCCACGTCTCCTCCTTCTCGCCTTCGTCACAAGACTATCCCATAACAGTGATGTCACCAAGTCTTTCTTCACACCTAGCCGAAAGGATTCAGTACTGGCTCAGGCTGACCGCAGTCTGGCCAGCTTCCTGTCTGAGCATCGTGGGCAAACACAGGGAGACGGGCAGCAAACAAGGGTGCATCCACCTGTTAACACAGCCAGGTCACAGGGGCCAAAGACAGCAGGGGAAAGGGCACAGATCCAGAAGGAGAAGTGTGAGTCTTATAGCACCACATAATGGGAGAAACAACAAAAGATAATGCTAATAGTTAACAGAGTAGCCTCAAAATGGCATTTTGATCTTTTTGTCCTTTGTTCTTGCTTTGGCACTGCTTTGTGTAATAAGTCTTTTACTGAAGCATTTAACCATGAAATACAGCTGTAATGAATGCAGGTACTAGCAGTGGACTCTCCAAAGCATGCCCAGACTGGACACTGTTCAGGGGGTTTTATAGTATTTGGCTCAAACTGGACATTTTTCAGTCTGTCTCCAGTTGTCAGATTCCTTAATTGGGAAAGTCCGACCACCTACGTAAATTTATCTTATGCGTGTGCATGCAGCCGGCCGACCATTGTGTTTATTTAGTGATAATTGGTGGACAGGTGGGATGGAGGCCTGTTGTTTTGCTTAACCTTCTCTGTGGTAATTCAGAACCCGGCTAACTAGACCTTGCTTAACCCCCTGACTTTAGCCCCAATCAACACATGGATATTAGGCACCATGTAACCTCTGCCTTTGTGTATCTGAGAACTGGTTTGTGGTAAAAACCTGTCAAAATATCCCACTCTCATTTCTGTTCGGCGACAGCAACAAGACCTCTACAGTAATTTCCAGAAATCTGTCCAAATTGCTTAAGTCTTAAATTATCTATAATTGGCCCCTGCGTTAGGTTACTGGGGGTAGCCTCCAATCATGTGGCGGGAAGCAGAAAGGGCTATAGTCACTTCCAGCTGGTTAATGATGGCCAAACGGGTGCTTACCAACATCACGCCAGTTGCTAAAGGTTACCATGGATGAATATTAGCACGATGTGAGGTTTATTTTACTAAATGACGTGGGCACTTATGTGTAGCAAGCCATTCTCAATTGCCATGAATAATTTTACTTCTGGAACAATGCTGACTTGCCAATTTATTTTGTATGACAGCTTTCCACATCATCTTACCTTCTTAGCATTTTGCTATTTAGGATCTAGCTTGATTTCTGCTTTGCAAGTGAAGATTCACTGAACTGGATGTTTTCAATATTTATTCCTATGTGAACCCCCACGGCTAGAAGTTGACCTATGCTATGTCAGTATTATCTTTTTAGTACCTGACTCACCTGTAACCTGAACTCTCTAAATAGCAATGATAACAGGCTTCTCTGCATGGGGTCACACCGCATTAGGGGTCAGGGTGAGACAGACTCTCTCTTTGTGCTTTGCCAATGAAGTTTAGGACCAGGGCTAATCAGGGGGGCGAAAGCGTACACCACTCCAAATCAGCTCCAGCCAGGCCAGCTGAATTTATCTCAAACTTATTAACTTTGCTCAGGGCTCAAATTGAAACCAGCTCGGGTGCTCACGCTCCAGAGGTGCTGAGTGTGAGAAGTGACAGTATGATTTACAGGGGGGAACCATGCCGCAGATGCTGCAGAGCTAGGACTGGCTGGGAGGGAGGGGTGAAGTGAAGCATTTTCATCAGACAGGAAACTCTGTAACTCTGTAAGAGTGATTGCTCTGTTGGTCTTGAAGTGACAGAAAACCTACAGGACAGTCAGCTCATAATGAAAATGTCATTATCAGCATGTATCTGTATGAGTGTTGGTGCCAAATTCAGCACATATCAAATGTCAAATTGGTTGGCTTGGGGATAGCGAGAGATAACATCTGCTGTTTTTGTTCTCCAAGTGAAATTGCCCCATTGTTGTTTATAACCTTATTCTATTGAGCAACTATTGCTTGCATAGCCAAAGAAGCCATTTTCTTTCTAAAAATGTCCTGATGATTTGCCCACAGCTTGGTGGCTGACACTTGTTGATTTTGACTGAGGAAGAGAAGCACTAGCTTCTAACAAATCATGCACAACTACCTTCAAAACTCAGCCCTACCTCACAAAACAATTTCTCATATCTCACAGAAATTTCAAGGACATATAAACTGAAATATTGTTTGTTTATTCTTAAGTCTTAATAAAGAACAAAGTGCGTTTCCCTCTGAAGAGTGAGAGAAGGCAAATTATTTCAACTGGCACATTAAGTTTCACTGGCTGACAATACTTTTTAGTTTTTTTATTGTTACTGACACAGGCTTCTACTCTCAAAACATATAAATCCTCAGTGCTCTCAAGTTAAATTTCAATGGCTTCTTATTTTTAGCTTTGCGCCGACCAATGCTTATGATGAGCTTGCAGATGGCCTTAAAAGAAAACACTCTCTTGTTTATATGACCTTATAAGAGTCAGATAGTGTGTGTGTGTTTGTGGTTCTGTGGGAGCATGCCTGCGTGCATGCTCATCCCTCCCCTCTTCCTGGGCTTTGTTAGGCCAGGTGTGCCTATTCTCAGTGCAGTGCCCGGGGAGCCGTGAGAACGCAATCGCCGGCCCTTCTCTCCCTTCTCTATCTGATTTATTTCAGCCTCTATGGCATTTTAGCAAACAAAAGTACCGCTCAATATTGATCTGGATCTCTCCCATTTCCCCAGTCCGCTCCCTTTGTTTTGCTCAGGTCTAGGGTGGCTGCTTTAAATCAGGCCCGCTTGACGTTTGCTTAATGTCTAATTAGCCATGGGTGGGCATGGCCTTTGATTATAGGAAGTGCCTGGAGGTGGGGCTGCAAAGACGACTGAATTTTGACAAAACACCCCAGACTGATCAATCATTGCCTGACACATTGTTTTGTCCTTAATTTTAGAGTGCTTGGTTTAAGGATATGTCCTCTTGGTCACCTTATTCTGAGTTCAAATGATGTGATTTCCTCTCATCAGCCCATGTGCCACTTTTCCTGAGCCATGATGCATGTCTCTATAGCTCCACTTACATTGACTCCAGGGTGTACTGCGATCAACTCATCAATCTGGAGTGCACTGAGTTGATACAGATAGCCTCATTGTTAGGGTTGCAATTGTTTTCAGTTGGTCTAATTTTAACAAATAAAATCCCTGATAATGAGTCCTACTGCCCGATGTCTGCAAATATTTTGGCAAACGGGAAATAAAATATGATTAATGGATATTGTTTTTGCTGATTCAATGCCTAAAACATACAGTTTTATGGTCTTAAAAAATTGCATTCATGATTTTTGTATTGCTAAGAGGTTTTGGATACAGAGCATTAAAAATAAAGCTTTCTTGCTCTGGCTCTACCAGCCTTCAAGGCTTTCCCCTCTATCCCAAACACTGGCCAGATGGCCGGAAAGTTGACTTTATTTAAATCTGGTAATTCCGGCTCTTTTCCTAACCCTCCCTCCCCCCACAATGTCCTACTCCCACCCCACCACCACTCCTCCACCTCTCTATCTTCTCTCTGAAGATCACGGCAGTGGTGTGCCAGCGGGTAACAGCCTCAGCTTAGAGTAGACGTGTGAAAATGACACAGTGATGACATGCTCCCACGGAAGGGATTAGAGAGTCTAACGCTTAGAGAGAGAGAGAGAGAAGTGAATCTTTGGAAACAAAAGTTGATTTACTCGTAACAGAGATTTATTTTTTTTTAATGATGAAATTTATTCTGTTTTATGATGATAAGGATTCCATTTTTAAACAGCATCTTTGAAACTATGCAAAACATCTGAAACAGAAGCAACATTTGATTTATTATAGTATAGGAATCTTTTTAAGCTACTTTGGCTACTGTGCTACAGTGTCTGTTACACATGATTACTACACCTGTCTCTCATTGTCTACTTAAACTCCCATCCCAGCTGCAGCCCACACTTCAGTGGGTACCTTTCATCTTGCTTTCCTCCTTCGACAGAGACCCCACACTGACAGAGTAATGTCCCTTATTACAGCCTTCATTAAAATGAGGGTCATAGGTGAACCATCAGGCCAGAGGACATCAGAATGTCATTAAGGCTAATTGTTGGCTTGTGATCATCCTCCTTCCTATGAAAAAATACTGTTCAGTATTTCATACCCAACAATGCTTTTGTTTTGTTTTTTTATTATATACTTACATATTCAAAATAATACTAACTTACATATTGTTGTTGCAGGAATGCTTGAAAAGATCAGGTCTGCTACGTGAAGTGGTAAGTCCAAATTCAGAACCAAACCTCTGACATCACTGCTGTGTGCCATGAGACCCCCTTGTGCTCTGCATCTATCCTAGTTCTTCCTGTGTCACCCTTTCAATACTCCCCACCTTAGCAGGTCTGTCTTTTAAGCAACCCCTTTTCTGTAAAGAGAGTAGCCCACTTCAGTAGTCCTCCACTGTGTGGCCATCTGAGAAGGAAACTGAATATAAATCCCTAACAATGGGCAGGGTGCTGGGGGAATAGGCCGAAACGGCCATTTAGCAGGTGCACCTTCATGGCCTCCACACAGTTCCCACACATATCACCGAGACTGGTGGCCTGCCCTAGAGAGTACCCCTGAATCACCATCGAAGATCAAGTAGCGATCAATTAATGGGAGAACAAGGCGTCCGCTGGGGGGATGTCCAGTGTCCCACCCTCCCCTGCTTTGACTCATAGAAGTGCCCATTTGCAACTCTATCTGTGTGGCTGCTCCATGTCAATGCGTGTGGGGCTGGGGGGACGGAGATATTATCGGGGTGACTGTGAGAACCGACACTGGCATTTTCACTGGGCCGACCTTTGTTTGCTTGAGTGAGGACCAATTGGCGTCCCTGTGATGAGGTCACCTGGCAAAGCAGCAGGGGGTCCCATATCTATTGTTCACCTGAAACAGAGGGATGAGAACTGGGGTGGGGTGACAAATAGGCTCTGCGGCTTTGTGAAGACACCTTAGTCAGGTGACTTCATGAAGGTTTTTGGTACAACTACATGGGAAATAATGAATATTTTCCTCTTACATAACATCAGCCAACTATTTGGAGTTCAGGTCGTATTTGACATTCCTTTCCTATCTCTTCAAACGAAAAACATGTTTGCTCATGGGTGACTGCTAGTGATATGCCAGCATTGATCAGTGAGTGTGACCCTGCTAATTGCATTCTTGTCCATAAGCAAACAGACTTAATCCTGGGCACTGATAAAGTGAAGGCAAATCATACCAGGAAAACACTGTCACTTCGGTTAAATTAATATTGCAGTAACCAGTAAATCACAAAGGTTTGGACTGATACAGTGTGCCTACTTATTCCTAAAATATATCCCTCCTGTGTTAAAGTATAGCTTAGGTTCTGTATACCTGTAGGTTTTGCAGTTTGCTCCCAGAACACATGCTGTCACGCTTGTGTCCATATTGTGGGCTTTCTTTATAAGGCTGGGAATGTAGTAAAAGGGTATTCATAGCTTTTCCAACTCAAGCAGCTCCCTAGTGGCAGTATAGCCACCTCTGAAAGCCCCAGCAGTGAATAAAGCTGCAAGTTAAAAACAGCCTTATATAACTTCACACCCTCAAATATCATTGGAAAATGTTTTGTTACCTTTAGGTAACCAGTAAGCCTCATTAATGTAATGATTGATGGCTAAACTGTTCTCTCAAGGACACTTTTTTTTAGACAAGGAGTAAAATCACAGTGATTCTTCCCATATAGAAAAACATATAAGGATACACGACACACATAATGCATGTCCTGTGAGAAGTAATTTTACAACTAGTGGTACTGCCAAGACACTGTTGTGGTTAATTTTATTATCTAGCTACACCTATTTCTTGGCATTCATGGCAAGGTGAGGAGCCCATACATACAATTCACCTCTTCACCCAGCTTATTAAATGGATCCTTTCTTTTCAGTGCCCTGAATTCTCCTTTTCCTTTCACTACCAGCAGACCACAGAGTGATGGACAACTAACCTACAATTACTGTGACCAGACAACCCCAACAAACTAGCCTGTAATCACCACTATCAACCAAAGCGGGAAGTGGAAAAAGACTTCTAAGAGGTACCTGGTCTGCGCCCCCCTTCCCTCTTTGGACACCACCCCCAAAGACCAAAGGAGAATTGCGAAAGGTATCCTGCATCAGTAAACAAGGGAGGTCTTCAGGTCTTTAAGAGGCTTCCCTCTGTTTTCCATAGAATCAAAGTATGTTAGGGGCTCACGCAAAGCTCTGCCCATGGCTGTTATGACAGCAAGGTAGATACTCTCTCAAAACACCTGTGACACTGAACCCAAACACAACCTTTCAACCTGAGGTCCACTATACCACATCGAAACCATGACACTGAACTTTGTTTTCCTATCTGAATTGGTGTATGTCAGATATTTTAGATATTTTAGATTAGGCACATCTTGTGCATTCACAGAACATCACACCACCCAATACTGTGGGTGTGTTTCACACACCCGCAGTATTAATCCATGGATAGATCTTTACATTCATATGCCTAATATATTTAGCCTTCTGTTTTTCTTTGGGGAGCAAACTTGATTTCCCAGTTCATTTAAATTTATAAGAGTCAAGCAAATGGAATATACATATATGTACTTTTTTGGAAAGGGCAGTTTTATGGCAACAAAAACAGAATCTGTGGTCTCAACAGTCCAGGTTTGATGCAAACGCCTGTGGAACCTTTTATGCAACCTGGCGTCCAGGAGATTTATAATAATATTTTGCTTTCCACCCTTTTGAGCCTTTTAGCCCTTGCTAAAGGAAAAGTGCTAGCTCTAAAAAACCACACAGAATAACGAAAAATCCACAGGGTCAAATGTCCTGAGTGGGCCATTTGCCAGGTCTGTTCCACAAGCAGAATGCTCACACACAGACTGGCTCCAGCCTCTCAATCCTGCAGAAACATATGAAAACAGAAACAAATCCCACCACGAGGGCTAGCACCAGTGGTCCATGAGAATATAAGAGGCTGTTTTAGTGCAGGAACATCGTAGATCGCCCAAGAAGATTAGCCTCTGTGCTACAGGGCCTCGTGTAAATCTCCTTCTAATTGGCAAGGGAATTTGATTTGACTCATGCGCTGTGAGAGGCCAGTGCTCATTATTGCTGCCCAGTTAATGCATAAACAGAGGTCTCAGCAGGTCCCCACTAAGTGGTACCAATGATCAGATAGCAGCCTCTTGGTCTGAGAAGCTGCCTTCACAGAAGTTAATTGTTCTTACTTCATTGAGCAGCTCTGATAACACTGCAGTGTTATTTTGCTGACCATTGCAATGAGCTCAATCTGTCAGCTTTTAGAAACTAATTTTACGCTAAATGAGTCTTTTATGTCACAGTTAATTACCTTCAAAAGCACTATATTTGAATGTGGGTCAGTGCATATATTTGTAGTTTGCAATTGATGACACCAATGTGAGATTAACATAGACTATGATAGTGATTTAAATCAGTTGGATAAGATATACAAAAATCTATTAAAGGTATTAAAAGTATCATATTATATCTTACACATGCATGTAAATATACATATTACTAGTACTACTGTTAAAGATCTGCTGTGTTGTTGTTTTTTTCCTTTTCACCCTCCCTTCATTTGCACATCAATAGAAAATGTATTAATTTTTAGGCAATCCATTATAATTATTCTATGCATGATCTGTCCTTTTCTTTCTGCATGAAAAGAATTTCAGACCTCATGATTATCTTGATGTGGACGTAAAAAACATCCTGAGCGACTTCCTTCCAAGCTGAAGCTGAAAGAATGTTATCAGCGGGATGAGGAGGAGTGCTTTTGTTCCTGTCCGTCCACCTGCAGTGGGCAAAACAGATCCCTCAGACCTTCCAGTGTAATTATAGGCACTCTCAATGAACAAGAGTTAAGATTGGTTACTAATTTGACAAAATTGAGGCCAGTAAGTAGCATGACACAGCAGGGTCTGGCCCTCTGGTTAGTAGCTATCATGCTGAGTCTGCCCACGGGCAACAGTAAGGGTCACAAGGGAAGATGTAGGCAGCTCCTGGAGACTGTAGCGGAGCCAACCACCCACTCTTGGGCTCTGTGGGGTGGAGGGACGGGGGCACAATAATCCAGGATCCATTAAAGTGTGACTGATGCCATTCTTTTTGGATCTTATGACTGGATATCTTGCCTATGGCAGCCTGGGGATAGCTGGCTTATGATGTAGGACAGGACAGACAGACCCACAGCAGGCTGCTAGCGATCCAGATCCTGCCCCTCAGACACTGACCTCACAGTGGAATCTACTTTGCTGCCAAATTAATTTTTCCATTTCACTAATGGGTGATCTCAGTGTATACCAATAACACATTTAATATGACAACTTGTCAGGATAGCAAATGAAAGTCAAACTTGGAGGCTCAATCAAATATTGACACACCCTGCTGTGAGCTGAAAAGTATTTGTTATGAGTTTATTTTGTGTGTACGTGCATGTGTGCATGTGTGCATGTGTGTGTGTTACATTCCTGAATAAGTTATCTGGAATTAACTGTTCCTAAGTACCATGTAGAGTATTACAACATGCAATTTATTTTAATAGTGTAAACAAACAGGATTTGCACGAGCTGCTGCTTGTGGTATGAACAGCGCATGATTAAATCTGTAACTAACAGTGGGTGGCATATCCTACCTTTCATCACCGGCCAATATTCTATGCCTGGCCCCAGATTTGGACTAAGATGAGGGGTGACAGGAATCAGGATAAGACTTGATGACCACTAAACTGAGGACAAGGTCCTGTTGGACAAACAAGGACCTGTTGGAAACCAAATCCTGGATATTCCCCCATAAAAATTTTATTTAAAATACTTGTTGCAGGACTTAGATACTATTTGTGCATGTCTTGTGGTATTTTTTGTAATTAAAAGAGTGTTAGCATTCATTTTTTCACATCTCAGTATGCCTTAAAGGAATAAAATTAGTGTGCTCTAATACTGTAAATCTTTGTCTCCACCAGACAGTATTAACTTTTATAGTCCAATGAAATTCATTATATAATGCAACACTAAATTGACCCCCTATTATTTCCTAACGTCTTTACTTTTATGAGAATTCCTCCCAGCAGGATCACAACCCAGGGATCTGCTTAAGCAGCTATATGGTCTCATCCTCGTAAGCCCTGATAAAGGGGTTTCACTCCCCAAATCCTGTTTAAGCCAAGCTGTGCTGAGTTGCCCCAGATGATCATTTCAAGCCCCGAGGAAGCCAAAAGGTTTACTCCATCCCCAGACGGTCAGCAGAAGTGTCTCTTTAATGGTTAATGTCCCCACCTGCGGTGTCCCTGCATGGGCCAATTGCTCAGGTCCTGGTCATACTGACTGGCTGACTGGTGGGAAGCTCCTCCAGGCTATGGCTGTTGCACAAAGTTCTGATCCCTTTTACCAGAGGTGTGGCACCCTGCTGGTCCAAGGCTAACTGGCTTTAAACAATAAAGCACAGACCCTAATGGATTAAATATGCATCACATGAAAGTCAGCCACACTAGTGATTTATACCACTCTCATGTGTTGTTGCTACAGAATGAGGATAACGATGCGCGACTTGGACTGTGTAAGAGAGACCTCTGTTGAGATAGTTTTGATACTTGCAGGAGTAACTCTAGTAGTCTGATCACATCATTAGGTGTTGACCCTGCTGACCCCAGACTCTGGGAGACTGAGCTGTAACCAAGGGAACCGATGCAATGATGAGAACCTGAGGGGGACCCAGTCTGAGAGCTGAAGCCACTGGTGTAGATAATGCTAATGAACAGTCATGCAGTGAAACAAAATGGCTTAATTGTACTGGATTCATCTCGTGCTGAGCCACAAAGGCTAAGGGGAGGTTACGCTTCCAAACGTAGATTATTGTAATCCTCCAGTAATTACTGAGCCACATCTTCTCATGGGAGCAGTGGGGCACATGAGAGGAGTGGACCCTGCATTCTTATTCGTTATGGCAGCCACTGATGACAAACTGCTGCAACTAAAAGCTTCCCAAAAAGCTACACAAAACACATCATGTGTCACTCAGACAATGCATATTTATGTGGTCCATACAGAGCCTGCTAAGGAGGTAGGCAACTGTGAAAGTCCACATCAACAGAGCTGAAAGCATTGACTGCTTTATGAGGGCTTGTTGTATCTCGGAAAGTTAGCTATAATGTGTTTTTATAATGCTTGCCTGTGCTACAATGGCCTTCGTTTTAGGTCCTTTCAATGCCTTGAAAATGTTACGCTTCTATTCTCCCTCTGAAGCCACAGAAAGCACACTTGGCCAGGCTTGCCCTTTCTGGCTTTTGACAGGAAGCTCATGATTTTAAATGTACGGCTCATGCATTATGAATGAGACTGCACAGGATGTGAGGGCAGTGCATCCAGAGAGCACCTGGGCCAAACAAAGATGCCCTTTCTGCCATGGGATTTGTGCCCTGGTACCCACTGTCACCAGCGCCCGGCTCGCACCCAGCTGCGAAGCATTCAAGCTCACCACGCACATTCATCTCGTCAAAGTTGACTCCAAAAAGTGACACTGTCCACTCAGACATAAAGAGCTCTTTATGGGGTTATTAATGATAGGCTGAAAGCTGTGGACAAATGTTTTGGGAACAAGTTTGTTACTGTGGCTGAGCATTGCTTTGTTTTAATCCATGCTGGTTCAGTCAGGGTGCATTCCACTGCTATGGTGGAGCAGTGTGTGGGCGCTGAATATGTCAGAGGTGAAAAAGCACATCTGATTGTCACAATGTTGCAGTATGTCTAGTATCTGTTTGTCTCTATTTCAAAACTCATCGCCCAAACAACTTTATCTAAACAACTGCAAGAGGTGCAAGGACAAGGAATAACTTGATTATTCTGGAAGGCTCCAGACCTTTAGTGACAAGTGATCATCAAAATCAATCTTGGAGCTGACCCCTGCACATGACACAATCTTGTCTAGTCCTGTTCTGTGGACAATGCCAATGAGAATGAAAGGAATAATTAGCATCGTCTGGGCTTTCATTTAGCCTCAGACTGAACAAATGATAGACGATTAATATATGCATCCCACAAGACAAAAAACAAAAACGCCTTGGTAGCTACAAACAACCCCACACAACAACAATTTATTTGTGAGCATGTGCGAGTGTGCGTGTGTGTGCAGACACAGCCGACTTGGCAGAGAATGACCCAGTGGCATTGTTGCAGTGTTTGCAGCCTCAAGCACGGCAAGATTTATGCCGATGGGGGTGTGTTGGAATCCAGGCTCTCTCATCCAGCCCAGCTGCATAGAGAACAAAACCAAAGGCCCAGCTGCAGATATTAGCATGGGCAGGCAGACTCTCTCTCTCTCTCTCTCTCTCTCTCTCTCTCTCTCTCTCTCTCTCTCTCTCTCTCTCTTTCTCTCTCACACTCCCTCTCTCTCTCTTTCCCTCTCTCTCCCTCGCTTTCTCTCCCAGTCCATGTGCCCCCATCCCATCCCACAACTTTGTCACATGCCCATAGGGCTTTTGTGCCTCACTCTGTTGTTATGATAATGACTCAGCCCACAAGAGAGAAGAAAAGGGAGAGATGTTAAAAGTTGATTGCAGACAAAATTGAAAGAGAGAAAACCAATAGGAAACAAAGAGGGGACAAAATATAAAAGAATTCTTAATTAATTATTGAGTTCCGCTTAGAAAGTCAAGTCAGTGTTGCCCAACAAAAGCACACACACAGGCACACACACAGCCCCACATGAAATGCAAACAACCCTTCCTTGCCGTATGACTTACACAAGGACTGGCTGGGCCTGTTTTTAACGTAAACAGTATTAAATGTGAATACATTATGTAATTTTGCATGGGATGCTCGCGTTCTTCTACTTCGCTGCAAAGCTCTTGTCCACCTAGCTGGCTGTGTTCTGTGGACCTATAGCGAAGATTACATGTGACATTGACCATATGGGAACAGTTACCAGAGAAAAAGTCAAGAGAACCCAAACAAAAATTTATTACATTTTCTTTCTTTTTTTTTCAGAGCTTTGTCAGCTGTGACAAAGTCCAGTATGTGCCATTAAAACACAGAATCTGTAACAGGAGCAGAGAAGTTTAGTATCAATTTAACAAAACTGCCAAAGTAATGCAAAGTAAATTAAATACACTCACGCTATTATTATCATTCCCACCTTTTCACTGTGTTTTTGTCTAGCCTCAAAGACCATGATTCCACTGGTACTTTACATGGTGAGACCTGCAACAGACTTGGCATGTGTGTGTGTGTGTGTGTGTCCATGCATGTTTGAGGATAACATGGGAGGTCTCCTTCAGGTCTGGAAGCTCTCACCTTCTCCACTCTGTGGTCTGAACACACAATGTTCAGAGCAGGTAACAGACTAAGATCTGAGAAAAAATAACCCAAGTTCCCCTCAGTCCCTTATATTGCCATTGTAGTACTTTCTACTGGCAGCAAAAGCAGCATAACGCCTGCAGCTGAACCAAGCACTGGTTTAAGCTTGACTCCTTGTTCACCACACACACCCAAACACACACACAGTTACTGCTTTTTCCACTGCCCAATCACCCGCTGCTGGTTGGCAGGTTGGACAACTTACTTGTGCCACTGCAGCCCTGCTGTATTACAACAATCAGACAGATGGCTGTATGAAAGGGGACTCCCTCTGTGTGGCCTAAAAAATCCTGGCAACTGACAGCTACTAGATGCGGCAATGGTGGAGGGACTATTTTCAGCCTCCTGACCTCACTTATAGTAAATGTATGCAAAGTGTCACATGAATGTGATGTATATGCACCTTTGCCCAGACATGAGTAAAGATTTCCCATTTGTTCAGTCTGACCTTTTAACCAGAATGAGTACATTTGAATGCATGTTCACAGTCCTGAAGACGTATTCTCACATGAGCATGCTATAATGTATGTGGCACAGGCACATAAACACACTCATGCACAGATGGATGCATGCACGCATACTGTATGTACATAATAATATACTTTCCCCAAATGTTTCAGTGACTTAAATGTTTTGACAGCATATATGTGCAATGTGGACCTTTTTTTCTCTTCCCTTTCTTTTTCTGTCATCAAGTTTCGTCTTTCTTTCTTTCTTTCTTTCTTTCTTTCTTTCTTTCTTTCTTTCTTTTCTCACTTTCCTAAATTAATTTCATAAATAAACATGTTCTGACACTTTTTTAGCTAACCGCTTAGCCTTTATGTACAGTAGTCAGACATTCAAACTTAAGCCACACAATTAGATTAAGCAATTAGATGTGTCACTCATTGACTGTTTATTGACCTTAGATAGGCCACAAGGATAGGGAGAAATCCATGTTTTAAAAGCATACCTTGGCTAAATTCAATCCATTTCCTAATTCAGAGGTATTTATCTGTTGGCGTCAGCCAGGGACACTTAAGTCTTGTGGGGCAACGTTTGTCAAAATAAATTTTCTCATGCATGGCTAGTGGAGAGTGACAAGTGTGTATTTAATAAACCCTGATTTGTTTACTGGCTGAGCACTTAAGACCATAGGCTCCCTGAGCAATGACAGCTTGGACAACAGTTAAATGCATGTTGGGATGCAATGTTACTTACCATGTGTACATTGGAGTAATGAGACAGTCCTGAACATTCATTATATTCTGTGCAGGTTTTGGACGTCAGCAATCAATTATAGATACATAAGGCTGATGCAAGACCTAGCATATTTGATGTAATGCTAAAAGTTACAATGTTGGTTTCATATTCACAGTCCTTTCTCCTTTCCTTTGTTACACTCTGGACTTTGTTCTCACTCTGTTGATGTTCTTTAGACTCTCAGGCCATAGTAAAGATCTGTTTAACTGGTATGAGCACTGATAAGAGGACATGCCAGAGCTGTGTCGTAGCGTTGACGTCTCTGCAGATTGACAGTTGGCTTACAATGGCAAAGTCACACTTGAACCATTTTTGTAAAAATCCAGAATTGTTCTGCATGTATGTATCATGTATCAATACCCATTATTGCCAGACTGAAATTATTGGTCTCTAGATGACCTCTGGCGATTGTTTCTCTGCCACGTCAATGGACATTTCTTATACTTGTGCCTTATTACAGACTAACAATATAAGATTGGTACATAAACAAATACATTAAGAAAAAGATATTCTTTACAACACAGTCAAATAGCTCATTTTACAGCCTTTTTTTCGCTATGTGGTTTTGGTACCATTTTGGAAGATTTATTTTTAAAGCAATGTTATAGCCTCATTATGACCTCCTTAAGGGTAAATTCACAGACTTTTGGTGCATTGGAACATGAATGAATATTTTATTTTAAACATCAATTTGAATGCATCACCCATTAAATGAGTAGTAACAGTATGGGCTATCACATACTGGCATAGTTATTCTTGGCATTTTAAACTAGCACTGTTATGTTGGAATTCCTTTTCTTACAAATCATCAACTTTTAAATTGTTTTAATCATCCACATTTTGTAAATGTCAACTGCTGTACACAGTGCTTCCAGCACTTGAAATATAATTCCAGTCTTGGCAAATTCAAGCCTTTCCACAGAGCCCAGTTAAAGACAGACAATATTCAGCAACATATGGAGGGTTGACCATTGAGCTGCCCTTTCACTCAGGAGGACAGACAAAACAGGAGGAGATTTACTGCTCTAATCAAAGCCCCGTCGGCTGCTGGAAATCGACCGTGAATGACGTCATCAACCTGTCCTCACACTGATGATTTGATTTATAAAGTATGCAGGATGCTTGGGCAAGAAAAAAAGGCACACTTTCACAGTCCTACACAGAATGTGCAGTGTGAAAATTCTGACTACATGTTTTGATTCTCAGCTGAGTTTCTCTTGTCTTGGTCCAACTACTTCTCTCCCCTGTTCCTTAAAAACCAACCTTTCAAAGATACAGTCCAGTATGTTTATACACAGGAAAGAGAGGTAAACCAGCTTATTATTTGCTTTTATTTTATGAGCAATAAAGCCAAAGACATTTACATTTACATTTTCATATAAAGCTGGACTTCTAGTAGATGTAATTAGCATAAATGTGTTTCTATTTGATGGATATAAAATGTCCTCCTTGTTGGATAACTGGCTAAAAATGTCAAACAGTGTTTTAGCATTTCTGTAGCACTGTTTCCATGTTTGAAGTGAAGTGAACAGGAATGTATGTGCCCTATATGTGATGATGATTATGATGTTTACATGGTGTCTGTGCAACATCAAACACAGGCTCTCCAAACACCTTTATCCCCTCTGAGCATACAGGAGTCCCAGTACACTTTGTCTTCAAGTCCCTGAGTGGAAGAAGACTAATTTGGTTACTTGCTATATGATGATGGATGGGTTTGTGGTTAGTTTGCAAAAACAGTCATGCTTTGGGTTTTAATAAACAATTTAGACCCTGGAGAATATTCCAGAGAAATACTTGAGAAGCTTTAGATGAGATGAAGGCCCCTTTTGCCCAATGCAATCTTGGATTCCAAGATTTTGAAATAATTTTTTAAACTTTGAGTGTGAAATTAAAGGTTTGCTGGGTCCTAGATCCCACATCATAAAGTAAACTCTTGCAAGGCATAACATGCCCTCAAATTCAAAATGTGCTTTTCTAAACATTTAGAGCAACACTCAAAGATGTCCTGAGGAGGTAATGAATGGAATGTAAATGGATAATGTTTTTATGGGACTGTAGTTGTGTTGGACTCAGAGCAAACCAAATACTGGCCAAGCTTTCCTGGCAGGAACCTTTTATTGGTATTCAATGATAATTAAAAACCCTGACTTATTCATAGGCTTACTTTGTCTTTTAGAGAGAAGCAAAGACCAAGTGTAAATAAAGGGAAATTAATTAAATGTTAGGCAGTTTAGTGTGGCGCCATGGAAAGAGTACACAACTTCAAAACATGCCAAATTCTAGATGAATCAAGTCAGGGTGATCTGTCATATATTGCCTCGTTTTGACAGGACATATACAGTTTCAGTGACGTGGCTGAGCAATTGAGACAAATTGAGCAAAGTTCACAAAGTAAACACAAGAGAGTCTCAGGACATTTTTTCTTGTTTTTGTTTTTAAATCTGTGCATTGCCCAGTAGGTTGACATGTGTTTTCTGTAAACAAAGGGTTTCATGTCAGAGCATAAGTGGAAGTCTTAGCAGTGAAGCTAGCCAGCATGGTGCCTTGGTACTTTGTACACTGCAGGTCATTTCACACTACATATTCAGCTCTGGTGTAGCAAACTGTAAATACATAATACAGAATGTATTTTTTTATTCTATCTTTATTCATTTTATTATCAAAGTTTTGTTTGAATTGCCGTTTTTAGCATCATACACTGTTGAGTAGCATTAGCAGTATTATTAATTATCATTTTCTGTATATTAGGAAGGAAATGTTGCTACAATTTCAAGAGATCGTTTGGTTATCTTGATTCGGGGTTGTATGAGGCACCTGTGCATAGTGTGTTACCTACAGTGGTCAACTTACTCCCAGTTTGGTGCAGCAGACAGGGATCACAGAGGCAGAGCTAAGTGCTACTGTCAGTAGAAAAACAGATTTTAGACCCAAACGTAAAAGCTATATTAACAATATTTTCCATGGCTTTACCTTTACCAGACAGCCTTTTTCTTTGTAAAATCGGGTATAGATTATATCTATAGATCAGACTTATTTTGAATTCAAAACCATGACAATTTCTGGCCAGGTTATCAAAAAGTGTGTCTGGTTATAACAAAAATGACACGGTGCATCATATTATTATATTTAAAAATAGACCTATTACCTTCAAAGTGTAAAAAAAATAGGGAGGCAAGAAAACTTGTGGCTGATTGGGCCCTCAACAATGATTGTGGTCTGAATGGCTTCACAAAGCCCAGAGCCAGTTTGTTTAAACCAAACTAATCCAAGCGTGGAGGCAGGACACTGAAATTGCAGGCCTCCTGAAAGGTGATCTGGCAGCAGAACCACGGTCCAAGAGCTGAAGTTTACATAGGATAAATAAAAATAATGAAGAACAAAATAACAGTACTGGTTGCCAAGTAACCATGTATTTATCTTGTGCAGAAGGAACTGTTTTTTTGTTATCATACATTTATCTGTGCTGTTGCTAGTATATTGCTTGAGAATGACCGCTTTAAACACAGAAAGATGTTATTTATTTAAAATGTTAGGTTGACATTTCTAAAATAAAGACTAGAAAGAGAAAAATAATAGTTCATTTTAAGTTTTGAGAGTCTAAATATATAGTAAGTAGTAAGAATTCAACACAAAACAGTGGATTTGCCTGCATACCAATAGTGGCAAATCAATTAGGGGCTGAGAGAAATAAAACTTTCTAGGAATTCTTCATTATCGGGGTGACTTCACTCTCTCTCCATTAGACGATTAGACCTGACAACCTTGTCCTGCATGTCTGCACCAGCAGTGTGGTAATCAGCAGTGTCTGTGCAAACCACAGTATAGATTTCAACCCCGGTCTGCTGAGGACTTCCATTGCTCACATGTGGTGCAGAACACCTCTGCCAGGCCTGTCAGTTCCTGTTCCAGGCCACCGCTGCCTAAATGGATCCTGATTGGCTATTTGGACAGGGAAGTGTGCAAAAGGTTGACACATGAGAGGCTGAATCACCGTCGCTCCCCTAGTTCACACTATAGAGAGAAACATTAGGAAAAAAAACGTTATCCATGTAAGCTACGTGAAATCCAATATGCCTGAGTTGACCTTTTTCGTCATGTTTAATCAGTACTCATAAACGAGGCTATTAATCTTTTTTTCTATCATGAGTTATTGTGACATTTTGATATGATCAATGCTACTGAGGGCCTGGAAATCGGGGCTGCTTTTGCTGAGGGTTTTTATTGTTTGTTTGGTGCATGATGGATGAGTTTTGACATAATGACTTCACCTCAGCCATCACAGCGTTTTATCTACCTGGTATCCTTACTGCTGACATACAGCAGCCATCAAAGTGTTTAGGAGAAGTTTCTGTAGAAGCAATCTGAGCAAGATAACCCAGGCTGTATAATAGCAACTTGTAAATGACAGGGAGGGATATATGACTCTGATGTAACGTGCTAGACTTGCTGTTGGTTGTCAGCACTACAGAATCTTTGCCCTGACCTATTCACTCAGTCTTTTGTTGTCACAGTATTTTGTTACAGTCATTGTCAGTATCAGACACCCTACGGATCAAGAAGCATGGCCCACAGCCTTGTACACCTTCCTATGCAATAAGCCAGCCACTGGATTTGAAAATCCAGACTAAGTACAATGACAACACAGTAATTGTCGCATCACTTACTAGGGAGGAAACACACTGCAGACCCTGACGCCACAAAGCATGAACAAAAACGTCCACACCCAGAAGAGATTGTTTCTTGCAGGGAGACGCACAGGTAACATTACGCTTCTCTGTGGACACAAAGACAGTAATTATCTGCCTGCAGAGGCAATGCCAAATCTGTGTGATGGAAAAAACAACCTTGTTGCCTTGTTGTATCTCCTCCCAGAATCCGGCTTGTGTGCAGGTGGGGCCTCTGTTATCATTTGGATAAGCCTGCTTGTCATTGTTCAAGTCCTTCCACAGAGTCAGGTAGTGTGTCTGGTCATGTTTGCAGGAGCCAGAGAGGAGACGATAGTACTGGAACATCTTTGCTTGAAAGGCTGGTATTTCCTGTCGCAAGGAAGGGAATGTAGAATTACATGTTCAATGCCAATGAAGCACAGAACATATTCCAATAGTTGTTTCATGATCAGAATGCAGTACTGCTGCTCTGTGATGTGACAGTGTGGAACATAAACTGTCCTGAGGCTGGCACAAGCTCGATGATTTCTAGGTAACATGAAAGGAATCCCACTGATGGCGCCCTTCCTCAGAAAACCAGAAATCATCTAACACGATTGCCTCAATGAATCTGGAGAGACTAGTCTTACCCTGGGAAGCATGTCAATAACAGCTGTGTTGATGGTGAGGTTCAGTAGAAAAAGACTCACAAGACTGACATCAAATCAAATCACTTAAATCAGACTCAAGTCATTTACCCCAGGGGAGAGGGACAGCCTGTTTTAATTGCATTGGCACAGGAAGTGGGTGGCCAGTGATGGCACGCTGAGGCAGACAGAAAACCTTTCCCGTCATGTCTGCCACTGCATGTCAGCTGAGCATGGTGAGTCAGAAGTGTGAGAAAGAGGATGCATGGTTGGCACATGCAAGGCGAAATTCTCTCCCACCCTCAGTTAGATTCCCAGTAGCGGTACCAGACGTGCTGACTTTCCAATGAACACAATTTGGGGTGGGAAGCTGACAAGTTCTCATAATTAGTGTAAAATTTATGTGAGGAAAATGACAATACGTTGTCTCAACTGGATGTCTTTCTAAGGACTTTCCTCCAGTTTTTTTCACTACTGCCTCTGGGCTGTTTCCCAGCCAACAGGGTTAAGAGGGTCCTGACACAGCTGTCTCACAGACTTGAGGTCAGGTCCCTATGTAGGGCAAATGACCTACTTTACTGTTGTTGCATTGTTCATGCATCCCGAAAAGCCTGTTAATCAAAGAAATTATAAACAATAAATTAATTCAGAAATTTTACAAGAAACTAACAGGCATGGTCAATAAATGTCCCCACTGTTTCCTTTTTTTAAATGTCACAAACAGCTTATCCTTCCTTGAACTTATTAGAAGACATTAAAAAGTTGCATTATACTGTGAACATACACAAGGTCAAGGGAGTGAAACATGAGCAATAAAAATGAAACAATGTTTGCTTGACTGAAACAACGGGAATCCTCTATTTTGCAGAGTGCATTTTGTTTTTATTAAAGCAAATAATACTGGCAGAGAATCTAGCCTACTGTGATCTGAATGGGACAGATTCAGTTTGGTTTCAAATAGTAGCAAAGGTATAAGTTGAATGCAGGTATTTTCTTAGTCCTCTTCATTGCCAGGCAGTAATACAGAATGTATACAGAGTGATTTGTAGGTCTACCCTCACACCAATCAGGGAGCATATTGATTAATTTGTATATTTACGGTAGGCAAACCAAAGGGGTACCACATGTTAATTAGCTACTTACAATAACATTGCTTTTTAATGAAGCATGCATCCTCTAGTGTTCTTCAGGCTACTGTTTATTTAATTTCTTCATTGTAATGAAACTCAGATGCCTCGTGTTTACACCAGCAGAAGACTGTGAATGTATGTCTAATTTGCTTCAACAGAGCTCCAGGTAAAGTAAACCATATATTTTCATACTGTTGTTCCACTGGAATCATTAGAACATTTTCCTGTAATTATGCTGAAGAATTAAGTGTGCAATTATGCCATGTCCTCTTAATATACAGTAAATGCCATTCTGCCTGCCACATTGCTACTAAGGGTGATGACAGTGAAGTAATTATAATTAGGAGTGGTTAGTGGGTTGTTGACAATTTAATCAGTGTGGCACAAAATAAAGCAGTATTGTAGATTTCTGTTCTTTTCATGTTAAATACATTTAACTATATCAGTCAGTATCAGTGTGAAATATATGTGATTTTCTTCTATAATATAGATGTCAGACGTTGTAAGTAGGGGGACCTCTCTGACTTCCTGCCACCAACACTGGTTGGGTTACACCAAGGGGCGTATGAAGATTGTTATCATCCGGTGATCCGTCAGAGTAAATAGGACATCTTCTATACACAGGAAATGCACGCATTCCACATGAACTGAATGGTCAAAAAGTCCAGGACAGCTGAGGATAAGTGGTTCATTCTATGAATGGAGAAATGAGGGAAAGTGAACAAGTATTGTTTGGTCTGCAATCTGTCTTCGAGAGAGACAATGCCTCTTTGATTGTAGTCTCTGTGGCCCCGAGATTCAAGTTCAATGCTAAAGAATCAATAGGCTGTGGCACAGGGGGCCCCAGTTGTCAGAGGTCAAATGAGTGGGAGGGTGCGTTGTGTGTGAGGGGAGAATGGGGAAGTAGATGTGTTTTAAGGTCAGACAGAGAGATTTACCTCTAAAAAAAAAAGAACACCACATAGCAGCAGAACATTTTATCTGACCTTTGACATCAGAAATATTCTTGTGAGCATACCTAGTTTTGAAAGGGGTAAAACTGGCATCAAAAGCCAAATAATTAGAACAATCAGGTGCAGCTCTGAGGTTAAGACTATGTGCATAGTAGCATAACACACCAACCTTTCCTTAAATTATAATTATAATTATTTCTAAATGACATATTGGCATTCCCTTTTTGTTTTTAATATATACCTTGAAATCTCACTGGCATCATTTCTGCTATTTCTGTTTTCCATCTTTTCTTTCCAGTGTTTTGCTAATGTGGCCATATAGTACAGTTGCATGGCCTTCTCCTCTCTGCACTGATTAGATTGTGCAGCAAATGTTCCTTCTGATATTGTGTGTTGACTTTGTCTGACTGGCCAGGTGTCTTCTATCAGTTTCACTCATTTGTTACAGTGTTTTGCATCTAGACATTAGGATGATTAGTTTGTGTCATTCTCTTTTAACAGTATTTCTTGTGCTTCGCGTGATGAACTGATATTGAAAAAGCAGTTTCCTGACAAGATACATGGCCTGTAAAATGTAAGCATTTTTAGCAAGTTTGCACAGCCTGGTTAATTTTAATTATGTGCCCAGGTTATGTAAAAAATGCTCCATACACTAAAGGGTCTGTGAGACAGCTCTATAATGAATCACTCGTGGTCTGGAGGATGTATCGTCTGAGTATTAGCTGAGACAGCAGCCTAATACTGTCTGTGTCTGAGATTGTTGGCCTCTTGCCCACTGCGCTACTGTCTGGAGGATGAATATCAGAAAAGGAAGAAGATGAACATTTGATAATTGTGTGTCTGGGTGCGTCTGTCTGTGTGTAACCCCACACTGCAAAACAATACCTTTTCTTTACTTTTATGTCAGATACTGTATATATGTTTAAGCTTTTAAAATGTATGTTTATTTCTGCTATCCATTAATAAAACTGTGATGAATCGCCATGAAAGGTGCTTTCCCCGATAATCCGAGTTTACAGGTGAGGGAATCTAATTGCATCCACATACTGTAAAGACAAAGGTATGTGGAAGGGTGTGTACATTCATAACACAGGTTTAATTATAGTGTCTGAGTAATAGTATATCTATTGAGTCACATGCAGTGTAAATGCAAGGACTGGTCTATGGGGAAATATGCTATTTTTTCAACATGATGTGTGATGTGTGACAGGAGGGATTTGCGGCAGGAAATTCTGTCAGTGGGTTAAATGTGTGCCGGGTAAAGACGCAGGGTAAATTTTATTTTCCCCTTAAACATGGCTCCAAATGAGACTGTTGCCACAAAGGAAGCCACAGTATATCCTCAGCACACCCACCTTGTAACTGAAAGCTGGGTCAGACTGTAAGTCTGGATCAAAGGCTGACTGTCGGTGTTACAGTGAAAAGACATAACCCCACATACATTACCAACTAAGTCATGAGAGCCACGGTGCATCACCTGAGAATAACAGGTGGTAAATATTTGACTTACCATGACCTGTGTTTATTTTCCATCAATAACTTTGAAACTGATGTTAAAGACGTGTTTGTCACTGACTTGGCTTATAGTTGTTCAGAGCCTTCCTCTATGGCAAGTGCTCTTATAGTAGTATTTCTATTGTCTGATCAGCAGATACTCAGATAGTAGGTTTGGCCTCCAAACCACCCATGGATAAACTTTGCGGGACTTGTGGAGGAATGCTTCATTGCACTGAAAGAGGAAATGTAAAACACATGAAACATGAAAAGGCTGTAATTATTGTCTCAGAGCTGTGGTGAGGTTGAGGAAGGTGTACTGTGTGCTGGTGGTGAAGGATATTATATTTACTGTGGGATTTACATACTGAACTCTCTGTAAGGATGTTAAATAGGGGTAAATAACATTTATACCAATATGTTAATGATATAAATACATAGTTGTATTTTTTTTTCTCTTGTTAACAGAACTCTTCTTATCCCATTAACCCATGGAGATCTTATGATCTGTTTTTCTAGTTCTACTCCTGAGTGTGACATATTTCATGATCCTAATAACTAATCATGTTTGTATCAAACATTACAGTCCCTGTTATTAACTTTCCCTAAAATAATATATTTATAAACATTACATTGTAAATTATTTTCTTCAAGCCACTTAACTAACAGAGTAGATTAATGGCTTCGTTCTTGTGCTGACATGTTAATTATACTGAAAGGAAAACACAACTTGTGTTTGCACCAAAGGTGGAGAAAGCTGTGAGTGTTGCTCAGCAGGAAAGTCAATTCACGGACTTCCTAGATCAACATGTATTTATACTGAGTGACATTAATCATGATAGCAGTACAGTTTTAATACTTTTAAAATGGTACAATATTTATGTTATAATATATTTTAAATAAAGATCTCTGTGTATTTTTAGCCAAAGTGGAACTTCTATAAATGGCAGCCTGCAACAGTTAAACAGTTAAGTCTTTTAAGGCTACAAATGAATAAAAAGTCAGAACAGCTGAAATTAGGACCAAAAACACCTGAAAATCTACAACCCTTACATTTCTCCTCAGATGGATGTGAGTGTGAAGTACAAGTGGAAGACTCCCTGACTGAGTGAGCAGAAACCTTCATGTGCTTCCATACTGTTTCTTTATCTGACTCACCCTCACCAGGAATGCAAGAGCCATTTCATCAGAGGCGGTGGAGACCAAAAGCCGTCTGAAGTTCGTCTGAAGTTGCTCTGTTTGTTGTAACCTGTGCACCAAAGGTTGTTTTGATGGAGCCCTGCTGTGGTGTCAGATGGGAAAATAGTTTGTGTCTTTTCTACATGTAGAATAAGGGAACTTATTTATAGGTGGATAATGACAATATGAAAGGGACGTTTATGATTCTCACATTATCGTATTGCTATTTCTAGTGCTGTTAAGAAAGGTCAGGGAAGACATGGCGTGATGTATCATTAACAACACCTTGTTCAGACGTCACTCACATATTTTCATCTAATCTTTATCCTTATGGAGCTTGTTATTGGTCTAGCCATTATTACAGTTAAGTGCCACTGCCATACACGTCAGTGCATTATCACTGTTGATCAACAGGGTCATCGATACTGCAGCAAAAGACAACTGTTATGACCGCATGGTCTACAAGAGAGGCCATGGCAGTCGAGCCAATAGATGGAGAGAATTTAAGACCTGATGGGTTATTTCAGTGCATAGCTCAGCCCTCAGCTCTTCTTATTGAGGTCACTCAGTTGGCATTCCTTTCGCAAAGGAATGTGCCTCATAAAAACACATTACTGATTACTTAACTCCGTCACAGGATGCTCTCTTTACTGTAACAATGCTCTTGTAAAATGGTACTTGTAAAATAGCTGTAGTCCTTTGATGCTGGCAATTAGTTGGATGTTTATTCTGTTTGATCATGCATGCATGTGTAGGTTTTGCAGTTCAAAACTTAATTATTGTTTAACGTTGCTGTTATTCTACTGTACAGGTAGCTTTTGGATATCTAAATACCACAAAAATATAGTTCATATAGTACTATATTTTTGTGGTATTTAGATTGAGACTTTGTTCAATTATGAAAACACCCTTTTTGCAGTAGTTCTGGTCTTTCACTAATTCATAAACGATATAATATTACAAATTTGGGTATGTTTAATCCTAGCTGAGGATCCCTGCAGGTGATAGGATCTGCATATCATGACAGACAAGTAATATATCAATAGGATCTTAGGGGCCCCTTGGATCTGAGAAGAGCAGATGAGCCCAGCCCAAACGATGAAACTCTAATCCAGGGATCAAAGAGGCACATTCCAGGATAGCTGGACCTGTCTACAGACATGCTGTCAGACCATCCACCTGCCTGACAAAGGAGTCCATCCACCTGCCTGCCCCATTTATGTCACCACTATGTGTCATGTCCAGTATTTAATTCAGTTTAAATGAGCACGAAACAAAAGGCTATGATACTGTGATCTACAACTCTACAACAAGTAATGTGGTGGATATTTGTGCTCTGCAGGAAAAGCTTTTAGACCTGGTAGCCTCACCGGCTTGACCACATAGCATGTTTAGGAGATTTTAATCTGACCTGGAGCATTTGCTGCATACCATCAGACTCAATTATAGTATGTGCTATAAACCAATGGAAATCTACTACTAAAATGGAAAGATATGATCCATACTTATTAGCATGATCTAGTCATGTTTTGTAGGTATACGCTGAAAAGCTAAGAATACACATTCATTCATTGTCCATAACCGCATTATGCTTATCAGGATCGTGCAGGGATAGAGCTGATCCTGGCTTTTTTTTTTTTTTTTTTAAATATCCTTCAAACAAACCCAGCAATTTCTTTGTTCTCTTATATAACAAATATTGTATTAAGAGAATTAGTCACAAAAACACAGGTGCAGAGAAACAGAGAAATGCCTATAAACTATTTGTTTAAATAAACCATAAAAAGCAAATCCTCTCTGGAGCCAGAACTCAGAGTTAACCATCATAATATATTTGCTTAGCTACATTGAACGAGGACGTTATCTGTGGTTGCCCTGTAGTTCGCAACTTTTTTCCTTGTTTCTAAGAATGCCTGCTCTTCCCTATAAAACATTCAAATTCAGTGATGTCGCTCAGTTCATCATGCATGTAAATCAGTTACTGTGCTTGTAGTAAGTAAACCATACAAAACACGTCGATTGGTTTATCTGTTTGCAACTTAAAAAAGAAAATATTGAATCGGTAACTGTTTTAAAATGTGAATAAATAATTACAGAGCCTTTACTTTACATTTACATTCGTGTAGTTGGAAAAAAAAAGAAGAAAAAAGAGGGTAAAAAGTAAATGACATGCCAAACAGCCATATATTTACATAGACAAACACAGGCGACAAACAAATCATGCACCTGTTTCTACATTGTCTCGCTGACTCTCCGAAAAGATCAGGAAAAGTCATAACCTTTTATACCCGGACTGGTTTCCAGTTTAATTTAATCTCTACACAGTCAAAGAATTATGAGCTGGCTGCTGCATCAGCTCTCAAAGCTGATGATCACTCCCCCAGGTCATCAATCATTCTTGTTGTACATGATAAGTAGACTCAGGAGATCTGGAGGCAAGGATACAAGGTGAAAGTCAACACTAAAAACATTTGGGGGAGCGGGAACCCGAAACCCACCTGACACCAAAGTGAAGTGCACCTCCTCATTTATCCTTCCGACCCAGCCGCCCTCACTGGGGATGATAAAAGCCTTGAAGCTGTAATGTTTTGCAACCTCTGATCTGAAAGCCAGCCCTGGATACTGTCATGGAATCATGCTTTCTTTTTTGTCTTTTTTTTTATATAATATCTTCTCCCTTTCGACCCCCTGAAAAATCATCAGTGACATGGTTGTTATTCTTGTACATTTTTCTTTTCCCTAATGTGGCGTAAAAGGCTCTTCTGCCTGAGCACTTTGTGTTGGTGAGTGATGAGCTCCTTTTTACTTGAGATTTACCTGACAATAAATATGTTTACAGGGAGTTATTTATTATCTTTCCCATTATGACTGTCTAACTAGTCTTCTAGAGTAGATAGATAGCACAACGTCACACACAAAGTCTGTCACATGACATCACATCTTTTGAAAAGACATCTTTAATCTCAATGATGCTTACCCGGCTATATAACGGTTAAATAAATAAAACAAGATAAAAACATCGTCATCATCTTCAGGCCCATCTTGAAAAAGGACAAAATCAAGGGATGTCTGCTACAACTGTTGCGAACATTGGAACAAAGGAATTCGTATGAAATGTAAATGTGCACGTGTGCAAGTACTCCTCTAAAAAGGGCATTGGTTAAATGTGTCTCTGTAGGGTTGCCTTGCTGGTAAAACTAAACTGAACCATTATCTTTGAGGATTTATGTGGTGCCCCTAATGCCCACTATGTCCCTAATGCTAAAGGACTGGTTTATCTAATTGAGCAAAATGACTGATATCATCCATCCAAATATCTGAATAAATCTATGGACACTCTTGTTTCTATAAATAACACTACAATGATTAAAAAATATAAACTGGTCTTTCATGGTATCATAATTATCCTCTATATATACAATCATCCAGACCACTCAAACGTTGTCTGCAAACATATAGTGTATATACATATAGTTCAGCACACACCATAGCCCTGTAGTTCTACACAGATATACTAACATTACAGTATATTACATTTAATAACTGAAGCTGTTATCCAAAGCAACTTACAATAAGTATAAGGATTATGCATCAACTACATCAAGTATATCAACTCCATCAAATATACATTTATGCATACATTTAGACAAATATAAAGTGCTACTGGATGCTGGACTGCATGCAATGTATTTTAAAATCAATGTATCAGCCAGTGGTATATTTATGATAGTCCACGTACAGGGAATAATTCATAACAATTCATGAACATAGCCTAACCAAGATGTTTTTGTGCCTAATCGTTACTAAACCTTGACCACAGTGATGTAATATCAGAAAGTTGTTGTTAAATCTCAACTAATAAGTTATTGAAATGATACAAATACTCTCTAGGTGTTATAATTGTGACCATTAAAAATTGTGACAATGCAAAGTTGATTCAACTTGTGAAGGTGACAGTGTGTCTAAATTACATAACATCTATCATTATCATCTGGCATTTCTGAACTGTAACTCTTACTAACTTATCAACTGATATGCACCGACACCAATCATCGGCAATGAGCTCATATCAGCTAATGTATTGGTCCAGGTCTAACACAAACAAACACAGCCACACTTATACACACAAAGGACCTGCATATTACACAAACATACAGTTTTACCACAGATCCAAGACAAAGGCTTTAAGGATTCAGGGATTCTGTTGCTCACCCAGTGAGACTTGTATTTCAACTCTCACACACAAAGATCTTTTCTCACCTCACCTTAACAACATGCTGTGTTCACAGCTGTTCTGACATGGTCGTGTTTGCACTCTAACTGCTCCGCTCTTATGCCGTACACATTTTAACATTTACTCATCTCATCTGCTCAAAAAGTCAACAGATCATGAAGATAACAGTTTTCATCTGGGTTGGGTAGATGTTTATTAATGATGGCCTCTGTCATACTGCAGCTATCATGCAAATGTTGCTTTGACAGAAGAGGGGGATTCACCTTGGCTCAGCTATATGGCATCAAACCGAACAAACAGAGGCCCTTTCATAGCTTTAAAAATAGCTGCATTGATAGGTGAGCTATAATCGGCTGAATTATTTAAGCTTCCATGAAACAGTTGGGCTGTAGTAGTGTCATTTAAATCACTTTTTCAAATTACATTTACACTGTCAAATTCACTAGCTATTATAAATGTGTTACTATGTAACCCCTGGCAACCGTGCAGTCATATGCACGCCCAAAAATGCAACGTTAAGAGCTCACTGTTTATCATGTGGCATCAGTCCTTAAATAAATTGATTTCTCTCATCAGTCTGCTTTTCCTGTTCATTAAATCTGGAGTTGGGCTTGTTTATTTAAAATTGGTTAGAAAACATACACAGCCTGGCAACTCCCTCCAAGCTTTGAGAGTGCCTCGACCCTTGTGAAAGGTCTTTTGAGTCACGAACGGTGTTGATCCCGTCCCTCTTTCATTCCTTCTCCTAATATTTAGGTGGATTGGCACTCCTGTTTACTGTATTCTGCATGTTTGATGTAAGCTCTAGTGGAAAGGGCACTACTGCAGCCACACCAGTAAAGTCTTACCTCAGAAGTCCAGTATAAATGAATGAAGTCACCTGGAGGGCATGATAGCATTCGGGGCCCAATGAATGTCAGCTGATTTGTAAGTTCTGTCCCCTGAGTGCCTCATCCTTGCCCCTTGAATCAAGTGCAGGGGAACAGCTTGACCCTGTTATTTTAAAGGGCACACCTGCTGCTGATAATGAAAAAAGCAGGAAAGTTTTTGTTAGGACAGAGGATCTACCTCCCTGCCTACACTCTCAGCCCTTCCTGGGGTTGTAAATCCCACCGAGTGAGAGTACGTGTTGGAGGGAACAGCAGACAGGATGACTTGGTGCTCTGAGAGTGTTTGCAAAGACGTTTAAAGTCTGCAAAGCTTGTAGCAGGATGAACTCAGAAAACTCTGTTTCAGTGATGGATTGGTGTCTTGGGCTTTCAACTAATTGTGTGCTTAAAACACTGCAGGCACAGAAGTTTGTTCCTGTTAAAAGTTGCTGTAATGATGAATCATAAGATACCTTTTTGTACTTGAGCTTCAGTTTAAATTTACTTGAGATATTTGCATTCGTTTCTACAGGCATGAGAAATGAGACTTTGGACTCTGGGAGATTCAGAAGAGGTGTTGTGGTCCAACATGTCAGCTGGCATCTGTCACCGAGTGGTCAGCTACTATACAGTTTGGCCATTATATACACGCGGCTCTAACCCGCAGAGGCCTGTAAAGTACACATTGTCGTGCAGTACAAACAGCCCACTTCCTACAGCGCCTCACCTACTGCATTACTGTGCCATGCACTCTGATTTACACCAGCACTATTTTGGCATTATGTAACTGTTACTAGAAAACCTGTTATATTTGTCTCTGATATTTAAATTCATATTCTTTGTTGTTGTTTTTTTTTTCTTTAAAGAAGGTCCATTTTCACCAGATTTTATGCTTCAAAATTGTGATAAAGTAATTCTTTTTTTTTAATAGCCTATAAATATTAGATTCACCCTGACTTTTTAAGTGCATATTTTTTTTTTAAATATTAAATTAATAAATTAAATTAATAGATTTTTCTTATGAGTAAAAGTTTAATGAAAACTGCTCAATGATATGAGAGGCATCATGATATTGATGTTCTCCATACAATAATACATTAAATCAATGACCTATATTATTATAGTAATTGAGATGGATCTTGGAGTTTCACAGTTATAAATTTTACTTTTCAATTTAATTTCAGGACCTTTCAGGAAAGGTAAAACCTTCTCTGTTAGAGTACTTATTTTCTTGTTAATATAACAAAGCAACAGATCTTTCCGAATGAAATATTAATATTCAATACATTTTAAATAAATATTTTCTATCTTTTGTCTGGATCTTTGATATTTGAGGTAACTTGTTTGCTTACCTCAGCAATGGTTACAAACACACAGGTGAACTGAATCACATGAGAGACACATAAAAAGCTTCTTTCACCAACAACTCCTACTCTTAGAATTCATGTGAATGTAATTTATATGATCAAAAAACATACTACATTTCTGACTGGGCCTTTAAAGTTAAACGTGTGTGTGTGTGTGTGTATTCTTCACACATGCTCTTGCACCAAGCAGCAACTGAAAAATTGTGAGTGTGTGTGTGGTCCATTCCATTGGTGTTTACAGTCTCTGGTCAGAGTGGAGGATGTCAGTGGTGAAGAGTGAGCAGCATGGCACTAGGTGTGGGCTCAAAGGATGCCAGTGCCATTGGCGAGGATGTGTGCCACGAGACATGCATTTGTGCCAACCACAGACGCGCAGGAATCCATACTGCACCCCGGGAAGCAAAACCTACTCAGATAATCTAAGCGGAAAGAAAGAAAGCACAGAAAGCTCTTAACATATTTTGGCGCCTGCTACTGCAGCAATATTTCTGTGCTTCCTTGTCGTTGTCTGCACGTTTTGCAGGGATTCTGGAGGCTGCAGCATAGTGAGACATACCCCGCTTAGATGAAGTACGTGACATTAAGTGAGAGGAGATGTGTCTGGATTGCATTCTTGTTTGTGTCCAGATCCAGGAGCAGTGCCTGTCTTCGTGTGCTGCAAAAGTATAGTAGGACAGACTTTCCTGGCAGCAGAGCTGGCTCATACTGTCAAGGAGTTGACCTATTCAAAACTGCCACCTATGGTCCTCTGCTGCTCTTGTTGTTTGAGTTTACAGGGTGGAAAAACAAGAAAGGGAGTGTATGTGTGTGTTGGGGTGGGGTGCAGGGGGATGTAGCACTCAGATAATCTCTTATAATTGCTGGCGTGTCCCCAGGTCCTGCCTAAGTGTACTCAGCAGAGGCACCATTTGGCCTGTTTTATATTTAAAAGAGCAAATGCAGGGAGGGAGGCAGCAGCAGCAGCAGTCATTTTCACCAGAATCAACACCTGTGTTTAAACAGTGAGGAGGAAACGACTTTTCAATCAAAAGGACATTTGTCTTCAGGTGAGCTTGTGTGCAAAACCTCTGGAGAAACACTGTTGCCACTGTTCGTTCAAAGACAGATCAGTACAATGATAAAGAATTCGTACTAAACCAGGGTAAATTAAACATGTAAAAGAGGTCTTTTACAGCATAGACGACTGTGCACTCTGTTCAACAGATGAACAAATGATTTATGATGGTAAACCAATGTGACGGGGCTCATAAACAGAAGCATTTGGTTATGAATGGCTATTATGCCATATAAAATATCTCTGCCACACTGATGATTGTAACTTAAACATATTACAGTTAAATTCAACACGTTAGGACTGAATTATTTTGAATTAACATCATGAATGAAATGACAGGAACATTTCATTCTAATTGTGAGCAGATCTTTGTTTGCAGCTCCCAAACTGAGGTGTGTTTTGTTCTAAAAACTGACAGAGCCATAATGTGCCAGTTTGAGTTTGCTCTTTCGTTTCATAACTCACAGTCTCCAGTGGGTTTAATAAGTCAAGTCACCTAAGGAAAGACGCTTGTTTTGCCACCTCCATAAAATTGGTAGGGGATTTCGCTGTTTTTCCAAGCGTCTCAGGCCAGTTCAATACTTTGGAGAAACCTAAGCTACCATTACTACCACTTTTACACATTTGCCTCACAAGTGATGTGGGCTGAATTAAATTGCAACATTATATCTTCAGCTCAAGGCTTAGCTTATATAATGGGGAGCCCGTTACTGGCATTTTCAGAGTCCTCAATCAGAGTAATAAATTGGGTCTGATGGCTAATTTTAGCTGAAATCCAATCCTCAACAATAAGTTACAAGCCTTGCGGGACCTTTTAGTCAAACTGTGTCTGGCACTGCCACAGTTGAAAAGAGCCTTTTTAAATAGACGTCTTTACCAAAAGTTGCATGTTTTCAAAGCAGTGCTCACTCCAGATGCAGGGGTCACGCAAATAAAGTGAAGTTTACCATGTCTAACACCTATGTTGACTTGTGCATTTTGGGTCACGTCATCAGCGGTCTGAAACTCATTCACCGATTCATTTCACATGTAATGATTTATTTATTCGTTATCACAGCGTCATTCTTGAAAGTCCCCACCCCGCCTCCCCCACCGTCTGCGCTGACCCTCTCCTGACGGGAAGACAAGCGTCTAGGTCAGTGTGATTTCACTGTATGTTCCTCAGTCACTGCATTAGCAGTGACGTGATCATGATTAATGTTAATCATGCTGGATTTACTGTGTGTTTATTTTATGGCGCAATTTGGCAAGAGTGGAGCTGGGCCCATCTACAAGAGCTCCTGCTGGCAGCATGAGGAGGTGGACTGGGGGATTTGGATGATGTTTGCCTTGATACTCGGCTGTAACGTTGGCTTGTGGCTGAATAGAGGTTGTGTTGTCAGTCATGAGTGACTGCAAACATTTCCTGCTTGCTGAAAACTCACTGATTTCTCTACTGAGGCTGTCTCTTTTGATAAGGAGACATGGTTAGATCTCACCAAATTCAGCACACTCGTTATTTTATGACCTCAAACTATTGTGTATTGTCTGTGCCTCCACATCACAATCTGCAGCACACACAAGCTGTGTCGTACACTGTACATCACAATTTGGTAAAATCAGCCTGTTGATACACACGGCTGCTTCATAATCCTCAGCACTGTCTCCAGCTGCTTGGTACTGAGTGGCACTGAGGGCTTCAGGTGCCCCAAAGACAGTGCAACACTGCCACCATGTTGAGCATGTGTACTACAGTGTCACAACTCCCTCTTTATTTAGCATCACAACATACAATTGCACCACATTTTTGTAAGATTTTCTGTTCTGCTGTGAGAAACATTAGTGTTAAATATTGTATAATAATAATATAAGAATTAAGGAGTCATCTATAAACTTTTCACCCTAATGCCTATCAGCGTGTCATCTCCAGAGAACCAATAGAAGCCCTGAGTGAGTCTGATGTTTAGTGAAGCAGTAATTGAGAAAAACAGAGGTCTATATGGGAGGTTGAAGACTTAACCAATTTGACTTTAACACAAGTACACTCCACTCCGCTCCAGCCCTGCCCTTAAAAAACAGAATAACAGAAAAGTCTCAGATAAAATCCCAGTGTGCATTGTATCTGCCTTGTTTACACTGACGGATTCCCTTACCACTTGTGTTAAATGTAGCCCTCCGTGTTATTCTACCAAGCAAGAAAGAAAACAATTACTGAAAATGAGGCTGAGTTGAGAGGAGGCCTGTGTGTAAAATAACAAAGACGTGCGACTGTTTGGATCTGATAAGCCCTGTCGAGTGTTTCCTCTAATGCCTCTGAAAATAAACAGCTGGGTTGATGAGGTGAATGGAGGCTTGGTTTGGGTCCTAACCGCTGCCGCAGCCCGGGAGCTTGTTTTAGGGGCTGGACCAGCCAGGAGCAGTAAAGGGCCCCCATCAGTGGCTCAGGCGCCGAGTGAGTTAAACAGGTTACTGTGTTGGCCGTCTGAACCTGCTGTGACACACACACACACACACACACACTCATTGAAATGGTATACTGGCAGGACACACACACACACAGAAGTACATGTACATGCAGATACAACACAAACACAGGAACAAGAGCAGCGATCCCAGAGCTCCCAGCTGTTGACTGTTTAATTCTGTCTGTCATCAACAAAAAAGATTAAGATGCCTGGCTGTGCTCTCATGTACAGTGTGAGTGATATATGTATGTGTCATGTCCTTGCTTATCATGAAAGGAATTTGCGCTTGCAAAACACATTCTTCATACATCGTTCCTGTAGAAAGATGTGTCTCATATCATGTTAGAGCAGTTGATCTTCATCTTTTTAAAATCATCTTTGAAAATCTGTTTGTATAGTTTAACGTTTTTGTCATAATCTGTAAATCTATTACAATTAATTATCTTTTCTAATGTTTTAAAGGTTTCTTTTGTTTTATTACTATTTGATTGCAGTTTTTATCTTTATTGTCCATTCATCAGGGAGAAATAATGAGTCAGTAACACTCTTTAAAGCTTCTAGCAACATGATTTGTCAGAAATCTGGAGCCAAACCATCATTTTTTTCTTTTATGACTATTTAATTGCAGTTTTATCAAACTGTCCATTTATCAACCTTATTATATTTTCCCCAATTATTATAAAAGTGCTTAACATCAGCTCATGGCATGCATTTATGTCCATTTGTGTGTTCTGGTATATCACATGATACCAAATAAAAAGGACATACATATTAAAACACTGCTCCGTAGTTAAAGCTAACACAGTGCACCTTTAAAGACAAACTCATGCCAGTGTCTCCTGGTGTTTGTCTTGTCTTGCCCCAACGTCTGAGCTGACCAGCCAGGACGGGTCTCACAAGTTGGTGCCACTGAATCACTCAGAGGTGTTCTGACCTCATCCACCCTTTAAATGTTTCTAAAAATAGACACCCAATACACCCACACCCACTCTGGTCCTGACTTTCGGCTGGTGTCACACAGATAAAATCACATCCATTTAATCCCACTTAAGCTGTGTTTGTTAAAAGCTTATCATAGGTTACACAGTTAAATGAAGAATTACTAGTTTATTTAGAATAATACAACAAATGAAAGTTGTTGGTTGTTAAATCATGAGACAGCAGGCTTGTATATATTTTTTTATCCCACAGCACATTATAGCATCATGTTGAGAAGACTAAATAAAAATATGTCTATTATCCGACTTCCTTGACATTATCTGCTCATCAGGGTGAGTGATGTGAGCAAGACAGAGAGAATGTGGGAATTTCACCGTCAAACGGGTAGAGACAAGATCAGGCTGCCCACAGGAACATAAATTCATTCATAAAAACCACCGAAAACAAAACATGCTTTATCATCCAGACATGTTGCATCTCTCAACCTGTTCTGATGACTTTTTCTCAGCACATATTTATTCTCTGTGTACCAGATTCCAAAGTCATAAAGTAGTAGTCTTAAAGTAGTGAAGATAAAATTTGTAGAGTGCTGGGATGATTTAAAAGGTTAGATTATTTTGTGTTATATTATTATGTATACACAGAGCTACAGCCATGATAGCACAGAAGAACAATGAAATAAAAACCACTGCAGACATCTGGATTGAGGCCAAGAGACAGAACGTCTCAGATGTGTTCAGTTTAGAGGAAAATACAATATATCAGGACAAGACATTGCTATAATTATGTAGAATTCCTTTGTCAATATGTGCTACAATAATAATATAACAGAATTTAGTCCTCTATGGAGGGGTGCATTTTAGGTTTTGGCACACATATCTAAGTATCTCTTTGGTAATATGAATATGCCCAGACATATGGCAATATTACTGAAAGCAAAACCATAAATGTCTTTTATTTAATTGCAAAGTTTGTAACTTCAGTGAATCTAACAACTAAAGTATAATGTGCAGTACCAGCTGACAGGAGAGAAATGATGATAGTCGGTCAGTAACACTCTTCAGAGCTTCCAGCAACATGATTTTGAGGAAGTTTGGAGCCTCGGTTTGGCTCTGATTGCTCGTTTGAGTTCATGGGCTTAAATAAAGACACTTAATCACAAGTGCTCAGCGGAGTTTTTCCCGGACTGTGCAGGACTTTGCCAAGACCTCAGGCAGTCACATCTCTGGATTGGAGGAAAAATATTCCCCTCAGATTATTGCATGACTCACAAAAACAACTGCCTTGAGAGAAATATGATACACATATCATTTAGATTTTAACATAACATGGTGTTTATGCCAGGTTTTAGTCAAGCCCAAGTCACCTAGCTGCATATGTTAAAGTCACAATTTTATGATCATAAAATGCATGTATATTCATATACACAACTGAAGAGTTTAACTACATACTATATACTCAAGGGATTATAAACATTACTGACATAAACGTGCTGGTGATGCTTTACAATACAGGATACAGATTTGTGAGTTGGTGAGATAATCACTAAGTAATGAGGGGTTACTTAGTAACTACTCAGGATAATATACCACAATTAGTAATAAATGAGTCGTTACTGTTTCTGTGCTGCTCGGTGGCTTATTCATAGTTAATCAGGAATGACATGAAGAAATTGTTCAATATGTCGTCTCACAGATATTTTTTATTTTCCATCTATTTCATGAAGCTCTTGTGAACAACTAAAAGCCAGTCCGAGATTTACTTTTGTCCGGCAGCTTCTTGCTCGGTCACTCTCTGTTTTTCTTGTTTTTTTAGTTTCAACAAAAATCAGTGACATACTAGGTGATGTGTGCCGTCACTTCTCACTAGGGCCACAAAGTGGGAACGACAGAGGCATAATTCACATCATTACAAGTCAGTGTACCATCAAAATGATGGTGAAGCTGTTATTTTATGGTAGAATAGTTACACAATGTTGCTGTAAGTTAATTATGTTATGACTATTAATGTTATGCTATTTCCACCCAAATTTAGTGAAAATTTAAGACCAAATTTGAGTAAATTTATGCAAGTTTTCATCCAGTATTGTCATTCGAATATTAGAAGGTGGATAAAATGAACAGTTGGTTTGGTTAGCTGCTTCTTCTCCAGTGAGGTGCCATTAAACCATTGCAGAAGAAGAGGGCACAATAGAAAACAGCACCATTCAAACCTCAAAGAGACAAAAACGATGTGGAAAACATGAAGGAAATATAGAATTTATGTTTGTTTAAAGTTTCATTTAAGTCATCTTATTAATCCACGCAGCTTTATTGGATGTATGGAGACAAACAAATTCAACTTGTCATTGTTGGTTTTGGTCCACTCAGTTATATGTTGATCAAATCAGTCTGCTCACAAACAAACATTAAATTAAGAACCAAAAACAAAGGTGACTGAAAATGGCACATTTTATATTATGTTAGTATGATATGTCACACATTTATTTATATATATATATATATATATATATATATATATATATATATATATATATATATATATATATATATATATATATATATATATATATATATATATTATATATATATATTTTATATATATATTTTATATATTAAAAAAACACTTGTTTCTGGAATAGTCTACATGAACTCACCGATCAGCCAGAGCTGATTTTCTTAGAAACTGAAGTCAATTAAATTTCACAAAAAAATTCTGGTGGCCCTTTTTTATTGTCCCGACACATTCTACATAACTGTTTACAGGGTGGGCAAAGCTGTCTGCCCACACTATATAAAAACAGCTTAACACACCTGGAAAATAAAAATGGAGTTGGAAAACGCTTGTCTTCCAGGGCAACATAAAATCCGCCACTCCTACTCATGAGTAATTGGCTGTTAACACTGTTTTAACAAACCTGAGCTCCAGTGTTACACTGATGTGCAAATGAACAGGCATAATTGGAAGAGACGTCAACCAGTGTTGGGAAAATGGAAGCCAGTCAGTTGAATGTGGGTGTGGAGCCGTGCTGTATTTATTTTATGTGGATGACGTCACCAACGATAAGCTTTTTGGACAGCACTCAGAACAAGATGTCTTCTAATTAGTTTTTATAAATAGTATAAATAGATCTGTTCAACATGCACACCTATGTGTCTGTACCAAATGTTCAGATATTGTATTTCAGGTGTTGTGTTGTGCAATTATTTCACAATGGATATTAAATTACAGTAAACCGAGAGACAATCTAAAATCTAAAATGTATCGACTTAAATTTTTTTACAGATACTAAACTTGCAAAAACGTCCTTTAAGCAGCTATTCCTCGACAAATACATGAATCTCTCACTGTCAGCATGTGGGGTTTTGGATGCGCATGACCAGCTGTATATAATATCCAATGTACTGTGTAATGGCAGCATGTACGGTCAAGTCTGGGAGAAAACGGGCCTCCCGAGTGTTACTCGGCACAGTGCTAAAGTGTCCGCTCCAGTCTAAATAATGTACGTGCAACCTCTCTGCTTGTGGCCTTCACTAACCAATTTCAATATTGAGTGTTTAAAAAAGGAATCAAATCCAAGCCAAAAATATAATGTTTATTTTCCATGGTTTATTTTTAGTAGATTGTGACGCACATCAGGTCATAAAAGGTGTTTTTCCGTCAGGACGTCTGTCTCTTGGTACACAGTGACAGAACGAGTTCTATGAAGACAGAGTACGTCGCATTCTCTGAAAGCCAAATCACCCTTTACAGGAAGCTGGCCAGCAGACAAGCTTCTTAGTTTTCACCAAGGCGTCTGACAAAGTGGTCCAACCGGTGGCTGTCTACAGTTCACATATTGTTTCACCCATTCTAATATTACAAGGTAATTACTGGGCGAGATTTTTTCTGCTTTAAATATATTGTTTAATTATGTAACACTGTGTATAATGGACCAAAAGTTAGAATTTAACAACATAATTACAAGATTATACGTAGATAAACGTGTACTTTATGCAGAGTACAAACATGAATTTTTGAAAATGTAAAAGGGATACCGTTGAGCATGCAGGTCTCTCTTTTGTGACTCCCCCATGGGTGAATGGGAGTGTAAATGTCACTCTGAATTGATGAACTGCCTTCCGAGCTGACTTGTCAAATAAAGATTCTCAGTTGAAGCAAAAAGACTAAATGATCCATGTGATTTCATCTGGAGCGTTAAGTGTCTTTCATTTTGTGTCATTGGCGAATTGTTTTGAAAGCCGTTTTCAGTTATCAAGATGGGAAGTATTTTAACACCTGAGAACAATAGAATGTTTCACATACGGTGAAACCAGTTGGTTAAGGACAAAGGTCCTGTTAAGACATACAAAATTGCAGGTGACCAACTTGTATCCAAGTCATGTGGCTGGCTGTCAGGCTACAACCTGAGGCCTGGCTGATTGTTAACACCCCACAGTGAGACCTGTTGCCCTGGGCTATTAGTCATCCTGACAAGCATGGTGTATGTGTCACTCTCTCTAGTCATGACACACTTGTTTCCACCATCTCCCCACCTTCACACACTGCTCCAGCTCTGATATATTCCTAACGCATAGTGGCAAGAGTGACACAAGGCCACTGAACCAAAACAAGCACCTATCAATTACTGATGAAAGAGGCCTTTTACCTAATTTTCTTTTTTTACAACATGTTGAGAGCAGGGCATGGATGGGACTTAAACCAGTGTCAGAGCTGAAGGAGAAAGAGCTTCTGCAATAAGACAGCAGTGAAAACTTGCAAGTTTGGTCAGAATTTATAATGTAATTTTAAACAATTATTCAAATGAAATTCTCAATGCTTAAAAAGTAAGAGGAATATGATTTCTGACAAAAAATGAGTTTTTATGTATAGTTATGATAGCCAAAAATGCACATGACAAACAGGTTAGAATTATGTTAGAAGTGTACTATTTTCATCCTCACAGACTCATAATCCATAATGACTAATTGCTAAATACAACAGTATTATTTGATCTTAGTTCAATTAATTAAAAAAGTATTAGTTTATATACTGACTTTTATATTTCCCTTCTTTTCAAATACCATACCTGACATATTTAAAGACAAAATGTATGAGTAGTAGCGTCTATTCAACGACAAATTCAGCTTTTGTGAAATAATGTATTACTACTTTATCTTGTCTCAGGTATGTTCACTGACCTACCTACACAAAGGACATTGTGACCATGTGGATTCATCTTTAACTTTGTGAGAGGAGGAGATGCCGCTATTAAAATTCAATCAATCTGATTTATGTCGCCATCGATACACTTCATTTGCAGATCCTAAGTCTTAAAACAGCCATGGGACTATTGTTTTTTGTTCTTTGCATGTGACGCTTAAAAGTTGACCTCTGAAGGGCCACTGCATTCAAGTAAAAAGTCCCTGACCTTGATATGCAGTAATGTCCTGGACTTTACTCAAACTGAAGGCATACAATAATATTAATGTGTCCATTCAAGCACGCACTGCTGTACACTAATGTTGACTTATATTAAGGTATAATCCCTATTTTTGTTAAGCACCGGTTTGTGACTGTCTGTCTGAGTTGCCATTCAAAGCTTAGCCAGCTGTAAGAAATATAAGCAGTGATTTAATATTAGACAAGGCAGGGACTCAGTGTGCTGGTAAATCCATTAAGAGCTTTCTTCTCTTTTATCATTTCCAGGATAGGAGGCCTCACATCGCCCGCTGCAAAGACGAGACGGTGATCAGCGGATCAAATTTTGGGGGTCATAGATAATGTATGTGGTTAATTTACAGCTTGGAGGATCTTGTCCCGTGCTGGTCCTGAGGTGACTAGCAAAGCTGCATTCAAAAACTCTGAGGTGTAATCAGCAATCAGAAAACGGAAGCCAGATGTCAGGCTTTTATAAATGGTTTCCTCAGAGGAGTTTGATTTACTGTCCCAAGCACAGTTGAACTTACAGTGTGTAGAAGCGATGAAGGGGAGGTATAGGGGATGCTTGAAGAGCTGGGTGAGTGCAGAACTACAAATTACATTTCAAAGAACAACAATCCAAAATCAACTCAAATATTTTTACGTCCGACGAATCGATTTATGCCGTGTTTAGTCAGCAAAAACATCACAAGCACTGGAGGTCTTAACCTTTGACCCCACTATCCCCATAGGGAAAAACATCTGTAATGTGTGCAGTGGAAATAGGGTCACATGAAATTTTGGGAGCTAAAGTGCTTGTTGAAATATGTAAAGCCCATTTTAGTTTGTATTTATTCAAACCTGACTGCTGCAAAAGTAATTGCTACTCTTTTATTTCATGATTCTAAAATATAGTATTCATATTTCAGTATTTGGCTTTTATATGTAAGTGGAATATTGTCATTATATCACTTCTTGCACAGAACATTATGTAACCACACAAGAAGTGAGGCTTCCGAGTCTCAGAAACTCAGTGGGAAAGTGCCGAATTTTGGTTTCAGTTCATATTTTTTAACATTCCTTTAGTCTCTCTTTTTTAATCAAACAGAAGTAAAGAGTGAAAAGAAATTCTCTGTATGAAATGTTTTTGAACATGAACTAACACATGTTATATATGTAATGGGAAGAAAATAAACCACTTTATCAGAGACTGAGCCTTTAGCTGTGTTTTATGCTCTTTCCTTCCTGTCTCTCCATACAATGATAAAAAGTTATTACCATCCCTCTCTCTCACTGTCTCACGACAACACTGGCAGAAGCATTGCGTTTTATTGAGCTTCTTTTGATTTTGGACGAGCTGTCTCCTGACCCATGCAGACCTTTCTGTGTGTGTTTAATTGTGCCTAAAGCAGGTATATAGGGTTTACAGTGCGAGGTTAGCAAAAACAGAAAATATGACATGGAGGACAGCCTTAAACGAAATGGACCGCAACGCTGGGATATAAAGTATCTATTTTATTACTGTTTAGAGAAAATAAAAAGTAAAATGACTACTAGAGTTTGAGGAAATGGACTCATTGGTTTTAAAATTGAGTCGCTGAATGGTTTGCCTCAGTAGCTACTAAATTTTTTTGTGTAATTTTATATCCAGTTCTCTCACCTTTGTCATACAACATAATTTGCACAGAAATCTAACATCCAAGTTTTAAAGATGTGATGATTTGGAGAGATTGATGAGTTAAAATGTGAGTTTTTGCTGTTGTAGCCGAGGGTAATGCCACGCAGAGTCTCCTATATGTAAGACACCATATGTAGAGGTGATGGCTAAAACATTTTCAAGCATATGAGTTATTGTCTCTTTAACACATCCAGCCATGTCTTTTTTTCATAAGAAAGCCGTTACCAGTCAGGGGGTCAAATCCTGTTCTCATTAAAATGTTGGTCTTCGCTGCTAAACTGCAATAAACAAATCTCTGCAAATGTGGAAACACATTTGTGGATAACTTATTGGTCTGTGGATGTCACAGTGTATGCATTTATCCCCACGTCCTCCCTGAGGGACCTTCACCAAAGTGGAAAAGGGGCACATTACTCATATTTATGGAAATGATCTGGGAGAGCTCTCCCATGGTGCTCAGGCCTCTCAGCGGGTGCCATGCAAACGCAGACGATGATCTCTCCAGCAGCTGCCTAACCAGGACAGACCTGTGATTCCCATCAAAAGGCCACTGTAGGGTTTCCAAAACAAAACACAGCAAACACAGTTCTATCACTCCTGTTGGGATTGGTGTTGATGAAATGTGGCTTAATAGGGATATGTTGATGAGTTTCCCTCTGAAGCAGCAGCTATAGGCGCTTAGAAGGCTAAAAGAGGGACAAGGGCTGTGTATTAGAGTCACTTCAGAGTTCACGTTATCAAACTCCGGCCTTTATTTCAGTGTATTTAAGTGTTTCCAACTTCTTTTTGTCCAAACACATGCAGCACATCTGGAGGACAATAAATTATGATTGTTTTCAACAATCATATGATATGATGACCTCAGGATGCTCCGTTTAACAGGTCATTATTTGAAATCAGAATTTGAAAAAGTGGCTATCGATACAGCCAAGTTCATTACAAATTTCAGTTGGATGTTGCAGAAGTGCAGACTTTATATAATAAATAAAACTCTTTAATAATGAATAATAAAGAGTTTTAGAGCAAATCCCTTAGCTATCAGCAGATACAGGCCTCTGAACTTGAAAATCAGTTACTTTAGATGACATAATTTTTATTAAATAGTATTTAGCAGAAGTGTGGCGTTGTAATTTAGTTACAAATTTACCTTTAAAAACTAGTGACACATTTAATTTCAATTTGCTGTAAAACATCTGAGCCGCACAACCTTACACCTTGTCACCTTTTCCGGTTTCCCCTTTTTTGTTTTCTTCTGTCTGTTTTTTTTTTTTTTTAATATTTAATTTTATTTAATTTTTACTTTCATTACTTTAAAATTTTAATCAGTAAGTCACCACAACCCTAACCCTTGCACGATGAGCTGCACCCTCGAGATGTACACCGCCTCTCTCTTAACCTAGCCACCCCCCAACACTAATAAATGTTTTAAGTTCATGGAATAAATTAAAACATTTATTTCACAATCGGTCTCAACATCTTGTTATAATTACAAAGAATGAAAGTGTACTCCTGTCTTACAAAACAAAAACATCCATCTTAAGTTGTTGCAAAATCTGAACGACTTCACAGTTTTCAGGATGTAACACAGACTAAGAACCTGTGCACAGTTATTAAATGTATTTATGTGTGTCAATACTATATCATATTTCCTTTACCAAGCAGCTTATCATACACCAAGACAAAGGTGACTAATGTAGTTATGTTTTTAATCTTATAATCATGATTGATGGCTCAGTTTGTCTGCTGGGTTTCACTTCAAAGCAAACATCTGAACTGAGTCTTTGTTTGCTGTCAGATTTGAATGCTTCGGTTGGATGGTTAATTCCAGTGAGTGACTTAATAATTTAAATAAGGCTGCACAGCTTTAAGGCAAGCTTGAACATTCATATAATATCTGGGGATTGTCAGGCTCATGTTATTTTAGAAACTGCAGGCACAGCTAGTTGTGTTAACCTTTTAGTTTCAGGTTTTTAGGATGACAATAAATTAGAGGTGTAACTATAACATATAACTAGTTATCTTACTAGACTAGTTTTAAGACTAGACTAGTTTTTTTTTTTTCTCTGTGCAGTTGATGAAGCGAGGTAGGCCCACACAGGCCCTATGACCATGTCAGGTCACCCTTACTGTACTCTGGAAAAGACATACTGACACGCAACCAAAAGACAAGAGCCAAAAAGAATATTTACACAAAGGCAGTGAATCACCGTTTTGTGCGGGTTTGCCTGAGGCAGCCCGCTCTTCTTGTGCTTAAATCAAAAGCACACGTAATGAAATACGTATCCAGCTCATGACGTTTTAACTATCAACACTGAGCGAGCCAACTTCAAGCGTGTCACCAGTGTTGATGAGTTTTATTTATTCATCCCTGCTACAGTGTTACAAAGTCAGATAAGGTGTCACATAAGTAGAAAGTGCTTTAAGCTCTGAGTGTATTGCCCAAAGCACTACAAGTATTTCATAGTCAAAGGGTCTGTATTAGTAGCTGTCACCAGCGACTCAGAGTTCACATTCCTACAGAAGCCAGGATGGATCTACGCTGCTTGTCCAAAAGATTTAATCCACATTTCTGCTTTCTGAAAGTATATCACTCCAGACTGAGGTGGCCTCTGACTTATTTTTGATGGCCTTGTGTGTGAGAGTGTATATATCAGCCATCTCACCTTTTTCAGCCTTGGCGCGGACAGCAGGCGCCGATAGAAATGCAGGGTGGGTGCCACTGACCGTCATGCCATAGCACTCTGGCCTCTCTCCTTTACCAGCAGCAGGCAGACAGGAAGGGTAAAAACTGGGCCCTCACTAATACGGACAAACGCTGTTTCAGTCCGTGTAACCTGAGCGCCAGGGGAAAACAGCATATGAATGACAGACATTTCATTGCTCTGTGCGTCTATTAATCACAACTGTAGCAAAAACTCTCACTTCTCTCGAGTGTTTGGCTATTTCTCTACTTTCTTCACTCCAAAACATTTCTGCTTAACAGGGATTTAAAGGAAGTTGAGCAGTAATTTAAGAAAACTATCAAGCAAGGAAAGGAGATCCGGCTTCCCCTGGCATTTTAGAGTGCTCCAGAAATTGCATGATGATTTTGGCAGGTTGTTCAGTTTGCTGTTTTCTTTTTTCTTTGGTTACATGATCAGATTCTGGCAACCACAAACTCTTCCCTGTGGACATCCTCAGGCTGTATAGCTTCCAATGTCCATCAAAAGTCAGCACAGAACGAGCCACAGACCTGGCTTAGGACCACACCTTATTGACCAGTAAAGTACACGTGTGTTGTTTCTTCTATTAACTGAGGAAAGAGCAACTTTTTAAATGTATCCTTAAAACAAGCATTTGGTAAAAATATAGAGTGAGTTACATCACTGTAAAGTCTTTATTATATATTTAACATTTCAAATATATAACAAGAATATAAAAAATATGGATAAATATGTAAGAAAAGGTAAGAAAATAAGAGCACATATTTAAAATATTAAGGGTTGTCCTGATATGGTCACAAAATTTATAAAGATATGACAAATGACACTTCTTAAAATCTCTCAGTCACTAAAACATTTTTATTTGATTTGATTTTATGGAAACTAGTAATTGATTGAACAAGTCACAATGCTGCTACAGCTCATTTATACTCATTACTGCTGTGACATTCACATCCTCATTAAACTTGACTTGATTAGTGGCCTGTCCTGGAGATTTAGGATAAAACTACACATTTTAAAGGCTGCGATTAGATGCAGAAAGTATATCATGTCTCACTGTTACAAATATCGATTAATGTACTCATGTCTTTTGTATCTGATCCCTATGGAGTTGCTCCCTCTAGTGGAGCAAAGAATGCTTGTTTAATCACTCCAGGGATATTTGCCCTTAATCAATCTCAAATTACTTTTTCACAGTACAGCTACAGTGCTATAAACACACAGATTTGTGTAAAGCAAAGACTTACACAAGTATACCTCCCTCAATAAAACTGAACAGGATTGAACAAAATCTGAATCTTGTCAAAGCCTTCCGAGTTGCTTGTGTGATTCCTTGCCATGTATGCCTGTGTTTATATGTGTTATCATGTAAACATGAGTAATGAAAACATTACCACGCTATAGTACCGTCTGAGGGCTATTAAGTTAATTTCAATTTAATTGTTGCATCTGGGGAATCATTAATTAGTCAATCAATCGCCTGCTGCTGTGACAGGGCGCCTGGGCTGTAGGGCGCAATGGAAACCACAGCTGGCCGTATGTAAATGGGAATTAATTAGCAAGCTTACGTTTCAGCGGCCGTATTTGGACTGAAAACATTCTCAAGAGTCCGAGCCCGGGCAGGAGAGTCTCCACCAGCCTGCTGTGGTCAAATCCCATCTCTGTCCGACAGAATAATTTCACCTCATTACCTCTGCCATGTATAAATAGAACTCTTTCCACCCACCAGCTCTTTAACGACATGTGCTCTTTAAACACCTACAATTAACCCCTTGTGACTAGAGCCTTGTGTCTACCCCCATGTAGGCTGGTACTCTCCAAGCTGAGCATAGTCCCAGTGGATTACACCCCCCACTCTCTCGCTGAACCCACACACCCCCATTCAGGCTCAGTCCAGTCCACTACACCTCCACCTCAGCCCACGATCATTAAACAGCCATATATCTTGTGTTGTGTTTTTCTTCCAGCACGATTTATTGGGTGACTGATAGAGTTTACAACGTGTCTTGAGCAGCTCGAAACACGTCATGACAATCCGTACACGCATCGTGTTTACCGCTTTTCTCCCCAAAACATGCCACACGTATGTCGGCCCACCCTCACACCCACCACACACACACGTACATGCAAAAAAAAAAGAGAGATGTTACGTGTCAAGTGTATGATTTTTTTTTGCGGGAGTCTCCTGTAGCATGTCATAAGGCAGTTCTGTCTGAAACGAGAGGAAAAAAAGAACCTTTAAGTTTGTGATACGGCTCCCTGGAGCCCTCTTTGTAGAAGTTATTTGTGGCAGGTATCCAGCTGATGGACTGTAACATGCTTGACATTATGGCTCTTCAGATAGAAAGATATAGTTTTTCCTAACCCACAGGCCCTCCCCACATCTCAATCCCTCCATCATGGTTTGGTTCTCTGCTGGTAAACATGAGGTAAGTGCTGCCATACACAATGGCTCCATTGGAGTGTGGATTATGGTTTATTTCCTCCTCAAAGGTGACTTAGCAGTGAAGCAAAATGAGTGACATCTAAAGTGGCGATCACCTCAAATCTTCCCATCATTTCACTCATGTAAATTTTTGTACAAAATGACCCATTTTAACAAATATAGTCAGCTTGTTCCACACTTATTCCAAGGCCTTCTCTTCAAACAACTTAACACACTTTGAAAATGCATAACACATATGTGAATGCATATCCTTAACACCCAGACCTATCCACACTGCAGTACAGCTGAGATATAGCTCCTAGTAACAGTCCGGGGACTTGCTTACTTCCTCCCAACGGCAAATAATTCAGTCAAGCTCTACCTCAGAAAAGGTGAAGCTCACAATGGATTTCTCAGATATTCAGCACGAAAACCGCAGCTTTCCTCACCCAGAGCACCACCTATAATCACGGTGTCAGACTCCGGCTCTGCAGCTACCTCAGACAAGTTGTTCTTGGACAGGTACCACACCAGTGGCGGGAGTCGCCCGTGCTAAAACTGGCAGTGTAAAGGACTTTTCTCCAGACTGATGTAAGAAAAAAAACACGCTCACTATCAATTCCAGCAATGGTTTTGTCACTGACGTGTGTCCCATGTGGTACATTTCCTCAAATGACATAAATTAGCAAATAAGATAACTTTGGTTTCCTCGATGTGATGAAGACCTGGAATGACTGGATTGGGGATCAGTCAGAGTATCTGTAAAGGTATCTGAGGTCTTTGTTCTTCAGTTTCTACCCATTAAGTCCTTAAATAACTTGATACTGAAAGTGTGTTTTTTATTATTTCATTTTATACATCAGCCTCTTATTGCATTGAGCTATTTTTCTAACCTCAATTCCTAGTCGATGTGTGCTGATAATGACATTACCATAGCTATTGTGGTATGCTTCATGACTCTGATTGTTTGTTTGAACTTCTGCTTCAGGGCAGGCATGATGGAGAGAAGAGTAAGACAGTGAAATATTTTAAACTCTTTTCAGACTTCCTATAAATAGATGAATGTGTTAAATAGGAACTTACCAATGATCACAAAGCCATGAATTAAACATTTCCAGTGGCTACATTTGCAGACATTTTGTAGACAAACCATTCATTCCACTCAGACACAAGACTCGTCTTGTCATGGTACCTGGATTTTTCTTTTAATATTGCTTTCTCCTGTTTATGGGTAATTTCTTCTAATCCACCAATTCTTATCCAGGACTCTGGCCATGTTGCATGAAAGAGAAGCTTACAGGGCTTTACCGAATAAGTCCTGTTCACGTGAGGCATGTGCTGAATATTCACATCGAACTTACCATTGCATGTGACATGTGATGCAACCAAGGAAATCATTTTGGCCTGTGTTAATCGGTGTCTAATTGCTCTCCAGATTTATGTCTGTTTCAGCATAATTTGGCCACAGCAGCCTGATCAGTGTCAGCCGACTGCATCCTGATTGCAGCCATAAGAAACACAGAGCTGCACACATTGGAGTATATTTTCACACATACCGTACAGTGTGATGTGTTGAATGGTGAAGCTATTTTCATATTTTTGGTGAGATTAATATCAACGACTGATAAACCTAAAGCTATTCCATTTAAAACTGGTAAGGGTTAGAAAAATACTGAAAATACTGATACACTGTACATGAAACCTGATGTCTTATGTTTTGTCTTAGATGTATTAGATTACATATATTAGATTAGAGGTAAAGAATATCAAAACTGTTGAAGAAAAAATCCTTTAACAGTCTCCCCTGTACTACAGCCTCTAACTTTTGTGAAGTGTTAGCTGCATAAATATAAAACTTCATTTTGAATATTGTATAAGTTGGCGGCAGCTTCTCAAAACAAGACTAAAAACCAGCTCTTTCTTTAGTGTTTCCACAGTCTTACATCCTGCTGGTCTTACATTACCTCTCAGTTTCTCATGTCAGGCATTAATGGTTCTATGAAGATATTAGCTTAATGTCTCAACTCCAAAAGATGTGGTTGATTTAAAACATTTAAAGGAAGCACGCAACCATCGCAGCATTTGGCCTTGCCCTGGATAAATAAAAGGATATGGTTTCTGCAATAGTGACAGTCTCACATTATATATACTGTAAATGTGTCATCGTGCCTCCGCCCGTGCCCCAGAATGATAGTTTACCTGAACTGATGGAAATTAATGGTGATGTGTCACTGTATCCAAGGGCCTTTTAGTTTATATATTTTGACTTCTGATTATGGCCTGCATAATCACAACTTTTTTTTATTTTCCCTCAACCGTAGCACGCGTTCATGTTGACTTTGTGGTTTTCCTAAATTGGACTCTGGCTCCAGTTGGCTGAGTTTCCATAGCAACCTTTGGCCTTATCTGCTACTGGCGAAGGCAAACAATAAGGTCTTTCACTTTCTCGACTGTTTCTTTACTTTTCCACAACTTTAAGTGAAAAGGCTATTTATGTGAATATGAGCTATATTTGAAAATGAACAAACAATATTAAATTCATTAAATACCTGCCGTTTCAAATATGCTGTAAATGTGGATTTTGGGGTGAAAGTTAAGGATGATATTTATAATATCCAACAATTCTGCATACTTTTATGAACTCATGAGATTCATTCATCAATGTTATAAAGCCTACATTTTATTATTTTGAGTTTAAGGAGAAAAAACAACTTCTTTCTTGAACTTCTTTCAGTTATGGATCTAGTTCCCAATGCCCAATGCCAACAACACAAACACATAATATCAAGTATGAGAACAAATATTAGTGTGCACTCTCAGTAAAGTATAAATATTTTATTTGAATCCTGCCTCCTAAAAATCTGTCCTAATAAAGATATTAAGATTTTCAGTCTGAACTCAGAACCCCTTCCCCTTTTTTATTAGTTAACACCACTGCACATCAGAATGAAGCTAAAATCTAACAGAATTATCAATGTACAATATAAAGATAATCTTCATTGCCTTAGTGAACATTTTCAAATTTTCAAAATAAAAATGCAAAAAAATAAAAACTTTGCAACAATATTTTATATCTTTTTTATCTCCAGAGGGTTCAAACTTGAACTTCAAACTGTTGAGACATTTCCTCAGATGCTGTAATGATCAAGTGATGACTTCATGTAGCCTCTCTGATGGATGAGGCTGTGGCTCTACTTCACTGAGCTAAGCCAACTCCTAAAACACATAGGGGAGGAGATGTGGAGTGTTTTCCTTGGTTTCACTCCTAGTTCAGTACATTTGTTCAATGCGAAATGTCATTATTAACATAACAGGAAAGAAACTAGCCCAGACGATCCCCTGTTAAGTTATGAAGCCGTTCCCTAAAGTAACATTTGTAATGAAGTACTTGATACTATATCTGACTCTTTGACCTAAAGTGACCTGGAAAATTAGTCAAATCTGAAGGCTCAGCGGTAAAGATTTTAGTATTGTTTCAGACTCTTTTTTTCTTACATTGATAGCAATGATATAACTGAATCTGTAAAATTGCAATGCTAAAATTTACATTATTTAGAATTATTTGTGTGGTTTTGTCAAGACTTGGTACACTGTTAACAAGATGAGCTTTCACTGTAAACTGCCCTTTTACTTTATCAAGTCTAAAGGTCCCCTTGGGAATCATGCAAATGCATTTGTTTGACCAGGTAACACACTTGTCTATGTATGTACATGTGATTTACAAACTCAAAAAAAAAGAGGTGTAAAATAGCTTTTTTAATTAATTTTCTTAATTTTCTTAATATGGCTAATGCTAATTCAAACAGTGTTTTTTTTAATTTTGTACATTTTTCCATGAGTTATTTTCTGCTCTGTAGAACTATGGTATCTTTCATACAATGGAATTTACTGATATATAATTTTAAATGTGCATAATAACATGTCAGGAAGAATGGCAGCATTTCATATTTAAGGATGAATTTATACTTTTCCACAATTTGACATCTTACTGAGGGCTAAAAGATCCAAACTACCCCTACCTTTACCTACCTCTGGTGCAGACTCACTGGATCTTTTTGCATGCACTACAATGAAACCTTCAACCATTCAGATTCCCACCTTACTGCCACTGTAATAATATTCAGTCTGTGTCAGCACAGTCGTGTAAAAACAAATTAGGACTATGATTAATGAACACTTCTAACAACTCCCAGACTGACCACAGTGATGGGACTCCCGGTAAAGACTGTCTCCTGCCCTCAGAGCTGACATTAACCCCTTCGGCATCAACACTGATGCTCCCTCGACTCTCATCAATCCAGCGCTGACAACCGTAATGCTCATTCTCCCTATAAGCACTTTATAGGCCTCCACTTCCAGGGTGCCTGTCTGTTGTAAGGCCTTATTTGTCACTGACCTTTTTTACTAAAAAAAAAAAAAAATTGAACTTCCATATAGAAAGCATTTTTTAGACATCCTCTTAAAAGGATGTTATTAATGTAGCCTGTACTCTAATCTATCCATGGGAGCATGCTAACACATAAATAATCTACATATAAACATCCTCAAGCAGGATCCACGTGTACCAACATGCAGCATTTATTTGATTTATATCCCTGGTGGTGATGATCCTTCAGCACTTAACTGAAATGCAATCAAACTGAGTGTATGTCAATATCAGCTAAAAGGCATCTTTGTCTGCTTTGTATTTCCATGTGTCTTGGTCCTCTCTGCTGATACTGTACAATATGAGCAAGCAGTAGGCAAGAACTGGCTGGCACGGATGGTGTGCTCTCTGTGCTGACAGCCATGTTAGAGTTGATAGACATGACGTGTCATCACCCAGAGTGCCCTCAGAGAGCAATGATGGTGGCCTTTACAAGGATGTCTTTCTGCACATCACTCACTGGGCAAATATACAGAAACTGCCTAGTAAGCAGGTTGTCCATCAGTGCTCAAAGTCCCTCGGTGCCAGTTTAAGTAATTACTGAACTTAAAAGGTCAATTTGATATCAAAAGGACGTGCTTTTAGGTCAGTCTACCTACCTGTGTTTTTGTGCATCTCTCATCATACGGTGGCATCCATAGGGAAGGGAGAGGCAAACTGAATTTGTCTGATTTCACAGGCCTTAAACAGCAAACTTAATGAAAATCGGTACACCACATACAGAGTCAGAACATTGAAGGGAACAGAAAAACTCAAACTGAAAAACAAGAGGGACCAAACTGCATTAAAAACAGAGACATTTTTTTAACATTAGTCTGCGAGTGTGAAATCCAAATTTTAAAACAGTGTGAAGCTTTAGGGGGTGAAGTATATTGCTTACAATACAAGGTAATTACTCACATTCATCACTCTGGTTGTAAATGGAAATCTTTTCCCTCCTCAAGGCAAGCTGTAAAATAATGTAAACATTTACCCATAACCCAGCTACTTTATTAGTATAAAACACACCATATTTGCTCAACCTGCAGTTCTTTCCAAGCATGTATTATGCAGTAATCTCCCTATTTTACAGTAACAGGTTTAAATGTAATAAAGAAACACCAAGGGCACGTTTTGCTGCATGGGAAAAGTCATAAATCACAGTGTGTCTGCAGAGTGACAAATTACTGATGTCATCAACACAGCATGCCAAAAGCAGAATCTTGCACACTGACTTATAGGCTAACACTGCCTACATTAAAGCATGGAGCACATTTAGTTATGGACAACAGTTCCCAAAGTTTTAAGCAGATACTATGTTTGTATTGTTTGTATTGAGTTTGATGGTGTTGAATGATAAAGGTACAAAGGCAGACTCCCAAACACAATGCTATACTCTTAACATGTACTCTGATGATAGAGACAATAGACTCTGGGTGTTAGTTCTGTCAAAGAAGAGAATTTATAACATACAAATAAAAGACTGTATAAGACAAATGAGATATTTGTTTTTCTTGGTTTCTGTGCTGCTTTTGATATGGTTGATTACACTTTATATTCTACGATTACAATTACTGAATCTCTTGTGATCTGCCCCAAAGTTTAGTGCATGGCTCTATCTTCTTGCTGTCTATATTTGCTATAATTTGAGAACATGCTGTTTATTGTTATGCAGATGACACACAGCTCTACATTTCAGCCTCTGTCTCTTTAACAACCTTGTGAAATGCCCTTTGCAGTATGAATAGAAGGATCATTTTATCTGTCTATTTAGATATTGATTCTGGCTTTTGTTTTGTTGTCAAAATTTGCTATTAAATGTCCAGTGTGTCAGATGTATGAGGCTATAGTTACAGAATATGGCAGAATGAAATAATATGCAAAACTATGTTCCCATTAGTGTATAGCCACCTCAAAATAACAAAATATGTTTTTGTTTATATCTACAGATGCATAAAAACTTCATGCTAGGCAGAAAAAGGAGAGGCCACTAAATTCTATACACTTTTTCATTCTTGTGACACATTGTGAGTTATAAATCAAGTTTATTATAGTATTATTTTATTGTATATTTTCAGATACTCAACATCACAAGAAAAGCCTAAATGACTGCTCTGTATAGAGCATTAACAGCATAAATATATGAACAGTAATTAATATCAAGTGTACCCTCTGACATCCTGTTATTAATAGCTTGTAAAAACTAGCAAAACCACAAGGAGAAGGAGAAATGCCCCTAATTTCTTCAACGGGCAAGGGAATATTAAAATGAGCAATCCCACCCTGGTAGATGGTTACAAATGACGAAGAACCACTGGAAAGATTTCCACTCAGCACTCTACCTGTATAAGTGTGACTACTGTACAGACCAGAAATTATACAGAGACAAAAGTAAACATTTCTAAGCAATGTTTACTTTACAGCATACCTCATTTACCATGTAAAAAGTTTACTGAATTAAGCAAAGACCTGGTGAGAACGGGAAGTGGAAAGGAAATAAAGTCAAGCTAAAAACAAGAGACATGGAGTCAGGGAGAGCTACCAAACATCATGTATGCATACATAAATTAAGTTTTTAAGATGTATCTACGAAGGTGTGGGGTTGTATTTCCTGGCAGCAGGCTACATCATTCACACAGGTGTGATCTGATTCTCTCAGATGCATGCTCACCCACGGCTCCTCTCTGCCACAGCGCTCAGAAATGTTTATTTGGACACATGCCATAAATCCCAAGCTTTCGAGGAGGCAGGGGTGGGCCTGGTTTTGGTGCAGGAGACCTGCTCCAATGATAATTTGTGGTTTGGTGCATGTTCGACAGCCTACAAAGAGGCCTCAGACTGCCACTGGCTGGCGGCACCTATGGCCACGTCCACTACAAATAAGCCAAGGACCCTTATTCTGCAGGGGGAAATATTTTTATAATATAAAGTTATTTTCTTGAATTTACCTTCAGACATTTTGGGAAACTGTTTTAATTTAAAAAGTGTTTATATACTTAGAGGGAGAGGAAGAAAAAATTCAGTGAGAGTAGGAAGGTAGTAAATGAAAAAAAATCGGAAACTAATTTAATTCTATAACATAGCAACATGCCAGCTTGTTGAAAAATGTGGTTATATAAAAAAGATAACCACTGTAATTCATGCATGCAGTAAACCATACCTGAAATTCAAACTTTTAATGGCAAGCATAAAAAATAAAAGCTTTTAAAATGATAGTTGTTAGTGTTTGGAGATTCATCGGATAATGATTGTAAATGAATATATTAATGAATGATGTCCATTGGGTGAGAAAATCATACTAACATCCGCCTCCTCCTCAGGCATTGTACCTCTTAACCTCTGCTCTCCTCCTGGTCAACACACTCTGGACAAAGTCAATTTCCTACCAACACTCCCTTATCCACTCACAGTGTTTATAAACCTCCCTCTGTAGAAAAGGGCAGCTAATTTAAAGCTATGCTCATGTCACCTGGTGAACCTCATGCCCCTGGATCCCGATCGGAACTGCTATGGGTCAGAGGTTACTGTCTGGCCCCTGGCTTATCAAAGCTGTGTTTATTTAAAGTCTATGTGCAGCAATGGACGACAACAAACAGAGGGACCACAGGCAACGGAGCAATTTGGAGGCAAATCCTGCTTAGGAATACAGATTAGGCATGTGCGTTTCAAAGTGTATAGCTGTTGAAATGTCAGTATTGTCACTCTCAATCCTGGTGACGATGGCTTGCTTTGCTCTGGAATACTGTAAGGTGAATACTCCTCGGCACCTCGTGACATTCACAGAGAACCTGCAGAGGCACTGAACTCGGGTGCATGTTTACAGGCTTTACTTGGATAAACAATCTGTCTTGATTGGCACTTACTGGAGCTACCCCTAAAAATCTTACTAGATCTGATCCTTAGGCATTCATTTAAACCTTGATAGCCAACAGTTTTCAGGCTTTGGTAAAACATTTATTGCCAGAATTAACTGTCAAGCAAGAGCCCAGAGCTGTCCAACTAGATTCTCCCTTTGCACAATTTGCTAGATAAATCTAAACACTCCTTCACACTTGTTGCACCTTTAACCCCACAGCAACAGATTATGGAAACACTTGTAATACTAACATTAGCCCAGTCGTAAATACATCAGAAGAACAGCTTGAGGCTCTGTGCAGACTGCAGGACCTGCTCTAGCATTCCTCAGTAATTTATTGAACAAGGTGCTGAAGAAGCAAAAAGAAGTCTGACAGATTTCTTGAGTCCTCCCAAGAAAAACGACCACATCAGTTGTTGGCCCCATAATGACATATGTTTACATGCAAGTGACAAAGCCCTCTAGCGGCCATAATGATTATGAGGGTAGCATGACAGGAAGGAAGGCGATGTCATTACAGAGCCTAGAGAAGAGGTTAAAGTGGATGGTTGGGTCACCAAAACGTTCCAGTTTCCAAAGGAAATCTAACCTGTTTTTAAATATAAATTTGTATGACCACAACTGTTCCCTCACCTTAAAACATGTTTTGTTATTGTAAGTATAGTCACTTTAACCCAAACTATACTGTTTCCCAAACCTTAACCTATTTCAACCAAAACTTGACCTTCCCAACCAAGTCCTTTTTGTTTTTTTGCCTAAACAAACTTTTGTTACATGTTGAACCACAATGAAGCTGCCAGATTATGCTGTAACAATATATGCATATGCCCATATTATACCTTGAAAAACAGTCTGTTAGAACATAAGTATACTTAAATCAAAATCTATTTGGTATCAATAGTACTGCAAATCAATGCATTGGCACAATACCCAATAGTTTGTCGATCAACACGCTTTCTCTAGGTCTCTGTACATGAATATTATAATCATTAAGTTTTCTGATATTAATTTGGTCAAGATCAATTGTGACATTACAGTGAAGTCACTAGATCAAGCCAGCATCCTGAGAAAAGGTGAGGAGGTAATCATGCTTGACCCAACTTTGTTTTCCCACCAGTCTGCACTGTATGTAGCCACACATGTGTCAGGGATGGCTCCCCTGGTTTATTTACTCTCATCTCGGGATCTCTGGGAGCTGTGTGTGGCCTATGCTTCTGTGTTGTAAAGGCACCGCCAGAGGAAACGTAACATTTTACAGTACTCCCTACTGGTGACAGATCCAGCACACGTGGCTGGTGGAGCTCAGACACAACGAGAGAGATGGATTTCAGACTTTGGCTGTGACTGCATGTCTGAGATGAGAGAGGTATCCAGAGGTCAGGGCTGTATGTTGTAACCCAAACTGACTGACTACAAACCACTAACTTTGTTTCTGACTGATACTTGATTACTGTTTTATATCATCATATTATATCTCTCATATACATGGCATACAAAACTGCACTGTATAACACAAAACTTATGACCCGAGCAGTTTAACTTTCTCTTTCATAATGACCGTGGAGCTCTGCTGCTCCTACGTTATATGAGAGGTGGAAGAAAGTCGCCCGCTTTGTGCTTCCCTTTGCTTTCTTTCAGCCGGCAGTATCAGGTCACTCATCTTCTGTTGGATTGATTTTAGATGATCTCTCCTTCCCGACCTGCTGTGATTGTTTGGCAATGAAGGCAGGTTTTTATTATGCAGTGGCTGGATCTGACTCAGTCCCATTATGAAGGGCAGGGGGAGGGATGGAGGGGTGAAAGGGAGAGGGCGGGGGACCTGGATAAGTTCCCCTTTGTGTACACACAAGGAGGTAAAAGGCAGACTGTATGTGGTGGCTAGGGGATCACTCGAGTGGCTCCACGGGTCCTGTCGCGTGGCCCTGAGGGTTTCCTTTGGTTAGCACGCTAAGCCCTCCCTGTTCACAGCTTCGGAAATGTGCCATACTGTATGACCACCCATTGCTCTGCCTCTCATTCACACACATACAGTATAATTGCTACTGAAAGTAATTATGAAAATGGGCACGTTTACTGTGTGTGCACATTTTATCTCAGTTATTAGGGTCAATCAGGTTATGGCAAGGGCATGATCCATGATAGTTTATGTCTTTTACGTGTGCAATGATAGTAGTAACTATATTTCCTTCTTTGGGATTATTTTCCTGACATAAAACAAATGAAATTTCTTCTTTTCTTTGTGTTATTATTATTATTGTGTTATTGTTGCAAAACACTTTAGTTCAACTACTTTATGATATAAATTCCTCTGAAATTTTGTGCAATATGGAACTTTGCTGAGCAGATAAATACAACTTATAATAAGGGGAGATGAAAACAAAATCTTAAATAAAAATAATGACAATAAGGGACCTAGTCTTGCCTATTATATTATCGAAGCAGCATTTAAGTCTATTTAAATAATGTAACTGTTATATCGTTATGTTTTAGTGATATCGAAGAACCAAGGCAACATTTTGAAATAGCTTACAGAGCATTTGTGAATCAGCGCTTTGCAAGTATAAGGCGATTGTGTTGTTAAGGTGACTGAGTTGGTAATGAATCATTTTCTGAGTCACCTCACCCTGCCTTTTTCCTCAATTCTTAAACAGGAGAAACCCAACATAAGTGTTTTGAGGGACTTTGTTTTACGTTCCCTCCTAACTGTCTCAGACATTCACCTCTTCCTATTCAAGGGGGAATGTGTGGGCACATGTGGTCTGCATTATGATGTTATATGATGCAAAAACACTGTGGCACACAGAATCAATGAGGTATGAAGCTTTGCCATGTCTAGTTTCGGATCCCATCATTCAATCCAGGAAACTGGGCAGAATGCAGCTTTTTTTTGTGCCTTCCTCAGCACACACACCACTTCCTGTGTTTTAATGTAAACGCTTAATGAGATGTTAGATGCATATAATCACTGCAAATTATTATCAAGGGTAACTGCTGTCCTTTAAAGAAATGACATCAGTGTCTAGCAAACAGAGCCAGAGAAACTGCATTTACTTCGCCTCATCATATCCAAATGTCATGCAACAGTATTTACTAACTGATCTTACCCCACCGCAGAGGTCTCAGGCAATGGAGTGGGGATAACATGCTTCACCTTTGTCTATGAGCTTTGCTATATGACGCCCAGCATGATAGTGGTTCTCCATACAGGCCTGCCACCCTCACCCTGCCTTTCAGCACCTTCTAGCCCACAGAAAGGGCCTCTTTGTTCAGTCTTGTGCTTGTGACGTCCACTCAAGACCATGCTTCCATTAGCAACAGTCTGCCAAATAACCAGGGATTGTGATGGAGCCTAATATCCACTGCATATGTAGTATTTACTTAAGGAATAGAAAATTGTCCCTCCCATAGCGTCCAGACACAAGACTACTTTTATAACTTACCGTAGTCACACTCACTAGCTGACTGAGTGATTGATTTCAGTGAAGGGTTGCCTCCTTTTTAGAAAAGTTGATTTTTCATCATCATCTTCACTGATAATGTTTCCAAGCAACTTATTCTCATAAAAAAAACATATAGTGTGAAGCCCAAAAAGCTGTGACTGACATGAGATAAAATTGAGTGCTGATGTACAAAAAACTTCTTGCTGACAATTTCAAATCATTTACTCTGATCTAAATCTAAATGCAATATCCAAACTTGAAAATAACCATAATTTGGATTAAAAAATATGTTTATATCTGAATTGTGATTATTGCATATTAGAACATATGAATGGTGTTTACTTTCATCCCTAAGCTGTGTCATTTATTTCGAATTTACTTATTTTTCAGTACTCTTTATAGCATCTTTTAAATATTTTTAAAATCAGAGTAGTATTGAGTCATTTGGAGGCACTTGAGTACATGACAATATTGCGTTCATTGACCTTAAAAATAAATGATGTCCCTCAGTTAACCGGTAGCTGTTTGATTTAACATCCTTAGTCCAGTCTATTCCCCACTATGTTCAATTCAGACAAAATTTTAGTCGAGCCAGCAATAGACATTCAGTACTTTTATATCTTATTGGAGTGACCCAAAAGGTGTTTTGTTACACATGAAACATAATACTGTACAAACAGTGAAATGTAAATTAAAATTTCCGAAAACTTCTTGAAAGTCTAAAGAAGAGACCCTGGATTTGATTTGACCTGTGGTATTTTTCCACTGGGCAGACCTGATATTCCATGGCCATGTTCAAAAATAAAGTATGCCAGTCATACGCTTATTTTACTTGGATACGGTGACACAGATTCTCTTATCACAACTTTCCTTTTACTCACATTGTCCCGGTACAGACTCCTACAGTACATGAATTGAATCCAGGCTCTCAGTTCAAACATGTCTCAGAGAGAGACTGACCTGCTGAGCCAAGTCTACAAGTATATGGAAATAAAACAATATTCAAACATCACTTTTAAAATAAACATTTGCACTTGGTCGACATAGCTGGCAAATACTCTCCTGTGCTGTCTCTATTTAAGGAAATCCAATACATATGTCTCTTCATATTTTCATGGATTTTAATGATCGCCATGCGACATCAAACCAGCATAAGCCCTATGAACTCACTGGTTTATCTTTAGAATCAAAAACAATCTACCAAACCGTAATCTTACTGCCTCACACTGTGTGTAGGTGCACATGCAGTAAGCGTAACACGCTTGCAATAAAGGCTGAAGACAGGCCTGTGAGGTTTTTTATTGGAAAAACAGTATCAATGAACGTGATTACAAATCGGAAATTATTTAGATATTATAAATGATAGTTAGATAGCTAGTTAAAAGGTGCTGGTTTTCAATACTATGGAATAGCTAACTAGTGAACTAACCAGAGAAAAATCAACCTCAAAGAAATAACAATAACAATATAAACAAATGCATAGAGTCCATATAACTATGGTAGGTATCTAACGACAATCTTACCTCTGGGGGCAACGGCAGATGTTTCAGGATTCCACCAGATATCTACAAAACAAGGCCAAGACTTCTATCCAGTCTGATTAGCAACTTGATACACAAGAATGACGAGAAAGACAGATTTCAGTTCATCTCTATAAACTGATACGTTTTATAAAAGGTTAATAAAAAACTAAATCATTGTCAGCTATAGGCGACGGGGTCTGCAATTGCATTATGGTCATGCAGTGTTGCTCTAAACAGTAAATGTAGTGGATACTATAGCAACAAAACAGCCAGCTGACCCAAAATGATGGTGGCAGAAAAACTCATAAGAAATCAAACTATCAAGAACAAAACAATCTGTTGTGATCTACTGCACAGTAAGGCGACTGTTTTAATTTCAAATAAATGCACAGGAAAGAGTAACTGGAGATGCAGTGGCTGATAAACTGTTAGCACTAGTTTCACTTGAGAAGTAAGAAGAGTTGGATGCAAGTGGATTTGCTGATGACTCCTAACAAGCTGGAGAAAGTGAAAAAGGAAAAAACAAGGATCATCACTGTATAGACAGAATGACTCAGAGTGCCATCTTCCTTGCTGTCCCTTTTCTTTTTGTGTACCGACGCCTACTATTTTCCATTTTTACAGCCTTTTTTGTGTTTTTCTCAACCCTCATTGAATTTCTAGGGAAAACAAATAAGGTGAAAGAGCCCCATAAAGGGGCTTATTCTTAACATTTCTTTTAATAGAAAAATCGAGGGTCATTTTTGTGTATTTTTCTCCAAGACGGGAAACCCTGCCCATCTCTGTTTTTACTGGAACTCTGTTCAGGTGTTTCGTTGTAAATGTTGACCTGTTTGACAATATTACAGCCCTCAAGGTCCGATGATGCAGACCGCACATGTGTTTCTGACAGACATTTTCACATGTCAGGCACTATACAGGCACAAAGACTTTTTATTATCAAGATAATCCATCTCATACGCCTAAATATGAAGGAATTTAAGCATGTACAGAAATCCCTTAGTCATTTCCCTGATTAAAACTGCCCTGGCAAAGAGGTACTGAAAAAGGCTGAGTTCAGATTTGCAAACATTAAATGACCACCAAACGCCTGGTGTATTGATATACTGTACATGTTCTGTCTACTTAACTGATGACAACCAGTGTGTGTGATACAGCCACCCACTTGTTTGGTCATACTCTCTGAATATATTTTCTGTTAATAAATGCAGTACAAATTTAGGCATAGTTCTGGTGAAATGTAAATGGTGGTTAAACATAAACTGCCTTATTCAAACCTCGGCAGGGCAGTCACCACAGAGAATATTTTGGTTCATTTTCAAGACCTTTCAAATAGTTAAAGAAAAGGAGTGTGTTTGTTTATTGGTGGTAACTGGCTTAGTAACCAAGTGTCAGATGTTGAAATTAAGCCTTGTTTTACATGTTTTTTAAAAGTCTGACCACTGCGGTGTGTCCAACATACTTGGTTATAAATCTTGCAGGTACTGTAGAGAGATGCCATGCATGCATTAATTTTTCAGGCCCACCACACACCTTTCCACAAGCTTACACCAAAAAAACAAGGAGTGTGGTCAGTTTTTCCAGTCCGGCCTAATTAAAGGGGAGGAATATGAAACATGTGTCCTGTGCTTACAAAGGGCTGTGGCAACCAAATGCATCACCAAGATCAACACACCTTTCAACAAGCAACAGCCATGTCATTGTTTACAGAGAACCATATATTATGACGGAGAAAGGGTAGACTATAAATACAAAGATTCAGATGGAATCAAGTAAGGAACATGAGAATTGACATTGTTGACATATTTATTGTGAATACAATCAAAGTCTCTGACACTGAAAGAAATAAAATAAATGGAATATAAGACTTTTGGTGATTTGAAAGGGGGATCACTGAAAAAGAAAGAAAAATTGCATATTTTCAATACATATACTTACCTACTGTCTACTACATTACAAACTAACTAGACATGGCAATTTTCCTGACACACAATGTTTTAGGGAAATGTTTCATTTTGAAGTCGACCCTTTTATCTTTAGATTTTATTATATAGAACAAAATCTCATTCAAGATTGTTCAGAATATTTTAAATGATAACTAAGTTACTAAATTACAGTGTGCTATCAAGTACTATCAATCAGTTCGATGATAATGTAATTGATGCCTCTTACACAGCAAACTATATTTTCAATACATCTCATTACAACTACATTATAGCATACAAGATAACAAAACAATCATTTGTAAGAAATTTTCAACAAGCATTCAGTATGTTTATACACACACAGCAATTTTCAATGATTTCAATGAAAATGATATTGCAGCCAAAGGGTCAGTTTCTGAAGCAAAAGGGAATGCTGTATGTGGTGTTACATGTGGTTTTGACCCTGAGCTGCGGTTGACCTACATGTATAATAACTCTATTCACACAATAATTGCTGTATGGGAATACCTTGGGTAAACTAGTCAAGACGTATCAAAAACAATCGGGTGGTCGCAGTAAATTCCTGCCTCTCCATGAGCAATTGGGAACAGAGGTGCTCAGTGAGAGTTTCAGTCCCATCTGCCAGCGAGCCCATCAGGACCTGGAAACCAGACTGCTTTCTTTCACAAAAAGTCTGGAGGAATGAAGTGAGTGGGGTGACCACTGGGAGGTTGTGGCAGGACCCAGCTCACCTCAGCTCATCTCAGGTTAGTTAGCCTTGAATACTTGTGTGATTCACTCCTGGAGCAGAGATCTTGATATCATGTAAGGAGAGCTGAAAGAGTTAGTCTTTTTCAAACAGCTCAAAGGGCAGTGAATAATGATTACGTGGATACATGAATGCTCTTTTGAAAGCTGAGTCATGTTGGGAGTACCATTCCGGTGTTTCCTTCGTAACACCCTTGGAAAGAGGGTCAAATCATATGTGAGCCCTCCTGTGAAGTGAGCAGTATCCTATACTCATGATAAATGAGGCTCCTAGCAGGACGGTGGCAAGGAGGACAGCTCCAATGTTATCGCACAGCACCTTGAAGCACTGTACTTCTGAGGACCTGCTCACCTGGGAGGATCCAGAACATTAGGACCTTCATCAATCACACGTAGGCCAGTTTCCATAGGCAGTAGCATGGGTAGGCCTGACACAGCATTAAAGAGAGGACTGCTTCCAAAATATAACTGGCAACCTCATGTTCTGACCAGAATCCTCTGGTGGTAAATGCGAGAAAGTATTAATATGACTGTCACGTAGATGAGCAAGCAACTGCAAAACAAAATATATTTTGTAGGCATTGTTATTGTTAATTAAATAAGTTGCAAAAGCACAGGAACTTTTACCATCTCTTGCATGATGAAGAAAAGTTACTGGAAATGCAAAATAAACACCTCCTTGTTATGATAATATGTTGGTTAATAGCAATCGTTACTCAAACAAGACTTCTCATAATTCAAATTGGAGAAATGTGGATTTTATACAAGGCGTACCTTTAAACCTTTACAAACCTACTTGTCTGTGCCATAATTAGTCTTTTGGGACTCCCAATCCCTTTTCATAGAGTCATATTATCCCTGCCGTTGCCGGACGTTTTCAAAGCTCAAGCAATCAATGCAGAGTTAATGAACCCAGACCTGGGGCTCCTGTAGCCCACTGGAGGCACACGTTGAGAGGCCCCAATACCTGAGAGATCCATTTAAGGGTGAGATATTCCAAACGGAAAAGCCTATTGGTAGCCAGGCCACAGTTTATAGGGGTCAGAACAATTGGGAGAAAAGCACACCCAATCTTTCAGGGGTCCACATGCGCAATAACACTGTCAACACACAAGGGAGAGCAGGACCCCTGAGGGTCGGTCATGGGGCAGAACCTATGCCAGAGCCTGTCACCTTCTCTCATAAATCCTTACAATCTGAACTCCCACTGAATGTTGTGGGAAGGTCAGGTGTTTGGTGGTCTCTCTGGAGAGGCCAGGAGTTGTCCTGTGTACCCTGCTTACTGCAGAAAGACCCTGCAAACTCTTGACCTCTTCAGTGGCATGCTACTGGTTTCATTTGATACTTAAAGCACTGGGGATTGTTCCTGGATAGGAGTTTCAGTAAATACACTCACTGTTGAAAACATGCCCGGATTACTAATCCTACCCATGGAGGATGAGTAAAAAAAAAAGACACTGATTTCTGGTAAGGAGTCAAGTGACTCATGAATCCAGGGTACTTCTCCAACTTCCCCTAATATGCTATAGGCCTTTATTTTATGCTTAACATGTTGTGTGGCTATGTTGACTAGCTTCACGTTACATTTGAAGGGAATAAGGTGTGCAAGGGTCATCACATCATGCTTGTTGTTTTGGACTTTGTTAAAAGAATTTTTCAGAGTGACCCTTCAATAAAGAAGACTGGATTTGAAGTATCAAAGTTTAAGTTGAATTTATTATTCTTGTACAAGAAGGAGCGTTTAACAGTGCAACACACAACAAGGGGTTACAGAGAAAAAGGCTCCTCATGGAGCCTTTACAGTAAGTCTTTATACATTCTATGATGGCTATCTCTGACGTCTCCCTGGACAAACTTCATAACGTTTTTCTCAGTTTTCTAAACTGTAGTCAGCAGAAGATGTCTAACACCTTCTTGACCTGTCTCTGACTCTCATTATTCTGAACTGCCTCTATCTATTTATGAAGTTGAACTTTATCTAACCCTGCCAGCCTTAGCAACAAAGAAGTGCAAACGAGGCATGTAAGAAAACAGGAACTCACGTACACATTGTAGGATTAAGACATCTGGAACACAGTACAACCCTAATTTTTATAACAGACTTTACTTAGACTTTCTAACCAAAAGGAACCAATTGATAAAGTGACAATTTGAAAACAGTAATGTGAGCCGACCATACAAAATTTGGGGGGGGTTATTTAAGGCTGCTATGGGTTTAACTCTCATTTGGATTGCCCATGGTGAAAAAAAAGAAACAAAAATGCTCTGTGTGGTACTTTTTGTAATAAAACCTTCCACCAAATGGCCAGAGCTGTCCAATGAGGCTTCTAGCACAGTGTGGTACATTGAGGCACACTGTTATGTACTGTGAGCAAGGTGTGCTGTGGTATCTGGCCTCTGGTTTTTCTAAGAGGTGGAGCGTGCCTGTCTGCTGTCTGCTGGTCCGGCTCTGAGGCTGTGGGAGAATACGAGGGTAAGCAGCTATTTGGCTTGGCCCACGGGACGGGACATGTGTACTGCAACTCCAGCTTGCTGGATAGGTGGATGTGGGCACTGGAAGTTGGCATGGTACATACATACTCATTATGACAAACACAAACGCACATGAACATACACAGGCTACACCACACACAGACACACACTGATGGATCCATTCCCAGAATATTTTGGAAGTAAACCAGCTGCATGTACTGTGTAGACTGTATGCAGGACAGGTTGGCCGTTTGGTTTGGCATTGCCAATAGACTGGAAACATGTCATGTGACTTCTGGAAAAAGTGGTTCCCACCAGCCTTACGTCTGCATGCCAAACTCAGACATGGGCGATAGAATGCGGCACAGTCTACGAGCTGCAAAACAAGGTGGGTAATTTTAGATATCTGCTTACAGGAGGTGGGTATACTTAATTATATTTTTCCAAAATATCCAAGTTGTCAATATATATTTGTCCTATAATTCAAGTTTCTCTGACTGCTTTGGGCTTTGTGTTATCTCTAAATAATAACTGCACAATCGTCCTATTAATTAAGCTGTTAGAGCTGTAGCCTGAGTGAGTTAAAATAGCTCATAAGTCTACTGTGAAACTTGGTGCTAACAGGCCTACAGCACCTAGGTGACCCAGCAAGGTGGCAGTTCACCTGAGCTGATAAACAGGTCCACAGAAACATAAGTTTGTTGCCTTTAGATGGATTTAAACCAGCAGACTTGCAGGGGCCTACACTGACACTGACAGCTTTATAGAGGCATGACACTGGCAGGACTGAAACAGTAAAAGCACTAAGACAACATACACCTTAGGAAATAATGATTCCACCAGCAAGTACAGTAAGTTGGGTGTGTTAGTGTACATATGTATATACGTGTGTGTGTGTGTGTGTGTGTGTGTGTGAGAGAGAGAGAGAGAGAGAGAGAGAGAGAGAGAGAGCCACAATTTGGCATACAAATACACAAATCTCCATGTCATGCTTGTGTTCATGCAAATGCAACTGTCTTGGCACAGAGAAACAAACTTCTCTGTTCACTCAGGGTCAAGTGAGCGAATAATTATAGGAGGTGGCCTTCTCAAGAGTCTGTTTATGACTCTAATGAGGGAGAGTGTCAGTGGCAGAAAATGTCATGCTTGCTTCGTAAATACAATACCACCTTGCCTTTCTGAAGTGAGCTAAGAACAGGGCAAACCTATAAGTGACTCCTGTTCTTCCACGGGAGGACACACACACACACACACACAGAGCCAAAGCCAAATGAGACCAACAATCTACATCTAAATCAGTCAACACAAACAAAGAGGCATGCACATGCAAGCACACATGAAAATACAAACATGGTGGTAAAAAAAAGGGGTGATGTCACAGCCACCGGCACGTTTGAGCTGACACCTCCTGGGTGACACACTGCTGTTTGCAGGCCAGGGTTGCCTGCAGAGTTAGTAAGCTACGGTACCACAGCCACAGAGGACAAAGACAGCCTTCATGTGGTGTTCACTCAGCCCTGGAGACTACTTCTGGTTTTGTGTGTCTGGAAATGAGAATGTAAGGTGGCAGTGAGACTGCATCGACGCAAAATCAAGCGCAGGAGTTATTTACACACTTGACATTTGCTGGAGTTTACGCTGTCTTTCTTTCCCACTGCTGCTCCAGCATATGATGCATGTATAAATTTCCTATCCTTTCAATTTGAGATGGGACAATTGCAAAGGGAGCAAAGGTACAGTGTGATTTCTCCAACAAGTAAATACTGATTTCCCTCAGTGGGACACGGTTTCAGTTTTCAGTAAATTCTATAATGACAAAGACAAGGCCATCACCAAGGTAACTCTAAATTTCAACAAGTAACGGTTTCGATTTCTGATATACAAAACCTCTCCCCATCTTAAACACCACTGAGGAGGAAATATTAGTTCCTTAATAAAACATAATTTTGCCTGGAGGCTGAGCCTGGAGGCCCAACGAAAACAGATGTTGTCTTGTCATGTTAGTAATATCACGTGTGAGGTGGGATCTATTTCATTTTGTTTTTATAATGAGAGGATTTCTCCCTCTGTCCGCCGTCTCTCACTTGAGTTTGTCTTGAAATGGAGCCGCATTCCACACACACTGTCTCCTTAATTCACCCGCCTGATTTGAGGCCTGTTCTTGAGATGACAATATTAATTAAGGGCTAATTAAAGTTATGCAAACAAAGGCTCATATTCATATTTTCTCTGCAAAGGTAACCATATTTAACCAGATGAAGGCAAGGGGTGGCCCTATAGGCTGAGTTGTAAGCTGTGTGTAATTAAATAACGTGACACCTCTCAGCCTGCTAGCGCGCCGTAGGAAACCCTCCACAACATGAGACACATTCCACCACATACGTTTGTATGTCTTGGAGTCAGTCGGCCTTCAGCTATTGTTAAAGCATGACCAGGCCACCAGCGTAGGGAGGGAGTAATACAAATGTCCAAACATATGACGTGACTGACAAAGGGGATTCTCCTGCACACAGTGTGGTGGCTCATAGAGGCCAGAAGTATTGAATTTTGATGTTTTTGATCTTATACTTGTCTTGATATATACTGTATTAGCATGTATTGGCTTTTAGTCATCCAAATTCATTCATAGCAAAAGAAAAATGCATCACCACATTGTCTGATTCACAAGGCTTAGTTGAAGTTTGCAACCATTCTTTTCAAAACTCAATTTACTTATTGGACCTGGCTGACAAGAAGAAAACCAATGAGATGCCTGCAATTGGTGGACTGTATCTTAATTATGCAACATCTTGGGGCTGAGGACCTCAGACTAAAATACTGTCATCTGTTGTTTGAAAAGTGTGACTCAGCATCAAAAGGCTAAAATCAGACTGATAAAGTCTGTTAATGGTTATAAGGAAAGACCCACTGTGGCTGAATGAAAAAAACAGATGAAGGTGAATGGTTTGATGATGCTCTGTCAGAGAGTCTGTTTTGAGGTATAGTGACTTGACTGGGTTGCCTTTTGCAGTTATCTTTGCAGGTCTGTCTTTGAAGTTATTTCACAAGAGTAGCTCAAGACCCAACATAGTTCTTCCCGCTTCTATTTTCTTTTTCCTTTGATGTGACTCCAGCTGAGACATCTCTCTTTCTTTCTCCGGAAGTGATAGTAGAAGGACGGGGTGGAAGCTGTTGGCCTGACCAGAGGCTCCATGGTGTTGAAATGCTGTCTGAGCTTGTGCAGGGCTCCACTCTGCAAACACCAAGTGTACTAAATAAAGAGAAGTTGCAGGCCTCAGGCTGTCCACCTACGCACCTCGGTACAGGCTGCACTAATGACAGTCACAGGAACAGTTTAGAGTGATAAGACGCCTAATGTCCCCACAGCCTTCCTTTATAAGACTGTTATCATATCAGTATAAAAACCTCCAGAGACCTGTTCAGATTGTTGCATCCATTCAATGTCAGTGAATTCAGTGAGGTCAGATGTTTTTCAAATGGCTAAAAGTCACTATACGAAGTCAAAACATGAATTTCAGAAGTATAGTACAGTATATATTCCCTCTCTAGTGTACATTGGCATGATTATGCACAGTGTGTATGTTTAAACCAAGTCTGCTGCTGACAGGTAAAGCTTAAATGAACATACTGAACCTGACCCTGAATCACTGGACCGCTTTTCTGTCCATCGTCCTCAGTGTTTCATCAGGGCCAATACTGCACAGTTTCTGTTATGCTTAATTAGTATATGACAACAAAATCATAACATAAGCAGTGTCAGGTTCCTGCTGCCCAAAATGCTTGTTTCTAAAACAAACTGTTGCTGGGAAAGTGAGGTTTTTGAAATGGTGGTGAATGTGATGGTGGCGGTAAGTATAGTGGGCGGTGTTTGGCAGTGGTGCAGCCCTGTGGGTTTGGAGGTCCCCTATGTTTATGCTTTTGTCAGACACTGTGTTGGCCCCCGGGACAGGCCCCTGGAGTACTGCTCCTGGCTTCTGCTCTTGCTCCTGTCTGCTTGCCGTGACTGCTCCATAGTAAATAAGCAGCTGTAGGCCTGGACCTGCATTCTGCATATTCTCACACAACCAACTGTAAATGAGAGGGAAAGCTGCTCCAGCCTCAGCACTTCACACACTTACAGCCTGCCACACTTACTGTGTTACACAACACTAGATGAAGCCAGCACTGGGTTTGCTATATACTGTATGTGAATCATACACTTAACATAGGGCTTTTTCCTCCATTGGTTCAGTGTTCCCTGTCTACATCTTTGAGTTTCCCACGTGGCTATTACACAGCTTATGCCTGTCCTTAACTGTTTTGCTTATTATTATGAATTAATTGATGATTAATTGATGACAACTTAATGGTGACAGGATAATGACACCATGCACATTTAGATTGGTTCCCCATAGACTTAGCGTTCACAGACATTTTGACTTGTCACAGCAGGAAAAACAGTAATGACAGCTCATGTCTAATAATTGTCCCAGTATCAGTGGCAGTGAACCAGCATGAAAACATAGCAGGACCTCCCCTAAGTGGAATGCAGCTATTCTTTACACATTTGTGAGTTTCCTGCTATGACAAGCTAAAATGTCTGCTGTGCAACCAGTCCATCCTGTCTGCTACCTGGCATGATATGCCGCCATGAAAATGAAGAAGGCTTAATTTATGGGACTTATTTACAGACCAAAGTAATACTACTCGGAAATGTTGGGGGAGTTGAAAAGTTGTCCGTTCCACTTAAACAACAACATGCTAACTTGCAGTAAAACTTGGTATTACCAATATGTTTTGTTACCATTAGTTGTTGCAATCTTTGAGCAGAAAATAAATAGAATATTAAAGCCACATTAATTATTAAATGAGCAACTACTAACCAGGTACTCAAACAGCCTCTAAAATAGAGCCCTGAATCAAGCAAAATATAGTCTGATGTAACTCTAACCAAGGAATAACAGCATGAGAACATCCTGCCCCCTGGACCCATTTACACATCACTGCAGCATAAACTTAACAATGTTTCTTCAAGATCATTTAGCTACAGAAATTTTATTTCTTCATTTGTTTTTTGTCAAAAAGCTTATTTTTGACACCATAGGTACATTTGCACAATCTTCAGATCCATACTCCCCTGGACCCTATCAGAGCATGCTAGCTGGAGGGTACTTCCACGCATCAGAGGAGTATCAAAACTTTTACATCAGCAGAGGAACCTCAGTCACGGCGCTGAGTCTGGCCTTTTTCTGACAGATATAAACACACAGATATAAGCTGGCTCCTCACAACCAGGGGTTCATTTTCAGGGAAGGCCCACAGGTTGCTGAAACCACAAAGCGGTCATATAATGCACATAGAGCGTTAAAGCCGGTCAAATGGGGCCTGGAAGGCACCTTGGGTACGATTCCCTTTCAGCTGAAGCTTAGAAAACTCCTGCGGTCCCTGGTAATCAGGATGGCTGTGGGGCTAACCAGATCTTATAAGAGGCCCTGATGACAGACCTTCAGCTACGCATACAGAGTTTAGTACAGCCATGCTATTCAAACCTATGTATTCACACTTAACTAGATTTCATCGTGACTAAGGTGGATAGAAATGTTTGCATTAAGTTGCATAATCAAGTTAAAAAATATGTGAACTGATGGCTGTCATTGCTGTGTCAATATCAGTCTTTCATTTCACCTTTTTACACAATTGTCCCATAGTAAGAATCAATTTTGCACAAATATTCATAGGTAGAAAGGGACATTTAATGTGTGAAGTCCAAAGATTGAAGACTGACTAAAGAAGACCTTTCAAAAAACTGCCCACTCACATACACACTTTCTCTGGCACACTGTATGAATATGAAATGCAAAGCAAACTTTTGGCTTGGTAAGCATCATTAAAATGTTGCTTCGTGTTATTGCATGAATCAAATGCCCCCCAGCTGCCACATTCATTACATAACATGTAAATTCTGTCTGCTCCTCTGCTTGTAGGACCCTCAAATTTAAATGTTGTGAGAATAAGCCTGTATCTCTGTGTGTTTGTGTCTGCAAACCTGACCTGACAGACAATGCAGACGTACTCTATCATGCCAGATGTCTTGGAGTTAGCCCACGCAGCCTCCACTGGGGCTCAAGGGAGAGGCCAGACATGGCTGTGTGACAGCCAGAAAGAAGAAGCTGTTGAGGCTCTAAATTCCTTTTTCCTTCCACAAACATCTTTCTAATTGGGATCTAAGGAGCGGTAGAAGTCTGGTGCAATTACATCCTCCATACCAGCTGATATCTTTCAGAATACTTAGTTTATTATGCAATGGAAAATAACTTGTTATTAGTGACCTTTGCCACCTTTGTTCATGAAGAAAACCACCTATCCTGCATTAGTCCATTGTGAATCCAAGATAATTCCTTCCTCCAATTAAACTCAGAATGTGGATGTTGCAACACAACATCTGGTGCTGCTGGTGATCAGCTGGGAGACGTATGATTGCATGTGTACGACTTTTCCTGCATGCATGTCTGTGAGTGTTTGTGTGCACATGCTACTCAGCCCATGAGTATTTACATGTGTATACTGGAGGAAGCAGGGCCTCCAGGAATTTGATACACCATCCCACTCAGGAAGAGAGCCCGAGTCACACACCAGATAACACCTCAGTAGAGTCGGGTGCTGGATGTTTGGTTAAAGCCACATGCATTATGCATGCCCTCTCACTGTAAAAGTACACATGTGTCAAAAGGCTCCCATCATCATCACTCCACTTGACAGATCCGCTTCCATGGTACTGGGGTCCCTCAAGGAGACCCAAGCTCAATATTAGAAGGGAAATCAGTCATGACACTAATGAGGCCCAAGAAAAATGTTCTGAGATCCAGTCAGATTCTCCTTATTCCCAATATTCTGTGGGCTGGGTTGATTTTCAGATTGATTTCATCTGTCAAACAATCTATTCAAGTCATTTTCAAAAAACTTTGCATACTCGAAACATACAACATATTGTCAAGATAACAATCTTTTGTATTGCGTGCTGTAACTTCTCATAAGGCCCACTGAGACAGATCTTGCTGTCTTCCCTCCCATCTGGCTACTTTCTCCTTTACATCTGCTCACTTTCTCAGGGGCCAACTTATTCTCTGTTTATGTCTTGGCTTGTTTTGGTAAACACAACCATCTTTGCATTAACTCACCCTCACAAGATTGTATCCGCTTTGCTGTCCTCTGATGAACAGAAGTTGCCACTGCTCTTCCTTCATACAGGTTTCAGTGTGAACCCAGAAGAGTTGTACTGGGAAATGCCTCGCCAACAGGCCATCGCCTTTGACCTGCAAATAGCAGGAAGAGGAGGAAGAACCCGAGGTTTGACCCTCAGGGGGCCATTCCCAGACAGGGAATCTTGAGCGCTGAAGGAACATATGTGGTTTTGATATCCGCTGTGCTGCTGAACAGGAAACAGAGGTGAATGGCATGGGGAATCATCTGTTGATCATCTGGGATATTGGGCCTGAAAGGGCGTCACCTGTATACTATAGAACAACAGTTTTACAAAGATTAAAATGCTATGGACTATGGTTTTTGCAACAGATGACTTAAACACTGTCAACGTAGCTACAAAGATCCTACGCTGCTGTAATTTTGCAACTGTGACATCTGTGTGAGTGAATCCATAAAAAAAGAGGAAAAACGAGTTCTTAATCAGTACTTAATTAAATTCACCACAACTTTAAATTAAAACATAGAAATCATGAGTAAAGCTACAGCAAAATAAGCCAAATCATTTTTACTTCAGTATGAAAAAATGATGGATGAGCTGCAAATCCTTTGAATATTCAGATTTTTATATGCTAGATGTGAAGCCATGTCTTGGTGTGAGGTTGCTTCTATTTTAGTAGCAGGCAGGGAGGCTCGGGGGCTGCAGCAGACACCGTGGCGCTGCAAGTCCGGGGCAATGTTAGCCTGGCTGTGCTGCTCGAGGGGTTTTACACCTGAATGTGAGAGGGCCTGGGGACGTCAGAACCTTGTATGCCAGAAGACCCCCTACAGTGCCTGTCCCAGCCTCAGCTGTGCCTGCCTCCTGAACGCCTGTCAAAACAGGGATTTCTTTCGGTGAAGGGGCTTTAAGTGAGTCTTGGCTCTGACAGTGATAAATGGCCTTGTCCATCGAATATGAATTTTTCAGCCACAAAAATTACAAACCAAGATAACTTTATTTGTATAACAGACCTCGCGATAAATACAAATTCAAATTCAACACCTGATGAATTGGCACATAAGTGATCTGTACTCTGTAAAGGAAATCTCCTGGTGATTCTGTTGGGAATAAAAAAGCAACAGTGTGGTTTTCTGGTATATAATAACCTGTTTGCTTTCAGTAGCTTCAACAGTGATTAGCCTTCTCTACGATAACAAAAGCGTACCTGTCACTCGCAACAGAATCACGCTACAGTCATGAAACACGATCTGCTAGGCCGATGGGCTGTGAACAGCAGCTTTATTGATTTTTTCAGAGGTGTTTGATATTGTCACATTTTAAAACAGCATCGTATCTGTTTTCAAGGAGTCTAGTCATGAGCGCCAAAGCAAGCAAATTGAGTGAGCGGGGTATGGTAGGGTTTGCAGGGGGTTGGGTCATGTTGTAGGTTGTGACACATACAGATCTTGTCAGGATCAGGAGGAGCATGTTGGGTTGATGACAAGGCAGAGGTGGTCAGGAAAAACTTGATCCCTTCCCTTAGGGAGGACCAGTGTACCGTGGCTTCCTGTTTAGGGGGACAAAGCCACGGTGTACCTCAAGACACTGTATCACCTCTACCATCCCACGTCAAGCCACATCACCTCCCACTCTACCCCATGCATCCCAACCTCCACTCGGGCTTTGATTTCCAGCCAAAGCAAACAGCAAACCCACTGGCGGCTGCAGTCGCCGTTCCCATGGTGACGCCGCACAAGGGCACAGCGTTGGCCTTGATGATTCGGATCTGCAGGGACAGACAAAGAGGCCAATTCAGAGCCAGCCGAGAGATCTGGATGCAGGCAGAGTTTTCTGCTGGACACTGGGCCTGAATACACAAGAAAAAAATCGCTAGTGTGCAAGACTTATCGCGTCCAATCAACCAAGTGATATTAACACATCCTGTCACTTGGAGGAGACTTACTGAACAAAGAAGGCGCTTGTCAGGGTTGGATGGGACCAGTAATAGGGGTGTAATGGGAAAGGATACAACTTCAGAAAGTGTAATTAGCTCTGTGTACTGTTGAGAGAGTCATGCTGTGTCTGGTCTAAAAATACAGTGGAGGTGTCACGGTAAAGAGGGTAGAATGCAATCTTTGATTTGGTTTCAATTTATAGAGATATGATCTGAACTTAAGGGTTGTCATTTTGATCTGTGTCAAAAAAAAGCTTCATTCTGTAATTCAAAGTTTTGTAACAAAACCAATGAAACATCAAAAAGTCAAAGGAGGGATTTTGCCATATTGTTCAAACATAAGGGCGTTATATAAAGTGTGTATATTTATTCGCAAGAAGTATTAACCAAACAAAGTGATAACAGTCAAAATAGGTGAGATAAGTAAGAAGTAAGAAATAAGTAAGATCTTGCCTTTAGAATTAATCACATACAGTAAAGAGTATGTTGGAGTTGAGAAACTGAAATCAAAAATAGTTGGTAATTCTACCTGTAATGCACCAAATTACAGTAAAATTATAATATAGCAACAATAATAACTGATTCAAGTAAATGTTTATTTGAAGTGTACAAATAGTGTCAGTGTAGCATAAATTTCCCTGTGACAACTAAAAAGTTTCCACGAAACATCACTCACGTCTATACGTTTCCCCAAATTCCTTAATACCTGTTAGCTGAAGTCCAAAGTTTGTCCAAGTCTGTTAAAGTTCTCAAAAGTAATTTATTTCTTGAATGTCATTTTAGAAAAAGTCAAGCAGCCTCTAGAGAAACCAGCAGACAATAATAGCTAAAATGCTCCTGTGACATAAACCTTCTTTTGCAATTAAGCACAGCTCAAAGCACTTTCTATTAACGCCTGGGGAAAAAGGGCTGAGCTATGTGATCTGTAACTTGGACAATTTGTGCCAAATAAAACCTGAATAAATCAAAGCCATATTTCAGCGTTGCCTCACTGAGATGTAAATCTGGGGCTCAGAAATGCTCTGTGGCCTCGCCCTGGGACTGGAGGTAGTGTGTTATTGTTGATTAAAATGGATTAAGGGTGAGATTACAGTCTGTCTCCTCCCAAAGTCCGCTCTAAACTTGCCCAGCGCCAGCAGTCCAGGTCATTCTGAAGAGAAATAGACTCAGTGAGAGAGGCTCTTTCAAACGAGCTCTACAGTCTGTCTGGCTGAGTGTGGTTTCAGTGACACAGTGGCTTTTTCTTTTTTATTGGACCACAGGAGGGAGAGGGGTTGATTGAGAGAGTAGAAAGAATGAAAAGAGGATGAGGGTGAGGGTGAGTCTGCGTGAGACCTAAAAGTACACTGATATATGACACCCAGACAGAGGGAGCTACAGCTATCAACATGTGCCTGGGAAATCTTCAGACTGACCAATCCTGTCTGCCGGTGGGCAGCGAGTTTGTGGACTGTGGCTGTGGTGACCAGTCCTCACAGACGTGGAAAGATTGCTTTCACATCTCTGCTGGAACACAAGTTCACGCATAAATAGCCAAAACAACTGTGACACTGATGGATGAGCTACATTAGTGAATAAAGTAACCGAAAAGCTCTGTGATATTCATTCATTCATGAAAAGATGAATGAATGTTAAATACAACAGGGTGCTAGTGGTGCTTTGAGTTAAATGCTTACACCAGGATGTTAACAAGCTCATACTGACAATGCTGAAATGCTGTATGAACATATTTTCAAGGAAGCCTCCTGTAGCTCTTAAAGAAGGACTGACTTTCTCTTCAGCATGACAGCTACTGACAGGTTATCAGGAAAATGACAATGACATGACTGACACACATAAAGCCAAATCAGTGTTGAATTCACACTAATGGTGCAGTGTTTACGTTTTCATATGTAATAATTATTGTTTAAAATGTGGTGGAAATCGGGACAATTTGGTACTGAATGTTGAAACGAGGACATTTTATGTGTTTTACAGATATTTGTTGGGAGTTGGCACAATCCCTGACAAACTGATGATTTTAATCTCCTCATTGAAAACTGTTTGGAAAAGGGCAGGCACTTTAAAAATCTACAGGCTGTGTGATTTAATGAACCATCTGTCTACTACTGTCCATTATAGGCAAACTTCAACCAATCAGACCAACGAACCTACGTATGATCAAACTCTAGACAAACTCTTACCGAAGTCCAAAGAAGAAGAGGGAAAACATCTTTTCCATCAAGAAAAGTCTTTAGCGTTCTTCTTTGTTCTTCTTTCAGTCAAGTCCAGTTCTGATATAAGTGATCATAGCAGCATCTACGCTAACCTCTTCAATAGCCGCCATTGTTGTTTTTCAAGCAAACAGTCATTTCTCAATCTTTTTTACACTATTGTGTTAGTTTGACTTAGCTTATTCTCTAATTTACTTTCTTCCTTCCTTTTTTAGTTTGTACACTTCTCCCTAGATCTCCTCCATATGATCGTGTGCTGACAATGAGAAGTTAACATGAGTCAGAGCCTTCCAGATTTCCAGATGCCAAGTGGTATTTGTAGTCCCCTCACCTAAACACAAACACAAAGTACATAAGCTAATTAGTTTTACCAGTATTTGGATAGATTCTGTCGTGATGGTAGCGCTAGCAGTGCTAAATGGATCACCAAAGTCTTCAGGATTAAATGTTTGGCAACTGAACAATGAATGTCTGTATAAAATTGTATGGCAACCCATCCAGTAGCTGTTAAGACAGACCAACCAATGGACCGTCCCTTTGGCTGAATTCTCACCAACCATCTTTATTCAAGGCCGCACACTGACGCGTCACCAAATGCTACTTCTGCTGGGTAAATCCGAAAGAGTTGCTATGTCGCACTAATCTCTTAAACTCTGAGCAGCTTTTAGACATAGTCAGATCATTGTTGTTGATGTGCTGGTATGTACAGTATGATTCAGTGCCAACATCTCCACCCTGAGAGCGAGATTAAAGGTTTTGTAGTACAAACAAACTGAGCTAAAAATGCTGCATACAATTCATTTTGCAGAGTATTGTATTCATAAGACAGGTTTGTCTGAGAGCTGAGAGAATTTTCCTTCATGATGCAACTCTTCATTGATGGTTACATATTTATTAACTGTCTTGCCTTCACTGCTCCATTGATTTATTTAATTGTGCTGTGTGTCATGACAATGCACTTGTGTAATTAAATAACATCTAAAAATAACATTTCATTCCCACGGCCTGTTTAAGTAAACATGACAGTTTAGATTTCTCCTCAGTTCACACAACCATACCACATTATCAGATAAGACTATGTAATTAGAGAAAGTGCTGTGAGATGTTACAGTGAAAGAGAACTGTTCAAAGAAACCACAATTACCTGGAGCACACACACACATCAGTTCACTTTTGTATTAGTAAATTTGATTTTTTTTTTTTTTTTTTTATTAACTTTACTTTATTAATCAAAAGTAGCACCCTGTGATTTAAGGTCCAATTAAGATAACATGCACAAGGTCACAAAAAAGACAATCTGCAATTGGCTTGGTTACCCTGGGCTTACTTAGAAAAATCTTGAAGGGATGGCTGAAGTGTGTATAATCAGAGTGGTTTTGTTGTCACAAGGCAGTATTTATTTCTGTTTTTAATTAAGGAAAATGATTCCCATCTGTTAAAAGGTTATTGTTGTGCTCGTTATAAAAGGTTTCAGCAGAACGGTTGATTAATTGAGCATGTCTTCGGTGCTGCACTCGAGCTGAAGCTGACCAACCAATTATCATAATCCAGGTCTGTTTATTTTTTCTCCACTGCCAGTCATGCCGCGTTGGCTGAGCCGGTGGTTTTACACCGCGAGGCCTGGTGACAGGAGATGCTCAGTAGCTTTTGAGATGGAGGGGAGGAGGCAGGACAAGGTCTGTTCAGTCTGTCAGTCATCTAAAATGCTGTAATGACTGAAAGTTGATCTGTCTAGGTTGGCCGAGCAAGCTGTACACTACTCACAGGGATGAAGAAAACACTGACACATTCAGATCACATTAATTCTGAGCTAATTTATTGTATCAGATGTGATTTGTGTTTCTTATTTTCAGGTTCATTTTGTGGTCTTTTAATAAGCCGAGACCACACAGTGAGGGGACTTCACAAATTTAACTTCACCACTGATTTTATGAATTCTCTAACGGAGAGGAAAATTAGTGTGGCATTGACCGCGAGCTCTTGAAAACATTGGAAATGTTCAATCGGCTAAAATAGTAACATCTAGTACTTTTATTGGCCAAAAAGCCAAAAAAAGTCAGGTTTCAACAAGGCTCTTTATTTTATGTCATCTTGTAAGCCACCATGTTTAGATGACACATTTGCTGCCTCTCCTTTTCAAACAAGTGAGCTTAGTCACATTTTGTGACCAAGTTGCTGCGGTGTGTCGACAAATGTCTAGTGCATTAATCAATTCACCCACAATTGTTTTATTTTCCAACAAAATGAAGTATTTACTGTATGTCTTCGGTTTTAATTTTTGGCAAGAGAGAGTAAATGTCAGAGTTAATAAGAGGTTATCGGGAAGGAAAAAGTAATTAAACTCCCTCTCCTCAGAATGAGTCCTTTTACAGTACATGCTGGCAGATATTTCTCCCTTTTCCTCTGTCTAGACACGCAGGGCAGGACCGCAGCTTACATACTGGACAAAAGAGCCATACAGGTCTCTGGAGAACTGTGAAGACCAATCCGACATTTTAGACTTCTTTGACCTATCTGGGTTGTATAAGTGAAAGAAACTGTTTGCAACTAGCTAGTCAATTTGAGGCTACAGAGGAGTTAAAAAATCCTTAACTCTAATTTTCGTAAAGGGGTAACTGCAGCAGGAGCCACATGAATGACTTCAATAGTGCTACAATCTGCAGTGGTGGAGCTCCATCAGCCTGGTAGTCTGGTAATTTCTGGCTACTGTGCAAGTAGCCAATATGAGTTTAACAGTGGCCAGTAAGGAAATTAAATTTCCTTTCCTGCCTCTTCCAGAAACCTGCTCCCTCCTGACCTTTGCTTCCACCTGTTATAGTCATGGTCTGCCTCATGTCACTCACCTCATAACATTGACAACACCACTCCACCGGGCGTTAATTGCTACATTCACTACTCAGTGTCCCAGCTAATAATCCCAGACAGCTAGCAACATGCGTGCCCTCGCATTAAACCAGTGGCACAACTAGTATCTCTGTGCTGAAGTTAACGACAGCAGATGTGATTATTTTCCCAGCACCTATTTTCTAAACACCTCTTTTCTATTGAAAAAAAAAAAAAACAGATTTCCAGGTTAGCTTGACAAAATTTGTTACTAATGCTTGTAAAGATTTTCTCAGGAGAAAACACAATATATTGTTTGTTTCCTTTTGCTTGGGAACAACTCGGTGGGAAATTGTAGCTATCAAGTCTAAAAAGAAGCCATTGTGCCAACATAAGGAGGGCATGTACCATTTGTAAATTTTACTCACACCAGGTAGGAAATAATTTTTGAATCTTGTAATTACAAAACTTAAAATTGTTTCTATCCATTTGACTTGAAAACGTTTATTAAGCTGATCACTACGGCAACTAAAAATATCCAGCCTGTCTTCCTTTAGTCTGAAAAGTTTGCCACTTGTGTAAATCGAAGGTTCATTCATGCATGGAGGAGGCATGAGGCTGTGACCCCTCATATTCTAACACAGGAATGTAGGCTCCTGAAAGCATCATTAATTGTCAAATCACACAGAGACCCTAAACATTAGTGGCTTGCAAGAACATCCCTTGAGAATACAGTTGGCAAAGATGAAATATATATATATATTGAGAGCATGTTAAGTCAAGCATTTTTAGATTTTTAGTACATTCGTAACTTACCCTGAAAAAAATCTTGAAAATTCTCTAAAATTTTGAATGGTTGTAACAAGCTTATCAGTAGTTTGTTTTTAACGGTATATTTTAAACACAAGCACTTTGTGAAATATAATGTTTCAAGTTAAAATATCTATTTAAAGTGCCACTTTCAGCAGCTCATAAATTCCATACTCAATACTCTCTCTGCCAAGAGACTCTTACTATTTTTCTTATCTTGTACAGTATCAGACTGTGAAAGTGGAGCAATAACATCCTTGAGTGTGCCTTGCCAGGGCAGCAGCAGCCGTCTGTGGAGGAAATTAAAGTGAAATACATCTCCCTGCCTGGTTCATGCACTTCACACACCCATAAAGCACTTCTCCGCGATCATCATCTTTACAGTCTACACTTCGTTTAAGGAGATTTTTCATGTGGCTGAATAAATCAGTGTTTGAATATTTGAGATCTGTCTATAGCAACAACAATTAAATGCAGAAAGTGTTGCTGGAAGTAGAAGAATGGGGCTTGGTGCGTGATCAACAATCAGCCATCCAGACTTCAGTTTACAGTTTAAACTGTATTTATTGGACACTAAATACAGATGAACTACTGTATAACTACTAGAGTTGAAAGGATTTTAACATCAACATCAAATTATTGCTGTCCAAAAGCATCAGTAAAGTTTTAGTAAGACGTCTTTAGTGTTTGTGTCTGAAGCTCAGGTTAGTCAGAACTAGCCTGCGCTTACACTGAAAGGACCTTTTCATCCATGACAGAATGAATCTGATGCACAATTTGGAGAAAGCTGCTGACAGAAAATCAGCTAGGAAAATATTTGGATGTTCATACGCTCCCCCCAAACACATCACATGTTAAAAATACAGAAGTTCCTGCACATGCGTGCGGGATGAAGGAGCCAGGGCGCCTGGCCACCCTCTAGTCTCACTCCACCCGCCCCACACGCTCTGTAAATATCCCATCATCCCCAGGTGGTGGAGACACTAGTCAAGGCCAGGAAACTGCCAGCATGACAGACACATGTCTTACACTGCTCCCCCCTCCACCTTCCTCTTCCACAAGAAGTACTAAAGACCCCCACCCTCAGTCCGACCCCTCAGTTAGCATGTTCATGAGGAGAGTTAATGGGAAATTCTGGTATATTTCAACCTGGCTTATTTCTCATAAACGTGGTCATTGTGACTCTAAAGGTCATGCTAACTAACCACTGAAGTCATTCAAGATTCAAGATTCATGGCTTGTACTTCACTTTTTGAGAAATGTCTGTTTTAATTTACTTGTTCTTGTACTTGTTGTCCAGGACCTTTCCTGATTTATTAAAGGTTAATACATTTATAAATAAATGCTTATCTCTGAGTCTGACTTAGAGTAAACACAGAGAGTGTCCCAATGAAACAGCAATGTTCACATTGGATCTTATTACTTTCTATCACCTGGGTTATCATTTAGGTGAACGCCAGCCTTTTATGAGACTTACAGTATTGCACATTTGAAAATCACAGCAAAAAACAAAATGGGAGTTCACAATTTCACAATTTCTATAAGTGATTCAAATCTGAAGTGGTTCAGATCCTGGCAGCCGTTATAAAGTACATACAGTACATGTAGAACAAAGTAACTCTAACCCTCAATTTTACCGACCCTCAATTATAATTACTATTCCCTCATCCACAAAGACAACATTTATATTGTAATGTCCCAAAAAGACAAAGAATATAAAGCTGCCAAATCATTTTCAAAATATTTAACATTATAGAAAGTATTTAATTTAAAAACATTAAATTGAACATGATATTGAAAATAGCATTTAATCTGTATAGATTGTGTTTTGTCTTTCACAGATTTTATTATCTTAAAAATGAGGACAACACATGAGACTGTATGATTTTGTTAAGAGGAATCTGGTGATCGTGGTTGCCTAAACATAAAAGTTTGTATATTTTTTCTAATAAAATACAGATTAAACATATTAAGCTGTTTCTATTATGTAAGAGCCATTTGTATTTGAATTTTGTTCAGGAATTGTATACCTGGTTCCAGCTATGGAAATAGCCTGTAGAAACGCATATAGAGATTGTAAATACATTAAACGCTAATTGCTGCCAAATGCAACTGAGAAAAAAGTATCAAATAGACTTATTTTAATTTGAAAAGCTTAAAAATGTTTGTGTACAATAAGATCCTGTGTACATTTCTGTTTCATATGTGCTGACAGGGACACAATAAAAGAGTTGAAGCCAGAGATACAAACATTTGCACACTGAGAAAAGTCTTTTTAACTGATGCAGTGGGATTGCATACAGTAAAGCTGCCATGGTCCATAAAAGTAAATCAGCATGCCTTTTTCTGAGAAGGAAATATATGGTCTGGTTATAGCAGAGGCCTCTGAGGATTGCTCTTACTCTAGAAACATCCTTCAAGATGATGCAACAGGTCAGCAGTCAGACACTGATGGCAGTCCACTGCTCCACTCAGATAAAGGGCTAATATGAATGAACGAAATTTGTTTTTAAATCATTTCAAGTGAATCTTTTACATAAAGACTGTAAAGAGCTTTTAGTGCTTTCTTATGGAAGCTCATTGGTTTCTTGCCCTCATGAGAGACACCCCTGAAGCAATGCATCACAGCGATTTTAATGCTTAAAAGACTCAGAGGAAACGAAAAGTACTCACAGTGGACCAACGGCCGAAAGAAATGAACCAGAAACATATGTGCATGTGTGTTTGTGTGTGGGCATGTGCTTGTGCACTGTGAGATTTGTGACATTTGGCATATAAATACATATTATTTCTTTATTGTCTGCTTCAAGCAGTCTATAAAATTGCCACTGTTTTTGCGGAACAGAAAACAATAGCCTTCATATTTTTGCATATGTTGAGACCATTTTATAGCGGATTTAAAGGCCTAATGGCTTCATTTGGAATCACTGAAGTAACTGTAATCTAAGATCTTATAGTTGTAGTTAGTAACACAGTTTGCTGGCAAGGTTTGAGCTCTTGACCGCCAGAGAACAATGTTTAAAACGTACGACTCTGAATCTTTAACCACCGTAACCTTGTGCAAATGGACTGCAAACATGCAAGATAGACATCACGGAGATACTGAACAAATTCTCTGATCTGTGGATGAAATGGCCAGTTCAGCTATTAAAAAAACAGGCTGCATTTATGTGCTATTAGGACCATTTATTTTCAAAGAGATGAAAACAACAAGCTGATTAGGTTGACATCACACCGCCCCCATTTCAATCTACAGTAAGAGCCTGTTTGTGCATTCGGCCAAATTTAAAGGAAAATATTCTCGCTTTAGATTGGATAATAACATTACAAATCTGATAAATTCTATCTAACTCATAGCCTATTAGATCTGGTGAATTTAACACTGAATAATGGTCATTTAGTTTTGACCAGCAGATTAAGGTGCATTCAAAGGTTGTACACAGCATAGTTCAAAGGATGAGTCCAAACTTTTTTTTCCGTTATACACAGTGTATTTTGCAGACTTGTCGCTCTTTTGAATAACAAGTTAGAAAAAAATAAGCAAATAGCTCAGATGCCTTCTAATTTGAAACACTTTCACTGCACCTATATGTAATTTTAGAACTGTTATTAATATCACATTATACGACCTACTTACTGTTACAACATGTTGGAAATTCCGAACAAAACTAACAAAACAGTGTGTGTGCACGTGTGTCTGTTTCTTTGTGCATATGTGTGTATCCCTGTGTGTTGCTGTGTTCATAAGAATTCCTGAGGGATAATCCCATAATTAGAGCAGATAGCACAGGAAGTTTATTCAGGTGGGCTTTTTAAACAGGCCTGTCTACCTACTCTACTGTATGAGAGACGAGCCAAACACAAAAGCCTCGAAACAAGAGACTGTTTAGGTGCTTTCCACTGGTACAAGACTGTAAGATTATGCACAAGAATTCTATCAGAGAAAGTGTGTTTTCGCTGGTTGAAATGTTTAAGCTGTATTTATGCGTCACCAAAGTCAGCTGTCTGGGTTTAACCATTTGATAATGACTTCACACAAATTTTAATATGCAAAGAGAAAGAAATATCTAGGGAGCTATAGGATCCGATTTTAAATTTATCAAGTTATCTACTTTACTTGTGAGAAACTCTTGCTTTGCTATCTTTCATCGGTTTTATGTGAGCATTGCACACAAAAATGATATTTAAAAGAAAAACTAACATCTGGCTTGTGCTAAATCTACAACAAAATCAAGCCAGCACTTTTAGACACCCAAAACAAACTCACTCTGGGTCAAAGACAGGAAGCAGATGGCCTTCCTTCACTCTCCATGTGGGATCATATACCCTCCATAAGCCCATTATCACCTACGATACAGTAGCCACGCTGCCATGCGTTGCATTAAACCACAGTTGCACATCTTTAATCCGGTCATCACTGTTGTCTTTCTTGTTGAACACAAACAAAGTCACATTGAGGCTGCGTGAAGCCATTAGTTGTAAATTGCCAAGAACAGTGTGAAAACTCAGTTGAAGCCATGTGCTTTTAAACTGCCTCCTTCTCGCCATGTTTTTGGAATCACTTCCAGCTGCTCCACAGCCACTAATGGCACCTTGGGCCCACATTGCCGTTTTAACACTGGCCAAGTCTCAGCCCCCTCCTGCCCGCTAGAAGCTAAGGAGGTTTTCAACTACTGTTGAACAAATGATTTTAGCCCACATTACGAGCAATAAAAAGACACCCTGCTGAGTGTCCTGAACGTTGTGTCCATGCACATGAGCAGATCTTACGTTAGTTTAAATAGTTTCTTTTCAGGTTGTGCCACTTCTATATGTTTAGGAGAAAGATATTTAATAATCAGGTTAAAGCCTTTGGTAATACTTTCATAAATAGTGTAAATGTGCAACACTAAACCTACAACCACAGTAAAACACATCATTCAGTCTACTGACTGTCTGGACAAATCAAAAAGCACAAAAGACATCTTTGTGTATAGGTGTGTCAGCGATTGTATCAAATGTATGTTCAGTTTAGTTTTATTTACCAACAACACCTTAAGTGCCTTTGTTTTTTTCCTAATGCCCACAGCTGTATACGTAATCTACGCCAAAGTGTATTGTCTGATATTGGGTCAGTTGATAATGGTCAGACTTCTACTGTTTATATGTGTGTTAACAGTATTCTGACAGTTAGCAACTGCAACAGGATGATATCTCTTGGACAATAGAGGGTTTTGATGTAGAAGGAGAGCGCCTCCGTGGTGATCAATGACAGATACTGTAGTCTGAGTGACAACCTCAGTAAACAATATGCAAACACACACACACACCCCAAACACAAATGGGGAAGATCTAAGAAGCCTGGGGAGATTTTGAAATGCACATCAATGCTTGTGTTTATGCTGAAGGAACTTCACGTAGTCTGTTAGAAGCTATCAGACATCATCATCTGAGAGAGATGCTAAAGACCTTTGACCCCCCCACACTTCTCTCAGTTACAGAAACAGTCTAAGTTTACAACTGAGTGTGTCTAGGGGGCGGCACTCCACACATACAGCACTCACAGGTGAGAAAACCACTTGTACTATACAATGTAATCCAGTTTAAAGATCCTGAAAAGATACTTCCTTTGTAAAACTGTCAAAGTGGATTGAATCAAGCTCTGTGGTATTTTTGAGGCTGCAGTTTGGAGTAGTGTTGTGTTGGTAAATAGACTGTAAATGGACTTGTACTTATATAGCGCCTTTCTAGTCTTCCGACCACTCAAAGCGCTTTTACAGTACGTATCTCATTCACCCATTCACACACATTCATACACTGATGGCATTGGCTGCCATGCAAGGTGCCAACTGCTCATCAGTTTGAGGAGCTAACCATTCATACACATTCACACACCGATGGCGCAGCCTTCGGGAGCAATTTGGGGTTCAGTATCTTGCCCTAGGACACTTCGACATGCAGACTGGAGGGGATCGAACCGCCAATCTTCTGATTAGTGGACGACCCGCTCTACCTGCGAGCCACAGCCGTTTGTTATTACTGTACAGTTATTCTGTGAGAAATATATATGTTTATTATAATCATTTTGTCTTGTGTTTTTTAGTAAACGTACCCAGGACCCTTCAGAAAACAGTATATAAATCAGGTTACTTTTTTTGCATTGTTCCAGTTATCATGATGGCTACTCTAAGAAATCAGTGTATATTAGTGAAACCTGCAAGCGTGAGGCTACAGAAACTCCCCTGTGCATTACATGTATTCATATGTGCATGTGTTAATTGACTGCTTGTGAACCATGTTGGCTGGTCAGATGGCCAATTAGTGCTTGAACTTTTCTGCTCCATCTCAAGAATAGGGGCACGGCACATCTGGTGTCAATACATCTTAATAACTTATTGTAATTCTCCTTTTCCTGGACTGAGCATGCTGGGACAGAGGCCCATTTAAAAAGTTGTCAAGTGGTTCGAGTGTACATGTTTGAATGGAGCCAGATTGCCATCACTAGATCAGCAATGGTACTGCAGAAGAGAAAAAATTGCTCTTTTTTTCAGTTTGCAACAAGGCAGTAAAGCTGAGACTCTTATCATAGTTAAAATTAAGACTTTTTAATTGAATACAAGAAAACAAGAAAAATGTAATTAGAAAGCATTTGCGGACTTTTGGTACACTTTCATGCACAAAATATTATGTATAATGTGGATACTACTATCATTAACACTCCAAAACAAGCCCATTAATCATAAACTGTGTACTGATTTTTTTTTTAAATATGTGTTTTTATTATGTATTTACACTTTTCAACTCACCCCTAAAACTGAGGTTGACATGTGCACTGCAAGTTAAATAAAATGTATGCTAATTACATATATACATACACATTTATGTGGTTTATTGTCCTTTAAATGTTGTTTCCATGCAAGTTATGCCTCATTTAAAGCACTTTGAATCGCCTTTGTGTTTGTGCTATTTGTTCAGTTGGGTTGAAGGCAGTATAAAGGTGTGTGTTTGGCTTCTTCAGCCTGTGTATGAAAGTAAGGACAAGTTGTGGTGTTACAGTTTGGCCCCAGGGCTCAATTCCCTACATTCTTTCTCTCTGTCTCACACATTCCTGTAGGAGGAACAATACAACTGAGGTTCCCAATCATAATGGACATGCTGTCTGCATGTGTTTGTTTTGTTTGTTTATTTTACTGTGGGCTGTTTAATTGATGCTTTAACAATGCCATTACTCTTTTTCTGCTGGGAACACAGCGTATGCTTGCACAGGTCATTACATCCTCCATAGCAAAGCTAAGAGAAATAACAATGGCTAAATGTTCAGCCAATACTTTCACCAAGGTTAATTTTAACAGATGTTTAGGGGGGGGTGGGGGGTGGAATACTTTCTGACAGTGAAAGCTTTTGGAATTTCAAGGTCCATGGAAAATTAAGATTAAAACATCAGATACGCAAATAGAGCGTTTGTGTGTAAGTACCTGTGTCTTAGTCAATACTTAGAAAACAATAAGTACTGCTGTAGAGAACAGATTAGAGGATACAGTCTTTAGGGAGTTAGAGAGTAAATCTATCCACCATGCAATTTACTGATCAGGCTTTTGGCTGGCCAGTACGACAAATGTCTTCTTCTGTAAAACATACTTATTTTAAGCAACCAAAACGATATAGTTTGCGTGTCCCAGCTTGGCTGTCTTGGATGTGACAGAGCATAATGTAAGAATTTCAATAGTCCTGGCAAAAACCAAGTAGGCCATTTATAGTATCAAAGAGAAAACCAAATATTGACGTCAGAGATGCAAAAATTGGCGGATGCTGTTGGTAACGCCTGGGCAGAAATGAAAGTGGTTTACGCATGGACAGAAAAGACAAAAAAAGAAAATAGACCTCAGTCATTCTGTGACAGTGCCAAGCCCTATAGGGCAGAGCACAGGGAGGAGTTCCCCGGAGCACATATTACCTCATGATGTCCCATGCTGTGACAGCAGGCATGCCATCATCCCTTGGCGTCCTCCATCTTCCTCAGGATGTGATGATTAGGAAGGCTGACATCTCTGGGATCAGACAGGCATCCAGAACCGTGCTGTAGACCGCTGGGTATGTGAGATGCTGTGTCAATATACCACTGACAGTTTCCATGGCTGTGAGTGTTGCTTTGTCCAGTAGTCTGAAATCACCTCCTGACTACAGTATGGAGTGTTATGCAATAGTGGAAGTTAATGTGCAGTGTGTACTACTGCACATTTACGATCATAGACAGAAATGACTGTTTCATTAGACTATGATTAATTCTTATAATATGCACTGAAGATTTGTATTGAAACATCTCAAATATTTTATTATCACTTTGGTAGTCAGACCACTAGCCTGTATATAGTCATAAATAGCGCTGCATTGGATGTTAAACTAACAAGCTAAGGGCCACCGACCACAATCTGCGCAGAATAAAGCTCAAGTTGCTGTTTCTGTGAGCTCAGCCAGTGCAGTACATAATATGGCTGGCCACTCCAAAACCACAAGTTTTAGCCATATTACAAAAATCTGCTGAAAACCCAAAGCTCCTTGTGGCTCACAGAGAGGAAGTTAAGTTGGCTTTCCCAAAAGCCAGAAAAACAGCGGCTGTCACAGTTTACTCACTTTCAGAGGTAGCTTTTATAGAGGACGTACAGGGCGACACAAGAGTTCAAGCCCCCTAAGCCTAACTCTAACCCTACCCCTAACCCTCCGACTTCCTGTGGCTCTCTGGATTTTAATACCTTTACCTTTAGGAGCAGAATTTAGTCGACATATTGATTCACTATATTGGAGTACTGAGACCCTGAGGAGCTGCAGCGCTGACAGACTCACAGAAAATAGAGGGAGGGGTACTGGGCTTCCTCCCTCAGAGAATAATCCCACCACCCTACCATTAGTATACATATACACACACACACACACACACACACACACACACACACACACACACATACTCTCTGCAGCTGTTGAACATGTGCATTTCCATACAGCTCAGCTAAAGACATGGACACGGTGACATATTCACACCTGTTAGCACCGGCAGCACTGGCCAACTCTGACTGACAACTTCCCTCTGGCCATCATCACCTCTCAATCGCAGGAGAACTGTCCAAGCAAACAGTCCATCAGCGGTGCGTCGGAAGGCTCTGCCGTACAGCATTAGTATCAACAACCTTTCCACATCTCTGCTGATTACTGGACAAAGGGTCTGAAAAAACAAGAGAAAATGTCTTTTTGTTTGTTAATAGAAGCTCACTTACTGGAATATGAGCCACTGGTTGGGGATAATTGAGTATGTGTGTGTGATAGGACACAAATTACTGCTGTTTTCTGTTTCTTTACGTGTGTCCTGCCTATGTAAGTTAATGTGGATAAACTCTATGTGATTTGTGGCCTTATTATATTAAAAAGAAGCTCCACAATGTTGTTTTCCCTATTTTTTCAGTTTGATTTTATAGATCCTGCAAGATGTCTTTTGTGCCGTTTGATTTGTCCAAAAAGAAAACTTAATTCAAAGGATTATTTAACATATGAGAAAACTCAAGACATTAAAAATACAAAGAATTAATGATTTCTCTCACATGTGCATAGTTTTTTTGTTTGCTTGTTTGTTATTATTGGTCTGTTTTCAGATTTAAGGCTAGGAATTAAAAGTTTTGGTGTGGGGGTAAGACACTACATTGAAAAAACAGGTGTTTTTTTTATTCAAGCACTGTTTAATATTGAGATTAGAAATTATAATAGATATATTTATCTAGGTGTTTATTTTACTACACTTTGTCTAGTTGCATCTGTAGACTTCAAAAAATAATTGCTAATGTTATTAGTTAACAGTTTCATAGTGAGTTTTTACCCCATTCACCTGTAGTGTCTTACCTTATTTATTTTATTTTACATTTTATTCCCAAAGATATGGCAAACATTGATTTTTTTTTTTGACAGTAGTTTTTGTGATTGACAATGATTTTGTGTGGAGTGACTTCTGTTCTGAAAATGTATACATATTAGCACACTTCAATGAGGTAAAGCCTCATTTGCATATTTAAAAATAAAATTTCAGAAAACTAGGAAAGTTTGATGTTTTACAGCTTCAAAAGCAGCCAAAGAATGTTTCTCTTTGCTGCTCCTAACAGAGCCATATGTGCACCCTTTGTTTGTTTTCATATGTGATGCAGAAACTTAACAGAGCTGTAAAGGTTTATTTAATGTGCTGGGAGGAATGGGTCCTGTCAGTGGTGAGAAATAGGGAGATAAATTGTCTGTTATCATTGATGAAGATCATAAGGAGTGCAGAGAGGAGATGTATAGGTATATAAATCTTTGATAGCTCCTCTGAACTCTGCGAACATTCTGTTGAAATATTAAGATCTCACGGTTCTTTATTCAAATGACAGATTTACATGGTCGCAACGTAGAAACAGATCAACAGAATATCCTTTTTCAGCACTGAGGGCCACAGTGGACATAAATCCTATGAAGACCTAAACTCAGTGACACCGTCTCTATCTCTATCGCTCTCTCTCTCTCTGTGTCTCAGGTGATTATATGGCAGCTCTTGCTCGGCATTGAGGGAGACAGTATGTTAAACACCTCTGTGGCATGAACTCTGATCCCTCATTGTCTGCTTATCTGCACTAAAGACCTACAGATGGATGAGCCCAAAGGGGGGACGAAGGCTGTGTGGTAAAGTCATCACACGGTGATGTAAAGCAGGCCCATGCTGAAGCTTCTCCACAAGTTCAAAAGGAAATGAAATACTTATTTGATTTTTGTTTCACTTTTTTCCCCCCATGCAGCCTCCTTCTCTTCCATCCTGCCCATTACCAGATTTATTAATGTTATTCTTGAGATCGTCTGCATAATGTATGTCAGAGATTTACATGGTTGACCAGATTTTGGTCCGCTGTCAAGGTCTGACTCGAAAAGCTGCTGAGCCCTTTGTTTGACCCAGAGGATTGAAAAGGATCTACTGATGTGTCTAACTGTCCTCCAAATGACAAACTGCTTGAGTCCTCCATGTGGAATCTTAAACTTGTTTTCAAAGTAGTGCACGTAACATTGACAGTTGATATATTATAAATCTGATGATTACAACCTATAATATGGAACCTTACTGAAGAACTTTCTGTCCTTCGTCCCAGCGAATCAATATCTATTCACACAATTTGGAGATCAGAATCATAACACACCATCAGTATAAACTAATATTTAACTTTTCACAATGAGAAAAATCTTTTTTAGGTTATAGAAAATATTTTAATGTGTATAAATATCGTAGGAACACTTTTTAGAAAATTTGGGACAGTTGCAGCAAGAGACTGGAAAAGTGGTGAAATGCATCCCAGACAGGTTGATGTAAAGATGAGGAAGGGTTCACCGCTCTGTGAAAGTCTGTGCAACAATTAAAAATAAGGTCTGGCAGCATAAAACTGCAAAGAATCTGCAGATTTCAGTACATAATATCATTAAAAGAAATCTCTGCACACAAGGGACAGGGCCGAAAACCTGTGATGGATGGTGGTGATCTTTGGGCCCATATACGGCACTGCATCAAAAACAGACACAATTCTGCCATTGACATCGCTGCATGGGCTGAGGAACACTTCCAAAACCATTGTCTGTGAACACAGTTCATCGCTGCATCCACAAATGAAACTCTACTGCTACTAATACTATGCAAAGAGGAAGCCATATATAAACCAGATCCAGAGTTTTGGCACATTATGAATCATAAAATACAACAAAGGAGACCCCAAACTGCTGAGCAGCTGAAATCCTGCATAAATCGTGAATGGGGAAAAGATTCCACTTTCAAAATTACAGTAACTAATCTCCTCAGTTCCCGGATGCTTACAGAGTGTTGTTAAAAGAAGAGCTGATGAACAAAGCAGCAAACATGACCCTGTCCCAACTTTTTTTAAATTAGTTGCTGGTTTTCCAAAAACAGTATTTATAATTATACACAGTGTGCTTATATGGGGGTCATTCTAATGAAAACATAGTTTTACATATTTTACATATACATATATTTTTATACATTTCTGCCATATTCTGTAAATAGAGCCCCCCAGATCTTACACACCGGACCTTTAAACAACAACTCCTCTTCCACAAGCTGAGCTGGCCTTGGTTATCTCACAGTTTGGAGACAGTTATGTGATATCTGGAAGGGTTGGAGGCCATCCCAGGTTATCACCTGTGCCTCCTCCACCACTGCTCCTCCTCTCCGCCTCGAGAATTTTAACAGTTTGCATAGAGCCACGGCACGACTGATAAAGTCCATTCAGTTAGTCAGTGGGAGTGAATACAGAAACTACAATATGACCTGAATTTCCGTCTGCTGTGTTGCTATCTCAGCCCTGTCTGTAGTGTTAGCAACCAATGAAAAACTGAACACGTTGCAGAATTTTTGAAAAACACTATAAACAGTAGCACTGTATGAGGTTGCATGCAATGTGCTCAAACTTATGTATGGTATCTTCTGTTTTCATGAGCTCATCGTTGTTATCCACCGCTGAGCCTAAGACCCATGAGGTCAAGAGGCTAACATGGTCCTTCCTCCCCTTTATGAACAGTTAGAGTGTATTCTGACATCTCAGGGCTGTTGTCCAAATGTCTCCTTTCACACCACGTAATCGTAATGTTACGGCACAGAGAGAAGCACCAATTCACTTCGTCCCTCATCATGATTTTAAAAGTGCATAGAGTTCAAACACATATACCCTCATGTGATCGTGACTATTGGTTGATGGGCCCAGCTGCTTGGGGCCAGTTATTCAGCCATTAGTCCTTTGTTGGCTAACAGCCCACACCACCGGCTGTGCTATCACCCAAGCCAACTATCTGATGACTGTGGAATACTGATGCTCAGCTGTGGGGCTCTGTGAGGGTGAACCTATTGCCTTTTAAAAACTTCAAGGCTCTTTGTGTGTGTGTGTGTGTGTGTGTGTGTGTGTGTGTGTGTGTGTGTGCGTGTGTGTGTGTGTGTTCTAGTCTCTTTTGTTTTGTGTTTTTCTCCTAATAATAGGAGACCAAAGCGAAATATATTGCCAGTGAACTGGGTGGAATAAGTTGAGGCTTACACATTGTTTAGTGGACGGAGCTGTTTTCAAACTCTGCGTTTGATCCTTTTCAATTACTCTGTTGTGTCACGGCTAATCAAAAGTTTTATTACTGAATTTGGTATTGAGAATTTGGCCATAACTATGAAAATTTGTAAAATTGTCACTTTCATTTTGCACAAATACACTGGCCTGTTAAAATCTAAATTCACAAAGAACATTAAAACTGTTTAAAGTTAAATTTCCAGTTAAATTTTATGTCATTGTGTCATGAGGAATCGATCTCACTGAGAATGAGCCTCTGACTTAACATGAACCATATTTCTGTCTCCCCTAACAGCTGATTGTAATCTAAGCAGACAGTGGCCCCATCAGGCCAGTGAATTCTACAAATCACATTCAGGAAAGAAAGGTGGAGCTCATTCACTTCAGATACTCAACATTCAAACATTCATTTTAGTCAGTATGCTCATTAATAACATTTAATTACATGTGACCTTCCTGTTATCACCAGCTAAACATCATGTAATTCAAGATACATTGTAATTAGTCTGTATTGTTTGTGCAAGTTTTATGTATACAGTTTGGAAATCCATCCTACGGGGCATTACAGGGTAGAGTAAACAGGCTATTTTTCAAAGCCAAGAGCACTTCTAGAGCATATTTATAAATGGTTCGATTCAGACATTTCATACATTTCATTATAAACTGAAGTTTTTTAAGACCTCAAACCTTCTCCCGCAATCTTGATTTGCCTGGAAATATTGCTGCTGTCGACAAAAGAAAAATATACATGCTTCATTTTGGAAATCAGAGACAGAACATGAGCAGGCTGCCAGTGAGCAGCAGTAATAACGAAATGACTGCCCCTGGCAGGAAATTACACGCATGTCGTTCCTGGGCATCACAGGGTAGTGCTGACTTGCCCAAAATAGGCCCTGCCAGTAATAACAATATTACACACAGATCTCTCTATGTGTGTGCAGGTTAAAAAAGCAGAGGCTGGCAGCAGTTCCTTCCCCTCATTATTTCCATCTACTTCCCCTGCTAGAAAATCCTCAATTCTCTGATGCCATCTCTAATAGCCAAGACAATCAACAAATCACAGGCTGATCCTCAATAAGAGCTCCAGTTCTGGATGCTGGCTGACCAGAAATGAAATGGATGATCTCAAGACATATGAGGTGCCACGGTTTGAGGCAATAAGGACTACAGGTAATGGGATGTACATACTCTCTGATTGGCCAAGTTAAATATTGCCCTTTATGTACAACATAAATTGATTTTTACCCAAAATACATGCAATGTTATGAGTCTCCTTTGCAGTCACAGGTTACCCTGACGTCATATAGTAAAGAACTGGAGGCTAACATGATATTTTGGGTCACTGAGTTTAATATTGCACATTTAGCATACTTTTTTTTTTTTTTTGCTTGAGAAGTTCATCACTACTTAAAATTGTTAAACTTTATATTGGCTATAATTAATAGTTTTATAATAGTTTTATAATTTTAATAGTTTCTTATAATAACTCTCACTGCTCTCATATTGAATCTTTGGCTACAGTAGATAGCTGTTTGGAAGGAAAAAAAACTACCTAGCACCAAATGGTAGATAGACAACTTTTTGATGATGTATTTAGCAGCTAAAGTATGGAGCCATCTACTTCACTGAGGAGTTGGCGGAGACCAAAAACGGAGCGAAAAAAGAGACCGGATATTGGACTCACATTCACCAGGTGGACGCTAACACTAATCAAAAACAACAGTATGTTGCTTTATATCTGCTAGACGTGTAAATAGGTGATTGTTCGCTAAAAGACGATCATATATGTTGAGTTCACGGCTTGTTTCCGCTGCCCCCGAGTGGCCAAAAAGAAAATGTTATTGGAAGTTTAACATTACCTTTTATCATTTGGACCTGAAACTTTAGGCTTGGGACTCAATGCTTAACTAAAACCTCCCTACACATTGGCCATAGCACAAATGGTTAATTTACAACTTTAAAATTTCCATCTACCATTAATTTTATTTGAATGCTCATTTGCATTAAAAACCAACAACCTGACAGTGTTGTTTCCACTCTGGAAATCATCAATCATCTGGTTATATCAATCATCCTATTATGGCTGGGGCTGAGGAGAGTCGGGGGTGTTTCTCATACCTGTATATGTGCATTTGACCGATTTACGACTTCATAGTTTATGGCTTGCTGTTGAACTGAAGTCATTAATACACTTATCTTTGACATTGCCTAGTTTTGGGGGTTATTGCAGACAAGGCTGTGGCTCACAAAAAGCTGGATTCATTTATTTAAACTGTGACCACCCCTCACATGCAACACTTAGTGTGCTGGTTTCACATTTCACCATAGCAATGCATGCTCTCATCACAAGGACAAATATACAGCCATGTGTTTCCCCATTGCATTGAAGCTCTTAATGGCTACATTGCTTATTTTGCCCCACTGCTGAAGAGAACATGAATTGTCTGGGGTTCACGCAGGAGCCCACCTCAGCAAGGCCTAATCGGGGGCTCAAGGTCTCTCTGCTTTGTCTGCTGCCACTGTACTCGACTCAAGAATCCATATCTGTGGAATTATAACTGAGGATAAATATTATCAAGTGCAATCGGAGAGGGTGTTGTGTATTTGTGCTGGGGCCAAGAAGCTGTGAAACTGAACACCGGCTTGGGCCCTGACCACAGCAGAGCTTAGTTGGAGGCAGAGGAACCATCTTCCTCTATGGGCCACCGCAGGCATCAGGGAATACCAAGGTGAAAGGTCAAGGTAGAAAGTGATGTCATTTCCGCAACTAAGACTGCGTTTCACTGGCTACAGCTAACACATCTCTGAAGAATGAACAAGCCAATGTTCAAAACAAATATGGAGGCTGTGGATTACTTTCACCCAGGACAGCCCTGTTCTTCAGGGTCTTGGTATTGTGACGTTCAGTCTTTTCTTCAAGTCTCTCATCACCAGGTGGAGAAAAACAGCCCATAATCCAAGTTCTCTAATCTTGTACAGGATAACTGTCAGCACCTCCATACACCATGGAAGGCTTCCCCGGCTTGTTACAACAGTGGCACCAGTAGTAATCAGTCTAATCCTTTGGTATCCATGGTAAACAAAACCTCTTGCACAGTCATTATCTATTCACAGCCAAATGCAGTCAGATAACAAAGCACATCAGGGAGAAGAGAATGAATGAAGGGAGATGCAAGAAAGCTAAAGTGAAAGAAAGATAGAAAAGTGTGAGAGAAAGAAAAAGGGAAAAAAGACAAGGGGACAAAGAGGAGAAAGAGAGAGAGAGAACAGTATTTAATTGTATTATATAACACTCTTTGCTGTGTGCCAGGCAGCAACTGTTCTCTCTCTTCCAAAGCAGAGTTTTCTGTTGTAAGAGCTCCAGGCATTTCTCAGCCTTGATGTCAACTGATACTCTCCTGTTTGATTTATGTTACATGATCCAAATCCCTCCAAGAATTAAAACTATACACTGTGAAATTTCTGGAAATCTTACGTAATAACAATTTAGTGACATTTAGATGTATAAAGATGGCAAGCACTCCAGTCTTTTTAAAGAACAGCCATCTGTCACTGGGCAGAAAAGAGAAACAAAGTCAGGGCTTTTAGGGACAAACACACACCCACAATCAGAGTAGAGAGGCAAAACCTGGGTGGGAACCTGACAGGTCTGCTAAGTCCTCCTCAGTCAAATCTGGACATGTTTGCCAAAAGCTAGAAAAGTAGGTGGCTCTAAGCACCACCTATAAAGTGAAGGTGAAGTGCTAATTCTTCATGCTGGGAAACTAGAAACAGCTGCTGAAGACCTGCTAAAGAGTAGCAGAACGATTAGCAATTGGGTTACAGGCTAGTGTGCTCAGGTTAGGTATAGATGTACTATAATATATGTTTATTTGTAATCTCCACACAAAAATGTAGCTGAAATTAAAGAAACCTTTCTCTCAGAATGCAAAAAGACAAAACAAAATATAGGTGGTATTAAGTGGTACCGGCAGCTATTTGGTCTTTCTTTCGTAATTTCAGATATGCGAAATGATTCACTCATAGTGATCGCTCGCTATTCAAACAATAAATTGGATTTAAAGAATAATACTGACCTCAAACATCTCAATTAGAGACTTTTCTGGACTTGTATTTAAATGACTGTGGAGCCATCTTCAATACTAAGAACACTGTTACACAGGCTGGTAAATGAGCTTCAAATGTACACCGACCAATGAGGTGTCTTATCATGCAGTTAGAATAGTTTTGTATAAGGCATGCATTTGATAGTACTGTACTGCTTCATGCTTTGTGTGGTCCGTGTGGTCAGTCAATGATGCAAACTGACAGAGCCACTATGCTACAGCGCTCCAATATTATTTCCAAGTTTCACGTTTAAGTATAAAAATGACTACATATCTGTCAGTTGTTTATAATATGTACGTGTGTGTAAGCTGTTGGGAAAATACATACCCGTGCACATGTATGTACAAGGATGTACTCTACTTATTTGTGTGATATGGAGTAAAGACAAGTTAAGAAATGCATCTGTCTTCAAGAGACACCACCTCTTGCAGGCTCATTTGCAGTGGCCCATGCAGGACAAAGTCACCCGTGTTATATATTTCTATACAACACATGTAAAGTGATGGTAGGAACATTAGCCGTGATTTTGCTATAGCTCACGGGCATCTGATATCAAACATGACCACCTGAAACAACAAAACGCTGGTATTAGAGCACAGCAGAAGATGTAACATTAGAGTATTTGTCTCCCAGCCTTGATACAGCGCACCAAATTGTTTCCCTACAAACAAAATGCACTGATGAGGAATTCTGGCTTGTATCCAGCGCCTTTACCTTTTCTAGGGTGCCTTTTTCCCATAACAAAAGTCAGCGAGATGTACAATGTAAATGTAACTCAGCGCCTGACACATAACCCTGTCTTGCCTTTGCTTCTTCTTATTATTTGGGAAATGCAAGACACATTTCTGGGCTTCTCAAACACACTCTCATCTTACCATAACAATCTGATTCAATATGTGGTTTTATTGTTATGGAACGCAAAAGGCTGAGCTGTCTGCCTGTAGCAGACAGTTTGGTATCGAAATACAAGCTGTAGTAATAAATCTGGTACAGTTAAGATTTCTCTGCCCAGGGTAAGTTTAGCGACAGGCTCTAGCTGGACTGGGGTCCCAGTACTGTGCAAGAACAGCCAAACTTTTAATTGTTTTATCTATATTTTAGAGACATAGACAAGAGAGGAGAAGTTCAGACTGAGAAACCACAGATGGCATGCTTCAAATATCTCTTTGACTGCACTGTTTTGTTATGTATATACAATGCACATGAATTTTAGAAATCTTTATTAAATGTTCTCTGCAATACTGTTGCCTGTACTCTGTTATATATCTCACAGTGGTGCAGCTTGGAAACCTGTTCATATGCATGGCAAAAAATTAACTCACTCTGAAGTCTTGAAATGCTGTGCCTCTCATAATCCCATGTGGTATGTTCCCACTTAACTAGTAATTGTATTTTCTCTTCACGTATTTAATAGAACAACATGGCAGCAGTGCTCTTAATTTCTTCCTTGTGCTTGGAGGACAACCCAAGTGTTGAGTGCAGGGAGAAGTGCACACAATTAGCTAATATAATTCACAGATGTGCTCGCTGAGGTTTTTCTCTCTCTCTCTCTCTCTCCCTCATCTCAGCCATGCACAGCAGGCTGGGCGACCTAAGAGTTTGGATACGGTCTCTGCTCTCACCCCACTGTGACCTACTGGCACATACATTTCAGATGACGTAGTAATTAAAATACACTAATTTGATAATAATGCAATAACAGCAGCACCCTGAAGGGCTAATTTAAAGAAAACATTTTCCCAGACCGCCAGTAAAGCATATGTAATGCCCCATAGAAAATACAGTAGCCTGTTGGTGTGCCTTCTGAGGTCTCGGGGGTATTTCGGGGTACTGATTTCATACCACAATCATTAAAATCTTAGCTCCCCTTTGGCCGAGAGTGCCTCACTGGCGACAGTGCCTGTGAATGATATTGGATCCCCAAGGTGTAAACTTGATGAATATCTGAGGCTGTTTTGCAAAGGGTTAAGTTTGAAGCTCCTCCACAGATCAAGGCACAGTACCAATTCAAGGCTGAACTTCATATTATTTTAACTGGATTGCAAAGTTCAGAGGGCATCTCTGAAGGGTTAATAGATACATAGGAGTAACTCAAGACAAGTATAAAGGGGAGAATTGATTAAGATTGCTGACCCAGATTTAACATTGCTCAATTTTTGAATATTATTTCGTGACATCATCTACCTTTCCTCAACAGCTCACAGAAGAGAGAACCATGTGGAGAAAGAGCATGGGATTACCGTGCATGCAACAAGGTTTGCTAGGGACAGCAGGATAACTCATTTTGTTAAAAATATGGTTTAGAACAAAACCAAATCATTTTAAATAGATGGGTCAAATTCCACAAATATTCTTTAATACTGGTTTCAAGTTAGTCTAATTGCTCATTCATCCAAAGTTTTAAAAAATGGACAATCCTGACTAGAGTTCGGCTTTCCTGGTATGTTAATGACCCAGCAGAGCTACTTATTTGGAGACAAAATGAACCCTAAATCCCCATCGTTCAGACTCTTGTATAACAGGTTGAGCAGTTTAATATCTAATTGGCCTAGAAACCAATTCTTCATTCAAACTTTGCAGAAAACATCTATATTATTTAAGTGCTGAAAGTTTCATCCGATCCTCCAATGATGTACAATGTATTATTTCTGTACATCATTATTTAGCTTTGTGAATCATAATAACCTCATGCTTGCGACCTGATGATCCCAACTGTCCATCACCCATGAATATCGTTAAATGTGAGCCACGATGCACAGTAATTTTGCCCCTAATTTCTTCCTCATCAAGAGACAAAGACGAGAAACAAACAGAGAACAGGGGAAAGAATTTGCCCCCTTTGAAACATTGGCACGGTGGCTTTGAAGCCTACAGAAGTGGAAGTGAAAGCGATTGAACTTGCTCAGTGAGGCCTGTCCTACAGGGATGAGTTGTGCAAATTGCAGCTCATGACCCATTTGTGGGTGTGTTTATTAACCCCATGAACAGTACGTCCACATTTGGGTTTGTTAATGAGCAGCAAGGACATGGCTAGATAGCACATGTTAGCCTGGTGGCGTGGAGCTCTGTTTTTTTGTCTGTCAACTGGGGTTTTATCTACTTCATCATGATTTATAGATTAGATTATTTATTTGGGTGTAATCTGGAAAGCCTACAGTCTGTGAGACTCTTACGAATATCATTTGACTGCAGACTCCCAGAGGGTGGGCGCTGGCATGGTTTACTTTCACAGGCGCATGCTTCCATTTGTCATTGTTATGCTAAACACTGCTTTGGTATAGAGGAAATTGAATTAAGGAGCCATCCAGCAAGCAGTCTTATGGCTGTCTTGTCTTTATCACTTTCATCAGCCTGATCAAAAACACATTGAGCTCCCACCAACAGAGGGTCAGAAAGTCACGTAACCTTAGGCAGGCAGCCATTTCCTGAGCACTCCATCATGGATAGCCTCTTTTAGCTTTGGGCTATGATGTAACATGAATAAGAAGAAAATTACTACTACCTACAGAAGTGATGCTGGTGATAATCTATTGTATAACTCTCTTTTCAAGTGCACATACATAAAAGGGTACCAAGAATTACTTAATTTAGAGAGTCCTTCCAGTGAAAATGGCCCAGTGATGTCTGTGGATTATTCAACAGACACTGTTTTAAATGACATTTTTCAAAGGGATGACAACAGAAATGTCCAAATTTTGGAAAGTAAAAGCAAAATATTACTTAGCGTGAGAAAATATATCTTGTTTGTGACCAGCTTATGCCCAAAAATGAGTTTAGTCTCAGAGGAGGTGAATGTAAACACATTGCTGTACTTGCTGCCAAAACTCTGTAGAGTAAAATATTCTACTGTCACATCATGACAACACTATTTAGAACATTATTTCATAATATACAAAACAAGCACATAAAGATATTTATGCTATAAAGCAGTTTTATTAAGCACACATGAAAGAAAACAACTAATCAAAAACAGAAATGATCTGTAAATATGTTGAACATTTAACGAAGAATTAAAGAAAATGAAATTTAAAAAAAGGAAATTAACATTATTATTATTCAAGCCAATGGAAAGGAAAAGTAAAAAGCAGAAGGAAAGCAAGTGCAAGTGCTTTTACAAACATGATACATCAACATAAGACGACTCAGTGGTGATACAAAAAAGCGGAGTGGAAGTGAAAATGACACATTATACTTGATGAAGTGATTTAGGTCAGCTGTGAGTTATTCCACAGTTTGTACCTGAGTTTTTTCTGCCTCTTTGAAACAGACAAATTCACATTACAAGTAAAGTGCAAGAAAGAAAACTTAGGGAAATGACACATAATACAGAACAAAAACGCATAATTGGAAGAAAGTTCTCATCTTCATTCAGGTCAGATGAAATGTGAACTGTGGCAATATGAAGCTTAACATTGGTGCTCTTAAAAAGGCACATCTCTGCATAAATATGTGTAAAAAATGGATTATATGACCCATACATACTGCTTCAATACTGGTGATTTATCATGATTGTAAACTTTGAGAGAACTGATTTGAGAACAAAAAAAGGAAGGCAGACAAAAACTCTTTATTGTCTCTGACGCTCTTGCTTGAAGGCCACAATGAACTTCCAGGCTTCAACATAGTGGGACAGGAGGATCTCCTCTGGGAATAACTCCTCCACATCAGAGGGAACGTCCAGGTCTTTGCGCTCCATGTAAGACACCAGTGTTACTTTGAGGCTTTAAAAGACAAGAAATGCAGGTTATACATGTACGGAATTTACAGAAAGCTGCAAATGTTGGAAAATGACAAATTATTTACTGTAAAAACATTTTGTTTTACCCCCAGTCAGGCTTGTAGGTATCAGGTGCATTGGACTTGTTAAGAACTAGCACCAGGAATTCGTGCATCTCCAGCAGGAAACTGTCAGCGCTGTTCTTGGAAAAGAAGCCAGTCAGCAGCCTGTGCTCGTCCTCACTCAGGGCCTGTTTGTACTTCTCAGAGACTCCTGCAAATGGATCCTGAAGAACAAAGGAACATATGGAATAAGCAAAGGAAAAAATAAAAACAATACTGCACTTTTATACAGAAGTAGTCATCTGTAAGCTTTGTGTAATGTCTTACCCTCTTGAGACGCAGCATATTTTCTGATTTGAGTGAGGCCAGCAGCTGCCACAGAGCCACACAATGCTTTAGATAGCACATGCTCAAGGCCTGTGGGCAAAACAGGGAGATCATTAAGTTCTATCTCATATCTAACACATAAAAAAAGACCCACACAAAGTAAAAGAACTAAAGTTTATTCTGTGGAAGTGAGACAGCATGCAACAGGATAAAATAACTGGTATCTTAGATAGGCTGACCTTGAGGATATGCGGAGCCATCTGGTTCGCCATCTGCAGCACCTCCTCCAGGTAGCTGGACAGCTGCATGTGAGGATCTCCCCCAGTCATGGCGAGGAAACCAAGGGCCACTTCCAGCGTGGACAAGGCCTCACACACCTCACTGTAGGAGTTCAGCTCCCCAGCCATGGCAAACAAGGTGAGAGTCTGGAGAGGCTCCTGTTGGCACACAGTCACATGTTGTTTAAACCTGTTTCATATAATGTACATGAATAATGAATAATTATTCCAGTGGGAACCTACTGTTCTTTATATCACAACTCACTTGCTCGACTTTTGCTTTTACATCCTTCAGGATGATCTCATAGTTGCGGTCATGTCTGCTCACTAGTGTTGGAATGCCCTGTAGAAAAAGGGACAGGAGCACAAGGAATATGGTGTTTTTAACATTTTTCCAAACAATCAGCAGTTGTTTTGCGGTAAAAACCACTGTGATTTTCCCCGTTTGCTCACATTGAGAGTGATCAGAGGTTTGCCCAGTAAGAAGCGAGAGATGATCTGGTGCTGGATCTTGGGCAAGTCATACTCGTGAAGAGTCTCCTGGCCTCTTTCAATGCTGTACTGGGTGTTGGACAGAACCAGGGACATTAGGTCCCTCTCCAGCTCATACCGAACGACATGCAGGTCAGTCAGATCTGCAGGGCTCACTTTGTAGCTGCAGGAAGGGATAAACAGAGCAGTCAGCCAAGAGACAGTTGAGTATATCTGCAAACATTTTTTTCCCGACCCCTTTCTGGCTCTGTATGGTAATTAAAAAGTTAATATCTCAGTAAAACTATTAAACTAATATATATCAGTCTACATTTGGGGAAGAAGTTCACACACTGTCTTCTTACAAGTGACAAAAATATGGCATGAGCGCCCCCACCTGGTCTCTTCTCCAGTGTGTTTATCCACACAGTAGACCAGGTCATTGTGCAGGGCGATGAGGTAGCTGACAAGGGCTGTAGAGCACAGGCCTGGGCCTTGTCTTCGTGGTAACAGCACCTTGAAGTCACTGTTGAGGTCCAGGTCTTTCTGGCAGAACTCAGCTGGGATCTTAATCTCACCTGAAAGAGAAAACGTTTCAATTTAAGTCAGATCATGACTTTGGACAGGCCAGCGTTAGTGTAACAAAGTTTGCTGTATGTGTTTGTATTTACCGTTAGTTGCCAAAGACACTCTGAGCTGATTCCAGGTTGTCAGGAAGACTTTGATGTGCCTCTCATACCAGACTTTGAGCGAAGCTGCACACATTAAGACAATGAAAACTGAATCCAAAGTGTACACACATAATAAGACATAGTTGTTCAAATCAGTCGCTCTCACGTGTGGAAGACATTTTGCTCTTTTAAGAATACTCAATCATTGTCTCCTTCCAGGTTAAAACAACTCATTCCTTGGCAGTGTTTTTTCTAAACTGTAGATTGCCAGCTATTTTACTATGACATTTCCGAGAAAGCGGTAATTGCATGGAACATTGTATCTCTTGTGCAAGTGAGTCATACAGCTGAATAAATTAAAAACAGTTAGTTTCAGTACCTGCTTTCTGACTGCGGAGGAATTCGTCAATGGTGCTGTCAGTCAGCTCAGTGACGTTTTGAAACTTCTTGACCAGATCTCTCTGCAGTGTCAGGATATCAGGAAGGTGCTTCACCAGCCGGAGCTCTGCCTCCTAAAAAACAAAATCAGTCCTTTGTTCAGAGAATCACTTGTTAAATGCACTAATGAACTGGTAAAGCCTGTGTCCCATATTACTTTCTATACGTTTGTTTTTCTGGCATATGAAATGATTTCTGGTCACTGTGGAGCCTTAAATAAATAAATGTATGAATGTGTAATGTTTTTTTTTTTAATACAAAGTGTGATGTGGGCATCACAGATATCTCCCATATATACCTGGTATCAACTGATGATTTTGGAGCTTTGTTTTCAGAATTTTTTTTTAATAAACATTTTTCAATTTGTGACTTTAACACAAAAATACATTTCTATCATTACTATAAAGAGATTTGTCTGCATTATCTTGTACTTATGGTCAGTTTTAGCATTCTTTGTGGAGAAGCAGTAGTTTTTGGCATTTGGACAACAAAAGGACATGGTTTTATAGTGGATTTTTTCTTTTCCTACCTTGTGCAGAAATCTCCAGAGTACAGGCAGGGTGTCTTTGCCATCATTCTGCTCTACAATGTGGGTGAGGCTCAGCAGAGACACCTTCTCTCTGCAGCTCCACACAGCTGAACTGTGGATCAGAGAATTTTGGGGAAGTGACCCCAAGAAGAGACGAGGATCGCCAAACAAGAGCTTCATGATTGGATTGGCAGAGATGCGAGAATCAGCCCGGATGAATGTGTTCACTTCCATAAGTTGTCTATCCAAGTGCTGTGGAGGAGAAGATGACAGAACAATGTGTTATACAGAGATCTCTTCCAAACAAACATAGAACAAATACATAATATAGATAGGAAAGTATTTCTACCTTCAGCTGAGGTGTGATGATCACGTTGCTCACTTCTATCTCCCATTCATTTCTAGCCTCTTTGGTAGAGAGCACATTGTCATAAGGAACAGGCCCTGGAAGAAAAGACCAGTTATGTTTAATAGTAGAAAGTAATCCAGTGTTTACTTTTTCCAGTGACAATTTTTTTTTTTTTCAGTAGCTGCACCACATCGGTATCATTATGTCTCCCTAAATATCGACGCAGCACAAATTGAATATACAGGTGATTTGTTGTTCCTTACATTTTTGTGGCTGGTGGGGTTCCAGGAGGCTGCTGATGATCAGGTGAACAGCACTGACTGTGTCGTCTGTCCCTTTACCAAGGGATCTGATGAGATGTTTCAGATCCTTTCGTAGGTGCGCAAGTAGAAATGCAGCTGGGTCGGGCACTGGAGGCTTGATGATGGCAGAGATAGACTAGAAACACAAATAAAGTGGATGATTGACCAGATTCTCATCTCTGAAATGCTATCAACAGTACTACAACACTAGAATTATGATTTTGTCTAAGCTACCTGTAGGTGGCTGCAGGCACCAAGCAGCATGGCCATGTGAGTGAGCATGCGGACAATGGTGAAGGGAACCGGGGAAATGCTCTTTGTGTCCAGCATGTCCGGATTGTCTCTACGTCTGGGATCACCAAGGATGTGGCCTGTCTGAGTGCGGTCACCCCTTTCAGAAGACAAATAATGAATAATTAAATATATATTTTTTAATACTTTATGATATATGAACAGTCAGAAAACAGTATAAATCCATCCATTATCTGTAACCGCTTATCTTCACTAGGGTCACAGGGGGCTGGAGCCCATCCCAGCTGTCATTGGGCGAGAGGCGGGGTACACCCTGGACAAGTCGCCAGCTCATCACAGGACACATAGAGACAGACAACAATTCACACTCACTTTCACACGTAGGGACAATTTAGAGTCACACAGTTCATGTCTTTGGACTGTGGGAGGAAGCCAGAGAGAACTCAGACAGAACGCAGACATGGAGGGAACTCCACACAGAAAGGCCCCAGCTGAGGTTCAAACCAAGAACCCTCTTAGTGTGAGGCGACAGTGCTAACCACTACACCACCGTGTCACCCAAAACAGTATAAATGTCATTTAGAATGAATTATAACTTCAAGTGTCTTATGGGTGAGTATGAAATTATATTACATTTTATTAAACACCAAATATTTAAACATTATGATTGAGTATGCATTATTATAGGTGTATTAATATGTACTTCACTTTACTTAACATATTCAATGATGAACTTATGATACTGCATGGACTATTACAGCAATGAGGTCTTACTACAGTTGATCATTGACATGTGTGTGTAGGTGAATCACAATGTAATATGAACTCCATCAGTCAGTTTCTAGTTTATAACTTTACACTTGAAGTTATAATTCATGATAAGTTCCCTCTATAATAATTTATGGCAGCTGTTATTGTTTATGAGTATTTATGAGTCTGTTACCAAATTCATTTCAATACAACTTACTGCAACTGAACAGCTTGAAATCCCTGCACAGGCCGGTGGTTGATTCCTCCAATCACAGCATTACAGTCCAAACAACGACTTTCTTCCATTGGCTGGCCACACTAGAGAAAAAAAAAAACAGGACACAAGATTTCATAGTATGAAAAGAATACTACAAAAAAAGAGACTCATTACAAACTTCTTATAAATCAGATCAAATATAACATACCTCTCCGATGGTGCAGGGGTGGCCATTTGGACAATCTATAAAAAGAGGAAATAAAAAATATTATAAAAGTGTTAAGTATAGCTGTATAGAATCTTTCAATATTTTAAATATGAGCGTACAATATTTTTTCCTGTGACTTACTGTACCACTGCAAGTGTCCCATAGCTTGTTGAGCCACAGCTAACATATCGTCTGCCATGGTAGGCAAGAAGGCTCTCTGTACAAACAGATTAAAACATTCAATTGACTTGAAAGAAGTGGAAGCCTAATTGTCATTATACATTGAAAGCAGCTAACGATATACATACTTGCATGTTGGCAGGTGCCATTGCCAGCTGCTGCAGGGGAGCTAAGAACCCCTGGTTCCCACAGAGCAAGACAGCAGCCAGGTGAATACCTAAGTCAACCAACACACACCGTGCGCCAGAGGTCCCTGGAGGGACATCCAAAGCTCTGAGTCTGTTGGTCACCAAGGCCTGGGCGAAGGCTTTCACCTCTGTACTGGCAAGGAATTTGGAGGTTTGGATGTAGTCCTCCAGAGCTTGTACTTGCTGTAGGTACAAAGATACATGAATACACATACTTTACATACTTACTTACTTTACATACTTATATACAAACATACATTACTGACACAGACACAAAAAAGTCCAGTGAAGAACTGCATTAGATTTATTTACACTTCTCAATTGCAAGAAGAATATGACTTGAAAATAACTTTGATCTACCTCAGGCTTGGGATGGAAGCTAGCATTGGCTTCTCTGTAGAGAGTGGTGACCTCTCTGTACAGCGCCAACAGAAGATAAACTGTTGTCTGCTGTGGTAAGCATTTGCACCCCTACAAAGAAAAAACAAAAAAGCAACAAGACACCTGTGTAAACATGCACACAAAACTGTGAAAAAAAATAGTCCTGATCTGATGCTCAGTTACCAACAAGTAAGTGACCTCACCTCACAAGTCTCGTCCAGTCCGTCCACTTTGCCTTCCATAACTACCTTTGCGACAGCTTCTCTGATAGTCTTGTAGTGCTCTCCACACACCAGATACTGGTCTATTGGAGTGGCTTCTTCATTCTGGGTGGGATGAAAATGGAACCGCACTATTTAATTACTGCTAGCATTACATTTAGGGTACAAACTCACATTTATCTGGGCATTAACACTCAAAATCACAATGTGGATAACTGAACCTTTTGTAGAACTTCTTCAGGGAAGAGCCAGAACACTGTATCTTGTTTGAGAAGTTTCTGGACAAACTCCACTCCATGTTGTTTGCAGATCTTACGAATTAAGTAGATGCGATACCAGTTGTTCCCACTGCGCCTACACAAACTCATCACACTGGTCAGGAAGGTTGTGGTGCCACTTTTTTGAGCCTCTGGTATGATTAAAACAGAAAGAAGAATGATATTTTGGTAAAAGGAGCACATTCTAAATCTTAAAAACATGACAAACGTCTTTACATTTTTTGGTCAGATAAGTGTAAGGTATGCAAGAAACTAATACTGTAGTTCCTCAGAGTCACACACCTGTGGCTCTCAGTTTTTCCACGATGAGGCTGGCAGCCATATCCAGGTCCATGCGCACTCTGGCCACCTGCTGCAGATAGTCCACAGTGGCTGTTTCAGCAGCCTGTGACTGCAGGTAGTCAGTCAGGAAGGCACTTTCATCCCGCACACACGCCTGCTGGTCTGCAGTGGACCTGAACTGCAACCTTTCAAACATGGAATCCTAAAGAAATGAAAAGGTAAAAAAACATGAATATACTCCATGAAAGCCAGTCAGATACAATCCACGTGTGGTTAGCATATGTGCATTTTATTTATCTTAACAAGTGTTGCTGAATAAAGGGAAGACTTATTTTTAAATACACAGTAAAATCTGAATGTGTACCTCCAGGCAGTTAATGTACAACAAGTAGAGTTCAGTTTTGTCCGTCTGCTCCAAGATGTTGCTCTGTTCAACTGCCACCAGATGCTGCTGCAGGTAACCTTTAACTTCATCGAAACTTCAAAAAGCAAATAATAATAACTTAAATATAATTCAATTTAAACAGAAAATGAGAAACGCACCAAAAAATGTCAGAAGCTTACGTGAGTAGGCCAATGTGCAACCATAGCACCTCACCTGTACTTCAGCAGGAGTTTGAGCACTACCGACCGAACCACTGGATTTTTATCCACAGAGTCATCAAATGGAGAGAGCACCTTTGTCAGAATTCGGTTACCTGGCAAATAAACAAGAAAAGCATAGTCAGAGCTGACAAAACATGTATAGGAAGAGACAGGGACCAGGGTCAGAACAGTGTCCTACCTCTGATAATGGGGACAGTGTTGGCCTCCACCATGAGAAAAGACAGCAAATGCAGAATGATTTCTGAAGAGGGTGGAGAGTTGTCCTTGAAGCACACAGTGGACACCAGGTCAATGAAGAAAGCATTGCACTGCCTCCTTAACCAAGCATGTTGCTTGATTAGAATCCTACACAAAAAAGAGACAAAGAGTTACAATTTATTACAGGACAGATTCACCCAGCATGACGTTACCTAGATCTGATGAAGGAACTTATAGCAGCAGAGGGTACATCGAAGGATTTGGGGTGTTTTTGAAAGAACCACAGCATACCTGTGCCTTTTATGAGGAACAAAACAAATTAAAATAAGTTCCTGTAGTTCTAATCCACATGCAGTTACCAACCTCATGGCCTCTGAAGGAACCAAGGGGAAGTCATCGGTAACTGGCTGCATGCAGAGGGGACAGTACATCTGACCAGGGCACAACCACTCTTTGATACAGGCTACACAGTAGATGTGTTCACATGGCAAGCAGAGTGGATCATGGGGGTCTCCCATACACACTGGGCACAGCGTAAGACCAAATCTGTACAAAATATAAACAAAAGGTGAAGACCCAGGGTGGAGGCAAAAAACAGTAGGGAGACTGATAAAGTGCAAAAGATAGAAGACTGAAATTCTACCTGAAAATGCGTTCAACGGCTCCATCTTTGCAGGTTTTGAGCAGAGTGATTACTGCTTCAAATGCCTGACGGGTTTTCAGGTCTGAGTTTTTTTCCAGTATCTTGATGAGAGAGCAGATGTAATACATTTTATAATTGGTGGAGGAATTATTGTGGTTATTGTGGATGTGGTTTTATGGTAATTCACTGAATTAATCTCATGAAACTTAAGTACAAAGAATCCAGACCAACCTGACCAAGGCCTCTTGTATGCTCCAAAACTAAAGGTGTCAGCTTTTTTTCTACTTCCTCAATGCCCAACAACATGTGCTCCACAAACAGAGAGAGAGAAAATATCCGATTCCATCCAGCTCTAAGAGCAAAAAATACAAACAATTAGCCATCCAAATCAATACAGCTAAAGCAATATCTAAAAGTAACCTAAATAACACTACTTGAATGTTTTTCGTTAACTCAACTTACTGGACTCTACGGACGATCGCCTTGCTTCTTTCTCCATAGCGTCTCACACTGTCCTCTGAGCAGATCAACTCAATTGGAACCTGGAGTTTTTTGACCTGCCTGAGCCAGGCTTGTCTTTGGGCATCTGTGTCCAGGACTCCAGGCTCCAGGTACTCCACGCATGCAAAAGCAGCATACACATCGAGTACCTTGGAGACAGGGGGAATATGATCACTACGAACTGCAGGACACTAAAATCATCTTAAAGTCAATATCATGGAAGCCAAATTCAAAAATCATGAATGAACTAATAAAGAAAATTATTGCTGATAATACTTAAAAAATCTTTAGATGCTTACCAGTTCAACGCCGTCTCTGGAATGATGATTGTTCAAGAGGTGCTGGGTCACCTGGGGCTCAATGCAGATCATTCTGAGGAGGTTCTGCAGACGGTTCTTGAACTCGTGATAAGCAGCGTGGACCCATGGAAGAGATGTTGTTGTTTCCATGACATTGAGCTGCAATCGCAGCTCATTGACACAACAATTCAAGGCACCACACAGGAGCTAGAAAGGCAAATAATGCGCATCAGTATATACATGCACAAAGCATCATAGCAGTCATCATCGGCAGTACAAAGTATTACAGAAAAACCACCTGCAGATCTTCCGGACAAGTCACGTTCATTGTCATGCAGACGAAATCCTGAAGGTAGCGGTGAAAAAACTCTGTCTGCATCTCTGGGTCTGCTTTCGTGATGTATCGTCCAAGTGGTGTCTTCCAAAAGAACTCATCAAACTCTTGTTGGTTGTGGCCTAATAGAATAAAAAAGTATATGTAAAAAACAAAAACGCACAACACCATCACAGTAATGACATGCTGATAGTCCATTACCTTCATGATGAAATGCATGAACCCAGAGTTCCTCCAGGTAGTTCTTGATCCTCCAACTGAAGGGCATGCTGCAGCTCATGCTCCTGTCTTGGGTAATGTAGTTCTGTACGAGGATTGTTCTTGTCTCAGAGCTGTGAAAAGAGAAAATAAAAAAGCTTAAATGTGCAAAGTAAACAGTATGTCAATCAGAAATGTTGTATCATTACGCAAACTGCAATATTATCACTACTTACTTGTGATCCAGTGTTACGCGTGGGATTTCCAACAGCTTATCATTGCCAAAGATATCTAACCACAGCCTCTTGACAGATTCAGCACAGTTTCCATCAAGCAGCATGTCCAAGTTTTGGTCGCGGTCAATGATTGAAACAAGCTGCGCCAAGAGGGGGACGACCACAGCCTGAACACGCTTCCATAAGGTGTGCCTGTCATGACGTCCAAATGGGTTAGAGTTAGCAATGCTGTTCCCAAAAATAGGAATAGGCAAACACAGAAATGTGTTATTATGTGGCTGAAGCACTCACCTGAAGGTACCTCCTTCTTGCAATGCATCAATGTTTGAGGCCTCCTTAATGACCCAGTTGCTTTTGATGGATGAGAAGGAGTTGCCCTCTTGAGTTGCCAGCAAAGAGTGAAGATGCCTCTTCACAGTTTGCAGAAATTCACCTGACATGAGTTAGATAACATGGTGAGCAGTGTAACTACTGTAACAAAAAGAAAATACTGAAATAAAGTTGTTAGTTGTTAGTACTTTTTATTTCGTCATTGTCACTGAGGAGTGTCAGCAGGATCTCAACTCTCTGTGTACTGCGGAGGCCACTTTCCACCTGGTCCCTCAGCATGCCTACTGCGCTCTGCACACAGCTCCGCACAAGTGCTGTAGTGTCCACAGCGTTATCACAGCCCTGCAGCAGGATGACATACGGGTCAAAAACTAGTACCACAAGTAACCCAGAATAAAATTACATGGCATCAGTGTCAGACAACATATATCCAATGCTGCCAAAAAATGTTGTAAATTTATGGTTTTCCCACAATAGCAAATGTCTGAAATATGTTGTCTGTACTCACATTGTCCTCCAACTCTGCTTCCTCTTGCTCAGTCTCGGTGTACATGTCATCCACCTCCATGGCTGTAGAAAAACATTTTGTAATTTAATGTACAAAAGATTTCTTTATATAGATTTTTATAAAAAGGAAATTATTATTTGTTATCAATTATTTATGAATCAGTTACCTTCAGGCTGAGTCTTTGTTTCAAACATTTGACTGATTGTCATGTTTTGCAAGGCTTTGATGTCTGAAACAATGTCTTTTGACCGTCTGAGGTCATCAATGTGAGCTGATCTCCAGGGGCCTGTAAATATCAATATGTATCAGATTATTCTCTATTCTTTAAATAATGTCAAAACTAAATATATTCATTACAAGTACAATTATTTCACAAGTTTTTGTAACCTTACCTCCATGAAAGCCAATGTAGGATGTCCCTCCTTCCATTCTTGGCAGTCTGGTGATGAAGTAGACAAACACCTTGCTCCCTGTGCTCTCCTGACTTATCTTGTTGATTTCATTTATGCATGAATACCTAAAAATGAACAGCAAAACTTAATATGGCAAAACTACACTATGGTGCATACCCAACAAAGAGGAAAGTGTTGGACGTACTTTGCAGATGCAATGAGATTGGCACTATGAGAGGCTTCATCAAAGTCACACTGAATGATGAGGATCTTGTTGCAGGGTCCAGTGTTACCACCTCCATTTTTAGCTGTGAGAAAGTTCCTACAAGAAAACAATTCTTTAGACTGAGATCATACCTCAAGATCATTAGAGTTAAGTATATTCTTGCAAATAATTATACAGTGCTTTTCTGGACTTACAGACACACTATCAACAAACCTGATCTTCTTCAGGAAGGAGTGCTCTGTGTCAAACTGCTGAAGCGAGAGAAGCTCCACACTATGCAGCATTTGCACCAGTGGTTCCAAATCAGATCCTGTCAGAAGTCTGGAGAATGTTGTTACCTATGGTTTAAAATTACAATCATTAAGGCCTTATTAGGACTTGAAACTTCAGGATACACAGTATTTAAAAGTGGTACTGAATGACAACTTTAAGGTTACCTCTGTGAAGGAAGAGTAGCAATGGACATCCTGCCTTGTGTCAGCAAGAATGAAGTCAGCTAAACAGCTGCTATTCTGCTCTTCAAAGTAGACTCTGGACAGATATTCACTCTCCACTTTGGGAAGGCCTGTGCAGTCCAACCGCACCACTGAGTCTGGTGTAGCACATCTGAGCAGAACGAGTTTAGCCTCATCCAGTAGTCTCCGCTCAGGATCTGAGTTCTCCGAATTGTCCCTCTGCTTTTCCATTACTTGAAGTACCACAGAAGCACATGTGTCTGAGTGGTAGCCAATGAAGACGTCTGGTGATTGGTACTTGTAAGTCTGAGCTACTGCTGTGTTTTGACTGTTGAGAGACACAAAAAGTTTCACCCATCGCTCCAATTCATCCACCATCCTCTTCTGTTCAGTTTTAAGGACAGTGTGGATGTCCAGGTAGTGTTTCTCCAGCCTGTTGATGAGAGGTATTGGGAACTGTTTGTAGACCACCTCTCTTTCCTCAATGACAATTAGCCGGAAGTCTTTATGCACCCTGCACTTTACACGGTGGGTTCCCAGTCCAAGGTCCACATATTTCTGGCCTCCCAAGCAGACATAGTATTGGTTGAGGGCATCATAGAGACTTTCATAGAGGTTCTGCAAGTTTAGGAGCACAACTGTCTGACCGGTCTCCATGCAGATCTTTACTCTGTTGATGTTGCGGCAGATTTGGGTATACTCTTGGTCTTTCGGGAAACTGGATCCAAAGATTATTTCTGGCTGACCGCTTTCTGAAAAGAAGGTTTGCTGCAGGATCTGTAGGGCTGCGTAGTTTTTTGTTAGCACCAGCAGGTACCGACATTCTTCCTCCTGTCCAACTGCCTGAATGTTCTCCCTCACAAATTCAATGGCACTGATGTTCTCCAGGTTGGGTGTAATCTGCAGTTTTTTGGTAAAGACAGTAACTGCATCCACATCATCCCTGCCACTGAAATTTCTTAACACAGCCTTTACTGTTTCCTCTGCAGTGGGTTTCCGTTGAGAAGCTTTAGCCACTGCAAAGATCATCTTAGTTAAGCTGTAGTAGTCACGCAGGCCAAAAAACCCTTTGCCTTCTTTTCTGCAGATGTTCAAGTAGGCTCTTGCAAAGGGTTGGAAGAAATCCCTGACCTTCTCCAAAACCATTGCATCTGATCTGCATATGCCTTTAGCACTATCAATGAGTTCTCTCTCATCAGGGTCACCACGAGAGACAAAAATGCCTCTGTTCATCTTTGCAGGGTCTAAAGCCCAGTTGGAGATGCCAATGAATCCAACTTTTTTGTGTGGTAGTGGCTCATCATCAATGCATCCCTCCTCTAAGAGTGGATGAAGGGTTTTTAGTGGCATCTTTGGAGAGTCTTCAGCTAGCCCAATCTCATCAAGAACCACAACTGAAATGTACTCATTCAGGTTCTTTCCTTCCTGGAAGCGTCCACATTGCTTGAATGTATTAATGATGCCTTCTGGTGTTGAGTGAGGGCTACACTGAAAGGACACTAAATGGACCTGTTTAAGCATTTTGTAGAGGTCAGAATGGGCAGCTTGGCCCTGCATTGCATCTGCCACCAGAGTTTTAGACAGAGATTTTGAACTTCCAGGTTTTCCAACTAAGAAGAGAGGGATTTTTAGCTCAATACAGAGAACCATCATGAAGACGTTCTCTTTGAGAGCACTGTTTCTTGCAATAGTATCCCCCATTGGCACACCACTCAAAAGTAAATCCTGCATGAGTGAGATTTCCTGCATCACCTTTGCTGGGCTGTATGCTGGCAGACTGTCGCTGACTTTCTGTCTGTACTTATCCTTATCTTCTAAGCAGGCGTGGTAGCACACTCCTATGGCCATGACTAAAGACCAGAGGACAGGGTCTCTGACTTCAGACTGTCTCTGGTTCCTTTCATTTCTTTCATTTGCAGCATTTTGGTTACTCTCAAATGCTTCAAGCTCCTCAAACAACATGCCATGGTTGTCATAAAACCAAACAAAAGACAGCATGCAGCGTTCTACATCTCTCAGGCTGACAAAGCTGCATTCATCCTTTCTTGTCCTCATGTACTTCTGTGAAGCTGAAAGGACATCAGTGATTGTCTTGATGTAATTTTGGTCGATTGCTTTGTTTTCAACCACTCTTTGCACAATCTGTTGAATGTATATTTTCTCTGTGTGATCATTTAACTGTCCAAAGTCCCACACCAGAGGGATCATGCTTGGTGGCAAAGCTTGAACTCTGTAGACTAACTGGCGAAGAGGGATGGACCCAAGCTTTTCATCAGTCTCTTCAGCTCGAACTCTGTACCCAAGGCCAGCAGATTCCAACCTCTGAATCATCTCATCTGTGTGCTTTCGGTAAGGGTTGCATGCGGCGATAATCTGCAAACCAGAATCTGGTGTCAAACTGTCCCCTCTGACTGTCTTGTCACAGAGGACCTCCTTAATACTGCTGATGGCCTCGGTAGTGTTGGCCTCGTCAAAGAAGAGAACAGAATCAAATCCATAGTCTTGCTTGTTAATAAAGGCAATGTCTTCTGCTTCTCTGACTTTGGTGTAAATCATCTCTGATGTTGTCCCTCCATGCACCTTGACCAGTTTCATGTTCTCAGTGGCCACTCCACTTCTTCGCAACTCACAAAGGAATTTGATGAGCCTTGTCTTACCACACCCTGTCTCTCCCATAATAATGACAGGGATACCACACCTGAATCGCATGTGGATTGCCAGCATCTTCAGTATGTTGTCAGTTGTGAGCTCATATGATTCATCAGGGTCAAGAGGCCACTGGATACCAAGAACCCTGCAGATTCGCTCTATTTTCTCCCCTCTTGGAAGGCCATCAAAGTTGATGTTGAAAGGGACTCTCTGTAGCTGAAGGCCTTCATACAATTGCCTTGTCATGACATTCTTTTTTATCACTCTTCCAGAGGTGGGCTCAATCGCATCAACAGAGTTTTGTTCATTGGGCTGAAGATGGAAACCGATGAAGGTCACGGACTCATGGTCATCATTAAAGAAAATGTATGGATGTGGTTCTTTTTCCCATCTCTTTCTAATCAGAAACGGAGCCAAGTCTTCATCTCGGACACCAGTCAGGTCCATCTGCAGCCTCCCAGGACTTTGGTCAGAGATGCTGAGTGACGGAGTGGCAAAGTCCTTTGCCATCAGAATCATGAAGTCCACTACAAAGGTTTTGAATCCAGCTAGTGTGTCTCCGGTGAAAGTAGCATCACAAAAAACAGATGTCTCACAGTCTTGCAGCTGAAGGTTAAGGAACCATGCAAAATTTCTTAGTTCTGCCCAGGACGGGTCCATGATTCCACAGTACATGAGAAGCATCTGAAGACATTCCACGTGGGACCCTTCAACACCCTGATATGTAAACGCATCAAGATCAATGTGGTTGTGAAAGCGTTTGAGATACTGGTATGGCCGCTGAAAGGCTGCACTCTTGAATTCTTCATCATCCATCAGAGGGTCATCAGTGCCCACAATGGTGGGATCTTCTTGTTTCCTCATCTCTAGCATTAGGACCTCTTTGGGTGGTCGGCAGAAAACATTTGGAAACACGTCTGTGAATGTGCTGTTCACAGTTTGATCCTATGCAGAAAACAAAGATGAAAGCACAACATAGGGTAAGCAATTACTTAAAATCAAATGGTTAGTCTTAAGCTTGGAAAAACTCATACCTGCCGTGAAGCATTTCTAGTTGACTTGTCAGTCGGCTCTAGCATCTCTATGAGATACAGCTGCTTGTCACTGCACCTCCACATCTTCCCCTCAGAGTCCATCAAGTAGCGCAGAATCAACAATTTGAAAAGAAAGTCATGGAGACCTTTCTGCACCTTTTCAATCACATAAAACACAGTCTATTAACACCATATGTAAGCTGTTGACATGTCCTTTTAATAAGATTTTATTAAACTAAGATAAGTAAACTTGAGAGTCATTATTACCGATGATGTGATATCAAAATGAAACATCATGAGTTCTTTCCTCTTGGGGGTGTTCAACAGAGATTGAAGGATGACATTCTCATCAACATTAGGTTCGATCAAGCGGATGCATTTCATCATTGACGACTTTTTGGTTGAGTGCTTCAGCTTTTCATACAGCCTTTTGATATAGAGAGATTTACCTGCAATTTAAAAGAAATGTCATTATGGCAGGTATGAATAATCTTGAAAATAAATGAAATATTCACCACCAGTGAAATTTATACATTTGAAATAGCTGAGAAATGTAAATGTATACACACCAACACCAGCCCTTTTCGATGAAACAACACCGACGCACAGACGGTCTTTGAATGCAGCTGCAGCACTAACTTGATCTGCTGGGACAACAAAGTGTTTGTGAAGGTACTTCTGGATCCTCATCAATGGCTCCTGGGGAATCATGTGCAATCTGTACTGGCTGAAGGCTGAAGGAAGGTAGGCATGTTCTCTTTCTGAGCTGCAGATGATAACAAGTCTGTAGTCTTTCCTGCTCTGCATTTTCATTCGCTGGAAAAAGTTCTCAACTTTAGAGCTCACATCATAAGTGAGCAGATCTCCATACAGTAGAGAGTATATCTTTTGACCCCTGTAGCCTGTGCTGAGACAGCGTCTGAGGAATAACTCAACCTGTTCGTATGGTGTCGAGGAGTTGCACAGGAGGACCTCATCATAGGTGGGAAGTGTCTCACTTTCGCTACTCATGTAAATGGAGATGCAAGATGTTAAGACATCATCATGCGGGCAGACGATGAGATTTGGATTTCCAGTTACCAATCCTTTGGGCAGCTGCCTCTGTATTAGATTCCTCATGTTATCGTCAGAAATGTCTTCTTCACTCTCTTCTTCTTCACTCTCATCTTCTTTGTTGGCTAGTAATTCCAACAGTCTTCCAAGACTTTTGATATCAAGAATGTGTGGAAGGAAATTCTTCATGTCTTTCATGTAAGAGTTCCAAATCAGATCAAATTTTTGTGAACCACTTGACTCCACAAGACTTGGCAGGGTCAATTCACTGGTGAAGTCTGGGACACCCAACCCACTTCTTGGCACCACAACAAATGTCTGGAACTCAATGTCCTCATTTTGCTCTTCTGGTTTGGTGAGGAATTCATACTGGAGTGCATGCCTGACCTGCCTCAAGTCTGAGGCTGTGCAATTCGGCTTGACGAAGGAGAGCATCATGAGAATTTGGTCCTCCACATTGGTCACATTTCGTTGAGTCAGCTTGCTGCACAGGTAGACAATCTGTTCGGCTGTGTAGTAGTTCAGATAGTAATGCTGGGAACGCTGTTTGTCCACAAAGTCCATCCAGTAGTCCAGGCATTTCTCCATTTTCCTGCAAAATTCAGGAAGCTGCTCCACTATGCTGCCCTCCACAATGACAACACTGACAACACTGCCCAGGTTGAAGTCCATCATAATACTGGGTTCCTCGCTACTTAAGCTGCAGTTGATTTGAGCTTCCCATTGTCTGAACAGAGGATTCCCAGCAGTATAGAGGGAAATGAATGCCTCAGCTAGTCTTTGAACACTGGCAAAAACCTGAAAAATAAATACAAACCTACAGTCACATGTAATGGTTTATCTTTTTTAAGAGGGAAATCTATTTCATAAATAAAATCTAAAACACTTATGACACTTAATGAGACACTGCATAATGTCTTAGTTAATCAAATTTTAATAAAAATACTTTTTTGCCACAATGTATTATTACTTTAAATTTCATATTGTATTATTTCTTTTTTGTGAACGTCTGAAACAACTGATGCATCTTCTAAGACAGAAAACATAAAAAAATCTTATAAGCATAAATTATTATTATCAATAGTATATATAGAAGTAGTAGTAGAAGCATTAGTAGTATTTTGTAGTAGCATTTCGCCATCTATGCTTAACTAAATTACCTGTGTTCATTAAGTAAAAGGGAAACATTTCAATATACCTCTGCAAAGTGATCAACGTCATTCTGGCCTTGTTCCCCTTTCCCAGACATGAGCATGAGTTTGTTCTGCAGCTCGCGCAGATCCTCGAGAGAGTAGCAGCGCATCTGCCGACCCTCATCATGCTCCTCTGGAATCTGCAGCTTCAGGATGGTGTCAAGACTCAACTAGATTGAAAAACAGAAACACCCTCTCTCATTATGTTGTAGGAACATTGTAGGAACGTTGTAGGTTCTCAGAAATAGCCGTGCTGTCTGTCCGTGTATGATGGCATCATCTTTGATTTTGTTTGTTACCTTTTTTACATTTTGTGCACTGATCATGTAGATACCCTTCTTGTTGATGGCTGATGCTAAAGAGAGAGATGACAGCTCCACTGACCCATGACTGTCCTTCACAGTCTTCAGCCATTCCAAGTGGCGTGCACTGTCCCGCTACAAAAGATGGTATCATGATTAATTGCGCTGTTTAATTTAAGGTCAGGGTTAACCCGACAGCATTTACTATTTGTATAATCAATCATTAATGTATTTTAGAGATGTTTTCCCTTCAGCATTAGTAAATTCTGTGTGAATGAGAGTAAAGCAACCTCAATCTCTAGACTAGAGACGAGAGAACTAGAGTCTTCTCTAGTTTATCTTGCATATATTTCCCAGAGGAATGAATCAAAACAATCTAAACAAAGTGATTTAATGTCTGTTAAACATTCCCAAATGTCTATGGAGTCATAGTGGCATCAACAAACACTAGGGCATCAACACTCTCGTTGTTAGGTAAAGAACTTCAGATAAAAAAAACAATTAAGATAATTTATCAAGATTTTTAGGAGGAATGTTAGCAAGGCATCCTCTTACCAGTTTTTTTGGTAGGTTGCTGTCATTTTCCAAAGCTCTCCAGAGCTTCTTGAGCACATCTTTGAAGACAAGAAAACCAGAGTCTGGCTTGAGCTCATATAGCATTGAAGAGTAGCCGAGGACAGCATCATGGAAGCAAGCAACGCGATCCACGTCCATGTCATTCTCTCCCGCAGAGATGGAAGCCAGGTCAACAAACACCTTCAACTCATTGATATCTGAAAATAAATAACATTTTTAACTTAGTAATTTTCCTGAATGAGTTTTAAAATAAATTGATATTGTGACTACAGCAGATAATAACAGCTCTTACCTTCAAGCGCATCTTTTACCCATTTTACAAAGTGTCCTCTCAATCCCAGCTCCTCTAGGCACAGTCTGCGGGGCTCAGTGATGTCCACCAGAACCTTCTTTGCCTGCATCAACTCATTGTCAATCCGATTGAGCTGCTCGTTCTGAAAGTCTGCACGATTCTGAAGAGAGTCAAAGGTTCAAGTTAACTTTGCCCAAATATTGTACCTCTGAGTACTCATCACTGGGAGATTTTCTATTCTGTTGCATTCTCTGTACACATCTTCAAATACAGTAGCTTAATGAGGGAGGGTTTTTGCTGATGAATTTGTAAAATGTGGAATATATTTCAAAACACTTCCACTTACAACTTCTGTGAGAGTCTCCAGAACGCTGAAGTTCCCTTGAAGACAAAGCGTATTTTTGACCATCATGATGATTTCAGCTGAAGTCACAGCAAGATGAAGCTCGTGGTACTGCTCGATCTGTTGAACCCTGATGGGGATCCACTGTTTATCAGTCGATTTATCAATTCTGCACATGATGTCCAGATCCTGTGCTAGCTCTTCATACTTGCCCTCGTAATCACTGAAGAGCTCGTTTACCACCTTAAGTGTTATACTGCCATCCTTCAGACGAGTGTAGATTTTTTTATATTCCTCAAAGCAAGGCTTGAATATCTTGTCATCTATCATTTTGGGGGTTGCCACATTGTCCACATCTTCATCTTCAGCTTCTTCGTCATCAAGATTATTGTCATTTATTTCAGCGGCCAGGATTTTGGCTTGTTTCTCCCAACACATTTTGAAGATGTAACTGTCTCTGAAGGTGTAGAGGAGTTCTGCCATGTTTCTGATGTCTTCATCCAGTTTGAAGAAGGTGACAACCCCAGCAATAGGAGAGGTCATTTGATCAAATTGATAAACTTCCATGAAATTGTTCAGGGGCAAGGCCTCAATGTCGACCTGCTGTCTTGCTTCCATGTTGGCAACATCAACTATCATTAAAATGAAATAAATGTGTTAAATTTGCTGCAAGTGCATGATCAAACCAAGCAGACTCATTCTCCTGACACAACCGCCATACCTTTCATATGTTCCTCAAGTTTGTGGCTCATTGTTAAGAAGACATCCACAAGCTCCTTCTCATGGTATACAGCATTTACTTCATCTTTTCTGCACTGTAACAGCCTCTTCATTTTGTTAATATCCTTGTATTGTTCTTTCTCAGAGAGGCAATCTGTTGAATCACACACACATCTCAATATTTCTATAAGGTCACTACACACAATCATATGAAATAAGCATGTTAAGTTGAACAGATTTCTTGGGAAATCACTGATGACAAGCAGACTGTTATTACCAATCTTCAGCAGATCTAAGAAGGTGCCTCTCTTCTCCAAAATGATATTGAGCAGACTGGTCTTAATGCTTCCACGGACCAGTTGATCGCTGATGGCTGTGAATGCTGATATGGCTACAACAATTCTTTCCATAGCATCTGGAGAGAGCTTCTCAGTCAGGTTTTCATCTGTGCCTGCAGTGACAGAAATGACATGTCAGTGTTTTGTCTAAAATCTTATAAGCGATCGAAATGCTTAACTTCTGCTGTTAAGTCATAAAATGAGGCCTGGTCTCCTTCTGTTGGAGGGTGTTTGCTCTTATAAGATCACAAAGGGACATCACCATGTTTTTACTATTATTTGGTGTGTGTGTTTTTATGGTTAATTATGGTAATAATTAGGGATATTAAGGATATACCATGTAGCTGGAAAATGTTTTTGGCAGCAGTCCAGGAGAGGAGGTGCTGAAGGACCACTTCTTCATCTTCCTGATAATTTCCTTGACTGTCCTTTGGCCAGGACTTCTGGATAATGACTGAGATGAGTTTCTCAAACTTCCGGCTTATCTTGAACCTTTCAAAGAGTTTTCCCTCAGACTTGTTCTGCATAAGAGGTAAAAACAACCGTAAACATTACTGAGTATCTATTACAGAGAAGCAGGTAATCTGTGGCTCAGCAGGATATGAAAATTTCTCCTTGAAAGATTTATTTTACAATTCACTAATTTTTGTTGATAAAGTTATCGTCTGTTAGAAGCTATGTCATTAATGTAAATCTTAAAAATGAATGAAAAGTCTTCATACGTGGCACAAAGATGTGACAGCCTCAAGAGCACACTTCTCAATACTCGCAGCAACATGTGAATGGGATTCACGGAGTTCTTCTATCTTTGTGCAGTAGAATTCAGTTTGGTCCAGAGCAGATTCCTAAAGTCAGACAGACCCATAAAATAAATTTAATATTTCCAGTTTAACCAAAAAATACATTTCCAGGGATTAAGGTGTATCACATACCTCTTTGTACTTGCCCTCAAAATCCTTTGTGAATGTCTCTCTCCATTGTTTTGTGCTATCTTCATTTTTGAAGTGGATGGAGATGATGTTGTTCCAAATCTGCAAAACACGATCAACAAAGTTTTTCCAAATTTCTCTACCAATTATTGGTTGTGAACATCCATGTGTATATTTTGCGTTTAATCAACAAAATACAACAAAACTACTCACTTCAATCTCCCCCTTGTCCTCAAGTGATGCCAGGGGCCAAGCCCTGCTGAGCAAACCCTCTCTGAAGGAACGACTGATCCAGTCTCTCATAATCATCAACGCCTTGTGGATCAAGTCTTTTACATATCGCTGCTCTGTTTCCTCTTCTTGAGTTGCCTAAATGAAAATTATTATTAGCACAGTGTTTAAGATTAGCAACACTTAACTCTGTCTGGAATGCCAACAGCTTGCCAAATGAGCTTAACTTCACATACCTGTTGCTTGTTACAGTGAACAAAGTCTGACACTGATGCGACCAGATTCATACAAGCGACAGGAATACCAAGGAACTTCTGGTTATACGCCAGTTTGACTCCTTTGCAGACCTTCTCCAACAGTTTCACTGCTGTTGCTAGGCAAGCTCTCCTATAAGCCTCGGTGAAATGACTATAAACAAACAAAATTAAAGCATCAATGAACATATTACCCTCCATGTGGAAATTCAATTTCATCAACTGCACAGCAAAACAGTCAAAAGAATATGGAAAGAACAAAACACATGTATCTGTCTGTGTCTGTAACTTCATGCCTTTATGATAAACTTAGAAGAGCAAATCACCTGTATTTTTCTTCAATGAGATGTTCTTGGATATGTGAGAGAATGCTAGATACTTCCTGTAAAAAAAAGAAATGTATGAACATTTATTAATTTAATGAAATACAATACAAACCCCCCCCCCAAAAAAAAAAAAAAAATATATATATATATACTATATTTCTACTTCACCTCGAAGTTACTGTAGGAAATGTCATGAGGAACCTTGTCGGTTAAAACATGAAGTATGTCCAAAAGCTCAGTGTTAATGTTGTTGACAAACTCCATCATTCCATCAAATGACATCAAATACAAGCAGGAACGCACTAAAAATCCATCCACTTCCATCAAATGACTGTGGCTTTTCATCAAATTGACCAGTGCTCTGAAAACAGAAGAGTAGGTAAACATACTGTATGTAGAGCAATGTCCATTCAGTTCATGCAAGTAGAACTTTAGCAGAGGTAAGGGGGGGGTCTTACCTCTTATCTTGACTTGACATGTGTACTGTGTGACCTATTTCAAGGCCTTGCAAACCTGCCCAGGATGGGCCGTACTTTAAGTTTCCATGAGTTGGTACATCAAATGGCTTTGTGGTGCCTTTGAGGAGGTGGAGCAGTGGTAGTACCAAAATCCAATGGGGCATTCCTGCTGTCTTCACAACATTTATCAGATGTAACAGCTTTTCTGGAAGACTAAAGATTAAATTAAATAAAGATAAGTTTATAAGCATCTGAACAAAAAAATAGTTATTTCAGAATACTGATAAATATGACAACTGGAATGTTGAAAAGATGAGGTACCTACTTTTTGAGAATAGCGACATCCTGAGAAAACTCTGCCCAGTACTTGAGGAAATTTTCTTTGTCTTGCTTGGGCAAACAGAGCACATAGCAGAGTTTATGGAGCTCGCCATGATCTAGCTTGAACTGATACTTCCTCCATACATGAAGCATGATCACAGCTGCTTTCATGGGATCCTGCATGTAGAGCATCTTCCTATCTTCATCCTTCAACAACTGAGGGATTACTTTTGTCAGCATGAATTCCTTTAGCATCCTCCTCACCTAGGAAATGATACCAGAGACACAGAGAGTGTAAGTTGAGTTGACCATACCTGGATGTATCTTGACTTTGTACACAAAGGCTGTGAACTTACATCATCTTCCCCATAGCCTAATGAGTACCATTTCTTCTGTTTTTCTTCATACACAAAAGGTTCCCTATAAACCTGGAAGAACTGATCCAGCTGGATCAGAAAACTTCTCAAATTGGCATCAGTCCAGCTGCGCAGAAGATCAAATATGCCCTCCAGCATTATATTCCCTGCAATCTCTCTGCCTTGAATCAGACTCCTCTTCTGTTCTGGCCAGATTGTTTCTTTGAGGCGTTTGAGCACGTTCTTTGATGGTTCTGCACAAATGATGTCATCATATTGATGCCAGTCCCCTTTACAAAAAAGATACAACAGAAATTTAACTGTGTGTAACACAACTACATTATTATATAATAAGATGTCATTAGCATGCATGTAATACAATTAAAGCAGGACCAAGTCTAGGTTACATTACCGTTGTCACTGAGGAAGTGGGGTTTCACAAACAGACATCTGTTGGTTGTGTGGTGTGCAGAATCTAGTTTGTAGATGTACTCAAACTCATATGCCTTCTTTTTCTGCTTATAGACAACATATTTGTACGGTATCGACACAGACTCAGCTTCTTTTTTTGTTGCTGGCAGACTGCCCTCCACTAGAAAACCATGTTCACCAAGATCCCTGCATGAACAGGAAAAGAGATTTCAATATACGTTGTGTTAAATTATTCAATTAATTGGCAATTCTTTTAAGAATAAGTACCTGGTCACAGACAGCTCAACCATATCTTCTTCCCATTTCCCAATGGCGAACCCAGCTCTGATGAAGATACGGTCTTCGTTTGGATCAAATTTGAAATCCTTTGAGAGAACTGCATGGAAGTAAATGGTGAGTCTGTCATGTGCAGCAATGGTTTTGCTTCTGGTCACCCTGAAAATAAAAAAAAATAAATACAGATATAACAAATATAATGCACAGATGAAACAGGCAACTGTGATTTAAAACAAATATATCAAACCATCTGAGAGAATTTCATCACCTTTGGGGTGGTGGGGCAGCTGAGGTGCTGGATTCTTTGTTATCCTTATTATCGTCTTTGCTTCCCTTGTCAGTTTCTGAGGTTTGTGCTGCAGTCGACTTCTGCCCACTACCACACTGCTGAACCACCGTGGGCTCTACTGTCCCCTGTGGGTCCACACTGGAGCCTGTGCTGTCAGTCTGTACAAGTGGCATTAAATATGTCTGTCAAAAATACCCCATAAACTCTTTCTTTCCACATAAAAAGAATACAATGACACTTTCTGTTTGTCAATAATGATTGCTTTTCATAAATTTTACTCTGTTTAGTTACCTTTGTTGGTGTTTGAGAGCCACCAACTGCCTTTCGCTCATCTGCCGGAGTCTGCTTTTGTTTCTGGTCCTGCTGATTCTTTCCCTTCTGTTTGGTTTGTCCTGTCTGTTTCACATTCGACTCCACATTGGCATTCTGGTCCAGTGCAGGTTGTTTCATGTCGCCTATCTCTTTCTTGTTCTTTGAGTTCTTCTTGACAGTATTTTGCTCTTTAGCATTAGTGGCCTTTGCCCCTTTGCCTGTATCTGACTGAGAAGTCGTAGTCTTGCTGTCCTCAGGGACAGGCTGCTGAGTCGGAGTGTCAGTCGGTGCGGTGCTAAGTGTTTGATCCTGAGTTGATTTCGGTGCATTCCTCTCTCCCTCATCAGTGTTACGTGGAGTTTCCTCTGAGCTTTTTATCTCAACTCTGGCAGCAGTTGTTTCACCCTGAATGACTTGTGTGTCTTCAGATGCTGGAGCAGGAGAGTTAGCTGCTATGGAACTAGACTGGCTGTCCAGAGAGGAGGGTGCATCTTGGAGTGAGTCTGGTGTTACATCCATTGCATTATCTGAGCTTTCACTGTCAGAAGACTCTCTATCGCTCTTTGTCTTCTGCCCCTGGTTGTCTCCCAGGGAGACATGGGACAGGTCAGACTGGCTTTGGTCTTGGTCTGATAACAAGGTGCCATCTTTCTTCTTTTTGTTCTTCTTTTTCTTTTTTTTCTATGAAGAACAGAAGGTAGAGGATCAGTAAACCATAGTCAAACCATCTTACTGCTAATGTTTAATCTAAATATAAACTGGACATATTCTTACTGACAGATTAACAATTAATTTCAATGTATGTATTATTTTTTTTTTATTGATGCAAGTATATGATAGTTAGCATACTGTATAATTATTAGAGTTATTGAACTTGAAGCGTGTCATTTTTACTTTCATTTTCAAAGAAATGCCCCAGCCTTCACCAAAAGTCATAGTAAAGTTGATTCTACTGTCTTAAAGTGTTATTTGCAAAGTACATTACAGTCGCTAGATGGTGCTGTGATCACATGGATAAATTAGGTGTGAATACTCCAATATTCTAGCTAAATTTTTCTGTTAGAGACATCAGAATTTGACCCACTATCATGAAAACATGAGCTAACTAAGATTATTTGTATCACTGATTGACTACTTAAATTTACATTATTTGTTTTATATATTTTCATATTTAAATTAACAAAGTGTGTTATCTATCCTCAGAGAGGGTGACAGAGAGGGTAAAGTAGTGTACATGTATGTGAGTGTGTGTGTGTGTGTGTGTGTGTGTGTGTATTGGTTAAACACAGAAGGAGGACTGGCTCCTCAGTGTGTCTTTGTTTTATTCCTTGTTTTAATGGTGTGTATTAAGTATTTAATGGAACAACTCCAGCCTCTGTCCAAAAGGACGATAATAATTTTATAGCCTAGACAATAGCCAAAGGTCATCTCTTGGTCATCTAGAGACCAGCAATTAATCAGATTAGCAGGAACTTTATAACACAAAGGGAAATGGTGGGACTTGCCACAGTGGCACTTTTACTGTTGGGGAGTGTTAGATTGGCTTACGTATTGAAAAAAGTTCATTAAATCCCAGAGCAAGGCCATAAACATTTCCTTTGTAAGCTCACTGACCTGCAGTCTGTATGTCTGTGAAATGAGAGGACATGGGTGGTGTCCCCTGCAATGTTAACTAAAGGTATATAGAACAAACAGTAACATAATTTTCTAGTGATATGAAATAATAGAGCAGGATGATCTAACTTAACTCTTGCATAAACAATTTCAAAGTTGGTAGCTGCTGAAAAACACTAATAAAAAAAAATTGCAAAGGTTCGCATGAAGAGAAAACAGTGCAGTCATCAATGACGGATGTTCAGATGTTTTAAAAATACTCTAACAATAAAATACACATGCTTGAGAATTGAGCATTGAAAAATCATGAAATCACTATATGAAGCGCTCCAGGCTAAAAACTGACAACACAGTGACAGTAACACTCACCTTTTTCTTTGGGTTGCTGATGGTCTCATCATTCATCAGTCGTTTAGGGTTTTTATTGCTGTCCACAGGTGGACCGTCTTTCTGTGATGCTGATTTCTCAGCTGTGCCCTCCGAGTCTGCTACCAAGGGTTTGGGCTCATTTTTTGTATCTGGATTTAAAATATGTGGTATACAAATCAGACTGCATCCAGAGACGGGTGTAAAGAACTGTGACTAATAAAATGACTGATAACTACACAGCACTGTGAGCTCTAGGAGTTATCAGCAGTAGTGTATTGCTGTAGACTAATTTGCATTTCTGTTAAATCCAAATCACATCATGGAGCTTTTGAAAGATTTGAGGATGTATTTTTCACATGGGCTTTCAGATCTCAAATGTTATTTTACTCAGTGTGTAAAGATGCTTTTTGTTTAATCCCAACGTTTACTGTGTGCAAAACTGTGGATAGATAATGTAAAGATGCTGCCATCTTGTGGTAAAAGAATAACAGGGCTGCGTTTGAATAGTCAAAAAACACAACCTCCTATTACCTTGGTGGAAAACGTCATGAGGTCAAGAAAGACGTGAAGAAGAATTCATTAGGACTTAGAGAAAGACAACCGCTGTGTTCAGAGAATCTAACTGCACTTACACTAGGCTTTGTAATAATATGACATATAGATGTGATTGACGTGGGTCTGCGGTGAAACTGCAATGTTCAGAAGATGGACTATAAAAGAGTATCTTAGATACTTTTTTGTGTGTTGTTACCATGTTGAAGGCTATAAATAATGTGAACAACATGGTGAAAAATCTGACTTCATTATCATATAAGTCATATATCATATAACATATATCATATAAGTTTGGAATTTAAAATTAAAAAAAGAACATTCACACTAGGACTTGACGACCACTTTATTATTATTATTATTTTTATGTCAAGTACTTTGATTTGGCTTTAACGGGCACTATATGAGTCATTTATGTAGGCTCATGTCAGTAAAGCTCATTTGCCTCCAAATTATATTCTGAATGCTTTATTAATAAACATTTTATACACTGTGTGGACCTCATTAGTCAAAAGTATAATATTAAACCACATTTCTAAACTGATCAACTTACCCTGTGTGTTTGTAGGTTGGACAGACAGCTTCATGCCGCACTCACTGCAGAACTTTGCTGTCTTTTCCAGAATAACATGATTACAACCTGAGCACTTCATCTTCACACTTCAGTGATCTCTGCAAAATAAACAAACAAACAAGCTTAACTGGAATTTGCATTAAGGTCCCACCCTGTAGAAGATTCCTTTCACTTTCAATTATGCCAAATGAGGCCTCATGACACAGACACGGTGTTCAGCTCTGCAAAACATTCGCCCGGCGCAAAGCTGTTTCATTTCAAAGCCTTTCATTTGGACTTTGAGCAGACTTACTCAGCAAATAAACATTTTGTCCAGTGACTGAATGGAAATAACAATGTGAGCCACTGCACACCTACCTTCAGTCCTGCTAACAAATAATAAACTCACTTCAGCCAAAGAGGGGAAAAAAAACTAAGAGGTCTCACTGCGCACAAATAATATATTACATACATTATATATTAATACTCTATAGACAAGATAACGCTGATATAAACTAGTTACAAGAAGAAAAATCCAATTACCTTTCTGTCAAAAAAATAAGAGGTGGTAGACAATCCTACAGTAGTTACTGTTAAAAAGGTGTAACGTGTAAAATCATATTGTAAAACAAACATAATGCAAGTCATGCTCGCAATGTCAAATCACACATTTTCAAACTTGAGTTGTATGTGTTTTGATGGTATGGATGAAGAGTGTAACATTTATCACCATGGATTATGTTATTTGTTAGGAATTACTAATTACTCTTTAACACCTCTCACCTTTTATAGGACAACTCGTCACTAATCACTGCTGTGAGCTCTCTTTGCCGAAACACTCAGGACTTGTGTTACATAATTAGCATGCACAGAAAGCAGTGTTGTGACTGAGTTTTTGGCACTTTGTCCAGACATGTTTTTGTGTATGTTTTGTCTCACGTTGGTCCTAGTGATGGGAAGTTCGGCTCTTTTTAGTGAGCCAGATCATTTGACTCAGCTCACCAAGAAGAGCCGGCTCTTTCGGCTCCCAAAGGACTCTTCATTTTACCACTTATACCTTTCATAATTCAGCCAAATTTAGCGCGGGTTTGACTGATAATTTATGTGTACACATATATCACTTCAATTATTCAATATATCCTTTGTACTGAAGTATTCGAAAGTAAAAATTGCTTTCGAGCTCTTTGAACCGGCTCGTTCGCAACTGACACATCACTAGTTGGTCCATCAGAGCCAGTACAGAGACACATTTGATTCTGTGTTTAGATGTTAAAAGTTTGACATCTAATTTTCTCTCTATTGTTATAAAACACTTTATTTACTTTATTATTACTACAGAAAAATGCAAAAAAAAATGCAGGATATTGGTTTAGAAGTGTGCTTAATTATTTCGAAAAAAAAGCAGTTTATTTGTGCTCCAAATTTGTAACACTTGTAAAACAACATTATACCATGAACACAACGTAAATCATAACTATGTGTGGTAATGTTAGTGAGCATGAAAAACTGTAGACAAGCACTAAAGGAAGAGAGTTTTTCATGGAGTTAGTCCTTTTCTCAAAGAAATGATCTTTGGCTCATACGTCACGTCCTGCTTCGACTGCAGCCGAAATTTGACAACAGCAAATATGCGTATGATAACGAAATAAACACACAGTGCCTACCATTATCATTGCTACATGTACGACACGTTTATCAGCATCTCTGTGTCACACCAAATAAGTCACCTTGCTACAAGTTAGCAGCGAGTTAGCTCACTAGCTCATTGACGGTCCGTGCGTTGGCTAACATTAGCTGCGTGCTCCTTGTCTCACTTCAGATAAACAACTATAAAATGTGCAAGTGCAAGGACAGGTGTCAATAAAACGACATTTAAACCCAGTTTGAGCCAGACTTACTCATACGTATCCTGTAGCAGAGAGGTCTGATAGCTACTGACGCTAATAGGGAGGATTAGTTTATTCCTAGTTTGTCATAACGTTGACGTCTGACGCCTTTTATCACCTTAAAACTGCAAAACAAACCTACCTGAGCTGACTGCGACCCTTTTCTTCTGTTTCACAGAAGCGAAAGCACAGGAGTCATCTCTGCTGGATGTGCTGTACCGGCAAAGAGGCTCATGACTGACCTGGGGCTGTCATTTCATTTCCGCATGTCCTGGAAAGTTTCGTTTTGTCAGAAATGGGCGTCTGCTAATAAACTTAACTTTCTCAATGACTCGTGGGTATTTTTCTAGACTGTTGATGACGTGCATGCACAGGTGTGAAAACAAACTAATTAGGACACTCTGTACTGTAAGCAAGCACCTCATCAACCTCCTCTAATGACATGTTTTAAGTGATTTATTAGTACTCTTTATCACAAGAGCCTATCTGTTATGGCACAATTCAAGAAAATGATTATAATGAAAATATGACAAAAGCTTATTATGGTTCTGCATTTCTGATTTTGTACAGTAATTAAAGCTGGGTGACATGCACTGTATGCAGCATGTTACAGGTTAAGCTGCTGGTCGCACTGAGGTTGTGATCACCCCTGGAAATGGAGTCATGGTCCACATGGTGCATTAGAGTGATTTAGTTACACATTTATGGATTATGATATTTTGCTTTGTATTATTTTTTGTTATGAGACATTTTTTCTGTTTGCTACAGAGAAGCTGTCATAAAACATGGTTCATAACGTTTCTAAGTCCATATACTCTCCTTTAATGAAGACTAACATGGTCACGCCATATGTTTTTTAGAGACAAGTACATTTATTCTTACATAACATTACATTTTATTCAAATCATGCATGCAGGTGCTATCACTGATTAGTTATATGGTGACAAAACATGCAGGCCCTCAGAAAAATATTCTGCTTGTTTCTGTATTTTACTTTCTCTTCGAGTTTGAGCAAGGGTACACCCAGTTAGTCGTTTTTCAGTGGCCAATACAGGTCATTTGTGGTTTCTGTTTTTGTACTGTAATTAGAGCTGGGTGACATACATACATACACTGTATGCAGCATATTACAGTTTAAGATGCTGGTTGCATTGAGGTTGTGATCACCCCTGGAAAGCATGACTGGCTGATAAGGGGTCATGGTCCACATGGTGCATTAGAGTGATTCAGTTACACAGTTACGGACTGTGATATTTTGTATTATTATTATTATTATTATTATTATTATTATTATTATCATCATTATTATAAATCCATTATCTATCCATACCTATACCAGGTGACTTAGGGCGAGAGGCCTGGACAAGTCACCAGCTCATCGCAGGGCACATATAGACAAACAGCCAGATTCACACCTACTGACAATTTGGAGTCACCAATTCACTTATTAAGTGCATGTCTTTGGACTGTGGGAGGAAGCCAGAGTCCCCTGAGAGAACTCACGCAGACATGGGGAGGACGTGCAAACTCCACACAGAAAGGCCCCAGCCGAGGTTCAAACCAGGAACCTTCTTGCTGTGAGACGCTGCTTATATGGTGACAAAACATGCAGGTCATCAGAAAAACATGTCAGTTTGTGGCTGCATTTTACTTTCTCTTTGATTTTGAGCAAGGGTACATCCAGTTAGTCGTTTTTCAGTGGCCAGTGCAGGTAATTCCCCCATGATGTGCTCAAGAATGAAGATAAGATAAGAAGCAAGAAAAACAGGCCTTGCCCTAGATCAATATAAGGCTAAATAATCAACAAATAATCCACAGTGAAAGAAAAATAAAACAATGGCTGAACACATTAAGTATTTTACATGTCACAAAGACCAAAAACTGATCTTTAAGCATGTTTTTAGCTCATATAATGCTCTGCTACTACTATTACTACTGTGTGTTGTGTTTTCTGTAAAAAATCTGCTCTTAAATGAGATCCACACTGTCCTTCTCCTGTAAATTCTCAGTAAAGCAAAACCTGCGAGTGTTTATTATTAAACTAAGCATCCTGTAATGCTAGTCTAATGACCTTTTATCCTGTTATAAGCAGTTCCTCTTTACAGCTCTCACATGACACCCACACCCGCATTAGCATTAGAGCAAAGGTGGCTCAACTCCTAACTTGTCTTAGGATGCTATGCTCTTAAACTGTCAGCAGAGAGCAGAATAACCTGAGATTTGAACAAGCTTTAATATCAATGTGCCATGGAGTGCAGGGACTCTGTACAAAAGTATTTCACATGCGGACACACTGTTCATCAGAAAAAAACGTTATCTTGCTGAAACACCCAAGATTGGTGTTTCAGTTTCATTTTGAGTGGGTATGTTACCATGGTAACTTGGACTGCACTGCCAGGTCAGGAGTGTGTTACATTTAGGCTGTCAAATCCAAAGGTATTGAAACCTGACTTCACAATGCAGCATCCTGACACAGAATTAGAGCTGTCGCTTTATAGCAAAAAAAAAAAAAAAAAAAAAATTCACATAACATATTCTGAAAAACCTTCACGCACAAGTCAAGATAAAATAAAACTCTATATATAACAGAAAGAGGAAGTGTTTGCAGGGTTGTTTATTGTCTCAGATACATAAACAAGGAACATGTCAGCTTACACTGAGTGGCATGTAACTTGCGTGGGTTAATAGTGATGAATGTTTGCATAGTAAACGTGCAGATGAATTGTTTCACTCACACCCACCACTAAAGCCCTGGAGGACAACTAGGCAGACATTGTGAAAAGGAAATCTTTAAAATTACATTGTGAAAGAAAAGAGTACTGAACGTTAATGACAGTCATGACTAAAATTGTTTTACATTCAGTCTAAGTGCAATTTTCCCTTTTCACTGTTTCATTATACTTTATTGTGTTTTTGCTTTGCTCTCATTTATCCAATTTAATAGTTTGTACCTGACATAAATGTCTGTATTTAATGTCTTCCACATATTTCCAGCCTGTCGACACCTGTTGCAATTGTCTGTAGCCTACGTTGGCTATATAATTAGTAAGCTACTCTTGGGAACCTCACGAACTATACAGAAAGCAAATGAATTTTTACACCGTGCCAAAACCACAAAACAAGAGCATCTATGATTTGTAAAACACTGAGCACCAGAAAGCAACCTAACAGCCTGTTGGTGCACGTTTGATCCAGAGTCATAATGAAAGAAACTGATGAAAGAGATATTTCTGATCATTTTGAAAGACTGTAAATGTGTCAGTCGGGTCTGAGCGTCACAGTCGCTTGTGTTGAATCAAGCACAAGGAGAAAATTAAATGGCACTCTCTACACTAAAGAAGTTTTTATGGATTCTGAATGTGCAGCTAACAACATCATTGCAACTGTAGAAATGATGCATGTCAAAACATTTATTCCCTGACCAGCATGTTTAACAAAATTTCCCATTAGATTATGTTTTGATGCCTCAATGTGCGTCACCTTTACAGATAGAATGAACATAACACAATACGAGACTGGAGGCTGACGGCACATTTTATTTCTCATGTTCCAAAAGTCAGTTTCAGACCACCTATTTTCTTAATTTCTATTGAAGTTTCTGTTTATTTATATCTTCAGTTCAATGTGTTGACAGCTGCCCTAGGTAAACATTCAGTTTGGGAGACTTTTCTTGTCATAACTATTATTGTTAAAGGGAACATGTGTGTTGTTTTTGGTATTTTCACACATTTACTTCATCTTCACTGCAATCCATATCCAGTATATAGTAATTTACAGTAATTTTATGTAAAACATAATACAAAATACAACATATTTACACCTATTGTTTCCAAACAGTGGGTCTTTGTTGTCAAATCAGAGAGTCTCAATATATGAAGGGCTCCACTGTTGGTTCCTGCAAAATGTTTTAAAAAAACATGTTTGCAGTTAAAATGTCTTACGCAAACCATTACTGACAAAATGTGTAAGCTCTTGTTGAGCCTTACCTGCACACTGTGCTGTAAATCACACTTTCGTCATCATGATGGGAGTCCATCTGCTGCTCCCTGCACGTGATACAGTTGATGAATACATGTGCAATAAAAACAATTATTTGAAAAATAGGTAACAGTTGTAAAAATAAAATATATCTCACGTGTTTGACTTTCCCTTGGTGTGAAAGTCAACAGTTGTGTAGATGACTTCTGGTGTCGCTCCCTCACATTGGCTTCTCTCTTGTGATTGGTTATTGTCAAAAACAGGCCAGTTGGCATACACTGTGTTCTGAATATAAAAACACATGACAATTTAGTGCAGAACATCTAACTAGGATGAGCATTTAAGTTGCTTCTGTTGACCTGTGTAACATGTTTGCAGACAACCTCAGCACAACTAACATGTATACAGTATGTAATCAATATGTCACCCAGCTTTAGTTCACATCCAGAATCAGAAACACATTACAAGGATAATAAACTTTCAATACTCAATATAATGATACTGCCACCTGTATGTCCTCCTCACAGTCGGTCTCTAGTGCTCTTGTATTTTTTTTGTTGAGTCTGAAACACATACTTTGGAAGATCATCACATGATAGTTTTATATGAAATATAATAGTGATATAGTGTAAATATAGATTACCTTGTGATGGCAATAACAGTGGTCACAATCAGAAGCACAGCAACAGTTGGAATGAGTAGTAGACCTCTGTTAAATGGTTCTGGTGTAATATAGGTATTGTGTTAATGTTGTGAGAGGTCAAGAAATCCTCAAATCTAAGTCAAAATATGTGAAACAACATAAGGTACTCTAAACTTTTATGATCCTCAAACAATCGAATCTATGGCATGATAAAGTTCCCTCAATGGTGCACCTTTAGTGGAGAAAACTGGACCCTATAGCGCGCCTTTTCAGTGGAGAAAATGTGATACTGGACCCTCGAGGGTGCCCTTCCAGTGGAGAAAACTGGACACAGGTCCCTCTAGAGCAGGGATGTCCAAAGTCTCGGTCCGCAGTCAGATTTCATGCAGCCCGAAGCTTCATTTTTATAATATATGATTTATGGTTTGCTACGATTGTCAGATACTGTATGGCTGCAAGATTTGGCTTTTTTTGGTTGACATAACGAAGCATTCGAATGTGCTAAAAGTTAACCTCTGAGGACATAACTGCTGGTGTTATGTATCTGTAGATGTAACACAAAATATTACTTTCTGAATGATTTTGTGAAAGAGCAAGAGTGATACATTTTAAACTTAAATGTTAACAGACTTTGCATTACTCATAATAAGTCATGTTTAGAATGAACATGAGGTTCAGTTGTATCAACTTCATGCAAGTTTAATGTATTCCATACAATTTATTCTTTGTTATTTGACTTCAGATGTGAAAGAAAGGAAGAACTGGTTTTTAGATTTGTTCATGTCTGATTGGCTTAGATTTGGTGACATTGTCATTTTTTTTAAAAAAAAAGATAATTGTGACAATGAAAACAAAATTGTTACAGAACAGCGCATTTGCATGTAACTTTTATTGGTGATTTTTTCATTTTTAAAATGTTAGTATTGGCCACCGGGCATCTTCACATTGTCAAATGTGGCCCTCTTTAAAAAACACCCCTGCTCTAGAGTGCCCCTTAACTGGAGAAAACTGGATACAGGAGCCTGGAGGATGCCCCTCCAGTGGAGAAAATGTGATACAGGACCTTCTATGATGCCTGTCCAGTGGAGAAAACTGGACACAGGGAAATTGTGATGCAGTGCCTTCTAGGTTGCCCTATGTGCTAAAAAAAAAAAAAAAAAAGGGGCGGGGAGGCTTCATAATAAATGCATCACCACTTTCTGCGCTAATGCCCCACTGCATGCAGCTACTGCGAGAGTCCGCCACTGCTAAGACTAGTAATATGAGCATGTAAATAAACTTACCTTTAATCTTTACAATCACAGTTGAGTTTTGACTTCCATGTTTGTTGGTGGCACTGCAGAAATACTGGCCTCCATCACTAGAGGAGATCACAGGCTGGTGCCCGACATCTATTAAATGATCATTTTCATCTATTTTAAACCAAGTATAATTCTCTACGGGGGGGTTTGCATCGCTGGTGCAGATCAGTTTGAAGTAGCTGCTGGCGTCCACCTCCATCGATGGTATGATAGACCCTGATGTGTTCTTTGGGCCATCTGAAAGAAAACTGGAGCTGTTAACTGCCATAAACCATCAAAAATCATGTGGCAAATCACTAATTTATTATCTTGGAATTTGAGTGACTGCGTTGTTCACGTTAAGAGGGTTATTTACAAAGATTTATTTTCGTTATCTATATTTTGCCATTTTCATTTATTTCATCTCATGTCCTGTACTTACATTCAACATCAATATTTATGACTCCTGAAGTTGTTGCTCTTTGTGTCTTTAGAGAACAAGTGTAGTTTCCAGTGTTTGTGGAGGATATGTTGCTAAAATAAAGTACAGGTCCTTCATGTATGGGTTCTCCGTTCTTTAACCAGGTGAAAATAGATGAAAGGTGACCGCCATCACAGCTGTTTATGCAGGTCAGATTCACAGAGTCGCCTTCCTTCAATGATCTGCTCCCACTGAGTTTTGTCAAAGAAACTTTCAAATCTAGAAGAGCAAATTATTGTTGAAGTATCAACTCTCAACTTTTACAACTATATTTATGAAAAAGACAGAGGAAACTTACCAACAACCTTTAACGTTGAGCCATATATACCAGTCATTTTTCCTTTGTCAGTTATAAATCTGAAGGCATATTTTCCTGTATCTTTATTCTCTACTTGGTGTATTAAGAAGGAACAATTGTGTTCTTTGTCACCAACATACTGAAATCTTGAGATAGTATTTTTCCTTGTACTGTTAAATAGGAAAGGACCGTCATAAATATTATACTTTTCATGACCCCACATGACTTCTTTCACTTTATGCTCATTAGGATAGTGAAATGAACAAGGAATGAAAACAGACGAGCCTTTCACTGCACAGATATGTTCCAGGTGATATTTCACAGTCATCTGTCTGCAAAGAGCACCTGAAACGAATGCAGTGACATGTCAATCATTTCATCCTTTTAATATTACCTTAAATGAGCTTTAAATGTTGTACTTACCAGACAGAAACAGTAGCACCAGTGTCCATGTCAGGTTTCTCGGCCCAACACACATGTTGAAACGCTTTCCATGTATTCACAAAGCTCCCATTTGGTCTTAAAGCTTAAAGTGTCTTCTCTCTTCTCCCTCCAATGAATAACACTTCCTGTATGGTTTAGTAAAGTTATCTTATTTTCAACCCCTGAAATGAGGTCATACAAACCACAGAAACAATGCACAGCCTAAATTTGAATGTGAACAGTATACATATGAAACCAGGCCCTGCATAGAGGAAATATGTCACATTTAACCCATGCTGTTGCTTTCTTGTGGGAAAAGCACAGAGGTACTGTGACATTGTGATTTTTTAATACCATTAGACAGTACTGACCAAGTGATTGTAATGATGAAGTAATGATTGTACTCATTTGTTGAGCACTCTTTAGCTTATTTATGTTTAACGTGTACATTTTATATACTGTATTAGCGCAAAACAAAATCAGCTTTTAAAGGGGAACTCCACCAATTTTACACATCAAAGTGCATTCAGAGGTCTTTATGATTTACTGCATGTTTGTCCCTAGTGATGTCACTTGAGTCAGTGTCTGTTGGAGCTGAAGACTACATATTTGAAAAAAAAACTAAAAAAAAAACTGGAGGTGCTGAGTTAGAAAGAAGCAACCTCAGACCTCTAAAGTCTGCTTTTCATCTTTGCTTGAGGCTAGCAGCTCAGAGCTACATCAGCCACTACTAGCATAACACACCCTAATCTCTGCTGTGGTTCTGCTGCATCAATTCTAATCTTTTGATCTTTTAACTGTCCATCATGAGTTTGACTGTTATAAGATGTGTTATGTTAAATCAGTGCTAAAGATCTAAAGGTAGATCGATAGAAACAAGTAAAGTCACTTGATTCTCTTGTAACATTTTGTTGATGAATGAATGTTTATGGTCTCAAGTATTGCACAGTTTTTCCAGGGAAGACTTGCATGCATGACTCAGAGGTATGTATTATGTGTTGGGTGGACCTGGTAAGTTCATCTTCTCTGATATTTTGGCACATCAAGACCACTGGACAGCTGTGAGTAAATTCCTTTTACTGTTGAACTACTGTGAAATGTTTCTGTTTTACTCGTATTTGTCCATATAGTTTGTACCTCACATCATTATTTATTTGACACATTTACAATTTGTACAGCCTGTTGAACTGGTTGCAATTGTTGGTAGCCTAGGTTGGGGACATAATTTTAGGCAACTAAAGACTACAGAATGCCAGTTAACTTTCAAAGTACCAAAACCACAAAACAGGAGTGTATGTGATTTAAAAACACTGAGCACTAGAGAGTTAACTTAACAGCCAGTGGGTGCAAGCACATTCACACACATCTGACCCAGAAGCATGATGAAAGAAATGCAAAAACATGCCCGAAAAAGATAACTCTTGAGATAGGTTTTATCATTTGTAATTTCCCATGTTTCCAGCAGACTTCAACCCCCTGAAACACAAAGTGAGGCAGAAACAAGACAGGATGTCATCTGAAAATGTGTCATTGTGGGTCTCTTGTATTGAATCATATTGAGAACAATAAAAGTGGCACACTTTGCACTGTAAAAGTGTTATACCATCATTGGAACAGTGGGAAGATGATAAACAAAACAGGTATTCTCTGACAAGATTAAATTATGTTTTGAGGCCAAGATATGCATCACCTTTGTGTCTTTTCTTTTCAGATACAATTCTAAGTTTGAAGGGGAAGATGCATTCCATTATGTACTTTCTTTCTTGTTTTTTGTTTTTAGATTACAATATTTATCTTTACTGCAATGCATGTGCAGTACCGTAGATAAAAACAAAAAAAGGTCAAATTAATAGCTTCAAAACATTCTGTATCACTGCAAAACAGCATGTTTGTTGTCAAATTAAGGGTGTAACGGTTGGTTTCTGTGTTTAACAAATAATTGTTCATTAAATGTGTTTTATTTCCAGAACTTTACCTGCACACTGTGCTGTAAATTACATCTTCATCACCATGGGAGCCCATCTGCTACTCCCTGCAGGTGATACGCTTAATCAGTACATGTGCCTCCAGTGAAACAAATGTGACAAAAATGGAGAACAACTACAAAAACGTCCCATGCTTTTTTTTGTCGTTGTTGCATAGATGAGTTCAGTTGTTGTTTACAGCGATTTCCCTCTTGTGATTGGTTATAGTCACAGATTGTATCGTATTGTATTGTTGATAGAGTATTTTATCCTGAAGATTAATCACAAGATGAATTAGTGTAGAACTGTAGAACAATGTGACTCCTCTACATGTTTGTTCTAATTTTTCAATCACATAACAAAAACAATCTGTGTTCTTTTATCTGATGCCGATCGCTTATCTGTTATTTAGCAGAGACTTTGGTTGTGGGTTTGACTTGCCTTTCCCCTGCTTAACTCAGCTGCAAACAACATTCTTGCAACAGACAGCCCTCCTTGTGATACAGACTAGATGTGTATATCATGAATGCCACAAAAAGTAAGACTACAGAAGAACAAGAGCTGGAAAGACGAGTGACTGACAGAAATATGTCCTCCTCACAGTCTGCAGTTGGTGACCACTTCCTTTTTCTGTTAAGTCTAAAACAGAAAAACAGAATCATGACATGATCATTGGCAATAGATATAAAATATAATATGCATTAGCAGATCCCTGAGCAGTGCTTTTATAATTAATTAAGTACATTTACTGGAGCACAGTACTTTTTGTTTTGTGTTTTACTTGAGTGTTTCCATTAAATGCTATCTTATTCTTCTACTCCACTACAATTCAGAGAAAAACATTTTTACTCCACTACATATACTTATATATTTTTCAGATTAGGATTTGACATAAAATCGCATTAGTGTTTAAAAAGTACAATAAATAGTTTAATATTTAAATAGCGGTTCCCAGTGTTTAAAGTTTGTTAGTCTAGTTAGGGTCTGTAGCAACCAATAATGTAATAACGTCCAATAATGTAATCATTTTGGCCATTTTGAATGTAATAAAGCCAATAATGTAATAAAATGCGATAATGTAATAACATGCCAATAATGTAATAACATGCCGATAATGTAATAACTTAGTAATAACTAGACTGATGACACTTTTTCATCTAACACTGAGCAAACACATGTAGGTCACATGACCACTGCTCTCTTCCTTAATTCTTGCACATTCCACTAAGTGATCTAACTACCATATACACTTCACAGTAATGAATTAAATAATATTCCTCCATACATGACATTATGAATTTACATGTCTAAGCAAATGAACAATAGTCTAAATAAAAATTTTGTACAACAAATAATTTTCATATTGGCTCTTACAACCATAATTAAGGAGTACGTACCCTTGATGAATGAATATGACGACTATGCCATCCACTATATCTATTTTTGATGAGCAAACTGCACAAAAACTGCAAAATAATCTTTTATTTCCAAGAAATGCAGTCCTATTTATGTATTATTACATAATCGGATAACATTTTTTTTTTTTATGCTACGCCAATGACACAATAACTTATTACATAATTGGCAAAATGTTATTACGTTATTGGCTCAAAAACTTTATTACATTATTGGCATGTTATTATGTTACTGGCTTTATTACATTTAAAATGGCCCAAATTATTACGTTATTGGCAGGTATTACATTATTGGACTTTATTACATTATCGGTTGCTACAGGGTCCTTTGTCACATTTCATTTCCCAAAAGAGACCCCTCTAAACTCTATATTTATTATTATTTGGAGTTAAAGATATAATATTTCACAAAAAATGCAAAGACGAGAGCATGAAAACAGATTTGTGTATCTGTACTTTTTTCTTCTTTCTTCTTCCCTTAATTATCTCACGACGACCAACCAGACTTATCTTGTGACCATTTGAAGCACAGAGATTACAAGCAAGATTACAACAGTATATAAAGTATCTCAAACTAATTCCAACTCAAACTGCTACAACAGTAAACAGTACTTTTGATACTTCAACTACATTTCATTTCATTGATCTTTTTTTTTTATCTAAATGGGATTTTGAATGCATGACTTTGACTTGTGATGATTTTACATTGAGGTATTGGTAGTTTTACTTAAGTAAAAGATCTTCTACCATCACTTATTTCTTTGTATTTTATGCTTCTGTCACAACAAGCCATGTTTAAGGTGCTTTCTGTCACGGTGGCGGCTGTGGCATAGCAATAGTAGAGGAGTAGGGTGTCCAGTAATCAGATAATTGGTAGTTCAATTCCCGGCAGTAACAACAGTAGAAGTGGTAGCTCAGTAATAGTGGTGACAGCGGAAGCAGCTCAGTATAGCAGGGTGTTCTGTGTTCCCAGCAGTAGTAAAGTAGGAGTTTCAATACTTCTACTTTTGCTACTACAGAGAATCTATGAATCACCACCGAACATCTGATTACTGGACGCCCGCTCTACCTCTTGAAGCACAACCAGTACTACTACTCGGCCACAGCTTCTACTGCTACCGCTGGTGAGCCACAGCAACAGTAGAAGTAGTGGCAGCAGCCCTGGCTCAGTAGTAGCAGTAGTAGTAGAAGAAGTGGTTCAGTAGTACCTGTTGTTGTATGACATGGAATATGTAACATTGCTGTCTCTGACATGTTGCTTAAATAAAGTACAGGGTTCTCTGTTCTTTATGACTTTTCTTGAATAGCTGCCTGAAATGAAATGACCCTTGAAACAATGAGAATTGACATGACCCCACATGACTCTCTTCACTCTCAGCTCGTCAGGATAGTGAAACGAACTAGGAACGACAACAGATGAGCCTTTCACTGCACAGATACGTTGCTGTTGATAATCCACATTCCATGAATTGCAGAAAACATCTGAAAAAGATGGATTCATTTATATCCTTTAAGATTGTAATATAAAACATTAAATGTCGTGTCAGTGTCATACTTAAAAGTCAGAAACAGAGGCATCAGTGTCCATGTCGTGTTTCTGAGCATGTTTCCACTAACAGTTAAGTCAAATCATCATGGTTGTCGAAATGTTGTTTCTACTTAAAATATACAGTGGATTTCTTTTCTTTGTTTGTTTGTGTGCAGCTTCCTGCAATTACAAAATAAATGATTTTTTAGGTCACCAAAACAGAGTTTCCAGCCTGTGAATTCAGGTCACATACACCACAGAGTCAACTCGCTTCAGCTTTTTCTATTCGGATGTGACAGCAAACCAGCCCTTCTACACAGAAATCTTGCCCTGTGCCAGTCTGATGGTGCTTTGTTGTGGCTGAAGCTACAGTAATAGCAGAACTGGCACGATGAGACAATGTGCAGATCAAGTGTTTGAGCAGTTTGTATGTTTGATAGCGGCTGGTGAGGGGAAAAAAATGTCCAATGTCACTATTTGGTGTCACACAAGAAGACGAGGGAAAACATTTTAAGATTAAATTTGGACTTACAGTTTTGAAAAGTTTCATTCTAGAGAATTTTAATGTGAAATACTGTACCAAATAATGATATGAGCACAAGACAAGCTGATGCCATCATTGTGTAAAATAATTTAACCAAGTGAATACAAAGGATAGCATAAGAGCTTGTCTTTTTTTCATTGTGTCACTTGCCTCTTAATAACACTTTTCTAATCAACGTGAATCTGAAAAAAAAAAATGGCTCAAGAGTTATTTAATTTAATTCTAAACATCAAACTGTGTCAGTTAAACCTGCCTTATTCTGTCATAGTTAATTTCAGGACAATAAATGCATGGATCAGACCTTCACTGCCATATTTCATAATTGCTTTTAGAAAAATAAGATTTTATGGCAGAATTTGATGAAGATAAACAGATATGTCAAACAAAGCTCGCGGGGGGGAGTGGGTTTGTGTGAGTCACCCACTCCTGGAAATTGGGAGGATGATCACGGGGTCCCTATAAGTAGACCCTGAAAACGAGGACACAAGCAGCGAGCGGTGACAACGACGAGGACCAGTCGCTTAAGTGTGAGGGATCAGGATCAAGCTTCAGTAGCCTACTCGACATGGAGATGTTCGGTAAACTCGTGTTCCCCGTCGTGATAATCTCCGTGCTGGTCGCTTGCAGTCCGACAGAGGCATGGTACAAACAGGTGGCCGGGCCAAGCTACTACTCGGTGGGAAGAGCGTCCGGTTTGCTGTCCGGTATCCGGAGGTCTCCGTATGTCAGGAGAGCCGAGCCGGACCCGTCAGACAGCGGAGAGTCTGCAAGCAACAGCTTGTTTTCTGATTTAACTGCGCATAATTTCATCCTGAAGTCGATGGTCAGTGCTCATCTATTTTATCAACGCATTACCGTTTGGATGGGGTTGCCATTACGCATTACGCATGAGCGCAAAAGTGCATTATCTGCATTTAAAAGTTGTATTGCTCATTTTTTCTGAAAATTACAAAACATTAACCTTCTTAAAATTACTTTAAGAACATTTTATATTTTGAACTTAAGATGAATGTTGCACAATTATACTCAATAGTGATCTTACAATGAGCTCTTTCTATAGTTTGTTGCATTCTTAACGTCTGGTTACATTTTACAAGATTTTACAATCTTTTTTATAGCATTGCAGCACCACTTAAATACAGGAAATAGTAAAGAAAGCGGATTTGTAACAACAATAACGGTCTTGAATTCTTATTTTTATACCGTTACTTAAACATAAGTAATTAACAGTATCAACTGAAAATATAACTTTCAAAATTAGTAGCAAAATGTAAAAAAAAAAATGTTTAAAAATGTAAATGTAAAATGTAAAAAATATTATTGCACCTGCCAATTATCCATTATATTAATGTGTTTTTTTTTTTTCTTTTTTTTACTGATGATGCATTATGTATGCTTTAATGCTGTGGAGGTCGATATCATGCTTTGTACATGTAAAATCTTAATCTGCAGAGCTACCAGTAAGTACAACCGTGAAGAACAAGGTGCAGGATTTCCCTCGTAAATGGAGTAGTGTAGTAGAGTAGTGGAGTGGAGTAAAATAAAGTAGCATACAAAGGAAACACTGAGGCACTTTTAGTTATTACATGACAGGAGATAAAAAAACTGTTGAGATGAAGTCCATAAACTCAGTATTGATTCTCTGCATTGATATTTGTTGGGATATCACACTGTGTGATACAAGTGCACAGAAACTAGTCTAACTGCATCATTTGTCTGCTTCTCTCCAAACAGCCTGTTTGTATCAAAGACATTACACCAAACCTGCAGAGCTGCGAACTCTTCCCGGAACTCAAAGGTTTATTTAAGTGCAAAGCAGACATCTTCCTCTCTCTGGACTCATCAGACTGTGCAGGAGACTGAGCAATAAAGCCGACAGCTGGGCTGGATGATTTAAAAACTCTACAACTTCAAGTTTAACACTTGTGTTGCACTAGATGGAAGATATGCTACTTTTCATTTATCATTTCATTTATGTATTTATTGATTTTATGATGAACCTGTCTTAAAGCTTTAAACTGTAAAAGTAATGTATGACTGTATATATTTGAGTTTTCATTAATAAATGAATCATATCGCAGCCCCTTGTTCTGATCTACACCGGCTATAATTACATCATCTGCTGTATTTTTTGGATAAACATGCAACTTGCACTTGAAGTAAACTCAGTTTTGATTTTTAAAAATCAATCATTTAAACCAGGAAAAAAAGGTGCATTTTATTTTTCCCCGAGTTGTAATAAACATGCATGTTGAACATCTTGTGATTTTATTCTAACTGAAGAATAAAACCTGAATGGGTACCTATTCTTTCAAGTGGAAGAGATATAATGAACAGCATAAAAAGGACAAGGCATGCTTATAAATAAATATTTTATTAAAAATATTTTAAAATAAACTGGGGAAAATGCAGCTTAAATAACCTTAATATTAAATAAACACATTTACCCACACAAATACAGTGATAAAAATGAATGTGTCAGTGCTGAATGACTTAAAAATACAATGTACACCAATCTTCAGGAGACGTTTACAGCAGCTGGACAGCTGCTAGGTTCTCCTTGATGATCTGATCTATGACCATGTGGAGGACCACCTGTATGTTAGCAGTGTCAGTGGCGGTGGTGAAGTGGTGGTACACAGGCTTGTCGGGACTGCTGTTACATGACGAGAACATTGCAGTAATGTGGTGGGCTGCAGCATCCACGTCACCATCTGCTCCTGGATGGGAACGAAGGAATAAAAAAAAAAATGAATAAAAATCTGGAGTCTAATTCATTAAATATTCATAAAACAAGACTGGTTTCTGGTGAGAATCTGGACAAGTTTTCCATCTCAATACACAAAACATGAGGCAGTTTGCTTCTCAGTTGCTGTGAACGAGTCTGAAATATGTATGACCATGATTTGGCCAGAATCAATGATATCCATAAAAACAGAGGACTGGATGTCCATACTGTGACAATCTCTGGCTAGAAGGAATTCTGATTACCCAGCAGACAGGAAGGGGGCACTGAACCATCCAGCAAAAAGAGGGGAAGAGACACACATGCATACAATTCCTTGAGGAATTTAAGATTTAAACACACAATACCTCCAAGTTCAGAATGGTCAACTCTTGAAGAGTTCAGCAAGAACTGGAGTATCCCACTTTACCAGTTTCTCAAGTGTTCAAACATGAGGGCAGTTACAATGTAAATTTACATGGGCCAATAGATTGTTACTGTATTTGTTTCCGTGATTGGACAATACGTGAGCTCCATTACTTTCCCTAAAACAGAACACAAAAGCATGCTATACTCAGATTCACACAGAAATCTGACAGTTATACAAACATTTAGACATAAAACAATGCAATCAAGGGGAGGGGAATGCTCTCAATCACTGCCAACATACCTTCATAACTAGAAAGGTAAAATCTCAAGTGTCTTCCAGAGTGTAGGATCTTCTTCTGGAAAAGGTCAGTTTTGTTCATGAGCAGAATCTGTGTGAAAGAGGGCAAAAAAAAAACAAAAAAAAAAACAGACTATTAAAAAAAACCTGCTTGTTGATGCCTAACACTGCGATATCTGAAACACAAAACCCTAAAGTGATCAGTCTGCCTGAGGCACAATGTCATTTTCATCACATCATTACGTCCTTTTTTTTCTTTTTTTTATCATTTGCCTTGTAACATTAGTATTGTGACATCCTGTTTCACAAACTTTATACACTTAAGTTCAAACGATGGCGTCAGCATCACGACTAAAATCCCCATCCTGCTGATATAAATACAGAACATCAACATGGCTTTATTAGTCATTATATATCACCATTTCTTGAGATTTTACAGAAAAATTAATCACAACCTTTAAAAATAAAATACTACAAATATGTCTGTCAACCAGTGCTGCTTCAGGTAACAGAAAGCCTGTTGAACCTTCCATTTTTGTCATTGATTGACTGATTATGGCTTCAATTGCGATTGTACCATTATGGCAATCATGTCCATTAAAGTTCAAAACTGGACTCATTCACATGGTATTTTAGGCATCTCCAGTCAATATGCACTTCTACCATTTTCTATACAATCTCTTCACACTGCCAAGAGAAAAACAACTGACTGACCAGTATTTAAAACACAAACAATGTTTTAAATATGATGTAAGACGAAGTGGCTGTAAGATAACCATCACCCATAAACGTCTTGAGATAATAGAGCGCAGATGGAAATACTACTGGGCAACAAGTGAGTCATTCATGCTCATATAAATATCCCCACAAACTCACAATATGAAAGAAATCAAGCAAACTAATTACACAGAGTGTTAAATCATGCTCGCAGCCAAGTTACTAAACAGAAACCACCTGCCCTACATCTCAATTAGACTTTGTATGCTAATTATGTACGTCAGACATAATCATAGCCAGTTTGTGTCCTCTCTGCTCGGCATGAATAATTATCAAAAAGTGCTTTAGTCACCTCCACACATTTAGATGAGATATGGCCGACAGCCTGTGCATAACACACAGGCAGAGGTCTTAAAAGCAAAACTCTTAAGTGATAGTGCAAATGAACTTACCAGTGAGGTTCTCCTAAAGACCGAGTTGGTGCAGATAGAGGCAAAAAGCTCAAGACTTTCCTGCAGCTGATTCTAAAAAAGTGTGTAAAGGAAAGCAGGAAAAGGATGAAAAAATAGATGTGTATATATATATTTGATATAATTATGTCTTTTTCATAACATACCCCTGAATGATTCTCCATTAGTGTCATGTCATAGCTGCTGAGGGCCACAACAAACAACACTGCCTGGACGCAGTCGAAGCAGCGAAGCCACTTCCTCCTCTCACTACGCTGACCCCCGACATCATACAACCTGTCAACAAGCAAAAGAAAAAAACAACTGATGCTTCATTCACCCAATGAGCTGATTACAACTGATCACATGGCGAAAAGAAAAAGATTTATTGTCATATCAATCTATGTAGACATGATGTTTCCTAGATTTGATGGCACTAGTTTCAGGAAAAGTGTCACTTTAACAGTTAGGGTCTTTTTGTTAGATACACTGTCTCATTCATAGGCAATATGTCAGTATTAGGAAATAGCATTACACTGAACCATTTAAACCCATTTCCAATATTTTATTTCAAATTTAATCTGGCCCCAAGTGAAGCCGAGGGGTCTTGGTGACACAGGTAATGAGTTCCAATTTAGGCCAGACAGTCTCCAGGTGTATGATTGCAGTACTCATGTCAGAGGCAATGAAGCGTTTATCCCCTGGGTCAAGAGTCAGTTTTAACAAGCTAAGGGACAATAAGCATTAACTGTGGCATTTGGCAGTGGCAGCTTGTGTGCTGCTGGAAAGAAAATCATCACTCACGACTGCAAGAAGGTTTTTACGTAGTTCAGATTTTATGTAAGTGCAAACTCAGACCTGTAGGACATGAGGAAATAAGGTTTGAGTAGGTGACATTAGCCCAAGAGATATGAGATTGACTCACTCTGAGGAAGTTTTAGGGGTGCCTATCAGAACTGTGTTTTGCAACTTTTCAAGAAAATATAAAAATTCAGCCTATACTTCAATAATACGGATAGAGGGAGCAACAAAAGCACAACGTTAAAGACTTGGGACTCTTACAGCAACCAAAAAGAGTTAATTTGCAAAAAACGTATCTGTTTTCAACTTTCCTAAAACATTTTTTTTTTTTTTTTTGTCCAATCCGGGGAATATCAAACTGCCGTTAGTTTAACAGCTTTATCCTGTGGCAGGTTATCACACTGTACAATTTTCATGTTTAAAATATTTTATGAAAATTTGCTAAAATCATACATTTCCTTTACTTTGACAAAATCTTAAAATGTTGCAAAATTTTTAGATTCTTTAATATTTGTAAAGTGACGCATGTTGATGCAATTCTAATCTCGAAGATGCTACAGTATATGCAATATTCATGAAGTCTTGGTGTATGGATTCCATTTAATAGAATGACCCACACACTGAACAGCGTCATAGCAGGGAGCATCATGAATGCTTGTTTACTGTGAAGTTCAAAGGGGAAAGGAAGGTTGGGTTTCAAAGTTTCATTGCTATGCTACCACTAGATTTGTGTTATTATTCCTGGAATAACTAGGCGGAGTGAAGCTATCAATATTTCATGTCTGAGTCATGCCTGGGTAGCTGCCTCCCTCTGCTCAGTAGAGTTTGTTTTGTCAGGAACCCCTCAAGAGTTGGGGAGTCTCTAGAGGCTCAACAAGCTGCTGCTTGATGCCCCTGCGCGATCTGGTTTCCTTACTGTCTACATGCCATCAACTATAAAGAACAAAAATTCATTATAATATTAAAAAAAATCTGAGTAACTACACATTTTACAATGCCAAGTCATCCTATGTATACACTCTACCTTGTTACCAAACGAGCTAAATCACCAACATGTCCAAATGTCATCATCATACTCATGACATGCATGTGCATCGTTCTGCTCGAACATGGAAAAGAAAAAAATACAGCAAACCCTCATTACAAAATGGCTACAGCACAAGAGGTCAAAAACCTTTAGCAACAGGTTCAAAGCGGAAGTCTACAGAACAACCAAAAACTCTTGGTTTTGCATCTACACACTTCTCATGTACAGATGGATGACAGATTAAAGGGAAAACACAGTGGAATAGGTGGTGGGGAAGAGCACATCAGTCCAAAATCTCCCATAGATGTTGTCGTGCAGTGCTGTGCAGTCGTCCCAACACATCATTGTGTTGATATGACTGCGAAGGCCACAGCATATGATTCACATCATTTTCATTGTCAAACCGTCAGTGAGCCTCCCACTCCCATCAGGATAGAAATGTTTCATCACAGCATAAACATGATCACGCAAAACAACTTTGTATTGATTTGCAGTGACACTTCCTGCAAAGACGACAAGTGGATCCAAACCATGACATCAAAATGCAATGTACCGTTCTTTTGGTGTACACACCTCATGCAGTCGCCCACTTGTAGAGAATGATGAAGGATGACTCATCTGACCATATCACTTTTTGCTACATCTCTGTAGACCAGCGTCTTAGATGTGTATTCGTCTTTGTATTGAGGGTTTATGGACTGCAGCCCTACTATAATATCCCTCTGACAAAAATAGAAACAGCATTTTTGATGATGATTGGATGTTAATTGCCCGATACAGTGCACCTGTGTGGATGCATCTGCATTCTCCTCCTTATTGAGGTTTATCCTTTAATTTTTCACCCGTCTGTATCTGCACGTACACAAGGAAATGCATTTATTATCTCTTGAGTGCTGAAACTCAAGATTTCTTCATTGGTTCAAGGTAATATTAGTTTAGTGTGCAATAGCACATCAATAGCTTAACTGTTTCATGTAAAGGTAGAAGATGCAAACCGTTTAATTGTCCCTTGAAAGTGAAGGAAGGTGAAATATTCTTTTAATATTAACCGTGCATATTCAGGAACTCAATTGTCCCCCTAACAATAAATGTATAATGTGATTTCAGGGAGCACAGAGTGACCCACTGTGAATCATTAAAGCATATTTTATGAACTCAATATACCGCACTATAGTGGCATATATATATATATATCTGTGCACGGCACTATATCATGTTGCTGAATTTGCACTTCCAGTTTAATAAGTCTTACCGAAAGATGATTTCATTAAGTTGAAACTGCGTCTCAACAATTCCACAGGTCCTCACTCGCACTCTCAGAACATCTGTCTCGGTGGGAACGTATTTGGGAGCGATGATTCGATTCATGTTCTCAAAGAAACTGGAGAGGGAATAGGGAGAGAAAACATGAACATTTCAAAAAGTCAGTTGTGACCAGACACGCATTCAGTTCATGCCAATATCATCTGGGATTTTTAGAAGAACGTTACTCAGCTTCATCATCTACACCCAGTTGCCGGTCTAAAGCAGCACTGCATCAAATCCTACCTGCATGATCAGTATAATGTTCACTTTGTGCTGAAACTGATTTAGTGGGTTTAGTGTTTTAGGTGGTGTTGATTTAACTTTATGGTCATGTTGGAGGCTGTAAGCTCTGCTGGAGTTGAATTGTGTTATACTGGAGGTGTTTCTAATATTAAGTCTTAGTTGTTTGTATAAAACTTTTTGTGGCTCTAGAAGGAGCTGCACAAAGTATGACAAATTGCCTCAAGTGATGTCACACAGCATTACGGCTGAAGATGAAAAAATCTGAGGGTGTAGTGTTAGAAAGAAATTAGTTTACCAGACCTCTTTAGCTCCCTGCTCAATGTATGAGGCTAATAACTGAGGCTACACTAGCCACTACCAGCCTACACCTGAATCTGTAACGTTGAATGAATCTAGTCGAGCTGCACTGTGGGTAAATGTAGCTGCCAGGTTTTAACAAGGAAGAAAAATGTGTGGCAAACAAAAAAAAGGGTCTAACAGTCTAGCAGCAGGACAATAAAGAGAGCTTAATAAATATTTTTACTACACTTTTGGCTACAGGTCTGTTGTGTGTGACTCTTGTTGCCATGTCCAGTTGTGCAACTTGTTGCTGGCTCTGTACACTAAAGTCATATGTGCATAAATGTAAATATCCTGCCTTAAATCAGCTCTGATGAGTCAAACATTCATTTTAAAACAATTGATTGATCACATGACAAAGTATTTCTATGTAACTGTACCTGCTGCTTTTCTAAAACACATCATATACACCAATAATTAACTTTCCATAACTGCAAATTTTTTTTTAGCAACATAAACCATTCTGCTCATGCCAAAGCTAATGTCCGAGAAGTCATTTTACACGTTGAGGTGCCTTCAGGTCCTGGGGAAGTCAAGTGTGTCACGACTTGAGTCTAATCCAATATTTCTGGAGGGAAAAATCAATGTCAGGTCCAGCAGAGTGAGAAGACTGAAAAAGAGCAAGTTGAGTTTCATATCATCCTCCAGCTCCAAATCTTATTGAGTTCCGATAATGAAGCTGTCACATCTTTCTCAGTCTGGCCAGCTGGAGTACGTTTTAACTTGGCAGACACCTTGTTGCCTCAGAGATAAGGACTTCTTACTCAGTCCAGTTATTAGTTTATTTAAAAGATAAAACTTACTAAAAAAACAACAACTTCACTAAACTATACACAGATGGGCACAACTGTTTGCTCATATTAAGATGTATTTGTGATTATAGCTGCTGCTTGAATTGTAACGCAACTTAGCTTTAAAGAAGGCCAACCAAGGGGTGGTTCTCTGTTGGTGCCATGTCGTCACTGATGGAGATCAGTTTTATTCTGTAACCTTAAAAAAACGTCCAGATGCCACTGAAACCTACACACTGAACATTTAATGGACATTTCCCTAAATGCCAAAAAAGAAAAAGTGCCCCTTGAGCTTTCTATTTGAGGCTGAACAAGCTGGAGACAAACACTACTACATCCATATGTAGTACATATACATATTTTTTTACTTGAGTACAACATAGTTTCAAATTGTATTAATTTAAAAGGAGGCATGGCTTTAACCTGAACACGATTGTAACATGTTGTGGGTGATTTTTAAAAAATGATCACATTTCACTTAGTTGACATGAAAAGCGCAAAACAATAACACCATTGAGCAAAATGTATTCCACACTTCAGTTAATGATCTACACTTCAGCTGATGATGCAACACACACTCAACAGATGATCTATGCAGAGTACTGTTTTTTTTTTTTTGACTAACAATTGAAAAGGGCACAATTGCTGAGGGACAGTGACTGGCAGTTCTACCTACATAAATATAAAATATCCCACATTAAGATGTGGAGGAAAAACACACTGGCTGTACTATGATAATATACAGTGAGATATATTGAGGTAAAATATAGTTGCATCCCCTTTTTACAGCTTCAAACATATGCTGTTTGACTTATTACTCATTTAACAAGATTATTTAATCATGTCTGTTTTATCTGCTCCACCCTAATTCCCACCTTCCTGTATATATGCAAACAGTGCTTTTTAATGTGGTCCCAATTAAGCCTCCATTTTTTACAAATGTCACAGGCATCATTTCCTGAAGATGAATTATTCTCAGCACTTGCTTTACTGTATCGATAAGATGTGACGTCATGCGTCTTACTGGGCAATTTCCCCTGACATTTCCACTGTCAGTCATAATTGGGCGGCGTTGTGCAGCGTACAACACTTTAGGTCAGTCTACTCACTAGAGTGCAGAGTCATTCAGCTCAAACTCGTAACCTCTGGCTGCAGCTGCTCGCACGCCTTGGTCGGACCAGAGTGCGCAGAAAGCGTGAGCCACAAAAGGAAGCAGCTCCTGGTCGTCCCCCAAACACTGACTGCAGGACAGGATGGAGCGGGCGTGCATCTACAGTAAACAGAACAAAATATCATCAGAACAGGTCTCTATATACACACTTCTATTTGAAGTATACGAGAGTAAATGTGAGGTGTGGTGGTGCTGCCTGAAAGGAGAGCCCTGCATTGAAACATTTCAATTGCAACTAATGATAACTTGCTTTATGGATTAATCTGCTGATTATTTTCTTCATTAATCAAGTGATTGTTCTGGTTTCTTAAAAAGTAATTATTCAATTCACCAACCAGTAGTCCAAAAATTGATTATACTTATTTAAATAATTAAAAGGAAATGTAGCACATCTTCACAATTTTGAAGATGGAACTGATGTGAACATTTATCAAAACAGTTAATTGACTAATCATGTCAGCTGGTAGTTTAATTAACAAATATATATATTTTAGAATATTGTATGTTTTCTGTTTTAAAATTGCATTTTGTAAAGTAACTAAAGCTTTCAAATAATTGTAGTTAATTAAAAGTACACCCTGAGAAGTGTTGAAGTAGAAGGAGGCATAAAAAGACTGACTCAAGCACAGTACAAGTACCTCAAATTTGCACTGCACAGTAAATGTACTTAGTTACATTCCACCACTGCATCAGTCTATGAATCAGGTCTACTACAGATGAAGAGTGACATCTAGTGTGATAAAAAGGGGCTGCAATGAAAACTGGGCTACCAAGACTACAAAGCAGGTTTGGTGAAACCTTTTCTGTCTCCAGAATCGTCTTCATCACCTTATTCTTTTTGTTAGCGAGGTTAATCCTCAGCATCCCCATTCCTCGAAGAACAAACTTCATAGAGGTCAGCAGGTTGTCGAGTACAGCAGGCTGTGGAGGGAAGAACAGTTTATTTAGCTAATGTGTTGATCCGCTTGGCTTAGACAAATTGAATATCTGAGGGGAGAAAACAAATGCTCCATCTGCTTTACAGCTGTCCCATACCTTGAAACTGATGAGCTCCTGTTTGGAGAAGCCGTGACTGTGGATTATCTTAATCTGTTTGATCAGGGTGCTCTTTCCACTCTCTGCGGCTCCTGACACATAAACCAGAGAACATCACTTCAAAATGTGCAGACTCCAGTGGCAGCTGATTAAAAAAGGCATTACTTTAGCCTAATTTACCAAGCATGAGGATCTTCACCACATTCATCTCAGTCCTGGCATGTTCACATAGGTCTTGCTCTATTTTAGAGCTCTGGAGTTTAGCCTTTTTACCCTCTTCCGTGATATCCTGATGAAGGCACATTCCCATGCAGATCTAAGGAAAAATTCACTGTTTACGCTCTGGGATGACAGTAAAGCACTGACTGCAAAAACTAGGGCAAATTATTCCTACATGGAGAATAACAAAATTTTATCAAAGCACAGATTTGGATCCATTTATTAACATTTTTCCATAAGAGACCGCGTTTCTATCATTGAGTCGACCCCTGACTAAGCAACATATTTTATAGATATTTCATATTATATTCAATGCATAACAATCACAGTACAGAACAATGGATAAACTGTATAATTAACCTAAATAGTGAACACAATAGCTGCAGGACGTTTGTTTTAAATGAGCGATTTGGATGACTTTGAAGCAGTTATGCATGTTGTATTTTTGTAACAATCAAACATAGGCTTATTTTCTAATGCTGGACGAAGCTGTGTGTGAGCGAAGGCTCTGTGAATAAAGCTTGTGTTCAGGTCTTTACTGTGCTTTCATCCTATGAGGTTTTTTTTTTTTTCAGTTTTATATCTTAAATAATAATCTCAACTTTAAAATAACAATTTCATTTTCTTTTCTCGACAGAAATTGATGAAATGCTGAGATACAGGCCAACTGCAATCATTTTTTAAAGTTTTCTTAGACCCCTTAAAGAAGGCCTTGGCACCGCTCATGAAGCTTTGGTGATCCTAGTGGGCGTCAGGACCCTCAGGCTGGGAACCAATGATTTAAAATACAAAACTGACTAGAAATACATTTGCAGATGCACATTTTTATTTCATAGAACTGTAATTTTAGAACTACTCTATGAGAAAAAAAGTCATTTTAATGTTGGTTTGTCATATTCTGACTACCTGAAGTAGCTTAAACAAAGCCAGTGATGCAGGTTTCCCTTAATTAGCTTAATTCAGCTTAATTTTGTGACAAATAGCCATCTCATAAAATTACTAAAAAGTCACAAAGCTCCTTATGTTTCATTGTTGTTTTTTTGACTAGAACTGAAGAACTGAACTTAATAGCAACCTGAAGTATTCTTCCAAAAATAAATTTAAACTGAACGCCCAAATCTTGCACGTTTACAATGTTGCATGTTGTTTGAAGGAGCCTAAATTGTTCATGTAGTGAATGTACTACCTGCAGTGGGACTGGCAGTATGTTAAGACAGCTAAACATCTCTCTGCTTTTGCTCTGTACGCCGGCGTCCTTCGACTCACGACCCGAACACCTGACAAACGAGCAACGAACGGAAGAGCTCGTTTTCTTAATTGGGAGCACGTGTGCTGCTTCCAAGACGGTTTACTGAAAAATGCGTGCGTGCGTGGTGACGTCTATCAGAAAACGTACTCAGCACCATTGCTCAGCACGTGCACTTGAATGAAGAGCTTTACATGGGTATTTCTATTTTATGCTACTTTATATTTATATTGCAGGACATTTATTTGACAGTTATAGTTACTAGTTACTTTACACATTTAAATTAGACTATTAATACAAAATATTGTAAGTTTTACTAAGATTAAGCTACCCAACAGTATATAAAGTAGCTGAAATTAGCTCCACCGAAGCTGCAACTTAAATAAATTTGTGTGTAACAGTATTTTCAAAGTGTTCTACTTTTGCCACCACTGTTACTATTTACATTATATAACCCTTTAAACTTCTACTCTTCTACATATATCTAACAGCTATAGTTACTTTACAGATCATACAAATATCAGTTTATATACATTGTTACAGTATAACAATGCACATTATTGAACTATCCAACAGTATACAAAGTTTATAATTAGCTCTACTATGACAGCATTAAAATGCTACCCACGTGTACATCTACATGAATCAATAATAATATTTCAGTGATAAATATAGGTGATAAATGTAACAGTGATTAGGGCCATTTTGTATATTCAGTACCTTTACTTATGTAAGCTTTTGAACGCAGGATTTTGACTTTTAATGAAGTTCTGTTTTATTGTGATATTGCTACTTTTACTTTGAGTAAAACGATCTCAGTGCTTTTTAAACCACTGCTTGTTTGATCCAGCGCATGGTTTGCCATAAACTCATAATGACTGAATGACTTCTCCAAATGTCCAATAAAGCACAGCATGCAACCTTAAATTGTGAAATGAATGACTCGTGATTTGTTCAATCGACTGCACTGGCCAGCATGAGCTGAAGGTTCGGGGCTACTTTTACTCTAAGAGTCACATAACTTGCTTCCAATTTAGGGTGGGTACCAATCTGCTGCTGAAATAATGAAGTCTTAATGGGCTGACATTCAACGAACTCTGTGTGACTCATTCATGTGTTGCAAAATTCAGATCATTTTTGTCTGATCAAAGATCATTTCTGTGTCCAAAACAAACAGGACCTTAACTTTCATGATGTGACTCATAGCCTGCTCATTTACCTTAATTACTGAAGAAATAAATTAGACATTACCATCCTTCAACACCCAGACCTTTTCTGTTTAAGGGCAAAGAAAATGACAAATAGCCTTTCAGATTAAAATGTTATTATTATCAGCAATAGTATACTGTAGTCCAATCAGTTTATACAGTATTTGTCAACTGGGAGTTGTCAATAACATACAGATTATAGCCTACACTGAATACATTCCAACTTGACATACAGACATATCATTATGCTTTTTAAACAATATGAAACCAGCTATACAGTAGAGTAGTTAATGGAGAGGAGTTGAGTAAAATATACATCTACAAAAAATATATTATTTAATCCCATTTGATATCGAGACAGAGGTTAAATTGTTCCAGACTCAATGACAGTAAGAGGTCTATTTCATGAGTAAGAGGTCTATTTCATGATCCAGTCAACAACACTGAGCATCTGTCATAGTTCTCTAATTATACTATGAAAACTAAAAGTTAAAATCAGTCTGTTAAAACTCTGTATTCTCTATGTTAGGATAAATCTAAGGAGAGTTGGTTTAAAAAAAAATTGCACTCAGAAAGCCAGGCGTGCAGGTCTCAACAGTGTGCATTTTAAAGTTAAAAACCTGCTCTAAAAATAAAACCAAACAGTTCTGAGCAGTCAGTGCAGTCTGATAGGAGAAAGGTCTGATATGTACATGAGGTCCCGAAAGAGTCCATCAACACCTTCTCCACCTCCAAGCAACCCAAGATAGATGCAGAGAAGCAGGGGATATTTTCTTCCCTAATTCTCTAGTGGTTTTAGCATCCTCCAGGGAGACTGTAATCACTTTATAATATATACATACATACATACAGTATATACAAACATAGATTAGTTCTGGGGTTATGCCTGTTCCTGGGCAGAAAGCTGCAACAACCCCACAGAAATGACAAATCAAATCACTCCCTTGATACAGTTCAGTGTCTGATCCTCACACTTCATATGTCCAAATCCCATTATATAATACTTAAAAATTTATTTATTTTTTGTTTTTGAAGGCAGAAAAAAAAAGTACTTGAGAAATTCAAAATATCTGAAGACATAAAATAGACATTTGAAGATTTAGTGATAGCTCCAACTTTCTTCTATTGTTCTGTTCATAACTCAATAGTTAAGACTTCTGTTTGGGTGCTTGTTGATTGAAATGTAGTTGCATATGCAGAATATATTAGTACACAGAGGACACACACACACACACACACACACACGCACGCACGCACACATATACACACGCACACACACACACACTGTATACCTGATGATCCCACAACAGGACTAAGCCGCCCTGGGTATAAACGGACTGCTGTAATTAGCCAGGATCGTGTGTGGAGGGTGTCATCACACGTATAAAAGGGTTAATTTTTTTTTTTTTTTTTTACTGTACATGAAAGTTTAGATTAATTGAGCTCATCAGTGTTATGTTGACTCGACTGATGATGCTTGTTTGGGGCCTTTCTACAGCACAGCCTGGGGTCTTTCTTTAGTCTTTTCTTTAGTCTTTTCCTCCTCTCGTCGTTTCATGGCCTGGATCACAGCAATCTCTTTGGCCTCTTTCTTCTGGTTCCTTGCTTCAAATAGCAACCTGAATCAAACAAAGTAAAATATATCTGATACAGTACTTATTGGAGCAGTAAGAAAACTATGCCCAATTTATTTAACCTAGAAAAATACTGGTTTGGATATAATCTACATTTGGCTACATCTACCCGCAACCCTTTGTGGATTTTTCTCTGCGTTGACAGGAACTTTGCCCTTTTTTTTTTTTTACCTGTTTTTGATTATCCTCTGCACAATGGCATCTGTAGTGAGGCTGTTCCCGCTGTCAACAGTTCGCAGGATTCCTTTCCTCCTGGGCTCCTGGATATGAATAAAACATTGCCAAATGAATGTGATTTATCATCTCCGTGGATTACAGTATTTCATAGAGGTGGAGAGTGTTTAGACTCTTACAGCATAAGGGTCTGATCCATCCTTGTCAGGATATATTTCTGTCTTTCCATGGCATACAAGATCAACCTGGGGATGAAAAGATGTGCTATTTTATTCATTTTTTAATTGCAGGGAACATTATTATGTAGTGGTGAGAGATAACTGTGCTACCTGTACTTACCTTGAAATGGTCCAGCAAATCTTTTGTGACTGCAAAGGGTGCACCAATCACCACTTCTGACACGTACTGTAAAAGAGCATACAACAAAATCAGAAAACAATCACAGAAATGAACTGTAGATACATAAGATGTACATGCATTCCACTGGATTTATGGGGAAAGATCAAGAAGAAGAACCTACTCGACAAGCCAGGACGCTGAGTGTTCTTTCATGGACATTCATGATGGGGTAGTTTTTCCCCTTGTAACGATTCACCTCCTGAAAAGAAGAGCAAATGCATAGTAAGGTGCCAACATTTGACTCAAGGAGGCAGTGAATGCCTCACAAGAGCGCAAAGGAGACTCACCTGATCAAAGTGCAACCCCACTATAATGTATGGCTTTTCTGCGAGCTTATGCACTGCTTCCAGGAAGTCCACATGGCCAATGTCTGACAGGTGACTAGTCAAGAAAAGCTGACCATGGCATTAATGGCAGTTTATGAAACGGTACAAGATTTTGTATATAACAGTTGCTGTTTTTTGGTGAGGTTATAAAAGGATACGGAAGAGGTCAAAGGCTCCTGCCACATAGATGATAGTGTCTCCGGGTTGAGGCTCCTGGCCTGAAGCAAACTGGATGATCTTCTGTGAAGTCTGCAGGAACTGAGACACCCCCGTCCAGGGACTGTGGCCCTTCTGACCATGTGACCCCCATAATCCAGAAAAAGGCACAATGAGTACAAAGTGATGGTGTAGCAATAACATGCACTTCAGCATCAGATACACTGGAGTATGGGATCAGAGTGTGGCATCATCGCCACCTAGTGGTGAGAGTAGTGATGTCACATTTGATCAATAGTTAACTCAAAGCTGTCCCACAAAGCCCCAGCACATGTATTCAGCCCTCGCCAAATTCACAGCATTACTCTTCCAGTCTTAAATGAATCCCTCTACTGCTTTCACACTATTTAAAACCCCAGCATGTTAACTCTGAGTTACTTTCTCCATTCAGGAACAGAAGTAGCATTCACTGTTTACTGGCAGAGCCTGCATCTTGATTATAAAGTGGGTCCACAGGAAAGGCTTTTGCTTAATAATGGTTGACATCTGGCCCACATTGCAAGTTTGACTACTTGAATGACAAAACAGTCAAGGAAGAGGAAGCTAAATTTGGTTTTAATAATGCGCTTCTTAAGTGTTTGGCAGTAAGCTGAGGATTTGATACTGACAATGAGGATTAAAATAAGATGTAAATATGTTTGGTACCTACCTTTCCAAAGTTATCTGTGTGCTGCTGATAGTCTGAGCTATCCTAAAGAGAGAAAAAAGAGGGTTGAATTAGGGCTTGTGCTGTGTACTGAGGGCATATAGAGAGGATACGGCTGTACTCACAATGTTGCTGTGGTGTGCTTTGGTCATCAGTAGCATCCTGCCAACCAGATCTGTGGTTGAAACTCCCTGGGTTCTCTTACACTCCCTGTAGTGACACAATACACAATGTACTAGCTTGAGAAACACACACACAACAACACAAAACACTCTATTATTATCCTCTGCATATTTCAACAGAAGTCTCACCTGTACCGCCCTGACTTCTTCACCTCTTCATATGTGTCTTTCCCGTCCACTGTTAGTGTTATATCATCTGGAACAACAACACACATAACATGCTGCTTATATCAACTAATAACAGATCCAGAATCAGTGATCCAGCGTAATACTTGGACACTAATCAGCATTGTTTTGGACTATTAATCTATTAGCGTATCTTAATAAGGACATGAACTGGTACCTCCATGCACGCAGAAGTCACAGTTGTACTTATCGAGGGTCCCGAGGGTGGTGACGTAAGGTGCTCCTTCCACGACCTCATCAACCCATTTTATGGCCCGCACCATCTTGTATCTTTCCTCCTGAGTGAAGACTGGCGGACCCTTGTGCTTCGCTATCTCACCTTGAAAACAAAACATCAAGTGATACTGTTGGAAGAGATTAAAGGAACGGAGAGACGGAAGTCTCCATTTGCCAGACACTCTGATAAGAAGCTTTACAGTGACTAAATGCAACAACGCCTTTGTTTATTGAGATATTTTATTATCACAGCAGAGGGATAGATTGCTGCTATCTGTACTGTCCCTGACTATGAAGTCATTCTGGGTTATCATAAAGTCAGAAGGCCCCAGTGTGCCATAGGAGGGCGAGTCACCGCGCTAGTGTCACAACAACTCCTCCAAAGTGAATAAGGCACAGCTGGCGCCTGGCGGGTAATGAAGGGACTTAGTAAATAAACAGAGGCTACAGGTGACATTGCTCCCCAGGCCCAGCAGGTCCAGGCTGAATTGTGCATGGTAAAGGAAGGAGGGGTGAAGAAAATCATGTTAAGACAAGCTTAACCTTAAATATGTATCAGTATGTGTGTATGTGTATTTATGATATGGCCAGGCTTTTAAAATAACTCTGATGTTGATGTAGACATATCATTAGCATCTGGGTTACAAAGTTTATTGTACATATTTATTATGTTTTTTCACTTTTCTGCTTAACCACATGTCAGTGGTTAAGTAGGTGACCTCTCTGGATATGTTATATATATATATATACGATATATATTCGTAAGGCGTCTCTCTGTATCTGTTTCATGTCCGAAGAAGTCCTTGGACTCGAAACGTCACATGGTGGTATACCAATAAATGTTCATGGGAGCATTATCTAGTGTGCAGACTCTATCTTTATGTTGTCAGGGACTATATTTGTGCAGTGACAGTCAGTTGTTCTTACTGTCTGTGTGTACTCCAACGATGAGATAATCTCCCATGGCCTTGGCTTGTCGCAGCTGGTTGGAGTGCCCGTAATGGACCATGTCATAGCTGGAAGGAAAAAAAGATAAGAAGAGCGAATATGAGATTTCACAAAAGTTATTGTAGTATAGCTGTAAGAAAGAACTGTTCAATCAAACAAGGATAAAGCATCATGTGAAGTTGGTCTTTTCTTGAATTATATTAATGAGGTTTGGCAGAAATTAAAACACTTTGCACAACTTTACTCCAGTACACCACGTTGGTGACTAAAGCATTGTGTGCTGGATTAGAGTTGTGCAACATGCTTTAATTTCCAAGCTCAGACTGTTCTCAAACTTCCTGAAATACAAGAATAGATGTCTTAGTTGATGGCCTCAAACATCCAAAACTACCAGCACGATCCTTTAAGATTTAGCATTTCTGATATGATCAACCCACTGATGTCATCCACACAGTTCATGTGATCTGCTAGATATCTGATCAAAGTCTCAACATAGAAAAGTCAACAGCACATGTGTTTAGCCCTCCCTCTTCACATCACCCCAGCTATCATACCATCTGTAGATAATTAGATTAGCACAGATTGAAGACTGAGATTGTAACAGGGTAATCTAGCATAGTAATAGAGAACAGATGGGCATTAGCTTTCAATCACTATTACCACTGCCAGCAGCTGACATCAGTTGGATGATTTGTCTTTCTGCTCTACTTTGAACATGATATTTATGTGTAATATCTACAGAAAAAGAAGACAAATGTGCTTTGACTGCAGGCATCACTGATGTTGAGTATACAGCTCATTCATTTAGTGACAGTGTCTACTAAAGCCATCAGTAATTCTGTGTCTACAATTAACTCAGAGAATCACAATAATGGCATCATAAATAAATATTAAAGTGAAAAAATGCATTAAAATTGGCAAAACGGTGTTCATTATATTACACATCAGTACTCCTGGGAGTCAGATGCAAAACAGAGCTATGAATAGCATCCTCAAAAATCAATAAGGAAACAGATGAGTACTGCCAGAAGCTCAGTATGTTCACAGCCACTACAGTAACAGAATCCCATGCTGTTTTCAGCCCTCAGGCTATGCTAATGAAAGACAGCATCTGTGTCTTGCAGCAGCGGTGTCACTAAACACAACATGGACTAAATAACAGGCTGGACTGCACTTAAAACAAAGCTATTACTAGACTGTAGGGCTCATCTATGTGAGTCAGGTATATCTGGTACAAAGGTGAACCCACAAAAAGAGGCCTGATGTCAAGGAATCAAAAACCAAAAGATTTCCTGCAAGTGTGTCTTGTGCTGTAAATCTATTGAAATGGGATCCACATGTGCAGGCTCTGAGGCGACAGTGCAAGGCCAAAATAATTTAGTTTGGAGTAAATGGATAGAAAAGAAAACTAGACCCAGACAGAGTTACATAAGACCAGGAGGCTGCCTTTGGGAGTGTTATATTAGCTAGACGCCCATACATGTGTTACCGTATTCCTGTTGTATTTTTTAGCAGGGATGGATCGAGACAGTATCACCGTGTGTTGTTGAAATATTTATTAGTGTGGCCTGTTAGCGGACACCCAAACAGCACCTAAGCTTCTCAAGAGCAAAACCAGACAGACATCTGTGTAGACAGTGATAGAATACAATGGGACACATGTAGGAAATAGAAGTTAAGACAAACACTGATGGTAACAGTGATGAGATTTCAAGTGAATTTATTACCATACTGTTGGATTGGATTTGTCCAAATGAAGATGTAGTGTTGATGATATTGAATATTTCATGGTTTGTTCTCAGGACACCAATAATCTCAGGTAATGAATGAGAGCACGCTGCTGCATCATTGAGGTTTTTAATAGCCTGTTTACAAGCTGTTATGGATACACAACCTCAGCAGATCCACGGTGGAGATGGACTTTACACTCTTGATGATGCTTCTCTGACAACTGATCTTTAACCTCTGTCGTCTCTTTACAGGATGACAAATAAGAAAAGAATGTAGTGTCTGTGCAGAGAAGAAGGGGCCGAACCAGAGACGCCTAAACAGATGAAGTGACTGTGCTCTTTCCTTGGAATTTTCCTCTCACGCTGCTGACACCGCTGGATGTCAGTAAGGCCGCGGCGGTGTCCAGTAGGGCTTCAGGGGAAACAATGTGCTCAGTGATGGGACAAGGCCGCACAAACTACAGTGCCCGTAGCAGGTGTGGGCTGGAGGGGTTAGAGGGGTTAATGACATGAGCTGTGTTGACATTGGTTCTTTTTGCATGCTCACCCCACCGGTTAATATTCTGGCATCCCAAATATTCTGCAACATTCCACCAAACCACAGATAGGCAGCCACACCTAAATGGCAGGAATCTACTAGAGAAAGCCACCATAATCCTGGCCTTCAAACACAGAAATTCAAAACATTTATGTTGCCACTGCACCATGGAGCCACACTCCAGTCCACGGAGGCTTGGTGTTTCTCCCAGAGGAGGCATCTTAAAGGTTCAGGTGCTGGGCCGCAACTAACGATTACTTTCTTGATTAAAAACTGTATCTAAAAAGCAAGAAATTCTCATTTCAAACAGCTAACAGTGACATATTCAAATATTGTTTCATTCAACCAAAAACTCAAAGCTTGTTTGGTCAGTTTGCTGTCACATATGACAACAAATCGTCATCAAATCATCACATTTAAGAAGCAGTGAATATTTGGCATTTCTGACTGAAAAATGTGTCGAACGATTTGTCGATAATCACTTTTTCTTTAGATCTACTGCGGAAAATTCTGCTGCCAACTCAAAACAATAGGGTTGAAAAGACTTTTTGTTTTCAGCAATGTCCCGTTTACTTTTGACAAGCCAAAGACCTGAAAACACTTCCTAAAGAAAACGGCATACACTGAGGTCTGTGGATAGTGTTGCTGCAAATATGGGTTGTTGTTGAGTTTTTCAAATGCAGTGTATCAACCACCAGTGCAATTCCATTTATATCCATTGTATTGGGGTGGTGGCAAAAGTCTAAGCACCGGAGCAGGTAAGTAAAACCCCAAACTTTCTGCATGGCTAGACACAAGAGTATGTAATGGAATAAGACTGTGTGGTTTCCATAATTTAGGTGAAATAACATTTAACTATCACTAAGTGAATGTTCAACATTTTTTCATAACATTTTTAAACTGGGATTTTCACATTGGCCGTGTTTTGTTAAGCAGGCAGTGGCAAAGAAGTAATCTATCTGATCCTCCAGAGGCAAGCCCAGCTTCACTATGGACTCTCTTCGAAGTGTCAGGGTGAGGTGAATGAAATATTAGTGCACTGACTCAGCACTGATCACTATATGTGTATCTGAGGTGACACAGTGGAACATCTTCATACTTCAAATTGAATCTGAACTCCACCTAGTCCAGTCCATGAGACCTGTTCAGTGAGTTCAGTGTCATCAGGCTGGCCTGTCACACGAACAGTGGACAAGAATTAAGTTTGGCTGACATGGCTCATAGTATAAACAAGGAGACATGCTTTGACAACCGACGTGAACATAATTGTTGATTTCCATGGTTAGCCTTGCCCTTCCCACAGCAGTGTGCTCACATTAATCCATCACCTGTCCGCCATTAAAGTCCGCACCTGGCACTATGCGAACACCTTGCCCAACTCTAATATAATTGTTCTGTATTCTATTACATCCCGCTGAAAGAAGACACGTTGTTTGTAGAGGTGTTATTATGATATCATGAAAGTAAACCCAAGAATAGTCAGACTGAGCATGTTCAGAAGGGCCTGGAAGTGGTCTGAAGTGCATTATGTGTATAATATTTTAAATATGAACAGTGATCTTTGTCCTTCTTCTCCTTCCTTTAAGAATCATCTGTGTGTCTACTGAACATGTTAGTGGTGGCTGGATTTCCTGGTATGGTTTGTAGCATAGTTTGAATTTTTCTTATTGTGATTACTGCAAGAAAAAACACAATCACGATGGATGGCTTTAGCACATTTTGACAGAAAAACAGACTTGGACAGTGATTGTTTTGAAGAAAGCTCTTATATTTCTTTATAGAAATGTAATAAAAAATACACATTTTATCAGTGATTACTGTGTGGAATTATTTAATACTGATTAAAAGTGTATGATTGCATTAATAATGTGTAGCTCAGAATACATTTCAACATTTTTCTTCTTGGACTGTGTCTCAAGGTGCAGTTTTATGGATTATAAAATGATTTTTGCCTTTGGATTAATGCATATGAGTATATTAGTCGAGTTGAGGAATGTCCTTACTCATTGAATGAGAACAGAGGATAAAATATGGCAACATTTAGTGGCCACATCCAATGTTTTTTGGTAGAATATGTTAACACTTAGCCTAAGCTTGCTTGATAATGCTATCTAATAGGTTTGTTGACTGTGTCAAGCTTATAAAATAATCATAAAGCACAGGTAAAGGGACTGAATACACAAAAGCGTCACTGCCAATACATTTATTTGGCACTTTGGTCCAAATCACTTTCGGTATGTGTCGTTGCCAGGATAATCATTACTACTTCATACTTGTCAAAGTTAGTGGACTCCTTCTACAAGAGTACAGTGAGTCAGGATGAACTGCAGCAGCAAAGATCAATGCACATCTGTCCTGATGTTATTATGTAATAGTGTGTCTACTGGGATGGAAAACTGGAGATCAGAATGCCTCAGCACTAATGTCAAGTAAAAATAATGATTACAGTTTTTGTGTGTCTGGTCATTCAAACTCAACAACAGACTATTCAATTAAAAGTTTTGTGTGTATCTCTGGAGAATTAAAGCAGGAGTGTGTGAGGGACCTCTGCAACCTGCAGCAGGCCTGTCCCGGTGGTTTCAGTATAGGTGACAGGCTGACACATTCATTCAAACGTGCTCCACGCGAGCGAGAAGCAGTAACATTATAGCATCTTCATCCCACGATCAAATCATCCGGGACTTACTCACCAGCCATCGCACCACACCCGGATTCTTCGCCTCCTCTTCTCGGGACTGCAGGCTGCAGCGCCGGGGGTCGTCCCTGCGTCTTTCCCGGCTGCTGTGTTCACTTGGTGGTGGTGATGTCCGTTCTTGATCATATTCTGAAAGCTGGTGAGTTAATTTCTAAAATTAAAAAAACACACACACACACATACGCACACACAGCACAACTATAGCTACAGAGGGACTCCCCTTAAGAATGAGATGGTGAACGGACCGTGTCGGTTAATTGTGTGCCCGCTTACAGTGCAGGACAGCCGGTTTCTGTGTCAGCACCACCAGCAGCAGCAGCAGCGGCGGCAGCAGTAGTATGATGCGCCAACGCCTCCTCAGCCGGCGACGCAGAGACGCACGACGCCCTCTACGTCAAGTCTGCCAAAGTCAACAGATCCAGCACAAAGGAAAGGAGCGCTGTGCGTAAAACTCCGCGCAGCGCATCGTTATAGGGACTGGTTTTATTTTGAAAAGCTCTAACGTGAAGATGTGAGTTAAGGTGGCGGAGCGTCTCTGACTTGACACAGGTTGAATCGTACGATGCAGTGCCGGTGCACGCAGCCGACACGTTGTTACATAATAGCGTCGTTTTCCACTGTCATGTGACAATATCTGGATTCCCACAGAAATAGCAGGCGATCTGCCAGAGCTGTCTTTGATGACATGCCAGTTTATGTCCGCTTTTAAATAATAGCCATAATTAAGATCAGACATTATTTTAATTGCATTTAATTCTATCTTTTATAATTTTAATAGTTAACCAAAATATTTAGTATTGGACATATTATTCCCTTGTGCTTCAGGGAAATGTATTATTAATAATAATATGGGTTAAATAAATTAATACTAAGACATTCATGGACACATACAGAAGCACAGTACGTCATATAATACCTGAATTTATTCATTTAAATATCTATATATATCATATCTAACTATGTCTTTCCTGTGTTTGTTCAGTACTTTAATTATTCAAATTATTCAAATGTTTCCAATTCAACATCACTGCCTGAATTAAAGCCTCGTAATCAACAAAATCTGAACTCATAAAGACTCACTGTGTTACTGTTATTACACTCTATTTGGCATTTAAAGAATATAACTAAGTACTGTACTTACAGTTCTGAGGTACTTGTACTATGCTTTAGAATTCCCATTTGATGCTTTTTTTATGCACTTCATACCTACCTTATTTTATACTTATACAATAAACATATTGTACTTTTTTACTTCATTATATTTACTTATTCAAGCTTTAGTTACATGCAGAATTATATTATATTATTGATCAAAATATAAATCAACTAATAAATGGTGATGTATTATTAAGTATCCAGCAGTAATTAAAATTAGCTTCATCTTTACCAGCTGCACCACTTAAGTGATAGACACTTGATTTCATCAATAATTACAATCCAATATTATATGAATCTGAAATTGGCCATTCTGCACAGTGAGTTCTTTTGCTTTTTGTATTGATTCTAATTTGTACTTTGTACTGAAAGATTATGAATGCTGGACTACAATATAATGTAGAAATGTGTTTATCACCTTATATGTTTTAATCTACTTTTAACATTTTATTGGATTTATTGTTGTAGTTTTTATGTTTGCTGAATTGGCTGTTCTTAATTTTCTTTTTCATTTTTCATTTTTATTACTGGCTTTTATTTATTACACCATTTTATAATTGTATAAACTAATTGTATTTATGTACTATCTATTATGTTGGATTCAATTCAGTTCAATTCAATTCGATTTCTCTACTCATTGTTGTCTATTTCTGCTTTTATTTGCTCTGTGAAGAACTTTGGGCTGCATGTTTGGAATATCTGCACTGACCCTACTATTTCATGTCAAAATGGCTGCTGTGAATAAGGTCTATTGTTGATTGAAGTTGATTTGAGGAAGATTTCAGACTTCAATCAGCGAGGTGAAATTAGTGATTTTTCTTGTTACAGTAAAGCTGTGCACTGTAGGGGGAATCCTCCTGGTAAGACACTATGGCATCATCTTGTGGAAAAACCCTGTTAAATCACGTAACGTCTTTACACACACAAGCCAGCAGAGGGAAACCCAGACCAACATAATGTTAAGCTGGAGCAAGGTAAACTCCTCAAAAGCCTATACCCTGTATCTGTAGTCTTGTCTCTGCTCTTTTATCTACCAGGAATACACATTGGCCTTTCTGGGATTAAAAAAAAAGACTCATCAAGAAGAATCATGATGAATCAAACGCACCTTTACAACAGCTTTAAGTGATTCAAATACCTGCTGATGTGAACAAGAACAAACACACCTTTGCCCGGTGTAGTATCTCTTATAAACAGGCATGTCCTCTGCCATGGTGACATTTGCAGTGTGTAGCCCCATGCCAAGCTTTGGCAGCGTAAGGCGTGCTAAATGAACGGCCTTGCTGATGGGGATGGCAACATTAATTGTACAGCGGGGCTGTGGTCGGAGAACTGGGGCAGGCACCTGCTGCAGAAGTGGGTGAAGATGAAGAATGCTGTCCTAGATTGCCCACCAGCTCACCTTAAACCCAACCCGCCAAATTAATCAACTCTTCAGAGGCCATCCGGTTTGTCTGGGGCAGGCATCCGAGGAGGGAGAGGAGCCTGTTTTAAGGCACAGGTCACACAGACCTGTAGGAGCCTCCTCCATTTAAGAGGAGAACAATACCACGCCTCAACAGTGTGGAGAGGCACTGGGGTTTAGACTTGCCCTGCAGGATGGAGTGGTAAGATGTAGCCTGTCTTCAGCCATCTGTCTCTTTGTCTCTGCGCGTTCTCTCATGAGATGCGCTTTGAATGTGCTGGGGTAGAAAACGCTGCTGAGGAGGGTGATGTTTGATGAGGTGCGCTGAGACAGAGGGGGTTTAGGAGGCCCATAGGGAGCACAGATGACTAACTCACTACTCCTCCTAATCTAGGACAAGCACACCTAGACATCCTTCATGACTCTAATGTTTTACTCGTGTCGGGCCAAAAATATGTCCACTGAGGTTAGCCAAAGTGGGTCGCCCAACGGCTTTTTTTGGATCACAGAAAAAGAAATCGTGCCATCTAAATGATCGCTGTCTTCTAAAACCCACCCTGGACGGCAAAAAAGCCTTCCCCGCCAGTTTATTTTTACAAGTATCAAACTGGGTCAATGACGCCACAGAATATGACAAAACCCAATTTCAACCGTGTTTAAAAGCCTCCAAAGACAGAGTAGTAATGCTTAAATTCCTTTTTCAAAACATTTTTATTGGTCTTATAGAAAATAAAGTAAGCTGTATCAACAAACATACAATATATACATCAATAACTTAGACACCTCAGAGAATCACGTTTAAATCCACAGTTGTTACTGTATATATGAATACATAGTACTTATCTACAGATTGCAAAAAGTACAATAATTTAATTTATAAATAGTTACAATTAACTATTGTCTGTTTTCATACAAAGTACTGCAATATTTTATTACAACCCATACAGAAAAATAACAAAACAGATTATTAACTTTGTATTACTCGCTTTAGTCAGATTTTTATACCTTTGAAACACAGACCCACTCCATGGAGTAAGAGGAAAAAACCTGCACAGTCAACTGTTTACAAAGCATAATATCATGAAAAAAGCCAACGTCTTGAGAGCTATTAAATTCAACTGCCACACAAGTGCTGTTATTTATCCTCTCTAACAAGTTGCGTGTAAAAACAACACAAAAAACAAACAAAAAAAAAAAAGCCATAACGAATTTAAAAAAAAAGGAAATCTGCAGAACAAATTACAGTGTTAAGATCAATTTCAAATACACACTCAACACACAATGTGAACAGAAATGCTGTGGATGATGCTACAGCAAACAACGAGCATTAATGACTGGTGTAGCAGCAGAGGAACCTCAAACGTACAAAACACATGCGCGCACCACGCACGCACGCAAACACACACGCATACATACCAAAGAAAATAAAATATTGCAAGTGGCCCTTGTGACAGAACTATTGTAGCATCCATTTCACTCAGTGCACATTGAACATTTACATAATAGCAGTTTGTTTCAGTCACATATCCAAGTCCAATTTATGGATCCGGTAATTCAGCTAATTTAAAAGACCAGAGTAATTAGTGAGTAAGGCTTGAGTGCAACTGTCCCATGATTCCTTTAAAAACACTTTACACCATTACAGTTTGAAGATGTCAGCTACTATAAACAAGGGCCAATTGCTTCTTCCATTTAGGGATTCAAAAATCTGAGGGCGAAACAAAAACACATCTTTACAAAAAAACTACAAAACAGCAAGAATTATTAAATAACAGACCATAGTCACTTTGACAATATTGATTACTCTTACATCTACTCTTTCACACCTTTCCACTGAGTTGCATATTAAGGGTCACTTTTTCACAATGGTCATTAATACCTACTGTAGCTACATATTATACACCTGTACGTGTGAGAAAGAGAGACTCGTCATCTCTAGCGGAGATTGAGAGATTGGTCGACGGTGCCACTCGAACACCTTAAAGACACTTGACACGAAAAAAGATTCACTCCACAAGACTGCCACAGCAATAAGGACGCCAACATCGATACTGGGCTATGTCAAGAGTCAGATATATATTTTCCCACAGTTAACCAGTCAATGTAGATAGCTAAGCATGTTGACAAAGTGAGGATAGGATTACTTGCGCGCAGACAGTATAACCAGCACCCAGGCCTGTGGCATGGAGTTTGTAGATTTGACTGTAGACCTCGCGAACGCTAAGACATTCTGACCAGCAGGAGGGTGAGATCTGGATGAAGTGCATTTTGTTAACGTCATTACACGACTACTTTCACCTTGAGGTGTAAAACTCCTTCACTGTTAAATTCTTTTTAGAGGACCAGGAGAGTGATGCGACTCTTGGCACAGAAGGAGCGCTGCTGGCAGCTGCTGTTGATTGTAATTCTACATGGTCGTGCTGTGTCTCTTTCTGAGTGTGGATTGAAGCCCTTTATGACATGCTTATTATATATATTAAAAAAAGGGAAATTAAAAAAAAAAAAAAAAAAACGAACAGAGCTGCCATCCCTGCCTCTCATCTAGAATGGATTGTTCATTTTTAGAGTGACCTGTTTTGTCCTGAGCAAAACAAGCAGGAGCTTAGTGCATACAAACCCTACCGCTTTTAATCTGAAAATCTGAAGACCAGTGGATAAATTTGCACGAAGTGATGCACCGTTTGGCGGTTAGCCTTTAAGTTCAGTGATGCAATCTTATCATTATAATCAAGAAACTACCACGTTTCTCAACACAAATTTGAGGAAAACAAAAACACACACAAAAAAAAAAAAAAAACACGTCCACGGGGAAAATAAAATTGCTAACTTCACATTTAATTTAGTCTGTTGAAATCAAAATTTGAAGGGTTATTAATTTCTATTCCTGCGATCTAATTCAGACCAATTAAGTGGCTGGAATGACTACGATAATGAAATCTTCCTCCATCAATGGAGTCATCTACTTTCAGGTTACTGAGGATCTAGTTAGAGGGCATCCAGCACCAGGTGCAACCATTATTCAGATTCTGCAATGACAGTATCGCTTTAAGCTTCAGCTTAAAGTCTTTTGAGTTCATGTTCACTAATGCCATGTCACCCAATTCTGTCGTACATGGCTCAAATGTGGTAAACTCTTAATGACAATATGATTTGTAACTAACACCAAGAAAGCGGAGGATATCACAGATGCCAATACGCACAAAGACAATTGACCTTGTTTACACCACCTAGTTTAGCTCTACAGATTTTGTTTTAAATAGCACAGCATTGACATCTATACAGTGAACGACACTGCCAACTTGTCACTTACACATCACATCACGCGCTACCCCACAGTACGCGCCTAGTCACTAGAAAAAAGCTATCAGACTTCAATAGTAAGCCACTTTCGGTACAATTGCAAAAAAGATGTCACAGGATTTTTTTTTTATGTTTTCTTTATCTGTATTTCTATAAACAATGGAAGGTAATCTACCTAGTAATAAAAACCAAGAACTCAACATTAGACAAAGTTTTCTACACCTTAACAATTCAAACAGTAAAGCTTGTGTAAAGATTTTCTTTTGGAAATATCTGACGGCCCTGTCAACAAGTAATTACAAAAAATGCAATATATATCTTTTAAACAAAACAACTTGAACATATTTTCTCTATGAGCAAAAATTATGTTTCAAAACGTCTGTGGATTTCACTGTCCCCACAAAACATGAGGATATTACTGTTATAACATTCAGGTTTTCAGATATTGTAGAAGAATCTTGTCATATTGGAATGGCACTCCGCTCCGGAACAATATCATTAAGAACTGCTGATCATTTTTAACGTTTCCACTTAACCATAAATATGCAAGACCTCTTTGTATTTTCAGTGCATACATATATTATTGCATCTACCAGTCATATCGATAATGACAAGTTCATTAAAGCCTGTCACAGACACATAAACAGAAATGAATGCAGGATCTGGGAGCATTATTTCGTGCTTATATTCTCGACAGACGACCAACAAAATCACAAATTGGACTAATTTACTAGTTTTGGGTTAGTCAGGCTGTTTTGAAGACATCTGTAGCATCCACACCAAGAGTTTGTTTGTTATTCATCCCAATTAAAGTCAGTGCATAATAACAAGCAAAGGGGTTCATAGTGAGATATGTGCTGGCTCTTTTTTCAGTTGATGTTGTGGAATGGACAAGGAGTAACATCTATCATTTATTATTTGGTTTCTGGTTGCGAGACTCTACAAATGCCAATTCTTGGGACGGAAAAACCTTAAGAGCTCAGTCTTAAGGAAACAGACATCACATACTGCACCTTCAACAAGCTTTTAACAGTCTTAATTTGACGCCATTTTGTACTTTAACCACCAAATATTGCCTTCTTGAATATTTGGAACCACAATCTGTTTTTTTTTTTTTAAATGAAATGTTTCAGTATTGCCAATATGTCGCCACTTGTCAGTGATCTCATACAATTTGATTGTGTCACCCTAAAGCACAATACGTCTGCTGACAGGTACAGACTGCTGAGTCATGCTTTAAGAGTGAATTTTGGGAAGCATATTGTTAGCGTTAGTGACGTGGGTTAAAACTGAGAACTTACACAGGTAATCCTGCGCCGTGTTACAATGCACTGACTAGAGTTTAGTCTTGAAAATCTTCCTCCTGCCCCTTTCTGCTACTACGACCTAGCCTCCGTTTTGGATTTGACGATGGTGATGACGCTGGTGGCACCTACTTTACCAGGGATGAGGGGTCCTATGACAGAGGCCATAGGTCCCCTGGCTGAGGTGACGGGGTTGCGGGCCACAGTCCTGGCAAAGCTTTGCAGGGCCTCATACTTTGAACGCAGAGCGTCCAGCTCCACCTTCATGCTGGCATTTTCTGTGGCCAGCTTGTCCACTTCCTGCTGCAGCTGAGCCTTTTGCTTCTCCAGCTCCTCTTTCTGGGTGACACGCTTCACCCGGCAGCTGGCAGCGTAGCCACGGTTCTTCAGGGTACGCCGCCGCTGCTTCAGCTGAAGGATTTCCTCCTTCGTCAGGCCTCGTAGATGCTGGTTCAGCTCCCGCACCGACATAGTCACCAGCTCGTCATCTGTCAGGCTGGTGCCATTTTCTCCTGGCTCCCGCTTCACCTGTAGATGGGGATTAGGTTAGTGCTGGTGTTTAGTATTTAGCATATGAAATTCTTTGAAACTTTGATATTTTAATTGTGTGTCATACATGTTGATTACCTTCAAGGCCTTGTTTCCCTTGTTTGTGGTAGTCATGCCACAAGAGCAGCGTCCACCTGTACTGCTGGTAGGTCTGTAGGTAAGAAAAGGCGTAGTCAGTTCATAGAACAATACCACCCGGGGAAAAAAAAAAAGCTTGGAGGAAGAACATTTCTGTGAAATACATAAGAAAGAATTTTCTGGCAAAGAAAATACAGCATGACTAAGTCCTTCAAATACGCAAAGCACAAAGTGGGTCAAGGACTTAACACTTCCTTGTAAGTGTTGCCAAATACGTTCAGCAAGTGGTACCTGGACTATTACTGCAGCTGTCACCGTGAACAAATAACTTGGTAGTATGAATTTCCACCTCCAACACAGGTATCTCTCACTCGAATCTTGCACTGCATTCAAAGTGCAGCGTGGCGAGTCACAAGGAGGATGACATTTAGTTGGCTGGCAGCGATTCACAGCGATTTCTTGGAAAACAAAACTCAAGAGAAGTCACTTTCATTAAGTGCAGCCTCAAAGAGCAGAAACAACAGAGGACGTGCATGGACTGAAACAAATCTTCAGCCTTTCTATTGGACATACAACCTCAGCTAAAATACATTCACACGGGGCAGACTTTCGTCTACTGTACAAGCTATCCAGTCTAGACAGTCACACCTGTCTAGATTTGGCTGGTGTGCGACTATAATCCCATAAATCAATGAAAGAGGGGATATGCTGTAACTACTGCAGAGCCTCAGTTGAATAACAGAGTAACAGGGCTGCACTGCAGTTTATTCTGTCATGTCAGTATTGAGGGAACACCATGAGAAGCTGTGCAGGCAAGAAATCTAACCTACTGGTGTTAAGACAGACACAAGGTTGGGTGCCTTCTACCGTGTGTGAGCTCTGTCACAGGATAAGTATGCACACACATAAACACGCACACACACAGACAGTTGTGGCTCTGGGTGCTTTACACTACACACGGTAAATGCTGTGTCAGCGACACAGGCACCCACCACAGTCAGCCCAGCCAGCACATTGCCTCTGTAAGCTGATTTACACAGCCCAGGCGAGTGTGTTTGTGCTGAGCACATAAACAAATGCATGTGGCCTCTTACAACTTTTTTGCATCAAAACAGGAAACTAAAGGACCCCCCACCCCGCCCCCAAAAAAAACAATCAAGTGCGTTTACAGCATACGTCTACTAAGCTAGTAATCATGTATATGTATGATGCGTGCAGAGAAGCTCTGCAAGACAGGGGGAAAAAATAAAAGAGATGAGACGTAGCTCTGAAGTGCACTAAGACGGCCAGGATATTTCCATGGCAACAAAAGGGTGCTACAGGTGGACCGGTCACCTGAGCCAAACAGGGAGAGACAGACGCTTGTTAAAAATGACCTGAATACGACACTATCACACAGGCTGGGGACATAACATGAGGTCAGATTGTGACTCGCATTCTTGATGCTTTCACTTCAAAAAGTCCTCTGGCTCCTTATAAAACAGCAATTTTTTTCCCCCGTGCTGCAGACACCCGTATTAAAAAAAAAAAAAAAAAAAAAGGCCTTTCACGTTCTGCGGAGGACTTTTAAAATGTGATACTTTCATCCCTGTTGGGCTGGCTATGAATAGCTGACTGATAGTAACACCTACCTTTCACCGGCCTTTGTGGTGACTCATTTCCAGTAAGCATTTGGACCACAGATGCAAAACATAATGGGATAATGGTCTGCCTGATGATGCACAGATAATGGACAAATAGACAGGAAAGTACTCCACTAATAGCTGCTGGGATGAGAGCGGGAAAAAAAGGCTGCTTCTTCCAAATTTCATATAAGCCTATCATTTCTCCCTCAGCCGCCTAGACCCAACATTGTTCAATAAGCAGTTGGAATCTTGAAAATGCAGAGAGACGGCCCATTGTCCAGGTTGAAGAGGCGTACTTGGTCACACAGCTGTGTAGGGTAACATAGTAGGCATGGCTTGGCATGGCTGAAAGCTCACCATATGACACTGTGGAAGGATTGCGCCCAGGCTGCAGCCCTCCAGCACAGGCTGCTGCCAACAGACGGCTACCAATGACAGGGCATGGCAGCACAACACAGACAAGGTCCAATGCACAGCTGCTCCCTTCCACTACCAGGCATGTCATACCTCACAGAGACAAAGAGGCCTGCTCACACAGACACACACAGAGGAAAGGAAAGGGAAAAATCACACCTGTAATCTCTCTCCCACCACCCAAAAAAAAAAAAGTGAGAGAAATTTCAGACTTGAAGTGATTTGCAACAGAAATGTCCTTGCATTTGACAAGTTTACCCTCTTAACAGTCGCAAATGAGGAGAGCAGACACCAATGTCTTCCTTGCACATGTGTATTACCTCCTATTAATGATCTCAGGTCTTTTGTGTGTGTGTGCCTTGCAAAAAAAAAAAAAAAGGAGCAGGAGGCGAAAGGTAAGGAGCAAGCACAGGGACACAGACGTCTTTTGTAGGTGCATGCTGAATTTTTATGAATTGCCTGGAAGAACGCTGACAAATCAGAGCTGATTGCTTGTGGAGGAGAGACATCACACCCACAGGAAATAGAAAATCGCTGAGTGTGGTCACCCGGAGAAAGAGAAGGAGGGGATGGGTGAGAGAGACGGACGGAGAAAGAGAGAGGGGGCGAAAGAGAGGGTGAGAAGAAAAGAGAGAGAGAGCGCAAACAGCCTTGTGAAAAATGCATGCTCGACACATTTGGAGGAGCTTGAGAAGAACAGGTTGAGGGGGGGGGACAAAAATACTGATCTCAGCAAGGACCAAAAACCAAGGTGCCAATTAGGAAGTTGTGAAGTTGAACTAACACAACGCGAGCAGCACAGCCAACCTTCAAAAGCTGTCTGTGTTCAACTAAATCTATAGAGGGCAGCTCAGGAAGGTGGGGTCGGGTTAGGTTGAGACTCAAGGCGGGGTAAGGGGGGGAGGGGGGGTTCTGGTGGGATAAATGCTGATGTGACATGATAGGTCTGGCCTTGAGTCCGTGTCATGCTTTAATGATCTCATCCCCTTGCACAGGATCTCTCCAGGGGGGCTGCCAAGGATGGACACCATTAGCTAGGGGACCCTTTGTTGAGGGGGAACCGAGGCTACAGCATCCACACACTGCGCTCCCTGATGAATATTTATCACTGTCGTTTCGCCGCCTAAGGTGGGGGTGGGAGACGGGGGCGAGGGGGGGGGGGGCTGAATAAAGATGCTCAGGAGGTGATTCTTCAAGGATACATCCAAGGCTCTTCCATCAACGGCTGTCTCAAAATGGCGGTAGGCTGGTGGTGGGGGGGGACGAGGAGGGGGTTGGATTTCTGGTACTCGAGGTGGCACGCATGGTGGTTCAGGGCTGCAGGGAGAGCCAGCTCCACTTGACAGCAGTGTAACAAGATTATCAGGGCCATAAGAGCAAACAAAAAACCCCGGCAACCTGCCTCAGAATCCAGATTACGACAGCGCCTGCTCTCTGAATACTAAACATGGCTGGGGAGGACTATCGGGGCGCAGGCTTTACTGAGACATGACAGTGGATTGCATATCAGGCAACTAATCACATGCACATGTATCCACATGGAGACAGATTACCGAAACCACACAAGCACATATAAATTTAACTTGTCATGATCAATTCTTGAAAAGAAGCGTTCGAGCACTTGGCGCTGGCAGCTTGCTAATGAAGTGGATAAAACTAGACAGTGGAGGTGCATGCTGATGAAAGACTGTTTTCTGGAAAGCACAGGCGGCATCCAACAATGGCAACTCAGTTCTGCGAAACTAACAGATAAGTATCATCTCACACCAAACAATGCGTTTCACTCCAAAAAAAAAGAGAAGATGAACAATGTGACTCATTTTGCTCATATGCCGAGTTTAAATTTCTTCTCCTCTGTCTGGACTTGTAAAGGTTTGTACAGCCAAGAGAAGAAGAGACATAGGAGCTATGGCCCAAATTTAAATTAGGCCTTGATCGAATGGCTTTGCGTCGTTTTCAATCCTTTGTCTTTGCAAAAACCTGCACATCGTAGACGATTGATACAACACAAAAGGAGAGAGCTGGATGTGAAGTCAGTATGATCACCTATTCAGTTTCCCTGATCAATAATGTATGAGTCTTGTAGCCTCTCGCTCCATTATCATGGACTTTCCGCAGGAAATAGAATGATGATGACCACAAAGATACTAAGAAGCACATGATGAGATAAGTGTGTGCAAATAAAAGAAATGTCAGCACTCATGCTTTGCCTCGTTAATTTAGACTTTTTGCTTATTTGTACTCGTGTCAACATGCTCTGTCAGGGTTGAGATGCTTGATGCAGTCAGCCAACCTTGTCACCCTGCACGCCATAAATAGCCATTCTCAACACGTCATGCCTGATCAGAGCCACTACTTTTACTCCCTCCCTTCCAGTTTGGAGTTGAAAAAGATCGTCTAGATATTCAGATCTAATCATTCCTCCCTTCAGCTGAGTGAAGTCAATTATCAAGCACGCCGCATGTGTTGGGCGCCATTTAACTGCAAATTAAAAATCAGACTCCTTCGGATAACTCTGGAAGAGTTACTGGAAGACTGGTGTAAACTTGTGTGTGAAGAAAACAGTGTGCGAGAGTGTCTGTGTGAGAGAAAGGTACGATGGGGAAGAGAGGAGGGAAGCTATTAACTACTAAGTATTCAGAGCGTGAAATAAGAGTGACAAAAAGAGGGAGAGGGGAAATCATTCAGCAGCTTTCACAGGGAAATGTGATACGCTTGTAGTAGAGGGGAAATACTAAGCAATACTTTTGACCAGTGGAGGTTCGGGGTAATGCTAAAGTAGCAGTTAACCAAAATCTTATGCCTGTCTTGTCCTGGAACGACTGACCCTAAGAATAAGTACAGCATGACTTTAATTGAAGGGTTAAACGGCTGTCTGTACGTTCCCCTGATATTGTTCTCAGAAGCAAATGAAGTCAAGATAGATAAAAAGACAGACGCAGAATTCAAGATTTAATCGAAATGCGCTATAATCAAATTTAATAAAAATAATTTGCACTGAAAGAAATCTGTGATCGATGTTTTAGCCGAGGAATTTGCGACTCTTGCTCTAGAAGTGCCCTTTCCCCCTCTCATACTGTAAAAGAACGACTGAACAAACTGAATTTCTACATGCCGCATAATAAAACCGAGGGGAAATTGCATGTGTGCTCATGATTCGACTCTCACCTTTTTTATTAGCACCTAAACCTGGGCCAGTCCCTTTTGTAGCAGACATGTTTCTATTTTTTTGTTTTTTTTTTTACAAAGCATTGTGTGTAAACTGGATGCACAGTAAATGTTCAGCCTTCTTAACCTTATCCTGGATCTTTCTGTAATTATTAAATATATAAATATTATTAATTATTTTTAAGCCTTCACTGAGTGAAGTCAATGTTAAGTTCCATCATAATGGTGGTATTTATCTTTAAAAAAAAGCTTAAACTAACATTAGACTTCCTTTTCAGGATTAAAGCAAATCGTGTTAGGCTCATAATTATCTAATCTAATGTGTGTTAATCCTGTTTGTCCAAATTGGTATGCATTTTTCAGATATGTAGATGTTCTGTTAACTTTATGTAGCTTCCTGGTACACAATATGCCACAGCTGATCATTTTTCTTTTCTACAGGAGGTTTACATACGTGACTGAACAGTGATTATTTGTCATAATGTGAAAATAAACCACCATGATGTGCTATTATAAACGTTGGCACTGAAAAAACCCCATATGGAAGGGTATAGCATACAGAGGAGCATGTGGTACATTTATGTCTGGAATTTGCATCCAGTTCATGTGGTATAAAGTGAAAACATGAATCACCGCCCTCAAGGGATTTTTTTATGTTCTGAAGTCACTGATAATTTGAAGCTTATTTAAAGGGACCTGGGTTAGGCTGGTTTGCATTAACCAATGTTTCGATACATAGAGAATCTATTTCCGAGCTCAGTAGCTGCTGTTTACTCTCAGAGCTGCTCTGTTAGTACAAGCAGTAGGACAGGAGAGGAGGCTTCATTGGCCTTCCACAGTATCTGCCTGGAGGACTTGATTAAACAGGAAGAGAATAGCTCTTGATACTTCGGCCTTGCACTGGCAGAGGAAGTAAGGGTTGCAGGCAACCCACACACGCTGGCAAAATATCCAGGAGCTTTACTACGCTGGTTGCATACATATGAAATGCATATTGCATTGACCTAACAGCTACAGCACAACACTCGCAGCACAAAAGGCTAAACTAGAGCAGCAACAACACATTTTAATGCTACTGAAAGTAAAAGAATACTGAATTAAAATCACCTCTTTGATTTGTATCAACTGCACAGCTATGATTTCTCTTAGATTGAAATACCACTCTTTGATGACGCCATCAAACAAACAGAGTTCAGCAGCATCACTGAATTAAAAAACACAAAATTGATCATCTTATTTTTCCTGTGGAGTGCTTTGATTCAAGTGCAGTCAGTTAGTGGAGTTATTACCTGAAAGTAACAAAGATGCTAATTTCTATTAATAAGATGTCAGCGCTCAGTTCAAATTACGCCAAGTGATTGATGGGGTCTGCCTACAGGATATTTGATGGAGCCCTCACACTTGATGTGGTCGGACCAAGAAAAAAAAAAAAAAAAAAAACAATTACGTCACTCCAGCATACAGTCTGATTTAATAACCATGCGTTCAGTACCAATAATTTTAAGTCAAGTCTACCTGAACTGATTATTGCAGCAACCCTCTTCACAGTGCCTAACATATTTTCATCTGAACTAAAGCTTAGGGCATTGACATAAATGACTAATTTAATCACATATTTGAAAATGTAAAAGAGCACTGCTCTCAGTGAAACTCCCCCGAATTAATAAAGTTAAACTTAAATTCATTAAGTCAGTTACTGGTTATGTTAGCCATACAAAATTTGCATTTGCGTATATATTTATCAGCATCTTATTCATATTATCACTCTGTGTACATTTGCTGGACTGTAATTTATTATTAAGCAATCTGGATTTGTTTGCGTGTTTATTCTCTGTGTGTCTGCATTTTATTTTATCCATAACAATAATCATTCCTGCACCGTTTTTAAACTTTTAATTACCTTACATTTACACAACCTTTAGCACACACACACTCTATTTCAGTGACAGCTCTCTGTTGCAGTTCTGGTGGCTAGATTGTCTTCTATTCCTGTGTGTATCGTTTTTTTTTTGGATGTGTCTTGTATAAGGTACTGGATGCCTAAATTTCCCTCAGGACCTCAAGTATCTATCTATCTATCTAAAAAGGTGGAAAAAAATACATTTGTAAAAGTAAGATCACAAGTCTGATCCCTCCAGAACCCAGTGTGTCCATCCACAGACGAATCACAACCTACCCCCCACTCCGTGTACCACAGCTAAAAAAAATAAACGTCAGAATAAATATCAAATGCTCAATGTTGTATTAAGCGATATAGATTTATAATTTTGCTTGCTTTTTTAATGGAGTATTTGCTTTAAGTAAAAATACATTATAACATTTGATTATTGTCATTGTGTCTACTGGTGGCAGTAAAATATATATTGGTGGGACAGAGGAAGTAATAAAAAATATGAATATGAATGCTGGATCCTGCTGCACGGATAGCATAATTTAATTAGGTAGAATACAAATATAGCAGCCATTTACAAAGAATCTGTTAATTTCATCAAGAACCAATATAGGCACTACTAGTGGTAGTTTAATGATCTGCCTGAGCTCCTTTCCAATGTGGGTTATACTCTGCTTATCTTAGAACAAGGTCTCACTATCTTTAACCTCCTTAAAATTTGTTTATACATATCCAGCCCAGGACATATCAGAAATTTGTCTCAGAACGCTGCATGAAAACTGTTGATGTCTTCCATGTGCCATTCATCAGTTTCATGTGGGATTTAAATCACTTGTTTTTAATGTCACTTCACCACTGATGTGTCTCAAACATTAATCAGCCAAGATAAAAGTAGGTTACATGAAAAACAGCAGCCAGTGCTCGGCTGTATGCTTATGCTCTCCATGTTCTTGTCCGATGTTGGCTAATCTAAATTATGAACACACACACACAGAGAGAGCTGTAATGAACATGCCAAGTGTAAGTCAAGTTCCAAACAGAAATTCATCAAACATTTGCTACTCTGTCTGGATGAAAGTATTACTTTGAGAAGTGGAGCGGGCATATCGCAATGCTAAGCAATCATAATCCGCACCACACTTGCAAGAGGTTTCATCACCAACATTCCCTCCCTATTGCAACAAGGGAAAAAAAAAACTATATTGATCTTTTTCTCCCTTCCTTCCAGGCATTCCCATTTCCCCGTGCAGCTTAAGCAGCACTTTTGTGAACAAATCCCACATTTGTGTTCCTTACTGGAGGCTATTAATTGTCCTGAATAGGCGTAACTACTCCCAAGGCACAGCTGTGTTGGCCATACAGAGGTGTTGGTGGCCAGACTGTGCACTACGCTGTGTAAAGTCTTGCCCCGTGTTTCATCAACCTCAAATATCCTCCTCTACCCTCCAACGCCTGCCCATTCTGAACAACGCCACTGGGTATGAGTTGTGCACTCGGTTCACCTCTACGGTATCCAGCCTTATTTTATCTTCGCTACCTCAGTGCAAGAGGCGATAAATCTCAGAGCTGATCTCCACCACTCCCTGCCTGCCTCCGTCCACACACCATTGCCAGCCCCATCGGGCTCTTATATGGGCCCTCATCTGTTCTGGTTACCTGCAGCGAAAGGCAGAGATGGGCATTACGCTTTATTGCAAAGCTGAGCTTCTGATGTAGGGCCGGCCTGTCTGCTAAACACACTTCAATGCCCCGCTCGCATGAACAGAGATGATGAAATAAGTTGGATATCTGAGCAACAATGGGCAACTTCTATCTGTTTAGCCCTGCCTATATACGCTCAACAGTTTCCAAGGTGACTTTTCAAATTGCACAGAGATCCTCCATGGATAATTCATTACCTGCCCTCCATAAGCGTGCACTCTAATAGGCAGCAAATTTCATCATGTCACACACACGGGGAAACAAGAGCATCTGCCAACCCAAAATAAAAGAAATGAAGTGTTATACTGCATGAAATAACGTCACAAGCGAGCAGGTACTCTACATACTATTTAGGAACAAAAAAAATAAAGGGCATTTACAGCCACAAACACCACACACACAAACCAAAATACTTATTTCCTACACTAGCATTTCATTTCAGATACCACCTAAATTATGTGTTGTTTTCAACTTCCCATACATCCCATAATTACACATGACCCAATTTAAACAGCCACTCAATGCAGGACTCCATTATAATAACAACACAGACATAATATATTGCTTATCATGCATTTTTAAAATGGATTTGACATCGCAGTTGACACTTAAAGCACTTAGTCCAAATGTACTCACACCCTGCTTGTTGATGTACATCATGACAGCGCTGCAATAAAATGCACATTCTCTGCTGAATGTAGATGAGCCTATTGACAAATGCATGGTGGTCATCACTTGATGCTCATGGCTTGATGACTGACTTGCACGACAGATCAGCACCATTTCGATCCATCTCTTTATTAACGGCGGCTTGGTTGATAAACATCGACCCTTATCCACCGAGCAGACCTTTGTCCGGTGGTGCCATATTTCGGGGTGGATTCTAAATACATCATTGTGATGATTCAGCACGATAAAAAAATACCGCTACTTGTTTGCTGGCTCTGATAATAAAACAATACTGTGGTTAACTGGCTTGGCTGTGATGTTAAAAAGCCAAGGACGGCGGGTTTTGGTTTGGCTCTGCCATTGTTACAATTTAACCAGTGGTTAAATGAATTGTCACTTCAGGTGAACCAATTCAACACGAAACGATGGTTAGTGGAAGCTAAAGATTAAATCCACGCAAGCGTTTTACACAAAAAGCACACCGCATTGCACAGATTTACAAAATCACGTTCATGTTTTTTGCAGAAATGACACGAGGAAAATGTTAGGAAAACCAACCTGATCGCGCTTAAACCGCTGCCTCGGCTTGCTCTTCTTGCTCCTTTTCACAACGAGGTGATGAAGCAGCAGGTTTGAACAGCAAGAAGCGCATGAGTTGCCAAACCAGCAGCAAGAAGCGCTGTGATACAGTGGGACATGCGACGCCTTCCTCGGCAAAAAAACTATTTCTCACACAAAAAAACAAAAGCAGCCCTAGTTACACCGGTTTTGACATTCCTCGACTCTTATCTCCAGCCTTCACAACGCCTGTTTGTGAAAGTGGCAAACAACTCCCCGCCTACAAAACAAGCAGAGGAGCGAGGAAATCCCCGTGCTCAAGCCGTCCTACTATAACTGTAGCATTTACAGCAGCGACTCCTCAACTCGTAAAAAAAAAAAAAAAAAAAAAAAAAAAAAAAAAATCACAGTTTACGCGCCAAACTGCTGACCGTCGCGCGACATCAGACCCAAAAATGTGAATGACATGTTTTATTCGCAGCTCGCGAGCGCGTACAAAAGATTAGCTGCCATCTCAGCATTGTAGCAGCCCGACCGTTGGCAATTCCCCAACGGCTACACGAGCGTTTCCGGTAGACGCTTTCAAAATAAGAGTGTTAACCGCTTGCGTGATGCGGATGCTCTTAGTTTGAAAACCACTCCCGCTTACACATCACGCTATCTTGACTGGTATGGATGTAAGAAGCTAGGTGTGCTAGCTTTCGAAGCTAGCCGCGGCCAGCTTGTCAGCGGCGAGGCGAAGGCATGCACACTCAGCATAACAACACCGACTCTCTGTTTGGTTTACGGACCCACCTGACTTAAAAATGACGCTCCCTGAAGTTGTTGCTGTCAAGCTCCTCTTCTTACACCGTCACGACGATGACCAAACATGAGAGGCGCCGTTAAATGTCGGTTACACTGACAGAAGCGTTAGCGCTTCCAAACGCCAGCTCGTGCTCTCCTTGTTGATTCCTTTCTCTTGTATCGAAGCCAGACGTCATCATGTTTGGTCACGTGTCTTCATTCATGAAGGATCTTCTTTCCTCACAAGAAAAAAACATTTTAACCAAAAATACACCACCTATAATTACTCTGTAGCTGCTAGTGCATGTTTGGTGGCTGGAAAACTATACTATTTGCCAGTGCGCATTCGCACAAATAAATCACAGCCACAAAATGTGATTTTATATTTCATGATAAAAGGGTTTGATTACATTTTTACAGTTTAATTGCATCAGAAAATATAGAATTTGACACATCTTGTTTAAGGAAATAATAAGACACTTTAACTACATAATTTTGAGACTGTATAAATACACACTGAACTGTAATACACAGTGTTGGCTCAGAGCTTACCGCTTCACATACCACCTGAATTGTATTGTATAGTAACCAAAAAATAAATAAATAAAAAAAATACCAGCTATAATTACTCTGTAGCTGCTAATGCACGTTTGGTGACTGGAAAACTATTCTGCTTGCCAGTGCGCATTTGCACAAATAAATCACAGCCACAAAATGTGTTTTTATATTTAATAATAAAAGGTTGTGATTACATTTTCACAGTTTAATTGCATCAGAAAATATAGGATTTGACACATTTTAAGGAAATAATAAAATACTTTAACAACACACACTGATCTGTAATACACGGTGCAGGTTCAGAGCTTACCACTTCACATATTACCTGAGTTGTATTGTTATTTAGTAAATCTAACTTTGTTATCTACCATCAGAAAGCACTGACTGAAATATAACTTAGAAAGAGATTTCACAGGTGAAATTAATATACCGGAAGAAGTGATGTGATAACAGAGGAATCGAACTATATAATATAAAATATAGTTTCACAAAAGAAAGACATTTTATTGCAAAAAGAAAAATATTGCTCATACAGTGTTAACAGCATCCCAAATCAAGTTGGTTTTTTTTTTCCCTAGTAAGTAATCCACTAGGTTATCTTATGTTACAGCAGTCCTCTGTCAGTAGTGGTTTATTTACAGCATATACTGCATCTTCACTGATGTGGCAGGTAACATTAAAATGTGCTGTTTCCAAGGCTGACAAAAAAAAAGATCACTTCTTCTTTGTCCTCGGGTTACTGCTGTTGAACATACTGATCCCACGAGTTCTGACTCCAACAGCTTCTGCAGTCACTCCTGGCTGCTGCAACACTTTGTCCAGAGTTGTCTTCTTTATGGCAGCTGGTGAGATTTTCTCTTGGTCGGCCAAAAACTGAAGTTCCCTTTTAAGGCAAGGGCAGAGAAAGAGAAACATTTACAGCATAGTATGAAACATAAATATTTAGCACAACACAGTGTTGTATCATGATAAACTTCGCCCTAGGTAATTAGTAACCAGGGGACAAAACTCTCATTGAAACATTATTTGCATATAGCTCCATCTACTGTCTGAATTATAAACTTCAAAAGAGATATATCACCCTTTGGCCATTTGAGTAGAACAATTAACTTAAAAGCATTTCTTGTGTATCCCTTTGACAGGAAATATGATTTGTTAGTTTGTTTGTCTCACACTTTTCTTATCAACTTACTTGGTCCTAACACAGGAGGCCTCTACGGCGTTGATCAGGAGGCTGCGGAAGCCACCGCTCTCCATGACATGCAGGGCGTGGATCGTGGCGCCCCCTGGTGAACACACATTGTCCTTGAGCTGCCCAGGGTGTTGCTCCGAGTCTAGCAGCATTCGAGCAGCCCCCTTTAAGGAAACATATAGACAGGCTGAGCTCACACCTCAAAATTGTATTTGGATTTATAGATTTCATGGGGTCAATCTACATTAAACTGTTTATATTTCTATTATCATGACCCTATGTACAAAGATAAAGCAGATAAAACATAGCACATGCACATGCACACACAACATATGAGTTTGTTTAAAAGATAAAAGGTAATACCAGCAGGGCTTGGGCTCCGAGTCGTACAGCCAGTCTCCTGGGTAGGCCCATTTTCACTCCACCATCAGCAAGAGCATCTACAGCTGTAAAGGCCTGCAGTCAAAATCAGAATCCAGAATTTAGAACTGTGTTTTCACATCAAAGAAGTTTGCCTTGGTATATTTGTGGATAACAATAAACATAGTAAGAGAAAAATATAAATAAAGATGAAAGAAAGTACTGTGGTCAAGAAGCGAAATCTGATAACATAAAAAATATTATAAAGACAATAAAGAGAAAATATCTCCAATATGACCATAATTATATAAAGAACGGTACAGTTTTGCAGAAATGTGCAAATATTGTCCAAAGAATGTGCAACGTTCACAGTATAAGTTAAAAAATATTTGCAATAAGCAAGACAGAGTCCAAGAGATGTGAGTTAATGTGTAGAGGGTGAGCATCAGGGTGCCTTATTAATGGGCCAGCTGCAGATCATAATTACCAGGATGATGGAAAGAGGTAAAACAATTCAAAAGACACATTTCCCACAATTGCTACTGGTATGGCAAAACTGTAAATCACACTTGATATTATATAAAAGCCTCACGTAAGCGGGGCCGCTGCCACTGAGGCCGGTGACAGCATCAATCAGGTCCTCTTCCACCTCAGTACAGTATCCCACACTGGCCATCAGCTGCTCCAGCAGCTTTCCATCCTCTACTTCCGCATGGGTGCCTGTGGCATACACAGTGGCCCCCTCACGCACCACCACTGGAGTGTTGGTCATGCAACGCATTACCTTTGGAGCAGTGCGATACTGCTGCAGCTTCTGTAAGGAATAACAATGTACTGAATGAACTGCCCTGAAATTATATGGGGAAAAAGTTGGGCTGAGAGGATGATTTATTTATAGTTTTAAACTTTGGCAAAACTAACATGGATCAAAGTTTATATACTTAAGTTTTGTCTGCTATGCAATATAATATTTTTGCAGACGACAAAATGGAAATGCATGTGTGTTTCGAGTCCAAGCAGCTTACTGATATCATGTTACAACATGTGACTGTTTTGCCTGAGGGTCTGCTGAAGTCAGAGCACAGAAATACAGTGAGAGCTTCGTGTTGAAATGAACAATAAAGCCAGAAATTCTCAGCCATTATCTAGAACTGAGAGTTAGAGTACAGAATATATTTTCCGGGCCTTAAAGGCAGCATTAAAGTTAAGTAAGGCAGTTATTTGACTTTTGCAAATGAGTAAAAGAACAATAAATGCATCTGCCTGCTGGGCATCATATCAGCGTTATGGTGCTTTCCTCTCAGGCAGCATATCACATACTTTACATACCTCAGGTGTTACCACAGATATTGTAACTACTGAGTAGAAAAAATATTTGATGTTGTCAATACTGTTCAGTTCTGCTCTTAATAATCTCTTTTATGGCTATGACTTGCCTTCTCTATAGAGCTGATAGTGACACCTGCAGCACAGGACACGATGAGGTGACGATCTTCAATGTCTGGTCCAATTTCATCCAGTACAAAAGGAATAATATGTGGCTTCACAGCCAGGAAGAGAACATCACTCTTGCTCACTGTTTCTTTGTTGCTGGTGGTGAAATTGACACCCAATTTCTGTAAAATATGACACCTTTTAGTGCTTCACTGGGCAGAATTTGCTACATGCAAACAAAGCAACCTTGAAAACCCACAAACAGAAAGGTATTTGTAATTAAACAGATGGAATAAAAATGTTTATATCCCTAATTGTCTACCCACCCGCAGTCCCTGTACAGTGGGGAGATCTGTGTCTGGGGAACTGGCTGTGATTTTGTGAGTGGCAATCACGCCTTAAAAATAGGAAACATATCCAGAAATAAATTCAGTGTCTGATTGCAATCAACATACATCAACAACACAACACGGTCAAATCTGAATTATACATATATGTAAAAAAAAAATGAACTCACCTGCAGCTGTGAAGCCTCTCACCAGAGCGTGGGCCAGCTGGCCTGCTCCTATGAAACCAACACTCATTCTACCTGTACATGTAAAGAGTTGAAAACATTACCTTTACAGGGTTTCATACAGACAGATGATATTCACAGTCTAAAGCTTGTAGCTTCTTTACAAGTCTGTGCTGTTGTAGTAAACAAACCTACTTCCTTATTAAGCGAAACAAACGACGTTTCTGAACCAATGGCGGCAGCACCCAGTATTACTGTACAGTGAATATATTCCCAGAGAAAATACTTACAAATAAACTGTAGAGCTCCGACGTTAACCGACAGATTAATACAACAAACCGCTTAAGAGAAACACCTGAAATTACAACACTGTCAACGTGGCCCAGCTGTCTCGCGCCCTACTGTACCTGTGGAGAAACATTTGACTAACAAGAAAAACAACCAATGACCATACATGTTCAGGCGATACGTAACACGTTTGACCAATCACAGCAGTGTTAGTATTAACTTTGGGGCGGGGTTTGTAAAGCCGGAAAGCCAGTTGCATCAGGTTTTGCCCGTGGGGCAGAAAAGTTGGTGTTGGTATCTGTCCTTTACTAGCATCTGCTGGCGAAACACTTGAAAGGCATGGTTGAGACTATTTTCTGGCAAGAGAGACAGATGTTTTTCTGACCCAGAAAGACAACTTGTAGCCTATTTAACAACCTCAAAGTAAGTTTCAGTGCTTTCACATTCCTTATTCGTTTATTTTATTAATTTATGTCACCCTAATAGCAGCTAAATGTGTCATTAGGTGTATTGTTATTGTTGTAAAGCTCAAGCTTTGTCATGAAAGCGACAAATCCACCATGAAACACTGAAATATCATGCTAACAGACCTTTTTCACTGTAGCCATTTTGACATGAAATGCAGGTGTCTCCAATTACACCAATTAAGGTTCAGTTCCATTTAGTGTAGCAGAGCCTTTCCAGTGAGTCAACATGTACCACAGCAGCACCCTGACTCTGTTTGACCTGAATGGAATTGAACCTTAATTAGTATCATTGGCAACAGCTGTGTTTACCTACTATTTTATGTCAAAATGGCTGCTGTGGGGTCTTTGATTTTATTTTCTATGAATCAAATGTACTCATCTTGCACAATCAACAGTACTAATATGCAGTTTTAATTTCAGTTAAGACCTATATCAAAGCATAGGATAAAGAAAAAAAAATAAAAAGACCAACAAAGCGTATACTGTTAGATATTTTATTAAACATAAAATATGTTAGAAACATACTAGCAAAAGTAGAAATCTTACACTACATTATTGTGCTTATCCTAAATGATCAATTTAATACTGTTAAATCTTTCCTTCAAATATTCTTGTATCAGACACATTTAACATTCATTGGCTAACAGGGAAAAAACTTGAATTTTTGGTATTACACATATGAAGACATGGGTACTTAATTGACCTTTTTCACAGCAGGCATTTTGAAATAGTTGGGTAAACACAGGTGTTACCAATGATACTAATTAAGGTTTAAATCATCCAGGTCAAACACAGTCAGGATGCTGCTGTGGTGCAAGTTGACTCACTGGTAAGACTCCTTAGACACCTTAATCAGTATCATTGGTGTTGACCCTACTATTTCACGTCAAAATGGCTACTGTGAGAAAAGTCTATTGGTGAAAAAATACAGCAAAATGGCTTGAGAGCCAAAACCAAACACTATGTTCAGTGCAAACTGTAGTCTTAACATATGCTATGCATCTCTATGAGATATATTTTCCTCCATGTTAGTGTTTAAATACATTTGAATACATAGCACATACATTAATGCACAATAAATTGTTCGTCCTCTGTAAGATTGACTGCCCTAACACTGTCCTGATATCCTTAACATTATCCCATACTCCCATAGCTCTGTCCTGTATGCGACCACCAAAGGAATTTGGAGCTGAGGGATGTGTTTGGTGCTTCCCAGGGTCCTCTGTGGGCAAAGTTGCTGAGATCAGCTCATCGTTGCACCTGGCCGGCTCTCCCTGGTAGGTCACTGCAGAACTTGAGAAAGGCCTTTAAGTGTTTAGCGTGGGGTAATACTGGTGGTTTTGCTGCCTACAGGCTCAATTCTAGACAAATACTGTTAATAAAAAAAGTCACACATGCAAACACCATGAATCTATGGAGCCATGGGAATGAGTGGATGTGGCATCAAACCTTCTTTATTTGTCTCCAAGAATAAAAAGTCTTGAGGAGGAAAGGTTTTTTTTAGACAGCAGATCTAGAGACAAAGCGAATCCTCTGAGAATAAACCAGATCAACAAAATACAAGATCAGGTTGACATTGGTGAACACTGCCACCACCAGCTTGCTGTCCCAGGCACAGTTTCCACGTGGGCAGTCCTCAGGACGAGAAGTGGTGCCGTACTTCTTGTCAAAGCTGAAGATGGGCCAGATCAGTGCAGTACTGAGGTAGAGGATCACGGCGAATAAAGTGTAGACAACCACAAACCGATCAAAGGGGAACCGCAAGGCAGAGGTCCTCCCAGAAACTGTCACTACGACGACTACTACAGTGATGGAAAAGCACAGACTGTACACCACCACACAGTACTGGGTGGCAATGTAGAGGGTGTACTCACTGTCATTGGCCAGGGCACCAAAAATAATGCAGGCCACAAAGGCCTGGACCACCTTGAGTAGGCCGGACACAGTGGCCATGTAACCCACCACAGCCCCTGGTTTGGCTCGAGTCAGAAACACCTCAACACCGTAGGGAAAGCAGCAGACACTGGAGCAGACAGTGACAGCAATGCGGTACATTTGAACTTCACAGCCCTCATCAGGGCACTCTGTTTGGAGGAAGTAAACAGGGTAGACCACAGAGGCAGTGATGTACATGAGTGTTGCCAGCATGGCAAAGGCCACAGTGAAGTTGTCCCAGGATATGGGCATGCATGTGTGGAGCCGCGTAACGTCCAAGGTGAACACAACCAGTGTGATGGCAAAGCAGAAGCACCACACAAACATGCAGAAGTGTCCATAGGTGGCGCTGTAGCCTGCGCTGTGGGACACAAGGGCCATTATGGTGCAACCAAGTAGCAGCTGGCACATTCGAGCTGCTCCTAAAGGTGACAGCACAGCTTCTTTGTTGAGGTAGTGTCCTCCATGAGAATCCATGGTTTGTGGTATCCCCCCACAAGCAGCTGTTTTCCTTTGTGAGATTCTTGATGTCCTTGTGGCACACTCTTCTTTTCGTCACAGACCTCACCCTTTCTTTGGTTGCCTTTTATAGATGGTCCTTAATTACAAATGTCTGTAATTTGTCCTTGAGCTTGCTTTGTAATTACAGTGGTGTGTTTGAGATCAAGCTACATTTAGACACTTCTATGTAGAACGTTGTACAGTAGCTTGGAGTCGTAAAGGATATTTTGTTAGACCGTGAAATAAGATAAATTTTTGATTGGCAAGTTTTTTTGGTTTGTTTTTAAAGTAATGTCTACTTGACTGCACAAGTCTATGAACTCTTCAAATAGATTCTAATTTCTGTAAAGCACATAGCACTGATATCAGTCCTTATAATGTCTTTAAAATGTTTATAGAGATTAAGAATTTGATCCTGGTCTTACTCAAAGCCGTAGGGTATGTCCTCTGAAATCTTGGTTTTTCCCTTGCTTGTTCTCTTCAATCACCCAGTTGTCCAGTGTATCGAAAGTTCAAAGTGAAGTATGGTCCTCTACAAGTCACATCCAGAGATCAATCTTCCAATAATATCCCTCCTTGTGAACAGGTGGACTAGTTTGTTGTCCTGTCAGTCAAGTCCCATTACTCAGTGACTCTGCCCTTGTTATTTCTTCACAGTAGGCCCTTAAGTCCCGACAAAATCATCAAAACTGTTGGCTCTGTCTCTTGCTCTTTGTCTTGCTGTTTCTGTCTCCTGTTGCTTCTTGGATTTGGCCTCCCACCCTTTCCTGCTCACACAAATACACACCCTCTCCCTCCTGTACGTCCCATGTGTGTCAGTGTGCACTCAGTGGATTGCTAAGGGTGGCTGTTTAAATGAAAGTTTGTGCCGAGCCCAGGGTTACAGGCCTCGCCAGCTCTATAAATAGGGGGTCTATATTCCACAGAGGGGTGGGAGGCTACATGTGGCAGGCAGTATGGGAGTCGTATTTCTAGGGAGCACCCAGAGAGGCTGAGTCAGAGCTCCTCCAGAAAGAAACTGGCATTTATATGCAATGTAATGACAGGGAGGGAGGCTAAGACTCCCATTAGAGACAGAAATTACATACAGGTCCAGAGCGATGATTATGCATCAGTGATGACAGATTTAAGTGATGCATGTCAGAGGGAAGTGGAAATGGATTAGTAGTTACTAAAAATACTTTAACCTGTGATATTAGTATGCTCTGATTTTTTTATTTTTTTATTTACAGTGTGCAAGGTGATTTTTACAGAAAACCACCATCTAAAACAGTTTTTGAAGTTGTTTGTGGTATCAAATTGTACACTTTGCTGCCTTAAAGGTTTTTGAACACTACATATAATATTATGTTTTTGTTCAATCCCATGCAATGAACTTTTGTGAGTGCTAAAAAAAAAAACAACAACAAAAAAAACAGGCATAAGTTAAATGTTTCTAGCTTTGTATTTCAGTGGAAACGTCCAAGATCATTCCTGATTACTCTTGCTAATTAGATTACTCTAATTGGGCTGCTGTAGACAGGCACTGTGTATCTTTGTATGTGTATTTTTTTTTACATATCAGTCTGTTTACAGGTCTTCGGTAGTACTACTGCACATGTGAAAACGGTTCTATAAAACCAGGGCGAGCAGCACTAAATCTGTTAAATTGCCTCAAGTGATGTCACTTAAGTCAGTGTTGATTTGGGCTAAAGACTGCAAGTTTAAGAATAAAAAAAACATCTGGGAATGTGGAGTTAGGAAGAAATTAGTTTACCCCTGATACTCATCTTGGTTTAAGGCTAGCACCACAAAGCTACATTAGCCGCTTCTAGCATAACACCCAAATCTCCAACAAAGCTGCTGGGGTGGAGTTGCATTGTGGGTAATGTAGGCATCAGGTTTCAAATAGGAAGAAGAATGTTTGTAATAAAGAAGACAATATTTTTGGTTCTGCTGCATCTATTGTTATACTTTCTGTCCATAGTGAGTCAGACAGTATTACAGGAGTGCAATGCAAATTCAACAGAGTACTCTTTTAGACTCATCATGGGAGGCTGAGCTGTAATTTTTACAGAGAAAATGCCAAATAACTTTTGTGAGACAGGGTTCTGTGCCACCAGTAAACAGCTGAATCAGGATCTTCTTAGTTCGAGGACAGCAAACTTCCAAGGTAAAAAAGGCTGCAAGTTACATTGATTTGCAGCTTTTCATAGTGCAAACAGACCAACAAGAGTCAAAATGGACACATATAAGATATAAAAAGAAAACTTATATAATATATAGTCAACTTAGAACAGGTATGCATGTGTCATTGGATAAAAGGTTGAATAGGCTTTCAAATCTATTGGATAATGTATTCAAGGGTGTGAGTTTCCATAGCCAATGTCAAAGTGCCAGAAACGAAAGAACACAGATAAAGTTACAATGATAGAAGTACAAAAGTACAAGTACTGCATCCATTAGTGTTATAAATCAGATGAAGCATGACAAATTCAGTTCTTCATGTAGGCCAAAGGGATTCACTGTGTTAAGAGTGTGAATCTAATGTGCCTCTCTGTAGAGCAGTGAGTTCATAATGTCAACACTTTGAGAAGAAGGTGAAATCTTTTAATGATGCTGCAAAGCCATGTGCATAATTCATGTTTTGTAATATGCAACTTTAGTGTGTTGAACAGGGACATTTTAGCATGTACACAACGTGTGCTGCTGCAAACCAAAGTATTTGATTCTTTTTGGTTAATTTTCTACCAGTAGAAGTATTTAGTGTTGCAACAATGTACACAGTGGCCACAGTAGAAATGCCCATAGGTTGATTAGACAGCCAGGAAACAGGGTTGAGTGGTTTTCTGATGTTAGATTGAACAAATCTGTCTTTCAGATTGCGAAAATGTTTGAATATGATCAAGGGAATCTCTAAGCTGAAATTCCTGTAAGGATAATGTTTTTCTAACAAAGGGGGAATATTCAGTGGACAAAGTGAATGGTGAGGCAGTCGTGGTAGCTCTGTAGGCCCCGAGCTCCTCGAGATACATTACTGTTCAAAAGTTTGGAATCACCTATTATTGACGTTTTCTTCTTTTCTTCAGTGATGTGTTTTTTAAACATTTTTATGAAGAATTATAAATGATTAAAACTTCAGTTTTGGCGATGTCCACACATTGTTGCATTTTCCCACTAAATACCCTTTTGAATTTGATTTTGAATGTGTTTTCCAATCCAGAAAACAACCCTCAACAATTATTGAACTACAGTTTTACAATTCACTCACTAGCCCAAAAATGTATTTAGTGGCTGGTAAAATTTTAACATTCACTAGCCATTTGACAGGTGGACAAAAAACTTTATTTTGCACCCTGCATGCAGCACTGTGCCTGGCACCTTAAAGTGGCTTAAACTAACAATATGACATCTGCAGCTAAATCAGTTGATGATATGTGAGTGTAAAGATGGCTGTGGCTCAGCAGGTGGTGCAGGGTTAGCAGCTCCATCTCTGGCTCCTCCTAACCACATTGTCAAAATGTCCTAGAGCAAAATCCCGAGCCCTGACTGCTCCTGATGGTTCGCAATATGCCTTCACAAAGCAAATTGTAAAGCGCATTGGATACATCACTGCAGATCGTTTATCATAAAGACAATAGGTCACAACATAAGAAAATGAAAGTTCAAACAGAGAAGACTGTGATGCAGGGCTGATAGATGATGGGTATCACTCACATCATCAGGTTCACCATTTCCTGTTAGTTATGGGTCATTTTATTTTTCTGTTTTAGGAGATTGTCCAGATTTCTTGAGATTGAACAAAAGCCGATAAAACTGTCAGTGTGTGTACAGTAAGCCTCATATCTATTATGAGATGTGTCAAAATAGTGACAAACCATTGTTGGCAGCCTGAGGGAAATGGTAACCTTACCTGCCGCTAAAGCTTTTTGTGCTGTGAGTGTAAAACAGGAATGTGAATTGTGCAAATATTACTTATCTATTTTACTATTACTATTACTATTAATAACCCACAATAATAATAATAATAATAACAAGACTGTACAGCAAATTATGTAGTATATGTAATGTGTCTTTTCTTTTAGGTCTGATACAAAGACATGCAATCAACACAAAGAGAAAAAACAGCAATGTATTTACAATTTACAAAGAATCACTTCTCTGTGAAAATAGCACTTATAAATATGATTTACATAACAAAATAAATATGTAAATTACCAATGTAGCTTGAGTTTTCTTCTGTTAAAAAATATGTTACAGAATAAAATTACAATTAGCAATACCTTTCCTTCTCTGGTGTGATGCGAAATAGAGGTCCTTTAAAAACATCATTTATAAAGACATCATTACATACAACATTGTCATTATATTAAAAAGTGATCTCTATTATGAAATATAAGAAGGGAGTTACAATAGTGAACACTTGAAAGAACCTATACAAATACTCAAAAAAATATACAATACACGATATTTGTCTCCCTTTAAATGTTCATTGCATTGATCTGAGGATTGCTGAACTACTGAGGTGATTTAACATGAATTTGTACCCTTTGTCCGGGCTTGAACAATCCTCTTGTGGTGATGTGGCCTGTGAGAAAGAGGTATAGACTAGATGTAATGGCACTGTGGTGTATGTATAGGTCCTGATTGACCTCAAAGTCTTTCCAGGTTTACTTTAACAGTACAATCAGCTTCAGGAAACGACTATCTTCCCATCTGTCCAAACTGAAAATATGCCACTGTCAGCTACATCTGAGTTACTGCTTCAGGGATATTTTCTCTGAACCCATGATAAACACAACAGTAATATAAAGTGTGAATCTTTCGTTCTTTTTGACTTCTTTCATTTCATTAGCAAAGTAATAACATCCGATATTTGTTTAAGTTCAGTAGCCCGACTGTGTAAAGTTAATCCAACCTGGTCTTAAACCACAAATTGATTAGAGGAGTATCGGTGTCAGTTGTCTCTCTCTCTATATCGTTTTTGCCATTGCTTTAGAGACAAATAGAAAGTTTCCTTCCTGATCCAGTGCTTTTCTCACCTTATTATGTCCCTGTTTCTGCATTGATGTAGGTTTTTTTAGTGTGTGATGAGATGTTGTTAGAACCCAACTACAAAACAGTTTGAACAAAATTATACCCTTATATACTCTATAGTGACTACTTAACAAAGACAGCATCCTTATGTCATTGTGGCTTTGTTCTTTAACAATGACTAAATATAATCTATATGCAAGGATGAAAATAATAAAAAACAAAACATCAATGAGCATCCTTAAAACTGGATTACATTCGTGATATTTTTTTCTTTTACAAAGCAAAAGATAATTTAAATGGAGAGTAGCAGAGAGTTGTGCCTTGTCGTGGTGGCATGTAGCCCCTGTATTTGTCACCAGTTGTGAGGAAATGGATTGTGGGACAAATCTAAGCCCCCGTGTTTGATGCTTGGAATAAAGTAAACAAGAGGTCAGACTAAAGGTAGAATGGGTTGTGAAGGTGGATGGGTTACTTGGAGGTATCAGGCATGGGAGACTGGCCAGAGACCAGCCAGCCCTGCTTGGGCGTAGCTTGGAGATACTGTGTGCAGATGTGTCCTTTTAGCTGCCACTGCTGAGCATGCCCAGTAGCTTGCTGGGGTCCATGCCCTGTTGCTGGGCCATCTTCTGCACATCAAAGCCCATGTGCATGAGGAACTGAATGACATTCATCTCTTGTCCTGTGAACTGGTCTCGTATGGTGGGGCAAGTGGGGTTGCAGTGTGGCCATGGGCAGCTGTCGATCAGATGTACAGGGCAGCCTTTGGGTGGAGCCTTGTTGTTCCTGTTGTCATGGAGGCTGCGGTCCCAGCAGTGCAGCGCACGGGGCAAGGAAGTGCCTTTAACCTGCACGTCAATCCAGTAACTAAAACACAACACAAGAGGGCGCTGTTAGCTCACACAACATTTCATGTCTTCTGGTAATGATACACTGGGTATATCGGATATACTCACTTTCTGGTGATAACTTCATGTGACAGGCATGCTGGAGCAAACATGGCTCTGGAAATAGAAAAAAAAAAAAACGTAAGTCATTCTGAATCCATGCAATAATCCTACTTAAATTATCTTCCTGTAATGCAGAGATTTGTCCTTACGGGACATCTTTGAGTGTGTTCCTCAGCTCAATGCCCAGGTTTTGAATGTAGCGCCACTGGCCTTCCTGCACAGGCTGGCCTGTTAGCTGGATGTTATCCACTGTCAACTGGGCCTCATCAAACAGCCACTGGACAACAAACACGGGGCCTGCACAGAGAATACAAGATGAAAATTATATGATATATATATATATATATATATATATATATATATATATATATATATATATATATATATATGTCATACATGTACCACGCAGATGTTTTGGTGAAGCACACTAACATCAGGATGTACAGTATGCACATTTTACCTAGTATGGAATGAGACCCCAAACTCACTTTTTATTGATGGGAAGACTCTATATCCAAAGAAACAGTTCCACTCCTCTCCTTCATGGGTTTGCCTACACTTCTCTGGCACCACTCCTCCCCAGTACCTGATGATGGGGCAGGTGAGAAAGACAGGTATTAGCGACCTGATGGTCTTGTCACCTTACTGAAATACCACAAGTCCGTCTCACAACGTAGATATTTTTCGGCTCCCATACTTGATGCCTCTCTTGATAGTCTCAGTGGGGGCACAGCTGACAGCGTCCACACAGTCCGTGCAGTGGTACTGCTTGTTGTCTAGGAACCAGCCAGAATCGGACAGGCCTCGCACTTGTATCCCAGTGTGACCCAGTCCCTCCAGCAGCTCTGCCACACGGTCCACGTTCAAAAGGACCCCAGTACCGCCCGCACTGCACACAGAAATATGACATATCCTTATTAGTACCTATACAGGAATATGAAAGAAATGTAGAAGATTTTAAATTTGAAATCACACGCAAAAATGTTCACACACCTGCTTCCTGCTAATAGGAGAACTTTGGCATTGTCTAGGCCTTTGCTCAGCAGGTCCTTCACAACCTCCTGAATTATCAGTGAGCCCATGAATGCATAGCCACCTACACACAACACAAAGAGAGCGAAACTGTAGAATAACACTTTGCTTCCAGGGCATGACATGTTATTGTATGTTTGTTTTGATGATTCAGTCATGACTTACTCTGCTCTGTTTTGGCTGTAGCGCCACTCCACACGTCGCTGGAGCAGTATGGGATGAACCTGCACAACCAACATAAAGTTAAAGGTGCGAGCTATGATTAAATCGAGCTTCGATAAACACGCAAATATGAGTCAACTTACACCATGTTGGCATTCCACCAGTGAGGGTTTTCCTCAGGCAGCGGAGACAGGATCCCCGTGCCTGCAGAGACAGATCAACATGTATCATTAGCCATCCTGGCACTCCCAGACACATCCTCCTCTTCCTCATCATCATTACCACATGGATTACAGTTATTACACTGCAATGAGAGAGGGAGGCGTCTCTGTTCCTACAGCAGCGGGCGCCAGGTAACCTTACACCGCAGCTACATTATGACGGGGTGTTGGTTGCAATAACACTGCAGATGATCACAGATACATCCGATCCTTTTAATTACTGGGACATTACAGCTGGATCTGGGTACTTTTATCACCGTGTTAGAGGATCGGGATTAGCTGCAGGTGGAGTAACAGTGGTGGGTATGTAGCGAACTATAAAGACTAGCTGAGGCTAACCTGTTTTAGTTTGGGGCCACTTAGATGAGCTCATCAATCTCCTCATGGTTTCGTATCGGCTGTCACAGTTCTCCTTGTTGAAGCAGTACCAGCCGCCTGGACATAAAACAAAACAACAAAAACATGGCTCATTTGTCACACAAACTGTCTACAATTATTCATACATTTTTCATTTAGGCATGAAAGAAAAAACATATTGAATTTAGTTAAAGTAATACTAACCCTCTAAGAATATCAACCACCGTCTGCTACCTCGAGATTCTTTCAGGTAGTACCTACAAGAGACCAGAGAATATGAAAAAAAAAAAATCAATACATCGTTTGATTTGCGTGGAAATATTGAAAATATGTGAGTATGACACTAAAAGTTTATTTTACACTGCCTGCATAATAATATATGTAAACAACAGAGATACAACCACATTCCACAGTTTTGATATGGTGTTCTTTCTTTAGAAAGATGAGATAAACACGGAAAAGCAATACCCTCACTGTTTCTACCATCCGTGATGGTATCCAAGCATGAAATATAAACACATACGACATCATCACTTTGAATTGAACAAGGATGTCCTGTTACTTTGTTGATACCTATCTTTAAAGGTGACAAAAAACAGCAAAGAAATGAAATTCCACCAACATAAATTCAGTGAGTGCGCACAGGGCAGAACAATGAAGTTGTGTGTACAGTAACAGATATAGTGATCAAACAGGAGATACACATCATCTTCTCCCTGATGCCAGTAGATGGTATTTGTCATGTTTAACGTGGCATCATAGTGTGAGCTCATCATTCCTTAGAAGTGTCCTCACACACAACATGACTCAAATCGATGCCTGCGCCGATAGGAAGGATATGATAAGAGGAATGGTGAAAAAACACAGCAGTATTTGGCCCGTGTAGATGTCAACGCACAGCCCGTCTTTCACATTAGAGAGGAAGATAAAAGAGATGTGTGCTGTAAGTTCGCAGCCCAGAAGAGGGCAATGCTATCATGATTCTCTCATGCTTCAGGACACTCTCATGTCTGATACATCATCATCCAGTTTTTTTATTTAATAGCAGAAAAGCAGTCCCACATGAAGCAAATTTAAAAAATCTGCTGTGTAAAGTAGCTTTCACCACAGAAGCAAAGTGCTCCAAATGTGCTGTGATGCTGAGAGATGTTTTTTTCCTGTTTGTTTGTTTTTTAAAATTCAATCAGTATCCACCCAACTTTACCAATGACTAAACTCAAGAGATTGCCAACAACATTTCGTTGACTTTAAAGAAAACAGACTTGGCTGAATCTCTGAGCTGTTTGCTCAGACGTTGAATCACACTTTGGCTGCAGTTAATGTCTCGTGCTATTATTGCGAGCCACAGTCAATAATGTAGGCTGAATACAGCAAACTCTACTTACTACTTCCAAACAACAAAGTGAAGGCGGGCTTGGCAAGCTGAGTAAGCCAAGGGAAAGGCACCCTAACAAGTGCAACTCCAGGAGATGAATCACATATTCACCTCGCCGTCTATAGTGAATGATTTTTCTCGCTGCATCGTTTATCTGTAACTGTAACAACACCTCTCTGGAAAATACTGTTAGCTGATGGATTAGCATCTCAACTGACAACAGCCACAGTGGTGAATGAAACGGCCATCTGCCAGTAACTGTCCCCCTGCTCCTGTCCTCATGCTGTGTCTCTAAAGAGCTTTACCGCTCTAACAGACAGCTCTGTCTACAACTTTGGGGTTTAACAGGAATTAAACCGGATAGAAAATCCATAAAGAGACACGTATAGCCGTAAACCCATTTCAGTCAAGTCTGCCCATCACTGAACTGGTCTCAGATAAGTTCTCAAAGCCTTCTGATATGGCACGATCAACATTAAGAGTTAAGCTTTTATATAATACTGGAAACTGTAAATAATTATGACTATACTGCATGATGATGATTCAATAATGTGGTAAATTACTTAAATATTGTTCTTTCATTGTGGCACAGTTTGTATGATATTTGAAAACTTTATTCTTGTGTTGCAGAATACGTGAAATCCACTGATCCTTAGGCTGTGGGTTTTTAAAGATAATTATCATTTATAAATATGAAAAGTTACACCTTTAACAGATGCCTTTTATTTGATTCATCCCCACCTGCCATAACTCAGTTATCAGTATTATTTTTATAAGACCTCGGTACACAATCTGACACCGCATAGTCAGATGGAATATAAGTGTCTAGAGTCTATACAATGTTTATGTGTTATACAATAGGAGAGGCAGCCTGATATTAATATGCTTTTAGTGCCATGGCTTATCCCGCTTTAGTAGAGAAATCATGCAGGCTCTCTTCCTGCCAAATGGATTTCTGCTTAACAACAATGTCAGCAGTGGATATCATTGCAAAGAAATGTAGTGATCCATTGTTTACTGCATGGACCACAGACTAAAAGTCATTTCACTAGAAACAAACTATAAAGTAGGCGCCATTGACAGCAAATTGTAAACGTTTTCCAGTAGCCAAGTAAATAAAAAAAAAAAAAAAAAAACACTGCTGTAAAATCACAATTTAACATATGCGCACTGTATGCAATCATCAGAGAGAGATGGGCGGGGGTCTGAAAACTTAAGTCTAAACTTTCTGCAGAACAAATCCTGCATTCTAATTTGAAGCAAAGGAAATGAAGCATAGACCATGTGGCTATCCGCAAATTTCACGCTTCGCTGACGCAAAGCAGCTGGCTATCTTATCCGGACTGAACCTTATTATGTCTCAGACTTGTCCCGAACCTCTTTTTTCTGTATTTATTTATGTTTTTATTTTATTTTCAGTATTTACATATTTAGGGATCGAAACCCAATGTTGACATGTACAATAAACCAGCCTGAATGAGAATTTGTGTCTCTGCGCGCACTCTCCGCTGAGACGAGCTCTGCTGTCCTCAGGCCGGACACATGTGGGTTACTTCGGGTAGCAGGATGACCAGCAGGACGGGGTGCGCCCTGCTGAAGCAAAATGACAATTCCTACCAGCTCCAAGGTGCACTGCTGCACAGCTGATCTGTCGTGGATCCTGTTTTACCCCCAATGTACATGTGTATTCTCAGTTGGTACATACCCTGCGGGACTGCCGTCGTTGCAGGTGACTGATGTATTCTCCAAAAAGTTCAGCTTCATGTCGTAGTCGAGCTTCTGCGCCGAGCACGGGTAGAGGGACTGCGCAAGGTTCTTCACTTGTGTCATGAAGTTATCCATGTTCTCCTCCACCGCGGTGAAATCCAGAGGGAAGCTCTCCGTGGTGTCACCCCGGTCCGCCCGGTATGTGGGAGGAGGTGGTGAGCGTCGTGGTTGTGGGTTGCGGCCACCCCGGAACCTCCGTGCGCAAAGCGCTCCGGACTGCATCAGCACCAGCACCAGCACTGATGAAACCATTCTGGTCGCTCTCATCTTATCCCCGCGTTAAATGTCCTTCCTCCAAACGCAACGTATCGTGGGGGAAACGCAAATTTTACCGATGGAGCTGAGAAAGAAACGCACGATTTAAAAGACGCCGCAACACTTGTCATCCGCTCCCAAAAACGCATAAATGAGATATTAACTAAATTAAAAGTCCTTTTAGATAAAGCACACTCGTCCGCTGAAGTCTTCGGAGATATTTAAAAACTTTCGAAGTGACTGCTTGCCAATCTATCTAGTACAACTCAAGCGCTGCTGGACCAAGCGCACAAGCCTGAACGACAACACTCGTGCCATGCTCTTGTATTTTATTCAAACTTTCCCCCCTTGTGTGTCCATCCAGCCAATCGCAGGAGCGGGGCAGGACTCGGGGCATGATCAAGCGTGGCAGACTACCCCCCTTTTTTAATTTATAGAGGGAAAAAATGTCCATGCGTTGGTTCTTTTGATCCGCGAAGTTTTATTTGATGTGGTGGCTTTTATTGGCCTTGAAATGCCCATTTCCCATTCCACCACAAATTTATGAAGTGAGAATACGCATCTTGTTACACACTTGCCTGAAAATCAAGTGGGGAAAAAACATAATCAAAACTCGAGCAGAGCTCCAACAATATTTGGCCAGGAGGAGATCAATTATTAATATTATTATTATTATTATCATTATTATTATTATTATTATTGATTATCATTCTCCACCACGCAAAAAAACACACGTACCTCTGTTTAAGAATCACTTCCAGTCCTGTTGAGTTGCCCATGTTTTTTAACGTTTAGAAAAAGGGGACTTGGACACTTGTTTTTTCTTTCTTTTCTTTTTCTTTTTTTTTTTTCTTTTTTTTAATCCAGACTGGGGCCTCCGAAGATCAAAGCAACCATCACTCTTTCTCCCCCCTCGTCTCGCCTCCTCCCTCCCTCTTCAGCCTCTTCCAAACTTTCCTGGTCTACTGTATATTTTAAGTCGAGCAGAGCATCCTGATGGGACGCCAGCTTTTTAACACAGGAATGCCTCGTTACGGTCGAGGTAGGCTTCCCTCGAACAACCTCTCGTTTTAAGGACACGTTTAAGTTCAAGTGTAGCCTGCAGACCCAAAGTGATTAATCATCAAGGTAACACTTCATGGTGGTGTTTTGGTGTGTTTTTTTGTCTTTGGTCGAGCTCACTCTTACCACGTGAAACAGACTGACTTTGTAAATCAGTTTAATTTTAAGGGACACCGCTGGTACACTACTACAGCAGTAGCGCAGTAGCTCAGTCCGTAGGGACTTGCCTTGGGAACTGGAGGGTGGCCGGTTTAAGTCCAGCACGAGCCCTTTGTCTGTGTGTGGTTTTGTTTCAGGGTTAAAATGCATGTAAAAAAAATGAGTGAAAAGAGAATTTCCCCCTTGAGGGACTAATAAATTATCTCCTACGAACGTACACTCTTTGCATCACTAACTTATAACAGTCTACCTGTACCTATTTATATGAAAGCAACAAACCACCAACTCAAGGGGATTTCTCTCAGCTTGTTGTAATTCCTACAGCAGTGCCTGAGCTATAAGCTGCTGAAAAACACAAATTATTGATCGTCTTATTATTACAGTATCAGTTTTGGCAGTCAGATTAAGGAAAGCTCATAGAGAGAGCCCTGTTTCTATCAGATGGAGTCTTTGTGAGAACTACTAAAGAACACCTTCATGGTCCAGGGACATTTTGACACTGTGTTGTCGCTCATTTATTTCACTTATCATCAATTCAAGATCAGTTTGGTCATTTTTCCCCAGTTATTAAGTGTTAAATGGTTAAAAATGGCTTCCTAGGGAAATTTTGTGTCTTGAGAGAAAACCTCTCTCAGCCAGAAAGATGCTCACCGATATCCTGAACACAACAACATCATAACTGTAAAACTGCACTCACATCCTCTCAGAAAAAACAGCCTCCAGCCCCGTGGTTAATCAGTGTGCCTAAAGGATGTCCAACCGTTCTGAGCCAGGTAAGATGGATATGAAGTCACCAGCGGGACTGATGGTATTCATTGGGAACTTCAAACAGATGCTTGTATAGATTAAAACATGTGGTAGAGACCAGGAGGAGAGGCGCTGTCACAGATTGAGCCTCGTCACTTTGACCCATACCTCCCTGTTTTATCACACGTCATCCCCAAAAATGTAACCCTTAAATCACTCACAGATGGACACTGGCCTCTGACACACACACATACACACACACACACACACACACACACACAGATACACACTACCATGAAGAGATGCCCCAGCAGTGTGTCGAAACGTCTTCTGACCCAAGCGAGTGAAAATTGTGAGCTGCAGATGCTCAAACCTTGAGTGATCTAAATGTGTAGATTCTGTGAGTGGACATGAAGGATTCTTGTTAAAGTGTCTAACAGTATGAGACAGAGTTAGAAACGCTGGTTAGCTTTGCTACTGTTGGTGCACAGTGGTTTGTTCTCTACTGTGCACCTTGTTTGAACTCCAAGCGTTAAGCCTTTCTGGCTTTCGCTGGTAATTCTCTCTCTCCCTTTTTCTTCGCCTCCCATCGTCTGTGTGTAGCGTAGACACAAATTTAACCATGCAAGTCCGAATGGATTAATCCTAGATTTAGGTCATTTGAAAATGACCCAGCTGTTCTGATGGCAGTCCCTCAGAAGTGCCCCCGTAGCTCCCGTAGCCCCCACCCCGACTCCAGGCCTCCTGTGAAAGTCAAAGCCTGTCTTTCATCTCCGATCAGTTGCATGTGCCCTCACAGATCCACAGGTTTTACTGCTTAAGTCTGGACTGGCAGCATTGATCATGTGACCGTTGCCTGCCTAGCGTTTAGACACATCATAGCTCTGTGAGCGCTCTCTGTCTGCGCAGCCTGCCAGTTCTGCTCACACATCCCCATCGTCTGTCTCCCCGTGCCTGTTAGTTTTGATTTGCACATGCTGTTGTCGAGGGTCCATCCGTGATCATCAAATCCTGCTAGTTGGAACTGTTAGGTCAGGTTACATCAAAGAGATCAGGAGGGATCAGCCTCTTGAAAGGGACAGGCTCTGGCTCACATCATCAGAAACAGGTGGAGGTCCTCATTGGAAGAACAAAGGAGAGATCACCATCTATAAAACTTTTATATTTCATAGAAGAGTTTCTTTAAATTCCTTTAAATTGCCACCCTCTCCTATGCAGCAAACTACACGGCATCAGCATAAAACATATGATATCAAGTTAGAGATTGTGGGAGTCAGCTGCAGCACTAAATCCCATGAAGGTCACAACAGCAAAGCCCGAGACTTAGTGGTATTATGGCCACAAAGTGTTTAAGTGTGGAAATCTGCTAAAAGCCAGGAAGAAAAGGAAAGTGGAAATGTATGGAATACAACTCAGGTGTTATGAATTAGTTGAAAAGTTGTGGAAACCTTTAAAGGTTTTGTGCATATAGTTGCATCAGACTCTTATATGTTGTTTATTGTTTGTCATTGCACTTAAAAAAGTAATATTTTAGATATATTTCATCAACAAGTTGATCGGACTGTAATGTTAGAGAGCTTTGACATTTTAGGCTGTGGAAAACGTGAAAACGTCTTCTGTTCTGTGTCACCTTGAGACAAACCTCTGGAAGCAGGTCCCCTTAATTTCATGTTGAAACTATTGTTTTAAACCACAAACAAACATATACAAAGGTTTTTGGGTGTTAACACTCCAAGGAGTTCCTTTCATGTGCCCCCCACCACATGTTCCTGATATTAACCAGAGAATCAGTAAACAACCTTGATCCTGACTTAAGTCAAGAAGTGCCATCTAAGATGTGGATGTAAATAGGGAGTAAGAAGAGAGTAAGAGAGGCAGGAGACATCTGTCGAGCAGGCTCTCATTTCGTAAGAGGAGGCCGTCTATTGGTTACAGATGATGCCCTGTTTGATAAAAATGAACTCTTTCAAGATAGGACAGCTTGCATTAGGGGTCTCTCTGGCACCAAGGGCTAATCAAATAGTTCAGCTGACGGGTCAGCTGTTTGTTGTCGGCGTTTCATCTGAATGATGGCCACAAAATAGCTGCTGTAGCCTGTAAACAGTTCTGTCACATCATTCGTACGAGGCAAAATGGATGTTTGTGTCAGTCACGGTGGGGTGTTCACCATTTGCGTGCTTGCCTGCATTGTGTTGGCATACAGGAGGATGAGTGAGTTGGACCCTGCTGTCTCGGAGGTACTGGTGCGTGAGTGTGCGGCCCTCCTCCAGGAGTTTTCCATTCATGCCTAGTACTTGAATCACCCCTTGCAATGCCCTCTGCCAGGTAGACAGAGGAGGGAGCAGAGACCAATTACCATTCAAAACCTGCTATTATTATCATCAGAGAGGCGGCAGCCCTCCTTCCCCTGCGCTTATTCTCATCTCCACCGAGACAGAAGGAGAATGGGGCTCTTTTGTCTCGGAAATGTTTATTTATGCCACAGATTTGCCAAAGGACATGGAAAAGCCCTTATTACAGGTCATGACAGTAGAGCCACAACACATTATTCATTTTCTGTCCTTTAACCTGGTAGTCTCTTTGGGGAAATTCTTTTGAAGTCCACACCCTGCTGTAAAACATGGTCATTATTCAATTATGTGAGAGCTGTATTTGAAACGAGGCTGTAGACCTTAAAGAATCTACGTAGGAAGTGTTGAGAATTACCATTATTGTTTTGTTGTTTTATGAAGAAAATAAGTATGAGGGAGAGAGAGTTGTTGACATGGAACATGAATCTAATGTTTGGTTGAGGCTCTTGGTGCCAGGACTTAAGACTAGTCCTAGACTAACGGCAACATTCACTAATTTCACTAAAAAAGCACTGTAGTGTTGGACTAGATTCAACCATAATGTTGTGAGTACACGGTATGCGCTTCCATCCACTGAGCCACTGGGACACCATTAGCGCATGGTATGTGCCTCATTATTTTTGACACTCTCTTAACACCAAGCAGCCGTTTTCTTTTATCCTCTCAGCAAGAAGATGAGGCTACTGTAATCAAAGAAGACAATGATCAGTGCCAGCGTCTTGGCCTGGCCTGGTACCTGCTTTGATGTCATATTTTGGTGTATAGCGGGCTGTGGCCCATGCCAAAGAGCACCCATAGTCGCCAACTGTCTGACAGGCTGCCTTTCATCAGAATGACATCACTCTGCTACTTGATTACTTTCCATGGGCTCTTCCAGGCCTGGGAATTTTCTCCCAGGAATCTGAAATCATCATCCCCGCCTTTACACCCTTAGTCTCAAAATAAAAGAAAATGCACATTTGAGACATTCATAAGCTTGAGTGGAATACATACAACCATTTGATTCTTTAATACAGTGTACTTTGTGATGCTAGATGGAGCTCAGTAAATATTAGTAAGTGACATGAAGAGACAAAATGAAACAGAAAATAAAAACAACTGTACACACTGCAATCTTTCAACTCAACATTTCCCCTGTCTTGATTTTCCCTCCATGTGGGAGAGAGCGGCGATAAATTACAAGGCACAACCTGAAGTGTTTGCTTTTGGAGGAATCTGAGGAAACTGCCGTGTGAGGTGGATATTTATAACCAACTTCTCTGGCTGGCAGCGTTGCCACTCTGCCCGGCGTCGGCTTCACAGGACTGCCGTCTGTCTTCACCTGTAGGTCGGGAGCAAACGGCCTCTCCTCCCCACATCATACAGACTCTCCTGCAGATGCCCTGAGGATCAAGAGGTGTCTGCGGGCCCCTGACCATCCTCTGACTGGAAACTAGAGTTTAGGATTTTCAAAAAGAAACATTTCAAAGGATTAGAGAGTGTTTGTTTATTCTCAGCAGAGAGGATGTAGAGAATGACTGCATATCTTCAAGAGGCTGAAGTGGGATAGACAGTACATAACTGATGTGGCTGCCAAGTCTGCACTGCTCTTTGATGTATTCAGATGCATACAGCACATATCCTCTTACAAACACCAGTTGGTATAATTATCATCATCTGATCTAATTAGAAACACGGACTGAGATATATTGAAGTCAATTTAACTAAGGCGGAGTACTTCTTCCGACAAAGCCACCTAAGCCATTGAAATCTGGGTGTCTTCTTCCCGCAAAGATCTCCTCTTTACTCATGAGGTCACCTGTGGTCGGCCAGTGGAAACATTTATTCAAAACAAGGTAACATATCTGTTTGGGAATATACGGCACCCACTTCCCTTTCTCCTGTGGCAGGAAGAAGGTGGTCATTTGTGGGAAGAAGAAAGTGTTACTCAGGCTTTACTCACAAAGAGTGCAAGACGAGCCGTCATCTGGACACATCATAATGTTTTTGTGATGACTAATGAGCAGATTGCTACCAGCACCTTATGCTATGTCTTTCTGGTTTTGATCTGTTAATAATTCACAACAATGGTATCAGGGGATGGGGCTGCTCTTTGACACATCCTTTAAAAAAAAGTGGGACAAGCAATAATTGCGAACTACGTATAGATTATTCATCATCCTATGAGTGATTCCACATTTTTCTCTTCACTGTATGTATGCAAACTGAGGGAAAAGGAAAAGGAAGGCTGTAAATAAAGAAAAAGTAGAACTAAATGCTAAGCACTACGACCACCAAGGAATATTCCTAAAATGAGGACTACAAACACAATTAAGGAAAAACATCAGGAGAATAAGAAGAAATTCCAGCAAAGTTAATGCCCTCACATCTGGAGGGCAGGTGTAGACCTAACGCTCGTGTGTCAGAACTTTCTCCTTAATTTACTCATTTAAGACTCCGCAAAAGTAAGAGTGAAGCAGTTGTGTACCTCTGCATTTGATCCGGGATAGGATTCTAGTCTTGGGGAAACCAAAAGGCATGGTTATCCCTCTAAAATGAATGCATGGCAGGCAGGTACGGGAGAGGACAACTGTAACGTGTCTGAAGCGTAACCTGTTCTCCGGCCCTCACTTTGAAACCAGATGAAGATCGGCTGTGGCCCTGAAGTCATTACACCTTCAAAGGTAATTAACACATGGCTTTTGTTTGGGCCCGATGAGCCCCAGATTATGTAGGTACAGATGGTCAGGGGGGCGGACGACAGATACCAAGAGCAAGGTGTGCTTGGATGTGCTTTCATGTCAGCAGGAAGTGCTTGACCCCTGGCCCCCTCCTGACCTCAAATCTAGGCTGTCAACGCCATTTCCTTGAGTGCCCTGTAAAGATTAACATGTGGACAGAGACAAGGGGCCTTTGGACCCCTGTATGATGAGCAAGAGGACCCAGCTGGCATCTCTGCCATGCCAAACCTTTTGCCAGTTATGCTAATGTAAGGTTATATAAGATCAAAGGCTTGTTTTATCTATTTTTACTCAGCCCTTGTGAATGGAAATGCAGCATTGGTTTGTGGATACTAGGATAAGAGCATGGTGCTGTGATCAGAAAGGTTTCTTAACGTTCATCGCCATCAACAGGTTTGTTTCTGCTCTCTTTTAATGTTTTGAGCTTCTGTTTTACTTTGCGCTAAAAAGTGCCACCTGGCGTATTTCTCAAGGTGGTAAATAGCAGCACTTCCTCCCTTTGCCATCAAAGGGAAGGAGGTCTTGCCTTGACCTTGGAGCCACTTTACCCTTCAACCCCTCTGATCTTTCTCCCGGTACAGTTACTTCAGGGACCCTGTGTAGCATCATGTGTAGAAAAGCATTTTAAGGTCATCAACATAAACCAGTGTAGTATTCACGTGTGATCAATTCTGGGTTTTTTTTAGCAAAACTTTAAAGGAAAAGTTACGCTAATTTGCTTTCTTGCCTAACCGCCGATAAAATTATGAATTGTCATTTTTAGACATCAGCCTTTGATTAAAGAAATGAGATACAGTGTTGATTAGTGAGGTTTAATGGTTCTGGTTGTTACTTTGTTAGCTAACTGTTTCCCCATTTGCAGATTTTGGCCTTAGCTAAGTTGGCTGACTCTTGAGGTATCTGCATATTTACTATATAGTTGTGGTATCAATTTTCTCATCTAACCAATAAGTGTATTTCCCAAAAAGCCAAATTATTCCTTTGAGTTTGCTTTTACGTTGAATCACCCTTTACTTGATGTAACACATCCTGACTGGTGCTTGTGGAATGATGCTTCACTAGTTTTGTTTGAGTCATTGTGAGCTTTTGATTATGGGTGACAAAGAATTTAAATATCCAGGATGATTCAAAGGGTTGAGTAATGCTAAACATATGACCGCCAAGTCTCTTGGACACTATTGGGATTGTGATGCAGAAATCACAGAGTATGCCAACATGTAAATGCATGAGAAGGTAGTAAGATTCAGATTCATATGGTAGTAAACTCCACATGTTGTCAGTCATCGAAAAGCTCCAGATCTGCATTATCTGTGCCCCTGCAATCATCAAACACACACACACACACACATGCAGAGGCCTACACACACAGACACAGTGATCCCTACAGTTTAATATGAATTATCTCAAGCAGACACTTGGATCTGTGGGTCAGCAGTCTGTCTCAGGAGAGTGTTTGATGATTGCGTTTTATTGTTCCAGAAGGTCAAGATCTTCAAAGCTCTCCTTCTGTTCTCCACAGGGCACCCGGGCAGCAGCTGTCGGAATACACTCGGCTTTGTGTTTTTATACGAGAGAAGAGGTAGGTCAAGCCCACTCTCACAGAAATGTTTTTACTGGGGGGTAGGCACTCAGTGGACACCATAATATTGTTGTTCTGCCCTTTTGTGCTGGAGAGCGGGGAGCGTGTGAATCCTGTCGGATGGGACGTCACCTCTCCCGGGTTTGACGCTGATCAAATAGCCTTTTTGGCATGATTCAGCAGTATCTGTATGTGTGTGAATGAATGTGTATGTGTGTGAATTGTTACAGACAAAACAGACCACCACTTGGGCTTTAGATCAAATATCTTCCCTCTTGCACTCCTATATTGCACTGTGTAAGAGCTTATATACTAAGGCAACACCAAAGTCTTGTACAACCAATGTTTATTATGACAGCCTGACTTGTTGGTCTTGTTAGAACAAACCAAAATACAGTTTTTCTTGTCATATTATTGGCTCGCATAAAGAAATCCTAAGTTTTGTTGGAGACAACTGTTTTAATTACAAATACAGTGATAATTGTGGACATTCTTAGTACATATAAGCCTCTTAGCGGACAAGTGATCTCTTTAAGGAGAATGAACTGACAAAAACAAAGGCTTGAGCATCTATAAATGCAGATAAGGAATGGCAGAACTAAAACCGACCCACATTGCTCCATTTTCTTTACTTACTACAACGGCCAAATGAGAAAACTTTATTCTTGCTACGCTCCAGTGCCAAGAAAGAGTTGAGACTGACAACAGGTTATGTGTCAGTGGTTTAAATCTGTACCCCATCATCTAGGAAACTGGAAGCCAACAAGGACGCAGTGATAAGACCTGGATGGTGTGGCCTGGTGCAGAATAGCTTACTGTTTCTCTGACCTCCTGCACCCTCCGTTTGACCACCCTGAAACGCTGACTTTTTCTTACGCTCGCAATGATGCGGCTCCACCCGTGTCTTTCCCTCTTGACAGGATGTCCATGAAAGACTCCCTCTCGCCCCCTCCACCTGTTTTCACACCCAGCAAGCTGAAGAGGCTCCTTTTCATGCCGTTGCTATGCATTTGAAGTGTCCAGTTGCTGAACACATACACTTGAGACGGTCTGTGGTTTGTGCCTTTGATAGCTGGAATGCTGTTTTGGACTTTCTTACACAGCTAAGGGTCAAAATGCACCAACCCAAAGCCAATTTATTTTCCAACTTTACAGTCATGTAAAGTCATAAGAGTGGCTTTATATAGCTGTGTATCTCCTCCTTACGGAGCCCACTAAAATAACAATTTGTTTCCACTTAACTGCCTGTAATTTATCCAGTTTTGCCTAATTGCAAATTGAGGTGATGAAAGTAGTAGCCACCCAGTCTGCTCCACAGTATATCAGTAGTTTGTCACAACTGTCAAATAGAGATTATATTTGAGCTGCATGGGGGAAAATCTAATTAAAGTAGTGTGGATAATTCCTACTCTACAATAACAGAGCTGTTTTATGTTCCCCCTGAGAGCCACTATCATTGAAGACAGTTGGTTGACTCAGTTTGCCAGATTTCAAATTGATTTCTTGAGTCTGCAATTCTCAATGTTCCCCAGGCTTTTCAGTTTTTACAATGCCAAGACATAACAAAACACAGATTACATGCAAATATGACAGGAATATATCATTTTATTTTCTTTCGCAGCATGAGTACAAACAGTAAAGCAGCTCTCTAGACTTTTGTCATTTCATCAGATCTCTAGCTAAGCAACATCAGTGAACTTGCTGGAGAGCGGGACACAGTAGCAGGAAGGGGTTAGTGCTCAAACAAAATGCTGTCACTTTGATCATTTTCTACTGGTCTTTGATCTCCGCACTCTTGAAAGGGCCGATAATGATGTTTAATTGATTATGTAGAATGAACAAGCATGGTTGGCTCTCGTATCATTCATTCCTCCCCTTTTTTTTTTGCGTGTGTGTGCTCTCTCCAAAAGAAGATCGCTCGCATGCCATATTGCCCCTTCCCTTTCTTCTTCTAAAACAAATAAAGACGTCAAACATCAAAGCTGTTCTTGGTTAATAAAAGAAGACCTCAAATATTTTCCATTATGTTTGACACGGTTTTGGGTTTCGCCAACCAGAGGAATAACAACAGGACGGAATAAAATGGCGCTTTTTTTTGTTGTTGTTGTTGTTGTTGCTCTGTTTCTGTGTTACAGAGGTTAAACAGACCAAACTTGAGCCTGTTCTTTGATCTTGTTGGCTCTAATTATTCAAAGGTAGTCTTTTTTCCTTCTACTTCTTTTCTAAGACACAAGTCCCCCCACTTTCTCCTCTTACTGTCCCTTTCCACCCTCCTGATTATGATATCCAGAGTTCCCGGCTAAAACAACAGTCTGTCAGAGGATCACTTTCCTTTGATGTCGATGTCAGTCAGTTGTGTTTCTGTCTTGGGCCAGAGCACTGACCCCTGACCTGCAGTGATTACTTCCGTGGCGCAGCCAAGCAGAGATAACTGTAAATGCAGGCCTTTGATATCCACTTGAGAACAGGAGGTTGAGCCTGAAGGGAAATACAATGATGGTCAGGCATCTTGTGTGCACACTCACACACAGATAGACAGACAAGGCACCATATGGCAGAGGTCAAGGAAACATGGGTATGACTTCCTGATCAAAGCTGTAACATAATGATATTTGAACCTCTCTGAACCCAAATCACAGAAGATTTATAGTGGGGGGGGTGCTGTTAATGAAATCTTTGTCTTAAATCTTTCTCCTGGTGTCAAGCTTTTTAGGCGATTCAAGAAAGCATATATTAGAAACTGATATTAATATGACATCGAATAGTTTAAGGAATAGTGCAACACTGGGGGAAATTCGCTAGATGAGAGAACTGATACTACTTAACATCTGTCCATTAAATACTAGGCTGCAGCCTAGTTAGCTTAGCCTAGTAAAAAGACTGGAAACGTGGGAAAACAAGTAGCCTGGCTCTGTTGCTATAGTATCCATATAAACACACTTTCTGCTCTTTGCATCTATTTTTTTCAGTATTAACTGTATTTATTGAACAATGATCATTTATGACTATGATTTTGTGAACTATCCTCCTGCTAATTCTGGTACATGGACAGATGAGGTTTTTAAACATCATACATAGTGAAAAAGGTGTAAGGAATAAACACCAGCTACGATCCTGACTGCACAGACAGAGCAGTTTTTCCAACAGAATATCAGGAGCTGGAACCGGACAGTACCATTCAACCAAGGGACCCTTTTTCTTACATCCATCGGACAGAACGGAAGACGTGTGCTTTATTGTGAAAAAGGATTTGTATGACAATAGGAATATTAAAATACTATCCTGTTCTTGCTCACCTGTGGGGTTATTGACCAAATGTAGATCACGCTTTCTACCAAGGGAATTTACATCTATTTACATGAGTAGAGAAGCTGCTCTGTTGGAGCTCTACAAAGCTTTAAATTGCTCAGAGACCAGTAATCCTTTTTTTTTTTTTTAAAGATATTTTTTGGCCTTTTCAAGCTTTATTTTCCACAGAGACAGCTGAAGAGTGACAGGAACGTGGGGAGAAAGAGATGGGGAACGACACGCAGCAAAGGGCCACAGGTCAGACTCGAACCCTGGGCCACTACTGAGCCTTCGTACATGGGGCGGATGCTCCACCAACCGAGCCAATCGACACCCTAGAGACCAGTAATCCTGATGCCGCACTCATTGTCATTGGAGTCTTCAATGAGGCTAACCTTAAGAAGGTGATGTCTGACTTCCATCAACACATAGACTGCACCACAAGAGGAACTACTCGATTAATGCCACATGCGATTTTGGAAGAGCGAACCACGCGGCCATTTTGTTGAGGATGAAGTATGTGAAGAAACTTCAATGCATGCCCCAAGTAAAGCAAGAGGTCAGGAGATGGACAGACAAATACGAGGCTGCCCTGAATCTGGAGCACGTTCCATTCATTGAGGGCATCAGTGGATTCACTGAGTCTTTGGTGAAATTAATTTGTAAAACAGCAGAATCAGATTATTCCACAATCACAAGTCATCTGACATTTAAAGCCACTTTTACACTACATATCTCATTCACTTATTCACACACACATTCATACACTGATGGCATTGGCTGCCATGCAAAGTGCCAACTGCTCATCATTTTTAGGAGCTAATCATTCATACACATTCACACACCAATGGCGTAGCCTTCGGCAGCAATTTGGGGTTTAGTATCGTGCCCAAGGATACTTTGACATGCAGACTGGAGGAGCCAAGGATCGAACCACCAATCATCTGATTAATGGACAACTCTCTCTACCTCCTGAGCCACAGCCTACAATGTAAAAAGGCACTTCAGGTAGGGCAATACAAGAAGCACGTGGCATGGTCTAAGAACGATGACGGATTACAAGCCCGTCCCCTCCTCCTTGTCCAGTGTTAAGGTGTCTCTAGCAGGTGACCTAAACAACTTTTATCTCTACTTTGAGGACATTGACAGCCAACAAGCAAAAACAGTTGAAGCAGAGGTTCCTGGATGGAAGGGAGCACCTTCCAGATCTATCACTCTTTCTGAGCATGACGTCAGGAGGACTTTAAAGTGTATGAACACCAGTAAGGCAGCAGACCAGATGGTATCATGCCGGGTTCAACAAGCCCTAGTGTTTATAACCTATCAACCCAAATTTAACCCATCTCTGACTCAGTATACAAGCACAAGAATGATGGTAGACTTTTTGAAACATGTGGGTATAACAGACTAAGTCCAACTCACCCAATGGCACACTGTTTTGGGCGCCTGGTCAAGGATTATCTCTGATCCTCACTACTAAGGAACTGGGCCCACTACATTTTGCTTAACGTCCCAACCAATCAACAGAATACGCCATAGCACACAACCTCCATACCACCCTATCCCACCTGGACAAGAAAGGGAGCTATGTAAGCTTGCTGTTTATTGACTACAATTCAGCATTCAACACCATACACTAAGCACTTCACTGTGCATGTGGATCCAGACCCCAGGTGGTGAGGGTGGGCAGGCACACTGCATCCACCACCTTCCTTAACATCGGAGCACCACAAGGCTGTGTTTTGAGTCCCCTGTTGTACTCCCTGTACACACACGACTGTGTAGCCACTTTTGACTCCAACGCAATCACCAAGTTTGCTCTCAGCACAGCTGTTGTGGGCCTGATCACTGAAAACAATGAAAAGTCCTATCTGAAGGGAGTAGATAGTGGACTTTGAGAAGAAGCAGGGAAGGAATTACACCCCTCTTAATATCAACAGGTGGAGAGAGTGGACAGCTTCAAGCATCTGAGTGTTCACGTCACTGAGGAACTGACTCAGTGGTGAGAAAGGCGAAACAGAGACTGTTTCACTTCCAGGTATTCCCTGAAATACTGCAGAATTTCTACTCCTGCACCACTGATATCATCCTGTTGGGGAACATCACTGTCTGGTAAACAGCATTGAACAAGATCGCACTGTGCAATAGGTGGTGCTCTACCATGCCTAAAAAACACCTATACCAGACGCTACAGAAATAAGGCTAGGAGACTCTTTAAGGATCCCAACCACCTGAATAACAGATATTCTCCCTGCTATGATCAGAAATAAGGCTCCAGATACATCAGGCCAACACTATGAGGCTCAGGAAGAGCCACTTGTTTTTGAATTCACTAACAATTTCTTCTTTTAAATCTCAAATGAATAGCAATATCTTGTATCTAAATAAATGAGCGTCATCTGCTTCCACTCACTCAAAGGTTTTGCCTGAGTGAAGGCTACAAGTCAGTTCAATATCTGAGCTTATGGAAGAGAAATGGAGATAAAAAGGCTGCTGAGAAAGCTACTTTTCTAGTAGGAGTCACTTGTTGAGGTCTATTAGAAAGAATGAATCAAAGAAGAGCAGAAATGGAGAATTTAACGCACATCATTCAACACATACATCAGTGATGGGAGTCTGTTGTGGTATTCAGTGGATTTTTTGTTCCTGCAGATGTCTTTTTTTCTGCAGATGTTCTTTTATCTTTGAAACAAGTATTTAGTCAACGTGACAGTCCATTTTCATCCGTGTCCAGATGGCAGACTTATAAATCATATCCACAAAAATGCAAGGATAATATCCATTTTCACCTCCAGAAAAATGTAAACAATTTTAAATATTCAAGATGCATTTTGCTCATGAGCCAACTGTCATTGCTCATTAACTCTTTAAGAATCGTTTTGCAAAGCTATTATAATCATGTTTTGTTTAAATTGGCTTGAGTGACTGGATTTAAGTTGTCAGAGAACGCCATCGAGGGCCCAACACTCTGACATCGGTATATATAGTCATTACTGGAATGACTGTTGACATGTTCTGCTAAACAAGACCAGAGTCGACCGCGCTCTCATGTGAGGGACAAATGAAGATGAGCAGATGAGAGTTCCTGATGGGGACTCACTCTCTTTCTCTTCATCTTCTTCTGTAATTATGGCCTTTCTTTTTTCACTCTGTACTTCCATTCGGCTGTGGTATTTTCTTTTTTTCCTTTTTTTTTTTCTGAAGGAAAGAAAAAGCAAAACGAGCATGCTGCTGGACTGAATGCCATGTTTGAGCTCAGAATAGTAAACACAAAGCCTTGTAATTTGCAAAATGCTTTTGTCATCTTTACCTCTAATTTCTCTTTCAGCACAGAGTGAGTGCCACATATGAAGAGCAGGAATCAAAAGGAAGCCGTGGAATGCGTCAGGGTAAAAATGAACACAAAAATGAATGACAGTCAGTCTTATATGTGTCATTGCTCCTCATTTCACACCCAGTTCACATCATTTTTATGTAAAATTTGTCCCAGGGGGTACACTTATTTGTAGCAGCGAGTACAAGATGAAGATATAAAACATAAAATAATTAAAAGGTAACCTAAATGTAACATAGTGGCATTAAAAATCCAGCTATGTAAACTTCAGTAAGGTAAAATGAAGGCTGATTGCATACCCAGTCAGCATGATCAGCAATACAATTTAAATTGCTCAAATTATAAAATAATATGAATCTGGCTCAACCATATTTTTTTGTTGTTGATTCATGTCATATAATTTTGTAATTAATCATCTAACTGTCAAATAATGCTATGCAGATTAAAGGCAGTTTAATGGTTGTTTTCATTCAAACTTGTTCCTACAGTAGGTGGTTTCTTCTCTCTGGTTTAAAGATATATTATATGATATATTCTGTTATATCAGAATAACAATAATCAGCTAAATCACTTAGGTCCATGGTTTTTGCCTGCATGTAGACGTGACTCCACGACTGCAGCATCTCCCATGGCTACACATGAATATACATAAACATTATAAGCCAAAGTGCTGATGATTACTATTAAATTATCCTTGGTAGATACAGATCTGGTACAACTATCACACCAGTCTTCCACATCATAATACAGACTTAAGCACTTCTGCAAGTTCCTCAACAACAGTCCATGGTTATTTCCTGATCCTGAATCTTAAATGAAACGGAAAATATGTCATGTGTCATGCAGCTTATGCTGTTTCAAACAGCCACCTCAGGAGGGAGCTGCAACAGCTCAAGATTCTGCTCTAACTTCAGTCACAGCTGTCAACTGCAGGCTGTGTCACCTGTCACCTCGACCTGCTCCTTCTGTTTGTCCACCTTGACCTATAATGTAAGCAATTCTCAGCTCTCTCTCTCTTTTGTCTTGTCAGTACTCTTCTTCTTGTGATCTGTCAGACTTTGACAACCTGCTGTGACAAACGCTCTTTCTTTGCTCTGTGTACATTTTAAACCTGTGTTGGTATTGCCTTTGTTTTTTTATGCTTTTGGAAGAAGTGAAGGGTTCATACAATGGACTTGTTTAGCTGCCTCTCTCATGTCCTTTCTGTAAATTCTACATGGAGTCTCTGAGATGTAATTCACAGTCATGCTTCTCTATCGTTTCAATTTTTGTTGTTTAATTCGATGAGTAACAGGATGGAATGAAAAAAGGTAGCGCTTCATTCATAGATATTGTATTATGTATAAGTTGTTGCAGTGATTTTGGCCTGCCCTGTCTTACTTCCTTACATTAAACAGCGGCATGTTGTCCACTGTCTTTGAAATGTAAATAATTTGACCGCTTCCATGGTAACGCCCATGATGTAAAGAGCCTAAGCGCTGTGTGCTAGCCCTCCACTGATATGAACTTTGTTTAGCTGTAGAGTTGGAACAGAGAGAGAGAACTACTTGAGGAGATGTAACGTTTTAAAATCCCTTTCATGTTGTGGAAAAGCGATGAACTTCTGTTGTAGTTTATTGCCGGTGTGATTTTTTAAAAGCGTCCACCTAGCTCTTTGAAGTGAGAAAGAGTCTGTTTTTCCTCAGTAGCCGTGTCACTGTATCACTGCTCATCTGTTTATTGTTTCTGATTGGATCAGATAAAATCCTTTTCCAAAATGGTCAGATTGAAATAAAACTGGTTCTAACACATAGCCATGAAATAATAAAACAAGTGTCTTAACAAATCTGGTGTCTTGTCCGATAGCAGATGCTTACAAAAGATTATTTGTTTGATATTTACACTGTTATTATACAATATATGTTAACCTCAGCTTTAAAGAAATAGTGGATTCTAGGAAAAGTAGTGATGATGAGATGTCTGTGTGGTAAATATGAAGTTACAGCAGCTGGTTAGCTTATCTTAGCATAAAGACTGGAAATGCAGGGTTAGCCTGACTAGCTGACCACCAGCACTTCTAAAGTACGCTAATTAACATTAACATTATATCTCATTATTTTAATCAGTGAAAAGATGTAAAAACATTTTTTGGAGGTTTTTTGTGCTGGACTGTTTCTTGGCTGGAGCCAGTATATCCTGGAGTCTAGATGGTTGCTTGATAACTGGTCAGACACAAGAAATAATCCTTATAAACCCCATAAAGCAACAAATCGTTTTTATACTCAACAAACAAGACATCACATGTTCATTTTGTGAACTTTAGAGGTGCTGGTCGGCTAATTTTGTTATCTTTGGTTAAAACTGGGCTAGCTGTTTCCCCCGTTTCCAGTTTTCGTTAAGCTATGCTAACCGGCTGCTGGCTCCATTTTAAGACATGAGAGTTTGTATCAATTTCGAGAAAGAAACTCTCAAAAAGCAAATAACTGTACATCCCAAAATGCTGAATTATACCTTTAATATGACTGTTTACGCAGTCCTGTTTCTATTAGCTGAGAGTAAAGCCTCAGGCTTAGGTGAAAGAAAAATAAGTGAATAAAAGACTTTAGTGAATGATTGGAATTAAGAAGATTGATGCTTTCACTGACAAAAACGCCGCTTCTTCAAAGTTAGCTGAGCAGACCATAATCGTAGTATCTTTCCTCACTTTTGACAGATTTTGTCATGCATGCCTTCATGCTGCTGAAGCCAGTGCTTCATTATGCTTTTACGGCCTATTCCGGTCATACTCCCGCTGCGGTCACACACTTCCAATTGTTCTCCTGACAGCTGTCTGTGCCTTTTTTATAATAGCTACTTGAAACAGAGGAAGGTTTTATTTTCCTTCTGAGCATTATTTTTACTGATTCATGTGTCTTTTTATGATGTTATTTCAGCTCCGAGCGGGTTCAAAAATAGTCACAAAGTGCTATTCCCAAGCATTTATATACCTAACATATAAACATTTTTATTGCTCGAATGTAATTTTGTGGTCAGAAGTAAGAAGGGAAGACAAAAAAGACACGCATTTTTTGATTTCCTTCCAATAAATGTTTGGAATTGTAATAACCTCTGGGACAGACAGCCTGTTACTGTCTCATGTGGCTAGAGGATCCTGGTTGCTCTCTCTCTCTGTGGTATGCGTGTCCAAGGGCTTGTTACTCTTCGAGGTCTTGGTTTGTTTAATGAAGTGGTAATCTGTCTACACAGAGGATCACCCTTGAATCCTAAGTTCACTGTGTCAAGTGGCTCTGTTTATAAACTCCTTAGTGTCTCTAATAAAAATGGCTCTTGCTCCCCCCCATGCTTGAGAATGGTATGTCCGATATAATGATGTATTTCAGCTGCGTCGACTGCTCGTTCTCCTCTGCGATGCTACCACCTCTGGGTTTGTATATGTTCAATCCGTTGCTGACATTGAAACCTATGCTTGTGGCTTTACTGTGCTGAGGGCCAAATGCAAATTGTATCTTAGTGGGCAGCTGGCAGGGACGTCCACGCTGGCCAAAGGAGGTTGTGTTCTGCCTGACTCGGGTGTGTTTGTGCAGCCATTTTTTTAAGGGTGCTGAGGACTTTCCAGCTGTGGCACTGCAGTTTGCCCCAGGACCGTCAGAAAAACAACATCAACATTTGAGTAACAGAGAGGGGACTGAAAACACGATCCACTCCGCAGTGTGTTTGAAATGTTAACTAAAGAAAACAAGCTGGCTAATGGTTTTGTATTTATATATTTTCTTTGCTGGCTTTGAAGTCAGAGCCCACATTGCATGTCAGCCCCAGGCAACTCTCGAAATTAGCCTAACTGTGAATGTAAAGACACCAAAAGGCTTGATTTCACCTCTGCCTCTGAGGAGATTTCACTAAAACATTTTCCTACATTTCTGTGTTTAAACTAGAGCCAGAAATTTGTCACTTTTCATTCAGATGTTACCGCTCACAGCTCCACATGCCCTCAAGGCCAAATCCACAGCCAATAAAGGCACTTCTCACATATTTGATGATTGAGATATATCAATGGACACATTTCCTATATCACTATGAAACTTAAAATCACTAACTATAATTAAACAAGGTGCAACATTGTTTGTCTGCCCACGTATCTGGCTTGTACTACTGGTGTGTGTTCAATCCAAAGAATCATTAAATGCACAAACTAGCCAATCCACTAAGTTACATAAGTTTCTACCACATGGTATTTCCCAATTGTACTTCATATAATTGCAGTTTCATCTAAAGCATTGTTTTATACATAAAGACTAAACTAAATGGCCATCTATGGGCAGCCAGTAAATTATTTTCTCTGACTTTTGCAAGAAATTATTCTGTTTAAAACCTAATTAATCATAATTAATCATTTACTAAGAAAACATAGTTCCTCTGAAATTCTTTGGAGCCGTTAAGTTCTACAGATTGTCCAGTGTGACAGAGACACTGTCCAGAAAACAGTGTGTGTTGTCAGCCCTGTGAGCGCTACAAACAAAATTCCTTTCACCTCCACTGTCCTGAGGCAGAGGCCAAACTCTCAATTACGGACATCTGAAAACCTGCACAAACAAAACCCAAAAATATCTGCATGGACAGATACCATCAGAGTCACATGAGAAAATGTGTTTTTGTGGAGCCACACTGAATGTTCTGAAGAAGATTCAGGGCAGTTTACTAGATCCTGTGTGCCAGTGTGTGTTTGTTTCGTCTGCTTGTGTGTGTGTGTGTGTGTGTGTACATGGGTGTGTGGGCTGGGGGGTTATTACTGCTTCTTGTTGGTTGCGGCGCAGTCCTGTCTGTCCTGTGGGACATCTGTGGGTTGCGTGATGGGCTTTGTGGAACGGTGCTCTGTTAGCGGAGTTAAACAGACACAGTCACGAGCTCTACCAGACGCCATGGGCACAAGTGGCCTTGTCTTTTTGAGGCTTCGTACACACGCACGCATATGCTGACATACTACAACATAAAAACACAACATGACACTGATACGCAAACATAAAGCACAGTCAGTTATAATCACGGGCAGATATCCTGACTAATTTTTAGGAGTACTTAAAGCCAGGGAAAATATTTTCACTGGAGGACCTGTAACTCTGATCTTCTCTCTATCTTGCCCAAGCTGGCCAAATCTCAGAAAGCTGTGAATGAGTTGTCCTGCAGCTGCCAGTATTTTTGGGTCTTTATTGGCCTACCAGCACATGTTTGATACATCCTAACCACACCAGCACCCACCATCTATTTATCATTGATGTGTGCGGCCTGCACCATCTTTGAAAGCCTTTTCACAGCAGCCAAAATCCTAGTTTTATTCCTAATGTGTAGCTATCCAACGCTTTAATAGCTGCCTTTTTATGGTTATTGATTTATTTTATTTGAGGAGGGAGTGGGTGTCTGTGTGTGTAAGCGTTTTATCTCCCTCTTGCCCATTTGTCAAAAAGCGAGCCATAAACCTCCCTGGAGGTTGAGAACAGAACATCCATTACAACCACCAACCGTTTCGTTCAAAGCGACGCGGGATCCCACATAAGATGTGCAATTTGGTAGGAGATGAAGTGATATTGGCTGGTAAATGTTGTGTATCGGATTGGTCACTGCACAGTGCTCTCTTATTCTATGCTGAAACGTTGCGTTCTCCCCTCTCACGTCAGACCCTGATAGACTTTAAATGATTTTAAGGGCAGAGGAGGATAATGAAGACCAGAGTGTAAACGGGCCAGAGTTATGTTAAAAAGAGAGGAAAAACTTGCGGAGATCAAACAGCCAGTCTATTGACTTTGATGTTTGTCTCTTTCGTTCTGAGTCGCGGTGCTTTCAGACATTTTATTAGTCTTCTTCATCTCTTCATCCTGCCACCTATTTTTCACACGCAAAATTTATGTTTTACTTGCAAAAAAAGGCAGTGTCTTCCTAAATGTCCGACTCAATGCAGAACTCTCAAATGAAATCATAAAGCCACCTTTGTCCATTTTCCAACACATGTTTTGGTGACAGATTTCATATCATATTATCGTTAATTAACGGATGTAACCATCATCTGCAGTGTCGTGTGTTATACACTGGATCTACTGCAGGCTTAAAGAGAAGAAGAAGTGACTCTGCTGTGTTGTACTTCTCCTCATAGAGATGCGCTTCATGCTGTTGTTATGCCTTGTTGTTTTCCTCCAAGTTCTGATTTAAAGAACAAACCAACAGAGCCACAAACACACACACACACACACACACACACACACTGAGGTGCCAGCATGGGAGGCCCGGCTGGCTTGGCAGGCAGGCTCAGTCCATCAGAGCGGTCGGCCTTTTATGAGATTACATGAAAGCGCGGGAAATAACAACGAGCGTTTGATCATCGGAGACCAAGCTGATTTACTGCCGAACCCAACACCGTAGCTTAGACCTGGCAGAGCATCACCTACGCCTGCCCAAGAGAAAGATGAGAGTGAAACACTGCCCTTTCACTTTCTTGCGGTTTCTTACGACGGCTTCAGGTAGAGCTTTGGTGCCAGGCCTCCTCCACAAAGCTTTACCTTTACTGGGAGCAACTAATGAGCTAATACAGAGGAAATCTTTAACTTGTATCAGACACCCACGCTCAACAGAAAGGAATTAACAGCATTCTTGTCAAACAAAATGGAAACGTCTGTTTTTCATTTCTGGGCATTATGTCATGGGATCACACTCCACTTTTGAAGTTGTATTACCTGAGTGCGGTGGGATTATTTCCCACATGTGTGTGTGTTGGTTAAATAGTTGATAGATGATTGTGTTATTTGTGTTGGCAGTTGGAAACTTGGATCAGGTTGTAAAGAAGCACCTGGCTAATTCTCAGCACCAGTTGTAGCTGCTTGAGTATGGTTAACAGTCTTTATGATTAACTTGTTAATTTAAGTCAACAAAGGGTAATAAAATTGTTATTGCACAAACTTCATTCACACTAAATGCTGTTTCCTAATATTTCCCATCTGAGCACAGCCTGACACATAACCATCGGTGGATGAGTCAATGTCAAGGCAACAAGGATAATCAAACTGTGTAGCCATACTGAGAAGGATTAAGGGGACGCAAGGGGAGGATTAATATGTTTGTTTGTTTGTTTGGTTGCATGTTGTTGTAATGAATTATGAGTTTGTTTAATTACTTTGTGTGATATTCCCAAATCTGAATCTGGAAGTGTTTTTTGATAATGTAAGAATTTGCCAAATATCCACACACTAACTGTGATTTTAAATATTTCTGCCCTCCGCTGTGTAAAAGATGGGCCTTTGATGAGCGAATGCCTGACAGAGATGGAGACAGACGAGAAAAGACAGAGACCCACTGGAAACCACAGTAGTCAATGGCATGCTTTACAAGAGACAAAACATTGAACAAAAGAAAAAATAGGATAAAGGATGTATTTGCTTCAAAGGTCTTACTGTAAGTGTAATTTTCAGAAGGGCTGGGTTGCCCCCGTTCTGTAATTAAGTTCTTCACATTGGGTTTGTCTGGAATTAAAAGGACTATTGCCACTTTTCAACATGGATGTTTTTATATGTCTATGTTTGTCTGTGGTGAAGGATGAAAGGGAGATGCCTTCCCCTGTCTCCTGAAAAGTCTTTACACCAGTGGAAAGTAGACGAAGAAGAGACTCAGTGTTTGAACTTGTGTCTCGTGCCTTCCTCATCTTCAACCAGTCAACGGAGGTGGTTTCATTTTTATTGTGTGCTTGACACTGTGATGCTTTTGTTTTTTGTCCATAAACTCTGCCCAGATGACTGTAGATGAACCCAACAGTAAAAACAATGTCAGAAGTGTTTGTCTGTCCAGAGGTCTTAATGTCTCCCCTTAATTTATCTTGTCAGACGAAAACGTCCCTGCAAAGTGTTATGGCTAGTTAAATCAAATTCCTTGTGTTGATTTAAAATACATTCATCTACTGTATTTATATAAACTACATCAATTTCACAGACATTGATATTTGATTTGTTTTCTTTAGTAATCATCTTCGACTCTTTACACACATCTCATGCTCTTCGAACATCTCCAGTTTGACATCAGTGCAATGCCCTTTGCTCTGGAGGAAACCGGAACGACAATCTTTTTCAAGTATCTTACAAAGTGAAAATCTGATGACAGTAGTTGAGACTAGTGGACTGTAAAGCATTATCTGTGGTTCCGTGGTTTCTTCCTCAAAGTACAGCTCCGGGGCAGCTCTCAGAGTTCAATCACAACCCCTGCTCTGCTTCCAAGACTACTCTCGAAATGACAATGATACACTGACGTCAGACGCGGGTGTTTTGCTAAAAAACCAAGGCAGAAAAATAATAATGATACAATAAGACGGGGCCTGCTGATTTTCCTGGAAGCTCTGATTCATTGGAGCCAATGAATTGAAGCTTCTTTGCTTTCTTAAGTCTTTTTTTTTTTTTGTGCGCCAGACATCATGGCTTCCCGATGAAGGATAGTCGGCAGCATTCTTCAAAGACACTTAAGATGTATAATTAATAACAGAAATCCGTAATTTTAAATTACAGCAGAGGACACCCAGGTCTCTTTGAACCCATCAAATCTCTATGGATGACTTGTGGTCCTTTAATTAGCCACGATTGAAGAAATTGGGTGGGGTCTGTCTACCCTGTACCCACCACCTACCACAAGCACCTCCACCCAACACCCAAGACTAAGAAGAAGAGGAGAGTTATTCTTGATGCCTAAACATTTTCTTCTTATCTGACCTCAAAACATAAGCTCCATTGAAAAGTTTGCCCTCTTCTCCTAAATCAGACAGCCATATTGGTTGGCCAACTTTACAAACGATCGTCACCAGCATCCTGCAGGCTACTGACCTGCCCTCATCTGTTGCTGAACTTTTCTGTCAGTCAGAGCTCCAACATGAACCACAAGCCTCAACCAGGGTCTGTGGTGGTGTCTGTAAGCCTCTTGCGGTGTCGTTCACGTATCCCTCCACCCCTCTCGGCCTCTGGACCCTCACGGTTCATATCTCAGGCAGCACAGCGCAGCCATCACATGCTTGTCTAAGCTCTGCCAGCTTTGTTTACAGCTCTCCTTTCCAGCTTTTGACAGTCGGAGGTCTGACAGAGAGACAAGGGCTAAATTTAGACTGGGCCTCTCATTATCAGGATCATTTGAGAGTGAAGCTGTTGTTTGCTTGAAGCTACTTTTTCCCATTATGTGATAAGCCAGGAACCCAAACAATGGCATACAGTATGTGTACGCTTGACCACACTATAACGTAGAATTAAGTATCTCTGGTGAGCTTTGAAAGGATGATTTCAGGCCGATGAGACGAACCCCAAACTAAAAACTGCTGTTTGTTTTTGAGATGCTTCCATCAGTCCATACAAAACAATACAAGACGATGGCATTCACAAGAAAGCACCACATCTTTCAGAAGTGTTGGGACAAAAAACGTCTGTCCTCTCTTTCTCTTTCTCCTTCCTGTATTGGCCGTGCCATGGAGGTCTTTTTGAAAAGCAGAGCATGTGGCCAGTCTCATGTTTCTCTCTACTCTCTGTGGGTGGTCCCATGGGGGGCCGTTTGATTATTCTGGGATAATCTTTTGATTACAATTCAATATGGTCCTCTTGAGAGAGAGCCATGGAATTTCCTTTTTCTGCCCTGTGTGAACGTGAATGAACTTATTACATGAGGCATTTTCTATGTCCTACCTTGAAGTCAAGAAGAGTTCCGCGTTTGTTTTGTTAATTTTTACCAGTTTAAGTTTCACATCTTCCTTTCCAAAACCTGTTGTGTTTGATAAAGCTTTTCAAATAAGACTGTGCGGATGTCTGGTAGTGGAAATCTGAAAAGAAATCAGAAAGTGTATCCATGTATGCGTACTTGGCAAGATTTTGCCTTTCAACTGTTCATTTCATTTAACGTGTGCGTCAGGAGAGTTTTGGGCATTCGACCAAGAGGTGATTTACAGAAGAGAGAGAGACGACACCGGAGCTTTGGAAAAAGATTAATGAAATACCACCATATACGCAAATGTTTGGTCTGGATGACGCAATCATCTACCAGGAAAATTCAAAGAAAGTGCAGGGGTGTGTGTGTGTGTATGTATCATTTTTGTACACTACCTCAGCCAAGTCGCTGCACCCAAGATCAGTAGCCAAGATGTCTTTAACAACTTGGAGGGCTGCCCTCAGTATTACCTCTAAGACTTATCTGAGGGATTCACTGCTTGTTGCTATACACCGTCTTTGTTATTCTTCATGTGCGGTGGCGAACAGGTGCACCTGTGTGCAGATCTGGCAGGAATTTTGTTTTTACTGTGAGGAGATGGCTACAGTTCCTCGGGGATTATAAAATGTAAGGATGCAATTGACAAAGTATCTGCATGCCTCCTTTTTTTTGAAATGATTTCCATTCTTTCCTCCACCCTCTTCTCTGTCCCTTTTGCTTTCTGTGCCCATAAAGGGACAATGGATTAGTCTCCCCTATTTCCATGTGACCTCATCTGTGTTTGATTTTTCTGCCTACTTGAAATTGGCCATGGGGTTAACATTGAGTCCTTTGATCAGTCCTGCCAGGAATTGGACTTGTTTATCTTGTTTATCTGATGATGGCCCCTTAATGGGGGGCATACATTTAGCAGGGGCATGCCTTGATGTGGGCCCTGATAGCTGCAGGACACAGAGAGAAGAGAGGACCAGAGCTCTGTAATGGTCGGAGGTGAAGGAAAGACGATTACAGATGTGGCTCAAGGGCATCTGAACCTTGTCTCTCTCAGCCTCTTTCCTCCAACACTTATCTGACCCCATACAGATGGCCCCTCATCATCATCAAAAAGCACAAATATCCACCATCCTTTCTCTTCGCTTTTCAACCTAAGCAGTTCCCCTCTGTAGCTCTCAGAGATTGACAGTTATTAATCGACACGCTGACAGCCGTTCTAGGCAGCCTGTAAGTGCAGGAAATGGCACGTAATCAACGAGCTTCTCAAATGAGATGTTCCCCTGTTCCCCTGTTCATTGACTTGCTGATGGAGATGTGAGGAAACGGTGTGGGTAGACAGCCAGGCCCCAGCCCATCACTTGCCTTGCTCGACCTCAGCCCCCTGAAATGAAAGCTTTCCTCTCCTGCGCCGCAGCTGGACTCCAGGGAGCCTGCAGAGGGCCTGTTTATTTGTGCAACAATGTAATCAGGGGGTCTGTCGTTACAAGACCTAGCCTTTGCACCTTTTCTCTTTCTCTACCAGCCCCATCCTTTCTTCTGTTCCCATCAGCTCCCCTCCCCTTCTTTTACCATCTCTCTTTCACCACCCTCAATCTTTTTCTTTGAGCCTCATCATTATCCAAATCCTTTCGCTGACCCTTGTTGACCTCAGGATTTGTTTGATGTGGTACTGGCGAGGAGAGAGATGAAATAAAGTTGAAAGTTTATTGTTTAAAGGGGAGATTTCCATGATTAGGGTTTTAGAAATAAACCTTCCATCTCTTTACCTAAGAGATTGCAGAGTCCTGTATGTTTGTGTGTGTGTGTGAGGGACAGCAGGAGAGAGACATCTTGCAGGCGTGCGTCTCCGTGTGTTAGTCAGCCACGATGCCCGCTGATGTTGGTCGACACATGCACACTTTCTCCTGTTCCAATCAAAGGGAAAAAAATGTGTAGTGCGGTAACATGCTAATAATTTAGTCTGTTATGTTGTGGTTTAAATCATGAGATTCCTTCAGTTAAAAGGCAAGCGTAAGTAAACAAGCTCACACATGTGGCCACAATATTGCTGTTCTTCTGTCCAGAGAAGCTCTCTCTGTGGGAAAAGGGGGTGTTATCCATCCTTTTCATTCAGCCTTTCCCACTGATACGTGACAGAACTCACAGGAGGTTTTGTCCAAATGTACAGAAATGCTAAGCCAGACAGATTACTTAAAAACATCTGTTAAAATGTTTCACATCTGTGCACTTTTTATGCAAAGTAATCTATTTTTAACCTTTTCTAGTAGCATTTTCTTTAAATAACTAATGTAGCCGTGCATGCCCGTTTGGTCGAAGAGTAAACTCTGATGTAGTGGCATTAATCCGTCAGATTCGCTGCGTGTTTACGTCCTTATAACCTGTGGTGTTTTGCTGCTCTGAATTAAAGTCTGTAGCTCGTCCTGCTCTCTAAATCAAAATGAATCCCAAGTCCTTTGCGAATCTCTGATGTCTCTTATTTCCCTGTTCGTCTCAAGAGACAGACAGGCGGGTTAGTTTGGGCTGGTCCGCCTTCTGAACAACAGCATCTCCAGTCTGTGCCGCTCTGCACAGAAGAAGCATCTTGTTTTTCAACTGGTGGTTTTCTTAAGCCACAATGTTTGATGTGGGTTTCCCTTAATCACACAACATGCTCTCTAAACATGAACTACATTCATCTTTGCTCCACGACTTCTGGACTCTTTCTTCCCCCCCCCCGGTTTGTCGCTGCTTTTGTTGAGTTATTGTGCAACAGAGCAGTGAGACAAGAAGAAGACAGTGGCCTTGATCTCAATGAAGTGATTTTGATCTGGCCAATCCAGCAATTAGGCTACTGAGGGAAGAGTGAACCTCTAATCCTGGATAGGACACATGTGTTCTTTGTAGTCCTAATGTCTCTCTTCCTCCTCTGTCCACATCACTATCTGATGGGACGCAGAGTAAGTATTAAACCAATGCCTCAGATGGAAGCCTACCATTAAGATGGAGATGCTGTGCTCTTTGAGGCTGAGGACTTTTAATTATAAGCTTTGGGCCCGATGTAGTTGTGTTTCCTCCATTTTGCTGAATAGAGGGTTTGCTCGGCGCTGGCTGGAGACCTGGTGCCAGGCTCTGGAGTCAGCGTGTCACTGGCGGGTACTTTGTGGGTACGAGACAAGGCATGCCGCCACGCCAAGCGTGACTCTACAGGAGTCCCATGTGGGGGCAGAGATGAAAGGTTTTTATCTCCCCTTACCCTCCTCCCCCTCCACCCCCACCGTCCCCGTCCCCTCCGAGCTCTAACTGGCAGGGCAGTAGGTGGAGGACAGAACTGGAATAACCGGACTGGTTGTTAACATATCAGCCGTTGTCGAAGCTTCAAGGGCATCTCGTGAGATCAAAGCAAAGCATTCAGTCCAAAAGCATGACATTGTCTTGCACAACAATCCATCAAGCCTCCAATTCAGCCGTCACTGAATGAGGAAGTGGTCATGAACGGCAGTGGAAGGCCTTTCACTGTCTCCTAATGGGCTTTGATGATCCAGCACAAAGAAAGTGTCATAATGGTCTCATACAAAGTCTAATGTCATTTTTTCATTTGTTTATTGTTGTCATTAAACCGGGAATGACCCAACCCACACCTTTGTGTATTCAGCAAATGATGATTAATGTCTGACAAGTGACTGCTACTGAGCACGTTATGGGGGTGTGTCTTTCTTTCTTTCTTTCTTTCTTTCTCTTTCTTTCTTTCTTTCTTTCTTTCTTTCTTTCTCTTTCTTTCTTTCTTTCTTTCTTTCTTTCTTTCTTTCTTTCTTTCTTTCTTTCTTCCTTCCTCCTGTACATAGTAGCTCTTTTCGCCTCCCTCTCCGGGGTGCTGTTGTGAATATCTCCCATCCCCTCTGGGACACTTCTTTATTTTTCAGTTTTGTTTTGTTTTTCAGGCACTCTGCATTTACACCCGGCAGCCCTTTGATGTTGTTGCCTGGGTGCTGGCGGACAAAAGAGCCTCCATCAGCTGGATTTAAGGATGGGATGGTGGGGGGTTAGGGGGTGGAGGAGGTGAATAAAGAATCAAAGTAACTGGAATGGGGTTTGAAGGCGGAGGACTCCATGTGAAACTGTGAACCATGTACCCCTCTTAAATATGGGCCAGGAGTTCACACTTGTCATTGCTTTTTTTTTTTTTTGGCTCTGTTCCCCTTTGTGCTACATGTCATTGTCTCCATATGTCTATTTGTGACCATGCTTGTTCATGCCTTTGTTGGCACTGTATGTTCTCATTCTTTAAGTCGACCAATGGAGCAACAATGCCCATATTTTACTCTTTGCAGTCAGGTGATGTGAAAGACCACCGGCTGCTGTTGCACCTTGTAAAAGTTACTCTTTCTATGCACCGTTACAATGTCGTGTCGTTCTGTGGCACCTTGCTCTGTGGCACTGCGGTTATAACCTTTTCCACTCTGTGCTTTCTGCCCGCCTAGCCATGCACAAGAAGCACTACTGATGCCACTGCAGCCCCTCACACCCCCACAGTGGGGGAGAGACAGTCTGTGCTTCCTCAGCCCATCAAATCCCCGCAGGACCACTCTGGTCCACTGGAGGTGAATTCAGGGAGCAGCCTTTGGTGGTGCCGACACAGCAGCCCTCTTTCACCGAGGGCCTCATTAAACCTGACAACATCCCCTCAGCCTGGGCTTTATTGTTCAGCCAGCTTAATGCTAAATGGCAATTAAAGGCATCACCAAGGTGCAGGTATTAATGCCTTTGAGGAGCACAAAGGCTTTGTAAGATAAAAATGACAGCTAAACAGTAATTGAAAGTTTTCTTCACCATTGGAGAAAAGATACACTTTGTGTAAGCTGAGTAAGCCTTTATTCAGAATTCGAATGTGCAAAACAGCAGTGTTAAAATGTCTATAATAGATATTTTTTATAATTACAAGTCATTATGACAGTGTAAAAACAATGTCGCTTGTTACAACGAACCTACAGAGAATTGAGACCTTTCATCTCTTTGCTTAGCTTGTCCGGGCTGCAACTTTATTGTTTTGGTTCACTCTCACCACTCTCATAGCGTTCTTTTCAGCCACAGCAGGCAGCTGTTTTCATCAAAAAACTCAGCACCAGCGAAGCCGACAGGCACAGTTAGCATCTAACTGGTGAATTAACAGCTAGAGAGACAGATATTTTCCAGAGCCAGAGCTAAAAGAGAGTATGAATATTAGACTTGCGTTCATCAGGTGGCAAGAAAGATGACTCCAAATGAATCACAATGTAAAAAAAACAAAAAAACAACCTCCGTGGCTGTGAGATAAAGCCAACGCCAAAACGCCTTAAACTGCAGTTCCTTGAACTGCCACTCGAGGTTGGCTACAGAATGAGTCAGCTTCTATAGGCCCCCACCTTCACAGCAGAAATAAACATGTTTACAGCCTGGTACAAAAAATGATTTTGGTCTTGAGTGACGTCACTGTATGTATTTGTATTTCTTCAGTCAAAAGCAACTGCTAAGAAGTTCCCCATATCAACTTTAAAAGGTGATGTCAGTGTACAATTTGTTTCTGTTGCCCCCAAGTGGCCAAAAAAAACAGTTACTGCAGATTTAAAAACTTGAGGGATGTTTTCAAGAATTATCTTCAATTTGTTTGTGATTCTATAAACGCTGGAATTGAAAAGTCAACTAGAACAAAGACCTTCACCTGCTTGACCACATTTATGTCTTGGACAATTTTTGTTGTTTGCAAGGTGGAAAATTCAGGTAATGTGCTCAAACTAATCACAGCATTTTTGTTGCCAGGTTGTTTTCCACTATAATTAACAGATCAAAGCAAAACGTTCTGTGTCACTTGTTTAACTCATTCCACATATACAATCATCAGAGTCTGTTTAGATCACATACCCGCCAGCCTGCTCCTCTATGGATTACTTGTGGACATACATCTTCACTTGTTATTTATTTGCTTGTGTGCAGTCACGAAAGAAGCAGAGGGTAAAGAGCATGGACTCCACATGCCAGAGGGGCTCCGCTATGTAAACCACCAGACTGGGGTTGGCAAATGGATCCAATTGGGAATGGTCATAGCACAGATGAATGAAACTGTGTAAACAGTCTGTGAACCATCAATATGTACTTCAGCATGGTGGAGGGATGCAACTGTAACATCTGTCCCACCAGCTCCACTGGAGAGTGATTAGGCCATATTTATAGGCAGCACAGGAAACAGACCCACAGCTTATCTCATTGCGGACAGGTTTAACACAGCTGGTTTGAGAGGACACTAAGAGATTTCAGGGAAAGACAAGGCACCGGCTGCCTGTACAGTATTTGGTAGCTGTACAATGTATTGTCAAAGCGTGCTCCTCTCTGAATCGCATCCAGCAGATTTTATCGCCCGCTTTTGATTCAGAGAAAGTGCAGAAATTGAAGATGAAGTTCACTAAGATTTCACTCACTCTCTCAAGACTTCAAACACACAGTGAAATAACAAAAGGAAGTCTGGCAATCGAACATGGCTATGTTTATCTGTCTCTATCATTACCACATTTTGAGGTTTTTCCATTTCAAAAATCATGTCTGTAGCCATATAAGACGGACTTAAGTAGTTTACTCAGCTGTGGATGAACAAGCCTTGCTTCCCCTCTCAGCGTCTGAGATGCAGTGAAGAATGAAATTGCACTGATGGCTGTGTTTTTACATTGTTGCCGAGCATCTGACCTTCCTTTTCATATTGTGACAATATTTCTTCAGCTAAGAAAGATGAAGGAAGGAGATAGGGCCAACCACCAGCAAATACAAGGTTTCATAACCTCAAAAGCACACTGCATGTTACGCCCTGTCCTTTCTGTGTGGGTCAGCAGCCCGACACCCTAGGATTCATAAAATAGCCTGCGTGTAAACTTTTCCCATGACCTCAGTGGAACGAAGATCTACCTGAGATTGGGTGTGAAACACCTCTATTTGGTAATTAGTTAAACTTGATTTGAATCTTTAAAAAAACTCTTCATTTTCATACAGTCTGGTTTCGTTATGATATGCAATTTCTATGATTTGTTTGCCGCAAAACTAGTCCATTAAATTTGAATACTCAACAACATTTATCCTCAAATGTGAGGGCTTTCTGTTTCCTTTAGTTCATATCTTTAGTTTTTTTTTGATCCGCAATTAGAAAACATCACTTTTTGTTGAGTCAACATGTTGTTTCCCTTTCTGCAATTAATTAATTGTAATTGAAAAAGTAATCAATATATAAAAGTCAATAATAAGTAGCAGCCCTAGTGTCTCTGACAAACCTACGTCCCACAGATGATTGAGTAAAGGCATTCTCTCATTTTTTGCTCGGTCGATTGTTTCTTTTGTAGTTGATACATTTCATATCATCACTCTTTGAATCCTTTTTCTTCATCCAGCCCAGAAAATAGAAACCAGCAGCTCACTTTAGAGACCTTAATTGAAAGCACATTTCAGTAGCATTGTCACTCCTACCACTGCTATGCATTTCAATTTTTATTTAATGTTTTGGTGTCAAATGGGAGGGGACGGTGGATTGTACGGTGTAGTTATGTGGTTAGATGGAAACAGTGTTGATATAATCAGTGTTGGTAATCTGGGACACCTCACACCCTGTTGTTAACACTGAAATGCAACACTAAATTGCTTGTTTTCTTCCGTCAGGCAGCAATCGTAAGCCCTCACTCCTATGCAGCTCCGCAGCTGAGTGATCCCGGTTCCAGTGCCAGGGGTGGTGGCTCCCTGGTGCTATTAGTCAGCAGGATCAGTGCTGGATGGGGGGAAATTGAGGAGGACCAGGGGACACCTGGCCTTTTCTTTTTAGGCGCTCAGACATGTCCTGGCTTTGCCTCTTGACAGAATCAGGATGCAGGATATTGCCCTCCCATTGATGTGCGTCCTGCAGCTCCGCAGCCCGTGTAGTGCTTCAATGCAACACCCAACAGCATCACCAGGATATCTGTTCGCAGTAGATGGTCCTGCTTCCACTCTGCGAGTCATCCTGATGCTCTTATATATGATAGAAGATTAGCTTTGAAACCAAATGAAGCACCTACACCCCTGGGTCATTTTGTGCCCTAACAAGACTCAGATTTAGAGCATGCTGACAAAAATAGAAAACTCAGTTCTTTTGTTGGATAATATCACCATATTAAGACTGACTGGGAACCCTTTAGATGGAGTGAAGATTGAAGGAAAAAGTGACAAAACGTGAAAGAGTAAAGGAGATTAACTGTTTAACTAACAGTCCCTTAGTCAGACAACATAAAAGTCTCAGCACAGTAAGTCAAATTCAAAGAGGCTCTCTCTTTTCTTTGCCTGCTACGTCTCTGTCTCAGTGTGTTTCATCACGGGGTGAGCGATTGAGTGGTTTTAGAACATACCGGTGCTTTGTTTTATGTACAGAAAAGTTAGAGCTCCAGCGGCCCCTTTGAAGCTCTTTCAAATTTATTGTTGTTTTTCCAGGAGAGGAGGTTTTTTTTTGTTTTTTTTTTTAAAATTACAGCTCATTGTGAGTGGATCTGCTCCTTTGCTGTTTTTGGAGAGGGGTTTACTTTTTATGTCTGGAAACAAGTGTTGCCCTCTCCACTATGTCAGATGAAGGTAGAACATTTATAGCAGAGAGTTGTGCAATGTACCTGTCTTCAAAGGTCAGAGCTCTCCTTGTGGGTCGGAATCCCTGTTTATATATTCTTAGTTGATTATTAGAAATTTTCACTAAGAGCAAAAATCAAACCATGTGATTTGCAGACATATTTCAGATCCAACTGTCCCCTGCAGCAGTAACCATTCATCATCCGGGCTCCAGTTGTGTGATGTAAAACTGTGCATTAACTCCATCCCCTTCTTGCTCCTCCAGGCCAGCGTGTTTCCAGCAGCTCTGGTTTATTTCCAGTCTGATGTTAAGACAGGCTGGTAAATCACCTCTTCTGGTCGCCCTGTTCTTTTTATGCCAGAGAAACAAAAAGAGCCTCAGTTGCCTCTTCCATTTGTCTTTCTCTCAAAGAGAAAAAGAGACACCTTGCAGCAGAGCTCCCCGCTGTGTTTCCTATTGACCCCGGAGTTTCACCTTCCCTCCAGCACTACAGACGTACATATGTGCAGAAACAGGTGCACCTTCAAAGTCTGAGGGTGAGCAGGAGCATCGGTGCAACTTGTTATATATTTTGAAATGAAACATTCATGTCAAAGATCAAATACATTATGAAGGGCCCACTTTGGGAACTCAAAAGTTGTGCTTCAGGATTTGTTTGAAGTAAATACCTGTCACATAAATTGTCATAGTGAACTTTGCTGCTGTAAATCCTACATATTTCAAGATGATTTTTTTAGCTTAGAGGTCTAGAAGAACTACTTGATCTGATCAATCATGTTTACAATTCTCCTGTATTACGTTGGACCACATTCAGTGTTAATAGTCTGCAGCGATGCTAACAAGAGGTTAAGCTATGCGCTAGAGTAAAAGTCAAGTCAGTAGGATTCATCCTCTGGGGAACAAAAATGCCTGTATGAAATTTCCTGCCAATCCATCTCTTAGTTGGTGAGATATGGACCAAGTAACCTACTCAAAAATAGACCAACATGCTAAAAATAAACCAAAATCTAAAGGTTTTTCTTAATTGTGGGTAAGGCCACAGAGAGCGTTGATCCAGCACTAGTATTAATAGATCAATGGTGCAGTGATGAGTCCCATACCTGTTCCACGGAGTGAGGCAATCTCTTTGCTTTGAACCTGTATCACAAGGGATTACCGTTCAGGTTTGCACAACACAGCAGGCAGGAAGCTGTTAAAGACAAAGACCAACACTGCATCCTGACCTCTGACCCTTACATCCTGACCTCTCCTGCAATCTGACATGAGTCCTTGTTGACATGAAAGCTGTCCTGTTGACTTGCAAGGGCTAATTTAGAGTTCCGGTGCCCCCGACCACTGTGAGGACGGTTAACATGCTGGCCTCTGAACTTTAGACGGACTTGTTTGACCCAATACAATAAGTGGAAAAGTACTCGTTACTCTTGTTTACACTGGCTTCCTGCTAAAGCTAAAAACTCTAATATCAGCCTGATCTCCATAATAGTTCAAATCTGACATTCAAGTTGGGCAGCTTGTTTGTTTTTATTCAGTTTTATTCACCACATTTTTCCACACAATATGTTTGGTGTTATTGTAGTCAATATTATCCCGTCGCCGAGGGCTTCACATGTCTGCTGATGAAGTCCTTTAACAAGTCTAACAAAGGGCAAGCTCACACTGTGCCACCTGCCACCAGCTAAAGAGATTTTGGTCATTACTTGCTCCTTTTTAAATATCATCAAACATCAGGCCTTTCATCATTGTGAGTGTGTGACCTTCAGGCTCACAGCTTCTCTAAGCGTGACTGACGGATCTTGTGAGGGTCAGTGCTGGACTATTTTTATATCATCTCTTACGATACAACCTAAAAATAGAGTGCTCTGCTGACCTCTACTACAGTCAGCTCAATTGGGGTACGAGTCCACCTCCACCCCCCCATACACACCCCTTTTGACGTCACCTTGACCGAAATGCTTCTTTATTTTTAGACGCTCCAAAACATAATTGAACGGTCTTGTTTCGTTGAGTTTGTGCAGTGTTATGTAAGGGGATTACTCTGTTGTTATTGCCTGTGCCCTGACCATGCAGGCCACCACACAGAGGAGGGAGGTGGAAACAGAGAGTAGAGGGGACTTGGGGTGGAAGAGGAGGGTAATGCAGTTAAGGTAGTAGTACAGGGCTCCAGAAATAACCCAGCTGCGGGCCTAATTGTACATCTCTCTTGCTCCCTTTTCCCTCTTCAGCTGCATGCCAAGGTCTTTGACCTTATCATCCACCTCACTGGTTCCGGAAGAATCCTTTCCGCCCCCTGTGGCTACCAAAGCCCTGGCCGATACACAGAGCACAGCAGCAGACCATCTTCAGCCTCGGACTAACAGCCAAGCGCCACAACCAGTTAGGAGTGATCCCAGCAGAGCGCCCAAGTGGCTCAAACTGCCAGGTATGTTCTAATCATCCCCGGCATGGGCCCCGTGGCTCCTTAACAAAGCTTAGCCTGAGGACGCCAGGCCCCTCAGAGAGGCCCGGGGCCTCCAGGAAACCTGCATATCACAGCAGTATATACAGTCATGTATTTGCATTCTCCTCACACACACACGCAAGTTTTTCTGTATTTACGCATGCGCACAAAAACTCTTGAGACTGTGTTTTGTTTGTGTTTTTTTGTTTTTTGACAATGCTGTGAATGCTTGTAACTTTTCGTGTGCGTGCGGAGCATCTAAGAGGAATGCACTCACTCTGTGTCCCCTGCAGCATTCCTCTATGGTTAGACAGCTCCATGCCCATGAGGGGGCCACAAGGGCCTCTTGTCTCCTCAGCACTAATGCGTCACAGCCCCAGATCAAGCACAACATGCATGCGAGCACATACATGCACACAAACATCCGAGAACAGATGCATGCCATCACATATTTATTATATAAGCACTCACAAACATTTGTAATGAGGTTAAATTTGGCACTGATATGGCAGATGACACCTGTAGCTTGGATTAAGATTTCCTGTTACCAATTGCTTTCACGACAGTAGACCTTATTTGTCTCTTCCAGACTTCATGCTATCAACCAAATGTTTCACCCAGGTTCAAAAAAGTACAAGGTCTATCAGTTATAAAGAGCAAAGACTTGCAGCATTACTAATGAAAATGATGTATATGGTACAGTAAATGTTTTTATGCACACATTCACGATAAAAGTGAACGTTTTATGTGCCATATAAGCCTATAAACTTTCATGTAGCTCATACACTCCAGATTTTGCCTGCTTTGACGTTGTTACAGTCATCTCAGAAAGGGCCAGCAGTCAGGGAAATGGGTGTATTATGATCACTTGTCATAGACGGGACCCTAGTTTTGGGCCCAAGAAGAAAGGAGCTTTGAGATGACAGAAAGCTGGAGAATTGGGAGAATCTGTGTCATTCTGACAGAAAAAAAAAACAACCATAGACATGTGAGTGGTGAATTAAGGAGAGAAATTTGACATAATCCTAACGTACTCTCAGGGACTCCACCCCAGACAAACGTCACCCCAAACCTCATTTACTGTTACTCTTACCATACAGCCGTATCATACATTTTCTATAAAAATGTACAGTAAGCCAACAGAGGAGAGGTATTTCAAGAACTTAGACTTATTTTATCATAGTGGTGTGATTTATTATAAATAAGCTATGATGCAAACTGTCCAAGGAAGGTTGAGCTTCGCCCAAACACAACTCACTCACACTGATAAATGAAGGTTTATGAGCAAGTTTTAATTCAATGTATAAATCAAAGCTGAAGAATCGTTCTGGCTCATCCATTAAATCACTATTGATATCAATGGCTACAATCAGGCAGATATCTTCAGGCAATGATGAGAGCCTTATCCCATGTGCAGCACTGTCCAGAGACCAGCCAGAAGACTGGAGACAGATCAGTCTCTGTCTCCTGGGAAAAGCTTCTCACTCCGGAGCTTCTCCAAAGCGTCTGGACTGGCTGTCGACACTCCCTGCCTTTAATGTATGATCAAGAAAAGCTTTAACTCATTACTCTCTTCAACGCCCCTCCCCATTCTTGTCCTAACTGCTTTCGTATGTTTAATAATACTGCCTTCAGATGTAATTTGTTCCACTAAGATGCATAAGGAGAAAAGTTGTACAGTAGTGCACTACTTTGCCAGTACCAAGACCTTCCAACAGCTCATATTGTGGAAAAGAAAAAAAAAAAAAGAAAAACAACCTGTGAGAGATCCAACAGAATAATTGTTTTTATTTCATCTTCGAAGGTTGACAGTTGGAGAAGATCCATTTCATCTCTAGTAAACCTCCAGAAAGGCTTTATAAAACTGCTACTATATCCAAAACTTCACCTTTTATGAATTCATTTCTTGCCATGGTAAGGCGTAAGGACGTATTGTACTTTTTGTTTGAGCAAAAGCATGTGGTTTTATATCTTGTAATAAAAAACTGCAACGTTTCATCTGAGTGAGAAGGTTGTCAAAGCGGTGGCTCTCTACTCAAAACTACAGGTCACGACTTGACTGTTATTAACCCAACAAATTATTTACTTCACAAAAAGTATTTTTGTGCTAATGGGCCTTGCGGCATCATTAAACTTAACCTTCAACCAAACGCACCTTCTCCTGAGGGCCTGCTGTGGAAGTTACTCCTGGGAAACACAAATCCAGCCTGGGCCACACTAAAAAGGTGCTGGGTCAAACTCCAGGTGCTGTGTCCTTGAGCACCTATCTGAGCCTGGACTTAAGACCAAGTTGCTTCCAGCTGTAAGTGAGCAGCATTTGTAAGTGTAGTGAGTCACCCGAGAGCCACACAAATAAATAGTGTGAGGTGTAGTACAGCTATGCTGACTCATAGTAAAGACACATCGGTCAAATACACCACTGGTGGAAAACCATCAGAAGCACTCGGGTTAGAAAACCCCACATTACCCTCTGCCTCGCAGGCCCAACTTCCCCCTCTGCTGTGATGAAAGGAGAGAAAGCACCTCTACTACTCGCCTCTTTTGTTTATTTACCTTCAGAATTACACCCTGCTCTTCTTGGACCATGTTCCAATGTGTTTTGTTATGTTTCCTTTCAAACAGAATATCTATGCGTGTGGTCTCTGGCCGTGTTTGGCTAACACATGCACACATTCGTGCACGCACACTCCCATTCAACTTTCCCCCTGTGCCAGAGGTCCCCTTTGCCCTTCCCCCCACCTCTAACTAAACATCGCAGGACAGCAAAAGGGAACTTCAAAGTGGCCGGAGGGGGTACTCCTTTTTTCCTGGCACTTGTCATCATCTAAGGGACTGGCTGCTCCCCTTATTACTCTAATTGCTTCCAACTGCTCCAGGAGGCTTTGATGAAGGGCGCCATGGAGCATGCTGGAAGCACCTGTTGTTGCACAGAGGAGCACAGGTGGGCCTTATTGGTGGTGGCAAGGAGGCGGGCGGACAGCACTGCTGCTTTCCACTTAAAAATCAAACAACTCCAATAAATACAGAACAAAATATCTTGTAATCTCAGATTTAAGTGAAACTGCAGTTAACACAGAAAATATAAACATCAGTAAAGCTAAATATGTAGATGTAGAAACTCAGAAGGAAGGCAGCACTCTGGCTCCATCTTGTGGCATCAATGAGCTAGAAGTCCAGCAGCTGCATCGGAAAAGAGATAAAACACCATGAGGTTAATATTGAAAATTAAAACGTTTTGTACAAGTGAGATTTGTTTTATGTCCAATTTTTGGATTGCTCTTATTGCCCAACCAGCATTTGATATTTCAGCTTTTTTTTTTTTATCTAAAACTTCACCTGTATACATAAACACATACTGAATCTTTCATGACATTTGGCTGTAGTTGAGCCACAGAACAGTTGCAGCTATGAAATGTGTACAGCAATTTAGTGAAAATACTAAATCGACAAAACTTTACCAGCAATATATTAAGGATACTGATTCAAACACAAGAACTTTGACAATGATAACATGGAAGAAGGTGCCATACTGCTGGAACACAGGCAGCAGGTGAAACAATGCATATTAGCTGCACAGGTAACCAAGAAGAACAATCTCAAGAATCCAGAGCTCACAGAAAGACAAGTACCATTTCCTGAAATGCCTTACTGGTCTAAGCAACAGATACAAATTACACAGGACAGTGGAGAAGCCTTTGCAGAGCATGCTTAATATTTATGGCTCCTGAATAACGATTATTTTGTTGAACTACTCACCAGCTGAGGTAGGATCTTTTCAAAGTGCTCGATGTCTACTTGGTCACAGTCTTCAGATTCAGCTTGTTTCTGTGATCTCACAGCAGCTTCTGGAAAAATGAGACAACAGATTACAGATTCATCATCGAGCAATCTGATTACAAACAGAAGGGTCATGCCCATTCAAGCTTTCTGATATCTAAATTTATTTTATTTTATTACTGTTATTTTAATAATATTTTATAATAAGCCAAGTCTGTGTTGGGTCCGTTCTCTATGCACACCTTTTATTTTGGTTTATGTACTCTATGTGCAACGTGCAAAAGAGCCGGGTGAAGGTGAATGTAGATTAGCAGGTAGTAGTCTCATAGGACTGAAACAGCTGATCACAGGTGAGCATGATATTGACAGCTCAGCCAATGGAAAGTGAGGATGAGTGTCATGACACATCACCACAAATCTGCACCCAAAGATCAATGCAGTATGAGTTTCCATCAGGTAGTTACTATAATAATAAAATTGATAAGGTGAACCCGTTTATATGATTACATCTGACTGATGCTATTTTAGCCATAATTCCAATGTACTTGTAAGTGTCACATAGCTTAGTGATTTATAATAGTGTGTGTACTGCACTGTGTTTCAGGGATAAAACATGAGATGACAGAGAGCAAGTTGGAAAGGAGGCTTTGATGAGTCTTTGCCAGCTGCAAGTGTGGCTCAGGTGGTGGAGCAGGTCGTCCATTAATCAGATGATCAGCTCCTCTATACTGAACCCCAAATTGCTCCTGAAGGCTGCGCCATCAGTGTGTGCATGTGTATGAATGTTTAGCTCCCACATAACTGATGACACCTTAGCACCTTGCATGGCAGCTAATGTCATCAGTGTATGAAGTGTGTGAATGAGATATGTAGTGTAAAAGTGCTTTGAGTGGTCGGAAGACAAGAAAAGTGCCATATAAATACAGTCCATTTATCATTTAAAGGTCTGTATGGTCGAACTGTAGAAGCCTGCTGTATTCAGGCGATTTAACAACAACAGTAAACAGTCGGGCACATTAAACCTCGTGCTGCTTCCTATGCATTTTGTTTTAAAATACAGCTAATTCCATGTTTGCATGTTTGTCCTTTCATCATCGTATGTTCTCTGAAATTAATCTGCATTAGCGATATATTCTTTTTGTAAGAGATTTTGGGTAAAGCAAAGGACATTTTAGCTCTTCCAAGCAGCGATGTAGAAGTGAGTGTCATTTTCAATAACCATAACAGCACAAATAATTGACAAGAAAATCTCCTAATAATTATAGGTATTTACCCTAATATAAAATGGGAAATTACAGAGCTGAAAATCTGATTTAGTGAAGTTTGACATATATATTCAAAGTCAAACTAATCATGTTGTTCCTGTAAGACACCTGTGCCCAATAAAACGCCTTACCTTGGACAAATACTCTGAGCATCTCTGCCATGAGCAGCGCAGCATCACCACCCACTGTAACAGAGTCACATTTATTGAGCCATAGGATGAAAAATATACAACAGTTGTGTGATAAGTCAATATAAGGACAATATTTATACAACTCACGCCTGGTTTTGTCCTCTTTGAAGAAACCTGACAGGAGTTTGCTGACTGTGTCCTGTGAATGAGAGGAGAAAACATTGCACAGTGACTTTGCTTCCTAATACCAAACTCCCTTTGGTAAAGTGTCAATTTAATGAGCTGTAGTGTGTCGGCGACAGTACCTTATGTTATCCAAAACTACATATGACTTTTTTGAAGCATTATGAACCGCTCTTTCATTCGGCGTACATTGTTTTAATACAATTACTCGTATTTTAGCGAGGTGTTAAGTTTAATCGCCTCTCAGACAGATCAGAAACACGTTTTACGCTCTGTTGGCGTGAATACTTAATTCAACTGAATGAATGTAATTCAGCGGAAAAGAAAAGCAACCTTTGTTTTTATTTAACCACAGAGTAAACCGAGTAAGTGTAAATAATTATGATAAAAGGACTAATATTCTTGCTCCTACCTTTTTGAACCCTATTTCTGTGTCTTTCTCCGCCATGTTTGTTTACGCCGTGAGAGACGTTTGGCGCTCTGCGCAGAGATTGGCTATTGATCCATGACGTCATTCGCGCCGCCCTCCACAGACGGCGATCGATATTTTATTTTGAAAATTAAAATATATATATATTAGAAACATAACATAACAACAAAAAACCTAAAATCTAAAACAACACTGAAGCTGTCAAAACCATTCATTTCTTTACACAACTTATACTTATTTTTGTGTGTCTTGCGACTTGTAATTTACAAAAAAAACTACAAATTATGTTGTCAACACTCGCTGCGTCCTCACTGCATGCACATTATTTGCACACCACTCTAATTAATATTTTAACACCTCTATGACCATGACAAACATTGACCAGAGTGTGTACACATACAAGAACTCTTTGTTATTTTAAGTTGCAATTGATGTGAATAACAAGTAACAATGAACAACAAAATACAATGTCAATATAGAAGTCAAACTGTAAATAATCCACACATATTGTAGAATAAAATATATCTTTATTACCCACTTATGGATAATAACAAACATGAATAAAAGCACAAAAAGTATTTATGTGTTCTTATGTGACCTGTGATACTTAAGAGTTTTGTGTCTATATGTATTATATATCCTTGTGTTTTCAGAATATTTTCACCCTGCAGCCTATTGTGGCCCATGATGGAGCCACATTAGATCTGTACACATGAATTTATGATTTGAAACTTTAGCAAAATTGCACAGCATTTGTTTATTCTTCATTTTTGTCATCTAACCACTGAGCATCTTCCAGTATGTAGCCCAGACCCATTGAACGGCGTGGTCGAGGCTTAGCAACGACCGGACTGGTCTCCTCCTCTGCTTCCGCTATCTGAAAGACAGATTTTTACAGTCAGCTGATGAAGACACGGACAGCAAATGCACACTTTTTAAAGCATACTGCTAATCAACATTTCTTTCTATGAAATTAAAGTTTTTAAGCATAAAATCAGCTCATTACCTTTGGACTAATAACTCGTTTGACTTCTACATCGCCTCCAATATAGTGCGGACCAGCCCATTCTGCTCTGTCTGCTTCATCCTCTGTAGAAAACCTCACATAGGCCACTGCTTTATTCTGCCCCGGGTTGGGACTCTTCTTAATCTGGGATCCAATTCAGCAGATCAAGAGAAATTGTTTAATTGGATTACAAAATCTCCTAGCTCTTCATAACTTATACAAAAACACGTTAACAAATTCATTAATAAAGCCGTATTTCAGTCTTACCTGACACGCTGTGACAGTGCCCCAGTCTCTAAAGTAAGCTCGTACATATCCTTCATTTATGTAGGGATTTAGCTCTTTTATGACCAGTCCATGATCCTGTTAAATGGTAGAAAATCATGAGCTTAGCTTATCTTAGGTCAAAAACATGAAAATAGGTGATGCTCCCTGTAAATATGAAAATGAGAGATATGATTTACTAGTTCATAATGTTCAGCAAAACGGCCCATGTATTTTTTTGGAAGACTGATGTACACTCTTTTTTTAGATGCTGTGTTCACTTCCATGTTACCTGGAGGGAAGATGAAATGTCAAAAGTTAAAAAAAAAAAGAAAAAGTTATCAAAATTAGGAACATTTAAACTTGCTGTTGCTTACCAGAGGTCATTGCTGCGGTGTTTATCAAGCTGTTGTTCCAAGAAGACTGGCTCAAAGTGTAGACTGACTCAAGGTATAGACTGACCTGCTGAGGAGTGGGTTTATATAGTGTCACAACAAGTGAATCCCCTCCCACAAATTTTTCTTGCCAAATTTCAGGAAGAAATTTCAAAAGAAGCTTGAGTGTCTCATCAAAATGTTACCCATCTTGTTTTGCTGCCAGGTGGAAAATATGTTATTAGGGAATTATTGATATTATTGAGCAACAACTGGCGAGAAGATGACATACTGTAACATGTGACATTTAATGTGTGACGTGTATTTATATGCCAATCATGTTTTCAGCTTTAACTGGTTATTTTTACACTTGTGTGAAATGTAATTACAAGCCACTGTTTGAATTTAGTTTTTATTTTAGCCAGTGAAATAGTCATACAAATTTTAGACCTTTGTTTTCATCTTATTTAGATATAAACTGCGTGAGTCAATTGTACTGCACCTGTTTGCATGGTTATAATTTTTATGATAAAACATACATACTGTACACACACAAGTCAATACTACCTCCTCTATTTTGATTTTTAGGTATCTTTTTATGACATCAGCTGAATAGTAATTTGTCATCAAAGAATTCACACGTGATGTTGATGTGTTGCTACACAGTATTCTCAGCTTACATGTAACGTCATGGACTTGTTCTTAGTAATCCTGATTGTCGTGCTCTTTGGGGTTACACAAAAAGCTCATTCTCAGACTGTTAACTTGCATTCCTGTGCATTCTGCTTTTAATAGGACATTTTTCTAGAACTTTTTGTCTGAAGAGAGTGCTTGAGGGAAACCTGCAAGAAGCAGCATTTAGGCCGAGTTGATTTATGTGTTATTTTTCATTCTGGTGGATGAACTTGTCAATGTGTAACATAGATGCCACACATTTATATCCATTTTTGACATAAAACACTACATAAATCTTGGTCAGATGTTTAATTTTGAAGTTGGTTAAAAAATAAAAGTGGTAGTTTCATCTTAAAGGATCATTGTCAGGATTTAGTGGTGTCTAGCACTGTAGTTGCAGATTACAACCTTCTCGCCTCACTCACTCCTTTCTAGCACGAAGGAGAAACTATACTGGCAGCAAAATGCATAAAAAACACACAATGATCTGTCTAGAGCCAGCGTTTAGTCTGTTTTAGTCTCTTCAGAAACATGGTGGTTCAACATGGCGGACTCTGTGGCATCTGTAGATATCAAGGCTCAGTCAAAGGTAACAAAAATATAATAATTCTTCCATACTTCAGGTGATTATACACTAATGAAAACATAGTTTTGCATATTATATTCAATTTCTGCCATATTATGTAAATAGATCTTAAATCTTACACACTGGACCCTAGCTAAATAGATAGCTAAACATTAGTTGTTTGGTTGTATTTTCAACATAAACAAGCTAGGACATACATATCTAAGTACTGTAAAGGAGAAAGTTCAGCTCAGGCCTGCTCAACTGTTTTTGGAGCACAAAGTAAAATGATGCAGGAGAGGTCAAATGTTTTCAGATGAATAACATGAAGGAATAGTTGCTGTGTTAGGGACATTCAAATAAAGTAAATAATGTTTCCACATAAGAGGACAGCTACATTTGTCAAATGCACATCAAGAGGATTTGTTCAAACAGATTTATTGTCTTTTCATACAAAACATTAAAAAAAACATTAAACAATAATTATTCATAAATTTAAACATAACTTCACATATAAAAAATAATTGCATCCTGATATAAAACAGGAGCTCGATGTATAAATAAATGAAGAACTCATTGTAGTTTAAAGGTGACATTCCTGATGATGTTGCAACCATCTCAGCATGGATGAGATGATATCTTGTTATTGTTATGTATGTATGTTGTTCAGCCAGAGACTGGGGAGGAAAATAGGTGGAGACTTTAATATGGAAGCCACTCAAAAAATGTTTTTCCAGATTATAAATGTGGCCATTAAAACAGTCAGCAAACCAAGAAGAAGATTAGAACCAGGGTTTAAATGTGCACATGTATGCATACTACTATATACTAATCAACATTTTAAATTGACTATTTAATCAAGTCAGTGTCAAGCCATTGCTTTCCATCTCAGTTATAACTAAACCTTGACTGAGAGACCAGATAATCATTGTTTTTTTTTTCAAAAATGCATCTATAAGGAGAACCATCGCACCCATACATTGTATACCGGACTGGTCACGTTTCACATCGTTCATGTGCAGTGTCATCTTTTCCAGGCTGCAGTTTATTAACATCATTGCCCGTTGGCATTTACCAAACGTAACAAATAGTTGCATTTCACTCTCACTTTTGTCAGGCATAAGGTTACAGAATACAGCCCATGCAGACAAACCAAGAGCTAGGCAAGAGCAAGACAGACTAGAGAGAGGTGTTACTGTCATCTAACTTGCAGAAAAACACGCTTTAACCCCTGGTTACAACCAGAAACAGGATATACAGACTTGATACTCACCTTATCTATGAGGGGAAACAAGACTACTAAATAAGACTACTGTTCACAAACAGCTTGCAGTTTGGTGATGAGAAACTTTTTGTCTTTACCTTCCTGTATACAAGAGAAACAATACACAAGATACATTGAGATCAAAATCAGTACTGTATGTGTCATTGATTATATATATATATATATATATATATATATATATATATATATATATATATATATATATATATATATATATATATATATATATATATATATATATATACACACACTATATGATTATATGTTGATATATAAGAGCTACATGGCTCTTTGGATGGCAATGATGGTTAGTTAGGGTGGCTGTCATTGACTTTCAGCAATTTCTCCACAACAGATAGCCCCTAAAACTGATGAGCAGTTGGCACCTTGCATGGCAGCCAATGCCATCAGTGTATGAATGTGTGTGAATGGGTGAATATGTAGTGTAAAAGCGCTTTGAGTGGTCAGAAGACTAGAAAGCGCTGTATAAGTACAGTCCATTTACCATTTAGTTGGTTGTTTGGTTTGTGAGCTTGGTCTAGACTGAAATAACTCAAAAACTATTGGATTTACACAAATTTTGGTAAGGGCATTAATTGTGTCCAGAGGATGAATCCTAATTATTTTGCAGGCCTTGTGACTTTTTCTCTAGCGCCACCAGCAGGTCGAAATTTTGACTTATTCAGTGAAATATGTCAACTACTTGCTGGGGTTCAGATGCTGAGTCCTATTGATTTTTTGGCATTTTGGAGTGCCATGAAGTTTGGTACAAGTATCAATTTTGCTACAAGAATAACTTCTTTTTAATTTGGTGATCCCCTTATATTTTCTCTATTGTCACCAGAAGTTTCAAGTTTTCACTTATCCACTGAAATGTCTGAATCTACGATGTGGATTATTCTATGAATAAGACATATTGTAATCACTTTGGTAATCTTGTAGCCCCCTCATCAGGTCAATTTTTCAGTTTAAATGACCAAGTACTTGCAAAACAAATCACATTCCATCAGCTGTAAAATGTGTTTAGTGCTAATGAGCAAACTAAGATGGTGAACATTTTAAACATTACACCTACTAAGCATCAGCATGTTAGCGTTGATGTTAGCGTTTAGCTCCAAGCAATTACACTGTAGCTCAGCACTGTAGCATGGCTCTATAGACTCTAAGTTTTGGGTTTTGTTTTTAAAAAAGTTTGATTATACATACATTTTCAATTTGCTTTTCTAGCCGACTGATGATTCTCCTTTGACCATCAACAACTTGAGCGTGAAAGTATATCACCATTCTGAAAAAATAGAAAAAATAAAACATCAGTTTCAATTTAAAGAGCATAAACAGTATTCAGGTACAGTAGCTCAGAAATGTTTCAAGGAGCCAGACACTTGGCTAATAACATTACCACCACAATACAAAAAATTAACTACATAACATCATGGCAACAAGAAACTTGAACAGTCCTGTTTGTGATCATGTCACCACTCACAGAAAGACTCCAGAGATGAGGAATAACAACATTGGGTTATCCACCAGAGACCTGTAGGCCCAACTGAACCAAGACAAGCTTGGGTAGGTGTTCTCTATCTCCTGTGCCCACAGCTGCCCTGATTGAAACATTGTGGTGCGATTTCTGAAAGGGCCGCAGTCTGATGAGGGTGTACTCCTGTGGATGACAGACAGTGCAGTCTGTAAGTATTTGAAAATTAGCACTTCAAATATTCAGACTCCAAACTCAAGGACATTAGATTTAAAGATGATAAAAAGGAAGAATGAAGATTGCTACTGCTCTCATGTTTGTACCGCAAATAAGACCTCCCGAGCATGTGCTTAGCTTAGCTTAGTACGAAGCCTGGAAAGTTGTCAAAATCTGCCTACCAGCACCTCTAATATCTTCTGTTTAATCTAACAAAATTGGACACAACGCGTTAATGAGTGGGCTTTAAAGGTAGTGGTAGGTAGGTTGTGTTACCTTTGTACAAAGCCAGGCTCTATGTTTTCCCCTGTTTCTAGTCTTTGTGCTAAGCTAACTTAACTAGCTGGTAGCTTCATATTTACCATACAGGCATGAGAATTGGATCAAGCTTCCCATCTAACTCTCATTAGAAATATACACTATTCTTTTAGGAATAAATTCTGCATTTGCTGGGTACCACAATCAGCTGTGGATTAATACACATCAATGAATATACAGCACTAGAACAGTGCATTAATGATTGGCACAGTATAACTTACAGTGTCAGTTTTCATTGTAATGAAAGAACATGTCACCCAGTGGAACCGAGAGGCTAAGTGATGTATACAGGGGAGATCTATCACACAAGGGAATAAGCTATATCAGGCTTTGGTTACACAGATAATACTTAGTTTTGGACTTTTCATGGGATTTGTGACAAAAAAATAGAATATAGCCTCAGCCCTATATTTTAAGGGTAACAGTGTTATTGTGTGAAAAGTGTAGAACGTGAACATCAGGAGGACAATGACAGGAATACCTAAACCCTTCAAGTAATATGCAAAACTGAAATGTGACTCACCCAATCTCATGTTCATTCGTTCATCTAACATGCTGTATGTTACCTGTACGTATGTTAAATATGCTTTAAATGCAATGACTGAGAGCCATTGTGTTCAGAAGTTGTTTATAGAAAACTATGTGAGGTATGAAGTCAGATGAAATCTTGCTTAGGCCCCCTAATAGTCAAGGTCTGTCCCTGTTTGAAGTTGTGGAATTCACGCAATCCTTTCTTGGTTTCATGGAAACTTCGCATCACAAGAGAGGGGGCATTGTTGCACTCACTTCCAAATTATGTACATGACACACACAGCAGCACCAAGAAATGATGGAAACCACAAAATAGAGATGAATATTGTTGTCATCTGACTGGCCCTCCAGGGTTTTCCGGAGGCCTGACAGTTGACAAGTAGACTGCTCTGTGGGACAAACCAGACGAAGAATATTAAGTTTGACAGTTCATTTCAGAGAAGACGCACTGTATGATGACTATGTCTTTGAAACAACACCTGCTGTACCAACCTTCTTCATATAAAACAGCACAAACAGTTTTATGATCTGAACTGCAGGAAGCAGTGGAGCAAACAGCACCCCGAGCCTGGGAAGAACCGAAATGTGTTTAAACGTAGATAAAAAATAAGGGAAACCCAACTGAGAGCAAATTTCTATATATGTATAAAAAAGCACTGGCTATCCAAGGTGATGGCTTCTTGTGAACAAGTACATTATCACATATTTCTAAGTGTTGAGGGTATCAGCAGCATGCATGTAAATTACACCTGCATAGTGCAGCACTGATAAAAATGCCAATCTGCAACCTATTGCTGAAAGAGAGACACTGCTTATTTATTAAAAAAGAAAGAAAACCTCATTAAACTTAAAGTGTCTTAGTCAGTTATGCAGCATGAGTTTTAAATTATAAGCTTTCATCCAGCCAGATACCAGAGGGTTTTAAGTATGTGGTGTAATGTTGTGCAATTACCACGTAAGAGTCTGTCCATATATGAGCTCCAACACATTACGAGCAATGTCAAACACTGGCTTCCTTTTGCTCTTCAGCACTTGTTTGGAAAAGAGCCTAGAGGGAAGATGTTGTATGGTTTTATAAACAGTATAAAGAAGTGAATAAAAGTTACATGATTAGTGGATAAAGCGCCAACTTGCCTCCACAGGAACTCTCCCAAAAAAGTGTAAAGCATTGTGAAGACAAAGTCCATCACGAGCAAACAATACAGTTCTTGCCCCACAACATTCTCCCAACACTGTGGACAACAGAAACATGTAAAGAATCTCTTGTAAGGATAGGTCATAACAATAGGGATGGTTAAGGTCACAAGCTAACATTGCACAATTTAGTGTCGCCTCACACTTATAATTATATAGAATGAGAATATTTGTAACCACCTGTCTTTCTGGTTCCTCAGCAATCCTAACTAGCCAGCGGAAACACAGCACTCCAACAATACTGATCTTCAACAGCAGGTTCCTGGAAAAAAAAAAAGATGAGATCTTCTATTTGACAGACATGGTAATAATAGTTGTAAAGTAATATGTCAAAGAAATGCAGTTACTATCTATCTAGAATTGCTGAGGTAATTGAACTTGTTTGTGTTTGTGTCATCTAACAAGATGAGATAAGACGAGATAATATGGACTTTAATGATCCAGATTTAAAAGAGTAAAGTAAGTCTGTACTCAGAACATTAAAGTAGTTTGGTTGATCTCATTTAACTGTTCACTGGATTTCCAACATTTGTATGTGATGTGCTTTTCTTTTTAATATATACTTATTCGGCTCACTAAATATCACGACTATTATACATAAGTTTTATTTATTAAATGATAAATGATGACGTTTTAGCCTAAATTATTTCCCCATCTGCTGTCACAAATCGAGGTGGTTATACATGAGTCTTTTAAAAGGTGAATGTTCAGCGTGATGCGACCTCACAGTTCTCACCTGATGATGGAGACATAGACTTGAACACTGGGTGAGTCATGAGCCTCTACCCAAGCACACAGGTTAAAAAGGCCAGGGACCAACAGACTAATACTTGACACCACTGCAGACATGAGCAGCAGTTCCTTTTCTTGTGGATGACTAGGCTTAATGGTATTCTGTGAAAGAATTGACAAAAGAATCGCGGTGAGGGGGAAAGGGGAACAAACATGGAGAGTTGAATAGACATTTTCTACAGCAGATAGACATCACAAATGCTTTTGCTTTTCCTGCTATCAGGAGTCAAAATATGTCCTGCAGTAAAGGCCTGTCTTGCACACAACATTAATATTGTGACTCTTATTTTGTGCCTCTGGAAGTTGGGTGGGCAAATTTTATTTAGTTTATTTATTTAGTTTATATTAGTTTGCACAACAGGAAAAGGAACAAGGCGTGAACATAAAAGCGAAATTCATGTTTTTAATAATATACCAGTGAAATACTAGTTTCCCCAGTATGGTTAGCAGATAATATTTGAACATCATTTTGTTGTGTCCTGATTTCCTCAAAGGCAGTTATGCCAGCAAACGTTTGGAACCACTGCAATAAACATATTCTTACACATTTTTGTGTTTCAAAAAACACCAGGAAAGCGTGGGTGAGAAAGGGTGTTAAACATCTACCAAGAAAGAAAAAGGAGAAGTACATAAACTGTGGTGGTTATTTTTGTGGCTGTCATAACTATATGTTACACAGTTCTCTATAGCTGCTCATATGTGCATGAAGTATTTCATGCCTGGCTGCACAGCAGTTTTTTCAAACCTCTGACAGGTAGTGGACTGCCATGGCGCCCAAGGAGATGCTGGTCAGGCATGTAACCCACGCAAACAGATGCACTATGAGCCTGCAGAGTCGCTTCATGCAGCTCTTTTCATCTTCTCCGTTGATCAACTCAGACAGCAGTTCCTGTTGGAAAAGCAGCATTTGTAATGTAATGTACATTTAAATGAACTGTGACAGCTGCCATCGATTATATTTAGAACGGATATTTTAAAATCCTTCCTTACTTCATATGTGCAAGTAACCCCATTAGTCTTCTGGTGGACCCAACTACTGTTTAAGTGAGGCTTGCAAACAAACTCATTGGTCAACCTCACTGTCAATCAACATGTCAATAGCTTCTGGCCTTGCGTGTTATTATGGTAAGTCTGATCAACATTTGAGCATCACAGTTTAGTTATCTTCCATTCTACTTACTGGTGTAAAGGTTATAAGAAGTTCAATAAATGGTTGCATGTTATTTATGGTACTTTTGTAAATAATTATCATCATTAGTAGTCGACCTTTGTGACATTAACAGTATAATTAGTGGACAGAGCTTCAAAGTCTGTGAAGTGAAGCCAATACAAAGTGTCCTAAACCTACACTCTTTGTAGTCAGATTGTCAGAAGACTGAAAGACCCTACTTCCCTTATTGATCAATTACCTCAATGAACAGTTTCCTCATGAATTTACTGTGTCAATCACTAGATTCAACACAATGATACAACATTGATGTCAGTTTTGTAAATTATGGTCCCATTTAGGGTAAAATAGACAATAAAGCAGGGTATTATTTAGGCTGTGGCTCACAAAACTCAGATCAAATTGTGAAACAATGCAGTGCTTGTCAAATATGAATCATGATTCTGTTGCTTTTTTTCAGAGACATATCTTAGTGTACTGTTTAGCTGTAAAACAAGCACCTTTATAACAAGGCAGGCCTCCATTTTTTCAAAACCAAGCACAGCCCAACTCGTAGTACATCACCCACCAGCAACAGCGCTTTGGTCCAAGTAAGGTTACTTCGGGCAACAGGAAACCAAGGTAGCAACGCCCATGCCAAACTCAAGGCTTCAAAACTGTTGCTCACAAACCAATGGGTGACGCCACGGTAGGAGTGAAAGTTACTGTTACTAAATCTTTGTCGTTTTACATTAATTCTTTAACTTGCCTCCGTTATTTATTAGTTACATGGCTGTCCTGTGTTCATATGGTTACACTGGATAGTTGATTACTGCTCTGTAATAAATTATCATTATTTACAGCTTCAAAATCTGGTAAAATGCAGTTTGTGACTTTTTTCTAGAGGATCCTAAATTCTGCGTCTATCTACAGTATACTGTATAATCTATAAATCTGAAGTCCTGGTTGGAGACTTTCAGAGGCTGATAAGTATAAGTGGCATAGAAACAAAAAACTGTCCAATAGGGTGTGAAAACACATCACAGTGCTTCCTGTGTCTAAACCAGCTATGCAAAAACTGAAGAACGATTAACACTGATGCTTCATTTTGAGAAGTAGAATCATCATGTCGTCTGTACATACAAAAATGGCTTTATACTTCAGTGAGTCTAACTGAATATTCAAATGACTACATACTTTGAGCTGAATGCTGATTGTCTCAGACTGAAGTCTGACAGATGTCTTCTTGCTGACTTTAAAGTCCCAGGAGCAGAAAACTTTTGTTGTCAGATTCCCATTAGACTTGAGGACACATAAGCTTCTCCCAAAAGACGTGGACATTCTGCAAGAGAACAATATACCCATAAAATACACACCACAGAGGGACTAAAAGAAAATGAATGCAGAAGTAATTCACTTATTGTCCAACCTGTACACGATGATGATGCAGATAATGAAGAAGGCGATGCCGATGGTTAAGAAGTAGGCTGCAGGTATGTTGTATGGCATTTCGATTTCGGTGTAGTACCCGTAAAACATCACACTCTGAGAGAGGTAACCCTGCCGGAGATAAAAGATGGAGCAGAGATCAGATGCAAGAGAGAAATAAGCATGTGTATACTGCTCTTGATTTAATATACAGCCATATTACCGTGCCTGTGAGAAGGCTGATGAAAATGTCGAGAACAGATATGTTTGGAGGAGGAGGAGGAGGAGGAGAAGGAGGGTTGACAGCTTGGGGGAAGACCAGGAACAGACCATTGATGACAAAGAGGAGGAGGTTAAAGAGCAGGAGAGTCCGGAGAAACAGGAAATAGGAGAGCACTCCGGTTCCGAAACGTCCGCTCACCCTCTTCATGGGTGAATGCCACAACTGGAGGGAACTGAGGATAGGGAGGCAGCTGAACAAAAAGTGACGCCAAGTCTGAGGGGAGAAGAACATGAGTGTATGACTGATACGCACAAACAAAAATGGTTTATCATGAAGCACGTCATTTGGACTCACCCTAGAAATTCTCAGATGACAGTAGCATGGGATATTTCTGCGGATGAGTGAATGTTCAGCTAAATCAGTGAAAGCAAGTCGCCTAATAAAAGATGGGTGAATAAATTGTTAGTACAGTACTAGTTGCTTTATTTTGCAGGCATGAATTGAACATTCCAGTGCCACATGTACCTGATTTCCATTTTATTTGCCAGGTTAAGCGGCATAGCTCGCACCTTGCGCATACGCTCACTTACTGAGAGGCTTCTGAGGTTCGACACCAACTGCTCCTTCTTTTTTTCTGTCAATCAAAAGTTAGAAATTATCTGCTGCACCTGATCTGCTGAATAATGGACCACAGTTATGTACATTTTGGAGAAATGTATTTTCTAACTACCTTCAGTAGTGATTTCCTCGATGTCTGCCTCGACAAAGTCATTCTGGATATGTCTGGAGGGTTGAGAAGAAGCATGTGAGGAGGTCTGCTGATGGGGTTGATGATGGCGTTGCTGAGGTGATTGTCTGGCACGCCGGGAAATTACGGCACCACCCTGTGGCCCTGTGCAGACAAGGAATATGTTTTAATAGTAAACGTAATAGCTGACATGTATAAATGAACAAGCAATTAGACAGAAAGGTTTTGTCTCACTAGCTTTCCGACTGGGCATTGAGTTGAGGACCTTTTGGGTTGCAGTCGACCAGTGGCACCTTCGCAGAGTGTTCATCTCCTCCCGGCCAACTGACTCGTCTCTTGTACGAACAGTTGCACTGTCTAATCAGCAGCAAATGTTAATTGTAGAAACATTTGCATTGCTGTTTTTCAATCTACAAATATTACAATTAAAACGTAAATCGCAGTATATGGCAGATATTCTGTGTATGTACCTGTGCATTCTCTAACAATGTCCATCTCTAGGGTTTCAGGACACCTCTGGGCACTGGCTGCTGGTTCTTCATCAGGCTGGAAAGAGTACTGATCTAGTACACCTTCAAACTGGTTCCTGAACAGAGTAGTAAGCAGAGAAAACAAAGACCCTGAACACCCTCAGGACAGCATGTATCGTTCTTCAGTGGTGAATTACCATGCAGGGACTTTTTCTGCTGCTGCAACAAGCTTTTTTTAATTTTTGACAGAGACAGCTGAAGAGCGACAGGAATGTGGGGAGAGAGAGATGGGGAATGACATGCAGCAAAGGGCCACAGGTCAGAATCGAACCCTGGACCGCTGCTGAGCCTTCGTACATGGGGCGGATGCTCTACCAACTGAGCCAATCGACACCCCTAACTCTGACTTTTAAGCTTGAATGCTTAAAAGTGCAGTTTATGCTACAGTTGTACTTCAGTAACTGTGAAAGCACTAAAATGTTATCTTCCAACACTCACATTATAACATAACACACACATTATGTTTATTCTTGGTAGCTGCTATGTTATAGTGATAAAATATTGAGATATATAGAGATTAAAACAAAGTACATTAGCTCGTAGGAAGATGCAGGGCAAATGCCTAATACAACTAAACAGTAAGAAAAGCCACTTTCAAATTAAAGTACTTAATTAACTTACTCATAGTCAGAATCCATTTCAAAAGTGTTGACACTGAAGCTCACACTGTGTGCCATTGTCCTTAGTGATCTCTCTATACTGCAAACAATACATCACATAGTGGGCTTATCGCCGACACTGTAACAGTCTATTCTTAACTAACACTTGAAGTGACACTTCCTCTCTCTCTCTCTCTCTCTCTCTCTCCCCCCCTCTCTCAGCACAGCTGTGCCTTATTTGTAATTGTCACAAAAAGTTATCTGTCTGCATCTGATAAAGTCGAATCTAATCAGTTATATTTGGCATGCCTTGTATGGGGGCCCCAAAGGGACAGACTGAATACGTAAATACAAACAAAACGATATACTATTATCTGGAATAGTTACTGGAGGCCTCAGTGTCGCATTGTGTTTGTCTTGAAGTTGGTTTGAAGTGGTCTGCTAACCTGCGTGAACTCGGAAACACAAACAAGTGTGCACCGCCCCCTAATGGCCACAGTGAGGAACTGCAACAAAACGTTCAACCAGTCAAACTGATGATGGAAATTAGGTTTGGTAGTAGTGGAACAAGACTACACAAGACACAATCACACACATATAAATACAAGATAAAACATAGCGTACATAAGTTAAAATTATCTATAAACATATTAAAAGTAACATAATCATGATTTATTATTACAAGTGTTTCATAGATCTGGGAAGTTCTTCCACTAAACATGACAGCATATTAAGAGTTTAAGTTACCAAAAGAAACAAGAAGAGAAGCGTCCACATTTTTCTGCTGCGCTTGTTTTAGTTTGTACGGAGCCCCTAAAGTCCCCAAAGGTAAATTCAAATTTATCTTGTGCGCACAAGATAAGTAACTTGTGCCCATAAGATAATTACTTGTGCGCACAAGATTAAAAAAAAAATTACTTTTTGGGGGCATCACAAATGCTGGGGGGCTTGGGGGCTCCGTAAGTTTGTCCCGTTACAGTTGTGTAATGGTAATAAAGTTAACTTTAAGTATCCTAACCAATGGCAGTATAAAGACGAGCCTGAGTGACGTCACGCCATAGGTTTCCAAAGCTCTGTTTTGAAGCTGAAAGTATGCATGCATTACTGGATGCTGCCATGCTGGATGTGCTGCTTATTCCGCCTCTTGGTTCATCTAAATATCGGTAAATACGTGGATCATCGGCGGACCTGAAACGGTCCGAATGACCTACCTGTCAATCAAGCCGCGACGCTGTCAATTATGTGTAACTTTAAGTCTTAATATCATTTGAACATCCCCTCACAGTTGTCATGAACGTGGAAATTAGATATAGAGACCAAAACCATTGGCTGAACCAGGCTGTAAACATGTTTATTTCTGCTGTGAAGTTGGGCATTTTTATATGGGCGCTTATGGAGGTTGACTCACTTCTGTAGCCTGTCTCAAGTGGCCACTCGAGGAATTACAGTTTTTAGCCACTTGGTTATACATTTACATTTAGTCATTTAGCTGACGCTTTTATCCAAAGCGACTTACAGGGAGCTATTTGGGGTTCAGTATCTTGCCCAAGGACACTGCACGACATGCAGACTGGAGGAGCTGGGGATCAAACCACCGATCATCTGATTAGTGGACGACCCGCTCTGCCTCCTGAGCCACAGCCGCCCATTATAACTGAACTGAACTCAGTATAATTTCATGAAACAATGTGAACCTTTGCACCTTGCATAATAAACTGCAATAAACACTATATATTGTGAGTTTAAGTCCCCATGGGTTGTCATTTTCCCCAAGTGACTCAAAGTTTAGTCCTCCTAGATAAGCAAAATAATTAATGCCATTTAAATGTTTCTTTTTGAATGTATTCACTTTATATGTTCCGTTTAAAGCACACCATGATTATCACAACAGTATTTAACGGTTGCCTCGGTGTGTGCAGTTTACGAGGAGCGCTTGAACGCATCAGAGCAGGGGCGGTCTTTGAAAAGTTTTCAGGAAGCTGATGACAAAAACGAAACTGTCCCAACTTGAAGAAGACTTATCCAGCTCGTCTTTAAAAAAGAAGTGTGACAGGCATCTTTAGGGGCTTAAAAATGCAGAGCAGTGCTTACGGGGCCTCGCTGGCTGGAGGTGCTTTTGATTTGGGCGCTTTTATAAAGCAGCCTCAGACCATTATCCGCTGCTTGAGCTGGGTGAGTGACTACACACGGAAACGTTAGCATCAAAGTTAGCCAGCTGTCACATTACTGAGTTAACAGATGTGCGCTGACAGCGTCCACACGAATGTGTCATTTAAACACAAAGTTGGGTTTCTAAGCTGTGGACACTGGACATGAACTGGGCGTAAGGTTGAATCCACAAATAAATGTCACGTTAAGTGACAATTTGCTGTGTTTTCTTCAGCAACAGTTGATATCAGCTAAACGTTAGCTAGCATGTCCAGTGCTGTGTCACCGCACTGACCGCACAGTTGGGCTGATGATGGTTGACCTTTTGGCATTTTTATTGGTGTCTGTGATTTGAAAAAAAAACTTATTTGAAAGAGTTAAAACTGACAGAAAATGTCGGTGATTTTTCAGCCATGTTTAGTGATCAAACAGATCAGGAAATGAAACTTTCCCTGTGTCATCTGTTGAGCTCCACAGGTCTGCACAGGCCACTTAACTGGATCAAGTTCAAATGATGAAATCATGTTATGTTGATAATAATTAACTGTATTAGTGTGCATGGTATACAAAGCACATTTGTACACTATAATACTTCTTATTCAAACTTTTCTAACGTATAGTTTTCAGCACTAATGCATCAAAAAGGTTCAGCTTGGTTTGGGAACACGGTGCCATGACTTGTTGTGGCGATCCGTCAAACCGGTTTTTGGTTAAATTGGCAAAACCTGTGAGAAAATGTAACACGGAGGAGGGAGAGTGGGCGACATTTGTGAGAAAAAGAAATACTCCGTGACAACAAATTAATAACACGTGGGAACCACATCCTATTCTGTGGCCACGACTTGTTGAATGCGTGGGAATTTTGCCTAGCCGTGAAAAATGTTAGTGATTTCATCAGTGAGACTGTTGGTTGACCAACTGGCAGCTGTGTCATCAGTAGTTTCAGCCTCTTGCAAACATGGACAATTTAGATATGATCTCCGCCCCCCGGTCTCTCACCAACACTGTTGGACCCGATGCTAGTTGAGTTATAGCTCTACTGCTCACATTTTTTATTTCATCCGCACCGTTTACACATGTAGACATTCAGCGAAGTCTCAGGATGCTTATCGTGCAGTCCTTTCAGTTATCTGACCTACAGTTTTCCCCGTGGCGGCCTGTTGTTCCAGGGGTACTTTCAGGTGACAGTTACCCCTAAATTCTACCGGGCACGGCTCTTTGGCACATTTATTTTACCCACCAGACTTTGTTAACTTACTCATTTTCCCTTAGTTTGCATGCTTTTACCATGAGTAGGAAGGCTACGTAGTTAAAATGTTTTACATTTGTACCAGACCGGGAGTCTGCACAGGGTGTATCATATTGAAAATTGATTGGACTGTGCTGCTTGATGCAGCTTCCGCATATTCTCTTTGGATCAGAGCAGAAAGACGCTTCTTAAACACGCCGCAACGCTTCCGGTGGGATCACAGGCATCGTCTACAATGGCTGCAATCAGCCGCTGTGTAGCCAGAGCGTGGCCCAGCCATGCCCGGTTGAATTTAGGAGTAAGACACGGTTGCTGTTTGTTGCATTGTGCTGATTGGTTGACTGCTGTAGAGCTATTACCATCTGGTTGCTGGGCAGGAATTCAGAGAACTGATTGTGATGAACTTAACTGAAGTCTCTGTCTCATATCCATGACTGCCATTGCTCCATTTTGAATGATGATCCTCTCTCTCATACATAACACACACACATACTAACCTATCTTACAAAACCGGCTACCATCATCCATTTCTATTTCTGTTCGTCTCCCTCTTTGACAGACACTGTGTTGCCTCACTGAATCTCAGCGATCTAACTTCTGCTAGTGAAACATCAGGCACAAAGTGCTTTACAGCAGCACAAATCGAAACATCAGTCTAACAAAAATCAACGCTGAATCAGTAGAAATTAGAATTAAATAACAAAAACTATATTTAAAAAGGTGTTTTAAAAAGAAGGTAAACACCTTGATGTTTTTATCTCTTTGTGCGGGTCATTGCAGAATCAATGAGCCCTGACAGCAAAGTATTTTGTCAGTGAAGCGTCTAAGGTTCTCAGGGACAAGGACATAAGGCACTGAAAGGTGGGGCGGCGATTAGCTCAGTTGGTAGAGCGTCCGCCCCATGTACGAAAGCTCCATAGCGGCCCGGGTTCGAATCCGACCCGTGGCCCTTTGCTGCATGTCATTCCCCGTCTCTCTCCCCACATTCCTGTCTCTCTTCAGCTGTCTCTATCCAATAAAAAGGCCAAAAGAAAAATATTTATAAGGCACTAAAAGGTCATGAATATAATGACAATAAATAGTAAACTTTATTCATACAGAATTAATGGACAAGGTGCGTCACAGGAAAACGGCACAGATGACAAACAGCAGATCGGCAAGAAGATTTTGTAATCGGTTTGAAAACAGGAAGCCAGGATCAGTGAAATCTAAATGTGGAGCTGCAAGTAACGTTTGTTTTCAGTCTTTTTAAATGTCAAAGAGCAACACATTGGTTCTTTTAAAACACAACCCTTACATTTGAGAAGCCACAACCAGATAATACGTGCTTGATGAATCATTTGTCTCATGTTCTGTCATCAGGAACAAGGATCACCACATTTACAGTATTCAGACAGATCAGGAATTGAAACTTCTCCGTGTCACCTGCTCAGCTGTGCTCGTCTGAACTGGCCTGACAGCTGTTTTGAACATGAATCTAGATGATTTCTTTTAAATGCTGAAAACTCTCTTGTAATGTGAATCATGTGATTATGAATCACACGGCTCCAACATGCATTTCTTTCCCCCACCTCCCTTGTGGCGTTAACCCTGTATGTCCCTTCTTTGCAGTTATTCTCCATTGTGGTCTTTGCAACCATCACAGCAGAAGGCTACACAAACCCACAAACCAAGCAGGAAACCCAGTGCATGTTCAATAATAACGACAGCGCCTGCAGCTATGGCGTCGGGGTCGGAGTCCTGGCCTTCTTGGGTTGTGTTATCTTCCTCGTATTGGACGCCTACTTCCCACAGATCAGCAATGCCAAAGAGAGAAAATTCATTGTTATGGGAGATTTGATCTTCTCAGGTGAGAGTCAGGTTTCACTGAAGGCTATTCATGCTAGAATAAAAGGAACTGTACTCAAAAAGAGAAAGTGCAGTTAAATCTGTTTGATCCTGATTTATTTCTCTGCATTGTCATTTTCATTGTGGGACAGCTCTGTGGACGTTCCTGTGGTTCATCTGCTTCTGTGTCCTGGCCAACCAGTGGTCCAAAACCGAAGAAAACCCTGCTATCCCCGGTGATGCCGCCCGGGCTATTGTGGCCTTCTCCTTCTTCTCTGTCGTCACCTGGGTGAGCCTCATATCACATCGGCATTTGATTAACAAAATCACATGATAACACAGAAGCCAGCTGGTTGAAAATTCACCAGAGAGAGTCGTATAACAAGGCTCCACTTACTGATTCAAACATTCTCTTAACAGGCTATACTGTGCTACTTTGCGTATGCGAGGTACCGCCAGGGCGTCAGCGAGTTTGACCAGGAGTACAGAGACCCAGTCCACGACCACGGCACTCCGTACCCACCTGCTCAGTACGCGGGCAGCAGCGGCCCCACAGGCTACCAGCAGTCTCCTTTCCCGCACAGCACCCAAGAGCAACCAGGAGAGTACCAGCCTCCAGCTTACTGAAAGACTGAGATTTAAACACATGAATGCAACAGTGCAGCAGTTTTCTTTTTTTTTAAAAACAAGAACGCGTGCCAATGGTTTCATTCACGACTGTTCTCTGCACTCCTGCTTTCTTCCTGCAGAACGTGTTTTACATGTTTGTTTTTGTTGGGTGCACTGATATGTTTTTAAGTTCGTTTCATGGTTGTAAGTAGTTTGGTGGATGTTTGCTGTGATGTTCGAAGTGCCACGCAGAGCAGGTGAAATATAATTAGTTTTATTGGGAGAATGTGTTGGTAAGAGAGAGGGCGACTTTAGCAAACCAACTGTAGCCTATCAGTGTCACTCTTTGTCACATATTTGAGTGCCGTTTGATTTGCTTTAAAATGGAGCATTGTTTTTTGTTTTTTTTAAATGAATATATGTCACTATTTAGTACATATAGATATGTTTTCATTACTCTCAGATTCACATAGAGCAGTTCAACAACCGTAATGTAGTGACAGTTCAGTATACATTGTTATTCTACCACAAAACAAACCCATGTTATTTGATCAGTGGGTGCATCGAAAATGTTCCCTCTGTAATGTTTCTGTCTTTTTCTTTTTTTTAAATAATTAACCACTGAAAAATGGCCTCTATGCACTGAGAAACATGTTAATTGACAATATCTGATCTAAGATAGTTCATTTTAATGTTTAAATCAACTTCTGCTGCAGTTTTGTTTCGTATTTAAGGGTGTGTGGGTTTCTTTTTTTTTACGGTAGCCAAAGCATTTATTTCTAGCAGCTACCTCCTGTAGAAATTCAACGTGCCTTTCTAGAGTTCAGATTTTAGAAATATCAGCCATAATTAGATTTCAGTAATTCAGTGATATGGGGGGGTAAATTGATATATTTATTGTCTTACTCAATCCTTTAAATCCAGGTGAATGACAATCAAACTGTAGTTCTTTTCTGCATGTCTTGTTCCTCATGCTTTTCTCACGCTGTAGTTGTACCTTTTTACTGTTGCACTCAATGGCTTTATAGTAATTCCCTCATTAAAGTGCCTTGTACAGTATTCTGTATCGCACAGGGTGTGCCAAATAAAAAAAAAAAACAAACACTTGTTTTGAACCTCTGGGTGAGCCCGCAATTTGTATCCTCCTCTAAAGAATGAGCCGGACTCTGTGCAGGGCTGTGCTCCTTTGGCAAATATTTGAGAAGCGATTGTGTCTGCGAGGGTGGAGGAACTTGTGAACGGTGGGGACAACACCATAATGGTGTAAAGACCATAAGATGTATGCAGACGTCACAGAAGAACTAAATAAAGGATATATTGTATAAGTGCATTATATTAAGATTATAACCAGCAGTGTATAAATTAATTGCATTTGAGTTACTGAGACTTCATACAGTCAGTGTGACGTCATGAATCAGGAACAAATCACTCCAATAATGTGCTTAATGTTAAATAAATCATTCTTTAGTGAGGGTTTGAAAACTACTTTCAATATTTATTGCAAAACTAGAGAATCAATTTCATCTGCGTGGGAAAAAAAAACTAAACTCTACAAAATTCATGTACATTAATCATAGTGAGTAAGTAAGTAAGACACAGTGTTGTAGACAAGATGTAGACGTGGTTAATGTTGCTTTAAAAAAAAAAATAATAATAAAAAAAGTGCATAAATGTTCCTTATTTTGCTTTTTTTATCCAGGGCAGTTTGGGGTAAGTCAAAAAATCTAAAATCTTTAGTGGAATAAAATCAAATTAATGAATTAATTTTAAATTAGTTCTACTGAATTTCTTAGTTGTGTTGCTCTAAATTAAGTATTTTTAAATTAATTTAAAAAAAAAAAAAGAAATATTTCACTGTTCTCTTGGGTCTTGAGTTATTTATTATTTATTTTTATTGTGGGAACTGACTATATTCACTTAAGAACAGAGATAACTCAATTACCAGATTTACTTTCACCTAAAAATGTCTAACAGATGAATCAACGCAAGAATAATACGTACTGTGAACTACTGGCTCAGCGTCTTTCAAGAGTCAGCTCGTAGTTCTCCAATTTCCGACGGCACTTGAAGGCACCGTTAGACAAACCCTGTACCCGACCGCTGCGCGCACGCTGTGCACGACGTTGTCGTCATCAGTAGATACAGGAAGTAATGATCGGCTGTCTGGTCAACGGGGATCGGAGGAGAAGGATCCGAAGAAGGAAGCTACACAACAATGACATCTGAGCTCCAACCAGCGGCCGACTGAGCACCGAACATCTGCGGTGAGTACGAGCCGAGAGAGGCGAGGGGGGTGCTGCGGGATCAGCATCGAGTCAGGTCGCCTCGTAGATTTGTGATGGCATCCGCGTTAACCTCTGCGCTGCTGGCAGGACGTGGACCTGAGCTAACACTCTCCCACACACACACACACACACACGCAGATTGTATGTAACTAAATAACTTCACACACAAACCATTTCTAACAATGCAAATGATTAAAGAAGCTGCTGGAGCTCCAGCAGGACCACTTCAGGGCCTCTGAGGTGGTCCCAGTGGTCTGCAACAAACACCTGAATATCAGCATCTTCTCCTCAGATAAAATCAGGTCTGTGGTGTAATTCACATCTGTTCAGACGACCTCTTTATGTGCAGAAGTTTGGGGGTCTGCCTTACAGCAATAAGTGAACTATTTATGGGCCCCACACACACACACACACACACACACACTCACACTCTCTGTCTCCTTGATCTGTCTCCTTTGAAGCCCACCTCCCCAGATGTCATCCTTTTATGGCGGCACAGAGCAACTCGGCAAGGTCAGAGTAGAAATTTGTTTGGTGTTTATCTCAGGCAGCTCTATCTGGAAAATCATCTCGGGCCAAGCAGGACTTCACTCTGTTTACACAGCAGCCTGCAGAGCAGTACTGTAACTGATACCGCTTCATTGTTATCTCATCTTATGATTCACTAAAAACCACACGGAGATCTCAAAGTCTTTCAATTCATTGACAGCAGTTTCATTCAATCACACATTTGAAGGTCCAGTTTGTCAGATTTAGGGGCTCTATTTAGGCAATATAATATCCATAATTTGTGTATAATCACCGGACAATAAGAAGTTTTTGTTACCTTACAACAGTAGCCCATAACGGACAAACTATCCTCTGAGGCCTTTTGCATTTTTCACACATAGTTTCTCCTTCACGCTTGGAACAGCAGGGCGAGTGGAGGGCGTTACACTGCTCGATGCTGCTAAATCCTGGAACCTGATTCTTTAAGTCAGTTTTCAAGCATAAATGCAAAAAAAAAAATCTTTAGTTCCAGGAGCTGAAATGTGAGGATTTTTCATTTTTCTGACTGATTTACGTCAACGTAAATTGAACAACTTTTTGGTTTTGGGCTGGTGATTGGACAAAAATGAATATTTTGATGATGTCAGCCTGGAAATTGGGAGATTTTATTGACCAAATGATTAAAAGAGAAAACGAGTGGTTGGTGATCTGGAACAAATCTTCTAAAATCAAAGCACATATGATTTTAGATCACAATATTCATATATGTAGTGATGTAGTACAACCTTTTATGGATGAAATAATACGTGCAGAGTGTAATCCAATGAATTAAATACTTAACATTTATTAAATTAAAATGCAAGAATCCAGCAAATCAAGTTTTAAGTTGCAAGTTTCAGGTTTATTTATCCTATGCAGGTTAACACAGGGTCAACGATACAATGAAATATTTCAAATATTTCTGTATTTTTCTTGCTGGTATATAATACACAACATGTTATGTTGTGCGTAACTTTCTGAGCTACATGAAAGGAGAAACTCGGGAGTTGCTTGCTGATTATTAATTGACTTCGTGGACTCTTTGAAACTTTTCTGCACTAAAGCCCAGAAGGAGTTTAATCACTTATTAACAGAACTAAAAAAAAAATAATAATAAAAACAAGTCTGTGTGTTCCTATAGCTTCCCTGTTGATGGTGCAAGTGCTCTGCCGCTGTAATCAGGCTCATCTGTACAGTCAAAGTACTCATTGCGTCACAGAAACAACTCCATTATGTAGGACTCAAATTCCTGCACTGACAGCAGGTGTGTTCTCAACCTCTATTGAGCCTGCAGGATTTCTGTGGCTTTTCTCCTTTCGTGCAGGTAGAGTTATTGTGCGTGTAACAAATTCCTAAGGTGTGTGCCTGGCTGTACAAAGGCCACTATGATGAGTGATAACTCAATGAATCGGCCTCCTGCAAGCTTTTCCCCTTTGGACTGGATCTGTAGTAAAGTTCACTAGCATTGTAACGAGTCTAGTCATGGTTGCGCTGCAAATAATCAGTGACCAGTAAGACAGCACAGAGCGATTGTGGAAGTCTGCTTTAGAGAATAGTTAAGTAAATTTCATGACGCCGGCTAAGCGTTCGGGCACAAGGAGACGGAGGGGTAAGCTCATTCAGTTATTTGGACAAAGTCAGAATCAGTTGCATTTCTGAAAATCTTGTTGGTGTATTTCAGAGAGGGTAGTTTTCATCATTATGGCCCTGATGTTGCTGCCATAATGGACTGCTGTTTGGCTCGGGGCCCTCTTATGAAAGGGGCTTTCAGCTCCTGCGCTCCTTTCAGAGAAATGTTTAGGCCACAGAGTGGGACTCCTGAGGTCGAGTTTAGAGGTCCCTGGAATTTGGTTGGGAGTAGATCGCACACAGTTTCTACTCTGTGGAGCCTGGCAGTGATCCTGTAGTGTAGAGCGCCACAGACGGATAAGGTGGCATTAGTTTGTAGATGAGTTAAGGCAAATAGTTTTCTCTTTCTGCAAGCAACATCACATCATTCTGTATTTTGAGCTTGTAAAAATATTTATATTTAAATTTACCTGCAGTACTCTTGTAGACACTGCTCAAGATCCACCCACCTTTTTAGACTTGCTCTTGTGTAAGTTTGTATTTTCTGTTTATTCTTCGTTACATGTCTGTATTTGCCATATTTCTTTTGTGATACACTTTGTGACATTGTGTTCCTGAAAGCTGCTTCTTAAATAAAGTTACTAACTTTGTTTGACTGAACTAAGGCTGCAACTAATAAATATTTTCCTATTCAATTAATCCTCTGTTCTTCGACTAATCATTAGATTGAGCAGTCAATAGATCTTTAATCTGAGCAGGTCTGAATGTTTTCAGTTTAGGTTGGGCTGTAACAGTTGTTTGAACAATGGTCCAAAACTCAAAGATTTTCAAATGTCAGAGCTACAAAGCAGAGAAAAAACATTATGACATGGGAGAAACTGGTATATCAACATTATCACTCGATAAATCACTTTTAATTGATTACCCAAATGGTTAGTGATTAGTTTTCTGTCAGTGGACTAATCCTTTTGGCATTAATATTTAACAAAAACCAGAACAGGAGTTGTAACAGGGTGGGGCGAGGTGTAGGGGTGTGTTCTATGTCAGCTACTCATTGTGTATTTCCTGATTTACCTGTTGGCACTGACTGGGCTTCTGCTAACCTCCACGTTTACACCTGCTATTTTCCAAACTTTTCATTGATTGTTTAACCCAGCATGCACTCACTTATGTGCATTTAAAATAATTTAAATATAGGCTGAATCGGATAGGTTCTGCCTGCCACTGGGACTAAATTTTATTTGATTTAGAGGCGGATTGTGTCTGCATATGGAGAGTATGTGAGTAGGATTAATGAGTTTTCTTTTTATATCTAAATGTCATTGGTGCATGTTGAAGGCTGAGTCAGAGTAATGTTGTTCATGTTTGTCTTCAGATAACTTGTGTTGTTCAAAGACTTTTTATTTTACCTCACCTTCTTTTCTTTTTCTTTTCGCATACCTTTTACTCATTTAAGTATATTACATGGTTGAGGAACATTTATTAGACCTTTTTTTTTTGTTTGCTTAACAAACAAAGCTGGTGTAATAAATGTTTATTGCCAACTGAAATCATAAAACAGCTTGATCCTGCTTAATAAATGAACCTGTATAACCTGAATGGTGACTTGTCTTTAAGGAAAATTACTATATTAAAGCACAGCTATGTTACTTTTGAGAAAAGGCATATCACATTCTTCCTTTTATAGCCTCTTCCTCTTTTTCACCAGTAGTTTTGGTTGTTTAATGTTAGCAAACTCTAGCTAGATATTCCTCTAGCACATACATTGACTCAGTGTTGTATTGTTTTAGGTTGCATTCCTTCATTCAATCCATGTGCAAGAAAAATGCTAATGCTAATGTTGATGCTATGCACTCAACAGTAATCAAAAACCATTCATGCATAGCGGTGAGTTCAACACTGATGAGTGCATCAACTTCATGAATGGAACAGGTACTCTACATACGTAGCAAAACCCAACCCACATTTTGCTTATCTTGTCCCTATTGTCTTCTGTCTTACGTCTTAAGCTGCAAGACCCAGTTGAACTAGTTTCACTGGGTTCAATCACCTGTAATGTACACAATGTGCTTGGGTGGAGAACAAAACCTTATGAGTGATTCCTGGTGTGATTATTCTACACAAACTATGTAAACTATAAATGACGTACAGTATAAAATTCTTAATTTTGTCATATACAGATATGCAATGATAATTGCTATTGTCCAAAGTCTCCATTTGATCTTATGATGACGTGATGCACTGTACTATAGTTAGGGACCATCATAATAGCTTGCATTAGGACTGGTTGTAACTACAGGACACTGCTCTCAAATATCCAGTCTCTTTTCAACCATCTATTTGAAATTCCACCCGGTGACTGTTTTTAGCATTGCTTGAAGTAACGTTATCGATACTCGCTTTTGAGTACTACGCTTAACAGATTCTTTGAGACTGAGATCAGCCCGCCAGAAGAATAATAGTAACAAATACAAGGCCTGAAGTAAGGAAAGAGGACTGTTGGCCTCTTCCAGCTGAAAACACAAACCTCCTACAGAAATACTGCTCTGTTAACTACCCTGTAGCTAAGGTTTTATGTGATGTGTGGGACTAGCTCACCACCCCAAATCAGATTTTAATATAAAGCAACAAATAAATGTATTTTCATTGTGTCTTTAAAAGTGTAAATTCTTTGTAAAGAACCATATGTGACCTCTGCCTTTGGTGTTTATATGCTAACAGGAGTAGAAACTGTAATCCATCACTCGATTAACTATTCAGTCTGCAAATAACTGGCCCCAGATGAGGCCTTATCTTTTCTTTTTCCTTTTTTGTTTTGTACAAGTGGACTCACAGCCTGTTTATTTTTCTTCAGGTCACTCCAGTCCTCCGTCCCCCATGCCTGCTCCCCCAGGCTTCACCCGACTGGAACAGAATGAGCCTATGAACAATCTGCGTATCTCTGTAGGAGGCCTCCCTATGTTGGCTTCCATGGCCAACACCACTGACCCTCGTTTCCGCCTCAAGTGGAAGCCCATCGTGGCCGTGGCCATCTCCCTGGCCTTGCTCCTGCTGCTCTTCATGCACTTGAGCTCAGACATGCGCTCACACTCCTACGGCTCGCACAGCTGGAGAGCCAGTCACAGTGACACCCAGCAATTTGATTTCCGTTACAACAGCACCTACCCTCTCAGCCCGCCGGAGCGCACGGCGCAGGGCACCCGCTACCGCATTGGGGTCATCGCCGACCTGGACACAAACTCTCGTAGCGACAAGAAGCTGACGTGGTTCAGCTACATGCGGCGGGGGTACCTGACGGTGTCCCAAAGTGGTGACAAGGTGGCGGTTGAATGGGATGCGGAGAGGGTGGTGCTGGAAAGCCACCTGTCTGAGAAAGGCAGGGGTATGGAGCTTTCTGAGCTGGTGGTGTTCAATGGGAAACTCTACAGCGTTGATGACAGAACAGGCATCGTCTACCATATTGACGGGGACAAGGCTGTGCCCTGGGTCATCTTAACTGACGGAGATGGCAACGTTGCCAAAGGTAGGCATTAACCTGGTCTCATATGTGCTGTAATTCAATATTTTACTTCAGTACTTACATCTTCTTCCACTTTCCACTTGTACTCCTCTACATTTCAGAGAGAAATATTGTACTTTTTCCAAGGTTTGCTTTAAATAAGTCCAAAAAATGAACTGCCTCACTGATCATCCCACCCCTCTTGTGACCCCTTTGATAGGGCCAGACCCCTACTTTGGGAACCACTTTACTAAACAGTTTAACAGTATATAAGGTGGTTGAAAGTAGGGTTTTGAAGCCAGGACTCTTGCTTGTATTGGAGTATTTTTCTATGTTTAATTGGTACTTTGTACTAAAGTACTTTCTCCTAACAGGGTTCAAAGCTGAGTGGCTTGCAGTTAAGGACAAGCACCTGTACGTTGGTGGTCTGGGGAAAGAGTGGACCACCACTGAAGGCGTGTTCGTCAACAACAACCCAGAGTGGGTGAAAGTAGTGGGCTGCAGAGGGGATGTACAACATGAAAACTGGGTTCCCAAGTATACATCTCTGAAGTCTGCTGCTGGCATTGAGCCTCCAGGTGAGGATTTAAATTTGTCTCTCTCATGAGCTCCTCCGTTGCTTTCTTTCTTTGCTCTTTACTGATTTGCTCTGAATCTTTGCAGGGTATCTCATCCATGAGTCAGCAGTGTGGAGTGACACCCTGCAGCGCTGGTTTTTCCTCCCACGCCGTGCAAGCAAAGACCGCTATGAAGAGACGGCGGATGAACGTCGCGGCACCAATCTCGTCCTTAGCTGCTCGCCAGATTTCAAAGACATTATCGTAAGCCGAGTGGGTCCTCTTAATCCCACTCACGGTTTCTCCTCTTTCAAGTTTATCCCCAACACAGACGACCAGATCATTCTGGCTCTCAAGTCGGAGGAAGACGCCGGAAAGATTGCTACGTACATCATGGCCTTCACACTTGACGGACGCATCCTTTTACCTGAAACCAAGATTGGGGATGTGAAATACGAGGGCTTGGAGTTCATATAGACTGAGAGGCTCGCTCTTGAGGCCACTGCACTGTTGTTCTATTTTGTTTACAATCTTGTCACTGTTTAAAATAAGTGTACTCGCTGTTTCCTCATTGAGTTTGTCAAATCCAACCCTTAACGGACCATATTCAATATAAATAGAACAACCATGGCCTGAGACTGTAAAATATGGTCCTGTTTTGGGTTTTGAGAAAGTGCCAGTCGAAATAGATAATGCCAGCATGTCTTGTGGTGGATCATCTCCTTCCAAGGCTAAATGTGGCCCTCAACAGCACTGTAGCCTTTCTTATAATGAATGTACAAAAATAATTGATTACCATACTGTGATATATTTTTTTTCTAAGGCATACATTTTCATGCACATACTGTACACTCTCAAAAGGTCAAAGGGTTTTTTCCCCCTTTGCGCCATGTTAAACAACATCATTCTGTACACACCGAGCATTTTCTTTTCCGTGGCTATCTAAAAGTCTTTATTCTTCATAACTCAACATTATTTGAAGGACATTTTGGTGAAAAATTAAATACATTGTATGTAATGTTTTTGGTGGGACGACCGAGTAAAACCTTGATTCCTATTTTCTGAGTCTTTCCATTTAATTCACATGTGGGTCTATTTGCAAAACGCTAGCTCAACAAAAATTAGACATTGTCCTCAAACAAGTCTGAGACTAGACCAATGGGACCCTTGAAAGTTGTTATGCAATACCACCCCATTGTCTGCCTTTAGTGTGAAATGAAACTTAAGGAAAGCTGCGAGACTGGGGAAGTGAAGCTGCATGTCAAATCACGCTGTTTTTGGCAGGACTTTAAAAGGAGTGAGATCAGGGTCAGACGTTCACAGACAGAGAAGTACATTGGAGGACGACAGCATTTCATAAACAGCAGGTAAGGTGGTTCTTAATTTACCCTTCGAAAGAAAGAAAGGAATATATTATTCATATGCAAGAACAATATTACAGTTCTACTGTAGTTGCTCCTCGAAATAATTCAAGGCATAATCTTTAATTGTAAAGTAGAATTAACATATTTCTCACATTGCTTCCTCTCTTTTTGTCATCGTCTGTCTGTGTCAGAGTCCTACACTGGTGGTTGAAAATGCTCATACATCGAAATGTACGCACTTTGTGGCTTCTGTTACTTCTCCATGTCACAGACAGTGCCTTCAACTTGAACCTGCTCAGTGAGTCATCTACTTAGTCATCTAATTTAATTCATCTAATAAAATGCTGCTTAAAACTGCACTATATTTGATGTAAAACTATAAAGTATGCTATGTCTATATCATGTGCTTTTAAAAATGTACTCTGACCTCGCTCCTTCAAAACAGACTGTAGGTTATCTGGATTATTTGTATAACCTCTCTGCTGCCATGGCTTTGGTTAATATCCTACGCCCATGTTTGCATACAGAAGGAAAGCCTGAGCTGCGTGAAGGTGACGTGAGGCTTTTTGGATCCAAGAATGTTTCAGAGGGCCGTGTAGAAATCTACCATGAAGGGAAATGGGGAACTGTGTGTGACGACGGCTGGGACATGACTGAGGCCCAGGTGGTGTGTCGTCAGCTCCACTACCCCGGAGCCAAATCTGTTGTCATTGGGAAGGACTACGGAAAAGGTGCAGCTCTATTTGCATTTATCCACCACCAGAGGGCAGTGAAATGATTGTAATGAGTGAGGAGCTGTGATTTGAGCAACATACTCACAACACAAATTCAGCCATCACAAGGGTTACAAGTAACAAATTTATTCCCTTTCATTTTACCTCATAGCATCTGGACCTATTTGGCTGGATGATATCCAATGTAAAGGCACAGAGAGCCATCTGTCTTCTTGTGATTTCAAAAGCTGGGGAGTATCTGACTGCTCCCACAAAGAGGATGTTGGAGTTATCTGTGAAACAGGTAGTACGTATCTAAAGTCTTACAAGGCAAAGGCTCCCTTATAAGGAACACATGATGACATCTGATCCAGTAAAAATAAAGTAGATCCTGTGTTATTGCTACTCATTACTCTGCGTGCTCATTTCCAATCAAATATTCATCCCAATGATTTGTGATTCCAGATACGAACTTCGATGATCCTACACACTTTCTGGATCACAGCATCAGCCTCTCCGATGACCTTGGCAAATTCTTTGACAGTGGAATTGGCTGTGATTTCCCGATCTTAGTCCAAAGTGAGACTGGAAACAGACAGGAGGATGTGACCCTGGAGGTGGCTGACACAGCAATTTGTGCGCACAAATTAATCCTCTCACAGTTCCCACTCTTCAATGCTTCAAGGGTCAGTAACATCACGGTCAGCCTCAGCCAGTCCTGCCAACCGCACTTCACCACCTTCATCAGGTATACTGGAACTACTGTGTTGATATAAGATACCAAATGCATATTAATGTCATCTGGGTGTTGTATGAGCATGTAAATGGAAAACAAGATCACTGAAAATCAAAATAATATTCTACAATCTGTTTCTGAAGGTACATTTACACCCGCAAGTTGGACGTGACCTTCTCCTCTGTGCAGTGCCTCCACTGGATGGCTTCAAAGTTTGGGGTGAAGCAGCTGATGGAGGACGCAGGCCGGCTGTTCTCCAAAGTTCTCCCAGAGGACAATTCATTTCACACCCAAGTGTCCCTTTACAAATATGCAGAGGAGACTGGCGACTTGGTCCTCCAGGAGAACTGTTGTCAGTATCTGGCCTGGAACTTCCAAAATCTGACCATGTCCCCTGCTTGGACCAGTATCTCCGTTGAGCTTCTTGCAGCCCTTCTAACCCGCTCAGACGTGATTGTGCCAGATGAATATTTTCTGCTTCAGGTGGTGGAGAGCTGGATCACAGAGAAGGGAAACTCAACCAGTTTGGAAACCCAGGTTGACCTGTTGAGTCGCATTCGTTTCCCAATGATCCCCGCTGAGAAACTGTATGAACTGGAGTCCAAATCTTCTCTCTACAGCACTCATAAAAATATGTATCGTGAAAACATGTTGAAAGCGTATCAGTTTAACGTTCTGCTCTTCAGCAATCTGTCAAACCCAAACTTCAACAAAAACGATGATGATTACCAGCCCAGGATCTACACCACTGAGCCATGGAGCACTACTATTGACCCTTCAAAGAAAACCTCATCAAATCCAGTCCGGAGCTTCTATCTTGAATCAGGCTACTACGACTACAACAGAGGGGTATATTATGGTTATCCCACTGCGAGACCTACCACAGCCGCGTCGTTCAGCACCCCTGTCCACAGCAGCCTGATCTTTAAGGACAACAATATTCGCTGGGAGGCAAATGTCTTCATGACCAATTCTGAATGCTCAGCCCGAGGTCTGCGTTGTGAGTCGTTCCCTGTGGCAAGGCTGGTTCCTCAATCCCGCGTCACCCAGGAGAGCAACATCCTCTTTCGTAACCGTCTTCTGCTGATGTGCCAAGGCAAGTACGTCTGTCAGGTTCAGGACTTCAAGGTCAACCTGGCTTACATCACTGTGAATGGAACCCAGGGTGTTGCGTATCCCTGCCCTAATGACCAGTACACCTACCAATTTGTAGTGAGACCAGAGTATGTCTGATCCAGTAACGAGGTTGGGCTGAATTTTTTTACATCTGATTAATCTGCTAATTATTCAATACAATACAATGAAATCTCAGTATTATCCAAGTGATTTTCATTAATCTCTGTTGATTAGCTACAGATCTGTCATCTGGCTGTGCTTTAATTAATATCAAGTATTCTTTTCTTTTTTGTTTTTTGTTTTTTTAATGACGAATAAATAAAATGATTTCTAGATCATCACTCACTGTGTGTGTGTCTGCACTTTATCTTTCAAAAGACTTCTCACTCACAAAAGCAACAGGCAGTTCAATATGAGACTCATAAAATGACAAACAGGTGCGAGTTAAAGTTATCATCGGACTGATTTATAGCCCATTCACCTGGACATACGCAGAATGTTTCAGTTCTGGGAGTGCCAAGTGAAAGCTGTCCCTTGAGGGTAATCTAGATCTGCTCTCACTGTGGCGTCAGCCATTTTGCTGCTGTCCAGTTTACTGAAGGAGAGTTTATATACAGTACATATATCATTACTATGAGCAGTGAAATGAATGGCCTGTCAGGGAGCAATATTTTATTGTATTTGCACAGGAGAAAAAAGGAAATAAAATGCCTTACAGCTAAGTGTCAGAACATGAAGTATTCTGCTAAATGTCACTGAAAATGGAACATTGAATGGATAGTTTGACATTTTGGGAGATACACTTATATTTCTGGAAGAGAATTAGCTACTCTATATCACTCTCTATAAGGCTACATTCAGCAGCCAATTAGCTAGATAAGGACAAAGACTGGAAACAAGGGAAGCAGCTAGCTATGGCTCTTAAAATGCTCATTATTTAGCACACTATATTTCATTTAATCCGTACAACAAACAAACAAAAAAAAGGGTTATGCTGAGGATTATTTTTTTGGCTGCTACCAGTAACTTCCTAAAATCTCCACTGGTTTCCTGGCAACTGGTTCCAGCCAGGAAATAATTATACGGATTAAACAAACCAGATATGTGTTAGTCACCTGTAGATGTGCTGGTAGGCCGATTTTGTTACCTTCAGACAGTGCCATGCAGACTAGCTGTTTCTTTTTCTTGTGTTTGTGCTGAGCAAAGCTGTAGTTTTATACTTAGGCAAATATGAGAGTGGTATTAGTCTTCTTATTTAACTGTCCACCAGAAAGTGAACAGGCGTATTTCACAAAATGTTGAACTATTCCTTTAATTAACATGGTATCTGCCCCTGACCTCGTGCTCTAGAGCCTCTATCTGTATGTTCTTGATGCAGTGTTCAGATTTGGTTATTATTTCCTCACCAGAATGAAAACTTCAAACATGGCTTTAATCAACATCATCAGATAAGATACTGATTTGTGTTTACAGGGGTTTGAAAAACAATAACACTTTCCTCCTCGTGAATCATGGATTCTTCCCAAGCTATTGCGTTTTCACCCCACTCCAGACTGTCTGCAAGTCTTCCGGCATTTCAGCCTCACACAACTGACGCGCTTTGACAACATGCAGGCCTACATGCCTAGACAGGTGGGATAGCCACATACAATGACTCATGGTTTTCTGAGAAGCATGATTACCTGTAGTTGCAAAAATCTATGACATGATAAAAGACAATTGATTAGTTGCAATGATTACATGATCACTGTATATTTAAAGATGACTCCTGCATGCACTCATAGCTCAGTATTGTACAAACTCTTAGCATTGGTTCATTCAGACACAGGAGAGAGTAATTTATAGTAAATGTGATTCATTCAAAGGTAATCGTGTGCCAGGCTGTGTACAAAATATAATATATAGGGGAAGTTCAGAAAGTCATCACCTAATTGACTTGTTGAGTAATATCTAACTGTAATTTCATTGTGTCATTTTACCTACAAAATAACTGACCCCACAGGTCATGTCATGCAGTGTTTTGAAATTCAATTTAGTGGTTTTTATAAACAATGATTTAAGTAATACCATTTAACCCCCTGAACTCTAGTTCCCTTCCAAAATTTCCCAATGTCGTGATAACAAAGACACACAACAATTCAATTGTCAGGTATTACAAGACATCTGCATGTCTTATAGCGTCATATGTCATACGATGCCAGGGTCATTTAGTGTTCATGAATGGAGGAAGTTGGATTTACGTCTTAAGACATGGTGAAACAATCAAAAGCAAAGACGTCACATTTCACAGCTGCAGAGTAAAATAGAAAATTTTATAACATTTCAATTTCAGTGATAACTAGGATCTAAAAGCTGCACTGATAAATACTTCCATATCAACAATTGATCATATCGCTACATGTAATGAAAAAGGAATGTAGTTCACCTCTAATTTACAAAGCATTTTAGCATCTCTCAGCTTATTGTTTTGATTTCCAGTCCTAAAACTTTATGTTTTGATTCACTTTCACCAGTCTCATTAGCCTTCATGGCCTTTCAGCCAGAGCTCTGATAAACCCACTTTACGCTGCCTTCTTCAAAGTTAGCAACTAGCTGGTGAACATGGTGGAGCGTTTAGCAGCTAAAGACTCAGATACTTCCTTCTGGGGTTGGTGGAGAGCAAAACAGAGACCACTATGTAGGATTTAGTGATGTAGTTGCTGATTGCAACCCCATCGCCTTACCCTCTACCCTGAAGGAGAAACTATGGTGGGAACAAAACTTGAAAGGCCCTATCTAGATTTAGCATTTAGTTTATCTGTTTCGGGCTGCTGTAAAAACCTGGTCTGTAGATATAAATATATATAATAGATATAAAATTCTGAGGTAATATAAACATAATGATTCTTATTTCCAGGTGATTATACTCTAATGAAAATATAGTTATGCATATTATGTTCCATTTCTGCCATAAAAGAGGCCCCTAAATCTTACACACCTAAAGGAGAGTGAATTCTGGACTTGAAATATGCTAATATGCTCAGTGTCTAAATGTGTAAATAACTAACACATTCACCTGAAACGTTTTGAGTTGAGTCAAGGTGCTAATGTGTCATTGTTGTCAATCAATCAATGCTGCTTTAATTACAATTAAAAATAAAGTTACTCTGGCATCCCAACAATCTTTATAGTGAGCATATAGTAGATGCACTAAAGGGGCTGAAGAGGTTAAACACCTCATCACACATTGCTCATCATTCCAAGGGCTGCCCCCGACATCCTCGTAATGGACAATTAGAATTGTAGTGGTGTAGGGGAAATGAATGTACAATAATTGACTTGTTTACCCATCTGTTGCGTAAGAGTGAAAGTTCCTGTATGGTAGTTACTCAGATTGGGAACAATTCTCCTGAAACCCAGTCATGACAACACTATTGAAGTAGTGACTGTTATACCATACTAGGCTATGTTCAAATTACTTGGCCCTAGGGTGGTGCTATGATTGTAATGTCTTTTTTAAATATTCCAGACAGATGTTTTCCTCCTGTCCTTAAGGGTAATTTGCTGATTCATTGTGTCCTATTGTCACCAATAAAATGTGAATAGCTGTTCTGATGAATATAAGACGATGGGAATTACCCCTGGGCCGTGGCTGGATCGTATCAAAACAAAGATGGTAGAAGAGGAGGGGGTGGATGTGCAACAGGGGATGGATGGTCGAAAAGCTCCGTGGTGGTCAGGTCATGTGGGATGTGTGAGGCATTGGGGCAGAGGGGGTGGGAGTCAGAGGATGTGGGTCACTGCCACAGCACCCACCAGTTCCCGCAATGAGACCCTCTTTTTCTGTCTTGCCGGGCACTTCCTTTCGAGAGCATTCCTGGCCTTGCAAGTCTGTAATTTAGGGGATGGAGATTCAGGCCATTCCTAAGCCCCTTTTGGCGTTTGTAGTGGGTAATGTACACAGGGGGCTGCTTACATTGCACTTCTTTGACAAATCCACCCTCTTTCAACTAATTAAAACCAAATGTTGATACAATAATCCAGATTGTAACTGCTGAGTAAAACCCCGTTCTAAAGGGAGAGTTGCAGTGTGGGAAGTAGCTCAGAATGGTCATGCTGTGAGGTCATTTGAAATATGCCCAGGAGCCGGGGACACGGCTGCGATCTGAGCATAGCCCACCACATCAGTCAGCATCTCAGTGCAAAGGATGTTTGGACAGAGGGCGGCAGGCTTTGCCCAGAAGAAGGCGTCTGCTGTTCTTCTCATGTTAATCTGTGGAAAGAGAGAAGCCTATTTCTGCTCATCTGGTCTTGGATGTGTCACTTCCTTTCATCCACACCCAATATTTGTGTTGTTTTTCGCGTTACGTCTCTTGTGTCTGGTAACTTCCACCCAGCTTACGAGTCATACTGACTTGCAAAATTTCAAACAATTTGGGAATTTTTCCTTATCTAACTGATGGTATTCAAACTCCACAACTAAAGGCAAAGATAAGGTTCAATGAAATTTCCCTTTGAAAAAAGGACGCAAGGGACGTTAGTCATTACAAAAATGGCATTAAATTGGTTGTCCCATTTTCCTCTCTGCTCTTACTCTCTCTCCCTGCCTGTTTTTACACAGACATCAAGTAGCAGAGACCTGTGGAAAAGCAACCAGGCAAAAATGCTAAACTATGGAAAAGAGTGGAAATATTTGCCAGAGTAGCCAGAAGGCCGACAGTCGGTGGCCAAATATGATGTCAGGGAGCGAGGCAGCCACAGAAGATACAGTCCCCTCTCTCTCTCTTTTCAGTCCTCTTCATTATTCATCGTCAACTCTAATCATAAAACACACCATGCCCTCAGTGTGATCTCCCGTTTCTAAGCCAGAATCAACACGGGAGGCCACAAACCCAAAACTCTTGAGATCCTCAGTTTCCCAGTGGTGAACCTTCCAACAAAAGAGCCATCTATTTTTGTGCATGCGTAAGGGATGAGCAACAACAAAAAAATTTGACTATAGCATAGTGTTTCTTTTACAGTAGGGCGGAGGGGTTTGGGTAGCTTATTGTACACTGGAGAAATCGCTCACCAGATTGAAAGTTTAAGAGGATGATGTCACTTTTTTGACTCTGCCACTCCTACTCGTCCTGATTTAAAACCACAGATCTCTGCACCGTGGGCTGACGCTTACCCAAGACCCATTTAAGTATTTTCCCATGTCTGAATTATCATTAGCATAAATGTTTAAAGCAGCTATATTTGATATGTTTATAATAACAATGAATGAAATGATAATGTGAAAGATTTCAGCGAATAAGCTCTGAAAACCCACGCTACACGACCAGCTCAGCACCAAAAACCAAAAAGATATTTCCCTCAGGAGTTGGTAGAGACCAAAAACAGAGCTAAAAGAGAGTGAATATAGGACTTATGTTCATCAGCTGACCAGAAACAGAACTTCAAATGTTGCTCCATAACGTTCATAGGCATCTGTTTTCTAACAAGTTCGCCATATCATCTTAAAAGTTGATAATATGTTAATATTGTGTTCACAGCTTGGGTTTTGCTTCCATCTAATGGCCACAAAATCTGTTATTTAAGGTGTTACGCTCCAAAACAGCATCACAGCAAAACTGTGTGAAAACTGTTCAACCTGTTGTGATATACAGGTATTATAAGATGCTGTAAGACTACTGTTAATGTTACCGCTGATTCAGGGTGGATATCGGAGTCAGTCCAGAGCAGTACACCCTCACAGCAACTAATCAAACTTCCATTAAATGTATATTTAGACATTTTCTGAAATGTTTATTTGCTCTCTGACGAAGCGTTAGATGAGAAAATTGATATCTTTCTTTCATACTTGTATGCTAATACAGTTAGCTATTTCTCGCCTTTGAATAGTTGCCAGGCCATCAGTGGAGGTTTGGTCCTAGCCAAGAGGATAGCCTAATGCATAACTCTGCTGTCATTTTTACATTGATTTTAAATAAACAAGATAGTGAGCTTTAGAGGTGCTGGTTGGCATATTTTGTTGCCTTTGGACAGAGTTAGACCAGAGCTAAGCTAAGCTAACTGTTCAGGTACATTGTTTTAATCTTCTAATCTTTTCTGCGAGAAAACAAATAAGCATATTCTCTTGAAATGTCCATATATTCCTTTAAATTTACTGTGGCTTCCAGAGTTAATGTAAATCATATTGATTAATGACCCCCTGACCTTTCCTTTGGCTCCATCATCAAGTCAAACTTTCCACACACACTCAAAGAAAATCTAAATGTGTAACAGTTTTCCATTCATTAAACGGACCAAACCCATGCTCCCCATAGGATCCATTACAGGACTAATATGGTAATTTTCCTTTAACACATTGGAATAGCAACAACCACAAAATTGTTGTCTGATGATTTTGTGACACCCAAATATACTGACAAAGATAGCTAGATGATTAAATTCCTCCAACATAATGACACAGCATTATTAAGCATTGTTTCTTCTTTGTTGTTTTGATGTTAATTCTTTACAAATAAACTTAATTTTACAGTTAAATTCTGTTATTCTAAGGGATTTAAGATTAAGATTTGGGGAAGAAATGTGAAGGTAAAAGTTGAGGTTATGGTTTATTGAAAAGGGAAAAAACCTTGCGTGTACGTGTGTGTGGTTGCTGATGACTTAACATGTGTCACTTCATTGTTAATTGCGTAACTGTGACAGAAGGTGACGGGCGACTACTGGTGAAACTTCGGGAGCCCCTGACCTCCATAGATGAGATGTGCCTGTTTCTGTGCTCACTGGCTGAGACCACAGCGGGGGGAGGAGTCTGGCTGCAGTAATAAAAACTGCTCCTGACTGTAGCGGAAAACAGATTTTGTAGGAGTCTCTGTGCCTGAGTGCAGTCAGGAATGAACTCTCCCTCTCGCATTGTGCATCTCTTATTTTGACAAGTGGGTCATCTGTTGAAGCGGAGGACATTTTTTGGTTCATTTCCTTTAGACGGCTTGCTTTAGGACTGCTCAGCTCCCTTCCTTCACATTTCTCCCCTCCCACACACACCTCTTTAGATTCAACAGAGAAGTTTTCTAAGATGACTTGGACGGCGAACAGTTGTTTTGTCACTCTGGCCATCCTGTTTCTTTGGCGAGTGGAAGAAATAGCCGAAGCCTGCAGCTGCTCCCCAGCGCATCCTCAGCAGGCGTTTTGCAACTCAGACGTCGGTAAGTTGACTCACTCACTGAAACGATTGGATAAAAGTTGTTTGTTTGAATATGTGATCGAGTAAGTGTAAATGCTGAGAGTGAAATCTTGCCCAACTCTTATGTTTACAATTACAGGGGGAGGAGGATGGAATTTTTTTGTCTCTCAATCTTTCTTTCCACTTCCCTCCTCTCCTCTCTCTTTTTTCTCTTTCCCTCTAATCATCTGTTCATATTCTTGAGTCTAGATAGTGACATAAATATACTTTCTGTACTTTATGGCCTTTATGTATTGTGTAGCCGACTTTTTTGCCCTGCAGTTTTATACAGGCAGAAAATATAAAATATGTTTTTACAAGATTGCAAGTACAACCTTTCCTTTCATACCCAGGCATCCAAGCAACAAGTATTTTTGCCACATCACTGCCTGTTATCCATGAGACTATTAGACTTTTTCATACCTCTTCAACTATCATTTGTATAGTGTTTGTTTCACAAGAAAACAGCATAGTAGTAATGCAAAGAATCATCCAAAAATAATAATAATAAAAAAATCATACCATGCTCAACGCTGTGGTTGAGAGGTTTATGGTGCACTTCCTTAATGACTACTAACTGGCAATTTAATTTACTCTTTCTCAAAGGCCATGCAGATAGTTGCCCTCTCATTTTACCTATTACAAACCACTGCTTGTTGCTGCAGTCAACATAGGGCCTTAAGCTAACGAGAGTCTCAACAGTGACCGGCTTGTGCAGCTATTTAAATTGGGGTTTGCTGAGGGCCTTTTTTCTCGGTTGTGAGCTGGCAGAGTGTGTGGTATGTATACAGAAGTTGACTTATTCAAAGGTTTCTCTTTACCATTGGATTCCATGGCTCTGGAGGGTGAAGAAACCACATTATCCTGCTGGAGAGTTTACTGTAAAGGGAAGTCTATTTTTTTTTTCAGCAGTTGCTTTTAACCTTTTTTTTTTAAACATCATTTGAAAGCTTACACTTCTCAAATGCAGCTAGGGAGCTAATGTAAGACACTTAGAGTTAAGGAAATCTATTACATAATGTGGACTTTAATTTGGGTCTAGTTACAAATACTACAGTATGAAAGGGTAAAGGGTATCACAGGCCACTGCTACTTCTACTACCACTAATAATAATAATCTTAAAAATGACAAAAAGTCAATTGTTCTAATATGTTTACCTTTATAATGTAACCTAGACTTGATGATATATGGTATTATATGATACATTTAAACATTTTCTAAACATTACTCCACCAAATAGTAACTACACTAAAAATTAAATACAACTTTCTTTTATTTTGACACAATTAAACAGATTCTAACCATTTTTACATGAAGATGACGTTACTTTTTACATTTTTACTGCCATTTTGTACTTTTTCCATTTCACTCCTCAGTAGGAAGAGGAGCTAATAATTGCAACCTTTCACTTATTTGGCCAGGTGGAGGTTGTTGTTTTAAACCTTGACTAAGGTGTTGATAGTCATCCGAGTTCCCAGACTGATTCATTTCATCACAGTCTCTCTAAGGTCAGGTCCTAACATGACTGTAATCCACCCCCCACCCCATTTAGTCCTGCTTCAGCACCATGGATAGACCCTCCTACTGACTAAAACCACCATTTTGTCAAGGAGCCTTGACAGCCAAAAGGTCTTGGATTCTCCCTCCATAACTGTTCCAAATCATATTTGAGAGTAACAGTACTTAAAGAAGAATATCACATATTAAAAGAGTTCATGTAGTTTGCAAGTTTGTGAACTTGCGCAGCTCTTTTCTAAAGTTCAGAGAGAAAATGTGTTAATTTGTGATGTTACTGGCATGTGAAGCTGCTACATAGAAAATGAATGGGTGGTGCGAAGTGATGAGACGTTCAAAATGAATGTCATTATCTACCACTGATAGCTCTGCCTTTACTCCATAGCCTTTTCCCGTAGTTTAGTTGAGTCATCTTTATTTTAGTTTCCTTTGAATTGTAGGTGATTGCCACTTTTGTAATAAATCAAAATGATTTGGATTAAATGAAGTATTAATATGTAGAAAATAACGTGCATGCTATTCCCATGTGTTAACAGCACAGTAGGACAGTGCCTTGAGGAACCCCTACTTAGTGTCAGACAGTTTACTGAAGTGAAAGTATTACTTAAGGTGCACAGACGTAGAGTCAGTTAGAGTGTCTGGAGCCTACGGAAAATTACTCAAGAGCAGGAGTTTGCAAACTTCAGTTTCAGTGACTCAAGTGAAATTCAATTGTATTAAGAATAGAGAGTAGCATGGAAACTTAAGTTCTAACTGTGTCACTGGGCCTCTTGCAACATCAGTTTTAAGGATGTGTTGTAATTAATGTAGCATTTTGTTTGTGGGAGGCAAAGTTGTGAAGAACGGAAGTAAAAGACTACTAGTCTGGCTTATTTCTCCCTCTGTTCTAGTAAACAAAAACGAAATACCACGTCAGCTATAGTTGTAAACATGGAGCTCCACTCATCTTGTCAAAACAGAGAGAACAGCAACAAAAAAAAACTTTCCTCATAAATTGAAATCCATCCCTTGAGCCTTTGGCTGAGGCTGAGGAATGCTGGGCAGTCATATGTTGTGCTCATTATGTATTTGCAGTTTATTTTACAATTCTTAGTGAATATAGAGAGGACCCATGCCACTTTAGTAAAGAAGGAAAGTGAGTCATCTTGAAAGAAAGCTGTCTTTAACCTGACTTCCGGTATAAACACAGCCCCACGCTGCAAGCTGTGTAAACAGAGCTGACATTAAAAGCAGATTGAATGTGTGCATGCTCTCTCAAGCACTAGCAGTTATAATACAAAGATCTAGCAGGTTTCTTTTTAATTTTATACAGAAAAACTCGCCTTTAAAATATTCCATGTGAACATCTGTACAAGCATCATCAGGTGCAATCCTCAATTAGAGGAAATCAAATATTAAAATGAGGTGCCAGATAAACAAGCCACTAGCACATTTTGACACTGATGGAAAGTTTTAACGGCATGAAATTTCACCTTTGAACGTAAACAAATGGATAGCGATGGCTCAGATCCATGTATCTTTTGGAGAGGATCAGCTGTGAGGAGTCAGTTTGAATTTGTACTTTAGCTTTTCTCGTTCAAAGGTTGACCACTTTGTGGCTTCTCAGAGAGCAAAATGGATGTACAGGCCCTGCAATTACATGACATGCATTTGCTTTCTTCTCTTTTTCTCTTTTGTTTTTTAAAGCACACCATGACCACAATACTACATACAAAAATGATGCGTTTATTGTTTGAGTAACTAGAAAATGAGACGGTTCCTTTAATACCCAGTTTTCTTAAACTTATGATTTTTAAAGGGCTTGGTCAGCCTCTTCCAGTAAACACCATCACGTCCTGTGAGAATTAGACGTGCACTGTTTATCAGTACAGTATTGTTATTAGTGCTTTAGTGCAAAGGGCATGGCAAATAAAGAGCTTGTTTTGGATTTTATTATTTTTTGCTAGTTACATTAACAGCTTGAATTAATTTCTTCTTATAATTCATTATTTTAGAATGTTAAATGCAACCTGAAGAGCATCTCATAACCCACACAAAGCTGTTTTAAAACCCAAGTGTTCAGATTATATATATCACTCACATAAACCCCAAACCCCTTTTTTTTGTTTTTTGCATACTGTGCATATTTTCACCTGCCCTACTTTACACTAGAGAAGAAGAAGAAGAAGGAGAAATCATCTGCGTGTGATTCTGCATACTCAGGCGAAGGGGATTACCACTAATCCACTTTGTAGCCGGAGAAGTTTGAGAGTTTTGCAGCGTTAGTCGCTCTGTGTGTTTCAGTATGTTTTGAAGGAGTTTATGATCCTCCTCCGCTGTAGTTTGTCACTTTAAATGGTTTGTCAGCATATCTGCTGCTTCGCGGCAGCTCTACAGAAAAAAGCACACAGCTTGCACAACTCGGTATTTTGAACATTTTCCTGGCTGCAAACTAAATCTTCCTCCCCTCTCTGTTGTGCTCTCCATCTCCTTTCTCTCTCTCTCTCTCTCTCTCTCTCTCTCTCTCTCTCTCTCTCTCTCTCCCTGTCAACTTGTATGTTTGTAGCAGTACTGCTTTGAAGGGATGTCTCCTCCCTGCACACACAGGACACTCTCAGGCTAAATGCTACCTTGCAATCTGTTCCTGTTTGTTCCCTTTTCTCTGAGAATGCAACCATCCTCAGCACTCCCATCACTCTCTCCATCTGTGCACACGCTCTCCTTTTTTCCCCATTTTTTCTTTCTATTTTTTTTTCTTTCAAGGGTCGACTCTTTAGACCCTTAAAAGGAGATGTTCTCTAAGCCTCTATTGTCATCGAATTAGGGCACATATGGCTCGCAGCTTCATACCTTCATATAAAAAGCAAATGAAAAGGCTTGATCTTATTTGGTAACAAAGCAGGCTAGTGACGGTCTGAGGAAGTCAGTAGCTGCTACCTTGGGAAAGCAAGGATTGAACTGGGACTTCTTGGGGAACATCTGGTTAACATTAGCTCTGTTGCTAGTCTCCTCCACTTAAAAAGCTTGATTTTTGAATGCGATTTTGTAAACCTTTTTTCAGTGCAGTAGTCATGTGATTGTGCGGCAATGATACCCGTAATCCACAGGTATTTAGCTACAGCTGGCACATGATCAGTGCAACACTGCGCTTCAACATTTTGATTCACACGACAGAAGCAGTGTTTCTGAAACCAATGAGTCATATTTTTTTGTTGAATACTCAGTATTTGAGCTCAAAGGCTCATCCGTATGGCTCTGATAATATTTTTCCACTTGAACTGTTATATTTTTTTCCCCCCCTCGTCCAAGCCCATTCTGAATCTGGAAGCTGTGACTTCAGAGCGCAAGCGAGAAAGAGAGAGAGAGAAGGAGGGGGAAAGGCTGCACGCGAAAGAGGGGTTGATTTGCATGTCAGCACCTCTATCCAGACAGCGAGGCAGGCCGGCAGAGAGGCCTTGGGGGCGAGGGGAGCATTCTAGTTCAGCTTTTCAAAGATTTGCTGACTAGCTTCCTCCTGTTTCGGCCCAGGAGCCTGTGGAGCAGGCAGCACACATTCCTCCCTTCCCTTTTCCCTCTGATTGCAGCTGATGAAACACTCATGTGCCTCTGTCTTCCCAGCACCTGGCACATGCAAACTCCTCAGATCCAAGCCACAGCAATGTGTTGTGGCCAACTCCAGCATGCCAAACATAGGCAGGGCTCAGATCAGATGCAGACGGACCTACATCTAGCGCAGTTTTAACATGACAATAGTGTATTCGCTTTGTCTGGAAATACAATGATCATCAAACGTGGGGGTTGTTTTTGTTGTTTCTTTCCAGTTATCAGGGCAAAGTTAGTCGGAGAGCATGAGGTCGACGTTGGCAATGACATCTATGGCAACCCCATCAAACGGATCAAGTATGACATCAAACAAATCAAGGTACGTAAGGACAAAGCTATCATTTTAATAATGGGGTATAAACTTAATTCCAACATAAATCTGAATATTCTTTTCTCTGTTTTGAACTCAGATGTTCAAAGGTCCCAACCAGGATATTGATGCCATCTACACTGCTCCCTCGTCTGCAGTGTGTGGAGTGACTCTGGAGACAAACGGCAAGGAGTATCTTGTCACAGGTATAACTTTATATGCTTCCTAAAATATGACAAATGTTATGTCTTGGTACATCTTCACATCAGCTTTCATGTCATCTCACTGCATCTAATGCGCTCTCCTTCCACTACAGGCAAACTTGAGACTGACGGGACGATGCATGTCACACTGTGTGACTTCATTGAGCCCTGGGAGGCCACAAGTGCCACCCAGAAGAAGAGCCTGACTCAGCGCTATGAAATGGGCTGTGACTGCAAGGTAAATCTGCCAGATATTCAGTAGTGAAAATAGAATTACCACAAACTAAAATAATCTGAAAAGATGCATTGCCCATTCCTGATCTTGGTCTGTCTTTTTTTTCTGGTCCTCAGATCACTCGCTGCACCTCCATCCCCTGCATGATCAGCAGCCCAGCGGAGTGCCTGTGGACTGACTGGGTGATCGAGAAGACGGTCAATGGAGAGCAGGCCAAACACTTTGCTTGTATCAAGAGAAGTGATGACTCTTGTGCCTGGTACAGAGGGTCAGCACCGCCCAAAAAGGATTTCCTGGACATCGAAGACCCTTAACTCTCCACTGTCCAACAGTCTGAGGATGTCTGCAGTTGAGATATACTGAGACATAATACTAAAAACACAAAAAGTCAAATTGTTATTTTGTTTTTGTTTTTGTTTTTTTGTTAAGAGAGCCACGCGGCGTGTGCTCTTTGGTGAGGTTGAAAAAAGTGAAATTGCTACGTTTTTATTTGCAGGACTCATTATGTTTTGTTTTTTAATCAACAGTCTTATGAATTCAGCACTTTCAGACACTTAATTCCAAAGCACTTCCTCATAAACCACTTCTCCCTCAGCTGAAATAAAGGGACGATCATCACAATTCAGTATTACTGTTCATAGCAATTTCTTTTTGTTCTTGCGCTATTCGTTTCTGACTTCCTTTTTTTAACCAAAGGCATTCTTTAAAGTGAACTATAATTCTGTAATGCAACACATACGCACCTATAACTCAAAGTGTAAGAATTCTGTGAATCTGTGTTCAGAAATAACATTAGCTGGCAATCGGCACCCTGATTTGTGACAGCAGAGCTATCACAACCTCTTGCCCGTCCTGCTTCAGATTCTTTTTTTGTGCCGAGTATGCAAAACTTTCCCCCATGTCCTTTTGTTTTTTTTTAAAGGTGTGGCAAACCTGCTTCTATTTTTTTTTTTTTTTTTTTTTTTTTTTTTTTAAACGAGGAAGCAAAATCAGTGCTTTTGCTTTAAATAATCCTGAATAGACAAGAATGCACTTTGAACACAATTTTCACAGCAGTCATGTTGTCTCTTATGAAAAAAAAAAAAATGGCTGAAAGAGAGGATTGAATCCTCCATTTTGTATTTTGTATTTTTTTATATTACAGCTCTTCTCTTTGTAATGCTTTAGTGTAAGAGCATATTTTATTTAAGGAGGTTGTATGATTCAGCATATTCTATTGAGGAAAAAAAATGCCCACATTTTGATACTTTTTATCACAAAATGACACCATTGGTATTGTATAAAGAGAAGACCAAATATTTTAAGAGTATAAGCAGAACACACACATTTTTTCATGTGCATTAAAGGCTTTGATATGATCATAAAAGTGTTGAACAAATGTCACGTGACTTTAATAATTAATATGAAAGTGTAAAAAGATTCTTCATTTGAACCTGTAGTCAAGTATGATGTCTTGTGCTGGTTTCACATGAGACGTTTGAGATGATTTTGCATGCATGTCCAACTGAAACAATACTGTACATTTGACTATTATATTAAATGCCAAACCGTGTTTTAATGCTTTGCACTGTGTTATTTTCACGTGTGCAGACTGATGAGAGTTTTCAGTCTATAAAATATGCAGATGTAATCACTTAAAAAATAGACAAGAGTATCGCCAAAGCTACAAGGATGCATCATCTGGTAATGATAAATGTTGGGCCAAGTCACTTTAATGACTGGAGCAAAAACATAACTATTAATGTAGACTTCACTTAGATTCAAGAAAGGCACACAGCAGGAAACAGAAAAAAACAGCATAATAAAACTACAAAAGTATCCTGTATAATCTTTAGTTTCTTCAGATATACAGCATCAATACAACAACAATCTGCTGCCGCCTAGTGGAGACAACGTGTGACATTCACAGACATTCCTTCACGAGTCTGTCCATGTGCACAAATGTGCAATTATCAGCGGGGGATACTCTCGGGGGTTTCTATTTGAAATAATTACAGGATATATATAACATGACACTGCAACATAAATCTGCCATTCACATACTAGTTTATAGTTCACTCCAGCAGCATTATGTCTGCATAGGAGGGGTTACCTAATATGCATGAAATCTGACATTTCACGACAATTCAATATTTAGTAAAATCAGCAGGGGGGGCAGAGATTTAATTCCTCTTGGGGGGGGGATTTTCATGTGACGGCTTGGTTTGGTCACAGTGATGCCGGCCTAACATAAGTGCACACTTCACAGCAGAGGATGTGTCGGCTCTCTTTGAGGTTACATTAAAAAAAAAAAATTAAAAAAAATTGTTAACATGTATCGCGCCGATTGCATCAATGGTAAACAGCGCTCACTGGAAGTCACGTGTGGCTCTCTCCCGACAGCTCTACGTCAGTTTAAGCGCTGATTGGCTGAACCTTTCAGCTACGGCGTGACCTGTTCTCTGATTGGCCTTTGATCCCTGTCAGTCATTGTTGTCGCCGCCCTCTGATAATGCAGCATGGGCGAAAATACCAGACCCAAAAGCTACAGCTGAGGAAGCAGACCCGTCTACTGTCAACGATTTTGGACGTTTGGACGAAAGGTGAGCGGATAAACGCCTTTTGGATACACGTAGGAAGTGTTCGCATGTATCTCCAAGGTGGTGGTGTTAAACAAACAGGCAGGATGTGGCGGTAAGGATTGTTAGCCACCTGGTCGCTCAGATGCTAACCCACATTGCAGCACTGAGGGAGGCTGGTGGCTCTCTCGCCACGTTAAGTTAGCTCGCTGGCTAATTTGCCGCTGCTACTGTCAACCCTAAAAGGATAAAAAACGACGCAACGGACAGCAGGGACATATATACGATGAATTATCTACGTGGGAAGGTCTATGTCGAAGTAATGACGACGTTTTGTCTCCAAACTTGAGACCGTGCAGGTCGAAAATAACGTTAGCCGTTAGCTGTTAGCATTTAAGCCATGATGACTGGCCCTAACAGTCGACTCCAGCTCGGTGCACAGAGGCTGTCCCCCTAACCGGAGTTGGAGAAGATAATTACGAGCTAGTAAAGCTGAAAATCCGTGAAATCAGGCGGCTAACTTAGTTGTCTGATGAAGCGATAACGATGGAGAGGTTTTTACAAGTGACAGCAATGGCTGTGCTGCCTTCAGGTGCTCCCCATAAAATCCAACGTTGGCACTTTTTACTCCACGAGTGGATAACATGTGATTTAAAGTGCTTATTTGTTATTATAAAAATAGAGCATGAATAACATCAGCTTTTTGGTTACTGTCATTTATATATTAAGTGGTCCAGCAGCATTATTTATGTCAAAAACATAATTAAGTTGATTAAATTAGAAAGTTTCTATATATTAACAGTGTTGCTACACTCTGTCTGGCTCTATATTTGGATGGTGGGATGTGATGTATCTAAAAATCTGAGCAACAACATTCACATAGGTCACTTTGTTGACAAAGTCGTGATTACAGTATTATTAGAAGCCCTTGAAGTCATCGTCCTACAGTTCACATCCAGCATTAGGCCTGCAACTAACATTTACATGAATGATTACGAACATCCTGATTGTTATTTTTATATTTCTATCAGTTAACCGATGAACTGTTTGTCTGTAAAATAGCAGAAAATGCCAACCACAATTTCTCAGAGCCAAACATGTCTAACCAGCTGTCCAAAACACAAGACTAAGTAGTTTATTATCTTTAAACATTTACAATGGTTTAGTTTATGACTTAATAATCTGTTTATTGACTGATTGATGCAGCCTTTTTCCTTTTACACTTTCGAGCGATACAGCTATAACATTTCTGTATTTAGAAAAGTATGTGTAAAAAAAAAAAACGATTTTCTTTTTTGTGGTGTATTGCACCTTTTAGCAATTTATTTCATTAGTATGGACATAAGTCCATACATATTATTTAAATTTGGGCTGTATTGATGTATAGCATATTAAAATGCTTCAAAAATGGCACTACATGGCCATTGGTCACAATGGCACATGTAAAAATGTAAAGATATGTTCTGGTGGACTTGTTCTATGGTAGGTCATAAAGGTTAAACCACTTTTTCCTCTTCAGTGTGGTGGTAACTAGTTTATCAATAGATGTCTGCTCGATATGCATATTTAAAATGTGTTACTAAATAAAACAAAAGGATAATAATAATAACAACTTTATTTATATAGCACCTTTTTAAAAAAAAAAAAAAAAAAAGAATTTTACAAAGTGCTTTACACAGCAGTAGACCCAACAAATGTCTCCCATATGTTGACAAATTATTTGTGTTGTTCGGCCTCTGTGGTCGAGTTGCGCAGCAGAGAACTCTGACATCCAACATACAAGAGTCGGCTGCAACCCAAATTGTGTTTACAGGATAACTTCTGAGTAGAGTTTCTCTTTTTCTAGTCTCGATAGGTTTGCATACCAACACGTCATTCTGGCAGAGTTTTCAGGTAGCCAGCATGTTCAAGCACATTTTCAGCAGGGCTTCGAATAAACGGAGAAATATAAACATAAACCATAGAAAAGAGAAAATCTCCTCGGGCCACCCAGATAAAGTTGATGCATCAGAAATACAGACACACAATGCTGCGTTAAGACTAAATACATTTTTACCAAAAAGCTCTATAAAAATGATCTAAAATGAACATTTTGTAACAATTCAGCCTGTCATGTAGGCCACTTTGTCGATTCTATGTATTGGTCCTAATATGAATTATTAATGCTCCATTACATGCCTTCAAAAATCGCATTTTTTTGCTGATGTTTGTGCTGTGATTGTATTATCTGATGTATATCATGTAATTATTTGATGAAAATATCAGCAACTCCTTTAATGTATCTAAGCATGTCAGTGTGAGGATTACCTCCAAACCATGAGGCGTGCTGATTATAGTTTTTCATAACTGTAAATCATCAGAGAACATTAAAGTGTCTTGTTTTCATGCTCATATTGAGACGTCAGTACTTTGACACAGCCGTTACTTGAACTAGTTCATCTGTAGAACACGGGTAAACCTAATTAACATTTTGTATTTTTCGGGCATAAGGTGATGTGACATCCTCTTTAATCGTTGCATTGATACATGGACAGCTGTCAGTGCCAAGATAAGAAAGTTCACTCACCATCAAACGGCTAAAAGCTACCGGATGTTATTTTATAACTGTACGTAATATAAGCTGGAGGTCACAGTTATCCTTGTTCAAGCAGTCACACTACAAGACCATATCATACTGCGTCCATGCATGGATATTAAAACATGCTCTCAGACATAACAAAACATCCCTTAAATGAAAAGATTCAGTTCCAAATACAAACAAACATTACGACGTTTCTGTGCGCCATGTACAAATTAAGTTACTAATTATCATGATGTAATAATCTGATTAAACACCTATATTGTGGCGTGTTGTGGTCAGTGTATCGACATTGCAGCCCGGTCTTGCAGTTGCATCACTGCAGTTAGCTGTGTCCCTGTGGGCTCCGTCGTTCTTCAGTTCTATCAGTATCAGCCACACGTGAAGGTCAGCGTGCCCTTGTGCATACAATGCATGTTCAGCTCTCCTTCCCTCCTCGTGACGTCACTGCCCACTCTGATGAGCACGGCTCTCCGTGCCTTTGGTGTGTTTAGCGTAGCGCTGTAACGTCCACACGGCGTAATGCTCTCACTTTTACAAGGGTTTGTTGTGGTCGGTGGGGGGGGGAATTGGAGACTGAATGATTGGTTTACACCCTCCTCGTTCAGCGTTGAACACATTTTGCCCGCCCGCTACCTTTTTGTAGAAGACAGCACGTCAGAAGTCATTCACTCGGCTGACTGTGGCAGATGGTTGTTGTTAAAAATGTGCACACACTGTTATCTACACTGAAATGGTTCTTTTAGTGCACTCAGCCACACTGTCTTTAAAGGGACAGCAGACAGCCAATGTAAATGTTGTCATTGTTTCCTAGCAACATTTGTCATCTTTTACTACATCTCTCAAATCGCTGATAGCGATGGATGACAACATTTGACAATACACAGCTTCACTGAGGAAGCGTGCCAGCTGCTGGAAGATAATAAAAACATTGATGCAGGCAAAACACATTTTTAAGAATGACCTGGCAGCTGTTTACACCTCACACACTCTAATTGCTCCTCCTCTCCTGCCCCACCCCCCTCCCCACCCTATGTTACCAACATCTAACGTCTTGCATAACTGTAGGGACAGCTGCCAAGGCCCAGCTGGCTCCTCAGATATACTCAGTCCTTTTTTATCTCTTGTGGAGCCACATCAGGATATATGTCACAGGGAGGGCACTATTGAGCACTACTTTGATTATCTGAGAGATAAAATATATTTATGTGATCAAATGAAGGTTTAGTGTTGTTTCCTGTTCAGCTCAGATAGCTGTTGAACACTGCCGTGGCCACAGGTTCAAATTCCAACACGCTGGCCATGAAATGAGGTGAAGTGTGAGGTGCTTTTAAAGAAGGAGTAGACCTAGTAGGTTTGTTTTCTGCGGCTACATGTCAGCCTAACGAAGTGAACAATTTATGACACTGACACTCCAATTTTCTCTGCAGTGATGTTCCAACAATGCCGATAGTGGATAAACTCAAGGAGGCATTAAAACCTGGTCGAAAGGAGACGGGTGATGAGGGCGACCTCAACAAACTCTTGGCTTCTTCTGCTAAGAAGGTCCTCTTGCAGAAGATAGAATTCGAGCCTGCCAGCAAGGGTTTCTCCTATCAGCTGGACAGCTTGAAGAACAAATATGTGATCCTCAATCCCAGGAATGAGGGCGCTACGAGCCAGAAGGCCACCGAGCCTGTCCAAATAAAGAGGCAAGGTAAGCTTCAAATTGAACTGAAAATTTCGCCAATTTTTTAAAAGCTCAGCATGCATATCCTGTATATGTTACTGTCCTGATAATGTCACAAAATTGACTGCACTCCTCTCTCAGTCTCAGAGAACGTGGTCGGGGGCCAGAGCGATGGGATCCCTGCCCCGCAGAAGATGCTGTTTCCAGGGAACAAGCTTACCCTTAAATGGGAGCGTGTGTACAGGGTGGGAGCCGGTCTCCACAACCTGGGGAACACCTGCTTCCTCAACTCCACAGTGCAGTGTCTCACCTACACCCCACCACTTGCCAACTACTTACTCTCAAAGGAGCACAGCCGTGCCTGTGAGTACTTGGATCGAGCTATTAAACGCTGCCAGACTTGTAGGATTTACGCTCTCATTCACTTATATTTATCCTAACGTGACACGCGCCCACGTAGTCTCAAGTTACGGAAGTGACTCGAGCCCCGTTAGCTACTGTTACCTCGTGTGCAAACACATGTGGCTGAGTGTCAGCGTGGAATGTAAGCCAAAGCAGCTGAAGAAGAAAAACAAAGACAACTGCTTCTGTCGGCCAGTTTTATTCAGACTCTGAAAGAGTTACAGTTTTAATTTGCACATAATGTGTTATGAGTGTAGCATTGTTATTCACAAACTATACACCATAAACTTTATGTAACATTTTCGGTTTTTACCAGTTCTCACTGGAAACCTACCAGGATTTCTTTTTTTTAAAAAAGGAGCAGATCGGTTTGAGCTGATTTTCACCCAGGTTTGTTTTCTACTGCAACGAGACACTATTCACCAGAGTTTACAATAAATGAGGAGCTCTTGCTGCAGGCACAGCTCAGAATATACTGCAGGTGAGAAAGTGAAGCGATAAGAGAAAAGCAGAGTCATCATCGTCCTTTAAATTGATTAATAACAAGGACTTTTAAACACCAGTAAATTTCCTAATAATTCTTAGCAAAAGCTTAATTGACACAAGCAACGTGTTAGGTATTTTTTTGAACACCACCAGCCTAATTCTGTGTTTAATTTGAGGTTCTTAACTTACTGTATGAAGGAGCCACACCAGGGACAGATCACCGTTGTGTTGTGATGGGCATTTTGTGACTCAATCTAATTCTCTTTGTTGTCGCTGTCTGTGTTTCAGGTCACCAGTCAGGCTTTTGTATGATCTGTATAATGCAGAACCATATCATCCAAGCCTTTGCCAACACGGGCAACGCCATCAAGCCTGTCTCCTTCATCAGAGACCTGAAAAGTAAGGCCGCCAGCTCCCTTCAACACTGTTTGTCCTCACTAGGTTTAAATGTAGGTTGTGTCAGGAGTCACAGGCACCTGATTTTTTTTCATTTTTTTTTTTTCTTCTGGTTGATTTACTGCCAGAAGGCACGATGACGCAACACTGGTCACTGTGTCCCGTGTGACAACAGCCAGTAACTGCAGTCCGAAAGTGGAGCGGTGAGACTGCAGGCTGTGAATGAGCACCATGTAGAGAGCAGAGATGAGGTGTGAGTTGCACCCTGACATGGTGAGGCAACTGTGCTGTAGTCTCACAGGAGCCCTCCCTCCACCCCTCCAGTCCCCTCCCTACCTGCCGGCTTCTTCCTCATATGCTGCTGCAATCATGTCTCCACCTCCTGCGCCTCTTTTTCAGTCGTATCCCCCCCCCCCCCCCCTCTCCTTCCCCGATGCCCTCTCTGTCTCCTTGTGACTGCAGGCTGAGAGGAGCAGCTTTAGCACAAAAATGTACAGTCTGCCTTTTTCCCTTCGTTTCAGTCTAGACTAGTACTGTACGTGTTTTATAGTTTTCCCCTTTAAAGCCTCCTCCATCTGATCCTGAATTGGCCCCCACCCTTCCAGATCTCACAGCTAGGGTCTCGCAAACAAAATAAAATCACAACCACCCAATTGTACGCCCCTACAAATTTCATACCGTCAAGATGTTGTTGTGAGAAGACGCCCTAAACAGGTCATTAGAATAATGGTGTCTTATTCATTTTTCCCCACTCGGGGGTGACTCATTGTCGTACAGCGACGCTGTGCCGGGAATGTGGTGATGACCGCATCATAATTGTACCAGCTCATGCTTTCCCCTTTTCCATTAGGAAATAACAGCAGAGTCAAATGGTTTCAGAGCTACATTATCTCTAATGTGAGACTTTCAAATGAGTCGTCAGTCTGCTGGAATCACTAAGTGACTGTAAGCTTTTTATTAGGTTGCTGTGGAACTGTGTGTCTGAGATACACGAGGCACTAACCATAGAAAATAGCTGTAAGTACCCATGAAAGTGTCTTTAACCTTTACAGCCTATTACATAAACACTCTTCACTGATGTGTGCGTGTGTCTAATCACCAGACAGAAATATCTTCAATACTTAAACTCACATTATGACCTGCTACTATAATAATATGAATATTTTTTTTAAGCTGTCTAGTTGCTATAATTGTCTGAAGAACACACACTTGTTTGTTTAGCAACTTCAAAGTCTGACATGAAGTTGTCAGCTTGTGAATTATTTTCTATTACCGAGCCTCTTCTCTGGTGTTTTGTAGAAACATATTTTTAGAGAATATAAATCTTGGCAGAACAAAGGATTGTTAATAGAGACCTACACGGGCCAAAAACTCCAGCACTAGATCTCCAGGTCCCCAGTCTGACAAAGTCTGCAATTTTTCACTCCGATCTGAGCCCGAGGCTGACTCCAGTATCACTTCAAGCTCCCTCTGACACACACATACACTACTGAGAGGTAAAATTGCTCACGATCATGTCTATAAATATTAATACCAAACATCCAGCAGTAAATAAGTAAATAAAGATTTACAGCCTACATTTCTTTGACGTTAAGTAACTTTACAGAAACTGAAGAACAGTGTTTCAAATTGCCAACTGGCTAACGTTCAATCCAAACAAATGAAAAAATCATTATTCGCTGTTTATTTGTGATTGTTGTGAAGACAGAGAATCGAAGAAAAGCTTCAGAGATGTCCTCCACCAGCGTTCTCCTCGCCGTGCCAAAAGGGTGTTCGCTGCTGCTGCTTACGCTCGACACTTGATGCACGAGCCAGAGTACAGCCAGATATTGGAAAAAATAGCCCAAACTCAAAGTTTGTCTGTGGATCATCTGTGACATGTATCAAATATATTTTGAATGTTTAACCAGGGATGAACACACATGGGCATTCAGCAGCCTTCATTATGTGCCTGTTAAAAATATTGAACTCTGTTGTTTCAGTAAGTGGTGTAGCTGAAGTAATAATTACCTTAAAGCACTGAATTTTCTCAGTGTTGGAAATTATTAATTAGCAAACATGCACTTTTGTCTCCCGCAGAAATTGCCAGACATTTTCGCTTTGGAAGCCAGGAGGACGCCCATGAGTTTTTGCGGTACACCATTGATGCCATGCAGAAAGCCTGTCTCAATGGCTACCCTAAGTAAGGCTTTATTGTTGTCTCTTGAAAGTGTTTAAAAGTATGAATACATTTAATGAGTATTGTTTTGATGATGTTTTTCTTTGTTTCCTTGCTTTCTGCAGGCTTGACAGACAGACCCAGGCCACAACGCTGGTTCACCAGATCTTTGGAGGGTACCTCAGGTCAAGAGGTACTTTTTCATTTTTTCACAGGCAGTAATGTAGGAAGAAAAATGCCTCTGGAGCTGTGCAGTGTTAAGAGTTCTGGTACTTTTATTTGTATTACTGAAACATTACCCGGCAGATCGTAGTAATTCCAGAGTCAACAGTATGTGTTCAGAACAACTTAACGTAGTTTAATCTATAAACTCTTTACTCTGTGTTCACACATGCAAAAACAAAGTAGTAGGCAGTTTTTGGCTGTTGAATATAGCACAGTTTACACCCTTCTGTTTCCTGATGTAGCCTTTGTACCACACACAAGGATGAAGTCCAATTACACAGTTTGTTTCACCATTTCTGTCTTTCATGTTTACCTTTTCTAGTGGTTGGTGCTTTAAAACAACAATGACACCAGAGCTGGTTAGACTTCACTAGTGGAGTGTAATAGTTAACACCTTATTGCTTCTGTTTCTATGGGCATTAAAACAAGTGTGACTAGCTCTCGCCTGGTTGTAGCTTATATCTCTTTTTAAATTTATATACTGTGTACATGTTCACAATGAATAATTTTTGGGTCCTGAATATTTTTTATCTCAGTGCATGGAAAACAAGGATGTGGCATACTACACATCGGTATCTTTTGGAAATTGTGATATTAATGCTTCATAGAAAGAATTATTAGCGGTTATTCTAAAATCTGTATGCCACCAAACCAGATTTTTGGTGCTTACTTTAGTTTTTCTAATGCTTAACATTCTATTTAATGCACTGACAGCGCAAAGTGAGATTTAATTTATTCTAAAATGTGTAGAAATCACATTACGTGTTGTGTAGACGGCCTAATGTGTGTTCTAAAAGCAGCGTGTTTCTGTACTTCTAGAAATCAATAGTTTCTTTAGCAGAAATGAAACGGTGAATTAAAGTTTTTACATGCATTTGTAAGATGCAACAATTTCAGGCAGTTATGCCGTAACTTTCATCAGGATCTTTTCATCTTGCAAGTATCAAGTTTGTACCTAACGACACTGATATCTTAGATGGAAATATTGAGAGTGCTGAAGGTAAAGGTGTTTCCCCTTAATGTTTGATCTGCGAGTTGGTTAGTTGTTTGAGGCTCTTGATAGTCTTCTGTTTACAGGAAGTGGAACCGAGGATGGTGTGAAATATTCCAGTAATCACTGATCAGCCTTTCATATGAACAGATTGTATTTTTCTCAGAAGAGTCAGATTTGTTTTTAATCTTGTCTTTCAGTGAAATGCTCTATTTGTAAAAGTGTGTCAGACACATACGACCCGTATCTGGACATCGCTGTGGAGATTCGGGTACGTCACACAAGAACTCTTTAGATTATTTCTTTTTTTATTACTGTGGAAATATTTTAGTGTAGATATTTTTTGTTTCTGTCTGTTAGCAAGCAGCAAACATCGTGCGAGCCCTGGAACTGTTCGTTAAACCAGACATACTAAGTGGAGAGAATGCCTACATGTGTGCCAAGTGAGTGTTTGTCTAACATCTTATTTTTATTCACATTAGAGATCCTTTTTAGATGACATATCATGGCTCCCTCTGTTTTTTTTTGTGTTTTTTTTTCTCCCTTCAGGTGCAAAAAGAAAGTGCCAGCAACCAAGCGCTTCACAGTCCATCGAACATCTAATGTACTGACCCTTTCGCTGAAGAGGTTTGCAAACTTCAGCGGAGGAAAAATAACAAAGGTTAACAAAGCATTCCCACACTATCGGCTGTTTTTAAAAGTGCTGTCTCATTTCTCTGAGATCTTATATTTCTGTCATACTTTTTCAGGATGTTGGTTACCCAGAATTCCTGAACATCCGACCCTACATGTCTCAGAGCTCAGGCGATCCTGTTATGTACGGCCTCTATGCTGTTCTGGTGCACTCTGGCTACAGTTGTCACGCTGGCCACTACTACTGCTATGTCAAGGTGAGACGAGCAGATGCACACTCCTTTTTTTTTTTTTTTTTTTTTTTTGTGTAAACACCTTAGGACAGACATTTTTTATGTATTTGGTTACAAATGTTTATGTATTTGGTCTAAAGTTGTATCAAACAGTAATATTAGCCTATCTTGTCTCAGTTGTTGCCTGTCTATGGGATGAAATAACATAACCATGATCTCACAAGCAGCCAGGAATTGAGCAAAACTAAGGAAGTAAACTAAGCAGGAGTGAGAGGAGGCCCGCGGTCTCTGACTTTGAAAAGCCCTGCTGTAAACTCAGTCTTGCTATGAAGTAGTCCACACTAAAGTAGTAGTGTTGGGTTTGTGTCTGTTATTTTGTTGTTGGATTTAAATAAAGGTTAATTTGAATACATATTGTAGCCAGTTAATATATGAGGTTGGAGTTGTACAGTAGTTAACGTCCTTCATTTAAAAATGTTATCTCTTCCTTCTTTCCTCTTAGGCAAGCAACGGACAATGGTACCAAATGAATGATTCAATGGTGCACTCTAGTAACATCAAAGTGGTCTTGAACCAGCAGGCTTATGTGCTTTTCTACCTGAGGTAAGACACTGTGGTGCTGCAAGAGATCAAAAAAAAGAGTTGTCTGTTCTTCCCTGAATATGTAATTCAATAAACCAGAGTCTTTATTTGTGTATTGAAGGATCCCTGAAACCAAGAAGAATGCAGATGGACAGACCACCAAGCAGGGAATGTTGCATCCTGGGAAGAACAGTGCGTCATCTGAACAGATAAAGAGGGCCAATCTGAACGGGCCCCTCTCCTCCCCGCAGGTCACAAAGGTACGAGACAAGATCACAGTCTGCCCACTGTGTGGACTTAATATGGACTGAAAGTTTGCCTCTAGTTTTTTTTTTTTTTTTTAAACTCGAACACTCTACTTTTCAGAAACTCGAGCCTGCACAACTGCGTAAGATCCAGTCCATGGACGGTGGTTTGGGCCTGCCCATTTCCAGGAACGGTGTGAGCTCTCAGCCACAGCCCAGACTTTCCAACTGGACGTCATCCTCCAATGGCCCGCCGAAGCTGCCAGGTGGGCCCACGGTTATCGAGGAACCTTTCAAGAAGCTGAAGAAGCCCTCTCCCCAGAGCCAAGCGCAGTCCCGCAGCAGCACTCCGACCCCTTCCAACAATGGGGTCAGCAGGACGGAGGGAGATAAAAAGCAAGGTGGCGAGGGCAGAGGCATGGCAGCGTCTACCTCAATTAAGTCTTTGTCTGACTCTTCCTCTGCCGACACCACTGACTCAAAGGTAACAAACACAAATCTGACCTCAAAGTTGAAGGAACAAGTTTTTATCATCTGATGGGTCCAAAATAGACCAATGTGCAGCGAGTATTATCCTGATTTTTATTGTTTAAGGAGATGCATGACAGCTGTTTCAGTGGATGCACAGAAGCGTAACCACAGCCTCTAATTGCCTTTGTTTTTTCGGCCAGGACTCCGTCGGTCCCAAAAGTGCGCCAGTAGGAGAGACTCCCTCCACCCCACGGAAAGGCTCTAATGGCCTGGCGTCTCCAGCCAAGAGTGTGGAGCGTTCTCAGAGCACAGAGGAGCAGAAGACGACGAAAATAAAACCCCCGGCCCTCAACAACATCACATCGGAAGCCACCAGCGCCATGTCACCTCCACCTGCCAAGAAACTGGCCCTGTCGGCCAAGAAGGTGAACTTCATTCCCATCCACAGCAGCAGCACCACCTCCTGTCTTAGTGAAAGCTCATGATACCTTGGTTTCCTGTTGCCTCACTCCACACTGCTATCCCAAATTTGACCATTGATTTCAATAAGTAGTTTTATGAAGGCAAGTAAACTCTACTTTTCTAGTTTATTTTCTGCTATATGTAATGTGCTATATCTCCAGTGTGCCTGTCTAATCAACCACATGGTAGCACTTGTTTAGAGTTTGTCTTCTTTTCCTTTAGTTTGTCCTTTTTTTCTAACCATTTCTAATTCTTCTCTGCCATACCCTTTCCTCTTTGTTTTCCTCCCTCCATCTTTTCCTGCCATCCCTTTTTAATCTTCCTCTTCCTTATTTTTGTCACATTCATGGCTATTTTCTTTAGACCACCAAGTTTTTATTTATGTCGATAACTGCAGGCTCGCAACCGGAGTCCGAGCAGCATTGATGCTCTGCCCCCTTTGCCACGCCAGCTGTCCAGGGACCCCACGCATCACAATCAACTTAACCCCCCCACCTTTGCCTCACCCACTCACACTCACAGGTATGAACTCTGGACCGCATACCACATAAGGCATGCTCTAGTAATGAAAATAGACGAGTTAATCCAAATGTTCTTTCTTGATCTTTTCCCAGAGCTGGTCCATTCCATTCACCTAAAGTCCAGTCATCGCAGCCTTTTGCCCACTCAAGTGGATCCTTCAAACAGCAGAGCCCTCAGAAACAGTCCCTTCTCTCCACACTGCAAAAACCAAACGCCAGCCTTCCTCTTAAAACCAACGGGCTTCACAGTGCCGGCCCAAAGAGCCCTAAGTCTTCCAACAACCTCAGCTCCTTGGTCCAGGAACCAGACCTCAACAGCCCTCTGGCTGCAGATGTCAACCAGAAGAAGAAGAAGAAGAAAAAGAAGCGGCGGCATTCTGAGGTGGAGGGCGACACAGAGCCAGTCACTTCTCCAGCTACAGCGACACCGGTTGACCTTGCGGAATCAGCTAGCGAGAAGAAGAGGAAGAAGAAAAAGAAAAAGCGAAAGATGGAGAACGAGGACAGCGAGAAAGTGAAGGAGAGGGACTGCGTCCCGTCTCATCTAGACACATCGAACCAGGAGGAGGATTGGTGTCAGGGTGGCATATGGAGTCTCACATCTAAACCAGATACAGAACAGTCTAAGCAAAAGCCTCCGTTAGCTGTCACAACCCCGACGCAGTGCGAGTCCGATCAGAAAGAACAGGGAAGGGACTCGGTGAAGTTGAAAAAGAAGAAGAAGAAAAAGAAACTGGCAGAGGCTCTGCAGGACACGACTTCAGCATGCTCTGCATCAGAAAGGTGGGTTGGAGTTTACAGTTCAATTACGAGTTTTTTGCTTCCGCAGTATTCTTCATTTCTGTTTAAAAAGTTCTGCCTGAAGTAATTTGGAGAAAGAGGGACATAACTTTGTTTCTATAACAACCAGATGGTTCTATCATTGACCTGTGCTTATGTGACTAACTAAAGAAATAGGTACCTTTCTACTTGTACTTCATTTTTATTTATTGCTACAAAGCACATGGCATCATGACTCATAACTCAACTTTGGAAAGACTTAATGAAGCAAGGTGGAAATTTTTACCATCTGTTTAGCTCATTTAGGTCTTGCTGCAGCGAAATGTGCAAAGATTATTATCATCAAATCTAGATGTGAAAGTATTTCGATGCTCATTGTGATCTAAAATGGTATTGTTGGAAAATCTAAAGATCTGCAAAATGCATGCAAAGTATTAAACAGAAAAAGGAAGGAAAGAAACAGTCATGCTTACAAGCAGTCCATATTGTTCATATTTTGTGCCATGTTAGAATGCATTAATTATAATTGGTCTAAAAAAATGGTCCAACACAGTTTCCTTTAGTCAAAGTTGCAATCTTAAATTTGCTTGTTTTGTCCAAGCAATTTGAAAACGTTGCAAAAACATAAAACAAAGAAAGGAGGTGTATTCTCAGATTTGGGAAAATGGACCTAGAGAATTGTTTAAATTCAATGATAACTAGTTGCAAGTTTTCATTTCTGTTCAAAAAGTGCTGCCTCAAGTAAACTCTGAGCTCATCATTTGACGAAAGGGCACATAAAAGGGGCAACCAGCTAGCTCTAACATTGAACTGTGCTAATGTCTGACACTTCTAGAAACTCCCACAATGCAGCCAGTGTGAACGCTTTTCTACCTGTACTTTCCCCATTTTAGTTGATTTAGATTTATTTGTTTGTGTTTTTTTTAGTTGGTCATCTTTCTACAAAATAGTTGACATCATGCATCTTTTTCTCAAAATATTTAAACGGCTAAACTTTAGAAAGATAAGATCAAAAGCATGCAAAGCAGCAGGTGTTGTCTTGGTTTGTTATTGCCAGTTACAAATATTTACCTAAGCGTGACATTAATCTTGCTGAACTTCCTCTTCCCCCCCAACAGCGCTTCTGAAATGAAAGCCACAGTTGTTCAGAATGACACAGGAGAGTTGATACTGTTGAAAAAGAAATTAAAAAGGAAGAAGAAGAGGCTAAAAGAAGAGGTGAAACTGTGGGAGGAGAGCAGGCGATGCTCAGATGGGCAGAACGACGAGCCTGAGGCAGTGGAGCCCCCTTCCAAAAAGAACGCCACAGAGAACGGCAAAATAAGTAAACAAGGCACAGGTATGTGTGCGTGGACTTGAACATGCATTCATACAGTCAGAACTGCAGTGGGAAATGAAGAAACGATCCTGTTTCCATGCCAACACAAGAACGTACAATACCGCTTTTATTGTTTCAAGTCGTTTACTGAAAATCACTGCACCACTGAAGCCTCTCAGCCTTTGATTTAAATGACCAGACGTTTCACAGTTATATTAAAAGATGTGACTCATCATGTTTTGAGAATGCCAGATTTAATTGTTCTGTTTCTTTCAAATCCAGCCACAGTGGTAGTGTGGGACAGCCAAGTAAAGGACGGCTACAAACGCAGCCAGGCGCCAGCGGCTGGTGAAAGTGCGTCAGGACAGACCCAGCCTCAAGCTGCTCCCGTTGCATGGGATGGGAAAAAGACGAGCGGGGTGGTAGAGGAGTTGCTCAGGAACGCCACCGATAAGGCCTACGGAGCCAACGGTGAGACCCTGAGAGCTCTGTAACTCTGAACCAAAAGCAAAAGATGTTTTATATATGTGATCTTATAGGGTTTGTTTGTCTTATCTAGTCCTCAGTTGGGAAGGCGAGGTCTCTGCTATTAGCAGAGATGCTATCGAAGATGCCCGCGATGCCAAGTGTGACACTGTGATCGACGAGTGGGATGAAGAATTTGACAGGGGAAAGGTGAGGAGAGCACATTTCTTTAAGTCTGCTAATCTCAAGGCCTGTTGTCACGGTCTTCCTCAACCTCTCCCTCTGTTTTTATATGATTGAACAGGTGAAGAAAATGAAAAACTATAAAAAAGAGAAGTGGAGAAGTGGCAGCAACATCTTCCAGAAGATCCAGGACAGGCGCAATAAGTGGTCTGTGACACCTGGAGGGAAGAGAGTTTTTGGAGTCCGTCGCTGAGAGTCCAGATTGCTGTTGAGGTCATGCTGACTGGAAATCGAGACAATACTGTATACCAAACTTCTGTACCTTTTCTCACTTTTTATTTTTAAATCTTTGTTTTTTGATAAGTTTAAGACCCAAATTCCTGAATTAGACATGAGCTAAAAGCAGCACAGGCTGCATTGACAGTCTGACTGACAGCCCCTTCATTTTCAGTTGGAAACATGAATTGTCATCAGGCTTTAGTAACACTGGCCTGCGGGATTTGACTCACTCATATCCCCATTTAATCCAAATAACAGTTTCTATGCATGCAGCGTTAAACATAAACTCTTTATTAAATTACTGCATGTTGGCATCCTTTTAAGCCTCGGTTGTTCTCCCAACAATCACGCTACTATGAAATTAGATACAGGTTAGCGTATTTGAGAAGGTTAGGCCAAGAATGACACCTGCAACAACACTTTGGCTGTATTGAAAATTGTACACAATCTCAGAGCATACTTTTGCAGACATAAGGGCTCAGTAAGTTGAACATTTAAAAAAGTGACCTTTTTTGTTTTTTCTTGAAATTATGCTATACCAAATTACAAAGATCCAAATGTGTTTATTCATTAAAACATATTATTTTAGATTTCTGTATAATTTTCTTATTTTATACCTGTATCCGCCATCATTTTTATTTTGCTGCAGTGTCTGTGCCACGTGGCTTTTTTTTTTTTTTTCTTTTTTTTTCTTTTTTTTTTTTAAAGGACCAAATTTTGCCTGCATATTGTTGGTGAAATGAAGGTTTAAAATAGCCACCATTTTAAAAAAATACATGCATGTCTGAACTGGTTTAAAAATTTACTATGGTGAATTTTGTTTTCAGTTCTGCTGTCTTGGTTGTTTACCCTTTTTTGTTCCCTAACAGATTCAGTTTCAGATTCAATGTTGATGCATTTTGCACCACAAAAGAATGCTCTGCTGATTTGTATGAACTGTGGAAGCAACTGTGGACAAAACAACACATCGGATGCTATAAGCTTCACCATATCTGTATGTTTACCTGGGCGGTATTGTTTTCTGACAGCTCACAGGGCAATGTGCATTTGTAGAGGTTGGAGTTGTTGAAGAAACTAGATGGGATGGGAGCAGTTGTTTTCTACTGTGCAGCTATTTAACTATGTAGCTCATCTCGTCAGTTCAGCGTTCAGAAGTTCACGGTCTGGAGATTTGATCTTTTCCATTCTCTGTAACAAACTCTCTCCACAAACTGTTCTTTTACCGATGTACTGAAATAAAAGGGTTACATTTTATACTTCAGGCACTGTGTTAGAATGGGACTGCCACATGCTAACATTTTATTTTCCCCTTACATCTTATATCTCTATGCAATTTTCTGACGGTCATGCTGGTCACGTAGAAACTGGGCTGAGACTCAGGAACCCAGACATCCTGTATTCCATTTTTGTCTCTGATCAGACGCTCCCGTTTCATATCAGAGTACTCCCTCTCCCTGGACCACCATTTTGCATCCTGTACATCCTGTAGAAACTGTTTTATACAAAGTATTTCAGGTGTGGAAACCATGGGATCATCTTGCACCAATCCAGGCACAGATGCGTAGAGAAACTAACGTTATAACAAAACGCTTTGCCAATGTAGAAGACTGTACAGTCCATCTTGTGCTACCCGTTTCCCTCCAACGCTGTAAAGATCTGCCCATGCATTTCTTTTCATTCTAGAGATGTTGCCTTGAATTGGCTATAAAAAGTATAGGATTTAATGTTATAAATATATAATTTAAAGAAGAAAAGACAGATCTTTAATGTGCTACTAATACTCAGATCAGTTGGTGGATGTTAACATGAGAATTAATCTGCAAATGTGTTAGTTCATTTGTGTATAAGAGAGTTGTCTGTTTTTCATGCAAGACCTTCCCTATGTCACTGTAGTGTGTACAGTACAAGAGAGGCTACGACAGCCTAATTTCCACAGGATGTGTTCGTCAGCTGTGAAATCAACGTAGGGTGTGACTCTCGAACTGACACAGAGGAACTTTTACCAGTGTGAATGGACGGTCAACATGTTTGCATTGATGGTTCTATATTTCGCACCACCTTTTCTGACCATGGAAGAGACCTTTCATAATGAAAGTGTCTCTTGCCACACTATAGTTAACTATAAAGGTGCAATAAAGTTGTGACTTTTGTGAGCTCGTTGTGTATTTTTCTGTCTTGTACTGCCATGAATGAACGTCTTAATATTTTACAGCAATGTAGCATCAAAACCCAACGAGAATGATCAACTAAAGCGCAATTGTTGCTGTGATTCGGCAGGGGTAAATGCGTTATTATACTTCAATTTATTGGTAGGCCTATTTACAAAAAGGCAGAAAACCTGCTGCACTGTTGTTAATAGGTTGAGATATTAAAGCTTCTTCCACTTCTGGCCACATTTGATTACGTAAGTGTTCTTCAATCCTGGTCCTCGGGGACCCCTTCCCTGCATGTTTTAGATGTTTCCTCCTCCACCACACCTGACTCAAATGATCAGCTCGTCATCAAGCTCTGCAGTGGCCTGATAACGAGCCACTCATTTAAATCAGGTGTGTTTGAGCAGGAAACATCTAAAACATGCAGGGCAGGGGTCCCCGAGGACCAGGATTGAAGAACACTGGATTACGTGATGTTTTCAAAGTCAAGGCCAAACACCCATTGTGACCTTAGCTGGAAGTGCAAGAGACTGCTGTACTGAAACTTTAAAGCTACTATAATTAGAGGTTTATAATGGCAGCATTCATCATGATGCACCTACAGAGAATTAAATGAATCTGCAGCTCCTGGTTTTATGGAGCTCTATAGCGAGTTTGAGCCAAGTGGCAGCCCTCGGTAGTTGTGAAATGAAGCCAATGCCTAAATGCCAAAAACTGCAGTTCCTTGAATGGCCACTTGATGCTGGCTACAGAACATGTCAGTCTCCATTAGCTCCCATATTAAACTGTCCAACTTCACCGCGGAAATAAACACGTACAGCCCGGTACAAAAACAGTTTCGGTCTCTAGAGCTAATTTCCTGTGCTGACTGATTTTCTATTTAACTCACCTGTTCAGATTATATTAAGTCTTAAAGCTATGCATAATTAACAGCACGGCTGCTTTGATTGACAGGTGTGTGCTGTTACAGATAGCTTTTCTGAGCACTCAGGCATCATTCAGCCCGCCTTAGGCTCACTGACAATCCAGATTTTTAGATTAGCCGGGAGGTGGCAGAGGCAGGACTGCCAAGATGGTGGCAGCCAGAGCTACCACACTGAGCTACGCTACAGCGCTTCAGAAACCCGTGGGTGTCGTCACAGATACAGCGTCCATTCTTTGTGCCGTCTATGGTTTCAGCTCATTGTTTAGCTGTCCTGTCTGCCATCCATTACAAAATGGGAGTATGATAGCGCAGAGTTGACAACATGAATGATAATGTTATAACTGCTAAACTACTGCCCCCTAGTGGCCAGAAAAAACAGATTGTATGCCTTGTGGAGTCAAATGGTAAAAGTGAATGTTTTCTGATAAAAATCTTACTCTTTTATCCTTAGTAAGACTAAAAGCTTGTGAAAGGTTGGTTTGTATAATAAGTTTTCCCCACCTTTAACCTTTTTTTTCGTAATTGTAATATGTGTTTCATGTTTTCCAGGTCCTGTCTGCACATAAATCACGCCTGCATTCATCAAAGTTGTTGGTTAAATAATAAGTTAGAGTGTGACATCACATCTGGGATGGGAGGGGCCAGCATGTGCACCGGCTTCTCTGGAAGCATACCACCAGCCAGCCCAACATCGACACACAAACACACACACACACGCTCACAGACGTTTTCTGAAAAGCAGGACAAAACAAAACGGCAACAAAGCTGAAAAGTACCACCTTAAGAGTGAGCTAGCATATTTGGAGAGCCTGCCATCAAGTTGAAAAGCTGGGGAAGTGAGCGAAGGCAGAGCGGAGAAGACACCGGAAAGGAGAAGGACGAAGGTATCCGGATTGCTGCGGGCGCTTGACGAGAGACATCCCCGGGTTAGTGACGCCTGCAGCAGCGGCAGCAGCAGCAGCATCAGGACCACCAGGATGGAGGGGGAGAATTACGGTTTGTCTTCATCCCACTCTTACAGACACTGTTTGGCATCCGAGCCTAACTGCACCATGAGTGTATGCCTCAGCATTGGTGTTCGTACCAAGAGATATGAAATAAATGACAGATGTTACTTAACATAGATGTTCATACTGCTGCCAGTCTGACTGATTGGTGGGAGTTTTTAATGACAGCATGACTGATTGTAATTTTGTAATGTCATAAAGGAGCTCATTGCTCATTTATCATGTTTATTTTAGTGCATAGACAGGAAAGGAAGTGCACTGTTGGTTTTTTATAAGCCAGCTTAAAAACAGGTGGCCTCTGTAGTATTCACAGCCAAAAGGGATAAAAAAATGATGAATTATTAAGCATCACACTGCAGCTATGACAGCATGGTGAACAGTGTAGAAATCCACATATTTACTCAAGACTGAATGCAGTGAAAACCAGAAAAGTTCCTGTTCTTGTGGGAATTAACAAGATACAAACTGATTTATTCATACCAGCTAGTCGGAGGTGCAGATGACACAGTTTCACAAAATACTGTTTTATAAAAACCAGCCTCATTACTAAGAAATATCCTTACAGGAACTTCAGTCTATATAATGTATAGGATGACCCATCCCTGATGTCAGGCTGTGATGAGCTAGCTGATGGCTCACTTTAGGCTATGATAGAAGCTTCATCTCAATTATTTAGCAGTTTAGATTTTCTGTGAGCTTAATGCATCTCAAAATAGAACCACCAGCAATGGCCTCATTGCAAGATTTCAACTGATGCTCTGTTAAAAGAAGGGAGGGCGTCTGTGAGTCACATATGAGAGATTAAAAAAAGTTAAAATTGAATCTAAGTAGAAAAACAGCTTTGAGATTTTGCACTCTCATGCTGTACTTTAATTTTCCTCTTACGAATCTAAATCTATTTGCCTCTTGATTGAGTTTTCGACATTTTAAATACATGGTACACATGGTCTAGTAGTGACTTCTGGACAACTCATACAGCATGTTTGCTCCCAAGATGGATAATCATATGTATTTGTCACCATTTGCAATTCAGCTGAAGACTCAGTCAACGATTATGTAATTATGTGCTAAACTGTCAAGCATAAGAGCAGGGGACGCTCTCGAGCTCCCAACACATTCAAATAACACTCTGACACCTCCTCAGTCAAATCAGCGGCTTGTGGATGTGAATGAGTAAGTATAAGTCCTATCATCTCTTCTGTCCCTGAGCACCGTGACTGTTCAGCATAATTGAAGTCTGAGAAGGAGAGAGGATAGACAGTAATGCATCCATTGTCGAGACTTGACTCTCACATCTTTGTTTTGGCACCCCTGTGTGAGTGAGTCTTACCTCTGTTTTATTATTGATGTAGACCAGACTTATGCAACAAAGACTTTTATATTTGTGTGGAGACTTGGAGTGTATCTAAGGATAATCTGTATATTTTGCAGAGACATATGTTGCATCACCTTCTAAAATTTATGACAGTATTACCATACTGTGTTTTTGCACTCTGTTCCTGTGATGTTGCTAGGTGCTGTGCCCTAAACCAACTACATTGGATTCATTGGGTGCTGCTCTGTTTCAAGACTCACTTCAAAAGCTGCAGCTTGTCAAAAAAAGTCTTTGTTTTATCTTTCTCTTTTTTTCTTTCCGTGCTCTTTTGCCATCTACCTGTCAGTGCAGCTCAGTTTTCTTTTGCATAATGAAACTTGTGCACACAAAGGAAACGGTGTGCTGCTTTCTAGGCGTGGTGCACTATAGCGCCAGGTACGTGTGGTTGCTGTGGTTATGGGTGTCTTCTCTTATGTTGACCCCTCCTCTTAGCTGTGTGATTTACAGAAATATAGTTTCTTCTACGGGGCTGTAATAAGTTGTTTTTTTACTCTATGCTGTCACTCTCCTCTTGCGATAAGACAGGTTTACTCCAGCACATAAGCCCCTCTTATGCTGAAAGCAAGCTCAGAGAAAAACTGTCAAAGCAGCACCAGCAAAATCTCAGTGGATTCACACTGACATACTCATTATGAAATAAAGAGATGAAAGTTGACATCTGACACTTTTACTTAACCATGTATGGTATTTTAATGTATTAATCTGACATTTCCCATCATTAAATCTACACCAATCACAAAGAGAAGTAGATAAGAAGCACACAAAGGTAGGCTTTGTGAGAAATGTGGGCTATGGTGCGGCAACGTACTATTAGGAACATGTTATTCAAGCTATATTTAGCCCGTTAAGCTTTATTCTGGTGAGTATTCAGTGGAGTTGTACCAGCAGAGGTGCTTGTTCTCCTCCCATCCAGCCAGTTGTTAGTCACGGATATGTACTATGTAGGAGTTCCACCAACACAGATCAGCAAGCGTTCTGTAGGTTTTAGGTCAAAGTGGGGGGGAAACTCTTTGATCCCACAGGAGACTTGTCAGCCTACATGGCTGACTGTTTGAACACAAACATATGAGTGATTTTCATCAGAATCACCTCATCTCCTGAGGCAGCTGCTTGTAATATTTGTACATGAGTGCTCCAACCTACGCACATTTCATAGATGAATTAGATCTGAATCTAATGTGTGGTAAATTTCACTTGGTGTGTGATTGAAGCTTTCTTCTGGCCTGTTTGGTGAACTAAGAATAAAGGTGTTGTTCTGCTGTATGTCCACCTGGTGGCATGTATGCATAACCGCTCAAGTAGAGTGTTATTTTGGGTCCAGTTCAAGGCCAGGACTACATACTGTATGCAGCACTGTGTGAAGGAAATCTCAGAAGTTTGCCTCTTGATGCACAGCCGCATTTAATCATTTCAATGTGGCATTTAATAATTTAAATGTAGCTGGATGAAATATTTTTAATGTGTATTGAAAGCCACAGGGAAGTTTTATTTTTTCAATTAATAACTTGAGGTTGAGATTGCAGGATCTTATTAAGGATTGCTGCTCTAATAGTAATACATTATAGTGGCTTTCAGTCAGTTTTATAACGTTTAATTACACTTTTAGATCAAGCAGACAGCAACATGTTTCTCCGGCAGTTTCTTTGCTCTATGCCATGACTGTTGACTCTTCACAGTAGCAATATTTATGTTGTGTTTTAATCCAAACTGAACAATTTAACACAGGTTTGGACAGTTTTTGAGCTCCAGACTCACATAAGCTCTCCGTGGGATCAAAGAATCATCCAATAATGTAATTACAATATCCACTGTATAACTGATCATTGTGTATTAGCATCTATGTGAACTACCCTTAAGTTTTCTTGTAGACAATGTTTATATATAGTGTTACTCACTACAATACACTTCTTGTGGTCCAACAAATGTGCTGAATGCATGTCTTTCCTCATAAAACATTTGCAAAGCCGATTTCCTGCATTGTTTACTTCTCAGGGGTCTTCTTCTTTTTCCCCATGTTTGCTGGTGCATTGCTGCGGATCTTTGCTCATTACCACCACCTGCAGATCAGAGGGTTAGTTTCAAACCATCTTGTTCATGCACGACATAAACAAAACAGAGACCAACACATTAAAAACTTGCTCCATGGTACTACATGAAGTCCACGCTGATCCAAGCTGCTGGTGCAACTGGCTCTCTCTGAATGTTTAGGACAACCTGCGAGGCCTGATAATGAATGCACCGTGTGCCAGTTTGCCATGTGTAATCGCTGACAGTATAAAGAACGGATGGCGTACATGTGACTGAAGAGCCATTTTGAAGCTCTGCCTCTCCCGCCTCCCACCTAATCTAAAAATCGGCAAAGACATGGATGATCAGTGAACCAGAGGGGGGGCTGAATTATGCCTGGGTGCTCCTGTTTTTTTGTGCCGGGCTATAAACACGTTTATTTCTGCTGTGAAGTTGGACATTTTGCTATGGGCCTTATGGAGATTAACATGTTCTGTAGCCAGCCTCAAGTGGCCGTTCAAGGAATTGCAGTTTTTCTATCTATCTATCTATCTGTCTATCTATCTATCTATCTATCTATCTGTCTATCTATCTATCTATCTATCTATCTATCTATCTATCTATCTATCTATCTGTCTCCATCCACTTATTTATCCTCCCTGCAGGTGCTCTGGGAGTTGCTGACAACACACTCTTATTCAGAGAGGTAACGTGGAGCCGAGAGGAATATGCATACTAAAAAAGAGAAGAGAAACATTTGTGCTGACTTCACGGTGTGCTGTGCGGCTGTTCCTCCCATGACAGAACTGCTCCCCTGGGTGATGTGCAGCTGCTGCATTTTAAAGTGGTCACGACTGACTTTGCAGTTCATGAAGGGGTCACTTCGAGGCACTCGGCCCTCTGGCGATGAACCGGGGTGATTATTGTTGGATCAGAGGTGATGTCATAGCCATGCAAACTGTAGAAATGCAGTATGTGTCACATCCACCTCTGGTAATTGCCCCGCTAGCCCGAGTGGCTGACACACCGCCCTTGATGGCAGATTGACGGAGAGGGTAGAGTTGAAAAATTAATTAATGACTGACACTAAATGAGAGAGGCTGTTGTTAAAGAGTGAGAGACACTTTTTGGGAGTGACAAGCAGGCTAATTTAGAGTGGCAGAGTGGAGGTACACATTTCCTCTTTCCTCAACAAGAGGAAGTGAAAATCCAAAACATAATCAAATGTCATTGATTATGAGCGCATCTGTGGTACAGCCAGACCACTTTATTTTGTTATGAATGTGTGTGTGTGTGTGTGTGTGTGTGTGTGTGTGTGCGCTCTGTAGCAAAATGTGATTGTGTTATGGTGAATAACCTCAAATAGGTGTGAAAATAATCTAATCAAAACAAATGGCTCACAGTGTTTTGCCCAGGAGCAAATCATTTCTTCTACCCTCGTTGCCAAGCAACAATGAAATCTTGATTTTTATGTTACAAGGCTTTTGAAGCCAAAAATGATGAGTGACTAGAAGCTAAACAGAGGGTAGAGATTAAACTCAAACAGCGCACAAAACAGAGCGACGTGCTGCTGATAGTTCACCATAATTCTAACGCATAGTAAAACTTTCTCCTTAATTGTTTCTCTAATTGATTTTCCCTGTGATATTTTTTTTTTTTTTTTTTTTACATTTTATTGAAGCAAAAACAAGTGTTGACGACACAATTATAGCTTCAAAATATAGCCTGACTTTTCCATTTGTGTGTGCAATTTGTTAAGTCTAATAATATCTGCTTGAATTAGTATGTAAGTAGCAAGAGAGTGCAAGTGGGAGAGAGAGTCAGAGAGAGAGAGAGAGAGAGAGAGAGAGAGAGAGAAATGGAGAGAGCAGAGGAGGATAGAGGGAGGCTGAGACACCAGCACAAAAGGGGAACAGGGAGAAAGCAGAAGTGATATCAGCTTCCTAGCAAGTTGCACATTCAAATCTAGAGGGAAGAGAAAGTAGGTGAGCGTGAGCGGTTGGCCGGCAGGGCAGAGGATTCATCCAGCTAGTGGGATTAGGTGAAGTGCAGGACCTTACAGCTGGGAGCCTCTCCATGGACGGGAGCTCGGAGTGACTCTCAGCAGCCACAGCGGGGAGTCTGGCCCTTCGCAGCTTCCCTCTTTCCTCCATTTCGATCTGAATCCATCAGGAGGAAGCAGCCACTAACTAACGGAAACATACCTTCACTCATAGATAGACATATTACAGTAAAACCATGGGGACTGTGAGTGAACTTTGCGTGTCCAGCCTTCAGACGTTCTTGTGTCCAGCTGTGAACTCGCCCCAAGAAACTCCAGGTAAAGTCACAGCTGCGGGCCCTAATAATAATACATCATTGTGGTATGGCAGCTGTTTTTTTTTTGTTTTTTTTTGGCATGTGCTGTCATTGAACTTAAATACACCATTACTTTTGAATGACTTTTGGTAGACCTGTTGACTGTGTGTGTGTGTGCACAAACACATGGCTCCACCAGATAATGATAACGGTTGGACAGAAATAGAGGGATGACTTCTCGTGGCTAAGGAGGCTCTCTCATAAAGCACAACTTAAACCTCTGTGCACACACACACCGAGAGAGAGAGAGAGAGAGAGAGAGAGAGAGCACAAGCTAATGTTATTACTTACTGAGCAGATCTAATCTCCAGCAGGTCTTGCATACATCCACCGCCAAACTAATTAAAACCTCAGGTGAAAACACAGCCACGCACTGACATGCTCATGTTTCTGTTCCAACTCTGCTTGGCTGTACACGAGAACATCTCTTCTTGTCCTTGTTAGTAGTTGCTGTATCCTTCGATAACAAGGATGACAACAGAGATCGCCTACTAAACCTGGATAAACAAACTCTCTGTGCTTTCCCAGTTTAATTACAGATGGAGGAGCAGGCAGAAGTAGAGCTGGCTAAGACATTGGCCTCTTTAGGAGCTTTTTTTTTATGCTCACCATCTGTCACCAATGTTCCCATATTTGTCCTTTCACACTGTAGTAATAGCAAATTCTGAACTATGATGGAGCTGATGTGTTTGTGATCCGTTGTGTGGGGTTAGGTTTGCAACTGCATTACACCACAGCACAGGGTGGTGTGCACATTCACACTGTTTAAAGCACTGTTGACATGACTAAAGCGGCTCCGCTGGCTTGTGGTGAATCAGCTGACTGAGTGTGCAGCAAGGGGAAGCGGTGCTGTCTCAGTGATTTCAAAACACCTGAATCAGCATCACGGACCTGCGTGAAAAGAGGGGACTTTATTCGTTTTGGATATTCAAAGGGAAGTAATGTGGATTGTTCTGGTATCAAGAGCGTGGCAGCAGGAGGGTTTTAAGAGATTTTTGTCAAGCAAACAAAAAAATGGATTTGACATGTTGGACAGAATTGAAGGAAAAGTTCTCGTTATAACACCAGTTTGCAGTTTCAATATTCAGCCTCCAGTTCAGTTTGTGGGCTGAAAGCCATGTATTCCCAAAGGTTTCATTTCAGCTCTCGACCGCCTGCAAGTGTCAGATTTTTTTTTTGCTTAAACTGTAAAAAAAAAAAGAAAAAAAAAAGAAAATGCGATAGCAGCCATTACATTTGAGAAGAGATTGGGCGGTGTTCTGTATGTGTTGGTGTTTCTGTTTTTGATCGTGAATCATGCAAGTGATTCATGTGTGACTCATGCTTGTCCAGCAAGTTCACATTGTATCAGCAAAACTATTAAATCATACCTAAAATATAGCCAAATGCTCGTTGACAGGTTGAAAAAAAGAACCAAGCACAAACACGAGTGAGAAGTTTAAAAAAAGCTGTCTGACCTCTTTCGCTAATGTCTGACTTCACAAAGCCTTTATGTGTTCTCTCAAATCAATTTAGCACATGTACAGTGTCATCTCAGTGCCCTTTCTGACTGTAAAAAATAGTGTGAGCTTCACATTCACAGTCACTCTGAGTGCGACTCAACATGTCCAGTTAATCCACAGGACAGGCCTGGGACTGATAACATGCAGTGTATCACTTAAAACGGACGTGATAGTAATTTAGCTGATTAATATCAGCACAGTTACTGTATGAGGGTTGGCTGGGCTGTGAGGCAGGTGTGCCCGGGCTTTGACTTGGTTTTCTGACATGGAAATTACTTGTGTGGGCTTCAGGGGCAGCTGAGGACAAAGTGATCTGCTTGGGAGCATAAACAAGCTGGTCAGCAGCAGACAGTGTTCGAGAATATTTGCCAGATCAGCTTGTTGTAAAGGAGGGGATGGTGCAGGGGTGATAGTGGGTAATGGTGCTAACAGTAATGGGCCCCAGCCTTTTTTGGCTTGTGACCCTTTAACCCTAATGTTATTGATGAGGTCCTGGATATCCTGGTTGTCTTTGACTACTCAAAAAAAGACCTAATATTGTTTTATTACCTCAATACTAAATGACTTGTCTTAATATTAATAATAATCCTTGTCTGGGGTGTCAGCTGTAAAGCGTGGTTAAATACAAGTGACGTTCATACATTCTATATAAACAAAAACAAATAAACAAATCTGAAATAAGTTAACTTTACATTATTGGACTTTAATATCTAACAAGAAGTTTGACCTCTTTGGAGTCTAATTGGGCCCAGACATGAATATTTCCATATTTCCTTATCTGTATAATGTATAGCTATCTTCCTCTTCCTATCTTTTACCACCACTTGTCATGCATGTAGATGCACAGCTATATAGGAAGTTAAATACACTTCCAGTAAAGGGATGTGATGAAAGCAAACTGCCGTTTTGAAACTGTGAAATTTGATAACAACACTAGTGAAATTCCACCAAGTGGTGTAGTTTAGAAGAATAAGAAGGATGCTTGATTCACTATAAACAATATGTAAAATAAATTCAAGTATCACCAGTGAAAGGTCATAGTAAAAAAAAAAAAAAGTAATTCAACATTTACTTGGACATGCCAGACATTAAGCTAGCTTGACTAGCTTGATTAGCAGTAAGCTGAGCACAGAAAAACGAAATTCTACGAAATCACAGTTACAGCTGTAATAAAATAGTAATGCTCTGAATAAAGGCGCCTTTGCTGAGTCAAAAATCTGACAAAATGGTAGATTAAACATGGCGTGAACTGCTGTAGAGTTGTTGGGTTGCTATAGCAACAGACTGTTCAACTGGACTGCTGGTGAACAGTATAAAACGTGAAATGTGTCCTTATTTGGTCTAATAACGTCAGCAAAACACAAGGATTATGTAAGACTTGGTATTTGTTTCGATTGGGCAATTTGTGCGATTCACTTATATACTGCTGCGCTGTTGTAAATATGGGCTGTACACGTACATTTGTTATGATTACAGTACTAAAATCAAAAACTTGTTAATGGATGACTGCTTACACAGCCAAATGCAAAACAAGTGCAACATAAGCCAGGTAATATTACTAGCCCAACGGCAAGAAGCCCAGCTCGGTGGCAGTCTTGGAGCAGTTTATTTCACAAAGCTCTTGCCCATGACTAAAAGCCAGTACAAGATTTACTCTTGTTCGCTGGCCTCTTGCTCACTAACTCTCTCCTTTCATCTGAGCTTAGTCCAGCCTCAGCCTGAAAAACTACTTCTCCCAGTGGTCCAAAGCTACTGTTCTGCCAGTGTAACCACCAACACTCCCCCGGTGCTCTGAGCTGCGAATCCGGGCAATCCAGCTAACTGAGCTAACTATCTAACAGCAGTTTGCAACTTTTACTTTAGGAAACTCTGTAAATCTCTCTCAACTCTGAGAGATGATTTGAAAGACATCAGAGGGGCAACCATTTTCAAAACATTTCTCCAAAAATATTAAAATATTACCCAGTTTCAACAAAATCAGTGACTTGATTGTGTGAATTAGTGTTGTAAATCGTTATGCACTTCTCACGGGTGATTGTACCCGAATCACCAAAGTCAGTGCAAGAACAGGCGTACAATGCACAGAGTGGGAATAACAGAAGCAACATTCACCTGATTAGAAGTCAGTCTTAGATCAAAATGACATTGAAGCTGTTATTTTTAGGTAGAAAAGTTACATAATGTAGCTTTTAAGAGAAATCTACTTAATGCATATGTCAGATGTGAGCAAAGAGTGATTTCCCCTCCTCAGATAGTTTAGCTCACATCTCGAGATCCCTCAGATTTTCCTTGCAACCCTTCTGAGGGTAGCTACTGGCTTATGGGATGCAAACTTCAAACTTTTTATGTTGATATTAACGTACAGAGTCCTCTGCACATTAAGTATAAGGCCTGATTGATCAGTAAGATCCTGGGCACACTTGCAAGAAAGAAGATCATAACGTTAATATCTCATTAGACACATTCCACATGTACAGAGCTGTTTTCTACTGGTAATACACAGCTTGATGTGTTTTTGGATGTTGAATGAGATGGACTGCCTGGGAGCTGCTTCAAAGAGGAGTGTGTGGGAATCCAAACAGAGGCAGATGAACTCCTCACAGCTCTGTTAGCCAAATAAGATCTTTCTGGTGGTGTGGGCGGGTTTGTTTTTCTCTGAGTTCTTGGTTTTTATCTTGCTAAAGTAGCATGGAATGATCAGGGTAGGTGTAACGGTTGTTGATGAACATGAAAATGTTTTCGGTTGTGTGTTTTGGGCTATCTCTGACATTTTTAACACACTGTAAGTCCTATTGTTGTACTGTAAATGTGCATGCTGGCCTCATCAAGCTTTCACGCCTGCAGAAACAATCCATCTATGAACAGCAGGTGGTTTATTTTCTCTATTCCCGAAGACTTATGCATAATTAATTACAGATGAAGAAATGCTTTGTCAGTCTGTAGTCTACCAAGACAGTGATAGTTGGGGTGACTATGTCAGCTGAAGAAATGTATGCAGTGCAGAATGCTTTGGGTCTAGCCTGAGGAAGAGTGACTTCTAGACAGCTGTCCTACTTCATCAGGAGCTCTCTGCATTTCACACCGTCTTCCTAAAACTGATTTGTGAAGTCACAGCTTCTGACAGCAGTATATGTATGGATGAGTTCTGCTGTAGGCCGAGGGAAGGGAAAGGAAAAGGAAACACGAAGGAAAAGATAAAAAAAAAGTCTTGCTGTTAAAGCATGTTAAATATAAAAATAGAGCTTTATGTTTGCAACTGCAAAATAAGTGGCCACCTACAGGGTATTTTCTTCTCTCACAACCACATAAGAAAAGTCACACGAGAGCTACATAATCATATTCATCATATTACTCATGTCAGTAATTTATTGTTCAGGCCTGAACTCCCTCTCACCTGGAAAATTATAGAATGGATTAATCCAAAGGTCTCATTACCTCTGACTTCACCTTTTAAAATGAAAGTTTCAAAATCAGCTTGTGTCATGAGTCATGCATGAAGCAGCCAAACTCACAGCTCATGCCAAAGAATGTCTGCCATCCATACGTGTAGTAATCTTTTCTCATTGTTTATGCCAGCTGTTTACTTGCTTCAAGCAGCCGTGCAGAAACTAACCTGAGAAAATAGGAGGAATTATTGTTTTTGTGAGTTAAAGAGGCAGAGACAAAAACAAGCATGTCATTGTGTGAAGTGACAAAACATCCTGCAGCTAACTAACAACTGAATATTAAGAAATATGAGGTATGTGTGGGTTATTGTGTAATAATGTCTCCCCCTTACGTATCATTTATATTATAGTGATATGTGTGTCTGGGTATCATTTATGAAACTCAGTTATAGTTAAGATTACCTTCATAAATCTCTTTTCTGCAGGTACAACTGTAATTACTCCAGATGATCAACAGGGGGCACTCTTGGCATCTCTTCTTATAAGAAAATTATGTTCTCACACAGGGCAGTTTTCTAATTCAGGCCATTTAAACACATAGATTTACTCTAACTTAAGGCAATGTTACTGCATTGTTATGGTTATATGGATGATAACACTATCAAGAGACTATCAGGAAGAGGTTAGCTCACACTAAACACTAAAAGTCAGGATATCTTAGCTTCTGTTGAATCAATACTGACCATTATTTCCTTGCAAGACTTACAACTTTAGTGCTGGAATATTCCAATAAGTGCTGAATCTTTTCATTTAGATACAATATGGAGGGAACAAGGAGAGAACATAGGACACACTCTGTCATTATTGACAGCCAGTATACAGAGGAAGGGTTTCGATGGGAGGTAACTTTCAAACATGAGAACCAGGATCTCTTGGCTCGGTCACTCACAACAACACTGTAATTCAAGGACTTAACATAGTATGCTAAGAACGAACAACAGCTATTTCATAATATGACCAAGGCTTGTGTGAGATTAAAATGTTCTCCAGGTGTTAGTGAGCCACTTTCAGCTTATGCAGATTTATTTTACTGCTTAAAGAGAGTTCACATACAGCTGGAAAGTTGTCAAAAGGAGCTTTGTCTTGTTTTTATTTTGTTTTTTTTTAAACCAAAGTATCATTCTTTTCGAGCAGACAGAGCAGATTTGTGTCCTTGAGGGACAATACAAGGAATAATATCACAGAAATGGCAAAATAATAGTCTCATCTCTTGTTATTATCTGATCCAGTCTAATATCCCTGTGGAAAATACCTTTGTGAAACTTATATTGTTCTTTTATGTGTCAGAAAGGTGTTGATGCATGTTTTTGTGACCCTTGAGGTCACGGTTCATGGTGTTTTTGTATTGAATTACCTTAAACTGTCAAACTGAAGCACCCTGAAATTCAAAAACACAAACCAAAACTTTATAAGTCCAAACAACAGAGAGGCAGAAGCAGAAAAAAACTTTATTCTTTTGAGGAATTTCTCCATCTCACTTTCAAATCATCTTTTAACATGCAAGAACAAAAGCCTCTTTTATAGCCTAGTATGACACTGATTTAATGTTGCATAAACACACTACACTAACGTCACATTCATTTCACCACGTCTTTGTGTAGATCAGGAAGTTGCAGACGACAACAGTGTGTTGCTATCAACATCATCTTTTCATTTAAAAGTCAAACGGTTCTCTGGTTTTGCTTGTTCTGGGTTCTTTAGCACAGATTTACAGCAGTACTCGGGGGGAATGGATGGACTCGTAACAATGAATTGAAACTTTGTGTGAACAGGGTTTACTTCACACAGGCTACATTGTTGAGTTTGAGCGACACAACTGAGGCATTCATGGGCCACAGCTTGAAGAAGAGCCCCTTAATGAAGTGGCTGTACAGACTAGTGCCTTTCAAGAGTGGGCTCGTGTCATCATGATACTCCCTGAGCCAGTATGGTGGAGTGAATCCCAGTATTTGCTCTTGATTCCCGCGTTACTCGACACAATTAAAATGCAGCCAGACATGCAGACTTTTGCACATTCTTTCTCCCGTTGCATCAGATTGGATTGGAGAGGTGAAAAGAAAAACAGAGAGGTGGTGTTTTTTCTCGTGGCCTCTCTCATTGGCTGTGAGTTGCAGCATTCCTCGAGGCCTTCTACTGCTCATCAACAGGCAGGGACAGGCTCGGCCCTTTCCCATCTGACAGCAACACAGTCGAGCAGGTGCTATACAAACAGCAGGCTGATTTATTCACTTTTAACAAGGGGATTGAAAGCTGGCTCTGCTCTCTCTAACAGTTTCCCCTAAAATATGCAGCCAAGAAATGTCTCCCTGTGCTACAACAAAGAGACCCCCATCAGATGCACCTTTGATCACAGGAAGCATAAAATATGAATGTACTGTCTGTTGTGGGGCCAGGATGAAACACTAAAATGATAAATCAGAAAAAGATGAGACTTTTATTGCTCGTCTCTAGATCAGACATGTTGCACAGTTGCTCACCGGCATTTGGTAGACCCAGCTTCACCATACATGACACATCTCTGTAGTGTTGTTGGAATCATCACACACTTTTAATGACACTGACAAGCAGCTCTTTAACCGAACCACTGAAACATTTTAACACCAATGATAAAAAGAGCTGCTGTGGCTTTTAGAAGTTTATTTCAAGTGCACATAAATAGAAAATGGTACAAAATACTAGTTTTAATGAGTTTTTGTACTGATATCAAACTTCTATACTGTGATTTTCTTTATTTCAATATTCAACAGGTGTCTGAAAGTATAGTCTGTGTGCACGTCTCTCTGCCACAGACAGGTGTTGTTGCTATTTTCTAAAAAATGGTTTACATTTTTCCGAAGTAAAACTGCTCTCTGCGGATGTGGTGAATCAAGCGCCGCAAACAAACGCAAGATCAGCAACAGTGAAGTGCTGTATCTGTATCTGCGTGTGTCAATCACGCTCACCCTGCCCCCACTCAACCCGGTCCTAACAACAGTATAGTGTGTGCGTGTGTTTCTGTGTGTGTGTGTGTGAGTAGCGCCCAAGGCAACAGGGTGGAAACGCAGGCAGGCGGCAAAACGCGTCATCTGGCACGTTTGCTGCACCTTCAGCCTGAAAAATGTCAATATAGCAGCGATGGTAGGCTGTTACCGGATATGCTTTAAAAATAAGAGTATAAAATTCTCTAAAATTGGCTAATATTCAATTATCCTTGCAGTAAACCGTGGTAAAATTTGCCAAGGAGGCTAGTGTTAATGCAGTGTTTTTGCTATAACTTTACTTGACATATTATGCAATAAAACAGGAATTCAGGGTTGTTTAAATCTTTATATAGGCCTGTTATCTAAAATACATACAGAGTTGAACTCATGACACAGTGCTGCAACTCCTGTTATTCAACTCATTGTGTAGTTGCTATTCTCCTATCGATTTAAATGTTCAGTTTTATTTGTCATATGTAGGTTAACACAGATTGCAATACCAGCTGCCAAAGTTAGTGGTGTGGTAACAGTTTAAAATGAACATGAGGTTAAGATTTGTATCAACTTCATGCAAGTTTAACGTATTCCATAAAATTTGTTCTGTGTTGATTTTTTTAGATCTGTTCACGCCTGACTGGTTTAGATTTGGTGACATTGTCACTTAAAAAAAAAAGATAATTGTGACAATGAAAATAAAATTGTTATAGAACAGTGCATTTGTATTTAACTTTTATGGTTCATTTTTTTATTTTTAAAATGTTAGTTTTGGCCCCCGGGCATCTTCACTTTGTCAAATGTGGCCCTCCTTTAAAAAAAAGTTTCGACATGTAGGCTAACATTAAAGGTTTGCCGCCTATTGGGTTTTATTCTGAAAGTCCCGACCGGAAGTTCTTGGATTCTATCGTAAACGGTTGACAGAGGCTCGCGCGCAGGAAAGACTGGCTGGTTAAAGTCCTCCATCTCTTCAAACCACTCCCTTGAGCTGTCGACACAGCCACCCTTCACTTACCGAAGAAACCAGTCCCAAGTGTATTCCGTTAACACGACATAGAACATTTAAAAAGGTCGATATATTTATCGATACTCGTATCTGGGCAAAGTTTTGCCTCTCGGACACCGCTTGAAACTTTTTGAAGTCGGAGCAGCCAGGCGGAGACAGCATGGTGTTAAAATCGGAAGACGGCGTAGGTGAGTGAAGCAGTCGAGAAAAGACGTGTTTTTCTTCGTCTAAATGTCGTTTAAAGGACAGTGTTTAGATGAAAAACACGTTCGTGAGAAGTTTACCAGCAGTCTGAAACTATGAGTTTTGTCGTTTGTGGGTTGTTTTATTTTCAAAGTAAATCTCAGGAAACCAAATGAATGTGTCTGTGGCCTTGTTTACAGTGTTTACTCCATTACTTGCCATTTGTGCCAACACTGTTGTATCTGAGTGAGAGTCAACATGGGGCATATTTTATCAACCAAAAAGAGACACCTGAAAACATAAAAAAACATAAATATAGTCATTAAATATCAAGAAGAGAATTCATAAATACAAATTAATAAAAAAACAACAACTCACTTCATGTTTAAACAGCTCCTTTAGGTTAAAGTTTGTATTATTGACTGTTCATTTATTATCACATTCACCATAATTGAATGTGTCAGTCTGCTGAAAGAAACATCAAACACAAATAAACACATTTGTGTATTTAGATTTTAGCACTGTGGGTGTTATTTCATAACCGCATGTCACGTTACAAATACTTTAATAGCACATTCATGGTCTGGCCCGGTTTTTTGCATCACAGAGAACAACCTCAGTGTCAGCAACAGGTGTGAGAGCCCAGTGTCAGCATGCAAGCAACACACACTGTATTGAGTTTTCTTTATTATTCCTGCCTTTGAATATGTTAAAATCACTATATTATCCCCACTGAAAGCCATATTTCAAACTATAAAAAGACGCTTGTAATGCTTTTATTTTTTTATTGTAACCACAGAGGGTGTTACTATAGACATAAGCGCCCTTTGAAGCTGACTGGAAAGCTTTTGTTGTTGAACGTGATGCCTTCATCTCTTTGGCTTGATTAGGCTGGCAGCATTAATTAGCACCCTTGACTTGCGTCACAATTAATCGCGTTAGAGACCAGTGAACATCTGACTGACTGATCCTGTTATACGCTGCTGCTCCTTTGTTCTGCTGATGGAGAGGGAGAACTTGCACACTCTTTTCTTTTTTAGCCTCAGTGGCCCCCGACTGAGTCTGGCTGGCACGCGGCTGCGTTGTTTTTAAAGGGATGAGAGACGGATTCTCTTCGAGTCCATTTGTCTCTGCCACTTAGAGGTGGGTGGTCTGGGAAGTTAAAGTAGTTGTCACTAATGGTTCCCTAATGAGCGGCGCTGAGAGCTCTAATGGGCCCTCCAGAACAATGTGCCCTGCCTGGCACTAATGCCCGGTGGTTTGATAATCGTCATCCTCTCCCTATAATCATATTTTAGCCATTTTTTTTCTGCATTGGTTGCAGCTTTCCTTTCCACTCAGGCCAGTGTTCATTCCACATAGCTCCTGTAATGCAGTTGTACATGTTTGTACTCTATACTGTGCAGTTGGGTGTTGTCATGTTTGATAGCTCAGCAACACTCAGAAGGCTGCATTGCTGACATTTCTTAGGGTGGTATCACCAGTCAATGAAACCAGTAGTACAATAATGGGCTGTCTACCCGTATTGACAGCATTTTAACCACTGCAACCTGCCACACTTAGATTAGCCTCAGTGGTTCTCAAACGTTTTCTGCCCTTCAGAAGCTGCAAAAAGGCTTATGCCCTCCCAGCCCACATATTTTACAAATCATTAACAATGAGAGTAGAGATAGTGGAAGCAGGTAATACATAAAAAAAGATCCTAGTTGAGTTTTGTTTGCCGACCCAATGAAATCAAACATGCTCGATATGAGAAGTTATGTCAATACTTTCCAAGTGGAAACGAGAGAGTCCTACTAACAAATATTAATACTGACGGTTTAAATCTCACCTCCGGGTCTCTCTGAAGAATCTAGTCAACCTGTATTCTTCATCATTTGTTGTTTTTTTTTTTTTTCTCACTGCGAAGCATTACTGCAGCAAGTTGCACCACAACAGTCTCCATTTTGTTTATCTGCTTCTTCATGAAATCATGTGAAGTGGCGCACTGCTCCATTTGGCACGACGAACTTAATATCCTGTAGTGCGTGATGTGCCATTGTCTTTAATCGTGTGCATGTGCATGTTTGAGATTAGAGAAGAACATCTGTCATCATGTGTGTGTTGCAGCACCATTTCAAAATCAGTGAGGATTTTAAAACTTCTGTAGTCTGTGTCCACCTTAAGCCACAAAGAAATATGAAACATTTTTCTCTCTGAAAGTATGGAGCAGCCGCGATCATACAGCTTTCTCAAAGTCTAAACTTTAGCCAGGACAATTGATTGACAGAACAAAACAATCAATTTCACGACGTCACCTTGCGCTCTGGGTGCTTTCATTTAATCAAATTATCCTAAAAATAATTGACAGATTAAATGTTGATATAGAAGAGCTAGCCTAAACTTACTGCTGTCTCTTGCAGTGTTGCTTGTAAATGTTAACTACATATTGCAACATATTACTGTTGACAGTTATAGCTGATTTGCATTGACGCTGTATTTGCTCTCATAAATTTGTCATCACGCAGGCCTGTGAGGAGCCATATCGTCGTAAACTTTAATGTGTGTATAGGGATGTTGTAGATACGAGGGTGCTGGGCATTTAGCACCTAGGCTTTATTTTAGTCATCATTTACATATCTGTCTCTCACACACATTTTTTTTTTTTCTTCCTTGCACCAGAATCATCTGCATTTGTCTCTCTTCTCTTCCAGCACTGACGTGAGTGTCTTTCAGGTTTCAACACGCCTGGAGTCATTTTCTTTATGCAGGACGAAACTCTGTGATCAGTCCTGTTGATAGGCGCCCAGACATTCAAAATGGCACCCGGCAGGAACTCCACCGTGAGAGTATTTTGAAGGAGTGTGCTGATTTGCCTACCAGACACAGATTTAGTGCAGGTCAGGGTTTGGTTGCACTCTGCTCAGCATTATTTGTGTATAATGTGTTCGGGCTGCAGGATCTATTACATTACATGCTTCGCTCCTGAGTTTCTTATAAGATATCTTGTCGATTTCACAAATCAATGTTTGCGGTAGTTACTAGTTTTATGGTTTTAAAAACACAAAGAATGCGCAGAGAAAGATCTGGCACCATAGAAACGTTGTCAAAGAGGTAAACAATGCATGCAGAGTTGTATAGCTGCTTTGTTCGAGTCATATTGGCTTTTGTGCACTATTCAGACCACAGTCGAGCATGCATGCCATCATGTTGTTACAGAGCTGAAGGATTAGAGTTAGGAAGAAGGAAGAATGGCTGTTACGCTGCCTTTCCCACCGGATGGGTGTTTTTAGCCACAGCTTTCACTCCTCCCCTGAAACGTCTCACAAACAGGAAGCAGAGAGTTTGACAATATGCTTGACATAAAATGACATCCTGCAGTTTGTGCGTGGGCTAGAGCTTTCTACACTGCTTTGCTCCAGAAAAAGAGTCGCAGAGAGAGGAGAAGAAATTATTGGTGATATAAATATGGTGTCTCATTCAGCTTTCCCATCATGTGTTTTCTAGACATTGTGTGTGTTTTACTTGCGAGAGAGGATGTTGATAGTAGGACAGCTCCGATAAGAATCAAGGCCAACGGCATCAGAGGACAAAGGCATGCATTGTGGGTAGAAATAGCACTTCCGCTTTTGAAGGAAAACACTGAGAAGCCTCCACATTGGCCTTTCAAAACAATTAATGTTGATAAATGTCAATAAAACGGAATGAAGATTATTTAAGAAAGCTGATCTTTTGTGTTCATATTGATGTATGTGTGTGTGGATGTTTATGCTGGAGTCGTCTGTATGTTTGCTTTACACCCAAGCTGTGTGTACGGTTGTGAGCCCTAGCTATACGTTCTCCCGCTTCAGTTCCCACCCGGTCACATCCTCCCCCTGGTCCCAGCATTCCTTCACAACAGCCAGCAGACCGACTGTGAACTGTTTTGGGGATGTTAATGTTCGCTCAGTGGCAGAGTCATTTCTTTTTGCGCAGCCAGGATTTTAGTGATTAGGTTATTTTTGTTGTTGGACAGACAAGAAATCCAAAATCTGGGGTGGTTTTAATTGTGTAGTGGTTCCCAATCTGGGGGAAGGGACCCTCCAAAGGGCCTCTAGATAAATCGAATGGAAAGAAGTCTTTTTCATTTTTGTATGTTTTCTTATGAAACACTGATTACTTTTACTATTTAAGGCCTCCAAAATTTCTTTAAGTTGAACGACCTGTGAAGGAGAAATCCCTTGTAGGTTGTGCTGCTCACAACTCATGTAACCTGTAATGGGAGGACATATATGTACTTCTGCTTCCACTCTGTGATTTCCAGCACTTCCCAGAAAAAACTTGATGTAACCCAGAGACAAAAAAAGTGCTTCATCTTGATCTGTAGGGTGTTTTTAAAGGGTAATAATGATACTAGTAGTGACATAATGACAAAGTAAAGAGTAGTTCCTGTCACCGGTCTGTCTCTTGAGAAAAAGGCTCCTCTGCTTCTTAAGAATTTCTTATTGAATTATTATTAGGCGTGGGCCCAACACATTTTTTTTGTGATTCTGAGATCAGTCTCTTCTTCTTTAAGACCTATGCTCGACAGGTAGATTTCCATTGAACGCAGGATATGAATCACCACTTGTCAGCGCCAGGTCAGAACAAACTATGACCCTTCTAACACATGGATCCCATATTGACACGAGTCACGGGAAGCTCTGTCACTGTGGGACTGCAGAGTGCAGCCGGCACAGCAGAGGGCTCCAGGTTGACTCATAAAGATGTGCTAACGTCTGCTCTGTGCTGCACATACACCCGGGGCAAGTGTACACTCATCCAGTAAAATCACACACACACACCCGCTCCACTCGGGACGCGACGAGGAGGAATGCTGGGAATCTTGTGCAATCTTTTGGCATGCCTCATTAGCATTAGGATAATGCTCGTGCACTTAAAAAAAATTGTCTTCAGCACAGACTGTGTTTGTTAAACTGGAGGTGATAATGATAGTGTGACTGGTCGCATGACTTATCAGGAGAGAGGAGACCTGGCTCAACGTGCTGACGCATAAAAACAGCTGTAGCTGGAGTTTATGACTCGTGTCTGTTTGACCGGATATGTCCAAAGAAGAATAAACACTTCCATCCACTATCAAGTTCAGTACTTTTTATGTATCAGGTATTCAGGGTTTGTTATTCACCGTACTGCTATCATTTGAGATCAGATCAGTATTTGTTAAAGTGAACTGTGTCTGTATTTGTCTTAATTCATGACTTAAAGTACAAATCAGTTAAAATATCCCAAATAATTTTCAAATACTTGAGAATATGATCTGAAAATGACAAGCTTTTGCTGTAACCACACCTGAAAGAAGGGGCTTTATATTATTTTTCATATTGCCCAGCCCTGTGTGTGTGAAGAGGAGAAGGTAGAGAAGGGAATGACCACTGGGTGGAGCCTTCATGTTAATGGTAGTGACAGCAAAATAGAGAGAGAGAGAGTAGAGAGAAAGAGAGGGAGAGGAGGGAGCGAGGTAGTGAGTAAGGCTCCTTCCTCAAATGGACTGTGTCAGTGTGCCGTGAGCATGCTGGGAGCTGATAGCGGTGCGGTACAGCTGAGAAAACCCGGCAGTATCTCTCTCCCTGACTGGAGGAGGAGCAGGCTCCTTCTTTCTCCCACTTCACGCCATGTGGACGTCCAGCTCACCCACGTTAAGCCACACGAGCTGACAGAAGAAAGGACTGGGTCATTATTTTTTTAATCGAGGAGGAGAGATAAGGTGGAGTAGAAAAAGAAGAGGAGCTCTCTGGAGAGGAAGACACAAAAACTAAGACTTTTGGACGACTTCTTGCGCAGGTTAGCACTTAAATTTGCTGATGCTCGTGTGTATATTAAATTGATCTTGTGTTGTTTGTGCAGCTTGTCGTCTCTGGTACTCACTTTGGACTTTGGCCAGTTTTCATTGACTCTCTGTTCAACCCTGGTCACACTGTACTGAAGATTAAATCACTTAGGCTGTCCATGAGGGTAAGAAGTCCTGGTGGTTTGACTCTGCTGGGCTGTCCTGTCATTCTCCGGACTGGTTTGTTGTGGTTAAGGCCGGTGAATGGAGCTCCACTGACTGACACTTGAGATGATTGAGCACTGGTGCAGCAGGCCAATGATTGGGCAGTGTGGTGCTGTCAGTTGGAGTGAGGTGTCTTTGTGTCTGTAGAAAAATGTATATTTGTTTTGCTCTCTAGGGCCATATATCTGAGCAATAAAAGTGCATCCAGAGGCAAAAGCTTTATGACCACAGCAACTCGATGGGATAAAAGATGGTTTCAGTGAGCTGGGACGACCAACGAGTGAAGCCAAGGATGCTTAGGCTGTCAGTCCCTGTCCCTGGGCCCTGTTGAGGAATGTCCTGAGAGGCCACTTGCAGACACAAAGGGAGAGCTGTGATCGTCCCACCGCTCTTCCCACTGTCTCTGTGTTCTCCTGCCATTCGCCGTCCCACGCCTCCCCAGCCAAACACAGGGCTCCTTCTCCGGTTATCTCTCCTCTGTAAGTCCGCCTTCGCCTCCTCCTACCCTCAGGCCGGGTCAGGTTGGACGCTCTGTGGCTTTTTGATCCATAACTGGTGGTCCGCTTTTAATCTGTTTTTTTTTGCGTGTGGCAGTTACGGACTTGGAGGTCAGAGTTGAACAAGTTCTTTGGGGTCGGTGCCCAAATTAAAGACTGGCATTCCGTCACAGCCCCTGCTCGGCTTTGTTACAAGCTTTCTGGTTCAGAAGATGAAGGTGTGTGTGTGTGCTTTCAAAAATATATGAGGGAGAATCCCCTTAGGATTTACTGTAATGAGATTCAGTCTCAGATCAGAGATCAGCACATGAGATGTTCACGTTTACAATCACCTTTCCTTATTCTAGCAGCGAACAGCAGAAGGCTTAGAGCCTTTTTAATAGACATCAGTGTACTTCTGTGTGTGTGTGTTGTTGCCGATCCTAGCTCGCATAATCAATTGCTTGTATGTGTGTGTTTTGTGCTGAATGCATTAAACCTAATCATGAAGTAGACTGCTTCTTGTTATCGCTGGCCTTCTTATTGGTTTAGGCTAAGGGTCAATTGATTGGTGCCAGCAGGGATCTTGGGGGTGGAGGGTTCATTTTAGCAAGTTTAACGGAAACTATGTAATGTAAGGACAAAGGCTGCACAGCAGCAACAACAGCCTAAAGGAACAGGGGGAGGGGAGAAGGGCTGGAGAAAATTGATGATCTTGGTTGCATTTTGGAGATACGATGGGCTGGAAACAAAAGGGGGGGGATGATGGAGGAAGAAGAAGGGTAATCAAGCCTAATGGAAAGTGTGTATGGACCAAATGGAGGCTGCTTCTTCTGCAAATATATGGAGGGAAAAAAGCAGTAAACAGATGAAGGACCTTTCTGCCTCCTGTGTCAGTCATCTGCCTCGATCAGTGCGTGCACTTCGTCAAAATGTAATCATGTACAGCCACGTGGCTGCAGAAATGGATGTGTATCTCTTTGCATATTCCCTCAGTCAGCAGATCATAGGCAGCGTGGTGGCGTAAATTCATCGATGTCTCCATCTGCTACTGCGATACACCCAGATTCCTTAATTTAGCATAAATTTCACCCTAAAACAGGTTAGGGCATCCCTGTCCAGTAGCTATGTCACCAGGGGCAGCCGAGGTAAGGAGCTTATTAAGTTAATAAGTTTTTTTTTTTTGTTTTGTTTTGTTTTTTTTGAGTCGTTTTTGTGCTTAGAGGAGCTCCCTAAATTGGGTCACATCTGCAGGGAGGAGGGGGGGATCTGAGGGATCCTACAAGCACTCAGAATTCTAATTTCCTTATTTTCCAAGGAGAGTTCTTCAAGTGATCTGGGTGGAAATGAGACGTCTGCCTCTTATGCCAGGATGGCAATCAGGATGTGTATTAGTGGGCTCCGCCGCTGTGGGAGAGGGAGCTATAATTGGTATCTCCCTTGATGTCACCTCCCCGGCGCTCTCCACTGACCCAGCCCTCTCTAAAAAAAAAACTGCTTCGCCCATGTAGGAACTCTGCAGACAGACTCTTTTAGAACATACACACCAAAATATTGATGTTAAACGAAGATTTAGGTCTCCGATGAAGCATTGAGGTGAGTTAAAAAAGGTGTAAGGCACAAAAGTTCCACAAGAGTTTGCACGGAGTGTTGAAGGAGATGGGGATGCACCAGTTTAAGAGTGGGCACCGTGATCATACTCAAAGGGAACGTATTCAGTGTTTTGAGTCATAAATTTAGGTTAAACAGCATTCAGTAGTAATGAGGGCCATTGCATGGCGGGAAAAAGATTATACTGTCCCAGATCTGGCAAACCTTAACGTAGAGCCATTATCAGCTCTCCAATCGCACCTTTCCAAATTACGTTGTGGCACCTTGGTCCCAGCGATTTATTTATTCAATCCAGTAAATTACTTTATGTATTACTATATTCCTTTCATTATTTGCTTTCTGTTACTGACTTTGGTTAATAATCTCTCAAATTGAAACTGAATAGACATATTAGTAGTGACGTAATGGATTCAGTTTGAATTACGACAGTCTGGATAGTCCCAGTCAGATGGTGTTGGTAGTTGAAACAAAAAACAAGTTGCAGAGCACTGATGCTGTGCCAGGCACAGTAGGGGGACGCACTGTGTCGGGTCCCGGCCGTCAGTGTGTGGGTGTAAGCAAGTGCATGTGACTGCACCCGGGTCTGTGTGCACGCCTCCGTGTGCATGTGATTCTGCTGAATGACTTGTTTTCCAAGCAGCGCGAGTCCCGAAGGAGTGAAGATGTGGGCGGCCCGTGTTTTTGTTTCAGCCTGTGGAAATCACGATATTTCGGCTTGCTCCAGTCAGGTTGCTGTAGGGGCTTCTGAGAGATTCCTGAAATTCAATATAGATGGGGCATATGAGGAGTAGTAAATGTGAACATACCGCATCAGCAAGAGATGATATTCAAGTACCGTTTGTGTTCCTTGCACAGAAAAAGGTACTCTCCCTCGCTCTTTGTTCACCTTGTTTGCCCTGTCTTCTTCTGTCTTCCTCATTTCCTGTTTGTTTCTGATGACAGCCTCTTTTCACTGGCCCTACCAGTGTAGATTTACTGAATGACAGCCAAGCAGCGCTCCCATACGGAAGAGAAACAAGCAGCTCTCAGCATTTTACTTAAGTGGATGGGTTCTCCCCATATCTGCTGTGTTCTGGGAAATGACACCCACTTGGTGCCCATCTCTGGCACATGCATGGGTGGGGCCTTTCCCTTCCGTGATGCGGTTTGATTATTTTGGGAGGAGTCAGGAAAACAGTGACGTGTGCACCTGATTGACCGGTTGGGTGGTGGCAGGGTGGCGCTTTTTAATAACAGGACCTCTGTGTCATCATGCATCTGTCCTGCCGATGGGCTCAGACAGATTTTCTACAAGCTCCTTGTTTGTGCAAGTGAACAGATGATTTCCCTCCTCAAATGATCACGTTCCTTTGCGCCCTCTGTCTCCTCCTCTGTGTTAAATTATAGTCCTTCTGTAACTCTTCTCTCCTGTCAGTCCTTCACTTTGTGGTCCTCCTCTGAGACAGGAATGCTGCGGTTGTGTTGTGTTTGGTCCCGCTGTCTTGTTTTGTGTGGCGTGGTTCCCTTCAGCGTCCGCCAACCGCCCAGCCTGACATCATATTTCCAGGAAGTGGAAGGGACGTCCTGCTTTAATCTCGTCCTCTCTGTTGCTGTTAAACACACAACCTGCTTTGGATTTACTCAACGTGACATTAACTCGGCCAGTCGATCGGGAAATCGGGCTCATTGAACGCAAAGAGACGCATGCATTCTGTTTTGTGGGATCGGTTTTTGTGTGCTTTCTTCCTCAGTATGAGCTGCTCTGGCGGGAAATATCCGAACAAATCAAAGAAAGGTTGTGCGACTGTTTATTTTGTTGTCAGCTCCCTTTGTAGGTGAGAACAGTTGTGCAGAGGTTACCATGGTTTACATTTGCGGCTAGTTCGCCAAGCGAATACTGTAGGCTGTGAGGTATGATATGTGAAAGGTCAACCTCGAGTGGACCGCCGTGCTCCCCCGGCTGTCTGAAAACAAGACAGAAACAGCATGGCTTTGTTTTGGAGCTCCTTAACGGGCCGCTATAAGGCTCTTGTCTTGGACTTCCATTGTCTATTATCCCCGTGTTAAATATTAGCAGACATTCCAGTGAATGTCGTGGCTATTTGCCTCAAGAAGGTAGCATACCTTTTTGTTATTAAAATAAGTGCTCTCCATTATGCAGACTATATTTTCTCTATAGGATGTCTGTTAAATGCTCATTTATTTCCAAATTTTACATTTGGATTAATTCTTTAATTAAATGAGCTGATCGTGAAGCTGTGTATGTTTGTTTATGTGTGTCTCAAAACACAATGAAGCTCATAATTTCTGGATGGCTGGCCTCGTCCCTGCTTTATTGATCGCTGTCACCGTGCCAAATGTTGTTTAGCTTTTGTAACCTTCATTTCACTGACCTTTTACTGCAGGTACACTGCGTGCACCGTTTAGCCACTCACATTTACTCATGAGTTTTACCTCTGCGGTATCTGAGGATTATGTGGAACCGATATTGAATTAACATAATTTCATTTAGGAGAGTGAATGATTGAAGGAAAATGGTCATTGGTGGTATCAGACAGTTGTGGAATGAGAGACCTTGTGTCCTCAGCTTCCACCACTCTTTAACCATTACCTTGTTAACCGTTTGCAGAGATCCACCGTGTCGGCCTTAGCCTCGATGCCCTTTTAACCTTTCGAACCCTGCTGCCGTGGTAATAAGACGAGGAGGAGAGAGGTCACAGGAGGGGGCTTGTGCTTGGCCACTGGGGGAACCAGAGAAAAAGACGCTGAGTGACAGAGATGATCTTGAGCGACTCATGACAATGTCACAGTTCAGGGGGTTTCATACTAAACATCTCTAGTCTCGTGATGTTGGTTGGTTTCTTGCATACAGACAAAGTACAGTCTTTAATTATATTTCACAGGAAGTGATTGGAAATTCCTGTGAGGAGTTTCTTACTTGACTTCCAAGAGTAGACAATGCTGTCAGCTACTTAAAACAACACGTTGTAGCATCCAGTCGAATGAATGAAAGCCAGGACTGATGATCTGTGTTGTTTATTTCATCTCTTGAGTAGCTTAGACCAGCTTCAACAAAGGTCTTCAACAACATCTGTCAACATCGATCAACGTAAATCAACTTAGATCATTGTAAGAGCTGAAGAGGAATTAAAAACACACAGGATAACCCTTTAAAGAAATTAATACATTAGCTTATAAAGTTAGCAAAGTGTTAACTTCAAATTACTTGACACATATCCACAATAAACATACCTTGTGCCACTCTTGACTGGAGTTAAACTAAATTATTTGTTTCTCTGTGTGCGTTACCGTTTTACCGTACTCTTTTACCGTTACCTTTTTCAACAACGTCTGTTCTGTATGCGCTTGGCGCTCCTTCAAAATAAAAGCATTTTCAAAATACAGAAATAACACAAAGTCAGGAAATGTACTGTGAGGTCATTTACACACATTATTATTGTTTGTCTAGTTTCCAGCTGACCTGCTGTATTATATAATAAAAGCAGAAGTATAACATTTATTAGTTTATTTTTCTTAGTACCTACCCTGAGAACAACATTGTTTTAAATTCACTAAAGGAGATCTTTGTTGTTGCAAGTTGGATCACACATTTCTTCAGCAAGTGTAAACAAGTTTTTGTGATCATGGAAAAGGACCAAATCTGCATCCTTTCAAAATGAACTCTTTTTTAATTTATTTTTTTTTAAATATTTTTCTTTTGGCCTTTTTTTAATTGGATAGAGACAGCTGAAGAGAGACAGGAATGTGGGGAGAGAGAGCAGGGAATGACATGTAGCAAAGGGCCACGGGTCGGATTCAAACCCGGGCCGCTACGGAGCTCTTAAATACCAAATAGTTCTAATGCAAAAATAACTTGACCTTCAAATAGAGACTGAAATAAAACAGAGTACAGTGAAAATGCTTCTAGCTCAGTGAAACTGGGATTGTTCTTGAACTGCTGTTATTATTAGAGTGCTGATACTCGTGGTGTCCCTTTATGCTTGGAGTGCAGGTAGGGATTGGGCACACACAGCCACACAAACACAATCATTCGGGACACATTGCTCGCCCCTTAGTCCTTGGCACAGACTAATTATAACAGCCTATAGTGTGAGTGACAGGAGGACTGCCAGCGCTTTGAGACCTGTCACATTTGTGCCAATCTGGCAGCGATGCTTGTGTGCTCCTCGGCTGACCTGAGCTGTTTCATTTAGTCGGACACATTACACACAAAAGTTAGATCCACTTCAAGGCGCACTTAATTTACTATTGGTGAGAGTGTTTGTTTACTGTCTGATCCGCCCCCCTTTCCTGCTATCAGTTCATGGTTGTCATTGAATGTTTTTCATGGCGTACTCTACTTGTCTTGCTGTGGCATTCAATCACCTTCTGATAAGGAGGAAAATTATAGAGTGTATTGTTATTTCTGTGCACTGAGAGACGCCTCGGGATAAATCTGCATAGAAAATGACAAAGTTGCATTTTATTTTGGACACCTCTGTCCTAACTCTTCATTTTCTCTCGCATCTCTCCCCAGTGCCGGACGACCTCACTCCAGAGGAGCAGCAGGAGCTGGAGAATATCCGCCGGCGCAAGCAAGAGCTGCTGGAGGACATTCAGGTAATACTGGAAAGGGATATGCAGACTGTTCATATATACAGTATATAATCAAAAGACACACACACAAACAGACTTATGTGTGACTGCAGAAAATATCCAGCTTTAGCTTATTTGCCATAATTTTCACTTCTTTTGGACAAAGAGTAAGTCAACTGCAACACATTTTTGGGTACTGTGACTTAGATCCAGTTCAACTTCATATCATAATCTTGATGAAATATTGAAGTGATCCACCCTTTAAACTGAGCAGGCTTCAGATTTAGATGCTCAAGAGGCAGGAGGGTCAGGCATATGGCTCACGTCCACTGGCCTCAGACAGAACTGCAACTCCTCAGCTTTTTGATGAAACATTTACCGTCTATCCAGTTGTACACATTTCTCTTTTCCAAGGAGACCTTAAAACACTTGACCCCAAGTGGAATGTGAGGAATTTCCTGCTAAGTGCGCTCCTCCTTAGCAAATTTTATTTATTGGTTAACCGTTTGTGTGCTGTAGATCGCCATTTATGGACACAAGTCATCTAATTGGGTGTTTTTATTAAAATGCAGAGTTTAATGTCACGTAAATATAAAAACAAGACAAGCAAATGATCCTGAATACAGATAAAACAGGATTATGCTCTTATGAGGAATGAGCTCATGCGGCCAGTTGAATATCCCTCATGTACTCTCTGATTTACACAGATTCAAATCAGCTCAGCCGAATTTCCCTAAAGTGGTTTGTTTGATTCCTGTCCATAGCCCACGATAATTTTCTGGGCTGTTGCCTTGACCCTAGAGCACAGCCGATAATCAAACCTGGCTGCTCAGGTCAGATCTGTCATTCAATAACCAGCTCCGTAAGCAAATGACACACAGGGGTGACAGACCATCACGCCCTGACAGAGAGTTGCCCTCAAGATGTCCCAATGGGCAACTTCCGCTGGCCCTGACAGACAGACATTGGAGGCGTGATCCAACAACCTCTCTTTTATGAGTCTGGGCCACCATTGCCGCCCCTCCCCCTCATGTCTATCCACTACTGCTGCCCCCATCCTCTTCTGTCCTCCTCACCTCCTCTGTGGTCTGCACACTGACCCCCTCTCCTTCTCCTCGACTCCCACACCCTCCTCTGCTGGTCCCCTCTCCAACCTACACACGACAATCACCCACTTTTCCTGTATGAGCACAGCCTTTGTTTGTGGAGGCAAGCATGTGAGGAATGTGTTGTGATTGCGCAGGCCTTGAAAACACAGATGTTCCCTTTGTGGTGTGGCTTATAGTGAGATGGTATTTCACATAAAAAAATGATACAGTAACACTGCAGCTGGATATGAATGAAGAGACGCGATGATTGCAACCTTTACTTTAAGTGGTGAGGCCCTTCTGTCTGTGTACTGGACTACAGTCTATTATTCCACACTTTCATCAAGCTGACATCACCCTCTCCATCCTCTACCCTCTGCAGTGCCCTTACTGCGCCAGTCTGGCACCAGCAGGCCTGGCTTCATCGACTAAATCTGCCTCTAAGGCCATTAATCACTAAAACAGCACACAAAATATAATCTCCTTTTACTCTTTCTTACTCCATTTGTATTGAGGTTATCCCCGACTGCTCTCCGCCTAATCACATTGAGAATCAGAGGATTGTTTAGCAGGACACACACACACAAACAAATTTGCTGATATAAAAAGTTATTATCAGTTTTTAGTGTAAGAGAACAGAGGAGAGCCGATTGTGCAGTAGCGTGTGACGAGGTGCTCTCTTTGTTGAGCTGATGGCTCTGATGCGAGTATTTACTGTACGTGATAAAAGGCCACCTGGCTTACAGACTAAACAGAGGTGATTCAGACTGTGCCTTTCCCTCAGCACTGTTTAATACAGCCCTCATGTGTTTCTACGCAAATGCTTTGCATGTTGTTTGTGTTGGGCACGCCCTTCCACATCTCGTGACAGTTTAATATGAACATTTCTACCCTTTCTGCAGCGGCTGAAGGATGAGATAGCAGAAGTGACAAGTGAGATCGAGAACCTGGGCTCCACTGAGGAGAGGTAAGAAAAAGGGACCTGACTTGACCTACCCCCGCACCCTCACTGTTTTTGCCTAAATTGACTTGCCGCTTGCTTTCTATTAACTTAGCAAATGAAGCTGTCAATTATTAATGTTTGATGGCAAAGCTGGACCCATCCCATCACACCAAACACGCCCCCAAATTGGCTTTGCTTTTAAGGCGGTTTAAATGTTTCATCAGGCACGCCCCCATGATGGGAGGCCTCATTGAATAATGCAGTGGGTGTATGTGCAGAAGCAGACAATAGAAGGTCCCAAGGGAGAGAGCGCTCAGGTTTGGTCTACTCAAGTGAATAGGGATCCCATCAGCTACCAAATAATCCTGAAGCACTCCTGAATCTGAAACCCATTAAGGGTTACAGCACCTTCTTGTGATCAAAGTTTTCTGCGATCCATTTATTGAAAAAAGTCCAAGATAGGCTGCGCTGTGTGCCACATGGAGCTTCTGTTCAGTTGAGCGTCGGACTTTGGCCAGACAAAAGCCGAAGGAATGCTGGTGTGAGTGAATCAGTGGGAAGAAGTGGTGACCTCTCACCGGCTGGGGATGGAGATGTAACCATGGTGATGGCGGACACTTGGAGCGCACTTTGACCCCTGAATAACTCGAGGCCTGAGAAATGAGACATTCCCATATGCATGATGTTGAACGCTTCATCAACACTTTGTCATGACAGTTGAGGGGGAGGAAAGGCCGACCTCTGCCAAACAAATGGAAAATGTTAATGGGAAAGATACTTTCAGGAAATGACGTGAATACATTTACACGCACATTTATATACTGACGGACCATCAGTTTGTTGGATTTGTGCGTGGTGTGAATTATGAGTCAAAAATTTAAATGTTTACACAATAGAATGACGATTAAGTTGTTTATCAAACAAGAATGAATCATTCTCGCTTCTCAAACATGAATGTTTTCTGGTTTCCGGAGTCATCTGTGATAGTGAATTCAGTATGTTTATATTTTGGATTAAACAGACAATTTGTAGACATTATCTAGTTTGGGAAATTGTGAGTGGCATTTTTTAAACCATTTTCTGACAACTAACAACGGCCCACGCTCTGATGTTCCAGGAAAAATATGCAGAGGAATAAACAGGTGGCCATGGGCCGAAAGAAATTCAACATGGACCCCAAAAAGGTAAGTGGAAGTAACTGTTGTGATCGTTCAGAAATGTGATTTGTCCAACGTGGGTGTAACGTGGGGCCCTGTCTCTTTCTTAGGGGATCCAGTTCCTGATTGAGAATGACTTGCTGAAGAATACCAGCGATGATATTGCTCAATTCCTCTACAAGGGCGAGGGCCTCAACAAAACAGCCATTGGAGATTACCTCGGGGAGAGGTCAGGATGAAGACTGACTCATTGCTTTTTCCTCTATCTAACCGTTTCCCTTCTCGTGCTTTCTAGCACCCATCCATCCATGTGGTTGATAAAAGCATCAAATAGCAATGGCATATTTTCCGTCTTGCTGTGTTTCCTCTTGGTCAGGCACACGCCCATCCATTCCCAAACACTGTTTATTGGTCCCACATTTAGATCATCCTCTCAAGATGATGTCCATTCTTAACAGCCTCCATCTGTCTTTGATTATCTTACTCATTCATAAGTAACGTGATCAAGAGACTCACAACTCCGGGAATGTTTGAGCCATCCTTCAGACCCCATCCTCAGACCATCACTGTGAAAGTGAACACATAATACAGGAAGTCGTAATGGGCCTGATGTATGGTGTTACATCAGGCCCATTGTAGTGTTACAGTTAGGGTGTGGTCTGGAGATCGAACCAGGCCGTCGATGAATGCTCTCCGTGTGATTTGTTATCAAGCTCTCAAAGTGTTTTTGATTCTGGGAGGAGGGGCCGCAGCAGCGTGGGGACCTCTGGATACGATTGGTCACTCGTCCACTGGGACTGGTAGTGACTGGATATGACTCAGTCCATGAGAGCTCCATAGAAGCTTCCCATGAGCCCACAGGGCAGATCATTTACTCTGAAGGGCATGAAGGTCGCAAATGATGTCATGATCAAGATCAGATGATGAATAAGAGAGAGGAGGAAGGTGGCAATATGCAGCTATCCCACCCCGAGCCGAGTCCTCAGACGTGTTCCTGATGGGGTCTACTCTTCAGCTGCTATGAGCCAACCATTACTTTATATGCATAGTTTAGTCTTAGCCTAAAACTTCAAATTTTTAGATTTGATTGTAGGTACTGATTTTTTTTTTTTAGAGCAAGAACGATTTGCAGTTGAGCTGCATTGTTGGTCATGAAGGCGCCAGGGTTTGACAGAAGAAGAATGCATGTAATAAAGGAGATGATATCTCTGGTTCTTTGGAATTGCTTTTTAATTAAATCCATTGTGCAGCCGATGTTATAGGAGAGCTCTGCTGAATTGTAAGGAGTACCAGTGGAATAATTTTCAAGCAAATATGCCAAACATTTCCTGGTTCCACCCTCTCATAGCAAGGATTTGCTGCTTTTCTTTGTCTTATGTAATAGGAAATCAAATATCTTTGGGTTTTTGACCAAACTAGGAATTAATTTTGGTCTGTATAAATGTCCAATGAGCATTATTCAATATTTTCCAACACTTTATAATCCAAAAAAATCATCCATTCAAAGAAGATTAAAGTAAGTGGTTAGCTGCAGCCCTCATTTTTTTGTATATTAAATTTGACACTCCTGTCATTTTTTTTGTCTTCTGTAGAGATGATTTCAATATCCAAGTCCTCCATGCCTTCGTGGAGCTTCATGAGTTCACAGACCTCAACCTGGTTCAGGCCCTAAGGTAAGACAGCATATCCCCGGGAACTTACATCCTCAGGTTTGCTACATACTCACCAAACTCTTGACTAGATCCTCATAATATAAAGATGCAGCTGTTAATTTCAGTCTTGTGCCTTTAAAAGAGCTCATTTAGTTTTAGAGTCTGAGTTTTTATGAGTCTGTTGCTGACAACTGAGCCGTGTCCCCCTAACAGACAGTTCCTGTGGAGTTTCCGGTTACCGGGAGAAGCTCAGAAAATCGACCGCATGATGGAGGCCTTTGCTCAGCGCTACTGCCAATGCAACCCTGGCGTTTTCCAGTCCACAGGTAGCACCATCATGCCATACAGCAAAGCTTTTGGTGTTGTCACGAAAAGTCAAATATCAGTGAAACAAAGAACAAAAAGACTTCAGTTTATCTTTTGTCTTGATAAAGGATGCAACATTAGTCAGCAGTGTTAATGAATACAGCTACTCCAATCAGATTCCTAATCAAAATAATAATTTAACAAACAAATTTTTAATTTTTAAGGGAATATATTGGATAAACTTTTGTCTTCCTGAAGCTCTTAATTTTCCATCTTACACTGAGATCTAATAGCATGTCGATGGACCTCGTATATAACTGCTTTTTTTAGCAGACACAAAGTCTGCTGAGGTAAACAGTGTCACGAAAGACTGTCTGGCTTTTGGGAAATAATGCCCATAGCAGACAGGCGATTGCCTCTAACATAGATGCAGATGGATGTGAATAATGCATGGAACTTCTCAACAGCCTAACGGGCCAGATAAAGTGCTGCTGCATCAGCCGTGTGCTGGCCACGATGAACACACACACACACACACACACACACACACACACACACACACACACACACACACACACACACACACACACACACACACACACACACACACACACACACACACACACACACACACATACATTAGAGGGCACGTCCTGAAACACACATGCATACTTAGCTGCCTACGCGCAGCCATTCACTCCCACCCACTCTACTCGCTAACGAAGCTTCGCCTATCTGTTCCTCTCTGACGGTGGTCCCTTAAGTGCAGTCCTTTCAGCTCAGCTAATTTACATTTATATTTAAATACTACATTAAACACTGGCAGCAGTTTTATGGGAAACAGCAAGACAGTTTTTGCCATCTCATTAAGCTCATTCCTCTCTTATGGTGTGATCACTCGTGTGTTACAGACACCTGTTACATCCTGTCATTTGCCATCATCATGCTAAACACCAGCCTTCACAACCCCAATGTGAAGGACAAGCCTACCGTGGAACGATTCATCTCCATGAACAGAGGAATCAACGATGGAGGAGACTTACCTGAAGACCTGCTCAGGGTCAGTGCGGCTTTAAAACTCCTCGTGAGTGATTCCTCCTCTGTGTCAACCCTGCTCTGTATTCATGGTTAACTGTCTTTGCTGTAGAATCTGTACGAGAGCATCAAGAACGAGCCTTTCAAAATCCCAGAGGATGACGGCAATGACCTCACACACACTTTCTTCAACCCAGACAGAGAAGGCTGGCTGCTAAAACTGGGTGAGTGACACTGTAAATACACACACACAGTTTTATATTTGGGCACATGATGAACTCTCATCAGCGTGGCTGTGCTGATAGATTTCATGTTATGTGTTTATCGCAGTACAAGGCTGATAATCTACCTCCATAAAGTGATAACCCCCCTTCCCAAGGTTAATAACCTGTGTGTGTACAGTATGTACATGTGTGAGTGTGTTAGGAGCCCATGAGAATTTGTGCATAGCTACGTACACACTCGACCCCGAGACATCTGAAGACGTCTCTGCCTACTTTAATGTATTATGAATGTGGTCTTGAGATCAGACCACCATACGTAGAGGCCTTTTAAATTATTGAAGACCAGTCATATTCATACACTGACATGCACTAATAAGGAGTTTTATAGCTGGTAAATCAAGTTTATGCAAACATACGCGTACTGTATGTACACAAAATTTAGAAATGTTTGATTTTAGATGGTATTTCGTGTCTTGATCAATGTTTTTTGTTTTTTTCTGGGGACATTTTGATCCTCTGGGGAAATCTTATCTTATTCTTATTACCATTGTGGAAACTCCGAGCAGGCCTGAGAACTTTATTAATAATAAAGGGTGTGTCTTGTCTTGACCTTGTTCTAATTTATGACTTTGAACACATGCACACACATCTGTATCATAACAATTGTTTCACAGGATGTCAGCTGGTACTTTTACTGGTCACAGACAAGCAGAATAGCACAAACCCGGACCCCATGGGCTCTTCATCCTCTGTTTCCTCTGAGATCTCTCTCTGTTGTACAGATTCACAATGAATTTAATAAAAAAGCATGAATGTACGTAAGTGAAACTGAATGTTTCAGACACTGTGAATCTTTACAACTGATTACACCAAGGGAGTAAGGAATTCCTCTCTCTCTCCACTTACTCTGAATTGGCAGATTTGAGTAAAAGAATCCAGGTGGAAGGTAAATTACTGGATGTAACAGAATGTGGAGGCGATATTTTAATGTAATGCTTTACAGTAGATCTCCCCCTTGTGGACTGATAGAATAACAGCAGATGTGTGAATCTGTTGGCCCTCATTGGAAAATAAAGTCTTCTGAAATGAAAAATAAAAGCTGTAAAGCAGTGCATCAAAGCCTCCCTGGAACCAGATTAACAGGACTGTGGTGCAATAATTCCTTATCATTTAATTTGATTTTTTTTTGTTTCTTTTCCTCTTCGTTTGTTTGTTTGTTCCCATGATTTTGGCTGTTGTCTTTCCTCAGGAGGTATGTACACCTGCTCTTCCCAAATTGCTAGTCCATCTCTCAGCTCTCAGGTGCTTTTGGTGGTCCGCCATGCTTTTTGTTCTCTTCCTCATTTTTATACGGTCACACAGGGTTTTTATTTTTTTTAATTTTTTTGTCTGTAGTTTTTTAGATTTTAATTTTTGTCTGTCCATTGACTCATTTGAACTTCAGATGTTTGTCTGTTCAGTCTCTCATTGAGCCAGTGGCTTGTCCACACTCTTTTATCTCTGTGGGTGGTTTGCGGGGTTCATTTGCCACCCCGTGGGCTCGGCTCGGGGAGCTGATGCTTTGTGACCACTCTACCGAGCAGTTTGACCCTCTTTTCTCTGTTTGCTGTGGTGGTCACTCTCTTTGATCTCTGTTTAATTTGGAAGCTGCATTATCCCTTTCTTCCATACATCGAGAACAACAAAGGACTTTTCCTTGACTTAAATTGATCATGAACTCATTTACCCATTGGCTAATTGTTTTGTGTCTTTGCACTCTGGTTGCATGGAAAGGGGAATACTGCACCTTTTGAACAATGTGGCTCTCCTCTCTTTATCTTATGCTGTAAATGGATCTGAAGGGTAACAGTGTGGCTGCGGCCCCGTGTGGTGCTGGACTGGACTGGACCAAACTGTGGGAGAGAAGCGTGGGCAGAAGAGTGTGCTTAAAGGGATTCAGGCATGGTTCAAATGATTCATGCTTGCTTAATATATACTTAAAGTGCACATGGTTAGTAGTTTGACTGTGTTTCCTATTAATTACAAAATAAGAGCCCACGTGTAAATATAGCTTTAATTCAAATTCCCAAAGGAGTCATAAAACTATCAACAACTGGACATGACTTAGAAGCAAACCTGTTCCCTCTTAACCTCTACTTGCCCAGCCTCCCACAGTCCCGTCTTGCATGGGTGCCTCCCTCCACTCAGCTCCACTCCAGCCCAGCACCATCCACGCACCAATCTGCAACAATCTTCTGGGACGTCCCGCCTCGTCCCAGACATTCTTGCACGAGGAGGAGGTCATATCTCTGTCTTTCTTGGCGTGACAGGATCTGACATGACTATGAAACCAGTCACAACCTCCAGCCCAACCCAATCAAGTCTCTGGCTGTCAGCCGTGTGATTCTGCCATCGCGTCTGTGTTTTCTGTTTGTCTGCTTTTTTTGTCGCAAACACGCTGACGAGTCAAGATGTGGCGAGGGGCTCTCCATCTCTGCCTGTCGAGTGAAGCGTGTCGATGGCGTCTGTAGATGATAACAAGCATAGACTGATGTGTTTGACCTATCATGATGTGATATGATGGGAGATCATATACAGCGCCAATGCTGTTATATGAAATTACAAGTGTGTTTTACATGTCTGTATATAAACATCTTCAAAGCCTCCTCTATCCTGGTACTGGGTTTCACGATGCAGCTTTTTACTAACGTTGGTGGTGGGATAGCAAAGTCTAGACAAGGCTTAAGTCTTTATGTCATGTTTAGAAAGAAAGCTTACACCCCCCTCCCCACCCCACTCACTGGACACTGCTCAGATACGACTGAAAAGGTACTTAACGAAGCCAACACAGGAAATTCAAGTCTGGGATGCCTGTATAGAGGCCACGCATAGCTCTAGGCACTGCGCTTCCTGCCCCCTCAGTTTGTTGGCATCCCATCCTCCCATAGCAAGACTGCCATCTGCTACTGTGATCAGGTTTCCCCTCACAGGAAGTACGGGTGACAAAAGGAGGTCAGAGATCAGCAACAGATCAGTGAACGGAGAGTTAACCAGCGAGCCCCCACTGGGCGTGAGTGAGAACTTAATCCTCAGTCACTCTTTACTTTCCACATTCACTCCTCATAGAGTCATTAGAGTGCTTTCCACATTTATGACTGTCCTCGAGTAACTTCATTTGGGTGGTAGTTCATTAAGTTCAGTGAGTGCAAAGCACATAGATCTGTATCCTGTCTATCGATCCCAGCTTTTCAGATTTATTCCTCTGAGTCAGCAAGTGAGGACAATTTGCAGTCCCTGATATTAAAATGTAGGTGTGAAAATAGCTAAAAGTCCTCAAATCAATGAATAAAAATCATGTTTATAAAGTTCAAAAGGTAACCAGAAAGCTGAAGGCTATGCACTTGTGGTGATGGTGAGCGCATGGTGCGATGGTGGATCAGGGTGATTAGCGGGATGTTCTGGGTAAAAGGAGTCCTCTGGAGCCGTCATCTGTCTGTCTGCCCATACATCTGTCTGCCTGTCTGCTGCTCCACTCGGCGCTCGTCTCTCTCCCCTTCTCGCCCTCGCTGAGCCTGTCTGACGCTGGCTGTTTTGCTCCACAGGGGGACGAGTTAAAACCTGGAAGAGGAGGTGGTTCATCCTCACAGACAACTGTCTGTACTACTTTGAGTACACCACAGTGAGTACAGCTTAGTTTCTCGCAGTGAAGAAGACTTCCTGTGCAGCGCTCTGTCATTTACATTTTCTGCACTTGTCCAGGACAAAGAGCCAAGAGGAATCATCCCACTGGAGAACCTGAGCATCAAGGAGGTGGAGGATAAGAAGCCTGTAAGTACAGCTCCCTCTGCTGGTTCATTCTATGATTACACCCTACAAACTACATTTTAAGACTGTTTCCAGTGCTGTCCATTTAGAAAATTGACTTGGATTATTTCAGTAGATCCACAGCTTTGACATTTGAGGATTAACTAGATTTAAAAGATGACAGTGTACACATATGGAACAGCACAGCGCCTAAAGTGTATAGTATTTTTAATAAATACAGTTTTGAAATGAGTGTTTACAGCATTATATTTTTTGTTTCTAACCTCCATCTACTTCACTTCTGCAGAACTGCTTTGAGCTTTTCATTCCTGACAACAAAGACCAGGTGATCAAAGCGTGTAAGACCGAGGCTGACGGTCGCGTCGTGGAGGGCAACCACACCTTCTACCGTATCTCTGCACCCACTGCTGAGGAAAAAGACGAATGGATGAACAGCATCAAGTAAATGTTTATTCCCTCACTTCTTAAAGGCATAGTGTGACACACTGTATCAAATCTGTATGATGTGAGGCCCATCGCTGTAGGTCAGGTCTTTTCAAAATGACTGTTCTTTATCTTTATTTGGGGAATGTAAACTGTAGGTATCATGCCGTCAGTTAGCTGTGGCTACATTTTTTATTCCTTTGTTTATATTTTAGAAAAAAGGCTCCATTTTAAGTGTCACCCACTATGTATCGATGGATGTAGGGATCACTGGATTACTAAACGTGCTGATTCTCCGTCTTTTTCTATGATCAGATCAGAGATAATTTTCTCAGATGAAGTCATACTGTGGTTGTTCAGATACTATGAGTCTCTTATTAAGTGCTGCTTAGGCTGAGCATGGCCTCTCAAAATTACATGAAATATTAAACCTCATGGTTGGCGTTGCAAATGTTATTTTTGCAATCTTTTACAATTTGACTTTTATCACGTACACACGAAAATTATAAGTTAAAGGAAAATGCGCCCCACTTACATGCAAATGCACCATGTCCCTGTTACAGTGCCGTGTAATTGCAGCAAAATGGCATATTTATGCCATTATCCTTCTTTCACTGACATTTTCCCCTGCGCCTGTTCCCACAGAGCCGCCATCAGCAGGGACCCCTTTTACGAGATGCTGGCAACCAGGAAGAAGAAGGTGTCGTCCATGAAGAGGCAGTAGAGCTGCTCTTCGCTACCGACGTTGCACTTGACAGAGCAGGGGGGGGTCCGGGGTATCTGCTTTCCCCGCCTGGGCCGGCGCAGAGGCCACGGTTGAGGTCTGCTTCAGATCTCTCCAGGGGATTTCTCTAGAATACATACTAGCTCTGGCTTTGGGACTCTACATGCCAGAAAAAAACAGGAAGCATGCTGGGATTTCTAGATAAGAGTCAGGGTCAAAGCCTCCTCTAACCTCCTGTCTGAATGTCTCTGTTTATCTCTCAGCTTTGTATGTGCTCTCTGTCTATGAGGCCGAACGGGAAATCTTGCTGTGTAACTCAGCAAAATTCCCTCTGAAGATGCTTTAAATAAAATAAAAAAAACACAATTCCCATATACACATATACAACATGCATACACTCATGCAGACCCCCTGTAGCACACATTGTTTAAACTCAACCAAAATGTTCTGAAAGAAAAGTGAAGATCTTTTCTGATGTGCTTTAATATGTTCGGGCAATTTGTGTCTATTTTTACAGCTTCTACCGTCGATTCCTCGAGTCTTTTTTTGTTTGTTTGCTTTTGTAGAGAAAAAAAAAACTGTCTTACAACAGAAACTGCAGGGGTGGGCGGGTGTGAGAGGGAGGGTCTAACTTGCCAACTGTTAGTAATTTTATAGAAAAGAAAAAAAGAAAACTTTTTGGTTTAAAAAAAAAAAAAAAAAGTTGCCACTCAGGAGATTGTTACGATGTTCTGAATCATCCACGTCGACAACGACGTGGATCTCGTTCACAGCATGACAGCCATGTGAGGAATAATAAAAGCCTCATCTGGGCCTCAGACTGAACTGTTTAGTTTTTTTCTTTGTAAATGTGAAGCTGCAGCTTGGGTAGCCGTACTGCTGCACATGAGGGTGCGTGCTTGTCTGGACAGGGTCTCACTGTTCATTTCCTGAAGGTCCCGGAGATGCATCCTGGAGATTGGTGTCTTCGTAAAGGGACGTGTGTTTATCACCCTGGGCTTGTTTTTGAGCTCCCAAGTTGTCTGAAAATTAGATTTGGTGGCCTCCTTTTTTTTTTTTTTTTTTAATTTTCTCTTCCCATACATTTTTGTCTTTGCTCTCACCACCACAAACCACTTTCTATTGCTGTATCATACAAAAAGCAATTTAACTGTTAGCTACTTTTACTGCTGCACAGTGCCTGGCGCTCTAGATGAAATGTGATGAGACAAGCTGCTGGTTAGCGACAGTAATTCACAGAGATTTCTTATCCCAGTCAAACAACATTTAATCTTTATTTCCTGCCTTTAATATTTTGTCTTTGTAAAGGGTTACCTCTTAAACGGTAAAACAAAAAGTCATTTTCAGTCGTCAGACCAACCTCCTTTATCATTGTACAATACTGTGTGCTTCAGGTTGTTTATGTATAAGACGTAATATATGACATATTGTTATAGAGGCTTTAAAGTGGCACAAATAAATGTGTGGTTCATCAAAGCTATACCTGGAAAAGAATGGGTTGTCCCGCGTCTCAGGATCCAAAGTGTGATGTGAAACAAAGCTACTAGTGTATGAGGAATGTACTGCGGTGAAGCAAAAGATGGAGGGGCAGGACGGCTGATTGGTCCTGCTGAGGCAGTGACATGTTGTCAAATAGCAAAAACTGCATTGAGGTACAGTTTTGCAAATGCAGTCCAAGTTGTGCATCAAGCGGTTGTCTTTTCTACTCTTGTCTACAGTCTTCTATTCATCTGTGCCTGCTGGACATTATCCTCACTCCCTGCCTGTTCAGTTTCCTGGTTCTCTTCCTCTCTGCTCACTAATGCTAGGGAAATAAGGAAAAATGCAAAACAATCATAATTCTAGACAGTATTGGTTTATTTATCAAAGTTGTACATACTTAAATGTATAGTGGGTATTTTGTCTTCATTTTTGTTTCTTATTAGTTGTGCCATTTTCTTTTGTTATTCTGTTCAATAATGTTTGATTTGAGGTTTCTCTCATTACCATTTAATCAAGCTGAAATAAAGACGATCCTGTCACAATACTGGCTGTGAGTATCTTTTACACAAGTGCACGTTACAGTAGTAAAACAACGCCAGCAGATGGCAGCATGTGAGAAGGACTGGTGAAGCACACTGCTGCAGGCGAAGAAGTTAAACAAGCATTTTTATGCTGCTGATGAATTTCAGCTGAATTACAGCCTTGCCAAATCAAGCACTAATTAAATTATGGGTTAAGTGAGGCCAACCTGCTGTATGTCCAGAATACTGCTTCCACTTGAGGGTAGCCTTGAAATTGAATCATTCCCTTTAAGCACACAACTTTCCAAGTTTTCATTACTCCAACCACAGTTACCCTCTATTAAAAAAAACAACCTCCTGTTACTGTTTAAATCCAAACTTTATTTACAGCTTCATAACATTTCATATCTTTTCACAAGCTTGCTTTTAAAGTATTTATGGCACAAACGTCGGGGCAGCAGGGAAAGGTCGATATTTACAAGTGAATATGTATCATATTAAATGATGCCTGGAAAAGCAATCAATAGAAATGACTTTTTCTCAATGGAACGGGCATGCAGGAAACAGCAGGGCATGTTTGTAGTTATCAGCATGAAGACTAAAATACAACGTGTGCACGCATCTTTGGGTTTTTGTTAATGCCTGCTGAGCTCCACTCATATTTTGAGTTGCATGAAACAACTTCATGAAAAAGAAAATAACCTGAATTTCACCTTGTTCAGAATTGTGACTCATCCTGCAGTACTACCATGGAAAGGAGTAAATACTTCACTGAATAATACACAAACCCTTGTTTCAATATTACTATGAGGATGAGGAATAGAATGGAGTTGGCAAAAAAAGTCTCCTGTGTTTTGACTTGAATGCTGTTTGAGCAATGCTCAATCCAATTTCATATTTTCTATTAAATGATGAGCTGTCTGCACAAACACAAATCAGCTTCTCGGCCTTTTATATGTGACAGAGGAAACTGCAGTTTGGGTGAACATTTCAGCCACAAAAGCACAAGTTACAACAATAAATGCTAAATTGTACTGACACATACAGTACATTAAGTTAGACTTGCAGAGCCCCATGGGTCATGCTGAGCAGCTAGTAGATAAAGTAAGACCTAGAAAAGTTCTGTCTTTAAAGACTTCTGTATAGTTTATTCAGGTTTAGATGTGTTTATCTGAGCAGCAACAGGCAAAAACATCAGGGAGAATTACTTTGAAAAGCCTTTTGATCTAAGAAAGATTAAAATCTGTTTGTGTTTTTTTCCCCCAAACCAAATTATACTGAAATTTAAGGCTAAATGAATAGATGCTTATTTGTATGATATTTTCCTCTTGGACACCGCCTGCAGCAGTTTTTTTGGGGGAACATGGGTACAAATTATGAAACAACTTGTTCCAGATGTGCACTGAAAATACACAATAGCAAGACGTTTGCAAAACAAGATTCCTGCTTTGCATCTGTGCATTCTAATATTATATGAACAGAGCTTTGTTTGAGGAAAAAGTGGATGGTTAAATTGCCTGTAATCATTTTTTTTTTTGCACAACTGCAGTCAAATATCATTTTGCATCAGTGCTGTAAAACAGGATGATAATGACGTTTTTGAGAATTACAGAGCAGGGCCAAGGAGGTGACCGTGACTGATGGGAAATGAGAGGCACGTTGCCACAGCAAGAGAAAAAAAAAAAAAAAAAAAAAAAAAAGCTGAGAAAAAAAGTTTGAGAATGTGTGGTGGTGGTGAAGCAGCAGCAGCAGCAGCAGCAGCAGTGGCAGGGAAGTCTTTGTTTTTCACTGTTTGCGCTGTTCTTCACTTCTCGTATTTCTCACTGCAGCGTGGATGTGCTCAGGGACATGAAAAGACAGTGTACTCGTACGTCTTTTCTGCGAGGTTGAGGTTTATGTGTGTGTGTGTGAGAAGGGGGAACGTGATACACTGTACAGTAGGAGGGGAGGTTTCATCACTCCTCACTCAAAATGAATTAGGAGGGAACAATAGAGCAGGGTGCACGTACTGCACAGGAGATCCTTAGAACAAACTGTACCCAGACTGCTTTATCAAGGTCAAATGTTCTCCTGAAAAACACAATATGAAGCGACACAGCTCACTACCTGACCTCACTGCCCTGAAACACACCAGACCACGCCACTCAGTCATGCTGTCATGTCAGGCCCCGCTTGGTGAATTCACTTCTCTGTGGTTATGCTGATGAAGTGGGAAAGGCCTCGGTCTGCAGCAGCTCTCATAGGCCAGGCAGCGGGATCCTCCGTCTCCTCCAGTAAGTGGAGACATGTGAGACCAGTCGGGCTTCAATTAGGCCCAGACTGTTTCCCAGAAGCGCTGGAGGCCTCCCCCTGCCTCTCAGCCCACCGCGGTGGGAGAAGGGTGCACCCCACGGTGTCCGGACCTGACCTCAACTGGCATGAGAAGGGCCCTTTCTCGTACGGGCTCATGCAGGCAGAAGAATGTTACACACAGACAGGCGTGCAGACACAAATGCAACACGGCCTGGTGGGCATTTTTCTCGCTAACCAGTTCACAGCTGGATAGAATTAGATTCAACAGGTTTCTTGGTATTCAGTTTTGCGACATTCTTTGAAGAAAAGCCATCAATCATGTAAATCATCACCGTTCTTTGACAATAACAAAAATAATTGCTGTCAAAAGCGCTACGGAGGACAGCATTCCATCAGACCTCCTGTAACACTTCCATCCTGTTTATGCAAAAATAGAAAAAAAACATCACACACAGACAGACTGGAGCCAGGTGCTCATGCTCAAAAATCTTTTAAGATACTTTGTTTTAGGTGCATATACACTTCAGGTGCTGTGTTGACATGCATTGTTGCTTTACTGGAAGAATAAATCCTGCTCAGATCACTTCAGGAATCTCCTGCTCTGCTAAGGGACACTGCATTCATCCTCGGGGCAGGATTTCTGAGAAAGGGAGTTATAAAACAGCCACAACAAAGTCTTCCCCCCACCCACCTCCTTCCACTATCTCTCTCCTTATATCTCTCTCACACACACACTCTCTGACACACGCATATAAAAATGCAGTTACTTTATAGTGTCAGTGTTTGTTGAGAGCGGGGTTAAAACAGTGATAGTGAAAAGCAGTAAAAAAAAAAGTTTGACTACTGTTGTGTGCAGAGAGTAAAACACTGCCGGGATATGGAATATATGATTTACTGATTCAGTTCAAAGTATTTTCCCACAAACATGCAGTTGTGAAAGTTTGAAAATTGCCCACAATACAAAATCCTGCAAAACATCTAATTAAAACTAGCTAGAGCAGGCGAGAAAATAAAGATCTCAGGCCTCACTTTAGTTTTTACTTGAAAGAACGCGACTGTATCTTATATCTAAACATTAAAATGGTACAGCTGCTGTTTGCACGTTCATTTTTAGTGAACTTTAGGCCTGTGTTTGAAATGAGACATCCGTAATCTCTCTTCACAATTTTCCTTAAAGCTATTAGCCAAGGCTACTTTCCGTAACTGCTGCAGTTCATCTTGATAAAATGGTAATCTGAGGTCCAATTTGCAGGTGACATAGTGATCTACATACAGCAGTGTGGAAATAAACAAATAAAGGATGTAAACAAACAGGTTCTAGGTTCAGTGCTTGACAGAAACAGGAGCATGTTGGGATTTATGATCCAGCCATAAACAATAGACGCTTATGTGTAGCTAATAAAAGGTACTTTAATGATCCAACGGATAGACAGTAAACTGACTGCAGTTACTGGCATTCTTGGATTACAACTGAGAAGTGATGCAGCCATCTTAACTTTAAATCTAAGTATTTGTTCCTGAATGTAATCAGTTCAAGGTATTGGATTTGACTGAATAAGAATCGAGTTGTGAGATAGACGCTGTCTGAGTGCCACATCAATTAGATTTACTGGAAAAGAAGAATCAACTTTTTTTTCTTTTCCATGTGTACAATATTTTTGGTAGTGAACTTGCTGATGCAGGGCCTTCAGAATAACTGTGTGAACAAGACAGAAGGTTGTTTGTCCCAGCGGGAAAATGGTATTGTGGGATTTTTCTGCACATTCATTGAACTGTGGGTGGCTCTCATTCTGGGAAACTGTAGTTTTTCTAATGCGGTGTGAAAAGAAGCACTTTTTTTTTTTTCTCCGTTGGGTTGTTACGATTTATCTCATGCCTTAATGGAGTGTCCTGTTGTACTATCTCATGTTGACTGCAGCTTAATAATTACAGGCATGCAAGCATTGCAGAAATCTCAGATGAGAACTGCTGGAAGCTGGATAAGCTGGAGCGATTTCTGGAACAGGCAGATTGTTTGTTTACATACAGGTCGAAAGGGTGGTACAGACTGTACAAGGATTTCTGGCTAAAAACCGGGAAGAAGACGGAATAGGAGGTCGTGGTTTGGAGCACCTCCAGAAGAATTTCCTGTCTACAGGGAGTGCCCAGCTACAAGGGGACAAAAGGAAATTCCTTGGATATATAGAGAGAGAGACGCCTGCAGTGCTCCTTTCTGATTCAGGACAAGCTTACTGCAGCACTTTTTTAGTATCATTATTATTGTGATTAATGCCTTGGGAAGATAATGAAAAGCTGCTGCATTTGAGGGTCAGAGTAAAAAATGGTCCCATTGAGCTCCTGCATGTGAAGCGTGCAATCAGGATACATATCTGAAATATGTAGGAGGGGCCGTGGAGACAGGAACTCCCTCTGTTAGGCCTCTCGGGGGTCACTAAGTTGATGTTTGCAGAGGTCACAAACCACAACCCTGCACTAAAGTGTAGGAGTTTCACATCTACACTGAAAGGCCAAGAGAGAAAAAAAATTGAATTATTGAAGCAAACGAAGAGAACAGAGCTGTGAAAGAGAAGAAGTGCATATTCATTGTTGCAGCTGCAATTTTATTTGAGGCCATCAAAAAGGCAGGAAACAGATGATTGCTGAGCAGATGAAAGAGTGCTCCTGTAACTCACTCTAGCAGAACTCTGAACAGGAACACACCTGCACCAGGAACAATAGGCTCTATTCAACGCTCCCAATGACTTGTAGTCAGTTTATAGTCCCCTGATATGACTTCATTGTGTCTGCCATGAAGACATTTCGTGCAAGGTCATCGAAGGCCCAGTCATACACACATATGGAGTCATTTACTGATTGAGGGAATAGCTTGGATCAAAGCTTTCCTCTGGGTGACTGATGCATCCCGGGTAGCATGCTCAAACATCTGTGACTGAGTCAAGCCTGTTAGACAATGTGGGGTATGAGGGAAAACTTATCATTAAGGGAAAATTTCCAATCAAGATTTTGCTCCTCTAGAATTACGGGACATCTTCCAGGTAAATCCCATTGAAATGTCCCTGTCCTCTGCCTAGCACATATCACATACCTCTATCCTCACTCTTATCTGAACCGTAACCACAAAACTGGTGTGTGGACATTGCACGTACACACCATCCATCCGGAAATGTCAGACTTACTGGCACAGCTCGGGATCAAGTTACTACGACTGTGTTCTAGAGGAAGTGTACGTGTCTGTGTTTGCATGTGTTCACGAGTGTGGCAGATAATTATTGTTACCGTATTTGCATGTGCATATTGTATGCGTGCACGTGCATGAGGGTGCTCTGTGCACAGACAATTCTGATGTAAGTTATACGTAGTCTTGCTTGAGCACATTTAAACAAGGTGTTCTCAGTTAACAGCATCTCCCAGCCAACCTGCTATTATAGTGTAGACAGATTTATTACCATCTACCCAATGACATCAGCCAGCTATTTCTGGGATTTGTGGGAATCAAAGTCCATTTTGAAGATCCCGATTATGTCATTGGCTCCCTTTGTCTCCAAGCATTTGATACTGATAAACGGATGGTGGCGGCAGTGGCAGGCGGGCTGAGATAGGCAGCCAGCATCAGATCAATCATATTATCTGCCACGATGCAATCTGACTGTTTGAGGCAGCAGTTGATCATGATCTGGACACTGGCCATTTTGGAGAAGGGGGGTGGATGTGGCAAATGTGTATTCTCCAGATGCGGCTCGTACCATCACGGTGGTATGACCTCACATACTTATTTCAGTCGGAAAATGCAGAGATCAAAGAGGTGCAGATTGTAAGCCTGCACGTGATGGTTTCCTTCAGGGTGTTAATTACTTTTTCCTCTTGTTTGCACATGACTCATACACTGTTAAATATATGAAAAGAGTAGTTTAACCTTTTGGGAAACATTTTGTATTCGCTTTCTTGCCAAGAGTTAGATGAGAAGATTGGTAACACTCTCATGGTCGTACAGTAAATATCAAGATACAGCTTGCAGCTGATTAGCTTAACTTAGCTTTGCACAGAGAGTGGAAACAGTGGGCAACTGCTAGCCTAGCTCTGTCCAATGGTAGCAACAACAACAGTAGCTGTTTTACTGTTTCTAAGTCAGCATTATTTTGTTCTTACACTTCATTTTCTGTAACGATTAGACAAACAATACAAAATGTGTTCATTAGTAAGTTTTAGAGGTGCTGGGAGGTTACATTTGAACAGAGCCAGGCTAACTGTTTCCTAGTGTTTCCAGTCTTTACGCTAACCAGCTACATATTTCCTGGACAGGCATGGGTGTGGTATTCTCATTGAACTCGCGGCAAGAAAACGAAAACGCTTATTTCCCAAAAACGTGAAACAATTTCTCCCAAAGTCAACGAAGTCAAAGCTTATTTCATCAATTTTTGGACACTCGTATGGCATAAAAGTGAAGAACGTGATGCGGATCAGCTGACGTACACACTACAATATCACACGTTTGAACTTCAACTTTCCAGTAAATGTTAAGGTGCCATGTGCTAAGCAACCACATCTGGCGCAATGCAGCTAGCAGTGGAAAATAATGACACACTGGATGCCGGGCACTGATGACGTTTGTGACATTCACTTCTTTCTTTAACGTCTTCCTCAACACCATGACTGAGCAGTTAAACTGACCGATTCACACGTGTGTGCATTTCCTGTATTCATTTTCACAAGCACTACATGTCAAAATAGTCACTGCCACACTGTGTCAGTAATATGTGATTTGGAAAGAAAGGGTTTTGAAATTCCAGTACTGGTCTTTCAGAATTTAGTCTTGTGATATCTGTCTCAATAATCGCCCCGGCTGAAGCTTCCAGCTCACTGTCACATACCTAAAATGTTGGCAACCAACCCATGTGCTCTTCCACTCGTAACTTATTACAACAGCGCTCAATAGCGCTCGTACTGTCTCATTGGTTTATGCCAGGAAAATTAAAGCAAAGGAAAAAAAGTTTATCACAGCTCTCCTGTTGTCACACTTAAAGCCCACCTCCTTTCTGCCTTTTGTTAACCTTGAGAATAGCAGAATTGGCACTGTCCCCGTCAATGGGCCACAGTGTGGTGCTATGTAAATATTGGAGGAGTGGCTGGAGTTGAAAGGTTTGCTGGTCATTTGCTGGCAGGGCCAACGTCAAGCAATGCCAGAAAGTACGTCATGAAATCAGGAATCAAATAATTTATTCATTCTTAGCAACCTGATAGGACAGTGTTAAAAAAAGCTTCACAGCTGTTGTGACATAGATGTTACTTGTGTATACCATTACTTTTCAGATTAATATTTCACTCTCTAAACATACAATCAGCTTACAACATACAATTTAAATCACACAAACACTATGTTAAATAATTCAAATGAGCTTCACTTAGTCGAGCTACAACAATAAAGTGCTGCTTATATATTAACACATACATTAATAAAAATAATGATCCGATGATATAATAATATAAAACTGTTAGAAATCCTTCTGCACGAGTACTTTTACGTGTGTTTTGTGTCTGTAATGCCTATACTTTATCTTGTGCTGTTGCTACTTTTTTGATCTATGCATTAGATGGAAAATAAGAATTAATATCAAAAGGTTGTATGAAGCCTAAGGTAAAGAGGTCACACACTTCACAAGATCGTTTGGCATTGTATATTGTATATATCATTGTGGATAATTTTGAGGGTGTGAAAGGTACAAGTTAATAGCTTTGTGTTCTGCTTTTAGAGCTCTTCCCAGAAGGCAGCTGTGACAGTCACCCTCGGCTATAAATAGACTTGCACGAAGCAGCAAATGCCCAGCATGTTTACTGCCAACATTCATTCCTTTACAGAAGTACCAACATTCTGTTTTGAAGTAGTCTGCTAATGGATAAAAAGAAACTTCCCTGTCTTGTGCAGAAGGGTGGAGACTGTTTTTATCAGCCCTGCAGACAGTAGAGTGCACTTTTAGTACTTTGCATTGATATATAAAAATAATATAACATAAGTAAGACCTCAACTTTTCTGCTGGTTAATTAACTCAGAAATAAATGCAAAGTCTGATTTTGTGTGAGGTTTCATATCAGTTATTTAATTTCCTTTCAAGTTTTTTCTTAATTATATTTTATTTTGCTTTTGTTCCTTTAATTGCCACAGCTGACAGCAGTGCTCACATGGTGAGTTCACTTCCCTCTAAAGGCTGAAACAAATAATAATACTGTGTTCTTCCCTGTAAATTTACAGTAATGCTCTTTGGAAGTGTTGTGTAATCAATGTGAAAACAAGCATCTCTGATTCTCCTGAACAAAATGTTCTTTCGTAAATTGCTGGCATCACTCTACATACCTCACGGGAGGACTAGTTTAAAATGTTTCTAGTTGACGCAAAACAAAAATATACGTTTTATATCAATGCCAAAAAAGGACATTCAAGTTTGTGACTACTTTTTAAAGACTGAATTGTGAAAAAACAGTTAGGGGGTTTTGTGACTTTGTAGTCCCATTCTCAGCTGTGGCGGTCACGCATGACACTTAACTCAAAGAATCACACAAAGAATGACATTGACAGCAAAAACAGGCAGAGCGAGTGAGAGAGAGACAGTTACCAGGAAATTTCTACTGGATGACTGGTAATAACACAGAAGTGGCCTTGCTTAACCAACAAGGAAGTTTTACAGTAATACAACAGAGAAATGAAATGCTACATAGCGGGCAACAAAGTTGCATTAAAATAAGGGACACAGGTAGAGGCAGGAAGTGAAGCTACTGTACATGATAACGAAACAGAGTTAACAGGAATTAGATATATTGATTTACCGGGAACCTTCCAGCATATCAGTCACAGTTCCACAGCAACTTACTGGATTTGAATCACACAGTATACATCTCACACGCCTACAAGGCTTCAATAAGTTGAATTTTTAGATTTTAAACTCAATCCCTCATTCAATACATGGCATTTGCTTATGTTGTTGATTCAGCCTAAATTCAGGGCTCACTGTATTCAGCTGTACAAACAATAAGCGGCTCCATTGTAATTGCCAACGCCACAAATAATTTCATCGAACTAGCAAAACATGCAGAGCTTTTAAAAGATCCCCCTGTTCAGTGAAATTCTGCTCGACCCAGCTGCTCCAAAATATTTTGTCGAATAACATTTTTCTACCTTTCACCCCTCTTTCCAGTCGAGAGGGCCGCTTTTTTCCCCCTTGTATCCAGCGGGTTTACGGGAACCATGAGCTAGAGTAAATTTCTGAGTCAGTGTGGGAAAACCTAAACAGCTGCTTTTTCCACTAAACAGTGGTTTAGACCAACAAGCTATCATGCAAGGCTTTGTCTCATCCACTAAATCAGGGATGAATTCATTGACATTGCTTGTGAACTGAAATCGCTTTCAGTGTCACGTTTGGGAGGCTAATTCAGCTGAGCCTGGATACCCATTTAGAAACACAAGAAAACATGGAAAAAGGGAGGTTTGGGGTTTTCTATTTAGATTCTGTAAACCTACTGGAGATAAAAGACACACACTCACAGACATGCATAGCCTACGGAGCCAAATTTGTCATTTGCCAAACCTCACACCAGGAGCCTCAGACGCTTGGCCGGAGTCCTGCAGCGTGTGCTACAGCAACAGAGTAGAAAGCTGTCTTAGCTTCAGGTCACTTGGTTCGTCAGCCGCCTCGACTGACCGACCATCTGAGGGTTGACCTTAAGTAAGCACTGTGTGGTTTAGTTTATTTTGTTTTTTTTTTCTTTACAAGCCTTGACGTCTGGGGGCACTTACAGGTTCTTCCTTGCTGCACTTCTATTCCACTCTATCAAAAGAGTAATTGACTTAGGAAATTACAGTAAACATGATAAAAAGCCAAGTCAGCATGCTGTAGACTAATGATGTGCATAGTGGTTTCCATGGAGACATGGGGAGTTAAAACATAGTGTGGGGGTTTCTCCCTCCCAGCTTCAGTCAACTTACTGCGTCTTTTCCCCTCCATTGACTATCATCATGGTCCCCGGGGAGACTCTGGATGCTAAATACATGCCTCATGATGATGACACAGTGGATTTTCTGGAAACAAATAGAGTGTTGCGAGGCTATCCTAGGGACCCCCTCCCCCCTTCGCCCTGTATCCTGCCGATAGTCTGAATCAGACAACACCTGACTCACCTCTGTGGACACAGCTGGCTTTTACCAAAACTCATCAGGCTCTTTGGCGTCAGTTCGTTTTACAGCCAAGCCCATCCCTGTGTCCAGCTCCCAGCCGAGGTTTGGTTAAACTAACACCAAAACAGACAAATCTGTATTTTAATCGCCAGTCTGTGCTGAGAAGTGTCAGAGCATCTAATGTTCAGGTTGTTACTGACAGACCGTCTGCTGATGAGTAAAATAATGAGTTACTTGAAGGGAGGGGAAGCTTGACATGACACCACCGCCTGGAATCAGTCTATAATACAATACCCACCTTAGGCTAGTGCTCATAGCTGAGTCAGCAGGGAGGAAGCTGATGTGGATGGTATGACCACTCCATCAGTCACAGACATGTTGCTAAAGATTGATCTTTCTTTAACATGATTTTCTGAAGTCACACTTCCGTCATACAGCCTAATGCTATTATGCAAATTATTAAAGAGGAATGACAAAAATAGGACTTAGGGTTTAGGTCAGGAGGACTGTTGGGCAGCTCCAGATTCAGAAATGGTGAACTGTGCCAAAAAAACTATCCATTAATAGTACTTTTTAAACTTTTTAACTTCTATCTGTACTTTTTTTAGTAAAATCTCTTTTTTGTAGGGTGATTATACTCACTATGTAATTATTAAACAAATGTTTATAACACATTATAATGTAGTTGTAAGCAGATATGACATTTTAAGTGTTTATTAACACGCAACATTTGGCAACAATTAAAACTCCTCCTATGACGATGTCATTACAAGTGTGTTTTACTATATTGTTAACCTGTTTGTACACCAGCCTCCACTTTGTGTCAACTCAGGTTGACAAATTAACTCATATTTGCTTATAAATACATAACAGTATAGTCTGTTTTATTAGGTGTTTATACACTTTTGGTGGCAGATTTTATTCACATAGTTTGGGCTGGGAAATAAAGTTTGCACTGTTTTAAGTAGAAGAGTATGTTTGGTGTCTTTTGAGCATGTGTGCTGGGTGATATGCAGTTAGACACAATAAATAACATAAACTAATATCAAAGCACACATTAGCATATTTAATGACATGTTAACAAAGTGCCTTTAGAGAGGGACCTACCCGGTTTAAATAAGGAACTTGAGAATAATCATATGCTAATTAACACTGCAGGGAAAGACTGATATAAAATTTTAACCGTTAGTAATAAATAATAACCTGTTGCCCTTGGTTACAAGCTGTTGCTTTTGGGAAATAAAGTCTTAGTTTACTGTTAAGTTCCCAAAAATCTGCATTGGCGCCCTCTATATGGGGAACTGGTGCTCAGCATGTGAGCTACCATTACTTTGAATTTCTCAGAAACCGACAGCACACACTGAATCATTACCTCACACTAATGCGGAACTGTTGCAGAAAAAAAGGAAAAGAACATGTGATCAGATATAATAGATTTGATTATCTTGTTCTATAGCTGTTTGTTTGTTCGTTTTTAAATTCATATCCATATTTCAAACGTTTATAAAACAGTAAACAGAGTTTGGTTACCAAAGGTACATAAGTACTGCTTGGAACTCCTCCTTAACTTCATTTTGGAGGAACAGCGGGGGGAGGGCACTTCTCATAGCAGGAATCCTTTAAAAAAAAATAAATAAATACATGCTTCCTGTCAATCTACCAAGAGAGAGAGGAGCTTTACTGGAAAGAGGAGGCGGAGTCACCTCGTTCTTATAAGCCCTCTACTCCTCCTACTGCTACGTTAGTAACTCACACAGCGCTCCACGGGCAGCTCACAGGCTGCAAACACACCGACAAAAAGTGTTTAACAAGTCTGAACTTTGTTGCCAAAGAAACATCATCCTGACAGACAAACTGCTGGGCAACTTTGAATAACTGTCTACTTGGATTTATTTTTAAAACAAGCGAGTTTGGAGGAACATTTAAAGGTGAGGATCTGTCTTTTTTTTAATTTATTTATTACAATACTTATTATTTATGTATAAGCAGGATTTAAAAATAGATAAATAATGTTTGTGTTTGTTTAAATGAGGGTTAATGAAGCCAGTTATGTGTGTAAATTGCGCAATCAGGATTACGATGTCCTTACTGGAACTGGCCGCGGTGGTGAGTCCCGGGGGCAGATTACACAAAAAGTTTCCCCGAAATGGCTGGAAGTTAAATGGAAGCATTTTTAGTTAAACGCTCTGTTGAAACCACAACTCATCTCAAATAGAGGAGAGGAGTCAAAGTTTTTTTTTGTTTTTTTTTGTTTCTAGATGATTAAAAAGTCATGGGGCTCTGGGACAATTTCCCAATCATCACCAGAGATGTTTAAAGGCATGATGTACAGGGCCTCCACATCTGGAAAAATAGTTTCCAGTAGAGCTGCAGGAGTTGAAGAGAATTACATTAGACTTCAAAATGGATAAAACAGATCTTAGTTGTTATTGTGTGTCAAGTTTAAATTTGTATTTTAATGTATCATGAGCTCAAACTCTCTTCTCTTATCTCTCCAGGTGTTCATTTCCAGACAGACCAACCTCCTCAACAACCCTTTGAACCTCAGTTTCATCACCACCTCTTCTTCCCTTGTCTGTGTGGCGCCCAGTGCTCCCCCAGGCTGCTTAAAGAGCGGGCACAGCGCCATGGTAACTCACAGCAAGTTTGACAACGCAATGAGCAGCAGCCTCTTGGACTCCAACATGCGGCTGCCTCACCGTTACAAGACTTTCACCTCCAAGACGCAGTACCAGATGGTCATCGGGACGCTCCACAAGCTCCAGGAAAGTGGCTTCTACTGGGGTGCCATCACAGGGAAGGAGGCCAATGCCATGCTGGCAGCCGAAGCCACTGGCACGTTCCTGATCAGGGACAGCTCCGACAAACGGCACCTGTTTGCCCTCAGTGTCAAGACGGCGTCTGGCACCAAGAACCTGCGCATCCAATGTGACACATCCTCTTTTTATCTGCAGACAGACCCTAAGAATATTCAGTCTGTTCCCCACTTTGACTGCGTCCTCAAGCTGATCCATTACTACATGTCTCAGAGCAAAGGGAACTCTCGCAGTGGGAGTATCTACTACATTTACTCTGGAGGGGAGAAGATCCCACTGGAGCTCATCAAACCTCTCTCCTGCAGCTTATCCACCTTGCAGCACTTGTGCAGGAAAACAGTCAATGGACATTTGGACATTTCTTCTAGCAGAGACCAACTTCCTCATCCTCTTAAGGAGTTCCTTCAGGAGTATGATGCCCCTATCTAGAGGTGTTGGACTGACGCTCTTGAAGGGGCAAAGACTTGAGAGTGCTGGAAAGAAACCGGGTGGTTTCAGTACAGCTACGTTCGACGATATGCGCTGTGTCTGAGGAGTTACAATAAAGCAGAGCAAGAGTGTCATGTGTACTGACAAGATGTGTTCTCACGGCAAAGTGGGCCTCCTAAGGTCCAGGAAGAGGCACTGGATTAGGGACTGATCCACAAAGAGGGCACTGCTGTAATCTGGTGGTGTGAAAGAGCGATAACCTCTGCTGATGACGTACAACTTACTGAAAACTGTAGTGAGGCTCACAGTCAGCTGTCTACAGTCTGATGACACACAGGTTCCCTCTGCTGCTAACCAATGTGCTGCGAGGCTGTCGAGCACACACACATCAGCCTCCTTGGATGATGCATCCAGCCAGCATCCTGGGATCTCTGACCAAGTCTACGCTGGAAATTCAGAGACAATGGAAACTTAGAGTACAAATGAGTGGACACTGATGGCCTTCTGGGTGTATGTTTTGTACCAGCCATGATGTGAAAATGGCTCAACTTTAAAAAAAAAAAAAAAAAAAAAAAGAAGCAAAAAAGAAAATCTGAATCTTATTAGAGACCAGAAATTGTTGAAAGAAGACATGTTCCTGATATTTTGTGTAGAAGAAGGGTTTATGCCAAACTTGCCTGAACTAGACAACAGTTCGTTGGAACACCAACATGACTGAAACCTAGCGGATCTTACTTGAGAGAATAGTCACATTTTTATAAGGCTTCAGTGGTGAGAAAATACACACCAAAAGATGTGGTAGTTTTTGTGACACAGACAGGACCACCATTGCTTCCAAATGAATGTATTGAATAATGGTATCTGTTTTTTCCTGATAAGGAGAAGTGTCCAAATGTATCTTATTTTCATGAGTTTACATGAGTGAAGGTGAAATCTGCTGTCTTTTATAAAGATGTACTTTTTGCCAGCCAACCACTGGCTACGGATGCTTGAAGATATTTGAGAAGTTTGACGAAGCAGGCAGACTGATACAACTTTGCACTTATTTATATTTGTATGGTGACATTTCATTAATTTATAATAAAATAGCACTATTTTTCTATGAAATGAGATCTCAGTGTTTGATTTGTTTGATGACGACTGAAACTTTATTTCCACAGGCACAGTTTTGGGGTTTTATGACTAATAGTAAAACACCACATTACAACACACATGGATCTTTACGCTAAGGTTGCTTAGCATTGCATTTGGTTACAGAGTTTGGGCGACCAGTTCACAGTTTTTCATGATTTCCTCTTAAATCACCTTCTGCCTCAAACCCAGATAGGTAACCACAGCTCTTTTAGAGATACATTGAACTCAACCTTATCATCAAAACCTTATCAATTCATCAAGAGCTTTGAAGTTTCTATTTTAAAGATTAGTTTCCTAGAACTGAGAAAAATAATGTGTCATTCTCTCTGAGCTGATAACTTCTTCCTCCGTCAAAAAGCAGCTGCTTCAGACAAAATACACCAGAAGTGTAAATTAGCAATCCAGTCTTCTGAAGAAGTTGTAACCTTTTGTTCTTTTGTGACTCACTGGATTCTTTGGAGCTTGTGGCGTGACCCAACATGCTCTCACATGCACAAACATAATGATACAGCAGTTTGCTTATAACATGTACACAGATTCTCAGAAATGTCCCCCGCCCTGTACACAAACATGCATTCAGGTAAAAAAGGAAATTTGTATGTGTATGTCAACACTTCAGTATGTCAACACTTAAGCACATAGGAGTTCAAAAACTAGGTGTATTGACTGAATACCTTATCTTACTTTATCAAGTGAACAAGTTGAGAGCTGCCAACATTCTGCAACATGCCCTTAAGTTTAACAACAGTAGGTCTGACATGCTGCCACTTCACCTGCACCCACGCAGTCTGATTCAGCGTACAGAAAGTACCACAAAATAAAATACCAAAGAATACCACAGGACTGTATTTAAAGCGGAGTACCAGCAGACATATACGAGTCAGTTCCCCTCCAGCCAGCTGAATTAAATCAGTTTACTTCTGCAGCCTAAATTATTGCTGGGATTATTTTTAGAACAACACATCCTGTGCTCCATGGCCCCCTTCCTTTGTAAAAAAAAAAAGCTTCCTGGTTTTTATCTGCATGTTTGTGCTTTCATTTCATATTTCAAAAGAAAATCCCCCTCCTCAGGCCTTTCTTTGTCAAATGTTATCTAAAAGGAAAACATTTAATTTGGAAATTTATTGAATCCTAATGTTGCGCTTGGGGTCCCAGAGAGCCTAGGGACTCTTCCCAACAGAAATTTATGCATCACTTCTGTAAAACATAGTTAAATACGATGGATTTTCACATCTTCTGTAAGTGTGATCGGTCTTGACGGTGCTTTTTCACAACATCCCCAAATCCAAAATTTGTCTGCTTGGATTTTTGTTGGTCTTACAGTTCGTTCATAAGAGGTCACACGGGGAGTTTGACCTCTCTGCAGTCATTATGTAGCATAACATACTGTAGTGCATTTTCACCTGTCGTGATGGCGTGACACCTTGTGAGTCTGTGTATGTGTCATCATGATGTCCTGGAGACACTGCAGCTGTAATGGGAACAACCACAGAGGCATTTTTAAGTACACTAGCACATGTTTATGTCTGTCTGTCTGTCCGTCTGTCTGTCTGTCTGTGGAAAGATAGGATAGTGTCATAGTGTCAAGCTGCAGTCACGCTGTAAGATCACAATGAAGGCCGATTTTGAAGATAGGTGAGGTTGACTGTGAGTACTGGGTACTCATGGGTCCTGGCAAAAAATGAACATATATTTGTCCATGCAGACCTCATATAACACAGAAAACATTAAATTATTGACTTATTGTATGCTATTTGTGTATATCACCAATTGTAGCAAAGACAAGGATTATCATTTAAATACTTTTCTACATTTTGGGATTTAAGGGAGTCAGAAAAGAAAAAATATATTTGATGAAACAAATTTGAACAAAACCTAATGAGTATGATTTCCACAATGACTGATTATCCCAGATGTAGTGTATTTATTACAACTCCCGTGAAAACACAGATCTCCCATGTCTGCACTGTACATAACATTAAGAGAGCCAGGGGCACATGCATGTTTACTGCAAACTGCTAAAATGATGGATGAACGGGAATCTGCAATAACCTCCACATCCAACATAATTACGGGAACAAGCTTCAGCTCTACCTGCTTCCACAGCACTTTACTGTTTCCTCACTCGACCAATGGGGCTCAGAGAGAGATAAAGGGTCTCTGAGGTGATTTGTGCTGTGTGAGCTGTCTTTTTTTTCTTCTCAGTAATGTCTGAGTATCAGACCAACATTGTTCTTTTAATCTGCACATTCTGAGGCTCCTTATCAATAAGCCTGTAAAAATCCTTTGTCTACTTCAAATTAAACAATTACAGGATTTGTGAAACACTTTGAGTCACTCTTTAATAAGGCGGGTGCAGGGTGAAGCTGAAAGTTCAGTTGAATCCACCCTTCGCCTGTGTTGATACCAAATATGTGCAGAGAGCTTAAATTAAACCCTTATCATATTACCCTCCTTTCCCAGTAAACCTGAGCTCTGTGTATACACCAAACACAAGTGAATGAAGCGCAAATAAATGGGAACTTGCAGGAAGATGTGCATATATTATATCATGGATGTTTTATACAGCTATCTACACACAGTTAATGAATAGTGCTCTGCTGCAGAGCTCAACAGAAATTCTCTGGTAGTCCCCTGTCATGTGATTCTAGAGAACAAGCACTAAAAGAATCAGAGAGCTGCTTATATAAACCATAAATATGTCATGTCAATGTAGCTACACCCACAGCCAGTCACAACATCTAAGGCAACCATTACAAACCAAACCATTATAGCTCCTACATCAGGTTTTTCTGAGGAAGTATGCGGGTGTCACTCACAGCTGTTCTCAAACCTGTCGCCCAGTTGGCACAAAACAGAGAACTGATAAAAGTGGAAGGGTAATATTTAGCCCAAACTTTCCATCTTCTCAACATAAAACTTATCTAAAAACTGTTTAGGTTTATTATAATGACTATAAATATAACATATGAGCTTATGTTTTAGTGTTTTATTGTAAACAAAACATCAATCTGATCAAGAAGGCTGGCTCTGTGCTGGGGACTCTGCTCTGGAGCCCCTGCAGCTGGTTGTGGAAAAAAGGATGCTCCACAAATTGCTCAGTATTATGGACAACAACTCCCATCCACTACATGACCTCCTGCTTAAACAACAGAGCAGTTTCAGCAGCAGTTCCACCTGCCATAACTTTGTTAATTACTCCCTCTGTGCAGAGAGAGGAGACTCGTTCTGGAACAGTTCATCTATGTATGTATGTATGTATGTATGTATGTATCTATCTATCTATCTATCTATCTATCTATCTATCTATCTATCTATCCATCTATAAAAGTATTGCTTGTGTCAAAAACAAAGCTTTTTGGCTGCTATGTGCTTTAATAACCCCTTTAATCGGTTACTCCTTATCACAATATTGGCTTGACTTTTTTCCTTTTTGGATCAATTTTCAAACTGTTGAGAATTGAAACCTGGACTGTATAACAATGAGACAATTTTGGAGACTGACTTATTGTTTGATTTATTGACCAGGGAAATCCATTCACGTAGGCCTCATAGTTGCACATAAGATTTTGTGGACTTTAGTATTTCCAGTTTGACGTCACAGTCTGTTGAAGTGTACAGTTCTGCAGAAGTGAAACACTTCAGAATGAAGAATGATCACACAAATGTAATCAGACCCACAAGTGAAATGAGTAGTGTCTGCTCTAATTCAGTTATGCTTGTTTTTGAAATGTTGATGTATGTGGGATGTGTCAAACACTGTTTCTAATGAGATACACAGACAAAAAAAAGTGCCCTTGATATACCAGTGAATTTAATCAGATTGCAGATCTGATTAAATTTGCTGGTGACAGGCAAAAATATCTGGCTGTGGAGTTCCTTAAAACTAGTGCTATAAAACACTGTGAGACCTTAAACTAAAAACTTGTAGAAAATTCAATTAGATATTTTATATTTTATATTCAAAACAATTCCAGCTACATTAAAATTGTCAAATTTACATTGACGCAGGTTTTTGCAGTGCTTCAATGATATTTTGCAGGATGCCTCATGGGAGTTGAAGTTGAGTCATTCAGAGAAAAGACCCAGACATGCAGGTACCCTTGAGCAAGGCACCGTACCCCCCAACATCTGCTCCCCGGGCGCTGCGAATCACTGCCCACCGCTCCAGTCTGTGTGCGTTAGGCATCTGCCACTGTGTGTGTGATCCTGTGCATGTGCATGTGTGTTCCGACAGATGCCAACTGGATGGGTTAAACGCGGAAGAATAATTTCACATGTACAATGTGATTAATAAAGTTTATAAAAAGAAAAAAAAGAAAAAAAAAGTCACTTATTCTGGCTCATTTGCCAAACTACGCAAGTTCCAAACAAGTTGTCCTTTATGAACAGGTACAACAACATCCAGAGATAAGTTAATCATGAGCACAATCTGCACAAACAAGCTAGCAGGCTTTTTTCACAGTAGACAGGAGACTCCGTTCTACTCAGTTGTCCCAGTAAGCAATGACAGTGAGCCAGCAGGCCAGGATTTGTGACATGAACTAAGTTCACGAGTTGACCGATGCATTTGTAGCATTAGCATGTGATAGAGCTAATGCTGTCTGTTCAACAGCAGCAGAAATTAACTTTTGGTTTTTGACGGTCCACACTGAATTCATGCCCCACAGTTTCTCCCTTTGATATAGATTTATATAAAGCAGTGGTGGAAATGTATTCAGATTCTTTACTTAAGTAAAAGTGCCGCAAAAAGTGCCTTCTCTTTACTTTACTTAAATAAAAAATATGTAAGTATTATCAGCAAAACTCACTTACAAAAGTAAACGTGCCCCTGTCGGTGTAATGTGTATCTTGTTGGTTGGTTAATCTACAGCAGTACATCAGAGCTGTCCTTTGGGAACCGCTTGTCTCTGGAAAAGACAACTTTTCATGTGAAAAGCCGTCCTGCTTTATCTTTGTGATGATGTGTTTTCCAGCTAATGCAAGTAGGTTTTTAAATAGTTCATTTATCTTAAGAAGTAGGAGAATTTTCCCCACCCATTTATGAATCTCCAGTTAAGCTGGAAATACTAGTTTTCACTGGACAAGAAGAGTATGAAAAGTTGTGATCTAAAACTGTCAGACAAATCTAGTGCAGTAAAAAGTACAGTAAGTACAGTAAATGTCAAAACTCAGTGAATATGGAGTTACTGGCAGTTACAGGAAGGGAGGAACTACTGTTTAAAGTTTAAAATTATAGTTCTCTAAGGAACTTCACTCAGCTAATTTCAACAAAATGAAGCACACTTTGCTGCATTGCATGTTGCTAAAGTAGGACATGTTATTTTTAGTTTTTTAGGTGATCATCGCTAATATTCTCTTATAATAACTCTCAGATTGAGATTTTCTTTATCAAAAAGTAATAGATGAATAGCAAAAGTGTGCAATGTGCATTAAACTAAAATACTGTAAGCATTTATTATCATGCTGTGTTCATAAAGGTACTCTTGAAAGTCACCTATTATATACTTTGCATGGGGGAAAGCCTTTATCTCACATCTGTAGGTGCATCTGGTCATTTCACCTCATTTGGTCCCTTTGACCTCCGGACGTGCGTTAACAGCAAGCTGACAGCCGCGTTTGGAGAAACAGCAAAAGCCCGATTCCCGCTCGTCTTTCCAGTCCCTCAGTGTGTTTACAATTCCACAACTCCTGGTTGCCATGGACTCATTGTCAATGAGCTCCAGATGCCAGATATCAGAGCCAACCAGGGAACAGCAGTGAGTCACCATGAGCCCGCAAGTCCCACCCACTGAGACTCTTCTACGGGCACGCTCCTCCTGTTCCTCTTCCAGGCCTCCAGATTTACTGTTAGCGCTCCACTCCTCTATGCTCTACTCTGCAGCTTGGCTACAATACTATAAATCTACACTTCCATCTTCACAGTATTGTTAGCAACTGAATCCTCTGCCACAGGTCTCTGTGTTATATCCCTGCTCTGCTTTGCTTCAGGTCGAGGGTTTCCAAGCAGAGATGAGAAAAAAAAAAAAAAAAACAGATGAAGCAGGAATATGACGGAATGCTACAAAATTAGGCTTTACTGCTCACGGGATTCTGCATGAGCACTTCTGGCAGTTCTCAAAGTGACCTTGGCTATTTTAGTCTCTAGTGTACTTAACAGATGCCAGATTACAAGGAAGCAATACACAAAAGTTTAAATAATATTAGGCTTGTGCAAAAAGTTTAATTCCACTAGACCAACTTTCCACCTGTGTCTTTATATGAATAAACTTTGGATTATAGCTTAAGTAACTATGGTTGCAGATGCACTGTGAACTGTTAGCCTTAACCCCTAACCCTAACCATGTAAGTCGTCGGACATTGTGCTCAAACTTTATTAGTGAGGTTGTAGTTAGTCGTGGTGTTTAACTGGCCTGTTTCTAACAATCTTCCCCCCTCATGCAGTGGCCAAAACATTAGAAACACCTCTGAATATAATTCAGCCCAGTTCGACGTAGCTGCAAACTACAACTTCAATAATAAACATGTAGTTGGAATAATACCTCTCTGACAGTGTCAATAAAAAGTGAGCATTGTTATCTGTGTAAAGGCGGAATTAGATTTTACAGTACCTAATGAACTAGCCACTGAGTGCACATGTACAGTATATTATATATTTTTAGTTTTTATATTTTTCAGTTGAGGATGGAATCAATGCTTTGAGTCATCGCAGTGTTACTCCTACTATAGCTCCTACTGTAGTGTGAAAACCAGCCTACAGTTTTACTGGAAACCAGTCATGCACAGTACCTACAGGCCTCTTTGAAATATTCACATTTTCTTGGTAATTTAATTTGTGTTACACAATTTGTCACATTTGTAGTAAAAATGCTACTTTGAGTCACACTGGAGCTACAATTAGGCCATGTCATAGTGTGGCTCCAAACACCTACACAGGGTGCTAACAATAGCTGGCAGGTGATAGATTCAGCACATTATAGCTGTATGCTAGTGCACAGGTGCAATGGTGAATTGAAAAAAGAGTGGTGCGTGGTCAAATAAGGCTGTCTGCTTTGCTTTCATTCAATAGAAGTCATGAAGTTACTGAAATATTGCTAGTTCAGGTAAATCACCAATAGTTTTTCTTTCTTTTCCGCATTTTCTGAAACCAACTTACAGTTTCAGTGAGGAGTGCTTGTAATTGTGAAGCATGTACTAAATGTAAACAATGTCAGCTGAAGAGAAATCCCTCCCGTGCTGCCGGGAAACACCCTCTGAGTCACTGCTGCAAAAATCAGCCTGGTATAGTAGACAGGCCTGGTATGAAATGACGTACTTCTGCTAGATGGTTATTGCCCATGATACTTCAATACAATGCGCAAACACAGCCTACATTAGTTACAATACAGGGCGTCCATACACGACAGTGTATTACTAGCTGAAGGAAAAATGTAATCAGTCATCAAATAACACAGAACAGATAGTGTGCAAGGCCTTTAACAAGCTTGTTGCTGTGCACCGTTCTGGAGACACCCTGACTCACTTCCTGATCATCTTATCTGAGTGGAAAACACTTCAAACAATAAACATTTGTTCACCATCTTTGGTGATTGTACATTCATGCTAATAAACAGCAATACTGTTTGCTGCAAGAATACTAGCCTTTTGAATTATAAAACTTCTGCATTATTAACATTTTCTTTTAATTCACATGGGGTTTTTTTTTTGTTTTTTTTATCAGACAACAGTGTTTGTTGACAAAAGGATTGAACAGTTTGTTCCAAAAAATGATTTATGCTTTGTTGTGACACGTTTTGTCCTGTACACACACCGTGTCTTTTATTGGAACAGGGTGTATCTCTGTCACGTCAGGAAGTTCACTCTGGGTTGTCCTGTGATGTAATTGGTGAATGTGGCATGCTTACGCTGATACTCTGCTCATTCATTGTGCAAGTTGTCGCCATGGGAACCAAATAATGCAGACTTTGTATGGATTTGTACATCCATACATTGTTCACAAATGGGACTTAACAGTACTTTTATAATGTTTGAGGAGAGACGTTTTAATTTTGTGTTCTTTATTCAGTGAGTAACAACGTTTGTGCCCACATTGGCAGAAGCCGTGCATACAGACATACAAATATAAAATGCTTACTTCTTCTTGTGAACTCACATAGTTTGGCAAGAGTACCCAACAACTTTTCCCCAGAAGTTCTTAAGTATTTCACTAATACGTGAAGGATTTATACTTTTTCAACACCTTCAATAAAGTTACCCATCAAAAAATAAAAATAAAAAACACACACGCAGACAGGCAATAACCGTCTACACCACCACCCCTCCCAGAGAATACCTCCCGCAGCTGTCTGCATCGTATCAAACAGAAAGTAACAGCTGGTAGACACAATCACCACACCGGGCGTGACTTGTAGTTCCTCAGAAATTTCTTCTGAGTTAGACTTTTTATAGACGCTGTTGAGGCACATAATAGATAAAGAGATAAACTGAGTTCTCCTTTATTTCTCTGTTGCGTAGTAAGTACGTATGACATGCAGACTTGCACTTTCTTGCCATTCCATAAAACAGAGTCATTCATTACACAACGCATAGTACACTAGAGTGCAAACAAAAGAAGATATCACCGAACATATCATTGTCACAATTGGGAATAGTATGATTTCTATTGTTCTTTTTGTCAAATCCCATGAAAAGAACAAAACCAACGATGACTTTAACCCACTAACATGTTTGTTGTAGCCAGATAGCTGACTTGTTAGTTTACGAACTCTTTTGTTACACAGAACTATCTGTGAAGTCATAATTGGAAACCGTTAGGGGATTTTCATAAATACTTGGCAGGGGATTCGCTGAACCATCAAACTTCAACCAATCAACCAGCCATAAAAAGTAGTCAAACTCTTTCTGAAGGCAAACATTGAACAATGCCTGGAGCGCATGCTGTAGCTGCTCGTAGTTCCTCATTAGACGCTGATTAGTCCAAACCACTGTGTATGGACACAAACACATAGCTTAAACCCTGGTATGATCTAATGATTTTTGTGAGTTGCATCCAGCTTTCTCGCAACGCTTTGCTCTCCTGCTGTTGTGTATACCAAACCTGCAGCTGAAAATAGTTCCCAACTATTCATACCTGTTTGTATAATGTCTTAATGTCTTATCTTGCCTTATCCTTTGATGTCCTCCTTTGCCATATTTTGTCGTCAGATTTCAAAATTTTATCTTGTGTCTTTTTGTTTATTTATTTTTTTTAATCTCTCTGACTCAGTCTGCCAGCTGTTGAGATGTTTTACCAGCAAACAAAACGTTTTCCAAAGAGCAAGGGATGAGCAGTAAATTCTTGCAAGTCAATGCCTGGAAACCATCTGGCAGAATGTTGTCATGTTCATGCTGAAAATGATAAAATGACTGGACTGAATACTGGCATGCTTCAAGCACTGATGGTACATAGTAAACATTATCTCTGTATATGGCACGTCATAAAATTAAAGTGATAGCACTGAGTCTTATGTGTGGGAATAAATTTTACACTGAAGAGCACTTCACCTCTTGCATTATCAGGTACTTTTCAGGTTAAGTATAATTTATATAATAATTCTCTGTAAGCAATAAAACCTGAAGGATCTTCAGCGGAGTTGTCCTGTTAAAACTATCTGACCTGTTTAAATTTAAGCAATCAGCTGCAGTTGTCAGATAAAGACAGATGGATGCCTTCAGGTACAATCTCCCACAAGCAGTACTTAAAGCTTTACGCCACTGCAACTATCACAAAACTTATTTTGGTGAAACTGGATCATATTTTATGGAGAAACTTTTCTGGTTTCCCCCCTGATGACCTCTGGATGCTTATCTAAAGGACAGTAAAGTAAACTATGAACTATAGCTGCTGTTAGCTACTCAGTTAACCACACTACCCAGACTGAGAGCTCAGAGTACTGGGAGAGTGTTGGTGCTTACACTGGAAGCACAGGAGGTTTGAACTGCCGGGAAGAGGAGATTTTCAGGCTTGGGACACAGGGGAATGCTGATGGAAAACGGAGCCAATATTGTGCCAGGACTGGAGCCGGGTGAGGAGGCAATGTAACTGGGTTTAGCAGCCTCAGCTCAACATAATGGCAGAGGCGAAGGTGAGGTTGACGGAAAAAGTTAAAAAGAGAAAATGGGAGAGTGTCTGAGCAAGAGGCCACCAGACAAGACTAAATCTGGAACTGACTTTAAGTTGTTAAATAAAAGGCTGCAAGAGTAACATTAGCTGGCTGCTACGTCTTGTGTTGTTGCACCTGCCTTATTACACATGTACAGCTGTATTTCATCTCTGAAACTGGAGCGCCCAGTCTCAAAAATGCCAAATCTTACAGGATATTGTTCCATAATTTCTCACTGAAATCTGTTTTTATTTTTTATTTTTTTTTGTTCCACAAATCAGTGGACAGATTTTTCTGATTGTCCAACGTGTAGGGTGGAAATTAATGTGAGGATGTGTGACCAAACACTGGGATTCAATCATTATAAATAAAAAAATAATAACCCAAAGCCACATTTTCGGATCATGTGTGGATCATAAGCCAGCAGCAGGAGCTTTACTGGAAACCGTCTAATCATTTGACACACAGTTGAGCCATTCAATACATCAAGCCACTTACTTAGTATACAATGACAGCTGTGTATGTGTGTGTGTGCCTGTGTGCATGCGTGTGTGTGTGAAAGAGAAACACAAAGAGAGGACTTGTCAGTATGTGTGCATGACTTCTACATAGTATTGACACTGTATGAGCACATGTGCATTAGGGCTGAACTTTATGATAAGAGAACAAAAAGCTGAAAGCAGAGAGCTCAGTCAGGTGACGTGAACAGGTCTTTCCTGTAACAGAGGTCATCAGGTGACCAGAGATTACCCTGAATACCCTCAAGGCGTGCCGGGATGGTGTGTCAGCAAGGGGAGCAGCCAATTACTGGATGACTTGCAGAAAAAAAAGAAGTGTCATATGAGTACCACACATATTTGATTTTTGTGGCAAGCATATATAATCTTTCTTTATTTATTTTCAGTGTTAGGTGGGTTCCATTTACACACCATCCACCTGTGCAGTTTCTTATATTATTGTATTTTATCCTCTTTTGATTCATTTTATTATTTGTACAAATAAACTTCAACAAACTACCAACTGGTAGGAGACCCCAGGACAGACACAGAACCTGCTGGAGGGGCCCATCGGACCTGGGAGAGCCTCGGGATCTCAGCCTCACTCTTGCTATCTTCACCTTCAGTTTAATATTGAAGCATTAATGTAGAACTGGAAACAAACATCTGCGGCACAGACCTCTGGTTATACTGCCCAGTAAATATAAATTATCTCCCAACCAGTCAGAATTGGGAGTTTTTTGTGGCCATGGTTTAATATGAGAGTATAAAAGCTCATGAAAGCAGGAGAGAAAAAGAACATAAATGCACGGCTGTGATTACTGTGTGTGCCATCTATGTTAACATGCAATATCATGCACATGTTGTACAATCATGCCTCCAGTTCACATGCATAAGAAAGAAAACCTAACAAAACAAAATGTGGAAACAGAGAGGAAGTTGCATTCCATTATAAGCAACAATGGATGTTGCGGGTCACACAGGGCATCCGTTTTAAAGAGAAATCCTTCCCAGCTCTTGCCTGTGTTTACTTATTGGGCAATGCTGTGCTGTAGAGCCAGAATATATTGTAAGAAATGATAAACAAGTGGCTCAACGGTAATACTTTTTGATTTAATATGAAAAATACTCATCTTCTGGAATTCTGCAGCTCATGACCTTTGGTCTTCTGCTTCTTGTTGCATTTCATGTATTCTTTTTTTATCACTTGCACTGTAGGCTGGATGCTAAATTGTGCTTATCACTTCTCTCGAAATTCTTTTTTTAGAGATGATGGTATGCAACTCAAAAGTTTTTCCTGATTATGGGCATGTACACATTTGTGGGACTTTCTGCAGAAAATGTCTGGGAATGTTGAAAATTAGTCACCTTGATTTTTACTCAGAACGCCAGAAAAACTCAGCTTTTTCACACAGTATTACAAGTGGTGTCTTACTTTGGTTACAGTAGAACCATCCACTGATAAATCCCCCTGGTTTTATATCAAAAGAGACAAGAAAAAACAATGTACTGGTGTTGTGTTTCTACTTTTTGGAGAATTCAAAACCAGACTAAGGAATGCTGAGGGGGGAGTATAGGCAGACCCCTGTATATACTCCATTCTCAGTTAAAAATTCCTGTCAGGACATGAAAGATGTCCCAGGAAAAACAAGCAGCTGCCATGGAGATGTCCGCTATAGACACTCAGATCTCTCACGTCACAGGAAACCGCATGGCATGGAGAGTGCTCCAGAAACAGCTCCTGCCACTTCCATGGAAACGCAGCACAGCGAGAAGGGGAACAATCCGATACTGTACACTGCTCAATGTGTCCCAGCAGGCCTCAGGCAGCCCACCCACCGACTCCAAAACATGTCCCGCCGCACGCTGACTCTCACAACACAACAAACCTCAACCTCAAATGTCGCTGCCATGATAATAAAGGCCACTATTATGGGCTAACTGTCGTGAAGAGGAAATAGAACTTTTTAGTATTTTTGCCTTTTTCTTGATGGGAAAATCCACAACTATAAATGCTGCTTTTTATTGCCATAAAAATGTATTCAGTCATACAAATTTTAACATCATAAGAAGTTTCACTTCACTACTTTTCTCTCTGTACATACGTGAAAAGGAGTTTCATCTGTCATTTATTATAAATGCAGCTGAAGCAGAGATTAATAGCAAAATAATTTAGCAGCACTTCAGGGAATATGCCCTGATTACATGAAGTAAAAGTACAGACTATAGTGCATGTACTGCATGTTAATTCAGTGTGAAGCATGCTGACAGGGTGAAGAGGTTCAGTTTCCAATTAAACTTTACAAGGAGGTGCTTGATTTAAGCCGCTTTGAACACTGATGCCTGGGTGCATTGCTTCAAGTAAATGGGATTTTGGCACACTACTGTGGCAAGGGTCTATTAAGAATGGTGGTAGCCACTACAAACACCCAGTCTGTGGCACTTTTTGTGGCACTTGTACAATGTGAGAAAATGGTTTTGCAAGCGATAATAAAAAAAAAGCTTTCTTGTAATAAAAACATTCATGCACACAAGATTGATGAGTAAAAGAAACCCACAACAGTTTTCATTTTTGTTGAAACATGTTAATGGAAACGCTTAGCTAGACATGAACATATCACAGAATCCAGCATTAATCTTGTCAGGTGTCTGCACAGGTTCAGTGTTTAAATGCAATGGGACAGGGTGTGCTTTTATGCCACTGGCTATATTAACAACCGAGCCTCGTTTAAACATGACTGTATAATGTAATATTAAATCTACCCAGGTGCAGGTTTCATTGTGAGATTAACTGAAAGGACAAATGTCTCTCGGCATGCGATCATTTTAGAAATAATCACTTGCTCTTATTTTTCTCCAAAGGCTGCACAAGCTACCAGTACAGCACAGACCTAACAGCTGAGGTGGAATGAGATATTTGCAGCATGACTGTGCTCATGTTGGGTGTAAGCTTCCAAGAATTTGGCCTGTTCTGGAGGGGAAAGTGGGCCTCATATTAAAGTAAACATATAGGAGTGAGGTGTATTTCTGAACAGAGGGAGGGCTAAGAATATGCGCATGTATTTTAAGTTGTGTGATGTACATTAACAGAGGAGAGATCAGATGTGAACTCTCCTCTCAGTAATAATCGCATTTGAACTGGGCTGGAAGCAGAAAGGTCCTACATGGCAAAAGTACAGACTGAACTTAAAAAGTACGTTTTGAATATTTAAACTGTGCTGAATACCATTCCCATGGCTCTGATCGTAAGTAAACACACACTTCAGAAAAATGAGCTCACAGGTCAGTAGAGGACAGGATACACGCAGGCAGACTCATTTTCACTAGCTGACTCACATGTTTAATATATGGAGATTTAGAGGAGGTGGAAACTTGGATTCAACACAATGTCTCTCCCTCTTTATCTCTTTCTTTTTTTACATAACATTTTTCAGTGCAGCGACCATTTTCTGTGTTTATTACATGCCATGGCAGCTTAGGTAACTTCTTAATGATAATGCCCCAGTGTTCCCCATCTTGCCGCTGGTTTGTCTTTGGTGTTGGTGGTTGTTCCAGCTGATTCACCAATATGTCACAAGGATGAAGCGCATAGTCTTCCTGTTTCTAATACAAACAGAACCACTTCTCACTGTGTATTTACCACAATAACATCCAACAGCTTGAGAGTCAGCCAACACAACACAAGTGTGGATTGAGCATGAGGTATGTTTCATAAACAGCTCACTGGGGACACTATTAACAAGGCTTCTTATTTGACTATACTTGGTTGTTTGAGTATTCATCCAACTCTGAGGAAAAAGTCAGCGCATCGAGATATCTCATAAAACCTTTTGAAAGAATAAAAGTGATTATTAGACTCCGTTCCTACAGGTTGAGTCATAAAGTACACACTGTGACTGTAAACAGGGATGGATCACTATTCCCATCATCTGCACACTCACACACGTACTCACACGACATAGACTTACATTCATTTCCTGGAGACAAACCCTAACTTAACCACCGCCCCAAATATCAGGAGCTTTTTCCAAATTGGGGCACACGGTTTGCCCCTATTTAACTGGTATTTAGTTTGAAACACACACACACAGAGACACACATCCTGCCTGGATATGTATCATCTCAAAAAATGCTTCATGTAAGTTCATCTTTATTCCCAAATGTGAGTTCTCTGACCCTCATAACAAAATGTTCTGAGTCACTCATGATCTCTTATGTTTGGGCCTTGGCCGTGATGAATATCCAAGTGGGAAGTGGAACTACAGACAGACTGATACTAATGTGATGAACGCAATACTGGTCAAAACAGGAAAAAAAAAAAAAAAAAAAAAAACATTGCTACACAGTGTATTTGCAGTACATCCCGGCACAAAGATGCTAAAATGTACAGTACACTCTTGCAAAATACCCCTAACTAGAAATGCACTTGCATAATTTACATAGGCTACTAGAGGAAGTGCTGAAAAAACTCTGTGTATATTAAATATGAAATAGTGAGTGTTACTAATTGTACAGGTGTTAAAAGATACGATACAAAAACAGCTGCAGAAGGGGCAGCTGTGAACTCTTGGCTTACTGGGAAGTTCATCATCAATGATGCATGCACGTACAGTATATTGCATCTGTGCGTGTGTGAAGTTACATTTTGTAACATCTTGAAACCATAGGCAGAGATAGAGGAAGTGAGTCATTTACTTCGAAATGAGTTCCAAAAATATTCCGCAATGGTCACTCATTGTCACTGTGGCGGTAATTAAGTGGAAACGGACGATTGACGAACCTGCTGTGCAACATTGAATTCTGAAGAATTTGGTAAATATGGTATCTGTGTTGCTGTTGATGGTTTCTAATGAAATAATCTTCAAGTCTTGCGTTTCTCAACGTTTTTCCAAGGACCAGGGTGTTTCCTTGTGATCGTATCTTACTTTAATCTGACATCATGATTCATGAGAACCTGTTGTTATGTGAACTAGTCAACTGGAACAAGCACTATCAGGGCAATATCACAGTGTAAAAATATGCATGAATTCAAAATAAGATATGTATATTATTGGATCATAATTATTGATGCATTAAAGGTCGTATGTGTAAAATGTATAGGGCTCCATTCAAAGAATGTGTCAGAGGTGGAATATAATATACAATTTTTATTTTTATTGGTGAAACATCACCTGAAAATAAAAATGGTCGAGCCTTTTATATTTACAGATGCCATGGGTCGTCTTCCATGGAGTCCAGTATGTTGAATGGCCATGTTTTTACAGTTGCCTAGAATGGACAAACCAAGCACCACTGGCTGTAGATTGGGCCTGTTGTGGTTTTCACACATTTAATGTTGCAGCTGGATGACATGAGACTAATTTTAACTACTAACACATTGCTGAGTAGTTTTATTTATATTCATATATCATCAATTATGTATCTATTTTCTGTAACCTCTTTTCCTTATCAGGGTTGTCGTTGGCTGGAGCCTATCCCAGCTGACACTGGGAAAGAGGCAGACAAGTCAGCGGTTCATCACAGGGTTGACACATAGAGATAAATAACCATTAATGCTCACATTCACACCTAAGGGCAAATTAGAGTCACCAACTAACCTGCATGTCTTTGGACTGTGGGAGGCCCCATTATATTTTATAGTAAATTTTATAAACGTGATTCTGCAAAGTACAGTGTGACTAAAACTTTAAGATAAATGTAACAGAGGAAAAAGTACAATATCTGCCTCTGAAATGTGGAGTAGAGGTATGAAATTGCATGAAACTGAATTATTCAAGTACCCTAAAACTGTATCTGAGGACAGTATTTGAGTAAATATACTCTGGTCTGTTAGACCCCATTAGCAACACTTTCTAAATCAACTGTAGTTTGTTGGAGAAGCATAGGGGGAAGTAAAAGAATAAGCTTCATTTTAGTCATAATCTTTTAGGTGAATCGATAAAAAATCATGATACAAGTCACAAAAAAGTACACACCTGCCCTTGTTTACTGATACTATGAACTTTTCTGTGAAACTCAAAGGGTCAGCCGCTATCAGAGCAGCCTGTCTGACACACTGCACATGAATGAGAAAATGACTACCATAAATAGAAGAATGGGAGGGGAAGAGGGAGGAGAGGAGGGAGGGTTGCTCTCTTAGTAACAATTCAAGGAATTGATTGTGGCCTCTGAGAAGTGTGACTCATCCTGTGGCGTATCAGGAAACCCTTCAGATGTTGTTCATAACCTGTGTGCCTTAAGCAAATGTGACCACATTTATGCAAAACACTCCTCTCGCTAGTTCTCTTTTTTAAAAACCATTCACGTTCTCAAAACTCACACCATTTATGTGTGGGCATGGCAGGCCCCACTTTCTGCCCCAATTCAGTGTGCTCTGATTCTCCCCGCTACAGTTTTGCTTTACTCTAAAACTCACGCAGGATATTGACACGTGTGATTGGAAGTGGCAACAAAGACACTTCACATCCCAAACAGCTCACAGGCTGCATTCAGTCAAAAACCTTACCCTGAATTCCCATAACAGATACCACAGTCAGCCTGAATTACTGGTTGTGTACTATTTACAACCAATAGGTCAACTGTTACAAAGCTGCCTCCACCCCCTCCCTTGATAATAAGTATTGGGAAAGAACAAATGAATCAGGAATCTGCTACTGTCTGAATCATTCATCCCGAATTTATGTGTATGCACCAACAGGAGCTTTTAGTTTTAATCCTTTGTTGTAAATTAATCAAACTTTATTCTTTGAACACGTGGCTACTTCTAATAAAACACCAGTGTTGAAAGACAGGGGATCCTCCCCCATGTATCTCTGTCTCTTTTATGGTGTGTGACATCAGGCCGAGAGAGCAAAAACCCCTGCCCCCTCTTTTTTTACCCACGGCAGTGATAGGAAGTGACACTGCTGGGACCCCTGGGTTTCAACTGTGGTGATGATAACACCTAGAACAGCCCACTCCTGCCAGATGATTGGTTTCCTCTAAACTACGCGTCTTTACCACAAATGTACAAGTGTCATGTTTAGTCAGATAAAGGTAAAGTCTGATAAACTGACTCCATTGCTGTGTTGTTGGTTGGGCAAAGTGAGGCTGAGTACTCTCAGTTCCTGTAAGATATCAAAACTTCACTGTGGTATTTTGAGTTCTGACGCACAAGAAGCCCCTCGCACTCAAGAGCTTAACTAATTTGAGATTTTTGTGATTCTTTCCATGAGTGATTGGATCACTGAACAAAGAGCCACATGGGGTGACATATAATGAGAATACTGACGATGATGCGTTCGAGGAGTTTAAAGCAAGTAGGATAGTGAGAGCATGTCAACCTGAGCTTGAAATGATATTTTATTTAAAGATAGACAGCAGATGCACTCATTTCACCGTCCTGGCACAGTTTTTCTCAAGTATGCTACTTCTTCCGGTGTGTATGTATGTGAATGTGGCGAGGGAAGCGAAAGAACAAAGAAAAAAAAAAACACATGGGAGATGCAGCTAAGATAAAAACTCTCAGTGAGAGTGAAACATTTGAGGCTTTGGACATCAAAGATGTCAACCTCATATCTTCATGCTAATCTGACCCAGGTGAACCATGTCAAAGAAGTCTTCTCCCTGCTTCCTGGAAAAGCCTGTTGCAAAACTAAGAGAGTTTTTTTCTTAACACATCAGGTAACCAGAAAGCATAAGCTTCCCATAAACAACAGACTTGCAACATCACAAAAGCACTTGCTTCTCACGAAAAGAAAAAGAAAGAAAAAAAAAAAAAAAAAGACAGAGATTAAGGTAATGGCATGTAAAAGGTGCTGGGGCAAGACTGAACTTAAACTTTTCATATTCGGATAGCTTAAAACGGCTTTAGCATATTGCTTTCCATGATCCAGGCTTCCTGGAAATCAAATGGATAGCCTTATTTGGAAGCCAAATAACACAGGCTCCATTCAAATGACCATTTATTCCGGTAATTCAGATATGACACAGGGAAATGGCTCATTACACTCCACTGCACATCACATGTAAGCTCCTGTGTTCAGTATTTCCTGTCATTCATTAGTTTTGATATTTGAATCTTTCCCACTGCAGATATATCTCCATTTTTATCTGGTTTAATGCACAGGAATAATACATTATCTGTAATTTATACTTACTGTCATAGACACTAATGTCAGACTATGAACTGGTAGTTTTAGAGGAGGAAAAGGTTAATTCCCTGTCACACTTTCTTGTGTTGTCTCCTAATCACTCTCACAAAGTCACCTACTGGTCAACTTCACTGCACTGTGGCTCAAGGACAGACAGAGCAGCTGCTTGTTTAATGGAGTGTGTACAAGGGGAGAACAACATGTAAATGTTTAACAAATTGGAGGTGATTGGAGATCAGCGTGCTTTCATCTTGTCTCTGCATAAACACGTTCCAGTTATACATGTATTGTATTGAACAGCACATCTGGTAGCCTCTCTGTGCTGAAGCAAAACAATGGGCGATCTGCCTGTGCTCGTAACACAAACCTGTCCTTTGATTCATACACTTTGAGGTGTTTTGACTTGAATTTAATGCACAGGTGTGGCCTTTTGTAGGCTTATTTCCTTGTTGCATGCTGAGAGACAATGAAATACAGTTAAAATGTTCTTGGTTTGAATCCAAATTTATCAAGCATGTGGGAGCAATGAAGTGAATATTTGTTTCAGATAGTGTATTTCCCACAAAAACCCTCACATATGAGCACAGTTCTCAGTAAAATAGTAGCTTCTGCTCTATTACACACTAAGTGCATCCCCTTATGAAATGAACATTCCCAAAAATTATGAGACTTGCGAAATAGGGGAAATGAAGGCATAGAGTGACACATGTTTGATGAAACTGCATTGGTGTCTCGCAATCGGGAGCAACTCTGGCTCCTGTGTCCACATTGTCCACACACAGATAGCAGCCTTAACATTTTTGTTTAAGGTACATGTGGGATAGGGTCTTAAACTAAATCATAAATTTTTCCATTAGCTTGGAGTATGAGGTCAGACACAGGCATGGCAGAATATACAAAAGCAGCTGCGGCGAATTATGCGGCTATCATGAGGAATTTCTCTTGTAATAAGTGGCGTGCTGCTAATTTGTTATAAACAAACACTAATCTGTCATTTTCTGGCAACACGTTTGACTTCACATGAATATTGTCAACACAGCTTCATCCAATAAAAGACACTGTGCAGCTTGGTTAGAGTAAACCTAAAATACTGTGCATGCAAACACTATATGCATGCAGCTTAAAATGACAACACACATTTTCTGTGGAACTTACAGTAAAATGGTCCGGTCTGATTGCTTCAGTTCTTTTTTTTTTTTTTTATCTGCTTGTTACTGAGAAGTCACTGCTATTATCAGTTCCTTTGAAGTTAATTTGCCTGCGCTGACAAAGCATTACTTCACTGGCAAATAACACAACGGGATAAACATGAATTTTGTGAGAAGGAAGCTCATTAGCAGTGTACTTGGTAAGGCTTGTGTGTGCTTTAAAAGTCACAAAAATTGTATTTATTGAAATAATGTGAAATTTTTTAGTACACGTGAGAGTGTGTTTCTCTTCTTTAGCCTCGAAAGGTCAAAGCGATTTTTGGAGTGAAGCCAGCTGTCTGGACGACAAGAAGAGTACTCTTCATGGAAATCACCTTGCTTAAGAGAAATACCAAAAGGAAAACCTGAAAGGCAGACAAACTGTGAAAACAGACAAAGAACAAAAACTGGCTGAACACAAGCACATGAAAAGAGAGTAGTTTGTCTCAGCCAAACCCTCTGGGGCTGTTTGTAATGCAGGCTATGGATCTGTTATTCCACTCTTTACAGGAAAAAGCTGACCACACTGTTACTAAGGCAACCAGGTGACATGACACGTGGCCCCCTTATTCGCTGAGCAAATAGCTCCCAGCGATCAGGCAGCATGACAGGGTATGAGGACCACAGTGCTTGACCCTGACCAGAGCAGATCGGCAGTGACGCCAGCCGTGTTCACCCAGCTGCCTCCACTGAGTCATTTGAGCATTTACAGTCAAACAAACGCAGAGATAATCATGCATACACACGTCTATACAGAAAAATGCATGCACACTACCAGACACACACACACACACACAGCTGACAGGCAGGAGCCCAAGTTTGGCTCAGTGTAGAGAAAATCTCCAGTCGTGTGTGTCAGACAGTAAATCAACCGTCCAGTTATCAAATCATTCAGGTTTTATTTTTTGGGTTTACCGGTGATTTACTGTTTACACAAGTTTTCACCTCTGTTGACTTCTGTTACTTTCTGTTTGTTATGGGCAACATTTTTGGTTTTTTTTTAATGTATTCATTATCAAAATGAAATTTAAATGATGATACCACACTTTTGCATGTCAAATTTCCCCACCAGCACCTGAACACTCCAAACTGGACATCATTTAAACCAGCCTGCATTTACATCTACTGCATTACAATGCAACATTAATATAAGAATAATACTCTTTGTTTTAAGTCTGTAAGTTGATTTGCAGACATTACATAGTAGTAAAAGTAAAAAAGCAGATCCAGTTAAAATAACTAAAGTCATGCCAGTACCTTGGGAGACTTTCTTATTAAGAAAAGTCCCATATCATTCAGATAAAAATGACTGTGTCAAGATACAGTAAATACTCCTCGAGCACATTTTTGAATCATGAACTGGGGATGCTGAGGATGGTAGAGAAATAGCTGCTGTTGTTGCACAATGAATGGTCCACTGTGAGAAACCCAAGCTCCTCCGGTCTGAGGTAATGCCATAGTGTGTGCAGACGGCTGCACGAGTGGATCAGATGACAGCAGGGAGACCAGAGAGAAACACTTCCATTTTTAATCACCTCACTGACCCACTCATTCTCACTCTCTCTTTCACGTTGATACGCAGGTTTATTCCCTCTCCAAGAGCTGAAAATAGCAGTAAAGTTCCCATCAAATGATGCACTGGGTTTATTGATCAAACTGCTTTATTTCAGGATGGCAGCTCCATCAGGTAGAAGAATTGTGTTTATAAATGTTTCACTTTTATCAGGCATCAAAAGTTTCAAGAAGAGTTTTATACTGAAGCACGGAGCAGTCTACTGAGCGAAGGTCATTGCTGACAAATTGAAAAAGTGAGGAGTGCTAATGGTGTATAGATGGATGAGAGAAGCAGAAACAGTGACCTCTTCAGAGAGAGTGGAAACATAGGCAGTATATTTGTTACACTTTGGCTGTAAAAGGCAACATACAATAGTAAAATATTTCTACTAGTGCTAGTATGTCTGTAAGTCTGTCATGGGTTGTACAGGTTCTTCTGGATTTCAGATAACTAGTTATGCAAACCCCCTCCCCCCTGTGAACTGACAGAAAGAGTGGTGGGAGTCTTACAGCACATACTCACCTGAGTACTTCACAGGATACACACAAATACTTTTCAGGCATGTTGATGAAATATTACTGTCAAATATATACTACACTGATGAAAGCCTGACTGCATCACTTTGAATGGTGATCAAAGGACAAACATTTTCCACATTATGTGGGAGGAAAGTAAAATGGAAATTTTAGTGTGTGAGTGTGTGGTCAGGTTATAACTGTATTCAAGAGAAATTGCTTTTGACAGTGTATGACGTGGCTGTAGTTTTAGGGTTAAGAGAATTATGGTTAGAATCTGTCTTTTTTTGGTCCATTTACACACAAACATACATTATATGTATTTCAAGCAGTAGGAGATAAAGTGTAGTAAAGTAAAGATAGTAATAATAACACGGAAAACCCTCCATTACAAGAAAAAGTCCTGTTTCTAAATTTTACTTAGGTAAAAGTACAGCAGTAATTCCAGCAAAATGTGCAGTAAAGTATCAAAGTGAAAGTACTCCTCTCATCATATTATATTATCTAATTATTATTACTATAATGCGGCCAGATTTAAGAGATGTTTAAAACATTGGTTTGCTTAGATGTCTGCTAAAGTTAGCCTCGGCCTCTCCTGTCTCATAATACCACCTTCTACTTTAAGAGGTGATAATCTGATATACATAATCCGCTCTCCTACTGAAACACTCCTGGTGGGGCATGAAGCCATGTGGACCAGAACAGAGTCACGGCCGTGACGTCACAGAGCTGCGCCAGGCGGAATCAAGCTGTTAGAATGTGAAAATATTCTGGCTCCACACGCTCTTGCTGCCTCTATGATGCTCCACTACCATCTCAGTACTCTGCCACTTCACGCCTCTCCTATCCTAGCCTGTACCTGCCGTGTCGTCCCTGGAGTCAGAGTCCTGGTCGCAGTTGCTGTAAATCACCTTGGTACTGTATTCCCTGGGGTCAAACTTACCTCCATCAGTCTTGGAGGCTGTGTGTGGTTCTGCTTGTGTTTACTAGGAGGCTCAGTCACCTAAGAGGACCACTAAATTAGCTGCCCAGCTACCTGACCTAACAACAGATAATATGTAATGTGTTAAAAAACCCTAACCTTGTGCAAAGTCTTCTTAAGAAGAACCAACCTTAAAGGGAGATTACATCAACCACACATCTGTTTAAGTGGAAATCAGATTGTAGAGTCATGGCTGCAGTTTACATAACATCAGCTGACTCATGGCCACCTGTCTAATAAGTCTAACACTGACATGGAATTTTTTTAGTGACACAATAAAAATAATTTGTTCAACTGTTTCCTCTTTCCTAGTAACCATATGAAATCATCAGATCTAGTGTCCGAACTGCAATATCAGATGACCTACCACAGGGAATTAAATAGAAAGTCTGATGGTTAATCATTAACTTCTAACTTAATGTGAGATTTGTGAGAGCATGCATTTGTATCTGAGCTCTTTGGCAGGATTAAATGTGTGAGTCAGTGAGGGATCGGTAGTTTTGTGTGCATAGCCGGAGGTAACCTTTAACCAATAAACTTGAAACTGTCAGAAGTTTAGAAACAGGTCACACCGCATTCAAACAGAATCTCTATTCTTATGTCTTTGTTGTGACCCCGATATGGTTGTTGTGATGTTTCATTTCCAAGAAATATTGCTCCATAGACAAAGAGAGTGTACAGTCCAGGTCACGCTTACTCTTTTTCCTAGAAGTGGGAGATAGAGAGGGAATGAGGGAGAAAAAAATATAGTAAGAGCAGGGAGAAATTTTGGACAGATGTGTGGAAACAGGATGAAAAAAACTCAAACACCTGGCTGCAGTATGGAGCGCATTTAAATAAAGACCACATCATCTAATCCAAGTCCAAGCTCCTGTCTGTTTTAGTTGCAAGATTGTGGATACGGAGGGAAGGAGGGGGATGGGGGTGCATAGAGGTCGGGTGTGTGGAGGGCAGAAGGGTTGGCAGGGACAGCAAGAATGAGCTCATGTTAGCCCTTCCCATCTTGGCTTGACTTTTGCCTCAACCCCCCAGGGGCCAGCAGTGCGGTGTACGATGAGGTGTTTAGGGCCCCTTTGTTAAATCACAGGGGGAGGGAGCTCACATTCCAAGCGGATAAAGATGGTAAAGGGCACATAGTGACCTATCCCACAGCAGTACGATTTGGCAGCAGATACATGTCTACGGGAATGAACACATACATCTCAGCTGAGCTCAACTGATGCCGCTGGGCCCAGATTTGGGACAGACATAGCAGTCAGCAGATGTTAGTTGTATAAATGGAAACGAGTTCTATCCTTCGAAACACTGCATGATTGTTTGTTTGTTTACCATATAAGTATATGACTCAGAGCAGCTTTGAGACACACAAACACACACAGACACACACACAGAATAAAAGAGCATAATGTGGGCCTTTGTTCTGCATCCACATGAAGAGATCAGAAACGGGTCAAAAAGGCATTCCAAACACTAAACAAAGGAATTATCATCCTACGGGACATGGGCGTCGACAGCCTCCACAGTAAAGCCCCCAGTCAACTTGAACTTATTTTTGCTAAAAAGCCTCTGCAGAAAGTGATTGGGACAGACGAACCTTTGAAACAATAGATTGTTTTTGTGATAAATATCAGTGACAAATTCCATGGTAATTCTCTAAAAAAAATCAGGAAGAGAAAATGACTTAAGGGTCATCTGAGTGCAAGAAAACAACTACTTGAAAACAAAAAAAATGAAGTATACGGGGGCTGGTAGACAATTCAAAAGCTTCTGCATTTGTTTGGCCTGTAGGCTGCAGAGACTTTGTTCTGAATGCACATGCACAACTTATGGAAGTTGCAAGACGTCTCATTCAAAGATAAGAAGTGCTTGTGTAGATTTTACAGGAGGAAAAAAACATTGCAGGCATCACAGGATAGGGCACAGGACCTGGCTGTAATAGAAGAGAATAGGAGGAAGCACTGCCAAGACACACACCCTATTGTGCCTTACTGGAAGCATGCTGCCCATGATGCCCTCTGGATTTCCTTACGTGACACGTGTGTCACCTCCTGCCAACTAGGAGTAATTTAGAGATTGCCTGGCAGACATAAACAGATGCCTTAACAACACTGTACAGAGTGTACTTTGAGCAGCAAATGACTAGGGCACATGGACACTTCTCCTGTAAATTTAATTAAGGGTTCCCAGCAACATAACCATTCCTTTAATGTGACTGCTCACATTTAGTAAGTATGAGTTTTTGTTTTTTTGGACAACCTCAGAGGCTGAATGAATCCAACTTACTGTAACAGCAGTTTGTACTTTAACTGTAATTTACTGTAAACGGTGGCAACGTCCTGATCTCTGAAATGAAAGTCAATCAGTTGCACTGCTAGTGTGTGACAGCACAATGAAGGTGTGTATTTTGGTGATCAGAGGTCTCATTATAAAACCAGACTGTACAGGGGGATGTGTAGCGAATGGGCGAATGCTGACACCTAGTGGATTATGCAATGCCACCTCAACACCATATTGAGTCCAGAGGAGGTGTTGGATCAATGTGACTGTTAGTTACATTGTGTGTTCATCTTGATGATTAATTACTTGCCCAAAGGCGCGCTGCATGCATAATGAGTTTGTGATAAAGCTTGGCTAAGCTCCTGTTTATCACAAAGAAACCATTAGGGCACTTTCGTGTTAATTGTTAATGAGTTTGTTTATCAATTCAACTCGACTTAATTTATATAGCACCTTTCATACAAACATGCAACCCAAAGTCCTTCACTGAGATTAAAACAGACAAAAAGAAGAAATACAAATAGATAACAATGAACAGAATTTTGTGAGACTTAAACAAAAAACAGTAGTAAAATATTAAAACAAATAATAACCAATAAACAAATAAGCACAAGGGGTCAAAAATATAAGACCCTTTTGGACGTATGCGATACTTTACATTTATACACAATGTTGAAGCGATTTGGTCTTCCATTTCCCTTTTAAGCCATGACAGCCTTGTGACTACAACAATGATGGACTGCTGGTCCACCACATTGGTCCTAAGTGATATATTATTGGATGAATTCACGTGAAATGTATTAGACATTCGTGGTCTCCAGAGGATGAACGTTAATGACTGATTTCTCTGACACCATCACCAAGTCGAATTGAGATAGGGACTGAGAATAACTGAATTACAGTACAATGGGGGAGGGTAAAGGCTTGTTCGTTTTAGAGCTGCTGTGAGGTGTGGAAGGTGAAAGGTGAAAGGTTGCAATTCAACATAACTCTATCTCTATGGACCATTTAGCCTCTTTCAGATTAATGTTTTGGTTTTATTTCCCACAGCTATACTGTTTTAATTGAGTCTCACCACCATTATCAGTGTTGTTGCAAGACATGACAGGCAAGCAGCTGCTGTTTTTTTTTTGTTTGTTTTTTTTTGTTGCTGAAATGCTCTGTACACTTCCTGCCGAGCAACAAACCACAGACAAAGTTTGGTGGAAATGTATTAGAGCATTTAGCTAATGAACAGTTGGATATTTCCCTCAGGACCTGGTGGAGAGCAAAAAACAAAAAACAAAAACAAAAAACAAAATAAAAACAAATGAATACTGGACTTAGATTTGTTTGATTTTATTTGGTTGCAAATCCACTGCATCTGCAGAATGTGTAAACAACAGCCTGTTTGCAATATTTATATGTAGATAATATTATTTCACCAAAGTTTGATCTACATAATCACATAAAATTCATGTGATGCCCTTGTGCTAGCAAATGGAGATCCAAATAAATAAATGACAAATGCTGTATAAGGATTTAGGAAAAATATGTTGTCATTTAACCAATAATACTAGAAGACTAGAAGTAGATAGAAGACTATATGTGCCTGTATGGCTCTACATTGTAGGCAAAAAGTAGAATTTTCTTTGCTTTGTAAGCTTGTTTTATCTTTCACAGCATCCCTTCCAGTGGTTTAATCTCAGCATCGACTACAATTATTGTTGTTTATTTCAGGAGCTTCCAAGAATTTTCCCACACAGCCCAATAGGTTTTGTAGGTTTATATAAGCTTAGGTAGAGAATGTTATAAAGATTCAGGTGGTGTTGGATCAAATTAGAGGCCATGTGTACCATAGCTTATTGGGTTATCGTGTCTCTGGAAGGCATGACGCCACTCCAGCTGCTGCAGCCACCCTGCATGATATTTCCAGGCAGCAGCATGAAGCCTGTTTCTCACTGACAATTTACTTCATGTCCTCTTTGCATTATTTGTTGGCTTCATTTAACCATATTAGCCTCACATTGACTGAGGTAGTTGGCAATTTGGTAGCCCTCTGAAGGAAGCTGCAAAGTGGCGATAAGAATACATTTAGCTTCGGTAGGAACAATTTGTCATTGTCCACTGAAATAAATCCAGTAAGACAGAGAATGTGGAAAAAAGTGGGTGACAAAGGTGAAGGAAAAAATAAAGCCATCTGCATTATGCACCCTGTGTCCTTTCCAGAAGGAAGTGGGGCTATTCTATTCAGAGAGGGGGATGCATGATCCATCTTTTTAATCATTATGTCCTTTCACTCCACATCTATTTTGATGTGTCTGTCTCCAATTGCTGTTTACAGGTTTCCAAAACCCACCAGGGTACCTTTGTTGTTCTTTTGGGTCTCACCTGAAAGGACGGAGATGAATATGTCTTGTTATACTTCTTTTGTCTGCTGCTTTTAAAACTTTCCAATCCAAGTCACGTCACAAGTCTTCATCAGCAAATTGCAAGTCAGGATGCAAGTCATTCAAGTCTCGGGATGATGACCATTACAATCATGCATCAGACCCATTCAAGTTACAGACTTGACGTAAGAAGCTGGCCCTAACCAAATTCTCAGATAAGTGGTGATAGGTTGTTTTGCCAAACTAGCACAGGTATTTACCTAAATTGGCTCTGTCACAGGCTGCTGTCCCCAAGCACTTCAAGACTGCCACCACTGCTCCACTTCTAAAATGTTCGGTCTCAATGACTTCTGTCTGGTTGCACTTACCTTGATAGCCATGAAGTGCTTGGAGAGACAGACACATAAAAACCATAATTTCAGGCACCACCAGCCCTTGACACCACTCTAACCTATCTCAAGCACATGAATCCTGTTCTTTGACTGCAGTGCAGCATTTAGTACAATCATCCCCATCAAACTGGTCTCAAAGCTCCAGGATCTGGCCTCAATCAATACCTGGATCGTGGACTTCCTAACCGACCGTTCTCAGTCAATCAGAGCACTGAGCATTGGTGCTCCTCAGGGCTGCGTTCTCAGCCCCCTCCTGTACTCTCTTTACACCTACAATTGTCTTCTGGTCCACAATTTAAACACCATTGTTAAATATGCGGACAATACCACAGTGATAGGGATGGTCTCAGACAATGATCAGTCTGCCTACAGAGGTCCAGCGCACAGATAAAAACTTATCTGTCAACACCAGTAAGACCAAAGAGCTCACTGTCTACTTCAGGAAAGGTGGTGATGGATTCACCCTACTCTTTATCACTGGATGCATGGTGGAAAGAGTGTCAGGTTCCTGGCCGTCCACATGTCAGAAAATGTTTTGTGGACTGCTAATACCATAGCACTGGTAAAGAAGATACATCAACAGTTGTACTTTGTGAGCCTGCTGAATAAAGTAAACTGGACCTGAGTGTCTGATTGTCACCATCTACCTCTGAAGCATCAAATGCATCCTCATGTACTACATCTCAATATGGTGCACCAGCTGTACTGCCACAGAGAGACAAGCTCTGCAGCAGGTTATCAAGTGTGCCCAGAGAGTCATTGGAGCCAGCTGCCATCTCTTGAAGCTGTCTATAGCTCCCGCTGTCTTTGTAGAGCCACCACCATATACAATGATGCAGCATACCCCTATACTGTATGTTTATGTCAATAATAAATAAAAGCTACCTGTGCTGTAATGATATGTTTGCATTAATTGCACATATATATACTTAAAACCATATATATACTATAAAACCTCTCACTGACCACACTGCCTTTTTAAAAAAATTCAACACATACAATGAGCTATGCTCAGTCACACAGAGCACTGAGACATACAGTATTAAGACTGTGACCCAGGCCGCACAATTCACCTATAACTACTTTCTTTTCATGCATATTTATCATTTTTACTTCATATGTATGTTTGACATTTTGTATTTCATGTTATGTTTAATTCCTTCTATGTAGCTTGGTACTGTGCGTGTGCAAAGAATCTTACACATATGTTTGCATTTACAATGATGATAAAGGCATTTCTATGCAGCATTTCAGCCTTTCAAAGCTGTCAAAGCATCTTTTAGTCTTTTCAGTGGATTTCAATAGAACTTAACACATCATTATTGCATGGACATTATTCTGTATACGGTTTGGCCACAAATTTGTGCCATAAAAAGTATCTATTCATGGGTATCTTTATCTAGACTAGGGGTGTCCAAACTTTTTATAAGGAGGGCCAGATTTGACAATGTGAAGATGCACAGGGGCCAATGCTAACAATTTAAAAATGAAAAAATCACCAATAAAAGTTACATGCAAATGCGCTGTTCTGTAACAATTTTGTTTTCATTGTCACAATTATCTTTTTTTTTTTTGAATGCCAATGTAATCAAATCTAAGCCAATCAGGCGTGAACACATCTAAAAACCAGTTCTTCCTTTCTTTCACACCTGGAGTCAAATAACAAAGAATAAATTGTATGGAATATGTTAAACTTGCATGAAGTTGATACAAATCTTAACCTCATGTTCATTCTAAACATGACTTATAATGAGTAATGCAAAGTCTGTTAACATTTAAGTTTTAAACATATCACTCTTGCTCTTCTCTTTCACAACCTCATTCAGAAAGTAATATTTTGTGTCACATCTACAGGTACATAACACCAGCAGTTACCAAACAAGTCAACCAAAAAAAGCCAAATCTTCCAGCCATACAGTATCTGACAATCCTAGCAGGCCATAAATAATATATTATAAAAACGAAGCTTCGGGCCACATGAAATCTGACCGCAGGCCGTGATTGGCCCCTGGGCCGTACTTTGGCCATCCCTGATCTAGACACTCCAATAATAATAATAATAATAAAAGGCATATACGCTCAGCTAACAGTGGTTATGATCATCTCAACAGTATCTACAGGCGCAAGGCCTGACACAATGTAAAATTTAAATATGAAAAATGAATTAGACACCTCTAATTAGAAGTATAAATTTACAGGCAAAACACTATTTCTGTTCTTTTTCGTGCAAAATGTGACCGTAAAAGCATCAATAATAACTTTTAATGATTTAAATTAAATCACTCTCAACAGATAAATGTGTGCTGTGAGACATTACTTAAATCTTTCTGAATATAAAGGGAATAAGACATTTATTCCATTCAGGGATTTTAATTCAGGCCTGGTAATGAAATATGGAGTCTGTTCGGCACGACTACATATATAAGACCCTCTTGACATTATGTAATTTTTATTGCTTCAGGATTTTACTGGGAAAACCAGATCAAGTCTTTCTTTTTAAGACTCAAGTCCTCATATTTAAGAGTCAATTCCAAATCATTTTATACGTATCAAGTCGTTCTTCTCAGCTATGTTTGTGTGTATTTGAGTGTCACTGTGTCGCATGATTAACACATTTGTCCCAGTGTGAGCTCTTCCTTCCATATCATCACTTACCTGAATGGCCTACATTTTTCATTGCAGGAAACAGATGACAATGAGACCCGTGGCATCTTCAATTTCTAAAATAACCCCATTATTATTGGTGCTCACTGAGCAAGGGACAGGTCTAATTAACTTTTCAAGTGGTTCGCAGGTAAGAGAAAACACATCTTATTCACGTTCCTCTGGGGATTGAGTCCATCCTCGTTTTATGAGACCACTCAATCCTGAGACATCAACTCCACACGCCCCTCAATTGCGGAGCGTGAATGAAGAAATGTGATGTGGTGAAGTGTCCAAGAAGGTTAGAGATTTAAGCAGCTACCACAACTGGGAGGAAAGATGGTCTGAATCAGAAAGAGGAGATGAAAGTGTTGGAGAATGAATCATCAGGACTCTTGTAACCCTGCTGCCCTGGAAGGAGAAAGTGTGAAAAGAAAAAGAATATATGGCATACATTTTAGAGATATACTGGGTACCTAAATGGGTGTGCTTCAAGATCTGAAAGCTGTACAGTAGCTGTTCTTTAGTTCTCTCTTCAGGGGTCAGTTATTTTTTCAATCATTTCCACAAAGGCATACGCCACAGTGTGCAGCATTTATTAAGATCCTTTCATGTAAGAATCACAGGCTGTATATCAAAGAACAGTCATGGTTCAGTGTTAGACATACAAAACAATCTTTCCCTCATGATCTCAGTGACACCCCTGAATGTAATCAATCGTAGCAGCTCAATATCTGTATGTGAAATGAAAAAAACAAAATAAAAAAACATTGTCACAGATGTAATGATCTGCCTTCACAGCTACGATAGCAGTTCTTAATAATGTGTAATCTCAGGTGTGATTCACTCTATTCAAAGTGTTGACAGGAGGTGTTGATGTGACTTCAGCACAATTAACAATGTCGCTGGTGAAACATGAAATCGTGTAGAGCCCAAAATTGAACATGTCTTAGGAATGATCTTTTTCATTGCTCTGTTGTTCATTATGCTTTCATGTAGAGACAGTTGATCAATACCGCAACATGGTTCTCCCCAAGGGCGACAATCCTTCTCAGCAATGTGAAATTCAGTATGAAATATTGCTGCCCTTGAGGCAGCGACATAATCATTAATTCATATTTTCTATGATGTTTTAGTGACTGACTTTTTCATTCTGATGATAGACCAACTGAAAGAAAGCAATCAATTGATGACTTGAGAGGGGTGAAAACTAACTAACCACCAACAAGAGTGACAGTATATGATTAGTAGACAGAGGTGAGAGTTGGAGCGTAGATGGACTTCCGGCTCAGCTCCCGCTTCCCCATGATGGTCTGGTACAACGTCCACAGTACTGCAAATGCTGCACCAACCCGCAGGTCCATCTCAGGCTCCATTTTCCCATCACTCGTGAACAAGACCCCGAGATACTTGAACTCATTTGCTTGGAGCAACAACCTGCTCCCAACCCAGCGGGAACATTCCACCGTTTTCTGGCAGAGAACCATGGCCTCAGACTCTCATCCCGATGAAGCTAACACAACCACATCATTTGCAAAAAGAGGTTCCCAAACCGGACACCCTCAATATCAGATCTTATTAAGCTTTACAAAAAAAAATGACTCACTTTATTTTACCATGGTAAACAGTTTCCTTGAGTTTATGGTCTCAATCGCTAATTTCATGTCTTCTTTCATGCAGAATGATTATTATTCTACTATTATTATCATTATTATCGTCCAATTTAGAGTAAAATAGACGATAATGCAGGGTATGCTTTAGTGCATGGTTACCATATGATTGACAAGCCATCCTTGGTGAGTCTGTCCAGTGCAACACATCAAGCTCATGAAACCAGACTGAACTGTAAAACTAGGCAGTGCTGATCAAATGTTCAAAAACATATTTTAGTGCACTGTTTAGCTATAACACAAAAAACCAAGCGCGGCCCAACTTGCAGTACGTCACTTGTTACTCTTGTTCAAATATGGTTATTTCTGGTTCTACAAAACAAACAAGATGCCAACTGTCATAATACCGAACTCCCAGCATCAAAACCACATGGTGACGTTACAGTAGGTTTACACTTGCGTACACCAACCTTGTTTATTACAGTAAACCAGGCGAGGAAGCTGTTTAGTTTATGTTCCACGGCTTACACCAACATCATCATTGATATAATCGCTTCAGAATATAACTGACTTCCCTGTGGCAATGATTTTCTTTCTGTCTAATATCATTGTACTGTGAATGTTATATGGCCATATTATAGACATATGAACACATTGGGGTCCACTTAACTATGAGCTCAAACCCCGCAAGTAAGGATATGCAATATAGCGAAATATAGAGAAATAGCTACTGTATATTGCCTGTAGAGTTTTGCTGAGCTGAACACAATCCACCTAAAAATGATTCATAATGTGTCACACAGACGCACTAACAGCCCAATTAAGCTTTGGAGCACAGAAAGTTCAAAATGCCCCTTTGCTGGGCACGAAGTCCATCTGGCCAAACAAGACGGGTAATTTATAAATGTGTTTGAGTTATTACATGTTTGGGACTTTTAAGAAACAGCGGCCCAAGGAAAGGATTTGAGCAAGGAAAGTATGTTTGATAGCTTGTGTTTCTTCAATAAATTCTTAACACCAAGAGCCTAGAGGTTGTCCAGAAGTGAAAATTACTGCACTCTGTCATGGACAAGGGCACAAACCAAAGAGTAATGGCTTAGCACCAACTTTGGTGTTCTTCTGCCAGAGCGGATTGAATTATTATGTTCCATAAAAGTTTAATGGGATTTCAGCCGGCCTAATATATAAATGGGGGGCTGCAAGATGGAGTCCCTGTTCTTTGGTCCCTCCTTTATAGCTCTCTGCTCTCTATACCATCTGAGGCAGGATTACTGGACAGGAAGCGGCCAAACAAACAGCTGAGTGGACACAATGTTTCTTGCTTTGGATTTTGATTCACTGGCACATTAACGTGACGTAGCAAATCACATCAAGGCAAGCATAAGCAAACCTTTTAATGCTATAGTGTCTATTTCTGCCATCAGCACTGTTTTACCCTTTACAGTGCTGAGCGGGGTAATTTAGAAGTGTGTTTAGTGAAGGTCTACATCTTGGGGTCTAAAATTCCACTTACAACACTATTAGGCTGAAGTGCATCTCTGCACCTCCTATAAACCTTTTTATGTATCAATTAAAAAAAAAAAATCCCTGAGCTTTTGTTAAATGAAAACAAAATACATGAAAGTATCTGGACAATTTCAGTCAATTCATTTGGCCACCATTGCACATTTTGCCTTTTCTGTACAGGTTTGGTTGATGCACTCTTCCTTATATGTGACAGGAAGTTTTAAACCTTCTAAGACATATTCTGAATTTAGATTTCATGTGCTGCTGTATTTACTGCTGATGTTTTTTTTTTCACAATGCAAGACGGTTGAACGGTGTCAGTTTGCTGGTAGGTAATAGTTCCTGTAAAACTGTCAGGAAACACTCATGTGATATACTGCAGATCATTCGGCTGTGACAAGGTTGTCAGTGAACACACAAAAAAGGAAGCAGTCCCATCACTGCAAATGTCATCATCCACCATGATCAAAACTTCTCAGTGGATAAACATGTCCTCGTACCTGTGTACTTTACTCCAAACACTTTTGCTTCAACCTTGTATTGCTGCTCATAGTCATATTCTCGCTTATATTTTGAGTACTACATTCAGTCATGAGGGAAAACATGCTGTATGCGGTATATTATCCTGCGTGTGTGTGTGTGTGTGTGTGTAAACTCATATTAATAACAATCAGGGGAAAGCCTGGGTGTCAGAGATGTTCTTCTTTAATGAATACCCTGTGGAGTTTGTTTTTTTTGTACTTTCCATATTTCTCATCATTTTAAACGCATTTCCCTTTTAACTGTGCTTTTTAAAAAATTTTGTTTATAAAACATTAAAAAAACATTTTGGATGCTTTGGAGCCTGCAATGTTCACACCGCCTTGCTATCATCTTCTTCACCTCTTTAATAGACATATTCCTACTTTTTACAGCATATTACCCACAAAAATGGTAGAAATGAACTGAGTATTATGAGCGCACTTTTTGATTAAATGTCACTGTTGTCACAACATCTCCATTGGGTTGAATGTGCACATATATTTTGAATAAATGTAACTGCCATAGACGAGTGTAAAAACATATCGGTCAGACATTTCTGAATTATTCTTAGGCCGTCTTGACACAATTGGTTTTCTGTCTGGCCTGACTCCTGCTGTGCTTCATTTACATTCAGAGGCAGGCAGTACCGATTCATCTCAAGGCATAGTGGCTAGGTATTCTGCTAACTGCAACCCTTGTTGGCTCAGAATTATATTAGAACAGGCAAAACAAATACACAAAGCATGAATTAACAAATAATCATGATGTTTTAGATGATGTTATTGTCTCACAACACAGAAAATGTCAGGACATTTGATTACAGAGTCTGTCACTGACATCTGGAACCATTGGACAAATGTGGCCTTTTTTTTTTTCGTTACAACATTCACGCTACAGCTGGATTAATGTTTCATTGCTGTCACAGTTAATTAAGAAAAGTGAAACTGTTCAATTACTTGAGCAGAAGCCAGGTTAGTTACAACAGTGAAAAAGGAACAGCACAATACATTTACAGCATTGCAAAGTGCTAAATGTTGTATTTTCACAGTGCTCTTTTTGCTTGCAATATGCAGAGAAGTCTCATTTCTAGAAATGGATAGCACAGACAGAACATTACAATATCTAGCTGTTAACTACTGCAAAGCAGGCAACAACACATGGATGTATTCTTTGATACTGAAAGCAGCTTGCAGTATCCTGCAGAGTGCACTTATCTTGCACACTTATCTTCAGCCTTGTTTCCATGATTAATGTATTTACCAGTAGGTTGGGGACAGGGATAAAGTTTTAAAACAGGAGGCACCAAGTAACGTTTTCTATGTTTCTCTAAATAAGTCACAATACTCAGCAGCAATAACTGTCTTAACTTCTACATTATCAAGCAGATGCTAAATGCTTTTCAAACGCTGTGAAATGCACTTTGATTAACAATGTAGCAGCTGTACCAGTATATATATATACAGTACCAGTTGTGACTGTGTGCTAGAGTCTCAGTGGCTTCATCGCTGAGTGGTATTCTGCTGCAGAATCAGCAATGTTTTCACTTGAATGAAAACCACGAAGCACTAATATGAACCATATTTAAATACAGTATGACTTATGGGCACTAAACTTGTGGTTCTGCCTGTGTTCATATTGCAAGGCAGTGAGTAAGTTACAGACATCTCACGATATATCTCACAACAGACTTACAGAACTGTGTACGTACTGCAATGGAGATTAGCTATACATATATGATGTCGGCACAAAGCTGAAATTACTCAAAAACACTTCAACAAACATACAAAGAAAAAAATCATGCTATCCTATGCGGTAATTACACTCTGAATGGGTGGCCTCTTTTCCTGTTTGTGTGGCCACCTATCTCATTGTAGATTGGGACAATGGATAGAAAATAATACTGAGAGGATGAAAGGTAAGGGTCACAACTAGCCAGAGAAAACAATGAAAATGTTCAACAGTGTCACAACATCTCTGTGTGTGTGCTTGCAGTTATATAAACCCAGCTTGCATCTACATGTTGTTTTCTTGGCTTTCAGCCTACTTATTGATATTAAAATACTCTTCGAAGATGCTGAACTTCAAAAATAAATATCAATCTACAATATGGCGATGGCTACACCAGAGTCGTAGTGTCCTTTCATCTGAGTTATTCTGGCAGCTAGCATGAGCAGTAGACCAGTGGCCACCTCCAGGCTGTAGGACAGCCAAGCCGCAGCTAAGGACCAGCCAAAGGAAACATCCACGTTGGGGAGGTTCTCCGGAGACACGACCCGCTGGAACTCCTCCATGGCCTGGTTGGAGTATTTGATGTAGATGCTGACCCCAGTCAGGGTAAAAAGACCTGACGGTGCACAGAAACAGACAGATGATGAAACAATGCCTTTTGCACCTAGAACGTGGAAATGGATCCATCTTGACTAATTAGACATGAGACCTAATCACCTGTCATAATTACCATGATGATGATGATGATAATGAGGTCATTAAAGTAATTATGCATTAATTAGCAAATAATCCTTTTCCAACATAACTGTGTGTGCAAGTCAATGGATGGCATTAGATAATAATGAGAAACACTTAGTATAGAAGTATAATTTTAAAGCATTAAAGATTTAAAGCAATTTCAAGAAAAACATTTTTCTCAGTTCAGTTGTCCAAATTATTCCAGCAAGGTGCTTCTAAGTTTAATCAGATCATACTATCTATCTCCACAAGAGGAACCTGTGATGTAGGTATGACAGTTCTACTGTCTATTGTTTTTGTTTCCTTTTTATTTTCGACCCGAACAAATAAATGAAACATCTGGAATAACAATTACCGCACAAGTGGGCTGAAAGAAATAACATTACTGAATGTCAAACCCAAAACCCTTTAAATATCACGTAGCGCCACTCCATGCACATTTCAGACTGACCTTTAGCAACAACGTGTAAGATAGAACCACTGCACACACTGTTCGACCGTGTGCTATAATTAACCTCCGTTAATAACTGATCATTATAAATTCCACCTGTTGGCTTGTCTATCAATGTCTATCAAAACTGTGTGTTTAATTTGTATGTAGGCACATCAGAATAGAGAAGAAATAAAGAAAGAGAGAGAAAGACAGAAAGAGAGAAAGACAGAAAGAAAGAAAGAAAGAAAGAAAGAAAGAAAGAAAGAAAGAAAAAGAAAGTTAAGTATAAATGTGATGAACAGTGCTAAAGAAAGCACAGTGGTTTCTGCAGCCCTTCCTTCCATTGAACTGAATTCAATTTCTCACACATCAAAAGAAGAGTTATAGTGAAATGTATTTCTGAGGCTGAGGGTAGAAGATCTTTTAACCTTTTAGCGTTAGCCTGGTGTATCTAGACTCTTCTCCTTGATCATAGTAGGGAGAAAATACGTTATCCAGTTGGTTGGGATCCTTAAAGATTCTCCTAGCCTTATTTCTGCAGTGTCTGGTATAGAAGTTTCTTAGGCACGATAACACTACCAGCTGAACGAACCACTCTTTGCAGTAACACAGTATTTGAGGCTTACCTGCTTCTTCCGAAAGTCCATTATTGTCTGCTTAGTCTTGTTGATGTTCAAGAGGAGGTAATTGTCTTGGCTCCAGCACGTCACTTTCTCTATTTCCTTCAGCTAGGCCTTTTCATCGTTTTCAGTGATCAGTAAATCATTTTCATGTGGACTTGTTAAATTACAGTAATAATTGGACTCATCTCATATACATATTACATAATATGACCTTCTGACCTTTGATAATTTTGTCTCCTTTGCAGTCCTGCTTAATGTAGAAAATTACCCACAATCTTGCCCCTCCCCAACTGAGTTTATCTCATAATGCTCAGATAACATCAGGCAGACAAGAAAATCTGTCAAAGGCAATATGGTGTTTAGTACAGCACAGGTCCACTAAATTTGGCCCGCTATCGTTCTCTATTAGAGCTGCAATCTTGAAACACATTCAGACAATGCCCTAGCCTCTCTCTCTCTAGTTTTAAATCGCAATTGCAATCATGGCTGAAACATATTCAATTTTTTTGTACTACCTAATGTTTTAAACAAAAAGTGATTTTAGTTTTGTATGATGCAACACTTCTTTTATCTGAATGAACCCAGTCTGTCTTGCATTCAGGTGTGCAGATGATTAGACCTCCCACAAGGGCAAGATTTCACCTTTAGTTTTAGTCTACATCAATTTTGTAGGTGTAGTCCCATGTGTACAGTATCACTTTTATAGTTTTGCACTTTATGTGATGTCTGAGCTGTGACTGCACCAACAGCACACAATCAGTTTTTTCCAGATCTCATATTCCCAAAGGCCTGTCCAAAGTCCGAAGAGACAGATTCATCAGGACTGCAGTACGTGATGTGTGTTCAGAGTGGGACTTCAAACACTTACCGACACATAGCTCAACATAAAACTTGTGTTTGGATGTTCAACCACTATCTCTCAACATCTCAGAAATAGGTTGCTAATGTATTGGACAGGAGGAAAAAAATCCATTACCAATTTCCTGTTTACCTAAAGCCAGAGTGGTTTTGAAAGTGGAAGACCTTGCAGGTCTTTTGATGTAGCGATCTGGACAGGACATTCGGCACAAAGCATGAATTTAGCTGTCCTTTCTGTGTGACATGGGAGGCTGAGCCTGTCACCAGAGATGATTAAGTATATAATAATACCTTCCATTTCGGTGCCAGATTCATGCATTCACCCTCAACATCACCCAAAATGAGATTCAGACTCATTCCCTCTGAGTTTCACACCTAATGAAATGCATTCTTTGATGGATGTTCTATTTTTTTTGTATTATTGTGACTGGTCAACAGTTTGAATCCGTCATGGTGAAGGAGAAAAGCAATCTACTAACCCTGCTGATGAAAGGGTTTCCTTAAAATGTAATTTAAGGAACCAGCAGATTGGGTCTCCTTACTGCATGAGCCAAATCTAAAGCATTTCTGCTCAAAGAGGACTCTCCAGTGTCGCCAAAGAGGGTGTTACATGGTTTTATCTTTAAACTCCTATTCCGTTGGACAGTGGCAGACTCTGCCGTTTGAAGGAAAGGTGTGAAAAAAAAAAAAGAAGAGCACCAGCTGCACAAGGTGGGGCACAGAAAGTCAAGATACATTTATGGTGAAACAGTTAAAAAAATTGGTGTGTTACGTGACTCAGCAAGTATACTATTAAATACAGTTAATTTTCTAGCATGTAGGCCAGCCTATATGGCACTGCATCGTGTTTTCATGTCACACATTAGTGCACTTCATCACATTTTGTCTACTATAGAAGGGCACCCAAGAGGGCACTCTATCATGTTTTATCTACCGTAGGGGTGACGGTGTAGTCATGCCTGCAGAAGTAGGTATACTCTTAATTTATCTCCCCATTTCTTTTAAAGCAGCCCGTCCAGCACAGGATAAACGCCCTGTGTTACAAACAGGAACATGTAAGACTGCTCTTGCATGTTTAGCTCACTCAAAAATGGATATTTGCATATCTTCACTTAACATGTCTTCAGGGAGCAAGGATCATTATAGAATTAACACTCACCACAGAGGAAGTGCAGATTTTGTCATAATTACTGGCCTACAGGCAGGTGAGACTACATAATTATACATTTTCAGAGAAGTATTCCTTATTCCTTACTCGTTCCTCCCTCCATCCACAAATCAGAGTGGCTATACCCAAAGCCGACTACTGCTGTTGAATATTCAGTTTATATTTCTGAGCATTCAAAACTCTCTTCACATGAGATGGTTAGAAATTATAATTCAGTGGATCAAATATCAGTGCTGTGCACCATTATGAGATCATAATTACATTTTAGGAGGATGGCTGTTTAGGATTTGACTGATGATTGAATGTCCAAGATTATTGGGACTGTGTTGTGTTTAATAGGTCTATTTGATCACACTCAATTTCTACAAAAAGGAAATTAAATTTTGCTCACATTTCATGCTCTCTGAAACTTACAATGATATAAGAAAGACCCCGCGGATGATTTCCGGGAGAAGTTTGACCGAATGTTTCAATCAAGGAGAAGCTCTTCTGCAATTTTGTGCCACTTCATCATGATAAGCAATCACTCCACATGCTGTGATCAATACTGTTAATTATGTCCATAGTCACAGTGAGTATGTCTGTTTTTGTGCCTAAAATCATGTTCAGGAGCCTGCAATCATGATTTATTTCATGCAAATCTGACTGGGAAGTGCCAACGAAAAAACCTCATCTGCAAATCATTACCTTAGATTATTTTTATTCACACCATTCTACAGCATTGTAGTGTTTAGAAAAAAAAATGTCAAAACTGTGATCTAGCATATGAGAGTCTTTGTCAGAGCAGCAAAGCCATCTCTGAGTGCTACTATAATTGCGTCTGAAGTCATGTAGTCAGTCATGTAGTGTCAGTCATGTAGTGTCAGTCATGTAGTGCCTGCTCACAAAATCTGAGAAAGAGATCAAATGAAGAGACTGAAGTCTCGTACAGTCTGCTCACAACACTTTAAAAGTGTTTCTCCTTATTTCTTTATAAAATCCCAACCTCCACCCACTCCAATGTGGGTGAAAAGATCATTACCTAACTCAACTTAATTACATCAAATGGGATTTTAAGTCTCCACGCAGAGAAATTAAAAATTCTTCTCCTGCATGATAAAACATTTACATTGGTTTTCTCATTGGCCCCTAGTCTGCTCCAGTATGCTGCTGAAGTCTATGAAGGCAGTTGCCTCAAGTCAGGTGTGAATCAGTAGGCATAGAGTGCACAACACACACACACACACACACACACACACACACACACACACTTATTGTATATACATGCATGTATGATCTGCCGCCCACACAGATGTTCTTGTGCTGTGTATCTTGCACTCCACATGCTTCACACCAGCATACATGCAAACGTGTAATTGCTAATTAACAAAACTCTGTGTGGACTTACTGCAGAAGAGAAAGTAGGAAGCTGATCCAGCCAACAAGTTGGGACTGCTGGCTAACGAACTGACAAGTCCAAAGATCCAGCCAAACACAAGCAGGACCAGGCTGAGGGGCAACATGATGACCACCACCTTGTGCAAGCCTGCAGACACAACCCACATATAGACACACAAACACACAATGGTTACTGCACTTAATGATTTTAATGTCTTGTTACAAGTCAGCTGGATTTATACTTGGTGCTGAGTGCAACCATTTGCAAGAGCAGTTAAGATTTTCAAATCGATTTCTACCATCCAGGGAGCCATTGGTTTTCATTCCCATTGTCAGTAAGGTATGAAAATCAACTTGCAGCGTGTTGAAACTTGCTTAAGATAGCTTCTGTCACAGTGGACAATCCATTGCTATATTTTATGGATAAACAGGGGCTGTTGCAAAAAAAAAAAACACATTATCCTTTCCAAAATGTTCAAGCTTGTTTATTATTATTTCAGTATGTCTTCTGGATCACAGATTTCCTGAGAACAAACTGTTGCTTGTGAACGTAATTTCTTCAGCAGCTGACTTACTAGTTTAAATTCACGTCATTATCACTTCCTGTGTCAGCTGATACAAAACAAAACCACCACTTACCGAGAAGATGTCTTTCTGCTTCTGACAGGCCGGACATATTTGCTGTGAAAGAAGGGATGACTGAGCTCCTGTTTGCTCCTGAAAATGTCAGAGGAAAAGGTCACACATGACAGGACGTGTGGACAGAGCTGTGGGACTGTGCAAAATTGTCACTCGATACCAAACAGTGTCAGTTTCTATGCTAGATATGTTAGATTTCTAAAATACCAAACAAAAAAATAAAAAATAAAAATAAAAAATAGTCCATGGTCTATCGTTCTGTCATTCTGATCAGGCATACTTTGGGTCCTCTGTGCGTCATTCAAGCAGCAGACTGATTCTAACTATCTTTTGGCCTCTTGATCTTGATCCCTTGCTAATTTCACCCTTTAGGTCTTATTGCAAATGCCCCCCTCCATTCTGCTTTTTGTATCCATTTGTAATTGCATCCCGTCTGATGACAATGCAGTACCTACCTTTCAGAAACGTACCCTTTGATCACTACCTATTTACTGTCTGTTTTGCTGCAGACAAAAGCTTCATTTAATTTGCTCTGGGTGAACTCACGGACTCAGATCCGCTGTGTTTCCATAAGTTCACCAGTGTACCGGCACGCTTTGATAAACTCACATCATTACAGTAAACCTCTGAACCCGACTACCTCTGGACAATTTGGATCTGCTTCACATTACTTGGCACAAAGCAAGAGAGAGAAAGAGAGCACACGATGGTTGCAGAGCTTGCCATTGTTGGTTTCTGGTTGTAGCTCGGTAGTTAATTCACTAAGGCAAAATTTGAAGCCTGTGGATATAAGAAGCTTTTTCAAAAAGAAAAAGGATGAATTCAGTGAAGCACAGGCAAAGCTGCAGCACAGTGGTACTCAATTTTGTTTTAGCATGCTCCCGTTCAGAAGCAGGAAAAAAGTTCCGACCTCCACAATATAACAAAAACTTGAAAGGCATCATGTATGAAGTTACCTCACACCAATCCAGCAGGCATGAGAGTAATCTCTTCTTTGGTTTAATAACATGAGCTGCATCTTAATTTTCTTCATAACCATTCACAGTATTGTCAGGTAGATTTTGTCCATATGTTTCTGATGTGCCCCTACATCAAATGCTTGTAACAGAATATACCTGTCTGACTGCGTGTGTGCAATTTGTGTGTTTTCAGAGTCCTTAAAATTGTACTCAATTTTACTGTTTTATTCCTTCTAGACTAGTCTATGTTTAAATTTCCATTTGATCAATGGTGAAATTAGCCGTCAGGGACATCCCTAAGATAAATCACATTCATTCAACTTAGCTTCACTCCATATTTTCCCCCTGGTCATGCACATCCCTTCTGCAATGGCTTCATAACTCCAAACGGGGTCCTGCCCCCCAGTTTGAGAACCGCTGCCTCATCTGCAAGGTCCTAACTAGTCTAGGTCAGTGGTTCTCAAATAAGATGATAAATAACATGTGTTAATGATCTAATTATAACATCAATAAGATGTAGATTTTGGTGGGCATAATGCTGATTGCTTCCTTGTTATGACCAGGACAGGAGAGAGGAGGAGAAGAGAACAGATGAGAATGAAGAGTGCGACAGACGGATGAGACAAGAAAAGAGCCACTGAAGAGGGGAAGAGGAAAGTATCAAATAGACAGATAAGACACAGGGTTAACACAGTTTGTCACATTTCAAATGGAAAACGAAAGAAGCAGAAGCTACATGACCAGGACTAACTTCAAAACTGAAGCATTGACAACATATATATGACATAACATATGACGGCTTCATCAGCATCAAGGCTCTTATTTTTCTTAGGGTTTGACTCCTTTTCTGTAAATAAAAATAATGAACTCAGACTGCACTCATTTAGTTTATTTCATGTTGTGAAAGCCACCCTACGGACCTGACCAGAACCTTTTTGTAGAGCACAATGTCTCACATCTTATATAAATTTAACTGACTTGAAAATGGTGCACTTATCAGGTCAAAATTTCTGAGCTGGTCTAAACTCCGAACATCTCAAAATCCTAACAACGGCCCCCTGCGTCCCTCTGTGACGCACATTTCCTCAGCCCTGCATGTGGAACAGGCTTGCAACAAGACTTTGTGTCAGTGCATGATCCACATCACAGGTGAGCACTGCAGGAAGAGCTTCACAATTATATGTTGTGTCATTACTTAGCATTTACTGTGTGAGCATGTGCACCACCAGCGACAATTTGGACACCTCTGTGACCTCCAAGCTGTGCAGCAAACAAGCGGATATTGCAGCTGTGTCGAAAAATATCCTTAAGCGTCTTTCTGGTCTGCTGGTGTACTGGAGGTGGCTGATACAGATGTGAGGGGGTTACATTTGCTACAGTTATTACTTAAAGGAAAGGGAAAAAGGTGAGGTAATCTAATATAGATGTTATCCCTGTGTAGTTTATTACTCATTTAATGAAAAGTAAAATGTTATTGGGGAGTAAATAATTCATCATATGGCCTCATTTATTTCTAAGCTAAAAGCACTGACATGTCACCCCAGTGCCACAAAACTGATTCACTGCAAGCTCCAGTGGAGTAATGAGGAATAAATCAAGGCAAATATAGCTTCTGACAATAACCGCTGCTGGTAATAAACACGGTAACGCAACAACATCAGACATGATCCATGAAGAAATCTTCACAGCATCACACTAACAACTCAACCTCGATTTTCCTTTTTTTTTTCTCTAGTCAACATTAAGAGCAGTCCTAGTGTATGCATGGGTCAGAACATGCCTGATTCCGGGATTACAAACATAAGTTAATTCAAAAATAATAATAACCCTTATGATTGAACCTTTAATGCATTTTAGGCACACATGACAAATGCTTCTTAAAATTACCCAACAGTGAAAAGCTGCGCAAAAGTTATGGAAAAATAAGGGCTGCGTGCGATTTGATTGCATCTCTCGCTCTATCTCTCTCTCTCTCTCACACACACACACACACACCATACTTGGTCGTAAAGACCCTCTGAATATAATATCATGCAAACTACACACTACAATGTGCAGGCTTAAGTAGAACTGACATACAGTACCTTCATTAATTCTCCACAGCCCAGAATGTGAACTCAGGTCGTCTGGACCAGTGTGATTGGCTTTATTCACATCGATGATGTACCAGTAATCAGTCCCAATAGCCACAGCGAGGAGGCTAAAACTGAGCAAACCTGTAAACCCAGCAGTAAGGACCACCACTCCGTACCTCATCATCATGTACAGAGCACACGCAGAGCGCACTTACACTAATATTCTGTGAAGTTTTTTTATATTTTTCTACACTGTATTTTGCATCGACGCTCCAAAAGGCGCGGTGCGTAAAAGCTCTCCAGCTGGATCCATCCTTGTAAAGTCATGCTTCTCCATGGCTACCACGGTCCTAAAATGTAGTTTCAGATGGAAACTGAGAAAAAACAGATAAACAGAATCCAGTTATTGTTTCCAGTTTACTTTAAAAGGAACAAAATGAAGATAAGAAGAGGAGAGAGGTGCGTCTTTCTCAGCAGCAGCAGCAGCAGCTTATAGCACACCGTCACGTACGGTAACTGTGGCTGTCAGTGGCAGCGGCGCTCCTGGAGTGATCCACAGTCAAGTTGGGAGCAATAAATTGCCACACTTCCGCTGCCGAATTCCAAAATAAAACCCAAAGAGGATATAAATTGAGAAGGTGCGTACAATTTATCATTATTATTATTATTATTATTATTATTATTATTATTATTATTATGCAAAAAAGCCCATATCCACCCAAATTGTAGCCTATTTTCAACAGCAACTGTGACCACATTTAGATAAGTGTACCCCACCCTTTTACCAATATAGTCTAGATATGGTAAAATAGCCAGACTTCCTTAATAAAAATCAAGTTTTAAGGCTAAGCACTTCGCCTTGTGTACCTACATTCACTAACCAAACATGAAAACTCTCCCAGCTTGACTTTCAAGAAGCTCGGCCGGGTTGTGGCTTTCTGGTTTCATCAAATAAATGAAATACTTACCTGGACTTCTTCATGAGCAGGCACCCATTAGTAGTCACCTGTCATACCTTTTGGCGGGGCAGCTCAGCTTCGATAATTGACGTTGTACGTCCGTGCGTCAAAACATGGCGTACAGCCGTTTCTAACCATTGGGCTAGCAGTTGATATATGAGGAGCCATAAGCAGTTAGCAAGCTAACTTTAGCATCAGTCTCTGAGGTAGGTGTTGATGATTTAAGCCTTTTTTGGTCATTTTGAGTCTTAAAAATGAAAATGAATCTCCACAAATTTAAATAAATTAAGTACAATTATAGAACAACATAGCAACAATTACAGTCTGGAGTCTGTCTGGCTACAAAGCCCTTTGCACATTTCAACAATACATTTTTCTCCCCATTATTTCTGCCATGGGGGCCATGAGTGAAAAGCAATTTTCAATTCCTGCCACTGTGGTCTTGACTTTGACTACTTGCCCACTACTCCAGGACATTTTGAAGTTATTGCAGTGTAGCTTTATGGTTATACAGTATGTCGGGTGTAGTTGTCTCACTGGGAAATAAATCTATCAAGTTTCTCTTGCAGGCTGCAGCAGGCTTTCACCAAAAAATCTGTCTGCATTATCAATGTTAAAAAAGAAGGAGGAGGAGGATTTCGACATATGTCCTCCTTTTGATATTCAAGGTCAGTGCATCAGCCTTGTGGGAGTAATTCATTTTCACGTTGAGTAAGATTATAGAAAAAAAACAAGCTTCTTTTTAAAATTCCACCTCCCTCTGATCTAGTAATGACATGGAGAGTCAAAACGTTTTTTTTAAAAACTGGAAAGAAGAATGGATATGAAATATTAAAGCTTAGATATAAAGTTGTCCAGCTGACAACTGGACATTGCAGGATTATTCCTGAAAATATTGACTTTGGACAGTCAGTGAGGGACAAAAAGTACTTGCTGTGTTCGAAAAGGGCAGCCGCGTTACAGCTGGAAGAATACATACTGGCTGTCTTTTTAAAATTCACAACCAGATTCACAGACCCATTGCCCAAAAGTACATCTAAGCTTTGACAAAATCTTTTTAAATTCTTAATTTTGTGTACTCTGTGTCAAAAATAAGCCATCCCAGAGTATAACCAAACTCTTTTCCATGCAGTTTATTTTGGTGCACAGATGTAGAATTACTTCTGCCATGGCATGATTGGGGCTGTTATATCATAAAAAGCCTCATTTTATACATTCTCATCAAACGTCAAGAGGAAGGAAGGATGGATTTGCCAAATGTAGGATTTCTTTGATCAGTGCAATTTTAAACTTGTGCAACCTATTTGTAGTTGAATTGCTTTCCAGTTCTGTCGGCTCAAATGCGTTCACTGCGACATGTATGATAGGGGTACATCAGTACCCAGTAAACAGACATACCTGTGTTGAATGCAGAGCACATAGACAAATTAATCATGTCTTCATTAGGGTGACCTCCCTGTGGCATGGAGATGCTCTATTTGGAAGCATCCACCATGGTTATTGAGTGGGCCACCTTTCATCAGAATAAATAGAATTAATAATGAATGAATAAACCCTTCATTGTTCATGAGGAGCTGACATATATATGTGTGTGTGTGTATATATATGAAGAAAAATGATGATAGACTGATGAGAAATAAAACCACTTTATTTTCATTGATACAATATCCGTGTAACATAATTTCTGCTCCTGATTATCATTTAACTGACAAAGATGTCTCACAGTTATTTCTGTTTATTTTGTTGCAAAAACTACAACCAACATATGTTTAATTGAAATACTGCAGTATTCATTATCCCAGGCTTTTGCACAATTTCAAGAATGACATGTTTTTATTGGGGGGAGAACAGATGACTTTGATTTTATCCCAGTTTAACAGCAGAAGTAATTAATGATCAAACTGATTATATTTGATCCTCAGCATCTGTTACATATTAGAGTCTACTGCTCAGATTATATCTTGTATTCAAGAGTAAGCATGAATAATTGAATTAAACATTTGTACAAAAGTAGCCTGGACCTGTAATCCTGTGTTAATATGCAAATTCTTTCATATTAGATGGAAAACAGCAATGACATGGCCTGAGGTTTCACAGTTGCTATGGCTCAGTTACTGAGCAGTTACAGGCTACCAAATATTTTCACCAGTTGATGCAAACGCACACAGGCTTGTTAAAGATCTGGTGTGTAAGATTTAGGTGGCTTCTATTTACAGAATATGGCAGATATGCAATATAAGAAAAATAACTTTATTTTCACTTTCAAGTGTAAAATAAGTCAGTTAGTGGTACACCTGTGCTCAGTCACAGCAGCAGTTGCAAATGCGCATATATACTGCATACTATAGCATATGCATGTCTGAGTTTTTTTGCTGGTATTATTGAGTAGGTCTCAATAAATAAGTGCATTAAAATAGAATCATTTATGTGTTTAGTGTCTTCATAAAGACAAACCCTGTGACATACAGATTGGAGGCTTGCCAGTTTATAATGTCAGCTCATATATATATATATATATATATATATATATATATATATATATATATATATATATATATATATATATATATATATATATGTATGTATGTATGTATGTATGTATGTGTATATATATATATGTATATGTATGTATATGTGTATATATATATATATCATGTGCCCTTTTCCGACAGCTAACATTGGATCAGTGAAGCATTGTTAACATGACACATTAGATTCCTGTTCTGAATCATTTTGTAGATAACTTAATCTATTCTGTTTTGCAGATTCATTAGAAGAACACAGAAGGAACTGACTCAGCCTCATTGTATCCAAATTGTGGAAGATTGTATAAAGATGTTTGAGCAGCATGATGAACCAACTGAGCATCACAAGGTAGGAAAAGGGGAAGTCATCAGTTAACCTTTCCGTGGTTCTGATAACAGAACTAGCTCTTTCTCTCGTTCAGCTACCTCTTCTTACACAGGAAATCATATGTCATTCTGTCACCGAGTCACTGTCTGTTTCTTTTGTTGTTGGAAGAGCTGATGCTGGGTTGCAAGGTTTATCTTTGTCCACCAGTCTCAATGGCTAGATTGCGGTCATTCATGTCTTTGCTCACAGTGCCCAGAAAATACACCTCAGTATTAGCTTTAACTTTCTAATTTGGCTGGTGAAGTTTATGTGAGGTCTCTGTTGAGGCCGTGCACTATCGATGAGCTGATCCTCACGAGCAGCCCACTGAGAGGACTTGTCTTTGTTTTCCCTTTGTGTGTAACTGTGTAATGGTAGGAGCTGGGCTCATTGGGTTTAAGGTGTTCATTTAATGTTATTGCTCTTTCTTGGATCCTAATTAAAAGTCAGAATTGGTCTATTTCAGGGCTGCATTGATTGTGTGTTATGTTTCAGTGGACTCTGTGTACTGTGTGTTCTTACCAATTTCAGTTTGGATTCATTTGGGTGTTAATCCCATTTTAAATAGCCTTGTTTTGTTTTGTCAGTGTCCCAACACAAAACTACCATATAGTGAAATTGGTTTTATTATGGATTTGCATACTTGTACCCATGTTCAGATTGGTATAAGTGATGAGATTGTTTTTTTGGCATAGAAAGTCCTCAATGAAATAGCCCATAGATTTCATAAATTTTATGCTTAGGACTGTAACTGTATGTGTGGTTTACCACCAACAGCTTCAATACTTTCTGCATTGAAAACAGTTATTGCACGTTTTTAGCCGTCCACTTTCAGTCCCATGATGCTTAAGGTTCAGTCCAATCAGAGGCTGCGTTTCTGACTTGTCGATTAGTCAGAGGCAGGGTAGGGCGGGTCTTCACAGGTTGCCAACGGGGGAAAAAAATAACGTGCGTGTGTGGCAGATTTCAAATGAATTGCAATGGATGACATTGACCCGATAAAATGTGCTCAACCCAACGGTAGGCGTCACATGTGTGGTCATGTGGTTATGATCACAGCTCAAGTTATGCGATGTGTTTGTTCAATCTCAACAGAGCAGCAAAACCCTATTTGTATTTTACTGAGATATCTGGAAAATCATGACCTTGATCCTTTTTAGATCCAGTGCCAAGCCCAGTTATGGTAGTAAAATACAGCTGTTGTTGTAATACTTGTTTATATTTGGCCAGCAATATTTAACAGATGGAGACCAGGGATAGCTGAAGGGTGAAGGTGTGGTTTGTCGTTTAATTATTTGGTTTAAAACCAATCTGACTTTTGATGACATGATTTTAAAAAGGTTGTTTTGCAGAAGGTTGCTACAGGCTATCTTGTTATTGGGTCAAATCTATTACAAAATTTACAAATTTACAGATTGATATGGTAATCTCCAGTGGTGTACTCAGTACGCAGAGTAGAAATACTCAAATAAAAGTCAAGCATTCAAAATTTTATTAAAAGCCCCTTTAAGGAGTTGATTTTGGCGGTGGAAGGCATTAAGAATAGGTATGAAAAAATAGCCAATCTTCTCTTCATTATGTAGAATAGCCCATTCAATTTGTTAATTATATTTTATTAATATATTATTTGCCTCTGAAATGTAGTGGAGTAGAAATATAAAGTAGCAGAAAAGAAAAATACTGCAGTTAAATACAAAACATATTCAAAAGTACAATGCTTGGAAGTGTTGTTTGAAGACTACAACACACCTGAATATCCAACTGAACTGATGGCAGTTGAGTTGCATTGTTGACCTTAATTGTTCTTATTATGCTTTCACTCTTTCCCTCTCCTATGATGGGATATCTAATTCAAAGACATCAAAGTCTGAACATGAAAATCTCTCCAGTTCCTGTCTAAACCAGTCTGTGAAATGTGCGCATTTGTTTGTTGTGTGTGTTTTACTGGAATGCCGCGGCTGATCCAAGGAGTTGGCTGAACTTGAATCATGTCAACATGATTTGCATAAAAGCTTAGTGTCTCACCCATCTGTTTAAAACAAGCCCTTGCTCCCTTGCCTTTAATCCAAAATAGATCCGAATTTCTGGATTTCTGTCTCGATGTTTGTAATTTTGAGATAACCTCCTCGCAGGATCTAATGAAAAATTCTCAGTTATGCGTCTGACAGCCTAGCAAAAATAACTCATTTTAGTATTGTTTGTCCAGAACAACACTGGCTGCAGGCAACACTAGTCAGTGTTGCAGGTCAGCACACAGAGGAGGAAAACAGTGCCAGTAATGCATATTGACTTCTAGCCATCCATTCTCACCAGAGCTCTAGTTTTCTGGTTCAAACACAAACAGACTGAAGACGAAACTCGGGTCAGAAAGGTTTGTTACTTGGTTACTTGAAATGAAAACATTTCCTTTAGTTTCAGAGTTGTTTTAGACCTTGTTTGCAAATGGTAAAATCTTTGGCACTCTCATTCTCATGGCAGTGAGAAGTTAAAATGAGTCTAAGTCACATTGGAGGCAAGTTAATCCATTACTTCTCCACTTCAGTGAGTAGTGTGCAATTAGCAGGACTAGTGAGCAGAGCATTTAAGGGCTGTGATTCTCAAAGTAGATTTTGTCTGTGTAATTATGTAATTAAATAAGAGCAGGCGTTGGGCTTGAGAAAAGTTCACTGTGTGTATGTGAATGTGTGTGAGACAACTGAAATACTACACTTTGTTGTGGATAAATACTTTGAAACACTATGAAACTCTTGGGGCTTGTGATGGCTAGGAAGCTAAAAGACTGACAGACTGACGCTGTGAAATCATGTCTCGATTTTTTTAAGTACGCGTAAGTATTGTGTTCTGCAAGTGACAGCTGATGCCAGCTCGAGTTGAAAACTTGAAGTTGTTGAAAGCGTTAACAGATGTCCGGAAATTGGTTTCAGTGTGGTAGATTGCTAACAGGTGTTTGTGCTTGTCGTGATTACAGCTGGATATGCTCCTTTCACAGCCCTTGTCACTGACTATTACTGTAACAGAGAATGAACTAAGAGAGGTACACACTGCCACCCAGTGTAATGAATGGGAAATTCATCTTAGTAATACCACAGAGACTGTTCAGAGACTCCTCTCTGCCTTTTATTTATGGGTGAATGCTGACAAGGTTGGACTGTGTTCCAACCAAATAGCTGAGAAATGCACATTTGAGCACTTTGTTTTCAACCATTGGCAACGTTTTTTTTTTTTTTATTGAATTAGCCTTCTTTCTGGAATCATCATTCATTGTGACTCATTATAGCAGTTATACTTGTACCTAATGTCATCAGTTAGAAGTGTAACTACCTTGGTTTCATTTATGTCCCCTAGGGAGCCAGCTTGCAGTATATCAGGACCCTGGAGCTAGCATCAGTTATTAATTACACAGCTTTTCTTACTATGTCAAAGTTTGCACCATGGGAAAAAGGCTTATATTTTAAATATGTCATTTGCTGTCATACAGTACAGCTGAGCCCTAACTATATTATTATAGACCCCTTTCACACACAGTTGGAAAAGCAAGGTGGTAACATGAATGTTGTTGATGCTTCAGCTTTAGGGTATTGTCCATGCTGCCGTACTGTCACACTCTGGTGAGTCAGGTATGTGAAATAATGTGTGATGACTTAATTAAAAGAGCATCAGCCAAAGCTCAACTAGTGGGAAACCATGTAGAAAACCTGATGAAAATATAGATTTTCTATTTATTTGCAGTGCCCTCGTCGATATACACAGATCTGATTAATAATCACATCCTTCATGATCACCTGCGGATTACATCTGTCTTCATTCTACTTTGTTCCATTTGGTTTATACCATTTTTTGCAATAGTTCAATTTTTTTTTTATTTCCAGCATTTTCACTTTTTAATGTAAAAAATAAAAATGTGCATAAAAACAGGTGTATTATGGCTTACTTGTACAGTTGAATGGAGTCAGTGTCGACTGCATACGTAACCTGTGTTTTTCCTGCTATGACAAGTCAAAATGTCTGTGTCAGTGGCTGTTTGAGTCATCCGTGCTTACTGTCTTCTGACAGTCACTGATAGCAAATAATACATGATACGAATTCATTATACTTTCCAGTATCTTGCTCATGGACACTTACAATCATTGGCCAACCCTCTGTACCGTACACGCATAATTTCTCTCATATTTTCATAGCTTGGCATAAAATTCTCAAGTCCCAAAGTCAACAAAGATATTGTCAGGTTTTTATTGTTATCAACATTTTCAAAAAACATATAAGAAAACAAAGAGAGTGAAACATCTATATATAGATTAAATACATACTAAAATATTTCTGGAGACTCTCTATTGAGCGGATACAGGATGCATAGGTGACCAAGCCTTTTAGACCTTGTTTTCTAACATGTTTCTATTTATTGCGAATTGCACACATCACAAAACCATTGGTTTAGACATCATACTTGAACTACTGCAGATTTTATTTCTTTCTGGGAAATAACTTTCAAAAATCTACAGGATACATTGTATACAGGTTCAGGTTGTCCTCTGTGCTGCACACCAACATCTGGACCAATAAATTCTGGGCAGCTTGTGCCCTTAGTGATTTGACGGGTGTCAAGAGTCTGTAGTCAATACAAAGTTCCCCTTTAAAAGAGGTGTGCTGCCTAAGCGTATACTAGAAGCTACTGTTCACATTTTATAAAGCAGTGTTGGGTGAGTTACCTAGAGGAAAACTCCAGCATTTTGTGAAATACAGTTGTTTGCTGTCACATATAGAGTTAGATGAGAAGATGTAGTTACAGTGGGACGTTCTGGCAGCAGAGAGAAGGCAGATAGCCCAGCTCTGTAACATGTTTTCCAACAACTCCAAAGCTGTCTAAAGGAGCAGTTTGTTGACACATTGCAGCTGGGTTTGACTAACAACAGCTGGACAAAGGGAGTGCACATACTGTAGCATTCATTTCACAAATAAAATTCATGGCACCCTCTCACCCGACTGTTGGCAAATGTACAAGAAACCAGCATCATATTAAGATTTGAATTCACATTTTTATAGGACATCATGGTTGTAATAGCCTAATGAGCTTTCTTATAATTTTACCACCCAACTCTGAATATGAGAAAAGGGTATAATGGGATATAGAGTGCAGTATGGTTTAAGGCCCCTAGGCAAAACATTTATGTATAAATGCTTCAAATGTGGTGCCCCTTTGGTTTCTTGCTTGTCCCTGATATGGATATATGACATTTCTACTGATGTGTTGTTCCTGAACATGACAGATCTCTGTAATTGTATATGTGTTACACAACTATAGTAAAAGATGTATGCACTTATGCTGAATTAGGTCCTCTCTGGATGTATATTGCTCAGCATTGCAGAGGTGCCTCAGACAGTACAGTCTATTTACTCCAGTCCACTTCATTTGCTTCATATTGTGCTTTTATGGAAGCCGTAAATGGTCCATTAAGATAAATGAAAATACCATTGGCACCAGCAAATCATGTCTTTGAAGACAATGGTGCATTGCATTGGTGCTTAGAGTGACATCAAATTGTTCTTTTAGAACATGTCCAAGTATTGAAATCATTTAAAAGCTGTAAACAAATGTGGTGGGGTTGTTGACAGAAGTAAGAGATGTTAAGTAAACCAAAGGATGCAGTGATTGATTGATTTGTAGTGTGATTGTTGTTCGTGACTGATGTGTCCTTCACTGCCAGATTCGTATCGGTTTTGATAGTGAGACAAATTGGCAGACATCTTATCAGAGGTAGTGGAATTTAGCAGCAACAGAAGAAGAAGTAAATGTTCCTTTTGTTGCCATGCTTTCTGAATAGGCCAAACAGACAATGTGTCAAAGGCAGCAACACCCTTTCACAGTCCCAATTCAGACCAAATCCAGCACTGCAATGAAAACGTTTTTCCATTCATTTGAACAGCGGTATTGTGTTTTGGCTGTAGTGGTGTGGGCTGCAGGGGGTGTTGAAAAGAAAACAGTGACAGCAACCTGAAATATCACTAATATATAATGAAAGTCATAGCATTGTCTAAACTATGATACTGTTCCTGTTGTGTTCTAGCTTAGTTTATTTCATGTACCCAGCTTCTACATTTGAGTCTGCCTCATGCTGCAAAATAGTGACACAAGGAAGACACGAAGAAGAAGAACGAGAGTGAGGGAGTGCTGATATCAAGAGAATCAGAGAAATTAAAAATTATTTTCAGATTTTTTCATAGCGGTTACATTCGGCACAAATAAACACACCCCTAGCAGTCCACCCCACACACATTGGCCACAACACCTGATTTGGTCTGAATACTGCCTTCATATGTCTCTCTGTTCAGTGACTGATCAGTGTGGTGGCACTCAAACATATACGGTACTGTACCTATATTAAACAAAGTGTGTCTGAAAGAATTGGGACATCCAGTGTCTTAATCTGTATTTGTGAAATTACACATTTTCAACCAGTATGTGTTGTTTGCTGTTGGCATTGTCATTGAAAGACAAAACATTTAACATTTACAAGAAAACCCACACATGTCGTCCTCAAGTGTTCACTTCTTCCCAATTAAAAAAACAAAATAAAACATCGGGCACCTTGCAGCTAGTATAAAAACAGGCAGGATAAATGTTACCCGGGCAGTCCGAATCATTTGAGCTGATAGAAGCGGGTCCTGCACCCCACCTCCTTGTTCCCTCTTTGAGGGCCCTGATTGAAAGGGATCAGTACTCCCAAAGAGCGGATGCATCAACAGTTGTGCCATCACCCATAAGCGTACCTCCCAGGTCACCACGAAGGTACTTGCCATTGGAGCACTTGATGGCGATGCGTCCATGTTCCAGGAACTCAAGGAAAAAGTCCTCTGGCTTCTCTCCATCTGAGCACACTAGGCCACTGCTCGAGACGTACCAGAACTTTCCATTCACGCCTACAGAAAGATATCAGTGGATTATGTTTTAGCCATTCACAGGCTGCAGATATATTGATTGTTATTCAGATATTTAGCATGTTGTACACGCATGAAAACACTGACTTTTTACATTGTAGGCGCCATCATTGAAGATCAATGAGAAAATGTCATAGACAGATCGATTTGCATTAAGAGTGTTGGAGTTTTTGTGGTGACACACAAATCCATTCTCTCCACTAAGAATCAGCATTGGGCGATTGATGAGTTTCATCAGGAATAATTCATCATCACCTGCAATGAAGGACAAATGCAGTTTATCTGTTATGCATAGGGCAAAGAAGCTGCTGTACCTGTGGTGGCATTTTCAAACAATCATTGAATCTTAAGTGGCTTGCCTGAAAGCACTTACCCACTGTATCGCTGACTGCTGAGAGCTGCCCGTTCTTCTTTGTGCACACATACTTTCCATTACTTGCTTTGAGTGCCACCCTCTGTCCTCGCCACTCAATGTCAAACATTGTATTGACCTCTCTGGGGGAAAAAAAAAGACGTAGACGGGCAGAGAGCTTCGGGTAAGAGGTAAGTGAACACATCGAATGAAGTTTCTCTTTTAAAGCAAGAAGAGCTACTTACACTTCTGTGGCAGTGGATTGGATCTCTCCATGTGTCACTAGAGTCCAGTAGGATCCGCCATTGGTCCTGAACATAGACTTTTTGCTCTCCTTATCAATCTCCATCTGAAAGGTCTCCATGTCTGTCTCCACATCCTGATTGGCTGAAATACTGACTCCTGGTTACAAGGGAAAAATAGCTTTGATATTTGTGCTGTTGTGCAATAGAAATTATGGATTACAATGTTACATCCTCTTGAATGCCATTTGCCTCTGCTTGAATGTCATTTGCTCTCTCAGGCATCGTCAAGGAGACTTCTATGCATAATAGTAATCCAACATTTAATTACATCAATGCCTTCTCTGTGCACCACATAATACATTGTGTTACCTACAATGACTCATCCAAGGTTTCTGTCTCCTCATAAAGGCGGCAAGGGCCGGATGCAAAAAAAAATGCGTGCACACAAAGACAAACTATGCAAATGCATTCTTTTTTCACAGATTGTGTCGCATTGGCAAGGTTCTTGAAGAGCAATAGAACAGCTGTCATTAAGCACAACTGTACCTATTTATACCACTCGTGCCGCTAATTGGATGGATAATATTGAAACAGTGCTTCACAATTCAGTATGCAATTAAAATATTACTAACGTAGACAAATGATAGCTGTGAGTAAAAAGAATGATACAATTAATTACTAATAACTAATTTTAACTGTATAATTGTGCCTTTTGATTAATCTATTTATGATAAACCACTCACCCCAGAAACTTTGGTCAGGTTGGATTGGACAAATGAACTATACCGCAGGATTGGTTTGAGATTTGGATGTTTTGCCCTTTTGCCCACCATGAAAACATGTCATTATTGGAATCTGTGTCGCATGTTTTGCTGCATGCTTGGAGGCCAGACAGTACATCCTACACATTGTGACTTTAAACAAATTTCATGTAATCAACTCGTGTGATCTGTTCTGCATACAAAAACAATTGTGTAAGTAAAGGTAAAACCTACACAGAATAAAAACCATACTAAAATTGTGCCTATCTTTCTAGTTAATCAGTTAGTGCCCTTTTCTCTAAAACGGAGTTTTAGCCATTCTAGTGTTACTTAATCCACATGTATTAACTGTCTGGTGTGTGAGGTGGTGGAGAATACACAGACACATAACTTAAGTATGTCTGCTGTAGTTCAAATTAGATGCCACGAAAATATCCTTCAACCTTTCTCTTAAGCCTGTTACAACCCTAATCCCCCAGAGTCACCCCTCCACCCTTCCTGTTCATTCGCTTGCTTTAATTCCCTGAGTGGTGAAATGCAAATCTGCGCTGCAGGGCCCACTAAGCAGCTTTCAGTGCCTTGTTCCTTAAAAAACGTGGAACTGCCACAAGGCCATACGCTACAGTTAAAAATTATTTGCCCTACATTATGAGCACAGAGTACCTAGTTGTTGAAATATTGTCCTAATGGTGACCTTTTAGCGCAGCATTTTATTCATGCATAGGCAAAATAATGACTGCAGTTTAAAGTTTGAGAACCTGATTCCTCAAATGTGCTATAGTATATTTTTACAACCATATCAGAGATGTCCTACAGTAAGGGGAGTAAGAGCTGTTAGTTGTTTTAATTCAATTGTAAAGCTTTAAAAGCTGCAACAGAACACAATTTGCTCCCCTGTCCTCTCACATGGTTCACTTATAATAATTATATGGGCAGAGCAGATCACATCACACAGGCTGACAAGAGACCTTGTAACTGATCTGTCTTGCAAGGACTGGCTATAGCTCTTTTTTGCTGCCAACTCATTGCCACATTGGCCAACTATGGGTCCACATCATTTGGAAAACGTAACTCGATGGATGACACTAAAGAGTGAGTAGCTGCAGGGCTTAAAGTCCATTGATGGTAATTGACACCCTTGGGGCACAGATCTACCCAAGAGTCATTTGCACGCTGCTTAATCTTCAATGGACACACAGTGGAGATGACAAAGCCCATTACCACAATTACCTCCACAGTATGGCTGTCAACCATTCTGGATCCAGCATGTAGACAGAAAAGGCAATGCTTTCTCTTAGCTGATAAATTATACTGATTAGCTTTTTTTTTTATCAAAAGGCACACTATGTACTGTACTCTGCTATGTTAGATATTTTGCACAGGCCAAGGCTCTTAGCGAACCTTAGTACCTAAACCTAGTAAGTAAAAAAACATTACCGCAATTACCTTACCGCAAAGTTAGCAAAGAGTCATTTGAAAAAGATTGTAGACTCTGTTTCTGAAAATAAAGTGCACTGCCTATTAAAGTTTCTGAAAATGTTCTCCCCTTGTCTCAAATGCTTGCTGTGATAAAGAGCACAAATACTTAGAGCATCTCTATAGTGATTGCAAAATCATAGTGGAGAAAATTGCTGTGTCATTTTGTCAGAAGTGATGGATTAACCATTATATTTATAATTTCTTCTTTCTATAAGTGTGAACACAGCATGGAGAGTAGTTCTAGCTCCCTTTAGCTTACATGTTATACATATCTTTTGCCTCAGTTTGAATAGATTCAAGTTCTTTTGTTTTTGCACACAATCATTCTTTAGCCTCTATAACTTTTAATAATAAAAGTCATTTCCATTTCAAAGTTTCTCAATGCTTAATACTAGATTGTAGTACAGTGCTCCAACTTATTTTTCTGTATGTAACTATTCAGTTTTGTAAATATCAAACTCTTGCTTGTTACCATTACAGAAGAAAGAGATGTGATTACACGAAAAATATGCTTTTTTGTCAAGACTGCATCACAGACTGATTACCTTGCTTGACCGAGACAAATCTTTTATTGGCAGCTTGAAAAACTACTTGTGGATGACTCTCCTCAAGATCAAACAGCTCATCTTTGCCAGGCTTGGAGCATCGGCCAGATTTCAGCGTTCCTGTGGGACCCACTGGGGTCAGATATTTCCCATCACAGTCTTTAAAGGCCAGCTTGCCAGATTTCAGCTCCAATGTGAAGCTAGTAGCATTGCTGTTCTCCTTCACCAGTTTGCCATCATTGCTAAGGAAACGGCTGTCACAGGTCTTCAGGCTGTACTTGCCGTCCAGGTATACCAAGGTGACCAGGGAGTCCACTCCCCAGGGAATGTTGCTGTCCACCGAGATCTCTCCATCTGAAGCAGACAGGTGGGCATAGCGCTTACGTGCCACACTGAGCAGGCTGGCCTGCGGGTGCAAAGCCAAATGGACGGCCCACAGTTCTTGTTCCCCAATGGCTTGGGCAAAACAGGACAGGTAGTCAGCCGAGCCTCCAAAGTAACGCAGGTAAGGCTCCGATTGCAGTGCCCAGCGACCATCAGACTGCGGCACAATAAGGAAACGGCATCCAGGGTCAGGCTTCTCTGCCCCACATGTAATCTTCCCATCTTTGTCGGAGGCCAGGTAGCGTCCCAGGTGGCTGCGAAGGAACACCACCTGGCCATCTTGCTCGTCATGTTCTAAGGTCCAGATTTGTTTCTTCTTCATGCTGATGCCTGAAGCGTTCACCTTGAAACCGAATGCCTCAGCCGTCAGGTAGCGGTTCTCATAGTTGATTAGGCCAAACTGCAGCTTCAGGGCCCTACTAATTCCGTTTGGGGGCATGCTTGAACAGGCAACACGTAAAGATTGCAAGTAAAGAGGTTTAGGACAAACAAGGGAAAGGGTAATGAGGGAAAGCAGGCATGAGACTGAAAAGCAAAAATAAAATGCTTGTTTCTCCCCTCTTCTTTCTCTCAAGCCGTAAATTAGCTCCACTGATCTCCCTTGATAGATTGTGTAGTTTTCCTTCCTTCTCCTGTCACTTTCTCTCTTTCCCCAGAGGGTTAGCACAGGCACTTGCTCTCTGTTCCTTAATGAGTTAGGATTAAAATCAGCAGGACACAGCACCTCAATCCAACAAGCCGCTGACGTCACTTAACAGCGCACCAACCACAAACCTCCCCTCCTCCCTCTCCTTCACTGGGAGCACACTCAGTGCAGATTCATTCTCTATCTCTTCCATATCTTCCCTTTACTCTCATCTCTTCCTTTTCTCCTACAGCCTTGTCTTCCTTCCCTGTAACTCACACTGACACACTCATTTGTCATCCTGACTCCCTTTTGGTTGTTAGGCTCATATTTAGGTCCATATACTAGTAGCCACACCGTGCAGCCCTTGGATTATCCCAGCTTTGATCTCCCGGTGAGCCACAGTCTAATTGGAAACTGTCCAGAGTGTAAAGGTGCTTTTGGTTTGCTCCCCACTGCTTCTCCTTCTCTTTTGACTTCCTTTTCATATCAGATTTTGTCTAAGATTCATTGAGTTTTTCATGGTTCAGTTTGTGTAAATATAAACAGATTTTGAATAAGATTTCCTATCCATGACTAACCGTTCTGCTTGATGTAAAGATTAAAATTGCACTCACAAAGAGCCCCTTTCACATTGCATTGGACCAGGATTAATGTACATGGTTAACTGATTTAGAAGCATAGTCTTAAGTCCCAAAGTAGTATAAAGGTTTTCTTTCTTTTGAAAGTTATTACCCCAGTTTGCCACATGCAGGTCAAGAGGAGCTGTATGGCAGCATTCTGTGTGCTTCAAGTCTTCAGAGGCATTTAAATTTGTGACCTCTGTGAGCTTATCTAAAAAGAATTTGAATGTCACACATTTGAATGTGCAAGCATTGGCCATTTGCCTTTCCTTCACTTTCACCTTTGTTGATTTTTAACCTTATTCTTTCTAATCCAGACACACCTTTATTGTTCTGTCAGTCAATTGTAAATAGATGACGTGACTCCATGTCACATGACCTTTGTCACAGTGCATGCTAGGATCAACCTTCGTAAGAGCATTACCACCCTTGTTCACTAAGTTTCCTGGGGATATTGAGGGTATTGCCGAGAAGAACATATTGTAAATACCAAAATCCACAAAAGTGTGTGAGTCGAACTATAGCACGAAGCAAAATCCTCAGGGTATTATTTCCTACTTGATAATCTTTAAAGGCAAGTACTTCCATCTATTAGCCTTGACAGTTAAGAGTGATTAGCATAGTGATCCTAGACCACCATAGGGGGTTAACGCTCTAATGGTAAGCTAAGGACAAAGATTGGTATTAGCCCAAAGCTAAAAAGAAGCTGTTTGTGGAGCACAACATATGTAGGACATTGCTGTGTGAATAGTAGCTAAAGTGCAGTATCCTTTTTGGGTTAGATTTCACCATCATACGGGGTGTGGAGCTCAGATATTTGAAAGGAGCCTTGAATGCATCTGCTCCTTCTGTTGACAGCCAGTCTAGGTGTTTTAAGCTGTCAGTGTGCGTCATTCAGGACTGTTTGTCAGATGGTCGAATGGCTTCAGGTATTGATTCAGGATTTTCTGTTTTGGAAAGTTGTGAGAAAAATGTTGGACGTAACCCCCCAATTTTGATGTTGAAAAAGGTGTGAAAGGAGCGGTTTCTGATGTTGGACCTTTCAACAACCACTTCAGTGGAAGCACTGTGATGCCTTGCTTGGAAAGCACATGCTGGGTGTTGGCACTCTGACACAGAAGTAGTAGATGGATGCATAGAAATGATTATCACAGATATACTTTATAGTTACACTCCCCATTACTGTATACACTTGATAGCAAGGTTGATGTAATTATAAAGCTTACTATAAATGGTCCTCATACTGCACTTATAATCTGTTTTATAGGACATTTATTCAGCTCTTTAGGTGAAATTCAGTTGACTCTCAATTGTCATTTTAAAATAACTGTAATAAAAGAAAAACCTAACTAACAGAGATCATCAAACAGTAATGTTGGTCTACACCAAGAATTGTCTGTGATCAGAATCTCATTCTTCAGACTTTATGAAACATTTCTTGGTCTGCTCTTATTTGTGTTGAATTGTATGATTAAAAAGCCAAACAAAAACCTTCGGTATGCATTATTTTTCATGTGTTTTCACTCTGTGCTCACTAGGTGGCAGCATTGCCTTGTACCATTGCACAATAGTGGTTTACCATTACACATAGGTGTAATTCTGTACTCTGAATTAAGTATTAGAAGTAAGTATTACTATACTATAGAGGTCTAAGTGAATGAAATTTGCAATGCAATTTCAGAGTAGTTCGGTTGTGCGGATCGTAAATTCACCCATTTACGTACTTATATATAAAACTTTGTTCATTCCAATAGTGATATATGAGCATCAAGGTATTGATAATTGTGTAACTTTAAAACATATGACAACATGGCAATGACAATTTGTCGGAATTTGGAAGGATGGATATGACCATGACAGAGTCTAATAAATGACACTACTGAGCTACATAATGGAAGTTTAGAATCCAGTCCCCTACCTTTGTGTGAGTGCAGTGCTAATTTGACAGAGCAACTCTTCATTACAATCATGAGAAGTTTGTTTAGCAGAGAAGATTGAAAAATACAAGGCTCTAGTGAGATCACAATCAATACTGTAATTAAGTAGTACCGACACATTATACGTCCCTATGTGAATGATATTTGTTTTTGGATGCCAAATGTAACACCAAATTATTTATTTTGGGACACGGCCCAGCACTCAATTAACTTTGCAATTCTGTGCATATGCGCACCAGTGCTTCTAGGTTGGTACAACTAATTCATGTCCAGTAGATGGCAATGCTGTCTATAAATTGTAACTTTGTTTTGTCTCTCTCACTAATTTGGATTCCTGTGTTCGCTGGCTTATGTTGTGAAATGAGAAATATTTCATGAGTAGAGTGTCACTCATTTTCTCAGTCTTCCTAATAGAAAGGAGTTGCTTGGCTGGTTGAACACAAAGCAAAATATGAATAAATCTATCACACTGTGCAGCAAATTGATTTCTGGAGCTGTATAGGAGAGAATCTCCTCATTTCTACTTCTATTCCTGGACAGTCTCAGTCAACCAATCTATGTAGTTTTACATGGTAAAGTCACCTGAGCAGTTTTGTTGATTAAGAAATGATAGACTCTTAGAACTGTGAAAAATTTGAATTGTATTGCAACTATTGTATTGTAACTTTTTACACATTACTGTTTGTCATATTGTCAATATTTGAGAAAAAAGTGTATGAAATGGTAAAAAAAAAAAAATCATAGAAAATAGCAAAGATGGCCAAGCAACAATGACTTGTGGCACTGTAAAACACATTTGTGTCAGCTGTCTCTGTCACAAATAGAATGATACGGATGGAAAGTGTTACATGAATGAAAAGAAAAATATAAACAAATTTATATGTTGCAGGTGTGAAGCAATGAACTGCTTTTAAGTTCTTTAATCAGCTGCCCATTCCTGCTTTGTCTTGCAAAGACAAAACAGAAAGAAAAAACAAGTGTTTAGAGGATGTACTGATAGACCACAAGTCTCTGATGGTGGAAATAATATTCATCAAATGAGGACACGGTCTTTCTTGTGTCCTTGAGATGCCCCGACTCCTTTGCAAGTCTGGGTTGCGTGGCACTCCAGGAACCCTATGAGCAATAACTGTACGTCATTTAAACTGTGGTGGTCCAGTGGCCATGCCAAATTGGATATTGTGACTTAAATGTCTTTAATTCCCTCTCTGCCTGTCTTGGTTGTCTTTCTGTCTTTGTATCTTTTTTCTCCCTTTTTCCGCTATTCCTCTTTGTTTCTTTGTGCCATATCTTCTGCTGGAGTTCCTGGTTAAAAAGCAAGTCAGAAAGAATAATAAAACCTTTGCTGTTGGCTCTAAAAGAAGATGATTGACGGAGGGGGAGGTGGGAAATGAGTGAAAGGGGTTGGTTACTTGCAAATACACAGAGACATGCACGTACACGCACGTGCGCATACAGTATACATGCACTCACACACAGATCAAATGGTGAGCTGAGGTCTCCCCCTAGGGCATGAACATGGATTAATGTGCAGAGCGCGATTATTTCATTTATAACTGTCCTGGACCTTTTCAGATAAGACCATTTTTCAGGTTGCCATCCGCTAGCACCTTTAGACTGCATCTATTAGCCTGCCAAGCACTCAGAGCTCCATTTAAAGGGCCAGCACCCTCCCCATTTGTTAGCTTTGCATTGTAAAGTACTTTCAGGGAAGAGTCAAGGTTGTCAATAGTAAATTAAGCCCAACCGACAACTAATGCAAATGTTTTAAGTAATCAGAAAATGGCACTGTAGTTACCTCCCCAAAAATGTATGGATGTGAAGGTGGTACAACTCTTTACAATGAATTCCAATCAAAAAACAATTCCACATTTAGGTGAGCTCAGTTCCTGTCGAATACGTTAACATTTCCTTTAACATTAAAACATTGCTCATCAGCATAAACCTTTTACAGTTTCTCATATGGTGTCACGTCCTTGAAATAGCTCATAAAATTATAACTGTATAACTAGCACCCCCACCGCTCATGTCCTATATACAGTACACAGGTCCAACAAATGTCCTTTCTTTGCTCTCTTGTGCCCCCGTGGGACCCTCCTGCTGCCCCCTCTAAAACCAGCAGAGGAAAACAGTCCATGAGACGTGCAGTAAAAGTAAAATGTAAAATGGCTGCCTTGGCTGGGATTCTCCTTTCTCAGCAGCTTGGTGCTCACTGACCCCATTAATCCAGGTGTTCATTCATCTACAGGATGATCCTCCCACAGGCCGTTAACGGCTCACCCCACTGTGTTTGCCCAGCCCCAACCCATCCCAGCCCCGGCCTTCTCACTCCTGCTCTACCCAGTGTAATGGTGGCTGCCAATGAGCTAAGTATGGGCAGCCATATAAATGAGCCTTGGTAAATGTCAAGCCTTTTAATACGCAGTTGTAATGCCACATTTGTTTTGTAGGCTGTCATTTGTTTTTAGAGTGAGCCAAACTTGTTAAACCACCCCCTCCCCTGCTCATTTTCCATGCAGTGAAGACAGAGAACTGGTCATGCAGAGAGAGAAGGTAGTATAACTTCATTGGAGGTTACATCGCTGTCAGTGCAATACATTATTGACAAAGATACTTCAACTCTCAAGGAAAGCAGCCTGTAAATAGGTAAGCAATAAAAGCAGTTTCTCATTGATTAAACTGCAGGCTGGTGGACACATCCGTGCTCAGACTGGGCTCTTGTTTTGATGCAGACGGGGTGAGCTTTAAGGGACAGGAGTGCTCATGTTAATGTCATCCTTTGCTCACTGGCTCTGACAGCAAGGCTAATATGAGGCCTCAGCTTCTGCCATTCTGACAATTCCCTGTCTCTTTCATATAAAGAGAATGATCATGTGAATTACAATGACAGGTATGTGCGTCTGTCTGTAAAAATGTGCTTGTTTGTGTGTGTGTGTGTGTGTGAGCTAATGTCTAGGTGAATGTGAGCTTGCATGCGTAGCTAATACTCGCTGTCCTTGTGTGTGTGTTTTTTGTTTCTGCCTGTGCGTGCATGTGCATGCATACGTGGTAATTTATGTGCAAACACATGTGTTTCAGCGTCTCCACATGTTGGTCTGCTCACTCCGAGGTTTATATACAAGCTCTGCCACTCTGAAAGGGCCAGACATACGTCGCACTGCATTTCTCCTCCCTCACTTTTTACTGCATTCCCACACGCAGAGACTGTAAAAGAGAGTGATTTACACACAAGTGCATAAATACTGTGCGCTGGCGATACAGTCTATACACTATACCCCTCCTGTGCTGATTTGAAAGCTCCGGTTAGTCCCAGGTTCCTTTAAGAGGGTCAGAGGTAGCATGTTTGTTTAGCGTACAATCAAAATCTGTTAGCGGGATTGTTAGTACAGTAGCCAGGGGGTAAGAAAAGAAGATTTATCCAAAAAGAGTGCAAAACCTTAGGGATCATCACGTAAAAAAATAAAACAAAATTATCACCTGTTCGTCACGTAAGAAAATGACAAATGGGAATCAAAGTCAGTGCTATGATTGCTACTCATCACAACATGCGAGGTCGATATTGGCGCTGTTAGCTAATGAAACTGGCTAGAAGACAGCAGTTTAGACCATCAGTTGGAATAGAGGGGACAATGTGTGGGAGGAGAGACAATGATGAAGAAAGGAGAGGGAGCCCTTATTATGTAGTGCAAACTCAGCCAAGCTGTATATCCAACGTCTGTCTCCATAAGCCCTGAGCACTTGCTATGTGTTCATCTACACAGAGAGATGCCATTTGTCCTAGCACACACACAAACACATGCACATTCCCCTCAAACAGACTACGGTAGCTTGTTTGACAAATTGAGCACATTTGTTCACTGGAGAAATTTTCATTGAGCAACTGGGTTTTCTCTACGTCTCCTGTTGTTTCTCATTCAGAGGTTTCCTCCCCTCTTTCTCCGTCTGTGGGTAGATTGTTTACAGCAGGAAGTGCCTGGCATCCTCTCACTTGGCATTGGGAGACAGTGACTTGGCTGGTGCTGGTAGCCCAACATCATTCACAGTCCCAGTGCCTGCTTCAATGTAATTCATGTGCTTTTGGGAGACATCCTTACCGGAATAGAGAGCATTTTTGTTGATTATTCCGTCTGTTTTTGATTACATCCTGGCTGGCCTCTGAGAGCAAGCAGACAATTTAGCTATCATTCCTAGATGGGTTAATGGGGCCCAGGCTGGAGGTTTATGTTAGGGTTCAAAACAGTAGGTTGGCTGAGATTTTCAGTTGTTACAGAAATGATTACTGCAAACAAATGTTTGTGTGGTATTTCTCTTCCATGTGTGTGAACATGCAAGCCCCTCCTGGTGCCTACAGGTTGACATTTGTGGTTTTCTAGATGGATTGCCATGAAAATTGACACATTCATGACCCCATCAGAATGAATTGTAATAATTTTAGTGATCCTCTGACTTCTCCTGTAATGCCAGCATCAGGTGAAAATTTCAATTTGTCCAGTTCTTTAACAAAACTAATCACATGTACTTTGTGCGCTACAGGGTGTCCGCTGGGTCTTAGGTATTAAAGGTTATTAAAAGAATCAATTTAGTGACAATTAAGGTGATTAAAAAGTATTAAATGCCAGTTTTTGAGGTCTTAAATATCATAACTTGTTTTCTAAATGTATATTTGTCCAAAGAGGTTGTATGCTAAAGTTTGCATAAATTGAATCATACTGGCATTCTGTGTAAGGATAACCTTACTCAATGACCCACTGACTGACTGCAGTTTGATAATGTTACATGAAATTCCCTTTATGCCTGTGTTATGCAAGTTTTCAGACAAATGGTTGGAGGAGTTGGAGTTGCACCGTGGCTGAGGTCTGTCTCGGGCAATAACCACTAGGTGTACTGCTGTGCGTTGGAAGGCAATAAGTTTAGCATGGTGGGGATCAACACTGTTCTGTCCCACATGCTATATGCTAGCCACAACCAGACGCACACAAGTGGTGCCTATTGTGCATTTCTGTGGTACACCACTGTCTCTACCCACCACCACTGAAGTAAGGGGTGGTCTCGACGATTCTTCTTTGGGGGAAACGGCCAATGTTTCGGGGCTTCTGGTTTTATCTGTAAAATATCCTTTGCAGTCCGATTAGCAAGTTGATATGCTATGATATAACAATGCTTCGAGTGCCAAGTTCCTAATCTCTTGCCCACAGGTTCTGCTTTCATATGCGGATATCTGTTTTATTAGTGCGTGGATGTATGTGTGTTATAGGGAAACAAGATTGTGTTTCTAGCTCTCTTGTTATTGCTGATATTGCTTGAGTCACTCAGTTCTTTGTTTTGTGCTTTGTTCCCACCCTATTATTTTACATTGATACAGTGGTATCAACTAAGACTGTTTAGTTCTGCTAGCTTACGATCATCCATCCATCCATCCATTATCTGTAACCGCTTATCCTCATCAGGGTCACGGTGGGGCTGGAGCCTATCCCAGCTGACTTTGGGCGAGAGGCGGGGTACACCCTGGACAAGTCGCCAGTTCATCACAGGGCACATAGAGACAAACAACCATTCACACTCACATTCACACCTATGGACAATTTAGAGTCACCAATTCACCTATAAAGTGCATGAGTTTGGACTGTGGGAGGAAGCCGGTGAGAACCCACGCAGACATGGGGAGAACATACAAACTCCACACATAAAAGGCCCCAGCCATGGATCCAACCAGGAACCTTCCTGTTGTGTGACAGTGCTAACTGCACCACTGTGCTGCCCCTAGCTTACGATCAGTGTATAGTAAATGTAAGTTAAAGTGGGTCACTGACGTAACTGGTTAGGACTTGAAGTGGTGATGAGGTCTTAGTTATACCTGCATAACATTATGCCTGCATGTAAGCATTGCCACTGTAATCATGTTAGCATGCTGGCGCTTAGCTCAAAACACCGCTGTGTGTACGTACAGCCTGACAAAGCTGCTAGCGTGGCTGTGAACTCGTAGTCTTGTTTTGACAGAGCTATAAGTCATCAGATATTTAATCCATCTCATGACTGTTTTGCCAGGCGTGTCCATGTTGTTTGTCCAGCTGTGATGTCAGACATACTGTAAAAGAGAGGATGTGTGGTGTCTTCAAGGTGCAAACAGAATTTGTGCCCTTTGACCCTTGAGATGGATTCTGCATGGTCTGAATAGTGCTAGCTTCTGCATAAGTACTCCAATTGCTCTCTGCTGAAGTGCTAAGCCTACTGGGGCTGTTTGTGCTGGGTAAGCTTGTATTTCCTTGAGCATGCACCACCTGTCAGCAAGCAACACAACTAGCCTATGTGTGGATGCGTGTTTGTGTGTGTGTTTACATGTTCATGCACGGACCTTACAAGCACGTCACAAGCTATGACTAGTGGCACAAGCCTAACCCATATGTTGTTTTTCTACTGTATAACAGAAAGAGGTTGGCACTCTCTTATTAAGGAGCTTTTAGACTGTGTAATTGTATTCCAAAAGCGTTTGTGCTTGTGTGTGCTTATGCTAGTGCATGAGCTTACATGCAACTTTCCCAAGGGGCTACCTGATCCTATTACATTATCCAACGCACATCAAAGGGTTAAGAGCTGTCTGCCTCTATAGTCATTAAGCCCTCTCTTAGCCACAGTAAATCAACGCTGTGCCGGCAACAGCTGCTCTGATCACCTATTAAAACTTCCATAATGTGCCGTGTGTACAGAGTGGGGCCTGTAAGCTGACACTGGCCAATAGACCCCAGATAAAGGCCATCTTGAGCCTCTGATCTGGTTCCTATGGTCAGGATAGGAAGAGAAGTGGAGCTGAGCTGGGAGAGATGACAGAGAAGCCTTGCCTCAGGGCTTGAAACCATGCAGGATACAAAACAGATATGCCCTGTACTGTGGATGTATTTATATCTCAAGGCACCAGACTGTAAGATGTTATCAAGCCTTTAGCCCAGCCGGTTGAAGTCTTTAAAACTTAATATATTCAAAGCAGGAGATTTCCCGGGCAAATGCCTGGTAGCAGCTGAAAAAATACTTTATCTGATCTGATGGGAGCTATACACTAGAAGTGAGTAAAAGAATGCACTGCGGCTCCTAAAAATACTACTGTCTAGAAATGAATCTGAAGTTTGATGAGAGTACACACAGCAGCTTTCTGCAGTTATCCGCACCAGTTCGGTTTGCAGCAGAGGTCTTGACCGTGGGCTAGCTTTTTTCCACTGACCTGGTAAGGGAAATTGTGTGGGAAATCAATAGCAGGACTAGCTAGCTGGACTACTGTCAGTCTGTTACAGAAGCACACACACACACAGGAGGCCCGTCTCCATGGAGACACAAACAGGGCATGAGACTGCCCTCAGGTGAATTCTCTGTGTGGCTCCGCCAGCTGAATTGGTCCATTTAGGTTTCATTTTCTTTCTTGTCTACATCTTTCTCTTTCTCTTTTTCTTTTACTTTCTCCCCTACCGTTCAGCAGCAGGCCCCGTGCCCGACTTTTCTATCACTTTCATTCATTCATTCACTTTCTCTTTCTCCCCCACTGACAGGTAGCAGAGCTGAAACTCAAGAGAAGATATAAGGTGAAATTGGGTCTCTGTACATAACAACTGTCACAGGACATTCAGGGGGATGGATACTGATTTGCCTCTGCCAAGGTTGCAGAGACATTTGTCAGTTGATCTCATAGTGCGGCCCGTGCATGCTGAGCTCTTCCTTCTCCTTTCTCTGACAGAATTTATCTTTATCGTTACCTTTTTTTTTTTTTGCCTCACCTTTTTTTGACATTTTCTCTAATTTCTCTTTGTCACTGGCACGTGCAGATTGTTTGTCAGCCTTTCACCTCTTTATTAAACATTCCATATATGGCTTTGCCTGTGTTGCTTGCATCATAAGGTACATTTAGTGCTTTGAGTTTGTTTCAAATTTAGCACACCAACCCCAATGGATTTGTTTGAAGAAAATGAGAGATGTCTTCAAAATGTCTGATCAAAGCCTGGCTTAGTTGCCCAGGGGCTTCAACTCATGTTGATAAGATGTCCAAGTGCCAGTCATGGAGCTTATGACTGCCTAGTATCTAAGCAGATTGTATATTTTTAAAATGCTAGATATATTCGAGGAGGAGAGGAGCAGAGCCATCCAGTGAAGGACATGGATGTGTTTAAGGGCTCTGGCAACCGGTGCTTGGGGCCTGGCAGCTGGGCAGAATTCTTTTATATCCTGCTATGACTGGCACTTTTATACACACACACAGGCATGCATGCATGAGTTCATGCTCCGTCTCTCTCTCTCTGTATGTCTCTCTCTTTAATACGCTCACTCACCACTCGTGCCATTATACACGCTGATATCCCTTTTCATCGTTGGTGAGGATACGGAGCTAGGCCAGATAGGAGAAAGAGGTACTGTGTGTGTGTGTGTGTGTGTGTGTGTGTGTGTGTGTGTGTGTGGCAGCTTAAACTGCTGCACGCATGTGTCTGTTTGCGGTCAATGTGCGACAGTGCATCAGTTGTTTTTCACCACCTGTATCCCGGTATAGAGTTTTTCCTCTCTCGTTTCTAATTTCTTTTTCTTCTCTCGATCATGAGTTCATTCTTTACTGCTTTACTGGCATCTTGGTGATTTTTTTGCACAAATATTAGTGTAAATTAATTAATTAACTAATTTGTTACACCACATAAATGCAATTAGATAAAAGGGAATAAAGCAGATGCAGGGAAGCTGGAAGGCGATTATTTTAGCAATATTTTTTCTTGCACCACCTGATAAAAAACATAAAAATGAAACCAAAAAATGTAGTGGAGGGAGGTGGATTTATAGCCCTTGGATCAGTGGTGTACTGGCCTGTGTGAAACATGGAAGATGGTTGTCATTCAGTATCACACAGGTCAGAATTACTGTCAAAGGATGAGCTTTTACCAGTTTTTTAAATGTGCAACTTCCTGACATTAATCATTTGATATTTGGAGGAAGCACTGCATGGCATGCTATATGAAACACCTCTCATCATGCATACACAAACACAACCTGAGAGGAAGAGACTCACATGCACACACACACTGATGCCAGTTCACATATTTGCACTTGTATAGACATGACGGAACATATAGAACCAGACAGGCCCATATTACGCTGGCCCCAAGCAGTAGCTATTGTATTATGATAAATGGAGTGTCTCCTGTCCCTGTAGCCACAGGGCCCTGCAGCGGTCCACTGGGAGCCTGGGGATGCTTGGTGGCCTTTCTCCCTGGTTTCCTGTCTCCTGACTCAGCACCAGCTGTGCACACCAGCAGGAAAAAGAACACGCAAAGGGTAAAAATAATTCACTGGAGATTCATGGTATAGCATGACCCTAAGGCAGTCAGTTAGACAATAGTCTTTCTTTTACCTGACAGCAAGCCAGGCAAAGCGTTTCAGAGGAAGGATCATCATGCTCTGTGACATAAAGGCCCCTATGGATGATGTCATGTAGGAGCAGGATATATTGCGTACTTACAGATAATGTGCCAAAATGATGAAAATGCAGTATGTTTTGTAATGACATGCTATAAAAGCCCTGTTTCATTGTAAAAATGTTTGTGCCAGTTTATTCTAGATCATCTGGATATGATTGCTGCTTGTTTAAATTACCACAAAACTGCATCCCATACGGAGACACTTAATCAAAAGCTGAACTTGGCAAATTTGTCTTGCGGTTTGAAGACAATCTCTGACAGTTGCCCTGGCTCACTCTATGCCCAGAAGCCACTCTGGCATTGAAGGAGACTGAGCTTTATGGCAACAATGGCAGGCGTGCCAGCGGAGCCAGGCAGTCATCATGGTAGCGACGGTGGTGGGCTGTCAGAGAGAGCTGTGTGGCAGCACTGTGCGGTTGAAGCGCCTGCTCTCTCCATAATGGAACAGCTGTTTGGAGCGCGGTGCGCCAGGGCGCCGGAGCACAGAGTAAATAGAGGAGAAGAGCAATGTAAACAGAGATGGGATGGCGGGAGCTGCTTCCCTGCTACCGTGAAAGGGGGTAAACACCCCAGAGAACTAGACGGAGGGGTTGTCGACACAGGAATACACAAACACCACTACACAGTGAGGTGTGGAAAGAAAGCGGGTTGTATTGTGAAAAAACAGTAATGCTTTACTCCAGGTTCAGGTTCCCATTCAGCATCTGAAATTTATATTTTTATTTTTTTATGGGACGGATAATTACAAGAGTTAACACCAGAATCAAACCTGCTAATCTCAGTTTCTCACCTTAGACATCTCAATACGAGGCTATGGGTTAATTAGCAACAAAATACCCCCCTCATTGTATTTGATTTTAGATGTAATTGATTAATTGAGCTCAGTGCTGATTTTCCTAAGAGGGCCAAAGGTCTTTCTTTATTATTTATGAGATATAGAGCGCTTCCAGCTGTCCTGCACTTATAAATGGGGTGGTACAAGAAGGCGTCTGACCCGTTTTATGACAGGCTGTAACTTTTCCTGCTTTTGTTGGGTCAGTAGAGTACAGTGGACAGTGAGAAAAGAGAACAACTGCGGCTGTTGGCACAGTATTGTTTTGGAACACAGCAAGAGGGACACAGGAAGACCTCCATACGTGTTGGACCAAACCCAGATTCATGTAGGTGTTCCAGTCGATCTAGAAGCCACAAGTGACTACTGATTTCTTTTCTTCTTTTCACAGCTACATGTGCACAAAATTGAGGCTGGGAAAATTTTGATCTTTTGGATTCAAACCCATTTACAAACAGCATCCATCCCCTGATTACGCTGTATCCCGTGGCTGCTGCCAAGCTGGATAAATACGTCATGGGTGAGCAGTTAAGACCAGATACATATCTAAAATAGATGAAGACCATGTGGCTATTAAATCCCCCCCTTTTCTCTGAACGTTAACTGTGGTGGGGAAATTACAATCACGAACATTTCATTTCCTTTCAGTTCATTCATTTGTGGACACACCACACCACAACATAAGGAAAGATATGAAAGTGTTACAGGGATGATTTTTGGATAAAAAAAAGGATGTGACACAATCTTAACCCACAAACAAAAAGAGGTGAATAACCTGATAATGAGTCATGCTTTTGTTTTTTGTTTTTTCAGCGCCATGTAAACAGGGCTGCAATATTACATCAGAGTTTGTGAGCAACATATGTAGCGAGGAGCAACAGTAATCCCATGTAATACTGTGAAAAGCTCTTTTAGCATAGCTGATACAGAATCTTTACAAGCCACTAATAATGAGCAACAGAGAAATGGATTAGGGGTGGCATGGCTGGATCTGGGCCACGGAAAGCAGCACACAACACAGTTAGTGAATTGACTGTGTGTTGGCATATGTGTCTATGCAACACGGGAGTATGTATTAGTCCAGCGTTTCCCTATGAGGAAGTGTAGGTATTTGCGAAACAGCAGGTGGTTCAGCATTCAGTTCACCTCTGAAAGCCTTCCATAATGCATGCCGTAAACGTGCACACAAGCTTCATGCACTTAAAGTTATTTAAATACTACAAAATTATGCTGTTTACCATCATATCCACCGAAAGACTGTCAAATTTGCCTGTAATTTTCCTTTTTGCATTTAAACATATTATATTTCTCTCTTCTGCAACTCTTCAACATTTGTATCAATCTAAATAAGTACAGCTGAGGTTATTGTTCAGTTGCAGTAAATGCTCCATAATTGATATTCTCAAAAATGAATGATGATTCATTGAATGGCTTTAGTTCCCTTTAAGGAGAAGCAGTCAGCATCTGAGTGATCTGTTTGTCCTGCTCTCTTCTCCCAGCACCTTGTTAAGACCCAAGACCTCACCTCAACCTTACTGCTACACACACACACACACACACACACACACACACACACACACACACACACAGACTGGGCTGTCTGTCCCCTGTTCAACCCCCTCACAGCCAGAGGCCAGACAGGGTCAAGCAGAGGGCGAGACATTTATGAGGTGTAGATATTTGTGCAGGAAAGCATTCCTCCTGTTGACACTGAGCAACACAGTCAATGCTGAGCGAGCTGAACCAGACAGGCACTGAAAAGTAAGGTAGCCAGACCAGTCTGTCGAGTGAGAGGAAACAGAATCTAAGTTATAGACTTTAAAATAAGGAAAGGCATCTTTGGTGCATTGACCTGTTTTACTGGCTTTATTTTTCCCACAGATATAGCATGTTTGTTTGGGTTAATTCAGAGTGAGAGAGTTGGTCGGAAATATCTTAAGTACAACCTAAATTGTCTTTATTCGATCCCTGATGAATCTTATCTTGATTGCATCTAAGTACCAAGGAGTAATGAAGCAAAACCCTCTCAAAACACGATAATAACCGTAATACCCCCACACACCCACTCTTAACCCCGTCTTCAGCTCCAGTGGTGAGAGTCTGTCCTACCCCCATGCTGCTGATGCAGGAAGGGCCATGGCTCAGACACGGGGCAGTGGCCATAGTCAACAGTAAAGGTTGCGGTGGTAAACAGAGCTGTTTGTGTTCACTGGGCCGCTGTTAGAGATGACTGATGTGCCCATTAGCCCCTGTCTGGGCATTAGGGGGAGGGGTGGCGGCGCTCAGGCTCCATGCAGGACAAAAAGACCCCTGGGCCTGCAGAGAAAGGTCACTGACCCATATTGTGTCTCCTTCAGGCCTAGCCATGGGTTATTCTACTGATTCAGGTTACAGAGGTTGACTTTGTCAAAGCTGATGAGCATGTATGCAAATGGTCAGATGCTGTAGGTTATGGATTGCGTGGTGGGATAAAGGAACATATCTGCTGCTCTAAGCACTGAATGGAAAAGGGTTCATATTACTGCTGGCATTTTGTGAACTATTGTACACTACAAATTCATAATACTACACAGTGACTTTGATTAAAACATAGGGTAAGGATTTTCAGTCTGCAAGCTTGTTTTGTGTTTGTGTGATGTAGTTTAGATTGTGTTCCACTAGAGAGCGCCCTCCTTTACATCTATTGTCCATTTAAGAGATCTGAAATATATATATGTGTGTGTGTGTGTGTGTGTGTGTGTGTGTGTGTGTATGTATATATATATATATATATATATATATATATATATATATATATATATATATATATATATATATATATATATATAAATCCCTTTATTTTGATCAGAAACAAACATTCAATTTGAATAAAATCTTACATTTTTTTGTTATGGCATTTATTCATTTATAAAAATCTGGATCCTGTACCACAGATGTATTTGTAAAAATTGCAGCACAAATACAGAAATTACACATTTACAAATCTTGAAAACATTAACACACTGAATGCCGACTTGTTCAAGGGTTCAGGATAAAATTGCAGTTTTAGTTGGCCGTTGAGCCTATTTCCTGGTTTTCTACCACCCCACAAATACACCAACAAAGTACCAATTCATTTTAAAATAGGCAACTATACTTTATCATGAATCACAAAAATTCATATCTATCTCCGAATCAGTCAACATCATATTTACAGAGCTTGGCAGCTAAACCCAGTAGGCTTTACTTGATGCTGTGACAGATCTGTCTCTATTTACTAAGGAACTCAAAGCTCACATTAACTTAGTTCAGCCAGAGACACTTACATCAAAGGATTTATCGCAACAAATAAAAGAATTTGGCAGAAAAGGGGGCCTTGTGCTTGATGGTGCTTTACAAATGAATCCAAGTAGCCTCAAAATTCTAAGGGGAGCACATTAAAAATCTCTGAGGGGTATAAATAACGGCCCAGCACACACACATAAATGAGATATGTGATATACATAATGCACAACAAGGCAAGAGCTGCCATCACCGCGTTTAGTAAATAAGAAACTAGAACAGGTGAAGACTGGGAGATGGGTAAGGGAGAAATCAGCCTTTTGATATTGGTAGGAATAAACCAGCAAAGGCAGCACAAATGATCAAAAGAATGGATGCAAGTTTGTTATGGAGACTCCTTATTGACTTGTTCTGGTGATTGTTGTAGCTGAATGATACTGATCAGCTGATGACATACATAACCTAAGTGCTCTACCTCTTAATAGGTGAACCTTTGCCCTATTCTTTTTTTATTTTTTTTAATATTTATATTTTTCTCAACAAATCTACCTTAAATATTTGTGGAAAATGGTACCAATGCACATGGACTAGTCTGTTCCTAAAACATTGTCTCTTTGGTGTCAGTTGTGTATCTGTTGTGTATCTGTCTGTCGTCAATTTATTCTTTCTTATAAAAGGCAATATCTCAGTCACATTACAAAGCTGTATTCAGATTAATCATAGAATCCAAGCATCTGAAATGTCTCACCCTGTTTGTTTTCGTCACCTACAGTGAGGAGTGGCTTTCTAAGGTTTACTCCAGCACATTCAAATCACACACTTACAGACACACACACACTCTAATTGGTGAGTGTGGTAACATTTTTTTAATGCTGAGGATTTTGCTATTTCTGTACTTAAAGCTGAGCGACATAATTGTTTTTACAACTGGATAAAACTGTGTTTTGGAAATAGCAGTAGGTGCAAAAATGCTGGGTTTAACATAAATGTGTTGATGGGAAATGGCAGGTGCAGTAAGATGAAGGGGACACAGCCAGAATAACAGAATTAATTCACAGAGGGGTTTGTGGATGAGAAGAATCCAGTGTTGCTTTATTTCTTTTCACTAGATGGCCTCTACAAGACCAGTTTTATTTAAGAAATGCAAATGCGACATCACACCAAGAAAAACAATGTCACATTCTCATAAAGCGCTCTTGGCATGAACAAACAGCAACATTGACAATAAATAAAATGTTGGCGAACAAAATAAAACTTTGTGAACAAAGAATACTCAGGATTGCATATCGAACAAGACAAAAATAGACAAAATGTACTTGGCACAAATTAAATAAACTTAAGTAATTTTCAGATTGAGTGAACCTACTCTATGTCCATTGCTTTGTGAATCTGATTGTCCTTCACAGTTAGCATTGAGTATGTGCGTGTACTGTACAAAATAGACACAGATGGCTGATGAAACTAAAATAGACTAATTCCACCAAATTGTCAGTACTCAACATCTTACTTTGTCAGTACCTTGACCTTCATAGTCACACTCCAGGTGGCCTTTTGCTGCATATGTTTGCACTAAACAAAACTGCAGGTACATGTGCAAGAAACCATTGTCACAATGCAAAGCCAATATATATGCACATAGTGGAGGACAAGTATTCTATAAGTTACCAGTGATTTCTGATTTGAGTTCAGTACAGGTGCTTGACATATGTTAAATTTAAATAAAGGAAATAAAGATCTTAAAGACACTTTGGTATTAGATAGGTCATAGTGTTGAACTATGCATACATGAGTGCAATGCACATTTAACACATTTTCATTAAGAGACCCAGGCTTGTTCTAAATTGATTTGTGTGGACATGATTATAGTGATGCCAGGACACTCATCACACACAAATATTGTGTCAAAACGGTATACTCATATCATTAATCTTAAATCATTTTTGACCCGTGATTGCAGTCCAGTGGGATCTGCCTTGTGATGATGACCAACTGAGAGGTACATAAATAAAAAGGTGTTTTTTTAAAATAGGATAACAAAAATGCAAAGTAACAGAACACTTTTACAAAAAGCCACTTGACCTATTTTTTAAACAGGATGACCCCTCTCTCTCAGAAAGTGAGTCTTGTCCTGTTATAGACTAAATCCTTCTGTCTTTGTTTGTGCTCTGTCTGTCTCTGTCTGTCTCAGCAGGGCATATGCAGTGCAACACTAACATCTCCAATCTTGACTTCCCAAAGCAAAGGAAAAACAACGTAATGTATTCTACACCCATATAAAAATAAATCAGTCGCAAACATGGAAAGATACATCTCATATATACAATAAACTCCTATATAAAATAGCTTTTATGTACATATAGACAACAAACAACAATACAATAATTGAACTGTACAATGTACACCTGAAAAAGACAGGCGAGAGGTACTGAAGTGTATGGCTTGATTGGGAAAAATTCAAAATATTTACAGACATCAACTTTACATCCTTTACATGTTTTTAACTTCCCTGGAATGAAGAGGTCTAGGGAAGGCCCCGTGCCTCAGTTTCGTTTCCATTCCCTTAGGTAAGGCTACCTTTTAAAGAATTGGTCCGCAGAGACTCTTCAGCCTCATGGTACTTTGCACAGTCAAATGCACTCTCAGCTCTCCTTTGGTGACATATGATAGGAGCTGGAAGCATGAGTCTTAAAACCAGTTTTATGAAGCTGTCAATCACATGGATCCATTAAAAAGAGATTAGTTAGACGGCTGAAACGGCATTTATTGAATTTGCCCAGGAAGACCCAGACATACTACTATTCTTTTCGAAAGGATCAACCAGTTATGGACATCCCCTTCACTTCCACGAAGGTTAGATGCCAATAGACTCCAGTGTGTAACCTCAGACAGCCCTGCTTTGGTGCTGACATTTAGTCCATGGGTCTTTGAGGCATACCCAAGGAACACTTGTTGTCTTCCCAGGCTGGAGGGTTTTGTAGGTAAAGTCATGAACTTTTATCCTTCCCCCAAAAGGAGTCCTTCAGTAGTGTCCTCATGGAGGTTCAGCATAGGATGGAAACGCCTTCAGCAGTGACCAACTGACCAGTGGTGGGATCATATGTCCCAGCCAGGTAGTAGAGGTCTGGGGAGGTACTGTTCGGCTTCTGATTGCAAGTCAGACACTCATACTCCTCCCTGCTCACTACCTGGCACTTATGAGAGATTGTCTGGACGTCATTCTCATCCTCATGGCACGACTGGTACAGGGCATGCTGGATAGGGAAAAGATGGGATCAGTTGCATTGTTGTATGTATGAAACAACAAAGAAATAATAATGTTTGAAAGTTCCATATACTAAAGACCTACAATCTCCATAAAATTGTAACCTCTACCATGGCTTACCTTGCCATCTCTATGCCTCTTGCCTAACTTGGTCTCTTCGGGGTGGTAGAACCACTTGACTTTGACCACCATGTTGGAGGTCCAGGATTCCCAGAAGTTCTCAATTCGACCTACGTATGGCAGGTTAGGGCGTCCAGCTGAGAGGAACACAGCACAATCTCCCACTCTCACTGTGTCTCTGCCTCGCACGATGGCTTTATAGAAAAGCTTCCTGGCCTTGCCCTTTAGACCTCGCCGCTGTGGAAAACCAAAACAAAAAGCATTAGAAGGACAAATCTTTGCCGCATATATGGTATGCATTAAAAACATTATTACTATTCTCACCTGTGTAGGGTTTCCTGACCACCTCCACATTTGTCGTCCTGCAAGGAACGCTGACATCTTGGGTCTTGGAATAAATGAGATATCTTCTGGAAGCATCCTAGGTTTCTTTACGAAATCCTTAGATGGTTTAGAGGTGGTGCTGGTGCATTCTTTTCTCTTCAGGGACTTGGTGTTAGAGACTTGGTCAAGGGGGGCTCCTTTGGCATTGGAAACAGCCACAGCTTTGGCCACAAAGGAGTGCTGGTGTGACCTTGAAGAAGTGGATGGCTCTGAGGGTTGCAGGAGCCCACGGTGGGAAGACAGGCAACTCTGAAGCATCAGCGTGGAACTGTCCTCATCCTCTGAGCTGTAGGAGGAATCATTGTCAGAGGAACACAGACTGGAGCTAGACAGAGAGCCTGAAGAGGAGGAGCTTGAAGAACCAGAAGAGGAGGAGGAGACAGAGAGACGAGACAGGAAGCGGCCAGCCGTCCTTAGTCCTCCCGATGCTGCAACCAATGCAGCCCTCCTCCTCTCTTCCTCTTCATCATCCAGATCAGAGTAGGAGCTGTGACACTCTCTGTGGTAGCTGAAGCCCAAGTTGCCAAATTCACCCAGACGCAGAGATTGGGAGGGCTTTCTTTGAGGTGTTCCTTTAACAAGAAGTTCCACCCTGGAGGCACCACCCTTTTTGTTGTCTTTAACCAGAAGGACTGGGTGCGAATAAGCCTCTGTCCTAGGCATACCACTCATACCGGAAGATCCACCTCGCAACAACAGAGCCTTGCTATTCTTTGTCTTCGGCGAGGTTACTCCTTCATGATCTAACTTGACCAGGAACTCTTGTCCAGACTTCCTGCCCTTTTGCATTACAAGCTCATCTTGCCGGCGCCTCTGGCCATACAGCCCACTTCTGGGGCCCATAGATAAACCTGGACTCGGTCCTGTAGACTGAGTACAGAAAGAGGAGTAGCCATTTGCAATACTGCTGAAGGAGTCCACCTCAAAGGAACTGCTGCTGAAAAGGCCTTTGGCTGGGCTGGATGCCAGAGGCTGGGTCTGAGGTAACGGGAACAGGTCATCCTCCTTCCCCCTCAAGGCCTTCCTAGGTGCCCCATTGAGCTGAAACAGGTTGTCAGATGTCCTCTTCCTAGTGTTGCCTAACGAAGGCCAACCAAGGAAAGGTGAGGGATTTTTACTGGCATTCTCAGCTTGCTGCTGCTGCTTCTGTTTTTTCCCAGAACCCTTTGGTCTCCCTAGAATGATGAAAAGTCATGTTTTAGAAATACATAGCAAATTACAAAGCATAACTGTGTCTTATTTGTACATAATGTAGACGGACCAGCTCATTTGGTACAACTGCTCAATACAATAGCCCCACAATTAGCCTTGTTGTAAAACTCCTGCTGCTCCACATGAACAATAAAGTGCGGACAAAAACTGAACACTGTAAACTTTAAGTCTCTCTTTCAGGGCAATTTTGTTGGATTCCAGGGCTGAGCAGGGTACACAGAAATGTCTTTTGAATTCTAGCCAAGAACCCATCGGTTTCAAAGACTGTTAAATATTGGCTTAAATCAAAGGATTTTTGTATAAATTACACATCATACATTTGAAATATGCTCATTTGAAGCAATAGGCAGCTATAAAACATTTTTAAATATTTCTCTCAATGGAAACGTTGTTGCTCAAATGATTTGTTGGAACAAGGAAATAAATAATACAAGTTTCCGGAATAATTCTTACCTGGTCTTCTTTTGTGAACAGTTAGAGTTTGGCTGTTGATTACAGTATTGATAGTGTTGAGTCTGTCAGATGGTCTGTCACTAATGGGGGCCTGCTCCAGACTAGAACTTCTCTTGGCTGTTGTCCCGCTGGGTGCCAGCAGGGCAGGAGATGACTCCCCACCTAAAGGACAAGTGGTAGAAGATCATTAGCATTCACTTACAGGGAGACAATACACTACAATATTAAGAGGGGGGAGGAGACACCCACAGTGAATCTGGTATCCTGGAGGCAGGAGGCGGATGTTTGGGAGAGAAATCTTCCCTCTGTCTCCATCATCAAACTCTACCATCACTCCTCCTTGCTTCCCTTCATCAGATGAACCACCTGCAAGAGACAATAATGCACTTCCTCAGGTGTTCAGGAAAATTGGTAAAAAGCTATTAAATATAAAGTTGAAAACGCAGATGATACACAGGAAAACAGAAGAAGAAGAAGCTGATGTCTCACCTCTCCGAACATATCCTGGGTATAAGCAGCGCGAGCGTTCACTCCAGTAAGCACACACCCGGGTTCCTTCACTAAGCATAGTCTCCGACTCCGGACGTATATCCAGGACCTGTAAGCCAGACCAAAACATAATTAAGATTCATTACAGCCTGCACACACACAGACATACATGTATATACACACTCACGCACGCACATGCAAACAGTGTGAGAGCCATGGAGCATTGTGCATGGGCAGCCACTGTGCCACGTTTCCAAGCGGCACTTATCTCATGCCAATGTGCCAGTCAGGGCTGAAAAGAACGGAAGCCATGATGCAGTAAATCCTGACTTGCTGAGTAATACTAAAGAGGGCCTGAATAGAGGGCTTGTGATTGCAGGTTGCCAGATCCTCCCTCCAACAATGCAGGCAGCCCCAGCATCCGCCACTCACTGGGGGCTCTTTCAGGTTGCTTTCATTTACTGTTGCCATGGCGAGGGACCCTTTGACTGATGAGGTGTGGATGTGGTTGGTTGTGTGTGTGTGTGTGTGTGTGTGTGCATTGAGAAGGAAGCAGGAGCACGGTGAAAATTGGGGTATTGGTGTCAGAGTCAAATAAATGGCTTTTGGACTAATGTAAAGACAAGAAAGCGGAGGTATGGCATAATTAGAACCAGCTGTTATCTGATGAGTGTTTAGATAAGGCTAAAGTTGCCAGAAGTGCTTGGTGTAGAACTGCCAAGAAAATTAGAAAATGGCACTGTTAGACGCTTTGTGGGAAAGCTAACATTGATCAATATGAGTAAGCTTACATGTAAGCAGACAGTCTGGACAGTCACATAGTACAATTACTTTACATCCAATCTAAAATTTGTGTAGAGCTTTATATGTAACTACTTAATCATTCATAACTTTAGATAAAATATGATCACAAAACTATTTTAGATGTGGTTCCAGCACTGTTATCATTTCCTCTTGGCAGCTTCTCCTTTCCCGTATTAGAATGACAGCAAAAGCCATTAATCTGAGGCACAATCATGCCAGTTAAACTCTGCTCTACTCTTCCAGGGTCATCATCTCAAGACTTCATTGTGTGCAAACACAACGTCCTGTGCCCTGCTTGGCAATAGTGAAGACTAATTTCCACAGTTGGAAAAGATGTGGGTTTCACGACTTTGCTTTAGGTGACCCAGCTGTGTTCATAGAGAGAAAATAAAATAAAGGGAACAAAGGTCACCTGCTGCAGTCAACACTAAAACTGGATGCAAAGCACACCAGGAAGCACATGTTACCTAAATACAAATGAATACCAGCCAGGAATGTGCTGTGGTTTCTACAATGTATAATTATGTCTCATTACATGGACGACTTAGGTAAACTGTAATTGTATCTCAACATGAAACTGAGTGAGAATTACAAATCTTGTGGTCTAGGCAAAAAAACAACAAATCTCAACCACCCCAGGTGCAACTAAAAACGCCAGAGGGCTGAACAGTTTTATTGTGAAATAGAAATATGTCTTATAATAACCCTGAACCTTTGGATCGCTCCAGGTCATCATTAGCTAGCTTCTCTTCTTACGCTGTTGTGTCTATGTCAATCTGAGCCTTTAAACAACTCCATTACTTTGGCAGCAGTAGGGATGTAAAGTCCATGTCATCTTCAATTTAAACTCCGAAACGTGAAGGGATCCAGGTGTTTGTGGGATTGTCCCACCCACACACACAGCTGGCTTTTCAACAGACATCCACAGACACTCACACATATAAAGCCAAAGATTCTGCGTTCCATATATTCATATTCATTTAAGAGGTTTAGATGGTTCTCGATCCTGAGAGACAGTCAAGGTTGAAAGGGTGAAAGCAAAAGGGACTGGGAGAAAGGCTGAAAGGCAATGGAGAAATTCAAAGAGGGCAAAAAGTTTATGTTTAAGAGAAATGGAAGTGTTGAGTGACCCAGAAGACCAAACAAGTGATGGTTTTTCTTGTAACAAAGATTGTTTTGGAGCAGCGGGATGAACTTACAGCTTCCTGTAGCAGTTGCTCCAATGAATAGATTCTTGGGCGGTTTCCTCTTTCACCGTCGATAACAATGCTAAAGCTAGAGAAAAAGCACAGCAGAGAGAGAAAGATGAGGCTATTTTCAGACGCTTGTATTATGCTTGCCTAGCTCCCATGTCATATGTTACTCCCACTCTGCTGTTGTTATACATCTTTTTGCTGCCTGAGCCAGAGGAGCCGTATTGATAGTGAGCTAGGCATGGGATGATGTGGGGTTTGTAATGTAAGGAAGAAAGGCATGAAGTGAGATAAAAGAGAAAGATTAAAAGAGGCAAGACATGTGGATTCTGGTGATAAGTTATAGTCCTCTGATGCAAAATTCCACTTTTTGTGATAATAAAGACGCCTAACCTGATAAATCTTGTTTGCATGATTTCTTTTATGATGGGTGGATGTGTGAAAAGATGTGTTGGCCTCGAGGGCAATTTATTGATTTCTAGCCGTCTCTCCACTTTAAACATAGAAATGCCACTTTGCGCAAGGTTTTCTGACAGCTGAACACTGACAAAAAGAGAAGTCTGTTAATTAAAGTTCAACCTTAATGACATCTTTAATAAATTAAATAACCTGATGAAGGTATTTATATGGCATTTGTAGAGAACAAAATGTATTCTCTTACTATAATACAAAATATCCAGGCTGCTTACATGTCTGGGAGCTCCAGTGTGTGGACCCTGGCAGCGTACAAAAGCTCATCCTCCTTAGAGATCAGCACCTTCAGTCCATCGGTTAGCAGTTCTTTGGTCAGGACACAGTTAGGAACTGCACAAGGAAAACATCACAATTACTATTTCAACATGGCTGAAACTTTCCACTGCTTGAAACACAGGATACCTAGTGTTATTTCTTACACTCAGGGGCTTTGTTGTTGTATGAGTGACTGCTGTCCTCCTCTTCTTCTGAGAAGCTGCTGCCATCCATCTGAAAGCCCTCGTCAGCAGCAAAGCTCTCCAGCAGCCGACTCACTGCTCGTCCCTTTGGCTGTAGAATATAACATAAGGGACGACCAGAAGAATAAATGGATGCAGGGATAGTTAAAGAAACAAACTTGGAGATAGAAAGCGTGATAGAAGAAAGAAGACATTTTTTAGCATGCTTCTCAAAGCTGCAATTAACCACAGGGGACTTCACAGTGCCTGTACCATCTCCTATCAGTAGCCATTTTACTCTAACATTTTTTCACTGTCACAGCAGAAGGTGTGAGCCACCCCCCTTCCCAGATTTCGTCTCCCATCCTCTCCTCCCCTAAGATTACTCAGCAGGAGGTTGGGCTATGTGCGATGTGCTAAGTACTTTTAATAGTTCTACAGTAACGGTCCACAGGGTGAGAAATCTAGGACAGCAAGACATCACCAGAATTTTTAACAGAATGTATGAAGGCTGGCGTTTTATTTGCAGAGTGGGATTCTGTTTGGCGGTTTGCATGTCCCTTGTTTCCTGAGTGAGGACTGAGTGCTTTTTACCTGCTGGTCCTTGCTCCTTCTTCCCCTGTTGCCCTCCTCGCTCTGTGAAGATGGCACCCCAACTGACCAGCAACTTCTTCTCTGTTAAAGTGACATGAAGATGAGTTGTGAGAGTGGGTGTGATATATCTCCACAAGCACTCTGGTTAAGGGGAAGCAGGAATGGGTGCAAAGTCTGTGCACTCAAATGATCAAAAATAATAATTTTAAGTCCTTTGAGGGTACGAATTATTAATTCGAGGGAACATATTTCTAATTTGTGAGCGTTATTAATTCAAGTTTTCAGTTCACATGCACTAATTAAACTGAGAGTATTAATTAAAATTTGTGTGTACAAATTATCAAATCCTGCCAGGCTCTGCTACTCACTCATCTTTTCGCTACCATGTGCATTTCTGTGATGACAAATTGATAAGCATACCAAACTGCATAGGAGGGGGGGGTGGGGGCTTAAAATGTGAGCAATATTACAGTATTCAGTTTTTCTAATTCAGTATATCAAAAGTTCGACTAACCTTATTGATTGCTCCTCTCAACATGGTGCTCTTGCGGGTCGCCCTCTTCAGCCTCTCACTGGTGGTTGGGAAGGTAGCCAGTCCCATGCTTCTCCGGTAACGGTTCCCTCTGGTCCCAAGGCTGCCCCACCGAGGCTCTTTAGACCTGGGTACGCACGGCCTTCTAACCCCTTCAGGTCGGTGATCTTCATGGAGGTTTTTGACTGCAGTGGCCAGGCCCAGCCTACAGGGGGGCTTCTTCCTTACTTTGACCTCCCCTTCTGCTCCAGACAGACTCTGGGAGCCTGTGCGGTTCAATTAGAGAAACAGATTTAGACCAAACTAACAAGCCAGGTGGAGAAACACAAAACAGATGCTTCCCGTGAAGATGTGGGGCACCTTTGTTGACTATGAATCAGTTTCAAAGGAAGGGTCTTACCATAAAGCTCCTGTCTCTGTTTTTTGTTCCTGGCTTTCTGATTGGCCTCCAGTTTTACAACAGAAGAGGGACTCGGACCGATCATGGAAGAGCTTGAGGTGACATCTCTGGGGGGTTGCGCTCTGTAGTCTTGACCTTCATCAGTATCATAACTGCCTTCCTCTTCTTCATCTTCTAATGGAGATAGAAAACAAAACCGCATTTATGCGACTATTAGGTAGGTTTTATGAACTTATTTGGCTTATCAAATCCACCTTTTAAAGTCATTACCAACCAGTGGAGTTGTTTAACTTACTCTCCATCATTTCACAGGCACTTCATTAGCATTTAAGTAAATAGTTTAACTGTTCATAGAAATTATGTATGAAGTGCTTTGCCTTGGTGGTATTTCCTGGTGTGAACCCACATGCTACGGAGCTAGTAGGGAGGGAGTATCGAAGTGTGTGTGTGTGTGTGCGCGCGCACGCGCATGTGTGTGTATTTGTGTTCATCACTGCACTTTCTCAAGCAACTCTTTGACCCAGTCAGCTAGTCTCCAGGGCTGTCAAAGTCTCTCACAGGCAAGTGTCCACAGCTGTGCCTGCACATCTAGCCCAGACCAGCAAACAGGGCCAATCACTAAGGTGTTGAATGTCCAAATGTCCATGCACGCCCCTATCTGTTACAATACATTCAACACCTATTTAGTCACCTCTAATTACATTTGTGTGTGATTTACGAATTAACAAATGGCACCCTGGATTTAAAGCGGCATAGCATATCTAAAGAAGATACCTGATTCAATGCGTCAGTGACTCTGGTCAGACATAAATATTCAGGGGTATTTCTTTATTTTTAACTTAAAACAAGTCAAATGTAAGGTCAATGTTTGTTTTTACAGAGTTTTCATGAACCAAAAATGTCCTTGTCATGTGTGATGTGATGATGGGTGTTCCATCATCCATCATTCACATAACACTTTCATAGCTTGCCAATTAGAAATCCCCAGTTCACCCACAAGTCAACATAGTGAACATGGGAAAACATGCTAACCTCATAGTAGTAGTAGTAATAGCAGTAAAGGTCAAGACCAGGAATCACGGCCAGGTCTTTCTTGCTGTGAGAGGGTAATGTTTACCACTGAGCTATATTGGGTTACTGTGGCTATCCATTACCTATCACTGCTCATGTCTTATAACCAGCTATCAGTATTCACTGCCTCACCTTGATCAGATGAGTCACTCTCCACAGGGGAGCTCTCTCCCTCCTCCATTGCCTCCTGTCTCTGGCCTCGGAGAACCTTCGCTCTTGGCTGGCTCAGACGGGAAGAAGCCTGTGTCAGCGTGGTTGATCCCTTTTTATGTCCACGGCGCACAAGTGTAGTCCAACTCTCTTGGGGGCAACTGTCCACACTGGCTGCTGAGAAAGTTTGCAAACCCCATCACGGTTAAAATGTAGACTAATAATTGTTGGTGGAATATTATGGATTCAACAATGTAAAACTGAAATCACAGCACCGTCTTTATTAAGACAAAACAGCTGAGGCACAATCAATACTGTGATTGCCGGTATCTACCTGTGTCACTTTGTCCCCCAGACTCTCGCCTGGACTCAGCTTTGCCTGTGCCTTGGCTTCTGTGTTTGGGGTTGGAGTTGCAGGGTGAAAGCTCCTTGTCCCTGGAACCTGTCCCTGAGATATTCTTTTTACCCTGGGCTTTCTGTTTGAGCTGAGTCACATCACCGGCCAGCTTGGAGCTGAGCATGCTGTGAAGACTGCTTTTTCTGCAGCCCTGTGCTTTTATCTGCTGCAACAGAAAGAGATGACAGAGCCAGAGAGAGCCAGTTACACTCCCGGTCACAGCAGCCACAAAGGCATCAGTACGTCAGAGGAAGAGGGCTCTCGCTTGTTCACACACAGAGAAGAAAAAGTAATAGTAGACACATCAATGAAGAAGATATTAATATGGAGAGCAAAAGATTTGACTCCTGAGGGTAGCACCTAATTAGAAATAGTGTGCAACAAAGGAATATATCAAACACAGAGAAACAAAGAGTAGCCTCTTTCATTTTTAGTTGCATAGCGGACAAAAGCGATGAGGACAAGGGGACCCTGACCTGTGTGCTGCTGAGTCGCTCAAAGCCTCGACTGGACAGCCTCTTCTTCCTTCTCTGGCTGTCTCCGCCCCCTCCTAGGTCCTCAGGCGACAGGGCAAGCCCCGCCCCCATCGACCTGCCAGTCAAAACAAGGGAGAGGCATTCATTAGAGGAGAATGGCGGTGGTTTGAAAGAAAAAGAGGGGGTAGGACATCATAGGGGAAAGCAGAGTTGAGTCACCTCTCTGTGGGATCTAATAATTCTTCTTTCTCTGTCTGATGAACAGAGTGACAAAAAAGGACATGGTGAGCCCAGTGTCTGAACCGCACACTTGAAAAATTGGGATCTAACAAGGAACCTAGGATTGTTTGAGGGCAGTGTGGCATAAGAAGCCTTAACACTTCATCTAGGGAGTGTCTTTGCAGCCTGTGAAGCACTGCATAGCTTTGAAGGATACAGTAAATGGTTGGAAGGCATTACATTTGTATGCAGCTCTATTGTTCTCGGCGAACATCATAGCTCTCCAGTTGCATTTTCATATCACCGTGGCACACTATTTCCCCTACACTGAGCAGCATCACAGGCCAACCACTCCAAATGCCCTTGAATTTCCCTCTGGAAGCCTGCCCGTAGACCACACCGACGTGAACCAGGCCATGCTCAAACAAAAGATTAACTTCCCCTCTACTAGCGTGCACACAGCCTAGGAAATCAGTCACATATACAGAGCAATCAGGGTTTAAATGTGAAGTAGATAAATCAAGTGCATTTATTAATATTTCATTTAGTTCTTTGTTTGCATATTGTATCACATACAATTGATAAATACAATACAAATAATAAATACACCTTGTTTGGAATAAAACGTGTGTGTGCATCTTTATTTTGGAACACAGCAGATGAACACATAGTTTTTATGCAGGCCTAGATTGTGCGTAAATCTTATAATCAGAGTGTGTTCAGCGTGCATCAGTAACAGAACATGAAAAGAATGAAGGCGATTGTCGAGCAGTGGGACTGTCTGCCCAGAGATTGACAGGAGAGTGACAGAGGTGGCAGTGAAGTGTGAGTTGTCCCTGTGAGGCAGATCCCGCCACTGCTTGCCTTTCACTGCTGACAAACACAATATGACAGAGCCCCTCCCCTCTGTGGGGGGCTGGTGGGGCTGAGCGTACAGTGACTAATTAAACAGAATTGATTAGCAGGGTTTGCTGGCGTGCAGTAGTTCTCTCCAGCCTTCCCCCCAATCAAAGCAGCACCACAAAGGACCCCAGTGCTCTACCCACAGGAATAACAGAGGCATGCACAAAAACAAACAATGCCTGCATAAATGCTCATAAGCACACAGCTACATCCATACCTAATTGCACATGTGCATATAATGCACACGCAAGGACGCTTGAATTTATTGTTCACTTAACCACTGCCACACAGACTCCCTGTGATTAAAAAAAAAAAAAAAATGAGGTGATACTAAGAGATTTAGGCTTTTTCCCACTGACCCACTGCCCTTCATCATAGCACCCAAGCGGCAGCCTCTTGTAGGGGCATGAGTGGCAGGTGCAGCACATGCTTTTACATAACCCTGCCATGTAACGCAACATGGGGCTAATCAGTCCCCAGTCTGCCTGTTCCTTGTTCAGAAGTGTCATGTCATTCTCTGCTGCATTGTACACACACATCTGCAGAAACAAAAGGGCATACACCCCGGCTGAATAGAACAGTACCAGAGCTGCAGCTCAAATTTTGACACAATAGAGAAACAAACTGCAGTTTACTGTCCTGTGGCCTGCAGAACGCCCCACCACCACCACCACCACCACGTCGGCCCCCCGCTCTCCCTCCACTGCACTTCGCTGTAGGGCACTGGCCCATTACCCTTTCATTTGGGTGTCATTGTCACCCAGCATCAGCGTCCCCACTCCGATCAGTGCTGGCCTGGCAAGGGGGCAGGGGTACATGGGTGGAAGGAGAGTGGAGGTGACATCGCAGAGGGGCAGCTGGGAACACTGTGGACCGCTGCCCAGAAACCAGTGAGAAAAGAAGGGAGAGGAGAAGATGGCAAGAACGCTGTGAGGTGACATTTAGTGTTCTAAGCCTTTCCAAACCCTGATGACAAGGCTAATTGAGGCCTTACAGGAAATCCCTTTATCCTCTGGACTCTTTTGGTTTCACCCACCACCACCAAATAGCAATGGTACCGCTGTTTTGGCAAAAGCTGATTCAAACATCATCAACACATTTTGAGATAGCCTAGGATCCTTATTTCTTTAATATCATCCAATCTTTTATCTCTTCTACTTTATTTTTATTCAGCTCATCCGTTCACTGTATTCCTCTAATTCTTTGTTTTTTTTCCTCATACACAAACGGACATTGTGTGAGACTTCTAAATGTCAGTTTATCTCTGAGTGCCTGGACTGTCTGACCATCATGTTATCCTTTGGACCTCTGGTGACCCTGTGGGGCTGTGGTGTGTCACATTCCTGCTGCTGGGACAGATTACAGGAGAATTCACAGTACTCTAATTACATCCTCTGCCTGTCATCCCCCCAGTCAGCAGCCAGCTCCCCCCTGTACCCAGCCCAGCTAAGCTCAACATGTACTACTGTAATGCCACTGAGGTTTAAGATTAGCTGGGTTGAAGCCTAATAAAGCCAATGAGTGGTTTTCTATGTATGTGTAGTCCATATATCAAGAATAAATAAATATTCCGTACCAGCAGATATACCCATCTGACACTGATTATGCTGTTATACAATTAACGCCAGTGTGGATTAGATTAGAAGGGGCTCAAGTGGACTTCCTTCAATGGTTCAGCTGTGTTCTCCCATTTCCTGTTTATGCCAGTGAGAGGCAGTCCCTGTATGCCAGTGATACAGAGGGACTTATCAGGCAAGATTGGACTATAGCCAACCAGCGTAGATGGACTGAGTGATACTCACTTGACTTTTCTTTGGCCCTCCGATGAGGACACTGGACCTGTGGTGAGGGTGGGTTTCCGCTTCCTTGGCCGCCCCGGTCCTCGTCGTGCTGGACTGCGAGGTGTTTCCTCCTTCCTGCTTGCACACGCAGATGTAAACAGACGGAGATGAACTCTGAGATACTACACACATTAAACTCAAAAAGGTTGTAGTAGCAAAGAATACAGCAAGGAATCCTCTCCGACTAGAAGCTTTTGGGAAAAGAGGATAAGTTCATACTCACTGATGATCGTGCTTCCTCTGAAGCTTGGCCAGCTCCTTTTGCTTCTCTTTGTAGCGACGCTGTAGCTCAGCCAGCTTGACACGCATTGCAAGCTCAGGACCGTCCATTGTCTCCATGGTACCTTTGGCAGGGCACACCTGTGACACACATCATTGGTGGTTATTTTTAACATTAAAAACAACCTTAAATATTTACTAGGTTATCTGTTCATTCATTTAAATGAAATACATTAAAACCATGTAGGAACTTTGTGTTTCACAGTCACACTGTAATTGCAGTCTTACTGGTTCATTGCGAGGTGTCCAGCTGCATTTCCTCCGTAAATTGAGGATTCTGCGGGCTGGGAAGTGTCGCCCTGAACCTGTGCTGCTGCCTTCCTGGGATCCCATCTCCAGTGCACGGGCTGTGGCCAAGGTAGCAAGGCTCTGGAGGTCAAACATCAGCAACTCCTCTTCTGTTACGGAAGAAAAGGAAAATAAATCATTTGGTTTGTGTCCATGCATGCTCATTATAAATGAACTCAGCTTGTGAAAAGCGAATGAAATGCGTGAGCATTACACATTAAACTTGCATATGTGGCTTCTTATTTCACGTGATATAGCGAATAAATGGTGGGGAAGAGAGACATTGAGGAAAATTGGGCGCATTAAGCCCGTATGAGGAAGCAGAAGCATATCATTTCAGAGGTCATATCAGTGTGGACTCGCCAGATGCCTGTGGCCATCTGGGCCAAGTCCTTCCTATATAGCCCTCCCTGACTGTGGCACTGAGTGACTATCTGCCATTAATGGACTGAACTAAAGGCTGAACATCAGGGGTTGCAGCCTAGTCACAGAGACGGAGAAACTAAATTTTGTCTTGCGCTTTTTACATATATAAATAAAAATATACTGATTCTTCTTGTTTTAGTTCTTACTTTGGTAGAAGACTATTGTGACTCGACATGTGCCACTTCCCTGAGCTGTCAACAGTATCGCATCACAAAGACAACATAACTGACTCTAGAATCAGTTGATGATACCCTTTTTATAGAACCCTCTTTTGGGAGCAGTTAAATGCATTAGGATGCTGTGGTAAACACAAAACATCCTTTTGCATGAATAAAAAAAAAAAAAAACACATGGCGCTTTGAAAAACAAGGAAGCTTTTAAAGGCACTTTAAAACAATGGGGTCTAATTAGCCAGGCAATGCTCCAGGGTGCTGAAAACATCGACTGCTTTTGTGATTACACACCAACTTTCAGTAACATGTTGTGTGTGGGACAGAGGGAAGCCAATTGGCGTGTCTCTTTTTTTTCCTTTTTGTAAAAAGTGTATGTATTTGAAATTGCGTGCGTGTTTTTGAGCGCGTTTCGATGTGTGTGTGCATTCGTGCACACGTGGATCAAACAGCGGCAGGATGGTGAGACAGAGAGACAGTTCCCTAAGGAAAGCTGTAAGGGAAAGAGAGGGAGTGAGAAAGGGAGGTGTACACCCCTCGCTAGTTCAGCCCTGTCCTCTCGCTTCTTCTCCCTCTCCTGAGGCCTCTGCATCGTTAGAACAGCCTTTTAGAAAATAAAAGTGCCTTTAACACACCAAAGAAGAGGAACGGCAAGCAGGCATGCAGACAGCTTCTCTGGGGACATGTTAGAATCCACCAGAGGCTCTTGAGACCAGCAGGAAGAGAGGAGTATCTGGGAGGGAACACGGAGCGACACAGGCTAGGCCTGAGGGGGGAGTGGGAGTCTGTCTCAGTGGACGCAGAGGAAAAAGAGGGTAAACTACGCAAGTGCATTCTGCTGATATGAGTGTGTGTCTGTGTGCATGTTAATGTGCATGAGTAATGGAAGACCCACAGTCCCTCACCCTGGCTTTTCCCACAGGTGCGCTTTTGCTGTTGCAGCTCCAGATCTGCCAACTCACTCAGAAGCTCCATACCCTGGTGGGGGTTGGGCTGCGACGGGGCAACTGACGGGGTGCTAAGAGGGAACAAGGGAAATGGAGGTACGTCTGTGCAGAAGGCAGCAGCAATCAGCAGCTCCAGACTCCAGTAGCAGGGCACAAGAGGTTTGTGGGGCACGGCAACAGTTGCCTGGCTTGGGCTGCAGGCGGAAGCTGAGGAAGGGGAAAGACAGACAAAATCCACTGAGGCATCATCAGGGGTCATCTCGTTCTGGTGCTGCTGCTTGCTGTCCTTTGCTCCCTCAAGGGCCGGGGACTGAGGCTCAGGGGCTGCGGGGTCAAGCTCGACAATGGTGGGCAGCTCTGGATCCTGCTCTCCAGGCATGTTGACCTTTTGAGCATGCTCCACCTGGCTCTCCTCACCCACCGCCTCATCATCCTCTTCCTCTTCCAAGGTGATGACAGCTCCTGGCCTTTCAGGCTCCTCTGTTGAAAGAGGGACTGGGCAGGAAGCAGCCTCACACACTGGGCTCTCAGCAGGGGGGCAAACCAGGACCTCTTCCTCAGCAGGCCCCTGCTCCTCCACCTCCTTCTCTCCAGGCACATAGTTGGTTGCTGTTACCACTGCTACCTCCACGTCCTCTCTCTGCTCCAGAACTCTCTCAACCACTCTTTCCTCCTCTTCCTGCTCCACTTCCCTAGGTGGGAGAGCCTCTGGGAGGGGCCTAACCACCGCTTGACAGTCTAGCTCCTCCCCCAGGCTGGAGAGTGACTGAGGAGCATGCCCAGTAGGCTCCACTTGGACTGCTTCCAGGTCAGCTGGCTCAGCCAGTTGAACATCCTGGGGGGAGGGCCCGCTCCTGTAACCCATGGCAATAGCAGGGTAGGTGTATCCAGGAGGCAGGTCTATAGAGAGAAAGAAATATAGATAATAGAATCATCAATTGTCAGTATTGGCTAAATAATTCTGATAAAATAACTCATTATTATTTATTATAAGTAATATTTTAGCTGAAATACAACAGAAAAAGTTCACTGCCTTGATCTCCTAGCAGTAGAATGAGTAGAGGACCACATGCAACCTTGTGTGTGTGTGTGTTTTTTGAAGTGGGCCAGGCCTTCGGTTTATCAGAGCACCTGACACAATTCCTCTGGCGTGTGGCGGCCGTTAGCCAGACGTTAATGATGATGAAGAGAGTGCAGGGCCTGTGGGGGTTGACGAGAGGCGAGGGCTGCTATTGAGGTGTTTCTCAGTCATTACCGAGGTAACGGTACTGGAAAGCCCCAGCTCAGCCGGCAGCCATTTTCTGCAGCTTTGAGTTGTTCAGTCAATCAAGGGCTTGCCAATAGAGCCACCCACACATATCACCACAACACCAGCAGAAAGGAAGGATCATTAACAATGATGCCTATTCCAATTACCATTGTTTATAATGTAAAGGTGCAGCTATATCCTAGAGCTCACTGTCCTCTTTCTGTTGCTGAGTTATTTGGTCCGACATCTGTCACTAGCAGCATCTTAAACTGATTTCATGTTCTTCTGATGTTATCACTGTAGCTCATACTTAAGCCATTGCACACAGTGCATTCAAGGCAGCTGGAAAACTCTGAGGAACATTTATATATTTTTGCTTATGCATACCAGGCTCCAGAGACTCTGGGTAATCCTGTGGGGGCTGTCCCTCTCCTCTCTTGTCCTGGGATTCAGCCGCCTTAGGCATCTGAGTTGGGGCAGGGCTGATGGCAGGTGAATGAGGGGCTGCTGCAGCAGGGCTGGGAGCAGGGCAGGGTGTAGAAGGAGTGCTTTTGGGATGAGGTCGTAGTGAGGGGGACTGGCAACAAGGCGACAGATGAGCAGCACAGGCTCCAGGGGGAGAGGTGTTCCTCTGAGGTGGGTTGTAAGAGTAGGGCTTGGCAGGTTTTGACGTTCTGGGTTCCGAAATGAGATCCTCTAATTCAACTGAGGGCTCATCGGGCCTCTTCTGCATCTGTGACATTAAAAATAAAGTTAATTTAGTTTTTTTTTTCTTAAGCAAGTGAATTAGCTATGTAATAACCAATTCCTTGCAGTTTAGTCACTGACACAAAAAGCTACTTGCTCCGCAGCCTATATTCAGTGATTCACTCCATCCCTGTGAGAAAATCAGCATATCCTAGAAAAATATTAGGGGAGTTAAAAATAGACTAGTCATGTGAGAATTAAGCTGAGTCATGGAGTCATGGCATCATGGCACAGTTACTCTGCCAGATAGATAGATAGATAGATAGATAGATAGATAGATAGATAGATAGATAGATAGATAGATAGATAGATACTAAAGGATGTTTTTCCTCGCCACCGTTGCCAAGTGCTTGCTCATGGTGGAACTGTTGGGTCTCTGTAAATAATATTATAAAGAGTACGGTCTAGACCTGCTCTGTATGAAAAGTGTCATGAGATAACTTTGTTATGATATGGCGCTATATAAATAAAATTGAATTGAATTGAATATAGTTTGACTTTATAATCACCTGTGAATTGTGAGTGGCATGATGTTGCATGTCCATGCCATGTGCAGCTCTGTGCTGCTGTTGTTGCTGCTGCTGCTGCGGGGTTTGAGACTGTGGTTGTGGTTGCTGTGACTGGTGGCTCTGGTGCTGATGTTGATGCTGATGCTGGAGCTGTTGGTGCTGCTGGAGAGCATACAGCTCCTGTTGCCGTAGAAACTGGGATCGGGAGTACACAGCAGGATGCTGCATGTGGGAGGGTGGGCCCCGGGCGCCATACACAGGGGGCCACAGCCCTGGCTGCTCCATCACATCTAATGAGAAAAAGGAGGAGGAATGTGACAAAGGGGGCTACCTTAGAACAAAAATATGTGCGTACACATCAACACTATGAGCAAACACACAAGAATGCAACACTGTTATCCATATCTCACATTATCAGCCACCCACACACCCATTTTTAATACAGTGAAACCATTATGGATCATTCAAAAAACATTGTATTCACATTTTATAGCAATGGCATAGACAATTCTCAAAAAAGATTTTTGACTTCACAGAACATCTCCCCAGGCAGCAGCAATCCCACACTCCCCTAGTCAGAACAGAAAGCTGTCTTTTAAGAACTGCCTTGAGAATTTGCTGGAATGCTGGAAAAAAAGTTATGACAATGATGAAATACGAACAGATGATGATGGTTATAGGTTGATTAGAGGTCAAAATACTGGGCTGGAAATGCATGTTTGTCTCGCTGGAGCATTTAGCGTGGACTTTCCGGCGAAAACTCCCACCTGTCCAGCCAAACCACCGACAAGGGTATGCCCAAGGGCCCAGCAGGAAGCTTGGTTCCCATGTCTGTGAACAACCTTTCTTTAAAAATCAGTGCAACTTGATGCGGTCTCACTTGGGAAGTAGTGGGCCTACAGTTTTTCTGCTCGTTCTCCTTTCGACCCTGAGTTTACCCTCCACCCCCTTTTTCCTAGACACACCAAAAATCTTTGTCCTTCAGAGACATAAACTTGGAAATGCAAATGTCTCCTTGGAGAAAGTTTGTGTGGATGCACTTCCTTTATCGACTGAAACTCCTGCGGAGCACAGAAGGAAATGAACCATCGAAAATTGTGAGCTAATTAAATGTCACAGCCTGCTCACTGAATATATGTCTACAATGAGTTTTGAGAAGTGATCTTTCCCTCATTCTCACACTTCCTCTGGTGTGGTTCTCTATTTGTATGTTGGGGAGGGGACACATACAGTGTAGCTTTGGATGAGTACCCTGACCCATTTAAAGACTTATTCCTGCTGGGCCAAACAGGTGTTGAATTGTGTGGAAATGTTTGAACTGAGGTGTGTGTGTGTGTGTGTGTGTGCGTTTGTGAATGAGCCCATTAAAGGGAAGTTCATCAGCAGTCTTCACGGGATCACTTTGATTCCCAACAGTTCTTTTAAGGTTAGCCCAAATTATATGAACACTGAAATAACATTGTGTTAATGAAAGTCAGTGTGAGGCGAGGGTATGGAATATAGGCTGAGTATGAGGGCAAATACATGATGTGTATGTGTGATGCTGTACATGCATAGTTTGTGCGTACTTGGCAGACACATTTCTTGTTCTTTATAAATACATGTGGCTTTATAAAGAAAGTAAAGTTATGGCATACCCAGGTGATGGGTGGCAGGATGGGCGGAAGGCTCAGTGGGCAGGACCACCAGCTGGGCAGAGGGGTCCTGAGGCAGAGGCAGGACTGGCTGCAGAGGGCCTGGCATGGCTGCAGAGAAGCCTGGGGGCAGGTTCTGGTGCAGGGCTGTATGACCTATACCTGCTTCATAGAAAGGATGACAATTTAGATTAATATACCCATCACATTGTGAAAAACTGTTACAAATATACTTTGACTACACAACTACTAAATCATGAAATCAAATCTAAACTTGACTGGGAACCAACGAAAAGCTGCTTAAGTTAAAATGATGTGTTCTCCTTAGCATAATGTAAAATCCTGGCTGCTGAATTCTGCACAAATTTGAGATGACACAGAGTTCTGTAGGCATGGAAGAAAACTCAATATTTGCTGCTGAGCAAGATTATGTCAAAGCATAAATGATCTGCAAGTCAGCAGAGCATAAAAGCACCTTTGTTTTTGACCTATTCCATAAATAGGAAAAGCAGGATGCACTGAATTCTTTACATGATCTGTAACAGTAAGGAATTACCACTGCCACTAATTCCACACAATGTTTTAGCATCTTAATTATCCAAAACCATTAATATCCTCTTACCATAAGAGTGTCCTGTCATCCAGAGGGATGGGCTTCCAGTTCTTGGCATCCAATGATGGTGTGCAGAATGTGCAGCAGGATCTCCTAATTGGCCAGACTGTAGGGAAGTCCCGCCTGGGACCATGAGATGAGAGGTGAGGTCTCCGTGACAGCTGTTGGAGGGGTGGATTCTTGCAAACTCCACCCTTTCCTTATTATCCCTGCCATCGGGATGAGACAAAGATAAGTACAATACAATACAAATGCAGACCAGTATACTGAAGGTTTCTATCAGTGACAGATTGGATTGGGTATTAAGCAATGGTTAGTTGCTTACCTGATATATGCATCTCTCTCTCGGTCCAAGCAAGTCAGACCTATCTGTTCTCCACTCATCCTCTTCCTCTCTTCTTCGGTGGTGAGATCTGAGGGATACATGGAGCGAGCTGGTCCTGTGAGACAAACATAAGCGTAACCATTAGCTTTTGCTGTTTGTGTTCCTGGTGAGGACATATTCCCAACTCTCACCATTTTTTGAAATACTCAGTATATCACGCTTTTTAATGCCATTTGTACCATACTCATACTTTCCTGTTCTCTGGCCTATCATACCTCTATTCCTTACCCAAAATGAAACCTTCTTCTGTTGACATGTTTGCTAAGACTTTTGCACGAGTAAGAAGAGCTGCTGAACTCCAAACAAGGATAATTATGAGTTACTGATTGTGTACTGTTGCTATATTTAAAATGGTAATGCTAAAGAATTAATTTAATTCCTAATATTTACTCAGAGTTTACTTGGAATCCAAGCATTCAAGTAATCTCTGAAAAGTTTTGCTCAAGGGTAACAAAAAAGATAAATAACACAAAAATCACTTAAAGTTAGATAGGTATGGTTTGGCACTCCTGTGTATCAAATTATATTCAAACCAAGGAGTATTAAAAGCCAGTGAGAATTACATATCATACAAGAGTCTTAATGGATTCATCAAAAAAATGAAGGTTTGACTCTCTCATAACTCTAGTGTTTTTCAAGCCTTTTCAGCTTTAGACCTTGTTTTGTTTTGTTTTCACAGCTAGGTCAGTAACAGGTCACAGATAAGAAACAAAAATGTGTCTCTCTTCCCTTCACCTCTGTTTATGAAGCAGTGACCCAGACTGCTTACCTTTCACTGAGGGATGTACCCTGCCCTGTCGGCTGTTGGGATGACCGTCTGCCGAACGACAAGGTGGCTCCCTTTGTCGGGCCACGGCTACCGCAATTCCCACCGGCGGCTGCCGCACCTCACTTTCCCCATGACCTGCTTCCCCCATATCCCGGTTCCGCCCACTGTAATCAGGGCGCTCGTTGTCATTAGCTGGGCCCTTTCTGGATGGCAGAGTCTGTTTGTTGCCCTGCAGGGCACAGCTCCCCCCAGCAGGACCTGATTTGAGGCTTCCCAGCCCACCAAAGGGGCTCTTCTGGGAGAGAAGCAGTGGCTGTTGCTGGTTGCTGTACTTTAGTAAGCTTTTCATGGCACTGCTCTCCCCCTGAGTTGGGCCCTGGGGCTCAGGTTGTTGCTGTGGCTGCTGCTGTTGCTGACTGAGAGGAGGTGCAGGTTGAGGCTGAGGAGGAGGCAGGCTCATTCCCGGCTGCTGCTGCTGCTGCTGCTGCTGTTGTGAGTGTTGCCCACCAGTGCTCCCTAACTCCATGTAGGATTTCCTCTGCTCCTCCTCAGGTTGTGACATGTGGTGGGGAGGCCTCATGGCCCAGGGTGGCACTGGGGGCTGCTGGTGATGGTGCTGCCCACTGCTGTTGTTGTAACCATAAGGAGACATGTCCATCTTTCTTTTTAGCTCCTGACTAGTCCCCTGGTTCAACTCAGCAGGAGAAGGAGCATCTGGGCCAGGTCGTCCATGCTGCTGGTGGCGTATCCTGGCTACCTTTTGACCATCTCTCTGTAAGGAGAAACTACCTCCAGAGCCAGGGCCATGAGCTGCTCCAGCCCCACTATGTTGACCCATGCTTTTACTTCCAAGTGGGGAGGAGTTGGGTGGGGGCCCTGGATGGGAACAGTCTCTGTAAGGAGAAGTATTGACAGAATGAGGGACAGAGTGTCCAGTCTTGGGCCCCTGGGGCAGCGAGGATCTGAACACGTCCATGTCCACACCACTGTTGATACACTCAGCACTGCGTGAGCGTACAACTTGGTGCTGCTGTTGGGGATGTTGAGGCTGTTGTAGTTGGGGAGGTGGAGGAACCTGTGAGGGCTGAAGGTGTTGGTGGTGGGACTGCATCCAGTCTGGAGCCTTCTCTGTCTTTCTGTAGGGGTGCTGCTGTTGCTGTTGCTGTTGTTGCTGTTGTTGTTGCTGCTGTTGTTTTCTGTGCCAACTACTATGGTGCCCACCGCCTCCATTCTTTTCTATGACTTTGTCCTTGGTATTGCCGCCTCCTCCTCCACCGCCCACACCCTGGCAATCAGGGTTACCAAGCTGGAATGGCCCACTAGATTTGTCCCCCAGGTCTGCCACAGATGGCACAAATGTAGGCCCTGTGACTTTAGGTTCTCGCCCCACATTGGCTGCCCCCCTCTCATGTGAGGCAGGGTTGGCTAGAGTTGCAGGAGGGGGCGGGCAGAAGAAGTCTGGGTGATGGTGTGCATGGTGGGAATGATGTGGATGGTGTGGGTGGCTGGGGTGGAGCTGAAGGCAGTGGAAGCCCCCTGGGTGGGGATGTGTATGTGCATGAGCATGAGGATGGGGATGGGGGTGTGCCCCTCCAGCAGCAGAACCCATGTGTAACGGTGGGGCTACAGAGTAGGACAGAGAGTGGTGGAGTGGAGCCTGACCCCTTTCTAGACAGTCCGAAGGTTGTTCACTGATCCTCATCTCCCCACTTACCCCCTCTTTAGTGCAGCGACTACTGCTACTGGACCCCATATGTCTGCCCTGACTCCCTCCACCCCCCATAGTCCCAAGGGCTGTACCCTCGCCCCCACAGCTAGACATGGAGGCCTTAGCCCCTGCTCCAGTTCCTGCATCTCCATTTTGCATCTTGCCATTGTGCAAGCAGGCACTGAGGGGCTTTCCCATACTTTGAGGGTGTTCCTTGCTGTACTCCATTGAGAGTGACGCCTTGTGTCTCTCCAGCGCTCTACTGTTGACCTCCTCCAGGGGTAATGGGTGCTGTGGATAGTGTGGGTGCTGCTGATGGGAGTGGGAATGGTGGTGGTGTGTGGGCTGGGGTGGCTGGTGGCTGTGGTGCTGTTGGTGCTGCTGTCTCTCCTTTGCCTCTTGTTTGCTACTGGACCTCTCCTTGTCCTTGACAGGTACCACTCCTCTCTCCACCGAACCTTCTTTAAGACCCTTATGTAGACCTGTCCCTATACCTGGATCTCTGTCTCTGCTGCAGGACCCCTGAGAGTGTCCTGAACCTGCCCTGGACATTGGTGGCAGACTGTGATTGGCTGAGATGAGAGGTGGCTGGGACGGGAGACCTCGAAGATAGAAGTTCTCTAATAGAGGAAGGAAGGCAATCCAGTAAAGACAAATGCATTAGTCAAGAAAGGAAAAGGCAATGACAGAATTAGATTATTCAGCTCTTATGATAGTGTCCCTAGGCATCTTTATATCAATATCCCACATCAAATTACACCATACTATGTTGTATAAATTGGATTTAAATGTCTTATTTCTGTCTGATTAAATTTTAATCATCTCATGCCTCACCTTTTTGGGTGTCATAGAAACGATGCTGCCCGTAGAGAACTCCACTGTTGGCATGGTGATCCAAGTGGCTCATGGGAAGGAAAGTGTGGGCCAGACTCCCTGAGAATCGTGGATACCCTGGAGCTGCTGAGATGGATAGCAGCGAGAGGGAGAGAATTGATAAGACAGGACAATAACCTCCAAGATGCAGTTATCCAGGCTAACCCAGCATAATCCTTCAGGTCCAATGCAGCTGGTGGCGTTCATACGCAAATAAGTACTGGCTCTGCCTGTCATGTTTGCCTTTCCTGCCTGAGTTTTAGAAGGCAAACAATACAAGACAAGCTTGGGGATTGCTGTAATGTATGAAATTTGTCTTTGAAACATATGGCTCTTTCTTCATCTCTCCCAGAACTGGCAGTGGCACCTCTATCCATCTGAATGGAGTGATAAGGATGGATTTGAAGCTTGTGTTTACAGTGAAGAGTGAGCTGAGTGGCTGACCTTTGCTAACCTACATCAGGGGTAAAAGGTCATTTGGATGTTGGGCCTGTAAGCCAGTACACCTGGGTGTATTACATCAAGCCCATCTGGAGGACATTTACACCCCAACCAAACACAAAATTCATTTTGTGTTGGGACATTCAAAAACACAAAGGACTTTGAAGGTGGAGGAGAGAGAAAACAGGGATTGAGATGAAAGCCCGTTGCAATATTAGGACAAAGAAACAGCATCACTATGACAACCCACTTCCACTGCTATTGGATAACTATAACATTTAAACAAATCAATGTGAATTAAATTAGCCTATCTCCACTCTGTAATTAATTATTTCACACGATTGCAGGAAAGGTATATAATAATAAAATTAAAGTATTGTAAATTGCAAAAATAGGGCAGTATGGGCGTATTATGAAATTCTTTGCTGACAACAGTCCTATATAACCACGGTGAATATTCTCTACTGAGCATATTATGTAATGTAATACAAAAAAAAAACAGTGATGATTAAACCTGTGCCCTCCCCGTCTCCGTGCTCCACATCACATAAATAATGAAAAGAAAACTAGTCTGCACTATCACCGCGAATGAACCAATGTCAGGACAAGAAGGGAAGAAGAAGAGGAAATTTAAAAAAAAATACATAAAGAGAAGAGACTTTCCTAATCCATCCAACTGTGATCAAGACAGACAGGACATATGCTGTCCTCCAGCACCACATACAAGTATCTCAGTGACCTCTGAGTCATCTAGAGAAGTCCAGGTGTTTCACGTTTTCTTTTCCCTACTTTTGCACCTGTCTCACCCTCCAGCCTCACTTTCAAACACCACTCACAGAAAGAGTGAAGGAAGGAGGAGGGGGATAAAGAGAGGAAAACATGGCTCTACAAGCTAAATGAAAGACAGGCGTATTTGTGTTGGCAAGAGTGCGACCTGATCCCGGAAAACGCAGATGCAGTTCATTTGGCCTTGTGTGTGTGTGTGTATGTGTATGTGTATGTGTGTGTGTAGCGCCATGGTTTTAACAGGAGCTCCGAGTGTTGAATGTCTCACTTTCTGCCGGTGGAACAATGGGGCCGGTGCTGTGAGCCGGCTCTGGGGAGGGAGGAGTGTTGTGGTGGGCTTAATGACCCCGTCTCAGAGCGGCCTCCGCATGCTCCCATCTTAATTAATGAAATGCACAGAGAGGGCAAACAGCCCTGCAATAACACAGGAGGTGCTGCTTTCTGAGGAGGGCAATGGGGTGATAATTACATACCCTCACTTTTTCTCTCTTTTTCTTTGTTTCACCTATTTTTCTACCTCTTACTCTATGTGCCCTCTCCCCTTTTGTCTCTGTCTCTTTCTTTGCTGTCATGATTAATAAGCACGCACATTTATGCCAATTCATCTACGGTGGGAGGAGGGGGGATCCTTTGTTTAAGCAAGACGTTTTTCTCTGATTTTGGGAGGGAGAAAAACGGAGAGCTGTTTGGCAGTCTTTATCCAAGCTCGGAGAAGGGCTTTTTTTTTCTTCTGCGGCAGCATGTTGTTTGTGAGCGTGACGATTGACGGCGTAATCCCTTTTCACAGCGTGGTCTGGCTGTGCCCGATAATGCCAGCCCGCTCAGTTTCAGCATGCCCTCCACTGGGGCGGCAAGAGGGGGACTGCTGGGCACGGCAGAGCCCATTCAGCCATTAATCTGGCCAGGACAAGGGAAGCTGCTGCTGCTGCTGCTGCTGCTGCTGCTGCAGGCGACGTGAGCAGGGTCTTAGTGCAGTCTGCTGACTGCACAGCAGCCTCGCTCTCTTTGCTCCCTCCACACACTCACACATATAAACAAGTCTGCATCGGCAAGTGAATGACAGAGGGGAGTTCGCAGCGCATGCCCTCCTTTCCACGGGCGGAGCAGGGGCAAGAGGCAGAACAAACAGAGCTGCATCCCAGGGAGGGATTTCCAGAAGTTCTGAAGGTATTTCTCACAGCATGGTGAGTTGAGAGAAGCAGGCTGACAGGGAGGACAAAGAAGGGGGCTGGATATAGAACAGCACCTAGAGGCAGAGGAGAATTAAGCCTGCTGAATTAGAGGCAGGCGACAGGGTGTTTCGTTTCTCTCTATCAAAGAACCGTCCTCTCTCCATTACAATCTTATCCTCTATACCTGGTTTCTTCACTCTCGCTAAAAGGAAAAATAACGAATGCTGTATTGTATATTGTCTCGGGCGGGGGGAATGGCTTCAGAGGTAGAGAGATAGAAGGGCAGAGTGAGAGAGCATGGCAGAGGAAGACCAAGAGGAGAGGAGGAGCAGGCTTAGCTGCCTGTCAGGTCTGCTAATTGAGAAAAAGTGACAGAACCATCAAGACACAGAAAAGGAGGAGGAGGGGTTTGGCAGAGGAGGGGCAGCACTGTGGTGGATCTCTTCAGGTTTGACTAATTGAAAGGAAGGGATGCAGGCTGGCACAAGAGAGAGAGGGAGAGAGAGAGAGAGAGAGAGAATGAAAGAGGCAAGAGTATGGAAGAGAGGAGAGGTGGGGGGTGCAGCTTAAATCCCACAAAAGGAAAAGCTAGCAACTGCTAACAGAGGGAAAGATGGACAACTGAAGATAGGCTTGGAAAGGCGTATCAAACAGAAGTGGATTAGACAGGTGTGTGCAGGCAATTGTGCGTGTGCATGCATGTGTGTCTATATGCGCTGACAGAGATATGTGACCGCGATTGTTTTTGGCATAACGTAAGAAGTCATTTGGACCACAGCCAGCTGGCCTCAGGCCTGTGAGGAGCCTGCAGGATTTTTTTTTTTTTTTTTTTTTTTTTGTCCATTTTTCATTTTTAATTTTTCCACTCAGTTGATTCAGTGAGGTTTATTCAAACATGAAAATAAATCTTTCAAAAGCTCAGAGGACCTAATCCATTTTACCAGGTGTTATGAAAAACATTTTACATTACATTTATTAAAACAGTCAGTGCACTGCATCTGTCTCTGTCACATACATGCCGTCCCTCTTTCGCTGTCTCTGTGTCAGCGAGTCCAAGTCTCCCCTCAGCAAATGAACAGACAATCCCATGTGTGGTACACACAATGGCTGTTACTGTATTTGGCAATCAATCTGAAGAGAGACTCTGAAACAAAAAACCCCTTTTAATCCGTGCTACCCTCTGACATCACGAAAGCCACTAATGGTTTGGTTCTTGGCACTGTCACCTCACAGAAATATCTCAGCATTTGGACCACTGTATACTGCTCACTTTCTTTTTCCCAGCACAATAAATCTTTAAGCGAAAGTCAACACAAGACTTTTCTGTACCAAATTCACAGACTCCCTTGATCCAAAGGACCACATCACTACTGTTATGTGGTGATGTTATTTATAGGTTTGCTTAACGTATCACTCAGCTAATGGTTTGTCACTCGTGCTCCCAATAGAAATGTGGTCTGTATGCATGACTTAACTGGCTCTCTCCATACTCAGACCATATCCACATTAATGTCTGCACAAAAAGCAGATCAGGCCTCCCAACCCCATAAACCGAGCTCTTTGCTGACTTGGTTAGTTTGCTATTAATGATCATTTTCAATGCAGATCCAGACTACAATTTCAGAGAAACATTGCATTGTTGAAAAAAAATGAAACAAAGAAAAAACAGCAACACTTTTGCAATGGAATAAAAACATATCAGCCACGTGTATCTTTAATTTTCTATCACTTTGTGAGATTTGTTTCTTGATCTAGAAACAAATGGAGATAAAACATTTCCACACCTATTCTACGATTGAAATAAAACATTCAGAGGATTGTGCAGACTTGTGAAGGCACTCCCTAAGTGATTTCTAATTACTATTACATTTTATTTGGCTTCCTTTTATCTTCCACCTTAATTCAATTTCAAAAGCCTGTGACAATTACCGCGTAGAAAAGAAGAATTTGTTCTTAATTGACTTCCCTAATAAAGGTAAAAAATAAAATTCAAGAAAGTGTTTATCCACACCAAGCGACTGGTTAGCAAGTGACTAATGAGATCATTGTTATCTATTGCTCGATACATTGTAGATTTGAGCTCTTTTAATCTGTGGAAAATGTGTCAGAAGAACAGCAGAGACAAAGACATCCTGCACCATGACAGGTATATGCCAGAGACATGGGGATCATACAATAATCTCTGAATACAAATTTGAGCTGCTATGCTTGGATTTGCATGCAAACAGCCACTTTAAAAACACACTCGCGAAAGAAAGAAAGAAAGAAAAAAACCCAGAGAATATCTTTAAGGTTACAAGTGACACACTAATGTGCCGACACATGCGCGCACAAGTCAGTGCCTGCTCTGCTGCTGGTGGGGTTCTGCTGACACCCGGAGAGAGGAGGCGAGAGTCTGGGTAATTGTGCCGCTCATTTTGATGACTTGCTTTTTATGCAAAACAGGAAAAAGACAATATGCAATTATCTTGAGGAGGGAACAGCTGAATGTGGTTGATGAACAGTCTGGATTCAATCATGCTCTTAGTGCGTTATATGCAATTAAACTGCAATAGAGATAATGGCCTCCATTGCCAACTGAGTAATAATCCCAGTCATAATCACCTCCATTACTTTTATTAGGCTTGGCATTATCATCATCACTCTTATTAATATTATTCTACTTTTCCACAAGAAGAAAATCTGACAATGAAACCCTGAAACTATAAGGCAAAAGAAACACGGATGATTACAAAATGATTTTGGGGGGGAAATGTTTCCAACTGATCTGATGCTAGAGATGATTCTTCCTGTATTTGTTTAATGAAGTCTTGAGTTGGACCTATTGTCACCGCTGTAGCAGCTGTCCACTGACTCAACCCCTGGTGGCTAGGACATGAGAACGAGTAAGGGGGAGGGGGAGTTTGCTGGGAAGCATCCAATGGCTTAAAACACACTCAAAGAACAGACAGCATCTTCACCACGCTGCACCCTATCAGCCCCAGCCACACATCACACAACTGGGGCGCCGCTGATCAGTGACCACAAATAAACACTCCCCATTGGCGTCTCCCCACGGACTAACAGCTGGGTTATTCTTAGAAAATAAATAAATAAACACGAGAGGGCTGAAATAACAAGAGTCCGTCAACTTCAAAGACTGTGGTTCATTAGATGGCACTGGGCGGTCATCACATCGTGTAATTAGCAAAAGATTATGAACATGTAAACCTAAAAGTGACAGAAGTGAAGTCACAGGAGGGCAGACTTTGCATTAATATATCGGTGGGTGGCACTGGATAGGTCTTGCATTTATCTGTCATCCTTAGCTTTTGAATTCCCAAAATACCGCAGCAGATTAATCTCTACTTTATCCTTGTCTGACTTCCTGGCTGAGCAGAAATGTGAGGTGTTGAACTGTGTGTGTGTGTGTGTTTATATTTTCCTGACTGTGCACGTGTGTAGCCAGGGTTTTGTAATGCTGAGCTTTGGGTGGGATCCACCCTATTAAACTGAGATGGAGACACCGGCTGAAAGCTCTGCAATCACTGCAACTTTTTACTAGCCCAAATTTGATTGACATTCCTGCTGACGTGAATTGTATACCGCAAGATTCCTTGGCTGAACTTTTGACCCTGTGTCCCCATCCAGAAACCATGGCACAGTTCTCCATCCCAAACATGCTGGGCCTGGGACTATTTTGGTGCACAAATAAAAGGGCCGGAGCCTGGCTTTTTCTAGATGATTACAAGCCATGCTTTGGTGGAAACCTAACACGGCCTAAAAATATACAATATCAGAGTAACAATACACCCTGCAAAGCTCTGTCCCAAATACTGCCAAGACATGAATATCTTCACATCCAGACATTGTGGTGAGATGAGGGGGTGAGGCTGTGGGCTTGTGTTTATGTACATGTGTGATATGAGGTACCTTCATGCGAATGGGGAAACCAGATTTGCGAGGCGCTGGAGTGGGGTCCGCCCCGGAAGGAGGGTGAAGAGGGCGAGGAGGGCGGCCGGGAAGGGTGAGACGGGTGGGAAGGGGGGGTACCCAGACTACTGGCCAGAAAGGTCCCCATGAAGGAGGCGGAGGAATTGCCCATCAATCCACTTCCTGTATTCCCACATGGACAAAAGGTAAGCAGAGAAAACACGGTTAGAATTAGGAGGAGTGCATGAATACTGTGATCATGAGTGTGACCAAAAAGACAGAAAAACTGCATCACGTGTGGATGTCAGTGGAAAAGGACGGAGCCCACCGGCCCCCTAGGTGGAATCATTAAGCCAGGCAGATTTGATCGCGGCCCTGGGGAGAGGGTGAATGAGTGAGAGTATACGTGTGTGTGTGTGTGTGTGTGTGTGTGTGTGTGTGTGTGTGTGTGAGGGAAAGAGTGTGAGACTCTCCTCCCCCTCACTGACAGCAGAGTCCTCTCCCCTCGTCTTCTCTCCCCTCACACCGCCTCTCCCCATGGGCAGACAGAGGTCTCATCTCACAGCTGAGTACACACTTTCTCAGGCTTTCTCCCTCTCGCTCTCACACACTTTTGCTCCTGCTCCCCAGTGTCCCTTTCTCAATTTCTCTCCCTCCCTCCATTATCTTATGCTCTCCATCTCCCACTTTCATGCCCTCAATCTCTCATACGGCTCTGCTCCATTTCACCTCCTCTGTTTCTCTTTCTTTCACTCTTTCTTCCTGCATGATTTTGACAATCAAAACACATTTTTAGTTCCATTTTGGCGTTTTACTCCTTTTCTTTTCTCCCTCTGTTTTGTCACAGTGGCCCTTTCCTGTCTTTGCCTCCTCTGTCCCATCGCGATGAGCAGAGACCTCTTCCCTCTTGGTCTCTATTTTCTCTTCCTTTGTGACACATAGCATTGCTTTGTTCTTTACCATAATGATGGCACCAGCAGAGCAATCTGTCCCTGGCTGGCTGAACTGTGTGTTTAACAAGACTATGATGAGTAATTGACCATTCGTAGCAACGCCCGTGTGACTGGGGGCTGATTGTCTATTATGCATTGCCGGGCAAGTCGGAGAAAACACACTGATTAACCACTGCTTAAATTACATTCCCATTACGCGCCCGCCAGTGCACTTGAGCGAGGGGCCCGGGTGCCCAGCTCTTTGCACATTCATTTCCCCCAAGTCACACTGCCATGAAGTCTCATGCATATGTATGACGATGCCTGGATGAGAGCACACATGCACATACTTGCACAAACACACACACACACACACACACACAATGGTGTGGCATACAGTGTGCGCACAGGGCAAACTGTGAAAACGAAGGGGAGAGCAACATGGTAAAAATTCATTATCAGCCCCTCATGACGAGCTGATCTAACAAGGAGCGCTGTTTGATTTGATTTTCTTTAAGCATGAATCAGTCCAAACATGAATCGATCCTTTTCTGGGAGTGTGAGAACAATTGTGTGGAAGTCTTAATCAGCCAGGCAGTGAGTGAGCACATCCTCTGGGCAGACAGCAGGGATAAACCCATCAGTCTGCCGCTCGCTGCTGCACCGAATAGCCTATGGCTCATGGGCCTGAGCACAGGAGCATGCAGAGACACACACACACACATATACACTTCCCACAGAGAAATAGGCATGGACATGCATTCTCACACACTTATAGACACACCTCCGTCACACTTTGCACCACAGCCCCAGACAGGTGGAAATCCCCAACAATCCCCAACCTTACAGGGCTCTACCTCGAAAACTACCTTAAAACCAAACCAGTGTGGGTGTGTGTGAGTGTGTGTTCACACGTCGGTTTATCAAAAACTCATGTAAAAACAATAACAGTCTTCTTAGTGTTTAACAAGCACATTTATCAATGCGATACAAAGCACCCTCTGAAATTTAGCCACAGGAGAAAATCTAAAAAGCAAAGTGTATTATGTCCCTTGTTTCAGTTTTGGTACTTATTGATGGTGCTTTCGTTGTTTGTCGTTTGTTTTATTATTATTCTATGGATTGTGTGGTAAAACTGAAAAGCTGCTATCAAATGTTTTTTTTGAGTCAAAGTCAGAAAAATCAATTTAAACTGAAGTTTTTTTTTTTTCGGTTGCAACAAAAGGGATAAAATATAGAACACATGCAAACAACAACAAAGCACATAGATGATGAGGATGGCTTTAAACATCTTCAGGAGGCAGCCTCAGCAGAATGGGTGCTGTAGTAACATCACTGATGTCAGTGGGAGGTAGGCCGATGACTACTACAGTGTCCGTGTTTCTCCTTTTCAGCCAGCCTTACTCTCCTTCTTTATCTGCTGCCACTGCCGATCACCCCCTCACCCTGTAGAGCGCGACTGGCTCTACAGCCTGCTTGCAAGGCTCATATCCAGTCCCCATCATACAGACACCCAGGGCTCCTGTATGGCACCGCCCTCCACATTGCACACTCCTCGGCCCTCTCTTTCTGCCTGTCGCCCCAAGGAACCCCAGCTTTCCTCAGCGCCTCCGGCTCACATAAATCAGCTAATCCTCCTGCATTATTAACAGCCTTGCCCCAGAGAGAGAGAAAGGGTGAGAGAGACATAGAGAGTGACAGAGAGAGAGACCCTCTTCACACACCAAGAGAGGAGAGAGCCTCTGCCAAAAAAGACAAGGAGAGGAGAGGGACAATACATAAAAAGGGAATGTCTAGATGTCAGGCAAGGGGATCTTTGAAGTTTAAGCTGATGTTAGAGGAGGGGATTGACGGAAAACCTTAGGGGGGTCTAGAATCAACTTACTTATACATGAAGCCCTTCCCACGACACGACCAGATCAGATTTCTCAGTGATTCAGTTTGGCCATAGGGTCTGTACCAGGAGAAGGACTATAGGTCCAATCTAAACTGTAGTACGTACAGAATAATAATGATGAAGCGGCCTTCACCTCTGTCACACTGGATCTTGCTGACTCCACAACCCATCACTCAATAAAGGACCCCTCTCTGCGTTACTTCTGCTGTTTACCTCCTGCAGAGAAATATACTTTGCATGGTGCTACGTAACTGTCTGTTAAACCTAAGGCATCTAATGCAATGCCCTCCCTAAACCCAATTAAACCCTGATGAATCAAAGGTGAGAAAGCGCACAGGTTATAAAAATGGGCTGGCCTGTCTTGGCATTTTCAGTTTGGGTGCCAACCAAAGCAGTGCAGAACAAGTGGAGCAAAGGTCCGACGCATGACAGCACCAGTACTGGACTCACCATTTCTGTTTGTTTAGCAGCTTATTAAATGGTGACATGCATCAAGGGACCCTGTCACCGCCACACCAGCTCCTTGTAAAAGTTGCGTGTTTTCTTTGCCTGTGTTTTTTTTTTTTTTTAATTTTTATTTATTTCTCAGGTTCTCAAGTGGTGCCAGCAGTGCACTTGTATGGGCTCTTAAGAAAATCGGGTCATATGCATCCTAATCTGTGCCGATCCCTGACAGAGATGGAGATTAATCCTATTAAAGAATTAAAGGAGAGGGGAGCATTGGGATGGGGGAACCCCACCTCCCTTCCTGACATCTAAACATCCCACCCTGACACCCTCACTCACACAGTTGTGTTCAGATGGGTTCAAATGTACAAACACAGAAACAAACACACAAATATCCCAGACCCTCTGGAGGTGGAGGTGTTAACTAGTGTTACTCCACCCACGCTCCATTGTGGGTGTGTAGGCTGAAGGTGTCCAGTGCACAACAACCAAAACACACATGCATGCACACACAGTAATGTGGGCCCAGGCAGAGGCCCCCGTGGACAGCACTGAGTGAGCAGCAGGCGGGGAGGCGGAGCAGAGAGGATGAAGGCCCAGTTGTCATGGGAACGAAAGAGAAACAGTGCTCCAGGCAAGGAGGCTGAATGCTAGCCATTACAACAGCAGTGGGCAGATGCAGTTGGTCAGTGTGCTGCTCAGCAACAGCAGTTTTCCCAACCTACCTTGAAACCCCATCCAAGCTCGTGCAAAGCTTGTGAACACACAAACACACACACACACACACACACACACACAACTTGCTCTGGAATTTAATCAGGTTTCAATTGTTCGGGTGCAGGGAGGGAAGTGCCCTAATCTTTGCCCTGTTTGGGTCACTAATCTGCTCCAATGAGCACCCAAACCCATTAATGTAACTCAAGGGTGAGTGGTTGTTTGGTGCCTTAACAAGGAATTATACAATAATAGGATACAAAGGGATTCATCTAAGTGCGAGCCAAGCAATGATGGGAAAGAAAAGGCTGAGAAGACAACAAGCACCCGCCCACAACTCGTTGTTCTTTTGAATGCTGGGAATCGGATCAAAATTTCTTCCTGGAGAAATACACACCCATTTACATGCACTTTGTGTGCTTTGGCATGCGTGTGCACACACACAAAGCGCAGATCCACAACTATGCCTATTGTTTAAGAGAAGGTAAAGTACAATTATTTCATCATGCATCATATTTCCCTGTCTGTTCTTGAAAAGTGAGCCAAGGTAGTCTGCAGCTCTCTGTCTTATCTCAGACGGCAGCCTAAAGGGACGGATGGACGTGTCGTCTAGACAAGGACACCAGACAGACAACGAGAGATGAGAGTGATGGTGACAAGGGGAGAAGGAGAGAGATAGAGAGAAAATTGCAGGTGTGACTGCATCAACCTGTTCTCTACAGCTCAGTGATCAGCAAGCGCCAGAGAGGGGAGGATAGAAGAAGAAATGCCAGGAGAGATGGAAACACACACACACACATACACACCACTCGTTCATAACACCTCCCATCACACAGAGTGAATGAGCACAAGCCGGTTGAGGTTGCACAGTCAGCGGTCAGTGCCATGTGGCAGCCAGACTCTGTAGCTGTTCACAATGCACAGCTCACATACTCTCCCTCTGTCATGTCCTGTGACAAAGCACACACACCCTTCTTGTCTCAAATCAGTATCTCAGTATAATTAAGAGTTTGACGATCAAAGAGAAAATAAGAAACATTTTCTTTTCCGAGAGCTGCTTAAAATCCAGCGTGTAGCTGAGCTAGCTGTTGCTGGCACTGATTTAAGGCTCTGACACAGCAAGACACCAGAACATGTTATTGGTAACATTAGAATGGGATTACTGATACTGATTACAAGATTTCTTCTTCAAGCCATTAAGAATTTCTGCGTTTATACGACCTTAGCTGTGAATCTTAATGGTTTGGCTCTTTAACACTTGACTAACATAAGGAAGGAACTTAAAAGCCGGGAGTAGAGACTGAAGACAGAAACGATGGAGAAATAGACATTTGAATGTTAACTTACCAAGTGAAAACATATTGAGCAGGGTTCTGTTGGTAAGAGTTTCACTCCCACTTCAGTGTCTTTCGCATCAGACTTTCCTACCGATGCAGTTCCATGTTTTGCCCAGGAATTCAGACGCCTAAAACGAAGCCAGCCAGACTTTCCACACACATATTCACTCATAAACACACAACTAAGTTTTTGACCCTCTAGTAATACGAGGAAGTTGGATTGGATTGGGCAACTGTACACACCAGCGGCCCAGACAGACTGTACACGCTACCCTGGAGGGCCGCTGACTAACCCAGCGCCTACTTCCTCACAATAAAACGCAGGAGGAATTTCAAATGGCTACTAAAGAGGGGGGATTTCCTTCAAACAGTCAAAGTCATCTTGAAAACATTAGCACAACTGGTAGCCAAATTCTTCCTTACTTCGGAAACAACTGTAGCATAAGTTTTTTCAGGGTTTTTTTAAAAGTTGTTTGCCCCCCTGCTTGATAAACTCCCTCCCCGAGTTTGCCTTTTTGGGTTGGTGGGTGATTGAATGGTGGGACTGAGGGAGTCAGGCGGGAGGAGGCTGGTCTGATCAGAAGCATACTGACGCGCGAGAGAGAGAGAGCGAGAGAGAGAGAGCAGGCGGTCCAGTCCTGGAGCTGAGCCCAGTGCAGGGGTGGGGGAAAGTGCCAGCAGCGCACGCCTCCGACACTCTCCACACTGCGTGCCTGTGGAGTGAGTTTAGTGGATGTGGTCAGTGCGGGGGTGGGAGAAGTGGAAAGGGAGCAGGAGAAGCAGTTGGAAGAATGGACGGAGGAAGATTGTCTGCACTACAGGGCAACATCCAGAGGAGGGGTAAGGGGCGGGAGTTTAGACTAGAAGTGTAGATAAGGGTGTGAGGAACTGTGAGAAACTTTGAAAGTGAAAGAGTAGCAAAGAGTGTGTGGGAGTGTGTTTTGCTGAGCATATGTGAGCCTGTGTGTGTGTGTGATTGTGTGTGCGTATGGTGGTCGTCTTGCTGAAGTTGACAGCCTGTGTTTGCAGAGTGGCTTCGTGGTCAGCCACTCGCTTGCGACTGAGGCGATGGCAGGATAAATGGGATTCTGGGAATTTTTGTGCAGAAGTGCTATGCAAATAAAATTGGCTTGGGGCGGTCAGTCGAAGCACCCCGCCCACTTCACCCAGCTGTTTATACAATATACAAGTTGACATGATAGGGATAAAAGATTCTAATCCTAAACAAATTAGTCCAACTGGCTCGTCTTGGCTTGGCAGAGAGCCTGAAAACAACAATGGATCTACACAGTGCCACGATGCTACAGAGAAAACAGAGAGGAGAAAATGACTCTGATGGTTTTTTTGTTCTTGTGAGGGTGGAACGATGTGTGAGAGTGTGCACACATCCCACCAATATGTTTCTCTCCATCTATTCTCTTTCACTATTTGTGGAGTCCACAAAAACATCAGCTCCCTTGAAATGGCAAAACAGGTATTAGGTATGCCACTACCTGACCAGCCTCCTCAAGGGGGTAAACTGCGGTATTCCATCTGCATGGGTCCACTCTTGAGTTGACTGATTCTGATCTGGCATCATGACATAAAACAGCGGTTTCTTGGTTGGAAAAATATTGATCCAATGAGCTCTGTGGGGGCCACAGGCCAGAATGACGCTATTGTCAAGCTATGCACCGGAACCAAGGAGGAGTAAGCGCGGATTCACACAGGATCAGGCGCCGCGGCAAATACAGAGGAGAGAGCGCTTTGGTCTAGAGACATAGAGTAACAATAACAGTGAGCAAGCGCCAGCCTCGATAAAGCTGTTAATCAGAGAAATAAAAAGTTATTTCCTGATTGTTTCACAGCGGTTACATTCAGCAGGTATAGACACGCCCACAGCAACACACCTCATCTCCCCTCACCCCCCCACCACTGGACAACCCTACTACGAGTTGCCGCAATCTGTGATCCTGTGTGAATCCGCGCTAATAACAACAATGGCCACTGCTAACAACATAGACACTGTTGTGTTGTTGAGGCTAGTTAGTTTTTACTTCAGTCCGCTCCAGCAAACCAGTATGTTGGCATAGCAACGCATCACTGTTGCCTTAAAATAGGTTAGTGGAGGCAATGTCAGACTGGAGATGGAAATGGAGTGTACTGGGTTGACAATTCTGTCTGACATCAGGTAAGTATTCCACCTCAGTTTTACTGCGATTAATCATTCAGAAAGTATCCATTAAAGAGAGGGTTCTCATCGTCAAAAAGGGGCTTCACCTCTAACCCCATCACTCCTATGGCAATATTGGTGTAAGGGGGTAGCCGACGGAAGAGATAGCAATGTCTAGAGAGTTCCTGCTGAAGAGGCGTTTTATGGACACTGTAAATAAAAAGCTGGACACACAGCACCAGTGCAGCTATTTACCAAAGATCCGGCCAGGAAGTGTGTCGTTTAAGAGACAATAAGACCTCTGACTGTCAAAGTAAGAGCTGGTTGAAGGATCGAGCAGTGTGGGTGGAAGAAAAAGATGGGGTAAAGGTGAAGAAGTTAAGGGTAAAGGACAGGGCAGGGCATGTAGCTCACTACTGTTAGACCAGAAAGGTAAGGTGAGGTAACAGTAGGGTCTGCTGGTTTTGGGCTTGTCACTTGGACCTGTGTTTAGGTGTTCTTGCTGTGATCCATGTGAAAAGTGCAGTAGTTTGCTGAGTCATTGGCCTCATCTGTGGAGAACAAGCAGACATTCCAGGCTGGGACACAGGAGGTGGGAGGACAGATTTGAAACTGCAACAGGACCAGGCCAGGACAAATGAGCTCAAGGCCCATTACCTTCCTTTTACACCCACCCACACATGCACACTCACATTCCCTACTCCCACAACACAGATTTAATAGCACACACAAGAAAAGCAATGTCACAACACAGAATCACTAAACTCTCGCGTTCTATCCTTTCTTTGGGAACTTAAATGTTCATGATGTAACAGGAAGTGCACATTGCACCAGACCGATGCAGTTTTCCTTGGAATGGACTCTCATTACGGAGTGTTTTCTCTCCAAGCACCATCTAGTTATTTCCATCAGCATTTTACTTTATTAAATCCCCCTCTGCGCTACCAACGAAAGCAATTGGTTTTTTGTCTCTTGGGTCAGATAAAATGCAAGTGTTTCTTATAGAATGACCAATAAAGGCATGACATTTTGCTGAGTGCTTGCAGGGCCAGATGCACTTTGTTCTTTGTACACAGGGTAGCTACACACTCCTCAAGGAGAACCATTTGTTATCTGTCCAAACTTTGGTGAGTGTGCTTGTTAACTGACCCATTGTTACATGAGAGCGTTTCAGGGCCGTTTGTTGCGTTCCGGCACTTTATTCCTGAGGCATGAAATTGTGATTACCATAGTGAGGCTCATCCATCTCATTCTCTCATCCACACATGCATGCTAAACATCCGCATTTTTATTTCTCGTTCCCTCTATAGTTGTGTCTGTCTTCCTCTCTTATGATACACACACAAACACACGATACACACAACAACACACCCAACACAAAAAGAGCCGCCCACAGCTGCGTCAGGCCATCTCTCTAACAATCCAATCTGTTTTCTTTCCCATGATGTTTCCCATTGGCACAGGGAAGAGAAAATCAGATTTACTCCCCCACAGGGCCCATGCAGTTGCACTGATATGGAAAATGATTTCAGTGCTGCTTGAGCCCATAAACATTATTTTGGTCTCCCCTGTTAATGACACATTTCTTCCCAGCATTGTGGATCTCACAGAGGAAGAGATGAGTGTAAGGGGGCTGTAGAAAGGAGGAGGAGGAAGGGAGGAAAGGGGGAGGAATCCTCCAGGGCCTCACATACAACAGGGGAGTCCTTCACCCCTCGAACTGCATCCTGACATCCAAGACTTCTCTCACCCTCTTCCTCACACACACACACACACACACACACACACAGCTAATCAACCATGCAGTAACTTAAATTGTCACAGCCTTCAAATAAAACCCAAAAAAATCAGAGCACAAAGATATCCCCGCTGGAAAACGAGCAGAGTCAAAGAGGGATTTCTCACCTCTCTCTATCTAGCTGTCAGCCTGATTCCAAACACACTGCATTTGGCTCCGGGGCTCAAAGCAGCCCTACTACAATTGTGTCATAGAGCCCACATATCTTTTATTGGTGGTAGCAGCCAATATAGCAACCCCCCACCTCCCTCTTGAACACAGGGATAAAATTTGTACTTTTAGTGGTAAGTTACAAACACTATCTGCCCGAGGCATATTGTCAACGAGAGGCGCACGCTGTAGCCCCGAGTCCTAAACACAAGTAATTTAATATGATGGTGTTAAAAAGAGACTCCAACAGGCCAATAGCAAGGCACTAAACCTTCCATTTGGCATCCATTAAAACCCATCTGCAGGAGCAAATACGAGTGGGCGAACAGGAAATAGCCACGTTAGATATGACTAAAAACTATCCTTCACTTTTGAACATTCTCTCACAGGTCTCTCAATCTGCAGACTCAAATATGGGATTTTCATGGTTCTCCTGTTCCACTGGAAACATCACATGGAATGCACTGGATCTGGTTTGTTTTACAGCTGATGACTGATCTGTCTAAATCCATTGGTTTTATGTTCTGGCCATGGGGATAGATGGGTGACTAACGCCGGCTTGCGTGCCATGTTTCTGCCGACACAGCCAGAGCTCAGCCAGCCAGGTCACGGACACAGACATGCCTGGTAGTGGGAAAAAGGCAGATTAAAACAAGTGCTCAGCACTATTCTCTCTAATTAGTCCCCTGTTAACTTTTGAACTTAATTGGTTAATTGAGATGTGGTTAGACTGGGCAGGTTTCCCCTCCCTCAGGGTGACCATACGGCTCCAGCATTTCAGCCTGGCACTGCCTAGCACAGGAGGTGGCTGCCTCTCTCACACTCTCTCTCTTTCTCTCTCTTTTTGAGCATCCCACCGCTCCAGTGATGAGGAGTAATGATGCCGCACAGGAGGCAGTAAAACCATGTTTTGTGAGTATGTTTTAGCAGAGATTGTACCATGCACTGCACATATGCTTGTGCCACATCAAAGCAACTCTCTGACTACCCAGTCCTGGGTGGTCTAAACCTCTCTTCTCTCAACCAGCAGTGCTAGATAGATAGGCTACAGAAAAGTGGAGCGTGGATGTGGGTGGATGTTACCTCACCACAGGCAAGTGTGTTCTGTCGAACTCAGAAGTCAGTTTGCTTTGGAGGAGACATGAACAGCGTGAGGATGGAGAATAAAAGTGCGGTGCAATACAGACACAGATAAACACACACACAACCCCATAGGCGTCACATTGCTCGAGTCTCCCCACCTCCTCTGGTTGATGTATAATGATACCCACAACACCACATAAATCTGCAAGCAGCTCGATTCATTGGGGCAGATTTTGCCTGCTGTCTTCCCTTTTTCACTTTCATCCCCTCTTCTCCCTTTGCTCCTTTGAGCCCCATCACTCATTCCCCTTCTCAGTTTTCCCTTTCCGTCCTCACACCCTCTCCATCATCCCTCCATCACTCTGCCTCCTTCCCCCTGCTGCTCAGCTCCATATTTCTGTCCTCCTTCATCACCTCACTCTCTTCCCTCAGTTGCCGTCATCTGTGTGCTTCAAAATGGAAACACTTTCTCTTCATTTTTTGGGTTTTTAAAAACCGCTTTCCCTCCCACTCCCTCGTCCCACTTCCACTTCATTTCTCTGCTCTTGTTCGTCCGTCAGTTTTCCCGAGGCCTAGGAGGGTAATGAACATCTTGCTTTATAGGGAGTCACAGGTTCACCCCTCCCTCCATCAGAACCGCCCATAAATCAGCATCCCAGCATTCAACTGGCAACCAGGGCTCATCGGAATGTCCCGTTCTTGTCCTCCCATCCTCTGTCCTTCCCTTTCCTCTCCCATCTGTGGCCCGGCGCCTCCTTTAGGTCATGGAGAGCAGTGCTAAATATGAGGGGCCTGGTGGTTGAACACACTGCTTCGCTGTTGTATTCTGAGCTCTCTTGGATTGGCCTGTAATATGATAAAGTCCTGGAGTGATGTGTGTGAGAGAAACAGAAGGCAGCTCCCTGCTCTGGCTTCTCTCTGTCTGATGTAGCTTGTCAGAGGCGCGGAGACAGAACAGTGCAGATAACGGAGCCCGAGAGCCGCCGCCGCGCCAGCCAGCAAGCCCAAGGTCTTTCTGCAGCCCTGAATATAATTTGCTGCTGGTTCACGAGGGGAACAAAGGAGAAATGTTTAATTCTCGTAGCGTTGGCCAAGACAAATGCAAGCATTTTTGTTCTGATAACCTACAGACAAGGGGAGGGAAGGCACTTTGGTAGCCAAGGCCAAATGATATACAGTATTACCTTGTAAAGAACACACTGCATAAGATGCGTGTGTCTCCTTGACTTCTGTTGTTGCAAAGCTTCTAAGCCATAAGGACAGTACTCCACTTGGTCTATACAGATAACCACCTTCTTTCCCACTGTAGCAGCCTACACTTTCAAGTGTGTACAAGGTCAGCCAAATCACACAGTAAATTCTTTTATAAAATGCATCTGACAAACTGGGCTTTAAAGTTGAGTTATGTCTCCCGACTGCTGACACTGGTCATCCATGGAATGCTGCTGCTGGGGCCTGCTCAACATCTGCAGAAACACACTTGAGCAGAGATGAGTAAAATTAGGAGCATTTCCTGCAATCTGTACAGAGGATAGAAGGTCATCCTCACCCGAACATGAGCAGATGAAGTGTAACATAGAGCAGGGCAGCCATAAAAAGCCTCTCCTCTCCTCTCCAGCTGGTTAGCTTGATGTAGGCTTTAACAGCTAGGAGTAGAAAAGGCACAATCCAAGGTCAAACCAGGGAGACAGAGAGGAAGGTGGGGGTTGGGGGGGGTATCATCTTGATCAACTGCTCATGGCTTGTCTGTCTGGTTGGTTGGCTGCACAGCTACCATTGCAGTCGTCTATCTCCTTTGCAGTGCTCACATCTTAGGCCGCTGGACAGGTGGGCGGGCCGGACGGTCACGTGTTATTACGCTCCCTCACTATTTGTCTGCAGGTCGCATTCAGAACCGGCATAGGAGGGGTTGATGACTTGCGGGGTTACAACAGGCTTGCAGCATCTGATCGAAGTTAACAGATGTGTTGCAGCTGCTCGTTTTGTTTGCCATAGCACATCCTCAAACACCCACACACGCAGACACACACTCACTAAAAAAGGCACACAAAAATACCACTACATGTTAGCAGGATGAAATTTTAAATCATACATTTTCCAACCAGCCATCCTCAATAGCACTACTGGCAGTGTTTTTGGTCTCAAATAAAAACCCTCCATCCCAGAGTAACCATTAAACTGACTTTGAACAGTGTGCCTATGAGTGCACATGTTGGCTTTTCTTATTTTTCTTTAATATACGCTTAGCTCTGCTGGCCATAAAATATGTCAGCACCTACGCATTGGGCCAGCAAGCCTAAAGCTATGTGACAGGCCTGACCAGTAAAATGATTTGGGGAATCTGTGGAAGGAAGACAGCGAGTCATGGTTGTAGAGTTAAATGGAGGAAGCACGAGGGAGATGCAGCAGAGAGAAACCTCAGCTGGGTGTCCTTATATCCACGGGAGGGCAACAGCTTTCAGCAGGTTATCACAACGGCAGTGTGAGCCAAGCTCAGTCTAGACCTGGCAGAGGCCGTAATGGAGAGAAAGCAGGAGGCAGAGGGGGACGGGGAGAGACAGGGAGGGAGAATAAAGAAGAGTTATTAGGGTGATGTGAAGCAATGAGGGGAAGAGAGCTTACTGAAATGTTTTGACATAGAAAAATAGCAAATGTGACACAGGTACTTAAACAAGGGTTTGAAAGGCAAACCACAGCAATCTTTCTTTCTGTACCCTCTCTTCCCTGTTCACTTTCCTTCTCTCCGTCACACACTCGCACAAGTGATAGTTGCAGCTGCAACTTTCAAAGACTGCTCATTCACTTAAGCCCGATGGCAGAGCTCGTCTTATGACTGTCAGGCTGGCCTTCGTTCTTTGCCACGTTGAACAGTGCAAGCAGAGTCCAGGTCCTTCATCCAGATTACTGAGATCCTAAACACCCCATTATTTTCATGAGCTCACATGAACACCAGACACTCTTAGTAGCATGAACAGCCCACGCCGGGACCACAACTTGATTACACTACTGCTGTACAGTCCTGCATTATCAGTTATACATTGCTTTGTACCATAGTGATGCCAGCAGCGGCAGCAGCAGCAGCTTTGAATTGTAGTGCCATATGACACATTCCCTCACAGCCAGTCAGCGTGTGTAAATGTGTGTGTGTGTGTGTGTGTGTGTGTGTGTGTGTGTGTGTGTGTGTTAGAGAGTGCGGTTTCTATCTCCTTACTGTATTTGTTCTGGCACAGTGTTCTATTGTGGGGCTGGGCTTTGCACTTCTCAGATAAGAGAGCAGTTATGTCAACACTGGGTGCTGTGAAGGAGCCGCCTGGTCGTGTTGACATTCTACAACACTGCTTATTTACTCTGACCACAGAGTTCAGCCATCATCTAGCCTTTAATGCACTAATGACCGGAGGCCTCCTGGGGTGGAGCCCCCTCCTGGCTCTGCCCGGTACTTGCTCTCAGCTTGTCAGGTGAGAAGAAAGATGAGGGTGTTGGGGATAACTAATGGCTTTGAGAAAGCCTGAGTTTAACGTTGACTGCCAGCAGATTCTGAAAAAAAAGGGTTGACGAATGCTTCCCACAATACACAAAACCCCTTGTAGACTCGGGCAGCATGAGTCTGCATATTGAGCTGAGCGGAGCAGCCCTATCAGTAAAGAGCCAGTGGAGCAATCCATGCATAATTAGGGAAGGGGGGAGGGGGTTAATTGACTTCTTTGAGAAAGATCCTGATTTCTATCAGCCAGTCCCATAATCATGTGAGCCAGGGCTCTCATTAAGCCCCCTCCCTCATTTATCTCTCTTCCCCTCTAACCCTTTACCCTCTCCCTCCCTTTCCTCTCTCCTCCCCCGCTTTGAAATAGGGTGAAACCCCAAGCGCTCCTGCTGTGTCCTCAGCAGGCCAGGAAAGGGTGAGGCAGATTTATAGCCAGCACCTGAGTGAGTAAGGTGCACACTGGCACATAAACACATGATTAGTGCACATTCATGTGCACACACACGCTAAGGCTCCAGACTGCAGTTGGCCTGACTGTGACCCCGGTGTGGTAATGTACTGGCTAGCAGCAAACCTGTGGCGTATGTGTCCCTGTGGCCATGAAATGTTCTCTATACAGACACAAGGATGCACAGAGGATTCAGATCCAATGTTTTTGTTGTTGTTTTTTACTATTTCCAGCAATAATGTTCAAACCGCAGTGAACCGGGAACAGCACCATAACAAGTGCTTTGAATTATTTACAGACAGAAAGTATACACTGCTTAATGACACGCATCCTTACCACAGTAAAATATGTTACGCTGACATGTCAGCACCTATGAATATTTACTAAAACATATCCAATAAGACAAGGCTTTTGTTCAACATGGGTTTAAACAGATATGGAAAGAAAGCAGCTCACTCCTGGCTGCTTTCCTTCTCTCTTTTCTCTTCCTCCCTTAGTCTCTCTTCCTCTCCAGCCTTTGGAAGCAGTAGAAGATTTGGGGAAAAGCAAAATTCCTTTGAGAGAAAAAAGGATGACGGGGAGAAAAGAGATGAAAAGTGACAAATGAGAGATTTCCTTCACAAGCTCATAAATCAGTAGACGCAGGCAGGGGCAGTATGAGGCCTCCTTCAATAAGCCAAACTTTTCCTCCCCCCCCCCCCCCCCATTTCACAGCCAGCGCTAACCACCTCTCTCCCTTTACATGCACGCAAACACACACTTACACAAACATATGTGCAGAATCACATACACAAGAACGCACACTTCCTTCATTCCTCTTTGCACACACTCCCAGATGGTGTGTGCTGGAATGGCATCCCCCATTGCTCTCCACCAATCTGGTTGTGGCGCAGTGGCCTGGCTGATTGGCACAGAAACACGTCTCATAAAATCACTTACAGTTAGGAGTGGTGCAAGCTTCAAAGTGGCGCGCCTTCAAACCAGCCCCGTTAAAGGGTCCAAGCACGCGTGCTGAAATAAATCCTGTTCGTTCTGTCACATAAAAACACACAGGGTGGAGGGCTCAGGGAGGAGGGTTGGGTGGTACAGCTGCTACTTACAGGGACAGGGGACACGAAGATGAGGGAAATGGGCTCTTCAGAGCATTTGCTATATGCACACAGTAGGTTGCCACACACTGGGAGAGAGCGTAGAGGCACCCTGCTGGGTTTAGAGGTATCTACTGAACTGGTGGGGAGCAAAAGGAGTGAGCAATGGGGGCAACTGTCAGCAGCCCTCAGGCTCACCAATGTGAGATTAAAAAGCACTGCAGACTGGACATATGTGCGCTGTGGAGGGGAGGCGGTAACTACGGCCTGATTGGAGAGCTGGGAAGGCTCAGTCAGTGTGCTGAGAAACTTGAGCCCCATGCAGGACGGTCCCAGAGACTGCTGGATTGATGGAGATCCAAAAAGACTTAGGATCTGCTTTCATTCTGAATGTTCACCATCTGCTTTGCTGGAAAGAGAACCCACAGAGCCGGAGAAAACTCTGTCAACTGACAGATGAGACAGTGAGCGTAAAAGTGTGTGTACGTGTGTTGTTGTGTGTGTGTGTGTGTATGTGTACTTGTGCAGACAGTGTGTCAGTATCGATCCTCAAAGCAGCTCCACTTTCTGAAAGAAGATCTGTCAAATGGGGATACGCACATTTACACACACAAACCAGGAAAAAAAAAGAGGCATTAATACATTACGGACGTTACAGCTTGAGTAAAATTCTTTCTCTAAAACAGACATCTGCAGCACCATCACATGTTCCAGTATTCAAAATCATCCTCTCCCTCCCACACAGCTGCATAGTTTACTCCACCTCCACCATGCCAGTGGTATTGATCCATCCAGTTTCCATGTGTACAGACAACTCTGGTCTGGTAATGCCCTGTTACCAAGGATGACCACTTTTCTCCTCATACCTCACTGGTTGGTCACACAGTAGCCAGGAAGGTAGAGACCTTCCACATCACCAAAACAAATCGAGCACATGTCGTGTTTTGTTTCCTAACAACCGCACACAAATCCACATGTGTGCAACCCAGTCCGTTTATCCCTTAGCAAAAGCCTGAGAAACCCTCCAGCCTATCTATGACCCATCGCTAACCCAGGAAGCAATCAGCAGAGATGAACGCAACAAAATTCCTGTAACTGTGTTGAAAGTTCGCTCTGGCCTCGTGAACCCTCCGAAACAACCACAAAATCTTTGTATTCCTTCTGTCTAGTTAAAAGAGAGATAACGTGAGCCTAAGGGCCTGATGAAGAAACAGCAGATACACTCCCATAACTGTCATCCCATATGCTGGGAATGTGAAGTGATTTACAGCACTCGCCAGCAAAACAGTAAACCACAGCTTCTCGCAAATGGGGGCGTCTGCACACCTGAGAACAAGCTGTTCCACGAGCAAAAAAAAAAAAAAGAGTAATTAAAATTATGAGGTGAAAAATGAACACAGCTTCTTAAAAATCTTGCCTGATTATTTATGCAACAGACTTACAGTATAATGCTGTATAAATCCATCTGTGTGTGTTATTATTCTGATTGCTGTCGCACATATATCAGCTAATCAACGTTGTAATTGAAGCAGGTGGATTTACAACATACCACAGCAGCCCCATGCAGAAGTGGAGAAGAGAGCGATGGATGGAATATAAAATGCCCAGGGCTGAGGTAGAATTAGGCACCTGCATCAGCCCCCCGTCCACCCCCACATGCTGCCCTCTCAGCTGCCTGCCACTCTGTTTCCTCTCTCGCTCCTTTTATACAATCTCTCCACCACACAGCTCCTTTGATTGCACTTTCCCGTGGGCATACACATGCACACACGCACAACCACGTGCGTACACACAAAAACACACTTCTCTCGCACTGTTCAGAGACAGTTGCGCCAGCTGAGTTTTGATTTGGAAAGAAAAGTTGCCTCCACTACAAATAACGACAGGCACTCAAGAAACAAGCGGAGCACAGTTATCACGCAGCAAAACACACACACGAACCCACACAGACGTATGCAAGCAAAACGCATAACTCACAAAAACATGCCAAAAGCACAGAAAACCACTCTTAAAAGCAAGTTTAATCACAGATACTCACAGGCAGCCACCCACACATAGCAAACACACACACACACGTGCATCCACACACCCTCCCATTATGCTGTATAACCAAAAGGCATTCAGCCATTTCAGCAGTGTTCTGAGAGCCAGCCAAGTGAGAGGTCTGTCAGTGCATTAGCCAGCATGTAATCATAGCCCAACCTCACTGCAATTAGAAGTGGTTCTAATTCTTCGCTGGAAACACTGCCTTCTCCCACCGCTAATAGTTTACTTTACTCCAACAGCTGACAGACCCAACCCTGCCTCCCTGCCTTGGCTTCCTAAACACACACACACACACATACACAGACACACCCACAGCTGTAGCTCGTCTGTCAGTGTGGGAGATCAAAATGGATCCTGGGAATAGTCCCTGACCATGTCCCACTTGTGCCATATCAATCCCACGAGTCTTTAGGCTGTGCCACAGTTCACCTATGTGGCGGAGCTCTGTGAGTAAGGGCCCTCCTCTCTGCTTTCCCTCTCCGCTGCCTTCAAGAGGAAAAAAAAATCTCCTATTTTACCAAACATGACAGAGAGAAATGACAGTGAAATCATGGAGCAATTGCAAAAATAAAAACCTGAGTGCTCCTAAAGGCTCTCTGTAGATGAGGCGGGCGTGTGAGGGGAGGGTGGCGAGATAGAGCTGAGGAAACGTTATCTAATGAAGACTGAGGAAGAGGGAGCGCTCCATATACTGATGGTATTGCTATTAGCCTGTGAGCCGGTGCACTTGGGTGTCACTTCAAAGCATTCCCCACTATTAATCAGAGACTATCCAACCCTCCAGCAAGGGCCCCGCTGGCTGTGCCGCTAACTACCCCCCTCAACATCAACACAATGGAGCCATCATTACGGCCGTTACGCTACGCCTTGGCCAGACAGCGCACCTTTATCTCGGCATATACGTTACATACTCACGGCCAATTAATTTACCTGCCATGTCTCCGAATAAAGGGGGTGGATGGGTGGTGGCAGTGGGGTGTATGCAAGCACACATTTCCATTATGTAGTGGTTTATGTATTTGGGTGGGGGATGGGGAGCACCTGGCTCAGGTTGCATCCAGCGGGCTGTGGATTTTGCCTTGGGGGCTCTTTATGAAAGCACCTGCAAGAGACTGCAACCTGTCTGGCCCGACCCTGCCCTGAACTGGCTCTCACCTGGCACCCCCAGGCGGCCTGACAGGCAGCGCAGCTTCTCCCTGACAGGCTGCCCCCCCACTCCTCCTCCAAGCCCCCCCTGGCTAACAACAGCTACTCAGCTGGATATCAGCCACCAAGCTTGAGGATTAACTACCACACTGGCCCTGTCTCTTTAATACTAGATACATTTTATACAACGTTAATCCTCAACACCAACTTTTTCTTCCTTTTGTTTTGACTGTTGTGATGGACAGCGCTTTCCTCCGGGTCGAAGTGAAGCCCGCAGGGCAGGGGTGAAGAAATTATTCTCTTTTTATCGTGGTGTTTGTCAACTGAATGTATCAGTAGGGCTAATGGGGAAAATATATCACCTTGTTTGCCGTTGCTCGCGTCTCGTAAATTTGCACATTCATGTTACATGAGGATGAGAGGGCTTACGATACAAGACACTCTCCCCCTCCCCCTCTGTCTCCCGTTGTACTGTACTGAGAGCCTGCAGACTGTAGCAGCGCTGAGGGGATGAGATAACCGTTCACCATTGTGAGAAAAGGCTGTCAGAGCTTTGTTTTTTTTTTTCTCTCGCTCTCACTTCGCTCTCTCTCTCCCTCTTGTAGGAATATAAAAAAGCTGGAGCAGTGGTTGCAGAAATAGTCCTGTTTCTATAATTAGATGTAAACAGACGAACCAGACTCTCAAGCTTGCTCTGTCCCACTGGCCCCATGGCCTCCTGGGAAGCAAGATGTGTGAGTGTGTATGATGTGCAAGTGTTTGTGTGTGTGTGTGTGTGCGCGTGTGTGTCTGCTTGCAATGCACCAGTAAGTGTATGACAGCATGTGACAGTGTGCATCTAGTCTTGCTGTCGCACTCCTCTCTTCCTCTCTGTCTGTCTTCTTTCTTGTGCATACGCACACACAAACTCACTTCATCCCCCTCCCCCCACACTCACCAGAGGGTAGGTCAGTGGCCGTGGAGGCGAGCACAGAAAGCTAATGCATGCAGCACCACCAGACAAACACACATCTGTTGCTGAGGAGTCAGTCATTTGCCCCAGATCCCCAGGATACGTGCTGTATCAGAGAGAGGAGGCAGTGTAGCCTAGTGGTCACACTAGGCAGAGGGGACATTAAAAAAAAACTGCAGAACGAGGTGGAGGGCACAGAGAGACCCACTCGGAGAAACATGGGGGACAACGAATGTAAAAGAGAAGGAGGGAGGTGCGGGTACTGCAGGGAGGAGCAGACATGGTATGGACATAGATCACATCAAGGAGAGAACATGCAGACATGAAAAAAATGTAATGTAAAACAAGTGATTTGACAAAAAAAAAAAAAAGCAAAAGGGTAGGGAGGGTGGAGGATTTTTATTCTAATCAATGTCAGAAAGGGCACAGGAAACCCATGCAAGAGAGATAGAGAGAAAGAGAGAGGAAGAAAAAAGAGAGAGAGAGCAACAAGTCCCCTTTGGATTGAGGACTAGGCAGCTGGTTGGATGGTCCCGAGAGACTTATTAAAATGGAATTCCTGATGCTAATCTTTGTTTTCTCACAAAAGGGCTGACACATCCTTGAGAGGCATACTGCATGTATATTTAATGGCAAATCTCTGCATATATTTCGCTGCGCACCTTATTGTTTGGTACTGTGTCACCACCGCCCGCTGTTCCACTGACAGTCACAGAGTCGTAGCCCATTATTTGAGTTTATCTGCTCTCAGTCCTGCCCTTCTACCAACCATCTACATTCAAGGATCATGGTTTGAAACAGGGAAGCTCAGAATAGAGAAAATCTAAAATAAAAACAAACAGGAGCAGAAAGGAAGCACTGTACAGGAACAACTGATGAGCTGTATAATTGTTTCCCTTTCAAAATAAATCCCATGCATTCACGACTTGTTAGCGCTACAAAAGAAACTTCAGCCTGTTCTTTGTAAAATTCTGGACGGCCACTCTGTTCACTACAGTGGCGTCTGACAGATGAAAAATTCAATTTCAAAACTTTTCTATCTGCAGGGGGGGAACACATCATTAGAATGCAGCACAAACTGGGACGGCTACACAAGCTGCATCACGAGCATGAAATCCCGCCAGGAGCACTAGCAGCAGATCCAGCGGGGACAGACTCAGACGTTAGAGGGTTAACAGTGCACCTGTCTAGGCCTCACAGCCAACCACAGGGTGCCTCGGCTCTAGTGGGGGGTGTCTGGAGAATACAGCTCAGCACGCACACACACATTCATTGCAAACGCAGCCGCCCACCCAAACATAACCACACACACACACACACTCATACACATTCATGTGCATACAGTATTGTCACTGACCACAAATCTGCTAACAACAATAGGGCAACGGCCCTTTTTTTTGTTCTTTTCATTGAATGATTACAATAATAAAATTTAAATTAAAAAACAAGTAATCTGGATTTTCTGCTTGAGCCGTTAATAATGTCTAACAGCTGTCACATGCAATAGGGCCATGCGCTGAGGTGGGCCTGGGGCTGCCTGATGAGAAGCAGCCTGATACTGGGAGAGGGAGGGAGAATGGGGGGGACAAAAAGACAGAGAAAAAGAGCAAAACAGAGAGAGATCCAAATCACAAACAAAACAGCAGTGGTTGACTTTGGGCAAATGTATCACTCTATTCAATCTTGCGACAATGTATTTCCAGTCCAGCTTCTTTTTTTTCTTTCTTTTTACAAAGTTTTGGTGTGTGTGTTCGTCGTGGGAAGTGAACAAAAGACTTACATAGCCTTGTTGGATTCTTAATGCAACTTCTCACTTCCTCGTGTTGAGTTTAAAAATAGATGAGAAGGTTTTGAAATCCAATGCCCTGAAATCCGATACAGGAAGGTATTACCCTGCCCGTCACTCTCACCCGTGGGTCTCCTTTGTGTTTGTCCTGTGTACACGCCCCATGCTCGAGGCGAGGGCTCTGTGGCACCATGCCACACGGTGTAGTGTGGGTGGCGGTCTGTTTGAAGAGCCCGTCTCTGAGGCAGCATGGCCACTCACTAGCCAAATTCCTCTTGCAAAGCCAGATCCTTGCTTTTTTTTTTTTTTTTCCCGCTCAGCCTAAGCCTTCACTTTCTGTGGACAGTTTTGCTGATGAGCAAAGAAATGAAAAGAAAAGAAGCTGATTATATAACTTATCCGACATTAAATCAGTCACTTAAGTTACCTGTGTGTAATGAATTCCAGATGCTGTTACTTATTTTTTGATGACCAAAACTGTCTTGCCAGTGTTTTAATTGTAAAGATACCGAAATCAACTCGAAAAAATGGTGCGGGCATGTTAACCAAAAGTATTTGCTTGCTCTTTCAACAAATAAATAAATAAATAAAGTGACAAGTCATTTGGGTCTCCAGTGGGAGCGCCAGGGGTAGGTGACAGATGGCTGCAGCACCGGGCAAGGCGCTATTTCAGCCAGGTGTACAATGCCAAGCAACACCTCCACTATTCAGGGGAACTCCTGTGACATCGCGTCTGAACCGTGTCATCTCACAACAATCCACAAACGAGTCCGACAACAGGCCAAGGTTCTCACTCTGTTTTGCAGAGCTGGAGCGAAAAGAGGGAGGGCGTGCACAAGGCCCGAGCCAAATGGAGCTTGGCCTACGACCCACGTTCTGTCACTGTACTTCCAGCACGGTGGCTCCCATATAAGCTTTTAATGTAATATTTAAGATGGGTTATTCAACATATCAGTTTTCTTTTCAGGCAGGTAAGGCTCACCTCTTGAATTTCTCTCACCAAATTCACAAAATTGTAGATTTAGAGGGAAAGGACAGGCACAGGTTTTCACTCCCTCAGGATGCTGTGCTGCTAAATAATTACGCTGAGCACGCAACGCACTCCAGCCACCGCTCTTGTCTGGGGTCAATAAGGATGTGGGGGATAGGTAAAGCCAAAGGGGAGCAGGGTATGAACTGTGAATTCTCACAACAGCAAGAGCTACAAGGCCAAGAAGAAGAAATCTCCCTTCCCGCAAACAACAATCACCTACTCACTGAGGTTTATTCTTTTAAAAGACCCTGGTTGTAACCAGCCCTTTGCTAACTCCACCAAACACCTGTGTTTGTCTTTGAAGCGTCTTCCTAACAACCACAGACCCATGGGATATTCCAGCAATGAGATGTTCAATAAAAGTCTCAGTAAAGTTATTTATTCCCCTTTGGAAAAAAATGGGAGAAGGCAGACAGCATAGCTAACCTTTGAAGGGGGAAGCTGCTCGGATATCCAGCTAGGACATAAAAACCAAGGGAATGACAGGGACATCCTACCAGAAAACAATAAAGGGGGTGGAAGGGACTGTTTTTTATCTTTAACAGCAGCCGTAAAACACACACAAAGCTGGGGTCTGCAACAATGGCCCGGGGCAGGGGAGGGTGGCTAAAACAGAAGTGGCAGGAAGACCACCGCTTCCCAGACACAAGGGTCTTCCTGCTGGAAAAGAAAGGAGGCCGAGAAATGGAGGGGAGGAGAGAGAGGACAGCTTATGGAAAGGGAGACAGAGGAGATGTAAAGGAAGGGGAGGCAGAGTGAGCAAGATGACACAAATATGACCTTTGATTACATGGGGTGTTTAGAGCAGAGCTCGGCCATGGACAGCCTCTGAACCCCTGCTGCTTTCACACAGCCACACCTCAGCCGGAGCACACTGATCAGAACAATATGGCTGAAAGATGAGCCCACAGCCATAAATGCCAGCAGTAAAGACAGCTCCACTGTGTCTCCTCCTTTGACACTATCCAACATCTGAATCTCAGCCTCACAGCCAAGGGATGACTGTCTCCAAGTCTGCGCCGGAGCCAGCAAAAGATAAAATTACTATTTCAAAGTCCTTGTAAATGAACTGGCTGAATTAAACCGCATTAGATGAGTTTACAGGTCTGTGCCTCGCTGTATCAGCGAGCACACAGAGAGAGAAGTTGCTCCAATGTCACATTCCCAGAACACAGTGCAAGTGCAAACTATAAATCGACCACCTGACATGCATTACAAATGACTGGCTTGTAGTAGGTGAAGATGGACAGAGGCAAATGCACACTGACAGAATCTCCACCGGTTCTAAGTTAACACAGTTCAGTGGGCAGGAAGGTAGGAGTGTGTGTATGTGTCTGTTGCCTAATTGCATCCAAACTTAACAGTGTTTACAAAAGAAAGATAGGAAATTTCCTCCCAAAATCTGTTGAAATTCTGTAACCCAGCAAGGAACAATGCCACGGGAGGGTGTTGCAACCACCGTCACTCTTTTCAGCGGTGAGGGTGAAGGGAGCTCTCACAATAAATACCTCTGCAAAGTCAGAGGAGCCCTTTCAAGGAGCCACATCAGAAACCTGCCTCTGAATGCATTTTTACATCAACCCTGAAATATTCATGCTCTTTGTAAAGTATTCATGTGAAACAGTGTGCAAGTTAGTCCCCGGGGGGAAAGTGCAGAAGAAACTGAAGGGATCCAACACATTCAGAAAACAACATTCTCAGTTGTGCTAATGTTGCTAGCATACGGGACACTTGAGGGGACACTAATGACCTGCCCTGTCAAGACAAACAACAGTCTGGGACCAGTTTGGTCAGACAACGTACGAGCATTTGACTGCTCTTACGTAGTGTGGCCTGTATTCATTTGGGAAAGCTAACTGAAAAAATACAAGAAGAAACATTACATTGATTTGATAGTGTGATCAAATGAAAAGTACTTAACGCCTTTTTGTTTATATTGCTTGCATTTATTATATGCACATAATAAATGAAAATAGCTTTGAAAGGGTAAAAATTAGATATTTTTTCTTGTGACACGTGGATTATAAATTTGTATTGTGTGCTGTTTTGATGAATTACTATGTTAAAAATATATGCCATGAATAATTTTGAATTATGCTTCATGTCTCATCCACCTATTTGCATTGTGACATGCTTGACATTTTCAAATATTATTAATAAAATAATAAATCAAAGATTGTACGTCAGCAGAGCATGATAGAAAAAATAATTCTAACGGCGCCTAGAGGGGATTTGGTGAACTCATGAGATTATTCTCCATGTTAATTCAATAAAATACCTGAAATGCAAAGAATTAAGTCATTTTCCAAATCTTGAGGATATTAGATAGACTTCTCTCCAGTCACACGCATGTGTTACTGACAAGACTGTGGAGAACAATAAACCACCTGTGCTGCTCATTGAGCAGTGATGACATTTGGAGGGTAGGTCTTCACGTTGGTGCAGCACAATACTACAAAAGAAACACCAAATCTGGTTGAGGGAGCACCTGTACCCTGTAGCCAACATTAGCCTCCATGCTCTCAATAAAACATCCATGAAAAAAAAAAAAAAACATACGGACGTAGGCACTGTGTGTGTGTGTGTGTGTGTTCGTGTGAGTACTGCCAAAAGCAAACATGAATGGTGAGAGATGAATGGTGAACGGCGCCCATGAATTCTCCTGAATGCCTAATTATACCTCGTGTTTAGCATGATTTTGCAAATGAATTCTGAACCTTTATAAACACAGTGAATTTGAAAAATATGTTTAATTAGCCTACCACAACACTACAGTACGCATCAGTTTAATAAGATATTAAAAAATAGAAATAAATAAAATGCTGAGGCAGAAGACAAAAATTATTATCAGAGGTTACTTTGATACCATATTTAACCACCTACACTGATCATTTTAGCTAATATGCGTTACATAAAATAACATTAAAGAGCTAAATATTCCTTTCTTTCCTCTGACCCAAAATTTCTCAGCTGCTACATCACAAACTTGTGTCTTTTAGACGCCACATTAACATATTTTCAAAGGCAATTGTCTTAGATGTGCAACTGTTTGATGCAATCAATATGCCAGTGTTGTGACTTATTTAAATCTGTTTTGTTTTACATGGGTGAACATAATAAAAACAATATATGTTGTGATCCAATCCATTACAATGATGTGCAATAAATATTTTCTTTGAACACAAAATTAGGAAGACAATTATATATTTAATTAAATCCTATGCACGTGACCTCAAAGTTATGATAAATCAGGTAACACTGCCTCAAATATTATAACAATATTTTAGAGGGTTTTTGCATTTCACCATACATAAGTTGCTTTTGTTGTGCCCTCTCTGTTTCAAAAGGAAAATGTATCTCAGCTGTTGTAGATGACTCTGTTCCACAGTTTATACACAGACTTGTATATCCTGACTGTTTTATGTGGACACAAGTGTGTGTACTCATGTTTGTAAACGTGCCCATTTGGGTACACAAGATACCCAAGTCACTTGTTAAACCTGATGCACGCACTGTGAACACATTTGCACCCCGACACTTTGAAGCCCAATATAGAAAGAAGATTTTCTATGTATTGCTCATCTTCCTACAACGTCCACACACTGTAACACGTGCAGACCTGTTCATCCAGCTTCTCCTTCTGCTTTGCTCGTGCCTCCGGGGATGGCTCAGGGTTTTAGTCAAATGATGGCACCGATGTGACACTTATCAATGTAACGTGAAGTGACGAAATCTCATTTCAGATTCAGCTCCAGAGCCAATAGAAGACCAGGTCCAGTGTGCCCTGTCCAACTTCCAACGTGCAGGATAAAACAGATTCTTAAATGCCATTTTTAAATATCGTGGCATTTACCTAACTTATCAAGCGGCTATTTGTTTAACTAAGATGCCTTTATTGCTTTTGAGATATTTAAGCTACAACTGTTGATTCAGCTTAATCAAAACATTCCTGATAGTAGGCCTAGTGTAAATCAAATTTCACCTGATTTATTAGCTGATATTTGGACAGTGAAACTCTGTCAACAGCCACACCTGAGCAACCATTTATTTAAGGCACAGAGCCCCGTCTATTCTTCTCTTTTGTGCAAAAATAATCAGCGTTGTACCACGCCACACATGCAGGCCATAGCCTATTATTCACGCTGATAAATGAACAGGTTTTATGGCGCAACATTATGAGAAGAGCGTTTGAAACAACAGCCAGCTCTGAGATAGATGTATGTTACCGCTGTGGGAACAAACAACATTTCAGTAGCTACATTCTTGTGTGACAAAACCCACGCAGATGTTTGACTAACCTGAGTGGGGAGCCATTGGTATGTGCGAGGGGTAATATTTTCCCGGCGGGAAGTGACCGGCATGCTGTACAGAGCTGTGGCCCGAGGGAGCGATCCGAGAGGCGGCTCGGTGCACCAGGGCGCCCCGCTCTGATAGGAGGTGCGCCGGAGCAGCGAAGTCCCGTCCTTCCATTCCCGAAGAATGTTGAGTAATCCGAAATCCGGATAGGGCAGGTCAGGAAAATCAAATGCAACCCATATAATAATCCTTTCCTTCAGATCTATGTGTTGCATTCAGTCGATCGCAGGCTTCCCCAGCCAAAAACGTAGCCCCCGATCATCTTTTCTGTTAGAGCAAAAGAAAACCAAAGCAATATTTCATTAACAAGTCAAATGAAAAACCCGGTTAAGAATTACACGATGCAAAACACTGACAGTGCAGTCTAGTGCTATAAAATAAGAGAAAACAAATCATTAGTTCCGCCCCATTGGATTTTGCTGTAATACCTTTCAGTCATAGCCAGATTTCTTATGCGTAAAGCTGAAATCACCCTTATTCGACCTAAAACTGATGCTACAAAATAAGTCACCGCAGATAGAAACGGCCAGCGAGGCGCCCAAAAGCCCACTGAGCCGGGCTCACATTCAGCTCTATTGATCAGCCTGGGATACAGGGCCTGATATCATGCATCATATGGAGAAGAGCATTTCATATTCCACAGACACACTCACGCACACACACACGGAGCAGATTGACACATTTAAGGCGTCTATACATCCCATTTTTAAAATTTTAATTATCTTCATATCAATTGTTTGTTTTATCCAAACTATTAATTCATCTACCACGTCAGCAGTTGCCAGCTGTCACTCTCCCCCCAAATGGCAAGCTTATTAACATGCAATACATAGACGTATATATATATATATTTTTTTAATGAAATCGTGATTGCTGCAACAATCTGCAATGCTTCTGTTAGAGGTGGAAGTGTTGTCCTGTTTGGGTTGGTTACAAATGATGGAAGCCTACTCAGCCTACATCTCAAGGTGAACAACGCTGCCTGCCTTCTCCTGCTCGTCCTATTGTCTCAGATTGATACAGGCGTTTTTTTTCACTGCCTCTCTCCATACAGCTCTCATTACACCCCATACTCTTTGCACTACAGTGATTTTATATATAAGCTGGCATAAACACCATAATATATATTATATTTCGGATCATCTGCAGACAATAAAATAATCTAGTTTGTCATAAAAGTGGAAAAAAAAATCATGCATCGACCAATTTGCGTTCCTTCAGGCAAGAAGAACCTGCACTGTCAGTTTATAAAGTTTCAAAACAAATCATAAAGCAAGAGGTCTGATATAAAAAAAAAGAATAGAATTAAAACAGAGATGCATCCTAAAAGACATGGACTCTGTCTTTTAGTGTGTGTGTGTGTGTGTGTGTGTGTGTGTGTGCATATTTGCACGTGTGCGCACCCCCCCCCCCCCACCCCGTGTGTGTGTGTGTGCACGTGAATAACTGCACTCTCACTGTCTTCATCTGCCTTGACCTATTTCAGGTCAGTTAATCAAATGGAGTAGTAAATACATTATAGGCTACATCCTCTGCCATGCCACAAAATTAGCGTTATTCAGTCGAGATTGGGTAGGGAAAAAAAATCTCATTCGCATAAATTAAAATAATTAAGGTAGTTTCACTGTAAAAAATATATGTTTTTTTTTTGTCTTTACAACAGTCATCTAAACGTGACAAGCCAATTGTGTGCCACAGTGATGGCTGTGAGTAATTAAAAATAAAGCAGGCAAACAGAAGGAGGCTTAATTTTATAGTTCCAAATAAGTAAATAAATAATTAAATCCTACAGGAGTGAATTTTCTGAACACAGAAGGCAATATGTGTGCTTTTACATTATAGATTCTCAATTTGGGGGCCCTACAGGGTTTCTCGAAGGAGTTGCAGGGGGTTCCCAGCAAGATTAAAGCCTGTTTTTTTGTCATAAATTAAATTACATTTATATAAAATCTAAATTGTACAATGTGTGAGAATTCGCAGGCATATCATATATGCTATTTCACTCACAGCACTATTATCTCCCCATGTAGCCAGTTACAGCCTAGCCTACAATTCAGTGCTACATCAACAACAATAAAATCCTTCCATACGGAGCTCCCTGGGACAAAAATCTTCAACCGAGGCTTCGTGAGCTAATGTGTGTGCATGCATGTGGGCATCTTAACGTGAAACCGTTTAAGAAGCCTTATTATTGCATGCACGATAGCTGAGTCTTCACTTTGTGGACTTGCATAGATATCCAAGGTGAATGGCCGCCCGTCAGGAGGACTGCCTTTGTCTCCATACTGAGAAAGTGCTTTGCAGTCAGCCATTACCTTCCCCCTCGCCATGCTGTTGCGTTTCAGCCCACACTATATGTCCACTAACAACCTCAGAATTAAAACAAATATTCAACATTTACGAGCTAGAGAAGAGACTTCTGCTGTGTAAATGTTGTAAATGTGCATTTATTTGAATTTAATCGCGGCAGCGTAAATCCCCACCTCTGTTTTCTGTCATTTTATCTTTAAATATGCGAATCTCTCCAAATATACGCTCTAATTTTTAAAACCGTTCAAATAATCGACGCCCCTAATGCAATTCATTAACCAGCTGTCAATTTCATTTGCACAATCCAATCGAAAGCAGAAACGCAGATGATAAATCAAATTATGCTTGTATAGGTCGGATCGCGCTGCGAGATACAGGCGGCCCTCCGTGACTGAGCTGGCCGGCAGGGAGTGCACCTCGACCGGGGAGAGTAGAAACACGTCTCCCCGTCCTCTCCGCGCAAATTCACCGTTTGGAGTTTATCGTAACGTGACAGCGAGCGTAGTCTACACAGCACCGGCAGCATCGCAACAAATATTAACAGATCTGAACAATTAGTCAATAAATCTGACCCAAATGTGAAAAATACGTGGCCTGTCACGTTTCTAAAAATATAAGATAATTAAAAACATCAGCAAATAAGTCGCCGCTCATGATTAAATATTTTATTTAATTACAAAATTACCCCTAACGTCAGGAAGCTATCTCAACTAATATTATTATTATCTGTATTATCATTACTCTCAATACTAACACTGCTACTAATAATGATAATAATTATAATTTAATTAAATGTATTTTTGGCAGCTCAGTGGATTAAATCGCCGATTTATTCCCTGTAGGATAAATCTCATACACAGGCCTAAACTGTTTTGTTATTTTATAAATGATGAGCACTGCACTGTGTATAATGACCAGCATGTCACATATAGCCTAGCTTTTTTGGACTAAATACAGCAGCTATCGTTTTCCAACGAGGAAACAAGCCTTAAAATATTTGTTTTATTCAATAAAAAAAAATAAAGATAAAATTACTACTTACTGGTATGTTAAATCCTTGCATAACAATAAATTATAAAATCACAAAACACAGGGAGGCAAGGAGCAAGGCCGAGTGCGACGCCCATTTAAAATCAAAATCTGAAATAAACCATGTGGCTAGAGTGAAATCCTACAATATTTCCATGTGAGGCTGCAGTAGCCTTCTGGTTCAGTCTATGGAAGCAGTGGGACTAGGGCTTCCGGCCTGGCTGGATCGCGGCTCGGATCTCCGAGCAGCGGTTTCTCTCCCGGTGCAACTGCGTACCTCGCGGCTCGGGGCAGGGTAAACACGCCCTCCCATTGGTCGGATACCTGCATGTTAATGAGCTCGTGCCGCCCGCCCGGAGATACGGAAGGTTCTGATTGGTCGGCAGCACAGGCCAATGGTGTGGTGACTGGCAATGCTAAACAGAGTGAAAAGCGCCAGATTTAAAGCACGGGATCTCTCACAATAGAGCTCAGTGCTGCCCGAGCACAGCTTCTAACTCAGAGTAGGTGATCAAATGTGCAGGCAGTGGCCTTAATCATGCAAATAATGCAGGAACTAAAAGGAAATTGTGAGAAATATTAGATCATGCATGCTTCTAAGAAGAAAACAAAGCTGAACTTACATTACTCCAATATGTACTGACATTTACCAAGAGTGTTACGCCTGAATGCATCTCACAACAGGATTCTTTTATACATCTAGAGGCAGCAATCAACATGCATGCAAATAACATAAAACAAAACAAAAATGATCTTACTTTTAAAGGTGCAGCATCATTTATGTGAACACAATTCATTTAGTTTGATATAGAATCCAAAAAAAAATTATACCACCCTTTAAAAAGTGGGTATAAACTGTTTACACTGCTGTAACGAATAGCACTAAAAAATAACCCTACAAAAGAAAATATGAAACGACATTTATTCAGTGATGTTCTGAAGTTTTCCTGAGAAAAAATCCAGCTGAATAAATGCAACATAAAATTGAAGCAAGCCTCTTTTTTTTAAGAATTTTGCAAACAATTCAGGACATTTCCACACATCAAACGCTGCTTGTGTACTCATGTCTTTATTTCTTCCTTCTCTTTAGAGCCACTAGAGTTTTTTTTTTTTTTTTTTTTTTTTTTGACAAACGACTTCAAAGCCAATTTTCTTGAAACTCTACACTGAATCATGCAGACAAGACAGTAATTCCAATATTTCCCCTCATGTTATTACTATGGACTTTGGTTATTACATTATGCTAAATGTTTACAAATGAAGCCCCCCTCCCCCTTCCCTTGTATGTAAGGCTCTGATTGGCTGGCACGGCGCCAGAGCATTGTCAGTCACAGAATGTAAACAAGACTCTGATTGGCTGTTGGCCAGTCCGCATTGGGCTGTCTGAAAAAAAAAAAAGGCAATAACTGGCCCTGCGGTTTCAAGGCTTCCCGGGTTAGATGATGAAAGGGGATAAGAAGAGACGGTTTCAAGGCGCCCCAAAGGCGGACCCCTATTGGCCCTGAAGCCATATGAGTCAAGCGTGAATCAAAGGGAATACTGCAGAGAGTGGGGAAATTATATGTTGGATATTTAAAATAATCGAGGTTAGTTTTCGGATAAAGGCGGACCGACGATGCCTAATCATTATGAAAAGTTATGAAAACAAGTGAAACTCGAAATAATTCAGGCTAGAGGCTGCACGTGAGGGTAAAAAGAGAGGAGAGAAAAATAGAGAGAGGAAAAAAAGGTTGTGGATCATCGTCCTACCGAAGTCTGCTTTAATGGAGAAAATCTGCATGGAGTCTTTCACCATTTTAAAGTGTGGCTTCCTGAGGTTTGTCGTAGTGGTGTTAGTGCGGTAAAAAAGAAAAAAACAGTGTCATTTGTTTGATGTAAAAATTTGCCGTTGAGTCAATCGGGTGATAGCGTCGCATGTTGTTTGTTAATATGTGGTCTGTCGTTTGGTCGGTAAATTCAGATTTGGGTGTTAAAATGCTTCCAGGCGAGATAGAGGATGGATGTATGAAGATAGAGACGATCATAAATGTGGTGCAGGCAAAATATTTGACATTTTCTTCTGCACGTTTGTCCCACTGACATTTAACAATGTGTTCCATAAGCTTTTGTTTTTTCTTAAAATATATTTAAGAGCCTCCTGATTTTTTTTCTAAATAAAAAGCCACTTTCTGATAATTAAAACATTTTTTTTAATTTTATGTTTGCTTTGTAAGAATAATAAAGAAGAGTACTGTCTTCATTTACTTTTCATTTTGGTTATTTCTACACACAATTAACTGTGCATTACACTCTTTATTTCCTAAGTCTTTTTACTCTTGAGTAAATGTTTAATTTAACTGTCAGATCACAGGGAAATAAAATATACAAAGAGGTTATTAATATTTATGAGCACCAAAAGAAAAAGAGATTTAGGTGAAATTATTACCACATTTTCATGTTTTGGTGACTCCTGACCCACAATTTTATTTTTTAGAGCAGTTTAAATGTCCTGACAAAAAAATTACAAATCTGTATTTATTGATTTTTATGTATTTTGTGGCAGATGAGAACTGGCACTGTGTTATTTGTCAGTGTTTGTAGCTTGATATCCTACACTCACCCAACTTAGACTTGCGTTAATAAAAACAAATAGCCTCCAAAAATATTTCTTACTCACAAAGATTAATGGCAAACTGAATTTAATGGATTTTTAAAAAAAAATTTTTATCTGTGTGTGTGTGTGTCCACTCAGTGTGACCATCATGTCATTTACCAGCGGACACTATTTTCACTGTGTACAGCCCTGTGTGAGACTTGACAAAAGGTCGGCTGCTCTGCTTGAATACTAACTTGTATTTTAGCAGAGGGTGTTGGAATTTCATCTCATCATGGGCTCCTCTCAAGTGACTGCGTGCAATGTGAAATAGTCAAAGAGGTGGTTTGGTTGCACACACACAAGCCTGCACAGTAATGTATGCACACACACACACACACACACACAGAAACAACAGCCAGAGTGATAATTAATGCGGAGTGAGTGATTTCTTAAGAAAAAGACCAGTTTTAAGACGAGGATTGTCCTTGATCAATGAAGCGTTGATGATTGACAGTGTGTGCCTCCCACCCACGTCTACAGAGAAAAGGCCTTTGGATATTAAGGATATATGGACCAACTCATTGTCCACATGGTTTTATATCTTTACATAAAATACTAACTATATGCATGGATGATCATCTGACAGTATGATTCATGTTCTGAAAATATTTGTAATTGTTTTAAGTTTGAAGGTTTATGTTACCGCAAGATTAATCTTGTTTAAAATGTGTATTTTTTCATTATTTAGCTGAAAATCTCACTACAAGAATGCAATAGTTAAACTAGAAATCATCCAAAATGAGTGAATGCATGACTTGGGTTTGGTTTTATGCATTTAGTTTGGTTTAGTTAAGTCATGAAACCGCAGTGAGAAATCATTTGGAGGTTGACAACGGGTAGCCTTTGACCTGTGTGTGTGTGTGTGTGTGTGTGAGAGAGAGAGAGCATTCATGCGTGCACACATGATCTGATTGAATATCTGCTTAAGCCGTAATGAATCACATATGCTCAGGTATATCTTTACACACACAAATTTAACAGCTCACACTTTGTATGTAGTCTTGAAAATATACATAGCTTGGAATATTTTTGTATGTTTATCATGGGAGGATTGGCATTATCGAGGTGGGGGTGTGTGTGTTTGTGTGGTGGGGGTGCTACATAAGAACTGCATGAATTGTAGTGGCATATGGCATAACCAGGCTGGCGCTGTTACACAGATCTGTCTCCGCTTCAAGGATCTGATCTTACCACACTAATAAAACTGTTGGTTTTATTTTTAGATGATTCTCGCTGAGATGCAGCCTAACTCTCACTAAAGGGCAGCTCAAACACATTTCAATTTTAGCAACAGGCCAAAGAAAAGTCTATTTTAAGCCAGGTGTCCACACTTCTTCTGACTGAAAACAAAAGATCACTGGAAGCATGAGTGCCTACAGGAGACAGGCAATGCACAGAACAGCCACATGGATCAGAGCACAAAGTATAATGGAGCACCAACATGATAAATATATACTGATGCTAGAAATTAATACAATTACATTTTTTTTAAAAAGTCTAATTTTACACTCAGTGATTTTGCTGCTGGCATTTTGCTCTAGCCTACAATCCTGTGACATCCTCTGGCACATTTGCCCTTTTTTACCTTTAAGTTCAGCCACCCAGGAAACCTGACATTATATTTTAACCCCCTCAGTACCTCACTGGGGATTATAGGAGGCCAGCATTTGTTTCCCCTTGAAGTCCTGCAGGCCCACACTGGAAATGACATTTGTAAAGTGCAATTTCACTGCTAATATCAATGTAGAAAAAGTTTTCAAATGTGAATTCTGTGTGCTATGTTCACATATGGAACCTATTTGTTGCAACTAATGAATTCTACTGATTGACAGACACAGATCTGTCTTAATGGACCAATTTAACCCATTTGGACTGTCTCATTCAGACTGTATCACACGTTAAGTTCCTTGACTAAGTCTTGTGATCGTGGATGTCTAACACAACTGTTGAAGGCTTAACAACACAAAAGCAACACTGTGCTTCCATTATTAAACTCATCAGACATGTTGTTACCCAACATCTGCAGCGAGGGGTGCTGGGGGACATTAGGTGGGGGGGGGGTGTTTGCATGATGCTCCCGTGGTCATGTGACCAAGATGGCTGTTGTCACTAAAAAGCTCTTGTTTGAGAGAAGAAAAGGGGGTTTGTGGTGTGATTGATTTCTCCCCCCAGCTGCAGGTTGGAGGAACATTGCATAAGTATCACATGGCTAGACTGGGCAGCGATCATGTAGATCAGTTCAGGGTCCCAGACCCAGGTTTCTCTGTCCATGGGTAAGTCAGCTCACAGAGCCCCTGCATTCATTTTACACAACTTATGCTTTATCCCCTTCCTCTCACAACACCCTAAATGCTTGTTAGGGATGATTTATTAGGGTGTTCTTGCCAGTTTGATAAAGAAATAACACCGCAGGATTTCTGTTGGCAGTGAAATGGTGCAAATGAAGGCTATTGTATTTGTTCTGCTTATATAGTGATGTGAGCGAGACTGTGTTTCCGCTTCAAGCTGACTGGTAACAGACTGCTAAAATCCTCTGCATGGAGATTAGTTCAGAAACGATGGAGACCAGATTATCATAACATTTCACAATGAGGTAGTGTGGAGAGTAAAACATGTTACAGTTTTTGGCTACAAAGTCAAATTAGTTGATACGAAGAAACTTGATAATTACTGCAAAGAATAAATAAATGTCCAAATAGCTGTTGGGATGGCATAAAGGAACAAACTATAAATCATCTTGGTTTACAAAAAATTCTTCTGTGACACAGTTTGAGACCAGAACAGTGACAGCATCCTCCAATCATTCACCTCTGTAAACTGTTGCTGAATCAAGAAAGTGCTGAGACCAAGCCACCAGTTATTGATGAATGGTCAATAGGGATTCAATGATTCAGGTCTTGCAGTGCAGCACCTTAAAGGGTGTTTAAAATCCTTATATGCAGATGTTTATCTATAAGAGTAACAAGCAATCACGATCATGTTAAAAAGGCGGTTTGAATCAGATCCAAAATAAGAATTCCGATCTGATTTGGTGCATTGATTGGGAAGTTATCACTAAATTAACTAACGAATGCACATTTCCCTTTCTTTTAAGCATCTCTCTATCTCAACCCCTATGTCTCTTTGTTCACTGCCATAAATCCAGCTTAGTCATCACATCAACAAATCATTTTATGACACGTATATGCTTTTCACACGAAGCATCCAATTAAAAATGTCCTCGTCAAGGCCTAAAACAGTTTTCCTGGTTGCCATTGTGCTGCCCTATAGCAGACGGCCCCTCTGTCATATTAATATCGCATCCCAACAGCCGATTGTGGTTCCTATATAAAAGTGATGAGCTGTATTTCAGTGTCCCCGCTGATACGACTCCCAAAGACATGAGGGCCTTTTTTATGGATCTTCAAATATGCCCACCTGACAAGCCTGCGATGTCTGCCAAAGATAAAACTTTAACAATGTTAGATCATTACAACAGCAAGTTGAAGTGGAGAAACAGCAGCGGGCGAAAGTCACTTCAATAAGCAACATGTGTTCTAAGATCCTCAGAGTAACCCTTCAGGTGGAAAAGGTGGGATTATGCGCAACTCATTTTTCCAACATTTACACATAAATGACTTTTCAAAATCTTTTTTTTTTTTTATTTAGAATAGTTTGAATGTTGATTTCTGGTTTGCCAGAGAGGTAGACAAAACATGAGACAGATTAAAACAAAGAGAGGGACATCCTTCCACTACACGCTCCAGGCTTCAATTCACTGTCTTTCAGCAGGTCAGCCATAACACTAGCTTGTCACATTTGATTAAACCACCACATATGCATTGCAATTTATTTGCCAGCAAACATAAAGCTAGCTTTAAATATAATCTAGACATGGCCTAGATGTCTAGACGTTGTGTGATTTTTAATCTGTGTCTCCAGTGTATGCAAATATCTTTTTCTATGTCCTTTCTTTTTCATTTTGATTTTTTTTTTTGGAAAGGTAATATCATTTTGTTCAAAATAAAGCTGTATGTATGTTTCTGCATATGCCTGTGCACATACGACACACGTGTGCCAATGCATCACTTGCCCTTCTGACTTAGATATTACAGAAGATATAAGTTAATATTATTGTTTGCCTGAATATGACCAGGGAGCCATGTTCTTGATTCTCAGGAGGACATGACACATGGCCCAGGCCAGAGGATAAAATAATGTGTGGCAGAGTGAAAGGCTGCACATGCTCATTAGTATCATTAATCACAAGAGACAGAGATGCCTAATGATAGAGGGAGGAGGGACTTCACAGAGGGAAGATATGACAGAGATGAAATATTCCTCAAGAATATTAACATTTGGAAAAATATGTCGCTTTTAGATTAATTTAAATTTATCTATTTTGGGCACTCCTGGGTCTGGCAACATCGCAGGGATTGCTTGAAACAAAAGGAACGGTGTAATTAATACCAGGCTTAATTGTCACTCTAAATTGTCATATAATTCTAATTTAATGTGCCTCTCACTCAGAGTGTGAGGGAAAATTGGGCTGAGCCAGTTCCCTTGTGGAAAAAAAAGGGATCTCTGTGGGGGATCAAATGGGGTGTGTGACATTTTCTCACAGACGTTTGATTGTGAACTGAAGGATTCCTCTTATGGCGCTTCCACTCACCCACCGTAGCGTGCAGCTAATGGGAGCAGCTGAGCCTTGAACCAGATCTCAGGGTGGAGAGTGTCGGTTGTAGTTCTGTTGGCTCCTCTGCAGTCTGTTCGGTGGGAGCTAGAGGCCCTGAGCTTGGCCGTCCCTCTGCAGCAGCAGAGGCTCCGGGGATAGTTGTGCACGGCGAGGGCAGGCTGTTTGATCAGCACATATTTTTAATTGGCTCCAGGCACCCCGGAGTGTCAGCATTGCCACGGAGTAGACTCCTATTGCACCTTTCCTAATTAAAATCATTACAAATTCCAGGCGCATCATAAAGGATTAAATGAGACTTGTGTGTGTGTGCATGTGCCTATGTGAGTGTGTGTGTTTTATCCATTGCTGTGCTTGTGCATGGGTGCGTTGTCTCCTTGATAGCTAACATGTATAGCTTAATTGTTTTTCTCCTCAGTAATAGTAAATGAGGGAGGGCTGGCTGTAATCCTGGTCCACTAATCAAATTACATGAAAGAGAATCTCTCAATATATTCACACTGTAATGCTGCAGAGGATTTAAGTTTCTATATGTCTCTTCCTGATACCTGAAATTAAATATGAGCACCAAAAAACTTTTACTTTGGGGAGTGTTTAACCTGCGGTGTTATGTCTTTTATTGAATATTCACATGTGTCCTGCTGTGTATGGCGGCTTTAACGAGAGCTGTTTGTCTTATTCGAAATAATTGATGTCAGACAAACTGCGCAACTCCTTGGAGACTTATTTTGAAAGGCTTGGAAAACAAATGGTCTCAAGAAAACTTGCATTTATTTATCACTTCCTTTCCGAAAAAAAAACTCTTTCCATGCGTTAAATGAGAGGTATACATGCTGAAGATATTGTATTAAAGCTGGGTGATTTTGCTCCTATACTGTGCTTTAGGGGGTCTGTGGAAGGAGTGGCTTCAGTCCCCTAAACAAAGGAGGCTTAAATCTCTTAAATATCTACCAGTGCCACTTTGCCCCGAGGGAGCATAGAAACAAGGGAGTGTTTCTTTGGTCTGATATTGGAAGCTAGAGTTCATGAAGGCGAAACGCAAGTGATGACTATGGAAGGATTTTAAGAGCTGGCTCTGTTCGAAAACATGCCCCTAAAGCCTTAGCACACACCCTGACACAAACATTAAAATCATATGACATACGACAGAGAAAATTACTACAATTTATAAAGGTAATAACCATGTCTGAGCAAAGTTTAAGATGAATATCTCAGTCATGAGCCATTATGAGAACCTCTACAGCATTCAGGGACAATAAGTGTTGGACAGAAGTCTCAGCGTGCAAGTTGTAGCCAATAGTTATGGCGATCGAATGATAATGTCTCCCGTGTAACACAGTGGGACTTCTATTCACATGAACAACCAATAAAACTACAGCAACTCATATAATAGTTAATAGACAGTATTGTCCAGCAGTGAATGGACATGTTATGGGTAGGCAGGCAACAACAATGGATGGTATACAGACGCCAACACCAAGGATCACTGTAACTTGTGGTTTGGGAAACTAGTTGAAGATCAAATTGTGTAAACAGTGAGAGAACTACAATGTTTTTGAAAGTCAAAACTAAAAAAAAAAGGCATGCAGATGGATGAAATATAAAAATCCAAACCCCAAAAAATTCAGCCAGAAGACTTGGTACAGAAAAAGGTTGGTCATTCGAAGCCATTGTGGGGACTCAACTTTCTTGAGAAAATGAAAAAATGCAACCACATGCTTTGGAGAGCTGTATTTGTGGAACATGATCACTTGGTTCCTATTGACTCAAGAGGGATAGACAACAGTGAGACGTGGCAGAGGAACGAAAGTGAAAAATGGATGGGAAAGATGAGTGAGGGTGGGGTGTCTCTTCAACCATCGCTGCTTCCTGTCCGGAAAAGTCCATTCATCATTTTCACGTCTTCGTGTCATGGCTTACTTTGCCAATAGCCAGAAGTGTGGCAATGATGACACAGAGGATTGATGAGGTGCAGGCGGGGGTGGCTAGCAGGGGTTTGGGGTGGAGATGGTCAAACCAGATGTGGTGTGAGGTGGGGCTGAGACGGACTACGAGGGGGACCTGATGAAGGTCATGATGTTGCTCATTGCCCCCATTAACCATATGCATTTGCAGACACACATGAATGTAGGCCACATGCAAAGCCTGGATTCTGGTGCATATTCAAATAAATCCTCAACACAAGTTTCCACATGTCATTACTCACCAGGATACAGGAACACTTTACCCATGATGAGGACTCCGATGTACAAGAATTCATGACACTACAACTCTATCACAAAGACAATGTACTGCAGTCAAATAATGTAAAAGCTAAAAAAATAGTGCTAGAAAATGCATATTCTTGCTTGGAGTTGTATGAGGAGATTGATACCTCTCTTTAGAGATGAAGCTATCTACAGCAGCTGGTTAGCTTATTGCACATTGACCAGAAACAGGAGGATACAGCTAACCTGGCTCAAAAATATTCCTATTGGAACCCCAAAAGCTAATTAATTAATACATTACATATATTTAATATTTAATAATGTGTAAAAATGACATGTTGTGGTTTTACAGTTTCCAATCTTAAATGCTAAGCTAACTGGCTGCTGGCTGCACCCTCATATTTGCTGTACTGACATGAGAAAGACCCTATGATCTAAGACTTGAACTAACTAAATAACCATTTAAAATTTGTTTGCATATATTATTAATTTGCTTATTATTATGAATAAGTGTCAGTCTATAGCCTACTGTACATATCTGTCTTTTGTCTAGACTGTTAATTTCAGCCACTGTTCGTTTATTTTAGTTTGTCATACAATGCAGTTATTTGAATATTCAGTATAGTTTTTTTATTTTTTTGACTAACATAAGTGCAGTTTGGATTCAGATGATTTGGCTTCTCTTTTGTCTCAGTGTTGATTGTCAAATCTTAGTCACTGACAAATGTGTCTAATTAGCCTTCAAACTAATATTCACACCTTTGTAGCAGGATGTGAAACATTAATTAAGTAAATTAATTCACTTAATTATTTTATTAGTTGTTAGAGTATTTTGCCAACCCCATGTGAATGTTTTGTCTGACTAATGCGTGGCAGCAAGAATGCATTAATATTCTAGCTAACATTAAATCAGAGAAGACTTGGCCCAGATGTTGCAGAAGATGTTGAATGTTGAAGTCTCGTATTAATTCTAAATTTTAAAGCTTAGCTCACCTCCTCTCTGTTGTATAGAATAGTCACAGGTCCACATTAGCAGACAGTGATACTGTACATTAGTGTATTGTTGGACTCCCCCTTGTGGTAAAAGATTACACAACCGCATAAGACCACAGTCTGCCAGAGAGATAGGAATACACGGAAATGTGAGGGGGTAACTGAATCAAATTAGAGCCAAGAGTAATATCAAAAGGTGTTCTCTCTTCCCTCTCTCTCTCTTCGCTGCTCTGTGTAGTGTATCCCCTGCTGGCACTGGGCGTACTCCGAAGAGTGTGCTTCTCCCAACTCAGTAGCTGATCAGAACCAGGTGGGAAGGCCTCCATGTGCTTTCCATTTGTGCAGGATGTAAATGGATTCAATTAGATCCAAATGCACAACCTGTCAGCCAGGGGGAAGTGGCAGACTTTCAAAGGCCATTAGATTATGGACAGGATTTGGAATAAAAACTTCACTGGCCGGGATTGTGCCATTAAATTGGTTGATGTGAAACTATTGAAGTGATTTGAGCTTGCATGCTGACTGTGCGCTATTCACATGGGCACAAATTCTGTCACACACACACCCTCCCAAATTATCATTAGCAGCCCCCCCAACCCCCGTCTTTCTTTTTCCATCTCTTTCCCTCCCTCCTTCATGCACACACATACACATACCAATGCAAACACACAAATGGCATACATAAAGCTGTAGTATATCCTCAGACATATTGCCAGTGGCCTCACAAACTTGCCTGCATTACAAACAGTAGCTCTTACAGCTTTAAAGTCAAATGGCTCCATCAGTCATGGCTGTTAAGAAGCCCAGCCATAAAAATTAAAGACTTCCAGCAAACTGACCAACTGTAACACGTCTCCTTTGTTTTGATTGGCTGGAATAATATGATGTCTACTGTTAACATTCGGTTTCACTCACTGGTCTCTGTAAACATGTAAAATATGGCAGAATTTAAGCATGTTGAAGGAAAAAGCGCTGCAAAGGAATCATTCATCCTCTACGCGGTTATGCCTTTTCACACTTTTGTTACAGAAATGTATATTACCAGGCTGAGCAGATGTGTTAACTAAAAAAAAAAAAAACAACAGTTTCACTCATCATGATCGGATGTGGGGGATGGGCGGTTGCATTGAAAACAAAGGACTTCTCACCAAGACATAGGCGATGGATATGAGACCCATGAATTTAATGCAGAGAGCCTTTACTTTACAGGCCTGATATAGAAGTGAATCAATGGGACATTTCTAAGCCATTATTATCAATCACTATTGCTTAAGACACCCTAATGAGCTCATTAGATAAGATGAACAGCAGATTGATTGCAAAATGGGGCAAGTAAAAAGTAAGATGTAGAGAAGTAGAAGGTGATGGAGGAGAAAGGAAATAGGTCTCATGGATCTCCAGAAAGAGGAATGGGAGAGTGAAATTAAATGAGTAAGAGACAGGTCATGTGTCTTGAGCTGTATTTCAAATTCCAAATTTTTTTGCATCCTTTCAATCTATTTTGCCACCTGCACGAGTCTTATAAGTCACAGAGATATTATCTGTTATACTGGGGGGCAGAGGTGGTTTTCTGATGGCAAAGTATCATCAAAGGGGGTCAACAAAATGACAACAAACCCTCGGAGCTAAAGAAATTATACATTATAACTTGAGGTCTCTCTCCCACACACAGCTGCTGATCTTAGCTCTCTGCTGTCCACTGAGCGAAGAAGTTCATCACTATTCACCAGCTGCCTTGATAATATGCAAACATAAAAAGGATGAAGAGGACAGACGGGGGAAAAAAGAAAGAGAGAGAGAGAGAGAGAGAGAGAGAGAGAGACAATAAAGAAGTAAAAGAACAAAGAAATCCAAAGAAAGTCACTGAAGTCACAGGAGCAAGAACACAAAGAAGGAGGGGAAACGATGTGTATGAGAGTGTAAACGATGTGATTTGGGCAGACATTTGTTCCCCTTGGGCAAGCTTGATAGGCCATTCTGTCTGGATCGGGGAGAGTGGGGGGTGCAGGAGAGAACCCCGCTGGTGTTGGATTTTGGCTGCTGTGGTACTACAGCGGATCGAAAAAGTGAAAATATTTAAGAGAAGGTCAGCATTAAAGCAGCAGCAACCCTCTCTGTTTCCACCTAGGATGGAACAGATGTGCTTACAACCCCAGCTGTTGCCAGATGTGGATATAGGACCATCTGCATGAGCTGTTACTGTGTGTGTGTGTGTGTGTGTGTGTGTGTGTGTGTGTGTGTGTTTTAAAAAGCAGGCACTGAAAGCCGTGGCTTTACATGAGTCAAAGTGAGTAATGTGACTATTTTTGATTCGATTCTGACACCTACCTCTCCAATTACCCCCCGTCAGGATTATTGTAGCTCCTGATAGCCTCGAGGTGAATGTTGGCTGTTTTATGGGAGGAAAAACAGCTCAACGTTTAATTACTGGAACATAGTTTGGAGTGTGTACATACACTTTCAGCATCTTGTCACAGTTCTGCATTAAAAAGCAGATCATAAAATGTTGCTGCGCAAACACACTTTCATCTTATGTGTGGTCAATTATATCCTGAAGACTGCCTCTATTCATCAGTGGATCCATACACACACAAACACACAAGGTGAATTTAGAAGACTGACAATGTTTTTATACTAAAGAGACGGTACATTTTTTGACTCAAATATCTAAAGAATATGGCGACTGGAAAGCCAAAAAGAAGAATGAAGGAATTACAAAAAAGGTAAGTCATTTTTTGTGTGATCCTAGAATATAAAACCTGATGAGACATATAAAGCTATGAAGTGTTATGAGACCCCAGGAGATGGCAGATTAAAATGTGCAAGGGCGATTTCCACCAATAAAGGTGGAGACAGCGGCTTCTCCACCGCTGTGCTCTGCTCCACCAGGCAAAGAGAATGGTCTGAATAGATTTCAACAACCTTCATAAAGCCAGGACTAAAGCCACTTCACAAAAGGGAATAGAAACCAAGCCAATCAATTAATGCCCTCCGACAATGACAAGCATAGACAGGGAGAAATGCTTTCAGACCTGGTGTGCGTCTAAAACTCACTGGGTTCCAACATCCTGTGGCATTGAGCAGGAGAGTCAGGGTCTACTCTCTGCATGTTCACCTCTGCTTTCTTTGTATGTGTGCATGCGTGTGTGTTCTAATGTATTTGTGCGCGTATGTGTGTGTTGAAAAACTCACTATTGAATGAGTACATTCAACAGAGCACCGAGCTCTTTAAATGCCAATGAAAATAAAGAGAGGGAAATTGTAGGCACTCTGAAGCAACAGGGAAAAAACCAACAGAGCGAGACAGAGAAAGCAAAACCTTACAGTGCCAAGAGAGACTTCATAAGGTTTAGCAGCCCTCCACTCAAATATATGGCGGCCATAAATCCTCCACTTAATGTCCTTTGGGCTCCACTTTTTATGGGTAGTGACAATGACAGTGAGTGACTTCTTTTAAAAAAATGGTAATCAACACAGCAAATTTCAGCAAGGCTGTCTGGACAAACTCCAAGGTTTACTCTTTCAAAAACTCCCATTCCAGTAATGAAAGTCGACATTACGCTCTGTTGCACTACACAAGACATTCAAAGGGATGTAAAATATTATGTTTCCACTGAAGTTTGGAAGGAGTAAATCATTAAATAGATTGCAGACAGCCCAATACATGATACTGTGCTGTTAAGGAGGCCACACTTGGTGAAATAAATTTGTGTTAGGTTTCTTTTCTGGCATTGTTTCTAGAATGCGACTTGGTCCTAAAAGTGTCATCTGCAGTCACAATGCTGGTTCAACACGACAAAAGAAGTTGTACTTAAGCATCAACGGTAAAATCTACTAGTCATTTAACAAAATGAACACCGCTCTATGTGAAGAATGGTCCCTTTCAGGGTGGTAAAGTATTAATGCACAAAGCTGTGAGAGTACTTTCATGTAGAAGTGGCCAAATTACTCCATACAGTCTTGAATAGTCTTTTAAAAATCTAGTCTATTATCATATCACATAATATCTTTTCAGGCAAAGTAACGATATGGCTGTAAGTGATTCACATAAAGCAAATAAATATGCTTTTTTGCTCTCTTGTTGGGAGTCATGAGAAGATCAATACCACTCTCATAGCTTTCTCAAGAATTAAGAATGAAGCTGTTTAGCTTAGCTTAGCTTAGTTTACCTTAGCTCAGCGTAAAGACTGGGAACAAGGGGGAACAGCTAGCCTGGCTCTGTCCAATAGTAAAAAAAATTGAAAACACAAGCATCTCTAAATAATAGTTGTTAATTTGACGTTTTTCTCCTGCTGTTTTACGGATTGATTGTTTCTTGGCTCTGAACTAGCGGAGACATAGAAGAAATAGTCCAACATATTCAATTAATTCATATTAATTACAAGTAGCTAACTTAGTACGAAGACCAACAACTGTAAAAATATCATTTTTACTTTTCTGAAAATATATTTTATATTTACAAAATATAAAGTAGTTCAGACTATTGAATATCAAAATATAGTTATTTAGTATTGCACTGCTGCCATAAAGTCGGAGGTCTCAGAAGAGATTTTACAAAAAATTTTGTTTTCCTAACCTTTTATCTCAAGCATGGCTCAAGCTCCAAAAACTGCATTGCCCATAATGCAATAGTGTCCTTTTTTTAGACCCTGTTAACCTTTTTCCCCCAAACTTTGGAAAGCTACCTCTGGAGGGACACAAGACATTATACAACTGTTTTTCCAGGCTGAGTAGTACTTCTTATGACAACATGACAACTTCATGAGTAAAATCAGTGGAGTGCCACTTTAGAGGTGCAATATTGCCATCTTTGTGCCTCGTCTTTGTGTATATTGTTCATGGGAACTTGTTTCCCTTCTGGTTTGATGGTTACTCATGTTTTTACACCCCCCACTTTGAAACTGGTCCAGCATAGACAAGTGTGCACCATCATTCATTGTGGCATCGAGGTGTTTCAACAATTGTGAGCATGCCCAAACAATACTCTGTCCAAGGATTACTCACTGTTTTCCTTGGATAGTCAGTTTGTTTTTCTATTTTGTCCATATATCCATGACTCCATATGCCCGGTCTGTGATGTCAGCCTTTTCTCTCGATGTTTCTGGTTGTTCACAGTCGGTCTTGATGCCTCATCAAGTTGTCATGGCCTTCCAGCTTTTACAACATTCCTTTCTTTATGTCCTGAGAGGCATTTCTTTTTTTTCTGCGCTGTAAAATAAGCCTACGAGCAGACCAAAAGCTTTGAGATGCACTCAAGGCCAGGTATGTTGTGTTGATATTGGAGTAGTCCTGCCTCCCTTCAGAGTGTGATGCCTCTTTGGGCTTTCTTTTTGGAGGAACAGTAGGAGGTCACAGTCTTTGAAAGTCGGGGTTACTCTTGTGCTACACGGGAGAGAGCAGTGTGGGAGAGAAAAAGAAGAGAAGGTTTAGTCGACATGGCCTTGATTTCACGTTCAACAGAGGAGTGATCATCACTGGGCGAGAGGAGAAGAGAAGGGATGGTGACTTAGTGACGACTAGCCCAACAGACATGATAGATGTCTTTAATAACCTCTGGCTTTTAGTGTCCTCCAGGATTTGTTGTTATTAAGATCTAGGTCTTATTATGATGACCACCTCTTTCATCATCTCCCACATCATGCTGGGCGTCAGGCCAGACAGTCAAAATAAACACAGCGTCAAAAGCCCCCCTTGTACTTGTGCTGATGTGGCACTTGTTGATGGTGCCAGCATGTCTCAGTCCTGACCAAGGAATACATGACTTTGTAATAGTCAGCTGTGAGGAGAAAACAAAACACCCCGTCTGGTGTTCACCTGTTGAATCAGTTAGATTCTGCCCCTCAAAGCCCTGCGGCCACTGGTCTAACGTTGCCACATTACAGGGTAGATTACAAAAGCATGTTTAGGTAAATGGCGTTTGATGGTTTTAATAAGCATTTCCATTACTGAAAGGCAAGAGGGAAGAGGAGCTCATTGGGAGTACACGTAGGAACACGGGAGCCATAAGAACTCACGCTCATCGCTGCTGAAAAGCAAAATGAGAACAATTTTATTGTGCCTCCATTTCTTTTGAAAATAACAATCACAAACACTCACTCCTTTAGTGTGCCTAAGTAGCTTCAAGCTCTATCACAAGCATAGATTTGGTGAGGGCCCATGTTTTATTAATTTGCAGATGAGCTCAGCTATTGATGGCGTTGGCCGCCCATGGGTTCAATTAGGATAATACAGGGAGAGGGGCAGATTATGGGCAGCTATTTAAGTGAGGGTATATCTCTTCCTGACAGTTATAGTCCAAATGCAACAAATTGCACCTCGGTGGCTGCGAGCGGCGCCATATCAGTCCTCCGGTGATGAAACATGCCTGTGTGGCAGGTCAGCCGTGTGGAGACGACACCAGGCTGTGTGAGCCATGTAGCCTGTCCTCTTTGAGCTAACAACACAGGCCTGAGTGCAGCCTATTCCCATTCAGTTAATAGGGGCCATTTAGAAAACAGCGGTCTATATGGTGGTGCGCTGAGTGCATGCTCTACCCTGCCAACCCTAAACAGTCCCACTTAGCACGACTCTCTCTAAACTATTGCACTTCTTCTCTCCGGCACTCTCTGGGTTGAAAGCCTGTGAGTGTTGACAGCTGAACAGGGCAAAACTGCGCCACGTGAACATCTCGTTTTTTTACGAATACAAGACGGGGTGTGTGAATATTCTCACGGGCAACCGTAAAAGGAGGAACGGTTGTGGCCTGCACTGGAACAAGAAAACTGCTCACAGCCTTTTCTTTCTGTGTTCTGGGGTGAACATTTATTATGAATGATTGAGGCCCCGACTGTAACTTCGCTGTGCAATGAAAACAGTCTACGGTGCATTGTCTCCAGAGCGCATTGTGTGGGATTGAATAGGGAGGCCATAAAGCTGAACCGGAGACACTGACCCAAACATGCCAGGCCTGTCCGTTATCTTACTTTTCTGTTCAGGCCGTCCAAAGCATTAAAACTGCAGACAGCTCTATAGTGAGTGGCCGGACTGTTTGCTTTCTTTTGCATAGGGAAATGACGACTGTTTTTCAGCTGCGTTGGAGCAGCATGTTTAGACTACAGTCAGTGAGATAACCCAGTCCTCTTCTACATACCCTGACAGCAACAGTTGGGGAAAGAGTGAGCACTCGCAGTGGTGAGCGGTGCAGGCTGGCTCAAAGAAGCAGATCCTCCTCAGTTTTTGTTTCTACTCAAGAGCAGGTCGTTTCAGTCCAAGTGCTGCGCCTTCATAGCCATACATTTTGTATTTTAACAACCTCTGTCCTCAGCTTGTGTCAGCTGGCTTGCCCTGCCACCAGGTGGAGTGTCAAACATGGAAAATCCAGAATTCCTAACAATAATACTGTAATCTATCAACACGGATGTGAAATTTATGATAAAGGCCTTCTGTAGGATGAAAAAGGACTTGCATAAATGCAGTAAACATCCAAATATTACCTGAATATCTATCCATCTTAATTCCTGACCTGTGAAGTACTTTATCATCCTGACCCACTAACCCTTCCCTCTCCTTGTTCGCCTGCCACGGCTTTCCCTATTCCCCGCTCCAGCCATGCCGGGGCAATAGGGCACCGCTAATGTGCTTGGTGGGTCATTAATTCTTCGGATGGCCATGGGGGCAGGAGAGCAGGCGAGCTTTGTTGTTTGATGTTGGGCGAAATGGTGGTGGGGAGGCAAAGCAGATGTTTATGTTGGCTGGTGAGGGAAAGCAGTACACTTGATGCCAACCCAATCACCATCTCATGCTAGGCAGCAGCTGCCCAAATACATTTCAGCCAAAGTCTGGCAAAGAGAGGCAAGGGTGACCAGATCAGCATTAGCTCACTTTTCCTGATGTTCTGTCAGGCTTGACAAATACCAAAGCCACTCTCCTGAAGGACTGTCCCATGGCCAGTTCATCTTTTTTGCTTGTCCACAATAATCTTGGACAAGTGAGATTTTTCAAGGAGATTTTGTTTTAATTTGCAAGTCTTGAAGCCGAAGGGGAACTGGACACTGATAAATATAAGACACACAGCGGTTTGTCTGCTTGTCTGTATTTGTTTTGTGCAGCTGATGTTTGCCGTGCTTTTGCCTTTGAGGAGAGATGAGAATCAGAGAGGACACAAAGAAAACGAGCCACAGAATAACCCAGATTTTTTCGCTGGCCACGGTAAAAATATAACAATGTATGCGCATACATAGACCCCAGAACAAGGACAGTTCATTTAACTCTCTCCTGCCTCTCCACTCAACTGATATGAGCCATTCATCACCGCCCACCTTCATATCTGCGCGCTGCCCGGAAAGGACGGTGTGTGTGTGTGTGTGTGTGTGTGTGTGTGAAAACAGATTAAAGATAAATATCTTCTACGTAGCCCACACGTTTTGATCTTGTTGTAGTATTCCCCAGCATTTATGAAATTCAGAGAGCGGGGAACAGTTTGTGTCCAGCTAACATTCAGAGTGTGCTGCCCTCTACTGCTGTTTGCATGAACATCTGGACTCTTTCTGCTGTTCATAAAAATACAATATGGATGTATTTACACTTAACAGCACTGCGCTGTTATTTTGTGTGTACTAATCAGACTTTGGCCTCCTGTAATCAGATGTGTTCTGCACACGCATCCAAATTTTTCCCTAGTTAAATTTTGATCTTTTAAACTTCCAAAACTGACGCATTTTAACCAGCACATGCTTGTTTTGTTTTCCTATGATTACACTCAATCTTAAATATAATTACCTTAAACTGTCTTATCCAGTATGTTCTCCAGGGATTGTAACTTAATATCAACAGTTTAAAAAAGGTGCTATATACTATGCAGGTTTCGGTGAATTAGCATTTTGGGGTAAATGATTTCTTTAATATGCCGTGATGTTTTTCTCAAACAGAAATTTGGGTTATCACCGGGAAAATATTTATCCAAGCAGCTGCTAATTGCATCCCCACCACCTTAATTGCACAGCGCTCGTCTCACTCTAATGCGATGTTTGCTTCAAGATACAAAAGGCCATTTGAAAGAGACACACCTCAAGATGAAAGGTTCACTTACGACTCACTGATTGTCCCTCTCTATATGTCGCTGTCCTGTATGTTTGGTATTTTGCTTTCAAAATAATGAGAGGGCATGCACCTTAGAAAAGAAACAGCTATGTTGCCACGATGCTGGAAGGTTTCTAATCCTGAATTATGATTGGCTCATTCGTCATCTCTAACTTAGTAGAGGTGGAGCGAGGGAATCAAAGGAGGCAAGTAATGAGGGCCCACAGTAGCTGGCAAGGTAACCGTGGTTACGTGTGGTGCATTAATGTATGTAATCTGTTACTATGTCTGTGACAAGACAAGGACATGTAGTGTGCTAATTAAAGAAACCTTTCACTGCTCCTCGCTTAGACACAGGTCATATCTCATTAATGATGGTCTCAATGCATGGGGAGTCATTCATTACTGGCCATTTGGAGGAAAAAGGGGAGGATGTGGAATTCTTGTTTGCACATACAGCACATAGCATGCAAAGCTAGGTATTTCCTCACGGAAGAACAGGGTGAATAGATTCATCCCAGCATCAGGAAAAAAAATTAAAGTACGTCTTTGTTCAAAAACATTAATTTTTATTTTTGAAATGAAGGGGTATTTACAAGAAAAAAAAGTCAATGTCAGTTTAATGTCATGTAAATACAAAAAATATATTATTGAAAAAAAAATATACCACATCTTCAAAGTGCTTTCATTTCTGACACACCTGTCTGAAAAGAAAAAACACACACAAAAAAACAAAAGACTACACAGCTGAGCTTACTCCTGGGATGAGGGTCCAGCAATTGAACCTTTCCCGCTCTAAGAAAAGGAGACGCACAGCCTTACGGTCAGTGCTTGTACCTGGATGTTCAGTGCACAAGGGACACACATAACAGCAACCATCGAATGGTAGTGCACAGGCAGAGAGGCTCGTCTGCAATTAAAACAGCAATTCAGTGGCTCCAGTAATATTGCAAACAAAGCCTAGGGAATGTCTTTTTGTTCCTAAATGGCTGTACTGTAACCCACCCTCTGGACACAAAGAACTACGTTTTCCTACAGTTTCAAATACCACACCACACAGCTCTCCATACAATAAAAATGGTCTAAGGAGTATGGAAAGTTGGATAGCTGTGTAACTATCTTTTTGTTTCCTCTTTGTGGTCATAAGAAGCTTGGCATGTTGCGATCACCACTTTTTTCAAGAAAACACAAATAACCATAACTGCTAAACTTATCCACTAATAATCTTGATGATTCTCTCATGATTGATTTTGACATAAATCAATTTGTATTCTCACAATTATTACAAAAGACACGGCAGATGCTGTAATCGTCTATAATCCATACACATGAGGGGATCTGATATTGCTTTGCGTGTCCGTGGTCATTATACTGTTAAATAACTGCTGACGGCCGCAAGTTCTCCAGCGCTCCCTATAGGAAAATATCAGTGATATTACACAGGCTCGTCCTTTGGTTGTAGTTGCATCAGTTTATAATAATAGTGGTCTTAATTACTGGTGTCAAATATGAGCAGTGACATTTGGCAATTCTGCTGATTATAGATGATTGTTCACAATCCACAGCGTTATTATTTAATGATCATGAGAAGACAGAGTGGTTATGTTGAGATCACAAAATTAAGTGATCAAGAAAACAAGGGATTCTTATGTTCATGAAATAATTAGTCTAAAGCGTGATTAGGGGAAAATATAAAGATAGGTAGAAAGTAAAACCACTGCTGAGGCTGCACAATAGACTGTTTCTAAAAGTTGAATCCTCCCCCAAAACATTAAACATGTAATAATAGTTAAATATGGAATAAATTTGCCACATTTGTTTTTACCAATTAAGTGCAGTAGCTGATGGTCCCTGTCTTGCAGTGTTACAAAAAAAAAAAAAAAAAAAAAAAAAAAAATTGTACGCTAAATCAGCGCTAAAACCAAACGCATGGCCTGATTTTCCACTATGGCTAACTGAAATCTATGTGAAAGAGCAATCAATTCTTTATTAACTAACAAAATAATAGAACACATAACCTCCTTGGCCAAGTTAACTCCCATGGCTTCTACGTATCCCTGTAAAGGAATCCCTGTCTGAATATGAAAGCAAATGAGCAGTCCAAGACAAGTGCAAATCCTCCCTGAGACTGGTCCATGTTACTAACACAGACATCAGATTCAGCATTATACAGCCCAAGTACCCTACTAGGAGACTAAACAAGTCACACTGACCGGCCTAAAATTGTGTTTGGTGCCATTTCTGCAGCTACAGTAGCACTGTTTTCATACAACATTTAAGACAAAACACAGGGATTCATCATCATCATCGTCAATCACAATAAGGCTCCGAGACAGCATGTAAACCAGACTGGTCAGAAATAAAGTGGATCACAAAAAATGTGTAAGTTGATCACACAGTTATTATTGCTAAAATGATTATCACTTTAATTTATTTGAATGATGAACCCCCTCCAGATACCTGACCAGTAGTTGGTCTCCATCCACACGTATGTAGAGCTGCGAGATATCACAGTAACTGGAGATGGGTGGGAAGAACTGAGTGAAGTGAATCAGCATGTGATGCTTTGATGTGCCTCAGGGACTCAGTCCTCTGCTGACGGACACAAAGATACGTCAGGTCGTCATGTGTCTCTGAGGTGGCCTCGGCTCTGCAGGCTCTGGAAGTGGGCCTGCTTCAGGATGCGGTTGATCTGCAGGTAGGACACTGGGTTTGTGGGGCCGCCGAGTTCCGACGAGTCACCGGAGCTGAGGGGACTGCAGGGGCCCACAGCACACTGACTGGTGCAGCTCCCAGCCGCATGCTCTGGACTGCTGATGCTGCTGCTGCTGCTCTCACTGTTAGATGACTGAAAGGCAGATGTCAACATTAGCAGCGTGATAGCTAGACATAAAGATCAACGTCTACATAAATCTATACTACATCCATTGATAGTGGGACCCGGTATGAACGCGATCTCCTAAATGATTAACATATTTAAGTCAGATATTTGGTAACCATGGTAACATATTCATGTCAGCACCTGAGTGTGGGTATTTTACACTGAAGGGTCAGTTTGAATGTATTGAAGTGGGGTTGTATGAGGTACTTATCCACAGTCAGTGTATAACTACAGTCCACAGCAGTCAGTGTGCTGCCAGTCTGGAGAAACAGAAAGGAGGACCAGCACAGTGCTTAGCAATGCTCTGCTGTGGACAGGGGCAGCAACAACACATATTTTAGCCACCTAGAGAAAAAAAAGTCAAATCAATATTTAAAGTATTTTCATCACTTTACCTTGCTGCCAGACAGCCTTTTTCCAACAGGGAACTGAATCATTTATATCGATCTATGCTCTCTTCAAAGCCACCAGACTTCATTGACAAAATGAAGAAATTTTACCATGCAGAACACAGGAGAGGCTGGCCCACTGCTGGCTCCATCAGTTTGTGTGTGTTATTGTGTGACTTAAGTATTTTAACACGGTAGTTTGGATCCAGCTAACAGTAGTTGCTACAGATTGAGGCAGACCAGCAACTTCTGTGTTCTGTGAGGTAAAATGACTGTTTTTGTGAATGTAGCCTGGTTGCATTGGAGAGAACGATATAAGGCCACCAGCAAGGACTGACTGACTACAAGGTAAAAACTGTGAAAATGTGTTTGTAACGTGTTTTGTTGTTACCGCCATCCACGGCACTACATTACTTCATTACTTCTCCAAAGTGGCGGCGTGTTGACTGTCATCTACTGCAGGGAATACAGTGACGACGTCTAAGTGACTTATACAATCCCATTTCAATATACCCGGACTAACCGGGTAGATCTCGGACAGTAAAAAGTAGCTACAACAGAACATTAAAAGGTTTAGGGTGCCATTTCAAAATCATATTTGTCACTATTCAATCTTTGTGACCTCACTGTGACCACAAGTGAAAACAAATTAACCCATAATGTACAGAAAAGTGTTGAATGACTTGGATGTGGAAGAACTATGTGTAATCCGACTCCAGCTAATATGGAAACAATTACTCCTTTACTTTTCTGCTCATTAGAAATGAGTGGATGATAACCATTTGTCCAGCTTCTGTTGCAGATTCTTCAGCATTAATGTCCCTAGTTTTGTACCTCAGAGTCCCAGGCATCCCTGCCTGGCTCCGGAGAGAGAGGATGACCTCTGCTCTGCCTTTTGGCTTGGGGCACCAGGTGGCCGCTCTCCTCATCACCACCACTGCGCTGCCGTTTCCTGTTCGGGTGGAAGCACGTACATATATACCATCAGACATATGGCTACTGTAACGACCATCTACTGAGCGAAAATTTTGAAATGGCTGCTGCAAGTGGTTCATAAAGGCACAGTCCACCATTTGTATCAGGCAATATTTAACAGCCGGTGTGGCATAGAGTATTGTAGGCCTCGCTCACCTGTTTTCAGTCAACATATGATGACACTGAATGAATCTCGATGAGTTTCTTTTGTGTTTGTTCGGACCAGGCTGGAGGACGCGGCTGGTTGGCGTTATCGACTTGTAGCTTTTTTTCCCCTGTCAGTCGATGGCCTATCACCTGAGTTAGCAAACTAACCTTGCCTGGCTAGGTAATTATGTTACTATTAGCCATTGTGCCAATACTAGAAGAGTAACATCATTAACTACACCGACACTTTAGGTGATTAGGCTATTAAAGCGTATAAAAACCGGGCGTAAACGATGGTTAGTTAACACGACAAGTCTCAGACGCAGCTAAGTTACAAGCTAACGTCACTGCTAGCTAACCTTCTTAGCTAATGCTCTCAATCAGCTGACCGCGGCACATATCGTGGGGAAAAAAATGCGCCGTTTCTTTAATATCAATCTTACAACATCAGCACCAGAGCTCGGGTGAAATTAAAGTCTTTAGTTCAACCCGGCGAGCTAAAGCAGTCACAGCTATACCGTTAACTACAGCCAACCGCGGCAGTTGTGTTTACATGGTACTGCGGCTGCGCGAAGAGCAGTAATGGTGCTTTTAATGGCTATCGGGAAAATATTTGTATGTTATGCGAGATTGAGAATCAAACTAGAGTTTTCTGTGACATGAGGTATGTAAAGTTTAGTGAGTTCGATAGTCACGACGACAGCGATGGTCGCTGCAGTGGTCAACTGTATTACTTTTACATTAAGGTATATCGGTAAGCTAGTTTCGAAAATGAATTAGGAATTTACGAGCAGTACTTAAAGGCAGCATGGAATAACACTGGCGCACTATCTACAGCGCGTTACAAGAAAGCTGCAAATTAATTTATGAATCACCGGAGTTAGCTCACGCACCACGAGTTTATTAATTTGTCTCTGCTATAAAAATGTAATTGGTCTTAATCAGAAACATTCGTCGACAAATGTTGGCCTGTGGCCTGAGACAACGTTAATTTCCCCAAAAGATGTCGCTGTTTGCAATAAAACTGTTTTGTTTGACTCGTTGTGGATTAATGTAATTATTGCTCCATGGGTTGAAAATACCGAGCTGTGTCTTCAATTAAAAAAAGCAGGTCTATAATGACAGACAGTGAGTGCAGCTCATATCCCCATAAAACCGTCATGGTGATTTTATATCACAGTATGGAGCAATTTCCAGCTTAAGAACATTAAATACTTTGTATATAGCGGCCAAAATATTGGAAACAAAACATCCAATCTGACTGAATGGTAGACAGCTCCACAACCCGGAAGTTACAGCCTACAGTGCAGCAGGTCCAGCCAGCCAAGAGTGCTGAAAAAAAAAAACGCCTCCGCCAATGACTCAAGCGAAGGACGGAGGTGAGATTAACAAGGATTCTCAGCAGCAGCGGTCCTGTTATTATAAAGGGAAATAATCGCAATGGGCAGCACCGACTCCAAACTGAACTTCAGGAAAGCAGTGATTCAGCTGACAACAAAAACACAGGTATATATCCCTCCATCACGGTTTACATAGAGAGATAGTGTACCGATTTGCGCACTGGAGAGCATCACCGAGGAGATGAGATAACGCGTATGATGTGGCAGCAAAAAAACAAAAACAACCTGTCCCAACCTCTTTTGCATGCTGGGTTTGCAATTCACAATCATTGATGTTGCATAATATATTTATGAGCACCAAATATGTCGTGTTTGTCATAAGCAGTTGGATTAAATGATGGCCGATGAAGGCTGAGATTACCATGGATCTGTATTCGGGCTGTACATGTTTAGCTTTGACGACAAAATAAACGATGGCGTAGTTAAATCAGAAATGATGACGCAGGTTTGGAAATGACCACGTTTGCAGATGCGGCAGGTGGACTGTGCTGAGATCAGTGTACCAGATAATGTCTCCTCTCTGCTGTTAGAATAAAGGTTATGTTTACACTGCCATTAGTCAGGCCTTGGGTGAGCTCTATAGTGTAAGACTAAACATCCATGTATGTATTATGTTGAAAAGGGGCAACATGATATTTTAATGCACTGTTAGATCAATCAGCCTTTTGTGTTTTAAACCTCATTGTCATAAAATACTCCATTTGGCTCAGATATTTGGAAATTGAAATGAAAACATATATATTTTTTTTTACAGCCAGTTGAAGCCACAGACGATGCCTTCTGGGACCAGTTCTGGGCAGACACCACCACCACGGTCCAGGATGTTTTTGCACTGGTGCCAGCTGCAGAGATAAGAGCTGTCCGAGAGGAGTCCCCCTCGAATTTAGCAACCCTTTGCTATAAGGTACACGCTTGCATGAACTGTTAATGCATCCGTGCATTGCAGATTTGGTTATGAGATGAGACTGCATGGAGACATCCCTTGCTTTGAGGCTGCATCATGGAACAACGTTGTTTTGAAACACTGCAGATTTTTGTTTTACTAGAGCCCAGCACAGTCTGTCAGCAAGGCGCTGCCTCTTGCTCTCAGACATGGGAATAAGTGAGTCAACCTCCCTTCCTTTCCATTCACTTCCTGTCTCTTGGTACCAGCTTCCGTTTGAAGCTGCCTATCAGAAACAAAACAGACATACAGAGGTACTGACAGCCTAATTAAATAAAGAGGAGGAGACGAGAGCCCTTGAAGCTGAGCTGAATCATTTTCCAAAGTAAAAGGCCCAAAACAACAACTATGTCGCCATCTCACAGACCAAATATTTGCCACATTAAACAAACTGTAGATATCTAGCGTACTTCCCAGTGTAAATGTGTGTGTACACAGACGTTAATATAAAATTATCAGATGCTGCAGTTTGTTGATAAAACTTTTGTATCTTTGTTCACCAGAAACTAAACCACTAGCGCCCAGTTGATGGGATCAAAGAGAAATATTACATATACTGTTCAGTTTTTTCAGCAGCCCCATCAAATCATTCATATTAACGCAGCACTAATAGGCACCAATCTTGTTGTAGCAAATTAGATTATTAAAATTGCATTCCATTACCTTTTTTATTCATTTGAAAAATGATCAAACAATACGTCGGGCTTGTAGAGTTGCTGTACCCTTCATATTCACTCTCATGTGCCTCCTGATCATGCGTCTTGTCTCTTCAGGCCGTGGAGAAGCTGGTGCAGGGTGCAGAGTCTGGTTGCCCCACCGAGAGGGAGAAGCAAGTGATCCTCAACTGCACCCGCATCCTGAGCCGCATCCTTCCTTACATCTTTGAGGACCAGGACTGGAGAGGATTCTTCTGGTCAACGGTGCCTGGTGCTGGCCGGGCTGGGGTGAGTGGGTACAGGGGGCAAAGACCTACATGCAGAAAGCATCTAGACAGGTCCTTTAATCATTTTTTACACTTTTTATGGAACCACATGCTTTGAACACAAGATGTTGTTTGTTACTAAAAATATGATCAGTCAGTTACAACACAGGGTTCTCATGAGGCTTCGCATTCCAGTGAGACAACACAGCATAATGAATGCATGTTTCATGAATACATAATCTTTTCTTAGTTACATTTGTTTCCTCATGCCAGCTGTCAGGGTTAGGGTTTACTTTTTCCAGGTAGAACAGGAAATGTAATGCTGTAAGGTAATTTCAGCTGTACTGAGTAATTTCTACGAAAGCCATGAACACTTTTTTTTTAAAGATATTTTTTGGCCTTTTTCAAGCTTTTTTATTTGATAGAGATAGCTGAAGAGTGACAGGAACGTGGGGAGAGAGAGATTGGGGAATGACATGCAGCAAAGGGCCGCAGGTCGGATTCGAACACTGGGCCGCTGAGCTTTCGTACATGGGGCGTATACTCTACCAACTGAGCTAATCAATTCCCGAAGCCATGAGTACTTTTACCATTTACCTAATTTTTTTCAGTGAATGGCAGAGAATAATGTTCATCATCTAGACCTAGTCTCATGCATGTGCACGTCCTTTCCAGACAGATGAGCTGGATGACGATGATGGAGCTCGACCCCTGGCCGAGTCGCTGCTCCTGGCCATCGCTGACCTGCTCTTCTGCCCTGACTTCACTGTGCACAGCCATAAGAGAGGCCCCGTGAGTACCCCAGTTTGTCATTTCATCACCACCCAGTAAAATGTTTTAATGTGACACATTCAGACAATAATGCAAACATGATAACATGATCTATGATCGTAAGGTTCCTACCTTTCCTTCTTCCTGGTCTCAAGTTGCCCAACAAACCTGTCACTCAAGTTCCTTACAAGAGAAGAGCGTAGACAGAGATCATGATTAATGAAACTCTGTCACCAGGAAGAATTCCTCGTCCCTCATGAGCTAGAATGGAATGTTGCGTGTCAGACAGCATCTCACAGCGAATGCTGTTTAAGGGTTTTAAATTTCCTGATAAACTGGAGTATACTATGTTATGCATTATTTCACCATCATTTCTATATTTTCACACTAAACGGCATCATTTAAAATAACTGTGTCATGGAAAACACACTCAGATACAGCTCCTAGGTGTCGTTCAGAAGAAGTGAGACTGTTCTTGGTAGTTTTTAAAGACAGATTTTTTTGTTGATAATGTGAATAATAATGAATAATGGGATAATTGATAGTGGGTAAGTAAGGAGACAGGAGTTATTCAATTGCCAGTTGTTAACCATACCCTAACAATAGTATCGGTGCTGTGACAATAATGTTGAACTCCTCATAACTGCCAAAAAAACACATCTATCCCTAAACTAGACTGATTAGAAAACAATCGTGTCATTTGAAAATGCAGAATTAAACAGCCTAACATGTCCTTTAGGTTTGAGGACTTGTTGGACAAGGTATACAATAAAATAATTTGATCTATGTATGTTTTTTGTGAACAAATCTAGGACTCAGTAGAAAGCATGCAGTCTATAGACAGCTGTGAATACATCTGGGAGGCAGGGGTGGGCTTTGCACAGTCCCCACCTCTCAACTACATCCATGACCTGAACAGGTGAGTCAACCCGCTGTGTGCCGCTGTGCTCTGCAACATCTGTATCACAAACAGTCTTTTGTTTTTAAGTGTTGCTGACTTTTTTTTCTGTCCACCTCTGTGCTTTTATTGCTGATCCTCTCCAGGACAGAGTTGCTGAGGTTGTTACTAACCTGCTTCTCTGAGGCCATGTACCTGCCTCCGTCATCGGACAACACTGTCCTCAACCCTTGGGTGACATTCTTCTGCTCCACAGAGAATAGGTAATGGACAGATGTTGGGACATCTATAAATGTATGATGATGAGGATCATGATAATGATGATACTTTATCATTTTTAATGATGATACTGAAATGTTTCTTGCATCACAGCAGCTCCATTTGTAACGTCACAGAAAAGACAAAAAATTCAGAGGAGAAACAAAGATACATACATTTAGCGTTATATTACGAACACGGAAGACAATGTTCAAAGACCTCCAACGTGCATTTGATCTGGTATTAAGCTCCATATTTTTTATTGTACTGTTCAGGACATGGCGAGGGTCAGAGACAGTATTGTTGGTCAGCTTTAAAATGTTAAAATGGTAGGCTGATTCGTAAAGTTTCTTGAGGGGCTGACCTACAGTATTTTAGCAGATTTTGATTTGGTGGTCACGATAAAGTGTGGACAAACACAATACAGTTATACAATCATAATAATCGAAGTAAAAATACAAAAGAATTTGTCTCCTTGCCCTGAAATGCCGAAGCTGGGAGAGAAAATAAATTTGTTCCTTTGTCTTTTTGGCACATTCAGTGTGGTATTTTCAGGATAACAAATGGTCTGTTATTACATCCAAGTATTCGTATGACAGTACCTGCTTGATTTTTTTGTCATTATGGATAACAATAGGAACTTGAAAACACTGATCAGGTGAATTTACATTTATATAAATAAACCAGTGACTTGTAAGTAGAATTTAGCCACATCAGAGAACTCAAGACTTATCACAAGTGGAGTTTGTTTCCAAAAAATCCAAAGCATTTTCATTTCTCTTGAGATAATTTTTGCATTGACAAAAACAGGATAGTTCATTACAAACTACAGTATATTACAATGTTCCTGTCATGACAGCGTGGAGAATCAAAGGGTACCCACAGATCCACATGATTAACTAACATGGTCTTTGTGTCTTTGTCTCTAGACATGCTCTGCCTCTGTTCACCTCTCTGCTGAATGTGGTGTGCGCCTATGATCCGGTGGGCTATGGCATCCCGTACAACCACCTTCTCTTCTCTGACTACCGGGAGCAGCTGGTGGAGCAGGCTGTACAGATCCTCATTGTGACGCTGGAGCATGACGGAGGGGTTCCCCACCGCCCCGCCTCTCCATCCAGCATGGAGGAACAAGAGGTCTGACACCAAGAACCGCCACATTGAAATCAATCCGATGACTACGTTGCATTTTTGTTTAATGTCATTCAAATAAATCTCTTTATCTTTGTGCAGTCTACAGGCCCTGAAAACTTGTTTGTGAATTATTTATCAAGGATTCACAGAGAGGAGGTATGCCGATTATCATTTCCGTAAAAATACATAAAGATCCTTCCTGTAAATATGTCCAAAGCTAAAGCATCGGTCTCTCCATTGGCAGGACTTTGACTTTGTATTGAAGGGCCTAGCTCGTCTTCTGACCAACCCTCTGACTCAGACCTACCTACCTAACTCCACCAAAAAGATCCAGTTCCACCAAGAGCTATTGGTGCTTTTCTGGAAGCTTTGTGACTTCAATAAGGTTGGAATCAATAACTAAAATGAACAGTTTCTTTGGGAATAGCATTTTATTCAACAAAATCTCCTTTGTGTTCCCATGACAGAAGTTCCTGTTTTTTGTCCTGAAGAGCAGTGATGTGTTGGATATTCTGGTTCCTATACTCTACTACCTGAATGACGCCAGGGCTGACCAGTGTGAGTGTCATCCCTGTGTTATCCTTGCACCTAACAAACCTCCATATACATTTATTAATTTCTGATTTATCCTTGGCTGCAGCCCGTGTTGGACTGATGCACATTGGTGTGTTCATTTTGCTGCTGCTGAGCGGGGAGAGAAACTTTGGCGTGCGTTTGAATAAGCCCTACTCCGTCCATGTGCCTATGGACATCCCAGTGTTCACAGGGACTCATGCTGATCTGCTTATTGTGGTGAGATGTCTACTACATTACATCACCTGAGATGGTCATGTTCTTTATCTTTATTATCGTATTTATGAATACATGCTCACAGCTGTTGCTGTGTTTGTTTTGTAGGTGTTTCACAAGATTATCACCACAGGACACCAGCGTCTCCAGCCTCTGTTCGACTGCCTTCTCACTATTGTTGTAAATGGTGAGTTTTTTTTGGGTGCCATCTGTCTGGTGATGCACAGATTGTATTTGCAACATCTCTAAAAAGAAAAAGCTAAGAAGAATTTCCCCATTGAGGGATCAATAAAGTTAATCTTCTTCTTCTTCTTCTCATAAGAAACCGATGTTCTTAATTAAATGAAAACGGCTGTTAAAGTTTTCTTTATTGAATTACACACTCGTCTTCTTTACATTTCTTCTTCTTCTGCAGTGTCTCCCTACTTGAAGAGTCTGTCCATGGTGGCAGCCAATAAACTGCTCCACCTGCTGGAGGCCTTCTCCACCAGCTGGTTCCTGTTCTCTGCAGCGCAAAACCATCACCTTGTATTCTTCCTTCTCGAGGCGTTTAACAATATTATCCAGTACCAGTTTGACGGTAAGAGAAATCTGACAAATAACAGAAGTCTGTGCCTCAGTGGATTTGAAAAGCTTTGTTTTCTTTGTGGTTATCAAGATCAAAGTATTAGAAGCATCACCATACAGTTAATCCCTCTTTCTCTCACCTCTAGGGAACTGCAACCTGGTGTACGCCATCATCCGCAAACGTAACGTGTTCCACCAGTTGGCCAACCTGCCTTCTGATCCTGCTTCCATCCAGAAGGCTTTGCAGAGGAAGAGGAAGTCTCCAGATGTCATTTCCCGCACCAGTTCCCAGGAGACTGTATCCATGGAAGGCTCTCACCCTGCTGTGCCGGCAGAGCCTGGTACACTGAAGACCAGTCTGGTAGCTATTCCAGGTAATGACTTGGTTATGTGGATGTTACGGATTGAATGTTAAACTAGTCCACTGGTCACCTGACTGTACTTTTCCCATTTTATAAAATGTCTACAATCTCGTGATTGTGGGGAAGATAGAACTACGATTGTCTACGAGGACTGACTTATTAGAGGGACTTCTAAGAGTATATAATAAGAGATCCAGTGGGTCAGTGTGTGTAGAATTGACTAAGAATTACAGTGTCCACATTCATTGTAAAGAAGAAACATGTTACCCAGTGCAGCAGCGTGGCTCACTGATGTGTTTTAATAGTTTAAGGGCAAAAACTGAACTCCATTGGACACAGAGGAATAAAATATATCAGGCTTTGGATACACAAACAATAGTTTTAAGTAGGACAAAATCATTCTTGGTTTTAGATTTGTTGACAATAAAGAAAATATAAAACATCAGCACACTTAAGATATGGTTGGTTTCCTGCAGGGATCGATAAACTGACTGAGAAGTCTCAGGTGTCCGAGGATGGCACCATGGTGTCAGTTCCAAAGACAGACTCCCCACATACAGTCCACTCAGACCAAAGTGCTGTTGCTGGGACCAGTGACACAGAGTCAAACTCAGGCCGAGACAATGAAGTAAGTGTGTGTGTGTGTGTGTGTGTGTGTGTGTGTGTGTGTGTGTGTGTGTGTGTGCGCGTTGAAAAGTATGTGCATGTAGTAAATCTATTTATTCACATTATCAGGATGTTTTCTACACGGAAGCAGAAATGGAGAGAAGACGTTTGTCAAGTGCGTCTTCGACATCGTTTTGGGCTCCGACACCAGACTGGGTCAGTAGCATCAGTTTTTGATAGGTGTTGGATATACTGTATGACAAAATGTGTAACTAATCTGTAGCTACCTTTTTTGTGCCAGGTTCTGTCCTGGAAGTGTAAACTACCCCTGCAGACGATCATGCGACTCCTACAAGTGCTAGTTCCTCAGGTGGAGAAGATCTGCATTGACAAGTATGTAAAAAAAAAAACTGACATAAACTGAAATTCATTTGAAATGCTAAGGAACTAAAGCATGCTCACTTTTCACTGAAGGGGACTGACAGATGAATCAGAAATCCTTAAGTTTCTCCAGCATGGAACGTTAGTCGGCCTGCTGCCAGTTCCTCACCCCATCCTCATCAGGAAGTATCAGGCCAACGCAGGCACTGCCATGTGGTTTCGCACCTACATGTGGGGTGTCGTCTATTTGCGGTGAGTGAGCCAAAGGGGCTGAGCATTATGCGAACAGTCGTCTTTTCAAACTGACTAAAATCACATCTTATTCTGTTTTTCTAGCAATGTGGACCCTCCCATCTGGTATGACACTGATGTCCGCCTATTTGAGATTCAGAGGATGTAAACAGAAGACTAAAAACGGAACTGTTCAACTCCTCTTTCCTTCAGTATCTGCTGGTTTCCCAGTAAACCTCACTGTGTTTAACTTTCCTCCGTAATCATATTCATATCGCTTATACCACTGTCTTGGGTAGGAGAGTGATTCAGATGAGTGAGGTAGAGATACCTCTCAGGTTAAGGAGGAGAGAATTGAATTATAAATATTGTCCATAAACAACTGTGTTTGTACACTTCTTTAGACCTCAAGACCATAGAATGTCAAAGCACTGAGATCACTGCAGTGTTTCCTGAAGGCTGAGGCTCTTTTCTTGACAGCACTGAAGTGAAAGAGGAGATATTAAACTTTTCAGTCAGACTTGCTATAGAAGATATGGTGCTTTCCAACAGGTTTGTAACATATTGGACGGCACAATATTGATGTTTCACATTATTCGTTGTACTTGCCATGCTTTAAAGTGAACTTGCACTCTTTGAGTTGTCCGTTATGGTTGTAGGTTGTGACAATGTAACTTTACAGGATTTTTGAGACAATACAGATTTTGTTTTTATGTATATGGCCAGGTTTACGTTTTGATCTGACCAGCTATGCTTAAAATGCTTGATGTTGAAAATTGTATTTTCCTTAAATTATCTTTAAAATATATATTGATATGCATCTGTGAATTCTGTGTTGGTCACATTACTTTTGAACAGCGATAAATCAACACATATCATTTAGAGTAACTGCGCAGATTGTGCTTTTTCCATCCACTGTATGCAACTTTACCAAAACAGTGTCTAAAGGAAAAGCTGCCCCTTTACACAATGATCACTAGATGGCACTCATGTCCGTGCAGTTTTGCATGTGTCAATTTTTATATCTCTACCCGAAAGGGTTAGAAAGACAAGCCCCAAGGGTCATGAGATGAACAGGATGCAATCAAAAACCCTTCAATTGTCATTTTGTGACACACTGTGTAGTTTTACACCTTGAGGCCTCTAAAAACTATTCTATTAACTTTAAGAAGGAAAAATTACTCATACATAACCTGATTAAACCCATGAGAAGAGGTCACAAGCAGATATTACTTTGTTTTTTTAAAGGACAATTAGCACAATGTTGTGTGTAACAAGTCATCCCCCCCCCCCTCTGTAATTGCCTGTTCTCAAACTTGCCTATTGCATTAATGGGGTGACCAGGTATTTTGATTTGAACCAATTAAATTTCATGGTCATGGTGTAAATGTATGTAGCTAAATATGAATTTAAATATTAGGTCAGCACATTTAACAGCTAATGGCAATGCATTCTTTAAAGTTAAAATTTATTAACAAGTTCAATTTAAACATTAAATAAAAGACCATTAAATTACTCTTCATGCATATAAATAAGTCCAGTAAATAAATCCATCTAAGACATTAAGTACACCTCAAACAGACTGGCAACAGAGTGCATGCGGTAGAAGATTCCAAAAGGAAGTCCAATATTCACGATGGCAGCCCACATTGTGAAATTGTAGAATTTTATCTCGATGGGATGATCAAACTGGGGACGGGCACCAAAGGCAGGCATGATCCACAGCTGTCGATACAGAATGAGTAAATAAGGAGGATGCATTTCAACAGGACAACTCATTCATCACTTGTTTGTTGCAATTATAGTTAATGAATAAACATTGAAAAAGGGAAAAAAAACAAAAAAACAAAACAACTTACTATGATGTTAGCAAGCAGCAGAAAGGCACAGACTTCCTTCAACACTCTTCTCTTCCAATTTGGCTTATCCGAACTTGAAGTCAGGAAGTAGCTGGACTTATTGCTTTCCATAACAATGCTCATTTCTGTGTGTTCTTGGAAGACACAAGCGTTTGTGTGCAGAGCTGCTTCCTGCATCACGTGGAAGGGCTCCCGATGGAGACCTTCGATGATGAAGTAGTTCTGCAGGCCAAGCTGGACCACCGTCAGCAGAGCCCAGGATAGGTTGAGGGCGTTCAGGTACCCCCTGGCTCCTGTTGCCACCACAGCCACGATAGAGAAATAGCTGATGATGAACTGTCCCAGCGAGGCACCCACCAGCAGACCCACATCCAGGCTGCGGGTGGGATTTTTCTCTGACACGTGCTCCCTGTGGTCCAGCCTGTAGACAATGCAGCCGATCACAGTAGAGAGGGACATCAGGCTCACTATCACTATATTCATGATGAAGTGAATCAGCAAGGCCTTGTTTCTCTTCTCCTCATCCTCTTGTAGAATGTCCACCTCATACAATATGAACGTTACAAGTCCTGCCACCACCAGGAGTATTCCTGTTAATGGTCCCAAACACACATCCTTTGGACGGAACTTCACACTGTGGTGGCTGTGATCCTCTACAAGTCGACCAACATTTTTCCACATAACATAGGTCATAGCCGAAGCAAAGAGGCTATATTCTATGTTGAAGGGGTACAGATAGTAGAAGGCCTCTTTGAAGGTGTCGCACACCGAGTGACTGCATTTACACTTCTTCTCACCACCATAGCTGGCTGATTAGGAAAGACCAGTTTAGAGTTATTTCTCTTAATTAAACTGATTAGAATTGAAAAAAAATACAACCCAAATGATACCTCTGTACATCTTGTGTGAGACGTTGACATTTAGATCAGGAATCTCAGTTTGGTGAACTGATTCCTCCGTCACAGCTGACATCCACACCACCAGGTTAGTTGAAAGCATAAGAGTGAGCCCACACCTGGAAGAGTGAAAACATGAGTGTCCTGCAAGATTAAAGATGAATTTTCAAGTGAATCGAGAAAATAATTTACCGTGTAAAGTTTGTATGTAGCTGCACACAGTCCTTTGCATGAATCCACAGGAAGTAAGTCTAAATACAGACAGGTTTTGTTACATTTCCCAAACTCAATCCAAAGTGCAGCTGAGACTACATGTTCTTGTATAGAGCATAATGTTCTTAAAATGCAACAACCTGGAGCAACAAAAATACAGCTTGCACCACAGGGAAGGCAACTTTAACAGCAGAATCACAGTGAAGGTAGCCCACGTAGGTGGCGATCTTGAAGATGTCCATGAGGAAACTGAGAAGGCCAAACAGCAAAAGTCCAACTGGAATGCAAACATTTAAGCAATTACGCTTTGAAATGACATTTATCCAAAACAAACCCAGAAACTTCTGAGTTCTTACCTCGGAGCCACATAGGCCCCGCATGGCTATCTTTGAACAAGACTCCTTGCTCCTTCCGAGAGGTGACAGCAGCGTAAAACAACATCCACAACATTGTAAGGAGGAGGAGAATGATTAGGAAGATTTGCTTGTGCACAGATGTAATGGCCACACTGTTTAAGGCACTGCCGCTGACCAGAGCGCAGCCCAGGATCAGGAGGTTGATGCAGATGATGCCAGACAGGAGCCATCCACCACCATGGTGGGCCCTCTCCATGACTGCCTCCACATGGTGGACACTCTCCCTGATCGCCTCCACACTGGCGGGATTGGATGGACTGCACAAATTTTGGATGTTTTCCATGTGTGCTGCTGTCTCAATGTTGGATGGATGGCCCTCTACAACATCATTTGGTGTTTTTCTACAAAAAGGACACAAGTCATGAAGGTCTGCCTCTCCCCAGTGTCATCTTTTTGTTTATTCAAATATAGGGTAGAGTGAATAGTTATTAAAAACTGGATGGGACATTTTGTTGTTTGCCTTAATGTGGCAGAGGCCAAATTACCTTATTCTAATGCATCATGTTAACTTGAAATTATTCCATAAGGCACAGGACTTCACTTAAAATAAATGGGAATTCAGTTTTGTTGTAGGCTTGTTTATAGTTTAAAATTGCTTTGTTTCTTTACTTTGTTGCTGTCTATGCAATCCAACAGCTCATAAATTATGTTATGTTTTGATTGACACCATCAAAGAGGCGTTAATTCAACTGTATACACTTTTAGAGGTTGTAGTTTGCAGTGTTGAACTAAACCACATATTGAGATGTCCACTACAACACAACCACCAACTATAACTGTAATATACTTTAAATAAATGAACACCACTGACATTTTCAACAAAAATGTATCATAATCCTCCTCAGTGTAGAATTGTGGCCCATCTGTTGTATTGATTTAGGCAAGTAGACAAGAGCTGTTTCTGACGGTTAAGAGTGAATTTTCAAGTAAGTTTGTTAATATAGCATTTAATATTTATAACCCAAATTCCTTAAAAAAAAAATTGGAGGCTAAGCCCCAGACCTTCTCGGACCCTACAATGCTCTGCAGCGTCTGTAAAGACTAAAAACGAGACTCTTATGGGGCTTCTTAGGAATGAAAATGTGTCACCATATATTTACCTAGAGAAAAGTTTGTTGCAGGTCCGGAACATCTTTTGAGCGACAGTCTTCATGATGTTGCACCGACCAAACTGAAACAGCACGCCACAAAATAGTCAGATACAGGAGGTCTTAGGACGGTTGGGCCCGTCTATAGCGTGTCCAGGATGAAATGCATACGGAAATTTGAGAAAATAAGTGGACCAGTGCCCCTCTGTCTGCAGGTCAGATTGAACAGAAAGCTGACGCATTGCACAAGGTGTGAGAAATAAAGACCAACAGGTGTAATTAATTTCAGCTGATTAGCTATTCTCGTGTGTCGCCTCTCACCCACAGACCTCTTAGAATACGTGTACACTTCCACGTAAATTCCCGTTTGAGCACGCATTTTATTGTTAATCTATATAAACAACATAGTTTTATGGATTAGCATGAAACCCTGACAACACTGCGTCAGGGAAAATTCAGGTTCAATGAGGGCCTGTGTGTGTATCTGTTACAGTCTGGCAGATCACCTGTTTCAAACAGGATTACTGCTGTATTTAGAATGAAACCATGGCCCTGGTGACGCAATGAAAAAATCCAATACAAAAAATGCAATACATAAAAAATGCCCTGGTGACTTGGCATAATCCAATACATAACAAATGCAGCAAAGTAGTTTACTTCCTCAATAAAGTGAAATGTTGGAGAGCAAAAAAAGTAGTAAAGTCATAATCTTGACTGAGTTTTGAAGTTGTTAAATTTCATATTTATTTTAATCAGTAACTTAACTGGATTTCATATTCATCTATAGGCACCTGTCACTGTACAAAACATTTAACTGTTAGTTCAGAGGTCTTTTTTCAGACCGATGGATAGAACAAACATATTTTATACAACTGTGTTGCATAGTACTGGGCCTAAAATAAGTGTAGAGCAGCTTATAGTGCTGGCTCACACGATTGCAAGAGGATTCATAGTTAACCTAGCACATATGATGTGTAAATTGTTGTTAATATTATTAATTATTACGAATAGGCAGATGTATCTAATAATATGTTGGATTCATCTTAATGTGTATTTTCATACATATTTTAATTAAAGACCCCCTAGGGATCCCAAACCTCCTGTTGAAGACCCAGTTTAACAGCATTCCTGATGTGTTGTTATATATAACAGATCACAGTGAAAACCTCAGCAAAGTTTTCCACGCGGACTCTAAAGGACCTGGGAGAGATGTCTCTGCAAATTTCAAGAATGAGTGAATATCTGATTATTTATTTCAAATTTGTCATTTAATTTACAGTACTTTCAGTCATTTTGTCATTTCTGTTAATTTAGCTATGACTAGAAAAGATAAGAGAAGAGGAAAAAGACCACATCTGGATAACCACTCAACTCCTGAAAATTCATTGAATTGTTCATAAGTGTTCAAGATATTCTGATGGTAGACAAAGTAAAAAAAGAGGAAAAAATAAAATGATTTTGAGCAGGTCTGTTATTGCAGAAAATGTCAATCTTTTACAGGTCACCTGCTTGAGCAGGTTGACATCGTTCAGAGCTCATGAACTTTACTGGTCAGCTGTGTGCACTCAGGTGTTAGTCACAAGGCTGGAAACAAAGGTCAGCTCATGTTCTTCCAGTCTGTCACAAATATTCAAGATGCTGAAAACACCAGACGTGCTCCTTCTCTTCTGTCTTGTCGGGACAGCGGATGCCCTGTACAAACAGTGGATTCCTGACACCAACTACGAGAATAAGACCAACTGGGACAAAGGAGAGGTTCCCTGTGGTAATGACATAGTTGAGTTTTTAGCCCAGAGAAAAGTGTCTGTGTTTGTGAAGGCCACACATGCCGTGCAGGAGATGAGGCTACCAGTTCATGGAGAGTTCATCCTGAATTCTGGAGCTGGATTTTATGTCGTGAGTGGACAAGAAGAAGGCTGCGGGCCAGGTGTAACGACCCAGTTCAAAGATTCAGAATCTCTTCAGTGGTTTAACCCTGCTCTGTGGCAGGCAGCTGCAACTAAGGATGACCTGCAGCGTGGACACTTCTTATTCTCAGTCCATGAGGAGAGTGTCCCTTGCAAATATGATGATGTAGTTTTTAAAGCCAGCTCCTCTTTCAGGGTGGACACCAGCTCCAGTCAGTCTAGCATTTCTGTCAAATCTGTGTCTGTGCTGGGAAAGACGTTTGATAGCAAATCTAAGTTCTCCGAGTATCTCAGCTCGCACTCAGGACGACTGCAGTTTCACGGATCCTCCGCTGTCACTGTTGGAGACCCGGGCTGTGGGGATCCTTCTGGCTGTGACTGTGGAAACTCTGTAAATCACCAGCAGATCTGTGGCACTGTAACATGTACCTCTCTGAGTTGTAAGAAGCCTCTTCTACCTGTTGGACACTGTTGTAATGTTTGTGGTGCCATCGTCACCATCTATTATACGGCTGAATTCAATCTGCAGACTTACAGGGAACGAGTCCAACACCTCTTTCTTTCCCTGTCGAAATACAAGTCCATTCAGCTGGGCATGTCTAAAGTCTTCAAGACACAGCGGTTGATGGGGATCATCCCTTTTGGTACCTCACCTGAGATCCAGGTAGTTATCCTGGATGGAGACAAGGGAACCAAATCAGCAGCTCTGGCCAAGGACATTCTGAAAGATGTCCACTCTCATGGCTCTAATCTGGGGATAACTGGGGCTGAATTTCAAGCATCCTCTGGTGGCAACACTGAAGGCAGTGCTGGTATGGTGGTTGGTGTTGTGTTTGGAGTTTTAATTATGATCACACTCATTGTCTTGGTGGTCGTCCTGACGCGTAAGGGTGTCGTTAAAATGCCATCATTGCCTTCGCTGCCGTCTTTGAGCATCTTTAAGAGAAACAGTGACGATGAAGACCTTAATGGGGCTCTTGATCACGGCTTTGATAATCCCATGTTTGACAGACCTAACATGCTGCCTGATATTCCTGGTCTGTATGGGACAGAAAATTCAATTTCTTTGACCCAAACAGGCGTGCACTTTGTAAATCCAGTTTATGACGAGAATGAAACTGATTTCACTGCCTAAAGTTGACTGCTGTGAACTTTGGGTACGTTAATGATTTCCAATGTACTTCTGTATTAAACTGATGATTTTACAGACCTTTCATGAACTGTAAATCCTCTTATAACTTTATAATAATTTACCAATGTAGCTACACTTGTAAAAAATGCTGACGCTTTTAAAAGCCAAATGGACCTGCAAGACAAATAAAAGAATTGCTGGCAGACATTTGTGTAGTTTTTTCCTCATTCATATCACATTCAAGAGCAATAAAGTTGCAATAAAGCTTCAGTAAATTCCTAACACACCTATTGCTGCATAGGTTTCTTATGTTAATGCTACACAGTTGCCACTAGATGGTAGTAAATTTAACCTTCAATGACATGTATGTAAGAAATTCCTCCATAGGTACCATAACTTTATGTACCTTGTTATATAACCTCAATAAACATTTATAATTCACTAGTTGTCTTTAATAAGCTTGCAGTGAAGACAGATTTGTGAGTAAAACATGGGAAGAGGCATCATTTTGCATCAACCAGAGAAACTATATTGTCTTTCTTTGACAGCCAAGCTGTAACATACAAGGGCTCTATGAAATTACCTGTGTACTTGTGGAGCAGCTTCATAGCATCAGTTACATCATAGAACGACACAGAGCCCCTCTGAAAGTCAACATATAAGCCAACTCTTGTGATATGAGTGACTTCCAAAGGCACCTCAACACCAGCATGCCAAGCAAAGAAACCTCGGCTGTTCCTTCCCACGCACCAGGAAAAGTCGTTCCCAGTGATGCAGCTGGTGCTCTGCTCCCCCTTACGATCGATACTCTTGTACGTGACTCCTACATGTGCACCTTCCCCACTCAACTCTGCCTCAATGTAGTGCCTCCCCTGGTAAAGGCTCTCCAAAGTCACTGCCTGACGCCAATATTCGAAGCGATCAGGATGGTCTGGGTAGCTGTGCTGCCAGGGGCTGGTGTTGGTCAGCTTTCTATTATCCTCCTTCACGCGTAGGAAATTATGGGTGGTGTCTGGGTCAAAGGTCAAACTCCTTGTGTCTATAAAAAAGGATATAAAGTATAATTTGTGAATAAATGAGTAGGTACAATTTGGCAAACAGAAGATAGAACACAATATATTGAAAAGTGTAGTTACATTTCAAAAAGTCCTCTCGTGTCTCAGGATCAGGTTGGGATGAAGGTGGAGATTCTGGCATTGGGGATTTACCACCTAGTTAAAAATTTTGCAGAGATTATTCTGTATTTTTGTAAGAACCTTAAATTTCAACATTATCCTGAATATAATAGAGAAGTTTAAAATTTGGAGTAGAGCCAAATAAGATAATAACAAGACTAACAACAGCCATGCTATCAGATAAACACTGGTGCTAACATACTCACAATGACAATGTTAACATGCTGATGATAATCGGGTATGATATTTATGTTTACCATCTTAGTTTAGCATGTCAGGATGCTAACATTTGCTAATAAGGACAAAACACAAAGTACAGCTGTGGCTGGGATTGGCTGGGACACAAATTTGAACCTCATGGTGACACTAGAAGAAAAGTCAATAGAACACATTGTCTGGGAGCCATGAATGTCTGTACAAATGTTGTGGCAATTAAGCAAATAGATGTTGAGATATTTCACGGCATACGTGAAAAAAATGAGAAAAAATTTGGAGAGTCCAAGTCATTGGGATTCATCATTTGGGTACCATGAATGCCTGTACAATTTCATGGCAATCTATCTAGAAGTTGAAATATTACAAATATTTTCTCCACGAGGAGCCAGAAGATGTCTGGCAAAGTGTACAATATGATATACACTCACCACTTTTACAAATCAAGTTCAGTTTTTCCCTGTAGGAGGAGAGGATCAGGTCACACAGCTCCTGTGTAGCATCAGTCACTACTTTGACATAAGAGGTTAGATGGTCCATGCGGTTGATATATGCAGTAGGCAGACATACATCTGACACGCCTTGCTTCCACTCTGAGTACTCCTGCAACAAGCAAAACAAAAGTAATGCATGCAGATAATGTGCTCCTTTTCTCTGATCCAGAACTTTTCTCTGTGAAATTGCTGAAATGCCTTAATGCATGCATAACCCGCTCTGTGTGCACTATCAACACACCGGCAACCAAAATAAACTCTAAGTCTCAGAGGACATCCTGTGCTAATCCCAGATCATATATAACATCAGACCGAAATGTGTTCACTTCTCCTTAGTCATTTCTCTACTTATTTGTCATTATCTTAGATTTCTTGTACCTGCAGGAAGTCAACATCAGACTTTCTCCTGGACAGTTTGTTCATTCGAGCCAAAGTTTTCATCAGCTCTGCTCTTCTCTGCTCCAGATGTGCCTGGATTCCCTCTGCCTGTCTGAGGGCCTGTCTTTGCTCTCCCTCCAGCACCTCCACTGCCCCTTTTCTGGCCTCTTCTACAGTTGTGTGCAGCCTGGCAAACTGCTGTTCAACAATAACACAAACCTCCTGCACTGAAGACTGAAGAAAGAGAAAAAATGAAGGAGTAATGAAATCAGAAAAACATGTTTAAACCAGACTGTTGTGCATTAAATGTATGCACAAAAAAATGTTATGGTTTAATATTTGCCTATGTAACACACCTTAATCAAATCGTTGTTGCTCTGTAGTTTTCCAATTGCTTTCTCAGTTTCTGATGCACTCTGACTGATCTCTTCTTGCTTCTTCTGCAGCTCTACCTACAAACAATAATCACAAATACAACTACAACAGATGCTGCATCAAGTTTGCAAAGATGAAAAGCCATTTGCCCTTTTAAAATGATAAAGAGGAAATAGAACAGTACTGTACTGTTATGCCAAGACCTCAATCTGTGTGCGTGCCTCCCCCACAGATGCAGTCGTGTGCCCTTCATGCTCCTGGTTCTCACAGTCCAGACACACACAGCAGCCTTCGGTCAGACAGAAGCGTTCGAGAGGAAGCTGATGAACCTCACAGGTCCGACAGTCGATGTCATGGAGGGGATTGACCAGACGGTGGTTTTGAAATTTGACATTCTCCAGATGGGGTCTGAGATGGGCCTCGCAGTAAGAAACCAGGCAGGTCAGGCAGGATTTTAGGGCCTTGCTGGGGCTGTCTATGCAGGAGTCACATAACACATCTTGAGGCAGCAACGTGTTGGACATCTCAGTGGAAAAATCTCTTGCTTCCTCCTTTACGTCTGTGTTCTGTTGACTCTCCTCCAAATTCTCCTCATTGTTACAGCTGAGAGTTGACATGTTTGAGAGTGCTCCTATTGTCACCCTAAACCTGATTTGGTTGAGCTTGAGGCAGTCACAAACCCTACTCTGTACCTACGGCTGCTCTTTTCTGCCTTTCCCAAGACCCTCAGAGTGCATACGGGAAGAATTGAAAACCACGCCTAAAATATTTTGCACTCAGCCTGCTGAAGAATTCTCATTTAAAAGCTCCCTCCCTCCCTCCCCTGTTTTACCCTTCTCTTTGCTCTATATCCAACCACGCTAAGCTTAAAACACAGCAGATTACAAGAGAGGAAATGACGACTGTATAAAGACCAAACAAGGGAGGGCAATAAACATCCCCCTTTTCATTGTTCAAGTTAATGACCTGGCTTGTTTACTGATTTTATAATCTCCAGAAAAGTTTTTTTTAATGGTTAAATCGAAACAGTGTCTGGATACTGTCACCAATAAGGGAAATGAACTACATACATCAGTAAAGTCTGTGTATAGTATCATCAGTATAGCATGTGGACCCATGTGAGACAGTCTGACTGTTTCCGTCTGATTACAATGTTATGTAAGATACAAGAAGCGTACAATGGCATTTATCTAGAGTACAACTTCCTGACTTCATGTCATGCAGTACACAGGAAAGAATGATGCTTTTGTCAGCATGTCAGCACCATATGAGGATTATTGCAATGGCTGGAGATGGCAAAACAAGTATTTTCTGCTCTCTGTGTCTTTCTTGCACAGACACATCACACACCAAACATTCGACAGAAATTATGTCTTTGTAAACACGTAATGACAGAGACAGGATGTTCATTGATCTGTAAAAACTGTATCGTAAAACATGACTACATGCAAAAGGTGCATTTTAGTGGCACTTTGCATAAGTAAGAAGTCACACACACCTACAAACACACACACACACACATTTTATTTCATATTTAATTGTTCAATCATGGTCTGAATGTTGTTTCAATCTCTACACAGCTTTACGTGTATATGATCGTAGTGAAAATTACTAAATATGATTTTAATTTGAGTTTTTGCCACAGTAGGCCACAATTTAAAACCAACCATCTTCCCCTCCTCCTTCCTAGTGTGAAGAATAAACTATAGTGGCCATAAAAAACACAAAAGACCCTATCTGGACCCAGTGATTAGTTTGTCCATTCTGGGCTACTGTAAAAACATGGTGGATTCTGTGGAAGAGGAGCAGTTGCATCTGTAGATATAAAAGGCTCATTTTAAAGTAACTAAGGTAACTTATTTTCAAGTGATTATACACTAATGAAAACCTAGCTACAGATCTAGTCCTTTTCTGTCATAGTCTGTACTGAACCACCAGAATCAGCCCTAAAAATTGTGAAATTGTAGAATGCAAACTTCTTTTAATGTCATTACACCCCCCCTTAAATTCCCAGAAATATGACAGAGGACATGACCTCCTTGATGTTAGCTATTGCCCAGCTTTATAAAAGCACAATTACAATATACTCTGCAGATCTTCAACTTGAGCCACTCTGCAGATGAAATATAACAAGTAAGGAGAGTAAAGTGCATACATCATGTGATACATCAGTTAAGTAATTTACATTAGCATTAAAAACATTAGTATTTTTATTTAAAATCCACCTAAAATGTGACAAAATTGAGTTGGTAAACATAAATATGCTCATGTGCAGATGTACATTATTAAAAAAAAAATACTACCAAAGACAGTTGGAAGACATATTGTCAAGACTGACATGAGTGATATATAAAGGTGCATAAATCTCCTAGTGTATGCATGCAGCATATAGATGCAGCAAAATATAGACCTACAACAAATTATATTGCGTATTATAAAATTTAAAGATACTGTGCGTTCACATAGTTTACAATACTACAGTATTCAGAACAGTAATCTCAATGAACAATTGGCCTGCAGTGAGCCATACTTGGACTGACATGGCTGTATGTAAACATATACAGAGATGAAATATGATATAAGAAAACAGTCTGGGTTAAAAATTGAAAGAGCTAATAATTAAGTTACAATGAAGTTAAGGTATTTATGACAAAAGACACTTTTAAGCAAATGCACAGGCACAAGCGATGCAGGCACATGAGGTGATAGGATTTACCCCACAGGGGCAAACACGTTCAGGGGACACAGACCCCATAATCAACTCTCAGTTAACTATGCCACATAGCATGCAATGATGCTGAACAGCACTGCACTCTAATGACTGTTTGTTAAACCATGCAATGCAGGGAGACTCCGTCCAACCAACGTGCAGAAATATTTTCAGTGGTCCCCCCAGACTAACAAGACACCGTAAAATAATCCTGTTGAGATTCATTTACAGATATGAATCTTCTTGCTCCACATATTCATCTTGGCAGCGTCCTTTCTGCTTTGTTACCACTGAGGTAAACTGAGAGGTAATTTCCGGGTCCACAGGTGACTTTCACTCCACAATGCGCCTCTGACCTTTAAGCTGGATGAGCACACCAGGAAGAACATCTACAATAACTTCTATCATCTGCAGAACAATATGAAGACAAGGGAAGACACTGTGTTTGTAACCCAAGATGACCTAACAAACACTATACCCATATACTTCCTTAATATGCTGTATAACTAAAAATCTCACTCACAGTTCTGTGTCCTCAATGCAGTCTGGGTCCTCTATGGTCTCCAGCCTTGTCTTACAGGCATCTAGAATCTTTTTCCTTGGTCCTAAGGGTATATGGATACTCTTAAGGTCATTGTCAGAGCACAGCAACAGTGCTTCAAGGTCAATCTTCTCCCTCTTGAAGATGGAGAAAAACTCGCTCATGCTCTGTGTGGCAAGGAAGACCTCCAGAGGGCTCGAGTCAGGCTCATCATCATCGTCCAGCCCTAATTCGATTTCTTCCCAGGGCACCTCTACCACGTTCCTCTCCTGCAGACTGTGTGCACTGCCAATGCTGTCTTCATCTAGACTTGGATATTGCTGCAGCCGGCTGCGTAGACGCACATTATTACCTGACACACTGGCCTCGTCCCGACTGCCAAGGTCAAACATCCCCCCACTCACATAGTTCCTCCTAAACACCATGGTGCCCAGACCGGGCCGGTTGAACAGGGAATCATGTCCCGAGTCAGTGCTGATCTCAGAATAGTCCACATCGGGCCCGTGGAGGTCCGGCTCACTCATGGCACGGGAAATGGCATCGTAATTGTCTCTGGGGAACATGTCACGAATATTGCGGCGGCCACGGTCCTTTGGGTTGACATAAGTCCCCTGTTTGACAAACATGACATCGTTGCCCAGCTGGAGGCCAGACAGGGAGCGGACACTCTTCCTCCCATCCTCGTAGATTTTAAAAGTCCCATCTACTTGTTTCCTCTTCTCCAGCTTCTTCTGAATCTTCGTCTTCCCTCGGTTTGTGGCATGGAGAGTAGCCTAAAAAGGCATGAATAATAGGGCAATTAGGCACAATTGCAATTCAAAGGTTTAGATTATTCAGACATTACTAGTGACCAATTTTCAAAACTTTGAGATAGTAAATATATATGAGATAGTTTTAATATTTTTCACATAGAAACTAGTTTCAGTTCTTGTTAATTTGCTGTAAAATGTTTGGGATAGCAGTATTGGTTGATCAGTTGGTCAACCACTTGGTCCAGACTAAAATATGAACAACTGGTTGATGGTTTGCCATGAAATTTGGTACAGACACTCATGATGTCCAGAAGATGAACCTTACTGACTTTGGTGAATTGTGACTTTCCATCGAGTGCCAGCATGAGGTTGAGATTCTCATTTTTTAGTGACAAGTATTGGATGGATTGCAATTAAATGTTATATAGACATTCAATGAAACATTCACACTTCCAAACCAACCTTTCAGAACAGACAAATAAAAACTTACTAACCTGAGAATATGGCACACTGACGGTGGCTGCATTAAAGTTGCGCAGTTTGTGGCTAATAGAGCTGCTGGTGTAGCTGGAAAAGCTCATGACGTCTGACGCAGAAGCCTCGGAAGCCTCTTTATGAAACTTCCGCTCCATGCGTTTGTGGTGTTTCTTTTGCATCTTTACACACTGTTTGATTCGCCGCTCAGCATCCCGAAACGCTCTGTCCTTTAGCTTGTTGACCAGCTTGGTGTTGAGGGCTGTCTGCTTGGCAGCAATGGAATCCAGGTAGCGGACGCAATCCATGTGATTCTTTGTGGCAGCCATGTCCAACGGGGTGTGATAGTCGTTGTCCAGACACCATATGTTGGCACCAAAAGACACCAGGAAGAAAAGACAGTTGTGGTGACCATTGGCAGCTGCCAGGTGGAGCGGCGTGTTCCCCCATATGTCACACTTGTCAGGGTTTCCTCTGTGGGGAATAAGAAATATTTTAAATAAAACCTTCTGACTTAGAAATCTTGTTACAGATTTACTAAACAAATATATTTCATTTCTTGTTCAGACTCTTAGAAAGGTTACGGATACAGGTTGCCATATTGTGCTTCTGTTTAGATGACTCACTTATGAATAAGCCGGTGATATTTTCATTATGTTTTCAGCACTGACCCGTCATCCGTGGGTTGCTAATGAGACCTTATTTAATAATTTACAGTCTAAACAACACATTGCTCTTTCAGAAATCCAACCACAGATCTTCTATAGGCAATAGATATTTTTGTTTTGTAAAGGCTATGACTAATTTAGATAGGAGGGTTTCGTTAAAATGATCCATCAATTGGAATTTACTGTCATGCAGGGCCCATAACTAAAAACACAAACAACATTTACCCTTGGCTGACAGACCACGACCTTAGGGTTACCTCTACGTGTGCTGCACTGTTGCTGCTGGTTTGTAATATGACTACAGGCTTGCCAGCACCACTGCTACACTACCTGTATCCAGTTTCAGGGGAGGCCAAATAGGTAGCACCTGACTCAAAAAGCACCACTGTACATGACTGGTGATGTCACACTAAATTCCTGAAGTCAAAACATATGGTATTAGAGCTGATTGGAGGATGTGGAGGACAGATGTGTGTGGAACTATCTTACTTTTCTTTCCCATCATAAGCCTCATATGCATATCTATGAAAACAAAAATTTAGTTCAAACTAGTATTCGATTAAGCATTTTGCTGATTATCGATGCTGTTAAAAGGAAAACAAGGTTTATTCATGGCAGAGAGCTTGTTTGCACTACAACTAAATATTGTAATACAGTTTCAACGTAAAATTCCTGCATTCATATTCTCAATTTTAGAGTCCTCTGGTTGGTGTCACATCCCCTTAATTTACATGTTTAACCAGCTGTCGTGTGTCTTGTCCCCGTCTTCCAGTGTAGCCACATACAGGCTGCTGAATATTTGATACGATGGACATGAAGCCGCCATCGAAGTGCAAATGTATTATTGATGCACTGCGTTGTAAGGTTTTTCACAGGGAACGTGTGTTGCATCTGCCCGACCTAAACTGGGCAGCAATTAGCAAAGTCACACTCTGATTTCAGCCCCCTGGGTCTTTTTTGTCTTGACAGGATTGCGTTTTAACGGTCAGAAAGAAAAGAGCAGCTTTAGGATCAAGGGTTCACCCAATGTAGGTTCTTCAGCATGATGGAGAGTACGTGGCAAACCAGACCAGAAAGCAACAATAAAACAATGAAATGACACTGTTAATGTTACACTTGAACATGAAAAGCTATAAATTGCCGTCAAAGGATAGCAATTAGGCGCGTTCTGTTTTTAGTTTAAGATGAAATATTTATCACCTTCAGATTATACAATATGTTTGCTGTAGGTAGAGAATATCCAACATGATAGCTTTATGTGTCATAATTTATGTCTGTCCTAGTAAAATGCTGACTGCAGCGGTGATAGGTCTGCCCACTCATCCCTTCTGTTCTTTATCACATTATGGGCTGTTTTCATCCTCACTTCTTATGACAGCTTGATGTTACTGCAGGCCACCTAGTGCAATATACTTGCCAGATATAGCACTGCATGGCATATTTCCCATGAAGCAGTATTAAACTTCTCTTTGTTACCCAGGTCTCACGAGTTTGGTGCCTCTGTTAAACATTATGGCATCTGTTAATGTTTAATTTTAGTATCTCATGTCAATCAGGACTTTTCTGCTATCAATAGAGGAATACTATGTCCTTGGCATCTGAAAACCTCTACAGCCTTGTTTACTGTTATTCCGTGGGAAATACTGAGTTTAGCATCATCACGTAGGACTGATATCCTGCCTTGTAATTGTTGCCTTTGCTTTTTAAGAAAAGTAAGACGAAAAGATTAGACTAAAAGACTGTAAGACTAAATCTCCTTCACATTTCCTCAGTTCTGAATTAGATTAAACACACTAATGATGCTAGCTTGCTTTCACAGTAACTCTCTCACAAACTTTATTCAATTAAGCTCATTCATAATGGGCCTATTTTTCTGTGTGACAAGCAAACCAGGTCAGCTGGAAAACATGAGGAATGGGCTGCTTTTGTCCTTGAAATACCAATCCCATTTGCTCACTTTCTTGAAGTGAGGCCAGCTTTTACACCATAAAGCAGCCTCCTAAAATTATGTTAGCTATCGTTAATTTGATAAATCATTTTCCTTTATGTCCCATATATAGGTGATTATAGGACAGATGCCCTATCTACTGCTATGACATAGTGGTAATAATTATAGTATGTGATGGTCATCAATTTGCAAAGTTATGAAAATATTTGGTAAGCTTTAAAGCTATAATTGTATATTGTGTCATTTTAACATGTAATATCTAAAATATATGGTGCAAATAAAAAACCTAAGTGCAGGCCTGCTATCATCATGTAGGTTTATTTTCTGCAGAAATATTTTATATTTATTCTAAATAGCACTAAATAGTTACCATACAGGCTATTTGGTTTTAAAGTGCTCTTCCTAGCCAGGAGCAAAGCCTAGTATGTCAGGGCAGGTCCTCTCCCCTGGGTCTCTTAAATACTCAGATAGGCTGCTGCACCCAGCCTGTAGTGATCCACATTGTTAGAAGTGTATTGTTACTTTAGTAGCTTGACTTTAAGTGGTTTAACAACAAGTGATTCCAGTATCATTTTCTTTTATTTTGTTCTTTGGCAGTCTGGTGATTGTTTGCCTTATTGTGCCTAATCTGACACTGAAATTGTTTGAAATAACACGAGAAATTGTACAAAAGTTCACTTTAGCTCTCGAGGTTATTCTATTACCTAATATGACTGAGGATGGATATATTAGAGAGAATTTTATGGCCGTGTACAATATTGCGCACACGTCCTAATAAATCATGTTTTCTACCCACCCCCTCGCCACGATCAGCCGCAGAGCCTCCAGGTTGCCGTGATAAGCAGCCCATAACGTCGGTGTCATGCCATCCTCATCCGGCGCGTTGAGATCCTTCCTAGTCGCCTCCTTAAGCAGGTCCAGGTAGCCGTCCCGGGCCGCCTTGTGGTACCTGTCATTCATGGTGCAGAATTAATCCACCCTGCTCGACTCCATTCCGTTTCATCAACACCACCATCATCATCGTCGTCAAGCGGCGATGAAGCGAGAGCAAGAGCGGCTTCAGTGCCAGTTTGTCCCGCTGTTCCCGCAAAGCCAGCCGCTCCTGATCAGTAGAGCTGGAGCTGAGCGCCTCGGTGGTTACCAAGGACGCCACGATGCGCACCGAGTGGGTAACAGTGCTCCCGGTGGCAGAGGTGGTCCAACACAGACCGGGGACCCTCCAAACAACAAATCTCTTTAAAATATGCACACTCTAAGTTCGGGGTACCGCCCAACTGAATGTTACCGAACTGATCAGGTACTTTAATAAATCCCTATTCATACAGCCTAACACTGGGGTTTCAGGGGTGTGTTGATTTGAATTTGCATTACCTGATTTGTGTCTGGGGCTCTCAGTAATCACTTTATCCGTTGGTATGCTGATGTACTCTCAGTTGCTCCCTTTATCAGGCACCTACAATGCCTAAAAATAATGCAGTCTAATCCAGGGCTGCAATCAATCCTCATAAAGTTGAATAAACATCTCTCTGAGGCAGCCTGAAAAAACGTTGAACATTATGACCTTCATGAAGTCAGGATTTATTGCAGGACTGATGTATTAGACTGATTTAGCTTTAGATAGCTGTACCTACCACAATAAAAGGCGAAAAGTGTAGTTTATTATCTCATTTTTATGGCTGCAGGCACTAAAACAGACCAATTACAAAACTTGTAATTCCACTGATAATCACTTTCCACTGACAAGCAAAGGTATTTTGGTCAATGCAAACTTTAATGGCCAAAAAAAATAGTTAGGTTGACTAGAAATCTTTACATTTTATGTTATTACAACTTTTCTTTATTTTTTCAAACTCACGAAAACATCCACTGAACCTAAGTCATATAAGCTTGTACAAAGCAGAAATGGTGACATTTGAGAAAAGCATTCCTGCAGATGTTTTCTTGTGATTGCCACATAGGGAAGAAGTCACTCTGGTGTCATTGTTTTTCCACCATCTTTTGAATAGACCATTGTTCAGTAAGTCCCCAATACTGGAGTGCAGACAAAGGATTTCATAAGTACCGTTGATATTGTTTTGATATAAAAGTACCTCTGCTCTTATCCCCTTCCCGATAAAAAAGGGTATAAATTAAATAAGTTGCACCACAGACTAAAGTTCTCAGACACACTACCCAATTGAAGCTTCCATAACAATAGACACAGGTGGCTAGGCTTTTCATGTATTACACCTCGGGCACTTTGCAGAGGCAAGATAGACTCGCCAATGAGCCATGAATAAACACTAAAGAACTGAAAGTATTCCCTTCGAGCATGGAACCAAAAAGATGACAAGTAATGCTACGCCTATTTAGAGTATTTAGATGCTGTTTAGTTTGTGAGGCGTAGCTGCATGTGGTCAGCTGCAGCAAAAAAGGGGATCAGACTAAACAAGACAAAGACAACACAGCCTCTGAGGTATTTAAAAATGCAAAAATATCATGAAAAAAATGGTTTGGATAATCAATTACATGCATAGTTGTTGTTTTGTATTAACTTAAATGTTTATCTTGTGCATGCTGTTAAAAGTTTTGCAACAAATGCCAGGACATAAAATTCTATTGTATTATATCTAAAAAAAAAAAATTGCTGTTGATCAAAAAAGGAACCGGTTTCTTGTATTTTGGAATAAGTGATAAAAAGTTTTTCCTGGAAACATCTTTTGAACTTTACATTAATATTTTGTGCAAAACACCCTGTGTTTGGTAATAATATGGTGTTGTTCATAACAGATTTATTGACATTTATGACTCTTTGTACAGTAAACCACCGTGTTTTTGACAGCGTATAAAAACCACGACGGCTCAGACTGCCTCTCAGATTCACACTACATCAGGTAGGCTTACAGGTATCCTGAAACCTTTTCTTAATTTTTATAAGCTTGCTGCTTTGTTTGTCTTGTTGTCACAAGAGCTCGATTTTTGTAATCCACAAGAGCTTTTTCACCTGTCCTGGAACCATTACTGATTTTATCAGGGATGGAGAAGGATAGTGTAGATGACTTCTGTCATGAAAATAGCACAACTAATTCATGGAGACATGTTTGCAGATTCTTACTCAATACAGGAGGAAATTAAATCCCAGTTGTTTATTTGAAGCTGCTCTTTTGTGTAGCACCAACAGGGCAACAATTATGATGATTGTGTGCCCTTGGAAAGGTTTCACTGAGGCGGGATTTATCTTCAAAGGGAGCCAATGAGTGGGTGTAGCTGTTAAACCTGTAATGTCTCATATGAAACCAGATGCAGCAAACAACTCATTTGGGAATAGATGTGAAAGAGAGGAACCATGTGTCTGAACTCTGGCTATCCTTGCAATTGTTTGACTGATGGCATTCCATGTGAACCATGTAGGATGACGGCCAAAGACAGGGAGACGGAACAGGCCCACCTGTCCAACAACACTGGTGCAGCGGGTCAAGCGGGGAGCCCATGTGAACCCGACCTGAACATCCCTTCAAGCGGGGCTGTGAAGGAACGGGGTCGAAACTGGGGGTGGATGCTGTCTGGGATAATTTGTGTCAACATTTTGATCCTCGGTTGTGCCCTGGTCAGCGGCAGCGCCTACAAAAATGTGAACATCACCACCCCTGACCTGCAGATTTTCCTCATCATCCTCCTCCTACTCACCTGCATCTGGATGATTTATTATGCCTTCTACACGGCCAGGCAAGAGAATGCTGTTGTTTACAAGGATGGCCATGCTGGACCTATATGGCTCAGGGGTGAGGCGTTTTGTACTTGCTTTAGAGTTGTTTTTTCTATATATACAGAACAGTTTTGAGTAGTTGTGATTTTTTCCCCCTCTTCTAAATGTTCTTATTCCTTCAGGAGGACTTGTGCTATTTGGACTCCTCAGTATTATCATGGACATTTTCAAGATAGCCAGCTATGTGGGCTACCTCCACTGTGATTCTGCTGTAAAGGTTGCATTTCCTGTGGTGCAGTTGGTTTTCATACTTGTGCAGGTAAAAATGTGCAAAAATGCAGATTACAAAGACTTACAAAGAAATGTACTCAAGTCTTTATCATTGCACAATGTAAATAAAATTGTGCAATCAATTTACAGACGTACTTTTTGTGGATCCACGCCAAGGACTGCGTGCAGATACATAAGAACATTACACGGTAGGTGACTGATGGATTTTTTTTATCTATTCTTTCATCACTTACTGTCTTTGTAAGCATGCCATCCCCGAGGGTATCTATTGTGATATGTAAAAATTAACCCTTCTCCTTCTCCTTGAGAGTAACCTGGAGAATTTAGAGTACTGTCATACTGAAATAGCTGCTGCCGATGTTGTTACATTTATTAGTTACTAATTTCATAAATATTATATTAGTTTCATTATTTTAAACTGTAAAAGGGTTATTTGTATGGTATTTTTTTGTGTATTCTTAAATGTCTTCCATTTTCTGGTGTTACGTGTCCACCTACAGTATGACAGGTCAAATTTCCCCATGGGGACAATAAAGTAAATGACTATCTTTCTATGTATCTAGGACTGCAACTAACTCGTTGGTTAATTGTTTGGTTGCTAAAATGTCAGAAAATTGTGAAAAATGCTTATCACTATTTCCTGGAGCCCAAGTTGACATGCTTTAAATGGCAAAACTATTCAGTTTCCTACATTAGAAACCTAATTAAACCAGCAAAATATTCACATTGTATGTAGTTTATTAAAAAAGCCTTTTTTTTTTCTAAAAAAGACTTTAAAAATGTTTCCTGTTATTGTTTCCTGTGACTTAGTTCCTAAACTGTTTGAAAACCAAAAAAAGACTATTATTACTTGGATATAGATTTTAAATGTTGCACTCATATTTCAACTCCTATTTAGTCAAAATAGGACTGGTAAGTTTGTTGACACTGTGTTTTGTTTTGTTTGTTTTGTCTCTGATCATTAATTCCTCTTCCTTTCCTCTTGTCTTTTAATTTAGCTGTGGACTGATGCTCACCCTCTCCACAAACCTAGTTGTGTGGATGACTGCTGTCACCGAAGAGTCCGTTCACCAAACAATAGTTCCCGAACATCCGAGCAACACCTCTAAGTACCATGGACGAAGCATGTACATCAATAGAGGTAATTAAAGCAGACAAAGCAATCAAAGTAGGTATAGCAATCGATGAAACATCAAAACATAACACTTCTCTCTGACATGTCTTACAGCGGGTTATGGAGATGGTAAGTGCGAGTGCAGCCACACTTCATGCAGCATCTTCAAGGACGCCTACTACTACTTGTACCCCTTCAACATCGAGTACAATCTCTTCGCCTCTGCCATGGCTTATGTGTTATGGAAAAATGTTGGTAGAATAGTAGATGAACACACCCACCACCACATCAAATTTCGCCTGAAGGATGTATTTCTTGGTCCTGTGGCAGGAATTCTCTTAGTGGTGGCAGGTCTGGCAACCTTCATTGTATATGAGATGGAAATGCAAAATGACGATAGCGGTGATGACAACAAAGACAAAGCAGTGATGATGCACTTTGTCATGAATATAGTGATAGTGACCCTGATGTCTGTGTCCACTGTGATTGGCTGCGCCATCTTCAAGGTGGACCACAGGGAGCATGTATCGGACAAAAACCCCACACGCAGCCTGGATGTGGGACTGCTGGTGGGAGCCTCACTTGGACAGTTCATCATCAGCTATTACACAATCGTAGCCATGGTTGGAACTGGAGCCAAAGGTTACCTGAACAGGCTCAACCTGACCTGGTCTATCCTGATGGTGATCCAGCTCGGCCTACAGAACTTTTTCATTATCGAAGGTCTACACCGGGAGCCGTTCCATGAGGTGCACCCGGTCGTCACTGTGGTTGCAAATCCATATGTGCTGCAGCCAAGCAAAGAGCTGAACAGCCTTGAGTTACCAGACAAGGACAGAAAGCCCAGCCCAGTACTGACAGCACACAACCAGCACAGCCACGCAGCTGAGCACAGACCCAAACTGTTGTGGAAGAGACGTGTGTTGAAGGAAGTCAGTGTGTTTTTGCTGCTGGGCAACATCATAGTGAGTTTTATTCTCCCTCACGCTCTCAAATGCACTGTTTTCAAATTCACCAAATACTCATCCTGTTCTCTTGTTTCTTTCTTTGACAGCTGTGGATCATGCCAGCCTTCGGAGCCCGTCCCCAATTTGACCATGACAGTGAAACTGAATTTTACAAATTTAGCATGTGGGCTGCTGTTGTGAATGTTGGACTTCCCTTTGGCATATTTTACCGCATGCATTCAGTCGCGAGTCTGTTTGAGGTCTTTCTGACATCATAACAATGCTGGTGCATATGACGTGCACAGCCAACTGTTTTGACATTATAAAGATGTTTTGTATATATTTTTTTTGTTTTGATGATGCTCTGTTATTTCTCTAGTTGTGAAGTAGCCAATGGCTGACAAAAAACTCCTCTTATGTTTCTTATAATAACCTGTATATGTGAAAATGTCCATTCAAAGTTTGCCTGTTTAAAAAAAAAAGATTAATTATGAAGCTGATCTCGTATGACTGGTTTGCTTCAGCCTCTGTATGCACAAAATAAAGACAACGCAATAAGCTAGGAATAAAAGAGAATGAGTTGCTGTGTCTCCAGTTATTATTATTATTATTATTATTATTATTATTATTATTATTATTATTTATTACTTGTAATAGTTACAGTTATAGTAGTTGACCTAATGCAAAAACTATAGTAAAAAAAAGCCTTTTTTGAAAGACCTAGCTAGAGATGATAGAGAAGAGATGCTTATCATAGCTCAAACAGATTAATTAACATTTTAATGAACAATTAATTGGTGAAATCATTTTAGTGTATTCAGTAAAATACTTACTTGGACTTTAGGAAAATTATCAGGCATTTTTAACAATTGTCTGACATTTAGACAAAATTATTAATTAATTTAAGTGAGAAAATGATCAGTAGCTAAATGAAAAATGAAAACAACTGTTAGTGGGAGCCCTCGTTGTTTTTGTGGGGACCTAAGCAGTCAATTAATTAAACACACTAACTATAAAGCCTCTGGAAGAGCTGACAAGCTTAAAATAAAAGCATCTATCGATATGCTGAACAACACATGGTAGGCTTACCTTTAAGTCAGGCATAGATGCAGTCAGACCTGTCTGGGGTCCTTAGCACAAGGTTTTGTTTACAACCACGTCACCAGGAAATACAACTCGAAGTGCCAAAATGCAGAGACAGGTATCGACCCTAAACTTCGTTTTTTTTTAATACTTAGAAACTGTATTTATTTTTAAATATATTATAACTCGTGAGTTGATATTTTAGACTTTAACATTCACAGGTTTTTTACACTGAAATGACAAACAGACGTTTTCTTTCGGTCTAACACTCACCGACGTGTTTCCTGTTTTCAGGAGTCTCAAGACGCTCCGCTCTTTGGGGAAGAGGACGACAACTTCAGGCCGAGGAAGTTCAAAGTCAGGTGAGATGTGCGGCCGAGTTTCCTGAGCGGTGGTGTGTAGTACGCTTACTCAAGTACTGCAAGTACACACCTGAGGTCCTTGAGTCTTTGCTTTTCATGCCAGCTTCTACTCCACCACATTTCATAGGGAAATGTTGTCCTTTCTGTGTGGAGTTTGCGGGTACTCCGGCTTCCTCCCACAGTCCAAACACATGCACTTAATAGGTTATAGACCTGTGAATAGTGAATGTGAGTGTGAATGGTTGGTTGATGTGCCCTGTGATGAACTGGCAACTTTTCCAGGGTGTACCCCACCTCCAATCAGAGTGTCTTCACAGTATTAGTGCTTTTACTGGTTAACCATCCAAATGTTTTGTCTTAACCATAAATAACAAAACGTTAATCTGTGTTTCAGACATCCACTGGCTTCATTCTTCCATCTTTTCTTCCGAACAAGTGCCATCTTGGTCTACTTACTGTGCGATTTCCTCAGCGGTCGTTTCATTGCCTCCATGGTCACCATCATCCTCCTGCTGTCGTGCGACTTCTGGACTGTCAAGGTGAGCAGGTTCGGTCGGAGTTTAGGCAATTATCCTGTGTCATGCTTCGTTTTTAAACCCAACACCTTCATTACAGATTAAGATGTTAATTATTTTCTCAATTTATCAATGTTAAAAAACAAATTTACTTCCCCAAAGTGACACATTCATGTTGATTGTTTTGTCTCGTCCCTGACTATGTTGAGTTTATAATCATATATGACTAAGAAAAGCTTTAAATCCTCACATTAAAGAAGCTGTTTGGCATTTTTGCTTGAAACATTGCTGAAATAATTAATCAATTATTTAAATTGTTGCCGAGTAATTTTGCAATGGTATTTATTATTTGTAAAACCAACCAACAACTGTCTTTGACTTTATTTAGTATTTTTTGCCTTGTGAGGTTGAATCTGTGGTTGTTTGGAGAAATACTGTATTATGTGTATGTGTGTATGGATTCCTTTTGCTTTCCTCCAGAATGTATCTGGCAGATTGTTGGTGGGCCTTCGGTGGTGGAATCAAGTGGATGAAGATGGAAAGAGCCAGTGGGTATTTGAGTCGAGGAAGGTAAGCAGAAGCTCATCAGGTACATCCTAAAATGGCTCACTGGTATTTGCACAGGGGTTTTTCCACCTCTGGAAAAATGATTTCTGGTTACATAATCTCACATGGAAGACACGCATTTGGAAAAAGAGATGGAGGAAAACATCCTTTCTTTGAATAGCCTCGTCATGTTTTCTTTTGACAATTGAATGTGACTCCAGCTCTTTGGAAAAAGGGCCTTCCGCATTACAGAAAATATGGTGCCTCTACAGTTTCACAGTCCACCTTAGTGCACATTTGCAACATTTGCTACAGTGTAATGTTACACCGTAAGGCAGCTGCGTGACCTTATTTGACAATTGAAGATAGTGTAACTTAAAACAGCTTTATTGTTCCCTCTTTGAAATGGCATACAGCACAATGAGGACATCAGATGTGAACTTCCAAGTATTTTAATCGTTTTTATCTTTTTTTTGATTCTTATTGAATAGCGTGAAATGAAACCTTGTTTATTTTTCTTAACAGGCAAGTGATCTGAACAGAATATCCAGTGCAGAGTCACAGATTTTCTGGCTTGGACTAATCGTGTGCCCCATCTTCTGGGTCATTTTTGTGTTCAGTACCATCTTCACATTCAAGATTAAATGGCTGGTCAGTTTTCAGTATAAATGGAAGTTGAATTCTCTGGGGGTTTTTCTGCTTTGAATTACTGGGTCATTTCTGTTTTTTGCTTTTGATTTTTACATCACAGGCTGTAGTAATCATGGGCTTGGTTTTACAATGGGCCAATGTGTATGGCTATGTCAGATGCAAGGTGGGTGGAAAGTCCAACCTGAGAACCATGGCAAAGAACTATCTTGGTGTCCAGATTTTTAAGCAGGTATGTGAAAGTAATAATATTTCTCCCCTTACAGTATGTTGTTTTAATGATGTGATGCATTAACTTTACTTGATTCTCATTTTTTTCCACTAAAGGCACTGAAGAAATCTGAGGCATCTTGAAATTGAAGAGAAAGAGTGACGACTAACGCTGCATGGACACATATTTACTCGATTCCTGTTGAAAATAGCTGCTCTTTTCTGAGGGTGTACCAAAACCTTGTAATTTCACACAGGTTTTGGTAAAACTCTTATTCTATGTTGTTTCATCCTGTGATTAATATTAACTTTCCTTATAATTCAAATAAAATGCAGTATAGCTGCTTTTGAAAATAAATTTCATACAGGTGTTATGGCTATGCAGGTAATTGCATCGGTGCGGGCTGCAGGGAGAATCATACTTTTATTGCTGTAAGGTAATCATGAAATGTAAATCACTATCAAACTCTTACCAGTAAACTGAGATTATCAGTCACAATCTCTAATAGGCTTTAATTTATCACAAGTTAATTAATGCAGTGTTAAAATACCTGATTCCTGATGGGATATGGATCAATACAGTGTCCTTTTGTTGTAATAATTTGGCCACTTTTGGGACTTTTGACAACTCGCAGCCATTGCTATGAATGTACTTTATACTGTTGTGAAAAGGGTATTTGGGCATAATATATATGGATAGTTTGTTACCTTATTGTGCCTTATATTTAAACCTGGATTGAGGACATTAAACTTATACTGCTGCTTTATGTATATTGTTTTAATCAAACTTTAACTGTTATAAATGACATTGGTAGTGTGTATAATAGGGAGAAAAGCAATTTTTAGCTTAAAGTGTTGTTGATATAAATGTAATTGGTCATTTACTCAGGACTCAATTATGTTTTTTTTGTTTGTTTGTTTCCAAAAATAAAATAAAATACAACAATAAACTTAATAATGATCATTTCTGACTGGTCAATCTTAATTATCGCTCATTGCAAACACTTTAACTGAATGACTGTACTAATCCTTTGATCCATGTTTCTGTATATTCAACTGTAGATATATAGAATAACAAAAGTGTCAAAATTGCACTACATAATGGTGGACATAAACAGAGTTGTGATACATACAACTCAAGCTGCTCATTAAAAGTTCTTCAGGTCCAAGTCAGACTACTCATATTCATAAACTGATCAAGTGACACGTGAGATCGTCAGTCTGTGTGCAGTGAGTGATTCAACCACTCGGTGGCAACAAAGAAACATCAGTGTTTATGTGTTCCATATATTGTTTCATTTGTCTTTTCTTTGCATTTAATATATTTGCAATTGTGTAAACATACTATAAGCCCCTTATATCATGGATTGAAATCCATGATATAATAATAACTTGGCATGCTGCCATACAAGTCATACATGCAGATGTTTTACTGCTTACATACATCAGATGTGACTCAGTTGGGAGGAAAAATTATACCAAGAGTGAAACATGGAATTTATTTATTTATTTGATTTTCTGAAATATGCTAACACACACACACAAGTACAACTCAGCACCACTGTACACTTGATAAATGTGTGCTGAGATTCACACCAATTTATCTTTGAATTTATGATAAGTAATCTAAAGTAAAAGCATGCATTACTATGCAGTTAACCCCGTTCATTAGTACCAGAAATCAAAATGGTTAACATTACATTGATAATTTACCATGATATATGTCATGGCACCAAAGTATGTAGTGCCAAAAATTAAATAGAACCAGAAAAATGTTTTATCCAATTTGTTGGCAAACTTCTGACATCTCTCGCTTTCCAGTTGCTTTGCCTCATGACCTTCCAGGAGGTTGACAACCTTTCTGAGCATCTGACTGTGCTCATCTGCAGCATTCAGCTGAACAACACTTATGTCAGCTCTGCCTTCTGTAGGGATTGAAGTGGCAATCAGAGCAGGTCATACAGTGTTTCTTGTCTATCAAAAATCAAGACTATGTGAGCATCAAAATCTGACTAAATACCAAAACTATTAGAGCACAGACACATTCACAGTATTTGTTTAATAATGAAGTCTTCCTCACCCTCATCCTCTTTCACTTCCTTGTTTCCTGTGTTTTCTTCGACTGACCCTTGGGTCCAGCAACAGAAAATGATCCCACCTTCTTTGGCCACCCGTGTCAGCACAAGGGACACCAACATGCTCAGCACCAAGAAGACCAGACAGATGCAGAAGTGGGTTCCTGCAGCACAAACATATGTTTGGTGAGTCAAGCTGTGATGCTGTTCATATACTTGCTTAGTGTGTAGAGTGTGTTTGCGTGTGAGCGAGCTGACTGACGGATGATGGGGCTGCATTGGCTGTCTCCAGGGAGAACATTGTTCAGGATGGAGAGGAACATGGTGAAGCTGAGCACCAGAGTGACCTTGAAAGAGTTGCGTTCACCGCCTCCTAGTGGCAGAGCAAAGCTGACCACATCAGCCAAGACGAGCAGGATACTGGGCAGTAGTAATGTTATGAAGGGGTTGATATATTTGATGCGCAGTTCAACCTAAGGAGTATGGCAGAGAAAATGTCATAGTACAATAATAAAACTGCTTTTTCATTGTCTTTAGAGCGTCAATACTTTAATGTGGGCAGTTAAATGCTAAATACTTTTACCAGTGTCTCATGCAAAATGGTGTAAGAATTGTTGAAGTGAAGGCATGCTCTTCATTTGAGCAATTCTCAGTGGGAAACCATGCTCTAAAATATGAAGTTTAAATAAAAAGGTTGGTATTTTTGCTCAAACAATGACTGCAACAATGCTGAAGAAACTAAACTTCATATAAATAGCTGAAGATTAATGTTCTTTTGATCAACTTGACTATTAATCATTTAGTTATCACCCCATAAGACATGCCACAATCTCACAGGTCAACTGCTCTTTAAAGTCCATGTAAAGGCAATTCTGAGATTTCTTTAAAAATATTTCACATATTTTGGAAAATAGTTGCTGAAAACATGTGAAAAGACTTTGAATGATGTATTACTGAAATGTGGAATTATAGGTTAAAACAGTTTTTCACCAGTTTTCAGTCCAGGATTTTTTGTGCAGTCCTAAAGGGTGGCCCGATGACACACTGAGGCAACCCCGAGCATACCCCTGCACCCCCAGCAGAGAGACAGAGATGAATTCATCTCGCGTTTCAAAGTTAGTCATGTAATTTTCTGAACTCATCTGACACATTTCAGTTGCTTCAAAATGGCTGCTTGACTGTTCCCGTAAGCACGTTCTGCATGCACGCCCCCACAGTCCTGGAGCTGAGAATACTGCTCATTTTTATCTGATTTTGACCCCTAATTTCATAAACTCATAAATATTTTTAATCATTCATATTTGGCTGGGTGGTTACACTTTCTTCTTTGGTCTGACAAACTCAGAACACATATTTATTCTTACTTTACATGGACTTTAAAGTCAAATACAGTTAGCTTAATACCTCTACTGCAGGATTTTGGTGAATCAGTACTACTTGACACTGTTCATAAACTTACCATGATGTAATTGCGATCATCTCTCTTTTGCTGGAGGTGCACTCTGTCAGTTTGCCAATCTCCATGGGAACTATCAACCAACTTAACCTGATTCATTACCAGATATGTACCACATCCTGAAAGAAATGAAGTCTTCTTTAAGAGAACATTTGACCAATTTAGCATTGCACTTCCATAACATTGGTCAGAAATTGATCAGACTCACAATGGGCAATTTAAAAAAGAAAAAAAGGAAAAGCATCAAAATCAATGCAGCAGTACCAGAGAGAGTCTTTTTTTTAATTCATGCCTACTTCTTTCAAAAGCCTTAATGCAATTTGGATATGCATATTAAGCTAGCAGCAAATAGCCTTAAGCAGTGATGCCTACAGAGGTTTTGTAAATTCACTTCTTTCCCTCCACAACATTTTCTTCAGCTTTTGTCTCAGGTGACATGAACTGAGGTAATTTATCAGCCTTTGCACAGCTCCCCCAAAGACACTGTATAAATAGTGATGTCACTCGTACATTTCTGAAGAGCTATTGAAGCTTACAAAAACAATTTTATACAACTCAAAACTCCATTATTTTAACCGAATGCTTAAATAAATGAACTATCATCCCAAGGATAAAGTAGACATAAAATATATTTTCTTCAGAATTAACACAAATACATAAAATACTGAAATTAAATAGTACATTTTTTATGCCATTGCTGAACTCACCATTAGTGGCCCATGTTTGGATTGCAACAGGGCATTTATCAGCAGCAAAGGGATAGTTGAACAGGTTGACTTCACAGTTCACCTCTGCGTTTATGATCACACTGTGCCTCACTGTGCCGTTACTGTACACCAGCAGATCAGGGGAGCTGTGCTTCATGGTTGTTGTTATTCTACACAAGTGAGAGACAGCAGATGTGTCAGATGAATGTCAAGATTAATTGAATTTGTGTTTGTATGCTCTTTTCTGTAATTGACTGACCCATTTGTCACATGGAGCTCTGGGGTCCAGACCTTCTGAACTGGCAGGACCACTTCATTATATCGGTAAACTGATGTGTTCCATGCCAACTCGAGATCTGTCCATTGCTGTGGTTTAAAATCAGAATTAATGTCTTTGAAACATGCTCTTTGTTTGTTTTTGTCCATTTATAAATATCTTGGAGCTCACAAGTAAAGCTTGCAGGCGACTTATGAGGCGGAGGTTCTTTGTGTCCTGTTGACAAAAAAAAAGAAATCTAGTGAGGCATAATACACTACTGGTTTGTTTTATTTTACATGATAATACATTCAACATATCTTCAGTAGATTTACATTAATAAAGTGTAGAAATGATAATACCACCACCTAAACACAAGTTTAAGCATTATTTTTTGTATTGTAAGTTTTCTGATAAATTTTATAATTTGCAAATGAGGATTATCTAATTAAAGATGTCTTGCAAATGTGCATTAATTTAGAATCAAATGAATGGTTGTTTGTCTCTATGTGCCCTGTGATGAGCTGGTGACTTGTCCCGGGTGTACCACACCTCTCACCCAAAGTCAGCTGGGATAGGCTCCATCCCCACCGTGACCCCGATGAGGATAAGCGGTTACAGATAATGGATGGATGGATGGATGGATGGATAGAATCAAAGGTTTTTACGGAGGGAATTTTGGATCATTACTTTTTATCACTCGCCATGTTTTTAGGAATAAAATGTTGTGATATATGATATAAAACCCTATGTAAAAACCTTTATAATATAGATAGGAATAAGACTGCAGGTTTGGTGTGTGTAAGGGATGCTAAAACTGAGATTTCTGCAGTATTAGAAAAAACTTGGCCTTATTAGAAAAAATGGCCTTCAAACATATGAATTTTAAAATGACCAAATTCTGAGAGAACCTACAAATAAATAAGATTAAAACAAACAAACATAAAAAACAAAACAGATATCACCATGAAACTTCCCCAGTTAATAACTTACATAAAGACAATTATTTGTACTTAAAATTATTAAATGAAACCTTCAAAATTGACGAGTGCATGAAAAAAAAGTCCTTTTGCCTGTAGCGTCTCGCCTTGTGTCCTTTTATGGAAGAAAGTCCTTACTTCATAAGATAAATACAATGTTGGATTAATGCTGAAAATTGGTTGTTTTTCATATGATGATCTTATAAAATATGACAGTCACACAGAATACTGAGTAATTAAAAAAATGAAAATGAAAATGTAGTTCTTGTCATGTTATGAGAGGTCTAACATTAAAAACATAAATAATCTCTCAGTTAGCTCCACTAAATAAAAATGTAAGGCAATACTCACAACTGAAAGAGTTTGGTACTCAATGAACGGCACGTAAATGATTTGAGTGCAGTTTTCATCCTGTGGCTGAGTTACACAACTTTTATTGATCAACATTTCAGACAAACACCGACGATTAGTGCAGTTGGGGTCATCATGTGCATATCCTGAAATTAAAGATAAATATATAATATATAACCAGAGCTTTGAATATTTTTAGAAAAGACTTCTCCCAACATTGTTTTGTGAGGTATAAGTTATACTTACCTACTGCTAGTAGACTCAGTAAGAGGACTGACTTCCACAGATGGTGGGTGAGAAATCTCAACTTTTCTGACTGCATGACTGCAGGAAGGAGACTATTAGTTTCTATAAGTAATAGCTGCAGAGTCACTGACAGCTCTGTACCTGTCGTCTGTCTTTTCTTTAGGTTTCAGCCTGACATGACACTTAAATAGGCCCGTCTGTGACTAACCACATAGGCACACTACAAGAGACAATATGACCCACAATAGGAATACCATTGCGTGATTAATTACACCGAGTGTTCAGCGTATCCCTCAGTGATGCTGTGTAAACACTCAGAACATGTATGTGATTACTCCCACTATCTGTTTACCTGTCAGCAGATTCAGGTATAGCCCCAGCTGCTATTTACCATTATGGTTGGCAAATGCTACTCTGCATTATAATGGCACCGACACAATGAGAAATCAGTTAGCCTGAAAGAGCCTGATCTCTCAGAGATGGATGCAGGACAAAGACTTGAGACTACTGTGGTTTCAGTGCAGTCCATTGAAAAACATTTTGTTTTAACAGCTGATGAGTTCAGGTTTTGTCATTTTCTTTTTTAATTTTGACAATGTGGCTAACAAGCCCATTAGGTTATGTAAAGCTGATTACAATCTTCATATAGCTTAGACTGCATTGCCACAACATTTATTTTGATGTTTAAGTGTCATATGATTGGGGTTAACATCTTGACATATTTATAAAACAGAGGAATGAGTGATGTTGTTTTACATGTTAATCTCAAATTAAAGTTGTTATGTAATTCGATTAAAATCAGTATTACAGTGAGCAAATGTATTTACAGTAACATCATTTTATTTATAGAACTTTCAGAGACAGGCAGAAAATGTGGTGATGTGGGGCTTTTACGCAGTATTTCATTGACCACAAAACGTTTTTTAAAAGGATTTTTTTTTTTAAAACTAAATTCATATTTTCAGTGATCTACAGACATACATGCTTAGGAGTACTAAGGCCAGACATAAGGAAATGAGGAGAAGAGAAAGATGCTGAAAAATTGTTCAGGACCAGAGGAGTTGGACCAGTGTATGTTTGCTGCATATCATTTTGTTTTTATAACCTACAGTGACAAATAAAAATGTTTTTCATATCAAATAAAACCACTTTCAAATGTTCTGTTAGTGTATGAATGATAAAGTAAAGCAACAGCGTTTTATTGTGTTGCCTGTTTATGTGCAGTGACCATAACGTATCATGTCTATTTTGAAAATGAAAGCACTGAGGTTTTCCTCTGGATGTACTGTGGACAGTAAAGTCTGCTCTCGATAATTAGAAAGATCCGTGACAGAGAAACCGACAGGAAGCACGGCAAGAGTAGTTATACAAAAGGCCAGCAGGTGTCGCGCTGAGTGAAGCTGCTAATCAATAGGACTGTGCAGTGACTCAAAAAGATACATAGAAACAAATACAAATTCATATAATTGCACATACCTAGAAGAGCACACTTATTGTGTCAGGTCTAACACCTTACAAACTGATTGTGAATTGATGTTTAAGATGATTTTGATGGTGAAGTCCCTTGAAATTGTAAATCCTTCATACGCTCTCTTTTATACACTAAAAAGAGGCGTGCTACACTCACTACCTGTATAAATAAGTACTTTGTCCTGCAATGTCATTTTATTGCTTGCTGTTTAGTTTTTTTATTGCTATTTCGTTATTTCCATTTTTAAATTAAGTTAGCTTCGCTGTTATTGTTTTTATATTATTTCCTATTGTATCTTTTCTAATGCTTGCATTGTACATCACACTGTAAATCTGTTTTTGAACTTTCTTTTTTCTGGACCATTGAGAAACAGGTGCCTTAGCTTGAATACCTGTTTCATACCTGATTGACCTGATTATTATCAGACAGCACTGAGGTTATCACCTCATGGTCTCAAATATGTTAGACAAACCTTAAGAGCTCCATGTTGCTCAGCCTGCCTCCATACTCGGGACCCTCCACCTTCTTCTTGGCACCTTGTGATCACTGCACAACCATTAATACACCCACACAGTCACACTCAAACACTTGCAACATATTGTTGCTGTTTTACAATGTTGTTTTTCTGCTGACACCTCAAGTGTTTTTTTACTTTCATTCTCTTGGCAAATGTTGTGGCGCTTGTATCGTTTATGGTGCTAATAAACATAGCAAAATGATACATGTTTCCTTAAGTGTACTTATTTATCCAAATTTTCTGTTAAATATTTTACATTTGAAATTTTGACTCATGACCTATAAATGTAGATAGGCTTATTTATTTATTATTTTTTTATATGGCATCTAAGACTGTAGTCTTTAAGTCCTTAACATTTCTGTCATGTAATTCACATGATCATGTTCATGTTGGATGTTATTGTGTTACCACATTGTTCAGGACACTTCAATCAATAAATAAATCAATCCACTGTACTTTCACATTTTATGGATTTCATTATGTAAAGGAAGTAATACTGTTTTCTTTCTGTGGTAACTTCAGCTTCAAAAAGAACCACTCAACAATGTCTTGGCCGTATTTGCACTTTATATATAGATATATGTAGGGATGGCAACATAAACATTACATCGCTGTCGGCGGAAGGTCAAGCATACGACTACGCCCGGGGCGGAGGAGAGCTTCAAAATAAAAGCACATAAGCAACATCGACCCCTAGTGGGCGCATGGCTCTTACTCTAAAAATGAGTAACTTAAATTCTGTTCACATCATAACACTTCTCCCCCTTTAAATTCCAACATTCCCCCAAAATGTAAATTAACTAGGAGAAACCAACAGTGGTGTTTTTAGCTAGCGTACAGCCAAAACTTAAACTACTGTCCTTACAAGTGTAAACACAAACACCTGGATAACATGACAGCTTTAACATTTAGTCCCACTTAGACTGTTCAATCAAACATTCAGTCTGTCTGGAGGTTTGCGAGTGCGCTGTGATCTTCGCACTATCCCTGGTGACCCAGCACTCACTGCTGGCGTTTTGGGCGGATCTGGTTTAGGGAAACTGAGAGGGGTCTGGATGTCTGTGTGAGAGTGTTCATCCTCTCCAGAAGACCCAGAAACCTCTGCTTGTCTCTCTGTCTCTTGTGGACCCACCTCCACTGTTGTTGGTCTCTCAGCTGTTGTTGGAAACTCAGCGGTACAGTCTGTCTCCAAAACTGTATCATGCCGCAGGCGTACATGATCCTGATGTCTGCGGAACATACGACCATCAGTCAGCTTGACAACATACGAGACCGGCCCCCTACGCTTGAGAATAATCCCAGGTAGCCACTGCTGGTTGCCATTGCTGCTGAAGTTCCTCACATAGACACAGTCATCTGGTTTCAAGTGTCTCTCACGTGCATGTTGATCATGTCTTTCTTTCTGTTTTTCCTGCTTTCCCTCCACTTTTGCCTTCATGTCTGGACGCAGCAGGTCCAGTCTCGATTTAGGCCTACGCCCCATCAGCATCTCCGCTGGGGTGCGTCCAGTTGTAGTTTGTGGCGTGAGGCGGTATTTAAACAGGAAACATGAAAGCTGAGTGCTGAGCGAATCTCCTGTCATCCGCTTCAGGCCCTCCTTCACTGTCTGAACAGCCCGCTCTGCTAACCCATTTGAGGCTGGGTGGAAAGGAGCTGTCCGTATGTGATGAATGCCATTCTGCTGCATGAACTCTCTGAACAGCTCGCTGGTGAATGTCGGGCCATTATCAGTGACCAGTTTGTCAGGCAACCCGTGGACTGCAAACACTTGCCTGAGTTTGTCAATGGTTGTGGGGGCTGTGATGTTACTCATGATGTGGGCCTCTATCCATTTAGAGTGTGCATCCACCATTACAAGAAACATTTGCCCCCTAAAAGGACCAGCAAAGTCCACATGCAGCCTAGACCAAGGTCGGTCTGGCCACTCCCATGGGTGCAAGGGAGCAGGTTGAGGCATGTTCTGATTGGTCTGACACTGTGTGCACGATTTTACCTTGTTCTCCAGATCTTGATCCAGTCTCGGCCACCAGACATAGGATCTTGCAAGGCTTTTCATCCGAGATACACCTGGATGAGTCTCATGTAATTCTTCCATAATCTGTGCCCGACCTGGGGGAGGCACGATGACCCTTGCACCCCAGAAGATGCAGCCATCCTGCAGACTCAGTTCTGTTTTGCGTTTAGCATAAGGCCTCAACTCCTCTCCTTCCACCACACTGGGCCAGCCCTGTAAAAGGAAAGTTTTGACTTGGGACAGGACTGGGTCCCTCTCTGTCCACTGCTTTATGCAGGATGCTTTTACAGGTGTCTCTGCCAGCTTCTCCAACGAGAAAACAGTCTCTGGAGGTACATATGTAACAGTAGGTGTTTCAGGTAATGGTAGCCGACTCAGGGCATCTGCGTTTGCATTGTCCTTACCCGCTCTGTACACTATAGTGTACTGGTAGGCTGACAGAGTGAGCGCCCAGCGCTGTATCCTGGCTGACGCTAGCGGCGGGATGCACTTGGTCTCGCTGAACAGGTTCATCAGTGGTTTATGGTCTGTATATATTTTAAATGCACGGCCATAGAGGTACTGATGAAAGCGCTTAACAGCAAAGACGATGGCTAGGCCCTCTTTGTCCAGCTGTGAATATCCCTTCTCTGCTGCTGTCAGCGTACGTGACACAAAGCCGACTGGCTTCTCTAACCCATCTTCCATAACATGTGACAGAACTGCCCCAACGCCATATGGTGAAGCGTCGCACGAAAGGGTTATCCCTTTGTCTGGGTCATAGTGAACTAGGAGCGTCGCTGACTGGAGGAGCTTTTTCACTTCCTTAAAAGCACCCTCCTGCTCCTCACACCACTGCCACTTAGTGTCGTTGTGAAGCAGCTTGTACAGTGGGGCCAAAACCTTTGAGAGGTCGGGTAGGAATTTGCCATAATAATTCACCATGCCCAAAAATGATCTAAGTTCAGTGACACACTTGGGGCTCGGGGCCTCCTTAATAGCTCTCACTTTATCTTCCACTGGACAGAGCCCCTCAGCCGTGATCTTGTGTCCCAGGTAGGTCACACTTGGTGCTAGGAACACACATTTGCTGCGCTTTAATCGCAGCCCTGCATCTGAGAACCTCTTCAGCACCTGTTCCAAGTTAGCCAGATGCTCCTCCTCTGTGGCTCCTGTGATCAAAATATCATCCAGGTAGACTGCTACATGTGAAATCCCCTGCAGCAGAGTGTCCATTGTTCGCTGAAAAATGGCGGGACTGGACGCCACTCCAAACACCAGGCGATTGTACTTGAATAGTCCCTTGTGTGTATTGATTGTGACGTACTCTTTTGAAGCCTCGTCAAGCAGCAGCTGTTGGTACGCCTGGCTCATGTCAAGCTTCGTGAATAGCTTACCTCCTGCCAGAGTTGCAAACAGGTCATCTATGCGTGGCAATGGATACTCCTCCAGCTTGGAGACCTGGTTCACCGTGAGCTTATAGTCCCCACATATCCGTACAGTTTTGTCCTCTTTCAAAACTGGAACAATGGGCGCTGCCCACCTTGAAAACTGGACGGGCTCGATGATACCCAGCTTCTGCAACCGCTCCAGCTCTTCCTCCACTTTGCCCTTCATTGCATAGGGCACTGACCTGGGCTTAAAAAATCGAGGCGTTGCCTCTGGGTTGACATGGAGCTTTACTGTCACATCCTTCAGTGTGCCCAGTTCATCCCTGAACACATCACTGTACTGCTTCAGAATGTCCTCTGTTGTGCGCACGTACTTTATAACATGCCAGTTGAGTCGAATTTTTCGAAGCCAATCACGGCCCAAAAGACTGGGCCCACTGCCTTTAGCTACCACCAACCTGGCTTTTGCTTTTTGGCCCTCTGCTGAAATGTCCACAAATATCACTCCTAAGTGAGGAATGGGCTGACCTGTGTAGGTCCTGAGTCTGAGCTTTGATTGTCTGAGAGGAGGCAGGTTAGACCCCCATGTTCTCCTGTATGTCTCTTCACTGATGACAGATGCAGTAGCTCCTGAATCAATCTCAAACGTAATGTCCTGCCCTCTGACATTGACTGTGGCATAATAGGGTTCAGATGGTTCCTCATCCGTTTCCACCCCAAACATGTTGTAGGAACACACACCCTCCTCATCTAGATGGTGAGTGGTTGCCTGAGCCTGATGCTTTTTTTTCTAGCCCAGGCTTCCCCTTCCCCTTTGAACTTCTGCACTTTTTAGCTAAATGCCCTTTTTTACTACAAGCATGGCAAACAGCATCTTTAAATTTACAGTCATTTGCATAGTGTGCCCCCCCACACCGAAAACACTCCACCCGCTTGGCATATTTAACAGTCTCTTTCTTGACTTGGTGCACTGCTACTGCCTGTATACCTCCATTTCCTTTCTGAATGTCTTTGGCATTATTAGCAGCCATCTCCATACCTTGGGAAATCTCCAGGGCTTTCTTGAAAGTCAGTGGTGGGGTTTCCCCCAGCAAGCGGCGTTGTATAGCATCATTATTAATGCCGCACACCAATCTGTCACGGAGCATATCATCTAACACTGTCCCGAAATCACAATGCTCTGACAGCTGCCGTAACTCAGCCACGAAGTTGGCTACAGATTGACCTTGCTTTCTGAAATGGCTGTGAAACTTGAATCGTTGGACTATCACAGAAGGTTTTGGATTATGGTGGTTCGCCACGAGACTGACCAGTTCATTATATGGGATATCCCCCGGTTTCCGCGGTGTGGCCAAGTTCCTTATCAGCTTATAAGTCTTTGCTCCACACGCACTCAGGAGAATAGAGCGCTTTTTAGCCTCCTCAGTAATCTCATTAGCAGAGAAAAAGTGTCCCAGCCGTTCTTCATACTCCGTCCAGTCCTCGTTCCCCTCCACAAATTCACCGATAGTCCCGTATGTAGCCATTCGCGCGCGAGGCTCCTCGTCCGCACGCAGCTCCTCTACAGCCACAGGTGCTCCTCTCTCCTCCTCGAGCTGCTCCTCGGGCTGCTCCCCGAGCTGCTCCTCTGCAGCTGCCGACACTGTGCCTGCCGTCCCTGCACTGCACCTCTGCAACGGATCGTGTCTCCCCTCCAGGCGCTGTCCCGACCGCGGGTCACTCGTAACAGCCGCCTAGCTAGCCAACTAGCACACTTTTGCCTAGCTCAGCTAAAAACACAACAAACGGAGACAACACGCCCAAAAAAAAAAGTTTCTCCTCGTCGCCAAAAATATGTGGTAACTTCAGCTTCAAAAAGAACCACTCAACAATGTCTTGGCCGTATTTGCACTTTATATATAGATATATGTAGGGATGGCAACATAAACATTACATCGCTGTCGGCGGAAGGTCAAGCATACGACTACGCCCGGGGCGGAGGAGAGCTTCAAAATAAAAGCACATAAGCAACATCGACCCCTAGTGGGCGCATGGCTCTTACTCTAAAAATGAGTAACTTAAATTCTGTTCACATCATAACACTTTCTATGTGTTTTTACTTAGTTATTATTTGCTGGTTGTAAATGACAGACTAATGAACTGTTCCTTCCAGGTTATCTCAGGAATGTCTCTTATCTCTGTCTTCACACATCTTCTTAAAACCCAATACATGATTAATTAGGTAGGTTTTAGAGTGAAGGAGGGTCATGTTCTATTTTTAAAAACACATCAAGCTTGTTTTGGTGTTGACCTCTTTGGTAACAGCTTTAGATGGTCTCATGACGGCAATAAATGCAGTGTAAAAGTCAATGTGTCCTGGCGGTTCAGCTCTGATCTCTCGTCTTATCAGAACCAAATTGAAGACGATTGAGACAAAGAAAATCCTTGGCAATGACAGCGTCGCCACCTGATGGAGCAAAGGTTAACTTTCTGTCTAATGAATCACGGAAATCCGAAGGGAAATGACTCAAATATACATAGCTGCAAAATACCCTGCTATAAATCATCTCTCCCTTTATCATTTTGTGAAGAAAGGAAGTCTATTTAAGTTACACAATTTCTATTTCATCTTCCAGAAACAAACAGTTACAAGGACATTTTGTGTTTTTCTTTGCAGGAAGCTCTAAAATATTCCATAGGTCATAAATTCTTCCAGATTGTCCAATAAGGATTTAGAGGGAAGTTATTGCTGTGATATCAGAACAAAATGGGACTTTGCCTCAGGACCAGGACGGCCCCCAACACTCTGCAACCAAGTGAACATAGAGATTACTTCGACTGTGGCAACACATTGTTAAATGCTCAGCAGAACAGATGGGCGCACCTGACAAACTCTAATTTCTACTCTGCAAGTAAGTTCAATATTTGAATATATTGTGTGCTTTTTATAAGATCTGTAGGTATACTCAAATCAAAGTGATAAAGATGAATTCTGACATAAATAAAATCAGTTTTCTATTTTCTATTCTGAGGATAAAGCAATATTGGCTTTGAGGTTCTACAAAGTCTCAGTAGTAAGACTAATGTGTCACAGATTTTATTAGGCCACTTGCAAGTCGCTTAAACGTACTAAAAAATTACAGCTGAATAGGTACAACACTTTAAGATATTAGCAAGGAAGAGACATTGACAATAATAGCAGTAACTTTTCTTGTTTTGCCATGAACTGAAGAAACATCATTGAATCTGTTATGCAATGTGTACAGGTATTGTAAGTCAATTCATGTTTTCTCATATTCATGTTAAATATGAGGAAATATCAACATGTTTCAGCACATCAACTGCAAAATCTAACACACATTTTTCTGGAGCTAAGATGTATGAGAAGAAGAAAGAAAAATACATCAGGTAATTTTGTAGGAATCATTACATTTAATTTAGTAACCCTAGCTTATTGGTCCAATGCAGTCTCAGTAGCTCCTTCTTTTCTAAAAAGAAAAGGGGGTTATAGGACTAAAACAAATAAATGAAGTACAGGTACAACAGGGAAAGCTGATAGATATAATATTTGAACCACCATACCTTATCATCATACATATCTTGGTAATTTTCCTTGCTTATTTTGTGTCCCTGAAGGGTCCCACTGACCCATCTCCTACCAAATTCACCTGTTTGTAAAAGCATGTGGACTTGGTCACTTGATATTTTTCCATGCATTGTCCTCGACTTATTTATCAACTCTTTTACAACATTACTGCATCAATGTGAAAGAAATCTGAGAATTTATTGAAACACAAAACTTGTGTCACGTGACGTTGTGAGTTTTTTATTTTATTTATTTATTTTTTTTGATCATTTTTCTCTTCTCATGGTCTCATGCATGACAGTGCATATTTCCACAGTCTTTGACTACTTCAGTATTTTTCTTTACTTATGTGCTCAGTTACTGTTTACCTGCCAACAGGAGCCCATACAAAGTACAGTGAAATCTTATTTGGACTGAAATTTATCTAATTGACAGGAACACTGTGTTTTTAAAGACTGCACCATTGCACAAACACTTTTCAGCTCACAGTTACCCACAATTGTTTGACAACACAATTAAACCACAGGAGGTGTAAAATTAGAACTCATTTATCAGAAACTGTGATAAACATCAGCTACGTGCTTTCAGGCGACTCAATTAAGCAATAAAAACTTTAGATAAAACTTCAAGGAAGGACATAACTTAATGATCAGTGAGCATTTACTCAGCAGTATGTGCTCATAATAAAAACTTAGTGTGCCTTTCATCAGTGACAACTCAAGCACCTGTCAGATTACTGAACTGTCAAGTACGGTAGAAGAAAGTGATAAAATTGTCCTGACTTTGTTGTGTTTTATCTGTTACTGAAAAAAAGACAATGTGGTTAAAGTTTGACATTTCAGGAAACATTTGGAGGTGAAAGCTGTTAGAGGTGGTTGGAGGATAATAATTTACTCTCATGAGGAATAATAAGTGCACCACACTGAGGTCGAGGTTTGCTTAATTAACCGAGACACACTTTCTTAGGATTTGTGGATTAAAAACACAGATTATATCAACACTTTCATGACAAAGATGCCTGTTCTTTCTTTCGTCTTTACATTTTTGCCCTTACAGCTGCATGGGGCAAAAATATATAGATCTGTAATAGATACATTCATTTATTTGATTACTCTATAATAAGTCAGTTTACTGTCAAAAGTCAACAGTCTGTTGCCTGTTTGGTATCGTTTTGGGTCACATCTGGAAGGCAACAGACCAAGCTGATTAAAAAGACCTTCTTCCCTGTGGGAAACAGATTTCCCTGACCTGAAACCTTAGTTAATCTTGTCTGATAGTCTTGGCCAAATTTATAAATGTCATCATGGGATAAGATCAATACGTAAGCAAGGCCAAAACTGAAGGATGTTTGTGTTGGAGCATTCAGTGTATGATGAACAGAACTATAAGGTAGCTAAGACATCCTGTCTAAGACAGGGTGAGAAAATAGTATTAAACATACATGCATTTCTTTTCTTTTGCATATTATGTCAAAGTCTGCAAATATTTGACGACACCAAAATCTTTTGTTTAAACACAAAAGAAATATGGGCAGTGAATAAAATGAAAGGAAAACTGTGGACACATTTGGGAACAGGTGGTGAACTACGAAATGAATTTAAATTGGTTATTCTCACCATGTGTGAACTGTAATTTATGGATTAGCACAAATACTTATACAAAATGTCAAAGTCTTATTAAGTTGGAGCATTTTTAACAAAACACTGCATGATTACATTTGCTTATTTTAAGGTGTTTATAGAGAGCTTCACAAGTGATTTGGGCAGGGTCCAGACCATAGTAATGGAACCCCTGGTAAATAATCAACCTGTAAGAAACTCGTGCTCTTGAAGTACATTTTTCGCACCCAGAGCAGCTCGAGTTATTTGCTACTCATAGCCTGAGGCTCAGAGTGACCTAGGCTGCTTGCTCAAACATGAAGAGTCCAGCTTAACAAACAAGTCTAAGAGCCTTTTTACATTTTAGTCACATGTAATGAGTAAAATGCTATCTTCCCTTCCCATGAGTCCACTTTGTCACTTTAGTCAACTTTAACTTGAAATATAACATTCTAACATGCATTTTCTCATCCCATCTCTGTCTTTCTGCAGGAGACTGAAAGGCGTCCTTCGTCACAATGAGCACAGAAAGGGGCGAGCAGGTCATCGTTGATACCCACTACACTACAATCCACACACTGGGTCGGCAAAATGAGTCCAGGCACCTACGCTATATGCAGAAAGATGGCAGGTTTCCTGTGGTTTTCCAGAAGGCTCCTGGAGAATGGTGCCCATACTTCATGGACATCTTTACTACTCTTGTAGAGACCCGCTGGAGGGTGATGTTCCTCATCTTTTCCCTCTCTTACATCCTTTCTTGGCTCTTTTTCGGCCTCTGTTATTGGCTCATTGCATATGTACACGGGGACGTTGACGATGTAAATAACGCACCCTGTGTGGAAAATGTTCGTGGCTTCACTGGAGCCTTCATGTTCTCGATGGAGACCCAGGCAACTATTGGCTACGGCTTCAGGGGGATGACTGAGAACTGTATGGTAGCCATTATTGTGGTGACAGTTCAAGATGTATTCAGCTGCCTCCTTGACACTATTGTCATTGGTATTGTTGTTGCTAAAATGGCATCTGCACGTAAGAGAGCTCAGACAGTAGGTTTTAGCAGCTGTGCAGTGGTCAACCTGCGAGATGGGGTTCTATGTCTGTCATGGCGACTTGGAGACTTAAGAGGTAATCACATCCTGGACGGTGTCGTTAGGGCCATGTTAGTCCGCTATGTGAAACAGCCACTTGGGTCTATTGTAATGTTATACCAGGACCTGGATATCCAGAATCGAGACATTGTCCTCGCCACACCAGCCACTATTATTCACAAGCTAGAGCCTGGTAGTCCCCTCTACAGCCTGGGCCCTGAAGACCTACTGGAGGATGACTTTGAGCTGGTGGTTTCTTTCACCTACACCGGTGACTCTACAGGTATGCTCCACCAGACACGAATCTGCTACATGCCAACAGACATCCGCTGGGGTCAACGCTTCCAGGACATGATAAAAGTGGGCAAGAAGCGCTATAAGGTGGACTATGCTCTGTTCAACAACACCACTTGGGTGTCTGTACCCATGCTCAGTGCAGAAGAGTATGACAGGGGCAGAAATCCTGTAGAGGGCAGTCAGTCCCAGAGTCCTCTCTTTGCATCAGTCAAGAGAAACAAACACACTGATGTGAATCCTGATGTCACCGGAGACGCCATGCAACAAACCTGTTTGTAGCTTAACCAGAATTATAAACATTATAAGGTGGACATATCCCCTAACGTTAAGTTTTAGGGATGTGTAATAAAGATGTGTTCTTGTAAATATATTTATATGTGACTTCACATACAATGTTTATGTTTCTATTCTTTATTCTTTAATAAAATCCATTACTACAAGTGAAAAAAAAAGTTGCATTGTAAAACTCATGAATTACAGCAATAACATATATCACATGATGTGTTGCCATTTCTTGTTTGTTTATTCACTTTGTAGCTCTACACCACCACCTAGTGTTCAATGAGTACACTCATCATCACTCCAGCAGTGGGGATTATTTTGAAAAGTCACACATTTCACAATCAGAACAGGACTGCTTCACGCTACCCAACTGTAGTTAATTAATAATGGTAGTTTGACTAATTTCATAAATAACATGCGGATGTTATGATGCCCACGTGGGCTCAGAGCGTTGACTGTATACAAAAATATACAGGTATATAGAGTCTATGGCTCAGACCCTCAAACAGGCGCTGCAGCTTTCGATTGGCCAGAGCTGTGACAGGGGCGTGGAGAGGCACACGTGTTTTTAAAGTCTGTCTTTGCAACGACAAACATCTTCTTCAGTATTGCTGGAGAGGGTAATGGCAGAATTTGCAGCGCCAGATGGAAAACTAAGCGAACATAATAAAAGAGCAGCGAGAATCAATAGGGACGCAGCGTGCATATCTGGTGCATATGGGAGTTATTACAACAAGAAGGCGACAGATTCGCACTGCAAGGACCAACAGGTAGGTGTAAGCGAGACGTATTTATCTACAATTATGAGAGGGATGAGGAAAATTAAATATAGATAAACTGCAGGAACTCATGTGTAAAATGTTAAAACTGATGACCTGTTATAAGAAATTATTTCAAAGCTGTTTCAAGTTTTATAATGTAGCTTTAAACATCACAAATCTTACTATTCAGTTATATTATTATTATTATTATTATTATTATTATTACATTAGACTTTTTTCTGCATCCCCTTCTGCAGACTGCAGGACATAGATTGCATGTGCATGAGTTGATTTGGTAATACTATTCTGACCCTGTAGAATAAAATTGATAAGATATAAATCTGTAAAATTAAGACAAATTACTGCAAAAATAAAGCATACATAGGCTTCTATTATAACAACAAGTGTGGTAAAAGCTTATAACAAAAGATAGCATCTGCTGAATGATTGGCTATAGTTATTGATTTGTGTAATGATGAATAGAGCAGCTTTATGTAACCAGTTTCCATCTGCCTCAGCTGTTGCCTCTAATTGAGCCTACATGCAAAACAAACAATCACAGGTTGTCTAGCCTCTGGAAGCCTTGGTCTGTCACCGTGTACCAACCTGCAGTAATAAGTGATGCGATATAGTGAGCAGATGAAAGCTCAGCCAGAAAGAACTGTGACAGCAGAGAGAGAGGGGGACCTCAGTTTGCAATGTACTCAGTGTCAGTGCATCAACACTACAAAAGTTAGAGGTTTGATTCGCACTGCGGTCTTCTGTGTTAAAAATGTATGTATGCACTGTTAACTGTAGGCTGCTTTGAGTATCACGCAGATGTCCTCTTGTGCTTTACTGCTCTCCAATCATGTAGTTAAAACTAGGCCCATGTGCAGCCAAAATAATCAAAACAAATAGATCACTAATGGCCAGCATGAACATGAAGTAAACTAATTATTGTGATTTTAATAAAGAGGTTGACATGGTGAAGTTTCCTTTGGCAAGTCTTTCTTATAAATAATAAAAAAAATCTACCACTTAAAAGATGGATGCAATATTTTAAATATCAAATCAATATAAAATCACTAAAATCCAACAAACAAAATTCTTTGGCATGCTGTGAGGTGTGAATGAATGGAGCCCTATATACCTAATAGTCTGTTTGACAGGTTGCTATTTCTAGTCAACCCAACAGTGACATCATTAGTTGAGAAAAATAAAGATGATGTAGGGGGATTTAGGACCACATCCTGCACATCTCAACTCGCATGACTGTTGATCACCTTCAGAATAGTTTAATACACGCAAAATGAGATGATAGAGTTTCCTTTTTGATATTTTCACTGCGTTCTCAAAACCAAATCAAAGAACGATTATTCAGAATATTTTCTGAAAGCGACCCAGAGACTTTTATTTATTTCAAACTCCTTTTGGATCTTTTCATTTTGACATAACAGTGACCCTCACATGAGATACAGTCAAAAGTGGAGGGGTGTGTGGGGGGTTATTTTGGCAATAGCAGAGCATGTCTGGCTGACCATGGCCTTCTGTAGCCTGTGGTGTTACATTTTAATGGACCTTTCAGGCCACACACACACACACAGACACCAAGTCAATAGCTTTTCTAATTTAGCTGTCCTTGTTGTTCTATTACGTATGATGCAAGGTTACTGCTGCTTTCAGAGAAACAGCTTTCCTCTCTGAAAAGCTGCAGGGTTCATTAGATTTTGTTACATGACGTAGTGGTGTAAACTGTAGTTGTGAATTAATTTTGGCTATGTATGAGTATGCGCGTGTGTTATCAAAACACTCAAAACTCAGAATAACTAAATAAATAGAATGAAATGTAATAATTAGTGAATGTGTAAGGTTTTAAATGCATGCAACATGTTAGAATTTAGGCACTGCTTTAGAGACAAATCTGCACAGAGCTACTTGTATCTTTGCTCCAGCAGCTTACTGGATTCACATTAACTTGATCTGTAATTTGACTCAGCTCTCCATGGACTGACCTGCCTAATTAATACTTACAATAAGGAGGGTGAACATCCTTTCCCACTTTGTCAACCATCTAGGTGCTTGAATAATATTTTTAATGTACTTCTGATAATGTATGCACAGTGTGTTCCCTGCTCTTTCTGCACTGCGTACACTGTTTGTATAATATCACTGTATGCAAGAATAATGCCTCTAACTTTGAGTGTACAATGCATTATTTAGATGTCTGGTAACCACACACCCCCCACACTCTGATCTTTGCTCTGGTTCCTGCCAATTACTTTAAAACTGTTATTCTCTCTGTCTGTAATTTCCACAGCTCACTTCACTGATGAGGTCCAAAGCAGCCATCGGAGAGGAGTGACCTGCCCTCACGCACCCCCAAGGTGCACAGCACACCTGCAGGACCACAGGCCTGGGCACCCCCTTTTCCCTGAAGGGGAAATCTCATTGTCCACATTTTCTGCTTGAGTTTGTCCCTGGGATCATTCAAAACTGTTTCTCCAACGCTTCTACCAAAAACTTAAACTGTTTTCCAAAGCAGAATCGGCCCAGCCCTCCCAGGCGGAAGTAATGGGGAGTGTGCGAAGCCACCGTTACAGCATTGTGTCCTCTGAGGAAGACGGCATGAAGCTGGCCACTATTGCCGTCCCAAATGGCTACGGGAATGGGAATGTGAACAAGGTGCACACAGAGCACCAACATCAGAGCCGCTTTGTCAGGAAGGATGGCCACTGCAACGTGCAGTTTATCAATATGAGTGAAAAAGGCCAGCGGTACCTGGCAGATATCTTCACCACCTGTGTGGACATCCGCTGGCGCTGGATGCTGCTCGTATTCTGCCTTTCTTTCCTGCTGTCGTGGTTGTTTTTTGGCTTTGCTTTCTGGTTAGTGGCCCTTTCTTATGGGGACCTGGAGAATGGGACTCAGATGTGTGTTTCCAATGTGGACAGCTTCACCGCTGCCTTCTTGTTCTCAGTGGAGACTCAAACCACTATTGGCTATGGTTATCGCTACGTGACAGAGGAGTGCCCTGTTGCCGTCTTTATGGTCGTCTTCCAAAGCATCGTTGGCTGCATCATCGATGCTTTTATCATTGGTGCTGTCATGGCCAAGATGGCCAAGCCCAAAAAGAGGAATGAGACCCTGGTGTTCAGCCATTATGCCACAGTGGCCATGAGGGATGGTAAACTTTGCCTAATGTGGCGTGTGGGGAACCTGAGGAAGAGTCACCTGGTGGAGGCTCATGTCAGGGCCCAGCTTCTCAAGTCCCGCACCACCGCTGAGGGCGAGTTCATCCCTCTGGATCAGGTTGACATTGACGTAGGGTTCGACAGCGGCATTGACAGAATCTTCCTGGTGTCTCCAATCACCATTGTGCATGAGATTGATGAGGACAGTCCATTCTATGAGATGAGCAAACAGGAGTTGGAGACGTCAGAATTTGAGATTGTAGTGATTCTGGAGGGCATGGTCGAGGCTACTGCCATGACCACTCAGTGTCGGAGCTCCTACGTGGCCAGCGAAATCCTCTGGGGTCACCGCTTTGAACCAGTGCTCTTTGAGGAGAAGAACTACTACAAAGTGGACTACTCTCGCTTTGACAACACGTACGAGGTGCCCAGCACTCCTCACTGTAGTGCCAGGGAACTAGCTGAGAAGAAGTCCGATGCCTCCAGCTCGAGGAACTCCTTTTGTTACGAGAACGAGGTGGCTCTCGAAAAAGTCGAGATGGAAGAGGAGTTTGAGGAAGAGGAAAACAGGGAGATTAGGGGTATTGATGTTTGTGCACTGGAGGACATAAACACAGATGTGGTTTCAGACTCTGAATGCAATCTGGACTCTTTGCCTTTAGAATCAAGGCCTTTGACAGCAGAATCGGAAATATGACCACAGAGAAAAATAAGGGTTAATTACTACGAGGGGGTATGTTTTAACTAGTTTGAATTTGGTCCTGATTGCTGTTGTTTATAATGCATGACAGTTTGTAAAAGACTGTGATTTGAGTATGAAGTTCTCTATGCAGAAGCTCATGCACAGGACACCATGGAAATCCAGACATGTTACATGGTTTATGGTAAAAGAGGTGATCGATTAACTGGTTGCATGGATCTAGGGGGATAAAATGGGTTAGATGCCTTCACTTACAGACTGTGCAGCCTACCCTTCTTAAAATATTTTCGTAGCATAGCCAATTTGGTTGGTTTGGTTTCTCAAAAACTGCAGCTCCTAATTAATTCAAGTGGATAAACCCAGTTTGCACATTTTGCGTTTAGCATCCTGGGTCTAACATGTTCTAATCTGTTTTGTGGCCATAATGTCACATAAGGTTGTGAAATAAATAATTAGACTCAATTTAAAAGATGCAAAAAAAAAAAAAAAAAAAAAAAAAAGATGCAAAAAAAAAGAAAGAAAAGATTTGAACCTGAAACTTTAAACTGTTTTCAAATGCTAATCTAAATTTATATATTTTTAGTCATTTCAAGTTTAAGGATCTAGTTTTAAATGATACTAAAACCACTTTTAAACCTGTTAATTCACCTGCACAAAGACGACTGTTTGTTAATGAGCTGGTCTCTTGGCAAAGTATATTTACAGTCTTTTACATTGTGGGCGTGAAGCAGGAAGGAGATGTCTTGCACAGATTTTGTGCACAAGTACACTATGCTCTTCAACCTATCATCTTGTCTAAGTAGAGCATCTTCTGCAGTGTGTGCCTGAACAAATGTCTAAGTCCTGGAGGCACTCAGGAGGTTCAGCTTTGACTGAGTACACACTGCAACGGATGTTACAGTAAGAAGAAGCATTCAGGGGTGATTAGTTGTGCAGTATACTGCCACTCCTTGCAGGTCTTCATGTTCTAATGTGCAGTGCAGGTGAGTGGTAGAACGTGACAGGAAGCTCAACCCTGAGCGGCGGTTATGAATGTTGATGATAAGTGCTGCTAAGTTACATATTGTATGTTTAGAGAGAAATCTAGGAGCCAAAATGTATTATTTGTCTTTTAAAGTATCCATTTTGAAGATTGCAGATGGAGCCTATAACGTTATTTCTAGATGTAGAAAAGCATGATTCTGTCAGTGTGTTTTCCAAAGATTAGTGCACTTTTCCCCCATAACAGCACAAGCTGTTTTATTACCCAAAGCCAAATGTGTACATATATATAAGAGGCAACTCATCTGTTAGTTGATTTTAATTTTGAACCTGAACTTGTCCTCATCTGACAGCAGTTGGCTGTTGAAACAATTAATTATTTGAGTTGCTTTTGACGTAGTCTGCAATATATTAACATCAGTGTTCTTAGCATGGCAGATGTGCAGAATTTGAACACATCCTACCCTCACACTTCACCACTGTGGGTCTTGTGAAGTTATTTTTCATTTCTGAATGGGCCCTTGCTTTGTCTTTCTAAAGATCAGGTCAGCGGATAAACATTTCAGTTCCTATCACAAATCTTGAACGGATGTAGCACACTTGACTCCAGTCTTACACAAGATTGAGCTTTCATGTTTTTTTTTAACTACTACTCTAGGTGTTATTGTGACACATTAATGTTTGGATAATCACAGTGGAAACCAGAACACTGTACTGCTTCTCTGGTAAGGAAATCTATTAAAACATTTGGTCTGCACATCGACACCTCTCCTGTCTTAGGTCTTTATTTTTCTATCAAGGTCTTCCCACCTTCCTGCATAAACCAGAGATTGTACAGATTTTTTTTTAATCTTTTGTAAATTATAAGGCAATTACTGTATATTGATATTGCAGTTGTTGAAAACTGTTTATGTTTTTTCAATAAAAGCGTAAAAAGAAAAAAAATCTATCTGAAGTTGATACATTGATTGCAAATAACAAATCAATTTCAACAGGTGATTCTGTGCATTTATGACCTTTGACCTGATCTTTTATTGCCATTCTTATGTGTTTGTATTTGCAGTCTTCTGTGTGTTTAATTTTCCAAAGATTTGCATTTTGACCCAAAATGTGTGACATCTGGAGCAGAGGCCTGTTTGACTCTTTTAGCAGTGGATACACATGCTGCTCCTCTAATTTGGAGCTCTGGCCCAAATTCCAGGCTGCTAGCTGTCAGAGCTCACACCATCATTTACTATAATTCACCAAACTGACTCACTCCAGTTCTGCAAAGTCCCACAGAGACCCCATGCTATATCAGTCGGCTCTGCTGGAAGTCATTTTCAATGACAGCGATGGAAAGAACGCCTCATTCACTTTTCCTAATCTATTTCAGTAAACTGTGGAAAATAAGTGTATTCTACACCATGTGTAGTGTGAAGTGTCGTAAGGGTGTTAATGTGTAGAATTAACGGGAGGATATACTGTAGAAGTCTCCAAGCAACAAAGTCTGAGTGAAAGTATGATCTACTTCTTATTAATCCAAATGTGCTCACTTTTTTCATTATTTTCAATAGAAATAAGAAATATGTGTAAGGTGAAAACCGCATGGACACACAGATTGCTTAACACATCAGGCACAAGCTCCTAATCCAACATAAACATGCATAAAGCACTATTAAGCAACAGATGTGATCAATGTAGTTGTATCAGAGATGAACATTGGTTTGCAGTATGGCACATCTGTCTGCAAATTTAGTGAGTTTCCATCCACAGTTGCATTCTGCCTGCATGAGACGTAGTCGGGGATCTATCGATCAGACACGTCCACAGGAAAGCAGTGAGCCGATGTGATTTGGTTCTACATATAGGAAGTGGGTGCTGCCTCTGGGCTTTTTCCACATTAGCCAATGAAACTGCCACAAAGCTCTGGTGTTGGAGTGAAAAAGGAGGACTGTCCCTTTTTCTTTTAGAAAAGAAAATTCAGTTCATTCACATTAAGTCAGCTCTTTCATTAATTGTGAAGTTGTACTGTTTTCAGACGGAGTCCTGCTGGGAGGTTTGTTATATTCCAGCTTCCTTTCCCTCCTGAAACCTCTTCAGTGGCATTTAACAGAACATGGTGGCAGTTCAGTCCATGCAGGGTGTACTGTTTCATAGAAATTGACAACCATCATTGGCCAGAGAGCTCCTGTCGATGATGCTGATGACGTTTCTCTGGCGGATTCCCCTGAACTGGCCTATTAACAACGGGCTGATCAGCTTGACCTTCAGGTTAGATGGGTAAATATAAACACAAACAACTCATCAGCTGAGTAAAGCAACTCACCAGCCATTAAATGTTAAATAAGGTAACAAGCTTTTGGATGGCAAACCACCTATAGGCGAGGAGACATATTCCAAGCTCCAGACTGATGAAACATAAAGATATGACCAGTGGAAATGTTGTATTTGTCCTCTTATTACCCTTCTAGAAACACTGCTGCTTTATCTCAGTGACTGTCATTTCTAGACAGTTTATACACATAATTTTAGAGAGTGTTAAAATCATAAGCATATTTATCACTCAGGAGGAAGTGTATGTAGTCTGGATAAAGTCTTTCCTAAACCTATTTAGAAAAGGTATTACATCAGAGAAATTATCTGACTCTGAACTTATGTAGGACACATCCACAGCCTACAACTTTATAAATAGCTGTAACTGTATGTGTTTGTCCTAAATTCATGTCTGAGGTCATCAGGCGTCACTGACATTAAGAATGTAAATCAGATTAAAAAAAGTGAGAGAAACTTTCCTCTTAATTTTGAACAAAGAGTGTCAAAATCCAAGAAAGAAACATTCAGTCAAAACAGCATGTGTCAGATTTTAATATTTATCTGTGGAGGTTTTTAGTCATGAGTTAGTCATGAGACATCGAGTTAAGTTAAAGGCAGTTGGACTTGCTATGCTTTGTTCCTGTGTGGTTAATCCATGGAGGAAAGTGTTCATTGATGACGTCTGCAGTGCTAAACATAAAAAGAGGTAATCGATCTTCAGAGCACAACTGAACCGAAACATGTGCAGGTTTATCCCTTCATCACAGACTTTGTTTCCAGCCATCTGACAGATGTGACGTCTCTGCTACACTCCATTTTGTGTTACTTACGAGGAAGCGGTGCGATAACGTTGACAGTAAAGTAAAGCTGTAGTAGAGGAGTGATGTTCACAAATTGTAACCGTTCAGTCAAAATGACTTATTGCCTCAGCAAGTCTGGAAGTGGGACAGAACCTGCAGACAGCAAACTTTTCTCAGAGGATGAAAACCAATACAAGTCTGAAGGATGTTTGAGGGGAGCTTTGACCTTAGTTTTGACACGCACATAACTCAAGCAACATATTCTCTTCATGGTGGTGCTGTAATTAATGTCCTGCTGAAGCCTGTGATCTACAGTCAGGTCAGGTAGACAGGAAATGTCACAACGTTTACTTCTAATGCAATTTTAAGCTGTTATTATTGATACACGAAAAAAACCTAACCCTTCCTAGAGTGCAATGGGATTACATTTGATAATTATGTAATTCCGATGACAAGGCAAGACAGACACCTGCTGTCTCATGCAGCCAGCCTGTCAGTCACCGATAGCAGCAGGTTGACTGAGGAGACTCGTGGCATGGGAGGGCAAAACACTGACACTCACCATAAAACTGCAGTTTGATCATGTTGCCGTCCATCCTGTGTGGCATGTCACAGTTGTGTGTCTGTCAACATGCTCCAAGTAATGCCAATGATTATGGATGTGAGCACACGGTGAAGTATATTGTAGTTTGCAATAATTTGCATGTAAAAGCCGCCAATAAAGGCTTAGATAATATCTAGCTTCCTTTTGTTGCAAACCTATATTTTGGTTAATCAAAAATGGTGGGAAGATAGGAGGTTCTGTCTTGTACCTTTTAACTTTTTTTTCATTATTATTATTCAGTGGCTTTTACTTGTCATCTCTCTACATTCATTTTGGCATTCCCTGTTTTTAATGCTCATTTTTATCTATGTCTATTTTCCTGTGTCAAGCAATTGGTGCATGTCATTTCTTTGTTGCAAAGCACTACATTTCTTGTACAAAAGGTCCTACACAAATAAAGATATTATTATGATTATTATTATTACATAATTCTATGCCATTGATACATTCAGCCGATTCAAATGAGCCGACGGAGCCCGTGTGTGAGATATTAGAATACACTTAGACACATAAAGGTTTTCAGTTTGCTTCATACAGGAGTGGCGTGTCAGATCACGAATGAATGTGTTTCACCAAACAGCCAACAGCTGACACACTTGCCAGAACCTTCTGCAGCTGTGTGTACGTGTGCGCGTGTGAGTGTGCGTGAAGGGGATTCCTGGCTAGTGACAGTGAAACCCCTTTCATCATACCGGAGTATTCCAACCCTTTTCTGTGTCATATGAGGCAGTTTATATTCATTTTATATATCACTTATCTTTCAGTACTTTCATATTTGACCACAAAATGTCTGACAGTGAAAAGCAACATGAGTAATTTGTCTCAAAACTGATTTATAAACACTTTATTATCTCTCTCTTGCTCGGTTTTGCTTCCTTGTTTTCCACAGCTTACAATTATTTATAATTTCATTATTTTTTGATCAATAATAAACTTACACATGCACACAAACACATCACTGCCTCCCTCTCACACACACCTGCTGACACTCATTTTGGCTCTATCTTTGACAGCTGAGTGTCTCATGACACTCGGGGGAGGAATAGGAGAATCCAGCAGGTACAATATGTTGGACGAGATTCAGGCTTTTTCCATTCCCCGAGCCTGCTGAAAGCCAATATGTATATTTATTCACGGTGGGTGTGTCTGGTCACACAAGCAGAAACAAAAATGCATGCTTACGTATGTGTCTGTGTTAGGTTATCGCTTTGCTTTACTGTTCATGCTTTGCCTTTTCTTTTCATGCAGATATATCTACATTTGTGCCATAGTCTGAGATTACGTTGTCAACACATTGGCAGGGCGGAACACATTTGCAGTACTGTAATCACGTTGCTGTATCTCCGTCAGTAACTGCTCGTCTATTCATGCCGCTGACCTTTATCCTTCTGGCTCAGCCGCCTCTGACCTTGACAAATACATCCAGAGCCAGGAAACAAAAGCGATACGTACTTTATGCTCATTGTTGGCTCTTGACCAACAGCACCTTGTACTGAAAGGACTTGGCTCTGTGCAGTGTCGCATTTTGTTGCCTATAATGGAGCTGCATCAGAGAGAGTGTCACAACAGTAAACAGAAAGCCTTCCTGACCTCCAATTCTGATGCTTCCAGCATAACAAGACCTGCTGCAACAGACAGTTAAAACTCTAACCGAGTTCAAAGTGACATATCTATCTTTTCCTCTCTTCCATTTCTTTGTGTGATTTATTACTTTATTCTGTCTGTGGTTATCCTGCCAAGTCTTGCCTCAAAACAACAAACTTTTAAACTTATGAAAAGCATGGGCGATTTCAAAGATGGAGAATTTAAAGGATTGGGACACTTGAGAGGGGCTTGTTTACGAGGACAGCTGAGGACTGATGGATACCTCTGAACTGAGTCCAGCCCTTCAGTGATAAAGGTTAACACCAAACTGGTCTTGCCAGCCAGCTACTATGTTCACACAAGTGTAAGTCTTAGACAGTGCACTTCTTAAATGTCCTTTAAGTCTGCCAAATAGACATAAATTTGCTGTAACATAATGAAAAAATATTCTCTTATTTACCACAAAGTTTATCTTTTTTAAATGTTTATATATTCTGGCAAGGTCAACATGAGTATATACTCTTCTCCAGGAATACCATGCTTTGCATTCACACAGTCACACATTCACACCAGGTAGTTTGGACACTGGTGTTATAATTATATCAGGTTAAGAGTCTTCCTATCCCCATATTACCAGCCTTCCCTGGAGGATTCACTTTGACCACAAGCCTGTTTCTGTAACCTGCTCTGCTGCTGGCTCCGTGTTCAAAGAACCAAACTGCTCACTCAATGTTGTAAACCTGTTTTTGTGAATGGAGATGACGTCTTTCCACTGAATGTGTGGCACATCAGCCCCCTCAGGGCAAAGCAGCTTCCGCACCTAAAAGAGCCAAGAAAGGCCTTCAGCCAGGGTTACTATAACGATATCTGGGCAACCAGCAACATCAGCTCCAGTGTGGATCCCTCTAGAGGACAGACAGAGACAGAGAGAAAGAGACCTGGAATTAAACTCTTGTTTGTTCAGTGTCCAAAGATAGATGAAGATGATGACTGTATGATGTATTTGATTATTTTTAGGGGTCATATTGAAAGACACAAACTTTGCGACTACATCTTTGCTCCCAATGTCTGTTACTTAACTGTAACTGCTAATTTATTTGTAATGAATCATGTGTAAGATATGAATGAACAAGGCAGCTGATTTTCGTCTTCAGGTCAAACTTAAATTCTGAAAACCATGATGGTGGTGTGAGGTACATCTTAGACTCATGACTAGTTTTGAACAGAGATAGAAAGACTGTGTTATAATCTGGAGTTTCTGTGTTTTAAGAGCTTGACCCATGCAAGGACCATAAATCAAGATATCTCTGCCTTTTTTAAACCATACCAGTCTGTCTGCAGATCAGTCATCCAGAATGATAATTCTCAACAGCTGCTGGATAGATAACGATGACATTTTTACAGACTTTCATGATCCCCAGATGATGATTAATATATGACCAAGTGCTGCAAAATGACATTCTCATCAGGCTCAGTTATACTGTGTATTTAGTGCTCATTAATAAATGAACAAAACAGGCTACACTAAGATGGAAGAGTATAAACCTTCTGTGACATAATGCTGGGAAATTAGGTTTTCATGTTATTGAATGGCGGTCTAGGGTACTACTGTGTATTATACCTCAAAGTAGCCTACTATGTATTTCATTTTAGCTTTGCTAACTTTGCATCAGTTAATCAGTCCTAAACTTCAGTGACCCCTTAACTTTTTATCTAACACTTCAGTTTATGACATTAGCCTCAGTTTGTGTACTATTTTGCTACTTAGCAAATGTTTGCATGCTACCAGACTAAACTAAGATGATCCATCCACCAATCCATCCATCCATCCATCATTTGTAGCCGCTTATCCTTATCAGGGTCACGGTGGGGCTGGAGCCATTTAGTTCAAAGCACTGCTGTGTCTAAGTACAGCCTCACAGAACTGCTAACATGGCTGTAGTCTTTTTAATTTGTTTCTTACAAGTCACCAAATTTTTGAAGTTCAATGCTGGACAACTGCCTGTACTGCCTCCTCCTAAAAGTCACATTAATTTTGCATTTTAAGCTCAAATTAATATCTTTTCTTTTCATGTTACACATACGTTACTGTTAAAACATTGAAACTTACATCTAACTTGATCTGTATTCAGGGTCTTCATGGTCAATTTATGCACACGTATCATTGACAAATTCATTTGCTTAATTTTTCCTTGTCAAAATCCTCATTTCTTATTTATCACCATGTTTCCACGTGTACAATGTTACCACAGAGAAAATGTTGCTTGCAAGCTTCGTTTGCAATTTAAATCTCCCATGGATGCGTGTTAACGTCAGGTAGAAATGGTGTCAAAGATACAGATCTCTGACCAGAGCCATGCAGGATAGCCTTCTCATACTGTATCTGTTATTCATAGGAAAGAGGAAGCAACACACACACACACACACACACACACACACACACACACACAGAATCGGAGCACAAGGCAAATGTGAATGCGATCATCCTCCTCCCCACTTTAGATTTAATTCACACAGAACAAGATTAGAGGATCCAATCAGTGGTGACATTGAGCCGGGCACCCAGTGGAATGGGACACCAGGGAGGCCTAATCATCCCCACTGCTCCGCTCTGCGGTGGCAAGCCAATCAAATCCCCTCCAGACGAAGCAGATGGTCGATATCATCTTCTCCCTTTTCTAGGTGAGATTATCTCCTCAGCTTCGGACCTCATGGGTGGATGTTTACTGCGACGGTGGCCATTCTGCCACCCGGCTGTGGGATGCTGATGCTGAGTTTCTCGTGGTGTCAAGCTACCTCAGACCCATGGATGGGGGTCCACGACGTCCCTGGTGTGGGGCAGTCACCTTCAAAACCATGTTAATGAGAAGCAGACAGGGACAGGGAATATTTCTCATTTTAAAAAGTCCAACCCTTAATAAATTGTTTAGAAAACACATAAAACACTGAACATGTGAGTGTATTTTTCTATTAAATGGCAGCTACTCTGTTCTAAAAATAACAAGTGATTTCTTCATTCTGCTCAGAATGCAATTTCTCCCAACAAGAAGATTATTCCTTACGTCACAACACAATTTTCTTTCCTGTCCTGCCTGTCCTGAGATTACGGAGGTGGCTTATGCTTGGTTTAAGCAGGTCTGTCATGAGGAAAACAATGCTGCAGAAGCTCTGCAGGAGACAACATGCGACTTCTGATTAGAAACTCCTCAGGGGAAAGACAGAAGAGCAGGCAAATGTCGGCATGATGGGCAATTTTCCACAAAATCAAACACAGGTCACAACATTATTCTTATCATCCTTATCAGTTTAGAGTCAATCTGTGGGCTCTGCAACATACAACTGAATCTGTGCCTAAAATAGCAACTATTATAAAAACAAGTGTAATATACGACACTGACACATGTTTATGCACTTCTGGAACAGTAAACACAAACAATATCTCCCCTGGCATGGTGCCAAGACAGAACTGGCTCTCCAGTGTGGTCTAATTAATGCAATGTACAAGAACCACAAGTGTAATAGAAGCCATCTCTACTCGAGTAGAGCACTGAATACAGGACAAGTTTTCCATGTCCACCGTGAGGGACAGGTAACAGGAGAGGAGCAGCACGCTACATAAGGACGTCCTCACACCAGAGAGAGGGCTCAGTGTTACACCTGTTGGCTCAGGTAATCAATGGTGTGTTCTGATCTCTTGACTTTGCTCGTCACTTACAACATCAGATGAGCAGCACGAGGACCTGACGATTAAAAGTCAAGCTGCTGATATCTAAGACAGGAAGAATTAGCTCAATTGCTAAATAACTATTTAATAACAAGAATCTGGCTCTCTGGCCTGACTGCTGCAAAGAAAATCCTGGTTTGAAACCACCACACACACTGTTACTCCAGAGCTCTCTGTTGCATGGTCTGATGGTGCTAATGAAAATACCACAAGGACTTGGCCAGAAGCTATTCTAATTGTTTGAACTGAATGTCTTACCAGAAGAAAGGGTACAGGGGGTTAACTGAGAGAGATATGGGAAAGGAGGAGGCTGTATATCACTCACCAGGGAGGGAAATTAGAGGGTTGAATACAGTTATAAAACAATTAATTGGTGACATTTATGTGTGTGCATTGTATATTAGTATATGGATTTAGGTCCTGTGCATATGTGAGGTGTAAGTTTCTATCTGCCTGTGTGTACATGGCAGCTTATGTTAAGGTATATATGGATATGCATGTTTTGCATGCTCAGTATTGTTATGTACATGCACAATATGCTATAAATAAGTTTAAATATTGTACAACTATTTAATTTCTGTCTGTCAAAAGTTGAACAAAAAAATAGACAGGAAGAATTGCATAAGTGACAGTGGAATAAATAAAGTGTCAGGCAAGAATTTCAGTTCAAATCATGCTCCTGTCATGCTGTGGCTCTGTGTGCATGTCCATGTGATGGTCTGCACTGTTTTGCCAACTTGAAAGATTACTTTGAAAAGGAGACACAGCACATACGACATCATCCCTTTCCCAGAAGCCAGGATTATTTGTGTCATTTAAATATTGGCAGACAGAAAATAATCGGAAATAATCTGGACAAAAGTCAAACGCTTTGCCAAGTCTATTTCAGGAACAATACATCATTCCATTCATGAGGGACGATTACTTTCCATCGCTAACAAAAAAAATTAAAAAAAGAGAAAGTGAATGGGGCATGTTGGAGGATATGAACATTAATTACTCCCCAGTGGATCTTGTAAGGTCTCAGGAGCCGGACCAGCTGGCTGGCTTTGTTCCTGCAAGTGAATCATACGATTGGAAAGAAAGACCTTCCACTTTTCCATCATGGAACTTAATCCTCAACATACTGTACACCTGCCCCGGTCACTGCGACACTCTATAGTCCACCTCACGCACACACTTACGCACCCTTTTTATTTTCTTGTTGTTCCGCCTCTCTAGTGTGTCTCACCTAATCACTTTAAAAATGTCCAGAAGTTTGAAAACAGAAACTTTCCCCCATCAATGCATATTGTTGTTGACCATCTGACCTGACTGCACTTTTCAGCATCTCTTGCTGCAGTGTGATGCAAAAGTATGGTAAGAGTGTTGGTATAAAAATACATAATCCTCAACTTCATGATCAGATCAGGCTTCATAACATTTAGAAGACGATAAGAGGTTTATATATAAAATGAAGTCTCAGCGGTCTGGTTCTTTTTTAGTCCTGGTTGTTTTGCATTAACAGGCACAGACTTGCAGCGACGCAGCCTTGATGAGAAGCATCTCTCTACACTCACTCTCACTGGGGACGAGCATGTTTCCATTAGACCAGCTGGTCTCTAAACGCATCGTCTCTCCTTCAGGAAAACAGCCCGGGTTAGGGGGGCAACGCTCTTTGCTTCTCCTGTCCCCTGCTGCCAGCTTCACCCCCCACCATGAGAAACCAGGAGCCATGTGATAGTAATAAATGCTTACCTCACGTAGCGTCAACAGTAACAGGTGAAAAGAGGCTGAAGAAAAACTGTTTATACTTAATGTAATCAGTCCTGGGGAAGGATTTGAACATAAAGTTAGCCAACTGTAGGTAATTAGGTCAGCTCCATTAGAGGTAACCTTTGGCTGAAACCCATTTCCAGAAACCTTAGGACCTTTATGTTTTGGTCTCTGCAGAAGTGGTTTGATCCCGACATTAGTCTGGTTGATTTTGTTGTTGAAGAAATTCAGAAGCTCAGTTTGAGGTTCAGAATCTGTAATTTTATGCCTCCTTTATGATTATTGACTTGCAAAGTTAAAAGATGTGGTACATTTGTAGTACTTTTTTTGTTTTTGCTAAATTACACAGAAACTGCCACTTGCAGGCAAAATATTTCACATGTAATATGCCTGACGTGTCTGCTCTCTTTTTCTAAAGAGCCAGTGAAATCATTGCGTTAACACCTTATACTTACTAGTTCCATCAATGTGGAACAATAGAGACAGAAAGACAACCACCACCCACTGGAGGGGAAAACAATATGCAACCACACTGGAGTACTAATGAAATGCTAACAAAATGCTTGTAGCTAGCAAAAAACAGAGAGGAAAAAGTACCCACTGAATGATTAATGTTTTCTCCAGCAGTGTGCAGGACTTTTTCCTGTCAAAAATCCTGTTTTTGTGGGGTTTTGTTTAGCTCAGTCGGTAGAGCAACCGCCCCATGTGCAAAGGCTCAGTCCTTGCTGCGGCGGCCGAGGGTTTGAATCCGACCTGTGGCTCTTTCCTGCATGTCATTCCCCATCTTTTTCTCCCCACATTTCCTGTCACTCTTCAAGCTGTCTTTGTCAAATAAAAGCTAAAAAAAAAGCCAAAAAAATATCTTAAAAAAAAAAAAAGTCTGTTTTTGCACTTCTTTTGGCCTTTTTAGAGTTAATTATGATTCTCTGTTTGTCTGTCTCAGCTGTAACACACTGTTGGTCAGATTTAACAGTGTGCACAAATGGTAAATGGATTGCATTTATGCAGTGATTTTCTAGTCTACCAACCACTCAAAACATTCACCTGTTCACATTCGTACACTGATGGCCATGCAAGGTGACAACCAATGACAGTATAAAGAATGGACAGAGCCTGAGTGAGTGAGCCTGTAGGTTTCCAAAGCGCTGTTTTGAAGCAGAAAATATGCGACGCTGGCCGAAGCCATGTTGGATGTACTGCTTCTTCCACCGCCCAGCTAATCTAAATATCGGCAAAGACATGCATCATTGGCGGACCTACTTCTACTAAGCCATCTGTAACGGCACCTACCTGTCAATCAAAGCGGACACTTTGACTCTCTCTGGATGACCTGGGGATTGAACTGGGAAATTTAGCAGGAAATTGTTGAGGCAAAGAAATAATATAAAAAACAAACAAACACATTATTTCTGCATGAATTCCTCCTGACATACCTTACAGCAAGGAAGGGCACAGAAAATTCCACCTGAATAACGACTGGATGAAGATTATGCCAATGCATGTATGATATTATAATATACAGAGACTGTTAGCAATCTCTTTGCTCATTTGTCGGGCTGCCTGGTAAATCAATAGGTGCTTCTCAATAATGCTGGAGGTCATCAATGGAAACACAGAATCAGATTTATGTAATCAGGCATATGGGAGATGAGGTGAGGCCAAAAAAAAAAAAAAAAAAGCTCTGGCTAACAACTAAAGCCTACAGGTGTGAATAATACTGGAGCGTGTGAAACACTGACTTGTCCTGAGTAAATATTAATCCATGACATTATTTGGCCAGATCTGGATGGCGAGGGCTCTGCCTTCAGCTGTGGTTTGACAGGAGAGGGTGCCTTCTCTCGCTGCAGCTGTTCCACTCGTTGACATCAGCCCACAGCACTTCTTCTCCAGCAGTCAATGTGGAGATATTACATTTCACCTTCTTTGGCTGTGCCGTGTTTTAAAATAGTCCAAATGTTCCGAATCATGCAGTAAACAACACACACCCTCCTTGTTGAGCCTGCAGTATCTTCTGAATGTTGCAACTGTAATCCTTCATAGCAGCAATCATACAGGCTATTTAGGGTCTCTAACTGTATATGGTGGCATGAGTAAGTGCATTTCCCACGAGGAGCAATCACTTGATCACTTGACTAAACATAACTAAAGTCAGGAGGTTTTTAAAAGCGTTGAGTGCCACTCACTCACCTGATTTGATATTGGTTAATGTACTGAACTGAAGCCACGTCATAGAAAGCTGTGGGCACGGAGAACATCTCTCACTTTTGCCAGTTTGATTAAATATGCTGTCATCTGCTTTTTATGATGAACGCTGATCACAAATATTTGCTTTAATATAGTGACATCTGCTTATTTGTACACGCACCCTTTGTCAGTCTGCACAGAACCCGCACAGATCTCTCAGACTTTGCTTTAGCATTGGGACCTTAGTAATGGATGCTTACCACTGCTCATTCATGGGGTTTAATTACGATTGCTTTAATCCAGGCTCGACTATCAAATCTGTTCAGGTATCACCTTTAACACAAGCGAGAATAATGTCCACAGCGGGATTGTTTCAGCACAAACCAGTGAAGTGAAGCTGCTGTATTGGATTGTAAGGGTGTAATCCTAGAGTACTGTATTTCCAGTGAGTTCAGACTACTTCGAACTCTGTTTACAAAAGGCAGCTGGAGTTTGGGGATATCAGTTTGAAGCACAACATCCTCTCACATTACCAAGGTTAAGAAATATCTCTTGAGCAGGTGCTACTCATGATTCAAGATGCCCTTTACTGCCACTGTTCAATGCTTAATCCAGCTTTGGCCTTATATTTGATACGCAGTGCTGCGACCTCGTATCTGACGCCATGTACAGTAAGAGCTGTATAATGCTCACGCCCAACTGGGTTAAGAAGTCTGAGAGGCTTGAAAAAAAAATATAGCAGTAGGCATTCCCAAGCCACTGCCCTTTTTATTCCCAGAGATATCACCAAAATGTAATTATGTAATTGCCTCATTCTGTATGAGTCCCCTCTGAGACATTTTCTTTTCTGTAGCTTTATTCATGGACTAGAGTCTGCTTTGTCACCCAATCCTTTGAATCCAGAGAGCACAGCACTGCCCCAGAGGCTTTTGATAGAATGAAGAAAGTTTGCATCCAACACTGCTGAAGTAGGTTTAGCATTATAGCACTAGCATTACATTAAAACATGCTGACGTTGCAGCACTTATTTGAGCCCCAACCCCCAAGTAATCACCTAAATTACTAAGGGGACTGAATTCATGTCCTCTTTTTATTTTCGGTTTCATTTTATATCAATTTCAGGCATATTCTCCCATATCAAATGTGGAAAATCTAATCAAAAACTAAAAAAACTCCAGAAACCGTAATATGCAAATAACACCAACACTGATTGGTTTTTAGAGTAAACTTCATTTTGTCAATTGCATATGATGCTAATTTTGTATTTTAAAATAAACATTTTGTAATGCTCCCTCCAATGGCATTAATCTTATCAAAACTATTTTTCAAATTAATTTTGGGATACAGTATATATTTGACCAGTCTTATGACAACTTGCATGAAATATTTAATCCGTTTCCAATTTGCAGAAATGGAAAGATGGCAGCTAAATGGCACAATCTGCAGCTCAAGTCCCTTAGAAAGGGTTCTGACATAACATTTACTCTTGTGTAGGTTATACAATATGTGCATGTTTCCATGTGTGTGTGGAGATGAGACGCCCTCGAATTTCGACTGTAACGAGATGACTGAGACGACACAATTTGTCATGTCTGTCCAAGTCCATGTCAACAATCATCGCTCTTCCCTCCATCCCTCTCGGACCTCGATTCACGGTGCAATAGGAGCCCAGCATGTTGCATAAGGTTGTGCAGTGTCAGTCCAGGGTCTAATAAGATCAGGTTCCATAAAAGCTCTTTCAGCCTACTCAGAAAAGGGCCCTATTATATCTAAGTTTCCACCACACTGCCTGTAGAAGAGAAACTTATGCAACATCATGTGCTGTTTGTAGGTCTGCCATCTAAGGGCACGATGATGGCCACTTTTTTTTGGGGGGGGGGGGCACTATCCCTCGTTAAGTCCCAAGATCCCCTACAACTCCCATTTGTCCATTGAAAAATCACAATGCACAATCAATTTAATTGGCACATCGCAGCCGTGAGTGGGATAATTGTATGGAACATTGTGTGTGCACTGTAATGAGTTGTTAGCTGGTGTGCAAAAGCTGCAGCTGGGTTTCCATCTCCAGGACGTAGGCAGGTCAGGAGGTCGTGAGATCTGGCATAGGATAAAGGAAATGATTCCAAAACAGAGCACACATACATACCAAGTCTTGTTTGGCACTCCTCTGTTCATCCGTACCTCCCTTGGGGCAACAGCAAGCAGAGTTCCCAAACTTACCCTCACCGAGCAAAAAATAGGCACAAATTTAATCACTTGTTCTTGTTAGAGAAAACCTGTCTGACAAAAAAATCAAGAAAGGCTGAGCAGAAATGAAGAAACTTTGAGTCCTAGAGCTGCTAAAAATCAAAAGTACATCATCATCTCTCTCTCTCATGCACCTGTTTGAAGCTGGAAAAAAAGACTAGAAAAAGCTGTCCTGCTTGTACTGCACACGTGGGATAAATGATGGTATTTCACTTGTGAAATTTAGATTTGACTGTTGAAAACGTGGAACACACAATGACAATATCAATCAATAACATCACACCTTTCCTCAGTATTGCAAATCTAACATTTACTATAAAACTGTCTAGTTTGAGGAATAGGGTGGGTAACGGTTAAGAAAAACATTTCTCATTGTTCTGCCACTACATGCATTTTATTATGCTGGATTTGAACACAAAGATATTAAGCCACACTTTTGAATTAGTTTTTTAATGATTTTCCTTATAAGCCATAAGTGAAGTGATTAGCTGTCAGCACTGATTATCAATTGCTTCTCTGCAGCTTTTATCACAGAAAAAGATAAGACAAAATGCCCTGAATGTTGCATCTTTAAACACTGATGGACTATTTAGATGCTTTACGCAAGTAAAAGCACAATTTCACTCAATTGACGTAGGTAAATATTAAGCAAATTGTACTGAAAATATAAAAAGTAAAAGTATTCATAATGCAGAAAAACGCCCCCTGTGAATATTATTCTGTTATATATTATTGGATTACATTATTGCTGATGCCGTAACATGTACTGTAAGTAACATTTTATCGTTGTAGCTTGTCTGTGGAGCTAATTTGAACCCTTTTATTTGTTGGGTAGTTTAATCAGTAATGGTGCATCATATTCTGCAAGCTCATGTTTTTTCATGTAAAACTAGTATCTATAGCTGTCAGACAATTGTAATGCAGTAAAAAGTGCTTTATTTCCCTCTGAACTGAAGGTAAAAAGTACCATTAATTTATTAATTAAAATTCAAGTGCTTCTGATTTGTACTTAAAGGACCAGTGTGTAGGATTTAGTGGCATCTAGCGGTGAAGTTGCAGATTGCAACCAGCTGGATACCCCTCACCTCACTCTCCACTTCCAAGCCTGCAGGAGAACCCATGGTGGCGGCGAAACCTGCGAGAAACACTGTTTGGTTTGTCCACGGCAGTGCAACATTGTGGACTCTATAGAAGACGACTCATTCCCTCTGCAGATACAAAGGGCTCATTGCAAGGTGACGAAAACACAATGATGCTTAGCTTCAGGTGATTACACACTAATGAAAACATACTTTTAAATATTATATTCCATTTTGCTATATTCTGTCAGGAAATTGCCGTAAATCTTACACAAAGTATCTGAGTAAACATTAACATGAATTTGTTATTATGTACAAAATATGCCACAATTACCCAACCACTCACTTTCACTGCTATCCTGCTGAGTTCCTAAAACGCCCTTTTGCAGTCCCAAAAGGTTGTGATTCACTTCTGCATCACAGTCCACACTGAATCGAGGGACAGTAACTGGATGTTGTCTATTTTTCTCCTCACACGACAATCTTTTCAGCAGCATTATGTAAGTTCTCGTCAAAGGCCTTCTTGCTTAAAAAGAGTGTCTTTGGTTTGACTGGCAAATCACTCTCTCTGCACAACACTGGACAACTGCCTGCAGTCTACTAGCATTGAGTTTTCTCATCCTGGCATGAAGTCATCAGTCTTTGACAGACACACTCAGAGCAGAGTAGTCTGCTCAAATTGAGCTTTTGTCAACCTCTAACATTCACAGCAAAAAAGCACTCAGAATGAGACCCATCTTTCTATTCATCACACGTTCTGAAGAAACACGACTTGCAAAGAAGTGTGCGTTCATTTCGGTGCACTTATATAAGAGTGTTTACACAAACAGATACTTTAATATCACTGGCAAGAGGCATACTGCAATATAAAAAGCCAATTAATTGTAATAATTCAATTCGTCTGGAGCTCAGGCTTATAGGGTAAAGGCTATGTATCCACCCAGGAAGTGTGGTTAAGTTACAGTGCTCATGTGCCGAGGCCAGGTGTACCATTTCCGTCTCTTGCTTCAATCACACTTTCATTACATGATACCTTCTTTACAGTATCACATGTGAGAGAAAAGTGAGAGAGCTGGAAACTGTTGCTGCTGTTAGAAACCCAAAGACTTGGCTTGCTTTTATCAGCTGGCTCAGTCAGCTCCCGTCTCGATTAAAGTGTGCGGTTGCAGGAATAAGAGTCTTAAGTGGAACTGTTAGTGACATGGAAGGAGGAATTAAGTGGGTTGAGGAGCAGCCTGAAATGCAAAGAGGACCATAGCTGACGTTGGACAGCAGAAATGGCCTATAGAATTTGAATGAAATTTAAAAATAAACTTTCTTTTAGCTTGAAACAAGCGCATTTGACTGCCAGTGCAGATGCACTTGATTGAATTTTAAAAATAAGTCATGATGAAGTTTTAAATTTCAAGACCAAATTACTTAAGATTAGTCCCTACACTTGTTTTTAAATAACAAAACCAATATAACAGCAGCCAATATACCTGTTTACAGCCATGCCTGACCAGGTTTTAAATGCATGTGAAGTGACGTGTGCTACCCACTGAGCCACAGCACCAACTGATTAGTGCGGTGTTTCTAATCACAGCAATGTCAATCAGGTCCAGGTCAGGAGACATCATCTGGGTCAACAAGGTCGCCCTTTTGGTTTTGAATGAAATGTTTTGCCAACTACAAGTTGGATTGCCATGACATTTGGGAAAGATATTCATGGTTCTCTGAGGATGAATCTCAACAACTTAGAGGACCCTCTGACTTCTCCTCTAGCACTAAAGCAGATCAAAGTTCTCATTCATCCACTGAAATACCTCAATAACTACTCATCTATTGCATGAATTGGAATGAACTGCTGGGCGCTTGTTCATGGCAATGAAGGAACATGTCATCCAAAGGATGTGGCTCTGCGATGTGTTCTTAACAACTGAGGAATGAGCTACACCATGCTTTAGCTATACACGCAATGCTTGTTAGTATAATTGAGTCATTGTTTACTTTATTTTCATGGCAGTAGGAATATATAATCTTGCCAGCTTTATCCTTTAAACACGGGCAGTGTTGTAATCTTTGCATTAGCTACGTGAACAAGAACTACACTTAAAAAAAAAATAAATATAAATCCAACACTTTTGTTTTTGTTGAAGCAGATCTAAGACTGCTTCTATGCACATTAAAGGTTTCTTTCACTCAAATATTGCTCACAAATTTGTTAATATCTGTGTTTTTTTTTGAGCACTTGATAATCCATCCACCATGTAGTGTGGTATATCACAATGCTGATTAAACAGAGGGACTATGACACAGTTGTGCCTTGGACTTGTCACAATAAAAGGCCACTCTAAAACATGCAGTTTTATCTTGACATTTATTAGGCACTGAACTATGGCCTACAACATAGGTCTACAAATACCGCCGTTTCCCCCAGGAGGGTAGAATCATGACCCGCTCAACTCTGCCTCTGATTCGCACACCCTGGTACTCGAACAAAGGCAATGAACACTAGCAAAAACAAAAGTGTTGCATTTATATTTCTGTTGGGTGCACTTAGTAAATTCCTAAATCTGCAGCAATCGTGGAAGGAAAGCTTTAAACGGACATACTGAACAATAAAGCCTTTATTTTTTTGTCTTTCCATAGTTCAAGTTTGTCAGTCCCACCCAATGAAAAGGTGGCAAATAGAGTGAAGGAGTAAGAGGTAGAGCAAGTGTTCCATTCTCGTTGTGATCAGCGTAAAAACTCACTTTTACACACCAAGGGAATGGCCATCCAAAGAAGACCGACTTGAAAAAAAAAAAAAAAAAAAAAAGGAACTAAAAACAAAACAAAAAAAAAATAACAGCAGCTTCTTTGTGGTGTTGCTAGCTTTCCCTTATTACTCACAATCATAAATACTCCTAACTCACTGACTTTTGATAAAGGTTGCACTACAGTGTAAACCAGAGAGGCGATGAGTGCCAGCCGTGAGCAGAGGCATGGCAGTCATCACTATCGTCACCATCACCAACACCATCATCATCACAGTCTGAACACTTGGGAGTGGGGAAACTGCCACATGGCAGGGGCCCTTCTTGCTGTTTGTCAAAGGCAAAGGGGCTCTGCATAGTATGGTCAGACAGAAAAGATAATGGCTGCCCACCACGGACTAAAAAGAGGCTCTCGGTCAAGCACTCAAGGAGAGCACGACCTAGGGAAAAATAAATGGGGCCGTCTCGGCATGAAGGAGAGCACAGAAACCTGAGCGGTGGAGCCTGACAGCACATCAGTCCAAAATAGGTGTACGATAGTCAGCTGGCCCTGCGAGTACAAGTGTTGTGTATGCGTGCCACACTGCATTAAAACTAACTAATTCCAACCATTCTACCACTCATCAGCATTGCCAGGTTAGGACAGTGCCATGTTACATTAAAAAAGGAGATAGTATTTACATCTTCAACACATAAATTATTTCCCTAACATACTGTCTGTGTAATGCATAATAAGGACTCTGGGGGGGAAAAAATAAACATAAGTGCCTCATATGAAAAGACTTTACTGACTCCAGAATTGAGAAACGTAGACCAAATGAGAGGAGTTTAAATGCTGCTGAAATAAAATCGAAATGCAGGCCAGAACAAGAGAAAAACACAATTAATGCAGTAATTCATTGATTTGCAAAAATGGCACACAGAAAGAGATAAAGCTGTGAGCTTGATTAAGCAACCCCTGAATAATTCCAGGTAGTAACAATGGCAGCACAGAAGCTGACTCATTAATACCCTAGAAAAAGAAGAAGAGAATGGAGGGGTCACTGCATGAAGGCCCTCTACTTGGATTGATATCTGTTCGGATGATACTGGACGCTTTACATTCCTGCCTCACTCGCCGCCAAGACATCTAGGAATGACTTGCAACTCCTCTCGTCCAGAATGTAACCTTTGACATTTCTGACAAATTCTGTCTCGGATCTGGAGCCTCCCACGGCCCGGCCCCGCGACAACTGCAGCTCCCGCACTGACCAATCAGCTCAAGGCAGAACCAGGTCGAACTGTTCACCTGATGTGATCTGACAAATAAGGCCCTAGTCCGGTAAAATTCACACTTGTCGATGGATATACAGTATCAAAACTCTGTATAATGAGAAAACATACAAACGCATTTGCAAATATAGCTTTTCAATACACAACAACATACACATTAACTGTTGGTTTTGCAGATGAAATTCAAAGTATTCATACAATATGTGTCACAGAGAAATAATGGCTGGCTTTGTCCATTCTGAAGAGAGAGATTAAAGGGGCAGTGGGGCAAAAACAAAAGAAGAACCAGACAAAAAAAACAAAACAAAAATGAATCTGGTTCAGTTCATATTTGTCATGTTGAATAATTGCACACACAGGAAGCTTGGAGGAGTGAATTAAACCTCTCCAGTTGGGTTTTTGACCGTACAAGTTCATATTACCACCACTCTCCCACTCCAGTGCTGCTGGGCTGCTTGTCAGTCTTTGGGTCACCCCCTCCCCCGCTGTTGTGTGTGGGTGCATGAGAGTCTTTCATTCCAGTGAGTTTTAAAAAAAGGTAGGCCATTGGTTCATTTTGCTGAGAGGTCCCCGCCTACCATGACGGGGTGGAGCCCAGAGGGAGCCCATCAGTCATCCAGGATGACCTTGACAAAACTGGCCACGTCTGTCTCTTTGGAGTCATGCAGGGTGAGGAACGGATGTTGCTGCATTAAAAACAGGGAAAAAACAAAATTAGAAATGTGTTCTTGAATGACAAAAAACGATTTAAACAATGACTGCTGTTATTTACTCATGAAACAAACACGTCACGGTATTGGTGGGTTAATTGGGTAAGCCTGGCCTCTTGTGGACAAATGCAAGAACCAGAGCACGCTGGACATTACAGCAGGATTGTTGATAGTGGACAAAGTAGCAGAATCAATACATAATATTTGTTGGTGCTTTTTTTGGGTAAGAGGAAAAAAAAATGTACCAACCATTAATTCTGTATAAGCTGGTCTCTCGTTTGGCTTCTTTCTTAAGCTGTAAAATTGAAAAGATGAATGCAAAAGTGAGGAAAACAGCAAACAAAAACACTTGCGTGTATTATAACTTCACATAAAAGAGATCTAAAAATAATCAAGTGACACAAACATCACCTAAGGTGAAGTTGGGGCTCCACAGTTACTGTACTCTTAGTAAATACAGAGCGAACACTGACCCCTGCTGGGGCTCACTTTTTTTTTTTTTTTTTTTTTTTTGAAACAGCAAGGTGAGTGAGGAGCATAGCCTTGAAGAAGGTGTACACATTTTGATTATCTAGTGCGAGACTCACCACTGGGAGATGAAGTCTACAAACTTTGGAGAGAAACGGTCGGCGGGCAACTGTGGAGACGGCTCGTCCACCACCTGTTTGAGCTGCTGGAACGGGGTGCCCCACGAGTCGTAGGGGAATTTCAAAATGGCCAGCTCGATCTAGCAGACAGAGGAAGGCTGATTTATCAAGGGTCACACGTCTTCGGGCTACATTGTATGATGGCATATTTGCATTTGCAAAAGTGTCAGATTTTTTCTTCACATGAGAGCAAATAGAAATAAATAGGGGAAAAGAAAAAAGTAAAATGAAAAAATATGTCAATAATAATCTGTAATCTGTCAATCTGTAAAATATGTTATACAAAAACTGAGGAGAACATGGACTACCAATGATCTGGCATCAACATGGCACAGGTATCAAAACTACTAAAAAGCCCCATGACCATGGAAATATGAGTTACTAGTAGTGGAAACTCAATCATATTTAACCAAGTGTACCATAACACGAAGTATACTTGTTTTTATGTAAAGTTTATTTTTTATGGAGTTTATTTTGTAATTGTTGTTATAATCAAATAGAAAAACATGATTACATAAGACCAAGCTAACATGTATATTTTAGTGTTTGCCGCTACTACCACTAAGCTCATAGTAGCTTATTAGTAGTTTTTATTCACATTTAAACTAAATAAAAGAACAGTGAGAGAAGAGAAGAGCAGCAGTAACATGAATTTATTATAATTTGCAAATGACACTGTTAGCAGAACAAAGAGCTGCATTTGGATATCCAGCCCAACTCACCATCGTGATACCGAGACTCCATATGTCTGACTTGACACTGTAGCCTTTCTGGTTGAGGTCAGGGTTAATCCGCTCGGGCTGAAATGGAAATTATTAGCAATAGATTAAATACAACATTTTTTAAAACTTTAAATATAAATAGGCAGAAAAAAGAATTATAATCATAAATACAACATGATAAAAGCTGTTTCAATATCAGACATAAATTTAACTCCCATAAAAAAAAAAAAAAAAAAAAAGATGTCGCTTCAGGGTTAAGACAGTAGAGGCCTGATTAGTCTGGGGTCTGATCTGTGGATTTCTGGTTGTACTCCAACTATTGAGGGGGGTGGGGGCTCAAAGACCCTGATCTGGTATCACTTACAGCCATGTAGGGCTTGCAGCCTGCATCCATTGTTTTGGCCACAGAGTCCACCAGGTGGCCACTGATGCCAAAGTCGCACATTTTCACTTGGCCCTCGGTGTTGATCAGAACATTAGAGGGCTTCACATCTGGAGAGGGACATGATAACAGAGAGAATATAGCAAACCAACAATGAGACACACCAACAGGACACTTCAAACTGCACACTTGTGATGTGATCCTCGGATTACCTCTGTGTATCACTGACAGTTTACTGTGCAGATGCTCTAATGCCTTGACAATCTGTGGAGTGAACAGAAAAGAAAGGGACATGTTGGATTCGTATGTTGGACCGTTTCACATGTGCATTAATAAAACAATAGGTAGAAAATATATATTATAAAAACTGATCATTTGTTATAGAATACGCTTATTGTTTGATGACCAAATGTGTTTAATCACCATACAGAAATGTAACGGTGCTTGGTTTTAGCATTTTCTTCTTGTTTCTTGAGGAACAATAGTTTATCCATCTGCACTTTATCCATAGCTTTTCTGGTTGCATTGCTGGTTGCCTGGCAACCTCACCGGGATGTTAAGACACTCCGGCAGGCTGTTGCTCTCAGAGAAATAATTTCAGCACATTAAAGAGTAACTTCTGTATTTTCACGCGGAACCCATGTTTCCCCATTTTTGTTTTTGTGGCTAATGGGGACAACAACTTTTTTAGAATTGTGCCAGTATCATAGACTGTATAAAACATGGATGTAGTCTCTGTGATGTCACCCATAGGTTTCTGAAAAGCTGTTGTGAAGAGTGCGGTGGCTCTGGTCACCACCATCTTGGCAGTCCTGCCTCTGCCAGCTCCCGGATAAACCAAAAATGGGTAAAGACGTAGAGAGTGAGTGGAGCTGAGGCAGGCTGAAAGAAGCCTGGTTGCTCAAACAAGCCACCTGTGATGGCAACCTCTTGTTAATCAAAGCAACCATGCTCTTAATGATGCATGGCTTTAAACCTTAAACCAATATACCATGGTTTGTTCTGATTATATTACTTACGATTGAAAACTAGCGAGTCAATCACTTTGCTATCAGCCAAACATCAGTCAAGTGCAACAACACACAAGACATAGCAGCCAGTGAATACTCCTTACTAGTCCAAAAGCAAGAAGCCCAGCTCCGCGTCTGTCTTTCTGCCTTTTATTTCACAAAATTCTCAGCAACAACTGAAAGTCAGTCCTAGATTTACTCTCGCCTGGCAGACTCTTGCTTGCTCATTTTCTCTTCTTAGCTTCTTTAGTCAACATCCCCATCTGCCTTTTTGCCTCTGTCATTATGTCCATAGAAACTGCAGAGCCTGGTTATATTGCCCGCTTGCCCAGCTCCAGTTCTGGCACGACACCGGCTATGCTCCCTGAGCCTGAAACCTCCTCTTTCCTCCTCTTCACACTGACGCTCCCCTGGTGCAATGTTATCCTTATAGACAACCCGTCATCATTGTATGTTCACTAAAAGATAGTTTTTAAATCACTGATCGGCTCAAATTCTTATAAGAGTCTCACATTATGGAGCACGTGTATGAAGAGTTGGACCTTTTTGTAAGAGAGAGTAAGATCCACCGTTATATTTATCTGCTTGGTTCATCTTTACACTGTTTCTGCTCTTAATCAACGACATCAGTCCACATTGAAAAATACCAAAGTTGCCCTTAAACTCTCGCAAAATCACAAATTGTCATTCTTCTTATGTTGCTCATTTCTTAGCAGCACTTAAAGTGTAAAATAAACGACAGGACGTACTGCTACTGCGATCTTGCCCAAGATGTCCTCTGGGATGGTTTTGCCTTTTTCAATAACCTTCTTATAGAACTTATCCAGAGATGTGTCCATCAGCTCCATACAGATCCAAACATCACCCTAAAAAAAAAAAAAAAAAAGGATAAAATAAGAAACAAGATGATCACACACTCAACATAACACAGGCAGGAGTTCATGCGCTTCATAAATAGCATCGTTTATTCACCTCTCTGAAGAGGGCGCCATAGAAGGTCACGGTGAAGAAGCAGTCCACTGTCCTCATAGAAATGTCCAGGTCCATCAGGAGCCTCTTCTGCTCCAGAGTGTTGACTGTGGCACGAATCCTCTGAGGACACAAACATCACAGATTGGGCTGCCAGTGTCATCAGCGGGGCAGATAAAGCGTAAATCAAAATGGTGTCCAGTGTCCTATAGCCCTCAATATAACATGACATAGATCCAATAGATCTCCTCCAAATGTTTACAAGTTGAGCTCATATGTAAAATACATCTATGTGTCATGGTACTATTTTAAAAGCACTGCGCATTTACAGGGATGCCAAATCAGGTAACTTGAGCAGCAGCAGCCTCCCAGCTTACCTTGACAGCCATGATAACACCACTGGGCACATGTCTCATCTTGTCCACCACCCCATATGCTCCCCTCCCCAGTTCTGCAATCTGCTCCAAATCATCAGCCTTCACCACAAAGTTCTGGGCAGAGGAGGTAGATGTTAAATTCATGTATTTATTCAGCTCAGAAAAAACAAAAAACAAATAATAGGCATGTTTCAGATGAGCACAGAGACAACTTTACCTGATCTCCAATTGTGACGCAAGCTTTCGAGTCAAGATCTCGAGGGGCCCTGCATGGAGAGAGCAACATCGGTTAAAATAAATAAAAAAAATAAATAATCAATTGATTGATGCATGGACTCACTCTCTCTATGAACCTGTGAAAGTCTGACGCTTTCTATTAACAACTGCAGCAGGCAGTGGTGCAGAGACTGTGCACTGGCCCAAAAATATATATTCTAAAAATATTGCTTACGTGGAAAGCCACACAGTTCTCAAGTGTAGCCTGACTGGGATTTCGAGGTAGATGTTTATCAATTTGGGAGAGTTTCTTGTAGTGAACAGTATATATTAGAGTTAAAAAAGTATACTCTCTGTTGGACAAACTATGTAAGAAAAATACAGTTTCTAAAATGCCTCAAATACATCTGACAATTTCTTGTAACTTACTGGCTGACATGTACGCAGATACACATCTGCATCGACCAGCCAGTTTAGCATTCTAGCTCTAATTTGGAGACCCTCTTGCAGTGGTATGGCTTCTGTCACTACAACATTATAAAAAAAAAAAAGGACTCTTACGCTGCTGCTGCTGGTGTGGGCTGTGCAAACACTTCTTTGGCCAGCTTCAGCCCAGGGTTCCTCTTCTTCCCTGAGAGACAAGGAAACAGACGACTGTTACCACCTCAGCTCCACACAGTGATCAATACAGCTGTATTTAGCAGCAACCACAAGCTAGTATGATTAGGAGTGATTTGGGGAAAGACTAAAGCTAATGGACTGTGTCTTCAGACTCTTCTGAGCCCAGTTACCACATTACTCTGAGTTTAGGGCAGAGGTTTGCCACAATAGTTCTAATTCAGATCATTAAGTGTGACCTGAATGGACTTTGCTTGTTTTCATATGTCCACATCGGCCTATCAATAGGGGATTTCTATTTTGGTAGTAAGGAGTGTTTTCTTGAGTGTACTTTTTGCAATCAATCTGTAGTTGCCTCTGACACAAACTATAGCAAATGATCTGTTATCTAACTGGAGATTAGGTGTACTCAAAGCTGAGGCCCTGCAATAGAGAGAAGGTGGACTAAATGACTAATCGACATTGGTATGATGACTCAAATGGAGTGGGGAGGGAGGAGGATTCAGAGGAATCAAGCTTTGCTTCCTGTCATGATTTTTCTTCTCTTACAAATCACTGCTATCAAATTAATTATGAAAGTTGTTTTTTTTCTGTTCAAGTTCAAAGATCTTTTACGCGTCTTTCTATATCTGGAGTACGGTGCTGTAGACTGTGCAGCTCTGGGACCTTTCTGTGTTAAATCACTGACAGCAGTCCATTCATAAACAGCGTTTACCAGCAGCCTCTGGGACTTCCCACAAGGGGCTGAGAGTCCATGCCAGAATGACACAGCTACCGGGCCTACGAGCAACAACACAGGAAAAACAACGAGACGTCTCTTGACATGGACACTCATGTTCAGCGTGTTCACTCTCGTTGCAAGGTCGACAGGAAAAACACAGGACTTTTCTTGACCTTTAGCTGTGTATGTGTGCTACAACTTGGCCACAGTTCCCCCCCCAATGGGATCTGATGAGAAACAGTTTAGACCTGGCTGGTTATTTCCTGTTCTTGTCCTGCTGCACACAGGCACAGACCAGGCTGTGTAATTATTCTACCCCAGCTCCAAGAAACTGGTTTAATGTGCAAACAAGTCACCTTCACTATGGAACAAATGCAACAGCTCCTTTAGAAAGCTAGCAAAAGTTAGCAACAGGTTGGTTTATTGGTGTGATTTTAACTGTCATTATTACTGCAGAGTTGTGTTTGCCATTGAGTGAGTCACAGCACTGTAGCGTAGAGGAAGTATGATTGGGAAACCCCCACCCCCCCCCTCCTTGCTTGATCAAGCTGGAAGGGAAGTGAGGTTTTACTAAGATTTTAGATTCTATGGCGCTACCACTGAAACGTCTGACAGGTCCATTTTGTGCTGCAGCCCTAAAATAGTCCCACAGTGTCTGGACAGACTACGGCAGTCTCATGTGGTAGGGAGAGATTGAAGTGTGATTTACTCACACATGCTCAGTCAAAAATAGACAGTGCATTTCCTCTGCGTGGGATAAAGTATGAGCACTCAAAGGCTTCCGATGACCTGACAAATGAGACTAAAAGGCCTTTTGTCCGTGCAACAAAATTAGGGTCGCACGCAAACATGGTGGTGCAGCGCAAAAACAACTGACATGCCAAAGCTGCCCTATCGAAAATATACTATACACATGCGGCTCATAACGCTGTAAACTATATTTTTAATTTTACAGTAAGTTATCAATGGATCTGAAACACTAGCCCCTCTCATGTAGCCGTGCGGTGACCCTGTAGTCATAACTGTGAGGTGGGGATGTAACACACAGCCAGTAACGCTGGACACATCCGCTTAAAACACAACAACTGTCAGGAACCCTTTGGGAAATATGATGTCACTTCACTTGGCCCGCTTGCTGCTAGCTGTCCCCCGTTTAGGGCCAACTGAGGCCAGCTTCAAGCTGCAAGACCTGCCTGGCCCTCAAACTGAGCCCGATAGGACACAATAGTGCTATGACATCAGTCTCAGCTGCAGTCAAAGTATATCAAGGCAGCACAGGGAGAACACACACACACACACACACACACACACACACACACACACACACACACACACACACACACACACACACACACACACACACACACACACACACACACACACACAGATACCATTTTCTCAGAAAGTAATATTCAAGGGAGTGGGTGTTGCAGAGTAGCAACCCCAGTGTTTACTTGTAATTTAATCAAACATTTATATGAATGATTGAACTGAAATGGCACCAGTTGCATTCATGTAAGCATTGAGCAGTCTCTCAATAAAAATCTAATTTGCAGCTGCTGTGTTAGAGTTATTACGGTCTGCATCAGCTACTACAAACAGTGGTAGTGAATTGGTGCACTCTGACAGGAAATGCAGCAATTCTTCGAAAACCAAAGATGTTCAGTGGAAACTATCCAGAGTGAAGTAATACATACGTATTGTGGACAAGAATTTCTGGCTCGTGCATTGGATCAAAGTGTCAATAGCAGTGTGGCGAGTCACCATCAGGAAGCTCCAAGCCTCAGAGCGGGTCCATATAGAGAAAAAAAGATGAGTCATGCGCAGATAATCTTCCACACCACCCTATCAGCGCTGTTAGGGAGAACCCAATCTCCAAACATGCCTCAGCAATACACATGAACGAACAGCGCTGCAATGCACTTAGGGACACTCCACCCATGACCGCCAAAAAGGCACAACTCTTTGTAATGTCCAGAAAAAAAAAAAAAGAGAAGAGACTTTCACCAAAGGGCTCCTCTGGCCCGCTTTTGGTGCACACAATAATTACAGCACAGAACCTGTGTAGCAGCTATGGAGTATCTGCTTGCAGTCAGTGAACTGTCAACAAAGAGAGGCTGCACTAGGTATTGGTGCTGCAAGTCAAAACATGCCATGGTAGGCCAAAGGCTGTGATTGCCTGAGCCAATCTACACAGCACTCTCAAAACAGTGTGTACTCCCGACCATGGTAACGCTAGTATGATTGTGTAACAGCACAAGCGGTGAACTTGAAATGTAAATTGACATCATCCTCACCAGCATCATGCTCCGTGCGTGCGTGCATATGTGTGTGTGTGTGTGTGTGTGTGTGTGACGCAGAGGAGGGACCTTGATTTTTCCAAGGTGTGTGTGTGTGTGTGTGTGTATTTTATTCAGTAATTACACAGCACACTCTCGTTGACTGACTGGCGGAAGCCAAGTGTGTGATAGCGCCCCGGTTCCTTTGGCATCGCCGCCTGTTTTAAAAATAAAGGAATTTCCACCACGAAGGGGAAAAAAATGCATTTCCACAGAAGTGACGCTAAAGATGGAGATATATATGCATATGTAAAGAACAAATAAGCGCTAACACTCTGGTCAAAAAGGTGCCAACACAATCGACCAGTCGTGAGTCAGGAGGCCGAAAAATACAAACACCTGTGGTGTCAAAGTGATTTACTTTAACCCGAAAAGGTACAAACTAATCCCAGCGCGGTGGTTTCGAGCTAAAAGGCCAAGTTGGCTTGATAATTACAGCTTGGCAAAAGTCCTTCATTGTCGCGAAAAAAATGGTGTTAGCTAACCACAACACGGGAAGTTAAAAAGCGATGCGCGTGTGCCGTTCAGCTAAAACGTGAACATTAAAAACTATCGTTTAGCACACTACCTGTGGGTGTTATGATGAATACCTTCAGATACCAGCATGTCTACAGTCTTCGCATAATGATAGAAAGCAGGAAAGACATGCTGGCTAGCTTTCTTTTTCCTCCTCTCATACATGCAAGCTTTCCACCTGGCAAGGTTACGTTTCTCAAACACGGCTAGCTAAATTACTTCCACGCAAACTGCACCTCGACGTTTTTTTAAACATATGCACGGTTGTTTAAAAAGAAAGGAGTGGGAAAAAAACACTTACCTCCTTTAGACAGAGACATTTCCCCTTTGCTTTGATGAGGGGGAAGGGAAGCACAAAGACTTTTGCCTTTTTTTACTCCCTCCCTCCCTGCATCTAGCCTCTACACCCGCTCAGGATCGCTGGCTTGTGCAAAAAAAAAAAAAAAAAAAAAAATAGCAGCGATTAAAACTAAACGGCTCGTCTTCGTGCAATCTTCGTGCTTCAATCACCAGCTCACACGTTCAATGATCGATTAGTAGATGAATGCACAACTTTAAATAAAGTCGGCGCGGCTCGACCACTTCGAGTTACTTTGCTAACAAAACCTGCACTTTTAGGGTGGCCAAAGTCTGACAGCTGAAGGTTCCAGCGACGTGATGACGTATATCCGGATTTGTTGCTAAGCATCATGGGACGTGTAGTTTGTACCGTGCGAGGACTTTTTCAGTGACAAATCAAAAAATATGAAACCACAGTAATGTCATACATCAGTTTCGCTTCATTAAAGTTTATTTTTGCAAATTTATTACAGGCCACAACAGAGAGATTTTTTTTTATACTGTTGTTTTTTATTTATTTTGTGTGTGTGTGTGTGTGTGTGCCAGGATGAAAACCACATAGTGTTTTTAAAAGCTGGATAAAATGTGTAGTAAATAAGAACAAATGTAATTATTGTCTTGTAAGTAACCTACAGTATACAAAGGAACACTGATAATGGGATTGCACTTTAATTTACACATTTTGGTATGTAAACAACAAACAAGTATATAAGTGTATGTCACGGGATATAAGTGCCATGAACTATAAATCTATATTGAATAATGAAATGCATAAATTAACAGCAAGAACATTTTTATTTTAAAGCAAAACCTCTATAATTCCTATGCAAACAACATTAACCATCACATAGATTTAATACATTCAAGGAACAAACTGCCTGACTATAAAATACCTGAACAAATACAGTACCGTGAAGTGTTTTTTTTTTTTTTTTTTGTTTGTTTGTTTTTTTTTTCCTTCTTAGGTTAAATGGAATACTGAAAAACCCGCCCTCAATGTGATAATCACTGGTGAATTAAATTGGACCAAACTCTTCCTTGCTAAGTAGCTGGAAGACAACAAAATGCACAAACCATTCAACAATGGAGAAGTCACAGATCTGATGCATAAACATGTGCTGCGATATGAGTTTACTTTGGAATATGTGCATGTGATTGTGTGGGTGGATGGTGGATGACTGATGGTGAGGCAGCACCATATTCTTGCTATTACTTCCTGGCAACAAGGAGGGTATGGTAGAGAGGCTTTATTACAATGTGCAGATAGAGGGAGCTGTCAATTAGGTACTCTGATGAACGACGCTGCAGGTCGGCATCCAGCAGGAAATCCCCAGCCTCCTCTGTGCTTTGGTGGAAGTTGTAGACGTGGCGAACCACCACTTTTCCTTGCTGTCTTGCCATAACAATCACTGTCTTCTGGAAACTAACACCAGCAAAGTCTGGGCTAGAAGTAGCTGGTGTTACAATGATACGAGGTCGACCCCCATCTGTGCGTGTAGGCTGCATGGCACCCAGCTCGGTATAGGTTGACCTGGCACTGAGTGGAAGCCAGCGAGGGGAGAACAATGCATTCCAGGTCACTCTCTTATTGGAGTCATGGCCACTTGGACCAAGCTGGGTTTGAAAGCTGAAGCTGCGATCATCACGAGTAGGGTTATTGATGACCCAAGGGGAACCCCAGGAGGACGACAGGTAGTTACGGGGAGTGAAAATACTGCAGTTGACATCAAAGTACTTGGCCAGTTGGATAGGCGAGGCAGAGTGAAATTGGAAAGCTAGATAGAGTAGATCACGGATAGACTCGTAATACTTCAGCATGAGGGGGGATTGCTTCTGAAGACGGAAGAGGTGCTGGGGGGGGATCATGCCATATCGAACAGCCCTTAGGGCGCTTTCCACTGTCACACTGACAGGCTGGTTTAGGCTAATCCAGGCCTCCAGGGCCTCAAAGAGCTCCAGCTCACTCTGCAGAATGAGGTCAGAGCGCTGGAGCAAGGAGAGGAGCAGGTCTTCACTGATGGAGCCCCATTCTCCGCTCTGCAGCACAGAAGACAGGTTCCAGGACAGGTACTGCAGGCAGCTGTCCCGCAGGGCCATGTCCCCAATTTGTAGTGCATAGTTGTACCAGCCGACCACGTGGCCTGTGGGCGATTCGCTAGACAGATGTTGGGTCATATACTGGGTCAGTCCCTGTTGCAAACCCCACACATGGTACTTGCTGGCCAGCTTGTGCAGAGAAATGGCCTGATCCAGCCGCACTGAGATGTCACCGCAGTACAGATATCTGCAATAGTAAGGAAAGTCAGTGAAGCATATGATATTTTGAAGCTTGTTTTCTTTCCTCACATCTGAGTCACAGAATAAACCCACACTGAAACCGATTCTTGACTGCAAGCCTAAAACAGCAGATGTAATTTTAGAATATTTCACAAGATGGAGCATCCTACTTCCTCCAAAGGGAGAATGAGAGGCAAAATGGTAAATGAAGACCTATAACTTTATACTAGTGGGAAATAGCATCTGCAAGTAGCTCCACATTTTCACTGAACCTGATTAAATCTGAAAAATGATCACGACCAGAGTCACCCTCACCTGACAAACTTGTCAAAGACAGCTGCACAGTCGGGCGTCTCCCTCAAAACCACAGCACTGTTGTTGCGGAGGAGCAGCAGTTCCTCAAACACGTCACTCTGCATTGTGAGAACCAGGCTGTGGGCCTGGATCACCTTCACCTCGTCCGTGTTGATGGTTTGCACCCGGAGAGTGACATCACTGCCGTTCCCCATGGCAAGCAGGGTCTCCATACGCTGCACCAAACTCATGGAGTGATTCAGCACAGTGGCCCCGTTGTCCAAAGCTGCCTCCTGCTTCAGAGCAGCTGTGTAAAAAATAGTGCAAGATAGTGGGGAGCAGAACTTACTGTAACAAAAGACGACCGTAACTACTGAAATGCAGAAGAAATTTGCCTTGGAAATGCAATTAACTTAACTATAGTGTCAGCTTTTTGCGAGACTGCTTTCATTCACTTCTGAATTCCACATTCTTTGTTGTTTCTGATTTTGCACCAACCTGACTCTGCTTCCAAAGATTTCAGAGTGGATTTCATGTACTTTTGTTCTACGTCTTAAATCAGATTTGGAACTGGAAAAGCACTCCCTAACTCTTCAACAAAACCGCAACTGATAATATGTGTCAGGGAGAAAGCAGACTTGCACATCCTTCTGTTCTTCTGGTTTCAATGAATAGAGAAAGAGAGCAACAAGCCAGGTGGCTGACTCAGAAAACCTCCGGCACCAGGTGCTCAAAAAAGAGTTTGCAGCGCCATTACAGATGGCTGCTTCTATGTACCCTCTTATGCGTTAAGTACAAGTGCCACATACTGGAGAATCTCACATGAAAGACTCAGCGTGACAAGCTACTGTTTCCATTCTGCTCTGCCACAGCCATCAGTGGCCTATTACTGGTGGTTTAATGAGACACAGGGGGAGCACACTTGGCTCCCTGGAATGCCTCACAGTCTTCATATCTTTACCACAATCAAGCCCCCCTACTTCAAAGTAACCTTTTTCCAATTAGCCAGCCAGCACCCTGAGCCAGCTGAGCATGGTGGAGTGTGTGAAGGTGTGTTTTGACGATAGCACAGTGTAGCCAGTTGAAAAATCACCAAATTCATTATAGCTGGGGAAACAGTACACGCTATCTGCTACATAATTTCCTTTCTCTGATTCTGCAAGAAAAAAAACACATCTGAGAGATTCATTTCAAACTAGACATAAAAAAGAGTTATGAATAAAGAATGTTTCTCTTGCACTCAAGCTGGGAAGAGATGAAAATGTTAAATAAAACATTTTATACACAGTCCCTAAATATAAGATTAAGTCTGTGCTCAGTTTCAAATGAAATCTAATCTGACAGCAGGGGAATGTGGCCTTCAATAGCTCCAGTCAAAATCAGTCAAAGTCAGATTTTCTTTTAAGGAGTATGAAAAGCCTCCCGTCTTCTACTGTACTGTATCACTGAGCCGGCATGAAGCCAGGCAGAAAATGGACTTGCCCGTCTTTCTCTGCACTCAGCAGACAGATAGATGAGGACAGGATGAGTAGAATAGATAAATACCCATCCCCTGCCCCGAGGCTGAAAGCGAGCCACACATTCATGCTGTGCCCTACTCTCCACTGACGGTATGGGAGGAAGCTGGACTGAAATAGAACAATACAGCTTCTCTTACAATGTAGAATTAGAAAAAAAAGTGATAGGACTCTTTAAATCAAACAATTCAAACTACTGCTTTGTTATCTTACCTCCTGTAACAGTGGCAGAGTGGAAGTGGATTAAGAGGAGCAGGGTGCCCACATAGACCCGGGCAGGGATCCCTTGTTCACATGAGCGTACCATTTCTTCTCAGTTATTCCCTGCCTCTCTTTCCTTTGTCCTTTCCCCCTCTCTTCCTCACTCTGTGCCACTCTTCTCCTGACTCTTCTTCTTGCCGCTGCGCCTTTGTCGTGTGCCTGCAGAAAGGTGTGTTGCCCCCGAGTGTGCCGCCCGGCTCCCTGTCCCACACTCTTTATGTAGGACGCTGGCCTTTCCCTGGCGCATCTCACAACCCCACGGGCTCCATTGATTGGTGGAATCTGGCAGGGGCGTTGCTATAGCGACAGCTTTGATTTTGAATTTCTCCCTTTTGGATGTTACATGGCATTGATCAGCGGCACCGGGCCAGCCAAGGATTCAGCTTACTGGTTTTGGTTGGGATTTTTTTGTTTAAAAGTCAGGGGACTTAGGCACTATTAACAATCAATATTAACACAGTTTGATGGCACTCCAAATTCAGCAAATCTCTGGACTACAAAATTTTGTTTATGACATCTAATTTAAGTACAATCATTGTCATATAATTAGTCTGTTAATTACAGCAGGTTGCTACTGAGACTATCTGCTAAAAGTAATTGAGGTTCTAATATGGGTGACCAAATGCAGCCAGTCACATTTCATAATCCATTTTGTTGGACAGTTTTTCAGCTGAGAGCAATTATTTCTCTGATGGCATGTTAATCTCACTAATGGGAGGATGATTTCATTGGTGCTGCGACTGCTCATCAATTTAAGGCGAGCTCAGTTTATCAAATTGAACTGCCAATCAGCATTTGATGTAGTCACATAACTGATATTGAAATTCAAGTCAGCTTTTGTAAATTCCACCGTGCATGGTCCAACTGTTTTCGGGTGCAACAAAAACCTCGCAGAGGTCAGAGGGTTTAATGAAATGTGTGAAAATTCCAGCTGGACCCGGAGCTAATGGTGCGCCACTTGTAGGGAACATACTATGACAATCAATATGAAATGCTACAATGACTCAACAACCACATGACATGAGAGAATCACACATCCTAGAATAACATACAGTAACTGGGGTACAACAAGTACATTTCAATGTGAAATGGCGAAAATGAGAGCACTTTACTTTATGTCATGACCACGAGGTTCAGAGATGTTTACAGTGCCATTTATATGATTCCTCATTTAGCATTGATCTCAGTCAGTCAGGGGTGGGTCAGTCAATACTGTTAAAATCTTCCCAAAAAAGATAAGCTCAGTATAGATCTGATTTTTTTTTAAAAATCATTGCGTCTGACTAGGCCATTAGTCCAATCACAATATTTATACTAATATGCTGCAATGTGACAAATGTGTTTAAAATAGCTCCAAAAAATCTACCATGCCCACCGGAGAGAGACAGACAAGGAGAGACATAATTTCAGAGGGAAATGGGTTGTGGTGAAGCCCCGAGGGCTGCCAGGCTGCAGTAAAAATGCAGGAGAATGAGAGACATCCTGCGAGACCCCAACCTGAGCTACTGCTATGAATAACCTGACAGGTTCTCAGAGGACAGCGGAGCTGCTGAGGTGCCCTAATGAAACCTGCTGCAACAAACTGAACCAGACAACACAGACAAGGCACAGGATCGTGCTGTATGTGGTACCAACTTCTATTTGTTTGACTTTCTGGAGGTGGACACGGAGCTTTATATGAATGCAAATAATGAGAATTGGTATAATAACACTGTATTCTATATATACTGCATACTGGGTTTACAGCTCAAATGATAGCTGTAGAGTAAAAGACAATTCAGACGACAGTTGTTTAGCTACATAATGGAAATAAACCCCAAAGCCCTCTTTATGCATCTGAAAAGGCCATGCCCTTCATTAAGGTCATATTGCTTTCTCTTTTGGGATCAGCTCCTGTTAAGAATCTGCTAACAGGACCATAATGTAAAGGGGTGAATCGACTAGCTGCTGTGTTTGTAAGAGCACCCCTCGGGACAAGATCCATTGAGTGATCGATACACCACAGGGGGCTCCATCACCGAGTGCAAACAGCATGTTTAGTACAAGCTGAATGCCAGAGTTAGCTTCAGCAAGGTGTCCTGGGTGACCTTACTCTTGTGCTGGACCTGGAAGGGATGGACTAGCTAATCAGGTCTCCAACACAAGAGACAAATGGCTTTTAATATGAACATGCTCAATGCATCAAATGTCCATGAACAAAAAGAACATCCATGAATAAAACATGTATAAAATTAAAATGTAGAGAAACTGCACTAACTAGATTCAATTTAGCAACTGCATTATTAGGCCTAATCGATGTCTTTGCGACACTGTCTTTTTCCTAACTGGAAGTGTCTGGACAAACAAGCAGAAAGAAAGAAACAGATCAAAGAAATCAGTGTAAATAAATATCTCAAAATCACTTCTTAGAAGACTAATTTCTGCTCTCTTATTGTATTCTGACAACAAGCTGCTGTATTTAATATCATAATTTGTAAGACAGAGCAAAAACAACCCAGTGACATTTAATCCATCATTTTAGGCACAATAGCAAAGATTGACTGTGATAATGTCATATTTATCATAGCGTTTTAGTGAGTTTCGGATGTGCAAAAAAAAAAAAACATTATTCATTCAAAGATTTTTATTGTGAATATTTTATTAATTAGAGACAATTTAAAAGTATTAAAAAAACACAGCATTGTCATTGTTCCTATCAATCAATTGGTTGTTAAGTGACATGGCCTACAAGAGTTCAATAATCTATTTTATTGTGTAATATGATTGGATTATATAACACAGGAGTCCATCTCTCCTGTAACATTATTTTCCACCAGGTGGCTCTGCACACTGGATGTTGTCCTTTAAGAGGGTCTGATTAGATTTCCCAGAAGCCTGTTTATGTTTCTATATAAAGTATTAATTTACTTGATGATTGTGCACTAAATGGCATACATTGGAGCTGTATCATTCTTTAATCGCCAAAAGTGAGCTGCTGTATGTGCAACAGCTGATCATTTCATAAGAAGTCACCTTTAAAGACAAAACCACTGGTGGAATGTAACTAAATAAGTGCATTTACTCAAGTACTGTAGTGCAAATACTACTTTTACTTTACTTGAGTATTTCAATTTTATGCAGCTTTATATTTCTACTTTTCTACATCTCAGAGGCAAATATTGTACTTTTACTACTACTACTGCATTTGTCTGACAGCTTTAGTTACTACTTACTTTTCAGATTACAATTTTTAATCTCATCATAAACATCATTATAGACCTAAAAAACACTGACAGGGACAGCACCTTTAGTTTCGATAGGCCAATGGAGTATTTTCACAGTTTATGTTGCTGCTTTTAATTAAGCAAATGATTTAAATACTTCTTCCACTAAAACTGATCTAATCAGCAAACTCGTGAAAGCCATTAATCGCAAATCATCAATGCGTTTGAAGTCTGATGCATGTGAAACAGGTCACAGTCTAGAACATGTTGTATATGAGCTAGAAGTGGAAATGTCTCATTTCAGAGGTGAGTGGTCCCTTTGTTTGAATGTAAGCTGCCTGAAACAAATAAGTAGGCTGGGATGTTAATCGCATGGAATATTCAAAGCAAAGAGGTTGGCCAAAGAGAGAGTGGTTTGCGAAAGCGTCACATCCACAGAATAATAACAACTATGCAGAACACCTGCTTTGATGCAACAACCGGTTAGTCGATTATATCATGGTTCAGTAAAAACAGAGAAGGAGTGGACAGGTGGCGGACTGTCCATGAGTGAGTAGCCTACTCCCGGAAAAAACAGTGGATCCATTGAACACTTGAACGCTCAGATATTGGCCGAATCGTCCGTGAGGAGCTTGAAAACACCCGAGAAAGGACATTTTTTTTGTTGTTGTTGTTCTTTTTTTGTTTTTTTTAAGTGTATTATCCGCATCGGAGTGAATCTACCTGTGTCACCTGTTGGAGCGGTGGCCACAACTGCGCCCGTCCAGGTAAGAAGTCACAAGAGGCTGGAATTCATCGTGTTGTTGTGTACTTAATGATACTTAAAAATCATTATTATTAATAATAAAATGATTAACCAATAAAATTATTATGAGATTAAAATCACCAAAATGTCAACTTTTCATGAGCTAAATTTAAAAAGCCTGTTTTGGTTACAGACATTTATTTTGAAATGGTTTATTTATCTTAAGAATTTGTATATGTCTCTCAATATATACACGAGCCTTAATATTTCAGTTTACTTCAAAACCAGGACCTTTGATTTGAATTTGAAGATATGTGGACGGTTACAGCGTCCTTCGATCGTTTTAAGGCTGTACTGCTGTAACTGTAGACAAGTATAGGTGTTTTGAATTATTACTGGCTAATTGGGAAATGATTGGAAGTGAAGTTGATTACAAAATAACCTTTAAATCAAACTGAATGACACTAGTAGATGTATTTGGTGGGAATACTGGGAATAAGTAGAATAAAATGCCTCTGCAAATGAGATGGAGCAACATGACTAGACTGAGCTGTGATTACAACATGACTCCATGCTGTAATTAAAGACAGGGGAGGCAATTTGTTGGATTCTTCAGAGACTTGTTGAATTTATTTCAATGGGCAGCATTAACTCAGTACAGTGTGAGCTACAACACAGTAATAGTCTTTGGAGCCATCTTTTATTTTCAGATGCATGATAGGTCAGTTGTTTTGTCTTTGCCTTACTGTTTAATGTTTAATGCAGCTTGTAGTCATGTTTATTGCATACCTGTTTGAATAATATGGGTATTTTTATTACAGAAAAAAAAAAAAGTCAGCGAAGTCATGGCCAGTGCTCCCAAAGGATGTGGCACCAGCATCAGCTCCATATATTACAACCTGTGTGACCTGACTACAGTGTGGGGGGTCGTGGTGGAGGCTGTTGCTGCTGCTGGTGTGGTGACATCCTTTGTTCTGTTCGTCGTCCTTGTGGCCTCATTACCGTTTGTGACAAACAAGAAGAGAAAGGCTATGGTGGCACTGCAGGCGGGCACTCTGATCTTTACTCTGGGACTCTTTGGACTCGCTTTTGCCTTCATTGTGAATGAGTACTCCACCAGCTGTGCTGCACGGAGGTTCCTTTTTGGAGTACTGTTCTCAGGCTGTCTGGCCTGCCTGTTGATGCATGGGTTGTGGCTGGCCCTGCTGAAGCGAGAAGGCCGGGGCCCTAAGAGCTGGATGTTATGCCTGGGAGCCCTGGGTCTGTGGCTGGTCGAGGTGATCATCAACACTGAGTGGCTCGTCATCACTGTGGTCAGGAGCCCACCTGGAGGTGTCATTGTCCCCAACCTGTCCTGCAACATTGATAACCTGGACTTTGTGATATCTTTGATCTATGTGATGGTTCTGCTGGTAGCTGTGATGTTGGTCGCTATTCCCTCACTGACACACAAGCACAAGCAGTGGCGCCAAGATGGAGCTTTCATCCTGGCCACAGGGGTCTTTACATTGGCTATCTGGGTAGCTTGGATTGTCATGTACATCTATGGTAATACAGTGGCTGGGAATGCCAGCTGGGACGACCCTACTCTGGCTGTAGCTGTGGTGTCGAATGCCTTGGTGTTCCTCTTCCTCTACGTCATTCCAGAGATCTGCTTAGTGACCCAGCAAGACCCGGACCAGGAGCAGCCACATGATGGAGATCATGTTTATCCTGCCAGGAGCCTGGTTTATGACAACATCCTTAAGGAGCCAGAGGCACCCCACCAAAACGTGCACATGGAGAATAAAGCCTTCTCTATGGATGAGCCTCCAACAGGTACATGGTCAAACATTAATCTTACAAAATCAATGTCGCATCGTGTGTAGACTCAGAAAATCAAAATGAATAATCAAAACAGCACTCCAATTAAATGATTTATTCATGCATGTATGCTTTCAACCAAGCACAGGTGAGCTATATGAAATAATGAAGCACAAGAGGGAAGCTAATGGGAAGTGCCATTAATCCACTGCTTCTAGTGCCACAGGAAAAGACTGTGAATTCTATTTTTGACAACACAGCAAAAAGCAGCAACCATTTTGCTGCTATTTGTCTCTGTGAACTCACATCTTGTTAGCAAGTTTAATCACAAAATACATAAGAATAACCATAGTATAATCATGCTCATTTGATATTGTGGCCCTGGGAGTTCAACGAAGGTAACTGTAGCACTGTCTGTTGAATGAGGCGAACTCTTTGGTACCTGCCATGCAAAACAAACAAAGAAACAAAAAGGGTTAGGGTTCCTATTTAGAAAAAACAAATCAGATACGAGATAACATCTGAGATGCCAGGTGTGTCAACAGTAATTGGCTTTAGTCCACATGTATTAATATCTGGCGGCACTCATAGGAATCTACTTACAGGATAAAGCTAAATATGTGCCATTCAGGAACCATGCCCCACTTTTTGTAGGACAAAAGTCTGACCTACTTATTGAAGGTTGTGTCCTTGGCTAATATCATGAGGTAGTTACATCAGTCACACTCACCACATCACAGTTACAAATTTGTAGATCATGCAATTTAGTTACATGTAAACAGCATTCGTTTTACATTATCACACGTATTTAAAATAGTATATACTGCAGTGTCCAGTGCATGTGATGTGTCTAATTTATCCCGACAGATGCAGCAAATATTGATTCACTGGTCAGTTTGAGTAAATGTCTGTTGCTACAGAGACTGTTGTGCTCTTTAAACAGTGGCAGATGTTTTAAAGTGTGCTTTCATAGCTACATTATTAAACTATTCTTAACTTCCAATCCTCCTCTGCCTTTCCTTTAGTACCCACAAAGCCTACGTCTCCATATGCTGCTTATAATGGACTACGAAGTTGTGTGTACCAGCCCACTGAAATAGCCCTGATTGCAAAGGGTCTGACTAAGGTGAGTGTGTACGAAATATCTGACACACAAAGAACATCTCCTTCTCCTGTCACATCTGAAACAATCACTTCTCTGTACGTTTCTACAGATGGACCAAGACGGGATGATCCCACGAGCCAGAGCGCTGTCCTCGAATCCTGGAAGTAGCAGCTCCCTGCCTCGTTCATCCGAGTCCTTACCCCCATAAGGACACAAAAGACTGTTACAGCTATGAAAAAATCTTGACCAGGTGTTTGTTCTACCACCAGAGTTCCTAGTATCAACTGCTTGCCTGTTCTGTATGCATAAAGGCGTGTCATAAATCGAGGATTATAAAGACACTGACACTATCAGAGGTGGACTGCCTCTGATATTGTCAGTGTCTTTACAGTGTCCTCTTATGAGGGATAATGTATACATAGCCAAAATTATTTTCATATGGAAGGATAGGTTGTGACTCAGCTCCTCTATTTCATTTCCATTCTCACACTGTGGCAACATTTTACTTCAAACTATAAACCAGCTTTGCTCACTTGTAGCTTCACTCAGTGGACTCTTGGAAAAGTCAATAATCCAAGAGAAACAGTGGCATGAATGTATCTGTACAAGGAAAACTGTTCTTTACTTTTTAAATTTCTACAAAATCTAAATCCCAAAGTGAAACAATGTGTAACATTTTCAGGTGACAACTGACCTACTGTATGTTGGTAGTAGAGAAACAGTAGATAAGGATTAGGTACAGAGAGTTTAAAGGTCTGTAATTTAACTAAGATGTTTTTTTCTTGTCAAACACTTAAAGTTGTTTTCAGTAATGTTTTATCACATCTGCTGACTGCTGTGATTCAGACTTCCCCTGAAAGCCACATGATTTTGTTTCGTCTTGCATTTATATACATTTAATTTGATGTAAGAGGTGTAAATTTTAACTTATTAAACCTGTAAAGGTCACTCAAATCCTGTGTGGCTGTTGGGTGTTTGTGGGATGACATAATGCAAGAGGAAATGTCTAACACTTATTTACATATGTTGCCGTGATAAACTTTTAGCGTTACCTGGTGTGCCGAGCAGGGATTGGCTGTTGTACAACAGTGTTTGGGCTTATACTGCTCAACAAAGCTGTAAACCTGTAGGCAGGCAGTGAGAGTGATGATGTAGAAATGTTTTCAAAGAGTGACATTTGACAATATATCTACTGAGTGGACGCACTTACATTTTGAGTTTAGGCATTAGATTTGATGGAATAGCTCATAAGAAATAAAATTTTAGATCCTACCGTGCACATATGACTCTGAAATAAACATACTGTATTCAAAACATTATTATGAAGGGAAAAATGAGCACGGTTTACTACTTTGACTTATGATGAGTTATTCCTTTTCGCTACAGGGAGATGAACAATTATTCACATTTAATTTGTCTCTCACACACAGACATGCTCGCACACGTACACACTTTGAGAGCTTCAGAGTGAGCTGTGGCTGCCTAGCAGCAGGCTGAGTAGGCTCTCTCCCAATTACTCCCACCATCCTGTACTGTCAGCAGCCATGAGTACTCGCTCAGAGAGGAAATTGCTCACCAACTGGAAATCAGACAGATCAGAACAGAGAACATGTGCAAAAATGTCAAGATTTTACTCTGCAACGCCTCATGCCTGCACCCTGTGATCCCCTGCATGTAGATGTCAAGAGCAGACAGAAGTGTAGTCTTTTCAAACAAATTGGAAATTTCCAAATGTAAATAAAACTGACCCAGCTGTATTTCACCCATGCATCTCATCAAAGGTGTCACTCTACAGAAGAGAGATCAATCTACATTATAGATTTATGAAGCCTTCCCACAGCATTTATTTCAAGTGTATTAGACACTAATTCCTGATCAACAGTGACTTGAACTGAAATCAAAAACAACATCTTTCTCTGACAGACACCAACTCTAAATCCCCTGATAATATGAATAGCTGTCTTGTGCACATGGACACGGGCGGTTACACGACCAGTGGTGGTTGAGCTCAGCTCAAGGGAGTCAGCACTACCAATCACCAGCAGCTGTCCCCACTTAATGCATTTCCTTGTCACTGTGACAACCTTCAGTGGACAGACGGACGAGAGAAACAAAAAAGAAAAGCTGATCAAACAGGAATGACTGTAAACCCACAGACTAGCCAACAAGGATATTTACACGTTGTGCTTGTAGATCTAGGGTGAAAGATGAGCCTATCCAACAAAATGTCTATGAATTTGTACAGTTTCTCCCAGAGGCCAATATTTAAACAAAGGTCTTGTTCATGAGGGTAAACCTTTTAAGGATTATGAAAGTAAATAGCTGTGCCAGGCTCGAATGAGCATTAAAAACATGGCTGATGTGGTTTATTTATCCCAGGAATCAGACTCTCAGAGAGGTACAAACGGAAACAAGGTATTAACAGTTTTTATATTTAATTTTGAACAATATTTATTATAAATGTATTCTTAATACCGAGGTCCAAAGTCAGTTCTTTGGGAAAATCCAGACCTTCAAACATGATATGTTGAAAGCTCCATGACAGCTACTTAATGTTTTCTCAACAGCTGTTTCAAGTTCAGAAAAGCCAGTACAGATGAGAAGTCCTTAAAGTGCTCAAGAATAAAAAATGAGAGTCTGAACAGCCACGATTTTGAGACAAACTTCATCATGTGATCAGATAAAAGCTCCAGAACAGCTACTAAAAAGACCTGATGGTAGGACTGTTTTATTTATTTAATTATTTTACATTTTTGATATAAATTGTGCCTGGTAACAACATGTACAATAGGAACAAAAATACATTTCTGCTTTACAAAAAGGCCAAAATAAGTCAGTCCACATGTTCTGCCAACACTTCATACAAACAACCAGCTTTCTACTGGGGGACTGCCATCTAGTGGAACCACAGCAAACACACAGAGGTGTATCGTTGCCTTGAGGTATAACTTTTTGATGATGATGATGATTTTATCCCTCTACCGTATTATAAATGTCATCACCTTAAGATGAAAGTATTAAAAACAGTGTAAATACAAATGAACCCTTGCCAGTGAACATCCAACACAGTCACAATGGTGAGAAATCAACTGAAGTCGTCTGTCTGGCTGTGTTTAGTTGTTGGTGATCAGTTTTTTATCTTCTTTATAAGACACTGAAACAGGCATTAACAATTTGAATGTCCTGTTCTCTTCTGAGCTGAACAACTGATACTGACAGCGGCAGGTGAACAGTGATAATTACTTACCTCGTACTGTGGCCAGTGGATGCAAATGTTTGCTTCTTTCCCTGACAGTTAGCTACATTGTGGTAGGCTCATCCACTGGCGTATCAGCTCTAGAGTTACATAACACACACAGTCTGCTGGCGGTTAGCATATGATCTCAGTTTCTGAACTTCCCCGCTGACAGATTCTTTGACATGAAACATCACTTAGGGTTTTTGAGTTTTTCCACGCTGGCAGTCCTGGCCTCGTGCTGCTGTTGTCTCTGTTTCTTAAGAAGACGGTAGGCCTCCACTGCCCGCACCCTCTCCTCCTCCATGATTCTTTGTCGGGCCATCGAGGGCTTGGTCGTTGAGGCCACAGTGTGGCCGAGGAGAGAGTTGAGGAGCAGCTCCTTGGATGCTTTCTGGGTGATGGAGATAGGAGAAAGAGTTAACTTCTTTCTAAACCACTCAGATCATCGACATATTATGTGATAACTGCAGAATACCTGAGATTTGACCGGAGCCTTTTTTGGTTTGGCGCTCAAAGACGGTGGGGCCATTGCAACCTCACCAAAGGGAACATTATCTACAAAACAAAAGACAAAAAATTAGTTTTACATCTTATTTTGCTTTGATCCTCTTCTATATATTACACACACACACACACACACCAAAAATATAAACACTTTTGTTTCTCCCATTTTTCACGAGTTGAAGTAACGTGCAGTTGTCTTTGTGCTCAATATTCAAGGTTGATTTCAGCAGACTTGTTGGCTGGACAACTAAAAGAATAATCCAAGACAGACTGAAGAAAATGTTGAGAAGAGTTCAGGGGAAGTGCAGTGCTGCACATTACGTATAGTCATATAATCCATTGTTTATATAAAAATATTGCAGCTTTAGATACACACATCCCTCTGATTTTGAGGCCATACATGAAAAGTAAACAAAAATCAGGAGCTACATTAAAAAAGGTAGAAATAGGAGAATTTTGTCGCCTAAGACAAATAAAAATTATTTTGAAAACTTGTGCCGTCCTCTCCAGCAGAGTGGCCTCTCGGTTGAGAACTTACTCTGAGCTATTTACTAAGCTTTGGGGACAATATACTTTTCTGATACAAATGAACACCTTTTTAGGGAACTGTCAGCTGGTGTCAAACACAATGACACCGCAGAGATCCCGATGATCATAAACGCACCTCAGATTTGGCCACTGCATGCCTGTACTGAATCATAGAAGAAAAAGCTCCCTGCTCCCTCACATCCTTTAGTGTCGAATGTTCCAGAGAAAATATATTTTCATTACCTATAAACATCTCTTTTTCCATATTGGCCTCCTGTCTGTCCAACTTCTTTCGATGTAGCCTTTGTAATCTGCCTTTATCATACCTGTAGAGCAAGAGAGCAAAGATTAAATGAATTAGACATGCAGCATCCTGGAATGAGAATCACTTCACACTTATGTGTTTTGTCAGGTCAGTTCCCTTTGGTTATTTACTGTTGCTGTTGTCATCCAACTGCATGCTGTGTTTCTACCGTTTCTATGCAATGTACAGCACTTTTCAGTGTTCATAAAAACTGTTTCGTTGAATTTAAAGGTCGGGTTTGTAAGATTTAGGGTGCTCGATTTACAAAATTTTACTATGTTTTCATTGACCTTGTCTTGAAAATAAGAATGGTTATGTTTTTTGTTACTTTGAGCCTTTTATGTTTTATATTTAAGCGAATGCTTAACTTAACACTAGCTTAACTTAATTGAACCCATCTTTGGTTGACATCCTCAGGAGGTAAAGCACTAATCAGATGATCGGCGGTTCGATCCTCGGCTCCTCCAGTCTGCATGTCGAAGTGTCTTTGGGCAAGATACTGAACCCTGAGTTCCTCCTGAAGGCAGCGCCATCGGTGTGTGAATGTGTATGAATGGTTAGCTCCTAAAAAGGATGAGCAGTTGGGCATTGGCTGCCATGCAAGGTGCCAGTGTATTGATGCGTGTGAAAGTTGTCGGAAGACTAGAAAGGCGCTCTATAAGCACAGTCCATTTACCAAACACGTATTATCAACTCACTCCTTCTTGTTCGCAGACTTGACCTTGTCTGCAGACCCCTCTTGTTTGTCTACATCCAGCTCAGGCTTTCTGTCTACTTGGTTCTTGGTGAGGTACAGGACGTGTTTTGTCTCATTCTCCATGCGCCTCACGTATGCTTTCTCACTTTCCTGCTTCCTCCTCTTGAAATGTGGGACAGGTATGTCTCCATCGTGGGACTCCTCTGGTTTACCTTTAGGGGAGATGGCTAAAGAGACAGAAAAACAAACCCATTAAACCCGTTAAAGTATATGTATACATGACAGAAGTGTTGAAGCTTTCATGCTCACCCTCTTTGAGCTTTTTGGCTTTTACAGGTCCTGTTTTCATCCTCTCTTTGCTCTTCATTATCTCTCGGAGCCTGAACGGGATGTCTTTGAGGTGGTCCGGCTCGGCTTTCTTGGGTTTCCCACCTCGTTTGAGCTTCTTATCACTGAAGTTTGGACACATTACAGTCCAGATAACACGTACATGTGAACATTAGATTTCTAAAGCATTGAATAGTTCAGATAACTCTCTTGTCGTCTCTTAAATACACGAGTGAAAGTTAACTAACGCAGGAAGCTAAACGCGGCTAGCTGCTAGTTAGCTTCCTTAACGTTACCTTGGATGTTTTCCGGCCTTGTCGACTTGTCTTCCCGACTCGTTGGTTTTATTCTTCTTATTCTTCCCCATGTTGCTGCAGTTTACTTCAGCGCATTACAAATAATCTTAACAAAACAACAACACACGCGGAGCAGCGTGCATGCCCTTTAACCTACGAACCTCAACCTCAGGCGACAAAGGAGGGAGGAAAAGGCGAGCTCTCCCACTCTGCGGCCTTTTTTCCCGGGGTACTCTGGTACAGCTCGGTGTGCACATTGCTACTCTGCTGTGCTGGTTTATCTGTGTTCTGAAGTGACCTGTTTATGATAATTTTGTTGAAAAGAGTTGTTTTAATCACCGTGACACTGTGTTCATGACATCTAAAACACGTACTTAGCATCAAAGACAGTACTTCCGCCTGATGGAATAATCGTATCAGACTGGTGCACTTACGCAACAGACGATCTTCGATGGAAACGTCATGGTAACTGGCTGCAATAACTTTTATCTGCCACCACTAGATGGCGCGTTGTCTCAGTTTGTCTGCACACGATACTGTCTCAATGGAGAGGGTGAGGAGAGGGGTTGGCAATCAGCAACAACACACGCCAGATGTAACCAAATCCTTCCTGTCATCACCATTGCTGACTGACATTTCTCTGCTACATGCTGTGACTGTGACTTTCATTCATCTGTTTACAGCCTCATCTAACTGCCCATTTGTAGTTCTTTCTCATATTTGTACAAAACATTTTATTTCTACCGTCACTTTATATTTTTAATATAGTTTTCTATTTGTATATAACATTTTTATTTCTACAGTTACTTTCTACTTTTATATAGTTTTTGTATAGATGTGTAGCACGGGTTAACTTCTTAACACAGTCATATATTTATCTTCTATGCAAATGTTTAACTCCTCGACACATTTTTAATTCCTCTGTACCTATCTATCTATCTATCTATCTATCTATCTATCTATCTATCTATCTTTAATCTGCAAAATAAAGTTGTCAGATTAATGTAGTGGGCTAAAATTACAACAGTTTAGTGTCTGTGGAGGATTAAATAATAACATCAAAAACTCATTACAGGCCATGAAATACTAGTGATGATCGTAACTCGGGTTGGTGTGATGTTTGTGTTCTTGTTTCAGAGCCAGGAGAGTTAATAACCATAACAAATGTGTGTCCCATGTGTGTGTGCGTATGCGTGACTGGAGTATATTACAGAGACAAGCTGAAGCTGTGTGTGGGAGGTACATGTGTGTGTCAGGGGGATTTTCAGGGAGACATAATGCAACTCAATCTGAGAGACTGCTGATGAAAGGAAAATACTGCTGCTGTTCACACTAGTATGTTCTTGGCTGCAGATGTTGCATAACATTGCAGGTGGTGGGGAGATACTGAAGATAATTTCACAGCTTCTGTTACTCCACTGCATATTTCTGCATCTTTCTACACTGTCGTGTGTTTGTTCGGGTCCGTCCCAGCTCAGATATCCTTTAAACCGTGAGTCAATCTCTAATGAATGTACTGTTCCATAAACATGGGAAAGACCTGTGTGTACACAAGTGATGAGAGCCCTGAAGTTCATTGGTTGGCAGACTCCTAATCCTCTCAGAGTCTGAGGTGTATAAGAGGGCTTCACCAAACACAACTCATCAACATATAACAGCAGCCCTGATCTCAACGACACGACCGACAGAGATAACACAGCAACACAGGAGGTGAGTATAAGCAGCGACTTAGATCATGTTTTTGAGCTGCAGAGTAATTTCAACTTTCATGTGCTTATTGAACACATAATGAATATTGTTATACTATATATGATAATTTTATTTAGTCATTCTTCTTTATTTTCAACTTCAGATGTCATTTTTCTTTATTTATTATGAGAAAAGTGCATTTCCACATTTTTTTTTAAATTTAGTAAACAGTTTATTGAATTAATGCAATTCACAGATTAAAATGTTATTGGAAATTGGTAAACCTATTCAAGAAGAGACATACACTTCACTTTATTAGTCTAATGCAATCCATAAAATCTATTAGTTTACGATGCTAGGCATCATATAAATACTGTCAAAGTATCAAAATACTTTTGATACAGCTCCAGAGACAAGCGGGACAGAGGAGATTTGTAAAATATGGGACCTTCAGTATAGCACTGAGGTCATAGTTGTGGTTTCAAACTGCATTATATTGAGAGGTGTATACTCTGATACAAAATATTAGAAACACCTCTCATCCAAAACACAACCTATAACCTACATATAACATATAACTGAATTTACATGAACATAAATGTATAAATTAAATTATGTTTTAACAAAAACTGAACATCAACACACAACTTTGTAAGATTTGTATTGAACTGCATTAGATTATACAGGCGTACCCATTAAAGTGGCCACCGAGTGAGTCCATTTTAGCAATATTTAGAATATCACATAATAATTTATACTTGTAGTTAAATTGTGTACACAAAAGTGCTAAAATCTGTCTGCTTCATTGTCATTTATAGAGTAATTTGTGGTTATTGTATTGATATGTATCTCACCCTGGGTATATATTTTCTTTATAAAAATGTTGTTTGGTCAACCCCACTGGCAGATAATCAATAAACTATTGTCAGGTTAGGACCACAAATAAATTCAGCATGTCCTTGCAGTAATCTGATTATAAAGGTGCTGTGAAGCCATTGTGGAGAGTTAATTAGTAATGTGAACGTGGAATTACAGCAGCCTTCATTATGTGTGTATAAGTCTGTACATTTCTGTAGATATTCAGTTATTAACTTGTTTGTAATAAGTAGTCATATCAATTTGTTCAGTGTAGTAACAAAATAGAGAGTAGAAAGTGGGAATTTGTCTTGAATGCAATGTATTTAATGTATTTATTTGGCTGCAATATTTTTATGCATTCCATCACTTTTTATGACTGTGCCATTACAGTTCAAACAACAAGTATGAATTTGGATCTGGCCAAACCTGAAGCCAAGATTGGCAACAAAGCTCCCCTCAGGGCTACCGGCCCTGGATCCGGCCCACCCCAGTTCAAACAGAGGAGCAGGCGCCAGTTCAAGAGCAAGCCTCCCAAGAGGGGCATAATTGGGTAGGCTTTTTTTGTGCAAATTATCTGAGTGTCATCTAGAAAATTTGTATTTCCCCACAATAAAGCTTTCTTTCTTTCTCAGCTTTGGAGGGGAGATCCCAGGAATGGAAGGGCTTGGAACTGGTAAGCAGAAGTTAAGACACCGCACCATGAAAAAGTACCCACAAACCACACAACTATTCATTTTTAAAAATCACTATTTGTTTTTTGTTTTTTTTAGATATCACCATAATCTGCCCATGGGAGGCGTACAGCCATCTGGAGCTACATGAACTGGCTCAGTATGGCATCATCTGAGTCTCTTTGCTGAGAAATTATTTTTTGTAAACGTATGTGACTATTTTAGCAACTGGAATTCTAATCTGAATCCTCAATATCGGCTTTTTTAAAAGGTCAACCATAAACAAAAGATTACACTTACTCAGTTGTTTTATCCATTAAATCTATTTTCATAAGACTCTCAAGTTGTTATTTTAATGTCTGCCACCCGCTGATGCTGAATGTGTCCTTGTGTCATTGCCTGAGGTTGTAGTGGCAGGTGTAACTGGAAGCTTGGTTACTGTCTTTAAAGATGGAGTTTCTGCACAATTGACAGCATCATGTTTAATCAGTTGTTTTTCTTACAACAATTCCAAACATCTTTTTTTTCAAACTTAGTGTGTCATGTGTAAACCATGTTATGTGTTTGAAACATTGCATAATTTGCATTATAATGCTTTATTTGTCCCTTTTCAACAAAGAGTAGCAACCAAAACATAATCAAAACAGTAAAGTGATTCAGGCACGTAACTAGGGACGTTTTGCTGTCAATTTAGAGTTTAGACTGGTAACTAAATGTTAAATAGGTCTTCTTGGGCTTTTAAACTTTAAAGGTCCAGTGTGTAAGATTTGGGGCATTCTATTCACAAATTATGGAATAAAATATGAATAACTATCATTGGTGTATAATCACCTGAAAACAATAATTATCTATATATCTACAGACACAGTGGAGTCCACCTTCCACGGAGTCCGCAGCATTGAACTGCCATGTTTCTACAATAGCCCAGAATGAACAAACTAAACTCTTGCTCTAGACGGAGCGTTTTGCATTTTTCATGTCTACAGCCATTGTAGTTTCTCGCTCATGATAGGAAGGAGAGGGTGAGGCGAGGGGGTTGTAATCACCAGCTAGATTCCACTAAATCCTACAAACTGGTCCTTTAAATGTTTAGCGTTCTTTTGATGGACTTCCTGTCTGAATTAATACATGTATTTTTCAGCTGATTGAATAATGCACTCAGTCAAGCTGAGTGATTTTTGTTGAGGGTGGATATTTACTACAGGTGATAAACAAGGTGGAGATCCAAAAACACTCATTAAATATCAGCATATAATATATTCCCCATCCAGTGAATATATAAGGTTAAATGTAAACCTTATGCCACTGGATGGTTTCTATCAGCCGTGTAGTGATGAACAGAGTCAGAATCTGGACCCCCAGAACAACAATTCCTATTGTCCCTATCAGGCCCTCGTGCTGCTCGATCCAACGAGAGATTCCCCCCAGACAGCCGCCTAGGAAGATAACACTCTGAGCAGTAAACTCATCCAGCAGCTGCGCCCTGACACCACATTGAGAATTTAACACTGTGCCGTTTTCCAAAGGGTCCACACAGCATGTTACAGGAACACCACAGGCCAGCACTCCTGGAGCTGAGCAGTTGTAATATCTGAGGAAAGGTAAAAATATCCATTAACACATTGAACAGCATATTCACTTTTTAAAGGCATTCCTACATCATAACCGATAAGTCATGATGTACTCTTTTATAAATATATCCCAGTTAGTCACCCGCTACTCACATGTTGATCTCCCAATCACGGTAGTTATCCGCCCCACAGCATTGCAGATTTGACTGAATCTCGTCTGTGATGAACCTCAAATCCAGATCATCCTGGTAGCGCACCATGGCAGCTAACATCCCTGACCGCAGGAAGCCTCCAATCTGATCTTGTAGACTGTAGGCCATGATGGCGGCCAGCACCTGGGCTGTAATGAGTACCAGCACGGTGGCAGAGAACAGCTTCAGTAAGGAGCAGTTCTCTCTTAAGGCGCCCACACAACCTGACAGGCAGAGCATAGTCAGCACAAAGCCCAGAGTCACAAGCATCAGCATTGGGTCAGTGCCGATACTGCCGATCTTCTCCTGAGCAAACGACTCTTTATTGATAAGGCCCCACATCCCCAGACCAAGAACCACCAGGCCAAGAACTGAGAACACCAGATTGCATAGGAACAGGAAGTATTTGAGGAAATAGTCCATCAAAGAATATCTGTAGTGGGGTCGGACGCGTGTGGATACAGGGATGTTGTTGTCCTGTCCATTGGTTGGCCCTGCTTGGTGAAAGTCAGAAGTGACATGGCTAAGCTCTTCAGTGTCCTCTTTTGTGGGTTTGGCCTTTGGACACACAGGAATGCAACAAATTATTATAGTTTTCATGAGAGAGGTACACAATATTCAGAAAGAAACATAACAAAACAATTTAAGGAGACAGTATACGTATTTAACATTAAAAAACTTCAAAAGTGACTGCGTACCTTTGGTATGAGGGGACTGGACTCATTCTGCGTGGTGTCCCTCCTCGACCACGGCAAAGAAATCCTTTTTAGCGTGAAATATCTCTTCATGTTGTCAGCCGCTGGGAGATGAATCCCCCTGTGCTTTTAGCTGGTCAGAATGACAAAAGCTGAAGTGGAGCATAAGCTACAGTACGAACAGAGCAGCATGTGAGCTGAGGTGGAGTAACCATGCAGTGTTTAGCCTCTGGCTGCTGTGAGGCGTGGGATTTCTTCATCATGTGAGAGTCACAATGAGGGGATTACAGCTATCAGAGCATGTAAGAGAGACTCACATACACAAGAGTGGGAACAAGAGACGTTTGATTTGAGGTTTACTCACATAAACCACGAACATGTCAAGGTGTTATGCAATTTGGACACGGTATGTGTTTTGTCCTGCTGACAGTAACTGAAAGAAAGAAACAAGAAAAACAAAGAATGGGTATTTTAATGTGTGCAGGCCCATTTTTTAGTTCATGGTCAGCTGTAAACTTAGCTAATCGCATCAGTTTGGAACATCAGTATCTTTAATAAATCACTGCAGTGGTTCCCAACCCGGGGGTCTAGGCCCCGACAAGGGGCCACGAGCTAAATAAAGGAAAGCAAACAAGACCGGGAGCTCTGTGACGCCGTATGCAGGCACACCAGTGCTTCAAGGTAAATGCTAATGACATTATGCTAACACTTGCACAGTGACAATGCTATGGCGGCGGCCAGCGTTGCATATTTTCTGCTTCAAAACAGCGCTTTAGAAACCTGTGACATCAGATCGGTGACATCATTCAGGCTCTGTACATTCTTTATACTGTCATTGTGTTTAGCACATACAATATTGAGCATTTTCATCATTTTAGTTTGTGGGTTAGGCTAATATTAGAAATAAACACAAAGCAGAACTGAGGCTAATGGGAATGTCACGAGTTTGGCAAATATTTTGTCATTAATCAAAGTAAAGAAGGAAGAAATTTTGACTTGATGGTGGCGTTAGAGGAAAAGTTAGGAGATCAAAGTTATCGCAATTGAAGCTGAGGTGTCATATTTCATTGCAATCTATACAATTGTTGTTGAGAAAAGAAAAGATATGTTTGTCTGAGAACCATAAAAGTGTGTGCAAACTGTGTGTGAATTTGATTAAATGTTGACATTTTTTACTCTAGATAAGTTAAAACTTTGACCTGTTGGTGGAAGGGGATCATTCTTCTTCATAAATTTACATCTTTTGGATTCAAAGAATGCAATCTGTGTTAAAAGCCAAAAAGTTTGGAAACTATTAGATTCATAAGTGTTTTTTTTTTTTTTTAACCCAAATGCCTTTTAATACACTTTTTGTTTTGTTTGTTTGACTAGCCACATACATATACATCTGTCCTATATCAGTCCATCAGTCTTTTTAACCATCCTCTTATGTGGCCTATATGATCTGGTCCTACTCCAATTCAGGGTGATGGTAACACACCTGAAGCTGTTTGGTAACCTCCAAAAATGCCAGAAGAAAAATAACAATTACAACAACAGTTCAGCTAACCACCTAACAACTACCCATAAACAAACACAAACAGAGATGAATCATTTATAAACTAAACTACTTAAAAGGTCAAAGGTCATTAATACAGATCAGAGTTGACATCAGAAAAATATATATTCCTAATTGTTTTCATGTGAGCTATTTGATCATTGCTAACAGTTAAGGCTGTTTGGCTGAGAAGGACAGATCACCTGGCCCTGGTATTATGGACTGTAATTTATTTTGCCAGTTGGACTGTGAGTGTAATGTTTCCACCTAAAAGCTAGACTATTCTGGTGTATACCCAGAGAAAATAATCCCTGAAAAACACCAGAAAAAAACTGATAATGACAATATGATATGACAGTGTACATTATAGTGAGTGAGGTGCATGCACATTAACCTGAAAAATGATTTAACATTTCTCAATACATCTGCTTGATCTGTCATTTCTACAGCTGCAGCTTTGACTATAAACAGCACCTTTTTTTAATGGAAGAAAGAGAAGATGATCCAAGCTTGTTAATGTTGCAAATGACAGAGTCCTGCGTGGATAACACTGTGTTTGTTTATTTTTTAGCAGAAACAAAAATCACCATGCAACACTCACCGACATAGTGTTCTAATTTTCAGTGAATCCCTGTTTCACTTTTAGCAATGTGGAGCCCCAATTTTAAATAAAATCCTTACATAATAATAATTTCTCTGATTGTTTATTTTGTGACTTTCATAAATTTTAGTAGGCCAGCATGTCTGCAGTGAAGGTATAAACATAACACCAGAAAACTTATTAAAGCAGCTATTTATTATAACATTTATCGCTAGTACTGATGTTAATGTTAATTTGTAATAATCATACTAATAGTTAGCTCTACATGATGATTTTAATAACACTTATACTGCTAATGACACGACAAATTTAATGTCCTTCTGCAGTTCCTTACCGTGACCACCAGAGGGCAAACTAATGATCCTAAATACGCCACAAGGCCTCGTGGCAGATAAGGTGAAAACTTTCAAAATAAAACAATAACAAATAGACAGCACTGTTTCTAATACTCGGATACAGTCAAGTTTGTAAACGTAGGTGGGCAAAACTTACATTCATATTCTACTAACAATAGTACTAACATGGCATTGAATATACTTACCGAACTTACCGAAATAAATACAATGATTTATAAATATCAGGATTATTCCCTATGATGAATGTGTGTTAGAGTCCCCACTGAGAATCAATATGATCACATTTTTTAGATGAATTTTTACTGTGTTCAGTAAAGCAGTTGCTCCAGGATGTGTTTAACCTAGCATAGGCTCCAGCAGGGGAAACTGGCAGAAAGCAACATGAGAGCAAAAGCGCCCCTGGCTCTAAAATCTTCTCATTTATTCATGTGTTGGATTTTGTGAGCTAGCAGCTAGCCATCAATGCAGAATATAAATTCACCGTGTGGGCAGGACATGGACAGTCTCAACCAGTGATGCATCGACCTTTTGGTTCAGGCAGTGGAAGAAGATCCATCTTCTCTTCAACTGTCATCAAAATCAGATCAGGAAACAGACTCTAAATGATTATACCTCCTGTAAGGCTTTTTAGGATGTTAAAAGCCAAATGAGGTAAGATAGCAACTGGCGACAGCATCCTCTTGGTCATCTGTCTCCTTCTATAAACACCAACAGTCAGTCACATGACTGCAGGAAATAGTAGGAAACATGAGAATCCTCGTGGTGCACCTTCTGTTTGGCATCAGTCTTTTTAACCATCCTCTTATTATTGCTCTGATAAAGTCATTATGAAGTGATGTGCTGCTGTGAAACAATAAGAAGCAGCAGTGGAGGGAGCAACTGTGACAGTGAGTTAAAAAACAGACAGACAGAGGCCTGGTTATCTCACTTTCTGGCTGTGCAGGTTCACTGCTGTCATTCTTTCCTCTGGCTCTGCTGGACTGAGCTGCAGTGAGCTGGATGGGACTCTACTGGCTGGTGGTGGACTCCAGACGGGGCTATAAGACTTATAAGACTGGGCATTAGTGCTGCCATAAATCTGTTTCCATACTAATGTGCATAAACAGAAAAACAAATTGTAATTTGTCACACTCATAACCGACCTACCAGATAAGTTTGTGAGGATAGTTTTCACAGAGGCAGTTTCACAAGAGTCTCACAGCGTTGCAGATTAATGTGTGTGATTGTGTGCCCGTACAGAGGTACCATTTTATGATACTTTTTGCCTCTACTCCACTATTTTTATGGCAGCTATATTGTAGTTTTACTGTGAAGATCAAGGATTTCTATTCAGTTCAATTTAATATGATCAGCTCATAGAATGTAAACATCTGACATAAAAAGTAAGCTTTATTTTGAGCATAAAATAGTGCAAAAATAAAAATAAACTGTAACAGTGACAGGGGCCATTCTGCTGCACATTGAGTATAATTGAACTTACCTTTACACTTTGTCCTGCTGATCCTTTTAATTTCCAGTTTGGTAAAGTAGGACTTGTACTTGTAGTGGAGTTTTTACCTAAAGTGTTGCTCAATATTTCTTCCACTGCACATAAGACACGTACCTTCTCTCACTACTTTGCTGCTGCTACTACACATTTCCACTGATGTAGTGGAAAATAATAAGATGGGTGAACAATGGACTTTAGTCTGTGATGATCATGAGATTAACCACCACCACTACCACAAAAAAAGGAAAACGCATTTAAATGTGAAGTTTGAATCTAGGAAAATGGGAGTAACATCACTCTAGATTTACAAATTTTACAAAGATTTACTGCGACTGGTTGTTGACAGAAGGGTTATCAGTTGGGTGTTAGTTTTTCTTGAACAAATCTCACTGTTTCCTTGTTTATAAATCTTATTTTCTTTGTAATGAGATCCAACTTTTTCTGTAGCATTGTAGATGTATGCCTGAGGTCCATCCTACTTACAGCATGTGTTGTCTCTGGGTTTAAAGTTGGTGCAGGTGGCAGGGACTGTTGCCCAGTCAGATTCCTTTTCAGCAGTAATGAAAACCTCATGTCAAATATCAATGCTGTCTGCAGACATCAGCACAGGATGCAGCAGCATTAGTCTTTCAAATGGAATAAAGAGCTCTAATCTGGAGTAGATCAGAGCTGGAACTTCTTGTGACAAAAGGTATTTCATTTCAGAGCTGACAAGGAAAAAGTACTCCTTGTGCCAAGTATTTAAAAATGAAGGAAAATGTGCTCTGTTTATATATATATATTTTATTTCTTTTGGGTCCAGCTGCATTTGCCTGACTAAAACTGTCCAGATTATAGATTGAAAAAATCTGTTTTAGTAATGAAACTAAAATGACATGGTGTTGCTTCACCCTCCATCAACAGTGGGATTGTTTACACATAATTTATTTCTAGAGTCATTTAGGGTGGATTAATTAATGTCAAATTTAGTGAATTGATGGAATAAGTCGGACAGCAGATTATTTGAGTCAGGGATGTCGGCAGTTCAGGGGTTTGGGAGTCTCTTGGGGGCTGTATATTTATCTTGTTACCATATATAACAACTTTTTAAAAAGAAAATAACTGTAAGAACTTTGTTGCAGCCTCAGTCTGATGAAAATTTGTAAATATTCTCTGAAATATTCTATTTTATTGAAATTATTGACACAAATTCCCTTTATTTTCAACTTCATCGTCCCTGAGTGTTAAAGGGATCATTGCTGGCTGGGTCCGTTGTAACCCAGATGTTGCGCAGATTGTATTACAGTAGGTAGTAAGAATGCTAAGCTGGAGCCACACGGCTACATCAAACATCTCCTCTGGATCGGAGCCCATAGGGAGTGCAGTTGCCCTCCACCACACACAGCAGCTAAAAGACATGTGGAAGATAGATGGAGCATGGTTAGGGGATTATCAGGACCTCCCATTCAGACTCGGTGTGTTATTTATCATTGTAGTAAATGTACAGTCTGCAAGACACAAATTGGAGACTGACGTCGATAGCATGCATTGCATGAGCTTTGCCTTTAGTGCCATGTTATACTGTATGTGTGTGCATGAATGTGTCATCACTGCATCACTGAAGTGGGTGGGAGCAGGTTGGGGGAATGGCTCTGGGACATTAGTGAGGCAGTTATAAGAGAGTGCTGCCCAGGTCATGTTTTCTCAGTGTGTCACTGGTGAAGGATTGTACCGGAGAGAGTGTTCTGCTGATTTGACCTGCAAAGACCCCTGGCACTACTATCAGAAAGGTAAAACTGATTTGATTCCTTGCAATGTGTTTCACCTACAGAACAGTAAAACTAAGTGAAGGTAGATTAGAGCCCAGCCCAAATATGTATATGCATGCATTAATCTTATTTCAGAATTATAATCTACAGGCAAAACCTTAGTTTTCTATATCTTAAATTACAAAAAATAGATCAATCATTTACAGATTATTACATATAAATATATAAGTGAAATCCTAACTTTGTTTTCTCCAAGCGAAAGTGTGAAAGTGAAAGCATCACTTTCCTGAACACTCCTTTCTCAGCAGCACCCACATCTTATTCTTTTTTTTTTTTTTTTTTTTTCATTTTTGTTAGGTGAGTAAGATGGAGATGAAGGAAGTTCTGGTCCTGCTTTGCATGACCTTAACATGTGGAGCTCAGAAATGGAAACAAGAAACCTCACGTTGGGACCCTAAAGGTCAGGGACACTATAGTTTTCAACAATCTGTGAATCATTATGAAAAAGGTTTCATTTCAAAAGCACTATTTTTGTTTGCAAGATTTTGTTTGTGCTCAGGATAAACATATTCCTAACATAAATCTCTGTCTTCAGCAGAACACACCAACGGTAAGACTTGTTCCAACCTGACCCAGGTACTGGACAACTGGAAATTTGCTATTGTAACCCAGGTGAAAGACCTCCTGATCAATGACCATGCCTCTGTCCTACCTGAGTACAACAGGTGGGTCACACTGATTTCTGACTGAAAACAACAGACAGAGAAGCAAAACAAGAAAACAGAAAGCTGAAATGTTGAGTAAGAGAGAGGTGAAATGTGTGAGAGTAAAGGCAGTGAGTGATGTCAGTGAACATTTTATTGTTCACTCGACAGTCGTACAAAATTAGGAATTATGTAACTTCCGTTGTTCTGCATGTGACCACTGACTTGTCAGAGCCAGTAATATGATCCATGAGTACTCTGGTCCACACAAGGCTGACTCTGCTTTGTAAGTGACCTCACTATGGTGACTGTGCCAAAACAATACGGGAAATGTTTCAGCTTCTAATGAATTGAGTGTTTCTGCCAAATATTACTCTAACTTGCTGACCCTTTCCCTTGGAGATTGGGCTCTAGACCATGATACCAACAGTTAAGACCATGTTTAATGTGAACATTCTTGAATATCCATTTCATTTGGACTGCAGGATCGTAGTCCTTCCTTAAATTTGGGCCAAAAACCTGCTATTTTTCATATGTTTGTAAAGGGACTTCCTTTCTTATGTCTGTAACGCTGATGTTTCCTGCAGATGATGGTGCTGTTCCTGCTTAACAGCATGTCCTGACTTTCATGTTCACATTGCCAATTTCACTTGGTTCTCCTCTTGATTATGTTTTGCCAATGTACAATGTTCCTGTTTCATGTGAGCTTGTGGAAGATTGCAGTGCCAAAGCTCTTTGACTGCTCATTGGAATACTGAAATAATTTACTCATTTGTACTTTCCCAAATCTCCCTGCATGTGTCCAGGATCCAGCCCCTGTCAGATGCTCTGGGAGACCTCTACAGGCAGTTTAACACTCTAAAAGATGAGCTGGGGAAGCTCACCTCAAAGTTTGACAGCGTGGAGGGCTTTGTGGACGACCTCAAGGATGGTAGATTCACTCCGCCTCAGCGGCCCGTACAGAAGGTCCCCCCCAGTGTGGGTCTGAGGTCTCCACTGCAAGCACAGATGAGGGCTCCTGTCAGGGGCATTATAAGGAGGCCAACACTGATCAGGGCAAGGAGAAGAGGGCCTCAGCGGCCTTAGGCCCTGTTGCCTATTGGCTTTTTATCTTGTATCAATGCTGATATGTCAAACAAGGGTTGATGTGTTTACTTGATATTTTTCAGAAGATGATGATTAGTTTATATAGTTTAATTAATGACTGTGATGTGAGAAAAGGTCACATAAATAAGATTTAGTGATGCATGGTGTAGAAAAGATGATGTATTTATCTCCGCCTTTCTGTACAAGTCACTTTCAACCACAAGGTAGCAGCATTTATCAATTTATCTCAGCTGCCATCCTGCTACTCTATGTGTATTAATAGCTGGACATAAAGTAAAATAATGGCTGAAAAGGTAGTCTAGAATTGTAATATAAAAGATTTTATGAATGAACATGTTTGCATTTGAGTTTTTTCATCCAAATAATTATGAAAAATAAATTAATGTGCAATTTACATTCATCAGCAGACTGTGTAAAATGTAAGTTTAACCCGGAGGACACGATATCCATGATTTCCATAAACAATCTGAGTGGTGCACACTTTTCCACTTTCCATCTCAGATGACTGCACAGAGACGTCGTCTGTGTTTCTTGACGTTGTTCATATATGGCTTTCTCTTTGCATGGTAGAGTCTGAACAAGTCTTAACTTGCGTTTGACCGACTGACATTTGAGGACACCCCTGTCATACCCAGTCATGATACCTTAATTTATTTAAAAAATTACCTGTTTGGAATAATCATATATTTGGAAAAATCAATGAAGTTGATAAGGTAAAACATTAAATATGTTTTACTATTTTCAAATGAATATAGGGTGAGAATAATTTGCAAATCATTGTATTCTGTTTTTATTTATGATGATTTAGAGAGGTTTTGTATTTATTATATTTTTTTTTATAATACACAATCTAAGAAAATACAGCTACAGTCTACACTTTTGTTTTGCCCCCGTTTGTCCTGAATATCGATTACAGTAGAACTTCACAATACACTGAAGAAAACCATTTCTGGCAACAATTTAAAAAATGATTTACAAAACAAAACACCTCTTGACTGTTCAACTCTACCACAAACAAAATGAAGAAATAAATAAGCAGTTCTGAAAATACTGTTACAACTAGTGGTGTCGTCATATTCTGGTATTGTCGATACTGGTTTGAGTTTCGCACTCAGTGTAATTGTTCTTTATAGTTACTGACTCTCTCTCCACCTCCCCACATTCGTGTTTTAATTGGAATTTTTTTGACAAAAAAGAAACTAAACACACAATAAAATTTAATAGTCCATAAGATGAAAACAATAAAGTAACAAAGTAAAAGTGTATCACAATACATACAGTGGGTCATTGTTATGTACGAATAAAAGTTTTCATCAACACTACACTGACAATAATGGAGACAGAAAAGACTTTTCCTCTTACAGAAGATAAGAGACCAACTAATGTGACAAAGCATGCAGGTTGAACCAAAGCTCCTCCTCCTGTCAGTCACTCTCAGTTTCAGTGTTGTATTAAATTGCTCCTCCAGCACCTCCTCTCCTCATCCTCCAAACCCTCTAATCTGTCAGCAGTAAGCTCACTTTCCAAGTTACTGACACTGACAACATGCTGGGGACCCTCTGCACTCTCATCACTGCTCTAACATGTAAGGAGGCTGACTTACTGCAGCTTTGACCTCATGTTGGATTCATCAGTCTGTGTTTCTCTTGACTCCATGTCATCTTGTTGTTTCCAGGTGTGAGTGGTGTGATTGTGGTGACACAGAAGCCTCCTGTTGTGACTCTGAGGAAAGGAGAGACAGCCACCATGGACTGTAACCTGGGAACTGTTACTGACAGTGGTGCTCGCTGGTATAAACAGATTCCTGGAGGAGTTCCTCAGTATATATTGATGTTTTATCACGGTGATAGCTCTCCATTTTATGGCTCTGGCTTTTCCTCCTCAAAGTTCACATCTACTCATCAGTCAAAATCAGATTATCGTTTGATCATCAACAATGTGGAGGAGGGAGACTCAGCAGTCTATTACTGTCAAACATGGGACGACTCTGCTAAGGAGAACGTATCACAGCGATTTACACTGTGACAAAAACCTCCTCACTTCTGCTTTTTGATGCTTGAAAAAACCTTGACTGAGGCAAAGTCACCATGAACAATGATGTTTGCGTCTGTGTGCAATAAGAAAAGCAAGTAAATTGAGCTAACAAGGTCAATGTTGTTGGGGAAAAAAACAGTAATTATAACATGATTCATAGAAAATCCAAATCCAATCAACACGACTCAGACTTGGAGATCTTTGAGCATTTTTTATTTAATGTGACAGGTCCATTCACAGATCGATGATGTGTTTTCCTTTTCTTTTCAAATTCTTTTATTAAGATTTTCCTCAAGAAAACTCAACAATGAAGAAGCCATGAACCAACAGCATGCATAACATAACCTCCCACCATTCATTTCATTCTCGTCCAATGCAGGCTCCCACCCATCTGACTTACAGGAAAGCTACATAAGACACAAATATAAGAAACAATGAATAATAATAATAATTGGCATCCCTTCTTTTTGTCTGCTCTGCCTGCATCCTCAGTTGGATCAGGGTTAGGTTCAGTTACTGATCCTGAACTGGTACAACTTCTCTTGCAGCTCTATATTCTGTTTCAAATTTTGTGTATGAGTCAGGTGTGGGGTGGAGAGTGATGCTGCACATGGATGAGAAAATGTCTCTCTGTGTGTGTACAGTATGTGTGTACTCTGCTATATAGTTGCTAGAAAGTTTTTAAAAGAGGGAAACCAAATATAACAAATTTAAACTATACAAATATGATGATGATGTGATATGAATACAGGTAAGACTGTAATCAGTTACCAATGATTGTTGGTAATGATTTTTATACTGTAGAAACTTCTCAAACCAGAAATGCTCCATAAACCACTTCTCTGATGGCCAACAACATCTTATAGACAATCACAGTGTTGCTAAAATATTGTTAAATGTTACTTCTAGCAGAGCTTTTATTTTGTTGATATGCACACGTCCACGTTTTATCCTACATCATTTGATTATTGATAATCACTTGAATTTGTATGGTTGAGTCTTACATTAATGATACATTTAAGATGATTGAAGTCTTTTTCTGTGTTGAAGCTCCTCCTCTTCTCATCTCCTCAGTGTCTTTATAAACTTCAGTCTCTCTTCTCCTTACACTCCAACCCTGCTCACCTCTCAGCTGGACAGTAAGAGACGTTTACACCACACACTGACAACATGCTGGGGACCCTCTGCACTCTCATCACTGCTCTAACATGTAAGGAGTCTGACTTACTGCAGCTTTGACCTCATGTTGGATTCATCAGTCTGTGTTTCTCTTGACTCCATGTCATCTTGTTGTTTCCAGGTGTGAGTGGTGTGACGGTGGTGACACAGAAGCCTCCTGTTGTGACGCTGAGGAAAGGAGAGACAGCCACCATGGACTGTAACCTGGGAACTGTTACTAGCGATGCTGCTCGTTGGTATAAACAGATTCCTGGAGGAGTTCCTCAGTATGTATTGATCTTTCAACACAGCTGGAGCTCTCCAAAATATGGCTCTGGCTTCTCCTCTCCAAAGTTCACATCTACTCATCAGTCACAATCAGATTATCGTTTGATCATCAACAATGTGGAGGAGGGAGACTCAGCAGTCTATTACTGTAAAACATGGGACAAGTCTGTTGATGAGTACGTATCACAGTGATTTACACTGTGACAAAAACCTCCTCACAAACTTTTTTTAATTCCCGAGTGAACAATAAACAATGATGTTTATACATGTGAGTGTCTGTGTGCACATGTGCACCATTAAATGGAAAATGACGAATTAAACAAACAAAAAGGTAAATATTGTTGGAAAAAACTGTGTTATTATATGTTTAACAGATATCTAAGTTTAATCAACACGACTCAGAACTGAAGAATTTTCAGCATTTTTTAATTTAACTGTTGAATCCAGAGCACAAAGGTGATGACCAAAGATATTTCTGAAGCACTCAGTTCTTGTGTAAGTCCATCAACAGGTACAGTTTAACCAGGAACAAATTAAAATTCTGCATTGACCCAAGTGATACACCTGTTTTTCTTTTCTTTTCATTTTTTTTAAAAATTAATTTTTCCTCAATAAAACTCATCAGAGAAGAAGCCAAGAAGCAACAGCAGACATGACATAACTTCCCACCATTCATTTAATCCTCATTCAACGCAGACTGCCACCCAGCTGACAGAGAAGCTACATAAGACACAAATATAAGAAACAATTTTTAATAAAAATAATAGGCATCCCTTCTTTTTGCCTGCTGTGTCTGCAGCCTAAGTTGGATCAGGGTTAGAGTCAGTTCTTGATCATAAACTGGTACAAATTCCCTTGCAGCTCTGGGGCTCGGGGCAGTTTCCTGCTCTAATCCTGCATTGCTGATCACTTTTCAGATGTACTGCAGAGACTTCAGTCATGTCCTCAGCAAAAAGACAAATTGGTAAACTGACATACATTTGTCTTTAATACTCTATGATCTAACCTTGACCACCACGTGAGAAAATCCTTGATAAATTATTATATTCTGCTTTAAATTTTCTGTAAACTGAGTCAGGTGTGGGGTGGAGAGTGATGCTGCGCATGGATAAGAAAATGCTTTCCCAAGCATACGCACACCCAGTCTCCCTCTAACTGTGTGTGTACAGTATGTGTGTATTTCTGTTTTAAAGTAGCTAGAAACACTTTAATTAATCTGTAATGGTAAAGTTTGTTTTTCAAAGAGGAGAACCAAATATAACAAATTAAAATGATACAAAATGTGATTTGTAAATCTCATTTATCAGAAGGTGGGAAAAGTAACAAATCATCCAAATCATGATTTTGTGATATTTTGGGGCAAGATACCTTCATGAATAGATGCAGATATTCTTTGGTACCACATACATGATCTCGATGAAACTTATTCTACCACCAAGAACAGCTTTAAAATACACGGATAACTTTCTATGAGCAATAGAGGTTATGAGATGTATGCTGTTAAATAAGAAATGATGATTCAATGTCAAAATACTTGCATAATGATGTACATTTATGAAACAGTGTTGAGTGTTGAAGCTCCTCCTCTTCTCGTCTCCTCAGTGTCTTTATAAGCTTCAGTCTGTCTTCTCCTCACACTCCAACCCTGCTCACCTCTCAGCTGGACAGTAAGAGACGTTTACACCACACACTGACAACATGCTGGGGACCCTCTGCACTCTCATCACTGCTCTAACATGTAAGATATTCTTCTCACTCCTTTTATAGACCATATTTTCACACAGAAACATTTCACTCATGTATTTTTCTCTGTATGTTGACAGATGTTGATGCAGTGATAGTGCTGACCCAGACGCCTGCTGTCCACACAGTTTCTACAGGACAAAAGGTTGTTCTCAAATGTAACATTCAGAGAGATGATAATTATTATGTGGAGTGGTATAAACAGGTTCCTGGTGAAGCTCCTCAGTATGTTCTGAGATTTCACCATAGTGACAGTTCACCCAGCTTTGGAACAGGATTCTCCTCAGACCGATTCAACTCTAAAGCTTCATCAAACATAGATTACCAGTTCATCATTAAGAGAGCAGAGGCAGGAGACTCTGCTGTGTATTACTGTCACACATGGGACAACTCTGCTGAGGAGAACGTATCACAGTGATTTACACTGTGACAAAAACCTCCTCACTAACTACTTCTGCTTTTTGAGTCTCTGACACATCAACTAATGCTCTCTATAACTACACTACATGAGACTTTAAGAACGACTACAAACCAGTTTCCTCACTCTGTTCTTAAAAGACCAATTTCATATCAGTTTTCTTACTAATCTCTCTCAACACTGAACATGAAATAATAAAATTAAATGTTTTTTTTTCTGCTTTTCATTTTATTACAGCACAGTGAAAAAACACCAATGAGTGATAAAGAAAGATAAACAGAGAGATGTATTGTTGACATTGGGAATACACATATATGGTAAGTATCTGTATCAATCAATAACTGAAAATCATGATTTATAACTGAAATCATTAAACATGATTTAATACAATAGATGTTAAACGGCTCTGTATGTGTCATTGGTGTTGTCATCACTTTTTATGCAACATTGCACCTCCCAAATATCAAATAAACCAACATAAGTTTATGTTATTGTAGTTTTATAACTGTTTGTTCATAAGACGTCTAACGGGGAGTTTGACCTTCTGGGGTTTAGTTGAACTCCAACATAAGATACATCACTATGTGGCGTAACGTATTGTACATTTCTATGGATTATTTTTTAACAAACAAAATCAATATAAAATGGTTCATGTCGAGCCCATACACCATAAAAAACATGAAATACATCTTCATGCGGTGTGATAACAAAGCTTTATGGCTATCTCTGTATTTAATCAGAATTAAATGTTCAAGTCCAGTTTGTGGCAAAGAGGAGGGTTGGCAATTCAATATTAGACTGAATTCACTGATGATATCTGGACTTTGAACATCTCCACCATGAAAACAAAAAGATGCAACAGAAGATTCAGAATCAGTCCTCAAGTCCAGCAGTGTTTGTGAATATAAGCAGACTGATGAAGTCAATGAGATGTTGACAGTGAAAGCTGGTCTCAACAGGATGTTTCAGTTTCACTCCCCTCATTAGTGACAGTCAGGAGGTTTTTGTACAGCCATGTATACAAACTGAATCACTGTGGTATTCGGACAAGGCACCAAGCTGACTGTGACAAGTAAGTACTTTTTAAATGATCATAAAACAAGAAAGATTTTATTGTTTCTGGTGTATAATAAAATTACTTGACACTTCTACTTTGAAACATTGAACAGATTTTTAGTTCAGAATAGTTTTTGTAGTTTTTACATCAGCTTTGAAACAGTACTGAACTGTGACTTAAAAGACAATGACAGATTAAAATCCAACGATAAAATTTCAGGTTTTCACTACAATTCTCTGTCAATTAATGAATCAACTTCTATACAATGATTTTTCACATATTATATGAAGTTTTTAGTTAGTATTTATTTATTTATTTATTTTTAAATAAACTTTTAATATTACAACTTATTCCATCATTTGTCTCGTCTAATTAGAAGTACTACTGTTGTTGAATATTAATCTTGTAAAGTTAAAGATAAAATTACTTTAATTTAAAACAAAACTCAATTTTTTAAATTAATTTAATTAATTTAATTTTATTCATCTACAGTCAGTCAGGCAGAGTAAACATTGGGTATGCTGACTTTTTGAAAATATGTTATTTGATGAGATCTTTGAAACTGAAGTGATATCTGTTGTAATTTGACACAAAAACTGATAACATTAGGTGACAGTTACTGTTGTTGGACATAATTTCTATGTTTAAATTATGATCTTTCATTTGTCTGAAGTTAGTGAAAAACTGGTAATGTTAAAAATGATCTGAAAAAGTATATTATTGATAGTGATTTATATAGAGAGATTTTTTTCTGTATACTAATTACAAAAAGTTTTATGTCTTCAGATTATTGTTAATTGAAGGCAGATGTCATGACAAATACTTCCTATATCCAACACTGTAATGTTTTCTTTGACTTCTTTTCAAGTTTTTTTTTAATGAGTCCTTCATGTACTTTCAGGCTCCAGCCTCCCTCCTCCTGTCCTGACAGTCTTCCCTCCGTCCAGTGCTGAGCTCCAGTCCAACAAAGCCACTCTGGTCTGTCTGTCCAGTCAGTCTGTGCCTTTTGCAGATGTGAGCTGGTTGACTGGTGGGAGTCCAGTGAGCAGTGGGATCTCTACCAGCACCGCTGTTCAGCAAGCAGACCAGACTTTCCAAATCAGCAGCTATCTGGACATCCAGACGTCAGACTGGAACATGGATAAGGTTTACACATGTAAAGTGTCTTTGGGCTCCCAGACTTCAGAGAAAAACATCAACAAGTCAGACTGTCCCACTGAAGAATAGTAGAGGAGCAGAATGACCATTTCAAATCTGCTTCTTTACTGTTTGTGCTGTTTGCTCATTACAAGGTTTACATGTTAGAAAAGATGGGACTGCATGCCTGTAATAAATGTTGTGACAGTTAGGTGGAGGTGTTGTATCAGCTTTGCAACTGCTGCATTTTTCAAAACTCATTCAATAAAAAAACAAAAAACTTTGTGAACAAAAACGTGTTTGTATTTGTCTTCTTAAAAACATCATTTGAAACATTTTTCTACAAAATATTGTAAACTTCACTATATTTCATTTTTCTCCTGACACATAGATAACAGACATATTTCTGTTTAACTCTTACTTGAATATGTATATTTAAATTCACAAAGCTACATTGTTATTAGGTGTTAATTTGCAATAAAAGCACAACAGATAGATTAATATTACTTTGACTGGTTTTAGTTGTTGCAGGAGTTAAGACTTAGAATAATCAGACAAAATGTACAAATGAAACTGAGTTTTCATCCTTCATTAGTGAAGCATCACCTCTCTACTCCTCCCTCTCTTCCTTCCCAGGATGCACCTGCAGGCCTCCTCTCCTCGTTTATAGCTCATGTAAATGAAGAGGTCAAGTGTCAGCTCTCTGTCAAATCAGAGGGAACTGAATTCAATCCTGTTTATTAGGAAGTGAGCAAAGAAACACATCTATGACAATAAAACTGCAGGAAAACATTTTTTTAATGACGATGATGTGAGAATTGATTAAATAAATAAGACTGAGTAATGCATGGTGTAGAAAAGATGATGCATATATCTATGCCCTTATACAAAATCATTTGCAACCACAAGGTGGGAGCATTTAACAAACCTTCTCAGCTGTCATCCTGCTACTTTATGTATATTAATATATAAATACACGATGAAATGGAGGATGAAAATTGAAGAGAGTGTGAACGTTACAATATTTTGTAGAAACGTGTTTCAAATGATGTTTTCAAAAACACAAATGAATACAAATACAGATTTTAGGAAGACAAATAGAAACACGTTTTTGTTCACAAAGTTTTTTGTTTTTTTATTGAATGAGTTTTGAAAAATGCAGCAGTTGCAAAGCTGATCCAACACCTCCACCTAACTGTCACAACATTTATTACAAGCATGCAGTCCCATCTTTTCTAACATGTAAACCTTGTAATGAGCAAACAGCACAAACAGTAAAGAAGCAGATTTGAAATGGTCATTCTGCTCCTCTACTATTCTTCAGTGGGACAGTCTGACTTGTTGATGTTTTTCTCTGAAGTCTGGGAGCCCAAAGACACTTTACATGTGTAAACCTTATCCATGTTCCAGTCTGACGTCTGGATGTCCAGATAGCTGCTGATTTGGAAAGTCTGGTCTGCTTGCTGAACAGCGGTGCTGGTAGAGATCCCACTGCTCACTGGACTCCCACCAGTCAACCAGCTCACATCTGCAAAACCCTTAGTCTCACTGGGCACAACAGACAGACAGACCAGAGTGGCTTTGTTGGACTGGAGCTCAGCACTGGACGGAGGGAAGACTGTCAGGACAGGAGGAGGGAGGCTGCAGCCTGAAAGTACATGAAGGACTCAATCAAAAAACTCGAATCCAAATCACTGATAAAAAGCAAGAGATTAACAGATTATTTTATTAGTATTGTTGACAATATAATAAAAATATTGAAGTAAAACATTTTAAATCTGCATGTAGAAGTCATCACTGAAGGATGAGAGGAGTTAATTCACAAACTTAGTAATATGATGATTCAAACATTCATAAAGTCACCGTCTGTTTCTAACAAAATGGTTTTGCCAATATTTTCAGTTACTGTGAGAATTCACATTATCAGTAGGTACTTTGCTTCAGTCATGTTTATCTCAGCATGAAAGAAAAGACATTTTAGCCAACTGGAAGATTAGAGAAAAGAAACTACAGAATCTACAAAAATTTAGCATTAATATCATAATGTAACATTCTCCTGTCAGATAATCTGACAGCCTAACAACCAGATTTTCCCTGTTGGGATGAATGAACATCAGTTTATCTCATCTTGTCTCACATGACTAGAATGGTTTTGCATTGTAAAAAATTGTGACAAACAGTAACCACAATCTTGTAAATCTTTTCAAAATGTGACAAACATAAGAAAATATGAAGAATTTGTAGAAATCATTTTACATATTGTGATCATGTCAGATCTGCCCCTCAAAGACAGAGCCTGGTATCAAAGCTTATGTACAAAAACTTATATTATTCAACAAATAATTATATGAGGTGACATAAAAACATTTTTCTGTCCATTTCTGTCCAAAACAATAAAATCTATCTTGTTTTATGATCATTTAAAAAGTACTTACTTGTCACAATCAGCTTGGTGCCTTGTCCGAATACCACAGTGATTCAGTTTGTATACATGGCTGTACAAAAACCTCCTGACTGTCACTAATGAGGAGAGTGGAACTGAAACATCCTGTTGAGACCAACTTTCACTGTCAACATCTCACTGACTTCATCAGTCTGCTTATATTCACAAACACTGCTGGACTTGAGGACTGATTCTGAATCTTCTGTTGCATCTTTTTGTTTTCATGGTGGAGATGTTCAAAGTCCAGATATAGTGAATTCAGTCTAATGTTAATGATGGAAATGTTCTCCTTCAAAAGAGCATCATTCAGACAATGCAGATAAACTTGCATCACTGTTATTGAGTACTGATGGTATCAGAGTCATTTTATGTTTAATTTGCTGCAGCCTGAAGTTCCCTTCAAATAATCAAATTTTATCAAACCAGTAGAAAAATGTCTCATGCTATAGTGGACTCCTCAGGCTGTATATTTTGTCCTGAAACAGTGTTAACTCTGTGTTTTGTTGACATTGTTGGAGGTCTCCAGACCTTCTTCTTTACTTAATTGTCAACTCTCCACTTTGTCACAAACTGTACTTAATGATCAAAGATGACCTTAAAGCTTTGTTATCACGTCACATGAAGAGATATTTCATGTTTTTTATGTTGTATGGCTCCTAATGATGTTTCTTATGTTTGAGGTCAACTAAACCCCAGAGAGGTCAAACTCTCTGTTAGACCTCTTATCAACAAACTGTTATAAAACTACAATAACATAAACATATGTAGGAATATTATATTTGGCAGGTGTAGTGCTCCATAAAAACAATACAGAGCTGTTTAACATCTATTGTATTTAATCATTTTGTTGAGTCCACAAACGGCATGAATTCATGATTTCCAGTTACTGACTGATACAGATATTTACCACATATTTTTGTCCCCAAGGTCAAGAACCAATCTCTCTGTTTATCTTTCTTTTTCATTCATTGGTGTTTTTTCACTGTGCTGTCATAAAATGAAAAGCAGAAAATAACAAACATTTAATTTTATTGTTTCATGTTCAGTGTTGAGAAAGATTAGTAACATTAGGAACAGAGTGAGGAAACTGGTTTGTAGTCGTTCTTAAAGTCTCATGTAGTGTAGTTATAGAGAGCATTAGTTGATGTGTCAGAGACTCAAAAAGTAGAAGTAGTTAGTGAGGAGGTTTTTGTCACAGTGTAAATCACTGTGATACAGCTGCAGAAGCAGAGTTGTCCCATGTTGTACAGTAATACACAGCAGAGTCTCCTGCCTCTGCTCTCTTAATGATGAACTGGTAATCTATGTTTGATGAAGATTTAGAGTTGAATCGGTCTGAGGAGAATCCTGTTCCAAAGTCGGGTGAACTGTCACTATGGTGAAATCTCAGAACATACTGAGGAGCTTCACCAGGAACCTGTTTATACCACCTGGCAGAATAACTATCATCTCTCTGAATGTTACATTTGAGAACAACCTCTTGTCCTGTAGAAACTGTGTGGACAGCAGGCGTCTGGGTCAGCACTTTGACTGCATCAACATCTGTCAACATACAGAGAAAAATACATGAGTGAAATGTTTCTGTGTGAAAATATGGTCTATAAAAGGAGTGAGAAGAATATCTTACATGTTAGAGCAGTGATGAGAGTGCAGAGGGTCCCCAGCATGTTGTCAGTGTGTGGTGTAAACGTCTCTTACTGTCCAGCTGAGAGGTGAGCAGGGTTGGAGTGTGAGGAGAAGAGAGACTGAAGCTTATAAAGACACTGAGGAGACGAGAAGAGGAGGAGCTTCAATACTCAACACTGCTTTCCCACTCTTTCAATATCAGACCTACACTTACACAATCCACCACCTCCCCATCACCACCTTGTCCCTGATGATGATCCGAGAGATTCAAGTGAGAGGTTTCATCTTTTGGCTTCCTCATTGAACTTTTATTGTTCATTAAAATACATCTTTCTGTTGTGTTCAATATCAGATTGATTTCTATAATTCCTCCCACAATCCAAATACATGAACTTAATAGGGTAACTGGTGCCCTCTTGTCCAAAGTCAGCTGGGATAGGCTCCAGCCCCACCGTGACCGTGATGAGGATAAGTGGTTATAGATGATGGATGGATAATTTCTACAGTATATATTTAAATATATAAATTCTCATATACACTGCAGAGTATATGTATTTCAATTGGTCTTGAGATTTAATATCATATATTAACAATATTATCAAGTTTCCCAACAATTCCCAATTGTTTCTGTCAGAAAAATTAAAGACAATTCAGGGTCATTGTTGGCTCAAGGTGACATGTTGTCAGCTTCATCTACTGACTGTTTATTTTTATAACAGCTGTTGGCTTCTGGGCCTTTCTCATGATGCAGTATTCAGTATATTCAGGGAAGTTACAAACAGCTTTGGTTAGTGGGTTCACACTCAGTATAGATGTGTCAGAGACTCAAAAAGCAGAAGTGTTTAGTGAGGAGGTTTTTGTCACAGTGTAAATCACTGTGATACGTACTCACTAACAGAGCCGTCCCATGCTTGACAGTAATAGACTGCTGAGTCTCTCTCCTCCACATTGTTGATGATCAAACGATAATCTGATTGTGACTGATGAGTAGATGTGAACTTTGGAGAGGAGAAGCCAGAGCCATAAGTTGGAGAGCTCGAGCTGTGATGAAAATATAATACAAACTGAGGAACTCCTCCAGTAATCTGTTTATACCAACAAGCAGCACGATTAGTAACAGTTCCCAGGTTACAGTCCATGGTGGCTGTCTGTCCTTTCCTCAGCGTCACAACAGGAGGCTTCTGTGTCACCACCGTCACACCACTCACACCTGGAAACAACAAGATGACATGGAGTCAAGAGAAACACAGACTGATGAATCCAACATGAGGTCAAAGCTGCAGTAAGTCAGCCTCCTTACATGTTAGAGCAGTGATGAGAGTGCAGAGGGTCCCCAGCATGTTGTCAGTGTCAGTAACTTGGAAAGTGAGCTTACTGCTGACAGGTTAGAGGGTTTGGAGGATGAGGAGAGGAGGTGCTGGAGGAGCAATTTAATACAACACTGAAACTGAGAGTGACTGACAGGAGGAGGAGCTTTGGTTCAACCTGCATGCTTTGTCACATTAGTTGGTCTCTTATCTTCTGTAAGAGGAAAAGTCTTTTCTGTCTCCATTATTGTCAGTGTAGACAATGTCTCCCCCCTGACCCCAAAATATTACATCATGATTTAAAAAAGACTTTCTGCAGTTTTATTGTCATAGATTTGTTTCTTTGCTCACTTCCTAATAAACAGGATTGAATTCAGTTCCCTCTGATTTGACAGAGAGCTGACACTTGACCTCTTCATTTACATGAGCTATAAATGAGGAGAGGAGGCCTGCAGGTGCATCCTGGGAAGGAAGAGAGGGAGGAGTAGAGAGGTGATGCTTCACTGATGAAGGATGAAAACTCAGTTTCATTTGTACATTTTGTCTGATTATTCTAACGTCTTAGCTCCTGCAACAACTAAAACCAGTCAAAGTAATATTAATCTCTCTCTTGTGCTTTTATTGCAAATTAACACCTAATAACAATGTAGCTTTGTGAATTTAAATATTCATATTCAAGTAAGAGTTAAACAGAAATATGTCTGTTATCTATGTGTCAGGAGAAAATGAAATATAGTGAAGTTTACAATATTTTGTAGAAAATTATTTTAAATTATGTTTTTAAGAAGACAAATACAAACAAGTTTTTGTTCACAAAGTTTTTTGATTTTTTATTGAATGAGTTTTGAAAAATGCAGCAGTTGCAAAGCTGATACAACACCTCCACCTAACTGTCACAACATTTATTACAAGCATGCAGTCCCATCTTTTCTAACATGTAAACCTTGTAATGAGCAAACAGCACAAACAGTAAAGAAGCAGATTTGAAATGGTCATTCTGCTCCTCTACTATTCTTCAGTGGGACAGTCTGACTTGTTGATGTTTTTCTCTGAAGTCTGGGAGCCCAAAGACACTTTACATGTGTAAACCTTATCCATGTTCCAGTCTGACGTCTGGATGTCCAGATAGCTGCTGATTTGGAAAGTCTGGTCTGCTTGCTGAACAGCGGTGCTGGTAGAGATCCCACTGCTCACTGGACTCCCACCAGTCAACCAGCTCACATCTGCAAAAGGCACAGACTGACTGGACAGACAGACCAGAGTGGCTTTGTTGGACTGGAGCTCAGCACTGGACGGAGGGAAGACTGTCAGGACAGGAGGAGGGAGGCTGGAGCCTGAAAGTACATGAAGGACTCAATCAAAAAAATAGAAATGAAGTCAAAGAAAACAGCATGACAGTGTTGGATATGGGGAATATCTGTCATAACATTTGTCTTGAATTAATAATAACATAAAGACATGCAACTTTTAAAAATATCAGTACATAGAAAAAAATCAATATGTAGAAATGATCAACAATATGACCAGAGTTTATTTTAAAACATTTTTGAAACATTGCCAATTTCTCACCAACTTCAGACAAATGAAAGATTAGAAATAATTTCCAACAAAAGTAACTGTCATCTAAAGTTGTCAGTTTTTGTGTCAAATTACAACAGATATCACTTCAGTTTCAAAGATCTCATCAAATAACATATTTTCAAAAAGTCAGCATACACAATGTTTACTCTGCCTGACTGACTGAAGATGAACATAAATGAACTTCATTTGTTCTTTAACTTTACAAGATTAACATTCAACAATAGTGGTTATTCTGATTGGTAGTGACAACTGATGGAATATGTTGTAATCTTAAAAGTTTCTTAAAGAAATACTGACTAAAAACTTCATATAATACATGATATATCATTAAATCAAACGCTCTCTCTTTAAATAACACAACAATCAAAAAACTGTTGTGTAAAACTTGATATTTTGTTAAGTTTACCTGTCCATTGTCTTTTAAAGCACAGCTTGGTACTGTTTCAAAGCTTATGCAAAAACTACAAAATATTTAATCTGAACCAAAAATCTGTTCAATATTTCTAAGTAGGAGGATCAAGTAAAATAAATACTTTAATATAACCCATGAACAATAAAATCTATCTTGTTTTATGATCATTTAAAAAGTACTTACTTGTCACAATCAGCTTGGTGCCTTGTCCGAATACCACAGTGATTCAGTTTGTATACATGGCTGTACAAAAACCTCCTGACTGTCACTAATGAGGGGAGTGGAACTGAAACATCCTGTTGAGACCAACTTTCACTGTCAACATCTCATTGACTTCATCAGTCTGCTTATATTCACAAACACTGCTGGACTTGAGGACTGATTCTGAATTTTCTGTTGCATCTTTTTGTTTTCATGGTGGAGATGTTCAAAGTCCAGATATCATCAGTGAATTCAGTCTAATGTTAATGATGGAAATGTTCTCCTTCAAAAGAGCATCATTCAGACAATACAGATAAACTTACATCACTGTTATTGAGTACTGATTGTACGAGCCTGCAGCCTGAAACAAATAATCAAATTTAATCAAACCAGTTGAAAAATGTCTCATGCTATAGTGGACTCCTTAGGCTGTATATTTGGTCCTGAAACAGTGTTAACACTGTGTTTTTGTTGACATTGTTGGAGGTCTCACAGACCTTCTTCTTTACTTAATTGTTAACTCTCCACTTTGTCACAAACTGTACTTAATGATCAAAGATGACCTTAAAGCTTTGTTATCACGTCACATGAAGAGATATTTCTTGTTTTTTATGTTGTATGGCTCCTAATGATGTTTCTTATGTTTGAGGTCAACTAAACCCCAGAGAGGTCAAACTCTCTGTTAGACCTCTTATCAACAAACTGTTATAAAACTACAATAACATAAACATATGTAGGAATATTATATTTGGGAGGTGTAGTGCTCCATAAAAACAATACAGAGCTGTTTAACATCTATTGTATTTAATCGTTTTGTTGAGTCTACAAACGGCATGAATTCATGATTTCCATTTACTGACTGATACAGATATTTACCACATATTTTTGTCCCCAAGGTCAAGAACCAATCTCTCTGTTTATCTTTCTTTTTCATTCATTGGTGTTTTTTCACTGTGCTGTCATAAAATGAAAAGCAGAAAATAACAAACATTTAATTTTATTATTTCATGTTCAGTGTTGAGAGAAATATTCACTATTATCACTATTTAATTCCACCTGATTTATTCAAAAAGAAAAATTGAAAAAGATTTTTTTTAAAAATTCAAAATTCTTTTTCCTCTCTCTTTTCTTTTTGGTGGGTGTTACTGCTCTTTTCTCTCTCCAGTCTGCTCTGTTCCTTCTTCTTCAGATGAGAGGTTTTATCTGTTGACTCCCTCATTGAACCTTGATTGTTAATTAAACCACATCTTTTTGCTGAGGTTAATATCAAATTGATTTATATGTAAATCTTTAAATTCTCATGTAGACCACAGGATGAATATGTTTCCGTTGGTCTTCAGATCTTTAATTTCAGTGTGTTTCCTATTAATCCAAATGGTTCTGACTGAATAATTAAAGACAATTCAGGACTCGTTGTATCTACATGACCTGTTGTCAGGTTTATTTGTTGACTGTTTGTTTTCTAACAGCTGCTCAGGGCCTTTCTCATGTAGAATAATTCATATTATTTACACATTTTTACAGATTTGTTTTACTATTACAGTATTATGCATTTTAACACTTTATTTTTTATTTTTTCATTTATTACTATTGTTATTATTTTATTTTATCTTATTTTATTTTATTGTGTTTATTTTTATCTAATTGATTTCTAACCTGCCTCCAGTGTTTCCTCACTGCTCGACGATGAGATGGCGCTTCCTCAGTTTGTGCTTTGTTTATAATGGGATGGGTGGGACGGAGGGTCAGGGGTGCAGAATTGGGGTTCGGCTGTAGATGTTGGGGTGGAGGGTTGGGGATAGGCGGAGGGTGTTTGCTTGTTTTTATGTTTTATGTTTTTATCTGAAGCACTTTGTGTTACATTTATTGTATGAAAAGTGCTATACAAATAAAGTCTGATTTATTGATTGATATGTTTATATCAATTACGCATCGATTACAAAAAATCCTGAGAATCCATTAAGAAGATTTGGGAACATGAATATTTTATTGTATAAACAGGGAAGCTACAAACAGCTTTTGTTAGTGGGTTAACACTCAGTCCAGATGTTTCAGAGACTCAAAAAGCAGAAGTATTTAGTGAGGAGGTTTTTGTCACAGTGTAAATCACTGTGATACGTTCTCATTAACAGAGCTGTCCCATGTTTTACAGTAATAGACTGCTGAGTCTCTCTCCTCCACATTGTTGATGATCAAACGATTATCTGATTTTGACTGATGAGTAGATGTGAATTTTGGAGAGGAGAAGCCAGAGCCATATCTTGGAGAGCTCCATTCGTGATAAAATGTCAACACATGCTGAGGAACTCCTCCAGGAATCTGTTTACACCAATGAGCAGGCTCGCCAGTAACAGTTCCCAGGTTACAGTCCATGGTGGCTGTCTCTCCTTTCCTCAGAGTCACAACAGGAGGCTTCTGTGTCACCACCGTCACACCACTCACACCTGGAAACAACAAGATGACATGGAGTCAAGAGAAACACACAGACTGATGAATCCAACATGAGGTCAAAGCTGCAGTAAGTCAGCCTCCTTACATGTTAGAGCAGTGATGAGAGTGCAGAGGGTCCCCAGCATGTTGTCAGTGTGTGCTGAGAATGGCCTTTTCATTTGTCAAACTCTCATGTCAGTGAGATAATTTCAAGGTCTCTGTTAGACCACTTATCAACAAACTTTTAGAAAACTACAATAACATAAACTTATGTAGGAATATTATGTAGTACCCTGCTACATTTGTTTACATTTTTTCTTTCTTTTATGAGGGTATTGAGTTGTCGTGTGTTCTTAGCTGTCCTTGAACATCTCCTGTTGTGTTTTTGTTGTTCGTTGGAGTGTTCAGGTGTTGATCTGTCTTTGTCCAATCAGTGTCAATCATAGATGAATGTGGCTAACCTACTGGATTTCTGAGAGGGTAGGATTAGGAGAAAAGAGAGTGAAAACGACAGGAGTTAAAAAAAAACAAAAATATTGTTACGTTACTTTATTATTTTATTAAAAAGCCGAGGGTTTATGAGAGTCTGGACTCTGCTGGGAAGAAAAGACAAGTTTTGGTGTGAGCGCTGAACAAGCACATAAACTGAAGCCTGTGTGGACTGTTAGCAGATGAGCATTAGCTGTTGCTTGTCAGGAGGAGGAGGACCAGCAGGGTTTTTTTCTTCTACATGGACGGAGCTTCAGGACCTTCATCAGCTGCCACTGGACAGAGGTTTTAAACGAAACAAACAATGTTTCTATCCAGTGTGAGTATAGACAGAATCTTCATGAGGCCCTGAAAATGAGCTCCAACTGCACGCCAGCAATGCATGGTACCATAACTGAATACACTAAAAACCAAGGTATTTTCTTTCTTTTATTTGGGTCATGTTGAATAAATGTTCCCCCTTTTTTTTTTAATTGAATCTGTGTGTGTACTAATTATTCATGTTGCTAATGGAGTAATAATTGTGATTTGTATTGAAATGAAGGTGTTTATAAAAAAAGTATGCATGGGAGTTAGCTGAACTTGGCCTCTCTCACCCTAGTGAAAATCATATGACCTAGTCAAACACCTACACATTTCATTTTTTAGTAGGCTCCTACTAATTTACCTCCCATGCTGAAATGTTTCAGAGGTAATTGAGGTACGTATAACAATTCTGTATCAAATTAGAATTGAGTGGGAGGGCTATGATTATATTTGGGACCTGTAGTGCTCCATAGAAACAATACAGAGCTGTTTAACATCTATTGTATTTAATCGTTTTGTTGAGTCCACAAACGGCATGAATTCATAATTTCCAGTTATTGATTGATACAGATATTTACCACATATTTTTGTCCACAAGGTCAAGAACCAATCTCTCTGTTTATCTTTCTTTTTCATTCATTGGTGTTTTTTCACTGTGCTGTAATCAAGTGAAAAGCAGAAAAAAACAAACATTTAATTTTATTATTTCATGTTCAGTGTTGAGAAAGATTAGTAAGAAAAGTTTTATATGAAATTGGTGAAGATTTGGGAACATTAATTTTTCATTGTATTTGCAGGGAAGTTACAAACAGCTTTGGTTAGTGGGTTCACACTCAGTCCAGATGTGTCAGAGACTCAAAAAGCAGAAGTGTTTAGTGAGGAGGTTTTTGTCACAGTGTAAATCACTGTGATACGTTCTCATTAACAGAGCTGTCCCATGTTTGACAGTAATAGACTGCTGAGTCTCTCTCCTCCACATTGTTGATGATCAAACGATAATCTGATTTTGACTGATGAGTAGATGTGAACTTTGGAGAGGAGAAGCCAGAGCCATAAGTTGGAGAGCTATTGCTGTGATAAAACCTCAATACATACTGAGGAACTCCTCCAGGAATCTGTTTATACCAACGAGCACCACTCTTAGTAACAGTTCCCAGGTTACAGTCCATGGTGGCTGTCTCTCCTTTCCTCAGAGTCACAACAGGAGGCTTCTGTGTCACCACTGTCACACCACTCACACCTGGAAACAACAAGATGACATGGAGTCAAGAGAAACACACAGACTGATGAATCCAACATGAGGTCAAAGCTGCAGTAAGTCAGCCTCCTTACATGTTAGAGCAGTGATGAGAGTGCAGAGGGTCCCCAGCATGTTGTCAGTGTCAGTAACTTGGAAAGTGAGCTTACTGCTGACAGATTAGAGGGTTTGGAGGATGAGGAGAGGAGGTGCTGGAGGAGCAATTTAATACAACACTGAAACTGAGAGTGACTGACAGGAGGAGGAGCTTTGGTTCAACCTGCATGCTTTGTCACATTAGTTGGTCTCTTATCTTCTGTAAGAGGAAAGGTCCTTTCTGTCTCCATTATTGTCAGTGTAGACAATGTCTCCCCCCTGACCCCAAAATATTACATCATGATTTAAAAAAGACTTTCTGCAGTTTTATTGTCATAGATTTGTTTCTTTGCTCACTTCCTAATAAACAGGATTGAATTCAGTTCCCTCTGATTTTACAGAGAGCTGACACTTGACCTCTTCATTTACATGAGCTATAAATGAGGAGAGGAGGCCTGCAGGTGCATCCTGGAAAGGAAGAGAGGGAGGAGTAGAGAGGTGATGCTTCACTGATGAAGGATGAAAACTCAGTTTCATTTGCTCATTTTGTCTGATTATTCTAACGTCTTAACTCCTGCAACAACTTGAACCAGTCAAAGTAATATTAATCTGTCTGTTGTGCTTTTATTGCAAATTAACACCTAATAACAATGTAGCTTTGTGAATTTAAATATTCATATTCAAGTAAGAGTTAAACAGAAATATGTCTGTTATCTATGTGTCAGGAGAAAAATAAAATATAGTGAAGGTTATAATATTTTGTAGAAAAATGTTTCAAATGATGTTTTTAAGAAGACAAATACAAACAAGTTTTTGTTCACAAAGTTTTTTGTTTTTTTATTGAATGAGTTTTGAAAAATGCAGCAGTTGCAAAGCTGATACAACACCTCCACCTAACTGTCACAACATTTATTACAAGCATGCAGTCCCATCTTTTCTAACATGTAAACCTTGTAATGAGCAAACAGCACAAACAGTAAAGAAGCAGATTTGAAATGGTCATTCTGCTCCTCTACTATTCTTCAGTGGGACAGTCTGACTTGTTGATATTTTTCTCTGAAGTCTGGGAGCCCAAAGACACTTTACATGTGTAAACCTTATCCATGTTCCAGTCTGACGTCTGGATGTCCAGATAGCTGCTGATTTGGAAAGTCTGGTCTGCTTGCTGAACAGCGGTGCTGGTAGAGATCCCACTGCTCACTGGACTCCCACCAGTCAACCAGCTCACATCTGCAAAAGGCACAGACTGACTGGACAGACAGACCAGAGTGGCTTTGTTGGACTGGAGCTCAGCACTGGATGGAGGGAAGACTGTCAGGACAGGAGGAGGGAGGCTGGAGCCTGAAAGTACATGAAGGACTCAATCAAAAAAATAGAATCCAAATCACTGATAAACAGCAAGAGATTAACAGATTAATTTATTAGTATTGCTGACAATATAATAAAAATATTGAAAATCACAAACTTAGTAATATGATGATTCAAACATTCATACAGTCACCGTCTGTTTCTAACAAAGTGGTTTAGCCAATATTTTCAGTTACTGCGATAAATTACATTATCAGTCCGCACTTTGCTTCAGTCATGTTTATCTCATCATGAAAGAAAAGAAATTTTAGCCAACTGGAAGATTAGAGAAAATAAACTACAGAATCTACAAAAATTTACCATTAATATCATAATGTAACATTCTCCTGTCAGATAATCTTACAGCCTAACAACCAGATTTTCCCTCTTGGGATGAATGAACATCAGTTTATCTCATCTTGTCTCACATGACTAGAATGGTTTTGCACTGTTAAAAATTGTGACAAACAATAAGCACAATCTTGTAAATCTCAACAAAATGTGACAAACATAAGAAAACATGAAGAATTTGTAGAAATCATTTTACATATTGTGATCATGTCAGATCTACCCCTCAAAGACAGAGCCTGGTATCAAAGCTTATGTACAAAAACTTATATTATTCAACAAATAATTATATGAGGTAACATAAAAACATTTTTCTGTCCATTTCTGTCCAAAACAATACAATCTATCTTGTTTTATGATCATTTAAAAAGTACTTACTTGTCACAATCAGCTTGGTGCCTTGTCCGAATACCACAGTGATTCAGTTTGTATACATGGCTGTACAAAAACCTCCTGACTGTCACTAATGAGGAGAGTGGAACTGAAACATCCTGTTGAGACCAACTTTCACTGTCAACATCTCACTGACTTCATCAGTCTGCTTATATTCACAAACACTGCTGGACTTGAGGACTGATTCTGAATCTTCTGTTGCATCTTTTTGTTTTCATGGTGGAGATGTTCAAAGTCCAGATATCATCAGTGAATTCAGTCTAATGTTAATGATGAAAATGTTCTCCTTCAAAAGAGCATCATTCAGACAATGCAGATAAACTTACATCACTGTTATTGAGTACTGATGGTATCAGAGTCATTTTATGTTTAACTTGCTGCAGCCTGAAGTTCCCTTCAAATAATCAAATTTAATCAAACCAGTAGAAAAATGTCTCATGCTATAGTGGACTCCTCAGGCTGTATATTTGGTCCTGAAACAGTGTTAACTCTGTTTTTGTTGACATTGTTGGAGGTCTCCAGACCTCACTGCTGTATGTGATGTATGTCTTCTTTTCTTATGACATAATTTAAACCAAATATGTGTTGAAGTGGTAACCCTCCATTTTGCCACAAACTGGACTTGAACATTTAATGATCAAAATAAAATACACAGATGACCTTAAAGCTTTGTTATCACGTCACATAAAGAGATATTTCTTGTTTTTTATGTTGTATGGCTCCTAATGATGTTTCTTATGTTTGAGGTCAACTAAACCCCAGAGAGGTCAAACTCTCTTTTAGACCTCTTATCAACAAACTGTTATAAAACACGTCACAAGGCACACCTCCCTGTCAAAGACCATCCTGCAGGGGACAGTAGAGGGGAAGCGGAAAAGAGGCAGGCAGAGAAAGGCCTGGATGGATAACATCAAAGAATGGACTGGCTGCAGCTTCCAGACCCTGCTACGAATAGCAGAAGACCACGAGCGCTGGAGATCCCTGACTGCCCAAGCAACCACCATGACACCCCTACGGCCCCCTAGGCCATGGGATGAGTGAGTGAGTGAGTGAGTGAGTTATAAAAGTACAATAACATTAACTTGTCTAGGAATATTACATTTGGGAGGTGTAGTGCTCCATAAAAACAATACAGAGCTGTTTAACATCTATTGTATTTAATCATTTTGTTGAGTCCACAAACGGCATGAATTCATGATTTCCAGTTACTGACTGATAGAGATATTTACCACATATTTTTGTCCCCAAGGTCAAGAACAAATCTCTCTGTTTATCTTTCTTTTTCATTCATTGGTGTTTTTTCACTGTGCTGTCATAAAATGAAAATCAGAAAATAACAAACATTTAATTTTATTGTTTCATGTTCAGTGTTGAGAAAGATTAGTAACATTAGGAACAGAGTGAGGAAACTGGTTTGTAGTCGTTCTTAAAGTCTCATGTAGTGTAGTTATAGAGAGCATTAGTTGATGTGTCAGAGACTCAAAAAGCAGAAGTAGTTAGTGAGGAGGTTTTTGTCACAGTGTAAATCACTGTGATACGTTCTCATTAACAGAGCTGTCCCATGTTAGGCAGTAATACACAGCAGAGTCTCCTGCCTCTGCTCTCTTAATGATGAACTGGTAATCTATGTTTGATGAAGCTTTAGAGTTGAATCGGTCTGAGGAGAATCCTGTTCCAAAGCTGGGTGAACTGTCACTATGGTGAAATCTCAGAACATACTGAGGAGCTTCACCAGGAACCTGTTTATACCACTCCACATAATAATTATCATCTCTCTGAATGTTACATTTGAGAACAACCTCTTGTCCTGTAGAAACTGTGTGGACAGCAGGCGTCTGGGTCAGCACTTTGACTGCATCAACATCTGTCAACATACAGAGAAAAATACATGAGTGAAATGTTTCTGTGTGAAAATATGGTCTATAAAAGGAGTGAGAAGAATATCTTACATGTTAGAGCAGTGATGAGAGTGCAGAGGGTCCCCAGCATGTTGTCAGTGTGTGGTGTAAATGTCTCTTACTGTCCAGCTGAGAGGTGAACAGGGTTGGAGTGTAAGGAGAAGACAGACTGAAGCTTATAAAGACACTGAGGAGACAAGAAGAGGAGGAGCTTCAACACTCAACACTGCTTTCCCACTCTTTCAATATCAGACCTACATTTACACAATCCACCACCTCCCCATCACCACCTTGTCCCTGAGGATGATCCGAGAGATTCAAGTGAGAGGTTTCATCTTTTGGCTTCTTCATTGAACTTTTATTCTTCATTAAAATACATCTTTTTGTTGTGTTTAATATCAGATTGATTTCTATAATTCCTCCCACAATCCAAATACATGCACTTAATAGGTTAACTGGTGCCCTCTTGTCCAAAGTCAGCTGGGACAGGCTCCAGCCCCACCGTGACCGTGATGAGGATAAGTGGTTATAGATGATGGATGGATAATTTCTACAGTATATATTTAAATATATAAATTCTCATATACACTGCAGAGTATATGTATTTCAGTTGGTCTTGAGATCTTTAATATCAAATATTAACAGTATTATCAAGTTTCCCATTAATTCCTAATTGGTTCTGTCAGAAAAATTAAAGACAATTCAGGGTCATTGTTGGCTCAAGGTGACATGTTGTCAGCTTCATCTACTGACTGTTTATTTTTATAACAGCTGTTGGCTTCTGGGCCTTTCTCATGATGCAGTATTCAGTATATTCAGGGAAGTTACAAACAGCTTTGGTCAGTGGGTTCACACTCAGTCCAGATGTGTCAGAGACTCAAAAAGCAGAAGTAGTTAGTGAGGAGGTTTTTGTCACAGTGTAAATCACTGTGATATATGCTCATCAACAGAGTTGTCCCATGTTTGACAGTAATAGACTGCTGAGTCTCTCTCCTCCACATTGTTGATGATCAAACGATAATCTGATTGTGACTGATGAGTAGATGTGAACTTTGGAGAGGAGAAGCCAGAGCCATAAGTTGGAGAGCTATGGCTGTGATGAAAATATAATACAAACTGAGGAACTCCTCCAGGAATCTGTTTATACCATATAGCTTGTTTGTTAGTAACACTCCCTAGGTTACAGTCCATGGTGGCTGTCTCTCCTTTCCTCAGAGTCACAACAGGAGGCTTCTGTGTGAACACCTTCACACCACTCACACCTGGAAACAACAAGATGACATGGAGTCAAGAGAAACACACAGACTGATGAATCCAACATGAGGTCAAAGCTGCAGTAAGTCAGCCTCCTTACATGTTAGAGCAGTGATGAGAGTGCAGAGGGTCCCCAGCATGTTGTCAGTGTGTGGTGTAAACGTCTCTTACTGTCCAGCTGAGAGGTGAGCAGGGTTGGAGTGTGAGGAGAAGAGAGACTGAAGCTTATAAAGACACTGAGGAGACGAGAAGAGGAGGAGCTTCAACACTCAAAAAGTTCAGCAAGGAAGGTCTTTTTCATCTCACTTTTCTTTCTGGTGGGTATTCCTGCTCTTTTCTCTCTCCAGGCTACTCCATCACTTATACTTTGCCACGCTTTCGAAATCCTGTTCATTCACAATTTGGACATCAACATATCTGACCAATGATCTCTCTGTTTAAGTTCCCCGAGTCAGTCAGTTCTTGGATGTTGGTTTTTGAATATCACTGTGTTTCTGTCTTTCAGACTTACAATTACACAATCCACCATCTCCCCATCACCACCTTGTCCCTGAGGATGATCCGAGTGATTCAAATGAGAGGTTTCATCTGTTGACTCCCTCATTGAACTTTTATTGTTAATTAAACCACATCTTTTTGCTGAGGTTAATATCAAATTGATTGATATGTTAATCTCTAAATCCTCATGTAGACCACAGGATGAATATGTTTCCGTTGGTCTTCAGATCTTTAACCTGAGTGTGTTTCCTAGTAATCCAAATGGTTCTGACTGAATAATTAAAGACAATTCAGGACTCTTTGTATCTACATGACCTGTTGTAAGGTTCATCTGTTGACTGTTTATTTTCTAACAGCTGTTGGATTCAGGGCCTTTCTCATGTAGAAGAATTCATATATTTATATCAATTACACATCTATTACAAAAAATCCTGAGATTCCATTAAGAAGATTGGGGATCACAAATTTTTCGTTGTATATTCAGGGAAGTTACAAACAGCATTAACAAGATCTGGGAATATGGTCAAACGCTGTTAGACCTCTTATGAACAAACTGTTATAAAACTAAAATAACGTAAACTTATGTAGGGATATTATATTTGGGAGGTGTAGTGCTCCATAAAAACAATACAGAGCTGTTTAACATCTATTGTATTTAATCATTTTGTTGAGTCCACAAACGGCATGAATTCATGATTTCCAGTTACTGACTGATAGAGATATTTACCACATATTTTTGTCCACAAGGTCAAGAACGAATCTCTCTGTTTATCTTTCTTTTTCATTCATTGGTGTTTTTTCACTGTGCTGTCATAAAATGAAAAGCAGAAAATAACAAACATTTAATTTTATTATTTCATGTTCAGTGTTGAGATAGATTAGTAAGAAAACTTTGATATGAAATTGGTCTTTTAAGAACAGAGTGAGGAAACTGGTTTGTAGTCGTTCTTAAAGTCTCATGTAGTGTAGTTATAGAGAGCATTAGTTGATGTGTCAGAGACTCACAAAGCAGAAGTAGTTAGTGAGGAGGTTTTTGTCACTGTGTAAATCACTGTGATACGTTCTCCTTGGCGGAGTTGTCCCATGTGTGACAGTAATACACAGCAGAGTCTCCTGCCTCTGCTCTCTTAATGATGAACTGGAAATCTATGGTTGATGAAGCTTTAGAGTTGAATCGGTCTGAGGAGAATCCTGTTCCAAAGCTGGGTGACCTGTCACTATGGTGAAATCTCAGAACATACTGAGGAGTTTCGCCAGGAACCTGTTTATACCACCTGGCAGAATAACTATCATCTCTCTGAATGTTACATTTGAGAACAACCTCTTGTCCTGTAGAAACTGTGTGGACAGCAGGCGTCTGGGTCAGCACTTTGACTGCATCAACATCTGTCAACATACAGAGAAAAATACATGAGTGAAATGTTTCTGTGTGAAAATATGGTCTATGAAAGGAATGAGGAGAATATCTTACATGATAGAGCAGTGATGAGAGTGCAGAGGGTCCCCAGCATGTTGTCAGTGTGTGGTGTAAACGTCTCTTACTGTCCAGCTGAGAGGTGAGCAGGGTTGGAGTGTGAGGAGAAGAGAGACTGAAGCTTATAAAGACACTGAGGAGACGAGAAGAGGAGGAGCTTCAACACGCAACACTGTTTACATGCATTAATCAACTACACTGTTTAGTTTGAAATAATTTATTCGAAAAGAAAACATATTTTATGGAAACATTTGAATAAAGTTCATCAAGGAAGATCTTTTTCCTCTCACTTTTATTTCTGGTGGGTATTCCTGCTCTTTTCTCTCTCCGGTCTACTCCTTCAATTGTATTTCCCCACACTTTCAAAATCCTGTTCGTTCACAATTCTGACATCAACATATCTGACCAATGGCTTAAGTTCCTCTAGTAAGTCAGTTCATTAGCATGGACCACACCATCAATAAGGTACGTTTAAATGATTAATTGACAAAATGAAGGATTAAGAGTGAAGCGTGATCTTGTGTACTTCTTCGGTCTGATGCTGCAGTGTGGGGGAGCTTCGGTAGGGAATCCGCCGTAGCATCCTATGGAGAGTAGGAAAGAGAGGGGAAATAGGTGAAAGAAATGGGGTGGGTGGGAGCAGCTTGCGGAATACGGAACCAGAGGGTTAGACAGGTATTTATAGGACTGTCGGAAGTGGTGCGGTTGAGGTGTGGTCCAGCTCCTGAAACTCCACTTTAAGCTCCAGTTCTTGGATGTTCTTTCAGCATTAGTGTTTCTGTCTTTCAGACCTACAATTACAGAGCCCACCACCTCCCCATCACCACCTTGTCCCTGAGGATGATCCAAGAGATTCAAACGGGACATTTCATTTGTTTTCCGCTTATTCCAAATGGTTCTGACTGAATAATTAAAGACAATTCAGCACTCTTTGGATCTACATAAACAGGTTTATTTGTTGAATGTTTATTTCTGTAACAGCTGTGTAGCAGTTGGCTTGGGGGCCTTTCTCATGATGCAGTATTTATATAGTTATCTTATTTTGACATGTAACACAAAAAATTGTGAGAATCCATTAAGAAGATTTGGGAACATGAATTTTTCATTGTATACGCAGGGAAGCTACAAACAGCTTTGGTTAGTGGCTTCACACTCAGTCCAGATGTGTCAGAGACTCAAAAAGCAGAAGTATTTAGTGAGGAGGTTTTTGTCACAGTGTAAATCACTGTGATACGTACTCACTAACAGAGCCGTCCCATGTTTGACAGTAATAGACTGCTGAGTCTCTCTCCTCCACATTGTTGATGATCAAACGATAATCTGATTGTGACTGATGAGTAGGTGTGAATTTAGGAGAGGAGAAGCCAGAGCCATAAGTTGGAGAGCTCCAGCTGTGATAAAAACTCAAGACAAACTGAGGAACTCCTCCAGGAATCTGTTTATACCAACGAGTAGCACGATTAGTAACAGTTCCCATGTTACAGTCCATGGTGGCTGTCTCTCCTTTCCTCAGAGTCACAACAGGAGGCTTCTGTGTCAACACAGTCACACCACTCACACCTGGAAACAACAAGATGACATGGAGTCAAGAGAAACACACAGACTGATGAATCCAACATGAGGTCAAAGCTGCAGTAAGTCAGCCTCCTTACATGTTAGAGCAGTGATGAGAGTGCAGAGGGTCCCCAGCATGTTGTCAGTGTCAGTAACTTGGAAAGTGAGCTTACTGCTGACAGGTTAGAGGGTTTGGAGGATGAGGAGAGGAGGTGCTGGAGGAGCAATTTAATACAACACTGAAACTGAGAGTGACTGACAGGAGGAGGAGCTTTGGTTCAACCTGCATGCTTTGTCACATTAGTTGGTCTCTTATCTTCTGTAAGAGGAAAAGTCTTTTCTGTCTCCATTATTGTCAGTGTAGACAATGTCTCCCCCCTGACCCCAAAATATTACATCATGATTTAAAAAAGACTTCCTGCAATTTTATTGTCATAGATGTGTTTCTTTGCTCACTTCCTAATAAACAGGATTGAATTCAGTTCCCTCTGATTTTACAGAGAGCTGACACTTGACCTCTTCATTTACATGAGCTATAAATGAGGAGAGGAGGCCTGCAGGTGCATCCTGGGAAGGAAGAGAGGGAGGAGTCGAGAGGTGATGCTTCACTGATGAAGGATGAAAACTCAGTTTCATTTGTACATTTTGTCTGATTATTCTAACGTCTTAACTGCTGCAACAACTAAAACCAGTCAAAGTAATATAAATCTGTCTGTTGTGTTTTTATTGCAAATTAACACCTAATAACAATGTAGCTTTGTGAATTTAAATATTCATATTCAAGTAAGAGTTAAACAGAAATATGTCTGTTATCTATGTGTCAGGAGAAAAATAAAATATAGTGAAGGTTATAATATTTTGTAGAAAAATGTTTCAAATGATGTTTTTAAGAAGACAAATACAAACAAGTTTTTGTTCACAAAGTTTTTTGTTTTTTTATTGAATGAGTTTTGAAAAATGCAGCAGTTGCAAAGCTGATACAACACCTCCACCTAACTGTCACAACATTTATTACAAGCATGCAGTCCCATCTTTTCTAACATGTAAACCTTGTAATGAGCAAACAGCACAAACAGTAAAGAAGCAGATTTGAAATGGTCATTCTGCTCCTCTACTATTCTTCAGTGGGACAGTCTGACTTGTTGATATTTTTCTCTGAAGTCTGGGAGCCCAAAGACACTTTACATGTGTAAACCTTATCCATGTTCCAGTCTGACGTCTGGATGTCCAGATAGCTGCTGATTTGGAAAGTCTGGTCTGCTTGCTGAACAGCGGTGCTGGTAGAGATCCCACTGCTCACTGGACTCCCACCAGTCAACCAGCTCACATCTGCAAAAGGCACAGACTGACTGGACAGACAGACCAGAGTGGCTTTGTTGGACTGGAGCTCAGCACTGGATGGAGGGAAGACTGTCAGGACAGGAGGAGGGAGGCTGGAGCCTGAAAGTACATGAAGGACTCAATCAAAAAAATAGAATCCAAATCACTGATAAACAGCAAGAGATTAACAGATTAATTTATTAGTATTGCTGACAATATAATAAAAATATTGAAAATCACAAACTTAGTAATATGATGATTCAAACATTCATACAGTCACCGTCTGTTTCTAACAAAGTGGTTTAGCCAATATTTTCAGTTACTGCGATAAATTACATTATCAGTCCGCACTTTGCTTCAGTCATGTTTATCTCATCATGAAAGAAAAGAAATTTTAGCCAACTGGAAGATTAGAGAATAGAAACTACAGAATCTACAAAAATTTAGCATTAATATCATAATGTAACATTCTCCTTTCAGATAATCTGACAGCCTAACAACCAGATTTTCCCTCTTGGGATGAATGAACATCAGTTTATCTCATCTTGTCTCACATGACTAGAATGGTTTTGCACTGTTAAAAATTGTGACAAACAATAAGCACAATCTTGTAAATCTCAACAAAATGTGACAAACATAAGAAAACTTGAAGAATTTGTAGAAATCATTTTACATATTGTGATCATGTCAGATCTACCCCTCAAAGACAGAGCCTGGTATCAAAGCTTATGTACAAAAACTTATATTATTCAACAAATAATTATATGAGGTAACATAAAAACATTTTTTCTGTCCATTTCTGTCCAAAACAATACAATCTATCTTGTTTTATGATCATTTAAAAAGTACTTACTTGTCACAATCAGCTTGGTGCCTTGTCCGAATACCACAGTGATTCAGTTTGTATACATGGCTGTACAAAAACCTCCTGACTGTCACTAATGAGGGGAGTGGAACTGAAACATCCTGTTGAGACCAACTTTCACTGTCAACATCTCACTGACTTCATCAGTCTGCTTATATTCAAAAACACTGCTGGACTTGAGGACTGATTCTGAATCTTCTGTTGCATCTTTTTGTTTTCATGGTGGAGATGTTCAAAGTCCAGATATAGTGAATTCAGTCTAATGTTAATGATGAAAATGTTCTCCTTCAAAAGAGCATCATTCAGACAATACAGATAAACTTGCATCACTGTTATTGAGTACTGATGGTATGAGAGTCATTTTATGTTTAATTTGCTGCAGCCTGAAGTTCCCTTCAAATAATCAAATTTAATCAAACCAGTAGAAAAATGTCTCATGCTATAGTGGACTCCTCAGGCTGTATATTTGGTCCTGAAACAGTGTTAACTCTGTTTTTGTTGACATTGTTGGAGGTCTCCAGACCTCACTGCTGTATGTGATGTATGTCTTCTTTTCTTATGACATAATTTAAACCAAATATGTGTTGAAGTGGTAACCCTCCATTTTGCCACAAACTGGACTTGAACATTTAATGATCAAAATAAAATACACAGATGACCTTAAAGCTTTGTTATCACGTCACATAAAGAGATATTTCTTGTTTTTTATGTTGTATGGCTCCTAATGATGTTTCTTATGTTTGAGGTCAACTAAACCCCAGAGAGGTCAAACTCTCTTTTAGACCTCTTATCAACAAACTGTTATAAAACACGTCACAAGGCACACCTCCCTGTCAAAGACCATCCTGCAGGGGACAGTAGAGGGGAAGCGGAGAAGAGGCAGGCAGAGAAAGGCCTGGATGGATAACATCAAAGAATGGACTGGCTGCAGCTTCCAGACCCTGCTACGAATAGCAGAAGGCCACGAGCACTGGAGATCCCTGACTGCCCAAGCAACCACCATGACACCCCTACGGCCCCCTAGGCCATGGGATGAGTGAGTGAGTGAGTGAGTTATAAAATTACAATAACATTAACTTGTCCAGGAATATTACATTTGGGAGGTGTAGTGCTCCATAAAAACAATGCAGAGCTGTTTAACATCTATTGTATTTAATCGTTTTGTTGAGTCCACAAACGGCATGAATTCATATTTTCCAGTTATTGACTGATAGAGATATTTACCACATATTTTTGTCCCCAAGGTCAAGAACGAATCTCTCTGTTTATCTTTCTTTTCATTCATTGGTGTTTTTTCACTGTGCTGTCATAAAATGAAAAGCAGAAAATAACAAACATTTAATTTTATTGTTTCATGTTCAGTGTTGAGAAAGATTAGTAACATTAGGAACAGAGTGAGGAAACTGGTTTGTAGTCGTTCTTAAAGTCTCATGTAGTGTAGTTATAGAGAGCATTAGTTGATGTGTCAGAGACTCAAAAAGCAGAAGTAGTTAGTGAGGAGGTTTTTTGTCACTGTGTAAATCACTGTGATACAGCTGCAGAAGCAGAGTCGTCCCATGTTTGACAGTAATACACAGCAGAGTCTCCTGCCTCTGCTCTCTTAATGATGAACTGGTAATCTATGTTTGATGAAGATTTAGAGTTGAATCGGTCTGAGGAGAATCCTGTTCCAAAGCTGGGTGAACTGTGCCTATGGCGAAATCTCAGAACATACTGAGGAGCTTCACAAGGAACCTGTTTATACCAGCTGACATAATTTCCATCATCTCTCTGAATGTTACATTTGAGAACAACCTCTTGTCCTGTAGAAACTGTGTGGACAGCAGGCGTCTGGGTCAGCACTATCACTGCATCAACATCTGTCAACATACAGAGAAAAATACATGAGTGAAAGGTTTCTGTGTGAAAATATGATCTATAAAAGGAGTGAGAAGAATATCTTACATGTTAGAGCAGTGATGAGAGTGCAGAGGGTCCCCAGCATGTTGTCAGTGTGTGGTGTAAACGTCTCTTACTGTCCAGCTGAGAGGTGAGCAGGGTTGGAGTGTGAGGAGAAGAGAGACTGAAGCTTATAAAGACACTGAGGAGACGAGAAGAGGAGGAGCTTCAACACTCAACACTGTTTTCATGGATTAATCAGCTACACTATTTGATTTTATCTGATTTATTAAAAAAAAAAAAAAGATTGGATTTTTTTAAAAAGGTCAGGAAGGATGATCTTTTTCCTCTCTCTTTTCTTTCTGGTGGGTGTTACTGCTTTTTTCTCTTCCCAGTCTATTCCGTCACTTCTACTTCAGATGAGAGGTTTCATCTGTTGACTCCCTCATTGAACTTTGATTGTTAATTAAACCACATCTTTTTGCTGAGGTTAATATCAAATTGATTTATATGTAAATCTTTAAATCCTCATGTAGACCACAGGATGAATATGTTTCCGTTGGTCTTCAGATCTTTAATTTCAGTGTGTTTCCTATTAATCCAAATGGTTCTGACTGAATAATTAAAGACAATTCAGGACTCTTTGTATCTACATGACCTGTTGTCAGGTTTATTTGTTGACTGTTTGTTTTCTAACAGCTGCTCAGGGCCTTTCTCATGTAGAATAATTCATATTATTTACACATTTTTACAGATTTGTTTTACTATTGCAGTATTATGCATTTTTAACACTTTATTTTTTATTTTTTCATTTATTACTATTGATATTATTTTATTTTATCTTATTTTATTTTATTGTGTTTATTTTTATCTAATTGATTTCTAACCTGCCTCCAGTGTTTCCTCACTGCTCGACGATGAGATGGCGCTTCCTCAGTTTGTGCTTTGTTTATAATGGGATGGGTGGGACGGAGGGTCATGGGTGCAGAATTGGGGTTCGGCTGTAGATGTTGGGGTGGAGGGTTGGGGATAGGCGGAGGGTGTTTGCTTGTTTTTATGTTTTATGTTTTTATCTGAAGCACTTTGTGTTACATTTATTGTATGAAAAGTGCTATACAAATAAAGTCTGATTTATTGATTGATATATTTATATCAATTGCGCATCGATTACAAAAAATCCTGAGAATCCATTAAGAAGATTTGGGAAAATGAATATTTTATTGTATAAACAGGGAAGCTACAAACAGCTTTCGTTAGTGGGTTCACACTCAGTCCAGATGTTTCAGAGGCTCAAAAAGCAGAAGTATTTAGTGAGGAGGTTTTTGTCACAGTGTAAGTCACTGTGAAACGTTCTCACTAACAGAGCTGTCCCATGTTTTACAGTAATAGACTGCTGAGTCTCTCTCCTCCACATTGTTGATGATCAAACGATTATCTGATTTTGACTGATGAGTAGATGTGAACTTTGGAGAGGAGAAGCCAGAGCCATATCTTGGAGAGCTCCATTCGTGATAAAATGTCAACACATGCTGAGGAACTCCTCCAGGAATCTGTTTATACCAACGAGCAGGCTCGCCAGTAACAGTTCCCAGGTTACAGTCCATGGTGGCTGTCTGTCCTTTCCTCAGAGTCACAACAGGAGGCTTCTGTGTCACCACCGTCACACCACTCACACCTGGAAACAACAAGATGACATGGAGTCAAGAGAAACACACAGACTGATGAATCCAACATGAGGTCAAAGCTGCAGTAAGTCAGCCTCCTTACATGTTAGAGCAGTGATGAGAGTGCAGAGGGTCCCCAGCATGTTGTCAGTGTGTGGTGTAAACGTCTCTTACTGTCCAGCTGAGAGGTGAGCAGGGTTGGAGTGTGAGGAGAAGAGAGACTGAAGCTTATAAAGACACTGAGGAGACGAGAAGAGGAGGAGCTTCAACACTCAACACTGTTTAGTTTAGCAGGTATTCCTGCTCTTTTCTCTCTCCAGTAGTCTATTCCGTCAGTTCTACTTTCCCACACTTTCAAATCCTGTTCATTCACAATTCTGACATCAACATATCTGACCAATGATCTCTCTGTTTAAGTTCCTCGAGTCAGTCAGTTCTTGGATGTTGGTTTTTGAATATCACTGTGTTTCTGTCTTTCAGACTTACAATTGGACAATCCACCATCTCCCCATCACCACCTTGTCCTTGAGGATGATCAAATGAAAGGTTTCATCTGTTGACTCCCTCATTGAACTTTTATTTGTGATTAAACCACATCTTTTTGCTGAGGTTAACATCAAATTGATGTATATGTAAGTCTTTAAATCCTCATGTAGACCACAGGATGAATATGTTTCCGTTGGTCTTCAGATCTTTAACCTGAGTGTGTTTCCTATTAATCCAAATGGTTCTGACTGAATAATTAAAGACAATTCAGCACTCTTTGGATCTACATGAACTGTTGTCAGGTTTATTTGTTGAATGTTTGTTTCTGTAACAGCTGTGTAGCAGTTGGCTTGGGGGCCTTTCTCATGATGCAGTATTTATATAGTTATCTTATTTTGACATGTAACACAAAAAATTGTGAGAATCCATTAAGAAGATTTGGGAACATGAATTTTTCATTGTATACGCAGGGAAGCTACAAACAACTTTTGTTAGTGGGTTAACACTCAGTCCAGATGTGTCAGAGACTCAAAAAGCAGAAGTATTTAGTGAGGAGGTTTTTGTCACAGTGTAAATCACTGTGATACGTTCTCACTAACAGAGCTGTCCCATGTTTGACAGTAATAGACTGCTGAGTCTCTCTCCTCCACATTGTTGATGATAAAACGATAATCTGATTGTGACTGATGAGTAGATGTGAACTTTGGAGAGGAGAAGCCAGAGCCATATCTTGGAGAGCTCCAGCCGTGATAAAACCTTAATACATGCTGAGGAACTCCTCCAGGAATCTGTTTATACCAACGAGCAGCATCATTAGTAACAGTTCCCAGGTTACAGTCCATGGTGGCTGTCTGTCCTTTCCTCAGAGTCACAACAGGAGGCTTCTGTGTCACCACAATCACACCACTCACACCTGGAAACAACAAGATGACATGGAGTCAAGAGAAACACACAGACTGATGAATCCAACATGAGGTCAAAGCTGCAGTAAGTCAGCCTCCTTACATGTTAGAGCAGTGATGAGAGTGCAGAGGGTCCCCAGCATGTTGTCAGTGTCAGTAACTTGGACAGTGAGCTTACTGCTGACAGATTAGAGGGTTTGGAGGATGAGGAGAGGAGGTGCTGGAGGAGCAATTTAATACAGCACTGAAACTGAGAGTGACTGACAGGAGGAGGAGCTTTGGTTCAACCTGCATGCTTTGTCACATTAGTTTGTCTCTTATCTTCTGTAAGAGGAAAGGTCTTTTCTGTCTCCATTATTGTCAGTGTAGACAATGTCTCCCCCCTGACCCCAAAATATTACATCATGATTTAAAAAACACTTCCTGCAGTTTTATTGTCATAGATTTGTTTCTTTGTTCACTTCCTAATAAACAGGATTGAATTCAGTTCCCTCTGATTTTACAGAGAGCTGACACTTGACCTCTTCATTTACATGAGCTATAAATGAGGAGAGGAGGCCTGCAGGTGCATCCTGGGAAGGAAGAGAGGGAGGAGTAGAGAGGTGATGCTTCACTGATGAAGGATGAAAACTCAGTTTCATTTGTACATTTTGTCTGATTATTCTAACGTCTTAACTCCTGCAACAACTAAAACCAGTCAAAGTAATATTAATCTCTCTGTTGTGCTTTTATTGCAAATTAACACCTAATAACAATGTAGCTTTTTGAATTTAAATATTCATATTCAAGTAAGAGTTAAACAGAAACATGTCTGTTATATATGTGTCAGGAGAAAAATGAAATATAGTGAAGTTTACAATATTTTGTAGAAAATTATTTTAAATTATGTTTTCAAGAAGACAAATACAAACAAGTTTTTGTTCGCAAAGATTTTTGATTTTTATTGAATGAGTTTTGAAAAATGCAGCAGTTGCAAAGCTGATACAACACCTCCACCTAACTGTCACAAAATTTATTACAAGCATGCAGTCCCATCTTTTCTAACATGTAAACCTTGTAATGAGCAAACAGCACAAACAGTAAAGAAGCAGATTTGAAATGGTCATTCTGCTCCTCTACTATTCTTCAGTGGGACAGTCTGACTTGTTGATGTTTTTCTCTGAAGTCTGGGAGCCCAAAGACACTTTACATGTGTAAACCTTATCCATGTTCCAGTCTGACGTCTGGATGTCCAGATAGCTGCTGATTTGGAAAGTCTGGTCTGCTTGCTGAACAGCGGTGCTGGTAGAGATCCCACTGCTCACTGGACTCCCACCAGTCAACCAGCTCACATCTGCAAAACCCTTAGTCTCACTGGGCACAACAGACAGACAGACCAGAGTGGCTTTGTTGGACTGGAGCTCAGCACTGGACGGAGGGAAGACTGTCAGGACAGGAGGAGGGAGGCTGCAGCCTGAAAGTACATGAAGGACTCAATCAAAAAACTCAAATCCAAATCACTGATAAAAAGCAAGAGATTAATGGATTATTTGATTAGTATTGTTGACAATATAATAAAAATATTGAAGTAAAACATTTTAAATCTGCATGTAGAAGTCATCACTGAAGGATGAGAGGAGTTAATTCACAAACTTAGTAATATGATGATTCAAACATTCATAAAGTCACCGTCTGTTTCTAACAAAGTGGTTTTGCCAATATTTTCAGCTACTGTGAGAATTCACATTACCAGTAGGTACTTTGCTTCAGTCATGTTTATCTCAGCATGAAAGAAAAGACATTTTAGCCAACTGGAAGATTAGAGAATAGAAACTACAGAATCTACAAAAATTTACCATTAATATCATAATGTAACATTCTCCTGTCAGATAATCTGACAGCCTAACAACCAGATTTTCCCTCTTGGGATGAATGAACATCAGTTTATCTCATCTTGTCTCACATGACTAGAATGGTTTTGCACTGTTAAAAATTCTGACAAACAATAAGTACAATCTTGTAAATCTCAACAAAATGTGACAAACATAAGAAAACATGAAGAATTTGTAGAAATCATTTTACATATTGTGATCATGTCAGATCTACCCCTCAAAGACAGAACCTGGTATCAAGGCTTATGTACAAAAACTTATATTATTCAACAAATAATTATATGAGGTAACATAAAAACATTTTTCTGTCCATTTCTGTCCAAAACAATAAAATCTATCTTGTTTTATGATCATTTAAAAAGTACTTACTTGTCACAATCAGCTCGGTGCCTTGTCCGAATACCACAGTGATTCAGTTTGTATACATGGCTGTACAAAAACCTCCTGACTGTCACTAATGAGGGGAGTGAAACTGAAACATCCTGTTGAGACCAACTTTCACTGTCAACATCTCATTGACTTCATCAGTCTGCTTATATTCACAAACACTGCTGGACTTGAGGACTGATTCTGAATCTTCTGTTGCATCTTTTTGTTTTCATGGTGGAGATGTTCAAAGTCCAGATATCATCAGTGAATTCAGTCTAATGTTAATGATGGAAATGTTCTCCTTCAAAAGAGCATCATTCAGACAATACAGATAAACCTGCATCACTGTTATTGAGTACTGATTGTACGAGCCTGCATACTGAAGTTTCCTTCAAATAATCAAATTTAATCAAACCAGTAGAAAAATGTCTCATGCTATAGTGGACTCCTCAGGCTGTATATTTTGTCCTGAAACAGTGTTAACTCTGTTTTTGTTGACATTGTTGGAGGTCTCCAGACCTCACTGCTGTATGTGTAAATATATTTTTTCTTCTTTACTTTTTCTTCTCCACATTGCTACAAACTGGACTTGAACATTTAATGATCAAAATAAAATACACAGATGACCTTAAAGCTTTGTTATCACGTCACATAAAGAGATATTTCATGTTTTTTATGTTGTATGGCTCCTAATAATGTTTCTTATGTTTCAGGTCAACTAAACCCTAGAGAGGTCAAACTCTCTGTTAGACCTCTTATCAACAAACTGTTATAAAACTACAATAACATAAACTTGTGTAGGAATATTATGTAGTACCCTGCTACATTTGTTTACATTTTTTCTTTCTTTTATGAGGGTATTGAGTTTTCGTGTGTTCTTAACTGTCCTTGAACATCTCCTGTCGTGTTTTTGTTGTTTGTTTGGGTGTTCAGGTGTCGATCTGTCTTTGTCCCATCAGTGTCGATCATAGATGAACGTGGCTAACCTACCGGATTTCTGAGAGGGTAGGATTAGGAGAAAAGAGAGTGAAAACGACAGGAGTTAAAAAAAACAAAAATATTGTTACGTTACTTTATTCTTTTATTAAAAAGCCGAGGGTTTATGAGAGTCTGGACTCTGCTGAGAAGAAAAGACAAGTTTTGGTGTGAGCGCTGAACAAGCGCATAAACTGAAGACTCATGTGACTAGCCGTTGCTAGTCAGGAGGAGGAGGATGGAGCATGTCTGTGTGAGCAGCAGGGTTTTTTTCCCCTACATGGACGGAGCTTCAGGACCTTCATCAGCTGCCAATGGACAGAGGTTTTAAACGAAACAAACAACGTTTCTATCCAGTGTGAGTATAGACAGAATCTTCCTGAGGACCTGAAAATGAGCTCCAACTGCGCGCCAGCAATGCATGGTACCATAACTGAATACACTAAAAACCAAGGTATTTTCTTTCTTTTATTTGGGTCATGTTGAATAAATGTTCCCCTATTTTTTTTTTTTACATTGAATCTATGTGTGTACTAATTATTCATGTTGCTAATGGAGTAATAATTGTGATTTGTATTGAAATGAAGGTGTTTATAAAAAAAGTATGCATGGGAGTTAGCTGAACTTGGCCTCTCTCACCCTGATGAAAATCATATGACCTAGTCAAACACCTACACATTTCATTTTTTAGTAGGCTCCTACTAATTTACCTCCAATGCTGAAATGTTTCAGAGGTAATTGAGGTACGTATAACAATTCTGTATCAAATTAGAATTGAGTGGGAGGGCTAGGTTTATATTTGGGAGGTGTAGTGCTCCATAGAAACAATACAGAGCTGTTTAACATCTATTGTATTTAATCATTTTGTTGAGTCCACAAACGGCATGAATTCATGATTTCCAGTTATTGACTGATACAGATATTTACCACATATTTTGTAATAAAATGAAAAGCAGAAAATAACAAACATTTAATTTTATTATTTCATTGGTCTTTTAAGAACAGAGTGAGGAAACTGGTTTGTAGTCATTCTTAAAGTCTCATGTAGTGTAGTTATAGAGAGCATTAGTTGATGTGTCAGAGACTCACAAAGCAGAAGTATTTAGTGAGGAGGTTTTTGTCACAGTGTAAATCACTGCGATACGTTCTCCTTAGCAGAGTCGTCCCATGTTTGACAGTAATAGACTGCTGAGTCTCTCTCCTCCACATTGTTGATGATCAAACGATAATCTGATTGTGACTGATGAGTAGATGTGAACTTTGGAGAGGAGAAGCCAGAGCCATAGTATGGAGCGCTAAAGCTGTGATGAAACCTCAATACATACTGAGGAACTCCTCCAGGAATCTGTTTATACCACTTAGCACTACTATCAGTAACAGTCCCCAGGTTACAGTCCATGGTGGCTGTCTGTCCTTTCCTCAGAGTCACAACAGGAGGCTTCTGTGTCACCACAATCACACCACTCACACCTGGAAACAACAAGATGACATGGAGTCAAGAGAAACACAAACTGATGAATCCAACATGAGGTCAAAGCTGCAGTAAGTCAGCCTCCTTACATGTTAGAGCAGTGATGAGGGTGCAGACGGTCCCCAGCATGTTGTCAGTGTGTGGTGTGAACGTCTCTTACTGTCCAGCTGAGAGGTGAGCAGGGTTGGAGTGTGAGGAGAAGAGAGACTGAAGTTTATAAAGACACTGAGGAGATGAGAAGAGGAGGAGGAGTTTCAATACTCAACACTGCCTTCCCACACTTTCAATATCAGACCTACACTTACACAATCCACCACCTCCCCATCACCACCTTGTCCCTGAGGATGATCCGAGTGATTCAAATGAGAGGTTTCATCTTTTGGCTTCATCATTGAACTTTTATTGTTCATTAAAATATTTTTTTTTTGTTGTTGTGTTTAATATCAGATTGATTTCTATAATTCCTCCCACAATCCAAATACATGCACTTAATAGGTTAACTGGTGCCCTCTTGTCCAAAGTCAGCTGGGACAGGCTCCAGCCCCACCGTGACCGCGATGAGGATAAGTGGTTACAGATGATGGATGGATGATTTCTACGGTATATATTTAAATATATAAATTCTCATATACACCGCAGAGTAATTGGTCTTGAGATTTAATATCATATATTAACAATATTATCAAGTTTCCCAACAATTCCCAATTGGTTCTGTCAGAAAAATTAAAGACAATTCAGGGTCATTGTTGGATTAAGGTGACATGTTGTCAGCTTCATCTACTGACTGTTTATTTCTATAACAGCTGTTGGCTTCTGGGCCTTTCTCATGATGCAATATTCAGTATATTCAGGGAAGTTACAAACAGCTTTGGTCAGTGGGTTCACACTCAGTATAGATGTGTCAGAGACTCAAAAAGCAGAAGTGTTTAGTGAGGAGGTTTTTGTCACAGTGTAAATCACTGTGATACGTACTCGTTAACAGAGCCGTCCCATGTTTTACAGTAATAGACTGCTGAGTCTCCCTCCTCCACATTGTTGATGATCAAACGATAATCTGATTGTGACTGATGAGTAGATGTGAACTTTGGAGAGGAGAAGCCAGAGCCATAAATTGGAGAGCTCCAGCTGTGATAAAAACTCAAGACAAACTGAGGAACTCCTCCAGGAATCTGTTTGTACCACTTAACTCTACTACTAGTAAAAGTCCCCACGTCACAGTCCATGGTGGCTGTCTCTCCTTTCCTCAGAGTCACAGCAGGAGGCTTCTGTGTCACCACCGTCACACCACTCACACCTGGAAACAACAAGATGACATGGAGTCAAGAGAAACACACAGACTGATGAATCCAACATGAGGTCAAAGCTGCAGTAAGTCAGACTCCTTACATGTTAGAGCAGTGATGAGAGTGCAAAGGGTCCCCAGCATGTTGTCAGTGTCAGTAACTTGGACAGTGAGCTTACTGCTGACAGATTAGAGGGTTTGGAGGATGAGGAGAGGAGGTGCTGGAGGAGCAATTTAATACAACACTGAAACTGAGAGTGACTGACAGGGGGAGGAGCTTTGGTTCAACCTGCATGCTTTGTCACATTAGTTGGTCTCTTATCTTCTGTAAGAGGAAAAGTCTTTTCTGTCTCCATTATTGTCAGTGTAGACAATGTATTCCCTTATGTGTTTCAGGTGCTGCTCCTCCTCTCTTAATTCCCACAGGTGACTCCTATTGCTAATCACCAGGTGATATCTAGGAGGGAGGCAGACCTGTTGAGGCAAGCGGACATTTCTGGCAGCTTGTGAGCCGTGTGTTGGTTCTGGGCAGAGCCGGTCTCCCATTTGGAGAACTCGTCCTTAGTTTAATTGTGTCTTTTGATGTTGTCTTTAGGTTATGTTTTCTTCTTGTAAATAAACCCGTTTCCTGCCCATTCCTGTGTTGTGTCGCTCCTCTTAATCGGTGGGTCTCACTGTATGTTACTCCCCTCTTCCCCTAGCCATTCGAGGGACGTAACACAGACAATGCAGATAAACTTGCATCACTGTTATTGAGTACTGATGGTATGAGAGTCATTTTATGTTTAACTTGCTGCAGCCTGAAGTTCCCTTCAAATAATCAAATTTAATCAAACCAGTAGAAAAATGTCTCATGCTATAGTGGACTCCTCAGGCTGTATATTTTGTCCTGAAACAGTGTCAACTCTGTGTTTTGTTGACATTGTTGGAGGTCCAAAAGACCTCACTGCTGTATGTGTAAATATATTTTTTCTTCTTTACTTTTTCTTCTCCACTCTATTGTATTTAATAATTTTGTTGAGTCAACGAATGGCATGAATTCATAATTTCCAGTTATTGATTGATACAGATATTTAACACGTATTTTTGTCCCCAAGGTCAAGAACGAATCTCTCTGTTTGTCTTTCTTCAACACTCATTGGTGTTTTTTCACTGTGCTGTATTCGAATGAAAAGCAGAAAATAACAAACATTTAATTTTATTATTTCATGTTCAGTGTTGAGAGAGATTAGTAAGAAAACTTTTATATGACACTGGTCTTTTAAGAACAGAGTGAGGAAACTGATTTGTAGAAATTTGAAAAAAAAAAAGTCATGTAGTGTAGTTATAGAGAGCATTAGTTGATGTGTCAGAGACTCAAAAAGCAGAAGTAGTTAGTGAGGAGGTTTTTTTCACAGTGTAAATCACTGTGATACGTACGCACTAACAGAGCCGTCCCATGTGTGGCAGTAATAGACTGCTGAGTCTCTCTCCTCCACATTATCGATGATCAAACGATAATCTGATACTGACTGATGAGTAGATGTAAACTTTGGAGAGGAGAAGCCAGAGCCATAAGTTGGAGAGCTATAGCTGTGATAAAAATATAATATAAACTGAGGAACTCCTCCAGGAATCTGTTTATACCAGCGAGCAGCATCGTTAGTTCCAAGGTTACAGTCCATGGTGGCTGTCTCTCCTTTCCTCAGCGTCACAACAGGAGGCTTCTGTGTCACCACAATCACACCACTCACACCTGGAAACAACAAGATGACATGGAGTCAAGAGAAACACACAGACTGATGAATCCAACATGAGGTCAAAGCTGCAGTAAGTCAGCCTCCTTACATGTTAGAGCAGTGATGAGAGTGCAGAGGGTCCCCAGCATGTTGTCAGTGTCAGTAACTTGGACAGTGAGCTTACTGCTGACAGATTAGAGGGTTTGGAGGATGAGGAGAGGAGGTGCTGGAGGAGCAATTTAATACAACACTGAAACTGAGAGTGACTGACAGGAGGAGGAGCTTTGGTTCAACCTACACTGAGACACTTATTACAGGATATAGGCTCTGCACACATTTCCACCAATAGCCACATGCAAAGTTAAAATGGTAATAACCCCACCATCAGTGTGTTTCCAGTCAAGGGCAGTTTCACAGGGAGCTGACAGTCGACCTCTTAATTTACATGAAGATAAATAAAGACCAGAGGCCTGCAGGTGCATCCTACTGATGAGAGGAGCTCTCTTTGTGTGTGTGTGTGTGTGTGTGTGTGTGTGCGTGTGTGTATGCCTTTCTAACAGTAATCCAGTGCTGCTCTCTAGTGTGCAACAGAATAACAACACCCTATATTGTACATGTTTCCTTATTTATTGCTATCAGGTTGTGCCACACAAGCCAAGTCATAAATGTTACAACTATTGAAAGAAATCCACGCAAATAACATATTAAAGACTACTTCAGCAAAGTTCATCCAATTACTTCTACAATCAATTGTAGGAATAAATAAAAATGCAAAATATACATGGTTGAATTGTACGTTGCACAAAGCAGTGTCAAAGTGAAAGCATTTGTTCAATGTGAATTTTTACTCTGATGCTTGAGAGAATGTGGCGGCAGTTTGCTCTGTTCTCACACATGACTTTGTCTGCTTTACCGCTGACGGCCAGCAGAGGGCAAATAGGAAACATCAGTACATTAATGTGTGTGTCACAGAGAGGTATGACATATGGAGAGAATAGGTAGAGAGACGGGGGAGGAGGAACTTTAAGTTTAAATGCAATGTAGCATAAACAGCGCTCATTGTGACTTATGTCTGCAGACATTGTCCCAGATATCTGGGGTTCATTTGAATGATCAGCAAATAGTCAGTACAATTCACCTGAGAAGTACATCCACCAGAAGAAAGACCCACAGAACCGACATGCAACACTTATTTTCACTCAAAGATGCACATTCATGCTCCCAGCCTTTAGATCAATAGAAAAGGTTTGACTGTGATGAAAATGTTCCAACAAAGGCCACGTGTTTTTATGATGGTATTCAAGTGCCAGCATTCTTTTAATTTTATTACACCTATTTGAATCATGAATTTGTTATTTTTTTTTGTCTCACCTTCTCAATTTTCCTTCTTTTGCAATGACACATAATTTACCACATTAAACACTGTCATCATGGCGATGTCTGTTCTGCTTGTCTTTCCTGCAATTCCTCACCTGTCCACTAGTCACCACGTTCAATTTTCCTGCTTTTTCCAGTCACATGATCACTTGCTACTTCCCTACACACCTGTAGACCTGCACGTTTCTTCCATTAACCCTCTATGGCAATAATGAGCCTAGAAATAAGCGTTATTTAACAGTGACAGAACAATTTGGCAACAATGGACTCTATAGACTCTTTCACTGGCCCAGTACTCCGCAGCCTCGGAAGTCAACCATGCTGTTGCCCTTGGAACCAGCCTGCAGTCCGGCTGTTTATGTGCTGGCCCGTTCTTCGGAGCCAAAGCCTGGTCTTGTGCGTCCTTCTTCGCCGCTCAGATCTGGTGGGGTGTCAGGATAGGAGGTGTGGTGATACATGTGTGCTCCAACTGTGGAAGCATTTCTATAAAATGTCCTGCTCATAACGACCCCACAATGCACACACGCAGGCGCGCACGTACGGTCACCAGCAGGATTCCTCGAGAAATGGCTGCGTCAATTATACCAGATAAAGTCGGAGCACTACTTTATTTTTTTCTTCAAAATAAAAGAAAAACCTCATTCTTCTAGTACCTACGTGTTTTATTGTGAAAGCTGTAAACGGAAGTCATGTCGCCTGACTCTGGTGCAAGATGTCGCTCATTCTGTACCGCAGCTGAAACCCAAATCCGCATCGCTGACCGACGCATCTTTTTTTTTTTTTTTAAACGAACCAGCTGCTCTCTCCACTAAAAATACTGCATTTTACATGTGAAACGGGACAAAGAGCAACCAGCTATTTATTCCGAAAGGAACACAAATGGGAGATGACCAAATGTGTGGAGCTGTCAAGATTTCACTGTGTATAAAACTGGTGTAAATCACGGATGAGCGTTTAATCGGGTGACCGAGTAGGTACAGTAAACCCGTCCAGAATAAGAGTCAAATGTAAGAAAGGGAAAACAGGATTTTGTTGTCAAAAAAGAAAACTAACAGATGTGGTAAAATGTCAACATCTGTCTCCAAATCCTCTAGACTTGACGGTTGAGCAGGATTTTTTTCGGGGGTCTCTCTGTGAAGTGCGATGGAATAAAATGCTGCGCATTACTGCTCCTACCACGGGTTACTTGAATCTGAAACGCACCTGAGTCGGGAATTTATTCTTGACCCTTTTCGTGTTCAGGCTTGTGCTGTCTTCTGCAACGCACCGAGGAGGATGGTCTTTGCCCTACATGTGATTGTCATGTCTTCGGCGTTTTTCAATCCCAGTTTTGCCTTCAGCTCCCACTTCGATACAGGTAAGGGTCGCACTGGTGAATGACTGGAACGGGGGCGTTTATCCATTTGCTGCAGACCTGCTTGTGATTTTTCTAATTTTGTTTATTTTTTTTATGATTCATCATAATCAAGCTGGTGTTTGATGCAAGGCCAAACACTCATATTGCTGCTATATCATACAGCATTTTCTTAGTCATCATCATCATCATCATCATCATCACCACCACCACCACCACAGTGAGCCTTAACCTCAAAAGATTAGCTCAGGTATAGATTTTATACATTCGGTCCCATATTGATTGGTGACACAAGGGTTAAAAGTGCCTCTACACATGTGTGTGTGATCAGGGTGTGTGTGACAACATACAGAGGTGACCTGCTGACAGAGGTGTGTGGCTACGCTGCTTGAAGGTTGCGGTTCTTGGTGCCCATTTGGATGCAGTGTTTAATCATCTCATGGGTGTCGAGGGTGGGTGGATGTGGTGGGGTGGGGGTGGGGGTGGGATGGTGATAGGATCTGTTGGTGAAGGAGAAACCCAGGTGCTGCTGCAGTGCTACGGGGACCCTCGTGCAGGAAGTCATGCCTGTGCTTGTGTAGCCTGTGCGAGGGCTTGAATTAGAGCAGAATAAATAACTGTGTGCAAGAGTGTAAACAGGACTGAGAGAGTCCCTGCACTGAGCGCAGTGTGCTGAGCATACAAATGACGGTGGTGAGCTCAGTGGCTCTCAAGTTTCAGGCTCTATCTGTCCTCCCCAAACCGCACACTCTCAGTGATCTCTGGTCCCTGTTCGTCCGATCACCCTCATCCACCTTTCCCACTTCTCATGCTTTGCATCTCTGCTGAGAATATGACACCAAAAGGGGCCTTCATTTAAACTCAGATATGGGATGTTTCTGTGCTTACAGTTGTACAACATTATAGCAGTTTGACTGAAGTGATACACAGTATATTTCTATGTTTAGATCTGCTGTTTTTTACCACATAGAGCATTTATATTAATGAATACATGTCTACATCACTGATAACACAAGACAGATATGACAGCAGCAGCTGAAGGTTTTCTTCCCTCTTCCAAATAATATTCTGCTTTACTTTAAAATATTTTGCAAGGAGGATATTTTGGAAAAACCATGACAAAATCACTTCTGGTGGAGTGTGGAGCAGATGCTGAGCTGGCTATACCTGCTTCTGTGCGGTGAAATATGATACAGACCTACCAGAGGGGTGTAGTCTTTTAATTTGAAGCCAGATAAATGGTTCCCAGCTGAATTATGGGTAAAATGCCTGCTAACTGCAGCTCTTCTGGGGCATCTTCTAATGTAAGTGTCTTGGTATTTAACTCCTGGAGGAGATCACCCTGTTTTGAAAATTTCCCCCTCAGGAATGTGCAGTGAAACATTCATGTTTTCTTTCTTCAAGCTGACAGTGGCTGAATGAAAGGCCTGGGTGACGGCTCTGGAACATGCACTGTGATTGGTTAGTGTTAGGTGAAGGGTGGTGTATGAGAAGGCATGAACATGAAGCTTGTGTTGTAGCTGTACTAGAGGATGAGGTCTGGATACTCCCCTGTCATAATGATCTACATTTCTCATCAGTGCAGCACCTCACCAGCGATCCTGTTCCCTCCAAGTAATTGGACTGAGGATCAATGTTGTCTAGGCGATGGAGGGGGCGTGTGAAGAGGAACCAATCATTTTCATGGCGGAGGCTAAGGACAGAGAAATGCTAGAGTCTCTTAAAGGGGTGGGACACACACAGCATCTGTAGTTGCTGAAAATGTTGTCTTTGAGGCTGAGGAGTAGATTAATAAAACACACTTACATTTACCAAACTGCATTTGAACTGTTGCACCCCTCAAGCCATCATCCACAGCTGCACTTCCTCCCAATGCCCTGGGCTATGTAAGAACATAGTGTGCTCTACGTCTGCACACATATACACACACACACACACACACACACACACACACACACACTCTCAGACAGAGGGAAAACAACCATGGAGCCAGGCCAGTTGTCACATTGCTTGGCGTTATATAAGATGTCAGTACTGACGGATGCTCCGTAGAAGGATTTTTGATCTCTTGGCCTTCACGTGCCCAGGCTGGGGGCTTGGTTTGTGTGCGGCCAGGGGGGGTTAGGGTGGCCCAGTATGTGTGGCATTCTGCACCAGTGACAACTGCAGCTTGCACCTGGCTGACTACTGCTTCAGCACCACGGAGAGCTCCCCCATCAGGAGAGGGAGCAGCTGTGTGTGTGCGTGCGTGTGTGTGTGCTCGCACAGGGTAGCTATTTGAAAACCTGGCTGCATCCCACGACCAGAATTAATATGCATCACTTTACTGTCAGGCCACACAGAAGACAGACTGACCTGGAAGGCAGCAGTGATACACCAACAAGCTGACAATGCAGCACTGTGGCGAACTTGTATTTCAGCAGTCTCCTCTGATGCCTGGAGGTGGCAGTAGCAGCTAACGTGCACGTTACGGACACAAGTAAACACACACGCACACACTTTTTCTGTCACTCACATGCTACAGAATAATAAATAATACATAATGCACATTCCACATGTAGGAAAGCTTCCATGTGCTCTCACACACACATGGACGCACCACTGCAGGCTATAATCACGGTGATACCGGAGAGGAAAGATGTTTAAAAATGGTATCTCGACTCGCACTCGGAGCTCCTCCCAATGACTCGGTCAGTACAAGCCAGCCACCACTGACTATTTGATTATTCATCTCTCCATGTGTAACACCAAGCACTTTAGTTACATAAGTCTGCCTCTGGGGGAACTAGAATAAGAATGAAGTGGATTTCAGCAGTCAAGAGGAACCATCTATGTCTCCTCCATGTGCTCTCTGTGTGATGATGTGGGGATGTAGGTTTTCTTGGTGTCACACTCGTTGAAGGCTTGTGTGCTTGCATCTGCATACTTGGTTTTGATAGAGAGGGGCTCATGCAGTATTTAACTCGTCGCCAAGTTTCATTTCTTGCATTTAAATGTCAAAACACCCTGAGATCTCGGCAAACCCTCACATGGTGGATAGATGTGGAGAGGTTTGCTTGCTATGTAGCAGGTTTGACGTGCAGTGGGCTAATTTTAGGGATGGTTTATGATGCAGGTAAAACGACAGGAAGGAAATGCACATTAAGTGTGTTATTGTGTTTAGGAAGGCTCCTTCAAATTGGTCAGACAGGTAGAAAACATTTGGGTGAAAAGTGTGACTGTGAATTGGCTGTATGTGTGTCAGAGTGGGAGTATGTGCTTAACAATAGCATCAGGAAAGCAGAAAAATATGGGAGGAATAATGAGAGCCAGCATAACTCACACTAACTTGTTTTGCTCAGGTATGTTTGTATTCACTGCACACACACACACATGCACACACACATAGGCATCTCCACACAAATGTACACACACACACACACACTGCCTTTGTCTGTATCATGAGACTCGGGCTAAAATGTCATCTCAAGTGCATATTTCTATGTCTGCATATGGTTTGCACATGCATCTAATTTGTGTCTATCAGCAAGAGGCCTAAACACATGAGGACCCAATCACTCAATCCTGGAATGTGTGTGTGTGTGTGTGTGTGAATGCAGAGCTCTGTTCTGTTGGATCTTTGTCAAATGCTCTAGATGATACTATATATAGGTAAAACTGTTTGACAGAAACACAGCTAGTGTTTTATTAACTTGTCTAAGAAAACAAATGTTTTTCCATATGGGACACGAGAGGCGCTAAACCGTCCTCTTAGGGCCCATTGGGGCTACCACGACTGAAGCTTTCCCTAGTCAACTAGTAGTCGTTAGTTTAAGCCATTAGCTGACTATTTTCTGCATAATTGTAATATTCATTTAATTATTTAAGTTCAAGGGCTGAGAAAGAATGTTATAAGCAACATTGTTAACACTATGCTGCATTACAGAGAAATACAAAACCATAATAATAAGCCTGTAAAATATACATTTTGCAAGAGCACACACGATACAAGTTAAACGCTAACGGCAAATGTGGTAATGATTATGAATGTGTAGCAGGGACACTGAATATTTTGTTTATTTATTTCACCACCTTATAACATTGTCCCTCCGCTGTCTCTCTCAACTGCACTTTGGCTAGCATCAAAAAAATTACCTTAAAAACAAGAAAAAATGTTGTGAACGTCTTACTTACCAAGTAAACACAGGGAGTACTTTGTGTGGACTTCACAGCATGTTCTTGACTTCTATGTTACATGTGAAAAGGTCCATGTTGCAAATGTCCCACTGATATTTTGTCATAGTCTTCATGCCAAAGCTCTCGAATGGAGTTTGAGGATTTTTGTTTTTTTTTCTGCGACTAGCTGACCAATGAAAACTTGACTACTAGGAGCCCTTAAAGCAATACCGACAGGAGTCAACAGGGCTCAAACACAGGGTGGTTTTCTTGGTTTTCATTAGGAATTGACTCCTAGTTACATTCACCTTTCCTTTTCAGACTCGTAGCCTGGAGAGCAATGGTATATGGTTAGGTCACAAATAATCACACATCAAAACATTAGCTGAACATTTTTTAGCACAGTCCAAACAAATTGTTGTTAAATCAGGAGTTGTTAGAGTTTAAAGTTTGGCTGGGCAATAATCCATGTGCTCAAATTGTGAGGAAATTCCAGTATAGGTGAAACAAAGTTTACCTAGTAACACAAATCACTAACATATCATCATTTTGTGGGCTTGCTGTGATACACAAAAGTTCAACTTTGTACCGTGTTTGCTGACTTAATATCCTAAAATTCTGGTAGTTCTATTGATCAAATATTGTGATACTACCAACTGGATAGTTAAAATGCTACTTACATGCAGTTGAAAATCCTTGATAGCCACTGATTGAATTGATCACATCAGTCCCGCTGGCTTTCTTTTCAGAGCTGCACATGATTTGCATGTAATTTTGTCAGTTAAGTAAAGCTAGTCCATAAATATCTAATATATATCTTATTAATGTCATTCCAAACAGCTGATCACAAAATGGTTAAGAAAAATTGGTAGAGCCTACCTCCCGGAATTGTTCAAACTGTGCTGCTTCCTGTTGCAAAAAGGATCCTTGAGTCCTCAGTCAAGTTTCCTCCTCCACTTGACCAAAGAGGATAAACATATTTTCATTCCATTCATTCATTCAATTTTTTGCCAGTGTGATAAACTGTGAACAGCTTTTGTTCCATTTGTGCAGTAGAGACAGTAGCTCTGATTCTTTTTGTGCTGCATACTAATCACCCAATTCAGCAGATTTCCGTCAAAATTTGACCCAACAGCCCACACTGCAAATTGCAAACCAGAGGCCAGTAAAATCTGCCAGTATCCTCTGCAATCATTTATGCTTGCATTAATTATAAAAATGCCTCAAATAAATGAATTATTGATGTTAAATTCTACAACCAGCACCTTCACATGCAATGCCTCGTCGTTAAAGCCAAATTAACTTCTGAGACAGAGTTGATATTTAGAACCTTCCTCCCCAGTAGTGTGCCCTTGGCTGGGCTGTCAGGGGACGGACATGACAGGCCTGTAATGCTGATCCACGGTGCTCCTCCTGGGCTCGCACTCCCAGTTAATGACAGTTATCATGGCTCTCTGCAGGCCAGCACATCCCTCTGCCATCTGCAGTCATTCACGGATAGCAAGACTAGAGAACAGCTGAGAGGATGTGCAACGATGAAGGATACTGTACCCTGCCATTAATCATGCCATGCTGTTTCCTCTGTTGTTCCAGAAATTGACATATCTGTGCACATATGTGTGTTGACATCTTCTCCTCTATGTTCAGGCCTCCCCCATCATAGTTTATCGCTCTTTTGCTCTGCACTTCTCTCTCCCATTTCTCTCCCTCCCTCGGTCCTAACTCATGATCTCTCCCCACTTCATGCAGCCTTTATCAGGGGGTTGCTGCCGGACATTTTTTCCTCCCTTGGGAATCCAGGCTGTGTCAGAGCACAGCTGACTTCTCGTTCAGTGCAGCCCACTTGCTCTGCCAGCGGCTGTCAACCGTGAATATAAAAAAAGAAAAAGAAAAGAGGACTAACTCTAGCCACTCAGCGTCCCAAGACCCCGATACATATAGAACAAATCTTTTAAAGCAGGTGCTCAAATTACATCTCAACACCAAAGATGAGATAACCACTTGAGCCAACAATTGATCCATAACGTTTGTCCTCATGCATTTTATTTACACATGCACAAATGCAATGGAGAATCAATATTTTTCTTGGCTTCTATATGCAGGAAGACAGCCCTCTGCCAATTACCTGAAACTGAAATTCTTATTCAGCTACTGAAGCCGATTGTTCTCATTGTTCTGTTTTAGGCCACACCTCTCATCCAGCAACTTCCACTCATATATCCTTGTAGCTCTGACAGTTTTCTGCATGCGTGTGTATGTTCATTTATATACTGCATACAAATTCTTAGCTGCAGACCAACTGCTCCGCTCCTGCTGCCTCCTGACTGACACATAAACCGAACCTAAAGGTCACACTTCTCTCCTGTTTCTGTCTATCCTTGTCTGATCACCACTTACATCACCTTGTGTGTGTGTGTGTGTGTGTGTGTGTGTGTGTGTGAGAGAGAGAGAGAGAAAGAGAGAGAGTGTATGTATGTTGGACTTGGTGCAGCCCCGGCAGGGCAGATGGAGGAGCTTGTTTGCCCCTGCAGCACTGTCCTGTATGTAAACGCATGCTCAGAGAGATTCAGGGCTCTTTCTGCTCTCTTTCTGTGACTCTTTGTTCTTTCATCCTCACTCTGACACAAATGTTCACGATTATCTTTAGCGGTAAGGGGTGAGTTAAGAGAAAGGCATAGTATACAGGGACACTAACCTCTGCATACTAAAACTTCCAAAAATCTTGCAATATATTCCATGCATCAATTGGACATAGATTGAATGTTGTTGCTGTTGGATGGATGGGAAGGTTGGCCAATGACCACAGATCAACTGGAGGCTTTAACCTACCACATTGGTTGCATAATGTATGTCTCTATTTGTATCCAGTGTATTGGATACTAATTGCAGTTGAAACGGTATCTCTTTTTCGCTCTCTTTGTCTCCCCCCCCCCTCACTCCATTTGATTGCAGTGGTGTGTAGTCTGGCAAAGTGCCCACCCTGCAGCACTGTCATTACTTGGTCTGTTGGTCAAAAACAAGAAGTGGTGTGTGTGTGTGTGTTTACATTTGTCCATGCAAAGCAACCATAGCAGCAAGGAAGGGATAGACTGAAATAACAGACAGACCACAGAGAGGAGATGCAGCATCCCACATAGTTTTACTTTAGTTTTACCAGTCTGTATCAAAGCATACAACATTATCAGTGGTGTTTTACAGCTCCTCTTCATGGACTTTGTCAGGGGGTTGCTGCTATCAGGAGCAGAAATAACAGCCCACTGCTCTCAGTTACCACGGAAACTCCAAAGTTATCCTATGCAGCCCAGTGCGACACCCTGACTTGGCTTTCTGTGTGGGTGCATGTTCTTATGCTTGTGTGTGAATACAAACACATGGCTCGGTCCTGGCCTTGATACAAGTGTGGGAGGCATTGTAATAAGCATCACTTTGCCTTGAATAAAAAATAAAAATCCCTATTATCTCTCTGCAGCCTTCCTTGTCCTGTTTGTCCTCTCTCACTCTCCCACACATGTCCATTTAAAACAGATTTGTTGAATGCACGATGAGCTGTACCGTGTATACCAGGTACTTACACATACTAAATATCCCAGCAGCTGTAGACCCGCTACAGCTGCACAGCAACAGAAAGACCTACCTCACTGGTGCATGCTTTATTTATGATCTACCATGAGAAGCTCAGTGGCTATGTTTAACACACTACATTCTCGTCTCGTACATACACGCATGAACACACATACACACAGCATTCCTTAGGTTTCCTGCTTCCTTCTTGGGCCTTTGTCTCCCTACATGTCTGTATTTCTCTCTCATTAATCCAGACCCGAAGGAGTCGTAGGTTAGTTGAGGGAAAGAGATCCACAGCGGGAGTACAAAGTCACGCTTAATGAAGCAAGACCTTTATTGATGACTCTCACTTTTGGGAAATCCAAAGCAACAGCAACGGTCTCCTCGTTCATTCTTTCTCCTTAAACCAACGCCTTTTTTCTCTCTTCCTTCCTCACTTTATCCCACTGCGTCCTTCTCATTGTCAGACTGAATTGTGGAGGTGGCAGGGTGACTCCATCATTCTCCCCTCCCGTATGTCAGGACATTTCTCATCTTCCTCCAGTCCTAAAGACAGCTTTTTAATAAAGCGGGTGTGAGCCTGGCTTTAAGAGCTTTATTTTCATTTTGCTGTGCAGCTGGTGAAGTAATGTGTGCTTCTCAAATATTTATGGAGGACCCTGGGTTGTCGCGCTCTCACATTTCTTCAGAGAATGAGGGAAATGGATTCTTCAACAGTCACACATATGAAGATTGTGCCACTGATTTTCATCTGGATGATAATATTAGACTTTCTGGTAGTGAATGAAGACTTAATAAAGGTTGTTTCATCTGTTGAAATTACAACATGCAAAACAACATTTTACGAGTCAGTTTACAGGGAAATCAAAGGTACATGAATTGGTCTGTGAAGGTTCTCAGTTGTCCGGGACATTTTTCTTAGAAAAAGAACATTGTTGTAGATCCATGAAGACATTTCACCTCTCATCCAAGAGGCTTCCTCAGTTCTGAACGGAGGAAATAGAGGCTGGATGAAGATTTGTGGTCCTCCATCTGTTCATCATTTTTCAGACTGTTTGTCTAGAGCAGAGTCTTTATGGTGAAAGAATGATCAGAGAAACATCATTTGTCTTTAGGGGATTCCCCAAACTCTAGCTGCCCTGGAGTCTACATCCATCTAATCATGCACTTATACACACTTGTAAGGTACTTGTACACCCTTGATTCAAAGTAGCTGTGGCTTCAGGTCAGAATTACTGCGAAAAAAAATACATATACCGGCTACGTGTATCAATAATTACTACAGTTTCTGGCTGTGGGTGAGTTTTGAAAAGAAGGTTGACAAATAGTTTGAGAGCTTAGCTTTATATCTCAGTTCCCTCTTCACTGCCGGGTCTGATATGCTGGCATTACTCCTCTACTTGGGTGTTCGCTTGCCCCCTCACCTGGATTGAGTGATTTGTCATTTTTACAGAAGAGACCCACACATCATCAGCATTGCAGACATACCACCACATAGTCAGCAAACCTGACACTCTCCAGAGCTCATCTTCACCTTGATAACTTGTCTATTGGTCTGAAATAGAAGAAGCAGTGAGGGTACACCCTTGTCAGACTCCAGTGTACATGTGGTTTTTATAAACGCACAAACAGCTTCTGGACCAAAGGACATATGTCTTACTACTTTACAGGAAATATAGTCATTTGCTTTCTCCAGACAAAAAACAGATTTAGTGGATTGCCAATTTCCATGATTCCTCCATTCTCTGTAAAAGAGTAAAAAGTTGGTCCAATGTATGCCTGTGTTCAGCATCTGCCCTCTTCATCAGTGCCCATAGAGGCTTGCAGCTGCCAGTTACATCAGCCTCAGGCTAGATAACTTTTCAAATCAGACAGCTTATCAAGATGGATGGGATTTTGTGGTGGGAATGTGACCAACTAGAGAGGAAGTGGATTAGGTTGTACACATGTTTGTGTTTGGATAGACGATGAAGGACGATGTGTAATAATGGCATAGCAACAGAAACCAGTGCAACTGATCAGTCCCAGGGTTTGCACATCACATTCTCCAGAAATTACATCATGTGTATGTGTGTGTTTTGTTTTCTTAGTCACCATGCCCTTCAAGTTAGCATGTGTCATCACTGTTTCTGGCCACCATATGCACAGTGTGCTTCTCCACTGCCCCATCCTCCTTCCTCACATGCATCCATCCATCTACACGTCTACACCAACAAGGCAATTGATATGCAGAATATAATGCGTACAAACTTCCTTTGAATGGCTGAAAAACACAATTATAAAGTACTATAGCTCCTTTGGCACATTTATAAAATATCATCCCTGTTTCCCTTAACAGCCCCTTCACAATGTTTCCTGTCACCATTACCAGAAAAGGACACTGCATGTTTAAGCTTGGTAATCTCCTTCTTTTCCACTTCACAGGCACTTTCACACACACACACACACACACACACACACACACACACACACACACACACACACACACACACACACACACACCATCACAATCTGTCACAGCATAGCACATGGAAATAGATGGGAGAGAGTGCCATCAGCAACACTACCTTTATTCTAAAAGTAGGGAAATCAAAGAAGGTTTACTGCTCTGTAAACGGCAATTAATGTGTTGGCCAGCAAGGTTGTTACCATGGTGATGTGTTGGCAGGTCAATAGTGCCCCCGCCAAATACACACACATACATGCTGTGGTTCTTAAACCAGTCAAGTGGGAACCTGGATGCATTGTCCCATTCTGTTTTCATTGTCCACCCGTGTATGTGCAAGTGTGAGTCTAGGCTTTGTGGCCGTGACATTAGGGTCAAACTTTGGTTGCAGCAGTGCTGTTGGGGCCGCAGGAGCTGTCAGGTCTGGAACAGAGTGTTCCCTACAGCCAAATGGGTCAGGACCGCTGGGTCTCAGTCCAGTCAGTGAGCTGGAAAAATACCCACACACAAGAATCACACACCAGAACTCCTAGTAGACCCAGTGAGTACTGGAGCACCATGCTTGTGTTGTCCTCACAAGGATAGAGAAACAAAAGGAATCCTGGCTTCCCCTCTTCTTTAACAGGCTATTATAGATAGATTTATAGCACATATCAAGGGGATAAGAGTAAACATGCCATCTACATTGGGTAACTGCAGGCCTGGGACATGAGCATTTCAAAATGGGGTGTGTTGACAGATGGGGAAGTTCTGCCAGATTGCTGTGGCTGGCTAGTTAAGTTTAGCTATGGGTTTAGTGGATTTTTCTTTTAGGGAGGGCACAATTTACAAGAATGCATGTTGAGAGAAAAAATGTTAAGAGTGAGAACTCAGAACAGAGATGTATAAACAAGGTCCATCTGAACCACATGGGAAAAACCTGAAAAAAATGAATATGCTGTTTCTAAAAAGGGAAGGAACAAAGCATTTCTTAAAATGTGTGTGCACTGGGAGTGCTAAAGAATGCTTTGAAGAATGACTTTCGCTGACTGCTGCTTACTGTACCTGATAGATCCATGGTGAATGAAATGTTCCTCCATGCATTGTTTTTCATACCAGTATTGTGGTAGTCCAATTTTGTTGTATTAATTACTACTCCAGGAACTTGTTACATGTAGGGTGTGAAGGTTGGTTTTTGGTATTTTCCCTGCCTCTCTTCCACTCTGATTGGATCACTAGGTAAAAAGTGACAGTGACAATCGCAGCATTTTACCCAAAGCTGAACATTTTCTAACTCCGAGCGACCAGAAAAAATGGCCAACGTGCAGCGATCAGGGCCTCGTCACACTGCTAGCATGGTGGCATGGTGTAAATACAAGAAGCTCCCATTGCAAACAATTAAAAAAAAAATACGCCAGCCTCAGAAAAAAACACTGGTGGACCCAGCCCCTTTAATAACTTAATAATAACTCAACACATGAAGTTTATACTAATGTTTTCAATTAGTATAATATCTGTGGTTCTGGATGGAGCCATCTTAAGTTTGAGAAAATTACCCTGATGATGGCATTGTGATGTCATGGTGGTTTCATTTCAATGGTCATTAAAGGGGGTCGTGGAGTTTGAAAGAGAATTGAGAACTGAATGAAAAATGTTATCAGGTTTATTGTGTTATCTGTCTCTCATATGTTGCTCAACTGTGTGAAAACTCAGTACACAGTTCCTAAACTACGCCTTAAAATGTAAATATTTCATAGAGTAGCTCCAATAATTGGCGATCCTTCCTCCTTAATGATCATTACAATAAAGTAGAACATACTTAAAAAGTGCAAAGGGACTATTAGTAAACACAATGGAACTGTAAAAAAAAACATACAGACAAATGATAAAATCAATACTCCATTAACTTATTTCAAAGCATTAAATATGATTTAGGATCAGATATATGAGCATATTATGTTTTCTCCAGGGGTTTCCTCTGAGATGGAGGCTATACAGTAGGAGAGCTCTCCTCATCGGTCCCAGTAGGCTGTTAATGCAGGCAGTGGTTAGGTGGTGGAGTAAAATAATCATTTAGTGTCCAGTGCTTTATTGATTGAGGATCCCTCAAATATGGGTTGTTTGAATACTACAGGTGCATAAATGTTTGCATTAATGCTGGTATTAATTTAGTAATTTTCATAATTATAATAAAGAAGTAAGGCAGCAGGGAATTCATGTGAAGGACAGATGTAGAAATACTTGTGGTATTACTAGGACTTTGTGTGTCTGTCCTAACCTCTCGCCCAGTTTCATTTCATCTTTTTCTCACTTCCTCTCTTCCCGCTTTCCTGTTTTTCTCTTCATTCTTTCTCTATTTTCTTTCATCTGTGTTGGCAGAGGGTCTAAAACTGTTAATCAGAATATATGGAGGTGCTCCAGACTGTGACATCCGGCCCTGTAGACTGTCCTACATGCGAAAAGACAAACTGACACGTTTGCTGTGCATATGCACGCAAGAAGTCATTGATAGATCATGAATAACTCACATAAATGAAGCGTAATTACACATAGTCACCAATAAGCATGTGCATGCTTTCTGTTTATTGGTCCCAGACCAACACAAAACATTTATTTGCGGTTGAACTTTCTCAAAAGGCTGTGTCCAAACATAACGATGTCTCATTGTGTGCTAGGCTTTAATACTGCTTTGTTTGCATTGTTCTGGGAAGCAGTTACTTGAATTAAATACATTTCAGGTTTTCTTTTGGATTGCAAATGTTGTTGTGAGGGCTATTTTGCAGAAAATGAAAAGCAGATTCACCATGAGCATTTTTATTTATCACAGTTATTTAGACCAAATGAGCCACTACACCTACTCTGCTGCTGCTTTAATAAATTATTATAAAGAGCCAGTCATTGTGTTCCTGGGTGGCATCAAACTTTTAGCCTCCATGACTCTGGGTGCATAGTAACCACTGTAATTAAACCGCAGGGGCCTGCTTCCTATTCACAGTCACATATTCTAGTGATGAAGAGGAACAAGAAGAGAATGCTAATGATGAATCACACGTTTCTTTCTGCCAATAAAATGGTCACAAATCGTCTGAACGTGTGTGTGTACAAATCACCTTAATCTCTATTTTGTTTTTAATTTCCTGTATGACCCTACAGTTTGCCGTCTGATCTCCGTATGGTCGTTTCAACCTTTTAACACAATCATCCTCTGATTTTGCAGATGGGGCTCCACTGAGCGAGCTGTCATGGCCTTCATCCTTGGCGGTGGTAGCTGTCTCCTTCTCTGGCCTCTTCACCTTTGTCTTCCTCATGCTGGCCTGCCTCTGCTGCAAGAAGGGGGACATAGGCTTCAAGGTGAGCTCACTGCTGCCCCCTGCTGGAATCAATGAGGAGAGCACAAACTGTGTGTCCACAGGAAGGAGGGGAACATTGGTCAGTGAGTTACTTTAAAACACTGTAAACAACAGAGAAGGAACTAAATACTATTAGATATTACATGTGTGTTATCAGTATTTATAGACAAACAGACTTACCTAAAAACTGGTAACCCTTAACAATAAGGGTACAAATCATGTACTTAAGTAATGCGTGACTCATGATGATTTATTGCATTAATAAATGCAGGGTGTATGATGAATTCCTGTTGCTCTCCACTAACAAAAGATTACGTCACTATGACTTTATGTGATTAGTTCACACTTAATAGATTAGTTTAGCATTAGGCCTACCTAAGTATAATATGTGTACCCAAGATGTGAGCCCAAGATGACATCTAATCCAAATATATTCAGTTTGCTTTCATGTATGACACAGACAATTTTGAGAATCTGGAATCAGCAAATTAGCATGTTTGTTTACTGAATTACGAAAATGATTATTTGATTATCAAAAACGTACCTATTAAGAGAGAAAACACTACTACTATGTTACTGCGTTGATATTTCTTCTCATGAGATGCCAAGATCATAATAATAAAGTACTGATCTGCTCAGTTCCCTATGCTACATATCTTGTCTTTCTAATTTCTTTGGCTGAGGACTATTGCCTCATTGTATGCGAGTGATGCAACCGGCTACCCTTACCCATCTCAGGCTGGCACACATTGTATCTGTGTTGCCTTCAGCTGCCGGCGTGACTCAGCCATGCTGTGTCAAACATCAGCACTGAACTGGGCGGCTGATGAGGGCTAACAGAGACTGACACAGGCAGGAGGCATATGGAGAGGGAGTTTGAGGAGGAACTCTTGAGTCAATGTCCTGGCTGCTTCTTGTCATAACAAGTTTCTCATTAACGTGCTGCTCAAACCATATTTTCATTTTTTTGGTCATGCATTTTAATGTTTCTATCTGTTTTAGCTGCAAAGTGGATAAATTACAGCCCAGACTGAACAGCAGAGTCTTCTCTTAGGATTACTTATGCAAATCATTTCACAATTTGAATCCACAATGTTCCCAGCACTTATAATTCATTGGGTGAGTTACAGGGGGGTAGGAATATTGTGGATAAAAGGTATGAATGCCATGTTTGGCTTTTTGTTGTGATTGGAGACTCAGGTCAGGTCTGTGCTTCAGCATTTATCCTGAACAGTGGGAACAGACTGTGGTAGGAAGATGCTGCAGGGATAACAGTGTCACTAATGAGCACAGCATAGAGAGGCATCGTTAGCAACTTTTCTTCTGCGTGTGTGTCCAAGTCTGTCTGTCCGATGCCAGATCAACTCTGCTTCATTATGGAAAAAGTGTATTTTAATACCCTGCATGGGCAGCAGTAGTCTAGGTCTGTGTCTGCTTTCCACCATGACATGACATGTGAAGGATAGCACTAGCTGCTAAAACAGCGTCTGACAATAGGTGATTAATTTTGGCCAGATCAACCATGACCTCACCTTAAGCCTGGTTAAGATACCAGTACGATTGTATTGATTCCTGCAGAGATATTGTCTTATAGCACTCTGTCACCAGAGAGTCCAGGTCAACATTTAGTTGTAACACAGCTGCATATTCAGTGTTGTGCTCAAGAGTGACTGTCATGAGCCACTAAGCCACCCTGACTATGTTGTTTTAACACATATGCTAGGTTTATTTTATTGTAAATATGCAGGAAAAAAAGGAAAGTATAATTTTACAGAATAATTTTGAGACTTACCAGGCTGCTCTAAAAAGTATTGGAAAAGATAACGGAATGGTAGCAAGCAATTTCTTATTTATAGACATTCAATAAGTTCATTAGCTAACTGTCCTCTTCTCTTGTTAACGTTATGTACAAGTTGGACAAAATAAAAGCCGGAGATGTTTGTTTTTTTCCCTTAAACAGTTCATTTGAGTTTATTCATTTGAGCTCTTTCAGTGTCTGAGGCAATCTTTAGTGCAGCTTTACTGAGATGTAACAGTGGACAGTGGAAACATTGCAATAACAAGAAAGCAAAGTTTCGCCTCTGTCAGAGGAACACCATTTTTCTTTCTCAGGCAGTTTGTTTGGGGTATTCAAGAAAAATACAACAAAATGAGACTTTAGTGAATAAAAGATGTGCATGTTCTTACAGACAAGACAAGCAGGTATAATGGTTGATGTATTTTAATCTTTAAGGAACAAATCTTCAACTTCCTCCACTTAGATTGGCAGCAAACATCACATAATGGTTAAAAGGTCCCCTCTCTTTACCTCTTTCTTTGGCAGCAGCTCATCACTCAGCAGCTCACTTGTAAGGAGCACATTCATGTGGGACTGCAAAATCGCACCGTTGCACCGTCCAGAAAAGCTTCATTATTCCTCTCCATCGTGGTGCTCTTACTGGAGCGTGTAGTGTGAGGCTGGGTATTAAGTGGTTTCTAAACTGAAGGCTCTCTGGGGAGCTATGCAACGCTGACTCACAGCCAGGTGCTCGCTTTCACACTTCGCTCTGAGAAGAGTGGCAGATGGTTCTCCTGAATGAGATGCACACACTCTTATGTACATATACGGGTGTTTTAGGACACATGTAAATACACACACAGTGAGCCATTCAAATATTTCATATTAACCCATCACCCTGCTCTCCTCCTTTCTCATTTGCTTCTCTCTTCTCTTCACTTTTTCTTCTTTCTTTACCTCTGTGGTGGCTGCAAGTGGGAGATAGGCTTGTTATGGGTAGCAGTTTATTAGCCAGCGGATGGATAGATGGGTGCTTGTGAGCAGATACCTATTGCCAGCCTGGTTTCCCAACATAGCCACTGTCTTAGAAATTTCTAACAGGATTGATGTGAATTGTTGTGGGATGTTGCTTCCTGTGGTAGGACATGGTCATATTTGACTAGCTGATGTGTTAAATGGAAAAAATGAGAGGCCTTGATTCAAGGGATTTTCCATGACTGCTATAATCTAAAAAAAAATATATATATATATATATATATATATATATATATATATACAGATGAGGAAAATTGAAAATTGCAGCATTTCTGTTACTGGTGGAATTAAAATTGTCTTTACTGCAATAGTTATTTATTACTGCACTACTATTAATAGAGTGTTCTAACCTGCTGTTGTTCACAAGGGACAGTTGTGACTATAATGAGATTCTGTGTGAACCCCAAGAGAGCGAAGTCCAATGTGTTTCATTAGCTCACCATATTTGTGTTGAATATAGCAGATTAATTCAAGAGAAATGCCCAAAAATGTCGCATGCAAGTGATGATTCCTGGAATCTTTTACAATTATTACATTGCATTGAATTCATCTTTAATATATTGACTTTATGGCATCATTAGTGCTGACCTGAGGTTAGAATTACATGCAGTGGCAGCAAAATAAAATCTGTAACATGCAGCAATTTTAGCATGTTGTTTCAGTGGTTTGAGCCACAGAGCACAGAGTCCTAATAATGTGAGGTCCCTACAGGCTATTATTCTGGGCAAAAGAGCAGATTTTGATGAGAAATCAGACAAAAAATGTAAATAAATATGTAAAAATAATGCAATAATTAAAGTCTCATATGAGCTCATGGAGTCTCTCAGATATTTTGACTCACCCTGACAATACTCTGCTTATCTATCATGTGATTTGCCTCATGCTGCAGATTATGCAATTTGTCCAGTTTACTGTTTATACACTGTTTCCTTTGGCTGTGTAACTTCCACTACTCTGCTGTTCTTTCCTGGAATTTATAGCCACAAGGTTGATCCATGTCTTTATTTTTAAAGGCATAAATAGTAACTACTTGGGTGAGGGAAGATAGAAAACATCTGTCTCCTTTTCACGATAAAGTATGTCACATGGAAGTTTGTTTAGGCCATACCTTTTGATTTAAGATCAGTGCTGACATACTGTACTGTACTGTATGGGGGTTTAGAGAGACTATAGGGACACACTACAGTAATTAGAGAGCAAGGACACTGCAGTAGACCAGAAACAGAAAGAAGGGTAACAGGGGTAAAGTGGACATACAGAGGATGTTGGATATGGTGTATAGGGATGGAACGAGAGAGGGTGGGGGGTCACTGTTTTCCAATACCTCTCGTCCTCATCCATCTTAGTAGGTGCATAGCTGATGACTCCTACTCTAACGTGCTCTTGTTTAAAATAGTGTGGACACGTAACATTTATATTGTAAAGGTTATTTCTGACTAAGTGCACAGTAGAGGATATAACTGCAGTTATTTTGCAGCTACATTGTGGTGAGAAGGGAAAATGACCAACAGAAAGTTCTGGTCTTGTGATTATTATTGATCGCATTACAGAACAGGCATTTTTTTGCACCATTATTGGGTAATAAATCATATTTTAGGACATCTCAGTCCTAAAAAAAACATGGAGATGTGTAACATCTAAGATATGTAACAGTTTAAATGATGTAGCTCAAAATAATCAGGACACCAGTGTTTCCTCTCAGATATTTATGACCTGATGCTGTTTCCAAATCGAGTGCATCCTTTGAGAACAAGAAGTTCTCATGCATTAAAATAAATGCAAAAATGTACTTTGCACTACAACTATGAATGTAAAGCCATGCTGTTTTATTTTTATGTTCTTAGTTACAGTATTTAGTAACTAAAGTGAAATTTTTTTGAAAGATACTTGCTTTGTGTATGTGAGTGTGCATGAGGTGGAAATACAAGACAAAACAAAAGAAAGAAGGCTTTGTGTTTGCAGTTTGAACATGCACATTAGTGTGTTCCCCCCACAGCGTCTTTGCACTGACTTGCACAATACACCCCACAATGTACATGACATGTATATGGCTAGGTGGGCGTGCCTCAGTGCATTTGAATGCCTTCACAGTTGAACCATTGTCTCCCACTGTCTCAGTGGTAGGCTGGCTGTGAGTGGATGACTAATCCCAGTATGTTTCTTTGCACCAGGAGTTTGAAAACACTGAGGGAGAGGAGTACCAGGCAGATCTCTCCGCCCTGACCTCGCCTTCCTCCCAGAATGGCCCCGAGGTCTACATCCTTCCCCTCACGGAGGTCTCCCTGCCTGTCTCCAAACAGCCTGGCAGATCCAGTAAGAAACTACAGACAATAAATGCGTGACACCTTTCTTTTTTTTAGTTTTTCTTTGATTCCATTCCTTTTTTCTCTCCTCGCCTCTGTATTTTCTGTATTGCATATCTCTGCAGCCCATATTAATAGATGGAGTGATATTCTGCCACACTAATAGGCTCTTAAAGACTTCTGTGGAGCACAGCAAGTGGATTAGGGAACATGTTACCCGCTCTGTTGATTTGGGTGAGATAAACTGAGCAACCACAGTTGGACAGATATTTGTTGTCTTGTATTATATGTCTCTTCTTTCTTGCCCTCTCTCTCAACACGGGATAGACATCTGTCCATTGTGTAACGCATTTAGAATTCGACCTACTGCAGTGCTGCGATGCATACTGTATGTGAAAACTGCAGCCCACTGGAGAGGAAGGAATCTGACCTAACCCTAGTGTACATTATTTCTGGGGTTCTGTGTGTGATTACTTATGTTATTCATATTTTACTTGACTCTTACATAACCCAACGTCAGCACACATCCAGACTTTGCTGGTGTGTTTCATTTGCATTCACAATCCTTCCCGGCGTCGTCACAGCCATTTCTTTAGGTCATTCTGCCTCGCACCCAGCCTGTTAAAATATGTATGTGCATGTATGTGGTGTGTCTGTATGAATCTCAGTGTAAGCAGGATCCTGGGTGCTCAGAATGCCTCTCCCTGCATGACTCACTGGCTGTCTGCGCTGCACTGTGCTCAGCCAGAAGGGAGGTGAGTTGGGGCTCAGCATCCTAGGATGTGAGCTCCAGCAATGATTGGACAAGGCAGCCTCAGGCTCACAGCCAATCGCTAGCCTTCCCTCTGTCCTCCATAGCTACGGCTGTATGATTGGTCCAGGTGTTGCAGGGCGAGGAATGGATAAATGGCGAAAAGGGACGAGATCGTGAAAGAATGTCTCGTTTCACTGAGTCAGAGAGAGAACAGTCTCTTAGTCATTTCTTATTTCTTTCTAATGTAAAGACCGTAACATATGGAATATTATCATATGAACCTCTTTACACATTGTGTACACTTAGATATTGGGAATATATAAGTTTTGCAGCCCTTCCATTGCTTTGCTAATATCTGATTAATTGTTATGAGCACAAATTGCAGGAATGATCTCATATTAGATTGATAAACTGCAGGTCAAGGACTTAACAGACTCCTCCATATTACCATCATGCACATGTCATAAATGATCCACCTCCACACTAACATACGCACAAGGGAAATGAGTAATTGCATCTTAAACAAAAACACTGATTATATAGTTTCTACTTTAACCATGAATGGTGTATTTCACTTACACATCTGTATGAACACACAGTACAACGTTGGCCATTGATCTTACAGTCCTGCTTTTCATTTGTTGCTCTAATCTTTTATTCAAGAGGTCATGTAAAGCTTTCAAACCCACCACCACAGAGGCTCGATGCATCAAAGTGAGTGTGTGTGTGTGTGTGTGTGTGTGTGTGTGAAGCGACTGTGTGCGGATCATTCCACCATCTTCTCTGGGAATGCCACGAGTAGGACGGGAATGCACACTCACGCTCACACATTCCACATTTGGAATAATACCATTTCTTAATTTCTCTTTCTCTCTCCATCAGGGAGGGGTGGTGGAGGCTTGGAAGGGGGGGGGGGGACTGGAGAGGGGGGGTTTGAGGTGGAGAAGTGTGGGTCTGTTATCACCGTGACAACCTCTGCCCAACGTTCCAGTGGAGAATGGGCCTTGTGTGTGTCTGCATATGAGTGTGTGCGTGTGCGTTTGGTGCACTGGGTACCAGGAGATGCAGCGTGAGCGTGTGAGTGAGCGAGCCAAACAATGGCTCTGATTTAGGCCGGCTGGGCAGTGGGTGCGCATAAGGCCGGGCTGAAACGTCCGTGGAACGCACCAGTGGAGGACTGGCATTATGGGCAGAATACAGTGAGGGGTCTGTGACAGAATGAGGAGAGATAGGGGTAGGGTGGTGGCATGCACCAGGACCTAAGAGCGGGGAGGGGAGGCTTGAGATAGGGGTGGTGAGTGTGGATGACAGAGGTCTTTTCTGCATCTGACAGAGCAGTGTTTGTGTCCTGTTTGGCTGAGGAATGCTGCTGTCCTGGGTGACAGAGGAGCATTATGTGGGCCTTATGTCACTACTGGGTGTCTTGAAGCTGCACACAGAGCTGGCGCGTCAAACGGCACACTACCAACATGCGTGATGGTCACATCAGGCGTGATACATGACCAGAAAATCTCAGCGCCCGGGGCAGAAATCCTCTTCAGAACTCCTGCGAAGAACCGTTGGCATATTGGTCCACTGACTCAAAGACGTGAGAAGTTTCTATCTCGCTCCGTTTACTGTAGATTTAAAAGTAGCCTGTATAGGAACCAAGGATTTTGGTGTTTGCTCGACAGCTGGAGAGCTCCAGAGGAGGACAGTATGTGTGTTTGTGTGTGTCCCAGTTGGAGGATGAGCTCGGTGGAGACGGGGAGAGGCAGCGTGGCGAGCTTGTTCAGCTGCGCGAGGGCTCGGAGGGTTAAATCCTGCCGAGGCTCTCTCACACACACACACACATATACACACACACTGTGACCGTGGGCTCTTTCTCACATACACACAATGAAGCTAAGATGCCTGGGGTTGGGGCTGGGGCCACGGGCTCTTGGTTCTCACACTCTGAACCAGTACTTCATCCCTGCCTGGGAATCGGACTCAGTCCCTGCCGCGGTGCTCAGAGTGGCTGGCCGCTCCACTGCTCCGTCAGAATCATCTCTCCACTCAACATCATCATCTCCATTGTTAAAATATGAGGATCCATGGAGGTATTTGAATTTGTGCGTGTCTTGCGTTCTCTGTAGTGAATTCGTGTGTGTTAATCTAGCTGGGAAGCTACAGGTTGAGTTTATTTGCCTTCGGGTACAATAATTGCTCTTCTTTAGTTTCCACAACTTTAAGTAAATGTATATTTAATATTTGGCTCAGAGGTGTTTCTGTCTTTTTTTTCCAATCTTCTGAACTCATTCTGTGAAGTTTCCCTGTCCTGTAGGTCTTAATTTCTATTCATTTCACTCCTACTTTCGATTTTGTTTCTTTTATTTCCTTTTCTCATTATGTTGACAACCTTTCTTTTCAGAAAATGTCCTTGTTTCTTTTCTCTTAATCAATTTTCTCTAGCTGTAACAGTCTCCTTTTTTTCTGTCTAAAAGTAATCTCATGTCTTATTAGTAATCTTCATGTTCTTTCCAGTCCAGCTGTTGAAATCATCAGACCTTGGTCGCCATAGTCTGCTGTATCTAAAGGAGATTGGACATGGCTGGTTTGGCAAGGTAAAACTTATTTTTATGTTCTTAAAACATACATACAATCGCACTGACTTTAAGGGTCATCATTAACTGTTTCATCTGCATCTGTACTTTACTAACTACTACTGTATTAACTGTACTCCAGTGTGCTCTCCGCTGTGTGTGGAATGCGGGGGTAATGTGATGGTGATCTCATTCTAGCGAGGCTAATCTTTGGCACTTGTGTCAGGGTGTTGAGTCCATGGGAGAAGAGTTGAAATTCACAGTCACAGTAAATTCCTCACAATTGACCTTGCAGTACATGCTGTTGCAACACTTGTCACCTTATAACTCCATGTTGAAGCTGTTTGCAGTGAATTACGGTCTACATTCCCTCCTATCTTAATTTCGCAGGTTCTGCTGGGTGAGGTTAATGCGGGCCTCAGCACCACCCAGGTGGTGGTAAAGGAGTTGAAGGCCAGCGCCAGTGTTCAGGATCAGATGCAGTTCCTGGAGGAGGTGCAGCCATACCGGTTAGTTTACTGAAACATCAGAGATCACAGCCCTTTAGCCCATGAATAGCACCACGTAACAATAAAACAACATTCATTAATTATCAGATTATTTATTGTATTCATCAGTCTGTGCATTCAATATCTACTCAAATCCTGTTTCCTCTGCCAGAACCCTCCAGCACCCTGCCCTCCTGCAGTGCCTGGCACAGTGCTCAGAGGTCACTCCTTATCTGCTGGTCATGGAGTTTTGCCCTCTGGTGGGACACACATTAATGCTCAAATTCTGTTTATTCACTCCTTCCCACAAACCTCATTATTCACTCTGTTTGTGCATTGTTGTTTGGATTATTCATAAACAGTCAGAGCAACCTCATCTCCTTTCTCCTCTCAGGGTGATCTGAAGAGCTACCTGCGCAGTTGTCGGGTGGCTGACTCTGAGACTCCTGACCCCTTGATCCTCCAGCGAATGGCGTGTGACATTGCCTCAGGGCTTCTGCAACTCCACAAATACAACTTTATACACAGGTACAGTGTGTCAGTCAGCTCTTCATTCATCAATATTAATGCCGAGAAGCCACCTGAATGTTCTGTGCGCCCTCTGCTGGTCTCTCCCTGCAACAACATCCTGGTGCTGCCTGAGTAGTTGTCACAAACTCCAGCATCAGTGATTTTGTTGCCGGGGGCGAGCCCCTCTCTCGCAGCCATGTGGTGGCTGCCATAGCAACCTATCAGTGGCTGCCAGGCCAACGAGCTCCCTGTTTGTGGAGGAGGTGAGAATTAAACAAAGTGACTTAGTTTAGTCTGTGTCTTTACATGGTCAGGTGATAAGAAACAGTACATAATACTATACATATGCTTTAATCAATTAGAGCTGCAACCATAAGTTGGTTAATCGATTAGTTGTTAAATATTAAAATATAAAAGTTAATAATCAAGTAAACCTTTTGAGTTTTTTTTAAGAAATATTCTCTGATTTGAGCTTCTCAAATATATTTTCTGGTTTCTTTAGTTCTCTATGACGGGTAATTGAATATCTTTGAGTTGTGGACAAACCAAGATGTTTGAGGATGTTACCTTTGCTTGCTTTGGGAAACTTTTCGTTACCACTTTTGATAAATGGAGAAAATGGTCAACAGATTAATCCATAATGAAAATAATCATTGGTTGCCCTACATACAGTAATGTAATAATAATGCAGTAAGACCTATTCATTGACAGTACGTCACATACATCACCAAAGTATTACTAAAGAAAACGTCCCACACTATATAAAATGTCTTAACTACACTGTTACAGTGGTCATAAAATGTCAAATAAGCATTAATTCAGAGCAACGATCCTACAAACGTCACCGTATTTGGACTGAATTGTTGCTTAATTCCAGTTGGTGCATGTGAAATCACCTTTTCCCAACAGAACCCCACCTAGAAAACTGAAACATAAAAACACCTATAACTGTTTTAACTTTGGCCAAAGTGTTCACATATAAATGTATCACTCCTAGTAGGAGTGTCATTGGGAAAATAGGTTTTTATGGCGTCTAAAGAACATGCATAAATATGGGTATGTTTTATGCACCTCAGTTGTACTGTATTAGATGACAGTTTCCTTTGTTTTGACAGTGACCTGGCCTTGCGAAACTGCCTGCTAACTTCTGAAATGTCAGTTAAGATCGGAGACTATGGCCTTTCTCACAGCCGATACAAGGTCAGACTGTCATTTGATAATGTCACTGTTTTTATTGACTGCTTTTAACCTTATTAACCTATCAGTACTCAAATATGTTTATCATATATATGATATATATAATTTAGTTGTTGTTGTTGTTGTTGTTGTTCTATAGGATGACTACTATGTAACACAAGACCAGATTTGGGTACCCTTGCGCTGGATTGCACCTGAGCTCATAGACGAGGTCCATGGAAACCTGTTGGTGGTTGACCAAACAAAATCCAGCAACATATGGTGAGATATTGAGTATATTACAGAGTGTAATGAACAGGAAATAGTATTGCAAGACTAACATTGACATTAACATTGCAGAACATTTACAGCAAGAACACGTTTTCCCATGATCTCCTCTGCTTTTTTTCGGAAACTCTTTGGGAAATAGTTTGAAATGAATGGCCTATTTGGAACATGGCCATGTCTGGGATATAAGTGGTGACACGCTTAATGATTTCTTTGTCTGTTCCAGGTCACTGGGGGTGACTGTGTGGGAGCTCTTTGAGCTGGGAAACCAGCCGTACAGACACTACTCTGACCGTCAGGTGCTGACATATGCTGTGAAGGAACAGCAGCTCAAACTACCAAAACCTCAGCTCCAGTTCCCCCTGGCTGAGCGCTGGTGAGACATAGTTGCATGCCCACACACTTACAGAGACATACACACCCGCAGGTTGACACTCAGAATGTTATATATCTTGATACCACATAAGATACCTTTCAGATATTACTAGTACTACTACTTCAGGTCTCACTGACCAATTAATTTCAAACAAGTCAGTGTGTCCTGTTTTTAAAATCGGTTTCTGTTGGTGCACCAGTCCACTGCAGCAATATTTCTCTTTGCTTGCAAGGGCAGATGATCAATACTGTCTCTATTTTTTATGATCCTCTTGGAGTTGAATCAGCCAAATATTTATAATATATTTTTAATTTTTTTTTTTTAAGTTGGTCCTCACTAAATTGAATACACTTTATACCAATACCGAGTAGCAACACAACCACACACACACAAAAAGGAATGTAAACTCTAACTATGACAGCATCTGCACTGCGCCTCCTTCATATATTCTATATGTCTTTGTACTAGGTGTTGCTAGAAAGTGCTGACCTCAAAAGTCTTCTTTTATATTGCCTTCCTATTCATTTAGAATCAATTCTTTAACTTTTGCGTGTTTCTTCCCATACGTAAAAAACAATATTCTTTAAATATTCTTCTGAGGTAGTACTAGAGTAACACAATTTTAACCTGTTTTGACTTATAATCTCTTTTGCCTCAATCTCTTCTTCTCTTTCTGTCATTTCTGTCAAGGTATGAGGTGATGCAGTTCTGCTGGCTGCAGCCAGAGCTGAGACCCAGCAGTGAGGAAGTTCACCTTCTGGTCACATACTTGTGTGCCAAAGGCTCCAGTGAAGCTGAGGAAGACTTTGAACAACGCTGGAATGCCTTGAGACCAACCCTGCTCAGTAGCACCTCCCACACAGCGACATCCACAGCCCTAGTCCTGACCCCTACACCTGCTTCAGCTGACGACCCCAGCGCAGAACAAGCTCAGGCAGTGGAGCTGGCCTCCTCTGCCTCGTCCTCCTTCCCCCTCCTGGAGCACTTCTCTGACAGCTTCCACTCGGACACAGGTGACGACCTACTCACTGTTACAGAAACCAGCCATGGTCTCAACTTTGAGTATAAATGGGAGCAGGCCCGAGCTGAGCAGCCCTACTGCTCCTCCTCCACCAGTGGGCCACTGGGCCAGGGGAACCCACATTACCAGGATATCTACTATTCAAGTAAAGGAAGCACCTCAGGGGGCTGCAAGACTGACAGCCTGACTTCAGGCATATCCCCATCCTACTATGAACCTGAACACCCAGGGGTGGTCCCAGTGTTGAGTGCCCACAGCCCCTCAGTCAGCAGTGAGTATTACATTCGTATAGAGGAACCAGTAGAGTGTAACATTAACTTGGATGACAGTGTGGTGGACTACAGCCCAGGACTAGAGGCCAGCAGCAGCAGATTGTCTTCCGAGAGTCGGACTGGTTCATCCATGACACAGCCCAGTGCGTACTGGGCAACTGCTGACAACACCAAGTCTCCTGCCTATGACTCTGATTCAAGCCCCACTGTCCAACTAACCATGGAGCCACTGCTGAGACAGGCATCCAGCACCAGTCCTGTAAAATTAGGCCATTCCCACAACTGCTTTTCATCCAGTCAGGACGACAAAGTCTACTGTGAACAGTCCTCAGCATACAAGACATGCCATCTGACTGAACTGGATACATCACCAGAGTCCAGATCAAACCTTGTCCATCCAGTAGGACGTTTAGAAAACCCACGCAGTTTGTCACAAGCAGTGAGCAGCCCCAGCTTGGGGTTCTGTGATCCCTACCTTGAAGCGAGCACAGGTCGTACCATGGTTAATGAAAGCTGCCATAATGTGATGGGTCCCCTCAGAAAGACACTACCTATTGTTAACCACATTAGCATTGATGTGGGGACAGACGACGGCCTGCTGGTGGGCCAGCAGAGAGGTGAAGACATTGAGGATGACCTTTTTTCTGAAGGAGAGGCCACTAACTGGACCTCAAACCATTCAGCAAACAATAATAGTCTGAGCTTTGACAACAGGCAGACAGGCAGTGGGCATGACAGCTATCTGGACCTGCAATATACTGATCACTCTAATACAACAGAATTATGGTCTTTAACCAAGGCCACCACCAGAACCTTCCTCAGCTCCAGGTCTTGTGGCACCTTGGCGACAGAAGGAGGAGACTCTGGTTGTAACACTGCTAGCCAGCCCACTGAATTAGGTTCCTACATTCACTTATATCACAAAGAAAGAGATGAATCTACCACTAAAGTGGAAAGGAACTTAACTGCAGAAAATCCAAGAAGTATTGATTTTCTTACCAACTCAAGTATTAATGCCAGAGGTACAGAGGGAGGAAAAATGGAGGGAAAATATGAAAAGCAATTGTTGCTTAATGGAGAGAGACTGTACTCTGAGCCTAAGATGATACCCGAGGCAAACTATATAAAGTCCCCATCGTCTTTCAAGGAGCCTCAGACTGGTCAAACAGGAGCCTTGTCAGCCAAGCAGAGAGCTAACATCTGGGAGGGGGTTTCAACAGGAATCTCTGTTTGTCTGGGAGACAAGAGACTAAACTATCCAGAGACATCAGAAAGTAGCAGAACATTGGACAGTGGAGTCGGGGTCAGAAACTCCAGCATTGGCCTGGTTGAGCTTGGAGACTACAGTGAGGATGATGACGATGACATCACAGATATTACGTCAGGGATCTTTGCTGACTTCAACCTGGACTACGCTGAAATAGAGGAGGAAGAGCTGAGTCCAGTGAAGAATCAAGACAGAACTCCTGACTCTGTAGACACCCTTAACCTGTCATCATCGATGGCAAGTACCTGTGATCAGGCCTTCAGTCCTGATCCCTTCAATACCCCTGTTCTACCCAAATCACTGGACAGTGGCTATGACACAGAGAACAACGAATCTCCAGAGTTTATCTTCAAAGAGCTTGGAGATCCCCGAGGTGGTGAGAGGAGCCCAAGGCTAGGTGGAGAACCTGAACTAGTTCTGCAGGTGGGTTTAGGCCAAGGGATCTGCACTTCCTCAAGCACCTCAGAGGTACAGTTAAAGGGCCTGACTGATAAGAACCCATACAGGGACTCTGCCTATTTCTCTGACTACGACGCCGAAAATGAGAGGAGCCCTCAAGAGGAAGGCAGTAAGTTCTATACAGGTCCAAATAACTTTGCTGCTGAAAAACTGAGCTTAATCAGAGATGATGATTCTGTCAAAAGGCACTTCAACAACGAAGATCATTTAACAAATCTGAGACACATCAAAAATTGTGTTTTGGTGAATCTCTTAGAAGCTGACCCTAGTCAGTCACCCATTCCCCTACCCACCCCAGGGTTTTCCATGTTGTCCCCCTTTCCTCCGCAGATGGGCGGCTGCCTGACCAAAGAGTGTGCCCCTGCAGATGATGATCTCGGGTTGGAGACAGAGCACTCAGGAGAGGAGCCTTCCTCAGAGCTTAGCTCCTCCATTGGGTCTGAACCCTCTTCCACTGTCCAGGAGGCCTCAGGAAACCATGAAGATGGAAACAGAAGAGCAGAAGATTGCTCCCCTGTCCAGTCTTTGCATTCTGACTCCACCATAACCGACTACAGAGATGAGACCCCTAACGAAAATGAAAATGCTGATGGATCCACAGAGGAGGAAGAGCTGCCCGAATTCAGTCATGTCAAGGATGAGACTGAGGACAGAAGGGAGGCTGTGAGAATAAATGAGGATGATTTTGAGGATATAGATGCAGAGGAATGTGACTCACAGGACAGTTTATGTGAAGAATCCAACGGTCCCGCTGACCTGTCTTCTTCCTCGTCATTGCTGGAGCTGTGTGGAGAAGCAGTGAGAGCTCCGCTGGAGGAGGCGGAGGATGAAGATGACTCAGATGACAGCGAGTCTGATGAAGAGCTGAGGACGTACAACATCCAAGATGAAGACAGTGAGGAGAGTGAGGAGGATTTCACCACAGTGCCAGTGGTGGTAAGTGACTGCAGCAGAGCCAGACACCTCCGCAGCCTTCTGAAGATGCCCACCCTGCTTACCCAGTCCTTCTGTGATGAGTTGGAGAGGAAGAAAAAAGCTGTGTCCTTTTTTGATGATGTGACGGTGTTCCTTTTTGACCAGGTAGGCGTGTTAATATGTCAAAGTGCAATGTGTACTGTCTGTTGTTTAGATTATTTTATTTCTTTAGAGTATGCAAGTAATATTTTTTTTTTATTATGACCTTCAGGAGAGCCCCACGGGAGAGCTGGCTGACTACGCATTCTCCATAGGAACAGAGTCCAGTGAGCAGGAATCCTCAGAGGAAAAATCTTCTGACCAGCAGCTGCAACCTGACCCTGAACTTGAAGCTCAATCCTGTGAAACATTCTGCATTTCTGAAGGAACAGATGGGAACAACTCAGAAGAAGGTGAGTGCTGGTGAATGCTCCCCAGGGTAATCCTAGTTAATTTATTGCAGCTTATTCACAATATCTGTACAATTTGTGTCTGTGTGCATTCAGGTGGGGGTTGTGAATGGAAAGACGACCTCACATTTGAGCCCCGCCCGTCCTCACCTGACACCATCCCTGAGCCCCGGTCCTCACCCACATCCACCTCCAACAGTCCTGAGGATCCTAAACCTGCAGCTGTAGCACTTAATCGTTTTATGGTCTCACGATTCTCTATCACACATGTCTCCGACCCCCACATGGGCTCAGCAACAGGTCTGTATTAACAGTATGGTTCTATAAAATGTGGACTGTGGGTATTTGTTTGTTTATTTATTGGCTACACCATGCGTATGTGCTCTATAAGTCACTGTCCTGTGTTTTCCTTTAATAACATCTCAGGAATTATGAGGATAAGGGAGAGATTTGAATTTTACAATTTCTGATCATGATCATTGCATTATTGTTAAAGTGTGCAGCGAAATGGCAGGAATGACCTTGAAGGAACTCCCATACCTGTAAGAGGTCATGAAAGAAGGCCAGTCTATCCTGGCTGATCCTAGCCACCACCTGTCTGGCTGCAGATACATGATCCTGCATCCACAAGAGTTTAACACTCATTTGCTCCTGCTGCCATTGGCCAAATATGACTAATAAATCATCTTTGTATTGTATTCATTGTTTACCGTTTGCTGTTTTAATGTTGCCATGGTTAGTCAATTCATTTAAGTTGTCAACTGTTAAATTGCCAAATATTTTGATATTTGATTCGTTGTCTTCTGTCATGTGCGCAGGCATATACGTATTTAACACACACAAAAAATGATTGTATCATTTTAAGCTGTTTGATTAATCTCTCTTACAATGAAAGCTGGGATTCTTATTTCTAAACAATTGTTTTATTATTTAGCAGGGAACAGTGAAGATATTCCAAAAGATTGAGTGTCCTGCGGCCCTGACTGGAGGAGGATGAGTCCTGGTCCTTCTCAACACAGAAAAGCAGCATTATTATATCTAGATGTTTTACAGAGTTTTATTTTTATCAACGTTTGGGGCATCTGACCCTAGTGACCCTTTATGAGACAGTGCCTCATATTGTAGTGAAAGACCCTCAATGATTTGCACACTTTTTTTGTTTGTTTTTTTGTGAAGAAGGAGCGTTAGCTGTTGATATGGCAACCTGTTCGAGACGACCAGGAGAGCGAATACAAAATCAGAAATCATATCGTTTGCAGAAATAGAAATCATAAGTATATTAGTTTTAACATATGGTATATGACAATAACTTATTTGCTCAATGCAGCATCAATTTCTGTTGGTGACCTTACAGGTCATCACATTTGTGAATTTAAAATATAATAAATATGAATAAAAGGGGGGAAAAAATGTGAAATGACAGGCTTCATAGCTGCTCCACTCATTGGCTGCCTTGGTCTATCTGCTTACCATTGCTCTGGCTTTTTTTACAGACTGTTACAGCACTCATTGTTGGAGCCAGAGAACAATGCTTGGTGATTGTCGCAAACATAAAATCTGACTTTTTAATAGCTGTGGGTGGTGGTGATGGTGTTGAGGTGCTGAAACTTAATTTGTCCCTCAATCCAAATCATATCAAATCATACTGATGATGGGACTCTGTGAATTCAGTGTGCTATGTTAGTGGAAGTGTTAATTTTGACTAAAGTTCTGTGTAGTTCTAGTCATATTTTGCTTTAGTTTTAGTCGACTAAAGTGGGTTTACAGGTTTGGTTAAAGTGTAATATATTATTCGACATTTCTTTAGAATTTCTAGGATTTCCTGGATCCTATAACTGTTCAGAAACTCTGGGTTATTGACTTCTCCAATCGGTACAGGACAGCGTTTTCTTTTAGTTCATTCCCTAACATTTCAGTCTTGTTTTTATACATTGATGAAAACATCAAAAATGTTGTTTTTATTTTTATCAGTTTTATTTAGTTATTGTCTAGTTTCCGTCAATGAAAACATGTTTTTGATGAAAACTATGACAAAAATCATTCAACAACAAAATTAACACTGGTTAAACATAATAAAGCAAATCAATGTGTTGTCACTCCTTAATTATCACCACCACTCACTCTGGTTAATGATCACCTACAGTATATGTCTACAGTTACCATATCTGTCTGAAGCACTTTGTATAGCCAAACTTGGTCTTTATTTGTAGAAGTGATGGCTCTGTTGCTCTACATCTCCCCATCCTGGAATGAAATATCTAAACATGAGATTCCCTATTTGTGTCCACAGTGCCAGCTACAGGTTCACTTTATTTTGTGGCATATTAGCTTTGTTTATATTACATCTCATCAGCAATAGAATGACACCAAAGGGATAGAGAGGTGTTTCAACACAATTCAGCAGTGTCATGTCATAAATGTCGAATGTCAGTATCACCTTTATGCATCTTTTCTACGTCTACGTACTGTCCATATTCTCATACATAATGTATTACATTTGTGCTGAATGCCCAGGTCTGAGGCATACAAAAAAAGGACATTCAAAATATGACATTTCACATATTGTATGAATGTTTTATCAACATGTAGCAGGTAGCTTGACTTGAATTACTACTGCTGTATCGACAGCTCCCTCACCCTCTCTGTCCTTCTGTAGCTCAAAGTGCCAATTCTGTTTCCTCTCACCTTGCCTTTTAAGTTCTGCAAGAAGAGAAAACGTTGCTTGTATTTTTGTACGATTTGAAAAGATGCAATCCAGGATGACGGTCTCTCAAATTTGCCAAAGAGATATTATACAGCCTATTGGCTAAAATGGCAGACACCTTTGGAGAAGGTGAGGGGGGCTGTTGTGTGCACCGGTAGTAACAACATTGCTGTTTCCATTTTCCCCTCACTCATTGCTATTGTACTATCCCAAACAAATAAATCCAAATACTTTTTCCCTTCTTGTGTCTGTGATATATTTACCCACATGAATGTTAAAAAAAAAAAAAGAAAGAAAACACGTATGAAGTTTGTGCCCATTTAGATTTATTTTGGACAGGATAATTTATATGCATTTTCTGTACAGGACAGATATAATACAAACAGGGACAAAAGTGAGAAATGGACAATGAAAGCTATATAAAAGTAAAAAATGCATTTGAAACTTGCTGCCCAGGTAAGCTATGTAATAAAAGCCGGATCTTATCACTCAGTGTAAAGTGACTCATCCACAGAAAATTACTTTTTCATGATGTTACTTGATTTATTGCAGTCTAGAGGTTTTTAGCTCATTCACACAATCATACACATTGCTTTTCCATCACATACAGTTTCACTATCCCCACACATACAGTAGATGAATACCTCTGCTACAAGCTCTTCTCCCAGATGAGTGTATAATACTGAGAATGAATGATCATAAGCCGTGATAATACTGTACCTTATCTGATTAGCTACCACTCCCTCAAAGCTAATATGAAAAAAGACCCATTATTGTATGCAGTGTATTTCATTTCTCGGCTAGCTGGCAGTTTAGATATCATTGAAATTTAAAGAGAAGGAAAGAATAGCAATTCAAAATATTCTTGTGTTATTTTGGTGGAATTGCAATTGCACTGTACTGGAGCTTGCTAAGTAAAGAAAAGAAAAAAAATATATAGTCAACATTAAAAGCAAACAACAAAAACAAACTTATATTTTCAGGAATATCAAAAATACAAGTTAAACTGTGATGCATATGCCCTCAAACCAGAGTGATTGGGTCAATGCTGCGTGAAGCATATGTTTACAAAAAAGTAGAAGGCACAGTTCCCACATTGAAAATATGGGTATACTGTATCACCACTAGTAAATATATATAGTACTATATCACCTAACAAAAGCAGAAATATAGTTTACTCATCAACTGTTCAGTTCTAGCTGTCTGTGGCAGTAGTATCCAATCTACACTTTGTCTCCAGTGCATAATACAGTGATGCACTGAAAAAATGTTACTGACCGTCTTCTTTTCACCCTCTAGCCTCACTTAACTAATGCAGAGTGCGCCTTCGCTGCTCATTAATGTAAATAATCCTCAAATGAAATTTACAGTGTATAGTGTTGAAGAAAAAAAGAAATCCCGTAGTAGAAGTGCAGATAAATAATAATGTGACGGCATCACTAGTAAAACCTATTAGCCATACCTTATCCACAACTGGTGGGATCTAAATAACTAATAAAATCTACTGTCACACTTGCACTCGAATGCTCAAGCTGAGACACTCAATGTTTGTGGAAGCAAAACATCACGAGGATTAACCGGAAATTCTCTGAGTGAATTTCCAAAGAAACTAGATTCTTAGTAGTGTAACATGTTCCTTGAGGTGATTTCCCCCTCCCCCTCCCCCCGCCCCCCTAGTCACACCTCTGGGCCCTCTTGAAAACAACATCACACAACTCAAACACGCCAATGCTAGCCATTTTCTTTCTCCCCAATAAAAACGGCCCATTAGTGGACAAAAGGGGACAGCAGGCTGCTAGTAGAAGATGGGTGCAGATCGGTCATCAATGAAGGTGGGCCGGAGGTAGACCTCCAAGGAACGGTCACTGTGGGGAGAGGAGGGGTGAGACAAGGAACAGCGACAGTTAGGTTGAACACATGACAAAAACGAGAGAGATACATGGTCAGCTATGAAACCACACCCAAAGAAATCATCCTTCCCCTAGATTTGTTTCTTACAGTACGCTGAGCAAACAGTGGCAATATCTACTGTGAGTTTTAGCAAGCATGTAGTGAGAAAACTAGTAAAAAAGGAGAAAAAAAGAAAAAAAAAACAGCTTGCAATTGGCATGCATGCAGGGTTAGTGTCTTCTCTGTATGATTTTGTGATACACACACACACTAAAAGAAATTTAAAACGAAAATCAAAGTAATTCTTTTACAATCCAAGGCCTGCTGGACTGACAGAATCAAATGCTGCCACATCCATGGAGGCCAAAGGACAGAAAAGAGCAGTGATTCCCAGCATCCTACTGTAGCCAGACAGCCAATGATAGCAGAGAGAACCAGGCAGTAAGAAAGAGAAGGAGAAAAGTGATTGGCTGGCTGGAAGGCGATGGAGGCTGGTGACTTACGGAGGTCCTGTTCCCTCAGAACCGGGACAATTCTGGACCCAAACTGGAAGGTAAAGAGAACCTTTGGGTTTGAATGGCTCATCTCTCAAATCATGCATGGGTCACATTTTGTAACAACACTGCTGGTTAGTCTGGTGCAAGATGAATATATTGTAGGTTGATAATAAGAACTGTAACTGAAATGAGGGATGGAAAAACAGAAGTACAGACTTCATGCTCAACATGCTGTAAACTGTATGCTCCTTTTCAAACCCTAAACTTCGGGATGTAAATGCAATGCAATCAACAGGCAGGTATCTGAAGTTGTGTCTGCTAAAATGTGTGCATTGTTATGTTTATCTCCCAAATACAATTCAAACACAAACCAAAAATACTTCAAATACAACCAAAAAAGAAATACAAGCAGGCAGGCAGAGTTCAGATACTCACAATACGCACACTATACACAACACCACCACACACTGACAGTGACACAGAGAGCAGCACAGAGGCTATGGGTGTTACTCAGGGAGGGGTAAGGATGAAACTGCATGCTGCTTGAAGGGTGGAAGTTTTGGGAAAAAAAAAAAAGGGATTAATTATGATTGGGGGGAGAATCAGTTCAGAGCCGTAATTTTGAAACAAAGAATGTGTGTTCAACAAAACTGAAAATGTCATTGTCACTGACAGAACAGATTTCTCGTCAGACCAGACGGTTTATTAATATATAGAGATATATTTTATTTAGAATACCTTTGTAAAAAGTCACCATACATTCAAGGTCAATTTTCAGTATCACATTTTTCTGGTTTCCCTCCACAGCATGCATAAGATAAACACTTCAACTAATCAGTAGTTTCTCATTGTTTCTGGATTTTTTTTTTTTTTTTGTTATTATTTTTTTTTTTTTACAAGGACAATAATTTTTAAAAAGAAAAGACCAAAAAAACTACATTGCCACTCAGGGAATACAATCATAAATAACACTGAGAGCTGCAAAAGCTGTGGTTGTCATTTAACCTAAAAACTAATTCACAGCTGTTATTGAGGATACTCAAACAGAAGATCAAAGACCCCTCCAAACTTCACTGTAGCTTCAGAAAAAAGACCAAACTGAAGGTTATACTGGAGTGAGGCATTTTATTTTAACTGACAATTCTCGCAGGAGGTTCAGCCGAGAATGGCAAAAAAAAAAAAAAAAAAGACAGTTTCTGTGGGGCTGAGGGTGGAAATTGCAAATTTATATGAAGACATGTTTTTGCAATGATCATAATACAGTGCAATTTGGTGGACTGACGGAAACAATTTATATATATATATATAGATATATATACCGTATATTCTTGAAGCTGAATTTGAAGATTTGCTTCATTGCACATAAAGTATGTGTTTAATAGAAAGAAAAGAAGCAAAGTAAGGCAAATATGAGACACACACACACACCCTCTGGACAGAAAATCAAGTGTAGCACTGACACAAGGAAGCACAGCGCGACCTACGGGATCTCTCAGAACAGAAACATAGTAATCTGCTGCACAGCCTTACTTTGAACAAAGCTTTTTTTTTTTTTTTGAGCATGTGTGTGTTGGGTGGGAACTCGATAATACTGGGCCCACGTGTGCTTAAAAAGGCCATTCAGCCAGTGGCTTTAGTACAATGACATTGAAGTCTTTTGGCACTTGTACAGTACATGAACATGTCCTTTAGTTTGACAAAATGACACAACCATGTACATGCATGAAAGACAAGCAGTAGCAAAGGCAGTCTCTTGAGAGATCAGTCCATGATGGTGGACAGTGATCAGAGATTATTCAGAGTCCATATCGCTGCATGCCGAGCAGGTAGGCCCCGCTCTGGCTCTCTCGCTCAACGCAATCCTCCACCCACCAACCGCTACTGTCCACACCGACACCACCAGCAGCAGCACCCAGGATGGACGGAAGGAGGAAAGGAGGGACCCGGGGAGGAAGAGAGGACAGAAAGGAGGGATGAAACTGGCCTCTTCCACTTGGAGAAGGGGTGTGTGTGGAGGCAGAGGAGGAGTAGGAAGAGAGGTGGAGATAAGTGGACAGGAGGGAGGCTAAGAGGAGGGGAAAGATGGGGAGGAAGAGGCCCCTGTGCTATCCGGAGCTGTCTGTGTCTGTCTGTATGTCTGTTCTCACACAGTCGAAATCAATTTGCCATCAGGACTGTCACTGTGGAACAAAGAGAGAAGGAAGCTTGCCAGGTCGGACACACTCAGAGAGAAATGGAGAGAGACAAGACAGGCACAAGGAGGCATGGTAGAGTTTAGGAGAAGTGTAGGTGGGGTCAGGAAATCTACGCCGCCCCACCTACAACTACAACTCCAAACACACCTGCCGTGATCAGGAAGATTGGACTTCCAATTCCCTCATCAACACCTTTTTATTTATTTTTAATTCAAAATATATTTGCTGGTTGGATATTATTGCCCACATCATGCTGTTTTAATGAAGATTTTTTACTGAAAAGTCGACAAAAAACACAGAAATTATTGTTGATGAGAAAATCAAGTCATCTCCTTAGCTGGAGGGATGTAGTGTTAGATTAGTCTGTTGGGGTGAATACACCCTGCAGGACAGTGTTGTCTCAAAATACTGATACAGAAAAAAACACATTCAGAGCAGACAAGAGTATGTAAAACAGCTTGACACTGGTGCCCAAAGCTCCAGGCTGACAAGCAGTGATGACTGAGATGAAGTCAGCATGATGTCTACTGTCACAACACGTACTCCACCAAACACCAGTACGAGCGCACATACTCTTCTAGGCCATTTCTTTCTCCCTCACATGCGCACTCTGTCTCTCCCACAAAACACACACATTTATATACATGTACACAAAGATGCACTCCCTGATTGGACAGAAACAGGCACAGCGTAATTCCTAACCCTAACCTCACACAACCCTGGTGAGTCAGCTAGGACTTGATAGGATTACGGTGCAAATATCCTGGGCCAAGAGCACTCTGACAATAAGCTGAGACACTGACCGCCGTTACACTGCATTCACTACTTTAACGAGCTATTCAAAAAAAGTAAAGCAAGGGCAAAGAGGAAAGGACAAAGAAGACACAGTAAAAACTTATTCAAAGGAAACACTGTGCATTCATCAAATCTATTGCTTAAGCCAAACTATATTACTCACTACTTCCGAAGCCATTAGTGTAGTAATTTCTTAGAAAATAATTAATGGCAAGTTTTTTGATAATTGATTATCTGTAGAAATCGCCTGTCAAAGAAAAACAACAGAAAAATCTCTGGTTCTAGCTTCTCAGATGTGAAGTTTGTAAATTGGATATATTTGGGGTTTTTGACTGTTGGTCAGACAGAACAGGTCATTTGAAGACGGCTCTACGAAACTGTGATTGCCATTTGTCCCTTCTTTATGACATTTTATAGACTTATCAAATAAATTGCAAAAATAATCTACAGCAAACAGTAAAATAAAAACTCCTTATACTATGTAAATGTAGGTGATTGTGCTTTGTTTCAGACACTGTGTGGAACTGCAGACTAAGGGTAATTCCTTATCAAGTTAACTGTAACTTCAACGTCTTGTAGTAACACAAATTATGCAATACGTGCAAATCGTTCTCATTTCCCTTGTTTGTTTTGCAAGATCGTCCTCGAGATATCTCACCACTGTCTGCCGTTTATCCAGTGATTTGCAGCTGTGATTGGCTCCACCACTTCCTTTGTTCAGTGCATTACTATACATCAACAGCACACTCAAAAATATACTAATATACTTTTTTTTTGGTATACTAAATATTCTCATCTAAACCTGCAAATGTGTATGAAGCATTTAATTGAGACACTGCATACGTCAAGCAGTTGCCTTGCTGTCTGTGTTAGAGCATGTAGTAACTGAGAAGAAGACATGAGAGCTAATTACCTCAGATAAATGGCATTTCACTTGATGGATCATTACTTCTAAAACTATACAAATTAAACAATTCAGGTGCCAGCAGCAGTCATATCAGTCAGTACTTAGAGGGCAGAGCAGAAAAGGCACTTACCTTGTGGCAAAGCGGCCGTCATAATCCTCAATAGCAGGCTGAAAACATAAAAGTAATATTTCTTACTTTGTGTGCTTGCATACCTAGGATTGAAGTACCTGCTGTACTTGCATACAAACACTAGGTGGCAGCAGGAACTGAGCACAAGCCCCCTTTTCTGTTACTGCAGGATTACTCATATCCAATTATGCAACCCAAGACTAAACCAGATGGGGGCCACAAATTAACTGAGCAAGAGTAACAAGTGTTTGCGTGCTGTTCACGGATACTACACATGTTAAGTTGTACCTGTGTGCCAAAGCCTGCCATGCTGTAGGGGCGTGGGCGGGTCTGTGCTAGGCTCTGCGCCAGCAGCCGGGCGGTCAGGCCGTAGTCAGGTGTAGGCAGTGATCCATCATTCTCCAACAGGTTCCCTGTGCTGCTACTTTTCCCATGATGCAGGCTGAGAGGGGAGGAAAACAAAAGGCCTCAGACTTGGGCTTATTCGAGCTCATTAAATTAACACACAGTCTATGATAAAATGCTGCATACTTCACTTTGAGCTTCTCACTGTCACTCTCAGGCAGCACACGTGTGTAGGAGAAGGGGAACCAGCCACGCCTGAGAAAAGCAAAGACCTTGTTAAAGACTACATTCACTGTACCTACTTGTGACACAGATATTTATCCAATCTCACAGTGTTGGTTCAGGCAAAATAGAATAAATGAATACATTACTTACATCTTATTCTTCTCATTCTCCCCATAGTGCCAGCCGTCGCGTGCTTCAGGCACTAGCAGGGTGATGACATCTCCCTCGGAGAAGCTAAGCAGGGTGCTGTTGTCACCCGCAGCGTGGGAGAAGATGGCCTGCACACGGGCGCGCCCGTTCTTTTCCAGTCCTGCTGCCATGGAACTGGACCTGGGCAGGGTCCGTGTCTCTCCTGAGGAGGTTTCAGACAGAGACAATGATCGGTGATGTAAAATGTATGAAATGTCTGTTTAACTGGAGTATGCAGTGCTAAGGTAACATTCATGTCTCTTTAGGAATAGTCAGCAACCAGACAGATGTTCTAAATTTAGCTTTTTCTTGAATGCACTTTTGAACAGTATTCGTAAACATCCATATATCACTGCCAGAGTAACTGATACTGTGGCATAATCTCCAGAAAAAAAGGGACCATAGATGAGATGATTGGACTATCTCATGCCAAGATTTTTCATAAATTCTGCTTCTTAGTATGCTAAGTGTGTTGCTGTCTCTTGTCCTTTGTGACACTGAAGAGCAGTGGTTCAAAATCTGCCCAACCTAATGGCCAACACTGTAACTTAGCAGAAACATTAGTGATAAACCTTACTGTGATTGCAACTATTCATGTGATGTTAAAAAGCTGCTTAACACTGCATACTTAGAGACAGAAATATGTTTGAGGCTCAGTCAAATATTCTGCTTGTGATGTTCTTGCTGCAATGCTACTGTTGCTCATTAAATTCTAGCGGTGTTTGGATATCTTACCCACTGGGTTCTTATTCTTAGCGGGGGCAGGCCTGCGGACAGGGAGGGTGTTGGAGTAGACATCGCTGACCTGTCTCTGGGGCTGAGCCTGGGACTGACCCTGCGCCTGGGTTTGAGGGGATGAAGGCCTGACTTGGGACACGGACATGGTTCCTCCATCCGTCCAATATTCCTCCCCATGGACTCCTGTTGTCCCGTTGACCATGGACATACCATCAGGGCCCATCAGCCTCTGGAATAAAGTAAAATAGTGAAAATAACTATAGACGCCATTATTTCATGAAATATTTAGATTAGGCTCAAGTGATGATATGTTATGATTAACATTTGCTGCACTCATATTGATTCATCTTGAGAAAAAAAGATTAATTATAACTTTGGAGTCTCTGAGCTTTCATCTCAGTCTAGTCTGTCAGCTGCTCTCCAGCATGAAATGTGGACTCTAAACAGCTCATTATCTTGAGTGCCATCTTGAAAGTGAGACTAGATGTTTGAGATGTTTGCCTGACATGCCTCTTTATGGCGGGCCAAAAGGTGGACAAGCTGACATTAATATAGAACCAGTAGCTCCTTCACCGTGGTGAAAGGAAATTCTAATTCCAGTTAAGTAATTTATAAAAACAAGAAATAACAAGTAAAACTGACCGCTGGGTGTCCTAGACCACTGCCCATGAAGACAGCCAGCTCTGGAGGCACAGGAAGAGGCTGGGCCCCAGGGATAGGGTCTGAGATGACCAGATTGGATTTGGAGGTATGCAGGGGGCTTGTACCCCCGAGGGCGGCAGAGCCCATCTGCTGGGCCAGGAGCATGGCCCTCTCTGGCAGCTTGTTGGGGTCTGAGCAAGCCTGTTGCCACACTGGAATCTTCTGGGTCAGAAGGTCTTTACCCTGGAGAAGAGATAGAAAGATTGTAGGGGCAGTGTGACCAGACAATAAAAGCATTGTCTTTTATTAAAACCTTCAATTTCCTCCCTATTCTCTAAAAAACATTCAGTTCTCAAAGGTTTTTCTTCACTATGTATCCTTGACCACTGCCCTTTGCACAGCTATGATAATGTACTGCGTGGGTGAGGATGTGGGACAGACTAACATGTAACCAAGCTGCCCACTTCTCACAGCCTGCGGACACGGCTGTTCTTTATACAACCATAGAATTTGGTTTAACATACAGACATAAATGTATTTGTGTATGGATGTACAGTACACATGCATGCACACACATACACACAAACAAAACACAGACAGTTTTGTCTCTTTGTATGTGTTAATTTGCAGCTCTCACCATCTCTTTCCCTTATAGAGACACACACACACACACAGCTTTTGCACACAGACAAACACACTCTAGGAACCCTCTGGGAGAGGGTTCTTCAGTTTGCTGAAGGTGAACTCTTCCCACGCACACCCCCATCCTGATTAATGACTAGACTCCATGTTGAAAAAGAAGCGACACACACACACACACACACACACACACACACACACGCACACGCACGCACACTGTCCTCCTCCAGCCACATCTTCAGGCTGGCAGTTCACACCCACCACTAATCCCAGGAGACTGATGTACTCCATTACCCAAGAATATCAAATTCTTGCATGCATTTGTGGCACAAACACACACAGACGTACACACAAAAACAAAACAAAAAATGACTAAAGCCTGGCTGATACTGCTCCATTACCTTTGATGGTATGATATAGCAGGAATGTGTTTGGATTCAAACGTGCCTTGCTTTAAATGTCAACAGCAATGTGAAAAAAATACATGCAGCGTTTATAAAATTCTCAAGTGACAGTAAACAATATGGATGATAAACGGTTTGCAGTGCCTGTCTCGTTCATTGCACGAAGATCTGATTTCAATCCATCTTTCTCTACATCGTTCTGGATGCGTTTTTCTATAAAAGCCAGTTATAAAGCAAACAAGAGAGGCAGTTCTCTGCAGAAAAAGGTGGACAGACGCTCGACTGTGCAATGATGGATTACGGCTTCAGATATAGCTGTCAGCTGGGCATTGTCTACAGTCTTAATGAATTTTTAAAATGAAGAGGCCCCTATGAGCGGTCAAAGCTAATGCGACTTTGAATTATATATCTCCTAGTATGCACTTTTTGCTGAACAATGCTCTACAGCGGGCATGTTTCAAATAAAATAGCGATGACAAATGGGGAGTATTTGGCTAGTCAACACTGTAGCACAAAGGGAGTAAGTTAACTTTCATAAATTGACCGAACAAGCTCTGTTCTACACATTTCCCTTTTTGAACATGGACAGAAAATGTGTTTCTGATTAGCTGAAAGATCAAAAGAACTCAAATTAGGCTAAACTCCACTAATTACTGAGGTGACACTGCAAAGTATTTGATGACTGAACAAATTATTCAAGGAAACACCAATCTGGATCATATCCGTGCATAGCCTTTTTCTGCATAGCCAATTTTCTCAATCAGCTTGTTGCTATGAGCGATGCACTGTATTTTTCCTGTCCTTTCCTTTCTCACTGATTTTAAGTGGGGGGCTCAATTGGAAAAAAAAAAAACATGATTTCTGTGCATCATTTAGAGTTTAACAACATTTATATGATGACAGTTGTGGGCGTCTTTTGCATTTTGTGTTGCCATTACGGTCAATCAAAATCTAATCAAATCACACCCACACAATAATTAGTTTCTGTGTAAACTATTACTATTATTATTACTTATTTATATATTTTTTTTACAAATTTTTTACTTACTTATTATTAATACTACTATTATTATTTACTGAACATTCATTTTGTTTTCTAGTCTTGCTTTTTTAGTCATGAATATATAAAAATTACTTAAGATTTTGAAGATTTTAAAGTAGCAGTCTTGACTTAAATATCTTCTTCTTCTTTAACGTTTTCTTGAGAATGTTAACCATGACTTCCTGCAATACAGTTCAGCTGTAAACACCAATTATGTCCTTCTAATTCTATGGCGTTCACGTCTCATGTCAGTTGACAGTCATGAAATGACATTTGGACTTACCTTGCCATGGTAGGCGCTGCTGTTCTTGGCCACGGCACATTGGCGATCCACCAAGAAGCAATACCTGCGGCGCTCCTCAGACAGGGCTGTCTTGTATCCCTCAGCGATGAAGGTGTCCAGCTCAGTCTGCTTACTGCTGATGGTCTCCACAAACTGATTTAGAATACACAATGACAAGAAGACATGGGTATCATTTATAACTGTGACACTTGTACAAAATATCTGTTCATTAAAAACTTTTTTTGTTGTTTTATATGCCTAATTATTGTTGCAGGTTTTACAGGTGAGACAGTGAGACCTAAGTTTTAGTTGTTTGCGGAATGCAGATAACTGAGATTAGTCTTAGCCACATTTAGTAAGTAAGACTGATAGACAAAAGGACAAGGACATGCAAAGTGTCAAAGCAGCTAGCTAGCTAACATTAAAGTATTTTCTTTTAAAAAATACCCTGCTTTACACTCAAACAATTACAGACACTCACACTTAGAGGCTGCTCAGTACACCACAGTCTCCCACTGCCAATCACAGCACAGCTCCTCTGAAGCAATTAGGGGTTAAGTGCACCTTGGCGGTAATAGTTGGGAAAGGAAAGAGCCTCACTCAGTAACTTTCTCTGGTCAGATTTTCCCTGCGGAGTGCTACCAAGGCAAGGCAATTATGACTGAAGATCCTGCAGCGTGGAGGACTAATCCATTTTATGTGTCGGACAATAACAAATAACAAGTGTGTTAATGTAAGTATAAGACTGAGTAACAGCGATGGAAAAGGGGTGGGGGGAATCCAGTGCTGTCAGTTTGCCTTTGCATGAACACTCTAAAAATGGGAAATGTCAGAGGGAAATGTCTCACCGAGTTCACTGAAAACACATGCAGACACACACAACATGATCAGTAACAGCGGTGAGACGCTACAGGGAGTCTTAGAGGAAGTGGCATTTAAAGCATTTTTGTGAGTGTGTGTGTGTCATGTGCCGTATCTTACAAACAACAGAGTGTGCATGGTGGCTGAAAGTTTTAGATACTGTACTCTCAAAGTAGGTCAATGATGTCCAGTTCCAAGGCTTTAATACTGTAACATCTGCTGTTAAATAATGACCTAGAAGAGAGTGTTATATTTACATGCAATGATTTGACCTAGACTGAAATATTCTCTGGGGTTTTGGATTTTTGAAGTTTGTTATATGGGGTATGTCTCTCAAATATAACTGGAATCAAACATGTTTCTTTTGATATATGAATAAATCTGGCTTGTCATGGGCAATCAGCAAATGCATTTTATTCTGAATATTACCAATGATAGAAATGTCAAACTTGTTTGTTGACACATGAGTAAATGACATGACAATACTCTTCCATATCAGGACATGATAAAGACAAGCACTCAAGCTTGTGGACGATTCTGTTAGTTTTGTCATTTCAGCCGCAGGAGAGAAAAAAATAATCAGATTTCCTGTCATTGTTGTTGCTGCAGCGGTGTGATTAATATTGTCTCGAGATGAGCATTCTCACAGCGTTAGAAACATTTTAGAAAGTTTCACTTGAAATTCCACAAAAACTCATGAAAAGATTAATGAAGTTTGTTAAGTTGGAGTTCCTCCCTACAGCCAAATGCAAGTTCCTGTGGTGCCACCACACGGTGCAGATGTATTTCATTTAGTAACCACCAGAGCACACTATTCCCCACTGCCAACAACCACAAGGCAAGTTCATTGGAATTCAAAGTGTGGAGGAATACTTCAGGTGGCTAAATGATACTGAACACAAACATTTTGGGGAATGGCATTTAGCATTAGTATTGGAAGAAATCCACAAACACCATTACACAAATCCACAGAGCCAAATTAAGCAAGAGCCTGACCTTATTCTGTTCTATCTGTGCTTCTTAAGCGTAAACTAAGTGCTCTGAAACTGGTTCAGTTGTTAGCTTTAGCTCTTGACAGGCACACCATTCAGTTAAAAGGACTGAGCACGGCCTCGACAAGGTGAGGAGCCTTCTCCTCTTGTCAAATCTGCATGGACCAATTCTCTGAGCCTTCAAAGGTCACCAAAGTAACCCAAGACAATGAGTGCAGTGGGAAAAGCCCGAGCAGACACCAGCCACTATTATATTTGAGCGACTTCAGGTTACATCATAGCTGGAATGACTTGTTTTGCAAAGGCTATGAATAAAAATGAAACTTGCTGCATGTCGATGCAGTTCTCTGCAGACTTCAACTGATCTGTGTGTCCCCTTGCACTGACATATTCAGGACAAAATCCTAACACACCAGCAAACAAAAGGGCATGTGACATTACGCACTTGAACATTAATACAGTTTCCAGAGATAGGAAAGGAGAGATTCACACCCTTCCAAATGTGAAGCATATTCACAGCACACAGAAGTGTTTATACTCCTTTTTATTCCTGCATGGACTCAAAACATTTGTTTTCCTGCACAGTTAAGAGCTGCTTAGGTTTGCTCTTCTGTTCCGTCATCATCAGCACTCTTAGGAATCAAAATAACTGTATTGTAATGCTTCGGGGCACAACAGACAGCACCAACACCTACAGTACCTGCCTAAAAATCTGCCATGTGTGTTTATCTATCACACTTGCACTCCCATTTTTCTGCATATGTATGTATGTATCCACAATTCCAGTTTGGAATCACTTTCCAATTTGATGGCAGCACACTGAAGAAAACCAGAGCTATCAAACATCTTGAGATATTAATTCTGAATGATGAACTCCATCTCTCCCCTCCTCTGGCTGGTCTCTTATTAACAGCCAGTGCAAAGGAGTTTATCTAGATGAAACCCCCTTTCTATGGTACCTTGGTCCACTCCACTGAACTACATAATGAGCTGATTATCATTTTGGCAGGGGCTTTACCCATTGATGAGATGGCACAGTAAAAGTGTCTGAGGACGGGAGAGGACAGACAAAAGAGAGCTACAGAAGTGGGAGAGACAACAGTGAAGAGAGAGAAAGAGCAATGGAGACGGCGATCAATGAAATGCGGCCGCCATCTGTGTCCGCTGCCAGACTGTGCTCAGACATACTTTACTTTTTAATGAAAAGAGAGGAGATAAAAAGGAAAACTTCTCATCTGCTAAAATAACACAGATGTGGTGGAGGAGGACGAGGGGGAGGAGATGTTGAACTCGCCTTAGCAACTTGTACATTTACTTTCTCAACTGCCTCTTGTTAGCTGAAAAAGAAAATCATCTTTATCTGCACAAAATAAACTAAACACTCTCAAACAACGACACATCTGTAGCCGGTCACTATCTAATCCAATCAAGGTGGATGCTTGTCGTTGTCAAGTGCAGGTCTTGAGGGAGTGCAGGGCTCTCTCCCTCTCTGTGTGTCGTCCTCCCCGGGGGACTCTGGCACAAACGAGTTGACTTTTCTCTCACACACCCACAGCCGTGATATGATCAGTAAAAGTGAGCAGGCTGAAAATGAGAAAGGGAGATTGATTTTCCTTCTCCCTGCTAACCGACTGTACGTTATGACTCCGGAGCTTGATGAGTTCGCTCCTCTGCACAGATGGGCCCAATTGATCAGTCATACAGACTCAGTAAAGAGTGTTGGGTAATGCCGCTATTCTCTCTAATATGCAACGAGTTTAAATTGTCAGGCCTTTGTGCTGTGCTTGTGGTTTGGCCTAAGTCCATCTGTCGCCACATCAACTTTGATCCATAGCAGGATACTGTCTCAATCAGTATAAACTACTGCAAATGAAATATGGCATCATGGTATTTCGGGGACAAATCCTAAAGTTTTCTTTGAACTCCTGACCTTTTGTCTGCTGTCACCATCCAGCCCAACATTAAATTAGGACAAATAAAATAACACAATCTAGAATATGAATCTTTCCTTTTGTGGACCGTTCTTCTTGAAGCACCAAGACATTTTGTATTAGCTAAGCACATTTGTACTCCTCTGGGTTTCCCACTAAAAACAAAGTTAAATTAGCATAACTAAGTCATAACATGCAAGTAAGCCCAACATTTTTGTATTTGGGGTGTAATGAACTCTATGGGCCCTTATTATAGATTTTGATTCATTATTTCTTCATATTTTGGGGCAAAACTAAAAAATATTTCAGCATCCCTGATTCTATTCAACAAATTATGTTTCACGTCATACTACAGACACATCAGAAGCCTAATGATCCAACACATGACACAGTCAGACAAGAACATGTAACAACTTGCCATTCTTGACTAAGATTTACTTACTTGCACTCCTACAACCCTCCTATCATGAGCCCTGCTCAATGCAAAACTTGCCTGCTGCACACACTGCTAACTTTGACGCCTTATGATGACACTTCATACAACATCTCCTCATGGCATCCTTGACACAGTGGAACAAACTCAATCTGACACAGCAGTCAGATCAATCCAACACTGCCATACCATCCCAGACAAGAAAGGGCAAATGTGTTTAAGTGTGTGCGTGTGTGGACGTGCGCAGCTGTATAAACTCAGATCTCTGGTCAGAGAAGGCGCTTCCTTCTACAGTCTTGATAGAAAAGAGGTAGAAAAGTTTACATAACCAGTGAACTCTAAGTGTTTGTAGAATCATGTTTCTGGTCCAGCTATCCATCCGATTCCGTCATGGCCGGTCTCACTTCACAGCAAGACCAACAGGAGCTCAGCAATTACCCTGCAAGCCTCGACCTGTTAGGTTGAGATTTTTGTTTCCATCCCTCCAGGCGGTCTGACTTCCAGCTTCCAGTGAAATCTTAGTAAAGGAACAGCAGTCACAGTGTCGCCATTTTCTGCTGCATCATTTTCTCTCTATTTGACAGCTATGCTGGCTACAGGACTAAACCAATAAATAACTTGTAAACACCACCACAGTGAAGGCCTCCGATATGGGGTTTAATACAGAGATTGTGCGTCTTTGCAGGCGTGCACGTGTGTTTATGTAGGAAAGAAGACTGTCACGACTTCGCCCGTCAACTAGGTGGTCGAGTGACGTGAAACTAAATGCGTAAGATAACTAATTAATTCATGCCTAACACTGAAGGTTCATTTCAACAAGTCATTTCACCTCAGCTGCTCTGTCGGAGTTTTCTTTGCTCTGGAAAAAAAACACATGAATGATGACGCCTAAAGCAAACTCTTGTCTGTTCCCTCAGTGAATCACATGACTGCTTCTGTTTGACATATACTCATTTTGACAAGTTTGTTTAAATGCCCCTGTTGATGTAAATGATCTGTTGCAAAAGGATATGAATATGTGAGCATTTTATCCATGCTGTATGTAGCAGTTACACTAGCATGCCCTCCGTGTGCCATGTCACCTGACCACCTTTACCAAAATATCATGAAATAATAGTAAAAATGGCAGAATCTGAGGTAGCTTAGATAATTTGCCGTCTTATATACTCTTTGGATAATTGAGTCAGCTATTTTGTGGCGTAGCTTTAGTCATTCTGTTAAAAACCTGATCAAAGCCATGTGCCGAAACACATTGGCTCAAGTAAATGCATACTCTCTTCCAGTACATCAATTAGTGCTGCTGACTTATTTTCTGTTTCATGTGTCTATCTATGCGCCTGCTGTATGTGTGTAGATGTACGATTGGCAAGGGCACACAATTCATAATCAAACCTCCACTATTTGCCTTCCCACTCAGGGCACCTCGTCGCCACTGCCTCCACCCCCATCCTTGCTGTTTGGTGTTTTACTTTATGAAGAATAAAGTCATTACTTTGCACCAAGACTCATGAAGCTCACCCACATGCACGTAAAGTCTGCTAAAACTAACTACAACAGTGCTATGAACCGGCTAAAGAGTGTCATTTTCAGGTATTTTGTCCCTTTTCTTGTTTTACAGTGGCCCATCACAATATAAGATTACGGTCATATGAGCTGTTTTCATTCTAAGAACTAATGGAGTATGAGTCTTTGTGCAAAAATCCAGCAAGTGGCTCACCTGCATCTCCTTCTCTCCGTACTTGGAGGGGTTCTTGCTGCCCTGGCTCTTCCTGCGCAGCTTCTTCAGTTCAGCCTGGCACTTCTCCAGACTCTCCCCTTTGCTCTTGTGTTCCATCTGGTATTTCTTCAGGGCAGCCTATGTGGGACAACAGGCAAAGCACAAACACTAAATTAGGACCAAAAATTAAAAAGCCTAGGTGAAAGAAAGCGGGGTGTAGATGAGTAAATACATTACATTACTGCCAACACATTTCTGAAAGTATGAAAATAATCTTGCAGATCCTTGAAAGTTGCTGTAGATACGCAATCATCACAAAATTTCACTTTTTGTTGAAGTTCTTTGTGGCACTGCAGATGCACGCCTTTGTTTTGAAACCTCCTTGGTGTGTTCACAAAGGCTTTAACATCTGAAAGCAATCTTTTCAATTAAAGAAATAAGACAATTCATATGTTTCTTTCCGACGTTTGCTTATTATTTATCTTCCTGGTTTGATTTTGAAACAACACAGCTCATGACTGTGTCTCTTTAAAAATCCACAGTAATTAATTACCCATCTCAAGCAGATTTCATGTGAATTTTCTCTGCGTAGTAAAAAATAATACAAATTTAAGCTTGCAAAGCAAATAAATAAATAAATAAAAACTACTGTGTGATTTGTAGAACAAGCAAAGCCACTGGTCTAGTCCTTTTCCAGTCCGTTTATTTATTTAATTCATTTAATTTGCTTATTTAATTATTTATTTATTGAGAATAACAACTTTGTTTCCGGGCTGTACCAGCTCTGTTGCTATAGTAACTGTGTCTAGTGTGACAAAGCTCATGTGGTTTCTCTACGAGGCAAAATTGGCGGAGGAGAGCTCATGCATGAGGGTTCAACACCCACATTTGCATACTGTAAGACACTAAGGATGTAGGTATCCCTCTAGGTATTGTTTGGCTGAAAAAGGAGTCGAAAAGAAGCTGTTTTTGTCACTGGAAGACTAGCAGCATGACACATGCAGTGTTTGGATTTCATAAAAGAGATGGGTGGTATTCGTTCTATAGGTCTGACCTGGACTGGATACTTCTAAACAACTTTATGTGATATTATTCATTCATCCTTTCATTTCCTCTGAAGAGGTGAAGCAATACAACCAATATTGGTGGCTCTGCTATTCAGACAGACAATCTTACTCCCAGAACCGAGCCTATCAAGTGGAAAATCCCCAACATATTGTACAGTGTGGTGATGGTTAGGGAAGATACAATTGCTTTTAGTTTGCAGGGTCAAATTGGGTAAATAAGATAATGTCCCTAACATCCATCTCATTGAGCTGGAATGTTCCTCCTAATTAACAAAGCAAAAGCCTGTTGACTTTTACTGCCAGCACCTCGACCCACAACTCTCAATCATTGGCTACTACTGCAGACAGATAATTAGTGTGATTAAATTTGATTAGAAACAGAGTGGACAGTAGATAAACTCTGGTACACCTGAGAGAATCTGACCATTGTCCTTTCCAGCTTATCTGCCAGGAATGCTCGTCTTCATTGGAAATCTACAGGCTACTTTTATGCCCAAATTCTGACCTGCGTAATGACTGAAGTGGGTTGTAAACCCCCTGTAAGCCATTATGTGAGACGAGAGAAAGAGAGACAGACAGAGGGAGAACAGAAACGATAGAGAGAGATGCACCGCTGGGAACAGCACGCACACACACACACACACACACACACACACACACACACACACACACAGTGCACACCAGTCTTGGAAAACAGCAAGCTTCCCTTTGACTCTTTTTGAACTCAGTCAAAATTTCAGATGATTAATTCACAGAGTCTGAAGCAAAATGACTGCTATTATCACTGCGGCGGATCTGTGGGAAATTCATTAAAAGTAATGGATGTTAAAATCTCAGGGATATGCCAGGATAGAAACGTCTGAAATGGCTGATGCATCTTAGCTAATGTAAATGCATGAAACATTTCCATCTTTATAGTTTATATCAGAACTGGTTTTTATTTGAACTGAACTTGAACATGTTATCTCCCTGTTAGGTCAAGAGGACAGAAGCCTAAATGACTCACAAACAAACCCTTTTTTTCCCCATTTACTTTTAAGAGCAATAGTACATTAAGTGTGTGTGTGTGTGTGTGTGTGTGTGTGCGTGTGAGTGAGCGAGTAAGTGGCTGTGAGCCGAAGCAGCTCGTAACGTGGTCCTTCCAACAATACAATAATGGCAACATTATCCCATCCCCCAAAACAACGCACAGCAGTGCTGCTCTACACTCAGGCTGCAACCCACTCATTCTAAAGATATCACATGTAGACCAGCTCCACAGTGCTTACACACACACACACACACACACACACACACACACACACACACACACACACACACACACACACACACACACTGGAAGGGTTTATAATCATCTACCCTTGACGGGTGAGTAGACATGAAATGTTTTTTTTCAAAGCATCCCTTCTCATAGATACATCCTCTAATTGTCTCAAAGACAGACACTTTGATCCAGATGTTAAAGCAACAACTTCACCTCCATCTCAGTTATCGCTTCAGTCAAATCAGGCCTTCGCAGATCTGATGCAACATAATATAAAGCACTAGAACAAGCTGAAATATGCACTTATGGGACTGGGAGCCAATCGGATACTCACAGTCAGATAACGAGCATCTAGCTCCACCTTCTTCTCCAGCTCAGAGAGCAGCTCGTTGTGGAAGGATTTCAACTGGGGAGGAAGCAGAAAAGCAGTTAAATAGAATGCTAATGATTGTTACTGCAGTGACAAAATCATTAATGGATGCTGAAAGTGGATACAGAGGTCAAAGACTTAGACATTAAGTTGAACATAACAGAGAAATAAGTTATTAAAATGCAAGTGTTGTGCTCATTTACTCAGTTACTGATTAAATGTTTTACTAAGCCTGTGAAGCTTCTCTCAGCTTGCAAATCACTATAATGGTCACAGATTAGGTTATTTGACACTATATTTAGTCACTGAATTGAAAACTGACCTGCCTAAAGTAAAGACTACCTACTCTGCTGACATTTATTTCTATACCAACGGTTAGTATCAACTGTCATTTTTCCTTAATTTAGCTTTAATCGGTTTGGGGTTTTTTATTCCCTTGGGTGATTTTCATAGATCTTTGAAATATATTGTACCTGCAAGAGGTTACTTTATATTCTACATTTGAATGAACAGAATCCCAGCACACTTAAATAGGATAGCTCATAAATAAAAAAATGGATTTGGGGAAAAATAATCATTTGAATTCAGCTCACATTGGCTGAGGGAGGACTGTGATTTTGTTCCTAATTTCTACATTTGTAAGATGAAGTATTACATGCATATTAACAATGTAGGCATAGAGACTGATAAAAAAAATTTTAAAAAATGAACCAATCTCTTTAAGTGCAGCTGGATTGTGGGTGCCTAAGTGAACTTGCTCTAGCTGCAGGGCATCCATTTGATGTGCACCTATGCTCAGGTCTCCGTCTGTACCGAACTCACGCACTAATGAACTTAATATTGAGTGTGTACAACTCGCTACACAAACGCATATTACCCAAAGTGCCATACTGTTCAATTAACTCACACAACTTCCCCAGCCACCTCCTGTGTTAGCAGTTTGGATTTATATGAGCTCAGCATGTCTGTTCATTCAACATGAGTTCATGTTCATTTAATTATCATGTATTCCTTGCACTGCCCACAGGGACAAATATGTGTCACGACAGGACAAATTTGTTTTGGAGCATCATGGAGCAGAGCCACACTGCCAAACCAAAATGTATTACGGCTGCAATAACGTGTTGTCGTGTCTAAACTGTTGTGAAAATATTACATTACAAGACCTTTCACACAGCCAGAGTTTTATAGAGAGTTGCTGTAGTGTAGAGCGAAAAACCCTTTGAGCTCAGAATACCAACCATCTCCTCGAGCTGCACTTGTATCTGTCTGTGGACCTCAGCCATCTGGAACAGCACATCCCCTGCACAGAGAGAAAGAGGGAGACAGGGAGAAAACACATGAAAAACACTCAACAGCACAAGCATCTGTAGAGCAGAAAAGCAGAGAGGAGCAAGGTAGGAAACTAGAGAAAGAAAGGGAAGAAACAGGAAAAGCAAGAGAAAGAGACTGAGAGACCCCAGCGTGCAAAGCTCATGCAGTGACACAAGACATAAACATACGGGACAAGTGACTTCTAACTGGGACAACGAAAGGACATGATCAGAGTTTGTTCTTTGATACAAAAAAAAAACCAAAAAAACACAGAAAATAAAAAATAACAAGTGATGTACGTAAAATGAAGGTGACAAAATGCTCAAAATTAAATTCTGGTTCTTCAAGCGTATAGGTACTGATGTCTTGTGGAGATCAGACATATTGCTTTTCTTTCTTTGATTAATTTTTATCATCAGGCAATGTCATTTATAGAACAACAACAACAACAAAAAAAGACCTCAAAGAAAGGTTAAAGTCTCCACACAAAAAGGAAAAACAAAACAAAAAGGGGAAGAAAAATAAGGAGGGACATGCAGCTAGTGAGAATGTTTCATTTTCATATACCTACAGGCTGCCTCTTCTGAATATGCAGTGCATTGTCAAAAAAAGGAACACAAAGAGCTACATTGAGCGAAGGACACATATACATAGAGAGACCTGGTGAAAAGACAGTGTGAGATCTGCATGTACAGAAAAATGAGACACACATACAGTTCCCTGAAGGTCCAAAGCCCCTTAGCTATGGCTCCAACATATTTCATACGGTTTATTTACTTGATGAAAAATCAGCTAGTACTAATAATGGATTTATGTTGACTGACATCAGTTATTCAGGAAACTTCCATTCAATTTAAATAAGTGTATATTGAACTGCATATAGTATTTGTGAGCACTTCAGCGAGTAGAGGAGCTCAATAAGTGTCCACTGATGAAAATGTCAATACCGTTGTGACAGGTCATATTTTAGTATAATTTAAGAACACTGAAATAGCATTTAAATAATAATTTAATAGCATCTATTCAATTTTGGCAAATAACAAGAAGTGGACCACTGTCGGTGACCTTTTTGTAAGTAAAATCACAACTCATGCTGAAGTGGTTACGCAAACTTTAGTCTCCACCAAAGGGCTTTGGAGTGGTCTTCGATTCAACAGACAACACATACAATGCAAAGTGCTCCAGACAGACGACACTGAAGTGACCGTAAGTTGGCTTTAACAGCTCCGCAAATATAAATACAGTAAAATAAACATGTGACATTTTGGTAGTGAAGTCTGCAGAATTTATAAGCACTACCTAAACCTTTAATACATTCTTATAATGTAGTTTTAAGCAGATATATAATTTCAAAGTGTTTATTAATGTATAATATTTGTCAATTATGACTTGTATATATATTAATACCTATTGTCTATCATTACAACTGTGTTTTACTGTATTGTCATTCATTACCTGATTATACAACAGGCTCCTCTTACTGAACCGTACTGTACTGTACTGGAGTTGGCAAAGACATTAATAGACTCTTATCTGCTTACAACTACACTTATAGGGTCTTATAATGTGTATTATATGCTACTAATAAATGCTAATTCCCCCCTGGGGATAAATAAAGTCTTGATCTAAACAGGCAGATTTACAGTAGAGAGTTGAAGTCAGACAGTAAAAGGTGGAGACGAGCAACATGCTGCACAATCATGGACCTCTATGGTTTGACTTTAAACACAGGATAAATAATGACCTACTAATTAGAAACGATCTTGGTGACCTGTTCAACATCAGAAATCACTGACACTACATTGTACACTCAAGACACCCAGGCCTTTTGCCCAGAATGGAAGCTGGCTACTGATCTTGTGCCTCACGAAAGCAGAGAAGCAGGCCAAAGCAACCTGTCAGTTCCCAGCAGGCCTGCTAAGCAGCTTACAGATACTCATCCCTGATCACGGCCCTTCAAGGCTTAGAAACTCCGGCATTCTGTTGGCGGCTTCAACTAGCTGGATCAATTAACAAATGAGCAGCCATCACTGTACCGCGCACACACACGCACACACAAACATGCATGCACACGAACACTGACTCACACACATCAAGCAAACTGGCAGTAGGACGGGGTGTTTGCACGAAGCCAGAAAGGTAAAGAATGAATGAATCTGCGAGAGATCTCATCTTGTCATCTGCAGTTTCATTACTGCACAATGCTCAGTGCCAAAGCATAAGGAGGAAAAAAAAAATTCACACTTTGGAGATGCAAATAGTTGCCATGGCAACTTCGATATCATATCACACAACAACAGTAACAGAAAATTGGACTGCAACCTTCAGGGGCAGCTAACAGCAGAGAATTCAATCAAAAATCAATAAAGAGGCATAATGTGGAAAATCTGAATGTGTTGTGTAACATTATTGTTTCGTACAGAAAATATTTGGTAGGCATGACACAACCTGTGAGACTTAGTGTAATAGCTGCCAGCCTGACGAGGATATCCGCATACCAGCTAAGAGCGACATGACAGACGGGTTGATATCCACAGTGACAAGCGCATAGAGTGTTGACACAAAGATACACAATCACACACACACACACGCAGTAAATAAACCCTAAAAGACTTGTCATTATTGTATCAAGATTTCCAGCCTTGCTTCAACCCCGCCTGCATCCATGGCTGAGAGAAAACAATGGTTCCTTTGTGGGGAGGTGAGCTCAGGTTGATCTGCACCTGCAGCTCGGCAACAAGCAGCCACATGTCTGCTAGCTTAAACCACTGAGTCAGAGAAGGAAGCCTGGACACAGGACTTAGGTGCACATGAACAGACTGTCCCCCTGAAATATGACATCAGCTCGTGTAGCTGTATTGACTGCTTGTGTAACAGAAGTGATGATACACCCACAGAGGTAGAGAAAAAGAAGAAAAAAAAAACACAGAATAACAGAATGTGGGCTACGGAGCAGAAAAAAATAAAAAAAGTGGAAGTTTGCAGTGTTGAACAGAGAGAACAAGAGAGACAGAGGGAGGGAGGCAGAGAGGAATGGAGGTGGATGGAGAGACACTGAATCACTGGTGAAGGTCAAGCTGGATTCACTACGGGTTGTCATGGAAGCAGGATAATGCTAGGGTCGTTGCCATGGGAGAAGTTGCAAGATGAGGGGCAGCGGCTGCAAAGTGTTGTGTTACAAAACACTGTTCAAAAGATCTCCACCCTTACTATCAACTATCATTACATCAGCATGTATGCTTGCCTGGGGAGGAAAGTAGAGTGAGTCCCACCTGGGGAGTCTGGGTATAGTACTTCTGTGTGTGTGTGTGTGTGTGTGTGTGTGTGTGTGTGTGTGTGTATGCGACTAAACAGTACAGTGATGTTAATAACTGCCTACCCAGCAGGCTAAGTCACGAGGGAAACAAACAAGTGGGCAAGTATAATGGGGCTGCGGTATAATGTGCGAGACGCAGATAATAGCTGAGAGTCTGGGTGGCCGCCGCGTGAGTGTGTACATTTGTGTACACATGTGTGAGTGCACTCCCTGTGAAACCACAACACAGTCAATCTGGAAGTGAGGGCATCTTATGCTTACAGTTCATCCATCCCATGCTGTCACACACACACATTGCACAGTTTTGTGAACTGAATGAAAGCCTCCCACAGGAGAAAACTATTGATAAGTATATGACATGTTGCTAAAAGTGGAAGCGCAGCCATCACAGCTGTTCTAGACTATCCCAATATAAGTTTGTCCAGCAATGGTGTCATGCATTTAGGCCATAATGAAGGCTTAACGGGAGAAATGTAAGACTGTCTAAGATAAGTGGGCCACGGTGCAGTTGCAAAATAATCTAGATGTTTATTCTAAGAAGGTCACAGGTAGGTTGTCATGCATTGTCTGCTGGATAAAACTAAATCCAAACCATCTGGTAACAGTAAGCCAAAATCATGCCCCCCCCCCCCCCCCCCCCCCCTTTTTTTTTAAGCTGCTGCTCCACAAGCCTCAACCACAAACCACATTTTATGACAGCAAAAAACTGAAACATAACTATGTGGTTTCCAGTTCGTATAAAGAGTACTTCTGTCAGTGCTATAGTATATACTTTAACATCTTGCCATTGTAACAAAGATAGCAGTTATTTTAATAAAAGTTTATCTTGAGCTCAACAAAAACATATCCCATGATTCTTAGCCACAGAATGGAGGTCAAAGCCTCTTGGGGGCTGAAGCTTGTGAATGCTGACAAAATGATGAAAAAGTTTATACTTGGCAACACGTCACAATAAATTACATTAAACTCTACGATCTAGTAGGAGTTACCCAAATAGCAAACAGAAAACTAGTTTTTGAGTATTTATGAAAAAATAAAAAAGAGGTGGAGCAGGATCATGTGACAATGTGTCAGCTCCAGGTATTCCTGCATAGAACATATGTCTTAACCTGCTGCATGTTACCCTCTGCAGAGTTGCTGATTGGTCCAGAACATTTGTCAGTGTTTCTGAGCTCATCAAAAGACGTCTTAGTCTAGGGAGGTGAGCACCCCATGATATTATTCTTCATGACAACCAGGACCAGAAGATTTCTGTGATGTCTGTCATGAAATAGAAACTTATCACATCGCCTGATTAAAACAAGATATTATGGCACAGTAAAGGGTTAATAACTTAACAGAAACCTGCACAAGGCTGCAAAATGAATTGTGGCATATGACTTGAACTCTCATAAAGTATGTATGTCCCTTGAGAGAACTTTGATTCATGCAGCACAAAAACCCCCTTTTGATAACTTATCTGCTTTTCTTGTCGCTGAAAGCATAAGTGACAAATTTCAAGCACTTTGATTGATTTGACAAACTTTGGAGAAACAAAGAGGGAGAAAGAAAGTCAAACATTGGCGAGACAAGTTAAAAAGATGGCGGGATTAAGTGCAGGAACAGTTACTCTGACTGTGACATCCATATTATGGTGTGTGTGTGTGTGTGTGTGTGTGTGTGTGTATGTTTGTGACAAGTTGAGTGTGGAATCCTTTAAATCTGAATTAGATCTGGGATATTTTGTCTCTCTGCTCTTTGCGACAAAAGTCTTCTAAGAATCAAATCAAAGAATCAAGTGCAAAGTGAAGGAAGCTCAACATGAAAGAGAAACAGATTTTGCTCTGGGGCAAATTAGACAGACAAAGAGAAAGAGTGACAGCAAGGGAGGCAAGAAGTGGAGTGATCGAGAAAATCCCTAGAGAATGCAGCAATAACAAGCAATATACTTCAATGTAAAAGAAAAGAAACTGTCGTTTAAGACTTAACAGTAGTGCTGTTTTCTCCAAGGCTGTGTGGCAGAGCCTTTTGCACTTGAGTTGAGTGGCAATAAGAAAAAAAGCAGAGTCATGCAGCTACCTGTTGAGGTATGGAGATTCAAGGAGGGGCTGAGTGAATAATCAAACTAAGCTCTTTGACTGTGTGTGTCTGTGTGTGTGTGTGTGTGTGTGTGTGTGTGTGTCTGTGTGTGTGTTATTTGATCCATCCAGTTAGCCAGGAGAAACCAGGGTCAATATGGGTCTTCAACCAGTATTCTCTGAACTCTGAATGTAGTGCATATTCAGGGGAGGGGAAACAATGGTACACTTATCATGTTAACCAATTTCAGAGTGGTAAAAGGATAAAAGTGCGGGATCAAAATAAAGCAATATTTCTGCTGCTACCAACTAGTTCAGGGTGAGTTTCGATTGACTTTCAAATACTTCAGGGACTCTTGCATAATCATGACAGAAAACATCTACAACCCACACACCTACGAAATGCAGATTTGAAAACATCATAATACTATAAGAGCCTAAATGTAGACGTACTGGTTTAACCACACTTTAACATCAGCATGTTACTGATTCTGGTGATTTGCAATGTGAGCCCAACCTGTGCAGAAAGTAAATGCATCAGTTATTCTCACAAGTGTGTACTGGAGTGTAACTGTGTGTGCTTATCTAAAAAGGAAACACAGAGAAAGAGAGAGAGAGAGAGAGAGCTGTCTGTGCAGTTATGTCCACGTCTATCCCAGCTGTATCCAAGCTCACCTTCAGCACATGTCAGTGCCACGAACAAATGAAGGGCAATGTGAATGTGTGTAGATGGAGAGTGTGGGGGCCACTGGCTTCCCATCATGCAGTGCGTGTCTCAGAAATAGAGCAGGAGAAGGCAGGGACCCCTGGGATGGTGGCACAGAGCTAAGAAAAGAGCTCCTCTGCTCTCATTTAAACAGGGACAGGTGCTGGAGGAGGAGAGAGGTAGGCCAGACTAAAGGCAGAGAGACAGAGAGGGGAAACAGAGAGGGAGAAGGCTGCGCGTATACAGTATGTGTACTCTGTGCTCATTCAAATGCAGCATGTCAGAGTTAACACTTCATCCACCACTGCTAACCTCTGCTCTTATCAATAGACTTGTCATTTCGTCTTTTACACAGCATCCATTCACCTGCAGAAATTTAATGCGTATGTCCCTAATCCATTAACCTAAAGAAGACAATTATGCTACATCTGTTTGCATCCTCAGGTAATTACCAGGAGGGCTACGAGGTGTTTTTTTCCTGGGCCTTCTACCCAGCAGCAACCTAAGCAATCCTGTATTTGACTACAGTTTAATATGACCCCGTTTTTTTTCCTCTAATGCATGTAATTTCCCAAAAGACACACCTTTGTGCTGAATCATACATGTGTGTTATTAAAATGTAGCAATTAGCAAGGTTTCAAAAGTCGATAAGAGGGGAGAACATTTGATTTCCTCTGGCTGGGGAGGCTGAACTGTAAGCACTTCACATTTCTGTTCAGGTTTCTTGGAAACAGATTAATCAGCCAAATGGCCCGTGAGGGAATTTATTTTTAATTGTTAACCAGAGGAAAGGATGAAGTAAAAGCCACGGCAAGTATAAAATACAGTACAATATGTCTGTGCTCTATGCGTGCAGGAGAATTAGGCTAGTACTCAGTCTGTAGTCTGACTTTCACACTAATCCTTATAACTTCCAACAGTGAAACACTATCCATGTAGGACAGTATAGTGGAACACGCCCAGCCAAGCACAGAGCAGCTCTCAACCCTACTTTACCTGAGGACACAAGCATAGGCTGACCATACTTGCAAGTTGTAAACAGGCACATTGCCAGAAACCTGTTTCCTTCAGTATCTAGTACATACTATAACCTCTTTACTATTCTGCCTCTGTATTAAATTAAAGTTGGACAAAAAGTATTATAAGCATAAAATTGGGTCTTATAAATTACTTACAGACTTTAAGTCTGTTGGTCTCTGTGCAAAATACTGTTTAAAACACAGACAATGAGGGTAATTATTTTTGAATTCAAAATCCACAGTAAGCAAACAAGCCTTGCCTTGAACTGTCCATCAGACCCATTACATAACGCACCACCCGATCAGTTAACTGAGGTGTTGTTCTTGTCTTTACACAAAATTGAAGAAAAACGTGAGTCGTGCAAAAACAATTTGAGAAGCAATGCCAGGAAGCTTTTTGGATTCAAAACTATAAATGAAAATGAAAAAACACAGACTTAACAATTAACGGCAATACTGTGTTAATTTTACCCAGTGGGGTCTTTTGGTCCGCTGTTATTTTTAGATTACAATTGGGTTACTGGATCAAAACAACACTACTTGAGTGATTTTCTACCCATTGGTACTGGGAAAAATTAACCCAGTATTCAATTCTATATTTACCCGACAATGGGTCAGTTTTTACTACTTTTTAGTGTGTGCACGACCCTTGGCTGATATTGTAAATCATAACTTTCTTACAATAACGACAACATAGTTTAGGATAGTCTGTGTAGGCAGTGTTTGAAATTAAAGGAGCAGTGTGTAGGATTTAGTGGCATCTTGCAACGTAGTTTGCGGATTGCAACCCCCTCCACTCGCCCTCCAGTTCTAAGCATGACGGAGGAACCACAGTGGCCATGAAACGCATGACAAATGCAAAATGCCCTATTTAAAGCAAGTATATAGTTTGTCCCGAGGCATCTGCAGATATAAACAGCTCAGTAAACAAAAACATAACATTTCTTATTTTCAGGTGATTATACACAAATGAAAACACATATTATATTCCATTTATACCATATTCTCTAAATGGAGGCCTCTAAATCTGATACACTAGACCTTTCAAACAAATTATATGAGTTTAAAGTTGTTTTTTTGGGAAAAGTAATCTCTGAAACTGGAAACCTGACTTTTTGTTATACGGCAAGGTTGACTGATTAACTGGAGTTTTGTCAGTTAAAACAAAGATAAAGTGCTCTGCTGTAGGAATGATGACAAATCAAAATACTTGGAATTTGAGTTGAAACCTGTAAATTCTCTATTTGGCTTTGGGTCTGGTTGTAAATAACAAGCCTTTTAGTTCAGAGGAATATAAACACATGAGCAAGCTGGCTGGTTGAGATTGCCGTAAATATATCCGGCACCACGGACTCTGTAGTTCCTGTATTTCCCTAGAAGGCTTGGAAAGCCACAAATGTCACTGAGGTAATAAGTGCTCACTCCTTCTTCATGAAGAGGGATAAAAGAAGAGGAGGATTGCAGAAACAGAGGGAGAGATGGGAAAAAGAGAGAGAGGGAGGGCAGGTGTGTGTGTTAGTATGTGTGTATGCGTGTGTGTGTGTGTGTGCATGCATGTGTGTGTGGGTGGCGAAGTGACAGGCGATGATTAGCCCAACCAGAGGAGGATATGTGGGAGGGAGTGTGTGGGAGTAGTGGGGCTGGCGAGTGAGAGAGAGAGACTCTGTCTCTTTAGGCGGAGATATACACAAGTGGATTAAAGGAGCACTCATACTATATGAACACATAGAAATGACAGGAGATTTATGCATAGAAAATGCACACAACCATCTAAGTATAAAAGGCATGAACACATGCATACACACAACGGTGGATTCCTGTGGGAACATGTGTTCAAAGGACGTAGTGCATGTTGATTTGTTGATAATAAAAACAGCAACAGAGGGCATTATTTCACAAGGTAATTTCAATCCTTGTTTTAAGCATAATGTTTATGCGAGTGTGTGTGTGTGTGTGTGTGTGTGTGTGTGTGTGTGTGAAAGACAGGAGGGAAAAAGGGAGGAGGGAGGAAGAAAGAGATGGAGAGCAGCTGCCGACTCTTAGGTGTGTAGGTGGGACCATTTGCAGCCCGTCTCTCACCGAGCCTCTATGGAATTAACCGGCTTTAAGGGATGCAACAAGAGCTCAAACTCATACACACACACACACATTAAAGCGTGAGCATGCGCAAATACAGGCAGGTCATAGAAAAAAAGGAGATATTTATCTTTCTTAGAACAATCAGCCAATCAACTGTTCAAACAAATAACACAAGTGTGAGAATTAATTACATGATGCCAACCGTTCATGACGTGATTGATTACGAGAGTGAAAAATAACGTATGTGGTGTTTCACGCAGTTACTAAACATGATGCTTTTAAGCAGGATATTGCACTCATGTCCATCTCTATCAGTAACTGAGGGCAGAAATGTCAAATCTGGACAACATAATTACATCTGTATGGAGTTAAAATGGGACAAACAAGCAAGCAACAATTACCACAACTAAGTGTGATGGCATTAGAAAACTGAGAGACCCTAAATAAACCTTCAGCCTTAATATCCCCTTAGAGGGGATATTCTCCATCAATACAGAGATTAGAAGCGAGTAAAAATTGACACACACACAGTTACCGTGGGAAAAATTCCTTATTTACTCTTTTTTTGCATGGCAACATAAATGAGATTTAGGTAAGATGAATCACAAAAGGGAGATTTAAACGCTCTTGAAATAAGTTAGCATCCATATTCTATGTGTTGCCAACTGTAGCACATGGTCGTTATCTATTCAGCTAAACTCTAGTACTCCCTTTTCCTCTGAATCTATTTCCTGTGCTCTTCCTCCAGACAAACAGGAAACTCTGAGCTAACCCCTGCACTGCCCTGGTTTGACAAGAGGTCAGGGCGCTAGCACCGACCTCATGGGTGGGGGACGCCAAAAAGTCGCAAGCAGGTGGCTGGAAACACAACACCGATCCATCCCTTGGGAACACAGTGGCATGGAGGGCAGAGTTGGGTGTAGCTGGTGCATTGTTCCCGGAGACAGACAATGAATAAAAGGGGCTAATATGTTTAGCTACATCACAAGCTTACAGCTGCACAGAGCGATTCAGTCTTTGACTGTTTTTGTCTGTGTTCATCAAGCTGCACCAGATATAAAGAGGGAAGATGACCAGGAGAATGAGTCATTTCCAGCATGAAGTGCCTTACAGATCTTCCTCCAGGCAGTGTTTTTGAAAATGGAGTCAGTTTTCAGTTCCGTCATTCATAGTTGTGAAGTAAGCGGTGAAAATACTATATATGCACAATTTTTACTTGGTGAATATGTGTAACAACAAGGGGTTGAAGTATTCTAGTATTATAGTCGAAGTATTCTAGTATTTTCTCTTAAAATAATATAGAATTCCTTGCTCTTAGAGCCACACTGTGTGCTGCAAGCCATCAGTCGGATCACATATAGGTTGCTCCCTTTTCATGACAAGTTCAGCTGAGGATGTCTGGCTTGGAAAAGCCCAGTACTGTAAGTGAAATTCAGTTCAACACGGAGATACTGCTGTAAACTTTGGAATCAATGGGAAACCTCACAGAAGCTGGAAGATAGACAGATCGAGGGAGAGAGAGTGAGATGGAGAGAGAGAGAGAGTGAGAGGGCCGCTTTCTGAATAAAACATCCTGAGAGAACTTTCATGTCAGTCCCTGTTGGCTGGGCTGGAGGAAACCCAAACTGGATCTCAACTCCACCGCAACAAAGGCCCCGTCAAATCAACAGCTACTTCAACACAGATCAAGCAGTCGAAAGCACAATCAGTGCGAAGGGAATCTCTTCAAACAGGAGCTGATTTCCCATGGGGTAGTGACAACAAATACGGACACACTCAGAGGCACCGATCACCTAGGAAACTACTCACTGAGAGAGGACCAGGTGTTGGTTTGCCAATTGACCACTATGTTTGAAACAGGAACACACACACGGAACTGACATGACACACATCACATAAAGTGAAACATTTCTGACAGGTCGTACACTGATACCCATCAGATTGGCAAACTCCAACCACTCATATAAAAAAAGACTTTTCCAAAATCAATCTTCAGCTCGGATGAAAACATGCTCCCATCATCTATGCTGTTGTAAATAAATGATTATCAGCTCCCACCTCGCTGTGCTGATAGTACTGCATTCATTATTGTTACCCAATTCTATCTCTGATGACATCCCCTCTCACAAAAAAGAGGCCCATGAATTAAAAAAGTTATTTCCTCTAGGACACAATGTAACAAAAAAAAAAGAAGCTTTGGGACCAAAATGATTCAGTAAAAATTCTAATTAAAAAACAAGTCCTGTATCAACCCACACACTTCTCTCCGAATGCTTCTTCTGCACAGGAAGCTGGTGTTTGATGACGTGTGCGAGTACGTAAATGTTTAACTGTTTGTGCTTTCTGAGGGCCAGTGTCACCAAGGCCGAGAAAGAAAAAGAAACAGGGGTCATCAGGTGTATGTTAGTCACTTACCCAAATCTTTGGATCCTTGACTTTCACTCGCCAGTTCACCCATTCTGACTAGAGCATCAAAGTAGCCTTTGGCAGCAAATGTCACATCTAGAGATAAAAAGAAGAACAAAAAGAAAGCAGGAGGGTTATTAAGTTAAAAGTTACAGCCAGTGGTGGAAGACATATTCAGTTCCATTAATTCAGTGAAAAAGTATCAATACTGACAAAACACTCCACAACAAGTAAAAGTCCTGCATTCTACTAAAAGAAGCAGTGTGTATGATTTAATGGCATCTAGCAGTGTAGTTGCAGATTGCAGACCCCTCAACTCACCCTCTCCTTCCGTGAACGAGAAACTGAGGTGGCTGTGAAGTGCTCAAAAAACACGAAAGAGCCAGTGTTTAGTTTGAAAGCTCTCGGCTACTGTAGAAACATGACTCTGTGGAAGAGGACCTGCAGCACCTCTCTTATTTTCACGTGATTATACACTAATGAAAACATGATTATGAATATTATTTCCATTTCTGCCGTATTCTGTAAATACAGCTCCCTAAATCTTACACACTGGACCTTTAAGTATCATCAGCAACTTTAAGTATCAAAAGCAAAAGTACTCTGCTGTAAAATAGTCCCTAGTCAGTATTTTACTATTATATGATTGTCATGGATTAATATTACTGCTGTATTGTATATGTTGCTTTTTATTGCTGTAGATGTTTAAGGTTGAGCTAATTTAGCTAATTTCTATACTGGGGAGTTTAATCCACAGCGTCATATTCTAGAAGAGTATCATGTTTGTAGAGTTGCTGCCCTGTGAAAACCAGTTATCTCTGAAAAGTCAACTTTTCATGAGAAAACCGCCCTGCTTTCAGCTTTGTGATGATGCATTTCCAGATAATCCACGAGGTTTTTAAAGCAGTTTATCTTAAGAAATATGAAAGTTTTCACAACCTATAATGGAACACTTAATCCCTCAGTTTATCAGAAATATTTGAGATATCTGTTCTTCAGCACTGATGTTGCTAGAAAGGAAGGAGATGAAAATCTGTAATCTGAAAAGAAACTAAAGCCATCAGACAAATAGTGGAATAAAAGTGCCTCGAATTTGTACTTGAGCAAATGTAATTATATGTTCCACCAGTGGTTACAGAGCAGTGTGTCTACTCATTTGGAACTATTGGAACTAAACTATTATACAGCTTAGCTTCTTGTAAACAAAGTCGTCAGCAGTCTGGCCAATGACGCTGAAACATTTGCACTCTTTGTACTGTAGCTCTGCTTTTCCTCAGATGCTTTTCAAGTAATGATTCACAGCTTCTCGCCATCAGAAAAATAAGGCAGCACTGATGTTGCTACGTAATTACTCGACATCATCTTGTTGGTATTCTGCGTGCTTGATTGCAAAGAGGAAATTATTTTCTGTCAGATAATCTGCGTTTGATGGTGAAGCACAAAAAGTGTTTTCCGTGATGTTTTGTTTCTGGCTTTGTGCTCTAATGAGAAAGAAAGATCATTCATTATCACCCCATGCATGTGAGCATTAAGTTTAGTATTAAGGGGGATTTTTTGGCCTTAAGTTTAATTTCCCTACACTTCACATTTAATGAAGCCTGAACTCCTCACTTTTTCCAGATAACAACTGGAAACAATTTTTTCCATGTTTTTAGCAGTTTGGCTGTTCCTATATCTGTGATAAGTACCACAGATCTGTTTAAAGTTGTACTGTATATTGTCCTGAGTCAATTTCTGGAGGCATTCCTGAGCTCTTTCTGATCTGTGACCAAACGGACCACTAAAATTCAATATTTGCCAGCCAAGAAAATAACAATGTCATGCTGTTAACCACATGCTGTTAACCATTACTGGCCGTTTCCTTCTTCCACTCCATTTCATCTTTTTTGTCAATATGTCTGAACACTAGACAGCAGGGTGACACAGCGACTTGGGGGGGGTACTGTTGATTACTTGATGAATTATAGTTCATACACCTGTATAGACATGGCTTCAACCTGCTGGGGTGCAACACTGGTGTGCTGTATTGTGGCTGACACTGCAGTGTGACTTCTCAGGTGAGGGGGAAGCGGAATGAAAAAACGGTTTTCCCTCTGGCATGCAACTCTGCATGCCTTTATAATCTAATGCGGTTACCTAACTGCTGAAATGTTTTTTCACTAACATACGAGAGAGTTCAAGGGGTACTAAACACACAGATGTTCTGCGTCTTGTACACACAAAATGCTTGACCTCTGCTATAGATCTTGAGTGTACACAAAAACAATTACAGAGGTTAATCCTAATCAGCAGCCATATCTCCTCTCCTGTCCCGCTGTCTAAATAAAGATCATGAGTGCTCCCAGTTGCCCAGATCAATATCCACCTCAATCCCTATTTTTCCAGCTGCTGCTATGCTGGCCAACAAAGGTCACACAGGGCAGAGTCAGCTTCCAGTGATTTCTGCCCGCCTGCCTGCCACACAACTTGCCCATCAACCCATCTCCGTTGAATAATGGCTGCTGCTTTTGGAGGTGAATTCAACAGTGGTCCAGGTGACAGATGGGCCCTGTGCCTGCAGACAGCTGCCAGGTGAGAGACACATTTACAACAATAGCCTGGCAGGGGCAGGCTAATTCCAGCAGACAGATGTAGCTCTGCGATAGAGGAAGTTTCCCAGGCTGGAAGCCTCACAGCTCTGCTCCGAGCATGAGGGACATATGCTAATGCTAATCCCAATTACAGCTGAGTCAAAGGCAGAAGATGGCATGTGTTTCCTCCTTCCTCTCTTGCTGGGGGAACACCTGAGAACCGAGAGCAAAGACCCCTCCAGAGCATCATGGCTGATTTCTCTTCATTATGCCAAACAGACCTCCTGCCTGCTTTGATGTGTGCGTGAGCGTGGATGTATCTCTGCATGTGAGTTTGCACGTGTGGAAGGGGGCTGTGCGAGCAGGGCGGTGGAAGCAACGGCAGATTTTCAAAACGATCTCCAAGCAACAGACACTTTTGTCTTGCCGATACTGCAGCTGTAGCATTTGTGTGTGCAGCTGAAGGGTGGCTGAGTAGATAAGCTGGATCTTCTGTGAATACGTTACTTCTGTCTAATGAAATATGTGGTGAGGGGCTCACAGAGACAGACGGAGAGGATTACCGGATCTCTGATTGCAAGGCAGGCAGACAATCGGTAGGGGAGGGGCTCATCTCAGAGCTACCGATCCATCACTCATCCTTCACTCTGGAGAAGAGGAGGAAGAACCACACAGCTCTTAATCAGGACGACGATCATTTCCTACACCTACATCGCCCTCATCATGCTGTCAGGGGACTTGTATAACAAGTTCCAGGCAGTCGGAGCCACTCAGTTGTATGCATCTGTTGCTTTTACACCTACCAAAACGCTGTGAGATTTAGCGACTGACTGCTGTGTCGGAAAACCTGGAACATGCCCAGACCCAGATCTAGCAGGCCTACCCGTGAAGCCCTTTTGGCATTTCTGGTGTTGAATAATTTCAGTGATTGCACCATATGGGTGGATGTGTGTCCTCCCATCCCCTGCACATCAGAGCCTCTTAGTCCCTTGGGTCGAGCCAATCCTGCAAAGTGGGTCTTTAATGGCTCAATGAGTCCCTACCAGTCTGTCTCCTACCTACACCAAAGCGAGGATTAGGTATTGTGTGTGTGTTAGAGGAAAGAAGCATAGGCGTGGGGGGCGGGGGGAAGCCCCACTAATTTCTGGATTAGCTCGATTGGGGAGGGTTCTGCCTTGTATTATGGTTGAGGGGCGTTTTGAGGGACAGTTTTAGGACGTTTTTAGCAAGTCAGAGAGTAATTCAAAAAGTGTTTATGGTGCAACAAACACATATCCGCACGTTTTGCTGTGTGAATTTGACTGCTGACAGTGAGCTATCCTCACCTCTGCATCAGATTAGAGGCCTTTTGTGTTTCTATGAATACACATCCCCTACAGTATACAAGCCCTGCCAGAGGCTGAGCACCACATGATAAGGCCTGCTGATTTGGCAAGTGGATAAATATCGTCCCTTTTTTTAGTAAGACAAAAAAGAAAGATAGGTAGATAGATATATACATGGTGAGAGACAGAGAGAGTGCTGGCTTGGCCATGTGCCTAAACCTGCAGTGAAAAAAAAGCACAGAGAAAATAAATGAGAAAAAAAAAAAAACGACTTACTGGCAAGGGCCTTTTCATAGTTCTTCCCCATGGCAACAAAGTTCCGTAAGCAAGGATTGAACTGCTCCATGATGGTCTGAAAGAGAAAACAAGAGATAGATGGGAGGTAGCAGTTTCACTTATCAACAGAGCGGGGTCAAGGGCAGAGAAAAAAAGACTTCCACCTTGCTCTATTCATTCTCTCTCAAACCTCACATACACAAACCTCTCCTTCAACTGCAGATAGCAGCCTCTCGCAGAGTAAACAGCCATCGATGGAATCTTTGGACACACTTTGCGGTTGTCTCGGATATTAATGAGGGCAGGAATGGGTTCCTCCACCCACGTCCTGCCCTCTTACAGTGAGAAATAGCCCAGGTGGGATAAGGCGGGAGAGGCTGGGGTTGATGATGTTGGCGTGTGAGAGTAGTGGGAGAGGTATTCGTGGACTAAAAACGAAGTGGCTGTGAAATTTGCATTGACAGGGATGCATAGAGTTACCCTAGAGCATTAGATGAAGGCTAATTATGGCTGCTAGAGAACCGAGCATTGTAGATTCTATAGATGGACATGATATATAATGTTGCTGGGCATAAGTCATTAGCATCTAGATTTAAAATTACTGCTATAACATCACATTTTCATTATAAACCAAGCAGGTTTTTTGTCATTGCAGCAGTAATATGCTGCATTACTGTGGAGATACAGTATCATTCTACACCGCAGGCAGAGTCGGTATAAACGCAGAGAATGCATGATGCCTGACATCTCTACCACCACTATCATTTCCTTTCCTTCCCCCTCCTATGCTCCTCCAGGGCTTCCTCCAATTAGCTGGTCCCCAGTCAGCTAGTCAGGAACAGCTAGGGGACACAGAGACAACCACAACACTGCTGCAGCAGCAGTCCCAAACAAAAACCATCAATACTGCAGGAGAATACTTAATAATCTACTTCTAGCCCGGATCCACACTGTGGCAGAATGTAATATGGCAAGGTGCCACCACTGTCAACCTGAAACAACCCCGGCAACTCCTCCTGAAAATCATATGCCTCTCATCTTCAATCATACTTCAGCATTTCTTTGCTTTTGCCTTAATTTTTCTGTTTGTCTTTTGTTTTTAATGTGAGCCAAGATTTGGATAGGGCGGTAAATGTGTGCACATTTGCTATGATGTGTATCCTGTCATGAGTTCAAAGTTCAAGTGGCTTGAGTGCAGCATAACCCACCTACAGTAGAAATTGAGATGAGTCAGACATAAACTACTGATACTTACATTACCAACAGTAACTATTTTACTACGCCTCTACATGAGTGTGCTTGCATCTAATGTTGGCACAGCAAAAAATGGACTGGATTGCAAAAAAAAAAAAAAAGCTGTAGTCAGTCACCAACTGCAAAAGTTGCAGCGTGACCCTTTCTTTTTATAGGTTCCAATTTTACTTTTGCTGTTAATAAGGACTAATCAACAGATTTAGTGAGAATGTATATGTATATGTTGGATTTTGCCTGCCAATTTTTTGTTTAGTCTATGAAATGTGAAAAAAAATAATGAAAAACATTAAACATTACACAAATTTCCCACAGCCCAGGATGACCAAAAATTATTCAGTTTACCATCTTATACCACAAAGAAAAGCATAAAATCCAGACATTTGGAAATCTGGAACCAACAAATGTTAGGCCAATTATCAAGTAACGGAGGATTCATTTTTATCTTAACCAACTAACCAATTAATTGTTGCAGATCAATTTATTTTCTGTAGTTTGCTGCATGTTGGCAGAATACTGTCAAAACTGTGTTTGAAATAGTTAAACATCACTTAGTTCTGGCGTAGGTTGTAGCAGAAAATGTAAATGAGTAACAGTAGTAAGAAAAAAAAGACAGGTGAGGTGTTCCTGTGGCTTATTGGCTGGCTGAATACAGAGGTCATCATCCTCCCTGTTAAATTCCTCTGCTGCTGCTAAATGGGTTTAACCCTCAAGCAAAAAGTCCACTGTGCATCAACTCAGCAGCTCTCAGGAAAAAGCTGAGATTCTGCAGAGAAAGCTTTTCTGAAAATGCAACAGAGAGCATATTAATGCTTTACAGACTGAGTACACAAATGATTGTTTTTATTACAGAGGGCACCGTGTCAGCTTATTGTTTTAAGTGAACTTATTTCAAAGCTACATTTAAGAGAGGGCAGAATGAGCATCGTAACAGCAGCTTTTAAATCAGCTCCTTTCCTTAGCATGGAGCTCTGTTAGACTAATATACTAGAAGGAAAGCAGCATAATTGGGGGAGAATCTCGTCTTCAAAACACACTCAGTGCTCACATAAAGAAGGTATCTCCGCTCTCTCCGTCGCTGGGAAGATAAAAGACTAACTTGTCCCTCAGGACATCGCTAAGGAAATGTTTACTCCTAAATGTTTCTTCGTTCTGCCCGATTCTGACGTAAAGTGCATCTCATTGATGAGGACAGGGTCACGTGAAAAAAATATCACACTCATGCATGTGCATGTGCGCACACACACACACCTACATTAATACAAGGCTTTATAACAAAAAGAGTGGTGTGTTTCAAACTGGTGGGAGGATTACATAACAAAGCAAAGCCCAGTGCAGCATCATTACGGCACACTCTCCCACTGAAAGAGGCCAAAGGTAGCTGACACGGGCCTGACCGCCTTTCTTACACACACACAGACACACGCACACACATTGACCCACTGCCACTGAACACACACATCGAAAAATATATGCAGTTCTTGAATTACCATGGATATAACTATTACATAAGAGACATAAATTACATGAAGCTAAGGGGAAGTGGAGAGAAGGAAAAAAAAAACAGAGAGGTAGATTCTTTCTTCATCTCTTCCCATTGTTACTAAATTTGTCATCCCAGTTCTCTTGTACTACATTGTTACCCTAATTGTGGCAGCTAATTGGGAAATGGGGCCAGGAGGCACTTGAAGTTATGTGACATAAGGAGAGAGAGGGAGAGAGAGACAGAGAGAGAGAGAGCAAGAGAGAAAGACAGGAAGAGTAAGAGAGAACAAGCAAGTGACTGAGTAGAAAAATGCGAGGATAGAATAAAAAGGTATGTAATAATGTACCAAATCCCTCTTTCCCATTCAAACTCTCCTCTGTATCATCTTTCAATTAAAGAAATAATAAAATAAGAAACATGTCATGGCTGAGGTGTCATCTTTTCATTTCCAGAGACCGAGAAGCTGTCCATTTTGTGGCTGCCTTCACAAGGAATGAATGAATTCATTATTGGCACTCAGGGCAAAAATTAAAGCAGACAATTAAAGGAGGTCAGAGAAGTGTCTCTGACAAAATGAATCAAATCTGTTCGACACCCATTTGTGCTGTGAGGTGAGACAGGAAGAATATGGAGAACTCTGGCGCACAAACATAAAGGCTGCAGATAAGGGAAAACATTATTAAGAGGATTATAATGATTTCTCTGTGTGGCCTAACCAAATGAATTTCTCCTCGGCGTGGACGAAGCCAAGTGGATTGAAACAAGGTCAGTGTATTTGAAACAGGTTGTTGATTCAAACTGCGGGATATTCATCTGTCTAATCTGTCACACGCAAATACAGTAATGACATGCAAAGGGGATAATTTCAAAGTAACACCAGCTGATTGGAAGCAGGGGGGAATCACGCGTAATCAGATGCCAGGATGCCATCATCTGCTCCTATAGTCACCCTTGCCTCACTCCTTCCTCCCCAGTCCCTCTTCTAGATGGCAACCAGCCGCAAGCCTGAAAATGTCCAGGATCAGATGAGCACTGAAGCCACCACTTACTGTATTTGTGAGGACTGTAAGGACATGTCATGTCATGTAGTGATAGGCAGCAGGAGCAGCCGAGCCTAATGATGTAATCAGGGAGGAATAAAAAAAACAAAAAAACAGGAAGATAATGTGCAGATGGACAACTGCACAGTTTCTTTCTTAATAGGTACCAGTGTGAGTTTATGATGGTTCTCAATCAGCTGGAGGACAGATAAGACCTTTAGCTTAAACTAATTACTGTGCCAAGAGAAAATAGTCAGGGTGCAGCATAATCTCCTGTCTGGTTGCTTCCACCGATTGATTATGAACAAGGACGAACCAAGAAGAGACACGTCAGGAGCTGGGTGTCTCACCACCTCGGCTCACAGGGGAAACCCTGTGTTGCTCATGTTACTGTGCAGAAGCAGGCTTGAACATAACACCTTAAGAGAAAACTAATTGTGCCGTATCATGTTTTGATACGATTATGTGACGCTAAAGGATAAAGCTAGTAGAATCTTGTGGAGTCTTGACAAAAAAGCCCAAGAAAAACCTCTGTATTTTTTGTCCAGTTTTATAAATGTACTTAAGAATATGCAAACACATAAGAAATTCACTACAATTAAATTAAAATTTTTATATCAGTGCATATCAGACAACATATACACCTATACTGATATCTATCATAGGCCAATATCTGCCATTAAAGTTAGCCTGTAGTATAGATTGCAAAAATTATCACAGGAACCAATGCACAGTCAAGTAAGCAATGCTTGAACACACAAATCTGATCCATGAACAACAGTGTGTATAGAAAAAATCTTATTATCTACAGAAGTCTGAACATCACTTTGATTGATAAAAAAAACATTTGGAGTTTTATAATCTTGCATTAGACTGACTAGTATACTCCGTAAAGATGTGTAGGTGTGTGTGTGTGTGTGTGTGTGTGTGTGTGTGTGTGTGTGTGTGTGTGTGTGTGTGTGTGTGTGTGTGTGTGTGTGTGTGTGTGTGTGTGTGTCCAAACATCCAAATCCAAACATTTCCACTCACCAGCTTTACTTTGGTTGCTGCCATTGTACCTTTCACATTTTTTAGCTGACAAATAGCAGACAGATGTCAAAGCTACCTCATGCTGCCTTCAGGGGCATGTTGTGAATATCATAATTAGAAAATGAACACATAGGAACAATTTTCACAATGGAAAATGTGATGGTGACAGTTAGGATTCTCTGTCAGAGAGCTTAACTATGAATTAAATGTACCACCTCACACACAAACTTTTCTTTCCAACTTTTAAGTGTCTTGAAAAGCAGACCATAAATGGCAGGTAGAGCCTGTGTGGGTATTTGGCATTTTGTCAAAGGTCAGACTGGATCAAATGTTTATTTCTGTCCTCCTGGGCTCCTCTTCTCCCAAGTGAATAAATGTTATACCACGGCTGGCCTAGCTCATTCCCAAATTGTTTATATTCTTAAACTATTCCTCCTGGTGTCTTAACTGTGAATGTCAGGCTTGTATGCCATACTGGAAAGACAACAGCGACTTGTAAGAGGTTACATTCCATACAAATCTTATTACATTTCACCAGAAAATGTCAATTTAATTTAAAACACCATGCTCAAAAAAGTCAGTGTTTTGACTTCTTCTGTTTCCTCACGAGGGATGGTGGCAAATTTCTCAGATTTACAGATTAACATCAGTTCCATGCAGGGGTGAAGTGTAGAGGTGGGATAGATAAGTAAACTCCTCACATTTCAAAGAGGGGTTGGGTTTACTCCCCACAACACCCCTAGTTCCATGAAGTATGGTGGTATATATAATAATATAGTGGTATTTTCTTGAGTAATCGAGGGGGCCACACAACAGCAGGGGATGTGGAGAACAAGGAGTCTAAATATCACTCCAGAATTATTCTACAAATGAAGGGAACACAGCCAACTTCTTACTGCAGTACAGATGAAAGGCGAGGAATCTTCTAAAGTTACACTGTCATGTGATTATTTCAGAGCAAAGTCCAGGTATACACTTTGAATAGATGCCATGAAGAAGTTTGTCCTTCTTGCATACCTAAAGTCTTACTAATACTGCAGTAGGCACAGCATGTGCTTTCAGTGGAAGCCAAGGCGAACATCAAATCCAAGAATACCACGTGAATATTTGTGTCCTCTCCAAGTTGTATTGAGCAGAGCAAACTTTTCAACATCGTGAGCCGAGAGAAGACACTGTACAGTTTGAGAACAGCTCTCGTGTTCTTCTGTTGTCAAAGTGTACAGAGTATATTATCGCACATCGCTTGTGTCAAACAGACAGAGATCCACACTGAACACATCAAAGATGATATGATCTTCTTATAACATCACAAAGTAACGGGCAATCCTTTGTTTCTTGGTGCAGCACATACTGGCAGTTTCAGCATTTGCTCTAATGTTACGGATACTGATATTGCTTACACCATGCAAATGAACTGAATAAAATATGTAAGCATTACATGCCAGATTGATAAGATCTTCAAACTGAGCAGTGCGTATGAAAGCATAATACACACAGCCCAAAGGAATTATCCCAGTTTTCAGTTTTGTCTCCTCTGACTAAGACAAATAACTTTCCAACACTGGAGCTGACCTCTGTGATCTATTTTCCCTGCTGGAGCAAGTAACATTAGGAGCTAGTTATAACAGCTAACTTATTAAAAGCAGAGATCCAATTATGAGCTCTAGCCACAGAAGTGAAACTCATGACCCAGCAGAATCCAATGTCCACCGTCAATTTAAGTGTAAATGTTTGCATTGAGTAATCGTGTTCTTCTGCACCTTATACAACACAAACATAAACATAACAGGAAAAAGACACAGTTTCATATCAGCTAGATTTCATTCTGCTTATTCAATACGGTCCAGTGTGACTCATTATCAGACAAGAGCTAACAGGTCTTGCGGAAGCATGCATCTCCATCACCATGAATCTTGAATCACATCTTTTCCTTCTCTGCCATGCAAATACAATCTGCACCTTCCTGCCGGGACTCTTAAAGCTAAAGGTAGAGGAAAATTGATCTGTGAGCTCCCGCTGAACTGGGACTGAAAAGAAATATCATTTGCAATAATCCATCATTATCACTCAATGTCAGCTGTTCTCGTTCGCTGTGTCTGTAAACACCCTAAAAGTCGGCAACACACGGAGAACAAAGCTCAGCACCTCATATGAAAGCAAAATGCCTCGTCATGTTGGAGGTGCCTCCGACCTTGCAGGAAAAAGTATTTAGTGAACGTTTGTCACCAACACATTATTATGGGCTTTTGCTGATGAAACAGCAACAGTCGATGGGCACAGTTTTGTCAGATGTATTCACAACTGGACTAGATACGAAGCTTAATGACTCTGTTTGGCCTTACATTTGTCTATAAGGGGTCTCAGGTGGAGGAGGGCAAAAAGCCTAAAAAAAAAAAAGCCACCTCTCAAACAGTTTCCCTGTCCTGCCTGACCTTCGAACTGCAGTATCTCCTGCTGCCAGAGCACAACAAATAATTTGCTCGCCAGAGACCAACTATTCATTTTGTTTGTTTGCTTTGCTGTCATCTGCAGCCAGTGTGACCCCCCCCCACAATACACACACACACACAGACACACACAAGGCATCAGCCACTCAACTAACCCGCGCTGGTTACCACAGCAACCAAGAACCAGACTTATTTCCTAGCTTTAGTTCTTTGACCAGCAAAAAATCCATTCATTTTGGCTGAGGAGAGAAATGCATTGCTCTGAATCTCACGCTCTCAAACTCTGATCAGTTGTGAAAGCAGGAAGGTAATAACCAGATGGCAGAGACTGCTGTTTCTCCAAATGACCATCAAATGAGAAAACAACACATTGCGCAATGAAGAACTCCATTTCAGTTTGGGTCATTTCACTGCTTAGATGAAGAGGATATTAGTAAATTCACATTTTGCATGGCAGCGTTTTCAGAAAGGGTATTTATGAATTCTGGATGTTTTTTTTGTGTGAGGGTCCCACTGCTGACCTCCTCCTTGCAACACTGAGATTTCACGTCCCCCCAAAAAAACAGAAAGCCAAGTATCTAATATTTAACAAATGTACAAATATATCTCGTATTTAAGTGGCCCCAATCTTTCTTAGTACTCAGTCAATTTAAATGTGACATGGAGGAGGCCCTATTTTTCACTGTCTGTCTTTCATTTCATACTGCTGCATTTCAGCAAGCTTTGTGATAGAAATGTACATCCTGCTACATTGTCAAATAAAAGAAATGGGTATTTTGAATTTGAGCAAAAATGATTAAATAAACTGCACATGGAGTCCATTAACACAGAGTGTGTCTGCTGCATTAGTCACTTTACATCCCAATGGCAAAGTTTCACTGCGTACAAATGTCTGAAGCAAAAGGAACATTCAAACCATGTGGGTATACAAGCCAAATTTTCTACTTTCTGTAGAATACCCCGACTGGTCTGGGGTTCAGAGAAACACTGTGGTTGCCTGCTCAGCGAGCCTAGTGGGTGTAGTGTGGCCAATGCTACTGAAAGTAGCAGCATCTGCCACAAAGACATGCAGTAACACTAGCCACAGGCATGTTAACTGTAGCCCGTGACCCATAAATGTAAGACCATTGTCCACTGCCACAGTACTAACTGAAATGTTCTGTCTCTGCCTCTGTGTCTCTTTCAGTCTGTGTAATTACAGCTTCACCCTCCACAGTAATTAGGGACTATTTCAACAAGGATGTGGAATGTCTCCATCTATTTTTCCCTCTCTTCATCTCCTTCTCTCTTCCACCCCCACAATAAAGCATTTTAAAGGTTTTCTATAAAGCAAAGAACATCCTTGTGTATGCTGTTTATTTTTGCAACGAATAGGAAATATTTTGGACGATGGCCATGTCAACAAGGTGACTTCAAAAATCAACCTTTTTTCCCTGTCAGCAATGGCTACGAAGCTTCTTTGCAGTCAATACAGCGCAGCCTTGGATTTAGCACTGAACATCTCCAGTCTCTGTCCTTGAAAAAAAAGCAGTGATGAGTAAAAGAAAAGAGAGAATGTCTCTAAACCATCCGCCCCCGGACGTGCAGAGAAGGTGGGTGTGTGGAGCAATAGTCCTCTCTCTGCATCGCAGTCAAAGGCACAGGGAACAAATCTGCTGTTCCACAGGCAATGAATGTTATGATATCTCCTGCAGTGCATAATGCAATCTTTTCAAGGCCCCGGGCACCAGCAGGCATAAACTTGTTGAAACAGTATATTCGGGAGGCAGATGTTCAGGAGTTGAAGTCATTTTAAACGCCATTAAATTGCACATTATAAGGCAAGTGGCGCCTGATGTGATATACTGCTGGAAAAAGGGTAAACAGTGATGGGTGGCGTCGTCATTCAAGTCACTCCAGACGACTTCTCAATGCAAAACCACAGGGACTAAATATGGCACTGTATACAAAGCAGAAAGGGCTGGTTTACTCTGGTCTGCTTATGGGACTTTCATGAGGCATTCTTAATCAATTACGACAGGTTTTTCTTTCCTGAAACAAACTGCGTAACCTCCCCTTCGCCGTCGTCTTTCCTCCCTCTTACTTGCCTTCGCCAGCCCTTCACCAACTGCAAGTCTTTTAGCACAATGATATGACAGAAACACATAAGAATAATGGCACGTTGTTGCTAAGAGACCACCTGTTCAGATCTCCCACATGAGATTGTGGTGAAACTGTAGTCCTCTTATCATTATCAGAATATCATTCATTGGAGTGAAGTGAATGTCACGACAATATTGGAACTGAAAGAGAAACCGATTATATAACGAGATGTCTTTTAGGCAGAAAAAAGCTGCACTTCAGATCAGGGGTTTCTGTCAAACAGCGTATCAGACTCATGACACAATGAAGATCCTAGAACCAGAGAGTATTGAGTATCACACTTGATCCAGTTAAACGTCAAACAGCTACTTTGCCTTCCTCATAACAACCATTTGAGAAAATGACATTCACTGTTTTTCAGCCTATGTTGACAATTAGGGAGTGGTGCTGCATGGGAAAATGAGTGTTTAGTCCTGAGGGCTGGTGAGACGAGACACACCCTTCTATTCCCTTACCTGCCAGGGTGTGTTCAAAACCTGCACCACATGCACCGGGCACAGAACACTTCCTATAACAAAGCCTCTGAATAAATACAAGTAAAAGTCATATTGTGCTAGAGGGTGTGTTCAACTGCTTCTCTTCCATTTAACCTTCCAGCACCTTTTAACTCTTTAGGATAAAAGTTGACGGTGGAAATAATGTTAGCGATTAAAAGTGTTTCATTACAGACTGATTTAACACACAGCCCCATTGTTCTTTAGCCTGTATCTGACTAATCTATTTGTTCACTTCAGTTTGCCCCCACCCTCAAAGCCAGGTTGGCGCTCAGACTTCATCCATCGGCATCTTAAGAGGCTTGACCCTGGGGCACAGACACCCGGCAACACGGCCAGCTGGTGGAGATGCACACACACACACACACACACACACACAGAGACACGCAAGCGCCGAGTGTCAGTCTTAAGTATCTGTCTCACCCTGTCAGCGCGGGAATGACTAGATGCCTATTGCCACGACTGGAACTGCCCATCTACGTGAGGGAGGAGAATGGAAGTGAGTCACAGAGGATCACACCGGGATTGCTGGGTTTAGAGGGTTGACTCCCCTGTTGATTAAGATAAAGTCATGTCGAAAAAACTAAGGAGTGCCTCTGGCCTTTACCAAAGGAACAACGATAGCAGAGAGATTCTGAATCTCCTCTCTCGCTTTCACAGTGCCTACAGTCCCAGCCCTGTTAAACACACACACTCAACTGGGCTACCATGAGTCAGAGCAGCGCAGTTACCCCCCTCTACTCCCCTGCGATTACTCAGTATCTGCCCAGCTGCTGGCTGCAATGACTTTGCAGCCACCGTATGTTTTTTACGTCTCCTTTTCCTCAGGAGATGTCTGCTCGCATACAGAGCAGACAAACACAATTACCGTCTACAGAGGCATTCGAATGTGTATCGAGGAGAGAAATGAGGGCAGCTGGTGCAGTGGAAGTCAAAGTCTCATTAATTTTTCTCCCAAAGTTAATGTTACATGACCGTTTGCTGGGGCTTTTCCAAAACTTAGAGGTGCACAAAAGTCTCCATGTTTAATCATCCGTGCAAACAATTAGTAAGTGCATTATAAAAGGGTAAGAAGCTACAAAAAGTCAAAAGACGCAACACAGTGAACATAACAGCTGTCATCAACATTGAGTCTCACTCTGCTCTCTGGTAAGAGTGTGCCCTGCTGTCTGTGCCACTAATGATGGGGTAAACTCAGTTCACTTCTCTGTTTACTTTAGGACTTAGGATAAATTTTACATCTTATATAAGTCATATCATTTTTTTTTGTGCTAATTTTAGGCAACAAGCCTTGCGGCCTCACCACCCCACCATTCCCACAACACGGCTGACACAGCCCCCCATGAAATTAAAGTTGACAGTCTGCACTTCAGACTCAGACAATGTGTCATTTGGCATCCAAACTAATAGCAGCAGAAATCAGTGACCAAACATGCAGACTGCCACCTATCCCTACAATAATATGCAATCACTCAAGCGTAGTTTCGGTGGTTTAAACGCCTAAAAACATGCAGTGCACTGTGAAAGACTGATGCTTTTCATCACTGAGTCAAAATGAACCCATCTTTTTAAATATTAAAGCACAAGAAACTTGCTTTACACTACGAGGGGAAAATAAGCAGTGACTACAGATAACACTCTTTGTGACCTTCCTAGCTTTTGCCACGAGGTCGGATCCCCAGTGCGGAAGAGGGACTTGGTTTCTTCACTCCACTGCCCATCAGCCTTCCTGGCTGTCAGGGGCCTGACGAAATGCTTTCACCCCAGAGACCGAGCCCCTCGCTGCAGGCCTTGCACTTTAATGAGTAAGATCTATCTATGTATGGACCCTGTTCTCCCTAAGGGTTCAGGATGCAGGTAGATGTCTATGTTGATTAACCCACATAAGTAGGTGTAAACATTTAGACAAGCCCCCAACAGAGCATAACATAAAATTCAGGATGAGAAGGTAGGCTGTGTGACCAATTCAAAACAGAAATAGCCACCTGAAACATTTGCTTCCCCTGCTGACTCTAAAAGAAGCACCAGTCAGTCTCTGCTCATCTGGCCTCCTTTCTGATAAATGTCTATTCCCTACAGGAGAACAAGCAGCTACCCTTTACCCGTTTTGGGCCTTCTGTTAGGGGAACTACAGCTGGCTGAGGGCACAGGGGGGCAGTTAAAAGTAGGGTAACATTTGAGGGCTATTACGGGTAAATAATGACTGGGAATATAATGAAAGAGACGTTGTTGATTATCAGTAAGCTATCATCAAAAGAAACAGTGTGTGCCTGCTGTGAACCAAAGCTCAGAGTAGGTTTTATCGAATTACATAAAAATGTGCTGAAATCATTAGTTGATTAATGGATTAATTAACCAGCAGCCATTTTCATAATCAATTCAACATTTCAGTCAGTGGATCAACCAACAATGACAAGTATCGGTGGTTAATAAATGACCCACATTAAACCTATATTAGGGGCTTCTCTTTATCTTGAAACGTTGGAAGTATAAGCACTTTGGTTTGGGACTGCTGGTTGGATAAAACAAGAAATTTGACATTTTTTATTACTCTTCTCTGCCATTTCACAGACAAAATGATAATTAGAAAATAAGGAGAGAGGAAAAACAAGGATACATAATCCTTAGATGCAGCCCAGCAAACATTCATTACTAAATCTTTGTTCCCTGCTTAACAAATGCATGGAAAGGTTTCACACCGTTTTTTTATGTAGAACAGGTTTGAATGTTGAAATCCCTATAGGGCAAATGTTTACTTGTTGCAACAGATAAGCCCAACCTTCTCTGCCCGTCAAACACTCACTTCTGGAATGTCCCTCATTCAGCAAATAAACTGGGCTTTAGAAATAGACTGGAATATCTATCACTACGTGGACTATAGGAATACAATATAGGCCTACATGGACGAATAGACTGAGTGAGTGAGTGAGTGAGTGACTTTGATTTTTGGATGAGGTGTTACCCTATCATCTAACCTGGTATCGAGGAAACATACATTGAAGTGGAAGACAGCGTTTTCGTCAAACTGATAAAAAAAAAAAAAAAATCAACAACTGAGCTACTGCGCCTCTCCCTAAAGAGATTAACGAAGAAAACAAACCCAAGGCTTTGAATGCGTCTTAACACATAAATACTAAAGTCTGATTTACGATGGAATTACACTGTGCGTCTGACAGCTGAAATCATATCATCATATGCGCCTCAAAAACTTTATTCATTAGTTGAACCTTACCTTATAGACATTTTCCGTCAAGCGGTGAACCTCGTCGGTGCGAGACATCGTGAAATCTTCAGCCAGGACCATAAACGTTTTTTTCCTTGAGACGTGTATCCGCGTAAAAGGAGGGGAAAAATGGGTAAACACACGAGTTTGATCGAACAATAGGCGAGGCAATGTGCCCGTGAGAGAGTGAGACGCTGCTGCGCTCCCGAAACCTTCAACTAAACGCACCTTCCCTCTCCACAGCTGACAGCCCGCTGCTGCCTTCACGGACCTCTCGAAGGCTTGGTTTTTCTCGCAGACGCGCCCCGATAGCGCTCCAAAATAAAGTGGAACGACAAAAAGGACATAAATATAACATGCATGTGAATAAAAAACAGACGATGCACCGTCGTATATTAAAAATATAAGCTAATTGCTATAATTGATAATAAAATATTAGAAAATGTAAAAATAAAAAGGTGATTGTTAAGGATTTAATCAAGGCAGCATTATAATAATGCCCAGTGCTATTTAATAAAATCACTAACATGCTGATATGGCTTCCACACAGAGCGGTTGTCCGCCACACACCTCATAACTAACATTTCCTACAACATCATAACGCAGCACCAGCTTGTCAAAGTGCAGGTTTAGTGCCCGCCTCCCATATTTCTGTACCAACTGAGCTCCAGCATTCCTATAATATCTAGAGCAGAGGCACATTATTGGTCGTCATCTACAAAAAAAAACGTGTCATATTTAAGTAATGCTCTTGTCGTGTGAAAGAACTGAATATATTTTTGCCTGTTTACATTGACACTACTGATGTTATGTGTTCTGATGAGCTTAAAAGACACATCTATAATTATTAAATGTGCATCTATGTAAAACAGTTAGCCTTCAGGCACATTTTGTTGTTTTCTGTCCGCCCATTAAATCCTTTGTGCACACTGCTGCTGTCATATGAGTAACATGTGACATGATGTGCAGTACATCAAGTTTCTCTTCTTTCTGCTTACAAAAGAAGACTTTAAGTATATAACTGCATTGCATTAGGCTGTAAGCAAGTCATACTCTGACTGTTTTCAGTAACACCATAGGTGATGTTTTCCTCACAGCGGATAATTTGTGCTAGCTTCATTGTACATGCTAATTAGAGTCTAAGTGCCCACTTAGTGTAGGATTGTAAATACTATACTGGCTTTCTTGTCTAAACATCTCCCACATATGAGCAACATGAGCTTTTTCTACTTTCTGTCAATAACTGCACACATACACACACACACACTTTACTGGTGGGATGTGAATGAAGACACCTGTTTTGTGTACTGTTAAGAAAAAGTCTAGCAAGGAGTGCCCCCTTCTGGAGAAAGCATGATACACAAACTGAGAATGTGAACCCAAATATTATGATACTCCATGACAACGGATCCGCAGAACCTATTTAAATAAATAAACCGGTTTATGAAAGAAAAGCCAAGAAAACATATTGTTGCCACAGCCAAGTTTACTATGAAACACAACTGGAACTCATGTGTAAAACATCTAAAAATGTGTCCTTTCATTCTGTTACGCCAAAGTCAGACAGAGAAAAAGAACATTTCATTTCCTGTATGTAAATACTTCAGGGGAGCTGGAGTACAGACACAGTGTTGATCCTGTAAAATGCGTGACGGTGCTCTGACGTCTGCACCTTCACATACTAACAACTGAGGATGAAACACTGAAATGAACAGAATGTCCATCGGTACAAAGACTTCCAACCACAAATTCAGTCTGTTAAGCTGCCAACATCTCCCGGTCTGGTTTGTTCTTTGCTTCTCTCCTCTCTAGAAATGAAAGTAAAGTAAGTGATCAGTCTAGCACCAATTGAATGCTTCGTAGTGTGAATTAAAAAATAAATCATCCGTACCTGGTTCAGCTTTAGCTGCCTCTGGGACTTCCGGTATTGGCTCAGTGGGGACCTCTGGAAGTGCTACATCGTCTCCCTGATTCAGCAGAAGGGACATTAAGACTTGCAGTAGTAAAGGTTACACCGACCAGCTACGTTAGCAGAAAAATATTTAGTTGGCTAGCTGAAAATATATTTTAAGTTCCTAAAAAGTTTTGCCAATGCAAGCTTCAGAATTCAGGGAATTATCCCAAGAGACCACGAGACAACACATAAGCTGGAACATCCAAAACATCAGTAGAAAAACTGTTAACAGGAATGCAGCATTGCATGCTCCCCTTTTTTGCCAAATTGAAAAGAATTACAAATAGAATCTGTGTGTTCAAGCATGATAATTTGTGTGTGTTATTTAGAATAATAATTAGATCACAAAGGAAGAAAAATCTGCTGAGGGTTTAATTATTATGACTGTTTCAATTATACAGCCTCTTATTAGATATTAATAATGATACAGTGACAGTGCTTCAAACTTTGCTAGAATTATTCCTCTCCTCTAACAGATAAGTATGAGGACAAAATACTAATACTAATAATTGGTATGAAATCACTTTAGCACTGCTCCACTGGAAATGCTAAGCGGCAAACAACTGAAGCCTGTAACAAACAACTGTGGTTATACCAGCCTTAGTGTGTGTGTGTGTTTAACTGTAAGTGTGAAGTGGGGTGTTACGTGAAAAGAGCATGCATGCTCAACAAACACTGTCTGTATTAACAAAGGTTAAACACGCAGCTCAACACCCACCTGAGTGATAGCTTCCAGCTCTGCTAAAACAGCATCCTCGTCTTCCTGCGTCAGGGCTCCGGCCAGCATTTCATCTATTTGCTGTGGGAGCAAAAAAATGTGTTAGCTGACAGCACAGTGACAGCTGAGGTTATTGCCTGACTTTTAATGTCTTCGAAAGTTCAGATATAAGTAGCATCCTCTTGGCTACTTTGTTTCTGACCTTACAGTGCAGGTTTCATCAATTTAAGTTGATATTATGTACAAAGGGGAGGAAGATGAATTTAGATCTTTAATAAAAGTAGTAATTACCAAAATGACAAAATACTCTGTTACAAGTAAAGGTCCTGCATTTAAAAACAGGTCAAAGCACAGAAGTATGACTAAACAGATACTCATGATGTAGGAAAGTTGCCCCTGTAAGTGTTTAATTATCATAATATTGGATGAATAATTCTGATGCATTAATATGTGAGCAGCATCATAATTTGTGGAGCTAATTTGAACTCATCTCTTTACTGTTAGTAACTGGTCACATGCTAAAAAAGCTGAATCTGAAAAGTCATTTCAGTTATCAAGCACATGCAGTGAAGTAAAAAGTACAACATCTCCCTGACATGTGGTGGACTGAAGTATAAAGTAGCATATAATGGAAATACTCAAGTAACTACCTCAAAATCGGACGAAAAGTACAGCAAATATAAGTAAATGATTAAATGTATACTTTCTACCTGTTTTTATAAACAGTTACTGGAAAACTCTCACCCCCTGCATGAGACTGCGGGGGTCTTAAGCAGCTTCTTCAGCAACTGACTGCTACTCCAACCACTTAAGAAGTAGTGCTACCACAGTTTTTTCATTCCAACAGCTGTCAGACTCTTTAACACCAGCATGACTTAATGACTGTTTGACTTCTACACATTTTTCTACACATTTCTTATTTATGTTGTGTATTTCTTATCCACTTTGTGTATACAAGCTGCTGTGACAAGTGAATTTCCCCGGTGTGGTATCATTATAGTCTATCTTATCTTATCTTATCTTGTAGAGATAGCTCTGTACAGATATACATGACTGACATCAAACAGACATTTACCCTTTGATATTCAATTGACTCCTGGGTCTCATCCAGGATTCTCTCCACATCTTCAACTGACATGATCTGCCACAAGCAAGAAAAGGAAGCACATATTACAGGAGAAAAGGGTTAGATGAAAAGTGTTTTGCACATAATTCTGTCCGTCTTGCGAATTTTCTGAACGGGATCTGTGCAACTGCATCCAAGGATGTGCAGCAGTCACACCGCTGTAGTCAAGCCTTTGCTACTTAATCCTTTAATCTTCAAACAATGTGCACCAGCTATGCTAACACGAAACACAAGCTTTCTCTGTGCTCAATCCTCATCCAAGGATCATATTATAGAAAGTATGCTTATCAGCGAAAACTCTGACATTGTTCAAGTATACACTCACATATCTAAAGCTTAAAAGGGTATTATTGTCACATGGATGTGAAAGGCATATTTCTAAACACAAAAGGCAGGAAGAAAACATAAAAGCACATCTACCTCATGCATACTCTTCAGACAATCGTTGCCAACTTTGAGCCCCTCGATGACTTTCATCTCAATTTGCATGAACTCAATATCTTGAACCTGTTGACAAAAATTAGCATGAAAAAAGAAATAAACAAACAAAAACAACCAAGCTGCAGTTTTCTGCTTTAATTCTCCTATACAACACTGACTACATAGTTGTTCACTATGTTATATATCGCACTGCAACACCAATAAGTGATGAAAGTACTTTGAATTAAAGACAGCCATATCCTGTAAAAAAAAAAAAAAAAAAAAGAGTTTTGCAGCTCAGACTTTCCAGAAAATCTGTTTGATTGAATTTTATAGCACAAAGGAAGATTACAGCACAAAGCAGGAAGAGATGAGAAATTAAACTACAGTTTTAGATTGTGGAAATAAGCAGATTTTGGAGGATTTTATCTTTTCATTTAAACCTATCACATCAAATTAAACCCGGTGACTTGGTGAAAAAAAGCGTGACTGCATCCAAATTATGTAATCTCACAAAACCTACCATGCGCTCCAGGTTTGAAATCTGACTTTCAGTCTTGTCTAGTAGCTGATCCTGATATCGCTTTTTCTTAAGAAGCAGCAGTGCTTTTCTGCAATAACAAATAAAAAAAAAAAAGGCAAAGTGTAACACAGCACACAGCATGGTGTTTCTAAAGTGTTCAAACGAGAATGAAACAGACAAATGAAGCAGATGAGCTTGTTGAGGGGTCTGCACCTCAGGAAATTTCAGAAAGGGTCAATATTTGTGTGAATTTCTGCATGTAGTGCATGCATAGGACACAGCAGATCAGTAAAGGCACAATACTTTCTGGCAGTAAGCTGCACTTTCAAACATACGTATCATTTTTAATTCATAACAACTGTTTGTAGTTCAATTTCCTATTTCTATAAAAACTTTATTTCTATTTTATACTCTATTTGTAAAGATCTTAGCACATGTTTAATTTCTTTGCACATATTTAGCTTCTTAGCACAGTTTTAATTTAAATGCAGAAGAGGTTAACTTTAACGTAAGTTCACTATGTTGTAGGTTCTTTTTAATGTATGTTTACTGTGTCTCATGCTGCTACTGGATGCTTGAACTCCCCTTGGATCAATAAAGTATCTATCTGAACTGAACAAAAGAGCATCTTTTGTGCTTACTCTTTCTTGCCATCTTTCAGCAACTGCTTTGCCAGAAGTCGCTCTTTCTCCAGTTGCAGGGTGATTTTCTTTTGGTACTGCTTCAGCTTATCTCTCTGCTGCTTCAGTTGCTGATGGAAAAAAACACAAAGCCATGTGTATTTTAATAAGTAACAATATACCCCATCATTTAAATGAATAAATAAAAACTGCTGCTGCTGACTTAATTAGCAAAATACCACACAGTGAGCAGGAAACGTTATCGTGAACATGAATCCATGTTGAGTAGCTGCAGCTAGCTCGCTAACGCCTGCCTTGTGTTGATGTAACGGGACTAATCTGCTGCTACAGCCGCTATCAGCTCACCAAAATGGCTTTGTCTTGTTCCGTTACACGAGAAGGTCGACTCTTTCTCCCAAAAACGTTGCCCATTATTTAGCCACATCCCCTCCACATCCTCCTTCGTCAACAGACAAAATATCACAGTTTGCCCAACATTTTGCCATGCTAAGAAACAGCCCAAGATGGCTAGCACAGGCTAACTGGCTACCATCATGTCCACAGGTTTCCCGTCTTTTCTACGGCAGGCGAGGCAGGACATACAACCGGTCTGTTGACATATATATCAGTGTATGTGAAGAGCAGTCATATCGTAACGTGTCGGGATATATCAGTTTGCTGTCAGCAGCACACTCAACTGTCAGCTGTAAATATAGCACCTGACAGTCAGCATGATCTACAGGATGGATACCGTGGACGGCTACCGACTCCCCGGGGTCCAGGATCAGCACCATGGACAGAGATCACCACATTTCATGCAAAAAAAAAAAATATTCTAAATGTATCTTCGTGAGCCCTTATATTATTTTTTCCCCAATTAAAGATAAAAATGTAAAATAGTATAGCAACAAGAATTGCAAAGGCAAGAAATCATAATGGTGATTATGTTGGCAATGTGAGTAAATAACTACTACTACAAATAACAATAATCATCATCATCATCGTTTAATCATGGAGACATGATAACTGTAGATTTTGTTTAAATTGTTGCTGCGGTGTAAAGAATAACTCAACACTCACCTGTCACTCAACTTGTAATGAATTACTGTAGGATGAAGTGATGTCATGGTTGGGTGTGGTTGCAGGTTTAAAAGAGAGAAACAGGACTGAAACTTTCAAACAATGGCAAACCTAAGCTGTCTGAGGAGCAGGGCTGGAAAAAAATACAACACAACACCGCTGTGTTGAAAACACACAGGGAGCTATTAACTATTTAACCATTTAGAAGCATGTATAGGGCAACTCATTTTCTAGCAGGGCAGCCTATGTGGTACTGCAGCTGTGTTTTCACCTGAAAGGGCACCCAGGAGGACACTTTATTACATTTTCTTGCACACTGGGGCACCATAGAGGATACTTTATCATGTTTTATCCACCATTGGGGTATCTAAGAGGGCATTTGTGGTGGGTTTTTTTTTTTTCCAAGCAGGGAGGACATGTGTTTTAGCTTTGTGTTAGAGTTACACTTTAATTTGGTGACCAAACTATAGCCCAGCCTGCTCCCTTCACAAGCTGCCATTGCTAATATATTTTTAAGACAAATGAAAGACACATTTTTTTAATTAATTTTTTAGATTTATGGTACTTGCTGAGGATATTTCCCAGTGTGACATCATCAGGTGCGGGACACTCAAATCCCAATAAGCCCAATCCCATTATTATATGTCATTCATGTCAGCATGAGAGTAAAAGCTTAAGCAATCAGTAGTAAATGAAAAACAGCACAATAACACACACACACACACGTCTGAATACAGCATTTATGGTCAAACATTAGTTTAGTTTGATACATTATCCAACACAGAAAACAGCATACAGCAGATGGCTCCAACACTGAAGAGAACAATTTCTCTTTCACAAGATACTGGGGGTACATTTCTGCATTTCTTGTTTTACCAGCTGTGGCACCGCACAGTAAGATATATCAGGAGGTGAATTAAATTCCATTCTGTTGTGTTTAACTTATCCAGGGGAATCCTCTCACTTGCAACTGCTATACAGTCTCCAAATGTGGCAAAATCCTCACCTGATCAGCAGGTCATACATTTCAATTCAGTATTATGACAAGAACAAAGAGATGCTTAAACCTGTGGCAGTTGCATACCTGGAAAGAGAAAAGTAAAATTGATCATCTACTTAGTAGTATCTTTGGCTCTTCACAACAAACTACAATATTTGGTATGGTTTTCACAGACACCGATAAGTTGTTATTATTTACAAAAGTTGAAAATATGGTGTTTTATTTCATATAGCACCAATAAAACTACACAAAGGCCTAAAATGATACAATTAAATTACTGCCAAAGAGTAGGGATTTTTGCAAAAAAATCTAACTGTCACGATAGAAGGTCTGACAGTATTGCTGATCAATCCATGCAGGCCACCAGAATAACAGGAAAAAGCTAAAAAAAAAACATTTTCAGTTCAAAGGCTCTTGATTTGGCTCATAGAAACACGTTTCCGTACGTAACAACAAAGCTCAACAACAGTCTTGAGGTGAACCTGTACAGGCCATCTTCGTTCAAAACTGCATGCAGGGCTTTCAGAGCACTGCAATGGTGTGTGACTGAGGTAATTGTCTCATATGCCTGCTTTCATGTCTCAGGTTGGGACAGCCGTCTGTAGCTTCCCGTAAACAGGATGCCATGAAGACAGCATCCTTGGTAAGAGCCCAGAGTCTCAGACAGTGCATCTCTGAAAAGGATTCAGTAGGGAGCAGGCTACACCTGGAAGTCAGTCCCAAAGTGTCTGATCTGGGCGTCAGTCATAGATAGATAGGTGGTCCTCATACTGGGCGAATACTGCAAGGGAAATTATTGAAAAACACAACTTAGTACATTTGCATTCAAATGATACATTAAACTTTCAAATGATGTGATCTAAATTCAGGGAGTATTTCATTTGATGATGAGCTGCTTTTTAATTAGGAGGTTGTGGAATCAGGGTTTAGTACTTTAATGTAGCAAGGAGCAGGCAAAGAGCAGCCAGAGGGCAAGAGTCAGGGGTCAAAGAATTAGTTACACTCACATGTAACACTCTGTGGACAAAACAGTGCCAGGAGTTCAAACAGCTAAGGTACTGTATGGAGCTTTAAGGGAGAGCTTTGAGTTATAGGTTGAAGCACTCTGCACAGCAAGCGTTGTTACAGAGGTACCTCCACAGTGTGTTTCAAGGAGTGGAATACAAATGAAATCAAGCAAATCAGGAAGATGTTAGACAACAAAAAAAAACTTACGGTTTTTAAAAGTCTGAATTAAAAACAAAATGAAAATAACAAAATGGTTAGTTACAAAAACACTGGTTAAAATTTTGCAGTTAGTTAAATACCTCATTGAGGAAACCATGCATTGTAGAGCTGATTCACAATAAACACACACAAAATAACAACAAAAGATAAAAAAACTACACATATTTTTCCTCTATAGATTCATACACTGCAGTATTGTTAGCCTGATACAAATATCTTTTCTAAAGCATCTCTGTTACACGATCAAATAAAAAAACAAGTCATTTCCTGTTAAAAATGTATCTCACAGAGACAAACTGAAAGTTCAATCATTGGTCTACATTCTCTCCATCTCTCCCTCAAATGCTGTTTCAAGTCTTTGTTGCACTGCAAATGCAGTTCAAGCACTGAGTCACACAGCCGCGCAAACTGAAAACTTAATAGAAAAGAAACTTCACCTAAAAGAAACTTTAACTGTGGATTTACCAGTGTTATCTATTATCTGGCTACAGCTCTGGAGAGACACCGCACGCTGATAGACTACGAGTTATACCATTGAAACTGGAGACCTGCAATGCCTTTATTCAACAGAAACCCCATGGTTATTTCATGTATATGTAAAATGTATGTATTAGTCTTAACCATTACTTTGAAAGAATTATTAATGCAATCTAAAGCAGCGGTGAGAAAGACATAAAGAGAGAATGTGCTCAGAGTTGCGGCAGCATGTCTTTGCATACAGAGATGAATGCACTTTAGTGGATGGCCAGCAGAGAGCAGTCTTCCATCACTTGCAAAGCAACATCTCCCCCCTCACTAAGTGTCGATAGTGTCAGTTTCTATACAGTGTATATGTACTGTTATGTTCATGGTGCTTTCTGCTCAGTAGTGTTGAGGTCAGTGGTGCCATCAGCCTCATCACACTAGAGACACTAAAGCCTCATACGGCCAACGCACCGATGGAGGTGGGGATCCTCTCCCTATCAGCGGCGCATTCTCATATCGAGGACTCCCTCCGAACAGCATGGATTGATTCCTGCGACAGACAGGGAGAGAAAGGTGGTAAGAGATGAAACACACACATACTATACTGTCACCACCTATTGATCTTACATGTATTCAGGAGGAGGTACGACATTGGAAGCAGATTGCGGAGGTGGATGAAGGCTGGCCTGGCTACCGAGACTGCTGGTATAGCTACAGAAACTGTGGATGTTAGACCTTGTGGGGTTGTAGGACATCCGCCGCGCTTGGGGGTTGAACGGGTCCTCCTCATCTATGTCGTCATACTCTCTGTCCCTGAGTGAAAGTAACAACGCAAACACACAAAGACAGGAACAGAGAGAGTGCATGCGTTAACACTTTGCAGGAGTACAGGCAGTACATAATGGGATAAAGGGGTTGCTTGGTGCTGACCTGCTGCCCATTAGTGTCCACACTCTGAAAACCGCACACAGCATGACAGAGAGTGCGCAGGCAGCCAGCAGAGAAAACAAAGAGAGGTAGAGGAGCCCTTCCACCCCATCATAGCACACACCCATTAAGGCATCTAGGTAGTCCTAGAAGAATAGTCAGGAATATAAATTTATATACACACATATGCTACTCTTTATTCCATGCACACTTTCAGATTCTGGAGACTACATATACATATACATATATATGACTCATGTTTTTATGCTAGTTTTTAGGGACATTTAATTGGCTAACCTAAACCCACTTCAGAGACAAACCATTTGTGCTTACGCTGCATTAGAAACAAAGTAGGGACACCCTACTTTTTTTCCTTTAAAATAATATCAATATTAGAAATTATTATAAATTCTGAAACTTGTCTCCAAATGTGACACTGTCCTGGGAACAAGAAGTGGACTGGATCGAAAGTGATTAGTTTAAAAGGGCAGACTATAAACAACATTACTATTCTAACTTTGAGACTCTGTCTGACTGCAGCTGTTGTGAGGGCAGAAAAAGTAACTGCAGCCTTTCACAGCAGAGATAGTGTCCGGAATGCAGAGCCCTGACTTTCACACAGACTTTATACACACAAATGCAATGTTGTCTTTTTGCATGCTGAGGTCATCATGTTACTTTGATGACACGCATGTTACAGATGCATTCTTTGTTTGTTTTGCTTGTCATATTTGAGTCATGACTAACAAGCTCTGAGAACAGACTTGACACTTGCGTGGCAGTGGTGTGCCAACAGCATATTAGAGGCTCTTCACGCAGTCACCCACCCTCCACCTTAACTTATCTCTTCGCTTTTGTTAAAAATGACACAGGCTCTATTGATCTAAAAGCTGATGTTACCATCACAGCAGCAAGAAAGACTCATTTCTGAGATATCTTATTCTCTTAACAGCTGAAACTGACAATCTGAACCCTGCAAAAGCAAAGTTAGACTTTAAAGTGAGGAAAGCTGGGGGTGGTGAATAGAGCCTGTCTATCAGACAGAGTGTACCAGCAATTGCAGTGGTGTATCTAAACATGTCAGTCTATGAAAAGTACAAAGAGATAAGGTTGAGAACCAGTCAGGTCAGTCTTCTAAGTGGCTTTGAGCTATACTACAAAGCAGGCCGATTAAAACCTGTCCTGGAACCTGACCTTACCTTATGTAGCCCACGGCAGTCCAGCAAGACTGTTAGCTGGTGTACACTGAACTCGGTGGAGTTCAACAGTCGCTGGATCCCCAAAAGGTCTCTCTGTATAACAAGGTATAAAAGAGAGGAGAGAATAATACACACTTTTCCACAGTCTGGTGTAATAGTGTGTCAGCCAACCACTTACCTCAGCAGTGGGAAAGAAAGGAACAGAGAATTGCAGCAAGCCTTGAATCTGGATTTGCATGGTGGTCAGAGAACGTTGGCAGATTGTCAAAGACTGTGAAAACATAATCACCCACCGCCATCACACACACACACACGCATCCACCGCAAACAAAGAGAGGATCACATTAAAAAGAGCATTGTTTGGAAGCTGCATGTCAACAAGTAATTTGGTGTTAAAGAATGCTTCATAATGCGCTTAACAAGAGGACACACTTCTTTCCAGACAGATAGGCCCAGATTATCCTCCACCACCAACCGTCTCGCCCACCAGTCACTGTCCCTCCACCCATTCCCACCAACTAATCTCAAGCTCAAACAAAAGAGCAATATTTATATCAACTGGGCCATCAGAGAAAACATTATCCTTGCTCAAGAAGCATCATTTTAATCCCAAAATGGATGCTGCAATGATAACTAAGCATTTGGGTTTTAATAATTATTGCTAGTGGATTTATCCTCCATGAATCCCCTCAATACGTGCCACACATATCTTGTGTGCTGCTTGTGAAAAAAAACTATACAAATACTGTAATACATAAGAGGTAGTCAGATCACACAGGCTTAAATTGCATGATGCCATGCAAGCCTTTTACTGTGTGTGGTGTGAAGGTGGAGTATTACTCAAGAAATGAAAAACCTCCTTGTTGGTAGGTGGGCACAAGGTACAGTGACAGATTAAGTGATCATGGAGGCTGACTTCATCATGCTGTTCATGAATTTGTTTACCAGTCACAACCAAACATTATCATCGGGTGGACTCGGTCATGTACACTAAAATGACCTTAACGGTGTAGTTTAATGCCCTTTGCAAAACGTTCTTTCAGAGTTATTACAGCTCGCAACGCCGCAAGATATAAACCAGTTCTCACGAAATACAATGAGAAATGGAGGTTATGTGTCTAAGTCTGCTGGCCTTGAAAATAAGTGGTTTTCCAGGGTTGTGATGCTCACACTGCACAGGCTATCTCAAGGCGCTTTTCTTGAGTTATTTTTGAGGCCATTTCAAATGTACCCGCATTTCAAGCACCAATAATCAGCCTCTCATGAAAGTGTGACATGTCTAAATTCTTCTCTGAAAAGTCATATATGCAAGAAGTGATGGGCGAATGTCTTTAAACATAGAAACAGAAATGAATCAGGACAGCATGAGTTCCTTATGAGCAGTAGCTGCCTTTATGCATGATATATAGTAAACTGAATAAATTACCACAAAAATGTTGCTATTGTGAATACCCCAAGGCACAGATTACACACAGGGTAAAAGATCTGACTAATTTTTTTGAGCCCCACATGTGAAATGAATATGAAAGGAATTTTCTTTGATCAAAGTTTATCACTTTAAGTAATTAAATTAGTGTTGGAGGCTCATTTTTCAAACAGTCGATTAGGGCCAGATAATGATCTAGCTGCCTGGCATCTAACAGGGGAAAAACTCATTTTAAAATAGCAATACATTTTCCAGTGTGTGAGTCTCGGTAAACAACTACATGTTTAAGCAGACAGCTGAGACTTTGGACAGTTTGTCAATACCTTTTGGAAGGGGTTTGGTAGATTCGGACTGCAGAACAAATAATAGTGTGCAACATCTGGAGGGTGAGAGAAATATGGAGACAAGGAGTCAGATTAGTATTGTGTCTTAATATTCAGTGACAGAGCTGGTATTTGTACAATTCTACCTGTAGATATAAATTACCTGCGCTGACAAAATCCTTGGTTTGGTTAACAATAAATTTGTTTGGAGACACACAAAAGTCACTGGTGCCCTGTAAGGAAAAAAAACAACGTGAACAAAAACATGCTGTAAACCTCCAAGTATGCAAGACAAAAAGCAGTGCAGTATTTATTCAAGCCATGAACTAGATCCAATTTCTTGTGCTGCAGCTGAGTAAAACTGATTTTGCAATGGGCAGTTATTGACAATCTCTCAAGCAACAGAAACTATTTGTTTTACAACATTGTTATCATCCTTTAACTCCAGAGTGAGTGAGCCAGTGAAATGAAAGGGTTCACACAAATACCCTAAGACAGGTACAATACAGCAGCACTAGCACACCTAACACACACACACACACACACACACACACACACACACACACACACACACACACACACACACAGAAAAATGTGTGGTACATAGCAACAGATCTCATGCTGTGTTAAGCATGTAGAACATGTGTTTTGCTGACCATGGATGAAATCTACAAAATATTTTTATGCTCTTTAGTTCATCCATGAAGAGCTGCTAATGTGCATGCATAAACAATAAGGGGTAAAGGTTATGCAGCGTCTGTGCACGCAATATTATAAAAAGGCAAAATAACAAGAAAGAAACAACAACAACATAACTTAAACAGAATAATTTCGCACACACATGCATAATTAACAGCTGGGGAAAATAACAAGCTGCCGTTCAAACTGATCGAGTTCAAAGGGATCAAGAAATCTTGTTGAGTCAAAAATCAAAGCCTAAGTCATTTATTCCTAATAAAGTCTCGTGTCCGCTGCTTTTCATGTTTGCTCCAATCAAAAAATATCTTTCTACAGCCTGTCATTGGAAAGCACAGCTCAAAGAGCATCACAGTGAGCAAACCTGCTTCGATCTAACAACGAAGAAAACGTGATGAAATACAGGATACATGTGGGAAGACATATGGGCCTAGTCTTAATTTTGACTTTCTACAGTTAGATTTGTACTTACCCCACCTCAATTTCAGATTACCAGCATATCTCTAAAGTCAACTGAACAGTGACATGTGTTTTTAGCAAAAACCAAAAAACTGTACAGCAATGTTAGGATGTTACCCTTCATCTCTATCTCATTATACTAGCGGGGACATGTTGTTTATGCTTCGTCTCATCAAATATGTATAAATTTATGAGCATTTTCTAGGACACCGCCATCATCTACCTTCCTTTCAAGTTGCTCCATGTTTTTGCACCGTGCAGATTTTGAGTAATGTCTTTATACTTTTGCATACTTTGCCGTATTCAAATTCTATTACCGAAGACAGTTCTCTTTGATAATCCACTTCTGTGCAGAGGACAGGCCTCCCTATTAATAACTAAGTGGGTATAAGTTATTGAGCAAATCTACCTCAGCTCACTTGTGACAGTCGGACAGACATGCATGCTAGAGACGAGCTACACTCAAGTCTTCTGGGTAAGCCGGCTGAAGAGGTCAGAGGTTTTAATAGAGGGTCATGTTCTACTATAATGAGCTATGCTAAGCCACAGGCACAGTCCAAGATATTGGTAATCTGGTTTTACTACTGCAGAGATGCTCTGCATTCACAGAGAAGCACCAGAAATATCTACATATGACACCCACATAGTTAATTTCAGTTTGAAACCAGCTGTCTTGCCCCCTCTCTGTTCCCCCTGCCTCACTTAAAACAGCTGTCCAGATGTAAAATCCTGTGAGATAATCCACAGATGGGATAATTTACAGAAGGCAAGGGGATCGAAGAGAGATAACAATGGATGTGAGGGATGGAGGAAGGCTGGAAGCATGGGGTTACTCTTTGTACCCCAGACAGTGTCCCTAATGCAAGCTCCATTAAGCCCAGATGTGCTGAACACATGGTGTAAAGACAGGAAGAGAGAACAATCTGTCAGGAATAAGGAGGACATAAGGAAAAAGAAATAAAGCCGAGCACAATGAAGGAGATTTTGAAGAAAGTACAGCTAGTAATTAATGCTAGAAATAACTCTGTTTACAACAGTGGGGCTAAGGGTTGATTAACCTAAAAGGCCGGGGACGTGTAATCAGCTTTACTGCATGACTGACCAAAAAAGAAAGAGCCTGCTGTCAACTAAACACACATGTACAGACACTCTTTAACCAGGAAATATGTCCAAGAACACATGCTTATTGACAGCAATGCACTCTAAATACAAGAACCATCAACCATCAACAAGATGTCTATGAATTCAATGGGTTCAGAAAGAACCAACTGGCTTTCAAGAGTGACAGAGGGTCCAATCAAACACACATGAATAAATAAATAAAGAAGCAAGTGTGACAAGATTTTAAAGAAAGATTTTTCTTCAATACAAAGACAGTGTTTTCTCACCACAGCTGTAGAAGTGCCCGCTCCCAGTGAGGCCCAGCTCAGGATCAGAGACAGCACTACAAAAGCCATGATCCTAGGGGACAACAGCAAAAGGGAGAGAGATGGAGCGAGAGGGTGGGTGACAGGGAGATAGAAACAAAAACACACAGGGAGAAGCAGATGACTCTGTTTGTCTTTGAACCCATGATCTTCAGCCATTAATTTGACTTATTCTTTTCAGTGTTTGCTTGAGAGTTGTTCTCCTTCTGCCTGAAGACAGGGACCCAACTTACACTTTACACAGGTCCGTCGTAGATTAGACATTAAAGCTGACATTCAATTTATCACCAAGTGATATGAAGATAAATTTACTCATGACTCCTTGCTGAATTCACTTGTTAGCTCTAGATATACAGAAAAAGATCTATTCTATTCAGAAATGTGTTTGATTGAAGCAGTCCAACAGAGGCCTTGCAAAGCCACAACTAAAGATAGTACTACTTGAAGTCTGGGGACCTTCCATCTCTGTCTTTCGTCTTTTCTGGTCTGCTGGATTCTGGAAACATTTAATTGGCTGCACTTTCTGTCAATCACAGAAGCATTGGCTGTCAATCACTGCGCACTGTGACTGTCAATCAAAAGCTGCCACAAGCTTTAGTTTGACAACCTCCTGTTTTATTTGTGCCCTTTTGTCTGAAAAGAGTTCAACAGGCTCTTAACATTGTGGGGGTGGATTATGAAAAACAAAACAAAAAAACATTATCCCGCTATTAACAACAATTTCTTAGTGACCACTGGCAAAAGCTTGAGAAAGTGCTGTGAATTCAAATAGCACCCCTGATGGACGTTAAAAAAAAAAAAAAAAAAAAAAAGGCTGCAAAGCGCTTCTGTTCTCAACTCACTCCTCAGACCTTCTTGAAAGCACCAATAAAGTAGCCTGAGAGCACTTAATAATTAGTTAAGGGAGCGGACTCATCCTGCTCGAGCGATCAATAGGTATTAGTGAGACCCATCAGTGAGGGATGTGAAGAGCCATCCTGAGTATCATCTGCTAACACTGACACGTAGACTGAACCAAATTGGGCAAATGGGATGTGAAGTCTGGACTGTGGATTTGCTTGTCAGACATCAGTGTTGGTTTAAATTACTGGCTGCAGTTTACTGAATCAAACATTCCTCCTCCTTACCTTTCTTTTCTGCACAGAGCTTTGGAATTTAAACTATGGTTTGGAGAAGAAGCTACAGTGGTTTCGATCTAGCTTGAGAATATAAAAATTACACTCCGCATCAGATTGATTGAGTGCAAGCAACTGTATGTGGAAATAAAAGGCAAGTCAATGAGGAAAGGAATAAGGGCAGAGTCATTGTCAGGGCTATTTGAAGATGTAATACTATCGTTGGTGCTGTTAATGGAGTGACCTATATGGAGCCAGGGAGGCTGACTGGTGCCCTGTCTGTCTGCGGCCAATGAGAACACAGAGGGACCGCAATGGGAAAAAAAGCTTCATAAACAAGATAAAAAGCGAATACCTCCACGTACACACTCAAGGTACCTACGTGATAAGCAGCCATCGAGACTGCTTTGCCATCCCTAAGCACATGGCCAAGCAGATGACCAGATCGAGGATCAGAAGCAGCAGATAGCTCAGCCATCTACAAGAGAGGAACGGATGCATCATTATAACAATCCTGATTAATCGCTTTCACTTGCAGGTAGCATACTTCAGGCACATGTACAAGCCTCAGGAAATGCTGGCCAAACATATGTTCAGGCGTGAGTGTGTGAGGTCTGTGTATATCAGCATCCTTGTCTCCTAGTTAGAGCCCATCTGTTTCAGGTAATTTCCAGCCTGTTGGCTTAATAATTCAACACCACAAATCCATAGACATTAATTTTTCAAGCTTTGAAAATGTCCTTCACTGGAATGGCCTACAGTCAGCCAAGGCACTTGAAGTGTGTGTGCGTGTGTGTGTGTTCTCACCAACCAAACGTGGAAATGCTCATGACTCATTCTTAACTAGCTCCAGTAGCATTGTACATTTTGTAGCATTGACCAAAAATAGTTATTCACAATGTTGCACAAACAGGTGAACTCTAAAGATGCCTGCTGTGGTATCTGCAGTATTAAGGTAAGTCTGTACACCAAGGTCACTAGAGAAATGATTCATTCATACTATGTGAAAAAGTCTACAGGTATCCTAATAGATTTTGAAAATAAACTGCACACTGGCTGCATCCGTTGCTTGCCAAAGAGGGCATATGGATGGAGAAAAGCACTAAAAGAGACTGTACTTAACTTTATCTGCGTAAACAGAACTGCAGAGGCGTTTCTCCGAGCACAGGGACAGGGATGAATTCAGAAATAGAATAGGAAGGGAAGATATAATATTTCCTTGTTCGAATAACATTGGGTTGGCTATAACATTTGCCGCTCATCAATAAAACCCTGTCGCAGCCTGGTCATAGCCCAATGGTTGCATGAAATCCAATCAACACCCATGAGAATGGTGCCAGAATGCACAAAGTAGCAACTGTAGTCCTGAAGAAGATCTGGTGTCAGGATAGGAACAATACACCATGTGGGAATATGTATACCTGACATTAATGATAGGAATAGGCCAGTGAGTCACAACCAGTGATACAGCTGTGTTTATTTGTGCTCTGTCGTGTCAGGAGCCAGAGACACTTGCTTTCACAAAAGCTGGTTCAAAAGTATAAAAGAAATGATAAAAACTTATGCAAGTTATATAACAAACAAATAAAGTCTTAATCGGCTTATTTTATCATTTAAGTCGGGCTTTGGGATGGGAACCGGCAAGATCACAGATCTGCTATGTGACGTAATCTATGAGGTTCTTGACAATGAAGTCCATTTTAACAGATGCCAAACATAATAATGGAATGAATTGAAGACATAAAAGTCAAAGTAATGACCGTAATTACTATTAAGCAGATTTAATAATGGAAAGTTCGAACATTTCTAGTTTTAATCAAAACACATTAGGATTATATAAGCAGCTTAATCCAACCAGAACAAGTGAACTTATTGCAATAAAAGCTCACGATGTAACACTGAAAAACGTTTTAGATGAGAGGTTTGTAATAAATCTCTTTCAAAGGAACAGCAAAACAGATGCTGGTGAACTGGATTCAGAGCTGCATCTTCTGCAACCTGTCTTGTACATGTAACTGGGGGCTAGATGACTAACACAGCTTCACACAGACACAGGGAGAAGAAGAAGGGATATGCTACACAGTATTTGAAAGGTGTCTGTACTGTATGTATTCGGAGGAAGCAGAACAGGAAGTGTGACATACACATATATGATTAAGAGTGTAACATATTTCAGAATTAGTTTCATGCTTTGCCATAAACGTCTACAAAATCTGCAATACACTGAGACAGACAGGAGTTTGACTAGATGACACTGTCAGATCTCCACAGAAAATGTTCACGCCTACAGGCATCCAAATTGTGTCAGTTATGTAAAACCAAGCCTTTTTCAGAAGCTGCCATACCAAACTCAATCATCTATCGGTCTCTCCTTCCAGTTTCATCTGAATTCCTCTTACAGTACGGTAATGAACAGTTTGCAAATGTGAAACTTCACAACATAAAAACACTATGAAGTTTTATGTGCCCAAAAATAAAAAATAAAGCTACAGAAGCTATCAAATTACACTCACAGTTTGGGGCAGCAGCCATTGGGGCCCTCATAAATTAGTACCTCACTCCTGAATTAATGCTGGATATTTTATTCATTTGGACTACTTTGCTGTTGATTGAGTTTGCTTTTTTTCTCTCTGTTTATTGAATTTCAGTTTCGGCCTCTCAATGCTTTTCACAGTTCTCTCTTGAAAAGAACATAGGTCTCAAAGAGAGAACCACATCAAAATAATAATTGCAATCAATGTGAGCAATGGTCTGCGGGTAAGGAGATCATTTATGGTCGAATAGCCACTCTGTCGTGCATAACATTCTGTGAGAGCAATAAGCGTTAGAGCTCAAACTGCACAGTGGGCAATAAGCTCAATTTCAGCTTTCATTTATTTAACAATCAGGAAAAATAGCTTTTCCGGTCTATGTTCCACAGGGGACATCAATAAAATCCCATCTGCTCCGTGTCTGGTCTGGATCACTTATAGCGCCGTTCTGAGCTGCGTGCTTACTTCAACCACACAAATGAAATAAAATAACGCCAATCACCCCGAGGGAGTAACTAAGGCTCCACCTACCTGTAATACTCAATGGTAGCTGTTTGATCAGCAATGGCTCCCAAGTCAACATTGGCTTTGTTGATATCGGGCAGAGCCGTCAGCTCTCGGATGACATTGTTGACCATCAGCTGCATGAAGCGCAGAGTTTGGAGGTAGTCAGCCCTTGCGGCAAAGATTTCATCCAGCCGTTCCAGGTGCTGTTTGAGTCCAGTTTCCACATGGCCCATGGATCCTGCAACCTATAACATGAAATAAAGATAAAAAGAATGGATGAAATGAATGAAAGAAAACAGGAAATAGTAGTAAGGGAGAGGGGAGCTGAAGATGAGTGAATGAGAAGACAGAGTAAGAAGGAAACAGGAAGATAAATAAATTCATAAAAAAACAGATATTCATAAAAAGACGACTGAAAATACAGAGGGAGCACTCCCCAGAGAAAAGATTAACTTTTCTCTTCAACTGTGTGTTTTATTCAGGTAAACAATGTTAGAGTAGAATACTGATAACAATACCAAGGAGACATGTTATCACAGGGGTCTTTGATAGTGAGAATAGAGTGGGAGGAGGCATGGTGGAGTAGAGTAAATACATTTTACTTTTCTGTTTGAACAGAAGCAATCCTGTAAACTCATGCACTTTCACAGCATCAATGGAGCTAGAAACAGGTCAATTTTAGCCCGATGCTGACAAGGGGAAATAGTTTCTCTGCCGTAGCCACATTTCACTGAGAATCACAGGCACACTGGCTTGACCTAGTTATATAGATTGGCATTAAAGGTACAATTCACTCAGCAAATGAAAACAATAAAATGACCCTGCAATCAAAACGAAACTTAAAACCTCCAAAAGTCTTTTAACACTTGGACAAACACTTGGATCTCAGTCAAGATTATTTGGGTTTAATATTTGTGAAAACAATAAATCTAGTTTGAAGAAAGAAAATCAGGAAAGCCTATTTAATTCTGGAGGAGAAGGTTGATACCACTCTAAGAGACTTCGAGGCTACAGCCAAAACCTCTTTAGCTTAACACAGAGAATAAAAACTGTGGGAAGCAGCCTGTCCAAAGGTAAGAAAATAAACCTACCAGCACATCTAAAGGTCAGTAAGAAATGTTACATTATTATATATTTTTAATCCCCACAAAAACAGCATGTAAAATCGACACTTTGTCATGTACAGGATTGTTGCGTGGCTAAGTGGCTACTCCAGATTGGGGCGATATTGGACTGGGGTTTTAATGCTGAGGGACTTTCAAGATAAACAGTTTGAAAGATGAGCATCATTTGAAGCCAACTAAACAATAGGACTAGTAAGTTGGATGCCAGTACCTGTTTTTTTCTTTTTCATTTTGCTTTTTGGAACTTACTGCAGTGCTTCATACTGCACCGTGATTCTCGCCACTTTTTCTGGCAGTGTGTGGGTGTTACTGCTCTATGTAAATTTAGTTTAGAGATGACCTGATATAGCTACACGTAAAAAAGAAATGTTCAAACTGCAAGAACTGATTTGCTTGGCTACGTTTTCTAACTTTGATTAGCACTATGATTGATTTAGTTGATCTAGAGATACCGTGCAGATTCCCCCCCCCCCCCCATCGATCAATTGGTTGAAGAGCATGTCAGCCAACAAAGATTTTTTTCTGGCTCACTACAGATGCAGAATTGTTGTTTTTACATGTTTTTGTACGGGTTAAACAAACACAGTATAATTAACTTAATTAAATAATAACTGAATATAATAATACATAGAGGCAGATTTCGTAACCTTTGGACAGAGTCAGGTTGGCTGTTTCCCCCTGCTTCCAGTCTTGGTATGAAACCTAAGTTAACAGGATGCTGGCTGTAGCATTATGTTATGATATTTAATGGACAGATATGATATAAGTATTTTCTCGTGTTACTCTCAGCCGGAAATGTTTAACTAATTCTTAATAGTTGGATTTTATATATATTAAATTTAAAAAAAAATCTAGAATTTCTATAATTTCTATCCAGAAAAGTGTACTTCTAGGAGAGCAAAGATACTTCCTTCCTCTTTAGCAAGAGGACCGCACACATACATACACACACACACACACACAATGACTTAGCGAGAAGATTCAACAGTATATTTAACATGAGTAGGAGGCTCCACTAATTCTGAACAGATGTTCTTTCTGTATTCTGATCTAAAGCAGTATGCAGCAGCTCCACTCCCTTTATCTCTCATCTTTTCTCCATTACACCCATGACTTCTCTAACACATTCAAATTTTCTGAATAAGACTGTTCATTCCCACGCTATGAAAACTTGCCACAAAGCAGATAAAAATGTATCTCTGTCTCCTTGACTCTGTAACATTTCAAACACTCTTAATTAAATTCTACTGAGTGCTTCTGATGGTTTCTAAGCAAAACCCCAGAAAGAGTATCCATGTGAACATGAGGCAAAGATACATGCCCATCCTCCACTCCAGCATTCCCACGGGGCAAGTATAGTATGTGATTGCCAGTAAACTGCTCTCACTCCCCACCTCTATGTACATCATCTCTCACAGCTCCTGCCACAACACCCAGAATCTTATCTGCAAGCCTGTATGTCTGAGTGTGAGAAATGGGATCCATCAGCTAGCTGCTCTGGGTGATCCACATTTCCCTAATCTGGACCGTCCCGTCTTCTGAAAATGGATTAAAGCTCACTTTTACTGAAAGCGGGTCACAAGGAGGCTTCTCCATATTGGACACGCCTGTTAAATGAGACGGACTGATTTGAGGCTCCCAGCAGCAGTACTCCAAGTGCCAATTCACATGCAACTTAGCTGTTGTGCTTGAAGCCTTCAATAATTTTCTGTATCTCAGATTTGCTATATTAACTGAGAATAAAACAAGATATACAATGACAGAGGTTTAAAGCAAACCAAGGTAATACACTGAGAAATAGGACACTGAAGAGAGACATTCAGGGGACTGATGTATGGAGCAAAAAGTGGTAATCATTTTGTTCCAAGCATCACAAGACAGCTTTCACTTTCAAAGAGGAAAAACTATATATATATAAGTGTACCCACGGTTGTAAATTGAAAGCAGACATTCTGATAAAGTGTGATTGCCATGTTTTCTCATCCATTATTTCCAGGCAGCACTGAAGAGCTCTTAATATTGTGAGCTGAAAACTGGAAATAAGCCTGAAATACAGAATTCCTGCAAACAATCAAAAGACCCGATGGCAAAGACTGAATGGTCCTCCTCATCAAATCTTTCCCGCTATGACACGGAGAGTGTGACAGTGCATATTTTATGATAAGAACAGCCAAACTGCTGCTGGTGAAAATCTCTAACCTCACAGGAGATATTTGGTCGCTCTTGTTCCTACTTTACTGGATAAATCAACCCAGTGTGTGAAATACAACAAAGGGAAGGTATTTAACGAATTAAAGTAAAGCAAACTACTGAAGTGATTACTTAGGAACCAAGTTAATAGGAAGACACACGAAGGGCTGAAAAAGGATTTGATAAACCAATAGTGGAGAAATGGCTCAATCACAAGACTACACGCAAGACTAAGGCATCTTTAGCTTTATGGGATGGATAGCCAGCCGACTCATCAGCTCTGTAAGTGAAGTACATTACATCAAGCTACAATTTTGCACATGAGAAAGCCTTTGCTTCCCTGGGGAAGCTCTGTGTGTCTATGATATACATCATGCTACAGGATCAAATCAATACCGAGATGCAGCAGAGAGAGTCGGTAGCAAGCATGTGAAATCATCAATGCTAAATCCTGTTTACTTCCTGCAGCACAAAGAAATTGCTGCACTGCAAACTACGCCCATTCTCCAGGTTATTTGTTACACCGAGCTGAAACTAATGCAGCCCAATACAACAGCCGTGAAATATAAACTGCCGTTATAAACTTTATAATCGTCATTTTTGTTGAAATGGCCTTAGAGAGGTGTTGATTCAACTTTATGGTCATTTTGGAGGCTGTAGTTTGTGATCCTGCTGAATTATATTCCAATAAACTGGGAGGTGTTTCTAATATTTTGTCTGACTCATTTAAATCAATGAACGTAGGGTAAATAGAGCTTGTATATTTCATAAGTATCCCTTTATCCATCATGATCCAAATCAATGTGGGAGCTCCAAACACATTAAATTTAAATCTGTTCTCTTCTCAAGTACACTGATATTCTGCACACACAATGAAAGAGCGCACACAAACCAGTGTGCGTCCACACGTTAATACGATATGTGTGCATATAAGACCTTTAAGTGAATGTGTGATACTGACACGCGCACATGAACGCATACAAACACACACACGCATATACAGTAGAGATAGTAAGACTGAGAGGGATAGAGAGAGGAGAGGCTTAACATCCATTAATGCACTACAGATTGGAGTTAATCCTGTTCTTCCTCATTGTGATTATTGCTTCTTGCAGGGCCTTGTTCTGACTCTCCTTACTCTCCTTCCTCTTCACTCCTCCCCCTTCCTTAAGCCTCCTGAATGACTTCCCTGAATGCAGGTCAGGTGTTGTATAGAAAGAATCCCTATTTACAAATGCAGAGGCAGCAGTCACCTCAATTCCTTCACTGTGACAAAAAGCAGAAACAGACCCCCCGCAGGGAGTTGCTGCTTTGAGACAGATGCACACGCCATTAATAGAGAAGGGATTCTGGTGTCTACTAGCTGTAAATCACCATTTCCAAGTGGAGTAAGCCATTAAAATCATGCTTTGTGCCATCATGGCTAATAAAAAGAATGTTTGGTAATTGAACAGAGGGAGCAGTTATTCACAGCAAAATGACATTTTTTTTACAACACTGATACTTTTACTCTCACTGATTCAGCTGGAAATTTCTTAAATTATAACTGTTATAAATAATGCTGATAGGATTGTAGATGATATAGAGGAGCTTGGCATGCTTTCTCACCAGATTGTTGATGCCACCCAATGTGTGATTGGCATTGTAGAGCGAGTAGGTCAGCTGGTACACCCCATCGTTGGTCTCACTGTTTCCATAGAAACCCACTCCTACAGCAGAACTGTGAAAAGGGCGAGAATCCCATTAAATTAATAAATAAACATAATTAATTCCCTGTTCGGTTTATCATTGTACTTCTTGACTATGGACTGTGCAAAGTTATTAGAGGACAAGTAAGACAAAGAAATGTTATTTATAATTTCCCAAAGGGGAGACAATGAGGCTTTAGGGGAAATATGAGTCATATCAGCAAACCGGTATAGGCTCATCTTATTTTTACCATTTAACCTTTATTGTTTATTGATTAAAACATGCAAATGAAACATTTAGAACAAACTCATGAATAAATTAAGGCAGTTCATTTTCATCCTTCTATTATTTCTGTATTTGTCAGATGTCTTAATGAAGTCTGGTCAAAATACACTGTTGCTCATAAAGTTGGAATAATTTTGTTTTCAGACACATTCCTCTTTTTATTCCCATTTATACACATCACGTTAATTGTGGTTTAATTCTCACTGTAATATTTTTGGAAGAGATTGATACATAAAGTTTGGAGAAGATACACTTTATCTATCAAGAATAAGTCACATTGTCACAATCATTTCATGAGAAGAGGTCAAAATATTTTATTCCAACTTTATGGGCAACAGTGTTATAGTAATAATTTTCCTCTATGCTGCTCATCTCTTCCTCCTGGCTACCACATGGGTTGGGTTGCTAGAGCCGATATAACGATTCATATTTATCAAATTTCCTTTAAGATCCCTCCCTCCACCTTTTAATACCTCCATCTGTTTTGTTCAAACCTCTATTTCCAGCACTGACTTTGAATTTGTTATCCCATTCATGGCCAAAGCCACATCAGAATTCTGTTCGACATCCAAAAATAATTCTCAGTGGAATACACAGGATCCCTGTTTCTCACCTTCTTGCAGCCTGAGACTGTGTCTGAGCCTCTGTAATAGGGAGGATTGGTGTCCTAACCCCAAGAGTGAGTTTACCCAGACTGCTAACAGTCTACAGTGACATGAGAAATGATACAATTCCATCATACTTGATTGCAATAAGGTCACTTTACACAAAGGTCAGAGGTTAGTAACACTTTGAACTGTATTTAGGGGCAGTTTCCATAGAGAGAGGAGGGAGCTCATCAATCACACTTCAGATAGAAAGAAGCCAGAGCAGGACTGTAGTTTCTGTGATAGCACATGTACACACAAACAGTTTACTCTCACAATGACTCATATGTTGAGGACCATCTGTGCTGCAAAACCAGACACATGGCCAGGTTATCATCATCCTCGGCAATGAGGTAAAGACAAAAAGGAAGCTAGCTAAGTGCAAAGGCAGGATGTAGAGTCTTATTTGATTTTAGCATTTAAGACATCCTTTCAGGGTGTGTGTGATATGTTACTGCATGAGGGTGTGTTTTTTTGTGTGTGTGTGTCCGCCAGCATCCTTTCACTCTAACCTTGTAAGCATAATAAACTGCCTCCTCAATTAAACTAGTTCCCCCTGGTTATGATTAGGGGCATTGGGGGCATATCTTGTACAATCCAGACTGAGCCAAAAAAAAAAAAAAAAAAAAAGAGACATAATTATAGTCAACCTTAGAACCCAAACTGCATGGATGTGGTTACAACAATGACTTTATTCAGCTGGTTAAAGAACACTAAACAACCTTGCGTTACGCTCTTAAAGATATTTGTGTTCCAGTTGATCCGTGGCGGCCTGGATAATGAGCTCTTCATTAATCCTCTGGCCAGCCTGGTGACATGTCAACAACAATAAAGACCCACTAATGACACAGTAATGAAACAGTAATGACACAGGACGTCACGGGGTAGTTTAGCCTCCGGGGATGCATTCGTTTTTTGTGGTTGTTTGCAGCTAGAGGTGTAAAAAAACAACACAATTAACAAAAGGCACCACAGGATATTTAGTATCTTTCTGTTCCTCTAAGGATGTGTCACTTCACAGTGATGACTGGACAATCATAGCTTAGTATTCAAAGCATGTTATGAGCTGAACAAATGCCCAGGAAAACATCACAACAAGTACTAGCGGATAAATGCCTTAATTTTGTTTATATCAGTTCATTGCTGCTTTAATAAAGTGTATCAGAGTTAACAGAGACTGACATGGGTGGAGGGGATTTTTAGAATATTAGATTTGTTTTCTATCTATAACCTTAATTCACCCCAGTCATTCTCCTGGGGTCATAAATAATCACCCCGGGAGGTTCAGCAGCTCTTAAATCCTTTTTTCTGTTTGAGTTCGGCAGTTTAATGCAATTCTTCTTGAAAATTGTGTTGTCATTAACAATTAGATCTTTCATGACATGAAAGTACATTTCTATTTAATTTAGCTAATACAAGTCCCATGACCCAACATAACAGAAGTATGTACAGTGCCATAGCTCTTTCACATCTCTTTGTGTTTCTGTAAAAACATCTTATGTTTTAGTCTGGTATGAAAGCCATCACCATTTTTTAGAACAATGCCAGTTTTTAATGCCAATGACATTAAAAACATGGCAAAAAGAACAATTTCTCAGTTTAACGCTAAAGACAAAACACTGTTATTAGCAAGTAAACTTCAATTTAGACAGACTGTAATACTAAAAGTGCTGTGCTAAACCACAAAACCTAAAGGCTGTCTGTTCAACCTCATACCAATGTATGCATAGATTATCTAATTGGAGGCTGTATGTGGTAGTTTATTTGTTGAGCTGAATATATTAACGTCCACTGGAACAAGCTTCTACAAAGAGAACTGAGAGCTGAGCAGAGACGAGAGGACAGAGCTCCTTTGCTAAACAGCATCATGCCCGCTCACTTAACATTACAACAGGCCTTGTGTGCTCCAGCGGTGACTCGATATGGACACAGAAAGCTAACAAGGTTAAAGCCCAACACTTGGATAAATGTCACAAGTTTAAGTTAATATGTGGGCAAATTCAATCAAGTCTTTTTGGGGACTCACTTGTTCTCTTTCAGTTCTGACAGAACCATTTTTGTCAGAGAAAATCCCACACAAAAGAAGAGAAAGAGTTACAAGCAGGTAGTTGGGCGGCATATTAAAAGTATTTGTTAAAGCCGACACTACTGTTAACTTGTATCCCTAATCTGAATAAATGAATTAATCTGGCCTTGTATTTAAACTTTGGATGGAATGAGCATCAGACAGAGCCAAGTCATTTGACTCATGTTTGAATTTGAGCATAATTTGGTTTGGCAGTCCCATGCTTTGTTCAAGTAAGCCTAATACAACATTAGTTTCTGTCATCCCTCTTCCTGTATGTCTGGATGACCTGTTGACTGTGTTTCCCCAAAGTACAGACAAGTGTTGCACGTAGACATGCTAATGTGTAGAGTGAGGCCGTCACACGTGTATCTGTGAGTTTAGTGGTACAATAAGAAACACAGTGGCATTACTAGACTTCAGACTCACCATATGACGAGACCTGCGATGACAGCAGCCCACGTGACACAGCATGTCTCGGGTCTTTTGGTGTCTTCATCAATGTCCTTACAACAGCAACACAGGCAGACTAGGTATACTGCCAGAACCAGGAGACTCAGACCCAGACCCACCGCACCAACACATGCTAGAATTATCAGAGACTGAGAGGAAAAAAATGCAGTTAAATTCAAGACTAAGATGCGATTTTATAATGAGACAAGCTTTTGATTAAATCCAAAAACATCTTCAAAGAAGCAGGCAGCTGTTATGTGTGGTCTTCAGTTATCAGACTGGGTGACCCCACCACCCTTTTTGGTTGACAGCGCTGAGCGAAAACAACCCACCGGTATCAAACAACACTCATCTGTAAAGATATGTGCAGCCTGATCAGCATTATCACTACTGACTGCTGCCTACAGCAAAGGGGATAGAAACATACAAGTTAGCAGTCCACAGGGAATCTTGATTTTTCTGCCACTGCAGAGCTTGGATTGCGGCTCAGGGGGAAATGATCTGTGGGAGGGGAGCATCATGTGACACAATGACTTTCATTCAGTCTTGTGATTTCTGACTGTGCAAAATATTTAATGCTTGAAGGATGAAGATAAAACAGCGATACGGAAAAGTAAATGTATTGAAACAGCCTGCCACTCTGTATATGCATATATGAAAGACTATTTCATGATTAATACCCATGGTCCTCTGATCTTTTTCTTTTTACTCTCTGAAAAGCTTTTACCGCAAAGAAAAAACTGAATTGGAAGTATGAATGCTCCGAGGCAGACACAAATGGAATTGTTTATTTGTGTCAGATTATACTTGGGGGAACATTTCATGCATTGCACACCAATCAGTTTATAATCCTGTTTATTTTCTTACAGACATGTCATATGACCAGTTTAGTTTTCTGTAGCTTATTCCCCTCTGCATAAGCTGTCTTAAGGCAGTAGACACATCAATTGATCTGTTTGTATTTACAGCAGCTTCATAAAACAAACCAACCATTTAAAAAGTGTTTACACTGCTGCACAAACATCACTATTGGTATTGGCTGATACTGGAGCCAAAGAAATAGCACAGGGGGCTCCCCTATGGTGTTGATTATTACTAACAACATTAAATTTGGGCTCAAACTAAAAACACCGAGCTCTTGGTTGCAGTAGTTTAAATACAATCAAAAGAAAAGCATGACCTTGATTTTTCAAATAATATGCAATTCAGTTTTGATGCCCACAAGTTCAGAAAGTCTGGGTCTGGCTGACTAAGCAGAGCTATTCCTCAACTACTACGCCTGTGACTAATTATTCCATTTGGATGACATTGACACTGTGACTGAATTTAAATGATATTCTTTTGCATATTCTAACAAAGTCCTTCATTGTTCACACTTTGTTTCAGTCTAATACCATGCTAAGCAGTATGTTTCTCTTAGTTTCACTAACAGATATATTTTATTTATAAATGGGAGAATCAGACATTGAACCTGAGGTAGTAACCACGTCACTCTGCAACTGTCTGTTGCTTTACAAGACAAGATCAATGGTGGCCTCAAAAGATATCAATCGTGCCCACATGAACAGTGTAAATATTAAAGTTTAACTGCACAGTTGATGTTATACCCAGTATACCTTAAACACAACAGAACAATACAGACATGGCGCCAGCTGAGCTGCCCTGCCTTAACTGGCATCTGGGCCAAGACCTTAATCCAGTAATTTGCTAATCATTGGAGGACACTGTTGATGAGCAAGGAGTCAGTGTGTAGAGTTTTACGGTGGTTTCAACCATGCTTAGATTTCCTGTCACTGTAACTCAGGCCTTTCATACACACAATGCTGCTAGATCCTCTCTCTCCACTAATTTTCCACTCCATTGTTTTGTAATTAGACATGCAGGCACTTCAATTTCCACCCACTGCAATGGCATAACAAGGCAAAGGATGCATGAGAGGGAGGAAGAAAGAGAGACAGAAAACAACTACTAGTATCTGTGGTCGCTGACCGGAAGGTCATTGATCTTTAATTTTCCCAAAAGGATGTTTGTACAAGTAAGCTTCAGAATGGTGCCTGTCTAATTTAATTAACTTGCAAACAACACGCCTTAGAAAAAGCATCTGTAGCTGCTCTGCACTTTCACTTTCCTCAAAAAACAACAGACCAGCATGTCAAATGAAGAATATGTCTTCTTTTCCGGCTGTGTCAGCCCAAAAGACTACCACCAGTCTCTGTGACGCCAACATGGCACTCTTCACCTCTCATTGACGGGTGCTCAGCTGAACTAGTGTGACACTACTGGGATTCAATGACCCAGGTGGACCTTGTTACATGGAGAGAAAGAGGTACAGTGATGGACATAAGCCATATCTGGTGTTTGGGAATATCTTCTCTATTCATAAATGACCTGGGGGCAAAAGGAGCATGCAGTGCCACATTGATATGCACTTCCACATTGGCAAACACAACAACTGAGTTCATTTCAAGGGAATTCACAGGGTTCTTATTTTGAAAGATAGCCCCAGAAAATAATAGGTGTAAGAAAATCCTCCCAAGTTTAAAATTAGATCAGTATCAAAAGTTATCCAGTTATTCAGTATACAAATATGTTCACAATATTTTAAAATTGAATTTGCAAACAGTATTTTCTGTTCTGAAAGCAAATAAAAACAAAGCTTTTTTATTTTTGCTGGAATAAATAAAATAATACAGTCTTGATAGTTTGGCTCACATGATCTTCATTAGTGATTTTTAATTAAATTTATGCTTGTCAAACTACATTGTTGTGATATGGGGACTTTTTTAGAATTGGAATACACTGTGTGCAGATAAATCCAACTGTTTTTGTAGACATATATTATAGATCAAGTCCAGATTTGTGGAAAGAGTCAACTAGCTCTAAAGTAATGAATTCCATAACATAAAGATTTTATAATGAAGTGAGTGCAGATGAAAAATGTTGGCAACAACTGAGCATGAGCATCCAATATTTTTTTCCCATCAGACAGACTATTTTTTATCTATAATGACTCTGGTCCTAGTCGAACACCATCACTTAACATCACAGTTTGACACTTACTGTGCAGTACATGGCCTAGAATGACCATAACTGTACTGAAATTAAATACTTGATGTGAAAACGCTGTGGGAAAAATAGTTTCATCATTTTAGACATGTCTCACACACTCAATTTCTCATGAAAAGGGAGGAGAAGGAGCAGAACACAACCGTGGACTACTGAACGTGTTGTTTGTGGTGTTAGAATGAGCAGTCAACCAAAGTGACTCTTTTTTTTCTTCTTCTTTTAGTTCTTTTTCCAATGTACTCACTGTAGCTATGGATACTGCAGCCTGCACAAAACGGAGTGGGTCAAAAGTATTAGATGGAGTGTGATGAAGTTGAATGTTTAAGAGCAAGCTTGACAAAAACAAAAGGTGTGTTGTGTCCCTACAAGCAGTGTGTAAAACAAACTTGAGCATACAGACATACAGATACAGTGCAGGGTTGTTTACGAGCTGAAATATTTCATAGTTAATACAGGTCATGTGTTATCATGTGAGACCTGCAGTAGCTTCTTACTTCCTGACACTGGAACACTTGCAGCGTTTCAGGGAGCGACAGTGATGTTTTTATCACTCAACACAGCAGTTTGTCGAGAAATAAATTTATAGTAAATATTTTAAACTCGACATTTAATACCATGATTTTTCAAACTTGGTTTTTTTTTTTTCTTTTAAGTACGGTTCTTTTGGATCTACGTGCGCTTTTACGCGCAGGTACAGTTACCAACCTGCTGATAGTTCGCCTCCTCCGGGTTGAAAGTGCCGTCGACCGACTGAAAAAAGTAATTGAAGTGAGGGAAATTGTGCAGCCAGTATGTCCACCACGGAGCAACGTAATCAAGCCTCGCAGTGGCCATTCCTGCTTGAAAAAGTCAGTCCACCGCACCACTCAGCGCAGGCTTCCCTTCCCAGAACTTAAATAATCCCAGGTTTTGCGAAAAATCAAAAAATCAAATAAACAAGACTACAGTTAAGGTTACAATAACCAAAGAATTTAAAGAGGAAGTTTTTCCTTTGCCATTACACCTCCAGAACATTGCCGTAAATACACATCGGTTCATATAGGTCTGAGTGAACTGTTGAGTTGCGCAACTACTAAAAGATATACAGCCTTACGGCGGGCCGAGCGGTTGTCTCCGAGACAAGGGATCGAGTGACGGTATGAACCAGCCTACTTGGACAGAGAAGGCGTGACGACCATTTTTTTCAGTCAAGTGGTGCCAAGTCCACTGGAGACTTGGACATTGAAAAACAAATGATGACGAGAATTTCTCAACTCAACTTCAAACTGAGGAATTAAAATGATCAAATACCTAACAAATAAATAAAGGACTTGCTGCTCACATACAAGCATGAATGTCAATGGCCTCAAACCTCTTCTCCACACTGCTGTTTCCGAGGAAATGTTGATGACACAATGAAACTTTAACTAAACTAAAAACAGGAGTTAAGGAAAATCTCTGCACCCCGCCTGGCCTCGACATGTAGCTGCTGCGTTCGGCGTAAAGAAGCAGGGGTATTTAATGCACTATTTATGACTTGCGCTGTTAATGTCTGACCTCTTGTGGACAATGAGGCGCACTGAGGTGAACAGTAATGAGTATGATAATGAGATGCTGCAGCCACTGGTACAGGATGTTGGCTTCTGCTATTATTTACAGAGAGTGTTGAAAGTTGAATTTACACCTTTAGCAGAATCACCACATTCCCTGTAATAAACGTGCAGGGACTGATTTTTGTGTCGTGAGCAGATGCACGCTTAAACGTATCCAGACACAAGTGCAGACACTATGGCACTTGAACAAACAATCTTAATTTTTAGAGGTATGATAAGGCCCAGAAGTAAATAATTAGCACTATGTGAACTCATGCAGTATGGCATACAGATGGTTATAGCTGTAGACACTCTAACAGCACAGAGTGTTACTGTGTGGGATGTTAAACATGAAAAATGCATAGGAGTTGGAACATAAGGACCTTAACACTGGATACCAAGGTTTTTACATTTGAAAGCATGTAACCATAAGAGAGCAATTAGCAGCATGAGTGGGGTTACAATCAGATACTTATATATAGAGCGATGACTCCCGGGAAAAAGCCTGCTGATGGAGAAAGTTGACACCAGTGCTATCGTGTCTTTTTTTCTAATGAGTTTGCTCTAATTTAAAGAGATTTACAAATTGAATTTATTTATTTGAATCATATTTTGCCATGCAAATGCTTTGATTTTGTGTGTTAAGACATATTGTTCCCATTTCAGCTGATTGAGAATGTCTTTGTCTTGTCTTGTTGTGCTGTAGCCTACTGTAGCTGAGAAACATACAGCTGAATCAGCTTCTGTGGGATGACATTACATCTGACTCTGACTCATAGATTACTGCATTTTGCAATGTTATTTCCTGCAGATCGGTTTAAATTCTTAAAGAAAAAAAAAAAAAAAAAGGTTTGATGCCTCCAGAAATGTCTACAGTGTTTTCTGAATTAGAGCTATTTGTCACTCCTATCTTTTGTTTAACCACACTGTACTGTCCTAGAGACAGGTTTCATTTGGTTGTTTATGTTATGTTTACACAATACATCGTTATTTGAGTTCATAAAGTCATTAAACATGATTAAAAATGTAACAAATTAGGTAACATGGATATAAAATACTTAAAAATCACCTTGAAAGGATGTCTTGTTCCCTTTTGTAAGGTTGTGTTTGTTTAGTGCGGAGAGTGGATGGTCATGACCAGAGTTTGGCATTGTGGAAAAACCAACACGGATGCAGAGGAAGGACCTACGGCCCCAAAATAACCCTAATTCTGCATGTGGTCCAAGAGACACACACAGTAGTTGTTTTTCATTTATTCACATTGTGTATGATATGAGACATAAGACAATGTCATATATTTTGGTAAGTTCATTTGATATCACTTTTCTGTCACGCTAGCGTGTTTCAAGCGTACTTACGAGACGTCTGAAACTGTTTATATATTTTCTCATAGTTTTCACAGTGTCTGCTGACAAGAGAGAGAGAGAAAGATAAATAACATGTCAAAAGACATCTGTATGATGAGGGGACATTATTTCATTGGACCAGTGTTGTTACACACACTGAGATTCCAAATATCATTTACAATAGACACTCACAGGAAATACAGCCAGTTCAACATACAGTTGCTGACAGAACAGACTACTACAATACCTCTCAGTAATGTCAACAGAAAGCCTTGGGTAATCAACCAAATAAAATAAAATAAAAGTCAATTGGTAGGAGAGGTTCCGTCGGCAGATAAAAGGAAAGATGAAAACATGTCATATGCATTTTGCCCCGAGGAAGAGTTGTTTTTATCTAAAAGGAGTACTGAGCGGTTTGCTTGCAAAGCTGAACCATCTTGATGTCATATGGCCACTGCTGTAATTATTGGGATGCTTTGATGCACCTCCACGGCCAGAGTGCCAAGAGAGTGCGCTCTGAGTCTGAATACTCTGAGTAGGTGACACTTGAAATACACTGTATGAATATGAATTCCTGACTGTGCTCTGCATTTACAAACAGTTGGATTTGGTGCCAGAAAACTCTCCAGTGATTGCAGTGCCAATCACTCCGTATTTGAACTGAGGGACCAATGTGAAAAAAGGGGGGGGTCTGTCTGCTTCTCTGTAATTTAGACTTTGTGTATCAAGCCTCCTTGCCTGCTTCTCATTTATTCTTGTTATCTCGGCGCAGGCGAAACATGTCACACCCACAAATCACACAGATACTAGTGTGAACTTGTACCCCAAGGATGTATGTAGGTAGGACAAGTTTTAAAGCTTTATTTTCCGTACTTGTTAGCTGTCAGGCCAATTCATGTTCTGAGTCTAATTAAACTCAACTATGTGAGTGTACCTTTGGATAACAGTCTGTAAAATACTGTACCAACACTGCTGGAGTTTGGTTCCTGCAGAGGATTTACTATAAATGGTCTCAGTTGTCCTTCGGATGAAAGCCACCACAAAACAGGAAATGGTTACAATTTTCATGGAACACTTCCCTATAAACAGACAATGGCACTGAACCATTAGGTGGCAGCCCAGCACTTTTCTGTAAGGCTGAGAACCTCATGCATCCACACTGACCACTGGTGTCCTCTGGTGTATCTGAGAAGAGCAAAATCTCAAATCATCATTGCACAGAGCTCCTTTGTGCATAATACTGTCCATAAAGTGAGATCTAGCTTTAATGAACTGTGGCTTATAGATCCACTACTCCCACTGGCTTTTCATCAGAAAGAGTCTCTGGGGTCAGCCATTTGGGCCCTGATGTTACAGGAAATACATATCAAAGAGGACTTTGAAGTCAAGTAACCTAGACTGCACAGTCCACTGAAAAGTAGGCTGTGAAGGAATAAAGTCATAGTGAGTGACAAGTCTCAAGGTCAGTATTTCAATGATTCTATTTTAATGTTTCACAGAAGGTAAAAAAAAAAAAAGAACCTGCTGAATTTCTAATCGTGGGCAAAATATTCTTTTAGGGGCAGGTGATACTCCAACCTTGACTTCTGTGGGCAGCCACATTTCACCTGGAGTTCATTGGAACTGCCTTGAGAATAGTATCACACCCCTGACTTGAATTACAGAAATGTCCAATTGGAATTTCCGATTAACCTGATTCATTCTCATAAAAGCTCTCTATGATACTACATGTGTAGAATAATAAATGTATGAGATCCCATAACAGACACAACTTGGCTATGTGCAGTGGTTTGCAGACTCAATTTTCTAGAAAAAAAAAGAAAAAAAAGAAGAAACACTCTTCACGGTCCTTGTAGTTATATCATTGTTGCTTCTTCCTCATCATGTGTTCAAGTGTCCTCAACGAGTGCTGGATTTACTCCTGATTGACTGTCTCCATAACAATCACAGGGATGATTGGTTCATTTAAAAGTGTTTTGAAGAGCCTCATGTCCTATCTCCTACCTTCTGTACTACTGGGTTGCTTCCAAGCCATAACAGTTACTGCTCAGTGAAATGTGGAAATGTGTTGTATTGGACTTTTCCCCCTTCATGGTTATTGCTTTTTTGGATTTGTGACTCAAATCCCCTTGCTCTATTTTGAGTGATTTATACATATGAATGAAGATTTATGCCTGAGAGCTCAATGTGCCGGTATTATCCAATCAAACTGGGCTGCTCAGTGGCTCCTGAGATTGCATTAAAGTGTAATATCAATGCAGCAATCCTCGGGATATTGCCACTTTGAAATACCCAGGGTCCCTCTGATGCTATAGCTGCATGCTATGATCAAGGGGATTTGTCTATTTAGGTAATGTTTCATGTAGGAGATTGCTTCAGCAAATTAATGAAAAGTTGACTATCATTTAGAATGTATTTCTTCACTGATTGGATAGAGAAAAATAGAATGAAATGTCAAAGCAGGTGACCTAAAAATAAACAATTTGTATCTGTAGTAAATGAAATACAACAGAGTCCCATGAACCCATTTCCTAAAGACAGTCCTCATTATAGAAAAAAAACATGTTTATTTATTTGAAAGTCTCACCTCAGGACTTTTTATTGTTCCAATTGCTTGCAAAATTGCAGCGATTATTTGTTGACAGGGCCAGCTATGTCCTAACAGTAAAAAAAGCAACCAAGGAGTTTCTCCACTGAAGCTAAATGTAAACACTTCTGAGCCTCAGAACATTTGAAAATGCTGCAAAGAGAGAGAGGAAGTAAAATGTTCAGTAGTAGTAGTAAGTGCTCCAAGGGGTTCTTTAACAAGAAGAGGTCATGTTCTCACGAGCTGATTAATAGCAGTCTGTGGCCAAAACATGTGCTCTTTTATTATTGTTTCATCACAAACTATATACTTAATAAAGGTTTTTCAGTTTCTTTGTGTCAAGAAGTCTGCCTTGAAACCTGGTGTTTTTATTTTTTTCCTATGAGAGTAAAATTCTTGTTTGGTGTGCAAATGCTCGGGGCCCGAATGAAACCTTTAGTGTGCAGAACACTCAGACCCCCCTGAGATCTATCCCTCCACTGATGTACCCATGTTGACTCTCTACCCTGCTTGTTTTTTCAACTCTGTGTGTGGTTAGGCATTTAAAATGAGAAACACAGACACTGGGGCAATGTGAAACAGCAGCTTTGATGTCATGATTATACTATTATTTTATACAGCTGCCCGCTGCTATAAGGGCTATTTCATACAGTAATGATTTTTGTGAGAAAAAAACTAAACTGACATTGGCAACATTTGTCCTTTTTTTTATTCCCCTGCAGGAAAATGACTTTCTTAGCCTGCAATTTATCCAATTACGGATTTACAGCAGTGCAAAGTCGACCATATGATACAGCCTAAGTCTATTTTTCAGCCTTTGGAGCAAATCCAATCATTCCAAATGGTTGCTGATGGTAATAATTGCAACAGCATTGTATTGATCTAGTAGGTCCATGGAGTGGAAACAAACAAAGCACACAGAGAAAAGGAGAGGGTGCTCCTTGTGTGCAATAATATTTGGTTTGTTTATCTGGCCTTTGTGAAGATGTAATAGTAAAGTATTAAGATAAAGTACAGGCTTTAGGTTTTATCAGCTGCTAGTGAATAAAATGTCCTCACTGATGCCCCCAGTTCCTTAATTCAATCTTTGAATGTTGTTTGAAAGATTACTGTGCTTTAGAAAATCAAAAAGAGTGACAGAAAATGTTCCCAACACTATCCCATCTTATCGAAGGCTTCCTGCCTTTGTTAGCACTGCCTATAAATATATTTGCAAGTAAAAAAGTATGCAGATAAAATGAAATTATAAAAATATATTAGAAAATCCTGAGTGGTTAATAAATCAGAAACTAAACATAGTCAGTTTAGGCAGACAACTTCAGTCAGATAAAATTAAAATTGCTTTATTTCTATAAACCATTATTTTTTTGTATCAGTACTTTGCCAACTGCTTTCCTCTACTGTGTATATATAATAGCTAAATTGGATCCGCTTTCTGAAAGTTCACCCATTATTAATAGTTTACCAGTTTTGGGTTGCATGCTGTGGAAAATCCTCCTCCTCCAACATTAAACTTTTTGTTTTAGCTCTTTAAAGGAAATATCTGTTTTTTACATGGGGCTGTGTGAGGTACAGAGCGTTACCTACAGAGGTAACGCTCTGTACCTCACACAGCCCTCACACAGACACAGAGGGTCAGCATGCTCCCAGTTTAAAGAAGCAGACAGAAGTCCCAGCACGGATGTAGAGGAAATGACTGCTGTGGACAGGGTCAGCAGACAGGGTCAGATCTGCGGCGTAATATGCCATGCACGGCACAGTTGGGTTTAAGTGTAGGAATATGGAAGTTCTACAGGTGAGACAATATAGCTCCAAGGGGAAGGGCTGTCTGACAGCAAGGTGAGAAACAGTGAGAATATGCTCACCATAGCGTTCACTTGAACATATGGCTAAAATACATTTGCTGCTGACCTCCTGCTAAACTGGGAGTGCTCTGTATACTATAGGAAACACTGACTATGCATAAGTACCTCATACAACCCCTTATGGTCTTATTAACGGCTTACAAACGACCTGTAATGCTTTAGTAAATGATTTATTAACCATTAATAATAAATGCTTATAAACCCTTTATAAAGCGCTGCATGTTTAAGTTAGCTAGTTAGTTTAGCTTCATTTTATTTGTTTTGCTGCCTGTATGTCTGCATAGTGAGAGCTACTGAATGTGTCAACATACTTGGCCAATAAAGTGGATTGTCCTTTGCAACAGTGCTGTAACACTGCTGCAAACCCTCGCTGATAACATTGCTGCTGCTCAAGTAGCTTTACACAGGCAATCTCACCTGATTATGTCACTTCACTACAAGTTTGTGGAGGACGTTCCTGCTGCTGCTGCTGCAGGTCGGTTGGTCATCGTATCAGCTGCCGGTCTCTAATGCACTAAAGTGGCAGCAAAGTTTATGTACTTATCAGAAAGCTACAAGCTAGGCTACCAATGCTTTTTCAGATTGGTTTGTGGCCTTCATTCTGTTGGCTGTCCATCTACCTGAAGTATTAATTACTTAATAATAAATTACTTTGTTTCACTTGCCAAGTTTATGTTGATCTTGGTTCTTGTTTGACATGCACATTATAAAACTTAACATATTGTTGATTTATATAGTGGCAGAATATGAATTGCATGTTTGAGGGGAATTCCTGCAAACTGGTGTCTTTTGTAGAGGGTTATATTATATCTTAAGTTTTGTCACTGTTTAATAGATATTCAAACTCACCTTTTCTCCACACACTTCATATTCAGTGAAGCATTTGGAGAAATATTTCAATTAAAAGCGATATGTGACAGCTAGCTTTACTGTTCTTCATATCATAATTACAGCTTAACTACTGAGCTCCTGTTCTGTTTACGCTGCTGCTACTCTCAGACGCATTCATTGCAAACATTAAGCTTATATCCATGAAATGACGGTCATTTGCTGCTTATCAACGCTACATACCATTTCATGAGAGAGATTATCTCAACCAAGCTCTGCATTTATGCAGGTTTAATATGCTTAAGTTAATAATTATCAGATGCATAGCTGATGTGTCTGTCTGATGCTGCATATTAAGTGGTAGCAGCGTTTATATTGTATTTTAATTCTTTACACATGTAAAGTGTAAGTGTGTGACTTCATACAACATTGATACACACATGAGGGACTGCTATTATTCTTCACCTTACTTACTAAGACTCTTATGTGTGTGATGAAAACACATTCTCAGTGTAGCTTGTTAAGGTGTGCTGGGCAGAGTGGTTTTTTAAAAAGACTGAAAATGACACTCAAATGGAGGAAGTAGGGACTGTGAGGTTCCTGGTAGAAGCATTGTCCTTGTTGACGCTATCAAAGAGTCCTCTTTAAAGAAGAAGGAACTGAGCCAACTTCATGCAAGGCCAACTGGAGAGGGCTATCAAGTGACAATGACACCTCTCAGTCATTTATACTAACGTTTTTTTTTTTTGGTTTGTTTTTTTAAAAAAGACGAACTCACAGAGATCCCTTTGGGTTGGCTACTTTTCCAGCATTTCCCATTGAATAACCAAGAGTCCTCACGCGCACACTTAAATACTAAACAAGACAAGGGTACAAATGAGAGTGTTTCAGTGGCACATGGGTAATGCATTCCAAACAGCTGACAACCATTACACATAATGGTCCCTGCTAAGGACAAGGTCTCAGATTCATTCTCATGTTAAGTGCCTTGTCTGAGTGACGGATAAGGACGCATTAAAGACTGGTTTGTGACACACGTGACAAACAATATTGGGGACCCAGAATGCAGTGTGAACGTGAAAGTGGAAAATGAAGGACTGATGCCAGATAAATGTAATGAATAGAAGAGAGTGGTGATCTAAAGTATTCCATAGCAGATATATACTCTGAGAAGTGCTGATATACTTCAATGACCTTAATCACTGAATTTTAAGTAGTTTCGTCAGTGTTTAAAATGCAGCGTATTGTATAATTTGAATAGCTAAGAATGCAAATCAATGGACTGTAAAGTCAGTGGGTAATTAGACAGATACTGTTCCTGGTGGAATAATGTCCAATTGTTTACTTGGATGTGAAGAGAATATATGAAGCCACAGGCAGGGAAATTAAACACCATATGTGGACAGGGAATGGCACTTTATTTGAGGACAAAAACACGGAGCATTTGGTAAAAGCTGTAATTTTAATCTCCAGGCACATCTTGAATCTATTCAAGATGTGCCTTGACATGTTGTTCTTCTGGGCAAATCCATTAGCCTTAAACATGAAAACTTAAGGTTTCCACCTTTCAAATTCAAAGTCATTGAATGCAGACAGGGTTGTCCTACACGGCATATTTTACATTATGGGGCTTTTCAGTTCTCTGCAAAAGGTTGTACTTTTTATTTGGCAGCGAAGGAGCTGGAGAGTGGGTGAGATTGATTTAGTGTGCTTCAGCTATATGGGCTGCTTTTGTGTCTGGAGTTGCAATTTAGATTTAGAAGACAGAGGGGCTGCAATCAGGAAGAGGTGGTAATCAATTTTTCTTGTTTGTGTGTGTGTGTGTGTGTGTGTGTGTGTGTGTGTGTGTGTGCATGTGTGTGTGGTGCACACAGCTGCAGAGAACAAATCCAGGGCCAGTGGCAAATGAGAGGAGCCTGTAATGATAACCATTCTGCTTCTCTTCCTGAAACAAAGATACTGGCCTCGCTATTCATTACATGGCCTCACTTTTATTAAATGCTCGAGGTTTTCTCTATACAACATACCCATCACTCATCTATACTATATATAGATACATATATTATTTTTTCATGGTCAGAGATGCTTTCAGAGAAATGATAGGTTCTCACTTTCTAGGAAGACAGCTCCCCCTAACCCTGGGGTCGGGGGGGGGGAGAAAAAAAATCCTAGAGAAAGCTGACAAAAGAATGGCATTTTCTGCATTCTTAACAAAAGCAAAAACTACCTGTTCAAGCTTTGTGATTTCTAATGGGTTCGGTTTGTCACTGAATAATGAGGGGTTTGTGCAGTTTGTTAGCCTAAACATTTGTCCTTGTGCAGCACAGAGGAGGCTTATCAGAAAGTTTGAATGAGTACTTTGTTACAGCTTGAGGACAGTTGAGCCAGCTGGATCTTCATTAGTTCTGAACAACACGACTGGTTTTTGGCGGGCGCTGTTAGTGCGGAACGTGTTTTCACCGACCGCCATGATCCTGTGAATGGGAGAAGGGAGATAGATGAGCGTACACTAATGTGTTAGTTTTCACCTTGAACACACCATCACTCTTCTTGACTAATTCTCAGGTTCAGGCTGTAACATGCGGTCAAAGTACTGCTGTCGGAGAGAGAGGCACACGACTAAAAAGATCAATCACTAAATTATATTCTACAATCCCACAGAGCATAAAACTGAGCGTCAAGCAGAGCTGGGGATTGTTAGAGGGAATTATCATTGTGTCTATGGCAGAACTGAAATAAAAACAGATAATTGGAGCGTTAAAAGGTAGATTTTCTCTTGATTTAATTCCTCTTTGAGAGCTCAAGTTTGTGCTCTGTGTAATGACTCCAGAACAGACGAGAGGCTGGAGCTTGGTGTTAGTTTATGGAAGACGCCTGATGGAGGAGACAGCTATGACCAGGAGTGCTGGCAGCCCCACAGTACATGTCTTCACACTGAGTGAAGAGAGGGTGGCGATGTGAGCCTGCCAGTTTGCCATTAATCTATGCAACTGTCTGGAAGATGAGCTATGGTGTGGGTAAGAGGACAGTGCCTCCATCTTTACAGCTGCCTCTCAAACGGATGGACTGAGAGCACAGCTGGGGTGTAAACGTTTCTTACGAAACGAGAAGCATGAACAAAATGTATCTGTCTCCATAGCAGTGTGACATCAGCACCATATATTTCTCTTACTGTTGAACAAGGTGCCCATTACTGCTCATTTACTCTGTAGGTCTCAATCACCCTGCTGATGTCTAATCTAATGTGACGGACAGAGCTAATGCAGAGATAAACCACTATAGGCTATAAAATGCGAGGACAATAATGTTCGCTCCCATGTGAGTCCCTGAAGCCAAGGCTCCCTCTTCTTCCTCTCATTATAGCAGATGTGTGGTATACACAGGGACAGGACAGAAGTGTGACACACACACACACACACACAGCACATAAACTGGACCGTGAAATAGATGGGGTGCCTGCAGATTGGCTGGGAACGGTACAGGTAGTTTATTTTGTGTGAGGACGAGATATGAGGAACTGATTTTCATTTAATGACCAGCTGTGTGATGTTGACTCATAAAGACCCATCTAAAAACATTGGCTTGGAGGTCCAGGATCAGTATGCCCACCTTCAGCTGGGAAGGATAATAAGATCTGCCTCCCACTGACATGAATGGTAAAATTTGTCACTGAGGATTGGTGGAAGCAGCCTTTGAGGTGAAGGACTGATCTTACACCACTGAAAGAGAGCCTGAAATCTGCTGCTCCAATTCAATCTATGAGCCCTTGTCTTGTCCTTTTTCTATTAAAAAACTGCTGTGCCAGGTTACAGGGTTCTATGTCTGACTCGCATGTTTAAATTATCAAAAAATAAGGCTTGAGTCGCTCGTTTCCTCTTTTTCAATATTTATTTTAAATCAAAACGAACAACAAAAAACGCTCTTAAACTAAACATGAGGTCAAAGACTGTGTCGGTCCTCTCTCATTTGTGTCCACCTGTGGGTTCAGACAAAAAGACCTCTTCAAACGCGCCTCTTCCTCCTTCCACAGCTGATAGAAATCTGAATTAAATCAGAACAGCTAAATACATAAACATAAATAAATTAATCCAAATGACTATTCTCATACTTAAACTATAACTTAGATGTTATATTATAAAGATAGGAATTATCAATTAACAGTAACAATAATTATTGTCTCTTATTGACTTTGCTTTGGTCTCTTGAGAGCAGCAGAAACAAGACATGAACACAACTTTGACATATTGTCACCCATCAAGTTAAAGCATCAGTTGCTTATCTATATATCCAGCAGTTAGGGAGCTGTCCACCTGATGAGTACAGTCCAATATTCACTCTCTTTTAGCTCTGTTTTAGTTTTTTTGGGAAATGTCTGGCTCATCACTACAAGCGACCCCTTTCACATTATCATTTGATGTGAAAATATTGATTACAGCTGCTTTAAATATTAGATATTGATCCTGAAAATGTTTAAATGTTGATGTAGTCTGTAGTCAACAGTCACAAATGTATTGTGATTCTTTTCCTGCTACAATTTTTATTGATTTTTGTTTATTTGCTTATAAATTACACTAAAGAAAAATGTAAATGCAACAATTTTGTTTTTGCTCCCATTTTTCACGTGTTAAGGTTTTTTTTTTCTATGCAGACAAAGGTTCATATTTCTCAGTTCTCAAAAAGCACTTCTTTTGCCAAGATAGGTATCTGTACTCTTTCAAATAACCATACTTCAGTGCCTGATAAATGCCTTTATGTCAAGATAAAACTGCCCATTTTCAAGTGGCCTGTGATTGTGACCGGTCCAAGGAGAAGTGCACAGAGAAAGTTTTAGATCTCTTATTTCAACTCATAAAAAACAAACTGTTGCATTTATATTTTTGTTGAGTGTGTTTTTAAAAAATGTTAAAAATTCTTGTAATGTTAGCGTGTATGACCTCACACACCCGAGAGTTTGCATGGACAGGGTCAAATAATTCAGAGTGAAATATTCAGCTTAATGACATTAATTATGAATTTGACCTTCTAGAGATGTTGTATTATTTTTGTTAGATCCATTGAACTCGTGTAATTGAAACAATTAATTCACAGTTATCATGGTTTCTACAGAATACAAATTTGAGCCTTTTTTTTGTTGATAAAAAAAATTCAAGGTCAAGAGCATTTTTGTGTATTGCATACACAAAATCCTACAAAGCCATGGTCCACCAATTCAGATATAAATGTGCTGGAATACAAATATTTTCTGACCTGTTGCCTTACATGACAATCTTCAATATTCTAAGTAGACAAGCAGCCTCAGAATCAGAAGTGCAAATGTTTCCCAAAGGATGTGTTCTGAAATGAATAATAATAAAAACGTTTTTATATTTAAACAAGACTTAACATTTTCAGTTCAGAGTTCAGTTCAGTTAACAGTCCACTCATACAATAAAACAACTCTTTTTTATGGGATATTGAAAAGTTGCAACAAACTCACCTAAAGAAATAAACTTAGACATAAAAGCTAATGTTTATGCTAAGTAGCATTTAAAGCAAATATGCTGCAGATTAAAGCAGAAGTAGATGGAGATGTAAACATCAAAGCTTGTCTGCATATGTGCGTATTGTTTCCGTCTTGTACAAACTTATAAATTACAGCTGAACAGATGAGAATGTGACCTTGATTGTGATTTCTCGTCAATCTTGAAAGAGCAGAATCGTCCTTTAACAAGATTACTTTCCCTTGATCTAATGGATTTGACTCTTAAGACAAAGATGCATCCGTTCCTTTGTTTGAATAGAACATAAACACTTTGTCACCACCCCTGGACAGACATCCCAGTTGATGCATTATTGCAAGAATCAATTGCAGGCCTTTTACTCTCACTGTATGTCCTCAATTTGTCATAGCAGAAAGGAGACTGCCCTCCCTCTTCCTCTTTCTGTCTTTTTGTTACATTTATTCATACCTCTCTCACACCCTTGTTCACTCCCAGACATATCAACAAAGTCTGTGTGACTCTCAGGTGCATTGTGCAGTTTGCTTCAAGTTTAGGTTGTTCCATTTGGCACTCACTTAATGGGGACCCCTCCCCTCTTCTACCCGTGTCTGTTCTGTTCAGCAGGTTAGATTGCACACTGTCAAGCGGAGGCACCGACTGTCATCGCAGAATGACACTGTCCTGACCAGCCGGATTTCTTTGAAGTCGATGCCTCCGGGTCTGCCCCGGGGTTGTTGAGGCATGCTGGAGTCTGCCATAGGTGGAGGAGTCCTGCGGTACCTCAGCTCATTTTGATTAATGGACCTCTCTCTGCCCCTGAGTGAGCAATTATCAGAGGGTAGGCAAAGTCGTTCATCACTGTAACTGAGCAGCAGGTCTCTTCCACTGTCGAAAGTCATACCTGCAGGGCGAGGGGTCTACGTCCACATCCCCCATCCCCTCCTCTTAAGTCTCCTCCGCCCCATCAACCAGGCTGGAGCCCCATGTTTGACCAGGAGGGTTTGTCTACAGAGGGTCAGAGAGGTGGAGTCCTCCGGTGGTGTGCAGACGTTCTTACAAGTAGCTCAGATTTCCCCACGGTAATTATTTAGCTGTTGTCTGGGCTCCCTCGCCTTGATCAAATTCAAGCCTGTGTGTTATTGTGAGATCAAGTTCCTCCTCAGTCCTGTGGCGCAGTGCCTCAGATTCACTTAGCTTTTGCAACGCGGCTGGCACATGTTGTGAACACATGTTGTACTGTAGCTGTTAGTGGATGTGTCCAGCATACTAACTGTCCTACACAGACTGAAAAGAAAGCTACAGCTTTTCAATTAAAACCAACACAATCTCCATGAGTTGTGATTGTGTCTAAATAGCTTCATCACCAAAAACAATAATTACACTATCCTGCATGATGTGGAAGAGGATCTTTTACATAACTTCTTGCCATAGAAGCTCTTGTATACTTCATATATTTTCATCAAGGACGTGCTCAAGCACAGCGAAAGTTGACCAAACAACAGCCCATTTACCCTCTTTGGCTGAGCTGCCTCTCCAGAGAAAAACAAAAACATTGTGGTTTTATTTTTGCTGGTGTGGCTGCATAAACACGAGCATCCTATAACTGGCAAAGTTAGACCAAATTAAATTACCATATCATCCACACTTTCATTACTTTTTGATATGCCTCTGGTGGACGCAGAGATGGAGCGGCCCGAAACTGCATAAAAAGTCCAAAGTAATGTGATGCAAAGCAGTGGCCATTGTTGTTGGCGTGTAAGGACTTTGGGTGAATGTTTTAAAGTTGTGGAAATTATTCACAATAAAAGGTATAACCAGTGTTTGTTTTTTTTTCTCTGCATAGTATTGTGAGTTGAGTTTCATCTTTCACATTAAGAGAGAGCTTTTCTGTAGAGGGCTAATCCAAAAAAACTCCTGTTCAGAGAGTGTTGGAGAGCCTGCTGCTCAAGTAAAATACTTCTAATAGCTATTGTTAAATACTGGATGGTAAGGTCATAAAAATCCTATTTGATATTCTGTAATTGTTCTGTATTCTAGTACATATATTTATAGTTAAAACTATATACAGGCTGATCCAAGTGCCGAGCCAGTCAAGCAACTGTCAGCATCACATCCATAAAAATTCAGCTGGCTGCACTAAAGTGGTCGGTTGTTTTAGTGTATTTTTTGCAGTGAAAGATGAAAGTTGTCGGATGTTAAGAATCAAAATGATTACAATTGTTGATACATCACAGCATATAAGTTATTTGCTATTTTAAATAGTACTTCTATTATGCCCGAGCTATTTTAAATGGACAATGCTGTAGACAATTCATCAATTTAAGATGAGCCACAACCGCGAGGCTACAGACCAGAGAGTGAGGGAGAGCGTGCTGAGCATCAAGAGACACATCAGACAGGTACATATGAGGGTGGTAATGGCCAAGTGTGAGAGAGTTACTATAAAAAGGGCCTGCTAGAAAGAGTGGGATAAAGAGAAAGATAGATGCTGTGGACAATGGTCTGTGGACATCCCTGCGGCCTGTTTGTTCAGATTTAACCTTACTGTGCCTGATGGTTTGTCACAGAGAACCATCTAGGGAGGGCAGGTGAATGGTTGAATCCTCTCTCTATTCCTGTTTATCATAGGTGATCAAATCAGATCAGATCAGATCAGATCAGATCAAATCAGATCAGATAAAAGATCCATATATAACTATGTAGTCAAAAACATATTTTCCGCCATTGTTCTTTTTGAGCAAACAGTTACCTCAGTCGTGTCTACATGGTAACCTTAGATTTGCGAAACCTTTGTGAGATTTGAACACATTGTTTTTGCTTTAAAATATTCTTTTCTCACCGAGTTTGAAGCACATTGTATTCTGGTAGAAAGCCCTGAAGGTAAATCTCTCCCAGGTACAGAAACAATGGGTACAAATCTCACGAGAGTTTTGCAAATCTAGAGTTACCATCTAGACATGATCTATCACTTCTCACACACACCTAGCTCATACCATAGCTTCCAGTAGTTCCTCATAGGATGCTGATTGGTCTGAACCACTGTCTTCAGACACAAAATCATAGCCTTGAAGCCTGACAAGATGGATTCTTGTGTGATCTCTAGGTCTAGCTGTCTCACAAGGTTAGTTCAGATGGACACTTACATTGATTTTTATGTTCTATTTATTCAAAGGATTCACCAGAAAAGGGGAATTAATCACCACGCTCACAGAGAGCGTAAAGATAATTACTAAAAAATTTGCAAAGGCACTTGATCACTGACACTTGATCAACATACAATCTGCATGAAAATCACATCTAGTCATGGACACAGACAGACTGCAAAATGTGCATTAACAAAGCTCTTCACACTCGCACAGAAAAACATACAAGAGCATTGACCTTACTACTTTTAGTGTCCATTACTGTGAGTGACAGTCGGCTCCTGAGATTTTGTTAGTATTCAGGAGAAACTCTGACCCTTCATTCAAGCAGAACTCACACACAACCCGTTTTCTATCTTACAAATCATTACAAAAACAGCTTTGTATGTTTATTCACATCTTTCAAGGCTGTTCATTTCCACCAGTGTAACATCTCAATGCACTATAATAACTCTGCATTACTGGGAAGACATGTGTTTACAGAACTGGAAATAATAGGACTGTGATTGCTGGGCATGTTGCAGTCATTGTTATTATACACCTGTAATCTAAAATCCCCTCACCTACTGTTAAAAATGCAATTAACAAAATAATTGTTCCTCCCAGGGAGCAACAATTTACCTGCAATTTACCTGAATCTATTGGTCAATTACCAGTTTGTCTTCGGGCTGATCCTGCCAGCTAATGGCTTTCGGGGGGAAGCCAGAATCTGATTTTCTTTTAACGCTGTCTAATGGACTGTCACCCTATACATTATGAATGCAAACTAACTGAACACAACCCATCCCACCATCGCTATTAGAGCCTTTTTCTATTCATTGATTTCTCTCTTTACTTTTAGCTAACGATTCCCCCCCCCCCCCCCCCCTCTTTTTTTATACATGCTGGTGCATCTGTTAAATACTTTCTATTGTAGACTTTAGAAAAAGAGGATTTGGAATGCATTTGAAGTGCAGAGATTTAGTTTGACCGTCCTGTTATCAAATCACAACGTGTATTGCATCCAAGATGAGTAATATCTCTGTCACTGTTTATATGTATACGAGTGTCTCTGTCTTTCCACCTGAGAGGACAGTGGCGAGCGCTGGCTCTGTTTCATTTCACCGACATCGTTTTGAATACTAAGTGGCCAGCGAAAGATATATTACAATTTAACAGATTATATTTCTTTTCTCAAATTGCCTGCTGTTTTTACAAACTGCTGGTTTCTTATGCATTAGGCTACTGTTCAGTAGTCTATATTTTGATGCTGGAGAGAAACGTTTCAAAGTAAATAATTTAGAGTGTGATAGCTACATAGTTTGTTTCTCCACATGAGTAAAAGCTATCATAAGAAATCTGGTCAAGACATGTGCTGCTGTGCACTGGAAATGCTGAGATCTGTGTGCTGCCACCTTGTCCGCCCTCCATCTTACTCTCTCCCCTATATCTTGCTGTCTGCATCTTTTTGCCATTCCCTTGCCCTCCTTTTTACCATCTCTGACTGTCTTCTCCATCTCTAGCTCACATCTTTATATCACTCCAATTCTCACACGGTGAGATGGAAATTGAGTGGGAGGACTAGGTTGCAGGATAAGATGGAGGTCTCACAGTGGACAAAAATAAAATCCAATTTCAACAAAAAAATAATACTTGCCCACCCCAACCCCAGCTCCCCAAACTGCAGCCCTCTTTGCTGTCCCTGCCCTTCTTCATCAGGCCGCACCTGCCCATCTTCAGAATCTGAAAACCTGACACGCAGCAGGAGGGCTAAAAGAGAGGGACCGTGCACTGACCCAACTCCTCTCTCTCACCACTGAGATTGGACACACACCATTGCCCTTTTTTAACTTTTAAAGCCACTTCTTGCAGCATACCATAATAGATAGCATACCAGGTGAAGCTGTGCTTCACAATGTTGAAAGTTGAAGGTCCAGACTTTTAAAAGATCTAAACAATATCAGGAGTAAAAAGAAGAAGGCCCCTCATATTATTTTCCAAGCAGTAAGAATTGTGTTCCCATGGCACTAATGATGCAAGACCTAATCAGCATCTCTTAGTCACTTGGTTTCTCTTTGTAAGGAAAACACTGTAAACCTCAAGGCCGCATTGGATTAAGCTGACAGTCCAATGTTGACGAGTGAACAAAGAATTGTTTTGAAAAAATACAGCTGCAGAACGAATCCAAGGAAAAGGAATTGAAGGTTTAGATATTGAATCTGTTTGGTTATCGTCTGCTTTTTAGATCAGATCTAAGCATCTAAAGAGTTGCAAAGTATGGATTTGTTAATAGCAGCTTTGGTAAATCAAATTCAGATTTAGCCTTCCATTTCTGTCTCTCATGTTGAGTTTTTTTTTTTGTACCACAACCTCCAAAAATGTGAAAAAAAAGACATCTTCAGATATATCTGGCCAGTGAAGTTAGGAGCCATCTACTTATTTTTGGAGGGCAAGCAATAAAGATCCTCTGGAGCTGTAATCTAGCTGACTGACAGCAGCTCACAATGCTTTTCTCCGCACCTAACCAGAAGACATTCAGTAAAAGCAATGCAATTCATGTGAGGAGAACACAGACAGCGAGTGAGGTGAGAGAAATGCACTCAGCCACAAAGAGATAAGAAACAGGGAAGAAGATGAAAGGCAGCAAAGGTGGGAAAAAATCCTTACAAGATCTAAAATTTTGTTCTACCTTCTACACATTTTGAGGTAGAACCTCAGTCATTCGGGTCCTCATCCTGACTTTCTATTACTGTTACCATGGTGTGTGATCCCCGTTGTGTAAATGAACACATCTTTCAAGACAAGCCCCCTGAGGCAAGGTATTTAAAGATATGGTGTCATTGATTTGTAAAAGTCCACATGAAGAAGACCCACTGTTAACAAAATGGAACAAATACAGGAGGAGACACATTCACAAAAGACAGTTCTCTGAGGCAAAGTATCGCACCTTTTCTGCAGCAATTAGGTACCCAATCTTTATTGATTTCAATGCAACATTTGTGAACAATATTTCACTTCACATCAGAGCTCCTACTGGACTCCTGATATTAAATTAAGACTTCCCAAATTCAATCCTCCACTCTCTAGACACTCCAAGCCAATAAGCTGAAAAATACATAGAACAAAATCACACTCAATGGATCAATCATGGTGAGTGAAGTATATACAAATTATTTTGGGCCACCTGGATTTACTGCAGATATTATGAATATAGGCATACAAACTTTTGAGAGGATAAGGTCAGTTCAAGGAGTAAACTAGGCCACACAGCATATCCTCAGAGTTTGAGAAGGATATGAATTTGAGTCAGACTGAATGCACTGCAGAGTCCAGAGGGACTGGGAGGAGGGGAAAACAGGAACAGAGACGGGTATAGTTGGGGACAGAGTGCAACCCATCATACTCTCTTTGTTGTTGGATTTTCCTTGTAAGACCTTATTCTAATCTTATTTTGATGCTGGGACATGGCTCACTCAATCATTAAAATTTCCATAAACTAGCAATTTCATGGAGGATAATAAAAAGGTCTAATTCAGTGGAAGCAAATAGCACCTTGTGTCCTCAGGCACCCTTATCTCACAAAAAAATATCAGATTGTACACCGTGTGCAACCAAATTATATTTTTGTTTGCCTCAAAGTGCAAAACAATCTTGCCGGCATCTAAACGAGTGCTTTGAAGTACCGCCAGTGTGCCAGGATGAGGCCATTTCTACACTTCAGTTTAATCTTCCAGATGTGAAAAATGCAACACTTTGGCTCGGCTGATGTTTGGGAATCCTGTTTGTCCTGAACTGAAAAATATGAATGAAGTAGTTTTCACTTTTTTTCATAACCAAATATCCAGATACACAAAAAAATAAATCCATCCACATGAAATGAGGTGCAGCACGGGGCTGGAAATGTGGTTAGTAGGGTGAAGTCTTTGCCATTACATGATTGTGATCCAGGAGAAGGCATTCCATCATCATATCATTTTATGTTTCATACTTCATTCAAAATGTCATATATTCTATTCTACCCTATTAGTGATTATTTGTGAACTTGAACATGAACTAATCCACACATGTATTCATATGTCAGCGCTGCAGACAGCTCTCCTTTTACAGCCGTTGTCAAAGTCTCTGCACTTCTAAACCCCGTCCTCATTAGACAGCAGCCCATAGCTCGGCTCCACAGTCGCTGTGGAAGGAAGCAGTCAGACTCTCTTCAATACGCACTTGTCAATCAATCTGATGTAAAGGAGAGATATCAAGATTTCACTGGCCATGCTGTTGTCTGTAGGTTATGTTGTGGGTCAAACTAGCTCAGTGGAATTTCATGCTGCCAGCCCTTATTGTTTTCTAAGTTGAAATTCACTATATTTACAGTCTTTTTGCTCGTAGAAAACAGACATCCTTTTGCTCCAAACATGAAATTGAAGAAGTAGTACTTAATACTGAATTAATCATTTGCAGATATAAACTGTAGTCAGAGGGCAGAGTCTAGTTGCACTATTACCCCACGCCTCTAGGGGGTGCATTCATTTCAACTGTCTTTTCAGTCATATTACCCGTGTGGCAGAAGACCAAAGCAGGCCAAAAATCGAATGTGTTCAGCTATTCAAAAAGCTGACATTTTGACAAGTTAAAAATGTAACACACTCAAGGCTGTTACAGGTTTTAAAAAACGAGGTATAGTAAATTCATGATCAGTAATGGTAAAATTGATGAAGTTAAATATTGTATACACAACAAGACCAAACAAAACAGTCAAATGTTTAAAAGGATGGTTAAAATGTGTTTGGGTGTTTGTTACTTTATTAATATTTGTTAAAATTCAAGCAGTGATAATTTTACTGCACTCTGGGGTCGATTGCTTCGTTCTGGGGAACACTGCAGCGTTTTCCTCAATCAAGTAAAGTTCTCGCACAGGAAAATACACAGCTCACACTTGTGATTATTTCTCCCCCTTTTAGGCATGTTGTGCATGTTAAACCGAGTTGCTGTGTCGGTAGTAAGTTGTTGACATGTCAAGCGTACTTAGATAACGTTTCTGTTACTTTTTGGGTAGATTCATTTGAGCGTATACTCGCGGGTTCCTGCTTCGTACAAAGACAATAGCCGCCATTTTGTGTTTAGCTATGATTTCACACCTGCACGTGAAGAAATGTATTTTGTACTTTTGTTTATATGACATATCTCATGCACTTTGAGTTTACTGTCTTATGGACCTTCCTGTAGTGTGTAAATACACAAACACAGCAAAGGCAATGTTGATATAAATATGGTGTATATTAAAATTATAGATTTATCACCTGCCGTTTGGGAGGCTGGGGTTTGATTCCTGTTCATTGCATCAGCCTTTTTAATTACCATCACACCAGCCAACACTACCCTCAATCCTTTGTGTCTTGTTAAATTGCCTTGCAGCTACGATCTGCTTTCTCAACTTAATGAATCCACAGTCTTTCTAAACTATGCTCATAATTTCTCACCGACCAGTATCTGTGTCTACTTCTACCGTACATGCATGTCGTCCACTGTAGCATTTGTTTTACTGCTACATTATTAAATGCATGTATTTTCTTATAAGTACCAAATGACCTGCTTAATTTATACATTACAAGCTTCTTCATTGCATGCTTTAATTTATGGTTGCTAATGCTGCTTAATGTTACCCTGTCTAGAGCATATATCAATGTGCATTAATACACCAATCAATAAACAAACCATTCACTAGTTGACCACCTCAGCATTCATGCACACTTTAAAAGTAGCTGACTTTTGTTTTTTAGGACTAAAGCTTATTCACTTATCACATGGCATGTCTACTCTCCTCACTTTCAAAAGAGGGTCACGCCTTGGATGTGTCTGCTCCGCTGCTTTCCATCCACTCTGTCCTCATGCCTTTCTGTATCCTTATCACAGAACACAAGGTCACAATTCCTTTTCACTTGGAAAATTGTTCTCTATCAATGCAGACACTCCCCCTAACGATCAGATAACTGGACAGATGTCAATTATACTTATGTAACAGTTCTGGTCAAGAACTCACCTATGAACCACTACTTTCTCCAAATAGTCTCTAAATATATTTACTGCACTCAGAACATCTCTCACGTTCTCTTCATCTGTATTCTCCTTCCTACCTTGTCCCAGCTAATCAAACTTTTAAAGTGTGTCTACCCAGTCCTGTAATTATAAACCATAAGAGCTCTGTTATTTGGGGAAGTGTGAACGTCTCATGACAAATTTTGGGAAAATACATCTTGCACATCTTGCACACAGAACATTTTTCTTTTTCTTGCCACCTCTCAATGCTCGAAGGTTCTCCTGTTTTTCCAAGTAAGTATTTGTCCTCTCTTCATTCCATTGTGCCTATTTTCTTATCCTGAAAATCAATCTGCGGAGATTCTCTACCCTGGGCTGTTCTTTTGTCACTGGATCAGCTTGTGCAGGGTGAACAAGCACTACACAGGTCACTCAAGACCAAACAAGATGTGTTCTCGGTTATTTTTTTGTTTTTTTTTTCTGCCAATAAAAGGCATGCCATCAGACCAGAACAAACTTTAATTTGGTAATGTGATAAAAAATCCTGTTTGGTGAAACTTAGACTTCCTACTGACAGTTCAACTCATGATAATGTCAGACGTCAGGCTTGTTTCGACCTCTGTCAGATAGAGGGTGATTATTGTTTCTACTCAAATGCATTGAGACCACTGTTATTGTCAACATGTCTTGGGATCAGTGAGCTCTTTACCACTGAAAAACACTAATATTATCACTGCAATGCACTCGGAAGTGAACAATACAAATGGCTGGATCTATTCCACAGTACACTTGGCAGGAAATTTAGAGGTCAGTGTGGATTAAATAGCTCAAATGAAAAAAATCTTCTCATTTAGTTACAGAGCAACTGAAACTGGCATTAATCTTGTCTTTGATGAAACAAAAGAACCCAGTTGTATTAAAATCCCACAGCATATGTCAAGACTCTAGAGCTAACAAAACAAACTATAAAGCTAAATTTAATCTACCTGTGGATTCTTTCATCAAACCAATGCATCTTTTGGGTTTGGTCACATGTTCATCAGGCATGTTATTCTGGGTCCATCATACCTCTAAAACAGATAAAGACATTCAGGTTAAATTTAGTTGCACAGGGAATCAGTATAATGGTTGCATTATGACTAAAAGACTTACTCTGTGTTCCTGATGTTTCAGTTTGTTGGGTGGTAGACAGTGAGTTCTGTGCCAGGCTGAGGCAGAGAGTACAGAAGGTGTAGCTGCAGTCTCCTGAACACAAGCCAGAGCACACATCCACACACATCTGGCAGCAGATGTCACAGCAGCGGTCAGAGCAGTATCTCCAGTTGTCACACACACACAAGCAGCCACCAGCCGGTCCGCATTGCTCCTTACTTTGTAGGCATGAGTTGCAAGGCTTGCAAGACTGTAACCCCATGGGTCTGCCTGTTAAAAACACACACACACACACACACACACACACACACTGAGAGACAAGATATTGGAGGAAATCACTGTCTGGAAAAATGGTCTTCTTTTCAAGTCTGGAATTGGAATTGAGGATACCAAATGAATGCTGTGGAGAAAAAGATGCTGATAATTGACTGTCAGCCTGTCCAGAATATTGTACAAGTTTCTTGCTATCTTGAGTTAAGTCCAAAGTTCTTCCCACATTCTGCATTTGCGCTGCGAACAGTTTGACCAACTTTTATATACGATGCTTGATGTCATACTTTCCCCCCCGGGGGCCTTACTCCAGTCTGCTGCATCATCTCCCACGTTCATAAGACAAGGAATGAAGTCAGCCTGAACAACAATTCAGAGAAATCAGCCTTTCATAAGAGCAACAAAACCTCAAATGTCGTGATCAACAGAGTTATTCTCTGTTAACACAAAATGCTCATAACACCAGATTTTTTTTTTTTTTGCCTCTAAGCATTAAAATTAAACAGAGAAGCTATTTCACAGGGATACTTGTCATGAGGGCCTTCAAGAGAGAGATAATGGTAAGCAAGGATAATGAGCAATGCGGCACAAATAAGAAAACACTGATTTAATTAAAACAACACCCCTAACCACCAAAGTTTCTTAAAAAAAATGAAGACATTAATAGTAGACCAGATGTTTTAGACAATATGAAACAAAACGCACTTTCCGATTTCACAGAAAAAACATGTTTTTGAAAGAAAATAATGTGCAGATTTATTGTAATGATCCTCATTCACACATCAAATAAAGGCTAATGACTGCAGAGACAGAAAGAGGTAAAACTGAAACAGCTCTTATGTTGCACACTGAATGGTGGTGACAAATCAGAAATCTTCCAGGGCAGGCGAAACAGATGCCTCAGTGTCAAATTGATGACATTTGATCATTATTACAACAATCAGCCTGGAAAATCACATTTATATCAGAACACACAGATCCTTTATGTTCGTGCAGTTCAGTGTACCTCAAATACCGTACTGGAAGACGTACTCAGTAGAAAAGCTACATACAAGTAAGAGTACAAAATTATTAGCATCAAAATATACTTAAAGTACCAAAAATAAAAGTACTCATTAGGCATAATTTCAAAATAATGCACATGCATCACTTTAATGCTGGTAAAGGTGGGGCTCATTTTAATTATTTTATCTACTGCAGGGCAGCTTGTGAATTTCAATAAAGTCTTATCTTAACCTATAATAACAGATCACAAAGTATTCATTGATTGTATTTTAAATCATTAATGACTGAATCTGAGGAATAACTAAAGTTATCAAACAAACAAACATAGTGGAGTCCTTGAAACATAAATTCTATAGTAAAATGCACACTTTATTATACAGGAAATGATCTTGAAGTTGATTGATCAACGTTAGAATAACTCTCATTCAGTTTATGACATATGCTGTATTTAATTTTATTAAGTCTTCAACTGTCTTTGACAACTGATCACCCCTCTCCAAAACCCAATGATCCTGTGATTAAAAATTCTCCCCAGGAAACAGATTGCCTTTATATTTTTACTTACATATTGTATTCTCCTGGGAGCTATACTCATCACGGTTAATCAAGGACAGAGAAGAGACTACATCTGTTCACATGGCAGCTCTCCTGACGTTTTATTATTTCCCTTCCTTCTCCTCTCTGTCATTCTGTCTCTTTCTCTCTTTCACCCTCTTTTTCAGACACACACACACACATTCTTGCTTCTTGCTCCTTATAACACAAATGTCAGCAGGCTGAGTGTGACAGGTGAACGACAGTGAAGCAGATTTGACCTTGACGGCTCTGAGAGTGAAGTGACAGTAATAAAAGGCTGTAGTGAGCTATTGTTGGCCCTGGGGCATTCATTAATGAATGACATGAAACAGCCGTGAGATGCGGGGACAGGCAGGGGGAGGAGAAATGATGGAGGACAGGTGACAGCAGCCCACACACGGCCCTCACCTGTGATGAGCTCACCCAGCACCTCGCACAGGGTTCACACTTAAACATACAGTTGAAGGCATATACTGAAGCGGCTGCATTAAGGCACTGTTGTGCACACAAGCATACAAGCAATGTACGGAGGTGTCAAAACACACAACCATCTACAAAAACTCGCTGAGGACATTCTGTCAAAAGGGTGTGTTTACTGTAGAATAAATCACCAGCTATTTCATTACATTATTCATGTGCTAAGTAGACCCTTCTGCACCCGAGGGCGACTTACATTTTTTTTCCACCTCCCACTCACTCTGACTCTCATACCCGGATCGTGCACTGATACAAACCCCAGTGACAATTCAGCTTAATCCCCAGCTTCCCCTGCTGCAGTGCATCCTGTTTGTGAATTGTTGTGTGTCGAAATGAGGCTATTTCAGGGATTCAAGCATCTTATATTCAGAGCACACTGAAAGTACAGCAGTTTCAGATTCTTACACTTGTAGATTTCGTCTGTCTTTTCAGCTGATATAAGGATAATTATAGATAATGAATTGATAGGGGTGATAAGAGTCAGACCACTAATGGAATGCAGTACTTAACCTCCATAATCTCTTTGTGCCCTTCACTTAGTGTCAGGATAATTAGATTACTGCTGCTGATGTCTTCTTTACTCGCAGACACCAACGTATGCGCGCACACTCCTGCTTACATGCTGATACAAACACACACTGTGTCCATATAATGGACTCGTATGAACTATTAGGGAGTTGGAGAATAGTTTAAATAAAATTGAGAAGTGTTGATAAATATTTTAATAGTTTCCCCATTGGCTTTTGCTCTCAGGTACCAGTAGTCCTCATTAAGTCCTTAAATATGTCATCATGTGGTTTTTACAGGTTCCACTCACTGACTGTCTCTCATTGTATTGCATACTAAATGAATATTCTGCTGGTATGGGACACTACTATCTGTGAACTACAGGATTCTGCTTCATTCCATGTTTGAAGAGATAAGAGAGGAAAGTATTTTCTTGCTCCTGCATTCATAACAAACATCAAACATAGCTTAACCCTGTAGATGCAGAACATTTAACCAGGAATTCACAGACACTATCTCACTATCCATGTTACAATTTTGCATGCTAACCATACACTGTCCAGTTCCATAACTTTAAGTGACTAAACACATAAACGTACCCTAGGCTAGTCCTGGAGTGATGTTTGCATCAGTGCATGTGCACAAAAACATAGATGGATGTGGAAAAATTGTCATCCTGTCCATCCCCATTAAGTCAGCTGACCGAGTTAACCTGAGTTGACCTCTTCAGCTGCTGCAGTGTCATCACTGTCTTTCAGAGGCTGTAGTAGGCTCAGTTTTGAGTGAAGATATTGGTATCATGTGAAACTGGAATACAACTTATATTGCTGTGTATATGACAAACAAAGCTTTAAATCCTTGAATCATTGTTTAACAAATCCACAGTACATATTGTAAAGTAAATCAAATGTATCATACAGGAAATAGTATTGAAGTTGACTGAAGGTAGAATAACTCTTTCGTTTGTGGTATGTGCAGCATTTAACATCATCGCTGTCTTTCAGAGGACATGCGGCATCTTTGGATATAAAAGGCTCATTCAAAGCTAACACTAATGAAAACGTTATTCTGCATATTGTATTCTACTGCCATATTCTGTTAATCGAGCCTCTTAAATCTTACATACTGGACCTTGAACAGCACAAAATCTATGCATGCATTTGATTATGAAAGCAGTCATTTTAAATGAACTTTTGCTACCGTGTATCATCAGAAATCTGTATATTCTAAGGAATAAGAGGTATCCTGAGAAATCAAATGTTGGATAGTTGTAATTAAAGTTCCATCACTTCAGTACTGGGCCCGACAGTGCTTGGCATGATGTCCACAATGTTCTTCCACAACCTGTCTTGGGAGGATGGCTCAAGATAAGCAATGAGTAACAGTTTAAACAGTGAAAACAGAGAGAGATTTACTGAACCTGTCGGAGAAGATATGGCGGTGCTGGGTGATATATGGCAGCGGGGTGGGCACACTATGTAACAGACGACTCCAGCATTTCATCGGGATTGGCAAGACACTCATATTTTACCCTAGCCATCCCCAAGGGCTCTGCTCTAGCACCCTACATCTCTACATCATTTCTACCAACTGGGTGGGAAGCAAGATCTAATTGGCAGGTAGCATGTCACATTCAGGTGTGACAGGAAAAAGAAAAAGAGGGGAGAGGGGAAAAAGATGTTAGCAGAGAGAAACCTTGGTAAGTATTTGCATTCTATTTAACTGCTGTATTGGGTGAATTTCCATTCAATTTTGCAGAGGTGTCCATGGTGCCTGGAGGATAAATCCTCATTTGTCCTGACTTTTTATCTAGTGCGACCAGCAGGTCAAAGTTTTTACTTATTTTTTTTTTTTTTCAAGATGTTTTTTTGGCCTTTTTCAAACTTTATTTTTGACAGAGACAGCTGAAGAGTGCCAGGAATGTGGGGAGAGAGAGATGGGGAATGACACGCAGCACCCTGGGCCGCTGCTGAGCCTTCATACAAGGGGCGGATGCTCTACCAACTGAGCTAATCGACGCCCTAAAGTTTTTACTTATTGGCTGAAACTCATAAATGACAAGAGGATAGATAGTGATGAAATTTGGTAGAGATTATAATACCACCCACACGAGGAATTGTTTTGGTGATCAGAATTTTACTCGTCAAATATTATCAATAGGTTCTCTAAATTAAATGACAAAATATGTTTGTAACTGCCCTCCAGAGCCATATATAAAGGTGCTTTCTGATATAACTATGAGCAGGACGATCACTTTGACAACTCGGTTTGGATTAAAATTTCTGCTTCTACTTAAAGTTAGGGGATCCTTCCCGTCATGGGTACAATGATAGATACTACTACTACTAAAGTTAGGTAATGATAGTGTTCATGGTTAAAAGAAAGCAACTTTGACTGCTGACTGGAAATTGCAATCTCCCATGGCCGCTAGACAACTTAACATATGTTGTTTGGGGGAATTTCGGAGGGTAGTCTCAGTAGTTTGGTTTATTTCCAAGGGGTGCCTGCAAAACTAATGACACTCCTATCAGCCAGCTGTACTTTGTGTTTGGTGCTCATTAGCAAATGTTAGCATGCCAACATACTAATTATGTTGCACGTGGAAAACATTTTATCTGTTCAACGTCAACATAAGAAGACCAGGTGAGAGTTCAGTGCTTTACAAAATTGCAGCATTTGGAAGCAGTTGTTAAGAAGCGGAAAGGTGCTCTCATTCACTTACCCACCTAGACCTTCAGCCTGTCTAGAGATTTCAATGAGCAACCTTTCCAGAGACCTGCTTTTTTTGAAACTTTTATGCTACAGCCACTCAAGGACAGACTAGCCATCTGGAATTTTGGAGGACCTTTGGGCCAGTGACTCCAGGACTGATATGAAAAAATGAAAGAAATAAACGGCCTATTCTGTTTGGCTATCCTGATTTAGACTGGCCCACCGGGTCCACAGAGGTGCCTGTGTGCAGAGGTCATCAATTTATACCACCTCTGGAGTCACATCTTTCTTTGCTGTCGCCCTTACTTTGGTACATTCTCCTCCTCATACACTCAGGTCACACATACAGACAGATTGTTGATGTTATGATTTCAACTGAAATATCATATTAAATGTAAAATACAAATAATTTTACGACTTCTTACATTTCGTAGAAGATTTTGCTGCTACACATGAGTTTAAGGCTTTGGATCTTTTTCAGAACTCATCTTGCAGTTTTTTGTAACATAATTTAGTGACAACCAGGGAGTCAAATGTTTAAGACAGTGATGTATCTTTTTAAGCATACACTCTTAATGTGTCATTTATCAGTGCAGCTCAGACAACAACTTCTCCCTGTTTGCCAGCTGGAGGCTGACGGAAACATTTCCATCATCACCTGTGAAGTATAAGGTGGAGTTGATACTGAGAGCTGCAATGGAGAGGAGCCATGACAGGCTTTTCATAATGACTGATGTCATCTGTCGCACTTTCATTTACTGTTCAAAGTGATGGACAAATGCCCAGAGTGAGCCAAGAGACCGTGTCATCAAGATGTCTTTTTGAAGAAGTGCTTCTGGCACTTGACAAGCTGGCCGGATGTTTCTGTCTCTTTCTTGCCCACAGTGAGACAAGGAGATCGATTATGATTGGTTTCTCAGTAAGTAGTCAAGCTGCAAGATTGACTTGGTAATGTATGTTGACATGGAGATCAACTGAGCCTACTCAAGCATCTGGTATTAATGAAGCACAAAATAACAACTGTTTGTTAGCTAGTGGCTGCGCAAATCCTCATTCCCTGTCATTAAGCAAAACACCCACTCACAGATGGGCCTTGTGTGGCAACAAACTAGTTCTCTCTAACAAACTAGCCCCGACTCATCTGTTGTTAAGGCAATTAGACGATCCAGTGTCGTGCTTAGTCAAGCTTCAACCTTTACTTGTGACTTTATGCTACCCTCAACATTTCACTGAGGAATTGAATCTTCAGAACATGACCTTTTCTTCTTCTAGAGAGTGAAATACTTGAAACTGGCTTTTATGGTTCCCTAGGTATTGTTTTTTACCTTTAGGAGAAAATATTACTGGTGTTAGAGACTGTACTCTTCGTTAACCAACCTTCATAAAGTGCAAAAACATCTTATAAAAGTCCAAAAAGAAGAAAGAAAACAAATCTTTTCTGGCAAAACAACAACAACTCTATATTGTTTTCTACATTGGAGGTATTAAGAAGCACCAAACAAATTGAAAGACATACTTTTGCTAACTTTAACACTGTCTGTGTTTGTGTGGACTGTGCGCTCTGCTGGAGCTTGCTTGGCATCCAGCACTTTCTCGAGCCCATTCATCAAAAGGACCAGTGCTCTTGTGAGTGAGAAGATTTATACACCATGGAAGAGAGGTGGAGAATTAGCCCAGATTTATGAGCACAGACCGCAGTGGCAAGGCACTGGCAGCTGCTACTTGACATTTGAACAGAGAATGTGAAAGAAAATTGGAGACGAGGGAAACAGGAAATTGGAACAACAGAGAGGTGGAGAGGGACTGAGAAATGAATGAGACATGAGCTGGTCCAGAATTAAAAAAACAAAAAAAAAACAGTATGTGATTGGGAAAGCTAATTTCTAGCTAAGGCTAAAGAGGGGGGGAAAAATCTGTCAGTCTATTAACTTATCAACACGAGTCCAAAATGCAATTGTGGTCTGAACAATGGAGGTACTACAGGTGAATGGAACATTAACGTTAAGCATTATGTTCGAATGGTTGAATAATGTTGTATAATGACCTTTAATGTGAGAGAAATGTTCTATGTGAGGTTGTTATCCAAAGACAATGAGGTGGACCACACTGGACCTGAAAATAACGTAGCCACAAGAAAATAGCTCTGTCTAAATGATAAGGTGGAATAAAAGTCACGTTTCAGCTCTCCACTGTCACACTGCAGTTGTAAATATGGTCCCACTCCTTCAGGAAGTCAGAGGCTGCAGCCTTAAAGTCGACTCCCAGGGACTGCTGCCACACTACACATCAGTGTTCAGCTCTCACTGTTGCTATAGCAGGTGTAGTTATGATAGGTGTCAAGTCAGACTTTGGGTGCACAACAGCCCCAAAGAATTGTTATGCAGACAGCAAAGAAAAGCTTGCCAGTGGATCAACAATACTATATTCTGATTTGCAAGTAAGTGAACAAAATTTTAACCAACACGCTATTCTATTTATAACTTCTAGTATATGCCTGGAAGTATACATAGGTACATAGGTATACATAGTCTTTCTTTTTTTCTTGGCGGTGGTCAGGAAGCTACTTAGAGTGAATATCAGTCATACAGAACATGTATGTTTTGTACATATCTGCAGAGGGGTGTATACAATTGCTATGTGCTTTGGTGGACAAACTATTCAGATCTTCTACTTTGGTAAAAGTAAAAAATCTGTCACAAGTAAATTCAAAATGTAAAAGAAGTAAAAGTAATAACATTATTAGAATCAAACTTTAGTGTACCAAAAGTAAAAGTGCTCATTATACTATAGTAATAACCTATAGTGATACATTTAAAGTACAGTGGTTGACTCTGCTCTGATTGTTGTGGCAAGTTGTAGAAAACAGAAATACTCAAGTACCTGGCACAGTACTTGATTAAATTAATTTAGTTACTTCCAAAACTGGCAATGGACGGCTACAAAGGAGTGAAGACGTTTGAGTTTGAATGGATCAGGGTCTGAAAAACACAGTAATGAAAATGAAAAAGTGTGCTGCTATCTCACTCCCTGCAGGAAGCAGAAGAAGTGGTGGCTAAAATATACCTTCTTCAGACTTTACATGATAAGAGGATATAGCGCACAAGTACAGTATACCGTTCTAGTATATCACACAACCCTTTGCACCAGAATTAGGAAACAGAGCCAGTGGGGTTGCTCATTTGGCTCTCTGTGTTCATATAACTTTCAAAAAAAGAGGAGAAAAGAGTGGACAGAACCTGAATGCCCTGGATGGTTTGCACCACAGTAGGAGGCTGCCTTTCTCACCTGGGTTTAGAATGCATGCTGCAATGGATGGGAGATCAGACAGAGGTGACAAAAAGCAAAGAAGGCTTTTTAGCCATGGCGTGTATGCCGTCACATCCACTCATGGTGAATCGTGTTGAGGTGACACAGAGAACCATAAAGGACAGCGGGTGCTTGGCCTTGAGGCACACATCCACATCCAAATTTAGTTCAAATCTGACTCACAACGTTGGCGTTCAGTTTCCATTAGTGTGCCGGTGGCCTGCACTCTACCTACTGACTTCATCATGATTCCCCCACATCCTGTTAGCCATCTGTGAGATAGAGGAGGGTACTCTCTGTTAGGGACAGTCCCTGCCACAGATATTCAAGTTTGTCTTGGCTGGATGGTTAGAGCCCCAGGAGAAGGATAGCTGGCATTAGTCCACCGAATGAAAGTTGTTGCAGCCAGGGTGGGTTGTTGGGGCTGACGAGGCTGAAGCTGAACAGGCTGGGAGCCAGGAGAGCGTCCTGTCTGGTGCTCCCTATGCTGGAAGATCAGAAAGAAGGAAAGAGCCTCCTTCTGGCCATGGTACAGTGTTTGTGCAAATGCTGCCAGGGTGGATTCTCTTGATATGAGAGGAGAAACCACAAAGGACAGTGTTTGGTCACAAAGCACACAGATTCTCTTATGATCTACTCAATTTATCTCTCACATAGAAATTACAAAACTATAATTTTAACATTCAGAACTTTTATCTGATTTGACAAGAAGCTCTGTAGGTGTTTTCAACATGTTAATTTGAGACCACACTGAAAATCTCTAATATTTTCATGTAAATTTGGATATGAAGTTTGAGGACTCAGAAAGTAAGCGAAAGTGTCACAAGACAAGGGGGCTTTCTCAGCTTCAAACTATGGCTAGACTCAATATTTCTAAGGGGCCAGTGCATAGATCTCTAAAATCCTTTGCAGAAACAAGATCATTTTTACTCAAAGCAGGCAGACCAAAAGTGACCACACATCAATACCTCAAGTGTCTGAGAGATAGAAAAGCAACTTCATCACAGATACAGAATTTGCTAAATAAAGCATGGAGGACTCCTATCAGCAAAAAATACTGTCAAAAGAGCTGCCTTGTAGTGGTCTCAGAGGACAAGCAGCAGTCTCTAAAGTGTTTTTTGGAGAGGAAACCAGGCCAAACACTTGGGATGAACAAAGAAATACCAGCATTTGACAGTGGATGACTAGAAAAAAAAGTCATATTTATTGATAAAAGTTTGACATTTATGGGTGTAACAAAGGGTGTGTAAGGAGACGAACAGGAGAGAGAATGATACTGCAGTGTATCAAACCCACAGTGAAACATGGTGGTGTGAATATTTAAAGAAACAGTCTGCGACTGTTTGGACACCTGCACTGAACTGAGTACACCCAGACCAAGAAGAAGTAGCACTCCACTCCACTCAGAGACATGCTACAAACTCTGTTTGCATCTTTGTGGAGAAGGATTCACACTGCAGGAGGATACAGACATCAAATACACCTCAAAGCTTTGCAAGAACTGTCATGGACTTTCCCCTTACAGCCACCTGACCTCAACCCCATTGAACATTTATGGAAGAAGTGTCCTGGGACATCTCAGGAAGCTTTTTGACATTGTCAAATCATGCTGGAATAACATGGTTCATCAGGTTTTACACAAACTTGTGGAGTCCAATGCTTGAGAACATGCTGTCTTTAGAGCAAAAGAGGAGCATCCTGAATGCTGTTTTGAAATTCATGTACCTTTCAAAGATTCAACTTTTCATTCAAATTGTTATGCTGATATTACATTTTTTAAAAATACCCAAAATGTTAAAAGGTTTTGGGAGATCAGTGACAATGAAGTCTCATAAGGCAGCCTGTATTGAATCAGCAACAACAGAGTCAAGTCAATAAAGACCTGTGAGGGCAGGACGGCAGGTCAGGATCAGAATTTATCCAGAAAACGTCAATCACAAGGCTTAAATTCTACAGATTATTCTGTTTTCTCTACACTCTCTTCACCCCTTTGTGTTGATAGTCTTGCATATATTAACCACACTTGTTTCTAACTAATGATTACTTGATCTTGGGGAAGACATCAACTGCAGTGATCATTTATAATGAAGTTTTTATTTGGGCTGCTGTGTGTGTATATAATATAGTGATGGCAAATATTAGGAATAATGAATATAAAGCTGTCTGTGATGTGTTTAACCATGATTCCGTGACAGTAGTAAACCCCAGAGTGAAATATAAAGACTTTGCATTTGGGAATAGATAAGGGCTCAGTTGTAGACTGTTGAGACTGCTAAAGCCCGCAGGCGTTCTTCGTGGAGGTTTGGAGGTGTATAGACTGATGGACGTTGTTGCATCAACAGGAGATAATATCTGACTCCCTCTTCTTACTGCCTGAGGGGGAAAATATATGTGAACCTGAAAGGCACTCAGTCTATTCAATCCAAGACTATCGTCAAAAAGACAACCACAGGCCTGCGCAGTGGTTAATGTTTAATGGACTTAAAGGACATGATTGCTCCTTGGCACTGTATCAAATTTATGGGATAGCTATATTAAGGTTTGGCTCCATATTCTTAATGACAAAAATGACCTCTATCATAAGTGTACAAATGCTGAAGTTACTGCAGCTGTCCAATTTCAAACATGATGTCTTGACGTCACGGGGACACTAATTATGTTTTTGATATAATCACTTCACAAGAGCTCTCTATGATTAGCTCAAGTGGCTTCTCTAATGAAAATGATGTCTTGCTTTGTTAACCTTGTGCGGCTTTAACACTCAGGTGTTAAATAGTGGAGGACGTGGGCCGCATACTGAAAATAAGAAATTACATCAACAATATAAACCCTTAGACTAAACAGCACCATCAAATCTCATCACCTCTGATGCTGTTATAACAGGGGATGGACATACTTTACAGCCCACTTTATTGTTGCTTTATGAAAATCAATATGTCATTTTATGGCAAATCTTACAAATACTGTCAATAAACTGTTAACGGGTCATCTAATCTCCTGTGACCAATTACATTAGAAAAGAGGAAAGGAGCAGTTTTTCAAGCCTCATTTACAGGACAGGATCGTGTTGCTAATGTTTTAATCTCTCTATTGGGAATCATTTCTTAATGGCAGTCAGCAAATGCTCTTGCAAGACATCTGTGAGAATCATCTCTGTCATTACTCAGTCTAACCAATCGTTGGTACTGTATGTCAAAGCCATACGCTACATTATCTTTTAGCTGATGTCTAAATAGAAATTTATGCCAGCCACTCTCAGTGTAAATTTCTCTGGCACTGTACAGTTGATTCAACTTAACATAAAGACATGTGTTCTAACTTGCCGCGCAGTTAGAAAAGGATGACTCACTTCTTATTTTATAGCCGTCTCATTTGCATTGTGATTGTGCTGACAATAGGAAGGAGAGGGCACCGAGCATTTGGACTGAATCCTAATTTTTGTATACACCTTGTTTTGCGCTTCAAGACAAACAATGGCTGACCCACATGGGAGCACTCCAGCTCTATCACATTCATTTACATTACACTACAGGCCAAACACCTGAAAACCACATAAATCACTCTGTCATTGCTAACCTACTTGGGCAATTCAATTGGCTTAGGTTTAGCCAGTTAATATGGTATAATGGCATCCATACAGTGCAATAATTCAAACACATTGATCTGATTGCAAGCATTCATCTCCATAATTCACTTTGTTGAAAATACAGCTAATGTATGCAAACCAGGCAACACAATAGTTCCATCTCTGTGGGATCGACACAGCTGGGTCAAACATGCTGTTTATTTGTCTTTAGAATTCAGCTCTATGCTAGCTGTGAATACACCAGTGTTGGTTTTGGAAATCATTAGGTTTCAAAATCTTCACACTTTGTTAAAGTCCAGGGGCTGTTGTCATCCTGCCTCCTGAATTGCTTACGGACATACTGCAGTAGGCTGTAATGAACACCTGGAAACAGTGTTATCAAAACCTATATATGGACTCCTCTCTGTTTAAATGCTGCATTGAATACAGGTATGCGGCAACAGCATCGCACACGCAAGGGACTGGTGACAGAGTGATGGCTACAGGGAGGAATCTAAACCAGTGTGAAATCATGTGAGACCTCTGGCTTCTATATGTCTATTTATCCCACCTAATCTTTCGTGTGCCCAGGGTATTTTATAATGCCATGATATACCATGGCAGGGTTTATGGGCTCAAGGATTTAACAGTGTGACGTGATCAGCCAAAAGGCAGAGTCAGGGAAAATTATTTTCCTTTGCATGTAAATAGCTGCTTTAATTACCTTCCAACAGCTGAATGTGAAGATGACAAAGATGACCTTTATCAGCCAGGGATCTAAAATTATCAAGGATGTGCTCCCCAATGCTTCTCTCTTTCACATTTTTAGCTCACTTTTGTTTATAGTGATTCCATCTGTCTCATGATTTATGAACTGCTTTTCATATGCAAGGGAAAACATAATTATTGATTAGTTGATTTGATTTATTTAGTGAGAAAACTCATAACTCTGCAGCACAATGTGGCCAACATCAATTATTTCACTATGTAGTGCTGTAAACTACATTTGTGCACTGTTTATACACCTCAGAATGACCATATGTAATGGAAGTAATGTTCTATATATAGAGTGCTACAGCTGTCAGCTGCTCAAATGGAGCCAACTAGGTGAGAGAAAGGACAGAGAAAGAACAACAAAAAACAATTTCTACCAGCAATGCTTTCTCTCACAAGTTATTCATTCTAAACAAGTACTTGGAGAGGAAGCAGAAACAATAAATTGCCAAATCAGTGTGGTGAAGGTCACAGGGAGTGACACAGGAAGGAGTGATAGTTACAAACATGAAATAGAATACTATACCCTAAACAAATATCAAATTGTCAAGTAGCATGTTCGATTTATAAAAAAAAAAATGTTTTGAAAGCAAAAATCTTGGCCCTGGAGTGGCAGTTTACAGCATAATGTGAAGTCATAATATAACTGTTTGCCTCTGCATTGGCCATCAAATGTAATGCGTGCACATGTCTATGGATACCATTTCACATGCTCATTTCTGTTGGTGTATTGTGGACAGAAATTGCCTCTGGCAAGGCACAGAATCAATCCCAATAATATGTTGCATCTCTCAGGTAGTGCAGTTTCTCTGACAACTTGAATGAAATGCACCCTTCACATCTCCACTTTAAGACATTAAATTTCCAGCTGCTTCTTGGGGCAGAATTCTGCAGTGGAAGATCAATGCAAAATGACTGGAAAATTGCTAATGTTATTTACATCAAAGTGAGACTGGAGGACACCAATTATGCCAGTGATTCAAGGCTATGTTCCTAAGTGACTTGTCCCTTGGGTAAATATATTTTGATAATATTAATATTCTAATATTGTTAAAACTCAGATTCTCTGACTAACAGGTATTTGGTATGCTGTAGATCCTATATTTATTGTTTCGAATAATTCATTTTGAAGCTTATGATGTTGTGGTGAAATCCTAAAAGTATTTCAGCTGCTAAATCCAAGACAAACAAATTAGATTTTGTTGTGGGAGAGGGAGTGACATACAATACGATCCTCTGATGTCTTTGCTCAGACGCAGCTATGCATCTCGTAGCAGCAGTTTGGTTGTATTTTTCATGTTTCAATTTGCAGTTGGAGTTTGTCTCAAGGAAGGAGCTGAGATGATCTGTTACTGGGGAGAGAATCAGAGTTTCTCTGTGAGATACTACAGATTAGGTGTCAAGACTGATGTAGCTGCATTGTGCAGTGAAAATACTATGTGTGCGTGTATATGCGTGCGTGCTGGCACTTTTGAAGGAATACATTTTTTTGTCTGAGGAAAGCACATTCACATGGGATAATCAACAACAACAATAACAACATATGTGACAAATGGCATCACGTCCACAAAGAACAGAGAATGAAAAACAAAGCTGTGTGAAGGCCTGTGCTTTCTTGTTTAAAAAACAGATAGTAACTTTAGTGTTTGCACCCGCAGATGTGATAGTCAGAGGCTCTCGCTTTGTTTGCCTTTGCACTGTCATGTCTGCATGCATAAGTGAGGCAGCACCGAGCCAATCTCAAATGAAGCTCATTTCAATCAAGCCATTTCAAATCAGGCGAGCTGATGGAAAGAGAACTGCTTTCAAAAGACCATGCCCCATCTCACAGACCAACATGAGTATTTGTCATAGGTTTCATAGGTATACGTGTGTGAGTGCATTACGGTTACAATCCCACTGACGGTGAACTGCAGTTATCTGCCAAGTGGTTGACAGTGACCCTGAGAAGCAAGGTACATCCAGAGATCCTGAAAGAAAACAAAAAAGAATCAGATGACGCAAATAATTATGCAAATGATGCCTCTAAGAAGGAGTGATCTACACGAGTTACATTAGTACCATTTAAGCGAATACACTTGGAACACTTAGACACTGAAAAGAGCATCTGTGTGAAAAGGTCCTCTCAGATTCAGCTTTCAAGACACTAAAGAAGATGACACTTGATTGTGGAAAGATTCTTGTAATGTGTCAAACTTTTGTGCTTCTTACAACAAAATAACTAGCTGCCTAAAACATATACTTGTTCAAGGGCTTGAAATGAAATGTTTCTGTTTAAAAGAAAAATCCCTGTTTTGTTCATTTAAAAAAAAAAGTAATGTGGTCCTTGGGTGTCTTATCAAGGGCTATGGTACCTTTTGATATATATTTTTTCTTTTGCTCTCAATGCTGCTCTCAATGCTATTTAGTTGTCATTTAGTTTACTTGTCATATAAATGAAGTGCTTTGATTAAACACATATCAATTTTCCTCCAGATATTGGGTCAACTGAAGGACAAGTCGTGATGTTAGTAGATGAGTAAATTAGTTTTTTTATGTTCTGCAACCCTGCAACGACGACTTCTCACTTGGTAACCATTCTCAGTAAGTAAATTCACAACACCTTGTTTGACACCAGCCTGAAATGCCCCTCCTCCCCACCCCCCTCCCACCCCTCCTGTGTGGCTTGTAGCATCAGGCAGCCCCTGTTTCCTCTGCTGCAGAACAGTTATAGAGAGACAGAGCACCTGCCCTCGTGCCTGAGCACTGTTCCCAGCAGCTTGCTAATGTCAACCTGCCTGATACGCACAGCGGGGTGGGGGCTCCAAGACAGCAGCAATTTTCCACTGCATGCGAATGAGACTGGAGAGCAATCTGCTGGCCTAAGAGCCTCATAATCAGCACATCATTATCAGGAGGGGGCTGGTGGTGGATGGGGTGGCAGCGGCGTGAGGAGGAAATAAAGGGAGGGAGCAATGGATGGCATCAAATGAGTCCCTGGTAGCAATGAGACGTAGGGGGAAAGGGAAGTTGGTTATTTGTAGTGGAAAGGACATGTTCACTGTGGGACTATACAAAGCACAGCATAAAAGGGACCAAAGTGAGATCCCACAGGCACAGAGTACCACCTCTGTTCACACTTTGAAAAGCAGCGGCAGGCTTTACCAAGCTCACCGTAGCTTGGATGTTCTCTGTTAGTCAATATTACTGCTGGTCCTCCACAAAATCTAATGCACACATACTGGTACTGCCTTTTTAAGGGGGAAATATTGCGACAGGTCTTTGAAGTGTACCTCGCCCTGCATGCATTTTTCAGTGAGTTCAAAAGGAGCAAGGACAACAAAGCTGATATCACAGCCCATATGTAGCCTCTTCTGTTTTCCCAAGTGCCCACCATGTGTGCTCAAACTTGTCTTTTATCCTTTGTCTGGTGATAGAGGACAGACAGACCACAAGGTATGCCATCCTACTTGATCTCAGACTATTATTTTCGAATTACATTAAATTGATCAGAGGTTTTAAAGCTTTTACTATTCTTCTGTGTACTTGTCTGTTCTGTTTGTAACCACACTACAGGGTCAAGATTTAGTAGGATCAATGCAGAATGGATTGAAAGAATCTTTCAGAATCAGTTCACCCCTGGCAGGAAAAACATCTAAAAACAGCTATTTGGAAAGATTTAGTTGTCATCGGGTAGTTTTGAAACCCAGGCTTTAGGTTTTAATGTGACAACAATCTATCATAGCTGTCCAAATAGATATTCCCTACCATTTTCTGCCGCGTGGTGGCAATAGCGTACAGAGCACTTGTCCTGGCATTGTTTGGCTCAAGTTGTGCGCACTGCTATAATCTATGTGATGGTCAATTCATAAAAAAAAACTGCCCGATTGTATAGTCAGTGCCACCCATAATAACAAATCCGCAGCACAATAGAGGTCGTTTTGTGAGCATAAGAAAATCATTTTAACCTCAGTAGGAAGGTGGACAGACTTTCAATAAGCACAAACACACCTGGAAGCTACAGTGTAACCTACTGCTGACCACTGGCTAATGGAGCGTGCTGGCTTTGGTGCCTTGCTCAAGGACACTTACAACAAGAGGATATTTAGACACAAAAATGACTGATCTTTGTTTCTTGTTTTTTTTTCCAGAGGACTGACATTTGACAAATTTCGGTTCAGGCAAAAAAAAAAAAAGCTGCTATCTCGTCATCACATGAACTTGTGTGTGACTGTGCAGCCATCATTTGTTTTCTTCTATTTCTCTCTGTGATGCATTCAGGGGTTATTCGGAGCAGTGAGAAGATGATGTCAATATTCCGTCTCGCACACTTGACAGCCGAGCAAATTCAATTGGACTGACTCCGCCTTGCTCATGCGGGACTTGTCCACAGGCTTTTCATACTACCGCGTGCCTGTCTGAATGCCCGGTGCTCTCTGACGGAGCGAGCTCTCTCCACAATCCCCCCCACACCCCCACAGTCACTCACCCTCATCACCAGTGAGGAGCAGTCTGACGCACAGGACCAGCAGCAGCCAGGACTCTTCCCGGGAGTGTGTGGCCACCGAGCAACATGTTCCCAGCGCGGAGACGGGGAAGGCGCACCGGGTGCTCGACGGTGGCGCCGCGAACCATGGTTACAGCTGGGCGGACTGGACAGGTCGGACAGGTGTGGGTCTCCTGTTGGATTCTTCTGTCGGCGACTTGTATCCTCAGCGCTCAGGCTCAAGGTAAGATGCGCAACTCCGGTTTTATTTTGGCCACACAGTGTAGCTACTGTTGTTGATGATGGCGAGCAGAGAAGCGCACAAGAAAGTCTGTGGTAAAGATGTATAGTGTAAATAAAAAGGGCAAAAAAAAAATAAGACAAACAAAAACTCCAAAAAATGATAAATGTGTGCTTTTAAATATCTGCTCATACAGCCAAACTTGGACCAGTGACAGCAGAATGTGTGACACACACTAAATAATATTAAACAACAATGCGTGTGAACTGCGTCGGTTTCACCTCCACCACATCAATCATCACCTCCCTCTGCAAAACTGTATATTTAGTGACAAATGTTGATTGGTGCGAATGAGCCTGTTTGATTTGTTCACTGTGAGAATTTTCTAATATGTTTCCTTAAAGTGTTCTTTGTCAGTGACTTTAAATCCTCCTGATATCATATTTTCATATTCACGTTACCTGTTAATAAAATAGACTAGGGGTTAATAGTTATTTTCTACAACTTCTTATGACCTGTAAAAATGTAATTAATCTCCAGTGAAAGCTGTAAAAAGACCGGTGGCCCTGGCTGAGAAACCTCAGAATAAATTGTTTCACTGCTTGTAGATTGAGCCGCCCCTCCTGCCTATAGGCCACCTTAATAGCCCAGCAGAACCATTAGCTTGTATGAATATGACTATGGCACGTCGAAGCAGGGCCATTATTTTTTGAAGGCTGTATTACATTTGCCTAATGTCCACTTTTGCACTCTTACTCAGGCTGTGTGGAAGTAATCTGTATGGTACAGAAGGGATTAATCACAGTATGTACATCCAGCACAGTCAGAGATATGTGGATAAAAGCATGAATATTATCTACACTAATCATACAATTGCTTTGGGAATGGTCTGACTTGTCACTTGTCATCTGTCATTGGATGACCTGTTGACCAGTGAGAAGGTAATGAGATATCCACTAGATGGTAGATCGAGAACAAAAAGCCCGCGAGTGCCTGAGCAAACCCTTCCTGCCTCCATATTTCATAATTGGAAAAGCATAACTGCCAGTTGTCACAAGAACTAAAGGTAAGTTGATAAAGGACAGTGTATTGTGTGGGCTTACTGGGCTGTGAATTTCATCAGCAGTTTTGATGTATACATCACATCAAATGGCATTTAACCTTATGCTTTGGAATTTGACCACAGGGTCATGGATTTTATTACAGAGGGACATCCAGAGCTGCAAAAGAAAGATGCATGTCTGACATACAAATCCTTAAGGTATTTACTCCAAAAGGTCCCAGAGGAGAAAAAAAAAGACCTTTATTGGAGGCTGATCCATATGAGAAGTGGCTTTTCTATGCACACCCCATCTTATAATCACTATGCTCAGTGCACCAAAGTGCTAAAAGCTGCATAATCCCTTTGCTTGTTTGTCTTTGAACAGGTCGCATTGCTCTAAAGTGCTCCTAGCCTTATCTGAAAACAGTCTCAGGCGTGTCTTATTATGCAGGGCACAGTTCCTCTAGCTGTTATTACCATCCTTTTCTCCAGCTAACATGCCTGGAGTCTGTGAGTATCATTTGAGCGCTTCAAGGCTACTTCGCAGGGCTTTACCTTTCCTCCCCAAACAGACCTCTTTCTCATCCTTGCAGTTGGTATTCAGGCCCCTTGAATGTTCCCGGCTGCGCATTAGCATTGGTGAGAGATTCACTCCTCTGTCTGCCTGCACTTTCAATTGAGAAGGACCTCCTCTATGCCGCACAATTGCTGCTTTAGGTTCTTTAGTGAAGACGCAGTTGCAGTCTTTGCAGGGGGTCTTCTCACAAGCCAGAGAGGGCTTGTTCTTCTGAAGTAGGAAGCAGATCTCCTCATGGGGCATCTGTGTTTGCAAATGACTGGTAGTGCAGCTGTGCCTGTGCATAAAGTAAGAGATGCTGTAGTCATTCCCTGAGAGCCGAGGACCTCTGAGGATGTCATAAATTAAGCTACATACAGGCACATGAGGCCCCCGCGGAACCGGAGGTGGCATGCACTTGTTTTTCAGCATGTTCCGACTGAGGCTCCTGCTGCGTTTAATACTGTTGGCTGATCTAATGCACAAGAGGATACATGATAGAGTCCACAGGGGGATGTCTGCCATGGGCTGCTCTCAGCAGGCCATTTTAAGACTCATTTAGACCCCCTCATCAAAATACCAAGTAAATAGATGTGAGGTGTATTCCACCTCTTAGTGGTCTCACCCTCATCAAAGACTGCTGTGCATCTTCTTGTGTGCATCAAGTGTGTGTGTGTGCTTGCTAGTATTTACTGTATGTTCTTGTCTATTGAGCTTTAATCTAGATAGCAACATCGACATTCTGCCAAATGGCAGATGCTAGAATTTTCTGGACGCATGTTATTATGCAGCCTGACAGCTGTCAGCGATTTCCAAATCTTTAAATCTTATGATAATCCAGCATGCTTACAAAAAACATTTGTTTAAAACACTCTGAATCCGTGTGTGATTAAAACTCCCTGCTCTAATGCGGGCAGCAGATCATAATTCATCTACATCAGTGACACACTAACACACACACGCGTGCATGCAAACACATCCACAGGAAGATAGAAAAATCAATGTGTACAAGATTACACATCTCCATCAAGAGAAATATAATACAGTTTTAATAGAATCATAGACGTCTCCTTGTTCAAACAAAGAATGACGTCAAACCTGATTGTCTGCGGCCACATGTACAACACATAGACCCATATACTCACACTGATGCCACTTTGGCATCTGATTTTGAACATGATACTAAATACTGATCCCTGTGTGATAAAATCATTGCATTTTCCTAAACTATGAACTTCGTCCCATATGGGACACACTGACGTGGGAGTGCTATAACTTCTCAGCTTCCATACCATAATTACACACAGTGCATATTTCTGACATATGTATCTCCCCATTTGGTTAAATGTAGTTAATTAAAAATGTTTACAGCTCCAGAGAGCTAACAGATGTCTGCTGAAATTTGGACTAAATGCTTGTTTTTCTTTTGCATCGTGGCTCGTACCCAGAAAGACCAGCTAGTGGCTTGCACAGCCTCAGGTGAAACGCGGTGGCAGCCTGACTTCCAAATCAGAGCCCTTGTGTGTCTTCAGCGGCTGCCTCCCATGTCTGGCTGGTTGGCTGCTTTCTCTCTGACTGCCAAATGCTGTCTACACATGTTTATTCATGTTGCCACAGGATGCTTTATTCACCAAGATGGAACATATCACAGCTGAATTAGAATTTGAAATAAATTAATGAAAAAAAAACTGATATATAAAAAAAAATAATTATGGTAACGTTTTAAAAAAGACAGTGCCTCAAACCTGTTTAAGGGTGACAAATGATTGTGATCTACTTTATTGTTGAAGAACAATAGAGCCGCTGCACTGTCAACGTTTTTTAGCTTCAGGAGGCCTTTAATTGGCTCAGTCGAGCAGCAAAACTGTGTTTATAGTTCATAATGGAAATGTAATCAAATTAACTTCTACCGCAGGGTTTTGGCATTCACCCCTTGCCCAGTAATTGCCATTTGCCCAAAGGGCTATGGTAATGGATATTTGCATGGGGCAAAGAGTCCTATCTCCCACCATGTGTTTGTCATGCTGCCATATTAGGGTAGCTGGCTGAAATTGTTACTTACTATGCAGGAGCTTAGTTTTGCTGTGCTAGTTTTAGATAGTTATTACTATGATGTTTATTTTGAGAATTTTATCAGCCAAAGTAGGCACACAGTAACCCAAACCTGGTTCTTTTTAATGATAACCTAGAGAATACAAGGTATGATGCAACCTGTGGGGTAAGGCAAAATCTTCACCCCACAAAATCGTGTTACACACACTGATTTTCTTGACCCACAGACAGCTTTTCTATGTCTTACCAGGTAAAAATACAGTTTGGGACAGGTATTTTTTAATAGCTTTTAATAATTTTTTAAATAGTTTTTAGTAGCGGCATTGACTGAGGAGGCAAGTCATTATTTTGGGTTAGGTTTAGGGTTAGGGTTTGCCAATTTTAATCACATAGCTGGGAGTTTTGTTTTTATATCTCCTTGTTTACTGATGAGACTGAGGGGAGAAATGCTGTAGGCTAGACAGACACATTCTTCACATATTCATTCTGTTGGTTAAAAGTCTAATCAATCTGACGCAGGACCAGGAGGCACCTCTTCAACTATGAAGAACAAAAAGAAATGTCTCTGAGTAAGCCCTGAGCTGGGACAGAAATTGAAAGAGGAAATGACCTTGAAAAGGGAGTGGGATTTGTAGCGGCACTGTTCGTTTAATTTGTCTAATGTCATTTTGACAAGGGAGCAAAAATGCTGTGCATGCTGCTTCATCAAAGCATCATTCTTAGAAGCAATTTGAAAAGTGTTCAAAATGGTGTCATTACTTTCATCCAGGGAAAAGAGGAATTGTACTGGAGCAGTATTCTTGGACCATACATCTATCTTCAAGCCCCCGAGCTGTTCCATGTAAACATTTAAACAACACAAAGGCAACTCAAGAAAAACTGTGGTGAGAAACAATGCTTTTTACAGCATAATGTGCACACTGAATCTCTGCTCTCATTCAGCTTGCCCCTCCTGGGGACTGGTGAGTGTATTCTTGTGTTGTGAATAAAATGGCAAAAGAGGCAAAGAAATAAAGAAATGGAGGAGAAGCTGTGGTGGGGGTGGCGGGCTCATGTTTTTTCTCCCTCTCTGACTAAAAACAACTGGTTGTACCAATCCATTTTTCTTTGTACCTCCACACGAATGAATTCACATTCTGCTCCATTCTTCTACCAAGCCAATCACAACGTGGTTATGTTGCTCTACCACCAGCAGCAAGTTTCCCTGCAGCAAGTGATGATGTGGATAGACAATACTGCTGTCAATATGAGGACATGGAAATGGAAATATAAACAGGTCAGATGGACGTCAAGCCACACAACATATGGAACTGGAGAAGATCGGAAAAATATTTAGTGTTCCAGTGCTTCCAGCTCTTCTTTGCTGTCTGCTCATTTGACTGTCAAAGCTGCATATTCCAGCTGATGATCTTTTGCTGTTTGAAGAGATCATTTTGTATAATCGCCGTGCACGGTGGTGGGGTCAGGGGTCAGCAGGTTGGCACTGCTGGGGGAGAGGAAAAACTATTTCCATCCGTGGCATACTTTCTGTCCACAGGCAGGGTCTCGTCTGGAAAGATCGGAGCCTTCATGCTCTCCATCTGCAGGGCTGAGTTTGCTGCTCTACTCTGGCTGTGCTTGGCAGCACGCCTACCAGTCCCGCTAGGGGGCCTGGCGAAATGCCTCAAGCTGCATCTCAATGCCTTGTGCTCAGTATTGATTAGGACCAGAGCTGACTCTCTCTCCCCATTGTACTGTCCTTGGCCACATGAGATTCCATATCATGTTTGATATCTCTTTTGTTTCCCAACACTTGCCTGTCTTTCCTTTTCCCCAAGATAGACAGAGCTCAACATGAGGTCCTCCCTACACACACCTGTCACATTTTGACACCAGTATTCCACCTTCACTGTAAACAAATGGCTTGCAACAGAGATTCCCAGGGATGTCAGTGTGGATGTTAAAGCACAGAACACGCAAAGCCATCAGCTAAGATAAATCTTAAGAAAATCCTACACAATCTCATCCGGCAACACTTTTGTATTTGCTGATAAGGAATTCCTGTCAGGTATGCATGGCAGAGTAGAGCTGGTTGCCATTGTAGTATGGCAGCACTTTAATGTATACATATCTTTGATCACTGCCCTTGCCTCGAACATCAGCAGCGTGTCAGTTATGAAGTGTGGTGATGATAGGAGCTGACAGCAGTACTGCAGGCTTCTGCTCTATGGCTCATGTCACATCTGGATTCCCTTTCCTTGGCCCCTCAGCAGAAGCCATGAAAGTGCTTCAGGTGCGAGACTGAAAGCATATGGCGAGATTCAACCGCGAGTGAAAGCCCAGGAAAAGCCACCGTCCAACACTGCCTGCTTTACTCTCTAAAGGCATGTAGACAAATATACACAGACTTAAAAAACAAACTTCAACCTACGGTAAATTTTTTTTAACCATGTTAAAGACAAAGAAGTATTCATACAACTACTTTTCTAAGGAACACAATAAGTGGAGACAGGTGACCATAATTTGTTTTACTGATAATGTCCTGGAATATTTCATTTTCAGTAATATGCTAAGGAAGTAATTGACTGCTAACATTTAATGGAAATATATACAATTGCCAAAAGTGCTGCATGGGGTGCTGTAAGAGCTTCACAGCTGGCATGATACAAAAAGTACACAGTATGTATCCATACAACAAAGCAGCTCCTATTGAAAAAAAGCAAATTGAGAAACGTGTGGCATTCCCTGTCCTTCTACATGCGTACAGGATTAATAGGTGCAGTGCCATGGAGAGTCAGTGTTTGACAATGAAGCATGAACCTGCCAATACGCAAATCGAGTCCGTCATGTGTTTCTGCCAGGAATGATTTAGGATCAGTTTGGGAGAGCTCCTCAGAGGTTAAGCGGGAAGTCTGTGGGGTGCTGCACCTCTGAAAGCAACCAACATTGACAAGGACGAAAGATATCCTGTGCAGGTACAGATGCCTATTTATTTTAATTTCCAAGGCAGCTTGAAAGAGGAATCTAATAAAACTGCCTTTCATTGCTTTAATGCATGTTAGAAGATGCACAAACATGCACACAGCAAAAGTATGCATGTACAATGCAATACTAATATGCAGACACATTTTCTTCCTCTAACACTTGCATCTGCACGCGCCCACAGATTGTTTTATTGTCGCTAAATGGAGCTTTCTCAAAAGACCAAACCACTATTTGAATGCTCTTTTTCGGCACAACTAATGAAAGTGGGGCACAGCCATGGTGTCTCGTGTGAATAGACAAAATCAGAATCAGCTTTTTCAGTATGAAGCGTCATGCTCTGACGCTCCTCTGTGCAAAATATTTCCAATTTAACCTGTCTCCCTGCCATGTCGCAGTCGCTGCCAACTGCAGTGAGGTGATGGAGAAAGGGGAACAGAAAGAGAAATGTATATTGCTATGGACATTGTGAGGAGGCAGTGGGTCGGGTGGGGGTGTCAGGGTGGGGGCAGGGTGGGGTATTGATGTAGGAAAGAAAGGAGAGCGCTGCATCAGTGGGGTAGAGATTGCTGTGGTGTACAGTAGCACAAATCCTAAATTCTGTCCAGATCCAACGGTAGCTAGGAAACAGCTGACAGTAAAATGGGGGGATCAAAGGGATTAGTGTGCCCAGTTTGAGCCCAAACAGTAACCCTTCCACTACCCACTGCCAGCCTTTTTATACATTCACCCCATATTTCAGTGGCGGCCTGCTAGACACAACCCAGCTCTGGTTAGCCTCCCCTGAGTCTACTTGTTTAATTTGGTATCACCCTTTTTTATACACTCTTTAGCACTTACATACTCTCACAGACAGGCAATATGTAGAAAAAGGTCACTGTTTCAATTTTAGAAGAGAAGTAGGCTGAATGGAGAAGGACACCCCTGCTAACACGCACACGCAGTATACACAAAAATGCAAATGCCTACACACAAGTGATCCAGACAAAACAAAGACATGGCATCTGAGGAAAAAGGATGCACATGTCAGATGAAATCAGTGCTGCCTTTTGTGATCTGAGTGAGATTTCCTGTCACTGAGGCTCAAGACGCAGCCTGTTTAATTCTGCAGGGGACTGCCATGTCCCAAAAGCTTCGGTCACTGTCTCCTCTTGTCTCAGAGCCAGAGAGATGTACCTAAACAAACCAGCCCAAGCTTCCCCTGTTGGGGATCTTGGTACTGTATTGCAACAGAAGGACTTCTGACAATGTTGGCCCCCTGTCTCCACGCTGGAGACGCAGCGGACATGTGAAAACACTCAAAGCTGACACAGGGTTTTTACTCAAGAGAGTCAAGCCAAATCGGATCTATATTACATGTGACGTACATATGATGGCTCAAAACTAATTTGTCATGCCTGACTTAAGCGTGAGCATTATGGCAGCAACAAAGGCAGGGTTGGCTATTGTTGTTCTCCTTTGTGAGCAGATTCCCCATGTGGACACATGATGGCTGCAGCTGCTGTGACTTGTGTTGCTGTTGCAGAGGCTTTGGGGGCGAAATTCCTATTTCATCGTCAAAGCTTTCACAAATTGCCGGTCAAGCTATTTTAATTTGCAAGTGGGGGGCTTTCAAAGAATAATTTCCTTTTCTGTGAAAGGAAATGTTTGAACACATATCTTATTGTAGAAATACTGGACATGTTCTTTGCCTGTGGGGACAGCAGAAATAGGAAAGTCTGTGGGATTATATCAGTTTAATGAAGCTGCTCTGGCCGATGTTTAATTTCATGAAATTCAATTAAAAAGCTTTATTTCCATTCCATAGTAATCACTCAAGGGTTCGCCGTCATTAGATTATAGAGAAGGAATTGGGAGAAGAAATGACCAATCACAAATATGTTCTTAAAGTGCATGTTACATTGATCCTCTAGTGTATTTCAAATGATTCAGTAAATATTACAATTCAATAAAACTTAATTGTGGGTAGGTAAAGAATCAGAGAGGACGAAGAATGTGACCAAATTTGTGCAGTGTACGAAGATAGGAAGACGTACAGCTGTTAGAAATGGACAATGGACACAATCACTGCTTTTATCTTCCTCTGTGGGTCCTGCTCTTGATGCTTTGATTTGATAGTTGAATCTCCTGCTATTGCTACATATGTTAAAGGGAACCCAGCACTTTTCTTGCACTCTATGCATTAGTGAGGAATAGTAGAGAAGAGAAAAAGAGACAAGGTAAACGACAGAGAGAACATGTACACCACCAGCCTTCTTACAAACACAGTCTGCAGAGCTGACATATGCAAACTCAAAGGGTGGCGGTGTTTAAAAGCTTTAATCACACCACTGCTCAGAGCCCAATGTGGCAATGCACTCTGCATCATTGAAAGCTTGTTTTATTAATGTTGTCCAGAGTGAAGTATGGTGGGGTAGTGGGGTTGTGGGGGGGGATGCATTGTGCTGTTGATTTAAAGTGGGGTGGAGCAGAAACAATGGCCATGAAAAAAACATGGCAAGGCTGTGAGAAGCAGCCCACTTCCATTACTTCAGGAGGCACAGTGCCCAAAATGGTGCATGCGAAAGTGGATGTACTATAGAGAGAACCATTCACATATGATGGGTCTTAATGATTCTATAGAAACTATATTTATGTGTCAACATGTACTCACATCCGTCTTACTAAAAGAGCAAATTTCTCCCAGATATCAGTCATAGACGACTTGACTCTTGTGGTGCTAGTTGACTGTGAAATTAGTTCATCATGTGCTTTATGTGACACATACAAGCCAATCAAGGCAAAGTGTGCTGTCTTTGAGCGAGCGGGTGAAGTTAAATCTCGTGTGAGTCTGATGCCTAATTGCTCTCATTAGCAGCCGACGTTCACACCAGTTATTCCACACAATTAACCGGCTGCCACCAAGATGTTATGAGGCAGAATATTGCGGTGGGTCAAAGGGAAAAAAAAGAGGTTGTAATTAATTCTCACTTAAATTAATGATTTCATATTTCAAAGGCTGGTACAATGGCATTTTTGTTGAGATTCCCCAAGGGGAGACCATTGATGAGTATTTTTGTGTGTGTCATGTGGAAATGAGGAAGTGCGTGCAGTTGATGGAAATCAGGAGCCATTGTTGTTTGACAGTAGGCACCTTTGCCGTGATTGCCTGTGTTATTAATTTGTGTGATGAGAGGAGGCAGGCTCCTCCAGCCTCTGATGGTTACGCACCGCATTAAAGAACTGCTGCTATGAATGACACTCAGGGCTAATGAATATGAATACATTTATAAAAATAGGCACGGGCTCTCCTCTCAGTGCAGATTGGGAGTGACAGTCACATTGGTTGGGCATGGTTGATGAGAGAGGGAACCGCTGCCCCCGGAGATAGCGGATGTTGCAGGGATCAGACAAACAACGCACACACACACACACCCACAGACACACACACACACACACACAGATGAATGCCCCAGCATGATGACATTCAAAAAGGCTCCAGCATTTAAGAGTGACAATCTTGTCATCTTGTGATACTGTTAACTCACTGGACACAAACAGTCTGATAATATCACAGCCTGTTTCTACCTCCCTGAAATAATAATTATCACAGTATCCATCATAGCTAATTGCTCCATTTGTGCATGATGTCACAGTGAATAGATTATTTATATTATGTCTCAAATATCGAGCAGGTGGGTGCCTTGAAAGAATATTTCTCTTACTTTTGAAAATCCACAGGTGTCATATTGTTAGCTAGTGATTTATGCTCCACAAACAACACATTTTCATTGCCTGTCAACCAATTTATAGACTGTTTCCCGTGGAAACAAAGTGCAGTAATTTATTGTCATTAGCGCACAATTCATTACTTTCCGACTGACTTTGGGGACGTGAAGATATGTCAATTTATCTCTCTGTGGTTGTAGTTTGGCATTTAAACACAGTCATTACGTTACATGGCCATTAATAATGAACCAATGTTAACTGAAAGGCATTTGTTCATATTATGTGATATTTGTGCAAGAAGGGATGCTTTTAGTTCTTTTGTTAAAAAAGTGTATACAATAAATCTATTACATGTGCAGTCCATCTCACATGGGTTTGTTTCTCTAAAGATCCATTCCATTTTTTTCTATTCATCAACATCAAAAGCCCTGACCTAAAAATAAAAACAAAACAAAAAAAGCCCACAGTGATCCCACCACACAGCCATCAGAGAAATTTAGTATCTGAGTGCATACATTCTTTAACACAGATGAGCGATATGGCAAACAAGAATATGCAAATGTCTTCATCTGTTTTCCTCGGTAGGTGACAATTTTAATTGATTAATTGAAGATGTTTATTTGATTGGTTGCAGCTTAATAATCCAAGATGTTATTTGTCAAGCTGTTCAGTTTAGGTGCAACAGCATGTCTCTTTCTCCTGCTTCAGTATTTCTCTCTCACAAGCTAATGTCCTTATTTTTCTGAGTTTTGAAGCACGGGCAGGACCGATCCCTCAAAGATTTGTGAAGGACTTTGATTGAGATAAGTGGGATACTCATTGGCTCTGACAGACGTAACCTTGGTGAGTGTTCTCTGGCAGCCACTTGAGGAGCACGGCAGACTGTGAGCGCCGGACATTGGACTTGACTGACACTGTGGTGCTAACCTTGAGCCAGGTTCCTGTAGAGCAGCGGCTCAGTATTTAAGGCCCAGAGAAAACTCATTGAGCATCTGACTTAACTGGGTTAGACTGCACCCATGGATGCAAGCCATCAAACTGAACTAATTAACAGCTGAAACAACCTTGAAAGCTGCAGACAACAGTGTGTGTTAGCAGAATTGGCCCCCCCTACCCTATCACTCCCCCACCATTTTCTGGTGTCTGTGCTATGTACTATGCTACTCAATTCATTTATTTTGCACTTGAACAACTGTTACTTTATAATTTTTTTTTTCTCCAGTTGAAATTAGGTTAGAAGTACCTTGCCATCAAACCATTCTGTTGAAAATTGGAGAGGCATAAAAGACAGATAAAAGCACTACATGTTGCCCCTGAAAAAACATGTTGGTTTGGGGGGTTGGAGACAGAAAGAGAGAAAGGAGAATGGCAGCAGATGCAAGAGCAATCTCAGAAAAAATGGTCAGGACTGTCTCGAACCCCCTAAAAATGCTGCTTAATGGGTTTACTGGAAGCATTTATTTACTTGTTATTCGTGTGTTTGCATGTCGATCTTCATGGCTCTAGAAATTGACTGTGCTTTTGACTTATGTTTGCATGAATCGAAAACAGCAAAAAGGATTTACTCAAAGGGGAAACTCATAAGATTCTGTCAGATTTGAACTCTGGTACCACTGAGCCCCAGGGATTCTGTTTGATTTCCTCCTGATTCAGCAAGGCTGCCATTTTCTTCAGAGGGTAGTTTGGAGTGAGCTGCTGCTGGGGGTCAGGGGCCAATTCAACATTATTGAATAATAAATAAATAGAAATGTGTTCCGGCTGTAGTTGATCCCTGTTGTTTCTTCTCCTGCTCACTTCCCTCGGCAGACACACAGCAGCTGGGGCCTTGTATTTGCTGTAATGGCCTGTATATATGCAGGGTTTCATATTTCAATCACCGCCACGGCAGCAGAAATTGGTAGTTTAAGATGAAGTTGAAATTGGAAAGTGGCTATCGTGTCTGCATGAGGAAACACATTTGAATCCCAGTGGAGAAGGTGCTTGGCAGCTGCATCTGGAGCGCAGACTGACAAGTCCTCAGGAGTCGAGTTAAAGTTAGAGCCACAAGTGCTCCTGCGCCTTTCAAGCTTTACCCAAATGATTTTCCAGCGGAGGTCGCATCAGGGACATGAGATTTGAGGAAGTATTTCATAATAGCCCCATAATCAATGATTCATCACTGGAAATATTAATGAGGCATAAATGATGTATTGGGCTCTGATGAGGTAGATCTACAATCACATCGTTAAATGTCACAGAGCTGTTCATTCATGGTAATAAGGTGTAATAATTAATGTTTCGTGTTATTTGGCTATAAAGTCTGTATGGAAAATGATATGCTGGTTCGCATTCATTGGCTTTTTTTCTTCCATTTTTGCCGTTGTGCTGTAAGGCCGTTGGAAATGAGTGTAAGAGTTTCACCTTCCATTCCTTGCTGTCACTTATTTCTGTTACTCACACAGTCTCTTCTCTCTGCTACATTAACTGAATATTCATTATGTGGCTAATAGTGGTGCCTTTGAAGAGGAATGATCATATTTAATTTTCTTGCCTGAGAAGGAACAAGTCAGTGAGGAGAGGGTGTAGGAGAGGAGTGTGTGTGTGTGGGGGGAAGATAAAGGGGAGGGAGTGAGAGAATTAGATCAAGCGATGAATGGAGCGGCAGAGGGGCATGGAGTTTATGGACCAGCAGGGTTGGAGGTGTGTGTGTGTGTGTGTGTGTGAGGAGGGGGGGCATTGAGTCTCTAGATTACAATATGATTATATCAGTCTATCTGCCTGATAGTATTGATTGACCTGCACCTGTGTCTCCACAACTCCTCCACCTCTCAATGCCAATACAGTGTATGAGGGTGCATTGTTCTCTCCCCCCACATTGTGCCTCCCGTGCTTGGAAGAAGAGAGTCTTTCTTTCTACTTTTTTTTTCTTTACTCTTGGCAAGAAGGGATCAGATTATAAGAAAAAAAAAAAAAAACACTCAACCAGTGGCCACGGCGGTATTTCTTCGCTCCAGCAGCTGCAGTCCCTGGCTGCGTTTATCGCTTTATCGATTACCATCACAAGGCAGTAATTTGCTGGGACTTGCAGGGACATGATTAAAGATCCGCAAGCAATGCATGGTGGCTCAAGTTGGTGCCGAGGTGTCATGTTGATGAACACACGCTGACACACATACACACAAACACGCTCGTAAGAGGGTGCAGTGCACAGGGGAGGGTGGTGCGAGGGGTGCATTCCTGTCATAGACATCAATGGCTTTAAATCTCCTGAGCTAACCTTTTAATGCTCTCAGATCCTTATGGCTGGCTGGATAATTGATTGTGTTTGGTCTAATGGGATTAAGAGGCAGTAGTGGCCTTGGGCTGGACACAGTGGCGGAGATGGCAGTAGTGGTAGTGGATTGGAAGATGGAGAGGTAGATATAGAAGCACAGAGTGAATTGAGGGTGGATTGAATTGAGACAGAGGTGTTTGTATATATATATGTATATATATATATATATGTGTGTGTGTGTGTGTGTGTGTGTGTGTGTGTTGGAGTGTGAAGGAGAGAGATGGACAGAGACAGGAGAGGCAGGACAGATGGAGGAAAGCAGCAAATTTAACAAAGACAGAGAGGAGCGACAGTAAAAACAGGGTGGATAGATAGCTGCAGGTCTACTTTTCAGTCCATCTCTAATTAGCTGTACAAGAAAACCAGGGAGCTGATGGTATCCCCAAGTGAAAAGCTTGTTAGCGTAAGAGATGCTATCCGCCGGCTATTGGTTTTGGTTGTGTTTTGCTCGCTGGGTGAGTCACTGGGTCTGCAGTGGGCGGCGAAATGAAAGCGGCGGCAAAATGAGAGCCAAGGTGGCAAGGCCCATCCCCCTCTTATCACCCAGGATAAAGCCTGTCCCATCCCAACTTATCAACAACTGCTGTGCTTTAGCTTCATCCCTTACACCCGAGCTTGTTTGAATGTGCCAGTCTGCTAGCCCCCCTTTCTTTTCTGAATTATTTTTAACTTCCCTCCACACTTGGGATGAGATAAAAGCAGAAGTTTGTGTGGGAGAGTAGTGAGGGATGAGGCTGCGGTTAGTAAATTTCTGCTGGAGTGTTCACTGACTGCTTGTCGCCCTGTATATTGCAGCCGTGTGTCTGGAATTCCTGGTCTCTTTATGCGGCACATGGCTCTATCATGAGCACACGCGCAACGCAGAGCTGTCATCATCAGTGCCAGTTTTTTAGTTTTTATGTCTACCCCCACTCTAGTCTACTACACACCAGCACCTCACTCTCCATCTATGTTGTATGCAGCAACACAGAGCCTCATATAGGGATTGGAATTGAAAAGATTTTATTGATACCAGTGCCATCATCGATTCCCTTATTGCTTCCTGAGTTTTCTGTGTCGAAAAAAGTAGACCTACACAGTTTTTCATTGTCAGCGCAGTTGTTTTATTGTCTCTTGGTCTGAACACAGTGTAGAAACAGAGTGGAAAAAAGGGAACTGATGGGTGAGTCAAGCTGGCTGTAGCCCGAGAGTGTAACTAGCTGTCTGTCTGTCATCATGTAAAATGGATGAAATGAGAAAATATTTGCACAGTATTAGTTTTCATTTAGGTTTGCTTAGCATGCTCTAATATTACTATAATAGGATATTTATCCGTGGTAACGCCGCTCAGTTGTGAAGCAGAGATACTCATACGTCAAATGTCATGGCGTTCCTGGAATATAAGCCCGTGTTGCGCTTCAGCATATTGTTAGCACTGTTATCATTTTTCGTGAAATGAAGCCACTCTTTTGACTGTTTCTTCCTCTCCACCATGACTCCTTTTTGTTGCATTATTCTGCAGTGTACAACTGTCAGAGAAACATGCTGGCATCAATTAAAGGAATCGATAGGATGGATGGAGTGGACAATTTGGAACCAGTTCTTAACTGGAAACAGTTCTTGATTCCCATCCCTCATAGTATAAGGGTTAACAGGGGCTATCATTGCTGGATTGCTGGCTCTATTCATAAGTCCAGCCAGCCAGATCATACCACAGATCCAGGTTTTGTCTCTAGTGAATAGAAAGGCTGCTGCAACCCACCGGCCCTTTATGCTTTGCCACGTTTTCACTTGGGCTCAGAATATGCCAGGTCAGGATAACTGTTGCCATTTTGGTGGGCGGCGGAAGGCATTTTGCCAGCTTCCCGTGGCGAGAGTAGTGTGTAGCAGTGTGAGTGTTGGTGAATGGGAGACAAACAGAGAAGAGAGAGCAGCAGCAGAGAGATGAGAAAAGGTGGATGATAAATCCGATGTGTATAGAGGAGGCTATGCATGTCTGCTTATGCTCAGGTGGGAATTTGAGAGAGTATGGCGGACTGCGCAGTCCATGAAAAATCATCCTGTGTGTTTGCGAGTTAGAGAAAATGTGTCACTCTGACCTGGCTGTCTGCCTATTCTTGTCGAGGAGGCGACAGGTGAGGGGTTGCTATGGTTACCTGGAGTAGGGGTAGGGTTGGAGTGAGTGATTTTGTGTGGGGGCCTCGCAATTTCACAGTTAGAACTTTTTTCCGCTTCACATGTTCTAGTTTTGTTTAGGTGATGGGTGATATTGTAGCACCATATGGGTGCAGCAGGTGTTACTAGTAGCAGAGTGCCAGTCTGTGCACATAGTGGGTGTTAGAAAGAGCTATCAGTCAGCCCCTTTCTCGCTCCGTAGAGACTTCCCAGAGAGCTGTGTTGTCCCTACAAGGGCCAGATGCTGCCTTGGTTTGCTCTGCTGCCCTCTTTCCTCTCTTCCCTCGTTCCCAGGCCCACATCAAACACGCGCAGCCCATTTCCCCCCACAGCTCTAAATCTCTTTAATTCCATCATCTGTTGCCCATTGAGGGCAGCAATTTAGTCTTAACGCAGCATTTTAGTGTGCCATTAAAAATTCTGTGAGGTTGGTGGCCAGGCCCTGTAGCGGAGAGGTGGCCAGTCTTCAATCTGTGTCTCTGTGTCTAACCTCTGCATTGGTCTCTCCCGGGACACATCCACCATTAAGATAGTGTTTGAACAGCCCGGCCTGGACACATAGAAAATACATTACATATCCCCCACACGCCTAGCTCAGCCACTCCATCATGATGACTGTCTCCACATCATTCATATATTGTGATAACCATTGAGGCCACACTGTGGTGTAGTAAGGGGCTGCCCGAGTAGTTTTTCATTTTACAATTTTTCTCTGCAGTTAACAGCCCCACACATGTTGGAGTTAGTCACCGTTCAATATCTGCCGACCTTATGAGCTCTGACCTCAACCAACATCTGGAGACGAAGGTTTTAAGTGCTGCTGTGTGGATTTTATAGACACTAGTTTTATGTAATTTCCAGCAATTTCACCATTACTTTTACAATGATTGGAAACTGTCTGTGCTCGGTTAATGACTTCCCTATCTCCCAGATGGAGTGCAACACCCACACTCAAAACAATGACAGAACAATGACTTGCAAAATAATTCTGTTTTGCAGAGTTGTATCAGTATGTATTGTCTACATCATTACAGCAACAGCACTCTAGACTAACCTGAAGCTCCCTGAGTTTATTAAGCAGGCAGTTTTTTGGCCTGTATTGAGTCAGGGGTCTCCTGAGGTTGGGTTTTTCTGGTTCATTCCTACTAATGGGGGGTTGGCTATACCCTGGCTGGCCCTGTGCCACTCTGACCAGCTACTCTCCTCCTCTAAGGTGAAAGAGGCTATGTCCTTATCAGACCTGACATTGACACTAAAAGCGATTGGCCTATCTTAATCAGTGGAGTGCCTTCCAGCAGCAGGGAGTCCCTATGGTTGGTCCAGACCTGACCTGTTCTACTGCCCTGCTGTCCAGCTCTCCTTCCGACTCCTATCGAGTTGGAGGAGGTTTACAGTACCAAGGTCTTTTCTAACTACTAGAAATATCTAATCAGACAAGCATTATAAAACTTAATGTGCTAAAATAAAATGTTTTCTCTTACTTGACACAGTGAGAATAATTCATTCCTTCATAAGAATTTATTTGCTGAAATTTAGAAACCACCAAAGCCTTATCAGGACTTGTACAATTTTCCTAGAAGGGTCACAGTGACCAAATGAGAGATCAGTGTCAAGTGTCCCTGGAAGGGGCAGCACGACCCAGGCACACTCAGTGAATGAGTCATTGCACATAGACTGGCACTATCATTAAATATAAAATGAATCACTTTTTGAAATCTGTAGCACTATATGAGACACTCCCCTGTGTGTACGTTTAAGCAACAGTTTATTTTTTTACTGCATATTTTTATCTCTCTGTAATTACCAGGCTACATACAGGATGTGTTATATCGCACAGTACTCCTACTAGTCACAACCAGCACAACAAAGAAGATGTTTATTGTCGAGAAAAGAGAACCTCCATTCATCTGTTTGATAAGATTATTATCAGTAAATATTTCCTGTCTACCTGTTTACTCTGGTATGTCATTGGCAGCGGCATGCTCCCATCTGGGAGTGTTTTTCAGCCGGTATCTCACAGACAAAGATAAACACTGGTGTTGTTTGCTGGTGAGCCAATGTCAACACCAGTGATGTCACGGATACCCATTGTAACAAACAAAATCACGAAACAATGATATGGGATTAGCTGCCCGACGCTCAGGGACAGCCAAGGGTAGCGGAGAGATACAGGCCTGCATGGCACTTTGGTTTAGCGCATCTTGCTGACATCTGTCTGTCCACATGTCAGCCAGTGCAACAAACCTAATCCAGGGCTTCATGGCACCTCCGACATACAGCAACAGTGACAGTAAGAAGAGCGATAACATGTGCCCCCCTCCCTCTCACTGTGGGAATGCTAGGTGCTGGATTATTCGTGGTGTGGCAGATCATCCGCAGCCCTCTCCCCACCCAGTCAGCCTCAGAGGTGGATTAGAGACCTGATAATCTGACTGTGTGTGGTGACACATGTCAACCATGGGATGTCTAGAGAGAGGAGTCAGGGAGAATTAGAAATGGCGGGGTAATCCAGGCTATAGAGCCCCAGAGTCTTTCACAGAAACACATACATATTGCACACATAGGCAGACATTCCTGCACATGGGCCTGTGGGCTTCCTTGACATTACCTCCCTGGCATTACCTCCTCAGCAGAAGCCCAGCCTGGGATTCCTGTCACAGCGTTCCATGGGCAAGAGTCACATTTTCATTACAGTGGAGCCAGTGGCGTTGCACAACCTTTTTCTCCTCTCTTCCTCTCCTCTTCTCCTCTTCATCACAGTGTCAGTCACCACAATGCTGTCACTCTGGATCTGTCTCTGAACTAAGCTGTCTCTGAGCTAAGATCTAGACACACTTGAGAGACAGAGGCAGACTACTCACCCAGACGCGCCTCTCTTGAAGCTGTACCAGTATTTCACTTCTTACTGCCTCTTGACACTTCCCTAAGTTTTTTTATTTTTTCGTTTTTTTTTTCTTTTCACAGATTTTTTTTTTCCTTTTTCCTTTTTTACTGATCTAATTTGCAATATTTCCACATATTAGATGAAGCCTGTACATGCGGAACAGAATACACATGGCCAGGGAATTGAGAAGTGCAAATAATTCCCTCATGTGGAAAGGCTGCAATTAACTGGGGATGTCAGCCTTTGTAAAATATAATTGAGTTCAGGACGAAATGAACGTCTCTAATCCGGCCGACAGAGCACTGTCAATCAGCGTTCCTCGCATCCCCAAAACCAACTGTCATGCTTGTTTATGTCTGTCTCCCGACTGAATTTTTGGACACTAATGCTCTGGCAGCTGCCTCTCTTTAACGCGTGGGTGACTGGGTGGCTTTGTGCATGCCCGGTGGGAGTGGGATGCTGCACTACAGGGAGAGACTGGACATCTGTTTTCTCTGGTCGAGCTGGAGATAACATTGTGAGCTCAGCCGTGGTGTCAAACACCTGTGCGACTGAAGAAACATTTTCTCCATTACTGGGCATAAATTGTGTCTTGTGACGTGCGGAATGATATCAGCAGGGGCCGCGTAGCGTATTAGCATAGCGTGGCTTCACCTCAATTCTAAGGGTCAAATATCAGTTAGCTGTCTCTCTAAGCAATAGGACTCTTCCTCTCCCGTAGATACTGTGTGTGAATTACTTTTCTCATCATTGCGGCGCTCTGCAAGGCATCTTCAAGACACCCTCCTGGAAATGTCAACCGTTCACAATGCTCAGATATTGCCTGTCATAGCAGAAAGACAAGTGATGACCTTAAAGTGCCTGGATAAATGAGTCCACTTAGAGAACAATCTTTTTTTTGTCCTCTTTAATTCTGCTTCACCTGTCTCTCCTACTGTGGCATCTCCGGCGGTTTCTGATCTATGGCCTCACTCTAATCAACCCTCATACTGAGAGGTAAAGGGTTGGGAACACATCAGATAAGTCTGTGTCACTCAAAACAGCCCTCTGTGTCTTTGTCTTGTGTGTGTCACACCGCTCGGTTTTTGTGTGTCTAATGATTGCCTTTCAAGGGCCTCCTCAGTGATCCCCGAAGTCTCCCAACACGCTCCCATGGAAATGGATTAATTACAGGTCGCCTGACAAATGGCTGCCCACAGTTGCGGCGGCGGCTTTGTAAACTCTCACGACTAATCAGCTGAAGACAGAGCCTGGTCACTCAGCACGACCTCATCACCAGTTGACACTGTAGCTGTGGCTGAAGGGCCTCTAGTCAGAGATTAATTGTGTTGAACTCTGGGTGCGGTTCACCGCTAACTGATGCTGTCATCTCAGTCCTGTCAACAAAAGCTGTGGTTCTTCATCCCTGACACCTGCGGAACCGTTGTGATTGAGAAAAATCTCTCCGCTCCTCTTCAAACCCTTTATCTTTAAGAGTTTTGATGTCTTAGTGAAATAGATTTAGGATTGATTGTCTGCACCCTGTTCTTTGTTCACTATGAATTTCTATGTGTGTTCAGTGTGCTCTGTTTTTGTTGCTCTCTGGTTTCTCTTGGATTGTCAAGCAGGTGAACACATGCAATGTTTTTTTCTCTCTCTCTTTCTCTCTCTCTGTCTTTCTGAGTGATCACCAAGAAAATTCAGTATGTTGTTCTTGTAGCCTCATGCAGCCTTCTACCAAATGCACAGACATCTGCAAACATAATTTTACTGAAATCTTTAATAACAAGAATAATTTGTGTTCATTTCCTGAAACCCACATTAAAGTACTTATCAGTCTGTAACCTGTTTTTTTCAGCTGTCTACCTACCATATGTTAGTTTCTTCTCCAACACTTTTAAAATTAGATACTGGAGTCAGAATATTAATTTAATATATTCATTTTTCTGAAATACAGACAAATGCCTGCAGCATTGTTTATGAATTTCAATAACCCCCTAAAATCATGAAATACAGCAGGAATCCAGAGCAATGCCCCGGTGTACCTCTAAGAACACCTTTTGTAAGGGAATAAATGTGTGTGTAGAGGGAAGAGGAAGTGGATGAGAGACGGTTGGTGGGTTGTTGGGCATGCGTGATCCTCTTGACTGGGATCCAGATCCACATGCAGGTGGAGAGCATTGAGCTCTCAGTCAGCACATCACATGAAAGCAGCAGGCTTTGCAGGATTGCAAACTGAGAGTTTATTTTTTCCTCGTTTGTTTTCCTTCCTCTCGGTGAGGACAGGTTTTCTACTCTTGTGAGGAGTACACAAAAGCGTCTACCATTATCACAGCCGTAATCGTCCATTACAGTTTCTCTCCCACCAGAGTGCTCGTTAACTGCAGGACAAAAAGCCTCCAAAACAGCCAGAGTGTCCTCGTGCAAACAACAGGGTGGTTCATTGAGCCAGCTTAAACCAACAGCTTGTAAATTGAATCCTGTGGCATACAGTCAAGTTTACAGTGTTCAGTGCAGCTTTGCCACTATCAACTAGCCAACAGAGCCCCCAAACTGACCCTGAGGCTCAACAACACCTGGCTCTTCCCTTGTTAATCGTGGGCGAGGTGCCAATCTAAACAAAAGTGTCTGTGTAGCTATTGGAATTCATTTTAGGCTAGATCCATGTATAAAGATACATTGCAGTGTATTTATACTTCAAAAAACTATGCTTTGGCTTCAGGTTTATAGTTTATGTCAGCTGCGCTGCATTGCATCTTTTTTTCAGGCTTTGTCTAATTCACTGTGCTTCTCACCGTGTCTGCATCTATTTGCAGGTTTTTATTCCCTTTGTCAAAGCGTATTATTGACGCTAATGGGCTTAGATGTAATCCATGATTGGAAGTCTCAGCATCTGGATAAAAATAAAGGCCATAAAAGATGGAATATGTGTTTTCAAGTATGTGTCTGTCTGTGTCTATTTGGGGTCAAACTGTTACCTGTGTGTTATGTGTGCATGCAACTTTACCTACGCTTCATGTGGCTAACTTGCAATGATATCCAGTCACATCAGGGAAAATTACGTGTGACAGCAATCACTTTACATTCTTAGAACTGAGCAGATGGAGCATGCTATATAGTGAAACAAACACAATGAACATAACGCTGGTTAAATCAAGCCAGCTCTAGGGGGAAGGGGTGAAAAAAAAATGGGGAAAACAACATTTGGCAGGGCTTTGTTCTGTGTTGGCCACTGTGTTGATGGATTTAAGGTAGAATTAATCTGTTGATCAAAGTAACATTTGTCCTTAACACCATGTCATCCGTTTATTTCAAACACATCTTTCCATCCCTCAATCTGCCCTCTAATCTTGAGATGTCTTCTACTTTAAGTGTGCTGTGGTCAAATGGGATTATAAGGGACAGGAGCACATATGGCCTGTGCTGGTCCCCATCTCTGTTGGGGGATGTAATCCTACAACCCACCCCCTTCCACCCTGTGTCATTATCAGATGGACAGCAGTATTATGCCACATACCAGCACTACCTCACAGAAAACTAAGTACTTCCTTAGTTTTTTTTTTTTTTTTTTTTTTTTTCAATTAAACGTCCCTTGTCTTTCTTTGTCTCCCCTAAATTGCGACTGACAGGGATGTTTGATATTCTATATTTGGTGGACTTGGGGGGCAGAATGGACTTGCGAGGAGATTACAGTGGAGGAAGTAGAACAACAACAATGTACGGATTACAGGCAGGATTTGTGTGAGGAACACATGATATCCTCTCTCATCCCTTTATCAGATTGGCTGTGATGGAGTGGCAATGGTGGCTGGGACCGAATAGGAGTAGGTTTGGATTCATTAGGACGGAGCCAGATCAGGATAGAGAGTGATGATAGCAGCTCATATTGCAAAAGAAAATAATCTCAAAGGCAGACGACAGAGCTGCTTGCAAAGTCTAATTTAACAAGTAATTTTAGAATCAGGCTTTTCCTAAAACAAGAGAATACATTTCTGTTGGATTGGATAATTGCAGCAATCTACGGTTCAACTTGACTTCATGGGTTTCTATAATTAAATCACATTACTGTATTTTAGAACAAGTGCAGTGATTTTGCAGACAATGACACTTGTTCTTTAGCTGAGAGAACTTTTAAAATAATGTTCTATAACTTTAAAGGACCAGGAAAGTGTTTTCAAGTCTTTATTTCCTGTTTCCTAGTGACAGCAAACTTACCATGACAACGAAAGTCCCCTTACCTTAAAGAAGTTAAAACCAAACCTAAAGGTTTTTCTAACCTTAACTGAGTATTTATTTGAACCTAAACTATGAACTTTCTCTTACTCTAAACCAGTTGTTTTGTGTCTAAATTTAAAAACCACCGCTGTATCAGGAAATAAAGCGGAAGCTTTTTGTAACAGATTCAAAAGGGGAGGACCAAGAGGAGATCAGAAGAATGCTTGAAATCACAAATCACTTTGCTGATTCAGTGTATTTTGTTAAGGTTGTGAATCTGAGTGTGAGTGGTTGTTTGTCTCTATGTGCCCTGCGATAAACTACCTTGTACTCTCGCCCAAAGTCAGCTGGGATACGCTACACCCCCACCGTGACCCTGATGAGGATAAGCGGTTATAGATAATGGATGGATGATTTGTAATCATTTACCGTGCAGTTCATTGATCTTTTTTCCAAAGAAGTCCTATGAAATGCACTTAGTACATACAACAGTAAGTGAATGCATCACAGTTCATATGACCATGACCGTTGGCGCTGATTGTCTTCAGTTCAGTAGAAAACTAGCCTATATAAACACTATAAACACCATACACGAGGCTAATATCCCATCAGCCTATTACTTACAACTGAGTTATCAGATTCTGATTATTTTGTGGCTTTCACAAGTAACATACAGTGAATCACAGTAGAGCTGTCTGACAATGGAAATCTGAGGCCCCAGTAAGTCGAGCTCCACTGCTAAAAGCTCCTGATTCAGTCAGTGACAGTAATGATTCTTGTACTCAACTGGGTGCTTCTGCTTGAGGTGGTGAGATAAGATTGTTGTATTGCCCTGTTTTGTTGTCACAGTCTCCTTGGCACTTCTTACATATCACATACAGTATGTGGTTTGCTGTACAGTCGATCTTTTGTAACCAAACCACTTCCAGACCTCTGAAGTCACTTCCTTTTTTTGTAACTAACAAACTAGCCGGTGGTAAAGTTACTTTCACTTTCCATCATGCTTTTTGTTGCTGTGCGTAATAGGATGAAGCCATTACATCAACAAGTTAGAGTATTGGCTTTATCACACAGAAAAAATAATACCATCATGAACTATATGGTATGGCACCTTCCTAATGTTCCTAACGGAAAACATCAGGTAATTCTGAAAGCATTCAACGAAACTCTACTCTGAGGTTAGTGAATAGGTTGTTGAGAGCCGTTTAAAAAAAGCAACAATTTAAAGCTCAGTGTGTACTAGTAGTTAATATAAAACCACACAAAACATCCTATAGAGAACATAAGATGGGCATTTTTCTGCAGTGAAGTTGGACACATAGTTAATGGCAGCCTCTCGAATCTCAGCAGTAGGGGAATTATAATTTAACCTACACAGACAGAAAATCTATTCTCTTCCTCCCATGAAGCTGTACGCAAACACAAAGCAATCAACGACATGCCCTTTACCTAGTTATCTGTACTGACTGAGGGGAAAATGAATAAACAGTTTCCTGCCGTATTTATGGTCTGTGTGGTGGAACTCTGACAGCATCAGACAGACAAGACTGGGTCCATCACTAGTCAAGCTGAAACACCTTCTCACAGTGCTGTCCTCCCACGTCTTTCTCTCCAGTCCCTCTACTTGTCTCCCCTAAATAGCCACAGTGCAGGCTTGCTATGCATGCAATCACTGGAAAAGACAAATCTTGCTAAGGTTGACTTTCTGCAGTGTAGTTCCATCACAATGCCAGGCGGAGGGAGTCTGGGAAGTGATAGACAAATGAAAGAGCAAAGAAATGAAATAGCTAGAGAAAGAGAGAGAAGAGGGAAACTAAGAAAGGCAAAGAGCTGAAGGAATAATAGAGTGAGAGGAATGGGGAAGGAAACGGATCGAACAAGAGGATGCCATGACAATTACAGGCAACAGAGCCCCTAACGTCAAAGTGGAACCCTATTTCTGTGAGCTGTCTATTCTTCCGAATGTGAGACAGTAAATACCTTGTTTCTGTCTTCCCCAGACGTCATTGTGACCACCAGTGCCACAATGGAAACCCTGATGAGGAGCACATGCAATTGCTCTCTCTTAATAAAATCTCACAGTTCCCATTACACCCCAGCACAATGGGCCTCTCGCCTGGCCGCTGATTGAGTTCCTCCACTCCGGGAGCTATAATAGCAGCAAAGACACTCCCTCTCACCACCCTCACCCATTTTACCCCGCTTCCCTCCTCCGCCTTCACCAGTCCTCATCCAAACTCGCTCCATGGCTCGGACAAGAGAAGTGGTTTTGTCACAAGTGAAATGTTTTCACTTCCTCTCTTCTTCTTTTCACCCTCTATCGACTTTTCTTGCTTTATTCTTCCCGTCTTCTTTCCATCTTTGCTACATTTCCTCTCACACAGAGGAAAGAGTGAGAGACACCTGGTTTCTTTGGCTGCTATTAATCTGATCAATAAGTGGATATTTTAGTGTTACCCCATGATATCGATGCAAAGCACACCTTTATCGGGACGACCTTAGCAGCAGCCGTGGAGACAGTCTGTCAAGGAGCAGTGCTGATTATGAGGGATTTTGAGGAGGTTTGCTGAAAGAGTCATGAGGTGGGTTGGATTCCTTTGCTGGGGAAAAGGGTGAGATTGTTCCCAGAAGTGGGTTAGGTTGTGGGAAAGGGGATTTATTTGGTGTAATTGCACTTTTCTTCTCGAGCAGTACTTTGGCCTTAAGCATAAATACACCTTGAGGGAGAATTCACCCCAAAGCAGAAACACAACTAACAAGACAGTAAACGGAGAAACGGCAACTATTCTTACATACAGTAGTTGAAAAAAGACACTTCTACAAAGTATAACTATTACAGTGCAGCCATTTTAAAGGTGCTGTGTGCAAAAATTGAGGCCTGTTGAATTAATACTGATTTAAAATATGGGGCAGCGCTCAGTTCGTTTATTTAGCTGTGCAGTTAACTTGGGCAACGGCATTGAGCTGCTCGTGAACGCACTGAGGTAATCTACTGTGGGTACAGGCATCAAAACTGTTATTTCTTCACATTCACAAGTTAATTTTTGAATGTTTGAAACTTAAATCTCTTACGCATTGCCCATAAATATGAAGTTGGCATCCCATAATGAAAGAATAGCATTAAAATCTGCCTTAAAATTCACTTTCAGTCTAACAGAGGAATTTAGTGGTGGCCTGACCACGACCTCATCTGACCTTTTTTAGGGTATGGTTTTGGTGTTGAAATGCAGCAGTGGATGGAACGGTCGTGTGGTTACTACAAATTAAAGGATGAGCATGAAGCTCGGATTTGATTTATTAAACTCCACTGACTCACACCCACTTTGAGGGCCTTCGCAACACAGCCCACATCCACTTTGTAGTGGGTCAAAGAGGTAATTTTCTTTCCCTTGTTGACTGGTAATGATATAATCAAAACATTATATGAGCATATGTACAACAAAATTATACACACACAAACACACACACATCCACACATACTGACCCAGTATATAAACACACACACTCACAAACAAACACACGCATACACATAGCTCTTCACAGGTGGTAACCCATTAGAGACCTTTTGATTAGCTGTTTTCAAGATGTGAGTCAGGTAAACCGAGGCACTCCCTGCTGCTGTGTGATGCTAGTAAAGGTCAGCAGCTGGTGGCTTCGTTCAGACTGTCTACACCACACTTCTCCCTGAGCTCAGACACCCTGGGAGCGAGGGGAAAAAAAGTAAAAAGAGCTTGTATTCACTAGGTGGTTTCATGTACACTCCAGAGAAGACGCTCAGAATTGAAAGCAGACATCTTAAAAAGGAAACACAACTGGGAGGTACAATTTTGTGCTTTACACCACTTTTTTTTTTTTTTAGATAAGAGTATGGCTTCCAGACGCCACTTTTTTTTTCTGGCAGGAATGATTTCAGATTTCTTAACTTGGCAGAGTGTGTGAAAGCACGAAGGAGAGATAGAGTAAAGGAGAGATGTTCATTCTGGTGCTGTCCAGTCTATTGTTTAACTTCATTGAAGCCGTTTCATGTCGGTCAGAGCTCTCAATACAAGCTTTCTCTCACTCTGATACTCCTCAGGCCTGGCATCAGCTGCTTATGTCATATTAATTTCATATGCACTGGTAGATGGGCAGCCTTTGATGTACTTTATATTGACTTTTTGTGTGTTACTTATATTTGATCCAGTTGACTGACTTGTCTATTTGTGAGGGGACTGATACCATGAAGATAAGGGTGTCAGATCAGTTGGGTGCCATGCTTTATTTCCCCCTCGACAAATCTGCCGAAGTTTTCGCATCTCATCCCCGCACCACGGTGACAGCCCGACAGGAGGGGTCTGGTCCGACACACTGCAACGATAGACAGCTCACGCTGACAATAATGCCACCGTTGCTCATGCTGACAAGAGCCCATCCCTTCTCATTTCATTGAGAAGGGATGCGGAGTGAGAGATGGAGGAAGGGAGAGTGGAAAAGTGGGAAAAAAGAGGGAGGCTGACTGGCATCCAGTCAAGGAAAAAATACCGATTTTTGAGCTCCAGACAGTCTGCCACCACGATGGTAATCCTTCAGTAACACCCCTCTTCTGCTGTGTAGGTAGACTGTCAGACTGATAAACACATGCACACACAAACACAGATTATATAAACCAACTAGGCCTGTACATTCGCGAGCAACATGTATGCGTAGTAACACACTGCTCAGTCATATTTTGATGTAGAGATCACTGTCTTACTTTGACACATAAAAATGCTGGTACCAGTACAAATTGATCGATGCACTTGTCTAAAAACTAATTTAAGATGAATCAAAAATCGATGTCAACTCACATGAGAGCAAGATGAAAACGTCTGCAGAGGCATTAATACTGATCAACTGAGAAGCTAAGCGCTAGAAGTTACAGTAAAACTACAATCAGTCTCTGCAAAAATAATATCTATAACTATTATAACACAGTTTCCATCAGCAAAGGTGATTTTTGTTTTGATTAGAGCACTGACCTCGTAGGAACAATTCTTGTGTTTCTCATTTGCACTTGTATATATGCACAGTAATGATGCTTAATGATGATGTCTTCAAAAGTATCAAGGTTGGTCAGTGTAGAGCGTGTTAGTGAAGTGGGTTGTTTTCACCCGCGTTGTAAAATCATAAGATATATGCTTTCTTCCCCTGCACAATGTGTGCAGAAAATATGATCCACTCCCTCCGGTGAAAAAGTGCCAAAATTATGAGTGATTTCATACAACACTGAAAAGCAATCAGCCATTTGTTGTGTTAAAATGTGGGTGTGTGGCTCTTTGAAACTAATGTGATTAAGCGCTGCACAAATAAGTTTGACTTGACTTTTCTTATGAGGGATTGGACCTGTTAATCCAATTTTAGATGTGAGCTTACATCTGTGATTCTGACACCAATAACTATGACTACTTTTAGCCTGAATGTAAGAACTATTTTTACAAATTAACATGCCAAGTCTCTCTAAGATAAATTTTTAAATGTTCTCTTTACTTTTGCTTGATTTGGATGTCAGAATTTTAAATAGAAAGAGCATGTTTTCATCCCGTGATTGACCAAGAACCTGTTAAGCCTGCCTTACACTACTGGGATGTAATGTTAAAAGAAGAAGCACTTGTGCAAATAATCAAGGAGTAAGCAAGAAAAAGCTTTAATATAACAAAAATAATAATAATAATATATAGGAATTAAATAATAAATAGAAGTACATTCAAAGTAAGAGAAGCAAGTAATGAGTGTTAGTTTTCTGTAAGGAAGCCCAACAGCCCAATACACGCAGGACAGCGCAGCAGAACCAGAGTACTCAATAAACATGACATTCTCTGTCTGATATGCATTGGATTAGATCAGAGTGGATTAGAGGAGTGTAGGCAGGTTGGTGAGAACAGATCACCTAGATTGAAGAGGGATTTCTAACACTTCTAAATGAGATATGGGCACGCATTCAGAGATAAGAAGCTGCATATGAAAATGGGTCAATTGTTCTGCAGGTTTAGCTTGTGATTAAGGAGATTACGTTCCACCAGTGAACAACAATGGCAAAGACAGACAGCAGCCCAGTTGTACTTAGCCACTCCGTCAGCCTGGCTGATCCCTATTCTGTCCTTTCACCAGCATCTAGACTTTCATGTTTTGAGCGATGGGACTTAAGTACTGAGGCAGTGCTTGTCAGGCAGCAGATTTTCTGCTGGAACAGAACATAACAAAGCACAGTATAATTTGACTTATTCCCAGACCAAAGACTGTTTTGATGAAAGTTTGTGCGAGTGTGATTCTGGTCACACCAACCTACATTTTTCAGAGGAGAGTGATTAGAGCAGGAGCACTTAGGCCAGAGCTAGTGGACGGCTATTGATTGATCAAACCTGGCCGTTCAGTCCTGGAGAAGAGGGAGGGTTTCCACACAGTCTTCTATTCCTCCCTAATGAAAGGGAGGCAAAGCTTGCTGCCTCCTTTGATCCAGAAGGGATTAAAATAGTGTTGGTTATGGAAGTAGAAAGATCAGAGCTGCCTGGTTCTCTGTCTGTCTGACGTACTGCTGGGAAAGATATACAGCCTTGTGCTGTGGAGTCTGTGGCTGGGTCAGTTCATGGTGGGGCCAGGAGGTCTGATTCACAAGGTGGTATACTAATAAGAACACCTGCCTCTGCAATGCTTTGATCACCACCACCATCGTCTTTATATTTTCAACCTCTGTTGTCTCTCTTCTGCCGTTTTTGCGAGCTGTGCTGTGCCGCTTGTTTCTCTGTTTGTTTCTAATTTCCTTCCAGAATCATATCTGTGTTTGCTGCTATTACATGTTTCCTGTGTGTCTACAAACAGTTGTCTTTGTCATGCATCACAAGCCTTCCACAAAAGGCAACAGATCTGAGGTTTTTGACAGTCTGTCTGTTCGCAACTGGGAAAGCAGGTTAGAATCAATAAGATGATTTTGATATGCACAACAGCGCCTTGGACAGCTATTTGAAGGAAGTCCCAAAAAACACTAATAAACTTGAAGCCACGCTCTTAATTATTAAAGCTGATTTTCTCAGAGAGAAAATATTTTCGAGGGAGCTGGTGAGGTGGAAGGCTTTGATACAGCCTAGAAGCCTTCATAAAAGTTTTAGATGTAGAGAGAGTAATTGACATTTTTCGCAAGTTGGCAGTCAGAACCACACATGCTTTGCCAAGTGGGCCCTCAAGTTTGTGCGGTCAGTCTCAGTCTTCTTTTTCTCTCTTGTACACACACACACACACACACTTTTTGTCCAGTGCATTTTCATTTTGATCTGTTTTATGGATTTCTCTCACCGCTCAGTTGAAAAATTCAATTAATTGAGCCACGCTGTGAAATATCTCTCAGATCAGGATACAGTCGTTTTTCAGAGTGTGGACCATGCAGTATTCATATCTGCATGATGCATAGAGTGCAAAACATAAACTATCTTAGAACAGTTGATTTATGCATGTATCTGCCTGATTTATCTATACTGTTGACACAGACACACACACACACACACACACACACACACACATTGAGGCAGGCACTTTATGTGATGAAGCAGTCGACCAGGTACTTTTCAAGCCCTGGGGATGTGGAATACGCTGTGATATGTACAGTGACATGTGGTTCTGCTATTAACCGTACACTTGTTGTATGCCCTTGTGAAGCCACTGTTCGTAAAGCCCTCAAGCTGTTCAGAATGGCCTGTGTATGCTAAAGCCGGCCACTGGAGGGTTTTTGTAGGACTATTAAACACACACACACACACACACACACACTGAGTTCTTCCTCACATGTGTGTTACCACAAAGGGAAGGTGGAGTTGTTAAAGAGACACTGATAGCCGCTGGCAGAAGCTGCAGCTCCGTCTGATTGTTCTCTCTAGGAGCGTTGTGCATGAGAGAGCGAAAACACAGCAAGTGGCATCATAGAGAAAGAGAGAGAGACTCTCCCTGCTCCGTTCACCCTCTCCCTCCAACTACCTGCTCATTAGGCTGTAGACTGGGGAGCTGCATGAGGCCTGGTAACTGCGTGTCTACCAGACAAAAGCCTGACATTATCGCCTATTTATCATAAGTTGCTGAACTCGTCATGGCACTACCAGGCATCAATGCATCAATAAATCAGAGATCACTCTGGGCGGTCTTGACTTCTTTAGCTACCTGACGCCCTGACACACTTTTATATACTCCGTTTTATTCACTTTTTATGTGCCGGGTTGATGTATTTTATCGAGCTAGTTACTACAGAGCATAAACTAGGGATTACAACCTTGTGCATAAAAAAATCTGCCCCCAGAGAGAAATGGAAGCAATCTGTTTTTAATATACCCTACTTCTCATTCTCTGCACTGCTTCCACGCTTTGCTTTCCGTCACTCAGACTGCCTTCCTTGTTGCCTGCGAATGTATGCAGAAACTGAGTAACATTGTTTTATATCCTATTATCCAGAGGATTTGCCTGGCCCCTATAACCCCTCCACATCCTCCTCCCCTCCCCCCTGCTTTACCTTTTCTACCTGTTAAGACTTCCAAAAGCAGATGCTGTTATCTCCCAGGCTTTCAACAGCCTGTCACATCCACTAGCGTCTCCCTTCTTCAAAAGCTGTCTCCCACTATTTTCTGGATGCACTCCCTGCGGTTCCCGATACCTGCTGGGAGGCGAAGCCGGTGATGTCAAACTTGGGGAAAAAAAGGAGGAACCAACACAAGGGTCAGAATGATGGAAGGAAGGAGAGAGTGTATGAGTGAAAGACTGAGGGGTGCCACCGCAATAAGGTTGTTATTTATTTTTTTCCTCCTGTTTCCAAAGCTGACTTTATTGATTTTTCTAACCTGAAACACAGCCACTGTAGAACCTTCCATCGTCCTATAGATTGGAATTGATTGCCTTGAGGCTCTCTTGTCCTGTAAATATTTGCAAGGCTTTATTGATTCCATTAGTGGCTGGCTGCTATTTGTGACAATGGTATGGATGGTTGCTGTTGGTAAGACTAAACTAATGCTGGGAGGCCAGTGCTTTTTTCACAGCACATTAAGGTCTTGTTTCACATGTGTATTGTTGTATACGACCTGTCCTTGCAGCCATTATGACGCAAATGGCCACCTACTTGATTTGTGTGTCACTTCTTGAAGGCGAGCTATTCAGGTGGATGATATACTAGCTTGCAGCCATTCTCATTAGTCCATTTATTTATCTTCAAAGGAGGCGTCGATCCTCTTTTTATTTCCACATGTGTCTATGTATAAAGCCATACACAGAGGATGACAGAGAGGTATTTTGTTGTGAGGGGTAAAGGGCCTGACCTTGGATGTGATCCTCACTAGCCCAAGCTTATCTTGGCATGATGGAGAGAAAGGGAGGAGTTCACTGCTTTTAAAAGAGCTGTAGTCCCACAGTCGTAAAGCCCAGACACAATTCTCATATAGGGGCTAATGATGTACAACGGATATCGGCTGTGGGTGTTTCATCTAATCTGAGGAAGCGAGGGGCCGAGAGAGTGCTGCTTAAGAGCACAGGGAAAAGTGAGGTGGCCCACGCACTGCTGCTCTGTTAACCCGCGTCTCCTCAACACCAACCCCCCCTGCATATTCTACTGTTGTCTCAGGAACACAAAGACTATTTTCAGGCAGCCAATCCACAGAAGAGTGGGAAACTGCAGCCCTGCATGCCCCTAAAAGCCTTCATGACTTTTTAATCGGTGGCTCAGGGCTCTGCGTCCGGCGGTTAGAGAGTGGACCCCACTGCCAGAGCTCCACTCCACGGAGAGATCAAATCCCCCCCTGCTTGAGTCTCGGGGCTGTCAAAGCAGTCAGGCATGGAGGCAGCGGATGGGTGGCACCTGAAGGTGAGAGAGGGAGCGCGAGAGACAGAGTTGGCAGTGGGAAAGAGCAGTTTGTGGTTGAGAAAGACTGGTAGAAGTGAGCCAGGAGGGAATGTTTGTGAAGGGAGGAAGAATTTATATGAAACTGCTGAGAGAAGGAATAGCCCAGCACCAAAATAGCAATTTCTGAGGTGAGAAAGAGTTTGTTCAGTGGAGTTGTAAGAGAAAAGTGATGTGCGTGTGTGTTTGTGTGTGCATGGTACGTTTGGTAGCACAGTGTTTGGAAGTGATGGATTATTACAGCATACCAAACAGAGTAGGAAAGGTGGGTGGTGGATTTTATTGGAGAGCTGGAAAGGTTTTGTGATGAATAATAGTCATGAGTGAATTGGTCATTGTCAGAACCCTCCAGAGCCTATTGAATCAGCAAGGCTAGGGTTTTACAATGAGCTTCAGCCATGAAGATCAGCCTGTTGGGTCGTAATAGATGGAAAGTGAGTTGATGGAGGCAGGAGGTACAATAGATGAGGCTAGCTCTCTCTGCTGGAGCGGCATTTGTCTGTGGGGAAATGGGCCACAGGAGAGACCTGTGTTCCTCCCACACAGTGTGCCGAGATCAGAGAGCAATATGGATGCATTTGATGATCACGGGACAGGCACATGCACCCACACACATGCACAGGTACACGCACACATGCAATGAGACTTTGAGCAGCATAAACATGCTGCAAGGGTAGCCTGCTGTATAATGATGTCTGTTGACCCATCGCTAATGATCCCCCTCAATCCAGGCAGGAACATGATGGGCTTTGATCTGTCTGTCATTAAGGGACTGTGGAGTACATGCACGTCTCTTTAATCTGATGAAAAACTCAAATATAGATGCATCATCTCACTGGAAACACACACACACATTTACAAGCATGTATTCCTACGAAGATGTACAGACCAAGTGTACCCTCAAAAACATCTGAATGTACAGTAAGCCATAAAAAGGTCAACAAGTATGTAGACGCTTGCAGTGATATTCAGACACACACACACACATACTGTATGTATGAAAGCACAAAGAGCCCTTGAATCCATGACAGAGATTAAACATGTCATTTATTTTCTGTGGCAAAAAGAGCAGTAATAAATAAAACATATGATTTATTAATATCCAGAGTTGTAATCCACTGCATTATATGTGTATGAAAGCACATTACTTGCCATGGCATGGTGAGCGTTTAAGTGCTTCTAATAAAATTCTTAAGTGCCTACAGGCATTTCAAAGCAGCAGATCTCTGAGCAATATCTCCTCAGTGTCTCACTAATGGGACTGATGTAAATATGTTCATTTGTGAATCTTCTCCTCCAATTTAGCACTGCTCATATTGTAGATGACGATTATCCAGGGATTATGAGGCTTGAAAAAATGCTATTTGATGTGTATTTATGCACGGCTTATAGATGTAGTAATATGGAATTAGGGCCCATCATGGGTGGAAAATACAAATGTGAAAAAAAGTGTCACTCCTACCTCCCCCATCTAGCTCCCTGTCGAGTTGTCATTTAGTGATATTCATTTCCAAAAGTGGAAATTTAACAGACGTTTACGATGCAAATCACAGGCTATAACTCTATGTGGTATGGAGGGCCGCATTAAGCCTTCAAATCACTCATGCCGTTGCTTTGGCGCCAGTAACATTATCCCATATCCCCTTGATCGTTCGCACATATTTCAATGTGTGATTGCAGCCAACAACAGTCAATGCCTCCGCTTTGTAGGTCCTTAGAGGCAGAGAAAGTTCAGAGAATTACCAACATGACTTTTTTTTTTTTTTTTACACCGGTGTGTTAAGAACAGTGGTGGAAACATTTCAATAACACAGCAGGGTAAAACAGCTCTCTGAATACATTAACCTGATGGAAGATGGTGTTCCTATTTAAATTTATGTAATTTCTAACGATAACCTCCAGGATATAAGTGACATTGTGTGAAGACTAAAAATGCTGTGGTCGTAATTCCTTTTATATATATATATATATATATATATATATATATATATATATATATATATATATATATATATATATATATATATATATATATATATATATGTAAAGGAGCTCTTGCATATGTATAAGACCGTGTCAAAAAATAGAGGTACCTTGGTTTTTATTTTCATACATTCAAATTCAAAACTTCTTTACAGCATGCCATATTTTACAATTTCTGGTGTATGAAATTGACTCGTTGGAGTGCAGAGAGTTGAAGGTTTGAGTCCTGGATTTTCCTTTTTAACTTTAACTAATCTTTGCCCTCCATGTTAATGGAGGAAAACAATCCTGCCAGCATCACTGCAACAGCGCAGTGAGCAATGTTAGCTTGAGTGCAATATAATTAGAAAAACATCATCAACCTCATGTATTAGATAGCATTGTTGGCACAGGGCTCCAAGCTGTAGTTTGTGCCAGTGTTGTGATAAGTATCAAGGGGTATGGTCTGATTTTCTTGCTTGCAATTTTTAGATCAAAATGACACAGTCTTTACAATTTTAAATGTGGGCACAGATGACTGGCATTTTAGAAAGTGGCATTTTAAGTACACTGAGAGTTTGTTTGTATATAACAAATATATAATCAGTTAAGAAGACAGATCTTCCACTTTGTTAACTTAAGTGCTGCACTCAAATAATGAAGAGAAATATACACATCTTTAATGCTCTGGTGTGGTCTGTCGGCGTCTAATCATTATTCATTAATTTCATTCTCAGGCGCGCATAATTTTATAGTATTCACATAGGATGCTATTATGCACACCCGATTTTAACAAGTCGTGTTTCTCGCACTAAATCATCCTAGAAGATCATGTGGAGAGAGCACAACAATTAGTATATCTGACTGAGAATTTTGCCCGCTTTGTTCGAGTTGCACGCTTCTCACTCAGCACCCGTTACTGTATCTGATAATTGAGATGAGCAATGTGGTGTGAAGTCTTGTAAGAACCAGCCAAACACTTCCATTAGCATAATGTCAAGGCGTTCAGATCTTTGTCTGCTTGCTGGCACAGTGAAGGCTGCCTGTCTTCACACAATGCCACAGAGCCCAGTTCCTCCTCTGTCTTTCCTCCTGCTTAGTGGGGGCATGTGGACTTCAGAGACAGGGACAGGCCATGAAAACTCTTCTGTCTGTGTGTGGAGGTCTCAGAGGTCAGAGATGTGGCCTGTTGGGCAGCTTTGAGGTTTCATCTGAAAGAAGTGATTTTGAAGGGGGGGGGGGGGTGATGAGGTAGCTATGACACAATCACAGAGCAAGACTTGGTGCTCTAGCATGGATGATGGGCAAAAATAGTGGTCAGAGGGCCTCCCTGTAATGTGGTGGAGAGAGGCAGTGATGTGACAAGCTCCAGTCTGTCAGCTCTCACACTCCAGAGGTCTCAATTAGAAACAGGGACTCTGTGTTCCCACAGGCTGCCCTGCTCACAAAGGTGACGATAGTGCTCCACATCACCCAAGACCTCCACCAAAATTGGAAAAAAAGAACATCCGTTCCACCCGCCATACACTCCTCAATTCTACTCATCTATCATCTCTTACTTATTCCTTTCAAAGACCTGTTGCTCATGTGTAATTGAATCTGTGTGACGTATTGTCAATTTGAGAAACTCCAATCCCATAGCGGATGATGCATTGACACCAAACAAGGTGTTTGTCTTCTGTAAAACAGGTAAATAAAGCATTGCCAGCACTGATTGCTGTTCATGCCCAGGCCCAGAGGAAGGAAGAGAGACAGACAGGCAGGCCGTGTAAATGTAATGAAGGGAGATAATAATTCTTTTCTCTGTCAGCTGCTCTCTGCCATTAGCATTTACTGCCAGCCCCTGCCACTCACTGCTTGGCGCCCATGCACTCTGCCACACTGATAAGAATCACAATCACCAGCCATTCCACACGCATATATTACAATGACAGGCGCCCTGATACCTCGCACCTAGCAAAACACTATTAGCATGCCAGTGGTTTCTCTCCTATTCAGAGATTCAAAGGGATTGGCTGGGGAGAAAGGTACGGATGGGACATGGCAGTTTGAATCAATGCATTTTGTCTGATAATATTCTGGTGTCTGTATCTTAAAGACACAAACATGCAAGGAGGAGCATAGGCACACATCTGCACACACCTGCACACACATACAGTATGAGGGATAAGTGAGAACAAGGAGCGGACAGGTTTTCATAATGGCAAGAGCAAAGATGACTCTCTTCTTCAAAAAAAGTACGACTCTATCTATATGTTAATGGTGGAAAGGAAGGCTCTAGATTATGTCTGTTGCATCAAGAAATTAAATCAAGGCCCGTCTGATAGCTACAGCAACATGGAGCTGCTACCTACAGAGGTTCCACGATGGACAGGCAGCACAACGTTGCAGGTGCATCTGATCATCTCCATCTCAATGCGTGTGAAATAATGTTTCCCCCACCATACCATCCACTAATTAGGATCTAATTATCCAGGCTAGTGTAAACAATCACAGCAGATGGCATAGCGCGCAGTATTAACTCTAATGACCCGGGGCCCTGTGGAATTCACATTTCAGCGCGTTTGTTTATTTTCCTCCATTAGTCTTTGCCCTACTTTCTAAATTCACTTAGGCCTATTTCCAACCTTCTCATGCCTTGAGAAAAGCTGCCCGCCTTCTATTCCCGCTGCTGCTCGCTGTTTTTTTTTTTTTTTCCATATTTGCTATTTCTCTCACTTACTGTCGTTTATCTGTTTTGCGTTGCCTTCTGTTGTCTTTTTTTTCAAACAATGTCAATTAGCTCTCGCAAAGATCAAGTGAAAATGTGTACCTATTTTCTCCCCCACCCACTACCATCTCCTTTCTCCCAAGTGAAAAGAGAAGAGAGGAAAGACAGAGAGAGACGTGTATGTGATCTGGCGCACAAAAATCTTACTTCTTCTTCCAAATCGTAGAAGCTGTCTGTCACACCTGGGAAATAATACTGTGATGCCTGTCACACACTCACACACACACCGCAAGAGGTGGGAAGTCTGGATCGTTTCCCATTGTGTTCTATTCATAAGATCTCTTCAAACCTCACTTTTCCATAAGAAAAACAATTTCATATGTCTTGTCCTTAGAAAGTGAGAAAATGCCATAGTGTCTGGCATACATTTCTACATTGATGCATTGATCTGTTGGCGCCAAGAATATGCTCGCAGGCCTCTGATACAAGACATAAATCTTATTTGAGTGCCACAAAGTCAGACAAGAATCTCTGCTTCATCTTTTACAAAGCAATGACTATCCCATGGTGATTAAAGACATAACTTTCTTACATCGAGCTACAGTTGTTCAGCTGCGGCTTCCCCATTGTTCGTTGGACAAGCCTGAGCTGACAAGAGACTTGATGCTGCAGAGGGCGTGTAATAGTGGCTGTGGGTGTGTGAGGTCTCATTAATTGACGCCGGGCCTTGTGCCTGTGCTCCTCTGCGTACCATGTTCTCTGCCAGGAGCTGGACTTGCTAATTAGGCTCCTGGATATCACAGACACGTCCCACGGTGCGCCATACAATATACTGCTAGTGACTCAGAAACAGAGTGTTAAAGAGAAGGAGAGCGCAGGGCGAGAGGACCGAGGAAGACGGAAAGCAAGGAGGTATGGTGAAAAAAGATGGCGAGACATCTGGACTGAGAGCTAGAAGGGATGCGGGGAGAAAGTGTGACAGAGAGATGACAACTGATGACAGTAAGAGAGACAGTAAGAGAGAGAGAAGATGAAAACTACTGTATTGAGAGAGATGAAGGCCGCTAGGAAAGATGGACTGCCACAACACACAGAGAGGAAACTGTTATTGTGGAGGGTAAAAGAGAAAAGAGAAGAGAAACTTAAGATGGGTAGAGGGGGGAAAAAAAGAAGAGGAGAGGAAATCAAAAAGAAAAAGATAGTTCGAGACAGGCAGAGCATAGCAGAGAGGCAGAAGAAGGCACTCAGAAGAGCAGTGAGGCAAACAGGGAGGAATTCCAAACAGAAAGGGTGTGTGTGTTTGAGTATGTGTGCGACTGTGAATTTGTCTGCGCTGCCTGCTGGAGTGTGTGTCCAGATAATTCAATCTGCTGCCCATTGACTGGCCTCCCGCTCCGTCTTCACTCCTAATTAAATCTCCATTTGTTGGCTGGATGCTACTGCTTCTAATTGTGTTGCCGTAGCATCAGATCGACACACAGGTACACTGAAGCACACACATGCACACACACACACACACACACACACACAGGCCCCACAGCAAGCGGGATCCCAGACACGTCACTGCGGTACATTACACTTCAATTAATCACATCAATTAACCCATGGCGATCCACTAAACACAGCTGGGAGGCAGGCTGTATTTCATCTGCAGCGACCTCAGGACTTTTTCTGCAACATCAAAGCAGACACAAAAAGGAAAAACATTATTGACAGCTTAACATGAAAATACACATTGCTACTTCATGTCTTCCTGGGATCAGTGAGCATGACTGTATGAGCTTTTAAAAGCATGTTACTTGGGCCATGAATATATTGCCACAACATAGATACCAAGGGATCTCATACAGTGTGTGGTCCCACTGAATGCTGCACAAACATGCACTATAGGGGCTATAAATTCAGAGGGGGTGGGGTGACATCGAGTCATGATGGACCGGCAGTCACATGCAGCATGCAGATTCTGATCCATGGGCCATTTCTCTAAACGAATGTAGGGGTAGATGGAGGCTCTCCATCACCCCTCCCTGTCTTTCAGGCCTGGTCTGCTTGTTTGGCTTCGGCTGTAATGGGTCGCTTCACCTTGCTGCCTAGTCTTGGAGGACACCCCCCGCTCTCGTTTCACCTCCACCTCCCTCTCAGTACCTCACCTCCTCCTGCCTCCACATCGCTTCTCAATTTCTCTTTCTTTTTATCATTAAGCCCTGCGTTTCTCTCACCATCTGTTTCACCGTCACCCTGTCTTTCTCCTCTCTCTTGTTTCTTTCTCTCTTAATCCGCTCCTTGGTGTACACCTGCTTTCTGACTCACCTAAGTGATGGAGTGTAAGTCAGTGGGGTGCCTGTTGTCACGGTGACAGCGAGCTTGTGACATAGTGACAGATCAGCCTGACCTTCAGGACAGGCCATGTTTTCATGGGGAGGAGGGGGGGATATTTGTGGGTGTTGGTGTTTGTATTTATGTGTTTGTTAAAAGAGCTGTCCTAACCCAAACATACTCATCTCAACCTAAAAAGCAGCAAGTGGATCATAGAAGACAAGCCAGTATGCATGCGTGTGTATGTGTGTGTGTGTGTGTGTGTGTGTGTGTGTTTGCTTGTTGCACCAGTACGAGACGTGTTTCATCAGCTTTTAAGATGCTTTTAACCCTCATCCACCAACCCCACGATCAACACCCTTTCACCAACCCATTACCAGGCCAAGGTCACCACCATGACTGTTGCATAACCCCCATCAGAAAGGCTAACCATGACCCATCTTGCACGTTAAAGTCCAATCGGCGCAGCTAAATGATAACTCTAAATTTTCCTGGATGACATGATGCGCCATGAGGTGGACTGGAGGTGGTCGATTGAGCAGGGAAGTAATGTGCATACTGTACTGTATTTGTGTGTGTGTGTGTGTGTGTGTGTGTGTGTAGGAAAATAAAGTGAGGTGGAGAGAAAGAGATGGTGAGGTAGAGCGAGTGAGAAATGGGGAAAAGAGTGAACAGATAACAAGGGAGTAGACCTCCAAATGTTTCAATAAGCAAGGCTCCACATTATCACTGCATCTCTCAGTGATACAGTTGTGCCGAGTGCCAGTTAGGATGTGGTTACATAGGTTCAAACATGTGTGCCTGAGGATTAAACAGAGGGCAAGAGGAGCTCCCTGCTGCTGGAGTGGAACAGGGGTAAGGAGGTGAGGCACAAAATAAGCAAGGAAAAAACAAAAAAACAAGACAAAAGTCGAATGTGAACACAGTCTGTGTGATTGCATGCCAGCATGGCGCAATGGGGAGCACAATGGACCTGGGTTTATAAAGCTGCCCCAGTGCCTGTGGTCTTTGTCTCACAGCCATTAAAATTCTGTGTATGCAGCAGGGGACCCGGCTGGAGCCACGCCACCATTCAACCTCAGCTGTCAGGTTAGAATAAGGTGTTTTTATATCTGCGGTGAATGTGCAGTGGAGGTGCAGTTGGGGGAAGGCTGCCCTGCACAGCAGCCACATTAAAGCCCACCTGAGTCCTTCCATGCCAGTTTTGGGTCTTCCCTAGATCTGCCGACCCATTTCGGTTGCCTTTTATCTGTGCTTATAGTGCTGCAGGAATTCCTGGTCCAGAAGCATTGCCCTCTAGCTTTCCATCTGGATTTGAAAGCTGCAGCAGGAGCTGCCATGCACCTGCCAAACCTACCACTCTCCATTTGTTTGTCACTGGAAGGAGGAAGACAGTTTTTCTTGGCCAGTGCTCTTCCATTTATTCCCCCCCCCCCTCCTCCTGTGTCTCCTCCAGAAAAGATGTCAGCTTTACCTTGACACGGTGCAGCCAGTCAGCCGCAGTCAGATGGACACATGTCTCCCGGTCATAATCTTGCTGTGCGTTTGTGTCTACTGGCATGTGTGTCTGTAAACACGTACTGTATGTTCACTTCTGTTCCAAGTCACAGCGCTCTGAAACAAGATGACACCTGAGACAAATTATGGATCGGATCAGAGTGGAGGCAAACACATCGACCTGACACATTAGTGACTGCGGCATACTCATCTACAGCGAGCAATATCTATTGTACATACTGTATATATTAACTAAGCTTTGTACTTCTGTATGTGCATACATGTGAAAGTTAATATCTGCATGAGCAAAAATAGACACAGATGTTCCCACATTGACGTACAAGTACAAACAAATGTTGCATATTCAGTGTTATACAAATGGGATTTGTCTGCAGTGACTGACACACACACACACACACACACACACACACACACACACACACACACACAAACAGAATAGAAGAAACAGAGAAACTGCACTTAAAACAATTGCAGTATCTTACATAGACACAAACATGTTATCAGCTGTGTTTGACCTCAGCGGTTCACTGTGAAGATCAAAAGCACAGTGATGAAGAGGAAGAGGAGAATGAGGGTCAGACAAGAGGTTCTCTGTTAGAAACTCATTAGATGCCAGAGCCCAGTGTGTAGAGGTATTGGTCCTATTTTCTTTGAGCAGTAAGAAGTGTTAGCAGTCAGCAGCTTTTTCTCTTCAAAACACAGTCGGAAAAACTGCGTCTCGAAGAGAAGATCACTTCAGTTGTGCTACATGCAGAGCAATTCTTGAAACAATCTTTGGTGCAGCAGCATGAAACTGGATGTCCATTCTGTTCTTTATATGATGTTAAACAGTGACCTTTGAAAGTACTCCGCTGACTTCATCCCTGAATAATATACACTTTGCTCTAAATGTAAAATTGGTCACAAGTGGCGCACTGTTCAGGGATTCATAACCAGGGCTCAACCGAATGGGTCGTCTGAGGCAGAAACCAACGTGAACACATGAATGGCACTGAAACAGGCAACCACAGTGGTGATTACTGTGCACTCAATTCCCCGTTCCACAATTTCACATGGGTAACCTGGTTTTATGCATATTCCTTGCTTCAGACGATCAATGTGTGAGTCTGGATTTGGCATGTACAGGTCTCTAATGGTGGCTTGTTGATGGAGCCGCATTGCTAAGTGCACGCTGCTACCAAGCCGCTGAACCGGTTGGAAGCAGTTGGGTGTTGCCTGTGTGCATTTGTTCAGGCATAAGTGAATGTTTTGGGATTGTGTGTGTGTGTGTGTACTGTGTGTGGGTTTGTGTATGCATGTGTGTGTGTGTCAAGTACGAATGCATTTACTAGTGGATGGAATTACAGCAAAGCCACCTCTCCTGTGACTAGTGCTGAGGGGAAAATAGGGATGGCTTCTCCATTTGGGCTCAGACAGGGATCAGTTTCAAGGGGCTGTCGGTGTTGACAGTGTTTGTTTTGGAGAAGTTCATGCACAGGTGGTAGAAAGAGCAGATTAGACAGGTAGTGGAGTATTGTTATTATCAAACAGGAAAAATGTGAGAACTGGTTTTGGAAACAGAAAGCAATGAGATGGTTGTTGTTTGTTTGCCTCCTTTTGGTGTGTTTGAGGGTTATAGATAGGGGAGTAGGCTGCAGCTTTCTGAGGGGTGTTGTGTGCACTGGTGTTTGTGTGTGTCCTGTTATCTGTGTTTGTGTGTATGTACACAGTGTGTGCATGACTGCCTGTGTGAAACACAGAGGTGCACAGTCATTCTTTTATTTACAGTTTCAATCAGGTTCAATTTTCTGTATCCCCTTCCTTGCTCTTCGAGACTGCCCTCACATTCACCCAGGTCCACCACAACATCCTCTGCATTTACTGCCATAAATCTCGGATGTTAACTTGTGTATGGATGTGAACAGAGAGGGAGAGAGAGAGAGAGAGGCTCCAGTAATCAGCCACGAGAGTGAGTCAGCTAGTGTGGTAGACCTAGAACCAGGCATGCTCCAGGCCTTGGCGGCTTACTGCAATTATTAATACAGACTTTAATTAGCCCGCCACAAACACTGGCACAATCGGCTCAGTGTCGCCCGTGGCTGGTGAGGCAGACAGATCAATAGGTCTGATCATGCCTTTTTCATCAGCTCAAATGAAAGCACTTTGTCTCCAAGCTCAGCCCTGGACCTTGCGTATCACCTTAAAGGCTTTCTGTGGCTGCACTGGCTGTGTGCAGTGTTGCGGATGGGGCCTGTATAATCTGGCTGCATTAGGGAACTATAAAGATAAATGAAGGGAGGCACAGAGCATAACTCATCCTGTCAGAGAAGGGGGTTTAAAGCTGGGAAACTTTGTGTTTTCTAAAACAGCCCCAACCACCCCCAACCCCCGTGGCTTGCTAGTTTCACACTCTCTCTTCCTCTTAGTTGCTTGTGTTCCTTTTTTCCTTTTTTTTTTTTTGTGCACAGTTTCTGCTGTATTTTTCTCCATCTGCTTTCTGTCTATTCCCCCTCTCCATTTCCCCCTCCCTACCCCGTCTCTCTCTCTCTCCCCATCCTCTTTTACTGATCTAGAGGTATGGAAGTGTTCATTTACACTTCCTCTGCTGCACAAATTGCTCTTCTACCTCTTTGCCAGCGCATTTCAAATGAAATAAAAGAGTAAGCTGCTTTTGCAGTAACAACTTATTCCTTGTGCTTTTTGGCAGGCTTCTCTGTTGACCTTCAAGTTCCCAATCAGTGCCGAAGAAAAATGGAAATAGCTTGTTCTGAGTCCTCATTTCCTGTGAATTGCTGGAATTGTGTTGTGTGTCTGCTCGCAGGGGTTACTGAATCACTGTCTTTTTTACCAACTACGACCTCTCAGTGTTTCACTTTCTTTCTTTCCCCGTCTTTTTCTTGTGTCTTTTATATAATTCTCCCCCATTTCTTTTCTTTCCAGTAGATGATGTCCCACCCTATTTTAAGATGGAGCCTCCTCAGACCCAGGTTCACCTGGAGGGGAACCGCCTGGTCCTAACCTGCATGGCGGAGGGCAGCTGGCCACTGGAATTCAAATGGATATACAATGGTAGCGAGCTCACACGTTTCTCCTTGGAATACAGGTGAGAATGCAACCTTCCCTGCCAGAACTGATTCTATTATCTTTTTTTTTTTTAATAATTATTCATCAACTATAATTAGCTTACTACATGAGGACATTTTAGCGGCATTTAATTGTAACTAATAGCTCAATTGCTCATTTTTATTCATATTCGGGACTCATTTCTATGGATTTATTCAGGACTGATTTGGCTGCATGTCTCCCTTGAGACATAACATCTTGCGTTAAGGGGATTGTCAGACTTATTCCGATTTGTATCTCACACTGTATTCAACATGCAGAAAGCTCTTCTTTTCTCCCTTGCTGTTTGTTGAAACTATCATTGCTGCAACAAATTCATACAATGATTATTTTTGTTCAGACTGTACAGTGTGGGTGGCTTTGCTATGTCAGCAGTGAGATGCTGTCTCACTGGCCATGGAGTTCCTACTGGGCACTTTTTATTACATACTTCAGCCTCTAGCCACAATGCTGAACAATTCGACTAACAGCACAGAGTGTGGCAAGCTTCAGCCTGTGCTAACAAGGCCTCTATGTGTGCATATGTGTGTATGTATCACTGTGCCCATTTGTACATGTACTATATGCTTGCATGTATGTTCAGGTCTCAGTTGCTGTCCACAGTGAAAGTCGGTTTCTTTCGCATTCTAGCCCTGTTTTCTGGACTCTCGACTCCGTAGACACGGACAGACACTCTCAGGTGGCATTGTCTGATTGCTATCACCGACTGCCTCCCCTCTCCTCACACACACACCTTCCTTTCCCCCCGTCTGTCTTCCTCCCTCTCGCATCCTCTCTCCCCCCTTCTCCCCCCTCGTCGTCTTTTTCTTTCCCCGTCTTTCCTCAGCATTTGGCTGTGCTCTCACGTGGCTTAGTCTCTGGGTCTGCTTTGCAGGCCAGCCCTCTGCTTGTTATTCTTCACCAGCCCTGATCAAAGAGGAGAACTGGAATCCATTTAATCAGACCCCCCTAAACCCTCCCTACCACCCTACCCCGAATTGCAGTGCAGGGGGAACATGGCAGGGGCGGACTCCACACTCCTAAGTGGCTGTAGCAAACCAATTAAAGGGGACTCAGCTCTGGGGTTATCTAGGTAGCATTTCATACACGCCATTTAACATGAATGCACATCAGGGGGGAGACAGAGGTATAACTGCACAGGACTGACATGTGCAAGGCGCCTGTATGAGTTCAACCAACTATCTGAAGATACAGGATAACAATGGGGTTTTGTGAGTCCTGCCAGTCAGAAACTTTGCTTTTCATTATAGCTATTCTTAAAACAACATCCTTCTTTCCACAGTCACTTTCTACTGTCCAGAACCACATTAGCACCAATTCACACCTCAAGCCCCCCTCTGTTGGCCACTCTAAGTGAAATGCCATTTAAGCTTGTGTTTCAGGTGCCCAATGAAACATCTTGATTAATTTAGCATCTTGACTGTGGGGGATAAAAGCGGCGCGATGACAAATGTTGCTGTCTGTCATGCTTATGATGACTAATGGCACTTTGTGTTGTGTGTGCCCATTAGGTACCTGATCCCCTCGCTGGACCGAGCGCACGCTGGCCACTACCGCTGCATTGTGAGAAATCGAGTGGGTGCTATAATGCAGTGCAGCACCGAAGTGCAGGTTGCCTGTAAGTGTGTGTGGTTTCTTTCTATACATCCCCATTTCTGACTGAGTAAGGGGAGGACACTGTTTTTGTTAAAGGTTTGTTATGCACAGTATGTGGATGAGTCACTCCAGTAAAGGAGCTTAGGTTTTGAAAAAGGTATTTAATGTGGTAATAATGACAATTCCTTTTCATCTTCTTTGTGGCTGGCATGTATTTCCAACATGTTGGCAACAATTTCTCCTCTGGTATTAATATTTAATTTTCTTCTTCTCCCCATCTCACACATTCTTTCTTTATTTTTGCTAGATATGGGTGGTTTTGTGGAGGGAGAAAGGTCTCAAACTGTGTCCCAAGGTGAGGGTGCTCTTATCCACGCACCACGGATACACAGCTTCCCCAAGCCACAGATCACATGGTTCAGAGATGGGCGTAAGATCCCCTCCAGCAGTCGTATGTAAGTCTACTTTCGGGGTGGTGTTTAGCTCAGTTGGTAGAGCAGCCGCCCCATGTGCGAAGGCTCAGTCCTTGCTGCGGGAGCCCAGGGTTCGAGTCATTCCCCATCTCTCTCTCTCCCCACATTTCCTGTCACTCTTCAGCTGTCTCTATCGCAATAAAGCTTGAAAAGGCCAAAAAAATAATCTTAAAAAAAAAAAAAAAGTCTACTTTCTCCTCAGCTTGGCTTGTTTTGGTGTTAGGGGAGAGCGGGTGTGTATGTGACTGGTGTTTCTGCGCGTGTCTGCTCTCATACTGTACGTTGGTGAACGGTGGAGCTGCTGAAGCAGAATATCTTTCACTTCGGAGAACTCAAAGAAGTTCAATACTGCTCACAGATTTTCTACAATCCCCCACACACCACGCTGAAGTTGAGCAGAGTAGTTGATGAACGTATTTTGGTGCAGGCCCTGTGTACATCATTGAATCACTTCTCAGTGATAAAGCGGGTTATTATATCGCCCCTATTGACTTTGCAGGCAGAATGATTGAAGGGTAGAGATAGAGCAAGCAGCAGGGGAACCAATTAGACAAAATTGGACAAAAGGCCTCAATTGATAATATGTTTGACTGACAGCACTCACCCCTTAGTGGATTTGTGTGTGGGAGGATGTGTGTGTGTGTGCATATGGTAGGAATCTGTGTAAGGCTGTATGTGTACAGTGGGAGTTCTGTGGGTGATTGTATATCTGTATGGACTACGCTTGTGTGAGTGTCTGTATGGTAGCTTTTTTTGTCCGTCTGTTCAAATATGCAATTTTCCTGAAGAGATACTGTGAAGGTAATCACCTGAGATTAATTCTGCCACCCAGACAAATAGAGGAAGGCAGTCCACAACTCCTCAGAAACCACCTCCTCATCTATTATTCAGCAGCGAGCTCTACCATGTCGTAGCTGACATGAAGACTTTTACCCTGAGTTGCATGCTCTTGCTTGAAGAACGGATTGGTGCGTGTATTCTCTGCCTGCGGGGCTCCAAACTGACTACAAGCAGAGGGAAATTGCAAGAAAAATCTCAACCCCTTTCATGAATGTTTCGACCAATTCTTGAGCTGGTTACTATGCAGCTGACTCTTATCAGAAGTGAAGCGGTGAAGCTTTTCTATGTGACAATGAGAGGCACTGACAGGACACTCTGCATTTACCGCTTGTTTGCTCGCTTTGTGTCAGGCCACATTGATATTCACAGGCGTGTGTGTATATCGGTGTTTGTGTGTTTGTGTAAGTGTCTGTTGACTCGGTTAGAGCCACGGCTCCTAATTGTCCAGGAGTGTGTCTATTTATCCTGCACCGATCAGGCAGATTCTGGCAGATACGAAGATCCTAATCTGGCTGCGTGCTAAGCGTCAGCTCTCATTTAATGGGTCCTTCTCAAACGTTCGAGACCATCAGCCTAACCAGCGTTTAGACGTTCTCAAGGCTGCTGGAATATAACAGTCACAAAGGAATGTCTTGGTATTTTTCAAGTCATTTGCCAGTGTGCATTATTTACACTTGAGCGTCGTTTTTACTATGTGTTCTCCGTAGCTTATCATAATTATTGTAGATGCAATTAATGTGGGGAAATCAAAGATTAAAGAAAGGCATGCCACAGATCAGCCAAGCTAACATTTTATGCTAAATTAGAATGTGCTTATCCTTTAAGCAACTCTCTGTTGCAGTTTTTCATCTCTATATAATGGTTCAGGTTGCACAAAGATGGACTTTTACAAGGGCTTACATTTTATTTTATTTTGCTTTATTTTACCTATATTTCACCAAATGAGTCAGTTGAGAACCACTTATCATGCAATGACAGGAGGCAAGTCAATACAAGACATTAAAATGATAGACAAAATGAAAACATCACAATATATATAGTATACAACAACAAGAGAACCAATGTCTGTGAAGCAGAGAGGCAGATTTAAAAGAAGGTGCAGTGATCAGAAACTATCATTTGTAACGAGTTCTTAAAGAAGGGTAACAGAATGAAGGTGTGGAGTTGGAGGTGCAGGCTTTAGGAACGAACATACAAACTATAAATTACTGTTGGCTTAATTGATTAGTAAGTGGACATATGGAGGCTTTGCCAATGATAAATGTAAATGAACTGATACCAGCTGATCTGTTGCCTGGTATGGAATGATGACCAGTTGTTTAGAGAGTATAGGTTACAGTGATGTAACTAAGCAAATGGCAGTAAGGTAGATGATCTTTGGAGGCAACTGTAGATTAAGTCGCCAGAATCTAAGATTAGGAGAATTGTCTTTTTATTCAAGGTGTGCTTTTTACATCTTACAAATATATTTCAATATCTAAGTACATCAGATGCTGAAAGCTGTTGCAGTTAATTTGTCTGGAGATAGAATTACAGTAAACACCGTACTGCAGGAACAGTGAGTGTAAAATAATAGGACTGTAGATGGAAGAGCTCATAAAAATAATTTTTGTGTGCTTCCTTTCAGACATAATTTATGTGCATGTGTGTGTGTTTGTGTATCAATTTACCCTCAGGATTTATTGACTGTGAGACACAACTACTCACCGGTTTTAATGAAATGTCTGTGTGCTTGTGTATGTGTGTATGTTTGCCTGATAAGGTGTGTGTTGGGGGACACATTTTAAAATGCACACCAGTTGACTTGGGGATGGGTGCCAAATGGCTGACCCCAGTTTGATTTGACTACTGGAAATTGTTGGTGCTTTTATTAGGGTAAGGTTGAGGTTAAGTGAGTGCCGTGGGAATGAATGTAACCTGATGCAGTGTCCTTGTATGTAATACTAATATGTGCATGTGGTGTGCATGCATATCTACTCAGTGCCATCACCCTGGAAAACACGCTGGTCATCCTGTCCACTGTCGCACCTGATGCGGGACGTTACTATGCCCAGGCAGTCAATGACAAGAATGGGGAGAACAAAACCAGTCAGCCCATCATACTCACAGTGGAAAGTAAGTACTCGTGAAAACACTCGCATTCACTCAGAGAAAGACACATCTCACCAACAGAAAGTTTGTGTCATCAGCAGGGTGCATTTTTGTGGAAGAAAATGGAGTTTGGGCTCATATTCAGCCCAACACTCAACAGACATATAATGCAACAGGTGGCTCAGACTAAGAACAATAGAAACAGAGATAGTGCCATCTACTGGCCTGCCCTTTCATCATAGCAGTCCCCTCTGTCTGTCCAGCAGATGTAATCATACTTATTACCTTTACCACAGTAGTTGTCCTCTTGTTCTTCAGTCTCCCTCTCACCTCTGGCTCTAGCAGTGAATTACAGTCATAAGGTGTGTTTTTAGGTCGAGCTCCAGCAGCACCTCTCTGACTGACTGGTTGTTGGAGCCCATAAAGTGTGGACCTTCAGTTTAATCGCTCCTCACAAAAAAGAGATTTATGAAAATGACACTGAGCGAGCGGGAAATGATTAAAAATACCCCCACCCACGCAAACACACATCAGATTAGAAGGTCAGCCTCACTTATAAACATGTTCACAACTTCAAATAAGGTCGGGCATTGCTTATGCAAGCATGGTTGCATGTTAAATCATTAGTGTTTAGCTGAACCTGTCGCTGCCCTGTCGCCCCACCTACTGTTACTTACTTTCATCTAAACAAAATCAGCCTGTCACAGCTTACTACGAGCACCCAATTAAAAGAGTAACCGAATGTATTTTCCTTTCGGGTTCAACCTTTGATAAAAGATGAAACACACATATGATTTGTATTATTTATCTGATGGGTGCTTTGAGTGCCGTGTGAGGAGTTTAGCCCGTTCACAAGTGGAGCTGCACATTTTCAATATCAGCTTCCCGCTCGTTCCAGCATCTGCTCATCATATCATTAATACAGTGTTTGTAATTCAATACGCATGACACAGCAATCTGTGGGGACCAGATATCGAAGGAATATCACTGAATCTGGCCTCGTGGATCACACAGCCGTATTTTGCATCTGAAAGTCAATAAGGTTTTTACAGCTGCATTTGTTCATTTTAGCAAGTCTGTGGAGAAAAAGACAGAAAAATATGCAGGAGAGGGAGCGCGTTGTTCCACAGGGAGCATACAAATGAGACAGAGCTGAGTCTAATAGTAAAAAAGAAGCAAACTGACACTGGCTAATACTCTAAGTGGGCAGACGTTTTACCTTTTGTTTTACTCTTCGGAGTGTGAAAGTCTACAGTTGACTCGGGTTTACGATTGTCTTTGGACAGATCTAAACAATATGGTGACATTAGTAGCTACAATTTGCTATGCAGGTCACCACGTTGTTTACTTTCCCCATTTAATTAGAAGATTACACACTTGAGGTATTCTCAACACTGAGAGTTTATGAACTGCAATACATTAATTAGTGTCTGCCAAGGAACCAATAATGTCTTCTAGGAACTAAAATGAGTTATTTGACAAGTCAAATGGATTCCCAGTTTTCACTGGCAAACATAGACAACATTCTCAGCCAAATATTGTGAAATTTAACTGGATTTAATAATCCATTTCAGTCTGCATATTAACATGAGCTAAAATAGATATTAAAGTGTAATAACAGCACATTACCTGCAGTTACAATCAATAAATTATTTATAGATTATTATATATTATGTGCTGTTGATACCACTAACCTCAGTGACTTTGCTTATTCTTCATCTCGGACTCTGCATCATCTAAAAGATGCGAAACATGCTCATAGATTCCTCTTCCCATCACTTCTTCTTCTCTTCTCTCTGAGTCAGCTTCTTCTCATGTATCAGGAGCTCAGAGACCATAAGACCCACACCAGTCAAACTTTCCTCATAATCTTACCCATTATTTAGACAACAAAAATTACACAGATCAGCCAAATGCCTGTAATCTTACATTTGAGCCAATAACTTCTGATCCGAGTGATTTAGATTTTTCCTCATAAAGTCCTTGGAGCTTGCAAATCATTGCAGCCCATTTAATTTGATCTTATTTTTTATCATTTTTTTGTCTCTTCAGTTGACTTGACAGCAAGTTGTTCTACATGGATTGATAGTCTTCATTATGCTAATTAATGATAATGTCAATAATGCCGTCAAGATGATGCCTGCACCGCCGTGATGAAATGGATTAATCAGGAGGTCTAGTCGAATTCTAAAGCCTTTCATTCTGCAGCATCGCATAGCTTTATCTATTTACTTAGAAATCGATGGGTATATCATCTGCCTTCATATAATTTTAAGACATGAACATAAAAAGATACGTTTCGTTGTTCTTCTAATGACTCTTCATGTCAAGACAAAACTTTTTTGTCTACCAAACGTCATACCTGTTTTATACACTCTATGGTGCTATAAGGAATTACCTTTCCAGTCGGTGTTCAGGTGTGCTCTGAGGTTAATTCAAATGATGTTATTTTGAAATGTTAAAGGCTTTCTTTAAATGTGCGAGCAAAATGTCAGCAGCAGCTAAATGTGACTTTGTGCTTGAAGCTGTAAAATCATAGTATCTGGATCAGCAAAAATCACCACTTTTAAAATGCAGTCATCGTCCTGTTGTCTACTCTGAACATTTGCACTCAAGGCCGTTCTTTCTACTGATTTATGGGCGCCCCACAAAAAAAAAAAAAAAAAAAAAAAAAAAAATCTAAGTTAACACGGCAAATTGTTTAAAAGTATATTTTATAGCATATTTGTTTATATTCTGTATTAAACTGGCTTGGAAAATTATGAACACATGATTTCAAACTCTACAGTTGAAGAGCTGGAGACCTGAATGAAGCAATCAAATGTGGAGCAGAATCAAACAGCAATAACCCATCAGGAGGCCTGCTATTCAGGCAGTGTTTGTAGAGGAAGCTTTGTCGTTACACTGCTGAGATACTACAAAAATTGGCCCTGAAAGGGTGTGATTCATAATGAGCCAGCACAGAACAACAATGATGAAAATAAAAACTTGATTAGGCACCCTATTAACCCAGTGTAGCATTAAAAAAAAAAAAAAAAAAACTTGCACCATCACAAACACATACAGCACAACATGCATACAGTTAGACACCATAAACACATACGAGCGCGCAAGGCCCATACTCCATACCCGTACTCCGGGGAGGTGGGGGAAAATGAGATCAGATTCAGAGAGAGATCACTGATTGAGGGCAGTGAATCGATGGTTGGCTGGAGGCTCCGTGAAACCCGTGAGTGATGGTGCTGCATTTAATCGCCTTTTGTGTTTGTCTCAATTATGCTACATAATGGCTTCTAACACCTGGGCTAACACCGTGCTCGGGAAATGCTGTGTGCACTAGAAAAAGGATCTAAAGTAAAGACAGGGGTGTTAATAGTTGGGTGATAGCATGGTGACTACCTGCTGGTGATAGTGACAGATTGTCAGTCTCTATGTAAGGATCTAGTCATGCACAATTGGCTTTAACAGGCAGAGGCACAAGCTTAATCTAAGGTCTGCATATAGTATATAGATTTTTTCACGTTTTTCTGTCTGCCTGTGTGTGTTTCTGTGTGCGTGATAGATGTGGGAGGGCCTGCAGATCCCATCGCCCCGTCTATCATCATCCCTCCCAAGAACACCAGTGTAACGATGGGGAGAAATGAGGCTATCATGGAGTGTGTTGCCAATGCGAGGTAAATTTTCGACAGACTTGAATGCTGAGGAAAAGCATAAATGAAAATACACATGAACACATTATCAAAACACCTACTGTATCTCACCTCCAGATTTAATATTTTGTGATTTGAATTGAGTCTTGAAATCTTTTGTTTGAACATGATGGAAAAGTATTTTGTATGTCTCTCATTTTGTACCTCTCCTCCATTCTTTCCTTTGATTCAAGGCTTCACTCTGTTCTCCGTGCCTTGCGCAATCCCAGTCTGACTATTATCTCCAATTCAAAGACTTAATCAGAATGACAGATGTATCCCATTGCTCCGTAACCTTGAAACAGAATATGAATCTGTATTAAAAACCACGCTCACTATCTCTTGCTCTCTTTTTCTCCTTTTCATCTTTTTTTTTCCTCCTCCAGACCCCTTGTCAAAATGAGTATTGCTTGGAAGAAAGACGGTGTTGTGGTCAATACGGGCATCCGAGATTTTGGCCGTAGATTGGTCATCAGTTTGCCTGCCGTCAGTGACAGTGGCTACTACGAGTGTGAGGCTTCACTCCGCAGCAGCAGCGTCCCCTCAGTCACTGCCGGGGCCTTCCTGCATGTTCTCGGTAAAAAACCTGCAGCTTATATATTAACCTCGCACAGAGCAGCTGAGGCTAAATTAAAATAAATCCAAATATTGCATCAGCATGCTAAACCCCATGTTGGGAGAACGTTTTGCTGCAATATTATACTTCAATAATAGAGTTGATGTTGTTATCTAGAAGGGAGGAGATAAATTAAAAAAAACACATATGATTTGTGAGTTGTTTTTAAAAAGGGCTTTAATGAAGCTGTTTTATGCCTTTTCTTCTTTGAAACAGAGTATCCTCTGTTTGTCAAAGAGCCACCAAGTCACATCACCGCAGAGATGGAGAAGGTGGTGGATATCCCCTGTCAGGCACGAGGTTAGTGCTGTTTGTTTTCTGTGTGAAAGAGCAAGAAGAATAAAAAGAACAAAAGAGTCACAGTGACAAGGGGAAAAAAATTAATCCTCTCCTTCCTCTGCAGGCACACCGCAGCCAGACATAGTGTGGTATAAAGATGCAGTGCCCATCAGCCCGGTAAAGATCCCCAGGTACAAGGTGTTGGTAGGAGGGAGTCTGCAGATCAACGGTCTCCTGCCAGATGACACGGGGATGTTTCAGTGCTTTGCTCGCAATCTCGCAGGAGAGATCCAGACAAACACCTACCTAGCTGTTACAAGTATGTCCCCTTGAAAAATGTTCAAAGCTGTCCGCACGTCTGCTGTTTAATTCTGCACCTCTTCCCCTCTCTATTTTCTCCTTTTTTTTTTTTTTTTTTTGTGATTCTTAAATCCGCTCCACTGTTCTCATTTCTAATCCTCTTTTCTTCTCCTTCTCTCTGTCTTGCCTCCTACACCCATCTATCTATATATCTCTTCGCATTGACAGATTTGTCACCTTGGATGCTCGGGCAATTATTGGCTATTTTTGAATCAGAGAATGTGCAGTAGAAGCAGAGAGAGAGAGATGGAAACTTGCCTTGTCAGATTCTCAGAGCTGTCCCTGAAAATGAGACCTGACAGCCGCCCCTTTTGTCGAGTCTATTACGCTCTCAGCTGCCGTCTGCTTTATTAGAGAGAAAGCTGTTTATATCTCTCATTATCACCTCTGTCTCACCTGATTTTGTTTGCATGTGTGCGTGTGTTTCTGTGTGTGTGTGTGTGTGTGTGTGTGTGTGTGTGTGTGTGTGGTTGACCCCTCCCGTCGCAGGTATTGCTCCTAACATCACCGCTGGCCCTGCTGACAGCGCCGTGATTGACGGTATGTCAGTCATTCTGCATTGTGAGACCTCTGGGGCCCCACGGCCAGCCATCACCTGGCAGAAAGGTGCGTGGGATAACAGCATGAGGTGCTGAGTGGGGGTTCATTATGCTGCATTTGGACTTGTCAAAGTTAGATGTGAGCTATGGAAAGGTTTCAGAATATGCATTTTCTCCAAACAAGCTTTACTTCTTTACTTTTGCTTCACTGCTTTTCTCTCCTGTTTGTTTTCGCTGACATTTCTCCAATACCCTAATCTCTCTGCCTCCCTGTTCCCCACGCTTTTTTCCCTTCTCCATCCCATACCATCAATCACTTCCGCCCTTCCCTGCAGGTGAACGTGTCTTGGCCAGTGGCTCGGTCCAGCTGCCCCGGTTCACTCTGCTAGAGTCAGGCAGCTTGCTAATCAGTCCCTCCCACCTGTCTGATGCTGGTACCTACACCTGCATGGCCAGTAACTCCAGAGGCATTGATGAAGCTTCAGCTGACCTAGTGGTCTGGGGTAAGCATAACAGAAAAAACTGGATACTCTCAGTTCATCATTCATTTGCTAGCATTGTCTGCAAACCTTGTCCAGCACATCTGGTGAATACTGCATATTATGAGGCCAAGCTTAAACTACAGGAGAAATAATTTTCCTTTTTAATCCATGACTTGTTTACTTGAAGATTCAGTAAGTACCTGGTTTCTGGAGGTCATTGTCAAGATATTCTGACTGTGGTCTAATGACTCATGCCTGTACTTATTTTCTATGCATAAATTCTCATTGCCAGTCCTTGAAAGCCTCGCAAAATACACGACGTAGCAGAAATACTGTATGAATCACTCTGTTTCAGGGAGACGTTGAGTGAAAGATGAGACCAAGTCCGGTAAGCTCTGTTCAAACAGACAAACAGTCTCTGAATAACAACCTCTGTGTGTATTTGCAGCACGTACCCGCATCACTAAACCTCCACAAGACCAGAGTGTCATCAAAGGGACCAAGGCTGTAATGACCTGTGGTGTGACCCATGACCCCAGTGTCACTATCAGGTAATGATGACATCCAATGTCGTATATGTTGGTATTTTCTCAAATTTCTTGGCTTTTTTTAAAAAAAAAATCATGCAATTGTAATAAATGTTAGACATAAACAACTATTTCTTCATGCAAACCAAGCCTAGAAAACAAGCTCAGGTCTCAATATGGTACTTAATTAGTTTATGAAATCTGCAAGAGATCTTATAGTGTTTATCTACCCTTCGACGACCTCCTATGGGAAGATTTTCAAACTCTTAGAAGCTGATTGAGGAATTAGTCCATCGCTTTCCCTCGCTCTTCAGACAGTCTTGAGCATGATGGAGTGTGTGTACATGCATCTGTCTCAGAGGGAGTGAAATGATGTCTGTGGAGCCCAGTGATTAGAGTGCCTGTCACCTGTGGGCCCACGGCATTGATCAGATCGCGGGGTAAACAGATGAATATGTAAACAGAGTAATAACTTCAGACAGCGCCTTTAATTAAACGCAACACAGAGGAGATTAGCTGGAAAGCCCAAACAGTCGCAATTAATCACAGGAGCTCCTAGTGTGTGCATGCGTATGTGGGGGAGGGAGGTATGTGTGTTGGTGGGTGGGGTGGAGGGGCATCCATATGTGCAGTTGGGTATGTGACAAGGAGAGAAATGCATGGAGGAGAGGTTCAGCACTGTACGTGTGACAGAGAGAGATGGTTTTCAGATTCAAATCACTTTGCCATCAGCCTCACAAGGCCTTTCATCGGTGTCAGCGCCTTCTGTGTTTTTGCTGTATGAACTGACACAAAGCAAACAGATTTACTGTCACAACACTCAGAGATACAGAGTGTTAAAGTGCCAGCGTGTGTGTGTACGACTCTTACATACACATGCCCGTATTACCTCCAGGTATGTGTGGGAGAAGAGCGGCTCGGTGATTGACGTGAGCACGTCGCCCCGCCTGCGGCTGGATCCCGACGGGACCCTGCACATTTCCCAGACGTGGTCGGGTGACATCGGTACATACACCTGCAGGGTGACCTCAGTGGGTGGCAACGACTCTCGTAATGCTCACCTTAGAGTCAGGTCTGCATATTTGTCTCTCCTGTCTTATCTTGCTGTCCGTATTTTATTTTTTGTCTTGATGGATGGATGTTTTCTCCACTGTTGTGGTTTATCACTGCTCACCTCTCTAATCCATCAACCGCTCTAATATTCACAATGCAAAGCCCTCGCTTTGGCTGTTTAATTCTGTTATTTTCTGCCTCTCTTGTCTGATTCTATTTCGCTTTATCACTTTATCCCTCCTTCACACACACACACACACACACAAACACAAATGTACCTACAGGCAGCTGCCCCATGCTCCAGAAAACCCAATAGCAGTTCTGAGTGCCACAGAGAAGAGGGCCATCAACCTCACATGGGCTCAAGCCTTTGATGGCAACAGCCCCCTGATCCGCTACATCCTGGAGGTCTCAGAAAACAGTGAGTTGTTCAGTGTTGTTCCCAATCACTAAGGTACCAGTGTCAACATTAACACTGCATGTTGCTCAGAAAACCGATGCATTCATTGTTTCTTGTTAGTCATTTTAAAGGCAATATTGTTACTCTATAGTCCCTGGAAGCACTCATTTGCTACCCCTTTTATTATATTACATTTCCACTGTGTCCCTAAAATTGGCAGTTGCGTCCCCTCTTACCTTCTGCAATCAGTATAACTCAATTGCCTCACCTGTACACTTCCTCGCGAATGATCAGGGGAACCAAATTGTTTTCGTACCCAACGCTCTTATCTTCCTTTCGCATGATAAAATCAAAGAAGTGAGAAGGCTTTCACCCATGGAGAGTAAATCATTCAGCCATTTCTCATCGTAGCTCAGGCTAACTGAGAAGATGACAACTCATTAAGAGGAAAATGAATCCGAGGATGCAGATGGGATCTGTTTTTTGGATAATTGAATTTCAATCTGATATTTAGAAGGAGTGTGTACAAAATAAATGACTTGTTTTTTATCAGCTGCAATATTATTACTGAAAATGAAACAATGGTGTGCAATAATAGTCAGGAATAACATTTATATTTAAATTTGAGTTTGCAAGTGCACAGGAGGTCTTTCTCAAGAATGTAAATGTTCTCACAAGGTCATTTACTGTTCACTTGCTAATGCTCACAGCTCTGTCTATATGTGCATCTATTCTCCATCTCAGATGCCCCCTGGACGGTGCTGCTGGCCAACATTGAACCAGAGTCGACCGGGGTTACTGTTGGTGGCCTTATCCCAGCACGCTCGTACCAGTTCCGCCTGTGTGCCGTCAACGATGTGGGCAGAGGCCAGTTCAGCAAAGAGACTGACCGGTTGGTGCTGAACTTAGCTGCTCTGCATCTACTGAATATTAAAAATGTTGCTAGAAGTCTGTGTAACTTAATGTGTGCGCTGGCCGTGAAAACAGCATAGCACTTCAGGGTCTTTCATGGTTGCGGAACAGTGAGTTCTTCCCTCCCGTCTCAGCAGTTGAATAGAATATCCCATGATTATTTCCTGTAAGTCCACTTTTTTCCTTTTTTTTTTTTTTTCTGGTCTTCACTCCTGTGGGAGTGAGAGATGAGCCAGCTTCGGGACAAGTCTTTTTCAAGATAAAACTGTGAATGAGCTGAAATTGCGGTTTGTGAAGACTTGATGGGTGCACTGACCCAGCTTCATCTCTCTCCCTCCTATTAGATGTCGTTGCCGTACATCATGACTAAAATACAGAGAGGTTTGAAAGAGCAGAGCATCGCACAAGCTCGAATCTCATGTAAATTGTCTTGACTAGCAAGACGAAATGGTCATAATTATACATACGCAACGCCACACACACACACATATTCTCAGCTCATCACTATTCACACACTATTGTCTGACCTTGTCCGCATAAGCCCATTTTCTGCTATTACATCCTGTGCAAGGATCTTCCTCAAACTAAAAGCTATCGCTACCCATCACGTGCCTCTTTGCACCACACACTCATTCACAGAGCTGAATTCCTGTGTGAATGTGCCCAGACAAGAGCGCACTGCAGGAGGGTGACTGAGCGTCAGAGAGAGTGCAGGGCTTTTCTGAGACATCTCTCGGGCACACCTCTTTGATCCTAAACACTCTGCTTCATCTCCTCCAGAGCAGTGCTCCGGTGCACTGGGAAGAAATCAAGATGTCATCTTAAATTGACTTAAGGGAAAAGTCTGCCTGGATCTCTCTTTCTTGTTCTTTTATATCTTTCTCTCACTCGCACTGTCTCTCTATTGTGCTGCTCTATTTTCACCAAGGCCTCTTTGATCCTTGTCATGCCACGGCAAGATGTCCCTCTACGGACAGTATTATTGAGACTATGTTTTGGAGAAAGATTCAGGCACGCGTATCCCAACTTTCCTTTATGGTGTCTTAAAAAATACAAAAAGAGGCTTTATAATGATTTGATGCCTATGATGAAATGGGATGGAAATATGCGGAAACACGCGATAATTAATGCATGGCTTCAGCCTTTCTCTCTACTTTAACATCGCTTTTCCTTTTTCTTTCCCTGCTGCCGCAGACTAACTCTCCCTGAAGAGCCTCCCAGTGCCCCCCCTCAGACAGTCATCGCAAGTGGTCGCACCAATCAGTCCATCATGATCCAGTGGCAGCCACCCCCAGAGAGTCATCAGAATGGTCCACTCCAGGGCTACATCATCAGGTAAGAAGACCATGACAACCTGCCTAATTTCTTCCTAGGGATAGGTGCCTGTCTGGGCCAGTGCCATTCAAAAGTGATAATAACTGTTATGTCAGCTCCTTTTCTTCCTCTCCATTTCGCTTCATTCTCGCTCAGTGCTGCAATAGAATAATTGGTGCCAATTAAATACCTTCCTCTCCATTCATCTGTTGTCACTTCTCTTTTTATAACCATTTTTATAACTGTTCTGCATGACTTCTCGTCTATGACTACTCACCCTCCCTCTTTTTTTCCAAAAATCTGTCTTCTAATATATTTATATTTCTGTCTGTCTGTGTGGTCCCTGTCTCTCCTTTTGCTGCCAGGTACTGTCTGTCAGGTCTTCCGGTTGATTGTCAGATGAAAAACATCACCAACCCAGACCAGACCAGTCTGCTCCTGGAGGACCTTATCATCTGGACCAACTATGAGATCGAGGTGGCAGCCTATAATGGAGCTGGCAGGGGCACATACAGCCACAAAGTCACTGAATGGACACTACAAGGAGGTGAGGGCAGCACACATTGTTATCCCAAGGAAGCCCGCCAGCAGTCCAAGCAGCTAAGCCAAGGTTAAGGATTGTCTGCAAGCGGCAGGTCTTAAATTTTGAAATGTTTCATGCAGCTCAGTTGCCATGAGTAGCAGATGGCTTTATTTGATTCTATGAATTCCATTAATTGCCTACAGCATCATCACGTAAGTCCTCTGGATAATGTTAAGCCTGCGGCACAAACTTGTAACTGTTAATTAATCAAATCATCTGTTTTTAATGATCAAATTAAGAGTTGTACAGCCATGTTTTCTCCGCAGCACGCTTTTAATAAATTCCTTTGCTAGCCTTGAAAAGGTCATTCATACTAAACGCTTGCTGTTATCTCAATCAGAAGTCCGCATTTAGACTGCCTACTGCAGCAGCGAGGCTTTTAAAGGAATTTAAGATGGCCATGTAAGTGCTATTTGCCTCTCAGCGCTGCTTATTTGTTATTTTGTCAGGTTTAATGCAGTTAATTTCTCAATAAGTGCTGCAGTACTGTAGAACAGATTGTGTGCAGGCATGAGATTATGGCCTCACCAGAGCCTTTTTTAAGAATTCCATCAGGTTTTTACTGTGTTTTTTATGTTTACTACGACTCTCATTCTGTTATTGTTACTGTATCACCTATTTTTATATAATTGCATTTACTGATTTCTTTTCCACTTTTGAATTTTAATGCTCCGTATTAAAGTTACCAGGCAATGATGTGCATGAGACATACCTTTCAATGTTGCCAAAGGAAGCTGCCGCGGTTGACTTCTTTTCTCATTGTACATGCTGAGTAGTATAATTAGAACACACTTTGTGAACTTTCCCCGATGTCAAACAGCTACATATTTCTGTCACGGCCAGCGATTCCAGCACCTTATGTTCCTTGCCTCCCTTGTCTATTCAAAATCTTCAGAGGATGAAAGTCACATTTGTCACTGTGAAATTATACACTATTATACCAAGCCAAATCTAAGATTATTTTTGGCACCAAGTACAAAGAGGATATGCACAGATTGTGAATCTGGCTCTAAACTGAAGTAAAAAGCCAAAACCTCACATTAACATGCTGACTTTTTGTCCAGAAATATAGCCAAAGCAGGCTATAGCTAAGGCATCAGCATGTTGAAAGGTTAATCCATGTTTTTATTAAAAGAATATTGAATAATGTTCCCTTTAGTGGCTTTACTAAAAAGCCAATTCATAGATTACAGTGAGTTTAAATTGCTGCTACTAGACTTTAATAAACACAAGACAGAGGATATCGTTCCTAGTTTAGATATGCAGCGCCGGCTTCCAGTTTGATTTTAAATTCCTTTAACTTGTATATAAAGCTTTGCAAGGCTTAACACACTCACATATCTCTGAATCCCTGTCATGTTAAATCCACTTCATGAACAGAGATCCTCTACAACAGGCTCACTAAATATTCTCAAGAGGACTCGTAAGAAAATTGGTGTGTTTCCATTTCCTATTCTGTTCCACTCCCCGCGCTGATACAGTTATTAGAGGGTAAATCGGCAGATATTTTGATTTCATTAGGTTTTACAGTTTGTATACCAGCCTGTTACACTGGTTTCAGGTTTAAGTTAATTTATTTATATAGCTTTTTGTAATGAAAAAGGCTGGAATACTTTACAGAGACAAAAAAAAAATAATTCAGAGCAAGAAATACACAGAACGTGTTGGGGAGCTTAAAGTACTTCTTATCCTGACCTGAACCAGGTTCTGCACATTGCTACATTCTTCTGTAGGAAGGTGTTCATTGTTTTTTCCAGTTGATTTCTATTATAAGCGGTGAACAGGTGTGTGTGTGTGTGTGTGCGTGCGTGTGTGCGTGCGTGCGTGCGTGCGTGTGTAAAAACAGTCTACATTTTCATCCGTTTCTTTTGGCTTGATGATTACAAAATACTTCAAACGCTTCAGGAATTACGCATTCTACATGGCACACATTATCGCTAAAGCCGTGGAAACTTCAGCATACTTTGTGTGATGCCTGATCAATCAGTCAATTAATGAGCAGGTCCATACCTCTGCAAATAAACAAATGAACTGCATTTGTAAAGAAACACAAGATCGTTGTGTTTAATTAGCAAAACTGAATGAGACCTGGAAGGTGGCAAACATCACCATTTTATTTCCACTTGCCTTGCAAAAAATAAATAATAATTTCATCATCCAAGTCACTGTTAGTGAATAATGACAGTGAACGAGGCGTTCATATTGTTTAGCTCAGCTCCCATTAATTGGATGTTTCCGTCATTCACTCCATTAAAGGCACAAGAATAGATCATGATGTGCATTTAAATATGTTCAGAGAGAATGGAGGTTAGTTTAGGGATATGAGGCCGATACTGTCCAATCAGCTTCATTAATGTGACTCCCCGACTGTTTTCCGGTATTACATCAGAATCGCATGCTCACTTCAAACAAACTGCTGCAGGGTTCACCTGGAAGCCGCCTGAGGCAACTGCTCTCACACCCAGTTTGATTGGCATGTTCTTACCTCCCCAAATGAGCCAAAATAAAAAAAAAATGCTTCAGCCTGATTCTCACGCTGTAAATGAGGCTGGTCTGAAAGTGCTTGTTGTACATTTTCAAGCTTTTTCCTCCCTTATCTCCTCACTGCCGTCTCCCTTTTTCCCTCCGTCTCCTCTAACCCTCCTCCTCTCTGTCTCTCTGGTATCGTCTCCTTCCTCTGGATCAGTGCCCACTGTGCCACCAGGAAATGTACAAGCCGAGGCTGTCAACTCCACCACGGTGCGTTTTACCTGGAGTGCCCCGAGCCCTCAGTTTATCAATGGAATCAACCAGGGATATAAGGTGAGAGGACCCTTTCTGTCAACTGGTGCACTCTAGTGGTCAGAGGTAGATGAGCACTCTGTAGGCAAAGTCTCAGTACGTTGTCAGACTGATTGCACTGAAAGCCTAAATTTCTCACCGGACCACAAACTTAACAAATGTGAGCTGTTTTTAATTTTAGTTTAATTAATTTGAAAAACAAAAATCTTTATATGACCAGTTGTTTGCCTAAAATGCCCACATTAACTTCCTGTCTCTTTTATTTCATCACTTCTAGCTGTTGGCATGGGAACTCAGTCGTGCAAATGAGGTCACAGTGGTTACAGTGCGCCCTAACTTCCAGGACAGCGTTCACGTTGGTTACATCTCTGGCCTGAAAAAGTTCACAGAATATTACTCGTCAGTATTGTGCTTCACTACCCCTGGAGACGGTCCACGCAGCCCACCTCAGCGCTTGCGCACCCATGAGGATAGTAAGTACTCCTATTCAGGATATTATTTAGTATTTGGAGGTAATTACATGTCAGGCTGTTGTTCTGTTCCTTTACTACCTGTTTTTATTTTATTATTTTTATAGCCCCTGGTGCTGTAGGACACCTTAGCTTCACTGACATCTTGGACACCTCACTAAAAGTCAGCTGGAAGGAGCCACAGGAGAAAAACGGTGTTCTCACAGGTAACCATTAAAGATAACTATATAACGTTAACATGTCTTCTCTGCTTCTCTCAATTTATGAGTCACCAGGATGTCTTTTCTGTGAACACTACTTTACACTATTTCCTCTCCCTCTAGGCTATCGCATCTCCTGGGAGGAGTTCAACAGAACTAATACTCGGGTGACCCATTATTTGCCCAACTTAACGCAGGAGTACAAAGTGACAGGGCTCACTGCCCTCACCACTTACACCATCCAGGTAGCAGCCATGACTTCCAAGGGCCAGGGCCAGCTCTCCGCCTCCACTATTTCCTCCGGTGTACCACCAGGTCAGATAAACTATTTGACTTCAAGCCAAGAATTTGAAAGTATCCTCTTAAAGGGTTACACCTAGATTTTAAAATGAGTCATTGTACTTGCCGTGACTCGACAGGTTTCTACTCAGCCATTTCTAAAAGCTCTACGGTTATTATAATCTGTCCTTATTTTGATCCTCTTGCAGAGTTGCCCGGTCCTCCAACCAATTTAGCAATCTCCAACATCGGCCCTCGCTCTGTCACTCTGCAGTTCAAACCTGGCTATGATGGCAAAACCTCCATTTCCCGTTGGGAGGTTGAAGCTCAGGTGAGATGCTTCATATGTATTTAAACATATATGAGAGCAGGTTTGTTTTTCTTATTATTTGTGCACAGGTTTTACAATACCAGTTAATTTCTCCCATTCTCTCTGTGCATTTCAGATTGGTATAATAGGTGAGAATGAAGAGTGGCTGATGGTTCATCGGCTGTCTAATGAACCTGATGCTAGATCACTGGAGGTCCTGGACCTGAATCCCTATACATTCTACAGGTGAGTACACACTCATACTGTTAAAGTGCTGTATATGAAATAAAGGCAACATCTTGCATACCTGTATTATAAAAAGTATATTGTGAAAATGTTGCAAATTGAAAAATCTGATAACCTAAACATTTTTCATGCTTTATCTTCAGTTTACTGTAATACAGATTTTATTTCTCCAGTTCTCTACTCATAAATAGATCCTATTCTCTGCAACCACAATGACCCAGTTTCCTTTTGGGCATCATTAAAGTTTCATCTAATCTAATCTAAAGTAATCTAATCTAATCCTTTCCCATATCATCATGATTAAACGCCTACTTTTTGATGATTTATCCACCATCAGCTGCTTTCCTTTGCCCCAGGTTCCGAATGCGTCAGGTAAACATTGTGGGCACCAGTCCTCCCAGTCAGCCTTCCAGAAAAATCGAGACCCTGCAGGCCCCTCCGGACATCTCCCCCGCCAATGTCACCCTGCGCACTGCCAGTGAGACCAGCCTGTGGCTTCGCTGGGTGGTAGGTTGTCACGGCTCATTGCACATTGAGCCTAACTCAGTGTGTATGAAGTTACTGGAGATTATTATCAGATTTAGATATGCTATCTGGGTTATTCTGATTCATACATTTTTTGCAATGTAGATTAAGATATGTCTTTACAAGCATATAAGCTATGTGAAATTATTTTTTGCCCTTCTCATTTGTATGGTGAAAAATCATGTTGGGACTGAACTGGCAAAATGCCCTTGGGATATTAATTGGATACAACGTTTTCAAGATAAGCTTTGTAAAATCTGATTTAGGCAATTCAATTTCCCACATCAAAATCCAATTTTTCTTTTTATAATAGAAAGTTTAACATTAAATGATGACTTTTTCTATGACAGTTGCCTTCCACTCACAAAAAAAAAAATTATAAAAGCTCAGTTCGCTTCATTATGTCTACACTGTGTTGATCAGTGTTGGCCATGAAATGCTGCCTCATCCTTTTTCTGTAAATCTGTTTTTTTGTATTGCTGGAGCTGTTATAGCATGAATGCAGGAGATGGCATTGATGATAATGTTCTGGAAAGTTGGACGCACTCTGTCCTTGATTGCTGCTGCCCTTTGTCAGCGTTTGGCTAATGTATTCTTTGCTACATCTGCCCATTATCATCACTGTGCCAGTGCTTGAACAGTGCCAGGCAGAGAGAGACAGAGGCAAGATACTCCTGCATCTGCTGCAGGATTATAAAATGGTGCATGTTACCTGAATTTAACCGCAGAGGAGTGTCAGAAAAGTGATATGGCTCTACAAATTAATGACATGGCTCAATGATTGCGGCCCCTTTGAAAAGCAGAATGTTAAACTGCAGTAAAATTTTGTGGTCCACTTCATGGCCGTGACTCACCAGTCTGAATCAAGCTCACTATCATTTCATAAAGACTAGCACATTCTTAGAAATAAGCCCAGCACATAAAGTGTGCTCACTTATCATGCTCAATTATGTTCATTTCAATATTAATGTACTAAAAAAATCACTCAAACCTGCACTTATGCCTTGTATAGCAACTATGTTTTAATTGCCTTTCAAGAACTACTGCCTGTTAAAATTAAAATATTTACATATTCTGATTAGATTATTATTTATTTAACATATTTAGTGAATGTGCTATTATTTTAAGACAAGAGTATTACCACATTTTATTAAAACCACTCAAAGCAGTGCTGAGTGCTGAGAGGGTTTTGCTTCTCTTTCCATATTGCCTCTTGCGCCTGACAACGGCTCTTAGCTGTTGTAAAATCGCAGTAAAGTACGACCTTTCATGGCTTATTGCTTTATTATGCACTCACTTATGATGTCATTTATATTGATCTTGCTTGAACTGGGGAAATTAACCCCCCCAAAAAATCCCTCTTAGCCTCTTCCAGAGTGGGAGTACAATGGGAATCCAGATCTCGTTGGCTATCGGGTCCAGTACTCTAAAGCTGGAACTAAAGGGGGAGTTCTCTCTCACGTCATCATGGACCGACTGGAGAGGGAGTTCACTATCGAGGACCTGGAGGAGTGGACTGAGTATGAGGTCAGAGTTCAGGCCATCAATGGTATTGGCTCTGGGCCCTGGAGCCAGCCAGTCCACGGCAGGACCAGGGAGTCTGGTGAGGATGGAAATATGTGCATACACATGTCAAACACATACTTAATCATGCTTGAAGTGTGCTAAGCTCAGTGCCTTACCTCTTTTTGTAGTGCCCTCCAGCGGTCCCACCAACGTTTCAGCTTTTGCCACCACCTCCAGCAGCATCCTGGTGCGGTGGGGTGAAGTCCTAGAGGCTGATCGTAATGGACTCATTCTGGGGTACAAGGTCAGCAGTCAACAGTCACCCTCCAGCTTATACCATTCATCTGAGAATGATCTCTATATCAGAATAAGGATAACTGCAAAGACCTTCAACACTCCCTGTGTGTTTCAGGTCGTATATAAGGAGAAGGACTCGGACACAGCTCCCAACTTCTGGGCAGTGGAGGGGAACACCAGCCACAGTGTCCAGCTGAGCGGTCTGGGCAAGTACGTCCTGTATGAGATCCAGGTCCTGGCATTCACACGTATTGGAGATGGAAGGAGCAGCTCACCGTCCATTTTAGAGAGGACCCTGGATGATGGTAAAAATTTTGCACATGAACTCCCACACATTGTCCAACTTGGGATAATACATTTATTTGCAAAGTTTTGAGTAATGAGAGACTATCTTTTATTGGGAGTGGCTTTAAATCCACAATCATATTCCCCATGTGCGATAGGAAGGCATGAATACCAAACATCAATTTACTATATGACCAATAACATAAATGAAGCTAAAAAACTAAGCACTCTGTATGAATGTACCTCAAAATCGGTAGTTTACTATAAAACAATGCTCAAAGTCCCCAAAGGCTAAATTGCATTCTCAAAAAGATACTTTCCCAGATATTGCTGGTTAGGGATGAAAAAGCTGCATAAATGGAAACCCTTCATAATAAATACAGCAAGGTCTCAGAAAATGTATGCAGCGTGAAAGAAGCCTTGATGTCTATTGTATTTATGTTTATATATTTTATTTAGTAATGTGGAGGATTCTAATTAAATGTATTGTTGGTGTGGACTTTTATATGCTGTGTTAGGTTCATCCACAGATGTAACCTGCTAAATATGTGCATTTTCATGACTGCAATTACCTCTTGGAGCCTGTAGGATCTATTTATAGGGACCTACTTAATTTAATGGATGCAGTCTTGATAGGGTAGAGGTAAATTATTGTTACATGTGTATGAACTGATGTCTAGTGTTTGCCCATTGGAATTTTGTGAGACCTTGTTGTATTTATTATGAAGCGGTCTATTTATTTTTTGATGTTCGCTAAGTAAATTCATCCCTACGGGTTCATCTACAAATGAAACCTGCGATATTTGGGAATGTTGTCTTTTTGAGAATGGAGTTTAGCTTTGGGGCTTTAAGCAATCATTTTATGCTCGAGCGTTTTACTTTTTTAGCTCCATATATCATTGGAGACCATCATAGAGTAAGTTTGTATTTATGCCTTTCTATTGCACCTGGGGAATGTGACTGGTTGCAGACTTACAGCCAACCCCTATCTAAGATGGCTTCTCAGTGTCACAAACCATTTGTCTGGCACTGAAATATCGCAAATGAATGTGTTATTAACTTTTGATCTGTCTTTCTCCTGTGCACCTGCTTCATGGAACAGATGTGCAAAGGGTTATTCTGTTCTGAAATATGCATCTTACCAGCCTATTTAATGTTGTTATCTTTGAAATTGTATTTTCCACTGTGCTGAGGTTAATCAATCTGTATCAAGAACTTTCGTTTGAAGAAACATGTTATGGAGAGTTTTTTTTTATCGTGTTTGATAATAATTGTATTTCAAGGTGGATATAGATCCTTCATCCATTTTTTATCCCTGGATTTATATCACATGTACCTGACTGGTCATTTTATGTGTGATAGTACCAGGCCCTCCAGTCGGCATCCTTTTCCCTGAAGTCAGAACCACATCAGTCAGGCTCATCTGGCAGCCTCCTGCACAGCCGAATGGCATTATCCTGGGTCAGTTTGCAATACACACACTTTCATCTATGATCTTTGTATTTTGCTTTTGTCCTTCAAATGTCTACATTTTATATTGTGTGATATTGTAGTGCTGCTGAATTGTTCTCTTTGCTCTCTCTCTTTCATGCATGACTTTATACTGATGTGAGTTTGCCTTGTTAGCCTATCAGATCACATACAGAAGAAACTCTTCAAACAGCAACGCCGCCACTGTAGACGTGCTGAGCCCCAGTGCGCGACAATACACAGCGACTGGACTGAAACCAGAACTGGTTTATGTGTTTCGCCTCACTGCTCAAACACGAAAGGGTTGGGGGGAAGCTGCTGAGGCTTTGGTGGTCACAACAGAAAAGAGAGGTAAAATACTGCAGCTGAAATGTATTATGATTCACCTCTAAATGTTTTGAGAGTGAACGCGTCTGTGTTTATGTCCGTGTACCCTTCAGCCCGACCCCAACCCACAAGCCGCCCTGTAGTGCCTCAAGAGGAAGTTCAGGCTCGCAGAGTGCTGTTGTCATGGGAACCAGGCAGCGACGGCCTGTCACCAGTTCGTTACTACACAGTCCAGTACAGAGAGCTTCCAGACAGCAACTGGACGGTCCACTCTGCGTCAGTCAGCCACGAGACGCATTCCTACATTGTGGACAGGTAAATGTGAAGGTCCAGTTGTGTCAGCAGTTTTTATTAATCACACCGTCTGAAAATAGAAACCGAGTAGGGCAGAATGTGCTGTACGTGACGTACACATTGCACTTTTTTCTCTCTTTTTTAAGGTTAAAGCCTTTCACTTCTTACCAGTTCCGTGTAAAAACCACCAATGACATTGGGGACAGTGAATACAGCCAGGAGAGTGAAGCCATCACTACACTGCAGGATGGTAAGTACTGCTGTAATTAGACATGGACCAAACATGTCAACATGCAGCACTGAGTCATAATCCATTAGATATTCTGTTGAAATGTAAAGCTTTTGTAGAACATGCCTTTACATCAATGTTTTAACTGTGGATTTTCGCAGTATACTTTACGTCAACAGTGCGTGTGTGTACTATCAAGCTGTTCCCTAGCAGATTGTTTGAATTATATATCACTCTCCACAGCTGTGTTGGTTTGCTAACACCAAGATGTTTTTTCTTCTCCAGCCCCAGACAAAGCCCCAACAATTCTGTCTGTTACACCTCACACCACCACATCTGTACTAGTCCGTTGGCAGGTATGCTGTTATATAATAAAAAATAAAGATATAACAATAAACAATGAAGAGATGAAAGGATAAAAAAGAGATAAATAGTAAATTAAATTAAATAAATAACTAAATAGATAAATTCTAAAGTCTGTAAAAATGAGTTTTAAGATGTGATTTAAAAGAGATGGAGAAGGCACGGTCACCTCTTGTTTTGAGCCTCGACCTTGGAACAACTAGAAGTGACCCGCTCGAGGAACTAAGACTACGCATTGACCTGTACGGGGTTAGCATGCTGGAAATGTAGTTAGGGGCCAGACCCTGACAGGCTTTAAAAGTGATAAGTAAAATCTTAAAATCAACCCTAAAACGCACCGGAAGCCAGTGGAGGGAAGTTCAAACTGATGAAATGTGATGTTGCCTGCTAAAACCGGTTAAATTACTCGTTTTGTCAAAGGAAGGATGAATGGGATTTATTAGTCAGAACTATAGTTGATTGTGTTAAATATTGGACATTAAGCAGACTTTGTCTTTTTGTAGCCTCCTGCTGAGGATCACATAAATGGAGTCCTGTTGGGGTTCAGGGTCAGATACCGGGAGTTACACTATGACCGGTTACGTAGCTTCACTGTCCGCACAGTCAACAGCCCCTCTGCCAACTGGGCTGAACTCGCTGGTGAGTTTATTTTTTCCACTGCTTACCCATTGACTACTTCTGTTTATATGCATGCAGAAAGTGGTACTACTGTAGTATTGCTTTGACGCTATCAGTGATGCCCGAAGTGTGTTTTGCAAAATAGACAGATATGTGCAACTCCTTCACGATCCTGTGAACACCGTTGTTTTCCCAACCCTGCCCATTTTTTATCCAAACTCCAGCTCCCTACAGCATCAGGAACCTAAGTGAATCTTCGCTCACCCAATACGAACTGGATAGTAAGTCTTATATCTTCTTTTAAGCCTCTCTTCCATCACTCTCCATCTGTTTGCATGTCATCTGTTGTATTGCACTTCCACAAATTAGGCCATTTGTATGATAATTTACAGCAAGTGCATGTTATACCATCCTCCCACTCAGCTGTATCCTTGGTGGGGTTGCTGCTCAGTCTTATGATGTGCATATGACTTTAATCTCCCCGTGCTGCCCCGTCATTATTTTGGTGTGTTTTCCTTCTTTTTAATCACTGACAAATCTTCGCTGTGTCCCCACAATAACCCTGTTCTTTTCATCAGTTCGCCTCATAATTCCTCTCTCTGTCTCTCTCTCTCTGTCTTTTTGTACAATTTGCGATGTTGTCTTGCCACAGGCATCACTATTACTGTGTGGGCTCTCTGGAGTAACTTATTTTTGCTCTTTTATCTTAACTGTTCTATTATAATGCTGCTTTGGGTTCTCTCCTTCCAGATTTGAGTAAACACAAACGTTACGAGATCCGTCTCAGTGTGTATAATGCTGTGGGGGAGGGTCCCAGCAGTCCGCCACAGGAAGTGTTTGTTGGAGAGGCGGGTATGTTTCTTCTCCAACTGTGCAGCATGTGTATTAGTCTGCTTACCTTTAATCTTGTTAAGCAAGTCATATGAAAGATATAAAAAGTGTTATTGTTTTCCCTCTGCCCCATTCTAGTCCCAACGTCCCCTCCCCAAAATGTGGTGGTCCAGTCCTCAACAGCCACACAGCTGGATGTCATGTGGGATCCTCCTCCTCTGGATGCACAGAATGGGGACATACAGGGTTACAAGGTATCAATAATGTCTTTTTTTTCTGCATTGCTGCAAATCAGCCAAACTTACATCATGCAAGTCTTTCTTATTTTTATATTTTCATTGAAAAACATATAAATTCTGCACACTGAACTCTTTTATTCTGTTTATAGATCTATTTCTGGGAGTTTCAGCTCCAGAATGAGACAGAGCGCCTGCGTACTCTGTTCCTGCCGGAGCTTGGAGTGAAGCTCAAAAACCTGACTGGCTACACCACCTACATGATCAGTGTGGCAGCCTTCAATGCTGCAGGGGATGGGCCCCGTTCCCTGTCCACTAGAGGGCGCACTCAGCAAGCAGGTGAGTTACAGTAACTCCAGATGTGGTTGAGGAGATTAAAGTGAGGTTAAAAACACTAGTGGGTTAATTTGCAGCTAAAACCTCCTGTCAACACCACGTAGCACTTCACAGTCTTTGCTCCTGCGTTTCTTTTCTGTCTTCCCCTATCTGTCTTCCTCTGTCATCTGCACAATTACACTCATTATTTAACCACATTGTTTATGGTTCTCAAGTGCATGTGTAGAGTACTATTTCAAGGTTAGTTCTGTTCTCAGTCACAAAAGGTATGCAAATAATAGATGATGAGTGCTTTCATCTTGAACTTAAGTACTGCAGCTTTAAGACAAATAATGCAAGACCAACTCCTCCTATTCACCAAGAAATAGAATATTTTGACTAAAGAGTTTCATCCTGTGGGATATAGCATAAGAGATCAGAGTCTTCTTGGCACGTCCTCCAGGACAAGTCATGGGGGTGGAAACCTAATGACAGCAGCAGAGGAATGAATACAGAGTGCGGGGGACACATGTAGATTAGTTTTTTGGCCGCTATTGCACAAAGACGTCTGTGTTTACCAGCTAGCGAGAGTCCCTCCTCTGCGGTTTCAGCACAAAAATGGTTTACAGTATAAATTTCTCTTGTCTTTTCCACCCCCTTGAAGGCTGTGACATTGGCGAGGGGTACAAAGTGCTGAGAATTTAAAAACACAGGCAGGAATTTTGGCTCTCTGCACCACAGGGTACTGGGAAGTGAGCCAACACAAGCTTTTGTGAATTTTATGCAGAATTGTGGCGAAATCCTGACACTTAGCTGGATCTGGGTTGGGTCAGCAGGCAGAATTCTCACAGCTCTTGTTCAAGGTCACACAATGATTTTGCACACTCTTTTGTGGACTTTGAGTTTGCTTTTTATTGACTCATGAACAGTCTGTACACCACAGTACCTGTTTTGTACATGCACAAAACATTTTATTGGTCATGCTCTGAAATGAACAATGAGCAATGAAATCACTTTCATGCCATCGAGCGTAACGTGATTTTTTAAAAGTTATTATTTTATGCTGCAGACTATATAGATTTCCATCTGTCACACTGATCCAATGCTGTTTTTGTTGCCAAATTACTCAAATGTCTTGAGAGTTTGAAGCAAACTGCAAAAGAAGAACTTAACTAGTCGAAAATAGGCTAAATTACTATTCTGACTTATGAAAACTCAGATGTCTACTAGAGAGGAATGTCAAGAATGAATGAAATAAATATTGCTGAACTACGGGTTGCTTGCTGTATAAGTATTATAAATAAATAATGAGTTTATTTATTTATTTATTTTCTTATTTATGTGTGTCCCAGTTTGTGCCTTAATTACAGAATTCTAACAATTTTTCTGGAATGTACAAATGTTTTGATGAATATATGGAGGAATATCCAGATCACTGCATTTTTGCAGCTGAGTGTCTGTAGTGTTTCACCTCGGTACTGTGAAGGGACCTGTCATCACCTCCTCTCTCCCTTTTTTCACCAAAAGCACCGAGTGCTCCCAGCTTCATCCACTTCAGCGAGTTGACTACCACCTCGGTCAATGTGTCCTGGGGAGAGCCCAAGCAGGCCAACGGCATCCTTGAGGGTTATCGCCTCATTTATGAGCCCTGCACTCCAGTAGATGGTGAGAAACTCTTGCCTGGAGCCTAATAACATTGCCATGTCTTGACATTCTTCAGCTGGCTTTCTGAGACAGTGATTTACAACCTCTTGCCTAGTTACCATATTCTTTTTAACTCATGCTGCTTAAGCTCATGCTGTAATCTGTTGCAGATGAGTATAGGCCCTGCAGTAACATATATGCCATGGCTGATAAAAAAATATGCTGGAATGCTCTGGTGAGAATTCACAGCTCCATCTTTCACTGACAGAAACATGGCTGATAGCTGGCTAAGTGTGGTTGCCTAGACCAAATTGTCAAGTAATTGGGAGCAGAGGTGGAATGCTGAGCTGAGGCTGCTGTGGTCCCTGGGCTATCCACTAATGGACCCAGAGCAAAGCCGAACAGAGCAGTAAAGACAGGGAATATCAGATGGTGTATTATAAAAAGGTCCCGGTGTCTCTTCCTATCTGGATATCTCAAAGGCAGCTTGAATAATAATAATAGACCTTTTCTATTATATATGCAAAAAATGTGTGTGTCTCTGATTGTCTGCCTGTTTTATCTTCTAACTCATGAATTTGTCTGTATGAGCCTATGTGTCTGTTCACATGCACAAAGCTTTGCTATCTGTCGCTTGTAGAAAGCAGCATCTAGAGTCTTAGTGTTTTCTGTACAGACTCCTCTCCTCGCACTCCAGGTGTCAGTAAGATAGTGACAGTAGATGTGAAGGGCAGTGCTCCCCTGTGGATGAAGATAAAAGACTTGGCTGACGGCGTCACCTATAACTTCCGCATCCGGGCCAAAACACTCACTTACGGGCCCGAAGTGGAAGCCAACATCACTACTGGGCCTGGAGAAGGTAGGACACTCGAAATCTTTGATGTAGTCCGCTTTTTTGTTGAAGGATGTTGAAGTGCCTCCTTGACTCATCGGAGGTCATTTTTGTCTTCCCAAGGAGCCCCAGGCCCTCCTGGAGAACCCTTTATTTCTCGGTATGGCACCGCCCTCACATTGCATTGGACCAGCGGGGATCAAGGACGTGCACCCATCACACGATACGTCATCGAGGCCAGACCCTCTGGTGAGCCACGTGCATAAACAGTTTTTGGCCTCCAAATACCTCACCTATAGTGTTTCCAACATAATGACGACAGCTTTGATTGTCACTATATTCACATATAATGTCATCTTCAGATGAAGGATTGTGGGATATCCTTATCAAAGACATTCCTAAGGAAGTGACATCCTACACACTTAACCTGGACATGCTACGAGAAGGGGTCACCTATGACTTCCGAGTAATTGCAGTCAACGACTATGGCTATGGGTCACCCAGCGTCCCCTCCCCCTCTATATCAGGTACTTTAAACTGAAGAATAATGTTAACGAAACGATGTTTGGTTAATTTTTTTGGTCATTAATGTGTGTGTTGTGTTTATGTGTTCAGCCCAGAAAGTATCTCCGTTCTATGAGGAGTGGTGGTTCCTGGTCGTTATCGCTCTGGTGGGCCTCATCTTCATCCTCCTCCTCGTTTTCATCCTCATCATCCGAGGCCAGAGTAAAAAATACACCAAAAAAGCTGATTCGGGTAGGAAACGCGACTGCTAACGTCTCAGTTTCTCTGTTGTCTGTTGCTGCAACTTAAGCTATCGACGTGAATTTGTCTTACTCTTGGACAGCTCTGCTGACAATTGCATTTTAATGATTGCACATCCAAAGTCTATTGTAGAAAATGGGAGCGTGAAGGCTAACACAATTAGACAAATTACCCAGGTTTCCTCAACATTGTTTGGCTGACAGGGGAAAGATGAGAGTAAAGGTTACCGGTAAAACGGCTGAAACAGGCAGGTGAATAAACATTATTGTTCATGTTTAACTGCAGTGCAGGATCAATACTGGGATAAATGGCTCGGCAGTGGTTTAATGCTCAGGTCATTAGTCAGACTGAGAGTAATTATATAACTACAGCACTGTAGCAAGAAGCCGATTTTCATGACTGTGAATTATGCCAGGTGACATTGCTGCTCCAAAAAACTCTTTATCAGAGTTTCTATCTTTAAACTCAAAAACATGAGCTTGGGTTAGTTAATCAGTGTTAGTAGACTTTCTGTTAATACATTCACATTATGGTTGGCATCACAGTGAGGGCATCTGGGGCGAGTTTTTCTTTCTTTCTTTATTTTTAGACTTGGTTTAGTCGCCCAGCAGCGTGGAGGAGCTAGTAGAGGAGGGGGGGGAAAGGTGGGAGATTTTGGGGGGGGGGGGGCTTTTACCAGTGACTTTTTAGCTTGGTCAGCATTACCATGGTGCCAGGGTTACCAGGGTCAGTAAACAGGACTTGGCGAGACCAGTTCAGACAAGGAGCGTGTTTGTGTGGAGACACAAAGAGGGCTTCTTAGACCAACACAGCCCCTCCCCAATTCTCTCAGCCATGAAGCTGGTCTGTCCTACTTGATGCTGTTTGTTTTACTAGAGGTCAGGACTGTGACAGGACAGCGGGCCTGACTGACAGACTGACGATGCTCCACCGAGCAGCATTTTTACTTGTATTGTGCATGTAAATTGTGTTGTACTCAACTGACCCGTAAGACTGAAATTGATTCTAGATTTGACTGAGGATCGCACTTATTTCATCCCACAACCGACACAGTGTCGTCCTCATACCCCTGTCCAGGAAACCACTCCAACTGCACGGCCCTGCCTCTCACCCACGGAGAGATGGTGCACTTGGATGAGGGACGCTTCCCGGCCCTGGAGCTCAACAACAGACGCCTCTCAGTGAAAAACTCCTTCTGCCGCAAGAACGGCATCTACACACGGTCAGTCACAAACACTGCGAACGTGCCATTAGTCATACAGTAACCAACCATGGTGTTCAGCTGACCTTTGCATTCATTTCTTGCATGCAGTAAGGTTCCACCTCTCAGACATATTGTTAACTCAGTTTCCTCTTGCTATTCAGTGTGTTACTTATGATACTGACAGGAATTAATAATGTAGTGTTGTGTGTTCCCCTCTTGCCTCACAATAGTCTGTCAGTCTTGAGAGAGCAAATGCGATCCTCGAGAGCCCAGCTGCTGATTTGAGCCTCCTTCCGCTCTCCTTGTTGATATTCAGTGTTTGTGTGGCGCAACAATTTATAGAAAGGGACAGCACAATACCAGCTAATTAGCATTCATGAGCTTCTGCATGTGCTCTTTGTCTGTCCATCACCACTTTAGACAAAGGGCGCTTATGGGTCAGAGCTGGCCATTTTCTTCTGGCCTTCAGCCCAGAGTTTCTTTCGAGTGCAGTGCAGTGAGAGCTATCTCAACATAAAGAACAACGCCGTCTGCATGAGGACACGTCCTACCCGTCAGCAGGACTTTGGCAGACGGCTGGCTCTTTGGTAATGGTTATGTAAATATAAGATAAGAGGAATTTCACAAACTCTGCAGCATGAGAAGCAAAGGTTATGTTCTGTGTAGAGACATGGGTCACACATTTGATGACTGCATAGATGGCCATGTGGTTTAGTTTGGGGGTAAGTTGAGAGTCTGCTTCTTGTTGCAGCAAAGGGGGAAAAAAAGCTGTTGGTTTTTGCACATTTCTCTGCACATTTTGGTGGAATGTGCTAGAAGGGAGTGCACTAAGGGCAGCTGAGCCTGTGCTGTTTTCTCCTTGACCAAGGAGGCCAAGAAGGGGATCAAAGGGTCTTGAGTTGCTCGATCCCTCTCTTTGAATCTGGTAACGTACTCTTTGCTAATGATCTGTGGACTAAGGAGGAAGAGTGGGAGGGCTCCCTATGGGATATTTGAAAGGGTGAGGGAAAGAAGGATGAATTAGACAGATAAGGCAAGGGGGAAAATACACTGCTCCTAAATAATTCAAAGCTCACTGGCAGCATTTTGGAGTGTGATCGGTAGCAGGATCCGTCGCTTCTCCTCTACATTCACGTAGCCCCCATCCTTTTAATGTGATGTGTGATTCAACCTTGTCTGAATTCTAGGGAGATGCTTTTTTTTCCTGCACAGTCCGCCCTCTCACGTCATCCCCTTTAACCCAGAGGAGATGTCCCTTTGTTGTGTCAACCCTTTCATGGCCGTTGTCATGTTGTGTCTTTTAAGCTTCCTGTTCTTGGCATTCCCAGTGATTTACCTCCCGCATATATCTCAGCGCATATTATTTTTTTCTTTTTGAGGGGTCGTCAAGGTTGTCTGATTCATGCCTTAATATTAAACTTGACATCACAGCATTTTATGCTTGTCTGTTCAGCCCCCAGATACAGGGTTTTCCCTTTTTAGATCATTTAAACATTTACTTTCATACAATTTCTACTTTAAGTAATGCTTTAGTCTTTTTCTGAAACCAACAGAGCGAACGCTGTTAGCCTATCGAGTGCACGAGCTCAGTGATGTGATGGTATGGGTCCAGTTTTGGCCCTCTGATCATCCAATTCAGTCTCAGCAGACCTTGAACACAGCAGCAGTCATTACTGCAGAAGAAGAGAAATAATTGTCTGCACAGATGGGTTTTTTTGCTTCACTTTATGGACTTGACTAGAGCCAAAGAGAAACTAGGGGTCTTTTTACTTGACCTGGGCTCATAAAAAGAACTTTATAATACTTTGCTGAGCTCAGCGCCACGCTTAGTTACACAACTCTTCTGCAGGAGGTCTAAATCTGACTGATTCAAACCGTACAGTCATTCAGCTCTAATCACCACAAAGAATCCTTTCATGCAGATACTCATATGTTTTTACACACGATCCTGTTTGTGCGTCTCATGACAGTTGAACTCAGGCAGAACTCGCCTCCTCCTGTTCTTAAGTGACACTTTGCAAAGATCAAAAGGAAACGGCAAAAGAAGAAGAAGAAGACCAATTATAATATTCATCCCTGCTTTGTGTGTTAGTGGCTTCCAGGAATGCACCGATAACCCATTCTGTTCCTGTCTGAACTAAGCTATCATTTTCATTTTCATAATCGATGAGTCTGTGCTAAATCTGTGCATGTTGATTCCACTGATCCCCCTCTGGGATGTAATGCTTCTTCATTTTCAGAAATATTTTACAGCCTTCCATTAGTCATGTGAATGCTGTCAGTCACAGGAATGATGAGGCGATGTGTGTCCTCAAAGCACAGAGAGCTCCAGAAAATCAGTTTTGGGAAAATAAGATATAATTTTTCTTCTGTAACTTGCTCTCTCTCTCTCTCAGTTTCTGTCTTTTGCTTTCTATCTCTCACAAACACTTTCTATGTCTCATTTTCTCCATCTGTCCAGGTCTCCACCAAGACCCAGTCCTGGAAGTCTGCACTACTCTGATGAGGATGTCAGCACTAAATACAATGACCTGATCCCAGCAGAGAGCAGCAGTCTGACTGAGAAACCCTCTGAGATATCTGACTCTCAGGTAAGCAGTATCCCTGGCTTGCAGCCAATGTCCACTACAAATGCTGAATAGGAGATGAACCTAAAATTAAAAAGTAAAATTCAACTGTTGAATTTCTCAGAATGAGAAAGTCCTTAAGGGCAAAGTCATAACCTCAAAAATACTTGTTATTCCAATTTCTTCTGCTTTATGTCACATTGGCTGTCTATCTTCTTGATAACCTCCGTTCTTTTTTTTTTGTGTTATAATCACTGGGTTTCCAGATGCAAAACAAGATAGCTGTCTAATTATTTCTGAGGATAAATTAATGACAGACAGCAAGACAATCTGCCTCAAGTGGATCACCGAAATTAAATATCCTCTGTTAGCATAGGCCAGTCATGGCTGACATCTCTGGATCTGCAGTTTTTAATATTGATGTCTCCCATGGGAAGGAAGCACGGGGCTGATTCTCATGTCTCATGTGTCTTGAAACGTCTTCACAACTAATTAATTTTCCTCAAACAGGAAATGTTGCGTTAATCCTCAGCTGCTGGGTATCATCATCATGTGATGATCTGAACGGCTAAATGTGTGTGTGTGTGTGCGCGCGTGTGGAATAGGGAGGTCCAGTGAAAAGACAGGGAGGTTAGAAGTGACGAGGGATGATGGATACAAAAGGCGGAGAAGCTGATTGTGGCAGATCGTGAGCATCTGTCTTCCAATACTTGCGCCTGGTCTCCCTGGCCAATTTATCTGGTACCTGCACAGTAAAAACATTGTTCAACCCGGTTTGAACAAACACAGCTCTGGTGGGAGACACAAAGTGGTGTTTTTTCTATTCCTCTGCATAGCCTCCCACTGTTTACCTGCCACTTGTGCAAATAAATGCTGCTTCAACATCTGTTAAGCTGTAGTGTCTCAATAGAGCGGTAGATGGGCAGGCACTTGTCAGGCACACACAAATGTGCCAAGTGTGTTATGTTTTCTGTGAGAATAATTGCTTTTTTTTTTTTTTTTTTTTTTTTTTTTGTTACCGTCTGCTGGAAAGGCGACAGGATTCACCCACACAAACATTTTACAAACAACTTACAAGACTAATGGCTTCATATCACAACAAAAAGCAAATTAATCTTGTAAACATTGTTTCTGTCCAATTCTAGGACACACTTGTGTACACTTATCACATCTGTGCTCCACAGAGCTATGGGTGAGGTCCTATGTGTGAAAAATTATCTGCCCTATAGAGTTGCACTTGGTTTAATAGATTTCTGGTCGTCTTTCAGTAGATCTATCCTGCTGTGTTATGACTCAGTATTGTGCAGTTTGTCACTCAGGATGTTGTAGTAGAGTTAGCTGTCATTAATCTCTATAGTAAACATCCTAAACATATGTCTGTTTAGTGACTTTACTGTCTTGTACCTTGTTTTACGATCACAGTGTCTAACTCTTTCTCCTGATTGACTCACAGGGCAGCGACAGCGAATATGAGATGGATCAGAGCCGGCAGAAGACCCACTCCTTTGTCAACCACTACATCAGCGACCCCACCTATTACAACTCCTGGCGGCGGCAGCAGAAGGGCGTTTCACGCCCGCCGGCGTACGGCTACTCCCAGCCCGAGCCCCTGGTGGAGCAGGAGTCAAGGCAGCACCCGCCACCTGTGCCCCCTCTGCCCCCTCTCCTCCCCCAGAGTGCCCCGTCCCCACAGCCCCAGTGCCAGGGCCAGGGCACGCTGTTCAGGTCTAAGGGAAGCCGGACTCCCACCCCTTCCCTGCTGTCCTCCGAACCCCCCAGCCAGCACGGCACCCTCTACCGCCCCCCCAGCAGCCTGGGCTGTGCCGCACAGGCACCTACCACTGGCTTCTCCTCTTTTGTTTGACACACAGCTCTCCTTCCAATGACAACAGGACCCTGAGGATGAGTCTTTGATTTTGTTGTTGTTGGTTTATTTGTATTTTGCTTTTTTTCCTTTTTTTTTTTTGATGTTTTTTTTTTCTACTGTCTTAATTGACAGAGTTGTTGCTAATTATTAAGCATTGCAGGCATCTTGACTAGCGTTTTCTCCTCTGTGAAGAGTGTGTGTGTATGACTGTGTGTAGCGAGTATGGTTGGTTAATCCATGTGATATGTATTTTATGAAAAGACAATCATTTGGAGATTTTTATGCGTTGCTTAAATTTATTTGAAGGTACAAACATGTAAACAAGGGAAAAACGGAACCTGAGGTTCTGAAAAAAGAAAACCTTGTTTTAAAAACACTGTATTATTTGTTTAATATGAGAGCTTTATGGAAAAACAACCACCTTAGAACCATATAGAGTATGGACCACTTGGAATAATGTGATGTTTGGACAAAGGACAAAACTGATAGTGAGAAATGGACTCTGACTTGGAGAGTGGCATCAGTGGTCACTGTGGCCTTCGGCTGCCTTTGAGTTTCTCACTCTGCCTAATCATTGTTGGAACTGCATTATGTGTTTACTATATGTACTTGTCTCATATTGTTTACCAGATATTTATATCAATCGACTTCAAGCTAAACATTTTCAGAACATCGCTAGTGACAATGTTATGAATCACATTAAAGCATTGTGGCACCTTTATAGTAGTCTGGGGAATGTGTTGATTGTGTGCTGGTACTCATGTCAGTAGATATACAAGCTACTTTCTTAATGTGCATCTGTTTGCTTTTATGTTATTCACAAAATGTGACTGACAACCAAAAGCACAAATCTTGGTTCAAATGATATTATTCTATCACAGCCACATCACAACATTATGCTATTAATAGCTGTCAAAGAAGTACAAGAATAACTGTCTTTGAGACATAAAGAGCATTTGTAAAAGGTGTGACGAGTTAGCAAAGTAAGTTTACTACAGGTTTTTATCTAAAAGATCTCAGTTGTCATGTTATTTTTTCACATCAGTGACCAAATTGAAAGCTCTAATTTTCCAAAATGTTTTTATGTGTTTTCTTACACTACAAATAAAGCATGAAATTGGTCACTTACAGACAGTAAAAATCCCAAATAAAAAAGCTGATATTTATTGTACAATCTCTGTTTGTTAAAGAAAGAAGAGGTCAGCTTAACTGTGCATCTATATATATATTTAAAAAGATTTATTTAATGGTGGACAACAACAGGTATTGTGCATGACACCTATCACCAAGGATGTGAGATTATGTGTGTTCGACATGTTGCAGTGAACCAATGCGTTGATATGATGACAATGTGTTTTTTGCTCACGGTACATACGGATACATTATGTTATGAAGAGATGTTTTCTAAGACTTTCTTTACCTTAAAGGTTGAATTGGATATTGCTGTGCTGGAGATGGACACGTAGTGTATACATTTAGAAAGTCGGATTCAAAATATCATCTGTCAAATTTCCAATGTGAACATCACTGTATACATCATGAAAAGGAAACATTCTGGACCTATTCATGGTAGCTCTTTAAAATAAATTATTCTATTTTGTAATGGCTTTTTATTCGTGCCTCATCTGAATATTTTAGAATATCACGCAGAATAATATATACCAGAAAAAAAAGGCAAGTGAGAGAGAGAGAGAGTGTGGTAAAGCTTTGAGACAGAGGGATCTAAAGAAAATAGAAACCATATCAGAGCCTGCAGACGACTCTTTTACACAGACAGTCAGACCTATTTGCATGGTCTGTAAGACAAAGTGATTATAGGTGACACTTGATCCTACAGTGCAAAAATGACCTGATTCTCTCAGCCACAACAGAGACATAATTGGGATGCATAAGAGCATGAGTTACAGCGAAGAATTTGAAGAAGAACCTGATCCGGTGCAAGCATGCTGAAAAGCTGGGGGAGGGTGGGAGAGTGTGCCTGGGTAATCTCCTTATTTCAGGCCGGAAAACATTGATCTTAAGCAAGGCAAGCGGGGAGGGGGGGATCAGAGGGATCAGACCAGGCATTTTTAAGGAAAAAGAGAAAGTCATGTCAAGGGTACAGATAGTTGGTGTTGAAACATCTTCATTTGCCCTCATCAAAGGCTTCAACAGACCAAAATGTCAGTATAAATCACACTGACAGACTGCAAAGTGGATGGATCATCACATATGGATAATTAAACCAATCATTAGGTCTTCTTAAAGGTATTCCCCGTTATAAAGTCCTGAATTGCAGAGGAGAGTCGTGTCCTCATCATGTATATTTTATAGCCCAACTTGTTTCTTCAACAAAACTAAAGCTCAGTTTTAAAGTTTAAATAATTCTGTTTTGTTGCTCAAAATGATGTTAAATCCTTACACTCAGCGGCACCTTGATTATTGTTCACCTTCTGCCAAATCACTACAAGGAAGCACACAGATTAGTTTTCTAGTCACACACTCACAGACATACAGACAGCGCTTCACATCAACGAGTCTGTTACATATTTTGTATTTCAGTTCAGTATCTCTTCACGGGACCTCATGGGACCAACTTATACAGAATGCGTCCTACTTCTGACTATGCTTGTTCAAGTGCATCAGAGCACATTTGCAACACAGTTAACTCATCTTGACTGGTGACTCCAAAATTAGGACACGATCATGATGCAGAGGGAAGATGGACGTTGCAGCATTTAAAAAGTTATAATGAGCAAAAGATTTTGTCAGAATGTGGAAGTCCTGTGGGTTATGTTAGTTCACTCACAGATGTAGAAGTGCCACACAGCCATTACTATGCAGACAGTTTCCGCTTCTTTATAACAGTCAATGAAATGAAGGTTATGGTCAAAGCCCTTGAACGGGGTTGGATAATTGGTTTCTCTACTGTCCTCTGCAAGGCAGAGATATTTGCATGTGCTTGTCGAACTAATCCAGACTGTCTAGACTTTTGCCATGGTATTTGTCCTTGTATATAGTAAATGGCCACTGCCACCCAAATTGTCATCACATAGCAGTCTTTGCTCTCTTGTAGGGTTTATGGACTTAACTGTGCAGCCTGACCTTATTTTGCACCCTCTGCTGTGAAATAACAAAAAAACTCTTGGTTCTCTGATCCATTCCAGGATCCTTCCATGCTGAGAAAAGAAATCGTTACGTCACACAGTTCCTCATGTGATCTGCTGGTAACACAACAGCCTGTGACCCTCTGAGCATTACTGTCCAGTAGATGGTAAAATCAGAAAAAAAACAGACAGCTACAGATTTTCCCGAATGTCCAAAATGCCACAAGTGAGAACTGACTTTTTAAAACATTCAAAAACATCAAATGCCTTAAGTTAGTGAGGGGTAAGGCAAAAGGTGAGACACCACTGCACAAAGTGATGTTCTGTTTTGTACTGATGTACCGCTGAACAGAGCTGTCAAAGCTGCCAAAGTATTACGCAAAGCTACAGCAACAGAAGACTGCTGTGGCTTGAGGAGCAGCACCTGGAACTGAAGAAATAATAAGCCAACTTGGATTTTACATGACTTTACTGAATCATCCACAATTTATTAAAGAAAGTTTTTGCTATATGCCCCCTTGACACATCCTCTTGATACATTGCTGAGAAGTTCACCTTCCCACCATCGAGTATTTACAGCTTTTGTGCCATAAATAACTCCATGAACACCGAATGCATGTAATGTCTGTGTTCACTCAGCACAACAGGATCAGGCCCATGAGAAAAAAAAAAAACAGTTTGCTCACCATCTGTGTGCAAGTTTTACAGTAATCGGGTTATTGCAGTGTTTGGAAGTGCATTCTCTCTGATTTCCCGTCCAGATTTCAATAACCAGGTTTGAAGAGGGGGGGGGCATCCAGTCATTTCTTATATTAAGTGTATGTCAGAAGAGAGTGGTAAAAGTGATACTTTTGGGGTATGTCAAAAAACAACTTAAAAAATGTTAACACAGCTTGATCCTGGACAAAAGGCCACTGCAGTCAAATTCTCATCATAAAGAGTCCAGTTCTCCCATCAGCTGGAGGGACAGACCATACTGGGAACACAGCCAAAGGCAGGAAATAACTTTTCAATGTGTGTGATGGACAGTCTACACGCAGCTCATTACATTACGGCAAAAACAGAGATTTTCAAGAACAGCACTGATAAAGCTACAAAACGGCTGTGAAAGACTAAAGTGAGCGGTCATCGTGTCCAGGTGGAGGAAAGTGACTTTTGCCCTTTGATAATTATCAACCATTCACACATTCCTTTCTTTTGAGCTCAGCATGCACAGCCCTGGGGTGGACCACGGCTGCTTCCCCTCTCATTTCCATTGCAAAAGGCACTGACAGAGGGCAGCTGATCAACCTGGAATACACAAGGTAAAGAAAAACGAACCACTTAAAGAAGTCTTTAATGAATTTACAGAATGTAAGCAATCCACGAAAGCTCACATCAAAGTGTGAATAATTTGACTGAAATGTGTAGATTGCAACTTTAAAAGACAGGTAAGACATTTTTAAACTGCTCCTGTAATGACATCCTAATATATCCTAAATTTTGCAAGACTATGGCGCTTAAAGGCGTAGAAAATGGAGGATTTGCACCTAAGACTGTGTTTTAGTCTTGTTAGCTTGTGTATTATATTCTTCGTGTAAAGTTAGGTGTCTCTCACTGGTACGCTTCTCAAAAAACTCACAAATATAATAGTAATGCAAGAACTGTATTATTATCTCCCATTTTAATATGTTTGGTGTACTCACAGAGGATGACTGTGCATATTTTCCTTCTCAGATGACACATCACAAAGACACAATACTTTGGTAGAAGGATAACACTGCTTACTATATACATATACATGCTGAATGTTGCCATAAGTGGTGGCAAAGCTTTTTTGCTTTTTATTATGATTTATTGCTCCAGTTTCTTTCTTTCTCATGTTGTTTCGTTAGAGTTCATGACACAGATCTTTTTGAGGGCGGAAGAGATGAGATGGATTGAGCCTGGCCCCATGCTGGCAGCCTGTGTCTTTAAGGAGCCATGTAAAGAGGGCGTGTTCAAACACACTACCGAGGCAGGAGGCTTTGTAGTGAGTTATTGCGCTTCAGAGCAGCAGCACCGCTTCTGAGGATGCGGTGACAGCAGCAGAGACATATATATGAAAAAAAGAGAGGCTTGTGTGTCTAATAGAGCTTTTGGGATTTCCGGGATCCAGTCTGAGCGTTTCTGCGTCTCCTTTCGTTTGATGAACGCACCCCTCATTGTCAACCTGCTGGGGGCCTAAAAGTGAAGCAGCACCCGGCTTTATGAATGGGATGCTCGGTAAGTGCGTGCTCTTCAGTGTTTGTGCTTGCACTTAAACTTCACGATATAAAATGTATTTGTTTGCATTTGTTTATAAAGCTCATGTGTGCCTTTGACGGAGCGGCTTTATTGAGCGTGTCTGGAGAGCGCACTGTGCGCAAGGCAGCTGACTCCGTCATGGTCAGCTACTTATTGTTCTCCTGCCATTGACCCACCCAGAATCAGAGCTTTATTGTTGTGTGATGGAACCACTCCACGGGGAGAAATACAACAGTGGATTTAGTGCTGTCAAATCAACACTTAAAAAGAAGTATTTTCTTTTTTTTTTTTACTCCTTGGAGAATTTCTTTGTGGAGCTATCGCGAGATTGTAGCATATTTGTCTGAAGCATCTCTAATAATTTGTATAAAATCTTACCTCATTTGTTACTAATTTTAGGCTAAAACTGATGCATTGGTTTCTTGTTTTGATGGGATGTGATGAGCACCTTTCACCAAACACACACTCATAGGCCTCACTGGAGAGCAGTTGAGCTGCATTTAAAATTAGGCCAAACATGGCTTGGATCACATTTTGATTTATAATATATGTGTATAAATGTACGTTTTTTTTTCAGCACTGATATATTTTGAAACATTTGCGTTGTTGACAGAGGAACTTGCACATGTTGACTTGGAGGCTTTTTACACAATCAGATGACTAATAACATCCCTCATTACACACTTTCTGCCCCATCATGCAGTGCACGCCTGTGCTATTTGTTCACTTCATTAGCCGTGTATGCCAGAGCCTGTGGACTTTGCAGTCCTGTTCAGGTCGCTTAGCGGAGGCGTCACAATGGCATCAGATGGAGCTCATTGACTGGGATAATAAGGTGATGTGCCTCTCAGGTCTGTATAGGCCAACACTCCATCACCACCATGCTGATAAGAACTCCTCACCAATTGTTTGAGGAGATAATGTTATCAGAGTTCTCTGCTTGTGAGGCAAATTGGGTTTCTTTCTTTTGTTTTCACAGGATTAAATATGACATTTGACCTGTCTTATCCAAAACACACACGCAGGCCTTTTTGTGAAATGTCAGGTTGTCTTGCGGTGATGGATTTAGGTTGACGACACAGCAAACAAGCAAGCCTCATCAAGATTTATGTTTCTTAAGCTTAGCCTGTCTACTCTTTCCCCCCTAGAAGTGCCTCTGAAAACATTTTAACCAGCCTGCACAGGTTCTGCTTCCTCCGCTTTCTTCTGTATCTTAAATTACAAAGCATCTAATTGCCTGCAGGAGACATGTGTTTAGTGCCTGAAGGTGAAAGTTATGCTTCCTCTGTGTGGTGTTGGACACTGTGCCAAGCACTCTGTTACTGGGCACAGCGTAGTGTAGCCAGCGTTTGCTGGCTCATGGCCCAGGAAACACAACCTGCTCAGAATTTAGTTTACAAAAGTGAGCGAGTTTGTGGGCCTCACTTTCATTTTGGAGATAATCAGCATCTGAAAACCCCATCTGTGGTGGTGCTGAAGTGCAGTAGTGTTATTTGTGGCCGGTTTAGTGTAAAGTCCTGCATCCATGTTTGAGCATGTCTGCAGTTTGTGTGCTCGTTTGAGGCAATGTGTGTGTCCCGTCCAGCCCCTTCACATTCCAGGAAATACCAATATAAACTCTTTTTTTTTCCCTGGAATGCCTCTGAGGATGGTGATAGTGAACTTCTGGATTATTATAGAGGACATTACATGTCTTTAGTGCAAGTAACATGTTGGTTTGGGGGCATTACTGCCTAGAAAACTTTCATTCTCTCAGGACACAATTCATGGATATAGTTTGCTAGTTTGTGACAGAAAACAGCAGTTCATTGGTACGCTGCCACCCACCTTTTCTTTATGACCTTGTTGTCCTAACATGAAATTCTAAGGGCGTCTCATATGTCAGTGCGTGAATGGTCTGTTTGTTCCTGTGTCTTTTGTTTGGTGGCATTGTTTTCTGGTCTAATCCAGCATGGTGCATTGTGACCCAGTAGGCTGGGTTTGGTGCTATGAGCCGGGGGAAATGTTTATTCTTTTCCGACGTCCTGTTTCCTCGTCACTATGTGTAAATATTGGATGAGATGGGATCTATCAGCATAGCAGCAGACAGTGACGAGGGTTTATCATTTTCTAATTGCACAACTGTCATGATGGCTGAACAGTGACAATAAAGATTTCTTCTTCTAAATCTTTGAACCCTGCTTGGTTGTTTTATTTGATTTATATTACTAACTGATTGAATATTAAACTCTGAAAGAGAACAAGTGCACAGTGCACTTATTATCTGGTTATGAGTGAGCCTACTGCTATAAACAAGTCAAGTGGTTTCTTGGATTTTCTGAAAAATAAGGAGTTTGACTAAAGACCCCTCTACCACTTGATAGCTGCTTCCTTGGCTTCCCTCCAACCTGTGTATTTTGTTGCTTTTCTGCACTTCTGACCCTATAATTACGGCACTCTCGCACTTTGAAGCAAGACTCTCTGAATCCCATAATTTCCCTACATTCTTTCCACTGAGGAGCAGCACAGGTTTTCACTCGAGTGTTTTTTAAAAATGTAACCTCGCTCTCCTTCTGCACCTCTTAAGAGATAGATACCTGGTCGGTCTGTCCTGGGTGACAACATGGACACTTGGGCCCCAGGCCGGTGCTGTCATCAGCGGTGACTCAGAAGATCCGGTTGTGTTCGGCTTCTACAATAATTAAATGTCACTGAACCTGAGGCACCCCATGTACTGATATATGTTTCATTTAGCCCTGTTGTTGAACACACTATCCCAACACTGGCCCACAGCCCTGTAAGTTATTAAAACTGTGTGTTGATGGAGATATGAGCTGTGTTTGTTTGGTTAGCCCAACAGTCATACAGTATGATGGAGGATGGTCTTGTTTACATTATGAGTGTCCAGGAAGGGCAGGCTGAGTAGATTTCCGGAGAGATGGGAGGGTTTACTGCCTTAATTTCTCCCTGCCCTTCCTGTGGACGTACTACATCTGTGTGAATCGGTGCATTTGAGACGGATTGGGCTGATTGCTGAAGTTATATGATGGTATTTTATGTGCATACACAGACATCTCTGAGGAGACAGAGGCAGTTATTGGTGACCCAGAGCTGGTCATTGACCCTGCAGATCCAGCTGGATGAGAATGGAAAAAAGCCGAGAAGGGTTTTTTAGCAATGTCTCATTATCAAAAAACACCACAAAATAATGTTAAGTGGTTATTTCTGGCATGTTCTCTTGTTTATCACCAATGTCAGCCTGCTTTTGCTCAGTCTCTCTGATTATGTTGAGACACTCTAAATGCCAGAGTGGTGCCAATTTCTGCTCTCACCCCCATCACCACCCTCCATTTGTATTTGGATGCTATGCCCGGTGCACAGATGACGTTGATGTTGAGTCATGCTGGCTGCAGTTTGTAAGTTGCATTCAGATCAGAGATGATGGCACAAACCAGCAGTAAACAGCGTTGTTTGTGTATATAAAAAAGGCATTGTAGATTCATGAAATTATGATTGTCAGTCTTGTTTAGCCTAGAGAATACTCCTCATTCTTGGATGTGTCAAAGTGTAGTGAAGCATTCTTCTCTGATACGCTGTTTGCGTCCGGTTTCATCAAAGCGGAGGACACTGAAACAGAGAGCGAGACGGAGTGTCGTGTCTGGAGGCTGTGTTGGCTGTAAATGTAAAAGAGACGAGTCATCTCCTCTCGAGCGTCAGAGGTCAGCGGGTGCACGTCAAGCTGACTCGCTGCAGGCTCTGGGCTGGTCATGGTCAACATCTGTCCATCACTTTCCCCCTCTTTCTCGCTAGCTTGTCTGATCTACTCGTGTAACTAATACAGACTTTTATAGTTGGCTTTTTGATGATAAGGATGACGCTTTAAAGGGATACTTTGTTGTTTTTGTATGAGGTATTTATGCATAGTCAGTGGACAGTGGTCAGCATGCTCCCAGTTTTGAGAAGCAGACAAGTCCTGACAGGGAGGTGGAGCAAATCACTGCTGTGGACAGGGTCAGCAGAAAAATGATCAATGATCAATACCCATTTAAGTTTATGCTATATTTTGCATATTCCCATATGCATATGTCTCAGCTGTAGAACTTGCGTATTCCTGTGCATTACTCCAAATGTGACAGAAAGGTAAAGCAGCTTCTCTGCCACACTTATTTTATGGGATTAACAGTCTGTTAAGTTGCATATTCATTTCCCAGTATGCTGCTCAATGTTATTTTTAAACACTGCGCTGATTTCTTGCGAATGTGTTCTTCCAGTTCAAGCTGCTTACCTCAAATATTCCACTCACTGATCCCAGGATACAGATTTAGGGCTCACTGATCTGAATGCCAATTCAAAAACCCACAGGCACTTTTATTAGCAGGAAAGCTCTAACTTATCTGTTGTGCTTTGATCCTTACTGAGCAAAATGTCCTGCTGGGTGAGGTGTGACATTAGCATAACAGACCACCTCACACTATCCTGCCAGGTATGAGTGGGTATGTAAAACCACTATATGTGAGGTTTTTTTTTTTTTTTGCTGTCTGTGTTTTAAGAATACACACAGACAGACTCTTTATCTGCTCCTCCCTACACTCAGAGGTGTGATTCTTGGATTTTTGAGGAATTGTATTACTTCTGAGGTGTTTTATCAGCTCTTTATGATTAAAGACTTTGAAAATAGTTGTTTATGTGTACGTGATTTCATGTCTTTCTAGGGCTGCAACTAGAGATAATTATCTGTCCATTATTTTCTCACTTATTCCACTGGTTTTGTCCACAGTTTCTCAGAGTCCAGTCTTCTTTTGTCTGATCAACAATCCAACACCCCAAAATATCCCATTTGAAATGATACAAAACAGAGAAAAGCAGCAAATCCCCACTTTGGGCACATTTGAACACCATGTTTGGTATTTCTGCTGGAAAAAAGCGATAAATCAATCAGCGACCATTTTTAAATTTCTGTCTGTCGACGAATCGATTCAGATCTATATTTATCAGTCATGAAATTCTTCATGAAAAATGTTGGTTACAAAAAAACAGAAGCAGACATGTACAGGCCATAGTTGGTGTGAACTGCGGCCGGTGAGCAAGTTCAGCTGAGGTCTGTTACCATGCTCGGCATCATTCCTGGCATTTCACAGTAACACATTTTGGAATTTTTCTTGCTCTTTGGACCATAGAAGATTTATGCTTTGATCAAAATTACCTCTTGGCTTTCTCACTGTATTTTCAACTGCATGTCAGAGAATGGCATGGAAAATGGGTATTGGGGCAGGAGGACACACAAGATACCCTGTAGAACAACAACTCAATCTGAATTCACAACTCCACAAGCAAATGGTACGTCACTCACAGCACCATGAATGGGCCAATAAAGCAGCATCTAAATCTGGCTTTTGTGTAAGTAGGAGGGCTTTATTTGTAAATTGTCATTAGAGCAGTGTGTTTTCTCGCTGCTGTATTTATCTGAAAGGGCAGCATCAGCTTGATGTCTGTTATTCGCTGTCTGTGTGATTGAGAGATAATGTGATTTCCACTGTTTGTCCTTGGGCTGCTCCTTCCTAAATGAGATATTCAGCCCAGCTAACTGAGTTGCATGGCAGATACCTATCTTCTAGAGGCCATTTGTCTGCTTAATTACTGGAACATGTGTGTGTGTGTGAGAGTGTGTTCAAGGCTATTACCGAACAACTGTATACCTCTTGCACTCAAACATATGGGAATGAAGCTTTTACTAGCAAATGAGACGTTTGCAAATGGTATGATTGTCAGTGATTTCCGTGCCGAGCAGTTTGAGATGTCAATAGGAAGCCAGTGTTTTTTAGTGCCTGTATTGCACACAGATTTGGGTGCATGTGGCCTCCCATCCCCAAATGTCATTTCACCCTCAGGTCATGCGGTTGTCCGTCCAGGTCAGTGCTTTCAAATGAGGCAGACAGATCCCCCACCACCACCACCACCACTGCAGCAGCCACCCTCTCCCAGACAGTAGAATACACACTGGGTGAATTAAGCACAAAGAAGATGCATCAATACTCAATTAGGGAAATGGACCATTATTCATGTTTGAGTGTGAGTCTGTCTGTGAGTGATCTCTTGTGTATTAGTGTGGACAAGCCTTGTGTGAAAGAATTGACAAGATGTGAAAAGTTACGTTCGTCTTGAACACAAATTATTCAGCAGCTCAATATGTTTTTAACAGGATGTCACATGAACACGTAAATTCAGTCTCAGGTGTTTTTTTTTCCCTCTCTGTTAGCTGAGTGTTAAACCTTGAGTGATTTCTGAGTCATAGCTCAGGCTTGTTTGCTCACTTCCTCTTATGTAGCATCTCTCTACACGGTTAAGAAATGACTGCAGCATTTCCTTTTGAGATAGAGAAATCTCCCAGGTGAATACACTCAAGTTACAATCTAATTTAGTGCTCCTTTTTTCACCCCTGTCAGTAAAAGAACCAAATTCTATTTCCCTCCTTCCTATGTTATTTCTGTGCTTTTCCCTCAGAAGAATTGGGTGTGTATTTTCTTCCCACAAAGTAGTAGCTATAACTATATGATATTTAAGTGGCTTTAGAACCCTCCTTAGACCAAGGCAAGGTATTTATATTGATAACTGAGTTATGAGATCTATAAACAGAGCTAACATTACATTCCCATGACATAAATACATTTGGGGAAATGGGTTTGAAATCTCATTTAACCAAATGGATGCGAAAAAAATGAGAGATGTGTAGTAGCATTGGCGACGGTTTGGAAACATTCCCAGTGTGCTCAAGTTTATCACAGTGTGTACGCATGCATGCATGCACTGCTGCTTTTTGCTCAGCAGTTGAGAAATACCACATCAGTACAAAGGCCGATCATCTTTAAAAATCTGTAGGTCAGATAGTGTAAGTGAGTAATGTGTTAGTTTTTTTTTTTGTTTTTTTTTAGACTTGTAAACCACTTCCAATTTCGCTGTCAAGATGAAATGATGCAGATGTGCGTCATTCACTCTCTGTCTGTTTCTGTCCCACATACTGTGTCTCCAGTGGGGCTCTACTGCAGCCAGACCCCGAGTGTTGTGAAAGCCTGTTTATAAAGTCAATCCCCCTGCTGTGACCCCGTAGTTCCCACGCTAACTACTGCCTTCTCAGGCCCTTTTCCACTTTTTTTTTTTCATTCACATGTACCAACACGTGCATGCACACACACAAAAGATGCACAAACCTATAAATATATCCGGGCTGTGAATCAGGTTTGGTGTAATTGCTGAAGGCCTATGCTGTTGCAGAGCTTCTGGATATGATTTAGATCCAGCTGATGAACAACCTACGTCCTGGCAATGGGTGCCATTGAGTTTTTTCAGATTGATCCTGGCCTGGGGGAGGGGGGTTGGACGGAGGAGTGGGAGGCGGGCTTTCACCGTTTCCCCTCGTTTCATCCGCTGGTTGTCTTTCCACGTCTGTTTATGCCACCCAGAAGTAACAACTCAAAAAAAAAAAAGTTTTTTTTTTGGCCTGGGTGTGACTTGTTTCCCCCTCATTATTTCCCAAAAAACAAATCCGAACATTCAGCTTCAATAATAAATATGGTTCTGCAAAAAAGTTACTTTGTTTGTTTTGGCACAAACCATTTGGAGTTCACGGAAAGTTTTCACATGGTGTCTAAGCCTCAATCAAAAATGGTGCGATTTTGCACATATTTCATGCCTTTGTTTCCTTGTCTACAGATCCAGAACAAATGTATATATTTTTTTAGTAATTTCCATTTTTACCAATAAAGAAATACACATCATGGATGGAGTGATGTGAGTAAAAACATAGCAGACGTCAGATTAAAGGGATGTATTGTCTGAGCTCCAGGTTGACACAGAAGGAGGCCATGTGTTGCATGCTTGTATGAAGCCTGAAGCCTCCTGCAGCCCCAGACAGGAAATGCTATTGCTTGCTTGTAGGGGGGGAGGTGTTTCCATAGAAACCAAAGCAGGTGAGGGCATTAGCAGGAAGAGTAGAGGCTCAGCTGGCAAAGACGGGAGGGTGGAGACAGAAGAACGAGGTCAATGCACTAAAAAGCCTGTCACGTTAAACAGCTGAAATCTCCCAACGGCACTTTCTACCACGTACAGCTCTGATGTACATATCTTTTGAAGGCTTGCCTGTAAGAAATCCAAACTCAAGGTTAAGTCGCTGACTGTTTTAATCATCTTCCTGTGTTAGCGTGTGTAAACAAAGAGAGAGGCACTATGTCTTGAGGTGCATACTCAAGGCTGCAAGGTAAGCATTTTCTTCTTCAGGCCGGCTTACATGTAACCATAGAGATTTTCCACCGACAAGTTAGAGGTGCATGTGTTTTTGATGTCTGCCTGTAGAAACTGCTTGCACTTCACTTTGCAGACCACCATGGCGGTGTTCTTTATGTGTGTATTTTACATGTTGGGATGTGTCACTAATGAGACAGTGCAGCACTTGAGGAAGCAGCATTTGACTATAGTTGGCAGACTGTGGTGAGGTTTCTTCTGTCTAGGCTGCATGTTTCAATAATGCAGAAACACGTTTTCTATCATCTGCCAGTCACAAAACTCTAGAGGCTTAAACACTGTTGTCTAAAAAGATGGCTGGGGAATGAGTATCTCTTTTCTCAGATCACGATTTCATATATATTTGTCAAAACACAGCTTCTGTGACTGAATAGCACACACAATTGAGATGGATGTTATTGTATAATTTCTTTTTTTTTTTTTTTCTGTGACTAGAGTAGTAGTTTTTGGTCGTATACTCTCTGCTGTGCACCCAAAACTGAGCTTCACACCAGAACATCCCTAGTGGCGCCCAACTATCCTACTACGATACATGCTGGTCTGTGGTTGGTGTTTTGCTCTGAATTATAATGCAGTTTTTAAAGCAGAATCCTGTGGCGTTCCCATATTTTTTTTTTCAGTGCATTTCAGAGGTCATCTCACAAAGATGTTGGTAGACTGCTGCTTATCATTATGGAGTAGCATAATTGATAGCTTCGGCTCTTAGTAATTAGTGGAACTTTTGAAATTCCTAGAAATGTTTTTATTTACTTGACGTGATTAAACGGTCAAACGTGAATATTCTACACACAATGTCATGAGGAAGTAATGGAATAGGAAATAGACGTCTGAAGCTTGCCCTCATTTGACATCGGTAAATGGGTTTGGCAATTAGGCTTCCACAGAGCATGTTTTCGTGAGTAAGTGGTTTCATATATGGTTTCATGTTCCTTTTTTTTTAAATTGTGCATTACATCTGGACAGATGTATTTACTTGGAATGTCTTTTTTTCTGTTTAAATTGAAGGAGAAATGTATTAGCAAAGTTAAATTTAAAATCAATTCTGTGTAATTTATTTTATTCTATTTTTGTTTTTCAGGTTCCCAGGCTGACTGCAATTGAGAAACATCAATATCCATTCCAAGGTCTCTAACAAGGATTATATTCACGATTTGGAAGCTTTTTTTTTTTAGCCTGACTGCATCTTTGACTACCTCTTTGTGCTAAACAAAACAACTAATCAGCCACCATGCCAATCCTAAAACAACTAGTGTCTGGCTCCCAGACCAAGCGCCGGTCTCGCATGGATCTGACCAGGGAGATGATCAGTGCTCCGCTGGGCGACTTTCGCCACACCATGCATGTAGGCCGCAGTGGCGATGCATTTGGAGACACTTCTTTCCTCAGCACCCGCTCTGGCGAGCCTCCCCCCGAGACCACATCCTACCCCAGCTCACCCCGGCCTGGCCTCCTGTCTCGCACCTTCAGAAGCAGCAAACGCTCCCAGTCTGTGACCAGAGTGGACCAGCAGACCAGCCTCATGGTCCCTGCCGGATCACCCACCTATGTGAAGAATGCCATGTCTCTGCCCTTCCTCAACGATGAAGACAGAGGGGACAGCATTGTGGCAAAGAGTCTGTCCTCAAGTCCATTAAAGCAGCTAGGGGAGGTGGACGGGAGAGGTGCAGCTGCAGCTACTCACTTCCTGGAGCTGGAAGAGCAAAGCTTTGGTGAGCTGACTGAGCTTCCGGTGAACACCCACTACTACGGAGGTGGCATGAAGCATGCCGAGTCAGTGATGTCTTTTCATGTCGACCTGGGGCCCTCAATGCTGGGTGACATCCTCGGGGTGATGGAGAAGGAGGATGACGATCTTGGCTACGAGGAAGGCAAGAGCAGCGAGGGGCGTGCCTCACCACCTCTCAGCACCCACGGTGAGGAAGAAGATAGTGTTGTGGAGAGAGAAAAAGATGAGGATGCAGAGGAACAGATAGAGGCAGAGGAAGAAAAGGTAGATCTGCAACAGCAGGCCTCTATACATCCAGGCAGCTCTATTGATTTGGGGCCTGAAAATGGAGGGCCCTACACCCCAGAGTACACTCCAGAGACTCGGCCCAAACACTTGCAGCATCTAGACAGCTGCTCCATGTCCAGCTCTGGCTCTGCTGCCTTGGATGAGAAACCAAGCAGCCAGACGTATGCAGGAGATACAGACAGCGCCACCTTCAGTGCCCCGCCAGAGGAGGAGAGCAACTTCTCTTCTTTTTTGGAGGATGAAGACGATGAAATCCACGTATGAGATTCCAAAGGCTTCTTAAAAAGAAAGCTAGGACAGAGATCTGGAAGGGTTTTATGTGAAAATGCAAGTCCTTTGACGGTGTGGATTTGCACTTGAACATAAATAAGTCACTGATGTCGGGTTCTGTGGGAATGGAACTGTTTGAAGAAGACGGAGGAATCCTGCTTTGTAGGTCTGCAAGGAGAGAGTGACTGCTCCTTTTAGGACGAACCCAAACTCCATCTGTCAGAGAGCCTTTCCCTTCCCTTTCTGTTTGTCTGTCAATCCCATCTCTCCCTTCTGAACACTGAGGGAACTGACACGGAAGAGCAGCCACTTTTTTTTTTAAATGGAACATTCCAGAAGTAAGCAGGAAGGACTGGTTAGAAAGAAACTTTTGTAGAAAAAACACTTTCCATAACTAAAGTTCTGTTCACGCTTTCTCTCCCTCCTCTCACTTGACGTGTCACATGTGCTTTTTTCATTTGATTCGCCTCTCTTGTTGTTGTGCTTTCTCACTCTGGCTGTGGGACATCAAGAGGCCTGAGCTGAAGAAGAGGCCTCTGTCACCACAGGATCACTGGTAGGTATCTTGTCATAATAAAGGAGCCTGTGTTTGGCACCAGAGTGTGAAGCCCTGCCTTGAGCCTCTGTTTATCTGAAACCATTATAGTAAAGTGCCATAGATCTGTCAGAGTTTTCTCCCTTATGTAACTCAGGGTCCTTGTGACGCTGCTCAAAGGCTGCCATTTCCTGCTGTGAGGCTGAACCACAAAGCCTCAAACCTAAATTCTTTTCTGTTTTTAATTTCACTTGGGTTTCGAATCGGTGTAAATTTGAGTAAAGCAGGATTGTAAAGCTAATGGAGATGCATTGGCTTGTGTTAACTATAGAGAAGGGGGTGTTACTACAGGAAACCAGAGGTGTGAACAATGGTGTGTGTGGCACACTAGAGAGGGACTGTACACTGTTTGGTGTCCCTTTTCCAACAATGAGATTATTTTTCTCTCACCATGAAGTCATAAAAATGATGATTTTTATAGATTTACTTCAACTGACATGAATTTGCTATCTTCCTTTTGACACATTTCAAGTTGAAACTGAAAAGAGTTTGATAACCACATCCTTCCTTGTTTTCATACATCCGAGCAGCTGCAGTGGTGCAACTGAACCATGTAAAAGATCCTCATTAGTTAATGGGCTGCCTTAATGTATAAAACAGTTTCCACTACTTACTCGTAAGGAGGGCTTTAGGGTGTTGTTGGAAAATCAGCGCACCAACAGGCACAACTAGACACTACTAGTATTTGGTGTTTAATACCTGTTGTTGTTTTTTTTTATCTTTGAAGAAAAAAGTCTTTGCTATGTTTCTGTTATGTCTGTTTGAAGAGTGGGTGAAAAGGAAAGACACAGCCAGCAATAGATGCAAGAGCATTAAGAAAAGAATGCTATTTTTATGCAAGCTGCATAGTCATTGCAGCTTCACTGTATCTCTTGCATCATTAAAAGCCATGGCTAGAAGTATTGAGGCTCAGTTGCGCTGATTGATTTCACTGCCTTAACTGAAACTGACAGATGTGCCAAATCATAATTTTCCAGCCAAAAATAATTTCAGTTACAAAGCTCACTTTTGGGAGAGCCTGTCAAGTCCATCTCTCACTTCCGTCTCTGTGTGGGTAATCACTGTTGAATTTAAGTTCAAACTGAATTTCAGCTCCTAGGTCTAAAATAAATAAATAAATAAATGCTAAGGTGTGATATGCAGGTGGAAAAAAACCTGAAAAGAATGAATTTGTATAACTGGATATTTATATTTCCAATCACTCAAACACTACATAATATATTCAGGTACATAGGGTAAAAAATGTGCGCGACTGGGAAGTTTTCTGTGTTGCCTTTTCTGTATAATGTTGTATATTATGCCTTACTGTTCTCTTCTTTACTGTATATTTACGGCCTTTTTTCTGTATTATCCAAAATAACCTATATTTTTCAATAAAAGAAATCCTGAACTTCTTTACGGCTGCATATTATATTGCCAGTTTGTGACATTGTGATGCAGGAGAGGTGTTACTCAATCAGCAGCATTAACAAAGGAATTCCTTGAGTGCCTACTCTGTTTCCTGTCACTATTATTTTGCTCTCCCAGTAGGGGAAGGAAGGAAGGAAGGAAGCAATCGGGGGCCTAGTTGGACATGTTTCTTAAGTATTCACTATATAAGCTGAGAATGATGTGATGACTCATGAGTTGGTGCGTTTGTGTGTGTGTGTGTGTGTTAGAGAGAGGGGAAGAGTGTGTACCCCCATGGAGCAGCTTTATTCTCATCAGTACAGATGTGGGAGTGGTGAAAGATGGATGGAGGAAGGGAAAGTTTATCATTATGGAGAGCCTGTATTCATAAACACTGATGACAGGTTCTTGCCCTGCTGATCGGAGGATGGATGAGTCTGGCAGTCAAGTTAAAAAAAAAAACAGGATGCTGCTCATCATCACAGGCTCAGAACTGTTCTGTCACTTTGGATTTTACGCACTGTGCTTTGGCTTTTCACACGCTAGTGAACCCCTCACAATTCGGTCTAAGTTCAGTGCACTCCATGTGTTTAACACGGAGTTCAGACAGTTCAAGGTCTCACCCTGCATACCCTTCCACATTAAAGCGGCATGCTTAAAAACACTGCTCCACTCTTCCTTTTGGTATCCCTTCTGTCGATTCAATCTTTCATCTCCACTTCAGGGGATGTTTAATCTCCTTCCACTTTCACTTTTTCACAGTCACATTATACAAGCATCCAATCCGCCAGAGGGCTGCAAAAAGTCATTATTCTTACACTTGTGGTAAAAACAGGCCATTTATATTGATTGCTGTGGTCAATACAAACCAGTGGGGTTATTGATCCTACTTTCCTGTCTGTATGAAGTCGTTATTCTTTTTAGAGATTGTGGGGTTTTGTTTCTTTGAGGGGGAAGAACTAAATCTTCACTAGTCATCCAGTTTGCATTTGTTTCAAAAAGTCTTTTAACTGAATTATATCTTGTGTTGCATATCTAGCACCAAGGTGCAAACAGCTTTGTCTAAATGTTATTATCTACTGCCATCTAGTGGTGGTGTGAGGCTCACATCTGGTGATGGGCGTGTCAGTGACTTTACAGCTTTGTTTTCATTGTACACCTCCAAACATTATATTGATCGATTAGTTTCGATTTATTTTGAAATAAGTCTCTCATCTCAAAGACTGTCAAAAGAGCTCATTTGGATGATTTGTAGTAAAAGGCAGGATGCGAACACAACTGTTCGAGTTGTCCTGCACATTTGAACTTGATACCGGAGACGGCGGATTTGTTCAGGAGGCTCAGGCCACTTCCCTCCCCCCAAAGAAGCCTATTGTAATTTGAGTGTGCCTTGCAGCTGTTCCCCCTCCTTTCCAAACACCCTGGATGTAGTTTCTCATCTGCTTCGGAGGCTGTCAAATGTCATTTCCCTTTGGTTTTCAACTCTCTTTTGAAAATCTTATTTTCTTACTCGAGCCACCAATGGGAGGCGCTCATTGCCTTTAGGTTTATTATGTCAGGAGCCCCAGCCTGGACCCACAACCTTTTCCGCCAAATTCCATCAGCAGACTTGCAGCTCTTCCAGGAGGCCGACGGCATGCTGAAATCTGGAAAGTATTAAACAACCTGCTGGTGGACGGGGACTGGGGAAGGGGTGAGGTTGGGGGTGGGGGTGGTGGATGAAGGAGGGACGTGAAAAGTGGGGGATGGGGGAGAAAAGAAACAGAATACAAAATTGTTCATATACCGCCCTTTGCCTGGCTCTGCTCCCTTTCCCCTCCCACACATACACACACATTAGCGTGTGAACCCCCTCCTCCCCCACCCCAAAAAAAAGACCACTCCCCAAACAGCTCCAGCATTTTTCTCTTATGTTTGCAGCAGTATTTTGTAAGCCCTTTTTTTTTTTTTTTTTTTTTTTTTTTTTAAAAAGGTCGTAAACAAACAGCGTTTCTGCTGTGTAGTTCTGCACTGTGGGGGGAGATGTTGGGGGAGAGTGTGTGTGTGTGTGTGTGTGTGTGAGAGAGAGAGAGAGAGAGAGTGGGTGTGGTGTGTGTATGAGTGAATGTGTGTGGAGTTGTTTGCTGGCACAGAACTGGAAGGCGAGTGTGATGGTCGAAAAAAAAAAAAAGACCCAACTGTGTGTGTGTTTGTGCCTGGAAGCGAGAATGAAAAAACTGGATGCCATCCAGACATCCTTTCCCATGCCTTAATACAACACATATCTGACCAGATGTATGCACGGCATTCTGGGAGGGCATACTGTACCCGAGTGAGAAGGCCCGCCCATGAGAAGATGTATAGAATCTGAATTATCCTGACTTTAAGGCAAGCATGCAAGACATTAATCTTCTAAGGAGTCAGATCTGTCATGTCTTTTTCCTTCATTCTGCTGAGATGAAAAGTTCGGCCGTATTTCAAAAGTTATTGTCGTTGACGATCATCATGTATATTTGTTAGTCAGTCAATAAAAACATCTCTCCTTGGCGATCTCTGTGTTGATTCTGTCTGAACACTTATTTCTAGAATAAATTATCTTTGTCTTTTCTACATCTGCCTTTAGTTCACTCAGCCAAATATCCACAGCGTGAGACATTTTAACTAACAAACTTTATCATTAGGATTTTTTTTGTGTGTCCTCAAAAAATAGGCTTGAGGTATTCCACCAGGAGTGCAAGACGCAGCACTACGGATATGGTGTTAACAGGAGCAGCGAACATAAACATTCCAGTACCCAGTGTTGACCTCTTGACCTCTAAACCCTGGAACTCCAGGAGACCACACACACGTGGTGGGAGGAGGAGCAGAGAGGATGCAAGACTTATCCGATGTCCTTGCCTTAAAGAGCTTCATATGCCTGTGCCGAAGACTGTGAAAAATTAGCCCATCCCCTAAACATCAGTGCAGTCTTCCCGCTCAGGGATAGTTGCAGGTATGTCAGAATTTGGGTATGGCTTTCTCAGATGGAAAAGTTATTCCAAATGAAACACAGCTTCTGTCTCTCTCATTCTCCCCAAGCTGTTGTGCAACCGGCAGTTTTCTTTATGAATCTGGAGATTGTGACATAACCTCTTTGGACTGGACTCAAAATCTTCACCGTTAAAATGTGTTTTTCCATCTTGCAGAACCGCAATTGCTAAATCCGCCTTTAAAGTCCGCAGACTAAAACAATGCATTCAACAAAGTTTTATTGTTCTTTTTTGCAATGAATGAACAAACAAACTGCTGGAACAATATATGTATGCATTGATGTGTTTTTCAGTCATAAAATCACCCCCCCCCCACGTTTCTTCAGATGCGCTGTCTCATTTTTCTGCATCCAGAACACAGAGGACTCATTTTTGCCATAAGCAGAGAAACAATGATTCATCCCTTCATTTTCCATTCTTTCCTTCTGTCTGTGCAGTGCTCTGCTAACCCTGTCTCTCTGCCGAAGAGATGAGGTTCCTGCAGCCATGTGCGTCCCCAGGAGGTCTGGCCTGGCCTGCACTCAGCCATGACCACATAGGATGGGGCTAGGGGCTCTGTTGCTCTCTACCCCCCTCCTGTTTGCCAGGGGCTGCTTCCCTTTCCAGGTCTTGTCCACGGCTGGCTGAAACTGGAGGACGGAGCGCACACACATTCAACACTCCTCAGGAACACGCACACCTTTAGGTTTTCAAATATCAAAGTCCATAACAACTTGTTCTCTGTTCATCTTTGAATGTAACTCATTGGTAGGAATGTATCAGTGAACCCAGGATTGATTAAAAAGAGGCTTTAGATGTTGATCACAGAGTGAGGCTACATCCTTGCCAACACAGACTTGGCGCCATCCCAACAGTATGTCCATACAATACCCTCCTTGTTTAGTAGACACTGCATGCCCACTGTGCAGCGAAATACTCTAAAGATGACCAGGAAGTGAGGGATCACAAAGGGTCACTTCCCATAGGCCAGCTTTAAACTTTGACCCTCGAGTCCTTCTTCAACTTAATCTTCCCTCTCTCCCGACATAATGAGTAATACCAGTGCCACTCATTCACTGCGGGGGCAGAGGGAACTGAAGGATGGTCTCAGAGATTGAGTCCTGGTGATAATCTGGAAATAAGTGGCTCCTTTTTTCCAGTACATTTCTTTCTGCACAGCAATCTAATACAATATGCAACTCAGAAGTCTTTAAACTTCACTGCTGCTTTAAAGGGTATTTAAACTTCTCCTCATTCACTTTTTACTTCATACTTGGCTGGATGACATGAGGGGCTGTGTTCAGGCCTCTGTGCATTCCTCCGTTAGCTTTATAAAACACAGTGTCCACTGTTCGCATGGGCTCAACCTCGGTGATTTCATAGCGCACCCGCTAATATCACTTTCCATTACAGTCTAACACCTTCCTGTTTTCATGCAACTTTCATACACAGCCTCCACTGGTGGAAACACCGCAGCAGCTTAAAGGCTCATTGACTTCCCTCAAATCTCAACAGCATCGTAAATCAGGGCGTGTCTAGAGATAGAAAACAACACTAGGGTGAAGAATCCCAGCGCTCCATGTGGCGAGATGACTTTAAAACACACTGTACTGGGTGTTGGTCCTCCGTTTTAACAACTCCGTCATCCAGTTTGTGCTCCCCTCCCTCTGGTCATGGTTCCCTCAGGGCTGAGCTGGAGAGGAGAGGGGGAAAAGTCCGGCTGATGCTGGCTCTCTTCGTCGTCCTACCGGCCAGGCTCTGCCTCTCCTTCGCCTCCGCCAAGATTATGCAGCCAATCAGAGGCAGCAGACCATAAACAGATGTTTTGTGTGTGACTGTTGGGGTTTGGTTGAGTTATGTTTATTTTGTTTTATTTGATTATTCAGTGATTGAAATTGGCTGGATTTACCTTTGACTCGAACAAAATAATCACATACTAGGAGTTCAAAAAATAGCCGAGCATACTGACTGAAGTAGAGGAGGATGTGCAGGACAGACTGATAAGCTGCAATAATGTGGAAAATATTTACATCTTGCACATATTATCGCCCATATGCATTTTATCTGCTCTATATCGACTATACAGCAGCAGTAATCTCTTATACAAGCAGACACCATCCTGCAGGCTATAAATGCAAATGTTCATTCAAATGTTGGATGAAAAAAGCAGTGTCAAAAACAGCACGACACAATTATTTCATCTCTTAAATATTTTCATGTGTCATGGGATGTTTTTTTTTCTTTCTTTCTGGGTGGATTCAGGCTTGAAATTTATCTGCAATGTTTACTTTAAACATAAACACATTACATATAATGTAATATAATGATAATGCTCGGAACCTGAGCATGAGGCCATGTCCTGGCTTTTCTTCTATCAGACAGTCGCCTTATGGCGGTGTACCTAGCATGGTAAAGCCTAGTTAAAGCCCTTCCCGCCCTTTCCATCTGCAGCTGTTTACTATGAGTGACAGCTCGCTCAAAGAGGCAAAGAAAGTTGTACCAGATTCATCTCAAGCGAAGCACTGCCTCATTCACACCACAATCTCCAGCAAAACGTCATGTTGACAGCAAAAACCTCAAACTTTGAGGGAGTGGGGTGTGCGTATGTGTGTGTGCGTATGTGTGCTCAGGAATGCAAGCGTGCTTATGTGGGTGTTTGACCGACTTGGTGAGCAAGACTGAGGTTGGACAAAAAGTGAATCAGAGCAGGATGGAACAAATAGAGAAGGAATGGTTAAGTAATCATCCAAATCACTTTTCCTTTTTTTTTTCACAATTCTCCTGTGCATGCTCCAGCTGTGCTGTTTCTTTGGGCCAGCCAGGAAGTGTTGGAAGGGGACTGTTTGGGGCGGAGGCAGGGTGAGGTCACCGAGCTGTTGGCCCCCGGGATGGGAGGATAGAGGAGAGACACTTGGACCTCTGTCACAACTCCATCTATTCATCTTATTGTTCGCCAGTGACATATGGTATACACACATCTGGAATGCCGCACAGTGCTGCCATTTTGAATTGAATTGCTATTTAACAGTGACCCCCTCTTTCACATATGTTCCCATAGTAAGAGTGAGTCACCCACAGATCCGTAGGCATATTTAGAGACCACTGTGTGAGTGCCTGGCCCCTGCGTGCTTCGAATGCCTTGGGTGTGACCAGGGTCGCCTGCAGTGTGTGTTGGTGTGTGTGTGTGTGTATGTGAGTGTTTTGGTCCGATCCAGCTGCCTGTCGTCTGCAGCCTGTCCCATCACTTCTCACTGAGGGAAGAGAGCCAGCCAGACAGCGACTCAAGCAGACACCACACACACACACACACGCACAGATGGAGGAAAGGCTACTCAATGGAAAGAACTACTGATAGAAATTGGAATTTCCTGGCCACCAGCAGTTTCACTGGGAATTAAACACTGGTCATTTTCGGGCCTTTACGGTGGCACTGATAATCCCAAGGCACTCATTATAACTCTAAATGGAAATGAACCACAGAAAGTCAAATTCAATAATGAAACCGACAGAGTTGGCATTTAGCTCCCTGGTATTTGGATACAATGGTGAGAGGTGAAACAGTTTTGCCGTCACCACAGAGTTTCCAGTTTTCCATGAAGTTTTCAGTCATCCATTGTGCAACAGTTACACTGTAGTTAGTCTGGTGATTCTCATGACTTGGCCAGCACGGCCTACTCCCTCCTCCCACAACCACGTGTGTAGTTTTTACAGACGGGGAGATCTACAAACCCAACCATGACCTCAGAGAATTAAATATTCTCCTCGGAAAACCCCCACATCCCCAAAGTGGTAGTTTAGGTTGTCAGCTGCATTGTGATTGTATGTGTAGTTTCCGTGTGTGTAAGAGAGAACAAGACATAGAGAGATTTTCTCTTGTGGCTTCAAATATGCAACTGTTTTCCATGAGAGTGCATCTCCAGCGCGCGCTTACTTTTGTGTGTGTCAACACATGTTTGTGCTTGTGGTTTTTCTACTATATGTTACTTATTAAGCCCAAAAGACGGACATTGGGTCTTGCTAGAGCCCAGCTTTTTTTAACAAGGCTGAAGCTGAACTGTAGACCCACTGTAATGAGAGCCCAGGTAATTGTTTCGAAAGGGTAACTTTATAATGGAAAAATATAAAAACAACCCCTGTTTTCAATTAAGTCTTTCCATCCCATCCCCCCCCCCCAACAACTCTAAAATAATTCAATCCAAGCTGCCATGCTATATTTTCGTCTGTGAGTTCACCACTTGCCTACAACATATGGCCAAGAACAGGATTTAATGTAATTTTTCCGCTTGCACATTTTAAACCTCAGTTTCTGGTCTCGGATCATGGCTGTCATTCATTCCCAAACCTTTTTCAAAGTAAAGATTATGTAGTGAAAGTAAAATGTTAGAAACGTATAGGTATTGTTTTTTTTTCTCTCTCTTTGTAACGCTGCCACACCCAACTTTTCTTTTATCACGGAGGAGTGAAATTCATTGCGTAAAAGAACTTAGCAGAACACATGTTTTGAAACACTCATATGGGTGGGGGAACAGGCTAAGGTCTCATCTGGAATGCATAAAGCATAACAATACATCCCAACATCTCTCATCACTCTGGATCAAGAGCGAGGTTAGGCGGGGATGGGAGTGGGTGGGATCTGCTATGTCTTAAATCCTGCTGGAGTAGTATAGGATAATGCTATAGTCTGTGTAGATCAAGCTGTACTTTCCCTGGCCTTTTTTTTCTTCATATTTGTGAAAAATCTGCACTTTTTGGGAGGAAGACACTTTTTAGTTTATCTTGCAGTTCGGTTAAAATGGTAATCTGCAAGATCTGTGTTTTATGTGAATTTTGGACACCTCTTTCATGATAAGCAATGACTGCTGTTTTGTTTGTGTTCCACATTTTGAAGATATCATCCCACATTCAAACAACGTGGCGAGTACTGTGATAAATATTTTCCTTTGAGGAAATTTCAGTTTCTGTGGTAACATGCTTTCCTGTTTGTGTTCGGTTATGGCAGTTAACACTGTTTGTGGTAACTAACCAATTGTTTTTCTATTTATTCCACTCTAATTACATTTTGTTCTTGTTTCTAGAAGATTTTGTTCTTGGAAAAACCTACTGGACTGCTTTTATTAGTCTCCATGAACTCATCACTATGACATAGTAGAAATCAAGCAAAGGGACTGCAGACTCTAGGTCTGCAGCTATGACAGTGGCCCTGTGAGACTAATATATACTGAATATTACTGTCAGCATATTTACCATGTTAGCTTAGCCTTTAGTATGCTATCATTTGCTAATTAGCATTAACAATAAAGTACAGCTGAGTTTGATGGGAATGTATGTAATTTTGTGGGTGTTTGGTCTGGGTATCCAGGTCATGTTTCTTTGTGAAGAGTTAAATCTGGGGCAACTGGACTTGTTTGTAGATCCACAAAGACAAATGTAAATGGACAAATTAAAAATTTGACCTGTTAATGTCACTTGATGAATATTAAGGTTTCACCAGAGCTATTACAAGTTGTTAGTTGTTGATACATTTCATTAAAAAACAGAAACGTCAACCCAATGGTGGCGCTAGAGGATGAATCAGTTGTTAGGATTCATCCTCTGAGGACAATGAATGGCTATTCAACATTTTATGGCAATTCATCAAATAGATATTTCAGTCTGGACCAAATTGGTGGACCAACTGACCAACAGACTGACCTGAATTTGCCATAGACCCATCCTGCTAGCAATAAAAAAATATTACTACAATGCATTTTTCACACATTATTTCTTTAATGCCAAGGAGAGGCATTTTACAGACAGTGTCTGGGAGTTAGGGAAGGGTTGCTAGAGCAATAACTCCAAAATGTTTGTACATTTGTGGTTGCTTTCAAGTGTTATGCATATGTGGATTTGTAGCACGTGCTAGTGCATCACCGCATCTGCCAGAATTTATCAGCCCGTCCTCACCTCCTCCTTCACTCTCTCACTGAAAGGAGCTGTCAGTGGGCTCGGTGCAGATCTCGTGTGAGCGGCTGCTCTGGGCTGCAGTCCAGACCGATGCCGACGGATGAGCACACACACAACACAGATTTTCTGCTCCAAGCAAGGCTTTACGGCATGGCCACAGCTTCCTTTGGCCAGGCCACGGTAAAGTCACTAGACTAGCCATCTCATATGTATGTGTATCACCACATTCCCAAAAGGCAAACCAAAGTTTGACCAGCCATCTTTTACACACAGGAAACCAAAACATTATGGAGTATTATGGATTTCATTATCAAGTTTGGTTTCATGTATCAGCGGCTACGTGACTCATAAACAGTCAGCCTGATCTAGACAGAGATAAAAACTGGTTCAGCAGCATGCTAAAGAACAGCCATGTAATGTAACTGTCTTTCTTTCATGCAAGCTAACAGCTAGCCCTTTGCTAGCTGCCCTTAAGCTAATAGTGCATCTCTCAGCTGTTTTATACAAACTTAATAATTAATTAAATGGTCAGCACCCTTAGGCTGTACTTTGTGCAAAACCTCCTGATGGCCTCAGGTTACCAGTGCTGCACTCACCAGTGCTAATCCTGTAAATTCATTTTGCCTCAGTAGGTGTTTACATTGGCCTATCATAACCTTTGACCCCAGAAGCAGCTGTGTATATCATTTCCACACAGAACAAACAAATGCCAGAGATAAAGCACCATTAGTCAGTAAGTCAGCTCCTTTGTCTCCAGATAGAAAAGATTTACAAAATCTCCAAAGTGCTGGCAACACTGCCACAGAAAATATTCTCTGGAACTCACCTTTTCTTAACATAGAGTCTGAATTGGCAGCCTGGAAAGGAAGTGCTGCGCTGTTAGCTGTCAAAGCGGCACCGATACTTTGCTTGGAAAAGATAACATATCAGCAGGAATGAGGAAGCCACTGATGACGAGTAGGCAAGAATTATTTTATTCTCTCTGGGTTGAAGGGGATTTTAGCTGACGATCTCAAATGAATCATATGATCATGTGTGTTTATGCAGACACATTTGATTGTAATTAAAAATAACTAGCATGGAGTGTGTCTGATGCAGCTGAGATATTTTCCCGTAGATAACAGAGCTGTGAGATCTGTGTAGAAATGAGAGTAGGGCGATTCAAATTGAATTCTTTCATAGCGTTTATTGCTTCATTCCAAACCCTTGGGGCCAGTATCACTCTGATCTGAAGCAACAGTTTGTATTCTGGTCGTGCCTATTGGGATGTGTGTGCTGATGACATCGACTCCAACAGGAAGCCAGGGGCTAATGATTAGCACATGTTTAGGATCACTAGGGTGCCACAATCTGGAGTTCGTCATGCCGTATGTATCTGATTTATTTGGTTGTTGTTGCTTTACAGGGAGGGAAAGGCCCATTTATACAGGAAAAGAAATGAAGCCCCTCTCCCCTCTATAATATCTTGGTCTGCTTTATCTGATTTAGCTCCCAGCCAATGGAGATCTTCAGCTCAGTCATGGTCCATTTTGGAGCTTCAAAGTTTAAAATGAACGAGGTGAGACAAGGCATGCATGGCACAGATGCGCTAATGTGATCCTGCTTTACACTTTTGCTGCATATTATATTGCTTTCACGCACAACAGAGACATTTTTGATAGTACAGCCTCTCAAGGATAAGCTGCAGACAATGAGGCCGGATCTTGGTCAAAGAATGAGTGAGCTTGTCTTTATGTGAGTGCATTTTTATGCTGTGTGCCAAGATGTCATTATGTGTGAACACCGTAACATGGCCTTGCTATAGGTGTGGAATCCGTTAACACAGGTCTGGGTCTGGAGGGCTTCTAGCCAGCTCCTCCTGAATGGTCTGTGGGATGTTATCTGATATTCACTAAGTGGCGAAACACAAACACTAAGAGCAGCACAGAGAGGCCAGTCCAAGCCTGAGGATCGGGCAACACATGGAAAAAGCCGTACACATCCTGGAAAGCAGAAAACACATCTGCAAGAGGAATGTCGCTGTCTATGGTTTCAAAGTGAACTGTATTGTGACCAAAGCAAGCCACAACACAATAAGACCAAACTAACCCAAGCTGTAACGGAGGTATGAAGTTTTGTGAGCAGCTTGACTCCAAGATTTCTGAGCCAGAAGAAATGACCTTTAAGATGACTCAAGGTTTTTTTGTTTTGTTTTTTGTGGACAGGCGTTGTCAGTTCCTGATTATATTTGACCGGAGTGACTTCAGAGTTTTAGTGTTTCCTCTTGTTTTGGCAGTGGTTCCCATAGGTGAAGAAGCACTGAGGCGTTCCGCCATTCCTTCATATTCCCACGAGTAAAATAGGCCTGTCCAGCTGTCGCGCTAAGATGTTCTCCAGGCAGTCGTGTCCAAAACCAAAACCACCTAATCCCTAATTGTCTCACTCTTCCCTACAGTCCCATGTTTCCTATTGGAGCTAGAGCAGAGTCATTTAGCCACTCCTGCAGGTGGAGTCCAATGCTGTATAACAGGGATGGGCTTGAGCTGAGGCTGACTCACTCTGTCATACAACAGCGAGCTGTTCCAGTAATACGCCTTAAGTGTAGCACAAGTATTGACTTGACTTTTGATATGATACGAAATAAAGGTTTGACAAACATTACGTCATTTACACTGACAGCAAAAACAAAACTGAAAGTTAGCACTCAGCTTGCCTTTAACATTTAACTCCAATCTGGAAATATAGGTGTAATTATACATTTAGATTTAACTTTTAACAGCCATATCAAGCCAATAACCCAATCAACATATTATCATTATAAGAATATTAAATGATTTGGAGGATTCACGTCCGAACTGTGGTTAGTCAGTTGTATTCTCTCGGGCGTTGCTATGACTTCCCAATAAAAACAGATTTTTTTTTCCAACAAAGGCAAAGCCCAAATGTTTCATTGCCTCACACTTTGTACTTTCATTAAATTACAGTGAAATCACTATGATGGCTTTGTGGTTTTATTTTAGGTCAGCTGTTTTGCTCGGGGTAACCACAGTCACTCATTTGCACAAAGCTGTGAGGTTCATTTAGAGAAGCAGTTATTATCAACAAACGTTGGTATGTCAACCTTCTAAAATAACCAACTTTCTAAAAACAGTCCACCTGTGTCCTGGTGAAAATTTCAGGGTGTGTCGGTTTCAAATTTCAGCCACAGCCTCGCCACAATGGCTGTGACTATAGTTACCGGTGGTGAGCTGCTCCTGCCTTGTTTGTTTTGTAAACCTTCACCTTTCCAAAGACGAGGAGCTGTGTGTTTTCATTTAACGGGGGTAAAAACGTTCTGGATGGTTTCCAGTGCTATCAGCCTTGTAAGACAGATCATAACTCTGCAGGGTTATCACTGAGAGCACAAAGTCGTCAGTCAAAGAGGTTGGTGCTTCTAAGCAGACAGAATAAAGTGTGAGAAACCATTCACACCTCTTTTAGAGCAAACTCGCAACAATAATCATCACAAAACTTGCAAAACAATGACGGTAGAAAAGCTTCATTAAAAAGGCAATATGTGCATCTTTTTAATAAAAATTATTAAACATCCAACCACTGTATAATGATATGATGGGTGCAATCCCGCAGTTTATTAAATTAAAGTTAATAAAAGTTGAAATAAAGAAAGGGTGGATCTCTTGTAACCGTAGCTAAGAAATGTATCACAGATGCTACAATATGACAACAACAACAGGAAGAGCAGCTTTGTCATTTAAAGTTATCTGTATTGCTGTTATTTTCTAAAGGGGTTTCACACTTAAACAGAACAAAACAGATGTGGATCTTCACTGTTCTGTTCCGTACATGTGCACATTGTGAGTAACAGAGCCGGATTATGTGTGAATCCTCTCTGACCAAAGAAGAGGAGACAGACCACTGTGACATTTATAGTCTCCACACACAAACACCTGCTCCAGCTAGGCAGCCAGGTTTGATTTCTCACCCTGCTGCTGCTGCTGCTGCTGCTGCTTTTGCTGGCACTGCCCTCCACCTGACCACTGGACCAATTACATCTTCATAAACAGCAGCACGTCCAGCTGAGTGGTCGGCTGATTGTCAAAGAGCCCCCTCTCTTCGCTTCTGCCTCACCCTCGCCACCGGCATCCCACATCGAGCCTGGGCAGCGGCTTACAGTTCCTCCCTTTGTGTGTTTACAAACACAGACCACAGGAATTCACCTGATGAGCCAAAAACTGCACAGGAGAGGAGAGGAAAGAGAGAGAGAGAAAGAGAGAGAGGGTGGGGGGTGTTCAGAGTATAGCAGCTGATCACAATCATAATTGCACTGAGAGGGTTTCAAAACAAGCAAATGTGTGCTCTTTTGTCACTGTTGTCGTTTGCGTTTTGGTTTGGTTTACTACTTTGTCACTCTGTGAGGAAATGGCCTGAGACCGCAGTGTAATGAGGGATGCAGAACCCACTGTGGCGAGCTGTGGCAGGCAATCTTTGTCACTCATCCTTGAATCATGTCTGCGTGGAGATCCAGGCCGTTCCATCAATTTAGCATGACCGAAACACTGCACCGTGGTAACTCCCTTTGGCACTGGACAGACTCTCCCTTCTGTCTGTAGGAGTAAACAGGAGGCTGGCCTGCTTCACACACACTCACACACACACACAGAGGCATTCTGGGCATACCTCGGGGCCTCTGGAGGGCTGGTCTGTTCACACGCAAGCACACACACACACACACACACATACACACACACACACACACACACACACACTCTATTAGGGCAGAAAACTGCTGGACATGTGTAGTTTATGAGGCTCAGTGTGCACATTTAAGTTCAGGCAGTCAGTGGGGGTCAGCAGGGCTGTTTGGCCACCTTTAACCATCTGGAACGAGGTAGAGTCCCCTTGACAGCTAGAGCTGAAATTGTTAGGTTCTCAGGTGAGGCCTGTAAATAAAAATACATAGAGAGATGTGTGGTGCAGTATGTATGCAGTAAACACCTTAGGATACAGGATCAGGCCTTTTAGCCTGTCAGATGCACAAATAACACATGAATCATAAAATGACTGAGTATCTCAGACACAACATGCCCTCATTGGAATTTAAACGGTTGTGTCATAATGATGTTTTATTGCTAGGTGTGAAATAATAGATGTTTTTAACGCAAAAAAAAAAGCAGACACTGTCACTACATTTGGAAGGCTTTGCACAATAACACCATAGGATACTACAATCCTGTGGATAGGTCCAGATGATAGGCTGCCACAGCAAGAAGAAGAAAAGGAGGGGAGGTAAAAAAAAAAAAAAAAAAAAAAAAAAAAAAAGAAAAGAAAAGATTTTGGAGCGGGCCTCTGGTGACGTGCAGGGCCTGCAGGGCGGTGTTCTCAGGCGGAGAAAGAGTCTGACTGGGGTGTGTGAGCCACATCTGGAATAGTAGCTACAGAGAAGGAGTCGAGAGGAGCCGATACATCCCCTAACTCTTCACTTCAGCACTCCATTTCCACGGACACAAACCTCTTGCTTTGCCTGTTTTACTCTCGTAAGTTGGACTAATTGTGTTGGATCGTTTTAGTTTTTCATTTACTTTGTTTTGTTTTTTTTCCCACTCATACAACAGGACTTTTTTTTTTTAACCCTTGGACTTAAGATCCTGACTTTGGATTTACAAATAGGACACGAAAACGCAGTTGTCTCCCTATACTGCGACTCTACCTCGTCTATCACCAGGTCCAGTTCACATTTAGATATACTTTATGTAGGCTACTCACACAAGATAGTGAGACGGGGTGGATCGAGGCGCACGCATGGCGGCATTACGCTGGAATGTTTTTCGTACAAATGGGTTGAGTTTGTTTTCCAGCAGCACGCATCGATTAATCGTGAATCAGCTTTTCCCGATTACTATCGACATATGTTTGTTTTCGCTAAGCTTTTCCTCTTCCGGGGCTTTCTTTCTTTTTTAACCTATTGTGCAAGCATATGTTGCTCAGTCAAATCATTTGTAAATAGATCAAAAGTTCATTGTAGTGAAATCAGCTTTAGAGGCGACTTCTACATCCAAACTTTAAACTTTGAGCATTTCTGCCCCATCAGGAAGAAATTAAAGTTCCCTGCTTCGTTCTTTCTTTCTACGTTTGTAAGGGGATACTTTGAAATTGAGGTAAACATTGCGGTTGGTGCAGAAGTTAGGAAATACCGCCACCTGGCGTCGAAATGTGCTGATACTGAGCTGAACACACTATAGGGGTTTGATGGGGTTGTCACTTCATGTGGACTGACTTCTGTTGTCTCATGTGTTCTTCCAGATCTACTTGAAAAAATGCTGCTCATCCTGCTCGGAGTGCTCATCTTGCACCTTATCATCCTCATTCTGCTCATTGTGTCGACAGCAGCCAGTGTAAGTTACACTTCTTTCTGCTCAAACTGTGAAAGAAAATGCAGGGACACGATGGATGGCTTGATGAATCAGCAATTATTGGTGTTGGATATTATAGCTCACACTCAGGATGTCCTATGTAATGCTTCTGTGTTGTTGTGTTTACCAGACCTGGTCTGTAGGTGGGGATAGGAGCACAGATCTATGGTACAATTGTATGACAAGTAATGGAGGCTACCACTGCAAGCCAGCCAGCGATGACGGTTTGTCAGCATTCCTGAAAATTACATTAAAATGATGTCTTTCAAGTTATGAATGTGTTTAAACTTCACGCTCTCCATCATTTGTGTCTGTCTTCTAGATTGGATCCAGGCAGTTCAGGCCCTCATGATCCTGTCCATACTCTTCTGCTTCTTCTCCCTCATTGCGTTCTTGTTCCAGCTGTTCAAACTGGTCAAGGGCGGACGCTTCTTCTTCACCGCCATCTTCCAAATCTTGGCAAGTGAGTATGACTTCATCACACACCCTGAGCAAGACGTGGGTGGAGTTGCATGGTTCATTTAGCTTCAGATTCACCTCACCTCTCCTCTCGTGTTTCCTAGGTGTGTTTGTGATGTGCGGGGCGATCATCTACACCGTGATGAGGCCGGATGATAGAACCGGGATAGAGTTTGGCTACGCCTACGTGCTGGCCTGGGTGGCTTTCCCTCTCTGTCTCATCAGTGGCCTCATTTATATCGTCCTGAGGAAGAAAGAATGAGAGATGGAGCAGAGGAGAAAAGAGGAGGGGTAGTTAGGATACCCCTTACAACAACATCGCACTGTGCCTACTGCCCACAGACCATAGACTGACATCCCAACAATACAACAAAAGTGCATGTGTCACTAACAATTGTAAACACAAAAAGGAGACATTTATCTCTGCTGGGGATCTTATTTTAAGCTGTATTTCAGTTCCCATTACATGCTGAAAAATATCACATCTTTTTGCTTTGTGAATTGAAGTGTCACTGCTCATGTTTCCTGTGGTGACTTTAAAATGTGTTTAGGAATGAGTTGGTGACATATTGACTTTTGTTGCATGCTGGCGCACGACTTCACACAAATCCATCATGCGTGATAACAACGACGAGTAATCCTGCCAAGCTTCAGTACAAAGATGTACATAGTGTCTGTGGTTTTTAGACATATTTATAACATTTTTACATACATTTTGTACATAGTGTTGTCAAGTTAACATTGTCATGCTCATTTACGTGATAAGAGTTTGTGTCTCTCACAAGTCATGCAGCTGTGCCAAAGAGATGTCGCTTCAACTGCCAGAGTATCAAGCTTTTTAAAACTTCTTAAAAATTTGTCTCTCTTTTTTATTGTCGAACCATGTGCCTTACTCAGAATAGCTGTTCTTCTTGAAGGAAATGAGAAACTAAAAGAAAAAATATAAAAGAACAATAAGAAGTGCTAATAAATTCATGAAGTTTTTTTTTCTCTGAAATATCATTGTATTTGTAATGCCAAATAAAAATGTTTTGCATTTTGTAATCTAGTCTTGAAAAATGGTGCTTTTTATTCTGCTATTCTTGAAATGTATACTTTGTGTTGCAAGTGTGTCATCTCCTGTGATTAATTTGCTTTGTACAAACCTAAGTTTGCATTTTTGTCAGTATTCTTCTAAATAAACCCTTTGAAATGAATTCTACCTTCTGCAGCAAAGTCCAGTTGTATGCATCATTCACAGAAGTTAGTTGTATGAAACGTGTGACCTATTGAGGAGCGTATTGTGTTCACATCACACAGTGATATGTCTAATATTTCTTGCCTTAATCTGAAGTCATACTAGCTGATATATTAATTGTATAGTATGCTGGGACCAGCAAATGACCAAAGTGCTAAGTGTGACCTCCAGTCACACGTGGCTTCTTGCAGTACCTTAATAGTACCACTTGGTGGAGTAGTGATACACTGAACACGCCCAGGATCCATTCATTCACCTGTTGAAAACATCTGGGCACCACAAGATTAATACATTTAAGTACAAAATGATGTCATAGTGAGGGGGAAAAGTACAAATAAACAAGTGAAGTACAATCAAAGCTTTTAATTGAGTCACTATCTTGCACACAGTGACTTCTAATTAAAGTTGTTTCACAATAAACTGCTGATCAAATAGCTTTTTATGTACCATAAATTCAAATGATTTCACAGCATGCAGACTGTGACGAGAGAAACTTTTGAGAATACAAATAGCACCACCTGGCTACAGTTTGAGGACATGCTTATCAACTGCTGGAAACTTGGCAACATGTGCAGACATTATTTCAGCAAAACAGCATAAATCAAAGAATACAGTTAAATGTGGTTCAGGAAAAAATGCCTCAACAGCATCTCTGTGAGGAAAAGTAAATAACATTTCTACAAATATTATATTTGGCTCATCCTTAGCGGCTGCACAGTAATGTGGAGCTTCTCATAAAATACACTTTGTTTATGTCTGAAAAGTTTCCCTGACAGATTCTCCGTCTTACATTCAAATGTTTGACCTCCAAATGCTGGCACTTCAAACCAAGTAGCTCTGAATTATATTTTGTCATAAAATTATTGGAGATCGAATTTTCCAAAGAACAGGAATCACTGTCAGATCAGTAGAAGATTTATTCATGTGTACTTGTATTTATTCGGTGGCACTGGTATTAACTTTGAGGTAAAAATATCAATACCACAGTGTGATAGTGGTTATGGTTAGAAGTTACAAGCAAAAGTCCTGCACCAAAAGTAATAATATATTTATTATTTAGAATGGCTCATTGTCTATTACTGGATTGATATATAATTGTGTAACTGCAGCTCTATGTAATTCTAGTTGGTAAAATAACATTTCAACTTCTTATATAAAGCTTGATAGCACACAAGATATCATATTATATTACATATATATCAAAATTTATTAAATAAGTTCTATTTTGTATTAATAAAAAATGTAACTCCTAACAAATAGATGTGGTGGAGTAAAAAAGTACAATATTTATATTATTGTGTTAATATTTATCTTCAAAATGAAGTATAAAGTAGCATAAAAATTAAAATACTGAAGTAAAGTACCTCCAAATTTTACTTGGGTATGGTACTTTTGTATATACTTAATTACGTTCCACCACTGATTTTAATCTGCTCTAGGTCAGCAAAGTGTCAGCAAAAGAAAGTTCATGGCAAAAAAAAAAAAAAACAATCTTTCCTATTTCTTATAAGTCCACTAGATGGCGACTGCAACACACTTTTCTTGTCACTCATATTTTCTAAAACTCTTCTCTGAAGTTTTTCAAGTTTAAAAAAATAATCAAAACTCAAAGTAATATGCTAAAAAAATATATTGCTGTTGCTCCCTTACAGAAGGAGATGCGTTTTCCCGCTGTTTGCCATTTAAAGCCTACAATACGAGAGTAACATGACACTAATCTTCTCTCGTTCTCCCTCTCAGAAGTTGGCAGCACAGTGGATTATTGAAATAGGATTCTGCCTTTGATCAAAAGCAGTTTATAGATGTCTTATACTTAACATCAGAAACAAAGTTTATGGCTGCCAGCTCTCAAATCTACCAAACTACTGTACAGTGTGCACAAATGTTTAACTACAAAACAACAGCTGAATTTTCTCACATTTTCTGAGAAGTGAGATTTGAATAAATATTTCTGTATATGTCTAAGACAGAACAATTATACAATAGTATAGTAGGAAATAGGTCCTAGTGCCTGCATGTGCACCAAGCTTGACATCATTAACTGATCACACTCACCTTCCTTTTTGACTTTATAGTGCCTGAAAAACATGTGTGTTTGTGTATATTATATCATATATCACACCCAAAGCAATTCATATAATTCAGTTGCATTCATGCATATATCTTTGACTACTATTCGCAGTTGGCAAACCTTAAATGTAGAATTATTGTTGTTTCATGTTGGTTTCATATTACTTCTTCATGACATGAATCAGATCATCTTCAGACTGCAGACATTTCACAGATAACACTTGCAGCAGCCTTGGAAGATAAACAGAAGCCTTTTTTTAGCTGCCTACCAGACGCCAAGGTGCAATTACCATTAGTTCACATAGTACCCAATGCCATCTGTGCACACGCTTGTATGCACATGTGTGCCCTGCAGTACGCCATGCAGGAACACAGAATTAAACACAAATCACAAATCTCATCTTCAGGTTTGTTGGTTAAAAGAACTCCTCCTAACTTCATCAGTCCTGACAAAAGAGAGGCCGGTTAATGCTGCTCTGGTAAAAGTCCCTGAGCATACAGATAACATATTGGGGATGTCAAGAAAACTCCGGAGGCCTATAATGGCCTCACAGCTCCATTTCAAACGTGGTTAACCTTAAGGGTTATTTATCACTGGGAGGGTCACCAGGGGGCACTTAGTATTTACTGCAGGACATGCAGGATGGGGAGAGGGAATAGAGAGGAAGCCACCCTCATCACCATCCACTGGGTACTTACTCGTTGGCTGTATACATACATCAACACTGTTTAACTACTTGATAAAGACCAGGATACTTCACTGACATGTCTGACTCTCCTTAGTGTTAAACTGTTCCAAAACAACAGCCAATTTACATGTTGGCAGTCAAGTGCTTTCTCTGTATCCCAGGAACACATCAGGATCATTTCCATGAGTCTACGGTTGGGAATAACTCTGGTGAGGCAGTAATGGTCGTGAAGCAGTGCATACAATGGGCTGCAGCCAGCTGATGGGTCCCTGAATGGGACATGTGAGGACTTCAGAAGAGGCTGCAGCCCTCCTCTCTTTTTTCTTTTTAGATTTGTTGCCTTTTTATCCAGGGCGTCTGTCTCCCGGAACAAACCCCGGAGCCTTCAGATGTAGCTAAACGATAGAGAAAATGGGCAATCCCAGTTTATTCAAAGCTGATTTCATCACGCCCATAAATCTCTGAGAAATCAAAGCCCATCTAATGCCCGCCCCTCTCCTTTCCTTTTGTCTTGCTAATACACATTAGAGTGCGGCTGGCTGCCCACTTTGACGGCAGACCGGACAGGATCTGGGCAAAGTTTCAAATGTGGAACCTGGAGGCACCTTTGACCCATGACCCCTGCCGTTAAATCTTACCACTAGCGTCCGCCTTAGACCCCCACCATGCAGAGGAATCTCCCGGCTCCATTTCCTGCCTAAAACTGCCTAAAAACTCTCAGGGACACATGAAGATATATAGAATGAACATGACAAGGGGATGAGACGAAAATAGTTGTTTTTCCTCTTCAAATAAAAATGTTTTCTGACACGCTCATGACCACAAATGCACATATGCATGCGCACACCCGCACCACTAACTTACAAACACGCCCAAACAACATAAATGCATTCTATCTAAATATGAGTGAATAAAATCCCACAAACACTAAATCACCCGTCCTTCATGCTCTTTATGGGCACAGATGTGAAACATTTTCCTTCAACAGTCAGGAGCGACTGAACCACACTGCATATGGACTTAACAAAAAAAGAATATTCAGAGAAGTTTCAGATTAAAGTTTAAAAAGAAAATAGCACCACAATGTGTATTCACTCATCCCAAGTGACCCTGAATCATATTTGATTCAAAACATCAGCCCTGTAACTTGAGACTTAATTAAAACAGTGTGTAGTTAATAATTTAGTGCCAACAGCAAGATACAACCAGTCATAATCATTGAGTAAGAAGAGAGGTGGTTACATAGGGGGGGAGAAATCAATTATTCACTGCTATTTTTACGCACATTAAATCTGGTTCCATGAATATCAAGGAAGAATTTGAGAAGTCGTGCTAACATTTGGCACTTCAATATGGTGTTTCCCTTCATATAGCTATCTGTTTATCACACACACACACACACACCTGCATATTTAAGACACACTCAAAAGCAGTGTGGCCGCTAGCCAGCAACAAAGACCTTCTAATCCAGTACTGGTGGCTTACAAGGGTTTCTATACTGGTGTGACAAGGCTACTGAGGCAAACATTTCGCCTTTAATTATACAACAGTGAGAGAGTGTCTTGCCACTCTCTGGTGTTTCAGGCCCGAGCAGAGCTCCTCCAAATTAGAGAGCAGTGTGACAGTGCCGAGATGCTTCGCTGTGGGGAAACACGGAGCAGTGGTTACACGGCTGCTGATCCACTTATGGGCTTCAAATACGCTTCCCACATTTGAGTTGGAGATGAAAATATGCAGATAATTTGAGAGAGCTTGTGAGAGCTTGCACATACAGGCGCATGAAGATAATTACACACAAAGATGGTGCGATGATCTGAAAACATGATACAGTGCGAGAGCAAAGAGATTCTCTTCCCCTCACACATAAATGAAGCAGTTATCACCCCAAAATGAGGAGATTAAATACATTTGATCATTTTGTGTATGGAAATGTGTGTTAGCAATGACATAAGTCTCTTATTTAACGCAAGGAGACTGCTTGCAGTGTTGGAGGGTGACAGTACAGAAAGAAATCCCCCTACACAGTATTAGTATCAGAATTTGTGTCTTCATGTTTTTGACACATTAATCGTTCCTTGTAAATTCAACAGAATTAATTTAAGTTAACTCAGAACACTATTTACACCCAGTATCCATCCACTGTCTATACATACATACAGGCATATATAAGTAGATCCAATTAGAGCCACTCATCTGTCAGTGGGTTAAATAAGCCTGAGCGGCGGATGTGATATCTGCTGGCAGATCAAATGAAGGATGGCGGTCGTGGCCTAATTGAGGGGTCAAACTGAAGTAGCTGTGTTATTTCAACCTCAATGACCCTGGCCAGTGGCCCCAGTTTCCCCGGTGGATCTCAGAGTGGATGGGGAGTCGAGACCAGCCAAGCTGTAGGTGTTTGGAGTGGGTGTCTTTGTTTGTCTTCCCAGCCTTGTAAGTCTTCTCTGGTGACTGATGATTCAGAGTCCTGGTGGCTGATGAAGTCTCTAAGAAGGAAAGCTAGAATTACACCTTTAGCAAACACTCCACCAGCCAAAGTTCAGAAAAGAAGGTGGATGAGATTGTTGCTGACAACAGCTAAAAGCTTCACATACTCCAGATGTTGTCCGTTCCCACACTGTATCTGCACAAACAGATGCAGACTCTCTGCCAGGATACCTTTCTTATCTATCTGTGGTCATTCTAGTAAGCAGTAAAATCCCCTGGATCGCCTGCATCCTCTGATTGGATGTAACAGCTTGTTTCCTCCTCTTCCTCTTCAAGCCAGGTTAAATTTACACCAATTCATCCTCATTTGTCATCAATTGAAACATGGCTGAGGCCTAAATATCGTTCTGCAAAAGAACCCTGAAGTAAAAAGCAGATCTGCTGTTGCTATTTCTTATTGACTAGGTCCACTTATGGCATTAGGACCACCCCACAAGCAACACGCTTTGTTATTATCTGTTTCAGTTGCTTCTGTGTGTTTTTATCTGTTCGGGAAGTGACTGACATTGATTTAAATACAGCGAGAGACTGAGTATAACCATTAAGAAGGCATTCAATCTAATAATCTAATATTGTTTAGATGATATAAACAGTATTTTATCCCTAAATGTGCTTTTATTTTGGTGAGATTTGAAGTAGCAATGAAGGCTTCCTATCTTCAAATGCAAGAATGTATGAGTAAGAATTCCCAATTAGGGCTTTGAAGAGTGTTGATGTGATAGAGGGTGGACAATGTAAGCAGCACAGAGGCCAGAAAACCTTTTTAAAGCTGTTGGCATAAACCTGTAAACACTAAGGAACCCCATTTGTAAGCAGCCAGGCTAAATCATGCTATCTCATAGTTAACCCTGTCGGTGAAAATATTCAGACACCTAAACATTAAGACAGAGTGAGAGAAAGAAAACAAGACCAAGAAAGATATCTGCTCGGAGTCCAGACTTTTAGGTTCAGATGGGGTTAATAGGTTCCCCCTTAAACATCTGCGTATAGTGCAAATATTGACAGTGACTCCATCGTCTCATCTAACGCTCTGGTCCATGTCTGATCTCACAGACTAAAGAGACCAAACAGCTGCTTTGTGATCACTTCACTTCTTGCGCTGAGTAAATCCAGTCCAGTCCAGATGCACTAAGACCCATATTGTTAATGATTACCCAGACTGCCCACAGCAGAGATGGAGATATAAGGGTATATATTACAAAAGTTAAGCTTCAGAGGGATTGATCCACATCTTTATTAGTTCATCATGCATCACTTGACAACAGTTTGACCTTAATAAGAAGCAAGAAACAATATCTTCTCCTATTTCATCTTTTCAATACATAATGACATTATTATGTCTAGAGAGAGGCATTATTTAATCATCTGCATAATGTAATCTCAATTCAGCCACTGTGTTATTGAGTAACAAGTCTAATTTTAAACATTTGACACTAAACATGAAATATAAGATCAAGACAATGATGTGTGAAGCTATTGTGTAACTCAATCGGTTTCAAATTTCACGAACAGTTAGAATCTTTTATTGAAGTAATTAAAAGTTGAGTAAGTTTATGATCCGCCATTTGCTCCTCTGAGAAATGATTAGTTGAAAACCACTGCTTTGCCCTGGAGAAGTGTCTTTCTGCTCCTTTGGAAAACAACACGTTTTATATTATGCAGCTTGTGTCAAAATAACAGTTAACCGAGACAAGCCAGGTTAATTTAAACGTCTCTAAGAGCCTCTTGTTCGATTTTTCATTGATGGTGTCAGGCAGAGAAACTGCCCCAGGCCCACACAAGGCTGTGAACCCAATGAATGTGTTTTGGAAAAGTCTGAACTGGTGAGTGAATTGTGGTTAAGCAAGAAAACACTTAAACACTTAAAATATGCCTTTCCTAAAAAACCGACGCACCCGTTGCACAGCTGGCGTGAACCTTATAACTGCGTGATATATCTCTGGCTACTGAAATGTGGCTTATTTTCTACATCTATAAACATTTATTATTTATAAATAGGAATCAAACTTCAGTATAAATTGACAGAATTTTAAAGATGAAATGCATAAACAAGAATACTATCCTGCAAATAAAACCATACTAAGCTCGATTGTTCTTCAAGGATGTCAGACTTCACAAGGAAGCTGCATTCTTTGGATATTTTACAAAGCCTTAAGTGCCAATGACAAACAATGGTGATCATTAGCCATATCAAAAACAGCATCGACTAATGAGCCAGTTAGCCTTTCAACCTGCAGACACAGGGCTCCTGATTGGTCAGTGAAGTCAAGCATGAAGCCTTGTGTCACCTCCATCAAACTCGGATAGCAGAGCTCTGTGGACATCCATCTATCTTCTTCTGTTCTATTTTCTTTATTGTTACAAAAGACAAACTTATTTTTCACAGAGCTTAATCTTACATAGAACACACATACTTTATCTCAAATAAAAGTCGCATCTCACCGGTAGTGAGTAGGCTGATGGATTGAAGAGGTAGCTACATCTTGTCTGATCGCCAAACCATGAACAGATGCCCTTTCTCTTAATATGGTTTTCAGATGTCTGAAAAGTTAACTGGAGATTAGCTTTTGTAATTGCTTCCTCCTCAGCTAGTAGCAAAAATTGAAGGCTGTCAGAGCCATGACCCCTCTGCAACCTGAATTTGAAAGAAGCATAACCTGCATACCTTCCACAGATTCATCCAAGAAAAATAGGTCTGCCTCTCTGCACTCTGTGCAGTGCATATATGTGACTCAAGAGCATATGGTGCTAATGTCTTCCATTAAGCATTGCTATTTAAGCATTAATATTTAAAAACCACCATGCATTCATTTATTCACTGAATAAAAATGAGAGCACTGAATGAAAAAAGTAAAAATGTCAAACATGCTGATAGAAATAGCTCTAGTAGATATCCTACTGTCTTTGACAGGAGTGCTTTTACATCTCCATTGGCACCTCAAGTGTGCATATGCACTGTAACGAGTCTTTTCCATCTGTGGCTGTCAAGGTGTCAACAAGAAGCCTTTTGACAGCTCCCAAGTTCACACCATGTTCGTTTTTTGCCGAGTCCAACCCCCTCTGACATATGACCAGTGGTGGAGCAAACATCAACACTAAACTTCTGGGTCATAAAAAGCAGGATTCATGAGAGGAAGCTCTGGGTTGGCCAGGGGTGAGATGAGGATTTGTTCGCAGTAAAGCCTGCGGCGGAGTCCAGCGGTGAAGTACTGACTTGATTAGGCCTGCAAAGCTGTACATCATCCCAGTGAAGCACAACAACTGGTAAGAAGCTAATAAGTCATTATGGGTCAGGCACTTCATTTTGTTCTTTTCAACAGATTTGTCAGCAGAAGAAATCCTCATTTAGGATGCACTTTAGAGTATAATGTGACATAAAAACTGGCCACGGCAACAATAGATCAGAACAACACAGTGCAGCAAAATATATTGATGAGAGCAGTCATTTATTTTCCCTTTGCCACCTCAATCAGAAAGGTCCATTGACTCTCAATGTGTGATAGGAGGACAGGTCTGTAAGTCACACATTCCTACCTCTGCCGCCTTTTTCCCACTCGCATCATAAATCTGATTTGACCATAAAACTGTGTCCCTAATGCATTCCATTGCCCACGGACTGGTTAAGACCTTATCTTTATCAAGACTATTATGAATGTGAACTTAACATAGACTCATAAAACTCCCTCCCATAAATGTTCATGGTCATAACCTCCCAATTAAAAACAAGCAGAGTGCATGTGTTGTACCACAACCTTGCATGTAAACACAAATACACCAAGCCAGTTGCTTCATTTAATGCCCAGTGTTCATGCGGCTACTGCCCACATGTACCACAGTGGCCTTGTGCTAAGGCCTTGAGGGTTCACTGGTCCTACCCAACCACTGCTGAAGACGAGTGGTGAGTGGAGCTGACCAACCCCAACTGTTGTGGCTCACCAAAGTCTGTCTGATCTTGGTGCAGCCTGCTAAAAACACTATGAGGATGTCTGGTGTGGCCAAGCGTAAGTTAATTCAATGACATTGTGCACTAGAAATGCTCTCACCAAGGTTCTTTCCTGTTTGCACACCTGGAAGGCAAATTGTTGGCAATCCTTTTTGGAAATGTTGAAGTCTGTTGTTTAATTTTAAATGACATTGCCAAAACTTGAGAAAATAACTCACTTACTCCACCCTCCACTCAAAAATGTGTTTTGTTTATCGTTACTTCACTTGGATGTTTGACCTTGAGAATGATGTATGTGCAGAGTTTGACACTACAAGTCTGGTTTCACATCTCATGCTGAAGGGGAAACTTTCTCTGTGCTCACCTTAAAACTAAATTTAACACCAGTAGTAACTAGTATGGACTGGTTTTGTCCAATATTCAACTTACACAAATCTGATGTGGACAATGAAGATTTCAGTGCACATGCGCTGTTAATGGACTCTTGTGTCCAGTTAAACCTTTTGTTAAACAATATTGGCATAATCAATGCGGTATTTTTAACAAAACCATATTGGACAGAAATTATAATAGAGCCAGTGTTTCTGAGCTTCCATATAGCCAGCAGATAATCTGGAAAACAGATTTGATAAGTGAGAATGATGAGAAAGACACATTTCTGCAAATTTTCTGCAAACAGATACCTGCACATGAATGCAGAACCTTAAAAAAAAGAAAAGGGACTAAAAAACTAAATCATCATTGGAACGATAGCCAATGCATTTCGAGATTTTATTTCGGCCTCTTTTACTCCATATGGACTGCTGCAACCAAAGCCCGCTCAAACATGATTGGTGAATTTGAGACAAACGGTCTTTATTCAGTCTTAAAATTTGAACCCCCAAAAGACTAAAAAGGTATATAAAAGGAGAATAAAATAGGTTATTTATTGGAGATAATTTGTGATTGTTTTACAAAACCATGCAACTTTCCATGATAACATATTGCACAAATTTTTAATTAATGCCCCATAAAATATCTGTCATGATGTACTGTGTGAACCCAAGTCTGCTGCTGAACTTTGACATTTGTCACAGACTCTGTGATAACCAATGAGTAGCAAAGACAAGAACAACGGCAGTGCAGCCATGTCAGCTATTATACTGCCTTCAGTTTAAATTAAAAAATTGGTGGTGCGCACTTGCTCTCTGTCTTAAGAAGCTTTTTGAAAGATTAATTGCTTCAGCCAGTGCTCTTACAATGTAGGTCAGATATTGAGCTTTATTTCAGTCTGTTCATTATTTGCGGGAGGAGAAAGCGAAAGCAGAGGAAAGGAGAAGAGAAGAGAAGAGAAGAGAAGAGAAGAGAAGAGAAGAGAAGAGAAGAGAAGAGAGAAAGCCCTTTGAAAGAAGCCAAATGCCTCTGAACCTTCTGAGCTATAGTCATGCTGTCTCGGGGTGGATGCTGCGTTCTTGATGAGCTAAAAGCTATTTTTCAAAGTTCGTAGGGCATGAAGCCATCTTTAAAGCTGACAGGTCTTTGATCCTGTGGTTTGCCATGATTTGTTTCTGATTAATGTGGAATTTGGTCCTTTCATTCATGTGGATACGTCCCCTCCTGCACACACACACACACACACACACATATGCACTCATCCTTAGCCCTAAAACTCTGCTTCAACACAGTCACACAGTGCTGACAGTCCAAATGCAAGAGACGCCAGCACACAGCTGACTCCAAAAAAGATGCATCCCAGCGCTGCCTGTTTTCCTCTGGTTGGAGAACAAGGAAAGAAAAATGTCACCCCGAGGCCCAGATGTAAAAGAATAAAAAACACAGGGAAAGACTAATGAACTAATAATAGACTAATAAAGACTGACTATCATACTACTGGAAAGTGGTTTCAGTGAGAATTAACTGCACAGTGTACACATTGCAGTTAAAGCCAGGCCACAGTAAACAGAGCATGTTCCAGGTGAAATAACAGAACATTACACCTTTTATTTCATTTTCTTTTAGACATAAAATACATACTTACAGGGCCAGGAGAAAATAAAAAATGTCAACACTTTGCTAAACTCTTGATGACTCTTTAACCACAGCAGACTATTTGAACTTCACACCCTCTGTGTCTCAATTGTATGTAAGTGGAAACTGACCTGAAAGTGACATCCATCATTGTATCCATGTACTGCTTGTCAGCGTTATGGTGGGGAAAAAAAGCAAGTAGTTCCGGTTACTCCTGGAGGATCCTTTCAAGCCAGATGGGAGATTAAAGCTGGATTTGTACTTGACATGCATGTAAAAAAAAACAAAAAAAAAAACAAAAAAACATGTACAACGTATCATACTCTAAACTGAATAACTATCCACTTTAAATGTATTCAGCATATCCTCTGTTTCCACTCAGGTGGTTGTGCCTCCAACATCTTCAAAAGGAGGCGTCCACGTGACCATACCACCTGAGCTGGCTCCTCTCAGTGTGAAGAAAAAGAGAGTTTTTCTTGAACTGCTGAGCTTCTCATCATGTAGGGTAAGAACAAGCATCCTGCAGAGAAACCTCATGTTAGCCACTGAGATACTAAACTTTTCCAGTCAGGACAGCTGCTCTCCCATGTCATCCACCACACTTGGAGGGTTGTGGTCTTCATTATGATGAAAAATCATGAGATAATTAAAAAAACATCATCCACAAATAGCAGAGATGTCATTCTAGTGACACCAAACCAAAAACTCTCCCAAGCTCCTCTGCTTCTTGAAATCATCTTGATTATGTAATATCACAAACCTAATTGTGACAAGGCACAAACCGTAGATACATTTTTGAATTGTAAAAAATACTTTCCGTACAAAACCAATTTAATGATTCAATTAGAGAAAATTGATGTCAAAGTTAGCTTACAATCATGAAACATAATTATTGTGAGTAATGAGTCAGACAAAAGGGCCACATGCAGCTCATTCTCTGAATATAATGTAGTCCTTACAATGATAATAGCAACTGTAATACTGCAGAAATAATTGAATTAGTCTGCCTTGTCTCTCCTAATATAGAGCAACTCACAGTCCTCTGAGCCATGGGTCACTGATTGGTGGAAATGCTTTACCAAGTGACCAAAGAGGAGCGCAAACTGTTAGCAGCAGGAAGATAGTTAGTGTCCCAGTGCTGTAAATGTGAGATGACATCCATTAGAAAGTGTGTGTGTAAGCAATGAGGACATGAGTTGCAAAGCCAAACCATCCACCCACCCACATCAGTATCCCTCCTATCCTTTCCTCTCTGCGCGTTGTTGAAGGTTGTAACAGTGGCCAAGTCAGGAGAGCCGGAGCTGGGCAGGGAGCAGGATCGAGCGGGTGGTCGTCTGCAAGTCACTCTATAAAACATCTGTGTACATGAGGTTAAGAAATATCCTTGGCCTTGTGTTAAAGAGGTTTCTGGTAAATCCAGTGGTTATCCAACTATTTTTTCTTCTACATCCTTGAGGTGCTATGCTGTAATCCTTTCAATCTCTCCACTATAACAATACAACAGTTATGGCCTCTTGTCAGTAGCACTCATGATTACCTAGTTTTATTTATTTATTAATGTGTTTGCTGGATTTATGTTAGCTAACCCTCTAAATCAAGTGGAGAAACACTTACAAGCAGAAAAAACATTAGTGTTCCCTTTATGTAGCAAGACATAATGTACGGATGTGGAGGTCCAGAGATAGAAGGGCACATAGGAATACTTTCATACAGAGTCATGTCCTGTCAAAGACTCGCCTTTAATGTTTAAGTTAATGTAGTTAGTTTTTTCCTCTCCCCACCCTTCTCCCTTTCTCGCCCTCTCTAAACCCAACTGGTCGAGGCATATGGCCACCCACTTTGAGCCCAGATCGGCTCAAAGGAAGTTTCTTCTTGCCACTGTTGCCAAAGGCTTGCACATGGTGGTAGTTGTTAGGTCTAGGTAAAGACTACAGCCTAGACCTGCTTGATATGAAGTTCCCTTTTCTAAAATGTAACTGAAATGTAACTGCAGTTACAATCTTTACTCAAAATAAGTAGTTTAGATGTTTAACCGAAACCATACATAGACCATAGATTATTTGCCATGACCGCAGTCTTTCCTCAACTCCAACCATAGTCTCCAGGCTCATATTTGTGGAATAAGAAACAGATTGGCAGTGGACATTAAACACGGTTGGCATTGAAATTAATTCAAGGTTTTGCAGAACTGTGAGAGAATAATAACTTCTTGAACAGAAAACCTTCAGCTCTTTATTTCTATGCTTAATGCATAGTCATAAAATGAAGCAGTCATAAAATCTTATTTTTAGAATATGCTGGCTACTCAGAAATGCTATTATTTCGCGTGTGCAAGGCCCTCACATGTTCTAGGATTTTTTTATTTATTTTTCATACAATATATTCAATATATTCTATAAGAGAACTGTTTAATTGCCTTACAATGGATGAATATTAGTATACCGAGGCAGTTGAGGGAGATGGCTTCCAGTATGTTGAAGGTAAACACTGGAGAAGTATGTAGTTATTTTCATGTTCTAATGGATCTAAATGAATGATCCAAAGAGTGCTGCATGTTTGGGGTGGTGGGTACAAACAGAAGCTCTTTTTTTATTTTTGGTATTTAGTTTTCTCTGATTTTGCTGCTGTTGGTGTTGTTGTTTGCTTCCTTTTGAACTGACTTCTTATGCTCTGACAGTTGAAAAGAGATTTTTGAGTGTGTATAAACGATTGCTGTTATTCCAGATTGGAGGTATTTGACTGAAACAAACCTTGATGCATCTGGAGTCTCACCTTCTAACGTGCACAGCAGCACCCTCAGCACCTCTGCAGACGCAGATGTAACACTCGCACAATGAAAAGTTAAATAGAGGTTGACATGTGAAAGAAAACAACAGAACAAAGACAGTTTCTGCCCTATAGATTAGTTGGATGACCCAGATAAAAATCTCTCTTGAGGTAAAGGCTGAAATTAACTCCACACCGCAATAGGCTTCTTGTCATACTTGCTGAAACGTAGGGAGAAGGAATAGAAGTATCTTGATTGCGCACCTCGTTACTCCAAAGCCTGTAGATACTGAAGACGTTAATACTGGGTAAATCAACCAGCTGCTCCCATGTTTGATGTTATACAGAGTTTCTATATGTTGTGTGCCATTGTGAAGCTATATACAGAGCAGCTTCATTGTGCCGTAGAGATGGAAAGATCAGAGGAGCTTCTATAATAGTTCGTCCACATAACTTCGACCAGCTGGTGTACACCCACAGAATGGAAAAACTGGGCGCTGGGGTTCAGCCTGTTGTCTCACAATTTGACTTAATGGAAGTCATCAAAGGGGATAGCAGCGGAGAGGAAGGTTTTGAATGAATTACAGGATAATTGCTAAGGCTTTTAGATGTGGTATAATGCAGCGCAGGCTTGTGCTCGAAGGAAAAGAGAAAGAAGAGTGGGAGGATACCGGGGCAGATTCCTGGTAGTTTGGTGGAGCTTGACTTGGGATACATTCTTTGGCAGATCCACTGTTGGGCTAAATTAATGATTAGAGTTTGTTTGGTATAGCGCGCAGATGAACCACCAGCATCTGTGTTTCTTTCATATCATCTTACATATTTTGCTTTGCTGCCTGTTTTTCGAGTTGAAGCAACAACTTCTTGTGTCAAAAGTGCAAATGTAGTAGTGGAAAAAGAAATGAGAGCTTGTCATCTATGTGACAATGAGTGACAGCACTCCCCTGATACCATGGCAACACAAGGAATTCTACTCAATGGAGCCCATGACGAATCGAGACCTTGATGTTCACTGCTTTCCAAGTGAGGACAGCAGGGGGAGGGAGATCAAGGACAGCGCTTATTCAGATCAGGAAAAGTTCGTAAGCTTCATATAAGAAATTAAGTTTGATAGCAAGAGTGGATTCTTATTGGGAATCAATCTGAGGCTCGCTGTTATGAATCTTTATCACAGTTCAGTAGTTGGAAGTGTGAAGAGTGCCACAAGCCAAAGAATAGTGGCATGTATGCTATTCATATGCATGCCTCTGACCTGTTTTCACATTTAATGCCCTGTAAGGAGTATGCTGGCTTTGCAATGTTCACAACATAAATACTGCAGCACTGCACTGGTGTTGCTAAAGGCAAAGTGTTATCCAGGGAGAAGATCCAAGTATTCATTTACTGGATTATTCGATTAACACAAAATATCAGGGTTTCAGATAGCCTACTGTATAATTCAGGATCATTCTGGTGAGACTAATAATTTTCACAAGGATGCAGGCAGTCTGTTAACACTGGTGAACGTGCAATGAAGGTTAGTGTCTGTTATTTACAGTAATTTAACTCAGAAATCATTAAAATGTCCATCTTTTCCCCCCTTGTTCTCTAGATTGAATGACAGAAACAATGAATGCATAATACCAAGACAAGACTCCAGTGTAAAGGCTTATCAGATGCCAAGATACTGTTAAATGGTTTATAGATACCTTTTAGACAAGATTTTGTACGTTTACTCTTTCATCTCAACAATCGTGAGATAAAATCACTACAATGCTACATGTTACACCCGACTAGGAATTCTACTATTACTACTACTATTTGGCTTGGACAGCTGCAGATAACATAACTAGCTGTTGATTGACTGATAGCCTATTTTAAAGAGTAAGGACATTTTTAAAAATAGTTGTGTAAAAAAGTGTGTCATCATAATTAACATGATTATAAATTCTGACAACCTCTCAGACCCCCTATGATCTTTTGTGCCTCCCTAGGGGGGCCCAAACCCCAAGTCAGAATCCAAGGCCATAGAAAATAAGATCCAAAAATAAAAAATACTGAAGGAGAGATAAGTGATGCGTTTGTATGGATAAGAGATAAACACGGGCCGGTGCAGGGGGCTGTCTTGGGAAATTTCCTACTTCATTCTGGCATTCCTTTAATTTTCGTTTAATCCCACGAGCAGAAGTTTAACGAACCAATTAATTGCAAAATCAGATTAAATCCCTGAAAGCCTTAAAACGATCTCTGTGTGAAGTCCTCAAGGCACACATCTTATTGTCCCTAGTTAATTTTTATTGTAAGAACTCTGTTAGAAGCCATCAAGTCCTTGAGTCATGAACTCCCTCTATCCACCCTTTTTATCCCTGTCCACGGTCATAGTGAAATATGTTCCACAACATAATTGTATTAGATATGATGCCATGTGGGTTTTGTATCTGCCATGTCTAGAGGGAGCTGCCCTGTAGTCAGAAACACCATTTTAAAAATATCCTTATCTATGACACACGTACTGTATGTACAGATAAATGTAACTGTCTGGTCCTGAGGCAAGCTCAGACAGTACTATGCCTTCCACTCCAGATTAGCTAAAGGGCGAGGATCCTCATGATCGGCCTCTCAGGAGGTTGCAGACAGACAACAGACCATGCAACAGACAGTCCAGTCAGTAATCCCACTGAGGGTCATACACATCCCTCACCCCTCAAAGTCCAAATCATGGATTATGACGGTGACATAAGTCCATAGAGAGTAGGGGGCTATACACACCTCATTACAGAGAAAGCAGGATAAGACTGGAAAAGCACTGAGATGTCTGAGCTGGGTGGGGTCACGATGGTAGAGCTGGTAGGGCAACTCACGCTGATTACTAATTTCTGAATTATATAATTTAAAGGAAATAAGAGCATATATAAAATGCCAAAAAACAATATGTTGAATCAGATAAAACAAGTAAGCTACTTATGCTTTTTAATGTGCTTTGACAGTAGAGTTATTGAGTTTTGTGCCACAATTTGAAAGCCAAAATGGTTTTTGCCATCAGGGACTCAATGAGTGGCTACACTGAGGTAGAGTGATAAAGTCATTACAATAGCATGCCACTGGGATTTGGAGAGGACTGGTCTGGGCTAATGGAGAGTCCAAAGTGGTACCAGGCAGGCGGGCGACTGCAACAAATAGTGCTGGGAGACCACAGAGTGAACATTAACGACAGAACTGCCTGTATTGGTTAGAGGGCACTTCTCCCCTCATCCCTGTCCTCCGGGGAATATCTAGTTACAACATGTGTATTTCAGTGGTGGTGATGCAACTTCTAGTCTTAACAACATCACACTGTGTGTTTATCCTCTGAACAAAATAGACTGATAAGCTTCCTATATTGATACAACACAATTTGATCAAAATGATGTATATAAGGAAATGTCTTCCTAATCGTAATGATCGGCACGCTAATGAAAGAAAAAAATCCGAGCAACTTCAAAGCTCAAATTAACAGCCATGTGCCATGGTTGCCATATGCCATATGTGAAGGCTAATAATCTCATTGGACAAAGCCTGAAGCACCGGCCCCTTAAGAGCTCTGGGGGAATCAGCTGTTCCACATAAGGTTAATAGTTTCAAGACAAAAGTCTTCTGTCTTCTGGACTGCAGCCGAATCCAGCGCAAAGAAAGTTCCACTAGATTTCTAAAAGAGAACTTTTTCAAGTGGCATTATAATACCAGCAGAAGTAAAGCTACGCTAATGCTTGAAGGCTAATTAGAGTCAAAGCAATTACTAAATTAAAAATGTGATTAAAAAGAGGTCTGACAACTCTTTTACCCCTCTGTTTCAGCCCACGATGAGCTAAAACTAAGCCATAGATCAACATGAGCAGCATGACAACATGTTAGAGATACTTGATTACATTCACAGCTTTAATGTATAAACTATAATGGTATATTATGTAATTTTATTTGAGCTTTTATGCTCATGTGAAATGAGTGCTACAGTGTCTACGAAGTAGTGTTAAAGGACCAGATGTATTATAACCTACACTGTATATAAGAGTGAGTACTTTGATGGCGTTATCACAGGGGAATCGCTCCTTTATTCTCAGCTCGTTCAAATTCACAGATGTTGAATAAATATCTGCACACATTATGAAAACCCTGTTTTACATTGAATTGTCTCTACTGTGCCCAGAAGCAATGATACCCTCAAGAGGAAAAGAAACATTTTATCAAATTGCACCAAGCAACATTTGGACGTGAATAGCTCTGTTGCCTTTGAACAGATGGGTGAGAAATCTGCCTTATTATGTGAGGGACAAACGTGTTGAGAAATGTTTAGTTATGCTATGTGTTATGACAAGTTGTTTTCAGATGCAATAGAGCATCCACAGCTCTAAATCCTGCCAATGATGTACAGTAGCAGCATGTCAGAATCTGACAGCGGTGAATTTGGTGCTTACATTTGACCTGACAAGCCCAAGGTGTGGCTGTGTTGTGCACAAATCAGTAATTTGGAGCAACATCTGCCTCATCTTTCAATAAAATTCACACCCATGATGTATTTGAAGTTACATAAATCAAGTTGGTCCCACACGTCGCTAAGAAGCCCTTCTGGATGAGGGATTAGATTTGGATTAGCTATGTCAGCAAATGCATGTCAACTCCAAGTCTACTGTCTCAGATTAATGCTTGCCCTTCCTATCGGATTAGGATTAGGGTTTGGACAATGCCAAGGAAAGGATTAAGGGACAGAGAGGAAGGCAATTGTAATATCCTCTGAAACAAAGTTTTCCTAACACTGCTCATCTCCCTGTCTGTAGATTCCAGAGAGGTTAGTTCCGTTCCCGGCTTTCACGGTGCTTGAAGATGAATACCTTCAGTATTTAAAGACGTTTCAGCAGCATCGACTGAGACTGTACTTCCCGTTGATGACTCAACCAAATCATCAGTGTTGAACACTTAATGCTCTTTAACCTTTTTCAACTTTCACGACTTCTCTTTAGATTCTCATCTAGTAGTTTGTGTGGATGAAAAACGATTTCGAGTTAAAAATACAAACACATGCTGGAAAATAGAACTTGCCATCCTGTTTGGCTGTCATGCACTGCCTAGCCTTGAATAAGAGCTCATACAATTCAGAAGAGAGTGAAAAGGTCAGCAATCCAAGTATGAAAAAAATAACTGATAAAAGCTCATTTAATCCCTGCAAAGTGCAGGAAGAAACTAACCTGACTGATGGATTCATGTGACAGTACATTGATTTCTCATTTTGTCGGGGAGGTATTATACTTTCATATGCACACACCATGTGATACACATTTTGGTTTGGAGTCTGTCTGGCACTTGTTGTTGCATCTAATGTCACATAGAGACAAAATTATTAACTTCACAGCAAGATTTTGGAGAAACTGACTAAATTCTTTAATCCTTGATTTGACAGGAGTAACTCAGACAACAATCAAGTCAGATGTAAAGTGGATTAGTGACAGTGCAGTCATTTCTGCAGAGACAGACCAAACACCATTTAACTCACTTCCTGCATGACTGACGTTTTGGCAGAGTACGCAGGTTTTTCATTGACATCATAATGAGGCTACAGTTCATCGTGCTGCCAGCACCCAAACTGCAGATTTCTATAGATTTGTTGACTAAACCAAACAATCTGCTGTTGTGTGATGTTTCATTTGGTTTCACTTCTGTTCAGCAGCTCTGATTCTATTCCCCATTGGTAGCTGCCAAGTAGATGTGTGAAGTCGCTTGATGCTCAGGGCTGCCAGGTGTCTATTTTGCTTGTCTTTCCAACCTTCAAACAACAGCAGCCTCCTTTACAACAGCCTGGAGGGTTGTGTGCTAACAGCAATTCCCCAGTTGGGCGCCTAGCAATTACAGCACCCCTCCTCTATCCCTGTAATTGCAAAGGGAGGTGCTTCCTGAGTGATCAGACTGTTAGCCTGCCACCAGGGAGACTGGCTTCATCACCTCTGGCAGGCCCAGGTAAATGAGGGTGTTTTGCTGGAGAGTTAAATAAAGGTTGTTTGTTAATAGAGTTGGGTGAATCATACCTGCCCATAATGTTTTGTTGTACGGTTAGCTGTGCTGCATGATGGATGGGACAGGTTGCTCGGGGCACGTGCATAGACAACCTGTGGTGCCTCCCTAAAATATACCAGGACATAGTAACTTTTTCTGGAATAAAAACAAATGTGTGCAACAGTATTATTTAATTCTGTGACTGAATATTATATCAAATTACTTCTGCTTCAGGTCATGGCTCAAACACACAAACAGGAAAAAGAACCTTTCCATCTACATGAACACATTCAAACAGTGGCTTGAAACCTGATCCCACTTCATATTGTGGAGTGTTAAGTGTCACCCAGGGACATAAAGGAATTTAAGTTTTTTTTTTTTACATGTCACTTCTCTCTAGATGAGAAACCTGACACTTTGTTATGTGTTTGTGAGGGTCATGGCAACAAAACCCTCTCATTGGTGGCAGCGGGGGTGCTGAGACAGCTAAAAGTAGATAACAGCGCTGTGCTAATTAGCCCGTTAGCACAATAATGTGCAAGATGGCGAATTAGACACAGCAGTGCACCTTTGCCTGCAGGGATCCAGAAATCTGTGCAGGTAAGGTGGGGGTAGTTTATTAAAGAGTGACACAAGTTCAACATTAAAAGCAAGTGAAACAATGACATCATCTCAGTAAAAGCCTGTATAGAGTAAAGCCAAAGATGAGAGACTGTTAATGATTTTGGTAAAACATATTTATTTCTTACTTCATAAAAATGACATGATTGCATTTTTTACTTCTCAGTCAAACCTGCTTCATTTCCATGTTTGTAAAGCAACACACACAGCAAAATAGTGTGTCTACAACACACTATTTGTGACTATTGGGGTTGCAGCACATCATTATGGAATGACATCTGTTGAAATGCATGTTTATAAGGTTGAATAAAACTCAACCATATGTGAAATTTAAATGAATTTTGGCCCAAGGTAGGTTTATTTTTATTTCTCTTCAGCTGTCACTGAAGGTAAAGTACAAAGATTAAGAGAAATGCTTATTTCCATCAGTTGGTGTGTCATGGGTAAGGGCATCCTCAACACAATCAATTTCTTTTTGCAAATGATAAAGCATTATGAAGCCTCTGCGGAAGGTTTTTTTTTTTTTTTTAGAAAATGGATAAAACATGCCGAAAGTATCATGACAGGACCCTCTATTGTATCATAATCAACATTCCTTTGTAGAAACGGTATAAATAGTGGTTAAGTCAAAATATTGCAGTGGAAATTCATATTATTATATTAACTTGAAGTTGGCTCAAGGGTCAACCATAAACTTACAACCATTAATGGATCCATGTTTTATTACGGTGCTCGAGAGATCAAGGCAGTGCCATCACTCAGGTCTAATTGACATGATGAGGAGCTATTACTGTATTGATCCACCTGGCAAGTGGCACTGGATCAGCTGAGGCCTGTATCGACCTGACTAAGTGGGTCCACAGACCTCTGAGGGTCAGGCAAATGTTAAGGGGATATTACCAGTTGTTTGTAAAGTTGGATCGCATTCAGCTTAAGGTGAAACAAAAGCAGCATTTAGAAAAGTCAAAGAAGGAGAAGTGGTTATCCAAACAAAGCCAAAAAGTAATATCCTGGTGAAAAAAAAGGATACTGACCCTGCTCATAATACCCGTAAAAACATTGTGCTTGTAGAAATTGTTAGAATTAAAACTATGTGTGGTGGATCATGAATAAACCCGGTTAGGCAGCTTAGTGAGTTAATATCATAACAATAAATTATCATAAAATAGACTTCTGAACTTTTTACACATCCACCAAATACTGTACATACACTGTATAATAATATCTCCAGAGTGATAAACACATAGTTTTCCTCTTAGTCCCAGCCAAAGTCATGACCAGTCATCTGGTAAAACTTGCTATTAAAGGGTTTATAAAAGTCCCTTAGCCTCTGCACCACCTCTGGGTCAATATTAGGATGGGTCCTGCCTTTGGTTTTGCCCAGGCAGTGTGGCTTGCTGTTCCCCTCCGGTCTCTTAAGGCAGGGGAAGCCCTTTGCCGGGTTAAAGTGGAAATGCTTCTCCGTGACCACCCTCCTGAGGCCAAGAAAGTCCTGGACGCGTACCATCTCACCTGCAGGGTCGCTAATCAAGCGCTCGCCGCTAACAAACAGCAGCTGCTCCATGGGGAAGTACTGGAGCCAGCGCTCAAGGTGCTTAGCATACATGCCGATTTGAACAGCACTCCATGTGGTGTCAATCAGACCCGCTGACATGTTCTTAAAGGTCAGGCTCTCGAAAGAGGGGATGTCCGGCTTTTTGGAGCGAGTCTGGGTGTAGTCGGAGATGGCTCGAGTGACAGGATCCCGGACGACTACAATTAGCTTTATGTCTTTGGACATGGTGTAGATTCGAGCAGGGACCTCCTTGGTGACATAGTAGCTGGGAGTCTTCTCCATGGTCAACTGGCCGTCTGATGACTTAGGCATCAGTTCCCTGCAAAGGACACAAACACGGATTTAAAAATGTGCACTGCAGGCACAAAAAACATCTCTGCCATTTTATATTTTATTCATCTTTGTAATGCCACCACTTTCCAAAGTTAAGAACTTTCAAAAGCTCCCAGGAATACGAGATTAACACTGACACAGTAGCTCCGTGGCAGGTTAAAGTCCTGTCAGTCAGGAGCAAGTCAGTCATCATCAAGAAGACAATTGTAGACATCATGAGAAACATTAACAGATTTCTGAGTATACCTAAAGTGACAGGAACTGGTAGGGAAGGCAAGAGTCCTATCCATCATCAGTGATTGCATTTGAACACAATATACAGTTCATGACATGTTTTTATTACAAACCCTAAAGGACGACATTCATCTCCTGCTGCTGCATTTAATCTACCTTAAGACCTCTATCCCCACATTGGAATATTCCACACCTTCATTACATTATACAAAGGATGGTTTAACTATGAATAGGTAGTATTATGCTTCTTAATGTCATGCCAAGACAGATGACTGTGACTGCACCTTTCTCCTCATATTTTTCAGTGATTTGAAGCAAAATTTGAGGATTTGGAAAAGCCTTGCATTCCTTTAGGAGAAAATGCAAAGCTTGGAAGCTGTCTGTTCCCATAACTGCACATTCTTTTTGACCCTGGATGGCTCTGGTTGATCATAATATAGCCTGTTAACTGCAGCCCTGACTGGATAATGGCTAAAGTGAGCCAAGGGGGATTAAGACTAAGCCAAACACGCAAGAGCATTAGAGGCTGGTTGACTGCCTTGTTGGCTGACTGGGTGGCTTGCTTGTCTCTGCAGAGAGAGGGGGAGAGATACGTAGCCACAATGATGAGAATCAATGGTAAGTAGTTAATCCAAGACGAAATACAAGCAATGGATACAATAACACAAGGTTATGGTAAAAAAAAATGAAAGTGCATTTTATAAGAAATCTGTTCCAACAATATAACACCACAGACTACAGACTTGAGAATTACCAGTCAAATCAACTCCTCTCATTTATTACAGTAATATTATATTTGCATTTAATCAGTCTAATGTGTTATTTACAGTATAAATCTAGTTAAATAAAATTATAATCTCTTCACTAGCTATGAACACTTTGAATAATATGTATAGAAATACATGCTCATACAGTATTCATTATGTATGTGCATTGAAGAAGAGCTCAATAACGTCTTGGGGACTGACGCTTGTGAACACAACATCGCACCATATTGTATATGCTAGCAGCAGAAAAGCTCTTGCATTCAAGAGATTTATTTATTAACTACATCAAGCTAACTCTCTGGTCTGGCTTCCTTTACCGCTGGAGTATATCTCATACTGCTTCCACTAATGTCTTGAATTCAAGAGTGGTGTGCTGTTTTCTCTTTTTCTGCTATATTTGAGGATGAGAATAAATATAAACCACAATGTGACGCCACAACTGTTCACAAGCATCAACCCCCAACATGTCATGTTGGTTATAGTTAGTCAAAATGTAAATCATCAATTATTACCGTGTTTGGGAAAACGATGCTGATCTAAATCAAATAATGGAGAAACTGAGGACACATGTCATTTAAGTGATTATAATAATTTCTAACCATTTGTTGGGACATGCACAAGGCGATTCAATGTTCCTCTCCAAACCTAGCGGCTTTCATCTTACAAATTTATGTGGTGGAAACAAGCAGAAAATGGTCTGCAGGATTTTGACTGCGCACAGCACTGGGAAAAAGCTGTAAGCTTTGTGATTATGGGAAAACTAGGCATCACCCATACCTCATTACCGCCATACAAATACACACAGAGTTTTCTTTCTTATGCAATTTCATCACCTAATGTCACCTGCTCTTTCCTTCCTTTCCACAGAGGCCCTAGATCTTACTCATTTATTCCACTTTTCCCTCCCTGAGTGCCTTAGCCACCATTGTACGAGGTGGAAAAACCACAAACCTAATCAAGGTAAGAGGTATGAGACACACAAACAACTCTATCAGAAACCCCTGCAATTATCTCCAGCATCTCTTGGATACACACAAGCGTAGCGCTGTAGGCCTTTCTTGGGGCCTCAAGGGACACAAAAAAACTTACTACCAATCAAAGTTTCCACTTAGTCCCCAAGCAAAACAATCTGTGTGAGAAGCACATGCATTATTCATCTCAGCAGAGATAGAGAAGGGGGGAACATCTCTGACTGAGCAAGGAGTGAGAGAATTGCCTTAGGGGGGCAGATGTAGCAAGCTTTCACAATTTGTTCTGCTTAATAAACAATGTCGCCTGGAACCAATAGGTTTCAGTGCATCCTCATCTATCAATCAGCGATGCAAAGGCGTCATCATTCCGTATCAAGAGGGGAAAAAAATAGTCCTGTCTCTAGAACTGAGCCACAGCATGCTGACATTTGCCCCTTCATGAATTTTGCATGATTCTATTTGACTTCATAAAGCTAAAAACACTGCTTTACTCTAAAACCCTAACATCTAAGTGGGCTGGAAATGTATTTTCAAAGTCGCAAAAGAAAGGAGTCTAAGCTTTGAAGAGATTCTACCTATAATTGGTGCACTAAAAATAAATCTATATTGACGTTTCCACATACACATAAACATCCACTGCCCTCTTACCTGTCCCTTTAAACTAGCAGGTGAACAGCAGGACTGAGAAGATAATGGAGGGAGGCAGAGAGGATGAGGAGCAGATAAAACAAGAGAGGAAGGCGTAGAAGGTGTAAGGAGAGGATTTAGATGCATAGGTTGACCCCTCTGACCCAGAAGCCTAAGAAGCAACTTTAGATACTGTGCGCACATTTTACTGCAGCAGTAGACCTGCTGCGACCTACAGACAGATATTAATCCAGGTGTGTCGTGTTGCATAAGTTGCCTGTGTTTAGTCTGCTGGGCTGTCAGGTGTGTCCATTAAACTGGCTGCTGGAGAGAAAGCGTTTGAAAGCTGGTGTCTTGTTTACATTCACTCCTATCAGGATGTCTGTTCAAAGGTAGGAATTTACAGCGTTGCTGCATGGATGATGCCCTCAGTAAAGAGTTCACCAAAGTAAGCAAGAACTATGGTGCAGAAAACTCTGGATTACGTTTTTTATTTATTTGTTTGTTTCTTCTTGACTGACTGTAATTGGCATCTATATTTCAGCTTTTCAGACCACGGTGACAAGGGACTGGTCCAGAAAAAAAACTCAGCATTATCTAATGTCATTTTGGGTTCTGATCTCACACTGTGGCTCTGAGAGGGGTTGAGCTACTGTAGGGATCGTTCCTCTTCTCAAAGACAGGATGAGAGGTGGTGGTATGCAGCCACTTATAATAATCAGACCAATATACTGTGAGATGAGTTCCAGACAAAAATCAAAGAGGATAGCATCCTTAGGGAAGGTGCTCTTTGGTCATCACAGCCCATCTTATCATGCATGTGAAAGTCGTAGCCATCACGCTTTACACTCAGGACCTTCATTATCTCAACAGCATTCCTGAACAACAGTGATAGTGCAGTGCCTTTTTCCCATCCTCCATTATTACTGTCAGTATGCAGAACTCGAGGCCACCTGGCTGTCTGATGGAGACAGGCCCAGTCTGAAGAGAAGAGGAGGAGGAGGAGGAGGAGCGGTACATGAGGCATTCTGGCTTCCCTCACACAACTGTCAGCCTTGCATTAACACATAACAGCTCTGACAGTCAGTTGTTTATAGAATCAGCAAGCGCTTTTTTTATCAGGGTGGTGCTGCTGGAAAATCCAATCATACTGGATGTGTGAAAGTCTTTGTGAAAGTGATTGGATGCTCATCATGTAATGCATAATAAAATCAATATCAGTATGGTTTGCAGCTACCGCTGTGTGCAAAAATACATATAATCAGATAAACTTAGCCAACAGTGTACAAACATGCATGTGATTTGTATGATTGAACACCCTGATGTCACCCTGACCAGGAACTCACAGGGAGTTCCTGTACCAGCAACAGAAACACAAGCCAAGAGTGAATCATCTGACATAAAGGGAATCTCCACTAATTTTACATTTGTTTACTATGTCCAAAAATCTGTATATAAATCTTTTGTTATTCCAGAGGGATCTGTAAGAAAATCTAATAAATTGACTCAAGTTATTGGGATACGCTGAAAACTGGAAGTTTGAAAATGAATCAGAGAGTGTGGTGTTAGAAAGAAGTGAGATTACCAGACCTCTGCAGCCCGCTCCTCATCCCTGCTTGAGGCAAGCAACATTAGCCACTGCTAGCATAACACACCTGAACCTCTGAATAAACTGTCAGAGGGTGAGTTAAATTGTTGGTCATGCCCGCACCAGGAAAGAAAAGTTAAAAAGACAGGGGTGGCTGTGGCTCAAGTGGTAGAGAGGGTCATCTAGTAATCAGAGGATTCGATTGGCTCCCTGAGTCCAGTTGAAGTGTCCTTGGGCAAGAGCCCCAAATTGCTCCCAATGGTGGTGGGTGAGTGTGTATGGGTGAAGTTAGTATCATAGTGAGCACTTTGAATATGAAGTGCTATATTGCCGCTGATGAGCAGTTGGGGGCCTCTGCAATCAGTGTATGAATGTGTGTAAATGGGTGAATGTGACAAGTGTAAAAGCGCTTTTAGTGGTCAGTAGGCCAGAAAAGTGCTATGTAAATACAAGTCCATTAAGCATCCATTTGCAATATCTGTAGCTGCATCCATCTAACAGTGTTAAAGATGTGCAATGCCAACCAAAAAATGATCCATCCAGCAAAAATGTCACAAAGTACAAAAATAAATTCTGAATGGGTGTGACAAAGTGACTTCAACAAGGCCAACAACACTAACTTCTGTAATCATGATAGCTTCAGTTTAAAAAAGTGGTGGATGAGTTCTGAAAGAATGAAGCAACAGAAACCATCTTTAGAGAAAAGGTGAAAGAAACAGCTACAGCCAAGAAAATTGAGAGGGCAAGGGACTATTTCAAAATCATGTCTGTACTTACATTTTTTCATAACCTCCACAATTATGATGTTAGAGTTTCCATTAAGTGGGAAAAGAAACCCCATTCATGGCATGTAATGTATGTTTCCAATGTATGCGGTGGTTGGTGCAATTGGATAATTCCCTACAGACACATGCTGGTCTGAAAGGATCAGCAAAAGCAAACAAGACTTCAAAGAAGCAAAACAAAGATGGCTGAGGCAGATTGGTGCTTTTTCGAAAGTTGCTTTGACTTGCTGTCAGGGAGTCTCTCCAGTGGAGAGAAAGATAGAGGCAGGAAACAGCGGATTTTCTCTGAAGATACTACAAAAGCTAGAGATGAGGAAGTCAACAACTCAAGGGGATATAATGGAGTGAACTTGTTTTGTTTCAGTGTTTCCAAAGTGCTGTAATAAGTGCTGTGGTTTGACAAATTGCCTCAAGCAAAAGCCCAGGGGGTTGTTGCAGCAAATTAAATCTTCAATCTCCAGAATAGAGACAGGAGGGGCACATTACCAGCACTGACAATCTAGTGGACTTATTCTAGCAATCCTTGACTTCATTTGAGTCTATCGGAAGGAACAGTATCATAGAGTCTGGTCATAAAGTTTTAAAGTGCAAGGTTTTATGGGTTGTGGAAATATTTTAGGAAACAACAGCTAGCATGTGTGAATGGTTTCTTTGAAGCATCTCATTATCGACGCACTTCTCCCTTCTCTTCCTGTCAGTGTGCTGACACATTAGTTTAAGCTGGGAGATACCTATATTGAGAGAGCTCACACCAATCCCCCTGTGTCCTTGCAAAGATGAAAAAAGTGTTGAGTAAGCAAAAAAAACACCAGTGGACTCGAATGAACCTACTCTTGGGAAACACAACTTTCCACACACAGATCTCTGAAAGTCAACTTTCAGTCTAAAAAGCTTAAGTGTAGCGTTTGAGTCTTTTCTTGGGCAGGTTCCAATGAATGCTCTTTCTGATGAACTCCTGCTGGGCTTCGTCAAAGGGCACTTTCACCCTCCTGAGCACATTTGCATACAAAGTGAAGGCAGAGAAAACATGTTTCACACTAATTGTCTGCTCTTTTATTGTCAGGGTTAATGCAGACCCCAGGGGTTCTCCAACATCCCCTTTCATTGAGCTCCATAATACTGTTGCGCTTTCTAAAGACTCACTTTAAATTTACTGCCCTCTATCTGCCACTGGCCTGCAGTAAGCTTCCCTGGGGCTCTGAGGAGGATTACGCCGTCTTCTCTGACACCCTCAGTGAGTTAGTAAGAAGGCAGCTCATTGTTCTATATGGAACCTCGAGAGGAAAAACACAATTACAGCAATTAATTCACATCTACTGTATAGGACGCAGAAGACCTTGGTTTGAGCATGCATTCAGTAGATGAGTAGTTAACCTGCCAAGATAAAACATACGAGAGGAAGTTGGGGTGCTGTTATTAAAGGAAGGAGGGGCCAGGGAGGTGTTCTGTGTGCACAATTGTCTGCCTCCTTCTCTTTTTCTGCCTATGGGTGGAAATGTGCTGTATTGTGGTCGGTGTCCTGCTGCGTGGAGGGGCCTCCCCTCTATGTGGGACTCCAGCAGGATGGAAACACCAATCACAGTAGATAAATGGTGAGAGCACAACTCAATGCCACCACAGGAGCTGATAAGCCCACCCAGCGGACTTCTCTCCCCAAGCTACCGCACGCCATTAGTTTGGGGGCAATGAAGTGAAACATATGGGAAAACACATCTGGCTTCACCTTTAAGACTTAGTTCTGATCAGACAGGACAAAGTTTTAACACACCTAGAAAGGTGTGCTAATTTATTAGGTCGGCACAGTGTTGTGTGGCAAAACTCATTTGTCTAACAACATTCCACCACAAAGCCAGGCGAAGTGAGCGCCACTAAATGATCATTAAGGGTTATCTCGATGTCATGGTGCTCTGCTGTATGGGGTCAATGTGTGGCACAGTGCTCTTGCTGTGACAACTCAAGCCAAGTTGTTTTAATTAGCACAATCACCTCTGTGGGAAAAAAAGGCCTTCATTATACGTGTCTCAAGATGAAACAGTTCCCCACATCCACTAGCTGCGTGTTTGGTATGCAGTTGCTACTGTGAACAAGAAGCTGGCACATCTCAATTATATGCAAGTGCTTCTTAGCTTCTTCTTCGTTTTTTTAGAGCATGCATTGCCTTACTTGTGGAGTTTCATAAAAACAGCAGGAAAACGTGAGGTAAACCATCAAGCATAGGGTGACTTCAATTTGTTCTTGTTGCTCAGTCTTTAGAGATGGACAAAAGATCACTCTTCACAGACTGATCATCCAAAAATGTCCTAAACCTGTCCGGAAATTCTTAAAGGAGCTTAAGCGAGAAGTCCTTTGAACAATGCTTCGCTTCCCCTATTGTAGCTCTATAGAGCCAGCTTTGAAACAGTGTCTAGATCCTTTGACAGTGCTTGTTAATCCTTTGGCTCGGTCAAATGGACACTTGAAACAGCAGCATCTCTTATTATCTCTTATGTGGTTGCTCTGATGTGAAGCATTTAATGCCAAACCATTTCCAGGAACATAAAAGATCAATAATTTCTCCCAATAAATCAGGTTAGTCATTTATTTCCTAAGAGCGTCAGGTTGTGAAATTGTGCAGCTGAGTCAATAGTAAAGAGCTTGCATATTGAGATGTGAGATACAACGACAACAGTTGCCATGGCAGAGAACACAATAAAAATGTTACATTGAATGTCGAAGGTGTGTGCAGCCTCAGGTCCCTGATCTCTGCCTTTGACATTGATGTCTATTTTGACCGAAGATCAAAACAAATTGCCACCAGTGAATCAATACCCTGGAACTCATAATCTTGAATCTTGCTCCTGGCTAACAAGGATGACGGCATGATGTAACTTGCTGACTCCTAATCATAAACCAGGGGCTGTTTCTTTTAAACTGCATCCATTATTCGGGGTAATTTTAAATGGAAGATCAGCTTTATCTTTTCTACATGATGCCCCCTTCCTGTCACATCAAGTCTAGATCCAGGCTGTAGATCCAGATTAGTGGTGACGCAATATACAAATACAGACTGTGATGTTTAAAAAGGAAATATTGATATTGCGTTAATAATACATGGATGATAATGGAAGTTTGAGACTGTGGCCCCCCCTCGAACCTCCCAAATTTTACTTGCTTAGCTTTGCTCATGCAAAGATACCTTAATATTACTGTTTGGGATAACTTCAGAACACAACAAATACATAAAAAGGTCTGTACTAAGGCATTTGTTTCTGGCTCTGAGAAAGTGACAGTAAAAATCCACCAAAATTTCTCTATCTCTTAACTATGTCTTTAACCAAATCATACACATTTAGGGTGTTCTATGTGATCTCCTTCCGATAACTAACTGAGCCTTGAAACAATTTGAAGCCACCCTGGGGAATCTTGCCTCCCACTTTGAAGACCTCTGGTGTAAATAACCCAGCACCTCATCATTTTTGTTTCTTTCTCAATGGTTGACACTCCAATATAGTAGGTGGGAGTAATGTACCTTAACTGTGTTTGCCGGCGTTACAGTTGAGGGTAATTCATTTGCCAAAAAACAACAACAACAAAAAACCACACAAGTTAAGAATTTTGACTGCAAGCATTTCTTTTTCTCAAATGTTCTATAGATGTTACAATAATATCATTATTCTTTTGGTCATGATAAATCATGTAGTGAAAATCTCATATCATGACATCCCTTAATCCAGATGTAGAAATATTCCAGGAACTGTGAGTGAAGGTCGTGCAAACAAGCAGAAAATCAATTGTTCTTTTTGAAATGAACATGACTGAGAAGAGTTCTAAATAAATGTCAGTGCAATCAGAAAGTTTACGTTTTTAAAGAAATGCAAGTACATGGCGTTATTCTTTATTTGAGTGTAATGACCTGTGGTACACTGACATTAGATGATTGATTGTATCTGCAGTTGTTAAAGCTGTAAATGTTAGAGTAGCCTGGTCCTACTTTCCATAATGGTTATATCAACAGTTTGTATCAGCTGAGGTTACACTCACCTTATCAACTGTGTTTTATTGTCTAAATTGTATTCCTATAAATACCAATGCACCTACAGTGTTACAGTTTAAAGCTCATTCTCTTTCACGTTTCACTCACTGTGAACATGTTTAATCTCTGTTTTAATAAATTCAGTCTTAATTCTGAAAAAAATAAAAGTTTCCCAGCAGGATCATGCTCCTGCGTGTGACAAACGACTTTAATTGCATTTCACACTATCAGCATGTTGTTCTTTCACTTCTTCTCTTCTTATTATCTTATCACTTTGCACACATAATACCCTCCCTTGAAAAGCACTAAAATATCAGTTAATTTCACAGTTGATTATCACATCTTATGTTCTTTTCTATTGTTACAGAACATTTTATGAGACTAAACGACCTGTCAAGATTTTAGAAGATATTCTTTTACAGGAGCAAAGACGATTTGATTTAAAATCCAGACAAATGTGTTTAGTTTGATGATTATTTAATGATTAAATGTGACAGAAAAAGTTGTATGAACTGACCATATATTTGTACTTTTTTTTTTCTCAGAAGAAGAATGAAGATTGATTGAATGTTTTTATTCTATGCTTTCAAAGAGCCTCCATAACTACACGAGAAGTCATTTTGTGTAAATGTACAAGAGCTGTGCAGAGCTCAGTTCGCTCATCTCTCTCTGGAGTCATGTTTTCAAACCACAGACCAGCCTCATATCTACCTGTACCACGCCAGTCCCTTGTCGTAGTTGCGGTCGAAGAAGTGCGGCTCTGCTCCCACCGCTCTGATGTCTGGATGCAGGCGCAGAAACTCCAGCAGCGCTCGAGTCCCTCCTTTCTTCACCCCGATGATGATCGCCTGGGGCAACTTTTTACTTTCCGACTCATTGAGGAAACCTGACATGGCATTATCATCCAACGTCTTCGCATCTCCTCTAATTTCATCCCACTCCTCTCCTCTGCTGTCCAAATCGTTTTCGTTATTCAGTAAGTCCCTGGACGCCCCGAGAGAGGACTCCTGATTGTCAACTTCTGCATCGTTTTGGTGTCTGCTCACCGAGCCGTACGTCAGGTTTGGCATAGTTGAGCAGTAGCCAACACAACAATAAATCATATATACCCAAAGGGACAACATTATGCAGAACACAAAGAGTTTGTTTTTCACGTGGGATGATGGCACAACATGTAGATTGTGTAAAATCGGACTATATTCCATAGGACCGCCGTGAAAAAGTTATATTCCGGTTAACAGGCATTTTGGCAAAAGGCGCCTCACTCCTGTGCCATGACTCAAATCCTGGACAATCGGTGCGCAATTTCCCAAAACACAAATTAAAGCCAATGTGGAAACTGATAATGAAATGTACGGCGGGCGTCCACCTTCAATTCCAGTGCTGCTTGGAGAGTATAATGTTTTTATTTCTCAATAGAAACAAAGAAATAACAAACAAACAAAAACCAATTAAGTCAAATATCGCCAGGTGAGCGAATCGGGCGTCAGGGACCGAGTTTGTCTCCCCTCACTTGCTCTCAGCGTGTGAGCGCTCACACAGCAACAGCAAGTTATCTACAGCAGACAGCAGCATCAAGCTTGCGACAGTGCGCAAAACACACTTCCTGTACATCCTTTCAAAGTAAAGCTGTTGTCACAGTGTAAGCTAAAAAATCACCCTTATGAAGTTGTAAGTGTTTTATGCTGTTTTCCGATACATTTTATATGTTTACCTTTATGATTTGTCACTGTAGTTCTATATGTGGCAGGTTATACGTCATATAACTAATATATAGCAATATGGCAAAACATTTATTAATCCCCTTCGGGGACAGTCAATTAAATTAATTAAATGAAATCATCACATAGAACAGGTTCACAAACTGCCATGAGACTGGGTTGATTTATATGTAATTCCAACAAATACTTACATACAAGTACTTCATACACTCAACTCAAAATGCAGGACTTATGCATTTCAATTACATAGAAAATGTCCATCCATTTGAATTAGATAGGTTTCATGTAAATCAACTAATAAACTTAATGTGAAGCAAGTAATAAGATTTATGTAATAGTACTAATAAACTCAATGTGCTTCCACTACACAGTAGTGTAGTAGTAACCAGTTTTATGCATTCAATATTAATAAAGCCAATTTGTTTGTCCAAACCCAACAGCGAAAATGAATTCAGTCATTTTGAGTTTATTAATACTATTATATAAATCTTATTACATGCTTCACGTTCAGTTTATTAGTTAATTTATATTAAAACCATGTAATTCCAGTGGATGGAAATTTTATATATAACTGAAATGCATAAGTGGCTGAAATTTTTTTGTGTATATGCCAGTCACTAATGTTCAGAATCAAATATGTTCTGCAGTGTATCCATTGTAAGTTTTTGTCCCTGAATTTTTCCACTGATTTACGTTCAAACATTGCTGTTCTATACAAAATACTCGCTCACATTACCTTTATTTTGAAAGTTGTAAAGGTTCCGGTTGTATTCTGTTTTTGTGTGTCTGCTTTGACGCAGCTCTCAGCGGCTCAGAAACACTGGAGGGAAGGTGACAACCAGTGGAGGTGAACAATCCCTCCATACTCAACATTTTTTATTTAGTTTTTAATTTCACTTTAAGCATTGGATCAGGAGTACAAGGGAAGAGAAAACTTGTTCTCTTCTTATAGTGCAACTAGAGCTCTTTTAAATGTAAGAACTCAAATGTTTCAGTTAATCTCTTTTTATTTGGTTTAATGCACAAAATATAGTCTTTACTCTTCAGGAAACAGAAAGACAGAATAAAAGCTGAAGTTGAATACAAAATGCATGCTCAAACTTGACATTTTTACAACTTTACTCGTGTACTTGTGTCATTTGGACACCAGCAGACAAACAAGTGATAAAACTCAAAATATGTGTCACGGATCAGCTGTTTCTTTAACAGCTTCACGCTTTTCCTGGAGTTGTGGTATGAAGGGTTCAGTGACTTAGAGTTAATTGGCCTCATAATCTCTTCCTAATTGCTTTAGTAATCATTCCAAACAATGTCAACACGCCGTTCTACATAAACAACATGTTATCAGCAAAGTTTAGACATCCATAAAAGTTAATAATTTAACTCTTTAGGGGTGTGGTGTTGCATTTGCTGGAAGTTTCAGTCATGATGAAGATGTGTGACCGCAAATTCTCAAATGCCACTAAAGGTTTGGTGTGTGTGTGTGTGTGTGTTGGCACCTTCTCTTGATGTAGGGTCAAAGGCCTCCAGTCCCGCTGCACCCCTGAGCTAGCAGAGGATTAGCAGGATTACCCCAGAGCTGCCATGTCAGTCAGAGTTTCACCAGAGACAGCCCTACCCCCTTCATCTAAGCCCCTTATCTCATCTCTCAGACACTGCTATATATGATATGCGTGTGTGTGTGTGTGTGTGTGTGTGTGTGTGTGTGTGTGTGTTTTCTAGTTTCATTTCCACAGTGCATGAGCACAAGATAACCTGCTTCAGAAAACGTGTGCATCAAGGGGTTTGGTTAGAGCTACACAGTCATAGTTTGCCCTCTCTGCTCTGTGTACAGACCATGTTTGTCTTTGCATTGTGTGCCTGTAACTTTCTGGGTGGAAGTTGAACAGTTGAGTTCAAGTGTATTGAACTTGTATTGACTTTGTATCTACTCTAAAGTCCTAAAAACTTTTTCATTTCATGTAAATGGAAGAAGTGACAGACATTTACTGGTGGCCCGTATCTTTGACAGATCATCTTTATTCCACAAACAGAGCTCCCAGCATGTGAAAACTATCAATAAATATAACTATGAGGAAATCACTACATCTGTTTTGAAGGAGTTAAAACATGTTTGTCTAACTTGGCATTTTTATGGCAAAGAAATTAGTCACAATCAGTTTTTTTCTGAAAATTTCAGTTGGTTCTTGCCAAGTGTAAGCACCCTGGAGCTCTCTCATGGAGCACAGCCAGATGGACAGAATGTTCCTTAATAGATCAAATAATATTATCTCTGGAAATGTTGTGCCTGACATAGAGAATTTGAAAGTAAGTCTGATTCAAACCAAGAACAATGTGCAAAATCATCCAGTCTTCTGTGAAAAGTGACATTTTTCACACAGCAAGAAGATGGTAGTGAGCATGTAGGATACAGTGCTAATCACTGTTTTTTTTAATAAAAGGCATATATACTGTACATCAAGGTTTATAATATCCATTTTTTAACTCTTAAAAAATAATAATGATGTTTGAAAATACAGAACAATAATATTCCAAAATATTCATACATTAAAGTCAAAGGTCCAGTGTGTATGATTTAGTGGCATCTAGCAGTGTAGCAGACTGCAACCTTCTCACCTCACCCTCTCCTTCCTAGCGTGAAGGAGTAACAGTCGATACGCAAAACATGAAAAACCCTATCTAGAACCAGTGTTAACTTTGTCCTTTCTGGGCTACTGTACTAATATTCGGTTCACCACAGCAGACACTGTGGACCCACTGCGTCTGTTGGTATAAAAGGCTCATTGTTAGTTAATAGAAACATAATTATACTTAATAAAATGAATTTAATTAGAATGATATATATTGACTAAATTAGAACATGAGGGGGACATGGGTGCTATTTTTGCCTTTTTCGGAGGTTTCATTTTTGTCTTCATGGGGATTGACAGACTTCAAAGTGGAGCACAGTCATGGAAGGATGAGACTTAAAGTAAAGATACCTGAGGGAGGAAACACAGACACACACACACCTACACAAACACACACATAAACACATATACACATATACTCTATATGCAAGCAGACACACTTTTTCCAGACTTCCGGAAAATTGTGTGTTGATTTGTTCCATCTGTTATGCTTCATGATGAACGGAGACTCTACCTCGGAAACTCTCTCTCTCTCTCTCTCTCTCTCTCTCTCTCTCACACACTCACACACACACACACACACACACACAAACACACACACACACACTCTGTGTCATCTCAGAAGGCCTCAGGAGAAGTGAACCGGACACACTAAAAGGAGTGCTTGACTTATTCCTCAGTACGATTACACTAATAGAACCATGCTAACACGTTCCTCTTGTGCAGCCTAAACAGATGACATAAACAGCTCATACATGAAAGACAGACAGTTAAATAAAGCCCAGGACACACACACTGATACTCAACCATTGTACCGTACCGTATAGCTACAGTATAAGCATATGCAACCTTATCTAACCTTTGTGTATTTGGTTTGTCAGTCTGCTATTCTGGTGTATTTTTCTAATATGTGTGTTCACACCATAGGAGGCTGTTGTTGCTTCATTGCCTGCATCTCTCCACCTAACAAGGACATGTGGCGTCCCACACACCTGCCTGCACGAAACAGCTTTAAAGGTGCTGCTAACAACATGAACATGTTTATCACCTTGTCCTGTCAACATGATTTTACATTTAACCTTTCAGCATACCTGCAGATGTGTGAATGGAGCGGAAATCAGGTGGGTACGTGGGCCGTGTGCATGTTCTTGTGTGCGTGCTGGTTGTTATATAATATGCACATATAATCAAATACACAGAGAAACATCACGTTGTTCTAACATCACTATAGGAGCAACCTCCAGATGTCAGAGATCTGAGCCCATTAGAGTGTAAAGTGGACTGATGGATGATCTCATCCGCCACTCTATCCCAGAAAGAACAAACAAACGCAAACAACAGTAAGACCGAGCAAGGTCTTACACACGCAAAGCCCTCAGTTTAATGACAGGGTTATTAGGTGAGACAGATCAAGATACTGCTCTTGCTCCTTAAGTCCTCCTTCAAGGCCCACAACTGTGGTTAAAGCCGTTTAAAATGTCTATAAATTCTCTGCAGCCGTGCTAGAGACCATCTTATCTTCTGCTAAGGAACAGCCATACTGAGCGGATTTCCTCACTTGATCCTGTAGAAAAGGTCTTATCCTTCTCTGCTGTCCACCTGGACACGGAAGCTGGAGGATTCATACAGGCTTATATGTGTTCGTCCTGCCAAGTCTTGCACAAGCTAAGAAATCCTATAATGTTGTTAGCTCTGTTTTTTTTTAACAGTGGCTGAACTAGAGATGCACTGACTTTGAGAATTTTAGGGAAATGAGCATTTGTGAAATTAGAATGGCATCTGGATGCAACGCTCTGAAAACATCCTTTCCTAAAACTGCTGGATGACAATCCAGATGTGGCTCATCAGTTCACTTTAAAAGCATTTATCCAGTTAGATAAATGAAGGCTTGTCAAACACATGTAATTGCATTGGTTTAAGAAAACGAACTCATGTTAACATTTGTTTTACCCTATAAGGAGTTTTCCTGTATTGCACTATATACAGACAGTTCTCCGGTCCTTAATAGACTTTTAACTTAACAGACAGATATCAACAAGCACTTGCATGCATGCCACATAACTGCAATGTCACTCGTTCAGTTCCAGCAGGGGATCTTTGTTGCACTTCATACCACATTTCACTGTCACGCTATCCAATAAAGGTGAAAACAGGTTGCATATTCTATGAGTTATCTGGATCTTTTTCACATTATCCACATGGTTCACAAGTTTATCGGGGTATATCGCAGCTCTACCACTTCATTTGCAGGTCTATTTTCATTTTATTTATCTTTCACTTTCAGACAACACGTTCAGAAAACTTCCTAGTGTTAAGTTTCATAGCAAAGTGGCCATCTTAAATCATGAGGGTAACTTTTAATAACAATTTTGTTTTAAATATTAGTCTTCTGCCATTTATGCTTTTTAGCAATTCTGTCTGTAGTCATCATTTGATCATGGCACAACATTATAATTAAATGTCAGAAAACGACAGGTGTCTTCTAGAGAGAGAAGCAAATTATATTTTACAGCTGCCAGTTAGAGTCTGATCTTTTTTATCTTTCTTTACAAACTTATTTAGAAACCCTTTCACCCACAGACTGTGTATTTTTTGAACCCTCCACCACTGCTTTATTGTCATATATATAGATAATAACTTCAAAAATAACATGGCCTTGCCATTTGAACATTTCCAAAAACAGATCCTACCAGCCAAAGAACACATGTTGATTGTGAGCGTTCAAAAGGTTGCAGTGAACATTCACTGGCAACGGCGGCAACTAGATACCCTCAACTCAAAAGCTTGGAGGCTGGCCGTCCCTTAGGGAGTATATCCTGGATGAAAATGTAGCCCATTATTCGAGCTGAGAACAGGTGCTTTCAACAAAGAACCCTGCATCATTATGGCCCTGTGGGAAATGAGGGAAAATATCAAGGTCCAGGAATTTACGATGTGGCCTTTTGAAAGCAAAGCAGATCAGATGCCCAGGTTGTGAGTCAAGCTAGAGAAGCCATTTATAGAATAAAGATGGAAAAACAAAGTAAGCTTCTTTTCTATTAAGCAGATATGGAAGAGAGTTTTCTTAACCAGCAGGTTAATTGGACACGCACATGAAAATTATGAGTTGGTCAAAAAGTTATTTTTAATCTGTCATGTAAGATGGATAACAATAATTATTGTAATGATCACGTATAACTGGATGACATATAAACACATAAAACATTGTGCAATTATTTTATATTTTAACATATTATTCAAATAATAGGAATAAATACACTTTTAATTGTACTGGAGTTCTTTCCAGGCTCTCTAAATCTTCTCATTTACTTAACAAGACAGTTTACAAACCATGTCCTTCAGGTTTGTGTCTTAATTATTTGATCTTTATTCTCAGCTAGTATTTATTGTTCAGTGGAGAGACCGTGCACGTCAGCAATACCCTGAGATCACAAGAAAGCAGCACTGTGGCCAAGAATAACTTCTCATTGAAGCTCTGTCTGGGTGGAGGTCCTCTAAAGACGCGTTACGCTCCACATTTCCACCACATCTCCTTCCCAATGCTTTTGTTTGAACATTCCTGACGTGCTTCCTCTCTCACTTTTCTTTCATTTCACTCATCTCTTTGGATTATAAGTATTTACGACTCTCACTTTCCTACCCATACATCTTGAGCATCTCTTGAGCAAAGTTAGAAGAACCGGGTGCTTCTAAAGCTCTCTCAGCTAGGGTAAAGTACCTTCTTGCCACCCATGGTGCTGATCAAGCTCCGCTCTATAGCTCCATGCTCACTGTAGCCATCATTGAGGGCCTTGGCTCCTGTCAGACCAGGGCAGGGCCCCTTTGATCTGGGGCTGAGATGACAAGGCTGTGTGGTCCCACAGCCCCAGGCCTCCTCTGTCACCACAGGCAGAATATGACAAGGTTACTCTGGGGAGGGCAGAGGTAATACACAAATGATCTCCTATCTACCTGTATGACTGGATGGACTACAGAGGGCCCAAAGCTGAGGCAGGAACCCTAAAGTATTCATCAAAGGTGCATTCACAAACATTTTATATGTATATTTAATCTAAATAAAACAACAACAGTATAATTTCATAGAACATAATAAACAATAAATACACCATTAATATATGATTATGAAAACCAAGTGTCAAAAGAGTGACCAAAATATAGCAATTCAGATGTGATTACTGAATTCATGAGTAAATAATCTGTCTGAATATTTTAATCTATCCAAACAGATTACCATTTAATAATCATGACGCTCTGCACACTGCAACATGTCTCTATATAAAAAGAAAGACAAATTTTGGGAAAAAACTAAATTATGAACATATTATCTGTTGAAAAACAACAGCTCATAAAAGTCATGAAAAGTCAAAGATCTGTGTGGGCACAGTTATACATTATATAATCAGGTATATCAGCTAACAAGCAGGTTTACTGGTCTCCAGCATAAGTCTTTTATGACTTATGTGATTTAGCTTAATATTTAAGTTCATTTCATGTTCTTTCGTTCATTATATATTGATTTACTGTTAACATACATGTATTTTTAAAAAAAGATTTCTGATTGGATCTTCATGCAAGTTATGCACTTTTACATGCACAACACAATAAATACTAACTAACTAACAAGAGCTGTACTCAACTGCATGAGTGGATATAGTTTGTAATTCCTTGAGAACAATAAATTATCCTTGGAGCCTGAGTATTGCAAAACTCAAAAGTTTAGCTTAGTAAGAATGCAATCATTGCTGTGATTGAAAAGCAACTTACTCAAGACATTTCCAGGCAGAGCACTTACTATACTTAAATAAATCTGAAATAGCCCAAACTGTCTCTCAACAGTCATTTTTGAGTCTTCCAGCTGTATTTTAAATCAGTCACGCAGTTGTCATATCGTTGACAGTATTCTCTGTGGCTGGAAAGAAGTAAAGTTGGTCCGTGGGCAAGTATAGTCAACCCCCTGAGGAAGAGACAAGACAAACATGATAAGAGGCTGTTGGTAAAATTACAGACTGCAGGCAGCCCTTAATGGAGTTCAGCTTAGGGTTGAGGGAAGTATAAGGTCAGTCAGTCATCGACGCTCCTACGCTGACGTTGATGCTTCCTACATTCCTTAACAGAAATGTCAACAGGAAAACAGGCTGCTTATTACATTAAGTCCAACCTTTTGAACACAAGACAAACATGCAAACTTAACTTTATTGTACTGCGTGTCCACAAAAACACACATTTTAATGACAATATACTGATCCCACATTAACAAAGCATGAAGAAGCTGCACAAGGCCAATACAAACAGTGTATTGATGATCATGAACTCTCTCTGCACGGCCAACCACGCTCATTAGCATTGGATAAACACAGCGCTGCACCAGAAACCTGTTTAGTGTATGCATATTTCATAAGGGTTGTGACAGTCCATTGAAAATCCAACCTCTTCCAGATTTACAGTTCATACTACAGCAGTAAGGGTGGGCAAATACCATAAACCACATAAACCACCTTTGGTATACATATCCTGAGGTCATGATCAAGACTTTTGCCAAATATACATTACACAGGTCTTAATTCAGGGATTCAGAGTTCTCTGAGGGTTTGATTTATGGACCCTTCAGTTTTCAGTTTGGCCAAGCCATTCTTGAGCTGAGTCTCTAAAGCTTTAGGTCAGAACAAGTGCTGTGGGATCCAGCGCTCTAATTCAGCTTTAAAGACTGCTGCAAGGATACGGTATTTGCATGCTCCATGTCTCTGTCCATATTTTTCCCATGGTCTATGAGCAATCAGCTGTAATATCCTGCCTGTAAATCTCTCGATCACTAGTGGCTGCCAGCCCGGGGAGGAGTTGGCTTGTCCCTCAGGTTACTTGCCTCACATCATAAATCCTCGACCATCTGAGCTCAGTCTGTCTTTCAGATCCATGAAATGCCAAGGCTACCTCAAGGCCTTGGTTTCCACAAGTGTTGGTCTCATATCAAATGTGCTTGTGTGTGTGTGTGTGTGTGTGTGTGTGTGTGTGTGTGTGTGTGTGTGTGTGTGTGTGTGTGTCTGTGTGTGTGTGTGTGTGTGTGTGTGTATGAATGTTCCATCTACACTTGCACAATATCAAAATGTGTGATTACAGTTATGGTGTAATAAATGCTATATTATTGTATATACCAGTTTTTCTAGTGTTAATTAATTATTACTTCACTGTTTTTTTGTTTTGTTTTTAATCATAGTTATAATTTGCCATTTAATGTGGTGTCATTTTGAAATACAAACATCCAGTGGTCGAAGTGCTCAGATCTATTAACTTTTAATAAACTTAAAAGTAATTTTTACGCCAATATTATGGCATAAAAATACTACTTTTACAAGTAAAAGTCCTGCATTTAAAATTCACTTAAGGAAAATATATTAACACCAGAATGTACTCCTCCTCATTATGCAGAATTTCAGCATAATGTATATCATATTAATGGATTATAATTATTGATGTATTAATGTTTAGATAACTTGTAGAAAATATATCATCTTATCTTTATCTACAATAATGCAATAATTACTTGCTGATTATATTTTCTGTTATTATTCTGAATCTACAATGTAACTAGTAACTAAAGTTATTAAATAAATGTATTGGAGCTAAAAGTACAATAATTTCCTCTGAAATGTGCGGTAGAAATAAAATTTAAAAAGTAGCAGCAAATGGAAATATACAAAATCAAGTACCTCATATTATTACTTAGGGACAGTACTGGAGTAAATATACTTAGTTTCTTTAAACCATCATGCATCACACAGTTATAGAGCAATGATCCAATGCCTGCAGAGGTACATTTATTGTTTTTAATCACTGTTGCCCATGAAGTTGGAATATTTTGTTTTCAGACACATTCCTCTTTTTATTTCTATTTATACACATCAGTTTAATTGTGGTTTAATTTTCGCTGTGATATGTTTGGAAGAGATTGATTGATAAAGTTTTGAGAAGATACACTTTATCTATCAAGAATAAATCACATTGTCACAATCATATCATGAGAAGAGGTAAAAATATTGTATTCCAACTTTATGGGCAACACTATATTTTTAAAAGTAAATAGTATGTTATAGTTTTAAAGTATAGTATTTAGAATAAACCAAATGAATTTACCGCAGCATTTATTGCCTAAGCTAATTTGTGATCTCTGTGAAGTGAAAACATACAAAACAGAGAAAATGACACAATAAAATGACCATAAAACTCAATGATGCACCAGATCATTCATGATGACTGATCCTCTTTAAAACTGTATCAACTTGCCTTCAAATTATTATTATTTATTATCATTTCTATCATCTCTATTCATAAGAGCTTCCACATATTGATTCCCCGAACAGAAAAGGTCATTTGTTTCACAGACATCTGTTCTCTATTCATGCTCTCTTTCAAGCAAAACCTGTCATTTATTACTTGTGTGTGCTTGCATATACATGCTCTGCCTCTGAACACAAAAACATTCACAATACACTGCAGCTGGAGCTCGCCACACCCTGGCAAACAGTTATTGAGCTGGTATTCAAGAAGAGGTGGCAGAGAGTAGCATGCCAGGAACATAGTATTAACTGAAGACTTAACGCATCAATGGCTTTGCCACAGGCTAATACCTTGTCAATCTTCTGAACTGCTTTCTGTTTATGACCTAACTGCTGATAAAAAAATAATAATAATGAAGGCCCTTTGTGCAATTTAGAGTAGTTATAACTGACACTCAAAACTTGAAACACAACATTAAGAGTTTAGTGAGAATTGAAGGTTAAAAGGTCAAGATTGACTTTATATACAGATTTATATGTACTGTGTCAGACCATGTAAATTATCATTTTAAGAGGGAATAGCCTTCCCCAAACCATCAGATCAGTTCAATAAATTTACATTAGTTTCTAGGGTGGTTGGTTTCAGTCATGTCCTTCCTTCCATCTACCGACAGAGATTTGGATAATATTGTTACATGGTTTATATAGTAAATTATAGACAATAAAAAGCATGTTTTCCATTTAAGGAGAGTGAAAAAAACTAACTGAAAGGTACCATTATGAAACTTCCCCCGTTGATTACTTACATTAAGACAATTTTTTTTTTTATTAAAACTTTTCTGAAATTATATTTTTAAATATGCAAATTGAGCTTTATCTCATTGGAACAGAACAGAAATGTGAACACTGGATGAAGCCAGGTTCAAAGTTTTGTTGACATATTAGGGTCAAAGGTTTTAACAGATTGGATTGTCTCTATACTGTCAACAACCAAAAAAAAAAAAAATCACAATGTTTTTAGGAGTAAAATGTTTTATAAATTAGAGTATGAATGATATATGAAAAAAATATGGGGCATTTTCTTTCCATTAGTCTGAAAGACGACATGGTATGGAAGCAAAATAGCCCAAAATCTCAAATTGTGTCTCACCTGATCAAATTTCATTATTTCATAATATTTCATATATTTCATTTATTCATTATTACCATCTATGACAGTGTGTTTGCATCCTGGAACATTTAGGTGATGAAAGGTGTGCTATGGAAGGTGAAACCTTGATAGCTGACATGAGAGCACCATCTTCTCAGTTTTACGCCTACGCCTTATAAATAGAACTAGTTCTTCCATGTTGGAGCCACTGACATCCTCTCTTTTGTCCAGAGAAAGAAGTATTCTCGTGTTTTAATTACATCTCTTGTTTGTTTATTTCTAGATGCTGAGTGTCCAGCATGCCATCTGTGTTTAGTGCTCAGTTCATGTCTCTCAACTCCAGTCCTACTCACCAGCAGACCTGCATTTAGTGTCTGAAAGGTGTTTGGGATAACCATCATTTTCTGTCATTTGATGCATGTTAAAACAGCCCCCGTAGTTTAGACCTGTAATATTTTTTCCCCCTCAGATGTCACAGCATTTTCATTAAGCCTGGCGCTGGGCTTGCTGGGGCTCATTATGGCCCTAGATAACCCTTTAAAGACACACCACAAAGTCTGGCCTCAGCGCTCAGGCTTACCTGAAAGACTGACATTAATGCCTAGAGTGAGCTTTGGCTCTCCACACCCAGTCTTCAGTACACTTCATCAACTACAAAGAGAGGCATACCTCTCTGCTTTTTTGCAAGCTGTTTGACTCAAATTGTAATATTGGTCGTTGATCCCACTTAACATTAGGAGTGGAATTAACATAAAAGTGAATTTCTCTGGATTAAAAGGACTATGAGTTATTGCCAAAGGGTGTACGACGCATAGTGCTTGCCTGTTGCCTTGCGCACACCTCCTTGATGAATATGTCACACTCTTCTTTAATGACAGACCAAAGGCTTGTAGCAACCCACCCTTCACACCCAGACTGATTGATCTGGGTAATACGATGCTATGCGTCTCAAGATAAAACACAACCACAATGTTGTTGTGATCCCACCAATCTTCCCCTCTGTTGACCAGGCAGCTTTTAACCCGAGCACATAAACGTGCCATTAGGTCTTTCCTAATGCCCTGCCCTTGTTTGTTTAGAGCAAAGCTAACACTTGACGTACCAAACTTCCAGCAAGATCTAACCCTTTTAATGACTGCGTGGAAAGGTCTTGTAAGTGTTGCTCTGCAGGAGTGATTGTAATAGCACGCTTCGGTGAAGGGACCACAGGGCATCTGTCTGACCAGGTCACTGTCAAAATGCAGCCCACATATCAGTAGCAGCAATGGGTCAGCAGTTGAAGAGGGTATGACCTGAGAGAAGGCTTCATTAGGTGAACTGGGAGCCAATTAGTCCCCAGCTGCACAGTAGAGGAGCATTAGAGCGAGAGGAAGAACACTCATTCATCCCACTCACTGACAGGAACAGCAGGAGACCACATGAAGAACGTGCAAATGTTCTTGCAAGCTACAAACTGATTTTAAACCTGGGAACTGTTTGTTCTATTTAGGGGTTCAAATCCACCTCACATGTTGCTGTTTCTCACACAAGGGCATACGAGCCATTGTGAAGAGAGTTTCTGAAACAGACTAGCGGATGTAAAGAATCATCCATGCTGATTTAGAAGTGTCCAGAGGCTCTAGAGCTGTATGTTTTGAGGGGGTTGGGCTTATTGTTGAGAAGACCCCTGGAGATGCTTTCAGAAATGGTTCCTTGCTTTAGGGGGGCAGGGTGGGTGTCTGGACTGCGACTGGGCAGTTCGTCTGAGTGAAGACTAATGAAAACAAATGATCTGACAAGGTCAAAAGGTTGAGATCAAGGCTGAAGGATCCTCCGCCCCTCTCAATTTCCAACTTGGGAGATTAATGAGGGCAGAGAACAGTCATCTCTCTGTATCATTTACTCCCTGAGGCCTCTGAACCCCATGGCAGTGATGTGCAGCCCACCTGTTGACCTATTAAGGCCTTACGACACTGCGCCAAAGGGACACTCCTGACTCGACCCTGTTCACGGCAAAAACAGGAGCATATTGTGGCATCATGGCTTGACTTAAAGGCTCCAACAGAGTCATGTGTCATGTTTTTTTACTTTTGACATATACAGGCACCTGTAGTAAAACGCTATAGATTACCTCACATGTGCTCCTGAAGAAACATTCACACGGGATATTTTCTGTGATGATTCTCCAAAGCTACATTGAGTGCTTTCACTCCTTAAAATGCAGTTATAATCTATAGCCTTTGACATGTGACTAATGCACATGCTATTTAATTTCACGGCAGGTGAAAATACGTTGATGAACTCAGCAGATAACATGCACCCAAGACAGGCACAGCCATAGCATTTTATGTGGCATGTCATTTGTGTTTGAGCATATTACATGGTAACACGGAGTCTGAGTAAACAGATCAGTCATGATGCTGCAGCTGGTGCTGTAGTGCTGAAGACGTTGATGAGACAAGACTGCTCCCTTCTGGACAGTTAATCTAAAAGCAGCACAACAAAGTCAGAGCTTTACTTTTAAAGGACTAGTCTGTAAGATTTAGGAGGGTGGCCTTATTTACAGAAGATAGCAAGAATTGAATGTAATATTCATATCTGTGTAACACATTAGTGTATAATCACCTGCAAATAGGAATAGTTATATTTTTGTTACCTCAACTACACCACTAAATCCTAAATCCAATTTTTTTTTTTTTTTTTTAATGAAGGACCCTTTCATACTTGAACAAATGTAAAGAACCAAATTATAATCATAACCACAACTTTAACTGGAGTACAGTATGTTTTATTTCTTCTAAATTAAAAATTAATTACCATGCTCCCTTCTAGCTGCATTGGCACATAAATGACACTAGATGGCGATGTTAGCCTGGCTGACTCACAGCAATGAAGGTCTTAGTTATCTTTGTGTGAATGGTCTTTGTCCCATTATTTCAGGGGATATGACATGATAGAATAACAAATTATAGCACACTCTTGTAAAAACTGAAAACAAAAAACATAAAAAGCTAAATGTCTCTCTAAAAAATAGAAACACTGAATAAGATCTTTTAATTATTTCCCCTTTTGCTGACTATTATATTATATTATATTATATTATATTATATTGTATTATAGCCCATATATATATCATTTATTTATGACAATACAACCCTCCACATTCAGTGGTTTCCCACATACTAGTTTGAATTTTCCAGGAGCTACTTACATTGTTGTAATCACTGCTGAAATCCAGATTAATACACTGGATTTAAATCATCAAACGCGTATTAGAATAAATGTCTATTCGATCCCACCTCGAGCTTGGATTCTTGAGCGTTAGCCTTGATTTACTACATTTCCCACACTGCATTGCTGCGCAGCCGCTACTTGTCACTGCTGTCGCTCTCTGCCTGTGGGTGCCCGCGGTGAATTGGTCCAGCATCCCTGCGCAGGCAGTGGGGCAAATGTAGGCTAGATGTAAAAAATATATATATATAATTTGAAAATATGTAATCGTGGGATAAGTTTTTCGGCGTTGGCAGTTTGCGATGAGGGAAGGGGAATATGGCAGATTGGATTTTGTGTTGCGCCTCTGTGGAGCACGGACCATTATATTTAGAGAAATAATGCGGAATATTTCTCCCTGTAGGTGTTAACGCAGAAAATACAAGATGAAGAAGCAATTCAATCGGATGCGACAGCTCGCCAACCAAACGGTGGGAAGGTAAGCAAACCCTTTTCCGTGCGCTATTCTCGCCGGGCCAAGTCAAAGGGAAGAGAACACCCCTGCATGGCCCCAATACGATGTGAATCATATCCATGCAAATATGATTTCTGCTATATGTTATCAGGCTGAATATATGGAATAGAAAATGTTCAGTGCAATCGTACTAATTCATTGGAACAAAAGAATACCCCGTGTTTTAAACGCCTTTGGTGCTCCTATGCGTAATGTCCATTGGAAGAGGCTACCGCATAGGCAGCGTGTAGGCGCATTGCCCCAGTACAACCTGCCCACTGAAACACATTCAATATAGACAATCGCTGTATCACAGCCCATCACACAGAGACGACCCTCCCTTCATCTTTAAGAGCAGGTATCACCCCCTGGAGAATATGACAAACATGCAATTGTGAAGTTATGGTGTGACTGAATTTACCTCCTGTCACGGAAACCTGTCAATAGGTGAACGTGATGCAGACGGATGCGGTGTGGGCTGCGACGTGAGGGAAAATGGAAAAAGGCGCAATGTTTTCATTACGCAGTAATATCAGCTGTGAGGAGGGAAGCACCTCCTAGGCGTGGGTTATCAAGTCCGTGAATACCTGAAGGTCGTATTCTGCATGACACGTTTGAATTATGTGATTCTATTATCACCTCTTTTAAAGAGGATGTTTTATCATGCCACTATAGTTCCCAAAAACTAGATCCAAAACTAAATAACAGCTTAATGTGGGAGGATTTTCCACCCCTCCTCTCAGTCCTCCATGTCCTGCACTTGCCCTGCATCTGGGTGGTTCTGAAATCCCTTCCCACCTTCAGAAATAGATGCTTTGTGACCTTTCATGCAGGTCCTTTGGGTTTATCACTCTTCCCCCAACCCTGCTTGTACACCTCCCAGGGAGGCCGAGCAGCTTGTCAAGCAGCGCTGGGCCAGGAGGTGTTCTCTGCTTAGTACAGAGGAGGGGGTAGGATTAGGGCTGGGAGGTGTGGGTCATTATTATTACACAGCTGTGTGAGTGACATGCAATCAGAAAGGAGGGGACACACCTTGCGGGCTCTGTTTGTGCTATCATTGTCAGTTACCCCTCGGTTCAGGCAGCTTTTTCTAGCTTCAGTCTTTTTATAATCGCTTCTGTGTGACTCATTAGTGTGTGTATGTGTGTGTGTGGGAGTGTGATTCTGGAAATGCATGTGGGCCTTTATATGAGCAGAGAAGATATGACAGTTCTTCCCTGTATGTGTGCGTGTGTGCATGCACTCTTACAGCCTTATTTGAATGCACGCCCCACATGTAGTGCATGCCGGTGCTGTTGTGATATTCATCTCACACTGTTTTCTGAAGCTGTCAGACTTAAGGGCAGCAACAACCTGCCTGTACCCTCAGAGCCATAATGAGGACCAGAATTATTTCTGAACAGTCCTGGACTCTGCAAATGGTACCACATCCAGTGACCACAGCTCTCAAACCTTCAAATCAAAGCAGAAATCCACAGCTATCCACTGTCCGTTGCCTCATTTTAAGGAGATCTTCTGTGACATGATATTTGATTTGAGCTTGAGATCAGGACAGGAGGTAACAGGTGTGACTCTGGTGACCTTGAGCGGTGTCAGACATTAGCTGTGTCATACGGGGAGAGATGGAAATAAAGAAATAGCCACAAGTTGTACCATATCTAGAAACCTGGGCCAGATTTGCAAGTAAAATGTCCATGATCGAAGCACATAATCATGGTAGCTCAGCATGCTTTTTGCAGGTCACTTTTCCCTTTATTCATTGAGTTAAAGAGGTGTTGCATTGATGTATGGTTCATGCATGTGGCCCATTTCCTCATGTTAGCATCCTAACCATGAGGGATGATAATAGAACCACCCAGAGAGAAGAAATGCATGCCTGTTTGGATCCATGTGTCCTTGCACACACATGCCTTGGCGCATTAGTGCAGGTTCAGCGGGTGGGGTCAGACAAATGTGTGTATGTGTAGATTAATGAGGCATCTTAATGTAAACATTCATGCACACCAAACATTCCCATCATGCTTCAGTTCAATTCATCTTCCTGTCTTCCTGACTTCACACTTGAGGCTTCTTTTCTGCACAGAGTATCACCGTTTGAACGTCTGCTGAACACTGAGTGTAATGGTGATATTTTGACTGAAATGGAGATGCTTTGGGTTTAAACCCTTACTGTCTTTGAATTATCCGTCCACTGGAATCCCATATGAGATGAACTGTCTCACTCACTTGTAGCAGTACAAATGTTACCCTACAAAGACAGAAATAAATGAGCAAGTCTGTTGATTGATGACTTCATTGATCATAGTTTTGCTCCGTCTTGTACTCTTTGAGGCTTTAGATATACTATTCTGTTGACTCAAGCTTTGCATATCTTCAGAGTAGAACGAGGTTTCTTTGTTGGTTTGACCTTCCTGAACCTCAGCAGTCTCAGTGGAGCCGTTAATACCGCTGACCGGTCCTCAGCCTCTTCAAACCAACTCAACAAATCCACAAGAAGCAAACCAGTCATGCTGGAAACTCTATGACTTTCATAATAAGAATCAGCGTGCGTCTTCATTAAGAGATAATGAGTAAGCTGTTATAACCTCTTCCTGGTGTGTCTTATCAAGTCTGAAATAGCGACTTTTCATGTGTCTTATATGTGATGGAGATTGAAGGTCTTTTTCAGTGGGGGGTTGGCGATCAGGTGTGCTGTGTCAGCACACCGAAGCTGCTGCTGCTGCTGCTGCTACTGCTGCTGATGCCGCTTGCCTGGGTGTGATCCATGTCACGTGATCGCCAGCTTGACCAATCACCTCTGTGGAGCAAGACTTCACCCTGGAAGATGTGCAGCCATGCATACTCTACAGCTAAAAGACATGTTATGGTGCAGTGAGAGAGACAAAGGGATGTTGCATACAGCTCTGCAAAGTGCAACAAAAAATATGCCTGAATTTCTTTTAATTTTGTTAACTCAAGTAATAATTTGTGGTGGTTACGCCTTAATTGACGGCTCAGTGATTTGCAAACTCTCTCCATTATGTTCAAATCCATTTACAAGTTTTTGTCCTCATTGTATTTTATTTGATGCCCTCATACAAACCAAACAAGCCAGGAAAAATTACTTTACTTCAGCCAGCTCCCACCCTCCATTTCTCTTGACCTATTTCTCTATTCCCCACTTACTGCCCTATCTAGGTCTAGGACAGCCTGGCAAAAGACTCCATGATACAAGTGTGTAGGACTATGTCACCGATTTCACACATGAAAAAAGGGGAAAAGGTCTCTTTTCCATTTTATACTTGAAAAGAACACCACTGTCTCTAACTCTAACCTCCTGACAAATTGCCTCTCGCCTCCCGCCCGCCTTCACACTCTGCACCACTCACCTGGGTGATGTTCACCGATAGCACTATTCTATGGTAATAGCATTCTTCCTGCTTATGCCTTCAGGGTAGGCTTTAGCTCACCACTTCACAATGCAATTACCAGAAAATGGCACCCATTTGTGGGCTATCAGATGAGTTGTAGATGCTTTCTCTCTCCCGCATTGTCTCACTCTTACTCGCTTTCTCTTTCTCTTCTCCGTGATGCGTAGATGAATGTGTTACCGATGAGCTTGCACGCTGGCCCTTTAAAGATATTTAGTGACAAAAATACAATGTTAATAGAAGGAACATGTAAACATTATGACACATGTCTGGGAGAAGTTTGCATGTTAATTTGTATGCATGTTTTGCACGTTTAAGTACTTGTACTTGCGCTCATGTTGACTAAAGGACAAGAGAGAAAAGATTATGCATGAATCAGAGACATAATCTTGTAAACAAATTTCTACTAGCATGGAAAATGCCTGTTTTTACATTCAGTACAACATTAGCACATGTGCCCCTCTTGGTGAGAATGTGACTCTGAAAGAGCATATGGTAGCTGACAGGTAACATGAGATGTAGGAGGCAACCCTGTTGAATATGAATGCAGCATCCTCTCTCTGCAGGTGAGGACAATCATGATGGATATCTCAGAGCAAGTGGCCTTCACAGAGTGGCTGATTCACTGCTCTTCTTTCACTTTTTTATCACATTATTAAATCTTGACTGGACAGTACACTCTCGGTGCGTTATTTAACAAGTCAAGGTTTTTTTGGTAGTTTTGAGGCAGAAGTCATCAGAAACGAGCCATTTCTTGTTTTCAAGCTTGTGTATCTTTGTTTAACTGTGATTGTATAGAGCCATTCAGCGCTCGTCGTCAGAGGTCCATGTTGATAACCCTCCCATAACCCCGTCAGTGCCTCTCAGAGACAGCATACTACAGGGTAGAGTTAGTGAGAAAGAGCCTTTGTCAAAGGGACATTTTGGCCATCAAAAGAGAGATGATGTAATATCGGACAGAAGCGTTGTTTCTCCTTTTCCCTCAAAAGACTTTTAAAGAGCCCCTGCACTTGGTGGCCCACTATAAACTTATATGTAAGGAACAACACGGCACACAAACAGCTTCAGGGACGGCTGCTCAGTCAGACTCTTATTTGCACTTTGATTTACTTTTTGTTCATATTGAGCTGATGCATATTAAAGCGGGTTCGATCACAGCCGGGACGTATCACGGGTGTCAGGGTTGCTTATGATCTCATCTTCAACAGGAAGTGACCTCGGGGTCTGACTGAAATGCAGCAAATGAATAAGATGCAATTCAAGCTGTGAGGCATTCAGGAACAAGACAAGGTCTAAAGAGGATTTTATGTACAACACATACACACTGTACGGCTTGTTTTTGTAGCATAATATCACATCAATCCTCTAGTTCAATAACTTTTTGTTTATCATTAGGTTAAATTTATGTATATTAGGTTGAATTGGCTTTGCAATAAACTTTGGATTACGGAGGTAATACTCTGGAGTGGTAGAAATATGTTTGTTCTACATAAATAGAAAGTAGTGTTATATAAAGTTAGTGCTGTAAAAAATAGTACATTTACAGTCGTGTATAACTCCCAGTTCCTGCACATTCAGTTAGGTACAGCACTGGATTATTCAGAGTAATAATAGCTGTAAGTGAGAGTGGCATTGTTGTTAGAAATAACCAAGTTCTCCTGAGGAGACGGGCGACTCCCTATCAATGTGCCCACTTCCTTCCATTCAGGAATGCCAATAGGCTCAAAACAGGAAGCACTAATGCACTAATAACAATTTCCTGTTTTGTTTACCTCTATTCTTCATGTTAAAATGTTGCTCTTTAAATAATCAAAGATGATTCCCCTCCCCTCTTTTCTATACAGTAGATGTAAAATCATTCATTTGCTTTTGATGCCTAGAAATGCTCATTTGGTATTAGCTGTTTCATTCATTTGTTGGCTTTTCCAACCCACGTTACATTTCTTTTAAAAGTGATGGCTTGTGACAATTCTTTTATTCATGCCCTCAGTGGAAACAAAGCACAACATTGATCCTTGTTGCCCAATTCTGCTTCAATGTCTAGTTCATGTTCTCTACTAGACATTTGGCATCATTTAGGAATAGCGTAAAAAAAACACAGTTAAGTCACAGAGCTGAGTGCTTCTTTCTTGTGGAGATTATTCACCATGAATAAAGTTATTAGAGATAACTCATTGGTTGTGTTTCTAGCGAAACGTTACTGAAAGCTGCAGGCTCCCGCTCTCTCTCTCTCTCTCTCTCTCTCTCTCTCTCTCTCTCTCTCTCTCTCTCTCTCTCTCTCTCTCATCCCCTCTTTGGACATGTGTATGTTTTTGTGTGTGTGCATGTGCACGCCTGTGTGCATGCGTGTGTACACTCCTCTCACAGTTATTCTTGCATACTTAACAGAACTGTGACCTAGTTTGCTGGACAACTACAGTAAGTGGGTTTTTCTGTTTTAGTAACCTTGTATTCCATCAGTCCCTCCGCCTTGTCATTTGGGAGGAAACCGAGTGGGCCTCTAGATGCTTTTGCACGGGAAAGGTCTGGAGGAGAGAAAAAAAAAACATTAAATTTGGAAAAATTCACAGAGCATCTCTAGCATGAACACTGCTGTGTGTTTGTGTGTTGCTGACTGTGGATCTCACGCCAGTGCTCCAGGCCTTGCGGTGCCCTGCTGAGGCCCAGGGCCACTATTCTGCTCCACTACTCTCCCCCTTGCAGCACAGGACTTAGCATCTAGCACAGCTCTTGCAGGCCCAAGAGTAAGCACTTTTGTTAGCCAGGCTAGCAGCAGTGTGAGCAAAACCAGAGCGTGACCACTTTTCTGGCTGTTCTCTTTGAGCTGTGGACTGAATGTGCTACAGCTGACAGTTGGCTAGCTACCAAGTCAATATGTTCAAGGCCATGGAAGTCATTTTATTCACATTTTGATTATGTCGACATGGATTATTCATGCTCTCATAAGCCATGCACAGTGCTGGAGGGCTGAGCATGAGGGTTTCTAACATTAACATATCTCAAGATAGAAATATTTATTATATAAGACATATTTGTATGGAATGTGTGGCTGAAGCGGTCAGCTGGGTATTTGGCGCACACATGTTACTTCCAACTTTATGGAATTACAATGACTTGGAATGTCTAAGGTCCCTGGGAAAATGTCCACAATAAATTAAATTTCTCTTTGGCCAGCTGTAAATACAAAAACCCAGATGTCCTCAACAGATTCAGACCTTGTTTCTTATCAGGACTTTGGTAATGGTGGTGAAGTTTAAGTCTGTAAGTTTAAGGTCTGTCACTTGATCTGCCTGTGTTAATATTGTCTCAGCTAATTTGTCTCTAGTTTCTGCGGTTGTCCATGTTTGCACTGCACTGATTTCAGTCAGTTTTTTAAACATTTTGTATGTTTTTGGGGCTTCTCGCTTGATAAAAACGTGATCAATTTCAGCATTTTGGCTTTAGTTAATTAATCCGTGTATTTATAGATTTGTGTGCACGTGTGTCTGAGTGTGAGTGTGTGCATGTTTGTATTGAGTCATCAGCGGCACCAGGTAAAGGAATGCCTGCGAAGTGGCAGATGGTTGGCATAAACCTGGCAAAGTCTCTCTCTCCCTCCATGCGCACACCGCCCACATGGCTGCCAACTCTCCCACGTGTTTACTTTCCTCCCAGGACTCGTTGTGCACACTATTTGCTGAGACGAATTCCTCTCCTCACCTCCAAAATCTCCTGCGAGATAGCTTTACATCAGGTTCAAGCAACTCCACTACCCCCTGTACTCTAGGCTATGCAGTGCTACTTTGTCTCCTTGTCCTCACAGGCTCGAGTATGCACGATGCTGCTTTCCTAAGAGGAAATACCACTATCTGAAAACAAACAAGCTCAAAGAACAAGACGCTCTGGTGTCTTTGAAGATAGGCTCCAATCTGTTTGAAGTCTAGGTCATAATGGCCACATGAATTGTGGTCAGGGATAAAACCAGATGTCTGTGTTTAAATTTTCATTCCCTCGCGTCAAACAGAAAATGCAATTAACTAATTGTGATTTTTAGCCACCCTTTCAGTTCACGCTGAGTCAAACCTTCAGGAAAAACACTCACACAGACATAAAGAGCGACAGGAATAATAGCATGCTCCCCCACGATTAAAACTTTCTAGCATACAGTATGCAGCTGTCATATTGTTTAGGAGGTTTGATGGTTTGGTATATCAGGAGAGCTCAGACTCAAACAGCCAGGCCGGAGAGAGCCTCACAGGTTGTCCACTTATCTCTGCCAAACATCACTAACAGACTAGCTTCTCTGCATCCCTGTCACTGCTGGAGCTCCCGTCCCATCTGTGCTGGTTGGGCCCCCTATTAGAGTCCCTCAGCTGCCAGATTCTGTCAAGGAATACCTCGACCAGTCAATCTGAGGCCAGATAGACAGTGACAAGCTCACAACTGCATTGCAGACCTCCAGGCTACACGCTCAATATGGAATACATGAGATAGTGTGGTCCGCAAGGTCTTTTATAGAACATGGAGTTTTTGAGATTTTTTAGAGGCTGTTAGAGTGTCGCAGCAAAACTGAGCCAAACTTCAGTGTTCTGCTTGGGTTATTTTTGTCCCCCTTTGTCATGTAATCAGCAATCTGCGATCACACTCCTTACAGATCATGCCAGAAATCTCTCTCTCATTTCAATATTTTCTCTCTCCCACATGCACAAACACATTTCCTGTATTTCTCCTCCTCGATCAGTGAGCAGAGCAGTTTTCTAAGAGGCTGAGTGTGATTAGATCCACTGGTACATGGTTTGACCCAGTTCCCATGGCTCTATGCTCACATCTTGGCACTGAGACCAGAGGATGCTCATAAGTGACATCATTAAAGCCTGTTGGCGACAATGTATGGAACATGTACACACAACTATATGTCAACATTTAACAGGCGCACTTCAGTCCATTTCTTTCCTGCCAACGAGGCATCACACATGAAGAGAGAATTATATTTATGATGAATTTCTGTCTGGCTGCAGAATAATAGAGCACAAACCAAGGTCTTTTTCATTCTCTTAGTCAACAGTGAGATAAATTCCGATTTTTGTTTTTGAATGAAGGATACAAAAAAAATCTATTATTCACAATTGGCATTGGCGTGGTTGGGGTACAATAGCCGGAAGAGGTTGTGCAGACAGGAAGGGGAAGTGCCGAGAGAGTATGCGCACCACTGGGCGGTTGCTGGGGGTCTGCAGGTCTGGTCTTGACTCATTTTAGGAGATCAGACTGTCAGCCTTTTTTTTTTTTTTTTTTTTTTAGCAGGATGTACATGTTATCCTCTATTCTGATTAGCCCTGATAGGTCCTGGATTGTTGCTTAAAGGAAACGCAACATACATTTTATATATAACATATGTGCTCCTAGGAGACTATCTGTCTACTTTATCTATTTATGAAAGATTAAAGGCATATTGAGCTCTGTTGGGAAATCTTCTTGCCGATAAAGAACATCTGTCTTAAAATACAAGCTGTCTGAACTGAGTTGACACTGAGTATTTATGATATCCAGTGGTTTGCACTTTTCTGAGCTTATGGCTCATTCAATACTCCGGATGAGTAGTTTTATCTGCTTCAGTGGCAGTACAGACCTGCCCTTTCCTTGAGTCTTTGGCTAAGTCCCCAGTCTGCTGGATTCACAGCGGGATGTGATGCTCCTCAGTGGGAACTGGCATATTTGAATCAGTGGCCTTTGGTCGCTGCCATCCTGCCTGTTGCACTCATGCTGGTATTAGAACACTCCAGCGAGTTTCCAGCATGAACTGTGATAATTAATATGTTGATCCTATGTGTTGCCTAAGACTCAGAGAGAAAGCCACACAAACACACGCACTTATGCATGCACATGAACACCCACACATGCTCCAAAAGGGACAGGTGGATGGATGTGACCCACCCATTTTGGAGCATACTGTGTCCCACTGTTTATGTGCAAAAAGTCAGTGAATGAGTCTCCATCCAGACAGCTGGGACTTTATTTCACAACTTTGAAACATTTTGGAAAAGACATTTGGATGCATGTCATCTTCATCTTACGAAAGGGTGTTATTATGTGAGTGTGAAACTCCACCAGCTTAATCAGTTAACTCAATTTCTGTGGCATTAATGAAAAATAAAATCTTTTACTTTACGGTGCAAAAGCTGCAGGAAAGTAGGAAAGTGACATGTTCGTGTTTGTCTCCCCTGGATATTATAACTGTTTTACATTTTTATCTTTACAGGGCAGAAAAAACAGAGGTGTTAAGCGAGGACCTTCTACAGGTGAGTTGTGGTTTAAGAGTGTGCATGTATTGTGTGTGTGTGTGTGTGTGTGTGTGTGTGTGTGTGTGTGTGTGTCGGCAGTGAGAATGATCGCAACACCTGCAAACCAGGTGCATGATTGGTCTCTTAGCAGTTAGTCCCATCATTGTTCCCACTTAACAGGTGTAAACAACATGATTATGATGGCTATCTTTGAACACAAGCTCTCATCACAGGTTTAAAGAGTAGTTCTCCCTTCTTGGGTTCTTTTATTTGAACAAGCAAATCGGAAAACAAGACAGATGTTGCAGGAAAGTTTTGACTTATTTTTTTTTCCTTTGATCATCGCTCAACCTCTTATTATTTTCATTATCCAGTATTTTTTTATGAACTCATTTTATCAGCTGTTACGGCCTATCACAACCTGGCACATCTCAAAATCAATCTGCCAATCTGTTCTATGAAGACAGTAGCAGTGTTTGGTCTGTGGTAAAACATGGCCGTCTGTGTAGGCGGTGTGCCATGAGTTTCCTGATGTGTATGTGTGTGTTCTTTCAGGTGGAAAAGCGTCTGGACCTGGTCAAGCAGGTGACACACAGCACTCACAAGAAGCTGACTGCCTGCCTGCAGGGTCAGCAGGGGACTGATATGGAGAAGAGATCTGTCAAGTCACCTTCTGTGAGTACCTGCGTCCATCATTCATGCAGCGATGCAACATAACATTCCTCATAATGTTGTATGACTCTTACAGAGGCTCTAGTAATATTACGTCTCTCTACTAACAGAAAAAACTACCGCTCATGATCCTGGCACAATGTATGGTAGAAGGGGCTGCAGTGTTGGGGGACGATTCTCTACTGGGGTAAGTCACTGTAGTTAACAGGCCTTCGCTCACACACTGCCCTGGTATACATACACACACACAGTCATCTTTAATTATTGATTTGGCTATTGGATCCTTCCCTGTCCTCATTACCCTTGTCTGCATTTTAATTATGTTTGATTGCCTGTGACTTTGGCTGTCACCAAACAGGAAGATGCTGAAGCTGTGTGGAGAGACAGAAGAGAAGTTGGCCCAGGAGCTCATCCAGTTTGAGTTCCAGATAGAGAGAGATGTGGTGGAGCCTCTATATGTGCTTGCTGAGGTGAGCCAGCATTGCTGTTACTTAAGGCATCAATTTAGACATAACACCGTTCTAAAATGAATTAAAGAGCTGCACTCTTTACAAGTAGAATATGGTGTTTAATTCCATTAAAAGTTCTGCACTATAACGCTCTGAACTACCTTTAATCATCCACTTCATTTTCTTATGCAGGTGGACATTCCCAACATCCAGAAACAGAGGAAGCACCTAGCTAAACTTGTCTTGGACATGGACTCCGCTCGGACAAGGTGAGGCAACCTCCACATTTAAGAAACGGCTGCTGTTCATTTATTTTTAAAAACAAAGGCTCGGGTTTTAAATGTCTTTGCATTACGTATCCAATGAGGCGGCCTATTTTTTTGATTTCGTGACCACAGATATCAGCAGTCGTCCAAGTCATCCAGTCACCCGAGCACACTGCAGCCTGGCGCAAAGTCCGAGTCCCTCAGAGAGGAGATGGAGGAGGCAGCCAATCGGATGGAGATATGTAGGGTGAGTTACCAATCAGAGCCGCTAGAATATTATTCCCTCCTCCACCTCTTTTGCTCTGCATTGGATTTATATCCCTTATGTATGTATCAGACACAAATGGACCGCAATGTCAGGATGATATTACAGTTTTATGTAGGTGAGATCATCTTTTATGGGATGGTGGCTCTCTACTTTCTGTTTCAGGATCAGCTGTCAGCAGATATGTACAGTTTCGTGGCCAAAGAAATAGACTATGCAAACTACTTCCAGACAGTAAGTATGTTTTATCATTAAAGTTCTAATTCAAGTGGGAAAAAACAGTACATACTGCATTTTTATTTAGTTTCTACAAATGAAATAGTTATTTTCCCATAAACATATGATCTGATAAATTCATTATATGATACACTCTCTCCCTCTGTAGCTGATAGAAACGCAGGCAGAATATCACAGGAAGTCATTAGAGATTCTTCACAGTATCCTGCCCCAGATTAAAGCTCACCAAGGTGAGTCTTACACTGTGTCTGCGTGTATGTAGAGATCTGCTCCAATTATGCACCTGAAGCAATATCTAGATGAGGAGTAATGGAGTTAATAGCCGTGACGTGTCACATAACAATCTCGTTAAGATATAATTATCCACTTTCATATATAAGCAATGACTTCTTTACAGGTGCTACACCAAACAGAGGGCTTAAACACACATTGTAATGATAAATAATGTTAATAAAGGTCATAAATCATGTCTCTAAACGTATAGTCTGAAGTCATCCAGGATATGCAGCTCAGGTGTGTAGGTTTGTTTGTGTGTGTGTGTGTGTGTGTGTGTGCACGCGTGTGTGTGTGATTCAAGCTGCTGTTTTGTTTTGCAGAGGCGTGGGTGGAGAAGCCGTCGTTTGGCAAGTCTCTGGAGGAACACCTGAATATTAGTGGGAGAGAGATTGCTTTTCCCATCGAAGCTTGTGTCACCATGCTGTTAGAGTGTGGCATGCAAGAGGAGGTAGAGAGCACGCACACACATTGAGATACACATTACTTAAGCGTTTTTAATGTAGACTAATATGCATAGTTTTGTTTACACCATGGATGACACATCTGGTGCTTAAACAGTTTTTTTTAATCAGTAAAACGAATCACACTCACACACCAGCAGACATGCAGGCAAACACGTATGTGTGCGGATACACACAAATTAAAACGTTTGCCATGTATGTGCCAATATCATTTAGAAAAATACAACAGGCATCTTATTTATTTAGTATAATTGACAAAATGTGGCTTTATCTTACCTTGTCTGGCTGGAAGGAGCTAAATTTGCTCTTATCTTCTTGACCTTTAAATCAAAATTAGATTAAATTGTGGAAGGAGAGGACATGGAGAGGATAAGCAGCAGCATCGCTGCAACTGAAACAGCTTTGTTTGTGGGATTTTAATGATGAGTAATATGAACAGCACTTTGACTGTGAGGTTATGGTTACTAATCACCTTTACAATGGCTTTATTTTCTTGTGTTACTTAGACCAATTAGTCTCATCCTATACTCTATAAAATGTTAGACCTACATGGTTTGTAGTTAATGGACTAAAAGATGTAAAACCACCAGTATGATCCTGTGTTATTTATCATCAACTGATGTCAAGTACACCGCGACAGAAGCTATTACTTTTATACAGCTTCATGCTATATCTGATAATCACACATGATTATGTGTTTCCTGTGTGTGGGCTGCAGGGCCTCTTCAGAGTGGCTCCGTCAGCCTCCAAGCTAAAGAAGCTGAAAGCATCCCTGGACTGTGGAGTTCTGGATGTGCAGGAATACTCCTCCGATCCGCACGCCATCGCAGGTGAACTACACCCACGCAGATGCCTTGTTCAAAGCCCATTTCCATAACAACAACCCCTACACCCTGTCATTATAAGTCAGGAAAAAAAATAGCAAAATACATTTATGATAAAGGCAAAGGTTTTAAACAACTGCAACAGGATTTTATGATGTGGAAAGGTCATTGGTACTCCAAGAAAGTTTTTAGTTTGATTTTGCACCTAGTTGGCAGAAAATGTAATTCTTCATGGTGAGCGTAACATCATCACTGAGCAGTCTGTCCTCGGTGCTCTTTTCCTGAAGCCTTTTTGTTTGTTGCTCTCCATTTCACACATTAGCATGAAATCTATGTTGAGCAATCTGAATCTGTCAGCTCCGTTAGCTGCGAGGGCCTGCTTGAGGGGAGTGGAGATATGGGGCACGGCCTCGGCAGTGAAAACAACCCTCTCCTCCTCTAAATAAGCTAACCAGTCCCTGTTTTTCTCACCCAAAGGCGCTCTGAAATCATACCTCCGTGAGCTCCCTGAGCCACTGATGACCACTGAACTTTATGATGAATGGATTCAGGCCTCCAAGTGAGTTGCTGTTTTATTATTAAGAGCGTTTTCTTGAATTATGCCATTGGTCACAATGAAAAACTGAAAATAGTCCAAAGTTTTTATTCAGGGGGTCTGAACTGCCAAAATGAAAAATGGTGACATTTATTAAGAAGTGGAGCAACTGTATACCGTAATGATTTTTTATTTCCCCAGCATTCAAGATATGGACAAGAGACTACAAGCATTAATGGCCACGTGTGAAAAACTCCCCACAGACAACCTGAACAATTTCAGGTCAGTCGCTTTCCCTGATTTTCTGTCTCATCATTTGGACAGGTTCCCGTATGGCCTCAGTACTATAAAAGGAAAGAAAAGCATTCTAAGTTTGTAAGGTGACATTTAACTGGCCCTCCAAGCGCTCAGATAGGACAAGAAGAAACTACCCGAAATGAAAACAACCGTGCCAGTGATCCAGATTAACCAAAACTAGGCCCTGACAACATCATCCAATTGAAAAAAATAGTACCATCAGTTTCATCCCTGCAGTTTCAGTCTGACCAGCACCACCCACAGGCAAGAGAAGTAACAACTTAAGCAGATTTTCAAACACAAACGGTCAGATATCACAGCCAACAGCTGCTGCTATTACTTTACTTTCCTACAAAGTAGATGGCACAGGTTGCGATGTGCACAGCTATAATGATCTAATTGAATAGCTCCGTCTTGTGCAGCATCTGCAAACTGCTCATTAAAGAGTACATTTGGAAATCAGGTATGAAGTGTGGGAAAATAGCAATTAATTGTGACAATCATTAGCATGTCTGATAAGAAGGCATAATTATGGTATAAATTGGTTTTAATTACATTTTTTTTTTATTTAAATCCTGCAGATATTTAATCAAATTCTTAGCCAAGTTAAGCGAGTACCAAGACGCAAACAAGATGACTCCTGGTAACATGGCGATTGTTCTCGGCCCTAACTTGCTTTGGACGCACACAGAACCGTATGTATTTAACTATATTACATATTATATATGCATACAATGTATAACGTAAGGATTATACTGTAGTTGAGTTACTTCTCTTCTGTGCAGGAACATAACAGAGATGATGACCACCATGTCCCTGCAGATTGTTGGCATCATTGAGCCCATTATCCAGCATGCTGACTGGTTCTTCCCTGGAGGTGGGGATCATACACTATGTATGTAATATTGTTGTCAGGCTGGGCACCATATCGACCTTGACTTGATCTTCAATCATTGTAACTGTACAACAGGACTTACCGTAGGTTAAGACACACAATTTTCAGTCAAAGCAGTTCTGAAATTAGACATATTTTCAGAGTGAAGCACTTACATATAACTTATTTTAGTTACTTGACTTACTTATTATATACTGTGATATATAACTACATCAGAAGAAGTCTTATGGTTGTTGTTATTTTTGCCCCTTTTGCTCAGCCCAATATGGATATGATGATACCTTATGATCCTATCATTGACCTTTGTCTCCTCCAACGTTACAATAAAAACAACTCTTACACTAAAACACACCATGCAGTCATACAACAAACCAGCTGTAACACAATGAAAACAACAAGCATAATATGTTGCTTAAGAGTGCTGGAAACATCATGATCTGCGCATGTTCAAAACCGCAGCATCATGTAACACCTACTGTAACTTAGGACAGCATTTCATGCTGTGTTTGCTGTCTCATCATTTGCTATAATGGATCGTTTCCTGTTCGCACAAGTCTAAAAAAGGTTTTCCTAGTTGTATTGGGAATTTAATGAATAATATTTTGTTACTTCAGTACACTGTATGCTGATGGTTTGTCCGCTCCTCCCGCAGAGATTGAATTCAACTTGACAGGCAGCTATGGCAGCCCGATCCACACCAACCACAACTCCAACTACAGCTCCATGCCCTCACCAGACATGGACCAATCTGAGCGCAAACAGCAGCACGACCAGAGCCGACGCCCACTGAGCGTCGCCACTGACAACATGATGCTGGAGTTTTACAAGAAGGATGGGTATGAAGCCAAGCGCATCCTTCTGCTGCCCACCTCTCACTCTCTCACTCTCTTTCTCTCTCCTTCCACCCACGCCTCCTCTCAGGCATCTGATATTTAATTCTCATATTTGAGGCAACACATGCACATTAAAAATCCATCACCTTGGTGGAGTATTTGCATTCCTGTAATCTAAATTCCAGTAATCCACTCCAGTCAAACAGATAAACCACAGAGACACGAGGATTGTACTGTACATATATCACCTGTCAGTAATTCAGGCACATACAACAACGCCTATTATCAGCATTCATCAGGAAGGAAGAAAGAGCTGAAAACTCATTTGAATACATGGGGATAAAATGAATGAATGGCATTGTCTCTATGGCAACAGATATCTGATGGAGGGCTGCTGGTTACGTTTTTTTTTTTTTTTTTTTTTTTTTTTCTCAGGAAATATTTCTCCAGGGCTAGCTTCCATTCCTCCCACATCCAGCTCCTCCTTCACAGTCTGGCCAGCGCGTCACCTGGCCTGAGTCATTCATCCAGCCGGTGGAAAAACACTGGCAGAATTAGAAACTGATGCCCCTACCCAAATTAAGGAAAAGACTATAATACACATAAATCTTTGCATCCCTTAATTGGGAGCTATCAATATAGGGTGATAATAGAGTAGAAAATAGCGTTTATCTATTTAGAGTAATTAGCAGCTTAGGGAAAAGCATCTGCTCTGTCTGTGTGCTTGTGTGTTTGTGTGTTTCTAAGACCAAACCGGTTTAATTAGAAAAAAAAACAAGCTTTTAATTGCTTAGTAGATAAGTGCAGGCTGGTTATGTGGCCAGACATCCTCTCACCTCTGGAACATAACATCTGCTCCTTCCTGCCACTGTGGATTTCATCTCTTCATCGTGTCCTAAGTGTCTGAGTGCTTAAAGTCTGTGATTGTGAACCATGTCTGCATCACCTCTGAACTCATATCCCTTCTGCCTCTCTTCCCCCTCTGCTAACGCAGCATTAGGAAGATACAAAGGTATGCCTTTTCCTCCACTTCTTTCTTCACTACCCCGACTCACCTCTTTCCTCATCATCATATATGACTCTGTATGTGTGTTTGTCTCCAGTATGGGCGTCCGGGTTATGGATACTTCCTGGGTGTCTCGTAAGGGTTCAGCCACGCTGGCACGCAAGGCCTCCTCCACCCCTCCAGGCATGCAAGGCCCTGGCTCTCCCGCAGACACTCTAATTCCCGAACAGCCCGGAGAGCTCGCCACTTCCCCATCCGCGACACCGCCACCTGCAGAAAGAGTTTGGTAAGTCCCGGTGGAGACACCCTTTTCCTCACGCATCCACTCCTGTTTATTTTTAATGCCATCGCCATCATCATCATCACCATCATTAACTTTCTGAGCTCTGAGTGAACAAGATCCTTGTGTTCGTCATACTTCAGTTTTTTTGTGTGACTTCTCCTTGTTATTTTTAGTGTTTGTCTGTCAACACCTTCGTGTCTCTCTCTGTTATTATGGTTTCTCACTCTTCATAACTTCTTCAGTTCTCCCTGTGGTTTGTCAGGTTGATGTCACTGTGTGTACAATTTTTAAAAGGATAATGACATTTTTTGACTCTAACTCTGAAGGATTTTTGTCCAAATACTGTATGGAAGTTTTGTTTCTGTACATGACACTAAGCTTCAATCTGCAAGTCTTTTGCGAGCATGCAAATATTTCCAATATCCCATTGTTGTGGCTTGGCTTTCTAGGCTTTGGTTGTGAATTATTTCCTTTTCTGTTGACACTCAGACTGATTTCACCATTGTTTGGTATGATTATCATAGTTAAACACATGAATAATCACCTCATGGTCGCTGGCTCTGCCTGTGCGGCAGACATGAGATAATATGGCTTCTGGCTTGGCTGGCTTTTCCCTCCTCTCCTGTGGCTCTTTCAGCCGATGAAAGGGTTTTGTGTCTGTTTCACACTGCCCTGGGCTGCCTGCAGGACCTGCAATGCAAACAAGTCATATACTATAAGATAAGGCCAGATAGGGTTTCCATATGCAGCAGAACGGAGATATTAAATCATAAACTCAGCTTGATAATAACGTAAGCTGCAGACCAGCACTTTGACTCCAGAGACAGATCCTCACAGCTCCATGCAGTGTGCAGACACAAGGTGACACAGAGGGAGTCCTACACACTGTATTCTTTTCCTTTGGCAATAAAACTTTCTTTTCCTTTGCTGTTTCTTTGTGCTTGTCTTTGTATTTGCACTAAGCTGAATTTGTGCTAAGCTTGGTGCCCACCCTAAAATGCAATTCTTTTTTTTTTTCTTCTGTTTTTGGCTACGGACCAACTAACACACTAACACCCTAACCATCAAAACAGCTTATCCTATATCGCTCCAATGCGTCTCCCTGTTCAATCACTAGAGCTGTTTCTTTTGTGCTGTCTATTCTCTTAATATCTACAGCTCAGACAACGTGTCGCCCAATCGGCCGGACACCTCTCATGCCCACCCACCCCCAGGGGAGGACCGGCCACCCCCCCCTTACCCTATCTCCTCGTGCCATGCTGCCCCCCACCACTTCTATCCCAAACCCCCACCCTGCGCTCGCCCAGTGGCACCGGGTCCAGAGTCCCAGCCCCCCGCCTCACCCCCGCCCCCACTGCGCTGGTCTGGCTTCACTCCCCCTGCCCCGCCCCCTTCCTCCTCTTCCTCCTCCTCCTCCTCGTCACTTGACATCAATTCGAACCCCAAACCCAGCTGTCTGCACTTCCCCAAGCACAGCCCGCCCGGCGACATGTCGCATGCTCCCCCACCAGACACTAATGCTTCACCACTCTACATCAAAACCCCCTTGGTACTAACCCGCCATGACCAGTCCCTTGGCAACCCCCCTAGCCTCCCTTCGTCCGCCCCCCCGCCCCCGCCGTGGGCTGCCTGTCCATGTGTCCGAGAGAGAGGACCCCCCAGGCTGACTAGGTAAATACAACACACCCATGGCCACTATGGATGCATCACAGAGTGGCAGCTGTGTCTCTCCTCTCCTATAGCTCGCTGGCTCATATTTTCTTTTTGCTTTTTTTTTTTCCTCCCCCTTCAAATTACATACCTCAGAATCTGTAACATTCAGGTTGTCCAAGGATGCCTCTCATGGGGGTTGCCTAGCAACTAAGGATGTTACTGGCTTATATAGTGCTCGGTTTCATGCTGGTATTAAGTAGACGATAAATACATGGACAAAGCTGCATATGGCTATTAAATAGCATATGAATGTATTTATTCTACAATTTGCACTAGTTTTTTTACTAACCAGCAAAAGGAAAACGTGATTTTAAAGGAAGTAAAGATTTTCAGGGTTCGTAATGCAGAACCCTGTTTGCAACCCTGTTTTTGTCCTGGAAGGCTACAGTATAGAATATCTTCATACAGCATAATCATCTTTCAACTAGACCCAAAGTGCTGAGTCCATATAGAGTGACTGTGGCAGTTTCCTGACTCATCAGCCTTTGGTGTTACAACCACACAGGACAGCATGAATCATTACAGCAAATCTTTGTCAGTGATCAGAACAAGCTCGCTTGTTAAGGTTTCTTCTTGTGATTTGGTATCTCTATGTCTTAATATGTCTTAATTTTGAGGGACACACAGCTCAGAGGGACAGCAGGAGATCGCAGTTAATTAGATGTACCATACTTTAGTGTGGTAACATTGTGTTCATATTAGTAAAGCAGCTATACTAGTCTATATTTTGAGTATATCCTTATTGCACATTTTCTTACATGTTACAGTGAGAAGAGAATATAGTGAGTCAAATATGATTCTGTTTTGAACACCAAGATAGTTAATGCTGATCTGTGTAAATTTATGTTGAGATTAGATTTCATTTGAAATGTACACTAACTGATTCATGAAGATATGCTACATATTGGCTGCATCTACGCTTACAGTACATATCTGTCTGTACTGTAATAACAAAAGAAAGTTAATGAACGAGTTTCTGAAGAATCCGTGCTACTTACAGTATTTGTTATTTATTTACTTATTTGTTGCTGGATAAAAAAAAGCGTCTTGGTCATGAATCTGTCCTGAGATTGAAATGTTGTGAGTTCAGTTCAGATCTCGACTGGACCGCAATTGAGTCAGCATCTTTTTTTCGTTCTTTTTTTTTTTTTTTTTTTATCACAATTTTGATTTTCCTCAGAATACACGTGTTCTGTAAAATATGTTTACAAACCTTTTTAACATACTTTATTGAAATGTGGTTTTACAATTCATCATTATTACATACACCTGGATTCATCTGGATGCAATAGTAATGGTGAAATACTGATCAGGTGTGTCTGACTGACGTGCCAATGCGATATAACTTGATTATTTCAGAAAAAATACATACAATCCCTGATTGGTCAATTCCATTTTCCATCAGTGAAAAAGACAAGACTTCATTAATGCAACACTACATGTTGAGTCATCTTTGATGCAGTTTGTGTCTAAAACGGTTGAAGCGGCTCTTTGGTCTGTAAGCATTTGCTTACCTTGATGTAGCCTTGCTTGACATCATTGTCTGGGTTTTTTCAAAAACTTAGTAATGTTGGTAACAGGGTACATAAACATAGTGAAACACTCATATGTGATGGTGATGGTGATGGTGATGGTGATGGTGATGTTTTGGCACTGAGGTAATGTACATGAGGTATACTGACTGTTCTCAAACATACTGTGTCTGATACTATTCCAACACTAATGTCTGTCTGTCTTTTACAGTTCATTGAAGAGTAAAGAGCTCTCCCCTGTAATTGGACACAAAGCCATCCAGGTGGCAGGTCCAACAGTTCCCCCCAGCAGTAGTCCTCAGAGCAGCAGCCAGTGTCCCCACTCCACAGAGCACAGTCCACACACCCTGCGCAAAGGTCAGCACCTCTCTCAATCTGAGTTTCTTCCGTGTCAGTTTGTATTTTCATTTTCAGATAGTAATATGACTGTGTTTGTGTTTCCAGGTTCCAAGAAGTTGGCTCCTGTGCCTCCCAAGGTCCCTTACGGCCAGTCTGGCGGGATGTCCGACCAGTCCACAGGTCAGCCGTCACCGGTCAGCCTGTCCCCCACACCTCCTAGCACCCCCTCCCCTTATGGACTGGCCTGCCCTCCAGGGCAAGTGCCCCCATCCTCTCCTGGGCAGACCCCATTGGGGGCGCCTCACTCCCTTTCGTCCCCGCCCTCTCTGACCGGAACGCTCACCAAGTCGCGGCCCGCCCCTAAGCCTAGGCAGAGACCCAGTCTGCCCCCTCCTCAGCCACCTACAGCCCCTCCGGGGCTCACTGGCCCAGCCATGGCCCCAGTTCCCCAGCCCCTGGAGCAGGGCCTCCTGGATGGACTGTCTCCTGGGGAGAGCATGTCTACAGGTAAACACTACCCCTTGGCAACAACACCCCCGCCGCCACCACAGGTGGGGCTGCAGCGGCCCTCTCTCAGACTTGCTGTGGCTCTGTCCAATGGAGACGGTGGACGAGTGTAGGACTCTGTAGGACTTGTCACTGTAGATGTAAAAGATTTCCCCTTTACTGACTGTTCCCAAACGAATGTCTGAATGAATAAAAGTTGCCTTTTAGACACCGATGCCTGAGAATGATACAATGTAAATATCAGCATTTTTTGTGCTACTGTAGTGAGCAAATCTCCTGACTTATGTATTCATTGCTTGTGTTATGTGATGATGTTTCTGGGTAATGTGTGGAAACATCAGAGAAGCATAGCTCGTCCTGCTTGTATGGAAGTTGCCATTAGATTCATCATGTGCTCTCTGTTTATCTGTGTTACCCAGACCCTCACTTGGCAGAGGTAGGTCAGAGGCTTACACAGTTTACACCAGTCCAGTCTCTTACTTACTACGTAGCAGGCGTGGAAACCTAGCCAGACAAACCCCACAATATATCTACAATATGATGTTCTGATGATGAGGTGTTCTGTCATTATATACCAATCATTCTGTCACTTTGTTATATTTATCATTCTCTTGTTCCCCCTGCTACTATTGTGTACTTTGCAGCTGTGTGAGGCCAGGGATTCAGTGTGGGCTAAGTGTGAGGGGGACTTTTAGGGTAAGCCAGACCGTCCCCGCCCCATGCGCTCCATCTCACTGCCTGGCCTCGTGCTGTGGCTGCCTCTGGGGTCTCCTGCAGCCTGCCAACATACCAACCAGTAGCTCTAAATCAGAACGTATTACCCATTTCCTCTCAGCAAGTTGGCATTATTGACTCTTCGCATGGTGTTGTAGTTCAACCGATACTGCATGGCTTAAGGACTTCCCAGAGTGCACCACACTGCGCTCACATTGCAGACGCCGTCGCTTACCAGGGTCCATCCTAAAGCCCCCCTCCTTTCGTTCCCCATTCCCAGCCCTATGCCAGCAGACATCCCCCCTCTAACGCGCCTGCCACCGGTATCAGGGGGGCCACAGGTAACCCCCAATCTTCCTTTGGCAGGTTCATCGCTTTTTTATAACCTCTGCTCCCTTTTACTACACTGCCACGCTCCATCTCATTCCTACACAGGAGTAGTTTCTTCTTGGACCTGCTGCATCCAGTAAATGCAGCAGCACATTAGAATATATAGAGCAAATACTGTATCCGGTCCTCATGAGATTTCCATTGTTACTTCAAGCCCTCTTGGTGTCTTGGTGCCATTTTTCCACAGAGTTCCACACACATCTTGTTGCCTCTGTGTTGGTATATCTGGCCATTGTTGTAAACGTGTACAGTACTGTGTCATTGTGCAGTCATTTTGACCTGTTATTGTATTTTATCTGACAAAATATCTGTTGTTGTCGTCTCTAAAGACACAAAAAGCTGTGACAAACCACACTAGTCGCTAAGTTTTTTTCAGGTGTGACTAGCAACACACTGAAAACATCCCTGTGTAGAATGTGAAGCACATGTAATCTACTGATTATTTCAATCAGGGTAGACATCATATGCCACTTACCATGAGTTCCGACTCAAAAAGATTAATATTATTTCTGCTCTCTTCCGTTTTTTACACCTCATTATCATCATCATATGCCCTCTTCTCCTCCTACTCTTGCTCATCATCACCATTTCCACCATTCTCCTCATCACACTCACCTTTCCCACCATGCTCACCATTAGATATCTTCAATTATGAAATCCCCTCCATCAATGTCAATCTGGACAGCCTCATCGATGAGTTCAGCGGTGCCCCTTGCAGGAGGTCCGTGGCAGTGACAGACTCTCCAGAGGGGGACGCTGTGCCTGAGGAGGAGCCCCAGAGCACCACTCTATGACCTATGACCCTAAGGCATCACAGCTTACCAGCACCCCTATGGCTGTACATACTCTTAACTATCGCCACCAAGGCCTGATGGAAACACACATTGGCCTCACCAATGCCCACCTGAAACCAGAACTTGAACACATCTGCTGCAGGCTGCAAAGAAACTCATCTCTTACAATTGCTCGCTAGTACATAAATGTGACTACAAAGAACACAAAAAAAAAAACACCAAAATGCCATAGTGGAGGAACAGTTGCCTTTAGGAGGAAAGACTGGAATATAGATGAGTATTACATTAAAAGTTTTTTTTACTTTTTTTGCTTTGCTTTGTTCACCTTTGTTGTTTGATGCAGTGGTTTGTATTTTCGTTTTTTTTTTGTTTTTGTTTTTTTGCCTTATTAGAACATGCAATCAAATTGCAATATGATACTCACAAGTTGTACAACTTTTTGTTAGGGAAACTCAGAGCCTGACATGGTTAGGAGCAAAGCCCATCCTCAGGGTGAATCAGAGAGACAGAGTGAGAGGAGTCTTATATTGCTCACAGGGTATTCAAGCTTTGTGCACATTAGGAAAACGCTGAGCCCGAGAGACAGGTTTGGCATGCAGGATGAAACATTTAATGCAGTTTAATTCACTCCCAGTCTTTACTTCCCCTCTTCTAACGCATATTACAGTTGTAGTTCTTTATCTGATGTTTACCTTCATGCAGGTGAACTCACTTTAACTCACTTTATACCAGCACAGTATGAGAAGAATGTTACTGTAAATTGCATTTTTTGTGAACTTGCATCTCTTATTCATTTTTGAAGAAAGCACCACGATGTGTTTTGCATGACAGGCCAACATGAACGAACTGCTTCGGATCAAGGGCCCTCAGAATGGCAGTGTTTTATTTCGTGTGAGTGTTTCTGTCGTTGCTATCCTTGGAGAGTAAATTTAGACCACTCATGTGCTGTTACAGTTTGATGATAATGGATGGATGACTACACTGCCTTTAGGTCCGTATGATTCTCTCCCTTAACCTTGTTTCAAGTGCTTCAGGTTCAGTGACCTTTGACCCCTAGTGTAAATACAAAGACTGTATATAAATTGATGTATATAAATGAGATGAAAAGTATATGTAAAATGCATATCTTGAATATATATATATATAATATATGTGCTGATATTTATCATGTGTAGAAAATGTAATGATTAAAAATTTGATGTTATTTTTGTCCCTGCACACAGTGAACAGGTTTACTGTCGATTCATAATGTTTAACTTTAACACCAGGTTGCAACGATGCTGCAGTAGAAATGCAGAATGTTGTTTCTGCTAGAAATCAATCGTGGTCTTTCTAATTCTGTCTCCTGAGCTTTGACTTCAAACATGCTAGAGCACTCATGAGTTGCACACCAATGCATCTTTTCTTCTTGTTCTTTTGAAAGGGTTATTTAATCAATTCCTGTGTAAATAATTAGATTACTTTGAGCACGCTTGGACCATTTAAAATGTTGTCCTAAGCTTATACTGTTGGACTGACTATAGGTAAGTAAATGTGCTCATTAAATTAGAAAAATTTGACACACCTCTAAAGTTGAAAATGTTTGTGTCCTTTGTCGTTAGACAATGAATCAGCAGTATTTCAAATTCATCAGAAAACAGATGCTGCAGTGTCACTTTTTTTTTAATTCCATACAAAATGTCTTAGGACAATAATTTTGTCAATGAAAGTGCAATTACAGTGTTTACTGATCCACCTCAGTCCAAAAAGTGGTCATTCCCCCTAAACCTACAGAAAAAAGCCATTGATTTTATTACAAAGCAATTAATCTTTTTTTTTAATTTTATTTCTTTTATGTGTGAGTTTACTTCTGACAAAATGAATTTTAGCTTAACCTCTCTCCAAAAGTGATTTATGGTATGCATCAGTGTGTGTTCTCAATGGACTATGTTTATGAAGATTTTGGTGATGTTGATAATTATATTGGTAGTTGTGGTGATTATACTGTATGACAACAATTGCAAGTGCCCTCACACTGGTTGTTTTTTTGTTTGTTTTTTTTCTTTTCTCTCTCTTTTTTGGAACGGTAGGCATAGTCAGTGTGTTTTAGAGGTTTTATTTTCTGTGCTGGATTCATACATTTATACAAGGAGGCAGGGGTGTCTCTCTCTGTGTGTGCAGACTGAATGTGACTCACTCAGATTTCAAACAGTAGGCTACCTGATTTTGTAATAACTTACAGACAAATGAGAGCTTGTGTTTGGATGAAGGTTATTTAGGGCCTGTTGGCATGTATTATTATCAGTATGGGGCAGTATTACTGCAATGCTTTTGTGCGTCATAACTGGAACTTACAGCCACCTAAAAGCATGCACTCATATTCATTATAGGTGTGATTATTATGCTGCTGAAAAGAAACGAGAAAAAAAACCCATCTGTACCCTCCCCCAAAACACAAGTCATGATTTCATCACATGTCTAATTTCAGCCCATAGATTAACTTAACAGCCATTTTTAAGAGCATATTCCTAAGAGCCACTTTTTGCACCAAATGGTACACTGTTTTATCAAGCGTTTTAACTACTGTAGACCAACATTTCTTCATTCACCTCACCACCAAGTATGTTGGTCTAAAGTGAAGCTCAATTTGTTTACATTTTGTGGGGGGGTTTTAAATGAGAAAAAAGGAAAATCTGAAGAAGAAGAAGTGTCATGCATGCGCTTAGATAGTCTTTTGATAATCCACGTTTTGTGTCAATCACTTGTCTTTTTAGGGATTGTAAGAGGGGTAAAATGTAAAGATGAACTCTAGAGAATGTGGATCGCAATAAATGGTCCTTCGTGGGGGTTTTCAGCAATACGGTAGAGGAGTAGATGTTGCCTGTGGATGTACTGCCTCCTTCTGCTTTCACTACTAGTGTACAAACAAAAACCTGCCGCTTGTCAAGCCCACCATGCCCATCCCTTCCTCCTCTGCTTAGCATATCAAGTGGAACACAGTGTGTACTGTGACGCCTACCTGCAATCCTTATCAGAATGTCAGAAATAAATATATATATTAAACTCTACATTTGTAATAATCTCACCTGGTTTATGTGAGTTTTATTTTAAATATGACTTTTGAGCCTGATGACAGAACTATTACTTATGACTTTTCTCTGCCCATGAAATGGCCTTGTGGTAGAATGTAACTTAATTAGTTTACTCAAGTTAGGTACAATTTTGATGTGCTCAACTTGAGCTTTTACATTTTCTGCTGCTTTATACTTCTACTCCACTGCATTTGAGAGTAATATATCATGCTTCAGTTAGGAGGTACTTTTCAGATTTCAGATTTTACATAGAAAAACACACAATAGGCATATAAAATACAACATTTAATGAAAGATTAAACCAGCACATTATCTTGTTTCAGATGTCAGATGAGTTGTTAGCAGCTCTACGTTTTTCTTCACAAGACATTTCTATTTTAAAGAAGTTTACATTGTGTCATTTAAATAACTGTTAGAGGCTTGAAGATATAATGTATCAAATAGTTCAGAAAAAAACAAAGATTAGTAGAGACAGAGAAGTAAAAAAAAAAAAATTATATAATATATATATTATATAATAATAAGAAGAAAATAATCAGATTTGTATCAGAGTTTAGTTTTGTTCTTTCTTCTCCCATTACATCAGATTTATCTTGTGGTAGCAAATAGCTACAGCAGAAAGATCAAACTTGATCCACATACACCAGCTACAACAGTAAAGTGCTGCTTATGTGTTAATAGATCACTATTAATGATCTAATAGTATCATATATCGTCACAGAGAACATTTTACCGCAGAATATACTACATTTTGCTGATGATACTTTTGTACTTTTAGGTTTTTTCAGGCCTTTTACGTCCAATGGAGTATTTTTTATACTTGTACTTGAGTTGAGGATCTGAGAACTTCTTCCACCATTGCCTGAAGGCTAAACCTGCCATAGGATGAATAGCTGGTTCTCTGAACAATTTCCTCACTGACCTGCATAAAATGCTAGTATTATCCTTCTTCAGCTATTATCTATTTGCTTTGAAATTAGTGACGTTTGTGCATTTGACATGCAAATATTAACAGAAAAATATTTTAAAAGTCTGAGTCATCAGATGAAATTAATAATCATCACACTACTCCCATACTTTGAGAAACCAGGTATGACTGGAAAACAGAAGTCTCCTCATGTGTGTAACCTGTAGGACTGGCCCAGCAGGATGGCTGAAGGCTTGCCACATTCAGGAAACTAGGAGTGTACATGTTTGTCAGGATGGTGGTGATACTGAACTAGTTTTTCATTTGTTTTGAATCACCACCCCATGTTGCATAATACGGGTTTCTCTCTCTCTCTGCACTGTCTCAATCATGATTCTTAAAGAGTCAGTGGTAATCTAATGCTACAGTCCAGCAATGTATCTCCTTACAGCAATCAGCCGGCACTGCTCATCCTTACCTGCTAGTGTATCTCCCTCAGACCGCCATGGGTGCATCAATTATTTCTCACTGAAAGTCTTAAAGGTGGCTCTGTTTACACTGTCTTTATACAAACTCACAAAGTGAGCCAATCACATGTTATAAAGTTACTGAAGGATCTAAAACAACCAATAATTTCCTTCAACTATCTGCATATTAAACATTTTCCCACCTGATCAGCATGTATAAAATTAAAGTTTAAAATGGAAATTGCGTTCGATTTTTAAATGTTTGACATCTTTCCATGTGATGTAAGAAGGAGTCTGTCAACCTGACACCCTGAGTTTTTTTTAACAAGGTGTTTATTCTTTGCTCACTCTCTAAACCAAGCTCATGTCTCGCTGCCAAAATGCAACCTGCCTTAAATAATTCTGAAGTTGGTACAGATGTTGTTGCTTTGCAGTTTACAGTCCACAAGGTTGCTTGGAAACAGTGTATCTAACAACAATAAACTGAGCTGCTCTGACAAAAATGGGATTAAGCATGGTTGAAAGGCTTTTATTGTATTTTTCCAGCCAAACCTTTTTACTAATTGTTGAAATTAAAATTGCGAATGGTCCACAAATGGTTTGATTTAAAAACGTTTGGATGTGTTTTGAAATTGTTAAACTATTTCCTGCACAAAGGCTCTCATAAAACAGGTAGAACATGTCACATAGGAATGCAAAGACAAAGGACTTTGCTGCCATGGCTTTCCTAAGTTTTACTTTACTTTAGACTGTTGCCTGGTAATGCATATAAAGAACATGGGCATGTCTGTAAACTTGGAAATGACAACACCTGATCACATTTCAAAACCATGTTGCAGACTAAAGTATACATAATTACACTGTCTAAATTGTACATTTTCAGTGGATTGATTACTGAAATGCACACACTTCATTGCATAACAGCTATTTGACAAGATGTTTTCTACAAATGTTCATCACTGGCACTTCATAATCCAGACATCAACATAACTGGGCTATGCCAATAAAATCCAGGGTAGAGTTGCAGCCACCAGTGCGAGTACAGTAAACGCTGACAACAAAAAGACCAGGCATCGCGCTGTCGTGCAAATCCTGCGTCTTCTCCTGCGCTGCGGGTGAACCACAGTCATCACAACGCTAAACGCATCTTCTTCAGCCATGGGTCGCCCTTCGGCGCTTATGATAAAGATCTGAGACGCATTATGGCTGGGGCTGATCAACCTCTGCCGACGGACTCGTTCAGAGAGAGCCCTAAAGCAGTGAGCAATCCAATTAACTCCCCTCGGTAAACTGTCCCCGGAGGTGCGCCGTGCACTCTGGAGTTGTCCCGGTGCCAGAGGGAGAGGAACCTCTAGTGTCTGCGCTTCATTTGGATCCTTGTCCGGTGCGAGAGACACCAGCGCTTCCTTTTGCTTCTTGATAAATGTAAGATGTCGGCAGATGGGGCAAACAATAGTGTCTCTGATGTTCCCATCGCTGTTGATGCTGACCAGCGTTTTGACCAGACAGTCGTGGCAGAACACATGCCCGCAGCTCAGAGTCCTCTCTGTGCCCGACAGAGACTCATAGCACACTGGACACTCATGCGCGTCCTCCTGGCTATCTTCCTTGTGAAATGCCATGGAAGGGAAAAAGAAAGAAAAGAAAAAATAACCACTTCAGAAATAAAGTTTAGAGGTTATTTAGACTACAGTTAGATGCCTTGGTAGCGTGAATTCCTCTTCAAGTTCTTTTTCTCTGAGCGCACTTTTACTTTTGGCTGTGGGTGGAGGCGAGAGCTGCGCCTTGTAAAACAGGGCCTGCCACCTGTGGCTGCTGTGACTTGACTGATTGGGTCCCCTGAATGCATCAGTGGCAGTTCAAGTGGCCAAGCTGGTTCATGTTCTTCATAGGGCGCTGTGCTCACTGATTTTCTTTCAATATTATATATGTTATTTAAATATATAAAAATATTAGCACGTCTGAGCAGTTGGTGATATTTATGCCTATTAAACCTGCAGATCAGATAATGTAGTGATGACAAAGAACTGCAAAAAGCCTTTCACTGATACTCTTCATGCATTTAGAATGTGAAATTGCTTTAATAACTCAATTATTATTTTTTATTGTGAGTATTTATTTTGGAATGTGGTAAATATATGTGGCAGTGTATATTATTGTGGTCTGTGTGTGTGTGTGTGTGTCATGGGAAGAACAGAGAGAAAAATATGGATTAAAAAGCTCAATGAGCATCATCATCATAGAAGAAACCTGATCTTCATAATGTAGCTAGTGCATGAGACATTCTCCTCAGCCTGACTTACACCCTCCATTTTGGAAACTGTGATTCCTGCCTACATTGTTGGGACGTGTGTCAGTGTGTGGCGTCTGTATGTAAAGCTCAGTTATGTTCATGAAAGAATATTGTGTTGGAGCTGTGATTTTTTTCCATGTTAAATGTATTTTTTGACTTAGTGGCTAGACTGATTTTTTTTTTTTTTTTTTTTTTTTTTAGAGGTTAGGTATTTTAATATTAAACACATTAGAGTCAAATTATAACTTTTGTGCAGGGAATCACAAGCGTCTTTCTTCTGGCATCTCAGACATACATTACAGACATTCAACATTATTTAATAAACAATGTTTAAAATGATTCTGGTGCGTTACAGGAAAATAGTGATACTAACAAAAAATGTTCTTATTGACTGAATGTTAACAGTATGAAATTTGCTTGCTTGTTAATTTCAATTAACTGAAGTGAGTTCAAACATGAAGTGTTGTCCATGTATTACTTCTATTTATACTGTAAATGGTGTGCTGTCTTGGCCAGGGCTGTTTTGAGTTGTTTTCGAGTTTGAGAAAGAACAGAGTCGTATGGTATGAAATAGAAGCACTAAATAATTAATTAACTATTCTAGGTCCATTGAAACAACTGTACATCTGTTCAGGAATGTTATCAGGTTGTCTTGATGTCAGTGGTTCATTCTCCGGCAGTCATACGCCACCTTGTGGTCACCGTACCGAAACTGTGTAGCTTAAAAAAGAGTAGAAGAGAAAGGTGCGGCCGACTCTAGCATTTCTATTTCTATAGCAGCCCTGCCCAAATCTGACGTAAGCGTGAATTACGTCAGCACGCACGATCATGTCAGGATTTACGTCGGTTCCGGGAGACGCGTTGGCAATTTCCTAAACACACAGCTCCGTCACTTTAGTATCGTCCGAGGCCAGGGCAGGGGAGAGGAGTGTGTGTTGGATGTAACGCCGGCTGGAGGACGAGCTGCTGAAACAGAAGACTGTTGAACACCGATTTGACATGAGCAGGTACCGTTGTTTGACCGTTAAAATGTTCCGTTAGGACGCGTGTAACGTTTGACCCGAGCTGTCGTGTTCAGCCGTTTGTCCGTGTGATGACAGCTCGAGCTCGGTTTAAACGTCGAGAGGTTTTTGCTTTAATATTTTCATATAAATACATTTATTTCAAGTGTGTGTACATTTAATATGATCTGTTTTATTTGACAGCGTGAAGTGTCACGTTACTGTTTAGCATTAAGCTCCTGTACGGTCTGTCAAAGCAGCAGTATCACATATCCACACGTCGTTTGTTAGCTACCTAAATGACAACATGCCGCTGTTGACATCAATCTATCCTCATAAATATCAGTTTGTTCTGACTTAGTGCCTCAGTTTATGGTTTTTATTAACATGCCTGAAAATTACAGTTATTTATGACGCATGCCAATTGTCATTTTTATAGTAAAGCCTCATTTTGTGTTGTTTTCATGATCACTTTGACAAATATTCCACCTTACGCAGCTAATCCATAAGACAAGGGCCCAACATATGGGCTCAGGTCAGGGTGACACCACCACCACACCCTGTAGAGCTGTATATCTGATTATTATTCACATCAGAGCAAACCAGTAAGACTACTAAGAGCCATTTGGAAAATCAAGTGTGTCCTCACCATAAAAATATGATTACATCAGCACTTGAAGTCTTACTAAGCGCCTCGTCATCTCCATCAAAAGAGGATGTAGAGACAAGAATGTGGGAAAGGAAACTCTCTTCGCCACATTCCCCTGTCTGTAACTTCTCAGATGGCTCCACAGTAAGTGGAGTGTCCCCGTCACCACCTCTGCTGGCCGCGGGCCCGGCCTGTCCAGGTTATTGTTACAACAAACAAATAGATCCCGGGGTCAAGCTTGACGCCGCTCCAAAGGATGCTCAAATGAGAGATAACAGGAACTCTCATTTGTCCCGGCAGAGTCTCAGCTTGACCTATATATAGAAGTTTATCTCTACTGTCCTGTTTGATTTAAGTTTCCTGTTATTGGTTAGTGGGCTGATAAATTGCCATGTCGTTATTGAAGGGGTGATTATTCTGATTGGGGCTTTTGATCTGAATCACCATGGAAACCCCTCAGTTGCCCCCTCAGGGATCAATAGAAAGCATCAGATCCCATTCAGGCCACGAAGCATCACAACAAATAGAGATCTGCTAGATTACCCGGAAACATAATCAAAACATATTTTGGGTTTCTCCCCGGAAAAGACTTGAAGGCTCTCTCTGGTTGTAGATAGTACTAACATGTTATGTCAGTAGCAGCTTGGGAACATTTCCCTCTCTCCACCCTTACTGTATTTTGGTCTCCGGTTTCCTTCGTGATTTCCAAAGTAGTGTGCTGACACGTGAGGGGCCTGTAGCGAGTAAACTGATGGTGACGCCATCTCAGAGGAATGTTTAGAGAAGAGCAGGCGGTCTGGCCTCTTAGTCTAGACCACCTTCTTCTTGGCAAGGAAAATAACACATCCTCCTGCTCGACTAAGCCTGTCTTGTCTGGTCAAAATATAATAATCATGGCTAGTACTAGACTTTCTTATTTATAGGACCACCGTCCACACAGCCAAATTCCTCAAGGTTTTAAAAATAACTACCTGAAGCAGTTGGGCGTCTTTCAGTCCAGCTCAGGTTGTTGTTGTTTCCTGTTTCTTGCACTGCATCCCCTGTTTGTCTGATGTAATCTCTGCTCAGATTATGAATATTCCTGGAGCTACAGCGATGGGAGTGCCGGGGGAGGCAGCAGCTGTATTTCCTCCCCCACACAGAACACACACGCGCACACAGTGGCTCTTTCCAGATGTGTTTTTAATAATTTCCTGAAAACTTGTTGGTCCACACAGAGTGTTGCAGAGTTTATTAGCTCACCAGAAAAGAGGAACTACTGTCTAGTAACCGGACGGAAGATGAAAAACCTCAAACACGTCTTCAAAACCTCAAAACGAGCCTACAGACAGCTTTGATCTGTGTGACGTTAGCCACACTTAATTGACAACAGTTGCTGTTTAATGAATTAGTTACATTGAAAGCACATGAGTTGAGCTGTGAGGTTGGAAATTTAATGAGGGGGAGGAGGCACACTTTTGAGGACTATAGAAAGGTCCCAGCTTCTAAAAGATGGGTGCTGTCGTCAGTCATTCATGAGTAACGAAGGATGACATGACCTCAGCGCGGCAGGGTGAGATGGCCAGCCTGATCTGACTTTGCTTTTCAAATGAAGAGTGATCTGTTCTGTTTCATTCCCACTGAATGAGAGGGGATTTTGAATCTTGATGTGCATGGTTGTTCCGCTCTGAGATAAGAAGGGGAATGCACTATGCCTGAGGATGCAAATAGTCAAAGTGTTGTACCACGTTTGAGTCAGCTGGTTGGCCGTGAGGCTAATAAATGTCTCTTTGATCCTCAGGGTGCTCTGACATGGACAAAGAGATGATTCCCAAATTTTCGTCAAAGGATGAGGAAGTCGACTACTGGAAGTCCCAAGCCCTCAAATATAAGAAAAGGTAAGCAACTTCACCTATCGCAAGTCAACCTGTATATATCCTCTTTAACCAAATTTAACATCTTGTAATGATCAGTCAGTGCCTGCTAAGCTTATTCTTTCAAATTAGGTTATGTAACAGTGTGTCATGATTTATTTTGTGATCTGCCCTGACGGCAGCAATTCCCCAAACACACAGCAGCAGCTCACTCTTACATAATAGGCAAATACAAATTTGCTGAATGTGTGTTTTCAAAGTTTCAGCACAGCAACGCTGCGTTTAGCCATATAAGGCGAATAACCAGACAGGCTTTTGAAATCAGTGCCCACAAACCGCTGCGGCTTTCTCAGGAGGAAATGACCACGTCTTTGACTTCTTAAACGGAGACCACAGCAGGCGTACGTCGGCACAGACAGTAGCGGTGCTCGCGTAAACGGTCTGTCTCTTCTGTTTGTGGAGTTGGGGCCCATCTTACTCTCAAAAACATCCGCACGGAGAGGGTTAAACTCCTGTTGGGTTTTCTAAGAAATTCCTGCTGTGGGTACACGAGGGGGAAAAAAGCGTCCAACCAATGGAAAAACTAACACCGAGTACACAGCTCACTGTGGCTCGTCTCACACATGTTTTTGTGCATACGTTTCTCAGGAACGCCTTCACAGGAAGCTACTTACAGCATGTAGTAGTTACCTAATAAACATCATAGAAGTGCACTCAATAATGCACTTGCACTGCCTTCATTCACGCATTTAGTGGTCATTTTCACACTTACTGCTGTTCAGCCATTTTAAACCATGAAAAGTGTGACAGGCCCGCCTGTTAAATGGGGAAGTTATAGGACCCAGCGTGCTGATGAAGCAGCCACTGTGGTGTTGGTATGTGTGGAACGACCCGACACAACAACTGATTCACGGATTCCAATGCTCGGTAGAGGCACTGTGAGGCCATTATCCCAGAACAAGTCAGCTGATCTCAGAACAGTGTTAGCCACGGTGTCATCATGTGTGACAGGCGAATAAACTCCATTTAGTTTACAATCAAATTTCTTTTTCCTTTCTATTTTACCTTCAAATGTTTACCTAACCTTAATTATGAGTTACTGTGTGTGTTTTTTAGATTCTCTATATGGGGTCAGCTCTGAGCATGTACACATCCTGTTTCTTAGCCCTCGTCCTGTTTCTCTGCCCTCTCATTTTCTCTGCACCTCTGACCTTTAACCTCTCCCACAGCTGAGGGCGCCTGACAGCAGGCCTGTTTTTTTTTTCTGACCTACTCTTGAACCACCTTCTGCCACAGTTCAGCTGTCCCTTTAGAGCCGTATATTTAGAGTGCTTAACTCGACAATGCTGATCTGTTTCCTGTTTGGCAGAGGCAGGACTGAAGGTTAAAAATCTACAAATGTCTGACTGGCTTTTTCATGTAGGCAGGTTTATTTCTGGCCGTTAAATAAATAGATAAAGCTACTAGAACATGCCTGAGCCTGGCTCATCTTACAGGACAAAAGCCGGTCAGTTTTCTAGAGCCCGTGCCCACTATCATTCAGCCAGTCAGCTCTGCAGAACTGAATGGTGGACAGTAAACAGGGTGGCCGGTAATTGACAATGATTGTTTATGTTTCGCCTCATTGTGCCTGTGTGTGTGTGTGTTTGTGTGTGTGCCAACCAGTTGCCATGATGCCCAGGAGGAGCTGCAGGAGTTCCAGGAAGGGAGCCGTGAGCTGGAAGCAGAGTTGGAGGCGCAGCTTGGCCAGGCTGAACATCGCCTCCGAGACCTCCAGAGTGAAAATGAGAGACTGAAGAACGAGATGGGCAACCTCAAGGTAACTATCTCTGGCGACTTGCCCGTGTAGCTTATTTTAGGATTTGGTGGGTTAGGACACCAATAAATTAAGTTGAGGTTACTTAAGAGGTTATCTGATCCTGAGGACAAGGTCCAATGTCTTATTTGTCAGGTTTTAATAAGGCGTGCTCCTCTGTAATCCTGCAGCACTCTTTAAGTGGATGTCAGAATTAAGAGGAGGAAAATAGAAGATTGCAAGAACAAGTCCAGTTCGTAATCATTATAGGTATGAATGGTCAGGTGACTATGTCCAAATTACTGGTTACAGTCAGGAAACTACTGCAACCAATGCACAAAGGGCAGAAACAAGTATGGTGATTTTTCACATGGCCTAACATGTGAGCATGCTAAAAGCGAACTGTGTCAATGAACCAGAGAGATTCACAAATCATGCTTTCCTGTCTTTGTGCTTCAGGGGCCGCAATACAGGCACACAGCCCCACCAGTAACTACGCTGTAAAAGTACCACATGAGCAAGGCCACAGGGCCTCCACCAGGGAACAAAGAGGTTCTTTTGAAAGTGAAATAATGTGGAAGAACACCTATTAACAGTCTCATGATTCATTAGGTTGTGGCAGGAGTATTGTTTTTACTTGGAACAATAGCTCTGTTTGACATCCTTGTTTCTCTACACAGGCTCACTCCTAACCTCTTTCCTCTTCTTCACTCTGTCCGTCTCTCTTTAGGAGAAGCTGGAGCAGCAGTATGCCCAGAGTTATAAACAGATTTCTATGCTAGAGGATGACCTGGGACAGACGCGTAGCATCAAGGAGCAGCTCCACAAATACGTCCGAGAGCTTGAGCAGGCCAACGATGACCTGGAGAGAGCCAAAAGGTCCTTAGTCACTGTTGCTGTGTCTTTTAAGCTTTCCACTCCTGCTCTGCACATATGCAGTTTATGGTGGCAGATTTACCACAAAAATTCTAAATTCTTAAGATATTTGTTGAAAGGGTGGGTCTAGGTGAAAGGAGGCTTCTCATTTGTACCTCTCACTGGCAGATTTTTTAGTTCTATAAGCTAAGTAAGCTAACGTTAAGTTAAAAAGCCACACACAGTGGGAAAATACTGACGATGCAGTGGATGTGCTTTTGTCTTTCTTTAATGTAAATTGCTTCCTTAGAAACTAATGTTAGCTACTTTTAAAGACCAAGGAGCACAACATTAACTAACACTCACTACTGTAGGTGATTTAGCTAGGAAGCTAATTTGCCAGACATGCTAAGGATTGCAGCTTGTGTTGGAGCAGACAAACACACACAGTTTTAACTATCCTCAACACTGTTAAGGCTAAAAATGATGTGGTTTGACCACTGAGAAGAGGATGAATATTAACTGTATTTAGATTTTGTAGTGACTGGATCTACTTTAATGTTCATAAAAGGTTTTAACGATTGTTCCTCTCAACCTCTTGCTGTACGCGCAGGGCAACAATCGTGTCTCTCGAGGACTTTGAGGGCCGTTTAAACCAGGCCATTGAGAGAAATGCCTTCCTGGAAAGTGAGCTGGATGAGAAGGAGTCTCTTCTGGTGTCGGTGCAGCGGCTCAAAGATGAAGCACGAGGTAGAGACGAAGCACTTCTGCAGGCGAAATGTCTAACCGTATAAGTGTTTAGCAGAGGAGTATTTCATGAGTCGTCTCTCTTCTGCAGACCTGAGGCAGGAGCTGGCGGTACGGGAGCGGACAACGGACAGGATGTCGGCACCCAGCTCACCCACCTTAGACATCGACAAGATGGATTCTGCAGTGCAGGCCTCTTTATCGCTCCCAGCCACACCTGTAGGAAAGAGCATAGAGCACTCTTTCATCAGCCCAAAAGGTCAGGATGTGTAATTAATCTCACCCTTTTCTCACACATGAAATGGGACAACTCACTGATTTGTATACTAATATCGGCTTGTGTGCTTGTGCAGCATTGACCAATGGCTGTGGCAACACGTCCCTCACACCCTCTGCTAGAATCTCAGCTCTTAATATTGTTGGTGATCTCCTGAGAAAAGTTGGGGTAGGTGTTATTCCCTTTTTAATTTAACACATATAATTATAGGAGGGTTTGTTCTGTGTATGCAAGCAAACTCAACAGTCCTTTGACATTCTGAAGAGGTTGCAGTACGCTGAGGAACAGAGTGTCCTCAGCCACAGAAACAGAAAGATGTTTATGATGAAGCTCAACACAGATTGTGTTTCCTTGCTTTGCAACTAGGCTTTGGAGTCTAAACTCGCCGCCTGTAGGAATTTTGCCAAAGACCAGGCAGCAAGAAAAAATTACTCCAAAGACAACGGCACACTCATCAACAGCAACGCCACCAAGTTCTCTCACTCTCTACATACCACTTACTTCGACAAAACGTGAGTCTTTCAGCAAATGGTTTCTCCCCTCGCTACTCGTCTTACTGTTTTTGCTCATGTTGTGCGTGTCTGTGTGGAAACTGCAGGACTGTTAACGGATTGGACCCCAGCTCCTTGACCTCCATGGCAACATCCAGAGCCGTGTCTCCGCCAGGCCTGCTTCCTCTGAGTGTGTGAGAGGCGTCCCCATGCCACGCAAACCTCTACTGAAACTCCTATCCACCCAACACAAAACCAGAGAGGACACTTGAATGACCATTACATTGTGTGCTATGTGTGTGTGCGTGCGCGTGTGTGTGTGTGTGTGTGTGTGTGTGTGTGTGTGAGAAAGAGAGAGTGTTTGAAAGGCAGAGTGATGTGTGAGTTTTGCCTGTTTGGGATTGTGCATTTTTGAACGTGACGCGTGGAAGAGGAGGCTCGACTATACAGCGTTTGCAGCTCTAAATGCATCTGTGAGTAGGTGCACAGTCATGCGCATGTGTCCCTACCACATACTTGCATGTGCCTAAAGCTGTCCTGTACTGTGCTCGTATGAATGTCGCTGCAAATGCGTTGCCCTCTAGATGTCTTCTCTGAAGTGACACCGTTATATTCTTAGTTCCTCTGTTCATCTGAAAAGCTACTATCCCTGACAAAAGGTCCTCAACAGACCACAGCTTCTTAACTTTTCCTCCTGTATTTTAACTTAAATTGCACAGCTAAACTATTTTAATTTAGAATGTATTATTTAAGAAGGGATACGTTCATATTATCTAATTTATCTCACAGTATGCTTTAAAATGCAATGTTTCTTATTTGCTATATTCTTGCATGTGTGCATATGTGATGCAGGGTCGGAGAGGAGTAGTAGGACCCCGTATTCATGACTGAAGTGAATGTTGATCGTTCAAAGCCATGTAGCCATAGTGCAGTCGTTCCTCTTGTTACTGGCTACTTGCTGTATTTGATTTGGAAGTAGTCTCCGTGTTAAAGCTTGGAAATATCAGCTGGTTCTGTCCTCTGGGTTAAACCTGCACTTCAGCTGCTGCTCACAGGTTTTTGCTGCAGTCGAGCGGACATCCATTGACATTTCGAGGAAACAGTTTTGCCTTTTTTTTAAATGTTTAACGTATAGATTTTTTTTTTTTTTTAAACTTGTGACAGGCTCATTTTACCTCATTTTGATTGTGGATTTCTAATATGTGTAGGCGAATTTAATTTAAAACTCACACAAAAGACTCAAGGATCCTTTCTGAGACTGTTTGCTAACTTTGGCTGGTGTACGTAAATTCATGGTCCACCGTGGCCTTTGTGTCATGCAGCACATTTGCTCTTATTATCTGTTATTGTGTGAAGTTAATGTTAATTTGGCTTGGATTTTTAGCAGGTTGGACATTGGCAAGGCATTCCTAAACTAAATCCATTTTGCCCACATATCTCTCCCTTTCATAGACCTTTATGCCACCATATTAAGTCAAAGCCTTTAGTATTCATTGTTATTTGATAATCTGAGATGTCATTTTGGGCACTCTTATGAGCCTGTTACTAAAGTGTGTTCTACAGTCAGTGTATATAGCTTGTAAGGATGGTGATTTTGCCTACCACATTTGTACATACTGACATTTGGCATTAAGGTCCTATTTATTTCAGATTCTGTATGGCATGTTCAGATAATGAATGGTTAAAGCCATTGTATTATGATATCAGATTATTTGTCAAAGACGTTTAAGTAAATAAAGATTGAGATGACAAATATGTTGTGTAGTTGTGTAGAAATTACTATTTCCAAGGTCAAAAATGAAACTTCAAGCTCAATGGTGATATAAACCAGCAACTTTTATATAAACATTAAAACAGCAATGTAATGTAATGCAATAAGTAATGAGGAGTGAGATGTTGTAGAGTTGTCGTGCATTAGATAAAAAGCTAATAGAAATCTAGTCCACAAAATTAAAGACCTAATTTCTTCTCCATCTTCTCCTTTAATGCATTCTTCTTGATCTAGAAAAAACAAAGTAGCAGGCGTGTCATTATACTGATAAACCATAAATCATCACAGCCATCTCGATAGCTCAGTGTCAGAGCTGAAGTATCCTACCTTTCCGGAGGCTGTCAGAGGGTAGCTATCTACAAAGAACACATAGTGTGGGATCTTGAAGTGAGAGATCTAGAGGGGGAAACATAAATGCCAGTCAACAAACTGTACAGTTGTGTTCTGAATTTTTTATTGTTTTGATATTTTTGGCAATTTTAGTTATCATCCATTCTCACCTGGCCTTTGCAGAATGCTCTTATCTCCTCTGCACTAGAGGTCTGGCCCTCCTTCAGTCTGACGCAGGCACACACCTGCTCACCCAGCCTCTCATCTTTCACTCCAACCACCTGGAAAATAAAAGGAGAAATAGAACAGTTCTCACGAGATACATTTGTTTACAATAAAAAGAATGTATGGCACATTTAGAGGGACAGAAAGTATGGCTTTTATGTGTGTCTTTGCTGTCAGTGTTTCCAATCTTTGCTGCCCTCCAGTGGTTTTGAGTCTCACCTGCACCTCCTGTACTTTGGGATGTGTGTAGAGAAATTGTTCAATCTCAGCAGGGTAGATGTTCTCCCCTCCTCGGATGATCATGTCCTTTAAGCGTCCTTCAATGCGACAGTATCCCAGACTGTTCAGACTGGCCGTGTCGCTGTGTAGAAGAAAATCACACAACATGCCTCTGTGTTTTCTCCGTTAGACAAACATTCAGAATATATTATTTAAATATATATTTACATACCCAGTTCTGTACCAGCGGTCCTGGGAGATAACCTGACCCGTTTTCTCAGGATCATCCCAGTATCCATGCATCACACACGCCCCTCTGATCATCAGCTCTCCTGGGGTTCCCAGAGGGACAATCTCCCCAGTAGTGGGTTCCACCACTTTAGCCTACAGTTTGATTCAGGCATAAATCACAGTGTCGTGTTGAAATGGAGATAAAGGTTTGTACAAAAACCACTGCGTACCTCAGTGTGGCTCATGATACACCCAACAGTATTTAGCTTCAGCTCCTCGATGTCTTGTGGAAATCCCATAAACGTAATCGGGCTATTCTCAGTGGTTCCGTAAACTATCTGTTAAAACATAATGCAGACATTATTCTATGCTATACACGTTTCATACAGCATTCTTTGAAAAAGTATAGGACATATATCTTCTCACCATTATCTCTTTCATGTTCATGTCTGTTTTCAGTTTTCTCACAATCTCAGAAGGGCACGGAGCACCTCCCATGAGGCCTAAAACACAGCAGCACACAGACGAGGATGCGTCAAATGCTTCCTAAACATCACACCATATTCAATGATCGAGTTTTAAAATCTCTTACCAGCTTCAACTGATGACAAATCAAACTTGTGTAGATCTTGTTGGCTAACCATGTCTGTGAACATTGTGGGGGTGCCATAGACAACGTTGCACCTTGAGTGCAAAAACACGAATGACGTGAAATAATTCAAGTGTTTAATGTTGCATATTTGATTATTTCAGTTGTGCGATGAGCAGTGCGCCATACTTTTCACTCTGAATGGCCTCTAGGTTGGCTCGGCTGTTGTAGCCAGAGGAAGGGAAAACCAGTGTGACACCATGCACCGCCATGCTCATCCCTGCCAGCACAGAGCCAAAGCAGTGGTACATGGGTACAGGCACGCACACTCGCACCTGAGGCTGATAGGAAAATAAGATTACTTACATTACCACTGTTTGTGTTTTCTTCAAATAAATAGGCAGACATGGACTTACTCTCCATCCATAACCAATTCGGAGACCCGCAAAGTAGGCGTTATTTACAATATTGTGATGGGAAAGAGTGGCTCCCTTAGGACTCCCTGTAGTTCCCTGGAAAACAAAACAAAACAAGCAACATGACTTGAGCTGAATTCGTGGTAGACTTATGTTAAATCATGTCAGCCAGGAGATACAATACATGTGTGGCAGTGTCAAAGGTGAAATACTGAAGGTTACTGATGTGAACTGAATGTTGATGGGTTCATCGAAGGACAGCTTGCTCTGCAGATCCATCAGCTCTTTATGGTGCCGACTCTCCCCTGCTTGCATCACATCCTCTACGTGGAGCATCCCTGGCTGTCTGCTATCTGTCACAATCACCATCCGCATGTCCGGCACCCTGGCAGACCAAGACAGGATGTTTATGTTGCATCCATAAAAAAAAAGTTTAATTATGAACTGTTTCCTCTGTGAAGTATTTCTGGTCTCTTATTCCCATGATGACAACAGAGGAGGTATTAAATCTGACATTTGACCATGGCTCTGTCAAACCTGGAGCTTTTGATCATGCCTGCTGGCATCGTGCCGATCTCTGGGCAGATCTCCCTCAGCATCTCACAGAAATTTTGTGTTTTAAAGCGTGTAGGGCAGACCACCGCTTTACACTGGACCTGCATGTGACAAATCACTTCTGTTGGCTTCATATTCTAACATAGTTGTGTATAAGAATGATTGAATTATTACTATGTGTAATGATTTTGTATTTTACTTCCAGTAGTACAGAAAGTTAGTAAGTGTGGGGTTATGTAAATAGGTTAATGCCCTGTAACAGAGCATGTCCTACCTTCTTTAGAGTAAAGTCCAGTTCCTTCACCTGATAAGCTGGGTTCAGTGACACCTGCAAGGATAACAGCAGTTTAACGTCAGGTCCTTCACCACACATTTTTCAATTATACACATGGCTGTATATCATATTACATCATGCTGTGTATGGAAATGAATACCTGTCAACAGATGATAATGACCTGGTAAACATACAGTGTAAAGGTACAGCTATAGATAGCTCACCTTGTCCCCTGAAAGGGTTCAATGTGCTGCTCAGTGACCCCTGACAGCAGGGTGTTTGCTAACACAGAACAGGGACCACAATGTTACAAATGTAATCTGAAAGGTATGAACAACTCCCAAACATACCAGTATAATTCCAGCCTTGGCTGAAGCAAACTGGAAAAGGATCCACTCGTATGTGTTCGGCCCCCAAATCCCCAGTCGGTCACCCCGCTTCATACCCAAAGCAAGCAGACCTGCAGCCATCTTGTCAACCTGCGCCAATTAATGTCACAAATATATTAAAAAAATTCTTCACCACCAGTAGTATCAATTCAGGCATTTTACAATATACCTTTGTGATGCATACAGGTTAATTATTTCTCTCAGTCAGAGGAGCTTGGAAAGAGAAACCAATTCATATCGTCACACTAAATAGAATAGGTGTAACATGAATCGTGTCTATGGGTTGATACATTTATGAAGTCTGAAGGCACGAGATCTGAGACTCACATCTTGCTGAAACTGCACAAAGGTTTTCCGGATGCCATCTTGCAGGAAGACCACAGCTTCACGGTCAGGCCAACGCTGGACTGTGGTGTCCAGGCTCTGGCCTACAGTCAGTGGGAGCAGTGAGACGGACGATGTACCATGGACATAGCTGGTAGTCAGAGAGGGGATGTAAGGAGGACTGTCCACATGGAGTGACCTAGCATAGAAAAAAAAAAGATTCAGGGGGTCAAATATAGTGTACAGACTATTATTTGACATTATAATGTTATAAACAGAATACACAAGGCTGTTTAAACAGTGAACCATGGATAAGCCTAATGAACAAGCAATATAAACATACACCATGCCAAGAAAATCAGGCTCAGGCTCACAGTCAAGAAAAATCAAAGCATGAGTTGACTAATGAAGCCAAAAACATGTTTTGAGAAGCTATTGTTCAAGTACACTGATATGACCCTTAAACCAAACAAAAAACATTGTACTCATATTATTGTCAGACAGAAACGGTATTACTCCCCTAACTTTCCAGGATGTTGGGTCATTAATAACTCATACAATGTTCAGTCAAATTCAAATTAAGTGTATTAAAGAAAAACTGCATCAATTTATTTGGGTAGTTTGTAGGTCAAAATGCCTCATAACTGAGGTCACTTCTATATTTGTAGTAAATCATTACATGAAACACAAACATCTCCAATAATCAAGTTTGGGAATGGCAGCATGGCACTAAAAAACACTGGGTTAAAAACTGACACAGTGTGGGCTCTTGGGTGGGTTTCTACCCATTTGTAATGGGTACAATGAACCCTGTTTTGCATCAGTGATATATTAACCCCACATTGGGTCAATTTTTAACTCAGTGTCTGAGGGTATACCAAAACCACTGGAGCAAACTTGTGCTGCATGATTTCCAAGTCTTGCTGTGTTTGAGTCCAACAAGAGATCTGAGGTCTGAGCATGCTAATGCAAGCAAAACCAGTTTTGAGAAGCCATTGTTCCAGTGCACGGATATGACCCTTGGAAAAACATTGTGCTCACATTAGTGACAGAGTGAATAGTCTTTTTTAGAATTAACCCTTGAATGTATGTCGGTCAATTTATTATTATTATTATTTATTTATTTATTTATTTTTTGTCATTTATCAGGAATTCCTTCTTTCTTTATATGAGCTTATTGTTTTTTGTTTTTTTTTTTGTATTAAAAAGGTGTTACTCATCAAACTTTGCATGACAATGTCTTGTGTCATAACAACTCATGCCTTGCTCAGTTAATCTTTAATCCCTTTTGTGTACATTGTTGTTGTCCTTGTTTTAAAAAAAGAACCATCATCACCTCCAATTTTACATTTCAAAGTGTGTTTGCAGATCTTAGGGAGGAGGGGGTCTGCTACTGCATGTGACAAAGGATGTAGTTTCAGAAGCTGTGCAAAATCTGAAAAAATGCCTCAAGTGAGGCAGGGAGGAGTGAGAAGAAGAGAAATGAGGTCATCACCAGACCTCTATAGCCCACACCTCAGCTCTGTCGAGGCTAAATTTGCTTTTGACTAGCATAACACACCTGTATCTCCTACAGAACTGTCTGCAATTGAATTGTATTGTGGGTAATGTAGGCAAGAGATAAGAACGTGTGAAATAAATAAGATGATAGTATGACTGGCTCTGCTGCTTCCATATTTTTTAAACTGCCCATTGTGAGTGTGCCAATGTCACAGACGTGCAAAGCCATATCATTGAAAACAATGATTGTTGTTACAGGAATTAATAATTGTTCACAGTTGTTGGATTTTCTGGATTTTGATCTCAGCTCATAAGGTAGAGTTGATTAATTTGACCACCTACCAAAAAGTGAAGGACCCAGTGAGACAGAAACTGTTGTATGGATGGAAAAATTGTGCCAAAAACAATTTAAAGTTGAACTCTAAGTTACGCATTAGAGACAGGAACTTTTTTATCTTTGACTGAAAAACAAATCTCTCTCAAATCTCACAAAGATGTTTGTCACCTGATGTGTTTTTTTTTTATAACTTAAGTAAATCATTTCAGACATTAATGGGACACAGATCTTTAAAAAAAAAAGTGTGAGTTACCATGTGTCCATTAAACCACTGATAACAAAGACCATGAACTCACCGACACCACTGGAGTAAACTTGTGCTGCATAATTTCCAAGTCTTGCTGTGTTTGAATCTATCCACAGATCTGAGACTGTGAGCACAGGACCTTAGCGAGGAATAAATCTGAGCTGACATTGGTCTATCACCCAGTCAGTCTGTTTCAACTGGATCTAACTACAGTCAGAATATATATGGACGATAGCCTGCTGGGGCATGACAGCAAATCTGCTGGTTCTCGGCTTTATCACTCTGTGTGCAATCTTTAACCTCCACTCATCGTCATTGGCTGAGAGGTAAGAGTATCTATGCCATGTGGACATTTCACACACAACTTTTACACACCATTCATTCTCCTGCCTCCTGAAAAACAAAAGTCTTATAATGGCTATAACTCAAAAAGCAAAAGACGAGGAGCTCTTGCTCCCATAATTCTGTAATAATTATTTTAAATGATGCAGATGGTATAAATTTTTAAATAATTAATAAATTAATAAATACTAAATAAGTAATAGGCAGTTATACTTTGAAAAAAGCAACCTTACCATGAGACACTGTTGACATAAATACTTAGAGTTTAAAGATTTGTCAACACACAACACAAGGAAATGATCCCATAGGGGAGCCTGCAATGCCACCTACAGACCACAGGAAACACTAACTGTACTTACTGTACTTAACAGGGAAAAGAACACCACTTTAGTACAATTATGTGCCAGTTTTTATTTTATTATAGAAATCAAATATAAAACATTGAGTATCGGAGTATTGGATTCAGTATCATCAAACCTGTTTGTGTGGAATGGCACTAAGAACTGCTACACAGTAAAAAAGGTATCCAAAATAAATACAGTACAGCGCAGAAAATTAATATCAAAGTAAACTCACTGTGATAGTGTTGACACAGTGGTCAACACTAGTGTGCACTACTTATTCTTTTACCATTAAAAATGTATCATAAAATTCAGACCAATTTGAACTTTAAAATGTAGAATATAAATCCCATACTCTTCTTACATGTGTACTTGAATCACACACTGGTAACATACACTGTGTTTTCTGATGTTCTTCCTTTTGAGGCAACGTACTGGCAGTCGGGGGCCAGGACTACAACAGGCTTCTGATAGAGATCAGATGGTGTCTTCATACTCTTCTTCTTGTTCTCCACCTCATCTTGTTTACTGTCCAGGAAGTAGAAGGAGCCCATGAGAAAGAAGCCGCCAGAGGATACACACACACTGCACGCGTAGAAGACGTATGAATACTGGCCGGTGTGATCCACCAACATGCCTGAGAAATGGAAAGGGAGCATCAACGCCGCAAATAGTCAGCTCTCAAAAACAAGAAAAAAGCAATAAAATGAGGGAAATATTACTTAAATTAAAAATATTTAGTCTCAAAGAACCAACACATAAGTTAAGCTAGTGGCAGTGGCAGTAGCAAGGCATCAGGATATAAAGAAAATACTTTTTTCTGAATATATCCTTACATTTAGTAAATTTCAGTGACATTGTCTTGAAAGAAGGTGCTAAGAAAAGATTTAAGGCAATACACTACAGGTAAATAGGGTAAACATCACCATGGATAGATCGCACCATGAAATTTGATCTAATTGTGAATTTAGGAGAAATCTACGGAAAACCTATGGCAAGATAACAAATGTAACAGTGCTTTAGCAACACAAATAGCACCTGTATAAAGTAGCTCTGCAACAAAAAAATTGCCATATTTGAAATTTCACATATTGTTGTGGCTTAACTTGTGTGTGTGTTTACCTGCTAGTGGTGGCCCAATTAGCAGCGCCCCACTTTCCAGCATGCAGAGAAGTCCAAGAGCTGAGGGGAAGCGGCTCATCTCCACCATGTCCATCAGCACAGTGTAGAGCAGCGAGGCACCCACGCTCATGGATAGGCCAAAGGTCACCACGTACAGCAGGAGAGCTTCGAAGGAGGTCGACGCTCCACAGATAAAGTTACTCAGCCCGTTCATGAGTAAAGCACCAGCAAACACGTACACAAACATACTGCTGCCTTTGAAGCGTGGCATGCCCAAGACAAAGGCAGCCATAGGTCGCACGGCAATGTTCACCAGGCCCAGGACGGACATCAGGAAGGCGGCGCGGTCTATTGTTATGTTATGGTGAGTAGCATAAGGCACCAGATAGATGAGGGGCACCAGGTATCCCAGTACTGACCAGGTCACACCCACAGTATAAGCACGGTAGCGAGCATTACTCACTAGCAGGTCAAAGGCCATATGTCTGTATAGGAATGCTATAATGTATTTTAGCCCTTTTGTCTCCTGCTGCAGGGAGAGGTTGCTTGTTTTCTCCCAAACCTGACAGTCTCTGGGTTTGTTGGGTATAGACGCAATGGGCCTCATCAGTGCCCCACATACACAACAGTTTAGCAGCATCCCACCCAGAATCAGGAAGCTGCCACGCCAGCCAAACTGACTGAGCAGGGCATTAGTAATTAAGGGTAAACTGCTCAGGCCAACAGCTGTCCCAGTGGATGACAAGGCATTAGCAAAGACACGACGTCGCTCAAAGTAGTGACCCATGATGGTCACTGACGGCTGGAAAGAGAAGCAGAATCCCAGTCCTGCGGAGGAGAGGAGAGGAGAGGAGAGGAGAGGAGAGGAGAGGAGAGGAGAGGGTCTGATGAGCACTAACCTTCATGTTAATGTAAAAGTGGTGGGTTTGTGTGGGGTTTGTGTAGCTTCTCACCTGTGATGCCGCTAGTGATGTAAATGTCAGTGAAAGTCCTGGCCAGGGCGGAAAACACCATGCCCAGTCCACTTAAGAGCCCACCTACCATCACTGTTGCCCGGCAACCAAAACGCTCCACTAACATGCTGCATAGAGGACCTGGTAAAAAATGGGGGAAAGATTTCAAATACAGTTCTCATTCATACAGAGAAGAGAAGGGTTTGTACAATTATTTATGAATAGAAAATATATGTGCAAACGTCAGTGTAAATCCTTTATATTTATCAATCATTCTCATAATAATAATGATAATAATGTACTGTTAATACTTTAAATAAGTCTGACAAAATCCCAAATTTGTTCTGAACACAATGCAGTGTTCTTTTATCTAAATAGATTCTAATGTAATTGTCAGTAAATCAATACTTAATAAAGTAATATCTTAATTTTACGATAATCTTTTCAAATCGATGACTTCACATTTACAGAAACCTACACAGTTAAACAATGTCCTTATTACCACAATAAATCGACCTGATTTGCATCTGTCTATTATTAGTGAACAGTGAAATGATGCCTCACAAAAACAGGGCCAAATTAATTTCCTCTTGTCCTCTGATATATTCTCCAAAACACAAAAACACTGGTGATGTCTGCTTATTTCTCTTGCCAAAATGTTGAAAAAATAATTATAAAAATCTATTTCCTGACTCACCAAACCTTACTAATACCAAGTTAGTTACCCAACTACAGACTTATCAAATAAAGTCGACATCTAAATCAGCTTAGTGGGCTTTTCAGCTCTTTGATGTCACGTCTCCATTCATCATGCTTTCATGAGGCATTTTCCACTATGATACAGACATAAAACTAATCTCAGTTTGTTAACTGTATTTCGTGCATATCGACAAACCCATGAAAAACTAAAATAGGAAACGTAATGCACATGAATTTGGGAAAAGGGCAAGAAGTTTGAGGTTGTGATAAACAGATGCTCATATGTCTTAAGCTAACATTCGACTTTCATTCTATCTTATCAACTACATGCTGAGTGTCCGGCCTCTGGTGCTTTACAAGAAATGACCCATTTATACACAAATCATATCATGTGACAGCTTACATCCTCTAAGTCATGGGAAGCCAACTTCACTAATGCACATGTGAAAATAACTAATTCTACTGTTACATTCATGCTCCAGAGAGGATGAACTCTTCTGCTTTTTGACATGCCACATGAGTTATGCCAACATCCAAGTGAAAATATCAGCTTTAACAAACAGACGTGAAATTTTCTGTCAAAACTTTCTAGGCCAAACTTCATTCATTTAAATAAAATAAACAAAATAAGACGTTCAAGTGATGATGCTGTTCTGTCTAACACATTGTTTAATACATTTTCCACACTGGACCTGTTCTCAGCAACTTGTCCAGAGGAAATATTTAAGCCTTGATAGAAGGAGGCAGGCAGACAGAAGACAAATAAGCTCTCCTGCACAAGAACAATGGGCTCCTGGCTATTTCTTACTTTTGTCTCATTCTTGCCAACTTCGCATAACTGACCATAATTCATGCCAACTAGAAAAATCCTCTCTCCCATTCTATGTTACATTTCTTATTTTATTTTCTAAAGTGACAGGTATCTCACTATGCGCATTTCACACATGCACGCACACGTCATTGTGGGATCTACTGTTGTGCATGACGATCCTTACCCCCAGCATGCAGCATGGCAGTCATGATGGCCGGCACCCAGGAGGTCTCTGTGTTGCTGGCGTTGAACTCTGTTTGAAGGTCTGTGTAGAAGATACCGATGCATGAAGGAAGGGCCAGGGTTAGGGACAGAACCAACATGGTGGCTGCCAGCACCACCCAGCCCCAGCCTCCATCAGGTGCAGCCAGATGTTTGCGTTCAGTGGAGCCACCCACCTGCATAGCATCAGCGGGACAGGAGGCAGACTCCTGCTCCTCTTCTTCCTGGTTTTCCTGCTGTGAATCACCCTGTTGTATTGCTGACTCTGGAGACTTCTCCTCTTCCTTTTTGTTTTTCCTCCAGAGTAAAGTATTATCACTGTGGCTGGGCCTGTTTCTTGTGGCTGGTGTCTGGTCCTCCACCATCTTTGTCATTCTGCCTGTTGCTTCTCTTAGTAATGCTTCTTCTGTTGGAAATAAGAGAGAGGCAGAGCTGTAGGTAGGATTTAGGAAATACTCACAAGTGACTGTAATGCTCATTCACATTTTATCTATTTATTTTATAGTTATATTTACTTATGTGCCCCAAACTAGTCAAGGAAACCATCAGTCATCTAACAAATGGATGACAGATAAGTGTGGTGAACTAAAGATACTTTGCCCCAACACTGAAAGATTTTATTTCAGATCTCAATGTTATTGTGTCCATTATCCTCTAGAACTACACAGCCCCACAAACAAGACAAAGAGCACTGGAACACATTCAGATCTCTTCTTTTCATTCACCAGAGTGACACACAGCCTGCTATCAGGGTTTAATTAAAGTATATTAACACCCGATGACCCTCAAGTCACTGTAGCCCACACTTTGGTACATTTTCATCCATGCACATTTATCTCCATGGTAACTGTGTGAACCCCCCTTTAAAATCCTGAGAAAAAAATGAAGCAAAACAAATATAGCTGGGAACTGCACACCTAAACGCACCACTATCTCATGTCAGTGTTTAATAAGCTTACAAAGCTTTTACGCATGCTTAATATTTTTCTTGTGTTTTGATCATTTCTTTGTTTCTAGTTGCAAATTTCTTTTCCATTTAACTTTGTTAAGAACGTTTTTGTAAAAATAAAGTTTCTTCTACTTCTTCTTATTATTATTATTATCATTATTATTATTATTATTATTATTATTATTATTATGTTCTTAATACAATCTATTGTATGCAGTAATTGTACATAAAATATGGCTTAACTAAACTATACAAAAGCAAATTGATCTAGCTATCCCCTACATCAGATGATCAGGCAGTCATCTTAGTCAGTAATAGAAATACATTTTACTTTAAAAACAAAGTTTTTATCTCTCTCTTACCTTCTGACTCTCCTCGCCTCGTCCTTTTCTCTCACTCTTTGTGTTGAAGCTCATTTCAGCGGAGCCAACAGCTTTCTTTGACATCCAGTAGAAGCACCTGAACCTCTTATCGTGTTAACCTGCTCTCTCTCTCTTATTTGAGCAGGAGGCAGCTGCATCAAGCTCGACACTGACAGGAGAGGTCATACCGGATGTGATTTTCCAAATAAAACTATAATAGTCACAAACTCTTGGTCAAATCAGGCCAGTCTAAACTCCTGTTAATAACAGGCTGCCTGTTGGAGATAAACATCATGTGAAACAGTGTGAAGATGAGTTAACTTACCAAATTACACGTAATAACCAGAACAACAAGGAATGATATTATTTTATTTTAGCAGCTGTCCTGTCAAATGCACTATACTCATATCCGAAATATTACATTATAACTACTTATGTCTCTATATTATTCAAAGTGTCTCATCATTACAAATCATACTAACACCGTTAGCTCCACCTAGTGTCGCACAATACCACACTACTCCCCGTAAGACTTTCAAAATAAAACAACGAGGAAGAGAGACGATGTTCTTAACGGTCTGTCAGCAACCAAGGGTGAAATTGGTCACCTACATTTGGAAACTCCGTGGACAAGAGTTTTCTCTGATAAAAAAAAAAGTGATTTATGTGTAATTATGGCACGAATTATGTTAAATTAACTCTTAGCTGTAGGTCACTTCCGTTTCCGGTCGGCAGTCAACAGTCTTTGGAGGAGTTTGTGTCCCATTAAAGGTATGACAAATGTTCAAGTTTTATCAAAAATACGCTTTGTAGCCATCCAATCAGATAAATGTATCAAACTATATTACAACCTGCTAATGTTAGCAGTGTTTACTGACGTTAACGCTCACAGACTGAACACTGAAGTGTGAAGCAGGACGTGAAGACGACATTTGTTAGTCTGTAAATAATTGGGCCCGTAAATCTAAAACAGACGTGTCATCTCAGCTAATGTTGTTGTTTCTGAGTAAACTATGAGTCTGTTCTCTGTAGGTAACACTCCCTGAAACATGGCTGGGAGACGGGTAGCACTGAAGGCCATTGACTGGCTGGCTTTTGCAGAGAGGGTGCCACCCAACCAGAGGACCATGTTTAACAGCCTGAAGACACGAAGTGACGCTATTGCTGCAAAGTTTGTACTCCTGGTTACATTTCATTTCCAACACGTGTCATGCCTTTATTATTGTGATAATTATATGCGTGTAACAGTGATGCTGCACCACCTGTGTGCTTGTGCTTGTTTTCTTTCCAGGCATTATATACACAGTTTGTTTGTAAACAGAGCCTGACCAATGACCAACATATCAGTATGAGTATATGTTATCGAATATGCGTCAGTATGAAAAGGACTGTAATGCAGAAAGAAATTCTTGTGGTGATATAAAACTGTGAAAAGCAAAGTAAGAGAGAAGAGGCATAAGCATTGGTTGACTATATGTTTTCCCCCTGTGGTAATACACTTTTTTGAGGCTTGGTGGTGCAGTGGATAGTGCTGTCGCCTCGCAGCAAGAAGCTCCTGGATTCAAACCCACCTGCTAGGTCCTTTCCAGGTGGAGTTTTCACTTGTCTCTTTGTCTGCTTGTATGCAGACATTTCCTCCCACAGTCCAATAACAACGAACTGGCAGCCCTACAGTGCCTGTGGGTGTGCGGGTTATATGTCTATATGAGTTTTGGGATAGGCTACAACCCCCTGCAATGCTGCACATTAAAAGTGAAGCTCAATATAGATACCCACTTTCATATTTTATCAATAAACTAAGGTGTTTGTAACCAGATGAACTGTGTTTGCAGGCTCGCCTCTCTGCCAGAAAAACCCGTCGCCATTGACTGGAGCTACTACAGGTCTGCTGTGGCTAAGGCAGGCATGGTGGATGAGTTTGAAAAGAAGGTAAGAGAAGATCATAAAGTGAGCTATCTGTTATCAGCAAGTCTGACTATGTAATATGGATTTAGGTCTTCGTACAGATGTGTGATTAAAACATTTGAGGCCATAATAACAGCATGTGAAGTATTTTATTGTTATCAGATGAAGTATCAACTTTCTGTCTCCTCTCAGTTCAGCGCCCTGAAGGTTCCTGAGCCTGTAGACACTCAGACAGCTCTCATCAACACTCAGGAGGCAGAAGCGGTGAGTGCCACTGTGTCTGGATGGTATATGCTTTGGCTGAAACTGTGTATTGTAATGTCATTCAGAGTCGCTTCCTCATGTCCCATCATTAACATGTGTGATGGAAAAGCAGCGTTCATTTTGATATTTAGCCTCCAAAATATAGAAAAGTACCAATGTGTTTGTGGTACTGAGATTGCGTTCAATCACAGAGATTGAGTCAGATGCCCTATTTTGGTTTATATACGAACATAGATTGGAATTTTGTCTTAACAACCATGATCAAGAACATTGTTTTTTTATTATTATTACATAATTGTACTTGTTTTAGATGTTTGTTTGTTTTCTTTTTGTCTTTCAGAACAAATCAGCTGCTGCCTACATTGAAGCATCCAAACTTCGCATCGCCCAGTATGAAAAAGAGGTGGGCATTTATTAATCAACAACCCCGATGTGTATCATTAGTACAGGAGCCAAACAATGTCTTACACACAAATCTACAATTTAAGTTATCTGATTTTAACGGAAACGCTTCATTCCCGGCTCTTCCTCCCCCAGCTGGACAAATTCAAGAACATGATTCCCTTCGACCAGATGACCATCGACGACCTGAACGATACATTCCCAGAAACAAAGCTGGACAAAGTGAAACATCCTTACTGGCCACACAAACCCATTGCTGAACTGTAAATGTACCATCCTATATCATGTATCTTCCACTTAGGGAAAATATGCACAGTATGTATATAAAAGTCTTGTTTCATCCATTCAGGAGTGTGTAAAAATCACTGTATGAATGGAGGAAAAACACGTTGTTTTTTCTCATTTAAACCTAAAAGATTCTTGAACGTAAACTCTGAAACTCTGGCACGGTTTTGTTGCTTTTTGTGATCAGTAAAACAAGTTAAAGGTCATCAGTGTTCACAGGCCCAGTATAAACAATCTCATAGACCCCTCGCAGGCAAAACAACTGTTATTTTATTACTAGATTTCTTCCCAGGCGTCATGAACTGAATTTGATCTGTTGGACTATGTTTTCTTTCTAAATTTGGTATGAAATATCTTCCAACACTCACTAAAAATCTAACCCTGATGAGTCTTTAAGTACACACTCGGCCAAATCACTCCCAGCAGAAAGCAGAGTTTGGTTTCCTTCCCTCGTGGGGTCACTGTTGTCTTTGGGATGGCGATTTGTAGTTGTCAGTTTTCTGCCTCAGCGGGGCAGAAGAACTCTTCTCTTTGTATATTTACCCATGTCTGCAGGTAGGCACAGCCTCACACACTTTAATTGATGCCTTATTGTATTGGATCCATCCACAGTTGCATTAGACAGATTCAAGCCATCCATCAATGCGTGGACAGCATGTCTGCAGAGCGAATGATCACAGCCCCAGCCTTCTTATTATGCCGTGTCAGTCTTGTTCAGGGTTTGTTATGACTACAGCATAAATCTACATTTCACCACAGCTGGAAATATGAGCACTCTCTTTGGGATTGGAGAGAGACTTAAAACATAAAGCGTACTTTCTGTGCTCTCACGGCTCTGTTATTATGGCTTTGGTTTGTGGGCTAATACTGTACATAATTCGGTACTTCAGTGCAGCCATGGTTGTGATAAGTAGAGGAATGTACTCTGGCCTCCACATTGTCATTGTCTCAAGGTTCAATCACTGTATGCAGCAGTGGCAAAAGACCTGAAGCTGCTGCAGGAGACATTTGTCCTGTGGGGGGCAGCATCTGTCTTATAAAGAGAAATCTGCGGTCCTCGATCAAATCCAGATAAAATCAATTTATTAAGGCCACTGTTTTTCTATGGATTTCCTAGACTTAAAACTGAAGGCTATTAAAGGCAAAATAACCATAAGGGTCATATTTTAGAGTTAAGTCAGGTTATATGTAATATAGTAAGTAAGTAATGTATTCCTATAATGGAATCTAAAGATGTTTTAGGACAAATGCCAAAATTACAAAAGGAAATAACCCACACAGTTAAATACTGAAAGAAAGCCTAAGATGCACATGACATGAAATTTAAATACACATAAAAACAATTTAGATATTCTATTAAATCGGTACACCAGTGATTTATTATTGCACTTTCTCAAAGTTGGGTAACTTCCTGGAAACAGTTTGAAGAAATAAATGATGGTCACAATGATGACCATGATAAGTCTGAAATGTTTCTTGCATCACAGCAGCTCCATTTGCAACATCACAAAAAATATATAATTAATTAAATGTAATATTCGAGGCCTTCAATGTGCAATTGATCTGAGATTAAGGTCCATATTTAATTGAAGGATTGAGTGATTCACATCATCATCAGTCATGGAACCCTTTATCCTGACTTTCAGTCTCTGTTGGGCAAGCTTCAAACGTCCTGACTCAAATTTAGAGCACAGGGTTTGTGTTAAAAAATGTGCAACCTCCAAGCCCAATCATGACGAACTCTGGTGACAATAAATGGGGTTATTTCTTCTTCAGATGTGGCAAAGGACCTCCAGAACCACAGAAGACATGATATAACACAGGCTGAGTAGTGGTCCTTGTCTTGGGTAAACTGTGTTCTATCAGTTTGAATGTCTACACACTTTGTCAGATAAAGACTTACTACATAGTTCAAGAACATTGATCAGATCTGTTATGCACATATCTAACAAATCACATTTAAGACTTGATTATACCATATGAAAAATTAAAGGCTTCTTTCAGTGGCTTCACATTTTTTAGATAGCAGGACAAAACAAAAAATTTCACAGTCGGCACGCTGTGAAGCTCATTGCCTCTCTCACTCTCTGATTGCCACCTCTCAGACGTGTTATGCATTCCACAGCAGAGTGGTGCTAATCCTCCCCAAGATCTACACATCATGTCACAGGCAGCGAGCACTTGTCTCGTGATTCTGCAACTGGGTAAACTTGACGTGACTGTGGTGCAACATGAGGAGCACACAGCTCCACAACAGCTTTCTTAAGACTTGAGTTTGGAAACAGTGCAAGTGGAGCAAAGAATTGAAACAGGCTGAGTGTCAAAGGCGATTAAATAAATATTCTTTAGATTTAATTGATTTCTCATGTTTGAGGCCTGTTTTTATTTTCTTTCGGTCTTGTCTTTGCCAAGTGTTCAATCTCACAACTTCAATAGCAAAACTGTAATTTCACTTTGATTTTTCACGTCCTCAGTGTTAATTAATCAAGTTGACCTTTGATCTTTTAGAGTTCGTGCGGCAACATTACAGGGCCATGAACTCTGATTACTCTGTCACCTGTGGCGAGCTACTATGTGAAACAGAAATGTGCATGCAACCATGTGTGTGTGTGTGTGTGTGACCCCCTACAGCTCTACTTTCTCTAGGCTCAGCCATTCTTTTCCCAGCTGACCGTTCAGCTGTTGCCAACACTTGTCCACTTGATAACTGTTGCCATAACTCAGAACTCAGCATGCCGGTTTACAACCTGTAATGATTTTAATAAAATCCCTGCACGCATGTCTGACTTGAAACCCGGAATCTATAATTCATCAGACTATTTTATCTTGAGGATTACACAGAAAGAAATTAAAGTGTTTTGGGTTTTTTTTGTAACCAGTCAAGAATTTGCAAGAGTGAAAATTCAGTTTAATCCATGCTTGACCTTGGGGTGTGTGCTCAGGGTGTGTATGAGTTAGTGTGTGACTGGCCCTGAATTCCTTCCAATGTTATCCTGAATTAGGCAGCACTGTTCTTGGGTTGGATTTCCATTTAACATGTCTAAGAAGCACAGTCAAATGATTTATTAACAGCTTTTATTGATCTTTTTTTGGCAAAGATTACCAACAAAAAACAAAACAGGAATTATACCACATGTATATTGGGCATTTTATCTTATTTGTTACAGGTTGAAAAGAAAAATCAGTTGTCATCTGTTTGGTGCATGTTTTCTATATATTTCTATATAATTTCTGTATATTTGAATTGATGATGCTGGTTCCTGGCTTGTGGCTTTAAATTGTGTTTATGCATGAAACCATCCAGTTGACAATAAACAGAAATGATCTAAAAACTAAACACCAGTATGAGGCATCCATTAATCCCTCTTTTGCTGAGTCCTCCCTCCCTTGAGAATCGATCCATCATTCTCTGTCTCAAAACCAAACAGCTCACATCCGCTCCTGTGTGAAAATCTAAGTGTTTGCTTCCTACCTATCCATCACATAACCTATTATGTTCCTCATTTAGACATCCATCAAACGTCATATGTTCAATTACGCAATCCATCACGCTCTGCACTTGCCCCGCCATTGGCTGATGATCTCTGTCACCCCACAATGCCCAAAGATGTGTGTTTCCTCTAGAGGCTAGAGGGCACGTCCCCGTCTCCTTCAGATTCTAATGGCTGAATTTAGACAGGAACCTTTTTTTTTCTCTTCTCATCCGAAGGCCACGACACAAGTCACAGGTCAGCCGGGGGGGGTTGGGCTGGTTGCCAGGGAGGAGTCCACCGACAAGGCAAAGCCACTGGTGTTCACTGGACTGTGCAAACAGCAGATCTGCTGAGTCTGACAGGCCTGAGAGCCCAGCAGGCTGGGCAGATCGCATTTTCACAATCACACAAGAAGCAAGTGTTGATGAGTGACAGGTTGTGTAGAGCAAGCAACAACACGCTCATTCAAAGCCAAGATGAAGTCAAGAGAGCTATAGTGACAGGGCTAGCTTTTGTTATTGTGATCAGGATTACGGTCCATCCACAGTGCATCACTTAGGGTTGGGTTGTGCTAAAATAACTAGGTTGTACAACCACATTGTAGGTTGTTCTGAGATGGCCGCCATTAAAGGGCGAGGCAGGCTAATGGTTTAAATATGGGATAAAGGGTGTAAATTTCCAAACAGTTTCTCTAGGGAGGCGTTCACAGTGTTGCACTCAGTTGTTTGTTGGAAAGTGACACAAATAGTATTGCACACCTGGCCAGTCGCTGTGTAAAGTGGGTATGAATGATAGATTGATAGTTTCAGAGAGTTACAGAAAGAAGCGTCTGCCCCAAACCTGATTGTGAGACGGTCTGAGAGGGATGGGGGGGTTTGTGAAGCTACTCAAAGGGGCAATTATATCTGCAGTCTGTAGTGTTAATCCATGTTTATGTGTGTGTTGTGTGACCCTTGTAATTAAATGTTTTTACTATGGTGATAATGAGAGAAACTCGAAACAACACAAACAGAATTGTGAGATCATAACATCCAACATCTAAAAACCAGATCCACAAGTCAAGGTCAAGCTTCAATACCAAAATCCAAGTATCATATTCCATCGCGATCCCGACATCTCCGAGCAAGCTTCATCCCTTTGCAACAGACTGCCAACAGATCAACATGGCATGGTGACATCATGAGAAAGTTGTCCCCCCGTTGACAAGGCCTGCTGTTGCCATGGGGCTCCTGGAAATGGCACTGCAGATCCCAGTAAATGAAGGATGTTGGGGGAGGGGACGCAATGGCAAGTAAATAAAAGTGCCATTTGCAGTGTGTTTGCTTGACGTCCTCGGAGCCAAATTTGGCCCCGTTATTGGGCTGCTGAGCATTGGGGGGGGGGCTCCCCAGTAGCTCCTTTGCAGCAGGACCCCCCACTCCGGAGGACACTGGTGTATTTGCTGAACGAACTGGACACCCCGACGCGGCCTCTGGGAGCCATGTGAGCTGACAGCAGCCGCACACATTCACTCATTAAGAAAAGAAGGCAATGTTGGACAAAAGGAAGAAGGAGACAGTCTTTTAGGAGCAGACTGCAGCAACAAATTGCTATTCACAAACAGAAATAATTAGTTATAATACAGACATCAGCCAGGAAAGATGAATTTGCATAATAAAGCTCAGCAGTGTTCACATGCATGGGCTATAAGTAGTTTTCATCAGCAGACTTTGGCTATTGCTACTGTATGTTTTCGACTGGATGTGATCCCAAAAGTCTCTGCCAACTTTAGGATAGAGTGGAACGTCATCTTGACAGGCTACCATCATCCAAAACAAGTCTGATCTCCAAACCATCTGATGGAGACAGTGCCTGGTCTCCTTCATGCACACTACCCATTTACTCAGTCGGAGCACACAATTCTCTTTGATACCTGATATTTAGACATGCAGGCCCATGCCGTGACCCCGCAATCACTTTTTGCAAGAGGCACCCAACACCAGAGTCCTATAATCCTGCCATACTGTCTTGGTGGGAGAGGTGGGGCCAAGCAGGAGGCTGCAAGGCATTTCATGACTGGAAAACTCATGACCCACAGGGGATTAATAAGCATTCTGTGAGGTGCCTTACTGGTTTGTTGACTCTCTCTTTCTGATGTGTTTATCTCCATCATCTGTCAGCCGGTCCACTGCTTTGGCTCCTGACTAAAAATATCTCAAAAACTATTGGATGGATTGCTGTTTCATTTGGCACACACATTGTCGCTATCTAAATAAAAGAGCTCTCAAAAGCTCCCAAATACATAAGAAATGTATTCGCTCAATACTTTGGTTAATTGTCATGACACCTGCAAAACTGATATTCCTCTAAACCCTAGCTGTTGATGTGTTTAGTGCTAACTAGCAGTGTTGTAGTCAAGACCACCTAAACTGAGACCAAGAGGCAGAGTCAAGACCAAGACCAGACAGTATATAGCCTACTTAGGTAGCTAAGATATAGCTAATATTATTATTGTAGGATTTATACTATATACTATATTATATACTACTCTTTTGGACGCTGTTTTCCAGCTGGACTCTTTGTGGTTTTGGAAGTCAAACTTTTATTACAAAAGGTTTGGCTGACATCACCTCCCAGATAGACAAAATCACAAAAAAAAGTTATTAATTTTAGAAATGTGCAACTCACAACTTAAACCCACAACTTAAACTAATAACCAGCCTAAACCTGGTTATTGGGAGCAATTTGAATTTAACAACATAACGCGTTTCCCGTAGAAGGACAGTGTAACAAGGGAGAAGTGTGTGACTAACAAACACAAGGCTGAAATATATAGTAGATGGAACCCTGCATTCCTAAACTGAAGGAGGTTGTTAAATAATGTAAGAAAATGTGTAATATTCACACATGATTGTTGGGATGAAAAATATTTGAAACCTTCCTAAACTGTCTTCAGACTATGAGGGCTGCATAACAGAAGTGTCAGAGCAGTATTGTGTCAGATTGGAGGTGGTAAGACTGCAGCTGCAGAGTGAGTTGTGGCTCAGTGTGGGTGGCGGCTATCTGGCTGCTGGGGCGGTGTGTTTATGTGTGCTGGGGTTAGGGCCACGCGCATAGTGCGGGCATACACACTAACACACACACACACACACACACACAGAAAAACCACAGAGACTCTATTGATTCCAGCTAATCAACGCAGAGGCGCTGGGGGATGCTGCGCACGCGTGTATGTGTGTGTGTGTGTGTGTGAAGTCAACACATTCCTCACATTCCAGCACTTCCCAAAGAGGCACATAATATTAGCCACCGCTCTGAGCTCCCAGGCCTCTTCTCTCTGCTGGGGTCCTCCTGCTCTTTAACTCCACTGCCCTCTCTTTCTGACAAGTGACTGTGCACTTAGTTTTCAACAGTAGGCCTACTTTTTTTTTTCTTTCTTTCTCTTTTTTAATTCCACCCACGAGATGACCATGCAGTGACTTCTGGCTGAATCACACTGACAGGACAAAGACTCCACATATTCATGTCTGGTTTAAACTGGTCCTTCTCAACTGGTATTACAACTCAATGTGACCTCGCCCATAAAGTTGCAGCCGACTGCATGTGTATAATTACACAGTATGACAGTCGGATTAATTTGGAAGAGCTACATCCAGCGATACTGAAACCAAGAACTTTTGAAGAAAATCTGAAGATTTATGAACACTAGCTGAAATTATATTTTATCTAGAATATTGTCTGCCCTCATCAAGCCAGTTAAACCCAGAACCAAAGTGAAGTCTTAGTGATAATGGAGAACGTAACTATAAGATAAATGTGACAACGATATAGACGCCTCTTTATTTATCAAGAACATTGTAATTGAGAAGTTAATGTTATCTTTCTGGAGATTAATCACATGACATAACTGAAGTGTCACCAACAGTAAACACAGGTTTATATCATGACCTGTCTTGCAGAGGACTGCCAGTACTGACAGTTCTGAGTAGCACAATGGTATGATAGGCACCTGCTTGACTTAAGCCTGTGACTAATCATTATAGATTTTGGTTATCAGTTAATATGCCAGTTAAATTATTTTAATTGATAAGTCATTTGGTCGGCAAAACATCAGAAAAATCAGGGGAAATGGGGTTTTAGAGCTCAAGAAGGAGATATCATCAGATTTAGTGCATATAATGGCCCCAAACCCCAAAGATTTTCACATAACTATATTGTAAACAGCAACTTTTTCCATTTTAGAAGCTGGAACCATTGAATGTTTTGTATTTCTGCTTGAACAATAACTCAAATGATTAATTGTAATTGTAGTAAGAGTAAAGATAATGCTGCCACTGTTGATAATCAGTGCCGAAAAGAAGATCACAGCAAAAAAAATGTGTCCCACTCATGCGTTAACTGCGTTGGGATACACTTTGGGCAGTGATGCAGATATTGATTATGTTGCAATGGAATGACTTGCATCTGTTGCCAGCAGCTGAGAGGAAGAAAAGAGGAAGGTCTGACAACCAGGACAGCTGGACGAGCGAAGAACCCAAAAGCCAAGTTATGCCCGCTGACCCTCCTCCTCCTCTTCCAAGGCTCCTGGTCTTAAAGCCAGAGCGAAAAAGTTCACAGTAAGGCATCGTTACCATAGAAACTCTGTTTGCATTTCCCAGTGAGCAATTCCGGGACCGCTGGCTTTCAGCTGGAATTCAGACATTCAATTCAATGCACAGTGCTGTCTGGAAAAGCAATTGTCTATGTGGGGCAACTTATTGAAAGGCATTCTAGGTGCGTTTCCGTTTAAGTGAAAAGGCAGACAAAAAGGTCCTCAGCCTGAACTGCATGTCATCTTAACAGGCCTGGCTCTTGGGCTGCATCATCTGGGGTAGGAGCACAGCTAAGAGCACCAATAACCTGATTCGTTCCTTGTGTTTTCATTTGAGGTGATGAAAATGAAAAGCCTCAATTTAGACAGAGAGCAGAACTGTACCTGCCAATCAAAATTTGGAGTGTGGTTGGAGAGTGCTGCTTTCTGCTGTGTGCCCAGTCACAGGGCTGTATTCAGGTCTGCCTTCAGTCCTCTCTCTCATACCAGGCTGCTGCGCTGGAACAAAGAGGCCTTTCACATTGACCTTGACACACGGCCACCCCCATCACCACAGGAACCAAGGCAGAGGAATCCACTCCAGCTCTCTGATATCAATCTCTCTGTACCCCTGGCAGACAGTCCTAGCTCAAGGCTGAGGTGAACCTTGGAGAGAAGGCTAATGGACATCATGAGCGGGCTTTTATTCCAAAAGAGAATATATATATCTATATATATAAAAAAAATAACCTGTTAGCACCACTGTGATCATTGTGTCTGATCTGAAATTACCCGCTACGTTCATCCAAGTTTGGGTTTATGCTGTGTCAAAATAAATTTACTTTAATATAATTATGGCTGCAACTAATGATTATTTTATATATCATTTGTTTGGACTAAAATGTCAAAAAAGTAAAAACCACCAATTACAGTTCCCCACAGCTGAAGGAGACGTCTTCAAATAGTCCAAATCCCAAAAATGTCATGCTTGAGAAGCTGTAAATGGCTAATGTTAGGGCATTTTATATTGAAAAATACAATTCCTCATTAAAATCTAGAAGAAAAAACAACCCTAGTCTATTATACACACCGTTTCTCAAGTCAGAATCCAAAACAATGGTCTGCTAAAATTAGACTTTGTCAATAATTTATTATTCATGTAAACACCACAGACATCAACGCTGTTCCAGGGAATAAAAGCTTTTATTCTCAAGGGCAAAAAAAAAAAAAAGAAAAAACGAGATTTTGCTTTTTTTGGTTTGTTTTTTCTTTTACAATTGTACAGCCTGAAAAAACAACAACACATAAATTCAGGCATTAAATTGTGAATCATTTTTTAAACAAAATAAAAATAACAGGCTTTCACTTTATACATTTCTGTCATAAGAAATAACTTCAGAACTGTACATCAAGCTTTTTACAAAGCACGCAGAGCTTCAAAATATACAATGTTCATTCACATTTTATACACATAAGAAAAAAACAAATGGGTTTTGCTACATTTAAAACCTGGGAGTTACTCGTCTGCGAGAAAAAGCAGTCCGAACACATTCCACTGTGCATCACTTTTGACTGAGTCCATCCAGCATGCTGCTTGGCAACATTCAGGAGCTCCATTCTTTGTCTCCGAAGAGTCACGAGACAGCAGGAGAGGGGAGAGGCGCTGCCACTGGGCCAGTCTGTCAATCTCTTTCTCTCCTTAGCATGAACTCTTGGTTCAGCTCTGCTCCCCACCCAGTGAGGACTTGTCTTTTCTCCCACCAAGCGTGGACAGGTAACGCGCTCAGTCCGTGTCCACATGACAGGGGTTGGTCCCCTGCTGCTGCGCCTCATGATACAACCGCAGGAAGTCTTTGTAGCGTGGGGCGCAACCCATCCAGGCCTCCCCGAACCTCACCATCCCCGTGAAGAGGAACTCGCCCTCACCAGACTTCACCCCACACTGAAGGGGCATCTTGATGTGGCCCTTCCAGCTCCGTACCCTCACACCCCCAGATACAAAGACCTGGGTCTTCTGTCTGTAGAGGCGGCTGATCTCCACAGTGACAGACGTGTGCTCCTCCTCCTGCTCAACCTTCTTAATACTGCCCCGTGCCACTGAAAACAACAAGCAGGAAGACAAGATTTAGTTACAGATAATGGCTATATTTCATGCTACACAGAATGTTTTCGTTGGACATTTCTGCACACCATACAGCAGCAGGAAGCCTATAATGCTTTCGAACACAGTTTTAACTTACCAAAGTCGTTGGTGCAGACTGCTAGCAGCATCTCAGCGTCGCTGCAGGGCTGACAGGGTGCTAAATGAAAATAAAGAGAGAGGGAAGATGAGTGTGGAGCCAAGTTTTGGTAGTGGACTACAAACAAAAACAGGAAGTTCACGATTTCTTTAGCACTCTTGGTCGTTGCAGCATGATAAAAATCTTGTTGACGCGTCCGCAACTTTCCAGTTAAGTACCACTTACATAAACACACAACTGTGGTTGGGCTCACACACTCCCAATTGGGGTCACGGTAATTTCCATCCCCACAGATGATTATTTAGACGGCAGAGCAGGATTCAGCTGTCATGTGCTCAGGGGTTGTAACACCAAACAGAGACAGCTGATTTTAAGTTCAGTTTTTAAGTTCACTGCTTATCAAAAAAAAATAAAAATAAAAATGCTGATGAGTGTTTAATGTTCGTGGGGGCTGTTCGGTCAGCTTCCCCACCGCAAGAGGAACCCCTTGATACTCCATGACAAACAAGGAGCAGATGAAAAGGATAAAGACAGGGGGGAAAGGGCTACATCTCTGACCTGAGCTCTGTTAGCGCTTCAGCAGGCCTGCTGGGGCTGAAAGTCTCAACGATAACATCAAGTCGAGCTCTAAAAGTGAAATTCACTTCAGAAGAAGAGTCGGATAAGACCAAGAACCTCCCACATTACCATACCTTGTCTAGAACAATAAAGAGAAGCCATGAGAGGGCACGCGCTCACAACTAGAGGGCAAATAATTGGCAGTAAAGCATCGGAAAGTGAAATAGCCTCTACAAAGCACTTTGAAAGCCTACCCCAGGGTACATTTCACCTATGACTGATGGCAAGCAGCGACTCAGCCTGCCCGCCCCCACAGTGTTTTATAGCAGGAGAAAGGGCCCTAAATGAGAGCAGTCAAGTCGATGATTAGTTGACTCAGGTGGTCCTGCGGCTGGCCGGACCAGAACGCCTTTATTAGCCTTAGATCTGCTGTGGTTTGAGTGGCACACAGGGGCAGGTGGGGAGGGGGAGGGAGGGGTGTCGAGTCAGCAGTGGGCTGAGGGTGGGGCGGTAAAAATCAGAGGCGAATGATTAAAACTGTTAACTCAGGGGGATTCTGTGCACTGGAAACCACCCTAGTTTACACAGGCTGGTCACAAATTGGAAAATTCAGAATAGATTAGACGCTGAATTAAGTCCCAAGAACAGAGATGTGTCATCGTTTAGCAGCTTATTTTTAGCCGGCTTGTCTGAAGCTGAGGGTATAAGGGTGAGGGTTGAGCATGTCTTAGGTCAGCTTGTGTAGCAACACGAGGCGCTGCCTGCATCACCAGAGAGGTCAGAGGTCAAATAGCCACAAGCTCGGACGGCTTAAGAACAGCTGGAGAGCCGGGACACTTCAGAGGGGCCGACCTTACCCGGAGCGGAATGCAAAGGGCCCTTTGAAGTGAGCCTGCGTGCTGCCATAGCATCAGAGCCGAGGCCTAAACCCAGGGGTGTTTTTTTTTTTTTTTTCTTTCTTCCACAGCAGAGCCGAGCAGGGCTCACATGTCAGACATGAAACAGAACCACAGGAATGGGCTGAGAGCCGAGTCAGCATCTCTCTCTCTGGCCTGTGCACATGCAGCGCCACTCTGATCAGAACCACTTCACAGGGGCTGAGAGGGATGAGGGATGGGACGAGTGGTAAAGAGGGAAGAGGAGGAGGAGGTGGCGGTGGTGGTGGTGGTGGTGGTGGTGGTAGTGGAGGGGCACGATACAGTGTCCCTGCAACATCTGGGCCCCAATGCATTCCTCTGTAATGGAGCACAACTTGCTAATACGACTCGGCACAGACGGAAAACCACATCAAACAGCCAGGAAGAGAGAGAAGGAAGATATATGAAGGGGAGAGGAATGAAAATGAAAATACTAGCATGATAAATAGACAAGAAAGGAGAGGTAGGAAATAGTGAGGCAGAGGGGAAGAATAATTTAAGTGAGCTGAAAGGCAGGGTGAGGGAGTGACAGTAAGAAAAGAAGGAATGGGTGGGTGGGGGGGAACTATATGCTCCGAGAAGGTCCTCCCAACATCTGGCAGGAGACGCATTCCAGCTTGACGGTGAGCAACTCAATCCCAGCACAGCGGGTCAGAGAGAAGAGGAAGGGAGAGGAGAGGAAAGGAAAGGAAAGGAAAGGGAGGAAAAAAAAAAAAAGAAGAAGAAGATGAGAAGAAGCGAAAGGAGCAATCAATCTACCAGCCCGGGCTTCAGATGACACGAGACCACTGTCTTTGTGAATCATCCCAGTGCTATCTCAGGCCACATCACAGGCTCAGATTATACTCCAGAGCTGAACAGAGCACACTAATGTGGTCAAAACAACTCCACGCTCACTCCTCTACATTTAACCCTCTCTCTCGCTCTCTCTCTCTCTTTCTTTCACTGCTGTGCCAGATAATGACGCAGGATGTGGATATGTGAACCCAGAGAGCCGTAAAAACAGATGTGGGCCTGATACAGCTCATATTTTGCTTTAGGTGGAAAAAAAAAAAACTAAAAAAGAAAAAACACAGTCGCACAGCTTGAAACTGTGCAGGTTTGGCAGGTACGCAGCTTGAAAATAGACAGCTGTTTTTCAATAGAGGCCCTCTGTCTTGGCTGCAGCCCCTCCACACACAAAAATCAAAAAGAAAAAAACAAAAAAAACAATTAGACCCCAGAGCCAAGTCAGATCAAGTGTGTAAAGTTATGAAATGATCTCAAATATTTTCATCCTAAAAAAACTCAAGTTTCACAAAGACTTAAAGGCTTCAGATTTGGATGTTTTGATCCTCTCTGCGAGCTTGAAGAGGAATATATTCTCCCAAAAACCAAAATGTACAGACAATGCTACCAGAGAAATGGACTTTGGCTTCAGTGTTAGCAGTGTGTTGGAGCAAATGTTGAGTTTCCTACTATTAGAGTCCAACTTAATAAAAGTTTCCACCAGTAGATGGCTGCATTTAGTGTGCAGCACACACCACAGGGACAAAGCACAAAGGAACCCAGTCCTAAAGGGAATCAATCAAAAGTTTGTAGACCTTTATAATGTTGATTTTAAAGAAATATAAGACAATTAACCACAGGTTTACCAACTCTAAAAGCATCAAAATGGAGATGCGTCTTACCACTCAGCGCGTGTGCCTCTGGCCCCAGCCTGTCGCTGACCAGCTCGTACTGGAACACCGTGATCCGGCGGCTGATGTCCATGTGCGGGACAGCCTCGATGAAGAGCGACCCCTCCAGGATACTGAAGCACTGCACCTTGCCCTGAGCTTGGTCCTGTTCGCGCAGCAGCATCCGCAGCTTGCCGTTACGGTCCAGGTAGATGTTGGTGCCTCTGGAGTCTGCGGAGGGTTTGATGCAGACGGAGAGGCGGGTGGCGGCCTGGGAGACCGTGTTGGGTCGGAGGTTGACGATGATGGCCCCCGTGGGATAGAGCCACTCCAGGGAGCCCTGGGAGCAACGCAAGTACACCTGCTCCACGTCCCTGGCGTGGCCTTCATGAGACAGACCGCTGGAAGAAAAGAAAGAGAAAGACGTCAGCAGACATAACGATTCGAGACAAGGCATTGTGAAGAATCACTGGAAAAAGTGTACAATTACAGAAACCCAAGAATGTGAGCGCTTTCTTTGTGGAGATGTGTTTTTCAAACTCATGCTGACCATCTTTTTTTTAAAGCAGCATAAAGGGATTATTCAGTAATCTAAAAATGATTTTCTGGTAATTTATACCCCGAGTTAACTGACCAAGGTGAAGACCTCTGGCACACTGTGAGGACATTAGACCACATTCCTCCTAGAGCATTAAGGGCCGTCTGCGCACAAGACTGGCTGCATGACCAGTCACGAGCCAGAGCAGCCAAAATGACCTCAGCTCCAACACACACTGCATCCCCCCGTCGCCCCCATCCTGCATTGTTTCTCCCAGAGCTTTGGCAAAATGCACCACTGGCATGCTGCCTTTGGGAAGAGTTTGGAAGCAGAAATGGATGAATGGAGGGACACAGGGGCTTCTGGGCAGACAACGGCAGCAACAGTAGCTGGGCCCGCTGCATGCAAGTGCAAATGCAGGTCACGCACCGAACCTCCCCTTGCTTTCAAGCCACCAAAGAGACTGGAAGAGACTTGTCCGGGCAGCACTTCGGACTCTGGCGCCAGCATGACCAAATGACTCCCTCCAGAACTTAATGCCTGGTCAGGGTTTGAAAACTCCAGGCTGTCAGTCATTCTGTGGCAAAGCCAGAGGCAGGAAGCCATCAGCAGTCTACCAGCATGCGCATGCCAAGCTAGTGGTTTGACTCTGAGGGAGAAACGCCCAGTTTCCTGAAAATGAGATGCTGAAATTCAAATTCGCCATAGATCTAAAGTAACCCATGGCACATGCTGAGCATATGCAGCTGAAGCCTCACAACCAGGCTCTCCTCAGCACGCCTCTAATTAAGTCCCTTCTAACTTCATCACTTCTGCATGCAATTAAAGGAGATTAGTCAAGAGTCTCACTAATGAACAACAGATTATTGGTTAAGAGCTCAAAGCGCAGAATATGGCCTACCCCTCCTGACTGGAGGATGAAAAACAAAACCGCACTATTTGAGGCACAGCTTCTCAAGTGCAAAACAGATTTCAGCAGATGTTTGATGGGAGGTGAAACTTTCCAGTATATGCTGCCTGAGGTTTTAGAATCTGTTGGAAATATTTTTTTTAAACATAAACCAAAAATACTTAAAAGCACCAGGGAAATCTGTGCATGTCATAAATGTGAATATTTAAGTTTTTTTGTTGTTGTTGTTTTTTGTTTTTTTGTAGTTGATATTATCCAATAGATAAAAAGAAAAAATAGAATATTTTATATGAAGGCATTTGATCAGTGGATGTAATAAACTAATTTATATAAAAGTTCATATTATTCCACTCAGTATCAAACACATTTATTTCAATGCCCTGATGGGGTCACATCTCATTCATAAATACAGCAGACCAAAACTCACACGTGTCTGTAAAGCTTGCACTTTTCATTTGTTTTCATATTACAAATAAATAATTCACTTCATGGACTTAAAAACATTTGTTGTACATCTGTATTTATTCTAATTTCGTTTAACTCCGCTGTCTCCTCTCAGAGTTTCGGTTCACCTCGCTTCAGCTCACTTACTTTCCACCTTTTTCCAACTCTCTCTCTCTCTCTTTTTATTTATTTTTTTATTTTTAAATCAACATCTTAAGTTGATACATTTAACAAACATCACAGTGGTCCTCACCTGCCCTTCCAGCTGCACTGGTCGCTCGAGTACTGGCAGAAAGAAATCCGACAGAGAAGGAGAAGAGGCAGCAGCAGGGAGGCCAGTATCGGGGTGAGCATGTTTGTCTCGCAGCTCACTTCGCCTCCTCTCCGGTGAAACTATGATAAAGTCCGCCGCCGTATATCCACCCATATAGCGTTTCCATGTGCCCCCACCGGTCCGCTCCGTGTCGCTCCCCGGTCTTTCGTCTTCTATTCTCGGTAAGCTCAGTTGACTAAGGGCGCTTGTTAAAGCTCGGTTGTATCGCCCGGTGCTGACAGTCCCCCCGTTTGATGTGAACTGAGTTCAGCTCCGACTCTCGCAGCCCTGATTGCTCTCCACGTCACACCCCATCCACTCCAGTTTATCAAGTATGGTGCCTTCAGGTGCTCAGCTGAGGCTCAGACATTTGAGCTGCATTGTATAAAATACCAAAAATTCAGATAAAGATTAGCAATTATTATTATTCTTTGGTCCCCGAAATGTGGCATTATTTTTTCAAAAACATAATATGACAGGCTTTACACTTGCACAGATTAAACACAAAGGATTACAGTACAGACACACTCTATTACAAGTAAAAGGCCTGCATTTAAAATTACGAATATTAGCATAAAAATAAAGTGCTAAAAGTCCATTTCAGAGTTATGTACAGAAAACAGTATCTCCAAACTACATTTAAGTAAAGTACAGTACAGAGTAAATGTAGCATGTTACCTCCCACCACTGCACATTATCAATTATCAGCAGTACACGGGTAAAGATGTATTTGTTTTGTGTTTGTAGCCCTAACAGTTATTTACACACCATCTGTGTCAATTGTATGTTAATAGTTTATTTGAGATACTAATTGAGTTTTGTCATTCCAGAAAGAAAATTACTTTGTGGTCACATCATCACAAGAAAAAGAGTTGTTCTTTTGTGTTAAATGTATAATTATTTAGAAGGAAAAAAAATAGGTTAATATGGCTTCTCTGGCATTATTGCATTAGTTGATTTGATTAGACTAATTTAATCAGGACAGATAATGTGTTGAGATGACCAACCAGTCAGAGACCACAGACCAACCAGATTACCAACAAGTTGGGAAAATTCCGACAGCACTTTAACTACGCATAAGAGTGAAAAGTTTTGTTTGCGAAGGCCAACAGTCACATTCACTCACATTTTTAATACGTAGGGAAAATGTAAAAGTTTTAAATTTGAAGTAATTAGCATTATGTCTAAATGAATTCGGGCCTCAAAGAGTCTTTTCATTCATCACATCCTTTATTAAAGTCTGTGGGGATTGTGGGTGAGCTTCTTTAAACAAATGCCTTTAGAAAAAAAGTAGAAAAAAAAAGAATTTAAAATTTAAAAATAAGAACTGTCCAAGATAAGTTTATTATTCACACATGTGCTTAATTTAGCTACTGTCATTATCATCACAGCTAGCTTCCTGCTAAATTAAGCACGATCTGATTAAAACTGTCATAAAGTAACCCAACTGTGGCAATGCTCAGTTTTACTGCATTGTGCAATCATCGCTTTGTACAGTATGTTGAAATTTACTGGAGCACTGGAAAGTGATGAATATTTGTGTTTTGTGTTATAAACAGTCCATTAGCAATTATCCTAATAACCACCGTAGATTTGTGTTTGTAAAAATGTTTGAATGATGTGTGAGAAACATGAACCGACAGAGTAATAGAGCAACAGACTAGGCATACTGTAGAAATGTTACTCACCATCTTGCAGCGTATTGTTTATGTTCAGATAATTTCTTGCCTGGAGAAAATAACCAACTGAAATTGATTATCATGGTTAGGTGTTCTGGTTGCAGACCCACAAACATCTGCAAATATTGGCAAAATCAAGCAACAGATGAATGAAAATCATATGTATTGGTCAAGGCAACACAACTTCACATGTTGTTTTATGTGGAATAATGGTGGTTCAATGCCTAAAATTTAAAATAATGACACAGCGGCTCCAAGATATTTATTCTGTAATTGTTCAGTTAGAAGATGAATCACATTAGGAAACCGCACCGTGCCTTCCAGACGTATCTCAGGTCAAAGAGCCATTTCAGAACATCCAGTGAAAACAATAATCATCATTATTTTACATAATTACGTTTTGATCTATAACTTCATGATACACAAGTCCTAACCAAAGTTAACACTCCTGGGCTTTTATAGTGTAAAACAAAGCTCTGTTTCCGAGAGCTGCAGGGACTTGTAGAGTGGCGGGGTCCGTTACCACTGGGTGCATCTGTAAACATTAACTATTCATCACTCAAGTCGTGGATCTTGGGTTTTCTTATGGAACAAGATGTTTTGTGTGTGGATGGTGTTTGGCATTGGAAAGAAACCCGTCTGACAAGGAAAACCAGAGTAGTTTGTAACTGCTACTTTTCCTCTCTGGTTTCTTAGGACTTGGAATTGGATGTGGCTGGTTGGTGATCAACATGTCTTTATTACTGACCCAACATGCAGCGTGCATGTCCGAGCCTGGGCCACATGCCACGACAGAGCCCCACAAACCTCAGATGCATGTGCAGATAGTTATTTTTTTTATTTGACTCTAGATCCTCCCTCTCTAATAGAACTGCTCAAACCCACAGCCATCTTCCAGACATGTACATTGAGCAATATTTTAGCATTGTTTGTGTAATTTAGTGAGAGGATCAGTGGATTTTGGCTGGTGAGTGAGTGCTCTGGTTTTTGTAGCCCTTGCTGTCGTGCAGGCTCGTTATGAGTTATACCTTTTGATGAGGTAGCAGAACCGTGAGGCGTGTTTGAACATGATGTCTGAGGTACCATCACAATGACACCTGCACTATCACACCAAAGCTACACCTGTAAGGGCTCCTCAGCAATGTCTGTGAATTTACACACTGTGTGTCCTGACTCTTTAAAGTTAATGGGGAGCTTCACTGATTTCACAAAGTCTGTTTACAGGTCTTGTAGAGTACGACTGCATGTTTGAAAAAAGTTGTATAATGTCTTTATAGATACTCCAGAGGAAGCTGGGATAGGTTGAGTCAGCAGTTGGGTCTGACTCAAAAAGAAACTGGAGGTATGGAGTTTGAGTGAGTTCAGCAGACCTCTGTTGCTTGCTTCTCATCTCTGGTTGAGGTTTATAAATGTAAAATCATAACACACGTTATCTCATGATGCTTTCCATATAGAACAAATCTTGACAGTAGGCCTTATAATATTATTTACAGAGACTCAACAATTCCCACTATGAGCAAGCACTTGGTGACTAGTGAAGAAAACTGTCCATCATGAGTCTGTTAATGTTATAGTAGTGAAATGCTAAATCAGTGGTGTGCTCTTTTAAGAAGCACAGTCTATATTTATCTTAACAATGCCCATTTTAATAGCCAGTATATAAGAAATGACTTTACTGTATTGTACTAAGAAAAAATGATACAGCTTGTGCACTGATGAACACCAATCAAATGGGGACTTTTAAACTGGGAATATTTCACAAGTATCATTAGTAAAAGTACTTACTTTATGTGTGCATAAATAATAGGACAATAACCAAATGTGAAGATTTGCTGCTGTAAAAAGGATAGTTTGGCTTTTGCACTGTCAGCCAGAAAAAAACAAGTCATTTAAACAATGCCATGTTGAATTATGTTGGGCAAGAATTTTGACATTTTAGAGACAAAACAATTAACTGACAGACATAATTAAAAGATTAAAGTAGATGCAGTTGCACAGTAGAATGACTAAACTAAAAAGATGCAACCATGAGTCAGAGACAAACAATTATCGTGTAAATTCACCTACTCTATTCTACTCTAAGGAAAAATAAAACCACTCAACATCATTTCCCAGAAAAATTAATCTCCTTTAAGAAGGGTGCGTTTGCCCTCTTCTTGTTATTCCAGTTGCCTGATCACTTGCTGTTTGTTATTTTCTCTCTCACTGCGGCTTAAAGGAAGCAGGTTTAGCTCTCACCCCTCCACCTGTCAGAAGTTTCACTGCTGGTGGGAGTGTAGACTGGGGCATGGGGAGGAGAGGGGGAGACAAAAAAAAAACAAATCGATGACAGATAGCGGGAGAGTGAAAAACAGGCAGTTAATCATACAGTGCCCTCCTGTTGTTGGTTTCTGACTGAAACTTGGCAGAGGAAACATGACATTCAACACAGAAGCAGTGAGGTGCAGCTCAAATTAGAGGATTAAGTACATTTGGTAAATATGTGTTATGTAGCCTGGGATAGTAAAGTAGAGTACAAGTGGAGTTTAGGGAGGCAGGGAAGGTTGGAGAGGCTGCTGAAGTGTTTTTTGGGGGGAAGGGTGAGATGTTTTTGTGTCAGGCCTGTTGTCCCCAAACTTGAGTAAGCCTCCAGGTGAAAAAGCAGTCATAAAGTAGAATAGGGTGCTGACAGGATGTGATCTTTATGTGTGTTTGCATGTACATGTGTGCGTGTGTGTGTCCTCATTGTCCCTTCTTTCTCTTCTTAATTGCTTCACTGTGGCATAAAACAAGGAACTAGTCTTGTCAAGGGCTGAACAAACCCTTGTTAGGTTGAGTGTTTTTCGTAAAACAGCAGACAGTGAACAAACCTATTGTTCTCCTCTGGGTTTAAAAGATACAGTTTACTGATCCGTTTGGCTGAGGTCTTTAGTGTCTGCAGTTAATTTTCAACAACCTTCAAACCCTCAATGTCAAACCGCCCCCCCCCCCCCCAGCTCTGAGAATCAGTTTGATGAATGCCTAAAGTGCGGCTCTGTTTTCAGAGCCAGTCTCAACCTGTTTCATTAAGCCTACTATCTTGGGCAGATAAACTGTAAACTGCAGTCACACAAGCATGTCCGATATCTTGTGGTATGCAAAGGCAGATTGGAAGGCACTGATATGATCGACAGACCGCCTGCCTGTCATCATCCCTCTCTGGCTCTTGTGCAGACTGTCAAAAATGCAGCTGAGCTCAATCCTGTGCGTGCATTCCTCCTCGTAAACAAGAACCATGTCAGCTTGACGTGCGCTTGTTTCTCTTCTGACACCTTCAGTTTCAGTGCTTTTCCCTTGCTTAAGCAACAACCTAATGAAGATAGTGTGCATTCCAGCTTTGCAGCCCTCGTGTCTCTATCATCACTCATGGTCAGTGGCTGTATTGCTGGTAGCAAAGTCCATACATTCAACTTGTGTGGAAATATGTGGGAGGAAGTGACATATTTGAAGTATGCAGCAACTGGAGCATCTCACCAAAAATTCCCTGAAGTCTTCAGGCAAGCTGCAAGCTGGGGAAGACAAAGCCTGTCTTTTGTTTCAGCCCTAATGGTGATGTGTAGCTTGTGGGTATGTGCTTGTTGGAGAGAAAAAGAGAGAGGCCAAAGTGGAGAAAGATAGAAAATGTCACGGCTCCTCGTGCTGTATCTGTTGCAGGCCATGTGAAGGGGTGGCAAAGGAGATTAGATGCTGCCAAGGCCTCAACACAGCGACATGCTCAAGTCCATGCCGAATTAGCCCTTGATGCCTTCAAGCTGTTCTCAACACCACACTATCAGCTCTTTCATATCTTTCTCAGCGCACAGAAACCTGAGGAAGTACAGCGCTGAGGGCTCGTAAGAAGAATTTGGGTCAGAGCTCATTTTGACACGGCTAGGTGTGAGCTAGCAGGTGGGCAGCTCTTATGAAAGCAACACAATAAAAGTGAACTCTCTCTGCCTTCGAATTTCACAGAGATCAGATATGGATTAGGTCCAGCTGGTTCAGAGGCTCCAGGATTAGCCAATCAGCAACAAAAGACGAAGAGAATCACATTGCAAGGGCAGAAGAAGACAGGGACCAGTGTTTTAAGGTAAAAATCTGCCACACTAAGGAAGGCAGATCTGTATCCTTGCAGCACCCTTTCTCCAGGACGACTTCCGCTCTGCAGATTAGCCTCGCTGATCTGATTCTCATGGCTTCCTGTGGAGAAAGAGCTCTGGCCCACGTCCCTCCTGTTTCTTCATGGCACAGTGACATGAGAGTTTCCTTGATGCGTACACTCATTCTTCAATTTGCTCGATCAGTCCAGGATGCGGTACACAAAAAGCTTCAGCCATTAGGCCCTCTGATGCTGGGTGACAGCCATGATAGTCTCAGAGACTGTGGGGGCGGGAGGAACGAACCAGGAGCGCCTTCCTTTGTTAACTCCTGAGTTCTCTGGCTCGCACAGGGGAGATCAGCTCCTTCTATCTACCCACAGACTCTGGCATCATTCCTCTGCAATACTCTGGCGCTCACACTGAACATTGTAGGAGAACATTTAAACATTTGAGTATCCAAATAATATTGATTTCATATAGGCCGTGTGGGTCTCTGTGTTGTTGTTATTTCTGTTCCTGGAAGCAAAGAGAAACAGATTTTTATGGAGTTTTAACATTGCAGGGGACGTGGTCTGTCTTCAATCAGAAATTCAGTCATCTGCCAGTGCAGATGAATCTTGACTCATGACTCATGACTCCATGGGCATTTTTCGATTGACACTTGTTTTGGGTTGTGGCTTCTTTATACTACGAGGAGAAGATCTTTGAGGAGATATCTCCTGAGTTTCCCTCGTGTGGTTTTGAGGGTTGAAACGCGAACAGAGAACACTTACCTTTGCAGACATTTGTTGGTCTGGTTTTTGAAGCCAAATATTAACAAAAGACAGAGTTTCATACTGGACACACGCAGCTGCAGTGGTGTAAAGTAACTAAAAACATTTACTTTACATACTGTTGTGATGAGTATTTACATTTTCTTCAACTTAATACGTTTCAGAGAAAAATGTTACTGCCCTACATTTATTTGACTTTGATCTTTACTCTGTAGATTAGCATTTCACACACCAAGATGTATAATGTCTACTATTGAGTACTAAAACATATTCTCTTAAAACAAGTGAAAAGATCTGTCAACGTGAGAGGATTCCACCCTATTTAACCAACTACAACTAATTTGTGAACTGCCATTTTTCTTGATTCTAGAGCATCAGTCCTATTCTGTCTATCAGTTGATCTGACAAAATCTGACAAAATTGGCATATTTGCTTACTTTTTGAACTCAATAAATATTAAATAATTAGTTGGAGATGGAGATATTATATTAAGTAGTTAAAATCAGCTCCACCTTTACCAGATTTAACATTAAAATGCTGCTTATATGTTACTACATAGATGATAATCATCTGTTTTATATGATGAGTACTCTTACTTTTGATACTTCATAACATTTCTGTTTTTTTATGGAAGAAAAGTTTGGATACTTGCAGCATTACTGATACTTTTACTCAAGTAAAGGATCTGAATACTTTTTCCACCACTGCACAGCTGACACAACCAGCCAACAAACACAGCCCTCTTAGTACAAATCACATTAACAAGCTCATGTGTTTACACAGGGCAAGAGGACGCGAGAAGGAAATGCAGGAGAGGAGAACAGTCGGCCTATTGTGTCCATCCACATGCAAAGTTTTATATTAGCACATGGTTCGCCTGGAGAAACAAACCAACAAACAATTTAGGACATATCAGTCAAATCTGGGTATAAACTAAGCATGGTGGCCCTTTATGGAAATTTTGACCCATTGGTCTGGTTTCTTGGAGCGCTGATACAGAGGGGTCTTTAAGATTCTCTGGCACCCCTCTCAATGGATCTCATTCTGCCTGAAACGAGAGCTGGATTTCGGAAACCCAGAGTTCTATTGGTGGCGAGATCTGCTCTGAAGGTGATACTGGCCTCATCTGCTGATTCACAAGCTGGTGACAGCACAGGTGACGGGAGGTTGGTGGGTTCATGGGAAAGGTAGGGGTCAGGGAGAAGCACATAAGGGTCAATAAGGAAGACAAAGAGTTCAAGTTTGGGGTTATTCGCAGACACAAACATGCAGATTCTGATGTACTCACACTATTAGTTTACTGAGCTCTGATTAATACATAAACTGTGCTAAAAGACACAAATCAGCTTATTTGGCTGTTTATGTTGCAATATTGTCTCATAGATAAGGCTGTTGCACATATATGTTTTCATAATGATCTTAATCTGCTTCTTCTCCTGTGTGCATGATGAGGAAACTGTAGTTAGACAACCTCCTACAATAAACCAGGATGACAGTGCTGTTTCCTCTTACCATACTGTCATATGAAGTATGCTCTGTTTGTCAACTTTGAGAAGACTCAGTGTGCAGAATATTAAATTAGGCTTCCTTATTTAATTTGTTCTTCCTGAATAGTGGTGCAGATGTTTCAACACTGCCTCACCGCTGCAAAACGGAAACGTTCAAGCCCCTTACTAAAATAAACGGAGAAGAGGTAATATACACTCAGCATACATGCTGAGGAACATTTTTTTTTTGAAGAAAAATATGTTTTGACTTTACAACTGTTGTGGCAGGGTGCATGCTGCTTGTCCCAGGGTGTAAAATGAGCACATTTCATCATCATGTTGTTCCTCAGTGTGCTGCAAAGGGATCGTCTTTCTGATGTGGAATATGGAAGAGGCTGCAGAGTTAAGCAATCCTCAGCGGCAAAGTAATAGCCATATACACTTTTTTATCTCTCCTTTGTTTTGTGGTTTTCATATGAGAAAAACAATGCAGGGCAGGCCAGGACATGAAGCATGGCATTAATAGGAAAGACGCACAAATAACCTGTTGGGTCTGTATCTTGCTTCATTCATCCTGAGGTCATATCAGGCAGCATGCCAACACAGCCTGTGGTGAAATGAAGAGCCATTTTGAGTCAAGCAGGTATCCAGAGTGCTGATTGAAATGGCCTCCAGTAGTTCATCTAGTTCCTGTTTATTTTAATACTCTCTTCACGCACATAGTGCATGATTAGTCTGAGACCAAAGACTCACATCCTCATCAAGAGATTATTTGAAGTTTTAAGCAGGTGGAGTCTTAATATTTAGTAACCTGGATGAAGTTGAAAGCGGCTCATGTCCTGAGTGAGTGGAACACGGAGGCCGTCGCTGCCAGATCAGCTGAGGGATCATGCGAGCCGACCATGGAGGCTGTGATCTGTGATCTTATTATTGTGCTTTGTGTTCGTCAGCACTCTACTCCACTCCTCACCCGTCTGGCTTAGCGCGCCTAAGTAGCTCAGTGTCTGACACACACAAACACACACCTTTAGCACTGCAGGGTTGAATCAGCAAGTTGTCTGGCCGGTTTGTGCCTATGACACACACACACACACACACACACACACACACACACACACACACACACACACATGTCTAGAACAGAGATCCTACACCCTGCCTTTATGCTCAAGCCTGGCACACTCCACACACACTCCCAGGTTCATGTACCCAAGGACGTAGAGACACTTTAGCAGGTCAAAAGTCATGTCAGGTCGCATGTGGAAACATATCAGATATGCAGAGCACAGAAAGTTCACAATAAGAGAATATGATATGTCTATATCTATGATAGACAAATGGCACGTCACTGGCAATCATATTGTGGTGTCAGATACAACCTCCACAGCATGTACTAGAAAATAACTTAATTATACTATGTATTCAAGTCAACTGTTTTAAAGGCACATACTGCTGTACGCGTATCCCTCTGCTCAAGGAGTAAATGTTATTGTGTTTCCTGACAGACACCTGTTGAAACACAGGAAACTCTGTCATGATGAGACATGCATCTATGCAGGTGAATCACAACCAGCTGAAAGAGCTGCAGCAGGTGACGAAGCCACAGGCGCACACACACAAACACACACACATTTCTTCACAAAGGAGGCACGAGCAGAGTGTACAGCTGATCTTCTGATCGTCTTTGTCCGATACGGAGCTCAAAACTCCTAATCAAGGCCAACCAATCACCACCAACTCCATGAAATCAAACCTAGCACTGACTTACACAACTCATATGATACAATATGTTGTGAATTAAGTTGAGTTATGCACGTTTAAATACATTTTGTGTGCCTACAACTAAATCCAGATGGTTTAGGAAGCAGTGGAGATATGCACAATATTCATAGCAAGATTAAACGTGCCTTCACATGTGTCTGACACTGTGTGCAGACCAGACTACAAGAAAAGCTAAGCAGGTTTGAGCCCCAGCCATTTCAACCGTATGATCAAAATCCGAGGATATGTCTGCTAACAAAGCCAGCGATTCAGCGGTGGGCTCGCTCTGCACCTCCACCCTGTCTCCTCGCCAAGCCTCAGATCAGACCAGCAGCCTGCAGAGTTGTACGTTGCACAAAGGGCCCATTGTAGGTGGTGAGGTAACACCATAATTGTTACAATCTTTCCATTCAGGTGAAAAACACGTCCCCTTTTGACTCCCGGTGACATTGAGAGAGGCTTGTGGCTTTTAGTGATGTTACGTTAATCAGATATAATGACGAAAAACGTGGGTGGCTCACGCACCTGAGGTTGAGCTGAAATAAGCTTTTGTTTGTATTTTTATGTGCGTCTCCTTCAGCCAAAGACCAGACCACAACCTTCGTGGAGCTGGATTGACAGATTTAATAACATCCTGATATTTCCACGAGGTGGATCAGTGATCTGTGATGAAAGAACGGTCCACTGGAGAAATTTAATAATTTCTTGCTGCCAATCTGAAACCTCAAATGAGAAATAAGTTTTCCACTTGGATGATATTGTAGATAATCTGGCCAGCCTAACGACACATAAACGAATGTGCTGAAAAGAGTACATCTATATTCCTGAGATTGGGTTTCTCTTTTCGGCCTGAACATTCATTTTATTCTTTCCCTGGGCTGTCTCTTATCACGGAGCTTTATTGTGTTTAACAATAGGGACGTCAGCCCCCTCTTCCTCCCCACGCGCCTGACACATCCTGGGGAGATAAATCACAAATATGGGCCTGCGTCTGGGAGTGGCCAGCGAGGAGCAAACAGTATGGAGGACTGGGTGGTTCCAGCTGGTCGGCTTCCAACTCCTAGTTGAGTCTAATGTAGGACTGTGAGGAGCTTCCCTGCCTTTCATCCGCTTAGGAAACATCTGGAATCATCTGCCGGTTGAATGAAAGTGCGCACATGTGTGTGTGTCTTCGAGGAGGTTTGCCAGGAATGTTATCATTGTGTAAAGATTAACCTCACTGGCCAGAAAATAAATTAAGGAAACTCATTGGTGAATTGCCAATAGATGTTTGGGCTTTGACATCATCTCCAGTGAATGAATTCCAATTAGTTTACAATCAGTCCCCTCCTCATTACTAATGGAAAGGCTGTGCCATATCTGCTAACAGAAGACATGTTTTATGTACAGCACGGCATTTTCTTTGGCTTTTAGCTTGTCAAAGAAAAGACTTCAGAGCGCTTACAAGAGCCTGAATAGTGAAATACAGTTACAAGTGCATACTGTTGCTGTTCAACAGGGTGGATATTGTATCCATGCGAGCAGGTGAGCAGACAAAGCCTGTGGTGGTGCGGCGTGTCTCTCCTTGCCCGAGCCAAGACATCAGGCCCAGTTGTGTTGACAGAGGCAAGGTCAGGAGTCACACCTGTCGATAAAACACACTCCTTCTGTACGCACGAAGTGTCGTCACCTAAAACGCTAAACACACACTCGACGTGGACTCCAACTGACTGGAAATACCTGCAGCATGCACGCAAAAATGTCAAGCCTTTTTGTCAAGACTGCCAAGAATAACAAGCGAAAAACATCTCCAGCATCTGCTGTGTCACAGTGTGGTGAATATGTCAGGAAGCAAGAAAAATGGCCCTGTTTTCGGCTGCCATGTATTTTTGAGCACATTTGATTTGTTTTTAAAGCAACAACACAAGAACATGTAATCTTTCTTATGGAGTTAAAACATGAAAATCACAAAGTGGTTAAGTTAAAGAGGTAAGTGGCTTTCACACCACAACAAACAACCTATAAAAATATCATGCAAACATCTCTTCCTCATTTTTCCCCCGTCGCTTTCATGTATACAGTGCGGAAACACCCTAAAAGATAACAGACGTGCCTCTCAGACATTACATTCTGAACGTTTTCACAGCTGAGTTTTTACGCGCCATGTCATCATTTACAGACTAGGTGTGTGGGGAAGAGAGCTGCTGTGTTTGGACCGGGGAGAGGATGTTCAGGTCTGGCTGTAATGACACCAGGGGATGTGATTTTTGGGAGTATTGTGGAGGATGTTTTGCCTCCTGTGTGGTGACTCCTGACCCCCACCATCCTCTCCTAACCTGCTTCACCTCTGTCCTATTGTCGCTCTTATCAAATAGCTGCATGTTGTACATACATTCAGTCCACTGGCCTGCACAGGAGATAACACTGGCTCAGCCACATATCAGAGCAGCCTGTCTTTGCTGTTTGTTTGTGTCATTTGACCCTTCCATGTACAGTATATATCCCATGAGCTTCATCTTCCTCAACGTTGGGTTGCCCTTTCTCCATCCAAATCATCACCTGTGTGTCCTGCTCTCTTGTGCTGTACCTTTGCTGGTTGGCTCTCTGGCACATCTCTGTTGGCACAGCTCCTGTTCACGGGTGTTTTGTCAGTGCTGCGTGACTCCCTCGCCTGCTAAGACAACACAGTGTCGTCCTGAGGGTGCACCGTGGCCCCCGCTGAACACACTCTGCTGACTTGCACTGGAACCGCTTCTCATCTTCTCTAACACACACTGACGTGGCCCTTTGAAGTCATGGGGAGCAGCGTGGACCCTGGGACTGGCCCAACAAAAGCAATCTGATCCTCGGCTGATGTGTCCAAGCATGCCTGCACCCCCTTCGACAATGGACTAGGCGAGCAGGGGCCCCCTTTGCAACTTCTGTGTGTACCTAGGAATGGACCTGCATGTCGTTCATGGGGAACTGGACATGTGAAAGATGTGATGAGAGTAGGCGCTGTTTTGTGACTGTGCAGATTGACAGAGGTTGTTTTCCAGCCTACTCCTAGTCCGACTGTATTTGCAGGACTGGACGAGCAATGATGCAATATGTTCTTGTGAAGCTGGTGGTGATTGCAGAGAGGCAATTGGTAAAAATGTAGACATGAAAGTTGAAAATTATTCATGGTGGGGAATGTTGTGTATTTTTTCATTGTGCTGCAAGAAGGGAAGCCTCTTTGGGGCGAGGGACTTTTTCTCACCCAAAATTTAAACTGACAACTGAGTGTATACTTCAGCCTTCTTTTAGAAAAAATAATCAAAAAGGCTCTAATCCTGGCTTCAGTGGAGTTTAATTTTACCATCACAGTCAACTAGCAAACAGGACCAATAAGTAAGATTAAAGAAACAAACAATAAATGTGAACCTTTATAAATATTATAGATATGTTATTAAATTTATTTATCTCCACCAACAGCTGTCCCCGCCTTACGTTAGTTTGCATCACAGGAGAAAGTAAAAAGAAAAAGTTAAACATGTCATAAAAAGTTGCATATTATAACTGAAGTTTCATTTAATATCTCTTCATTCAAAGTAGTGAGTGACTGGATGATTCATCATTTTGTTATGTTCCCATGAATTTGAACTGCTAGTTCCTCTTATAATGTTCCTCTTATAGTACATTATTTATGCTTTGCCTGTTTTAGTTATTAATTTAAACTATATTTTGGGATATAAGGCAAGTTTTTTTCAGCCCCTCTCCCCACTCTATTATGTTTGTAAATCACGCAAATTTGCCAATACAACTTAGATAATGTTTAGATTTTCATTTTCACCTCGTGATGAATCATATTTCATAGAGCAGCGCTTGTTTTGGCTGGAAGGCTTTATTCGTGATGCTTTTTCGGTCATGAGATGAAGGTATGAAAACCACCACAGACACCCATATCTGACCTGCAGCACAAAATCTTTAGAAGATCTTTATAATCTACATAGAAGTTCATGTCAAACAGTATTTGCACAGCATTTGCATATGGAGAAGGAGGAACCTTGAGTCACAAGCCAGACGTGCCGTTTGTTATCTTAACATTCCAGTGTGTGTTTTGTGTGTGTGCGTGCGTGTGTGTGGACGTGCTGTGTGTTTACATTTGCTGATATGTATGCATTAGGCAAGTCGGAACAACGCAAACTCTGCTGGATGTCTTGTTCTGGACTCAAGGTCTTGTGTATCTCTTTTCCCTTCTGAAGACTAAGAAGGAATAAAGCTGTGGCTGCTGTCCACACCAGGTCCTATCTGTGTCTGGGACCATTTGGGCACGAGGACATACATCGCTTGTCTATCGAACAAGTAGAGAGACAGGGATTGTCTTCTCATCTGGCCTTTAACGCTTCTGGTATAATTTATTTGATCCAAGTTGATCACTTGGACTAGAATATTAGAGATTTGATATGATATATTCCAAACTGATAAAAGAACACTGGATAGGGAAAGAGGACAAAAGAAGGAAAAATAGAGGAAAGAAAGACAGAAATTGTTGAGAAAGAATTTCTAAACCATAATAAACACCACACTGTTACACCAGAGGATCTTCGTCTCACTCTGCAATCTGTCATCATTATGCAATAACGATTTTTTTCGCATGAGTGACGCTGCATTCTTTGACATCGCAAACATGTAATTTATAAATATAAGCTATCTATATTCCCTTCACATTCAGGAAACCATCACCATGTGATTGGCAGGTTTAAAACATGAGGCTCCAGTGAAGGACTGTATTCACTCTTACCATGAATTATTCTCCAATATATGGAACACAAATCTGCTCCTTACATCTCTGCCTCAAATATGCCAGTGACTCTGCCAGAAGACTAAGAGGAACCATGCTTTCATACAGTACCTCACTGTGTTCAATTTTATATCACTTTTCTTACTTTCAGCTTTGGGATCACTTGACACACCGACAGGAAGGGCAACTTCTTTCACACCTGCACAAAACACTTCCTTGTTTGTCTGCAAAAAGTTTACATCATTGTAAGAATGCAAATTATAGGCTATACCTCTGCCAAAACTGAGCGCAGAAATGACCTCAGCGCAGAGAAATGCGGCATGTCCCATCCCATTACATCTGGTTCACTTTAGCCTCAGCATCAACAAGTGCTCCAACCTCCACACACACACACACACACACACACACACAGAGCACATATGAATCATGGAGGATGATGTGCTACAAAGCTTTGTAGATCACTGGGAAAGCATAGCACCTGATGTATATTTCATGAGGCATTAGACGCCGTATTATTCATGCCAGTCTCCTCTGCTGTTTTGTTTGGCAGACAGAGAGCCGAACAATAGATTCATGGCATAGTGATGGAGGATTAGAATACCTCCACAAAAGCCCACAAGCATTCACTGGAGGGGTCCATTCATAATTGTATTAAGTGATTTTCTATGGAAGGATTCTTGTTAATCATTCTGAGGAATTTCTTTACATAAAAAAAAAAAAGTCTCTGTTTTGGTGGCGGGCAGAGACGAGGGGTGAATGAAAGACGACTGGAAACAAAGAGTGCAGTTGTGGATTGAGATACTGTAGCATGATAAAGCTTTTTATGGCAGGGTACCATGTGCAAAAAAAAAAATTAAAACTTCCACCAGAGGCCATGATGTGTTGGATAATCATCTTTCAACATCAAAAACGGGTCTGGAACTCATACCAACAAACTTTACCCAGGCGCTATGCGTGTTCAGCAGAAAAGAACACATTCACTGAACCACCTTAACATTGACCTAACCCCATCCATAAACCTGCTTCTACTACGGTCCCCCTGTCCTGAACAACGCTCCCTTTGTTCCTCCGTGTGAAGAGTGGAAAATGAAGGAGACCGTGGTCCTGTGCTGTAAATCATTTGAAACAGACGGGGGTCACAGGATTTTGGTTATAGTTTACTGTCGTTCGGCCCCATGAGCAATCCTTTCTAGGCCAACTGCTTCTTTCTGCAGGGCTGACTGCAGGTAGCTTGGCAGGAAGCAGGCGCGTGCTCCTGTGACATGTCAAAGATATTTATTTGAACACAGCACAAACTGTGCTGCCATTCATCTCCTGATACATTCCAGTGGGGGAGTGGTAAATGACACATTGTGCTTGGAGCACATTTTTTGGGGAAAAATGTTTACATCTTCAAAAATGTTTTAATTTGTTGCCTTTAAATGCACATTTAACCATTCTTTTTTTTTTTTTTTTTTTTGATTCTTAATTTAATTCTTCACCTATAATCAATATTAGATCACATGACGGCTTGTATATGAAAGGGTCCGCCGTATGTTGTCCCACAGAGAATTATCAGCAGGAGTAACCTAGCAGCTGAAAAGCCAGATATTTCCCCTGCTGATCAGAAACAGGACTCCAAAGAAATGTTAATGCTGCTTTGCATCTGCTGGATGAATAAACAGACAACTGTATGCTAACAAGTCGAAATACTGCAAAAGGACATACTATGGCAGTGTCCAAAAAACACTTATTGCAGCTATGCTAATTCTGCACTGTTACTGTGTTCACAATCCTGCATGTATTGTGTTTTGAGAGTCGTTGGTATAAAAGTGCAAACTCATAAGGAGAAAATAATAGACATAATGTGTTCTTGTAAATACACGTGCACTACAAACCTGTTAGAACACACCCTTCTATACACAATATTTTCATCAATTGATTTTCTGTCACCTTCTATATCGAAGTCAGTTAGATCCATCAGTTTCTAAACAGTTAATGTTGTTTCAGATTTTATTTATAATTTTCTCTCAAATTCTGTTCACAAATTTGATGCTGATTGCAGTATGATCATGACACAGGTGACTTTACCTGCAAAATCAAGACAAGCCAGCCGGGCCGCTGTTCAGTGCCTAATAAATGTACTCTTTAAAGATAAAAGTGCACATTTTAGAGTGGTCTGCTATCGTAACTAGTCCATGGCACATATGTGTTATAGTCATGCTGTTTAATCAGCATTATGATATGCCACACGTGTCAGGTGGATGGCTTATCTTGACGAAGCACTCACAAACAGAAGGCTTAATGAATTTGTGACGACGATTTGAGAGAAACAGACCTTTTGTCTATCTTTTACTTCAACTCATGAAGAACCGGAGCAAAAACAGAAATGTTATATTTTTGATTATTGTACTTCAAGTATTTCACCTTGTTTCTGTGCAACTCTTGATACGTTTCCATGGATAAGTTTTTGGCAGTGTGGACACATCACATGTAGATATTCTTTGTTCCCTTCAAATCCACGTTTAAGTTTTTCTTCTGTTAAATATAATACATTATGTCTGTATGTGTAACAAAGTTTTGCAGCACATGACAGGTGTTTGTGATCCATCTTGATAATTTTGAAAGGTAGATGTTAAAAAATGAGATTCACGGTAGAGTAGTGTGGAAAAAGCAACACTGAGGAGAACAAGAGTCAGGGACACAGAGAAATAATAAAAACGGGTAAGGGAGACAAAAGTGAGCAAATCCAATTTAGCCATATGTGATCCTATCTCCACAGCAACTCTTTGTGTTTGCAGCGAGCAGTTTGTGGGCTTTGGCACTGAGCGACTCTTCTCCCCATGCTAGCCCCTTCCTAACTGCCATCCCTGAAAAGACGAGCAGAGAAATAGAAGGGACGCGATGAAGGAAAGAGATAAAAGTGGGAAGGAGGAGGAGAATGGACAGAAAGTGAAAGAGAGGAGAGGAGGAAAAATAAAAAGCGAGTGGGGGAATAGGGAGGTGATGAAGTGAGTGGAGACTTGAGAGGGGAGTCGCAGGACATTCCTGAGCCAGCTGTGGGTTGGAGGGGGAATTCTCACTGAATGCCTGACAAATAAAACAAGACACAGGCTATTTCAGTATTCCAGGCAAAAACCCACTGGCACATCGTAGTGGAATGAGGGGGAAAGAGGGATTTTGGAAGGAAAATGAGGCAGGCTAATGAGAGAACCAGCAGGCTGCATGGTCCAGTAAGGCAGGCCTAAAACCGCAGCAGTCCAGCGGTTAACCTTTAACTGCCTCTCCCTCTACTGTCTCCTCCAAAATGGAGGCAGAAACTGGCAGCAGTAATACCGCTTCTTGGGCCCTGACAGCACACACATTCCTCTTACACAGACAGGTGGTGGGGCTGTTTAATAAATACAGGATTTGATGGAGGGAGTCAGCAAAGACGGAGGGAGTCAAAGGTCATCGCAGACTGTAAACAGCAGAGTTGAGCAGCCATAATATGGCTACTGCTCTTTAGGGAATACAAGATCCCGGACTCCACTCATAACTCCTTGTTAATGACTCATCTATTCATCTGAACTGCTGCAGACTATCTAAACACTATTGTTCCTATGAAATTAGTCACTTGTGGCGTTCCAACTATACAGCTACTGGATTAAAGAGAGAGCAGTATAAATAGTTAAGTTCAGTGACTCCTAAATTTGTGTTTGATTTTCTCTAAACTCATAACACAAGCTGGGCCGGTCGTTCCCAACATTTTCTGTCTTACAAACACGTAACACATAGCCCTATCGGATGATATTGTAATAGATCTTTGTTCATAAAGTGGGTGGTGTTGGTTGACTCATTACTTTAGCTGTTTTCCTTTAGTTAACTATTTTAACTGTTTATCCAGTTTGTTAAAGTTAAAGTTTGTTACTTTAACTAAATTATCCATTAAACAGTTATCCAGTACTTTAAGCTGTTTTAACTGTTGTTCCATTACTTTAAGCAAACTATAACAACTTCTCTGTTCACATGCTAAGTAGGTTTCACACACTAAATGAGCAAAACATGGTTTCCAGGTGTTACAGCTGACTCAGGGACGTGGGAGGGAACTGTGCTGCCAGCTTAAAAGTTATTGTGACAATAAATGTGCTAAAGACAAGCATTTAAAATATATATTTTTAAATTTAGCTGAGTAGTCTACTACACATATTTTGGGGTAGAAGTTCCCCAGGCTGGGCTACACCATATCTAAGACAGACCAAGCAACTTTGCTTGGTGTGTATAGCTGAAATGATTTTTACTCTCCCAACATGAGCTGCTAATAATATAATAGAATAATTTTTTAAAGATTCATTGCGTAGGATTTAGTGGCAAATGAATACTCTTCCACTCCTCACCCTCTTCTTCCATGCATATAGGAAAAAGGACACATCACATTCAATGTTTGGTTTGTCTGTTCTGGGCTACTGTAGAAAAATGGTGGTTCAACGTGGAGGACTCCACGGAAGAGGACCCGCTCTCTCTGTAGATCTAAACAGCTCATTTTGAGACAACAAAAACAATCAGTCTTATTTTCAGATGATTATACACTAATGAAAGCATACTATAGGATATTGTATTTCATTCCTGCTAATAGATACTCCTAAATCTTACACACTGGACCTTTAAACATGCAGTAATTTAATACTGTCCTTAAAAAGTGAACCTGTGCAATACAATCCAACAGTAAATCTTATAAAGTTAACTTACTGACAATGAACCAGATAGTTATTGGATAACATTATATCAAATTGTTTTATAATACAAATGTGGGTGGAGTGGGTTTAAACAAACCGATGTGGCTTAAAGTGACAGATAAGATAAAGAGGTTTCCTTTATTTAAAAAAGCATGTTATGATTGGGATCTTTCTTGATTTGCTCTCATGGAAATACTGAAGAAGAAAGAACCAATAAAAATTCCATCCTTTGTTGCACATAACCGTTTATTTTTTCTCACCTTCAGAATCAGTTGGCGTCATTTCCCATCTATTGATACGCCAGTTAAATTTAATACTTCACACGTTGTGATCTAAATGCGATCTGATGCACCCCCGTTCATAAGCAAAATGAACCCATAGTGAACTCAAACTGCTGACAGGGTGTCAGTTGGCGTTTTTAAACAGAAAATGGGGAAAAAAAAGGGACCACACAGTGAAACAAAAGATTTTTTAGCCAGCCTTAAATGACTGATGTGTTTATAGTGCATTATGTTTATCTTCATGGATCTCAGTGCCGCCATGACAAACACTTGCTATTGTTCCATCCGCATGCAGAGACTTGCCTTTTCACCACAGCTAACAGAGAGCGTGTCAGTGTGTATGCGTTTGTAGGAAGGGCTGAGCTGATAGCCACTAATAAGGCATGAATGACAGATTCACTTGGATGAATGCCACAACAACATGTGATGGGCTGACTGCACCTGTATGACACCTATGACCTAATAGGCTGATATGAGCAATGTAACAATGGAGACTAATTTGTGATCATGGAACAACCTGTTATATACATGATTCATGTCATGCATTTTCTGGTCTTGCTAAAACCAGCGTTAATAATTAGAAACTGTGGGTGAGGCTACGTTACATCACCTCCAGTCGTAGGGCCGCGGCAGCTCTGAAGTGGGACACATCCACCGCTGTCTTTGAAGTACTTTTTTGTGTCATGCAGCAAAAGGTCGGGGCTTTCCGGTGAGAAGCACTCCGCTGTTACCACCCAGGGACAGACTGGTGACCATGTGTGCACCAGTGGAGCGCCACATCACAGCCACCCTCCCGCCAACGTCTTTGTGATCTCGGCAACAGCATGCGAGCTGGCCTGCGCCCCTGCACGCGCTTTATCCTTCCTCTGCCCCCCCTCCCCACCCCTTTAACCACATAGATGAGAGAAGAAGGATGATCATTTCATAGGGGGAATCCCACATCCTGCAATTTTATCTTCTTGTCTGTCTGAGGAACCTCAGAAAAATATGATAACATTTCTGGGGTAAAGCAGACAATACTCCTATTTTGACACTGGGCACATTCACTTCCATGTGGAAAATAAAAGAGTACACACTGATAAACAGTTCAGTCTAGAGCAATGTGCACACTTCCTTTACTCTAAACTGTATGTCAAAAGCCACTTCCTAGAGTTGAGTCACTCATTTAGGTTGACAGCTGCTGGTAGGCCGCTGCGACCGCATCCAGTGTCCTTTCTTCCTCGGTCTACTCATCCCAAAGGTCCTCTCTCTCTCTCTCTCTGCTCAGCACTAGAATTAGTCTGCACACACTTCACCCTACTCATGCTGGGTCAAAGCATGAGTGACGCAAATCATTGACAGTTTCAAAGACTTTTCTACAAATGGTAGTTGTGCGGTGATCTTTGCTAAACCGTCTGAGACCATTAATGTGGATAGAGAACGTGCCTCATGGAAACAGCCCTGGAGGGGCAGAGGAGTTCGGTCCCTGCTCTGTATTCCACATCACTGATGGAAATGATTAAGTATATTGGAGTGTAATTCCACCCCCCTCGGTCTGGCTCTTAAAATAGAGAAATAGAGGAGGGCGGCTGGCCTGGGCGGATGTCTGAATTCCTCTGATTGGAGCAGAGCAGCAATTTGTTATTAGGCTGATGTCGACCCATGGCCACAGCAGCAGGCCTGCCATGTGGGGGAGAAAGAAGTATGGCATCACTCACTCAGAGGCCCCTCTCTCTTGCTTTGCCTCTTGTATAGCCAGCTTTTTCTTGATTATTGATTTCAAAGACATTCCTTACATCTGAATGTAAACACAAACATGCTTGCACACTCACAGTATACCCTGATCATGAGTAGACTCCAACATCAGAGGAGGTATCGGCTTTGAGTCATGTTTTGGTTGGTTCAGTATCTCTAAACATCTATTCCATAGTGTTGGTTTATATGAAACATGTGTTTGAGTACTTTCTGCACAACTGAGTGAATAGCAGCGCTGCAACTAGTGTGATATTTATCATGTTAATAACCCACACACGTCTGGCACTGTGTAACCGCTCTGGTCGTTGTGTTCACTGGAGGCTGGTAGGAAATGAGGCATGAACAGCTGAAAGATTTCAAAGGAAGCAGAGGTTACGCAGAGTATGTACGCTGCAACCACCTGAAAGTCGCAGCTTCCAGCCCTGTAATTTGGACTGCTTGCTAAAAGATGAGGCGCTTGCTACAATAACAACAGAAATGGTCTTTAAAAAATGAGGAAAGAACTGGCGCTTACTTTGAAAACTGAGGCTTTCTTTTGCGAACAAAGAGACAAGCAGCTTTTGAAAACAAGTCACTGATTTGTCTCACTGAGGTTAACCAGACAAGACAAAACAGCGGCCACAACCACAAATCAGACGCTAAAACTCTTGTTAGACAGACAAACAAATAGGATTATTGAGCAGAGAGGTGTTGAAAACAAAATTCTCAACAGACTAACAGATGTAGATGAGTTTTTCGAAGCTAAGCCGTTGAGTCAAATCTGAGTTTTGATGCTACCTCAAATAATACGGCAGAGCAGATGCACCTAACCACAAAAGCATTTGTTTTTGAAGTGGCTTGGCTCTGTCCTCGAGCACATGTAGATGAGTAATATCAGTTCTTGCAACCCAGGCATTTCCAAAAATATTTCTCTAATCCTAAAAGGCTCCTTGATTTGACATTTGCTGAACAAAGCCACGAACACGAGTACAGCATAAAGTCTTCCTTATAAAGATCACAGCTGATGAAACAAAGCGCATATTGTAAAAACTACTGCCCCAAAGAAATATGGCGGCAGCGTCATGCATCACATGACAGGAGGATATAGAAGCTGTCAATGCGAGACAAAAAGACTTTAACAGCCACCATATCATCTGATTTGAGAGTCCTGTGACGGCCCTGCAGGTCTGAAGCATCCGTCTGTTCGCACATCACAAGTTCAAGACCTGCCACGGTCGATGAACTGCCCCGGAGAGATCGACTTTGGCTGCACAGCCATCAGATCCACTCAGCGCTGCAGTCTTATCACATCACATCACATGCTCCGACTACAAACTAGTGACTGCCTTTGATGCAGTTCACACTGATAATTGGTAACATTTAAATTTGCCAGGAAAAAGTAGCGTGAGTGTGGCTGAGTCCAGCAGATATGATGTAGTTCCTGTGAACTGATGCTATCTGATGTGAGTCAACTGTTTTTCTGACTAATAAAGAAACTATTATCACTATTTCAGTACTGCTGAAGTACATATCTCTTGTGTTGCGTGAGACCAGTTCCTCCCCAGCACAACTTTTCCACTTTTACTTCATTTGACATTATTTATGAAATCATTGACCTGAATACATGTATTTGGGTAGAGGTTTCGTGTTAATTCTGGCTGCCATCAGAGCTGTTGATTTTTATCCTCAAAAAACAGATGTTGGAGTAACGGGTAGCATTTCCATCATCTGGGAAATGGAACGTAAACATCTGTTTTTTCGCCAAGACCTAAGAAAAGAAGTCAACACTGTCAAACGCAATTTCAGAGACGTGGGATGAACTTAATCTGACCAAGCGCACTTCTGGTTTGATGATATTGTAGCAATGAGCTGCAATCACAGTGTTTTTGACTTCTGTGTCAAGAAGTCAGGTCTCCTGCCAAACACTGCAAGCAGATCCAACTGGGTCCAGGGGTTGACCTGCAAGCCCAGAATAGGACCAACACTTTGTAACAGATGTTTCTGATTGCTTTGTTTTTTTTTCCTACAGCCTACTCCAGGTTACACCCCAGAAGAACACCTCTCCTCCATCTTCTGCTCCTTAAAACCCCCTTAAAGGGAATCCCAAACCCGAACTCCGATCAGCCAGCTTAAGACAAGTTGTCACATGGACTTGGCTAACCACTGTATACCTATCTAGAGTCTCCAGAGCACCAGACTCCCTGCTGTGTTGGCCCTCCCACTGGGTGATCCCAGGGAACAGCCGTTAATCTGAGGGAGAATGGTGGAGAACGTCTCCTTTTTAATTATCAGAAAACTCTAAGCCGGGTTGGATAATGGATTCCAAATGGCGAGCTCGGGTAAGAAGTGGGTGCTGAGTTGGAGTTGGTGGCCACAGAGAGAGGGAGAGGGAGAGAGAGAGAGAGAGCATGAAATCAGGAGGAAGAGGATGAGAGGTGGGGGGAGCAAAGAGATATGACTCCTTCTCAGGTTCTGACCTTTGGCTGCCCCTGCGCTCGTGTGCTTTGCCACAGATTGAGACCAGATTGATTGTGTTAGCTCAGGAGATGACTGAGTGACAGAATAACCTCACTGACAGAGTCGCACACAGCCCAGAGGAGTTATCTTTCTGGGCTGCTGATACCTCAATATTAAGCTCCAGAGATCTTTAACTCATGCTGATATTATTGGTAGAGCAGCACCTCTTCAATCAGGATTATAATGTAGCATGGGGCTGGAGCCAGTGGCTCTATACTGTCCCTCAGGACCAGAAGCTCATCAGCATTTTTCTTCTGAGAAAAGTTGAATGAGTTAGAACCATAATCTTTTATGTGCTGTCCTCCTCTCTATTCCCAGGACACACTGGGAGCTCGACAAAGACAGAGAGATCTTACTGCCCGAAGGCTTAACACTAAAGCAAAAATAATAGAATCACACAAAAACAAAACACAAGCTAATCATTATGGCTCCAAACACATCACACATAAACGGACTACAGGACCACCCCTGAGAGCTGACCTGGCCATGCCCCCTACCGCTCAGCACTGGCGTGTGTCCAGAATAAACTGGGCCTCTCTCCGTAGGGAACAGTGGAGGCCTGAGGCCGTGCTGCTTAGCAGGCGCCGAGGGGGCGGCAGCCTGCCAGTGGTCAGTCCCTGCCGGAGCTTCTGGGAACGGTGTCACACTCGCACTAACCCCCCAATCCTCACACCAGCCAGCTCACGGGTTCAGGGCCCCGAGTGCAGAGGTCGAGAAAAGAACGGCACTCCTACGACTGAGCAGCTGGACTCGCTGTCATGGATGAGCTCATTCTGGCCACAGTCCAAACTAGAGGCGAGCCAGGCCCCCTGACGTCTGCGCTGTCTCCATGAAGTCACTCTGAACACAGAGCAGCAGCAGCAGCGGCAGCGGCGGCAGCACGCCGTCTCTGCACAAACAAAGTCTTGAGACTTTCTGAGGTTCAACCAAGGCCAGAGTGATGACAGGAATAGGAGTTACATCTTCACTGGACTGAGACTGCTTGCTCCATGTCCAAAGAAGTGCAGGATTAGCAGTGGTGTGAATGATGGACTGGCAACAGAAAAAAGGACAGAAACGTATTTGATTAAAATAAGCAAGAAGGTGCATTTTCAAGGCTAAATTTAGTGTTATCATGCCCATAAACCAGACTACTGTGAAAAAACAACTCTTATCTGCCAGAAAGACCTTCTCAACTACAAGTGATGCTAAATAAGCAGCCCTCAGCTTCTTTCATCAAACAGACACAGTACAAAGGAAGACATTTCCCAGAGGGCCACAAGGAACTCTCGGCATGCCTCTTGAAATCATTTTAACCCCAACAGACCAGCTGGCTGACAACCTCCTCTCCTGCTACCTTATGCAACGATAACACATAAGCATCTGTACCTCGCTGTTCACAGGTCAGACAGATATTGTGTATACGCACACACTGAGCACGTGTGCACATACAAGGTGCTGGAGCTGACGAGGGGCGGTCAGACTTCACCATGACAACAGCAATAAGGAAAGATGGTTAATTGGAGACTGCCTGCTCTCCAACAAGGCCAGCCAAGGAAACCGTTCAACATTTATAAATCACATTTTCTGCTGTGATAAGGTGGTCAGAGCATCAACAAGGTGCCCATTGTTAAAAGAATAAACAATATGACTATGAGACACTGTCAGGCTCGCCCAATCCACAGTCCGGCATACTTTTAATGGACTTTTAAGTGTCCCGTAGAGAATGAGGAGGAATAGCAACAGGTTGTTAGCAGAATATGACCCTTCCATTCAATTAGCCAAATTATCTATACACATCTGTGTGTGCTGTTGATATAAAAACACACTGCCCATTAACCTGTGGTCTCTAAAAAGGACACAGGCTTAGCAATTAGCCCACATTCCCAAACTTACCCAGCTGCCTCCATTTCCAAATGACTATAATTCCAAACGTGGTAATTTCCTCGGCAGAGAGCGCATGCCTGGTGTGCTGCTGATTATGGCTTTTTGGAAACTTATAAAGACTGTGGTTTCCTGGAGGGAGACCGCATCAGCTGTCATATTCATAATTATAGCATTTCTGCTATTTCTATCAATCATATAATTATCGTATCTCTGCTATTTCTATCAGTCATATAATTATCATATTCTGTCATTTCTGCCTGAAATTTGTTTCTGCAATTTTCTTTACAGTTCAAGATACACGCCGTCCACAACATTTTGGAAGCAGCTTTTTCTTTTCCAACTCGCTTTCAGCACGCAGCTTTGCTTTGAGTGCTTGACTTGATATTTGTACGGTTTAGTCACTACAGACTTACAATCCTTTGATTGTAGAGGAAGACATGTCTCAGCACATGAAGTGCTGCCTGTACATAAACAGTAAGTAACACACCTTTCAAATCACATACTTGATATTAAAAGAATAAAAACCACCATCACTTCAAATTATGACAAGTCAGCCTTAAAAACGGTTTTTAATGTTGATGTTTAAACGTAATTTGGAGGGCTGTAACAAATCTTGAACTCACAGCGAGTTGTAACAGCTGCTCCGCAGTACCCCCACTCCATAAATTTAGGGCAATTAAGGTCTGAGCTACACTAATGAACCTGACTAACAAGCTGGAGGAGGGCTGTGGCTTCTACACCAGGTGTTGAGGCCATAAACAGGAAGCCCCAGCAGGAGCAACACCTGGGAATAATAAAGTCTCTTAGCAGACAATAGCCCTATCTCACACAAAATAAGTAAACGTTTAGTGAAACATAGTGTAGCATCATGCTTAGTTCAGTTTAACCATAATTAGAGAAGTACCTCTTAACCGTTTCTGGAAACTTTACTGTGCAACCTTTAATGCATGCAATTTTCTGCCAGCAATTCCCGGATGGATCAGTAGCTGAACCAGCTCTTGTGCAAGAAGTCTATAAGCAGGAGTGCTTTGGACCCAATGTGCTGTGATTTGTCATATGTTTTATTGCTTTTATTGCTGAAATCACACGTACCATGATATTATATTTGATGCATATCGTCCAAATATAGCAGTGCAGCCTCACAGAAGTGCATCTTTGCTTTAAAAAGCAGTGAATATTTCAGATTGTCTTCCTGTCCTTTGCCCTGCATGTGCTTGAATGACTCCAGCTTCTTTTAACCCTAGAAAAGCAGACGGACGACTGAACAGAAGTCTATCCTGAGGGCAACTAGTGTAACATTCGTGTCCACCACAGTTGAGTCATTGATTGTGAAAGAGGAAGTGATTTCGATGATACGCGCTTCTGTGATGTTGATACCAATCAGCGGATCATGAGGGAAATTAGAAACACACTGTTTTCTCTAAGCAGTAACAGTAACAAGTCTTTTAAAGAGGGCCTGACTTCATTTACGGTAAAGCTGCACAAGCGCTCACATTGTCCTCAATGACATGTTGCACATACAAGAACGAAACTTTAATCAAAATCATGAGCTTCTGTAATCTGCTGTATGTTAAGGAAATGTTGCAATGATCTGAGAGAGTGCAGCCACAGTTTACAAAGAACAACAGCACTGTTAATGTGTGCAACATTTACATATCTTTAATATCAGATGGATAAGCATACATAAAACCATATTAATACAGTGCGATTTTTACCAAAGCTGTCAACAACCTGACCATGTTCTATATGTCAAAAACACTACTGCCCTGTCTACTCCACAGTCGTTAATTTGGGCAAACTGCTATGGGTAGCACTTAATCTCATAATAAGCAGAACAGTGGAAAGTGCAAAGAGGTCTTTCCTAATATCACACCAAACTGAGTCAATGAGGGAGCGGACCCCTCCCCTCTCCTCTCCTCTAAAAGGACACCATTGTATGTGAAGAATTGCCATGGCTACTGCCGACGAACTGTAAGCCTTTTAGAATTATTAGCATTCCTCTCTACCCCGAGCACTGTAGCAAAGCTGCTCGCTTTACCATCAATCCGCCTTGAGAGAAACACACCATTTCTTTCATTAGAAACTACAGGAATTTCCATCTGGCCGGGAATTAATTAAAGTCGAATTATGGGCTGCAGCAATATTGGACTACCCAGACAAATTCAACAACACCCATGGAGGGTCAGAGTGAATGTGGCCTTGTTAATGAGCATGGTAAGAAGCTAGCAAAGCCACTTGTCAAAGACACTAACTCAGCCGTTATTAGGCAAGAGAGCGATAAGACAAATAACAATGTCATCATTGATACATCCATTTTTTTCTTGGCCACAATTGATCTTTGTAGTGGCTGAAGTTATTTAGTAAAGTCCGCACACCATCTTCTTCTTTTTTTTTTTTTAAAACAAATTTATGTTTATGGTCAACAGCTGAAAAGTGGCAAAGCGTGGCTTTAAATTTAAATGAGCTCAAAGTTAGCGTCACATCTCCTAATTCTGTTAGTAGAATTACGACATCGGGATACGATTTAATGAGTAATTAGTTAGTGCAGAGTTTCCATACTGACACTAATCAAATTGGAAATTTGAAGTAAAACCACGAGTTAGTGCTGATCCATTTTAATTGGTGTTTTGGATAAAAGTCAATGGCTTCATGATTATCGACTGTAAAAGATTAACCAGGCAATAATGACCAGATGTTTCTAATGTTTTGGAAGCACACACACACACACACACACACACACACACACACACACACACACACACACACACACACACACGATTAAAATAGCTCCTGAAATCCAGAAAGCCAGTTTCCCAGTTTAATGAGCACCCAAATACACTGCACATTTAATGGGAAAGGATAAACCAAGTTAATCATATTACAAAAAATGTAATGCACTATAGCATTGGTTCTCAACCTGTGGTACAAGTACCACTGGTGGTATGTAAACTTCTTCTAGTGGTACACGGAGGAATCTCTTGTTGTCAGTCGGTTTTTGAAATTATTATTACTCATTATTTTAATACAAAGTTTCCAATGAAAATAAACTATGAGATCAAAATTATCTAAAGAAAACTTTTGCGGTTAGATAGTAAGCAGAGGTCAAATGAATGACACTAACAACACTGAAATCGTGGCTATAAATGGGAAATATTAGGAGGAGAAGTATACCTTATTCTATCTTTATTATTATCTTTGTCAGTGTGAGTGAAGGGAAACTGGCTAAGACAATGTGACCACTATCAGACTCTAATAAGAAAGTCAGGACCAATGGTGACACAACAGGCTCAGTCCCACAGGGAGGCTTCACTATCAGGCCTGGGACTCCTCCAGTCCCTGCCACCTCCACTGATGCAGAAAAAGTAGGTCTGTGTGGGACCCAAGGGGAAGCCCGGCCCCAGTGACATTCCATAGTTTGTGCCAAGACGGCTAAATGGCAAGCGTTTCCCTGGAGTGTACGCAAACTACAGTTTCAGTTTCACCTATCTGTGTTGTTCCAGGGACGGATTACAAGTAAACAGCACTAGAGAAAACATTTCCAAAGACTCACTACACTGTGACCTGAATGAGACAGGTAAACTAAAGGTCACTACAATGAAAGCTTTACACAGATGTGTTGAATTTACAGTAATAATAACAAAACAGGGGGAATAACTGACTATTTTTTTGTCCATTGATTGCCATGCAAAGATCAGATTTTAATTTGTTTCATGTGATTTTTTTGCTGAAGGGCAAACAAACAGATTCAGGGCTGCTTCTGAAGAGAAGCACTCACAGTCTATTCTTAATTCTTGATTTTCGCAGCCACAGGTGATCAGGGAGCCTGGACAGGGCTCTGTGGATGAAAGAGAGCAGAGTTAACTCAGTCCAACAAGATGAGAAAACATAAAAGCTTTGCTGTTTGTATCTACCTTCAGAAATCCTATGGAGTCGCACTCACGTCAGTTGGTTACCTTGGCAATCAGCTGCGGCCTGGGGACTCCCAACCAATCACAAAGCTGATTCCTGTGTGTCCGCACTGTTGTAAGATCACTCTCCCTGTAACAAACAACATGTCTAACACACACCAAAAGCACTGAACAATATGAGAACGTTGAGTAACTGCCTCCAGTGAGACCACTAACCAGTTAGTATCACTGAGCAGGTTCATGACATCATCCAACACTTCTGGATCTATGACGTCATCGTAGGTCAGCAGCATCTCGTACATCTGGCTGGCCGTGGTCTTCCTGATCTACAGTTGTAAAAGAGAAATGATATTGCCACTCCTATGCCACCAACAGCTCGTCAGTAGTTTCATACATCTATTAAGGAGTGGTGAGTATTCCCGTCTTGTGAACTTACCACAGGGAAAGAGTGGCAGAGTAGCATCAGCAGCTGGGACAGAACTTTCTTCCTCACCTCACCCTGGAACTGGATCAGCCCACAGAAGCTGTGAAACACCAAACAGTGCAGTGAACACGGATGATGTTTTCTGCCTCGGTTCAGTTCAAACATTTGTCAGAGAGGTGGAGACTTACACAGTTACACAGGCGCGCAGCTTGGAAATATCTTTGGTTCTCTTGAACTCTTTGAAAAGAGTCAAAAGTTCCCCACAGAACGGATGACTGCGGAAACGAAGACAGAAAAATTTAAGCTCTTGCAGACATCGTGCACTGTTCTTTTTCTTTTTAAACAAAGCTGCTGAAACACTCACTTCTCTTGTGTGGTGAAGATTTCAAAGCAGCTGTTTGCTAGGATCTGATTGAGCATCTTAAGAAAAGGAACAGACACCCTAGAAAACACAGAAAACACTGTCACTTAAGAAAGGATATATTGTGCTATGAATATATTCTATTATATCGAGAGAAACAAAAATATTGCAACACAATAAGCTAAAAGGTATCAATTAATTCATCTTTAAATAGGAAGTTCAAGAAGTGATTTTAAACAGACGAGGCTGACACAACGTAGAAAAGGCCTGAAGTACTACATCTAGCAAGTGTGTGTGTGTTTGTGTGCACCTGTCGTTGCGGAGATTGTCTCTGAAGATGATCAGCAACGTCTCTCCAAACTGTTCCAGAGCAGCATTATTTTTCTCGATCCCTCTCAGATAGTGAAACAACCACTGGGAAGAAAACTGCACCTGAATGAAGAGCAGCAGAGCGGAGCGGTTACCAAAGAGCAGCAGCCTGAAGGTTAAAACTCTGACTCATTGTGGTGAGGTTGGGTAGTGGGTGTGATGTTTATCTGACATTATCACTGTTTTTAAGAAATAAAATATGGGGATATTAATCACTGAGTAAGGTGCAAGGATTTTGTTTTGCATGACTAATAAAGACAGAAAACTTTACTGGCGATGGAAAGAAAAACTGACTGCAGGAAACAAAGTGTCAAACCTTGACACTTGCAACAAACAAATGTACATGGAAACTTTGTATCTGACTTTCTCATATACACTTATATATACTACTTATCTACACCAATTATTTATGTTTATATTTGTTTCACAGGTTAAAGGTTATTTCAAGCATTTAGAGCTCAGATTACTGAAATTATGAACATAAACACTGTGAAACTTTTGTCCTGAAAACACTTGTTGGTACTGGCATCGTCATAAATAAATACTTTTTCAATACCACGTTTAAAACTAAATAAATCTCTGTTATTTAAATATCTGATAATATCTAGTCCCAAAGTTAGAAGAAAAATATAGCGGACTAGCAGACAACCTCCACCTCGCTCTCCTCCTCCTGTATAGTCAACTAATAATCTGGTATTTTGCCGAAGACGCGGACACAGCGTTTATTTTACAAGTGCAGACCAGGTGAAGCAACGCCTACGTCATCAACATCGAGCCTCCTGCACGCACGACTCACCTGCTGCTGTGAAAGCAGAATACCAAAATGTGAGCTATGTTTTTTTTTTTTTTTTTTTAAACTTACTGCTGTCCCTGCATAATACCAAAAGAGGCGGGGCGGGACAAGCCGGTGTGTGTGCAGCGAGAGACAGAGGTATAGGTGTGTGTGATGAAAAGTATAGGAAAGCAGGGTGTGCAGATTACAGTAGTTTCTCTGTAAACAGATAAGAAATAACTAGAAATGGTGTTATGTATATCTTACTTTGTGTGCCTAGGACTTTCTTCTTTTTGCTGTGGTATCAAGTATTGTTTTTTATACTAATATTGTATCAAAGTTCTAAAAATTCTGATATTGTGACAACCTCAGTTGCTACAGAAGTACTTTTCTCAGTTTGCATGGCCTCATGGTTTCTCTACATTGAGGCTGACCCTTCAAAGCAGTTCCTGGAAAGTTAGTGGACGCTCCATCTCTCTCTGGCCTGTGTGAATATGTGCCTGTGGTGTGAGAATGGTAATCTTGGCCCATGTATTGATGCAGTGTTGGCTCAGCTTCCTGCACAAACATATTGCTCTTTCCCGTCTCTGAGGATGTATCTGTGGCAAAGAAAGGCTGGAAAAGCAGGAGGTAAAAGCTAGACGAGAGCCAGATCGTCTCTAAGGCAATATGTTTACAGCCTCCATTGGCGGATGAGTCCAACTTTATTGACCTCGCTGCTGCTATTACAGGCTTTAGAATTATTTGTCTTTCATTATATCCACAAACAGTTAAAGCTAATAATAACTATCTCATTTTTTTGTGGGCAGAACCTCTTTCTTCTAACACGTTTGGTCATACTGTAGGAGGAGGGAAAATCTGATCAACCCCAGTTTGAGGCCCCAGCTGAGCCTCCCAAGTGATGGTGTGTAAAGGGTCAGGGCAGGGGTGGAAAGTAGCAGACATGCTTTTAAGCTGGGCTGCAAAGATTAACTGATGGGAAATTCTCGCTTGCCAGGACCACGAGGGACCCGTCGGATCCATTTGTTCTGGATGAATCTGGATCAATGCTTCAAGCTCAGGTGGTCGCCACAGTTGGTGCAAGCAGGGACATGGTGTAGATAAGTCAAAGGAGCACGGCCTGGGATTTCGAAGGTTTAACTGAATGTCAGGCATTCTGGAGAGAGTGAGGGATTACAGCGCAGAGGATGGAGTCGACTATATTAGACACATGGCTCCCCCTGTTGGCCTAAATTCCTCCAAGCTAGAGCCGACTTTGCCAACTCATAACTGACAAAAAGTCACACATGACCGCCCAACAAATAATCAGGCCTAATTGTGTGATGATGTGTGATGAAAACTGAATTTCTACAATATAAAAAAAACACGATGCACCATTCCTCAGTTTCTCTGTTATGTGTCAATTGTAGGAGTTCTATATTTCATACAAATGCTTAAGGGCAATAAAATGTAAGCTTTTATGAGCAATTTTAGACACTTCTACTAAACCAATTTTGTACATCAAAGTGCTTTTATAAAATACAGATGGGTGACAAACTCATTTAATTTCATACAAAGGTGTAGGGGCCACTATTAGACGCGAGGGACAGCTTTAGCTTCAGCGACTGGAGGCAAGGAAAACCATTCTTTTCCCAAAGGTGTGAGTTTTTCTTTAAATTCAGGTTCTTCTCCCATCACGTTTGACTTACTGTGGACTCTGTGATCCCTCCCACAGACACCGTGAGGCCCAGCAGGGTGTGGCACTGATACTGAGGCAGTCTCAGCAGCTCGGTGATATACTTGAAAGCTTGGGATGGAGCATTCCAGTTCAAACTAGTCATGGTCGTACTGAAAGACATAACAAGGGGAGTCAAAGGCCAACGAAAATGACAACAACTGTCCCACAGACTTTCATATTTTATGCATATTTGCCAAAACAGTCTGGAATAAAAGGCTGGCTACAATCACTGCAGCTGCTGGAGCTTGTAATGTGGCTGGATGAGCTGCAAGTTCAGGACAGGAGTGACTTACACAGGAAATATTGTCAACAACTCCTCTCTGTGGGGAATGTGAGGTACTGCAGGCTCTGTGCTGTGGAGGAGGCTCAGGAAGATGTTACCAGCGTGCGCTCTGTAGCGGTCAATCTTCTCTGCTGCCTGCTGGGCCAGGCAGCACATCATACACTTCACTCTGCATAGAGAACAACGGGAAATAAAGAGGATTAGCGTGATCGTTTCGTTCCACATAATCAGAAATCCTCCAGTAAGTGATCAACTAAATTACCTAGAAAGAAGAATTAATCTTACACTATAAATGAACGCCAGAGGTAACACTTGGTGTGAATCCTACCATGATGTGAGGTATCAGCTAGTGCCCAATCAACAATAAACTAAATATTACATCATGTTTTTGGTCCTAAGATAATTACATGATCATGATCCAAGTTGGATCGACTTAGGCTTGGGTATTGTGACCACACCTTGAGACAGTGAAGTGACACCAAACATTACTGAAGCCAACAAACAAACAAGTCGGAGATTGACTGACATAACAACATTCATGGTCTCCTGCTGGTGACGCAGTGTGAAGATTAATAACTCACAGGTCTGGTGAAAGGATCTCTGGGGCACTGCTTGCCGCCAGCATAGTCACCTCCATCAGACTAGTCATTGCTGCCTCTCTCACCCTGAACACATGACAGAAAGAATAAAGACTTCATGTTTGCAATGATAACAAATATAATCTATAAATATATGCAAATATGATCTTGATGAACTTTTAAAGCAGCAGCTGTTTGAAAATAATCCTTTAAAACAAACATCACACATACAAACACAAGCAGGAGCTTGTACAAAGACACACGCCACCATTTGCAGATCGTATTTCAGCACCACTGGATTTGGCAGTTTTATAGTCAAATTTGCTTTGCTGCTGCGGGGCACAATTTGTTTATATGCAATGTTTGACATATTTCATATTCAAGTCACACCGTGAAACAGGTGCATATGCTACCTCTCGATTATAGGCCTGCTGAGAAACAATTTAGGTAAAGACAAATTCCTTTGTATATTTATGTCGTAACAGATGAAAAAGAGAGAGAACTCTGCCTGTGTGGGTGTGTGCTACAAAAAAGGAAACATGAACAGGTGAAATAAGGACGTGAAAACAGATTCGAGAGAAAGAATGAAGGAAAGATTACTAGACAGTGTCAGAGACGCAGCCCATCCCATGTTGCGAGGACAAGTGACAAGACTAGTGACATTCCTGGCAGTAAGCATTGCCTGAAGCTAGTAGTGCCACAGGCATGTATGTCATTTGTGTCCTTATGCGGAGGGACAGAAAAACACTAGAGGCCTCAGGCGGTGAAGCATTCCTAATCCCTGAGGCATATTGTGTGTTTATGAGCTATGTTTGTGTTTGTGTATTTATGAACATGCGTTGAAGTTCACTCACCAGGCCCCTACGTCCCCTCTGCTGTCTGTAGTGTAGTCATTCATGCTGTCGAGCAGTGTGCCATACACCTCGGCCACGTTCTCTGAGCACAGGTTGGAGTCTAGGGAGCCGTTGGCACAAACACCCGCCTTCAGACACACTCTGATGTAGGATGAAGAATAAATATGTGTTAAAAAAAATGGGGCCACCAGAGGAGGTACAATATCAGAGGAACTGGGGGAATAAGAAAAAAATATTTGATGCAAAATACGCCAAAAAAAGGTTGTGAAGGAAAATGGACGAACGGGTCATTCAGGTCCTGCAGGTATAGTCAGTCGACTATTTATTTTAGCATTACTGCCTACACATCGAGCAGACAGGTGGGACAAAGAACAGAGGATAGATCAACGGGCCTTACTTACTGAGCAATTGCTTTGACTGCGTCTCTCCTCGCCTCAGTAAAACTCCCCTCCTTCTGGCTGACAGTGCACATCTGCTGGAGGCCATCTAGAATCTAACACACAGCAACACAAACACCACTCGCCATCTTATACCTAAATACTGGGACAGTGTGTGTAAAATAGCTAGAAAACGTAGACATCATCCAAACACACCTGCTTCAGTTTGCCGTGGATCATAAATCTTGGCAGGCAGCCGAGGGCGAGGGCAGATCCACAACGAGTGAGCATCTGCGGACTCTTCAGCCCTTCAATGTACTGAGATACCAGGACATCTACACACACAAACACACACACACACACACGTAGACCAGGCAAAGATTACTTCCAAATTCAGACAAACAGTGTAATTAGTGGAACTAGGGAATAATAGTCACCTCACCCTGAATTTGTGAGTCAGCCTGGCCTGACTCGGACTGGTAGTACTCCTCACACAAAGCAGACAAGGCCGATACCACTGCGCCCTGCAGACGAGGGAGGAGAAGGATCAGTGAGTCAATAATTGAATTTCTTGAGAGCGGCCACTTTGTTAAACAACTGGGAAAGACCTTCTTGTGGATGCGTAAAGTTCAACTTGTATTTAATTCCATGTTGTTACTTCCATTTTACAAAGAAGAATTAAGCTCACCATAACGCTATCCTTCACTCCGCTAGAAACTAGATGAAGAGTCTTTATGGTGTCGTCAATGAGCCACTGCCAGCCAGCTAAAACGCAGTGTCACAACATAAACTTAAAATGAAATACAAATATTTAAAAGCATGACAGCAACTGTTCAAAACATCTGACTTACTGATTACAGGATCGTTCTTAAAGGGCATTTTGGACAAGGACAGCTTTTCTATAAGACTGCATACTGTAGAAAAATATGAGAAAAAAGCATTAGCCTTAATGTCCTCCATCATGTTTCTGGCAACAAATTATTGCTTTGTGAACGATTATGGACTTACTTGCTGGCCTCATTAGCTCTCCACCAAAGCCCCTACCAAAACAAAAAAAACACAACATAATTTTGATATGAAGCCATGAAACAATATTTTGCCATACTGCTAATAAAAAACTCAAACAGATTCTTTCTGTCACCTTACCTGTACTGTTTTCTGTCATGCAGCTGAAAGCAAGTCAACAAATGAACATCAGCAACAGAGGACATTTTGACCACACTTGAACAACTTTTCTGGTTTCTCGCTCCTTGAGCGCACATACCTTCTGGTGTATGTTTTTTAATGCATCCACGCATTCTGAGGAAATAATGTCCACCACAGTCCTGATGGACAAATGCAGGAAGACAACACATGAAAACAGAATTACTAATCACCTAAGGGTGCACTTCTGACCATTGAATTGTATTTGTTATTATAGTTTTAGGTCATTTTATCAACGTTACGTTGAATGGGTACTTAAAGTCTACCTGTTGGTCTGAAGGCCCAGTTTGTACAGCGCGTGTGTGATCTCTGCACATGCCAGAATGGCTCCATGGCGACCTTGGAGGTCAATACCCACTGCCATGGGCAACAGCTGTGGCAGAACTGAAACAAACATTGAAGAAAGAGCATTGTATACATACTCACGTCCAATAATTATAGGTTTTAGTTCTTCAAAAGCCATTTCTCATAAACAATTTACTTTCTCGATTGTCGGGAGAACAGGTAAGATGACATTGTTTACCTGTTGTTGCCATGTAATCAGGTGCCTGAGGCGTCAGGTTATGTAGCGCTTTAGTAGAGAGCTCGCGGATCACACTGCAAAACACATATAGCATTGTGTTTAGGAATTTGGAAGTACTATACCTATAGCCTCATATCATTTTGAGGACAGAACAACTCAAGAACTTACCCATCCCAGTGGTTGATCTTCATGGATATCAAATGATCTATCATGGCCTTGGTGTACTCTGAGAAACTAGCTATGTAGACACTTTTAAGAACAAACAAAGAAAGTATTAGCTGCATAGCTGCTAATATCAACAGAAAATCAACACCTGCCTCATAGATTTCTACATCTTCATTATTCATTCCTATTGTTTTGTTCTTTTAGCGTCAGTCATATCCTGAGGCCAGCACCTTTCTCCATTTTCACTCCTTGAGTGTTTGCTCGGCTGGTGGTGACACATTTCTGCCAATGGTAACACTTCCTGGAAGACTTTTCTACGTTGGTTATTGATGGAGCTAACCAAATTATTCGTTTGTATACAGACAAACATTGTTACACGGGGAAAGGTGATGCAACAGATGTAATGCATAAAGGGCGCCTAGCTGAAGCTGATTTGCGGCCCTTGTTCCCGGTTAGAGCTAAACAAATACACTATATTTAGACACGTTTAAAATCAGATTTTTTAAGCCTTCCTTTAGTGCCACCTGAGTTAAACCAAAAAATATGCAATATTTAGTTTTATTTGTTACAAAGCTGCACATTTCTGGGTACTTTAATAATCCGAAATCATGTAATGACTGCACACCACACTCCTTTGACCTACATATATCTTGTAGGGGGCTTGTTTCTATTTGTCACTCCCTCTATGAGAGAGAACTTCCTACCAGATGACTAAAACTAAACTGAAATCTGTGCTATCAATGACAAAAATGAGACACTACCTGTTGCCACCCCACTTTACTGTTTAGGCTGCTGTAACAAGTGTACTGTCCTAAAGATCTGCCCAAGTGCAGCTTCACTCGAGTACAGTGTGACCAAGAAAATATGGCTGTAAAGTGTCCTTAAGGACTGCCGACGTGTAGAATACGCAGTTTCTTACCTAATGTTTAGATAGCAGTTGTTGAGATTTCCCACAGCATAGTAGTCTGCTGCAGTCACAATGTCAATGCCATGAGGAAATGTGCCCTGTTGAGACACAATGCAAGCAACTAAGAGCTGAGAATGTTTTAGTGTATTTTGTAAGAATGGCCCATTTTTGATTTCAAGTAATGTTCTAAGATGTTAGAGATTTATGGCTATTTAAGAACTTGGCAAATCAAAAGCTTGCTGGTGCCCTGTAGCTGTACTGGGAGGCTATTACTTTGCTTCAAACGCTTTCACCAACAGGGCAAGTTTGAGCAAGACCTGGGTATTTGGCAGCAAATAAATTTAAATCACGGTAATTCTGTTAGTCATAATGCACAAGTAGTCAAAACTGCGGTCACAAACCTGTCTGCCGACATTCTCCTGGAAGGCAGCCTGTGACAAAATGAGACATAAAAATGAACTTTTGTCATGTAACCGTATATCGTTAGTTCTGCAATTGTAGGATGTTGACTGGAAAACTTACAGAGGCAGCTCTGCGGCAGTTGACATTTCTGTCAAACACAGTTGTGATCAGCAAAGCTCTGCAGAAAGAAACACAGAGAATGGAGCATTAATGATCCGACAAAGGACTTGTACCTAGAGATGGAATGAAGAAGATATTTCTTTAACAGTAAAGTGTTTTCAAAAGTTGCAGGATGCGTGGATTGATATTTGTCTTGCTTGGGTATATTCGCCCAATTTATTCTACAAGTCTTTTTGCAATTTGGAAAAATTGATGCACTTTGGGCCTCATCCAGAGAGCGATATATTAGAGATTTTTGGTTGCTTATTTTTGCTCTTTAGGCATGAGACAAGCGGTCAAGAGCACTCCACTTGACAAGAAAAGAAAAATGTTGTTTTCACAAGTCAAGTTTTAAGTTTGAAGAACACAAAAAAATGATGATGATCACTACAGAAATACTCATTGATCCCATTTATCATTTACCATGGTCTGTAATTGAGACTATAAAAACCCTTGGATGACGGCATGCGTCCGGCTCCTGAACGGCTAACTGCTGTTAGATGCTTTAGCTGTGCAGTCCTTATGCAGAGATCTATTTCATGAGAAGGATGAATCGCTGCTGAGTCGTTTCGGATTGCAGGGAGCACTGCTTTTAGTTTCGTGCAACACTCTTGAGTCTCAACTTAGGGAAAAATCCACACTGGTCAAATCCTGTGGCTCCACACTTCCAAGTATTAGAGTTACTGCGTGTCCTCTGCTGACACAACATTTATTATTGGCTTTTTGATCTTCCTGTAACGTCAGAACTGACACTGAGACTTTAGTTTATTTAACACTATGTCAGTTTCACTCTTCTAGATATAGATCATAAATCAATATCATATATATCAATATGATACAGATTATCTCATTATAGTTAATTCATTTGTTATGTGGCATTTGCATGGTTAAAAATGTTTGGTGCATCTGGAGTTAAATATATAGGAAAAAGTTGCTGCATGAGGCTCATTGGTGCTGACCGTGTTACAGTGTATCATCATCATCATCATCTTCATAATTTGCAAAGACTTAGTGACTCACATTGATGTCTACATGAAGTTTGCATCATCATCACCATGGAACAAATTTTAGTTGCGGCAACACAGGTTCCCGGCAAAGAGAGTTAACACAGCCACAACATGATTAACAATGACTCCACTGCAATACTGGAAGTTGTGTCTGATTCTGTTTTGACCGCAACATCACTCCACAAGTCTCACGAGGGGTGGGTGTGTGAATGTCAGTTGTTAATGGGAGACAAACCTACTTCTACATCAGAGACTAACTGCTGTTTGCCTTGTTTGCTCTCCTCCCATATTCCCTGCCTCCAAACTGCAAGATCTGGTCTGCAGCTTTACTGACTTTGGCTTCATTAACTGCCCTTGCCCTGCAGGCTTGGAAACAAAAACAGTCCTGATTGCACTCTGGATAAGGCCCTGAAGGATAATTTGAAATATATCTGCGGCTGCTACAATTAAGTATACAGTGTAACTGTAACTGCAAAGATGTGTGTATGTGTGTGCCCCCAAGTCACTTAGTCCCTCGTTTATGAAAGTGAGTTTTCTGGAAATGTCATCAAGCTGTGATGAATAGAGCAGGAACCAGCTTGTCTGAGCTGTAATGCCAAACAGCGACCGAAACCTACAGCAACAGGCGAAACCTGGCAATCCTGTAGGCTAGGGAAAGAGAGGGTGTTGTCACGCCTGCTGATGATAATGGTAGTCGCAGGGGTTCAAACTGACACTGCAGAGCTGGTCTGCACAGTCAGAGGCCACAAGTCCATACATGCACACCGAGAGAAAGGAGATCAAGGAGGAGGTAAACCGTTACTATTGCCAAAGACTAAACGCACGTCACAGGATGATGTTGCACCCTAGTTTCTCTGCACTAGCTGCTGATTCCAGAGAAGTTTAAAATATTGTTCATTATATATACTGCCCATTTTATGCATAAGTCCGTTGCGTAAGTAAGGGGGTTTTCATAAACAGTCGGTGCAGGTCCTCTTCCACTGAGCACGCCATATTTCTACAGTACAGACTAAAACCAAACTAGCCAAAATCCAAAAAAACAAATTTCTCTTTCACGATAGGAAGTAGAAGGTGATACAAGGGGGTGTGCAATGTACTCACCATTTTGACTGAAGCATTGTCACTAAGCAGTCATCACACATGGACCTGGTCGTTATAATGCCAATAAAATAACCATAAATCCCAAAATATGCACCAAACACGCTACTGGTGTTTTTACTGTGTCAGACAGGGCACAGGGCAGGAAAATAATATAATTAATTTATACAGAAGAACATCTGTCACTAAACCACAAGAAAATCAACAGCACGTACTGCTTGGCTGCAGCATCTTATAAAGATCCATATTTATTACCTCTGGAGTCAGATAACGTGATGATTGTCTTTTGTCTGTGTAATTAAGCTATAGATATACTGCAGCCTAGTCCGATCTGCAAGTACAAAAACAGCACACAAGTGTATCTGATGGTTATGTGTGGACATGCAAGATTCATGTGACAGAAAAACTGGTTTGAGGCAGTAAATAACTGCTTTGAGGCAAACCATGCAGCCTCCATGCAAATTACAGTGAGATAAAAAATTCAAAACAGTGTATTCAGCTTTCATCTCTTGATTGTTGCTGTTAGTTTTTTATTTTAAACAGTTGAGGGATATCTTTAGAGTTTGTACATATTGACGTGATATTATCTTCTTACAGAAATATCAGTGTAAATGCAAAAACATGTTGCTGCCTTATTTGACCTGTATTTGCCTTCTTTGTCAGGAAAGAGACAGAATTATGTTGTCGAGGGTAATTATGGCAAACTGGTGATGTTATACTGTTGTTATCTTGAGTTTACATCAACAACAAACAGCAGCAAGAGCGCAGGCTTTTGAATTTCCTTGGAAGGCAGAGTTAAGTATTATTACACACATATTATTCGTGAAATTAATCATCTGAGCCACCTATCAAAACAAGATGTGCCGCAATCTATGCATGTGATGTTTCCTTAAGGCAAAGGAAAGAAGAGGAAGATTACCTGGCAATCTGAGTGACAAAAGGCTTCAGCTCTTTGGGTTCATAAGCCCTGGCGAATGACCAGCACACATAGCAGGCAGCATCGCGCACATTGGAACCAACGCTGCACGCTCCCCTCTTTTCTTCGTAGGTCAGAGATTTGACAATGAGTGGAACAACTGCAAGAAGACAGCAGAAATGGATGAGTGGTTTTACCTCAAGAAACAAAAAAATAAAAATCAAGGAATGAAAACCATGTGAGAAACATGTAACATCTTATTTGTTCTCTTTGTGTGGGAGTTCAAATCTCACTACTTTAGCTACACACCCAAAATCCCTGGACTACAACCAAATAGAGTTAACGATTATGCATGCCGAATGTCCAGTTTATTTTAAAATACTGAAGAATTCAGAATGTATTTTTCATTAACATATGCATGGTTTTCATGCAAGTAAACATTTCACGTTTGTGACACATTTCAATTATCAGCCACTAGAAAAACTTATGTTTTGCATGTGCAGCACAATGATGTGGCTGATTATCAATTTCCAGTTTATTTGAATCTGAACTCAATGCAAGCTTGTGCCTGCCTACCTGTCACTGTGGTACTGTGAGAACGTCACAATGACATCAGTCTTCTCATGCATAGTAATTAGTGTTTGCAAATAATATCCGAAGAAGAAAACACAACATGATTTGCATCATTATAATCTGGAAGATAAGTGTTTAGCAAAATCAGCTCATTTATTAAAGTTTTATTTATACTTTTATTAGCAACACTATGAAAGCACCAATTTTACCTGCAAGAATACAATTGTTATGGTCGGCCCTGCCAGGTTGCTATTGAACTTAATTTGAAAGTTGCATTTATGTAAATCAACATCATGACCTGTGGTCATTTCTACAAAGGAGAGAAATGGAGCAGGAAGGAGCAAGAAGAAGTTAGAGCCCCCACCCCTCCTCATCATGTAAATCATCGCTTGAGGCTTGACTAATATCAGGTACATCAATGTTGCCTGAGGGCCCTGCTGTTTGGGCTGAAGCCCCACCCACTAGTGAGACAACACCTCAGAGACAGGAACTCACCACAGAACTAAAATCACAAATACAGCACGCACATGCACCATCACACACTTTGACAAACACACTCTGAACTTTTCATACATATTGGAGCGGACGTCCTGACCAGGTACTGACGCTGGCGGTGGACTGTGGAGCGGCTCTCTGCAGGCTGAATACTCAGGACAGGACACCAGAGCAGGTATTTTTTTTCATCATTTTCTTTATTCTTCAATAATTAATAAGGAAGCTGCATCAAGTTACATTAACTTATTTACACAACTCTGTCAGAGCCTCTCTGTGTTTTAGAAAAGACAAAGGTGCAGTTCACTAGTTTGTATGGTGTATTTATGGTAGGTATATGCTACTTATGCACCTGTTACCTGGGGATTTTAATTAGCCTCTGCTTCCACTGCCATACTGTGCACAGTTAATGCTGAAAGTACTTACCCTCACCAATAGACCCTCTATAAAAATCACATTCTCAAGATAACATAGTCTTTTTAAACTATTTTCTAACAATTTTATATCATTATACAGACTGGTCTGTAAATTTCTAATGAAATACTCATCACCTGAGTTCATAGGAATCATGTATGTGTATTTTTATGGGGGGAAAAAAGGTTTTGACTGCATTATGTTAACAGTGAAGAGATACACTCTTCAAAAAGAGATTTTCGAAACGATTTCAGTTCTTGAGAAGGGAGTGGCTTTGCGTGCTACTACAGTTGAACAGAAACTTGAGTGACAACTTCTTGCGACAGCGCATGACAAGCAGGTTCCTCCACGCAGCGCCCAGCAACACTTAACACACAGCTTTAGGAGATGTTTCGTTTCAAAGGCTAACCTGGAGTGTTTCAGATGCCACCGCCTTCAAGTTTTTACTAAAATGCCTCGTCTGAACTATTGCTACTCATGCTAGCTGGAACACTGCATAGAAATTTATTCAAGAATTACTTCTCATACCCATTTATCTTCAGAGCCAGTGAGCTCATCAAATGATGATGTTTGAGTGCATCCCGCAGGTGTAGTCATGGGAAGCAGGTGGCTGGTAGTTCCCACGCCGACAGCACAGAGTTTAGTAAGGCTGAGAGAGAGAGCAAGTCTCTGCATGCCCTCCAGGTCTGTGTTAGTAAGAGCCTAGTCTGCCCAACACCTGCCTACCTAGTACCTCAGCGGCTCTCTAACTTTATAGCGTAGATGAGTGGAGCGATACCAGATTGGATAGGCAGGTGAAGAGGCAGGCCAAGTAGAGGTGTTTGTAGGCAGCTGCCAATGAACCAAAGCCACCCTAAGACTCGAGTGCACCTATGCAAACATGTGGGTACAGTTTTGCATACAGTGGATGATTTTCATATTGAACCATTTCTCTGTTTGGTGTCCAACAAAGTGTGAAATAACAGTTGCAGAAATACATTAGCCTGAGGGTGCAGTGTTTTGTGCAGCTAGAGATTTTTCTGGCTGAGCAGTTAAAGAAACACTGAGAGAAAACCTTTCCAATGAGAACCACTTTCCACCTGAACCAGTCAAACAACTCCTTTAGGCTCATTACTTGGCAGTCAGCTCAATGACAATCTGGTACAAAAGCTGCAATGATTCATGAGTTGCTCTGCTTTACTGACGCATTCCCCAACAGGTTTAGTGAAAAGAGGAAGAAAACCTAAATGACTACTAATTCCCAGACTGCAATGTGCTGTATTTTTCTTTCAGAGAAGGTGCGCTCAAATCAAGATGGAAACGAGTCAAGAACGCAAGCCGAAAAGGCCCCACTACATTCCACGACCGCCTGGAAAGCCCTTCAAGTACCAGTGTTTCCAGTGTCCTTTCACCTGTAACGAGAAGTCCCATCTCTTCAACCACATGAAATACAACCTGTGTAAAAACTCTATCTCCCTGGTGTCACAGAAAAACGGGCAAATGGCTCGACAGTTTAAGGCTCTAGCAAAGGGAGTCCCTGTCAAATCTACAGATTGTCCAAGCCCCTTGCCAGCAGTTGAGAATAACAGTCCTGAGAAACAGGGAGATGAGGAGAATAAAGATGAGAGCAAAGATGACACAGAAGAACTAGATGTTGGGTGTGACAGTCCAGCCGGTAACGACAGCCAGAGTGAGACAAAATTAAATACAGTAAAAGAGAGAGAGAACAGTGAGAGCAATGAAGCCAAGTCTCTACCACGCCCATCTGCTTTTTCTCCTGTCACACCCAAAGGTGAGGGAGCAGAAGCCTTTAAGTCACCTGTGCAGCAGTCAGAGGATTCACAGGCTCCTGCTGCTACTTTCAACCAACCAGGCTTCCCATGGGGCAGGATTTCATCATCCATTCCCTTAAAACCATTCCCCCCTCCCATGGTTCCTGAATACTCTCCTTATCTCCTGCCAGACCGGTCTCTGTATCCACCATACTACCTCCCAGGAAACCACCATGCAAATGAGCCAAATTCTCCTTCTTTCCGGCCAGAGTTTCTGGATCCCCAAAGGCCTGTGGTACCGCAACCCATTGCTCCACCTCACACTTCCCTCTTTCCCCCATACCCATACAGATACTGCCACCCTCTTCACCCGGGTCCTCCTCTGCATTATACCCTGTACAGACCCCATGAGCTCTCCATGCCAATGACAGGACCCAGATATATTCCTTTGGATTTGTATGGCCCGACATTTGGGCCTAAGGACTATGACTTATACATGCATTCACGTCCCACTCACAACGGCGTCGACACATCCACGCAAGCGGGGAGCAACCACGGGCAAAGTGGAGACAAGGAAAGAAGGCTAAGCCCTAAAGAGGGTTGTTCAGCCTTGGGCTCCCCTGACAGACCCAGTCATGCGCACATCATCCAGAGAGACACAGACGCCCTGCGCTTCACTAACATGGTTGGGTCAGAGTCAACCACCCAACTAGGACACACAACGACGACGGAAGTTGATTTAAGAGAAGAGGAGTCTGCAGAAACTTTGCTGCAGTTAAGAACTCAGCACGTGGATGGCGGGTGAGTAAAAATCCCCAAATTTACTTTTCTTTCTTGGCTTATTTAAACTGCAGTATAGTGTGTTTAAATTATGGTTATCAGTTGGTTAACTTTTTATTTTGGTTTGTCTTGTTCAGATCAGCTGAGAGCAGCAGATATCCCTCTATGTCTGTTTCTGACCCAAGACCTGAAAGTACATCAGAACAAGACGATGAGGACAACAGAGAAGATCTGGCCCCCCTCAATCTTTCGACAAGGAACCCGGACAAAGAAAAAAGTCCATTTGACCACAGACGGAAGTCTTCAGACACAGAGAAATTAAAGCGGGAAGAGCTGCCTCTGAACCTCAGCTTGCGAAAGTCTTATAGCAGCCCTGTACTCAGCACTGCCCAGAGCACTTCAGAAGACCTCCAACAGAGGCCAGACACTGAGCAGGATGAAGAACCATGTGACCAGAGGCAGACCGCAGCACTGGCACTCTGTCAGCTAGCTATTGCAAGCTCCGCAATCACTACATGCGACTTCAGCGCCGCAGATGGGCCGTCAGACGATTACACAGACGCTACAAGTCCTTGCTCCCCAAAGAAGACCAAGCACACGACCAAGGCTAAGGCGACGGGCACGAAAAGAGCAAACAGTGGTCAGGTGGAGAATAACTGCCATAAACCAAACAAGAGAGCAAAAGCAGCAGGGCGGGCCCTGAGGAGGAGGCCTCGCTGCTGTTAATTCTGACTGTTCAAATATTTGGTAATAAGGACAGAATATCTCTAACCTTCAGCAAGCCTCAACACGAAACAATGAGAATGAACATTGTGTTAAAATGTTAATCAAGCACTGAAAGAATTATTCTAGCAGGAACAGATGTGACATGTTTATAGCACTGCCACAAGGTGAACTGTATTAAAAAAGACACTCGATCAATGCAAAGACTTGTTGTCACAGATGTCTGTATGTATTATGTCTTATTCTCACACTTGATTGGAAGAGGTGAAAGGCAACTTTTCTAAGGGTTTTTTTAATATTTAATAATGTAATGTAGAAAGTTGACAATGGAAGATGTGTTAATGTAAATATGCTGAAAAAATAAATAACAAAAAATGACTTGCATACATTAGTCTGTGTATCTCATGATATTTATGTGAGTTTGTGGACACATACCATCTGTCAACCTGGAAGGCAGCAGCAGGCCTCTCCTACCAAGCTCTGCCAGTGCCAGACAGCCTCCATGCCAAGCATTGTCTGTTTCCTGGAAGCTTGAACACACATATAGACAGGTCTAAACGAGACAGAGGCATATGGTGCTGCTTGAAAAACTGTCCCTGTGTTACAGTGACAAATAAAAAGAAAAGACATGTATGAAATGGAGCCAATATGCCCCAAGCATGAATCTACCTGAAGCAATCCAGCACTGATCCAACCACCTCATCTGCCAGCTCCTTGGGAAGCCTCCCAGTTACCCTCCCAATGCTGAAGGGTTGAAGTAAAACAGATGATTATCGTAACACATAAACTTTGACATAAAAAAAAAATATCAAAGACAAGTAGCAACAAGAATGTTATCGACAGGTCAGGTTTGTTACCCCTTTGCTGCAGACCAGCGCACGATTGTTTCTTTATCTTTCAGTCCCCCCAGCAGTTGCTCTGTAAAATAACATGCACATTTAATTTCCTGGGCAGATCTATTGCAATAACAAACTTCTTAAACTGAGAAGAGGCTGAAACTGACCAATAACAGTCTCCACCTCCTCAGGAATGTCATAGTCCTCCTCCTGTTCTTGTGTCTCCATTTCAGGAGTCACAGCGGCTGTGGTTGCAGTAGACTGCGACATGGAGAGGTTTGCAGCTAGGGAGCGGTTGCCTCTCTGGTACCTGAAAAACATGCGCATAAACTTTTTCAGGCACTTTAGCTCTGTGTTCCTGTCTGATCCAGGCACAAAAAAAAAGATAAAAAAAAAAAAAAAAGCTTGTATAGGTGGATATAATAGCTATTATATTCTGTAGGTATGTCTGACCTCCAAGCAGCCAAACGTGGCTTCAGGAAGGTAAGGCCAAGCCTCTGGATTAGTTTGACACCAAGCTTCCTCAGCGTGGCCTGGCTGCTCTCTGACAGATGTTTCTGTTCCAGACACTGCAGAACTGTAGGAGCTGTGAAACAAATGAAAGGACATTCATTTTATCTGTTGTAAAACTGTTATTACAAGTACAAATACATAATATCTCCTGAAATATCTGGCTAGAGGCTAAAGAAGATAAGATGCCTTTTGGTTGAAAAAAGGAGTTCTCACTATACTGACAAAGACAAAAGGACAAATTATCCACATGCCAGTTATGACTGGACTGTCTCTTCAGAAAGTGCATGTAGCATGTCAAAGCAAATCATCTTGTAGATCATGCTCATGTATGACTCGTACTCTAGGCTCTGTTGTTATACTTGAATGGAAATATCACCTGACGTCTGGATTCAAATATCTCCCCTCTGGCACAGGACATTTAGATAAAAATTTGTGAACTGTTGCCACATGCAAAAGCAACTGAAGAGAGACTGAATGTCACAAACTTCATTAACTCCTGTTTGTTTCTTCTGCTCAGCTCTGTTGTTGCTTTGACCTCCACATGAAGATTAGAGAGCGAAATATTGATCCATTACTTTACTGCAGATAAATATAACCTACCATATTGTAGGAGGTCATCCCGTTTTCCATGTTTGAAAAGCTTCGCCTGGGGGACATTAATAAGATAGAAAGTTCTATTCATCAATGGTCAGTTCAGTCAGTGGAGAGAAAGTACACAGGAGTCCAAGATGTCTGAAATTATTATCATAACTTGAGCAAAGAAAAGGAAAGATTTGTCAATACACTTGTCGTAGCATGATGCTGCCTCAGTTGTGAAGAAGCTAGTCTATATACCCTTAGGAAAATGCCACAGCTACTCTATGTCCATAAATGCTGGTGCTCAATGCATCTACAGCATAAGGTGTTTATCAGTTGGTCATTCATCTACAAACAAGGAAATATGCTGACACTTAGTGGACTCTCCAATTCCGTGGAGGAGATGTACCTATCAGTTGTGTCTATGGAGTGAGACAGCCATATCTTCTGACCATGTTTGCCATATTAATGATCAGAATGGTGCCTGCTTTACTAAACACAAACATATAGCTGCTCTGTGTCTTAAGGAGAGAAGTCAGTGTCCCCTAATAACCGAAGATTTAACACTATCCCAATAGTGGCCTCATAACATATGCTTTACCCTGTGTAACACCAATATGTGGCATGCTAGAATAGAAAATTCCATCACAACCAAATCAATGCACAGCAGTAACATTTGGGAAGGCAACACACATGTAGAAATATTTCATGAACAAACTAAAAACATATGCAAAAACCAAATTCATATTAGTGACATTTCTTTTTTGTCCTTAAACCTTGAATCTTTGCAGCACTTCACGCTCAATCTATACACAAAAAACATATGCAAGTATGGGTCCTGTAGGATTGTTGACTGAACAAACAGAGACACTTTTGAACGCCCTAAGCACCACATAGGCTGGAGCCAGGTTCACTTCACACTGAAATGAAGTACAAAGGGATGCTTTCTAAACGTGTTGTGCAAGTTTATGTGCCAATGATATGAATGCAATGTATTTGCTTAAGGGCTGATTTACATTTACATGGCTGACAGTAAAGTGGAATTAAATGCATTAATTATTTATAAAGATTTGCAGTACAGACAGGTGTAATGTGAGAGGTGGAAAAGTGGATTTCACTGGAAGTACCCTCCATACTGTTCTCATTTGCAGAAGAACCGTTTAGCTCAAAGCGGTGGATTAAACTGACATAAGTCACTTGGTGCAGCAGATCCCACAAACACAGCAGGTGCATTACACACCTGCCAAAACCACATTACGTATTGTGTGATACATACCAGTCATGTCAGCTCTTGTAAACTACCCTCTGCAGGTTTTAATACAGCAGAGCACAAAGATTACACTTGTGTGGCGTGCGTGCAGCACCATGTGCAATGGCTGGGTATGTGTGTGTTTACCAAAGACTGCAGAGCACCATCTAGCATCATGATGTCTCTCATTGACTGGTCACTTGTCTGGGAGATAGTTGTGAGGCTCCAGTCTAAAAAGTCTCCGAGGCACTTCAGTTTCACATCAGGGCGTGTCATGAACCTGCACAGTCATGTAGAATAAGACAAGATAGCAATTAAAGGTTTCACCATAAACAAACGCAGAGACCAGGAAAGACATTTCAAGAAGAACATTGCCCTCTATTGGCCATTTTTATAGGTTACTTCCAGTCTTTGATTTTTGAGTCCATGATTGACAAAAGTTTGTTCACTCTGCAGCACGATGTTTTATTCTCATTTGCTTTGGCACAGCAATGAAATTTGCGCTGAACTCAACTGTTGTTATAACATAATGTGGATATTTTTTCAATATTTATACAATATGCATCGCCATAAAACAAGCACAATAATCTAAAAATGTTATTTGTAATGTACTGTTATGCATCACTTGAAACAAAACCCTTTGTAACTACTTTTGATAGCTAGCTTTGGTAGCTATTTTGGTATGCAATGCAACATTATTGTTCAGCTCTAGTGTAAATGCATACTGACAGGGCTGTCAAGACTGAACAGAGACAAACAAAGTCAAGAGTCTAAATAAGCCTGACACTCAGTAAAGAACAAGGCAAACAAAAACAGTTCCATTCAAAGACTAAGCTTTTGATATAACTTTAAAATGATCTAAGACAGTACAGAGGTTTTACACACTCAGGATGAGGAAATTATCAGTGGTGTAGTCTTTGCTATCAGCTGACTATACCCCTGTACATTGGACATTGGACGACTTACCATAAATTACTTATTTCACTGTCACCTTGCCTACAGCAGAATATAAATTCTTGAAATAAACATATATTTTTGCCTTAAAACATATTTAAATGGCTTGACTAATTTTAATAAGTGCCTATGCACTGTAAGTTGTATAATGAAGGATTTCATCTTGTCAAAAATAGAACGGAAATAAATAATGCATCATAAAACGTGATCTGGACATCCATCCAAGTGAAAGTTTCATACTGAAAATAGCTGCACTTCAGTACAGAAATGACAAAAACTGTTTAATGTGGAGGCGTCAGAGTGATTAGCTCACTTATCAGTGACCTGGATGATGTTAGAATCATACTAGGATATTAATAACCAGGCTATGCTCATGTCACAGAATAAAAGCGATGTGAAATAAAGTTACATTTAACATGGTAAAATACTATCTGTGGACAATCTGTGGATGTCCTGCATGGGGCATGAAAATATCCAGAAATAAGACACACACTGCTCCTTCCCTTATCGCCTACAACTGCACAGGTACTAGCACCCTCCCTCTATCTCTACCTCTTCATCGTAAAACTTATTTACTTATTATTATTATTACTATTACTATTATTATTATTATTATTATAACTTATTTGGCCCCTGCAGTTCTTCAGATATTTGTACTAACCTTTCATCCATATTAGCAGTTAAACTTGTCAAAGTGACTTGACTGTCACTTGTACAGCGTTAAACACATACACAGACGGTATATCAGAGACAGGTAATGACTTCTCTTCTTCCTCTAAGACCGCTGAGCTGTCTTCAGCTTTGTATCACGTGGAATAATTTGTTTACTTCCTGTTACCTGCAGGGAAAATCGCGAGAGCAGGTGGCGCACGTGGGGAACTGGGCTAAACATACAATGAAACGAGAAAGAAGAAAAAACGGACTCGGTCGCTACTGACGAACACATTTTTATTAAGTTTGAAATCCGTGAGAGTCCTGGTCCGTTTGGCGACATCTAGCTGCTGGTGGTAACAACAATACGTTTTAATGCTACAGGTCACGCATTTCTTCACACTTACTACTGAAATACTAAAAATGACCGTCGTCTTGGTTTATAAACGCATTTTTAATGAACGACAGCTGGTAAGCATCAGGCTCAGTGACACACGCATTTCCTGTGACTACTTCATAATAAAAGTCAGCTCGCGTTTCGAGTGCTTTTAATGTGAAGTTAAAGCAGCATGAAATCCAGTTCTAATAAATATTTTCAGCAGTCACCATTTTGTTATCTCTTTCGGTGTTAGATAGTATTTTAATAATTTAAATAAAACTCTTTGTAACTTCAAAAAGGCGCAACGTGTAAGAATAGGCCGTTCTCACAGCAGCCATTTTGACATAAAACAGTAGGGTCAAAGCAGGTGTTTACAATGATACTAATTAAGGTTCAGTTCCAATTAGTGCATCAGTGACTTTCCAGTCAGTCAACATGCACCACAGCAGCACCGTGACTCTGTTTGACCTGAATGGAACGGGACCTTAATTAGTATCATTGGTAACACCTGTGTTTATCTATGCTTTGTCTTGTTACACTTGCTTGATGTTCGGCTGTGCAAGCGTCAAAGCAAAGGAAAGTTGTTGACTTGCTACTTTTTGATCATAAATTATGTAATGCACGAGTACATCTGTTCATATTCACAACGACGGTGTTGCTAAATTGCAAAAAATACCAATTTCCACATAATGTAATTTAATATTTTAAAACAGAAACTTAATATATGCAAACCATTATTTCCTCTGATAACACAAAAGCATGTTGCATCCTCAACATTTGTTTTATGTATTTGTTTTAATAACTGCATTATTATTTATTCTTTTGTTTCTAATTTATAAACTTTTTTCTTACCAATTATGATGATTTTTTTTTTAATTATATTTTACATTTATTTATTGGATTTGCTTATTATGCCCTGGCATCTTTTCTTCATTTATGTTCTAAATATGTACATTTTGTCTAACTACCAAATAAAATAACAAATTAATAAAAAAAGTGTGCTATGGGTGATGTTTGGGCACTTACTTTGACACTAGTACACACGCAGCATCCCTGGGACTATCACTGACGAGTAGATAAGACTGTAAAGGAAAAAAATGTTATTCATACAGTATGATTATGTGACTGTACACTGTACTCCACAAACATTACCAGGTCTAAATTAAATTCATTAAAATATAATCAAAGAAATGATTTTTCTTAAAAACATATAACTATATACATCCAAACACAGTTTGGCTTTATTTCAGCATTTCAACATTCTTCTCAAAATGCAAAATTAAACTTTTAGACAGTTTGTTCTCCCTAACATAGCCAAGCCATTAAGACCTAGACATCCAGATCTGTGTAATATGAAACGGCAAAACAGAATAAAGATTATGTCTTATGACTTACCTTTGCAATGGCTAGAATGCGGTCCATGATGGGCACTGTAGCCTTGCTGCCTTCTGACTCCAGATGACCATCCAGACGATACAGGTCAAAGGGTATGAGGCAGGTCATGGACAGCCATAACAACAGCATGTAGCGAGTTTCCCAAGTCTAAAAAGAGTAGATGGTAAAGCACAGTATGGTTACATGTTTGACAACAAAGATGATATATGCAAAGCCACAGGAGGCCGATGTGCAGAGGTGTAATTCTGAAGGCCTGGTACTGGTAAAAGTACTGCCAGTCTCACCTCAGAGTCTGTGGGATCCTGCCTGGACAGCAGGTCCAGGACTGGCTGGACATCTGCCACCTCATGGGGAAAAAGCTGCATGAAGATTTTATATCCTCTGACCTGCTCAGGAAAAAACAAATACATATTAACACCCTGGGAGCTGGCTCGCAAATCAGCATTACTGAATCAGCTGGATAACTTTGCTGTGTCAGTGGAATGAGCGCTCCAGCTTTTAACTCTGTGCGTAGCAGTCTGCTGGGTTTAGACTGACTTAGCAGACAAGACACTGACTGACCTTACAGATGATGTAGAGAAACCTGAAGCTCAAATGGACCATTGAGGGGGAAGACTTCTCACTCCTCACAAAGTCCAGTATCATGGTCACCATCCATTCTAAGACAAAACAGATAAAAATGAATAAACAGTGCTAATGCAAACTGAATTTAGAGTTATAATTTATAATAAAGTACCTAAGTGTGGGTCCAGCAGATGAGGCTGCTCTTGATATCTGTTCATTATCACTGTGGGAGGAAATGGGCAGAGTGTGATGGACAGAACAAGCTAAAATCATCCATCCAAAGCACTGACTAAAAACACCGTGTCCTCACCCAAGAACCTTTCTGTGGTGGACTCGCTTGTCAGCGTGTCCCCGTGAACCTCCGGCAGGCTGGAGATGAGAGCTCTGGTCTCGGTGCTCTCACTGAAGCCCCCCAGCAAAGACGCTTCGACAATAGCGTCCGCCTCTCCTCCTTCACCGCCTGAACACCCACTCTCTGTCTCCGATAAAGCCATTTTGTCAGACTTCTCCTGGCAATGAATATCTGTTTGTTTACAGAGGATGACGTTAGCGTCTGTTGTTGAAAGTTATGGGCGAATTAGCTAGCTGATATTAGCATCCATTCCCAGCAGAAGAAACGCCTTTGGGTGAAAGTTAGCTTGAGAAATGACGGGCTGTGTTAAAATTATAGCTACGACACCGACTTAGTCCAGAAAATATAAAAATTACTTCTCACGAGCTGTAAATGAGTTCACGAAACAACACTGAGGTACTACTGCTGCTCAAACACCTCTGCTGTGATGCTGCTCCCGCTGAAGTACGTACTGTCGTGCTAACGCCCTGCACCAGTACAGTGAGCGAGAAGGTTCAAATGTGTCGCAGAGCCTGTGACATGTGAAGAGATTAACGTAATCGCTTGAAATTAATTTATGTTTACTTTGTTAAATATTCTATGCTTAATAAACAATAACAAATAATTTGCTAGTATTGTTTAATAATAATAACAACAATGATACTTACAATATACTTGATGATACAATGATACTTATAACAATCAATAACTATTATTATTATTATTATTATTATTATTATTATTAATAGTAGTAGTAGTAGTAGTAGTAAGACTCATTTTCCGACTTTATTTTTCTTCTCGTGCTTATTTCCTTCTTTTGTTCTTTTACTATTTTATTTATTTTATTGCTTTTCCTTTTTTATAAAGTTAAGATCAGTACTATATATATATATATATATATATATATATATATATATATATATATATATATATATACGTGATTCTAAGCCTGAATAAAATACAGATGGAATTAAATCTTGTTTCTTCAGGACCAGAGAATAAAAACTGATAATATTAAAGCATAAAGACAAAACCATAAACATCTCTAGCTATCTAATTCCATGGGCACACCAAAACCTGAGAGCAATATAATACAAATATTGGACATACTCACACGCATATAGGCAAATGAAAACTTTCATGTAAGACGACTATGTTCTTATGTGTATGTTTATGCTACTAAATTGAATGTTAGTGCAGGCTAACAGCCTGGGAGAAGAGGCTTTTGTTTATCCTGGTGGTGGTGGTGGTTCAAACTGGCAATAAAAGAAGTGGTAATTACTGTTTTCATACCAGGTAGATACAGCAAGGACAAATACAGCAACACTTTGGATCATCATAGGATTTATTGTTGGTGTAGATGATGTATACAGGATGGCATTCAGTGGGAAAATCAGATGTCATTTGCACAGTTGTGTGGTGGTCACATATCAGCAATGAAAAAGGATCCAAAGGGTTTATGGCATACCAAGCAAATCTTCAAACCAGCCTTAAAATTTTTGGTATGTGTTCTTTAAACTAACAAGCAGGCCTAATGAAGAATACCCAAAACATGTTCTTCTTGGACTTGCGGAAATTTAAGTTGGTCTAGAGCTAAATTTTTAGTATGGTTTATGTTTGGTTAGGCAACCTATACTCATCTATTTAAAAAAAAGAGTTTATATCTTTGTTCAAACATTGATTGTTTTTCAAATTTTGAAAGCATGTTTGTATAGGACGAGCAGGCATGGCAGAATTATTTTGTTATGCTGAGTCTGTATTTTCAACACAATAGAACAAAAACTGAAATGTTATAATGTTATGTTTAGTCTCTTCAACAACTAGCCACACTGTTTTGGTCAAACTAGCATCTGTCATTATATACATAATACTTGGCTTAAGTTTAAGACTGTGAAGCTTTCTTCAAGTGAGTGTGAGTGCAGTTATTTCAGCAGGGTCTTCATAATGCTTATTGAAGAGCCCCTGTAGCCACCGCCAAAGTGGTTCCAGTGATTCAGATAGTGGAAGAGTTGGTAAAGCTGGTTTCTCTTTGCAAAGCCTGGTGCTTTAGGAATCTTTTCGTGGTAAGCAGAGTAAAAAGAGCTGTTGAAGCCACCGAACATCCCTGCAATACCCAGCTCAAACTCTGAATGACCGTAGAAAGAAGCTGGGTCAAAGATAACTGGGCCGTCCGCACACTGTGCCACGTTGCCTCCCCACAAGTCTCCGTGGAGGAGAGCAGGGACAATCTCCACATCTGTGAAGAACTGAGGGATCTTCAGCTGGAAGTAACAGACACAATATGCAAGTTTCACTGTCAGATTATTGATACAATCATACAGACGTGTGTCATGTTTTGTATCTGATGGTGACAAAGGGAGGGTGCACCTGTAGCTGGGCCCATAGTTCTCTGGCCTCCCTGTCTCCATAAGATTTCTCCACCATGTTAAGCTGGTGCTGCAGCCTCTGCCTGGAGTAAAATGTCACCCAGTCATCCTGCCACTCATTTTCCTGGATAGGTAAGGAAAGACAATGAAAACTTCAGTGATAAATGGACAACTGTAACATCTCAAAGACACATATATACTGCCAATGTACTACATGTTAGAGACTACAATACAGTCCTGTTTTGTCTAGTACACAGATACAATATTTTTTTACCTGTGGTAGATATCCACAACATGTAGTTACACTGAAGCCACATTTTTCAACAGCAGGGACCTCCGACTGTCCAGCTCCTTTTCCTGTGTGCAGTCAAATAAATTATTATTCAACACAGTAATGGCAAGAGTACTTTGCATTTATCTACATTTCCATGTATTAAAGTAAGTATAAGGTGAATTACCGACTGTCTGCTGCTCTTTCTTTAATTTCTCCAACTGTTTCTTGTTGTGAAGATGCAGATCTGCCAGCTGCTCTCCTAGGTGCTTTGAGTACCTACACATGGGATTAGAAAATTTCATGAAAGAAAAATTGTATAGTGGTACTGCTAATGACAGATTGTATGATAGAGCTCTTACTTGCTAAGGCCTCTCATATCCAGATGTTCCATCACAAATACGCATCCTCCTGTGTCAAGTTCAATCACCTTCACAGGCCTGGGGACTTTAACAGTTTCTGTCTTTAAAATGGCTTCCAAACTGGCCATCTCACCATCAAACATCAATTTGGCCTGAATAACACACACACACACACACACACACACACACACACACACAAAAGATTTGGGGTTGGTGAATTGTGCAGTAGCATAGACAAGACAAGATAAGATAAGACAATATAGACTTTAATGATCCCACAATAGGGAAATTTACAAGTCACAGCAGCTCATATATACACACGGTGGATAGGAAATTACTCATAAAGAAGAAATATAGAGAAAAAAGTCATACTGATAAAAGTCATTAAGTTGTGGTGGTGTTAAAGCTGCTGGAATGAAGGACCTGCGACATGATGGGAGTAGCAGTCTGTTGCTGAAGGAGCTGCTTGCCCCCACAGTCTCATGCAGGGGGTGAGAGCAAACACTAGTTTGCATGTACAATAAATACAATATATTATTCTGCATTTCCTAATGTACACTTACGTTATGCACAAAGTTCAGTGGCTAAATTCAGAGGGTGCAGCTGGTCGCTAGATCAAAGTGTTACTAATACCACATAATACCTATAAATAATATGTATGCATATATAATATGATAGATGTGTTCATACAGTATAATTAAAATATAAAATACCTCGCTCTTGTGATTTATCTTCACAAACACTCTCCCAGTGTCAGTATCATAACTCCGGCCGTCGCTGATACATCCACCTCCTGAGTGACCAGTTGACTTCAACATGGCTGTCCCCAACTCTTTCTTTAACTTCGCCTCCATGCTTGTTTCCCAAAACCAATACAAGTTGAATCACAGTGACGACCTAAATACCAAAACACCAGCAGCACAGCTGCTGTGTCAGAAGTTTAGGGGGCGTTTTTGACAGTTTCCGTCGTGTGATCCGACGAGGACCCTCGCTAGAGGACGGCGATGTTGTTTTCTTCCGTTTTATTTATGACAACCAATCAGAAACAAGCTAACAATGATTGATGTCTACTTCGTCCTATCACAGCGATGTAACGCAATCACGTGAGCGTCGCCATGGTGCCAAATGACTCTACATTGGCTACATGCTACCGCCAGGCTAACACTGGCTTCGCTATGCTTCTGTTGTAAAACCGCAATGAGCAGCAACATTTGTCTGCTTCTTGGAGCGACTGGTGTCGGAAAAACGTTGTTACTGAAACGTCTACAAAATATCCTTTGTGCCCAGCGGAATGTTTTGAACTGAAACTCGGGGAAAAGTATACAGTACTGTAAACTAAAGCTGTTGTGTAGCTTAACTAGCTGCTAATTTAGCCCGATAAGCTAGTTCGCTAGTTAGGTAGCTAATATAAATATATATATATATATAAACTTGACCAGATACTTGATAAACAATTCATATTGAACACATTTTTGTCACAGCACTGGCTCCTGTGGATGTTTTTCATAACAGATTTTGTTTACAGCTCAGTTTGCATGGATTAGGTGAACTGGGGGCACCTCCTTCTACTCTTCCTACAGTAAGTAATAATGAAAGGTAGTTTTAATAAGTTTACAGGCTCATTCCTGATGAGACAGACCATCCATGTAATACCTCTCTTACATTTACTCTTCAAACCTCCACAGGTAGGAACCAACCTGACAGACCTCACACTGAAGAAGAAGAAGGTGACGATAAGAGAGCTGGGAGGCTGCATGGGCCCTATATGGCCTAGTTACTTCAAAGACTGTTCCTCTGTCATTGTATGTTCTTTCTGCACATACTGCATGTATTTTCACAATTTGATGGCGGTACATAAATGAACTGTTAGAGTTAATTGATTTAATCTTTCTTCCTTTGTGTTTGTTTTTCATAGTTCATGGTGGACTCAGCCAACATTGCTCAGATATCCTCCTCCTGTATCCAGCTGCTGTCTGTACTTTCCGCTGAGCCTCTGCACAGTGTCTCTGTGCTTATTCTCTTCAACAAGAGGTGACACTCTTAAGCATCAACTTCTACATTCATTAAACCATAACTGCAAGATGTTAGGGTCAGCAGATCATGTATCCACTGTCCGCTATTCTGTCTCTTAGTAAAAGCTGTTCATGCCATTGTCTATTTTTTTATTTCCACCTTTTATCAGGGACATGCCTTGCACTATGAGTCTTGTAGAGATAAAATCTCTGTTCAGAATGGATGACATCATTGCATCTGCTGCTCAGCCAATAACAACACTGGAACTCAGTGCCCACTCCGGACAGGGACTTCAGGAGGTGCTAAACTGGCTGGAGTCCATCACAGTAAAGTGAACTATCGTACGTCTGTACCTTTATAAAGTGATACTACTCGCACCGGAATTCAAACCAGTGAGAAAGACTGTTCACGCACTATTCTGATTGAATGATGTGTTTAGTTTTGGACTCACTGAAAAGTGGCAAGACAAGAGGTGACAAGAAAAACTGTGAATGCTGAATCTTTGGTACTATATAAATATGGTGACTGTTCATGAGGGTCACTGGGAAAGGAGATGAATGTGTCATGGCAGAATGGAATGAGATTATATGGTTGGCCATTTTACCATATAATAAATAAACAATACTGTAGGTCTTACCTGCAGATAACACCGATTTAATTGGTCACTTTTACTAATTAAGTTTCAGACATATAAACAGTGAATTGCAAGGATTCATAACTGGCTGATCAACTAGAGCAGTAGTTCACAATCTTTTCCCTCAAGGAACCCCTTTTTTATCATTGGTTAAAAACTGACAACCCCTGACTTAGTATTATGAATATATATTCAATGCATAACAATAACAGTACAGAACAACCAATAAACTGCACAATTAACCCAAATAGTGAATGCAATAATTGCAGTGTGTAAAATGAATTTTGAGCAAGAATTTTTAAGTTTTCCTGATATTTTTTTTATAAAGTTTCTATATAATTCTTTGTATTATGTATTTTTGACAATCATAAATATTGTTATTAATAGATTTATTTTCGACAGAGTCAGTGTTTTCTTCTCCCTCACACTGGTCCAATGGTCTGTTCGCTCTTTGGTTGTATGGTAAACATACAGTTAACACCTCATGATTGGTGTATGTGATGCAGGATAACAGTAATGAGTCATCACCAGCAGGGGGCATAAAGTGCACAACAAACACTGTAACTGGGCGTGTGCCTGAGTTGTGATGATTTCACATCAAATGTATTTATCACAGGAAATGAGAAAATACAAAAGAATAAAGCCAACTGAAGAATGAAGCAGTGTTATAATCATACCCTTGTATTTGATGAGTCAGTGGTTCACAAGCAATGAATAAAACTCATGATTCATACAATTTCTAATTCTTTGCTTATGGTAAATTCAGAAGCACTTACAGTCCTCCCAATCTATAATTTCATTCAGTTAACCCGAGCAATTCATTTCACAATCGTAAATCATGTACACAATCAATGTTTCTCATTAAGTCTGGTCCAATAGAAGCCTCAAATAGTTCATTGTGTTGATGCAGCAACATTTCAAGGACCGGACAGGTCTCCAACTCTTATCAGAAATCTTTCTGGAGCCAGAGTATATGACAGCAGCAGTAGCCAGCTAAGCTAATCACACAAACAGCTAAGTGAGTAGGAGACTTGTTGACTACTTGAAAAGCTGTAATACATTTGGTAATCATGGCGAAGAAACATGACAAAATCAAACTGTGCTTTTGAGTACATTTGTATCTGAAGTCAGTTTGCAATAATAGTGGCCTTAAAGAAGTTTTACATGACACTAATAGTTTCTGATACAAAGGAGTGACCTCTTTTGTACCCTGTTACTGCATTCATGGCAAGAGCAGCAGGAGAGATAGTTGCAGTGAAGAGCAGAACCAGCTTGCATCAATCTAAGGGTTACTGTATTATACCACAATATAAAAACAACTAAGAATAGGATTTTCATACAGGTCCTTGAGGCTGCAATTCGGTCCGCGGTTAGAGTTATATTTCAAGAGCATAACCTAATGATGTTCCCATTTTCTCAAAGATATTTTCTCCAGTTTGATTGGTCCTCATAAGAAAGGGTTTTGACTGGTCTGTGCAGCCTGTGATCCGTCAGTGCTGGTTGAAGAGAAGGGCAACAAGGGCTGAGGGAGGTTCCCTGGCAGGTCCAAACCAGGCTGGGTGGGGTGAGTAAGTGACGAAGGGAGGCTGGCAGGCTGGTGGCTCATAGGCAAGGGCAAAGAGGCACTGTATGGAAGCGAAGTGTTGTGGGGAGCCGAAGAGGTGGAGCCCAGTTGGTTCAGAGTTAGTTTTGGTGCCTCGGTTTGGAATGGATTGGTGGCCGAAGGAGCGCTCAAGCCTAAACAGAAAGACAGAATAGAATACGGGAAGTTCTGCATTGAATTGGATGCTTTTCAGCAGTACACTCCTCAAGGCTCCTCTCAAAAAAGTCGCATTTGATTTTCTTCCATATAGAAATACAGTTATCTAATACTTTACTTGTGAAATCAAAGTGATCCAAGAATACAATAAATACCTGATAGAAAGGGGTTCATGGTCTTGGCCGGAGGCACTGCTGGGATCAAGCTCTCCAGGTTAACCAAGGAAGCCGCTGTGGGGCCCAGGAAGGACTCAGGTGTCCGGCATTTACGAGGGCTGGGGGCAGCTAGGCTTTCTCCGAGATGTGACAGGTCAAAAGGCTCAGGGCTGCCCTCCCCTCGCCCATTTACATTCATCTGACCACCGTCCATGGCCTCATCAAACAGATCCCCATCTAACAGCAGACAAAGAGCCAGTTTCTGACATTGCAACTGTGTTGGAAGCACAAAACCTTAAGAAGAGTCAAAAAATGTATTGCTTACCTGAGGGGCTTCCAGTTCGCAGGGGAGGTTCCTTGAGGCCTGGTCTTTCTGATGGTGCTGAGAATGGATCAACTCCAGAGGAGACTATAAACACACAAGTGCAATTTAGTTGTTGTGAAATATTTATCTTTGGCTTAGCGGTGTGTATGCACACAAACACTCACCTGTGTTGGCAGGGAAAGCCCATTCTCTGCCCCTGGCGTTGAGGTTACTAACATTGTTCTTGTCATCCCATGGGTCGACTGGGGGCTCCCATGGTGGAGGAGGACTGTTGGAAGGTGGCGGTGCCATCCAGGGAGGATCTACCCTCGAGGTGCTTGTGCTACCCTCTTTAGAAACAGAGGTGAATTAGAGTGAGAAAGGCTTCTGTTCTACTGCTGTACGTTTATTGTAACGTGAGCAGAACAAGTATAACTCGCTTAATCTTATGTACAACTTGTTGCTTAAACACTTGCTAATTGCTAATTCAAAGCTCACCCAGGGAGTCCCAGGGGTCTGTACCCCCTAGGCGAGCAGCTGCCTGGTGTGGGGCGTTATTCCATCGGTGGTTACTAGGAGGCTGTTCTGCTGGCACTGCAAAAACATCTACCAGGTCCATGAAGGCGGTCTGACCACATAAATAAGAAAAAATAAATCTGTGTCAGTTCAGTGTATCGCTTCAGCCCATAATGATAGATCACTAATCCTGCCCATCATTATCATACATACATGTACGGTTATATTTTATCACCCCCCATTGAGATATTCCATACCCCAATAGTTCATACCCCGCCTTTAGTCTCCATCTCACGTTTGCTCTCCTCCAGTGCTTTCTGGAGCATCGTCTCATCTCCTTGGCGACTCAGTTGCTCCTGTCAGCAGATACAGACACATTGAGGCCTTTTGGGCATGACAGCTTCCGGCAAATTTTACATACTGTCACATCATACTAAATTTATGACTCAGAAGCCACAAACAAGCTCAATAGCCAGCTTGTGTTTTTCTCCAAGGCAACATATGACACACAAGGCATGTAAAGGGCACAAACCAGAATATTCGCTGGTCAAACAGAGGACAGAGCAGACAAAGAGACAGAGTGAGACTGGTAGAGAGAGTGACAAAAAGGATGCCAGAGATGATACAACAGAGTGAAAGGAATACAACTTTAAATAACAAAAGCAAGGAAGCAGAGGGTGTGAAAAAGGTTTATCATTTGAACTACAAGCAAAACTACTGAAAACGCCCCAGCATTATACAGCAGCAGCTCCCTCAAATGAAAAGTAAGTAACCCCCTACCTGCTGGTGCTCCTCCTTGCTCAGACTCAGGGCTAACTGGAGCTGGCTTTCCTCATCCATATCCAGTGTGGGAGGTGCTTGTTGGGCTGGCTGTGAGTGTTGACCGAGGAGAAAAAACTGCAATCAGTATTTGGTCAACAAAATGGAAATAGTGCTTGGACGTCCTCACAGTCCATTGCATGCACATTCTACAGGTAAAGTGAAACGGGGTCAAACTCTTCACCACAAAGGGTCAGAGTGTTTGACACAGGTGTAATTCATAATGCTGGACTAAAAGGAAAGATCTGGTGGTTAGTGAAACAAAAGGATGATTAGTCATTGGACAAAGTTACATGTCCCTTTCGCTGTTCAGGAATGAGGAGAGTGAGAAGTGCATGCAGCTGTTTCTCAGAAAGGCCCAGCTGAGCCGTGAGGTAGGTTTCAGTGTACAGAGTAACAGGAGATGAGCTATAAGGCAAAGGATGCAAAGGAAGGGTCATCCCTGGTCCCAGCATACTTGTACCTTCTGGGCTTCCTCCTTGCTGAGAGTCATAGCGATCTGGAGCTGGGTCTGTTCATCAATATCCACTGTAGGAGGTGGCTAGGGTCAAGCAGGAGTGATTAGGAGTAAGGCTGATCAAAGTACATTCGATTTTGCTTAAGTGATTCTTAATGATTCGAGGTGATTTAAAAGAAAGGTGATCAAATATATGGATCTCAGTTTGATCATCAAAATCACAGTGCATTGGCTGGATCACATCAGTGGAAACAGCCACATAACGTGCCACATTATATTCCCATAGGAGCAGAGCAGAAGTCACAGAGGGCAATGGCTGCCCTTGCCATGGTGACTAGAGTGGGTTGTGCAATGCTTAGAAGTGGATCAATGCACACATCCTGTCTAGCTTCTCACTCTTTCACTCACAGCTTTCTCACTCGTCAGTGAGAATGCTGCTCTTTGACACTGATTAGTCAAAGTGCCATTATTGACCACATCACGGGCAGAGTTGATGATATCACTTTCTGTTAAAGGTTCTGGGAAATGGTAGAGGCACACATAGCACAGACAGGCAGTGGGAGTGCTTCACCACCATGACAGATAATGTCCAAGCATGTGTGTGGGAGCTGTTAAATATTTTACTACAGTGTTACAACATAACATGTCAGCAGCAGGGCAGCTAAGAAGCCTCTTTCCATCAGGTCCATGTGGTGTAGGGATGAGAGGATTGTGCTCAGTGTGTGTGTGTGTGTGTGTGTGTGTGTGTGTGTGTGTGTGTGTGTGTGTGTTATCACAGTTAGAGGTACCTTTTCACTTTCTTCTCGGCTCATAGCCAGGGCCAGCTGCAGCTGCAGCTCCTCTTCTCCACTGGTCGTGGGCCGGGCTTGTTCCAAGTCCGGAGCAACTCGAGGAGAGGAAGAGGAGGCTACAGGGACAGAGGAAGAGCAGAGAGGATTGGGTGTTTAGCATGGGGATGTAGACAGAAACATTGACAGATGGAAATAGAAGGGGAAGAAGGCGGAAAACAAAGAAAGGAACACTTTCGGCTGATTTTAAGGTCAGAGAAGAGCAAAAGAGCTGGCACTGTTTGTGCATGTTAATTTTTTTCCATGGCTTGTTGTTTAGTGCCTTCGCTGGCAATGCTCGCCACAGTCTGCCTAACTCTGCCTGCACTGAGAACAATGGTGTGCCTGTGTTCAGAGTTAGGGTGGTGGAAGGGTAGAGGAATGGATGGGTTGGAGAGGGGCCCACCTTATTACCCCGAATCATCTGGGTGGGTTCCAGGACTTAGGTCCAGGTTTGGGGGGAGGGGAAGAGGAGCTGGCGGTATACCAGTCTGGGTGCCAGGCTGTAGGTCACAAGGCTAAAAGAGGGCAGAGGGCCACACACTGCTAATGTCAGGTCTCAGAAACTAATCATTTCCACTGTGCTGCCTCTCAATATCCCTTGCCTGAGCTGGAATGCTTGCTGGCAATTAGCTGCTGCCAACCTCCTGACCCCCACCCACGCCATCTATCAGCATTTCGTCCAAAAATACTCCAACCATGCGCTGGTGTCCTGGAATCTCCAAGAGACCACCACTATCCTCCAAATGTATCGAAAAATCACCCAGGGCAGAACAAGATATGCTGTTGTGCGCTGTTGCACAAAAATGTAATTACTGCACTTCCACAGGCTATATGCGACTCTAAAAACTTTTTTTTTTTTTGGGATCATCTATGGTCTTTTTGGAAGCATTTTCTTCTGGGTAAAGATCAAGTAATTTTTAATTACACTGCCGATCGTCAGAGTGTGAAATTGTTGTGGTTATCCAGCATAAACTCTGAGGCTATAAACTTAAATCATATCATGCTGTTATCAGATGTATATGATTTTCTGGTGTATTGTAAACCATGCTCCTATTGTACCATCACTGAACCCCAGGCCCAGAGCTGGGAGGTAACGGTTTCTGCCACATGTTTTCACTGGCACACGTTGTGGCCCAGAAAACTATGCAAGGAACTTGAATCAAGTGGAAAATATATTGGAAGGAAAAGGATTTTTGCGGATACCACCTGTGGGCTTGTCTCTGTTTACACCATGAAAAGCAGACCTCAGACATCAAAGTATAACTGAGTAACTGGTGCTTTCATGAAGCCACAGTTCTGCTACTGACTAACACTTTTTTAATAAACACCATGCACCACACAGACCACACAAATGCTAAAGTATATGGTACGCACCATTTACAAATGCTACATACAGCTACTTGATGCTTTGAGCTGTTTACTGTAGCTGATAAGTCAATGACATCAGGAGTTTTAAACCCTCCACACACTCACACAGGGATGAACCTGGGTCTTATATAACCTAGCCACCAAACCAAGATCTCCGCAGGCGCGTAACAGATTGTAACACCACAAGTATCCTGTTGTGGTTTCACATTAGATTGAGACCAGCGCAAACAGGGCCTCCTCTCTTTTGTAAATCCAGTTTAGCTGACTTGACTGTGAACAGGAGAATGAAAGGAATGCAGATGTCCGACCATCAGCAGAGAGCAAAATTGAAAACACCTTCTATTAAAACACCAGAGCAATTCAGGCTTAAATGTCTAAATCTGCTACTGGTATTAAAATAGCATCTACTTCAATGATAAATCACAGGTGAGATCTGATTGATGTGTATAGCTTAAAAACTGGGCAGAGAATAGAAATATCTTACTGACAACATCTCCATAAATTACCTCTACTTGTCCCTTGATGGAAAATCAGAGAAATCAATAAATGTGGTTATTCTGGTACTTAAAGATCACATCTGAATATATCCGTTAAACTCGTGACCAAATGAACTCATGACCTGTCGTGTGCATTCCTGACAAGTGACAGCTCACATGACAAAGAAAATATTCAGCTGTCATTCTGATGTTTGTATACTTGTCTCCTAAAAGGTATAAAGTTACATCACAGTGTACATGCATACATCAGGCGACACTACTACTCACAATGAAAGGAGGATGGTGAACCTCTGCACGTGCCAAACTCATCCCTGTGGACCGCCGAGCTCGGCTGGCTAGTGTGACGACCTGGATATGCAGGAGGCATGGATCCAGAACCTAAGCCACTCGTGACCCCGGCCATGCGCGTCTTGGTCTTCAAAGCCTGGCTCCTCTCCTTCTTCAGCTTTTCCTCGTCCCTCAGCAGAGCCACCAGGTGCTTGGCCTTCTCCCGGACATTGACACCCTGGTCGCGTCCATCTCGATCAATGTACTGGAAGTCTCTCAGAGTCTGGATGGTGTATATGTTCTCCCGACACTCCTGGGCCACGCGCTCAGAGCCTGTTTTGATCAGGTAGTCCAGCAGAGTCAGCGACTTATAAACATGCCGCCAGTTTTTACCATGGTCATTGAGCCGCTTCCAGATCATACCCATAACCTCGGTGAACGCCACCACATTGAAGGTCAGGTCTGCGATCTCAGACATGAGCGAGCTTGGAGGACCCCAGGGATCGTTGGAGGTGGCCTCTCGGACCTTGATCTCGGCCTCCGTGTAGTTGTTGACCATGTTTTTCATCTGGCGGCGGAGCGATGAGCTCTGCATGATGGCAGTAGTGTTTCACAGGTGGCAAAAGATGAAGTCTAACAGCAGGCCAGCCCACTGTGTTGCCTCTGGCAAGGTGGCTCGTTAGAGTTCAGTGGATAAATGCAATGAAGTCGTCCTCCTGTTGGCAACTTCAGTGACGTCCACAAGTGTGTTCCTGCTGGGAAGGAACACACAGATCAGATCAGTTGACATCTGTTACGGGTCATATTAATATTCATATGTGGTCAAATATGGTCCAGGGTGTACCCCGCCTCTCGCCCAAAGTCAGCTGGGATAGGCTCCAGCCCCACCGTGACCCTGATGAGGATAAGTGGTTACAGATAATGGATGGATGGATGGATGTTAAATATGAATAGAGAGAACCTTTTCCCAGATAACACACACATACACACATATTAAGTATTGTTACTCCTTTTCATAGGCTCTTACTAACAGCACTAGCGACTACAGCACCCACATTATTACACACAGTTAATTATGTCTGGAAGGAGAGAGGAACAACTTAGAACCTCTAAGCGATGTGTAACACAACACCTGAGCTCAGTTTTCCCTGAGACAACTTGAAGAGATGTGTGTGAGTGAGTGAGAACAAAGCCGGTTCTTAAGTAAGCAACGAGAAGCTTGATAAACTATTTCATTGAATTGAATTTCGCCAAATCATTTTCCTTTCCCTGTAAAGCAAATATTAGTTTCAGGACCAGGGACTAGAAATCTGTGTTTTACCTTGGAGTGTTATCAGAAACTGGGGAGGGGCTCCACCTCTCCTGTTTTTCTGACCTGATTACATCACCACAGCAGCGGTAAGGCTTCAAAGTATTCAGAGAATTCACCAAACAGGAGAACTCCTACACGGATACATACACCAGTCCAGCAGAATCACTAATAGCTGTTTTTTTTTTAAAAAAAACCAACTATATATTTATTGTGCAGTATGGTGTGTATCACTTTGTCCTGGACATTGGACTGTCTTTCCTAACATAGTTAGGGCAGTGAGTCAGTCTAACCGATAACTTTCCCCTCCCAGATCTGCCTCATCTATTTAACTAAAATCTGAGACGCATGAGTGCGAACAATCAGTCCCTTCACTTAGGAGTCAAGCGCTGTGTCATGAGTAAGCATTCCAAAATATTAAAAAGGGACATGAGATGGGAGATGGGATTAAAAAAGGGGGTTTGGTATCCACAGCCGCTTTAAAGTAAAATGCACACACACACACATTTGAGCTGAAACTCTTTTAAAAATGTCAGCAGGCTATAAATAAATACTATAAATAAAAATGTGACAGCACTGTGTTGGCCTGCAATATCTGTTATCCTATGAGAGAGCTTCCTACGCTGTAAATAGATTGTTAAGTGGTAGTAAGAGACAAAATGTTTGTGGCTGCAGCTGACCACAGGTTAAATCTCAAGTGGTGACCAAAGCTTTCACCATTCAAGTCCCGGTAGCCTCCTGATGCCTGGGAGGAATAGCTAGAAACTCAATTAGAAAGATGTGCCCTTCCTGGAACCTGTAAATGAAAGTTATAGGAATGGTTTTAATGCAGCTAATGACAGATCAGGATGGTGATTTGGCCAGGATTACTGTTGCACTCGCGCTCATATCGAAGAGAAATGAATGTTGTGAGAAACAAATCAGTCAGCAGGGAGATGCGGGAGGCAGCACCCACCTCCCCAGCACAACACACATACACACTTTCAGCCAAGCGCACATCATCACCCTGTCTTTATTATTAAGATTCCTCACACAGCCTGAGCATAACTAATGACCTTGACATGATGACACGCTGAGCTGCATTTACTTTACTCATGAGTATTTACTCTTACTCATATTTACTCAGTTAACCTGTAAAGCACATTTTCCTGCTTAGGAAGTGTAAGGTGAGCCAATCATTTCATAAGCCTTTATCTATAGGAAGCAAAGTCTAAACTGCTCCCAGATCAGGCCTAGTGCACACTGATCGCCCAGGTATGTTTTATTATCCCATACAGATGTGTGACAAAACACCAAACCGCTGGATTAAAAACACAAGTCCCGATTCAACTTATTTCTCTTTCTATTTTGTCCCAAAGCGGGACGGCTGGAGGTGAGGAGGGGAACATTATCATACACGTTGCGTCAAACGGGACGATCGGGTAGGTGAAGTATGTGACCGTGACTCAGCTAATGTTCCCCGACTTTAAAAGTTGAAACCTCGACAGAAATAAGCAGAAAACACACGATCGCGAACGACTCCGATTGACCATATTTCACTTTCTCCCTCCTCTCTCTTACCTTCATGTCATAGCGCGTCAGTGGGGTCCCAACTTCGGGAGGCTTTGGGTGGAAGAAGAAACGCCTCCGCCTCTCGACATATCCCGTAGCTTTCGGATAGAGAGAGCGATAGAGAAAAAAGGGAGTCAAAAACAAATGGAAAGCTCAGAGGGAAACATCCGCGTAAAGCCGTGTGCGCTCAGAATGAATCCAAAACTAAAGCGCAGTGGTGCTGTTCTGTTATCAAACTTAGTTGTGTGTGTGTGTGTGTGTGCGTGCATATCACAAATCCACTGGGCTTGCAGATGGCACAGGCCCCCTTGGAAAAAAAAGAAAACACACACACAGTAAAAATGGATGGAGAGGGAGGGAGGGAGGGCTGCTCGGTGCATGCAGAGTCAGACTTAACCCTTTCACCGCCTGCCCTGAAAGCATCTGTGCTTAGTGAAGCAGGTGAGCAGCAGTCACACATTATAGTTGTGGAAGCAGGCAACAAACAAAAATAATGTGCTAGTACCCTATCTCATATCCTAAAGAACAACCTGGATTACATTTCAGCAGATATGTGTGCAAAAAAAACAAAAAACTGCAGGTAATGTGATATCTAAATATTACAGACACACACAGGCAGAGATATCCATGGGATATTACAGTTTTGCAGTGGGGGGTTAAAATAAAAATGATAGGCCTGTAAGTGAGCACCACAGATTATTTCACTGCTGGTAACACTTCCTGGCAGAGTGAGTGACCATGTTATCCCAGAGGAATTCAGCAACGAGCCGCATTTCCTTTTTCAGCAGCTTCATCATTACATCTCTGCTCTTTACTTATTTATCACCACTAATGGGCTTTTGTCTGAAGTCACATCCTTTATAAATTATACAAGGCCTGGAAAATAAATATCTCATCTGTAGTTATGTTGGCTTGAATTCAATCAATTGTGCAAATTCTCCAGCCAGCTACAGGTCACCTATCATGGTCACATCACGACGTTAAGTGAATAATGATTACCTAGCTGAGAGGGAAGCAGCAGGAGAGAGCAGTGGGTCTTGTGGTTGGTTGACTGAGCAGGATATACAGGAAATACCAGCTCCACCTTGAAACAACAAAGGCATGTCTCTTGGAGACAAAAGGAAAAAGTATACAGGACTAAGAAGTAGTGGTATACTAGAAGTGTGGTGTTTCTAGACCTGAGAAATGCTTCACATAAGTTTGTGGTGTTCATTTATTTGCTGCAGCAGTTAAATCTTCATTTGATTCTCACTGATCAACTTCATATATATATATATATATATCCCCAGGCCCTCCTCCTCCTCCTTCTCTCTGCCTTGGCACCCTATGTCTTTATTTCTCCTGAAAACAGATGCCTGAACATTCTTTGTTTCCCAACAAAGGCCTGATGAGGTCAGTGCAGGGGGGACATGCAGGCGAGGTCTGAGAGAACAGAGAGGGGGAGGAGAGAGAGAGGGCTGATAGTAATGCCAGCCTACTACTGCTTCTTGTGTGTGTGAGAGTGAGTGTGTGTGTAGGTGTGTGTTTGATATTTGAAGTGTTAAAAGGAAAACAACATGAATGTCACTGATCACTTTCTGTTCTGGAGGAACTTGTTTCTAAAACTGCACTCTAAAACTTCATCTGTCTTTCTTTGCTGCCCTCTAGTGGTTAATGGTAGGTTGTGTTGTGACCTCCTATGGTTATTTTTGTGATATTAAGCTGCTCCATATCTGTTCTTCTTAAATCATTTAAATGGCCACAAATTTGTTGGAGCATTGCACCACTAAAGTACTGTATCAACTATAACAGGTCCTCCATCTTGTGGCCCTGGTCTTGTAGACAGACTGTGTTAAAATCTAGTTTTAAGACCTTCATTTTTATAGTATATGTTGTGTCATTTGTTGTACAGTTGCATTAAATCAAATTGCTTACATTTTTTTTCCATGTATGAGGAAATTAACACACAGATAACTTGGTCTCTTAGGCAAGGTAGTTTTATAACATCCATAGGAGCACTGCAGGGCTGCAACCAACAAATTATTTGTTTAATTATTACGTGCTATGACTATTGTTTTTTTGTAATAATCAAGGTATTGTTTAATGTGTACAATGACAGAAAATAGGGGTGGTGTTTAGCTCAGTTGGTAGAGCAGCTGCCCCATGTGGGAAGGCTCAGTCCTTGCTGCGGGATCCCAGGGTTTGAGTCCGGCCTGTGGCTCCTTCCTGCATGTCACTCCCCATCTCTCTCCCTACATTCCCTGTCACTCTTCAGCTGTCTCTATCACAATAAAGCTTGAAAAGGCCAAAAAAATATCTTTAAAAAAAAAAATGTCAGAAAATAGTGAAAATTCATAATTCCCCAAAGCTCAATTTCACATATTGAAATGTCTTGGTTTGTCTGACCAACAGTCAAAAACCCAAAGATGTGGGGTTTATTATCACAGAAAACTAGCAAATATTTATATTTGATTTCACTTTTTTTTTGTTGTTGCTTAAAAATAACTTTTGAATGAATGTATCATAATGTTTCACTGCTGTGTGGGGTCAGTATGGGCCTAATGACAAATTCTTTCATTTTTGTCTTTGTCATTAAATCATGATACATTGTTATAGAAAATAGACATACATAAAATAAATTGCATTATATTACAGTCAAATACATTGTTTTATATGTTTTTATGATACTTTATTCCATGTTTTGTTGTCAGTGCTTTTCAAGTTAGCTTAGCCTCTTAGTCCAGTGTTAAGAAATACAGCCTTATGGCTTATTTGACAAATATGCATTTTGGTGTATTTTCACTTTTATATGATGTTACATGAAAGATAACAAATAAAATATTGCCAAAGATGAGTATTTTTTATTTTCACATTTCCATACATACAAAGAAAGGGAAACAAACCTAAACTTTATATACATATTTAATGTGGAACTTTGTTATTATACATCACAGTGCATTATTATTTTTTGTAAGTTAATTATTTTAGAAGTAAGTAATTTGGGGTAGTACTTATGTATTAATATTATCCTTATCTGGGTCACTGTGGGTATTGCTAGTTTTTAGCCATCATAAACTATGTAGCCATTATAAGATTTTAGGGAAGGCTAAACACTTATATAATGATGGAATATGAATAATCGTCATTTTATGAAGCCTTTTGAAAAGTTATTAAACGGACATCAACAAGTGTATTGTTAGGTGAGTCCACAGAATATTCTTTGATAGTATATATACAGCTTTCTATGGGTATGGTATATTTAATTTATGTATTTTGCCGTTTATAAGGTAACCAGTGGTTACTGCTCAAACACACCTGATTCAAATGATCAGCTCGTCATCAAGCTCTGCAGTGGCCTGATAACAAGCCACTCATTTGAATCAGCTGTGTTTGAGCAGGAAACATCTAAAACATGCAGGTCAGGGGTCCCCGAGGAGCAGGATTGAAAAACACTGCACTACATCAATCCTCAGACTCCTCTGCTAACAGTGTTGCCGTTATCGATGTGTTCATTTCCTGACAAAGGTGTCCTCGGTTCACAATCAGTTCACACAGTCTAAATAAATATGTTGTTTTTTTTAAAGATCTTTGTTATGTGCAGATTTACAGGACATGCACGAGAGGTCAGGCAGGTTTATTTTGTATGGCATAAAATTTAAAAAGTGTTCAGAAAATAAACAGAATAAAACATATAAGAAAAGAAAACATGGGAGAACAGGAGAATATAAATGGCAGCGAAGCTACAGCACAGTACAAGATATGAACAATAATCCCAAATTTAACTTAATGTAAGATGTTCTAAAAAAGCCTTGAGCCTTGATTTAAAAATAAACTGAGAGTGTTGCACAAAAAATGAAAACTGCTTCTCAATATTTAGTTTTGACTTTGAGGACAGTGAGTTGCTTCAGATGATCTGGTCAGTTCATAAGAGATCAGTAACCCATTTTGGTCCTAAACCACTCAGTGCTTTATAAACCCACAGTCGTATTTTAAAATAGTAAAATAAAGCAGAATTTTTTTTATTTTTTTTATTTCTCTTCTATTTCTAATTCAAATTCTGTGGTGAAATGAGGCATGAATCTGTCCCTGGTATCAAACAGGTGACTTGTTATGTCTACACTGTGGTTACAATGAGCCATGTGACAAGATGATGCTACAGTATGTGACTATTTGATGGGCTGATGATGTGGTCCAATCATTTCCATAAATACAAACCTAACTGTGTCTTATTAAAGTAAAAGTGGTTTCTATATTTAGCCATGTAATCAGAGAATGGCAGTGCGTGTAAGTGTACATACAATAATGACAGCCATTAGTCCGGTAAGTATGGCCTTGCGATTGTGACTAAGGGTAATGACTGAGACTGAGTCCCCCACCGAAGTAAATTCTAGTAGTGGTAGCAGCATTAGTTTTAATTCGTCATTGGGGGTCCCACTGAGCCACAAACTGAACTTACACATTTTAATAAACGTGACAAAATGTGAAAAATAAACATAAAGCATTGTTTTTACATCAAATATAGAAATATTTAATATTTCATATGTAAGACAAGAACCAATGTATTGTCATTTTGTTAATAAAACTCAGATACAGATAACGGTGTACTCGCTGATCCCTACAACCTACACATGTTGTGTTATACTATGACATATGTTTGGATCATTTAAACCCCAAAGATTACTAAAACTATTATTTTACTTGGACTCCAACATAACATGAGTGATTAGTAGGATTTGTTTTATATGGTGTTCTTCAAACTGAGGATCCATGTTGCATAAAAATGTCAGTATAATATGACACACACTGTCAGAACATTTTGTTTTGACAGTATTTTGTAGCTGGTGCTGTGAATGACAGGTCTGTGCCAAAATGTTCCATCAGTGCACCATCATATATTTCAGGACAAAAAGAAAATGTACCTCTATTTCATTTTCCATCCATCAAAACATGATTTTCACTGAGCTGCACTTGAAATGAGATTGCACTCTCTGTAGCAATCTCTGTGTGACTGCATATACAACCCATTCTTCATGTCTCCACGAAGAAACTATTTTGTGACCTTTGGTTTGTGAGAAGAATGGTTTTATGGGGAAAAAGCTACAGTTATTCAGTATGTTCTAACTTGAAATTAAGTAACAAGTGTTCAACTGTTCAAATGCTTTAAAGTCAGACAAGGTGTCCTTCAGCTTTCACTGTGTTCCCTGGCCCAACCTTCACTCTAAAACATCAGATTCATTGGCACAAATGGATGCAATTATGTCATAAAGAAAGTGATTCATGCCCTTTGTGCTGATGTCTTTATGCAGTGGATAATAAAATCAGATTGCAGTTGCTGAAGCTGTTGCCGCATTAGAGGACTCATCATCAGGTTATATGAATCCTGCAGCAGGATGAGCTGTTTCTCCAGCACGTCGTGATCACTGCAGAAAACAATGGGGGTTGCAGTGCAGGTACTGTTCATACTGGCCTCTTCAATAACTAAATCCCAAAGGCACAGTTATGTCAGGCACGTAGGAAAACACTGTGCGGTGCATGAAAATAGATAGAAGCAAACAGACCACAGGAAAACTGAAAACATATCAAATGAATATTGTACTGTAGCAGAGGAGAATGAACACAGATAATCAGTGCTCACACTTAACACCCCCAGTGTCCATGACTACAGGGATTTAGACAATTATGTAGGCACTTTATTAGTTCATTCATCCATTTATCCATAATGAGACAGGAAACACCTGTCCTGAGCTGCTAAAAATAGAGGAGTACACTTAATTAGGTCTGAACAAATCAATGTTTGTTTTTTTTTCAGAATCAACCGGTCTCATTTTTTCCCTGTGAAAGGGGGTTTTGGGGGGAATTTCCTGAACCAAATGGGGGTTTAAGGGCAGAAGGTCTGAGGAAAATTGTGATTTTAGGCCACATAATTAAATTTGAATTAATTAATTAATTACATTTTTAATAATAATTATTTTTTAAATATTTGGAAAGCTGCACACTAAGTGAAAACTCAATTCTATGTGCTGGAGAGCTTATTTCTTTGAAGGAAAATTACAATATTTTAAACTGGACATCTTGAGTGCTTTTTGCGAGGGGGGGTACAAGGTTTCTCTTCATGCTTCTATAAAAGGAATGTGTTCTCTGGGTGCGACTGTGACGCAGACACTGCGCTCGGTGTGGGTGTATAAGAGACGACACTCGGCTCAGTTTCAGCGCACACATGGAGAAGCAACTTGGGTTGGTAAGATTTTGTCCGGAGACGCTTGACAGAACATAGAGATGAACACAACTGAGAAGTTATACCTTTCCGTTGATGGCATCCTCGAAATGTTCAACTCTCTCACCGGGCAGTCACGCATTACGCACCCAGGTCTCCAGAGCACAGCCCTCACCCCAGTACCCCAGCACCCCAAAGTCTCAAACATATCGAAGACAGGGATGGGCATCATCAGGACGGTCAAAGGGAGCTGGAGACAACAGGAGAAGAGAGCAAGTAGATCCTCGAGTTCTGGCAATCGGCAGGTTTCGACCGAAAGACTCCCAAAGAGGTCCGTGGATCTGCTGGAGCTGGGTTTGGCCAAGCCCAGGAACTGTCACAGAATAGTTGTGCTTGGGGCACCTAAAGTAGGCAAAACCAACATCCTCCAGAGGTTCTTGGGTAAAGAATATGAAGAGAACTATGAACCCACAACCGAGGACTTTCACAGAAAACTGTTCCATATAGGAGGGGAGGCATACCAGGTTGATGTCCTGGACGCAGCAGGTGAGAGGAACTTCCCTGCAAAACGGAGGTTATCCATACTGACAGGTGAGTCTTGTGTTGTTATAATATGATGTTTAGACATATTATTTTGCATGATTTTGGTGGTTTGCATTAAATGATCAATAATTAAAGTGATGCTCTGTTTCTCTCCAGGTGACACCTTTCTACTGGTGTTCCGTTTGGATGACAGAGAGTCTTTCGATGAAGTCATTGAGCTGCTCAACGAGATCAAAGCTGCAAAGGCAAAGTTACTGAAATTAAAACATCCCGCGAGAGTACCTGTAGTGATCTGCGGGAATAAAGTGGACTTGGAAGCGCCCAGAGCCGTGAAACGATCAGATGTGACAGACATCCTCGGTGAGGATGTCGCATTCTTTGAAACCTCGGCTAAAGACGGTACCGGACTGGAAGGCGCGTTCAGGGCTCTTGCCTCTCTAGGCGGACTGCCAGATGAGACCAGTCCGTCTCGGCATCAGCTCATATCCATCCTCACCTACCAGTCTCGGTGTATCGGCCAGCGGGGCAGGAAAGGGAGCCGGACGCGGGAAGTCGGTGCGCCATGTGCCGCTATGGATCCTTTGGCGCGCCGCCCGAGCTTCACCAGCGACCTGCGACTGGTGCTGAGATCAAGCGCCAAACACAACAAACCCGAGAGGTGTCATATTCAATGAATTGTGAGCCTTCTCGATAAACCAATTGTAGTAGTATGCTGCAATGTCGTATTATGTAAGGAGTTATACTCTGTAGCATCTGGCTGGACCAGTGCATTCATATTTTGTTGTTTTTTTTGTATATGTAACTGTATTATTATCCTATAATAAACATTTCTAATTCTCATATGAGCTTCATCATCTGTTCTATAAATCACACGGACACACAGATATTGTTAGACTTTGTGGACGTAAGCAATCAATTGTTTTTGAGTGATGATGCAAAACCTCATCATAAGTGTGTGGGAGGAGATGACTCAGACACAGACCTTAAACATGTTGTCAGACACTAGAGATTGTTCACATCTCTTCAAACCTCCCACGACTTAATAAAGGGCATCAAGGGCTGAGGTGTGACAAAGCCTGCTCCTTCATCAGCACCAATAGTCTACACACTTATGTGTCACCATGGCACTCTGACGAAACAAAAAGAGGAAGAGCATCATTTAATAAAGGGAAGGATGGAGGTGGGCGAGAGGACATATTGAGTCTGAGAAATCAGCACCATGGAGAGGGCCGACATTGGACTCAGCTCACTGTTGCTCTGCTGCTGAGTAGAAGTTCTATTTTTATCCTTACACGAGTAAAAACCTTCATTTCTGTGTGGTTGTATATCCAACCCACTCTGCAGGTTACAACTAGTATGAGGGCTTTTCAAAAAGGCATGTTGCACATCCTTAAGTGAACTGACAACTGCTCAAATGTCCTTCAGCTTTCACTCCCTGGATACAGCGTCACTTTACAAATGACTGAAGAGACAGATAATCAGTGCACACACACTTAACACCTCCAGTATCCATGACTACGGGGATTTATGTGGTCACCATCAGTTTGTTCATCCACTTATCCATAATGAGACATGAGATACGCCGCTGTCGTTTATTACTTCCTCCCCTTCAAGATCCAATAATTTGATTTGCTGAATGGGTCAGTAATTTTTTTTTTAATAACTTCAAACTGCCTCTTAGTGAGAGCAAAGAGGAAAATACGGCAGCACTAGATTTATAAAATAAAAAATCTACTACGTCCTACATCTCTCTGTCTTTCTTCACCAATTTCCAATTTTTTTAGATTGTTATTTGAGTTTAGTTTGTTGAGTTGGTAGATTTCACTTTCATCTGGGTGTTTGATGAGAAAAAAAACTCAACTGAACATTATCTCTATTTTCTCAGCAATTTGTACCACATGATATAGATCTACCAAGCAACTTTCGTAATTGTATAATGTCCTTTTCCGAGGATAAATGAATATATTAATGTTCCAAAAATAAATCTTAAAGCAAGTTTAACTTGAAAGAAAGTTAAACTTTTCATAAGGATGTACAGAGGTGAGAGAGAGTGAGAAGAGGAAGTACAGCACGTGGTCGTATTAATGAATCCTGTGGTTTTAATAAATGCTCTGCCTGCAAGACTTTCCTTGCTAAAATTGCATCTGTTAGTCACTGTGCTGATTAAATGTGGAGTCACATTCATCTATTCACCAGATGTATTTACAAGAGCAGCAAAATTAAACGTATTCTCAATACAGACACATCCTGAAAAGGCATTCACTTCATCTCAAACTATTTCCTGCGCACTGGGAAAGTAATAATTATGAGTATTAGATGAACGTTAAATGATTTAACAAGAAATATTTCAGCAATACTGATATGATAGCACCTGGAGGGTTTATATATATTAAAATCTAATGTTCAGAGTGACAGAAAGGGGACTGAAGGTGGTCAATTTGTGGTGGTTTGAGTTGCCATGACAGCAGCTTACATGTCATGTCAGCCTAACCTACGAACAAGCTTTCTCTGACGTTATCTGCTTTATTAACATTCCTGTCATCGTGGGTTGGAGGTCTTCTTTGTTAGTGCGTCAACATGACAGTCCTTTTGCAGCTGCTGACAGATTTGTCGTTCCAGCTCCACCAGCAGAGCTGGCAGCATGCTGTCCAGTAAGACCAGTCCATCCCAGGAGCAGCGCAGACCTCTAATTAGGAAAGAAGAAAAAACAGATAACATCAAACACACGTGTCGAGCTGCGCAGATTATTTTGATAATCAATTCACTGATTCCTCAAGTAAAAATGCCAAACATTTCTTGGCTCCAGCTTCCAGGACCTGATGCTTTTTTTGGTCCTACATTATAGTTCATTGAATATTTTGGTCTTTTAGAGTGCTGGCCAAGTAAAACAAGCTATTTGAAATACAGATATTGACAATAATTTTGGCATTTAAAACTGAAAATGACATTTCTTTTCATTCCCGCTTTGTGGATCACACTCCGACAGATTAGGTGACGCTAATGCACCTTAACGCTGGTCACCAGTATTACAGTTGAGTGTAATTAATTCACAAAAAAAAAAAAAGATAAAACACAATAGTTTAATGTTTAAAAATGAATTTGACTGACAACATTCTTTCTTTCTTTCTTTAAATTCTCTATATTGTGATATCATTATCATGAATTTTTTTGGCCACAGTAATCGTGTGGTTTGAAATTGTGACAGCCTTATTTGAAATACATCACACTGTTGTGTGGGGATAATTGTGGGGAATTATAACATCTGACATTTTATAAACCAAACAATGAATTCATCTCTTTATTGCAAACTTTTGAATTCAAGTACTGTAAAATAATGGTCACATTAAGTCACCTGTCATCAAGAATGAGTCGTCCACTCTGTAGTAACTCTTGGACCTCGGTGGATGTACCAAAGACTTCACAGAGACCCAGTTGAGGGCTAAACAACTCCCAATGCTGCAAAAAATGTCCACGAGCAACTTTATGTTATTATGTCATAAAAAGGACTGAATACTAAACATCACCTTCACAAACTGTGCTGAATAGAACATTTTCCATTAGTGTATTTCCTGTTAGTATAAAAGGTCTATTGTGTGCACTTTACCTTGTGACTAATGCCCTCGGCCATTCTCATTCCCATCACCAACACCTCCTCCAATCTGCCAAACAAACATGTTTCAGTACAGATCTTGTGAGTGAGTACAGTTTGATGACAACAAGGACAGGACAGCGTGAGGAAATGGACAAATATGAGAATAGCTTTTCACAGGGACAGAGTGTTTGAAAGGACGAGCACATGCACAGTGACCTTCAGCACTGTGTCAATTACACACAGTCAATTGGCTAATACATAACTGCCACATTTCACTTGGACTTTTTTAGAAATGGCAGCTGCCCCCTCGTGTAATAAGTATTTATACACCAAACACAACACTTCTGCCCGTAAGTGCAACAGCTCACAGTTCAAGATGGCTGAGTTGAATCTTCCTACGTGTCCCATGTCCCCTCTGCCGGACTTCACGAATCCAGACATCAGGCTCCAGAGTCTGTGTCCGGGCCTCCCGAGTGACACCTCCCTCCCCCAGAGGAACAAACCGCCCATGTGCTCCTGTAACAGACTAACTAACAGTCAAAACTAACTCATTATATAATATATATTGTTCAATCTAGTTAATTGATTACCTGGGCCGACACCAATGTATTGTCTTCCCTTCCAGTAGCTCATATTGTGATGACTCACTGCGTTCTGCAATAACACACAAGTTAACCATGATTGTGTGGTCGTGACTCTCATCCTCTCGGATGTGTTCATGAGGCCATATGGTGCAAAACAGAGTAGAGTGCAGGAGTGTCATCGGAAACAAAACAGTAAAACTGAATCTCTGAAAATTATAAGTAGCAACAAACGTCTTTCGTTTTAAAGGCAATGCAACTTTTAACTGTCGCTCTATAACCTGAAGAACTAAAGATGTATATTAAATATTAGTTTGTGACAAAGGATTAAAGGATTTTACTCAAAGCATGAAGGACTAATTTGCCTCCTGTCACAAAGGGTAAACAAGTATGACGAGAAATTAGACTCAAAATGGTCACAAAAGTGTATCACATCACATAACAGTATCAATACCATATTCTAACCATATTTATTACAACCATTTATAGGCAACTCTATAGAGTCAATAGGTGGTAAAGGTATGTGTTTAAGTCGAGGGGTGATGAGCTATTCTGTCTATTTAGAAAAATGTCTTTCCCACTTAAAATTAAATTATTAATTAGGTTACACAAGAATTCACAGAAATGCATTTGTGTGGAGCTGGACATCCTGCAAAGAGTCTGTACACACAGGTCTGTAACAAAAAAATGTCACAAATATTTTAGATATCTGTAGAAACGGGAAGTGTTTTGAAAGCGAAAATGAACAGCTCTGTGAAACTGAAGTTAAAATCTGTACGTAAAAATGTATTCATGTCATCATCATAGGAGGTTCCTATACCTCCCATCCCAGCATTTTATTTTTATATTACTATATTATTTCTGTAAAAAGAAACCTAAATAAACATTATTTATAAAGTGTAGATTAATATTAAATATATAAACTTTAAAAAAGATCGGACAAGATAAGGACACAGTGAAGACTTGAACACAACAGAGCTCTCTGCTAAACAGCCTGATCCTGTATTTGGAAAGAACATACACAGCTAAAATAACCAAAGAGCTTATAGGACAATGGTCCAGTGTCAAACACTGAATTCAGTTGGTCATCTCTTTACTTACAGCACCACTGTAAAAATTATAAATTATATTATAACATTTTAAATGCATCTAATATTCTGCTTTATACTGCTTTGATACTCTAAGGACTTACATGTCTTGCAAAGTTAGACACCTCATACTGCAAAAAGCCATGCTGGTCGAGGGTCCTCCTGGCACACTGGTACATCTCTGCTGTCACATCTTCGGCGGGCACGGTCACTTGTCCTCCTTGTACCTGTTTGAACAGCTGGGTGCCTCGCTCCAGAGTCAGCTGGTAAAGAGACACGTGGTCGTCGCACACCCTCAGCAGCTCAGACAACTCGTCCGCCCAGGATTCAACGCTCTGTTTGGGCCTCCCGAACATGACATCCACAGACACCCTCCCAGGGCACAGCCTCCTGGCCTCTTCGATAGTTTGCAAAGCCTGATGAGAGCTGTGGTCTCTTCCCAGAATTTTCAAATCCTCATCCTGCAAAGACTGAAGGATTGAAAATGTGATGTGAAGACCGTGCGGCTATACAGCTCATAAATAAACAAATCTCCTGTGATCAATCTATGCATTATATATTCACCTGGACCCCAATGGAGAAACGGTTCACTCCAGCACGGCAATAGTCCTCTAACTTTGACATTCCCACAGGAGTGGGGTTGACCTCGAGCGTGACCTCGGCCTTATCTGAGAGACTCGCCTGCCTGGAGACAGTTTCCAGGACTGCAGCAATGGTCGAGGGGTGAGCCAGGCTCGGAGTCCCACCGCCAAAAAATACTGAGGTAATGCTGCGTGGAGAAATCAAAATGAAGAGTGGGTGACAGCTGCAGGGGATAGTGGATGATTTCACGTGCAAGGACTAACAAATGAACATACCAGGACACCTGACTGAGCTGCAGCAGTGTCTCAGTCTCCTTTTGAAGGCACTCAGTCATGATGTGGTCATTGCTCTGTCTGGATATGTACTTGTTAAAGTTGCAGTAGGAGCACCTCCTGAGACAGTAAGGCCACTGCAGACAGGAGGAGGAAGGTCACTTTGGACTAACTTTTTATACATTTGCTAGACTGACAATAGATCAAAATCAGGCATGCTTTCAAATCTCTGCATGGATTAACCAAAGCTCACGTGGACGTAGAGAGACGCCTGTCTGGTGAGATGAGTCCATTCAAATTCATCTTCGATTATTTCTCCACTGGAAATGTGAGAGAAGCGGCGCAGACCGACAGAGAGGGCACGTCTGACCGCGAGAGATGAGTGTTTAATCATTCTGCTCTGTCTGTCTGCACACTTAACTCACTGTCCGACTCCTCAGTCATGATTGTCCTTCACGTGAACACATGATAGCAGCTACACGTGCATAAAGATGAAAACTGTATGGAAAGTTTCCATGACAACAATATGGCCAAAGTAGTAGCATGAGGTCGTTTTAGTCTGTGTACGTACGTTTTGGAGATCTTCCGGGTTGCTGTGACGTCTTTGCTGTTACACAGTTTGACCACATGGGGGTGCTGTTTCACCATGGACAGTTTACTGTACTGCGTATGCATTTTACATTTGAACAACTGTTTGGGCCTGTTTTTCTCCATTTTAATGTTTAATAACTTCTGATCTGAACATCACACAACCATAGTGAATGGACTCAATTGAAGAAGACACTTGTGCTATTCAATATGGGGAGCCACAGAGGAGGGGTCCTGGGAGAGGGATCCCCTCCTCTGTGGCTCTTCCTGAGGTTTCTTCCACCTTTTTTTCCCTGTTAAAAGGGTTTTTTTTTGTGGGCAAGTTTTTCCTCACTCGAACCGAGGGTCTAAGGACAGAGGGTGTCACTCCCTGTACAGATTGTAAAGCCCTCTGAGGCAAAATGTGTTTTGTGAATTTGGGCTATACAAATAAAATTTGATTTGATTTGATTTGATTTGAATATCTAAATATAAATAACTAAATTTATTCTCTCCTTTAAATGATAGGATAGGGAATATACATTTTGTGTGGAAAAATAAAAGGACTGAACCTACCAAACAGTTCTTTTAGTAGTATACGTATGTGTGCCTAACTTATCCAAAATGGATAAAAATTGGACTAAATATGACACTAAAAGTCCCTCTGTGGATTTCTGGCTTTTATATGCATTTTTATACGCACAATTAAATGAAAGCTGTGAAGAACTCCTAATATTTGGCAAAACTGTATTTTAAATTGCCCTGCGATGAGCTGGCAACTTGTCCAGGGTGTACACCGCCTCTCGCCCAAAGTCAGCTGGGATAGGCTCCAGCCCCACCATGACTCGGATGAGGATAATCGGTTACAGATGATGGATGGATGTACTTTAAATCAAATGGACAGTCAGTTTGTTTTAGGCGCTCACAGAGAAAAATGTAATACTTCATCTATTGGTAATAAAATTTAAAAAAATGTTTTCACTTTACTTGGCTATATTTAAATATGTAGCATACAGACCTGAAACATCTAGTGTAGGTGCCAGAGGAAAACTATAATAAATGCAAGAAGTCCTCACAGTTCATGATGTTCTGAATCTGAATATTCGTGTTGGCTTTTTTGCATGAGGCTGATTTGAATATCAGCAGGTCTTTGTAAACACTGTTATTTGTTGTTGCAGTGACAACACATAAGGAGATTAGTCTATTTTTGGATTATAAATTTGTGTTCTACTCACACAGGATCAAACTAATTTAATGAGGTATTGATTTCTGTTGGACTGACAGAGAGATAACCCCGTAAGGTCACATTTCAAATCAGTGAGTTCATTTTAACATAGAAGCAAAGAATCAACACCGTTTGAATGTTCACACCAGAGTTACAGTTCATTAAATCTCTTCAGATCTTTTCTGTTTGTGGACAAACAACTCTCCAGTAAAAGCTTGTCATATTCAAATAATTACCTCTGATTAGCACATGAGAGTTTGTTGTGATTATGATGGTAATACAAATCATGAATCACCAAACATCCGCAACAAAGAAAATGTATAAATCCTTCTTTTCTCCAGTCCCTCACAGTATTGTCACGGAAAACTACAAAAGTAAGAAATGTAATGAGTAATTCATTTGAATAATTCTTTTTAAAAATGTCAATAAATGGGAATGTGCTCACTGCCAGCTTGGCACCCGGGGGACATTTTCCACTTCTACCTAAATAGACACAAATCTAGTACCCAATTACCCAATCAACAGAGAGAGCGAGAGAGAGAGAGAGAGAGAGAGAAAGAGAGAGAAAGTTGCGGTGATGACTTCAATCAGGGAGAAGCTGGGGAACTTTGTGATCATTCAAATCAAAGAGCGAATCTGTGCTGCAAATCTGCCAAATGGAAAAGAGGAAAAAAGGTAAGATCATAAGAATAGAATAATATACAGGGGGTAAAAAAAATATGACATGGAAATGACTACTCTGTTTTACTTTTATTCTTGCTACAAAGTTCAAAAAGGTACAGTATGTTTTAGTAGTGTTTAGTAATGTTTTAGTTATGTGAGTTTTCCCTGCTTTATATCAGCATGTAAACATTATGACTGTGAGAATGTTAGCATGTTAACATTAGCATTAGTATTCTTGGTAAAGCTACAGGAGAAAAACCTAAAAACGCGGATTATCTTTTGTCATACTAACCTACCAAAATGATTTGAAAATGTATTAACCAAACGAACTGCATCAACACAGAGGAACTATGATAATTGGCAGTATGATAATTAGTCTAAAATCTCATGAGTCACTCTTGTGGTGGTTAATTTACTTTTAAGGGAGTCAATTTCCATGTTTCCAATTGTTTACATGATTTGTCAGCCTCCCATTACATAAGTATTTGATGAATTTAAAAGCTAATGATTCTACATAAGTAAATGTAAAACATAATATACAATAACAATGGTAAGTGTGAGCAACTGCACATTACTTTTTGTATTTACGTGGTGTTACTTCTTTCTCAAACTCAGCTGAACTTCTCTTTTTCACAGGATCTTCTACAGAATTAAGACTTATGGTAGTCGGTAGCAGTGGACCTTCGCAGTTCCTGCTAACAAATGCCATTCTTGGGAGGGAAGAGTTTTCTAAGGACATCACCGGCATTTCTGACAGCAGGAAGAATGTTGGAGAGCTAGCTGGTAGACGAGTGGCTGTGATCAATGGACCAAACATCTATGACAAAGATATATCTCAACCCAAGAGAAAGATGGAGCTGAGAAGGTCTAAATGTTTATGTATTCCTGGTCCACACGCCTTTCTTGTTGCTTTCGACATGGACACAATCTCCCCTAATGAAATGAGAGCTCCCAAACTGATGAGGAAGCGCTTTGGAAGACACTGTCTGAAGCACTGCATGGTCCTGCTGGCCTATGAAGGAAATGTGGAGGGCGCTACCCTGGAAAACAGGGTGCAGAAGACTGACTGGCACCTGAGAGAACTGATCGAGAAGTATGGTGGGCGCTTTCACATTTTCAGCAAGAACTGGAGAGATCGCAGCCAGGACCGAAAGCTCTTGCAGAAGATAGAATGGATGGTGGCTTCCTTAGGAGGGGGCTACTTCTCCAGCAGATCTTTCCAGAAGGCAGAAGCTAGTGTAAAGAAGGAGATAAAAAGGCTCAGGAAGCAGAGGACAGCAGAGATAGAGAAGGCATGGACTGATATGGAGAAGCAATATGTAGCAGATGAGTTGTATCACCAGAAGGATGCCTACACCATCAGTGTTGGCGCAGATATCAGAGCCAAGGCAGAGATGGACAATGGATGGCTGAGAACTTCCCTGGCCAGAGGACTGGGGACAGGTCTTGTTATAGGAGCTGTTGTGGGTGCACTCTTTGGGTCCATAGAGGGGCCAGGTGGTATGGTTCTTTACGGGATCATAGGTGGTGCAGTGGGTGGATCGGCAGGAGGAACAGCCCAGGTAGCCATAAAGCACATGGAGAATAGAGTTGCCCCTACTGCTAGACTCAACTTTAACTCAATCTTTATCAATCGCTTCTTTGTAACTCCTCGTCCATGACGGCGTGGTATCCACTTATGACCTGTTTTTCAGGAATAAAATGAATAGAACAACATGTGCTTTTTGTTTTTGAATTGTAAGTCTGTATTTTGAATAAAAAGAGTTGTCCAACATTTCCTGGTGTCTTGCTGTTGGTTAGTTAAAGTGTAGCTCAGATAACATTCAGGGAGGAGTCTCTACTGAGAGTGCCTTTGTCCAAAGCACTGCCCCTTTCCTCGACAACACACACACACACACACCTTAGCGCACCTGTTGAGTGTACACCATTTGAAGTATCTATGTAATATTAACTGAAAGTGCGGGTAGAAGCAGTGCAGGACTAACTGCAGTGTTACCTGGACAGGATCAACTCGGACAGGTAAGATCTCTCTGAAAATGTTTTGGTATTAGTTTCACTTTATAGGAAAGCTGTAGACAGAAATCAGACCTGTGAGTCATTTATGAACATGTTGCATAACCTGAGGGTGTTTGAATGTCAGGTGTGAATGTCAGGGCAAATGGAGTCAGGACAAAGCTCGGGAATCACATGAAAAACAACATTAGGATTTCAGTAGTTGTTCTTTTGTGTTGAGTTGTGCTCTAGCTCCCTGATGTCGTAACAAACTATTTGGGTGATACCGGTTTGGCTAGATACTTTACATCACATATTTCACTTGGCTGCTTCCGTTCACTGTTAGTTCAGTATTATCTGTCCTTCATCACAAATAAATTCTTCTTAACTCAAATGTTTGGGACAATGAGAAGGAAGAAACTGTGGTGGAAATTTATCTGCGGCCTAGGCTTCACTGTGGGTTACTTCCGTAGATTAGAAAATTAATTACACATCCTATACTTTGTGAATCATTATATTATATGAGAGGAATGCTATGACGTCTCCAAGAGTCTGACTGCTGCATGGCTGAGATGCAAATATTTATAGTTTCAAAGGTCTGTGTAAATGCTCTGTCATTAAATGGCCTGTATCAGGTACTAGACTGAATATTTGATTTAATTTAGGATTTGTCAACAACTTGTAGTTTTAAAAGACACCCATATAACAATATGAACTCATACACTGTGGTGGAAAGTAACATTTTGAGGTACTACATATGTCACTTCATACTTTTTACTCCACTACCTTTCAAAGACAAAAAAATACAACATATTGATAGAGAGATTAAAGATTAAACCAGTGATTTTCAACCTTCCTGGCGCCATTAAAAAAACAGTGTCTACTTGGGGTGTTTCTGATGTCCACAGTATGAGTTGTTAGCAGTTTCATTATCCCATAAACTGCTAAATCGGTGAATCATAATTTTGTTTTTATTATTTTTCTTCTTTCTTCCTCCATTAATCATCTTGCAACCCCTCCTATTTATCTTGTGACCCTTTAGAGGGGTCCCGCATCTAGGCGCTCGGTGGTTAAAACTCCACCCTACATCAAGAAATGATATTTACACACATTACACTAATAATGTTATAACATTAATGTCAACATAGCATACCATTTTACTGCGGAACCAGTCCTTTTATAGACTCTGGACTCAAAACCTTCAGTATGTGGAGACAGGATGGGGGCCATTTGATTTATGAAGGGTAAGGGTGACATGTTGCGACTGTGGAATACATTAAATCAACAAGCCTGATAACAGACTTAACAAACAAAATTTCTCTTGCCGAAAATATATGTAATAAATACTATTTGAAAATGATGGACATAAATGGTCAGAAGTTTTGTGTCTGATTAAGTATATTTACTATCCAGAGCACTATTATGTCACCCTTAACCTGACCAGAGCACAAAGAATGTAGACTAAAGTACCTGTTTACAGACAAAGGGTTTCACCAATAGTTCGTGTGAAATGCCTACCAGCAGTGTAGGCGGACACTTTCTGTTTGAGTCTGTGCCTCAGATGTGCCTTAGTTATGTTATGCAGGATCGTGTTCAAGCTTGGTTTGACACTGTTTGACATGTAGGTGTATTATATTTGTTCTTTTGCTCTTATTGGGTTTATTGCTTTTATCTCATGCGGGCTGGGTAATCCTTACTTACTTGCTTTTGATACTTTAAGTACATTTTGCTGATACTACTTTTGTACTTCTACCTAAATAGAATTTTGAATGCAAAACCTGTGATGGAATATTTTTACAATAACATATCGAATGCAGTTGACATTTGTTGACACTGTCGTTTCAGAGTATGGCCTCTACAATTAGCCTCCTCCCTGAGAGGCATTTCTTGTGCTCTCTGTGTAGAGACATCTTCACCAGCCCAGTGACCATACCGTGTGGACACAGCTTCTGCTTGTCCTGTATCTGCCGCTACTGGGCACGACACCAGTCCAAATACTGCCCCCACTGTAAGAGGCTGTTTGCTGACAAGCCTGACCTCAGTGTCAACCGAATTCTATCAGACGTCTCAGACAACTATAGGAAGACTCGACCACAGAAACCACCTGATGAAGAAGTGGTACTTTATTTCATTGTTTCACAGATCATCATCTGATAATTAATAAATGTAGTATATTCATATATGCTTATGCCACTGTTACAGGTTATAGACGTTGAGCAAATGATTCAGCAAAGGCTGCAGAAGATAGAAAGGTTAAAATATTCCCTTGAGCTCCAAAAGGTGCGCTGACAAAACATTTTAACATAATTATAATCTTTGGTTTTTCAAAGAATAAATCACTGAATGATGATGTATGTTGATGTCCAATCAGAACTCTTACCTCAGAGAGGTGCGAGAGAGCCAGAAGGTTTTCTCAGCCCTCGTAAATGCTATGGAGAAGAGTCACAAAGCGGTCGTTGCAGCAATCGAGGAGAGACAAGCAAAAGAGGAGAGGAGAGTGGAAACACTGGTGGAAGAGCTCAAACAAGAGATTCAGGAGCTGAAGAAGGAGATCACCGAATCTGATCCTCAGATTCCTGTAAACAGTGATCAAAGTGATGATACGAAGCAAGTTACCGTGGTGAGCACCTTTAGCTTCTGCAGATAATAACAGTGTTGGGGCACTAACACTGGCTACCATCGGTGAAATGTGTTTGTTCATGTCATGCAGAACATTGCTTCCACGATGTGCCCCTCTGACATGAAGGACTGGTCCAAGGTTACCATAGAAACCGACCCTTGTATTGGGGTCACCAGGCGAGCGCTGTCAGACATGATGGAAATGATAAAGGTAGAAGTCAACAGGCTCTCCAAATCTGGTGAGTAGAGCAACTTTTATCTTGTATTTATTAAATCCGGATGCTACAATAAATTCAATGACAGTGATGTTTCTTTTTCTTTTGGTTCTTCTTTGACAGAACTTAAGAGGATAGAGAAATACACAGGTAAGGTTTTGTCCACACAGAGACAAGTATAAGGGACTCCATACAAATTATCCGAGGGGGAGGGGAGGTCATAAAGAGGGAGTGTTATATATTTTTCCTTTTTAGCTTTCTGGAAAATAAGAGAGTAAGATCTCCATGCTGTTTGACCCATTCTTGACCTTTTCTCCTCCCTCTTTCTTAGTGGATGTCAATCTGAGTGCTAAGACAGCCCACCCCTTCCTCTCTGTCTCAGACGACAGAAAACAGGTCAGACACACGGACAAGCTTCAGGAGTTACCGGATAATCCCAAGCGGTTTGACCGTGTAGCAAACGTGCTGGCCAAGGAAAGCTTCAGCAGTGGACGGTACTACTGGGAGGTGGAGGTTGGGGAGAAGATCGAGTGGAACCTGGGTGTTGTCAGACATTCTATAAACAGGAAGGGCAAGTTCACTGTCTGTCCTGCAAATGGTTTCTGGATTTTAAGCCTGAAGGCTGGAGGCCAGTACACTGCCAACACCTCTCCTGTCACCCCACTGGCTCTTGAGCAGAGACCCAGGAAGGTGGGCTTGTTTCTGGACTATACAGAGGGACGTGTGTCCTTCTACTGCGCAGAATCTGGAGTCCACATTCACACCTTCACAGATACATTTACTGACAGGCTTAATCCATTCTTCAGTCCTGGTCGCCTGCATGGCGGCAAAAATGATGCTCCCTTAATCATCTGTTCTAGTTTCTGCAGCATCTAACCATTATATTTAATACGCCATCTATAAATCTCCACTAATGTGCTTGTGATTATCTTTTCAGTATCAATCCAGTGTGTTAAATATATTTATTTAGTTACAAATCCAAATGGAAAACTCCAATGAACCACATTTTCCCTGTCAGAGCAGTAAACAAGAGGTTGCATAAGGACTGACTCCCTACACTTGAAAAACTTCAATGAAACCCATAAACAGATTGAAAAGGAAAGAGGGGGTAGAACAAGAAAAGAGAAGGCTCTCATAAATGAACAAGTGAGTCAAAGTAAAAAAAAAGAAGAAGGAGAAAATAGGTTGCTGAGTTGGATGGATGCGAGGGGCTGCAGGGTTGGGACAGAGGTTGACGAGAAGCAGTGAGGGAGGGCACAGCGAAACAGCAGGGCATTGTGCTCGTACACCAGGCACTGGGAGACACACTCAAACACATTCACTCATTCACACACTGACACGGTCGTGCACACAGGCGCATGCTTCTGCCCACTGCCACACAGACTTGTGCTGGCATCTCAGAGGGCAGCCCCATCTCCAGTCCAGTCCTGGGTGTCGAAGCTGATTGACCCACTCTACTTCAGTTCACCTGAGCCTCCCCCTGCTCTCCAGTGTTCCTGTGGACCAAACTGAATTCTCAGGGCTGTTGTTCTCAACTTCACGCATCCCAGCTGATCTACACAAGTAAAGGAGCAGTAACACTAACCTGTGGATCAAGGGGAGCCGTGAGAGGACTTCAACTGAGGTAAATATCCTTGATGATATACTCGGTGCATTTGTGGTGTGTCCAAAAAAGTCAGAAGAACTTGAAAAACAAAGACATATGTGCTATGAGTTTGATGGAATATAAAGAATGTAGATATAAAGAATGTTATCTGTACATTAGGTTTAGCTGTATCACAATTTAATAACCCTATTTAGCAGTCTCCATATTTGAGGCAGGTGCATTTGCTCTTGTCATATTGCAATGTTTGAAATTATTTTCTGTAAAGAAGGCAGAACCTGTACCAAAGATAAGGCACAGGTCCTTAAAATGGGCCTTCCATTGAGGAATAATGTATTACTATAAATGTATGCACAGTATTTTGTAACTGTGGGGGAATGTAGGACTGTCAGGGCGATTATTCTGGTTATGAGGATTCACATGATCCATTGTTGTCTGCCCACTTACAAAACAGACTTTATATTCTCATCAAATCCACTAATAATCCTCTAAGATGGGCATTTCTTGGATACATGTTTACCTAAAAGGGGTCCAATGGGGTCCAAAGCTTATCCCTTTGACATTTTTCCATCCATCCTTGTCATGCAGTAACTCCTGGATCGATTGTCCAGGGAGGGTTTTGATTCACAGAATTGGTAAAATATGGATACTGGGAGCTGTGATAATAGATGACATAGGTCCTCCTGGCCCACTCTACAAGCCTTCATGAAAGATGCTTGTGTTCAGAGTCTCCTCATGTTTTTCTGAGATAATCCACTCACCCGGCAAGGCGTAGCTCGACACCCACAGCTGTGTCAAAGACGGCTATTCTCTGCGGTTCTCACTGGAATCCACTAAACATGGGCCTCCCAGCCAGTTTCCAAATATTTATGATAAATATATGCTCTATTAATCATTTCATACATGCTCATTGTTGTAGTTATAAATATTTTTGCAGCACTATTGGTGAATAAGAAAATAATTTCAATTCGTCATGTTCTGAATTTCAGGATCACCTGTTTTTGTCCAACCCAAGCTGAACTCAACAACATCATCGCCCACAGACTGAAGATCCAATAGTGGAGCACAACATTTACAGTACTGTAGACTGTCACATTTCTTTGTGGGACTATAAGTGAGCCTTATACAATATACAAAGACTGAAATAAAACCAAGACAAATCCATCTGATTCAAACAACACTTTTCACCATGGCAACAACAGGCATGCAATTGCTGGGCCTTATCATGTCCATTGTGGGCTGGGTGAGCGGGGCAATAGTATGTGCCATCCCCCTGTGGCGAGTCACTGCCTTCATCGGTAACAACATAGTGACAGCTCAGATCATTTGGGAAGGCCTTTGGATGACTTGCATTGTGCAGAGCACAGGTCAGATCCAGTGTAAAGTGTATGACAGCTTGCTGGCTCTACCCAGTGACATGCAGGCTGCTCGAGGCCTCACCGTGTTCTCCATCCTGATCTGTGGCCTTGCTCTGGCTCTGGGGGTCCTAGGAGTCAAGTGCACTAAGTGCATCGGTGTAAACAGCGTCAAGGCCCGTATTGCTCGCATCTCTGGCGCCCTTTTTGCCATCGCGGGGTTCCTCTACCTTGTGCCCATCTGCTGGACTGCCCACTCCATCATCAGGGATTTCTATGATCCACATGTGGCGGCCCCACACAAGCGTGAGCTTGGCCCTGCCCTTTACATCGGCTGGGGGGCATCAGCCTTGCTCCTCATTGGGGGATCTCTGCTCTATGCTGGGTCAAGTCCCCCTGGCATCCCAGGCTCTCCCACCTTCAGCAGTGGAGAAAGTAGTCCTCGCAGGGCACCTGCCTCACAAGTCAAAGGTTATGTTTAAGTTTCCAGATTATCTCAATGCCTTCAAGTCCCACAAATACACCCCAAACGATTCCTCTCCTTTTGATTTTGCTTCTTGTAATTATTTTATATTTAATGTTATTCCAGTTTGCTTTTTTCTCTGAAAAGCCGCAGGAGGCTGTTTAGGGAAAATTGAACTCATTTCATTATTTCATACCTGATATCCTCCAATAACCTGTTTTCTCTGTCTGTCTGTGTAAAATACAATAAAATATCTTCCAAATCCTCTTCTGAGGGAAAAGCGGTGTGTGTTCACATTTGTGGTTGAGAGAAATAGTATAGTAGATTTAAAAAGAACATCTTTGTTTTGCTCATTTATGTAAACACTTCTTGGGTTCTGCTGAGCAGAGAAGAACAATAGAACAATGGAGATGTGTGTACATTTGCTTGTGGTGCCATATTGTTTAGAAGTGTGTGTGTGTGTGTGTGTGTGTGTGTGTGTGTGTGTGTGTTTGTGGTCCTCCATCTCGTATCTTCCATCTCCTTTTCCGTGTCATATCAGTACCAGGGACAAAGAAAAATACATTATCTTTCTTTACAACATAAAAATCTTGGTATTCCTTACCTAAGTGGACTCTCCTTGCACAAGTGATCTCAAGCCAACTCCTACCCTTTGTCACAATCACAATGGACAAGAATTCACTGTTATGGCTAAAGTTTCCTTTCCATCACAAAAACAGATCAACACTCAGAATGTGCAAGTTTGTAATGAATGTGTATGTGCCTATATGTCAGTGTCTCTATGTGTAAACATGTAATGTGGGATGAAAAAGGATCATCTTTATTCATGAGACATTGTTCAGATCCTTCAGATTTTGTGTGACTTTATTTTGAAGCAAATGATCCTCTAATGAGGTTTTCAAAACAGGTTTAGTGAATGAAACCTACTGGATGATGCTCAAATTTCTTTGTCAATTTGCTTCTTAAATTAGGGTAATTGTAATGAAAAAATACCCTCACTATGCCGTAAACAGAAGTTTTATCACAGTTGAGAAGGTATGCAAGTTTTTTTTCTTTATTTCTGTCCGTAACAGTGGAGGACAGAGAAATACAATGCCACTTTATAAAGCATTACAGCACCACAATAACAATGGTCACCAGTGTTCCAAGTGCCAGGTAGTGACTCATACATGACCTAAGTAGGCCTATACCAGAGATGGTAGAGAAATGCTGTGAATACAGTAAGGCAGTGCTCTTTTACTGTACAATTGTAATGGGGAAAACATAGAGTGAGACAAGTGCACTATTTACATCATAAATAATCAGTGCAGTGTCTCAAAATAGCTATAAAGGTGTGTTACCAACACCAGGTCATACACAGTATAAGTGTACTAATGAATCATTGATGATATCATTCAACATGAGGTAAACCACCCACTGGGTTAACTATACAACACTACTGGTGGAGCTTGTAGGTATTCAATGACAATGTTTAAGGCACTTCAACGGGATCTTCAGCGTCACCTAAGCTCTATTTTCTATACAGGTCTGAATTTAGACCTTGTATTGAGAAGCTGGGAAACCAGTTTTGGAGGAAGTATTCAGTTCCTTTACCAGAATGTAAAAACATGACCTTACAAGCATTAAGCTGCATTTTAAAGAGACACTTAATACCAGCAGTGTCTTCCTGGTCTCTCTGGTTGACAGTTACAAGCCTGTTTCACCTCTGACGACACTCACTGGGTGTGAACAGGAGTGTGGTTTGCTGCACCTGTAACCACACCCAACAGTAACGTCATGGGGTCCGCAAGTAAAGCTGTACGTATCTACAGCGAGGTGAAACGTTAAACCATTGGAGGTGATGAAAAACAAGAATGTCAAGAGATGTTAAACCACTACCTGATCAAAGCTAAGCTCAGTTCAACTACTACTACTACTTTATATACTGCTGGATAGTTTCAGTTATTATAATAATAACAAAAACACATAATATTCTATATGGTCATCATAGATTTCTAAAATCTTTATATACAACTTAACTGGTGGGAGAACATGTAGCATGACCACAGCGTGAAAATACTGGTACAGGTAAAAATCCTGAATTTTACATGTTACAAATGTACAAAAGGATTAGCATCAAAATGTACATAACATTATGTGGAATGGTGTGTTTCAGAATAATATGTTATATTATTAAATTATGAATTATTAAGTATTGATAAATCACTTGATGTTGCAGCTAGCTATGGTAGGAAAATTAATATATGCAGTAATATACAGTAATGTGCAATAATACATCATAATTTGTTAGTTATATTTTGTATTAATAAATACCAAGGAACTGAAATGTAGTGGAGTAAAAAGTAGAATATTTCCTTATGAAATGCAATTGAGTAAAAGTATAAAACAGCATAAAATAAAAATATTCAAATACAGGTATCCCAAAATTGCACTTAAGTACAATACTTAAATGACTAAATGTACTTATTGCATTTCACCACTGGATATAACGCATAGAAAAGTATGTAAAATGTAATGGAAAATATGAATACTCAATACCTTACCTGACACCTTTATAACACTGTAAATATAGTGTAAACAGGACAATGCAGCATAGACCTTTTTCTCGGCAGCCAATTTGACATGAATTAGTAGAGTAAACACAGGTGTTATCAATGATACTAATTAAGGTTCTGTTCCATTTAGTGCAGCAGAGACTTTGCAGTGAGCCAACATGCATGACAGCAGCTCCCTGACTCTGTTTTGACCTTATAATTGGTATCATTGATAACACCTGTGTTTACCTACTATTTCATGTCAGAAATGGCCGCTGTGAAAAAAAGGTCTATTGACATTATACTGTAAAAACCTTGTGACTACTCTCAAAATGTACTCGTCGTTGCATGTATCCGTCGCTAGGTGGAGAAAGCCCCTGTGTGTTCGTGTTGTTGTTTCTAAGGCGGAAGTAGGAAAAGCTGTACAGCTGTGCTGCTCCGTGGCTAACAGAGAAGCTAACAGGCTAACATCAGCGGTGAAAATATCAGGATCCGTTGACTAAGCAAGAGTCCTCCTCGACAGATACTTTGAGACTTTGAATCTAACATGGGGAAAGGCGGAGGCACGTTTGAGAGGCTTCTTGGTAAGTTATCGGCACACTCGTTAAGTTAGTAGTCTATTAACCAACTGTGAGTTTAAGTGCGATGTTTTCCAGCGTATTGTTTTGACAGACGCTGCTGGGGCTGTGGCTCTCAGGCCAGCTAGCTCATTTTAGCCTGCTAACAATCTCGCTGCTATTGTTTGGAGGCCCAGATGGGTTCAACCCGACTAAGTAGCAAATACAGTGTCGGCTGTCCTGTTTTAATTGTACTCTCAAGTCCAACCAAAGCTACGCCGCCTCATCTTCGTGTTATCTTCGTGCTATTAGCCAAGCTAATTGCCCTGAGATTCATACCAGGTTCGCACACGTTAATATATTAACGTTAGCTGGTGAGTCACACCAACATTAATAACGTTATGTAGAGCTAACTGGTGATGTGGCCCAGCTTTTCATGAAAGCCAGGCAGGAAAACGTAACACTGTCATTTGTGAGATACCTATGAGTGTTGTCTTAAGTTTTTTTTTAAAGACCACAACAGGTTGATAAGCTAACCGCTAAACGGGTACGATGATCTAAATCTTACAGACTGGAAGTTACATTTACATCTATATAGAGTTGGCGAAGGTAACCTAAGATGGCTAATTTGCTTACCCAAGAAATATGACAAGAAAAAAGCAACTTCGTCATATCCTGCAGTTGGTGTATGTGATTTCATGAGTCATGTTGAAAATTATCAGGCATGTTGAATTAATAACCGACAGAGAGTTTCAGGTGACATTGATGGTCAGATTAACCCTCTAACCCCTTCAGCTGACAAACAACTCTCTGTGCATTTTGTGCAGTATTTCTGTGATGGAGTATTGTCAGGTTTGCTGTGATGTGGCAATATGGAACAGAGACATTTGGAAATACACACCATGTTAAAGCACAGTCGGCTTATGTAACAAAGTTCCTAAAACTATATTACTGTGCCGTAGCTGTGCATATTCCCAATGATACAGGTAGTTAAGTTATTACCACAGAGCAATTCAGACAGACAAGCTATGGCTTTTGGTGCCAACGCAGTTACCCACTTTGGAAAACCAAGATAGTATTTTGTAAATGACTGCTAATACAAACAAGGTCATGTTGAGAAACACTATGTGGATATGACAGACAAACAGCTTGAGAATGAAAACACTGAAATAAGGTGGACATGGTCTCCATAATGCAACTCTCTAATACACCTCGGACTATAATTAGAAGAGAAAGAATCTTGTGAATTTTGTTGTGACATGTTATCTCGGTGTAGCAGATACCAAGCGATTAGACTGTTTGTACATACATTATGATAACGCTTTAACCATCTGTACTATTTGCAGATAAAGCCACCAGTCAGCTGCTGCTGGAGACTGACTGGGAATCCATCCTGCAAATCTGTGATCTCATTCGACAAGGAGACGCCCAGTGAGTAATTCTGCCCACTTCTCTCTAATTTATATGAATATAGTGTATATCCCTAGCTGTTTAATGTCTCATTTGAGGAACAAGTGTGCTTTGCCGACTTAATTTATTGCCTGGACTTTCTTTTGAGCAAAATTTGTTTTTGTCTTTGCAGAGCTAAATATGCCATCGGGGCCATTAAGAAGAAGCTTAATGACAAAAACCCACATGTTGCGCTCTATGCACTTGAGGTAAGACGTGTGTTCAGTCAAAAATGAGCGGCTGGTTCAAAAAATGTCCAAATTAAACAAAATTCACTGCAGTTCTGTTTGTGTGCTGCTTTATCGTGTTTTTTGGGAGAAAACTGCTTTGGTGAAATGCGTATAACGTCGCCCTTCAGGTCCTGGAGTCAGTGGTGAAGAACTGTGGCCAGACAGTCCACGATGAGGTGGCGAGTAAACAAACTATGGAGGAACTGAAGGATTTACTCAAGGTGACATTCGTTCTATTAATATTTTTAACTATATCAGCCTGCTCTGTTTCATTTCCAAAATATATCAGCCTCACCCTTTTTAAGTTGCTACAATCTGGTTCTTTACTACAGAAGTTACAAACATACATCTCCATGAGTTTTGACCTTAGCTGTTGTCAGTACTATCTTTTTATTGTGAACCTGAATTTGCTGAGCTGTTGCAGCATTTATAGAATCAGGTTTGGGCTGCAACTCAAGATAACTTTCCTTTATCAATTAATCTGTCTATCTGTCTGTATCTCTGTTGTTATTTATATAGCTCTATACATATGTCCATTACTTATTTGACTGAGTTTTGCATTTAGATTCTAAACTGCATTTTGTTGACTCAGTACTTTGTGCAATGACAATAAAGTTATGTATCAAATCTAATATAAACCAGATATTTAAGATGCTGGATCCAGGAAATATATGATATTTTTAGTTGATAGAATGGCTGAAATGATTAATCAATTATCAATATTTTTGCTGATTGCTTTACCCCTGATCAGTGTTCAAGTTTCCTGCCCTACAATACAAAGTTTGGATTTGTTATATTTACACAGATGGAGTGATTTGTGTGACCAGATTTTAGCTGGAAGCTTTTCCACGTTTCCCACTCTTTCTCTCTCTCTCTCTCTCTCTCTTAACTCAATACTCGCTCGCTGCAGTCAGGCAGCTGGCTGCATTACGGGATGAGCTAGCAATATTTGATTGGATCCTTGCTGTATCATGTGACTCAAGCTCCTACAGCCCATGCTGGTTTCCACTTCCTGATGATGTCATAGCCTTGTGACAGGAGGATTTTTCAGACCAAAACAAGGGACTTCCCACCTCAGTTCATGTTGTCAAACACAGTGTTGTTTGACTCAGTTTCTGTTTGAAAGGCTTAGTCGTACCCATGTTATGTGACAACAGAAGTCTAGAATATGAACACTTAAAGGCACTTGAAGGCGTAAAGACAGAATATTTCACTCTGTGTGGTTCTTTTACCACCAGAAACAGACGGAACCAAACGTCAGAAACAAGATCCTTTACCTGATCCAGGCCTGGGCTCACGCCTTTCGCAACGAACCCAAATATAAGGTGGTTCAAGACACCTATCAGATCATGAAAGTGGAAGGTAAGAGGATTTTTATCAAGCTTGCCTGAAAGGAATTAATCTGAAAGTATATTTGCCCAGATAAATGTTTTCCAACCCTGCCTTAGCTACAATTTAGAGAAACACATCGACATTTGTATATTTGTATTCAGACATTTTCCTCTTATAATATGTTACTGGTAACATACTGTATGTTTAACAGGTCTTTCTTTTTTTCTCTTAGGTCATGTGTTCCCTGAGTTTAAGGAGAGTGATGCAATGTTTGCAGCTGAACGAGTGAGATGTTTTTCTTGTTTCCCTGAAGTAGAGTTAGGTTTATGAAGTGGAAGTTACCTGAAACAGCATTTAGAAAATAGACAGTGACAGTACATTAAGCTCCTGAGATTTTTGTTGTGCCACCACATTTGTAATAATATGTGATGACTGTCTTCTTTGTCCAGGCTCCAGACTGGGTTGATGCTGAGGAGTGCCACCGGTGCAGAGTCCAGTTTGGAGTTATGACTAGAAAGGTAGGCTGGACTTTGTGAAACTAGGGCACTTGGGGATTTTATGGTTTCCCTTATTTAGTTCCTGCCATGTTGTGTGTATGTGTTTGGAGTGTATGTTTGTTGTGTATAGTGTGGAAGTTGACCTTGGTGCATATTCTTTGCTTTTCCAGCACCACTGTCGAGCTTGTGGCCAGATTTTCTGTGGAAAGTGTTCGTCTAAATACTCCACCATTCCGAAGTTTGGCATAGAGAAGGAAGTGCGTGTGTGTGAGCCGTGCTTTGAGCTGCTTAACAAGTGAGTCCCGGACCCGAAACATCAGAATGAGCGTGAAGTATGGTGGCTCTGGACAATCTTGTTTGTTTCCAGCAATGTAGAGAACAGCTTCATGAGCTGCAGTATCATACAGGCACTGTAAATGATTCTCTTGTTTAAGTTATGCTGTATACTCAAGTAGTTTTAGATTGATATTTTTTCTTGATCACTGTGTTAGCTTCTTGGTTTTTACCTTTTGGTTTAGGACATGAGTGTTTGTCTATATTGTTTGCAGTATTTCCCATATACATAACACATTACTGTAACAGTTTGTATGGCAAAATGATTTAAGCAGTGCTGCAAAGTTTAAAAGTATTTGGCCTATAAATGGCTCTTAGCAACATGAGAAACTTAGGTGGCCATAATTTTGTGGTAGTGGTTTTGTGGGAGTCTGACTGACTTGAATGTTTGCACTATTAAACCTTTACATTCCCAGAATTCTCCAAAACGCAACATGAATATATGTAGTTTGATGGAGATCCAAAAACTTGATAATATTTCATATTATTATAATAAGAAACTTAAAAGATTTTGCAGCATTGTTGTGCACTGCCTAGACTTTCTTGTATTGTTCTGTGTTTTTGGAGAGATTTTGGTGTTTCACGCAGCATGCTCTCCTCTGATTTAAAAGGTTGTTTGTCCCCTCTGATCCCTTTTCCTTACCAGCCACCCCTCCCTCTCTCCTCCCCTTAGGAAAGCTGAAGGCAAAGCCCCCACTTCAGGCCCTGCCGAGCTGCCTCCTGAGTACCTGACCAGCCCGCTGTCCCAACAGTCACAGGTCATTTTTTAGAAACGTACAAATAGAGATGCTGCAGTAGATGGTCAGACTGGTCATGGTTAAAATACATTTTGGGGAGTAGGAAGTCGATATGAAATGACTCTCCTTGGCTTCACCCTGCTCTGTATTGGAAGTATTATTTTTTTTCACTCACCCATTCTCACCATCTCTCATCAGATGCCCCCCAAAAGAGATGAGGCAGCACTGCAGGAGGAGGAGGAGCTGCAGCTGGCCATTGCCCTTTCCCAAAGTGAGGCAGAGGAGAAGGAGCGGATGGTGGGTTGCACAGCTGAGATTTTACACTGTATTTTAACTCTCAGGCTATAGATAGAAACTAATACATACCTGTATGTCTATTTACAGAGGCAGAAGAACTCCTACTCAATGTATCCCAAAGCTGATCCCACTCCAGTGACTTCCTCAGCACCACCAGTCAGCACCCTCTACACTTCTCCTGTGGTAACTGAATTGTTTAAACAACCAAACATGATTAAAACAAGATTCAAAGATCTGCTTATTAAAAAAAATAAATGTCTATGTACTCTCTCCAGAACTCCTCTGCTCCATCAGCTGAAGATGTAGACCCCGAGGTACATGTTCTATCCTTCTCTTTTCTAATACCAGCCTAATGTGTGCTTATAATACTGATGATTATGTCATATTATTCCAGCTGGCCCGTTACCTGAACAGAACATACTGGGAGAAGAAACAGGAAGAGGCTCGCAAGAGTCCCACCCCCTCAGCCCCTGCACCTGTGCCATTGGCTGAGCCCCTTCCGCCAATCAGTCAGCCAGTAGAAACTCACGTCCCCGTCCAGCCAGTCAGCATAGTGGAGGTATGTAGGAACTTAGTGCTGAGGGCAGGTGTTGGTATTAGTTTTTATTTTTTTGGAGAGGGCAGACCACAATGATCAAATGACTTTCTACGCTTTGTTTCTCTCTTGTCTCCGCCTTCAGCAGCAGTATCAGAACGGGGAGTCAGAGGAAAACCATGAGCAGTTTCTGAAGGCTCTGCAGAATGCTGTCACCACCTTCCTCAACCGCATGAAGAGCAACCACATGCGTGGACGCAGCATCACCAACGACAGTGCCGTGCTCTCACTCTTCCAGTCCATCAACAATATGCATCCGCAGCTGTTGGACATCCTCAACCAGCTAGATGAGAAGCGATGTGAGTGTTACCTGTGCATGATTTGTTTCCTTACTGGTTCCTGCGTGTCCAGTCTCTGAACTATCACATCATATATGTTGTCTGCAGTGTACTACGAGGGGCTGCAGGACAAGTTGGCTCAGGTGCGTGATGCTCGGGCAGCCCTCAACGCCCTTCGGGACGAACACCGTGAGAAGCTGCGCAGAGCTGCAGAGGAAGCAGAGCGACAGAGGCAGATCCAGCTGGCACAAAAACTGGAGATCATGAGGCAGAAGAAACAGGTCACAAAACGAGGCTCTCCACTGAAAAAAATGCAGATATCGATTATTCTATTCATTACCATACTCATAAGCGTTTGTCATTGAACTGCAGGAGTACCTGGAGATGCAAAGACAGCTGGCCATCCAGCGCCTTCAGGAGCAGGAGAAGGAGAGGCAGATGCGTCTGGAGCAGCAGAAGCACACAATCCAGATGAGAGCCCAAATGCCTGCCTTCTCTCTGCCCTATGCTCAGGTACACACTGCATACATAAGCTGACCTCCAAGGCCATTCAAATGAAATGTATTTATTTAGACACCACATTTATCTTTTCTCTTTTGGGAGTAAAGTTCTGATGGTGTCTGTACATGCTGTTATGCAGATGCAGTCTTTGCCCCCAAATGTGGCAGGAGGGGTTGTGTACCAGCCTGGAGCTCCACCCAGTTACCCGGGAACTTTCAGCCCTGCTGGTTCTGTGGAGGGATCACCTATGCACAACATCTATATGAATCAGCCTGGGCAGACCGCACCACCACAGTACCAAGCCATGCCCAGCGCTGCCACAGGTGAGGAGGTTAACAAGAAGCTTCACAACTATATTTTATTCAAGTGTGCCCCAGTGTGTGACTGTTTGTCCTCTCTTCCTCCAGATCCAAATATGGTCAATGCGTACATGTACCAGGCTGCAGGCACCAATGGGCAGCCTGCGCCTCCTCCTGGTCAGGCTCCGCCCAACACTAGTCCACCGTACTCCAACTATCAGCCCACACCCACACAGGGCTACCAGGTGATTGACTCCAACTTTAATTTTCTGACCACAAACCGCATGAACTCATGTAAAATATTTGAAGACAAATGCTAACTGTTGTCCCTGTTCTGTGCAGAATGTGGTCTCTCAGGCCCAGAGTATGCCCCCCATGTCCCAGGCTGCGCCCACTAACGGTATGGGTTACATGGGCTACCAGCCATACAGCATGCAGAACATGATTTCGGCATTGCCAGGACAGGACCCCAATATGCCCCCCCAACAGCCCTACATGCAAGGCCAGCAGCCTATGTACCAACAGGTCAGCCACTTATTATTTCTCCCTTTGCTACCAGGTGTTAGCTGTAAGAAAACCTTGCAAAGAGTTTATAGCATACTTTGGTAAATGTTAATTCAAGTTATTGATATTAATCTTATTTTTAACCTCATCCAGCTTGCTCTAATCCTCACTATTTTTCCTATTTTTCCTTCTACCGTGTTCTAGGTGGCTCCCCCTGGTGGGCCACCACAGCAGCAGCAACAGCAGCAGCAGCAGGTCCCACAGCCTGTGCCCGGCAGTGCAGAGGCACAGCTCATCTCCTTCGACTGAAAGCCCACACTCTGGAGGGTCTGACACACTACACCCACGCTCCTCCTCCTGGTCTTTCCCCTCACTCTCTGGACTCTGAGGATGCCCTCTGGAAACACACACACACTTCCCACCTTCCACCTTGCTGTGATGTTGTGGCAATGTAAAATATTGTGATGATGTTGCAGAACTGTTGCTCTCCTTGCCTCTCCCTTCCAATGAAGTATGGGAATGCGGGATGAAACTGCAAGAGAGGGCATCATAACCCAGACCCTTTCACCCTCCTCCTCGCTCTTTCCAGCTGATATGTATGTAGTATTTCCTTATTAAATAAATAACTGAAGCTCAGAAATAGTCAGTGGTATTAAAGTTAAAACTGAATGAAATGAAAATATAATAACTGAGGAGAAAAAAAAGACAAGACATAACCATCCATTGTCTCATATTTTTCTAAAGCAAAATTTGCATGTTAAATTTCAATTATTTTCCTTAATGGAAGTGAATTATTGCAACCCATCATCTGTATGTGCTGTTTCAGAAATTGTGGGTGTTGGGGATAAAGAGTGATGTTAGGGAGAGAAAGCACAGTCAAAGGCCTGAAATAAATGCCACTAACTCACATCTCCATCAGGTTAGTCACAGTAGTTTTCAGTTCCACCCCCTTCTCATGTGCACACACAAACTAGGCTCATCGTATCTTGTTTTGGCATTTATTTGTTGTGCACCGCTTGGAATATCGAGTGTCTTTAATGTAGTTTCTTAAATGATGAAACACATTGCAGGGATTGTACATTGTGGGAGAAGTGTTAGAAAATTAGCTGGTTGGTTGTTAAATCCTCACTTAATATACTTTTATAGATAAGATCATTTAAATTACACAACTAGTTACCATAAAATATCCATACTAAAGCAGTCCAGCAAGTCTAATAGCATCCTGCATCTCTTTATTAAAATGACAAACTGACAGATAGGACCATAACCTATAATGAACTGCAAATGGCCTGCAGGCACCCCACCCTGTGTGGATTTGGTTGTAACTGTCACAGATAAAGATATATATGTAGGAAGTACAGGTGGGCAGTCTTTTCCAAAGTGTACTTGGCTCTCCAGAAATGTGGAAATGCTTGCAGAGCAAACATGACACGCCGCATGTATGCATTAAACACCCAGTCATTGATTTCTGTAACCCTTCAGTTGCTATCTGTGAACTTCTTTATTCCATCATACTGATCTGTCTGACTTTAAAGTAATTTTGGAATTATATTTAATAAATATCTGGTTCTTATTGTCCACTTGCTTCGTTTTTCTTTTTTTTTTCTTTTTTTTATTATATATAACCTTCCATAGGATTTTAAAAAATAAGGAGAGATGTATCATATGATGACTTTTATTCATGTAAATACAGTGTTCCATGTCACAATCATACATGTTTCAATTAGAGTGGGTTTGATTTTATTACAAGTGTAAAGGCTTAACATGACATTGTTGAGTGGCTTGTTTAAATGTGCTTTAACATATAACTAAACTGAAAGTATACCAAAAACAGTTTGTTTTTCTTCTTTGTGCACTTGGGCTTCTTTTAAAGTTTCCTGAAGATGAGGCATTTATAATATTCTTCCATTTCAATCTGGAAATGAAAAACAATACAGATATTAAAGCAATATCGTAATTACGACCAAGTAGTTACCCAAAGCTACAGTATGTGACTCACTATCCTCTCCAGACGCATCCCGTTCCCATAGGCCAACTGTCTCAGCACATCCATGTCTGGAAGACCCCACTCTGGGTTCCTGTGCAGAAGCATTATATAAGTCTATTTACACTCTCGCAGACACACGATGTTGTCATGTTTGAGTAGATTATTTGTTAGAGAAAATGAACGCCTACTCACATTTTTCGAAGCTCTGCATCCAGATTTTCATTACAGCTGGGTGTAATGGTGCCATTAATAGCATACAGCTGGAATATGTTTAAGATTTGGAGAGGTTTAAGGTATGTGTTGTACTGATTACACTGATAAGAAAATTAAAGATGTTGGTACATACCCCGTAAGTTATCAAAAGGCCGTTTTGCTTGAGGATCTGACCTGCTCCAGTGAAAACACCCTTGGAATTTTTTTTTTTTTTAAAGAAAGAAACAGCTATTTGCAGATTTTGATAATTTAGACATGATCAGTTGTGTTGGAGATCAGCAGACCTACCTGTGCTGTTTTGAAGGAGCTGTATTGCAGTAAGTTAATGGCAACAATAACATCACAGGAACTGCGATGAAGGCCTGCCCATTGTTCCCACGGCTCACTGGCATCCAGGTGTGCAGGCTCCTGCACATTCTTTGCATGGGTTGCAGCAATGTATGCCTTGATACTGTAAGTGTGTATGCAGTTAATGCAAATTTGTATTCAAATCAGACACTTGTGAATTGGTGCTTTTTCATATCCACGTGAAACCTGTTGCGTGTTGCTCACTGTAGAACACCTGACTGTATTACTGTTGTTGCCATTTGGATCATTAATAGATTGATGTCTGATGCAAGAAGGACTGCATAATCAATAAGACACAAACCTGTTCAGAGACTCTTCATTGATGTCTGATGGCTGCCAGGTAACAAAGGGCATCTTCTGGGCAAAGCGTATGACATGCTGCCCAGTTCCAGAGCCCAGCTCTAAGGCAAAAAGTTGCCTGTGGGACTGGTCCTCCAGCACATCTTCAAGCACTGAGCACAGACCCTCCCAGTTCTTCTCTGCCTGAGGAGACAGCAGCATGATCTGGAGGAGATAATCAGAAGTACACGTTTACCTGTCACCTTGCATTACCAGCCTGCACATTGATATTCTCTCTTAGAGGATCCCTCTTACCTCCACTTGTCTGGTTCGCAGAGACTAACTGGGAAATCGCATACTGGTGGAGGAGGCTGCATGTGGTGGATGACTGTACCAGCAGATGGGTACAGAGATTACCTGGTTAAGAGGATTGCCTTTGTGCTCCTCCCAAGTGTTCAGCACTGGGACAGTACAGGAATCAAGATCAATTCATACAATATGACTGAATATTAAAGAGAAATTATTGTCATAAAAATGTAATAATACAGTGCAACCATTAGAGCGTGTGCTATCATGTTGCATTGGATTTTTATCATATCAGAATTATCAGTGTATACTGCTATCTTGTGGTCATAATGAGAAACTACAACATTAATATCAACATTAACAATAAATTATAGCTTGTTAATCAGTGTAACATATGTTTCTAATATATGTTTTGATTTGGGCAACAGTGTTGGTCTCTATAGCTAATTTCCCTGTTCATGACAACTTTTTTTTTTTTTTTTTTTAATAAGGCTTAAAGTTGCACATGATTAACAGCGTGACCGCTTGATTGACGGTTATGTGCTGTTACAGGTGGCTTATTCGAGCACCCGGGCATCATTCAGCCCACCTCAGGTCTGCTGATGATCCACGTCTTTACCGATATTTAGATTATCCGGAAACAGAAGAAGCATTACAGCCAACATGCCAGCATCCAGCACCGTATTTTTTTTTTTTTTTTTTTTTGGCTTCAAAACAGCGCTTCGGAAACCTACGGGTGACGTCACTCAGGTCACGTCACTTTTATACTGTCATTGTTGCAACCCTGTCGCCGTATCCTCTCCTCGTTGGCACGAAAGAGAAACTACTGTGGCTACGAAACGTACGGAAAATGCGAATATCTAGAGTCAGTGTTCAGTTTGTCCATTCTGGGCTACTGTAGAAACATGGCCGTCCAACACTGTGTGGAAGTGGAGCCACGGTGTCTATAGATTTAAGAGGCTCATTTTAAGGTAACAAAAACATAAAAACAGAAGGATACTTGTCTTCAGGCGATTATACACGAATGAAACATAGTTATGAATATTAAATTCTGTAAACACACTGCACCTTTAATGCAGCACTGTTTGTTATAAGTGTATTATGCACATACTAAACATTGAGTAATTAATATGTTTAAAAATCTAATAAAGTCTCTTCATTATTAGTACTTCTCCCATTTATATTAATTTATTTATTTATGCATGCATGTACAGTTTGTGTCCTTCATGGGCTTCCGTATGGGTTCGTAACAGTTCAGGCGCTGCATTGTGGGTAGGTCAGAGGGGAGAGGACGCCATGTGCTTTTGAGGCAGACGGGCTGCTGTGAGGAGACCTGGCTGTGACGGACTCGTCTTGTTTTTAGAGGGACACCGGGATAACGTTAACGTTTAACATGTACTGCACCAGACACTGCCTCCGGACCGCGCTGCGGGCTGCAGCGAACACGCACCGGTACGTAAGAGCAGCCGAGCGGGCGCCAGTTATGCACGTACACCGGCGAGGGAGGGAGGGAGGAGGGGGGGTACAGCGGTAGCGGTACTTCAGGGTCCGGCTGTCTGCTTCTTCAAGGGCAGACAGCCGGTGACTGCTGCCGGTTAGTTTGCATGTAAGACATGCAGTTACCTCCTGTAGGTCGTATGAATACAGAAGACGTATTGTATCATCTGTCGGAAATGAGTTTAATGTTTTACGGTAATGTGATAAGTGTGTTAGCCTACGTTAGCTTGATAACTTTAGCCAGCAGTAACTGAACCTTCACCGGCTTTTACTTGGCCGTGATCCAATGATCGTTACACTTGTCCTTATGAAACACTTTGTCCTCGTCTTTAGTTTGACTTTAGAAAATAAAATAACGTCGGTGTTTGACATTTTCCTCCACTGAACATGTTTCTGAGAGCCAAGGTCACACTCGTGTTAGTCAAAATGTAGTTTTTTGCTGGTCTGCTAACCACAGCCTGCTTCATGTACAGTTGTGGCCTGAGTAAAGTCGAAACCACTAATATGAAGTCCTGTTTAGATGTTAATGAGTCAAATGAAGCCACCGCGAGTGACAGGGGAGGCTGCTGGCTGCACTCATCCCAGAGCAGAGGTCTCCATCCTGGTGCAAAGAGTCATGATGTATCTGAGGGGGTCACACGGTTAGGGGAACAAAATCTGCATAGTTATGGTCTGTTTTGATAGATTTTATACTAATCTTAGCTTTTTGAGGCCCTCAACTTAACATGTATTTAATTATCATGTATTCTGCTGTCTGTTTTCTTGATTTCCTAAGACAGGAAATCTTGGATCTGATCAGTAAATACACATTTACACGTGCTTTCTGACCTCACATGTGAGCTGCAGATGCCCTCAGCTGGATCGGTATATATCTGGATACTGGGCATGCAAGAATTATAGAATTTGATGGTATAATTATAGTCTGCTTTGTTGCTGTTGGATTATGTTACACTGAAAGCCCACCTCTTAACTCATGTCTTCGTTGCTTGTGACACAATTACTCTGTGCAGCTGAGCCTTAACGGTTCCATTTGAAACCACGGCTAATAATGAAATCTGTTAAACGCCGCGTCCCTACTGTATACATGGTGTCTTGTGGGCCACAGTCATTTATCTAATCAGTTTTCCTTCTCCAGGCAACAGCTTCTGCGGCAGGCGCCAACCCCGTGTGCGCTCAGACTTTTGAAGACCAGTCCAGCCACCCACTCGGATGCCATCGCCACCCCTCCACTAGACGGAGCGCCCAAACAGTATGCCCCTAAAATCCAACAGCTCGTCAACGACATAGCCAGCCTCACTTTATTAGAGGTGTCGGACCTCAACGAGCTCCTAAAGGTTTGTGGGAAAGTTTTCAAACAACTGAATCTAAAACCACAAGACGCCTAGAGAGACTGTCCTCGTGATGCATCGTGTTTTTGTTGTTTGCAGAAAACTCTGAACATTCAGGATGTTGGAATGATGCCGCTGGGTGCATCAGCTGTTCCTGCGGCTCAGGTAACTGATTTTTGAAGGAATACAGAGAATAGATGATATAAGTGGAATATAAACTAGAACTTCAGAAATGACTTTTAGTTTGATCCTGTCACTTCTCTGACACACTGATGGCTTCTTGTTTAAGCAACAATTCTTGCCAACTACTGCCCAAATTCATTTGCTGTTTTTTTCTTGTGTGAAACTAGGCCGCAGAAGAGGAGGAGGCACCAGCCAAGAAAGAGCAGACTCACTTCACAGTAAAGTTGACGGAATTAAAGGCAGCTGAAAAAGTGAAGCTTATAAAGGAAGTGAAGAACTGCATCCAAGGCTTGAATCTGGTGCAGGTAAGTCTCATTAGTGTTCAGTCATTAACGGTACCCTGTGGATTTTTGGACCACTTGTAATGCATGTTTGCTGATTTTAAGTGGGTCAATGTGCCAGGAAATGCAGCAAGGCACCAACACAAGCAATGAAGAGCCAACATGGATGTAAACCAGTGCAGGCTTAATATATTTCACAATAAAACTCTTAATATTTAGTGCTTTCTGCTGATGGAGACTGTTGATCCAGTACTGGTATTTTCCCACATAGTATAGCTGCACAGTGTCATGTCACCACAGTAATATAGGTTAAAGCTCTGCATTAAGAAATATAGTATTTATTACAGCCTCCCTTTAGTGTCTCCTATGGAGAGTGTCCTACAGTTTCCTTTGATTGATAATCTGCACGATTTTACAATAGCATCATTTTATAGGACACACTCTGCTTGCTTTTTTCACTTTTGGTGTGAATATCTGCTCTGAAACTTGAAACATTTGTCTGTGCTGCTTCATAGTTCAGCCACACGCAACAAAGATTCGAAAGATTTGAGCTAGATCAAATCATTTATTTGGTTTATGTTGCATATTAGCTTAGGACAGTGTCCCAGTTCCTGGTTTCACAGATGTGGTAATGTCACTAAATCTTGTTTTTTCTTCTCTTCTTCCTAAACCAAGGCCAAGAAACTAGTGGAGTCTCTTCCCCAGGAAATCCGAGCCAACGTATCCAAAGAAGAGGCAGAGAAACTGAAAGCAGCCCTGGAGGCAGCAGGCGGTACCGTGGTGTTGGAGTAGACGTGTGTGCCCACCTGTGCACCCGTTCTACACCCGTTTTGCTGCTCACGCACTTCAACGATCATCCTATTATTTCTTCTTTTTTTCTTTTTTACATCACAAAGAGGAGGATCCCAGGAAAAAAGGAAACAAATGCCTTCTGACATGAATACTGCCTCTTAACAGCAGTCGGGTGGGGCGGCACAACTCAGACTGAACTTTTCCAGGCACACAGCCTGCACAAATGGCAGCCTCACTGTTTCCTTGTCCATTTGTCTGCTCATGTGTCTGTCTGATGCTTGTGTAGCGAAAAAAAGCTACAGAAACACTGGCCCTGGTGCCAAGTAAGCCAGTTGGTCATTCTCTGTGTGTATGTTAAAGTTTTCACAGAAAGAAAGATTACACCAGATACTGTATCTTGTTCAGGGGATGGCAGGGCGGAGTCGTCATTGATTATAGAATTGTTAATAATGTGATTAAAGTTGAAATATCCCAAAAAATGTCCCTTCTGTGTGTGCTTATGGTAAGGAAGGATCCATTTTATGTGTATTGTGTTTCCTTAAACATGCATTACTTCAAGCAAAAATCAATTTATTGTGACTGTTCAGAAATCAATACTCTAACCTACAAAAGATTGCGGCTGCTACACTGCTGCTAACCACTAGAGGTCATGAGGTCTCTTTCGATCGCCTCACACAGGGTGACGGTGTTTGAATGTTTGTATAAATGCTGATTTAATTTTGACAGAACGTTTAACGTTAACTTATTAAGTGACTCACAAAAAGGGGAAGCAGACAGAGAGCAGTTACTGCATGGTTGAAATCTAACATTATTGATAACAGGTTATACAGTGCACTGACTTCATCACACACACAATATTTCTTTTTCACTGCTGTCATATTGGAAAAGCCCACCTTTAACTAACAATGGCCCCATTTTGTTAAAAGTGAGCCAACATGTACAATACCAAAGTCCTGAAACTGAAACTTTCCCTGTGAAAGGTCCAATTAGCCAAAATAACTGAAAACACCTGCAAAGGTTTGCAGGATCTTTATATTGGCTTACTGACACATGAACAATTTTCCAATTTACTCTTTAAGAGGAATAATTTCCATGTTATGCATGGTGGAGGTATTTCTTAGTTGTAGATTGCCACCAGGTGGAGCGTGTAGTCTGTATTCAAGGCTAAAAGTAGGACTGAAATGCTAAGAAATAAAGTGTGTGTCATTCTCTCTTCTTAATATATAACCTCATTTTTAGTATGCGCATGTCAGATAACTCATGATTAAGACATTGTAGTTAATCTACCAATTCAAATATTTTGAATGTTGTTTCAGAGAGTTCAGGAGATCAAACCTACTTTATCAGCATGGGTTGTATTTCCTCATTTCCTTTACGTTTTTCTGGGATTAAATACTTATCAGGTCCACATAGACACCATGGAATTAGAATAAAACCAGAGCTCATTTTATACAGGTTTAAAAAAGGCTATACTTAAAGTCTTCCACCCAGCTCAATTACACCTGCATTCATTAACAATGATGCTACTTTTTAGAAGATTACTTCAACATTCAATGAGATCATCAGGAGACTGATTGGAAACATGGAAACCGATATTGTGAGTCCTATCGGTGCTTATATGGTACTGTGCTGTTCCTTGATTAATTGGTAATTTAAATTGAGATGTCAGTAAATGCATAAATGAATAAATGAACCTCGACCTGTTCCTGGGATTGTATCAATGTAACAATGTTTGTTAGGTTCTACTCTTGGAAAAATCTTAGATGTTTGAGGTTCTTGTAGTTTTTTTTTTTTTTTTCTTCTTGTTTTTGTTTTGTTTTGCAGGACAGCCGAGCGAGAGAATGATAGATGGAGTATTGAGGAGGAGACAAGATGCAGCAAAATTCTCAGGCTGAATAGAAACCTGTATCATGTCAGGATATTCCCTCAAGAGACCACGAGAGTTGTAACCAAGAGAGATTTTAGGCTGCTGCTGAATTACTTTCCTTTTTAAGATGCACTGGAAAATGCACTGAAGAGCCTGATTAAGTGCCTGTTCAAAAATAAGTTACCCTACAAGGAAGATAATTTAAGAAGGGAAAACACATTAATAGAGAAGATAGAATAGCATACATTTACTCTAACTACAGGGACAGTAAAGCCTGAATATTATATTCCATAAAAAGGAAATAATACATTTTCTCCTAATTTCAAAATCAAAAGGCTTAATGCAATGAAAATAAAGCATATCAAGAAGAATTCAAGATATTTTTTTCACTCAGTTTTACATTTGTCATTGATTTTATCTGGAGGTTTGTCCTGAAGTAAGGAGGGAAGTACAAACATGAACACTAGGGGGACATCAATCATCAGAGGAGTAAAGCTTAAGATAAAGAGGCGTGAAAAGGTTTACAAAGAGGGAAAAAGAAACATTTGTTTTCTTAGTCTTTAATAAGTCAAATATATAACTTGAAACCATACAGGGTTTTTTCACAGCAGACATTTTGACGCATCATGGCAGGAAAAGCAGAGGTGTTACTAAAACATTAACAATGGCTCCTTCTATTCAAGTGTCCATGCAAGCTGTGACAGTATCCAGAACCCTGAAACTAAAGCAGCTAAATGGAATTTAGCCATCATTCATTTCATTATTTACACATGTGACATGTCAAAATGTCTTCTGTTGTTAAAAGACTGAAATATAGTAGAGGTGAGACAGAACAGAGAGTGACGGAGGCCATGTTTAGGGATGTAACATGAGGAGGAAGCACGACTTTGTGATGAGCATATATCACAAATGGCTTATCATATAATTTCCCCATAGTGGGGAAACTGGAGTTCAGTACGTGTGTGAGTCACAGAGAATGACGTGCTGAAAAGGAAAAATTGTCGTGCGCTTTGTAGTGTGAAGACCGTGACATGGATCACTGCAGGACAGCAGCACATGAAATACAATACAATTACAAGTTCAGTTACTGAGATACGAAGAACAGGCAAAGATCAATCTGCATGTAGAACTAGATACAATCTGTGCAGGTAATTTAGAGAAGCATCCAAGAGGGCTATTACCCTGCACCGCATGCACATGCATTCATGTTAAAACCAGATTTTACTGTTGTAGTTGGTTGCGTTGGAGCTCATTTTGAACTATTTAGGACTGCATCCAATGATTTTCTTATTGGTGATTAATCTACTGACTGATTTCTTCATTTCAATTGATCGATGGTTCATAAAGAAAGACAGAATAGGCAGTATAAAGATCGTAGATCCTATCGTAGATAAATGTATAAAACTTCTGTATCTCATTGTGTGGACTAATGGCGGTGTCTGCATGTGTCAGACCCTGCAGCAGCAAGTGTTTGCTCATGTCCTGCCTTTTGCTCTGACTTGAAATGGATATCCAATTACTGTTTGTGTCATCTGTCATGAGTCCCCCTCCCCTCTGTGCCAGCACACACACACACAGTGCCAGACTGCCCATTCATGCTACCGCTACAACACTCATTTAAAATCATGTCATGCTTAAGAAGTGAAACATTTGGTCTTTGGGCTTCGGAAGCTTGCAGAAACCATAAAAATAACTTGTTAGCAATACAAACTGCTGCTGAATGTTAATGAGTGAATATGAGTTGAGGCATGCAGTCTGTTTTTGACCTCATGACCTCTTTGTGTGACCTGCAGACTGAATGGGAATATAATGACTGATGGGAAGGCGGCGTCTATTATTAACAAATATTAGTTTGAACTTCATGACCACTGATCTATGATAGTAGAATCCTGGGATGCTGCCATGCTGCATTCACAAAACTATAGCAGCAAGTCAAGCTCACTTACTATTTATATTAGTCACGTACACTTCCTCCCACAAACCAGCTGCACTCCTTTCTTGGCACAGAAAGATGAAGTAAGTTCGAAGGCTCTGTACTTACCCTGCTGGACAAGTTCAGCCATATGTTAATCCAAAATATCTAGCTCTTTCTGAGGAGCAAAAAAAATTGCAGATTTACTTAAAGGACACTTCTTTGTTTGTCTAATGTGCATTTAACATGAATGGCATCCAACCATCACCGGCAGTATTGTGGGGAAAGGATGAAAAGAGCACCCTTGATTGAAGTTGTCTCAGCAACCTTTGAGAAGCCGACACTTTGCCTTCGTCCTTTGGACTTTGTTTCACGGACAACATGCAGGAGAATCGTGTTTCTCGTTGGTACTTTGGTGGAGTCTCTGCCAGTGTAGCCGCCTGTTTCACACACCCATTGGATTTAATTAAGGTAAATTATAACGCTAATTGATTTTTAATTTAATTAGCACCGTAGCACAATTTTTTCCTTTAGGAAATTAAGAAAATGATCCAGTTAGGCCCCATTAATCTGTCTGGGGTGTCTCCTACATGTGCCTTTGGATAGCATTGTGGAAAATGTTGATAAAATTGTATTCTTTGAAGGTTTATTGTCGTCTGTTTTCCTGTTGACAGTGGTTTTGGGAATAGCTTGCACTTGATGATTCAGTTTGTCTAATAACTACTGAAAATCAATAGGCTTGTTTGGATGCTTTGAGATGCATGAAATGATGACAGAAAAAAGGTCTTCCGGTTCAATTTGGTAGCTGGCTATTATTGTTCTATTGAATTGATTTTCTTTCATTCAGCACACTGACAGAATGTTTTGAATAGGCTGCTGATATTACTGCTCAGTCTGAATATCACCTCAAAGGTCCAGTGTGTAACATTTAGGAGCATCTATTGGCACAAATGAAATATTACTATGTTTTTATTAGCGCGTAATGACCTGAAAATAAGAAGTGTTTTGTTTTTGTCACCTCTGAATGAGCCTTTTGTATCTACAGATGCTGTGGGTCCTTATCCATGATGTCCACCATGTTGGGTATTCAGTTGCAATCTGAAATGTCACCACTAGATGCCACTAAGTCCTACACACTGGACCTTTAAGTTAAGAGCCAATTTTGTTTGCTGGATGTCACTTCTTAAGTCAGGAAGACACATGTGCATGTAATTGTTGCCCTCACTAAAGGTGTGACTGACCCTCTCTGCTCACTCCATGTGGTCATTTCCAGGTGCATTTACAGACGCAGCAGGAGGTCAGGGTGAGGATGATTGGCATGGCTCTAAACGTGGTGAGGAGAGAAGGTTATCTGGCTCTCTACAGTGGCCTGAGTGCATCTCTCTGTCGGCAGGTGGAAAACTACACACACACATTTAATAATTCACTCGCTGTTTATGTGAATGTGGAATGATTTCTTGCTTGCTTTCTTTCTTTCTTTCCTCTCAGATGACATATTCCTTGTCACGGTTTGCTATTTATGAGACTGTTAGGGACAAAATGAACAGAGAGAAGAAAGGTCTCATACCTTTCTACCAGAAAGTCATGCTGGGTGCCTTTGGAGGTATGTATTGTTAAACAGGCACACTAGTCTAGATATTATTTTTTATTTAATGTGTGTTCACCAACAGGGTTTGCAGGTGGTTTTATTGGGACTCCAGCTGACCTGGTGAATGTCCGGTGAGTTGCACAGGTTTAATGGATCGACAAATTAATATTATTAAGAAATAGATTTTTTTTTGTGTTTTATGATATTGAACTCATTTGTACTCATACATTATTAACATAGACTCTAATGTGTTTTAGCTGTTCACCAGGTAGATCACAACCTACAGTTTCACTTTTATTGTACAATGCAGTGCGACTATTGTTCTGCTGTTGGAAACAATAAATAAATCAACAAGACTGATGTGATGCTACTTCGAAAAGTAATTCCCTCTCTTAAATTTTCATTTTATTTCAATTCAGGACGTGTTCCTTGTTAAATTTAGATTTGACATTACTAAGCGAAGAAACTGCAGCCTTTTATCCTCTGCATTCATGTTTGATCGTCCAATTTCCACCGATTTCAATAGCAAGATAATTACTGTGAAGGTTACACATCCTGACAATTAATTGACTGAAAAGTACTTCAATCTCTGATCTGCGCAGAATGCAGAATGATGTCAAGTTGCCGTTAAAGCTTAGGAGAAAGTAAGTAAAAACTTTAAAATAGAAATACATCCTGGACAGTTCTCTGTCATTGCATGTGAATCACCACATTGTGAGTTTTTTTTTGTCTTCTACCAGTTATGCTCATGCGCTGGACGGACTATTACGTGTTTGGAAGGAGGGTAAGATTCATAACTACTTTACATGTTGCGCTGCATAGGGAAAACGACTTGAAAAAGGTCTCTTCAGTTGCAAAATAGATCTGTTTATTACATGTCCAAGAGGTAAACGGCAGTAAACATGTTTGTTAACATTCTTACTCCTATCTGATAGATTCAAGAGCAAATCTTTTCACCCATTCTGCTATTTCATTTGTAGAGGGAATGAGGAAGCTGTTTTCTGGTGCTACAGTGGCATCTACTAGAGGTGCACTAGTCTCTGTCGGACAGGTAAAGACCTCTCTGTTATGCATCTATTAAATAACGGAAGTGCTACTGTGCTATTTTTCAGTATGTCTGCATCTTGCCCCCGCAGCTGTCTTGTTACGATCAGTCCAAATAGTTGATTCTGGCTACTGGTTACCTGACTGACAACATCTTCACTCACTTCCTGGCCAGTGTGTTTGCGGTCAGTGACTCACCTCTGTCACTGTTTATGTAATATGGCCACATTTTCCAAAACTTTTTTTCCCTCTTCTTTAAAGGGGGGGTGTGCTACAGTCTTGTGCCAACCACTTGATGTTGTTAAAACAAGATTAATGAACTCAAAAGTGGAATATGGGGTGAGTTGTGTACACTACATGCTGCCATGGGATTTAAATATTGTTAGACAGCAGGGTTGGGGTTACTTGGGGCACCTCTGTTGTTCTCCCTCTCATCACTCTGACGTCTATGTCTAATTCATTAACTGTGAGGAGAGTAATACATCTTGACATGTCTTAGTTTTTGTCTCTCCTTGTTGCAGGGTGTGTTTCATTGTCTTACAGAAACAGCAAAACTGGGCCCGGAGGCATTTTACAAGGTGGATGTCATTTTTAAGACGTGATATTTTACACTGCTCCTCCCAGCAAAAAAAAAAAAAAGACTCTTAATATTTTCTTGTGTCAATGTTTGTATATTCACTTAAATAATGATATGATTTGTGTCCAGGGTCTTGTTCCTGCAGCTATCCGTCTCATCCCTCACACAGTCTTCACCTTCATATTCCTTGAACAACTGAGGCGGCGTTTTGGTGCGGTGGTTGTCACCTGAGAGATTCCTCAAGGTTGCCTCTTTAATGTTTTTTTTTCTGTGTTGCAGTTTTTTCCACTAGATACCACTAATAACAAACAGTAACCAAGATGTCACATACCAATGTACTATATATCTAAAGATCTATAGATCCGTTTCCATGCAACATTTTTTCATCTGTAACACAAAATGAAAGTGATTCATGCATTGTTACACAGAAATGTGATTTATGTATCATATTCTGTTAACTTAAAAAATCAGGGCAGTTCTCCATTGTGGCCTACTACATGTGATGAAGTGTACTACTATTAATCTAACATAAAGGTTGTGAAAAAGAGGTGTAGAGGTGAAGAGGAAACTGCCTTTAAAGTTGATATCAACTGATAAATCTACTATTAAATGCAAGGCCGCCTTTGCCCTCTGTGTCTGTGTTTATGATTTACCTTGATCTTGTTTGCAATCTTGCAGAATTTGAACACAGACAGATGATGGTGTTGAAGGTGTTTTTAAGGTTGTGTTGGAAGGCACAGGTTTTCACGTTTTCTATCGTCAAGTTAAGAGTCAAGATAACTTTGTGTAACACTGAGAGGATGTTTCAGTTTGTAATCCATTTCTGAAACGTGCACTAAGGCAAAATGCTGCAACTGACTAAAGTAATTAACTAAAACAATCTCTCTGTATCGTCTTGAAGGCCTTCTTGCTAATTTGTCTCTTTACTGAGCTTCTGTCAGTTTCACTGCCTGTCACGTCTCCCCTCTTTTGAACAAGAATACTTTAACTGGCAGTTCAGCGTGCGCTAGCGTGAACAAAAGCCACCAATTAGGAACACTTTAATACAATATGGCTGTGCTTTTATGAAGACAATAAGCAGCTTTTTAAGCTAGGAGGCTTATGAAACAATGTTCATCTGAAGATAGACATTTTTTGACTCTGGATTTCTGAGAAGAGAGTTGTGAGTCTTGGTTCAGTAGCAGTCGTGTGGGTTTGTGGCTTCTTATTTTTTTTTTATATCGTTCCAGGTATTATTTTCCAAGCTCTACCTTTTACAGTGATGCACAATCCATCATGTTCAACTTTTAAGGACACCTGATATTTTCCCGTGCCCCACTGTTTACTTATTGTCTATATTGATGTCAGTATTTGAGCGATGATATTTGAGTGTCTTCAGGGTCAAACTCAAGACATCTCAGCTTCTGATGCGTCTTTCTGTGATGTAAAAGTGGCGAAAGATAAACTTTCTTTCTGCCTGTTGAATGATAGATATCAAGAAAGATGGATGTGTATGAGGAAGAGCATGTCCAAATCATCTATTTTGATAGATAATAATGACTTTGTTGGTTACAGTATGGGACTCTCGAGTTACTTAATGGACAGGTTACATAACCCTGTTAAACCTGTGCAAAAAAAAATATAATAATAATCTAATGGCGAGACAGTTATCATCTGTGGTTGTCATGGAGCTCACTGAAATAACAGCAGGATTACATAGGTAGGCATGACACATATGACTCAATATAAGAACCGCATACATATGGATCTGTCTCCTTTTTTAGTGTACATCCTGCTTTACTTTGTACCGAAGCCGCAGATGCAGGTTTGTAGTCTCCTCTTTATCAGGCACTCTATCGCTGATAGAATACAGACTGACCACTGCGCTGGAAAACATCCACTGAGGATATAGTTAATGATGTTAATGATGCACACGGATACACACACACACACACACACACACACACACACACACACAGGCGTATGTACATACCTTCTCTTTCTATCTTCTGGAAAAGTGGAGAAAGAGACCTCAAATGTTGGTTTCAAGCTGAGAACTGACAGACTGAATATCTTGGAACAGTCCTGACAACAGAAACAGAATTTGAGATTTCAAACAGCAATTATTGTTAAACCAGATGTTGTGGGTTCATACCTCAACACATGGAAAAAATGTTTCCAGGTGTTTTTTTTTTTTCGAGTTTTTTACCTGATAGGATGCTCACTGTGAACAAACATGCATTATAGTTTTCTTATTTCGTACCAGCCGCTGCCTCGTATCTCTGTATCATATATCTTTCAGGCGCTGTGAAGGTCTTATCAAACAGAGCACATTCCTCTCTCACGGAGAAACATGGCCTGTGCACATACAGTACTAAAGAGAGTGTTGTTGACAACTGTTTGATGAAAAACATACAAAAGGACAAGCATTCAATTTCATGGTGTTGAGAGACGGGAGCATTAACAAGGTTTCTGTTCCACTGTTATAATGGTAAATACTGATGAGATATTTGCCTCTTAATGGAAAGTCAACACCAAAACAGCTTATGAGTTATGAATGAAACAGGATTACAGGAGCAAAAACCTAATCTATTACACAGTAGAGTTTTTAGCTTTTATGGTTTTACTGTCAAATTAGAAAGCATGTATGTTGAAAATCAGGATCAGGCAATGATATTTTAAGCTACAGTAAACCTACCTTGCTATATAAATGACTTAAAATATATAATATAAATTAATAAAGTCGCTTTTCACTATTTAGACATGTCTTTAAAGAATAATGAGGCTCTGCTGAGAAAGTTATCCTCTTCAAACTGTTTTGCAGCCCATAAAAGGGAAACATGCTGAGAAGACAATGTTTACATAAACTGTGACTGTCCTCAACATTCCCCATCCATCAATAAATGTTTGTTAATTATTACACTCTGAGTAATTTGCATCCATTTTTAAAACAACCTGGGTCACAAAATTTGTTGTAAAATGAACGAGCATGTAAAAGCAGGATGTGATTTCATGTTTTTCACCTCTTCTCTGGCTTAATACATTCATATCCCACACCGTCAGCATGCTCCTGTTTACAGTTCAATGCAATAAAGATCAATTTAATTGCATTACATGTCTATATTCCCATGTGTGTGATGAGAGGCACTGGGGCAGCATCACAGTGAATCATATGTTGCCTTAATTTAATTTCCTCAAGTGGATATTTGAATGAACAATGTATTTGGCTACGCTTTCAACTAACAACTAAATTCACAGCAAACACAAACTGGCTAAATAAGTTACAGCTGCTATTTTTAGGCAGGTTGCTGTGAAGACTGCTGAGCATCGCTTCCTGCTGCACCTCTGATAGTGCCTTTGCCGCGTGATCATCAGCCCGGAGCCACGTCTAAGTGTTTGACCTTTTAACTACAGAACCATCAATAGGCCACGATGTCAGACGTTAGCCAGGTGAGGAGTGGTGATGCTGCCAAACTGACTGCTAAACACTTCACTTGAACAGCGATTATAATTATAGCTTAGCAGCCATTAATAGCTTGAGAGCAGAGTTTAAATGACTCCATGAGTTTAAATGGCTCCAAAACCAAACATACATAAGGAAACGTTTAAGCAATTGGTTTAACAGTGTGTTTATCTGCTGTAATGTAGGTCAAGATAGTTAGCATGTCCAGCTAACGAGCTTACTAACTACAGCAGTGCATTACTTTGAAGGCCAGTGGAAGGTAATGTTAAAAAAAAGCCTTGATTATGAGAGCATTTTCCCACTGTGGAGCTGGTCCTGACACTTAAGCATAGGCTAACATTGAAGAGCTCTGTCTTATTGGATATGAGGGAGTATATACTGCCAGCCAAAGCCACAAAATGAATGTTGTAAAATACAACAATAATAAATAAATTAACCAGTATCTCGCTTGTCCGTGTATGTAAATTAAGCAGTTAACACTGCACCCTCTTTAATCAATCAATCAACAGTGCTGTTTCATTATTTCAATGTTTCTATAAACGTAATTTAATTCTGATGTATCGTTTTGGAAAAATTGATGGCAACAGATTTTTTTTTACATGCACTTCAGGTAATTTCTGCCTTTCAGGAAAAAGAGTTCACACTTTTTTCCCAATAACTCACATGACTGATCAGCTGTTTCTGCTCTGACAGTCTCCTCATTGCTCCCAGAACCCATCCATGAACACTCCACACAGATCTGCCGAACCCTCCTCACGTTAAAATATGAAAAAATGTCACATTTTTATTCTGTTTTCTGCATTATTTTTCACCGGTTGAGTTTCAGTTATCTTGTGAACCAGCTCCTATTATAACTGTAGTGGAAGGAAACAAGCACCCATTTGCATTTTCTTTTGCCAAATTACTCAAAATCATACTTTTCAGTCAACAAAATCTATGATCACTGGCCAGAAATGAGAAGACTACTTCTATTATTTATATTGTTATTATTAATACTTCTCTCTACGTCTGAAATTAATGACCCTTTTTTGTGAAGCTCAGGAAGCTTTTTAAATTTTGAAGTTCTTATAATGCAAAACTTCAACGCAGCTTTTTCTTTTTAAACTGCAAATGTGCTGTGAGAATAGAAAGTTTGACAGGCATCAACATTAACTTAGCAAAAAGTCAGCTGAGGTCCACTCCCGTTTATTATTCCCAGAGGCCAGACCTGGACCAGTTTCCCTTTATGAACCCCTCCCTTAACAACCCAGTATTCTTTGTGGCTGGAGAAGATCTTTGTTTACCTTTTCGTCTCCACGTCTACAGGATCCTTACTTGTCAGAACTTGGTCATGGCACCACCCGTACCGTCCCTGGGCCAGTCCTGACAGGTTGTACTGGAAGCTGCTGCAATGCCACTTTCCATACTACATTTAACATCAAATGTGTTCAACAGAGAAGTCATAAATCTATGAAATTATATTCAAAAAGGAAAATAACCACAACTGAAATTCCCAGGTTTTCACTTGACGACAGTGATATGCGTCTCTTCCTCTCTCTCGAGGTATTTTGTTGCCTGTTTCTCACTGGGTGGTAACAGCGCTGATCTCTTTGGTTTGGAACGATGGCAGAGTTGAGAGAATGAGCGATGGTTTCACATTATGGAAAAGTTTGTGGGATGGAGAGTGGGAGCCAGATTTTTCTCTCGAGTTCTGACAGTGGATCTGAGCCTACGTGCTTCTCCTCTCACTTCTCCGGCCTCTTTGCAGCCAGCCAGAACAGTGATCTTCTCACAAACAGGAACTAAAGCCAAAGGGTGGATGTCACATAGACTTTATATAAGGAGGACAGTGAGTGTTGTGACTGGCAGACCAGAGCATCAGTCTGATTTCATTTGGTCCAGAACCAAGCAAGTAAAAACAGTATTATCATACAGTATTATGCAAATCTGAGCACAGCATATGTTTTATGTAGATTTATGTGAATTTAAATACTTTTCTTTAAACCCGGGATTAGTCCAAATTGCAAACAAAAGATGTTAAATTGTGCAATTATCTGTGTGTTCTCTCTTTGAATCACAATTTCTATAATTGTGGTGCACAGCTAATGAGCTCTTCCCATCTGACAGCAAAATTATAGTGCAGACTCAGAGTCAGTAGCCAGTAGGAAGAGGGAGCAAAACAAAAGGCGGCTGCTCAGTGCTATGACTGCTGATGATAATGAGGAAGGTGAGGGGGAAAAAGGTACCAGCAGGTTGTGTTCTCAGTGAGAACTCAGGATTAAACAGATCACAGGAGAGGAACCCTTGTTGATCTAACATATCGTACATGTTTTATAGAATTTGTTGTTTTTGTTTTCAAAGGACGAACAAAGGATATTTAGCCCATTGTGGTTCAGTCATCCAACCTCCTTAGAAAGGTCAGACGTGACTCCTGCATCCAAAATAATGGCAGTAATGTAGAAATTGGAGTTGTGTTATAACCAAATGTTGAAGGTCCATTTTCTCTGTCAGAGCAATTTAGTATTTGCTTTAATTTCAGTCCATTTTGGCTTGTGCAACAGGAAGTGGAGTTACAGAACAAAAATGATGACTGAACTGTGGGGGTTTGCATTTATCACAATGCCTAATAGCATCAGTGGACGTACAGAAGCTATTAGTGGACCAAGGTAATCATATTGCTTATCAATCCGATATAACCTCGACACTGAGTCAGAGACACTGAACCCTCTGGCTTTCCTATAATAGAGGCATGACTATGACAGTAAAGAGTGAATAGGGGCTTTGTGGAAAATTAAAAACCAAACTACCTTTAATAATGTGATCCACTTGTTTTGCTCTAAATTTCACTTGAGATTACAAGTTCACTCATGCGGATTTGCATCTCCTCCGAGGGACGAGAATCTCATGCTTCTTACTCTCTTGTTTTTCCTCAGGGGATGTCATTATATAAAGATTCACATTAAAGTTACAACAAATCACATACATTTCTTCAATCGTCCTGAAAAGGCACTATGCATGATAATTGTCTGAAAAACAGAATACACTTTGTATATTCCTGTATTGCTACGCAACGTGGTAATTCAATATATTTTAAGTTTTGGTTGGATTTATCGTGGAATATGGTTAAGGAAAAATAATACGGCTGCTGAATCACAAAATTAAACTATTAAACATAATTAAAGTGGACTGATTAATGTCAGACGACTTACATATATTCTTACATGAATGACTTGCAGATGTCTGACACTTGTATCCAGCTTTCATTGCCCTAGTAATAACCGGGAGACAGTTGCTTAAAGATGAAATATTATGCACTATGGCAATGAATTTTAATCCTGGCTACTTTGCCAGCCCTGTTGAAAAATAATTTGCTGGTGAACTGGGAGCTATTTTGGTTATTGATGGGCCATAATCTCATTACTAAGTGTTGAGGTTGAAGTCTGCCGAGTTGGTTCCAGTGGTTATGTTGGAGAGAGCATGGGCATCAGCTCTGAACACTGTGTACGGACAGTGTGGTCGGAGTGGTTTTCTCCCCCAGCAGGATACGACGTTTTCACCACCTATCCAAATGTTAGAGCACTTTCCCTGCGCTCAAATCTGTCCTCAAGTCTGTGTGATCAAAATACACTTTTGACCAGGAATTTGACAAGTAAGATAAACATGGGACAGCGTGTACCACACTGGTATGCCAGCTTATCCTGATAAATATCAATAGTGCCAATTAAGTGGTTAGATTACATGCATTAAGATAATTGCAGGATTTTACTGTTGGAGTTGGTTGAAATGCCGCAATTTTAAAAACTATTTTATGTAAGACTGCGACTGTATAATATTATTAATATATTACAATAAGGAGTTAAGCTGCAGAGCTTCTTCAAACATAGATCAGTGCTGACGTCTACAAATTCAGATGTTGAACTTTTCAAAGTTACTGGAAAAATGTCACTGATGATTAGAGTACTGAACATTGAATTACCTATGTTTTTACATATTAGTGCCAACAAAACATATTAAATTACCCCAGAAAATTTTCCAAAGCATATGCTAAATATTTGGACTGATAAATGTGTTTTCCTAACTTTCAGGCAGCAGTAATTTCACTTCAAATCCCAAAATGAACGGTACAGAAGACCAGAGTCAGTCAGGCCTGCAATATTTTCTTTTAATGCCATTATCGCAGGATCAGGAATTAATTTTTTCATTATCTTGAGAAAACATGCTTTGTTATCTTGAGATAAAGACCAATTAACCCATTATCACAAGAAAACAAAAGGTTGTTTCCTCTTATTACTTATGTTTTGAGATCATACCAGCATGCAGAGATGGCATCTTGACTTCAGTGAAAGTCTAACACGGAGATAACATTCAGAACAGTCCTCATCATTTAGGGAGTACAGATGAATGCACTTCACTGATCATGCTGAGGTCATTTTCTCGTGATAAATTATCTCTTTGTCTTGAGAAATCTGCTTTTTGTTTTCTCGAAATAACGAGATCCTTATGAGAAAACAACATTAAATGGATTTTTTTTTTATTGCCAACACAGAATGAGTTCATCAAAGTGAAAATGTTTATCTTATTGTTTTGTTGATTTATTAAAAAAAGTTAAGAAAAGCAAAGTTAAAAGGTAACTGAGGTAAAAGGATTAATACAACATTCCCCTGGTGGTGCGAAACTCTGGCATCAGTATCAAAATATACATTATGTTCATTTCCCTAAAGCATGTGCTATGGGTTTATTTTCTGGCAGCAAAGCTCATGGACTGCAACCAGCTAAATCCCAAGTCTTACATAGCTGAGCTTTCCAACAAATCTGAATGGACCACTTGAAAGACTGTGCTCAAAACAGTTCTCTTCAAGTCTGCTGCTTCCATCTGCATTTCTATGCAACAATAGCAGCGAATAAAAAAGACAAATAAATAAGTGGTGGATTAAACCACCGGCTTAAACCGAAACCTGCGGTATGCTTTGGAAAATGTCATACATAGTTTGGAGTAAATGGTCTATAACATGCAAAACATGATCCTTTAATGCTTGTATCAGTAAAAACTTACAACTACTGGCTGTACGACAACGCTGTGCACAGTCACAGTCATGTTTAATGACGTCCGAACATACAGTATGCAACTTTAAACTAAAAAACTTTAGGTCCAAATAATATTCTATATGCACAAAGCATGTCACAGACACCTGTATGACTTGTTGGATTGTGAATTAGACTGCAGAAATAAAGTCCCTGCAAAGGTCAGCATGGGAAAAATGTCCAAATCTAAATATTTCTCTTGTAAACATAGATGACTTTGTATGATTTATTGAAAAAGGTAATGTGTGGATGGAAATAATTTAAGTCATTAATCAGATTATTCTTAGAAATAGATTTGCTGATAGCAGGAGCACTGCATCTTAATCTAATCAACCAGCTGATAGATCTCTGATCACTGTTTCCGTTTATTCATCACTCCTGTTATTAGTCAAAACATCATCTGACATTTAAAGAATCTCAGAGGGATGGGATCGCTCCTGTGTTTTCTTCTCAGTTTGCAGAAACATTATGCCAGTTTTAATGAAGCATGAAACTACCGACGACTACCAAAACAAATTTCTGTAACATTTCAGACGGGGATAATACAGAATGCATTTAATCTGAATGGCTTTTATTTTCATGGTAACATGTCTGTGGCTCTCTAAAAAGCCTAATATATCTTTGTGAGACATGCTACGAGTCAAATGAAAACAAACACAGCAGTGTTCCCCTTCACTTAAGCCTTATTTGTTGTAAACTGGCCTGACATTTAGTCCAAATAGATCTCTGAAATAAAGTCACAGCCTCTGTCTGCTTCTAACTCAGTTTTATGTTTTGCATGAATGTGCCTGGGGACAATTCTTTATCCATTTACACATAAGAACAGTCAAATATTGTTTTGTAGCCATATTATAAAACAATTGCTTTCATTTCCTTTCCTTGTATGTTTTGCCCCTGTGGCCAAATTGACTTCATTTAAAATAAACATTAGATTCACCCATAAATGCATGTGTCAGATGATGGAAATAACACCTGACATTATAGCTAAAACGTTCTTTTGGACGCACACAGAAGCTGCTTGTTGCTGATGTCTTTAAGCTTGTCATTACAAACCTAATATGCCTCCTCTATTAAACAGCGGAAGAACAGAGTTAGTGGGATATTGTTTTGTTCACACCTTGGCCTCTGATATAGAAGCAATCCTGAGGACAGCGGATGTTGGTTATTAGCAGAGCTGTGTGTCATCAACAGAAGACTGAACATTTTCTGCCAAAAATGTGACAGGTCAATAGGTCTCAGCACTTTGTATTCTGGGGGCCACACTGAGCTGCAATAGGCCAAGAACAGGTCAGTACATGCTAATTATAGTGTAGAGAATTATTCTGCATCCATTACAGAGTTTGACTCGTTCCCAGTGGTGGAAAGTAGCACAGTGCATTTACTCAGGTACTGCACTATATTGACATACAACCTACATTTCAAAGGGAAAATATTGCACTTTTACTCGACTGCATTTATCTGACAGCTTTAGTTGCAAGTTACATCTGAGATTAAGATTTTCCAAAATTAAATAAAATGCACTGTTAAAGATTAAACCGATGTTTCAGAGTCTTACAAAAAAACAGTGTCTAGTTAGGACCTCTTATCACGTTTTTAGATGCCTGAGCCTTATGATGCCAGTGGATGTGACTGAAACGAGGGCACAATAGCAAATGCAGACAAGAGGTTTATCTTACAACAACACAAGAAAATGATGGTGGTATTCACGTGCCGTTTCCTCTTTTTCAGCATGTCCTGAATCCAAAACCTCTGATTTTTATGGGATTTTTTTCCCCTTCTCATCGAGTAGCACAGCAACAGCAAGAGCACAAGGTCTGCTTGAATCCATTTTTTCCTGTTAATCATATTTGGTTGCCTGGTTGCACACACAACCCTGCTTCACAGGTGCATCATTTGTTTTTGCCCGATGTGCTTTTCCAAAATATTTTTGAAGTGCTCGCGATGTAGTGATGGACCCCTTAGATTGTTTCATTAACTGTCCAAAGAGCAACAATTATCCAGTATCTAATAATAAAAGCAAAGACTAGAGAAACATGCAAAAATTAATCTGGATTTGTGTATCAGAACATTTATTTTTCTCCTACCCTATCATCTCATGACCCCTCAGATTTATCAAACTTTTGGATGGGCATGTTGAGAGCCAGAGGAACCTGGACTAAAAAGCTACAACTTTATTTTGGCTTAATTAGGGCACTTCCAACACAAAATAATCTGTACCAACATTATTCTCCTTAATTAAAATTATTAGAAAGCATGAATTTTGTACCTTTTTAAAACACATGTATACACATCAAAATACAGAGATACACAAACAATGGCAGACTATCATTAACATCACTTATTAAGTCCATACAGTCTAATTATTTGGTCTCTTTAAAGCTATCAAAGTATGTGAGTACCTCTTCCACCGCTGTCATTATATCATCTTTTTCCTCTCTGATGCGCTCAGTCAAGTGTTGTTTTTCTTTTAAAACTTAAGTGCCACTTAAGTGCATATCTTCTAGTCAAAAAATGTGTTTTATAAATTTAAATCTTGTAATTGGACTGATTTATTTCTGTGTTTTGTTTACAACTCAGCACAAATGCCTCATGTTTTACTTGGACTGTTTGACAAATGAGGTGCACTTTGCGCTGCAACCAGATGTGGCCAAAAAAGGTGAAGGAATGTGTCGTGCTCTGTGTGTGCATGTTTCCCACCGTGGGCTCTTGATGGCAGTCATTCAGATACTAGAGTGGCTGGAATGGAGGAGCTTGATTGCTTTTGCAGCCGAACATCAGCCACTCTCATCGCTTGGGGTCATTTGCATTTTATGTCCAGTGATTCTCGGATGAAAAATCCTCAGGGGGAAAAGAATGGAATAGGTAAATGATCCGGAGAAATGACACTTGGGAGATATGAAAGAGCCTGAATGGGAACGCTGTTTATCAGGTGCAGCCGGTGGAACATGATTATTACCGACTCGCAGACTAACAAGGTGGAGATTTAAACATAACCCGGATGCAATCGCGACGTGGTTCTGTCCACACTAACACAGCCTCAGAGCCCCCGGTGAAAACACTGCTTCGTCATCACATAAATGGGCCCATTAATCCCACTCAACAGAGGACAACAAGCCTCTAAAACCTCTAATTAATTAATTATTCGTGTTGAGATTCACTCTCACAAAAGACATTCAAACAGTGATGATTAAAAATCTCAAAAACATAAACAAGAGCCTATTTGTGTGTATGTAAGTGTGTGTGAGTGGCTTTTATCACTCAGTTTAGGTCATAAATGTGACATTGTCCCCAATATCCTGGCATAGCAAGATCAAATCTATTCACTGAGTGTGTGTGTGTGTGTGTGTGTGTGTGTCCAGCATTGGATAATGGTTCCCAGCAGGCACAGCAGTTTGTGCGGTTAGAGTATGCTGTGGTACAGGCAGGAGCTCTCACCTTTCATTGCCTGTCGGCCACCTGTGAAGGCTGCAGAAATATGTCAACTCGCACATTTGCTAACGTTCAGATGGATCATAGAGACACACAGTAAACTGTTGCTGTGCATTCTGTATAACCTTTTCAGAGCTATTTCACATCCTTTTTATGATCAGAGTAATTTCCATCCGGAATCGTTATTAAACTGATTGATCACTAATTGGAATTAACGTGAAAATCATCAATCAGAATAACATTTTTTAGCCAATTTAGCATTGTGTCTCTACGGATGAATGTCTGTCTGTCGGTCCACCAATTTAATCCAGTTTGAAATGTCTCAACGATTGCTCAGCGTTAACATTTTGTGCAGGCATTTATGAATCCTACTTTGGTCCCCTGACTTTTCCTCTAGCACCACCACAAGGTTGACATTTGTGGTTTTTGCAGCAGCTTTTCATTCATGTCCCCCTCAGGATGAGTTGTTGGAACTTTGGTAATCCCATGATTTTTTCCGTCCAGTTCCATTATGGTTAAAATGTAAATGTGTCCAATACCTTGGTTTATTACCAAACTTTTGGAACAGATTCTAAGATTTTTACTGATTCATTTTAAAACACTTCATGGTTTAGCTCCCAGTTATATTGCTGAATTTCTGCTCCTGTAAGAGCCTCTGATCCTCAGACAGCCAGGGCTCTGCTGGCTGTTCCTAAATCCCGGCTCAAGACTGAAAGGTGACCGGACTTTTATGGTCAGAGCCTTGCAGGCTTGCAGAATGAGAGACATTAAAATAACTTCTCAAAATGTATAATTTTAAAAATCTTTTTATTACTGCTAACATATTTATGTCTGTTCCTATCTTAGGAAAAATAAAAAAAAGAAAAATAAAATAAAATAAGAGACACCAAATTTTGAGTAGTTACCAGGGAACAAATGAGAAACAAATGAGGAACTAACAGTGTGCCATTACTAATTAAGTAACTCCTAATCAATTTTAAACAAAATTTTATTGCGTGGCTGACTATTTATTGATTAGTTAATGAAAGATACAGTAAAAATAGTTTATTTTAATTATTATCATTATGAATATACTTGTGTTTAGTGGTAATTAGCAAATGCTAACACAATGGTGAACTAAATTAACATTATACTTTCCAAACATTAACATGTTAGCATGCGGATGTTAGTTTTTTGTTCCAACCTGACAAGTCCTGACAAGTAGTGATCATTTGTTGTAAGCCTTGGAAATAAATTCATGTATTCGATGTACATTAGGTGAGTGAATTCCATCAACCTCAACGCTAATGTACATTTGTAAGTGTGTGTATGCATTTACACAGACTGCAGGCAAGTCTGCTAAGTGAATCAATTTTTTTTCATTATACGCTCCCAAATGCTATTAAGTGTGTGCACTTCTGCATGCAGATTTTACATGCAAGTGCTACCCTGGCTATCCTGCTGGTGTTTTCATCAGTGTGCCAGTGTTGTTTTTTTTAAAATGGGCACTGGGCAGAGTATCTCACGTGTTGACCACAAGGCAAAATTAATTACATCTTAGCATCACCTTTCTCACCTCCAAATTCCCCCAGAACCAGTCACCGTGCATGCTGCTGAATAAAAACAAAGTAAAAACATGCATAATCAAACAGAGCTTTTAGCCAACAGGGCAATCATCTCGTCAAGGATGATGTCGGTGCCATGGCACGGCCGGCGCTGTTAACACTGGAGCACGGAGGGGAAAACAGCCCAGACAATATAATGTTGGATTATCATTTTAACTCAAAGTAGGAAAGGGCAAATGAGGGTCTGAAATGGTGGTAGGATAAGGATTGCAGAAAATATGACCTTTACATAATGAAATGCAGATGAAGCAGCCTGAGCTATTCTACAGATATTCGTGGAGAAAATAAAAGGTCACTTAACAATTCTGCTCTGAAGTTGGCAAATTAACATTTCTGAGAAGTTTGTAGATGGTAATTTACATTGTATGCCTTAGTCTAAATTCTGAACAGAAGTAATAATCGCCTGCAAAAATATGTGTGACAAATTATTTTGATGTAGATAATCACAGGAGACACAGCAGGATGGCCATTATGTGGTTCATCTGAAAAAACACATGAAAATGTGTGTTAACTGAATAAAAGTTGAACAATTCACATGGATTTTAAAAAATATTAAACCAATTGAGTTAACTTGAAAAAACAAGATCAACAAACATTGTATAAAATATAAAATAAAGACATAAAATCAGATGTTTTACAGTCAGGAAACCACAGTGAGTAAGTTCCAAGTCTTACATTTATACCACACAGTTCTTTTATGATTGTTGAATAATTGTTTTTATTCCTTCTCGTTAGTAACGGTTGTGTGGCTCCTGACCTGTGGCCCCAGGCCTCTCTGTCCCCAGGGCTGATGTAACACAGCCCTGAATTAGGAAGAGCTCTCTTACAACTCTAATTTAAACCGACTCAGAGCCAACCATGCAGGATCATGACTTTAAGGTTAACATGCAAGACCTGAATGTACTCTCTGGGTTTAATGCTGTGTTTTTGCATGCTAGGTGTGTGATTATCTTGGTCCCTTGTTGATATAAGTTTGTCTGTTTGTTTGCCCGTCCACATCAAGTCATCTCCATTCTTCTTTCTGGCTCCCTGGCTCTGCTCTCGCTACATACCTGACAATCATCTGCAAATCAGCACACCTGTCTGGCATCGAGCCATCAGTCCTGCCAACAAGAGCTCTGAACAGACTGCCAGTCCTTGCTGGATCTCATTGTTAGTTTATGTGGTGCGCTTCTTCCTGCTATGAAGTTTATTCTTGCATTGGTTTTGTTAGCTCACCTGCCTGTCCATCTGTCTGTTTCCCCCTTTTTAGGATTATCTGCCTCCCTGCTGGTCTTGACATCCAATAAACCCATCAGCCAGATCTCCCTCTATCACGTCTCCCTCCAAGATTCCTTCCGCCTCACCTCAGCCTGTCCCATTCTTAAGAAAAGACTTGTTTTCACCTTCACCTGCCTGACCTGTGTCTGCATCTGGGTTCAGCTTAACTAAAATTGTGACTAAATAACTGAAACTAGCCTTAAAGTCTGTGTAAAGTAAGAATAAATACTGTACGTGTTCAGAGTCTGTCAGACCAAAGAAGAAAGTGTTATTAACCACCCAGCCACGTTTGAATGATTAAAAATATCAACAAGTTTATAAAATTAGGTGTCAGAATCAGGTAAAATTGAGCAGGATTCTTAGCTCCAGGACTGTGGGGGCGTGTCCGCTGAATGCGCTGAAGCGTGACGTGACGTGTCAGATGAGTTCAGAAAATGACATGACTAACTTTGAAACACTCTGAGCGAGATGAATAAATCTCAGTCTCTGCTAGGGGTGCAGGGGTATGCTCAGAGTGGCCTCAGCATGTCATCGGGCCACCCTTTAGGACCGCCCAAAAAATCCTGGACTGAAAACTGGTGAAAAACTGTTTTAACCTCTAACTCCACATTTCAGTAATATATCTTTCAAAGTCTTTTCACATGTTTTCAGCAACTATTTTTCCAACATATATTTTGAAAGACATCTTTACACAAACTTTAACCAAAGTGCTTTTGTTGCCTAAACCTAACCACATTCATGATATGAATCCTAGTCTCCATTGTCAAAGTCCTGTGTGTTGTACGCCCCTATACAGTATAAAACTTTATTCAATCAGGCAGTGATTATTTCTTACCACAGTACTATTGGGGGAAACAAATTAGTGCAATATAATCATAATTTGTAGGAGGCCCTCCTTTTGAGGCAGCAAGTGCCTCAAAACAACATGCTTACAGTCAAATGACATAAACACTGAGAACTGAACAAGAGCTAAGTAGGAAATTACAGTTGACAAAACATTTGAATTTAATACAGAAAACCACTGTTTCAATCCTGTTTCCAACCAGCAGTCAAACAGTGTTTGTTTTTGTCTGGTGCTCAAGCATGACCATGATTTTTCCATTACCATGTATTTCTGATTATAACTAAGATCCCATAACCTAGGGTGACCATATTTTGAGTTCCAAAAAAGAGGACACTTGGCCCGGCCTCGAGACACAAATACAGACAGGTTTCTCAGAGGTTAATGAACAAAGTATCGTAGTATTCTGTGCAAAGCACCAGTTAATGTAAGTACACGCTTAATGGTCCCATGAAAATCAGTGAAAACAGGACATTTTCATGAATTTATAAAAAAAAATCCCGGACGCCCCGGACAGGACGTAAAAAATGGACATGTCCGGGCAAAAGAGGGCATTTGGTCACCCTACCATAACCTACCTTAATTTTAACCCAGACCATGGTTCCCTAACATTAACACACATCTCGATAATATTTAACCCAAACCATGATCTCTCCATAACTGTAACCCAGTTGCTTTGTGTCCTAACCCAACCAACCAAAAGTTGTCGCATCATAAAACCGATTGTTGTCCCGCCAATAGCGCTGTCAGATCAGAAAATAGTTGTTGTTCTAGAGCGTGTGTGTTTTGTTCTATAATTTGGACGAACTGTTCTCTCGGACATCAAGATATCTTGACAACTCACACACTGTGGGTAATAACAAACAAAGGATTTCCCCGGAAGATTATCTAAAAAGTTTTTGGCATCTCAAAGGAATTTGCTGAGTGAGCACATTTGTGACTTGAATATCTATTCTGCCTTTCCTGTTAGCAGCTATCTTTGGACAAACTTGAAATATTAGCTCCACTACTGGCTCAGCTACAGAACAGCTAAAATAGATTCAACAGATGCTAATTCAGTCTAAACCACTCCTATCATAAACACTGCAGTCTATTGCAATGTGTTTATTAATGGTCAATATATGTAGACCAATCAACATATAAAACTGGAATTAATTATATGAGTCGATCCTGTAAATGTCTCCATTAAAAAGTCCTGCTGTTTAACAACACTAAGGCCTTAATTGCGATTTTAAAACAGTGGGATAATCCTTGAGTATTATGCTAATTGATTATGATGGTTGGAGCAATTATATGTAGCCAAATTAGTTTTATATCAGAAACACACACACACACACACACACACACACACACACACACACACACACACACACAGGAAAAAAAATTACTAATTCTTATTTTGGTATGGTATAGACAAATGTGCACACATAGAAACAGTTATTTGCTTTGTCAGGAGGATGCAGGTGACCAGATGACAGATATTGAAGCGGTGGATTGGCCAACTTAGTTGTAACCGTGTTTACACCCCTGTCTTCTTCTCTTCTCACTGGACATGTTTGATCAGCTGCCGGACATTATCCTGCTCACCCGTTTCCACTCCACGCATCTTGGATTGCTCACCTAATTCCACTCAATCTGCAGCGAGGTGTGAACCATGTCGTTTCCTGTTCCAACGCTGAATTATTACAACCTGGCTTCCAAAGATAACTCTGTGCCTCTTTTCTCCCCTCCCCGTCCAGTTCCCATCACCACAATACTCCCACGTGTCTTGCAAACTCAAAAGCTGGAGAGTCAAACTGTCACGGCTGTGAGCTATTTTGACGTCAGTTTCATGTTCAGTCAGCTTTATGAGGAATATGGAAACCACAGAATCTGAGGAAATGGCTATTTTGTCAGGATGGGGATTCGTGGGAACTGACACTGTCAAGCAGATTAAGAAAAGATTCAGAGACCCGGACAGAAATAGGAACTTGGACCATGTTATAGACTGTTTTTCCATTTACGTAATGTGATATTCTTTCTATGCATTATTCAATTGTTTTTTGTATACATAGCACTCATAATACACCATATAATAAAAACACCTTGGTGTTATTATGGTTCAAATTGTACAAACAATTATTTATGTCTAAGAACTAATTTCATAAAATACCAAAATATAAAAATTGAGCTGGAGAAGTCATTCTGTTTGCAGTCAGATTAAGACTCTTTGTTTACATTGTTTCATTTTTTTAGTTTATTGTTGCACAATGTGTTTTATTCTGAAATCTTATCTTTATGTAGATAAAATCATCTGTACAATCTTTGAGTTATCCAATTATTTTGCTTATCAGGGGCAGACGTACAGTTGCAGCTGGGGCTTTTAAACATTGTACCAGAAGATGAGGCACTCTGAGCCCGACTGTGAACGAAACTGAAGATTCACAGAGAACAACAGGGAGGGCTGATGATGTTGCAAAGCTGAGGATTAATCTCACAAAAACACTGCAGAGGAGTGAAGCTGTGGTTTGGGGTAATGTTGTAATTCTTTCCTGTCTGTCCTATGCAGAAAATGTTACTTTTCTCACACACCGCAGGGATCCTCTGACATTTGAGCATATTGATTGATCATAAAGAGCCTTTTCAGGACACAATCTATTTAAAAGATGTTTAGTCGTACCGCACGTAATTGCAAAAGGAATAATTTACCATATGTTTGCTGCGCTTGATAGATATATTTTGGAACTTTTAATAACCCAATAAAACAGGAAGTCAGACCTCATGAGTGACGCAAGCAGACATACGTATTTAAAGAAACCGATTTTCAGGCATATGAACAACTGTCTTCTCTTATATATTAAAGTGTGCCCTACCATTCAAGATCCTTGAGGGGAAAAAATAAATGATGATGATGATGATGCAGACTGAGAATCTGACAAATTAACTTTTTTTTTTAAATGAACCTATTCTGGTAATGTAAAGATTTTGTCCCCTAGCAACCCACCCAGACACCACGCACATATGCAGACGCAAATGCACACACATCCATCCACTTATTGAGTCAAAGCACTCATTTGCCTATAATGAAATCATTTCCTTGTACTACAATTAAGGTTGCTAATGCTTTAGTCTTTCCTGCTATATTAAAAAGCAATAATGATTTTTCAGAAAATGAAAACTGAAATGGTTTGTCATCAATATTGCGAGCTCTGATGGTGGTATCTACCAACTGATAAGCAATGACTCTAATTACACTCGATTGTGTTAATTGTACATTTGGGGTCACTGAACATATTTAACAGCAAGACTCCCTAAAGTCATTTTAAAGAGTAATTAGCATCACTCTGTCAAACTTTAATACAGTTAACTTAGATACACTGCATTTACTTTACTTCTCAAATGGCCTCATCGGTTATGCTAAACCGCTTAGTTACTGTTGCTGTTGCCTGTTAAGGTTTCCATTTTCTCACGGCACGTTTCCAGTGATAATGGTCCCAAATTTACCCCCTTGAAATTCTTAGTAATCTTTAAAACAATGGCTCCTTAAATGTAGACAAGCAGGCTTCTCAGTGCCAGCTAGTGATCATTGACCTTGTCAGCTCAAAGGATGATTTTTATTTGATGTAGCTAATTAAACTCATTAATGTTTCCATGAGTTGGTTTAAAACGTGCTGTCCTTCAGGCTTTGTTTTAAAACAAACATCCTGTAAATGGGTCTTAAAATATGCACTTGATGGCGACATGTGGAGCTCTGACAACTGACCATATGTGCCTGTGGTTACTTTGTCTTTCCATCCTGCTATTCACTCCACTCATGCATTCTCACACTAATTTACTTTCATTATTGTCATTATTTGGGATTGTCAATCAAGATATCATCTGTTCTCATCAGTTGTTTGCTTCTTTCCAATGGTACAGCAACACTCCTGCTTTGTTAGCCTAACATCTTCTTGTTGTCTTCTTCAATATGATCCTCTTTCTTTCTGTCTTCAATATGTTGTTGCTGCTGTTATGCGTGCCACTCCACCTCCCTGTCACCACCCAGTTCTTCATGAATTTATCATTTTGCCTTCATCATTTCATCAGCCACCACCATCACCAGTGTCTGGACTCTACCAGAGTCTATGTTGCTGCTGCCCAGGGCTGACACCCCATGATCACTAAAATCTCCCTGTAAGACTTAATCACCACATAATATGTTATAATAAACAAGTATCTTTACTTGTCTCTCCAGATTTAATAAAAACATGCTACTAGCCAGAGGCTAATGTCCCAAGTAAAAAAAAAAAAAAGTCCATCCTCACAGCTGATGATGAACGTAGAAGACACTGACACTGCTTATAGTTTACTCGTTTTTGTTTTACAACAGTATGGTTTCACTTTTAACATTACATGAGCAGAGGCTGGATAAAGGCTGACAAATTCACCATATTCAAACAGTGGCTATGGTTGCTGTTTTACCAAATCCAATGAATAGCAGTACAGAGATGCTAATGTTACCCATAAACTCCAGACGGTACACTGTGGGCGTATAAGGCTACAAACTGATTAGGTATTGTGCTTCTTGGCCCTCCAAATAACTCTCGCAGGTTAGCAGGTTCATAGACCAGAAATACGATACAATCCTTACTTTTGCTCTTTTAATTTTTGGCTTTGAAGAGGGTAAAAGAAACCATCATCAAACTCTACAGAGTATCGCTCACTAAATCCCCAGCTAAGACTGAACAATCACTGTTTGGGGAACAACGGTCAGTTTTTATGATGCTTTGCCTTAAGGGATTGCTGAGAAAGACATACTAGTCCCAGTGTTTACTTACTATTTCAAACTTAGGATATTTCGCGGGGTTGTGTGTGTGTGTGTGTGTGTGTGTGTGTGTGCTGTGTGCTGTGTGTGTCCATAAAGGGATGGATGGAGGTACCCAAAGATAAGCAAGTGAGGGAAGACATAAATAGTGGCCTGATTCTGTCTGCAATGAAGTGGTGTGCCTGCATCATATCTCGGCTTTGGTTCCCATGGCTTTTGTATTGCCTGGTGATGAAAGCTTCTGTCACTGCAGGGACCTCTTTAGCAGACAGAAGCTCCAATATTTAATCAGATTCTACAGTTTTATACTACAATTATGCAGTCTGCTAAGATTTATTTCTTAATAACTTTTAATGTGCTTAGACTTGCATATTATTTAGGCTATTTGTTTGCTGGGCTTCAGGGTGGAGGAAGTAAAACTGAATGTGAAATGAATTCTAAAGAGATAAGGACTTCTTTTGTCTTTTCTGCCACAGGCAGCAAGCAATTGTTTTATTTTCTGTCCCGTAGCTGAACATGCTCTAATTAAATGTGACTTTTCTGTTACTTTTTTCTCAATACCTGAGAAAATAAATGACATTGAGCTGGCTAGGTTCACGCCTGTTGTCTGGGGTGTGTGGAGGAGCATTGTGGGAAATCAAGGAAATACTGCAACTGAAGAAGGTGTAAATTAAACACAGCATTAAAGCTGCCATGTTCAGCAGTTGATCTACTGACCATGTGTAATGTGAAAGGGTTGATCCTAGTGACAAACCCACAAAGAAACACCCAAGTCTGCAATTCCCCTCAGCTCTACTGAGCTTTTCAGCATCGTTTTAGTAGGAATGTGCACAATTAGCTGACTAGTGGAATAAATATTGCTAACATCGCTAGTCAGTTAAACAATTCTAATGTTTTATTTATGTACAACGCTGGTCTTGTTAGTGTTTATTCACAAACTACGTTAATCGGCTCACATTGCTTTTCTCTTCAAATACAGGTTCACATACAGGCTGTCTGCTCTGTAGACCTTCTTGGTCAGCAGTTTGCTTTAAGTCAACCAAGAAATACAACAAGCCTTTTGCATTTTTTCATCCATGATGCGGTTTTCATCACAGGTGAGCCACGTGTGAAGGAACCTTGAATGAAAATATTGTTTTGTTGTTGGCTTCTTCCATTTGTTTCTCCATATCCTGAATTTTCTTTCAGTGTAACCTTCACCCCCTCATATGTCTCCAAGGACATGTGTACAAGGACAGTCTAAAAGGGGAACACAGGGTGATATTCACACTCTCCCACTTCATCAAGAAAACTAGCCACCGCCACAACAACAACAACAACAACTACCATACTAACTAGCTTACAGGCAAACAATCACAACAGTCACCACAAAGAGAGAAAAAAAGTAATGTGAATGGACATTCAACATGAATACACACACGACTAAATATTGCCAATAAATTAGCCACTGTTACCAAACATGTTCAAATAACATGATAATATTTATATAGAAATCACTGAATGCAGGTCTGGGTCAGTGGGTACACTAAAAGGGTAAGATTGACAGTGTACAAGTTCTCTAGAGTGAACTCTTTCATTCAATAAACAGTCCCTTTGTTGCTCTTAACAGAACCCATTGAAAGCAATAGACACAGTCTCCTGGTGGCTGGTTTACTACACATAACATTATCGTTTAAACACTCTGATTCATATACAGTCACTTACCAGACAGCAGCATTATACGCTTGCCGGCACTGCTTCATGGTAAATGGACTTTTCTTGTATTGGGTTCATCTGTGAGTCCAATCCAAAGAAAAAACATGGTACATTCTTCAAAATGAGGAGACATGATGTCTTGACAAAAACTGAGGCTTTTATTGTGCCGCATGTTCCAGTAAATACCGCGTTTGCTGATGTATGATTGTCTAATGGTATGGTGTGAAGTAACAAATGAGAATCTGTCAGTGCAAATGTAGTGTGCTTCGCGTGTTCATTGCCAAGGTGCATAACCGTTGCCTGTTAACGATTGATGAACCCCTAAAAGCCATCACAACTCCTTTAGTCCACTGGCACTGGGAGAGCAAGGTTACGGCGAGTAAAAAATGGATGTGTGGTTAGAATGAATGTTGTAATCAACAAGGTCCTTATGTAAGAGGAGACGTGATGTCCCTTTTACTCTCAGGGCAAAAACTACTACATCCCTTCAACAGACACTGCTCAGCTTTGTTTTTTCCATCAGGCACATTTGCTCACTGCCACTTACAGCCTCACTGTAGGCACACTAGTGATGCTTCACTCCAGGATCCGGCTTGTTTCGCTTCTCCAGCTTGGACACATACAGAGATGAAGTTAAGTGATAAGGCAGACATTACTTAGGCATGGATGCAAGGTCATTAACAAGCGATGTGGTACTCAGGATATGCAGTAAGAGGTGTGTTACTGGAGAGTCACAGCTGTTTTAGCTTCACCCTGCTGTCTTCCTCCTCAATCAGTGCTCTTGAAATTAAAGACTACGCTGGCAGTGCAGGGTAATTTTTAGCTTTCTGTGAGTACCTTTGAAACATCATATACACTCTTGGACATATTATTCTAGTTATAGGGAGCAGTTAGTTTATTAGCCACTTCAGAATATTAGACTTTTAGCCATGCTAGTGGCATTATGGATGCCAATGTTGGTCGAGACTAAAATAGCTCAAGAACTATTGGATAGATTAGCATTCTGCCCATGTTTTTGCCTGTAGGCAAGTTACCATCACCATAATCATAAACAACACATAGTCACAATAACACCGTCTAGTCCGTCCATCCCTCTTGTGCCCATGTGGTTCAGAAAATAAGCTGTATAGATGCACATTTGGTTGTTTATTTTTTCCAACTGGGCAGAACACAGACAGGCTATTCCCACAGTAATGACATACATTAGTGATGAGCAGTGTTTTGCACATAAGTGGTCATACTGTGGGGTAACATCAGGCAGAGCAGGTAGGGTTGATTGAAAGTGAAGTGCTCCTGTATCCAGTTGAAATTGCAGGTGGGATCAGGGATAAAACCGTGCAAGTCTCAGATGAGCAGACTAATCTTTCTTGTTCCTTAGATTATAGAGCCTTGTAGGCAGACAGCAGATGCCAACCACAGAGAGGCTGAACCCTGAGAGAGGAGTCTGTGGTCAGAGGATGTGGCTTTGTGGTGAGGGGCAATAGCTTGTTTTGTAATCAGGGGTCTTATACAAGATGGATTACACAGAGAATGGAATGAACGGCTTAGAGATAAATTTCCATTTTCATAGAAGGAGCTCTCTTGATTCCCCTCTTTGGATAAAACATTTGAACCTGTATCCGTATCATGACGGATGGAATTTCGAGAAATACAAGTTGTAAAGGCTAAATAAACAGATTCACACACAAAAATGAAAATCATGAGATGCTAGAGATGTTTTAGTCAACTTAATGAGTAGCTGAGACAGGCAAGCCCTTTGATGTCTTCTGTTTTGACTGCAAATCATAAATATGCTGTTTGGTTTAGGAGCTGCAGGAATCTTGTAGCAAGTTAAACTTTTTTTCTGCTTCAGTTAAGAAGTTTCCTGAATAAATTCTGCGCCACTTCTTCTTTGCTTTTTGAATGACCTCATCTGTGGCAGCCACTCAGGAGAGTAGAACACAAATCCTGTTTGACCAGACACTACTGAAACATCTGATTGAAATACAACCGCTCCGAATGAACTCTCTGTAGAGCACCTCAGTCAGGCTATCAGCGTTTGCAACAGTCCTATGCGCCCGTGCAGCCAGGGAGTTAGCGCACACGTGGGCCCTGGTAAATGGTGATGAGCATTAATGGGAAGACATGAATTCAAAGCAGGCAAGTTTGTGTCTTTTGCTTCCAAACACCTGCTTTGTAGATGAGCAGACAGTCCAACTCCCAACAGGTAGTCATTAACTTGTTCGTTTCTATGTTTACATCTCCTACCAGGGAGGTTTGGTATTACGTCGTACATCAGGATCCACTCACTGTGCCGTTGGGTAAATGAATGTGCAGAGAGCAGGGGAGACAGCTTTAATCTCCTGGCAGCTTCTGCTCACTGGACCTGTTCCTTCAGTGTGAAGCTGCAGCAGGTTTCAGAGCAGCGTAATGTTAATGTAACGCTCAACACCCAACAGTCTCTCTAAGTATTACAAGGTCAAGCGGAAATGTCGTATGTTTTTGCTACCTCTTGTGTAAAACCATAAAGGAAATCATGAAACAGCGAGCAGGAAGTTACATTTGGTCCTTCAGGCGAGGGGTGGCACTGTAATAAGAAGGTCATAATCTGGTCAGAGAGTCCCATTAAGAAGGTCATACACATGTTAAGCTGTCCGCTTCTGGTCATGAGGCCTATCGATTCCACCAGGCAAGGAAATCCATTTGAGTCAGGGTGTTGTTGCTCAATTTTGGGGGTTTATGTTATGATGATGTGTACTACCACACCCAGTACAGAGCTTTTAATGATGTAATCCGGATAATAAAGAAACAAGCTTTTTATTTCTGATGACTTATGATACAGAAATTCAATATCCAGCAATGATCATGATCTCACTTTATTATGGTTTTAAACAGGGAGTTTAGGAGAGTCTGTAACTGCACATTCACATTCACTATTTTGCCTGCACTGACAAATGTTAAAGAGGACAAGATATACAAAAGATTTGTTATTATATCTCAGATACACACTAAAAATTTAAACTGGCTTCAATTCGGGTCCAATATACCCAGTACCCATGGGTAGAAAACCATTGGGTCACCAATGAAACGCAACATAATTGGTTGTTTTAACCATGACTGTATTCGAGAAGTGAAGCCAATGTGGAAGTGCCGAAAAATGCAGCTCTTCAAACGTCCTGAGGATGGCTACAAAACAAGTCAGTCTCTATAAGCGCCCATGTTAAAATGTCCAACATCACAGCAGAAATAAACATGTTTACAGCCTGGTACAAAAACGGTTTTGGTCTCTAGAGCTAATTTCCTTGTTCATGACAACTGTACTGAGGCTGAATTGTTTTTTAAAAATTATATTAATAATGATATTATCATTATGGCTTACAGTTACGCATAATTAACAGCCTGGCCACTTTGATTGACCGTTGGGTGCCGTTACAGATGGCTTGTTTGAGCACCCAGGCGTGATTCAGCCCACCTCAGGTCTGCCGATGATCCATGTCTTTGCCGGGAGGAGGCAGAGGCAGGACAGCCAACATGGAGGCGGACAGCACCACATATTTTAAATTTCAAAACAGCTCTTCAGAAATATGTGGGTGACGTCACCCAAACGCTGTCCATTCTTTGTACTGCCAGTATTATTGTTATCTTTTATATTACTGTTCCATTATTTACCCCAGCTGATATATGGTTACAAGAATTTGTAAAAGTTTCATCTGTAAACTGTCACAATTTTATTGTTGGTTGTACAAAATAATGCGCATATGACATTAAAAACTGCAAAGGTTTATATTATTATTAACAATGAGTATATAGTAACATGTAAGTCTAATAAGAGATAGAATATAACAGTTCACAGCCTTTGGATAACAAGCAGAAGAGTAAAACGAAGTGTGAGTGAATAAAACAAACATTTTAAAAGTTAGTCGTTTGAAATTTTAAAACTTCTTCTTGACATTTCTTGTCATTTTCCATTTCCTTCCATTTCACTCACTTCAATAACATCCTCATCCATTTCTGCATTTAAATGACATTTTTGACAAGCTTTTGTGCTCATAGCTGTTAAGCCTCTCATGAAAACCGCATAATGGTCCATTTAGAAGAGTAATTGATTGATCGCTAACAGGAACTTTTTCCTTTGAAAAAAATAAGATGTCTCTTTCTAACACTCCATTTGAGTGGTTTTTAAATGAGAATGAGTGTTTTTATGTGTTATCTCTGAGTTAGTACAGGTCAAGTGTTTAGTACCATATAAATGTTGTATGTACATGTGTGTAGACTAGTGTGTTTTTCCTCAATACGTGAGAGTAAAGCATAAAATTAATCTAAACTGTACAGGATACAGCCAGATTCACTGCTATTAGTCAAGGTCAGGACAGATGGAATAACCTATCCTGTGCTGTTAAGTCAGAAAACCTGATTTGAAAAAGTTAAGGGGAGCAAAACTCAACAGTCTAGTTTCACTGGCACTGCCTGAGGTGAGGTGGTGGTACGAGTCAGCTAAGAAACTCTCTTCAGTTGCCCAGTCGATTATGGCTGCTGTCATTCCCCCAGTGAAACCATGAAAAACAGCAACATGAGTTTGGCTTCCCAAACTCTTTGGGATGTCTGCCATAAACCATAATTGCTCATTTCCTTGCAGAAAGGGTTTTGTAATTCAGAGTAAAGCACGTAATGGTGACTACCCAGAAATCTGTCTTATTGAAATGTGATGAAAGCCTGGGTTATATTTGTTTTTCTTAACCAGTGTTTTATGGAGTATTTTGCCCAAATGAAATACAGAAAATACCCACAGGAACTCTGGAGTAAAATAAATGATGAATTGAGTTTCAATCTCATATCAGTCTTGTAGCTTATTCCCAATCATCCAACCAGGTGGGAAAATCTGGGAGGGAAAAGTGAATGAGTTAATCCAACATGAGATCATGTTTTCATTCTAAATTATCCTGTTACATCTGACACAGTGCCCCGCAGTATTGTAAGTTTAAAAGGCGTGAGGGAGAAAAGCATTCCCGTATTTCTAATCCTGACGAAAAAGTTTCTTCCTGACCTCACCTTGCAGCCTCCATTGAGACTCAGTGTTTCTCCTTGTTGCTGCTTGAGTTGCTGCTTTGACTTGGATGAAACACAGCAGATGTGAAGCGTGTTTGCTGACAGCGAAACAAGGACGAAGTTCATTTGGGGCGAAGTAGAGTCTCAGTGTACCTGAGTGCTACCCTCACAGTATCAGGAAGCTTTGTCACTTTGTATCGTGGACACAACTTAAAACAGCACATTTTGTTCTTGGGCTGTACACATCTTCCACATTGATTTTCTTTGGTCAATTAGAGTGTCAGCGTTTGCGCTCTGCAGTACAGAGTTGTCTGTGTGAAGAAAATGTTTTGCATGAAGCTCCTCAGGCTGATATTAATCAATCTCTGGTCCAATCTCTGGTCTGGTCCTGGTACATTAACTCCAATATAGTATCACATTAAAAAACAGTGCTTCTAAATAACAGTAAAGTGAGCATCGTCATAGTGAATGCATTCTGCATCCACATTAACTTCTTTGTCAATGTCTTATTATTTCCCTCGCAGACCACCATTAGTACAGTAATTTATCTGATCCATCAGGGTGGATAAATCAGTGAGGGGCTATGAAGAAACACCTCACGTGTCAACTTCAGCGTGAGCCACAAGCTGTCAGATTTATCAAGCCATTCATCAGTTAGGGATTAACACATTGATCAAACTGTGAGTGGACTTTCAACACACAATAGAAGTGTCTTTAATAGCAGGACGGAGGCAATTGAAGAAACCATTTATAGTATGAGTAAAATTGCCCTTCTGTCGTTTGTGTTAGGACTTTTTTGAGGCTATTACTTTTTCAGCTACATCCTGATTTGAGTAAATTAATGTGAAGAGTCCAGCTGTCTATTTTTATTCTAGTCTCCTCTGGAAATGATCAAGCTAGAGTAAAAGAGAAAAGCATTTACCGCTATTAAATTGACATGACTGCTTGAATTAAGACTGAAACCACACACTGATTGATTCCACCTTTGTGGATACATAGGAATAAGTGCTTCTCAAATGTCAAACTATTACTTTCAAAGAAATGACATGAATGAATGTACATGTAATGGACTGACCCCTGTGCGATATCAGCAATGTCCTTTAATTTCCATGGTTATTTTGAACCACACTGCTGAGCACAGAACAGCAGCATGCACTGAAAGCTCTTTTTAATCTCCCTCAGAGAGAAGCTTTTGGTTATCAGACTCCCATCCAGGCCAGTGAATTTACCCAGAGCCATGTCAGTCACGCTACCTCAGTGCTTCTGCTCCAACCACTGCACTCTCTGAGATATTGGATTTATTCAACTTATTCTGTGTTTGATGGGGATAATCTGATTGCACATTTAGTTGATTTAATTTAACATGCTTGAGACCAGACTGTGAGCGGCGGTTGACAGACTATTAGCTTGTGGTGAGGGGGATCTTTCAGATGAGTCCATGTGTGTGAGCGTAAGTTGAGAGGGTCTTCTTCATATTACATGATGTAGTAGCTTCGGTAGATTGGGTTGCTTCGACCCAGAGTGTGTGTACCCTGGGGATTCTGCTCTGCTTGAGAGAGACGATAACAGGACCTCTCAAACACAGCTAATGAGCTCTAACAACCTGACTGATGATGCTCATGCATTAACCAAACCAATGAATCTCTCTCCGCTCTCTCCTCCTCTGCCTTCTGTAAAACTGAGTAAATTATACTAATTAAGCTGAGCAGAACTCCATGTTTGAAGCATTAGCAAGTGTTTTTGTGTACGCCACCTGTCCTTTTGTACCAATCATGTGCCACACGTTGGTCACAACATTTGTGTTTGTGTTTATGAGTTGCAAGGTTTCATTAAGTTTGCAAATTGGTACTGTCTGAAACATAGTCCTTTTTAAAGTGGCAATTATGTACTTGCTTCATTGAGCTGTTTGAACTGAATTTCTAAATGGCTTAAAGGTCTTAATGAATATCAGCACTTTTTCTTCTTTTTAGAAAAACTCTACACTCATTACTGCTCTTAATTTAAGTCTGAAGAAATCCTTTCAGTGTGCACGTCACCGACTCTGAGAACACCAAAATATACAAGTGGTTTTCATCTTTGGATCTTTGGTCATAAAAAAAATGATGAATGATGAATTGGTTCCTGCAAAAAAGTCAAATTTTTGATCATTGCCTTATATTGAGCAGTTCCTGAAGACTGGCAGTACCAGTGCTCGCTTACTCGGTGTGGGTGGAGTGGCGTGATGAATGGGAGCTGCCTGATAAGGGGATTTATACGACAATAAAAGTGGCTGGTAATTGATGACTGTGTGGGCTTTGCAGTGATCAATAGCTAAACCAAGTTAGCAAAGAGCAGTTTAGATAACAGACCAACGTATTTATGTGTTTCCTGTGATTGTTCCCAAACAACCCAAAGTAAAGAAACATTCTTACACTTTCTGCGTCATTCCTCACGTCTTGCTCTCTTGGAGAAACAAAGATATGAGAAGAGAGACAGAGAGCAGCGAGAGGTATGCTATGCTCACTTTGTGAGAACAGTCCTCATTTCCATGTTAACAACGTGATATCGGTTTCTGCCCTGGCAGACGGCTACAGAACTACGGCTTATTTTGAAAAGCTTGCATGTTACAATTCAGCATATTATTCTGTGAGTGTGCTGGTCTGAACCAAAATTAGACAATCCCAGATAAACAGATGGAAATGAGAAGTATCTTATTCCCATTTAGACCTCAAGAAGAATATGAACACACTGATATTACAACTCCAAAGAAAAAAGTAAATAAACATGCACAGTTATCTTCTGTGCACCTTTTTCCTTTGAAAACTGTGTGTGTGTGTGTGTGTGTGTGTGTGTGTGTGTGTGTGTGTTCTATATACTTTCATGAATACATCTTAAAACATATTTGTCACGTATACACAAAGTTTTTTTTGTTTTTTTTAACCAAAACACTGATAATGTCATGCCTTGTGATGTACAAGTAATAATTTCATATGGCCTGAAGCACATGTCACAGTTCACCTACGGTGTTAACTAATTTAGTGATATTTGCATGCACTGCGTTGAGACATAGAATTGAAGTAGCTGGGTGACTATGTGAAATATGTGGAGGTTAAATATTTATTCACATTCACCCATATTCCATGCTAAGGATCCTGGGAACTGATGATGGCACGGTAGCCATGCAGCCGCCCTGAAAACATAGTAGAGAGCTGAGGGTGGAGAATAACAGCCCAATCATACACAATTTGTTTGTTCACATCAGGACATGAGCCCTCACAGGCCTCAGGGAGAAAGCATAAACACTACACTGACATTTGCCCTCTAATATATTTGCTCCTTGTGCATTGTGGAGTGCAAAAAGATGCTCTTTCTACCACTTCCCATCTCCTTATACCCCGAGGATGTGCATTTGTTCCATACTGAAATATGCCCCTGTGGTCTTCTCTTGAAGGAAGCCAAACCTGCTAAACAACATTTTGTACATAATTAGCAAACAAGGACATGTCAGATATTTCAAATGAATATTCTTGAGGGATTCTGTTTGTTTTTCATCAGGGCCACTATTACATCAGAAATCTGGTCACAAAACTACCACTGTCATTGGATGTCTCTGTTGTCACTCCATACAGCTCTCTAATTTTGGTATGGGTGTGCAGGAAAATGTCAGACCACATTTCATCAGGGTCCAAAATATCTGGTTTTCTTGCATTAATCATACGCTGCTGAAGAAGCAGTCAAGAAGCATCTTTTGAAGATCATTTTGGCAAGAAAGTACAACACAATAATGTACTTTCTGTAATGTTAAAAATGTCATTAAAATTAACACAATTGAGAAATGATCAAACAAGCTTCAAAGCCACAAAGTTTGACCATGAAAGCAGCACACTCAATGCAATGAATAAAACTCAGAATGGGCACAGTTTTTGGATTTATGATAAAGACACCTTGTGTTATAAACAATGACATGCATGTTTATTCTTACATAGTTAGCTCAAAATGGGCCAGTATTTACACATTGTCACTTCATGTCTGCTGTTTGACTTCAGAGATTAAGGATAATAATTATAATTACCCATGTTGTGTGTATTAAGTATTCATTATTCTTCCTCCTTACTCCATGCAGACCTGCATGAAAATTGGACAATTATATAGGAATACCATAGGAAAATCATAAGGCAGAAAACCATTGAATGATGTCTATCAGAGAGGATTTAGAAGTGTGTGCATCCAATACAAACTGAGAAATAAATGGATATACACTGTATACATGTGTATATATCCTGTGTATGACTGCTTGTCAGGCTTCCATATTTTGGAGCCATATAGCACGGACATTAGAGTCTGGCTGACACATAAATAGCACAATAATTTACTGATATGAGCCGCCCACTATCCAGTAGCTTCTTGTGGAACAGTGCGTCTCAAACACCACCCAACCCCTGAGGTTGTGTCAATACTCACCTCTCAACCTGGCATTAAGCCGACCAGAGCGGTCTACATCACCAACAAGCCAAGAAAGTCGATCTTCACATGCTTTCTCTTTTTTATTTCAACATTATGAATGTTCACCAATACAAAAGACACAGCAAGTTAAATTCCTCTTTCACATACATTGTTATTTATTCTTTCACCATTTGGACAAAGTTTGATAAGCGGACACAATATATGATAAACTGTATACACATGAACACAGTCAGTTTTTACTGATAGGTTCCTCACAGAAACTATACTATACATAACCACCTTTAAGAGAAAATAAAACATATAGATTTGGGCCTCTTAAAGAATACATTCAGACAGAACCACTTTGGTCCAGAAAGGGGAGTGACCCAAGCTGCTGGCTTCAAAAAACATACATAGATATGGTCACAGTTTAAAATACATGTATTAGTTTGAAATAAAATTAGCAATATACTTATATATTCTACTGAATACTATTTTCCTCAAAGGTTCACAACATTCCTTAGTTACTGTGTCAGTATCCAAACATTTCTCCTGCTATGCAAAACACTTCAAATTCACCTCTGAGCAACAGCAGCACCAGTGTGTGCATCATGCTCCCAGCACAATTCTATAATTCTAGTATTGGATATCTATCTGCTCTATTATAATCCTCCACAGACGCAGATGAAAAATAGCCTCAGCCTGCAATTTTTTTTTTTTTTTACCAACTCAACAACAGCACCTGGCTGAAGTGTAAATGCACTGAGCTATTATCTGAATGACAAACACGTCGCTGTTGTGCTCTAATTTACTTCTGAACTATGAAATGACACCGAGGAGTCACACAGAGAGTACTGCAGCTTCCATAATAAAACACAGAACCGTCTTCCTTACGCCTTATATAGGCATGGCTTCTGGAAATGTCATGCACTGCATTACTGTATATGCTAGAGCGGGACTGACTTTCTGTATAATGTCCTCTGACCTCTGTGTTGTGTGTAAAGCCAGTTGCATTGGTTTATATCAACCCATCACTTATGCGGCCAATGATTCATCCTAAAGTAACACATCCACAAATCTGGAACACTGAAACTACACACATTCATACTCACCTGAAAATATAGTACACGCACATTCACACGGACATGTAATGAAATATATTGACAGCAATCAAACAAATCACTGATATAAACACACACATATATATATATATATATATTTATATATATATATATATATATATACACACACACACACACACACACACACACACACACAGTATTTACCAATTATAAATTAACATTGTGCAAATGGTCATACATACAAAGTCAAGTTGAGTTAGTTCTGGCAAAATGAAACTCAAAGTAACTGAAATGCAACTCAAAGATTAATGAATGCTCTGCAGGGGACTTCCCTTCTTTAAAAATAAATGCAATGTATTCAGAAGTAAATGTACCACTGATAAATTAGCTTTCTTTGTCACTAGAATGCTTACGAGAGAGATTTTGTTCAACTTTCAGCGTGCAGAGTTTTGTTCTAAGTGTCCACAGCCCCTGCAGACACAGGATAGGGCTGAGTAATAAACACTGTCTGTACAGTAACTGGGCTCATGCAGTCATTAGAACAGGCTTTCTGACATTTTGGTGTTTGCACGATTGAGATACTGATGTGATGGCACTGTGTGGCACAAATCCTCGCCGAATGATTCACACAATTTAGAACTTAAGCTCACTAAATCTGCGCAATCTGCATGCATGACAGCCTATATTTAACATTGCAAAAGCACCCTTGCTCCAGAGATGACATGTTATTTTGAGTCACAGTGTTGGACTCATACTTTATGCATGTGTGGCTTTACAGTTCATGTCTATATGCCGCCGTGTATTTTTATCCTTGATTTGAGTGCACGACTTCCCATATCAGCGTTCATCTCAAGGGTTGAGTGCACTACTGTGTAGAAGTTCATAAAGTACACCAAGGCATGTGAGTCAGACAACATCTTGAGGACAAGGGGAAAATAAAACATATTTAATGGCACAGAATTGCAACTATTTCCCTTAAAACATACCTGGCACATTAACACAGTTACAACTGTAGCCCTCAGCAGCATCCAAGGTTTAGACCTACTGTATATAAAAACGATTTATTTTTATTGTAAAATACTTAAGTACATACAGCGATGATCATTTAGCTTATTTATATTTCATACCATACCATCTCTGGACCTCTTTTGATGTCTTTATGTGAGACAGGAATGACCCGGTGAGAACAGCTGCCAATTTTCCTACGGGCCCTGAAAGGGGCCGCTTGAACAACACTGTGGTCATCTTACTGTATGAAGTACAGTCGACGTAATGTTTCTTTCTTTCTTGTTCTGTACATTGTCATCAAAGTCAGTATAGACGAGAAACCGTTTACAGATGTCAGAGCGAAGCAAAAAAAAGAAGGGCAAAAAGCATTTTCCTCTGTTCCCTCCCATCTTCCTTTGTGTCACTTGTTTGGTGTTTTTCTGTGTAAGCAGTTCAATGTCCAGTTTGTCTTTAACCTCCAGTACCACAAAACACACATATGATACACATCACAAATTAAAGCAGAGGCTCAAGCACGGACCCTGTGTCTTTTTGTTGTTTTGTTTCCACTGTTGCTATTTGAGGTTTCAGGGTTTGTTTGTTTTTTCGTATTATTTTACATGGCTTTACATCTGCCTTGAGACGCTGTTGCTCAACATGCATGCTTCTTTCAGTATGTAACAAACTTCAACAGAAATCCATTCACGAGGCTCACGGCACATTAGACGTCCTTTGTATTCGTTCTCAGGCTGTGGAGAGGGCTGAGAGCTGCTCGGCCTCACAGTGACACTGATCTCTGGGCAAAGACGGCACTGACAGATGACTCTATCAACCCAGCTCTTCACAGCCACCCAGGGCGTTATGTCAGAGCCACATGAGAGCTCAAGGCCCTACAACTTTCTTTATCAACTTCTCGTTCCCAGTGCCTTTTACAGATGGCTCTCCACGTTCTCTCTCTGGCCCTCGTAACACTGCACCTTGTCCGAAAGGTTGATGTCTGTTCCCTCGTGCAGCGGGGAGGCGCGCTGGTCTGCCTCCTTACTGAGGACCATACCGTTGTGACATCCGGTCACAAGCATGTGCCTTTCCTCAGGGGTGCAGACCGGGGCAGAGCTTTTGGCGATGTCTGGGAGATGAGGCAGTCGAGAGACGTGGTTGAGCAGGCTGCCTGTCTTCGTGTTGGGTGTATTGCTGTAGGTGTGACGGTATTCCTCCTCGATGTTCCGTCCTAGTTTCCAGCGCTTCCACTTCTTAAGGATCTCAGACTGCACCTGAGGAGTGAACGGAGATGAAAATGATTAACGTGACAATGAGAGAAAAGTCAGGCAATGTTTTTGTCAAGAGAATTAGGAGACTCACTTCTTTGTTGACAAAGCAGTACAAGATGGCCACCAGGAGACCCTGTAGAGACAACCAGTACTGAGTCAGTCCCCTACATTAACCCATGACAGCTACAATATTCAGTCACACATCATTTTGAAAGTCCATCGTTTGAAGCTATGAAAATACGACTCAGGCCGGATATGATCTAATGCATCACTGTATCATCTTTTGAAGTTTGCTGCTTTATGACTAAACCACTGAGTGCAATCACATGCATGTTACAATATGTTCTGTCTTAAGTTGAAGGGCTGTACTTGTCTTCTTTGACTTTGGGATTCTTATTGCATCCTCTTCTCTCTGTGGCTCTCTTCATCAAGGCGATTTTCCTTTGTTAGCTGGCTGTAATCTCGACACACGTCATGTGTCCCCATAGCAAAAAGGTCACCGTCATTATGTCACAGCATGTCACAGCATGACACAGCCAGTTAGCAGTACAGACAGCACATTATGTTAATCTAATCCCTCCTGACACATAAGTAAATACAGCACGAGAAGTTGTCCGGGGGAAGGGAAACTCAGACATGCAGACTTCTGAACAAACTTATCAGGACTGACAGGAGAAGATGAAAGAATAATGTTTATGGTTTTCTGTTAGTTTAGTGCTGCATACGTTTTGAGATTTGGATTACTTAAGGGGACATTTATAATACTCAGATGCAGGCGTGCGTCCTCCACTTCATCTCTTAAGGTAGTATTATCTACATTTCATAACAAACACAAAAAGAATAAAGAAAAAAGAAAGCTTTCAACGTCCTGTTTTATCTGCTTATTTATGCATGTCTTAGCACTTTATCTCCTGCGTTGCTCAATTTTTACATCACTCCCCAAAACTCAATATATAATTTAATTTTCAATTTTGTCTCAGTACAGGTTTTATAAGATGCTTCATCTGTGTCTTATCCTCCCCGAGTCTCCCTCTGACTTAATAAACTGTGTGGTTGATTCAAGTTCTTCCCGACCTGGAAGGAGGAGAAGAAAAGGTCCATGAAGAGCTTGGTGAGACGCAGACCTATGGTAGTCTTGGTGGATTCGTCTGTCACAAAAATAAAGACCACCTGATGGATACCCAGCAGAGGGATCAGGGTTAGAGTCGACTTAGCCAACCTGAGATGGTGGGGACAAGAGGCAAAGAGACAGAAAGCACATGATAAGTGTCGAGGATAATGCAAGCTAAAGAGAAAACTGATTTAATATTTGAACTGACCTGAATTTGTAATCTGTGTATCTCATTTGATGTGCTCGAAGTTTTGACACAAGGATTTTGATGATATGGATGAAGATAAGGAAGTTGATCTGCGAAAGAGGCACACCTTTGTTGAGAATAACAGTTTGGATTGTATAACAAACAGATGTCGAAGGGTAGGTTAAGCCAAAACATATTTTCTCACAGAAATATGCAGTTATCAAGATAGTCTTGGGTTTATGTGCAAAGGTTTTGAAATACTGCCAGGCAAAAACCGCCACAAAATAACAAAGATGTAAGAAATCTTCAATCTCCATGTGAGAAACTCAAAAACAACGTGTTTACCACATACTTCATTAGAAAAGTATTTCTAATTAAAAACAGTTGAACAAGGAAATGGCAATGAAATCTTTTCTGCAGATAAAACCAAAACCATCTGCGTGGATTCGTACCAATAGTGGTATGTATAAAACCAACCTTCAACACACACAGCAGAAGCACATTGTTATCGTGAAACCCTTCCATAGCACCTGGCATTTCAAGAATCAGTGGGGTTCCCTCTAATGAAAATCACCAACATATAATCTGACCTTTTTATTTTGCAGATGCAACGAAAGCACAGGGCGGTATATAATATTTTGAAAGTTTCATTATGATGTATGACTGTATGGCTACATATGAAGTTTGCCCATTTATTTGATGTCTTAAGTAAAATTTGTATCAGTGTATAAATTAATGTTAACCAAAGGCTATAATAAATAACATATCAGGATTAAATGGAAAAAAGAATGTATATACAGTATGTAAAGAACAACTACAGGGTGACTAAAATTCAGATTTAACCTCTGCAACTTCTGCAAATTATAAGCAGACTCTGGATTTGACTACTGCCATGTGTACAGTACCTATATGTATGTGTGTGTGCGTGTTATTTCATATGTGCATAGACTTTGATCTTTGGGGACATTTTTCAAAAGCAAAATCACATTTTCTTGTCACATGCACACACATACAAGTGTTTACTACTGAGCGTATTTTTCTCTTTCTCTGTGATGTGCAGCTTGAACGTGGAGGGATCAGGAAAAAGAGGGAAACCGGGAAATGGGAAACAGCCCTTCCGTCCATGCGACAACTCAAACACAGGAATTCCTGTGGGAAACAGGCCACTTAGCAGGACGATTAATGCATGGAAAACGCTGGGATGTCTGTGTGACTGGCCTGACATGAGAGCCATGACAAATTGAACTTATATAAAAGCTCAGAAATGACCTTTGCAAAGCACACCTACAATACAAGGCCTGGTCACAGCATGGATAGGAGTTAGCTATGTTGTGGGTCATAGTGCAAGAAAAATCATATTTCTTTAATCCAAAAAACTTTGACTTAAGATGTTTGCTCCATGTAAGCCCTACAGCACAGACAGCCTTTTACACTTCATAAATAAATGAAATATGTTTAATATTGTATCGTGTATGAATGGGAAAAGAATTGCTGAAATGCAAGAGTGCTGGGTAACCATGCTAGGATTTTTGGATAAATACGCTTTTACGGAAAATTAATAAACGGCTTAATCTGGTGCTTTGGATTGAAATGTTTAGGAAACAGCATATCATGCTGTTAAAGGAGGGAACATGATGATCAAAAAAGCAGGAGGCAGAAACAGAATGAGAGGGAGGAAGGGGAAATTACCACAACTGCCAGCAGTATTGGAGAACGGATGATCCACCAGTAATTCATGTTTATATTTCGCTCCCAGCACCTGAGAAAGAAAGGCAGTGGCGGAAAGATCAGTCAGAGGCAACCAGAAATAGCAAGGTTCACTCTGTAACACTTTTTGTTACATTGTTTTGCAACTGCTGCAACAGTAGAAAGCTTTCCTCCTCTCCCTGGCTGATGAGATGAGAGACTGACTTCACCAGAGGCGGCACACACAGCACCATCATGGGTTTTTAAAGCTTTACATAACACAATGTGTCAGCAGTCCTGACTTAAAATCCCTTTCACCCTCATTTTGCAAACCCTAAGAGACTGCAAAATAAAGCTTTGGTGCTGAATGGTCAAATATTAAAAACATCCAAACACAACTGCTGTTCTGACTTAGTTTCAATATTTGGCATCCTGCAGAGGATAAAACACATCCGTGTGAGAAAATTAATCTCAGCCAACTCCTCGTGTAGTAATTACGTGTCAAATTGACCATGAGCTGCTCTGTGTCAACATTCATGGGACGTTTAAGAGATAAAATGTTTCACAGGATCTGCTAGAGGCTACAGATCAAGGTGTGAGAGGGAGAGCTCTGTGGGAACTTACTCTTGATTTTCATATAGGTATTTAGCTACCACCCAGGGCACAAGGAATATTAACGGGGTACCTGTAAAGAAATGAGAGTAATTTAAATGCAAAACATTTTGCACACCAATGTAATTTATCTGCTCTGACTTAATTGCCTTTCATGCAAAACGTATCGTACAGCACATAATTGCCTTGCATCCCCTGACTTGTTTAGACATACACACACAAATTCACAGTCACACACACACAACAGGCCTGCTCACCCCAGCCAATGCACAGGTAGATTTTGAAGTAGTTCCTCTCTGTAAACACAGTGATGACCAGGAGGTTGTGGAGGTAGATGCCTTCCACCAGCAGCCAGTAGCTGTTGGCCATGATACTATACTGCATCATCACCACAGCAATGCGACAGCTAATTGTCATCTGCAACACAGCAGTGAGGTTTATTTCACAAATGATAAAAATATCAAGCTGTCTGATTATTCAACATTACTCAGTTGTGGGTGGTGAAAACGGTGAGATCAGTGCTGCAGCAGATGGAAGCTCCTTCTGCTGCCGCCGGGATTCAGGCTTTTGGGCCGAGAGCCATTAGTTTGTGCAACAACAGCAACTTCAACCCCAACCTCAGCCAGCTGTGACCCCCAAAGCCAACACACAAACACAAGCGCGCTACCCATCAACCCACATTGTTGACCCCCAACCTTTTTTATAGATAATTAACTGCTATAATTATCTCTTCTCCTTTCACAAGATTACGATTATTATATTATACCTATTATTATTCTACCTATTTATTTATGGAGGTGTACTATACTGTTTTACGAATAATAATTATGGCAGCACATATCATATACAGTCTTTGATAGACCTTATGTCATTTTATTGCATGAGTATCATACTACTTTATTAATGTGTACATTGTTACAAATAAGACAAACATTATGGCTGCATCATGTAATAATAGGATAATGAGCATTTTAATGCAGACTATGGTCTAGTTGCAGACTGAAAAAATGTAAACATTTCCCATTATTCATTTTCAAGATTGAGTGTTTTTGTTTAGTTTTCTATTTAGCACTGTCCCAAATTCTTAGGGACTGTATGAAAATCACTGCAGTGGGGAGGGATGTTAAATGTTGTATTTCAGCTTTTAAATTTATTGACCCCAGAAAAAAAATGCAAAAAAAACAAAATAAAACAAAACAAAAAAACATTTGCTTATGTCTTGAAATAGAGTTCTGGTTTGGTACAACTTATCATTAATACTATAAAAGGTAGGTTTAAACTTAAATGACATAATCATTTTCACAATAGTGACCAGTGTTCTAGAAGCACAATCAGCAGTTTAAAAAAAAATAAAAATAAAAATAAAAAGACAAATAAAAAAAGGGGTTATACAGGAGAAAGTGACATTTTGAGACCACATTGGTATGATTTTGTGTGATGATGAAAATAAATCCCTGAAACAGGGTTGTTGTCCTCTGTGTATGACCCTCCCCCATGTTACCTATGTCAGATTCCTTTTTTTTATTAATCCTGCAAGGAAAGACTGAAATATAAATTTTAGGTGTTAAAAATGAAAAGTTTCTTCTCTCCGAAAAAAGACTACTCTCCCTTTGGCAAAAAGAAAAAGCATGTAACCCACGCTCTCTAATAATTTTGTGCTGTCCATTACTGAGCACTGTAAGACACTTGTGTAGTAGTGCTGTAGTGTCGTATTTTTTGCCCTTTATAGCTTGTTGTTGAGCTACGGATCACCACTGACCTCATTGTTGACCAGCAGCTCGACTGGAGGCATAGATGCCTGGGGGAATCCCTGCTCCTGGTCTCTGCTGAGGTCCTGGGAAGTGATGTGGGAGGCCTCCAACAGAGCATCTTTGATGAGGATAGACAGCGCTCGCAGGATGAAGGAGGCAAACAGATTCATGTGGATGTTGTTCCTCATGCAGTGCAGTTTCCTGGTGATCAACAATGGTCTTTTTTTCACATTCACAGATAAATTGCAAATACAACACAGCGTTAGATGAAGAGCTTGATGCCACTTATATATCTACAGTCCAGAAGCTGGACTTCTGGAGCAGCAGCATATAAAACACCTAAAGGTCAGTTTACACTTTAATATAACGTGTTAATTAAAGACCTTCATTCAACTGATTTTTGATTTGTTTTTGGACAGCTGCTTCCACTTTTTGACCTAAGCTCAGGAAACCTGTTGTTGGCTGTTAGCTGTATGGACCAATATGAGAGTGGTATCAACCTTCTCATCTAACTCTAAGCACAGAATTTCCAACTATTCCTTTCAATGTATTTCTCCAGAATCTACTGTAGCAGTCGACTCGATTTATTTCCTCATACTTCCATCCATTTCTTAGAATTCATATCAACCAAAAATCATTATTACCTGAAAAATATGAGGATGCCAAGTGCCAACACCAAAGCCACCAGAGATAAGGAATAACCCACTGTGTACATGACCCAAATATGGCCATAGTACTGCTGCAAATGAAAACATACATGAACACCTCAGGCTTAAAATGTTAGCATCCCCTCTGTTTGTTCCTCTTGTGTCTAATGTGTAACAGAAATAACAACAAGAGTGACATTTCTTACCGGACTTTGATCATTAGAGTCACACTCGCTGGTATTCTTTGTAGTCACCCACTGGCCATTTGCGTCACATTCCTGATACACCATGCCGTGTTTAACTACACATACACAAGCACACACACACACACACACAAGGTCCATGTGATTTACTGGAAAGCCAAGTCATCACGGACAGCTCTCTGCAGGATCTTTTAAGTCACTCTGTATCAACATGACATCTACTAACCCACACGTCTCTTACCTTTATGATACCACGGCAGATACCAGGGACACGACACACTGACAGTGGTGTTGGGGAGTCCATCAGGCCAACAGGCGTAATTGTCAAAAGTCCTGTTGCACACGAGGCCTTTGGATAGAAAATGTTAAATATGGGTGAGATTTGTTTAGGATCCCTACACTCTATGTCTTTGTCCTGGAGTGGTCTAAGTCATGGAACACAGTATGTCTTTGAAGTGTAGGCTGCTGGTGACCATTATGGCGTCTGTGCACATGATGGTCTTTCATCTTGACTTCAGAGTAAAGTCTATCGATGACCTTCAGCTTACAGCACACCTTTCATCTTCTCAACAAAGGACGCAAACAGTGCAGGTTGTTAGTGTATGGACAAGCAGATGCTCCGATGTGCAAAGTGGTCTAATCTCATGTCCTCTATACCTGAAAATTCACTTTTACACGCATGTGATGACTGGAAAGGTGTATGAGTGGTGTGATTTTGTGCAGTGTGGGAAGCAGCTTTTTTGAAAGTTGAAGCATCGGTGTTTTGCGCCTCTATTCCACAAGCTAACAGACTATAATGCGACTGAAGGGCAGCATTCGCCGTGTAGTTAAACACTCTGTTGATGGAGCAAGCTGGAGCTCTCTCAGTGGGAGCGGGATGCAGGGAGTGTGGTGCAGCAAATAGAAATCTGGGATCGAATGCAAGCTGAGTAATTATACAATGGTTTGAGCAGGGAGCGTAAATTGTTGCAGCTCCTCAGTCTATTTGCCATGCAGCCTAACCGTTACCTGCCTGCCATGAGATAGTTGCCACTGCGACACAAGGTTTGGGTAAATAGTGATTTGCTCTCTAATTTATAAATGTTAAATATAAAAATATTTAACATTTACCTTCACAGAAATGTCAGATGCAAACAAGCCCTTAATGCCTACAATTTAATAATAGTTGATGTGAATTTATCACCTGATCTGTGGTTTAATCCAGGTATTCAGAGCATTGTTCAGTCAGTGTTTTAGTTTAACAGCCTGAAACTTTACTGCTTTGGCTAGGTTGCTCTCAGAACTTTGTTTTTGGCTGCATAAGGCAACACCAAACAGTAGACAGTTAAAGTTAGTGACTAGCCAGTGAACACTGTGGAACATGTATACATGCTACACCAGCTAAAGAGCCAAATACGTCTCTCAGGAGTTGTTGGAGATCAAATATATTCATAAGCATTATGAATTATGCTTATATTTTGCACAGTATCTGCTGGATGTGTAAGTAGGCAATGATATGCTGATAAGTTCAACACATCAACTGTAAAGGTGTTTGCAGTGTTAGTTAATCCATGAGTTAGAGCATGTTCAGCTCACCGATGCTTGGTGGGTCTTGGCTATTGTTGTTTTCACACTCCATCATGTATGATTTCCAGCTCTCCTTCAGCCTTTCCAGACTAGCAGCAAGAGACACCTAAGGGAATGGTAGAGGGCATAAAAGGACAATGTAAGTCTAATTACACGAGGACGGTCTGTTATTTGTCGGCTTATAAACAGGTGAGCAAGAAAACCTTGAGGACAACATGGTCCACATACGAATTTGTTTCACTTCACTTCCTATATACAGTAGCTGTAAACAGCCCATCCTCAAGATGGGGATATAATCTATCAAGATGATGGTGTCCCAGTCTAATATGTTGTGTGTATGGGTGGGCTTGTGCTACTGTATGGACAGGCTCGACACACCACGACTTTCTGGCTTGTTTCAGAAGGCACCGGAGGTGAAGTAACAACACCCACCCCCACACTGTAAAGGGCAGCGACTAATGGAAATTCACAGACTTGCAGCGAGGCTGTTTACCTCTGGGGAAAAAGTGTGTGTGTGTGTGTGTGTGCTCAGAGGACCCACCTGGATGCTGCAGTAGACAATGAGCATTGCCAAAAGGAGGAACAGCCGTGACATCCCTTATTCCTGCTGTTGGTGCTGGGAGGGGATACTGCAGGACGGGGAAGGGTTTTCACCTCATAAGGGGGCTTATCTACGCTCGCCACACTGCCTGAATGACACAGAGACACACAATCCATCAAAGCTCATTGCAAACACATTACTTATTTCCTAAGCTCAACTTGACCGTGCAAAACATGAGGACCAAAACAGGAAAAGGCTGGGTCTGTTATACTACAATTACATATATATTATACATAATATTTCAAGGCATGCAGAAGTAAAATAAAGGGAATGTGACTTGTACACAAAACAGGCTAAGTTAATATAGAGGGGATATTGTGTGTAATGTGAGCCTGACCAGTCCCATTTCCATCCTGGCCACTCATTTATACCATAGCCAGGATTAGCAAAATGCACAGCTGAATGCTACAGGAGGATGGATTACCCCGAACTAGGCTGTCCAGTACATCAAGCACAGGGCCAAAAACGTCCAGGAAATGCTCTTTGTCCCATCGGTGAGACAGCTGTGCAGAGCTGTACTCACTCAGTGACTCACATTTGGCTGTTGTCCACCTTCATCTTAAAGCCTGTCAGTGTTTGATTGAGCATATGTGCCAGAGGTCACTCACCTGTCTGTCGATGGACGCCAGAAACTCTCCTGTGAGATTTGTTTGAAGCCGGAGAACGGAACGAAATCTGAAACGTTTCTGCAAAAAACACCTTGACCATGGAAACATTTTTGGCTAAAACGTTTCAAATTCCACTCTGTTCTAGTCTTGTGGCAGGGAATAGGATGGCGTTGTGTTGATGTGTTTGGGATTTCTTGTGTTTACTGGGAGTATGGTGTTTGCTCAAGAGATAAGGGCACAATGTGTCATGACAGATGAACAGCATGTAATGTATGTACTCATGAAAGCCTCAATTCCAAATCAGCTTTTTAGTCTGTGTTTGGACAGAAAAATAGGCTTTTAAAGTCTGGGTTGAAGTAGCTGGCAGGAGTCAGAATCTAAAGGTCCGCCCTGTACATCACAAAGCTCTACTGATAGTCAGACTTCAGATAATATCTAAACCAAAGAGCTATACTTTCTAAATGGCCATTTCAGTGTAATGACCACAGGATGCAGTTAACATTAGCTGGAGCACAGACTGACTGATTGCCCTGAGGTATCAGCCCTGCTGTTGCCTGGTTTGACTTCGGGTCACGATTGGTCCAACTGAGATCACAGCACTGACTCCTATGCTCTTAACACCATCAGACATGTCACAATTGTGTTTCCACTACTATTACACTTTATGCACATGTAGTTTAGCATCTCTGATATGAAACATCCCTATTAGATATTGGTTGTGATAAAAAAAATGGATCATTAGGATGATGAAAACACGTTTTCTTCATGTAAAAGTGACGCTTTACGCTAATGGCACGAACAAAACAACTACAAAACTATGTAAGTCACTCCAGAATGGACATAAAGCGTAGCTACACTAAACATCTGTACTTTAAACGTGACAGTTCTTACCAGAGAAAATGATCAGGCATCATTCTCTGAGTGCATGGTACAGTAGAGAGAGTGACGTACATGCGGTCGAGCACATGCTCTTGCTTACGGTAGTGTCTGACAGTTTTTCAGTGGTTTCCCTCTTTCTCTCCCTTTCTCTTCCTTGCCACAAACACATAAAGAGACTTACTTTCCAACACACCAGCCTGTCACCACTTTCTGCAACTTAGCACCAAGTAGAAGCAATCATTAACCAGGCTCAGTGCTTCGTAGAGTCCTGCAGGAGGGGTGACGAAAGAGAGAGGGTGTGCCAAAGTAAAAGAGCAAGATAGAGAGAAAAATGGGTGTCTCAACCTTTTCTGGCCTCTGACACCATTTTTATGTCCCAACATTTTTAACCCTGGCCATTACATACTTGTGAGGTTGCCATGTGAGCTTGAGAAGAGGATATTTTGTAATATGCTTTCAAGCAGTATAAACACATACCAAAGAATATCATGTGAGTAAAACTGAAGTATGTCTTACAGCCAGACTAACCCACTGAAGACCCTTCTTTGTTTAATCCTCGTCCATGACCTTTGTACCTTTATCTCACCCTCCTTCAAAGTTTGACCAATTTTTATCTGTCTCGCATCACAGATGTGGAAGGCTTTTGCTTTGATTTGCATTGTATCTGCATATTTTTAGATGGAACATCACCAAATGCCCTGAAGCTGAACACAAAATAAGGCTTTTCCTTAAATGAGCATTCACTGAATGTAATGCTCACTGCTAAAAAAATAACACAGCCGAAGCAAAAAGCCAGGATTTTTAAAGACACACCCTGAAGACATACATTCGTGAGTCTCTTGTGCTTTATTTGTGCAGATTTGTCACGTAGAGCGCGTCTGCTCGGATGCCTTTGATGCAGGACGATGGGGATCACATCGGCCATTTGGTGGGAGCTGGAGTGGAACTAATCGGCGGGAAGGTGTGAAGCTAATTAGGCTTGTGTATTCTGCTGTTATGATATCCTGCTAGAGCTACAGCCCACTGTGGATCCAGACCAATCAAGGTCCTCTGGAACATGTGTTGTTTAGCCCTGCTAGCTCTCTGTTCCAGGAAATGACCTGGAGCTTTTACCACTATTGTTGCACATCTGATTTAAGAGGTGGATCGACGGCTGAGAGTCACACAGGCAGAGCCAGAGGGATCTCTTGGGTTGTTTGCTTTGTGTTTTTCATTCTGAAACAAGTTACCGAGCCAGAATGTTTCGCCCTAGCCTGGGGATGAGTTTAGTGTGTGAAAAATGATGTAATGCTAATTTTTTCAGATGTTGGACATCATTCATTTAGAGACAGATGAAAATTTAACATAAATATTAATGAGAAATGTCTTCCTTTGATTGAAAGGACAGGCAGCTATTTGTTTGAATAATGGCCTGGTCATTTATTTATATTTGTGTAAAAAATACATTGACAAATGAATGACGCAGAATCTCTGAATGTCCCAAAAACATTCAAACTGCTCTGTGCTCAAGTGCCTGTTGGATGGCTCAGTACAATGGGCACTAACAAATACTATTATTTGTTCGAGAGTACTTACCTTTCATTTGATTACGCTGTCTGACAAATAAAATTACAAAAGGGGGAGTATGCGTGCATGAATGCGGGCAGAGGGGAGCAGCAAGGATTAAAAACAAACCTCTTGGAAAACACAATAACTGTCCGGTTCAGAAAATGCCCCCAGGAAACAATCTATCATGAAGCTTTCCAAATGTAGAACCCTTTCTGCATCACCCATCTTACACAACTTTTCCTTGCCATTGATGAGGCCTCCATACATTAATTAATACCTAATACTAATCTAAAATATCTAACTGACTCATTAATCAAATACACAACACCTAAAGCAAAAAGGCAGCACAACTCTGAAGCTACCTCTTCGTGTATTCTTCCCGCTTCCCGTGCTTTGACTAAATAAGCCAAAGCAAAGCATGCCATGCTCATACCTTAGGGCTGCAGATATTACACTGAGCATGACAGTGCTGGATGAGAGCCCCACTATCTGATAATGGGGTGAAGCAGAGTTCAGAGGAGACGGCATGTCATGCTGCAACACAACTGCAACTTGACTGCTGCAAAGAAGACGTGCCATAACTTAAATCCAGAGTGTTCAATCAACCGCAGGTATGTGACTTTTCTCCGTCTGACTCAAACTGCTGTGGTGTGTGTCTTCTGTGCAGCAGCGGAATGATAAATAATTAAGTTTACTCAACATGTTCTGCACTTATTAGTGTACTGTGCATAGATCACATCTCGATAGTATAATCTAAGTATTTATCTGATCTCCTCCTGCACGCCAACTTTCACCGCATTAAGTTTTTTTTCCAAAATTCCTCAGAAGTTCTTTTGAAAATCTCCAGAGAACATGCAATAAATGATTTTCCATACGGAGCCTGATTTGTGATCAGATTTCTTTTAGATTTATACTGTGGCTATCAAAAGGTATTTTCTAGTGTCAAAGTGTTTTTTGAGTGTGTGTGTGTGTGTGTGTGTGTGTGTGTGTGTGTGTTACAAAATCAGCAAAATGTCGATATGTTCAAAGCAAAGCTACAGTTCAGATGTGACTCAACAAGAAATGCATCCTGATGAAAACTTCCTGTTGATGTCCTACTTTACTGAAACACATATCAGCAAATAAGAAATAAAAACAGACCAAGGGATTCTGTTTGATTTGCAGTTACAGTACCACACTATAAATACACAGGACAACAAACTGTTTGTATCTGAAAGTCTTTCAGCCATGAAGATTACAACTCCGCAAATCAACGAGGAAGCTTTCCCTCAGCTGTTCATTGAACTCAGACCAGGCGTGGGCGGATAGATCCCCAGAGTATCAACACTACCGATATGAAGTTTTGTTCTAAATATTAATCTTAGTGTTAGCGGGATCAATACCGAAAAAATGGAACCTAGAAATGGACCTATCACAGCTAGAAGACATATCGCTGATCCTTGACATGGCATTACTTGGTATTGGATCGAAACCAAATTTTCTGTTATCGCCCATTCTTAACTCAGATTAAGTGTGTGTCAGTGTCAGTGTCTTAAACATAGACGTACACTGACAGCAGCTGCATCGTTCAAACACAACACACTGTGTAAAGTGTGGTATTAATCATTAAAAGATAATGGTTTAATGATTTATTTATTTTTTATTTTGTTGTATTTTCATAGTCGTAGTTGTATTGTCTGGTGTACATATCAGTTTGTTTGTAGACTAAGTTGTAGCTTCTTTCGTACATTGGTTGTATTGTTGCTTTAAAGGAAACAGTAAAGAGTTTTTTTTTTAAATGAAAATGGAGTGATGATAAGTTTTGAGGCTAGATCTTTGCCATTTTTCTCTTCTCAGTCCATCTTAGCCAAAGTGCCAATGTAGAAGGCACCACACACTGTTCTGGCTAAAAGCACAAGTCAGTGGTTCAATCAAGGAAAACTTTGGTTCATTTGTCATTATATTCAAATCATTACTAGTGCAGCCCAGTTCTTTCTTTCTGCAACAGGTTTCTCCCAGGCTGTGATGCTGCTGTTGCTCGTTGAGACACAGCTGCCAAAACCGGAAATTTAGTACTGATTGATTTCAGATTGATGAAAAATCCAACCACACTATAACAGTTGCTGTAGCAATAAGAAAATGTACCTGGAAGGAATCTTCACCAGTAGTTGACAGAGCTCAAAACGTTTGGGCTATAGTCTACTTTAACTGACTGTATTATAAAGAAAACCAAAAATTCCTACTCCCACTCTTAACATTTGCGTCCTCACGAGAGCAGAATCCACACAAAAAACACAGCTATGTCTTTTTCATCAATATTACATAAGCCAGGACATGCCTGTCAGGGACAGCCCCCCCAAAACATGTTATATACACTCTCTAACAACCAAGTAACCAGACACATCATGGCCTAATTTGGTCACTCTGTCTGTGGGGTTCAGTTGTCAGGTCCGTTGGATTTGTTAGGGGATATGACATGCGCTGCTCGGCTACTTATTTACTGCCTGCTGGGGTTTCTCTGCTGAATGGTGTTTGGAAAATGTGTCAAGTCGAATGTTTTTGTTCATCCTCCATCTCTCACATTGACATTTTACCTTTTCCGTGCCTCACTGAATATGATAATTTTGATGAAATGGTTGCTTTAAGTGCACATCTGAGCACAAGCTGCTCTTACATGCATAGAGCATGTGTTCAAAAAGTCAAGGGGGACATTGCACTTCACTGAATATGCCAGTCAAATGTGTCAGCAGGAACACTACGCAACATTTTGTTGAAGGATCGATACTTATAGAGACAGCTGAAGGGTGACAGGAAACGTGGGGAGAGAGAGAGATAGGGAATGACATGCGGGAAAGAGCCACAGGTCAGATTCGAACCCTGGGCCGCCGTGGCAAGGACTGAGCCTTTGTACATGGGGCAGTTGCTCTACCAACTGAGCTAAACGACACCCCAAGGATCGACACTTCTCACCTAATTATGCAAATGTTCAATAAAATTTCTGTAACGCCCTCCTGACGGGCCTCCCAGCCTTCACAGTGAAACCTTTTCAGATGATCCTGGTTTTCAATCAACCCAAAAGGGAACATGTTACCCCGGTGTTCATCAAGCTCTTGGCTACCTGTAGCAACCCGCATGAAACTCAAATTGCTAATGCTTGCCTAGTAGTCTTGAATGTCCTTACAGGCATATGTTACCTCCCAGACCATTGCGCCGCCAATGAACAACGCCGACCCGCAAACTCAGGACAATCCAAACTTTTTCCCCGTTGGTGGAATGCGCTACCAGTTCCTACCAGAGCAGGGGCGTCCCTTTCTACCTTTAAGAAAACTCCTGAAGACCCAGCTCTTCAGAGAGTACCTCCTCTCGTAGCACTACCAATAACTGGACATGCTTAATCTATCTCCCAGAACTGTCACTTAATTCTATGCGAGTAGTACTAGAGAAATTAATAGTCACAGAAATACTGTAACATCTTTTTCAGTTTTTCAGTTTTACTCTCCAGTATCCGGTAGTTCACATGTTCAGTACATATAAAATAATATTTGTACAACGTGAATCACTAAAATTTAATAACACACAATGTTTGATTATTCATCACCTGTCTCCTCTCCCCAGTTTTAAGATGTTTTTACTGCAGGGAGGAAAACATACAGTATTTACAACCTCCCATCAAGACTCCATTGGCCAACACCCATGTCACACAATTTTTATTATTTAACACACAAGAGGAATGATACAGAACATGTGCGAGATAGTGGATATAGTGGTTAGCCTGACAAACAAACACACACACACACACACACACACACACACACACACACACACACACACACACACAAAAACGGTTCAGATTTCAGCAGCTGTTTGATGTGGCTGACCTCTGTACTGTTCAAAATGTGTGTCACTGACCCTGTTACACAATGTGGGAGAGCAGAGTGCGACCCATCTGCGTCCCACTGTCATGGCTCGTGTGACCCAGCAGCTGGATGCTCAAAGCCTTTTCTGTGTGCTGGTTATTCATGTGTTTTGATAAACATTCCCATTTCATATTCTGAGGTCACATCGGATGCATGTGGGTGGGAAACAATGACAAAACGGTTGTATAACATTTGAGATATACCTGTATTGTGTGAGGGTGAGTGTATATGAGTTTTCTTTGTGTGTGTTGTACATGGGCATGTGTGTGGGAAGTGCTGGCTACATGTTTTTTCATACACTCTTTTATGGGGTGTGTAGAACCTGTGATCTTTGCCTGCTGTGAAGCAATAACAACCCTACAGGGAAGCTTTGATTATCGTCCTCCACTGTTTCTACTACATTTGTAATGTACAATAGGTTGTTAAGACTGAAGTAAGAAATGGAGCTAGACTAATAAATCATTCAGGCTGTTATATTACCTTATTGCTGAAATATCAGTGTATATGTCAGTTGATAGGAACCAAAAATTGCAGTACAGAATTGCAAAATTAGAGTTAACTAGAGTAAAAATAAATTTTTCAACTGTAAAATGTCTCACTTAGTATGCATTTTGGTAATAGATATCAGCATCAGTGTCATAAATCCAGTATTGGTCTGTTTATAGTAAAAAACAACGGGTAACACAGATGGGAAACTGGTTATCTATTTGTTAGCTGTCTTTTCACATGCACCGGATTTCACCTTCCGTGTAGGCAACAATGAAGCTCACTGAAGTGCAATTTTGTATCTTGTATTTCATGCGTCATCTTTTCATGTTGCTGTTGTTGTTGTTGTGGGTTTAACGCACAACTTGATCCTACTGAAAAGCTCTCCAAACCCTGATAATAACTCATCAATCCTCTCTCCCATGTGGTACATTGTACGGCCATAGTCAAATCAAGTTTCCCACTAACTAACTGGTCTATTATGTCAAGTGTGTGGCCCTCCTATTTTAGCATCGAATCATGCCATACATTGTGTAAAATCTCTGCTAGTCCAAGAATAAGACGGAAATGTGTTCCTCCCACCAAATTTAACAATCTCTAAACTCAGCCACTTACTAGAAAGAAGAGGTGATTCTTCAGCTCACCGCAGTTTCCTCCTGAGAAAACTTATTTTGTTTTGAAACCAGGACTGTGCACTTCATCACAAAATTGTTAAGATTTCCATTACACAAAGCACACTGCTGTTAAAGAGAGGATCATTGAACCTGAGCCTGGCCAGGCCAATCGCACCTCCTGAGAACACAAGCCAACAGTTTCCAACTGTGTCATAGCCAGTGATTACTTGCCTGAAATTAAACCTGATTTTGAGACAACAGTATAATTATGGGCCGCCATTGTTGCCAGATTAACCAAAGCGCATGACCTATAGATACCATCTGTGATCTCTGAGCTTAGCAAGAATGCAACTTAGTTTGTGTACTTGCTGATATTGATGTTGCTGGCACAGTGAAGCAGGGAAAAGGACTTGATAAAATATCTACATTTTTATATTACTGTAGCCTTGTGTTGCACCCACCGTTTCTATGGTAACCCGCTTGATCCAACGACACATCTAACATTCAGTTAAATTAATCTCAACAGCCATGACGCTGGCCTCAACCACTGGCATGACTGATAATGTGTTGAAACTAAGATGCAGACGCAGAGTAAGCAGAGAACTTTACTTAATTCACTGCACTTGAGTACATTTTATGTACTTGTGATGTAAGTATTTCCATTTGTGCAATTTATATAACACTTCTACTCACAGTACTTTTACTCAAGTAAAGCATTGTAATACTTCTTACATCCCTGCAACCAGGTAAATAATCACCAGCTGGCCTCAGTTCGCCCACCTCAGCATCAAAGTCTGGGATATAACCTCAAACAATTCAGCTGCTAATCAGCAATTTCTCCACAACACTAACAACTCTTAAATCTATTCAAAAGATGTTGAATGAAATGAAATTGCTCCAGGCAACAAATGCAAACCAGTGAGTTTTGGATTTCTCCAAAAAAAACAGCACACAAAGCACAAAACCAGTTAAGCATTTCAGAGAGGTCTCTTGAGAATAAAAAGGAGTGTTTAGTTGCAGTAATAAATCTCCCTGTGACATTCGCACCAATTGCCTACGATTTAGTATAAACAAGAGAGCAAGGGGACGAAGCAAACACTGCAATTTCATCTGTCAACACTTGTATGACAAGTCAAACACACTGATTCAGCTGTCTGCGAATAGAAAACAGTCCATACTGTGACATTTACTGAAGGTGTTGTCTATGCCAAAAGACCACGGTGAGGACATTCGGTGTGTGGTGTTAACAGAAATGATGATGTGAAATGATGTGCATGATAAATCGTAAAAAGGGTGACATCCAACAGATGATGCTGCTTTTATTGCATTACAGCATTAGTCAGGATTGCCTGATTGCTTTTCTCTTTGATGCTCTGACAATGTGCAACTTAACTTAGTCCTAATAAGGGCTTTAAGTTCAGGGACACTCTGTCTGTGTTTGACAAACACTGTTATCGGAACAAGACCACATGATAAACCAGTCTAATTAAGTCCGATGGGGACAAGATCTGTAAAGGTAAATAAACAGATGTCGAACTTAAACTTAAACAGTGTCTCTGGACACATTTACCATACAAGCAAAATCATTATCACAAGTGATAAAAGAAGACTTGGCAGAGTTACAAAGCAGATCTGAAAACTTCAAAGAGCAGCGATCAACACTTTTAGTAGACATGAAGACCCTGGAATCTCAGATTGGCATCGACTCATTCTTACACTAATGAGATCGCTCATGACAGATGATGTATGTGCTATTTGATGGGGTTGTAAGAAATGCCATAAACATGGAAATGAGTAATTAGGCTGCGCTACAAAACAAACACAGAGGAGACAGGATACTGAGAAAAAGACATCGGATGAACAGCAACTTACTTGACTTCCTTTCACTGCAGCTACATTCAGAGATATTCCCGAAACAACCCAGTGTTGAGACCAATATATGTTTAATATATACGTTCACCAGAGGAACTCACACAAGCACCTCCTACAATGCCTTCTGTAATGTTTAATGTTTATGAGGTAACTCCAAATAGACCTGTTGAATTATGAAAGGGCCTGGGTGATCCTACACATCCCTACACTGTGTCACCTTCACCTTATATCCACACAGCGCTATTGTATGTTCAGCTCCTATGGAAGCTGGCAGGCAGTGTTTATGTGCTGTAATCCCTTGTCATATACACTGGTAAAGCTGCACAGCATGTTCGACCCCATACATAGATACAATGAATCTCTTAAACCTTATTTAGCAAGGAAGTCTTGCCCCCCAAAAAAGAAAAGATTACATCATTTTCAAGGGAGAATCTGCAGAAGAAGCAGTTGTACTGTGGAGCTTAAAAAGTGGTAATCAATCCAAACCCTGTGACGTTAGTATATTTGCAATACCGCTCAATATTCATGCCTAAGAAAAGACTAATAGATCAGGTAAAAGAGGTCAAGTAAACAATAATGACAACGAGTGAAAAAATCGACTTCTTATGTTTCTTCTGCAGTTTAACTTTTATGTCAAACCAGTTGCTGTTTTTTGCTTTCGTATACACATTTCCTCCTCTGCAGCAGGAGAGACTGACATACTTCAGGGACATTACAGAAGCTCTACAGAAGCTTTAAACTGTAGATGGAAAAGCACTTACGAAGTGGTTTTTGGTTCAATCATTACTGCAATACAAAGGATAAGGCTTATGATGTTTTGTATTAGTATCACTAAATCCCCAGAGGAGACCATAACCAACACTTCATTTATCTCACTAACAAGTACTGTCTGTGTAGTCTCAGTCTGATGTATACTTGGAAAGTTCGTGCCAAAACTGTATTGCTATCCAGAGACTGTTAGAAAAAAAAGAGCAAGATCATGGCGCTGGATGACAAATTCCTTTGATACAATGAATATGTTCATTCTCCACAAGCGCATTTTCAAAACAACACAGCCTATGTCTATAATTATATAGCAGATATACAGTGGTGAAAAGTTAATATACTCCCTCCAGATATGTTTTAACACATATAACATATCCAGCTTGGGAATTACCATTTGTGTCATTCCTCAAAAAGTTGTATTACTTACTTTAAAAGCTTTAAATTACATCTACTCCTTCTACCTCATTGAAAATCTAGATGTCTCCCCATCACTGAAAAGTCTATATACTCAACAGCATATAAAGTACTTTTAGATTAGCTGCACCTTGCCAACTGCAACATTAAAGTACCACATACATATTGATACATCAATCTAACAGTGATGGGGGCATTCTGCATAATTGGTTTGATACTTTAAGTACATTTTGTTATTAATATTTATATAGTTTTACTTAAGTAAATTTTAATCGCTGCAGATATACAGTATGTCATCTAAATGCAACATTATGGTTATTTAATGTGTTTTAGTATTACATATAAACTGGACGTCTTTGACAAAGAGACATAACATGATCTACCGTATATCAAGCTTTGGGTAAACACACAATATTACAATACTATATACACAATACCTTTGATGTGATTTCTTGATAATAACAAAAAGATAAAATAACAGCCGGCTTATCTTTTAATTTCCAGAAAAAGAAAATTATCGGTTGTGAATTATTGGCTCACCTGGATTTTCCCAGCGGGTTACTGTCTAACATTCGAGCTACAATGATTCAGTGGGAGATATTAATGTAATGTGTGTATCTGTGTAGTAATCTGTGTGTGTGTGTGTGTGTGTGTGTGTGTGTGTGTGTGTGTGTGTGTGTGTGTGTGTGTGTGTGTGTGTGGCTGAGGTCCCTCACAGCTGAGACTCATGTTATCTCAAGCGACAAAAAAGTGAATCCAATAAAGCCATGAAAAAAATCACTTCTTTATTTACATTGATGGATTAAATGTACATTCTGGCTCAGTAGATATTGATGGTGAATTAATTGTTTCCTGAACTATAACCTGGCCATAAGCAGACGTCCAGGAGTTTTAAGTTACCAACATTAATGCATGCCTTCCTGTGATGAAGCATAAAGAAAATCGAGGTGATTTGTCTCGATTTCACTTCACTCCCACAGCCCCTCCTTTTCTCTATCGCTTGTATTCCTCATCTGTGTTATCTCACTCCATTTCCCCTTCTTAGCATATATCATCCTTAATCTAATCCATTCTAAATGAACTCAATTCCTTATACTGCTTTCCAGAGAAAGCAAAGAAACCTATCTGCCACTACATCTTCTCAGTTATACACACATTATGCGCTGCCACTCTCCCTCACTCATCTCCCAAACACACCCACACAAACACACACTTACAGTAGATGCTTAAAACCATCATTATGTAAACTTTCCCTTAAGTGCTTTGTAATGCTCCCAAAATAATTTCAGTTTGCAAGAGATGTCTCATTTGAGATGTCCATGCATAGCCAAGTTGTTGTTTTGTTGTTGACTCTAGCAGCTTGTTAGCAACAAGAAAACAAAAGGTCGCAGCAGTATTTAATCGCAAAGAGTCGTCTGCGCTGCACAAAGCCTGTGTGTGACATGTAAGTCAGCCATGCTAACACTTTTGTTCTGTTCTGAGCTGCAGCAATACCTAAATAGGCCTCAAGTGTCATTTATTCTCCCATGAAGAGCTATGGGTTCACTTGTAACTGACCCCACTTGTGAATGAATTAACCATGCAAACAGTCAGGTCGCGGAAATAGACGTTATCTCCAAACACAAATGTGCACTCAGCCTGAGATACAGTAAAAAGCAAAACAGAGAGCTCATCCATGAACGTGGACTGTATGTCGTCAAACGCTTCTGGTCTGGTTTGTTTTCAGTCATTTAATTAGGCGGGCGGGACATACAGCATAATCATTTCCCATGTCTATGCACGGGAGATGTAGTTTACAAAATAACATCACAGAGGAGGACTGACATGTTCACTGTTCACCATCAACATCTTCAGCCATTCATGAAAAAGTGTGGTGCGAGGCAAACAAGATATTTACATGTCACGCAACAGTGAGCAGCAGAGTGAGCGAGGGAAGGATAGCAGCTCGGTAGCTATAGATGTAATATAGGTCAAGAATGTTATGTATAAACCCAAAGCCTCCCACAGTTCATCTGGAGGTTTCTGAGCTAATATAATGCAGTCATGTCAATATGATGTGTCACAATAGAAGACTATTGTAGGGAGGACAAGGGCAGTAGATAACATTTATTTTTTTATTATATAAAAATGATATAAAAAGTGAATTATTTGAATGTCTGGTGTTATCTGACCAACATACAAAAACCCAAATATATTAATTTTAGTAACAGATAGACAATTTTTTTTTTAAAAAACTGAAATTGTTCACACTTGAGAGGCTGGAACCAGTGACCTTCTGACAGTGTTATATTTCTTTAACTCATCAATTAATTTTTTTCTTTCTTCCCAATTTTTATTAAACAAAATAAAAAAAAGAACTACCAGCTCAAACTCATTGTATTCCTTGTGTCTTTGTTTTTATCTTTTGTCTGTGTCATACTTTGTATAATACACTGTTGCCCATAAAATTGGAATAATATTGTTTTCAGACACATTCCTCTTTTTATTCCTATTTATGCACATCAGGTAATGTTAATGTTTTGAGAAGATACACTTTATCTATCACGAATAAATCACATTGTCACAATAATTTCATGAGAAGAGGTAAAAATATTTTATTCCATCTTTATGGGCAACAGTGTATCTATTGACAGTTTGTACTTGCCTTCACTTGTATTGTAACCATCTTATTGTACAATAAATATATATATATATATATATATACAAATATAATATTTAAAATAAAATCAAAGAATTTTCCAGTACGTGCTTTTAAACTTTTTCAAATAAATGGGAAAAATTGTGATTATTAAAAAGAAAAAATGTTTATGTGGCAAATTAAAAACACTGACTAAATAAACTGAGCGTCTCCCCAGAAAGCTTTAATCCTTTTAAAAAGATCGGCCTTGCATGTAAATATACCTCTAATGCAGTTCTGTCACAGCTGTAGTTATGTCATCCTGCAAAAACACGGCTGTTAGAAACATTTAGGTGGCTATGTAACGTAGGTAATGTAATCAGCAAACAGAGACTAATTAGGCAGTAAAACAGATGAGCACACAAATATACACAAGCACACACATACGTATATTCTTGCACGTCTATCCTTATGAGGACCCATACCTGACTACATTTACTGCTGAACCATTAACTCTTCACCATCTTCACATATAGACTTTACATTTATACAATTGTTATTTTACATTTAAAGAATTAAGTGCTGAGCAGAAATAGCCTCACTTAAAAATGTTTTAACTGTTTTAAAGTACTACACTATCACTGGTTTATGGATGGGTTTATGATAACCAAAAACATTTAAAAGGGCATGCAAAGAGAGGTGGTATTATACTGGGATTATAAGTAAGCATGACTGAATATAACTCATGTTTGCAGATGTTGTTGCCTGAGCAAAAGCTGTCTCTTTTGAGCTCTCGCAAGACCCTCAGCAGTTCAACACATGTCCGCAGAGGCCATGAATAATACTCCATAGCAGCAGTGTGCTAGTGTGTAATGAATATTTGATATGTTTAGTTTATGACAACACAACTCAGTGAGGGGAGGAAAGCATACTTAATGGCAGCTTTTTAAAGGAAAGGAGGAGATGAGCTTTGACAGGAGAGAGCTGCAGAGGCGAGGCGGTAGGCATGAATCACCGCGCAGAAAGAAGAGCAGCCAGTCAGTCAAAGTGAGGGGGGTCATGAAAGAAAAATAAATGCCCTGACATTGCTCTCTTCTCAAAACATATGATGAAATACCGGCAGATGGTACTTAAAAGGAAACTATCTCTGTCTTATATGTACAGTGTTCAGACTCATTTGCATTCAACAGAAACTGAACTGATTTGACCTGCCGGATTATTAAACACTGCTTCATTTATCCGTATAATATGAAGGTTTAATGGCTGAATTTTAATTTAGTTTAATGCATCACCATGCAACTGGTTACATGTACCATCTGTGACATACAGTACAGTTACAATACAGTATTTTTAATACATCTTGGCTGGAAACAAAAAAAGCTCAAGTATTTTTATTATTCGATCTCTTGCCATGGCTCAGGCCAGAGATTTGTGTCATGACTTCACCTACTTCCAAGGTGCATGGAGAAGTGAAAAAGTCTGAGGCAGTACAAATAAGGCCTAACCAGTTGACAGTGATGGCACCCACTTATTAATCAAAGCGTCCCTTAATTGTACATCACTTTAAGCATTAAATTTTAACCCCCTGTACAGTTGTCACGAATGGGGAGATTAGCTTTAAGCCTTGTGGTGATTGGTTCCCTTTTGGTGCCAACATCAAGTAGCCGTTTGAGAAACTGCAGTTTTGGCACTACCGTGTTGCCACTTGGCTAGCATGCTGACGGTAGCATTTAGATCAACACTGATGTGCCTTCTCACAGAAGCTTAAGGCTGTAGATAAACTGCCAGTATACCTAATCAGTGCTTGTCAGGCGTCAGTCCAATGGCTCTAAAAAACCCCATCTCCCAACACTTTTCCGATGTTGGATTAGCACAGGCTATGTCCACTCTTTTTTTTTCCCCGAAACTGACAAGCCAACATTCACTCACACTTCACGTTATGATTAGCCAGCTGTGCGCAGATCAGAGAGGAGTCTGGGTTTGAACTTCTCTCTCTAGTTCATCACAACATCACTTTGAATGCAACACTATGAACGCCTTCCAGGGCAGACTGTGCACCATTATCCCCCATATTTAAACAATATGGGGATGTCGTTCATAGATCCTTGGCGGCCACTAGCTCATTGAATGTGGCTGTTTGGAACAGCTATAAACACATATGAAAAGGTTCAACGACACGTCATGAATGCTTATCAAGAATAAACCTATCTTTAGACTTGTTTTTCAGCCGAAACTGAAATGGTAGGAGCAGGGTGTGTCCTTAACAGCCACTGAATGAAGATCACTAACAATTAAAATAATCCATTTGATGAGCAAGAGAGTTTAATCATACTATATAATGTGCAGAAAATAGCTCTGATGGCTGGCAGGGCAACATATGCCAGTCAAACATGCATAAATGATTTTGTACTATTCTTGGCGAATGTGGGTATTTTCCAGCAAGCCTAAAGCAATTTTTCAATGTTTGTCAGAGACAGTTTTCTACAGAGGGATGATTAAGTCACTAAAACCAACACTGAACTTTGTGGGTGTTGCCTGTGTTCTTGTGACAGCCGTCAGTGTGTATGTGTTAATAGATGGAGGTCAATGTCTCCCACTGTGTACACAGCATTTGGAGGCCCCATGTCCAGCCCCTCGGGTCAAAAACACACTGACATCAGCAGTCTCTTCGGTGACGCAGGAGGACATGATGTTTTTCATTCCCACTAACAATCACCGCTACTGAAAACTGAAGAGAAAGGTTTCATTCATTAAAAGGTAACACTGACAAAAACCCTCCTCTGGAAGATATTAGTCTGACACTATCTGCAATTCAAATCCTTTAAATTATGTCTGGCCGTCCTTCCAAGGTGTTTATCTGTCAGACCACTAACATCAAGCAGCACTGCAGCAGTGTTGACTGCTGCAATTGCTTTAGGATTATTTGTTTCTGTGGAGTTTAGAAGATAAGTGTTGTGTCTCTTAAAGTTTTTCTCATCTATGCAAATGCTGAAATGTTGAAAAATCACCTCACAAAGACCATTCAAGGCTGAAAATTTGAAGTTACAGAATCTTTTGTATGACCTGCTTTAACAGGATAAATTGGATGTTTTAAGAAAAATTGGCCTTTTTGCTCTCTTACTGAGAGCTGGACAAGAAGATTGATTCCACTCCAATATTTCTATGTGTGGGCAGCACATTAGCTTAGTTCAGCAGAAAGACTGTCCGATAACAATCATTTGTAATTTCATGGGGGTTCCTGCCAACAAAACAGTCTGGCACATAACGACAAATTGTCATTTTTACTTATTGTTTTTTGTATGAATTATACAAACAAGATATAACATGTTAATTAGTAACCTGTAAGGGTCTTTTCTGGTATAAATCTTCTTTTCTAACGTTTTTCAAATCATATCAGGTAATGTAAAAAAGATGAGCAAGAGTTTCATTAACACTATCATATGTTATTCTATATTTAATGTGATATAACATGTACTCTTTTTTTTCTGTATCAATAAAACAAAAGGTGTTTCCTCCAGATGCACTTGTATGTCTTATATATTCTTATTTCATGTGCGCGGAGCATTATTCTGAAGTTCTTACACGCTATTGTGAACATAAGCTTCAGAAAAAAAAATGCTTCATCCCAGTAGTGGGAATACTCTCCACCCTCCTCATCACACACTGCACTCACTTCACAGATAGAAAAAAATGTATCTTGTATAAAAATTCACATATGTTATTCCTGCAACTATGCAGAGCTTTCTCAAAGCTGGAGGAAAAGTAAGCCAAGACTCCCTGTGTGGGTACATTGTTTTAATACTGGCACATTTTCTGGATGATTTATTAGCCAAATCATGATCTAAAGAGTTGTTGGATACAAAAACTATAACAAATAATCAAATACTTAAATCCATTTAAAGATTACATGGCTTGTTTGGCTTGATGTGAGGATGTGAAGTAGGTGCTGAAAAGAGAACAAGAATTGCCATACCCTGCTTGGTTCTTTAAGATCGTGATTAGATCAAATATTATAAATCCTTTCTTACATTTTTACGTAAAAGCTTTGGTCAGTGAAGAGACCATTGGGGCTCATTGTTGTTGCTGTTTTCTGACTGATGTGTCTGATTTTAAAAATGCAATTAGCACCAAAACACGCATTTAGTTTAAAGATTATTTTCTTTCTCCTTTAGAGGGTACATAATCACATTCTATTAAATTTCCTGAGCCGTGTTTGTCCCCTCATTTACAGCAAATTGCAGTGATTATAATTCTTTCAGACAGAAACATAACAAAATATAGATGCCTGGGGACATAAAATTAGTCAAAAATCTATCTGGTCCTGAAAATGAATATAATCTGAAAATAATTTACTCATGTATGTTTTCTTAATGCTTTTTTTTTTGCTTCTGTTTGTTCATGTGAAGCCTTTCTCACTTAAAGAAACATTAATATTATTTTACATACTTGCGGCACAGAAGCACCTGATGGTTTAGTTAGACTTTACCAACACTCTGCCCTCGTACTTATGCAATTATGAGCAGTGGACCATAATTTACAGATCATTTGTTTGTGGCTGGAGAAAAGTTGTCATGTGGACAGCATGCAACCCAAAGCCCACGGCAAAGGCATGGTTGCAACAGTTTCCAGTTGAGCAGTTGATAAAGCGACTGTTGTTTGTGCTCTGTACTGTGATAATAGGCTGTGTTGGGGAGCAAAAGGAGCTACACTTGACCCTCGACCCACACACGTTGCGAGGGAGGAGGGGGTATTTTTAGTACTTCACCAATGTGGATCTATACAAACAGAAAATGGCTCAATACTGTTAGTTCCTCTAGGGTTTACAAAGCAGTTCAGAGAAAAGCAAAACCTTGTTGTGTTCTTTTATCTTTTCAAATCCTTTGCAGCACCTCTTCGTGTATTGATTCTCCTGCAATACATTTTTTTTTTTGTTCCAGTCTCCAGCAGTGAAGAGGAATTTACTTCCCAGAGGACGGGCAGGTTAACCCCACTGAGTGAGCTGTGAGATAGACAAGAACGCAGCCTTTAAACTCTCAAATTTGATTCACAACTTGACTAGCAATGACCCCTGAACAGCCACGTACACCTGGCCCCTGTTCAGTCAACACTGCAGTGTGTGTGTGTAGGATGGTCATTAGTGAGTAATCATATAAGCCACGTTGAGTCTGATTGTGTGATTCATTTTAGAGCAAGACAAGTGATGTGTTTCCATCATCACAACCCACTGACTTCTCTCAGGCCAGCATGACTTATCTGAGTCCTCACAGATAATTACAGTCATGACCTCCCGAGTATGAGAGTACATATCTCAGTCCATCTACAAAACCTAAGCTGTGATTGAATTTAATGGGCAGGCTGATCGTCTGCAGAGTGCTATTTACCAGAAACTCTAAGAAGTTTAAGTATTAACATATGGGAGGGAGCACTAAATTATTATAGGTCCACATTTGTTGAGCTCAAATATCAAAGACGGTTGGCTCTCCACACTCAATCCCATACCTTGTTCATTTGACATAATCAACCGTGTTGACAGGTTAATATATGAGACTTCAAAACGCTGTCTGGATTTTCATTTAGAAGAAATCCATAAAAAGAAATAATCACAAATGTTTATTTATATCATGCAATCTTAGCTGGCTAGTTTCAGGTCGCCCATGAGAAAAGAAATGTCTTGTTTTGCCTTAACTAACAATTTATGCCAGATGATGTAACACATACTTTGGAACATGACCATCTTAATGCCTGCAAGTTTCACTCTTATCAGCTCTGTGTGTTCTGCAGTCCTCAAAATAGAGCTGTGTATTCAAACTGAAATGAAATCAACATGAACGAGAATTTTTCATTCTGACTGACAATGCCAGTGCTGCAATTTGACAAGTTGAGTATCACAGAGTGAAGTACAGAGCACCAAGGTTACATGAATACCTGCTGCTGTGAGTTTTGACAGTGTGTACCCATAGCTAACATAGCTTTACATCCTTCTTTACATAATGTCCAGCGGGAATCATTGCTAACATTAGCAAGCCAGGCTAACTAGATGGTGAATGCAGGGAAATAGTGAAATGCAGTCTGACTCTGGGTCCTCCCAAATCTTTACTATTATAATAAGGCAGATGTTACATTACTAACTGCAAATAACCAATCTTGAGTGAGGTTGTTGACCAAAGAAAAACATCATGTGTCAACGTTCATAGACTAAACAAGACCATGATGTGCTCCAGTCAGCAGGGCACCATGGAAACTGACAGCGCATCTCCAAGCAACGCCCTTAAATGTCAGTCTAACACTGCAATGGAAAACACCTCCCGACTGGTTTGAATCTTGAATAACGCTGATGTGTGGAATTCGAATTTAAAATTTTAACCTTTTAACTACATGTGACAATGTCTGGACCAATGTCTGTTTATGTAACAATCACACTTTCAGGCATTGTTGGCACTTAATTGATTTCATGATAATCCAAAATAATTCTTCTGCAGAAACTCTGTAACAGCTATTCTATAATAAATAAACAGGAAGTCATTATTAATGACACCAGCATTTGCAGTGAGCAGGTATTGATTTAAAGTAATGGATAAATTAATCTCTCTACTTCACTTAACAGCGATCAGTCGCCTTTGAATGTCACACACACTGAGACACTGTAATCCTCAAACTATGCCTTGTGGGACTTTCTTGAACTGATTAAGAGAAAACAGAAGGGATATGATTTAAGTGTTTCGTTGTCTGGCTGATACCCAAAGAGAATGTGGTGAATCTTCGTGCTGTGAGGCTGAAATAGCAAAGCCTTTACAGAACTGAGAATTAAATGATGCATTGAGTTTCTGCAGAGCACTGCATCTCTGTTTTTGCTTTATTTACGGTATTAGAAGAGGCTGTGAAAGTGAAAACAGGCTGATGACTTTTGCCTGTGACACACTGATTAAAAGCAGAAATATATAAAAACAAATTTAAAAAACATTTTTGGCCCCTTCAGCTCATGCAGCTGAAGCTCAAGTGCTGATTCTGGGCTGCAGAAACAATTCAGCCTGTCCACTGTGAGGGGACATACAACTCTCTTGGCATGTCAGATTGATTAATCTTGTCGTTTTCCCACAGCAGACCAGGCAACATCAAAACATTGTCTGGATTTGTTCACAGGGGCAGGAAGGTAAGTTGTTGGCAGCCACAGGCCACAGTAAGTAATGGAATGCGCTGCGCTTCATATCTGATTCTGGCCGTGATACTGAAAGGAGAACATGGAGGAAAGACAACAGATGCAACGCCGAGATCAGAGAGCCGCACCAGAACACCGCTCAGATAGGCCGAGTGGGAAATGTTTTCATCAGCAAAGAAACAAGAACACACTCTGCTCTGCCTTTTGGCCTATATTAAGAAAACTAAACATGTAACGACAGGGAACGATTGCTGAAACAACAAACTAAATGAGGAAACGCAGACATGTTTTAGTTTATTTGTGATCTATCTTAAAACATCCCTCAAAATTCCCAACATTGGGAAGAGTAAGGTAACCATGGTGTGCATCCTCAACTTTCTTTGTGTTGTTATAGAAAGTGTGACTATTTATTGCTCTATAAAAAACAAATAAGTAATCTGATTTTCCTCTTGGGGTAAAGGGCTTGTTTTGAAGAGGTTCCATTAAAGGAACTGACAGTCGCTCTGCTACTGGCACACTGTTAGGTGTACTTGGGAAGATTTAATAAACTCTTAACTTATCCGTTTAACCCGGCACGTGCCTGAAAGTTAGACAGCAAAATCACCCATCAAATTGTGGCTCGAAGCAACACGGGAGTCGATGTCTATTCAATAAGCAGTGAATGTTTCCTGTCGCTATATAGGAACGGCTTGTTTCTGATCCTTTCCTGTTCAATTGTGTATATAAACACCATGTGTAAAGTGTGTGTGTGTGGGTGCATTTGTGTAGAAAGAAAGATCATGTCAACAGGTAATTTAATCTCCAAATTGGTCATGGAATTCTGTTTTTTTTTTTTTTTTTTTTTAATTATTCTATATTCGCTGGGAATGGGAATTATGTATATGTGTGTCTTTAAAAATACAGACAAGGTGTTATGAGCTGGACGGTACACATGGCTAAGTAGAGCCCGGCAGCGCTATCCAAAAGGACCCTTACAATCTAGAGTGACAGCTCTTTGTAGTGGAAGCTATTCTTAGCCTTCCTGCCTCTGTCGTGGGGGTCCTTATGAATCGGAGCCTGTAGAGCCTCACAGGACATCTGTGGTCACCTGATGGGTGCTGACATCTAGACTCCTCCTCACACCTGTCCTCAGCACCATCATGGCCCATCGTCCAGCAGAAGATCCCCTCATTATCTCTCTTTAGTTTTGTTTACACAGTATTTATGATTTCCTGTTTCTATGTCTGCTCTGTGCTCTTCTCTCTTTTGCTCTCAGTTCTATATTCTGCATAACAGACAAAAAATGTAGACTACCCTCTACATTTTCATCGTGAGAAATAAGCAAAGCCACAGTTGTTTCTCTCTTCTCATCTATCGCTCTGTCTCTCGCTTTCATCTTGATAGATGGCACATACTCAGGAAACCACACAAGGTAGAGATATGCTAACAGTCCTATCTATTCCTCTCTCAAGTGTCAAGTCTTTCTTTTGTTTCACCTCTCTTTGACCTCAATAATGAAGCGTGTCAATTATGTACTGCACTCTAACATCACGGGCTGACCAAATGCGTTTTCAAGAGCTCTATAAAAATGTTTCTTCTCTCATTTGTGGTAAATACTTGACAGTCTTTCCTGAAAACATAAATCACAAACATCAAAGCAATTGGTGTCAAATATAATACAATGCATCTAACAGTGGCCATCAACTGTGAAGAAGTACTGCACACTTGAGTCGAAAGAATCAATTGATCTCTGCCATGTGTCCTCCTGACAACCAAATAGAATGTTGTACATTTTTTCCTTTTTCCATCGATTTCCTTTCATACATTTTAAAATATAAAATACATTATATACTACACTGAATACTTGATGATTAATAATAAAGTTGCTCCGATCATGAATTTTTGCAGCTGTTGGCTTGTGGTCTTGTGGTTAAACCTCGATCTGAACTCTCCTGTCTTCTCTTTAGTTTTTCTGTGTCACACAGGTGTTTGCTCTGTCACTACACACTGTAGAACAACTTTTTGAACCGTTTCTCAGCCGCTTTCACCGTCATTTCTTTTACTCCCCTCAGCAGTGTGCCAATGTGAAGCTTGAGTTTCACCAAGTGGTGGGACAAACTAGACATCATTAGGTGACTAATGGGAAATACTGGTGACAACCCCGCATTTATGGTCTTGACCAGTATTGAAATAAAATCCAAAGTCCTCTTTGTCTGAGACGGAGACAAGACCGAGTACAAATGCAGTTGATTCCGAGACGAGACCGAGACCTTGAGACAGAGTCCTACAACACTGGGGTACACAATTAAACAAGTTGTACAAAGACAAACCTGTTATATTTTTATTATATTATTTTATTTTGACATGTTGTGTGTTTTCTCTAAGTCAAGAGGAAGAGCAGGAGGGACAAAACTCTATGGCAAGTACATCAGCAGATAGGGGCGGAAATTGTGGTCAGCAGCGCACATTTGATGACTGTGATACTCGTGCAATACACATTCGATAGTTAACTGGTGCAAAAACCATCTGCACTGCTCTTTTGAGAAGTGGAAACGTGAAATGGTCAAATGAGTCATCCGTCACCATACTCTCGAGAAGTGGGCGAGTGCATGTGTTGCGTACACCAAGAGAACAGTACAGACCTAAATGCTGGACCCCTATAGTGAGGGGATCCGGTTGCTCTGTTATGCTGTGTGGACATTTTACTGTCATTGTTTGGATCCATTTGTCGACTTAGAGGGAAGGATCACTGCAAATCAATACAAAGATGTTCTGAGTATTCACCTTTATCCTGTAAAACATTTCTATCTATCTGTGGTCTCTTCCAGGATGACCACACCCCCATCCATAGGGCACAAGGGCTGGTTTGAGTATGAAAATTATGTGAATCACAACATCTGATTACAATTCAACACCTATGGGAGATTTTGGACTGACTGACTGTGTAAAACTTTCCACCACCATCACCAAAACACCAAAAATCTTTCAGAAGAATGTTGTTGCATCAATGCCAAGGCGCGTTGAAGCTGGTGGCCCAACACCTTTCTACCACAAATCCTCAACCCGACAAAGTCAAATCCAAAACACAGCATTAATTCTCAGCAGTGGTTTACAATGTAAAAACATCAAAGGCGACTAAAATTTCTAACAAGAATAGCTAAGCCCCGGTTTCCTGCCACACTGTGTAAGCACACTCGCACCTTGATGACAAATCACAGCTGAGATTACACTACATGATACAGGTGCTGTTTTTCTTAAGGCACAAAATTATAAAGGGAGAGAAGAGAGAGAAAAAAAGGAGAGTGGAGTGATTTGAATATCAGTGCATCTTTTCTCACATAAACTCTGATAAAGCAAAAATATGTCGTCCAAAGCAGATAAAGCCATGAAACAGTGGAAAAGCCCCTCTTTGACAGACCTTGGGGAGGCTGGAGCTGAACAGTCTCATATGGTGTAAAGTGTGGACACACACGACTCTGGAGGATGAAAAGATCAGAAAGCACTCACTGCTTTCAGTTATAGCCCCTTGAGACCAGATCACAGTCTGAGTCATTTAGCTTCTGAGCTTTTTGAAGGCACAATGTGCTGCATGCATATGAGGATCAAATATGTATATGTAAACTATTAACAACCCTTTCCCCACATTATTATTCAGCATTTTCATCGACATACATAATGAAAATGTTCACCCTGTTGATTGTAGTAGCACTTTGAAAGCAGATTATTCCATGCATCACAAAACTGCACAAATATGTATTTTGTATGCATTGAAGCAGCTCTGCAGCTAACTAATGTTTGCAAATTACCACTAACAACAACATACAGCGGGGCATTACTCATTCATGGTGTGCACCTGTATGCACAGGGGTGATGCCGTTGCTTCAGCAAGAAGCATGCCTCTCTTATATCACTGCAACAGATGTGTTGTGGTAGTAATGAATATGTTTGTTTAGTTATGTGAGAGTTTACCTGACATTAGGCACATTTATTAGCTTCACTTTGTTCAGTGGAATACAAAATTCACAAGGGACTGAGAGCCAACACATTGTTCTTTCACTAGCGTGATGCTGCCCAAGTGGGTCAAATTAATCAAAAGCTCTTCCTGAACAATTCAATTCTTATGTATTCAGTGTTAAAGAAGCATTAGCAAGTTTATTCTGTCTGCCATGTGATAAGATCCATGTTCCTATAAAGCACAGGATGCTCATGGGTCTTTGCTGCTGTTATAAAATGTATAAAAAATATATAAAAATGAATTAAATAAAATGTGAACATGTCAAATTAAATTTGTTTAAAGTCTTGAGCTTGGCCTTGTTTTAGTCTTGAATATGGGTCACAGTTCTGTTAGGAAAATGCACAATTATGGCAGAATGACTTAATTAGTTATTCAAAACAATGTTTGCTTGTTTGCTTGCTTATTTGTTTTTGCTCCACAATCCTAAAGTAAGTTTAGGATGTCTAATATTTTTTTCAAATATTTTTTTATTTTATCAAATTCATTCTGGTCTTGTGAATGGATGCGGTTCGGTTTGAATAAGTTGGAGTTGTCTGGAGACAGTGTATAGTGTATATGCAGGGTGCACACAATAAAAGAAAAATTACTTTAAAGTTAAATCTCACCTCTCATCAAACATTTCTATGTATTTCTATCATATTGCAAGTGCTGTTATAGTGTTAATCTTTATGTAGACAGATACATTTTTGCTACTACACTGCTGTGTAGTCAAGTTACACAGAGGCAGATGTGTGCCTGGTATTTTGTTTATTACGAAAAAATACCTTTTATTTATTCAGCAATAACTAATGTTGTAATTTCAATAAATTAATGAAGCTAAGAACTAGATAAATAATCAGAACTCTTGGGTGATGATAGGACATTTTTGGACATAAAAGACATCACTTAGATACTGTATTCATGAACAGCAGGGGCCACTTACCTTGACATCTACTTAACTAAAACACACTTGTGGGTTTGGCGGACCGGGCAGGAGACCAAGTGCAGATGCCAGATAAAGGATGGTTTAGATAACACGGCATTTGAACAGGAGCGATAAGTGACACTAACTGCAGTTGCTGGAATTCAGAAAGCGATTCCAGAAATTAAAATGTGTCCCAACATGTACTTCACGAAAAATCACAAGTCATATCAGGACGAACAATGTGTCTGTAAGTCCACTTTTAAACCCCTCTGTAAAGTGGAAACTTTATACATATCTGTGCTGCAAATATTGCATGACCGACCACATCCTATAAGCTTTAGTTTAAGTGAGTGGTGACATTTTCGTTCACTTGAAGCACGTGAGGAATTGTCATATCAAATTATCAAACTGGATGCAATAAAAACAAAATCAATTACCGTTGACAGCACGGGATTCCGCTTATTTCCCCAATCTGTGCTTCACCACTGCTCATCTTCTGAGCAGCATCGGCGGACAGTATTTCCTCTCAGTTCAAGTGGCTCTCGCTGTAATCCAACTTTCAAAATAAATTACCGCCTGCTCAGCCTCGAGAAGAAGTCCTCTGTCCTGTCAGCGGCTGCAAAAATAAGTTAACGGTTTCTGCTTGTGAATAAAAGTGTGAAGACGGTGTGGGAGTTTTTTTTTTAAATAAAAGTAAAGTGGACGCTTCAGGTCTGTGGTCTTGTAGTTGGCACTGGTGGTTGTGAACGCGAGCTGTGCGGCTGCTAACTTGCGCTCCTTGTACCCGTGTGACGTAATAGGGAGGAGGGGGTGGGGGGTATCTATACCCTGGACCATTGTGTGTGTGTGTGTGTATATATATGTGTGTGTGTGTGTGTGTGTGTGTGCCAGCTGTTTCCCGTTACAAATTGATTAATTGATTGGCCATCATAGTTTGTTCAAAGAAAGAAAAAGCAGACTGAACTTCTGCTTTGAATATATATATATATATATATATATATATATACACACACACACACATATATATAATGCACACACACACACACATATATATATATATATATATATATATATATATATATATATATATATATATATATATATATATATATATATGTGTGTGTGTGTGTGTGTGTTTGTGTGTTTGTATGCTGTGTGCACTGAATAAATGTGATGTGCAACACTCATTAAAGGAAAAGTCTGACATTTTATTTTCTTTCTTGTCCTGAGTTAGCATTAACTACATTAGAGGATCGGACATGCAGCCAGCTAACTTAGCTTAACTTAGTATAAAGACTGGAAACAGGGGCAACTGCTAGTCAAACCTGTTGCCAGGTAACCAGCATAAAGTCCAGTTACTGGTCCCAGCCCAAACAACCACCATGAAACAGCAAAAAGTTTTGTTTTTTTTTAGAGAGAAAATGAGATTTGTTTCAATTAGTGAGCTTTACAAGTGCTCATAGATGGAACTCATGCTAGCCATTTCCCTCTGTTTCTGTGTATGTGTGTTACTGAGAGTCTCCAAACTCAACTCCAGTTTCATAAATAGTTTATTGGTCGAGTGAACTTTGTCCTGTCCTGACACCTCATATCTCAGATGTGATTTTACAAAACTGTTGTGCTTTTTTTCTTTTAAGCCTTGGCAAGGCCATTTCATTTTCTATACTGTGCAGAACTAATGCTTTTATTAACGGGATTTGGGGGCAGGAATAGTTCTTTACTGCAAATGTGGGTGGAATTTGATGTGAAATGCCATGCTGAAATAATCAATGCCTTCTTTGGTGATATTCATCCTCGACTGAATCCAAATATATGTCTTAAGCAGAGAATCTATCACATAAGAAATGTGGACTGGGCTGTATTGTAAGGTCAACTGGATGTGTTCACAAAGGATTAGACTGAGCAAGCTACTGAACATGCATTGAATACTGTCAGCGATTCAGAATTAATGGGGAAATCTTAGTTTTCCCACTATGGAGCCTCAGAGTGTATTAACACTCACGGCTTGTGGAATTTCTTGGACCGTTAACCAACTAATCCATCATCTCACCCTGCAGTGAATTTGACTATATATCGCACTGTGAATAAAATCCCTTGCATAATGACACTTAAATGAAAAGGAGGTGGTGTGCCAGTGATACTCAACTCAAGGGTGGCGGGTGGCCCAACGATCATATTCTAATTCACATGAAAATTCAATGAAAAAAAATGGCATCACACTGGGATTTTTTTTGTTTGTTTAATTAGTAAATGTTCAATAATGTCTCAAAGATGAGCAAAGGCTGCAAACTTAAAATGAAAAAGGCAATTCAGAGACAATTGATGAATAATGATGATGATGATGATGATGAATTGATGTATTTGCCCTTATTATGCCACCTCATAATCACAAATGTGTTTAATTTGCCAAATGACAATTGCTGTATACCATGTTGCTAACATCAGGCAACTTCAGCAAAGAATTCCCACCTCCTGTAAGAAAAGAGAAGATTAATGAATTTGAATTTTAATCTTACTTTGCCACATCAACAAATCCTGATGTTTATTCATTTTTTTCTGATTGTTTATTTAATGGCTCCCAGCCACCTCTAATTTCACTAAAGTGGCCTTGGGCAAAACAAGTTGTGTATCCCTGCTGTATGCAAGCAAATCCCTGAACAAAACAGTGTTTCTTCTTGCAAAACACACACACACATAAAGTTTTTGTCATGAACTTTGTCCATAAACACATGCCAGGGACCTCATGCATGTGTCAATAGTCTCTGCAGAGCTGAAGCAAAGATCCACTGAACAGCTTTCCCCTCAAATATAATATTGTTCACTATTCTGACATTTATGTATTCATATATTTACTATATGTCCTAGTATTTCATGCTTATTTCATGGGAGAAGCTTGGTGCATTCACACACAAGTCCTCCTTTATTATTCTGTTTCATGCGTATTGCATGCTAATTGCATCTAAACACCCTCACAGTTTCTGTCGTTTCCCATGTACTCTTTTTTTCTTTATCTCTTGTACTGCTTAAAAACCCCATTTGCTTATTAGATGTTGTTCTGTGACAGATGCCCTGCTTTGAATGCGGCAGCTTCCGTGATGTTGTGTTCTTGATGTGAAACACAAGATATGCAAGAGTATGACTTGACTGAGCAGTGATGTTAAAACATCCTTGAGTTCTCTGAGGCTACAGCGTCATACAAAATGCTACGACAGAGTCCCTCAGGCGGGCGGCACTTCCTCTATATTAAAATGCTTTTAAATCAGGTGAAAATAATGAAAAGCTCAGTCAAGAGCCGGATGTACATCTCTCCCCTTCCATCCCCTGAGACATAATAAACAACAGCATCTGAATTAGCCTACTGGCACATTTATAGGCTCGCTTAACTTGACTTGCTTAACGACTGATTGATCATAATATCATCTGTATCTTTTTTTTATAGAGGCACTACACAGTCTAATAATTTAATACCAACAACTACAACATATCCACATTCTTTAAAACAGACCCTCAGGGCACAAAGTGGAAAACACATTAAGTCTAATAATATATGCAAGAGTGTTCTGGCTGAAAATAGCTAAAGCCATATAGTATTAACAAAATGACAATGAAAGCTTGTGTGTGGTGAGGCTAGCAGTCCTAAGATCATCCAAAAGAGGGAGCCAGTGGAACAATATCAACACAGTGAGACACACATTTGAATTAATATCAATAATGAGACGCATATCATTATGAAATATTAAAATATGGCTTAAGATGCATAAAAAGCTAAACATGAAAAAAATATATTGTTCTTGTTTTCCTGGTGTTTTTCTCTGAACTCAACCCCCCTTCTGTTTCTGTGCTGTCTCTGCAGGCTGCTGTCTCCACGTTTTACAGCACACACATCTGTCAGCAACTGTACACAAGGTTAATATTTGAAGAGAGATTAGTCCCACTGAAAAAGGTAATGTAAACACTGGATGTATAGTTGAGATAACTGATGTTTTCTGGTTTGGGAACATGACTAGGTTACTACATGCCATTGTACACCTCCTGTGGTATTTAAAGACATGAAAGTAAAAAATAACTTCTCATGTTGTCAAGGTATTTGTCTATGTCAGCATGAATAGTTTATGCAAATTTCACCAGTGCTGCAAAGTTAAAAACAGTCAGCGCTGAGGTGAAAAAGGTCTAAAAAAGCAAGCTGGCAGTGAGAACAAACAGGTGAGAGAGCAGTACAGTACATAGCAGTGTGTTGTGTGTGTCAGCTGTGGCTTGGCTTCTGGTCCCTCTGGGCTTTCAGAGACAAGCTTGTTTTCAGAGACCAGTCACGCTGTTTGAGTCTGGCCATTAAACTGGCATTTTGCAGGACCGTATTTTCCATGCCAGACAATGAGATCAGTGCATTGTGGCATATAAAAATTCCTTCATAGTTTTGAACCTGATTGGAGGCTTTTGATATAATGGCTTGTTTGTTGTCATAACATACAGTGATTGGCCTGAAATTTCTGAGTTTACATTCCAGTTAATTTCAAGGCAATTACTGTAGACCCGCATAGGGTCTCATACAGTAAGGCAACAATAAATACCATCCCATAGATGTTTCATGCTTCACTTCCTAATTATTCGCCACATTATCTTCCATTCAAGTCAGAGTTTTAATAGAGGGAGCATTGATTTAGGCTTTGTCAAAGTCTCAAAACAAAGGTTATAGGTCACCTAAGTGTGTACTTTTCCTGGAGCTAATAAAATAGTATTTATAGTAGTAGTAATAGTAATAAAATAGTATTTATAATGAAATTTTAATTTTTTTATTGTTTGATTAGGCAGAACCTCACAACTCCAAGTCCAACTCCAACCTCACAGTTCCAATGTGAAAGACGTATTGGCAGAATATGGCAGGAATTGGAATGGAATATAATATTCTTAAAAGTGTTTTTATGTTTTATATTCATATATACTTGTTAAATACATAACATCATGTTAAACTGGCATGTTTCTACAGTAACAAACTAAATAGGCTCTAGATAGGGCCTTTAGTATTTTTCGCAAGTTTCACAGCCACCATAGTTTCTCCTTCGCAGGGTGCGCAGTAATCTGTTGCAACCTGCAACCTTACCGCTAGATGCCACTAAATCCTACACACTGAGCCTTTAAGTTAATGTCGACTGGAGTAAATCATTACCAGACCTGACCATTATCAGATTCAATTATTTTGAAAAAAATATTTTGAAAAAGTCTTTAAAACTGGTCTCCACAAAATATTATGAATCCACAGCAAATGATATATAATATTTTTCCTCCTAGTCCAATAAAAGTTCAGTTCAGGTCCACAAAATGCTTATGGCTGAAGTTCAGACTTAGACTTTTAAGAGAAAATGACCTCTGTGGCTATATGAGAGAGAAAAAGCTGCAAACCAAATTAATTAACTTTGACCAGTGTGACATTGAAAAGCAGTCCATAGTGAAAGCACTTGAGCTACTGCTATGGCATGATAATAATGTGAGTGGCAGAGCAACACTGGAACAACGCACATACATTCCCAAACCAGGCAGCTCTAGGCCACATTCGTACAACCAATCAGTGTGTTTCCATTCAAGCCTTTACGTGTGCTCATGTGATGTCGCGAGTGTTCGTCAGCCAGATCTCCATCAGCAGTAACGGCAGGGTGTTCAGAGAGAAGCTGTAGAGTCATGCTGAAAGACTATCAGCTCTGTTCTCACCCTGCTACCCCTGACAGCCAGCTGGCCAGAGCATGATTCCCCCTGGGGAAGCTGCTCACAGAGACTGGAGTGGGCCGCACCTCTTATCAGACCTCAACTCTCTTTCCACAGAGCGAGGTGAAACTACAGGACGTTCTGTGAATGCAAGCAGGGTTCAAGAGCTTTTAGAAACGACAGAAAGGCTTCAGTGCGTCATTATTACTTGATAGTACCTTTTATAATAGCAATTACCCATCATGTAATTGTGCACATTGCTTTAACCCCACCACCTTGGTTTCAAATCCTACATTTTTGTCCCCAACATTAAATATACTGTATATTCACGACTAAATAGACAGCAATCAAAGTTACAGTTCAGTGACATCACCCTTTTCCAGCCTCCACCCACTTCAGACCAGTTATGAAAGAGACAAAAACTGAAATCTGTCATGCAGAATAAACAAAACAGTTCTGATTTTGGCAGAAAATGTTGTGTTAATGTGGGATCACATTACTCACAGTAAGAAGCTGATTGAGAAAAAGTGTTTTAGGAGATCTAGCCCACTTATCAACTTTAGTTAAAAATAGTGTTTCCATTTCAAGGATCCACTGCATTGCAGAGTATCTTTCTGGAAGTAACCTATACTTATCTGTGGACATGATAGGAAGAGGAAATGTAATTTCTTCTTTGGATAAAGATCTGTGTACTACTGGCAGGGCAGCTCAAACAGTGCGTATAATTATTCTGAGAACAGCAGCAGGTGTTTATTCCTGTGGACTAAAGAGGTACAATAGTAGCATTGGACCATGTCCCTGAGTGTAAAAATAGCCTTTTGGCGGATGGCTTTATCTCCCTCTTCACACAACTACTGGCCAACAAAGACACTCTTTTACTCCCCCTTGTCCCTCCTTCATGTTGTACACTCAAAGCCATGCCAACTCTCGTGTAAATCCAGCGGGGCTCATGTTACAGATTTCTGTGTATCCCAAAAAATGCTGAGGCGATGTGATAGCGAATCCAAACCAAAGTCAAACTTCTCCTCAAAGACTTGAATAGTGGTTAAGTGGTTTATCAGTCTCCAGTAAATAATGCAAACACAGACAAAAGAGGAGCCTAGCAGGATTTTCCTACTCAAACTAATCCAGAAAGCTTTTTCTGGTAGCATTTGGCAGCAACAATTTTTAAAATGCAGTACATCATTAAAAGATTAGTTTAAATTTATATTTCTGCGGAGTGAAATGTGGAGCCTTAGAGGTATTTAACTGTTGTAAAGAAGGAGGTTAACACTCATTTAATATCATTATGAGTTTAGTTTTGTATTCATAAAACTCTTAGGATTAAATTATTCATTCTTCTGAATAAATCTCACTGTCTGCTAACAAATTATTTAGCAAAACATTAGGTAGGTTATGTACTTTTGAGAGTATAAAACATTAACAGCCACATACAGTCTTAAAATGCACTTTTGTATGTTCTGAACCCTGACAGTGCTTTAATTGTGGCTGGTTTGTATTATAGCGATGCTCATGTATCCTGTTCAGAAAATCTTGGCAGTCTAAGCTTTAGACATTTAGTAGTATGCTCAAAAAAATGTTTAGGCCACTTATGCATTTCAATTACATAGAAAATTTCCATCCATTTGAATTACATGGTTTTAATATAAATTAACTAACAAACTTAATGTGAAGCAGGTTATAAGATTTATGTAATAGTACTAAATAGTACTACACTCAAAATGACTGAATTCATTTTCGCTGTTGGGTTTGGGCAAACAAATTGGCTTTATTAATATTGAATGCATAAAACTGGTTACTACTACACTACTGTGTAGTGGAAACACATTAAGTTTATTAGTACAATTACATAAATCTTATTACTTGCTTCACATTAAGTTTATTAGTTAATTCATTTTAAACCTATGTAATTCAAATGGATGGAAATGTTCTATGTAATTGAAATGCATAAGTCCTGCATTTTGGCCGAAAAATGTGTACACAGTCCCCTCCAAAAGTATTAGAACAGTGAGGCCAATTCCTTTATTTTTGCTGTAGACTGAAAACATTTGGGTTTGACATCAAAAGATGAATATGAGACAAAAGATCAACATGTCAGCTTTCATTTCCAGGTATTTACATCTTGATCTGATACACAATGTAGAAGACAGCACCTTTTGTTTGAACCCACCCATTTTTCATGTGAGCAAAAGTATTGGAACAGATAGACTTAAAGTAGATTAAAGTGAATAAAACTTAATATTTAGTTGCAAATCCTTTGCTTGCAATAACTGCAACAAGTCTGTGACTCATTGACATCACCAAACTTTTGCTTTCTTTTTTTGTGATGCCTTTCTAGGTTTTGACCGCAGCCTCTTTCAGTTGTTGTTTGTTTTGGGGGGTTGCTCCCTTCAGTCTCCTCTTAAGCAGGTAAAATGCATGCTCTATAGGGTTTAAGTCTGGAGATTGACTTGGCCAGTGTAAAACCTTCCACTTCTTACCCCTGATGAACTCCTTTGTTGTTTTGTCAGTGTGTTTTGGGTCATTATCTTGCTGCATGATGAACGATCTCCCAATCAGTTTGGTTGCATCTTTCTTTAAATTACAGACAAAATGTTTCTGTAGACCTCTGAGTTCATTTTGCTGCTGCTATCATGTGTTACATCATCAATGAAGATTAATGAGATTCCAGCATGGCCTTCCTATTCTTCTTGCTAATGAGTGGTTTACATCTTCTGGTGTAGCCTCTGTACTTTTGTTTATGAAGTCTTCTGTGAATGGTAGATTGTGATACCTTCACTCCTGCCCTCTGGAGGTTGTTGCTGATGCCACTAACAGTTGTTTTAGGGTCTGTCTTTAGCGCTCTCACAATGTTTCTGTCGTCCACTGCTGCTGTTTTCCTCAGTCCACCTGTTCGAAGTCTGTTACTCAGTACACCAGTGGTTTCTTTCTTCTTCAGGATATTCCAAATGGTTGTACTGGCTACGGCCCATGTTTGTGCAATGGCTCTGATTGACTTTCCATCTTCTCTCAGCTCCACAATTGCTTGTTTTTCACCCATAGACAGCTCTCTGGTTTTCATGTTGGTTACACCTCTAACTATAAATGCACAGGCAAAACCCAAATCTGAAACTGAGTGTAGACATTCAGTGCTAGTTACTGTTTGAATAATCAATGTAACAGGAGGCTCCTGGGCAACAAAACACACCTGTCAGTCACATGTTCCAGTACTTTTGCTCACATGAAAAATGGGTGGGTTCAAACAAAAGGTGCTATCTTCTACATTGTGTATCAGATCAAGATGTAAATACCTGGAAATAAAAGCTGACATGTTGATCTTATGGCTCATATTCATCTTTTGATGTCAAACCCAAATGTTTTCAGTCTACAGCAAAAATAAAGGAATTGGCCTCACTGTTCCAATACTTTTGGAGGGGACTGTATGTGTCTGGTTGATGATGATAAACAGTTAGTGAACCATACATTATTTCTTATTTCCAATCATTTATTCAGCAGTGTTACAAAAGTATTTTGTTTTTCTCACAGCTCCAGGTCAACGCTTAAAAATACAGTGCTCCCAGAGTTGATTTGTGTTTGTCTTCTTTCTCTACAGTGCCAGTGTACTGGTGCAAATTCACCACAAGCTGATTGAGAGTTGGACTGGTTAAACCTAGACAAACAACATATTATTCATACATGGCAGAACACATGTCATGTCAGCATTTTCAAGCATTCAACTCTGTCAAATTATGCTTGTCTGCAGAAATTGATCTATAATTGCGCAGATTAAAGTAGATAATTAGAGTCTCAGATGGCCAGTTGTATTTATGAAAGTTAACCACCCCTCATGTGTTGTGTTGCTCAAACAACACAACAATTCTGCAAACAGCTATTGTAGACGCTGCCAACTGCGAAACATTTTCACTGCAAAATGAAAACAATCATATGCTCAATTAGCGCTGAAAGTGCTTTGTCAGCATGTATTTCATTTTGCTCCAAAATAGATTATCCAATGTTTGCAAGCGGCAACACATTCCAAATGAATCCATCACTGCTGTATCAACTCAAAATGTGAACGTCTACACTGTCTCTAAGTAGCAATTGACCTTAAATTCCTCACTCACCCAAACACAGCTTAGCTTAACTGAGCCACTGTTTAACTTAACAAGCATTGTGCAAATGGGATTACTGAGAATGTAATTATGTGTGAGAAGTGGAAAGAGCAGATAAAGGCACAAACAAATTGATATTTAGGATTCTGATAATTAATTGCATAATGAACTTAACTTAGCATGACCTTCAAAATAAAGGTTTATACTCACTAAGAAGATACAGTACATACATATAACAAAACCTATTTGACTTCAGTTTGATACCACACAGCTCTGACTTGATAACACTTCAAGAATGCTGCATGTGATTATCTGAACAATTCTGCTCTCCAATAGCAATTTTGGTCTCTTGAAAGCAACTGAGTGCTACTGGCAGCACAACGCTGTAAATGATCTTGGAATAGTACTGTCTTTCTCAAGTATTTTTGAAATGGTGTTTTCTTAAGTTATTACCCCTCTGGCATAAATCAGTTAACTGGATTTGGGTTTTTACTAATTACAAAACACCCGTTACTATGTCACACTGAGGCAAATTTAGGAGCTTATACAGTCATTGGGCAAAAAAAAAAAAGCTTAATCACTTCCTGTTGTCTGATTCCATAATTAATAATTCCATTAAGATGTGATTGCTAAATGAAACTCTGGGTTGTTTGTTTGTTACTTAGCCACCCCAAGACAAAGTGGCCATAATTTTGGTGATTACTCCATGTTAGGAGTGGCATAATTGTAATAATGGGTGGAAACCTGGTGAAATGCCCATTCTTCCTATTTTGGCTAGAGGCCATTCAGTTAGCTCCACTGTATACATCAAAATTCCATTAAAATGAGTCAAGTCAGTAGCTGCTCAGCCCACATAAATGTCTATTAATCTTCTGGAGTATAGAACATGCAGTTAATACTGACATTCATATCAGTATAGAAATTAAAACAACTGCTGCACTGACACTGAAACAGTCTGTTGCAAATATACAATGATGGTAGAAGTTTTCTTCTTTCTCTGTTTATTTTCTCTCTCTGTCTCTATCGCTTTCTCTCTATGCTTCAGTTCTCTACCTTCACTTTACTTTGATTGATGACAGTTTCTCCAGGGTGTGTGCTTTTACAGAAAAAGTTTCGGTCCTGTTTCTGATTCAAGCTCCGTTTCTCCCGACTGCCATGACGCACGTAGGTCTCAGTCACAGCCAATTTCATCTCTCACAACCATTACAGCAAATGACAGAAAAGGGGCTTAAAACCACCAGATGGGTTGTGTAATATTGTTTTGTATTTATATCTGACCATATGAGATAATTTATCATCCACCTGTGTCTTTGGATTCCTTTCCACTTTCTAACATATGATTTCAATAAACACCGGACGACAGATTTTAGCTTCATGGATGAGACACATAATTTACAACAGCAATCGTGTGTCCTTTCAGGCTGCATTCACTGCAATGTTACAGAGGAAAAGTATAAAACATATATTTCTACCAACAGAAAGAAAATGCTATAGTTGTGCAGGTCATAAAAACAACAATGATTTCATCTGACGCGATCTAATAAATAAAGAGTAGAGCCATATGCTGGCAGCTCTGTAAGGCTGTACTGTGGGACAGTGCAAACAAACACAAAGTACAACTGGGACTGATGAGAATGTTGTTTTGCACAGTTTATTTGACTCAAAAATATTAAAAATGTTGACCTTATGGTAACTTTGTATAAAAAGCAAACAGACATTTTAGTTGAGACATTCAATTTGTGTTTCATAGAGAAGAAAAGTTAGGGATCACCTCAGGGGGCTGTGTGCAAAAATGTATATTTCATGGCAAGAGTTGTTGTGATGTTTCAGTAAGGACCTAAGTGGTGATGCCAACATCAATGCCAGTAAAATGGCTAAAAAACTCAATTTCACTTTTACTTTGATAACAGCTGTTTGTACACCAAGCACAGTGTACACATTGTGAGTGGGTGATATAATGTGTAACTAATGTGTAACTAATAATGAAGTGATGGAAGTTACCTGCATCTCTTTGACGCTGATGAGACTGGAGGCATGTTAAACCTGCACTGCAGAAACTGTATTATAAACATATAAATAAAGTTTTCTATGTCTGAATTAGAGATTTCACTGTGGTGATTCAGTGTGTGAGGGTGGTTTCTGCACAGTGTCAATAACGACTCATATTATAATTTTGGTTTTGGCATCTTGACCGCCAGAAGGGAAATATATGCAGATGCCTGATCCTAACTTATCCCACATGCCGTAAACTGAAACAGTTTGCTAGCAATAATACATCTCAGACAGGAAATAAAAGAGAGAGGGAACAGTGTGATTTTACAGTGTGTTTATGTAAGATGTGACTCAACTCTGTTATAATTATATGAACCACTGGAGCGGGCCAGAATATGTCCTTTCCTCCAGTACTTTTATATATAAATAGATTGTTCCTGATATCAACAACTTGAAGAAGATTTGTCCAAGATTATATTTCATAACTTCTGTGCGGTTTGTCTTATTTATTTGATTCTTCAGAAACACCGAATTCTCTTCTGGATATGTAATTATTTTACCCTCAGACTGTGTTAGTTGTTGTGCCTACTTTCCCTGGCAACGCGCTGATACTGCTGGCATTGCCAGAAGATTATGTCAAACACACTAAGCAGAGGGAAACAAAATTTTGAGAAAAATGACAGAGCTGACAGAACCTAAAATAAGAAAATAGAAAGGAGCAGCACAAATTAAACTAAAGCTGGTACAAAAAGGCAAAACTGCCTCTGCTAAGAGTTAAAGGTATGTGTTTAATCCAAACCACTACACATGTAGAAAAAATAAGATGTTACATCTGGTTGGCAGTACCTCTAGGAATTAGACAAAATGTTTATGAAATGGGGGAAAGTCGACCAGACAGATCTCAGACTGCCCTGGGGAACTTAATATAATGTAAATATCATGTCATGTCTGCAAAAGCTTCAAGTTCTTTTGGTGAAACCCTGCTGTCCTCATCAAATATCTAGTGTGAAGTGCAGACCGCTACTGCCCCCCTGGACCAGAAAGAGGTAAAGCAATTAAATTAGATGATCCTGTTCTTTACAATTCTCTTTCTCTCTCTCTATCTGGTAATTTCCACATCGATAAGACAATGGTTAAATGTGGGTTTTGTCTTTCTGTTCACATGGGAACAGAACATTGGGTTCTACTTACCCAAGCAGAGCCTAAAATGTAATTAACCCCCCAGTAAAACAGTCAATCCCAATATATCCTGACACATACTCACACACAGGCTTTACACACTTGAAAACAGTGTTTTTCCACCTCCCAGTTGTTTGAGGTAATGAAGACCTCAGCAGGAGTCTTCTAGCTCTACTCAAGCAGCGTGATTTTTGCGTCATACTAATGAAAATGTCGTAAAATCAAACAAAACAAGCTCAGACGCCGTTGACATTTGCTCCTTGGCTGTTGGTATTGTTCATGTGCACCTGTGCTCAGCATCTTCAGTAACAGAGGAAAGGATTCAGGGCTGAGTGAGGATGACACATATCGCTCCAGGAAACGCACTGAATTACCAGACTGGTCCCATGATGCTGCCTGAATCCACATGTCATGCTCAGTCTGACAACCCAGGAGACAAGAGAATGAGAGAGTCGCAAACATACCTATAACCTCTGGCACAATTCAACAGTGGTGAAAGAAGTATTCAGATCCCTTTCTTCAGTAAAAAAAAAAAAATATCAATACAGCAATATAGAAATACCAAAGGTTAACGTCCTACATTAGGAGTCCTGCTTAAATATAGAAGAAGAAAATGTACTCAAAGTATCAAAAGTAAAAGTACACATTCTGCAGAAAATGCCCCCCCTACAGCGTGGGAGCAATTTTTGACCCAGTGATCTTTAGAAAGCACTATCCCTATAATTCAGTATAAGATATTCAGCATCCAGTCCCCAGACATGCTACCTTTTTCCAATAGATGGCTGCTCAGGAGACTTTGGAGAATCTAAATAATGAGGCTTCAAATGGAAGAGTCCAGGAGGTCCTCCCCTCAACTTTAGAGAAGTTATAAATGAATCCCTCAAACACAGAATGATGTTTGACACACACAATTATCGCTGCACAGCACAGAAGATTATTCTACATTGGGTGAGTAAAAACAATACACGCTGAACTTTTACAAAGTTCCAACTAAATTAGATTTTGTAAATTGGTTTTAATTTACAAAGTTTGTTTCTATTAAGAGCATCTCAATAAATACATGTCCTTTAAAGAGAGGCAGGGTTGTCGAATTTTAGTTGGTCATTTCTATTAACGTTGCATTAGTTTGATATTATTTACTGAGATTAACACATTACATTTATTTTATGAAGATTAATACCTGCCAGGAGAAGTGGTTAACTCCATTTTACAAACTATTCTGGATAAATCAGTGTGGATTAATTGAGGTTAAGTGGGTTTCCTCTCACCTCACATCCCTTGCAATCTCAAAGTCAGGACATGCAACTAGAAACATGTTTTGACTCTTACTGACAAACAAAGATCTTCATGCATTGTATAATTATATTTGACAGCAAACTAGTATGTCTCTAAATCAGACCTTAATGTGTCGTAAATTTGTTTTCCATTTGAAATATTTAGTGAGAACATTTGAAATACTTTACCACACTTGCAAAGATAGTGATAGCTGAGTTCATTCTGATTGTTATTACTCAAACACATTTTTAAAACAGAAGAAAAAAGCAGATAAGCAAATATTTTTTGTGTTTTTAGTGTGTACTAATAACAGGCAACACATTGGGTATGTTTTACAGTGATTAAACAGTGTTTATGATTACAAATGGAAATATAAATGTTTTATTTCTTACAAGAAACTTTTACATGTTTCAACAAAATATCTAATATCTAATATAAACTTTCTTTTTTAATCAATACATGTAAAACAGTTAATTATACCGTACGGTATTAAGGCCTAGCTAAATGCTCCAAAATATTGTTTAATATTCTGTTTTGTTTATTTCGTTTTTGGTAGATATGCCTGAAGAAAAACACAATTGATTATGTCTTCCATCTCCAGGGACGAGCATCTTGGCAAAGAACTTCACTCCTCCGTCAGTGTGATTAGTCCCACAGGAGTGTGTGTGGCCTGAGGCAGAGCCGGCAGCAGAGGGAGGTGAGAAACACCATCCACTGAGGGAGCAAGGGGAGGAGAGGTCCACATTAAACCAGAATAGTCCCCTTGATGGTTGTGCAAGGAACAATCACAGCCTCTGGCTCCAATAGTCCATTCAGAGGAGGGAGCTCAGGTGTACTGCATGTGAAGTCTCTCGCAATTTCAGAGAGTTCGTGCAAATCAGCCTGACTCAGAGCCGCTGTAAATAGTCCTGGAGCCCAGAACAAAACCTGACATTTAGGGCCTGTGCTTAAACTGCAAAAAAAAAGCTTCCATCTGTGGTCCTCCTGTAGGGGCCAAAGACAGAAGCACAGAGCTGAAGGACACCTATAATGTTTTGCTTCCTGTCTGACTCCATTTATTATTCCATCAGTCCAGCCATTATTGCATTTATTTTCCAAGTTATCATCCTTTTCTGGCCAGAAATTAGCTTTAGGCATAGCTAAATGCCAGAATCAGTCTTTTAAGAGCTCCAGGAAATTACCAAATTTCCACTGCCCTTACTAACAATAGTCTTAAGCAATTGTCTACGTGCAGAATATGAACCTTGCCATTTTAATTTGAGAATAGCTGCCCTTTTATTCTTCTGTGAAAGGGGTGGTGCTTTTAGTATGAGTCCCTTAAGTGAGTTAGATGTCCCTGCATACAGGGAGTCACGGTTCCCAGAGGAAGGTCCACTCAGACACAATAACAAGATAACAGCCTGAGGAGAAGCCCTGACGATGTTTGTAACATGTTTTTGCTCTCTTGGAACTGAACTGAACTCACTTTACTCTACTGTGAGTTTAACTCTACCGAGACTGAACTTCTCAGCAGATTAGAAAGAAGGAGTGTAATGAACCAAATGTGATATGGCACTAAAAATAAGTCCCTGTGATAAACACCTGACTTTAATGAGATGCCCTAAGTGAGTGAGTGAGTGAGTGAGTGAGTGAGTGCTGTACAGATGATGGTAAATATGTCGAACCCTGATGACTCTTCTTATTCTTCTCCCATCAGCTTCCTGTTTTTGTTTTTGTAGAATCATGGAGAGAAATGTATCTTCACCGCTCAACTCAACCTCTCTCCCAACCCAGCTCCCTTTAAATACCACCGCTGTCATCAATGCCACAGTGAAACCCTTCAGTGTGTTTGACGGGTGCGATCACCAGGTAGAGGGCATCCTCTTTGACCTGACCTTTCAGAGCATCAATGTAATCATTGGAATCCCTGCCAACTTACTTGTCATTGCAGTCCTCCTCCGTAATCGCAAAGAGCCCTCTACTTCAGACGTATTCTTGGGTTGCCTGGCCTTCTTGGACATTTATTTTGGTGTCATGACCATTATCACCTTTCTTAACCTTTACCACTGGCAGAGCAAGCAGGTGTGGTCTTCTATTAAGTTCTCCTATGGTGTAAAAGACACCAGCGGGCCACTGTTTCTCTCCTGTATCTGTCTAGATCGTTTTGTGGCTGTGCTCTTTCCCGTTATGTTTGGGCAGCTTAAACATATCAAGTACAGGTTAAGCCTCACAGTGCTGGTATTCTGCCTCACATTTGCCTACTCAGCAGCCAAAACTGTGGGAGGCCTCCCCAACTTTGAAAAGGTGTTCACTGGTGAGATCCTGGCAACATTTTCCTGGATGGTTTTGTGCAATGTATGTATCATGTGGGCCCTGAAGAAGTCCCGTGGTGCAGGGAAAGATGAGATGCACCCTATGAAGAAGAGGGCCTTCAAGATGGTGCTATATATCCTTTGCATCATTGTGTTTAACTACCTGCCACCTGTGGCCCTGTTTCCTTTTGAGGACTACTACTCTCCTGATGTGTTTCGCTGCTATGTGCAGCCAGTGGGCTTTGCTTTCCTCAACATCAGCAGCACCATCCAGCCGCTTGTCTATCTTTCTCGTCTGGACAAGTTGCCTTTCCTCCCAGACATCTGCGTTAAGAAGTACTGCTGCACCTGTGTCAGTGCAGAGAACAACAAAGCCCCACCAGCAGGAGACACACCTCCTCAGGCTTAAGAAGATCTAAAACACATATTGAACCTGGATGCTCAGTTTTACATTTGTCTTTAAAGGAAAGCTTCTCTTTAATCCTAAAGGACCAGTGTGTAGGATTTAGAGGCACTGAGCAGTGTATATGTTGATTGCAACCCTGTCACCTCACCCTCTCCTTCCTAGTGTAAAGGTGAAAATATGTTGGCCACAAAATGCACAAAAAAACATAAGAGGCTTGTTCATTCTGGGCTACTGTAGAAACATGATGGAGAACTTGTGGAAGAGAACCTTCTATAGATATGAAAGGCTCATTCTAAGGAAACAAAAACATAACAATTGTTATTTTCAGGTGATTATACACTAATGAAAACATAGTTGTGCATATTTTATTCCATATCTGCCATAAGCTGCAAAGGGCCCCTTAAATCTTACCTGCTGGACCTTTAATCCTACCAAATGGTGCCTGTATACCTTTTGGCATATCTCAGTTGGGTCTTTATGACTTCAAATCATTGTTTTTGCTTCTGTTTTAATTAGTGCGTTCTAAAAATACCAGTGTATTTGGGGTTCTGAGGGACACCAGTCAAAAGCTCCCTAATTCTGCCTATGCAGTTTTAATAGATTGAACTATTTGTTGAGTTCATGTTTGCCATGGGTCCTAATTTAAAGTATCGCATACTATCAGGGGGGATAGGGGCCTTCTGTCAGTCATAACTAATGATGTTTTGAGAAGAAAAAAGTTAACATTTTGCTGTGATGCAGCAGTTTATCCTTATGTTGTATGTTAAATATGTTTTATTTAAAGATGTTTGTATGTAAAATGAGGGAAAGAAATCTTAATAAATCTTAATAAATATGCATCAACAATGAGTCAGAAAGTGGAAGATCAACATTTTAATTTAATGTTTTAACAAACTGATTATGTTCTGGAAGACAAACAGCACTACTACTACTACTACTACTACTACAGCATATTTGTGTTCAAAGAAGTCTCCACGCTGAATTTGTTTGATTCTGGCGCCATCGTGTGTACAAAAGAGACCAATAGACTGCAGAACACAGTGCAAGAGTAAAGCGTAGAGTACCTCAGACCAATGAATTGTGTGTGATGTGTATTTATTGAAGTGCATGGTGCTAGACGGGTTACAAAACATCTCCCATATTCACTTTTAACATAATATGGTTATCATGAATAGAAGAATCATAAACAGCTGCACAGCATCACTTATTTGGATGTAAATAGCAGGTGATGAAAAAGGAAAAATAACTGATTTGCGTGCAAACACCAAAACCCGGTTAACTAACTTAAAACCTCTCGATATTTATTTAAAATAATTACCCTCTTCCAGTTCATTTTTGGAAATACACTTATTTGTTTTGTTACCAACAGTTAGATCAGGTCAGGTCAAATATATATAGAATGAATAACTGGCTCCTGGTAGTTTCATATTTTGACATGTGAGCGGTATCAATCTCTTTATTCTCCCAAATCTATCCTTTAAGGAAGAAGAAGTAACAAATGTGACATGTTTTTGAAGATGCAAAATGACTTGGATGAAGAATATTTTGCAGCCCTCTGTGAGAATAATAACGTTACAGTCCTGTCAATCCTGCAATCCCAGTTTTTATCCATCAAAACGGAACTGGGAGTGTTTATTTTTTTTTTTTTACATAATAAATAAACCATTCATCCACTTACTGGCGCAGCATTGTGACTAGTATCTTCTCTGGCATTATCCTCAATGGATGACTGTTCTGTGTATAAAAATATGGAACTAAACTTTCTGTGAAAGTGTCTGTGAATGCATAAATGAGTGTGTCATCAGCAGGGTCAAAAAAAGACACTGTCCCTTTGTTGTAATCTAGTTGCACTTTGACTTGTTTAGGCGTTCTTGTAACAGTCAGTGCTGTGGGTGGCGAGGTCATTGCCTTGAACTCTCCGTCCCGGAAACACAAAGTCCAGAAGCCATTCTCAGGCCGAGCAGAGATCTCAACGTCCCTCGGTACAGACAAAGAGGCCACACCCAGGAGCCAATCCTGATTACTTCCTGTTTCCACGACCCAGTGGTGACTTCCTGATCCTAGCGAGGTCATACCTACCACTTCAGCACTCATGTGGAAACGCTCTGGGTTGTCAGGGCAACAGCTTGGCTGCTTTGAATAGTGAAGGGAAGTGAGGTCGTCAGACAGGATGAGGCAGGGGTGTGCTGTGTTTGGGTCCAAAGTCACAGGAGCTGAAGACAGGAAATTAGTCGTTCAGAAAGATTGATTCATTTAAAATTGTTTGTGTTGTACAATTCCACTCTTTGAGCCTCTGAACCTGAAGAAAATAACAATTATGTGTACTCACTATAGTCAATATGGTCCAGCATTTTCTCCCAGACTCTATACTTGAGGTTGCCAAGATGCTTAGTCATATCAATCAGTAACCCGGACATGTTGTCTGAATCGGGCGCTATGCTTCTTCCTCTGTGATGACAAAATACCATACACTGAGAACACTTACACAGGACACATCAAAGCAAGAAAGAGTGTAAATCCATAACCTACCTGTCCTGAGTGTCTTTGAAATTCTGGAAAATGGAAAAATTCATTGTGAATGTGGGAAGTTTCAGGGAATGATAATGAAAACATTGATGTATTCTGGGCTATACAGACCTTCAAAAAGACCATATCATCTTCTTGCAGCTGCTCCTGTATGACTGAGATGGTGTCTGCGATTGACAGCACTTCTGCTGAAAGTTCTTTAATCTTATCCTTCATTCCTGCAATCTTCTCTTCTTCTTCTTTTTTCACAGCTGCTATACTGGCTGACTCTTCTTGATCGAGGACTTGATGGAGCTGCTTGAATTGGCTCTTTATCAATCTTTGTGTTTCCACTGCCTGACTCTGAGGGAGATTATTGCAAAATCTTATTTGGCCTGATTTTTTTTTTTTTTTAATTCAAAACAAAGTATCTGTCATCTCATTACAAGTTACCTTGATGTACTTGATCATGTCTGCAGAGATTATGTGAATTCTTTTATGGCTGTCCAATTTATCTTGAAAGCTCTTCAGGGTTAAACAAAGTTCATCCTGAAAATGAAGCAGATAGTTTAATAGGAAGATGTTTCATCTTTTGTGTACTTTGGACATTTTAGCTCTGGATTCACTGAAAGATAACAGTGTGGGTTACAGTCAGGGCAAACTTGTGGGACAGCATTCTACCTTTAGGTGTCACCTTAAATATTTTAGTTTAACAAAAACAGTTGAGTCAGTTTAGCAGGTTGCTGTTACAGTGTAGTTATGAAACACATAGATATGTTTATTCTCCTTACCTTGCAGTCCAGCACTGCCTCTTCTATAGGTGAGCAGTCGTGACCCTTGTGTAATTTAGACAATTGACACACCACACAAATAGGCTGCTTGTCAACCAAACAGAAGAGTTTTAACTTCTCCCCATGCAGATTACAGTTCATCTTTTCTTCTTCCTCCAGCAGTGAACTCTGTCTTTTGACCTGCAAAACAGCTTCACAGACATTTTTCAGCGCCAAATTGGAGGGAGCACTGGACTTTGGGGCTCTTTTCCTGCATACTGGGCACTCCCGTAACCCTGTGTCCCAACAGCGCTTCAGACAGCTCCTGCAGAAGCTGTGGCTACATGACAGCAAAACAGGGTCTGTAAAGATGTCACAGCATACAGGGCAAGTAAGATCCTCCTCTGGTAGTGACATGATCATTAGTTTGTCATGTACAGTATAGCAAATCCACAGTTCGAAACAGCACAAGTCCTCAGATTTAAGTCCTTAACGATACCTCTGTGAACAACAACATAATATAGCGCCTACTTAAACTCGTCTCCTGAAAGCCTCACTAACTGCCTTTCTATTGTTCTTGACATGAAGTAGCATGCTCTTGGTTTTCCTGTGCACAACTCCTTCTGTGGGAGTAACTTAAATCATGCAGCAGTGTGAAAAAACACTGTATATAGCAGTGCTGGGAAACAGGAAATAAAGCCCTATTGGCCAGTTGTTGGCTGGTAATTGCTGCATGGTTGGAATGTCATCATTCAGGATATGAATGAGAATGTTTCAGTGTTGACATCCATGTTAACAGCTCAAGGCTGCACGCAAGCAAACTTTTTCAGCCTAATTTTCAAACTTTTTCAGCCTTTTTCAGCTTAATTCATGGTTAGCAGCTGATCATTTAAACTGGGGATGATCAGATAAAAACATCCATAATTTCATACATGAGTGAATTTAGTGGCTATAGCAGTGTTGCCCTTGTTGTGTTCACAGTTGGACCTAAACTGGTTAAACCAGCTCAGAGCAGCCATGAAAGGTTTTACTACACTAACCAACAAGTCACTTATTAATACTTGTGAAAATGCATGCAAATACATGCAAATCTATAAAGTATATATTATGTTTCATATGACTGCGTATACATAATATCTATGTGCTTTACATATTTGGTCTTTCAGGTACATTTTAGATTCAGATCAATTTTCCTCACATATTAGGGACCAGAGGAAAAACTTATTTTCTTACCCAAGAAAAGCAGAATATGGAATAGTTTGCAGCCAAAAATAGATTAAACAACCTTAGTGGAAATCTAATCTGAAAGACTACTTTGGTAAGTATTCCATTTACCAGCCAACCCAGCCCTTTACACGTGGTAGCAGGTTGTTATTCCAAGTGACAAGTGCTAAGAATAATCTAATTTTAGACACGTCCTGTATTCTGAGTGCAAAAACCCAACAAGTTGCAGTATGGCGTCTGCCTCTATTCAGTGTTCAAATACACACAGCCAACACATTTCTGTCAGTTAAAACACATTGTCATGATAACTTAGACATAATACAAGCTAAAACTGGTTTGAAATCTGGCTCAAAGACTTAAAGGATTGGTTTACATTTTTAAGTGTGTTTAGAAACAAGTCAGGACCTATGCACTTTGGAGAGATCTGAGGTGTCATATTAGTTTATTCATGTTACACAGAAGAAGGGGTCCCCGTGCGTTTGCTTGACCCACAGCCCGTAACTAATTTAACTTGGTCAAAGTCAAGTTTATAGTAAACGTTAGGAGTAAAGTAAGTTCAGAGTAAAGTTCAAATAAACAAACAGAATAAGGCCTGTGGATTTTGTCCTCTAACACTTACATTAGATGTGCATTAGAAAGGGATCTCTTAAAACCTGTTTTAGTGTCCACATGGGCACCTGGCTGTTATTGTTTTAAGACAGACTTAAAACCTGTATGGAATAACTGTGAAGTTTCCCCTCATTCTTGTTCATATTTTACTTTATCTACACCAGCTATTTATTACATTGCATTTATGTATGACTTGACTTATTTATCTGCCCAGCCCTTTAACTTGTTTTGTGCGATAATTATATGTCAGTGTTTTTCTCTTTGTCCCATTTTGATTGTAAAGAAAATGGCCTACTGTAATTAAATGTATCTTTAAAGGAAGTAAAGTATGCCTTTGAACGATGTTTTTCTTCTTTTGTTCTGTTTGAACTTGCAGACCTCATGGCACCAAAAAGTTTTGAATACTTTGGAATGATATAAAGTTCCAAGTACCAAGTAATCTTCAAATTCCAGTTGATACATTTTATATGTTACTCTCTTTTTCTTTTCAATATGTTACTGTTATAACTGCACAACAATGACCTTGATGCTCAACTTTGTAGCAGTTGCGTTAATTTCATTTCATTTCAGTGTGTGTGTGTGTGTGTGTGTGTATGGGTGTTCTGAGTGGGTGTGTGTGCATTGTGTGTATGTGGGTGTATTCATGGCTGATGCAGCTCCTCGCATCCTATCCGCCATTTCCACGGATTTTGGTTCCTCCCTCTCTCCTCCGGTCTTTGGTTGCCATGGCGATGACGTAAAATTGCACCATCGATTCAGCCCAGTAGACGGTCTTAGAGGCGGTGCAACAAATCCCGGACATTCACCCACAGGAGCCATCATCGTGTGTGAATCTCTGCTGCTCGGATTCCAGTCTCCTACTCGGACATCCTTGTATCCATCTGTCCAAAATGCGCGAAATTGTGCATTTGCAAGCCGGTCAGTGCGGAAACCAGATCGGAGCAAAGGTATTCTTTTTCTCTATTCGTTTTTTGTTTTTTGTTTTACATTCTGCTGAGGCTTTTGCATGCTTTTCATGCCCCGGTGGCTGCGAGAGGGGACGTCTAATCCATCCCCCAGGAATCTTCTAGAATAAACCCAATGCGGTGTCTTGATTGAAGCTTCGTGCACTGAATGAAAATGAACAGCAGCGATTCGCTCATTGATATTCTCTGCAGGATTACTAAGATTCGTGCACGCGTTGATTTATGCAACATACAAAAACAATAGTCTTTCATAAATGCATCTAAAAATAGATTTGGCTTTTCTGCCTCAATGTCGAGTGCTGCAAGCACTTATATGAACGAATGACGACAGTAACAATGTAACCTTATTGACACCGTAGCAACAACTCCCCCTCCCCCTACAGATGTATGACCTATTTTTACCTTTGACTCTTTTCAAGCCAATTGCTGTTGAAAAAGGACTAATTTAATGACTTATTTTATTTATTGGCATGAAAAATACAATCTAGTATTTTCAACCTTGTTGTCCTTTGTGGGTTCTTATTTGCACCTAAGACGCTCTTACTGATCAGATTATTGCCATCTGTTTGCACTTTTAACCCACGTTCAGCTAGAGAATCAATGTTGCAGCTTTGCATTTAAAAATAGCTTCCTATATATGTTGGTATGTTGTGTGTGGGTGTAAATCTGGGTGCCTATTTTCAGCACATTAAATTATTTGCAATACATTATTATATATATATATATATATATATATATATATATATATATATATATATATATATATATATATATATATATTATTTTTTTGCCTTGGGTTAAGTTAACCTTTGCCTCTCCTACCATGCCTATTTCTCAGTTCTGGGAGGTGATCAGTGATGAGCATGGCATTGATCCCACCGGTACCTACCATGGAGACAGTGATCTGCAGCTAGACAGGATCAGCGTCTATTACAATGAGGCCACAGGTGAGCTACAGATTCAGATCTAATGCCTACCCAGCTCTTCTACTATGAAAAATCATGTTTTACACCAGAAGCGTCATGCTCATGATTTTCAGGTGGAAAGTATGTGCCCCGAGCCATCCTCGTGGATCTGGAGCCCGGCACGATGGATTCAGTTAGGTCTGGTCCCTTTGGGCAGATCTTCAGACCAGACAACTTTGTCTTTGGTAAGATTTATTAATTGTGAATCACTCCAGACATCTTGATATTGTCTTCAACATGATGATTGCATATGATACTCTTAACTATAGGTCAGAGTGGAGCTGGAAATAACTGGGCTAAGGGCCACTACACTGAGGGAGCTGAGCTGGTAGACTCCGTCCTGGATGTTGTGAGGAAAGAGGCTGAGAGCTGCGATTGTCTCCAGGGCTTCCAGCTCACTCACTCCCTGGGAGGTGGTACTGGATCTGGCATGGGCACCCTGCTCATCAGCAAGATCCGTGAGGAGTACCCTGACCGCATCATGAACACCTTCAGCGTGGTGCCTTCTCCCAAGGTGTCCGACACTGTAGTGGAGCCCTACAATGCCACTCTCTCTGTCCACCAGTTGGTAGAGAACACAGATGAAACCTACTGCATTGACAATGAAGCTCTCTATGATATCTGCTTCCGCACACTTAAACTCACTACCCCCACTTATGGAGATCTCAACCATTTGGTGTCCGCCACCATGAGCGGGGTGACCACCTGTCTGCGTTTCCCCGGCCAGCTCAATGCTGACCTCCGTAAATTAGCTGTCAACATGGTGCCCTTCCCCCGTCTGCACTTCTTCATGCCAGGCTTCGCCCCCCTCACCAGCAGGGGCAGCCAGCAGTACCGCGCCCTCTCTGTGCCCGAGCTTACCCAGCAGATGTTCGATGCCAAGAACATGATGGCTGCCTGCGACCCACGTCACGGCCGCTACCTCACCGTGGCTGCAGTGTTCAGGGGTCGCATGTCCATGAAGGAGGTGGATGAGCAGATGTTGAATGTGCAGAACAAGAACAGCAGCTACTTTGTTGAATGGATCCCGAACAATGTGAAGACCGCCGTCTGTGATATCCCACCCCGCGGCCTCAAAATGGCTGCTACATTTATCGGGAACAGCACAGCCATCCAGGAGCTGTTCAAGCGCATCTCTGAGCAGTTCACCGCCATGTTCCGCCGTAAGGCCTTCCTCCACTGGTACACCGGTGAGGGCATGGATGAGATGGAGTTCACAGAGGCCGAAAGCAACATGAACGACCTGGTGTCTGAGTACCAGCAATACCAGGATGCCACTGCTGAGGAGGGCGAATTTGAGGAGGAGGGAGAGGAGGAAGTCGCTTAAGCCTCAGCCTGCCCAACTGCCAAATCTCATTTCACTCCACCCATCCCCCAACTCACCTTCATCCCCCTCCATCATAAACTGAATGGTCTGCCAGACTCTGAACTGTTACCATCTAGATCTCTGTTGCTCTAGTGTTAGACATTGTTGTTAACTGATACTAGTGAAGTTTTAGGTTAAAATGTTTTTGTGTGTGTTGTGAATGCACTGAGTTATTGACATCCTTAAATCTGCCCTGTCATTGCCTTGTGGAATTCAAAAGCAAGCGATATTAACTGTGAAGCCTTGAAATTGGAGGATGATTAAAATCTAATTAAAAGGCCATTTTTACTGCCTCTGAGTTTTTATTGATTGTCTTTACTGCACTTCAGTGTCTGTCCTGCAACATGCTGACAAGGGAAGCACTTCTCAACCTGAAGGTCAGGCCCCCAACATGATTCATCATATCCATTAAACCTTGTTTCTGCTTTTCAATTTAATCTTTGCTTAAAGTACTGAATAGTTAGCAGCCTGTAAACCTTAAAATATGGGCCAATTATTAATAGTACAATAATTATGAATGAAGGTGAAAACAAGCAAGCAAGTACCAGTGACTGTGACCCGCAGTCAGCAAACAGACCATGCTCTAATATATAAAAGTGAAACTAAAGTAGGAAAAATTAAACTTTATAAAACCCAGCCAGCCCCTGTAGATAAGAAATAAAAATATGGTTTTTGGTAGTTTTCTCCTGTGTAAACACACAGGGCTGTTTATATAAGGTCTACTTTTTCTGTGCTCCTAATCAGCTGAATTGTAGATAGGCTTTTCTTATCAAAAGTACTGAATATGAGTCAGTAACAGTATCAACATGTGGACGGGACAAAAAAACAACTTTAGTTTTATGTGTATTTTTTTTTTTATATAATTCCTTTCTTTGATGAATTCAAGAATTCTTTTCACATTTCACACATCATTTCACTCCAGAGCTCAAAATGAGCTGATTAGAGGGGAGCCAGACTGTGGGTTCCTTCCCATACTTAACCATCAAACAGCCCAAGCATAGTTAGTTGGTTGTGTGTACTGTGTAAGTCAATGCTGCAATGTCAGCCATCATTCCTCTATTTTATATATATATATATATATTTTTTTTTTTTTGATTAATAAAACACATCAAAGATTAGACTCTACAATTTTCACTCCATTACTTTCCCTGTGACTTTTTGGTGTATTTGGCAAATTGCTGCAGGAACTGAAGTTCTCACTCTCTGACTACTAGTACCACTTACTTGCCTAGTTGTTTTATCACCCTGCAGTAAAACTCTTTACACCAATGTTTCCCAACGATTATTGGATGACACATATTTGTTTTTATTAAATATTCCCCTGCTTTATACCCAAGTTTATTTTTGACTAGAATTGCATGCGGTGAATATAATCATTCAGTAACATTGTGTGCTGGTGCTATGTAAAGTTTAATTATTAACTATTTTACAAAACTTTTATTATTTATTTGACAAAAAACATAAATAAACATGTGACATTGTAAAACACATCCGCTTGATTATGATGCATTATGCATTGCATTGTTGATGTGATTAAATCATTTTGTTTTAAACAATGTGACTTTAAATTAGTTTGATTACTAAGAGAGGATTTGAAATGTGTGATAAACAATGTGTGTAAACAAATGCTTGTGTTTGCTTGAAACAGTTTCTCAGTATAACCTTATTATTGGGCTAAAAACATTTAAAATGCAGTGGACTCATCAGAACTCTCAGAGGCAAAAGTTTGAGGTAAAAGATCATTATCCATTTTGCCAATGACAGTTAATCATAACAGACTGAATTAAATCAAGTACAATTACACGGTAAATGGTATAGTGAGGTAACTGAAACAAGAAAAATATTTTTCAACTGAAATTATTGGTGATAAAATACTGTTTCATTTTTTGCTGAAGAAATGTCGAAAACCTCCTTGAGATGGTCAATTGTTCTTAAAATCTGGTAGATCCATACATTCAGGTGCTCTTCTTCGTAGTGTCATGCAGGAATCATTCAGTGCTTGTTGAGAAACATAGTGAAACAAAACCTTTTCTTTCATTGATCAGTTCAAGGGAGTGAGCCTTGTCACACAAGAATGCTGCTAAGCAAACGTTTGCCGCCCGTGTCCTTACAGGATTTTGTACAAACATAAAGCACATCTCAAATAAGTCTTTCCTCTTTTGGTAACTTTAGTGCATCTGGTGCCGCCACGCTGCTTGCACCAGACTGCTCCTCAGCACTGGGTCTATACGTCCCTTCAGTCTGTCTCTTCTTTTTCACCACACAGAGAAGCCAGGCAAGAACAGCCAACACTATGGCCAAAACACCCAGGATGACCGTAGGTGCTACAATAGCTGCAATGTTGGGTCCCTACAAATGGAAAAATAAAGGATAGTGATCAATCTGGTGAGCCTGGACACTTTTGGATGCCATTTATTGGTCATGAGAAAGGTTTTTCACTTACAGTAGTTTTATTAGAATTGGTGTCACTTCCAAGAGCAGTATAATTCCCTGTGAAAAGAGGAGAAACACAGAAGTAACAATTAAAATGGAGGCTAACTATGCCTGTGTATGCTACATACAATTGAACATGGGCTTCCTAGCTGCTGGTAACCTACTGGGGCTGTCCATTAATTTAAAAAAGGCTCAGCTAACTAATAATCTGGGATTTGACCAGTTGCTTTAATTGACAAGCACATGTAAACTTAGGTTTTTGGCTAACCATGTTAGCAAATGTATCCAAATCGATGACCAGTTTTAACCAGCAGAGACTCAAGGAAGTTACTGATCCCCTGCAAGAAGTAGTCCACTACACTACATGAGCTATACCCACTTATTGTTAAGGGTCGTGGGGGTTAAAGCAGTGTAAACCCTGGACAGATTTCTAGTCAAAAATTAGATACAAGGTGTTACTTAGTGATTTTTAGTGGTGTCTGCAGATGGTCTTACCTTCAGACATCACCAAGGTAGCTGTTTCCTTTTGTTTACAATCTTATTGCTAAACTAAGCTAAGCCACTGATGGTTTCAGCACCATACAGATATGACAGATGTATCAAACCTCTCATATAGCTCTTGGCAAGAAAGTAAATATTTCAATATTCAATATTTCAAAATATATCAAACTTTTCCTTTAAGTGCATGTTAAAAGACAATCTATACAGAAGATACATGCAGGCATACAGAGGGATCATTAAAATCTAGTTCCTTAATAAAGTACTAAATGTGTTTGCACTTTACAGAGTGATATGTGGCTTTCACTGCACTAATGGTCTAAATATCAATGCTGATAAGACAAAAACACAGAAAATGTTTAACTGACTATGAACTTTTAAACTGTGATTTATTCACACTAAAGTTTGGAGTGCAATGGTAACATTATATTATACAAAAGCAGAAAAAAAGAGGAACCAACAGCACAACAGAAGTTGCTTTTATGGCCTTATGTACACTTTTAAGGCAACAAACACAAAACTCAGCATACCAGAAATCCAGTCGATGGCTGTTTCCAGCCATGTTATCCATGACCAGCCATGTGATTCCTCAGGGACATCACGAAACTACATAGTAACTACTTGACCAGGAGACTGAATGAGGAGGAGGAGAAGCTCAGGAATGCAATGTACTAATACAGTCAGCTGAGTCAAACAACGTGCCTGTTTGAAATATGTTAAAAAACTAAAATCTATTGTTGCTTTGTTTGTGTTCAGCATTACCGAGACCATGAGAATCAATTAGATAAGAATGGTTTTTATGGAAACTTAAAACCTCCCCTATCATTTTCTGAGTCAATCATTCACCTGGGTAGTAAACTTTGCAAGGACACAAGTACAACTTGATAACAAGAAGCAGAGGTTACAGGAGAGGGCAGCCATGCTCAAAGGAGAAAGCCAAATGTATTGTGAAACCAAATTCTTTTGAATATGTAATAATGATAAACTGATAAACTGGAAACAGAGTGTGTTTCTTCATTAATTTCTTAGTCCAGTGTTGTCCAATTTTTTTTTTTTTTAATCAGGATAACAGTGTGTGTGTGTGTGTGTGTGTGTGTGTATGTGTGTGGAGGTGTGGTCAGAAGAATGTCTTATTACTGTGGGAGTATTGAGGATGGATGGATGGTTACTGACTCACCCCAGACAGGATTACTGTTTAGTACCAGCAGTAAAACACTCCCAACCACAACTCCAGGTATGGCCAGGACATCCGGACACGCTGCCATCTCTACCTGTGACCAGCAGGGCCAAATGAGGGCCGAGTGGGACTTTGGGGCATCAGCTCGGGTCCATTTCATTAGGTCCAACATTCACTACGTGGATTTATCGCAGCTGAAGACAAATTAATGTCAGTAATGTGAAGCAAAATGCAGCTTTTTTTACATTTTGAGTTCACTTTGAGACTTCATATAGACTCCTTTAATCTGATGTTGAGTCAGGAGACTAACAATATACAACAACTGAGTCACACATTCAGCCTGACGTTGAATCACCATTAAACCTGCTCAGACCACAGGAAAATAATAAGCTATTAATAGCATACATTACAAACTAAATGGAGCTTTAAAGTTAAACCCATATAATTACAGCATTTGTACTAATAATGAAGAAGACATGTTGTAAAGCTGAGCTTTGTAGACACATACCCTTGATGAGGCTGTTTTCAGGTGATCCAAGCAAAACGAGAAACATCGAGCAGGTTGTTTCCTCACACATGAACCATGTTTGCTTCCGCCTCACCTTGTCAAAAATGAAACTGCAACTAATGGTTTAGTCCTGTGAAAATGACAGGTAACATCTTAAGACAAAAAAGGTTTACCGTGCTAAGCAGTACTGGACTAAAATCGACTGCACTCCCAGTTGGTGTTTTATGTAAAGCAGTTTTTTCCCCCCGTCTACTCTTTGACTCACCATTGGTCACATGGTTCAGTTTCGTGTTACATTACCTGAGCGCAGTTATCCACCTGCAGCAGAGCGGACAGATACTCCTTTGTACAAAGTCGATGAAAAACGCAGTTTAGTGAAGCAGAGCAGAGCCGATTACTCCTGTTTCCATTCAAAACAATCTCTATATTATCTAAAAAAAAAAAAAAAACTTTGATGACTTTAATAACATTTGTGTCGCATTATTCCTATCTGCTTCCTAAAACTTCATTTGAACCGAACTTTTTCTGCAATAATCTGTAATAATACCAGGCTTCTCTCACTTGCTCCAACCTGCTGGAGTAAAATGTTTGACTGTAGTCAGTGCCCAGCTCTTACCTAGCAACCTGGCTGAAGGTGGTGCTGGCATGAAATAGCGCCTCCACTGGGTTTCATGTTACCCAACACGAGAAAGGATATCAACATTCCTGAGATATTTTAAGGATGAATTCGGCGGCCAGCTGGTCCAGTGGGCTCTAATCCTCCCCTAATCTCCTCCTTTTCAGACGCAGAGGGGCAAAGAAAAAAAAAAAGTAGGCTGCTTCAGGCATAATCTGTGGTGGTGTGATAGTTTTCATGTGGACAGTGTGTGACAGCAGTGAGGCGTTCTTGAAAAGCACAAACCTACTGTGGAAAATGACTCCTAGCAGTGAGTCAGTCTGTGGAGATGATCCCAAAGACCAAACTGTGTGTGTGTGTGTGTGTGTGTGTGTGTGTGTGTGTGTGTGTGTGATTTTGTTTTTGTTCGTCTTATGCAATATTTCAAAATTTCAAAAATGGAATTTCATTGCAAATAAGACATAGCAGCCTGTATGCACCTTTTTACTGTCTTGTAATAGAAAAACTATAAAGACCTATGTCTTATTGTATTCATGTGTATGATCGCATGTTTTTGTACACTGGAAGACAGATTTTCAGTCAAGCTTCTCCAAGTTTGACGTGTGGTGGTCCTCTCTGTTGCTTCAAGCAAGATTTTACTCGAGAAAACCTGTTTGTCAGTCAAACTATATGGTTTACACAGGGTGTGTGGAACATCACACATAACATTAAACAGATATTATCTTTGTGAAGCTCATACATATGCCTGTCAGTTTTTTGTTCAGTACAGTAAAGTGTGTCTGTTGTCTGCGGGACAAAATTTTATTGCACCTCCCAGCCCAAGATAATTATGTTGGATTGTTGGTTATCAGCAACATATACTGAACATTGAACATTGATGGCTCAAAGGTATATACTGTATATTGTAACACTGTTTGTTTGTTTGTTTGTTTGTTTTTTAACTTAAAACTTAAAATAATAACAGTCAAAAAATGTATTGTTGGCTATTTGCAATGATATTTTGTGAGCTCGGGCCTTTATATCGCTCCACTAAGGGGCGATAGAGGTGCTTTGCCTTTCCTTTGATGGAGGCGGCTACTCTGTCACACACGCATCGCTTGCCGTAGGCGCGGGGTAGCCTGGGTAGGACACTGAAAGCGGCGGGAGAGCGACGTATTTGTCTTCAAATCTGACAAAATCTAGTTATACTGAGCACCGTTTAAGTGAGTAGTGTGCTTTTAAGCGTATAAATAAGGCTTACGTGTTGTAAAATCAACGGTGTTTGGCACATAATACTGCTGAACGTGTTAGCTGCTTGTGTCGTTGTAGTGTTGCTTTTAAGCGTTCCCCGGGAAACTGGTTTGAACGTTTGTTTTTGGGTATCCCCTTTTTTTTTTAGCGCTTAGGCAACAATGGCGAAGGTACAGGTGTTGAATGTGGCTGTCCTAGATAACCCGAGTCCCTTTGGAAACCCCTTTCAGTTTGAGATAACGTTTGAGTGTATGGAGGACCTTCCCGAAGGTAGGTACCATGACAGAAAAAGTCATTATTGTGTGTCTGAGGCCAGTTCGGTCTGTGTGTGACAGTTTGCTAACAGCTAACGCTAGGCTAGCTGACGTTACACACGCTAACTTTAATAAAAAAGTCAGGTTTGTGAAAGGTAACATAAAGTTACATGGTAAATGTAAAGTAATGTAACACAGCTTGACTGAATGTACTCTCCATTATGGGCACATCTCTAAGATGCCTAATGTAGGTCAAGTCCGTGAAACCTATGAATATGCTAATGCGGACTAATTAACATGATCAGTGATAGCCTGTTATTCCTCATTTAGCAATATGGAGGTATTTTTCAAGGGTTGCATATGTGCAGTGTATTTTTACCTTGTTACTGGTACATCCACAACTTTGCTGTGTTTTTTATTGTTCATAGTATTCATAGTTTACACACAGGTAATGTTAAACTATTGAAGACAGACAGTTTTATCAATAATGGTCTGCAAATGTTCTGTTGATCATTTAATTGGTTAATGGACTAATTGTCTCACCGCTGCATTCATAACTTTGTATTTCATAGTCACACATAACTTATTTGTTTTGTTTTGTTACAGACCTGGAATGGAAGATCATCTACGTCGGCTCAGCAGAGAGCGAAGAGTATGACCAAGTCCTCGACTCCGTCTTGGTTGGCCCAGTACCTGCTGGGAGACATATGTTTGTGTTTCAGGTGTGTTTGTTTAGTGCAAGCTAACTGTGTATGTATAGTGAGCGCATGACTTTTATAACAACTTACAACCCCATTTCCAAAAGAGTTGACATGTTGGGTAAAATGTGAGTAGAGACAAAATGTGATGATGTGCAGAACAGTGAAACCCCATATTTAATTGAAAATGGCACAAAGACAACTTATCAAATGTTGAAACTGAAAATATTTTATTATTTTAAGGAAATTAATATTGGCTGATTTATCAATAGTTTGTTTAAAACTCATTATTGTAATCTGCCTCAAAATGTAACGGTCAGGTTAAACAACAAATGATTATGATGAGTTGGTGATGGATGAATATGGACATAAGAAACTCTTATATACTAATTCAGGTCAGCTCCAGCAGCCTCTTCTCCTACATGGTCAGCAGAATTATCTCAGGTCTGTTTGGGATCTGCCTTAAAAACCTTTATGGTGCCACATCAGTGAGACATTATGAAATGGATAATAGAAACAGTTTGAGTGTCGTAAATGTGTTTGCCTCATCTATATTTGTTGTATATATTCTCCCTAATGAATATCGGCAGTAGTTTTAAAAATAATCGGATGAAAACTGCTGATATTGAAAACTGTTATTTGAACTAACATGAAACATAACTTGTTGATTCAAGATGAAACCTTTTCATGCGCTGAATGTCTCTTTTAGTTCTTTTAGTAATCAACATGCTGAAATGTTTGATCTCACGGCATCGTCTATAATTATTGATTTATCAAAGTACTGCGAGGCCCATTTTGCCCTGTAAATTAACCATACAATAATCCACTTAATTATTTGTTAGAATAGACATGCCATGTAGAGATGTCTTTCATACAGTCATCTCACAAACCTGGTGCCATAATCCTCATTTCACAAGTAGACAGTTTAAATTCCTGGAATAATGTTCACATGTACACAATGCACACTATATCTTAGTGTTGTGTTTCTTTCCACAGGCTGATGCCCCAAACACTGGATTGATTCCTGAAAGCGATGCTGTTGGTGTAACTGTAGTGCTGATTACCTGCACATACCGTGGCCAGGAGTTCATTCGCATTGGTTACTATGTGAACAATGAATACACAGACCCTGAGCTTCGTGAAAATCCACCGATCAAGCCGGACTACACACAGGTCAGATTAATGGTTTATTTCTGGATAATACATTGTGTTGATAATGTGACTGCCTAATGCTCATTTCACTGGTTTAGAAATAATACTTTGGATAATAATCAGTGTTGTATAGCGGCGGGTGACTTCTTATGGTAAAATTCCTTCAAAACTATTTTTAATCAAGACTATACAGTACATTCAAGGTCATTAAATATTCTGATCTAAGGGGTTCTTGATCTGACTGTAGATGCTAAATGAAGTGAGATTCATTGCTATCTGATGGTAGAAATATACATATACTCCTTTAATGGCTGTATTTACTTGTACAAAGTATTTAATTATATTTCTGTCTTCCTTTTTCAGCTCCAGAGAAATATTCTGGCATCAAACCCACGTGTTACCAGGTTCCATATAAACTGGGAAGGCTGTGCGGAGCGAATGGAAGACTCAGAAAATGTGGATCCCACGTCAAACTCCATGCTCCCTCCATCCTGTGTCCCAGGCAAGGCCCCACCATTGGGGTTACTACCAGATAACTCCATGGACTGCTTATAGAGACGACCCCCCCCTGCCCCAAAAGTGATGACTCGCGGCATGAGAGCTTATTTTTGAAGAATGCCTGTGGACATTCTAGTGTGGATGTACAGACATCTTTGCCTTACAGCTGCCCTTATTTAACTGAAGCTTGTCTAAAACGAACACTCTCCTTTGGGCTTCGGATGTGTGCGTGTGTGTTCCAAGGAAGATTATGAACATCTCACCAGTATAATCATCACATATAGATGTGGGAAGACAGTAACTAATGAAGCAGCTGAACTGAAACACAACAGAAAGCTGACGCGTGTTTGACCTTCCTTCCTGACCTTTGTTGGTGCAGAACAGACTGATTTGTACCCATTCAAGGGGATTTCAGCACTGAAGCAGCAGGCAAATATAATGCAATATGTTGCTGTACAGGAATTTGATAATCTGTCATTACATTAGTGTTCGAATTCCTTTTGCACTTAAACTTTTTCCAAGGTAGATATAGGAGTTTTGAAAGGGCTTTGTATGTGTTTTATCACTTCCTCCATGTTTTTCTTTTCTTTCTTTTTTTTCAGTGTTGCGTTCTAAATAAAAAAACATTGTATTTGCTATGTATCTGTGTATGGGCGTCTGTGTGACCGTGAGAACGATGTTCCTCCTTACTACTATCAGTTTCAATTACAGAAGCAGAAAAAAAAAACAGGATATGAACCACTTTTAAATGCATATTTTTACTCTCATAATTGCTAAGAATGTAGCAAACTGGCTAGCTTTTACTGATTTCATTATAAGGTTGAACAAAACGGAGTCAGAGCCAACTCTGTAACACAAATATCAGTGTGAGTATCCCCTTATATTGTTCACATTTGACTAAAAATAGCCTGCGTTAACGTCACATCCAATCACAGATCAGTCGGGTAAAAGGGGTGGCTAGGCTACAGAGCTATGGCTATGTAAAATACTGCTCTGCAAATAGGAAGCTGAGTGCAAGATGCGACTGCGTTTGCTTTGTATCCTGCACGAAACTATGTCTGACATTAACAAACTGCTGACAATCAAACGCAAAAAAGAAATGAGCACAGTTATAGTTATGGGCGTATTGGTTACTAGCAAGTCCGGGAGGCGGGATAAACGTTTTTGACAGACGAATCGCATCAATGCAATGATTGGATGTATTGACGCTTATCCAATCAGCACTCGAGTCGCGACTTCTCTCGAATGAGTGGCTGTGTGTTTAGCCAATGGGAGCCTGTCGGAGGCGGGACCCGGTGGACGGATGACTGGAGTTTCCCTTGCGGTCTGAAGATTAATGGAAGGGGTCTGTTGATCTTAGGAATCGACGATCAGATGGTCGGTCCCAGGAAGCCATTGCACTTGATGCCTGGTCTAGAAACGAATGGGGAGGTCTCCATTTGAAATAACCAACAGCGGAAAGAGCGAATAGCCTGGACAGCACTTTTGTTACCCAGGTCTCAGCTGAAAAAGGCCTGCCTGCACAGAGATAGCACCTGGTTAACGTTAGTTCAGGCCAGGATACGACTGCGAGGGACGCTAGAAGCTAACGCTAGCCTGCTCGTTAGATATACGGAAACAGCCTTCGACGGTCTGTCTGACGCTCTGGACTGGATTTTTTTGGATAAACCAAGCCGTCTCTGGAAATAAAGGACACTCGAGTGACATCTTGATTCACCGATGTTCGCTTGGAAATTGACTTGCTAACACTGCAAAGCTAACAACCGTTGGCGATCCCTGCTAGAAGTTAGCCGTCGTGCTAGCCTAGCTAACCTAAAGCGTCAGTGTTAACTGCATACTTGGATATACTCGCTTGCTTGGAGTTTTGCGAGCACACTAAGGAAAGGTATTTTGGGGGGAATATATTTACACTCGTTAGTCAATTATGATAGCTGCTAGCTAGTAGCTAGCTGTCAGCTTCATTGAGCCCAGCGACTGCGTTTAGCGGTGTAGCATCACCCAACGACTTGTAAAGGAAGACTCAGTCCGAGCCCAGGGACTCCACCATCAGCCTGCCATCATGGGCAACACGCCCACCGCAAAGAAGGGCAATGAGATGGAGAGCGGTGAGTACCCTTTAACCCGTAGCTGCACGCAGCTAGCCTCATCATGCCGCCTGGCGTTTGATCCATTTGCTGTAGTTATTTCCTGTTTGACGTTTAAGCAGCGAAATAAGAAGTGCATAACACCTGTAAGGCCCAAACACCATCCACTAAGACACCGCTGCTTTCGATACCCTTTTTCTAACACTGAGGAGTGATTGATGGGTAGAATATGAACTTTACTGGGTTGTCAGCGTTAGATGAAGGTTCACATTCACATATAAACTTGAGCTACTGTGACACCATGTTCATCTCAACCGATCAGCAGAGGATGTTATTCATTCTCTCCGCTTATTCTGTGGGAAAGCTCGTGATTAAAAGCCGAAGGTTATATTGAGAGGTACCAGTGAGGATGACAACAACTAACCTTATACAACAGTCATAGGTTTCTTTGTTGATCATGTGTTCAGATGTTCCCCCCCCTCTCCTCTCATAAGGTTATCAAAGGCTACAACAACCTTGCAAACCTAAACCCTGGTGTGGAGTTTTTTGAACACTTTCTAATAATTATTTCTGTGTATTTTTTTTTTTTTTGAAAAGCATATGTGTATGTTTCAGTGTTTTTCTATAAGTGATGAGTTGAGTCTTTATGCAATTTGGACCTGAGCATTATATCCCACTCCACTGACTGTGTTTGACAGTAAGCGAGCAGGCAGAGGGGAGTTGGTTCTTATCAGAGAAGGTAAAAAAGCCACAAGGATGGGGGTCATATGATGCATGAGGGTGATCCTCTCCAGGCAGAAACTTGGGAGTTGAGGAGTCTCTTGAATATCATGTGATGAGCAGCATTTAGAACAAGGGCAACTTGTATGTGTCACTGTGTGTGTGTGTGTGTATATGTATGTGTGTGTGCACGCTCATGTTTGTGTGTGTGACAGAGAGGAAAAGATCCTCCGCTCTTGCCAATTGTTATATGGGTAACTTGTTTCCCCCCCTTGACATTAGCCTTTATTACTATAACATTAAAAAAAACAAAAACAAGGAGACATTTGTATAAGCTAACAAAATAAACAGTTCATCCAGTGTGAACCTCAGTGTTTAAGTACTAAATGAGGGGGAAAAATGTAACCCTATTTCTTAATGAACTGTAAGAAATGTTAAAACACAATCCAAGTGCTTAGGTTAACTTTTTCCATTCACGATCACTGGCCCCAATGGCCTGGGAGAACATGCATTTTATGTTTTTATCCACGACACTATAAATAACACCCAAGAGTGCAAAGTCTGAACGGGTATCTGCAAAATGAGTGTCAGCTCCTTGTTGCTGGTAGAGAGTATGTGTGAAGAATGACCTCCAGTCACTGTGTAACTTTAACCCATGGCAGTAACCCTTGTAACAAGGCCCGTGACTTTCAAGTGTTATTAGTACAGAAGTTTGTTTTTCAGTGCACAAGAAGTCATGAAAATTTGGGGCGTTAGTAGGGTAGAAGCGGGGACAGAGGTGGTGCTGGGGTGGGAGGTTTGCTCACATGCCATGCTTCACATCCTTATCAGCCTGATCACTGTGGTCCACCCTGATCCCCAGAGACAGGTGCAGACCAGGGGTCCAAAGCCCACACCCGGGAGCGTAATTTTCCACAGAGCCGCTAGAGATTAAGGACAACATGGCAGCTCGCTTTGGTTTCTACGGAAAATGGAAAGAGAGTGTTGAGAGCTTGTTCAGGCGCAAATGGTCTGTTTCCCCTGAACTTTCCAGGCTGGGGAAGACAAGCGGAGAGCTGCCGTACTAGTATACAAAGCTGATTTCTGGCCCACAGGAGGAAGCAGGGCGGACAGACACTGTGAACTGCAGCAGGAAGTGAAGGAGCAAGGAAGGTCCAGCCCAGGCTCTGCACAGTTGGTTACCGCCTCTACTGCTTTACAAACTAAACACAGCCGGCTAGGATAGCTTGAAATTTTGGCCTTCTTAAGACGCCGTTTGGTGTTACATATTCTGGATTTTTTTATTTTTTTTTTTGCTGGTTAGAACCTCCGGACATACTGCAGTATTGAGACTCTGTACTGGCTATCAGCTCTTTCTTCCTGCTTTGTATGATGTCTGTTATTCACAGGCTTGCAGGAAGGCTGTTTCATCGAGCTGGGCCCTGTCTAGGGGACACCGGCAGTGAAGAAGGCAGACATGACCAACCACAGGAGGAGCTAGAGGCTTGCTGCTGGAGTGAGTTTTCATTCTGGAGCTGGACAGGAGCACGGGTTAGGGATAGAAACGTCGACCATGCTATGTCCCACCGGCTTAGCTAGATCCAGGCGGAGCTCAAACTCACATGTTTGATAGATGATTCTGATGTTTTGTTTTCTTTAATGTGTGTTACTAAATTTACAGGCTATTGGCTTTGATGGAGTGTTTTCACCGTATTGCCTGCAGCCAAGACGTGTGTAGTGTGTGTGCATATGTCCATATATACAAATACACACAGAGAGCAGCCTGTTGTTTGTCTCTGCACTGTTGCCAATTGTTATCTAGTTACAGTCCAAAGGAAGGCATTTCTCAGTTTCTTTTGAAGAGTGTGTCAGGCACCATGCTGCACAGCACAACACTGTGAGCCCTAACAATTACACAGTGTAATAATGAACTTATACAGACACACACCTAGTGTACTTACACAGCTCTTGTGTCATTGTCCCTCTCACAGAGGGCTCGTTCAAGTCTACCTGACTGTTTGAGTGTTTGATGGCTTGGAAATGTTTTCTTGTCTTTCACACAGGACCGTGCTCGCAGCCAGTTATCACATAAAGCGCTGTCGTATAGACTGTTGTGTGTTTAGAATTTGATCGTATAATGAGGTGGCACCGTGTCGAAGTGCAACTCCCTCAATCTATAAATATCTGGGTGGTTCATGTCCTGCCCCAGCTCTGCACGCAGCTGGTTTGTGTAACAGGGGAAGGGTTTGCGTTTGGATCGCTCATCACTTCCTGTCTCCGGTTAAAGGGTTTTGTTATAAGCCCGCGCTGATTACCAGTGGACCTTGCTGTTGAAATGACAGTCAGCCACCTCAGATAAGCTTATACCACTGAAGCCGACATACTGACAGGGAACAATCCTGAGACGCAAAAAAGCAGCAGCAAGCAAAAGCGAGGACGGAGTTCAGTGTTTGGAAAAAGGAACAGTAGTTTCCGCGGGATTCTCGAAGCAACAACAGGCGTAGTGGTAATCCTTGTGTCTGATGGTCTTGTAAAGCTGCAGTTGCATTTCCAGGCAGTGATACTGAAATCTGTTTTTCTCTGCATCAACTAAAGCTATAGGATACTATAACGACCAAGACCACCCTCAACCATACTTTTCTTTTTTTTTTTTTTCCCCTACAGAGAGATCGGCAATACTGCTGTGCTGTTTACACTGAACCAAACAATGCTAGCACAATGCTTAGTAGCCAGTGTGTGATTTTTAGATAGTGTTCCACCACTCAGGAAGCAAACGAGGTGCCTTAGTGTGATGACTTTGTGCCCCGTCCTGCCTCACCCTTTTTACACAGACGTCGATTAGGCGATGTGTTGCCAGCTCAAAGATGGAACATCAATGCCCCCTACTCCATGTTCCTACATTTTATACAGAACGACGGTGCAGCATTCCCACCTAGAACATGTTATATGTGGCCGGTTAGCTTTTAGCACTCCTCCATTATAAAGTACTGTTTTTATCGCAGGTGGCACAGTGGTAAGCGCTGTCGCCTCACAGCAAGAATGTCACTGGTTCAGAAGTTTGCATGTTCTCACCGTGTCTGGCTTCCTCCCACAGTCCAAAGTTAACAGATTAATTGTTGACTCTAATTTGCCCGTAGGTGTGAATGTGAACTTGAATGGATTGTCTCTATGTGATGGACTGGTGACTTCCAGGATGTACCCCGCCTCTCGCCCAGTGCCAGCTGGGATTGGCTCCAGCCCCACACAGCCCTGATAAGGATAAGCAGTTATGGAAGATGAATGTATGGATGTATTTTTTTTTTTTTTTTTTTTACATCGAGCCAAAAACCAACCCACTGAATGTGTAAATATAAAATTACAATGTAATAATACACTAAAAATATACAAGCAATATAGAAAAACAGAATGAGACTCTGCGTTTGGTTTATCAGCCAAGAGGTCGTGGTGATAATAGTCACACGTAGCCAGATTTCCACAGTGCTGTGTCAGCATTGGAGATGAGTCTGGCTGCAGCCATTATCATTCTGGTATAGTGGAAAACGCTCTGGCTTGTTGTTGTTTGGATGTCTTCAAACTAATCACAATCGTCTCGAGCGACGCTGAGCCCAGGATGAAGCGACGGTGCTGTTGCAAAAACGGTATCGAGGGGAACTTGTTTTGCACCGCTACCAAACAGGTTAGCTTGCCATTTTTCAGTGTGTAGTTGGCTGAGGTTATTGTTGTTTCCTGTGGTGATGGAAATTAATACTGTAACATGCACATCATCTATCACACATTACCTATGATTCGTATGCATTTGAATGTCAGCAAACCTGCTCCTAAATTGGTCAGTAATGCTAACCATTCTAGTTTTTACCATAGCGTATAAAGTAACTCCCCATTCTTGGTTTTGTGAGGAACAGCTTGCAGTCACAGTAAAATATCAGCTGCCAATATTGAGCTGATGACTATTGATTTATCACTTTAACACCTTCCTAGTTTACATTCATCTGTTTGCCCTCTGACTGATTTCTTATGCGCGACATGGGAATGCAATCTGAACAAGGCCTGGTGTAGACTGGGACCTGATTTGGCGCGCTTCATAGTTAAATGTCGGTCAGCTCGCCCTAATATAACCCCTCTGTTCCTGCGTCAGAGTGGGCCAGCAAGGCCCAGGGGAGAGATGTAGGATTGATTTTTTTTTTTTTTTTCTTTTTTTTTCGGAGGATCGATTCAGCACTGGCGCTACACAGACTCTCTGGTGCATTTGGTCAGGGAGGAAAAAGTTTCACAGTGGTTTGTGCGTCCCTGCTTTGCTGCTGTCTCATGAGAGGGGTACTTTTATGTTTTTGAAAACACCCAGATCGAGTCAAAGTTCTTCATCTCGGATCTGATTGGTTCTGCTAATTAGGGAAAGTTTTAGTTGCAACTAGATGTGTCTAGTTCATCTCAAGGGTCTTCACTTAGGCCTAGTTTTCCATAGGACTTCCTCTCTGGGCTGGATAAATATACCAGCTAGTGTTTTATACCCCTCCCCCTGGTGATTATGCCCCCGTTTAGATCAATATATAGCCTCTATGTGCATATGTGTGTGTGTTTGTGGCTGTGTGTGTGTGTTTGACATGGGAGGGAACAGCAGAGAGTACTTTGTGCACAGAATAAATATTGATACAAACCAAAGCAAGGGTCCAATTGATCTGTGTGAGTGTAACGGGAGCAGTGCTGCTGTCATTGCTAATTTTGACTGTACACTAGATGTGGATGTTACTTTCTGAACTTGGTCCCCAGCAAAGTGACAGTCGCAGGAGAGACTGAAGACACCCTGTCGGCAAGGACATTTGTCAGGTTTCTGTGGATGAGTGGGGCTGCTGATCTGACCATAGCACTCTCACAGGGGGAGGATAGGTCATGAGTCAGTGACTGTGAGGAAGAGGCCAAGGAAGAAGAACAGGGGAGACTTTGCAGAGCTAATGTGTGACAGGAAGAGTTCCAGAAGGCATGCAGGGAAGAGGGAATCATCCTCGCGCTCAAGTGAATCAGGGTCACGCTCAGCAGATGGTGCAGCACCAGAGGTACCCGTAGTCATCCCAGATGGTAAGGAATTTGGGCTTACAGGAGAGTCGGGGTGTTGATCACCTGGAATTACCATAGTAACTATGTCAGCCAAGTCTCTTAAATCTAACAGAACAGACAGCTGTTGATTTGACCATTAAGCTCTCAACTGTTTTTGCAGGAACGCCCACATCTTTCCTCTGACCGGCTCTAGGTTATGACAGGAATAGCTCAATTTACGGCTCTTTCTGTTTCTGGAAGTAGGAGTTGAACAACGTTCACGGGAAATGTTTTCTCCCTGTTGACCACTCTCCTTCCATCTCTCTCTTGTGGGAGCAACAGTGCTCTCGACATGTTTACGCGAACTTTGGTCTTTGCCGTTCTTGCTGGCTTTCTCCTATCCTATTGTTGGAGCTGCTGGTCTTTGGAGAATTAGCAGGAAATCACATTAGCTAGACCAGGATTAAGCTTTTGTGTAGTTTTCAAGTGTGTGTGTGTGAGAGTTGGAGAGGGAGAGATGCTCTCTTTCATGAGAAATTTCTTTTGTTTATAACATTTGCATAATATTTATTTTTTCTAATTTTAAATATCAGTATACAAAAATTTGTTACTATTGACAGCTTATTGGCCTCATTCAAACTGCATCAGTTATCCTGAAAGAGTCAATATGATTCATATGTCTGCTGTTTTTCAGTTGTTCATTTATTAATATAAATAATATTGACTTAATTTGATTAAAGCCATTTTTGTATGCACTTGCTTGATACTCACTGTAGTAAATTAAATACAATAAAGGTCAATCATTTGACAGCAGATGTATATTTACATCCTCGCCCATCTTCTGTCCCAGGCTAATGGCATAAAAAAGCTGTGCTCTCATCTGCTAGGGGCAGCTGATGTCCTCAAAACTAGTACACAGATGCTAAAGAGGAATGAGGAAGGACTGGTTATCTACATGTTCCCACAGGACGCTCTGATTAGACCCATAAAGATGAGGGCAAGAAAAATTAACCGCTGTATATGGCATTGTGTGCCAAGCTGTCAAAATCTGTCCACAGGCCATATCACTGTTGGTCTATAATAGCATGTATGTGCGTGTATGCACAGTGTTGCATGTTTGTTCAGAGACCAGATGTAGGCCTCCTTGAAAGGTATTAAATTGCACTCTTGACACAGATTAATTTATTATTCCAGCTCTATTTTTATTTTTTTTATACATATATATTATCTTATTTATTATAAGTGGACAGTATGAAATCTTAAAATGTTGACCATAAAAATATCAATAAATAATCAATAGACTGTATTGTTCTTCTAATTTATATCAACTCAGAAATGGGTCACTCAGTGTGCAAATCCATCTTTGGCTATAATGCACTAGCATGGGTTTTGTGGTGTAAGGCAGTGGCTGCCTCCAGTGTGTGTGTACGGTCCTATTGTTTTCTTTGCCAGCTGCTCAGGTTTTGTCAAGCTGTGTGGGCACTATGATTGACCAGCAACACTGAAGTCATGTCGCATATTCCAAATAGCACTGAGGCCTGGTCATCCACATTGTTTAAGCCGTTCCATCAGCAGAAGGTTTTCTTGCAGTTTTTCTGTTTTTTATTTTGCTGCAGTCGTTTTGTAGAGAGGCATCCCCGCATCACGAGGCTGCCATAAATCACATTGGGGATGGTGGGGTGATTTAGTATGATGATTTAAAAGGCACAAAATTTGTTTAATTAGACCGTAGAAGCTTCAGAGTTCAGAGTCTCCTACATACCAACAGTAGCTGAGATGACACGCGAGTGGCCTTCTGTTTGACTGTTTTTCTTGCACTAGAAAGAGTTACAGCTGTGACATATGCATTTCTTTTTTTTTTTTTCAGTGAATATTCTTGCATATACAGTACCTTGGACGTCTTTTGGTAGTTTAAAGGTCCAGTGTGTAGAATTTAGTTGCATCTAGTGATGCAATCACAGAATTGCGATCTCCTCACATCACCCTCACCTTCCTACTGTAAAGGAGAAACAACATTTGAAAGGCCCAGTCTAGAGTTAGTATTTAGTTTTTCTGTACTGGGCTACTGTACCTCTATGAAAGAGGACTCGCTCCCACTGTAGATATAAAAGGATCATTTTAAGTAACAAAAATATACACATTAATATTTTCAGGTTATTATACATGCATGAAAGCATAGTTCTGAATGTTATATTCCATGTCTGCCATATTCTGAAAATAAAGGCCCCAAATCTTACACACTGCACCTTTTAAGTTAACTTGTCATGAGTTATTTTGAAAGATGTCGGCAGGGTGACTAACTTATCAATATATTTGTGTACTTCATTTTAACAGTTTGTAGTGGTTTGTTCTATTCTGTGGGTAAACTGTTGCTTTATTATCGTGACCTTGAAGTATTAGTGTTTAGATAAATGTCTGCATTAGTTGAATTCCCAAATTCATCCACGTGTTCTGTATTTATCTTGTGCACTTTCATGGGACCCAGCATCAAAGGAAGCAGCGAGTCCACGCTGAGAAGACAGCTGGGCAGTATTTATGTTCATGTACACGTAGGCACATAAGATCTATCACACTCAGTTGCTGGAATATCTCACATGGCCTCCACATTTTATTGTAAAACACAAAAATTACGGTGTTCTCTGGGCCTTGGTGTTTACTCGGGGAGACCTATTATACAAAATCCTTTGAGTCTGGACTTGGTGGTTTTTGAAACAGACGAACTCTCGCTAAAGAATTTGCACTTTGTTCCTAATTACAGTGAAGGAGTTTCTTGCCAAAGCCAAAGAAGATTTCCTGAAGAAATGGGAGAATCCAGCACAGGTGAGAGACAAAGAGAATCACTTCTCCCTTTCTGCTCATTATTACTATTACTGAACAGTGTTATTATACTTTTGCAAATGTAGTTTTTATTTATGTGTTGACACCTTAATGTGATGGTGCAACTTACAATAAGTCTTGAATGGTCTTAACTTCTGTTTTCACATGTTTTTTTTATTCTGGCAGGCAGACTGGAAAATAGTCCCGCCCATGAACAAATTAAATCCTATTTATTTTAGAGGGACAGTGCACCCTCTGCTGGACTAAAGTGGAATATATGATTTCTTTTTTTTGTTTATTTTTTTGTTGTTGTTTTTTTTACCATAGAAACACTTCTAATGTAGAGTCAATAAACAAAATGACGTGTCTAATTCACATTAAACATTATTTTTTATTATATAAATACTTGTTATTGACAGGACAGCTGATGTATTAGTCAGGAAAAACAGTGAACTGGGCTTTTCGTGGTATTTTGCTGACTTGTTATGCACTCCTTTCTCTAACTGACTCCCTCTTCTGCTCCTCAGCAAACTGCGGCACTGGACCACTTTGAGCGTTTGAAGACCTTAGGCACTGGTTCATTTGGTCGAGTCATGCTGGTTAAACACAAAGAGTCGGGCCAGCATTTTGCCATGAAAATACTTGACAAACAGAAGGTACAGTACTTTTAGGCATGATATACAAGAGAACCACGACTTGGTAAAAAATTAAATAAAATTAATGCTCAAGTTGGGCACTTCAGTTTGTTTTTCCGACATAATGATAATGTATCTTTTGTAGAAAGAGTTGTAAGTCATCACCAGTGTAATGTTAATTATCTCTAATCTGTGATGTTTCCCTGGCTAGCAGAAGTGACTGTGACAAAATCAAATGTGTTTTTTTGTAGCACTACCAGTGCTTTTTCTGAGGGTGCATCAGTCTTAAAATGACATCACTTTGGGATGTCGATTAGCTCAGTTGAGCATCCGCCCCATGTACGAAGGCTCAGCAGCGGCCAAGGGACAGGGGGGAAAAGACATAAAAAAATGGATGGGGTGTCGGTTAGCTCAGTTGGTAGAGCATCCACCCCGTGTACAAAGGCTCAGTCCTTGCTGCAGCGGCCCAGGGTTTCGAATCCGACCTGCGGCCCTTTCCTGCGTGTCATTCCCCATCTCTCTCTCCACATTCCTGTCACTTTTCAAGCTGTCCCTGTCAAAAATAAAGCTTGAAAAAGGCCAAAAAAATATCTTAAAAAAAAAAAAAATGACATCACTTTGTTGTAAAAGTCCAAATTTTCTAAAGTGCCATAAACACACTCTCCAGATTATTGTCACTGAAAGAGTACCCGGTGTGATTATGATGAAATCTTGTGTGTTCAAATGCTAGTTTGGTTGTACTAACCTATTTAATCTTAAACCCCAGGTAGTTAAGCTGAAGCAGATAGAACACACACTGAACGAGAAACGTATCCTGCAAGCTGTCAGCTTTCCCTTTCTGGTGCGACTGGAGCACTCTTTTAAGGTATGCATTAAAAAGTTTATCTGTGTACTGTCATTTTTGTAAGTGTGTTTTACATGTCAGAGTAATACTTTGCTCATCTTCCTACAGGACAACAGTAATCTGTATATGATAATGGAGTATGTACCCGGAGGCGAAATGTTCTCACACTTAAGGAGAATCGGTAGATTCAGGTAAGTTGACTTTTAGTTAGCTCCTAAATATTTCCACACGCCACTGGTTGTACTGTAAACATTGTGCATTACCTGTTTTGCAGTGAACCACACGCCCGCTTCTACGCAGCCCAGATTGTACTGACCTTTGAATACCTTCACTCGCTGGATCTCATCTACCGAGATCTTAAGCCGGAGAACCTGCTCATTGACCAGCAAGGTTACATACAGGTAAGGATTTGTTTTCTTAGCCATCCACAACAGTTATATTTGATATTTGGTGTGTGCTCTTGCATTGTGGGATCAGTGCTCAGAGCTGTACACTCTGTTAATGTTTCCCAGGTAACAGATTTTGGATTTGCGAAAAGGGTGAAGGGCCGAACCTGGACGCTTTGCGGGACCCCAGAGTACCTGGCACCAGAGATCATCCTCAGTAAAGTAAGTGCTCAGAGTGACCATTACTGACCAGGACTACTCTTTATATCACAAGGCCAGGGGAGATTTCAGCTAAACATGGGAGTTCATGTATGTTCTTCACACCTCGCTCCCATGGCATGGTACTGCTCTGCTTGACTCAAGTGGAACCATTCTTTTTTGGCTGTGGGTAGTACCTGACACAAATACCTGGAAAATGAAAATACTGCAGATCAGATTGGTCAGAGGGAATAATCACTTGAGCGACACAGAACCGTCTCCTCGTCCAGAGTTTTTTGGGTTTTTTTTCAGTGGCGTTTTGTCTTGCTGCCTTAAACCTTTTATGATATAAAACAAGAATCAAGGACATCGTCCCTCCATGTCTTTCATTGTTAATGTGTTTGTGTCACGTTGAAGGTGATGTCACAGCAGTTTCACTATGACGTTCAGCTAAAAATCCCATTTGCACTGACGAAAAACGAAATCGAGAGAGCCTGACCATGCAGTGCAAACGAGGTTTTAGTAAACCATTTAACTGTCAACTTCAGTACTGTGCTGCAGTTTGCTCTTTACAATCTATTGTCAGCACTCAAATGTATGACAGTTTTTGTTTGAGGACATATCTGACCGCCCTTTATTTCCTTTGTGTTTTCCAGGGTTACAATAAAGCAGTGGATTGGTGGGCTCTGGGAGTGCTGATATATGAGATGGCTGCTGGTTATCCCCCCTTCTTTGCAGACCAGCCTATTCAGATTTACGAGAAGATTGTATCAGGGAAGGTGAGTTTAGAGAAGCCTACCTTTTTTATTTGTAGTAGTTTGATTGTCCCAACACAACACAGTGCACAATTCTACACTGTTTCTCAACAGAGGTGGTGCTTTGCAAGCTGGAGTTTGAAAGTGAAAAAACAGCTGGTTTTAGATCTGTGAAGATGTTTCACCTCGCATCCAAGAAGCTTCTTCAGTTCTGAATTTCAAAATGCAGTTTAAAAGCCCAGCACTGTTTTCCTCAGGCATGAAAACTGTTTCACAGTGGTAGTATTGTCACAATCTTAATTATATTAAAAGGATTGTGACATAATTTAACAGCTGTAAAGATTTAAAGTTAATTACCTTAAACCTTGAGATCACCCCATTTATAGACTAGTGAGGTGTCTAATTGACTGACCTTAATGTAATGCCTCTTACCCTCAGCACCACTGCATTACTTGTAGGGAAACATTTACTGCTCATAACTCATCAGTTCCTCTACCCCTTGCACTGAAATCCAGTCTTTGGTGAAATAATGTGTTCATTATATTTCTCCTAATTAATAGGACATGAAAATACCTCGCTTTTTATTAATAAATCCTAACGCTAAATACTTTTTTCCCTCCTAACTTGGTTATAATAATTTTAATCTTTAATGTTCCTTTTGGCTTGTTCTTTCTGTTTTATTTTTAGAATATAAAATTTCCAGTAAAGATGCAGAGTTTGGTACCGTAAGAGTATTTCTGATTAAGTCAAACCAGGGCATTTCAGTCAACTTCACTACAAGTTTGAACTTCAGTTGAAATTTGAGTCTTTTACTCACAAATAACCTGGTTGTTTGTCTTGGAGAATTATTGGCACAGAAATAACTGCTAACTTGTAGCATGTGTCCCGGTGATTTCAGGAGACACGTACAACGGCATATAGGCATAGATTTGATATAGATTTGCCAGTTTATTAGGTACATACACCAAATCCAATCATTTGTCATACAACTACAGTGAATGATCAATCAGACAGCGTTCCTAGCATCAGTTGGTGTTCATCAGAGCATTGGAACTAAACAAGTGCCCTCAGTGACAGTGAACATGGCACCATAGTTGATGTTAGACAGGCCAGTTTTAGCATCTCCCAAATGGCCGCCATGGTTGTAACTCAACAGTGGTGAAAAAAGCAAAAAAAAAACTACTAGTGGTGAGTGAGCCATCCTGTGGACAGAGGAGGAGAAGGTGGAACAGTGCAAACAAGCAGACGTGTCACAACCAGGCAACTCTCATCCACATTCAGCATTAGTTGGAATAATGTAATTTTAGATTGTACCACTCACAGCACTACAGAGGCTTGCATTGATGTACGGCTGTAGGCCCGAGTGCAGTTTATTTAAGAAACATTACATGAGGTATAAAATGCTGAGAACACGCACTCACACTTTTTTCTGCTTTTTGCAGGTTCGCTTTCCCTCCCACTTCAGCTCAGACCTGAAGGATCTGTTGAGAAATTTGCTGCAGGTGGACCTGACCAAGCGCTTTGGCAACCTCAGGAATGGAGTCAATGATATCAAGGGCCACAAGTGGTTTGCCACCACTGATTGGATTGCTATCTACCAGAGGAAGGTGAGAGACCAGCCCGTCATACAGTAGTAGTATGTACAAATAGAGCCCACCTGCCTTTTTCGAAAGTGGAAGGTTAGAAGAAAAGTGATGCTGACAAAGGAAAATTGCTTTAATGACACTTTGGTCAGTGGAAGTGTCTTTAGTCTACATTTGTGGCCACGGGTAATTTCACACCATCTGTGCTCTCTCTGCATAAATGACATTATGTTAGAGGCTAATGGAAAAATGTCTAAAACACACAGAACATGTGTTTCCTTCTTTTTCTTCAACATAAAAGCTGGTGAACTAAGTCCTTCATTATTTTACATTACAATATGAATATAGTCCACATAAATTCCGGGTTATTTGTATAAGGCCTGAACCACAATTCGAAGGTTCAAACATGTTGAAATGACCTCTTCCTAACCTTGAACTCATCAGGAAAAGCTGGGAAAAATGCAGCACAGAGAGGTTGCCATTACATGACTGACCAGGTTAGTCAGGCATGTAATGAGTACTGTACTGACATTGTTCAAACAGGGGTTAAATGTTGATAACAATACAGAATAAACACTGTAAGAACATGTCATTTAAAACACACACACGTCGTTGTTTTTATCTTTATCTATTTTAACAGAAAAAGTGCCTCTTGAGCCTTTTTTTACTTTCTCTGCCTACACATGAATGCAGACAAACTTCCAAGTGGTCGAGCATGATTTTTGTATAAAGCATTTTACTCAATTTGAATCTTGCGCGACTATAAATGATTATAAATGTGGTTTTTAATTGTCTTCTGAGGCCTGTTCCAATGCCATCCAGTAGTTTATGGTGCATGCTATGGCTTTGGTACTTTCCATTAGATTCACTCTACCACAGTGCATCATTCTGATTATTTGATTGTCCTGTGTGTGTTCTAGGTGGAAGCCCCCTTTATTCCTAAGTGCAAAGGCCCCGGTGACACAAGCAACTTTGATGACTACGAGGAAGAGGAAATCAGAGTCTCCTTCACAGAGAAGTGTGCAAAGGAGTTTGCTGAGTTCTAGATCCAACCATGAGTAGCGGAGAGACAGACAGGAATTTAGAAAGTAAAAGGGGGTCCGAAGAAAGGAAGCACTAGGGTGGACTGCTAACTTGTTTATTTGTAATGACGACAACAATGTAAAATCCCCCCAGTCGAAAGGTAGGCAAAGTGAAGAAAGATCCAACAGAACCAGCAGTGTTGCCTTTTCTGATTGTTTCTCAACTGTTACCTATTAATTTTATTTATCCCTCTTGTGCTTGTGGCAGGGGCTCGAGGAGAACAGGCATAGGTTGTGGCTATCCAGCTATACTTGTATCTTTCTGATGGTGTAATGACATGTTTTCAGTCTTCGCAGGTTGAGGCATTGATTTTCTGTTAAGGTACTGAATCTGCTAGGCTCCTTTTTTTTGAACAGGGCCCTCTACAAGCTTCTCAAAGAGTGATTGTTGTATCTTGTCACCCTGGTCCCCCCCCCTCCCCCTCCCCTCCATCTCTCCATCCTGAATCTGTCCAAGCAATACCAAGTCCAACAGATGTGCCTATCATAATGCCAACTGGTTGGAAAACTGTGTCGAAAGCATTGGTGCAGAGCTTTGGCCATGGTGGCATCAGCCCTTGTGCCCATTTGGTTTAAAGCTTGAAAACTCTCTGCACCTGCCTTTGTCTGCTCAATGTGGCATGATTATTGGGTAGATGATGCACTCACTGCTCACAGATGAAGCAGTGTTGACCTCTTTGATCAGAGTGAAACTGAATTATCACAGTAAACTTCATCTAGGTCTTACTCCTTGTGGGGACCTGTGAGAAATTGTAAACATGAGATCTGCATTTAAGTCTGTCTTTCTCTTAGCTGAATTTATTAGAGCATTTTAAGAATCCTATTGGTGATCATTTTGTCCTTTTTATGTCAATCTCTGTGCTTGTGTGTTATTTAGTGCTCAAGGGTGGGTTTAAAAAGCTGTGATTTAGCAGCAACTAACATTGTGGTCACACTCCTGACTATTGTTTATTTAATTCATAGTACATTTATACGTGTGTGTATATGTATGTGTATATACACACACTATATATATATATATATATATATATATATATATATATATATATATATATATATATATATATATATATATATATATATATATATAAAAAGACAGATCATGAAATATCCATCTTTTTCGACATTGTCTCATAGCTGTGAAACTGAATTAAGATTTCATAAATAAACAAATATAAATTCTGCCAAATTTGCAAACTGAGAACATTGCAAAGTTTTCTGTATGTAACGATGACGGTGGTGGAATTTAATACGCAAAAAAGTAGCAAAACGTTTCAACAAAATGTGCATGTTATTTTTGTACAATATCACTTTTAAAGAAAGATGGCAGAGCGTTATGGTTTATTTGTGTTGAGGTACCTGAGACCATGGATAACATGCTTAACTATTAAAATGGACTCTCGGCTGCTCTATTTTGAAGGTGGAACAAGACCCAGTTAAACATGTTGGAAAGTTCCTCTGGGCTTTTTTCATTATTCAGTTGTAGGGCAACAGTTTGTTGATAATTGTCACTGAACTTGTGCTTCTCACCATGATAATTGTTTTTTTTTTCCCCTTCCCCTTTCTCTTGTATATACCGTATATGTAACACCTTCAGATAGATTTGTAGTCCAATCAAATTTTTGGGACTGTTGAGATTGGAGTGTTTTCTTTCCGTTTTCAAGCTTTCTATGTAACAAATTAAACTAAGGAAGCTGTCCTAAAGCTGTCCCCTTTTGCCAAGTTTATTTCTGTGGATGCAAGACAATCGCAGACCAAATCTTATTGCTGGTTTGTTGACTGAACACATTTGTTTTAGTTTGATGAAGGATGTTCGTTTTTTTTTTTTTGTCCACCTGCCCCCAGCCCCACCCTCCATAGGCCCTAGGTGCTAGACTTTGTCCATCTCACTGAAAAGCTTCTGTGAATTGTTTGATGTGCATCAATCTATTTGTCATAAAGTCTTGTAACATGACATTTTTGAGAATGTTTTTCGACTCTAAATGATTTCAGTAGGCTTGAGTAATTATTTTGGCAGTCTCTTAATGTAATTGAGATCAAACGCAGGATACCTTTTTGAATGTCTTGAATTGTCTGATGGAGATGTTTAAATGCTGTTTGGAAACATGATGTGTGTTTTTGTATAATACATGTTTCTCTGGTGAGCTTGGTTTTTCTTGCATGTGGTAAAGCAACCCAACGGCAAGACATCTCCTGGACCTGAGACATGTTTGAGAAATTATTGTTTCCACAGCCAACAGTCTCAAAGCTGTTGTACCTTTTTGATTTGTTAAGAGCATCGCATTGAACAATGCAGTGGATCACCAACCAACTTTCCAGTCTTTTACAAATAGTGAAGCACATGCCCAGCCCTTTCAAATCTCCTATTTAGTTGATTTGTGCTAATTATTTGAACCTTTTTAAAGACAAAACGTAATGCTTTTGAAGAGAGCACATGTGATATCTTTGGTCTTTATGTTCTGACAAATGACTTAATCCGAGTTGGTGGGTAGAAGGCAACGCCACTTGATCCACTTCAGACACCGAAGCCATCACAATGCTTTTTTTAAAATGTATTTTTGTTTCCCATACAAAACTTCTTGTCACCTGTCTTTTAATTCTCTTCTATCAGCTAAACACTATCAACTGCTCTGTGCTAATTTTTTGAGTTTTTCTCCTGTGTTTGCCTTCTATTTTCATCAAGTTTCCACACACTCTTCATTCAGACATAACACTTTTTACATCTGAGATGTTTTGCGTTCATATTTTCTAATTGTATTTTCAAAAAAAGCAAAAAAGCAAAAACAGAACATTAATCTTTTCCTCATGACCTGGGTACAGTGATTGTGTAGTCTATTGTACCTTTTGGGAAACAATACTGTATATCCTTGCCTTTGACAGTCTTAACTATCTTACCCTCTGGAGAACTTGACAGATACCCTTAGAACACAATGAGTATGTTAAAAAAATATACATAAAGTAATATTTTGCAAAATGTATCATTCCAATAAACTTTTACTTGTTAAGACTAATATGTCTGGGTTATATGTAAGCTCTCTCTTCACCTTGCACAATGTCACACCAAAAATAATGTTTTTTATGACATGCAAATCTCAAGGAAGGTATTCACAGCTTCAGGCTACTCTCACAGGATCAGAGGGAGGAACATACTTGTTGATAGGTGAGGAGGGGATGCTGTGTTTTCTCTGCCCTGTCTGTTACTGTGAGTGTTTTAAGAGGCTGGCAGGTGCAATTGAATAATGCAGTGTTGTGTTCGTCCTGTCACAGTACAGGATCAATTACCAGCCAGCTTTCAGCACCCCTCTCCAAATGTATTCCCATCCTCTGTGCACTCCTTTTTAGGATTGCATCTATCTGCATCGGTAATATGTGAAGGAGCCTAGAGAGCCATCCAGATGGTTGGAAAGCAATTAAGATAAAGTAAAAGACCTCTATAATGAATAAGTCGATTAAAGGATATGAAGTCATTGATAACTGGACAATAATGCAACACACCGAGTAACTCAGCCCACAAAAGATGAATCTACAAGACAAATACTTGAAAGATCAGGTAGTAATTGGACTGCATAAATTACAGGAATGTAAAAAAATGTGTTCACATTTATCAGTATATGTCATTTCTGGGATTGACAATAGACCTATTTATTGTGTTTACAAATACTGCTAATAGACAATCAAACCATTAACAGTATCAGAAAATTATTTACATACAGAATAGCTGGATATTGACAGTCCATATATTTAATAAATATATAAAAATATTTCATAATTTAATTAGGAGACACAGCAGGGTGCCAAATCTGTGTTTTATATTAGGATGGAATTACCTTTTTCAATACAATACATTTTTAAAAAGTAAATAAGTCACTTTTTATTTGGTTCAATGAAGCTGTATTTTTTATTTATTCATTTATTTATTTTGATATACTGATTTGTTAATACCTCTTTTATTGTCTACTTAATTCTTCTACAGTTTGATCTTGAACTTGCAACACCTGGAGCCCATAAATCCCAGCTATGCCTCTGGTGCTTTAAGTTGATTTTAGTGCTGAAGCAAAGTGAAAGAGGATGGATCACATGTGATTTAGCCTCGGTTGCTTCGTCAAAGGCTGAACCTCAGTGCTAACCCTTGAAATAAAAGGCCACCTTTTGCATTTCCATTGTGGCGCACATGGGCACGAGTGCGCGCGCTCGTTCTCGCCCTTAGGAAGTGAAAATTCCACCTTAAATTCCAGCTCTCGAGTGAAACTTTTCGCTGCTAACTCCGTCGGTCCACCTTAAGCGCACACGCAAAACGCAGGAGGCGTACTGCTAGGTTTCCGCTTCTCAGTTGGGCTCGGACCGCGGCTCACGAAAAACAGAGTGTGTAACGTACATGGTTGTCGCACTAAGGTAAGAAAAAAAAAAAAAAAAAACAGAGAAAGCGAACCAGCCGAGCCAGAAAAAGATGTCTGAATCCAAGTACCGCGAGTGGATACTGGACACTATCGACTCGCTGCGGTCGCGAAAAGCACGGCCGGACTTGGAGAGGATTTGCCGAATGGTCCGGAGACGACACGGGTCCGAGCCCGACCGAACCTGCGCAGAACTGGAGAAACTGATTCAGGAACAAACCGTGCTCAAAGTTAACTACAAGGGCTCTATTTCATACCGAAACGCTGCCAAGGTTCAACGGAGAAGCAGGAAAAAAGACGATGTAACGTTAACGACGGCTGCGAGAAGGAGCGCGGTGGAAGAAGCCAGTCATTCTGACTTGAGCAACGGGGACAGCGCTTTCGGTCCTGTTGACCAGGACGAGGAGGATTTGGAGGTATGTTGAGGTTGATGCGAGGACGCATGCTTAACGAGCTCACATCTCATTGTCACATCACATCTTCCCAAATTAACAGGTGGGGATAAAAGCAGGGTACAGGGTAGTGAGTGGTTTGCACAAAAAACATGTCTTTTTGTGTCTCTGACACGGGGAGTGGTGAGGGGAGTGATTTGCAAGTGCACCCAAAACTGCCGCAGACGGGGAGCGGCGGTTGGACCTCGCTCGAGCGCTACCGAGGTGGAGACGAGAGAGAGAGAGAGAAAAAAAAACAGAAGGTGCGCGTGTAGTCAGAGTGTGGCGCGGCGCCGGTTGAAAAAGCACTTTAAACGGTCGATGCCAGCGGACAAATTGAAGACGGGAAAAAGTTGCACCGTCTTGTCCGTCCGCAACAACCCGAGCCACCATTATCAGCAGCCAGAAAGCGCTTTTCAAGCCCCAAACTCGGCTTTGAGCGAAGGGGAGGGAGACCGCCAAGCTAGCTAAGAGATGAGTAGCAGTAGACCGGAAGTTGAACGAGTTCGCCTTCAGAATAAGAGCGTCAAAATACACGCGTGCTAATGAGGACTTTACTTTGACAGGCGGGAAAGGAAGTACGTGCTGCCATTGTCACCGGCTTGTAAATGTGGGAGTGGGTGAAGGAAAAAAAGTCTCAAACACCGCGGATGTAGGAGCCTGATGGGGGACGTTGGGACATTGTTGGGGTGTTGATTGTTTTTTTTTCACTGGGCAAAACGAGGACAGCCGTTCCGGGCTAAAATACCAAATGTCACCAGAGACATGATCAGACGCATAATTTGTCTGCCCATGATTTCAACCCCTTCCGTCTGACTTTAAGATATGCCCATCACAGTGTTTTGTCCCGTAAAACAGCAAGCAAATCGATTACAATCGATGCCAAAGTGCTCATACTAAAGATATATCCAGTTCATTTGTGCAAACTGCGTCTATTTTCCGAGTGATGGACGATTGCCGACGCAGTGCATAAAGTCGAACCCCTAGATCCATTGTCGGACACGCAGCCAAGCCCGGTCACGTCTAATGCTTGGTGTCGGCTGTTGTGGCCTCACTCGTCCCGTACAGCAATGCCATCACTTGTATGTGTGTGTATGTGTCTGACAACTATTTGTTGACAGTATTTCAAGAGCAGCCGCATCGCTGCAAAGTAACGAAATACGTAGGAGCCGGTAACAGTCCTGAACTAACGAAGCGACCGCAAACTGTTCGTCCAGCGCTAGCTGGCGGATGCGCTATCCGATTTGGGTTAAGCTGAGATCAAATTGACTTTGTTCTCCGAAAGGCGTGTGTGCCGCTGCAAAAACGAATGCGTTTGATCACTTTGAGCGGAGTGCTTCTCGGGGCTTGTTATCCAGGTTTTTACCTGCAAGCGAGGGTCAAATGTAGACAGTGACGTGTCCGATAACGGACTCATTTGCTTTACTCTTTCTACTGTACATCGTTGACCCGGCGCAAAGTCAAAGTAGGACTGCTTAATCGAGGCGACTGGTGCTTGATCTGACCGGAGAGATGCGTTCATGTGCACGTCGTTTTTTTTAATTATTATTTATCTGTGGTCTGCTTTTACCGTGGCTCGGCCCCGGGTAGCGCTCCGTTAAAGACCTCAGACACAATGGCGAGGTCTTTACCGCGGCTCCCAACTCCATGCGCACTTTGGAGGAAATTTGAGAAAAGCCCCAAAAACGCCTCCCATCGGCCCCTTTCTATACTCCCGTGTGTTAAAATTATTGAATCAAGAAGGCCTCTACAGACCGGGACGCACCGAGCAGGCACATCGACTGTTTGATGTGAGCCGAGATGAAAATCCTGCTGTACGGAGATCCTCAGAGGAGGAGGTGGAGGAGGAGGAGGGCATGGTGTTTTTGTGACCGTGTCTCGGTGAAAGTTATGTGAAATGCAGTGCGATGGGTGAATGCCATACAAGCGGCTGTTTTCACAGGAGCGGGGCGGGCTTTAGTGCGCTCTTGTGCTCGACTGCTGGGTCTTGGACACGCAGTCGCACATAAGGTAATTTTTTTTTTTTTTTTTTTTTTTTACTCAGGGCGCCATCGACTAAAACCCCCACCAGCACACACACACTCACACCGAAAGGAACGAGTGTGTATGATCAAACTAGTTAAATGCAATCAGATAAGATTATATTCAAGTGGAAACACGTTTGTGGTGGCAGGGATTCACAGTCTGTCTGCGGACTGAACACTGCACCGCGGAAAGGGACGGAGGCATTCAAAGGCAATAATTTACCACCACAGCGGTCAAATTGCGACATCTATATGAGCGTGTTTTCATGTGACACGCTCAGCCTACAATTAGTACTCAGCTATGACAACAATCCACTGTAATCTCGCAGGGTTTACCAGCTTTTTAAGTTGTTGTCAAATAATGAACTTAATTGTTGATTGTGGCTTTTCCTCCACTGAATTGAATGTTTCTGATCCACTCCAGCAAAAATTATGACATACTTTAAGTGTTTAACTCTGCACCCACCTTAGATTCTTTAAATATATTACATCATGTAATTAGACTATAGAGATTATAATTGTAAAATGCAGTGGGCTGGAAATTATATGTTGCATCTATGCTTCTGTTTTGCAGGCTGACACTTCTATGGCAATGGACACAGACAGTAATGCAGATGAGGAGGGGGCTGATGAGAGCCGCGACGGGCAGGACAGACCCTCTCCTGCCCGCACCTACGAAGATGCAGCCGTGCACTGTGCCTCTGCGCGAGCCGTCTCTGCCCCCTGCTCTCCCTCTGGCAATCGGCCTGGCCCCAGCCCCGGCTGCAGCCCTGGCTCGGGTCTGGACTGTGTCTCTCTCCAGAAGGCTGCTGAGAGGCCCAGCTCCTTGCCCCCCTCCAGCCCCAGGGCCCTCGCACACAATGACTGGGCCTATCATTCTGCTGTCTGCCCAGCGGAGCGCCAGCACCCAGGAATGCAGAGAGACAAAGGTATTCACAAAGCTAGACACAGTCTAATATGCACACCAAGCATTATGGAGCACTCGAATATTGTTTCATGTGTAGGCTTTGGATTGCATTGGATATGAAACAGGGAAGGGAGCTGGATAGGTGATTGATGGCAGCAGAACTGCCTTAGTTAATGTAAGGTAGACACAGAAAAATTGTAAATTGTAAATAATAATACATCTCCATGGCTGAGCAACGTCTTCCTGCAGTAAGAAATGTAGTAATCCATTGGCTTGTTTGTTTTTGATTAAGCCTAAAAAAACACATGTATTTACCATGTATAAAGTCAGGTGCGAACATACATGATTCACTCTGTTAGCAGCAGCCATGAAGCCAGCAATCCAATCCATAACTACCAGCCCCGGCACTTTAAAGAACAACGTGAAGAAAGAAGATGGAGGCAAGGCGGAGGATAGTGGCCTTTCGTCTGACCAGCTGGTACCAGACTATGCAGCAGGGCTGGTAATTGGCCTGATATTCTTTTATGTCAAACAACACCACCTCTGAGTGTCTTGCTTCTTTGATCTTGCTGCTTCACATGTGACATTTTCATGTTTTATTTCTTTTGTTCCATTTTGTTTGGCCCGCAGGATGAGACCAAGAATGTATCTGATGGGAGACCACAGACATTGTCTTTGCCTTCAGACAACTGTGAGTAGCATAATGCATCATTCTTTTGTTTTTAAAGCTGCTGTATAGTCTGCACTGGAAGAGAACAAATTGAGCACTAGACTGCTCTCTTATTTTGGGGCATTGTTTCTAATAAGACACACACACACACGCTAAAGAAATTAACTAATCATAGCTTATGTTTCAAATATCATGCTGGCCTTTTAACTAGTGCTTGCCTCAAGGCTCGCTCAAGATTTTTTGAATGCTTCACAAACTTGTTCTGCTAACGTCTGTCCAGGTGGTGCTCGCTTTGACTGTTTAAATGTTGACTCAAAACATGCTGCATTACTGCACTTTTAAAGGCAGTGACTCATAGAGGTGGAAATCTGCAAGCTTGATACAGTTTGATTTAGTTCTGGAGTTGATGCATCGTGATTTCTAGTCACCACATGGTTTGTCTAGAAGGAGCAGTACCATCAAAAAATGTGGGCCTTCTTATGCATCACATGCATGAAGACAGCCCTGCCAGCATGCTGAGAAAGAAAGTGGGCCGGCACTGTATAGTAATGTTGCTGTATCAACACTCATTCCCTGTACTGAACCGTGAACAAACTCTAATAGAAAAAAATACTGTACCGTGACAGCAGAGGCCTCAGTGGCATACTAGTACCATGGAAAAAGCATCGCTCCCATTTTGTCACAACTCTGCTGCTGTTTGTTCGACATCACACTACTGAATATAAAGAATGAAACTGCACATTTAAACCTCCAGACAAAGTTATTATTGTCAACCACATTTTATTTCACACATTGATGTAGAATTGTAGAGTTTAGAATGGCTCTCATATACCACTTCTTTTTACTCATATAGCGAGTCACTGAACCAGTTTTATGTATAATACCAAAGTACCTCAATCCAGTGATGATAAATTATTTATGACCAAAAGACAGCCATGCTGTATGCACTCACCGCATGTTTTCTTCAGACAAAGGTATTCACACAAGAAATAAGAGCCACGATGGCTTTTAATATGAAATTAACAAGTACAGATCAACATTTTTGGTACCGTTGTGTTCTCACTTTCAAAGACAAGGCAGAATACTGAAGTGTTTCTCCTACAAGTTGTCAAACTGACACTAAATATAAACCAGTGAAATAGACACAGTATTTGGGTTTTAGTGATCACTGAGTGTTTTATTGTGATAACATTTGCAGAGGATTTGCAGTAATTTTGCTTCTACTTTTTTTTCACAGGTACATTTAAGAATAAGATAGACATATCCTCCTTCACAGCAGCTGAAGACAGTCTTCTGAATGGTGATAAAGGTGATGAAGTGTGAGTATCCTATTATTAAACAAATCATTACATTCTCCACGAGAAATGCACTTTGGCAAATTCCTAAGATCATGTTCCCCTTCCTCTCTACAATAATTTAAGACACCTCTCTTGACTTTATACTTTACATTTTACACAGAAGGTCAGCTAACGGTTTGAAAAGACTACAACAAATTATCTGCTGAAGAACTGTCACCCTGTGGACATGTCCCTGACTCTTTTTCACCTGATCTTCCTCCAGCTCTGTGAAGAAGGAGAAGATGAGCCAGAACTTGTTGCAGTGGACTGTGGCAGATGTGGCCAGTTACTTCTCAGCTGCAGGCTTTCCAGAGCAGGCTGTGGCTTTTCGGACGCAGGTCAGTGCACCCCCCACAAACCGGCAACAGGGGGCACTACATGTACAGTGAAAACCAGTGCATCGTTAGAGGCAGTTGATATAAGGAGGGTTGCATGGTTGAAAAGTAGGATATGATAGGACCAGTAACAATTTATTGGTGTGATAAAGGCTGCTTGAAAAGAAAACTGGCTATCTATCTTGACTTGCTGTTGGTTACATCAGAACACCCCTTCAGAAACCAATAGGTGATGCTAACTGAGCAACATATTTTCTTTCTCCCCATCAGGAAATTGATGGGAAGTCCCTTCTCTTAATGCAGCGCAGTGACGTGTTGACTGGTTTGTCTATCCGACTCGGCCCTGCACTCAAAATCTATGAGCGCCATGTAAAGGTGCTGCAGAGGACCCACTTCCTGGAATACGAAGACCTCTGAAGTCATGATTCACATGACAGACAGACAGACAATACTGCATTGACCTAAACGTGCATGCAGTGCCCTCTCCCATCTGGACCCTGCCACCCACCTTCATATACAGAATATAGGGGGTGAGTGTGGGGGAAGGCTGCGGTGGAATTAACTTTCACTGTGAGAAGGACCAGAAACTGAAAGACAGTCATCCTACCTCTCATTATGGTCTTTGGTTTTCATTTCACCCATGTGGCCATTCGATTGCATTGTCAAGGGAATAGACCGCTGTGTTCAGAGTATGTTTTAAAGTGGAGAATCAGTGACCTTTCTGCACGAGTAAAGGATGGCTAAAGCAGCCACTGAAAGGGACTGAGCCCTTGCATCAAGTGGACCACTTATGGGCTAATGTATCAACAGAGACGTGACTGCATAGTGCTGTGAGCAAAGTGTTGTCACAGTTTTGGGTCCACAAGAAAATGCCGGTTCTCTGTGGTGGTGGCGCCGCAGCAAGCTGACATTTTCTTGTGTCCCTGTATGCTCCCTGCTGTATCTACCACGGTACACACGTTTGTCCAGAAGCTGTCTGTAAGTCACGCACAACACAGATATACATAAAGTATATAAATATCTGTGTTGTGCTTTTTCCTTTTCTCATATGATGAGTTGAATTAAATGTCATCTAAAGTGCTGGGGAAGTCAGACTATCTCCATATCTACATCAAAAGTTACCAGAGAGTCTGATTCCTGACTTATGCCAATAGCTGCTGATGTTGTATTATGTCTTCAGCGTCTCTGTTACACGGAGATATAACCAATATGATATACTACTACCTGCTGGCAAGGCAATATGTTGTTTTTTTCTATCTTATATAGATCTGACTGTGGTCCAACTTAATACAGCTGCATTTTGGGGAACAATTACAGATGGATGTGACCAGAAAATGTGCAGCCTAATGGAATTTGCTTTCATACATAAGCAAAATAAAGTAATAAACTTGGGGAATTGTTATTGTAATACTGAATATATTGTTTTAAATTTAATACGGCTGCTCAGTGCCTGTTTACAGAGCAGATATGTTGATCAAATGCAATATTTTATGTTATCATCCATTTATAATTTGTCCAGTGTTTGATCTAAGTCAGCCTCTTGAATTGTAACATTCCATGATGTATGTAATGTATCTCCTCTTTTTATCTGTAACATTGACATTTCTTCCAGAGTCCCAAATAAAGCTTGTGTCTCTCTGTTCACTCACTTGTTTTATGATAATTTATTACACTCGTATCATTAATTCGCTAATAACAATAACTAAAACAGTTATTTCAATGGGTCAATGTCAGCTTGTGTGAGGACAAGTGACGGCACTCTTCAGTCGCAATCGAATATTGTAAACAAACTTTCTGCTTCAAATAAAAATCCTTCTCCACACTGAATGTCACACAAAAATTACAGCAGGACATTAGAAATAAAATAAAATCAAAGCTCATTTAATCTGAAGGTTTAGTCGATGCAGCGTTCTGTGAAATGCACATTTAGTGAAAATGGAATAGCAGAGAACTCTTTAAACCAATCTTGGAAAACACCATCAGACCGAGTTTCAGTTTGCATTGGCACAACTCCTCAGATTAGTACAAAAATAAGAGTATTGCTTATTTGATTGAACATGCTTTGCACATGTAATCATCTTGTGTACTGTAAGTAATAAGTATATTTTTGTAGGACACGCCTGGGCATGCCGTTACAGTGTTTTTACACCATAAATACACTTGATCGCTGAAGATTTTCCCTCACCCATGGTGGAAAACATGGGAATCGGCATACATTCTAATCCAGACTGAACGAGCACTACAGCAGTGTAAAGGTCACTTGGATCAGTTGGATCACTAGAATACTGCACGAGGCCTCAAAGTTGTCAGCTCCAGGCTGCACACTAGTTTGATGATGTAAATGCAGATTAGTCTCTTGGTTTCTCTGTGGGAAACTTAATAGATCAGGGGACCAAAAGCTATGAAAATAATTTTGCTTGTTTTTTTAAACTAAACTCAGTTAAACACTCTCAATCAAACATGTTACAACTTACCAAAGTAGCAAAACAAAAGTCCTCTTGCTCTTCAAGCTCACATACAACATTAAATTAAGACTTTGCTGTATTTCACTCAGAAGGCTTTCTTTGCCTGTAACAGTCCTGCAGTCACCAGTCCAACACTCAGAGAAACTCCTTGTTATGGAGTGACATGTAAGAACATGTTACACGGAGTTCATATGACCAAAATCCATCAGTGCTGTTAACCTCAGCACACAATTTCTGACATCCAGTGGATAGAGAGGCCCTTACAAAAGGACTCAATCAGTGGTAGGGTGGATGTGCGTAGCAACTGTTGTTTTCTCTGCCATGCTCTACAGGATGAAGGGAAGTATGGAGGAGCGCAGGGTTGGATAATCTCTGAACTCCTTTAAGTAGCTGCGGTGTTTGCCTTTGGCCCACACAGTCATCTGGACGAAGGCCACGAGAGTGAAGAAAGCCACAGGCACACACTGGGTCATCACTGTGAAGCCGATCCAGGAACCAAGCTGTGAGCAAGACATTTGCACGTACACACACACATACAAACACATACAGAGTGCACTGAGATATACGGTACTGTGGTGTAGGAAGTAACCAGTAGATGGCAGCAATAGTGTTTACTTTAGTATAAGCACTGTGTACTTTTGCTACTGGGTTGCACAGACATGTACACAATAGTTGCCTTCAATGTAAAACCTTATTTGATGCAAAACACAACAAATATCTTATTTAAAAACAGACAAAGATTGTATGAATGCTTCATTGTAACTTAATGTAAACTCTGCAACACATTTGCAAGAATGTCCAAAAATCCTGTCTCTTACATTGGAAACAGATGAAGAAGGAATCTCTTAATGGCCAGTATGGACAAGAGGAATTATTACAGTATTAAAAACCTGTTTCAGTGCTCACATGGCCATCTGGTTATTGTTTCAAGGCAGGCTTGAAACATTGTGAACATATCCTTTAATGTTACAAACATACAAACCATTAAACTGAATATTCTGTTTTGTTTTTTAGTTTAACTAATACAATGACCATCTGTATAACTGATTCAAGTGACTGTGAAACACATTTCAAAAACATTACCCTTATATTTCTTTAATAAAATCACATAAGAGTGGACTATCTGCTTACCTCATATGTGTAGTTTGGACAAGAGACCAGCCAAAAAATCCATGTGAAGGGATTTTTTGTTGGGTAAGGAATCTTCTTGGCTTTTGATCCTGAGATGATGGGTAAACACAAATAGAACAATGTATTGCTCTTACTGTTAGCTGCTTTTTCAAAAATCAGAATGCCATTCTTGTAAAAATGCTAAAGAAAACTATTTACATTGTTAGCAAATGCTTACCTGGTAGTTTAAGGTTGCGTAGAGCAACATGGATGGAAAAGTTTCCTACTTGACAGAACTGTGGGAATACAGACATCCAAAGATAATTATCTATAACAATAGATTATTGGATTTTATATGTGGAAAATGCCTTTATAGAGTAAGAAATATACAATTGAAACAGATCTCCAACTTACCAAGAAAATGTAAAGCCCCGTATTCACCTGCTGCTGCCCGTAAACTGTCGATGTGTCACAGAAAAATGGATCAAGATGGAGGTCAGCTTTGACTGATGAGAACAGAACAGAATTGCTGTGGTCTGCACTTACAGGGTGGGGTGTAGAGGGGGTGGTTAATGTAGTACGCCATCCAAGCTGCAGAGCACCAGTAATAGCCACAGTTCTGGAATAGTAGAAGGGACTATAATAAGTCAGTGTCACGATAGGACTCCACACTAATTTGGTTCAGATTTCCGAGATTAAGAACACAGCACAAAATAATAATATACTGTGCAACACATTCAAAGGTCAAGATTATGCAGCTCACTTACCTTAAATATGTTCCTTAGAGGCATGGTCCCATGGGAGATACGATGGACGAACATTGTCTCCAGGATCCTTTTGATGTAGTGGAAGGAGTGACACATGCAGGCCAAGCTGCAACACAACACACACACTTTAGCTGTGATTAATACATTGCCTTGCTGCAGCCCTTTACACTTGGCCCCAAATCAGTGTCACCATAGCAATATGCTTCACAAGTGTTGAGGGGTCATCTGTGCAAAGCCTGGGATTGTGTGATACAATGCTGCGACATCTCAACAGATCCCTGAAAACATAAGCAAGCGGGCACTCACTGTACGACCCAGTTCTTGCTGCTGGTGAAGTCGTATTTCGGAGAGTAGATGAAAGGAAGGCGGAAGTAGAACATTAAGTAGATGATCAGTGGGCCGACACACTCTGTCAGGAACACCTGAAGTGAGCAAAGAAAAGACATAAATGCTTTAAATCTTAATTTGCAGCCAGATGCATGAGAAGAAGTATAAATACATACAAAAATGTAGAAAAAACTAACCTTAACTCGTGAAATGAAAACATTTTTCCCTGGCAGATCAGAACTTAATCAGTCTAAACCCTCTGCCAAAGGGCAAACATGCAAATGACACCTATATGGCTCCGGCTTCTCTCACAGCCTATTTGTCAAAGCCGTCATAAAGCAAGTCAGTCTATTTCTCTGCCGCACTGACAACCATCCAGTGTAATAATAATAGTATTCAACATGTGTCCATGGAGCAAATGAGACACTAAGACAGCTTGTAATACCAGCTTTCCACAAATGATATGATCAAGCAAAACAGCACAGCTGGCATTGAAATCGATCCCTGAATCAGCACCTCGAGCAGAGCACTGGCTCAGCATGCCTCACCAATAGCTACTGGTGATCTCTGCTGGGGCATTTCATGGCCCTCCACCCATTAGTCTGAAGCCTGACATGGTGCTGGCCTGTGCCAGGGTTGGTAAGGACAGGGAATGTAGAAAGTGGGTGGGTAGTGAGGGAGTAAAGAGGCGCAGCAAAAGGCAAGTGAGAGGTCAGGGGGATAAACACCTTTGGGAGAAATGGGGCAGTGAGATTATATGTCCTAGGACAGAGGACAGGCGGTGCAGGAGGTGAGAAAAAAAACAAACCACAGCAAATCACCTCTATCTGTCACTGCGGGTTGATATTTATATTCAAGAGTTATTGAGTGGGTGAGAGCATGTCTGTTTATATTTAAAGCACAGGAATCTTAAAAGACCATACCAGAGATTTTACATGTTTTACTCTATTAAGTGCAAATCATACATACTTTGCAGACCTTTTGCTTTTGGCAAAGCAAGCCTGTTTCCCTGATAGTCAGCTGAGGAAAACATGGCACTCATAAGCTACAGTTTGTTGTGGCTGAATCACATCCAGAAGACAAGCACGCAAACTTGGACCATGTGAATTGAATCATTTCTTGAAATAAGATGGTTGCTGTTCAGAGGTTCACATCTTGTATGCTGGATCATGCTTGAAATCAACAACAGGCAGAGGTTTTCAGAACACACTCAGAACTGAATTACCACATTCAAATCTTGGCAAGTTGATTCTTATTACTGGAATCACTCTAAAACATGTCGTATAGTTGACTTGCAGTCATCCAAAGCATGCAGGACATGTTGTCAAATGGCAAAAACATGCAGCACCCCTGTATGGTCCTAATATTGTGTGTCTGTGCACATGTGGACTCACTGTTCCCCATGTGAGCTGAGGTCCTAGGTCACTGAAGTAAAAGCTGGCTGTGGTTCCCACAGGAAGTGTCTGCAGTATTTCCTCATCTTTTAGAGACTTGGCCTCTGAGAAACATGACAGTCCACAACAATCAGCCCAGATAAGACCACACAACATCACATACCTTCATTACAACACCTGTCAATCAGCTGAGCTCAATAAATGCAGGATATACTGTATTGTAAAAAGCAGACGCACTTGGATCCAAACGCAGGGACTGTCTGGCTGGATACCACTTTGGATCTGTCGTAATGGAGAGGAACTTTACTTTTGGCACTATTAAACATTAAGATAGGAATAAATAGATTAGTCATTGCTTAAACATACTCACATGATTTATGAAACAAAGATTTAATATCCAAAACTGTGGCAGTTGGCTCCACCTACAATCAAAATGTAAAAATAAACCATACTTGGTATTATTATGAGCAACATGAGAGTGCATACTGACATTTAAAAATCAATTTACAAGACACTGAGTGCTAAAAATACAAAAGCAGAGGTGATCTGTATTGCAGACGTTTTCATTGCTTCTGGTATTTGTCAGACTTGCATTTTGCCCTTTTCATCTTCAATGTGATCCCTCATATTTCTTGTCCTGACTGTTCACATTTATACAAGCTGCTAATCATGAGCGTCTGCCTGCCCGCCTGCTGGTTCAGTTCAGTGTAGGCATGCACTGTAGCTAGAACAGAAAATTCCTGGCAGATGATAAGGGAATTCTCACCTCCTAACTGCAACCCTCACTCAATAGAAACGTAACTGATAATGGCTGCACTTGACCGGGCCCCTGTGAAGTAGATGATTATCTGTAAAATTACCGGTCTGCCAATAGTGATGACCCTGTAGTTTTTGAGATAAAACAAACATGTTTGCTCTGACTTCACTGCAGTCACAGTCTGTGCTTATGCTACTTTTAGAACAGACATAGGATGTTTAAATCATGACCTTTAAAAGGAATCAACTGGAAGGTAATAAACTGCAGTAATTGATCATGAAATCTATGGTATGCTACAAGTACTTGAGCACTCTTTGTGTCTTTTATGTATGACCTAAATATGACTTAAATACCTTGGATCGGAAAACACCATACACCAGTTAAAGCAAATATTATCAGTCTTCTAAAACCATTATGGTCAATATAAAAGGTGACCGTAATCAGAAACTCTCCATTCAACACACACACTTACCTTATCCAACAGCAGCAGTTTCTCTTTAGTCTTTAAATCCACAATCTCCACCTCAAAGTAAACAATCCGTTTGGCCTTTTTGGGAGCTTTTGGTTTTGGCCTCTGTGAAGACTTCTTCTCAGTTTCAGCTCCATTTACATTCTTTGCTTCTAAGGCGAGTATATCCATGATACTGTTTGATCCAAAAACCTCAGTAGCCCGTTGAAATAATCTGTGATATGTCCAGTGACGCTGGCTGTCCTCTGCTGGTATGGCAAGCAACCCCCTGCTCACCCACCACACAACTGTCAGTCCAACTCAAGGGTGTCGTCTTTGGTGTCTTTTGGACTCTCTGAATAGCCTTCCACCTCTAGAGGAGTGACAGAAATATGTGAGACCATAAACAAATTTTTCTCCCTGAATGAAGTGTATGTGTGTGAGAGTTGTAGAGGCAAGCCAGCAGGAAAGTGAGGAAAAAATGGAAGGAAGGAGAACTAACCTGAGAACATGAAGTGAACTTGCTACTCACCTGAATAGCAGCCACTTCATGATCCAAAGCCCCCCTTCATGCAACAAAACGCACTGAAGACGAAACCGGAGAACCCCAAGACATAATCCACAGTGCGCCATTTGCAAAGCTAAATATAAGCTGCCTGATTTGCTCTGCACCAGCTTGGTAACCTTGGGAAGCCACATACAGCCCTACCCAGTGACAAATGCCAATGTGCTCTCATTAGATCTATAAGACACATCTCCTGTCTGCTGTGTTCCTCGCTTGGTTACACAGTGACAGGCCCCATTAAAAGCCTGATCCATGAGATGAAAGACCTCCACATGCCAACATATCCCCCTCACCCAGACCACCTGTGTGGCTGGTATTCTTTTCTCTCTCTTTCTGACCTCCAAAACAAGAACGCAAACATGTTTATTTCAGGGCCCATGTGGTTTAAGGTTTGTGTGCTGAATGAACAACATGGTTTCTAAAATTCTTCAGGGAGGTTTGCGGTGGGAGGAGCGTGAAGTAAATGCTGATTGGGAAAGGATCAAAGATGCCTTTCGTCACGCAGGGTCAACTCATCGTCGCACATAGCCAACTGCATATCTATATTCTATGGTCTATTTATAACCAGTAGGAGCAGCCAAACCAGCAGCAAGCAGTGGTATCAGTGTTTGCATTCCAAGATCATTTTTGAGAATATTGAGTTTATACTGATGATTGAAAACTACAAATGCAAAAAAATATCTTAAATTAAGTTGCACTGACCTACTTTTCAAAGGTGGTAATATTTAGTTCTGACGTTAGAGCAATGCTGTAACATGGGACTCCAAGAGGTCACTGAGCCTCAGAGTGCCGTGGTTAGGAAGTCATTTTACTAATACATTGTCACATTTACAATTTATTTGAGTTATCTGAGGATTATGCAAGATTTTCCCTTATTCATAATGCAAATGAAAATTTGACATTTACAAAAGTGCTACATCAAATCTAAGAACTTTTGGATGGATTTTTGCAAATCAATTATGCTCTATAATCATTCTAATCTCTTAATTTGATTTGTGAATATGTTTTTGTGTTTGTATGGAATGCAATAAGGATAAAAGCTGATTTGATTATCATAGATTCAAATTCACACTGCAATCAATTTAACTGAGCCTTTGCCTTCTTTTCTGTGAACTGCAGCTACACACAGTAACACTTGCACAATATAAACAGTCCTATAAAAGATATTATCTCTGTGAAGCTTTTTGTATTTTACTGGTTTTCTGCTTTTACTATATGCAAAGTTTGAAGTGTAGTCCTGATTAAGGAGAATATAACTGATGCCAACCTTCCTCAACCTGCTCAACACTCAGATAAATCCTTGCAGACCTCACTTAAATTTCAACTTGTTCCCTCTGATGGGTGCTACAGAGCACTTTACAACTAGTACAGCCAATGAACAACCAACAAACCAACACACCCATGAACCAATACTATAAAAAAACACTGCGATATCAAATCACCTCACTGCACATTCAGATTACGCATACAAACACACACTGACACACTTTGAAATGCCCATGAAGCCCCTTTACATTAACTCTTTATATATTATATTAAATATTACATTAGCCATACAATATTTATTCCAGCATACCTTGTACTGCCATGCACTCTTGCACTACTTGTATCTATGAGGATACCACAACCCCTTATATTCATTTCACAGTGATCCGAATACAGTACATAATGTATGGTTGTTGTCCATTGTTGTTGTATATATCTATTTCCACACCTGCCTGCATGTACATAATAGCTGTATGTTTACATTTGATAATTTTTGTTTATCATTGTTACCTTCCGTCAATATTTCTTCCAGGATACTTTTCACTGTGTAAATCTACTGAGAGCTACTGGAAACAATAGTCAAATTACTAATAAGCTGTATATATGGCAACATACACACAGTTACTAGAAGTGTTTATAACATGTGGTCCAGGGGAGACTAAACAACAATATAACATGTTCAGGACTGTTGTTTTAGCTAGGTCTACATGATATTGTTGTCACTTTGGACTACTCTCCTAAAGGCAGTGTCTAACGCCTAATTTAATTGTATATAGTTTTTGTCTCTATTGTATTTCTATTTCTTATTTCTATTAAATTTTATTCTATTTTGTACTTTCATATAGTTTTTTTTATTTGTGAAGATCTTAGCACGTTTCATTTCTTCTCTCTGTACATGTTTAATTTCTCTGCGCGTTTAATTCAACTAATTAACTAATTCTCCTTTGCACATGTCAAATTTCTATGCACATGTTTAACTTCTTTGCACAGGTTTAATTTATTAATAATAATTGCAGTTTTAGTTATCTATTTATTTTTCTATTTTCTATCTATTATGTACTAACAAAGAACCAAAGCGTCTGCGCATGCGTACTCGCATGAAAACGTTAGGAAAAGGGAAATGGCTGATGGAATAAACCATTAATTTATTCCAAAAATCTAAAGAAGACAATTTTTTTATTCAGGGGAGTTGCTGCTAAGTGAATTTGTGTTCATGCTTTTAGTTTAAAGACAGGACTGACCATTTTTTTACGTCCACCGCGGCTCAAACGAACCCGGAGGTAGTTGGGGGTGACTCCTCTCGGCTCGGCAGTGATGACACACATCAGCAGCGCCAGCTTCTTCCAGAAGTTTCCTCGCGCGGTTTGTGGCTCGGCGGTAACCCACGGACACTCCTGCGTGAACACGTCGTTTAATGTTTTGTGGTTCAGTTTGAGTGCCATCCTTCTCAGTGAAGAGAGAAAAGTTGTCCACGGACTGTGACGAGTGACGGAAGCTAACCTTGACCGTCAGCTAGCTCAGCTTTTGTCCGCAGCAGTGACAGCTGCGGCGGCTGCGGCGTAAGAGGAGCCCGTTAACCGGCTGGCCCGCACACTGGACATGCTGGATGTGTTCTCTCCCACCAGAAACTGAAGTGTGTGTGTGCTGACAATGTTTTTATGAAGTGGACGAAGAAGCTGACCGGTCATTGTAATGGGTAAAGATTACTACAAAGTGCTCGGAATAGCCAAAGGTGCCTCCGAAGATGAGATAAAAAAGGCGTACAGAAAACAGGCCCTGCGCTATCACCCGGACAAAAACAAGTCTCCCGGAGCAGAAGATAAATTCAAGGAGATTGCTGAAGCCTACGATGTCCTGAGTGATGCCAAGAAGAAGGACATTTATGATCGCTTTGGAGAAGAAGGTAACAGACAGCTTGCGTGTGTGTTTCATAGTTTGTCCTTATGCTTTTCATATAACTTGTCATGTTGCATGAATCTGCAGAAAATCCTGCATCGATCTGTTTGGTCCTCCTGATCGGTCATTGCTGTTTGTGGCACCTTTCTAACCACACAGTGAAAAGGTGTGTGTACAATAGGTCTGGCTGGAGAACTTCCTGGAAACGGCGAGATCTTCTTGCCTGTCCTGTCCTGTCTGTCACTGGAATGATAATTCTGGTTTAGCTGCTTAAAAATGCACAAATTTGTGCCTTAAGGCTGTAATTTTACTGTCTGTATTATCATGGTGCAGAGACACATCAGACTTTTAGGTGGGACTAGATTTATACATTAATTGGCAACATGATAATTACTAGTCTTGCAACTAATTAACATTTCCATCATCAGTTTATTCATTGTATTATTGTGGGGATTTATAATTGACTTGTCAAATGCAACACATGTGAGTTTATGATGTTCTAACATTTTATAATTTGTTATTATTGTTTGATTGATGGAAAAAAAATAGTTTTGAATTGCAATTCATTATTGTCTCCTGACACTTTCCATATAGAGCAGAACTAGACAAGATTGTACTCTTTAAAATATTATTTATAGAGACTCAATAATTCCCACCGTGAGCAAGCACTTGGCAGGAAAAACTTCTTTTAACAGGCAGAAACCTCGGACATCAACCAGTCCACTGCCAACCTATGGCTTAATTATATTTACTTATGGAGTACAGTTTTATTGGTTTATTTGTCTCATTTTTGCTGATACTAAAAATTAAAATATTATTTTCTAACCTCTTTAGAATGAGCCTTTTATATCTACAGAGGCGCTGGTCCTCTTCCACAGAGTCCGTCATGTTGAGCTGCCATGTTTTCACATTAGATAGATAGATCGATAGATAGATAGATAGATAGATTACTTTATTCATCCCCGAAGGGAAATTAGGTCGTCACAGCAGTCCGGTATATTTGAATACAATAAAAATACAATAGAATGAAATACTGACGTAGAAAAAATAAAAATAAAAACACAGAATAGGACAAGGACACTTAAAAAACACAAGATACATAGGTAGATAAGGTGCAGTGGCAAGATGATGGTAATAGTACTGATGATATGATGGTAGTGTTATTGTTAATAACAGTATATAATAATAGTAGCAGCATATAATAATAATAATAATAATAATAACAGTATATAATAATTAGCCCAGAATGGACAAACTGAATATTGGCTCTAGATAGGAGCTATGGTGTGTTCACGCTAGGAAGAAGAGGGTGAAACGAGGGGGTGCAATCAGCAACTACACCACTAGAAGTTTGGTTATTAGAGAACTGTGTAATCTCCTTTTACGTATTAGGCGACGTACGCAGGTATGTGATCACCTACAGCTGCCCATGCTTATATATGTTCTTCTTTGTGCTGATGTTTGTCCACTTCCTCTTCCTGTTTAGGATTAAAGGGTTCGGCAGGTGGTGGAGGTGGAGGACACAGCGGTCAAAGCTACAACTACACCTTCCATGGAGACCCTCACGCAATGTTCGCTGAGTTCTTCGGTGGCCGCAGCCCTTTCGATCATTTCTTCACACAAAATGGGGAGGACGACATGGACATCAACGACCCCTTTGGGGCGTTTGGCATGGGAAGAATGGGCGGCATGGGCAGCATGGGCGGAATGGGCGGCGGCATGGGCGGGTTTCACAGGTCCTTTAAATCCCACCCGGGAGGTCCTCACAGAGCGCGCGAGAAGAAGAAGGACCCGCCTGTGGTGCACGAGCTGAAGGTGAGCCTCGAGGAGGTCTTCTCGGGCTGCACCAAAAAGATGAAGATCTCGCGCAAGAGACTGAACCCAGACGGCTGCACCATGCGCAGCGAAGACAAGATTTTAACAGTCGACATCAAGCGTGGCTGGAAGGAGGGGACAAAAATCACCTTTCCGAAGGAGGGAGATGAGACTCCCACCAACATTCCTGCAGATGTGGTGTTTGTAGTTAAAGATAAACCTCACCCGGTGTTCAGAAGAGAGGGCTCTGATATTATTTATCCTGCAAAAATATCACTCAGAGACGTAAGTGAATGCTGAAATTATTCTGTGATGATTAAAACTTAATTATAAAATATTAGTGTCTAATTACCTTGCTTTCCATCCTGTCCCTGTCTCTCTGCAGGCGTTGTGTGGATGCACAGTCAACGCCCCGACACTGGATGGCCGGACCATCACTGTGACCTCCAGAGACGTTGTCAAACCTGGAATGAAAAAGCGTATTGTTGGAGAAGGCCTCCCTCTATCCAAGTACCCCGAGAAGCGGGGTGACATGATCTTGGACTTCACTGTCAAATTTCCTGAAAAGCTGGTCCAAAGCACTCGAGATGCACTCAAGCAGGTCCTTCCACCGTGACTCAAAATTATTCAAGTTTTCCCCTCAAAAAAAATCTAACAACTTACATTTCCAGTGACACCCTCCCGTGTTCTTTAAGCCTGGACGATCGAGGTTCAGGGCAGATTTGATTCCATCTTAATTTGACTTCTTATCTCGTCGGTTTAAGTGTCTTAAGATCTTGAAAAACAGAACAGCTGACTTTACGTTTAATTTGTGTATTCAGCTGAGGTTGAGTAACAGTGTTAAGTAACGGCGTGCTACAACGCCAGATTCACGGAGGAAAAGAAAAGAGCAGAAAGTTCATAGTGTTTATATAGATAGTCGCGCGAGGTGTTACAGTATAGTTAGTCGAGTTTGCACCACTTGGAAATGTAAAATAGTCGGTGAGGATTTGGTTTCACAGCAGCAGTTATTTTGGAGTGCTTTAAGGTGGCACGCAGCCAGCTCATTAACAATACCTCAGGTTCAGTGACGCATGCTTGAACGTAGCTATAACTACACTACTCAACAGGATGTGATTTTTGGTTGCAGTTAAATGAGGCTTAAATACAGTGTGAACCCTGAGGTGAGTTTTAAATGTTCAATGTTTCTGCACTCATAGTCACGGCGGGTCGGTAGTTTTTAGGGCCACAATCTCATAAACTGACTAAAATAATATAATTAATAATGCACAAGCCTAAAAATAATCCACTTGTAATTAAAAAGAGATATAAAGGCACAGTTATGAATGATTCCAGTGAGTTCAACTCAATAATATAGGATTATACATATTATATGAATGAGAGACATTTGAGTTAAGGTATCAGGAGATTAATAAATCAGATTAGCGTATCCCTTGCACATCTTCCAAAATGTTTACTTTCATATCTTGTTTATCTGGGAGTATACAGCTTATTACGTGTGTAAAATACCTGTGGAAAGACTATTTGTGCCAAATAATTGTCCCACTTATAATAATAATATGTGTGTGTGTATGTGTGTCTATGATTATGTTGAGAGCATCTGTGTATCCTGGCAAACTACCAAAATCTTAATTTACTTCATTCATATTCTTTGAGTTTGCACAATGTCCAGCGTGTATGATCATAGTTCCTCTCCCTCTGATATTATTCCGTCTGTTTTGATCTAAAGCCAGTGAGTTTTTCTCTTATTTTAAATGTTGCAGAGATTGAGATCCCCGACTCAAAGGCCTGCAGGAGATGTTTTTTGTTTGATTATTGTGTCATGCTTTCTCTTGTAGCTCTCACAGCCTTCACTCCAAGATGTGCAGTATCTGGAAAAATATGTGGTTTCACTTTTCAGTGTAAAAACTATTGAATTCAGCTCTGTGCACCTTTTTGTCTGTAGTGAAGATGGAAATTAGTAAATCACTTGGTCCATTTTCACATTTTAAGTATTTTTGGTGTACGGTGACTTCATCCTGCTCCTGCTGGAGCTTTAAGACACAAACATGTGATTTAACATGAATGTAGAGATGTGTAATCTCTCTATCTTTTTTTTTTTTAAGTTTATTTTTTCTCACAATTTTCCTTTTTTTTTAAAGGGATAAATGTGTAAACATTATTTTGTTTTCAGCTTTTTGTTGAAGTTTGTTTTGAAATTCCTCAGGTTGGGATTCAAGATATTTTGATTCTTAACAACAAAGCTTTTATGACTTGATAATGTGATGGAAATTTTTAATAGCTCTTTCCTATGCTGTGATGATTTGCATTTCCACATTAAAGAGACTGGCAAACAAAACCGGCAAATATCTCGTCAATTGTGCCTCACGTGTTTTACTCATTGAGTATGTTAATTAAAATGAAATCATTTCCCCCAAATCTTTATTTCAAAGTCTGAAATTTGAAGGAGCATTCCCTGAATTTATTCATTCAACACAGAGGACCTTGGTCTGTATGATCTTTGTTTGAATGGTCTTTGTTTACGAAACAAAGACCATTCAAACAAAGTGATTAGTCCATTGATCGTGCAAACATGCTCACCAAATGGCATGGCAATCAATTGAACTGACAAAAGAAGATTTTAAAAATGTCAGTTTTCTTCATGTGTTTGCAGTAATCTTTTTTTTTTCTTTACAAAATTGAAATTGAACATTTATTAAGGTCTAACTGTATTTTATGCAACATTGTCTTGCAGCAAAATTTGATGCCTTTAAAAAAAGACTTATCTCCTTGCACCATTTTCATCCCTGTCTATAAAAGAAGACATTACAACAATATGAAGTGAAAGGATAAAAAAAAAAGCTACATTTACATTTGGGAGTAGACGGAATACTCAAAGCGCTGCTTTTATTGTTTTATTTTGAAAGCACTTACCGGAAGCGCTAGTCTGGTATTGTGGTGTGTGACACATGAGAGTTCACTGCCCTCCAGTGGACACAAGGGGAACTGCAGCGCTGTACTACGTTCATATAAAAAGTTTGGTCCGGAGCTGTGTGGCGTTGTATGTGTGTGTTTTGGGACTTCAGTGTGAGTTAATAAGATGACCCCCAACGCCTCATTTTAAGAGTTGATCCATGCCAAAAAGTAAAGAAATAAAATGGAAATGTTCTTGTCTCTCCCTCGTGGCCCCCTGGCCATTTAGATTAGTTAGATTCAATTTGAGATACCTGAAATGTAGTGAAATGAAACATTGACAGTGTCAGCCCATTGTACGCCATGTAATCTACAATCGTGTCTGCAGTTTTGAATACTGAAAACAGCCAAGAACAAGGGTCCCACTTCTCACGTCCCAACTCCAAGAAAAGTAATAACATTATTATTAATATTAGTAAAGATTTGTTTTATTACTAATTTTCTGAACTATATCTAGTTTGGCTGCTTATTCTGTAAAGCTAGCACCAGTTTGTGCCTCTTATGTGTTTCAATAACAGAGAGCTCACTTTACACCATAACATATCAGTTATATTTAACTGCTTTAATGTTACTTTATATTATTTTATGTTTTCATTGAAAATAATCTGTTAACATAAAATTATATTAAACTTCAACTTCCCTTGCTTTCACACACAGGCAAGCCTTTATAATGGTCGCGTCCTCTAGCAGCCATGGTTCATAACGAAATCATTTATGTTAGTTTTATTTTGTAGTTTGTAACCGGAAGTGTTACTATACTGTTGTGTCTGCCTTGACATAGTCCGATTGTAATTACTCACTGTGGCCGCTAGAGGGCAGAAAGGTTCGTGATCGTAACGACACATTATTTTGACAAAATAAAATATATTTGATGAAGAAAGTAGCTTTAATGGTTTGATTTAATTAATCCACGGATTCAATTCTTAATTCTTACTCAAGTATCCAGTCTTTTTCTACTAGATTGTCATCTATCAACAATGCCTTTACAGTATAATCATTATTTTAGTGCCCTCTTGTGGCCACGGTGAGCTACGCCAAGTTCGTCACAGTAGCATAGCAACACTTCCGTTATACCCTTCAAAATAAAACATAAATATATATATAAAATCACACTAGACAGCGGTGCACCGAGACTAACAGAGGGGGGAACTCACGTCTGTCATTGCTTTCATGGCAAACATAAACTCTATCAAGCGTCAAGACGGTCACAGTTGACACTTCATGAACACGTTTTAAGTAAAACTTTATAAAAAAAAAAAAATAAAGTAAAATATACAGGACAGACCTGTAAGTTTATGCCACTAAAACAGTGGTAATATTTGTGACTAACACAACACATGAGCTAACTTAAAGTCCTTCTAATAATAAAAACAACACACCCATGACTCACATTTTCCCCTCTTCAGACTTCAGAACAATCGCTCCACTGGGGGAAGCTGGCGTTTACGAGGGAACCTGAAGGCGTCACAGTTCCACCCCTGCTGGGCTGGCAGAAAGCTAAAAATCTACAGCAGCATACCGACACACAGACACACTGCATTTACCCCACAATCTGCCCACACCGAGCCCACCTGTCAGGAGCGGAGGAGAAAAGGACATTCGGACTTTACCTGCGAGTGTGACGGTATTTTCTGACAACTCGCAGCAGCGCGGTTAGCAGGCTAGAGCTAGCAGGAAGGGCTACTCCAGCTCCGGTAAGAATGACCGGCCTGCCATGTTTACTCCTCTCTGTTCACGTTTAGCGAGCATTGTTAAGGCAGATAACTAACCTCAGCTGTTCAGACCACTCCAGAAACACACACGCTTTAATGTTAATATAGAAAAGGTTTAACAGTCACTGGTTAAAGAGCCCCCTGAGAGTGTTTGTGTTGCTGGAAGTGAAAGATATGTGCTAGCAGCTAGCATTAGCTCTGTCTGGTGTCAAGAGCTGTGTTGTCAGTGCTGATTGGAAACTGTCTGTGCTGTTAGGACATGTCACGTTCACTGCTGCTGCAATCTTGATGTCTGCTTTGGTAACTGAAGAGTGTCTGTCTCTGTCTCACAGCTGAGGATAACACCCTGCAGGCTGCTGGACCACACAGATCCAGCTATGTGAGCTGCTCTGATGTGTGGATTTGTAAATCCATACAGCACCTGGTCAAGACAGCTTTCAGGCTGGTCCAGAGGGCCACACTGCAACTGTGAAGTGAACCTCCGACAGGCCTGCATCTGATTCGGCTGAACAGGTGTATGTTGGCCCGGATCGTAGCATAACTTCCCCAGACTCCCCAGACTACCTCTGCTCTCCCCCCGTAGGATTACTATGCCTCTGGGTTTGGGAAGAAGGAAGAAGGCGTCCCCGTTAGTCGAGAACGAGGAAGCGGAGCCTATCCGCGGAGGTCTTAATGTGCCGGGTATGGATGGCCTAGATGGAGGTGTCATCGGTTTGGGAGAAGGCGCCACCTCTGAAGGTCTGCCTCCACCACCCAGCGGCATGCGACCTCGCCTCATCTTCCACACTCAGCTCGCTCACGGAAGCCCCACCGGTCGCATCGAGGGCTTCAGTAACGTGCGAGAGCTCTATGCCAAGATTGGCGAGGCCTTTGGGATACCTCCGTCTGAGGTGAGCAGCTCTGCTGATTGTGATTGTGGGTTTGCTTCAGATCACAAGAGGAGAAAGCATTATGATACATCTTACCTGGTTGTTGTGTCTCTCCACAGGTTATGTTTTGCACACTGAACACTCACAAGGTGGACATGGATAAACTGTTGGGAGGTCAGATTGGACTAGAGGACTTTATTTTTGCCCACATAAAAGGACAACGAAAGGAAATCGAGGTATACAAAGGGGAAGATGCACTAGGGTTGACGATCACTGATAATGGAGCTGGCTACGCCTTCATCAAGGTGAGAAATGTTCAAATAGACAAAATTGATTGAAGGATCCACCGGGAAAAGACACGACCCTGGACTACGTTAGGAAATAACTGCTGCACAGAGACTGATGAGCTGGTGTTTTGCTTTGTTTCAGAGAATCCGCGAGGGGAGCGTCATCCACCAGATTCAGGTCATCAACGTGGGAGACATGATCGAGTCGATCAACGGCCATCGCCTGATCGGGTGTCGACACTACGAGGTGGCCAAGATGCTGAAGGAGCTGCCCAAAGGGAAGGAGTTTACCATCAAGCTGGTGGAGCCTCTCAAAGCCTTTGGTAGGTGTGAGAGGGAGGAGGAAACATGGAGTCATCCGAGAGACGGGATTAGTCGTGATATTTGTTAGTTGTGCTCCGTCAGATGTGGTGTGGCAGCACAGCATGCTCCTCTCTTTCTCCTGCTGGAGAAGTCTAACGGTCACTGGAGGCAAATCATGCTGTCACATGTGGCTGTGAAAGCTTTTTTACACCATACTTTGGTTTCCAACGCTGCTCCAAGAGTTATAGTCGATAATCTACAGTCTCATTGCATAAAATAAATAGACACAAGCCTGATAAGTGCGCTTGCTGCACATATTAAGCCGTTTAGTTGCCCTTAGGGTCAATTTTCTTCTTGTTAGAATGTGAAACAGCCTGAAAAGAAACAAACAAACTGTATTTACTGACTCCCAGCTGAAGCACTAATAATAAGAAATGTGCTGAGAGAGCAAGATGAGTTTCTTCTGTAAAGGGAGTGCTCGCAAAATGTTTAAGGATCTCTGTTTGATCGTTGTGTGTAGATATGATCAGCCAGCGGTCTGGAGGGTCCAGGTCGGCATCAGGAGTTCAGCTGGGGACCGGCAGAGGAACTCTGCGGCTGCGCTCGAAAGGCCCCGCTACCGTGGAAGAACTGGTGAGTGTGTTTCCCACCTGTTGACTAATAACACGCCTTAACATGATTCATTTCCTGAGTCTTTGTGTTGTGTTTCTCTCCAGCCCTCTGCGTTTGAGGAAAAGGCCATTGAGAAGGTGGATGACCTGCTTGAGAGCTACATGGGAATCAGAGACAGCGAGCTGGGTATGTGTGTCAGCTCTACGGGTGTCAGAATGAGTTTGTGTGTCGCCTGCTGTTTCGTGTTCACTAAATGCTCTCTGACTTCTCTTCGTCTCCTCAGCGGCCACCATGGTGGAGCTGGGAAAGGACAAAAAGAACCCTGATGAGTTTGCGGAGGCTTTAGATGAAACCCTGGGAGACTTCGCCTTCCCGGATGAGTTTGTTTTCGACGTCTGGGGTGCCATCGGTGATGCAAAGGTTGGCCGGGTGTAAACTGCAGAAACTAAAGGAGCGGAACAGCCCGTGTGTGTGTGTGCGTGCGCACGCGAGAGAGAGAGAGACACCCACAACATTCAGCACTACTAGGAAACACAACACTACCGTCATGAGTTTGTTTTTATTCCTGTGTATACTCTTACCATTTTTAATTTCGAGTGTACCCTTTTGGGAGACTCTGCCTAGACAAAGAGCGTCATGCCACTATACGGGAGAAGAAGACTGTTGTGACTTCCCAAGTGCTTTTTATTTGTCTTCCGGCTTTTTTCCAGAAACTGCGAGCACGCTGATGAGCATTCCCTTCGACCGCATCACGTGACCCTGCATGTCATTGTTGTAGTTGCTGGCAGTGGAATAAGTACACCACACGTCTCTGATATGGGAGAAATGAAAGACAACAGCTAACACAAAGTAGATCTTTGATTTAAAAAAAAAAAAAAAAGGAGAAAAAAATGTGATTTATTTTTTGTTTTTTCCACACTGCACTGTGTTGCACTGCGCTGTAAACCAACAGAGATTGCACTGTACCTCACCTGGTGAGCGGCACAGTTATTGCACAGTACGAGGCATCCCTGATTCAGTGTCATCCAGAACCGCTCGATGTTACTGTTACGGATCAGTTTTTTTACGAGCATGTGCTGTTACATTTTTATCTTCACGATGAATTCTGCTGGTTTTATGTTCTTTTATTTTGGTAAACGGAGGAAAAAAAAAAAAAAGTTGCGAAAGGATCATAGTGAAGTGTAGCTTGCTGACTAAAAGATCAGCGGTGTTTGTTCACCGTTAACACACTCCGTGCTGTAATGAAGTTAACCACAGCTCATTCCACTCTTTTCAAACATTCGACAGAAAATCAGTGTTAATTTACTTTTTATTGAAAGCGGAGTGGTTTCCAGGTTTGTGGATTGTGTTGACTTATTTTTTTATAGCTAGTGTTTTTATATAAAGTGATGTGACGTCTATTTTAAAACAAGACTTGTGTAACAGATGAGGAATTTGACCTTGTGTAGCAAACTACGTCTTTGTTTTTGAAGTATTACACGAGGCAGTATTGAAGAGGAGAAAGTCATGAGGTGAAGTAGTCGTGGTGTTAAAAAGAAAAGTTGCCTTTTATTTCTTCATGCATTTTATTTTTTAAGTTTTATTTTTGTTAGAAGTCTGCATTCTGGTGCATGGTGCTGAAAAATCATTTTCATCGGAGCGGAATGATACCAAACTACTTCCATCACGCGTCGCGACGACTTGTGTTGTTCACGCAGAGGAAAAAGAGGCAACGCTGCACCAGCTGCTCGGCATAGGTCAACACACGCCTGAAGAAAACATTTTGGTGTTAACCTTTTCAGTATATCCAAATGTATGAAGCTATTTTGTAGTTTTGTTTCACTCCTTCAGAGTTAATGAATATCTAAATGGGTTATGTAACGAAACTGATGCTAGAACACTGTAACACTGAGAAGAACACATTATTTTGATGGCTTTGTATTACACTGTTGTCAATGTCCAATTATAATGCAATAATAACATCGACATGACAGTTTTCCTTCTGTTTGGTCTTTTCTTGAACACAACACATCGCTCTTACAATCAGACGTCACAGCTTTGCTCTGTAAAAGTCTTTATTTGGACCAGATTATCTTACACTGTGTTTTCTCAGGTTGCTGTGATCTGCTGGAGTGTTTTCCAACATTCACAGAAAACCAACCCCGGAGACGCGTGTTTGTGCTACTTCTCACTCCCGTGTCCTCCTGAAATATTCATGACATTTAACTAGACAGTGAAATCACTGAGTCTCAGCAGGCCATCGGGGGTAATGTAATAAGATATACCTCGGTGAACTTGATAGTGCTGGTCAAGCTCAGCAGGGTCACCTACAGGCCTCAGGTTTAAACCATGTTCAACACTTCATACCTCTTGCAGTTTGTTTAGATTATTAAATGTTACATGGCTGTTAAATCACTCAAATATGGGCCAAAAGCTGCTAGATCACTTACTTTGTGCAATGAAGAATTAAAAGCACACATTTTGACTCAGATGGAGTCTGCCTTGTTTCACAGAATTCTGGTGTTGCTCCCAAGTAAGGGGTGGTGACATGTCCTTTATTTACTAGAAGTGGAGCAAACCTGTTTTTCAAGTCGCTGTTGATCTATAACCCTGGTTGCTCATAAACAGTGTCCAGATTACTCTGTGGACAGAGAGGAGAGAGCACTTCTTCTTCCTAACAGTGCACTTTCTGCCTCATACAACCACAGCTTGAAAAAGCAGCCCCGTTGCCAACAGGATCCAGCCATGGCGCTGCGCCCACGTGCTTCCTCTCAGCCTGGAAAACTTTCCTTCTTCCAGAGTCCCAAGGTAGCGTCAGCCCTGCGACCTCGGGCCGTTTCCTCGCGATCAGGCTCCATGCTGGAAGAAGAGCTGTCCTGTCCAGTGTGCTGCGAGATCTTCAAGGACCCCGTGGTGCTCAAGTGCAGCCACAGCTTCTGCCGAGCCTGTCTGCAGCAGTTCTGGAACAAGAAGAAGGCCAGACGCGAGTGTCCCGTCTGTAGGAGGAAGTGCTCCCTGACAGAGCCAACGGTCAGCCTGGCGCTGAAGAATGTGGCCGACACCTTTCTGAGGGAGCAGGAGCGGAAGACGGGAGCAGCTGGGACAGGGTCAAGGGACGATGGGACAGGAGAGCAAGCAGGGATGGTGGAGGAGAAGTGCATCACACATGGGGAAGTTCTCAAGCTCTTCTGTCTGGATGATTTTGAAGTCCTCTGCTGTGTGTGTCACACCTCCAAGAAGCACCAGGGACACCGAGTGTGTCCAATGGAGGAGGGAGCTCAGGACCTGAGGGTGATGTGTTCTGCTTTAGCTGCAGCTTTAAACATTAATTTGTGTAAACGTACTGAAAAGGCATTGAAACTGTTTCTGATGTCCCTTCCTAGTATCTGTGCAAAGTCAAAAAATAAGGAATATTTAAATTTTGGGCTCATTATCAAAATAGTAAAAGACACTTGTCTTGTCGTCTTGTCTGATAGTTGTTGTTTGACACTTTCTCCACCCTCACCCTTTAGGCGGAGTTAAAGACCGAGCTGGTTCCCTTGAAGAAAAACCTGCGTCGCCTCTATGAAGCCAAGCAGGAGTGTGATGACACAACTGTGCACATCAAGGTATCAATAAACACACAGATCCACAAAGAACCAGCATGACCTCTCACTGAGAAGTGGAGCCACACACTGTTAGTGTGTAAACACGTCAGCCAACGTAAAGCTGCGTATAGTTGCTTTCTCAGGTTGGTCGGATATCATGGAAAAACTAAATCCAACTAGTTTATAACAAGTATATCATAGTGATGCTTTTAGGGATACTAAATACAGCAAATAAGGAAATTGCCAGCTCATTATAGGGTGTTATAGTGATTTTATTTTTGTTTTACGGCCAGGGAATACATTTAATATTCAAAATATTAAGAAGACGCACAGAGACAAGTTAAATCTAACTAAAGCCAATTATTGGCTAATTGAATTATGGCATTCCCAAAGGAGAGCATGTAAATAAACTGACTACAAATCAGTATGAGTCACATTGTTATATTTCCTTATTTCCATGTGTGCTAGAACCAGACTCAGGCCACAGAAAAGCAGATCAAAGAGGAGTTTCAGCATCTGCGCGAGTTTCTACAGAGGGAAGAGACGGCTCGACTGGCTGCCCTGCAGCAAGAGGAAGAGCAGAGGAAAGAGCTGGTGAAGAAGAAGTCAGACAACATCACCAGTGGTATCCTCACCTTCTCTCACGCCATCATTGCCATTGAGAATGAGATTGCGTCCTGTGATGCTCTCTTCCTTCAGGTAACAGAGTTTTTACACATCTTTCTCTCTGAATTCATCCGAGCATGCAGACAGCTTGTAATAATTTCTCTTTTGATTTCAGAATTATGCCAACACAAAGAAAAGGTAACAGTTTTTCTTCTTCTTCATCTGTTTATACCTGATTCAGCATACCGATTGTTCAATATTGGTCGATTTTCTTCTCACAGAGCACAGATACCACCAAAGGATCCAGAAAAAGTGTCAGGTGCTCTCATAAATGTGGCCAAGCATGTCAGTTCCCTCAAGTTCCATGTGTGGGAGAAGATGTTGGAGCTGGTTCAATACAGTAAGCACTCTCTGTGCTGAATATTCAGTCAGTACTTTGACCCTGAGGATGACCAGTTTACAGTTAAAGTCTGTGTAAAGTAAGAATAAATATGTGTTCTGAGTTTGTCAGACCAAAGAGGAAAGTGTTATTAACCACCCAGCCAAATTTGAATGATTAAAAATATTTCCACAAGTTTATGAAATTAGATGTCAAAACCAGGTAAAAATTAATTCTCAGCTCCATGACTGTGGGGGCGTGTCTGCTGAAGCCCCGCCCACTTGTGGGAGCAGTCAAGCAGCCATTTTAAAGCGACTAAAACGTGTCAGATGAGTTCAGAAAATGACATGACTAATTTTGAACCACCCCGAGCGAGATGATTTAATCTCTATCTTTCAGCTAGGGGTGCAGGGGTATGCTCAGGGTGGCCTCAGTGTGTCATCAAGCCACCCTTTAGGGCCGCCCACAAAATCCTGGACTGAAAACTGGTGAAAAACTGTTTTAACCTCTAACTCCACATTTCAGTAATCTATCTTTCAAAGTCTTTTCACGTTTTCAGCAACTATTTTCCAACATATTTAATGTATTTTCCAAGAAAACTCAGAATTGCCTTTACACTGACTTTAATGTGCTACATGATGACCCATCAGTGAAAATGTGCACCTTGAATTTTTAGAAGAATTCTTTCCCTCTTTTGTGCACGCTACTAAATCATTATCTGTGTTTTCTCTTTCCTTTTCAGCACCCATCACCCTGGACCCCAACACCGCCTACTCCTGGTTGTCCCTCTCCGCAGACCTGACCAGTGTCGCCAACAGTGGATCCCTCAAGCAGCTCCCGGCCAATCCTGAACGTTTTGGCCACTTTGTATTCGTGCTGGGTTCAGAGGGCTTCACTTCAGGACGCCACGCCTGGGAGGTGGATGTCGGTGACAAGACGGACTGGATGCTCGGAGTGGTCAAGGCGTCCATCGACAGGAAAGGCCGCATCTCAGGCTGTCCCGAGGGTGGCTTTTGGATGATCTCGCACTACGAGGGCGAGTACTCGGCCATGACGAGGCCCAGCACCCCGCTGCACCTGGAGGGAGAGCTGACCCGAGTCAGGGTGCAGCTGGACTACGACTCTGGAGAGGTGACCTTCTCCAACCCTGTCAGCATGACGCCCATCTACACCTTCGCCGACTTCTTCACTGAGAAGATGTACCCCTTCTTTTGCCCTGGGGCCAACATCAACGGGAATAACCCCAAACCACTCAAGATCTGCCCCGCCAAGGTGGCCGTGTGGAACAGTGCAACATGGTGACCTGATTACCTGATGTGATTCAATATGCCATTGCATATTTGTGTGTAAAAAGAGCACAGCAAGCAAAATGATGATTATGACAAGTATGACAAGTTTATTACAGTTAGGTTATGAAGTGATTGACTGCAGATTCCAGTCTCCAGTACAAAGTTGGCTATTTAAAGCTACCAGGGGATGGGTTGCCCCTTATAATCCAGGAAGGCTCCATTCTGCTTCTCGGTCAGGGAAGCCATCACACGAAGCATGCCCTGCACACTCTCTGGAGGATCAATCTCCCCCTGGTGGTCGGAAACACACAGTTAACATGAAGGCTCACACAAGGAGGATAATTCTCATTGTTAGTTAGGAGAAAGACAGACAATCTAATGTTTCTACCCACAGACTTGACAGCTACATTCACATTATAGATGTTTCCTCAAATGTGATGCTGAATTGTGTGTCAGTGTAAACTGTCCTGACCCGGGTCACTTTCCAATGTGATTCATGTCTGGTTTGGGGCAATGTGACCTCAGTTGGAACAATCTCATCAGGAATGATGTGATTTTTATGTCACTTAACTGTATGATGGCAAGTGGAAGCATGGAGGACAGCTGCAGTCATGGGGCTTCACTTGAGAGACAGTAAACTGTCTAAATTATTTAAAATTGCGCATCAATATAGAGCATATATAAAAACTGATGGCTACGGGAGAAATATGAATGAAAGGAAACATTGAAGCTTTAAAGAAGCTAAAAGCTGTCCGTTTTTAAGTATCAACAAAGATCAATAATAATAAGAAAGACGTTATCCCTCCTTGGAAATCTGTGAAACAAACCTTTAATATTAAGTTTTATAAATGGCATTCTCTCATCTGTAACAATGATTTGGAAACAATGAGCAACATTTCATAATTTAGTCTGTCTAACTTGATAATCCTGCTTTGTGTGACGTCTTTGGTGTTGTTTTGAATATCTGGATTACTACAGGTGGATTTATTACTTGTACAGACCGCTATATCAACTCTTTAACGGCTCTGAGGAAAACATGTGAACTGAAATCCTGCAATGTGAATGAAGCCTTCTTTATATAAAAAAAAAGATCTGTCACCCCAAGAACTGCTTGATTTTATTAGTTTTTGTCCATAGGTTGTATTAAATCTGTATTGCTTGTTTTCAGTTGTCAGAAACCTCACAATAAGTACTCATAACTCACACAACATGATGCTCATACTATGCTTCTCAATTATTAAAATAAACATATCATTCAGAGCTGACCCTGGATTCTCTACATTGTTTTATTTGATCCTTTATGACCAGAGGTCAGTGGAAAACTGCTGACTCACCTCCTCTCCACCCATGTCAGTGCGCACCCAGCCAGGGTGCAGCAAAGCAAACAGGATCTCATCCTTCTTCAGCTCCTCTGCAGCACACAATGTCAGCATGTTCAGGCCTGCCTGAGTAAAGAGAAGCAGAGAATGGAGCAATTAAAGTGATGGGTGAACAGTTTCACTCCTCGAACGTTAGGTGAAGCCTTTGAGTCGCAGGTCACAGTGTTAGCGAGTTGTCTCTTACTTTGCTGATGCGATAGGAGACTGCAGGGAAGTAGCTGTATGACTCTTTTACAACTTGCATTGAACCCAGAAATGAGGAGATGCTGACGACAGCTGCTTTTCTGGTGGACATCCCTGGCATCTTACTGGCCTTTGCTCCAGCACGAAGGTGAGGCAGGAACTCCTAATGATGACCAGCAGCAAGAAAGTCATCAAGAAGAAACGGAAAACTTTCAATGCACCGATGGCAGCACCAAATGTCCTTTTTTAACTGTGTTTCAGACCTTTTCTCTCCCTTACTTTTATGATATTCATAGGGCCCAAGACATTGGTGTTGAAGGAGTTTTGCATGTCCTCAGGAGTGGTCTCTTGCACGGTGCTTTTGGACAGGAACCCAGCATTGTTAACAAGCAGGTTGAGACCCTCTGTCCCCACAAGAGTGCCCACCTTCTGGGAGCATTCTTTTATGCTACAAAGGTCAGTAGCGTCTAACAGAGAGGGCGAGAAAGAAAGTGGACAGACAGGCGGTCAGATAAATATCAAAACACAGCACTATTCATAAAGTGCCTGAACATGGAAGCAGGACAGAGCATTTAACAGAATAGAGAGCTTATACCCAGACGATTGATGGAGATATTAGGATGTTTCTTTGCCAGCGTTCGCAGGGCCTGAAAATGCACAAAAAACAAGTTTGTTGTTAAGAGGAAGCAGCATTCTTGCTTCCAACTCTATCAATCACAGCAAGTGTTATGTAAGTTTAGTTTTTTTTCTGTCCATAACACAGAGAGGAGAAGCACAGCTATTTGTTTAAGAGTACAATGAAGCACAGAGGAGGTAAACTCACTCACCTCAGCCCTTGGTCCATCTGGGTCCCTGCAACAGGCGAATAGATTTTTCACTGGACGTTGAGCCTCCAGTATTTGCTTAACCATCTCCAGGCCCAAGCCCCTGTTGGCTCCCGTGATAAGCACATTGACTGGTCTCGCTGCCATTTCGTCTGCCTCAGTGTGCACAAATCTCCATCTGGTCTCTTATATAAGCCTTGGTTTAAAGTTTCGTTACCCTGGCCACACCCATGTTCACAAATGGCTGTGTGTGTTTATCATCCAGCTTCCGCACTACCTCAAAATTTGAGCAAGTCACCATAACAAGTCACGCACGTGTGGAGCAAAAGCTCATGTACTGATAAGATGAAGGTGTGATAATAGAAAAGAAAAAAAGACGTTGGTGATAATGTTGGTAAACATGCTAGGTGAAAAGAAGGAATGATTTAGAGAACAACAGAGGAAAGCAACAGCAAAAGTTCCTGGTAACATATATAATGGAAAAGTCCAGAGAGCTGAGCTGTAGCCAAAAACACACTCTCCATTCTGTACATACAAACTTACCCAACAGTACACATATGAAGAGTCTCCAAGTCAAATACTGGAGGTCTAATGTTCCTAACATAACATTAGACCTCCTGTATTTGACTTGGAGCCATTTAGCATGAGTCATACACGGCGTTGATGTATCGAAGCAAAAATAGCTCAGGAATGTGTGTGTTTAAAACTACACAGCCGTCACACAATTGAGTGAGTCATTTAGAAATAACAATAATTTGACTACTTTGAGGTCAAATGGTTTTATATATGACTAAAATTATGAATCTAGTGAAATCTGGTTATAGCTGTACAAACTGACACCAAAACAGCAATAAAGCAATGACAAGCTATAATGACTGACTTTAATATATACATATCTTCATCTGTTATAGTGGCACTAAAGCTACAGGAGTGGTGTTGGCAAGGATGCCGGATAGCATTCCCACAACAACATGGCTGCACCATATCTGTGTGAAATGGCACATTCTGAATTTCTGGCAAAAGATTTTACAGAGGCTTGCAAATCCTTGGTAAACAACAAACGGCATAAATGTCCACCCTAACAAGTAATTTACAACAGATTCAAATCTCACGTTTCTTTAAACAACTGAAAACCTAGACTAGGCTGAAAAAAACAAGCAGAATGATCTCACTCAGATGACACATTTTTTCACTTGTTTTCAAAGAAATGAGATTTCCTCTGGCTGAAAAACAAATTATGATACATTTTAATTCTTAAGTAGCTAATGACTTGAAAAAGTGGATATTTATTGCAGTGTGCAATAAATACAGCTTATAAATCAGTTTCAAAACTGAGAGCTGAATCAACAGGTCGTATTTATTGCAGGGCTATTGTACTGGATGGCATCATATTATGATAGATGTTCCTGCAAAAGCAAGCTGGCGGCAGGACGGCTCACACTGACTGACTTAACAATAAACTCAGGAACAGGTTGATCTCACGTAACTGAAGACAGTAAAATACTTCAGACAGCGATGTGACTGAACGCCCTGCACTGACGATGAATGCTGGCTGTCTACTTATGTCCATTATTGAGACCGGTGCTCTTTGGATTTCTCGGGCTGCTGGTGAGCGTAAAATGAATGTGTGCGTTTGACTGTGTAAGCAACAGGTAAAACATTTCTAAAAGGCTTTATGAAGACCCCCCCAAAGAAAAAAAGAAAGAAAGAAAGAAAGAAAGAAAGAAAACCTCACACGTGTGTGCACTGTAGTGTCACTTACCAAATACGTCAAACAACATTGAGTGTGACAAAACACACCTACGACACAGAAAAGGACACAAAAAAAACGTTCTGACTTTCATTTGGCAGCAGATTTCCTTTGGCTGTCCAGATAAAATTGGCAGTGTCTTGCTCTTGTTCCATAAGCATACACACACATTCATTCACACACACACACACACACACACACACACACACACACACACACTTAAACACATACACACTGCACATACATGATGCAGAACATAACATGCACATACACAGATATAAATACATACAGTTTTTCATTAAATGCACTTCTGTGTCCGCAGCTCTCCGCTTTGAAAATATGAAGGTGCATAAATAAAACATTCCCATCGTTATAGAAAAGGTCCATGCATGTCTGACACCTCTGAGTTCATTGAGACGGAACATGGAGGAAACATGAGGGCCATGTGCCATCTGGATGCATCCCTTTATGTCTCACCACGTCTTGATTGTTACTTCTCTCTCTCTCTCTCTCTCTCTCTCTACTCTCTCTTGCGAGTGTTTTGTTGTTTCTCTTCTCTCTCTGGCAGTGTTTTGACAGTATATTTGTCTTTTTTTGTCTCTCACAGATGGGTGCTGTCCTGTGTATCAAACCTGTGGCTCTCTGAGAGCCCGGCGCTGCACTTTCTGTTGCTGCCCTGATTGGGTACCAGAGAGAGGGGATCTGGTCTAATCAGGTACCTGCAAATTGGAGCACAGGCAAATAGGATTCTGTAATATTTGTAGATTTTACGCTGTGTTCATTTTACTGTGCTGTCAGTTATATTTGCCAGTATGCACTCACACAACATCGTGCAGCTCCAATCTGGTGTCTGGAGAAGGGTTGATGAGGATATAAGACAGTCTGTTCCCTTGGTCTGTCATCCCATCTGACACAGGAAGAAAAGAGGTGAGTTAGGCAGGAAATAAAATAGGCACAGGATATACAGCAGGCTGTGCAACATCCGTACACATAGAATACTTACCGTGAGTCACAAGACAGGAAGACAAATTTAGATAAAAATGGACACAAGCGGAATACTTAGAGAGTAACAGACGATAAACAACGAGAGGGGAAGAAGTTCTCAGATCCTGAACAAAAGTACCAATGCAACAGTTTAAAAATATTTTAGGACAAGTACAAAAATATTAAATACTAATTCTGATATACAAGGGTTGTTGTAGATGGTTGAAGTGGAGCAAGTTTCAACTACTTTATATAGATTATAAAGTTTATTCCAATAAAATTGGAATCAGGCCCCTCCAAAGGGTCCTAAGAAAAATCTGGAGAGTCTTGTGATTACTGGGGTAAGAAAGAAGAAAAAACAAAGTTTTGCTACACAAATTAGTATTTGTATTTTTTAAATTCCTCAATATATTTGCTTTTTTGTTAAATATGCGATTATTTTACCTTACTGACATCTAAAATGTGACAAGGGTAGAAAAGACTGGAAGCTACTAGTTTAATCTTTAACAATCTGTACTTTGTACTTGTACTTTATAAGCTCATTATTTGTTTATGTCAATGTCAATGTTAATTTGGAGAGTAATTGGTAACTTTAGCTGTAAAAAAAGTGTAGCAGGAAGAAAAGTGCAATTTTAAGTTGCATAATATTACACAAGTAGTAAGTAGAAGTATAAAGTAACATAAAATGCAAATACTAAAAATGTAGAAAGAAATTATGGTAAAGTACCTCAAAATTGTACAGTACTTGAGTAAATGTACTTTGTTACATTCATCCACTTGTAAACTTGAGATCAGGAGCAGAATACTCAAACAGACTTACTGAATCCAGTTGGTGAAAGGCCCAAATGTTTCATTCTCGTTCGCACCAGGGCGTTGAGTTCTTGCCTCTCTGAGCGCCGGAACAGGGTGAGTCTCTGCTGGCTGATCCTCTCTGCTGCGCTGCCCGGACCCCCCTTGGCCGCACTGGAGCCCCGACCCCCTTTCCTGCTTAGCCGCCGTGCCCACTGCATGCTCTTCCTCCTGAGCAGTGGGTGGTCTGAGGAGTGGGAAGAAGTCGAGACAGGTTCTGAAGAGGTGGAGTTACGATGAGCACCGGTCCGGGACAGCAGGGGCTCCCTGGGTTCTCTGGTGTCCTCATAGTCTTCCACTGTGATGGATACCTGGGACTGTGGCACACAAAGAATACCACATCTTCACGCACTTTTAATTTCCTTATGCAGCCTAATCAGCCTGCAGTCACACTGATATTTATTAAATCAGCTCTTCACCACCTCTTCAAAATGAACCAGAATTAATACTTTCTTATCATACTGTAAATGAATGATGAACACGATACACCCTGCTGCATATTACAAATAGTCCAACCCGCAACGTAACCAACACGACCCATTAATATCATTTCTACATTGGGAAAATTATCACTGCATCATGTGTAATATGTAATATATCTGTCTCACTTAATGAATGCACATATTCATATATGACAGTGTCTTCATAACGCTAGCATTTGGAGAGATACCTCTATTTAAATAACCCGTAAAAGGTAAATGCATCATTTTTTTATATTTTATATTACGATTAGTAGGTCTGTAGATATAAAAGGCTCATTCTAAGATACTAAAATCTCTTATTTTGAGGTGATTATACACAAATAAATAAATAGAGACCTCTAAAAATATACACGCTGGACCTTTAAATGTAAAAATCAATTGTCCCAGTCAGACTTTAACCAGTGGCTTCTGGCCACAAAACTCAAAACTAGTGACAGTAACAGCTGACCTCAGAGACTGGAAGCTTATGTGCCTCTGTCCGGTAGATGCCAATGGGAATGTCTCCATTGGAGGAGCACAGTTTCTGGTAGAGCCTGCCGTAGGTGCGGATCCACAAGTCATCCTCTGTGATCTTCATCTAGAAAACAAACAACATAATAATCAGCCTCAGAGGCACTCCACAGTCCAAAAAGACAGAATTCAAACGCCGTCCAGCTACTTACTGCACAGAGGAAACCTGAGCCAGGCATGGAGTCTAAACCCAGCAACAGCCTGGTGATGGAGATCATGTAGTCCTTCACAAATGACTGGCAGAACACAGCAAACAAGTCAGTAGAAAGAGGCCATATTTGGTATTTTGGCCACATTGAGAAACAGGATTTTTGTTGTGTTCAGTCCCAATGAAGTTTGTTTGAGATACCTGGTAGAGGAGAGTGTCCAGCATGCTGACACTGAAAACTTTCCCTGCAGCAAACGGCAGGCGGAACATGAACACTAGGTTGGACCCCTTCTCCCTTTCCTTCTGCAGATCAAACACATATGCAAACACAGACACACACAAACACACATTTTTCCCAATTACACTGGTCTTTGTCGAGGTGAGAGTATACAATGAATGTCCAGAAACTTTGAATGTCCCATAAAACGGTTGGTTAACGCTGAAACTGACATTTCTTTTCAGGGCCAAATTAACAGTTAGCAGTGCATCTGATTTGCCAGTTTTTGTAGCATGAGATTAAACCAGATAATTCCAAGGAAACACACACAAACATGCAAATGCCCAAACAAAGAAAAGACTGCAAATCCACCAAAGGTCCTTCCTGCTGTGAGGCAGCGTGGTTAGAAATTTCAAAAACAGTTATCTCATAATAACATTAATCCCTTTACTGATTTGTTGATAAATGTTATTGATGCCCAAAGGAGAAATTCATTAGCTGCCACACAGAGGGCAACATTAAGATCAACAGCAATTAAAAAAAGACAAGTGGTAATGAGGTGAAAAGAACAAAAACCACAAGACTATAATCAGTTACAAATGTTCACTGCAAAATTTCACAGTGGTTGTGACAAAAAAAGCAGCTTTTCTTTAAAACAAAGCAGCATTAGCAGTCATTGAATGAATGTAGAACCACTGGGAATACAACATGAAGAATGGCTTTCATAATGTGAAGCACCTGCTGTTTTTTCTCATTGTTTTTTCATCATGACCTCTGAAGTCTAAGTTGAGCAAAATGAGAGAAAAAATGAAAGCGTGGGTGTGAAGGTATGAAGCTTTTACCTTTTCCAGTTTGGACAGAGCCAGAGAGTAGTGGTCTTTGACTTTGAACTGCATAAAGCGCATGTTGGCTGGGTGGGTGAGCTCTGTGATAATACTAAGAGCTGGGAACAGTCTGGAAGGAAGAAGTGAGAATAATGGGTAAGAAAAACACACTCACTTTAAGATGAAGTGTGTGAGATTGAAAAGCAAGTTTGAACAAAGCAGACCTGAAGAGGGTCTGGACATTGACGATGGTCTTTGCATCAGCCATGTAGTCTTCCTCTGCAATCATGGAGCTCTCCTTATCAACAACCACCATGGTGTTGGCGAAAGTCACTCCACATCGCAGCAAACTGTCTAGACTGTGACAGAGAAGCATGAGTGATGAAGAAGAATAAGATCAGTGTTAAAGAAAGCACGAATAAATCAAAGAGTAAACAAAGCCATTTGAAAGGTGCAAAAGCTCATGAATGAAATTAGACTTGGGAAATAGTAAAAGATCAAAACCAGGAAGATGAATAATGAAATCAGCCAGGGGGCTTTAGTCTATCTTACTTGTCAATGGAGCCCACTGTGTAGAACACCATGGGGAACCAACAGATTGCCTCCAGGAAGTCTGCTTCAGGTCTGAACCAATCAAAACACAAATAGACTAGAGATTTCCACCAGTATAGATATATACATTGCATAATGAAGAGCTAATGTCCTCACAGAGACAGAGCCCCTCACTCAGCCTGAGAAATACAACACAGTCAAAGTGCCTGGAGAGAAAGCTGAAAATAACAGCACTACACGGGAGTGACTCAGCATTTTATTGCCTTTTTATTGGATTCCACTCTCATTTGGCTGACTGCGTTTGTGTACCAGTGCACCAAAACACGACACAGGATTGTGGGGCGCATTGTCCTGAAAGCATTCAGCATTTCACAAATCATGTTTACAGTGACCTTAAATAGCTCAGTTTTTCTCTGTTGGCTATTTAAGGAGGAACCCATTCTACTGTTCGGCACAACCTAGATTTGTGGCATAGCTGTTGCGCTCCCAGCAACAATTTTGGGCAACACATAACCTATTTTAGTTTGAAATGCGTTCACACGCATGGCCACCACATCACAAATAATGTAGATGTGTGTTTGAAAGACTTGTACCAGGGGAGCCGCTTTATGTCCTTTGAGCAATTAAGGAGCAAATATGGTCTCCTGGAGTCACACTTATTTCGATATACAGTTCCAGACGTTTATAAAGTCTCATATATCTACATCGGCAGACAGATCAGGATGCAGAATAGAACTGGACTTCCCCTAACCTCTACTCATTCTTGACCCTTGTAGCCATTCTGAGGTCTACGAGTTACACTGCTTGTAGTGACAAAGGACCAGTGTATCTGGGTACCGTATGGGCTAAAAGACATTTTGCAATTATGGAACTCATTGCCCTCAAGTCATGGGCACCAATGTGGAGACATTTAAGGGGTCAATGAAGGTGTGGGATAAATGGTTGACATTATTGATCCTTTAACAGTGGTAAATCCATGTTTACTTACAATATTTGTTTCATACACTTTTTTTTCCTTTTTGTGCTATAATTTCCTGACTGTCTTGCTTCTTAGATACCTTGCCCATTGTTGTGTATAAAATCTACCAAATAATTAGAATTGTACATTGTTTTACACTGCTATAATGTTATAATGTGAAATTAAAATACTTTTAATGTACTGGTGAGGATTGTATCCAACAATAACATCAAAAAAAAGATTCAAACAAACAAATTAAAAAAATGTGTTCCTTACATGCTCTCCAGCAGCAGGACAATGGGGTTGAGCTCCTTCCTGGGTCGGTAGTAGGCCCGTAGAGGCACAATGAAGTTGTACAAACCATTCCCTGCACTCTCCGCGGACACAATGATCAGTTTGTTTTTAAAGCCGTAGGAGCGGGCATCCTCAAAAAGAGTGTGATGACAAGCCTAGGAGAGATGCAGAGCGGCCATGAAGGGTGATGTGTATTGTGAATTTGTGAAACAAACATAGCAAGCCATGTAAATCTTATACCTTGTCCATGCGCAGGCAACAGAAAGGCATCTTTTCCTGAAGAAGGTGGCACAGCGTAGGCGAGCTGCCAATGTATGGAGAGTTCAGTGGGTATCCCTTCACCCACCTGTATATAGCACAAGCCAACAGTTACCTCTCAACAAGTTTACACTTCAACATGCCCATGAATGAAAATTTAAACAGCATCTTTACTGCTTACTCGCTGTGTCGACCCCACCAGTGGGCGCTCTCATCTTTGTCACTGTCCTCCTTGCCCTCTTCCCCTGCCTCGTCCTCTGACTGGTCTCCCAGCAGATCAAAGGTGGGGTTGTTGACGCCGTCCACCAGCTCCAGGACAGGGGCGATGCTGTGCCGCCTCTCCTCAGCTGAGTCTCCCATGGCAGGCAGGGCCAAAGTGTTAGCGCCACCCATCTCTGTCCTGGAGCTGCTCCTGCTTCCTTTTCCACTGCTCAGCCCCGCGCTACCCGGGTCCTGGCCTTCTGGGCTGCTGTCACTGGAGTCCTGAAGGTCGATGGCCACTGTGCCTGAAACATGCACACACAAGCTAAAAGTTCAAACACAATATGTGATGTGTTTCATGATCCATGTAGTAAGAGCAATGAGCCGGACAGTTTCACTGCTGTCCACCAGGTGGTGCGTTTGTAAAACCACAATATCTGGCATTTCAGTCCATTTGGCAGCTGCTCTTATCAAGTGTGACTTATAATCAGATACATGATAATTCCTATAATTCCTTGGAAAAGCTATGAATATTTTTAATCACTCAGATAGATTTCAAATGTGAGAACTGAATAATTCTGACACCTGTGCTGCTGTCTAAGAGAAGCTTAATGACAGGTTTGCATGTTTGACCAACAAAGACACTGCAAACAGAAGGTCAGTGTGTAAATGTTACGCAGTCTTTGTGCCATGTCGTCTGACTGACCCATGCTGGCGATGATACTGTGGACTGGCAGGCGAGTGAGTCCATGGTAAATGGTTTGGTGCACTCCCCTGGCATTTCCTCCTGTGCCGCCCCATGATGGCTCCCTCTGCCCCCTGACAAATGCTGAGTTCTCCTCTTTGGAGATATTGATGTAAAAACATGTGTCAGAGCCCCCCATGATGTGGCAGGGTCCAGGGTTCAGCAGGATGTTGGTGGTGTCCAATCTGCGTACTCCAATCAGACATACTCCATACCTGCAGCCACAGAGACATGGTCAGCTCTGAACTGTGTGGGCCGGTGTGTGTTCTCATTTCTTGGCTTTTTACATTATGACTTACTTTTTGTGAGCATGAAAGGAGGCAAAGGTGAAACTCTTGCCCTGGTATTCCCCGAAGAATTTACTTTCTTCCAGGCGGATGTGATGCACTTCATTGGCTGAGCAGCGCCGGTAGGTTCGGTGCCATTGGTCAGCCGAACATGCACCGCCCTCCCTAAGACAGAAAAACAGGATTGATTGGCCATGCAGGGAGGGATTGACCTTTAAAACATGTAACACAAAGCCCCAGGACAGCATCAGGGCCACATCAGAAGATTTTCCACTCAAGGCTGCAGAGGTAACATCTTATATCTCTGTCAGAGCTGCTGATCAATACTTCAATCAGCACACAGATGTACACAAGGACACACAGCTTGTTTGAACAATAGTTCCCAGATATCCACATTCACACAGTTAAGTGGACAACATTTTTCTCAGGGGGATATGGCTTTCGCCGCAGAGGCTAAAGAGGTGATAACAGGAAGCAAGGGTGTGGGGGCAGCGTGAATGTGGGTGGCCTGCGACAAAGACTGCATTATATAAACAAGTGTTATAGCGAATTTGCAGTTTACAGGAACCAAGTGCAAAGCAGGAAAGGAGGAGGACAGATTCTAGTTATGTAGCATTGTCACGGCCAATAAACCAAATAGCATCAGGTCCAGATATAGAAGCATACTTATGAAATGCAGGAATGTTGAACTTGTCAGACACAAATTATATTATTATATATTATTATTATTATATTATTAGTATTTGAATTAATATTCACCATTTCTGTTTCTTGTCTGTCAATAATTAGAAAATAGGTCTATTGTACTCCCTAATGTACAATCATTTCTGGAACAATCTTTAATAACAGAACATATTATTAACTTGGATTTGGTTGTCTAATTTGATTTGACTTCGACTTTGATTATTTTTAGGAGTGACAGTATGTCTGTGTTTTTTGTGTGAGGTTGCTTATGCTATGATCACAGACTGTGGTCACATTAATACCAAGATGTAACACAAAGAAAAGTATGAAAAAAGTTATTTTTGTCAACTACTTGATTAGCAACAGTAACAAAAAAAAATCTGACTTAAAATAGAAGCATTTTAATCATGATGATGAAAAGGAGTAACTAAGTAAATGAGAGCTTGTCAATAGTTTGCCCAAATAACATTCTGTGCTGTTCATAGTCACTCCTGCATTATGTGACAAACTGATACTGAAGAGTGAAATACCAAAAACGGACTTTAAGCAGCAAGTTAAAGCTGTGAATAAACCACCAAACAAAACCAGGACTGATTCATATTTAAGCTTTCACCTCTCTTCTTGTACAGATTTGTCTAAAGCTTCACAAACATGACATGCTGTCTATAGTTTGCTGATATCCCCTGATTTCTGTTTATTTGACATCAGTCCCATGAAACATGCTGCCATTTTGAACATCACAATAATAATTGATTGATAATCATAATCCTTGAAGCACAATTTCTAAATAAGCTTTTTTATACAAATTTAAACAATTTCCTCACAGAATCACACAGCATGCAAGCTATGGAAGTGGACAAAGGATTTGGGTGAACATTGAGTAAAACCGTAACAGAATATCTCGGTGTGAATACAGATCGGATGCATCCTACCTGTTGAGGGCTTGAAAGGCTCCTACACGTTGCTTGAAGGCCTCTTGGGGCGCCGTTCTGAAAGAAACAACATCACATTGAGTGATGGTGAAGGGACAAGAAGCAGCTCACTTCTACACACACACATATATATAAATATATATTTATATTTATATATATGTATATACATATAGATATACATATACATATATATACATCTCTATTTATATATATGTATATGTGTATAACTGTCAAGGCTGTAGGACCTTGCTGTGAACAATCAAATAGAAAATGGGAGAAAGAAAGCAAGTGAACTCACTGTCCTCTGGAAGAGTGGATCAATAGAGTGATGAGTGTCGAGGTACCAGGGCACACACAGTTTAAAGCCAGCATGGCGTACTTAAACTCTTCTTCACACACCACATGATCTGCAAACACAGGAAACAAGAGGGGCAGAGTGACTGAGGTCACACATGTCTTGGCAAAACACAGACACTCACGTTGTGCTCCATAAAACTCTGAATCAAAGGATACTGCAGTGAGCACAAATGTGCTGGGATCAGGGCGTAGAGTTAATTAAATCCTTCAGCCAAAACGGCAAAAAAAAAAAAAAAAAAAAAAAAAAAAAGACAAAAAACAAAATACAAATTATTTCATTTAACCCTTTGTTATATTTAGCAGTGCAGATTGGAGTTGCACCTGCTGATGTTTGGAGGGCAAATCTATTATTATTATTATTATTGTAAATTGTGAAACAGTGAACAGTCACGTGTTTCCAGACATTTGCAATTGGTTGTTTTGTTCAACCAGTGATCCAACACCCTAAAATATCGAATTTATAGTGATATAAAACAGAAGCTAGAACCAGCAAGCATTGTTTTTGTATACAACTTAAATGGTAATTATAAAAATTGTTGTTGGTTAATTCTCTGCTAATCAACTATTAGATAATTGAGTGTTTAATCAATAGCTGAACGGAAAAATAACATTTGAAAAACTAAATAAAAACACATATTCCAGATTACTCAGAACAAACCGAAACGTGAAAAGTTTGCACTGGAACTACTTTCTACTGACAAAATATTAAATAAAAACTCTATAAAAACTAACTAAATAAAATCTGTTGTGTGCTCTGTGGCTCTTGCAAACACACACAATGAACCATGCATCTCACCACCGAAAGACACAAGCACACACACAATCAAATATGTGCCTGTTCCATGTTGGAAAATATCATGTCACTTGATGTTTGCCTAACACAAATGACTCAAATAGACAGCCGTGTCAGAAATCCTCCATCATCATGTTGGCCCAGCTTAGACGTATCCCCTATTTACTCCCATGGGCTCAATTTTATGTCACCGCTGTGGCCCACTGCTCAGTTTTTCAGGATGATGGGAAGACCTCGCAACAAACCAATGATCCAGTGGCAGCCTTATTAAACCACCTTTCACTCACACCATCAAGCACTTAACACAGCCTTGCCTCAGCCAAACTGAACTGAACAAACGACGGTGATGACAGTCCCCTCGTTTACCTGTTGCTACACAGCTTCCTCTCTGGGAGGAAAAACCAATAGAGCGATTAATGTTTGTAGTAAACCAATCAATGAATCAGGCGCAGGAAGCATCTATTTCCCCTGCTGTGTAATTCTTGATTGCATTATCTTTAGTGATGAGCATGCAGGCATATTAGGGCTGTCTTGTTTACCAACAATGTTGAGCTAGGTCCTAAAAGCACAATATGTGCTCTGTATTAGGAAATAATTGGTGACAAACGTCAGCGCCTGACATGAAGTATCAGATTCAATCAGCTGCTAGCCTGAGTAACAGGAGGCCAGCTGAGATGTAAATGCAGTTTTTAATAAATTAGTCATGTCTGTGTGTGCCTGAGGCTAAGCAGGTGAGGGACACGACAATTAAAATAGATGATTGTGGATCTTCTCCTGAAGTACCAATGTTCTTTTAGCTCAGAACAGTACATCATAATGCAGCTCACACACAAACACACAGAGTAGCCTTTTGCTATTCAGCCTGTGAATTTCTTTTGAAGCAAAAAGCTTTTAAAGAGCAAGGGGGCATCTAAAGCCTGCAGGAAAAGACAAAAACATAGATGATGTATCTGTCGAGCGACAGCATTCATTATTGTTGTACACACATTCCACTCTTTCTGTCTGTCTCTTACATTCCTAACTCCCAAAGCACAGACATATACCAAATTGAATCTTTTTTTTTTCCAATATCCAATTTCCAATATCCTTCTCAGACCTCTCTTCACCACTGTGATCCCTCCACTACACATCTTCTTCTCTGCTTAACGTTCACCACAGCCCTCCATACTGCTCTGTATCCGTCAGGTGCCTGGACCCAAACTAGGAGAGAAACCAATTACTGCCCCTGACACATCGAACATGCACACTCTCTCTCTCTCTCTCTCTCTCTCTCTCTCTCTCTCTCTCTCTTTCTTCTCTTTCGCCCTTGGTTATAAGATCTGTGTTTTTGGATCCATCTCTTCAGGTTTTTGTGTTGTTTTCTATTACACACTGCTATTGAAGGTGTATGTAATCCTGTGTGTGCAGATATGTGTGTTTGTGTGCATGCAGATCCGGTTATTTGCACCTTCTATAAGAGCGCAATTACAACCTGACCACAGGTCCACTGGTTGAGCTAATTAAATCAGTAGGCCGTTATTGTTTGAACGAGTCAGATGCTATCAACATGGTGCGGCCACAATGAGCCGAGCTCATGGGGGGGTGACTGGTTATTGTCACTAAAAACATAAACTGTGGAGATAATCAATCGACACTCTGTACCCAATACTGCTTTGTTACTCAAATGCCTCCGGGTTTCCTGCTCTGCTGCAGCATCATAGTGACAGATCTTTCCTAATGAACGCCGGGCTATTATTAAGCTATTCCTGCGGATCAAATTAAATCTTGTATCTCTTGCTCATTAATGCCTCCCACACTAGCACTTAGTGGGTATTTTCCAAGTGGTGTCAAAACATGGCGTCTGTACTTTACAGTAATGCCCATGTAACTGCACATTGATTTGATCTCTGAGTCTACCCATGGTGACTTCAGTTCATAGTCAGCTCATTATAAACTTTGTTTTGTTCAAACTTGTGTGTTTTGTGTGTTTAAAGGGGTACTTTACATTTCACTATAGTCCCACAGGGGATTTCTTATTCAACACTGGATGGATGTTGTGTCAACACGGCATCATGGCTATTTCACAAGAAATTATTTCATATTCTAAAATGAACAAGGATGAGATGAGTGTAAGCAGTTCACATACATGTGTTTAAACTACACCTCAGGGGCAATGGAGGATCACTTGTGGGTAGAGCGTAACAACAAAACTCATCAAACAAAATGTGATTTGTTTGTGAAGGTAGCAAAGTAATAGATTAATCATTGATAGAGACAGCTGGGATGAGGGTGGCAAGCTAGAATTGAGTTTGACGTTCTACAGGGCTGTAGGCAGAGAGAGATGTGTGAGAGAGAGGAAAGGGTGAGAGAGAGAGAGTTTGGTTTCTCTTCTTTCTCTCTTGATTGAATGACATCTGCTGTTAAGCAGGAGAATAAGGGACGCTCTTCAAAAGGCAATGTAAAAACTCTCAGCAACCCTCAAAGGGCTTACAGCCAAGCCGAGTCAATCGGTCCAGCACTTCGTCAGAGCTTGGATGACGGAGTGCTGTGCTGCTGCACAGGCACACTGAATCAAGTAGACAAACTCAGGTAGCTCGACAGATGATGGCCACACTGGAAATATAGTGCAAACAGTACAGCTCAGCTTTCCCATGGCATTACAATACAACCCCCAAGAGCAAAATAAAAATGCTTACCTTATCGTCCCCATTTTTTACATTGCTATCTATCAGCACTGGTGACAACATACTTCCAGTCAGAAACTGAGTAAGATCACCTGTCAAACTGGGCAAGTAAGATGTATTTTTTAATAGGCGTCATCCCATTATTTCCTGCATCCTGATGCGATCAAACAACAATTGTTGTATCCAAACATGACAGAAACACACTGCACACTGCTTAGCTGACACCTCAAGGCCCAGCCAGTGCATTTCAGTTCACACTCTCTGCCCACCTGCAAATTTGACATGGAACTTGTTCTCTGGCTTGAGAATCTGGACGTACAGGGGGCAATTTGGAGCAAAGTCTTTTACTGCCCAGGCTCGAAGGATGGTCTGATGATCCTGAGAAAATTGGAGACGGAGTGGAGTGAGATGGAGTGAAAACAAGGGAGAGAGAGAGAGAGAGAGAGAGAGGAAAAAAAGTGCAACAGAGTGAGAAAGAGAGGTAGAAACCCATCATTAGCAGTATCAGATTGTAGCTCCTCTGTAATAATCCTCTTAAACCACTGACTGCACAGCACTATTGAATGGCCCTTGCAACATTTCAGGAGTAATGCAATTCTGACATCCCTCTACAGAGGGAAGTAAGTAACTAGTGGCATGAAGTGTGAAGTGAGTAAAACAGGCCCTGAGATAGTTGATAAAAATTCAGTCAATGGAAAAACAGGTCTACAGCAGCTCTGTGAAGGCTGTACTCTAGCACAGTAGTGCTCACAGTAACAATACTAGCACACTAACGTTCATCATATTCACCATTTTAATTTAGTGTGCTAACATTTGCTACGTGCAGCTGAGATAGATTAGAATCATTACTTTTGAGGTAATTGGTCATAAACTAAAGTACTGAACAAATTAAAATTTTGAGCTGATGATGGTAGAGGAAAAATTAAAAAGTGACTACAGTTTCTCCTGAGGGGTCTCATGGCAATCCATTCAATAGTCATCAAATGATTTCACTAAAAATCAAAATTGTCAACCTCGTGGTGAGGCTGTATGAAAAGTCAGGGGAACAAAAGTAGGATTCCTCCTCTGTGGATCATGAATATTTGAATATTTATCTGCCAAAGTATTCGGTGTGTTTATTGTTGGAATGCTTGTTGTCATACAGACTGCTGTATGACAACACGCCTACTGTATAAAGTTTCATTGTTTTTGTGTGTTCCTTTTATACTCTTTACTGTGAAATTAAGCTCTAACATTCAGCCAATGTAGGGAATTAAATTCACTTTTTTCAATGCTGCTGATGTTCTTAAAAAGACAGTTCACTTCAGAATAATCTTATAAAAGTAAACTACAGGGAATGTTTATAGAAAAAAAAAACATTTTAAGACTTATTATCAGGCAAGAATATGGACGTTCTGCAGTGTGAGGAGTCATGGCGATACAGCGAAGCAGCGAGGAACGTACAGCAGCAATGCGGTCCACTTCAAACCGGTTACTGAGGATAAAGCAGGCCTCAGCATCGTCCATCCTGCAGGTAGTTAGTAGAGCATGTGGCCATGGAAGTGAGTGAGAGAGAGAGAGAGAGAGAGAGAGAGAGAGAGACAGAGAGAGAGAGAGACAGAGAAAGGGAAAGAGAGAGAGAATCAGGAAGCGTTGAGGAGAGAAGACACAGGAAGGAGGGTGTTGTCATGTTATTGAGGGAGAGGACAAAAGAGAAAAAAGAAGGACAATAGAACAACAAACAAACCAATGTGTCTTTCAAGCCCACACCATTTATGGATGAGATAGAAGGAGGTAGGGAAACAGGGAGATTAAACATACAGGCTTCAGCTTCCTTTCTTTCCCTGTGACAAAGCCAGCTTGGGGTGCTGCGGCTGTATTATCAGGAGCCAGGGGGTAAACAACAAGCAATATGACTCAAACCATAATTACAGCAGTTACTTCAAGGCTGTAGGTGCTTTTGATATGAATTATGAGCTCAAGCATCTAAATGTGTTTCATTTCAACAGGCTCAGCTCTGTTTTAGGGGTTTTTTCAGGGGTTCATGAAGAAAGATAAACATAGAAGAAGATAAACAGATCGATAGATCGATAGATCAATAGATGTCCTAAAGCTAGAGTCTTGATTGTTATTTTTGGACTCACTTAGCCCTCATCAGGTCTTGGTCTTTGAGGGCAGAACCCTGCAGGTAGATCACTCTCTGTGCCCACAGAGGGACATGAAGGACCCTCCTAACCTGGACATCCATCTCTGCTGGACAAAGGATCACCACGTAGTAGTCCTACACACACACACACACACACACACACACACACATACAGACACAATTAGTATTGTCAATGAAGAAAACAACACATCATCAAGAAGTCTGCTGGATCAGGTGTGTTTAAGCATAAAGGTATAAATGAAATATTTCAATGATTACATTGTGATGATTACAAGTGCCCCCCCCCCCCCAAAAAAAAACATAGCAAGTGTTACTAAATGTAGCAACCAGTTAAAAGATAAACTTTAAATTTGTTTTTGTACATGTTTACATGTCTTCTAGTAAATAAGATATTAGATATTTAAATATTTGTTGGCAGTGCAACAACTAACACCTTATTTAAAACTAAAAATAAAGGCCTTAGTCCTTTGCCATGGAAACTGTAGGTTTATCACATGCAGGAGGTAATTGGAATCACATTTATTTTGATTTTATGCAATACAATCTCTAACATAAAACTGTCTAATTAACAAGCTTTTTGACTCAATGTGACCTTCGTTTACAAAACCTAAACCACATGCAACAGATCACCAAGCACCCAAATTAACAAAAGAATTCTAATTAAACAAAGTAAAACAAACTTCAGGACTCAAATGTGCAATATCTGTTAAGACTCTCATTTTTTCAGGTCATGATATTTGAGTAAGTATAGTGGAAGGGCACCAGACATTTGGTGTTTCACTGAAGATGATTTACGACTCATCTGACAGGCTTTTGGGATATACAGACATGGATGCATCCTCATGCAAACACACTGCTCTAATATGAATAAGACATCAGTTCCATCCTTGCTATTGCTGAATTAATCCTCTTCTTTAACCTCAGCTGCTCAGGCTCCTGAACAGGATTAGAGACAGCAAACACACACAAACACAAGACCCCTCAACACTGTCTTGTCCTACTTAAAACCATTTGATGAGACCTGTAGTCGGGGGTGGGCAAAGAACTCATTGAGGAAGTCCATGAGGAGGTCGATCTTGAGACAGCTGACACACAGCACCACGTGTTTCTCCGTCTGCGCCCTGTAGCGGCTGTAGTTCCCCCCAGACTTCTGCCGCTCCATCCACAGAAAGGCCAGCTGCTCGAACTGCATTCAGGACGACATAGATCACATTCAACAGATGGAATTGGATTAAGTTAGCTAGAATACAGGGAGGAGCCAGGTGGTATATGACAGAAAAACACTGACTTGTGCTGTATAGTGTTTCCATTTGATTAGGTAGAGTGTTTAGAGGGAATTAAGAAAAGTGGAAATTTGGTTCAGGATGGTGGTTGAATGGAACATGGTAGTAGAGATTAATAGGGGAAATAATAGGAGGCCTGAGTAAAATTGCACTGATTTTTTTTAATGTGTTGACGAGGGCTGGGTGTATAGATGGATGGTGATATTTTATAAAAGAAGAGATGCAACAAAGAGCCAGATATTTTACAGGGATCACATTACTGCTACTTTATAAATTACTGTTGCAAAAAGACGCTCACTGATCACTGTTGTTTGCTCTAAATTACGTCTTTTTGTCTCTTATTCAGGATTAATAATAAGATTGCAATAAAAGCAAAAATAATCAGCTCTAGCAATAGTTAAAATTTCACTCGGGGTGTTGTTTAGCTCAGTTGGTAGAGCAACCGCCCCATGTACAAAGGCTCAGTCCTTGCCGCAGCGGCTCAGGGTTCAAATCCGACTTGTGGCTCTTTCCTGCATGTCATTCCCCATCTCTCTCTCCCCACATTTTCTGTCACTCTTCAGCTGTCTCTATCAAATAAAGCTCAAAAAAAAAAAAACTTCACGCAGTGGCAGAAGCAGCTCATCATTCACTCTCTGTAAGCTCTTTGTACACCTGTTAACTTTGAGTTAACACTCAGGGTAAAGATGTATCTTTGTGTCCTCTTGTTCTGTTTTTTCTTGGTTGTTTTAGCTGGAACAGCAAGAATCATTATGATGCAACTTTGTCTGAACCTGTGTAAGCAGAAAAGTGCAGTACCCCAACAATCCAAACTAATCTTTTCATACAAAGTGGTGAGACTTTTATAATTACACAATTTTATTCATTTCCGTTGCCACGTCAACAGAATTCAATATACATAGTTTATCTGTGTGCTGTTCTTCTCTGTAAAGTAGTAATTATTCATCAGTTTTGAGCTGAGATAAGGCCAGCTTGTTAATATCACTTGCATCCATACGAGAACAGAGTTTTATTTATTTTATCCATCACTTTTGTACAGCCAGTTCTCAATGGCACCAACTGTGGTAGATTTGTGATGTAACAATCAAGCCTTTATTTAGTATTGTTATTTGTTTCAAGGACAGTCTGCAAACTGGTGAAACTGAATTAGAAACAAGATAAATTACCTAATGGTTGGCTTTTTATCTTATTTTCTAATGAATATCCTTTGAGGCTCAAAATTACTTGTCATGAAGTCAGTTTCCAGTGGTGTGTTGTGGACAGGTGCAGGAAAACTAATAGAAGCAGCAAAAAGCAAAAGACAGTATCTGAATCCTGATGTACTCTGTGGCTCCCCTGGACAGCCTGGAGACTGGTCATGGCACAACTCAGTTGACAGATGGACACACTCATTCACACACACACACACACACACACGCACACACACACATACACACACACACACGCACACTCACACAGGGTGGGGGTTGGGGTTGGGGCTAAAGGGGGGCCGGTTTCTAAATGTCAAGGGGTATTTATGGATGAAAGATGGGGAGAGGGAGTTGGGAGGATGATATGGCATCCATGTTGGTGATGCACAGATCGCCTTTTGTTTATGAGTCAGCTTGTGTATGTTCTGCGAAAGTACTGCATGTCCATGCTTTTGTCTTTTGTTTTGTTTCTACAGTTTTTGTGAAGATATTTGCTACCACCCGGCCAGAGCTGATGGGAAAAACAAAACACCGAAAGTGTTCAATAGACAGTTGATCAGGCATGCGGAGGATGCAGCCCTACACCTACTGCTTATATGACGCGATTAAAAAAAGAAAATCTATCAAAGATGAGTGCCGTCATCACAAAAGAAATCCAATTTACAACTAAGCGAGAATGTCAGTAAACCAAATCATTTGTGAATTGTTTAGCAGTACTGTGAGAGAGGCCCTCCTCTGTCTGCAGGTACACAGAGGAGAGTCTTCCTATTAGCACTATGCATCTTTTGGGAGACACAAAGATACATGAGCTACCTCTGGGATAAAAGCTTTACACAACCATTAGGGTACAATGCAACGTATATGATTGTATTTTTATTGTTCCTTGTACAAATTGTGTGTGTGTGTGTGTGTGTGTGTGTGTGTGTGTGTGTGTGTGTGTGTGTGTGTGTATAAATGGTTCCTGAAGTTCCCTCTGTGGAGCAGTTAGATGACAGGAGAGGGATTTGGGCGAGTATGGAAGACACTTGTTGTTCTCTGAATAAAAATAGTGTTGTAAATCTACGTAGGATGCAGTGAGTCATCGCATTATTGTGCATAGGGGGAAATACAAGAATTATTTGTCTAAACAAAGAGAACTTAACTGTAATGAGGTAACCAAAGAAATTGAAACTGCGTTTGCAAAGCTATCCCGTAAATTAATTTTAGGAATGATTTAAAAATATTACGATCACTTTAAAGGCACAACAGCGAGGCTTTCTCCGAAAGTTAAATTGAAAATACGATATGAGACTGCTGAAATGGGTTTTTGCCTTCAGAGGGTTTTGGATGACTTTTTAAAACTTTCTGATATATAGTGGTATCTTGTTGCTGCATTATGTTCAAACTTGACCAATAATTAAATCTCTTGTTCCATCTACTGTCTGCGATCGTATAAAAGGTTAGCATGATTGTTTCTTACCTGGATGGGAAGCACGATGAGTGCTACAAAGATCATGATAACCACCAGGAGCTGTGAGGGCCAGATTTGAGGGGTGACATCTCCAAAACCCACCGTAGAGAAGGTGACCACACAGAAGTAGAGTGAGTCAAACAGGGTCAGGTTGTTGCCTGCACGTTCAAGGTGTTGGATACCACAGATACTGATGGGGGTCAGCAGGGTGGGAAGAATGAGAGAAAAAAAAAAAAAAGAGAACTGTCTTTCATTCCTGTGCATATATGTGTGACTTGTGTGTAGAGATGGGGGTGGATGCATGCTTCAATGCTTTTGTAGGACATTGTATAAATTGTAGGTGTGCGAGTAAGTACTGCACATATTATTATGTTCTTTAAAGGCAGAATGAGTAGAATTTTCTTCAAATCAAAACAAAATATCCATCACATCAGAGATGCTTCTATCTGATATTTTACATTAATCATTTAAATGTATTAATTAAATTAAACCATTTATAATTCAACCAATAATGTATATTTTTCCTAATATTTAATGTTAAAGAAAATGTATAGCCAATCAGTTGCTTTTGACAGTCTGTCAACCCTCCCTCCCCCAATTTCAGTGGCCCCATCTGGCCACCCCTATGACAAATAGTGGGATCACCACTGGGTGGATGTGTATCCCTCCAGCTAATAACAGCACGAAGGCTGTGAGGACAGGAACTAAAGACGCAGTGACCAGGTGCCATATTGTAATCACACATCCAAGATGAATCTTTGGTGTTGTTGATTTAGAGAGGCATGACAAACTTTCATTGTAAAAACAAAATTCAACCCTCCGTTAACCAACAGATCCTACTCAATCTGGCTTTAAGAGATAGATGAGCCAACAGGCAAATGTCAACCCTAAAATGATCAGAGAGCTTAATTCATGCTGTGTGTAGGATCTCCTGGATAAGCCTAGCTTTCATACGAGGTATGCAGCGAGTTGACACATCCTCCACTGCACTGAAGCAATCACCAGTTGTCATGTCAGAGCACTCACTCACTTTCACAGTTACCAATTACCTCTCTGCTCTCTGTCCCTTTTCTCTCTTAGATCCAGGAGCAGCATTTTTTCTTTTTTATTCTTTCTGCATATTGCTTTGCATCTCTCGTCCAACTGACCCTCTTTCTGTTACTTTCCTCTGCCCTGTCAACAATTGTGACACCTTCCACTTCCTGTTCAACCTACATTTAATGCCCCTTGTTTCTCTCTTTTCTTTCCTGGTTGCCCCCCTCTCATTTCAGTGTCAGCAGCGAGGGTACCCACCACGTAAACATGAGACAGACCAGTGTGCTGATGAGTATCACCACCTGGTTAAACATGGCTGAGTGCGTCCGCTGGATCGCCCTGTGGAGATCATTCTGCAGAGACAGACACAGATATGAGTTCAAAAATGGAAACAGCAACAGAACAAGTGCTACATTGTCAAGGTGTATATTGGGATAAAATGCAGTTGGGGGTGTAGTATAACATTTTAGAGATTTTGTTGTATTATACCGTTTAGATATATATGAAGTATAAATTTGCATGGGTTTGTTGTAGCATTTTAATCTGTGATCAACATCCTTTTTGTAGTAGATAGATTGTTCGTCATGTAATAAGAGTGAAAGGGAGTTCAAGGACACACAAAAGTTGAAAGAAAGTTGAACAAGATAGTGATGGGGGTGAGCACATGCTGATACAAGAGTTTGGATATATGCTATCCTTTCTGCAGCGGCCCAGGGTTCGAATCCAACCTGCAGCCCTTTGCTGCATGTCATTTCCCATCTCTCTCTCTCCCCACATTCCTGTCTCTATCAGCTGTCTATATCTTGACAAAAAAAAAAAACAAAACGCTAAAAATTTGAAGTATATGGGGCAAAGAGGAAGACACTTTCTTATAAAAATGTGAAGCAAGCTTTATTAGCTGGATGTCATAGGATAGATGGAGGCAAAAGTGAAGTGAAAAGTGAAAAGTTTCAATAACAAGCCCACAGTGCAATTTTAAATGTTTTGTCATTTATCTTTTATAAAACAGGTGAGCTGAAAAGGCAGAGACCGCAGAGAAGAGGGGCAAGTGCATGCCAGCAAAACAACAGCGATGTTGAGATTAAATTAATTGAAAATGTGGATATGGAGAGAGTCGTTCACTCACTATCATATTCTCCAAAGCGTGTTTGGCCAGCCAGCAATTGAGAAATACGGGGATGAAGAGGTTTCTGAAGGAGGGCAAAATCACCTGTCGAGAAGAGAAAGCTTCAGTCTGCTTGGCTGTCTGGAAACACTTTTTTCACATGTTGCATACAGTCACATGATCTCCTACAAGGATATGGATTGTGTGAGCAGGTGCCTACTGTGTTATCCCTTCTGAATTAAACGTGTTACGTGTGTTCAAGAAACGAGGATGGGACTGCAGTGCTTGAGTGTTGAGTATGCTCAGTAATGCATATCGTTCCACTCACAGTGCTCATGAAAGGAACAGCGCTGATCATCTCCAGAATGAAGGGGACACGTAATACTTGCTCCCAAACGTTGCCCTGGAAACAAAAAAACACACACAGGGGTCAGGAAACTCTATTGTCATGGCGACCTTGGGGGATTACCACATAACAGGCCGATTGTGGAGAGTAGAAGGCGACGAATCGACCAGCTTTTGCACCATAGAACAGATCAGGTTTAGATGGGGTTATACAATTCCCTTGTGCCCTTTGAGAAAAGAAGCAGCACTACTTTCTGTTCAATTAAGATGTCAGCCATGGCTGTTTTTATGTGTCTGCCACCTACATATGACTGACCTGAATCTGACTAGTGTAGGTGGACAGGCACAGGGTATGTCCACAGGAATCAGTCAGCTCTAAATGCTAAGGCCTCTTGCCTCCAGAGTAATCTGCAGAGGGAGCCCTTTATGGGCTTATAGTGTCAAGTACATCAAAGGCAGGGCAACCCGTTGATGGATCACCGCCCCCCTCTACTACAGCAACACAGGGGCCTCCCCAAAAGTCTTTCTGATATGTCAATAACAGGGCGGTCCTGAGGAAGCCCCAAGGCCCGCTGAGGTGCTCTCTAAATGCAAAAGCGCAGGAGCAACACCAGGGGAGAAAGGAAAAGTTCAGTTTAGTAGGATGAACACACAGAGGAGTGCAAAGAGGACAAACACTACCCTCAAGCATATTGCATAAATCCACGTCCACACACACACACACGCCAGACATGTAGATATGATAGCTACAGACATCACAAAAGGCTACTGATTGGCTGTTGGGGGCCACAGGTAACTCACCTTGTAGCTGAGATACACAAGCAACATCGTTTCTGAAAAGCTGATGAAAGCCACAAGCACCTGATAAAAGAGAGAGAGAGAGAGAGACAGAGAAAGAGAAAAATAGAGATATTGAGAGATACAGACACAGAGAAGAGTCAAGATAGTCAGAGTGAGATCAGAGCAGAGAGAAATTAGGAGCTGCAGAGATGGAAGAGTGTGGGTGGAATCAGTAGGCGTGCTGATGATTGAGCTTCAGAGGAAACAGGTTTAAGTGAAGCAAGCAACAAGTGTACATATATGCATGTCATCATAAGTGTAAATACTTGCGCCAGGTAAAATGATGTGACTTACACCCTGAAATCATGTGCTACAGATTCAATTCTGATAAATCTGACATGCAGTTATGTGTATAAACAGACTGAGGCCATGTTTACACAGGAGCGTACTGATCTGTCTGACCTGCAGGGCCCACAGCGGTAGAGGTCTATCCACCCAGATGATCAGTTTCCTACAGTGTGGAAGAAAAGGAAAGAATAGAGAGCAGAGGACATGGATATGGTTAAAAAAAAAAAAGGAACAAAAATTACTTCACAATGACACTCAACAGACTTGACAACTCGTGTCACTACATAAAATTTAATTATGCTGTTTACAAGTGCACAGCTGCCAGTGTGCTCACATTGTAGGAGAAAAGTAATATTCACAAATGGAAATTTACAGCCTTATTGTGAAAGAAAGGCTGTTTTTTTTTTTTTTTTTGCCAAAGACACCCTGGGGCTTATCATGGCTGCTTGCCTGCCTGCGCTCTGATTTGCTCCTACGAGTCTGCTGCCTGGAGCAGGAGGCGGCCCATCCCTTTCCCGAGCTCACTCTGTCAGGCTCCTTATTCATGTGGAGCCAGAGCTTAGCCAGTGTCACCAGCCACCAATTAGATCAATAGGTCCCTGAGCAGGAGACATGGCATAGCCTCAGGTCCATGTACACTTCCTGGTTTCTCTCCCTCTCTCTGCTGTTTCAGATTACACACTTTATCTCCACCAGGTCACTGTTGATTAGGCTGCACAAGCACTGCATACATATTATGTTGACAGGTAATCCATACAGTTGGATTGTGACAAATGAATGTGAATCTGTAATGCTCAATAACAACATTGTGAATAGCATCAGTTAAGTGAAGTTGCATTGATTACGTTATACAACGTTTCCGACCGGTGGGCCAGTGTCGGGGATAGCAATCCTCCAGGGTGTGCGGTTTCATGGTTCTTGTCTACATGCTGAAGCCATCACTTCTAATTAGAGACTTACCAGTCAAACTCACTCCAGGGACGGGATGATGTGTTTTGTTTGGTGCAGTTCACGCCACTCATGCTGTAGGGGAAAAACCACAAAAATGGCAATAAAAGTCACTTCTTGTCCTGCTTCTGTCACCAAAACTTGACTCAGCAGCATCTAAATATCAGATTACTTTCCTAATTGCACCTCCACCCCCTCTCTTCTCCCACCTTCACCTCACAACCAATCATTTTACTGGATACTATATACGCACTGTTATCTCATCTATTGACCTGATGCACTCGTTCTTGTTATCAGGCCTCCACACTCACAAAGACTTTGTTTTGCCTCATTACGGCCCTGTTATCACCATTTCTCTCACCAGTCCTGTCTTCCCTCTTGCGGGTTGTCCAATAAGACTCTGACAATGTAGAGGAGGCAGCTCAGCACTTTCAGAGAAAAGTTAAACATTCGCACTCGCAGACCTGCAATTCAAAAAGAAGACAGTCATTAAAAATAAATATCCACAGCAGAATTTACAAAAAGATTTTATTAGATTTTTAATATGATTAAAATGTTTCAATATTCTTCATGCATGTTTTAAAAACCTCTGAATAGAAGACTGAAAAACAAACACAGAACAGCTAATAACACCTCATAAGCCATTTATTGTCACGACCAAAAAGTTCCCAAAATTGTTCTCCAGAACACAATCCATCCTCTTCTATAAAACATGCTTGATTTAGCAGAAAATGTCTAAAGTGTTTTATCTTGTCTGCTGAAAGTTAATCTCATATTTCTCACACTTCCGTTTATATTGCTTTTACACTATGTTATTTAAGCACTGATTAATACCTTTAAAAAGAAATGAACGCTATGACTAATTAAGTACAAAACATACCTACAGTATATATATATATATATATATATATATATATATATATATATATATATATATATATATATATATATATATATATATATATATATATGTTGTGTTAAGTTAATATAATGACTTATAGCATGCAGAAGAAAATAAATATGAAAAGAATGGCATTTCTATAAATGAATACACAGATCATAAAAAACACTACACAGTATAAAACAGTCACAAAGGAGTTGTTGAACAACAGGTAATAAAATGCACGAGCAAGAAGGACATCACATCACACACTAAAATGAAACACAACTCTCTCAAAAAATAAGAGCAACTCATGTGGTAAGAAAACAGGCAGAAGACAAAATTCACCCAAATAATTACACAGGGAGAGAGAGCGTGATCCCAAACAAAGGCAACTCACTGGATCTTTGGTTTTTGATGAAGAACAGCTTGAGGCGCTCCTTGAAAGTGTTCTCATTCACATAGAACTCTACCTGCACCCTAAGAGAGGGATGGAGAGGTGGGCAGAGACAGAGAGAGATAGAGATAAGGAGGGTGCGAGAGAAAAAGAGGAAAAGTACACAGGAAGCGCTGCAGCTGACTGAAGAGATGAAATACATGTTTTATGGTTAAGTCGAGAAGCAGAAGAGTGGAAATGAGAAGTGAGCTGGGAAAGGGAAAAGAATAAAGGTGCAAGAGGGAAAAAGTGTACAGTTGAGCAAATTGGAAATGGAAAGGGTGATAATGATTATTTGAACACTGAAAAGTATGGAAATAAGACACTGTGTCTGGCTGCATTAAAGACTAATGGGTTTTGGAGGAAATGGTGTTTCTGCTTGTCCGCCTGCCCATAGGCCCAGACAGCTGCAGTCAGTCTCGTTATCTCCACTGATTAAATATAGAGCAACAAATTACTTCCCTCTGATGTTTCTGCTGAACATGGGAGGCCATAATTACTGCTCTTTTCACCCTTCCCAATCTGGCACCCTCCTGTTAGAGGGACACACACACACACATACCTACTGTACACACACAGGCCTAAAATACACACCTGCAACCGGATCATTAGGATTATTACACCATTCATACGCCCATCTGACATGGACGCTCATGGAGAGACATGATAAAATGACAAAGAGATGCTCTTCAGGCAGCTCTTACATGTGGACAGAGACAGACAGGCAACCAGCGGGACTGAAGGTGACTGTATTTCCTGTCTGACCACCTCTGGGGAGAATTCTCAGTCGCTCTCCTTTCATCCTATGGAGGGAAAAGTGGATGACTCAGGTCGAGGATGAAAAACGCCAGGCTTAGCTCGCTGGTGGTCTCCTCACAACACACAGACAGATGAAAGAGAAGCTGAACAACTGCAATCTATTCTCCTGTCTGCAGGAAGAGGAAGAGATGGTGTGGGGTGTGGGCGTGGGGGGTCTTCCCATGATTCCAGAGTGACACTATACCAGCACTCCACATGTTCATGAACACACACACACACACACACCAAAACCAACACTGCACTTTCCCAGCAACATTTGGGGGGTTAGAGGGGGGGAGTGGGGCTAACTTTCCTCTTTGTTGCTATGGCAACGCAGGATTCGTTGTCTTTTCCCTCCCTCTCACATGAGCAGATGTGAGCAAACACATACTTGCAAAGTGTGTTCAGCCATTGAAGCTGATAGCCCGCTCCAACTTGTTGGCAGCTCCCTTCTCTCTGAGCAGCCTGCTAATAATAAGGCGTCTACACACATGATGGAAAACAGAAGAACATGCGGATACGCACACCTCCCAAGGCTCGCGGCAGCCCTGGCGTGTGTAATTGCACCTTTTGATTAGAAAATATGTTTGTAAGAATTGCTGGAGAGATGGGACGCCCTGCAGCTTTCCCTCAAGCTAATGTATTCTTTTACAATGAAATCCATCAGGAACTGCGCCTCCATGTCTGACCATGACCGTCATTTTATATCCTTTGCCAAATCTCCAGTTTATTATTGCCTATTTTTTATTGTCTTAAGACACTTATGGTGACATACGTTCCTAAATCCAGCCATTCGTGCTTTTCTCCATTCATCAAAGGCCTTAAAGCCTCTTCCACCTCTGTGAGAAGAAGCTGTGACATCTACTCAGGAGAAGGAGATAATTTCAGAGGTCATTTTGCCCTTGATGTGTTTCTCTAAGCGAGAGCTTTTCCACTTGAGTGTACAACAGAGGATGAAAAATAAAGTGGAAATATAGCCCAATAAACAGTTGAGCTGTGGGATAGATTGAGTGTCGGGATCTTTAATCTAAGGGGAGGATGTGAGAAAAAAAACACATTAAAAACTCATAAAAAGCATTATTTCGAAACAAAAGACACATCACGGTAGCACCTCTGGGCAATAGCCACATATCAGACCCCCCAAGGCTTTCCAAAAAGCACAGGGAAAATAAATGATTAGATAATGGTTGAGAAAACCTGCTTTGGGACACTATTGTACAAATAAAAACCATGCGTCGCTGGATTAAGGAAGAACCATTTTAGCGTATCATGTAACATCCACCATAAAAGAATAACCCCCCTGCTCTGCTCCTCATTAAAAATATAGGTTTATCAAACTAATTATTTTGAGTCAGGCATCTAAGATCATCCCATAGGCTTTGATAAACAAAAACAGCAGCTTTAACAGCTGGAAACAAGAAAACACGAAGAAAGGGGGCATGGCATTGCATTTCAAACCTGAGCCTGGGGAGAGAATTTGCATTTCCGGATTTGCATGTACACTCTGAGAGTTGAAGTGTGAAAGAAGGAGAAAGAGAGAGAGCAGACAAAAATACAGACAGATAAATAGAAACAGACAGATGGACAGAAAGACAGAGGGGGACATGCGGGGGAGGATCTTTGAGAGAGAGAGAGAGAGAGAGAGAGAGAGAGAGAGAGAGAGAGAGAGAGAGAGAGAGAGAGAGAGTTGAACCTTGTTCTCCTGCTGCTTCCACCCATGCCTGCGCTCCATAATGACACAGCACTGGCCATTTAATGACACAGTTGAAGAGACTAAAGAAACCCAAATCTATGCGTGCACAACAGCACAGCCTTTGGCTCATCACAACCTACACACACAACTCAGAAATAGTATTCATACCAGTGAAGTAGAAAAACACCGAGGAGAAAAGGTAACCAAGTGAAAGATTTGACTTGTTAAACCTTCTGGTAGGATCAATAATACCAAAGTTTATTTTGTTTAATTAATGAGAAAAAAGCAAGAAACATATTTGGAGCATATCCTTGGAAAGTCAAAATAAATCCATTTTCCAACTGTATGGGGATGGATATGAATGCACGCAATAAAAGAGATCATAAATATAAATACAAATTCAAGTAGAGGCTGTCTGCAGGTTTATACTGTGGAGCACCGTGATATGGAAATCAGGACAAATGATTGTCCAGATCTGTTGCAAATGTACAGATTAGACAAGGTGAGGACTAAGATAAATAAAATCCAACCTAGAGAGTAAGTGCACCAGTGGAAATGTTTATGGGGAATTGCTGATACATGTAGTATAAATTTTATGCTCAACATCCTGTATCGCTTTAGACAAATAGATAAACAGGGGATCCTCTTAGAAAAGAGGGCATCGCTAAAAGGGAGAAGACCAAAAAATCAGACAAAGACACACAATAATAATATACACACACACTACAAATGAGGGTAGGAGAAACTCAGTGGGATGACAAGAGGCAAATAAATTGCACATCACCACGGGGCTGCTATAACAGCTTAACAGAAGCAAGGTGTTCTCATAAGTACTTCATCCAACCAATGTTTGACAGGACACCCTGTCCCTGACCCAGATACACAACCATCACACACGTTAGAAATGAAAAAAAATGAGAATATACTGTATGTACACATCCACGCTAAAGAAATATCCTATAGCTTTCTTTTTTCTTTTAACATTGGCAATGCATGAGTTCATGCCAACTGAAGAGTCAGATGAAAAGAATGTCAGTTTTTTTAATACCACTCATTGCTGCCATGAAATTAATTTTAACACTTCAATGAAACAAGCAAGCACTTTTGTAATAACTTAATGATAAGAGAGACCTTTTAAAAGGTCTCTTTCTCTCCTTGTCTACAAATCAACTAAACCAATTTATCTACTATTTTATCTACAGTGCACGAACATGTGTCTAGCAACACATGTCTACACAGTAGCCTGGCCAAAGCACAGCAGGAAAATGACAGCCAGCATTTACGAAATGTGTCATATATTTCACAATATATTGACAGTAAGTAAGTCTGCACTGTAGCAGTTACTCAGAGCCATTTCATGGACAACCGCAGGCTTCTCATGAATTCAAACTTTTCATACATCATCAGAGGAATCATCAGCCATTCTTCCCACCCCCTGCTCTCTGACGTAAACCAGTCTTGCCTCATCCTTTCCTGAAATGATCATTTACTATTTATTGCTTAGAGGAGGACATGCTGACATATTCACGTAGTCCCCTTTGTTTACCTGAAGGAGGAACAGAACAGAACAATTTCCTCTGTTCCAGGAGAACACTACTTGGTTTCATGTTTTGCTCACTAAAGAACACATATTTCATCTCTTTATCGTGAAACAAAATATGGCTGAAATTGATGTACAACTGTATTAAAAGCAATCCAATGACATTCAATCTCCCTGTGTCTTCAGATTACATTTAGCCTCAGATGTGCGCAGACGTTTAACATTTGATCAAATCAACGTGAGATATCTGTTTCAAAGTCGTCTTCGTATCACCGCTTCGAGGACAACATGTGCGATGAAAAAGGAGTGAAACATGAGAGGAATCATCGATATTGCCTGTCCCTGGTGTCTCTGGGGCTGCTTAGATTTGAAGAGTCTTGTGGTGTATTACACTAACACACTTTGGGAATAGGGGAGCTGCAATCAGTGGACAACAGTGTTTGTGATCCCCCACAACAGCGTGGCACAGCAGCTCCCTGCCCCCACTCTGATGCCACGGGGCAATTCCAACAACATCGAAAGCTAGAGCCCAGAAGTACTCAGACACATGCTAGTCAGCCCCATGGCTGTGTTAGTATCCACAGCAGGAAGGCTCTTAAGTGTTGACAGTGCTTGTCTAACTGAAGGGGGGGTTAGGGAATTCAATATCTAGCTTATTAAAGCCCGGTGGTAGCCAGAAAAGCTCTAAAAATAAAAGAACCATGAGCCTAGATGACCACCAGGGACACAGCCTGCACTGACACTGTTCTCTCTACATCCCTGGGCTATTGCTCATCAATGATAACAATGAAAAGGGATAAAGATTTAACATCTGATATGTGCCTATATCTTGTACTGTATAGATTTTATATAACCTACACCTAGCCACAGGATGCAGGGGTTGCTGGAGTACAAAGAATTAAATTGAATACATTTTGATTGAAGTGTGTCTCACTTTGCCTTCAGGTTATCTCTTCTCTATACTGAACACAACCTTCTCACACAGAGAGTGCTGGTTCATGTTCACTGGGCATCATGTGCACAATATTCTTGCAGAATCATGCTCAGTATATATATATATCCTACCACCATGCCCTCCAGCTTGTTCTCAAACGGACCTATTATATATACGTATATACCTAATGTTCAGGCCAACTGGCACCGTCTCCTCTTCACCAATATTAATTAGGATGTTGTTTTTATAAGAGGTTTCTAATTAATACAACTGGACATCTGTCAGGTCTGATGCTTTGCTTTTATGAACCTACCTTACTCAAGGCCCCAAGCTTCTCATCGACTTTGCAGAGGCCTATAATTCATTTCCATTAGCGCATGGGTATTTTTAAGTTAACTTCTCTCCAGTTGTTCATGTGAGGACATGCACACAGGTCATAAAAGACATTATTAAGTCTGCATGCTTCCTCATCACCTCTTCTCTCTCATCCACCCTCAAATCTGATAAAATCACCTTTTCACAGAGTGACTCTTCTCATAACACCAGCCATTTGTATAGTTAATAACAAATGGCTGGTTCTAGCTCTGGCTCTACAGTCATGGTGCGTAATATATCCATGATTCTACAACTCTTGACAGAGATAGCTATCAGCTTTCTAAACTGTCTCATAAATAATATGACTGAACCTTACACAAGCTCTGAAAGGCTATCTAAAGAACTCCAGCGAAGTCAAAGCAAACTAAAACTGGTATGAATATATTGACAATATTGATGGATCATGCTCTACACTGGCCTTACTAGATTAAGGCTTGACTGGAAGAATTAAGGGGGGGATAAAGGCAGTAGGAGCATTGGGGAAAAGGGTAGACTGAGACAGAGATATCTGGAAGAAGTGGAAGCGACAGCCAGTGAGAGATTGTTCTAAGGACAAAAGGCTGTCATTTGTATGATAATCTTGGACTCTGAGGAAAGCTCCCGCTGATGCTTTCTATTGTGAAGTAGTGGAGACTCCATTGTATTTCATTTCACTTCTAACAAATTAGACATACAAGTGGAGTTGCGCTGGGATTCATGTGTGTATTGGCATTGCTCTGCAATGTTGGAACTGTAATTACTGTAAATTTAGCCAGAAATATCATTCTTTTGAGAATGTAAAAAGTTCGTAATGCTGAGACAGACACTGAAAGCTAACCTACTTTCAAAATTCAACCAGGCTGAGATAATAAGATTTGCAGACTACTGCTAATATCAACAACAAGACTAAAAGATTTGATCGATTTCAGGTCTCGATATCATGTTCATTTTAGGCAAAAACCAGACAGCTCCTTTGACTGGCAAAATCCTTGTCATCAGCCTGCCAAAGATCTGTATTTAATTGTTTAGTCATCTGGCATTTCCTCAAAACAGAAGCCTCTGACTCACTGCCAGAAAACATAAATGGTGTTGTTGTAATCAGAACAGTATCAGTAGTTTAAATGCTGCTACTTCTCTGTCCTTGACACATTTCTGTAACATCAAGACATTATATTCAGTTACCGATCAATTATCAGGCACAACTCTGACTTAAATGATGATTTATAGGAACTACACTGATAAAGATAATTGGCAGTTGTAACTACACTTTTAGCTGCAGACCATTATTCAAATTTTGTCCTGGAGAGTAGGCTCGTTTCAGTCTGCACAAAGAAAACTGAGCCAGATTTAATTTCTGTTTGTTCCAATTTGACAAAAGATAGATACAGCCAATGCTGGGTTGTCAAAAAAGTCTAATATGTTTGCAGTTTTGCATATTTTAGCCAAACCATGTTTTAAGGCGATGAGCAGTTCAAATTAAAGTATAAAATATGTATGAATATAAACTTAAAGGCCAAGGCAGACACCTTCATCTACACACACACACACACACACACACACACACACACACATACACACACATACACACACACACACACACAAACACACACATACACACACACACACACACAAACACAAACACAAACACAAACACAAACACACCATATCCCAGCTCCCCTCTAGACACAGGTCCTCTAAGAAATTCAAAAACTAGCAGAGAAAGAAAGAAGAGGCACTATAGGTACCGATAATAATACAGTCAAGAGGAGGAGGATATGAGATATCTGTGTGAAATTTAAATCAATTCACATTTTTAAAAGTCTGTGCTGAAGATTGGCTCACCTGAGAGCCTTTAGATGGCTACAGCAAAATGTATTCCACTGAGTTACAGGAGAGCTCTTGAAAAGAGGCAAAGCATGGTATTATAGCACTTCAATCAGGACGAAGATATAGGAGAAGGGCGGAGGGGGTGGGGAGTGGGGTTTAAAAGATGTTAAACGAGGCCAACGTATGGAAACACAAACACACACACACACACACACATACACACACACACACACACACACACACACACAGAGAGATGCAAGCTGAGAGGAGAGGAGGACAGGGAGAAGGCCCCTCAGAGGGTGACGGAAGAGGGATTATAGGACTCAGTAATGGAGGTTTTCCCAAAGCAGAGGGCAACCATATGTGTCAAGGAGATAAGTTATGTGTACACATGTTGGCATTTAGATTAGTGAGAGTATTTTCCTGCTGGGATGCGGTCGTACTGTATGGAGCTATCTATGCACCTGGGCCAAGGGGCCATTTGTTTCTTAGAGGATGTTACTTAAATGCTATTCCTAGATTAATGGACCATGGCAGATGTGGCATTACAGACTGCCGTAATTAAGCTTTCTGTCACTATCAATCCAAGCACTCGCTTTCCTCCTAATCAGTCCATTTAATAGCAGTTAATACTCCCTGGGCACTGATCAACACCTTGACCCCCTGTCAATTGCTCTCTTATTCTCACAAGTGTGTAGATGTTTGTGTATGATGATGATGTGTGTGACGGATGCTCAGGCACGCCGACTTACACAAAGGATTTAATTTCAAATTAATGCTCTTCATTAGGACCTACTGTGTGAAAGAGGCAGCATGCGTGTGCACCGGACATCACAGCTCTACACTATGACCACACAAATGTAACGTACACAGCCCACACAGCTTTAATTTGAAACTCAGTACCTTCTAGAGCTCTTAAAATGATCAACAACAAGATATTCCTGAAAACACTCATCCGAGTCATGTGTTCAGAGAATATTACAGCACACACGTACACAGTCCTCTCAAACTGTCCCAGAAGCCCCCAGACCAACTAAATCAATCACACCCACACTTTCACTAGATACCTATTTTGTTTCTGTTACATTCATTTTGTGAAATTATCCACGTTGTTGCTGTTTTTTTGCTTTTCCCTTCTCTTTTAGAGGTTGAGGTGCCTGGACTATAAAAAGTCCCTTTATTTCTTCCAAGAAACAAGCAGCAAACCCCTCGTCACCAAACCTCTGTAATCAGGTGACGGAGGTCACACTGCACTCTGGTTTGGAAACATTAGTCTTAATTGGGCAATAGCTGACAAATTACAGAAAGCCAGAAGAGCACCAGAGTGAGCAGGCCCGTTTAGGCTCCAGCTTTGCAGAAGGGGTTCTGATACAGTGTAACAGTATGATTCACCACAAAAACAGGACAATGCTAGATGCTTTTGCATAGTGTCAATAATGATAAGCATTATTGACAGGCTTCTATGATAACATGCAGCAGTTTCTCTGTAACAAAGCCTGCCATTGGCTGGATTTGGATTGCCCTCTTCCATACCTACAATGGCAAGCTTTCCAATTATCCGATCCAAAACACACACGTCCACAAGTGTTTGGTCCAAATTTCCACCCAGCAACAAGAGACACCATGCGTGAAATGGAGGTTAGCATTTTCCATTAGACAGCATAATGAAAAAGCCAAATTAAGCAATGCATATCATATAGCACGTCAAATCTACTGTCCTGGAGTGAAAGCAAAGGTTAATTGCCAGTTACTCAGAGCACCCACTTGAAATTGCCTGACCAGGTGGCAGTTCACTGTAAATCTCAGGAAGTATTGCACGAAGAGTAACATTAATAAGGTATCATACTGTAGGTTTACCATACTCATTTCCTTCCTGGTTGATGCCACCAAAGGAATTTTTTGATGTTCATGTCATGGTAGCATGACATGATATTATTAATATTACTGAATGAATAATTAGTGTATCATTCTCTTCTCAGTATTTTCCTTTTATATGATTTACTTACTGTATTGATTTTAGTGGGATAATAATGTATTAGCAACAGATTGCTTCTGCGCACATAAGGCAACGACTAAACCTGTTGCAGCATCCATAATAACAGAGCTGCAGCTGGGTAGTAAAATAGCAATAATAATAGATCACAGGGAGAAAATACAAACAAAAAACAAACGAGTACTTTTCAAACAGGTGGTGTGATGCTCTCGTGGCACACAGATGCGCAACGGATTCGGTGCGCCGTGCGTAAACGATGCAAGTAGCTGCATCCTTACCTGTCGTCGGTCTGCCAGTCCCCGAGCAACAGGTCTCGGAACCGGTACCGAGGGGGCAGCGGGAGCACCTCCTTCTCCAGTTCGACCATTGTCCTCCTTCTCAGAACCCAGAGAAAGAGACAGATATCACCGCAAACCGCACCTCCACACCGAGGAGGTGGAACCCCCAAAACCAACTCCGTTCCTCTTCCTTCTGCTATTCAAAACGGACATTAATAACGAACACATTGATACAGCTCATGGCATCGTCTTCGTCCTCTCTCCTAAACAGAAAAAAAATTAACTTCTTTCGTTTTTGGCAACCGTCAAATTGCTGCTTTACTTTTCTTCCCGCCGAGGCAACAGGTCGAGGATGTTCATCCGTCTGTGCGTAGGGGAGGCTCCACTTTTACTGTGACAGCTGGACAGCAACTGGTTGTCTTTCTCAACACCAGCATCCTCCCTGCCTGAGCTACGCATGGACGCATTGGCTACAAATGTGTAACCAAGCGTTACACTGTAGGCTACTATTGCGACGACTTTTCATTAAAGGAATGACAAAAAAAAAGCAACAATTCCCAAATCAACACTCAGAAAAAATCCACAATATCGGACATGGCGCTGCATTATGAGCCTATACTATCCTCTCTAATCGTGAATGATAATAAATTGTCACACATATACACGTGATGCCCAGATAGCCACCAGACTTCTATGGAAACCTGCGCACACCTCAGTCGTGAGTCTAAGCACCACTAACAGATATCTATTATTTCTACACGGTGAGCTACAGTTTGTTATGTGAACTGTCCTTCTCTTAAATATTATACGGTTATAAGTGTCAGAGTCAGTTTATGGAGGCACATATGACTCGTTGTGAACTGTACACGAAAATATACATGAGAATACATCCAATTTAATTAGTGTAACCTTGCCAACTGAGCCTGAGTGCCGTTGCTTTCTCACCAAGCATTCATATGCTAAATATAATCAAAACACACAGTGAGGTATCCAAGAAAAAACACTCTCACTGCTCATGATAAAGACCCACAATCCTGTAATAAATGTAAAAATAATACGATAATCACATTCAAAACTAGAAGTTCTTCTTAATGTGGGCCATTAGAATACAAAAGGTCTGTAGCTAAAGTGTGTTGTAGCTAAAGATTATAAGCATTTGTAAACTACTCTTATGACGCACAAAACCCACCATTTGTGTTGTAGTAGGTATTTGTTTGTCTGCCACTCATTAGATGTCACAGGATTAATCATGTAGAGCCTGTGGTCATAAGAAAAGCGTTAATGAAATTCAAATGTGGTGCTCCAGAGAACTGTTGACTCAAAGCCACAGACAACAGGTGTTATTCAAATTAACTTCAAATGATTAATATTAATCACCCACAATTGGGCCTTTAATAAACCAGCACCTCTGTAAGCTCCAAACAAAACCTTCCCTAAGAGGGTCAAAAAGGATTATTGCCTATTGAACTGATGACAAAATGAATAACAACAATGAATAAGAATGTTTTTAATACTAATTAGAGATAATGTCTTTAGTTTGAACAATTATGATATCATTGTTTTTGTGCCTTCCTTCGTTTCAGCTCATATATTTAATCTTACTGTGATCAAATGGTATTTTTTACTCAGGGACAGTTGAACTATTGTTTGCCTTTTGAGAAATCTTATACAGCAAATCATTCAGTGTTACGAGTCAGACCTGGCTCTAGTTTTGTCTATTTTGCCCTCTGGTGGTCATCATGACACAAGCACAATCCGTTGTGAGCTAGACTCATTTATCTGTTCAAACAGTTAGCTGACAAATATCAGTCTGTCAGGATGTGGGGTTAAACGGAGAATATATATACACATTTATTAATACTGTGGCAAAAATGAAATATCTCTGTAATGCACTCGGGCACAAAAGAAATTACAGAGGTTGACAAGAAGGCAAAACACTTAATTTCAAGTGGGTGGGCCTAGCTGTGTAGCCATGGTAACAACAAAAAAGTGTCTGAGCATATCAGAGGAGATAGTTCATGTGTTTCAAACCTCATTTAAACCCCATTCAGTCTCATATTATCATAATGCGTACTCTGAGGACAATATGCAGAGGCTGAGTAAAGCAGGTTGTTGCAAAAGGGCTTTAGGTTTTATCCCTTCAGAACAAAAGCAGTTTTCCTCATAGCCACTAAAACTGGCAATGCATATACAAAAATAAACAAAGAGTAAAAAACAACCCCCCATAAAAAAGTCATTTAAAAGATATAAAATCTCTCCAGTCACTGTTACAACAGCTGCCATCCAGGTTCTATTCCAGCGTGACGTTGACAGAGGCAAGAGCGTCCACAGCCCAGCTGGGGTACTGGTCACGAGAGGGAAACATTCGCTTCATGAACGTCCGTATAAACTCTGGGAATCGGCCTTCCACAATGCTCTGTCTCACGGAGCGCATCAGGGTGAGCTGCAGAGAGAAATGTTTGATGAATCGAAGACAAGTAATGTGATTATGATCTCCAGAGAGAAATCATCTCTGCATTTTCGAGCATAGCTACAGGTCAGCATCCTGAGAGTGTGCAGAAAGAATGTTGCTCTGCTACTATTTATCATGTCAATAATTCAGGGTAACCCATAAATGGCTCACAGCAATTAAATACTTGCTGTGACATTTTTCTCTGAGTCAAAGTGGTAGAGTGACATGGACCCAAGGAAAACACCAGCAAATAAAAATATTGCATAATCAGACATTATGTGTTCTGCTCTCTTAACATGAACATCATGTTTTTGGACACATTTGTCACAATAGGAAACTCTTCATTGTTTTGATAATGCCAGAGCAGCGACACAGGTTTGTGCCACATTGAAGGACAGAGAGTACTGAAGAATTAAATGGTCGTGACTGAGGCAAGGACATAGTCTTATTCAATATTTTTTGTCAGAAAATTAGACTTTGAAACACATTACATAAACTTGGCTCAGGGTTGATATCTCTCAGTGGCAGGTACTGTGCAGATACAGGAAACTAATGAACTAATGAACACTTGAGAATCACACACAGGAACAGCCTTTCAGATATATCAACTCCTTAAAAGTGAAGTCACTGGATTGGAAAAGTAGATATAAATATAAAATTTAATGAGATTCATCTTCAGTTTTTTAGAAGTTAAACTGGTTGATAGTGTGCCTAACATTAAGAAAACTTTATAAACTGTATTTATACTGTATATAATATTATCCAGCAGGTACATGTTACTCCTGGGGGCAAAGATTGTAACGTATTTTCTTAAAGGAATGCATTTTTTGTTAAGGGGTAAAATGTTTGCTGCTGTTTAATTCTGCGTTATGATATGAGACAATTCCAATACTGACCTGGTAGGCAATGTTATGGATGGTGATGTGATGCATAGCTGCAGTGTCACTCTTGAATAGAGCATGGAGATAAGCCCGACTATGTCTGCAACAGAACAAATGCAGATTATTTACATCTTCTTCACAGTAACGTTCACTTCTGCAACATACGTGATACAAATTGTCAGGCACCATTCACTGGCAGTATTGACAAAAATATGCCTGTCTACACATTTAGAGCATCCTTCCCTCACCACATGCATGTATTGCATTGTTACTGCATAGTCAGATAGCCAGAGTAGCATTAGCTTAATGTTGGGGTGTCCCTTTTGCAAGAAGTTTTTGAAAACTAATTGACTATGTTATGACAAATGTAAAAAAATCATCAGTCATATAATTCTTTCTAGAAATGATACTAGCACGTCAGCTAAACAGAGCAGCTTCATCGTTTACTTACCTCTTGCAGGTGGGACACGTGCAGTCTGGGTCTATGGGCTGGAGGTCCTTGGCATATTGCTTTTGTTTTACCTGGAGAGATCCCCAAGGCACCAAGGCAGAGCCAAACCTCTGAGTGAAAAGAAACATGACTGTTAGAAACACGGTTTTTGATTTGGAATTATAGCTGCTAAATGACACAAAAATCATAAAAAGTGATTATCAGAGTGTGGAGGTAAAGAGAGCTTACTGCAGTGCGGGTGGGGAACACGCAGTCAAACATATCACATCCCAGGGCTACACAAACCACCAGATCCACAGCATACCTGCAGCACATGAGGATGGATCATAAACACTCTTATGTCAGTTTCTAAAACCTTAAAGCGTATTAACGCCACAGTTCTCATGAGATATTTCCAGCATACAGGCTAACGTACCCCACACCCATGAGGTATCGAGGCTTTTCTCGTGGCAGATGATCTGTGCTGAGTGTGACCATCCGCCAGAAATCATCCTTCTCCTCTCCTCCACTAAGGCCGCCGATGGCAAACCCAGGAACATCACGTTTAGTCATTTCTACAGGAAGCAGATGAATGATTTTTAGAGCAGGAGTTTGAGCCCTTGTCATCAGTGTTTCACAGTCTAACTGGCTAGTTTTCTTTGCCAACATGCAGATTGCTCCCAATATCTTTGCACAATATTTATGCTCTTTAACTTTGACCGTAAATATCTTATATTACTGGATTCCTCTTCACATCTTGACACTTAGGGTTTTTACTATTCAAGCTGTTTGATTCACAAAATATTCCTCATCAGATTAGTGTGTAAAAGTTTTTTTTTGCAGTCATGGATGCATGGAGCAAAAAAAACAAAAAACAAAAACATGATGTTAATATGTTCAGTCTCCAAACTATTTGGATGTAACAAATCCAAAGTAATTGGATGTTCAATGCATTTAGACAGCTCTTAAGATCTATCCCAGCTAAATGGGGCCAAAAGCAGGTGATCAAAAACGCCACAGGATTTGTTTTTTTTACCATCTAGACAGGTCTTGCGCAGCTCTGCATTTAACCCTCCTTGGATGATGGCAAAAAGGTTCTGTTTGTCTGGATTTTTATTGGCTGCCATGCAGCGGTCCAACCAGCGAATGGATCTGTGCATTGCCTCCTCCACCCGTGGTCCCGTCACGGTACTGCTGACCACATCATCCAGCTGCATCATGATGTCGGACCCTGCGAGAAGAAGAGAAACATGGTCTGGCATGGTCTTTTAGCTGGTGGAAAAACTTAATACGGTTTCAAATTACTTTACTCCTTGCATACCCAGACTGTTCTGTATGCTGATGGACTTCTCTGGACTTAGGAGGATCTCTTTGCCATCATAGGGGGACTTGAACTTCACCCCTTCCTCAGTGACCTCAGAGAGTTCAACAAGAGACACCATCTGAAACCCTCCACTGTCCTGTAAGTAGAGGAAAGTGAAGATTTCAGCACATTAATCACCACCTCTGTGTTCAACTCTTCAGTAACCTATGATTAATTCATACTCACAGTTAAAAGATTTCTCTTCCAGTTCATGAACCCATGTAAACCATTGGCTTTCTCGATCAAATCGGGTCCCTATAGGCAGCAGAGTTGAAATAGAAAGACACACTTAAAAAAGAAAACTTGTAATGAATTTGTGTAGCCACTTCTAAAGTCAAATTAATCATCAGGAAACAGAAAAGCCGTTATTGCAGTGCTACCTACCGGTCTCATGCCCAGGTGGTATGTGTTTCCAAGACAGATGTGACACCCAAGACCCTCCAGCTGATCCACAGTGATCCCCTTCAGAGTCCCCTGAGTACCGACAGGCATGAAAACCGGGGTGCTGACGGCGCTATGTGGCAGTATAAGGTCACACGCTCTTGCTTTTGTCACCGGGCACTCAGCAACGATTCGCAGAGTGAGCGGAGACGCTGCAGACAGAGCCTTTTTTATGGACATGCTGTTTTCTGAAGTATTTGTATCAGCTCCACACTCTATGGTAGCGGCCATATTGCAGTGAACATGTGACGTGAAAGGGCTGCGAAAGACAATCGCGTTGACCAATCAAAAAGGAGCATTTTGTTCCGAGCGACGAACACGCCTTTTAGACATCCAATCATAATGCTAGTTTTACAGAGAGACAGAAAAAATAGCCAATAAGCTGCCTGGTTTCACAGACAAGGGGCGGGTCTTAACTCACCGGTTTCGATCGGATGTCGTCGAGCCTGACCGGATGGTGTTTGTGTAGAGGAAGTTTTGTTTTGCGAGTTTTCCGTCCGTTTCGACTGACTGAGTATCCAATTAATGTGCTCAAAAGAACACGAAATGACATCAGTGTGAATTGCATCGCCGGCAACCACTCAAGTGTTCAAAGAGAGGACAAAAACCTGGGCTGTTTGAAGCGGCGGGACTCAACACTTCAGAGTAACCCGAGAGCACCTTGCTGCTAAGCTAACAGTACCTATATAGTCAGCGCGGCTTGCGTTAGCCTCTGGTCTTCGTTGTGTTGAAGCGGCTCTCTGAGCTAACGAAGCCATGGGGAACCGGGGCATGGAAGACCTGATTCCCCTGATCAACAAGCTTCAGGACGCTTTCAGCTCCATTGGCCAGAGCTGCAATTTGGACCTTCCTCAGATTGCTGTGGTCGGCGGACAGAGCGCAGGAAAGAGCTCAGTCTTGGAGAATTTTGTTGGCAGGTGAGTGATTATGGCTAATTAAGTTTATAAATTGCAATAATATCATAGTAAATAGAGTGGCTAACGTGGTCTAACATTGTCAGTTTGTCAGTAGGTACGATACGTTAGTTACTCTGACAGTACGTAACGTCAAAATTAAGTTACGTACTTGTCGTAAACCTGCTTTGATGGTGTGAAGTGGCTGCAGGTTCAACAACCTGACGTAGATACGCGTTTTACGTGGCAAACCAGCGGGTTTAAACAATGTTTTTATGAAGTTTTGTGCATTAAATTGTAAACTTTCTCACTTTTAAGAAGGCAATATTCAAGTGAAGATGGATACAAATGTTAGAGAACATAATGCTCTTTACACCGGTTTGTTCTCTGGTCATTTACAATATGTATGCCCTCTAAAACTGTCAGTAAATAAAGTAATTAAAAACAACAAACTAAGACCTTTTTTTATAAAAAAAAATAAGCTTATGTTTGTGTATGTAAAATACACATTAGTAGTTTATTTTCAGTAAATCACAGTAAAGGTGTTTTGCCATCTGTGTACTTGGCCTCGGTTCTGAGGGAACTTTTTCCTGTGTTTCTATTTATATTTCCATACCACACCCAGAATGTCCTACAGGATATTCATTTATCTGTTATTGTGATTTGGTCTGTAGGTCGCAGACTGATTGGAGTTGTATATTACATAAGAGTTTGTTGTTAGCTCAGTAAGGTTATTTTTTTCGCATGAGGGAGTGAAGTATGTTATCGGGACTGCTGGTAGAGTAAATCAGCCAAAGCTAGCCACCTCTCTGGGATGTAGATTTTGCACAGCATTTGACTTCAAAGTAGTCAAAATAATGACAATTTATTAAACAACACAAGCTCACAACTTCCCTCGCCATCTTCCTCTTTTGTTATGGTTTTTGTCCAAAACTTTAGCAATTAAGGAAATAGGCTTAACGTCTCTCCGTTCTCTGCTTGTGTGGTGAAGGTCAGGCTAGCTGAGGAGCACCATAGTGCTTTATAGTGCTCCTCAACAGGCTGGTCCTGTTGTCCTCTCCCACATCAGCAGTGAGTGAGATCACCCCGCAGATAAAGAAACAAAACAAGCTCGCTGTAAAGCAGCTTGTTTAGCAGGTTTCCACCCCATTGAAAGACGATGTGTGTAACCCAACCCACACAGAGATCGCACAGTCACACACATACACGCAGACGAGCCAGCCAGCCAGTGAAGAGGAAGTACATCGGCTGTTAAGATGGCATGCAGACAGGCCTTTGGTTATAAACACACTGGCGAGAGCATGTCGTAACTGCTCTCAGGCAAGAACACACACGCAGATTAGACTACCACTCAGTGTACATTAATTCAGATGAGTGGGACTTTGCACTGTGAGAGCACTAGACACATATCGGCTGTAATTAACATAAGACCTTTCATGGTGACCTCAATTTCTCTGCGTGTGCAGGCACTTCCACTTTCTGCCTTTTGACAGGACTAACATACACCCATGTGATGACAAGTTTCACAAGCTCTTTGCTTATATGCTGTGACATACACACATCCTCTTATGCGAGTATGTGAGTGGTGCACTTAAGTGTGTACCGTCTGCTTTTTATCCAAAAGATCAAAGTGCAGTGGCTGCTACTCTGTATGCCCGTTGCTCCTGTGCAGGTGAACTTGAGGGTGGACAAGTTGGAAAAGTTCAAAATTATAGCAACAAGGTCAAGTCTTACTTCAGCCTTGGTGCACATGGGAGGTGCTGCATATCACTATAGCAACAGGCGCGTTCATGTTGAGGTGACTCATTGTTGATCTAAGGGTTTGTTTGAGCAGCCAATATGTAAACCCAATCCCATGTTTTATCATCATCTGTTGCACAAAAAGAGTGTTTAGTGTTGTAGGATAATTGATTTGGAAATTCTCTGTAGTGACAACAGACTTGAACCCTCAGCAATGAGGTACAGTTGTTGTCAGTAGTAGCTGCTCTATGATTTCCCCAGTGCCTGAGGTCCTTTTCTTTGGTGTTTGAATTAAGCCTGTCCCTGCGCCCTCAAGCATGAAATGAATCCATCTTTTCCTTTCTCTGGCTCCAAAGACAATAGAAATAGTGCTGAGAAGAGACACATTTCAGACCATAGATTGTATGATTCAAACTCAGAGTATGAATGCTCCTCCTTTTCTTTCTCCTGCTGCATGCTGATGTCATGATTAAGTGACTTAACTTACGGCTTCACTCTCTTTAACAGGCAAATGTTCTGCCGTCATAATATGCATGTCTGTGGTTGCTTAGTTTCTGTTTTACATTTCCTGGCTCTGATGGAGGTGGAGAAAGTAGAGCTAGATCATATTTGCAGTCTAGTGATTCTCTCTCAGTTGTCTGTCACAGTCCTGATTTGAAGCTCAGGGAGGTCAGGTGGGATTGAGATCTTTCACTATGTTGCACTGACTCCACTTCATGTGATTTTTGGCCTCCAAATCTGTCGCTGGAGGCCAGGGCACTCTGGCTGGTCTGCATACTTTGCTGAACAGAAGCTAATCAAATCACTTTGGCTCAACAGCCTCATGTATTTGTAAATGTTTCCGTCTTTCAGTTGGGGTGTGTGTTATGTGTGTGTCTATGTATGTGTTACCTTGTTTAGGTTTGCATCAATGTAACCTAATGAAGGACCTAAAGTTTTGCTGACACATTGAACGTACATTATACACACAAAAATCTCCTGCACATTATGGCAGTCTCCACCAGATGTTGTGTGTACATGGTAGGATTCGTTTGAATCTAGACCAGTCTTCTCTTGATTAACTTGTTAAAAAAAGAGCTGCTCAGAAACAAACAACAAAGAACTAAAAAAGAAATGAAACAATTTTATAAATAAACTTACAAGATGATGAAAATAATTGGTACTGGGTGCAAGAACTTGATTTTCTTAAACTTGATAATTAATGCTGACTTTTATTTAGCTTATATTTTCAGTGTTATTCCTCTGGCTCATCTACACTTTATTGCAGGCCTTATTTGATCGTAATTAACTTTCAGTTTTGAGATGATGATCATGCCTGTGTCTCCATCTTTGGCTGTGTTGTGTCGTGTTGCGATGCCATTGTCCAGGTAGGGAGTTTAGACGTCATATCTTGCACTGCAAGCTGGCTCGGGTGGAGGTTGTTATCAGATCTGTGGCAAGAACACTACTGAGAATCCAGTTTTTTAAGTGGGAAACGGTTTCAAATTAAAGTCATAGATAAAATAAAATATGACCATATTAGCATAAAGAAAATCTATTTCATAAGTGTTGGTGTTATTAAGGGTGGTGGCGTGGATCTTTGTAAAGGAATTTAAACAGAAATGCCCACCAGTCTGGATGCTTGTGTGTAGGACAGTGGACGCCCCTTTGAGGAAGAAGCACAGACGAGGATTTTCCGCTAAGTAGTTGGATTTGGGTAGTGCTCGAAAAGGCTTTGCTGTCTGGTGATGCTCGGTACCCACAGCGACAGACTGTGGTGCGGGAATGCGGGTAGCCATAATTATGTGTTCCTTTCCACACCAGAGACCCATTGGATAAGACCCACAAAACCACAAACACACTTTTTGGGTACTACACCCTCCCGTGAGAGCGCACTGTGACCTCAGAGTTTCACACACTGGTTACCATGTTTGAAAACAAGCAATGCCAGGCCTCTGTGCACTCGCGGAAAAGCAAGGATCAGCTGTGGGCTATGGCTCCTCGGAGTTGCTCTGCCTGTTTGCAAGAGGCAGAGACTGTCAGGGCGGGCGGGCAGGCAGGCAAGGGGGAGGGGAGTTGGCACTCTGGGTTTTTCCCTGCCCTACTCTCTCTTTTGCTTTCTCTTGTGATCGAGGGAGGGAGGCAGGCTTACAGACTGATGCTCTTTGCTTGGCCATCCATAATGCATGACATGATACACAATCTGCTCAGCTTCGTCTATCATTTACAGCACATCAATAATGTAATCCCGGCCTCTTGCATCTTTTCAATATGCCACTGCTGATTATCCAATTCTGTCTTTAAAGAATTATTCAATTTTGCGTTATGTCTTCTCAAAAGAGCATTTTTGTGCAAGCTGGGTTTTTTTTGTGGGTGTTTCAAACTTTATTTTATTACTGTGAATCTTTCAGTAGCCACTTGTTGAATGGCATTTGATTGCTGAAAATCCAGTGAAAGTTGCCTGAGTGATGCATAAATACATTACATTAGCAGAGGTCATTCTACCATTCTCCATGTCAATAGTCTGTTTTGTTTGTCCTTTTTCTCAGCCTGTAGTCATGTTGTTCTTTATGTCTCCCTCCCTCCCCTGTCACGGCTTTCTATACTGTCCACCATGTGGACAAATGCCTGCACGCTCCACATTATGTGCATGACACAGCAGCAGTGCTGAACCACAGACCTGTGGATTTTTGCTGATGCAAAGCACATCCAGAACGTTCCCCACTGTTTGACCACAGGACTACAATCTAGGAAGAGCACACGCTATGTAGTATGGCAGCTCCTCTCTTTTTCTCCTGACTTACGGCTGACACATTGCTTCCAGTCTAAAGTCAGCAGGCTGAGCGCTGCCATCGTCCCCTCAGGCCTGTAGGTCTGGCAGTAGGGAGAAAAATGAGAATGTGGGTTAGTGACAGGCTCAGCTCTGCTATATTGTTCCAGGACTGAGGCTGGTGATTGCCACCAGATGTAGTATGTTTGCAGAGCAGCAGAGGGGCCTTCAGGATTGGGAGGGGAGTGTAGAAGACTGGGTGGAGCAGCCTAATTTGAGCGCTGACTAAGCGACTTTGGCCATGTGGTTAGAAATTCCTCAGGTACCCCGTCACTTTAAGATGAACAAACAGGCCGACTGAGAAAGTTCTTATTGTTTCCTGTAGGCTGTTGTCTCAATGATGCACTGTTGCACCAATAGCTTCTGCCCTTGTTAGTTCACTGTTTTGGCATTACATTGAGCAATTAAGTGACACGGTGAAGTTTGTTGTGCACATAGCACAATGTCAGTTCTCAGGCCTGAGGCTAGTGTGGCTAAGGCGTTATCGTGGGTGATCTCTCTTGTATTGACATAGCCTGGGCTCACACAAAAGCTAACAGTGGCCAGCTGAAATCATTGGCCTTGTCTGTCTTTTAAATAGGCAGTAAATGGAGGAGTTTGATTGTTCAGCAAGTTCATCAATCAGAAAACAGCACATTATAAAACATCACACCCAGGGTAAATCCACCCTAAAACAGAACTGATATTGTGCTTTTTCAATGATTCTGATCACTCATACCAATTTTTAAAACATGGATAACTTTCTCCCTAAATTGGAAATCAGATCAAAACACATAAAAACACTTGAAAATGGCTAAATCTCTTATGGCAACTAACCTTTGTTGTATGATCGTCTATATTGACATTTAAAATGTGTTAGTACAGAAAAAGTGTGAGAACAGAAATTTGCCTTCTTATCTTTGCTGCCACACAGTCCTTTTCTGTGACAAGGGCGAGGCTACAGACATAGCTGGTTACACCGATATTCAGTGTCCAGCTCTCTGCTTGACCTCATTTACCTATCTTTTGCAATGCTGCCTGACAAAATCAAAATCAAACCAAGTTAATGACGACAGCTCTGCTGTGTGTTCAGATGTGCCTTTGAAATCAGTGATGACAAGAAAGAGGCGACTAAAGGTTGCTTTTTTAAGTTAACTGGCACAGTGACAAACTGCCTCTAACCTGTTTTGGGAAATCTCAGTTAACCCATACACACTGAAACACTGAGTCAGCATTTAAAGATTTACATTCTGGAGGCAGTTTTGGAAAAGCTTTGTTTTGGGGGAAGGAAAATGCAAATCTAGTTTGGATATAGAGCTAATATTTAACTGGCTTAACATGGATGTGCTATCAGTCTGTGGTCCAGTAGGTTTTGTTTGAAAAGTTACATTTAATTCATTGGGATGTGGGAGGTTCAGTTGTGATTAAGAAAAATCATATATTCAAGTAAAATGGTGTCCTATGAATTATTCCATTATTCACTGTCTGTGGAGCAGCTCTTGGATTTGTCTGTAGATGAAATTATTATTATAGTCTGTTTAGTGCCGCACACGGAGAGACTTATTCAACCTCATAAATTAAAAGTGAAATGAAGTGTGGAATATTGTAGATAATAACATCTGTTAATGCTATTTTAGTGTGGATTTTCCCCGTAACAGCAAGCGTGGGTGTGCATGAATTGATCTCTAAAGCTCTAATGGCGACAGAAAGTGACTTTGTCACATTTCATTTGTTGTGAGACATGTTGGAGGCGTGAAATTTCCCTCTGCCCATCAGTTTACCAGAGGCCACGCTGCGAGGAAATGGACATTGGGCGTAATGAATAATTGAACATTCTCCCCCTTTCTCTCTCTCTTTCTCCTTCTTTCTCTTTCTCTGTTTTCCCAACATGCCCTCTCTTGTTTCAATGTCCTTCCTTTTCATCCCTTTTTACTCCCTACAATTGTAATATTTATTTTTCTCTGTCTCTCTCTCTCAGGGACTTTCTTCCACGAGGATCAGGCATTGTCACCCGCAGACCTCTTATTTTGCAGCTGGTCAACAATATAGCAGGTGAGTGTGTAGGAAGTGTGCAGTCCTATGCATGGCCACGTCCCTGTCTCCTTTCATCACTGTACATCTGGCCTCTATGTCACAGTGCCTCAAGCCAAGCTCACTGCCTGCTTTTTGCTACCTTCATCTCAGAATTGTATACTCTTTTTCTAACCCTCTCCCCTGTGATTTTTTTCTCTTTGTCCTTCTCTGTCCCTCTAACGTCCCCTTGTGTTTGTCCCTTTGCCCCTGTGTGTAGAATATGCTGAATTCCTGCACTGCAAAGGGAAGAAGTTTGTGGATTTTGATGAAGTGCGGGCGGAAATTGAGGCAGAGACCGACAGGATAACAGGCTCCAACAAAGGCATCTCCCCCATCCCAATTAACCTGAGGGTCTACTCCCCACACGGTAATGGACACGAGTCTTATTTTAAAACACACATACATTTTTGCTCTTTGGTTGACGTGAAGTAAATTATTAAATTGTGATATACATCTGGTTGTATTGGGTTAGAATAACAAGACATTGTAACATGGTAACAATCATTATGTTGAAGTACTGATCTGTCAGGACCATCATGTGTGGTTATTTTGTCCAGAATTCATTTCTCAGTTGAAATTTAAGAAAAATTTAACACATTGAAATATATATATATATATAATATAAATATTTTGTGTACCATGATAAAAGATTCTTCTTGTGCACCCCTATCGCAAACAAGGCATGGAGAGGTTTTCTGTCGTATACATGTCTTTGACTCGCTGTTAACAAAATTACTTTTCCAGAGAGTCTTGTAAAATATATATCAAAAAACTAGATTGTTGTGGTTTGGACCGGTGTGGTTTTGGTAAAATATTGAAGAGCAAGGTCACTTTTAGAAACGTCTAATGTGTTTTTTACTCCGTCGCTTAATGGCTATCACAAACATCCATTTATCTGCTTGTGGGAACCTTCGCAGGGAATTCACTGTCAAATTATGACATTTTTGTTTATTTCTTTCAGTAAATTTAACACTGGTAAGTAATAAAACTTTGAGGGTGTTTTATGTTTGTATGAAGTAAAAAACGAATGAGAGTTAGCTTTATAGCAGAAAAAGTCTGCCTACTAAAGTGTCACAAGATGAAAGCTTCCTCTGCCACCACAGACGCTCAGTAACCTGTTAAATGTGTTTTATGAAAAGGAAGGAAGGAAGTTGAACTGGCATAAAAAAAACTAGAACTATATTAACAACTCTTTGAATAGACTGATTGCTCTCCCATTGAGATTGATTCATCAAAACATTTATTCACATCCGTCACAACCTGGATTTCTATTCAGATGCTATATTAAGTTAATGACATGTCAAAATAAACTAGATACACCGCTTTGTTAAAATAAATAGTTATAGAAACACATTATTTAAATACATTTTGATATTTTGGCAAGTTATGTGTTGGCTTGTTTTGTAATACAACTACATTCTGCACTCAGTAATCTTGATTATTTACTTTAACTCAGCTCTTTTAAAAAACACCTCATTTGTATTTGTCATTTTTATTACTCAGTGCTGAACCTGACACTGATCGACCTTCCGGGAATGACTAAGGTTGCCGTCGGAGACCAGCCTATAGACATTGAGCACCAGATCAGGGACATGCTGATGCAGTTCATCACCAAGGAGAGCTGTCTGATCCTGGCTGTCACCCCTGCCAACACTGATCTGGCTAACTCTGATGCTCTGAAGATCGCCAAGGAGGTGGACCCACAGGGTAAGCATGTAGCTTTCTAATAGTTCAGAAGCCATGATGCAGGCTTTTTGTCGGTATCGTGTAGTTTGGCAGATGAAAATATCAATAGTCAGAATGTTTGCTGTTACACCCCTATTAGACATAGTCTTGTGATATCCATTACCTCATTTAATCTGCTACTATAATTTGGTCAGTATTTTCTGTCTCTGCCAATTTTTTTGAGCTGTAACAGGCTTTTGGAAAAGAAGTGTAAGTAGGAGGTAACTAATCTGTTTGAATTGTTGTAGTTACACGTTATTATTTTGTACAGGTATGCGCACTATTGGTGTTATAACAAAACTGGACCTGATGGATGAAGGGACAGATGCAAAGGACATCCTTGAAAATAAACTGTTGCCACTGCGTAGAGGTGAGACTATATATACACAAATAAACATTCCCAGGCTTTATTTTTGACTCTAGAGTAACTGTTTGTGTTGTTGTGTGCAGGCTACATTGGTGTGGTGAACCGCAGCCAGAAAGACATTGATGGGAAGAAGGACATTCGTGCTGCTCTGGCCGCAGAGAGGAAGTTCTTCCTCTCCCACCCTGCCTACAGACATATAGCAGAGCGTATGGGCACACCACATCTACAAAAGACACTCAATCAGGTCTGCCATCAATTGTTTGTTTTTAAACAAACATTTCAGGGGGGAGAAGAGGCAAATGATGCTGTAACAAAATTTCTTTCTTTCCATTTCTTCTTTAAAATAACATTACCCTCTCTGTCTCTCTCTAGCAATTGACCAACCACATCAGGGATACCCTTCCTGGTCTGCGCAGTAAGCTGCAGAGTCAGCTCCTCTCCCTGGAGAAGGAGGTGGAGGAGTACAAGAACTTCCGTCCAGATGATCCAACACGCAAGACCAAGGCTTTGTTGCAGTGAGTGCATCTAAATATTGCCGTTCATAACAATGTGGCATGATGTAGTAATTACAATAGATATCTTGGGGATGATTTAACTGCATTTTTTTGCGGTGCATCCCCAGGAATGTTCTAGCTAGAATTACAATGAAATTTTTCACACTTGCCATATGTCTTTCATGCTTGACCCATATCAGGATGGTGCAGCAGTTCGGTGTGGACTTTGAGAAGTGCATTGAGGGCTCTGGGGACCAGGTGGACACCAATGAGCTGTCAGGTGGCGCCAAGATAAACCGCATCTTCCATGAACGCTTTCCGTTCGAACTGGTCAAGGTTAGTGTGCCATGAAGAGTGGTGATATGTTATGTATTTTTAATATTGTGTTTTATCCGTAGGGGTCTTATGCTTCTACAAAAATAGAAGCATTGTTAGATTTTGTTATAGCATCATTTGCCTCTTCTCCCCCCTGTCTCCCCCAGATTGTGTTTGACGAGAAGGAGTTAAGGCGAGAAATCAGTCACGCAATCAAGAACGTCCACGGTGTCAGGCAAGTGGAGCTGAGACAAAAAAACCTACCCGACTTCCAAAGTAGCTGCCTACAGAGCTCAAAAGACACATCTATTGTTTTAAAATGGAATACCAGCACACTTTGCTTTTCTCCCTTCATCAAAGCTGTTATTGTACCAGGATTAAAATTTTTATAATCAAGCCTTATCATCACCGACTGAAAGCACAAATTCAAAGAAGGCTATTTAGAAAAGTGTTTTCTGTTGCATCTGAAATGTATTTCCTCTGTTCAACTTTCCCCCACTGTTCTTCCAATCCCCTTATATCCTCACTGCAACACCACCCACTCCTTTTCTGTCTCTCTGCTGAAGCGTTCAATTGTTATGAAGTTTTGTGTTACGTGTATCTGTGTCCACTGCACTAATGTTGTCATGTGTTCTTTACTGACACTCTCCTCTTCACATCTCATTTGTGGTTGTGTGCTTAATTTCATTTACACCTCGATGTCTTTGCGCTTTATCTCGACACCTTTTTGTCTTTGTGTGCACCTAATCATTTGTTTTTTTGGCATACATGTCTGTTAACTGTCCCATCTGTCTGTCGCTGTACCTCTGTCTCTCTGTGCATCCTTAGAACGGGGCTGTTCACTCCAGACCTGGCGTTTGAGGCCATCGTGAAAAAGCAGATCGTTAAGCTGAAAACGCCCTGTCTCAAATGTATCGATCTGGTCATTCAGGAGCTCATCAACACAGTCAGGCAGTGCACCAACAAGGTACTGCAGGTGTCCAGCATCTCCCGACCCAGCCGAGACATGGGGCAGGGGCAAACATGGGTGTGGCAGAGGGTACGCTGGCATACGGCGTTAGCCAGTAGCTTCCTACAATATCTAGAAAAGTCTCTACTGACCAGTTTAGTTCTTGTATTTTAAAAAGGAGACGTTCTGTGCAGTTTGCCCTCAGCCCAGCCCAGCTCTGTTAGCCCTGTGTGCAGGCAGTGCTGTCGTGTTGTGGAGTGTTGTGACGGGTGACGTGTCGTCGTGGATATGAGATGTTTCAGGGACTCAACCTGTCTGAGCATCTCTGGTCTCTCCTGGACAAGCTGCAGGTCTCACAGCTCAGTACACATAGCTAGCAAAACTTGGGGTTGTTTTAAGCTGTAATTTGGCCTTGAGTTGGAGGTGACATATCTGTCTATACCATATTCACCTAGGTTTAGAGAAACTGGCTTGGCTTGTATGAGGATGTGAAAGACTTGCGGCTTGTCCTTCTCCACTGGTTGATTTGTCTTTCAACAATTAGAAACGACTAACTGAACAAAGATGTTTTTCTCTTTTTATTTCCTCTCTTTCCTGGCTGTCCTCTTTTTTTCTCTGTCCTTAATTTCTGCCTATCCCTGTCTCTCTACCACAACAACAAAATGCAATCTGACCCCATGACCTTTCAGAACGGGGCTCTTCACCCCTGACCTGGCTTTCGAGGCGATTGTCAAAAAGCAGATCCTCAAACTCAAAGAGCCCAGCCTCAAATGTGTGGACCTTGTGGTGTCTGAGCTCACCGCACTCGTCATGAAGTGTGCTGTTAAGGTAACCAGGGACACACCTGCTGGGATGATGGCATGAAAAGAGAAGGGACTCCTTTCTCTCTCAATGTCTTTCTCTGTCATCCCAGTAAAATGGTCACCCCAGTGAAATCAGCCCCACCCCCACCCTTGCCACTACACTATTCGTGCCCACTGCTTCAAATGTATGTATTGTCCCATCCCTCCCCACTTCTGAGTCTCCATATCATTCAGATTGAACACTGACTTAAAAATCACATCTGAAATTATAAGCACAACTTCCATCAGCCAGTCTCCACATGCTTTTTGACCTCAGCATCAGCTCATTAAAGCATTTATTTTTTTCTCTCCCACCTTCACACTGCTTCCTCCCACTCTCCCTGACCAAGACCCAGCCAAGTCTGTCAGTCTGAGCAGAGCCCAGCTGCGCTCCCTCGCTGACCCACATGGCAGACAGATATTCTGATATTCTGCTATCTGCTGAACCGGATGGAAAGGGAGTGATGTCAGGGCGGAGATGATACTAATAGCCTGCGGGGCTCTGTGGGTGCAGTGGCAGATTGTGAATGGAGCGTTTCCATAGCAACAGTGCTCCACTGACATCTTGTGGACAGAACAAGGCGCTGCACACCATGACATTTTTCAACCTAACACACAGTAACCCAGCCATCCTTCCCCTCTGTCTCAATCCATTCTATCACTTTCCCTTCTCATCCAGTCTTCACTAATAATAACTACTGAAACTCTACCATCAGCTAGAGATGACAGATGACACAAAGTTAATCTGTTGATAGTCTAAAATAATGATTAAGGCAATAGCAAACTGAACAGCATTCCCACATTGATTGTCTATTCATGAAGTTATCTCTGGCTGATAGCACATGCCTTTCACCTTGCGTGTGTTTAAAGTCTATTTGAATGTGTGTGGGTTTGTTGTTGTTTGGATATGTGTGACACTGAAATGTCACTTGACTATCTATTTCCCTTTTCTTCTGTACTAAATCTCACTCCTGTTTCTCTCTGATACTAATTGGTAAGTGTTACTAAGTTCAAGCTGTCATGTAAGTGCGTGTGTCTCTGTACAGTGCTGCAGTTGTGTGTTGTGTTGCCTTTCAGCTCAATTCTTACCCCAGGCTGAGAGAGGAGACTGAGAGGATCGTCACCACCCACGTCAGAGAAAGAGAAGGAAAGACCAAGGACCAGGTGAGTTGCTAGGTTGTTAATTAAATGGACCAATGGGCTTTTGAGCATGCAGAGTAAGCTCAGGTCAGCCTTTGATGTTTATCTTTTTCATATGCACGGTAAGACCTATAATCTACAATTCATCCCCTCTCCAGTATTATTTTGACAAGATGTAACACAAGGTGAAGTTGGCAACTGATGCCTGGACTCCTACTATTAGCTGTAATATTGTGTCCTCTAGCTTTGTCTGTGTCTTCTGATCCTCCAGTTGCAGCATGTGCATTGCGTGACCCTCCCAGGCATCAGATAGGTTTTGCTTTAGCGTTTGTAGCATGGAGAACAGTAAGAACTCATAAGACTATTCGATTGCTGGACAGAGCTGCTGTCCTGCTGTTATTCTCTCTGAATAATTTGGTGTCATTGCTATATTAGTTTGTCAGTTGGTGTCAGCATGCTAACTTTCCAGCAGTATGTGTATGTTTGTCGTGCCTTTGGCCCAGCTGCAATTGCAAGGTACAGATTATAAATCAAACACCAGTTATGCACGAGAAGTTGTGAAATAGATTATTAGATAAACCTTTTGTTAAATTCTACTGCATCTGCAGTATATATACAATAACTGCAATTTATTGATGAGATTGATTGCATTAACCAAAGTTTTAGACTTGATAAACATTATTTGTATTTGAAAGCATTTCCCATAAGTTCGTTATCAGGGCTCAGTTCTGATTCATTTGCCAAGCAATAGTTTCATTAAATGAGTTAAAACGAAAATTCATATTCAGATCATAACTGCCTATTCAAGAGAAAAAATGCCTATTCAGTCACAGATACAGTAATCACATTTTCCAACTTCCTGTTTTATTTATCTGTTATCATAATTATAATTTTATCACAGCTCAGCATTATTCAGCATGATGGTTTTAGGTTTGGTAGCAGCCCTGTCAGACAGGAAGTAAGGCAGGTTGCATTGTAGGGTTTATAAACTGAAACTTTTGAGTGAAATCTCAATTCCCCGACATTTGCAATTTACATTGATAAGATCAGACAGACTATGTCAATATAGCCGTATGCCGTATGTATAAATTTAGCTTCAGATGTAATCTCTGTCAAGTTGTTTTTCTGAAACATTTTACACTGTGCCTTCGGTAAGTGAAGTTTAATTGAGACCTCTCCATTCTAATCATGATTTTCTGCCTTTAATTAAGGTTCTGTTGCTGATTGACATTGAGCTGTCCTACATCAACACCAACCACGAGGACTTCATTGGCTTCGCTAAGTATGTACCCTCCTCCCCCTACCGTTTCCAGCCCAACTTACAGCTTGTAACCGGTAACCCCAGTCTCAGCGCAGGCCATATGATTCCGATTAACTACATGTTGCCTGTCGCCTGAGGTACACTTGTGATTCCGTAGATTTACAAAGGAAAAAGACCTGTTACTCTCAGCCATCAATACACGTGGAACCCAGCTGTCGTTTCAGAAAGTTAAAACCACCATGGGCTCACTACTACTGAATCAAAATGTCGCTTATAATTAGCCACGTTATAAGCGGCTGTGCATCAGTGTGATGTAGCATGCCAATTAGTGATCCTGCCACACCAGAGCATGTGTCTCCCTGTGGGGGAGGCGGATGGCACAATGATCAAGGTCGCATAAGTTGCTCACCTCTCCCCCTGCATGCAACACTACTCCCCCTCCAAACAAAGTCAATTAAGCGTGCTTGAAGCCTTGACAGATAAACTTCCTGTCTGCTGCTGTTTGGGCGTACCAGTGGACAGAACAATGTTAATGTGTTACTGCATTTACTTGTAGCTGCTGCTGTTCACTGGAAACTCATTTGCACACTGCAAAGAAGTCACTGTTTTTTTGTTTTTTGTTTTTTGTGGGCTTTATCTTGACGCGATTGAGAGTTTGTGGTTGAATTCACATAGTCCGTAGTGTAGCGGTTAGAATAGCATGCAGATGAGTTGAGTTTCTCTCTGTGTGGGTTATGAGTCACGAAGCAAACCCGTGTGTGTGTGTGTGAGGGTTTATGCCTAGCCTCTGCATGGCAAGTGCATTGCTATAATGTGTCGGAGGTCAGCTAGGGCTGTTTAACGGTTCTTATGACATCACTTTCAGTCTTGACTACAGAAGGCTGGATGATGGTAGCCCCCCAGGGTACGGCAACAACAGGTGGGCTGAACAGAAACGATGTAGGGTTGTGTGGTACAGCGTATGTGTGAGAGACAGTCTGACTCTCCATTTTTTCCAAATTCCCCCCAAACCAACTTTCACCTTCATGTATGTGCGTAGTAGTATAATAACGGTCCTTAGATTTGCACTTTTCTAAAACCAGATGATTTATTCACATAAAAGACTAAATTATTGGAAATAAATAGAACTGAACTATTAAGTGTGTACATTTTAAACAGGTTGTATTTGGTGTCATCAATATTCATTGTCTCTCTGGTCCATCTTTGTGTAATGACAGTGCCCAGCAGAGGAACACTGCTGCAAACAAGAAGAGGGCCATACCCAACCAGGTACGTTTTATCACTCAGCTCTGGCCTTTTCACCAATCCCAGATTTAATCTCCCTTGACTGATGCCTCCCATTACCAGTCGATTAATCAGCCATGTGAATATACCTCACCCCAGCAATGATTTAGCTCATAGCCATTAATCTGTCTTGACCTATCTAGCTGGTAACGATACCTCCCCTGTACATAATTTTAACTACTGACTGTAATCTCTAATCGTCATATTGATCTGGCTGGTCTTTGTCCACAGTGTTGTAAAACTGATACTTATCTGTTTCTGTTTTATTCAGACCGATATTAAGTTAAGTTTGTTGAATTTTAGTGTGTGTTTTTGCGATCATGAAACATGATTATAATAGTGTTAGTCAGCTTTAGAGATGCAGTTTCAGTGAGGGGAGAAGTAGCCTTAGTGAACTTAAAGAAGACCCCACTTCCCTGCTTTTCTGAAACGATCATTTGTTTTCATGGCTATTATTAATTGCTGTTTGCATGTGACCCAGGCACGTTGTTCTATAGCAAAGCCACAATTAATCAGAGTATTATGTTGGTTGTTTTGTTGCCTTCCTATTAACTCACAAGCATCTTTTGTATTGAAATTCAGAATGTGCATGGACCTCGCACCTATCAACTGAGCAACAAATATGACATAACCAAATTGTGGTATACTTGAAGTAATTCTAATTGCATGTAACTCTCTTGCTCTGTCTCTCTGTCTGTCCCTCTCTCTCTCCTGCCTCTCTTCATGTGTCTCTCTCTCTGGTTGCCTCGTGGATTTTTCCTATCTCTTTCATCCTGTTTTTTCTCCCTTGAAACCTATCATTCTCTCCACTTCACCCTCTTTTTTTTTTTTTTTTTTTTTAACCTTTTCTTGAACGTTCATTCTCTTACTTCTTGATTCCCATCCTCTTTCCATCTGTCCACTTGCCACCCCTTCTCCCTCCTCCTACCTCTAATCTGTTCTTCATCTTTGCTTGCTTGCTTGCTTTCTCATTTCTTCTTGCTATGATTTTATACTGTCCCCCTTTGCTTTAATTTCCACTCCCTTTCCTATTACTGCAGGGTGAGATTCTGGTAAGTACCCCACAGATTTAAACCACACCCTGCCAGGGGGCAGCAGGGGTAGGCCATGCAGAAGAACTGAGGCCCACACAGGTCAGCCAATATGGTTAGGGTGGAAAAGACAAACTGCTAGGAGATAACAAAATAAACAGTTTCCTGCAAAAACAGGAGTGGATACCTTTTACCATAACAGGTTGTTCTACATCTCTGCAGCTTGGCGGACTGGGAGAGGTCCACGAGGAGAAGGTAGAGTCTCCAGACTGATCAAACTGATATCAATTACAATTCAAGCTTTAGTACGCAGTGACCAGTAATTTGGAACTGTCTTCACAGTAATACATGGCAGGGTTGCTCTTGTAATTCTTGGTTTCATTTTAATAAGACAGTAATTGTCTTTAAACACCTGTATTGCTACTAACATTGTACCCTTTGTCCACCAAATATTAAAGATATTAATTATTTTATCCTCACAAAACATAGTGGCATTTTGCAGTGCTGCGTGTTATTAAGGACCGCAGGGATTAAAGGAAGATGGGCAAATCTTCCACCACTGACCGTGGATGGCGTCAGTTCTCATGTGTTCAGGTTTATACCTCTGCTGCCGCCTCATGCATGGTGACTCAAAAGTTTGCCTTGTGAGAATCATCCTAAACTCCAGTGGGGACAAAACGGGGAGGGAGCGGGTACCGATTAAATCAGCACAGTACAGTTTTTGATTCTTTGCATTGATTTCTAGTGATTTCTTTGTTTTCAGTGCATGTTAAAATACTTTTCTAGTGAAAGTAAGTCCAAATTCACATTACAAAAATAACCTGTCTCCAAATCTCTATTTGTTATTTCTGTATTCAAAGCTGATCAAAATGTTATTTAGCATGGTGACTGGTCGTGGCTTTGGGATGTGTTTCAATTATAAAATCTGAATTTCTTTGTAACATCTCTTTTTTTCATATCTTAATATTCTTCATCCAAATTTAAATTGGCATGTTTCATTCTAATCATTTAAAAATGTTCTTTGAATCCTTGTATCACTCACATTTATAGAAATGGTTTGAACATTTCTTGACAGTTTTGAACACTGGCAAATAGTGTAGAAACAAAAGCATCTCATCTGTGAAACCCTCACATCTCATTGTTCCCTCTTTCTTAATGTCAACTTGGTTATTGGTTGGTTTGCAACTAAATTTAATACAGGGGATTTCCTTGTTTCTGAAAAGTTGAAGTTTTGTCCTCGCCAAGGCAAACTACCAGTTTAGCTCATATGTAATTGCCTCCTCTCCCATGTTTATGTTGGCGCTTTTGAACTAATGAACCTTTTTTTTTTTTTTCCATAACTCACTCCAGTCCTCTGCTGGATGGAGAGGGGGTGCAGGAGAGAGATTTAAAGCAGACTTTGAAATGGACATTTCTACTTAGCGTGCACAAGAGCACAGTTTTCATAGATGGTTTCCACCATTGTACTTGAAATGAATTGGAGTCTATGTGTAAAAATGGAGAGACATAACTAAGAGAACTCCTCTAAAATGCATGGCTTATTTTCGTCAGAGTGATTCACTCAACTCAAAGCCTCTCAGTCTGATATATTTCCTCCCTCTCCATCTCTCCACTTCTGCTAAATCTGCTAACTAGATTGTATTCGATGCAATCTCTTTCTTGCTCCCCTGTCCCCTGTATATCCAAGTCCAGTTAACCCCACTAACCCTTCTTTTTTAACTACAAGTACACAGCCTAGCTTTTACTGACCCGCTGACACTAACATACCACCGTTGACCTTTGGTCTTTGACTCCGTGTCAGGGCTAGCTTGGTCTGGACACCATCTGGACGTGTTTGTTGGTTTAAGGATTTCTTTTCTGTCAAGTGAAAAAGAACAAGGACTACATCCTTTTTTCAGTGTTTTCGACTAACCCTTTGATGCTTTTGTATACATTTAGCCATATCACACATACTATCTTGCACTGTCCTTCAGCCACTCCATGCTGTTTACTCAACAAGTTTCACATCCAGTTAGTGCTTCTGTGTTGATAGTGATATTAGACTCAAAGATACAAAAATGCTGAATATCAAGGTAAAAAGATAAAATGCAACCAAATTTACAGTAACCTAGCAGGTAAGCAGGTAAGATTTTATTATTAGTGTTAGGCACATCCCAGTATTAATGGTGCAACACTTATGGGGCCCTCATGTCACAAGTGTATTAGCCTGATTGACAAAGCTGTTTTCCTCCATCCTCCTGGTACCCCTCCCTACCACCCTTTTTCTCTCTCCCGCATCTTCTCCTCACTGTGAAGGTGATCAGGAAAGGCTGGCTAACCATCAACATCAGCATCATGAAGGGAGGCTCCAAGGAGTACTGGTTTGTCCTGACTGCTGAGTCCCTGTCCTGGTACAAGGATGAGGAGGTGAGAGAGATTTCTGTTCCAGTTCTGTTTTTTGATGGACTCACAGGGACATGGCTAGCTAAGTTAAGCTGACACAACACCACAGGAATGCATGAAGATAAGGATGCTGTATTTGGTGCTGTTAGAATCCCAAGTGGAGATGTGTTGTCATCATCCACAGTGGGTGGAGGTGTGTGTGTCCCAGCCCAGCCTAACCAATGTGCAGACTACTGTTCAGCTGTAGCCTGATGAACAGGTAGTCTGAACACTGGGCAGGCGGGGGGGTGAGGAGGACTCTGATGGGAGGAAGGACCCCGAAGTCACTGCGGTTGCAGGTCGCTACCCTAGGACAGTAGGACAGAGGGCATAGAGAGTAAATATTACCTCAGTGAAACAATTGCACATCTGAAAAAGCACGTACATGTGAAAAGCTGATATATCAGGACATTTATGTATTATTTTAAATAGAGCTTTATATGAAAAATCTAACTTTTACTACTTTACTTCCACTGATTCAGGAAAATAAATCTACACATGGTTGGACTACATTACCCCTTGTGCACACTCAGCAAACTGCGCTACAGTTTATTTATATTACAGACCGTTTCAAAGGTTGTATTTAAAGACTTGCAGAATAATATTCATTACAAGGGACATGCTGGTGGACTGATATATATAAAGTTTACGTGATCTAAAGTCAAATGATCTAGTTTCCCTGATCTATTGATGATCAGAATGCAGATTTACTACATTGAACCTTTGTCTACAATGATCATAAGAACATAGAATGGATAAATAGCATTGTAATTTGCCTTACTTACCGCTTGATCTTCTCAGTCGTATCCATTCTCTGAGCAAAATAAAAAGCTCCCTAAAAGATACCACTACCAAGCACTGCTAAAGATGAGCTCCAGTCCAGCGGCCTCAGTGTGCCAAACTACTAACTGGAAACAGTGGGTTTTCATGTCGGTTGCCTTTCGCAAAGAAGCAAAGAGAAATGAAAAGAAAGGGAGCGCGAGGATGGTGGAGGCAAACTGACGTGGCAGGCGGGCTGAAATGTTCCAGCCGGGATCTGACTTTGGAATTTGCAGGAAATCGTACTGGGTTACGGGGGGGTGGTGGGGGGGAGAGATTGTGTGTGCGTGTGTGCGTGTGCGCATGCATGTGTTTAGGAACTTGTCCACATGAGTCCTGTATCTTTCAGTGTTTGAACAGTTGGTCATATCTGTATGAGTGCATATTTTTGCACAATATTGTTAAATTTGTTCATGCTCATTTATGTTTGTTTGTCTTTGCACGTGCAGTTAAGTATTTGGCCTTTGTGTGTGTGTGTGTGTGTGTGTGTGTGTGTGTGTGTGTGTGTGTGTGTGTGTGTGTGTGTGTGTGTGTGTGTGTGTGTGTGTGTGTGTGTGTGTGTGTGTGTGTGTGTGTGTCTGGGGTGGGGGACTGTGTGGAACTGTGAGTGATGTAACTGTTGGGCCTGCGCCGCACCGTGTTAGTGCAGACGTAAATGCTTCCAGATGTCTCTGCTCAACAGTCAAAGCTGGCACCCCATCCCCCCAGAGCTCCCTCACGCTCCTCCTTTTCTTCCTCTCCTCCTCCTCCTCTGCCTCATCATACATTTCCTCATCTCACCAGCCTGGTGGTGGTCCACACAGAGGAAATGCATTCCATCATGTCTGCTCATTGGTGTTAGCACTGCATGTCCTCTGTTTTCATCTCCATTACCAAATTGTATACAACTGCTCTCATGAGTGTATAACTTCTTTCTGTTGTATATTCTAGGTTTCAACTGTGTTGTAAACACACATTCATTCTGTGTGTCTCATTATAGGAGAAAGAAAAGAAGTATATGCTGCCACTGGATAACCTGAAGCTCAGAGATGTGGAGAAAGGTTTCATGTCCACAAAACACATCTTCGCAATCTTCAACACCGAACAGAGGTCAGGGCTATATCGTTAGGTTAAGATGTGTGTAAATTCAACTGTCTAGAAAATATCCCCATTTCACAATACACTGTATGCCACAATGATTCAGTTACACTGACCTTTAAAGGAATGAAAATAACACTAACATGATAGAATTAGATATATTTTATAACACTAATCTGGTAGACTTGAGTACCATAGATAAGCAAAGGTATATAGCATGATAACCGTCAATTTTCATACTGCAGTAAACAGTGAAACATATACATCTGCGACCGTATTGCAGATGTATATGTAAATGTGTTTCTATGTTTTGTGTTGTGGATGTACATGTGTGCTTGTTAAGCCTACATACTCACAAGCATGTGTTTTTGTCTTGTGTTTATCTATACAGGAACGTGTACAAGGATCTCCGCCAAGTAGAACTGGCCTGTGATTCTCAAGAGGATGTGGACAGCTGGAAGGCGTCTTTCCTCAGGGCAGGAGTTTATCCGGAAAAGGACCAGGTATGTGCGTGTGTGGGTGGGTTTTTCTGTTTCTATAAAAGCGGCAAATATGTTAATGTTACCTTACGCACCTCTATATTTCTCTGTTCACACGTTTGGGACAGTTGTCATAATTGCTACCTCTAAAAAGACAAACTATGAAGATGAAATTATGAAATATTTATATTTAGTCTTTGTGTGTTTGTTTGTTGTCAGACGGAGAATGAAGAGGCTGCCCCTGCAGACACATTCTCTATGGACCCTCAGTTGGAGCGGCAGGTGGAAACCATCCGCAACCTGGTGGATTCATACATAGGCATCATCAACAAATCCATCAGAGACCTCATGCCCAAAACCATAATGCATCTCATGATTAACAATGTGAGTCCAACAGTCTTGAGCAGCAGACATATGACAGAGTGTCTGCAGATTCGGAAACAGACTTTCGCTGTATTTCATTTATGGAGGATTTACCGTCTGTGCAATGTTCACTCCAGTGCATTTGGTCTGTTAGTTAAGGACCTGTGTGTAAGATTTAGGTGACTGTATTTACAGAATATGGTAGAAATTGAATTTTCATTAGTTTATAATCACCTGAAAATACTAATTGTCATGTTTTACCTTGAGCCACCAGATGCCACTAAATCCTCCATACTGGACCTTTAAGGCTGTGTGCTACGCTAAATTCTGTCAGTATTTAGTAGTTCTGGATGTTGCCCATCCTGCGTACCGAATAACATGTTTTTGTATATGCCATTAGTTATCTATGCTGACAGAAATGTCCAGCATGTGTGGCATCTCTGTATTCTTTATCAAAGTAATCAAGGCATCTGATAGCCCTGTAATCTGTGCTGATATAAAATTAAATATATATACTATAAAAACTGCTATTTAATTAAGTCTAAATCTTATTGCACTGTAGAGCGGTGCAGTGTTTAGTTTTCTTGCTCATTTTAGTTGCAGCAGTGGTCGTGTATTTCATGTTAACACAAGGTCATAAACTTGAAGACACTAATTAACAAAATTTATGATGCACGCTCACAGTGACTTGTCCACTCTGCCTATTTATTGGGTTTTATTATTCTAGTGAGCTCACTTGATCCAGCAATCCAGCGGCTTCAGACACACACACATAAAAACCAACACTACAAAAGGTTTATATTACTTTTAGAACCAAATACCTCCAGTACATCGTTTTTGTTCTTGTGGTTGAAGAGTCCCCTCCTTCCGTAGCCTTAATCTTTCACTTCTTTCAGCATTTTCTACTTTTGTGATTGTTTCACTCCTGGCTACTGCAGCAGCTGTCTCAGTGTATATTGATGTAAATTGCTGTGTTATAATAATCTCACCTTCCATTCAGGCAAAGGATTTCATCCACTCGGAGCTGCTGGCTTACCTCTACTCATCTGGGGACCAGAACAGCCTCATGGAGGAGTCGGCTGACCAGGCCCAGCGTAGAGACGAAATGTTACGCATGTATCATGCACTCAAGGAGGCACTGCAAATTATTGGTGACATCAGCGTCAACACTGTCTCCACACCAGTACCCCCGCCTGTAAATGACAACTGGATCCAAGAAGCCAGGTGATAAAGGATAAGTAGCATTTAGTTGAGGTTTAGCATAGAATGGAACGGTGAACGGGAGAAGAATATTCGTCCATTGTTGATTTTGTTTATGTGTTGCCTTAATGGGATCTTAATGTTTCTTATAATATAAGGTAATCATACCCTCCTTTCAGCCCAACCCCTCAGCGCAGGCCGCCTCCTGCAGCAGCCCCGCCCCCGAGCCGTCCGCCTGCTGTTCGGGGCCCAACACCAGGACCACCGATGAATCCTTCTCCTGCCTTTGGAGCGCCACTCAACCCCTCCCCCGCCTTTGGTGCACCACCAATCCCTTCTCGCCCAGGCCCACCCATCAACGCCTACAACAGCAACCTGGATCCCTTCAGTGCACCCCCACAGATCCCCTCCAGGCCAGCCCGTGTCCCACCTGGTGTACCGAGGTATGACTTTCTGTTATGACATCATTGCCATGTGATTTGTATATTATGCAGTTTTGTGTTGCACTGTAATTGTGTGTTTTGTCACTAACATCATCATCCTCAGCCTTTCAAGAGTCACAGGCACCATTTCTTATTTCTCTCTCTCACCAGTTATCCCGTCTCTATATTTAATATTTTTTCTTTCATTCTCCTTTCACTTTTATTTTTCTCTCCCTCTCTTTCTCTCACCCTCTGTCCTCACCTACCCTCGTTCTCTCTGTCGGGTTGTTTTGGTTCTTTCACTGTCTCATGTCTCACACCTTGTTCTGTATCTTCTCTCCTCGTTGCAGCCGAAGACCCCCTGGTGCTCCTTCTCACCGGCCCACCATTATCCGCCCTGCTGAGCCCTCCCTGCTAGACTAGACCTGTGGCCAAGCCCACCTAAGTGTGTGTGTTTGTGTGTTTGGTGTGTGTACCTGCACACTGAAAGCCAAGGGCGGGGGCTCGAGGGGAGGGGCTGATTGATAATGATGCATAATGTGCATCTTCCAGCCATATTAATCTGTCTCTTCAAGCAATGGAAGAAGCTGCTAATACCGTCTTTATCAGTGCACATGAACAAGAAAGCCCATAACCACTTAATTATTACCTTTGACTGCTGTGGAAATTGTCTTCTACAAAGTAATACCCGGCTGGTCTATAGGATGCATTTAATTTCTATCAGTAGGAGATGACGTATCAAATTCAGTTCAAGAGCTTTTTTTATTGTAATAACTGGTTTATTTCCTCTGACAAGGTTCCTGGCAAAAGCTCATTAAATAATTTATTAACCGTTACAGGCTGGCTTTCCTCTCCCCTCCCTCCACCTTTTTAGATTGGCCCAGACCCCCAATTCTTGATCTTGATGTAATATACACACTTAACCTGTTGTTAATGTTTTACTGGAGTTTCATTTTCTAACTGATTTCATACTGAAAAACAATAGCTTATTATCACTGTTGTTGTTGTTTTGGTGATGTCGATTACATTATTTTCCTTGTGTTATTTTATTTGAGTGACTTTGTCTTTTTTAATGACCGTCATAAATGTAGCTTTAAAAATGACATCCTAATCACAGAAAAAAAAAAAAAGAAAGCATAAAAAGACACAGGGCAGGGCTGCATGAGACTGAGAGTAGCTACAGCCCGTGTCCCACCCCCCCTCTGTGAATGATGCTTCCACGATGAAAAAGATGTCAGCAAAATTGACCATTATAATCCAAGCACTTCTAACCATCTAGCCTTACAACAAGTCACTCATAACGAGGATGTTGTAGTCTGTTACCGGAACACTATGCACAAAAACCTGGGAGAGGGAGAGAGACAGACTAGATTTTGTTGGATTCTTTCTCTCCACTAATTCGAAGTTGTTAAAGCCTTGAATTTTTATCCCTCTTGTCTCAGTTGAACCCCAATGAGACTTTCAGCCTTCGGGTAGACTTTGTTCATTCCTGGATTAGCTGATTCATATAAAGAAGAGCACACAGTACAGTTTCCTCTCAGAGAGGATAAAACTCAGTGAAGCGGTAGGGTGTGTAGACAAGGATGTATCTGTGATTTAGAGTATAAAGTATTGAGCATTTAGGAGTTGGCACATCTCTTTCTGGGCTTAGTTGTCAAGGACATTTATTATTGCTATTAGTTCTGCTTCCAAGCATTAAAATATCATTGTATATAGCTGGCCAGTACAGGGGAGTTAGCAATTGTATCACATTTAATCACAGGGTTGATAACAAAACATGGTATTGATTATAATCAAAGCCCAACTTGTTAAAATACAACTGTAGTCATCATATTAGAGGAAGCACTAACACTGTCATTTCTTAGATTAGCCTTGGGTGTAGGAAAAAAGAGATTGGTCATCTCCAGATGCATTATTTATAACCAGGGCATTTGTCATTTCATTTGACGTTTTTGGTTGCAATCGTATCAGCTCTGTACAACTCAGCTCCCCAGCTTCTCCTGGACTGTTATTCGGGGTGCAACAGGGATTAGTCGTGTAAATGCGGTGTGTGTTGGGAGTGCATTTGGGGCTGGACATTGTCTACACATCTGTGATTATTTGAATATCTTTGATTGCATTTTGAGAGCATAGACCATTTTAAAACCAACTTTTCTTGTAAATGTGTAGAAGAAACTGGTCAAGCGGGAAGTGATGTTGGGCTACTAGGATGTTTTCTGATTTTGGTTTGATCAGTAGTGGTGGTGAGCAGGTGGTGGGGATTGTGGTGTATCAAAGCACACTGTCTAGAGAAGCTGTCTAGACTATGCTCTGTTCTCAGAATGGAGGATAGACACTTAATTAGCCAACCTGACAAGACAGAAACTGTAAAGAATTCAAAACTGTCCCAAACCACAGACTCTAGAGACAGTGTGTCTTTTCTTCCCCTGTAATTCTCTACAGGTCTGGCTTTCAGTGACGGTGTCAAAAGAAGTAAAACAAGCTTATAAACCAGCCCAGAATCTTGAGATTAAAGACTATTCATATTAGATATCCCACAAACCCCTGGTTCGCAAAAGTTAGTAGTTCATGTGAAAAAACAACTTCTTATTGGCACGTTTGTTGAAATTCCCTCATGCCTGTCACTTAAGCCTACCCTTGAGAAGCCCAGACTGTAAATGACCTGTAATACATTAGGTTGTGGCAATACTGCCTTTCTGCCTGATGGATGTACCCTGCCTTCTTCCTCTTTCCCTCCCCTTTCTGAATCTGGTGGAAGGGGTCGGAAACCAACCTCTTTTCTTTCGTTTTGCAAACCCTTGTCAAGTGCCTCTGTAGCAATTAATTGATTTGAATAAACATGAACTGATTTAGAATGGAGAGTAAATAAAGAGGTGTTGTGTACAATAAAAGGGACTGGCTCTGGTGGTTGGTGTCTCCTTGTGTCCTGTGTGATCCACTTTCTCTTCTCTCTCAGATAATGTAGTGGCCCTCCTGGTTTTCCTCTCTTCACTTACCTCTCTCTCTCTACATCTAAACCAATACAGTCCGTTCCTATGGCAATCCTCTACTGGCAGGCTATCTGCTATAGAAAAGCATTGCTCAAAACAGTGGTCGCTGTTCTTTCCTCTCGGCACATGCATTTACACCAAATGTAACGAACAAAAAAATCAATACCTTCCCAGAGGAATAGCAGCCTTTCGGTCTTGTCGTGTATGAATCGATGAAACATTTAGACTGCCTATAAAGAGTTCACCTGCTCTTCTAAGTTGTAATGTTTGGTCTTACAGCATTGAATCAAAGTAGATTTAATGTGATTTTTTTATTTACATGTATCACAAGAAAAGACCTGTTAATGTCAAAGTGAAAACAGATCTACTTCAATGTTGTAAAAATAAAACAAAAATGAAATCATTTTAGGAATATTAGGCACAATATATAGAGCTTTCTTAACAGTTCTATGCTAAATACATTCTACCTAGTACAAAATCTTTTATCTTTGATTTGCAACATTAATTAATCCAGGTTATGTCTCTAATCATCTCCTCCAGTTAGAGTGGAGGGTGACCTCCAAGCCCTCTCACTGACAGAGATCGTGTCATTACAAATGCCCTTGCTGTTCCGATGACTGGATCCTGTAGTGTAACCTGTCGAAGTGCTCGTCGCAAGGTTAAAAGATTAATGTTGGTTGATTCTTCCTAAACAGGCGCCCGGCTCCCCGTCGAAACCAGTGGTGACCTTGACCAGTCTGAAGTGGACATGAAATGACTTCAGTCCATGAACAGCAGGACTCAGGATTACGGAGGAACTACATTTTCAGTTTAAAAAACAAAAAGCTCCAGCAATGCTGCCATGCCTCATAAGTAATCTGAGACTGTCAGGAAAACATACAAGCTGTTATTATTAGTTAAAGAGGCAAATAAGTTATTTTCTTTATAGTGAATGTTGTCTAAAATAGTTATGAACAATAAAAATATATTTCCGCAGCTGGTCACAGCAAAGTTGTAACTGTGTAAAATCTAATTTAAGACATGGATCTAATGCAGATATTTTCTGTTTCCTAGTTCACATCACAGAAATTCCCAGAAGACTCAATTATTTATTTGAACAAACAATAATTTAAGACACGATAAAAATTCTCATGAACTGAACTATATTCATGGCTGTATCAGTCATGAATATAGTTCAGTTATATATATTCATGACTGTATCAGTCATGAATATAGTTCAGTTCATGAGAATTTTTTTTTTATTGTGGCTGTTCTGTTCTATGATGACAAAAAATGAGAAAAAAATGCCTTTTAAGTGGTGGAGCATGACCGCTGAATATGTTTTTGACAGAAAATGTTAATGATGGCTCAGGAAGCTGAGCTGTCACAGGAAGTTTCAACATAGTGATATAAATTTATAGTGGTAGTGATTGAAATGCACATCAGGGTTTCGACTGCTGTGTTTTTACCATCAAGTGCAATTGCATGAAACAAATGACTGCAATGCATCCAAATAATGGCAAGGAAGTGAAGACTTCGCTGTTTTCTGCCTATTTAACCTCCAGATGGAGAAATTGATCGGGGAGATAGATTTTATGACTGTGTGAATGCATGTCTTTTTTTTGTAAATCACATTAAAGATTTAATGTGTTTGGGGTTTTTTTAAACAGCCTGAGGCTTAGTAAAATTACAGTCCAAATCAAGAGGTGAGGTTTCTGATATTTTCTTGTTTTTTTGGGGGGGATATTGATTTGATATGATAGCTTAGGGTCATAAATGTCATTGTAAAATGTAATATCTAAAATTCAATAAAACAACATTACAGTGAGAACTGCTGTGGTTTTCTAGCTTCCCCAATGGCATTAACAAATACTAGTATACTTAAGTATTTTATGCATGTGTGTATTCATGAATATTTTTTTAATATTATTTTCGTGTGTGTCTGTATGCATATTGCAGTACTAAATATGATTTTCTGCTGTTAAGGTGTCTGGAATTCATAACAAAACAAGATCTTCTTGGAAGCAATAAAAAAAAGTTTCCAGTGCATGATGAACACCAAAAAAACACTCACAAAATTCAGCTCACAAGGCACATCAGTCAAAAGGTACTTTCTAGCAGGTTCTTCTGCTCTCTTGGATTCAAGGTCAATGAAACAGTTGGCTACGTGCAGACCCTCTTGGTGTTATCAAAGAGGCGTTGCAGGGTGTAGATTTGAGTGACAGCAACGGCAAGCATGACAAGCAGGTTTACGCAGGACCAGAAGGACACCCGCCACAGGTTATCCTCCAGAAGGTAGCGGTCCCTAGCCTCAAAGGTCCGCAGCAGAGTCTGGACCTGGCGGGTCCTCTCTAGGTGCTGGTACACGGAGTCTATCTTAGCCTGAAAGAGGAAGAAAAGAACAGCAGACGTTAGACAGTGCTGGGACATATAGAGATAAAAAAGAATGGCGTCTGATAGAGTATTGTCTTTGTCCCATCCTCACCCTGATGTCCTCCAGGTTGTACTCCGTGCTTTCCGTCATAGTCATGTCCACCCACTCATCTTGGGCTTCACCTGTGCTGCTTTGACTATTAATGACCACCTCAAAGAACACCATCTTTTCTGATAGTTTACTGAAACTGTTGTCGAAACAGAGCCGGTAGTCCCCATCCTCTGTGGGATCCACCCTGCAGGAAAAGAATTGGAAACAGGTGACACTTGCTCTAAACTGGCTGAAACTACTCGCTAACTCTTGAGATGAATATGCATGAATGAATGAATGAATGAATGAAATAAGATCCCCTTTTTACATGTATTTTGGGCAATTTTCTCCTAACTGCTGCCTTGTTTCTTGCTTATGTTTATTTAGTCTCAATACAATAGTATTACATGGATTAAACATCACATCAAAAGGAAGTGGTTGTTGGAAAGAATTTAAGGTGACCCACATGTGAATGCCATCAGATCTCCTGAAGTCAGAGATCAGTCGGTATCCGCTGGGTGAAATGAGGACAAAGCCAACATCCAGACCTGACCCAGCTATCACCTGTCAACCAAACAAGGACTGAGGTCATTCATGCAGGATATACAACATAGGCTTCATCAAGCCATAGTTATCCAGAACTCAGTCACATTTCCACTGATGTCTTCACGCTTTCATTCTATGCATGGAGCTCACAGCTCAAGCTTTAATCAGCCTATCTGGCCAACGGCTGTCTGAAATTCAAATTAAAGCCTTGATAGTACACTGAGCCACAGTCTAGCTCACATAATATGCCACAGTGACAGTAATTTGACAGTTTGGGTGTCTGTATGGGAAAATTCTCAATTTCTAACTCTTGTAAAAGGAGAGCTCAGTGTCAGACACACTTCAGTCCTAATAAGGATTCACTGATTTTCTCTGGGGTTTTTTTTGTTTCTCATCACATCACTCTTAAATCAGAGAGGCTCAATTCAAGAATGTCTCATTCTTTGGAAAACTACACAAATGACACACAGTCTCTCAATGTATACATGAACATGTTAACAGTTTTACAGTATTCTCAAAAGGTGTCAGAAAGTAGATTCATATCATAAATCAGCCTTCAACCATACCGGCCATTGTAGGCGTAGTTATGACTGTTGAGCGAAGAATCATGTTTCAATTCCAGTGACAAATAAAAACTGCTCAGAAAGCACAGAGAAGCAAAGGTCATTGCCATAAAATCATAAAAGTCATTATGACACTTGGGAGGGGACACTCATTTCAAAAACTTAACAAGTTAAACAACTTAAAAATATATGTATTTGTATCTTGTTTTTGGTATTAATTTGAAATGAATTACAGTGCCTAAATATTTTGGATGTATTTATAATTTCATGTAAAGACATACTTGAGCCTGTACCGAATGCATGTTACGGACTTTTGCAATGTGTTTTTATGGGTAAGTTGTTTTTTTTTTTTTTTTACCTCTATCTCAGGATAGGTGTCTTCAACAACAGCAACAGTAGTTTTCTTATCTCTCTACATGCAAGACCAAAGTCCAAAGCCTGTTCACTTTTTCCCCAGTTAGACATTATTCACAAACTTTAATAAAGCTTTTCAAACATCAACAATACACTGTAACTGTACCAGACAGACACAGTCAAAAGAGAAAGAGTGAGTGAAAATTTACCTGGTAGTCAACTTCCATGCTGTCTTCCCTCGCTGCGGTTTGGTAAAAGCACTCTGTCGTACCAGCAGGTAATATGAATGTAAATGCCATGTTTTTCTTTGGCCTCAAACCCAAAGTCAAGTCTATAGTCAGAATCAAACATGCCAGCAAACAGATCTCTGCAGACACATACATCATCCTGCGCTGGTGGTGCATAGTCCATTTAATCCACTTTCACCAACATTGAGCAACTTTGTTCTACACGTGACAACAAACTAATTTTACTGTATGTCTGTGGTTTCCTACTCTCATGCTCCAGTGGTTATAAAATCCCCTGACAGTAGGTTCCTCGATCAAAGTTGAATGAATGGATCCGCCGTCTCTGTGAACCAATAGCGCTCTGTGGTCCGGACTGCAGCCATATGCAAAACTGGGGAGGGGTGACACGGTGCACAATGCACACGTACCTGTAGTATGAACGCCTGTATAACTTGTAAAGGAGAATTACTTTTTTTTTAATGTATCTATTTATTTATTCCACCTCTTATGATTATTGTACTGTACTGTACTTATACTTACTTTTTTTTTCTTTGCATTATTAATTCCTTTTAATAAAAGTTGTTCTTGTCATGTCCTCTTCTATTCTGTAGGTGGAGCTATAAAAGCAGACAAAAAGCAGGCCTTGATAACAACATAAAGAAAACTTGGAACTACAGGCCTACAATACACACGAATAACATTTTATTTAAGACATGAATTAATAGGTGATCATGAGTTCATGTTGCTCACTAAGGAATAATCAAGTCAATTCATGATTGTTAACTCACAGTTAGACTACATTAAAGCAACATTTTGTAGAAATTGGTATTTTTGGAATTTAGTGCCTCCAGTTTGAGAGTGCAATATCATTGTTGTAAATATGGACAGATGTAAGCCCGCTCTGAAGACTCTATAACACTCAGCACTGCAACAAACTGTACTCACACCCTGGGGGAAACACTGTACTTAGCATCAAAAGAACAACCAGTACAGTGCACATTAAAAACAGGAAAACAGTATTAAAAATGCACAGCAATCATAAAATCCATCCCAAACTGTAGGCAGGTCAAAGCCACGTCTACCATAGGAGAAATCAGAGGCCTCCCTTAACTACCAGTGTTGCCTCTTAATGAGCCACTGGTAGAGTGTCAAATTATTGTCATTAATATTGTTAAATAAAACATGTAACATTAACAAGAAAAAGTCATTTAAAACATCTCATCCTGCGCTGATGACAAGACCCCCCTGTTGGGTGTGAACATTGAGACTCCCATGGAGCCTGAAAGCACCCACACAGACAGCTGGGACACCAGACCAGTGACAGCAGATGAGGCAAAGGCACTTACTATATCCCAGTCCCTTGCTACCTAAAGAAGGCGCCAAGCCTTTCCTCACTACATTACTAGTTTAACAGCAAGATGCCTAGCTCTGTGCCTGTCTTTCAGTCTTTTATTTAATGGAGCTCTTGCCAACTAAACTAAACTAAACTAAACTAAAAGCCAATTTGAGATTTACTCTTGTCTAGTGGTCATGCTCTCCTTTTCTCTTCTTAGCTTCCTCCATCAACATCCTCTTTGGTCTTTTCTCTCCATATTTCCAATAAGGATGCTGACTCCAGTTACATCGCCCGGCACTTACATTACAGGCGCTGTGATTAGGTAGTTCGGTAAGCTATAACATATACACTCAGATAGTATTTTGCAAGCAATGATGTTCACGAGCAGACAAGCTAACTGAAACCCAAAAAATATGTATCCAGCTGCCTCGCAATGCCAGCCAACAATGTAACTTGTAAACAGCAGCCAATTTACCAACCAGATCAGCCCCAGGGGTCTGGGTAAACTGGCTGACGTTATCCACCCAAGACATTTAGCTACATTAGCCAGCTAGGGATTTGTCCATGTTAGCAAGCCAGCTAACGATAGCAAACTAAACTACAATGTCAAAATATATATCACATGCTTTTAAGAAATGTTAGCTTACCCTTGTTCCCCTGTTTTGGTTTTCGGTCATTTGTTAATGTTAGGAGACTCAGTTTCTCAACTAATATTAGCTAGTATTGCACATTGCACCATAATGATAGCACAAAGACAACTTATACAACCTATAAAGGTTGAAACAGAGAATTTTCTTTTGTTTTTAAAATTATATGTCCATTTTGAATTTTGATTGTGAAATGTGATTGTGAGTGAAGCTTTAACTCTTGTACTTACTGAGTGTGTGGCTGTGTTGTGGGCAAGCTTTGGTGTAGCCCTTATGCATGATGGAACCACAAAAGCTCAAAGTACTTGAGACAAAAAGAGATTTCTGGGATCTGAACTAATGTAGCAGTGCTTGGGGATGCCATTGTGAGAGGCTGATGTGACAGTTCCAATTTTGAAGGATGGACCAGAGTAATAGACAGGAGAAATGCTGCACCAGGAGAGTAGGTGCCAAAGTGCTAGTGGAACTGAGTAGCCACTTGTCAGGCTGCAGCATGTCCTGGGTGTGATGCAGGCGCCGGAGCTAGTCATGGCACACCACTAAACAATTAATAGTGAAAGCAGCTGAGAAACAGAGCAAAAAGTTGTTCAACAGTCTGTAGTTATAGAGCAAAGTGGCACAGAAAACAGGAGAGTTCAGGTTGAGGTTTAACCACAAGACCATGAGCCAGCAGCTGCAGAGTTCCTCCAACATATCAAATACAGTATTTTATGAAGCAGGATGTGAACTAGTTCAGTTTTGAGACAAAAAAAAAGCAAGGTGATCATTATCATCATCACTGATTAGGGCTGCTTGTTAGGAACCTGGCTGGGGTGTGGTGATAGTGTGACTGATTAATGTTACATGCTGTGGGGTCAGAATAGACGGAATGATGGCAGGAGCTTGATTTTTCCTCGGAGGCGATGGAGTGGGAAAACAGCAACAATGGCAATGGACTGTCCTTGAATTGTTTTCTCTTTCTGATGATGGAGGTGAGCTGGGAGATATGTACCATGGAGACCATAGAGGCTTGCTGGATGTACTCACTTCTTGGATTGCTTTTGGACTTGGATGGCCTTTGGACGGCATCCAAATGGAAATAATGACATAAATTTGTAAATTCTGTTCAGCAAGAGAGGAGGAAAGGGTTAGGAGGAGGAATGGCAATTGATTGAGCTTTAATTTTTTTAATAAAATATAATCAGTTGAAATAATTAAAACTGAATTTAGGATTGCATTGCCACTTTGCATATTGTATTACCAATATCAAAATGCATTTTCATTTGAATAAAAAGACCAAAAACCTCCACAATAAGAGCAGTATGCTCATAGTACCCCATGGTAGCCAATGATACCTGGAGTATGAAGTTAGTAAAGGTAGATTCACATGTTTTTAGCAAAATGCAAAATGTTTTTTCTGCATGATTAATTCCTTCAAACAAATATTGCACTTGTTGTGCCCTCATCTGTTCTATAGGGGGAGCTGTCAGTAAAAGGAGAAAAAAGCAGGTCATACAGCTCACAGATCATGAATGTAATGAGATGAACTTGATATGGGTAAGTGAACAACATAAAAAAAACTTGGTAGGGTACAATACACATGCTTAACAAATAAGGGGAGGTTGGACTTGTTTAAGCATAACAAAGCAGGGTTTCCATTACAATATATTTTATATAGTTTGCTTACCATAAGTTTAATTTACAGTTTATTACTGATGTAATATAATATACAGAAACATGACATTGCTGTTTTTTATTGAATTTAGGGGCAGCAGGGTACAAAGTACAATGTTGTTTTTTTAAGGAATTTCACCATAGTTCCAAATACAGTATCATAAAGTAATTTTCATGAATAGAGTATGTCACTGGCAACATTGATGCCAGTTACTATAAATTAAGGACCGCCTCGACTGTAAGCTTGATTAATAAATATAATGTGATATTCTATACATCATGTACATAGTGAATGATTTAGTTAACTAAAATGCCACAATAAAAACAATCTGAAGAAGAAGAAGAAGAAGAAGAGACATACAAAATAAATGCTCATTTTTGCACAAAATAAATATTTGAAAAGGCCCACACTTTACCATAAAAAACTCATTACAAAAAACTGCTGTGATAGATGACTGACATCATGATATAACTGGTTTACACCTGGTTTCACTGAAAACTGAAGATTTATGCAACTTAAACAAAATAAATATAATGACAATATTTCTGATATTTGTTTTAAATGTAAAGACTCTCAAAGAACTCTCATTCATTGTTTGTGGTAGTGCTGTCGTGTCTTTTCCATGGCTGCCGAAGTCAGTCTGTGGATACTTGAAAAGAAAAGAGCCGCAACTCATCTTGACTTGAATAATTAGGACTTTATTCAAAGAAACAAGTGAGTTTGGGATGCATCCCCTGATCGGGTCCCTTCTGAATCTCCATGCCGAATTCTACATTGTTGTCCAAATTGTTCCTAAAATTGTGCTACCCCTCTTCTCCCGGGCTAGGTCTTATACTCACAGGAAAAACATGAATAAACATTCTGAAAACCGTCCTTTTAAGGAACCAACTTCCGTCATTGTCTTCCATAGTTTACTTTACCACATCTGTTTCTTTGCCAAGAGAGAGATGGCCAAAGGTCATCTCACAAACCCTATATCTCAGAGAGAGAAAGGTATACAGTTCCTCAGACCTGCACCCTGTCCTCCCAAGAGAGATCGTAAATACTATAGAATGTTTAGTCTTCATGTAGGGAGAGAGGTTACTGAAAGTTCTTACAAATATACACTTCATGTTCAACCATAATCTCAGAAGAGATCAATGAAATACTATAGAAGGCTTTTGGGAAAATACACTACAGTGCACTGAAATACTGTATATGATTTCTTATGATCTCAATCTTATTTGTAACCTAAGGTTTTTTTTAGTTATACCCACTGGCAAGTTGATTGATTGAGGGAATTCAGGGCGGTGGTCTTTCTACGTCCCGTGATCCTCGTCAGGTTTTTAATTCAGTTTTTTAAGCCCTCCTGCTGTTTTACTGGTCCAACTCTACAGTCATGCAGGCAAAACTTTATTATAGCTCACCAAGTTAAAAGCTGTATCTTTTTCTGTCGACTAAAGGGATTCTAATTGCTTATCCATTAAATGTCAGAGGAATCCATGAGAGATTTATTTTCTCATGTACACTTCAATCTATCACACAAAGACACAATTCACAATGTACAATATATAGTTCTCTGAATAAACTACCTCACACATGCTCAGAGGAACCTGCACAGCATTTAAACCCTAAAATCCACCCTCAGTCAAAAAACTGACTAGTCAATTAATACAGGGGTCTAAAACTGGTCTGAATATAAATAAAGAGGTTTAAATTTGCCACTTCACATCACCCTAACTTGGCTGAGGCTGATGGTTTAAGTATTTTTTCATGTACTTATGCCTCACAACTCTGCTCTGAAGTGGTAAGTGTTCAGGATTTAGCTCATAAACTCCATTTTGGTCAACAGTTGTTGTTGTCAGACCATAAGACAAGGGAAAGAGTGTATGCAAGAGAGGAAGTGTGAATCGAGATATTTCAACATTGCTATTACACTGAAGTGGGAGGGTGTTAAGGGGAGTTTAAAATGCATTGTCTTGATCTCCCACTTAGTGATGTCTCTGTCTACCTTAAGGCTTTGTAACTACTATTAGGTTGATCTGCATTGGAAAATCTCACATGTACAATATCATTTTGATGTTTGCAGGTACTGAGTGCAGACAGGTGCATCTCTGAGAGGTGATACATCTCAAGATTTTTATATCTCATTCTGACTACTCGTGAGACATCAGCAGTTGAACCAACCAAAAGTGAGCCCACCCATTTTGTTACGTTTTCACACGTCTCTGTCTCTCAGGTCTCTTTGTTTCCTTGGCTTTGTTGAAGCAATACCCTTCGACAACTTCTAGAGGATATTTCAGCACTGAATAATTTTTTTGTAGGTATGGCTGAGGGTGGATATCCCTCTGTATTTGTGGTGGACAGCCATGCCAACCGGCCTCCACTGCCGCCCAGGCTGAGCCAGGGGCAACGGCGTACCGGGGTGGCACAGACCTTGCTGTTCCTGCTGGTGAGCATGGCATTGTGTGGTATGGTCATAGAAGCCTGCTTCATCTACCGTCTCTACCAACCTGAATCTGTGAGTATCAGATCTCTGAGTCTCCTCCAGCCAACAATATCTTCTGCAAATTCATCGTGTAATTTGTTATCAAGAAAGAATTACATCGCTTCTTTTTTGTTTCACAAAATTTCCTTTTCTCTTTAAATCTCAGTTTCGTCATAAGAGCTCATTTAACTTTAACACGTTATTCTCACTTTCAGTTTACTCTTACTTGTTTTCTGTTACTGTCAACCCAAAGCTCCCAAAGTGCTGTCAGAGGAAATTAACATTTTCCTTTGAACTACGAAGGAAATTAACATTTTCCTTTGAACGCTAGTTGTAGTAGTGTTCTTATTGGAAATGTTCGGCAACATCTTAATTTTCTTCATACACCTACGTATTTATACTTCTTAATTTTTGAAAAAATGTTACTTTAGAACTGTGAAGTTTCAACATTGTGAGGTTTATTAATTAGATATACAATACAAGGTAGAAAAACAAGGACAGTTATGATTGTTTACATAACCTTTTAATGTATGAATTTCACAGTCAAATACTATGAGAGGGACACTGCCCTCTTTGCTGCTATACGTGTTTAATGAAGCAAAGACATCAGTAAACCTCTCATGATAGAAACAAAAGTGACATTTATTCAAATCATTTGAATGGTTTTTTTCTCTAAAATCTGCTGACAATGAACTTATTTCACTATTATGGGGAAGAGAGTGGAGTAGAGATGGAGAAGTACATTAAAGTCCGTCCCATTTACGGGGAATTTCATTGACGTTCCCTTGAGGCAGGAGCATGTAGACTTGATGTTCCATGACGCTGGAAGGTCACTGCTTTCTCTGTCAACATGACTCAGTTTCCTGTCCTTGTCTGATGCTCTATATGAGGGCAGTAGTCACGGGTTTTGGAAGAGGGAGGGGGGCATGGCTTCTTGGTTTGACACTGTTCGACAAACATGAGCATATACAAACAAGTGAAGGTGATAAAAAGGAAGTGGTCTATTTCCTGTTGCATTTCCTTTTGCCCATTATCAGAAAGACAGACTTGTTTTACCTTGTTCTGCAGAAAAAATAACACCTAACATCCAACAACTTTTTTTTACTACTTGGTTGCATAGCCTGTCAGGGTGATTGCATGTGTTGCACATTTGTGCATGGCATGTGCATGGTCACAAACACATTTTAAACATACATCTGAGAGGTAAACCATTTCTGTTTCTATTACAGGGCACGTCAGCATTGTCCTCAAAGCTCACTGCAGGTATGTCTCAGCACTTTTTACTCAACTGATAAATATCTTGCAGTGACTTCATTCACATCAGAAACATTATGTCTGTTCCATACAGATAGAGATGCTGCATCTCCCACTAAAAGGCCTCATCGTGTTCTTCCTTCCAAACCGGCTGCACATCTGACAGGTGAGACGATGTCGATGTCCCTTCTATGTGTACAGTGCTCAATTTATTGCCAAGAAAATAAATCACATATTGTTGTAGCTGTTGCTAGTAAAATGAAGGCACAGTTCTCAATGTGTAGAATGGGTAATCATCATTGTTGCTGCTTTTTCCAGATGGACAAGATGTAGTTCATGACAGCGAAATCATGGCATGGAGCATGGATGCAGACCCTCTCCTCCACGAAATGGACTACACAAACAGACATCTTGTCATTCAGAAGGAGGGTTATTACTATGTCTATTCCAAGGTTTCCTTCTTAGACTTCGAATTATTTTACCACTTTATTTGTCAGGAAACTAAACTGTACAGTGGGAAAAGTATTACCCTTCTGATGTCCACAAAATACTCAAAGTCAAAGTCCCACTACATGCGATCCAACAGTTACCTGGGTGGGGTGTTTCACTTGTACAAAGGTGATTCCCTTTATGTGAAAGTGAGCAATACCTCAAAAATTATGCGCCACAAACCCTTTGAGAACGTCTTTGGTGCATATATGATATAAAGAGCACATTGAGATTGAAGACTGGAGTTAGAAAAAATAAAAGTGGCTTAAAAAATGTTATAGAATCTCCTCAACGATTACCGACAGGCAGCAGATCAATTATTGTTATTAAGATCAAGACTGTGCTGGTGGCTTTTTCAATTGAATGATCTTTTCATAGCAGGGACTTTGTATATGCTTACTTGTATGCTTACTTTCAACTTCATCACTGAATGTTACAAAATTACTTTTAATACATTTTTCCATCTTCTTGTTGCTGAGTATACACATATGTCATGTTTATGCTGAAAATTAACCTTAAACTGATACCTTTATTCTTATTATTACTCTTTTTTTTCTTTTCATCTTTGTGGTGCACATACTGCACACTATTTATTTGTTTGTCCATTGCTAGAATGAATGACAAATTGTTCTAATTCTAATGTATTTATGTACAATAATGTATATTAAACAATGAAACAATGATTTAAAAGTCTTGTTTGGTGGGTTTCTCAAGACTGTCCTCAGGCCGTCATGTAGTTGCAGTGAGCTACTGTGTGCACTTCCTTTGCACTGGGGACTTTGCTGCAGGGTCCCAGTAGCAGAAAATGTTTCACCCACACACGTCCAACCGCACGACACACTTTAGGGTATTTTTTTTATACCACAGTGACCCAGAACGTTTCTGTCAATATGTAAAACACCTTTAATCAGGTCATGTTCATGCTGTAATACTGTCACAGCAGCATAACTTCAGTGACAGAAGGGACAATAGCTGTATGGGACAATACTGCATATGAATTTAACACATTCAGATAAGTGTACATGTTTACTGTAATTCTACAGATGATGATGATTTCACTTTATTGCCATAGTGACACACATGTGCAAACAGCAAACCTCATCACTCTGTGAAGCTTTTTTTTTCTCTTCTGTATCTCTCATACAGCTACTGTTACACTTTCCCTTCAGCTGTGTCTGTTCGAAGAAGCCACTCTTGAAAACACCCACAGAGTTGTATATTTGTAAACTGAAGAGGAAGTGGTAATGGGGGCCGCGGGGAGGGAGGGGGTGTCAGCAGATTGCCTGACTCACTTTCCAACCCCAGATCTGGAGAGCAGTGGCTGGTGACAATGTACTGTAATAGGACTGCATATGTGCATGTGTACAGGTGGGTGTGTAGGTTAAGTTAACCTCAAATTAATTTTCCCTCAGTCTTGTATTATGAGTTTTGTTCAAACTGGTTAAATACCCTGAGTTGAAATAATTTGTAGTTTAGGATTTGGCTAAATATAGTCTGAATGCATAAATAAACCTATTATTTGTCACATTATCAGTTAACTTGAGTCAGACTTTTTATACAGTCACTTTGTATTGTAATGAATGCTTTACAGTGCATGTATGAGTCATTATCTTCCAGCGCTGGCTGACCTGTGAGGTGCGAACAACTATACTAGCAAAGGAGAGCGAGCTGTTAACAGCTGTGTGGTCGGGATCCATGAGGTTGGTTTCTCTCATCATTACACTTTTGTCTAGACATGACTTTTACAGAGAATTCACGTGGGATGAGTACTCTGTGAGAATACTCTATCATTGACCATAATCTGAAACAAAGTGTTCACAGATGACACTACCATTTTCCATTAATAAAGCATGGCTGTGTTGTCAGATCAAGATCTCAAGTGTTGAACTAGTTTCACATGGCAATATGGATTTCCAGCTTGTCATTTTTTTCTTTCTTTCTTTTCTTTCTTTCTTTCTATCTTTCTTTCTTTCTATCTTTCTTTCTTTTTTTTGGATGATACTTACAGCAACACTTTTATGTAAAGCAAAACTGAAAGAGGGGGGTCATGATACATAGCACACCGTCCATAGCTAAATGCTGTCCCCTTGTGTTGGTCTCTAGATGAGGTAGAGTAGTAGGGGAATGTATTGACATTTGAGTTATCTGTAAGCAGAGTCCACTTTCAAATTCATACCTTTTGCTTACACATATATTATAGCAATGTGATTTTGAATTAAGATATAAACCAAAAATAATCTCACATTTGAATTCTGGGAAATCATTATGATGTGTAGATAATTAATTGGCAGTCACTGAAAAGAGCATGTCATTCAATGACTATACATTAAAAACATGTCCAACAACACACAGTGCCATTTGGGTGGAAATTATTTAAAGAGGTGATGAGGGTTTTCACAGAAACGGCCACATGCCTTGACAACGGGCAGCGGAAAACAAAGGCAGGAACAAACCAACCCAGGCAAATGCCTTTAATAAATGAGACAGAGTAGGTGGTAACTGAGTATGTCTGTTATCTGCATTTAAATACAACATCTTGGATCTCTCCTCAGTGAAATCGAAAGCTGTGGTGAACAGCCAACAGCGATAATAGGTATGGCATCCTGCCACTGAGAATAGGAAAAGAACAGTTCTTAGATGATGATTGGTAATTTGGAAAATATGTCTTTGCAATGATGACTAATATTATGTTCCACTGACCTTTTGTGCATTGCATCTTTCTAGTGGTGATGTAGGTCAGATATGATGTTGATTATTTCTGCAAAGAACAGATTTTTTCTTTTTCTTTGTCAGAGTCTAGAAGATATATTCTTCGACAGCATATAGCATGGTGGGTCCCACTAGTGACTCATTATCTGTGGGGTATTCACTGTTAACTTATGACCTCACACTTTCACTATATCCAGGGTCTCAAAAATGACTCAGAGTCAAAAGCACAGATTCATCATTGTAAGTTCAGCTCCATATTGGGGGCTTTTAAACATATCAAATATAAACATTATGAAGAAATAAAGTTTTTAATTATAGCATTTTGATATTATTTTAATGGCAACAGTTATGTTGATATAGTCAGATGTAAAGACGTGTGTTTAAAGGTTCTGCATATGCATAATCACACAAATGTACACACATCATCAGCATTGCATCACAAACAAGTGAAAATCACTGACAAAACCAAACATTTCTTTTAACATCTCTTAACACACGAAACCCTCCGCATAAACCACCTTGAGTCGTGATTTCACGTGTCATAATGTGTGATGCCAGTAGTGAAGGAGATTTGGAGGTTAGTTCTGTCAAATCATTTCACTTTTCATTTCAAATTTAGATTATAAAAATAGAATACTAATATATGCATGTAAAAGTAGTTCTTGTTTACATTATTCCAAATTATGAAAAGACATAATTTAATAAAAATCATGTCTAAAAAAATAAATCATATATACAATTTTGCACTTTTTTCTTCAACACTTACCAACCTTCAGTTTAAACAATTTTTGCTACATATTATCAAAATCATTAATAAAGAAAACTGTAAATACATTCCGGTGACTCACTCAACAATATATATGTATGCCACACAATGACATACATTGTCACACAGTGACATACATTCATTGGTTAGTCGGTGACCTGTCTGTGGAATTTTGTTAAATACATTCCTGTATATACCTGCATACTGTATATATTTTAGGCCTGAACAATAAATAAATGCAACATAAATATGTAATTCATAAAGTTCAAAACAAGAAATAAATCACAGTTCTGCCAATAGATGTGGCACTTCAGAATAATACATTCATGCAGTTAAGTACTACACGTAGTTATATGTAAAATAATTAAATGTAAAAAACTCTGACAAAGAAATAAGATTTATTTACTTCACTGACTAAAAATGTCCTTTTTTTATCACAAGGGAAGATCCCCCAAACATACTGTATATTGTTATACTGTTATTTCTATAGTACTATACAGCTGAGTTTTAAAGTTAAAGAAACAGACTTCCCTTAAGCACAATAGTAAAGAAAGAGACGTGTAGTGATGACGTCAACCATAGACCAATCCTGAACTGCTTACTTTACTGGCAAAAATGATAAATTACCTGCACTCCAAAAAATGTTTAGGCCACTTATGCATTTCAATTACACAGAAAATTTCCATCCATTTGAATGACATAGTTTGATATAAATTATTATTTAGGAAGAACCTTTTCTTTTTAGTAGACCAGAATATTTATGAGGTGAGCATTTTACCAAATGTGGGTAAAAGACAGTCTTCAATGTTGAATCCAGCCCCTTTCATCTATTCTCGGTGACTCAGTCACCGTGGGAAGACAGTTAAGTGATTTTCTATAGGTGATGTTGTGCTCCAAACGCAAAGACAGAGAGGTGTGTTTGGCAACAAGAGAACAACAAGTACACCATCTTTGCTTTTGCGGGTTTGCTGCTGAGGAGGTCCCAGAGCTGGGAAGGTGTATCAGAGCTGCATCTAAGGCTTCTGCATGTAGATGATGTTCAGGTGGGTAAGATGTTCCTGGTCATCAATTCCAGTCTCTGGCAGTTTGAACTCCAGGTTGCCTCCAGCAGACAGCACTCTTACCTTTCCGAGAAGACCTGTGCTGCAGGTGTTTGTGTTAATCCAACCCTGAAGGAGAACATTTTTGTTCCAGTTCACACTGACTGTGCACTCCCTTGTAGTCTCCTTTGTTCTATTATATGAACATGTACATGTCTTCAGTGTCACCTGAAGAATTAGGAAGTAATATCCATCCTTCTTTATTTGCAGATCTTTCCCATCTCCTGAGACCAGGCTGACACTTGGATTAAGTGCTACCCATTTATAACTGCCGTTTTCTGTGGGTGACAGAAAAGCTTTTATTAGCTGTGACTTTGTATTATGAATATCTTGCATTGAACAATGATTTCATATGAGAAAAATATGTGTTACCTGCCAGTGTACTGTAATTAGTGATGAAATTATGACCTGACCTGGTGACCTCACTGAGTACTTATTTTTACAGCCTTTGTCATACATTCTGAGAATACTTAATATAAGCAAGCTTTACCTTCAATAGCCTTGTAGGCGAGCATTTGGCCTTTGCCCAAGAGAAACTTGTGGTCAGGGGTGGGCTGCAGAAAGAGAAGGAGATCTGTTAATCTCAAATCTAGAAAAATATACCATTAAATGTGGTGTGTGCATGGCTCTTACACAAGCCAGCAAAAAAAGTGAGAACACAATAGATCATACAGTATCTTCAGTAGGAAATTGAAGAGAAAACAAGTTTAGTTTAGTGGCATTTCCCCGAATGTGGCAATGACGTCACTGTGCTTCCTCCAAGACATGAGGAGAGTGGTTAGACTGTCTGACATAAGTAACTCAGAAGAAACTTGCAATTTGAGATAGATCTGCCTGGTCTGCAACATTTTGTGCATCTGGAATATTGGGATTGCAAAAAGCTGAAGAAAATAGCATTACATCTCAATCAACAAGAACATTTGTGTTGATATTGTGAGAATATGTAAAACAACACAGTGAGATCAACAGGAGAAGCACAAACTCTGAAGCCGTGGTTATCTTACCGAAGGTGTAATGTTTGCCTGGGATTGCACTGTGCCCTCTGGTGTTACAGTGCTACTGTTCTGAGACTGGAGATAGAAACAGAAGCACAAAATATGCTATAATAAATGTTATAGTAGCTTTTTGAAAAACAAATGTGCTGGTGAATGAAAGTTGTAGGTGCAATAATGCCATTTAAGTTCTCTGAATCTGAAAATGCTAAATCAAAGATTTGAAGGCAATGCATTGTCTATCAGCATTCTCCTGTAAAATATTTACCTAAAAAGTAAATCCATGTGATTAGTAGTCAACCATAGGCTAGATTTCCTATAAATTATATCAGTTATGCTCCATTATGGTTGTGTTTTTGTATTGTTTTGTATTATCTCTGGGGTATGGATTAAAACATTTCTATCTGAACATTATGCAAAAAGAGTTTACTGATGACTGGGATTTATGACAGGGGTATCTGTAACCAGCTGCAGACCACAGGCAGGTGTGTCTTTCTCACCAGTTGTGCTACTACCAAAACCACAAGAAAGAACAGATGCACTGCACAGGTGCTTTAACATACCAACAGTGACGTGCATCCTATATATTCAAATGTGAAAGGGGAATAAAGAACTAAACTAAAAATCTGTTGTACAAATTTACAATATAAAGTTTGTATCTCATCATAAATGAAATGAGATATTTTAGTGATCTGTAAATTAAATCGGAGGATATTTTAAGAGATCTCACCAGGCCATGATGTCCAGCTGTGAAGAAGAAGATGATGAACACAGCTTGGATAATGGAAAGGAGGGTGATCCACAACAAGAGGACATGGATTAGAGAATGCTGGGTAGGCTGTGGCATAGTCAGTCCGACGGCAGAGCTTAGAGTGGCCTGCGCCTGAGAAGCGCAAGAAGACAGATATTAAGAGCTGACGACTGTACAGGTCCTGAGTTTCCTCTGTTGCTCACCAAGGCAGTGTGTGAATGTTCGCTTCCTGAGCTCAGTGTGTGCATGTGATGAGGACGTGTTGATGTCTGACTGCCTTCTGCTGTGTTCTGAGTATCTATAGAACAAAGAGGAATCCAGATGGTACTTTCCCCAGTATGTTAGTGAAGGCAAACACAACAGGAGCAGATTCTATCTGCATCTTGGGGCCGGCCCTTTCTACCTACTCACCACAACTTAACACAAAAAGGAGGAACCAGTCTCACTAGGGAGAGGGAAGAAGGAGGAAAGAACTTAACATAAATGTATACCAAAATAAATTCAGTTCCTTATTTATGATGGGACTTCATGAAGAGTGATTGGGTGGTGTGGTGTATGTACATATTATTTTTATATTATTTTTTTTGCATTTTGCAACATTGAAAGTCATTGCCTGGCTGTTTTTGCTCCCATTTCCCCTTTTTTCCTTTTCTATATGACATATGTGGGCTAATGTAGAAATGTCAGTAAAAGCAATTCAACAAGATTCTGATTTATTTATTCAGCATTAAATTAGTGAAGATTTCAACCTGGAATGCTAGAGTTTTGCAGATGAATAAGACCAGAAACTTTTCACATTAACATTTAAGAACTTATGGCCTCCTGGGGAAAAAAATACTGTACACCTTTACTGTGTAAAAACAAATCCCTTTCAAAAAATGTAATTCCACATTCCACATTAGGTACAAAATTAACAATAAAACAAACATTCATTATCTTATCTCTCATCTGACATAGCAACACAGTAGAACAAACACAGCAAACAAAATGTCACACTCATTAGTGGAACTCACAAATGTCATATGTTGTTTATTATTTGCACTTCTTGAAAATTCCCACCTGTATCTAAACTCTACTTGAGGTCAGTAAATGTGGTTTCATTTTCTCTGTTTGTACTTTGTCAGGGGAAAGTTACATGGCAGCAAAACAGGATGGGTTTTAGTTCAGGTATGCGTCATCACGCTAAATAGAGGACTCGAAAGACAAAATGATACCTGTGGGCTACATTCATGAGTGGCAGTGGTCAAATAACACAATAAAAAGCAACATGCTCAGACTTGTTAATGACTTTAAATCACTGTGGTTGAAAACCGTTATGTGTACTACAGATCAGAGGGTTAGTATTTTAGTTGAATAATTACAGGAACAACATATCTTTTGAATTGGATAGGAAAAGCAGAAGTGCAGTTGTATTTTGCTAAATCAGCAATATCCAGTCATGTGAATGTTTAAAATATAGTGCGAAATCCCTTGTGTTTCTGATGGCCCCTGATGACAAATGTAATGGAAATTCATAGGAAAATAATAATGTATCAGCAAAGTTTGTTTGTTGCTTAGTTCTGCATTTTCAGGTGATGTAATACTTTCCAAACAAATGCCAAAACAATTAGTATAAAACTGAATGAATCATAGTTTCATGGCAGAGGCACAGATCCAGCATTATTGGAGTGGGGGAGGAAGGATATCTGTGATGATGAGCTACATTGATAGCGGAAACTGTGACACGTAATGTCAAAGAAGACCGGATAATCATATCAGAATCATCTGAGGGTGAAGACATAAACATGTACACTGCCATAAACTGGCAGTGAGTGCTATACATACATTAAACAACATCGTATATGTTGATATGTGAATGGTGACCTGAGATATTCATGGTATTACTACACCTTATGATAAAGGCCTTAACTTCACATCCTATAACACACATCACAAAATAATATCAAATCAGTAGATGAGAAATCATTGTGACTCCAGCCATTTTTGATCCACTCCTCACTGATGGTCTGGTTTTCTGGCCACTAAATGATGATTTGCAGCCATCTAGTGGATGGAAATCAATAATGCACAAAACCTGATCAGGCTGTAAAACAATATTAGACATATTTCAGTATGCTTTATCACTATTGGTCAACCATAAATGTAAACCTATAACACTGTAGGATCTTAAATGTTGTTGAAGCTGGCATTCACTGTCTCTGTCCTCTTATCTGCCACTACATAAATTTATCTTGAAGAAAAGAAAATGAAAACATCTGTTTTAAAACTTTAAATAGAAAACGACCTGCAATATATGTCAATTTGTATTTTTTAACCCCTTCCTCTTTTTCCTTTTCCATCTGTCACTTTACTTTTCTTATTTGGGGTTTGTATAAACACATTTTACACCAACATCAAAAAGAAAGAGAAAGAGGAGGAAAGAAAGACAATTTATCGGTGAAATGCTTATAGCTGGTTTAAACATTAGTTTAAAACTAGATTTCGAAGTTTTGGAAGGATAGAAAAGAGTTTAGAGTTTTGAAAAAAAGCCAAGTGAACCAGTGAAAGGCAGATACAATTAAGGAAGGGGGGAAATTATATTTTCAAGCTCATTTGCAGTTTTTGATTTCATTTTATTGATTTAAACATGGCCCAGTCATTGACATAGTGGCAGAGAAATAAATTATATTTCCCATTTGGGTTAAAACTGTGCACATAATTATGTGTGACATTTACATATAAAAGCAGCTTTAAATGTAACTCAGAGACAATATAAAACGGGAAAATTACATTTAGAGCTAAAAGGATTAGTCAGTTAATTATTCAGTCAAATGACAGAAAACTATTTTGGTAACTGATTAATTGTTTAAGTCACCATTTCAGCACAAATGCCAAAAAAATATTTTGTTCCAGATTATGTGAAATATCTACACCCTGAATATTTGCTGTTTATCTTCATGTTTTAAACATTTATTATAAATATGTCAACTTGGGCTCTAGGATATTCTAATGATCTGTTTTCCTATCCTCTGCCATTTTATAAAACAAGCAATTAATTGATTAATTAAGCAAATAATCATCATATTAATCGACAATGAAAATAACTGATGGTTACAGCCATAATTATATGTGTGACAAACTACAACTGACTAAACAGTTTGAAAATGCTGAGAAACCTCGGTCTTAACACCAGGTGGCAGGAAAACCCTTACCACACACAAAGGCAATAAAAAGAACAACAGCTCTTCATCACTGAGGAATCAAAGGATATATGCAGCTAATTGATTGATATTAAAAAACAAACAAACATTTGTGCTTATAAGCTTTCATAAAATTCTCATAATCTTTCTGAGGGAACTATATCATATAGATTGTGTTTTGTCTGTCTTTATTTATTTTTTCATTTATTTATTCTATCTGTCTAGTGCACTGGCAGGCGATCAAACAGCAGTAGTCAATATTGTGGAAAAATCAAACCGCCAGTCTTGCATGTTTAAAGGCACAGATGGTGCAATAAATATGATTATATATCAAAATAAAGGATAATTGATTACTTTTTCTGTCCAGCTAAGCCAGAATGTAATCACAACTGAGCAGAGTGCATTAAGTGTCTGTTTGTTAGTAAAATAACTTATGGAAAAGTGTCGCTGCTGTTTCTTTACTGCAGTGCAAACGCAAATAAAATGTCCTTAAAGCTGCTTTATTATCCTGGGGAAGGGCAGGAGCTGTATGTGGGACGTGTCCTCACATGGGTGGGACAGTTTAATGGGAAAGGAGACCAGGAGCAGTCACTACTACACTGCTGTCAGGTCAGGTTGATCGAACATGTTGTGAGCCTCCTCATTATTACGCATTGATTTTTGTTGTTTGTTTTTATTCAGAGCTGCGTCAAGTCAAACCGAATAACACCGGAAATCATACGATTTAAAAAAACAACCTTAATGTTTCACACTTACTCGACCAACGTTCATCGAGGGAGAACTTTATTTTGAAAGGTTGCGCAAAAGTTGTGTTTTTCATTCACGTGTTTTTGACATGATTGTGAATCCTGGTGCGTTCAGGACGTTTTGAGAGCAGAGTCCAACACGCTCCCACTCAGAAGAAGTTAGTTGGGAGGTTTTAAAGTTTTCTGGGATGTTTCCATTTTAGCTTCCATGTTTCTATCTCTCTGCTGTTTGATGAGAAACGTGTAACCTCAACTAGCGGTTGGTTGTGTGGTTGTTTGGTTGACCAGGGTCCCGTGCTGTCAAACTTTCGTTGACATGGATTTGTTGCATCGACGACGGATGGACTGAAAAGTTTGTGGGATTTTATCAACTAGCTACAACAAAACGGACTTATTGCAACTACTTTTGTAAAACGTTGTCATTAACATATTTAGTTAAAGACATGCAGAAGTTCACTTCCACCGGTACCCACAGCAACACGCTGCCCCGGGACGCGGAGCTCCAGTTGCGGTTAGCTGACAGCGGAGGATCCGGGGAAGGGAAGGAAAACGGGGCTGGCAAACATTTCCTCGCCCAACCTGAGGAGGAAAGCTCGTTTTGCACCAAGAGAAAGATGCTTGTCGGTTTGGATGTAATATGCCTCTTTGTTGGTAAGAATATGTCTATTTATTTATTTTCCATTAATGGTTTTGACCTTAGGTAAACAGCTTTTGTCTGTTTTTATGGGATAACTGCAGGTTAACAACCAATTCCACCTTAAACACACCACTTGCCATCTGAAAGCTTCAGCCACAATAACTAACTTTTAATCATTCTGAAGGACCCACGCATGTCTGTCAGCTTGTATAATGTCAACACCAGCTTTGTAGATCATATTACCTTTTTAGAGGTTAGACGGAGGTTAGACGAAGCTGCTTTTTCGCTAGGGGGGAAAAAACACATCGGATTTGTTAAAGTTAACGAAGCTGCAAAGCATTTTTCCAGAAGTCAAATGGAAACTGTTCAAACAGGCAGAAAACTTTCAGCTCGTTCCCCCTCTGTGCACGTGGGGGCCGGAGAGGGAGAGAGGGTGAAGGGGGCTCAGCTGGCAGGAGCAGAGTTGTCCCGGGAATTCATCTGTTCCCATGGTAACCCCCCAAAGTTCCCGGGAGAAGAACGTGGGAATCGGGATGAAAACATGCCCTGTGATTGTGTTCTCGTGCCGAAAATTACCTCTGTTCACTGAGAGCTTTAGGCTCTCTCACCACTGTCAGCCACAGATCATCAACAGTGCACAGTTGGATAGTTGGACAGGCCTATAATTCAATTACATTAATAAGTAGCAGTTTTCAAAAAGAATTACAAACATTAGTAACAACAACTCACTGACAGAGCCATAACAAAGAAGAGGTCAGAGTGAGTTTCTCTATTATTAACATATAATTTACTAATGGATATCACTCTGGATTCGTTAAGTTAATGTGACAAGTAATGCTTATTTATATAATAAATTAATCCGTCAATCATTTGTTTTTTAAGTCATTGTCCAGTTAAATTGCTGAAACTAAAGACTACTTACTAACACAATATAATGATGTTTGCTCATTCTGCAAATCAAAACCCAAAAGTTTTTAAATGGAAGAACAACAAGTTTGCAAATGTTATGTATTTTTACTTTATAAATGACAAACAACAGACAGATAATGAAAATTCACATTTATCACAGTCAGCACAAATAATATCAGACACCCCTGTGTGATAATATCTGGTCATATTGGGTTTTGATTTAATTTAGAGCAGCATGTTAGGAAGGATTGCCTCAGTTGAATAAGTTGAGACTTAATATGATGACAGATTCTCTCACTGTGCCCTCATAGGTAATAAATTACCATAATAGTGAGATTAAACTTTTTAGTGCCAGAAAATGTCTCCAAATCCTTTAGTTACATGAATAACTAATGTGTAATATGTTAATAAGTGCCCATAGTTGTATTATTTGCATTTTAATGACATACTCTTTGTCCATGCTGTGCTTGGTAGAACAAATCCATGTGTTTAGCTCATTCAAACTATAGTAATGCATCACATTTTAGGAGATAATTCTATGTTTGCATGTATAACGTTAATCTTCCAAGAGTCTAGTGACCAAAGCTGTCAGGGAAATGTAGTGGAAGAGAAAGAACAATATTTCTCTCTTAAATGTTGTGGTATTTAAATGTCTGACAAAATCGGTGAAATTACTACTTTAGGGTGGTACTGGACTCTTACAAGACTTGAGTAAAAATACTTACTTACTTTCCACCTCTGTTCTGTCTGTGGGGACTGAAGCTTCACTTAGGCACCTGCTGCACTAGAATGTGATATTTACTGAAGAGTGAGATAAAATATAGTTTCATAAGTTTCATGTCGTCATCTCACATGACTATAGGGATTGGAGCATCAGTGTTGTGTGAGCGGGAGATTATTCGGACCGGTAGCAAACACAAGTGAGGCGGAACCTGTCTAGGCAGACCGACAGGTCTCAGTCTTGTTGGCAGTTAAAGCAATGAAGTCGCCTGGCAAACAAAACGACAGTATGAGGCAGTCAGTTTCAGTGCCGTGTTATTCTTAACCCCTGCAGGTATGCTATTAGCTGTTCACTCTGCACACTTGTCAGCTGCTTTGTTCTGGGTTTAGGAAGTGGCTAGCGACCGAGCATCAGTCAGCACTAAGGAAGGAATGGTCTCTCTCAGTTCTCCTCCTCAGACACACTGAGCACGCCACTTGCTTTACTTTCTCACAAAATTGCGTGCCCTGACCCCTCTTATTTCCCTGCTGACTAGATTACAACACTGAGACTGAGTCACTGAGCCTCAAGCTAGACACAGCTGAAAGGATTTAGAGAGTCAGTTAGTCTTGTGTCTGAAATATCCTTTTAAAATGAGTTCACCTTCTTGCTATGGATGTAACAATCACAAAAGTCCTGGTTTGATTTGATGCATTTCAATTTATAATTTTCAAAAAGTTTAAGGTTTTAGAGTGGTGACTTGTTCAATACACTATGTGTACTAAAATGAGAGCATAATATTGAATGATACAGTCAGGTATAACATATTGTTGCACCCATTCCTGCTACTGGCAGAGCTTATTAGATGTTAGATCACTTACAGATTCATGACTGTCTGTCTGCATCCTGCCCACATAACCATCTTGTCAGCAGAGGCCTGACCTTGACTCATCTGTGGCTATTTGTCAGTGAATGCCATTACTGAGTAAAAATGAATCGGGCCCTTATTTAAGTTAAAACCACTTATCTCTGACTAACCCAATTTTCTCTAAAAAATGTCATTATCAGATCTCCTCAGACGACTGACCCGCCAGCATTATTCATCCTGTAAAGGGGCTCATTCACTACTGTATCTGTGGAATTTTAGCCTGAAGCTTCCAATCCTAATTATGTTATCAGCTGAAAAGGGATTCCACATTGATCTGAAGGTTTCACAGCCTCTCTCTATGTGTTTTAGTATTTACTTCACATTTAAGTTTAGGAATGAATTTGAATGCAATGGATATTGAGGACATTTACTGAGGTTTTGACTCAGGATCAGTCCTGATCAGACTATTAGTCAACACCAGACCTGTCTAACATTGTTGTATTCCAGTCATGAGGCAGTGTTTTTAATGGGGCTGTTCTGACATGCACAAGAGGGATGCTTCACAAAGATGGATTGTTCTGGTTCAGCTCAGTGTCAGTAGGTTCCATGGAAGTTGCCGTTTACAAGTGTTTGCTTGTGTGTCTACATGCATTCCTAGTGAGACTACATGGGTTTAAAAGGGAGAGAGAAAGCAGACAGAATCTGTGCCCTGTGGCTGGATCCAAGATCTAGTGTCCAGCTACCCAGGGGTCAGGAGGTGTCGGCTGTTTGCCATATATGCCGGGCACGCAGGGACAGGCCTCCCAGCCTGCTCTGCTGTTTCCCTCCCACACAGGTGGTCCTTACTCTCTCATCACCCCAATAAAGCTAGTTATTGACTCTCTTAAGAGTAATTGGGAAATGATTGGAAGTGACACTTGAAAGCCCTCTATTAGCTTATACGGCTTAGAGAAACATTATAATTGCCACTAGGCTTGACCTTTTTCTGGAGGTTAATTGTGAAATAGTCTCATACTTGATATGCATAAGATGTTAGGCTGGGTTGAAATAACACAAAAGAGAAGAAATTATTCACACAGTAGATAAATTGCATAGATTTAAAGCAAGAAAAAAAGTTATTTCACTCAATAAAAACAGAACTAGTTTTTGCTATAGAAAGAGAAAGCTGGAATCAGTTGATCACTGTGGTGTGTGAGTTGTTCTAGACTTGAAGCAGCATGCCAGGACGTGAGGACTGGTATCTACCTAAGAGATCTGAATCCTAAAAGGGCTCCCTCTTTCCAGCTTATCTCTGCTTTTTCCCCCTTCTCTTGTTCCACTCTTTTTCTTGAACAAACTCTATTTTGGGACTGAAGGTGTTCCAGCCATAGCAAGGTGTGAGTGTGTGTGTGTGTGTGTGTGTGTGTTTTATGCGTGCATGTGTGTTTTGGGCGGATGGCGGGTTTATCTTAGAGGATTCCTGATTCTGTTCTTTTGGCAGAGAAAGCTGCCAAGTGAGTGAGACAGCAAGAAGCCAACACGTCACAGCATGTCAGCTCGTAAAGGGCCAGGAATATTAAATTGTTTCCTATGTGACTGTAATGTATGTGTGCGTGCTCATGAGTAAATGAGTGGGTGTGGGTGTTTTTGTGTATGCGTCATCATGGCTACGAATGTGGACACCCTACTACAGCTGCCATGTGCGTGCTGTTTGTTGACAAATTCGCCGGTCGTGTTTTGCTGCGTGTTTTAGGCCCTGATCAAACACACATTTTGAAGTTATGGAACACACTGGCGTCACTCTGCGGCTGACAGATGGCGAGCCATTAAAATGGCTCAGTCAAATCATTAGCTAGTGGAAGAAGTGATTTTGCTTACTCTCCCTCGTTAGTGCATTAATGCATCTCTTTCCCATTTGACAGCACTGCAAAGGTTCAGGAATCCATTAGCTGCGCTCTTCCTTAGACAGTCTACATAGGCACATGTATTTTGCTGTCGATACATCTTCCTTCACCCATTAGCACACCAGAGCCAGCTCAGGCCTTCAAAATGCCTCAGTTGCCTGAAGGCTAAGGGGCAAGTAAGAGCCTGAATGAGTAAACAGCCCCAGGATGGGAGAGTAGAGTGGGGTGTGGAAAGAGAGAAGGGGTTGAGGATCTACAGTAGGGGTTGGAGGTCAGACCCAGGGGCGCCTGAGGGATCTTATCCACAGCTGTCTGTTCATGTCCTAGTGAGGAAGTTGTACTGAGAAGTATAGGAACTGTTCAGACAGCAAATAGCATCAAATGTACTTTTAATGAGGCAGCTGCAGTCTTCTCCTTGATGGCAATTCCGTAAGTGCCCAGGGTGGTCCATAGGTATTAGCCGTAATGAGTGAATAAAGATGTGTGTAGTACTCTAATCCTCAGTGCTCATTAGCTAGAATGGGTTTGGAGAGGTTTACCATCAAAGTATCTACCTGAATCCAAATACAGCCTGTAGCCCCGCCTTTGCGTCTGTCAGAATTAATGACTCGTCATCTTCTGTCTGTTCCCCCATAAGAAGACTCAGACAGCCCCCTTTGGCGCCATGGCATGGTTACCCATCATCGAGACCATTTTATCATTGTGTCACAGCTCACCTGCTTCCCTCCCTTCATCCTCCCATGCTCCACTCTGAAGTTGTTCCAATTGCATGTTTCCCCGCAAACCAAAACACACTGACAAAATAACCCTGCAGCCCTCAACTCTTTCCATACATACAGTGCTACCACAGTCAGGCCGCCCCATGCCAAATACCTCCCCTGCAGTCCTAACCACAACCCTGTGTCGTTTTCACTTTGCAGACTGCCAGCCCTTACCTCACTGCACACCCTTACCTTCATACCGCAAAATCCACCAAAGAGCTTCTTTAAAGTTTCCAAGGTACATACCAGAGTGGCGGGTCCTTTATGTTCCGGCTGAATCAGACAGGCAGACAGACAGACCACTTTAGACCTCACCACTCATGCCCTGAACTCCAGAGCCGGGCTCCAGGAAGCAGGTCAGTGAAGTGTGGAGAGAACAGAAGCAGCTGTGGGAAGCATGTCTCCACTGGCCAGCAGTAACAGTAACAGTGGTGGGGACAAAAAGGAAGAGCTCTCCTGGTGCATTATTGGAAGACAAAGCAACATAAAGGCAGTTGGAACTACCTTGCTCACAAGAAACGTACACTTTCTTTTGCTCTGTGTGAGTTTGTAGATATTGCGCATCAAAGGCTTCGATAAATATTAGCATTTTCAACTAGCAAGGTACTTTCAGCTGTTTCTCGCTGTCCCTTTCTTTATGCGCTGTTTTTGCCACTGCATATGAGGTGGATACATCCACTATATGCCTTAACATTTAGACAAACCTGTGAGCCTGTGAATCCAGCAGCAGCAGATGCTGATGATAGCAGATGGTTAACAAAGATCCAAGACTGTTGTGGCTCTCCAGTCGCTCTTTGTTCTTCGCTGATTTGACTCTTTGTGCTGCCATCAGGGCAGACAAAACAGAGCAGTCTCTCAGAATAATACATTCAGCTATGGAGAAAAAACCCAGGTGTGTGTCAGCACAGGGGACCACCACTCACCCGTATCCCACCTCTCCATCCTCCAAGGATGAACAGGAAAAAAAACACCTTCTAGGACACTCTCACACACACCAATACACACACAGTCCTTTAATTGGGTTTGTGGCAGTTTGTGGTTGCCAATCATAATCACAGCCTTAGTGTGAATGACTTAATCTCCTGTTTAAGTGTTACCTGCCCTATGGAACGATAGTTTCTGTGTGTGTCTGTGTTTTGTGTGAACCTGTGTGATGGTGCATGCAATCTCTTCCTGTACTGCCTCTACAAACAAAGACTTTATATCAGATGGAACATAAAAGACTTGGCTTTTCCCTTAAAGTACCTGACTCCAACTGAATAGTGATTAGATGAAAGAACAGACCAAGGCTAGTTTATGGAGTCAGCTTTGTGCAGTTAAAGTCATTATTGCACAAATAACCGTACAAGCCCACCCAGCCCAACTGATGTTTATGAGCATGTTAGGCAGGCCATCACACTGCTTCCTGTAATGTCGTTACTAGGGATTATCATGCTTGCAAAGATTCAAATTACGACATTTCACAGTTCAGTTCGCCAGCTTATTATTATTTTGCAAGGTTGACTTGAAGGTAAACATGCTGCTTAAAATTTAGTTGGGAAACACTGGCTCATGCAAGCTGGTGAGGGGCCCAGTGAGGGTGGACCACCCCTAAACGGTGCTATAGCAAGCTGGGCTACAGCCCAAACTCAGCCCGGTCCTAAACTGCAGGCCAGATGGACGTATGTTAACAGGTCACTAATTGTTTGTCCTCCAGTTCTATCAAAGGGCTAAATGTAGAACAAGGCCTGTATAGTCACACATTATTGGGTATGATGAAACAGATGGCTATTATTGTGGCTTAGATTTAGCTTTAGGTAGAGTATCGTGCTAATCTATAAGGACGAACATACTGTTTATCCAACAGCATGCACATATGTTCATTTAGGTCTGTGATAGTGAACAGTCTGTTTGCCTCAGTGCATGCCTTCAGGATTGTTTGGCTCTAGTGTGGTTTATTTGGTTGGTTAGTTTTTCTTCCAGGTGCTGGTGGGTTTTTTGGTGGTTTGTTTGGTTGTCTGTTAGTCTATGTGGCCGTGGCTTTGGTTTGTTTGCATCCCAGTGTGTTTTTTATGTGTATGTGTTTTGAGTCTGTATGTGTGTGTGTGTATGTTGGGGGGTATTCTGCTGGTTGAGGTGGGGTCGTGTTTACAGAGCGGGTCCCAGCAGAGCCCAGAACTCTGACCCTCACATTCCAGAACCACCACTAATCGCCTCCGTCTGCTGTTCTCTGCAGAGAAACCCTTGCTGCATCTCTCTTGGTCCCATCTCTCCAGTTTTCTCTCACCCCAGCATTACTGCCCTCAACCCCATTTGTCAATTTTTGAGCCTCCTGGCCATGTATTTTAGCCTAGTTTTTAGTTTGATGCTATATTGATCAGCAGATGTTTAGCAATATGACCGCAATGCATGTCGATGAGTAACTACCATCTGCCCTCTTTTTTCCACTCACTTCTTTGAGTGTTTTTTTTATTTCTTGCTTTTGGTTGTTGTTGTTCTCCCCTTACAGTGAGCTCATTCTGGGCTGTGGTCATAGATGTGTAAATTAGAACCAGAAGAGTTTCTCAGAGCGAGGCACATATCCCCTCTGCTCTCATTCCTCCTCTCCTTCCTCCCTCCCTCTCCTCTCCTCTCCTCTCCCCCCTTCTTTCTTTCTATCCCTTTTGACTATTTGAAAGCATTCCTGCTTTGAGTGTCAGGCCCAGCGAGCAGCACATTTTGGCCTAGCTGTGTGAGCCGACCCACTCCTCCGCCTCCTTTTGGGTCCCCTCTCAAGCTTTCCTGGCCTGGCTCTCTTTTGAGCATGTCTTGGCCAGGTGCTGAGGTTTGCTCACAGCTGCCTGACAGATGATGTGAGGGTCTCTGGAGTGTTTTTGCGTCTTGTTGTGAAAACTGTTGTAATGTAGTTGTAAAGCATAGAGGTTGACTGCAACAAAGGAGCTTGTAATTTGTGTAGGATTGTACAGGATACAGCATGTGGTTTCTAGAATTATTTATTTATTGTACAGCACTGATAATTTTTGACACAACACAATTTGAGGTCAGTTTGGTGGATTTATTTTATTGAGAAGCTTTGCAAACAGCTTTACAACTGTGGCGTGATCGTTGGTTCATGGCCATTAGTGTCGAGTCCGTCTCTGAACATCATGCAAAAATGGGAAAACAACACAAGCCATAAGTACTGGCAGGCCTGAGGTCATAAAATATGCTGCTATCTGGCTCAGCACTTCATTGCTCCCATTAGTGCCCCATATGTATGGAAAATGATCCCTTAAGAAGTCCACGTTCCTACTGTAACCACAGAGTGTCCTTAATGGAGAATGTGCCCATTACCTCCCTGTCAATGCAGCAAAATATTGATTATTGAGAGAGCACTAGCCATATTGTGGAATCTGATGAGGACACAGACAAAGCCTGTTAATGGATGGTTGAAAGCAGTGAAAGGCCTCTATTTGCCACAAAACTGACCTGATTACATCCAAAGCAGTTCATTTATGGCCAAATAAATGTCAAATGCTGTACTTTTTGTTGCAACATTTGAGCACACAAGCCAAAATATAACCATAAAACGCATTTCAGAAGAAAATGTAGCATGTCCAGGCTTGCATAAAAGACAGCCTTCTTGTACAGTAAGAACAGTGATTATACAGTTTTTAGCTTTAAATTTTCATCCCCCAGTCAATGGTCAGTGATCAACTGTCAAAAGCATTACTTTGAATATTAAAATTAAAATGATACTTTAATTAAAATGTGTAGTGATTATTATGCCTTATCATACTCATCGTGTCTTTCACACACACATAGTTCTTTTGCCCCCTTTTGATGTACACATATAGTACAAACACAGGTCAGGCCAGCACGATGCAACTGTTCACTGTGTGTTGGATGTTTTTTTAGTTAAAACATATTTAAAGTGGCGTGCAGTGCATTATTATCATATGAAAAAAATCCACACACCCACTCAATTTGAACCGGAGATGAACCAGTCATATCTCTGCAGGACACAACCAAGGTATGACACACACATACACAGACAGATAATGGGATTATGAGTAGGAGATTAAGAGATGTGTGTGCATTTTATGCAGGTGGCGGAAAGAAACCAGGACAGCTTCACACATGATATTTATTTTTAAACTTGGAAAAGGACAACAATGATCTTAGCTAATATAAACTAGTTAGAATTACTTCAAACAAGTACTTTTCTGTAATATCACTCCTCCTAAAGATATGCAATGTAATGTAACTGTGGTCACAACATAGTATCAGCAAATTTCAACATTAAAAGACTCCTACAATATAAGATTATATTCAATATAAGAGACTACATTCAATGGATTGCATCACATGATGTACTAAATAAATATAATAATCCAATTGTTTGAGAAGATACAACTGGCGCTTGCTATAAGGGTAGGAACTCTGGACAGACGGCATCAAAACCTAAAAATAGATGATGAATAGCTCCATTATCAGAAATTCTTTTGTCTAAAATAAAACAGATAGCACCTGTTTGTGACCTGCATGTGGACATGTGCGTTCCATGAGGTACATGACTGCGTGACTGAGCTGAATTTATGTAGGTGTGAGGAGATACTCGAAGACTTGGTGAATGAGATGAGTAAGAGATCAGGATCAGATGAGAGGTGCTTCCTATCTCTCTCTCTCTCTCTCTCTCTCTCTTCTTTGGCGTCACAGCCTCTGATATCTAGCTGCAATGTGTTTCCCTCTCCTTTTCTTACCAAGGCCTCTCTTGGCTTTTATCTGTGTTTTGTCTTTCTGTTAGGGCAGCATGACTTTGACTACAGAGGTCACTAACACAAACTTTTCACTACAGAATAATGTTCTTAATCCAGTCTGGCTCTGTCTCAGCTATCGTCACACAGCTGTTAAGAGTTGCCTTTTCTGTGCTGATAACCTCAAACCTATAGATTATTTCCCTTGTTATACTTGTTAATCAGTTCACTGAGGTTGAATGAGCGATATGAGAGTTTTATAGCACACACAGTTACCTTTAGTAGGTCAGGTAGGCTTAAAAACATGTTTGCGTGCCATTGTTTGTGGGTTTCAGTGTGTATTTGTGTGTTGTTCCTTTTGGCCTGATTTTGAGTGTGTATCCTGTGCACTACTCAGTCACGTAGTCTGAGAGATTCCCTGGCAGGAGCAGTGTTTTGGCCTGGGTGCTTTCCAGCCAAACCAGCAGGCCTGGGATGACAGGAAGAGGCACAGAGGTTAATGATTAGTCCCATGTTCTCGCTGCATTCCATGGGGTGACATGGGGACATGGGATAAGGGACATCGAAATGGAGCATGCTGGGCAGGCTTTTACAGGCCTATTGGCTATTAGTTTGAAGTATAACACAGAATAAAATCTGTGTAACTCAGTCATTGTTTCTGGCATCCGCCATCTCCCTTTTAGTCATTAAATTGTTGCACAACTTTTCTTTCCCAATGAACTTTCACCATCAGGCTGTGAGGTTTGTTTGCTTAAGCATGTCAGACCTTGACCGCCATTCACCTGATACAGACTTCTTATAATTAGTGACCAACCAGGAAACACAGTGAACACATGAGCAGAACAATTGTTAACATAAGATCAGAGGGATTAAACTAAAACAAAGCAGCACTGTTAAACAACACCTTGCTCTTCATACAGTGGGTTTATTGTACTTTATTGGCACACTAAAATTTTCTGTGTATCATTCCCTCTTAATATCTTTTTCCTCCTTACTCATCTTAATTATCTGCTGTTGTTTCCCTCTCCCTGTCAGTCTGTCTGTCTGTCATCCCTTCTTCCCTCTGATCCTCTGGTGGGAACAGCTATGTGTGGAATGCTTCATCTCCCAGAAATCTGGAAATCATGTCACCAGATGACTGATCCTTTTAAAAGCTGCTCTCTTCATGGCCCTGTTAGACAGGAGTATCTCTGTGTCTTACCCTCTCTGTCTCCGTTATCTTTTTTTTGCACGGACCACATGCTCACAGACATTCATCAAGCCATCTTTTGTTTTTTTTGTCTGTCTCCCCTCCCTCTCTCTCCTACATCTCATTAGCCTCCATCCCATTCTTTGCGTGTGAGCTGAAGGCAGTGACTCCGTACAGGCGAGGCTTCTTCTGTGGAGATGCCAGCATCACTTATCCCTACGTGGATAGAGAGGCCATCCCTGACAGCCTGCTCATTGCTGGTGGTATAGCCATCACTGGCATAGCGGTAAGACAACCTTAGCTGTTGGTTTCAGCAGTGAGTTCAAGTTGTCATCACTTTAATATATGTGAAGTATGTGTTTGTTTTATTAAAACAAATATATTTTGACTTTTACCGTATTTGTATAGCTGTACTGTATGACTTAAGTCTTAACCTGTTTCTCTTGTCTCAGATCGCACTAGGGGAATGCTACCGGGTGCGCTTCCGAGGTGTACACTCGCGGGCTTTTGTTGGAAACTGCTATGTGTCATGCCTGTACAAGGAGCTGGGAAGCTTCTTGTTTGGTTGTTGTGTGGGTCAGTCTCTCACCAATATGGCCAAGCTAAGTGTGGGACGCCTGCGCCCTAACTTCCTCTCTGTCTGTAACATCACCTATGCGTCCATCAACTGCACTCCAGGCAGCTACGTATCCCAGGTCGTATGCAGACAGCCTAATCAGAAGATGGTGGAAGAAGCAAGGTGTGTGCCCATGAGTGTTTTTTCGATTAAAAAATGATTTTGTTTGCTGAAGGTGTGGTATACAATAGTTTGACTAGCAGTGAATGAATAGCAGTTAATGTGTAACCTTTGTTCTCTTTCAGGAAGTCTTTTTTTTCCGGCCATGCTTCCTTCGCAATGTACACCATGCTCTATCTGGCAGTAAGTCCCATCTTATTTGAAATACATACGCACACATCTGGAATGTGACCTTCACAGTCACCCGAGCTTGTGTAATTACAGTATTTTGTACCATGTTTACAGTGTTGGAAAAATATTACAGCTCTCACTTTCAGTTCACTTATTCGAGACGTCACCAATCGCTAGAGGCCAAGAACACTCTGTGCAACTATTAACTAGATAAGCTAATTAAACATGCGCAAACACACACCAACACATGTGTTGTTAAATATATTCAGACTTCCTGATTGTGAGGGAGGAGATCTTTGAGAGCAGCTATTCTCCAAAGGCATCCTGCTTCAAACTGAAAGAGCTGGTGAGACAGAGAGACAGGGAGGAGGGGAGAGAGTGGATGTGTGGGTGGGGGTGGGTTGGAGAAAGAGGGAGAATGTTTTCCAGGGGGAACATGAATAGATGAAGAGACTACACAGACAGAGGAGGCCTTGTTGTGGGTCTCATTTAGAGGAGGGGGTGGAGGGCTGAATATGCCTGCTGAGAGATCGACAGGCTTCTTTCAGCAAGAGACACCCTCCCATGCACCCCCTCATCCCCAGTCTCCCCCCATCTCTTCATCTTTCTCTTCCTTTCATACACACTGCACTGCCCAGTAGTCATTGGTACATTGTGAGAGAGAAAATAACAGTTAGATGGAGACAAATGCACATTCTTAAACATATACTGTCCATATTCACCATGTATTCCCCATCATTTACTCTAAAATTGGAACGAATTAAATGAAAACATCAATTAAATGAAGTGAGGATGAGGTCTCCCCTATATAACACTATAGAAGTCCAAATGAAAAGCAGCTCCTCTCTGACCAGAAAGAGACACACAAGGATGAGTAGGGGGAGACTGAGTAAAAGGAATAAAAGGGTAAAGTACTGAAAGGAAGAAGTGGTCTGAGAAAAACAAGCAGGCTCAGTGTTCGTTAGTTTTCTCTCCTCTCCACATCTTACTCCATTGTTTCGCCACACACCGCAGGCACAAACACAAACCCTTGCATGCAAGGTTGTTGCTAGCTAGTGCTTGTGCAGACTGTAGACAACCTGGAGCGACTGTGTCAAACCTGTAGCAACATGCCACCCGGACCGTGGCCAGCTGCTAGTGTTTAAGGCAGTAACAGTGACACCTGCTTTCAGCTGGGATAGGAGAGGGAGAGAAGGACCCGGTGAGGGTCTGCCTCACTGCAGGAATGTAGGCCACGTGCTCCCCAGTGTTTAACGGGTCCAGACAGACCTTCAGCCACCTCATAAAGCTGCATCATGTTCGCCCTGTGACCCCATTTTTACAGATACAAACATCCATTCTGCGCTGCAGCACTGGCGCAGGAGATGCGGATGAACAAAGGGAGGAAACAGGGCTTAGATAGTATTAATGGCCTCGTGCCAAGCTTCTCTTTCCCCTCTAGGTAGCAGACTGAGTGGATGTCGTATGTTTTACTGAAAGGGCTCCGCCTTTGTTTATTGAAGTTGAATTATATAATGCATACATCCACATTCCTGTAGTTATTATAAATAACAACAATATTATTCTTCTTTCTTGCAGTTCTACCTGCAGGCGCGGTTGTCGTGGCGAGGAGCTCGGCTGTTGCGCCCCCTAATACAGTTCCTCTTACTGATGATCGCCATCTACACTGGCCTGACCCGCATCTCTGACTACCGGCACCACCCCACTGATGTCATTACAGGCTTCATCCAAGGAGGGCTCACTGCTTACTGGGTGGTATGTCGAAAAAAAAAAAAACCTCCCATTGTCTAAATAATCCTGAAAAACAATTATCTCCGTCTTTACAAGATTTGTTTCTCTCTGCTCTCTGTTGACTGAGTTAGCTTAAACAATAGGCTTTCCCCCCTCATCGTCCTCACTCTAATTTCTCATGGTGTTTATGAGCATTAAATGATTGACAGTGTGTGTGGTCTGTGTATATTTCCTGACATGTTTTGTCTCTGCGCCTGCAGGCCTTCTACATCTCCTCCATGTTTAAGCCCTGTGCCCGTCCAGACCTGTCTCCCACTAGCATGTCCCTGGAGAGTCCACTGTCCAGCCAGCAAACTGTCTGTTAGCAGGCACATCATTCCAGGAATTAGAAGATAAGAGAAGATGGACTGCAGAAAGACAGGGAGAATGTCAGATAGCACAGGTGAGGAGCAGAGAAAGTAGAGAAACTTCAGTCATTAAGAAAGGAAATCATTCTAAGAGAAGTACAATCTAACGTGCTTGCTCTCTTTTGGGCATACTGATACACATACAAACGTACATTCATAGAGTAATCTAACATGTTCACACACTTACACGTGAAATACAAGAAGCACATTTGACTATATGTCAGACCCGTCCAGTGAAAAGAACTGCATAGTAATATTACAGATATTTTTTTATACATGGAAAAAAAAATCAAATGTATATTTTTCAAGAGGATTTGTAGAAGCTGCTAATGTTGATAGTTTCCCATTTGAACTTGTTTTCTTCTGTGATGGAGGCTCTTGGTCAGTGCATTTAGTTTTCATAGCAGAGCTGGTCACTATTTGGTCTTTTATGTGAGAGCAGAAAATGCCAGCCTCCTCTTTTTGATCCTTTGCTCAGCTTGAAAACATCACCCAGCAGCTGTGAACTAAGATTATCAGAGCTCAGATATAAAGACAGCTCTGTGCTATGTGATAGAACTGGCAGTGATGAGGAATAAGCACTGACTTCAGCTTCTAAACATCTTTCCTTCAGTGGCCTGATGTGCCACTGCTCTAATCAGACTGCCCTACATCACTATGACTAAACAATAACTTGTACACAAGCAGAGATTAAAAAAAAGTATTTGTGCTGTAATTCTATCTTTTTGTGTAATCAAGGCAGTGATGGGGAGGAATCTGACCATTCCTCATCGCTACCACTCTTCTTTACTAACCACTTTTACTGTGTCTCAGAGGTGGAGGTTTGACTGAATTTTGTAACTTTTTACTTTTGCCCTCGGACTCTCTGAGCTGCACCTTGATTTATGCCACTCTGACAGGAGAGCCGACATGGCTGTGACCCCAGCGGCCCTCCTGTGCATCTTTATTAATAGCACTTGAACGTACATAATGTAACCTTCTAATTGTAATCATTATTATATATTGTATCACAAGATTGAATAATCAGTGTTTATTTTTGTTAATGACAGACTCATACACTATATTTGTTTTTTTGTTTTGTTTTTTTCTTGAAATGATAATTATTCAAATTGAATGTAAATAGCTGTTTCATTTTATAAACCACACAGAATTTCAAAAGTATTAGTTCCAGGTTTGGACAGTTTTTACATGTTTATTAAGTGTTTGTATTTACATTTGTGTCGATCAGGTACGGAGAGTTACTGTTGTATCTGTTGTAACTACTAGACTGAGCCACAGATATTATCAGAAAGCTATATTTTTTGTGTTCCCAGTTATTGTTATTTGTTTTGTTTCGTCTGTGAATGCCAGAAAGGCAGAAATAACCACTGTACTCAAAAAACCAAACCAATAAAATGAATGTTCAATGTTTTTAACTTCTTCTGTCCTTATTTTTAGTGTCCGCAAACTGCAAAGTAATGCATCGTAGTCACTTTCATGCCTAACAGACACACGCATACTTAATCTCAATGTCACAATATTTATGTCATCTCGTTGTCTCTGGCTACTCACGAGCAGAGTTGGTAAAATAAGCCATTTACATTTGTAAGTTATTTTTGGAAACAGAATAGCAGACTCAGTGAGGAGGTAAAGAAATCTGGGCTGAAACAAAAACACTAAAATGATAAGTGATTTAACCTCCCGTGTTTGGAATCTTCCACTCCAGTGCTCTAGTTTCTTTCATTACAACTCTCTCTTTCTCCCCTTCATGCCCTTCCTTGCTTTGCCCCTTCACTGCTCTTAGTCCTTTTTGAATGCAGTGAAGCATGATCGGCTGTTTCAGGGGGTCATGCTACCATGGAGATGCTTAGCCAGATACAGGTTGGGGCGTTTGAGGCTTTTTCTTTCATTGCTTTTTTTCTATCTCTCCAATCCACTTCCAGGCAGAGGGAGGAGAGAATAAAAAGCGGCCCAGATCAGACAGAGAGAGCAAATGAGAGCGAGAGAAAGGGGGACAGACGAGCAGGAAAAGTGGTCCAGTGATGAAGGGAAGGAGTAATGGAGCAGTTGGCAGAACAGATGGGGCGGTAGATATGGGAGAGTGAGGGTGATGGGCGTGGGGTGTCAGGGTGGGAAGGAATGTGATCGTGGTTTTCGGGCCTGTTTTGTTTAATAATACTGTAACTAAGGAGACACATTTCATTCCTGAGCAACATATATGCCCGTGCTTGTGTGACAGGTTTTTGTCTATCTGTGTCTGCCACACTTCTTGTTATTGTCTTAAGTTTAGGTGTGTGTGACTGAGCTGAGCGAGAGGTAAGCTGCTCCACTGAGCTGAGCTTACACACCCTGTCAAACATGACATCTCGTTTACACTGTGACTGGCGTCTTCCTCGCTAACCCTTTGGCCCTAATGGAAATGAATGGGGGTCGACAAGCAGAGGCACATTCTGTATGTTCAGATTACCGAGGTCCAGGCAGGTCCTTACTATTTACACTGCTGTGACTGTGCACACAGTAGGAACAGTAGCCTGGCACTGTGGTCATCTGGAATAGGGTGCATTTGAACTCTTATCTCAACAGGTGAAAGCGATTACTGTCCGCATGGTTCTCTGTGAAGGAAAACTAAACCCACTTTCTCTCTCTTCCTCAAACTTAACTTTGGGGGAATTCCTTGATAAGATTATGATTTCTGTAAAATTAGACAGGTGTAAAAATAGCAGGGCTTAGGAGTACTGATCCAAATCAGCAAACAGATAAGTGTGCTGTGGAAGGCATGTAGCACACCTGCATATCTCTTCAAGTCTGCGGAAAGGACACTTGTATCATACATCGTACATGCATTTGTATGACATTGATAACATCATCAAGGCATGTGCAGCTCAGCCACGTTATGAAACTCTGCTTGACCCTGTTTGAAGTGATGAAATAGCACTTTTAATGGAAATGTAAAGCACACCCTTTTCCCACAGTCCTCACAAAATTTTACCTATCTTTGTTTACTTCCAACTAAAAGCTGCTTAAGGCTGAGAATTGATTCAGCTGTGAAGAGGAAAAGAAATTTCCTTGGAAATGAATTTTTGTTAACTAAGAGCTTTTCACTGTGGGTCTCCAAGGCATTACAGGCGTAGTCTCTGGAACTCTGCTGGCCTCTTATCCAGCTGTAGTCCAATTCTTAATAGAATTAAAAAGGATTAATGGGCTCTTTAGTATGCTCAAGTTCGGGCTTGCTCCCCTAGCGTCACTGCTATGCATATTTCTAAATCTCCCATAGTAATGAAAGTCAGTGCATGCACTAGCTGCAGTCATTAGGACTGCAAGTGGGCACATTGTGTGCTGATATGAGTCTGTGAAAGGCATTAGTTTGCATGTTCCTGGTTAGATAAATCTTCTCAGGTCCCCTTTCTTCTCTCTCTGCTCTTCAGGGATTAGGATGTGCCAAGTCAAGTCCATTGAATAAGCAAAGACATCAACTCTAAAAGTGATCGACAAAGAACTGACGGGAACTTCAGGTGGATAGCGGGGTCACAATCACCACCAAATGTGGAAATCTTTGTTTATGTAGCTGTTTGATGTGTGTGCATCTACTCACATACGCAGCAGGAAATGCATACCTTATTTATCAGTCCAGCACATATGTACGCATAAGATAATACACATGCTATCTGATGAGGACAGTGTCATTGTGCTATCTGATGAGGATAGCATCACATAGCGAATTAAGGCACTGTTACGTACTCCACTGCACATATTGTGCTTGTCAGCTGAGGTTGCACAAGCTTATATACTAATGAGAAACAGAATGAGACACTCACATTTGAATCAGTCACTGTTTGAACATGTAAGAGAGTATGATGAAATGCCTCCCTGGAAGAGTAATTCTCAGAAATGCCTCTGTTACAAGATTTACAATATCATCTATTTGTAGAACACAGTTTTCTAAGAACACAATTTCCTACCAGCTTTTTAAGAGAACAATGATTTAATGATTTATCAGGACTGAACATTTCCTCTGAAGACAAATTATATATATATATATATATATATATATATATATATATATATATATATATATGTAAGAAATAAGAATTTACATGTTTTATACTTTGTATTTGAGCAGGATCAAAAATAGTTTTTTGAATGGGTTTCAATGTGCAAAGGAGTAACAACATGTCTATTTTAGTCCACGTTGTTTACAATAGGCAAAAAATAAAAAATACAAAATAAAAAAATTTGAGAACACTCAAAAATGCACAACCTTGCATAAATCATCAACAATATGCATAAAGAAAATGATAAAATATGCTAGAAAGTAAAAGCCAAATACACAAAAATGTGCAAAGGGGCATCAAAGGGTTAAGGGCAACAATGCTTCTTGCTAATAGCATACAGCAAACTGACTGTTTACCATCTTAGAGGTCATGTTATTGTCTTTGCAAGAGTGAGGAGGTGTTACGTATAATACAATGAAGGTTACCTGATAAGACCTGGCGCCGTAATGTGTGGCATGTTTATTTTATTATCAAGCTAAATATTTTAGGGTTGGGTGAGTTTAGCTACCTGCAGCTTCTCTTTGTTGAGAATAAAGTGTTCACCAGCTCTGCATCTCTCTCTGTTTTCTGTAAAACAAACCAGAAGTAAACACTATTAAAATGTCTTTACAGATAGAAGATTAAAACTGACAGTTGAACTTGACTCAGAGTCATAACATGCAAGTTAGACTTTGACGGCATTCTAGCTTATCTACCTGGACCTAGACAAGACATGCTGTTGATAGAGATATCAAGCAACTTTGTCTATGCTGTACGGTCTGAAGCATGAAAAATGTCTATTGTGTGTGTGTGGGGTGAGGGTGTGTGTTCATGTTTCTTCCATAACTTTCACGCTGCTGAGGGCAGACAGGAATGCAAAAAACAAGACCACAGAAATAAAAACAATAATCAGGACCCATGAGGTGTCAGTGATGACTGCTATGGAGAGTTGGGAGGATGATCCTGGGTTCCAAGGTCAACAAGCTAAGCCTCCTGCAACACATTCACGTGCAGTGGTAATGTAATAATGACATGACACTCAGCCCATGAAAACAGAACATTCATCACTTAAGTAAACTATGTAGTATTACTCAAGTGAACCTCATAAAGTTAGATGTATACAACTGACCTCTCAATGCTCACTCGAAGGAGATGATTTCACAAGTAGTTTTCCTTGAGAGCTTTCCTTTTTGAATATATAAAACATTTTAGGTCAGTGTATGTCTGTCTTTATTTTTGTAGTAGCATCCGTGAGTATGTTTCATCTGTGTTTTTGTGTTTTTGTTTTTGTTTTTTCTAGACTGCATGTTTATGTGTTAAAGTGTGTGTGAGCACGCACACACTGTATGTACATCTGTGTGAATATTGAAGAGGTCGTTTAAACCATAAATTACACTTTCCCTTATACACACCATTGTAATCTCACATATTCACTGCTATACTCCCACACACAGTCATACTCTCCTACATATACTTTCACTCTCTATTATAATAAATGTGAGAACACTAGTCTGTATGACAAATACTGATGCTGTTTATAAAAGAGGATTATTGTGTGTGTGTGTGTGTGTGTGTGTATGTGTGTGGAATTTTGTGTACATTATGCCAAAGAGAATAGCAGAGGAAAAGAAAGAACGGCAGTGTTGAGCAATAGAATAAATGGTGAATAAATGGTATGTGTGTGGACCGTACAGTAATGTATGTAAGATAGAAGAGAAAAGAAAATATGTTTACGCATGTGAAATACAATATTATTGTGCAAGAGAGTGGAATATTCTGAATAAGGGAAAAGGGACTGTGGGTGTGAGGAGGAATGCGTGTGCTGCATGATGATTAATTGAAAAGGAAGGTTGTTAGTTTCAATTCTAAGGTCCCAGTAGACTGAAGTCTCATAGAAGAGTAAGAAGAAATAACAATAAAATAACAAGAATTTTGCAGTAATAGTATTTACTGAAAAGACATTAAAATACACACTATTCCATACTCTAAGGGGTGTCACTAGATGGTCTGATATCACCAATATCTCATGGTGGCTAATGTTAGCAAACTTACCTTAGATTAATACTTACATATTGCTGAATAACTGATATGACTGAGTTTGTTTACTGACTTTACAACTCAGCTGTTACACTACATTGTCTAATTTGTTCATCAAAAACGTAAAAGCAGAGAACAGGAAAATTCTATGTGTTATTATTCTGTGATCCACTGTTGAGCAAAAGCCGTAAGTCTCACATTAAAGCAGCTACAAGGAGTTTTTAACTGGTATGAAACAGTCTCAATTTAATATTGATGCCTTTATGTGACATAGAAAAGCAAATGAGACCATCAACAAGAAGACTGTCTATAGTTTTAAATGCCTCAATCAATCAATCAATGGGTCAGATTCCCAGAATCCCCTTGTCGCTAAACTAAGTTAACTGCTCAACTGGCTAGCTCAGTCTGTGCTGCCCGGACTGGGTGCCAAGGGAGTGTTTTTATTTACACCGCTAACAAAGGAGCCTGGACCGCCAGGAGGAAGAGGTTTTCAGGCCAGGGGCATAGGGGAGCCAGTGGGGATAGCTCAGAGGGAGCAAAGCCAGTGTCGTACCAGACCTGGAGCCAAGTGATGTACAGTAACTGGGCTCCGCTGCCTCTGTGGACATGGCAAAGGCTACGAAACTGACTGAGGAGAAGATATTGGCAGAGTTCGCTAAGAAGAGGAAGGTAGACTGACTGAGCTCAGACTAGCTTTTAGTCATTGGTGGGAGCTTTGTGAACTTCTTGATGGACTAAAAAGTAATATTATCTGGCTGCTATGTGTTGTGTTCTTTATGAATCTGGGGTGCAAAACTGCCAAAAATACAAATTAATAATTAAATCTTATAATGTAGCAATTCATTTTTTTCTGATTATTTACCTTGTCTCCTTGATGGTGAAGACGATGGGCCTATGTGAGTATAGGAGAGTATAACTATCTATGAAATAGTGATAGTTTATAGTACAGCAGCGTGTGTGGAAGAGTACAGTGGTGTATGTGCCATGATGCAGATGAGTGTGTCTGTGATAGTGCTATCTGTGCAGCAGTGCTCCTAATTACAGGTCTCTCCAGGAATCAGCTGGAATGACATGGAGAATTAAAAAACCTGAGGTGCTGAGGTCACACAATCAACACTGCAGTACATCAGAGAGCCCATGAAATGTGCTTGTTGGAACCCAGGAAACTGTTAAATACAGTGCAGGCCTCTCTCTTTCTGCTGCTGTGTATGCACCCATTCATCTTTGCTTTTGTGTAAGTGTGATGATAGTTCAGTGCCAATAGTTTAATGAGCATGCACAGAGGAGAGACCTGACAATAGTCCTATAATTCCTAGTTACAAATGAAGTTAACTAGTGAGTAATTTGTATGTACTGCTGATCCACAAACATCACTTGCCAAAGAAAGCTTATGTAATTGGTAGGCAGTGGACAGTAAGTGCAGTACAGTATATTTAATAACAGTAATAACTAATTATTAAGTGTGTTGTCCATGCTTGTCTTTTCTTCTATTATTCTCTCTTGGTAACTCTTAATATAAATAATCTTTTTCCTGGCGCTGCTGCAACAGTTGGACTACAACAGCTTTTACGATGCATTGTTTATGTTTGGTGTAATTGCTGAACAATGTCAGTCTGACAGTCACGGCTGCTGACTACCATTGTTATTAGTGTTAACCTTGGGGGGTGAGTTATAGTTGCCTCTGTCCTGTAATTACATTTCTCCTTCCTCTTGGTTGTGGTGACAGATGATGACGGCAGTGGAAAAGCTGGTGAAGGGAAACCTCCTGCAATGAATGCAGTGACAGGGAGACAGTCCCAGACCTGGAACCACAGAGGTAACTACCTGTCTAGACACTGAACAGCTGTCTTGGCTAGAGCTCGCACACTGCAAAAAAAAGGTTCACAAGTCAATGACCTTGTCTTAAAAAGTAAGTAACTTGTTTACAGTGTGAAATAACTTGAACATTATTGAACTGAATGACATTTATCTTGGTATTAGTAAACAGTAGAGAGACTGGAGAGTGAAACAATCGGTCTTTTTTGCATCAGATATTTTGACTTGTCAGGAAAATAACAGATGGAACAAATAACCTTAATAATGGCTCCACACAATTTGGATGTCCATGTAAGGCACTGTGGCCCTGGAACTGGAATTTCACCTGTGCATTTCATGCTATTACATGTCCCAATGAGTGCTGTGAAAATTGCCTGCTGGCACATTTTGCATCAGTTTAATGACATTTTGAAGTGTGTAATAATTGACATTTCTTGCAGTGTTCTGCTCTCCTGCTCTGTTCTCCTCGCTCCAATTTTTCAGGTGAGTGCCTGATTGCCTCGCTGATCCACAACACATACAAACACAAGGCTTTGTTTATTTAACAAAAGCGCTCAGCCAAGTGTGAACGGCTACAGGAGGGCTGCCTTAAGAAAACATGACAGTGATAGACATACTGACTTAACTGACATTTTACAGGGCTGCAGCAACTCCCCATTTACAAATCCCTGTCCCCTAAAACCCAAGTCATGTCACTCACAGCTTTAGGTGAGATATTCTTGGATTATGCTATGAATGACAGGAAGCAGTATACACAGAGAGCAGCTTATAAACAAAACTAAGCAAATGGGTGATTTGATGTGAATTTCTTGCATACTTTCTCATGAGTCCATTTAGTGTGCAGTGCATGCCAGTGCTTGTACATGAGTGAGAACAAATGGTGGCGTGTGTGAGTGGAGTTGTATTGTATGTATGTGTGTGCATGCTGTGTGTATAATTACGTGTGAAGCTACAGAAATACAGAGGGCACAGTATAAAAATCCTGATTCTTTCTGAGGGATTATCCTTCACAATGCAGGGCTTTATCAGAAGGCCTGGACTACTGTAACAAGACACGCTAGCCCTGGAATCGCCCAGCCAATACTGAGACTTACTCCAGCAATGAATCACGGGGGGGGGGGGCAAAACACAGGAGAGAAAATGATGGCAAAGGAGAGCAAAGAGCAGAGAGAGAGGCAGGAAGAGATGACGTGGGGAAGAAAAGTTAAAGAGGGAAAGTGGGAGAGTGAAATGTACAGAGAAAGGCAGAAGTTTAACAAGTTTAACTGGAGGCCATGCTTCAAACAGAGAGGTTTGTTTTCTGACAGTGATCCCTCTCAGGAGATTGAGCTGGAAAACAGATTAATAGAGGCTGTCCAAGTTGCTCTCTGATATTGCACAACATGTGCCTCAGCACCATGTGAATAAGAGCTGCCGTGCACCGTACACTGTCTAGAGCTTCAACGTGTCTGTATGTTATAGCTTAATGCAGCCTCGCTATGCCTTTATATTCAAACTCCGATAGGAGCTGAGCCAAGGCTTGGCCTCTTAGGCGAAATCATTAATGTTTGGCTCTGTAGAGTAGAGGTGTTTTTGACTGGGTTGTTTTATTTGTGTCCTTTTATAAGACTTTCTCAGCAGGATCAGGTTGCTATGCCCAGGCTAACCAAGCTCTGTAAAGGAGAGCTGTGGTTTTGGAAATGAGGGGGAGAGTTGGCTGCTATGGAAGGGGCTTTAATATAAGAGGAGTAGATGGAGTAGGGGTGTACATGGTATTGTATGAGGCCCCCGTGACTTCATATATTGATATATTCCCATGACACCTCCACTCCTATCACACATGAAAAATCTTTTTTCAGACCTTCTAATTTAGTTTTATTAGCTGTTATTAGCATTTTTTGGCATGCCTTCATATAACATCGAATTGGTGTGCCTTTATGTAACATCGAATTCTTATGTAATTTCATCAAATGTTTATGTATTATTATGTATTGAGCTGGGTGAAGCCCACATGAATGTGATTAGTGTGTACACCAATCACATTCTCTATATGTGTGTTGTTGTTGGTGTGCTTCCTGTGCTGGCAGCATGTAGACGTCCCCTTGTGATGTCCAGCCTGTGCCAGTGGGAGTTTCAGGCTTCACACTGAGCCGACTGGACAGACCAAAGTGTCTGTAACAGTTCCAGCACAATTTGCCCGTTCTCTAAACTCACCTCTCCTTTGGTCTTCCACTCAGAATGAGGGATTATGCTTATTACCATTTTACTTGAAAGCACTCCTAGTGACTCAATGCTTTAACTAGCCATGGTTCAATCACTTCTAAGATTTGGGTTCAAGGAAAAGACCTGTGGTGTTGCTTAATGGGTAATATAAGTGGAAAATATGTATATGGTTAGACTAAAACACGCACTGTTGGGGTGTGAACATGATACTGTTTTCTTAAAAGAGCTACTCCTGGCCTGTATATGCTGTTTTGGTTGCGGTCAGCTTTCTGTTGGGTGTATTTTGAAACCATTGTGGAGCTACGCGAGCTCAAGCCAAGCAGGGTATTGTGCAGCCAGCACTATTGTTTCAGAGCTACTCAGGATTCTCAGGGTGTTGCTCAGCCTTGCCTCAGCTTTGACTCCACATCTTACACACCCTGAATGGTGCACCCAGTTTTTGCTTTAAACTTGGGTTTCATAATAGTGAACTGTATGAACTTTATGTGGGTTAATTTACCCTGTCCTTCTTTTGTTCATAAACAAATCTTCTAAAACCAGAGCGAAAACTATCTATCTTTCAAACTCTCAGAGTACTACCCTCATCCACATGGACATGGAATGAGGGATTGAGGGGGTGGCAGTGAGACGGGAAGAGAGCTGTTTATCTCTCATCACCGCTCTGAACAGAACAAGAATGGAAGAGTTGAGACAGATGGGGAGAGGACTCAAATGCAGCAGAATTGTAATTATTTACCTTAAAAGTCATGTTTAGACTGTTTGAAATTTACTCCTTCTTTCAGACTACAGTACCGGACACACAGTGTTTGTGGGAGTGTGGGCCATAGACATGCATGTCCATAGCTTTGTGAGTGTTTTCAGCCTGTCCTGTGTCATTGTTGCTTTCCTCTGTTTATGCAGGGGCTCAGTGGATATGGAGAGGGAAAATGGATCAAATGACTGGACAAGTCCCCTTCCACGCGGCTTCCTACCAGGGGAGCCGAGACGAGTCCATTTACTCTCTTTCATATCTGTTGTGATGTTGTCACATTTATTCAGTAAGGGTGTCGCCAAGGAGTGATGTAGCACTCAAGATGATGCAATATTGAACTGATTACACCAAATCGGTTAATAAGTAAACCTGCTCTGCCTCAATGTCCCTTCATCTATCTCACATCAATCTGATAAGTATGTTTAAGGTGGAAACTTGAATGTTTTGGAACGCTGGTGGAGTATTGCAATCTAAGAGAGACAGGAAAGAGCAAGGGAGAGGCAGAGAGGGACAGAGACATGGGAGAAGGGAAGTACACAGAGTTGAAGAGATAGAGAGGGGCCCGTATTGAGTGACACAGACTTTGGTCTGTGTTTTCTCGGTGGACCAGAGAAGATGCAGTGTAAATGAAGCGTGCTGCACCATGGCGGGTCCTGCTTTATCCTTGCACTTTGTGTGTGTACGTGTGTGTGAAAGGGAAATAGAGGCCTCTTTGAGTACTCAAGAGTTCTCCCTCTGTTGTCCCGTGGTTAGAATATGTTGCGAGGACTCTGTCCGCGACCTATCTCCGGAGATAACAAGACAAAAACGTGAACATGGATGGATAAATGCATTAACATGAGAGGAAACATCCTGCCACAATACATGCTGAAATCACAGCATTTGTAGCTTTTTATTGACATTTTGTCTTGAATGACATGAAAACCCTGTGGTGATATTGTGTGTCTTCACAACTGTCAGGGCAGTCTGTTTAATGTAGGTCTCTGACCTGAAGGACGAGGGCCTCCCCTTGTGTTGGTATTTAAAAACTACAAAATTTAACAGGCACATCGTCATCAACCAGGAAGTGATAACTTCCTCTGTGAAGTGACTTCCTCCCTTCTTTGGGTCTCACTTTTTATTCGATGAAAATGTACCTTGCAATGTGTCTAATTCTCATAATGACTATGTCATTGTGCCGTGGAAAAGTAGTAGGTAAGAGATGGAACATTGAATATGCAGTTATCTTTTGTTTTATTCTGTTTTTATGGCTAATTTTTACTTTCGGCGTCAGCCAGGTAGTGGAATGTTTAGGAAGTGTCTAGTTTACATAATATCTTTATGATGTCATATCGTACAATGTTTTTTGAGAACTTAAATCTTAAACACACACTTTTATCTCACAGAAAACTATGAGAAAAACATTTCATGTAACGACATTAAGACCACTGCTGGATTCAAGTTTCTTCATTACGGAAGTGAGAGGAGTGAGATATTCGTGACCTATAATAAGGTACTGTGATTTACTTTTAAACTCTGTTGTATTTTGTTTCACAAAGACATAATGGATGTTTTCTATGTGTGTTTGAAGAAAAGGGAAATAGAAGCAGAAGGAATAAAGAAAGTGAAAGTGTGAAACCTTTGTTTTCAGACTGTGATTGCGTATGCTCTGCTTGGCAAACAATCTTTCGAGTATTTCAACGAAGTGATGAGCATAGACAACTATTCGGTCATCACGAGAGATTGCCGAGACCTGGAAATAAAATGCATAGTTCCTGATGTGAGTTTCCCTCTATTTCAGTATGCAGTTAAATCAATTGAATCACTGAATGTTTATTTGCTTTTGCAGTAAATGTGCAATCTGTACTCACAATCTAAACTTTGCTTTTGGTTTTTAGGGCGAGTTTGTAAAAGAGATCTGTATCCATTATAGAATTACTGGTAAGTAATAAGATGTTGTAACTTGATTTACCTAACCCTAACCCTTATCGTATCCACTGATCAGAAATACATCCATATATCATATATACACATGACAGATAAAATTATCCCACCTCTTTAATCAGAGAAAGTAAAGAACCCTGATCCAACTGATTCACCAACACCATGGGGCCCCATCAGTAAGTGACATTGTGTAATTATTCAAATCTAAGTGCTTCAATATATTTGTTGACAATGCTTTGAATTAATTTGCTGTATAATACTTCACATTAATATGATGTTTGCATGCTGTCTCTCGTGCAGTTGGTGTAACATGTGGAGTGGCACTCATCATTGGACTTTCTTGGTGTTTTTGTAGAAAGAAAATAAAGTGAGCTCTGCTTCTATTTCTAATAACAACTGACTGTTAATGTCATTTACACATTAACTTACACAGTGTCTGGTGTAAATTCAGAAATGTTTGTTTGTTTCTTGTGTCAGGAAGCAGCATAGTGCAGCTCCAGTTTGTGATGAACCAGTGAATGACCAAGCAGAGATGCAGACAACTACGTTTGTTGAAGCCATTTCACTCATTTCTGTTTCACCGATACTCATGCTACTTGCAGTACACATCAATGAAGTTGAACACATCTTCATGTTTTCTTCATTATAGGCTGAGTGAAATACCATCCACCCCTGGTCCACTTGGAAGTGGTGAAAATGATACTGAGCAAGATAACACACTTGAAAGTGTGCATGTTGACAGGTTAGAATGTTTGTCAAAACCATCAAAGTATGTGTGTGTGTGTTTTAATAACTGGAAGTCTAGACTGTAATCTGCTAAAAGCTACCTTTGTCTCCATAGTATTGATCTTATGGCTGATGGCAAGACTCCTCAATCCCTTAGTCTGGACCACAACTTTAACAACGAGGGAATCCAGCCGTCTGAAAAGTGAGAAGAACGGTTCACTTTTGCTTGAGCCTGTAGTCTGTTTAGGTGAAGTGTCTCTTTAGAGTCTAAGCACCAACAATCCAAGATACAGCTAAAAAACCAAAGTCCATACAAACAAAAATCCAGGACAGGGAACACTTGGAGCAGGACAGACAGACAGACCAATAGATTAGGGAACTGACGCATGAACTGAGGAACAGAATACAGGACTGGAAACATACACAGACTGAAGAACAAACACAAAATGACACAGGTGAAACTAATCAGGCTGGGACAGACAATCAAAACTGGCGGGGAAAAAAATCAACAAAGTCAGGAAGTAAAGTAACACAAGACAGAAGGAAAGAGGAGAATTACAAAATAAAGCAGTAAATGCTAAACCATGACACTTAAACACTTAAATTTAGTGCCATTCTTACCTTGTATTTATTTTCCAGTGGAGACACAAGTGCCCCCGACAATAACGGATCCTCTACACACCGAGCCATGCACAGGTATGTTTTTCTGTATTCAGTGAATTGTCACTGTGTTTATAATCAAATCTTTAATTTAAATCCTTCATTTAACAACTATCATATATGTCTTCCACAGGAACCTGAGGGACGATCCAGGAGGAATGAATGATAAAGGGTAAGTCTAACAGTTTAGATTATAGTATTAACAGTTTAGTATATAGGTTGTTAGAAGTTTTTACCTTTTTGTTTTACATTTATGGCTCTTTTAAGAGTTGTTGGAGCATGTGAGGTGAGAATGTGTGTTATATATAGCCACCAAGAGGTTAAATAGTTCCAAATGTTATATTATTTTTATTATTAATAATATTACAAATTATATTATTCAGTATGAAATTGTATTTAATGTAATTATTTTACAGCAGCCTACAGGTAATGTTAGCTTCTGTTCAGGATGTTTGAAAAGTGCTAAAAATCCAGAGTGACAAAATATGATGAAATATGAGGTGCAAACTATCTGTGAACAGGTACGATGAAAATAAGTAACACCAATTTGTAAAAGCAAAACATAGCGCTCTTTAAACAGCATGCCAACATGCTCTAATCCAAACTCTACATATTTTCATATACTATAGTTAACAGATAAATATATTATTTCTTAATTATCGAGTTAAGTCTGAACAAAAACAAGTTGTCTTCTTGGTAAATCACTTAAATGGCTATAGATTCATATCAAATCAAATTCAGTGGGTCAAAAACAATAGTGTGGTAATATTGAAGTGAAAAACAAGTGAAAAACAAAACAAAACAATGACTGTCCAGCTGACTATTAAGCTGAAAATAGAGACAAAACTAAACAGATCATACAGCTGTGTCACTATATGCGGCACTTCTGGCTGAAGTACTCACCCCAGATTTTTATGCCCTGCTGTTAACTGATAATGGCTGTGACTTCCTCTCCAGGATCAGGAAAACGCACAATGGGTGCACTCTTGGTGTTCAAACTCCTGAGGATCATGAGAATGAAGGACAACCTCTGCTGTTGAATCAGCGGTGAGACTGCTCCTTTCTCTCTGTCACTCTGCACCCGTAACTGTGCCCAAAGAGAAATCTCTGTTGCTTTCCAATTTCCAGTCTCTCCTTCATGCCTTGTTTCATTTCGCCTGTTGCTGCTGTTTGGACAGCTGTCAGGAGTAACTTTATGAACTGCTCTCCCCCTCTCACCCCCATCCCAAATCTGAAGGGCCCATCTGAACTATAGAACTGTTTGACATCTGCTCAGAAAAAGTGAGCATAAACAAAGCTTTGCTGTTCCTGTGCAGAGGCTCATGTCCACTCCATGTTGTTTCTGTCTCCAGAGCTGCCATCCAAGCTTTTGACATGAAAGGTGAAGCCGAGGATTTGGTGAACAAGCACGACTTTAACCAACACCAGGTCAGCGGGTGCCCTACTGCACCAGTAAGTAGGAATCTTTCTATTTATTTATAATTTATTGTCTCTTTTCTGTTATATATATATTGTTTGTATGATTTAGCATTTGCTTTGTTTGCTGCAGGAGACTGACGTGGAGTCAATTCTCACCAGGAAGAACCATACATACATATAAAATACAACTACTACTACTACTACTACTACTACTAATAATAATACATACATATATATATATATATATATATATATATATATATATATATATATATATATATATATATATATATATATATATATATATATATATATACACATAAATAATAATAATGATTATAATAATAATAACTATAGTCACAGTCAGGGTATGTGGTACATTTACTGGCTTCTTTGGTATCAAGTTCAGCACTTATAAAACTTACTAAATAAATGTTTTGATCCCATGCTATTTTTAACAGGCCCGAATTTTATATGATAACAACATCTTTAAATCATTCTGAAGAAATCTGTTTTTCTTTAAAAACAAAACAAAAAAAAAATGACAATCCCAGTGGAAACTGGAGTTGTTTTGTATGATCAGTCATACCAGTGTTCATCATAAAATGATGAACACTGGTCAAATAAATGACTTGGCTTGACCAAAGGATGGGTGGACCGTCAGAAAATGTACCACATGCAAAGCTGTGAGACACATGAATATGAATACATCATTATAAATATTAATGTATTCATATTAATGTACTTATATAACAGCTATAATGTATAGTATAAACACATACAGTATATATAAAGTACTGTGTTCATATATTAAACAAATATATATTATATAAAATGTTGGTAAATGGACTTGTACTTATATAGCGCCTTTCTAGTCTTCCGACCACTCAAAGCGCTTTTACAGTACGTATCTCATTCACCCATTCACACACATTCATACACTGATGGCAGCACTGGCTGCCGTGCAAGGTGCCAACTGCTCATCAGTTTGAGGAGCTAACCATTCATACACATTCACACACCGATAGCACAGCCTTCGGGAGCAGTTTTGGGGTTCAGTATCTTGCCCAAGGACACTTCGACATGCAGACTGGAGGGGATTGTACTGGGGATCGACCGCCGATCTTCTGATTTGTGGACGACCCGCTCTACCTCCAAGCCACAGCCACCCAATGTTCTATATTATATCTCATTAGAATGTATGATTTCATAATACTACAGAATCATACAGTATGTTTTTTTTCTTTCAATTATAAGTAAGTTTGCTTTTACCCATGTTTATCCATAGCACATGAATCACAGCATATATTATCTCTCTCTCTTTCTTTTGTTTGCCTACATTTAACTGATCATTTAAATATAGTAATACTGACAATAGGTAAAAAATTATGAATTGTTGTCAACAAATTTGAAATAAATTCACTTGATTTCATTGCCTGGTCATTTTTACCTTCGTTTCTGAACTTAAGGCAACACTGGAGTACCTACTTTATACCACAAGGGGGCAGTATATAATCATGAGTCCAACAACACTGAGGCACACCGAAACATAATTAGCTTTTTTACTGTTTTGAGTGATGCAAATACAATTAATGCATATTTATTCCAGATTGTAATATCTGCAGAATTTTAGTTGTACAACAAAAAATATATATAATTTTTACATACTGTATTTTTATGATCGGCCACTGCTGGGAGGGCTGAAAATGATTTTGTTTCAACAAATCAAAGCCCCTATATAGTTCTGTTGATTTACTATTGTGTGGTTCTTCTATGCAATGAGTGTTTGGGTTTATCTCTCTACTTTCTATTATAGGGCTCTGATTCATTATCAACCAATAAAGGGGCAGTAAGTACATTACACATCACTAGGTAATTTGTTAAAAGTGCTACATATTAAAGTACTTAAAAGATTTGTTTCTCCTGTGGCTTGATGTATGGTATTAATTACAGTTATACACAAACACACAGGAATTGGGGCTGAATTTAATACATCTCTTTCTTCTGTCTCTTGGGACTTGGTGAGGTATACTGTGAATCTTGGTTAGTTAATGTCTGATTCTATTTTTGCTTCCCTAAATATGCAATGACCTTGAAAAAAAAATGTGATTTTCTAATATGTATATAAATATATAAATGACATACAAAAAATATGCTTTTTCTTTTACCTCTCAGACAGGCTGAGAACCAGGAAGAAAGCGTGCCAGGGGTTAAAGGCTTTGTTACTCATGTTTGGTATGTCAGCGTGTGAAAGTGCACCATCGGTGAAAAGAGGGTGATTGAATGGTCAAGGCCTCAGAGCCTCCCCTCTCAGGGAGTTTCACTGAGGGGACATGAGCGAGCGAGGAAGGGGCTGGGCAAATGGATGGATGGGAGGGTGGGGGGTGGAAGTGGGGGGGTGGGTCATCACATGTCAACATACATGTACAATGTACAGTATGACAAGGGGAAAAGAGGTGTGTGGGAGATGCTGTAATTATGGATGTATCCTCTATGCTCTAATGCACATAATAATTAGATATCGGCTAATTAGTTACCAATCACACTTCAACTGTATTATGAGTAGTCAAGTAAACAAAACTCAGTAGGAGCTGAACAATGATCACAACACAATGGGGATAAGAAGGCTTAGGGGAAGCTAGATGGGCTGTAATAAACCAGACACTTAGTTGTGTTATTCCTAACTGATCTCGAGTTGATCACAATGTTTATGCTTACTCTGGAGTGCACTAAAGTCGCCTACAGTTGTGTGCTGTTGTGGCTTAATAGACAGCTGAGAGCAAACAGTGTTGCATTCACAAGTCAGTAAGCTGTATTCACACAGCAGTTATTATAAGATTACATCAGGGATCACACCACACCGTATGATTAATTAACCTTGACTGATGCTTGTAAATCTGAATCCAGCTGAGCAGGTTTGCCCACAGGTCTGCATGTACATACAAATACATACAGTATGCGATGGTTGAATGCATCACGGTGGCTGGTCACTTGGTCTCCGTAGTTGAACAAAGCCTTGCTTTTTCTAGAGATTAATGTGGAACCAGTCCTTTTAGCCTCTGCTGGTGCACAAAGCTCTTACTGGTACCTGTCTAAACACTAAGTGTTGAGTGCTGTCGCCTAAACTGACTGCTTGCTTTTTTTCTGCATCTCTTTGATAATTCTGTATAGTATGCTTTGGACAGAGACCAGTGTTTGACAGAATCATCATTCAAACCACCAGGTCAAATCTGCATATGCATACAGTGTGTGGTTCAAAGGAGAGCTGACTCAGTAAGGGGCTGCGTTGCTTGGCTTCAGTCCCTTGCTTCCCATGGTACACAGATGAGCAGCACAGTGCTGTCGTAACCTGCAGGACAACCCATGAATAAAACATAACCACTGTATTAGTGCTTAAAGACATCTTTTCATTTCCAGTTTGAATCACGAGTAGGTATACTTAAGTTTATATGCACATGAGTCGACACAACAAAAGATTAATAATAATTTCTGTGTGCTTTATAGCTTTTTTTTAGGCTTTTATCACAGTGGCACATGCATAAGCATACAAGCAATTATGCTGTACAACCCCCCAGACACACACACACAACTGAGCCCCTTCAATATGTTCTCAGAGAAACCCTGAGGCATGAATGGTGTATATTTTCAATAGTTTTTTATTAATATGTGCTGATACAAGGTCGCTGTGACCTGCGATGACGCAAACACTCACAGAATATCATCCCCTTTGGCCCAGACAGCTGTCAAAGCAATGACCGTGAGAAAAAAAAAAATCAAAAATAACATATGAACATCATTTCTCGAAGAAAACAGAATCAAGGTGTTATATTAACCTCAGTTCACAAATGTCTCTGTCGTACATGATAAATTATCAATTTCATAGAAAAAAAAATCACAGAAAGCTCTGGAAATGGTGTTATATGTAGAACCCCACATGGCACAATGTCAGTACTCATCGTTTCTACCAGTGCCTACAGCCTGCTATGTTTAACCTCTAGCACCCAATAATTTATTCCCATTTCAAGGATGTCCAATACTGACCAGGTTCTACTGTACTGAGCTACTTAATACAGCCTTTAGCTGATACTCAGAATCCATTTTATACCTGCTATAGCCAGCTATTCTACCTCTGATGATGGACATAGACACGTCTGAGGCAGCATTTTCTGGCCTGCCCCATGGACGATCATAGGATGGAGATTACTCCAGCCATGGACAGGCACATACATGCACAATTCAGCTCCTCCCCACTCTCAGATATGCACCCAGTGGTGGGGGAAAAAAAAGAAAAAAAAAGAAGAAAAAAAGAAAAATCATGCCTACAGATTCAGCCTGCTCCTGCTGCATGTGGGTGGATGTTAACAAGTAAACAGCAGATCCATGCCTTTCTCCATTTCATTGTATAAAACTACCTAACCTTACTGAAGATGTGTATTGTATATATGTCTGTGTGTCAAAAGATATGTTTTGGTTTTTGACCTCAGGGTCTCTATGTAGAATGCGCCTCACAGGTTAAGCATTTCGCATTTAGAGAACATCATTCTACCCCTTGTTGGTCCCACCCTGTGCATCAAAGATGGCTGCTGGCCTGAATTGCTGGCACAGCTCCACAGACACATATTCAACACATAGGAGAAACAGCACAATCCTCATCACTGGATTTTGGCTATACCCTTAGATATTGTTAAAACTACTCTAAAAGCACTCTATAGCAGTCATGTGGACATGTAACAAGAGACCAATAACAAAATAGTACTACTTTATCATTGTTTACATTTGCTTTTAAAAATCTCTATAGGAAAATCCTGTCGCATTTGTTAGCACTCTAAAAATCTTGATTTAATCGGCTGATGCGGCAGTGGATTCATTTTCACATTTTTTTTTTTTAAGGAAGCATCCATTAGAACAAACAACAATCACATCATCTTTCTTCCTCTCCAGGCAGATTTGTTTTATTCTATGAACAAACTTGAGATCTGAAATGCCAGCTTGATCAATTTAAACAATAAAGAGATAATCTCTGGACTGCAAGCCACCAACAGTAAGCCCTCTGAAAGAAAGTAGCACATCCATCTCCTTATCTACAGATCCAACCCTGCACAGCCTCACTGCTAAACCCCCTCCCCAGCCATTCCCCCTCTCGCACTGCCGATGGCTATGAATTTGTGACACCTGTGACATCTCTGCTGATGTTGTCCCCGCTCTGTCCCCTCTTGGGCCCATCTTTGCAGACATAATGACCCTCTGCTCCTCTGCTGCTGTTGTTGAACTCACACACCAGTATACTGCCTTGCAACCACTCTCCTGGTGTGATATGCGCCGCACAAATCACTGGTAAGAAAAAAAAAAGGTCTGTGTGTGAAAGGGTCAACTGCGAGTAAACGGACTGTTGGCCTGCTGGGACCTCTGCTGTCTAATGATAGACTTAACGATGCCACAGCTCACTCTACACTGACACTAAGCTGCAGGAGTGAGGCAGCACTATGTCCAAGGTTGGGTATCCCACCTTTTAAACAACTTCCCTCCTAACCACTGGAGCACATGCATGTCAGGCTTACTGGCGGCACGGAATGGGAATTGTATTTAACGTTTGCAGTTAGACAAAGACAGAAAGGGGGAGCAGAAACGAGAGTGAGGGCGAGTTCATTGCAGTAAATTAGTACCCACTGTGTTATTATTGTAATCAGAGGTTTGGAGGGCTTTGAATGGTGGAGAAACTCCCGTTGTGTGAGCCTCCGTCCAACAGCATGGGCCACAGACCTTCTACTGTATAATCACTATTATTTTCCACAGTACAGCACTCCTTTGTTTATTGAGATATTAATCTGGGATAAACAAAGCTTTTGACAAAACAAATTAACACTCTCAAAGAAGTGCTGCACTAATGGAGTCCATTGAGATTGATATTAAAATGGGGATGAGATGGGGGAAGAGGGAGAAAAAGAAAAGGAGCTGGGAGGTGCTGGAAAAAAGAAGCAGGCCCAAGGTGACGCACATTCCTCCTCATGGGGAGCGTCTGTCTAAACAGTGTTTCTCCCTGGGGCGGGTCCCATCTGAGCAGTAGAGATCAGCATCAGCACATTATGTCAAATACAATGAAGGAGGGATGGAGTTAATGATGATGGTGATGAGAATGATGAGGATAAAGATGATGATGGTCGTCTTGTGTTTCCCATTAACACTTCCACCCTGGAGTGAATTGTTTTATCTTCAGTCCTGCTTGTTAAAATACATTCAGTTGTCCTCAGTTGACCAGTGAGCGCTGCCTCGGTACGGTGCCCCACCACTGAGCCATAAGAGCCGTGCTTCACATTGTCCAGCACTGCAGCAGAGCAGAATACATGTGCATATTGTCTTTTCATTTGTAAACACAGACAGCTCCCAGGGTCAGCTGCAAATCCAAGTCATGTACCATCAAACCAGTATTGCACACGTTCCCCCTATGGCTCAAGTGATGATACTAGGGCCTTTTGTCTGAGCCTCAACGTGCTCCACGGCCCATACAATATTACTTACACAAGTGATTTGAATAACAAGAACAAATGATGGCAAATCCTTGTAATCCCTCTCCCTTATCTGTCTTTAACCCTCTCTCTCTTTCAGCCTCAGGAGCCACAGCTAAAAGCTGTCCTTTGGGTTCTCTTAGAAGTGGGACAGTCAGGCCCTAGCCAAATGTCACACTGCAGTGGATGCATTTATTTTCTGCTCACGTTCTGTCCACACATTCCACTCTTTTGCTAGTCGCAGGTTTACGAGGGAGACAGTCAAAAGAAAAAAAAAAAAACAATGCCATGAATAAATCGATGTGAATAAATAGTCCAAAAACATACATAAAAACTGATAAATTAACCATAACAAATACCTATAAATACAGCGTATAAGAAGGCAAACTCTCAGTTTTTTTTTAAAGGTCAGACAGATTTCAGCTGGATGAAAGGAGCATCACAAGCGCCTCTCTCTTGACAGCTAATTTTTCAAATGTATCGCTTGCATAAGGTGGCATATTGGAAACATGTTCCTCCCAATCGGTCAACCCTGCTTGTCATTTTCATGGTATATGGTTATCGCACGTCTCCCGAGGCAGTCTGATTTCTCCTGTCCTCCTCGTACCTGAACACCACGGCAAGAGCAACTTTGATTTGAGGCAGAGAAGTAAATGGCAGCTCTCTGAGATGAATATCCCCCTTGTCTGATGTGCATTCACAAAAAATAGTCTCTCAAATGTGTGTGCACATACAAAAGTCTGGTGCACAGCACGCACACAAACACTCACACACACACTGGACACTTAATACACACAACCAGCCATTCAGACACATTCGTACTTACACACATGCACACAAACACATGCACACAGAAAATCAATGAATTGTCACACTAGGCTCTGGAGTAATGCTGAAACTATCTTTAAGAAACAGCAAAATGCAATATTCTCTGATAGCAAAACAAATGTCATTATCATACATGCTAAAACCCATGTTGTTAAAAGTATGTCATCTGGTTATATCGTCCAAATAATACAAGAACAAACCAAATCACTTTATGGATGCTGTCGTTCACCCACAATGCTTTATCGTGCCTGTGAGGCACAGTATGACATTTGACGACATCTATCTCGCTTTCCCCACACCTTCCACCCCCAATTCCTTCGGCAATTCCACCCTGGGAATGTCAAAGGTCAAACATTAACAACATATAACGGATTATATTACATAAAAATTGTGCCAGAATTTTTTTGTTTCATTTTTCATTTGTATAAATAAAATCTACTACACATTATAATCTGTTTGTCTCTCTGCCTTTCTCTCTCCATTGGATCACTAAGGAGTTTTCACTGAATGGCACAGTGCTGGGGCACAAGAGCGAGAGAGCAAGAGATCAAGCAACGGGGGAGAGAGATAGAGTGTATCATTCAGGTCACAAAGTCCAAAACATTTTATTTTTTTCTTTTGTTGATTTGTTGCAGTACAAGAAGTAATTTTCATAGTATTTGTTACTTTTTGTTGCTTTTGATCATCTGGTGTCTCTATTTACATAGTAGGAATAAAGTAGATTTATGTGTGGTTCCTATGTACACGGTTATACCAATTGGTCGACCAGTGCATTTGCGGCGTTTCCAGTCTTGCTTGTCACAACCACACAGAGGAAACAAGTCCACTTCAACTAGCTAGGCTCTAACAGCAAAGTACAGGGCGAGGGGGGCGACACTAGTCCGCTCTTGCAGCCCCCAAAAGATGCAGACCCAAAGTCAACAGATTGAATACTCTCTTCAAAACAACAGCAAGGCAGTCATTTAACTTTTCAAATGCCTAAAGCAAACAACCAGAGAGAACAGTGGAGAGGATTGGCCAGTCTTATGGATGCAGGTTCTCCTGCTCTGGAAGGGTGGTGCAGCGCCTCCTCAGTCTCCGTCTCTGCCTCTACTCCACTTCTGTACATAGTCGTCGATTCACAGCAAGAGAAAATGAAGGCAACTACACTGAATCAGCTCCCACTGCCTGCTAGGAACAAAAGCTCTTGCTCCCTTTTACTTAGATGGAGTACTGTTTTCACTTCTGATGTTCCGTAATGAGCACTTCTGGATGAGTGAGCGTTTGTGTATGTGTGTTTGCTTTGTGAATGTTCTAGTTTCTGTTCTGGCTCAATAAAAGATATTTTTGGCAACAATGAAGAGCTTTCTGTGAGACATTTTTTAGGTTATAATAGTGTACTATATTCCCTGTCTCCACAGCTAACTACTCCTATCAAATGACGACTAAAAAAGACCTATGGATGGTACGAAAGGGAAATGAGATAAAATATAAAATGATATTCCCATCTCCGGAGGCAGGTCTGAAGAAAAATTACATAAAAAACTTTAACAAAGTTTTAAAGTTTTGAAATATCTGAAGGTAAAGGGGGTGGATTGGTACATTCAGAGTGCTGGACTTGGCCTTAGGGTACCAAAGGAACAGGGGAGGACTGGGGTTGGAAGAGCCGATGTATGCTCTGCTGAAAAACACCCATCACTCATCTCCATAAGACGGGGGAGGGTTAAAGATAATGGCTGATTCTGCAGAGTCAGCCACGACTCCCCCTGAAGGTCACTCTGTTTGCTCATCTGTTAGTTAAATAAAAGTCAAGAGAAAGAAAGGCAACCAAACAAGCAGAAAGTGGAGAGACGCGAGAACGAGGCGAGCTAGGAGGCGGCTCTGGCCATCACATTAGTCCCCAACGTCCTCCTTCAGGCTCCAGTCACAGGCTGGTGACCAGCTGCATCTGTCCATCTCCCTCGTTGTGGGCAGGCTCCTGAGCCTGGTGTCCCTCCCCACTCGGCCTCCGGGGTGGGGCCTGGTAGAAGGTCTGCATGGGGGCCCCACGAGAGCCTAGGGCAGGCCTCCCTGAGCTGTAGTACAGCTCCTCAGGGGGCTGGGCTGAACGAGGCACAACCTCCAGGGGCTCAGGACTGCTGTCAGGGTAGGGTGAGTCTCGCAGATTAGTGATGCTGGTGTACAGGGAGTCACGGGCAGGGGAGTCTGGTGCTCTGTTGCCTCCCTGCCCGCCAGCACTCTGGCCACTGTGGCCACTGTGGCCCAGGCTTTCGGTGAGGTCGGCTGTGTAGCTCTCTGACTCCTCTGGATCACTTTGGTAGAGGACCGATTGGGCGCGCTGCAACAGCAGGGGCTCCTCCAGAGCTTTATAAAGCAGCTCCACATCCTGAGGGGTCCGCTGTCGGCCATCTCTCAGAAAGTCCTCATCTTCATCCATGCCTACAGACGGTTCTGGCCCGGCCCCTGTTGTCCCCCGACCAACCCCACCATGAGGACGTCCCCTGGCCAGGCTGCCACACATCCTGTCCCCTGCATCACCTGCACCTCCTCCACTTCCACCTCCAACACCACCTCTCAGGTTGTTGTGCACAAGCTCAGAGATGATCATTTTCTCAAAGGCTGCGGCATCAGAGAGGTTTCGTCGGATGCCTCCACCTCCCAGGGTCTCTGAGCTGCGGGGATTGAGGAGGGGCGGGGGACTGTCTCCACCCCCACTACCAAGGAAGTCACAGCTGCCTCCACCCCCTGGGCCACTGCGCAAGGAGTAGCTGTTGTTGAAGTTACCATTCAAGGGCAGAGTTTCCATCCCACAGGGGTCGCGGGCCTTAGATAACGTACTCTCTGGACCCAAACACAAACAGAAGGGAGACAGAAAACAGAGAGTTTTGGCATTATTATCATACAGATTGAAGTGTCATAAGAGACGGAGAATAAATATCAGATAGTAAAATGTAAGCTGAAGTAGTTTACAGTAATGTGAAGTAAGGTGAATTACGCTTACTTGGGTCACGGAACGTTCCTGTGCGTACCAGAGAAAGTCATGTGGAGTGAATAAAATAAAAGACACTAGTCAGTAAGTGTTCTTTAATGATGCAACATTAACTTGATGCATTTGTTTTTAAGACATTTCAAAAGGGAACCATTAAAGGAATAAATCCTTGTCCATCCACTCCTTTTCTTTTCTCTGCGTCTCTCTCATCCAACCTTCCAACTCTTACCACATTCACATCACATTAATTCTGATTTATGCAGACTTAGTCCTGTTTGTTTGACATCATATTCCTCCAACATTTATATCTAAGCCACAGAAAATACTCTGGATATTTATTTACTGCTGTCAGTGATACCTGGATACATGTATAATTCATACAAAACCTTGAACAGCAGCAGTTTATTTTACCACTTCCCTTCAACACACCAAAGTTGTTCTGCGTTTTCTCCCAAATTACCGTCACACAGCAAAGCAAAAGCCACAGCTGCCCAAAAAGTGAGAAGTGTGTTCATTTTTTAAATTTAATGTGTAGAATGACTTTAATCAACGTTCTTCTTCAGCGGTGGTGTGGGTAATTAGACATTCTAATGAAGTGCTCTCCCTACTTCCTCTCCCACTCTCTTCTAAAAATGTCTTGGCTGCCAGGCCTGTGGCCATCAGGCTTGACGTATTGTGCGGAGAGGCTTTAAAATATTTAACAGAAACGCCGCCTTAAATTTCAGTCCTCAGATACTGGGCCTGATACTCTGCGGGTGCACACTCAGCCAACGACCAGCCACACACACAGTCATAGTTCTCGCTTACCAAGTGAATATTGGTACTGTAGTGGAGCAATTACCAGAACATGTCTAATTCAGCAGTTATAGGCATCCAAAGAGTGGTGTGGGAATGCACCAATGTGATAAAACAGCCATTAGGCTGTTTAAAGAGCCCCACTCTGAGATAGAAGCCAATATACACACATATACACAGGCACTTATAATGAGCACTTCCACCTGACCGACCTACACCCAGATGGACTGTCCCTGGCCAGCAAGCACTCTGATCCCTTATACGGCCATCAAGATTTAAGCCGACTACTTTGTCAGTCTGGGAACAGGAAAACTGTCCTCAAGATTTCTGGCAGTCACAGCTGTAGCTAAACTTCTAATCAATTTGTGGCTGTTCTCATAAAGATTCAAGATCTGACCAGATGGCTGGTTAGGCTGTAGGCACTGTTTGGCTCTGTTCTGCTCAGTCTAGTGAATCCGTCTGACAGCTACATAGTCTGAAAAAACAACACACAAACAGGCTCACACACACACACATGTGCAAGCACGCAAATACAGTAGTGAGTATGTGTGACAGAGTAACGGACAAAAGGACAGCAAGCGGAGTGCATGCTGTGTATACACACATATGCTGACAAGATGGCACACAAAGACCGGAGCATTTATGAGAAGCTAACCGGTAGAGTTGAATACACCAGGTGAGGGTGGGGTGAAGCTCTCAGCCAGCAGAGTGTTGTAAGGAGAGGTACCAGTACGAGTCTGTAACACAGGGTTCGTCAGAAGGTGGTTTCCCATGGTCGCTGCAAGACACAAACATTTAAGAAATGAACATAATCATAAACAGCCTCTTATCTTTGCCTCAAATGTATGCAAAGCAAGCACAAGCAGAAACACTTCACAATAGGTGTAACGTTTTGAAATTCACGTTTCCAGACTCAGTAATAACATCTGGAATCATAAAAATATTTACCGTTTATTCAGATGGGGCTATTTTTGTTATGCCGGTGTTTTATGGAGTAATGCATTTCACAGTGTTCTCCTCAGTGTTTATGCCTGATGATTGTAACCTTTGAGTAAGAATACAATTGCAGGGGAAAGGTACTGTTTGGAGCATTGCCATTCTTTTTTTTTTCTGTGACTCCTGACAATATAGTCAGATGGGGGAGAACAGTAATGCATGCCATTATGTAGTCTAGGGGTGCAGCCATTGAAACACAGTTAATTTTCCAGTGAAATGTGAATGCCACTACAAGACAAATATAATTCAAAGAAATGGCGCACTGAGAATGTTGTATAATGCCCATGTATGGCTCCAGCCTGAGGCAACTCAAACAGAAATGCCATGAAATTAAAAATAGGACAGCATGACGGAGAGTAGTCCAAGGCAAAGTGCAACCTTCAGGTCTCACGCCTACCGTTCATCACACAGCAAGAGAGCAGGGAATTCTAAAAAAATAAAATATGCGCTCACACACAGCTATTTATTTGTCATTTTCCCTCCTCTTTCACTTCCCCTGTCCATCTTTCTGGCATGCCACACAAACCCCTTTCCTTCCATTCTCTGGCTCGTTCTGCTGTTTCTTGACTCAACCACATTTTCTCAGTTTCTCATGCCAGAATTTTTACAAACAACACAAAATTAGTTGGGATTAGCTGCCTATGTGTACCTCATAGGAATATCCAGTAGAAAATTAAAGGAACTGGCTTTAAGTGAGGAGAGAAAGTAGGGCAAGGGGAATCATGGGAGCCTCTGTGTGTGTGTGTGTGTGTGTGTGTGTGTGTGTGTGTGTGTGAGAAAGAGTGTGTGTGTGTATAAAGCAGGCCTCATCTTCTGGACACATTACTATTGTCAGGAAGAGATTGTGGTTCATAAGGAAGTGAAGTGGAGAAATCAAAGAGATCAGAGATGCCAGCGATAACGACGCAGCATATCTTCTCCAGATTCAGCCTCTTTAATTACTCCTCCATGATAGCGCCTCTCCCCATAACCCTCTTTTCCTCTAACTCCCTCCTGCACTCCCCTTTGTCTTTCACTTTCTGCCAACTGACAAACTTTTCTCAGAAGCACAGAAAATAAAGGCTTCACAGCACAGTTGCTTGTGTTTGACAGCGCAACATGGAATGATCCACATTGTGTCTCCACCAGGCCTGGTGATTGCTCTATCGTGACGAAAAGCTCCGGAAACCAACCCGCCCGACCACACACACATGTACATACATACATACACACACACACACCCCTCATCCATCCAGCTCACTTGTAGCACCCCTCTTCCTCACCCCCTGCCTTGCTCCTGTCACTCTCCTCAATTAGAATAATTACCCCCTGTTCACTCACACGCTAATCAGTTCATTAAAAAGAAAATGGATGAAATTAGCATAGAGAGTGACGGCTGATTTAGCAACTGCCTCTGTGTCATCATCAACAGCCCCCCTTACCCTCCTCCCTCCAAAATCCAGAACCTGAGCCCTGATCCTGTCCATGCCGCTCATGGCTGCGGTGGTGGTGGTGACGCCATCAGTTGCTGAGGCTGAGACAATCAGTGACTACACACACATTTCTTCAGGTCTTAAATAATTGCTAGTGGGCTGTGTGGAGTTCAGAGGGGATGCATGTGTCACTGCATTCAGGCAAAGGAAAAAATGTGTGTTTGGATGTGATTGATTTCATACAACTATAAAAAAGCCTGAGAGGAGTTCAAACTGGGGATGGCACTCTCAGGTTAACTTATTGTACATTACTATTAAAAAAATATTTTGCTATAATAATCATTTCACAGCACAAGCATTTCTATGATATATCACTAGATACATTCATGATTTCTGTGAAAACTTAAGAAAAAATGGAAAAGAATTTTTTTTTTAAGCAGGAATAAAACTGGTATTATTAGAAAAAACAAAACATAAGTGCCAGATTTATTGTGATATTGATTATTTGTCTCAATCCGTGTTGAAGATAAATTTTTCAATTTTTTTTTCAATTAAATTGTAAAAGTACAAAATAAAATTAAGGCAGCAAAAGAAGGATGACAAATTGCAAAAACTGATTATTATTGTTGGTTATCAACAGTCGAGAGAGAATTATGCTCACACATTAACTTGTAATTGGTGCAGTGGTGGAATTTACAGTAACTACTTAAAAATTAATCAAATACTGCACTTGACTACTGTACCATGTACTGTTTCCATTTAATGCTACTTTATACTTCTAGTCCATAAAACTTTGGAAGCCAATATTCGGATTATTAATACAAAATATAAATCAACAAAAAAATTATGATGTACTATTATGGATTAAGCCATCATTATATAAAGAAGTTGAAATTAGTTCCTCTTTTACCAGCTGCTTTACCAAGTGTTTATAGATTAATGTATTAATAATTATAATCCAGTGATATATTTTATATTATTCTGAAATGGGCCATTCTGCATAATGAGTACTTTTGGTACTTAAAGTATATTTTAATGCTAATATATGAGTACTTCTTCCACCACTGCTTAAGTTAAATTAGCGTTATTGACTTTAAATGCTCAAAAATTATAAATAACTATATATATAAAATCAGTTTAATTACAGTAACAGGAGTTCATTGGGTAGTTTCTGGAAAGAACATGAACTCACTAACACCAACAACACACCCACACACATATTCACATAATGGAGTGTTTGAGCTCTATATATTTCTGCTGTTGCTAAGTGCTTTTACTGACCAGCAGCTGCCACTGCATTACAAACCGAAAGCCACCACCTACCAGCCAGCCTTCAGCCATGTGTTTTTCAATTTAGGATACATGCATTGCTGTCCTAACTGCTATTAGCTGGTCAGCCCACTGGCTGCAAAGCAATCTGAACCATTAGTTAACCTTAATACACCATGTATTTCATCATCCTGTATATTATCATATGTGCACATTCAATACTGAATAACAGTGCTTTGCCTTAGCCCTGTCCTCTCTCCCTTGCTTTATTTGTTTTTGTGCAGTTGTGTAAGCCTATATGAGTGTGTGTGAATCTAAGTGTTTGGGTGCATTTAAGCGTGCATAACTTAACGGAGGGGAAGCAGAGCAGTGATAGAGGGAGGCCTCACCACGGTTGAGTGTTGGGGTGCTATTGATATCTCCCGCCATGAAAGAAGATTCCGTCTGCTTCCGAACCGTGTCGTTCCACATCCTGCGGATCCGACTCTGGAAGAAGGAGCACAGCGCAGTGAGTGGCAGCAAACAGACAACAAGTTAAATATAGAAACGCGGCGGGTAGACTTTGTAACTCAGTGGGGCTGCTGTAATCAAAACTGTGGGGCTCACTCTAATCCGCAAAGAACAATAGGCAAACATGCCAGACAAAGAGATAGAGGCGTTGGGGAAAGAGGCACACAACTATGTCATGTTATCAAGAGTGGTGCTAATAAACTCGAGATGTGTAGGACACGATTGCAATATTTGGAAGCGTTGTATTACATTGTGGGGAAGCTTGTTTGTTCATTGTGAGAACTAACTGTCAATATGTGTGTACTGTATGTGTCTGTGCCATTGTACATATGCAGTCATGCCCAGTTTTTACGCATGCCTGTGTCTATATATAGTACGTTGACTATAAAGGATATTTATATTAATGACTCATCTACTGTGGTAAGCACAGAGCTGCTGGTGATGAATAGAAACATAAAAGTTAAAATTTCACAACAGGTTCAGATCTAATCTGGCTGATTAGAAATATTAGTTATATGAAATAACATGATGTATATTAATACTGCTCTGTCACTGAGAACAAAATGTATTCTAACACTGGTGTTTCACATGCTTCCTCTTTCGTCACTGGCAAACAACGTGACTGTGGGTTGAAAAGTTAAGTAAGTAAGTAAATTTGAGTGCTTCACAAAGTAATCTGTGAGTCATTGGTATTGATCAGCAATCAAACCCCTGCAGATACACTCATTTTGTACTTTAGAGTTACATAAGAGACCTTTCATACAAGGAAAAAAATATAACAGCACGGTGAGGAAATTTCTCGTTTCCAAAGCTATTCATTTTGTTTTGACACCATTTTTGACAGTGTTCTAAAAAAAGTCAGATGGTATCAAGAGACTCATTTGATTCAAGAAAATTGATTTTTTTATTTCATTCCACTGAAACAAGCTGATTTCCACTGAAAACAAGTGAAATCATTTTGCCGCACAGGCAGATTTACTTTTCATTTGCTCAAAGAAAAACACAATTTTAAAACTCAACAGTGGTCTGATTGATGTGTAAAGATGAACAAACAGGTGCACCTGCACATTGTGTGCGTACTGCTTTGTGTGCACCATCATTTATGTGTGTGTGGGTCTGTCCTGTCCGCACCTGTCTGTGGGCTGCTGCATGGCGAGCTTGGCTGCCGCTGTAGTAGCGGTTGTTGGCACGCAGGCCCGAGTTCTTTAGGGAGCCGTGGGAGCTGGTGGTGGAGGTGCGACTGCAGCAGTAGGAGTGACGCAGACACTTACTGTACTCCTTATGGACCTGTAAAAAAATAACACCACCAGCACAGTGAGCAGGTTTTAAAGCCGCTCATAAACACAAACACTTAGTTCAATAGCCTGGACCCAATGTGGAGCAACAGAGGCTTTTAACAAACAGCAACAGCTAAATGTACTAACTGCAATTACTCTGAACGTGTGAATATCAATCAGACATCCATCTATGCATGCATCCCTGAATCTCAGCATTTCTTCTTTCTACTAATAGTGACCATAATAATACAGAGACTAATCTTGGATTGTTACCTTCTTCTGCAGGGCACAGTGGAAGATGAAGATGAACATGCCCTGGAAGGCATTGAAGGTGGTGAAGAGGTAGGCCATGATTACTGTGTTCTCGTTGATAAAGAGGAGGCCAAAGGCCCACGTCAGCCCCAGGAGGAACAGCAGAGCAATCGCCCCCAGAGCCCATGACCTGATGGAAGTGGACAAGAAAAATGATAATAAAAAAAAAAGTCAATTTAAAATCTATCTGATCTTTTTTAATCAGAGGTTTCTTAAAAAACACACACTTGTCTCAAGGAGTATGACTCCCATTAAATTAAACTTGAACTCACTTAATGTTATCCAGGCGGCTGGAATCAGGTTTGAGTGCTGAAGAGTTGCGGACCATCTTGTGTAAAGTGATCATGAGGAAAATGAGGTTGAGCTGAGGACAGAACATTGTAACAATCAAATAAATATGCAGTGAACTTTACTGTCTGTTCCAAAAATACTGACTTTGTACTGTTACTTCACAAAAACTTCACAAAGCAAGCATGATGAAATACATTTGGTTTGACTGGTTGATTTGAAAATAGAAAAGGGAATAATACTGTCTGACAGTAAAGCTAATACCATAATAACAAATGAAACGGGTCCAATGAAGCTCCAGATGAAGTAGTTATCCACTCGCAGCCAGCATCTGGAGTGGCACAGAGGAGAAGAGAGAGTTACACGCAACTAATCTCAGGAAGAAATACATACACACTCAGGCACGTGCACACATATGCGCGCACACACAGGCAGGCATGCACACACTATTTCCCTGTCTCAGCGGATTATCTTATGAAGGCTAATCATCAGGCTTTGGCTAAGTGTGTTCAGAAAAGCTGGTCCGCGGGGAGGTGCAAGAGCTGTTCACACAGCACTGCATATTACATTTCCAGCTGGGGGAATAGCGTAATCCTACTTCTCAATCTGCAGGTGCAAAAGGCCTGTCTTCACACGTACGCTTTCTTGGTCCCATAGCTCCTGTAGTCTATGGCCGCAGAGATGCCCACCACCAGTGCAGGGAAGCAGTATCCGCACAGATAGTAGTACTTTTTGCGGGAGTACTCGCTCTCAAAGACCTCCACCAGCATGAGATAGAGCTGCACACCCTCTAGACACATCCAGGAGAAGGCGGCCAAAAAGAAGAAATGCAGAAGACCAGCAAAGATGGGACAGGCAATCTGAGGATAGCGGCAAAGGGAAAGAGTAGGGGGGAGGAGAAGAAGAGGAAGGATTAAAGGATAAGAAAGGAAGGAATGAACAGAGTCACTATCAAGTAGTAGTTTTGGACATTCACAGACGAAAATGAAAAGCTGCCCTCTGGGTGACTGGCTCTTTGCATATTATTGAGTGGTAATTCATTACTCAGTGCAGTAAATGTTTTATAGAGTAATGTAATGACAAACTGCCTCAATTTTAGGTTCACAGTCACGATTCAATAAAAAGTTGTGTTATACTGTAACTCTCCATGCCATTTTCAAGTTGGAAAATATAAAAACTAACCTGATCATGTCATTCACTTTCATTCAACGGTCACAGGCGTGTCAACTGTGCTTTAAAGGAGGGGATGTACTGCGGTGCTTTTTCAAAAGAGCAGTAAAAATCTAGTAATACGTTCCAAGCAAAACCCCATTCCTGGCAGCTATCAGGCTTGCATGTGGCAACAAACTCACATGGTATTCTGTCTTGTCGATGCCGATGAGGAAGAGCAGCTCGGCGATGAAGAGGTTGATGCACAGATTCTTGTGGATGGTGTTGCGGTCTGTCTGCAGGCCCCGCAGGAAGCAGAAAGTGGAGATGCAGATGGCTAGACAGACCAGGGAGATGACAATCCCCACCCAGGTGATCACAAACAGGATCAGTTCATGCATTCGACCCTGGTACTGAGGTCCGGGTAGTGTGGCATAAACAAATGTGGGGTGAAAAAGGAGAGGACAATGGGACACAGATACACAGCAGAATCAGACAAACAGAGAGGGAAAAATATAGGACAAGACAGCAGAATGGGAGATGAGGAGTACAGAGATAGATAGGAGAACAGTGGAAGGAAGAAACAAAAGGGGGGTAGATAGAACAAGGGGAGGGGAGAGAAAGAGCAAAATTGCTTTATTTAATATTTGTAAATATATGCAAGGAGCTAAAGTGTAGAGACAAGAGACAAGACGTCCTGAAAAAAATACATGCCATTCAAATTCATGTGAATGTCAGCTAGAAGTAGCAGGACATGAATTTGTAAGCATGCGCCTCCCTGAATGTCGGAGTGAAAGAAGGAAAAGAGAAAATTCAAAACAAAGAGCTTGTCAGCCTTGAGAGGATACATTAATGTGCTTGTGTGTGAGGGTGTGTGACTGAGAGTGAGCGAACACTAATGCTTGCACGAATGAACGTCTGCATAAATTACTCCACTTCCATTTTCACCGTGTGCCTGCCACGCCCTTGTTTACTTACATCGGGTTCGTGGTGAGCCATGAGCAAGGCGAAGTTGGTGAGGTGGCTGCAGGAGCAGGTGGTGTGTGTGCTATTGGTATCCAGCAGCCTGCAGCCCTGCGATGACCACTGGCCCGTCATGGAGCGTTCAGAGTAGTTCCAGAAGGAGCAATTTGGAGTGTAATAATTCTCCAACTGAGGAAAAAAAACAAAATGAGGGCTCATGCAACATGTTAATGGGATATGTCAGACTGTAAATTAAACATTTTAAGGATTGAATTAGGCCACCTGTAGGTGTTTAAGTGTGAAGACCACCGGCTCAGTGAGAAACACTCTGCTGGACTCTTTATTGATGGAGGCAGCAATAACATGGGAGTTGACCGCCAGGCGCTTCTTTTCATGGCTTGGCCCGTCCACTTCCATCTTCACTGTGGCGTTCTTGGTGGACAGGAAGGATCCCAAGTTTTTATATAGAACGAACACCACCTTGACTTGTCCTGCGCATTGGAGGGAGAGAAACACACAAAAAAAGATGAAGAGGAAAAAATTAAATAGGGAGAATACGAGACCAAGATTGAAAAGACAAATGGCAGATGTTATATTAAAAGGGAGATTCAGACTGAATGATAAAAGGGGGAGGAGGAGGCATGGGGAGAAAAAAAGACCAAATACAAAAATGGGGGCATAATATGGTAATGGCAGCGAGAGTGACAGAGATAGAGAGTGGGGAGTGACAGGGGGAGCGAGAGGGAGACAGAGAGACAGAGTTAGTGAAGGTTAGAATGATGGTAAGGACCGTTTCATTTTGACTGGTGGAAGAGAGCGAGATTTAATGTGGAGGGCAATGGAACATTCATCCCTCAAGCATTCACAGATCTCTTATTATTCCATATGAATATTTCATGTGCGTTTGTTTCAATCATTCTAATCTCGTTCCCGCTGCAGAGTCGAACGGAGACAGAAAACAGAAAGGGGTATGGGGATGAGGGGCAATGGAAGGAGGAGGGGAGCGATGGAGAGTGGGGGATGACAGAGGGGGGGTTAGAAACAAGAGAGATGAGAGAGAGGGATAAGATGGCGGAGAGACGGAACGAGGGAACGGAATGGGGAAGAAAGAAGAGAGGGAGTGCTGAGATTGCTCTGTCAGACTGGGGCCGATTGTAATCTACACGCCTCCCCAGCTATTCTATTAAGGCTGCTGTTAAGAAACCATCAAGAAAAGAAATTGTCTCAGCACTTTTGTTAATCTGATTAGCCTATTATTATGAACCAATAACGTAGTCAACTGCATGCAGATTGTTTTAAGCTTGCATGAAAATGCAGATGGAAACATAAGAGTGGGCTGCAGAGGACAGTACAATTTTTCAGGCCTTGGAGTGAGGATGGGGCGGGGTAAGGACTGCTGACCGTTGCGACTGTACTGTTTGATTGTGGAAGCCGAGAGCTGGATGGTGCTGTCGCTGGCGTAGTTCTGTGGGAAGGACAAGTCCTGCAGGTCCATCTCTGTGTTGAGAACATGCACCTCGAGATCTGATGGTAGAAGCACAGCATGCAAAAACATTATTCTCTGCTGTAACAGATGTAAAAAACAAACACGGATAATTTTGAGTCACATCCTCGGGGTACAGTTCCACAAGGAGCTGATCCAAACCATGGTTTATCATACATCACATACATCACCATAATTAACACGATTATTTCTGTTTTCTTACCAATGCTGGCTGCTCTGTCAGAAAAGTGATTCCCATACATGTTGTTGGCAAGCAGGAAAGCTCCTTTTTCTAGGACATCCAGTAGCATAGTGGCAGTGTGGGCCTGCTCCGTGCTGTTCATGTCCTGCCACGACTCCAGGGCCTCGGGACGCAGCAAGTTGTCCACTGTCTGCACCACCGCCTGGCACATGCAGGAGGTGTAGCATTCATAACTATTACTACTATTACTGGGAACACTTTACAGCGACATACACAAAATCCTGAGCACTTGACAAGAAACGAGTAACAAACAAATCAAGAACTAACTGATAATTATCGAATAACTCACATATAGTCACAGATGTGATGTGAATATTTAAATGCTCTTATTACTTGTTTTTTAATCTTTAAAATTCTTTCTCCTTCAAGTAATCATGAAGTACAGATATTTAATATGATATTCTGCTGCACATGACGGGACTCAAAATAACATAGGCCATAATAATGCCTAATAATAGGGCAATAATTATCATTTATTGTTTTTGTGCCACTTAGTACACAATTCTGAGTAACTCAGGAACAATTCATTAAGAAATAATGTCTGTTCCCAGTTTTCAGGAAGTGCCATTAACTATTAATTAGCTATTCAGTAACAGCATTTAGTTCTTGATTACTTTATTACTCATTCTTTGATAATTACTCTTTGTACCATATTGTTAGGTGTAAACATATTACTTGACCACTTCAATATACAAAGTCACTACTATATCACTATAATTTCCTAGAAACTCACCACTCCCCTGCACTACATTTATTACTGTGCTGTCAGACATATCACCATTCTATTTCACACTTACAATTCATTTAATGGCAATTTTGATGGTTGTATCAGCTATCCAATTTATTGGAGTAGCCTGCTTGATGAATCATGTAATTCTCTTGCTCAGGCCTCTCAAAATGAAGGATTGACTGCTGTGTGGAATAAAGAGCATTGCTGTTAACAAAATGAATTTTGCATCAGAATGCGCTCTATCCGCTACAGAAGACAAAGACGAAGGGCTCTTGGTTTATCCCTTGAACAGTGCGGTTATACTAAGCTACCTTGCAGCGAGTGACAAAAAATAATGGTCTGTTACATACTACACAGCAGCCTTTACATTCATCTTGCACCGACAGAGATCAGAAGATGCGGTGTCATATTACACTATGCTGCAGACAGGTCAAGACACACAAAAGACTGTGTGCTGCAGAGTGCCGCATTTCATCATTACAAAGAAGCATACACAAGGCCTTTTCATGATATTACATTACAGCTTTCTCAGAACCAGAGATATTGCACAAATATTGAAAAGGCACAGAGGGGTGTAGTAGCACAAACTGTTGCCTTTCATACTATCGTCAAATTACATTTTCTCAGAGCTGCAGATATTGTACCTTATTGTACAACACAATGAGGGCCAAGGCCAGTATTAAACAGTTAGGCGCAGTCCAACAAAGCTAAGATTATGTCAAAGACAGATGACTTCCACATTAACTGAACCCATATTTCAAAGATATCCACCATGAGCAATAGAAAAACTATAAATCAGCTTTCACTGCTCTAGGAAATACACTAACATTTAAATACTGTACTTGTTGTCTGTTGGGAGTTATATCAAAACTTACTCACACTGCTCTTCAGTACAAACCAGAGAAATGATGATTCCAAAGGCAATATAAATCATAATACAGAGCACTGAGCCAAAGGAATCTCATCCACAAACCCAGTCTACTCTAGGATTTATCTTCCCTCAGTTATTCTAAGTCACATAGCAGTCCCACTCCACAGGCATGTAAAGCAGGCAGATAAAAGAGAAAAGCTACCTGAATGTAAGCTCGACAGGTCCGCTCTCGCTTCTGGAGCTGGAAGGCAGAAAACAAAGCCAGGAATTAAATAGCTAAACAAAAAAAACTGTAAATTAAAAACTCACTCGTCCTTGCATGTGCACTAGGGGGGTAAATTCACATTAACCTCAGCGTCCTTTTCTAATGCCTGAATTAAATATAGGCGTGGGCATGTGTGTACTTATGAGTGTTTGAGGGTTTGTACTTTCTTCTACCTTGTTGTAGTTTCGTGCAGCTGACTCCTTGTTTCCAGGCCTCAGGGCCTGAAGCTGAGCATCCAGTATGTCCAGTAGTTGCTCAATCAGTCGCACAGTCGAGCTGACATCTCCAGCCTGAATCCGACCCCGTGTGTGGTTCATCAGCTCTCCAGCTATGTTGGCAGCATTCTCGCCGCTCTTTATCTGCACATGAAGACACACAAATGAGATACACATATATATTCATGTTTACATACAGTGAGGAAAAAGGACGATAAAACAGATCTGCTTCAATTAACTGAGTGATATTTACAGTGGCTGCTGAACGCAAACTGGTAAGTGTTCACATGCACACAAAAATGACGAGAATAATTGAGTCTCAGTACTAACAAAAAAACTCATACCATTTGTTCAGTAACAGAAAAAAAAATTATCACATCCTGTTGCATCATTGCCGACAAAGATGGCCAGTGTAGTAAACACTGTGAGGTTTTTATTCTTCCTTGTGCTGTTTCGCTTGCAAATCACACCGTTAGCAAGCACTTTGCAATTGCAATTGATTTTTGCCAAGAGGAGAAGGTATAATGGATTCTTCCAATGTTGTTGCTTTTGAACGTGATGTTACTTCCCCTTCCAGGCACATGCACACATTTTACCTTTAAGAAAACTGATCAAGAGTATGCATGGCTAAATTATCAGGGTTTTCTCCTGCACAAATGTAGCCACATAAACCAGTTTATTGACATTTATATGGACTTTTCTGAAACCAAAATTGGGGATTGATCAGATTACTGCAGTGTATATAGTAACATAGTTTAACAATTTAAATAGCAGAAAGGAAAGTTAAAATCCTTATGCATCATCTAGAGACCATGATGTCTCGCTATTACACAGGTATAATTCATTATACAACTATGATGGAGATATTTAAGTGGCAGAGTACTCACAAGCTGTGAGGCCCTAAGCCTAATTTTTTAAAATAATTTAACCTAGCTGTAATTAAAGTGTATTAGTGAAAAAAAGAGAGTTAATTAAGTATCAAGAGCAGATGCCTTGTAATGAAGGGCCAGTTGAAATTAGTCTGTATTTTAATCAGGCCAGCCTTGGAGATATGTTAATGTGCATGTGGAGGTGGACAGGGAGGATGGTGAGGGCAGTGGGGCAGAGAAAGGGGACAGACCCATGGCCAGGGGGTAAGGCTCCAGGTCTCACCTTTTGGGCCACCTGGTTGACCCACGGGGAGGTGCAGTTACTTAGGTCAGGACCCCGTGGGTTCCACATGACTTGCTCCACCAAGCACTGGAACGAAGCGATACCTGGAGACAAGCAGAGGGAGAAGAAACAGAGGAGGGGAAAGTAATGGAGAGATAATAAGCATTAGGTGTCTGCAATTAAAGGGGAAAGTGTAAAGGGATGAGCACAAAAAAAAGTGATTTTTTTTTTAAACCAAGAAAAATTAAATGAAATGAATTTTAAAAATGTAATACTCAAAGTGTTTGAAAATGAGAGGGAAGAAGGAGGGAGGGGGTAGAGAAAGAAGTTGGAGAGAAAATGGGTCAGAAGTGGAAAAGGTTAAATAATGGAGTGTAGGGCAGTGAGAAAGTGAGAGAAGAGAAAGGGAGGAAGAAAACAGCAGGGGCGGAACAGGCTTTCATGCTCTAAAAAGAATGCTTTAAAAGGAACATGTGCAGACACACCACATAACATTTACTGTGCACACACAGACACACACTGAAGACATCAGGTATGATCCTTCACTGTCAAATAAAAACACCTGAAGTGAAGCACCTTCCACCAACCCTCATTTCCAGCTAGGTGTTTCTGTTTAGTTACGAGGGTTCAGAGAAAGGACACCAAGCGGGAAAGGGTCTATTTGCTGCTGCTAACACAAATAACCAACATCGAGTCACGAAGACAAGGGGGAGAGGGAGGAAGGGAGAGAGAGAGAGTGAGAGAAGCATAACAGAAGAGCAGAGACGACAGACACAATGCAGCAACGCTTCACAGTTGTAGAAGGATCAGAGCAGATGTGGCGTTGCATTTCGTACCCTCTTTTCGCTCTGATTTTTTTCTCCTCTCTCCCCGAATTTCTCTATACGCTCCTCCATGGACCACAGACTGGGTTTAAGAGCTCTGCCAAGACTCGGCAATTAAGCCAGCTGCTAAATTAATGTTACTGCCGTTTTCACAGAGAACATACAGAAACAGCAAAAGGCATTGGAGAGGAAGGTGGAGGGAATTTTTTTTTTTTCTGTGATTAAAGAGAGCTTTCTGATGGCTGCATGTTTAGAGGTATAGAAACAAACATAAAGGGAGGCAAAGCCTGTGTTGTCTAGCCTTTCACTTCATTATTCGTTACTTTCAATCAGCTCTGTTTCTGTGGGAGATGAGCCTTTCATTTGTGGAGGACAGGCTTTCATCTGTGTGTCCTCAGGGACTGTGCCTGCTGGTGGGACCAACGCAGGGACAGAAGAGGACAACAGTGGAAAAAAACAAGTGTGAGAGCACAAACATGCTGATCACTTGGGCACATGCAGATATACTGCAAGCACAAACACCCACATGCATGGAGGACATACTGTGTAAGTACGCTGCTACATGAAACACCCATGTTGTTTGTTTCATGGAGTGGAAAAAAATGCACACAAGTTTAAAAATACACACATGCAGATGTCCTCACCTAGAGATCCTTTGGGACACGGTCGATCTACTGTTTCTCCTCTCTGTGTGGTGGGCCACTGGACTCCACGAACCAGCTTGGCCTCACAGACATGGGGCTCCGGGCCTTGAGGAGGGGGTGGTGGTGGTGGCCGGCGGGTGACAGGGACAGTAGCTGTGATTGGTCGAAGATCAGGGTGCTTGTTGATGGAGCCAATTGGACGTGAGGTGGGGGGCAGAGGGCGGGCTGTAGAGGGGCTGGCACTGGAGTAGAAGGGCCTGGCTGGAAGAGTGGTGGTTACTTGGGTGGTGGTCAGAGGGCCTGTGGTAACCCAAGAGTAATACAGAGAGAAGAGAAGGCAGAGTTAGAGACTATGAATGAGATCCAGAGTGAGTGAGAGACATTTAGAGAGTTACAAAAAGGATGTAAGGGATTTGTTAGAGAGCAGCAAAAACCAAAAAAAGAGAGATCAAGAGAGTGAAGGACACATGCATGTGAATGTAAGATGTCTCTAAGAAGTTAAGTTCAAAAGTTAGCCTGACAATAATTGGGGTGACAAATACTTTTTTGAGCCTCTCAAAGCCTTTTCTCCAGAGGGACAAGGAGAAGCGGGGGGGATGGAGAGAAAGCATCATCACAAGTCGAGGAGAAGTAAATAATTGATCAAATGTATCAGAGAAGTCACCATCACTAACAACCAAACCTAATGTGAAGATAAAAGCAACACATCACAACTACAAAATCCTAACTGATCAAAAGCAAAGTCAGCGCACAACTCTTTGAGTGCCGCCGCCCGTGTGTCTCTGCCTCTACTCTCTCTGGGCCTAATCCGAGCTTTATACAGGCCTTTATGTGGCTCAGATATACATCCAAACCTCCCTCTCATATGGATGGACTGCCAAAATGCACTGTGGTGTTCTCATTTCATCCTCCCCCTTATCATTTCAGAATGACTTTTTCATTATCCATGACACAGAGAAGTTGAAATGAAGTGGTATAGCAGTCATACCTGAGAGGCTGCTCTTTACTGTAACTATGGCTGGGAATGGAAATACAATGATTTGATATCTGAGGCACCCAAATGTCAGATAAGAAACACTCACAAACACATTCAGCATGAGCTGTTTCAAGTGTTCCCTGATCAAGCAAAAGCCTTTTTTTTTTACCAACTCTTCATTATTCATAAGATTTTTTCATAATTCCATGTTCTTTGAATATAAAATATTCATTGATATATATACAGATATAAAAGATAAGAGATAAATCTGTCAATTTCTAACCTAAATCAACACTTGCTCTTTTAACATATGACAAGTTAACATAAGAGCTTTTGTTCAACAAACACTAAAAAGGCTGCATCTGAAGTATAAAGGGGGAAACATACATACTTTTTTGCGGTAACCTTTTAGTTATCCACCAATTTACATGATGCTCAATGTCTCCCAGAAGGAGATGCAAATGCCAAAAGCACATTTACTACTCTAGACAGACACTGTGTTTCTGTGTTCTTTCGATGGGATCACTCCTCACCTGTGGTGGGGTCTGGCGGTCCAAACTCCAGCGCGTAGCGCAATACATTGTAATTGTTCCAGACATAAAGCTGGTTGTCTCGAGGGTTGTAGTCCACAGAGGAAATATACTGATAGGGGTTCGGGAAAGGGATGTTCACAGGCTCCTCGCGGGCACGGTTGGTATTGTATGCATACATCACCAGGTCACCACCTGCTTCGCTGTCATCGTCCTGGTAGACAGACCGCACTGCGTAAAGCACACCGCATGCCATGAAGGCGTTAGATGCCATCCTCTTGTCGAAGCTGGTCTCCCAGGTGCCTTCAAAGCGCAGTGTGTAAGGGTTCACCTATGAACAAAGAGTATTTGCTAAATTTAGCCAATACTTCATGTAAATACAATTGTATGAAGACATAGTTTAGACATAGTTCAAAAGACTGAGACTAGTTTGTTTTTATATGTGCAGTTTGAAGGTATGTTAAATTTTACATTTGGGCTTTTCTTACAGTAGCTCAATTAGTGGTCTATGGTGCAGTAGCAGCTCATTAAACTTCCAAGAATTACAAAAACCCAAAGATGAATGTTTGATTAAGAAAACTTAATTGAGTATTTAATAAGTTAACCTGATGGCACCAGATAGTTTCATGAGTCTAGCTGCCTCGCAAAGTTTCTATTAAGTCCCTTAAAGAAGAAATGATTTGATGTAACATTTCTCATATTACTTGTGTTTACACAGCAGCGCAAATAGTGGTTCTGAACAATATTGTTAAGATTTATAAGCACTTGTAAAAACATTTAAAAAGTAATTAAACCCTCAGCTTTGGAGGGAAATATTTATTTGTCTTAATGCAAAGCTGCCTTCTGCTCAATATACCTTCAAACTGCATGCCGAGGCGTAAGAGAGACTTCCATGTGTTTGTTGAACTCTGGGTAAGCAGAAAAAATAATAAAGCTCCCCAGAAACCAAACAATTCCTTGACGATGATTGTGATCACTTTCTTGTTTATTACTTTGTTGCTCCATTATTCTACACTCTCATAGCTCATGCAGGATTTGATATTTTAGATGGATAGTTTAACTTCTATAGTTTGAAAAACAATTTCCTGTTAAGGTCAAAGATAGTGATAATAAATGGGACCCGTATCTCTGAACAACACATTAATTCAAACTCTGTTTGTGTGGAAACTTGCTGCCTGATTGCAGTTTTGTTTGTTAAGAAACAAAGAACAACTGGTATTAAAATATGAATGTCCCAAAGTTCATAGTGATGGATCATGTTTTGAGTTTGTTGAGTGAGCAGGGAAAAGTAATGCGGCTTTGGATTACAGGTGACAGTATGATATTTTTTAAAACAGTATGGTCTAAACTATGCCACATTTTTATGATTGAAAGTTTTTATATTATGAAATGTTTTAGTAATTTAGTAATTAGTAATTCATGAATTACTAAAGTCTGAAAGAACCTTGTTGTGGTGCACCTAACCAAACCTCACTAGTGAATATTAGTGTCTGGATATGATGGGATTATGTGAGTCCTTTTCTTGGCCAACAACATCCTGTGCAAGTCATTCATGTGTGACATATAACCTTTCGCCTGACTAGTCAAATGCGATTTTTGTATAATCCACTCCACATCTCATCCCCTTCTGAGCAGCACTGCTCTCCCACCTGGCTGACTACTAGTCGTCCGTTGTTGGCCTCAGTGGCGTAGATCACCCACAGGCCATTCTCATCCACAGCCAGGTCAATGTCCGATTTCCCTCCCCAGCGGTAGGGCGAGGTGTCATGGTAGTTGGCGTTTGTGATAATGGCCTCGCCGCTCTTGATGCGCGTCCGTAGGTCATACTTGACTATGTTTCGTGTGCGTTCTTTGTTATAAAATACTGCACCATCGTACACCACAAACCCTGTGCCGTCAACTCTGTTGGGCAACCTGTTGAGAGAGAATCATTTAAGTGATGCAGAAATCCACAAGAACAACTCAATTCATCGACACTGCAGGACACAGTCCTACAAGATGGCCTCACTGTGTGCAAGCTGACACCACAGTGGGACCATTTTGCCATCACCATCCATATCCACATCAAAAGCCAATAAATCAATACAGCAGCAGATGCTATTTGATCATCCAGGACAGTGGGAGGCGCCCTCACTTGTAGGTGGTGGTGGCTCGGTTCTGTTTGAAGTCTTCCCAGGAGGCATATTCATACAGCATGTCGGTGCGATAGGGGGTCCAGGGCATGACGTACAGACGGTCCCCAGACTGCAGCGGGTCCTTACACCACGCCCCTGCCTGGTGCTCCGCCTCTTGCAGGGAGCTGGCCGCTTGCACCCGCAGCAGTGTCCCTGGACACACAAAGACTGGCCCAGAGGAAGTGTGTTGGAGCAGAAAGGAGGAGAAGAAGGAAAAAAAGGAAGAGATACAAAATGAAAAACAAAACACTGTTAAAATGGAGATGGTGATGGCAGGGGAGGGAGAGAGGAAATGGGAAAAGGCCAAAGACCACGGAACATAGAAAAGGAGAGAGACATGGAGGGGACGGAAGAAAGATGTGAGTAGATAAAAGTAAGTTTGAGAATTGAAAAGGAGACAAAGACTCGGAAGAGAATGGGAGAGAGGGGGGAGTGAGGTGAGGGTGAGGTACAATATCAGATTTAAAATGAAGAAACATATAAAAGCTCATTTGTAGAACATCAGCATTGTGGTCGGAAAGTGTCTGGATATGATAAATGGGAGATTTCTGGCTGCCGCGGCGGCTTAGATGCAGTCTCTAATCTAATTTATCTTGGCCTACTTTTTATTTGATTGTGCATTTTCTATTTCAAAGACCTCTGCTTCTCTGTTCTGGTAAAACAGTAATTGTGGAGCTTGTTTTATTAGGACTCAAATTTGGCTCTCAGTCAAGAGTAATGCCTTAAAGAAAAAAAGCATCCTGGGGTAAAGATGTGAGGTTGGCCAGGCCTTCCCTTCCTCTGCAGCTGCAACTCAGCTTCACACACCCACACGTACAAATACAGACACAAACAACAGTCCCTGTTCCAAACAGACATGGACACACACAAAAATACATGGGAATCCTTGCACACAATCCATATACCAAAACAAGAACGCACACACAGAGGATGCCTACTTTAGGCAGTTGGAGGTCATCCACTCGGGACTGGTGTAAATTGGCTGCCTGACACAGTGTGTCCCTGCCTGACAGAGAGAGTGCCCTGGGACCTCCGGGCGTGTCAGGTGATCTATGAGGAAAGCTGCTGGCATCCTCGCCACTCTGACATCACAGGGGTACCAGCGACAGAGAGCGCGAGAGAGAGAGAAGGAGAGAGAGTTGGAGGCACTACAGAATAAAACAGCTGAGGAGTCCCTACGTCTCCTCTGCCAGCTTATTTATGTGGCTCTCTGGCTTGGGGTTGCGACAGAACCAGACACCTGCTGGTCACCTCATGATTGAACGCATCTCTGAACTAATTGGACTCTGCAGGGGCATTTGGACACAGATGACATACAGCACACACGGATGCACACATACACAAACACACACACAATCCCAATGCAAACTGGTATAGAACAGATACATGCGCACATCAACACACATACACTGTCACACAGTAACTGTAAAGTGATGGATCAGTCTAGGCTCAAACTGTCTTGAATATTGCATGGCGTCTGGATCTGGAGCAGGAGGAAAATCATAATAGAGATACGGAGGAGTTACTTCAGGCTTTTGGAAATCCAGCTTTCTCTTCTCACTGCCTTGCATGCTGTTATTAATAGTGGCTGGTGATCTGTGGTGCTGGGCCACTTAGGAATTAGCTTGTTCTGTCTGAGGGGGTCCAACGGGGACTGAGACTGGCAGCCAAACAGGAATCTAATCAAGCTCAAGCATAAACAAACACTCTAAATACAAATTCTTCACAGGAGGCTTGCCATGCTCCATTGTCGAACCAAAATGCTCTCTCGAAAGCCTGAGGTGTTTGCTTTGCAAATATGAACGTGGGTGACTGAAATATGCAAAATAATGTTCAGCGCAATGGTTAAATGTGGCTCTTTCAGACAGCTGAACAACACATTTCTCGACTAACATCTATGCACACTCTACCTCGCACCACAATCAAATTACATCTTTATCAATCCTGACACAGTATGAGTCCACTGCACATAAACGGAAGTCCATAATATTTCAAATAAAGGCCATAATGGGTGAGGTATTATCGGAGCAGAAAGATATCAAGTGGAAAAAACAACCACTAAAAGTAGGACATTGCCTCAAAAGTACAATGCTACTGTAAATGGAGAAATAAACAGCATGCAGAAAGCAATGCAGAAGCTCTGTATATAGGTGACCCATAAACAAAGCCAGGAACACTCTGCCTCAAGGTACAATAAAGGACAAAGAAACACAAACATGCAAGTCTGTTCTCTACAGTTGCAAAAAGGATGACCAACCAGAAAAGTAGGTATTAATATATACTCTATATACACAATACAGTAAAAATGATACACATTACAGTACCAAAAATGGCAGAGTAAATCTGTCATGCCTCGATTTTCTTCTTCTTCTTCATAAAAATGCATCCATCTCACATAGAAAAATGAACACAATCATACAGCAAAAAAGGATGACTGATTTAATGAGAGCAAATCAGGACTAATTTGGATTGCACTGAAAAGTACAAGTAAAAAACTACATCATGTGTGCCACTAACAACCTACAAGATTGTGATATCATCAAGCTTATGCTGTTGGTTTGAGTGCAAGAAGATATAAACATGGTTGTACATGTCTAACTTAAGCTTGTGTTGTCGTACAGGTGTGACTATCAGGCTAATTAGCACTGCTGAACAGAAGAAGGCACAACCTGAGCTACGAAAAGTAAAAGTTTTTATGTTTTCCGACACAATACTGTAAATATTAGTTGAATCTTTGGATACCAACTGTTGTTAGACACACAGTGTAACATTCATAAGTATAAAGTACAGCTCCTGATAGTACAATAATAAAAGTTTAGGATTGGATACAGAGCCTTGGAGGAAGAGGGATGATGCACTAAGTCATGACTGGGTATAATATTCAGGTAAGAGACAGAGAAGAATGCACCACAATCTATCATGGCTCCAAAATAGTTGTTGTCTGCAATACAATTTACTCTCACTACATGTTGCCCGCCCCCGAAGATACCATGTGATACTGTTCATTATTGCACCTAACCTTCCAGCCCTGTCCTAAATTGGTAGCAGTCTGTACTCTATTGGGCTCATCATCACAATAACACTGTGGTGCAGCATAGACTAACAGTCTGTCATCCCCTGCCTTCCTCCTCCGTGTTCCTCTCTTTTCCCTTGCTCTCCCATATGAACCCTGCCGGTTGCCGATCAGCAAGCCTTGGTTTATTCTAATGAACTGGTTGTTGGGTGGGCCCGGTGTCAAAGGGGCTCATCAATGGCCTCCAGGCTGTACACACAGGCCATGAGGACAGACATATATACATACATACACACACACACACACACACACACACACACACACACACACAAACAGAAACAGTGGCCATGCTTCACACCCTGCAAACCTTGCCTAGGGGGCTTCATTAACTCTGACCTGCGCTCCCCAGCCTTCCCGGCTGCCTTCCTGTTTACCAGCTCTTTCTGGCTCTCCTTCACTCTGCATTCCTCTTTCTCCCTCTAACTGTGAAGGGCGATTGTAGCAGCGGGAAGCCGGAGCAGCCAAACCCTAGCAGTAGAGTCTATAGTACAAGAGGCTATTATGACCATTGTATGAATGAGGTATTAGGCATTAAGCATTAGGCGTAAATCTTGAGATTAGGCATTATCCTAGTCTGGCTCGAGCAGGTTAGCTGGAGTAAGAGCCATCTGGGATTATGTGAGATAGTTAGATTAATAGATTAATTCCTGTTTGGGTACGGATGGAAATCTTGCAGCCGTGATCATCCAAGTGAAGTCACCAGGCAGCGCAGACACAACACTTCTTTACCCTACAAACTAGCCAGATGGCTAATGAAACTTACCTTATCAGGGATTAAAACCCAGGCTGTAGCTATCATACTCTAGCATGCCAATTACTGCCACACATACAGGGAAATACTGCTGTAATAATTGACTATTTATCTCTGTAATCCCTTTCCCAGGCACAGGTCAGCTGTTACTTGTCAATATGAGGCTGCAGTATAAAATGATAAAAGCGCCAGAATTTTCCAGAAAATGACAGTAAATATCTCCCATTAGTGTCTAGCAGCGATTTGTGATCGACTGGTAACGCAATTAAAATGAGCGCTGACAGCTTTGGGCTAAATTTAGACATTTCATTTTGGTTGTCTTCTGCAGTCCGTGGTGTTTTAATGTTTTGATGTGACAGCATCATGGTGATGGTTAATGTATGACTTTGATGATCTAAACACCCCCTGCCAATGGTTGGCAGCTGTTTCTAAAGTGGTGTCCTCATGGTGTTGTTTTGTTTTTGTTTTTTTTAAATACAGGGATCTGAGGACTGCTGGCCCACGCCTTTGCCCAGTCTACAATCATGGCCTGCTCTCAGGACTGACTGCTGCGAGCATGCTGCTCTAATTGAATCCCACACCTGTTATTGGCAGGTGCAATACGCAGGCAGCAGGGGGCAGAATAGAGCATAGCATGTAACCTGCGTCCGAGCTGGACAGTTAATGGGCTTTGAGGGTTAGTGTGTGCGCATGAGTATGCAGGGAGTCTCCTGATGGTATGTTGATGTGCATTCATCAGCCCATTAGTGTGTGTAGCTGTGTCTTACTCTGTGTTTGTATGTGTGTGTGTAGGCATGCATGTGTGCAGATCAGAGAGAAAGAGAGGCAGAAAGAGAGACGAAAGCATGAAGAAGGATGTGAGCGTGTTCTGTGTGTGCAAACAAGAAGACAGAGAGGAGCGGAGTAAGAGAGAGTAAATAGGTTATTTCCTGTGAAATGAGAATTAGGAGTGAGTTAATCTTCTGTGGAGTGACATATAGTGAGAGAAGAAGAGAGAAATAAGGAAGGAGAAGGGAGGGGCTCCCATTGTGTTTCCGCTTCCTTTTAGACTACAAGGGGGTCAAGTCATAGGAGTAAAAACACAATACAGTACAAACAGCCGTGCACAGACATATACACACGGACATACACCCTTAGGACACACACAAACTCCCAGACAATGCACGCAAGTACACACTGTCCAGACAGTGGAAGAGGCAGGTGTCAAGCTGGCACCTTTATCTACTCAAACATTCACCCCAGAGAATACCCTTCACTGAGACCAAAAGCTGGCAATGGTTTGAGATAGCGTCCATTGAAAGCTAAGTCTTATCTGCCTTGGAGTGGAGCTGACACTGAGTGACAGGAAAGTTGGTTGGGACATGGCTGCAGAGGCTACAGGCTGTGATACAGTAGACAGCAGAGACGCATTCCCTATACTGACTGACGCTTGAGAAGTTGGTTAACAGTGAACTCGCATGGCTGTAACATTAGCCTAACCTAAGCTGCTACCACCCTGCATATTCCTCTCTCCTCCCGTCTGTTTTGAATCAGGCCTCCCAGAGGTGCTCGCTCTCCATAAAGATCCTGAAACCAGAAGCTGTGATTTATATTCATGACCACCTGCCTCACTCACTCAACTCTCTGTTCTTTGGCTCTAACAATGTATGACTTCTGCATGTACAGTCAATCCCCACACTCTTCCCTATCTCCCTGTGCCACTGAATAGGGTGTCTGCACTGCCTCGGTCACGTGACTGTGCTCGTGTGTGGTGGGTCATTCCTAATGAGACGATCCTGCCTGACTCATCGTCTCTATAGCGACTGCTCTGCCTCTCTTTCTCCATTTGCAGCCATTTTTTTGTGTTTTTCTGTCACACGATGTGGTAGTTTTTTCCCCCATTCCCTCTCACTTTTCCAAATCACAGGTGGAGAGCGATTTGTGTGAGCAATGGTTCTGTCCTTGTATGCTCCCCCACCCCTCCCTCCATGAAAATACCAGGATTGTTCACAGCAGTCTAACACTGCTTCCTTTATTGCCTCTTTTCCTTTAGAAGCAAACTGGAGGTTAGAAAAATATGATGGACACTTGTTTGGTTGTGTCAGCGGTGATAAAGGAAATACTGTAATGATGTGGGTAGTGTACTCAAAATGTGTGTAGATTGTCAGCAAAAATGGGTGAGAAAAGGGACAGAGGGAGCGTAGGGAAGAAGGCGAGGCGGCTGACGTAGTCTTAAAATAACAGTAGGTAGATTGAAAGAGTTGGACATTCATTGAACAGGACCTCCTGCATGTGAAATCATCACTGCATGGTGCACGTCATCCCAATCCAAATCGGTCAATCAGCTGATCAGTCAGTGAGGATTCATTTGACAGACACAAGTCTGGAATGTTAATACAGCCATAAAAAAAGAAAGGAAGTGTGTTTAGCAGCAGTGGAGGGATGGATTAAGGTGGGTAAGGGCAGGAGTGCAGACAGAGGAAAGGGGTATTCATCTTGGTGTTAGTGGGAGGAAGAGTAGTAAATAAAAATAACCAGTTGGGCGAGAAGGAAGCAGAAGGAGGAGGAGGAGGCTGGTTTTGTAGCTTACTATTCCACCGCAAGCAGGGAGAGCGAGATAAAATGGCTGCTTGCGGTGGGAGAAAAATGTGAGACAATGATCCATGTTAATGAAAAGCCATGGACACGACAACAGACAAAGGGGTCCATAAACCAGTTAATGGCAACCTCTATAGGAGCTAATTCCTTCAACATATGAATCCAGCCATGGGGCCAGACAGGGAAATGGCTGAGGCCGAGACAGATGTGAATATGGGGGCTCAGAGAGAGTTGAGGAGGGTGGGGACCTGAGAGAAGGAGTTAAGGCTCGTTGGAAAGCTGACACTGATGGCCACTACTCTTACTATGACCTTGGGTACAGGGCAGGTCTATCTCTCTTCTTTAAGAGGGTAGTGATTGAGGTGCCTGACCACGCTGATTGGGGCTCTTAAAGAGTGCCTGTGGCGAGGCCCTGCCTCAGAGAGGCCATTACAAGAAGCTGGAGAAGCACTCACTACTGGGGATACACCTCCCACCCTCAGCCCCATCCCCTCTTCTCTCCTCCCCCTCCGGAGCCTCACTGAACACATAAGGAACCAGGAGGGATTGACTGATGTGGACGGGTATAAGGGGGCACAAGTTCACAGTGCATGTGCGATAAATGTGCATGGCAGTGACAAACTGTAGAAAGAGAGGGACAGAGGGAGAGAAGAGAAGGTAGAGAAGTGTACGAGATGCTCGAAAGAGCCTGCAGCTGCTTGTGATGGCCAGATGTGATCTGAGAGATAAACCAATCAGAGAAAGGCAAGCGAAAGAGAAAGGGAGGATGAAAAACACAATAGAGAAAAATAAACAGAGATAAGTAAGGGGACAGTGAGAGAAAAGGAGTTAAATGGAAGTGTGATTGAAGACAGGAATGAGAGAAGGACACTGAAGCACCTGGAAATGGCATACTGTAAAAATGATACTGAGAGCAATGTTGGCCAGTTACTGCTTTATCTTAACACAATGTTTTGCTTCGAGATTACAGCAACAACAAACTTTGAATTGATCCTGAGAAACTAAAAAAATAGGAGAAGAGATATAGTATGGAGAAAAGGAGCAGCTGAGTAATGTAAAGAGACAGAGGAGATTTTTTTCTTAGATCTGGAGGGACAAATAAATCGCAGTGGTGAAAATGAGCGGAGAAATACTTAAGAAATGTAATGAAACATGTGAATTGTCAGGTGTATGTGATGTAGCAGTGTGAAGAAGAAGAAGTTTTTGCAAAGGATGGAAAAAAGAGGTGAGATTTGCTGTCCATGAGATGATATGAATGTATGTTGTCTGCAAGTTTAGGCTTAGATGTGCTACTTCATACAGGGAAGGAATGAAGTTAATTTTTCGTTTATCTCTCATAGATACTGGACTGACCTCCCATGATGCCTTTTTGTGTGTCTGTGTGTGTGTGTGTGTGTGTGTGTGTGTGTGTGTGTGTGTGTGTGTGTGAGTGAGTGTGTGTGTGCGTGCGTGCAGGTCAGGCTGGTGTCATCAGAACCAAGGAGGAAATCTAGAAGGATTTTAGAGTTTTGGTTATAGTTCAAAGAGAGATAGAAAGAGAAGGGCAGAGGAGGCGATTAGAGATTGAGAAAGAAAAGGGAGGGATATCAACATCAAACATGACCACTACACAAGGTGCTGGGTTAGGAGGGGATATGGGGGGAGGAAGGGAGACAAGGGAGGAGGAGAAGGGAGGAAGGGGCGAGCTGTGGTTGTTATGTTCATTGTGGTCTTTACCTTTTTGATCCACTTCTATTCAAGCATCGGAAAAAGGAGAAAGAAGGAGATAGAAAGATAAAGAGAAAGACAGTAAAGAAGAGAGAGAGAGAGAGAGAAAGAGAGAGAGAAAGAGAGAGAGAGAGGGAAAGTAAAGAGAACGAAAGAAAAACAGGTGCAGGAAAAAAGAGAAAATTGAGATTAAATAAAATGCTGTCCTTTCTCTCTCTCTCTCTCTTCTAAAGCAAGTTATCTGTCTGTGTTATGGTTGGCTACTCAGAGAAAGGATGGCTCAAATGGAAAATGAGGAGGGGAAAATGGCCTGACCTGGGTTTAAAACCATTTCCATTTCATTTCAGCTTTATCAATAATCCCCCAACAACACAATCCACCCCCAACCACACACTCTAGACCCCATCTCCACCCCTCATATTGCCTCATCCCTTCCTTGCTCCCTCCCACTTTCCCTTACGCCCAAGGTGCAGCTCCAGGAACCTGTTGGAGAGAGACACCGAGGGGGAGCGTCTTTGCACTGAAGTCCTCTTCAGCTGTGAAAGTAAACAAAGAGTGGAAAAGGTAGAGAAAGAGCTAGGGGGATGGTAGATGGAAAGGTGGCGATGAAGATGTCTTTATCTGTGGCTAGTTTTCGGCGGGAGGATCACTGAATCCCTCTCTCCTCCTCTCTCTCCAAGTACAGTCTATGTTGACATTAGAGCGGTCCCTTGATCTAAAGAAAGCGGTGCTTTTGGCTTTGCTCAATTTACAGAGTCAGGATGCTCGCTATAGAAGCCAGCAAAAACACTCAACCCATCGACCGTCCAATCAATGGGGAGCTGCCGGCTTGCCTGGCCGAGGCTGGCTCATCAAAGAAAAAGAGAACAAACAACAGGGGAAAGGGAGGGCTTGACAGAGTGGAACGCCTCAGAAACACAGAGAAACCAAGAGACACGGTTGGTGGTGGGGGGGCAGGGTAGAAACAAAAGAGAGATGAGAGAAATGTCTACAGAGGGCTCATCACACATGAATCAATAGGTTGGTGTGTTGAGTCACACTAAGGCCTCAGCTGACACGAACAGGTAAGGTGTGGCTCCCTCGACATCCATGACGCTGTTTGGTACCGGCTTGTTTCGCTGCGTCTGGGGAGGTCTGTGAGCAGCTGGAGATTCAAGGAGAAGCTAGCAAGGATCTCAGCTCCGCCTTTCACATTACAAGCACACACCTTTCCTCTGTGTTTGCTGAGGCTAAAGTGGTGTGCGAGTTTATCGTCATGTCTCTCGGGTAGGGACGTGTCAAAAGGCACATGGCTGGTGGATCCCCACTGCGAGCGTGATTATTGTGTATGTGTCGTAGGAAGTCTGTTGTCCCTGGAGAACTCTGTGAAATTGTCACGACACCTCACAGGGCTGCCCGTAAAATAAGAAGAAAGGTGAGAGAGAGCGAGAGAGAGAGAGCGAGAGAGAGAGAGAGAGAGAGAGAGAGATGTAAAGAGACAACTAGTGAGCAAAATAAAAAGGAAAAAGGGAGCATAACAGTAGCCTGATCTGTGTAGGGGATGGCCTTGCATCTTGGCAGCGGTACAGCAGAGGCAGCATCAGTATCAGCAGCAACACTGATCATTTATCATCTTATGCCAAGATCAAACTGGACAAACAACCTCCATGAAGACCTGGGGAATGGTAGCCATTTTCAGCCTAGAGGGGTAAACATGGCAAAGCTATGAATGCTAGTCCTGTGATGCTGGGGCAGGGGGCAAGAAAGCGTTACATCCCCACCACCAACTGTGAGTGCAATCATTAGCTCCAAGGTTAGGGGAGGGAGAGACTGGCCAGTGAGCATCCAGAGCTTTCATCTTCACTGAAACAACTGCAGGGAGGATGCATGGGGACAGAGTTCAGCAGGGCTTTAACATATTTCTTAGATGCATCTACTGTCTGCTGCATGCAAGTGTGAGGTTCTAGTCCTAAAAAGATATAAGGTATACTAATCCAATGTTATAAATGGACCAATGTCTGTATTTCCTAAAAAGGAGGAAAATGATTTGTGTGGCAGTGGCATGTAGAGAGAGAGAGAGACAGAAAAAGAAAGAAAATGTCTTCAGTGCTGCAGAAGGAAAGAAGAATAGGGTAGGTGGAAGACTTCTGTCGACTCCATTTTTTTTGCTCTTGGTTGTCCTGAAAAATAGACACGAAGCACAGACACACACAAGATCATCACACATACACACAGAGAGAAAAGAGACAGAAACTCATCAAACTGTCCTCACAGTGAGCAGGAGGTTAGTTTAAGGCCACCTTGGTTGTTTGTCTGATTCATTCAGCATTTCTCTTTCAGGGCCCTTTTGAGAAATAAGCCACTGCCCTCTCTCCCCTTAATCACTCTGCTCAGCGCTCTCTACAACCCTATCAATTACTCCCACACTAATGAGTACAGCTAGAAACACACGCTCTCAAATACACACACACACACACACGCTTTATTGGAGTACTGCAGGACAACTCCTCTGTCTCTTTCACAGTGCTGAGAGATAGTGTGTCCTCTCCAGCTTCTTTCGTCCTCTCCGCTCTCTGTTTTCTTCTTTTCTCCTCTGCTTTACATTTTTCACGGTAAAGAGTCGTCCCTTCCTACGGCCTGAGCAAAGCCTTCTGCTTCTCATTTACCAAACATTTATGAGCCGCACGTCTAATGGCGGCTCAATACATATTAATAGAAATTCATCTTCAGCTACATCAAAGTGTTTCCTCACCTCCACTGAAAACTTGTCATATTACAATGCCATTATTCCTTCTTCTGACAAACTCTTCCCAACAAGTCAACTATCATTTCCAGTGGCTTTGTGTCCAAAATGCGATGTCTCATAATGAATAGGCAGCGATGAATACATTTGCAGGGAAGAATCAATTTTATAAAGTGAAACAGTGGCAGAGCCACAAAATAAAAATATAAGGTGCAGAATATGGAGTTACCTAAGAAGCTCTGCAGAATCTCTACTGTACTGTACAGCCTGAGTAGGCGCTTTTAAAGCCGGTTCTTCAGCTACCTGCAGTGTGCATATTAACAAGATAAATCACAGCTGATGAAATAGCAGAGGCACAACACCAAGTCTAATGGCTCTGGCATGTCTACCATGGTTGGCCCAAACAGAGAGCATTAGAAGTCAATAATGATGTAGCACTGTGTCCTGGAGGAGGAGGGGGGACAGGTAGAGTTCTCTCAGAGGGTAGATTTACTTTGACTCAGTGTACATCTGTGTTAAGACTGCAGTGTAAGGTTTCCACTGCAGTAAATACACGCTGCAGCTGTGTGCATGGATCTGTGATGTCTTAATGGAAACCAGCAGTCTACAGCAGGCTGTGACAGTGCAAAATGAGAGTTCAGTTGAGCCGTTTTGTCTTGCTCTGTTCCGGTTGGCAAAAACAATGCAATGTGGCAGGGAGGCCTCGCAGGGCTTTTTGGCTCGATGAGATATGATTTGACTTGTTGGCGGATGTTGTATTTTGCCAAGGCAATCCCACGCGCAGAAACACACACGCACGTTCCGGACCCTTGTTTGAGCTCAGCCGAAAGAGGTGTGTGCGTGTCAACTCAGCTCTAGCTGTCACCTCACCGTTTCAGGTGACTAGTAACATGGCGCCTATGTGACACACACACAGAGGACCCTGTCAGATGCAAACATCACACTCAGCCATCAACATGGCTGCACACCATCTTAGCTGCTATGACACACAACCTTTACATGTCATCTCTCTATTGTTCACCTTTTTGTCGAGACAACCAACGAAAAACATGCGTCAGCCTTGGATGATGCCAGAGTGCCCAGCCAGACGTGAACGATGGGGCATTACCAGAGCGATTAGCAGCAGCAAATTCAATTAATCTTGACAAATCTCTGCTGAGGCAGAACTGAAGAGAGCGACGCGCCCCCTCTCCTGGTAATTAAAAGTGGCCGAGTTGAGTGGCATGCGGTGCGACGGTGACTAGGTTTTGGGATGAACAGTTCCAGCTCTGAGTCTGAATGTGTCAGGTTGTATTTACTTTGTCAGATGAGCACAAACACATACAGCAGCCTGCAGTATGAGTTGTGCGCATATGAGTGTGTGTGCATATTTGTTTCTACAGCGGAGGAGAGTGACAGAGGACAGGGGTAATTGGCTCTTCTTTGTCACCTCAGACAGGTGGGACTTTTCATCATAGAGGGATCAGCTTCCAATTTTCTAAGCTACGCCATACTTCAGACACAATCAACAAAGTTATATTTTTTTTCAAACGCGGGGAAGAAAAATGCAAGTCAGCAGCTATTTAATCATCCTTTTGATTGCATAGAGGAGAGAGAACAAGCTCCCTTGTGCAGTCAGAGGTACAAAAACAAGGTTAGAATACATGAGGAGAAGGAGGCAGGTACAACTAAGCAATGCTAACATTACCCTCCATGGACAACACAATACAGGACACAAAGCTACAGCAGAGAACTACCAGAGGACTTACAAACAAAGTTACACGCCTGGAGAGGGTCAATCTGACCATAGTTAACATCGACCAAAAGACAGGTGAACAGAAGGCAGAGGAGGATCGAGCAGAACACTTGTTGCCACTTGGAAGGCTGCGAAGGAAAGCTTCACACCTGAGAACAATCCCCAATGGCAAGAAACTCAGCCTACCTCTTCTTATCTGTAACTGTGGCTGCAACCTGACCCAACAAAGTCACTAAACCGAGGGCACAAAAGCACTGAGCAGAGCAAGGGCAAAGACTGAAAGAGGTGCTTGGAAGTCCCTGAGTTTCACCGAGCCTCTCTGTCAGAGTTGGATGGTTGGATATTTGAATATGTGTCCCACCTGTAAAAGAAAAAAACAAAAGAGACAGCAGAAGAGAGAGATAGAGATAGAAGATAGATGATAAGATACTGTGACAGATTGATGGACAGAGAGTAAAAATAGAAGAATGAGAGAAATGAGGCGAGGGATGAAGATTAAAGAGAGTGTAGATTGGAGGTGGAAGAAAGAAAAGCAGAATGCAGGAAGAGAGGAGCTAAGAGACATGAAAAAAGGTGATACTGACTGTGAGAGATCATAAGCAAATGAGTGATGAGTGAGAGACCTCCGAGAGAAGAGATGAGAAGGAAGAGGGAGGAGAATAAGAAGAGGGCAAAAGAGGTTAGGGGCTTGGCGTCGACTCGTACCCCTGGCTCACCACAACATCTGTGCCTGTGGAAAAAGCAGAGAGAATCACCCCATATGCCCACCCTGATCAACCAAAAATCCCCTGCACCCCAAGAAGACCCATGTCTCCCACTTTCCCACCACCCTCAATTGCCCTTCCACCCCTTCCTGCACCCATTCATTTCTGCTTCTGCCTGGTGGAGGGGAGCGCCACTGCCCCTCCCCTCCAGCCAGGTATTCCTGCACAGTGAAGGGATCAATGCTGAGAGTAATAATACATGAGGGGGAAGAGGGGAGACTGAGCGGAGATTTTCACATGAACGAGGATCAACACAACACCACATAATCCTTTCTGTGTCTGCTCCTTTGGCTGTGTGAGTGTGCTCTTGTTTGTGTGTACATGCTTGCTCAGAGGAGAAAGAGTCAGAGGGAGAGAGGAAGAGAGCAACTGTGTGTTCCCCTTTTGAGAGTGTGAGGTAGACTTGTATGTGTATGTGTGTGTGTGTGTGTTTCTGCAGGCGGGTGTGTATGTCACACCTGCCACGGAGCTTTGAGCAGTGCCGTGAGGAAGTCAGCCGTTACCATGGGGACATTAAAATGTGTGGCGCTCCAGGTCATGTGGTCTAAAATAAGCCCTTTGCAGTTTGTGTTAACATTCCTATTGTGAGGTGCGGCATACACACAACGCCCCCTGCTTCCCAATCTCACTGCGCCCAATTTTAATTTTTATTGGAAATCAGAGGGATAGCAAAGGTGTTTGGCACCAGATAAAGGCAGTGGCATGCCCCTGGGTCAATCAGTGTGTGAGTGTAGGGCGGTGTGTGTTACACTGCTGTGATCGCCAATGAGGGCTGACCCCACGCTTGCAGCGGGTGTGCATGAAGTGCTTATCGGACCCTGTATTTGTGGAGCACCTTCCCCCATGTGAAAATCCCTCTCAGTTACTGGTGCGTCGCTCTGTCGATGAAGAAAAAAGGTTTAGTGCTCTGTGTGAGTGCGTACATGTGTGTGTCTGTGCAGTGTTGAGTGAGTGTTGAGAGAGACAGAAAAGAGAGACAGAGAGAGAGAAAGCAGGTGAGGATGACTGTCTGTCTTTGTTTTGTTTTGCTTGTGTTGAAAAAAAAAGTCAGAGAGAGCATGTGTGCAGATGTCATTTGTCGAGGGTTTCTGAGGGGTTGAAGAGGGGGTAGGAGGTTCGGGTGGAGGGGTAAGGGAAGGGATGGGAGGGACAGTGAATGGGGTGAGGGGGGTGGGGAGGTGGGAGGGGTTGACAGGGTCTCAGTACTCACTGTATGGGACACACTCGTACTGGATCTCCAGGTACTTGTAGGTCCCTGGGCAGGGGTCTGGGAACACGTCAGACCCAGCTACCACAACACACTGGGTGCGGTTATTACACCTGCAAGAGAAGACAGGGGAAGGAAGGGAGAAAAGAGAGAGAAGGGGGGAAGTAAGTGGTAAAAAATGACGAGTGCCATTGTAAGGAAGACAAAGAAGAGTGGATACCAAAAAAAAAAAACATCTTCAGGCTCTGAAAGACAGAAAGAACGGTAGGGAAGGGAGTAATTTCACACTAGACTAGATCATGTGACAGCTGCACCCAAGGGGAGGTGGGAAAGGAGGAGAAGAAGGAGGGAGGGGGAAAAGAAGTGGGATGAAGGATAGAAGAGAGAAGGAAGGAGGGAGGGAAGAGGCAGAGAGGGCGAGTGACGTAAGAGGCTCCTCTCCTGGGGGATTGTGAGTGGGAGCAATTAGAGGTGAGAGAACAGGGAAGGACAAGGGGGGCTAAGGCAAATACTCTACACCACACGCACAGGGAAAACATTCATATGCACATAATACCTACATCTAAACCGCGTCGCTGCATGCATTCTCACGTCTGCACACCCCAAGAATTACACACACACACATGAAAAGATACACACATGTATCCACTCATTCTCATCACATAATCCTTCTCGATCCAGCTTTTAGCATTTCTCCCTTGTGCTTTCTCTCATTCCCTTCATATCTCAAATCTATGCTGAACTCACTCTATCATCGCATCATTTCTACCTGTCTCTCTCCTTTCTTTACCCTCTCAATTCTCTCCTCTACCACTGCCACTTCCCTCCCTCCCTTGCTCTCTCCTCAAGCTAGCACCCTGTGCCTCCATTACATGCGTGATGGATAGCTGGGAGAGGGCTTCCATTGATCTGTGCTCAGAGGAAGCAGATGCTGAGCACAAACACAGAGAGCAGCTGTAGGAAGCCCCACAAACACTCTTGCAACAATCTAAAATATACACATTCATATACACACATTCACGCACATATGTGCACCTAAACACACACACATACACACCACCATACACATGCACATCTCGGCAAGATGCAGTTGTGTTCTGCACAGAAAAAGGATGCTGACTTCAGTATTTCACACAAGATATCAACACCTCAGGAGAAAAAGCTGGAAATTCTGGATGAATTATGTTGTGAAATAATATCTTGTTTCTTCAGCCAATAACAGGCTCTGAGTCTGTACAAACACATACACAAGATCCAAACAGATCAATAGTTACCTCAGTGACATTATCTTGAAGGCATCAGGCAGGTAGCACTGCACATTCTCCATCTGGAAGGGATCTGCGTCACAGATCTTGTCATCGGTGCGGCCATAGTTGGCCGTCTCAATCATGATGACGTCACTTCCAGGGCAGCGCAGCTCGATCGGGTAGCCTTCACATGCCAACTCTCGGCGCATCAAGCCGAAGGGCATCATTGACCGGCTCAGAGCTGGAGTGGAAAGAGAGAGAGAGAGAGAGAGAGAGAGAGAGAGGCAATGTTATTGACAATTCAATGAACCTTAATACTTTTAGGAGGCACTTTATTATTCAACCACATTGTAAATATGATGTGTAGTATTTGACAAGAGCAAGGAGAATGAAAGTGGTTCCTATTGTCCTCCTGTAAAAACACAAATTAGCTATTGGTGACTTGCCTTAATGCAGCACTAATATTTCAGTGCCGTTGATGCATAGTCTGGCAATCCAGTTTTCACATTGGAACATTACAGATCACATATGGGCATGAAGGATTTGCAGGCACACCGGCTTTTCCAATAAGATATTGCACCACTTGTGAAACAAACTGTGAGAGTTTCAAATGTTAACAAACTCCTACACACAGCCAGGGAGCAGCTTATCATACTCATCCCCCACCAGAGAAGAACTGTGTGCCCTTCTCAGCATCCTTTAGTCTATTCCACCTCAATGAGGTGACAGAGCAGCACCTTAGGATTCACTCTGAATAAAAGGGTCAGGAATGGTTGCTGTGCAGATCAGAACGAGCAAAAAAAAAAAAGAAAATTTGTGTCTGTGTACATCTTCACCTCTGATGTGTACACCATTTGTACACCCACTGCAGTTAATCAGCTGTCTGAGAAGCATGTCAATGTACTGCTGTGGCCAGCAGCAGGGCTATGTGTGGAGAAGGGTCAGCAGGGACAGCGGGGTACTCAGGGTTAATCACTGAGCCAGGCTGAGAGGCATGAAAGAGGGCTGCAAAGAGGCACTGAGAGAGACACTTGCTGTCTCTCCAGCTCTATCCATAACTGCATACCTTTCCAACTGCCTCCACATTCAGCCTTACAAACAAAAAATAACAAAATGGCTGCCAGCTTCCCTTACAGCCCAGGTGGAGGCACAGAATAGAAGTAGAGACAGAGTAAGTGATCTGGCAGTCAAGTTCTCTGCTAGGTTGAAGGACAGCTTCTCTGTGCTGAGAGCTGCCAGCGGCTGTGAGAGCTGCTGTCCATGGTCCTGAACTGACAAAACTTCTTTTGGGAAAATAACATCCGAAGTGTTGGAGCTGCATCAGAGCCTGGTCGGTGCTCTCCACTGTCCTGAACAAGCAGAAGGCTTTGACTGAGCTCTCCTCTGCATTGTCAGTAGGGACGAGGTGGTACATACTAGGCTGATGGTGGGCATACTGTCAAATCTAAAAAGAGCAGTGTAGCGCCACTTAAGCAGGCTGGAATTTTGAAGTTCTTTATAAACTGAGGTTCTTACTGCACAGCATTTCCCCCTGCCAGACGGGCTCAGCAGCAGACAAGGGCACTGAGTCAGCCCCTCTCTCCCACTACTGCTAGTGTTAAAACCACAGAGCGGGGCTGTTTTCCCTTCCTGACACTGAGCTAGCGCTGCTTAGGTTTCAGTCACTGTCCATTCAGGAGGAGTGCCCATCTGGGTCAATGTCAATGTCAGTCATCCCAGACATGCTCTGCAGCGATGCGCTACATGATTCACTGCCATCGGACTTGCTCATATTTCTAAATGCCACCCATTTATGCAGCGGGGACTTGAGTTCAGTTGTGTAACTAACGCCATTAAGGCTGAATGACTAGCACAGACAGACTTCAAATCTTTTATGCCTCGCCAGCATGCAGTGCCAGTGCCAAATCACAAAGGCCTAGATGCAAAAGCGCATACTAATTAAAGCACACGGAGATGCAAACAGCAGGCGAGGCCAGTCAAACAAATCCGCACAACAAATGCAAAAACCCACACAAGCAAATTAGCACAGACGCAGGCATACTGGGCAAACGAATGTGCACATTCATAGTCGAGCACGCACATACTCGTACGTTTGCATACACATATAGAGTGGTGTCCTGGTGCCACAGTGGGATTACAATGCATAGTGTCAGTGTGTGGCCTTGTTCTCTTAACTATCCTGTGGTGTAAGTACACAGCGAAGTACAGCTGGCCAGCGATTAGAACCACACAGTGAGCCAAAAGGGGTGTTAAACTGAAGGGGGCCACCAGGAGTGATCACACTCAGTCTACTTACACTGTGGACCAACACTGGAGGATCAATAGCCCCTATCAGAGGGGTAGACCACATGAATTTTATACATTATACATAATTTACATACTGAACTCACTTTATATGGTAAATATTTCTGACTATTCAGGGCCATTTGCTGCCATGCCACTGAGCGCTGATACAAATAGCTACAGTGGAAGGGCTCAGCTCTTGGACAAAATATCTCAAATAGCAGAAACTCAGCTGTTTCAACAGTACTGAAAAAATACAGATCACTTCTACACTGTTTTGATCGATAATGGGCCATTTCATTGCTGCTACTTATGCTAATCAGTTTGGGTATAATTTCAGCTTGTTACCATCACTGTTATGTCCGGTATATTACCTGTAGCTCACTGACAAGATAGTGAGTTGAGATGTGTTTATTTTGCCAAGCTGAGCTAACTCTTATCAAAACAGATGCGTTTTGTAGTAAAGGCTATTGAATCACAATTATGTAAAATTAGTATAAAAAATTGCCAGCCCAAGTTTTCACAGAATGTGACCTTATCTTTTTCAGGTATTTCTTTTTAGGCCTGGCTGTTACAGTATATATTTAGCTATAATTGAGCACAGCCATTATTGAGCCAGTACACTTCAATGGTGACAGCAACCATGATAACTAGCCTATTTCTGGCACCACTGCAAATCTCTACTTCCTCCATATTATATCGTATTTCACACCTACATATTTCACACCTACGCGCCCACTATTCGACAAAGTTCCAGGTTAAGTTGGAATTCACCGTGTAAATACAGCAGGATGCACCCTACATACTGATTTAAACAGAGATTTTTTAATGTCGTATTTATAAACAAGTGTGGAACTTAACTTCAGGGATTCAGTGTTTCTGTGTGTGTGTGTGTGTGTGTGTGTGTGTGTGTGTGTGTGTGTGTGTGTGTGTGTGTGTGTGCGTGCGTGTGTGAGTGTGTATATATGTGGTTGTGTGTCAGCCAGATGGCCTGAGGCCTAGCTGGAGCTGTGGCTGGCTCTGAGCTGAGATGAGCAGAGGATAAGCTTGGACTGGCCATGGGCTACGATTGTCCTTCACTCTGCAGGAATCCATTAAGGTTTCAGGGTCTCTTCAGCCAACACACACACAGACGCACACACATACACACGTGGCTATTTAGTCGTGCCTGTCAGACTCATAATATCTGGATGACAAAGTGTCTTTCTCAGCAGTAGCCATATGTATAGGTGGATCTAATCCCTCACAGTGATACTATGACTCATCTCTTGTGGTATATAAAACTGTGTTAATATCTGTCATCTGCAAGATATGGTTACCAATTGTCACACATACTGATAATGATGTGAGCCAATTTGATAATTATACGAGCTGATTTGCATGGATGTAGTGATGTGCAAGAGACAGAAATTTCAAATACACACACACACACAACAGAAAGGGGCCTGGTGTCACTCCAGGGCAGCTGGTGAGAGGGGCTGAAGCGGTTGGCTTCATAATAGAAGCTCCATACAAATTAAGAGCAAGAGAGAGAACTGATTGGATTTGACTCATTATCCTCACACAGTAATTAAAGCCTGAGGGTGGATAGATGCTTGGACCTTCAGACAAGATCATCATTTTGCAGAAGCTAAACTAGTCGTTGCACACACTCACTCTTTCTCTACCATTTCGAGTCTATACATCTATTGTCATTCTCAAGCACAGACACATATATGCGCACACAAATGTTGGCGAAGATCTGACATCGTTTGAAGATAGGGGGACAAGATCTGTGACCAACACTTGAGAGAGAAGTTTGAGAAAATGTCAAGACCCATTCCGAGAGACCACATTTAGAAGAAGTTCAGAGTATGAATATACTGTACAACGATTTTTCTTCACTAAACATCATGAAAATATTTCCATCATCAGTGATGTGCTTTCAAACATAAAAGCATTTTGATTTCAACGTCTCTGACAATTTGACCTTGGACTGTGTTATCACAGACACTCTATAGAGTGTTTTCTCAGAAATAATTGAGTGAGAAGGTCTGGCCTTGCAGGTAGCCAGAGACTGTGATAGCGACTTTGCAATTGAGTCACAATAGGAGATTACACTTGTGGAGCTCTGTGACCCTAAGGCTGACTTGTTAGCTGGATGGCTGGCTGTCTTTCGGGGGCCGAAATGTGATCGGCCCCTCTTAGCCCCTCTGTCTGTTCCAGCAGTCATCTCCTAATGCTACTCATTAGCATAGCAGTGAAGCATAGTGCCAGGGAACATTTTCGCCAAGCAGTATTGGTATTTGAAAAACTGGGCATACTGCTGATGAAGTGGGATTCACACCGTCTTTAAAATTAACTTTAAGTGGCATTAAGGCTAATAGTTGAATATGCTCTTTTTGCCCAGAGATCGCAGTGGAATATTAAAAGTATACTGCATACATCTACATATGCCTTTAAATTCAGCTCTGGTCCCTCGTGATTTTCAGGTTAGTTCCTTAGTAAAGCTGGCGAAGAAGAACAAGTAATTTTACAGTCATTGGACAGAACTAAGAGGTCTCAGTGATGGGAATCCCTCTCTAGCTGAGAATCATCCCTACCAATTTCTCCAGTACTTTATCAGCTTAGCGCTGTATCTTAGTGACTCACTTAGCACTGCGAGTTAGCGTAATGACTCGCTGGAGCATGGCCTGTCACCACAGACAAGCTGAGGCGATGCGGCCAGAACTGTCACATCCAGGCAGACTTCAAGCTGAGGAGTTGTGACAAAGTGACATCCGGAGACAAACCTAAAGGCCTAACATGAGGGTGCAGGGGGTGGGGGCTGCTTGTGGGAAAGTGTGTGTGTGTGTGTGTGTCAGTGTGTGTATGGATAGGAAGAGGAGACACTGGCCTCAAACCTAGGATGCTATCTCATCTCCTCTGCCTGTCTCCTACAGTCGAAGGGGACAGGAGATGAGATGAGACGCGACTGTGTGGGAAGTCACCAGCCATGCTATAAGGTCAGAACACAAAGCAGCGCCAAAATGACACACATCCACTGTGATGGAGCCAAGTCAAGCTAACACACAGGGAGGGAGAAACTGAATGGCAAAGCATATTAGACAGGGTAACAATAGAAAAAGATAGAAACCATCAAACTAGATGCTGGCAGAAGATGAACAAGATGACCGTTCTTTGTGGAGGCACAAGGTCACCGACATAATAGCAGTGAGGCAGACAGATTTGTAGGAGAGAGGACCTCCTATTGTTCTGATCTGCTCAGCACAGACAGCCTCTCTTCTCAGCAGCCCAGGCCTCGAACTGAACTGAATTACAGCACAGCCCATAACATTACATCATTCATAAGAGAATTAAACATGCCCCCGCTGGAAATGGGACACACACACACACACCCTCATGCAACACATACTCATGCATTTGCAATGACACACACACACTTCCCAAAATTCTTTCAGGCAGACACACACAAGCCCTAACCCTCATCCATCCTCAACCTCGAGAACTCACTGTGTGTTGACAAACTTTGCTGTGGGGGGAACTAGCAGGCATAGCAGAGAGATTAAGACAGGCGGTTAAAAAGCCACTGAGACACAGAGCAGCACACACACACAAACTTAAGGAGGGAGGCGAGACGGGACGTGCTCATACTGTCAAACCACTTCATTGCTGGCCCTGGCGCCTAATTATGCAATAAAAGCGCCTCAGCGGGGGGAAACGGCATTGCCCAAAATAAAAATCAGCCTGCCTAAAAAGTAGGAGATTCACCCCGGTGTAAAATATCCTCCATGTCCCCAGGGATCGGAACTGTGCTACAGGCCCAACACAACTCTATTCTGTTCTTTGTTTCCAGCGCGTATCACAAGAGGCAGGCCAGCAGACAGTGAGTCAGACCTAGATTCATACAAACACTGTGGTGGAGTGAAAACTGCAGGTGAAACAGCCACAGGGATGTTGGAGAATGTAGCAGAGACAGAGAAGCAGAGAGAGGAAAGTGAGGAAGGTGGTGAGAGACTGAAGAGAAGAAAGTGATAAGAGAAAGGAGGGAGTGTGAGAGATAAAGTGTGGAGGAGAGAGGGGGAGGCATAGTGAATGCCATGCAAGGCCTGCTGTCAGAAAGTGTGTGTGTGTGTGTGTGTGTGTGTGTGTGTGTGTGTGTGTGTGTGTGTCTGCGTCTGTCTGTATGTGTGTGTGTATTTGGAAGAGTTGCAAGTCGCATCCTGAGACTTGTTAGGAAAGATGAGTGCCAAAGCTCAGCCATGCCGCTGCATCAGACACTTAATTAACCTCCTTATACGCTAAGTCAAAGGCTTGGGCATGTGGACAGAGTGTGTGTCAGTGTGTATTTTTACTGTGAATGTTTATGAGCTGCTCGATCTGTTTGCAAACACATGTAGGTTGCTACAGATTGCAATTTTTCTGGTATTCTTGTATGTTTTATCTATGAATTAAAAATTAATTTGACTGTAAAATGCTGCTAAATCCCTTTTGTCCTGCATGTTATCTTGTTCACCTACAGTGCACTGAACATATACTGTATGTTTCCTCCTCTCTTCGTGTTTCTTTTCTTTTTCACCTCAGCACCATCCCTCGATCCCTCATCCAATTTCATCCACCCGGAAACTCTCCCATTTACCCTCCCCACCCGTCCTCTTCACCCTCCCCTCGTTCTCTCCATGTCTTCATTCCTCCCTCTTGTCCTGACCTTTCACCTCCAGTTTTCCCCCTCTTCCCTTCCCATCCCTTTCTCCCCCTTTACCCCCCTCTCACTGTTTTTCAAGCCTCTCCACTCATCCATCTCTCTCCCTGTGTTCCTCTCTCTTCCAGTCTTTACTCTCTTTGCCCTTGACTGCCAGGCGTAAGCTGATGCTGGTAATTATCAATCTGCAGTCCACAAAACACACAAGAAGCAAATCCACACATTCTCGAGCACATGACATACTTGACACATACACACCAGCACTCATGCACACATTCATGAACCAGTACTCCTGGATACACACACTTGCACAGTCCGTCACGGCTACAAAGCCTCAAAGTTGCGCAGCTAGGCCCTGAGAGAAAAGAGGCAGCTATCACACGACTGCACAAACAGCAACACAATCCCCAATCATTTATGTAGGAGCTTGTTTGCAGCACACAAATCAATGTACACAAAGTAACATACCCTGACACACACAACTACAAGCAAACACAAACACACAAACAACATAGGCACACATGCCTCAAAAATGCACGCACACTAACACTGTGAACGAATGAATAAACAAAAAGGCACAGCCCCTGTATTGGCGCAGACACATGAGAGCGGCATGCGTCATGTTCAAAGGGAGGTTTGAAAGAACACACCGCCATTCCGCCTCTCCCTCCTTCTCCCGCCCACCCCCAACTACCAATATATGTTCAAAGGCCATCCATTAACCTTTCACTCACACAGGCCACTCTGTGATCTACTGCTCTCAGCCAAGGGCTTTGAAGAGCACAGCAACCCCCAGCACCAGGGAGGGAGGAAGGGAGGTAGCAAATGAGAGAAAGACAAAAAGAGGAAAAACAGGGTGAAAGGAATGGAAAAGGAGGGAATGACGACAAGATATGTGCACTGTTCTTAGATAGTATAAGGGGAAGGGACGAAAATCAGAGCCAGGGGAGTGATACTCTAAGAGGGAGGCTGGTTAGAAAATGGGATAAGGTGATGGGCAGAAGAGGAAGGAGGTGAAAGAGAAGACTAGTGGGGATGGTGAAAAAGAAGGAGGGGAACAAAATGGAAATGGTAAAGGGAGTAGGAAGGAGGATCCTATAAGAAAGAGAGGCAAGGTAGACCTGTGGAAAGAGAGGGGTTTGGAGGAAGGACAAACACGGAGAGAGGGAGTAATAGATGAGGTGTTAGAAGAGAGAAAGCATTGGGTGAAAATAAGAGGCGAGCGTTAGGAGTGACAGAAGTGAGAAGCACTGACTATTGCTAATAAGATGGAGAGGCAACAAAAGCTTGAAAACATACACAAGAGGAAAAAAAGAAGAAAAAGGCTTTACAGCAGTTCTTTATTGCAAAATCCAGATGATATGCAGCAATATATTCACAAGCCACTAGATTAGCAATTAGTGTCAGTGAAGCCTTTGGATTTCAGCTTTATAGCAGAGAAAAAAAACATGGCAAAACATATTCAAAGGTCATTATCAGACAAAATGAGAGTGTTTACTTGTTTTCATAAACACATACATAGGCGGTTCTGGTGGCCTTAGTCTTCAAAACACAAAGCTATTAGAAACTTGAAAATGCAAGATGCCTGTATAGTTTTGAATTTAAACCAGTCCAGTGTAAGTCATCTGTCTGTCTATGATTCTGCAACTATTACTTATGTAAAGGGAAATTGGGCCATTTGTAGCAACACATGCTTATAGAGTATTCAGTGAAAACACTTCCCAGGATACTTCCCATAAAATGTATTGACAGATGATTAAGAAACAAAAGAATACAGCAGCCTGGAGCCTGCCAAGTTCACCTCATTGACTTGTTCGAATATACAGTAGCTGATCGTTCTAGTGTCAGCTGATTCTGATTAGCTAATACCATGCACAACTCCGGAGCTCTGCCTGAAGTATGATCAGTTTTTCAGACCTGTCTGATAGCTACGAAAGTGTGGAGCTAAGAGTTTACAAAACACACATTAAAGCAATACAGTGTGCTGTTCAGCAAATTATACAACAACAAGAAGCCAAGTGCACATAGCAAGGTTAGCGGCACTACAGCTTTATTGCCTCCTCTAGAAATATTATTGCTACAAGCCTGTCAGAGGATCAATTCTTATGAATTAGTGAGTAGGTCGCAGTTTTGAAATTATCATTTTAATATTAGAGTATTGCGGGACTGAACGCCTGCTCTCTCTTTGCAAAAATTCAATATTGGATGTGGTTTCAGGTCAAGTATTTTTTAAGATCTTCACTCAGAATTTTAAACCTAGGGTTGAGCAACACTTAGAGCCGAAGTAACTGTCAGCCAAGTCACATAAAAGCATCTGGTTTGCAAAGACATAGTGAATTCTTCATGTGGCCCACTATGAAAAATAACTATCCAACCCTGTAATATGGAAACCAAAATACTGCATTGAGATCAGTCCCCATTCAGACATTCTGTCACCATCCAAGGACAGTCAAGAGACTAAAGCACTTTGTTGAGAAGATGTGTAAAAACAGCTAGCCCCTATCCTTAAATAATAACTACTGTTCAGGGGAAAAGGCACAGAAGAAAAAAGATGGAGAGGGGAGGGGGAGACAGATAAAAATGTCTGCGTGTGCACTAAAGGACCAGAGGCCTTTCCACGACTGATTTGAGAGCAAAGGCTTAAATACAGGGAAGATGGAAGCAGATTCCACCGGTCAGCTGGCACTGGTGTCCTGATATGAGTGGCACACACACAGATAGTCACATAAATCCTCACACACACACACACACTCATCAGGACATGTTAACACACCCATGTAAGCACAAAAACCCATACAGACTCTCGCACGTATACATAACTTTGCACTAATGGACGTACTGTACAAACACATATAGTGTGTACATACTTGCAAATTCACACAGACTCAAAAGACCTACAAGTAGCCTTATTATGGTCTGGCTGCCACTGGAGCACATAAATACGCACACACACACACACGCGCACACACAATGATGCTTGCGCTGTGCTAAATGAAAGCTCTGTGTCAGGGCTTCATCACGTACGGCGCAGCTGCCTGCAATGCCTGCCACATTAAGCAAGCCTAATGGGCTTTCAGAGCAACAACACTGCGTATGAAGGGTTGTACATTCTCGAGCATTCTGTGGAATCAGCGGGACATTCTGTTTGTCAGAGTACGCATGTCAGTCTGTCAGGAAGCTTGCTTCGATGGCCTGGTGGTTTTGTATATACTGTATATTCCTTGGTTTGTATTAGTTTGCATTCACAGATGAAAATATTTTTTATCATTTCACACTGCTACTGCATTTCAAAGAGAAACTGAAAATTGCACAGTGACTTAACAAGATAAATAATCACTGTGGGAAATAGGCAGGTGAACTGTGGGACAGAACAGGGCAGGAAAGAAGTATCTGTACAAAGCTCATGCCGGCGAGGAATATTTGTGTTAAAGAGCTGGTTCCAGCGGAGAATAAATGTGTGAGTGCTAAGGGTAAATATTAGAACATGCAGTCTGGAGTAGAGTGAGGTTAAAGCATGGCAGATTAGTTGGGACATCGAGGAGGAGCAGGGGTACACATTAGACTGTGAAGCCATGTGTGATGATCCTGCAGGTTTCCAAATGAGCTCTGATTAGCCTGAGAGTGATTTCAGCCGCTCTCATCACATCAAGGCCCTCTTGCTTTAAATTCTACCTCCCTTGTCCTTTTTTATTTTTTCCTCCTGCTCCTCTAGTCGCACACATACAAAAAAGAGAATACATTTTAGCCAAAAATTTGGCTGCCAAATTATGAACACCAAAAATGGTGTGGGTGTGAATTAGCATGTGTCTATGTGCAAGCCTGAGTGCCTGAGTCCATTAGAAAAATATTTTCTTAATTTCATCAAACCAAATGTTGTGCCTGTGCCTTTGGGGCTGAATGCAGATAACAGTCAATTGATTATTAATGCATTATTAATACTCCCCAAGTGCCAGGTCACACAGATAGTTGGAGGCTTATTTTCACACAAATACACACACCCCCACACACAAAAACACCAAGGAACATAGTGCCAGAGGCCAAAACGTGTCCAATGGAACAGAACGTACAATACACAAATCCAGTGTTCCGAACCAGCCAAATTAAGATGAAAAAAAAAAACAGCACCTACTCAAATTAGAGCTGCACCTGGCCAATCAGAGCTTACACAGAGGGGTTTCTAGAACCAATGCTGACGCAGGCGTACACTAACACATTTTAATTTTACCCTTCCTCCCTCAGCTTTTTCGACTCCTCCTGCCTCCTCACCAGCCCCTCCTAGTGATGACTGTGTCTCTCCCTGATGCTCCTCCTCCACCTCCTCATCCTAGCTGTCCATCACCCAGCGGCTCATTGGCACTGAGCTAACTGAGAGCATACAGCAGATGGTGTGCTGCTGTCTGTGTGGCAGGCCACTAGCAGGACACCCAACAGCCCCTCCTTTCCCTCATCGGCCCTCTGCCTCCCCCTGCAATCCCTGCTCCTTCCCTCCTACACATCTTGCAACACACATACACCCTCAAGCATCACTTCAACCCAACCAGGTCACCTGCTGCCAGGCTTAGAACAGCTAACACACACACACACGCACACAAGCACAAAATGAAATATCTTATGGTACAAGGCACATTCAAGGAGGTCACACATATGGCACCATTACATGCACGGATTCCCCCTTATATTTTTGCCACGCTTCAACTAACTCAAGATGACAAGAAATTTTATTGACATTCACACATACACTCTCGCTCATACACTCTCTCTCTCTGTCCCCTGTAGAGACAGTTTGGTTAATCAAGTGCAGGGTTTCTAGCCTGGTCAGCAAGTCAATACACTTACAACCTTCATCACGTAGCTAACTTATAAATATTACATCCTCATTTGCAATAACCTGGTCAGGCTACTTACGGGGGGCGGTGAAACCAACAGGCACTTATATGCAACATCGTAAGCGTGCTCAGTGAAGTAATACAAAATTATACACACTGTATGTATAGTACATATAAATGAACAATGAAGACGTGCAGTATAAATACTGAATGCTGATGCGTTTATTTGTAATGTGGCATGATTGAATAATATTTATTACGCACCTTGCGAGGATGGAGCAATGTTACCAAAAGCCACGGCACAGGTGAAGATGATCCAGACTGCTAGAGCCATGTTGGAGGCTGACCAGGGGGCAGGGCGAGGGGTGGGGCTAAAGCGTAGAGCAGGCACAGGTGAGTGGGGTGGCACTTCCTCAGCTTACACCCTCCCTGAGGGTGATCCTGCAAGGAAAAAGAGGGATAGAAATAACAGAGAGGTAAGTGCCTCATCAACATTTGTATGTAACTATATGTCCATAAAGAGAAATTATTCTACTGTTCTGTTTTTCATTCTTTCCCCTCACAGTTTGGCATTTAAATTAGACACTGCTGACTAATTTATTCTGCATTTATCACTGGAATATGTGATAATAACTCTGCACAAAACTGAGTGGCTTACGACTGGTATAGAATACTAAACGGTATCAGAAGAGAGAAGAGGAGAGGAGAGGAGAGGAGAGGAGAGGAGAGGAGAGAGGCTCCCCCTCTGGTGGTCAGGTAAAATGATCAGACAGGGAGATCTGAGGCCATTTTGTGCAGGATGGCATGGCAACAGCTGTTGCCACTACCAGCTCATCCCTCTACAGTGTTTGAATGCTTGATTGAATCAGACATGCTACATATGTTCTGGGGCTGTTAACGAAGCTATATTCAACATGTGAAAAATACAAATACATGTCTTCTGTGTTTGTGTTTGCATATGGGCACTCACACAAAGTGAATCAGTGAAAAGTGGTGACTCAGCCAGCAGTGCCGTAGGGTTCGTACATCTCATTTGCCAAATGAAATAAATCACAATGTGGAACTTTAGCTCTGATTTTTCGACAGTAGAAACTGTTTTCTCCCTGCCAGCGGCTGAAAGACAGAAAACAGTAGAGACGGTATTGTTAGAGCTAATACTCCTCCTGCTGAGCTTGCTGATGAAACAGACAGATTGGACTGTGTCTTTCTGTATCTCTCTCTCTCTCTCTGTGTATGTATGTGTGTGTGTGTGTGTGTGTGTGTGTGTACTTTGTTTTTTTTGTTTTTTTATTTTATTTTATTATTTTTTTGGAGGGGGGTTGAGAGGATTTTCTTTGATCTCTCCAATCCTCTACCCTTTTTATTTGATTGATCCTACCAACTTATACTGTCGGAGGGTATGATCATGCATTCACTCTCTAACACGCACATGCACACAGGTTCAACTACTATATAGTACTATAAAGTGTTTACTTTTCAGTGACATTTTTCATTTCCTGTCTGAAAAATTTCAGCTAATGTACACAATTAACACTTCTGCCCGGCTAACTATTTGGCAGCTCCAACTCTCTAAATTTATGTTGGGCTGACAAGATCTTTTTTTAGCCTCAGTATTTTCCAACATTTGCAAATATGTCATGCTTAATCACAAAAAAGTAAGAGGATGCACAAGACAGCTGAGATAACTCACAGCTATTAACTCTGATGAAGCTTAAAGATGTTGAAGTTGATTAAGCACATATAGCAGAGAAAATGTATATCTGAATGCTGAATTTTGAACCCTAATCCCAATCTTGATTTTAAACTTCACCCCAAAATAGTCACTTTTTTCAATCAGTGTATTTTTGCTCAATAAGACACATAGCCAAGCTCTCTTTTCCTTGCAGCCAAGATGGCAGATCCTGAGTGACTTGGGTGGCTTCACCCCCTCTCTTCATCATCACTGATTTGGCTTCCCCTCCACCTCTTCAGCCCCTCCTCTTCCTGACCTTCTCTGATATTTACCCTCCTCCCCAGTGGCAATGCACGGCCCACAGCCACCAACCTGCTTGTGTGTCACTGTGTGGATTAGTATGTTGGATGTCGTAGAGTACGAGCAAGACAGAGTGAGAGAGAAAGGGAGGGCAAACAGTGAAGAGGGAAAGAGAACGAAAGCAGAACACAGAGTACAAAGCACATCCGCAGCAGCTGTTTTTTACACCAGCGTTTATTTCTATCATGCACACAACACGCACACACACACACTCACACACACAAATACAATCTCTGCACTATTGCAGTCTGTGCCTTAATTTGAGTTTGTTTGTGACCACCCTCTATGACCAGCAACTGAGAGAAAAGGACACGCTCAGAGGGAGGGCAGAACAGACAAAGAAAGAGAAGAAAAGCAGTAAACAAATAGCAATAGACATATGACGTGGTACTGTAGAAGCCTTGGCTGCTCCACGCTCTCTCACGGCCTTTCCTCTCCCACCACCACCACCCCCCAATCTCACTGTATTATTAATGGTCAAAAAGTGATCCCCTCCTGTGCAGTGACAGGCGTTCATTTTTTTCTCTCCAACTTTCGTGGTTTTAATAAGAAAAAACTGTCTTTCCTCTTGTTTCTTTTGACTGTGCTTCTGTCTGTACTTTTCAACAATAGCTCTCCTGTGGTCTCAGAAGATGAGGAGGGCCAGGGAAAGAAAGCAGAGAGGGAAGGAGGGAGGGAGGGCACGTTGGAGATTGAGGGAGGGAAGGAGAGAAAAATGCAGGGGGGATAAATTGATTTTATTTTGTGACAAAAAAGAAAGCTAGCATTACACAACACTCCATTTCAGTGTGGTATGAAGGGAGAACAGAAGGAAAAGAGGCAAGAAGGAAGCTAAAATTATAGAAAAAAAGAAACAAAGAAATGCCAGAATAAAGGAGACAGGATGCATCATGCACCCTGAGTAACTAATAAACAAGGAACAGAAGGAGCAAAGGAAGTAAGAAACAAACGAAGTAGGGAAATGATGACTTTCTGCATAACGAGAATAAATAAGATAGAGTGGGAGGGGAAACTTCTGAAAATAGCCAAGTGAGAACAGTAAAGGAATAGTAAGAAAGCAGGAAAACTGGCAAGGAGAAAGCAGTTCTTCTGCCTGTGTCTATGAATCAGTCTGCCTCTGGGTGGTGGAAGGTTAGGAGTCTTTGGAGGGTGTGAGATGGGTGTCTTCGCCCTCTATGCTCTCCCTACTTGGAGGATGTTACGCGCCCGAGGCCAGAGGATGACCTTTTGCACTGATCACATCCACCATTATTATCATCACTGTTTCTCTTCTAATAGAACAGAACATTATATCCCTATGAGACCAGAGCCAACAAAATGGGAGAATGGACAGCAATTTCACTGGTGGAAAGGTGAGGAGGGCGAGCAGAAGAGAAAGCAGGAGGCGGGGCAAATGACAGTCAGTTGTATCACTACAAAGACAGACATGTGGCTGTCTAAACAAAGTGGTGGCAGAGATACACTTAAGCACACAGCTCTGTCATCTTGTTTGGAATGTTACCCTCTGTTTCTTCAGCTATTAATTTACAGGCCGCCTTGATCCAAAGCAAATAACCTCATTATCCACTTCTATTGGATCATTACGATAATCACCATGATCATTAGGATCTGTTTGCTTTAGCAGACATGCTCATCAAGAACAGGGTGTCACAAGTTCTTTTCATACGAGTGGGGGTACTGTTAAAGGCTGTGTGTGTCTGTCATGGGGGAACATTCATGTTTAGCCCATCACACAAATGATTTCTGTACAGGAGAAAGAAGCGTTTAGGAACATTACCCCGTCAGAATCAAAAGGAGGGAGAACAAAGAGTTTACGTAGACAGTTTTGCTGCATAATTAGAAAATCTGGTGCAACTCTCAGAGCTGCTACAGCTCAAGGCTTTCTCTCTACTGTTTTTCCCCCACTGAGGGGAATCTGATATCAAGGTGGGAGAGACAAGTATGATAAGTGTGAATCGACTGGTGTGTGTGTGTGTGTGTGTATGTGTGCATGTGTGACTGCAGCCCATGGTCAGAAGGCTATAGACCGCTGATTGGACTAACACTGCAGCTTTTGAAGTAAATGTTCTACTAAGAGCTTGCTAAAGATGCTTTGCACACATAAAGTAGACAGCTACTAACATCTTAATTAGCATTTCAATATATTTGAAGATGAGGTATGTTGTATGAACAAGTGAAAATCACGCAGTGCAACGGGGGGCAGAGAGGGGAGCGAGAAAACACAAACACACAATTTTATTCGCTTAGGAAAAGACTCTTGATTGATTTAAAGATTTGACAGTCATAACTTCTGACGGTCTGCTGCTTCATGCATGTCTTTGCATCTTAAGATGAAGCACCAGCATTTCCCATGCTATTAGGATTGATGTTTATGCCTCAGATGCTTCAACAACAAATAGTTGGTTCAGTAGCAAAGCTCCCGCTATGAAGGAAATGATTGCCTCCTAGCAACCAGCACAGTCAAGCGTGAAAAACTGAATGGCAATCACATCTCACTTACAAATCAGAAAGTGATGCAAACTGCTGCATTAAATGTTTGTAATCAAGTAAAATTTCAGTTCAAATAAACTTCCAACATCCACTTAAATTGGAATAATTCGAAAACAACTAAATTCTTTTACTCATTGCTGTTGGGATTTGGTTTCAGTCAGGTCTGCGACAGGGACTTTATTTCAGAGGAAAGTATCACTAGACTCAGTAAAGGCTAGCCATGTAGTATTAGAGTTTGATGAGACTGCAGAGAACGACAAAAACGTATGCTTCGCCTGGGGGCCTCTAAGTAATTCTCCCTCTGACTCATCGGTGCTGAAGCTTTGTCACACTTGATACTCTTTTGTACTCTCTTGAGTTAGGCAAAAGGGAGCAATACAAGGAAGTGTAACAATAAATGAGAATGAGATAGAATTCATTAATTACTTCTTCACCTCCATAAAACTAATCACTTGCCAAAGTGAATATAATTATCCTACTTTTCCTTTCAAAACGTAACAGACATACCATGAAATATCATTACCATCACCATCTGCGATCGAGCATTGCTGAGTGGGAGGCTGTGTTTTTACTGTCAAACTTGCCTTCCAGGATGCTGAGGTATGACAGTTGAATTTAATTAAATGATTATTCAAATTAGCCAAAGTGACGATTTGGACACACTTACACTTGCACTTGTGTGTGTGTGTGTGTGTGTGTGTGTGTGTGTGTGTGTCAAAACCTCCCAGTAACAGAACACATGGAATCAGATCATTCTGATTATCAGAAAGCATTTGCTAAAACTGACATCAAGGACAAGGTCTGGAATAATCGGACATCATTAGCTGTAAAATTCAAAACAACTAGAAATATGGATCTTCAGCTCTCTCTTCAACACATTTCTCAAATATTATACTTTCCCATCGTAAAATTATCAATTGCCAAAACAAGATTGAATCTATATATATATATATATATATATATATATATATATGTATGTACGAACGTGTATAAGCCGCCACCCTCCCACCCCCTTCATTGTTATCTTTGAGTTGGGCCTATCGCTAATCTCCCTAATCCTTTTTGGTCAGGCTATCGCTAGCAAAGACAACATAATAGCATTAGATATTATTCCTTCACAACAACCTGATTCTATTACATTTGCATTGATGCTCAACAGCCCACACAGTCCCCGGTCATAGTGAGAACTGATAGCCTACTGTTTAACACTGGAGCATTCATTCAGGATGGATAATGTTGTTAAGCTAGCAGCGACTACACAAGCACATTCAGGTCAGATCATCCCAACACTTCTCCATTTACTGGGGTAGGTCAGTTAAGGCCGGGACTCTGGTGTGGTGTGGTAGTATCTCGCTGGCTGCAGCAGCAGGGCTGTTTATATAATGACACCATTGTGCCGGCTGTGTGCAGATGGAACATCAGAGCTCTTGTAATGGCCTGTGTATTAGGGCCAATGTGTTTGATTACTGACTCAGGGAGAGCGGGGATAGGCTGTGTAGTCAACAGGGAATAAGGCTCCCTCCAAAGCAGCAACCCAGGGAAAAAAAAGACCTATTTGAAGAAACAGAAGGAAAGAGGGAAGAGACAAAAACAGGCAGAGACTTTAATGGAAGTGTGCTTTAAGGGAATGCAAATGAGACAAGGGAATCTGCAGAGCTGCAGAACACAGCGGAGGGATATCAAACAGAGCTAGTGTGACTGTCAAAGAGGTAAAGGCAAAAGGAAGGGGGAGCGAGGGAAAGAGCCCCTCTCACTTTATTCAATAGACACTCCTGTACCACTTTTTCCTGCTTCAGCATCCGCCCTCGGCTGCAGCTCTCCACACACCCCAAACCACAATCCTCCTCATCACTAGAGTCTACACTCTATTATATGTTTCCGAAACACTAGTAGTTTTAAAAAACAGCAGAAAATAAGAGCCCAATATTCCTGAGTGACAATTGCAAATGCTAATCAGAATGCACAAGTATCAGTAGGAGGTTGACTGTCTGTGATAACAGTACTGCATCTGTGAATGAGTGATGGAGATAGTCCGCCTCTAGCCACCCAGCCAGTCAGTCAGCACTGACACCACGCAGCAGAGAGAGCATGCTCCCCGGCCTGGTCTTCAGTGTCTCCAGTGTGGCCTGTGATTTATTGTGGCGGCAGAAAGCTTGTCACTGTTCATTATTACTGATGCAACAGGAGGCAATGCCACCACCCATCAATGCTTGCCCTGTGATGCTCGCCACAGCTGCCAGAGGAAGTGACCTCAGCACCCACCTGTCTTCTCACACAAACAGTGGCTGCAACCCCACTCTAATGGGCTCTAATATCTTACAGGGATGAAACCTGTGACCCAATTTGGCTGCCACCTCTTAACCAATCGCTAACCAATGGAAAAATTATACATTAATTCAGTTTGAAAATTGCAAATTTGCAATGACAGAGGTGGGAGGCCTCATTTTTATAATCTAAATACATAGGAATCTATAAAATAAGAACACCGAGAGGACATAGTGAGCAGCACAACTTGTGCCACATCTGTCTGTACTGAGACATATAATGTCATCTTGTTTCTGGCTTTTGACTTTTTCTCTCACGCTTTCCACTTCACTTCTTTCCCCCTGCTTCCCAACCTCACAGTCAAATTAGATATACTCCATATCAGTCAACCTGCGCTGTCAACTTTGTCAGCATGAGTTGCGTCGCAAATCAATAGGAGGAAATGAATAATTCACTGTGACCATTAAGTCTACACAACAAGAGTGATAACTGCCGGCCCTGACATTAATCTTATGAGCCACCAACAATGGATTATGATATAACATGATAATGTTATGAAATTGTACTCTCTGGTGAATCTTGCTCCCTCCCACCCTTTGCATTGAGCTGTTCCCAGATGTCACTTGGCTGTGACTGGCAGGCTGCCACACCGAGTGCCTGTGCACCGCCAGGCCCGGCTAGATCTATCTTCATTAAGGACAGAAGCGCTGTGAGTTGTGTGTGTTATTATCAGTGTCTATTAATCTGAAAGCTCCAGCAGGGCAACCCCCGCTTCACTGTTGCGCTACAGTACACCATAGCCAAGCATACGCTATGTACAAACACTGCACACCACCAAACAAACACATGCAAAGTTTATATGCATCTACACACACGTTTTTTACACTCCCGCCTGCAGCTCTCTCTAATAATGAGCACGGAAACAGACTTAAACAATTTGCACATAATGCATTCTCACTCCTAATTGGGGACGATAGACAATAATTACGTGTGGAAAAAACTAATTCGTAATTGTTTAGTAACCATTGGGATTCACTCAAGGCAAACTGTAGACACCCCTTCCTTCCTGTCAGTGTACGGTAAGATGCACATGATCATGGTTTGAAGTATTCACACACATGTTCACACACATGCACACACTCACACATGTACACACACAGAAGGGCCCACCGGGGCGCCACATGTGATGTTGACCCAGTTTAGATCTGTGGCACAAAGTAGAGCAGGGATTCAGAACAAAAAGAGACAGTGACATTTAAAAATAGGTTGACATTCTTTTCATCTCATTGCTGAGACCCATACAATGAAAGTATCCATCTTTTGTGTCACTGGCACCATCAACTAATTATTCCGTCACATCTTCAACTTGCCACTTCTAAAGTGGCAAGTTGATCTACTCTAGACAAATGTAGGTTTGGTTTCAGGGAAGCTAGTTGGAGTCAGGAGGTTCCAAAATACCAAAAATCAAAACATATACATTTTATTTTTTAACAATTTGAAAAAATTAATCATTGTTTGCTTCATCCATTCCAGACTATAATTTTTTTTATTTATAATTTAGCAATTAAAAGCAATTAATCTACAATGAATTGTGTGAAGTGGTGTGACCATGAGGTGACGTGAGTAGTGTAAGCAGTTCACCCAAATTAATTGTTTCCTCCTCTTCACTTCATACTGGGTTTTGAACATGCTTCGTTCCTTTCAATGTGTTTGGTTTAAAAAGTGAGCTGCAGGCTGCTTGTTGAATGTGAAGCTGACATTATTATTGTGCTGTGGTGCATTCAGCATTTGTAAGAATGTTCAGGTCCAAGTCTTGGCAGTCAGCTGATAAAAAAAAAGGAAAAAAATCCTTTTGACAACATCAATGTTTGATTAATTTCCCATGTTTGGATGTTTTCGGGGTTTGTGTTTCTGACATGATAGCTTCAGAATGTTGTTTATTAGCAATACGCCTAGAGATTAACACTTGCATGTAAATGACCCACCCACAGGCACAGAGCAGTTTTCATTCTGAGCGCTTCACGAGCTTCTAGCCTTTAATGTGAGTGCACATTAATTAAACCTCAGATGAGTGTATCTGGACTTTTATCAACCCAGTGCATTCTCTCATTGTGACAGCTGGGCACTAGAGAACTCAATTTATCATGATTTTAGCAATTCAACCAAACTGCAACTTGTATTTTTCTTGACTTTCTATATCCGTCTGGATTTATCCAGATGATTTTCTTGTGCAATAGCACAGTGAGTTGGTCTTTGCCTGTTTATGTTCATGCAAGCATGTCCACCTTTTCCAAATGCACATGTCGGTGTGATGCGTGTTGAGCAACAGTGTGTGTATGTCTGTGTGTGTGACTGATGTATCTAATTTGATAGTAGTGACCCCAATCTGCCTGCCAAGGTTATCCAGCTTTACGATGGGCAGAGTGGGCATCAGGAGATTCTGACACAGCAGGCCTGGCTGGCATGCCCTAATTCTAAAACATGGCTGTCAGTCACTTCCTCTCTTGCTTCCTCCCTCTGTCTACCTTTGTCTCACACACACACACACACACACACACACACACACACACACACACACACACACATATCTACTGCCCCCACACATTTACAAGAAGGCCTGTTAACAATGTCCCACATACAGCATAGTAACAGCAGCCATTGCTACTCAGGAATAACTGAGGAGAAATTTAAGTCTACGTATGCACATGCATGCCCACATGCAAAAAACAAGCAGGCAGTCTTAAGGCAGTCTTATTCAGCTGAATCTAAATTTAATGTTGAAATCCCCTCATTTATTTATATGTATCTGCAACTTCAAACAACTGAATCAGTAATAGAGAAAGTGCTGGTGGTGGCAAAAATAGACTGTTGACATATTCATATCAGAAATATAGAATCAAGTCACAACAATAGATTAATCATTACACAGCAACCTATGTATTTGTCTGTTGCTCAGCTATCTAGAAAAAGGACAGGTAAATGCTTGACACCAACATGTGCATTTGCTGGGAATAAAAATCAGGACCGCACAGAGCCTCAGACTATGAGTGGATCTACCATTACTACTAAAATGATTGTAGAATCTCTCCTCCTTTATCCTCAGTTCCTCTTAATCCACCACTTTTTTTCTTGTTTTGAACAAGACACATAATAACACAGAAACACAAGTGCATGCATTCATGCTGTGAGGTCCCAGAGGAGGGATGGGCGGTGGTGGTCTGATTATTAGAGAGGAGCAGTGGGAGACACAGCCCAGAGCCCAGAGCTCAGGGCCTCAGTCAGTCAAGCTTTAAACAGGTGCTGCTTTCCACTGCCTGCTTCTGTTAATTACCAACAGCGCAATGCTGGAAACGCTTTGCCGGGATCCACACCAGGTGAACACCCATTAGTGCATGGAGAGGATCCAGAGGGTCTGTGCCGACTGCCTCCTCCCCTACCACACACAGACTGAAGCTAAGCAAGTACACACACGTCCACACAGAAAAAAAACACACACTACCATGCATTCTCTTCACAAGCACTTGTATATTTTTCTGTTGTTGTGCACACTGGTGATGATTACGCCTTGAGACATGTACACCCTGACACACACACAGCCCTGCCTCTAAACACACTCTTTTTCTATCCTTACGAATACTCATTTTTCCCTCCATCTCCTCCTGTCCCTTAGAGGCCTGAGTACATCAGTTCATCGACACATTTCATTCTGGTCGGTGGTCTCCATGGAGCCTCCTGTTTCATGTGACCTTTCTCCCCCTCTGTTCCTGGAGTCTCGGGCGTCTGGTCACTCTGAATCACTCCGTCCGTCTGCCTTTGTTCGTAAAAGGATTCGGCAGAGAAAGGGAACCAAGCGCATAAAGAGAGATGAATCAACAGACATCTCATGGCGCCTGCTGCTGCTATCCAAGTGAAGGATAGTACTATTTGTACTCATCCACCTTATCACCCCTCCCCCTCTACATATCTCTCTTCAACCTCACATCTCTGCCCCTCCACACCCCCCACCACTCCTGTTTTGTACTCACATGCTCCCTCCATCCCTCTGCAGTTCTCATCCTATTTTCACGTCTCATCATCAGATCCCACTTTGCTTCATTCCCATCAATAATAGAAGAGTTTCTGACTGGGTGAAAATAAACAACTCTCAGCCAATCAACGGGGGGCTTACAGACATTCCACCAGCTGCTGTCAGCCAATAGTGAAGAAGCTTTGGTGGCTCGAATGAGATCAGAAGTGAGTTGGTGCTCTGATCCCATTGAAAGGAAAAGTAAATTATTCAGGTGACACTCTTTTGCTGCAAATTCTCCCTAAACTAGCACAACTGTTTTTTACTCTGTGGGGGAGATCAGTGCATTAAAGGAAATGCTGTTTTTTTCCACACAGTGAAATATTTGAAATGCAAATAGGAATTCACTGACAGCAGTCATAAATTGAAACACCCTTAAAGATAACTAAACACATGCAAATGTGCTGATTAGCGGAATATGTAAATTAATTCATTATTTGTATAAGGCATTTATATGTTAATTGACATGGTGGCTCACTGTAGATTAATTATGTATAATATACATTAAGTATAAAATAATCTATAGCAAAGGATTCAGATAAAAAGATAAGGATAACAATTAGCTACCGCTAATACGTCTCTTTCTCTCCCAATGATCTGACATATGGCACTGACCCAAGTTACAAATTGAAGAAATCTTATTCTAATGTTCATGAAGATGAGAAGAGCTTCCTTGAATATCCACGTCAAAGCTGAACACTGGCTCTGCATTCAGAAACAATGGGTGCGGGGGGAGCACTGCTAGCTCTAAAGCGCTAGGTTTCTCGGTCTCTCCCTCTCTTTCTTTTGCTGTCTCTCATCCCCCATCTCTTGGCCCTCTGACCTGTGCAGGTCTCACGTTCCTGACTCCTCTCTCAGCAAGCAGCCGATCGATAGATGGATCTGACTTTACCCTGACTCAATAACCCCTCGTGCACATCCTCTTGCTCAGAGGAGGGAGTGTGCATGTGCGTGTTTGAGTGTGTGTGCCAGAGCAAGGGTATGGGTCTGCATGTGCAAGTTTGTGCTTGCAAGGCATGGTTTTGGGGTTTTTTGGCAGAGCTGTGCATGTGTGTGTATGTGTGCGTCTGTGTCTGCCAGCTCCAGTCTCTCACCCCAGGGCCTAGAAGTCACGGCAGTGAGAAAACAGATTGATTTCTCCCCTCCCACGCACAAACAATTAACTACACAGCGCTCAATTAGACACACGCTGGAGACGCCTTCAGACAAGCCTTTGCCTTGACCTGGGATCTGTTTCCTGAAAACCGACCTATAGCACTTCCTCACCCCCCCCCAACCAAGAATCAGAGGTGTGGAAAGTGGTGGGAGCCAGTGAGATAATAGCAGGAAGGTGTTTATGTGCCCTGCTCCTGCAAAATTAGCTCTTCCTGTTGTTCGCAGCATCTTAGGATTATGTGTCCCAGCACAAAATGAGCCTAGATTATCTTTAATGATGTCGACGGTGTGCAGTTTCATTATCGCCAGTGTTCACACACTGCTCCACAGCTTGTGCTGCTAGCTGAGTAAGCGGAGTTAGGATGCTAATTTAAAGGCAGGGGAATTCCAGTGGAGCGTGGAACCCTCTGTATCAGCCGCCCCATGACCACCTTGGGGACCCATATCCGCCTAACACATGTTGATCATCCAGTAAAGGACAAACAAGGTTGTCATCCCTCCATCAGCTTTCTGTCACTTTCCATTTTTCCATGTGAAACACTCCAGTGAACATGTCTTTCTTTGTATCTTTCTCTTTCCTTGAGCCAAGACATTTGTCAGAATTTCAACAGTGCCCTCCCACTGCTTTAGTAAACCAGGCTCTGTTTGTTGACTGCCTCAAAATAGACGTCTATTGTCTATGTCCATTCAAGGAAAACACAACTTTCTTTTCATTTGCATTTTCCATCTTTAATTCTTATCCTTACAGTGTGATTAATCCAACTGTGAATGTAATTAATTTCACATCTTTCATCCCCTTTACACCCTTTCCTTTTTGAAATACTGTAATTAACAACCGATTCTCACAATTCTAATAAATTATCAAATATGCAACAAATCCTATTAATAATCCACAGATAGAGGTGAATTTTAATAAGTATTTCTTATTAAAAATAGGAAAAAACAAGTTATCAGCATATTAAAATTGAGCTGTGACAATTATTTCCACAGATGCTAGCATTGACATTAATTGTGATGCACTGCTGCATGGCCAAGTCATTCCGGGCTTTAAGTGTGTCATTCATAACACGGGCTAAGAGAGATAATAGAATTCGAGAGTGTGTATGTGTGTGTTTATGAAAGATAGACATGAGGAGAAAGAGCAAATGAGAGAGGGAGAGAGAGAGAGAGTGAGAGAGAGAGACCAAGACAGAGAAAGAGAGAGAGAAAAAAACAGAGAATTCATAGAAGTACAAGCTCCAGTGAGTGTTAACATTTCTAATTATCTCACTGTCACGTCTGGAGGCTAAGAAGATAACACCTGAAGTCACTGGGGCGGCAGAGTGGGCATACACACATACAGAATATAGACACACTAACACACAAACAGTCCCACAAGCTCACACACCTCCCACCTCCTGAACCTCCACACTAGGCCCTCAGATTTGTCTTTCTCTGCATGATTGCCTCCACCTCTCACTCTTCTTTTTCTATCTTTCCCTAATTTTTGCACCTCCTCTTTGTTGCACTCACACTCTCTGCGTGAAGTATATGTGAGGTCCAGCTTGTGGGCTCTCCCCTGTTTATTTACGTACATACTGATGTCAAGATGCCGCAATCGTCTCACCCCTGCTGCCCTTATATGCAGGCAAAGCCAGCAATACATTGTGTGTTCCCACTGATGTTTATCCTTGTCATGCCTATTGAACACGGCTTATGTCCTGTGTTTGATATTAAATCCCATGCTGAGGGGCTAGCTGGTTGCTCCACTGATCAGATAAGCACCAGAGGGAAGGAGGGTGGATTTAACTGGTTTTAGTAATCGCAACAATCCATGCCCCCTCCTCTATCCAGGCTACTGTACATCCCAACTGAGGGATTTGCATTAATACTGTACGCTAGTTTGGACTCTGCTACTGCTTTTTCTATATAGGCGAAGACATAATATGATACTTCACAATATAACACTGCATTACTACTATAGCTGTACCATCATCGCCACCCTACTATATTCTACAACTTGCTTAGGGGCTGATGAAATATTCACAGACCTGAGTGTTACAGCAATATCTGGTGCTGTGAAGCTTTTTAAGGTCAACTTTCACTGAGACTCCCTCTTTTGGCAGCCTGTCCTGTTTCCCCTCTGATGCCCTGCAGAGGGCCTTTTGGTAGTGACAGCCATTCTCCTGAGACTTCCTTCTCTCTGTCACCAAGCCATCTACCACCCCTCTGGCCTGCTAACCGCAAGTCATGTGAAAGCTGGGAACATTTCCACTGTAAGACCGGGTCAGGGTGACTCACTGGGTGCTAGGGACCTGGCTTGCACTCCTCGAGACTGTTTAAAATTATAGAGACATTCACACGGCGGAGAGCCTTGAAATATTAATCACATTAGAATTAACAGAGCTGTCAATCACACCAGACAGAGTACACTGCCCTAACTGTGTGGGCTCCAGTGTCACTGCCATCATCTGCAAAGTGAAACGAAGACAGAAATGCCAATTTTCTCCACAAGTCATCTACAGTAAACGCACTGAGAGCTAAGAAATGTGTACTGGACTGGTCAACCAAAAAAAAGGCACTTGTGCGCAGGCCAACAATTCCTGCTTGTCAGTGAAGAAGCACAATCGCTTCCAACATTAACAGGCACACAAATAACAACAGCCTGGTTTCAGTGACCCAGCATCCTGGTCAGCAGCACAGCTCGCCCCCTCACGCCTCATCATCCAATCCGCTGACGCTCACATAGCTATGGCCTGATAGTCCGCTCTGTGGCCCAACTAGCCAGCATTACAAGCACAGAGGTCCAATGTGATTCATGGCATTTACCCCTCTCAGCTCCCATGGAACCCAGAGCCCTGTTGCTGTGACATCACAGCCAGGGCCCTGATTGGTCACCAGATGGCTGCCCTGATTGGATTCTGGCCCAAACTGTGCGGACTGAATCACTGGCTCAGTGATGCTCTGGATACCAATCCAGCCCACCTGCGCTGCTCAGCAAACACACACACACACACACACACACACACACACACTTACAGCCCACACTTGCAGATGTGGATGCATGCACATAAGAAAAGATGCACAGAACAAGTATCAATGACATTCAATTAAACATGCTCATTCATAAAAATAAGTCACTTAACTGCCAACAACTACACTTTCCTCCTCTCAATCTGTCTTTACCTTTTATATGTCTTGTCAATTGATTTTAAAGCACCCCTTTTTGAAGATTATGGCCCTTTAAAATCTAAGTGCCCTTGTTTAACTTAGCTTAAACGACTCTCCCTCTTTGCTTCGTGGGTTAGGCCCCATTTCAACATTTCTGAGCACTGTCCTGGGAGACATAAAGCGAATGAGAAAGCAAGGGCATTCAAAGGGAGAGAAAGTGAGAGAGAGGTTTGCTGTGCTATGTGTCAGTCTCTGGGTATAGCAAAGCTTTAACACATGTATCTACTTTCGCTCACTCTCTGTTCAGTTATGTGAAGCAATAAGTAGCCCTTAAGTGCAGGCATTCTCTTAAATACACTACAAATGGACGTTAGCTTCTACTTGAGCCTTGAGAGGCACTCCTGAAGCTTTCCTGATTGAGACATGAAACCAGAGCACTCCTCTATTCCCTCCCCTTCCTGCATTCCCAAAGGGATGCCTGCAGCGCACCTCTCTAAAGATACCCCTGGCACACACATCCACAAAAAACACAACTCCCTAAGGACAGCTGCAGGCATACTGCAGTGTCCATCCGTACAACCAGACCTCCACTCTGTTTCTACTGAGTCCAGGAGCTGCACACAATGAACAAACAGACGTGACGCATAAACGCATCACTGTTGACACTTTTTTTCAGTTGTGCAAAATGGGCATCAGAATTTTTCTTCTCCTTTGTTTCAATATCTTCTGTTTTCTTTACGCACTTTTGTGTCTCTGTCTTTCTCTTCCACTCTTTCCTGTTGTATCGGGGAAAGCTGATCAAACACTTGCATCTGCAGCTTTTTCAATCCCTCCAGAAGTCAAAGAGAGCACTGCGCAACCCTCTTTTAAGCCCAAAGGAAACAGAAGCAGAACATTTGGCAGTGGGACAGACCCCCTGCTGCACCTGTGCCCGTTCAGGCAGATCAGTATTTAGCTGGGGCCGCCTGCTGCCCCGGGGACAATGAGAGGGGATGGACGGATGGACTGAGGATTTGAGAGGAGGACTTGGACACCATTCCCCACCCTGTGTGCCAATGTTACGGGTCGAGTGGACCAAATGTCTACTCACTGGCACTAACACACAGCTGTTTGGTGATCTGCCTTTGGGCCAGCCCCACACAGACACATTCAACATCTTGTCCAACATTGCCATCTTCTCCCTTTCTCTAGTATATAAAAGAAGACAAGAGGAAAAGGAAGGGTGTATTGAAATTACGGCCACATTAACAAGCACTTGTAATTATTAGACAGTGTTTGATTTGAAAAAGCTCCATGCAGGCAGTCTCAGATTAGAGACTGTATCTACTACAATTTAACAATTGTGCCTCCATATACGCCACCTTGCTTTGCATTTCAATGCATGCTAGTGAGGCTTCAGACCCTGTCTCACGCTCTGTCCCCAAGGTCGTCATTACAATTAAAACAGCTTTGCTCTAAATACAGAGAGAAACCATGAATCCTGTTGCCAAACACTTGCTCACCCCTCCCCTCTAATATTTAAGAAATCTGTTGATCACACCTGTTCCTGCTCCATCCTTGGATGTGGGAATCACTGTGGAGGGAATGGCATCAAATGTGCTATCTACTTAGGATCTGTGACGCTGCGTTTCTATGGCAACACTCCACCCGGTGTTACAGTCACTTTGCTGTCTTTTCTTTCACTGCCAGCTATTCTCAGGAACAGTCTGGATCCTGTAAAAAGGGCCAACCGGAGTGGACTCATGAAAGGGAGTCAGGAAAAGAGTGCAGGCTCAAGTCTCCAATGTAGGCACCAGATATTGTTTAGACATGTTTTCCCCTAATGTTTTCGTCCTCTCTCAACTTAGCTATTAAGGCTAACATGAAGAATTTAGGGAGGCTCCCATGTTGTTCAATACCCATGTTTAGAGCTTATTATTCATAAAGGAAGATTTAATTCATGAATCCATTCTCCTATTGACTAAAAGCTATGTTTACCTAATTATGCACAAAACAGACATTTATCAGAGTGGCATTTGTTTGCGCCTATGTTTCCTCTTGAATAAATGAACATAGCAGCCTGTGGCGAGGCAGTAACACCCTCCCCTGGGAGCCTGGTGTCGTGCAGGGATGTCGATCTGCATGGTGACAAACTGTTGTTCTGATCAATAGGCCCCATTATTGATCATTCGCTGATGATCAATGTCTCCTACCAGTCTGTATCATTATTGCTACAAGTAACATTAATGTGACTGAGTTCTTTCATTATCCCTACTATCCGGCCTATATGTACTCTCACTCTCTCACCCCTTTTCATTTTCACTTACACATACTCCCTCCATACTCTGAGGAACACGAATGGAGCTACAATATCTAATGTGTCATTTACTTAATTAGATCATGACACGTGCAAGAAATCACACACACACACACGTGTACACAAATTCACGACCGCACAAAAGGCAGAAATCTTGCTATGGAGTCTGCAGCAGAATGATAAACTAGACCTCAGTCCATACAGGGGATAGATGGAGAGTGAGAGCAGCAGAAGGAGAGGCAAGATGAGAGAGGAGGCTAGAGAATAAAAGACCAGTGGCGATGTACACTAACCATATCACTTCTCGCTCTTTCCCTCTGGCTTCGGAGCTTTGCTGGAGAGGAGAAAGAGTGTGAGGGAATGAGAGTCAGAGACGAGAGACTGACCAGTCTCTGAGGCTATAAAGGGCTAAGGGGGAGTGGGGGTGCTGTAAAAAGGCTAAGCTGGGTACAGATGACCAGCTTATCAACTCTTTCTCCTTGTAACTTCACCACTGCGTACAAACCCATACACAGACATACTGAGGGCGTTAAACAGACAGTAATGGAGACGTGAGGAGAAAAGACAAGAGAGACAGCAGCGCAGAGGGGAGCCTGATGGGAAAAGACAAAGAGGAGGGAAGGGAGGGAGGGATGAGGAGGAAGATCGAGCACATAAAAGAGTTGTAATTTGCCTAACGAAAGACGAGAGTGACAGATAATAGAAAATGAGTACGTAGATGGGAGGAGAAAATGATGGGCTAGGTAGCGTGTTGGTTGGTTAGAAAAGGTTAAAGGAGAAACAGAGCACAGACGAAAATGGGAGAAGGTCAGAGATCCGAAGTGAGAATAGTGTGTGAATGTGAGAGCTGCTGGGCCTGGGAGGAGACTCAAAAGGACATAAGCAGAGGATAGAAAGATGGAAGCACAGAGGAAAAGGGGAGCTGATGAAGATGGAGGAGGGCAGGAGTGGGGAGGGTGGTCTTTAATCAAAATGTTTTTCAATTAATTTTACAATTAGGGCGCTGCTCGTTAGCTTTGGCACACACAAGAGATGACATTGCTAGCAGTGCTATGCGTGTCATTAATATAATGATGACAGATTGGCGCTCCTGTGGGACAGCCTCTGCTCCTTGACAGCTGGGCCCTCCAAACAACGTCACCTGACCGCTATGACATCATCTAACCTCATTCAACATGGCTGCCAGTGGTGCAAGCGACATGGCCAGTACACATCAGCTACTGCACACCCACTTGGCTCTGCCAAGAAGGGCAATGACACAGACAGTGAAGCTGCTCCTTTCCTTTTCCCTCCCACCATCCCTCCCTTCGTCATTCATACAAGGACATACGACCAAACAAACAGTGAAAGGAAATAAACTCCCGCCCACCTTTTTACAAAAAATGCCCAAGGTGCACTTGTGTTACGGTATCGTACTGTATATTGTCTCATGGACGATCAATCACTTGAGGTGCAGTGCACGCACGCACACAAATTCACACACATCCACATACCACAGACTCTGCTGGAGCCTGACTCTCTTATACACTGTTGTCATGGCAACCCCATTAAGGGAGGACACTCAGGCTGCAACTCTGGTGAAATCAGCCTGTCTCTCTTCTACCTCTCTCTCTTTCTTTCAACCACACACACACACACACAGACACACACACGCATACACACCTTCCTTTTCTTTCACTGCCAGCCATTTCTATTTGTCTCTCTCCATTACTTTCTTTTCCTCACCCATTGTCCTTCTCCTTCTATCCTTGCATCACCCTTGGCGCAACTCACTGCCCGTCTCTCTCCATTACCGTGCTACGTTTTCATCTTCTCACCTCCAGCCTCCCACTTCCCAGGCGAATGTAAATATGTCATCTCGCTTCTCAAACCCTCATCGTGTTTATATCTCTGATTTTTGTTTGGTCTTCGCCCACACATTCTGAAGACCTCTCTGTCCGCCGCCTCTCTCTCTGCCTGTCTGTCTGTCTGTCTCACTCTCTCCGATCCATCCTTAGAGACACAGAATACATTTGTGATTGAGGCGGCACCTCTCTTCTTGTGCCCTTTCCAATTAAAGGGGAGATTTACAGGGGGAATCAGTCAGAGGGCAGCCTTGGAGGACAGCTTTAATAAGGGCTCTGTGCTACACCGCTCTCTTTTTCATGCTCTCTCTCTCCCTCTCTCTTAGGAAGATGGCTTGCCATTTAGCAGGTGTGAGGACAGGAGACAGGAGAAACAGGTTACATGATAACCCATCCCTGACAGGAACATTAAACAGTGGCCCAGCTGTTAAAAGCCAGCCACCAAACAATGATCAATGCCAATCTGTGGGTGCCCCAAAAATAATCACATAAAAGCAAGCTCTAGAACTTAACTGCTAAGCCACACATTATTCAAGCTCATGCCTTGAGACTCAGCTGCCACATTAGTTCCGGCAGCCATCCCATCCATCTTGTAGCTCACTGGCGGTTGGTGGGCCCACAATGTGGCTTCACAACTTCATGATATTGATGGCACGCCTTAACAAATAATAGCTTCTTGTTTAGAAACCATACCAGTTCCGAAAAGATTGCTATAGAAACGTTACTATCCTCCAATGCCTTCATACTTATCACTGTTAGTGCTTGTCCCAATGGGCCACCTGTTTGCCACAAGCCAGAGCAGCCTCAACCCCCCCACCCATCCTGATCCACTCCAGCTCACTTGATGAGCTAGATAACACAGTATGGAGGAGAGCACACGAAGGATTCCCCCAGAGAAATAATCTGGAGATACAACGAGCGAATACAGAGGATAAGCAGCTGGACCCAGGGCTAGCAGGCGGCCTGCATGATGAGAAGGAGAATAACAGAAAGAGAAAAAGGGAATTTGAGACAACATAGGGAGTGAGTAAAGGAAGGGGAGGTGGATGAATGAAAGGGAGATTGAGAGGGAAGGGTGGAGCAAGTGGGGGGTAGTGTTCATTAAAGGAGGTAAAAAAAAGGATGTGAGATGTAGTGACTGAGTAGGTGGTAGGATATGAGGAAAGGAGAGTGGAGAGGAAGGGAGGAGTGGGCATTAGAGGGAGACTGAGGCATCTGCTGCTGCTCCACATGGATGTTTATCCAGCCTGTGGCTTCCTGGGAGACACATAGTAGAACTTCTCTCCCCGGAAGCCGCCTCTCACATCACGGTGGGACTGCGTGTTTGTGTGTGTAAAGACGTTCAGATATATTTCTGTGCGTAATAGTCTTCATATGTATTATGCACTGGCCCAGTATGTGTGCCTGTGGTGTGCCTGTCTATGTATAGCATTTGTGTGTCTCTTTTTGCATGTGTGCTAGTTTGCTCTTCCCTGACTCTGGTTGGGTTTCTGTGAAGTGTAAAGCAGCACGACCCTTTTAGCAGGCTGGTGGTTGTGCTGAGCCCTGGGTTGGGGGGGGGGGGGGAAGGTTGGGTGGATGGAGGGATGGCGGCAAAAGAAAGGATGAGTGTTTATATTTAGCCTCATGCACAATCAGTTGGGATGCCAGACCAAAGATTCTAAGCACTCCTTAATACTTACAGTACGTACTGTTAATACACACTGACCACAGAGCAGTTGACTCGGAGCACAGAAACCGTGTTCAGGCTAACAGCAGCTATGGCATGAGAATTGCCTCTCAAAATGGAGAGGCTGCAACACAGAGCAGAGAGCTCTGTGTTGCAGCGTGGCTGTTATGAATATTTGAAGCAGCTATATCACTAGGCTCCTGGTTGTTGCTCGAGGGGGGAAACATGGGCGCGGGCACAGAGTGGTTGGCAGTGCAGAGAGGCCGAGACGGAGGGGGGTGGCGGGCAGTGGCGGAGGCAGCGGCCCATCCTGAGGCTGGCAGCAGGCGGCTCAGTGAATGAAAGCAGGGCAGGTCATGTGTGGGTGGGGAGGCGGGACTCTCCTGCTGCTGAGACAGATGCCATGGTTGTTAGGCTTAATTTCTTCTGCCAAGCACCACCCAGCACTGGCCAAAAACAAACTCAAATGCTTGTGGCCAGTGTGTGTGTGTGTCTGTTTGTGTCTTTGTGTGTGTGTCAATAGAAAGAAAGAGCACTGTTTGATTCGGTATCAGGCTCTACCAGGAGCACACACAAGCAGAGCAGTAATCGTTTACTGTTCAATCCCATCCACCTTCCGTCTCCTCCTGTGTTTTCTGAGTCTCTTTCTCAGTCCTATCTCCATTTCTCACCATCCATCTCACTGATTCTTTCTAGACTGTCTTTCTCTTTCTCTCTCCATCTTTACTCCATCTTTCCCTCTGCAGCAAAGCTGGCTCCCACTGCAGTGAGAAGGGAAAAGGCAGAGAGAAGGTGGGGAGGGGGCGCACAGAGAACCGAAGTGAGAGATGAAGAAAGAGCAGTGTGGTATTTGGCTCAGTGTTGCATTATTGGCTCTGGTTGATCTGATCTGAGCAGATTACAGGAATACAATACTAACAAATCACCGTTCTGCCTCTTGAGCCTCACACCCTGTCACTTGCACACGCACACAACACAAAAATACTAACTCTCTCTCTCTCTCTCTCTGTCACACACACACACACAGACAGACACACACACCTACACACACCTACACACACTCACACCCTCCCTTGAGCTGACACCCACACCTGTGGCCTGTCTAGCCATTCTGCAGTCGTGGCTTTTTAAACCTAACATTACACAACCCCAACACTTGAGTGCACACGTCATTCACCACACCGCTGCCTTCCTTGACAAGAGGCATCACCCATGCAGCACACATAATTACCTCTTGACTAATAATTACTAAAATTAATACAGCAGCAAAAAAGAGTGATTCTAAAAGCTGAATGCATTCCAATTTACCCCTATAATATGTTCATTGTAAGTGAACACTTATTTCTTCTCCTCTACACGCTCTGTTGCTCTTTCTTTCTCTTCACTCCTCTCTTGACTTCTCTCAGCCCAGCTGGGTTGGAGGCTGTTGGGGGTGGGGGTGGGGGTGGGGTGGCAGCCTGTGCCAAGGCCAGTGCGACATGTTTTGACTCTTTACTTACACATTAATTCAAGTATTGATCATGCTTGTGTTAAGCGCAGGGAAAAAGAGAGCGGCCAAGTCAGAAAAAACCCAAACAGAATTCATCAGAAACAAACGCCACTATAGCCGTTCAGGAAATAATGGTGTAAGCACACACACATACTACCACACACACACACACTCTCCAACTCCCAAGGACGAACACATCATACAAATACTTATACACCTATACAGATGAAGACATATTCAAAGCATCACAGCAGCCTCCTAACCTAGCTCCCACCCATACTGACAAACAGGGACATTGACACACATGCACACAACTACTACCACGTTCATTTCATCTGCAGCACAGTCTTTGGATGTCAATCCATAAACATTGAGTCACACTTCGACAACACTTATTCATTTATCTATTTACTCGTTCATTCGCTTATATATTTCAGGTCAAAGAAGTGCCAGCTGCTGTGGCTGACATCTAGTAACTAATTGACTCATCTAGGATTTTTCTTTTTTTTCTGTTAACTCATTGGACACAAAAATGAGAGCAAAGTTTCTATTGTTAGTGATCGAACACGCTGCTCCTATGTATTTTTCCATCGATCAAACAGAAGAAAAAAAAACTCTCCATCCTCCTGCTGTATCATGAACATTGACATCATACAGTCTTAACTGTAAATTGTCAATGTTAGACTTTCTTGAATAGTGAAACTGCAGCACAATTGCATTACAGTGCTTTAAGAATCAAGAAACTGTTGCACATGTGCATCACGTTACAAATGATACACTTGCCATTATGCAGCACAGCAGTAATCTCTTACACACACACACAACACACACAATGTTGAAAGCACTACTAAAGCGCGTCATGGTGTCTGGGTGGTAGACAGGCTTCGGAGACAACAACGGTGAAAATTAAATTCCATTTAAGGCTAATCCCATTTCCAACCTCTGCTGAGTCTCACTGCTATTGTGACAGTCAAGGAAATCTGTCTCAATTGTTCCATTGCGGGAATTGATGGTGAAACGCGATACAGCATAAATAATGGAGCTTGATCACCAAGAGACAGGTCCTGAAGGAGACTACGACAGGGTCAGACAAGCATGCTGTTGCCAAGGGTGGTGGATAGGGCATGAGACAGAGCCATGCCAGACAGAAAGGTGAGAGAGACAGGTGAAAGGTTGGTAGAGAAGAGGCGACAGTAAACAATGTGTATGCATATAAGGCATGGTAATTCTCTTGACATTTCACAGGCAGTTTTGTTTTGCTGCTGCCGTTACTGACAGAGACAGGGTAAGAGGGGGAAAGGATATGATTGTAGCACAGGCCGCAGGACAGACAATAGCCTCGTCCAAAATGTCCCTATATCAATACGCCAGTGTCACACACATAAACAAACGTATACACGCACTTCTTGGTGTTGAAAGTGAATTGGCCATTGGCATCCCGAGGGGAAGAGAGCAAGAATAAATTATCTTGCTGCTCTCTAGTAACAGCTCCTCTCTAATCGAGCACTGGCATCGTTTAGTGTTCTTCTCCCTACGAGAGTAAATATACTCATCTATTACATGAAACAAAATGGTTCCCAGTTACAGTGTGCCAAGAAGGTCTGGATTATTATTTAATAGAGTTAAATATGAACTAGAAATACAGACCAGATATTTTTGGTACCCTGATGATGACAAGAGGCAAAGATAGAGGGCCATCCCTGAAAAATAAAGCACAAAGCAATCGCACTTGCTATAATTACACAGAACATGAAATGAGGTTTTCAAATGTAGCTACATTTATGTGCCAAAGAGACTGGAGAGATGCTCGTCCCCTGGGCTCATCTAAAATGATATAGAAACGTCAGGAGACTGACACATAGGGATAGATGCGCAAACACCATCCACCTACTTTTCAAATTTGCATTCATTTCACATCCAACTCGAAATTCACATCCAATTTTACAGTCAGTTCACGTCCAAGCTGGCACTCAAATTCAGCCACTTGTTCATGCAGCCTGTATTCGCGGGTCAGTCTGGTTAAAGCTGACACTTTCTGTCAACACACCCATCACTAACCCCCATTACTCGCTCACTTAGTCTCTACCATCGTGCCTCACTCATTCATTTACTCGCATGTGCACATGTGCACCAACGGCCTCGCAATTTGCACAAACACACAGTTGTCACCCACTTATTTGTTCAGCAATTTGTTCATTTGCTCTGGCTTTTACTTGGTCACAATATTCTCACCCACTAGTTCAGGATTTGTTCATGGTCATAGCCACTTGTACTATCAGCTGGTCCCCCGATCTCTGCCACCACTCCTCAGTCACATGCTCACTCTTGCTCTCACCCACTCACTCCTTCTACTTCTCTCCCATTTTTCCCAGTCACACACTTTCTCTCTCTTTCACTTCTTCTTTGCGGCCACACTGCACATCCAGTCTGTCCCTCCCCTTCATTAACCCCCTGGATGACACAGTCCCTCACCTCGCCTCTCTGTTCATCCTCCATAACTCTCTCTGGCTAAGACTGCCGTCTCCTTCTCTATATAGATTGCCTCCACCCATTCCAATAAAAGATTTAAGAGCTCCTTTAAGTGCTAATCAGGTTGTCATCCGTGCAGCCAAAATCAGAGGCTTGATAAATAAAGGCTTGTCTCTGTTGGCTAGCGGCTCACTGTGTTTAAATAGGTGACACTGGAGTGCATTCTGAGTACACCAGATCGATGCCAGAACCCCTGGGGTCCCCTGAAACGGTGAACAGAGACAAAGCTTAGCTCTCGCTAATAATGCAGGGATAGGCAGCTTGCTCCCTATTTTCAGAGGAACTCTCCCTGGGCTTGTCCTCCACTCCCCTCGGTCTTTTTTTTCCTCTTTCTCTCATCACGATAGGCCTTTTCAACTCACCAGTTGGCAGAATTGCATAAACATAGAGACTGAAAACCTTTATTTTCATACATTAAACAGAAGGTTAAGCTGAGGGAAGTGCATTAAAAATACCAACAACAGACACAACAATCACTTCTATCTGCAATCCCCAAACAGCATTCTCCCTGCTGTCCAATCATCTCATCACATCCCACTATGGCCAATTTGCTACTATGCCCAGTCTCTCCTCCGCAGTCAAACTGTTTGCCATCACTCGAAATAGCTTATCATGAGCCCTTGCTGTCACCCGCCACGCCATATCACCAAAACTCCCGCCTTCGCCCAATATCCAGCACCAAGCCCAGCTCAACAGACATGTGTTATCACTGACCCATGCCTACACAGTACAGTGCTACAGCACAATGCTCCTCCTTAACTCTCCTCAGCACCCGACCTCCTCTCACCTTGCGTCCACTTACATTCCCTCCCATGGAAGCGCTACCCTGCAATGGCAATATCAAGGTCTATCTCTCCCTCTGTGGTTCTTTCCCTCACTTTGATTTTCTGTCCATCAAGGGGGCGTGGATTAGCGGCCTCTTGTTTATCTGCTCGTCAGTTTTATCTATCTATCACTAAGCCATCCGCTGTGCTGCAGCGGCCTCAGCACTGCATTAATCCCCTATCAGCCAGCCAGCCATCCATCACCCCGCTGTCTATCACGTCAGATCCATCATCCGCCCATCTGTCGCACACTGCCCAGGCTCGGAGATGATCTCCTCGGAGAGCCCCACTGGCGAGTCACAGAGGGTGGAGAGGACAGTGGGCCAGGAGGAAATTAGAGGAAAATGCAGAAATGAAGACAAGGGAGAGGGAGAGAAGATTATACCCTACCCTTTCCCTCTCCCTCTCTCAGCCTGCATCCTGCTGAAAGCATTCTCTTCATGTCACTACATGCTTATTAGTTGTTGTGTTTGTTTCCTTGTAATTTGTTTGTTTTCCTCGCCTGCTAATTCTAGCCAGTGGGAGAAGTGCCAGTGGAGGGAAAGATAGCTGCTGGGATGGGGGTCATAAATCCCATAAAACCCCGATGTAGTGAGAAACCCTGGCCCCTCCTTCTCCAGCATGTTGGAGCAAGGAAGGGATATTGTCTAAAGCCTCCAGCTTTAAACAGCTCAATATCTGGGTTCATCAGGGGTCATTTGTATTTCCATCCATATCTGCTACCATCGGAAGGTGAGTGAGGGGGGCACATGAGCAGGAGAGAAGGTGAGTGTAGGGCAAACGTTAGTACACTTGCAGCGGAAAAGAAGTCCACTCAGGTGCATGTAAGTGTGAGATGCAGGGGCAAGAGAGTGCAAACAGGCACATATTAGGAGAACCACTGAGCACATAGACATTTAGGTCCATAAATTGCAAATGGTAGGTGAGCAAACAGGTATGTATGTGGGCTGAAGCACTGCAATTATTTAGACTAGTTGACAAATAGAGTCTGTGAGGGCAGAGCAAATTGTTTAGAGGGTAATAGAAAGAGCACAGAAAAAGAGGTTAATGTAGATACTTCCAGACTGTTAGTACAGAAAAAAAACAAGGAAGAGGAAGTTTAATATGCAGTCCAGCAGCTTTGCAGACACCAAAAGTAGTACATCTGTATGAAACAGTTCATTTAAATCCACACTATAACCTGCGAATGACCACCCTGAGGCGATTGTATGATTATGGCTTGCAGTAACTGAATTTACATGATTTGTGTGATGCGAAGTAGCTGAGGAAAACATCTTTCTTGCACCACAAGAAAACTGAGGGACGATGTGTCTGTGTTTTGTGATAATGAATTTACAGAACCCTGTAAGACAGGTTCTGTCACTTGCAGAGTTACTTGTAACATGAAAGCCACTTTGCTGTCGCCCCCCAAAAATGTGTGTTTAGGTTTGTTTTGCTTTGTTTTCCACTGCTAGCCATGCTGCTGTTTGTACAGAAACACCACTTTGCACATTATCAACACGAAAAGAAATCAGAATGGAGGTGTGTGGCAGAACACAGCAAAAGATTGATTTCGGGGTCAGACAATTGGGTTATCCTTTCTTCAATTTTAGCTTTAATTCAACTAAGATAATCCAGTTAACATGTTTACATGACAGCTGCAATAATTTGAGTACTGCCTTAACCTGGTTATAATCATGTTACTGGCATTCAGGTAACCTCTCTCTGAGTGTAAAGTTCTGTGGTACAAAAGAAAAACAACTTATACATTTCTTACAAAATGGAAGTATCTTCTCTCTCCGCCTGTAATCCTAAGGATCATTCCTAGACTACCTTTAGCCGTTCATTTTATTAACTCTACACTGTACAGTATGATATAATACACTGCGGAAATGCCAGTAGAGTACTGCCCTTTGCATTTGTTTGAACTTGTATGGTAATTATGACCTGAACTGCAGTCCATGTCATATGATTAAATAAACACATGCAGTAAGAGTTTAAATTTCTGCTGTATTTCATTACATGGCTGAGTTTACCCTCCAGTAACAAGCTACCACTGCACTCGCTGGATTTTTCTCCTAGAACCTACAATAGCTTTCAGGATCTACAATAATAGCATACAGTATTAGGATGCTACTGTAGACTTATATGCCTAGACTCAGAAATTCATCATTTTCTTTGCTGATGGTCTTTCTAATCCAGTCAATTGTTTTTTTCCTAACCCAAATAGCCTTGTAGGATTACAGCTAGGACTGCACAATGTCCTGTGAATAGAACAAGCTCTATGAATGCAGGCAGCCAATTGACAGCTGAGATTCTCTTCTGTATAATATCAACATCGGTGGTCCTCCATTACACATGGAATAGGAGGAAAGAGATGTGTGAAGCTTGTGCTTTTATCCATAATGAGCCTAAACAAACATCTCCAAACAAACGTTCTTCTTCCAAATGCAGCCGAATCAGATGAGACAGCTGTCAGAAAGCATCCATATCCATCTTGAGTTAGCTCTAATTGGAGAAGTACTCTCTCTCCTCTGGCCCTATTTGACAGATACTGCTCAATCACCACAACGGTGCTGAACACAGATTCAGTGCAACGATATTCAGTGTGCAATTACAACGCATACTGCTGTTACACAATAATACCTCACACACTGCACACATTCAAGCACAGTACTAATACATGCATACACTGTACTGTTGTGCGTTTGTGTTGTTTAGACCAATGGGACTCCAATGGTATGATTTAAACTGGACTTTTACTGTGAAATGTAATCCCTTATCTTACATACACAGTATCTCCGGGTCACTTTCTGTGACTGTAACCTGACATCCTAACCTGATCAAAGAAAACGCCAGGTCACCCTTTGCTCGTTCTTTTTTCTCTACTCTCTTACATCTGGAACTGATGATTCTCTGAAACTTGGTGCAGTCTTTTCGGAGCATCACCGAAGAAAAGACAAGAAAGCGTTAAGGTCACAAGACAAGAACCTGGCTTTTCCTTAAGCTCTCTGGTTAGCACACTGCTAATTGAGAGTAAACAAGTTTAGGCCTAGTTAGCATCCACAGCACGCACAAAGTTTGTCATCTGAGCAATGAAGCAAGTTAACGGCGAGCAGCTACCTCTGCACAGAAGACAGTAGGAGTGACCATGGTTATCTCTGACCTGCACGAGTGGACACTACATATCAGAGACTTTCCATGGAACCAAAACTTGTCCCAGCCAGGTTCATGGGATCCCTGGCTAACAAGCAGCACACCAAATCAATTTCTCTTCCTGTACATACGGGGAACATACCTGGACATAATATAGCAACACAAAGCACAGGACTAGTGTACTGATGGGTTTCCATTGAAGTTTTATTGCTGCGATTGTTACTGTGAAACACCTCTAAGTTGATGTTAGTCACATTATGCTTCACACAGACATGTCTTTGCATGCAAATTAACTATTTTTGACTTGTCACCATTAATTTAAGAACACATACACCTTGAAATGGCCTTAAACACAACCACACACATGGTGGAGAGGAACTTTAAAACTCCTGCATCACTTGTTTCTTTGTCTCTGATGTGACACGTTTCATGCTTGTCCATGGCTGAGCATATGGTGTGTAGATCAAAGACTCAGACACACTCCTGGCGCAAACCCAGAAATGCACACCCACACAAAAACACATGGGCACACACACACACACACACACACAAAATTGAGTATTTTATGAGACTAAAAATCAATAACTTAATTAGCTATAATTTTCCCTTCTTTAAAATGTGATACACTCAGGAACTTTAATACGTACCACTGATTGCTATCAGCTGATACTCAGTAAAGTATTTGCAGATGAATCCCATGTTTGATATGTTATGATCCACTAAAGTTAGACAGGATAGGAGATGAACTGGAAGGGAGCCTGTTGTATGTTGCTACTCTGCACCTGCATGGTCACCATATTAGAGAGGTCATGATCCACTATAACAACAAAATGCGTAATTGATTGATTGATTTTTACTTTCGATGACTCAAAAGCATTAAAAAGACAATTCAGGTATTTTGAAATGGGGTTGTTTGAGGTAATTAGGTATAGTTAGTGTATTGCGTACAGTAGATAGTAGTCAGTGAGCCCCCAGTTTGGAGAAGCAGAGACGGATCCCGGCACAGAAGCAGAGCAATGCACTACTGTGGACAGGATCAGCAGAAACTTTATTTTAGTATCATAAAAAAGGCCTACCTCGAAGAAAAAAAAACAAAAAAAAACACTTTACCTTGCTGTCAGACAGCCTTTTTTTTTTTTGGCACTAAATGTAGAATTTCCAGCTGTGCCGCAAGCTGTATTACAGCACAGATTAGTTGTTTGGGTCATAAAATTGCGAGATCCAACTGAAATCAAACTTCATGTTTCTAAAGATTTCAAAGACGGTGCAGGCTTGTGTTTGTCTGCCTATGCTGCTGTAACTCTGATCCAAACATCTGACAGCAACCTCTCCAACATGGTGACCGCACAGGCGCAGAGTGTCAACATATATCAGGCTCCCTTTAAGTCATGGCAGTAGTAAAACTAACAAAAATGGGGATTTAGTCATCTCTTATTGCGTCTAACTTGAGTGGATCGTAACTTATCGAATATGGAATTCATGCTTTCTACGGATGTCATTTATTGAGCCGACAAAGGACAAAATGTGGACTACAACAGACTAGGCAAGGTTTGTTTTTACAGTTGGTCATTTGCATCTCCTACTACGGTGGACTGAGACAGAAGCAGAGCAGTCAAAGTTAATTGAAAAATAGACACATTTCCAGCCATGCTGGATAAAATTTACACTTCTCTGGTATATTTAGTTTTTGGTAATAGGCTCATCAAGGCAAAGACGGAAGGAGAGGGTGTCTCTTCAGAATTAAAAAAAAAAATGTTTCAGTGAAATTTAATAATAATGGTTTGATAAACAAAACAGTACTTGATTTTTTAATACTGCTATATAACCTGCTTTAACAACAAAAAAAAAAAGATAGGAATCGACTGCAAACATGTCATCAGAGCTTTCCTACTTTTTATGTATCTTTGATAGCCAAAATTCATTAATTGCATCAATACAGTTTGGTGCCACTTTAAACTATTTTAAACGTGCATTTGTGTGTGCAGGCATGTGAACAGGTCACTAATGTTGTACAAGTGTCATTTTACAACACATGGTAGCACCAGGCTTTTGTATATACAGAAAAGAAAAAGGTATACATTGTAAATGCTACTATTACAATAAAAGAGTGAAACCTGGAGTTCATAACAAATGCAATTACCAGTTACGCAAATATACAGCGAGAGAAGAGACACACAAATATAAACACTCGCATAGCTTCATAAACACGTACCTACATTATTTCGTACACACTGAATTAATCAGCTCTTAGACAAATAGCTGAATAAATACTGTGGATAACCAGATCAATATTGTACACTCAATTCATCTGAGTTCACAGAGATGTCAAATTCTGCATAGTTCCATAGCACACTGATTAAACTGGCACCACATTAATTCAGTAAATCAATAAAACCAATCTTTCAAATAAATCAAGTCGCATGGACGGCTAAAGCCAATTGGAGGGCAAGAACACATTAAAATTCCCTTGCTCCAACTGCATATCTATGTCAAGCAGGCAGCACACTGATTTGCTATGTGGATTCCACAATTTGTGGAATGAAAACGATTAATCCATGAAACAATAACCAGGGTGCCAAGAAGGCACATGGTAATTCTATAATGATCAAAGACTCAATTAAATCCTTTTCCATTCTGTTCTCTAAATGCCTCATGTCTGTGGCTGCAGAGCAAATATGTGTGTGTGTGTGTGAGTGTGTGTGTGTGTGTGTGTGTGTGTGTGTGTGTGTGTGTGTGTGTGTGTGTGTGTGTGTCTGTGAGTATGTGCTTTAGGTGGTCAGCTTGTGTTATGTGCATGTGTTATGTGTGTGTGTGTGTGTGTGTGTGTGTGTGTGTTTTCTTTTGTCTTGGGGCTGTGAGGTGACCAGAGGTTAAGCTGTGGTCTGGCAAGTGTCTTTTGTGGTCGGATGATGTATGACGTGTGGTTCATGATCATACTCTAATAGCACTACAAGATGGGAGCATAAGTGGTGTGATAGTAATCATTATTGGATCAGGACTTATATCCTGATAGACAAGACAGTTTATTTTATTAGAAATATGGTGCCCATCATTTTAACTTTTTTTCAGCAGCACTCCCTGTTTCAAGTGAAAGTAGCAAAGCACCCGGCTGCTAAAATTGCTGTACTGCACTGTAGTTTTTAGAAACAAAAAAAAAAAAAAAAACTTCACATAACTAGGGAAGGGTTGCTGAGCATGCATAGTCATTTTTAGCAGCATCTTCACATTTACACAGTTAAATTCACACCTGGGTGCTAGTTGTTGACCATTGTGCAGCTTCACTGAAAAAATGGGGCTCTATCCCGTTAAAGGGATGAACATTACAACCTCAATCATATCTTTGTAATTTAAGGAGAAAATCTAACATAAATATTATAATATACTTAAAGTTATACATTATATTACACTACCTATATTTAGTAATACAAACTCCAATATATCAATAAAGGAAAATAAAGGATTTTACTTAAGCTGTTCTAAAAAATGCTAGTTTATTAACAATACAAGTGTAATGTGACACACAGATAACCATCATCTGACTTGGCAGTTCCCTCAGCTCTAAGCAGTGTTTAAATTACTTTCAGTTCAGCGTTCTGGGTTCACAGTCCACAAATTAATTGTTCTGGTTCAGACTCAACTGTCTCATCAACCCTGTGTCCAATCAGAGCAGGTATATTATATATTTATATGAAAAACACTACCAAGACGGACACAAAAAGTTGACAACTAGCTAATGAACATAATGGAGCATTTCGCAGCTAAAGAGACAGATATTTCCCTCAATGGTGGAGATCAAAAATTTAACTTAAAGGGAGTGACTACTAAATTTCAGTTGGCCAGAAACATGTCTTGAAATAAATACGATTGATATGGCTGGATATGTAAATAGGAAATTGTTGGCACATTCACTATATCAACTTATTAAGGCGATAATATGTCAGTGTTGTATTTACAGATTGTTCCACTACCCCCTAGTGGCTGCAAAAAATATCAATGCAGGTTTTCTATATAAAATTGTGAAATTGCCTTTTAACATCAGTTACTTGTTCTTACAAACCACTAACTTGATTTCCCCAACCAAATATTGAAGATTTGAACCAGTGCTTGAATGAACACAAACCTATACAGCTTGTACCTCAAGTTAAGTTTTATCATACTCACATGCACACAGATTAACTCGGCACATTTATGGCGTGAACACAGAGACTAACATTATAAGACTGGTGTTGTAGTGAATTTATTAAAAAAAGCAGCAGCCAAAAGGTTAATACACTGTTGCATTCATTCACTTTTCTGCACAGTGTCAGAGAGGTGAGCCTATGATACCGCAAGTGTGGGTAGTATTTTCCTGTGGTTTGTGTCCATATGTGCAGAGGAACAGAGGGCATGAGGATTGGAGAAGAGCGGCACAGGGCAGTCTCAGGTGAGACATGCATGGTCCCAACATAATTATAATCCTTAATTAATCCACTCCGGATGCGTTCTCTCTCTCTTTCTCTCTCTCTCTCTCTCTCTTTCTCTCTTTCTCGCTCCATCTCTCATTTGAAGTTCATTGCTCTAGGTGTGGACTTTTTCCATCATGGTGCACCTCCCCCGTTTTCTGTCTCATCTGGCATCTGCCTACTACGTATATGTATATTGCTTTAGGTGTTTTTGCAGCTGTTTATGAATATACATGCCCTTTCACACCTCTGTCTAGGAGCTTTATCTCCCTCCCCTCTCCCTCCTCCCCCACCTCCTCAGTCTTTTCTCTACCCGCTTCCCTCCAACTCCCATCTTGGCAGACAGGCAAACAAACAGCAGCTTCTTTTCGTCCCGTGTTGTTTCTTGGTGTTGCCTTTTCTCACAGCTCACAGCATGGACACACACACGCAGAGACACACAAAAACACAAACATGTTCACACCAGTCCAACACCATATACTCCGAGGGGAGTACTGCTGACACAAATACGAACTCACCAGAGCCGTCCTCTGTGGAATGACTCTGGTGAGTCTCAGGTGAACATCACTACTTGTAAGGGCCAGACAGCCATAAACATACACATACAAGCTTGCAGACAGTTTCTGTTTATAGACACGCCTCACCTAATTCTGCTGCCTGACCAAATGTGTTGATAGCTTAGACGATGTTGAGAAACTGCTGTAGTAGTCATTGAGTGTGAGGGGTCAGTGGTGAAAGTGAGTAGTGGATCATGTAAACGGAGGTGTAATGAAGGAACAATGGAGTCTTGCAGCGGCAGATGAAGGGTCTGTACATGGCACTAAGCTGACGGTAATGAGGACAAAGGTGTCAGTATTGACGCTAGTAGAGTGAAAGTACCAGGTGTGAGGAGGTACGGCGAATACTCCTGCCATTACAACACAGAGCCTGCTGCTCTGCTTACCCTGGCCGAGCCAATTAGAGGGGTTCATCTACCACTCTGGTTCACGCCCTCCATCAAGTTATCAGAAAAACATGAGGATTGATTGGACAAGCTATCAGAGGTCAATTGATCCCTGTTTCCTTTCATATGTGTTCCTCCTTTTACAGATGGACAGATTGGACGTAAAAATCTACTCCAATTAACTAAAGACAAAGGTCCATCTTAAAGATGGATATCAGCATTGCATACATTTCTTTGAAAACGTGTGGTATTTGCTAGGTTCAGGATGATCAGAGTTGATCTCACAGTGTTAAGAGTAGCATTGCCATTTATACACCTTTAGCAGAGCTGCCATAACTGATTCCCTAAAAGACCAGACAACCAGGGCAAGATTATATTGATTTGTGATCATTATTCTCAAGTGCTTTCAAAATTGTATCTTGGCACAGGGCCTTGAAAACCCATTAAATACATGTTAAGAAATGAAAACTGACAAACACAGAAAACTGGTATTTGAGTTCCTTTTAACAACATGAATAGGAAAATCAGGCAGGCTCAAAAGGGCAATCAAAGCTGCCCATTACAAACAGCAGTTAGAATTTGGCTGTTGAAACGGCAGTGATGCTCTTTAAACACCAATTCAGAGCCCCCTTCCCCCCCCCACAAATCTGTGTAAAACTGAATGAATTTCTGGTGAGGCTGATTGGTCACATTGATTGAGCATCACTGAGTCTTTTCACTGCTGTACACCAAGTCGTCTCTCAGTCGATAGACACAACCCAAATACACCAGGCACTCAATCCAATGTGTTGCTACATGGGCCCATCCAGCTAATTTAACACCCACTCCATTTATGAAAAAGAGTCCTCATCGATTTTTTCTGTTCATGCGCTCTTGTTGCTCCTGTTCATTTTCGCCATGCCGGCGCCTACACGTGCTGAAGACTGGCAGCAATTGAATTGAATTAGCGTGTGGTAAGGTTCCTATAAGATTGGCTTCTCAAAGCATACACCTTTAGTCTTTTTCCAGATGTAGCAGAGACCACATAGGTGGAGCCTGCAGTTACATGCTGCTGTATGGCTACATTCACCGAGAACTCAGGCAGCACGAAGGCCATGAGCTTCAAAATGGATGCACACTGTCCATCGTTTTGGCAAATCGGCACCACAGCAATGACAATTTACACTTATTGCCCACCTGTCCCCCTCTGCTATTCCACCCTGTACTCTTCGCCCTGTTCTATTTTCTTTCCCTCTCTTGTCCTCTCCTTATCTCTCCCTTTCCAATCCATTATTGCGTGTTCATGCTCCCAAAAAGTAATCTAGCATTTAAGGGGAAAACAGCCAACACATTACAAATAGCCTTAGAAAACATAATAGACTATTTTTGATTGCAATAATTAGTCCAACAACAGTTGTTTAAAACCATTTTCAGTGTGTTTTGTCAGCAGTGGTAAAAACACTGAACCACAATAACTGTCATTATAATCATAATGGCTTTCCTGTCAGGACAAGTCTTATCAGGTTGGTGACAACTACAGAGTTGCCACTGCCAGGTAAACAGTGCTGCCTATGAAGGGAAGCAGTGAAGAAGCTACGTGGCACTACACAAACAGTTTCTAGGTCAGTCCAGTGAAACTGCCCTACAGAGACATAGCATTTTGACATAACTGAAAAGGGCATAAAAGATTACCCTTTGCTTATGCACAAGAGGTACATAGGTACACAGTAGCACCTCATGAGACACTATAAAAAATGCATGCATCCTAGCACTCCCACATCCATCACTGAAAACCTCCACCCTAATGAGATGGAATAGGTTAAAGAGAGCTCACTGATTACCCTCTAAAAAGAAACTGTACTAGACAATTTGAATCTTCAGCCCATTCTAATAATACCATCAACCAGTGCATATCCATTTTGTTGCAAATGTCAGCAAATATGTAATGATGGGGTGGTGAATGCTGTTCCAAAATTGTTGTATAAAGGTCGCAACCAGTAGTACAGTTATCAACATGATTTTGAGTGTGATGTCAAAATGACATTTCGAAAAAAAAAGAAAAAAGAAAAAAGACAAAGAATTGACAGTGACAATTCAATCTTGCAATGGCTTGTTTTTAGTGGACTGTAACTGAAAATAGTCGATAGAATTATAATAAATCTAAATCTATCTACCACATACGTGATTATTCATAATAAATTCCCCAGTACAATAGACTATGAGAAGCTGAGGACGGGCAGACTAGCTTGCGAGGCATGTAGATCTGATCAGATATAATATCTGGGAGCCTTTCATCATCAAAAGGCAATGATGAGATTTAGTTTATCATCAGAATATACTGCAGTGCTCTGTTCTGTGCTTGCACTAAAAATTCTCCCTCCTGGAGGTTGAACAAATTTACAGTTGCAGCATATTTGTACATTTGTGTGTGTGTGTGTGTGTGTGTGTGTGTGTGTGTGTGTGTGTATGCTAAGACAACTGCTACCAAGCAAACATATGGATATAACTAAATATATGGGGGGTGCAGGATCGTAGAATCGATGCTTTGACTGTGTCAGAGATGATGGCTGCAGTCTTTAACCTATTCAAAACAAAAATGAAACATGATAGAAAAATACATCAAATGGCTACGTCTTTTGAGGTATGTTGTAGCTAAATGTCTGCAGGTTTATGATAATTCATCGGGTTTTTTTTTGTTTTGTGTGCTAAAATTTAACTGGAGCATGATTTTCTCTAAATGGATATTTTGCATTGTTGTGCATAAGAATTTTAGAAAAACCTATACTGGACTTGACTGGCCGGTTGCGTTAATTGTAGATTATTGTACCAACTACTAATTTGTTATTAATACTGATTTCGTGCATACTTTAATATATTTTTGATAAATCAAAACTGTTTTTTTTTATAAAATTTTGTAGTTTAATCATCTGTTAACATGACAGCCAAAATAGAAAAGACGAGTTTAATCTCAAAATGGAAAAAATACCTGAATCGTGTATTTGGTGAATTCTTACAGCCGTGGTATAGTCTGTTTTTCTTTTCAACGATAATATTTGTTATCCATTGTTAACTGTAGAATAATGTGCTGCTACTCAAACCCACGCTCTTTGTATTTCAGACTATCTTACATGCATTAAAAAGTTGTCAGTGTCCTTCATAGGTTGACGACAACCTGACGACAACCAACAATCCTTTGTTCACATGTAGCATTGAATACATCTGCGTCCCTTGCTCTAATTAACAGCCATGTAGGGAAAACACACGCATTGTGTGATGTTATCATGATACAAAAAGCTTTCGACATATTTTAAAATCTGGTGAATGTTATTCTCACATTATTCCTTGAACCAGCATATGCAATAAATTTAGCTGTCCCGAGGGTGTGAAACATCATAGGTCATTTTCTGAAATTTATATCAGTGCTGTATCTTTCTGCTTATTTTCTATTAACATATTCATTTAGTCAGCCTTGTCAAAGAGCTACAGGCAGTACATACATATTGCACAAAGGAGAGAACAACTAAGATGCAAAGGAAACATAAGAGTACTCACTTCGGGGACAGAGCACTGTTCTTATTCATAAAAATAGTCTGTGTGTGTGTGTGTGTATGTGTATATATAGACTCATACTGTATATGACAGCATGAGCATGTGCATTAGGCCGTGGACATGTGCACCAAACGCACATTTTTACAAACTAAATGGATTCGATAAAGCAGACTAATTCATTTATTCTGCGCAAAAAAACGTCAGGCAGGTTGTGTACAATATTTCCTTCACAACTAGTACCTTCAACAGAATAATATGATCATCGAATCCTGACCACAGTATTGCAAAGCTTCCCAAAACGCTGAACTCACACTGAAATAAATCTAATTATGATTAGTGACTTATTAAAAGTCTGACGATCATTAATGCCATGCAAATATATGACTATTATTCACCCATTGAACGCCGAGAATAATTTTTGTGATGGTGATGTGACACACAGACAAGGGGGAAATAAATCCTTCTGTCTTCCCAGGGAGAGTGTTTGGCAGTAAACCAATTCCAAGTCTGGCTTCTTGAATGCCCAGATAACGCAATCAGACAGTTGCAATATTGCTGTTTTACCACCTGAAGAATTTGAATTTCATTCAGCCCCTTCAGAATAGTAGACATGCCAATTTTTCCCCAAGAATTGGCAGGGCAAACACAATGCACCCCGGTGAAATGAGGAAAAGGCTTACCAGCAGAAAATAACTGTTTTCAAGGTCTTTCTTGCCTGCCTCCTCAGGTTCAATTTTATCATAATAAAACACAAAGACAAAAGGTTTAATTTCTTCCATCATAACTACAGTATAGGCTGTTGATGCCTTTTTATTAGATGTTTTATTATTAAATTGGGAATTAGTTCAGCATAACAATATGAGGGCGCCTCAGTTTTCATCATATGAACCCCTCAACATTATGGGGTCACATTGGATCAAATTTTGGATATAGGATTAATTTTCCTGTTGTTGTTTTATGCTGTACTGAGGTGATACACGTATTATTTAAGACATTAACCTATCAGGATGACTATTACTATGTATTCTCTCATTTGGATTTCAGAGATGAATTAAACCATATTTCATTTTGTTGGGGACCCCCTGGAACACTCCTCAAGGACTCCTGGGGCTCCCCAGACCCCTCTGAGAGCAGCTGGCCTATAGGTAATGATTTGATGAGGTACAGGATTAATAGTGTAGTCTGGGACATGGGGGATTGGGCAGAGTAGTTCAGTTTGAGGCTGTACACTTCGCTCTGGTGCATTTATTCCTCTAATAGTCAATGAGGTACTTAATTTCTTTCTCTCTTGGAAGTAACTCGTGCTCACATAAAAAAGAAGAAACAGTGAGAGGGGATGTTGGATAAAATCACATAGCCAACATCCCAGGACATCTCTGTACTTTTTCTGGTGAGGATGATACAAAATAATTCGTCCAGGGAAGAATTATTTATGAACTCACAACATTGTTGGCTATTTAACAGTCTCATAATCTGCCTTGTTTTTGTTTTTTTCCAGTGCCCCCTCTCATTTGAAATGAAACTTGAACTGAAAATGTCCTCCTTTTATAAGACAAGCAAACACTCTATTAATTAAAATTGACACAATCTATTACTGTGCAGGCCACGGTGCAATGCATAGGCCAGCAAACGTGAGTCCTACTCTCAAATCCGACTAATTTAGAGCATCCAGCACGCATTTTAAATATGAACTGCTGTTGACGCACCGTAAACACGAACTCCGTATCTGTCAAAGCATAAAATATCAATAAATAAATCTGCTTACACGCCTGAACACCTCACGCAGCCTGATACTGGGAGCCTCAATGGTGCACATTACATGCGATTATAGTCGCACTGGTGTCACATGTACTAAGAACATATAACATGAAAGATGTGCTTAGTTCCTACCTTGATTCCTCCAATCTCCTTAATTTCTCAGTGTGTCTCATTCATTTTCGCTTCCCTTCTCACTTGCCTCCTTCTGCTTCTCTCCACCTCTGGTTTTCACTCGTTTGCTCCTCTCTGGTCCCGTCTTCGTGCGGATGCATAAGAATTAAAAATTAATAGCCTGATATCTTAAAGACAAACCGACGAAAGACGGGAGAGGGGAAAAAATCCACCCGACTAAAAATATAATAAAGGCAATGGGGGGAAATCCTCACGGACAGAGCAGATTCTCACGAAAATGTGCCCGTGTGGGCATCAAAATAAATAACAGCGACGACATCATTGTCCTACTTAATAACAATAATGACATGCGAGTTAACAACGTCAAGCGGTGACGGAAATGTGAAACTGATGAAGAATATTAACAATATTGAAGTTGTATTCGTGCTGTCCGTCCGTCGCTGGTTAGATGGTGAGCATGTGAGCAAATTTGCCCCCGTCGCAAAACGTCTGCGTAAGTCAAATCAGACTCTTGGATGTCCGATGTATCTGTTCACGGGACACTTCTATTTTCAAACTGTAGACTCTTCGCCTTCATGTAGTCTCAAAAAAAAAGCTCTACGGTGTGAAATCACCCGTTGGAATTAGGATAGTCTACACAGGCCATCAGCGGTTATCTTGTGCGTCCTGACGCACCGAGCGGATCACTCGTCTTTGGTTTCCCTCTTCGTCGGCAGGCAGCGCACACTCTCATCAGGACCATTCACACGGTATTTTTCGACCACTGCAGTTCTGCATCAGGCCTATTACAACCTAGCGCATTCATCATTGCCTTTCATATACAGTTTGGGAGCCTAAAGACAGTGTCAAGACAGTTTTTATAACCAGTCCTGACTTAAGGCAGAAAAAATGTGCCACTTCTACCCGCCCACTATAAATTGCTTCCTCTGTATAACACTAGCACTTTTTTGTTTCTTTTTTTTTTTTTTTAGTTCCCTAGCCCACGTGGTTTCCCAAGGTGGGGTTCAGGAACCATCAGAGGACCTTGAAATGGTCATCTGTGGTTGCCTTGCAAAATGAGCTATACTCTTGAATCCAATGTCTGCACAAGAAAAAAGTATTTGAGAAAAGTTTCACAGGTTAACTGTTATGCCCCCATTCACTGACACATACTGTAATTCTATTCATTCAGTAAAAAGTGATTTCCAACACTGTGACTCTTCTCAGATGTGGTTTTAGGTTGGTTAATATAAAATATAGCCAATTCTCTAACGCAACCGTTTACTGCCTGTGCTTTTGTTGCATTAACTTTAAAAGGGGTGTTTCACTGAAAAAAAGTTCAAGTTTCTAGGAAAAGCAGACATTTCATAGGAGATTAAGGTGTTTTCAATGTGACAGCATATAATCAGCATGTGATTTAACCTTGTTATGTAAGAGCTCAAACTCATTCAGATTGTTGTGATGACAGAGCTGAAGCCTCAACATGTTTCACGTAATATTTTAAATGAACAATAGAGATTTATTTGAAAATGAATGAGATGCAATGCTATTCATGCCCTGCAAGGTAATAAACAAAGCCATAATGACATTGTGTGGGAATCATATACATGCAACCTTACAACTACAACAACTCATCTGCATTAAGAGACTTGTGGATTCTTTGCTGAAGTGCACCATCTTGAATTTAAAAGCATCTCAATGGGCTTTTTATATTTTTTCATTAGTTTAACAGCACTAAAGACGACGTGTCTGATTAATGTCAAAGCAATGATTCATAGAAAGGACAAAATCCTTATGAAATAGAAGTTTGCTGCACCTGGTGCAAACACATCTTTCTCAAGATTATTTTCTGGTACTTCCACTGACAGACAAGTTGCTGAGGAACCAAGTTGGAGGGCTGCACTGGGCTAAAGGAGTGGAGAATAAATTGGCAGTTCAGGGGCTCTTCAGTATGTTCACAGGTGAGAGCAAAAAAAAAAAAATAGTAATAATCTAAGGAATACAAAGCTAAGAACAAGTTCAAACCCTTTACCGGAACATGATTTAGCAGTTGTACAACACATAGGCCTACAAGATGGGAAGAGAGCGAGTCAGGGGATGACACACAGCAACAGTTTTGAGGTGAGCTGGAACTCCTAGCATTGGAAATACGTGTAACTCCTCAGCCTGCTGAACTACCAGCATGCATCATACTAAGTAGTCAGGTTTCTCTCCAGGAGGTATAAATAGAAAACTGGCCAGAAGCCACTTTAGTCTTATTCTATGTTAAAACACAGTGGCAGTGCAGGCTGGTGATAGGTACTGGGCAAAGTAACTGACAAATTAACTATTCACTTACATACAATAGTGCAAGTATTATGTATTAATTAATTAATAATATGTCATTATAATAATGAATTATGTTTATTTGTCTAGCCAGTTATCAGACACATCAAAAGGGTTTACATGAGTACTATACATAAAAATAGGTGTACTTGCCACATACTACATCGTTTTATGTGATATACTGTGCTGTACATTGAGGATACATACTACATAGCCTGTATTTCCACTGCATTACTTATTTTATACATTGTATCACATTATATTGTAGTATAAGTCATGTTTGGTATTATGTTAATCATATACAGTACCATACTATCAACATCACAGCAACATACGTACATTTATTATAATGAAATGTTATAGTCCAACATACATTTAGGTGAATAAGTTCAGTATAGTGCATGCACACATAAGTATTCAAACCAACACATCTGTGAACACATAGAGAATCTGTTTTAAAGCAAGGTTTTACGCATAACAGATATATTTTCCATTTAGAGTGACACTATTAACTTTTAAAAGAGAGGATAACATATTAATTCTCCTACAAATGTTGAATTCATTATGAATAAAACAAACCCTTTCTCAGCCTTACCTGGTCTGGTATGACCAGTAGTTTATAATGGCTAATGTTAGCTAATGTAAGCTAACTTTAGGTAGATTGCACACTATTGCGTAAGTGACATCACTGCATCAGTCCACTGACTTTAAGACTCTTCTCTACTTCTATAATTGTACAACGTCCATCAGCATTATCACAAAAATAAGAAGCTAACACAGTAAACGTCTCTAAGAGACCAGCTCACTATTTTTAATCCTATTCCACTTACTTTCAGTCAGGACAGCTAATGTAAATGTGTCTCTGAAGTAACTGAAACATTATATATATATATATACAGTATTGAGCATTTGTGGACATCATCACTGCTGTTCAATAAAAGTTACATAGTCTCACTTCAAGGCAAATTTGGTGAAATAGTTTTCAGAGCATGTTTTTAGCGGAAATTTTTGCTGTCCAATTTGAACCCACATTTCAAAGTTCAAATTTGAACACACTTTATTTATTTATTTTTAGCTCATCCTTGCCAAGAGTGCTAATAATTCTGAATTAATCACGGGCAGTCCTGGTCTCATGGACACAGGTTGGGCTACACTGCCAGATGAAATTATTCAACTTCCATATCACATGCAATAATTGCACCAGTGCACAGTGTATGTTGCAATTCTTCTCTCACCTCTGAAAATGCCGTTGTCACGTTCTATTATCATAGCTAATATTGGGCTCTATTGAATGGGGCTCTACACGCCTTTGCCACTTAGCCTTCTGTCACACAGTACCTACTCTGTTATACTGCTCTCAAATCCAGTCAATTGACCTTCATGGGCTGCCTGACTCATTGCGCCAATAAACAGCTAGCATAATGTAGTTTGTGCTCCATGGCAGTCACACCGTCTATCTGACTTTTTTTTTTTTTTTCAAGATGAGATGTTATTCATGCAAAGTCACAGTGCTCTGTGTAATAAGAGGAGACTGTAGGAAAACCTCATCACCTACTGTACAGAATGGACCGCTAAGAGCCAAATGTGGACAGATTCACAGCATCAATTGATGCTTTGTATAAGTCTGAGCAGTTGTTCATCACACCCTGGTCTCTTAGCAACAACAATAGTGACTACACATGATTAAGTGCTGATTGGCCTACTAAACACAAGCAGTGGTCCCCTGTTACAAATTCTGCAGCCCTCACTGCTTGATCACTTTACTCATGAATAATATCTTAGAAAGTCAAATGGTCTAGAAGAGAAATATTTATTTAATAATTAAAAAAAAGAAAGAAAGAAAAAGGAAAAGAAAAGCTTTCTTGCTCTATACTTGTAGATTAATGCAGGCTTAACATTTATGTTTAGGTCATTGCAGTGCTCTTAAAATACACTATAAACACAATGAATAGTGTATCAGAAAACCTCCATACAAACATAGTATACAGTTACCTCTTAACTAAATCATAAGGAAATATTAATATTTCTAAATATATGGATTGTTCATTATACTTTCACACACAACTTCCATTTTTTCAAAGTTGCCTGTCTTCAGATATCATTATCATTATAACTGCATCTTTCTAAGTGGATGAATGACTGATGAATTTTGCAGGGAGGTCAAGATAGATAGTTGAGTACATTCAAAGTTAATGTTAGAAAAGTTGCGCTTTTGTATTTTAGCATTCAGTATAGTTGTATTGTCTGAAGAGGCTCTCACATAAATAGATACATTTCAGAAAACACACAGGAAATTGTTCGGATACTGATCAAAACTCCAGTTATATTCAAAATAGGCAAGTTTTAGACACCACATCATAATTACTTTCCTGCTTTCTCCCAAATAAAATCATCCAGATAAGTGTTGATAAATGCAGTGGTTAAAATAGGCAGGGGATGGGGAAAAATGAAAAGAAATCCAAGATAAGAGCCTACCACTGTGTAGTTTTGTAGTGGTTTTGTACTGTAGTGTGTGGGAACGTTCTAGCGCTGAATAAATTCATTCAGGCTCGACCATGACTGTGAAAATTTCAGTCATTGTTAATAATAATTCTTTTTGTTCACTTGTGTTCCATGTTGCATTTATATTCTCAATACAGCGATGTCTTGCATGATAAGACAGACTTTATCAACAAAGGATCAGTGGTCCTGTTTGCCTGAATATCTCCTGTTTTCTTCTAAAAAGGGAGGAGAAAATGGACTCATACAGCTGGCATATTATAATTTGTTCTAGCTCATGTTTGATTAATGCCAATTTTTCCTAGTCAGAGCTCATGTTTATGCAGCAACATTATTTACATAACACCTTGCCCTATTTGCAAATAGCTCCTATTTTCACAGTTATACAGCTTCTTGTTTTGCAGTGATTGACAAATTATCTCCTTTACCAAAAAACCCCCCCAAAAAAAATTGCTGTTATGAAACTTGTTACGAAAGTACCTCACATTTTCCAATGTGCTATGTAAAATAATCAGTAGAAAGTATAAAATTTATTGGTTGAAATATAATTACTTTTTATAATGAATTACGGACTGTTGCAGCTGATACTGATCAGCTTTATAATAACACTACAATGCATCACTTCAAAATGCGTCTGTTTTATACACATCACTATTACAATATGCACTTTGCATTATATTGGTGGCTCATTACTCAATAAAATACTTGCATTTGTTTCCATCATGTTTCTCTGTTGTACATAACTAAAATCAATATCCTATTTATGTAGAAAATAAAAACATACTATTACAGAGTCACCATCACTGGAGGAAATCTTGCAGTCTTTCATGCATGCACTGTATACACTGTGTAGTGGAATACAAGGCCTGTGGGCGTAGATATGAGCACACTAGCGGGAAAGGAAACTGTATGGCATTTCCAGTAGTGAAAGTGGAAGAAACCAATGAAAATGGTTTAAAAGTCCAACAAAGCCAAACAGACATCAGTATTTGGTGCCAGAAAAGCGTTGGTGTAACACCTCAGCTTTTATATAGCAACCCTGTGACCGCCAGAGCGCTCTTCCCATCATGCTCTTTCCATTGGATGGATGTTCACAGCAAACACAGCATTTCAACATTTTCAAAGACCACAGCCATAAAGACACCACCACCGCCCCTCTCTCTCTTTTTCTCTCTGTCTCTTTCTCTTTCGCTCTACCTTTCTCACTCACCCTCTCAATCTTGCTCTTTTTCCCCTCGCTGTGTCTCTGTGTCTCTCTTTCCCTTTTGCAGTATGACATAGTCCATTATCTGCTCTTAGTACTAATTGGTGTATTAACGCCATGCTGTGGGTGACACAGTGAGAGAGAGAGAGGACGAGAGAGAGCGCTAGAGAGAGAGAGACAGACAGACAGAGAGAGAGAGAGAGAGAGAGAGAGAGAGAGAGGCGCAGGATGAATATGGATGAGGCAGAAGCAGGGCGGGAGTGAGGCTCTGGGGGAGGCAAGTACAGAGTGATTCTGCGGGACTGAGAGAGAATGGGAGGCCAAGGTAAATCTTTTCAGCTACACAAGTGGTTAAGAGCAGCATGGCAAAATGACGAGTGAAGGGGAAAAAAAGAAAACCATCCTGTAATGGCTTGGTTTTTTTTTTTTTTTTTTTTTTTTTCAGTTGGCCTTCTCTGTATCCCTTTCTATCCTGCTCTCACCGTCACCACTTTCAACCCAATTATCCACTCTCCCTGGCGCCACTGGCAGCATATGGAAATGTAAATTGCAGGCGAGATGTTTTCTTTTTTTTCAAAGCTGGGGAAGGTAAGCAACTCTTGAGGATGGGGAGAGTAGGAGGAAGAAAAGGAAGAGATGACAAACAACTGAAACTGAGGGACCGCCTTTAGTCCCAATAGCTTGTCAGTATTGCTGCTCTATCAGATACACAAATCCACCCACGAAAAGAAAATTTAGTAGACTGAGGTTGATTTATGCTGCTACACACCTAGGCACCATGAAGCCCAAATAAAGTTTGGATAGAAAGCACACACATTAGCCATTACATTTACACATGTGACACTTTCAGAGTCATTAAATCAAACTGACATGTAAAACTGCTCCACATACTCCGTCTCTCATTCTCAGACTTGCACATGTTCTGTGCCGAATTCACACATTTAATTATATGCAGAGACTCCAACACAGTTACACCACAGAGGTACACTTCCTCTGTGCTTGAGAGGCTTTTCAGACTGGGGCCAGGATGTGAGCCCTCAGGCTGGTGAATAGCTGCTGAAGCTGAGGATGCCGAGATCAAAGGTGCCCATCTTTTCCCATGCATGTGACATTGAGACATGTACATGCTGATTATTCAGATAAGCAGATCTATCCTCGGGGGTGGAGGCAAAATGGAGGCGAGTGTTTTGTTGATTATCATTAAGATCTGGCTTTTCCTCTGTTCACCTCTCTTCTCTCCACATGCTCATATTCCGCCCCCGCAGTGCTGATGAAGCCAACTTCTCAAATCCGCAATTTGCTCAATTATTTTCAATTATCCCGCCATCGCTGCTTCTATCATTCCCCTTAGTTCAATTGTGAACAGAAATCACTTGTTGATTGACAGCAAAGGCCAATTAGGCCTAAAGGCGGGATGAAAACTCAAACCCCTACGGTAATTACTGCTGATTGGTGTCACACAGACATTTACAGGCCCTACCCACAGAACTGAAACCCTTATATTGATAAATGTCCTTTTCACCATGCAGCCACTCTTGCCTTATCTCCAACATACTGTACAGTTAAAACGGATTCCTGCTGGGGTAGTTTAAAGTTTGCAGAATTACATAATGACATACTTTAAGATGTATTTATATGCTCAAGGAAAATTGTGTTCTGAGAGAGTTTTCAAAGGGAGTGTTGAGATAGTATGAGTTTCTATCTACCAAGAGCACCATGTCTGTGTGCCTTTAGCACATTAACTTCAAGGTAGTGCTGTCTCAAGGCTTTAGAAAAACTCTTCAGCAGTGGGCACAGGAATCAATGATGAACTGCTTTTGAGCACGACAGAGACCCACAAATTCAATATACCTTCAGCAGTTTTGCTGTCTGGGTTCGTTCAACATTTTTTTAGTAGCTTAATGTAAGGTAGTTCAGGCAAAATAGAAAATCAGTTACTTCATATATTTTCATTTTGTTGTGCATCTGTGGTTATTTTATGTTTTATTAGGTTCTGTGCACAGTAATACATTTATTTCTTATTTCTGCAGTCTGTAATGAAAATTTAAAACTTGACCTTGCTACTGCTTTTGTTTTATAGTCGTGTTACAGAAGTGCCATGGTCTACTGTGTTATTGATTGTTTGTTCTTTGAGCACATTTATACAGTAGACAAATACACATAACACAGTTACTGTGCATATTTAAGTTAGGTTTCCAAGCAACACAGGTGATGGTCACTGCTTAACAACTGTTGTGTTAAATATTGTTTTATTAACTACATTGTCATAGACATTTCCACCAAAACATCATAATTACAGGTAATTAACAACAACAACTGTATTCAAAGTCTTCTCTGTGTTATTTAAAAGTGGCATTTCTTTAATATGCAGTAGCTTTATTTACTTTCACCTTAGGATAACATGCAACCCTGCTTGTCTGTATCTTCATATCACATGTCCATACTGTATTGTATTGTATTGTATTAAAAATGCCAAATAGAATATCTGAAATGACTAACATCGTGATATATTTACTGAACACTGAATCATCACTGTTACAGACACTGAAATATTGTAATAATCACTGGCATTTTGTTTCAGATAGCAATCTTCAACATTTCAAATGACACCAGTTTATAAAAGTAGCGCAATGATTTAATGCATATTTGTGAGATTTTAGGAAGCTCCATTTCCAAAGACCTTTTTGCTCATACTCTGTTCTCCTTCCTTTGAAACAATATTAACAGATTTACACTAAATTCTGTTTTAACAAAAAGTGTAGCTGTACAAAAGCCGTACAACATTTAATTCATATTTCATGAATGTTGGTGTAATGAACAAGGGTAGACATCCATCATTAGGCTGTGATGTTACTACCAAAGCTTCTCTGTCTGAACAAAAGAATGATTTGTTGGTGTTATGACTATAAAGTCAGCCTCGCTGCTACTACAGGCAACATTTCCACATTTCCATCTTAAGTTATTCTCACAGATGTAAGGTTGTACTTTTGGTTTTCTCTAGTTTTACACTAAAACTGACTGGGCAGGATAAAAAAAATATTTCAAACATGAATCTCCTCTCATCTGTACTCTACAAAACAGTTCACTTGGGCCACAGCTGACTTGCACTGTTGTTTGTGACAATTGGGTTGCCAATGCAAGCAGTGGTTACTCAAGACTCCCCTAATGACATTATGGGCCTAATGAGTTTTAATTGTGAGGAGATCTTAACTTGCAGGCCTAATTGCATCTGATTAAAGACAATATTAGTTTTACTGTTGGTAAATTGGTTGGGGATAGTGGGTGGGTGGGTGTGGGGGGGTTGGCGGGATCGATGGTGTCCTTGTGGAAATATCCTAAATGTCCTCCAAATGGTGATGAAGAGATGGAACAAAAACATAAGAGAAGGCAGGGTCAGGTGAAGAAATACTCAACATGCAGTGATAGTGTGTTAAGAAGAACTGGGGAGGAAAAGGGATAAGATGAGTAGGACTGAAGGTTAAGAACTCGTCCAGAGCATCTCTTTGTCTCATCACAACAGCGTTTAAAGGCACACTCTGTGACTGTGTGAAAGGTGCACCTTTAGATTGAACACAGAAAAAAAATATATAGGCAACTCCAATATACATATCTCGCCTCATGATTGCTCCATCTGCTTTATAACAGTTCTTTCACTTCCCGATAGGTGACCTGTTAAAGCCTCATACTTCTGTATGTATTTTTGGATATTACTTGGCTCATGGTTTTCTCAGGAGAGGCACTCTGGAGAAGTGAAAATCTACCCTTAAACAGAATTTGTGTAATTTGTGTGATCTTCGACAGGTAAATCAATATTTGAGAAAACGAACAGCTAGCTCTCAAAGCTGGGAAATCAGTTGAACAAGTGTTCTCATCTCTGCAGCCATCTATCTCTATGGGCTCAGAAGGTCTAGTTGAGATTTAATGTCTAAATTTGTTTTATTTCCTATGAATCTAACTGGCCTGAATCTAAAAATATGGTCATATCGCGAGTGGATAACGTTAGACATCGTGTCTCTCTCAAGAAAGTTGGCCTCTTCCGTTCTTAAATCCTGCAGGACTTGCTTCTTCACAGAATCAGTTCAAAATCATAACACTAATGTGTAAAAATACTGTTCAGGGAAGGTTTATTGTGGCTCACTGGGAGAGCAGACTTACAGTTTATGGACCTGGCAGTGAAACCATTAAAGAATTCAATAATTTGCATTTAAGTAATTGATTAAACTTGCAGTGCAACCATGTCAACCTGAGTTATTATGCATAATTTTACATATTTACATCTGTACACCATAGGAAAGCATATTCATGCACACGACTGCATGCACACAAACATACACATTGTTGAAAATAAGTACACAAAACAAAGACACATGCAATGCTTGTTCCCTCTCCATGCCACCATAAATACATGCCCTGGATCGGCGGTGATTTAAAGCCAGACACAAGAGAGTATAGTAAATTATGCGTGTATGAGGCTTCATTTCCTCCTCTTCTTAAGCACTTGCTTAATTGCCATTCTCACCTGAGCAATTGTATAATTTCCTTTATTTTTCTCCTCCTCTGCCCAGAATATGAGTCTATAATGAGCTGTGGGTGTCCCCCAAAGCTAAGCCTGGCGCCTTGAAATAGGTTTCACTAATTTACCAATTAGTCATAAGATACAATTAGTGTGCAAGTTCCCTAAGTCCATGAGTGCCCCCACCACCGGCCTCCCCACTTTGATTGTTCAATCTCTGCAGTGATCATCACTCCATTACTTGGCTCATGCTCTCGCCCTGCTTTGTTCAGCTTCGCTACGAAAGCGAGGTCCCACCTGCACTTTGGATATTACTCTAACCCTATGTGCCTCAGAGGGAATCAGTGAGGGAGTGGGAGTGTGTGAATGTGTCTACGTCCGCAGCTCTGGGTTTCTGTTTAAGTGCAGCTGGGACCGGTTTCACTGACCAGGAGGATGAGCGCTGCGGAGGGGAGGGGGGCGTCTGGAGACTAGAAAACTTATGAGAACTGAGACAAGTTACCAAGTAGCAAACTGAAAGTTTGCTGGAGGTGCAAATCTAATTTATGGTTGGAGAATACCGTGTTGTGTTTCTCTCCTTGGTTTGCTCAGCCATTAAAACTAAACCTGAGGACAAATAGGAAATATTAAAAAAAGAACACACAACAAATATCAACGCTACCGTGCTCGCTGTTGGTTGTTATTATGCTGTACGTGAAGCTCCGGTTGAACAGCAATCAATATGTGAGAGGTCATTTGTCAATGTCTTTTTCTGTGCAAGAATACATTCACAGTTCTCCTATAAGGGATTTCTTGTAATTGCAGTGAATCCCCTTCTGTTTTCATCACATCAGTGCAGCGTCTTTGCATGCATGTCGTGGGGAGGTGGTCTCACGATAAAATAACATTACTAACTGATTGATGAGGGGAAATGAGGTCATTTGCCATCAGATTAATGTAATAAATAATACATAGATAATTAATCATAATGTCATTATGATTTTAATAATATAGTTCTAAGCTAAAGCTAAATGTAGGTCTCACTGTTTTGACCTTTAGCAGATTAAAAAAACTGCAGATAGACAGATTACATTAAATTTGGTGACCACTGCAAGACCACCTACAGTATGTAGAACGATAAAGACAAATTTGTCAGATTAATATTATCATCTTCATCTATTAAAACAATACTACAAATTAGTATTTTACTCAGGTTTATGACATAAGAAACTAAAAATAAATAAATAAATGAAATAAATAAATAAATGTGGCAAGCGTGTGTCCATAAATGTGTATTGCTCATGAACATGTGCCATCTGTATGAAAAAGTGTAACCATGTTTTAGCTTCAGAACCTTCTCAGTTACAGAGACTGAGGAAGGTGTTTTTGAGTCGATTACAGTCGCCATGAGGGGACACTTTGGTATGAGTGTGATCACACCAAACATGTTCGGAGCAGTTTATTGAAACTGTGGAACAGTTTATGTTTCATTTAGGCGAGCTAGAACAATGCCATTTGATCTCCAAATAACAGCAAATAACTGCACTGAGACTGAGAGAGGGCTAACTATGAGATAGAAGGAGACACTCAGTTTATGATCTCTTCTTGCACAGTTGTAGGTTCTCACAGTCTAACAAAGTTTGTTAGTCACTTCCAATGGACATGGGTAAGGTGGAGTACAGATTACACACTCCTCTTGATGATGATTCACTTAGCACCACGTAGTGAACCTATTTACAATTCATAATGGATCCTACATTTAATGTTGAAATTTTTGGATTTCAGTCCTGGTTGTTTTGGTGACAGCCATGGTGATATCAGCAAATGCAATTTAAAACTACAGTGAACACTCCTTGAGCAGAAGAGCTGTTGTATCTGTTTCCAGCGCAGCCAAACAAACCCACATTGTTTGACTAAAGAAGTCAGTCAAAAATAATTGCAACCATGATGTAATTTCATGCTGTCTACGGCGCAAGTTTTCCACATGACAGCAGGGCAAAGTAAGGAGTTAGTTACCTTGCTGAGGAATTGGAGGTTTGTAGCCTGTCGCCTGCGGCTCACTGTGGCTGCTCCTTCTTGTTCCATCACTCCCTCGCAAAAAGTAATGCCAAAACTGACAGTTGTCTTTTGTAGACCCATTTTGAATGAACGATCACTGTGACAAATGCATTACTTTGCAATAAAAGCAACCCAATGTTTCACCAGTTGAATGCTTTTAATGTAAACCGGCAGTAGTAGAAAATATTTTGATTACATTAGCAGTAACTTTAACTCCGATACAGTGAGGCTGACTTTGATGGGACAAAATTAAAAACAGTAACACTGTGGGAATGACGGACTCCACCACTAACAATGAATTTAGACATTGAATAATTGAATGTAAAAATCTGACCAAAGGCCAGTAAAAAAAGCGTAAATAAAATTCAGTGGCAAAACCCCTGGTTGTACTGAGTTGAGGATGGGTGTGCTTTGTTGTTTATAAAGTCTATCTTAAATTCCTATGAGAAAGAAAGAAGCAATATGTTTAAATTGATGTGTTATTTAATTTTAACATAGACTTTCTTCGAGTTTTGTCTGCGCTATGCACTTAAACTGTGATAAGTTGCTATCTTTATCTATCTGATATAATTACTAAAACAATCCTATTTTCCACATGTATCCTTCTGTGATATGTTGACTCGGATCTGACTCTTACAGTTGGAGAAATTATAGCATGGTTAGCTGGACTTAGAGACTCACTACCTGTCAATTCCACTCTGGATCAACACATTTAATGTAATTCTATATATGGAGCTTTCAGGCACCAGGAGTCATGGAGCCTTCTTCATGAACTTCTACTCAAATATCCAACTTTTCCTGACTGGTGTAGGTGTAAAAGGTAGGTGTTGCCATTGGCATAATGTATACGTACTTATTTGTACCTGAATGTATAACGTCAATCAAATAGTTCATCACAAGGATACTGCTATCTTATCTGCAATGTTCTGAGCACATCTCTGAGCAGAAAGAACCCAGGATGCTGCAGTATAGTCTTGTTTGTGCATCTCCAGTTTTGAAAATGCTCCTTTATCGTTGAAAACCTTAAACCCATGGGTAATGAGGTATAATTAAAGCAAATAATTTAGTCAATTAAGCTGCAAAGCAGTTTGAATGAAAAGAAAATGTTCTATCCCATCAGTGCATATCAAATATGCATATGCATTTATTTACTTGTCATTCGCTTCACAGTGTCTTTGACAATTCTTTATCTCAGTTTCTCTCTCTCTTTCTCTCTCTCCTTCACTGTACCTTCCTCTCTTACTCACTTCCTCTCAGAGGTTCATTCCATTCATGCTAATGGACAACCCCCCCTCCTCATGTCTATCTAATCAAAAATCAATTAAAAACACCTCGCCGTCGAGTCTCCAGAGCCGAGCCTAGGTTGAGGGGAGGAACAGAAACGCTTCCCGCACTCTCTCCCTCTTTCTCTCCTCTCACAATCTCTCCCTCCCTCTCTCCCTTACTCTCTGCCTTTCCCTCCCTCTTCCTCCTATGGTCTCCCCTCTCTCTCTCCCCTAAGCTCCGCCCTCCTGTCTACTGGAAGTTGGCAACATGATTTACGAGAACGGAGAACTTAATTTATATATTTTTTTCCTCTTGCATCCTCTCATTTATTTATTAGATTTTTCTCCCAGCCGCCTCTTCCTGTCTCTGGCGTGGAGGGGAGGCGGAGGATAGAGGGAGAGAGAGGATAGGATTAGATGGAGAGTGGTCTCGGGGCAGACCAGTAGACTGGCAGGCCTGCAGACATGGAACAGATCTGTCCCACACTTAATGGCATTAGTGCCGTCCCTGAAAGGGGGAGGGGAGGCCAGCAGGGAGACAGGCTAACATATTAAAACTGCCTCTATACCAGACGCTTGTCTACTCCACTCAAACTCCAACTTCAACTCCAACTCTCTTTCTTTCTGGGTGTATTTGTGTGTTGTTCAATTGAGTGTCTCAATTGTTCTGTTGAAACTAAGCTTGTGACTTTGACTATGGCTATTCTATTTAAATACATTTAAATTGTGGACCCCATTAGAATATATATATATATATATATATATGCTCACACTGGACACCCCCTCCACACACACACACAGCACAAAGAATATGCCCCTTGTCCTGCACACATGTTTATTCAGGCAGAAAACTTGCTCTCTCATTGTCAGGTGCAAATGGACTTCAGCTCAAAAGCTAACATGGCCCTCGGTGGAAAGTGACATCTCTGTCGACACTGTCTATGTGGATAAAACTACAATCACTTCTTTCTCTGCACTCTCTCCTTAACTCATTTACACTTACCCTCTTCCCACCAGGATTTTACACATCTTACCGATCTGTGTGACTTTGGTGTGATCAGTGCTGGATTGCTGACTGTCAGCACACCTTCCAAAACTAGATCCAAGCCCCACGGCACCCTCAGAGGCTCAAATTACCCTCTCTAACCTGCTTGGACAGCACACTCATACTACACACTACTACTGTTCCAGGAGCATTGGGAAATTGCATACAGGAGTTGGACAAGAATGGGGGAGATAAAAGACAGAGAATGGTGGAAGATTGGAGTCAGCAACAAAAGACCAGGGACAGAAAAGAGTCGGGGAAGAAAGAGAGGAGAACGCTCTCCTTAAACATGCACATATCAAGTGTTGGAGACCATGGAGTGGCCGGGGGAGAGAAAGTGGCCGGGGAATGTGAGAGGACACTGACAGACAGGTGGAGCCAACATGCTGTGTCTTTTGATTAATGGAGCAGAGAGTTGGTAAATATACATGGACCCCGCCCTCCAGCTCTTTCAGCTGTCTCAGCACAGCCCTGCTTGGATAGATGGGGGGATTTCTTCCTCGCCTTTAAGAAAAGGTTAAGTCACAACAATATTGTTGTGGATCATGAAAATATTAGCAATACTTTCCCCTTTTTCATGTGAGTTTGATTTATCCATCTTCCTCTATGCAGGCTGAGGAGGAGAGAAAGCAAGGACAGGAGGAGATCGGCAGACACGAACAGCCTGGGGAGTGTTTTCTCTTTATCTCTGTGTCACAAAGGCCACCCCTGGTACAGCAGGTGTGTCTGGGAACAGCTTTAGAGAGCTATTGATCCTACTGAGTACTCCTACTGTATATAGCCAAGCTCTGCCCACATCCTCGCACCCTGAGGAAAACTATACAGGAACAGGCCATGCTAAAGGTCACCCTATGATGGAGACAGGGAGCTGCAACTGGCTCTGCATACCTATTTAGTGTCTTAACAGGCTTGAAACCTTATTTATAAGTCAGTCCACATTCTCAGACACTTTCATTTGAAAGCGGCGATTGTGTAGTGATTGACATGGAAAATAAATGGGGGAGAGAACAACAAAAAAATATGGATAGACTATATTAGAATATTAATACTTGTTTACAGAATACAAAAAAGTACAATTGGAGCGTGTTGATAAAGAAGTTACCGGCAGAGACCAGAGATTATCAAAGTCAGTTATTGCTTGTTTCAGCTATGCATTTAATTTGATGCATTATGATGTCTTTACTATATGTCTTTTCTGTATTCCATATTCACATAGTTTTCTATGTTCCTGTAAAATGTTGTAAAAAAGAAGAAATATTTTCTGCGACAAAATGAACCATTAAATCAACAATTCTACTTGTAAATTAGAATTTCCTGTGCCTAATGTCTCAACATTACTGTAAAATGTCCTCTTTAAAGAGCAAGTTAATAATAAAGAACATTTTCCACCTCAGCTTAAAACAAGGTCACAGCATGACAATGGCAATATAATTTATATCGGAGATACAATTTTCCCTGAAAAAAAAAACCCCAAAAACCTTTTTGCATCTGTTTTACAAAGGACCCAGATACTCTGGTTATCATTTTCTGCACACATACACAAAACTGTATGAAACTATTGAAAAATACCCAATTGATCAATAAATACCTCTTATTAGATTCAGCTGACAATCCAGGATATATTCCTCATCAGTCCATAAAAACAATATTCACTTTAAGATGAAAATTGTGAGTGATTTTATTAAGCTGTGTGTTTCTCAGCCATTTCTTTAAACACTGGACACAAAACTGGTTTGTTGGACGCCATGTAATGCACAGCTGTATGTGTTTAGCCTGCAGTTAATTCTGGATGAGAGTGAATGTCCATTAAATGTAATCTTGTTTTTCAGTCCAGCGCTCAAACCACAACTTCAGAGAATTGGCCACCGATGAAGACATCATCCATCATCCCACTGACACTCTGCCAGAACACTTAGAGATAAATATGGAGGCTTTTCAAGTTGTACCTGTCTTTGAAAAACCACACAATCATAAATACACATAGAGTAAGAATACACAGACTATATACCTCCTATCTATTTCTGCAAATCAAATGTGTAAAAAAAAAATCTTTCTAGTGCGTATTCATCAGCTAGTACTCACTCTGTCAGCAGCAGCTTCACCACCTCTTATCCCTTTTATCCACTATCATTATTTCACATCTCAAAGGCTGCTTGCTGTATGTGCACGTATGTAAGCGTCTCTTCCCCACCTCACCTCCTCAAAATGTATGAAGAAACCCAAAATGATACACACAGAAATTTGAGTTCTTGGTTTAATGAAATAGTGCTTTTAGAGTTGATCTGAGGAGCCCACTAGAACACTTATCTCAGCATCAACAGTGGTGCAGAAAAAAAGAGCTGCCTTAATCGGATTGCTGGAGCTCTAAAAGGTTTTCTGCACATGGGTTCCTCTGCAGGCCGCTGGGCTCCAGGGCCAGGCTGGGCACTGAGGCCTGACTGCCAGCCTGACTCCGTGGCTGGACTGGCTGATAAAGTCCAGAGACTCATTGGTGTCTTTGTTAGCTGCGACGAGTCTACGAGTAAGATGATACTAATTAGAGGCTTTGAATATGTGATTCAATCAGTGAACACTACACACAGATGGATCCAGAAGCTCACAGATACCCCACACCCACACCTTTTCCATCCATAAAAAACTGTATGTAAATATTACGGTATGCTCACACGCACACATACAGACACACACTTTTAGACTGTGATTTGCCCTTGTTCTCTTTTTCTCACTGTACACCTACACATCAGTCCATGGACTCACACAGAGGAATTCATTTATCAGTGGTTCACTGTGCCCTGAAGCAAGTGAGAGCTGCAGCAGACATTGATCAAACTGACTTCCAACATGAAGAAGTTCAGAATCACACTTTTCAAATCCCTTTACTGCCAGCAACCTTCCACTAGTGAAATAAAAGACACACACACAAACAAATACAAACACACATGCACATTATTGCACCCTGCTGTGTGTATTTTAGCAAACATGAGCACCTAGATGCACATATCTCCGTTCACACGCTTACAAAATACAACATAACCTTGACATTTTTAGCTCACACTCATAAACACACATAAAATGGCATCAGTGCCTTTCACATTCCTCAACAGGACTAAATATTTAAGTAATAACAAAGGTATTTCAAATGTGACAGTGAAAACAATTCAATGAATAGATTAACTGCTTTCTAGGAAGCCAGATAGATTCTGACGTAAATTTTTTTGTTCCTCGACATCAGCACATTGTGCCGTTAAAGTACAAATCATCTACTCACATTACTAATTTGTGCACTCAATATCCTTTTTCATTCTCTCAATAATTTGTACCCTCGAATTACTTAATTCGCCCTCTTGAATTAATAATTCATGCCCTCAAATTTCTAAATCACACACTCAAATTCCTTCCAATTATTCAGAGTTCACCTTCATCCCGTAACCTACTGCTTTATTGGATTTTTGGCTGTTAAGTACAATGCTGTATTATTTCTGGCAGTACTTAAAACATTTTACTTAAAATACATTTTACATTCTGCTGAAAGTGAAGGAATGCAAAAAAAATGTAAAGACTAAGTAGTTTCAAATTCACCCGCTGCAGTTTGCAATTGAGACTCAAATGCTCCCCATGGTTCAGATATGCTCTCTAAACAACTCAAAGAATAACAGAAACCTGTGTTCCTCCTCCAAACAATACAAAAACCTGTTTGGCTTCCACAAAAGTCAAGGAAATGTACCATCTTTTTGCACAGCAGCTCCAGAGTTATTAGCCTTTGTTCCAACTGTTTTGCATATTCAGCCTCCCTTCCAGCCCACATAGATGTTAATGCACTCCCACACAAACAGATCGGTGTGAACAGGGCAAACATATTTTCCATCTCTCTCTGTCTCTGTCTCTCTCTCTCTCTCACACACACACACACACACACAGAGTCTCAACTGTCTTTCGCTGCTGTCTTTTTCTAAAACCCACTCAACTAGCCACACGCGTGTCCGCACACATACAAACACACACACACAGAGGTGCACAAAGTAAGTTTTTTTTGTGAGTCTCTGGCAACCACCTCTCAGTGTGCTGGATCAGCTGAAATAGGATCCATCCCTCAGATCCCGCTGTACCTCTCACACATACTGATGTAGCCTGATCTCCTGTCAGTGAGACGGCCTGCAGGGAGCGAATCTGGGGCTTATAGCACCGCCTCCAGAGACCATCTCAGCCAGATGCTCAAAGAGCTGGAGAGCCAGGAAACAATCGCCACTACAGACAGCCGGGGATATTATGGGACCAGGGATGTTGCACTGTGGGCTTGCCTTTTTAGTAACAAGTATTTTGACATGAGGCGAGTGCAATATAGTGATACCTCAGGACACACGCAAATGCACGCTAACATGCTTGTGCACACTTGTACAAAAGGCACAAATGCACACATAGTTCTCTGTGGCAATGGTGTCACAACATTGGGCATGTCAAAGCGAATCTACAGCAGAAAGGATGAGTGTCGCTGCATGATAGCGTTCAAATCAAACCATAGCCACCACTCTCTGCTAAGGGTGGCTTGCAAGGTTTGGTTTACAGTGGATAATAATAACAGTTAATTCAGCAACACATTTGTTGAGATCTCAATTAAGCAATAAAGATTGTCTTTGTAGCTTTTTGTTTGTGGATGCAAATGTATAAAGTTATAAAGTCAAAATGTGAGGTTATAAACAAAAGTAAGAGTATTAACTATTCTGGAGTTATCACTGGGTTAAAGTGACTCATGAATGAATATCAACTCATCTAAACTCTCTGTCCATGTTTGATGCAACGGGACCGATTTCTACCCAGAAGAGCATGTCATTAAAATAAAACAGCACAGATTTATCTTGTGACAATGATGCATTCATTTCTTTCGGCAACACTTTTTTTTCTCCCAGGAGAGAGGAGTGTTCCACTCTCTGCAATACAATGAAGTATATTTTCCTCCTTTTGCTCCCTTCTTTATTACTCTCTTACGTGAGGATGTGTAAATATGGAATTACTGAGAAACTGATTGTTGCTCTCTTTTGTCCAGTGTGGCCTTCCTCCCATTAATCGCTTATGCCAATAGGCCTTATGCCTGAAAATCCATCTGGGGCCCTCGCTGCAGACAATTGTCTGAAAGACCCGTTCCATCCAAATTGAATTAGAATCAATGTGGAACATACACAAGCAAGAGCATCATTAGATATCAAGAGACGTAAGTAAAGAGAGGGACAATGAAGGAGAGGGAGAAGAAAAGCAGTGCTCACTCTCCTCCGTTTCAGGACATGTTATCAAGCTTTCAAATGAGATCACTTTTACACACAAGCAGCAGACACGTACACACAAAAAAAACTATTCCAAGTGACTGTTCAATAGCCCAGCCTTGAGCTTTCAAGTTTTGATGTAAGCACCACTTTCTTTCTGCAGACAAGAAGAACAAGGGGGTGCAGAGTAAGAGGAGGAGGAGGAGGAGGGGGAAGCACAAGGAGGTGGAAGTGGTGGAGGAGAAAGATGAGGAGGAGAAGGAAGAGAGCACAGCAAAGAAGAGAGGAATCAACGATGAGTCATGTGCAAAGACACAGCTGGTGTGACTGGGCTGCCTATAAGTGAGTGCAAGATGGGTGACAGAGACCGAGAGAAAGATGAAAGGCTGTGGGAGGGTACAGTGGAGGAAGAAGAGGCGTATTATAGTGAAGCAGAAAACAGGTCAGCGACAAATGGAAATACAAGGTGATTGATATGCCTGTCACAGTGGCAAAAGCCAGAGAAATATGGTACAGAACCTAGAGAGAGTCAGCAGGAGATTAGTGAGTGTTAGATACCGAGATTTAGTCGACAGGAGATGAAGAGATACTTTGGAGAGAGCAAAGCTAAAAAGCAAAGGAGGATAAGGTAGGCGGACGATTTAAGTAATTTTGAAACTGATACAGTTTGTAGGCAGTAGAGAGTTGTGTGAGGGGGTTGAGACAGGGAGAGAGGAGATATGGTGTGAAAAAGAGAGATACAGAGAAAGTAAGATATGAGAGGGGGTGAGATAGAGATAGATAGGCCGGCCTGGAGTGAGACAGAGTTATCGGCCATGATCGATCTGGCCGGCTGATGCCAAATGGGGGGTGTAATGATGGGTAATGATATGAGCCTGGAGAGGGAGTGTGTGTATGTGTGTGTGTGTGTGTGTGTGCATGTGTGGATCCATGACCACACAGTGGCTCACACTTTCATTAATAGAGCCAATTCATCGCACCTTGCAGAGAGGGTTTAATGCACGCCCCCCTAATGATCTATATATACTGTAAATACATGTCACAAATACAATCTCTCTATTTCAAGCTTTCTCTCTATGTCCATTTAGTTATCTATGTCTAACTCTTTCTTCTGAACCAGACTCTATCCTCAGTCCTTCTCTTCTTCACTCTCTGTCTCTGGCCACTCTTAGTGTGTTCACCCCCATCATGTGTCTTTGTCTTTTCCCTCCCCCATTACTTTTTTATTTTATTCTCAACCACCATGAATCTCCTTGAACCTGTTTCTCTGATTTTCAAATTAACCCATCAAGCATGCGCCACTGCCGGGCAGTGCAACGTTTCAGTTGATAAAACACATAATATGCCAAGTCACACAAACGCATGCGCACACACACACACACACACACACACACACACACACACACACACACACAATGACATGTTTATCTGCACACCCTTGGCAGACCTACTGACTCTTAAACAGTTTCCACAGCAACATGAAGTGGCTAAGAATAATGTATTCTGTTATGGCAGGGAATGATTAGCATTATACTGTTGTGTTTCAACATCAGTGTTAGACTACTTGTCTCACACTTGTGTTTTAAAGATACATCAGGAGTGATTGTAACCTGCCACTGGGTTAGATATATGATTAAAAGCGTTGCTTTTATAGTGATGTTAGGGGGAGGGAATGCAAACCTATACAGACTGGCTGAATAAAAATGCATGTCCTCTGGCACCATTCAGTGGATGGACAAGTCTGTGGGCATTACTATGGAAACCAAATCCAATCCAAATCAGAAATTTGGGCCAAGATCACATCTCTCAGAACTGAATATTTTCCAGCAACAACATTTGACCATACTGATAGTAACTCACACGCAGGCTGAATCAGCGATGAGCAGAATAATAAATAGCTTTTCAATCACTGGCAAACCAGCAGCTTCACATTATTTTAAACCACTGAATATTTGCATTCTTCATTAAATTTTACTGAAACGTCATGTAACTGACTGACTTCTTTTTTCATAACTGTAACATTAATCCATTCAAGATGAATTCTTGTACAATATCTATCATAAGATTTTAATCATAAATTGATTTTATGGTGTAGATATTTTCCATATAAATAGTACTAGCTTTCCTGATTAAAAACATGTTACAGATGAAGAGGTCAAACCAAAACCAATTAAAATGAAACAAGGCAACTTCAGCCGAGTGGAGGGCAGAAGGTGCTTGCAACACCACAACCTTCTAAACTCTGGCTGCACAAAATCAAAGGTCATTGCAGAAAGAATCTGATGTTCCTAACAAAATACAACCATAACATGAACTTGAGAAGAATAACTTGTCGAGGTAAAATACTTCTCATCAGCAGCTAAATCGGTCAGTCAAATGCAGCTCTCTCCCCACCTGGTTGTTTTACAAAAATATTTAATATTTCTTATTTTATTACTGCTACAGCTATAGCAAAACTATAGCAGAGGTGCATCTCAAATGGTGGACAGAATGGACCACTTATTAATGTATTAATATTATATATTATTATATTATAAATTTAATTTTCTTTGTTTTTCCATTCATGCAAATGAAATATCTTGTGCTTTCAGCTGACGGAGACACAAACACACACATTATGGTGCTGTCACAAGACTATAAATACAGGTATCTATTTGTAGGCCTCATTTACAAAACACAGAAGCTAATGTAGCTGAAATGTGTTGTGCAAAATTCAATGACTGCAGAAGCTGTAGGTTCATACAGAGAGATGCATACATTTACTACTGCATGTGGAGATCTGATGTTTATGTGTATCTATCAAAATATTGTAAAGCAAAGGATTTCAACATAAAGTCAGTCAAGAGATGGAGACAGTTTCAGACAGAAATATTGCTAAATCATTTGCTGTTATATAATGTGTCTCTGACAGCTACAGTAAACTACCCTTAACCCTAAGTGAAATGAACTTGAACTTACCTCTGTCAAATATGAAATATATCTTATATAACAATATAATATATTTTATGCTTTATCATCTTTCAAAAAGTTGTGAACTAAAGTGTACAGTGGTGGTAAAGAAAATGTTGCTCCTCTCGTGTTTTGTTTGTTTTGTTGGCTTTTGTTTTTAAATGACCCTCATTAGCCCACTATTTTTCTATTTATTTAAATGCATAAACAAAGATAATTTAAGTTAATCAAAAAATGTTAGTACTCTGAAGTCAATAGTGTAAATGAACTTGGTAAAGTTATTGCTTGCATCATGAAAATCCAACCTTGTTTATCGAACCACTTGCCGTAAACTAAAATGGTCTCAAACATTAATCATACGAAGCCAGGAACTGACAGTTTGAAAAACTAAACCAGCTGTTTCATTCACATTGTGTAACTTGATTTGAAACAAGCTTTTTAAAGTTGATAATTCAAGTGACAAAGAGTTCCTGATGAAAGCCTGCTGAGGACCGAATATAGGAACCAAACGGACACCAAGCATCGGCCCATTATCCTTTCTCCAGCAACTCCTCCTCACAACTTCACAAGCTGTGCCTAAAAAAACACTCATGTGGACAAACTGGCAAGTGAGCATGAGGAAAATAAATGAGAGGGAAAGGCTGGTTAATGAGAAATGCTATTTTTACTGCTTTGATGTCCCCCATCCACATAAGCACACAGCTTAGACAAAAACAAATTAGAGATGTCGACTGCATCCCAAAGACATTAAAAACATATTAGCACAACAACCATTTGAGACCGTGTCCACACACACGCACATGTATTGTGTGTGTGTCTGCACTTCAAATTCAGAAAAAGTATTCCAAGTATATTTCTTAGCGCTTGTCCACACTGGCTGGCATTATGCATATCACTATGAGCAGTTGTTCCTTATGGCTAATAGTAGACAAAATATCAACATAATGACACCATAGTTTCTGCACGGCTAGATGACTCAAAGGCATAGCACCATGATTCATTTCCCCACTGAGAATTGTATAGAATACAGATGACAACAACATCACGGTGTTGATGAACACATTCAGAAAGATCTAAAGGCACTTTGTCTAACTTTTGAAATTGCAACTGATCGTCATTTTTCTGCTTCTCAAGTAGTGTCCATCTTTACATGATGCTTGGATTCATGGGATAGAGGAGGTCAAGCATGACAATGCAGAACCATAAATCTATAGAGGGACTGAAAAGCTGGCCAAGATGCTGAAGGCGAAAGGCTTTAAGAGTTGCAGCTTACAATATTCTTATGATTTGCATTACGGTGAACAGCCAATTGAGCATCACCACCTTTGTCACCTCTCGCTTGTCGTTGTAGGCGTGTCAACATTCAGAAGCTTTAGCAAACTTTGCTTGTTAGCAAGCAGTGAGTAAATAAGCAACCCACCGTTCCCTCTAAGAATTTGCATGACTTTGTGCCAAGCAGCACTTCATTTTTGTTTTTTTGTGGCAAGGGTCATACAGAACAGGAATCCTAGAAACTTAATGATCTTTTCCTGCACAGATTCTCCCACATCTGGCAGTGTAGTTAATTTTTAAAAAATAAATACAAATTTTAACCCTCATGTGTTCTCACATCGAAGGCCTGCTATTCTACACTGCCTTTAGAGCCAATTAATTTACATCCCATACAAAAGAGTTAGCAGCAGACATCTTGTAGTGGGTCTTCAGCCTTATGGATGCAGTGATTCCACTGTCTCATAAAACTGATTCTAATGGCTAAACCTGGGGTATTAAACAGCAACATCTGGTACTGACTGAATTTAAATCTGTAGACCACATTGTGTAACTGTTCTTCGATGTGTATGGTAACATGAAAACATGTGTTTAATCAAACTTCAATTTTATTGTTCTAAAACTTTTATAAATTTGCTTTCTACCAATTTTAGAACAAAGGTGGTTCAGACACTTCAAGCCAATCTGTTCAGCAAATCTCTCAAACTAAAGAAGCTATAGTATAATAGCATTATAGTCATTGCTTTCCAAATGATCTACATGATCTGATCTAGGACAACATTTTAACCCCAGCCTAAGGTTTTGAGACATTTAGATATTTGAACAAACAGTGCTGTCATTTCTCTGGAGAAGATCTGATCTGTTTATCAAAACAAATACAGGCTCAATACTCATCCAGTGTACCGGACTGGTGCATCGCTTTTCTGCCTGAATTTCTGTAGGATCCTAATATAACACACTTCATTTCATGAAACACAGAGAGTGAAGCATGCAGACAAGTGAAAAGAAGAGACACATACAGACAACAAAGGAAGAAGGGCTGAGCATATTCATGACATTTAGGGAATGGTAATGAATGACACTGAGAATTCGCACTGTATCTCAGGGAAAACGGAGGAGACAGGAGAGACAAGGGAAGATTGGTTAAAATGAGGAAAATAGAAATGGCTGCAATAACTGACCACTGACTCTAGACCACAGTCAATATATCTAAGTGGATTTTAGCTGTGCTGTGATAGAAGAAATGCTCCAGCACGCCCACAAATGCACACACACATACACACACAAAAACAAACAAACTCAGAATTGGTTTAATTCCACCAGCTGGGTTTGAATGTGAGAATAGAAAGTGACATTATACACACACACTGCTACGGTTTCGCGCCTGCCTGCAGCTTCATTGGGTAGGTGGGGGCAGCAAGGTTGCAGGCTGCAATATTAAACCATCAATCACCCCCCAAATTAGGCATTTTACATCACACAAGCACTTACAGCTCTCTCTCCTTCTCCCACAGGTGGGGTCCAAGCCACGGGAAAAGAGATTACATCACAAAAGCAATGATGGTGAAGCAAGACCCATGAATACATTACACCATCATATATAAGCAGAGCATGGGCGGAAGGTAGCAACAAAATAATAAATCATAATAAATAATATCAAATCAACTAGTTATTACTTTACTCTGAGGTACATGTAGTATGCGTATACGCAGGAACTTTCGGTTCAGTGTGGATTTATTTTCAGGTAGCTTACACTAATGATATAAAATTGGAACAAGTGATTTGTATTAACAGCTGTTCACAGTACCTCATGCCTGATTCATTACCCAGTACATTTTTGTCTCATGCCCATGTTAAACACAGCAAACAGCTCATTTCAATCACCTATAGTGGAATAGATGACGCCGTGTCCACTCTGCCGTTTCTCATGTTTTGATTATAAAAAACATCTGGGTTATCAATGAGCCGGGAAGCCATTAACATGCACATGCAAAGACCGCAACAGAAGACAGAGAGGGGGGGAAACATGAGGCTAAAGTAGGAGCGAAGAAGGAGGAAGAAAACTTGAGGGGAAAAGACAGAATGGAATAGAGAGGGTGAGGGTAAATGAAGCATGGAGTTGCATTTATCCCAATTAGCTACTGCAGGGGTCTTGGGTGAGAAGGGAGATAGAGTGTCCACCCCCATTAACAGTGTTTACTGACATGCCTGCTGATTATAAGCAGGGGAGAGAAACTGATTGCACAGCTCTCCTCTTTTTGCAAACATGAAAAAGAAAACGGCATAAACACTACCACAACCACAGCAAACCCAGAATACTTTTTTACCTCCCATCTTCTTTTTCATCTTCTTTCCTCTCACCACCCTACCTCTCTCTATGACTCCCTCATTCTCTCTCAATCTGCTAGTGTGCACAAGTTGAAGGTAGATTTCATATGTCCCATTCTGACTCCCCTCAATTCTCGCCTTCCTCGTCTCTGTCGCTCTGTGTTGTGTGGCGGTGATAATGGAAGTAATTATACTGGCTCCATGTCTGTTCCACAGCACAGCAGCAGCAGCACAGGCAGGCTGTGGCACCATGAAGCCCATCGCTCGACCACATCCTCACACACTCTGGAGCATCACCATTGAAGGGCCTGCACACTGTCACACGGAAACACAAACATCAGGGGACAAAATGGTACTTGTCTATGAGGTGATAGAATAGCGTAGGAATATTTCCCTGCTGTAGTTTTCACTACCTATTCATTCTGCAAGTATTTCACCGAGCTTGAATATGTTATGCAGGGATTTGCTGGAATCTAGTCTTATGGTGTTGTTGAGATAAGCTGCCCGTGGGCGAACACACTGCTGCACTTCTGACCCTCCAATACAAAACGATATAACCTCTGTAGCGCAGGATTGCAGTTGATACAAGGGAATAGAAGAGCAGACAATAAAGAGCGTGGAGGAAATGTGTGAGTTCCTCTTGAAGAGGGGGAAGGACAAAGGAATGGAAATGCAGAGCAGCATATCTCAACAAAACCAGAAAGGAAGAGAAAGACAATGTGCATTTGGCAGAACGAAAGGCCTGGGGAGGTGAAAAAGAAAGATAAATAATGAATACAAAGTACTTGTTGCTTAAATGAATACATGAAAAAGAGACATTTCATTCACAGGTTTCAGGAATTCAGGAATATTTTATCTGTGCAGAATTTATAGGCAACAGCTCTGCATTCTACATCACAAATAAGTTGAGGCAAATAGGTAAGCAGAATGCACCCGGAGAATTATTTAGAAAAACAAGCACAGTTCAATAGCTAGGCTCTAAGCCTTTATAGCTCTCCAGACAGCAGAGAAAACAGTCACGTCTGTGTACAAACAAGGGCACAAAGAGAAGCAGAGGACCTAGTAGAGTTGCCCTCGCCTTTTTCTTCTCCTCACCTCTCCACCCTCTTCTCTGGGTCTGACCTCTCTCAGCCCCTCAGCCCTTCTGTCAGCGCCAAGCCCGGACTCTAGCCTATCTGAAGAGAGACACCTAGTGGTGCAGACTAAACCCCATCTAGCCCTGGACATTGACAATCCTCTGTGTCCCAGTTGACTTAACTGCACATCACCGTTACACGTTCCCCTCTCTTAAAGAATCCTTAACGAAGCTACATTAATCATATTGAACCACTAACTACAGCAATTATTTGTGTGATTTGCACATCGCTCACTATCAGCCTCCGATGCCTTTCCCAAAGAATGGGGGGGAGGGGGGACTCTGTGAGGTACGACGAAATGGAAAACAGTTGGTTATGGATGAGGTGTCAGCTTTTGTGGCTGATCAGCCTTGGTGTGTGCATATACACGAGGAATGAGACTCATATTACTGACCAAGGATGATTAAAAGCCACCCTTCAGGTCGGCAGTGTAATTAGAAATCAATTAAATTATGAAAAAAAGATTGCTTTTGGAGAAGCCTGATAATGGCAGTGCTCAAACATTTACTCTATCATTTTCTTTTGCCTTGATTATATCCTGCAAGTAAACAGACAACAAATAATTTTCTGGTGTTTCTTTCAGGCACCTGCTTGAAAAAATCCCAGCTTCTATGTGGAAAGTACACACACACACACCATGGATATTCAAGTGAAATAAAAAATACCTCACATCACATGAACTGCAGGGAACCGTGAGAATTAATCAATCACACCTCCCAAGCTGGTAGAGGGTCTCTTGAAGGGTAAATAACACTGATAAAATTAATGTGACAGGTTGCATACAAGATGTCATTATTCTCCCCAAGAGGGGGTAGACATGACAATTATGATTGGATGGTACCTTTAAAATACCTGTCCCACCCTATAGGTCTGACACTAAATCAGCTGACATGAACATCATGACACTCCCTTCCAGTCAAAAATCAGTTGAATCATGAAGCTCTTGAAAAGCTGATCTGCCATGACTGCTCAATGGGCTTCTCTGATAAAGCCAGACAAGGTGGTATTACACTGGCGAGCCCCAATCAGAGAGGCTGCAGTCGATCTATCATGGTGTTATCTGCGGAAGAGGTATATTACCTGGGGCCCAGACAGCCCTGGGCATGCGTGGATGTATGGTGCCGATAGCAGAGCTGGCTGTCATCCCTCTGGGCTGATTAATGAGGAGCTTGGCCCAGTGTTTAATGTGTTTAATATGGGCCGCTGACGAGGCCGTCACACTGACGGAACCCACCCATCTCTCTGACTGATGAAGTCACCTGCGGCTCTCCCTCTCTCTTTCACAGATACAGTAAAATAGACACACACACACACATACACACACACACACTGCAAAAATCATGGCTTTTCTACTTTCCACTGTGTAATCTCTGCTGTGTTTACCAAACATTTTAGGAGCAGCTGTCTATCACAAATATGTGTAGCCTTTTATAATCTCAACCACACTACCTAGAACATTGCTTGCACAGAATAACACATTTCATCTTTTTTTCAAAAATAGACCGATGTAAACATGACAGCTGAACACACACACACAAGCAGACAGGCAGGACTGCTCACTGCTGTGTAGTGACCCTTCATTTCATGTTGAATGGGAGGGAAAATTAGGGCCAAACGGAGAGCTCTGTTCTGGGGGTATTTTGGGAGCTGGGGCTCTCTAATGGAAGATACTTACACCTTTCTGTGTGGAAAGATTCAGCCTCTCTTGCTCTGTGTAATGAAACAGCTAATATTCTTGTACCTTCTCTGCCTAGCAATCAGACTCGTCTCCTCCTTTCCTCCCTCCCTCCTGCTCCATGATATGTCTATTACTTTCAGCCAGCCTCACTCTCTTTTTCTTTATTTCAGCTCTTCTACTCCCACCTGCTAATTTTCACTTCTTCCTCCCTTTCTCTCTCCCTCACTACCACTATCTGCTGCCTTCCCACTCCTTCCCAGCACATTTCTATCTCTCTCTTTTCATCTATCACCTCCTCTGCAATGTTCTCATTTAATCATCCCCTCAAGAAATATATTCACCTCCGAACAACTGGGCTCCTATTAGATCATATACTCTGTTGTTACAGCTGTTATCGTGGCCAATTCCTGTGCTCTCAGCGTGGCCAAGGGCTGCCATGTAAACAGTCCATTTCAGGAAATGCACACACAAAGAGGAGCAAAGATGCACACTGTAAGAAGTAACCTAAAGTGTGTAAGCCTGATGGTAGCTTAACTCACAGCAGCACATGTGCAAGACAGGCACAGATGTGTTGACATCTCAACATTAACAACATGCTGTATATCCCCTGTCGCTTTACTTACACACTATGTCAGTTATCACACCTTTTTCGCAGCTCACATCTCCATCTCTTTCGTGTGAATTCAGGGCTAAAAGTAATCAAATCTACCTGGTAGCATTTTGATGTGCTGATATATATAGCAGCTGGCCTGAATAAGATTATTTTTTTCTGGCAAGCAGTAACATTTAATTTTACATGTTCAAAGAGGTAGCAGGACTCAAGTGCTAAGTGCTTGTTGAGTCACCCTTACATGTGTGGGTTGGATTGAAAATGTCATTTTCCAGTCCAATGTCCAATGAGGAGCTGCACAGTATGGGCTAGCTCCCACAGGGAGTCTCCAGCTCTCCATGAGGCAGGTACAGATCAAGTCAGGGAGCTGGGGAGGTGGGGCACACTCGCTCCCTCCAGACTAGAGTAATGAAATATCAGTTCTCTGAAAGGCTTGTTCTGCCTTCGGGGTGGTTAGCTGAGGCCCAGTTTAAGTTTACATTAATGGACAGAATCCTAATGATCCTGGTACAGTACTCCTACCATGGGTTTTGCTGTTTCAAACATATAAGGATCTGCTTTTTTAATTATCTTCATGTCATGTTACACTTCCTTTGCACCGCCTGTGAGAGGAAAGACAGGCAAAGCATGGATGCTACTCCTACTGCAGCCTTCCCTGCTCTAGCCACCCGAATCCCATCTGCGCATTTATTCACACATGCACAATTTGCACAAAGCACACACACACAAGCAGTGGAAATAGAAACAAATGCACACTCTCATGTGAGCATACAACCATGCACAATTGCATATGCAAGAGCAGAGGAACATATGTAAATCAAATAAATATCTATTGTAGTATATGCATGGTAGAAAATCTGATGAACATAAGACAGGCACATCAGGCGTGTGCAGTGAATATGAACAAGGACATAATCTACACAGAGAAAAGAAATAAAATCACAAGATTCAAATATAACTGTAGCTACTGCTTGCAAACAGTGGCAGTAGTAGATTTTTAAAAGGGTCTAGGTTTTTTAATACATCTATTATATGTGGCTAATCCACGCACACAGCACGTAGATGGTGGTATGGTGCAATGTAAAGAATGTTTTCAGCTCTCTGTTCCCAAGTGATGTATCATAACAATAATCACTGTCAAGCCTAGAATGAAGGTGTTTCTTTCAGAGTGGGGGATGAAGGCAGAACTGTGGTAATTATGCAGCCGTAATGGAGTCGGTGCCTAGCGAGAGCCTAATGAGCTTACTGAAGTCTACCATTGAGAATTGATTCCTGGGAAAAAAAAAAAAAAAAGGAAGAAGCAGTTGTGCTTGCAGGAGAAGGCCAATGGAGGTGAGCTTGTCTCCATTGTTGTGCACTTAATTGACAGGGAACGAACATGCACTGAAATTCCCTAAGAGCAATTAATAATAATGAAAGGCACAGAAATCTTTATACTGTACATGGAATATCCTGATCTAAAGCCTTTCATTGTACTGTCACCTGTCGGGAGGAAGGTGTGTGATCACATTCTTAATATTGTGTGCGTGTGTGTGTGTGTGTGTGTGTGTGTGTGTGTGTGTGTGTGTGTGTGTCAGTGTATCTCAATGTTTTTCCCTTCTGCCTTAATGTACAAAATAAAATAAAACTGTCCATATCAGCATGGGAAATGGAGAACTCTTTCCTGGTCTGGCAGAGCTGTCATAGACCAACTACAGACGGGGATGAAAACAGAAGCACTTAACCCTGAATGCAATGAAAATGAATCTGACCTCTTGTGCTGTGCTGCTCAAAGAACTGGCAAAAGGCACATGTACTTTTTTGTGTGGAATAGTATGTGAATGCATGTATGGGTTCATGTCAGTGTGTTTGCAGAGAGATTGTATAGAAGATCATGTCATATTGCAACAATTGCATACCATAAAAACAAAGCAACCCCACAACAGTATTATATCCTCATCTTTTACATGTTTACATGTTTGGGCTGTCCCATGGTCTTGTCTTTTTCACCTGCCCATAAACCAGACTAGTTTATTAATATGGTGAACAAGTTCTCTTTCAACACATCTGCCAGCGAGAAGCTTTCAGACTCACTTTCACACATACTTCACTCAATAAGTGCTCTCTCAGCTTTTTACACTTTTCCTTTATTACAAGCCTTTTCTTTTTGCCTCTCACTTGTCCGGTCTCATCATCTTTTTCACCACTAAAGTTCATCCAATTTACTTACAATTACACTTAGAGAAACACAAATATTTATTTTAATTAAGAAGACGAAGTTATGATGGGACTGACTCTGGGTGGCAGTGACCATATGGACACTGGTGATACAATTCTGGCAAGTAGGCTGGTAGCAGATGCCGCAGACCAGTTTATTTATACTAGAAGCAGGGATGCAAAGTAAACTTAGTCTATTCTTGTGAGGGATTTACTTAATTTTGAGAGACAATGATTTAGTGGAAGAATTATTTCACTTTGGGAAGAAAAACAGGTGTTGAGAGCCCAAACGGGACATAGTGCTTATGAGTCCCTTCACAGTTGTTTACTGAATCAACTAAGTTTGTTTGTCTTCCTGAACCAATATGGGCATTTAAAAGTGGAAGTTATATTAAGCCTCGTAATAGTTATTAAGCTACCAAGGCTTATAAATTAATCCCAGATGACATGTTTTGGGGTAAATGTGAAGCTTAGGAAGTATTTTATTGGCTTTATCAGTAGCTTTCCTGCACAAAGTCACATCCACTCAAACCCCCGCCCCACCCCCAAGTGCTACTTGCTTGAAGCTCAGAAATTTCAAATATGCACAGCAGCAAAAATAACTCAATGAACGTGTGTGTGCATGTGTGTGTGTGTGTGTGTGTGTGTGTGTGTATGCGTCGGTGTGAAGGAGAGAGAGAGAGAAAGAAGAATTTGTGTCTACAATCTGCCCATCTGCCATGAACAGACAATGTGCTTCTTAAAATTTTGTCATATTCCACATTCAAGGCGTAGTACTGACCATGTGGTGGTGGGACCGAACATGCAGCAGCTAAACATGCAAGCTGTCTAATGGGTGAATCTCAGGAAACCCATTTGACAGCTCCACAGAAAAAACATCCTCCACTCAGTTTTTTTTTTTTTTAATGCACATAGTGAGCTGATGTTTGGCAAGTCACAGTGCAACGCAGTGTGCTGTAGCAAGGGTCTCTTAAATCTTCCCATGCGAAAAACTGAAACACGACACATTTTCATGGGTGCAGTCTCACTTCCACAATATATACAGTATGACCATAATATCCACATGGGGGTTATATGGTTTTTGATCAGTACAAATGACTCAGTGATCATCTACTTAGCTGTTATGATCACTGGCTTTTAAACCTCTCTTTCTAGCCCATACCCTGCACATACTCTCTCTTGAAGCAGAGGCTCCTATTTTACTCTCATCTATACTTGCATTTGTAGCTGCTAAATGATGGAGGATGGTGCTCCAAACAAGCGAACAATGTTTTAACATTTGCTTTAACATTTCAGATACAAAGCCTCGTGCTGAAGCCAAAAAAGCAAATGACACAGCAGTATTATTATTGCAGTGTTTTGTATTTTGCATGGTGATGTATTACCTTTTTATAGGCTATTTCTGTTGGATCTCTGGTCTAATTAGTCACCTTATTCATCTCACTTGTGAATATATGACTTCATTGTTTGTTTCAGTTACAGATCACCTCAGATCAGCGGAGTGGGAGCAGTTGGGATGGGGTATGGACATTGGTTGTGTAGGAGGAGATGAGTTCTATTAATGTTGTTGCAATTCCTGCTGGTTGCCAATAGAGGTCGATAGAGGTCATAGATTACTTAACAGACCTTTAAATCAGCCTACTGCTGCCTGAGGGGAAAACATTTATCATAATACTGCAGAGTTTTTCTGTGTTTTTTGGAAGGTTTTTTTTTTTTTTTTTTTTTTTTTTTTTCAAATGGCTGCAACTGTAAATGCACAGGTGCAAATAAATTTGAGCAAAAAATCTAGCTTACAAATCAGCTCTTGTGGAAGCACTTTCAGTGTGAGAATTAAATGACAACAATGGTGCAACAGTAGCTCAAGCACAGTCGAATAGTGTTATTTCTGTTAAGTGAAGGAGTGTGGGAACACTTGGGGATGGTGGCCATCAGAAAGCATGCAGAGCTGAGTTTACACATTGGTGCATCAAGCCACAGAGGCGTGTTGCTATAGAAGCAAGGGCAGGTTTTTACAAAGGGACATTACACACCTACACACTAAAGAACTGTTCACTTAATGTGCTCCTGAGGGACTGGCTCACTGCAGAACACTCTATTCATCCCTTCCTCCTCTGCTTTTCAATCATATCTCTCTCTCTCTCTCTCTCTCTCTCTCTTTTCAGGGTGCAGGTGTCTAATTCTGTGTTAAAAACTGCCTGCGGCCCTTAACTGTTGAATTTTTCATGCCTTTTAATTTTTTCTGGGCACTTAAAGTAACTTTTACAATGTCTTTCCCTCCCTTTCTCCTTATTTCTCACCACTCAATACATATCTGCTGTTACTGTGGTAACATTTTCAGTATTGATGCACTCTACATTATCATTATGAAATGAACTGACCTTAACATTTTACATTGAATAATGTAGGCTAAGAACAACACATTTCCTCTGACATCCTCTCACCATCCTTCCAAATGAATCGTATCAATACTAAAACTGGGGACTTCAGTGCTGACAGTTATGACAGTGACATACTTTATCATGGTGGTTCAGATCTCCATTGTGGTTATTAAATAGTCGAATGGAAATCCCACAATGGCTTGAGTGGACCGTTGAGGTTTGCTATGTGTGGGTGTGCCAAGGCCAAACATTCATAACGACCAAAATGATTAAAAGCAGAGAAGAACCAGTGCTGAATATTAATCATACATAAGAAATGGCATAGGACAGAACAGCATTTACAGCCTAGCTCCATGCTACTTGAAGAAGACGAAAATATACCAATCAAATAAAAAGGCTTTTGAAAATGCAATTAAACGTTGGCCCTGACTTAATTAGGTTACCCGTAGATACCAGTGGTTTTCATTAAGGATTTCATTGAATCTCTCCACCATTCTCTGTTTGACCTCAACCAACTGAAAGTGGACATTTTAACCTGCAGACTTTGTCTATTCATGAACTGTTTCACTTCTCCATTTATAGAACCACTTTGCCCCCTCAGGTATACCACAGTCCAGCTCTTGGCTTCAATTCCATCCTTCCACTTCCATCAAGTGATGGAGGGAGAGGAGGGGAAGAAGGATGAGGTCTGGGGAGTGCATACCCCTGTTGAGGCCAAAATGCCCAAACATTTCCAGGCATGCATCATAGAATCCTGTGGGACCACTGTGATTAAGACCTGAATGAGACGAAGGGGTCATGGGCTGCAGTCAATCTCTTACAGGTCTCTGGGTCCCTCATTACTCATTGATTGGTCACCTGGAGCAGCAGCACCATTCTGCAAAGTGCACTCTATAATTACACTACAAAAAATAATACTTTCAACAAACACAAAATCATACACATATACTCGTACACCCACAGGCAACACCTGGACTCTGGAGATTTCCTGAAAGAGCACAGAGAAGAAAAAAATGCAATAAAATGTTTGAATAAACTCTATCTGAATAGAAACAATGTACTATTCTGTCACAGTGGGTGTCATTACAATGGGTCTTCCTTGGAGCCTTTATATTTTATTAAAAAAAATTGTAATTGTGTGTAATGTTGTGCAATTTGTTTTGTTGTTTCTTTTTGAGTTTGACGGTATAGGTCCATTGTTATGGGGATGTTTTTTGAGGTTGTCAACTGCCTGGAAGATTATAATTGAGGGACCCTGTGCTCTTGTGTTGTGTTTTTGAAAAACACTAATTATTTTCTCATTAGAAGATAATCAAGGAAAAAAACAGGTATTTAGTTTAAATCAAGCCCCGATGGGGATACATATTAAACATTAAAACATTATTACCATGATTAATAAAGTTAACATTAGCCATTTGAGTCAGGGAGCCCTTTTATTTAAAATGGAGCAAAGTCACACCAGATTTTAATCATTACATAAGGGGGATTACAACAAGAAAGAATGATACTGATGTCTATTTTTGTGAGATGAGTTGGATAATTTACATGTAATTTCATTTTAATGTGTTTAAACCTCTGGTGGATTTCCTGACTTTGCAGTTCATGAGAATTTTAGAAGAGGTGACGCATATCCATTATTAATGATTGGCCTGTACAGCTACAATACATCACCTGTGCCCTTAACATGGCTAATTACGCATTCATAGGCCATAAGTAAGCTGGACAAATGAACTGTCTGCATTTGCATTGCTTCATACTAATTACCTCAGTAAGACAAATGCTAATTAGTTTTATCATCATCCATATGGTTCATTTTAATTTATCACAAAAGTAGCAAATCTGTGTTTTGCCATTATGATCTGATCTGATCTAATTGGTTACAATGTATACAATTAAAAGATATATAAGTGTAAGAAGCTGTTTTCAGCAGCCTCAATGGATACAGACATGCACATATTAGAAGCTAGAAACAACTATTCTGATTCATTACAATTCAATTAGGCTGAGGTCATGACAGAGTCTCTCCTGGGCAGGTCCTGGTGGCACAATAAACGTCAGCCTGCGACAGACTCCCAGACAGAGATCTCTAAGAGCACACAACCTGCAGAGATAGAGGTCAGCCATGTTAACTGGATCCTTGGAGAGCAGAACAGATCTATACCCTGCAGACGAGCTAAAAGACCACCAGTTACGATAGGAGCACAGTATTACAGCCAATACCATAGAAACATCTAACAGACAATATACTGTGTGCTAAACGGGGTACTTGTGAACCATGTGTTAGATACAGTATGTAGGTGGTGGACATGGAGCTGGTGGCTCAAGCATGCATAGTGGCATCTGCCCAGAACAAAGCTACACAGATCGAGTTGTTTTCGAGTAAACTAGTCTGATCACAATACATATACATATACATATACATATATATACATACACACACACACACACACACACACACACACACTATATATACTATTGTAGCTGGAAACAGCTGATTTGTAATGGAATATCTACATAGGTGTACAGAGGCCCATTATCAGCAACCATCACTCCTGTGTTCCAATTGCATGTTGCGTTTGCAAATCCAAGTTCATCATTTTAAATGGCTAACTGGTTATTAGAAACACCTTTTGCAATCATGGTAACATAGCTGAAGACTGTTGTGCTGATTAAAGACGCAATAAAACTGGCTTTCTTTAGACTAGGTGAGTGTCTGGAGCATCAGCAATTGTGGGTTCCATTACAGGCTCAAAATGGCCAGAAACAAAGAACATTCTTCTGAAACGTGTCAGTCTATTCTTGTTCTGAGAAATGAAGGCTATTCCATGCGAGAAATTGCCATGAAACTGAAGATCTCGTACAATGCTGTGTACTATAAAATACAATAAAATACATAAGACTGTGGATACACACAAACTTGTCTTAACAGGTTAGTTTCAGATAATCAGTTTTCTGTAACAGACAAAAACTTTCAAAAAAAAACATGGTTTGTGGAACAAAAGCTTTTCCTTAAATCATTTTAACTTGTCAGTTTCCCTTCAATAATAATAATACCCCCTTAACATAATCCACTGTTTTTAGAATTATTTTCCAACCAGTGCAAATCCTTTGTAGATATATTGGCTCTATATGCCACAGAGGTACAACAGCTATCAAAAAATATGATTTGATATAATGCCTTCCAGAATCGTTTGTCATTGTCCACTATTTGTCCTAATATTTGTCGTTGTCTACTGCAACCACAACTCGATCACTGCAAGCCAAATTCTGAGATGTAACTAATAATCTAAAATAATATTGCAGCCAATTTACATAAGTGTATTTATTTTTATTTATGTGGTTGCAACAAAATGATTAATTCTATATTTATATTTGTATTTACAGTAGCTCACCAAAGAGCAAGACCAGCTACTGTTTGTTAAGCAAACATTTGAGGTCATTCAGGTTAGCAAGCTGGCATTTGTTATGAAAACAGAATACCAACATTTAGCACACTGAGAAAGACATTTCCAGCATAACATCAATGTTAATAAATAAAACATTCATCAGGTTCAGAGTGTGCAGATTATTTATTCTGTGCTTCAGCATGTGCAGCAACACGGTTTGGGATAAAGAGCAACTGTGAAAAATGTCGACACCAGCTATGACATGTTAATGAAAGCAATGATGGCTTCATAGTTATCAGCTATAATTGTATAATCAGAATAATACATAATAATATACATTTACTATTATTGACCAACAATTTATTGACCCGATAAATTATCATGCATCCATAATTCTTTTAAACAAATCCAACAAATCTGTAGCATTCAAGTTGCACCATGTCAGGGACGAATGGAGCAGGGTAAGTGTTTGGCCACCCTAGACTTGAGGGCAAAAGTATAACTCCAGGTGATTCAGGCCAAATTAGACAGTAAATGGTGGAATAAGGACAGCTCTTAGGGCCCCTGGTCCTCTGCTCTGGTCCATCTCCCTGATGGAGCCTCAGCTTCGAACACTAGCACTCTAATTAAAGGTTATGCAGATTCCTCTACATCTTACCCAGAGAGCAGGGCAGGACAACAGGGACACATAGGTAAAGAGTCCCTGTAATTACTGGTTTTCAGTATGCAGTCATAAGGACAAGAAGATATCAAAAGCATTTGGCATATGCACTTGTTAGAGGGGGGAAAAGTAAGATGTAAGTAGTTCCATTAACTTGTATTCAGTGTTTTTTAATCTTTTTCATCTGTTTGCTCCATCTGCCATGTGTGACAGTCAACTCATACCAAAACTAGACTGAAATTAGTTAAACAGTGAATTTCAGTTAACATGAATGATACCTAATGTATAGCATTCAAAGTCCTGCTGTGTCACTGTGGCTGTGTATTAATTTTTTTCTTTTGAGGCCATAGAAGTGTAAAAGTAGTTGCTTTTCCAGGGTTTAGGGTGGCTGTTAATCCCCTGCCTGTGTGGTTATGGAGGTAAAACACATTTCCGTGCTCATGCTCTGTAGCACGCTGCACTGGTGTGTGGCTTAAGCTCCAAGCAACAGGGAAGGGAAGATTCAGCCATTTTTTCCTTGGGAGAGATTTTTTTCCAGTGTCGTGCTGTTGGACGCGTGTATTTTGGGGATTAGTGGCTTAATCGACCTTGTAATGGGGAGATCAGAGTGGCATGCAGGCATGGAGAGAAGTGCACACACACATGCTGATACACACATATACTGTATTCTCTCACACACGGTCATATTTAAGCAAACACACTTAGGCACACAAATCTGCGCATCCTTACTTTATTAAAAACACACATACCTGTCGTCAGACACTTTTAAGACAACGTCTTTTATTTCATAGGCCACCGCACTGACTGAAAACAACCTTTTCTTTTAACAGAGAAATATATGTACACCACACACACACACACACACACACACACACACACACACACACACACACACACACTAATAACCTCATACTTCTCCCCAACAGCCAGAAAATGTACACTCACACCACATAGTGTACTAGAGTACATTGGACACCTTATCGCTGCTTCCACCCACTGCTCCCTCTGTAATATGCTGCGGCTCTGTGGGTACATTGCACTGCAGACCGAGGGCTCTCCGGGGGGTCAGTGTATTGTCTCAGTGAACAATGAGCACTCTAGCTAATGCTTCTGTGGACTCGAGAGGTCAGCCCTGTGAGTCACCCTCTCTGTCTATGAATTTCCTACAGTACATGTCCATCTCTCTCTCTTTCGCTCTCCCCCTGAGGGTTTGTTTGCCCACTCTGCCCGGGTCACTCCTCTTTCTGACTGGTGTGGTGGGGTGGTTATAGTTGAGGGACTGGATGGAGGGGTGTATGGGAGTAATGCGTGTGTTATCTCATATCAGCGGCAGTCGTGGAATCCAGTGCAGCGCGGCTGATAAGATGAACAAACAGTTGGGATCATTAGAGCGAAGACATTGTGTAATCACCACTCTAATCTCCCCCTAATCCCGACATCTCCAACCAGCCATAGGCTCCAAACCACGCAGGCCCATACACCAGTCCAATAGCCAGGCCTCTGTGTACACACACACACACACACACACACATACACACCTCATGCACACGTGATGCTACTCAGGCAAAATAAACTCTCACGCAGAACAAAAACACATGCAAACAGTACAGCCAGGCAGCACACACACACACACAGCCGCCAACTCTCTCCACATTCCACTTTTTTTGTTTCTAAACTAATAACAGGCTGTGCGCACATGGCCAACCCAGAGGAAAAAATCAATACTCTCTCAGACAAAATCAAGATTTCTTTTATCCTTCTATTTATTCTCTTTGGCTTTTCCCCCATCGCTCTGTTTCCTCTCTCGCTCTCTCTCTCCCTTTCCTCAATCGACATCGGCAGCTTCTTGATCTCTGTGGAAGTCCTTGGAGCACCAGGAACTAGTCACTTCACTGGCAGATCTTTGGTGGTACTCACCCTCTGAGGTTCATCGATTAAAATAATAAGATATTTTCCCAGGATGCTCATCTTGTCTTTGTGACCCACACCTATTGCCCTGGCCCAGTCCATTCCCAGTTCACCTGTGTGTCGACAAAGCCGACCCTTGCAACAGCAGTTCAAGCCTCCCTGTTCTAGCCTCTACATGTGTTTGAAAGGAACTCCTGGATCAGCTTCAGCTCTCTCATCGCCCCAGGACAAAGAATCCAACCACAAATGATGATCTGGGACTGAAGCCCGCAGAAGATGTTGAAATACCCAGACCTGCTATTGTGTATACACACACTAGACAAATAAATAGAGAAAAGATGGGAGGCCAATGGGAGAAACAAGGTGAGACAGAGGATGAAGAGGGGTAACAAGCAAAGATGTAGGTACCATAGCCTCCATAATGGCATTTTTCATCTCTAATAGGAAAGACAAATAGAATATCTCCATTTCAGGGCTCTTACAGGTGGACAACACACAAAAAATACCCAAACAAAGGTAGAGCTGAGGAAGATGGTTGAGGAGGAAGGAGATGGTTTGTGTTTTCTGCTGGCTGCAGTGATTGCACGCTGGCAGAGAGAGTGGGGATGTGCTAAGGCTGCAAAGCGAAGAAGACATGGAGAGGCAGATATAATACAGCATGTTTTTTTCATCTTTTTTGTTAAGCTTTGGCACCATCAAAATGCCTCAGTCATGCCAATAAAGCCTGTTTGAAATTAATTGAATTGACAGAAGAAGCCAGTGAGACAAAGACAGGAAAGAGAGGGGGGAAAGGTGTCAGAACAGGGAAAGGGAAACGTATTACACCCAGTTTTTTGTAATATATAGATCCCTCATTTTGTGTCTGCAGTATGTTTTATTTATTTGAAGTTAGTGTCTTAATGAGATCCCAGTGGTACTACAATAGCTAAGAATGAGGAAAAGAGAGAGAGAGACAAGAGATATGGGAGAAAAATAATCTCAGGAAAAAAGGGAGAGGAATGCAGGCAAGCAAAGAAACAGAAGAGAAGAGAAGGTCTATGGATCAGAACAACAGAGGAAGTGTAATGTTGGCAAAAGAGGACAGGATACCATAATGCACCAGCTCACTGTAAAGTGCATTACAGCTCTCCTGTAAAGCAGTTGCAATTGCTTTTTCTCTTTGTTCTGCACCCGTTCTGGTAGATCCAATACATACAAACTCCTGGGACAAGACAAAGGCATATTCCGCCAGGCTGTTGTGAGCTCGAATGAAATGAAGCCCAACGCAGATTGCATACCTCAACCCTGGCTAAGAGAGATTGGCCACAATGCCGCGGCACCCGGCCAGCTCTTTGTGCCGAGCAAAGGAATGGAAAACAGATGCCACATAAAATGCCCTGGCATGGGGGCTGTATATTGATTCATTTGCTGTATTTTCTCTCTTTAAACAATGCTGCTTTATTACTTAGCTAAATATGCTGTATGGTTGCATGAGCATGCACACACAGTGGAGTGTGAACTGTGTGCCTGTGTGTATGTGTGTTCCGATGTGTATCTAAGCTTCTTTGTGCACAAAACGTTCCAAAATGTTCTCGCTACTGCAGCAATTAAAAAAAAGTTGAAAGACCAGCATAGTAGCAAGTTTTAAATTTCTGTGATTAAACTGCACACAGCTCCTTTTTAAGATCGGCAGGTAGATATTTCCTTGTGTAATCTTCAAAAGTGATAATGCTTCTCTGCTACTTGGCAACCTCTTGTTATCTAAAGTACAGGAAACAGGTGAGGTGCCCTCCAGAGGAGTAAGATCAACATTCTCCTGTGCTCCTGACCTGGAGTGACTCATAAACACAATCTGTCTGTGTTTTTTTACTTTTTTCTCATAATACAGAACCACTCTCTCCTCAAGTTAAATATAATCATGTAGACCAGAACCTTTGTGACGTTTTTGCCTTTGTCAGGAAAATCTGTATCCCATCTTAACACACCTTTTTCTCATCCTGAATAATTGCCTCCTACTTGGCTCTTAGATGATGTCCCCCTCTCTTAGCGCCTGCTTCCGTTCTCACACTGCACTGCATACACTCGTTCCCGTCACTATCACCAAGGTTCATAGTTGTCTCATAACTGTCAAGCTCTCACTTTTCCAGAGTAGGATATTGCTTGATGCCCGCTACCTCATGTTGTTTGCAACTCTCTGTGAAGGGAGGAGGTGGTGGAGGGCTTTTTCTGTTTTTTGGCAGGATTGGATGGGGCGGAAGGGGTAATGAAAAGGTATGTGTGACGAATTGAGGCAAAGGGCGAGGAGGCAAGCTGTGTGGCAATGAAGAGAGGAGAGGAGATGAGGGCAGAGCAGAGGGGGGAAAGTCTGTGAAAAAATGCAGAGTTGAAGGGTTTGGAAGAGCAGAATCAGCACTTATGCAAACACTCTGAGGAGGTAGCCTCACACATTCACTGACACACACACCTGTACACAGCCATCTAGCGAGTTTTGCTGTAGCACCGTTACAAATATCTTCCATATCAGGATGTCATACTGGGCAGAGTCGGCTCTTGGAACAGCGACTCCCTGTTGCGCTGTGAGGCTATTACATGGTCTAACAGAGCTCGACTAATAACATGGACCAGATCAGCCACTTCCCACTTCCTCCTCAGATCATCACGTATCACAGGAGTTTGGGCATTTTTACCACCCACTCATGCCAGAGACCTCTCTCAACCCTAATCCTACACATGGAGACACACACACACGCACACACACAAAGTATGTGTCTTCTTCTTTTGTAAAGGTTCTAACCTCCTATACACTGCATACATCCCATAAAACATAAATCAATTGTTGCCATCGGTCAGTTGGCGACCGTCCACCGCCAGTGTTTTATTGTGCTTTGTTTGGATGTTTGTTGCCGTTAATCTGTTTGAATAGCTGTGGGGGGCTTTCCAAAAGCACTTCCTGTTGAATTTACTGTCTTGGTGGCTGAGCACACATCTGTCTTTTCCTCAAACAGAATTCTCACCCAAATTCACAGTCCAAATCCTACGCACATAAACACCAATCCAAATCCCCAATCCCCAAATCCCTGTTTAGTAATTGTGAGAGCATGCATCTGTGTTAGTGCATTGTGGGCCTGAGATGTTTGCTACTGTCAGTGTGAATTGCATTTGCCACTGAATGGGTGATTTCTTTTTTTTTTTTCAGTTTGTGTTTTGTGCTGTGCTGCTGATTGAATCAATTCTATTGACTGACCTGAGCGATAAAGAGAGATGACACGTGAAAATCATTGTATTAAACAGTAAGGTCTTATCGACTCTCATAATGTTGCAATTGCACAAAGCTGAAATGTCTCCCTGATTAGGTTTTAGATCACATGTGCTGCTACCATTGCTTTTAAAAGGGATCCTTAAGGTTCGCTTCGGTGCTTTCTGTGGCATAAAATAAACCAGCAACAACAAAGCAGAGAATAAAGGCGTCATTGCTCTCTTTCTTCCTACAAAGAGCACTGTGCTCTTCTTCCACAGCCAGATAGAGGGAGTGAGTTGGCAGGCGTCTGCAAGGTAAACATGTGTAGCAGTATTACAAACCGTTTAATCAGTATGCTATGGTTTTTCCACGTTTATATGTTAGTGCCAGACAGTGCACTTGGTTTCAGGTGGCCCAAGATTGCATAAGAGTGGAAGCTGCCTACAGTCTTTGTTATATGTACAGAAATTGTCCTTTGGGAGACTGTAATGGAGAACCGTTAGAGGAGTCACAAGCACCAGGCTGTATGGCTTTATTGCAAACGGTGGCGCACTAACTGACAAGTGTGTTTTCACCAGGATGGAACATTTTACACAAGACACACCCGCAGGCATAATGTCTGTCGCTCTGCCTCTCTGTCTGTCTCGCTCCCCCTCTCTCTCTTGCGCTTTCTCTCTCCGTCTCTCATACCAACACGTCCATGTACGCACACACTCCTGTCAAGCCCCTCCCTTGCCTCAGTCCTCCATTTTTTCCCTCCATCAACTCAGTGACACCCAGCAGTGGGCCGTGACATTACAGAAAAACAGAGCAAGGGAATGAGGGAGAAGGGGGGGGGGGGGTTGCTGAGGGAAAGAGAGGGAGGAACATTGCAGAAAAAAGGTATAAAAATTGTGGAGGCAAGAGGGAGAAATTTAAAGAAGGGGTTAGGAGGGCATGAGCTTAAAAAAAGATTGAAAGAGAGCAAGTGGTGGAATGAGTGAGAAGTAAGTGAGGGACATGTGAGTGATTTCCTCAATGTCATGAGGCAACATGGGGGTGGCTGCAGCCACGGGTGAAGGAGCGGTGAAGCAAGCTTGACGGCCTACACATCTGATGAGAGGAACTGGTCCCCTTGAAAGAAAGAGCTCAATAATTCAAAGGGAGGTGGGAAAAGAGAGCGTCGGGGAGAAGGAGGCCACAGAAATGGAGCTGCTGGTGTTTAGAATATACTGTATTTAGAGGTTTGAAGGGCGAGAGGGTGAGTGTTGTTCGCTCACAGGTCAGAAATTATCAATTAACACCAGGATCACTCCTGCTGCATGTGGACGTCAGGCGTGCCAGAAAATACCTTGCAGGTGTGCCAGTGTTTGGGGTCCAGAGGTAGAATTCCTGGCGTAGTTGCAGTGCATCGAAATCTGTCGCGCTTTGTTCCCAGGTAAGCTCTTTGTGCAGGACATCACTTTGGAACAATTCATTCACACTGGCAGCCGCACAGTGTGGCCACAATCAGAACTGCCACCAGCCTGCAGTGCAGACACAAGCAGAGGAATTATACTCTTATGAAAACCACAGGGATCCATTCAGGGCCCCAATGCTCAAAACACAACTCCATTCTGTATAGCAAACGCTGTGTCATTTGTCTCAGCCAGCACAGTGTTTAGAATGAAAGTGAAGACAATTTACTGCAGATATAGTGAACTTCCATTTGCCTTGTGAGAGGTAAGACACCCAGCACTTGCAAAGCATGTAATGAGGGTGACACAGTAAGAAAAAGGAATGAAGGGACATTAATTCAGAGATTTTGCTCTTAGCTAAATTAATGTTGAGCAGGATGAGAATTAAAAAGAGGTCACAGTGGGTGAAGCTGTGACAAGAGGACACAGATTAGAATTCTTCATAATGCTTTAAATTTATTTCTAGGGGCCAAATTCTATTCTCACCATGTTGAAAAGTTTTAGAAATCTGGAATTGTTCCTAAGTTGGATGATAATAGCCAAGCTAATTAGAAGCTGGCTTCAATTAAGCATTAGGCAACAAGATAATCTCAGCCATTTCTCCAACCTCTAATTTGAGCACAGATATTCATTTATGTGAAAAATGGTATTCATTTTCCCACATACATAAATATTCATCTCAAACTCGCTGAAATGGTGCTTTTCAGCTTGATAGTTTTCCTGACATTAAAGCTGGTGCGTGATGGGGCTGCAGTGCATCCTGCTGGTTGAGCACAAGCACAACAGGCCTCACACCCTCCACTACTGTATATGGCTACTTGACCAACTTCTGCTTTATCTACAGTTTGTCATTTACAGCAGGAGCTCTCTGCAAACTCAGCCCTGATTGAAGCTAAACTGGAATGCACAGCATGATTTTGAGCAAGACTGATAAAACTCTAAAGCTATATTACTTTTTCCCAGCTCAGAGACAGAATTGCATCTTTGACTTATAGAGTTTGCAGCCTTCGAATTATTTTAGAGTTGCCAAATATGTTAGTTGTTATCACACAACTAACCTACCACTGCACCGTGCTCAGATAAAATATACTGATGAGACTTAGAACTGTGCTATTGTTGTTCTAGAGGCAACTCTTAAAGCAATTCCTCTGACAAGTGTTGATGTCTAAATTAATTATTCTCTATTAATCCTACACAGACAAACACTTATACATGCAGTGTTTGAATAGCTGCTGGAACAAGACAGACAAATGTACAAAGCATCTTCACATCTCAGTTGTGAGTTCAAAGGAATTTTAAAACACTTGCGCTAACAGATTGCACATACAGATACCAAAATCAGGTCTGGGATTTGGGAGTGCAACTACCTACAGTAGTGTCTGATCACACAGACTGTCACTGCTTTAGAGTACATGTTGATAATAAGAAACATTTTGTGTCAGAACAGAAAAAAAATGAATAAAGGAAAAGATAAACATTCATACACAACCTTAAAATGTGTCTCTTTGTTGGTTTGCAATAAATAAAATAAACAAACAGTTCAATAAAGTAGGTCACAAGTCCTTGGTGTTGATTACTGAATGATTCCACCTTCTAGCACTATTTTGACTTTCCTACTCAACTGCATTTTCAAAGTACTTCCATTTTCATAGTGTAAGCAGAAAATTTTAGCCTAAGCGCTCTAGTGGATCTAAACACTTTCACACTCATGACTCCTAAAAGACCTATGGGTGCAACTCTGTGATATTCCCTTTACACATGCATGCATGGACACAACTAATGGTATAAAGTTATGAACACTACTGAGGATATTGCAATGCAATTATCCTAATGTTATTATGTATAAGGGTTTGATCATTTATCCCTTGAGCTGCCCTGCAGCTTTTGGTTATTCATAACACATTTACATTTATACTATGAATGCTTGCAATCAAATGATGGCATAATCAAGTTCAAATGTGTTTCACACAATATGAAGTACATCAGTCAATGATTATTAACTTATTGGTGCTGAATGGGTCTAGAGGGGCTCACTTCAAGACAAATGGGCTATCATGGGCTTGTTGCTGACCGTAGTGAATGCTTAAATCTACATTAGCCACAGACATCAACGCTCTGTAGTGTGCAACCGCTGAGCTGTTAGTGGTTCTTTCTGGCTTCAGATACAGTATTTATTCACAAAGATCCCCACTAATATGATCAGAATAATATAATAATCATATAAATGTAATTAATTTGTTGCAATTTACTTCAAATTTCTTACAACTCCTAACTCCTAATAATTTTTTTAAAGGCTCCGTCCTCTACTGACAACCACATACTCTAATAACACATAGTGGTTACAGTATTCAGTTGGCTTAGTTAAAACATAAATATCCTCATTACTAACTTATTAATTAAAAAGCTTTAAACTACCATCCTTCAACCACTGTGCATCAAATGGACTTCATAAAGCATACATTTCTGAAATTTAATCTGGCTAATAGCCTCAAACACTGTAGTAAACAATATTTTATAAAATATTTTCACAAATATAATGCAATACAATAAACTACATAACTTTGGGTGCAGTGGTAGGATGTGGCAGCTTTAATGGGGGTGCTATAATGTCTGAGAATGTGGCCATTAATATGACTCCTGATACATTCACACATAATGCATTAGTACTATTACACTACTATTGCACTCTGGTCCAAACTAGATTTCTTATAGCTTACATCAACAGCCTGTGATGAAAGAGAGAATTTCTTTAGAAAGATTCTGGTCAAGAATGCTAATTTAAAAGTGTTGTGTTTAGTGCTGTTATTTGAGAAAACTAAAATGATTAAGCTATGTCGACCAAATTCATTTTATAAAATAAATTGTGATTCATCAACAAAATCAACATTGCTATGACATTAGGATGTATTGTTCAGGGTATGGCATCATGCTAAATCTCTAAAATATAACTATACATTCTTTAGGAGAATCATAGTAATACTGGCTACTGTTTATTTCCTACATGTCTTCATCCTTGTCCAAGCATAGGAGGTGTTTGGTTAGAGCTTGAGGCAAGAAAAAGTAGTCCATGTGGATAAAAGCGTCACCTGGAATGAACTTTCCTCAGTATTCTCCTGGAGGACTGTAACCTCAGATGCCCGTGCAGACTCTCTGTGATATGCAGTAGACCTTATGGATGAAGTTAACAAAGGCCAGATAGATTTTGTAGCCCAGTACTGTCACTATATTCACATTCACAGAGGTCTGGGGAGGTCTGCAGGTGTGAATTCACATATTCATATGTAAGATGTACTTTACTGTATGTGCAATTCGTACAGTATAGTACTCTTGACCTGACTGTTTTTTGTAAGTGACAAAAAACAGCCTCCCCTTGGCTGCCCTGGCAAGATAATATGTGTCATGCCTCTAATATGTGGTCTGACTGAACTGATTATTCAGACCAGATTGCATTGGAAGATGATTCACAATTCATCCACAAATTAAAGGAGTCCACTTCAATTTCTCTGTGGGGAATTAAAGGGGCATGTGCCACTCTTCACAGCTCTCTATTAGCTGCAAAATGAAGATGGTTGGTATGCAGGAGTTCACAAAAAAGGCAGACCTTTTTTTTCAAATGTTGGTAGGCTGTTGAGGATGAGCAAAAATAAAGTAAGATTACACTTAAAGGTACAGTGTGTAATACATATAATACATATAACTATGTTGTTAGTGCTATATAGTGGCCCTATGAAACGAGTCGTTCCGTTTTTATTACTTTAGATTTCGCCTTTTTATGTACATAAACCGCAGGTCCCCCTACATGGAGGCTGACATCTTGCTGTTCAAAAGTTCAAAAGTTCAAAAGTAGGTCAGTCAAAATATACAATATGTTTGATGATAATAATATACAGGACTGACCTATTAAATTAAAGCACACCTTCAAGCTATAAAATATAGAACATTCTGATGTCATTATGTACAAACACAGGCTATGGACACCGTGTCGGGTCCAACAAACATATCCATAACTATTAAATAACATTCACAGCAGAATACAGCATCAACAAAACACACAACAGATGTGGTCCAAAACACTTCACAGCAGGTCCAGCCTACAAACGTACAGCAAAAACAGAGCCTGCACAACATAACACACCATGTGGGCCTTGTGCACACACATGCACGCTACAGAAGGCAGTGGTTGTTCAGTGTGACTAATCTATCAGCAAGTTTAGTACTCACCTGTCTGAACCGCTGGCTGTGAGTCTAGTGTACCGCGAACCCCTCCACAAACTGCTCCACATTCAGCTTGATGTCTTGTTCATTTTCACTGCATAGTAGAAACCAGTCCAGTCAGGCTATTGTTTTTACGCTGTGCTCTAAAGTTTTGAGCGGAATGAGCGCATTGTGACAGGGACTGTCAAAGTGAGCAGCAAGTCGTATATACCTAAAAGTTCCTGCTAGGCCCTCTATCCCCAGAAACTCCACAAGTGGGCGTAAACATTTTGAATCTTTAGGGTATTTATACTGCGGGAAATTGTCATCTGTAACATTATTATCACTATCTGAAGTAACGGCGAAGTAGTTCGCTGTTATAAATCTCTTTCAGTGTTTGAGCTGGGTGTGGCATCTCTCTGGACACGGATCCCTCCTGCGGTTGTCGCAGATACAACAGCGGCTTCTTCTCTTTTGGCTTTAGGACTTTCTCACGTGACTTGTTGTTACTCAATAACAGATTGACTTACGCAATAGCCTACTTGATAAAAAAATATATATATATTTAAAAAAAGGCGATTGTTTTGAGGTCTAGGTCTAGCCTAAATGCTCTACAAGTAGGCTGCAAAAACCACACAAAGTGGCCTCATGAATGCCCTATGGAAACTCCCTACAACCAACTCAAGGACCCCAGTTTGAAAACCATTGTGTTGTGAAATAAAGTAAAGAAGAACAAGTCAAATTAAGCATCAGTTACGGTTGTTATATCTGTCAAAGACTGTACCTGTGATGCAGACTTCACAATGTCTGTAGTCAAGGAAAATGTCAATAATAAAGCGATTAAATTCATTAACATGTCATTGATTAAATATGGTGCAGTAAGACGACAGAGGAGCTTCTATGTTTTCAGTTTGTCTCTCAATAGAAACCTTCATACAGGGAAATGTCCATTTGTGTGCTAGGGTCCATACCAGTGGCCTGATAAAAAATAAAATTATGATAGAATATATAGCATCTGCTGTGTGAGAATTTGAGTGTGTACCATCTAATAATCCAGTCCAATATAATTAAAACTAACATAGTCTAAAAGATTCAGCTTTGGACCTGGGAGTTTAGAGATGATTGCAATGCAAGTATTTCAACATAAAACATGGTTTGATCATTTGCCCTGGAGTGGCCCTCTGGCTGTGGTACTGTAGCCTACATGTAAACCAGCATCGTGTTCAAAATGCTTAAATCAGCATTTTAAGAGTGTTCCTTAAACTTGCTGAATTTGCTGAGTTAGTGGATCTGCCCTAATTTTCAACCCAATAACAGGAGGTAAATTGTTGTTCCACATTGCACCCGATAAGAATAATTCTCAACACTGAAAATTATCTTACACCTATTACAGTCTGTACTGAAAAAACTGTCTGCCCTAATCTGCACCATCCACTAAGAAGAGTTTAGGTAAACAAACATGAAAATTGCCCCAGACGCAATACATGTACTATTGCATCTACAGTGATAGATTGTGAGAATTAAAAAGCAAGGTGGTGCAAAAGGGACATATACAGATTAAAATGCAGTAATTCAGATTGTATACACTGGACATCCAATGTTTCCAACATGTGCAGTTTAATTTACAGAAAGATCCCCTTGGATGATGGTGTAATACACATTTTTTCCCACTAGATAATGCTATTTCACTATGGCAAAACCTTCGCAATGAGCAGCAGCACACCATTTTGTTTTGGCACTAACTTGAGCTAAATCTGCACATATTTGAGGCACTTTCTTACTAAATATAGTGGATTAAAAGTTTTCTATTTTTTTCCATTTTGGGAAGCACATAGAAAACCCAAGCACAGAAAGGAAGTGCAAAAGTGGAGTTTGATGTCTTGTTATCACTACTAAATTGATTAAAAGTCTACACAACAGCTAAACGTGTGTGTATACTGTTTTGCTACAGAATATGTCAGAAATGGAATAGAATATAAATGTTTAACACTATGCTTTCATGAGTGAGTAATCAACTGAAATATGAATTGTTATATTTTTGTTACCTTAGAACAAGCCTTCTACAGACAACATCAAACCAAACACTGGCTCTAGATAATGTGTTTGGCACATTTGGCATGTTTTGTGCATTCACTCTCACCATAGTTCTTTGTAGTCCTTCATGCATGGAACAGGACGGTGAGTGGAGGGTTTGCAATCAGCAACTACATTACTTGATGAAACTAAATCTTTTATTTCTTTCGATTCTTTAAAACGTATAATTCTAAGCAGCCAGTAGTTCATCTGTCAGTTGAAATTTATATCGTACACTAAAACAAAAGCAAAAAACAAAAAAACAGCAGTCATCAAATAAACCAGGAATGACAGTACAATAAAATCATCATCCAACCTTCATAAAGAGGGTATAGGGCTCAGTAATGTGTTGCTGTGTACTCATTTCATCCAGCAACACAAAATGTCCTTAATATGTGTGAAAGGTTTGTCACCACTTGTGAATAAAGTTCAGCTTAAAGGTGCGAGCATGAAGCTCTGCGTTGGCGGAGTTCCTCTATATTTTTCATTTTGCACATATTGTTACATTTTTTTTGGCCTTTTTGAGCTTAATTTGACAGAGACAGCTTGAAGAGTGACAGGAATGTGGGGAGAGAGAGATGGGGAATGACATGCAGGAAAGAGCCATAGGTTGTTCTCACTCTCAACATTTAGCAAGCAGTAAACTGAATTTTGTCAACTGTTAACTGTGAACAGTGTGAACAGTAATGTGAAATAACTGCAAGATAGAAGAAACTAGACAGGTCAGTATACCATCGTGTTTTATACTCCTATAGAACATGCTATATGGCCAAGACTCTTCTTCTAGTGTGAATATTCCTTGTGTTGCCTTTTGCTTGTGCCTCCCCGGGTTTTTAGAAAACATAAAAAAACACAGGCACAAAAAGAAAGCGCAGGAATGAGCCTAATGTCTTTATCACTCCCAAACTGATTAAAAGTCTTTTAATGACTTACACTACACAACAGGTGAACATGTGAATGTTTTCTGATGCTGTTAAAGTTTCTTTACATAACTGACAATTTCTTTCAGTGTAAGATTTAGGGGTCTCTTCACAGAATATGGCAGAAATTGAATATAATATGCATAACTATGTTTTCATTAGTGTATGATTACCTGAAAATAACAATCATTATTAAGAATTATTATGTGTTTATTACCTTAAAACTAGCCTTTTATATCTACAGACACAGCCAAACCAAACACTGGTTCTAGTAGTCCATGCTGGGAGGGTGAGTGGAGGAGTTGTGATCTGCAAGTATACCATTAGATGCCACTAAATCCTACCCACTGGTCCTTTCAGGCTTGTATTTCTAACTAGCCAGTAATTTATCTATATGTCAAAGTCATACAGTTATACACTAGCACCAAAAAAGCTCAAGGCCTTTTTTCACAGCAGTTATGAAATAAATGAGGAATGAGAGTATAATGGAAAATAGTTCATTTAGTAAATGGCATCATCCTCCAACCTTCATAAAAAAAAAGGGTATAAGGCTCAAGAAACTGTTGCTGTCACGTCAGTTCAAGCAGCAACACAAAATGTCCTCAATATGTGTGAAAAGTCACCACTTCCTTCAGTGTGTATAATGCTCCGTTTGAAGGTGTGAGTGAGAACTGTGTCAGTGCAGTTCCTCTATATGCCTGAAAGGTATTTTTAGACAGCTACATAAGAAAATATCATTCACAGTTAACTTTAGTACAGGGCAGGGTGTGCGGTATACTGTGTTCAGAAGCATGTGTGACAATGCACTTATAAGAACAAGCTTTATTTGACATTCACTTTCAAAAAGGGACAACAACAAATGGAATGTTTTGTAAAGAAATAATACTAAAAACTAAAATAAATACATTTTAAAATATGAATGCTAGTAGGATAAACAGTGAAATAAAAAAAGCTAACAAAATATAGCAAGAATTCTTCTAATATGATGATTTTTTTTTTCAATAAAGAAAAAGGCCCTGATGACAAAGATTTGACTTACACCACTAACAAGGTACAAGTAGGGTAGAAGAAAAAACTGTGACATTCAAACTTGATTTTACTTTTCCACTTCCTGCTTACACTTACAGAACTACAGAATATAACAGCTCTGCCAGCAATTTCTTTATGTGGTTCGTAAAAACTTAAAGGCCAGCGTTTGGTTTAACCACCACCCACCTAACTGTACACTGAATGTTTCAGACATGGTTTCAAATAATTACCACCAGCTTTTGAAAATATATAGCTTTCAAGGTGGGTAGACGATGACTGCTGCTGGTGCAAGGGAAAGTAATTTTAAAATACAATCACCTAATGTCAGTTTTACTGGCCAAGTAAATTTGCATTTGAAGGGACATTATTCCACAATAGGGCAGCAATAAGGATTACATTATCGGTGCAGTCGCTTTGGAAATATTTATTGATGCACATACAGCAGCTTTCTTTGAAAATAGAACATTTTGAAATGACTAAATCTCAGTCATCACTGTAAGACAGAGTGCTTTGACCACTCAGTCTCCACTCTGACCTTTTTGTTCAGGCTTTGTCAGGATGTTGTTGAGACAGCTGGGCTACATTGTGGCCCCTTCTCATTGTTTGAGAATTCAGAAAGAAACAAAAAAAAAAAAAAAAAAACACAGCCAACACAAAACATCCAAAACTCTATATGTACACTATCTTAGTATGGGCAGGAAGAAGATTGTGCGATAACAGGATAGGCCCTGGATGCTTGCCATGATCATATTGGCTGAAATTCACTCTTTGAAAAAGAAGCCAGAATTAACCTGAGTGAGACACTTTAGTTCATTTAGCCAACTCAAGTGGAACAGACTCATTATTTAAATACAAAATATGCTCAGCTCAGATTGGGGAGTGGTCATGATATCCTGCCCCCAAAATCCATTACACACTGAACTTGATATTGACTATAATGTGTATTCTATATGTGGGTCAGTGGCATCAGTTAATGCTCAGTTTAAATAGGCTGCATTTTGTTTAATACTAGTGTAAATAAACTTCATTTTGTTGCCTTTACATGACTTGATTGTAAATGGTGCACTTGATTATGACTGAAATAGTGCAGTATGTATTTTAACTGTGATACTCCCCTTGTGGATTATTTATTACCATCTCCACCAGCACTGCACAGCATGTGCTGTGGAATCAAGCTGTCACTAAATAATAGGGAACTGAAAATCAGTACTCAGCTTACATAGTACACAGTGTACTTCAAGTCTGTATGCTACAGTGAAAAAGTTTACATCACGTCACTTCAAGCATGTTTCATGTTGTAGCCACCTTTTAAAACTCGCGATATCCGTCTTCACAATCTGCTTTTTAATTTAGTCTTAGTTTCATTTTGTTCTCATATATTGTATACCCATATGGTCAGTAAATGTTGTTTCATGTTTATATCCTAGCAACTTTTAGAACTTACTAAGGTAAATATTTAAAAAAGATAGAACTGTTTATACACTATATCTGTTACTCTTTAACCTTTATTATTTATCTAGATGAAGTATGTACCAGACTTTTGATAACTATGTCACTGCTGGAACAAATTAGTCATTATTTGTAGATATAGATTCAGTTTAAGGAGATAGAGACCTATTTCCTGGCAGGGTTTTTTTCATAAGTCATGTCAGTACATCTCAAGGTCCCTCTGTGAGCATGCTCTGTAATACTGCCTGTCCCTGGAGGCCTGCTGTCTTTCACCTCCATGTACCCAAGCCCACAAAGCTCTAAGCCTACCTCATTGTTTTACAAGTAGACAGTGTGCTCAGACCTGAAAATGACCTTGCAACTCCGCTCTGGAAAGAACAAAAGTTGCTGAAAATTTAATAGTTTCTTTTGTTCCATTAGATTGCTCTTATATGTCGGCATTTAATCAGATTGTGAAAGCTCAATACAACCCACACAAGTCTGTCAAGTCAACTCGGGGTAGTACCTTGTCACACAGGCTAAGAGAACGTCAACAATGTGCAATGTAGGAAAGAACAAATGTGTATTTATGCAACAGGTTTGCACTGTTTACATTAATCCATTACCTAACTAGTTTGCTTTATCTGCCCTTTTTTTTTTTGAAAAGTAGTAAGGTAGGTCTACCTCCAGGAACTGGAGCATTACATTTATATACTACTCTGTTCATTGTTCACTTCTTTCCAAATGAAGCGCAACATCGTTACCATTGTTACATTGTCTCAGACAGATGCACTTAGAGGCAAATTCTATATATATGTCATCGCCATAGTTAGTCGGCTGAGTGATAAAATTCTGTTCATGGGAGGATATATCCACCAGCAGGATTTTGTAAAACAATGACCCGTATAAACTCCCCATGACCTCCTGTCTGTCCCTCAACAAAGTCCAATAGAGGGAAAAGATATAGAGAGATGACCAAAGACAGAGAGAGACAAAAATTTTAAAAAAGTACTGTTTCAGTGACACTGTTGTCATGGAACTAGAGTTGAATGAGCTGGCATAGTCATTTCCTCTTACTGTCGACCCACCCCAACAAGAGAAGTTCATGAAAATACAAGCTGCGTCCTCTACAAACCTCAATGTCAGAGGCGTGACTCAGAGAGGGATAGAAACCCCTCCCTAGAAAATAAAGTCATCTCAGCATGTTACCTTGGATCAGATGAAGATTCAAAGGGGAGAAAGAAACAGAGACAAGGCTAGTGAGAGAAGGGGGTGGGTCATTGTATGAGATGAGACTCCAGCATTTTTAGATGTATTTTATTTGCTGGTATCAGCACTGCAGCTACTTTTCCCACACCCATTAGCTTGACTGGTGGATACAGATTTATTTTTTCTTTCTTTACATTTAAGTTACAGAAACAACTGGTGAAACTTAGGGAAAGGAATAGAAGAGAAGAGAACGGCACCATCTACATGTAGAGAGTAACCAGGTTTATGTTTTGGTTGTTGTAAGTTTCCTCATACAGATCTGGACAGTGTTTTTCTCTTCACCATGGCGGGCAGGTTGAACCTCCTGATACTGGGTGAGTAACATCTGTCATCTATTTGTACAGTAGCTGGGATGAAAAAAAACATCTGCTGAGAAAGTTTAAAAATGTTCTGTGCTCCAAGGAGGGAAACTAACTAATTATTAACTATCTGTGTATGTTTTATATGTAAGCTGAAGTCTAGCATGACGTTTTGGACAAAGAGCAGATGTTGTATAACACTTTTGGTATTAAACATATTGTTGTTATTATTGTCTAATAAGGCTGACCAGTGTTGCACAGATAAATTTGAAATGTAATCAAGTCTTTCTGGTAAAATTACAATAGTGAGAAACTCTGACTGTCACAGTAATGTGAGCCTCTCTGTAGCAGTCAGAACCTGAAGTGTGGGAAAGAGTGAAAAGAAAGGAAGGTGATGCTGAACACAGCTTTTTCCTCAAACAACCCACTATCTAGGCCCCACTGCACAGATCAACCTCTGTTCCTCTGCTTTTAAAGTGATATTTATACACTATGAGCTCATTGCACAGCGCCCACATTACTTGTCATTGGACAGAAAACCACAATCATACGCAACTCTATGTTACCATGACGAACAACGTTAAGAGATTTTGTCTCATCTTAAAGACATCTCATCTCTAAATTTGAAACTACTAAACCATTTCACAATATCATGACCACAATCTTAGCAACTTTTTTAAACTAATGTTATCGACCTGTTTAAATTAGTTCCCTCCTTAAGTTAGTAATTCAATTATCAATTCTCCTAAATTGTCAGAAATGTGCTGAACTGTAACTTTCACTGGGAACTGTTTGCTTCCAACAGCAAAACAAACAGTGAAACTGTTGACAGAGAGTTTTTCTTCTTTTTTCAAATACAAAAGATCTTTCACCTCCAGTTTATTAGTGATGCAGCAAATTCCTGAGCAACAAATGTCTAATAAGTAATAATACAAAAACTTCATGTCTATATAGCATTAATGATAACTGGGAATATGTCTCTTTGTGGTTTGAATGAATTAGCTGCTTATGTGAACAAGTATTCAGTGAACAGTTAATTCATTGTATAAACTGACAAGAAAATATTAGACTCTTTCTTCCTGTTTCCAGGATGTGATGCTATTTTGTGCTTATGCCATGCCAGCTGATGTTTCCTCACACATAGGAAGCAGAGTTCTCCAGACACCCATTTTGAATTATGGTGCAGATGCTGTTGGAACAATCTGAGGAATTTAGGGAACTTACCTTTTCTCAGAACATTTGTAGTGTTATTTGTCTGGTGACACTGATCCTATAATGCCCCATAAAAAAGAAGTTAGTGCATTAGATTAAGCATAGGTACAATTGTAGCTGTTAGCTTGTAGCTGATGCTTGTTGCATCAAAGTTCAGAAGAGAACTGTATTGACAGTTGACTGCTTGTTTTTCAGCTCTGCAACTCTCCTTCATTGAGGTCCTGTCAAATCCACTCTGCCCAGAGGGATATTTTAATGCGGACCAAATATGCAAAGGTATGAAAAACCTAACTACTAACTTAACACATAACCTCCCATGGAAAGGTTGTTGCGGCATGTGTGGGTTGTTTAGATTGCTCATCTTTGCATTTAGAAATTAAAACCTGATATAAATGAAATTTGAAATGTATTATCGCCTAACTTCATTTTTGGCATGAAAAGAGTCTGCTCTAACATTAAAATTTAAAAGAGTTTGGGTTCCTGATTTACAGCCCGTGCTTAGTTTTAGATTCAAATATATTCTTATTTATGTAATATCCATCTTTTTACATCCCTGTGTACTTAATTAAGATGAAGATGAATGTAATATGTCTGGATACGATCCTGGCACTGTTGGGCCCTGTGGAACGAATGCACACTGTTTCAACACAAAGGGCAGCTTCTACTGCCAGTGTGAGGATGGTTTCATATCATCGACAAAGACTCTGAATTTTTCAGCTGGATCATTTGCAACATGTAAAGGTAAGTTATCTTGTATACTATCTTGTATACTCTCCACACTTTACCATTGCAGTGGTCATCTAAAAATAAAATGTAATAACCCGTCTTTATCTTTTGCTTTAAGATATCAATGAGTGTTTAGAGGATACAGGCTTATGTGGACCAAATGCCACATGTCACAACACAATTCCACATTATTCCTGCATTTGTGATGAGGGCTTCATTTCCAGTACTGGAGTGGAAAATTTTCACCATGGTGAGAATGTCACATGCGTAGGTAAGACTTTTAGTACCCTCACTATATGAAAATAGTTTATATGTAAGGTATGAATGTATAAGTATACATGAGTGTATAGTTTCCTCTTCTATATTGTGCTGCAGTCCAGTGGTGTTAGTGTGATCTTTTTCCTTTTTGTGTGTTTGTGGTGAGAAAGTATTGAACGCTGCTCAGTGATGGTTTCCTTTCGTCACTATTTTAAAATGTCTTCTGCCTGCTCATATAGATATTGACGAATGTGAAGAGGAAGCGCTTTGTGGTCCAAATGCAGCATGCATCAACACACCAGGCAGTTATAGCTGTGTCTGTAATGCTGGTTTTGTACTGAAATCTGGAACATCTAACATTTCTGGGAATCAGGAGCAATGTGAAGGTGAGGGCTTAACCATGTTGCTCCAAAATACTTAAGTTTAAATAATTGATTTTTCATCTCTCTTCTAAGTTTGTTGATCCTATGCAGTATAGTTTGGTTATATTGTGTTTTTAAAGAGTTGTCAGAAATTGTACCATGTATAGTTGGTTAAGCCTCCTGAGACCTGAGCTTTTGTTTGGTGTGCAGTTTTAATTTCTCATAAAAACTAAGCATTGTCTTTGAACAATTTTGACCACTAGACAACACAGTAAGTGTCCCTGAATAAGAGCAATAGGTCTAAGTTGAGCAAAATAAAGGATTATGGTGCAGGGAAGCCAAACTCTAATGTCCCCATATGAGGACGCAGGGTCGCAGGAGGTTAAAGCTGGTTGGTTATGGCATGTCTGTCCTGTGGTTTTTCTGTCCAGTATACTTTTATGCATTATCTTTAAAAAGCTATCAAGAACCAATCTGGATGTGAACCCTGATATTTAATGTTCCATTAGCACTGACTAAAACACACAGTGTAACCATTTTCCTCTCCCCGATTTGTTTCCATTTTAGACATATGTATGATTGATAAGACAATTTGTGGAAATGGAACCTGCCACCAGGGAGCCAGCGGTCATTACTGTGCATGCCACGAAGGGTCGACTAACTATGGCAACAAGGGGTCTCGCTGCACTGGTAAGAACACAGGTGTTTGTTCAGTTAATATAGAAACAGAACATTGTCACCAGTATAGATATCATCATAATACGTGTTGTGTTGCTATGGTTATCAGTAAGTACATTTAATGAAACAAAACTTCCTGTTTCTTCAGAACTAAAATGTGGCTTTTTTGAAGATATGGACAATCTAAAAGAGGTAAAGCTACACCAGAAACAGTTTTATCAGAGATCAACATCTAAAATTACTATTGCCACATACTTTTGTCTTATTCTCCCCAAATAACTCTCCTAGACATTTCCAGTTACACTTGATCTTGTGACGCAGTTGAAAAATAGCTGTCTGGAGCTTAGGGAAAGTGAGGATCCAATACAACTGGAAGGAGATGACATTCTACAGGTACATCTGCACATAAATTAATTGAAATGTAATTTGATTATGCAATAGCATTCAGTTCCTCACAACCGGCACAGAAACAGGAAGTTCCACTCCCTCTGTCAGATGGTGTTCAGAAATCCAGAAACCTGTGCACAACTTTGGAAACTGTTTATGTTGACCTTTGTGGTACGCAGCCTGACAGTCTGCCTCTGTCTAACTCTGTCTCCTGTTTCTCCCTGCACATGCTTATGTTGCTCCCTCTCCCCCTCCTCTTCTGTGCCTGTAGAGACTGTTGTCTATGATCGACAAGCTCTTGTCTGGTGGAACCTTCAAGGATAACAGGAAAGTCTCCATCTTTCTGGACATTGTGGAGAATATTCTGAGGCTCATAGGACCCATCATTAAGCCTCCTGGGACAAACAGATCCTCCACTCACACAGGTTAAATATGAATGGACACATAGTGAAGCAGCTCAATTTCTCTTTGTTTTCTCAGTCACAAAGATGTGTACAATTCAGCCATACCTCATTGACAAAGATAATTCAGTTTTTTCTTTTGCTGAAGTCAGCTACATCGTTAAGAGAGAAGCAATGCATATTGGTAAAAAGATCTTTGTATCTGGGTCCAGAGGTAGAGCTGCTGGTACGTAAGGGGGCTGACTTACCCCAGGGACCTGTGACTTTATCTTCTAAGCAAGCCCAGCTGGATATCAAGTTGGAGACAGCTGCTGGAGAGCTTTCCTATTACCCTGGTAATAATCATACCTGTAATTAACACATTCGTAACCACTTTCATTAAGGCATACATGCACATTAAGGCACAAATGTAATGAATGTCTACTTAATCCAGTGTTCTCCTGCTATGATTGTGAAAGGCTTTACAACGGTGTCCTTGCTGAGCTACTCAAACCTGGAAGGCTCTGCAGATGGCTTCTTTAGTGGGATGAAACCACAAGTAGACCAAAAGTTTAAGATCAACTCTAAAGTCGTTACTGTCACTGTCAGTAACAAAAATACAAATCACCTCGAGGAGCCAGTCAACTTAACTTTCTACCACCTGAACCAGGTAGCATATAGTTTGTTATTAATATATATATATATGTATATCTGCAGGACAGTATTACTTATATAATTGACATTGTCTCTATTTTGTTTCACAGTCAGGTGAATCTAACCACATTTGTGTGTTCTGGGATTCCTCTGAGAAAGGAGGAACATGGTCTGCTCGTGGCTGCAGTGTGGTGGAGTCCAATACAGAATATACATTGTGTTCCTGCAACCATCTGAGCAGCTTTGCTGTGCTCATGGCACTCTATGAGATAGAGGTTAAAACTCATACATACATGATGACACGTAGTAAATCATGGCGCTCATAGTTCAGAGCTTATAGTTGAAACTGTAATGTAACCCCCCACCACCTCTCTCTCTCTCTCTCTCTCTCTCTCTCTCTCTCTCTCTCTCTCTCTCTCTCTCTCTGTCTCTCAACAGAATAAGTTTGAGTTGCAGCTCATCACCTGGGTGGGTCTGTCCCTTTCTCTAATTTGCCTGTTCTTCTGCATCCTGACGTTCTCACTGATCCGCTCCATCCAAGGCCCAAGAACCACCATCCACCTACACCTCTGTATTAGCCTCTTCATTGCCATCCTCATCTTCCTTGCAGGAATCTCTCGTACAGACAACCAGGTAAATACGTCTATAACAGCTTGCACAGTCAAAATGCTTGCAGTGTCCAGATGAGCACAGTAATATTTCTGACAACTTTGAATACAGCAGAATAAATACTGGCTAACAGCACAGCTACTGAATCATTTATGTGGGTGCTGGAGATTTATAAACAACAGTTCAACAAGTAGTTTCTACCAGTTTCTTTCTCCCCATGTCTCAGCATCCTTTGTCCTTTTTTCATTGCTGTCATCCTGATCCTCATCTCTCTCCCAACTGCATTAGGTTGGTTGTGCAGTGGTAGCAGGCCTGCTGCATTTTTTCTACCTGGCAGCATTTTGCTGGATGTGTCTGGAGGGCATACAACTCTTCAGGATGGTAGTCCTGGTCTTTAATACCAACTTCAGAACCCTGTACATGATGGCAGGAGGCTATGGAGTCCCAGCTGTAATTGTTGGTATCTCTGCCTTAGCTAATGCCAAGGGATACGGCACTGAGAGATAGTAAGTTCCCTCTACTGATGCTGATTCTGTTTTATTTTTTATTTGTACCCGAATCCCATGTTATCTTGATACAATTGTCTGCTCAATAAATACTCTCAATGTGTATTGCAGTTGTTGGTTAAACCTGGACTTCATTTGGAGTTTCTTTGGCCCTGCCTGTGTCATCATCATTGTGAGTACAAAACTATTTATTGAGATGAAAAATATCCCTAGAACTGATTTCAGTACTTTTATTAACCTCATCTCTGTTGCCTTTCAGATAAACATTTTCTTCTTTCTCATCACTGTGTGGAAGTTGGCACAGAAGTTCTCAAGTTTAAACCCTGACATGGACAATCTGCAGAAAATAAAGTGAGTCAACACTAATCCACAAGCTGCCAGTAAAAATTTAAATACATACATGCTGTATATGCGTGTATTAACAAGGTGTGCATGTGTGTGTCAATATGTGGGCATACACATGTTTCATATTACTGCATCTCCCACTAAAAATAAAGAAATGGAAATAATATCGAGCTCCTTCCTGTTAAAGTGCCTCATATTTACCTGTGTGAATCTTTATTGCCTCCTGCAGGGCTTTCACCATTACTGCAGTGGCTCAGCTGTGTGTGTTGGGCACCATGTGGATCTTTGGTTGTTTCCAGTTTGAGGAGGGCTCTATAACCATGTCTTACCTATTCACCATCTCTGGCAGTCTTCAGGGTTTTATGCTCTTTGTCATGCACTGTCTGTTTTCTAAACAGGTCAGTCACACTCACACTCTGAAAAATAAAGAACAAACTCCGCTGCTTTTTCTGATATCAAAACTCAATTTGTCTTCTGATTTTAGGTGAGGGAAGAATATGGAAACATCCTGTCCAGATTCTGCGCACCTCGAAAGAAGAGCTACTCAGAGTTCAGTTTCTCACACTCCAGCAAAGTGCAGGTAAGCACTTATTTATATTTCACTGCAGTGGCTCTGATTCAGGTGGAATTACAGTGAAGTAAAACCGATTATCCAATAATTTTGCCAACCACATTAAACAAATTTTTCAGAATGCAACACAGCAATGTGCTGAATTAAATGTTGTATAGTATTATATCTATTTCTAGTTTGTTTACTACATCTACTTTCATAAAGCACATAAAATCTACAGGAAATGGCCTAAAAAAATGACTGACTGGCTTGTCTCTCCCCACTGTGGTCCTCAGGCATCCAAGAGCAACCAGGACACAGGAGAGTCTCAAATCTGAGGAGCTGAACAGTGACAGTGTAACACTATCTCCTGAAGACTGCCAATCTCAGACGGCCAGTTCCTGTCCTGCCATTATGTAGATAATGCACCTATTTGCTTTACTGCAAAATGTTGTAAATAGTATCTCTCTTTTTTTTTTTTTTTTTTTTTTTTTTTACCTTTTTATTGTTATTCAGTTGGTCTCTGTATTTTAAGCTATTGAAATGGAACTATTGGTTGTAGGAAGAAGAAGAAATGACATTCAACAGTATGTTTAATTATAATACAGCCTAGCCTTCAAAACTGAAAAATCACATGAAAAAAATATCACTTGTTTTGTAAAAACAAATATTTTGATTCTTTCATATGTGAAAAAAAAGACTGATTCTGGACCAAAATATCAAAATGATAGATGGTAGTATCAGTAATATGGCTTGTTGTATCATCTAGGTACTTTATTCAATGAGCAAAGACAATCTGAACATTTTTTTCTATATAATATTTAAATATTACCTACAAAAAAGAGAACAATTAGGAGAAATACATTTATTTTAAATGTATGTTTGTGTATATATTGCTAAGCAATTCAGTATTACAGTGACTGCATTCCTGCTCCTTTTAATGCACTGTAACATGTAAAATGTATATCAATATATGTTTAGTTAAAAGAGTTTTTTACTTACCAAGCTCAGATGACAGATGTTGAAAGAATGCCTCACCTGGATGCTGTAAATTAAATAAATATTCTTTAATATCTTAGGATTTTATCACCACTGGCCTTGAATTCAAAATATAAAATAAATTACTGTAGTTTTGAACAGCTGAAGGACAAAAACATCTTTTTCTTTAAAGTTATTTACATCAAAGTCCAGATTTAGCAGAAAGAGCGGCAACAACACACCAACAAACTAAGAGTAAAGTTAGTTTTGTTAAAGAGTAAACAGAAAGTCATCGCCAAACCAATGCAATTATATACTTCCTTTCCACCTTCATATCTGTTACATAATTCTTTGCTTACTGCTGGGACACTTATCTGACTGATTGGGTTAAAAGATAGACTGATTTTGATGGTACATACAGAGGAAATAGAACATAATTTCCTCTTCCGTCCTGTTTATGTGAGAATCAGGTCTCAAAAGCAGCTCTGAAGTCTCGAAAGTGGTACTTGAATTTTAACAAGCAAACAAACTTGAGTAGTCCTGATAACATGTTTTACTTTTTATAAAACATCAGTGCAGACATAGTATTACCTCTTTAAATATTTACTAACCTCGATAGGTTTATGCTCACCTCCTGAGAAATATTTTTTAAACATTTTCTTCTTAACCCCTGAGGCACCTAATTGTCATCATGCTCTTTCAAACTCCTCTAATGTCCATCTCTGTGCTTATGTTCTCATGACTGGGTGATAATCATCAAAGTATGACAGACTCATACACCTTTTGTTTTGAGGGAATTAGAATAATTATTGAGAATTTGAGAAAGTAAATGACTTTCCCGTTCCCTGTTTAACTATCCAGCTATAGCTACAAAAATTGGCTGAGATCCCCATCTGGTTGTAAGAATCAGCACAGGAGATGAATAGATGGAAGTAATACATCCAGAGGGGGAAGGCGGATGGAAAATGCAGGTCCAGTGTGTGCAGATAAAATAACTGCCAAACCTCTGGAGAGAGAGACAACTGGACCTGGGAGAAAGAGAAACTGCCAGAGAGGCAGAGGCGAAGAAAGGGAGGAGAACAAGAGCAAAAGACTGTGAACATAGTTACAACTGAATGTGGCAAATCAGGCAGCTCCACAGACGAGAGACACATTGAATCACTCTCATTTATTCTGAGATATCAAAAACAAACCAGTGTTCACCCGGAGTCATCTGAAGGTATGTTCCATTGCGTAATTTAATTCATTGATACCATTTTCCTCTGGTAGCAAATTAGTCCAGCTGAAGTTGAAATATATGCAAAATATAAGGAATAAGACTAGTGCATGACTAGATAGTTGAATCCTTAGGAAAGCTCAAATGTCTCACTGATTGCATCTATTTAATCCACTTTCATTCAAAATGAGAGACGTAAGGGCTTAAAAAGAAAGGTTCACATATCCTGGTTAAGATATTTACGCATGGATAATGCAGAGTTGCTCAGAAATGCTTTGTTTTGTTTAAAGAACACAGCAAAAGAATCGAACAAGAGAGAATAGATACAGCATCTAGTATGCATATGTAGAGTTTCCATGGTAAAGTTGACAAGCCAACTGATAATATCCTCAGTCCTGATAAGAACCCTTCGGTTCCTTTTAATCGTGTGATTGCTCTCTAATTTCTGCAGGGTCTTCGGGGAAATTGCTTCACTCCGTGTAGATATGCACTATTGATTGAGTAAGAGGGAGGTAACAGAAAGAAATGCAAAAACAAAACAATTTGTGAAAAAAAAATAAAAGATAAAACAAATGGACTGGTGTGGAGTCCAAGGGAGACGCAGTATAGTTTATTAATTTTCTTTGAAGCTCCAATTGGTCTTTTTTTCTTGACAGTTTATGTGAAGGTTAATAGCAAAGTAGACAGGTATGAGATTAAAAGGACTCTATAGATTGTGCTATCTAGAACAAATTCTTCTATAAAGTAATGTCAGGTCCAAGAACCTTTTGCATTCTTTGTGCTCTTCTAAAATTTACATCCATGCATCCATGTATCACAATAGGATTGAAATTGTTTATGCAAATTGGCACACCTTGCAAGTTTAATGACGTCAAGTAGCAAAATAAAGGCAAGACTATAGGTCTTACCTATAAGTCCCATATTTTAAAACCCAAACTCTCTCTTTGCAGCACAGACAGATAAACTGATGCACACTTGTGATATTGTGACAGTTCAGCTTAGGGTCAACAGTCAACCGGGGAGTTGTGGAACTGGAATGGTGAACTGCAAAAGACAAATGAGCAAGGTGTGTTAATGTCAGGTGGGAGAGTTTTTGGAAGAACAGTTTGTGGAACAGGCTTACACATCTAGTCTGAGAGCCTGTTGCGCAAACCAACCAAATAAATGCACAGAAATTACACAAGTTCTCTATATTTCCACACCACACTGACAGTACAGTAAAGTAAAAAAGAAAAATTTCACTACAAATATTTCCTCTCCAGTGACTCCTTATTGTAATGAAGACAAAACAATAGCACAGTCCTTAACATATCCTCCACACTGCAATTAACCCATTGCTGCACACACATCTTTCATGTGTATTTCCCATTAACAGTTTGTTCACGTATTTATATCAAGAAAGAACTTGTGACGTGCGCTTGTATTATAGGAGAGGATTAAAATACTGGAAAAGTAGTAACTCTTATAATAAAGGCCTTAATCCCAAGTGCCAATGCCAGCTCACTAGACAGTGAAGCGTGTATCATTCATTATTAATTATCATTCATGAGTACATTTTTATTCAAGACCTCGCTGTTGTTCTGAATTACTTGACACATTTTAGACAGCAGAACAGGATGGTATAAAAACATTAGCTATAAATTAGTCATTAGTCAATGGAGTATTTTAACTTTGCCTGTAATTCCTTGTAGATCACACTGAAGATGAGGACACCAACCATATTCATGACTTCATTTTCTACGTCTTCAACACCATCCATCCTGCATCAGAACCTGAAGATCAATTCCTCTGAACAGCATAGTATCTCGCTGAACAGCAGCAGCGGGCCACCCATCAAGTCTTCAGGTCTAGGGATGTCCTGCTTCACTATGGCTTTTGGTGCCATTTCCAACATCATAGCTCTGGGCATCTTGGCCCGTGTCCAATCCTGCCGCCAATCCAAAGCACCATTTCTGCTATTAACAGTGGCTTTGCTTTTGGCTGACTTTGGAGGTCATCTGATCCCAGGTGCTTTTGCTATATATCTGCACATATATCAGGGGTATAAAATACAAGCCGAGAATCCCACCAAGGAATTCTGTCAAATCTTTGGGGCAAGTATGGTGTTTTTCGGCTTATGCCCTTTGCTGTTTGGTTGCGCCATGGCAGTAGAGCGCTGTGTGGCCATCACCCAGCCCTTTTTCCATGCTGCAATCATCACACTGGCTCATGCACGCCGAGTTGTGTTGTTTTTGTCCACTCTTGCAGTTGTTCTGGCAGCTCTGCCTTTTTTTGCTGTTGGGACTTACACTACCCAGTTTCCGGGGACATGGTGTTTCTTGCCTATCCATCATCCACAGTCTACAGCTGACACCAACCTGATTCTGGCCTTCTCATGTCTGGGCCTTATTGCACTCACTCTATCCCTACTCTGCAACATCCTAAGTGGTCTGGCATTGCTGCACACCAGGATGAAGTCCCACAATGATCATACAAAATCAGCAACTCACTGTACTCGTTATGCATCGATTGCGTCGTCTTCCTCCTTGTTTTGTTCATTAGATGTGGAGATGATGGTGCAACTTGCAATGATCACTGTGATTTCCTGTGTATGCTGGTATCCATTTCTTGTGAGTACTACTCTTGTAGATTGCAAAATTTGTTTTCAGTTTCACCCTCAGTGATCAGTTACTTTTAAGAATAATAGCTACACCTCATCAGTGATTCTGTGTCTCTCATTATAGATCCACATTCTTGTGATGCAGCTCAACCAAAGTCACAGAAACTTAACCAGAGAGAAAGATGGATTTATTCTTCTGGCGTTACGTATGGCCTCCTGGAATCAGATCTTGGACCCCTGGGTTTACATCTTAATGAGGAGGACACTACTTTTCAGAGTCTGCACTGCTTTCTACACACAGAGATCCACAGTGACAGCAAATAACTCCTGTGCAGACTTAGGCAGGGAGGCTTTTAGTCTGCAATAACCATGTTTGCTTTTGGACTTGGACTGAAATAAATTATTTCTTTCATGTGTGTTGTGAAAAACTGTAAAAATGTAAGAAAACGTTGTGTTATTTCGACAGGCCTTATTCAGCAAGCCAAGAGTCTACAAGGAAGCAGTGTGAATATGGGATGGTAACAGAGTTTCTGAACATTTCACAGCATTTAGTTAGTAGTCTGTGTCAGTGCTACTATCAATAGCGGCCACCTGCAAATCTGGTGGTTGGGAAATTGGGTGGCGTTAGTATTGTCCAATAGAAAACTATAAAAATTTGACATGCGTCGACTTTAACCAATGGCTGAGCTGCTAGAGAAAGCTCACACCCAAGGTGGGCGGTGCTTCTTTAGCAACGACTCTATTCAATATGGAGTACAGAAAATAGGCTGTTTCAGTCCCCATTTCACTGCTCTCATTCAGATTTCGGTCACTTTTGAATGTCGGGCACAAATTATGAACTCTCCCCCATAGACGTCAACTCACGGGACCCGCTCGCGTACGTTTGACGCATTTCCAAACATCGTCTGAATGTGAACTATTTACTAGCATACTCAACAACAACCGCGCTGCCGAACAGTCTAAAAACTGTTCAACACTTTAAAACTACGGGTTTCCTTAAAAACGCTAGATTACATTACAGGATACATATAATCGACGCTCTCAATATCCGGAGGAAGATTTGAATAATCTGTGGTTTGCGCGAAAGTAACGTAACAAGTTTTGCCGACCGGCGGGGTTATCGGGTGAAAGGTGACATCGCTTCAGTCTATTGACTCGTAGGTAAGTTGTATGCAGTGTATGTAGGCCTATGTAAGTTATTCTGACGATGATTGTTATGTGACCTTAGGTGATGTCTGTTTATGATGTGAGCGACTTTAATCATAACTTTATCCCTGCTCATGCCTTTGCATATTATTGTTTTAGCTGTTACCAAAAAGAAGTTTCTTGCATGTAATACTCTGTACCAGTCTGTACTATGGCTCTCAACTTCCTGAATAAAACCCATGTAAGCAATCATAAAAGCCACATTTCTCCATTTCCTCCATGAGAAGAATGCACAATGCAGCGAGTGTCTCAGCCTCTTTGGGATCCATGGGACTGCTGCGTCTCTTCGGGGTGTCCTGGTCCTGGAGTCTAGCAGCAGGCCTTGGAGTATATCTGGGCACAAGAACCTGGAAATACTTCTACATTGCAGCACGTACCGCCAAGAGAGACCTCAAGTAAGTCAAATATGTCCAAATATAGTTATGAGCATGCTTGTGGGTCTGTATCTGTACTAATTTCTCCTTGTCTTCCTCCTCACCAGTGGCCTGTATGTGCTGTTGAGAGTGAAGCTGGCTTTGTGGCGCTACATGCGCAATGGAAGTAATGTTCCTTCCATATTCGCCCAGACAGTAAAACTCCATCCGAATAAACCAGCACTGATCTATGAGGCCACAGGGGAAACGTGGACCTTCACGCAGCTGGACGAGCTGTCTAATGCAGTGGCTCACTGGGCTAGAGATCAGGGATGGGTCTCAGGTGATGTGGTGGCCCTCTTCATGGAAAGCAGGCCGTTACAGGTGGCACTTTGGCTGGGCTTCGCCAAGGTTGGGGTGGAAGCTGCACTTATCAACTTCAACCTCCGCCATGATTCCCTGTTGCACTGTATCGGGGTGTCAGGGTCACGGGCTATTGTGTTCGGAGCCGAGCTTGCTGATGGTAAGAATGTGTTAAACAAAGTAGTAAAAGCAGATAAAGAAGTCAACATTTAACTTCTAATGCTGTATCATTGGAGGAGTACATAAAACAAGGTCTTGCACACATTCTGCTGTTTATATAAAAAGGCTGATCATTATGCTGTAATTGCAAGCAAAAGTCCTAAAGTACTGACCAACCCTCACAAATGTCATGTTTGATTAACATTTTGTGTGTGACATCATGTGAGCACTTCGTGCTGTGGCGTCACACTTAATACTTAATATTATTTTGTGTGGAACATAAACTGCGAAAATGAGTGTGTCTCCTGCATGTCATGTGTTCAGGACATGCTGCCAGTGATCACATTGCTTATCAACTGCTTCTGTGCCATTTCTCTTTTTGAAGTTAGCTAACACTTGATCCTGTTCGTACAAACACTTCACTCTTTTGTCTCTGTGGTTTCCGTAATGTCCTAATTGTGTGTGTAATCATGTTTGCTAAATGTTTTCATTATTGATCAACTGTCCATTTGGTTTCTTTGCTTTTCTCTTAATGGTGTCACATGGGTGTGATGTTTTCAGTGTTATGCTTCAGAAATCATATTAGAATTATTTAAAAAGATAATTAAATTACAGGATATATTTAATTTCACATTTGATGAATTCACATGAATTGACCTGACTGGTGTCCTTTGTTCCTGTCTTCTTCTTGTTCCCCGCACTGAATGTCAGCCATGTTGGAGGTCAGTTCTTCCTTGAGCCAGTCCATGGTACGGTTCTGTACAGGAGACCTCAGTGCAGAACATCTGGCCAGACTGAGTGCTCAGCCTCTGGACCCATTTTTAGCTTCTGCATCTAAACATTCCCCTTCACCTTGTGTTCCCTCCAAAGGCATGAATGGTGGGTATCTCTATCGCTTACTGAATTCAACACTGACTCTATGTCTGTTAATGAGTTTTCATCTTAATATTCAGATATATATACAGACTATGCGTTACATTAATGCTCACCTTTTATTTTTATTCAAAATCATTTGGTCTACCTCATTTTGATTAATATCTCGCACATTCTCTCTCTCTCTCTCTCTCTCTCTCTCTCTCTCTCTCTCTCTCTCTCTCTCTCTCTCTCTCTCTATATATATATATATATATATATATATATATATATATATATATATATATATATATATATATATATATATATATATATATATTTCAATACTTGATTTTTTATTTTATATTTTGATGTTTGTTATGCACCAATATCACCAAGACAAATTCCTAGTATCTGAAAACCTACTTGGCAATAAACCGTTTTCTGATTTCTGATTTTCTTAATACCCTCTTCAAACCTAACATTTGTTTTGTTTTTACTCTATTCTGAATTACCAATGTGTATGTCCCATAGTAATTCTAGTCTGCTGTCCAGTTTCTGAACTGAAATTGCTTCTCGGTTATTACATGACTCAAGCATGATGAGGCCAATTTTTCGTTTTGGAAATTTGAGAGTCATGAGTAATTTTGAATTCAAGACAGATGTTGACATTGTTCTGTCTGAATAACAAACCATGTCCCAGAACAATGGTAAATCTGTCTTAGATGAATTAATGTATACTGTATTCAGTATTAAAGGTGTGAGCCTGAGACATACACCAAATAACAAACTTAAGGTCTGTTTTTCTCAGAAAAACATGCAGCAGAATGAAAACAATGTGTTTTGGTATTCTTTGGGTTCACTGATGATATTCCAGCATTTGTTGAAATGCTGTGAAAGACACCTGTAATGATTTTAATCTTGCAGTGTGTAATTATAATGCTCTATTCTCTTCTGCAGACCGACTATTTTATATTTACACCTCTGGCACCACAGGACTGCCCAAGGCTGCCATTGTGGTGCACAGTCGGTACGTTACTCAGAAAAAAGAACCACTTTCCAGACTTGTTACAATTGCTGCAGAGCTGATAATAGACTGTCTGTCTGAGAATCTCTCCTGTGTTCCCACAATAGTTACTACAGAATTGCTGCTTTTGGGTATTTTGCCTTTCGCATGCGTCCTGATGACATCATCTATGACTGCCTGCCTCTCTATCACTCAGCAGGTATGTGATGTATGCCTCCAGCTTTTGATGAGTATTGTTTTCCATTTTAGATTTGCATAACCTAAGTGTTTGCTATCTCTTCTTGCCAGGTAATATCATGGGAATTGGTCAGTGTCTGATCCACGGACTCACTGTGGTAGTGAAAAAGAAATTCTCTGCCAGCCGCTTCTGGGAAGATTGCATTAAGCACAACTGCACTGTAAGAGCTAATGCTTGGAAAATGTTGAGAAGTGCCATATTTTATAGAATCAATAACTATGAAACATTCATTTTGAACAAGCACTGCCACAATAACAACACTACTTTCCGGTTGTAGGTGGTGCAGTATATTGGGGAAATCTGCCGCTACCTCCTGTCTCAGCCAGTGCATCCATCAGAAAAAGGCCACAAAGTTCGGCTAGCAGTGGGAAATGGGTTACGTCCCAGTGTGTGGGAGGCCTTCACAGAACGTTTTGGGGTGGCACAGATCGGCGAGTTCTATGGAGCAACGGAGTGCAACTGTAGCATTGCAAACATGGATGGAAAGGTCAGCAACAGTAACAGTCTAATTTTTGTCTTCACTAATAAAATGTGAATTGGATCAGAGTTTAGCTTATTCTGTCCTACTTAGGTGGGAGCCTGTGGATTTAACAGTCGCATTCTCCCCAACGTGTACCCAATCCGTCTGGTCAGGGTGGACGAGGACAGCATGGAACTGGTTCGCAACAGCCAGGGCCTCTGTGTGCCTTGCCGCCCTGGTAGTAAATACTAATTTTACAATAATGACTTTGCTAGATGTAGCACATGGTTGTTGATCTTTCGAAAGCACTCTATTAGACTCCTCCATGTCTTGCAGGGGAGCCAGGGCTTCTGGTGGGTCGTATCAACCAGCAGGACCCATTACGGCGTTTTGATGGCTATGCTAACCAGGATGCTACAAGGAAGAAGATAGCTCAGAATGTCTTTAAGAAGAATGATTCTGCATATATATCAGGTTCCAATCTTTTTTATTTCTCAAAATACATATGACAAGTTGAATTGCAAAAACATGTAAATACCATTCTTATAATGAATAAACCAACACCAGTTTGATTACCTTGAGTGCGCAAAAGACATGGATTTAGTCAAATAAATACGGCTATCTGTTCTTGCAAATTAACCCTTCGTATTTATATTGTATCATAACACTCAACACAGTGTTCATTATTTCAAAATGTGTAATGAGTCTTTTTAAGATGAAGATAAAGGTTCCCATTCTTGAAAAATCAAGGCCTTGGCAGTTTTTGAAAATAGACATGGGTTGTTGAAAGTGCTTGAATTTATATATTTTGTGGAATAATAGAAATTTAAGTTCATTACCACAGAACAGTCAAGTGTTCTCACATTCAAGTCTCTTAAATTGTTGTCTGGGTGCTTATGTAAAGTCTGTTAGTTCTCATTATAAACATTCTCAGTTTTATGACAGTAATTGACCATGATCCATTTCTCAAACTATGCTGTGTTGAGTCCTTGGATTTTCAGGGAACTGGGCCTGGAAAGTTCCTTGGAAAATCCTTGGTTCTTTTGATGTTTAAGAAGGTGTGGGAACAACCTTTTTCACAAAAAAACCTAAAACTCCTGAAAGTTGCAACTCTGAAAAATAAAGGCAATGTCAAATTGCCAAACTTCTTTTTTTTTCAGTGCTCTGTAGGGGGAAATTTGATATAGAACAGAATAGAAGCCCTTTATTGTCATTGCACCTTGTACAACGAAATTCACAATGTGGCACTTGTCTTCTTAAGGTGATGTGCTGGTGATGGATGACCTTGGCTACATGTACTTCCGTGACCGTGGCGGAGACACATTTCGTTGGAGAGGAGAAAATGTCTCCACCACAGAGGTGGAGGGCATACTCAGCAGTCTTCTGGGTCAGACTGATGTAGCTGTGTATGGTGTGACAGTGCCAGGTGATGGTTAACTCTGTATACTTAATGCTTTCATTGTCACATTGGAACCATGATTGTTATTTTTCTAATGCAAATTGCTTTTGACTGTACTCGCTACTTGACAAGCATTCATCTCCACGTGTCATAACAGGTGTGGAAGGTAAGGCAGGTATGGCTGCCATTGCAGACTCTACAGGGAGTTTTGACTGCAGTGATTTCTTGCTGAAAATCCAGCGAGCTCTTCCTCCATATGCTCGCCCTGTGTTCCTGCGTATCTCCCCACATGTAGACACCACAGGTAAACTGCCGTAATGTCCCTCCTGAGTTCATAAAATTATAGCTGTCACTAACGATTTCATATCAATAAATGATAATGTATTGTATTTATCTCACATTCCTGTGTAGGTACATTTAAAATCCAGAAAACCAGGCTGCAAAGGGAGGGATACGACCCACGTCTCACCACTGACCAGATCTACTTGTTGAACGCTAGAGCTGCACGTTATGAGGCTATAGAGGAGGAGCTTTACAATGCTATAGCGGAGGGAAGAATGTCTCTATGACATAGAGGCCATAGCAGGGCAGTCTTGGTGGCTCAGTTTAACAGATGCTGTTGAGAAAAGATAACTTATGCACATGCTGGTGTCTGGATCAGTCAGTCTTGGTGCACCACCGGCATGGTGGATTTTAACCTTTGGCTGGATTTTAACCTTTCAGGGAACAGAATTGAGAGGACTATTTACATAGGCAGAGTATTGTTACAGATGTTTTAACACTGTATGATTAACACACCAGGAGGTAATCGGAGGGCATTTATTTACTTTTTAATAACTGCTTTTTAATTAGTAAATGAACACCTCAATAAGCTGTTGAGCATTACCGCACATACAGTGGGTATTTCCCACAACCCATTTGAAATAGGATACATGTTACAATAAAGTGGTAAGGACAGCAAAGGGTAGCATCACATCAAACTCTGTTACAGGGTATATACCCATTTATGAAATATGCTGCAAGAATAACTGAGTAGGTTTAAGCAATACTTGAGTGTGAAGCTATGAAGTTACTGCTGTGTGTTTTGGATGAGGCTGCAAGACAAGACTTCAGCATGGAGTACATGTGGAAACTAGATCAAACACTAACCATAGTCTTTTTTTTTTTTTTTTTAATGCAATGGATAACTAATCTTACTTGTCATATTTGAACCTCTGAACAACAGTGGCACGGGTTTGCAAATACACAAAAGTTGTTACTGTATGTGCCTTACATGAAACTGCCGATCTGTTTCATTTTTTTTTATGCTTTTCTTGGAAATCACAGTAGTGATTTTGTGTCATGCAAAACTGAGTCACACATAGTGACTGTCATTTAATGTAACAAATCTTATCTGTGTAGTAATACATACACATAATGTGTGTGTGTTCAAGATGAAGCTATTTACAATTTCAGATTTCCCAGACTACATTTTTGTTGTAACTGCAATTAAATATTTAAAACACATTTGTTTGTTTCATGTCATTCATTAAAAAGAAAACTTTAGAAGTGCATTTTACATTTGGTTTCTTGGAAATGTAACACAGTAATTCCCCACAATCTTCTCTTGCAAAATAGAAAATTAACAAACCATTGCAAGCTTTAGCAGTCCTATATGTCTTTCATTGGAGTTTTTGGTAATATGCCTACAATGTGAATTAGTTGTCTGTTGACAAAATTATTCTGTTGGGTAGGATTTTCAGAGGATGCTCTTTGCAGGCAGTGCAAAAGTAGGGAAAAGCTCTGGGTGTGATGACATCTGTGAAGGTGTAGAGAGGTGTTCTCTCTCTAGGGTCATAAAAGGTCACCTTGCCTCGGTCCATGTCTAAAACTATTCTGATCACATCTGGGTGCTTTGTCATGTTCAACGGCTCCCATGGTGCTGTGCAGGCCTTATGCTCTCCATTGCGAAACCGTATAGACCAGAATCCCTCTGCTGGTGTCAGCACGTGTTTGCCCTTCCTGTTGATGGACTCACTGGCTACTCCTACCACCCAGTAGGTGTTGTCTTTCACCTCCACGTCCCAGCTGTGGCGTCCAGTGGTATAGCCCTCTGCGGCCAGCATCTCAGCACTGATGTCAAAGCGCTCTGGGTTGTCCGGCAGTTTGAAAATCTGGGTACAGTTCTGCACGACTGTGAGATCCTCTGAGAGGATGAAGCAGCTTGCTGCTGTGTTGGGATCTAGAACCACAGGATCTTGAGCAAGAAAAATGAAGCAGAAGTTACTAATGGCAGAAAAAGAGTTGCTCACTCAGACATGACTGGTATGTTTTTGAGGAACTTACTATATTTGACTATGCTCTTCATCTTTTCCCACACTTTATATTTCAAAGAGCCCAGGTGCTTGGCCACATCAATTAGAACATCAGAAATCATTTCTGGATCAAGGGTATTTCTCCAGGTTCTGAAAAGATATTTCAGCAGTTAGTTGTTGAGAACTGTGTCTGAGCTATATTACACTAAAATCAAGCTTAACTGAATCTTAGATGTAGAATTAATACTTACCTCCTTATTGTTTCCTTGTAATTCTAAAAACAAAGTTGAAGAGGACAACTTTTACTAAGTGATGTTAATATGAATGTAAGACCCTCTCTGGTTAAGATTATTCATTCAAATTGTTTAAAGGAATAGTCTTATGTACCTTAAGAAATGGGACATCTGGAGAATTCATCTCCTGTTCCACTAATCTGATGGTGTTGGAGAGAGATATCATTTCGTTGCTCATCTCCTCAATTTGCTGATTAATTGTCAAATTTTTCTGATCCTTCTCAGCGTTTAAGGCAGAAAGCCTGGCAGCCTCCTGCTCTTTCAGGAAACAGTGCAGGGATTTAAAATCCTCTTTGATCTGTGTTTCAGTATGTTCAGCTTGGTTCTGGAAAGAGACATGATTGAGGGGTAATTATTGCCACCACACCATGGCTTTCAAGTAGCATGATGTACTGATGGAACTCACAGTACCTTGACATGTTCTGCCATTTCCTCACAGACCGTTTTTGCCTTCTTGTACAGGTGCAACTTCTCTTTCAACGGCAGCAACGCATTCTTCAGTTCCTCCTATAGTCAATGACATCAACACACAACAAGGTCAGTCTGGCAGGTGGTCAAGCTGTCAGCACAATGTGGGGCTTTCAGCTGCCACATACTCGCCCATAACGCTATTCCCCCGTAAATGCAAAGCTGCACATACAGCAGCATCAAATTGGGACAAAGGTAGAAAGGTTTCTAGTGCCCTGGCAACAGCAAAATTAAGTCCATGCAAGTCAGAATTAAGACAGGGAGAAAATATGGCAACCAATAGATTAATTTCACATTAATAGACTGAGGATAGATTGAATGTAGCGTCACAGAAACTTTGTGGGAGTCATGTTTCAGTTCTCGCTGGACTCCCAACAGCAACAGCAAACCAAAAATATAAATCTATTATTAGAATGTTAATGAACTCTGCCAAACACCTTCACACATATCAGCATATCAGGCTTTGAGAAGCGCAAAGGTAGGCACGAAAATAAAAAATAAAACACAGTGAAAAACACTATTAAAAACTTGTGTTGTTGTTTGTTTACAAGCTAAAAGTTAAAGTAATGTCCAGGTACATAGCACCACTTCTTCTATTCATGAATGATGGATATCCTCCAAGATTTGTTAACAGGAATGCCAATCAGTTATGATCAAATTAAGTGAATTCTCATCACATTTTGATCAATTTTAAATAACCTTAGGTATAATGTGACAGGTATTTCAATAACCATCATATGCTCTGGGTATAATTATCTTTTGCAAAACAGAGGTAAACATTTTTGGTAATGCAAGATTTCCCAAGTAGCTGATGCTGAAGATATGCAGCTCAAACAACAAAAATGTGCTACAAGTGTGAAAACTGGAGTCACCAGCCCCGTAACTTGCCTACCTTACAGTCATGAGCACCTTCCCCAATGGGGTAGAGCCTGTGCCCAATGTGTGTAGCTGCTTTCCCACACAAACCACAGATGGGCTCCAAGTCCTCCAAACAGAACAATGTAAGCTTTTCTCCATGCTCCTTACAAGCCCCTGGGTCATACTTGCTTCTGTCCAGTTTGAAGGATTCACAGGACCTCTCCAGCACACTGCTCACAACTATTTGTTCCATGGAAGAACGGCGCCAGCATAGAGGACAGTAGTGTGAATCCCCACTGCCTTGTGTCTCCCAGCTGTCTTTTAAACAGGCTTTACAGAATCTGTGTCTGCAAGTGAGCACCACAGGCTGACTAAGAATATGTCCACAAATTGGACAGGAAAGGTCATCCTCACTATGAGTGTGTCTGGCAGCCATTCTTCTTCAGAGGGCTTTGATGACAAGGCACGATCCGAAGCCCCTCCCATGCCTCTGGAAGGCGACCTCATCTTAACCTCAGAAATAAGTGTTAATACCTCAGATCCCCCAAAGGCTCATCCTGGGTAACACTGTGCTGTGTTGAGCATGTACATTGTGAATTCACAAATAAACACCACACCTGAGAATAAAACAAATTGGCTAGAGTTATAATCATGCTATGATCACCTCTTTTAGTTATTTTGGATGTCTGTTGAAATAACCTGTCACAGTTTACAGAGAAATAATGTCCAAAATAAGACTCGGGGCAAAGATATTAATAGACAGACGTAACAGATTTGGACTGAAGTTATGTGGGTAAAGAAATATCTTCCTGCTGATCATGGTAACAGTGTTCACGGTGAAGTTTAGCTTTAAGGCATCCGCTTTTTAAGACTGACACATAGTTATTTTTAAAATATCACTGAGTCAATTCCTCTTGTGGTAAACAACACAAAACAGTTGTCAGAGATTTTAAGGGCAAATACAAGATGTGCACAGAGTAGCATGATCATCTTGACGGTTCATTTGTTAATTTTTAAAAGTATTTCACAGTAAGATGACCTTGTTTGTACTGTTTAATGTAGTATTGTGTTGTGTGAGTCAGCTGTGCACCCAAAATAGGACCAGTGCGTATACAGACAGAGGAAGAAAATAGAAAACACTATGTAGGCCATCACTGCTTCCATATTTCTGTATAATATATTATATATATAATTTAGATATGACATATATAAATAAGATTCATAGTTTTAAACCACTGGTCTTGCAAGTTATTACAGTGTGTGTGTGTGTGTGTGTGTGTTTATATGTAATGGTGACATACATTAGCTACTGAAGGCTTTATCTTGTATTTTGACATGACTTTAGATATTATTAGGTTATTAGGTTTTATTGATAGGTTGATTTTTATTTGATTGCAGTCCCCTAAAACATTCTAACGTATCACAGCAAAACATAACTGTGTCAACATCATCGATAAAGAGTCCAACAAGTGCAATCCGATCTTGAATGTATCCTGTATAGTGTACTGTACTGAGTGAAAAGTTTTATTTTCATTCACCCACCGGTCTTGTGGAGATGCCAAAGTGAAAATTTGATTTGTGTCTGTGCCAGTGCCCGGGGCAACAGTTCAGAGCCATTGATAGTAACAGTCAACAGAACCCCTGCCCCACCTCCCTCATACACACACACACACATGTACGTAGTAAAGCCAGGCCATAGTTGACTGTTAAGATTATTTTCATTGGGAAATGACAGATGGATTGCTTTGCCATGTGGGTTTGCATGTTTACACGCGTGTGTGTGTGTGTGTGTGTGTGTGTGTGTGTGTGTGTGTGTGTGTGTGTGTGTGTGAATGCCGATATCTAATACAGGGGCAAACAGAAATAATGAGGAGGCTACAGAGCCCATGGGGAGGAGCAGGGGCTCTATGTGAAACTGAACTTTTCCGTGACACATTGTCATTATAGGATTGTGCAGGTTTTCTAGGTCTAATTTGCAATTTCCAACATTTGCCTTGGGATAATCATTGTCTTCTCTAAAGATCATTCTTCATGTTTAAGTAACCTACACCCATGACCTACAGATACATGAAGTGTGTCCCCTGTATCCATATTTGGACTGACACTTTCCTGACATTTTTCTGATACTTCAACATTTTAGAAAGAATAGAATGAATTTTTATTCAGCTTACCTTACAGTCCTTGAATGCCTCCTTTATGGGGTACACTCTGTGATTCATATGCAGTCCTGATCTATGGCATATGGAGCAGACAGGCTCCAGATCAACTGCACAGATGAGAAACAGTCTCTCTCCATGTGCTCCACATGATTTATGTGGAAGTCCAAGGCTTGCTTTGAAGCAGAGAGGGCATTCTTTAGTGCCATGTTGTATCCAGAATTGCTCCAAACAAGAATTACAAAAGCTAAAATCACAACCAATGCAGCAGAGGACCACTGAAGTCACAAAGATTTCCCTACACACAGCACAGCAGGTCTCATCCACACCCTGACATGAGATGTCAACCTCCATCTGTGAAATTAAATGCAGCAATGATGGGTCTCTACCAGGCAGTAAGACCCATGTTCACTCTGTATGTACAGTATGTACCATGTGTGTCCTGAAGGAGAGACCCAGCTCCTCTAGTTTCACCATATGGCCAGGCAGATTTTGAGCTCAGTTTCAAACCATGTTAATACATTAAAACTGGAAAAGGACACATACAAACATGGAACATTTTCACCTTGGCTAAGTATAGGGGGAAAAGATGTATGAGCTATATAATGAAATAATAATTTTATGCATTGAGCTCTTTAGTGGTACTGATTATTTCTAATAATTCCATGCCTTGATATCATTTTATTGATATGAGGGCAGGTAATCTTGTAATATTATATCAATTATGTGTTTGTTTATATTCTTTATATGCCTCTTCATTCTTAAATAGGAAAAGTGTACTTTTCAATTATTCTAACTGCAATTGTAGTTTTTGGGGCTTCTTACTAAGTTAAAAAACAAACAAACATGTTTAAATGGCTTACTTTAATGTTAAAGAAGCATTTAAACAGATAAAAGGCTACTTTTAATATTAAGTAAAAGAATGACATCATACAAGTCGGTATCACAAGCTCATAATAGAAACCTATAGGCAAAGTTAACAGAATGCATTTACACAATTTAAATAAGTAAAATGGATTTAATAGTGGGCATTTGGAGCTTGGTGTATAATGAGCCTATTTATAATAATAAATCAAAGATATCGACTAGACCATTTTCTAAAAGGCTGCAGGTTATGCAGGATGTAACTCAGACAGGAAAAGGTCATTAATAGCAACACTAATGTGGTACTTTCTTCTCCTTCCTTCACACACACGCACACACTTTTATCCAATATTTCTCATAATATATTTTGCTTAATAAAGTATGGAAAAACTTTTTAATCACTGGTCCACTTTATTGATTTTCACACAGAACTGACATAACTGTGAATCTTTTTAGGAATAGACAAACAGACACTGTACAAAGAGCAACACATATTATTTGAAGAACATGTAAGAAAGAAATGGAATTAAAAGCTGAGTGTGTGTAATGTAAAGTTTCTGATCAGCTGTTTGAACAAAGAAATGGCAAGAGGTGGAACAACACGGCTCTACTCAGAATTTATGCCAGAGTTCAGTCATTCATGGCTTCCAAAATTTTAAATCTCAGTTGACCTCGGTCAATCCCCTACACGTGAGATTTCTTTTCTGGTTTACAAGAGATTAAGGCAATCCTGAACAAATTCTCCAATATTCACGCTGCTCAGCAGGATACACCGTGGAAATACTGTGGTTCACATGGACATTAAATGACGGAAGTGTGATATTTACCACTAAAAATGCATAGCAGATTCACTAAAAACACTGTGAACATGTCATTTAGGTGGAACAAATCTCAGCTGCTGACATGGCATGATGGAAACTTGAGATGTGGCCATATTATCACCACCGCAATTTTGATGCATGAGATTTTATGTACATTCTTCAAATCTTAGCAAAAAGCAGTAAGCTTTGATTTGCCAATGTATAGTCTGACATGTATTAAATCTGTTTTCTGTTTAAAATGTTTTGTTTCTTATATTACATAGCATTCTCTTCATTATTAGCAAAGAAATGTACAAACATATCTGTTGTTTTTTGACAATGGATACCCAGTACTTCTCCGATAAGACAGTTTTTAATTATACTCACTTAATACTTTTGATTCAATAGCATCTTAATAATTTTCCAGTACAACTCTATATATTTTATTTGTCCTTAATATTTTTTTTGCCCTCCTCTCGCTGTCCTCAAGGGCCAGAGGTCACTATGGCACAGAGACTTCACATCAGCTTTCTGTCGGGGTGATCAGAGGCACGTCCAGAGCGTTGGTGTCGGACCTCCAGGTGTTTGCTCTGAACAAGATCAAAATGCTGAAGCAGCTCATTGCAATCCATCTGAGTGTGGGAGGCACGTTTGGAAACCACTTGCTGTTTAGAGTCCATATACTTGGATTCATCCACAGTCCTCATGAGCTCTGGGTTGGGGACACACCGCAAGCGGTGGGAAAGCAGTTGGAAAGCCTGACTCTGTGGCAGGAGCATCAGCAGGCCATACAGTGCCTTTATCAGGTAAGGGTTGTTCTCCACATCTAGAAGCTGCAGGCGAAGGTAGGTGAAAATGGGGCTTTCAATGAGCTGTACCAGCTTGTCGACCTCCATCAGGAAGTCTACTGTCACCTCCAGATCTCCAAACTTCTGGATGAGATCATAGGCATGTTTGTAGTTCTGCGTGAGGAAACAGAGTGACACAGTGGCCACAGGGTTGTGGCACCAAGAACGATACAGACAGCAAAACAAAGCACAGCTCTCCTGAGTGCGTAGGTCTTTCAGCTGGTTGCGTAACTGGAAGAGCTCAGCCGAGGTGAGCAGGATGGTGTTAAGTGTTTGAACCATGGTGGAGGCAAATTTGAGATCCTCCTCCTTCAGCAAGATGTCAGCCATAGAGTGGAAGATGTTCTCTGCATGAAGCAACAGACAGAGCTGCCGGATGATGAAAGCTCCTCTGTTCTCCAGGAGCTTCCTCTCCAGGCTGAAGCGTTTCAGCAGGTTGATCATGAACTTGTAGAAATAGGAGTTCATACTGGGAGTCGAAGGAGATGAGTCTGCTGCTTTGGAGCCTGTGCTAGGTTGCTGTCCTGGCTTGGTGCTCTCTGGGACCTTAAGCTCCAGTTTGTTGTCAGTGTTGTCACAGGAGCCAACTTGGTCTGTTTGGCCGGCAGGAGATGATGCTATTTCAGCTAACACCTCCAGATCTTTTAGGATCACCTCATCAGACTCATCAGACAGTGTTTTCAGCAGCATGGGAAACAGGCTGTCTGTGTGGCGGAACATTTTACGTGGTGTCTTGATGTAGAGGTGGTAGAGCCATTTGAGCACAGCTATGCGGGTCATCATGCCAGTGGAGGAGTCGCGGAGGTGCCGGTCCAATACCTGAACAATACCATCCAGATCCAGGGTTACCTGAGGCCTGTCAGCACTCGCTGGAGTGAAGAAGCTGATGTTACTGAAACCAACAGATTCTTGTGATGCATTCAGCATATCATTGCTGTCTGTCTCCGTCTTAGGCTGGCCATCTTCTCTAGACAGTGACCCTGTACTTCCACTTTTTTCTTCATCCTCATCCTCATCATCCTCAGGAGTTACCAGCTTCATCAGACTGTGATTACAGGCACTGGCTGCTTCTTTGGTATTCTTCTTTCTGTCATCATAAGAAAGGCAAGGCAGCACAGCAGTTAGGATGCCAGAGGAGTAGGGGAGCATCACTCTGCCTGCAAGCTGGATAAACTCTCTCATCCAGGTCATAGCTGTCAGCTGGATCAAATCGTTTGTGAGCTTTGTTTCATCTGCTACCTGGCAGTGGATGACAAGGATGTTGGCCATCTCAGCAAATTTCACACTGGAGGGGGATTTCTTAATCTCCTTCAGAAACTCCCCCAGCACGACTTCACACGTCCTACGGATCTCCTTGCTGTTGTCTCCCAGGATCTGGAAGAGCCCATCCAGGATCTCAGGGAGGTAGTCTAACAGGTTGATGTCTGGCACAGACTCCAGAACATGGATCCAGGAAATTATGAACTGCCGAGCATATTGATTATTGGAGTAGATTCTCTCTCTCAGCAGGGGGACAAACGCCACCAAGTCAAACTTGTTACTTTCTGTCACAATGTCTTTCAGCAGTCTGTCCAGGAGTTCAGATCCACTTTTCACATTAGGGTCTGGATCTGCTGCAAGCTTGCTGAGACCATCAAAGAGCAGGTTGAAGTGGGGCAGCACTGCTCCCCTGGCCACTTTAACTATATTATAGAGGGCCTCGCAGGCATAGTAGCGCAAACGGCTGTCTGAGTCATTAAAACATGTGAGTACTGGCTCAATAAGCTCCTTCAGATACAGACCAGAGTCCTTGCCGAGGGCGATAGAGCAAGCTGCCAGTCCGATAAGACCCCCCTTCCGGCTGTGGGGGTGCTGGGAAAGCGCAAACTCCGAAGCCAGGATCTGGATAACATGTCTGATTTGAGTGGAGTTGTTCTGAGCCACAAACTCCCGTACCAGTTTCTCAATTTCTAGAGCTGCGACTTTCCTCTTCTCGTACAGTTTGTCATTCAAAGCCCGGACAATGTTGGGCGTCAGAGGCGAAAAGTCCTTCTCCGTGTTCATGTTCGCAGCCACGCTTGTACCGGATGGTTTCTACTGATTTCTACGTTGATATGCGAAGAATCGGTTTGCATTTATAATTATTTATAAGAGAAAATACATCGGTTACACTCGCGAATCAGGAAGTCCTGTAATACAATGCAGCTGACCGGTTGCATCCGCCGGAAACGCGTCACAGTTGCTACATTTATTTAGGTCCCGCTTTGTGAGTACCGTTAGCTCAAATTAGCTTCATTAGCTACGTATGCAGCTAATGCATGTTTTCGTTTTTATATTAGTTAACAGGGTCGTTCCTTGAATTTTATTCATAGTTTTTTTCTCTTTAGCTGGTGAAGTTGTGACAGCTAACACCAGTGATGACGAGCCGCCTCCCTTTTCACTCACAGCTCTCCTCCATCATGGAGACGATGGCCAGGTCTGTCCTGAGTCAGGTCTGCAAACTGGTGGATGAAGACTCGACTGAGCTCCAGTTGGAGTTGTCTCGGCTCATGACTGCTAATTCAGCCCTGACAGAGAAAGTAAACACTCTGGAGTGCGAGCTGACAGTTGTGAGAAGCGACGCCCCCAAGTTGTGTAAAAGTTATCACAGCGTAGGTGTACAAACTGCCTGCGACAGTGACGGGGATGCTCATGGTAACTACAGCAACAAAAGCTTAGACTATTTGAACAGAGACCATCAACATTGCTTCTGTGTTTATTAGTGTGTTTTTCCTTGTTTACTTCTATTGTTAGACCTTTCTTCAGTGTCTGGTTCTCCCACCATAGAGGGGATCTTTGGAAAAGATTGGTGTATGAATCTGTGGAAAGACAGAGACCCATACAGCAAGGAGAGCGTCCCAGACTCACCACTCTCCTCTGAGAAAGTAAGAGAAAGGTTTGCAGAGGTATGAATTGTTCATGGCCATAAACAAGGGTAAAAAAACAGGTTTAAATGTGAAGTATACAAACTAGAGATTACATGTTCTCAATGTTTCAGTGAAAAGGTCTACTTGTGCACATTGAAAAGTAACAGTATTTGGTTATGTAGATGCCCTGATACTTGTGAGAAAAATGTTATGTAGGCAATATGTATATTCATGATTGTTTATGTGTTTATACATCTTCATATAATAAATAATGGTTAAAACAGTTTCCAGCTCAAAAACAATACACAGTGTACATTGTGTCTAACACTAATTTTTATTATCAATTTTTTTTTTACTAATCTTGAAAATCCTTTGTTGTTATAACACATCAAATAGTTGCCTGTCTTAATCTCACAGGGCCTGATATGATGCTTTCAAATTGTAGGTTTGTCCAACCACCAGTCTAAACTCAAAATACATTTGCAGCAAATCACCACATTTGAGAAGCTGTATCCAGAGAAGGTTTTTAATTTTTCCATATTGCTGTTGCAGTTGATTGCCCGACTAATCATTTCAGCTCTACTCTGGTAAAGCATTGCTGTCATAGAAACTAATGCTGTATTGAACTACAGTTTAGCATTTTTTTACTTTTCTGTTTTGTAGTCTGAAGTGATGCTGTCTGACCAAATTACTGTGACCGTGATCAAAGAGGAGGATGACGTGGAGGATGCCGCCAGCAGCGGTCACCGGGAAATACTTAGTACAGAAGGTGAGAGTGAAGGGGTGTTGACATAAGGAAATAGACACTGCAGATTTAGTAGCAGCTTTTGATGCTTTTTAAGTGTTTGACTTTGTATTTTTATATACCAGAACATGATGAAAGCATGGCTGAGGAAGCAGAGCAGCTGTCTGTTGATTTCTCAGCTCGTGGCAGCACTTGCAGCTTGTCATGTGATCAGGATAGAGAAGAGGCTGTGTCTGCAGGTAGTACTGAAGAACCGCCCATGCAGCTGATATCCATCAGTGACACAGAGGAGGCCTTCAGCACTCATATTATTCCAATTGAAGAGGATGATGATGAGGACAAGGAGGATGACGATGTACAGTTTGTTGAAGAAAGTCAGCAGGAGCCAACAATGAATGCTGCAGGTGGGCCCAGCCACAACAAGCAGCAAACATTAATTTCTAACAACTCTGAAAACAGCTCTGCTCTGGATAAAGATTCACGTGATGACTGTAATATGCTTAATGTTCAAACCACCAGACATCCAAACAGAGACAAATTCACTTGTCGAATATGTAGCAGAACATTCTTCCACAAGGGCACTCTAACACAGCACATGAAGTCACACAAGTCAAACTTTTGCAATATTTGTAAGCAGCATTTCCCTCACAGGAACAAGTTAAACTTGCACACCTGTGTGCCTCGAGTTTCCACTCAGAGAGTCAGTAAGTCGTGTGAGCTGTGCGGGAAGACCTTTGCAAACCCATCGGCTCTGAGGATTCACTACGTTGTCCACACAGGAGAGAAACCCTACAGATGCAGCTTATGTGGGAAAGGGTTCACCCAGAAAGGCAATCTGAAATGTCACCTACGCATCCATACTGGAGAGAGACCCTTCTGCTGTGTTAGATGTGGGAAGACATTCACGCAAAAGGTCAACCTCAATCATCATTTAATGGCACACAGAAATCGAGAGGTTGTGGGAGAAAAGCCTAGCGCTATGAGACATCTTAAAAACTTAATGGATGAAAACAGTCAGTGACTCTGACTGTGGTATAAGGTTAGTATCTGTCTCATCTGAATGCATCTTGTAATACTCACAATGGTGTAAGGGCAGTTAATGTCATGTTTGTACTGTCTGTAGTATTGTGCTTAAAAGATCAGGAGTGTGGAGCAAAATGTCCTGTTTTTGTCAGTTTTTATTTAATTAGTTAGTACTTCAATGTTTTAGTTCTGTCTTTCCAATAAAACAGTCATGAATGTTCACTTTTTGATTTAAGTTTTATTTCATAGAACTCTCCTTCGTAAAGTATAAATTACTTTGTCTAATCTAAACTCAAGTTGCCTTTGAAGAATCCGTTTTTATCAGTGGAGTCTTTACATATTTAATGTTGACAGTCTGAACAATTTACATCTCATTTTGTAAGGGGCATGCAGGTTTGAGTGAAACAGTTCAAGATTTCTTTCTTGGGCTGGGATAATTCACTCAGTTAGGTCAGTGTGCTCTGTTCTGTTCAGGGGAATCATATTATTACAAGAAAAATAGGTACTTAGTACAGATAATTGCTCTATTTAGGTATGATGACAGTTCAGTACAGAATAAAAAATATATGATTTCTTAAACAGAAATGGTTAACATCTAGAAAAAAAACAGTTTGGCTTGACTACACACTGACAACACAATTTGTCTGCTATAACCAGCCATACAAATACATTTTAGAACAGTAACAACATTTAGACCTGAACAATTTCCATCTCATTTAAATATTATATGACCCACACACATCAACATCTGTTTTTAACAATTTTTAAAGAAATATGCCATCCCATTTTCTGTCCAGTCAAATGCCATGAAATGAGGCATATAAAGCAGTAGTGAGACTTGGGTAGTGAAGCAAACAGAGCGAGTTGTTTTACTTCTACATTGTAGTGAAGAGGTAGTTTTGAAGGTTTATGCTACATGTGCAAACAATGAAGCACTTATTATTTTGGCATTGATACAAGCCTTTTGTGGCTTGAAATATGACACTGAGGTATGTATAACGTTACAACCATATGAGAACATGCAATGAATGAAATTAAAGTATTTTTGTCAGAGCTTGGATGAGGTACTCACATTAAATGTAGCTTCATATAAACATTTTGGCACATGTACAGAGAACACTTCTGTCGCAGTTCTCATCAGCTTTCTTACCAGTTACCATGTGGTTTGATCAGTCAGTTGAAACATTGGTGGTGGTTTAAACCATACTTGTATGCGTAACATTTCCCACAATCCACACAGCTATACGGCTTTTCACCTGTGTGTGTTCGAAGATGTATGTTCAGAGAGCTTTTCTGGGAAAAACTTTTGCCACAGTCTGGACAGCTATAAGGCTTCTCCCCAGAGTGCACACGCTGGTGCAGTTTCAGGTACGTTTTCTGTGCAAACCGCTTCCCACAGACTGAGCAGCTGAAAGGCTTCTCACCGGAGTGTCGCCTGATGTGGACTTTTAAACTGCTCAAATAGTTGAATATTTTCCCACAGAATAAGCACTCAAATCGTTTTGTTGGCTTCAGAGCTTTTGGCAGAACAGTTTGTTCTTTGGTTGCGTTCATGTGGATATTGTTCGTGTAGTCTGAATATTCGGCGGTGGCTGAAGGAGGATTTGTGTTGTCAACCAGAGTGCTCATTGTTGCATCATCTATTAACTTGTCCATAATTGTTGGCTGTGTGCGTAGTTGTGCTTGACTGTCAGCCGTCATGGGGAAGTTGTTTAAATCCCCTGAGTGAAGCTGCAGCTCATCAACAGATCTATGAAGCATGCTGTCCTCCTCAAACATTCCAACAACTGTCAAATGAGAATAAATGCAGTTAAATCACAGAATCGTTCATAGGCCATAATGATCTGGTTTTGTTTTGTTTTTTTAAACCAAACTTACGTTTTTGGTTATCCATGAGCCTCATCTGTTGACCAATGGGATGATCATCATATATCTCCTCCTTGACAAAGATGAGATCAGGTTCTCTCTCCAGTAAGTCGATATCCTACCAACAAGACATGTGACAAACAGTCAGTCATCTCAGCTCACTAAGGAAATGACTGCATTGGGGGGAAAAAAATAACCAGTTGGTAAAAGACCTGTACACCCATGCTTGTCATAGCAGCTGGCTCCACTGTCTCTTTTCTTTGCGGGGGGAGTTTGTCTTCTCTCCACAGATCCATGCACCAGTCCTTTCCAAAAACTCCATCGATGGCTGGAGCAGGCTGCTGCTGTTCTGGAAGAAGAAGCAGGTATGAGATTGTGACCTCCTATAATCACAGCTAAAATACACACAAAGATCAAATAAAGCTTAAAAGACCATTAAATGTTTTGATTTGCAAAATGTTAAGAGCTGATGCACTTCTGGACATAACTTAGTTATAGTCAGTTGTAGTTTACACTAAAGCCAACCAACACTGCTATAGAAATATTAGCCATTACGTTACACTGGGTAAACCCCCTCCAGCGTAGCAGCCTAAAACCGCCCGTCGGTCTACAGTCCGACCGTGCTGACCTGCTGGGTGTCGGCGGTTGACATTGTTGACATGTGCAGGATAGGTCTGTGCCTCCCTCGCTGCTCTCAGCTGGACCTCCAGTGAGTAACACCGCTTCTTCAGCGCCTCATTCTCCGTCTTGTGCAGAGATATCTCGGTGTGAAGGACGGAGGAGCATTCATCAGCCAGGTTGCCTATTTCAACCAAAGCCGCCTTTGTTAGCTTCTCCAGGATAGCGGCTAACTGCGTCCGAAAACTCCGGTTTGTGGTGTCGCACATCATCTCGACAGGGAGGCTGAATATTTCGAAATTGTGGCGAGTTTTCCAGCGTAGCGACGTTATTCTTTAATCAAATATGCGGTATAGCTGTGTCGCGAGGGGTTCTGGGTAAACGTCACGTACCAACGTTTTCTTCTTCGTCGAGGGATTTCCGGCAGAGTAGATGGCTCGCGGCGCTATGCTGCCTCTCACAGACTAGTTTGTAGTTTTTGGAGTGTGTCTTCTTCTGTCGCACCTATGAATTCAATGACTGCTTTCACAGTTTTTGGTGATCATTTCAGTTAAACAACATTAAGCTCTTCATTGTCCAGGTGCGGTAATAAACCACCTAGCCTTGGGCTTTGTTGTTTGTGGTTACATTGCTTGAGTCTGCGTTTTACAGTTTCTCAGTCTCCCTAAATAAGTGTTCTTTCTTTACAATATTTTGCATAGGTTAGTTATTATTGCCCCTTTCAATTCCCAACCATTTATGCGTTACTTGGTAACAGATTTATAATCAGATGTCCCAGTGCGTACTCTCACATTACTTATACTGTACAGTACTTATTTAAACCCCAGACTTGGCTGGCGCCCCGAGGAAACCCACTGCACCTCCAACTTGCTCAATAACAGAACCAACAGCTCCACCACGAGGTCTGACCAGGTCCCTAATTTACTATCAGAAATAGAAACCAAGGCCTGATTTTCCAGTTTTTGAATCTTGGGTCCCATCTATATAGATCTAAAGATTATGTTCCCAGTTGTTGTTTTTTTTTAGCCTTTCCTTTACCATGTCCACAAAAACAGTACACAGGCCAGGACCCTTTTTGTTTGCTGATAGCTAATGGCATCCTTTACAAGAACTGTTCTGTCCCCCCTTCTTTATACTGTAACTCTTTTATTGAGAAACACAGATTAACAGCATCAGTGTTACCTTAATTTACCTCAGTGTTAGACATCTGTTGCTGTGCTGTTTCCTTTTAGGGTTTTTCTTTATTGCGATGCATTTCATAAGCATTGCGCACAACCTTTGCACATATGCTGTTCTTCAATTCATCTATTGTTCCTTCCCCATTGACACTCTCAAGGACTTTGTCACAAATATCAGAGAATTGCTCCCAGTTTGTAATCATGTAATCAAAGCATCTAGGTCAATTTTTGCTCTTTGGCAAGTGGGGTTTTCCCAAATCTCAAAAGTTCTGGAAAGTAATAACTTCCTGTTGTGTATCTGTCCTCGAAGTCTCATTCTCCAACCAACTGCCAATTCGCTGGATGTAAAAGCTACATCTATAGCCAACATGAAACTGCATCTAATATCAAACCTACTTGGTCTGCCATTGTTCAGACACACTAAGCCATACCTATCCATACATTATGCTACAGTGTTCCCATTTCTATCTTTCACTGTACTACACTGATCGATTGTCATCGTTTGTCCATCCATTTTCTAGCCATTAAATTGGGCCATTTTTTAATTTTATTTAGTACTGACAACTTTCAGTAAAACAAATGATTTAGTGATTGGTTTCAGTTGTCAATTCACAAAAGAGTTGTGTTTTCATACTGTAATCTACATATGTATTTTTATACTGTAGCAAAATATCACGTTTGGACAGTTTGGAAGGGGACTGGTTGACACTTACAGTAGATATACAACAATTAAGAAGCAGATATAACATATTGTGACGTATTTTCATTACATTTGAACATTTGGATAGTAAAAACAGGTGACACACAATCTGGAGCAAAGATAACTTTATTATGCACAAAATATTTCACCCAAACAGCAGGAGAAATTACATTACCGGCTGTCTTAAGTTGTTCCATTTATGAATGTCCCACTACATGTTGGCGCATTAGGTTCACTACCATACATGTTCAAACTAGGGTCTAGATGTACTGTAAGATGTTTCTTCAGATTGCAGTTTTTCGTAAATCCCTTACCACATTTGATACAAACAAAAGGTTTTTCTCCAGTGTGTGTGCGCTGATGCATATCAAGAGTACATTTCTGAATAAAGCCCTTTCCACAAACAGGACAACGATATGGCTTCTCTCCAGTGTGTGTGCGCTGGTGTGTATACAGATGCCCTTTTTGTGCATATCGCTTTCCACAAAGTGTGCACCTGAACGGTTTCTCTCCTGTGTGACTTCTCTGATGTATTTCAAGTTGGCTAAAGCATCTGAAGCTCTTGCCGCACTGCAAGCAGCCGAACCTCTTGGCAGCCGAGTTCCTCAAGTTGTGAAGCTTCATATTCCTGAGCACATTTAAGCTTTGGGAAGCAACATTTTGAGCCAAGCTTTTCCCAGCTTCTGGATTTGTGTGTGCAGATGTAAACTGTGGAATCCACCCAGTTTCCCTCCTCCCTGGTCCAGTGAGAGACGACTGGGTGCTCAGGATCACAAAGCTGTCAGGAAAGAGAGCCTGCTGATGTTCTATAATGGGCTTTGGATGCTGCATCACTTCTGGACTCTTCTGGGTGTCTGCGACTGCTTCCATTCCTGTTGACAGCATACAAGCATATTAAAATTTGATAAACCAGAGGCCACAAGCCAACACCCACTGGTGTCACAATAAATTTGTTCCTTATACTAGAATTGCTGGAGTTTCGACACATAAGAACATTATACCAAATATTATGATGTGTGTGAAGGTAACTTATGGTCACTCAATTTTTTTATATTATGAGTCAGATGTTGTACATTTCATATTAAACATGAATGTGTACTCACTGTTTTCAGTTGTCCTATCTTGTTCAGTGTCTCCATTGTCCAACTCAGACAGCTCTTCCTTTATAACTATCAATTCCGGCTGCTCTTTTGATGGATTTGGGAGCTATTGAAAAAAGTATATGAATTGCACGTGTTCTAAATAAAGAGCACAGTACTATATAGTGACATCATAAGTGATTTAGTACATGACTTACTTCAGCTGCTGCATGCTCTTCACCTTGATGCAAGCTGCTCCTCTCAGTGGACGAAGTTATGCATTCCCATGGGCTCTCACTAGGATGCAATAAACTTATATTAATTCACCAGGCAGGGTGTAGCTGACAGCAAAGCTCATGGCAGTGATGTATTTATGGTGTCAGCACAACACAGACACACTACCTACAGGCTACACACAAGAATCAACAAGCCCACCTTTTTAGGGCAGGTCTCGTCCTGTCAGGCTCCAATACTCCGTCCTCTGAGGCGTCCGTCACCACTGAGCATGCTGCGGCTGCTGCGTCCTGCCTGCTCCCCTGTGCAATATAAAGCAGTTTCTCCATCAGCTGCAGTTTCTCTGTGAGCGAGGCAATCTCATTCCGCCCTCGAGTTATCTCTATTTTCAGCATCTTCGACTCGATCTCGACCAGTTTGCTTATTTCCATTACAGCTGTTTTGGATAACGCGTCCATGATGGAGACGAGCTGTGTCTGGAAAGAGAAGACTGCCGACATGTTTTGAAGGTTTCAGTTTGTACGCGAGATGCGCACAGACAAGTTGTTGCAGTCAAGATGTCTTAATGTTCACTGTAAAATTAAGTTACAACGTTATTACACGAGAAGGGCTGTGTGTGCATGCCTACAAGATAAGCGAGTATCTCTCGAGAACTCAATTGGTTGACATTGAGGTAATGCTGCCACCTATTGGATGGGAGGAAGTATCGTCACCACACTAAAAACTACAAAACTGAGCTGTAATATTGACAACGCTTCCTCTATTTCCTTCAGGCCTCTATCGACGTTGTTCTAAAGTGTTTTGTTAATGATCTATTTTTAATTTGTTAGTCCATACGCTGATTTTTTTTTTTTTTTTATGTCGTCTTAACTACTTAGTCAGGGACTCCACTGACCAGAATTCAGTGCGGCCTAAACACAGAATGTGATTGGCTGGCGAGAACTCGTTTCAGGAAGTTCTAAATACGTTTGCCGACTGAAAATCCTCATGACAACCTGCTCCTGAGATCCTCAGCTGGTAAAGAAACTTGTTTTTCGGACATTTGTAGCGTTTTAGCTGAAATGTCGGGTTTGTTAAAGATGTCAAGAAATGAAAATCACTTCGACATATTTCAGATACTGGCTAATGTAGTATCATGCAGAAATAGCTGCGGTTTGTAGCATGTTGTCTCCAGTCCTCTCTTTGCACGGTCCCAGCCTAATTACAGTACAGTGTTATCCTATTATATATTTAGTAGTATAGTAAAAGTAGCGCTTTTATGCCAGCACAAGCAGGTTGTATGGAGAATATTTAACATGCATCATGATGACTTGCAAAACGGTGTTGTAATTGACTTCCTTGTGTATTGCTCAAACCTTCTACACAATAACTTCTTTATTCGCACAGCTCTCTCATGGCTGACAGAAGAGTCGTGGTCTTCCCCTCCTCGGTGGAGCTTGGACCAGTGCTGGCCCATCTGGTGACATCTCGAGCAGAGAAGGCCATTATCGCTCATGGCAGGTTCACTTTGGGGCTCTCTGGAGGAAGTCTTGTCTCCATGCTCAGCAAAGAGCTGCTCACCATGCCAGACTTGGACTGCAGCAAGTGGGTGGTTGGTTTCTGTGACGAGCGATTGGTTTCCTTTGATGATCCTGAGAGCACCTATGGGCTCTACAAGGTACCTGTTCAGTAGTTTGTTTGCATGTGCCATAGTTACAGTTTGCTCTTTCATTGCAGCCAAATATAACTCTGTTTCTTTCCCAGAGTCAGTTGTTTTCCAAGGTCAACATCCCGGACAGTGGGATTTTAACCATCGACTCCTCTCTGTCTGTCAACGAGTGCGCTGAGGACTATACCTGCAAACTGAAGAAGGTGCAACATCTGTTACTGTCCTATGATCAGTTCTAGTTGTAACGTCACATAGGCATGTTCTTTTAGATTTCAATATTTTGCAAAATATTTACAGGATTGTTTTTGAAAACACACAGGCCTTCCCAGATGATGAGTTCCCTGTGTTTGACTTGTTACTGCTGGGTATGGGACCAGATGGACACACCTGTTCCCTCTTCCCAGAGCACCCTCTTCTGGAGGTGAGGGTTGTATTGTGGTGAATTTTCTAGTGAACATAGGGAATTGTATGTGTTGAATTCTTGTGACGAAGGAGGAGTGTAGAAAGACACTGCTGCTCTTCATCTTTACCAGACTTGAGAAGATTCAACGGATGAAACCAATTAGGGATTATAGCTTTGTTTGTAATGCATGTGTCATATTTCATTATAAAGCTTATTTTATGCTGAATTGTTCTTCACTGCCATCCCTTGTTACATCCATGTGAGACAGTTTGGCTTATGTTATCATGTATTTGACAGTTACTCTGTATGCTTGGGTTGTGGTTGTCACACTGCCACTCTTTGGTGATCGTATGCATTACACGTGATATATGACTGTGTTTGCGTGTACTCCGTATTCAGGAAACCAAGAAGATTGTGGCCCCCATCAGCGACTCTCCCAAACCACCGCCACAGCGTGTAACTATGACTTTTCCAGTGGTGAACTCTGCACGCTGTGTGGCTTTTGTGTCAACCGGAGGAAGCAAATCAGCTGTTTTGAAGGTACCATTTAGAGTCTTTTATTGAACATATGCATTTCATATTCCAAATTATAAAACCCTGCTATTTCCATGATGCAATAAATCTGGTTTGACTATATTTGGATACAAAACCAATTAAAGATGAGGCATGAGATAAATAGAACAATGCAAAAAATGGAGGTTAATTACAGGTTTTAAATAGTTAAGGTTCACAGATGAACCAATGCAAACCATGATTAGAAGCAAACAATTGAAAAAAGGTGACGAAAAAGGTTGATTATGAGGACAAATGTATGCATCTATTCAATCACAGTCATAGTGGATCAGAAGAAATACTCATAGTGCTGAGTTTTGTAGTATTGTTGCTGTATTGTAACACAATGACCATTTTCTTGCAGGAAGTGCTGGAGGGTAGAGAGGGTCCGGCTTTACCAGCGGCACGTGTTGTCCCGACTAACGGCGAGCTGTTCTGGCTTGTTGATGAACCCGCAGCTGCTTCCTTATCTATCCAGGTAGAGAGGCTAGTCTCAGGGGCCAAACTGTAGAGCTTTCTATCTACCTAATAAACACAGAAGGACTGAACACTGGTGTCAAAGCAGGAATGAAAAGACATAGTTTATACATATGAGATATAAGGATAAACACAAAACATTGAGGCAGTAGTATATTTAGCACTTATTGGTGGTTGGTGTGTTTCCCAGAGGTCTAGCTTTATTCAAGAGAAAAGAAATTATCAGTGATTGTTTCTACTGGGTCCATTAACCTTAGAAAGATACCCTATCAGTATACTGTAAAATGTGTGTTCTCCTCAGCTCTGAGTTGCCTTCACACCCACATTCCTTTAGTACTTACACTAACACTTTTCATTAGAAAATAAAACATAAAATGTTAATTAAACGTATGACTTTTGTGTTTACTGTGCATTCATGGTCACTAGTCCATCCCCTTTAAGATCACATCACACCCGCCCCTTTAAAGCTCAACTTCGCAGTGTTGTCACATCAGGATCTGCTGCACAGATTTTGCTTTACTGTGATGACCGCGTAAAGTAAAGAGACAACTCTTATGTAGCATCCATTTAAATTAGTTTGCGTTTATATATAGATATATATATTCGCTAATTTATTGCCACAATGAACGGCCTCGCTTGCCTTTCCGCCACCCTGCTCCTCTTGCTACTGTCCTGCTGCAGTCCTGCCCGGGGATATTTTGCGGAGGAGCGCTGGAGCCCGGAGTCTCCGCTCCTCGCTCCCCGGGTCCTCCTGGCCCTGATCTGCAGAAACTCCGAACACTCTTTGCCGTATTTCCTTGGTACTATTGAGCGCCTCAACTATCCCAAGGACCGTATGGCTCTGTGGTAAGTTGCAGCGTTGACATGCTGGTTTTCTCGCAAGCTAATAAGCAGCTAAGGAGTAAAGTTCCCGTTGTTAGCTAAGTTTAAAAGTTATTTTTTTCCTGAAGTAAAACTATTTTCATGAAAACGGCGCATTGCTGCTGGATCGGCTGAGTCAAATGGGGTGGACCCGCAGAGGAAGACGAGTAAAAAGGGGAGTAATACAGCAAAGTTGTGTTGCGGGGTCAAAAAAAACCTTAAAAAACAACGAAGAACTGATGCAGACCACGAATGAACATTTAAAGACACCTTTTGTTGGACAGAGGTGAGCACATCTGGCCTCTGCTCCTCGGGGTGGCCATGCATTGATCTGTATACGTGGAGGGGAGGGGACGGGACTGATTTGTCCACGAGGGGAGCTGCGTGGTTTTCAAAATACAAATCCCAACAAAGAGAAATATTGTTGTCTGCACGCACACACACCTTTAGGCTACCTTTAGTCTTCTCCTCCCCAGCACACATCACCTCCTGTCAACCAGTTAGGCCTCTTTATTGGAGTGATTGACTCCCATACATCATCATGTCAAGGACAAAAAGCATTTCACAGCCAAGAGATCTCCATCTTGTAAAACTTTAGCCCCAGGGAGCCCCATCTGTGACGAATTTTGTTGCCATCACTATAGGGAGGACTGGAAATTGTAAAGCACGTAGACAGAAAAAAGTGACAAGTAATAACAAGTAACTAATAACTAACTTAATTCAGTTTTAGCCCTCTGTGTCGATCTTATGCCAAAAAGCATTTACACTTGGACAGATCCAGAACAATTGATTATGGTGCACTTCCTGGGAACCACATTTTCTCCAGCAGCTGGAGGAGTCTGAGTGATGAGACTGCTGAATGGGTGTAATAAAATATCCTCCAAGACTCTTACAGCTAAATGCTCTCCAAGAGGTTGAACTTGATGTCTTCCACTGAAATTCACGAGACTTTGTCCAGAATTCCTCTGTAATGCAACTGTTTTCCTTTCCCATTTTACTTGTTTTAACTTCTTGAAGTCCTCTTATAAAGTCTTGAGATTATTTCAAGCAGTGAGTCCACCCTATATTCACTAATAAAAACACTTTTTGAAACTCTGGAACTGTTAATGTAATGACGTAAGAAATCTAAAAAAGTCACTTATTGTTCAAGCCATGTAGTCTCTTCAGTGGCTCAAAGCTGCCCACTGACTTCTGGTTAAAAATGGACAATGTGTTGGGGTCATGTGAGCACCATCTCAGAATCTTTATTTCTTCAAACAAGCCACTTTTATTAACCATGCTCAAATTGGCCCATTTATTATTTGTTTCCATTAAGTTTCTAATCAATCTTTAATCCCCAATCCTTGCGTGAATTGGAATTTCCCCTGACACACCTAGTAATCAGAGTTGCACCAACAAAACAAAATCCTCAAGTGGGCTGAAATATAATAGTCTTTAAAGCATGGGAGTACAAGTCCTACTTTATTCCTGAAGGGTTATCCAGTGTTTTTGTTTGTTTCTTGCCAAATGAACCACAATATTAATTTATGAAACTGTTTTGTTTTAGCCCTCTTAAGGACATTTTGCATTTACATGCTAACTGATTATGGAAACTAAAAGCAAATCATGTTATCTCTTACTAAACGTGTTATGAGACCATTTTCTCGATCTAACATGTTTGCAGCCTTTCCCAAGCAATTACCTAGTGGGAAGTGCAAATGGATGTTATAGACCATTTAAACATCTGTCTACCATGCTCTGGCACAAGTTGAGGGTAGTGAAAGGGAGGTGCTTTTCACATAATAACTTAACAACATACTCCGGCAGACCCTTGTGCTTACACCCTCAGAGCTCCAAGCAGTTTGTCTAACTGCCTTGAGCAACATTCACTTTATTGAGGGGCTTAATATAAGTGAAGTTGTTTGATTTCTTCCTTTTTGGCACTCATAAAACCCTTGTGTAAATATGTTTGAGGTAAGGACAGTTTTGTTTTGACATGTTCTGCAAGCACATTAAGCAGCATCTGGAAAATGCTAACAGCTGTGAGATGCTGTAAACACTATGTGCCATATGAATTTTGCTGAAGCTTTTAGCAGCAACTCGTAAGCAGGCCAAAGCCTTGGAATTAGAATAGGCAAAACTGTCATTTAAATCGTTGGTGTCTGCAATTAGCCCCACATTTCTGTACCGCTGGAGCAACGATAGACCGGATGTAAGTGAAACAGCACTTGTAGATGTATGTTTAGAGCACCAGTCATACATGGTTTGAAACTATGTTTTTAACAAATGTTTATTTAGACACATATTTAGACATGAGGCGGAAGAGTCAGTGTAGTTCACAGTTTGAGAATTTGAAAGGATGGACAGCAGGAGTGAGGGAAGAGATGGTTTCGCAAGGAGCTGCAGTGTTCTCACAGATCTATGTGAAATCTGTCAAGAGAACCCAGTTTGGCTGTTGGCCTGCTAAGCAAAACACAAGCTCAGCTAACTTTAGTACAGATGTCCGTCACATTTAGCAAAGACTGTTGACCTACAGTGCACTGCATGGCCAAAGAAGGAAGTCTGTGGGTGTGCTGTTGGGGTATGAGTCCTCATTTTCTTGATACAGAGATTTAAGCAGATGTGATGACTCAAGGTTAACACATGGCTTGATCTTATTTTTCTGCAGAATTGAGTCAAACATGCAAGCTGTATAACTTGTGTTCATTTGTCTCATGCGTGATTTCAGCCGGTTTCAGTGTCACTTCTGTAATGCTGTTTTTTTTTTGGCATGGGTTTCCGTAGTTCATTTCCTTTAAAAAAAAAAAAAAAAAACACTCCTTAAAGAGTGATATGCTACCCTAAATTATATCAACTCATACGATGTTTTTGTTTTGTGATTTTGGTATCAATACTTGTGTCAGTTCTCACAGCTACAAACAATGAGCTTAAAAAAAGTTAACACTGGTCTTTTGTTATTTGAGTCGTGATATCGTCTTTCAACTCTTGTCTGAGCTTGAATGCTGGCACTAGTGCTAGCTACATTCAACCTTTGTTGCAGTTCTCCCTTTCTTTAGCCTCACTTGTTGATAATGTTCAACTCCTCTGGTATTGAATATAGTTTATTTTAATCATTTACATTGTTGTTTATTGACAGGGTTGCAACTGATCATAACAAGGACAACACCACATATCTTCTGCGTGACTGGCTTGTCAAGGTGCAGAAACTTTACCATAATGTGGAGTGGAGGCCAAAAGAGGAACCCAGGTTGGTTATTTACCAGAGTTTCATGTGAAATGTCGTGTTGCTTAAAGGCCTCACAGAGTCTGATTAGTATTCATTTATCTCTTGTAGACGTTATAAGGATGAAGATGGTCCAAAGCATTGGACAGACCTCCGTTATGAGCATGTTATGAAACTTCGGCAAGTAGCACTGGAGTCAGCTCGTGAGATGTGGGCGGACTACTTTATGGTAGGTTAAACAAAACTACTCTTTACATGCACAAAAAAAGCACAATAACACAATTCCTTTTTAAGCGCTGAGGCAGTTCTTCTAAGGGATCTTTATTGTTCAATAATAGTAGCAGAAAGATAAGTACAGAGTTAAGTCCACAGCACCATCACAATTGTAATTTAAGCATTTGGAAGGGTGTTGAAATTTGACCCAGTTATATTTTTCTGGCTCTTAGGTTAAACTTTATCTGGTCTGGTTCATCTAGATCCTCACACTGACACAAAGCTTGACTCAACATGAACTATATTTTAAACTGCAGCTCTGTTTACATTTCCGTTTGTATTCCTCAGCCTAGGCTACTTCGTTGAGCTTCAGTAGGGTATAATTTTGAATTTTCTTCAGTCTTAGTCTTCTCCCCATGGAAACAGGAATAGTCTGTAACCTTTTTTTTAATGTCTCAGTTTTAGTGCCGCATTTAAACTTTATGACCTGTTTGATCACTAAACATTTTTTTTGTCAGTATATCATGTATGCCACAAATGTACTTCACTGACAATTCACAAACATCTTTTACAGTTTGTCCTCTCTTCCTTTTGTAGTTGGTGGACTGTGATAACCTCCTCACAGATCCTGATGTTGTCTGGAAGCTCATGAAAGAGAATAAGACCATCATTGCTCCAATGCTGCAGTCCCGTGCAGCCTATTCAAACTTCTGGTGTGGAATGACTTCTCAGGTACAGTCTTGATGAGTGTACTTATTGTGTATGTTGAGCATGTTCTAAGGGTTTGGTTGATTTAATGAATGCTTTTAAATCATACTAAACTCAACAGTTAATCAACTGTGTATTTAGGGTTACTATAAGCGCACCCCTGCCTACATACCAATGAGGAAGCAGGTGCGTAAGGGATGTTTTGCAGTTCCCATGGTCCACTCCACTTTCCTGATAGACCTGAGGAAAGAGGCGTCCAGGCAGCTGGCCTTTCACCCTCCACACCCAGAATACAGCTGGGCTTTTGATGACATCATTGTGTTTGCATACTCTGCTCGGATGGCAGGTATTTTACAATTCAATGCTTAAATCCAAAGATGTTACACAGTTGTCATAGACCTTTTAACCTACATGTTAACCAACATTTGCATCCTATTTGCATCTCTACAGATATCCAAATGTTTGTATGTAATAAAGAGATCTATGGTTACCTCCCTGTGCCGCTGCGCTCCCACAACACTTTGGAAGATGAAGCTGACAGCTTCTTGCACTCATTGCTGGAGGTTAATGGTGAGTAGCTCGCATTCAGACTGCAGGCTTTTGCATCTAACTCCCTTTTCTCCTCTGGTTGAAGCGTATATTCTACTTTCTGCTGCTTTATCTAATGAAAACTATCAGCATGGGTTTCTCTATATATCATTTATACCATTTCTGCATCCATCTTCCCTCTCACTGTGTAGTGCGAAATCCCCCAGTGATGCCCTCAAAATATATACAAGTTCCTAGAAAACAACCCGACAAAATGGGCTTCGATGAGGTGAGTAATGAGTGATGTGAAGATGGAGTCTGCAAAAATGGCCCTCTATCCACTTTTGTGCTGAACATCTCCCCCTGCAGTTAGAAATCTGTAAATACATTGGCTTCACTGTTGCCTGTGTGTAGGTTTTTATGATAAACCTGCAGAGGCGGGCTGATCGCAGAGAACGTATGCTGAGGACATTATACGAACAGGAGATTGCATGTAAAGTCATCGCAGCTGTAGATGGAAAGTAAGTTCACTCTGTTTAATAAATACTTATTTAGTACTTGGTGATATCACTTGTTTGCAGTTTTTCATGACCAATTTGTTCTTCTCTCGCTGTTTCAGAGCAATGAATATCAGTGAAGTTCAGGCTATGGGCATCCACATGCTCCCTGGCTACAGTGACCCCTATCATGGTCGCCCACTGACAAAGGGAGAGCTAGGATGCTTCCTTTCCCACTATAACATCTGGAAAGAGGTGACTCTCATAAACCAAGCATTTGAATGTTTCTGAAAAAGACAGCTGGATGACGTATTGATAAATCTGTGTCTGGCTGTAGATCGTGGAGCGAAATCTGCACACCTCTCTGGTGATCGAAGACGATCTGCGCTTTGAGATCTTTTTCAAACGTCGCTTGATGAACTTGATGAGTGAGCTCGAGGAAGAAGGACTGGACTGGGATCTCATGTGAGTTTGTGCTTCCTTTACAGTCTTCAATTTTACCTTTATTCTCTATAAAGTTTTCAATTGCTTCTCACTTTCTTTCTTCCAGTTATATTGGCCGGAAGAGAATGCAAGTGGATCACCCAGAGAAAGCAGTGCCCAATATACACAACTTAGTGGAAGCAGACTATTCATATTGGACACTAGGTTATATGATATCATTACAAGGCGCAGAGAAGCTTTTGAAAGCAGAACCACTAAAGAGGATTTTGCCAGTTGATGAGTTTCTTCCTATCATGTACAATAAACACCCAGTGTAAGTATTAGTGTTTTCTGCCTAGTACAAGTACACACATAATGTATACATGTGCTCAGAAGTGCTTTTCTTGACATTACATTCTCCTCCACAGGTCTGATTATATGGAACAGTTTGAAACCAGGGACCTGCAAGCATTTTCAGCCGAGCCTCTTCTGGTGTATCCAACACACTACACGGGTGACCAAGGGTACATCAGTGACACTGAGACCTCCACAGTGTGGGACAATGATAAGGTCCGTACAGACTGGGACAGAGCACGCTCAGGAAAAACTCATGAGCAGGCTGAGATCAGCTCTGAGGCCCAGAACTCAGATGTTCTCCAGTCGCCTTTAGACAGTACAGCACGGGACGAGCTATGAGAGGAAGTGAATGAGACCCTTGGATTTAGAGCTGCAAATTCCCTTAATTTTCTAATCATGTTTCATCTTTGATACTTTTGATTTAATTTATCCAGATGTGACAAGGTAAAAAGGGATACGATGTGTCTTATGTTTTCTATCATGTTGTCTGTTTGTAGTTTTTACTTTAAAAAGGCACTAGACTTGCCATTTGGAATGGCATTTGAAGTACCCAACTTCTGTCTGTCATACAGAAATGAACCTATTCATTAGCAAAGAATGCAATGGGACTGTTACATTTCATTCATCGGGCAGTTAACCATGGCCTGATTTGACATTACACTGTGAAATGCTATTTTTATAAATTTCTCAAGACTTCAAATGAACCACACTATCACTGATTTGGTTACTGAGCAAAATCTAGACTTTTGCAGACATTCACATCTTAAATCAACCGGTAATCATTCTAAATTCATTGGTCTCTGTTGTGAAAAGTCTAAGAGGAAAAACATTCACGTTTCTTGCTTTGATTTTCAGTATTCTCTCCTTTTAGGCTTCATATTGCTGTGTTTTAAATAATCATTAGCCAACACTTTAAATGCTTGCAGCAGAGCTTCACCAAAAGTCACAAGCAGCAGTTGCAGTCAAACCAGAATCATAGACTGGTATATAATCCACAGTAGTACTGTAAACTACTGTGGATTATATACCAGTGCAATTTGTTATTCCTGTGCCGCCACTTTCGGATTGCTTGCACACTAATACCACCAACCAGCTCTTGACATGATTATAGACGAGACAAATCACTGTACACACCTCAAACGTGGTGGTTTTGGGAGGAACATGGTTATAAATGCCTTTTAAGTTCCCTCAAAAAGAACCCATGTAACCACATCCAAACACACTCCAGTCTCCACCACTTAATCATTCTCTGCTGAATCTGGATTTTAGCCTTTTTGGTGACCAAGACTTGATGATATACCCCTGCAAAAGATGTGTTTCGAATTTAGAGTTTTCATATTATTTATTCTGACATGTTTTTGCCTCACATGGTGTCACTAAATCTCCCCGGATGTTGATTTTTGTTGAGGTTTTTTTGTGTTGGGTACTAATGGGAGCCATTCACTCATGGATCTTACACAAAAATGTTATGGGTGCATTTTGCCAACAAAGAAATAAAATGTTTGATTTTTAAAAACATGTTAATTTGTGATTACTGTGAACAAATGCATATTAATGTGCTTGGGTAACCAATTTTCTCTGTTAATGTTGGTTTTGTAAATTTAAATTTTATAACTTATGTCCGTAGAATGCTGTAGCCAGTAATAAGTTGATGTGAATTGAAAAAAGACATAAAGAATTGCTTCACTTTACTTTATTCTTTAGGAAAAAAATGACATTTTTAATATTTTGCCTCTTTTACAGTAACTGTTTATTGAGACCTCATTTACACCTTATGTACACCGTGAACTTCATGTGAACCATTACATGCATTAATACCTAACAGTCACTGAGAAACACTGGGTAAACAAGACAAGTGTGTGGTACTAAGCTTGTTTCACTTGTTTTATCTTGGTAGCCCTCAAGGTGTCATCATTTTGCTGCCACTCTGCATCAAATGTCAAGCGAGAGCCAAACCGTTAAGTACAACCAGATGGAGGACATTTTGCAATAGATTAGGACAACCCTGCAGTAACAATTAAGACTGCTGTACTGTGATGCTTTTAAGTCATGCTCAACTAGAGATTAAGTATGTATGTGCGACATATAGTACAACCTAATACAGTACAACCAAATTATCAGATTATAAACTCATTTGTTCATTAAGTTAAGAACTAGTTTTAACATATTATTGACTCTGATGTAGTATAGATGAAGTTATCAGCTGTCTTGTTACACATATACCTGCCAATACCAAGGTCAAATATGTGGTATGAATGTCACATGTCTGTTATCTGTCAAAATACATGTTATCCAAATTGTTTGCACGTCAACATCACCCACATTAAGCAACTGAGGTCAGAATATTTTACAAAGACAGCGCAATCTAGACACAGTGGCACCTTCCCGCTATGTGTGGTGTGATAGTGTAGGTGGGGCCTAGAGTGACAGCAAGATACACTTCCTCTTCCCCATGGTGGCGAAAACATTGGCCAACCTACACCCAGAGAAAGAACCTTTTTTAGAAAACGGTAGCAAGCTCCGAGCTGCATGCTAATAATTTAGCGTCAGTGTGTGCACACACTGCAGTGCAGATTTCCTGCCCATTCACTTTGACACTGATCTCTTTATAGATTTTGTAGTAGTGTGACCTTGAAGATGTGTGAGTGGTGTTATTAGTGTGTTGTGATGATAGTATAGAAATGGAAGAAGACCAAGTGCCAAACAAGGATTCCTCTCAAGCAACAGGTGAGCACAAAAATGTGATCTGAGGTAACGTTGAGGAAGTGTCGCCTTTCAAGTCATATATATGATATGGTACCCATCATGCTTATATGTCATGCTTATAAATGTTTTTGGTTCATTTGTTCTCAAAACCATTGACATATTCACTTCTTGCTGTGTGCTGATTGGAAATTTGCTGACATCGCTGTAGTGCCATTGTGACATGGGTATTGCATGTGGGTGCATGCAAATACTGTAAGCACAATGTGCTTGAATATTCTGTGTTAATATATCTGAGAGAGTTGGTAGTGCTGTGTCTCCGAGACAAAGAAGGATTGGTGAACTTCCTGAACTCTTTTTCTGTTTTGACACACATTGTTATTCAGACTTTTTTGTGTGACTTCTGTGTTTTTATTTAACAAGGTATGCCTGTATTTAATCTTTGCCATCTTACAATCTATCTAGCAATGTTTTCATTATTCTTCCAAGTTCCTATTCAAGAATATATTCAATAACACTTGAATGGTAATTTAGTTTGAAGTAATTAAAAATATTGCCGGTATACAGCAAACCACAACAGTCAAAGGCATCTGATTAAGTTTGATTGGAAAACTTTTAGTATTTTAGCTTTGATGAAACTTACTTGCCTCGCACTTCTTACTCTTATACTGAAACACTGCTGGTGTGAAAAACAAGGACTCTATGTTCATTATGGGACGTGACACAAATTGCAAGCAGGATGTGGTTGACCAAAATGGAGACGTCTCTGAGAGAGAGAGAGATTGCTTTTTCTTATTTGTTGCATCTGATGTAAATCATCAGTTTTTAAGCCCTTTGGTATAGTCCATTGTGAAACTTCAGTTAAATAGCAGGAGTACAAAAAGGTTCAGGTTTTGTTATCAAAAAGCACCACATTGTTCCTTAATGTATTTTGGTTCACATTCAGTCCAATTATTTTTCTCAGACATGTAAATGAAACATTGTAAGACATAACTTCCGTGAAGTTTCATTCATTTTTTTTAATAGTCTTTTTCACACACTTTATCTTAATGCTTGTTTTTCTTTTAGAGCATATTGTTACGTTGTCATTAGGAGTTTAGTTGATGCCTTTTGTTGAGCAGCTAAGAACTAGTGCAGAACTGCAAAACCTGGTATACCAATATGTTATTGACAGAGGTTACTTGTTGATGTGCACCTGCAAACTTTGTATAAAATAAATTAAATAAAGAATTAGTCACAAAAAGAAGTAGTGCAGGACTCAAATACTATAAGCTTCAATAACCACATTGCCACCATGTCATTTAACCACTAGAAAGTTTATCAGAGCTGTATATCTTATTCATCATTCCAACCAACATATTTCTGTTTGTCTCATGGTGTTAAAATAATTTGAGGACCTTTTGTCTGAACGTAATGCTCATTTTGTTTCTTTACAACAGCTGTCTGTGTGCTCTGTATTTGATAGTGAGGATCAGATTTCATGATCTCAAATTTGCAGTGGTGTTATGGCAAAAATAATGGCACACTCATTATTTTATGTATCGGCATTTCCATTTTTAATTTCAGATGTGAAGAAGGTGCAGCGTAAATCTGAAACCAAGCGATACAGTGAGATCTTCAGAGAATTCGACAATCTTGATTTATCTATAATCTCTTCGTAAGTATTATACATTTACTAACAGTGCTACAAGGTGTTTCTCATGTCTCCTGCATCACTCTGTTTGTTCAGTTTGACCTGAATACAGTGACGGAAAAAGTGGTTAGTGTGGTGTCATTCAGAGATGCTTTAAGCTTAGCTGACGTAGGAAACCATACAGGATGAAGCTGTTCAGATATATTTGTCAGCTCAAAGCTATAATCCATCAACCTGAACTCAGTCACCTATGCATGACTGACACTAAACAAACATAATGTGAGACTTTTGTGAAGTAGAGGTGCAGTAAAATGGTAATTTAAGTAAGTAAGTAATTGATACTTACTGGACACACTGGAAATGTATGGCAATTTTGTATAATAATGTAAATGAGCCCAACAATACTGTATGTGCAGTTAGTGTGTGTGTACATCTGTCTGGCAGTCGTGCTTATGGAAACATAGCTGCAGGTGAATGGAGTGTTTGTATAAAGCATGTTCCTTAACAAACCTTGAGCCTTTTTTAGGTGTTGCTATTTGAGACTGTGTATGTTTCTCACTCATTACATTCTTTCTGTATTCAGTGCAGAGGTGGATCTGCTGTCAGACATTGACTCACATTGCATCACAGAATCCATCCCTGCCGAAGGTGTAGAGCAGCAAGATGTGTCTGTAAGGGATCAATGCCTTGTTATCAAAATGAATTATAGCAACACTTTTTTTATTGTTAATGTTAGAGCTTGGATTATGTTGCTAAAATTACAGCTCTCACTGATGCCAGAATTAGTGTTGACAGGGTTTTTGTTTGTTTGTTTGTTTTTACTCCAGGAAACCACTTACAGAATATCAGAGACGTGTGAAGATACATTTAGTCCACAGAAACGCCCTGAGGCCAATGACGTGGATGGAAACCAATCGGGTATGATTTATGTGAGAGGGAGAAGTTCTAGTTGATATAATGTGTGAAGCCCTGCTCTTGGGAAATCAATAAAATCCTCCTCTATGGTGTGCATCACCACCATTCACTGTTTAATTACCTTAACATAGACCACCCTGTGACTGACAACTGACATTCAAACAATCATTAGTAATGATGTGCAGAAACTGTGACACTTCTTCAATCTTTACTTGTTTTCTTATAATTAGCCATAAGTAGTAATTGCCCTGTTGTAACAGGATTAGGATAAAGGGAGAGGATTAAAGGAGGAAACAGCTGCTCTAAGTTTTTACCGTGGACACAAGTGGTAGACAGAGAGGTCAACAGAAAAAGGAGGTGTCTGTGCTGTGCAGTCTGTTGAAATAAACTCAAGGGAGACAGAGAGGAAGACTAGACTTACTTACAGGCAGCGACTGCCAATACTTAAACCTCAGTTTGACCTTAACTACAGGTCACAGCACACAGTAAGAGATTAGGAGTAGTGTTTAAAGAACACAGTGGAAATAGAAATGAAGAAAATGCTAGCAAATCGCTAACTGATTATATAGCAAAGAAACTGATGTCTTCTTCGCTAACTGAAATGGCTTCTGGATTCAAGTCCAAAACTGACCTGAGGTCATAGATGCTGTACCATGTTTAATATTATTCTTGCATTCACTCTTCAATGAGACCAGTTCAATTTTGTATGGGTACATTTCACACCATTTAACCAAATAAAAATCAATCACAGGCACCAAGCATATTACTAGAACATGCTCTTTGGAAATCTGGTGTCATGCGTTTCTATTGGCTGGTATTAGACACCCACCAGCCCTTTAACCATCCTCACTTGGTCACACACCAGGAGGTAAACCTCACTTGATGCACCTCTAAAGCCGGTCACACCACAATCTGGACCTAACAAGGATAATCCCTATTTCAAGTGAAGGACACTATAGCCATTGGGCAGCGCAGAATCTGCTTGGAGGTCGTTGTCTGCAAGTGCTTAGAGCTCTCCCTATAAAAAAAAGAGAGGAAAGGCAAAAAGAGGTCAACGTTGGCAGACAATCTGACCACAAATCCATCATTCTTCTTGAATTGCTTGTTCTTTCTTGTGGATTTTGCTTGAAGACGAAGAGGAAAACATCATTGCTCGGATTTTTATACAACTTTAACTGGATTTGGCGTCTGCACAAAAGAATAAAGAACAGCATGTCTGAGGGAGGAAGAGAAGTTGTTGCACTCTTTGTGGCAGTGCATGCTTGCACAGTTAAAATAGCTGAATGCTTGCAACTGCACTTGGCCATTTGAAGAAATGAAAGTGCTTCAGTGCTCTAACCTTTTGCTACAGGAGGAAATTAAGATGTATTCTGATACATTTTGACTTTTCTCTTTTTTTTTGCAAATGTGTTGCTGGAGGTGGGGCACACTTGTTGAGAAAGAGCAAAAGAGAAAACAGTGTGGGGAGCATTTAGGAGACCACATGATTGTCATGCATACATCATCCACCCTGTGTTGGTGTGAGTCACAGAGGAGGAACCAGAGCGGTTGTCATATCAACACTGCCTGCCTGACCACAATAGAGCTGTGACATGGCGGTGTCTGATACTGCGCATTGGCACTGAGTGGAATTCGTGACTCTGCTTTCACAGCATGAGTTGTTGTTGACGTTTGTAGCTGACTGGAAGTGAACAGGTGTGAGAGGAAGGGGCCAGGCAGAGAGAGGAAGAAGGGAGAGGAGGGAAGTTATTTAGTTAAAGCTATTTGTCCAATGAAACCTGTTCTCTCAGGTTACCACAGTATACATGTATTGTTCTTACATGCAAGAGATACAGACAATGTGCTGAGACCTACTGGAAACCATTATTCTGGGGAGCGGCTATGACTTGTCATATGCAGTCATTGTCCCCTGTTTTGGGTTTGTGTATACATGTTTTTAAGTCACATTGGATAATTTTAGTCTTTTTTTTTTTTTTTTTGTCTAAGTTTAGTAGCCGAATGGTTGTCGCTCTAGGGTAGATCAGTGTTTCTTTGAGCCCGGAGGCCATCTGAGTTTCCCAGGAGAGAAGAGCTTGAGGGTGTAGCCCAACGGACACTGTGTGATTCCTGGGTACATCTCCAAGTGTCTAGAGCCTGCAGTGATGCTGATGTACTCCCTCTCAGCCCAGGAAGCAGACCTGACTCTCTGTCGCTGTGAGGATGGAGTGGAGACGGCTCTGCAGTACACCAAAATGTGGTGCCGCTATGCCAAAGACCTCCTGGCCTGGATGGAGAAGAGAATCAGCTTGGGTAAGTGCACATGTAGCTGGGGAAAAGGAAACAGTAGTGTAGAATGCAAATTATTGTCAGAACATATCTGTGGTGCCTCTATCTTGGCATCTGTGGCTGTCATGGCAATGCATTTGAACATAGCTGCACACAAAAACAGATATAGTTGGGGTGCTTACAATATGCAAAATACTGTTTCTATAATAGAGAATCTAGGGTGAGAAAATCCTCTTATTCTCTAAGTAGTTATTAGTCTGAGAAAAGTACAACCATTTATTTGTTTAAAGTGTGGGCTACCTATCATTTTGTGTAAGTAGGTGCAACTTTTATCAAATTATTTGTTATAGAGCTACAGCTGTTGTTTAATGATTCAAGAACATGGCCTCAAGAAAAAAAAAAAAAAATGGAAGGAGCTACACAGAGAGAGAAAGGATTATAGGGCAGATTAGAAGGGCAGAGCAGGGTAATAAACGGTGCCTTTGGAGTACCTAGACAGTGATTATCCTTGTATCAGCCTGCAAAGGTGCCCAGTGTTCAGACTGCCAAGCATGCAGGTCTATTGACAGCAATCAAGACATAGAATAGAACAGAAGTCCCCTGCACAGCTGTGTGCAGAATGTGTTATGCAACAGCTACTGATGTGTAATGCTGGGTGGAGCTCAGCCCCAAACAACTGTGGATTGCACACAGTACAGCAATACTGGGAGATCTGTACTAACGACAGCATAGTGTCTATTTTTAAAAAGAGTAGTTGGATCAACAACTGCTAGCATAGATGTGTTAGTACCAGCTCATGACCCAAGCAATGGGTCTCTGTAATGAGTCGTTTTGCTGTTGTTCTAGTATCAACAGCTGATGCAAAATACAGACTAAAGTTTTTAATTTTTTATAGCAAATTAGTTCCACTGGTGTGGTCAAAATGGACACAGAAAACCTGACTGACAGGCCAGTCATGCCAGAGCTCCAGGTGGTTTGATGAGCCTTTCAGTAGATTAGAGTTACCTGAAGGGACATAGAGGCTAGGTGATATCACTGAGCTCACTGTCACCAAAATGGAGCTCCAAGCATCATAATGTGACTACACACTAATAGCAATAACCAATATTGTAGTTCCAGTTCAGTCCACAGTCCAATTCTGCTTGTCTTGCCTTGTACTGATGTATAGTATAATTTGAGTAACATAAGCTGAAAAAAACTTAATGAGAATTTTTGTTGACAGAACAAGAATTTGCAAAAAATGTGATGAAGACAGCTGAAGGAGCAAAAGCCAACGTGACACTGCAGGTACAGTTTTTTTTATTGGATGTGTACCAACAAAAATGTTTTAGTGCTCATCATAATGTGTTGCACTGTGTTATTGAAAGTGATTCCTACACTAGAGTTGTGCTTGTAACATTGTACCCTTCTTAGCTATTTTTACTAAGCACTATCTAAAGTTGTTGTGGCTTTTGTAGGAAATGATGCCCCTGCAGTACATCTACACAATGGCACTAGAGCAAGACATCAAGAACAGTGTGAACTCAAAAAAGACTTCAGAACTGCTACAAAACCGCTGTTACCAAGTATAGTCCACACACATGCAAAAAGTTTGGTTTAGTAAATCTTCTCTGTCTTTTAGTATGTAGCTATGACTTTGTGTTTAAGCCATTATCCTTGTTCCAAAGGCCTTGGCTGCCAAGAAGAATGAGATTGACAAGTGGCGCAGAGAGTTTAAGGAGCAATGGGCAAGAGAACAAAGGAAGATGGTAAGGAATTAGGAAACTTATTTATGACATAGGTTGAGCTCAGTTTATTGCACTGTCACAACTAGTTTTCTCAAATTTAAGACATTACAACCGACTAGATGCCTGAACAAGCATCTAAAGCTAAATATTTCCCTCTGTGAAAGAATAATATATATGATATGACTTGTTTACACCTGCTTAAAATATAGTAGACTGGAAATGGCAAACACACAAACATGAAATACAAACTCATCATTTTTCCATCTGTGTGTCTTCCTTGCTTGTTTTCAGAACGAATCAGTGACAACTCTTAAAAAGACTCGTCAGCAATATTTCCAGCGTTGTGATGAGCTAGAAAAGGCTAAAGCTATCTCTGCTAAAGCTGTGGACGACACAGCTGGAACCAAAACACTGGATAAGAGGCGGAAGTCCAAGGATGAAGCCCAGATTAAGGTAAATGTTCCCTTAATGCATTACATTAGTATGATCTGTAGAAATGGAGTTCTGGCACAGTTTAATACAGGACAAATACTGTATAATGTAGTAATGTAATTTAAGAAAAATATACCGATTTGTGATAGTTCAACAGCTCTATATGTCTACTGCAGGTGATGGAGGCAGAGCTTCTGTACAAACAGTCTGTGATTGATGCCAGGATGCACCAGGATGACCTAGTGAAGGTCAAGGAGAGAATTATTTCCCACATTCGCAAGCTCATCTGTCAGGGAGACACTGTGCTCAAGGAGGTTGGTATTAAACTGAGGAAACTAAACATCTGTCTTCCTATGAGCATGCTTTTAGATCAGTTGTTCAGTGCAGCAGTCTCTAAACACACATAGCTAAACTATATATACATTTATAGCAGCATCAGCTATAAATGTGTTGTGTGATGTGACACTTACTTGCATATTTGTTATTCAGTGATAGTAAACCATGTCTCCATCTCCACCATCTACATACATTTGCTTCAGTATATGAATCTACTTAAGCAGTGTTTTATGATTTGCAAATTGCACCCATCTATAATGAGGGTTTATGCAGTCTTGGAAGTTTGGAAAACACTTGATTTAACAGTTATTTTTATTAAGGATAGAGATATGCATATAATACACAATTCGTCATGTAAACCAAAAATCTTAAATGAAACGATCCAGTGATCATATTTTTTGTCTACTAGTCTACTAGTGTGTTCACTCATCATTCACAGTTAAAGAAGTCCTCTGTTGATCCCTTACTCTTGATTGCTGTGGGTATAAAGGAATTTGTAGGCTTTATTTTTTGCTGTTGCATTTATAGTAACATTTTAGATGTCATGATTAAAGCTGATAAAGATTTTTTTTTGGTTTAGCTACCTTGAAAGTGCTTGACTCTTAAAAAGCTGTATAATAGACATGTATAATCAAAGCAGCATTTTTGGCATTTCTTTTGTGTTAAGATTAAGAACAGTGTTAGCAATGATGGGGATTTGAAAAGGAAACCAATGAGCAAATCAGTAACTATTTTTTAAAATCAGAACACTACAAGGACTGCTTCATCTCCCTCATCATGTCTCTTCTCTGCAACAGGCCACAGTCAACATGTTTTACTACCAACGGCAGCAAACAGAGCCTGTTCCCCTTGGCTATCACAACCTGGAGGTGACATGCAGGTCACTGGAGCCGGGTGAGCCCTACCTGCTCTACATCCTCAGTAAACGTCGCCTCGAACAGCCTCTCCAAGTCTTTACCTTCCAGGAGTATGTTCCTCAGGGCAAAGGGTAAAATAAACTTACCATTTTCTCTCGCTGTTACTTAGACTGTGGTGTCAAAAGCTTATGTTGCTTTAAAAAATATATAACTTATTTGTTTAAGCCCAGAAATAAAAACTGATATTAGGTAAAAAAAAAAAAAAAAAGTAATCACCTTGGTTGTATCTGTCTGTGTGCTGAACTCAATTAAATAGATGCAAGCATTAAACCTCATGTTCTTATTTGCTGAGATGTTTTATTTCAATCAATTCAAATTGGATAAAAGCAGAGAAAATGTTTGCTATGTACTGCATACATCATTTCTATGTACTTCCACTAACTCTTTATTCATGATTGTCACAACCCTTTTTATTTAAAAGGAACAAACGGAAAACTAGCAACACTCTCAGCTCTGTGCAGGACTGCTCACCTATGACAGATGATAGCCCTTACAGACGACCTGGCGATGGCAGTAAGGACTCCCCATTATTACAACATTATTATCTTACAAACAAATTATCCACTTTCATTTAATTTTAATTTTCTTATGTGTTCTGCTGCACTTTAGAGAAACCAGGGTACAGTGACAGTGAGAGTTTTGGAGGCAGTTTGGAATCTCTGTCCAGTCCCGGTAAGCATAAGCCTACATTTGTTTCTGTAACTTCTCTTTCACTTGCAAGATAAACATGCTTTATTTCCCCTCTGTTGTGTCTCTGCTCTACACATAACTGAAGCACACACTAATAGGAGGCTGCCTAAAACTGGATCGAGCTTGACTGTGTCATCAGACGACCTGGATGAGCGGGATATGGCATCAGAATCAGGTTTGTTACACTGTATTTATGCCTCTATAAACAGAATATTTTTGTGAGTTCTTAACCTAATCCCACGGGAATTAAACTGCGCGATTCTATCCTCTCCCTCTCCCTACAGAGTACACTGATAGTCAGCTAGACAAAGTGCGTGCACTTTCAGGAGCTGCACTGACACACAGACTCAGGAAGATGAAGAGCAAGATGGTCAAATGCAAGCAGTGTGATAACTACATTGTTGTCAGTGGGGTCGAATGTAAGGAGGTATGAAATTGGCCAAATTGGAGAGATATACAATAACAGGGCATTTTGAGAAGAACAGCAGAACATGAATGATTGTGAGAAATATTGTTAATTTCCTCTGTCCTGTGCCTGTTCCACCCTCAGTGCGGGCTGGCTTTGCACAGGAAGTGTATGGAGGTGTGTCAGCTAGAGTGTGAACACCGGAAGGGGACTGTGTTTGGGGTTGATCTCTCTCAGCTGCCACGTGATAGGCCAGATGAGGTTCCCTTTGTGGTACTACAATGCATATCTGAGATTGAGAGTCGAGCTCTTTCGGTCCAGGTATTATTTACCATCACAGTAAATAAAATGTATTTTAAAAAGACCATGTTAGTTAGAGGTGTGTCTAATAACTGCTTTCTGCTTTTGTTTTTCTCTCAGGGAGTGTATCGTGTAAGTGGGTCCAAGCCTCGCATCCAGAAGATTTGTCAGGCCTTTGAAACACAAAAGGATCAGGTGGACCTCTCTGACCTCTCACCGCATGACATCACCTCAATCCTTAAACAGTTCCTGAAGGAGGTACAGGAATCATTCACTGAATGAATTAGGCTAAAAATAAGTTTCATAGTCATAGATTTTCTCTCTGATCTCAGTCAGTAACCTCTCTATTCCTCACTGTCTCCCAGCTTCCGGAGCCCTTACTAACTTTTGATCTGTACAATGATTTCATCGCGGTTGGAAAGACTATTCAGAACCTGAATGAAAGGGAGCCTACACCAGACACTAATGAGATAATGGACATCATTGACAGGCTGCAAAAGCTACTACAGAAACTCCCTTCATATTGCTACAGCACCTTGCAGCACCTGATGTCACACCTGCAAAAGTGAGCTGGATTACAGACTTCTCTAGTTACATTTTACCCAACTCTCTCAGCAGATCGTTCTTGAATTTTCTTTAACCTTTCGTTGTATTTGCTCTTTACCCTTACAGAGTTTCAGAGAACTGCGAAAACAAGATGTCCCCAAGCAATTTGGGCATTGTGTTTGGGCCAACGCTATTGCGCCCCCTTGTGTCTACAGACATTTCAATGATTGCCCTGATGGAGACCAGTTTCCAGGCTGCACTTGTTGAGTTCCTCATCACACACCACGACAAGTTTTTTGGTCTTCAGCAAAGACCCAGTACACCCCCCCCTCCAGCTCCTACTGTACCTCTTCCAGACACTCCTCCCAGAGCTTCATGTCCCCTGGATGGGGATGTTTACGACGGCTCAGAACAGGAGACCCCCTCCAGACCACGGCCAAACTCAGTAGAAGTAAGTAAGCAGTAACAGTTCAAACATTGGCATAGTGGTTTCTACTGTATTGCTGTGTTCAAAATGTTTTAATGGTACAATTTGACTGCTATGTGAGTTTAAAAAGCATTAGCACTTACCTGGCATATAGATAAGGTAGAGTGAGTGTTTAGCTGAGCTACTTTTCCTAATTAATTGATCAGTTGTTTTAAGCCTTAGCACCTGGAAGCTTAACCTCACATTAAAGTTCAGTTCAATTGCAGCTGTAACTGTCACTTATACAGTTATAGATACAGGTACGATCATGGTAAAATGTATTTGCATATGCTCTACAATGTGTTCAGTAAAAATACTGTAAATAAGAAAAGTAATAGAAAATAGAAAATGTTATAAATAATAATGATTTACACTATATCTGGATTAACACGCTGGACAGCTGCTGCATTTCTACTGCTTTCTGGATTCTGACCTTCATGGGCTTCTGTCAAGCTTTACTTTTCTGCTATTGCTTATAAACAAAAGGGACCCCACTGTAGACATTTACAGTGACTGTACCAGATGGCATAGAGGCCTGTCCTTCAGGGGGTTAAAAGGGAGGGTTAATACTGGGAGCTACTTAAGCCCCCAGTTTAAAATGTCCTGGACAATGTTTAAATTTGTGCCTGAGATAAAAGGTCAAAATAATTCAGTGTTAATTCATGGCATCCTCCTGTATGAATCACTAACACATACTGTAGTGCAGCAGTATATCAGTTTAGGACGTGGTCTGTAAATTCTTGCAGAAATCCACCACTCAACTTGTGTCATTCCAACAGAGTCGAACAATCAAGAGAGAGTCAAGTGAGGGTTATATTTCTGACAAGTCTTCATCCAATGAGGCAGTGGACCAGCTCAGCTCTGAAGCCACTGAGAGAGCAGGTAGGCGGGACGTAGTGATAGAGCAGTCACTCCTGTCAGGTTAACAACATAGTTAATTCATAGCGTCATTTCTAAATGTTGGAGTTTTTAGTAGTTGGTATAATGAGTTATACAGTCATGTACTTGAGGACATGTTTTAATTAATGCTGTTGGAGAGCCTGTAAGTATTACACATACATTTCTTAAGTTATTTACTTTATTTTTCACAGACAGGTGGTTTATTCTAACTTACAGTTACTTAGTATCTTCCTAAACACCAGAATACAAGTGCCTCAAGGGTCTGTTGTAGTTCAGTTTTTCTCACTTTACATGTTTCCTCCAGTTATTTTTAGAAGTAAGACTTCCTTCCACTTTTTTTTCGCTGACACACTCTAGTTGTATTCATCTGTGAAACTGTGTGATTGTGGCAGATTGTTAGCTGTTTTTAGGGACAGTGGTAATGAAATCAAGCAATTGATTCAATGATTTTAACCACTATGTTGATATATATATGTGGTAATTGAGCTTTGGTTATATTTTTGCGACAAACTCGCAAAATAAAGAGGACATTTTGTTTATTTTCTGCCCTGGAGGTCTGACCTTTAATCTCTTCTTTGCTTCCTTTACGCTTGCTATAGTTTGAGGTGCTCTCTTCTCTGTGGCTACAATGGCAAGCAGCTTCAAGGTTTCTCTTCACAGCTAAACACATAATAGAATAAGTTTGAAACTTCTGTTAATCACACCCAGTTGGTGCAGAATAATATAATATACTTAAACCATCTGAAAAAAATATGCAAGAAAAGCCAGGTTTATTTTGATCAATAGCTTGCATTTTGAGTACTTTTATGAATCACGTAAAAAAACATTTCTCCCTTTTCTGCCTCAGTCCTGGCTATGAGAGGGGCATCAAGCAATCCTCGGGGTGAGCCGATGGGGGAACCAGACTTTGTTATGGGGGCCCAGCCACACTATCGCTTCACCAGACAGCCTGTGAAGTATTACCGGCATCATAACCCAGGAACCCGACTCCCCAACCAAGGTCGTCCAACCAGACTGCCTGCAAACCCAGCAAGGGGAAGTCCAGGGAGTGAAGATAGCAGCCGCAGTTCGTCTCCAGAGCCAGAGACACAGAGACTTTCCCAAAACATAGATGTCCACTGTGAGAACACCTGCCAACACCACCCGGCCATGGTTGCCATAGAGAGTAGAGTGGACATCCCACTGAGGCCCCGTGAGGTTGTACAGTACATGCTGGGACTGGACTCAACATGTTCATCAGCTGCAATTGCAACATCATCCAGTACAGCACAGGAGTCCCCTCAGGAGGTGGTGGCTGCGTGTCCTGCTGATCGGAACATAAATCTTCCCAATAATAGACAGAGTGCCGGAGAGAGTCGATCTCTGTGTCAGTCACCAAGGACACTTCCTGTTGAGCACAACCTGACCTCACCAGCCCAGAAGATCCTGTCTGGACTGAAATTGAAACGGAGCCATTCAGGGAAAGATGAGCAGCTCTTTGTATGAGAAAAGATAGAAATCAATAGTCAATCAGTCCATTCACGCACACACACACACACACACACACACACATACACACACACACACACACACTGGAGGATGTTAAATCATTAATGTCACCTTTATTGTGTGTAATGACTGCAACTACTATCAAGGTTCATGCGGTTTTCATAAATGAAATGATACACAAAAATATCACTTGGAACACAAAATTGAACTGTCTTTAAAAAATAACTTGGATGATGATTCAGTTACCAAAAAGTTAAACATTTCAAATTCACAATCACATCTTTAAGGAAACACAGTTGAACAGTTCAGGCTTACTTGGATGCCACAGCTTTATTACCACTAATCCTCTTTAAGACTTTGATCTGTTGACCATCCAACTGTCCAATACCCAGACTGGACAGGAGTGTTTCACATATTTATCTGTTTTTAATATTGCTAGTGAATGTAACAAGCGTGACCTGAGAGTGCAGGTTAAGAAAAGCAAACTAGCACATAAGTATGAGGTACTGTCATGTTTTGTCCTGAACAAACTATAATGAAGATCTGCAAAACACAAATCCCATCAACTGTTTGTTTGTTGTGACTTTTTAAAATGTATTTTAGGCTCCATATTTTGTTTTGATTTCTTTTTCTGATGTAGTACATGAAAGAGATGCCTTCTCTGGTGTTGTAGTCAAGTCATCTTTACACTGGTATTTTTTATTTTCATGCACCTTTCCTCTTTTGGCACAAGGGGGCGGTCTTCTCCCTGTGTTAGGGGGAAAACATGCCAGACACAATAGTAGAAGGGCAATAAACCACTTATTTGTAATTACATGTTTTGAGATGTCACTTTTCCTACTTCCACATCAGCCTTTTCATCCTGGGACCTGTCTTACTTCAGAGTGTAAAGAAGTAAGGCAACATTTTCTGATGTCTAGATGGAATTATTGTTTACTGTAACTGCTCTCATCTTCATTTGCCTTTGTCCTTTTGATAATATATCATAATCAGGCAGTTAAGCATGCAATAAAATATGAGGGTCATAACAGGTCTTTTCCCATGTGGAGGGGGATTGATGTCTCACCGCAAGACTTACCACGCATCAGCTGCGTCCTTTAAAGTCTCCGTCTAGCACTGAACACAAATGCAAAAGATCATCTTCCTCTGAGTTATCAATAGGCTGCATCATCGCTCATCTTCCCCCATCATCTTCCGCACCTTCTCCCTCCCTCTCTGTCTGTCCATCTCCTCCCTCTGCGCCTTTTTACGCACAAAACAAGTCAGAGCGCACACACGACTGGCGGAGAAAACAGGAGAGACAATAGACAATAGTTTGGGTCATCATGGTATTTGGATTTTTACCGTAGGCAACATGCGCGCCGGACTGTGAGATACAGGTGAACAATCTGTAAACGCGTCTGATCATTTACTGGCTGAAAGTTTCTCCGGGTTTTAATGTTGCCAACCGAGATTTCAGGAGGAGTGTGTTTCACCTCAAGGTAGGACTCCGCAACTCAGGAACAGGTTGCCAGTGAGGGCAGACTTGTGTTTTCTAAATAATTTTGTTGCTTGAATTCACGTGTGTTTCTCATTCCAACAGCAGCGCGTGCTTATAATTAACATTATTTGGCGAGTTTATAAAAATGTTCAGGTAAAAAAAACAAAAAACGGTGGCCTTGATATTTGATAAATTCTGATCTTTGGTTTGTGCTGTTAATCCAAACAGATAGTCTGGGGTGCTGTGGAAAATAACAGATTTTATTAAAGGTTGGGGTTCAGTATCAAATATGATGATTCAGAGACTGTGTGATATTATCCTCGATATTTCATTAGCACATTAGTTTACATCTGTTTTATGAATGAAGGAATCAGCTCCAATTGTTGGACCAAAACAGACGCATAACAACTCAACTTTTTACTTTTGATTGCACGAGGCCAATCCTGGACATTTCAACAGCTTTTTAAACTAGACAATCAATTAGATTTTTTCTGCTTGTTATGATTTTAAATCCTGAGCAGAGAAAGGTCATTGCCTACAAGCAGAGAAGAGCTTCTTACTGTTTCAACTTAGTGTTGATCAACTAATGAGAGAGAAATTTATTGATCTTATTGGTCCTCATTTGATATGACAATTATATTTCCTTTAAGTACAGGTGACCTCCAGCAAAGGTAATAAAGACTTTTACATGTTTATCCTGGTAATCATTGTCAGGGTGTCAGGCTGTTAGTCTCAACATGCAATAATCGACGCATTACACGAATATGTCAGTAATGTATTCAAACAGCAATTAGGCAAAACATCAAATCAGATTAGCTATATTTACATAATTCATTTCTTTTATTTCATTATCCACTGTGTTTTGTTTCATTATAGGCAATGGTGCAATTACCTGATATTTACTATCTTATTTAATATTTAGCAGATTTTACATTTTACATTTACATCGACTCACTGTCCAAGGCTCCCAAAAATGATCGTAATTATAATAAATAAAATGTGACTCTCAACAAATATCACAAAATAATTTAATATAAAACTGTGATATATCCTAAGTGTTGTAATAGACCTATTGGTTTAGCAATCAGCGACAACAAATATCACTAATAAGTCTGATAAGGCCACAGCTAACAATCTACATAAAATGGTCTGTCGAAAACCTTTTTTTTTTTTTTTTTTTTGTCTGAATATCCTCAGCCGATTTGATTTTTAAAGAGAATTTTGTAGGGTACAAAATGCCGTAAGTGTCTTTGAATGTTTCTTCTGTACTCCCTTTAGTCACATTAATTAAACAGCTGTAGGCGACAAATTAGAATAAGAACCTAAAGTCAGATTAATTAAATTGACCGTGATTTTTTAGATTTTATTTTAAAATGTACATATTTTTCAAATAATTTAAACACAAATGTCTTAAATGACATTGGGAGTCTCTGAACGGAAAAAATAATATAGCCTACATATGTTAGAAAGTTTTCGTAATTTCAGAAATGTTATGCTCCTTTTTTAAACCTTTTGTTACATTTTATTATGTGGACTGATATTTAAAGGGTGACATTCACTTTTAAATAAACAGCTGACCAGATTTAAGGCCCTGGATATTAATCCATTATTAACCAAAATTGTCATACATAGCCTAATTCTTTCTATTTGGACTTATTATTTAAATATTAGAAATATTAGAAATATATGAGTCGTTTCTGATGTTTTCTATATATATATATATTTTATCATTGTGTGTGTGTCCGTGTGTGCGAGTCTAATTTTGGATCTGTTTTGTGATAACTTGAAGTGACGGCCTGAAAATATTTACAATTTTGTCCTAGTGACTGGTTTTCAAAATCTGCCTGTATCGAACTACATTTTGTCTTATTATTTCCCTTATTCCTGCAGTGGTTCATCTTAGATCGAAATGGTTCATTTTTGTCTTTGTGTAGCGATCACACTGAGGGAAGGAGAGAAGGGATGAAAACAGAGGAAAGCCAGCAGTCCTGTCAGCAGCAGCCACCATCCTCAACGCCTTTTGGTGAGTGCTATGTGACAATATGCTGCATAGGGCCAAAATGAAATAAACTAGTAATTAAACATTATTATCATAGAAAATATATGATCAGGATACGAAGACTTGTGATTAACGTAAATATGTTATAAAGACCACAAGGAATATATACCATAACATAGATTCGTCATCTTCAATAGTTAAATCACTCAATAAATTCCCATAGGAATATTATGTGTAACTGTCGAAAATATGCACCGAGTGTGATTAGAATAAAAAATAAATAAAAACACACCCCTAATTAGTGATATGAATTCAGTAAATATTCTGTGAATATTAGAGATGCACGATATACGAAATAGATCCAAAGTTGAGTTTGTATTCTAACTACAGTAAAGGACATATATATGTATGAGAGAAAAAAAAAACTGCAACATAGACCGGTAGACCTGAGAACATTTTCAAGTCTTATTGGAATGAAAAACAATGCTTCCATTTGGGGAAAAAATAAATGAATACTCTAGGGACTTAGCATCAGGTGATGGCCATAAACGTTTGCATATATTGAGTACAGTAGTGTTGTACAGGACAGGAGTTGTTCTGTGCCAAATAGTGTAAAACATACACACACATTTGTGTTATATTACAAAAAATAATAAATATTCATGCTTTTCCACGGGTTTCTGGAGGGAGTCCACATTTTTATGGAGAGGGGCTGCATTTAGGAAACTTGGACTCTTGACCACAGTATTTTAAATAACCCTGCCTTCGCCCTGCCTCTGTTTCTCCATCTATCCACTGATATGCCCCGTGTAGGTCCGGAGTACAGGGGAGGAGGAGAGCTGTGTGCCGGCTGCGAGTCTCCTATCGCCGACCGCTTCCTGCTGCGCGTGAACGAGCGCTCCTGGCACGAGACCTGCGTCAAGTGCGCAGTGTGTTTGAGCGCGCTCACCGGGACCTGTTACTGCAGGGACCGCCTGCTGTACTGCAAGCACGACTATGAAAAGTAAGAACACACACTCACACACACACGGAAGTGTTCACCGTTTGTTGTCTGCATGGGAGAATCGGGCAGCGGTGGAAGAACTTACAACTTTGACTTAAACTCATAATGCAATACAAGAAGAATTACTCACTCTCTGATCAGTTGAATAACCAAGTCTACAGGTTGAACAGCATTTCCTGGTAATTAAAAATGCATGTCTTTATCATAGAGTTGAAACAAGGGTTGTTGTTCAGAGGTCATGAATTTTGGAGATGCATAATATTTCCTATATATCCAGGGGTTGTTTCGTTTTGATAGTAAACTCTTAATTTGCAAAGAAGCAAGTAGGTTAAATAAGGTCTAACAATAGACTAATGTAAATATTTGTGTAAATGTATTTTAAAAATGTAGTACAGTACAGTACGTGAAATATTTTCTTCCCAAATAGGACTGTAAGTATATTCACAGTAGAGGGGGGGACTGGTATCAGTTGTGAAGACATAGTTTCTTTCAATCAAAAGCAAGTTGAAGGCATTCAGCCTCCTCATATTCATGTTTTAAAGCCAAGAGGACGCTAATTTCACATATTATGTTGATTTTGAGGATAAAGCTGATGCTTGGAGCTGGCCAAGTTTTAGTGACAGTGATTTGACATAGATGTCATCACTATTTACTAGGTTTCATGCTAATGTGGTTAGCTTGTGCTAGTAAGACACTAACAAACTGAACTAACAAATTGTTAAAACTGAATTTCCTTTTCTTTGTTAGGCAAGTAAAACTTTGTTAAAAAAAAACACACTGAACACAGGTTGAGCAATAAAGAAGTGTGTCCATTATCTTCAGCATGCTGATAGTTAACTGACAAATAACCTGATCAAAATTCTTAACTTACCCAAACAAAAGCATAAATCTGGAAATAAAATCCAAATAAAACTTTTGATCACAGCTGAGTAAAGTGCACAGTAGATTCTGCAGGCTACAAAACTGGCTTTTACCAAAGAAGTGAGCATCATTTTACAGTTACTGATAAGTCTAGGTATGTGCAGTGTTACAAATGACACGCACAAGTAACATTGTAACATTGCACAAATTTGATTCAACGTGAATGCACTTCAGTTAGTACAAGGGCTAGAGGACTAGAGAAGATAGGACAAATGTACATAGCTGGAAATGATAAAAAAAAGGAAATATGAGTTCTACTGTAAAAAAAAAAAAAAAAATGCTAATTTATGTTTAATCCCACAAGTCCATCATTACAAACAATGTTTCATGCATCTGTGAGCCCACTTAAGGGGATTTAAGGGACTATTAAGGCTTAAAATGATTAATTGGAAGTTCTTGGCATGTAATACTGTCTACTTTGAGAGTTTTATATGGAGAAACTTAGGAGTCCCTGCTAAGAATTGTTTGTAATAATTCTTTAATTACAATTATGTGTAGTTGACTGTTGCACATTTGTTTGTCTGCTCATAGAGCCATAGAGAGAGAATTATGGATTTAGATTTATCGGATCATTCCCATTTATGCGTATATGCGTGTCTGTAACACAATACACTGCAATGTAGAACAATAAGACACAGATGATACTTTCTTTGTGAACTATAAAGTGTCCTGTCTTTTATTTAAGGATTAAACTCTGTAGTAATTAGGCAATATCACATGTGTGTACGTGTGCGTGTGTTTGTGTGTGTGCATGATTTTTGTGTTGGTTGTTTGGTGCGTGTCGCGGTCAGAAGGTGTGCCTGCAGTGGGAGCTCCACGGGCAGACAGCTGAAGGACGAGCCTGAAGCTTGTTATCATTGTTTTGAAAAGTGTCAGACGGCATCCAGCAGCACAGACTCTCCCACTGTACCTGACATCTGGAGGAGAGAGAGAGAGAGAGAGACAGACAGAGAGACAGAAAGAGAGAGAGAGGAGCTGGCTGCTGAAAGTCCCATTGTGTGACGTTTATCTGGAAAAATGAGTGGGAAACATGGAGGCAATAGCTTATCATAAATGAAGCACTGGGTTCATTTTCAGTGATGGAATGAAAAAGCGTATTTGCTTTCCTCGTGTAATGACTGTAATTGTAGATCCAAATTAATAGTCAGCAGCTCATTCACTATGGTGTTGATTTAGTCCCCTATACATTGCATATGGATAGTTGCCTTGTTGTGTGAGTCGGTGCCAGACTTGGCACACAGTACTGCCTGTGACCTTCAGCAGATCAGCAACAATGTCTCCTTGTTTTCCCTGCAGTCTGTCCATCAGCACCTTACACTACACACTCCTACTCTAACCTAGAGTAGGTGTGTGCATTTTAACAGATAACCATGTCCAAGAACTTGGAACATGCATAGAAATTTAGGGAAATTCATACATTTATTGAAATTATTAGGTGATTCTTATTATATTATCCTTCTACTTGAAGCTCAGTACCATTTCAGTTCCAGCTGAGATTTGCCTGCTGACACACTGATCATCAGGTTTTGAAGATCATGCAAATGTAATGTATGCATGCACAAAAAGACAACATCTTGCGGGCTTGTCTTGTACATACTGGGCTATTTTCCATCTCGTCCTCATGCAGTATCTCTGGCTTGTCCAAATATTTTTTCATTTATCCCTTGTTTTGATTACATCACCCATCACACACCAACAGGCAGTACTCCCTGATTCTGCATCAGCCTAAGCTAAAGGCCACACAGTACAGTATTGTTAAACTGTGCATTTTTTCACGTCTTTGTTTTCTGTAGTTACTATTTCTAAGATAAAATGATGAAATAGAAATAAATACAAAATGTGTTTTGTGAGAGATATCTCTGATTTAAAAAAGAAATTAATTTATTTCAGTTGGGATGGAAAAAAAGCGCATGTAGATGTCTATCAATTTAAATGAGAGAACAAATCTAATTTTAAAATGTGACCCATCCCCCACCCAGATTCATTGGGCTAAACTGCCTTCAAGGCAAAAGTTTATTCAACATTTGCATGTTTAATGTGTTCAAAAGATATTTTGTTTAAAAATTATTCTGAATTGATCACTCTGACATCAGGTTTCAACATAACATTAGACATTTTAAGGTGAAGTGCATAATCTGAATCCAAATATTCAAGCACTATATAAAATAAACTTTCCGTTGTGACTTGTGAATCAGTACCTGAAAAATCTTTTAAAAAACAAGTGATCATCCTACTGCCAATCATGATCTATGTAATAAAACAGGAGGTATGCCTTCAGTTTTGAGATTCCCTGCTCTCAATCTGTTATGGAAATGAGGGGATTTAGACACAATAAACTGAAGTGCATCTTGTGGATTTTTCTTGTGGATTTATTTTTGTTTTGAAACCTCAAGAAATTTGCTGGAACTCCATCCTGTTATGGACCAGATGTTCAGCATGAGGCTTCAGAATAATTTTGTGTCAAGACCTCCCTCCACACTCCCATTGCCACACTTCCCATCAGGATGTATTTATGTACAGGTGCAATGCATCACATTTACCAACAAGGATGGGCAGAATGATAAAAATTTGGATGGAAAACAATTTACTACATCAGAAACCTGAAGTCTGATTAGCAATGAGTAACATTTTTATGGAGATCTATCCTGCACACACTTTTTCATAGTCATTGTCTTTTACACTCTGGCCCGACATTATGGTTCTTTTCCAAACTGAGCAGTATAAGGCAAGTGTTCCCTGGGCCAACAGTGCCGAGCCCAGACAGAATGGAGGGTAGCCTGGCTGCGTGGATCCTGCATGCGAGCTCCCTTGTAAGCCCTATAAAGGCAGCTTCAGCCCTGTGAAAAACAGGTCACCAGGGTGGATATTCACTAAACCTTGGGTTTAATACTTCACACTGCGGGGTGGAGGGCACTGAGACTACATCTAGGTTTACAAACCCTCTCTTTGCAGACAGAGAGAGGGAGACCCCGCCAGCAGTTATGGAATCTCCCTCTGCTGACCAGGTAGCTATATGTGAGTTTAACATTAACGGCCTGGCAAAGCATCCTCTCAAGTTACAGTGCATCTGTGTGAGAGCACTTGTGATCCATGCTCCTCTAAAATACTGAGACTGAGGATAGAAGCTGCACCTTCTAGCCCCGTTCTCTTTTCTGTACCTCCACCCCACCCACATTTTCTCTCCCTGTCTCTCTATCCGTTACCTCGTTCATCACTGTCTGCTTTGTAATAATATTTCTCTATTCCAAACCTCATTTCGTTCTCGTTGAGATTGATGGCAGCGATGACACCAAACAGTTTATCTCCCCGTTTATCCCTTGTTTTCTCTTAATCGCCTCCCCTCCCTCAGCGCCTCTTTGTGTCTCGGGATGGGAATGGGAGGAGGGGGCTGATTGGGTACAGTGCTAATTACCCAGCATTCTGTGGCTGTCCTGTGATGACAGGCCTGACACTGGGCTGCAGGGAAATACTATTAGAGAGAATTATGCAATGACACGTCAGAAGGACAGCAAGCCCTTATCCCCATCAGCTCGCACCTAAACTCTGGTTAATGAGTCAATGCCATAATAATTAATTACTTTTAATATGTCAAATCTGAATACTGAAACAGTTACTGTTTAAAAGGTCTATTCAGCAAACAAATTTACCAAAAAAACATTTCTTCTTTGGAAGTATCTAACCATGTAGATAGTTTTGGTTTTATCTATCAGATCAGATTTTGAGACAGTCACCTCTAAAATCAGAGAGAAGGTGAATGTAATTTTATTAGTGGTGCTCACCCTAATGAAAGGTTACATTTCAAAAATCAACATTGATGTGTCTTTTCAGAAAAATGTCATGGTTGTATTAGGGTTTCTCAGAAATTATGCATTGAGAAAAAAAAAAACATTAGAGGCAAGTGAGAAAATATGTTTGAATAACATTTCTGCCCATACAGTGAGTCTGCCAGAGGAAAGAAAGTTTGTCCTTCAGTGTGGGTTTAGGTGAATCATGACGGCACTGATACCTCAGGACTGTACTATATATATAAATCCCAGTGACAGGCTACACATAACATGCATGTGGTTCTGAAACATTCAAACACTCCTCTCTTACCCAGGAGCCTTACATTAGCTAAACCTACAGCTCAACAGATGATGGTTGGAGGTGTGCCAGAGGAAAGGAAAGTGGGGATGTGGGAGTTTCTGTGTTTTGATGGTGTGCTGTTGGAGAACAGTCAGATTTTATGGTATAAATGAAAGAACATCAGGGAGAAATCTCAGTGATGGAGAAAGTGTTCCGAATGGGATATATAAGGTAAAGACGAGGGTGTCTGAGAGTTTTCGGAAGGGATACAGCTATGAGGAGGTGCAGATTTTTGTCTGGGTGCATGTGTTAGAGGAGGGGGTGATATTGCCACTGTTTTTGCATAATGTGAGATGAGACCCCATCATCTTTCCTCCCCCACAACAATTTTATAACAGACAGCTAATAAATGTTTCATGGCAGAACAAGCTGCTCGCCTTGGCTTTATTAAATCTGAGATAATAAAAGCAGAGAGGGAGAGGAAAAGAGAGAGAGAGAATAGGGGGTCGGACCAGAGAGGGAGAGATAGGGAGATCAGCGTAGACTTTTCTCAAATCGACCGGCTGTATCTCCTGTTTCTGGGGCAACGGGTCCCGCTGTCCCCCGCCACCCCCTCCCCGCTGCTTCCCACTCCGCCAGAGACAGACAGGAAATGAGAAACGGGCAGACAGGATATTGCGTTCTGGTGGCCTGGGGATTAACTGTTTTATCTAAACTAACACACACACACACACACACACACGCACACCCACTCACACATGCACACAAACACACATCTATATCCTCACACATAGCATTCATTCTTGGTAGCATCAGGTGTAAATCGTATACACCCATAGACACAGACCATGCAGGTTTTTTGTTGTTACTTTACACAGGTACATTACATTAGGTCTTGAATATTACAGACATCAGTGCTGCTCTCATGTAGAGCTGGTCTTATTACCAGAGTGAATGATTTACAGTGAGAGCCAAGACATGTAACTGTATAACTGTGAGATTGGCTGAGGGTATTCCATACACTGCAGGCCCCCATGGCCATTAGTTAACAACTATTACATAGTTTTTGCAAATTTTAGAGATTGTTCAGCGAGCAAGAGGACTGTTTATGATGTTACTTTACTGATGCTTGGGCGGATTTGGTGCACAAATGACAGCATCTGTCAGTGTTTTATTGATGTTTGTACCCAGGCACCTTATCTGTGTTTACACAAACTATGCATATTTGTGTTTATGTGTGCATGTGACTGTATATATATATATATATACCTGTGTGTGTGTGTGTGTGTGTGTGTGTGTGTGTGTACGTGTACGTGTGACTGTACTGTATATATATATTTATATATATGTGTGTATTTGTGTGAGTGTGAGTGAGTGAGTGGTGGCAGAGGTAGTGAGTATCGTGGGGAATGCTGGGAGATTTTAATAACACAGAAGCAGTGCAGGGAGATTTAATAAAAGGAGATGATGTGATTACTGAACCCTGGCTCTGAGCCATTTTGCTTCACAGAGCAATATCCGCCGAAAGTGCGCACACACACATCCACGCACACACACACACACACACCCTTACACACACATCTAAGAAATGGATACTAAACAGAATACAACTTAAAAGTAAGACTGTTGCATATCATTTGTTCTTTTTGCATCTATCACATGAATCCTTGGATGTACCTTCATGTTCTGGGAATGTGTAAACACCTATTTGTGTGACAAGTGTGGCCATTCTGAACACATAACGTATTAGAGAATCACAAGCTAGTACATGAACATCTCTCCATATTATATGTTTATGAGGCAGAAAAGCATCCTAAACAACTGTATAGGCTATCAAAATGAGTAACATTGGTAGATCTTTGATGAGCTACAGTTCTAGACTGATACCTTAATCTGTCCAAGCAATGTTCTCACTCGCTTACATGCAACTCCTGTGCCGTAGAAGTTAGTATGAGCAAAACCGTACCTGTATAAATATTCATCAATTATGAAAGCAAGCACAACAACTGTAATCGCTCTGAGACACATACATATTTATGGAATGATTGTGTTGCGGTCCACACAATGTCGTGCTTGTCAGAGCTCACAGGCAAAACAATGCCACATGACACAGCTTAGGGAGATGACAAAGATTCTGTTATTCTGTTTGTATGCCTAGAATCCACGATATACAAGTAGGAACGGGCTGATTACTTACAAGAGATCACCTTTTTCTGCCTCTCTACACTTGATCTCATAATCAGTGAGCTTGTAATTAGTTGTGCCCCCTAACCCCTCAGAAATCCATGGCACCAAACATAAAGGTGCCTGCAGCCAAAGTTCCTGAGGTTTTGTACATCACAAGCTCACAAGCAGAGCTCTTCTGTCTGCTCCCACACTTCTGTTCTCTGTACATAAGTACATCTGTACATATGAATATTACACATATCATTTCATTAAAGGAAAGCCCTCAGAACTCCTCTTCAAAATACGCCTTCTGATAGATTTGTTCACAGCTGGTCTATATTAGTAACATTCAAACTTGTCAAAAAGGGATCATTTTAAACTCATTACTGATGACAAATTTAGAAAGAAAAATAAAAAAAATCAACCATATGACATACAATTCAAAAGAGACAGCAATCTATTCAATTTAAGAAATCTGTAAAAAAATATATATTGCACAGAGATGCACAGAAAAATATATATATATATTTATAATTATTATCATAATCATACCACCCAAAGCATTAAAAACTTATTTGGAATGGAACCTAAAATTACCTAATTCGCGTGGCGGCTCTATAACCATCATGTCCACGCTGATTTATTGGAAGCTACACCCTGGTCAGGGCTAGTGTGAATGATACTTCTATTAGAGGGATTAGACTGATCTACTTACAGACCCCCCTCTGTGGCAGTTGCCCCAAGTTGCCTTCATTTGCCATGTTGAGTAAATTCCTACCGTGCTGTGTACACCCCGATTAGGGAGTGTGGGACTTAGCCACCAACATCACCGGTCTTATGTCAAGCAATCCTGTGACAATTGTGTTCTGTTGTATTTTGTTCACAGTTAAAGGAAGTATTTAAGGTGTTGAAGTGTGTGTTTGCATGGAGAGTCAAGCTGCACAGTGCAGGGTGGTGATTGCTTTCCTCTGTGGAATGTTAGATGCCAAATATTATGATTAACATGTAGATTCGTGCAGATATTTTACAGTGGAAGCATCTCTCAAAGATGCAATGCAATGTTTCTGTATGAAAATAGGTTGATCAACCTTTAGTTAAACACAAAGTCTTGTCACAATATATTCATGTGGGGCTGTTTACAGGGATACTTGTGTTTGTGTTATGATGTTAAGTTAGCGACACTGTCATTTGGGGAATTTGGAGAGCGTTTGGCAGATGGATTGAGAAAGATTAGCCGTAGCAGCTGCGTTTGGGACAGAATCGCAGATTAGGAGCTCTAATGTGCAGACCTGGCTCCTTCTTTGCACTCCAGATTTGGGCAGCAACACCTTCCTATCACTCAGTCAGGGAGCGTCAACACTTCTGCCTTCGTCCCTTCGTCCCCCTGTTCACTCCCCTCTCATCCTCCCCTCCCTCTTGTCCAGGTTTGTGTTTTGTTCTTTTTCTTATACCTATGCTCTGACATATTCTGGTAACTCTTTTTGGTAAAGGGATGTTCTGGTGATCAGGCATATTTGTACTATTTCCTGATTGCAGGTTGCACAACCAGCATTACAATGAGTGATGTTATGGTGAATGTGGGTAACTAGCCATTATCAGACTAGGTATACTGATATTTGGTGGATGGGTGTGTGCAAATGTCTGTGTGCATGCCTGTGGGTGCACATGCATGTGTGTGTGTGTGTGTGTGTGTGTGTGTGTATGTGTGTGTGTGTGTGAGGGTCTATGTTTGTGTGTGTATGTGTGTTTTAGTGTGCATAAGTGAGAGGAGAGAGATTAACCCCATGCTATCCCCAATCCCTGGTTATGAGTTTACAGCGTCTGTCTGGCCATCGCACTGTTTAAACAACAATCTAATTAATCCTGTCTTTATTAGTTTCAGTGAACTGGGGAGGCAGGCTGGGAGGGCGTGAGGGAGAACTGGGAATGCTGGCAGAAAATACTGAGGAGGGAGGGGGAGGAAACCAAGTGCGAGAGCAGGGATTTGAGAGGAATTTAATGGCAGAGACTTAGGGCCTGTGAATAGAAATAGGGATGTGAAGAGATGGTGAGGCAGGAGAGAAATTGAAGGGTTATAACATCTCACAGGAGGAGAGATTGGTGGACAAAGGGAGAAAAGTGGTCATGGGGAAAAGCAATGGACCTGAGAAGGACTCTGTATTAAGCTTTATTCATAGTGTTAAATAAGTACTTTAAGATTGTGGGTGGGATATGGATAGCCTGGAGTTTACCCCATCAAACAGATTTCAACATTTCAGGATTTAAAAGGGAAAGACACACAGCAGGCAGCTCTCATATTACAAGCTAACTACTGCCACCTACTGTAATGAGGGAGAAAAGAAAATACAATATAAAAATGCCAACTACTGTAATTCCTCTCAGCAGATGTTCACCTTGTTGCTCTGCGAATTGAGTAATGTTTATACGACCTTTAATTAAGAGACTGTGCTAATCTCCAGAATCATTTGAGCTGAGGATAAATGTATTGGAGCTGTTTGTCTGTGCCTCCATCTTTAATTACCTCTCCTTTCTTTTTCTTCATTCCCATAATGCCATGTAATACAGTTTATGTAGGTATATGTATATGCATGCACATATAAGCCCATGCATGTGTCTTTCTGTGCACCTCAAGGCTGTTTGTAAGGAAGTGCAGCGCCTGCCTGCAGGTGATTGGACGTTCAGAGCTGATAATGCGCGTGCAAGGCCAGGTTTACCACCTGGGCTGCTTCACTTGCTGTGAGTGTGAACGCCGGCTGCAAAGAGGTGATGAGTTTGTGCTGAAAGAAGGCCAGCTGCTCTGCCGCATGGACTATGAAAAGGAGAGGGAAATGCTGGCTGCTATTAGTCCCACACCAACTGAATCAGGTAGGTTTGTTACAAAGGCTGCTTTGTCTCAACCACATAGCAACCAATTCAAAGTTGCTCTGGTTTCCTCTATACTGTACATCGTAGAAAAACTCTCTCCCTTTTACATTGATTCATTCAACGGATTTTTCAGCATGGCCAATTTCAACCACATTCCTCAACTGCAGATCAGCAACTCCTGAAGGGCAAATGGGAGTTTAAGGGGCTAAGTGTCAAGCTGCTCCATTGTTCAGTGGGTAGGAAAAGCTCATATAGTGAACTGGATCTAGGCACTGAAGAGGTCACTGACTCACTCGCTCTGATCATTGCAATACTGAGTCAGTGGCATACAACATAATTGCTTGGCACAACAGCACATCGTACTGGCAAACGTCCTTTTCAGATAGTGTTCTGTTTAGAAAATGCAGCAGAAGTGTGTTGACTTCTGATCAGTGAAGCTGGACTGCACAGTCTGACATATTTTTATGTATAGTATATGCAGCTGAACCTCCAGTGCAAGAATTTATTGCACACTCTAGAAATGGTTTTATTTCCAGATGTTCACTACCTACTGAACAAGGGACCAGTTTAAGAAACACCCAGGTTTTTGCTTCTTGAAAGAAGAAAATGAAAGATGAAAATGTTCCTTCTCCTACAGGTTGTTCTGACTGTTGTTTTTTCTGCTGCCTACCTTACTCAGTGAAAAGTGAGGATGAGGATGGTGGAGGAGGCTCCGGTGGAGGGAAAGGTGGTGATGAAGGCAAGGAACACAAGCGTTCAAAACGACCACGCACCATCTTGACCACACAGCAGCGTCGTGCTTTCAAAGCTTCCTTTGAAGTGTCCGCAAAGCCTTGTCGCAAGGTGAGTCAATCTTGTATTTGCAAACTTGATTATTCTTGGGCATTATTGCCAGCCTGTATAACAGTGAATCTCTGTGTTTGTCACTGTAAAGTTTGTATTTTAAAAGCAATGAAAAACTCTAACCTGTAGGTGAGAGAGACCCTGGCTGCTGAGACCGGACTAACAGTGCGTGTTGTGCAGGTGTGGTTTCAAAACCAGAGAGCCAAGGTTAGACTTTATACTTTAAGACTTTATACATTTCCTAGGGACATGTTCTGTCCGACACATCAACACACAGAAGAAATTCATGCAGACAGTGTGCATTTTTATGCCTCAGATGAAAAAGATAGCTCGCAGACAGCAGCAACAGCAGCAGCAGCAGCAGGAACAAGAGCAGCTGGGAGGGACCAGGAGAGGACCAAGCAGAGGGGGCCGTCAGAGCAATGATGACAGTGAGGGTAAGAGCTTAAAGTGCCAATGCAGAATCAATAAGAATATGCAAAGACTTGAAGAATGGATGATGAAATTGTATGATTAAATGGATTGTCATCTTTACACAGATGGCTCGAGTACCCATGGCATGGAGGGGATACTGGGGTATCCCTCTCTGCCACGTCAGCAGCTGCTTACTCTGGACCCTAACATCTATGGTGGAGAGCCATTTCGACATGGGCTTACACCGCCTCAGCTAAACAATGAGCAGCTCCACTCCTATGGTAAGACAGGAGGTTGAAGCTGCAAATTCAAAAGATATTGTTACATCATGTTGCATTAGCTGATACAATGTTATAAGGAAACTTTTTCCTGGTTGTAAAATAATGTGAGAATATAAGGAAAGGGCTGAGATTAAACTACAGAGGCTGACTCCTTGTCTGTTAGCTTTTGATTAGTGCAAGTAAAAATTTATGCTCACTTTTATATTCTTTTTATAACTACTGATCCTTCCACCTGAGCTGTGCACACTCTCACTCTTTTTCACTACAGACTCAGAGACAGTGTTTCATGATCTGGACAGCGATGGAAGCCTTGGTCACCTCGGAGATTGCCTTTTAGCAACTGGGGATGGCAGTCTCCTGCCAGGGCGCATTGGAAACCCCATTGACCGTCTCTATTCCATGCAGAACTCCTACTTCACCTCCTGACCCTTATAAACTTGCACCCTTTCCCCTCCTGTTCCACCTTTCACCTCAGAGATGCAGCTAATGGAGTCTGTCCATCAACATGCCTGTGGGACCACTCTCCATGAAAATACCTACACCCAAATACACTTCTGAGCTTTTATCACAGGCCAAAATCATTATAAGTCAGGCATAGTCATATCAGTTTGCAGCAGATTCGTATAATGTTCCCATTATCTTTCCTTGCTAAGAATCACATGCTGGAAATACAGACACTGTAAATGTCCAAGATATGTAAAAAGACCTCAATTTCTCCTGTTGTATTTATGTAATGTTCAATGAAACACCTTTCATGGCACTTTCCAACAACAAAAAAAAAACAACAAAGACAATTATTCAAACATTAATATGTATATCATGAATTACAGATGAAAGTGAATTCATCAATCAAGTTATATGTATTTAGAAGGCAGGTTGTATGAGTAGCTGAGGGTCTAACTTAAATTAGTATATTGCATAACTTTTTTTGACAGGACTAGCGATTAGTTATTGTGCGTGAAAGACTGCAGCGTATACAATACTGTATATGGCTTGGAGTACAATTTTACTCTCAGGTTAGTGTGTGTGTTTGTGTAACCTGAGCTATAACTCAGGATATTGTGCTGGACAGGATTACAATTTAACTAGCCCAATGACTTCAAGAACGTAGATTGCAAAGGGGATGTAAAATAATCATTTCAAACTACATTCTTAGTTTTTCATAATGCATGACAGGTAAAATATGGACCAAAAAAAATCACAGTTTTTAGTATTTAGTCAACACTACAGGGTAATTCGAAGAGCCTTATGCGGAAACAGGGTTGTAGTGATTATTGCTTTAGCTTTCCCTTCTCTTTTATAATGTAATCACTAAGAATCGGTACAGTAAATGGCAACCAATAGATCTATAATGCCCAAAAGTTAGTACACTGGGTGTACATGATGATGTGCTCCAAATGTAAATGTATGACTGTGTTACAATTAATTGTTGTAGTCACTTTCTGTAATAATTTCTTTCTCAAACATCTCAAATTAGATGTTGTTAGGTAGATATTTTGTACCTTCTTCTGTGATAATCAGCAAATATTTAAACTGTAGCATGATATTTATGTGTCACAAAGTAGGTCTAAAGGATTAGCCTCCAAACTAAAGTTGGATAGCAAGTGTTGCAGAAAGCATCGGGATCAGACTCACAATGTGGTGCAGAATAAAATAGAATTAAGGTAATACTTGTTTCATTTAGTTGCCAGTGATCAGGTGCAGCTTGTGACATTGTTTAATGACATTATGTTTGACACTGATCACTGACTCATTGTATTTTTACAGTGATATTTTTGTGAATGTAACTTATTTGTGTGGTATTAGGCAAGTTCCTATCTTTCTTTTTTGTTCAGTGACTGCCAGGTGATGTGCTTTGAATGTAATGTTGCCGTATCTTCAATACAATCTGCGGTTTCATCTTTGGAGTGCACTTGCCTTATTGTCCTATATATGATAAGTGTTGATGCACTGATCACTTTCTCGTCTCCTATAAACCAAAAGATATTATACTTGAAAAGAAATGCATCCTTTCCCCAACATTACCCCCTTCAAAGCTTTAATAATTGAACCAGAAAAGGTCCGTTCTGCTTAGCAGTCACAGGGCTCGTAACTCAACATCCTCCCTCTGTCTCTCTCAGTAGTCCTGCTGATTAGACGTGGACACCCTCCTCCTTCCCCTTCCTTTCTTCCCAGACTCCCTATTTCTCAGTCATTGAGTAGTCAGGAGAGTTTGTGTGGGAGCGATACATTCCAGTTTAATATTTGACTCTGACCTGGAGAGAGCAAGGGTGGGAGGGACAGACAAAGGCAACAGAAAACAGGAGGATGACCACAGCGGATGAGTAATACAAGTCTGATGTCAATTTTAATGAGTTGGTTCAATAAAAATCAGTAAAAAACTGACTTCCCTGCATACAGGCAATTACAAATGTTATTTTCATACCAACACAACATTTACATGAGTGAAAAAACAATGCAGTTATTAAGTATTCTACACAACCAGTCTTAACTCAGTGCAGTTGCAAAAATCTCCCGTCTTTGTTGAAGAGTCAACGTACACACATTAATGTAAAACCAGTCCATCTGTGCTGCTGTGGAGATCGGCGTATTCTGAAGATGATGGAAGATGTCTGAATGCTACAATGGCTGAGGTACTGGATTTGTGGCTGGAAAAGAAAAATAAATTATTGCAATATTTACTATTAAAGTAAAAACTCTCAAACATGGTGCTGTATTAGTCCTATTTTGTAGACATGATAACCCATGGGTCTTTTTTAATATGTTTTTTTTAATCATACAATCTACAAGTCTGAATAATCAGTCAGTGCAATAAAAAAAACACACATGCACATCTGTTTCTTCAAGAGATATGCAACCTTAAATTCTGTAAGGCCAATTCCAGCAAGGACTTACCCACTCCACTGATGTCCACTGTCTCTGCACAGGCCAGAAAGCGAGCCACGTGTGGTGTGCAGGAGGTAGGTTTGTCCTGGTTTTCTCTAAGACAGCGCTCAAACTCCACAAACTCCTTAGAACAGCCTTGTCTAATCTTCTGGATCACTGGACTATCAAAACAAATGTAGGGGTTAGATACAAATGTGGTTTGAAAATGTGGGTGTAAGGATGTGAAGAGCCAAATGGGAGTGAATGCATGTTGCCTTACTGTGATGATGTGCACTCTGCAACCTTTATCTTCAGTTCATGACACGTTTGCTGCCATGTTGATGGGTTGGAGGCCACACATGACCCATATGCTTCCATTTCTTTATGGCAATACTTTGCCGTGATGTCCATAGCAGCCTGCCTGAAAGGTAATAGATGTATGTAAATCAGTCTGTGACCATAGACAAGTCCAATGATCATAAATCGGATAAACTTGCTATAAAAAGCACAAACAATACAGTAATACAGCATACAGTAATAAAGTAGCTGAAAGCAGCCTGATTCACAAAGTAGAAAATTACTTTGTTTACAGTCTGTACGTACTTCTGTTTCTAGAGAAGACAGTAAATGTAGTGTTGACGTGAGCCACATCTAAATGTCTTACATTTTTCTCTGTTTGTCTGTCTGGATTTCTGACACGAAGAAGCTGAACAATCAAGGTTACACCGCCTGTATTTCTGCATGTGGAGCCATGTCTGCGCTGCAACTACCGTACACACCTCTTACTGTCTGATAGGATGGAAATGCAACATTGTGAAATGGGTCTTTAATGTTATTGGTTCAGATTTGTGTCCATCTCACACTCCGGCTACTCCCCTATAATGACGATGAACGTATTAAAGGGGTAGCTACATAATCTGAAATATTAAACGACAAATTAAGTCGATATTTTATCAAATAAACCTCTTTTTTTATATGTTATATGATGTTGAACCTAAACAACACAGTTTAACTTCATGGAAAATAATAAAAGTTTGATTTCTTTTTTGTTCAATCATATTGTGCCAAGAAAACATTACGTGTCTTTGCGTGTTTACGTATGCGGAAGCGACAGTCGGTGTACGAGCCATTCAGTAAACGGGCTCTGAAAGCTGGACCTAGCATCGCTCCGTGTGTAGATTCGTATTTTTACCGGCTACAACACGACGGAGTGATGGTGGATGATAGAGGGGGCCAGAGGAGTGAGCACAGTACCATGAACAACACCGAGAAAGAGGGAAGTATGGTAGCAGACGGGATCCGGGAACCGGGTGAGCTGCAAATGGCCCCCTCTGTGAACCACAACCAGCATGACAGCGGCACCGGCGACGAGTTGGTGAACTCGGTGACGCTGTACAGGCGAAGGCCCCGGCTGCTACACGGCACTGTTCTTCCGTTTCTGGCTGTTCTCTACCCGGGTTGGCTGTACGTGTGGTTAGGAGTGTACGGTGCCTCCGAGTATCCAGAGGCAGGCCTCCTGGCGCTAGCCGCTATCGGGATCGCGCACGTCCTCACAGCGCTCTCTGGTTATTGGTCAGTGCATGCGCACTGTTGGCTCACTTGTTCCAAGGTAAACATGACTTACAACAACTAAAATAGTGTTTTTATACTGATATCTCTAGGGAACCAACAGCTTCCCTCTATACATTGTACATAGAGTTCAGAGGTCAGGTTCAGTTTGATCCCAGGAGCATGACATCTTGCTCAAAGGCTTTATGGCAGGGCAGGTGTTTGGTTTGAATCCCGTGTAATGGTTTTCGGGATGGTCTCTGCACCCACTGCAGCACACGAATGATCAAACTTTCAAGTTTGCAGTGCAGAGCAGTTAAAAGTGAAAACCTGAGTACATAATTATGTGATTAAGCATGAAACTATTTTCAGTTTAAAAGAGAAAAATGTGTTTCATGAAACAATATCAAAAAAGAGTACCACAATATTGTTAGAGCGATAGATGATATTAGACTTGTCTCAGCATTTCTGTAGTAGTAGTCTAGATCCTACAAAAAACATAATACAGTTTGTATCAACAATGTAATTCGGTACAATATTTGTAGTCAAATGTAAATATTAAGGGATAACCAAGAATGTGCCTGAACTTCATATTGATCAAGCAAGCATGTGTCATAGTATGTCTCATTTGAACACCTATAACAACAACAGTGACTTGCCACAGTGTGTGAATTCTTCACCTGTTCATTTGTATACACAGGAACCAGATCCAAACAAGGCTACACTGGCAAAGGTCATACCCACACCCAACAATGGTTTTGCTGAGCTCGTGGCACTACAGAGGGACCAGGTCAGTTAACATATTAACTTTCAGGATGTTCCAGGTTGTCTTAATTGGAATAAAATGAGTTTTAAGATCCATTTGTTTGAAATCCACATCAGTTTCTGTCACTCTTGTCTAGAGATTGATTTGACATGGCTTAAGTGTAGGCAATCTGTAAAACTGTCATTATTTTATATTCCCATTTGTGATTGGAAACTGAGAAAATTCCAGTTTGCCTTTCTTGAATCATTGCTGTAATTTAATTATTTTCCTTCTCTTGTTCTAACCAATAGGATGAGAACGGGGAGGAGATTCTGTCTTTTGAATTTCAAAAGATCCGCTACATATTTGACCACAAAGAGAAGAAATGCTTCCTTCCAATAGCATTTCCCATAAACCATACGATGGGCTACTTTCAGTCCTGGCGTGGCTACCAGGAGGAGGCTGAACTCAGAGCTGCAGAAAAGCGCTATGGCACCAATCGTGCTGAGATGATGGTGCCAGATTTCCTAGAGCTCTTCAAAGAGAGGGCCACAGCTCCCTTTTTTGTTTTCCAGGTATCTATGTGGTGTGTTCTGTGTGTGTGAATGTTTCTTTATAATTTGACTGGTTTTGTTGCTGTTGTTATGATATGTGTGTATCCAAGTTATCTATTGTCTGCCATCCCACAGGTGTTCTGTGTGGGTCTGTGGTGTCTGGACGAGTACTGGTACTACAGTGTTTTCACACTTTTCATGTTGGTGGCATTCGAGGCCTCCCTTGTCCAGCAGCAAATGAGGAATATGTCTGAGATCCGCCGTATGGGAAACAAGCCCTACATGATCCAGGTAGGCATCAAATTTAAAATTTAAAATCTAATTTTAAACTTTAAACAAACATTTCCTGTATCAAAAAATAATTATGTACAGTATATTTCCCACATATTTAAAGCATCCCAAATTAATTTTCTGTATTTTGTGCCAGGTATATCGCAATAGGAAGTGGAGACCTATTTCAAGTGATGAGCTTGTCCCTGGTGACTTAGTCTCAATAGGTAAATGTCATGTCAACATTTTGTCCTGTCAACTTCTCATCACAAACACTATGTGAGTGTGTGTTTTAAATATGTATTCTCTGCTATACAGGACGTTCGCCCCAGGACAACTTGGTACCGTGTGATGTACTGCTACTCAGGGGTCGTTGCATTGTGGATGAGGCCATGCTGACTGGAGAGTCTGTGCCCCAGATGAAGGTTAGAGACAAACTAATATATATTATATGGCATAGCATTATTTGAGAATATTGTAATTACTGCTGACAATTTGGGGTATGCAGGAGCCAGTGGAAGACTTAGACCCAGAGCGAATCCTGGACCTTCAGATTGACTCTCGACTCCACATCATCTCTGGAGGGACAAAAGTGGTCCAACATAGTCCCCCTCTAAAGGCCAGTGCTGGACTCAAACGTAAGTGCCAATTCCTCTCTTCATTTATTTCTTACCAGCAACATATAATCGCTGTTGAATTGGCGATTCTATGTATCTATCACCCATCTTTGTCATGAACAAGGTGCAAGCGCATTAATCTTCACCTTTTTTGCGCAGCTGTAGATAACGGCTGTGTGGCCTATGTACTGAGAACAGGATTCTACACCTCTCAGGTGAGGAAATTGCTTAGTATGTCTATTACTACACTCTCCTTTTTCTTGTTATGCTTTTTAATTCTTGTTTTGACATCATGTCAGTTTAGGACATGTTGAGTCAGCTGTGAAAGTGTACTGATTGTGTGTACAAACTTGGCTCAAGGGTAAACTGTTACGGACCATCCTCTTTGGTGTGAAGAGAGTGACGGCAAACAACCTGGAGACTTTCATCTTCATCCTCTTCCTCCTTGTGTTTGCCATTGCTGCAGCTGTTTATGTGTGGGTAGAAGGTGAGGTGCATGGAATCAATTCATTAAGATGTAATTCTTATCTAACGCAGACATTATCATAGGTAGTCAATAGCTGGAGAAGAGGGCATAGATAATATCTAAATACTATCATTGTGCTTTGTATTACTCCCTCAGGGACCAAGGATGCCAGCAGGAACCGCTACAAGCTGTTCCTGGAGTGTACACTGATCCTTACCTCAGTGGTTCCACCAGAACTCCCTATAGAGCTTTCTCTGGCAGTCAACACATCTCTTATCGCCCTGGCTAAACTTTGTATGTTTGTGTGTCCTGCATGTGTGTTTAATACATGTTAAGATACCAATTTATAATGCAAAGTTTTTACAGCAGTGGTTCATTTACTCTGCTTTTTCTATTCCTGCCTAGATGTATTCTGTACAGAGCCATTCAGGATACCATTTGCAGGGAAAGTGGAGGTTTGCTGTTTTGATAAAACAGGAACACTGACCAGTGACAGTCTGGTAGTACGTGGAGTAGCAGGGCTCAGGTAAACCCTACCCACCATTCTTGGTGTTTTACTTTAAACAGCATAATTTGTAACGCCCATTTATATGTATATGTATGTATGTATATTTGCACTGTGTCAAGCATATCGTCCGATGTTTTGAATGTTTTATGACAGAGAAGGAAAGGAGGTGATGCCTGTATCCGAGATCCCAGTTGAGACACATCGAGTGGTGGCCACCTGTCACTCACTGGTCACTCTGGATGATGGACAGCTGGTGGGTGATCCACTTGAGAAGGCCATGCTGACTGCTGCTGACTGGACCCTCACTAAAGGTATAGTGAAATGGCCTCCACTTAACGCACAATGTAGGCCAGTTGCAGGTGTGTGGGAGAACATTTGTTTGCTCATGTTTGTGTTTGAAATTTGCATTTGCTTCTGACTTGCAGTACTATGCTCCAAGTTGCATCACACCTGTTGTGTTCAGATTGGTGGTGTAATTTGACCAGTGAATTCTAAAGTATTTCTGTTCTTAAAATACACTTTTCTTTTAATGCAGATGTTAATATTTGGTTACTTTTTAATGCCGATGTGCGTGCCTCATTGACTCTTCCCTGCTTGATCAGATGAAAAGGTGTTCCCACGAGGCATTAAAACCCAAGGACTTAAGATCCATCAGCGTTTCCACTTTGCCAGTGCTCTGAAGAGGATGTCTGTCCTGGCCTCCTATGAAAAACTGGGCTCCACTGAACTCTGCTACATCTCAACTGTCAAAGGAGCTCCAGAAACACTCAGAGGAATGGTACATATCGACGCCATCCTTACTACATACATAGTCTAGCCTAATCATGCGTACCTATTGGTGTTCTAATTTGTAATCGTAGTTTGCAGAATGTCCAGCAAGTTATGACGAAGTCCACAAGGAAATGTCTCGGGAAGGGGCTAGAGTGTTGGCCCTGGGTTACAAAGAGATGGGACACATGAGTCACCAGCAGGTTATAATTAAATTTTCTCACATCTTTCAGAGATTGTCTGATTTATCTGAGTAGTCTTGTCTGGGAAAAATAAATTTTGTTGGAGGCTGAGTTGGATCTTTTTGGGTCACGTAGGTCCGGGAGATAAGCCGTGATGCTCTGGAGTGTGGCTTGCATTTCGCTGGGTTCATGGTTGTGTCCTGCCCCCTCAAGAGTGACAGCAAGACCGTCATCAGAGAGATCCAGGAAGCATCTCATCATGTAAATAACCTGAGAAGACACAACTGTGCACATGTACTCAAACAGCATAGTTTTAATGATTGATAATGGTGATGGATAATTCCTCTTCCTCTACTCTCAGGTGGTGATGATCACAGGCGACAACCCTCTAACAGCGTGCCATGTAGCAAGAGAGCTCCACTTCATCCAGAAAGAACACACACTTGTATTGCAGCCGGGCCCCACTCACGGTAAAACAAATAATTGCTTTACAGAATTGCATGCATTTCTCAAGTAGGCCAGTGGAGAACAATGTCAGTGATAAAGGTTGTAGCTAAAGGGTATAACAATTCTTGTAGTAGTCCATTTGTAGTGTGTATTTTGACCAAGGACATATGCAGAATCATGTATCTGATGTTATTTTATTTTTCAGGTGATTGGCAGTGGGAGTCTATTGATGGCAGTGTGTGCGTACCACTACCCCCTCCCTCCGTCTCCTCATTTGTGCATCAGTTCGACTTGTGTGTAACAGGCGAGGGGCTGGCCAGACTGAGCTGTGACCCCCGGCTACTTCACCTCCTCTTGCCTCACATACGGGTCTTTGCTCGTGTCAGTCCAAAACAGAAGGTAGGTCCCAAAAACATGTCTCATTTAGTGTGAGATGATGTGTTTTTTTTCAATGGATAACTAGCCAAACTTATACAGAGATGGTGGTCTACACAAAAGCATAAGCTCTCTAAGTATTTTAAACTGGGGAACACCACTTGTTTTGTCTCACAGGTAATTGGAAAAAAAAAAATTGAATTTAAAGGTGCTTTGAAAATTCTTAGCTATGAAGATGGTTGTCTGTTCTGTTTCAGGAATTTGTCATCACGAGTCTAAAGGGGCTGGGTTATGTGACACTAATGTGTGGTGATGGCACAAATGATGTTGGAGCTCTGAAACATGCCCACATAGGTAAGATTTTCCAGATTTCAACCACTAAGAATGAAAGCATGTGTTCCAATGTATGACCCCAACAGTTTGTAGTGATAATGTTTTTTCCTCAGGTGTTGCTTTGTTAGCCAACGCCCCTGAGCGCATGCCTGAAAAAAAGAAACGGGGGAGAGAAAAGGAGGCATCCACAGCAGAATCCAGACCTTTGCCACCAGTCGCTTCAGGAGGCAAAATGAGCTCCAGGGCCGCTAGGCAAAGGGTAATGGCCCAGAGAGAGGAGCAGCTTGCAGCACAAAAGGTATGTATTCAGGAAGAGCCTCCTTCTGATTCTTAAAGGAATAGCTAAAAATTAAATTGGGTCCTCTTTTTTTCTTTCTTTCTTCTTTTTTTTTTTTACAGCAACTAAAACTCAATTATGTTCATAAGACTACTTAATGCAGCATTTAACCTTCTCCCCGGTTACCAGAATTAACAGAACCATTTATTTATAGCTCAGAAAAAAAAGATATGTGCCTTTCTTTCAAATAATATAGTTATTGTGCAATGGTCTGAACATCTGGGTTTATTCTTTAACAGGAGAGAATCAGTCAAGTCCTACGAGAACTTGAAGAGGATCAGGTACAAGTAGTGAAACTGGGTGATGCCTCCATCGCTGCCCCTTTCACCTCCAAACTCTCCTCCATACAATGCAGTAAGTAAAACTCATTTACAATTTCATCTGTGAACACAGTTGTCAAAGATCTGTACATAAAGCTGCTTTATCTTTTCCCCCCAGTCTGCCATGTAATAAAGCAGGGTCGTTGCACCCTGGTGACAACACTCCAAATGTTCAAGATCCTTGCTCTCAATGCTCTGGTGCTTGCCTACAGCCAGTCTGTACTCTACCTTGAGGGGGTTAAGTTCAGTGATTTCCAAGCGACCCTGCAGGGCCTACTCTTGGCCGGATGCTTCCTCTTCATCTCTAGATCAAAGGTGAGAATTTTTGCAAGAAAACACAAGATCTCTAATTGTTTTCCTATGAAGTTAATATTTACTGAATGTTTTTCTTCTCCCATGGACTACCACACTGACACTGTGACACATGCCAAGTGTTTTTAGAAATCAAATTAATAGTCTTTTTTCCTATATTCTATTTACACAGCCACTGAAAACATTGTCTCAAGAGCGGCCCTTACCAAACATCTTCAACCTTTATACGGTGTTGACTGTGCTGCTGCAGTTTGCTGTCCACTTCTGTAGTCTGGTGTACCTTTACAGAGAGGCACAAACCAGGAGTCCACCCAGGTAAATCACAGTAAGACAGAAAGAGAGAGAACAATAGAGTAAAAAAAGTGCAAGTTAAATATTTACATGAATACATTATAATAACATTTCACTTGTCCTTTCTCTTTTGCAGAGAGGAGCAGTTTGTAGATCTATATAAAGAGTTTGAACCCAGTCTAATTAACAGCACCGTGTATATAATGTCCATGGCCATGCAGATGGCCACCTTTGCCATTAATTATAAGGTACTTATTCTTAATACCATTAGTATGTTTTGTCTCTGTATTCTTAGTAGTATAATAGACTCACAGCATTGTTTCTGGTGTCCAATAGGGTCACCCCTTCATGGAGTCTCTCAGTGAGAATCGACCACTACTATGGAGTATCGCTCTGTCAGGTTTAGCGATCGTAGGACTTCTTACTGGTTCATCACCAGAATTCAACGAACAGTTTGCTCTTGTAGATATCCCAACTGAGGTGAGCTGATATTATTTCACCATGGATTGTCATTGTTGTAATAGCCCTGTAATATTGATGTATGCCATGAGGTAACCAGCTTCCTGTTTACTTCCTTGCAGTTCAAATTAATCATTGCCCAGGTTCTGGTGGTGGACTTTGTTGTTGCCCTGCTGGTTGACCGAATCCTGCAGTTCCTGCTGGGCAAAGGAACTCTCAGGCTGCCTTCTTGAACTCAGTGCCAACAGTGACCGCTGCCCTTACCAACCAAACTGTAAAGGGAGAGAAGACTTTGGAGGAGGAAGAGAATTAAAGCTGTTGTGACATACACAAGACAGCTGAGACAGTCATGGCGTGCAGTACTATACACTCCGTGTATCCCTTCCTTCGTCCTACTCTGCCCCTCCTTAACCATCTGTGTTTCTGTATTTCCATCAGCTTTGTTTTGGTTCTCTTTCTGTTATCTTCATAACTCTGGATTTTTTTTTTTTCTGAGTCTCTCTCCCTTTCTTCATCTGTCCCTCCCCGCTGCTACACAAGGCCATGAAGACAGCAGTATTGAGTGGAGTGTGAAACTGTGTGCCAGCTAGAGTGAAACATACAGGCACACAAAAGGGGCATTCTCTAAGAGAATTGCGAAAGTGTTTTTGATTTTTTGATTCCTCTCCTTGATTTTGTAAAAAGTGAAAAACATCTCTAACAGACTTATAAAGACTTACAGATATAAATTATGAAGTCTGTCAAGTGTTTTGTCAAGTACTAAAGTGTCCGCACATTGAAAGGATGAGCATGTCCAGCTGGTCATGAACTGTCCTGTTTTAAGAAATAGGTAAGTAGAGAATGATCAGGATATGAGAATATAGTGTAACTGTGGAAAAGAAAGACATTCAGCTACTGAAACCTTATATCTCACAGGACACATGACACTGGCCAAAACAAACAAAAGACTGGAAGATTGTGCACCTCATGTTTACTGAACTTGATTACCCTTTCAAACTGTTTGCTATTTATCTTTGATATGAACATACATAAACCTTTGTTGATGAACAAACTAGAGCAGCTGTAATAAAATTCCTTTCCCAAAAAATATAGATAGAAATCTAATCCATTGCATTGTGAACCAAGTATTGTACCAAGCGTTCAAGAACCACAGAGCCGTTAAGGGGCTTGGATATCCAAGATGTAAATAATTTCAGTTTATCCCACACATTGGACTCCTAATCTTTTAACACAACCTAAGGTTAACAATGAACTAAACAGAAATATACATACATAGTACATACAGTTGAGAATATACAATCAAGAGACTATCAAAGTTGTTTTCTGAGAAATTGGCTCATCAGCAACTTTTGGGACTGCCATTTTCTGCTTAGTTAATGAAACGAAGCTGACACATTTTAAACAAAAATGTATTTCTAATATTGTCTATATAATATAACTGATTCATATAACAGGATCCCCAAATCCCCCAAACCCACTAATCAGGGACATTTAAATTAGTGTGTTTACTAGTAGTAATGTATATTTAACTTGTTTTCTTTTTGCTTTCCCATTCAGGGGTTAGGAAATACCCCATAATCAATGTACAGATTAGGATGCCTCTCAGGGCAGTGCAGGAGCCATAATGTTGGACATTGGGGAATGTGCAAAGAATAAGCCACACAGCAATCACAGCAACTGAAATGAGAACTTACAATCTCGCCAGATAACGCTGCTATATTGCAAAAAAAGTAAAACTACAACAAAACGGTCAAAGCTGTTTTTTTTTTTTTTTTAGGCCAAAGCACCAGAAAACTCTTCAGCCATCAGAAATCCAATGTGTACACAGTATCAGAGTTGGACTTTCCCCTCTGAACTAGTAGGCAGGGTTGCTCCTAACTTTAGGGGTTTCAACGGTAGAGGATTGGATTCCTCCACCATCAACCACCCCCTAACACCTCTCATTACAGCTTTCATTTGGTTTCTTGGAGTATTTAATTATGACATTTTTCTATTCATATTTTCCATTTTATGGTCTTAAAGGGTGTGGGGTTTTTTATTATTATTATTATTTTTTTTTTACCTTGAGCATGTTTAGGTTGCATGTGCTGCCATACATCTGCCTGTTATTTAGAAGACCTTGTGACCTACACAACAACAAAAAATCTGAATAATTATACTACTTCTAACTTGTGACTGACACATGACTATCTCATGGGGGTTACTGGAAATCATATATAGATATTTAATTATGATAGTACTGCAGTAAATATTAGACTAGAAAAACCTTACAACTGACGAGCAACAGGGGGCCTATAAAGAGGTTATTTGCCTCTGTACCTTGCTTGCAGTCCCCTGTGCTACAGTCACACTACATTTCCCATGATGCTTAGGTCAGTAAAGGGGTTTGGCTTGTTGGGCGCGGGCTGTGAAGAGAACCATTTGAAAGAAAAAAATGGCGGAAAAATATCTTGAATCTGGACCAGACGGGTATGTAACTTTTTTTTTTTTTTTTTACCTTAAAATGTTGCGTTGTGTTGAGAAAGTACAGTAAAGCTTTTTATTTTAATTTATTTAGCTAACGCTAAAGTAGAGTCTGTCTGAGTTTTGACCAAGGCAAATTATTGTGGTCTGCAGTGCTTAACTGCCAGGTAACTCGACGTTAACTTTAACGTGTCGGTAAAACACTGTTTTGGACCTTTTATTCATTATTCAAAGAGTAGTTTACTGGAATTTTGTACATGTAACCTTAGCCTATAAAATCACTTATTTTCTCGCAGTGTCGGAAGAGTCGTCGTTGAAGAAACACAAAATGAGGTAACTAACGTCAATGCATTTCAGATAGCTAACTAACAACCCTTCAGCTAATCCTACATCCTGGAGCTCATCAGGCTACAGTGTCACTGCTACTTTGCTCTTTGCTTAATCTTTCTTGTACACCAAGGTCACCTCGGTGAAACATTCATTGAAAAGATGCTCTTCCACAAGCCCGAGTACAGCTCCCCCACACAAATCTCCCCGTACCGACTTCCTATCACCCACCACACAGATTCCAGATGCAGGGCAAAGACATCCAGAGTCAGACAAACAAGAAATGGAGACAGAAAGCACCGAGGCACCTGCAAGTCCTACTGTCAGCCCCACTGCACGGAGGAAATCCTGGAGGAGAGCCACCATAACACGTCGCTCCCTTCCTGCCCTTCCCAACTTGTATCAAAGTGAGATATGGGCTTTGTTACATCTTATAATCAAGAAAGAATAGTCATATAGTATTGGGGATTTTTTTGTGTGCAATATAAACACCTTATTTATGTTTTTATTGTAGGTTTGTGCATGGGCATAAGTACATCCCTGCCACAGCAAGAAAGGCTTGAGAAATTGATGGAGGCTTCAATGAAGGTGAGTGTGACAGGGTTATAAGCTTGACTGAAAATGTGAGAAATGAAATGAGCAGGCAGAGCAGGTTACTTTTTATCTCATTGGAACTGATTTGACATGAAGAAATAAAAAGCACTAAAATGCAGTACTGGAAAATTCACATTATAGTAAAATATATACAATAATTATATAAGAACAAAGTATGAGATTCACTGTTATGTGACATTATGATTTTATTTAGGGGTACCTATCTACTGTACATAAGTTGTCCTAATGACATACTCCGTATGAGTGGACTGTATGGGTCTTGGATGCATTAAGGTAGAAGGGAGCATACACTTAATTTAAATGAGTCATAACTAAAATTCCTAATGGATCTCTGTCTAATCGCCTATGCTTCATTTTCAGCTGGCAATAGAGAGAACTCAAAATTCACTGCAGTCCGTGCCAAAAACCTCACTGGAGACATTTCAAAAAAGAGGTTAGTCCATACTGTTTGGAGGTTTTAACTGCATGGCCGTTGAAGATACATTGAGCTTAATTCTCTGTTTGTGTTTTGTGTCTTCCTTGGTACAGTTGAGCACATGGAGAAAGAATGGGGTTGTCTAGCCAAACGCATACGCAGTGAACCACAGGGTCACCATCTCCCTGTTAGTGCAGCCAGGTAGGATGCTGTTTTTAAAAAATATATATTTATTCAGTACTATGCATGTATTATTTATTTCTACTACTCATCTACTGTATTTATGCCCTGGTTATTTGCTTTAAGTCGTAGTGATCCTGCAGTGCAAATAGCCATGGAAAGAGTCCAGAAAGCTGTCAACAGGCATGTTCTTCTTAAATCACTATAGCACACAAAGTATTCATACACACCATACATTCAAGCTTAAGCAGAAAACTTAGTGTGATCTATCACATGAGATTATTTTTTCTCTGGCCTATGTTGTGTTTTAGGCTCCAGGCTGAAAGTGAATCATGGGAGGCACTGTTGAACAAACACCGGAGTAAAGCAGAGGAAATGGAAAGGTGAACACGTGTACTGTCACTGAGGAATACTGTAGCAATTCTCTGTTACAGTAAGTCAATTTTTTCTTCTCAATTGTGAGTCAATAATGTGTCTTATTCATTACAGGAAAGTGGAGCAAGGCCAGGAGAGAGGCATATCTTTGGACACTACATCTGTGGCTCGGTCCTCACAGTACCATTTCATACAGAGTAAACCTGACTATCATGGTCTCCTCTGTAGACAACAGCCCATGCTTCACACAATGACAATGATCGTATGTTGGAAAATTTCTTTTTCTATTACTAAAAGAAGTTATAAACATATCAATAGTAGAAATTGACTATTTTAGCAAAGCTGAAATCTGTAGGATTTTTAACAAAATTGTGTTTATAGACCATCTCTATGGTATACTAAAATACTGATGGAGGAATCACGCCTTGGTTGTGAGAGTGATGAACACAAGAAAAGGAATGAAGTGTGTTAATGTCTGTTGTTTGCTTATATTACCAGCACTCTGAACCAAATCAAAGGACACACATATAGCCCTGAAAGAGTATCTCAATTTTTGAGTGATATACCCTTAATTACTCATAACCAGATATTCTGACTACGTCTGAGATATGAATGTATTTGCAGAAAAACAATTAACATCTGTACTGTTACTTTTCTTCTAAAGCATGTTTAGGAGGTAATCAGTTATACCTTTTTTATGTTTAGATGGACACTCAGTGTAAGATGGTTAGAGAGCTTCTGTCCATCAAGAAGCAGTCACAGTTATTGGTGAAAGAGACCAGTGGCCGATTGGGTAACGATTTTATTTGTCTTTCATCTTTTATATAGAATAGTTTTCTGAAATCAACATTGATATGGTATTTTAACATTTAACCTGGTTACTATTTTCTACCAGCTGCAGAGGCAGGACTGCAGGATCTTTCACCTGACCTCATCAGGAACCTCATGGCAGCACCTTTATCCGCATCTACATAGTCACTTTGGCAGGAGACAAGCAGAAGCAATCAAACATTTAATGGACCATTGTTCTTTATGACTTGTATGTATTTTATAGTAATTTCACTGTTATGTGATTTGGGAACATGCGGTTGTTTTGTTGTGTCTTTGATGTTTTGCTTTTAACATACATTAAGCTCTAATTTGATTTCCTGTGTCAAAACAATTTCCATCAGCAGCAGTTGTAATAGAGCTAGCTCAGGTGATCCATGTGTTTGACCAGCAGGTGGCAGTGGCTGGCTTTACAAAAACTGTGACGTGCTGCGAATGATAAGAGTGGATTTTTCTGTTAAGCCTAAAGTACATTATCACTTGTAAAACCTGACATGTTAAAATTAGACTGCTTGCTCTAAGAAATTAAAGAACAGAAAGAATGTTGATATTCTGCAAAACATTGTTATTGGTCATTCTTCATAAAATAAATACTGAGAACCTCTTGCAACTAATTACCTGTCTAAGTGACAGTGATATTGAAATATAATGACTGGATCTAATGAATGGAAAGTAAAATGAATTCAGTTTTATAAAATGGGCAATGTAGTGACATTTTTGAGTATGCCTAACTACTATTAATAAATATATCTTTAAAAGTGGCTAGGCAACAAAGAGAATCCTTTTGGTGTATATGGTGTAATTTTCAAATGTCATTAAACCTGTGAAGAAACCAGTTTTTCCAATTGAAATCACTAATTGACAACATAAAAACATTACCCATGGCGATAATGAAGCTGTAGGCAACACAAGAGTTTGAAAACAAGAATTCTGCTACAGTCTAGTTATTGTAAAGTCCTTTTTAAATGTTCATCCTCAGTCACATTTACTTGCTTCTTGGTGCTGCATCTATTTCACTTCATCAGTGTCCCCTGACCATTCAGGAGAAGGCCCCTCCCCCACAGTGACTCACCCCCATCTCTTGCATTTGGCTGGGTCACTGATGCAGAACGAAGCTTTGACATTGTACCAGTCAGTCAAAGCTTTGTTAGCTATCACTTTTATCTCTTGGACCCATTCACTCATTAATGTTCATATTTAATTTGTTTTTCTGATGATTATAGTAAGAAGAAAGCCCTCCTGCCCCATTGCCAGCCATAAATAAGAGTGATTGACTTTCTGTCCTCTGCTGTTATGATTTCCAACATGGACTATGGTGAATTTTCCTAGTGATTGTATTCAAGGGAGTGACTAGAGAGCACAGGGACAAGCAAAGGGAAGACATGCAGGGTTGTGACTGTGAGAGTTGTGAGTAAGGGAGGATGGTGCACAGCAGGAGGGATCGATTCTTATTTAAATGAAAATGAGCCTTGATGCTTGTGGGGTGAGAGGAGGGCAGCTTTAGCATCCAAATGAATAGAAGTTTCACTGAAATGATCCTTAGCTGAATCACTAACAATAAAAACATAAAGAAGTTTACAAAGCTACTGGCATAGTCATTTTACTTTCGAGGAAGGTCTCTCTTGACAGTGATAGAAATTGACTTTGGGGTTGCATTATAACCCCTGCAGCAACTCGCTTAAAACTGTAAACTGTCACCTTAAACAACCTCAGTAACCCAGTAAATGTCATGATATAAGTTATTCTTTAAGTGTTTGATTTGGATGCTGTGCATATTTGGATAAAGGTGTCTTGGGTGTGACCAGGCTCTCCAAGTTCCTTGTTTGTAGAGGATTATTAGAAAGAAAGAAAAGGAGGGTTATTTTTGCTGTAATGTATGAATATTTTTGCGATTAGAAGTTTGGTTGTGGTGGGGCTAACTTTTTTTATGGGGTTAAAATCTGCTGCTTTGGATAATCACCAAGAAACCTGAATTGTGACGTGTACTATATGCACATGCAAAGAGCAATTACTGTTTAGGTTTGCTGTATTCTCTATTCTTGTTGTCTCTAACTTTAGATTGATTAGCTACAGATTGTAGTAGATGGATGTGTGGAGAGTCAGCATAAACCATTGCCAGTTTGGTCCTACTCTCTCATGCACACCCATCATCTCTTTTCAGTACAGCAAGGCTGGCTGCAGCTCTCCTCCACATCCATTCAGCTAGCCATTCGTCTTGGAAAGCTGTCTCTCTGATCTGAGTGATAAACTACAGCAGAATTGCCCAGTTTGCAAAAAACAAGGACACTTGTTTTCAATCTGTGCTGTCAACATTTTCATACTGAAAACTGATGGGATGTTTCATTCATCGGGGGTTTAGGATAGAATGTTATTCTTAGGTTGGACTGTTTTGCTTTAATATTGAATATTATTCTTGAAAATTGCCACAATTTGCCCATACACATGGATATCAGTGAATTGACTTGTAGGCACTACTTATGAAATAACAAAGAAACCAAATCTTTATTCATAAATAGTTGTGGCTTTTTAGATTGATACATATACAGCTAAACATATGCCCAGTTTTAGAGGTTCCAACACCTTAGTTATTATTATATTGTGTTTTCTATTTACAACTCTGTGTTTGTTATAAGCACAAATAGCACAAACCAAACCAAAAACATTCACTTCAAAGTTCTGTTTAGAAATGCATTCTTTTTTGTATGTGATATTACCTGACATCAATGAGAAAAAAAAATGGTTTAACCCATTATAATAGGACAAGCAATGGTGATGACGTAAGGGGCTATCTGTTTCTAATGGCCATAGACGAGGAGAATCTTATCACCTGGAGGAATAATGCAGTTAAAGGGTCTGGAAACTGTGTTATAAAAAAATGTGTTTGATGCCAACTTTACGCCAGCTGCCAGTCTGTTGTTAGCTCTCTCTTCTCCACTATAATCTACTACTGTCTACAGTCTACTGGTTAACCCACCCGTAAGCTCGCGGTCTGTGGTAATAGGAGTTCAATGGTCAACGCGACGCACACCGCTCGCTCAGCCCAGAACATCCCATGTACTCGCGCGACATCAATAACAATGGCAAACCGTAGTCTGTTTTGGTAGGAGATTTCTGATTGGAGCTAGACGGTCCGAAAGCTTAGTCGTTGTGTTCACGTCTTATTTCTTTTTTTTTTTTTTAGGAATTGGCGAGTTTTAATTTTAGATAAGAGTGTTCGTCTATTGTTACATTTTTTACATTTTTTTTTTTCGAAAATGTGCGAGGCGCTGTTGGCAAGCTCACACAGTCCGTGCATGTGTGTCCCTGCTTCTTTTCTGCTGGGCTACAGCTACTAACCTAGCTGCTTTTCACTCGGTGGTTAGCTAACGTTAGCCTGGCCGCGTTTATTGACTTGAGGGGGGAAAAACACAAGCGAATGTAAAGCGTGCTTGTGCGATTTGTTTTATGACAGCAGTCCTTAATTATTTTCTAATCGTTACTGTCGGGTACGGTAAGAATTGTTGTATGATTTGTCGTAGAAAATACTTTGCTGGCTAGCTAACAGGCTAGCTATTTGTGTGTATTCTTCGACTGAGGAAAACGGCGAGTTTTCTTTGAAAGTATGGATGACCAGACCAGGATGATGACGGGTCTCACCGGACTCGGTGGACTACAACAAGCCGATGTCGGTGACCCAGACTCGGTTAGAAAACAGCAATCCCTCGGCCAGCCTCAACAAGACATCGGGGATATCCTACAGCAAATAATGGCCATCACCGACGAAAGCCTGGACGAAGCACAGGCCAGGTAAGACAGACGAAGAGCCATTTTCCACACAAGATAGCTAAGCTAAAGTGCGTTGTATGTGTCTTATTTTTGCTTTAGGACTCGAGCGTTTCTGTGAAACGCTCTCACGTAAGGTAATGTGTAATTGCAACATTAATGCAACTTCAAGTTACATGTAATTGGCTGCTGAGCCAATGCATTTAGTTACAAAATAACTTGTGCACCCACATTACAGTGCTGTTGTAGTTTGAAAGGAGGTTCTTTGTTACTTCAAATCGTGCTTTATTGTGAACTATAGTTTGTAAACATGCTCACTTGGTTGAAATGCGGCGATAACGTTAATCTCTATTGTTTTATAAAGGAAGTGTGAAATTAAAAAGTTTAAACTTCCTATTGAACGTGATAATAATGGTAGCCGTATAAAATGCACATAACCACTTGACTAACACTACAGCTGCGTTCACGTTTCATGGGTCTTTTAGTCCTCAAAAACTCTAGTTTCATTTAGACCACAGCTGTTGTGATATCTGTAAGGCTTTCATTAACCTCTGCATAAAAAAGATAATCGAAGAGTTTTTGTTATCTTTTAATTGGATCATAGGACAGTATGAAGTTAGTGGCGCAAATTTCCCCTCACACCAATTAACAAAACTACCAAGAAGTACGCCCAACACATACTCAGTGCTCTCAGAAAAAGGACATGCTTTAAGTTACTTGAATCAGAACTTTCTGAGTGAAATTAGGTCTTCTGGTCAAGCTTTCAAGTATTACTAATCAAACTATACTAAATTAGATTTCCCTAATTATAACAACATGTATCTGAAATGCTGTTCCACTTCAAATGAGTGTCAATAACAGTATCATTGAAATGCAAATGAGTGGCTAAATTAAGCTAAGGGTAAGGATTACTCAGTTGGCCTCATGTATCAGCCCAGTGCTGTCCGTGATGACAGCAATCGTTCATTCATATGACTCGTCACTTAATGTTTGTGTTAGAGGTATTTTTATGTATCATTGTTATAGAGAGTATGTACTGCAGTGAGCAACTGACCTGCACTCATTTGCCATGTGGCTCAAGGAGCATAAGGTCAGTTTCAGATGAAGCGTCAGTATTTCAACAATAGACAACCGTCCACTGCAAGACTGTGGCCACAGTGTGATGTGTCATTAGCTAGTGATTTTCCACCCAACATTTGACCACCTGGTTCTCTTAATTAATTCACTCCTCTTTCACTCCCTCCCTCCCTGGTGTTCATCCTTTTCATTGTGTGCTGGGTGCAATCAATTCTCCTATAATGTGTACGCGAGTGCAGCTGTCCGCAAATCGAGTTTCTATTAATGAGATGGTGGTGAGGGGGAGGGATGATGCTATACCAGCAGCCTATGAACATTGGGATATTACCTTCTTCTTCAGTACAACTTTGAGGGCTTAATCAGGCCTTATTATTTCATAATCAAATGCAAATATTTCTGCTTTGGAATATTTCCTTTAGTTCATTATTTTTTTTCTTCAAGTATTATTTTCTTTTATGATTTGTGCTGACCATTTCTAACAGGGTTGTACTTTGGTGAATCAAATAATGTCAATTACAATTATTTGGATTGAAAGGGCAAATTGTAGGGTAGGGAACCATGTAGCAGGCCTAATATTAGATGTTAACAGGCTACTCTGAAAAACCAATTAAAGGTGTGGCTGCTTCGGAAGTGCCAGAGGTGTCCTTGCTGTATGCTTGTATTGATCTAAACTCCCACTCAGAGCATGTCCTCTTCGTGCCATATATGTGCAGGATTGATACTAAAAAGAATGCAGCCTCTTGTCAGTTCAGTGGATTTCATACAAATTATGTGGCGTGTACAGCTCAAATCCTTGATGCTGTTTGTCGTGTGTTCATAATCAACAAAGGCAGTTCTGATGAGAAAATATTCATCGTATTTAGCTTTAGCTGATAGATTACTTACAAAAAGTGTGGGATGGTTAGGCTGTTTACTAATTTCTCAGGTTTGCTTCAGGTAATAGGCCGAAACATAACCAGACTTTAAGGCCACACACAATCTGTTAGGTTTGCTTATAGCAGCTGGTGTGTCCTAAAATGTACCGTTTTTATCGACATCATACTTAACTCTGATCAAGTTTGTCACCCACACATCAATCTTTCCCTCGATCATGATCTACAAATTAATGTGTGAGGTGGCTCACATGTGAGCATGACGTCCTTGTCGTGCAGGGTGGCAGTGTGTTGGGATGGGGAGTGGTCAGGGCAGCGCAAGAACTTGGTGTTGCAGAGTACACTTCCTGCGCACCATCCGCCCTCATCCTCTCACCCTGTCGCCATATGTTCAGATGCTGGCCAGAGGAATCGCCGGCGCATTGGGGTGGATCAGACGACCCCACAGAGGGAGGGAGAGCAGGGGGGGGCATGGCAGGGGGTGGCCTGCCACTCAACTTCCAGCACAGGTCAGTACAGGACCGCATGAGCACCTCCTTCTCCCCCTCCTGCTCATACCCTCCATGCTGAAGGCAGCCCTCCCCCCAACTCAAATCCAGCAGTGACAAAATTGGTGGACAAAATAACATATTTAATGCTAGACAAATAACTCTTCACATCATACTGCCTGAACATTCTCATAGAAAGGCAGTCTTTCGTGGCATACAGTAGGCGCACTATTTTCTAGTCCCCATAGTCCCCTCATTAATACTGCAGTGGACATTCACAACTGGAATTGGTGTTGAGGTCAGGTGTAGCCAAATCATATTCATCTGTGGTTGTTTTTAATGTGTTGTTGGTAATGTTATTTGGAAAAGAAATGCTTTATTGCAGGTTGATCTTCAGGTTTTTCTTGTTTCATGATTTCCTTTTCATGCTCATCAGAAATGGAGGCCTCATGTTGGTTTTGTTTTGTTTTGTTTTCACCTAACCTTTAAGTGTATGTTGCACTTTTCCATTAACATATAAAATTTGTTGCCGCTGAAACTTAATAATAAATGATGTCTGTTGTGATTTGTAAAACTTCATAGAACCACATCAGATGCTTGTGTTAGCTGTATGTACAGGAGTTGTCATTAAAAATACGGGAGATAGACAAAATTACAGAATCATTTAACCTCATACCATATAATAAAATATTACAACAGCACTGCAAACTACTACCACACTGTTACCATGGAGTTACACATAATGTCGTTGACAGTCTTAACAATAACAGAACATGAGCTACACAGGTTTTGTAATATTTATTGCATGCTTAGTTTCATGTTTTTGTTTAAAAAATGCAGTCCTATATGCGCTCAGCTACTAATGCACTCTGTACAGTAGTAAACATTAGAGACTATAGTGTCAAGTCATTTAGCGCATTAAGATCGGGGCGTTACTACAGCATCCCAGTCTAAAATCTTAATACAAGCTGTATGAGTGTGTGGGTGCATGGATGTGTATTAGCAGGATATTTTGTTTGCTAAGGTGTTCTGATTTGATTACGGTGAACTGTAGAAGTTTTGCCTTTTCTTCTTTAATTGCTATTAGCCTGTTTGGCAATAAAGAGAACATCTCTGATTAAATTAAAATTGCAACTTAATCCTAATCCTTTCCATCAACTCACCATCTACTTCCATGGAATGAGTCTTTCTGTAAGAGGTAGAAATTAGATTACTGTGTATTAACTCTGGAATCTGGTGCTCAGTAATGATGACCTTGAGGTTTGGCATCATTACCTGTCCCACAGTGCAAAGCATCCAAATGACAACATTACTCTTGCTAGTTCAGATTGATGCATCAGGGATGTTTCTGCACTGACAAAGGCATTTAGCTATTGGAAATGCCTTTAAACAACGTGGCTCTGTCCTTCTGTGTTGCACTACACTCTTGAAATGCTGTATGCATAATACATACAGGTTCTCTACCTGTTTTATGGGGGAGGATATGGAATGACTTGAGATGGAGGTCTGTTTATCGTAATCCTCCTTGCTCTCTCCCTCTCTTATTCCCTCTTCTCTCTTACAGGAAGCATGCCCTGAACTGTCACAGAATGAAGCCAGCCCTCTTCAGCGTTCTCTGTGAGATCAAAGAGAAAACGGGTGAGTTTCTACTTCACTTGTTCTCTTTGTGTTCTCCAGTAAGCATAGGTTGTAACCTAGTGCTGAGATGTAGTGTGCCTTTGCCCCAATTTCCCTGGAACCAAGTAACTTTTTTTTTTTATTATTGGCCTCTCAGAAAACTCTATTGATTTGAATATTGATTGTATTTGTTGTAGAGCTGATTTAGCTGCATGTATTGTGTATGCTTTGGTTCAAAGTTGTCTAAATAAGCATTACTGTTTTGGCTTAGTAATTATAGAAACCTGAGCTATTTTGGCCACTGTCCAGGTTTCACACTGACCTGTTGAAACTAATCTTAGTAAATCGGTACCTTTGAAACTTGAGTTAGACATGCTGGAGAACACACTAACAACTTTGAGTTCACAATTATTTATCACATTGCAGATTTGTTTTCCATTTTCACCTGGAGTACCTGAATGCAGAAATATACCCTGCTTGGTTCAACATTTTTGCATTATTGTCAGTTTCCATCTCAAATGATAAATACCAATGTGACAAAATGTAAAAATGGTGCGTACCAGCTCTTACTCACAGCAATATTTACTATATTATGGCAGAGGAATAAAGACCTACAGCTATAACTACCACTACTACAAACTATCATATCCAAATTATTAGATTAAAAAAATCTAACCTGATCCAAACAAAAGGTTCATGCACAGCTAGTTGACAGCAGGCAGATATGGAAAACTCCACAGGGGTGATTGCTTTACAGTCAAACTGTTATGCTATTTCAGTACAAAGAGATGTTCTTTTCTCCCGCATTGTTAAATAAGCTACACCACACAGTGTGGGGTAATTGTGTATAGGGAATAAATTGCTTTGCACATCAGTGCAGTACCTTCATTCAAAGCAACAAGAAAGTATTCCAACACTGTCTTAACAAATAATGCTGAATTTCAATACACATGGTCTGATAGAAATTATTGTCTATGTAAATATCACAGATTTGCTCTTATTCATAAAATTATTCAAAGTGAACACGCTGCTTACCCTCATCTTGTTAGCTATTCGAGTCAGCTCTGACAGATTCTAGCGTGGTTCAAAGGAACAGGCCTGGGCTGGATGGCAGATTGATGGTTATGGTAGTGTAAATGGGGTGTGTTTTTGAATCCTCTCCCTCTGCCAGTCTCTCTCCATTCCTGTCTTTCTATATGCATTTCTCTCTTTCACTTGCCTTGTGTGTCTTCTAACAGCAAACCTCTCTTGTTCAAATACAATTTGAAAATGCTGCACTGCTGCCTGTTGTGGCCCTCTGTCAATAATGTATTATTGCTCTCCAGTGATTGGACAAAAGTAAAGGCTAGGCTTGAGTGAGTGGGGCAGGGTACACTGTTTCCCAGGCAACCAGTGGTCTTATTTACCCTAATGCCATTCACTTTGATTTTCACATTTACTCTCCCAGCAAACTAGAGAGAGGGTCTGTGAGTACTCCTACAGTAAGCTGAGTAGAATAACAGAGAAGGCACGGAGGAAGGTTTACAATAGATTCATGCTTGAGGTGTCTATGCCAACCATGAGATATAGAGATCTTTGGCTTTGCCTGTACTGTGCTGGCCATCTGCCACATAGTGCCCTCCTAACTGCACTGTGTACCTGCTTTGGCATTTCTCTGCTAGTCCATCAGACCCCCTGCAGGCCCCATTATGTGCCTCTGGAATGTGAATTGACTTCTCTTCAGTGCAGCTTGTGGAAGACCCAATCAGTAGTCCTCTAGTATCTCCACAGATTTTCTGCAGTCTTTTTTTCACTAACAAACATGCACTTGTGTCGACACATCCACATACACACTCTGTCTCTCTTGCACACATACGCACACACAGAACAGGGATAAAAGCAAACTCGGTCTTGGGTCTACTCCTACTGCCTCGGTCTTGTCCTCTCCCCCTCCCTCTCTATGCCTCGCTCCCATTCTTGAAAGAGAAGACTTGCTCTGAACTCGGGGCTTTGATATGGTAATGTAATGGTGGTGGAGGAGGGGAGGTGGGGTGTTGGGGGATGGGAGGTGAATTCCTCTGAGTGCTGCAGTTGGTTAGATTGTTTTCATTGTAAAGGAAATGTTCAGCGCTAATGCCAGTACCCCCCCTTCCAACGCCAGCACCCCAAAACACCCCCCCCCATTTTACAACAGTGCCTGTGTTGTTTTGAGCTCACATTAAACATGACCTCCATCTGTGTGAAATTTGATTCTTGTTAATACTTTATTAAAGATACACTCCAAAAAAGAAATTAAAGCACTTGGAGAGAGACGGGAAATGATCAAAGTTGAGAGTCAGTGGCTTTGCTTCAACTCAGTTCTGTTCTCTCTCGCTCTCATGGGTATTTGCTGTAAAAATAGCTCTTGGTGCAATGGGACAGCTTATGCCAAAATCTCTCACAAGCCACTGCAGTTGCACTCAGAAGTTTTTCATTTAGTTTGGGCATGTTTGAGGTGCTTCTCCTTACTTTAATGCATTCCTTGTGCTTTACACATGACAACAGTGAATCTGTCACTCACTCTGTTCTGTCACCCTGCTCGAGTCCCTCTTTTTCAAACCTGAACATTCCCGGTTATTTTTGGACAGGTTTTTAAATGAAAATAAAGTTTTTTCAAATGGAATTAAAGCTATACAGTTTTTTAGCTTGGAAATGGCAAAGTGTAGTGCTCTCCCTCAATTGGACAAGTTCACACCACAACACTTGCCACTCATCTTGATAAGCTGTCTGATAAACAAGTCTGTGTGGGATTATGCTGCTAGTTGGCTGTTGAGAAATGGTGCACACTGGCCTAGCACCCTACCTATCCAAGACTGAAATGGCTGGCTCTGTTCTGCCTCTTAATATGAAAAACTAATGTGTCTGTCACTGGTTTTATGATTATTCATGTGTCTGTACACAACCACTCACATAGGCTATGTATCCCTCAGCAACAACAGTGAGGGTTTAACAACAAGGACATCCTGATGGCTTACAGCCAGTGTGAAGTTAACTTGAGCCAGTTGATTGCTCTGTTAGGTACCCAGGTATACCGGTGTCCTAACAATGTGTCTGGGGTACTGGTTATTTGCCGTCTGCTTCTGCCACTGGCCCACTCCCTTTTCTCTGTGCATTTTCTAACCAGCCTCTGAGTTTTTTTTTTTTTTCTTAGAGCAGATACATTGCCTAATTCTTTAAATAATGAGTTCATAATTTGGTTGAAGCGGAGTTCAGCCCTACAATGTTTGTTTAATTTGACTGATATTTATTTATGTTGGATGGAAGTGTCTTATTTTTCTAACCATCCACAAGCACCAAAGTCTCAGAGTCAATGCCCGCCAGCAGAGCCAGCAGCACTTAGCTAGGATGTTGGCAAAGCAGCTAGCTGACAACCCATCATCACATCCTATTAATGTTTTGACAAGATGGATGAATAGTGAGATTTAGCAAACTCGATGAACAGGCTCCCTGGTTTATGTTTTTTTGTTTCAGTACTATTTCTGGTTAGATTTAATAAAAAAAAAAAACATCTCCTGTTTTAGTTACAAAAGCTTATCAATTAATGCACGGCCAAAACCAAGGAGAACTGAAACACGAGTTTTGCAGTGTTGTTACAAATCATAACATTTAAACTTTAAGATTTGTTACTGTATATTATATGTTCTTGTAAAAATAAATTATTATGAATTTAGACTATGTGGTGAAGAATAAATATGGCTGTTATCCTGTAACCCATAGCAACACACACTGGTATAGCCCTTTGTGTTGTGTAGTGTAAGGTTTATCTGAATGGATCCTTTTTGCAAGACATGGAAGTTCCTTTTATAAAATTATCTACCTTACCTGGGTATTCACAGCACTCAAGTAGTCCTTTTTGCATTACAACACCATTTCAGTGACCAAACAGCCCTAATTACATGTTAATTGAATTACAGCATGGATGCAGTTGTTAAAACGCCAAAACAAAAACACTATTGAGAGTCACACATAGTTGCCATGTGTTTATTCACAGTCAGAATAAACACATCACAAAGGGCCTTTAGAAATCTCATTTTAATTTGTATGTTTTATTTCAAAGGCCAGCAGGGAAGTTAGAAACAAAACATCACACACCAGTGTTATCCAGTTGGTAGTACTCAGTTAGAAAAAACATGTTCCACATCACATGATTGATTCAGATGTTTGTATTCCACCAACTTTGACAAAGTGCAGTACATGAAGTCTGGTGAATCACATGCCTCATTAACGCAACTTAATTATTATTAGCTTTCAAATAGCCCAATTTGGAACTGAGCCCTTAAATTTTATGAGTTGTTAGGAACCTGTGGGATGTCTTTTTATTATATTTTTACGAGTGAAAGCATACAGTGCCTTTTAAACCAAAAGCGGTAACAAGATACAAATAGTCGTTGGCCAAAATGCAACCTATATGAGGCTACCAAACCTGCATTTTCAGTTCTAGTATCACTTGGGTCTGAAATGAGAATAGGCCATCCAACTCTGTACTACGCACCAACTTCTAATGTGATCATATCCTTGGGTTATATGTTGTAAAGAGTCTTCTATTTACACTCGGTGCTGTGGTGCTGGATTATCTCATTGGCTTTTCAGGAGTCTCTGTTGTGTTTTGTGGTGTCCTGCCACTCAATCGTTTTTTCTTTCCCCTGCTCTTTTGCAGAAGAGAATGAAAAAAGATAGAGTGTGTGTTTGGGGTGGGGGGTGGAGGGGTGATACAGGGAGATTGATGAGGCAGTAAGAGCAGGAGTAATTACTCGGTGTCCATTCCCCAAGCCAGATTGGCAGACGGCTAATATCACACAGACCCCTGGTCCTGACAGACACACCACCAAACCCCCCCCACCCCCCATCTCAAACTGGGGAGGCAGAGCACCCCAACCTTCAGCCTAAGCTTAATGGTGTGTGGGCCAACTGATTTCCCCATGTGGTATTATTCCTGTAGGAACTGGGCTTCTGTATATTGACAAGGGAAACTGCTGTCTGGGGTGTGTTGTAGGATGGGTAAAGCTCAGTGGAATTGTTCAACTTTAAGACCGCTGCAACATTATTTTGGCTTTGATTCATCAAATGATTTAGCTGTGCCATCGCTATTTCAGGGGAATCAGGGTAGCCGGAAATGAAGGCTGAGTATATATAAAAAAAAAAAAATTATAATAGTTGACAAGCATTAACAGCATTGTTTGTGTTAATGAGTTACACGATTATATTAGGACAAATGCCCACTCTGGGATTTTTTTTGTCTGATCCAGTTGGCAGGAAATTTAAATAAAATGTATTTGTGCCTTATTTCATTGAGGTTACTTGCCCAATTTAATAGGTCAGTGAATAGCACTCAGCAACACTCAGGAAGTGGGTACACAAATACTGGTGACAGACACCAATTTAATTGGCCAGAATGACAGGATAGGCAAGGCGCCATGTTTTGCACACTTACGGCATACTTTGGATCCACAAATTTCCAGCAATTTATGCCCAACAACAAGAAACCAGGAAATATTGAGTGACCCATCAGTATTGGTGGAGGATCACCCACAGGGCGGACTCCTACCTCTTCATCTCATCTGCCCTCCCTCTCAGCATGTCTATGCCTCTCACACTGCTTTTAGGCTTCGCTCTTAAAGGAAGCCAGCGTCTCTTTAATTAAAGATATGTAAATGTGGTCTCAGCTGGATTGCATTAGTTTGGTGGCAGTGGGGTGGGAGAGTGTCGGAGCCTAGCTCCTAATCCTGACTAATTAAGGATTAATTACAATTGATGGGAGCCTTCCACCCCTCTGCAGTAGTGCACATTGCTGTCCCAGACAGTATGTTTGTATATTTCACACCATGTCATAAATGCAGAGGAGAGATGGAAACATCAGAACTGGTGCGGGGGGGTTTACTATCCACCCCAAGATTAGCAGTATGCATTAGGTTATTACTGATCCTTGGAAGCCTGTGGTGCTCCTCGTCACCATAGATGGATGATGATGTAGTAGTACTGTTTGCTAATCCAGAATAAATCCATATTCTGAGAGGATGATGGTTTGTGTTTCTATCTATTTGTCATATGTGTATTTATTTGTGTGTGTACCAGTTGGGAAGCCAATTTAGGATAGTCTCCTGTAAAACCATGGTTAAACTGTTATCCTGCTCAGCCAGACATGTTGTTGGCACAATGATTTTATTTCTTACTAAACTGGTACATCGGACCTGTGCAGACTTACCGTGTAGCCTCAGATCTCTCTGGCACCATCTGACTGTGTCATAATGCTTGTTCACTTGTTATAAATGGGCACTGCTCTTCTGATCTATCGCTTAATTGCCACCTAATTTGCATAACAGTGCAAATTAACGACCTCTCAAATGAGCGTTCATTTTTCACAAAGTCTTTAGGAGCTCCTTAAGAGTCTGTGCTAATGAGCACAGGAGGCAGCTGGCCTGATGAGAGTTGACTGGGGGAAGATCCTAGCAGTGCTTTAACAAGCCTCCTGCTTAGGTGCTCTTCGTCATCCTCCTCTTCCTCGTGTGACATTTCAAATTCTTTCTTCCATGTCTCTCCATCTTTCTGTGTGTGCGGAACTGTACTAGACTGTGAATATCATGTTAAAGATATGGTCACAGGTGCTCAGCAGCGCTTAGTATATCCTTTTAACCGCCGTTCGTTGTAGCCATGTGCCGTATTGACACCAGTGTTTTGAAAAATATAATGTATCGTTCAGTCATGTAAAATAACATAGCAATTTGTGGAGCGTTACTAGTTTAGGCTGATATAATGCTGCAAATTGAATCACATTTTCTTAGATTACTGTTGAATATAAGCTTAAGGGAAATACCAGTATACTCACTGTAACTCAAGGTCTGTTTGTTTAATGCTATCCATGCTATCAAGACGAACTTGCAGGGAAATAACTTTGTTTTGCACATACTGTCAGTCATATTTACAGGGATTAAATTTAGTTTAGATTTTTTTTAATATGATTTGGTGACTTGGTTCACACATGATTTGCTATTTTCACTTTTGCTGGGCTTTTTATTTGTGTAATTACATCTAAAAAAAAATCAAAAATGTATTTTAAGGAATTTGGCATCTGCTTATCATAATTGCATGTGCACCAATTTACAGCTTATAGAGGTGGCTAATCAGTCTACTTTTAGTTTAGACCTGTGAAAAATTTGGAATGGCTATAAGGGAAATATCAAATAATTTGGCAAAACCATGCATACATATAATAAAAGGGAAATGCATTGAAGTGCATCACTGTTTATTATACATGCAGATTAAGTGACAACACAAATTGATCATTAGTGTGTGTGTGTGTGTGTGTGTGTGTGTGTGACCATTTAAGGGGGGTACACATAGTCATCGCTTAGGTGTCCAAGCCTCTGTCTTTAGTTAATTAAGGGTTGATTAATGATGTGTTGCACTGAAGTGTTGTGTTTGCCCAAGGTGTGAGTTCTCCAATTCACACCTTAATCAGACCACACTGTTTACTCTGAATGCTTACTTTACCTCAGTGTGTGTGTGTGTGTGTGTGTGTGTGTGTCAGAGTGAGGGGGCTGCGTGCAACAGGACGCTGGTGAACTACCCAAACAGATGCTGATTAGTGTGAGCTGCTTAAAGTAGAAATGGACATATGGATTAGGCTCATTGAGTTGACTGTACCGAATGCAAAAACGCTCTTTTAGAAGAATGTCGGCACACACTTTTTATGTTGAATTTGCAGTCGAAATGTACCTGGTCCCAATATTCATTTGGCTAAAAGCCCATCAGGGAAATTATTCATTTTTAATGTCATATTCTACAACTTGCCCAAGGCAACAATTTATTCACCCAAGCCCCTTTTTGAGCAACCCATATTCTACCAAAATGGCATGGTAAATCAAAATTCTATATGCACAGAGGAACTGTTTGTGAAGGTTGATATTAATCAATTGTTACAGCATTTGATATTGTGAAGACCGTGCCATTTGCATCAAGGCTCCTACTCTGCTTGCCAAAGACTAGTCATGATCTGAGCACATGTGATTTTGCATTTACAAACTTGGTGACTAACTGGACATAAGGTGTATGTACTGCATGAATTTAAAGGTCAAGGAATTTAGAGAAACTGTCAAACTGATTCGACACAAGAATTAGAAAAAAAAATAAAAGTCGGATTTGCATTTTGTCAAACTTTCACTTAAAGGTACTTTTTCATGGGATCTGGAAACCATATTCAACCTGGCGGGATTTAAGTAACCATCCTTGGTGTGATGCATGCTTCAGGAAGACGTTTATTTCACTGTAGATATTTGTTTTTAAGGGTGAAAATATCTGTGTTTAAAAATGTGTAGTAGTTTAATATAGGGTGATTGGCCTCAGTTCTTTTTTTCTAATCGTTATATAGAGGTTAGAGCTGCAGTTGAGATTTGTTTTTGCAGTTTTTGCAAGGTGAATTTGCATATTCATGTAGCATATTTTCATTGTGAAAACCATCTATCTGGCCCATTCTCTTTATCTGAATTCTCTGTCTGTAATGAAAGGAAAAACTGATGTTTTCACAGTCCTATCTTTTCACTCTTTCTGGCTCGTTCACTCTCTGGCACGTCTGTACTCTGGATTCTGTATATTTCTGTAGCCCCTCTCTCTCTCTCTCTCTCTCTCTCTCTCTCTCTCTGTGTCTCTTCCTCTCTCGCACACATATCTTCTCCTGTGACTCCTTTTTTCAATTCTCCTTGGTTCTCCTTCTACCCTCTCTCTCCTTACCTTTTCTTCCCCTTTTTTTCCTTCTCTATCCTTCTCTCTCTCTCTCTCTCTCCCGCTCTCTTGCTCTCTCCCAGTGAAAGGCTGAGAATACCCAAGGGAGCTGATGCAATTAAAATGCTAATCCTGTCTGTCTACAGAGAGAGGGAGAGGGGGGGCTGACAGCATGAGGGATTGCGGCTCACATGGAGAACTCGACTGAAATGGAGAACAGAGGGAGGGGGGGGGCACTGGGGGAGGTGGGTGAGGGTGCGCTGAAAGGGAGAGGGGGGAGGGGATGTGTGTTGGGGGGAGACAGAGTGAAAAAGGGGATGCTAGCGAGGGAAAAGACAGACAAGGATAAAGCTTGTGTTGTGAGCTGAGCAATGATATACTGACTGCGTTTAAGTCTTATCTATCCCTATGTGTGGAAAGCATTACAGTTAATGTACAGCACTACACTATTGGTTCGGTTGTTCACCCTTACCTGCACCACTTCATATATTGTGTGTTGTGTCTGCACCGCACACCGTTTCCACATTGGCTGTGCAGAAATGAGAATGATTATGTATGCAGTGAAAGCCCAGCTGGATACCCTGAATATTTCATAGTATGTGTTGCTCGCTCCGTCTCTCAATGCCACACAGCCCAGCTAGGGTGGTAACGTGTGCATAATGGTGTGATTTCTAAGAGCTGTGGATGCAGGCTGTGGGCCTTAAGCTGTCTTCCTATTTAGAAAAGGGAATTTAAGTGTCATTACTTACAGCACTCGAGTTATAGTCTCTCAGTAACAGAACGAGCCCAGCAGCAATGTCAGGAGCGAGTTAATCAAAAGAAAATGCTGCTTAAATTTTGGAGCAAAACAGCTAGCCAGCTCTCAGACCTGTAGGTTATTTTATTATTGTTACTTGTATTTTTCAGGGGTCTCCTGGTTGGTTTGTAAGACTTTTCAGACTCTATTGTTACCCGTGTTCACTTCATATGGTCTTTTTTTGTGCAGTATCTTAACTCATCTCAACAGCTGCTATAATACTACTAGGCCACTAGACTGTGCATGAGTGCAATTGTGGGTAATCACAGCTTAATTGGAGTAATTAGGGGAATGTAGGGGCATTAGGCTACAGCTGGGGGCCATAATGAGGAGTCGGGGCAAAAGGGAGGGGGAGAGGTGAGAAGCTTCAACAGCCACAGTTGCCCTCTTCACAGTAGGTCATTTGTACATGAATGGACAGTGAAGTACAACACCACACATAACTACATACAATCAGAGCTGTCCACGGCAGGGTTATTATCAGTACACACACAACTTGAACTGCCATCAGAGCATAGGCGAAGTATCCAAATAATCATGTAGATTCAACAGTTACAAAACAAGCACTTCTTGGTTTTGATCAATAGATTAACTATAGGCTATTTGGCTACAAAGTGCAGAGATCGTTAGTGAATAACTGAAAAGAAAGAAAAAGAGGAGGGAAAGAGATGGGCGAATCAGGGTCATTAGTTCAGGCGGCTGGGTCTGCTGCATTCCTGAGCCCTGAGATGGGGGAGCAGCAGAGCAGGAATGTGCCTTGGAGAGAGAAGAGACCTAAGCAGAGGGAAAGAAAAAGGCAAGAAGGAACAAGAAAAAAAGAGGAGGGGGGGGCGGGTGAGGGAAAGTTGGACGCTTTGCTATGAGAGGCCTTAAATGGTGGAACAGACTCATTTATCAAATGAAGTTTGAAAAAGCAAAAACTCATCTGCTCCATAGTACTTGGAAACTTTAAGCAAAACTGTTTTTGTCCTCATTTCTTTCACATCTGTTAGCCCTACGGTACAGTACTACTCATTTGTTAGCTTTGACTGCTCCACGGCTGCAAACTTGTTTTTCAGCATGACTCTCTATGGGGAAACTTTGACAACAACATAAAGACTCATAAGACCGCTATGGTTTTGCTAACAAGACAATTTCTGAATGAGTGAGTTCATGTACCCCCCCAACCTTTGATGATGAGCTTTGACTAACTAGTGTAATCCTTAAAGAGGACAAGCGCCTAACCCAGTTTCCACTGGGATTAATCTTGTCATCCATATTGTTAGCGTCTGTCTCCTCCAGAATCCTGTCTGGTTTCACTGCTGTTTTTAAATTGGCTTTTACCCCCTTAATTTAGTCTGCAGTTAAGATCAACATACATGCAGATATAGTATTGTTTGACTGTGACTCAATCAATATGTTTTAGACTTTTTAAAATGTTCACTGGTCGCCATATTAACTTAAGCTATAATCTATATAGTCATATTATTTTTCTTCACTGTAAGTAGACATGAGTTGAAGGGCTGCAACTAATGATTAATTTAATTATCAATTCATTTTGCTGATGATTTATTAATAATGATTTATTTAATTATTAGAATTATTTAGTCCACATGAGACGTGAGGGTTTTGGTCTGTGTGACCACCCGTCCAAAACTCAAAGATATTCAGTTAAAACTGAAACAAATCAGCGTATTCTCACAGTGGATGAAGTGGAGGGCATTTTTGCTTGCAATCGTAAGGCAACAATTGATCAATTATTACAATTGAGTTGATATTTGATTTTCTATCAGCTGGTGAATTAAGTAATCAACTAATCTTTCAAGCTCTAATACTTACAATAAATCCAAAAAAACTAAAATTCGTTTTGTAATAACCATATGTTTTATATCTAATTTTTTAAATTTACAAATGACTTATTAGTAAATAATGTGCCCAAGACACTGAATTGTGATACCAAGTTTCTACTTTTACTTCCTGAAGTTGAATGATGGAGACGCAAAAGCGGCAAGAGGAAATTTAGTTAAGTGTTAAAAGCTTTAGGCTCTGAAGAAAAGATGGTTGTCTGTACTTAAAACTTTTCAGTAACAGAGTGGTATCTGTAAGGGTGTGTGTGTGTATGTGTATGTGTGAAAGAGAGAGAGAGATGAGAGCGTGGCTGCAGGCTGACAGAGGTCCTGGTATAATGCAGTGGTGGGGAGCAGCAACTGATAACTATACTTATGGCCACTGGGGCTCATAGTGACAGCACATGCACTCCCATTACTGGTCCCATGCCTCATGCCCTTATCTCTGGCAGCCTGCCACAGAGGGACCACACTGCCCTCTGCTGTTAATTTAGAGGAAGTCCAGGCTCATTGAGAATTCAGCCAGGCGCTCATAGCAATGACTCAGGGGAGAAACTTGACTGGGTTTAGACAGGGCTGCACTTCTCTGAATTTTAGCAGTGATAAAGCATCTTCCTATGCACCCCTAGAACCCACAGTGTTACCCTTCTCCTTGAAAGTAAATGTGTGGTCTGTCAGTTTTCAAAAACTTTTTAACCAACAGGTTTTCTCAGCCCTAGAAAAGTGTACTGGCTTGGGTTGATCGTAGCAAACTAAACACATAAATATTAACCTTAACTTATGTTCTTTCTCTCGTCTTCTGTCCAGTGCTGAGTATACGAGGCGTGCAGGAGGAGGACCCCCCAGATCCCCAGATCATGCGGTTGGACAACATGCTGCTAGCAGAGGGTGTGTCGGGACCAGAGAAGGGTGGAGGATCGGCTGCAGCGGCTGCAGCTGCAGCAGCAGCAGGGGGCTCGCCCACTGACAGCAGCATCGAACACTCAGACTACAGAGCCAAGCTTGCCCAGATCCGCCAGATCTATCACTCTGAGCTGGAGAAGTATGAGCAGGTGTGTGTGCAGAGCAGACATATGCTCGAACACATGTACTGTTATTCACAAATAATAATGTTATAATACAATACATGTAGGTCAGCCAGTTTCAGTCTTGTGCAAAATAAAATATACAGTAAACTGTTGTCCTGTTAGAAAGTTACCCTGAGGGTTATTTTCCAACTATGCAACACTACAAGACTGGTTACTTTTATTTCCTTGTTTTGAGGCATTTTAATTACAACTTGAGACGCTGTGGTGTAGTTATGAATAGAATAGAAACTTGTGAAGGGATTTGAAACCACATGGCTGACTGAGAGTCTGCAGGTTTCATTCAAACAAATGCTACATCGGGTGACTTCAACTTTAAACCAGTCAATCCATAATCTGTAAAATTATCTGCTATAGTCTACTTGTAACAAAAATCTGAGCTCCTTTATTGTGCATTCTGGAAACAGTGTGCTTTACTTAAAATTGAATTGCTTAAATAACAGGGATGGATAAAGATGATGGCTCCATTATAAAGAATGAGAAGTAATTTTGACATTGATGCATTTTGTTCGACATAATATGTTGAGAATTGGCATAAACAGATATCGAGACAATGTTCTCTCCAAGAACTCATAACCAGACATTGTCACGTATCAAGTCTGCATTCTTGGCTTTTGGTATTCAGCTCTGCACACTCATGGCTCTTTATGGCACCGAGCCGCCCTTTCCTGGTGTTTCAATGATATAGGTTTGAGAACCACTGCTGTAGACTGTGTTTTATGGTTCAAATGATACCAGTAACTCACAAACAAAGTATCCCAGTATGACTTTTTTTTAATCTAAAAGATGAAGGCATCGAATCAACAGGAGTCATACAGCTGAGCCCTACATCTTATTATTCAAATTATGTCATTATCAAAACTATGTCATGCCACTGGACAGAATCTGTGCTCTTCTTTTTTTGTTGCTCCTTTTACAGTAGCATTCAACTCCTCTCTCTCTCTCTCTCTATCTATCTCTATCTCTGTCTCTATCTGTCTGTCTGTCTGTCTGTCTCTCCTTGGTCCAGGCCTGCAGCGAGTTCACCAACCATGTAATGAACCTGCTGAGAGAGCAGTCTCGCACACGGCCCATCTCTCCCAAGGAGATTGAGCGCATGGTGGCCATCATCCACCGCAAGTTCAGCTCCATTCAGATGCAGCTCAAACAGAGCACCTGCGAGGCCGTCATGATTCTGCGCTCACGCTTCCTTGACGCCAGGTCTGTCTGATATTATTACCATCTGTGTGTGCATGTTTGTGGTAGATGGCTGGTTATTATTGTGAGGGTTGAAGTGATCTGATCATGTTGACATTGTTGTCAGCCCTGCGCATGCCAAGCATGTTGGTCATTATCTCTTTTCTGTTTGTCAGACGTAAGAGGCGCAACTTCAACAAGCAAGCTACAGAGGTGCTGAACGAGTATTTCTACTCCCACCTGTCTAACCCTTACCCCAGTGAGGAAGCAAAGGAGGAACTGGCCAAAAAGTGTGGGATCACTGTGTCTCAGGTGAATTGCAAGATCTCTTGGCTCTTAAGTACACTGTTATTTTGGTTGTTAAACTCAGGAGCATCTTTTACAGATCAGTTTTACATACATAGTTAATTTAAAGGATATTTTTTAAAGGACATTAATTAGTTTCTGTTTAGTAAAAGTTAAAAAATCAAAATGAAAAGCAGAGCCATACAGAATTTTCCTTGTTCAACATTTTTTAGCTGACAGGGCTACAACTGTTAAATTAATGTGAATTAAATAATGCATTTCAATATCTGACATTGTTCTGTCCCTCAGGTCTCTAATTGGTTTGGCAACAAGAGAATACGCTACAAGAAGAACATTGGTAAGTTCCAGGAGGAAGCGAACCTCTACGCAGTTAAAACAGCGGTGGATGCTGCCAATGTGTCTGCGCAGGCTAGCCAGGCCAACTCTCCAGCAACGCCCAACTCAGGTACCACATGCTTCACCTCATCTACTCACAATCCCTTCTACTTGTCATTAACAAGCTTGAGTTCCTCTATATCCACATTTGTTCTTACACACAACAGAACCAAATTGCACCACACTATGAATGTTTGAAGCCAACGTCCACACTATGTTCAGTCATGTGAAGTATCAGTGTGTATATATAATCATATATATATATTTTGTATTCATTGTTTTTAAAGCAATATTTCTTTCCCCCCAACCCATGCCACAGTTGTAAATGTGTATTTGTTATGATTACATTATTTATGAGATCAGAAACTAACAAGTCGACAACTTTGCTAGCAGCCAAACATCGAGTGCAAGTGCAACAACACAACACAGCCAGCTAATATTACTTCTACTATGTCTAACAGCAAGAAGCTGGGCTTTGTGTCTTTCAGTCTTTTATTTCACAAAGCTCACGCCAACAACAGTCAGTCCCAGATTTACTCTTGTCCAGCAGCCTCGGCCACTCTCCTTTTCCGTTACATTATTTCTTGGGAGAAAAGTTACATAATGATGCTATTATTAACTATTATTTATGATGTTTTATTAATAACAATATAGTAACCACCATTTGCTAAAGAACCACTTTGGACATGTTGTTAAAACCTTTTTAGGAGTGACTAAACTCAAAGGGTGCAATATAAAACTGTCTGTGGGAGAGAAAGTATATAGTAAATAAGAAGTGACAAAACAGTGACCAGGATGATGTCTTTTTGGGTGAGGAACAAAGAGGGAACATAGTGTAAGTCACTGAATGAGCAGATGTATACAATGGTCCATAGATCATTCACATTCAGTTCAAGTCATGATCTGTATTCATGCTTTATTTTGTGCATGTTTCATCAAAAAAAATTCTCAATTTCACACAATGTTACAGTGAGATAAACGATAAGAAGGTAATATGATTGCAACGCCGATAGACTAACACAAACAGGGTATCTTAAACACAAGCCACCTATTGACTTTGTATATTGATGACAAAAAATATCGAGGCCAATAAAGACAAACTGTGTAATCTGAATTTGACAGTTTGTCAAAACTGTAGTAAATATTTCTGCTTCCAACAAGATAACCTGATGGAGAGGGATTCAAATGTGGTTAAAGCAGACCACAACACAGGCAGTGAACCCTGCTGTTGGAGAGTAGATTTCTGTAACTATCAGGCTTTTATACAGCCACAAAGTAAAAGACCTCATGTCCTCCATTACTGTCAGACTGGTCTGTGCTGTAAAATGTGTGTTTGCACATATTGATATTACATAGACCTGTTTTTGTTTTTTTATGGTTTTCTTTTCTAGTTAGCAGACGTTTCAGCAGTTGGTGTGTGCAGCTGATGTACATGTATGCTGAGCAGAGGCTTTTAGGCCTGTAAAATGATCTATTCAAGATCACTGACCCTCATATTGAAGCTGATTGTTAGAATTTACTTCTTCCAGTCAGTGTCCATGACCAGTGGTGACCTTTTGACCCTATGGCACTGTGGTCGGGCTGATTGGATATTGGCTATATATTGCCTGCAGGGTCACCGGGGTCATACAGTTTGTCTCACACAGGCGACGCCTACCTCAGCCTGCATTCGCTCAACGGGGAGGGTCTCGGCATCGCCCCCTCTCTACAGCTGCAGGTATGCACTGAGGACAGCTGCAGAGTTGACCTCAATGCCGTTAACCCAGCCACCCAGAATCCCTGGATACCTACCCTTAGCCTAGCTCCTTTCGACCTCAACCTCTCCTCAGATCCTGTCCCGACTTTACCTTTGACCCCATCAACTCCTCCCCCAACACAAACTGACCCTTCTTTGCTCTGTACAGGCGAACCTGAGGAGCCTATAGCTTCACTCGAGAGGAATGATGGCAGTTCTTTAAACGCTATTTAGATTTGTTTTATTTCATATCTCTTAATAGTTACATGTACACATAGTCCCTATTCACATCTGTCTCTTAAGAGCGCACAGGGTCAGCCTCGGCACAGAACCCCCGGGCTAGTTGAGGGGCACCATGGCCTCCCTCAAGACTCTCGTAGTTGTCAACATAGGGCTGGATTTTTTCCATCTGTGGATTGAACCGGCAATCCCTTTGATTAAGGATCAGTTTCTCTGCCTCTAGGTTGTCCTGCACACCCAACCTGCCTTTTTAGTCCTCGTTTTTCCCTGCCCTTCCACACATTCCTCTATCCTATCTCTCCATCTGTTCACCTGCTTGTGTAGACTAAGAAGCAAGTTCCTCAAACTCAGCTGTCTTTGTGATTGTTGTCTGCAGTTTTGTTGTTATGGAGATAAACACAGATTTCTGCTGTTAAGTGCTATGTAGTTTAGGAACTTAACAAACAAAAGTATACGAGTCAGAGTACACAAAAGCTTTTGTCTTCATTTGGAGAAATGAGAACAGAAGTGGTTTAATGGAAAGTTAAGTTCACCAGCATTTAAAAGTGAAACAGACTAGCTCTGATGCATACAGTAGAGGTTTGTAGACACTGTTGTTCCTTTGCTCGGTCTGTGGTTATTAAAAAAAAACAAAAAAAAAAACAGGAACAGGAAACAAACATTTGTTTAGTTCTCTAATTTTTGTGCAGGAGGTTGTGTTGAAATTTGTGGGTGTGTTTTGTCTCTGACAGGTGGATACCCTGCACCGTGCTACACACCTGACGGGCGGCTATGAGGAGCTGTCGGGTAGTGGCCTCTACACCCCTCATCGCCTGGATGTGAGTGAAAACTAAAAGCTCCTTTTGTGGTGTAGCTGATGAAGGTTTGCAGTTAGTCAAGACCTTGAATACCATAGTCTGCCTTCCTGTAATTCAGGTGGATGAACCACTAGAGAGTAGTATTAACCTCAACAACTAGACAGCTTGCAAATCACAAAATCTATGTTTTCTGTAACATGACATGCCAAAAAATGTCCCAAAAACCTGTGATTACAAGAACAGCAACAGGGTTACAGTTGCCTTTTCCAGTAAGCCGATTTCTTATATGAAAAGAAAACAAAAGGGTAACAGAAAATATGATGTCACAGCGATGCATCCTCATATTTATGTAGTCTTTTCAAAGTTTGACTAAAACTAAAAGTAGGAACTGTGCTTCCAAAACAAGGTCAGGGAAAAAATCTGATTACTGACCTAGTGCATTCGTACGTGTTCCAGTATGTAAAACTGTTCTGACGTGTAACCTGATTGCTCTGTGCATGAAAGCAGCTGCCATCATGTTTTAACACACAAGTAGTTCTTAGAATGAAGCATTTTGTCTGCAAACAGTAAGCTATCTTGAGGCTGCATCATTTGGCTAGTAAGCACAAATATAGCTGATTTAGACTACTAATTATAAAACTCCTTCTTCATGCAGAATACTCTTTTCCCTGACTGTTTGCAGGCTAACAGCTGGCAGGACACCACCAACCCCCCCTCAGTCACCTCCCCTCCTGGTCCTCCTGGCAGCGTCCACTCCGACACCTCCAACTGATTCGGTGGCACTCCCTGCCATCACTTCATTCCCACTGCGGTCTGCTTTGACTACCATCCTCTGTCCTCATTTTTCACCGTTCCCTCGTCTCTCAACCAGACAGCCAAACAAGGCTGTACTCGCATTTCATAAACACACACTGTGCTGGAACACAGAACAGCCGAACAGTAGTTAGGAGGACTTCTCCCTCCACCCCACAGCTCCACTCCAATGCTAGAAGCTCCCTAACCTCAGAATAAGAGAGGGATGGAGCATACTGATGCTGAGACAGATAGAAAACATCTTTACTATCAAGGACTTTTTGAAAACCACTGACCCAGCTGTGTAGATGATCATGATGTCTGTACATTATGTGTATATGCACGTTAACTTCACACAGTACTCTCACAGCTTGTCCATGTGCTGTTGACCTCTGCACTCGACCCTTTGCTTTGGAAAACTGTGTGTGATTGCCTGTATCTCTTGAAGCCTTGGCATTTGACAGCCAAACTGTTGATACGGATCACCAGGGAGCTCTGCTCACCTTGCTCGTACCAAAGTGCTGCCCCGGTAGTTGTCAACACATCTGTTCCTCCGAGATCACCCTCTGCCAACTCAACACAAGACACTGTTGTATCTTCCAGTCCTTTATAGCTTGATGTGTCATTCTGTTGGAGATTTCAAAGTGAGTACTTGAGATATGCACAAATGTGCATGCACCCCCCCTTCCATAACACACCTCACAACTTTTCAGTCGTTTTCATAGTGAGCTGACATAAAAGATGTGTCAAGCACAAAAGTTAGCATCCTCGTTATGGGTGTCTCTACCTGTAAAGGGGTAGTAAAGGGGATCACTGTTCTAAACCAGACAGGACAGATGATAATAGGGCTGGTGAGAAGAGGAGGAAAGGGCAGAGAGAGAATATCTTTGGTTGAGTGGATGTAACTAATAGCCCTTTTTGTTGCTAACCAATAGAGGGTGTTGGTAGATGGCTTGTAGACTTTACTTCTTGCTTTCTGTCCACTAGTTTATTTGATTGTAGGCTATTTTCTAATGCTGTTTCACCAAGAATGCACCAGCCACCACCAAAAATGAGCTCAATAAAGCATCTTAATGACGTTAGAAGAGGGGTGGAAAGATTGTGGGGCATTGATGTGTTATTGGGACAAACGTGACATGAATTTTAGAAACGTGACTGTCTTCCATGCATGTAGGACTTCTAGGCGTGATATTGTTTTCATTTAACCTTCCGAGTTTTTAGCTTCGTTTTTATTAACAAAAAAATAAAGGGTATAATTATTACAGTCAGACCAAAAAGGAAAAAGTGCATCATGTATTGCTATGATGTGTGTGTCTCTGTGTGGGCGTGTGTACAGTGTTCTTGGGATGACTTGGTCAAACTGGCTGGTGCCCTATGACCTTTGTAAGCATTATAGAGACTGGGTGCTTCCACCAGCCAATGACACACCAGGTGGGGTTCAACTGTCCTCCCCATGTTGAAACATTTAAACTTGTGAGCCCGAGGCAACACACTACAACCTTCTGTTGTACCAAAACCAAAAATACCACATTCAGCAATGTAATAATGCTACTCTGTGTCTCTCTAAAGTTGGTGCACAGCCACCTTTTCCGTTCGAGGAGAGGAGGGAATTATATTTGTATCTGTGTCTCTCTGTGTGGTGTTGTCATGCCTCAAGTTGATTTGATTTTGGGTTTTTCTTTTTTTGTTGTTGTGGGGTGTCATGGGAGGGTGGGTGGAGTGAGGACTGTCATATCACACCTGTATTTTGATTGTGAGCATAGAAGTTATGCTCTCCCCTTTACCCATCTTCTAATACCTTCTGGTAAAACCACAACTATTTTGTTCTTAGTTCTATGGCCAATTGGGCAAGGGCTTCTCTCTCTCCTCTGTTACCAAAAAAAGAGGCAGCACTGGGTGTAGTAAAACTCTTAACTCGTGTTTAAGACAAACCTGCGGCGTTTTTGGGGATTTTCATTTTTTTGGAACTATTTTATACATTAACTGTTATGTGAATAACAAAGCATTTTGATAGTAAGGTAAAGCCTTATGAAGATTTAAGTGTCAGTCAAGACTTTGTTGAATCATATGTTACAGAACAAAACTTGATCTTATAAGCTGGTCACATGTGATATCCCACATCTAATTACTTGTTTTGTTACTCATCGCAGTTCATACGACTGTATCTTATGAATAACGTTATCACCACACCAAATTGTCATCCTCCCCCTTTTTCTACCTGTTGTAATGGATGTCACTGTACAGTTTGTGTAATGTTTCAGTATTTTTTTTTTTTTTTCTTTTATAAACTTTGATGTTTGGTTGAGATGCCAGTTTTATTTGGCCTTTGTGTCACAGGATTCACGATAACTCTGTATCAATTTTGAATATTATTTAGGTCTTTTGTTACATAACCGGGAGGCAATGTAGGGTTTACAGGTATAACATTTGGTGCTGTGGAAACATAATTGTATAAATTGAGGTTCTCCAATGAACATTTTGCCATAGAGATTTATGGACCCCTTCCTATCTGATTCATCCTTCAGTTTCTACTTTTTCTACTCTAATATAATATTTTGAAATCTGCTTAAATTATTCCATGAAATCAGAAATATGTCTCTTTATGGAGTGGCAAATAAGTTTGCATTTTAATAGTTATATGAACATTTGTTAATTCAAACTCTAGGAGATTCAAATCAGCCTATGCAACTAAATGTAAAGGTGCAGATGTTTTGTCTGTTTTGTGGAAAGTTACTCCCAAAAACTCTAAAAATGTATTCAAATGGGTTCTTTTCAATGCAGAAATATTCTGAGAATATGCAAGCAGTACATTTACATAAAACTGAGAGGAAGTTGATGCTGAATTTTGTTTGAGAAATGTTTTGACTAACTACTAAATAGCGACTTACTTAATTCTTGTGACACCCTGAACCAGGAAAACAGATGGTCTACATTTTGCTCCTGTCATGCACCACTCATGTCGAGAAAGAAAAAAAAAAGTACCAGCCAAAAGATTCTTGCCGATGTGTTCATTGTATATTTTTACAAAAGATCTGCAACTCTAAAACACATTACTTCATTTTACTGTTGATCATGTTTAAATCTTGTTTGGATTCTGTGACCGACTAAATGACTTCCACAGCACCAAATGCTTCCTAAACCTCTTTGATTTCTTTGTTTTTATTAGTATATTTGTATCTCCCCTCTTTCCCTTGTATTTACCCCTCTCTCTACCTCTGTCTTTCCATTTCTCTTGTATATAACCCCCACTGTTTTCAGACTTGTGAGTCTGTATGAACTCCTTTTATACCTCAACTTTAGAATTGTTCTAGAAAGAGTAAAACAAAAAGGAAGAATATGACAAATTGTAGTGTTCTTATTAGAAAATTAATAAAAATGATTTAGTGTGATTTTTCAGTATTTGATTTCAGACTTTAGGAGTGTTTCATTTTATAATTTGTCACAAATGCTCTTGTGATAGTCAAATGTAATAAAAGGAGAGATTGCACCATCTGATGATTAATATGTGACTCTGTCAGCCTCACTGAGACTGAGGAAAACACTATCCTGAAAAATGAACGCATTTGTCCAACATGGATAAAACCCTTTTCAGCAGATGTGTCTTCATGTTTTGTTTTGTTTTATTATTCAATTCACAAATTAAATGTGGAATAGAGGTAGTTTAGCAGAAGTTTGTTGATGTCAAGCAGAAAAACTAAAGAGTCAATGAATTTTACACATTGTGCTGGTTAGTGAAATCAAGATTTTTTTTTTTTTTAAACATTGCAGGCATCATAGCCTTTGCATTGTCCAACTGTCTTCTTTATTGTTTGTTTCCATACAGACAGTCTGATCTTCCGACTTCTGGACACAGCCAAGAGTTTCCTGTTGACAAAAGGTTTAGTTTAGTGTTTCCTTGAAGTTCACTTCAGTTCAATTCAGCTTCAATCCCATTTTCTAATGACTCCACAAACTTCAAGCCAGTTTTCCCTACAGACAGTTGAGAGAAAACTAGTCCCGACTCCCATGATATAAAGTAACAAAGAAATCGAGAGGGGGAATTTCCTGATTCCTTTCTGCACCAGGTACCTGTTAAGTTGGATTCAGCATGTGCATTTGTGTGTAAACCTTCTGACTCACTGAGAGGGAATGTGAGAAACCAAAAACAAAAAATATGAGAGTGTATAGTTGACATTTCATGTGTTGTATTATAACTAGTACCTTTGGCTCTGGTGGGAAAGCCTCGACAGGTGACCGCTCCCTCTGCGGGCCGGCACTTCTTCGACACAGGCAGCACAGGATGGACTTGAATGTCCTGTGCATCTCGTCATCTCGCAGAGAATAGATGATAGGATTGACCAGAGAGTTGCACTCAGCTATCACCAAGCAGAACTTTTCATAGGAATTGGCATGGCTGTCTTTACCCAACAGCCCGTCCAGTAACAGAGTCATGAGGCCGGGTGTCCAGCAGATTACGAAGGCGCCTGCAGAAATGTGGGTTGGTAATGAAGGCAGAAAAGAGTCAACAACAATGAACAATGATCTCAAATGCAGCAAGTGAATTTTATGAGACACTATGAGACAGCAAACTGTCTCACATTTGTACATTGATTGCTTAATATCAAAGATAACAGCCAGTCAGAACATGTTTACCTCCAAAAGATTAATAAATTGAGCAATTGAAGAGAAATGTGATTTCAACTAAACTGTGACATACTGAAAAGTCATGAGCCTTTTAACATAACGTACTATGGTATGCAGACAAGGTGACAAACAAGGCTAGAGCTGCAAAGCCGCTTTGTTTAGGAAGTGGAAGGCTGCAGGTTTCGAAGATCACATTTACATAGCCTGCAGTGCAGGTGTGTGTTTTCATTGTGTGGTTAATCAAAAACCAAATCATATAAAGTTGACAATTGACCTACAACTATCATCCACCAGTGAAGGTTTAACAAACAAACTTCTCACCCAGGACCATGGAGATGGTTTTCATCAGGTTGACAATAGCCTGTCTGTGCCTCATCTCTGAAGTGTGCTGAGATGCATAACCGCTCTGGTATCTCACATAGATGAAGATACGAGTGTACATAGCCACCATAATAAAGAATGTGAGCAGGTTGAGAACTGCCCAGAAGATAAGGAAGCGTCGGCTGTAGAGCGGCGCAACTGTGGAACAATCGTTCAGATCGCACTCGCAGTTCCAAATCGTCGAAGGCACCAGACCCATGATAATGCCCACGGCCCAGATGCACACTATCAGCAGCACCACACGCCGCTTGGTCATCGTGCTGTGCAGCTGCATGGTGATGATGGTCTGGTGACGCTCCACGGCGACAGCCAGCAGGCTGGCAACTGAGGCTGTCAGGCTGATGTCAATCAAAGCCCCGCGGATATACCATTGCTTCTTGGTGAGCATGCTCGTCCATGGGCCTGTGTTCAGCATCAAGTTGACGTAGGAGATACCTGCAAAGAGGTCTGCTGCAGCCATGTTGCCCAGGAGATAGTAGATGGGGAAGTGGAAGCGCTGGTTCATGAAGATGGCCACCATCACCAGCAGGTTGGCCAGGACTACGATGAGACATACTGTCAAGCCCAGTCCGATCACCACAGAGTCCCTCGTCGTCCACTCAACACTGATCTTCTTCCCCACCAAGTTGTAGAAGAAAGTGACATTGTGGCTGTAGTTGCAGGTACTCCACACACTGATCTCTTTGGCCATTACTGCAGACACAAATAAGACATTGTTATAGTGAGCTGTGTATTTTATTAAGATGCCTACACATGACTGGATAAATTCAACATAGTAGTGTGATCAGGACACAGATAATCATCAACATTAGAGAGTGGACAGAAGTTCAGGTTACACACCTACATAGAAGTGAAGAGGTAGATGTGTTACTGTGAATATCACCACCATGCTTGGGATGATTTGATAAAGCAAATAGGTCAATAAATAAACTCATTGTGAATGTCTGTTTATAAAATATCAGAAAATAATATTAAAAAATAGCCATTACAATAACCCAGAAACCAAAGGTGACATCTTAATTTAAATCTTAATCTTAAAATGGCTGCTTTTGTCCAACAAGCAGTGAAAAACTCAACAATGACAAGACAGCAAACCCTCAGATTAGAAAAACTCAAAGTAACTAAGATAAACAATTCAACACAAGTTAACTCTTCATTCTGTGGGAACATTCGTCAAATATAAAACATTTTAGTTGGTGTAAAGTGTGTCGACTGAGTAACTGAGTGTTACTGATACAGGATATATCTCGTTTGATAAACGGAAACTCCTACGCTGTGGATATTTTCGTCTACACTTTATACACAATAAACTTTTAATAAATATTTGAAACCTACCGCCTTATTTAAGCTCTCCTCCACCCAGACAGGCCTAATAGCTAAACAGGGCTGTGTAGCAGCCATTAGAGGAGACAGAAAGTCCTGGAGCCGCTTTCACTTCTGTCCGTCGAAGCGTAGGTGAAGTTTCAAGTCGACGCCTCTGAATCATTCTTATTCAGATCAGCTGGACCTTACAGACAGGTAGAGGTGCTGCCTCCATCTACAGCCTACAGGGTCGGAAAAAACACAGACACGCGTTGGTTTCACTCACAAAGCAGAGATTTTGCTTCGAAGACCATCCTGATTAAACTACATTTAAGATATGGCTCAAATCAGCTCAAACAGGAGTGAAGCATAACAATCACAATTTGACGTTCGTTATGTGTGAGTGCATTGCGCCAGAAGAGTCCGAGCTGCAAGTGAAGTAACCAATGTTAAATAACCCTGATTGCAAAACTGTTAAAATGCAAGAGAAGAAGAAAAAAAACAAAACACTGTGAACTTGTACAAAACTAAAATACAATAATTTATGAAAAGCGCCTGAAAGAAGCAAAATATAAAAATCAAAACACGATTTGACCGAGAGAAAGATTCAGTCTTACATTTTCAGTGGCAATGCATCAGACTCCTAATTATTTTTAGAGGTGTCAGTAGGGGTACTCGTAGTCATGATTGTAGGCAACAGGTGTTATAATGTCTGAAACCACCGAACAAATTTAGCGGTGGATATATTAGCGTCTGCCGCTACTTTTATTTTGAAAGTTTCCCGGAAGTGTAAGCATGTTTTTTTTTTTTTTTTTTTTTTTTTTTTTTTTTGCTGCTGTCTTGACACTGCCCTCCGGTGGTAACAGCGAGGAACTGCAACACTACGTTCAAATTCGTCACTGATACATTGTTAATCCAGGTGCTGACTCCAACTCACTGTTATTGTGATTATTACAAATGATGGATACATAAACATGTAATAAAGTAAGTTATTTAACTAGAAATGGCGTGCAGGAGGTATTAATATGGTGTGGCGTGTGCCTTGACGATACAAGAACGATGAGTTCCCTCTTGTGGTCACAGTGAGGAACTACATTAGATTACCTATGTTTAATAATGCAGTCATTTCAGAGGAAAGAGTTTGATCAAGACTAAAGATTCAGTTCAATTCAGTTTTATTTATATAGCGCCATATCATAACAAATGTTATCTCATGACACTTTCCATACAGAGCAGGTTTAGAATAACTTCAGACTTCTCAGCCTGACATTTAATGTAAGTTTATAATTCAGCTGTGGAAAACAAGTTTCTTTTCTTTTTTTTCATTTATTTATTTATTCATTTTCCTATTTATTTATTTAGTCATTTTATTTATTTTGTTTTTTTGTTCCTATTTTTTATTTACTTATTATTATTGTTATTATTATTATTTTTTGATTACCTTCTCTGGTTATGGTTTTGTCTGTCCATATGGGTATCGCTGACCCTCGTGTGTTTGGCAAGTCCACTTTATTCACATTTATTTCATTTCATGTAATATCTTGTTTAACGTGACATATGTTTGATGTTAGCACTCTTAATTCATTTATTTTGTTTTGTTGAAAATTTAAATAATAATAAAAAGGTAAAAATAAATAAATAAATAATAATAATATAAAATACAAAATATAACATACACTAAAATTGAATATGAAAAATATGTATGAATGTTCTGCACACTGTACAAGACAAGCTTGTGACAACTATGTTTAAGTATTGAGAAGTATTACTGTATAAATAGGATATGTTACACTATTTGAAATATTGATAGTAAGAGTAAAGTGACAGGTGTTTTGCACAAAAAATGTCTGGTTCAGTAGCAGCAGTCATGGTCGGTGCATATTCAGCAGACCCATGCTGTTATACAGTATCATACAGATGATGATTAATAATTAATAATGAAATAAGCACAAATATCTGTATAATTACCACAGAAAATGTTAAATTGTTGAGTAATTATGTTTACTGAAAGGTGATCACAGTATGGCAATACGTCTACGTTTTTGTCCAATCTGTGTATATTTAGAATCACGACTCTTCAGTGCCCCCCTGTGGTCAAAGCGAGGTACTGCAATGTCAAATTGGTCAAACTTGCGTCAATGCAGACATAATACAATACTAACACTTCCGGTAAATCCTCAAAATAAAATACCCAGTAACGAACAGCAGCAAACCAATTTCGTTGCAACTGAGTTCATTTATGTTTATAGTTACCGTGTTATATGATAGTGTCAACAGGCCAGTGAAGGGAACTGGCAGCATATAAGCGCCGACAGACGGTGCTTACATCTTCCGTCCAACAATGGCGTAACGAGTAACATGAACCGTACTGCAGGCATAACATTCACAATTTATATGAACATTTAACTCTGACCTGAAATAACTTGTTACTGAGGTGAGTCGTGGATCAGTGCCCTCCAGTGGTAAGCGTTGGGAACTGCAACATTACGTTAACATTAAAATTAATAATTATACAAGCAAAAACGTACACATACACATTGTACATATTATATACAGCATGTACTGTACATCTTATAATATTAATGATAGTTATACAATTAATAACTTTGTGTGTGTACGCCGTGAATTGAATGTAAATACCGGAAGTGCTTCTTCTATCTGCATTGACGCAGCCTTTATTAGTTTAGTGTGATGTAGTTCATCATTGTGACCACCAGAGGGAGCTGAATCAAAATACACACATACCAATCATGAAACACAAGGGGTTAATATCTATATATGCTTTGTAATAAATCATTAATTAGTTTAATATTATTGGAGATGGTCATATTACTTATATTTACTTGTTCACATTTATAATATCGATTATTTACACACAATAATAGCGCTGTGCGTTAGCCACTAATACTGTTTGTTACTGTTGTAGTTCAGTACTGTGACCACTAGAGGGAGGTAAAGACTATATTCAGGTCGCGCCAATTTCCAGTGTCAAGTTAAATACAATACCGTACAAACATTTCCGGCCAATACCTTCAAAATAAAACAATTGAAAGCGGAGACTTTCTAATATCGTGTATGTATCGTATGCAAAGGAAGCAGACTTTTATTGATGGGTATTTGCTGCGTACATTGATCACTATATAAAATACGTATCTGTGTTATTTCTTCTGAATAATATGAACTTGTATTTTCTAGCTGCAACCACTAGAGAACAAAATGAACACCATCATGTCTCTAGTTTGTTTCTGGTTGCTTAATTTAGCTAGTTTCAGTTTTTCAGATTTCAGTTTTATTGGTTACATGTAGGTTATGACAGGGTCAACAGTACAATGAGCAATAAGTGTAAGTAATAATAAAATGAGTAAGCAATAATAAGTCATAAAGCACTAGACATAAGCAATAAAATACGATTAAGAAACAGAAGAAAATAAAACATTTTTCTAATTAAATGGAATGATATAAATAAAATCTAACATGTAAATGTGACAAACACAATAATAATCACACCAACAATAAGTTTACCACATTGGTACTAATAACAATGGAGCCAGTGCAACACTGACAATCTCTCCCCTGCTGATGATGCAGCTGATGATGGTTTGTCATCTCACTGAGGTGTAAATCCTTGGGAGCTCTTGCAAATCTGAACGGAGGGCTGGAGAGGTCACCAGTTCATTACAGGGACAGACATAAACAACCATTCACACCTATAGGCAATTAAGAGTCACAGATTAATCTGCACATCTGTGGACTGTTGGAGGAAGCAAGAGTACCCCGAGAAGAAAGGCCCCACCAAGCTGGTGGGTTCAAACCCAGAACCTTCTTGCTAGAAGGCAATCGTAGATATGGTAACAGCAGCAACAAGTTGGAACTGCACAAATAGACATGTTGTTGTGTTTAATCTGTAATCAGAGGTAGTGCTAATATTACTTTTAACACTAGTGCCACATACAAGCAACAAGGGCGTTTGTTTTTTTATTTTATTGTACACCTGCAAAATGCAACTGAGACACATTATTGTCAGAGTACTGTGCTTTATTTCACATAAAAAAAGACCAGAAATGTTTGTTTATTTTTTTTATTTTCTATAAAAGAGATGAGTTTATTCAATGATCATAACAGACTGAATCAGAGACCTCGATAGACCACTCACATACCAAACGATAATCGAGGAAAATGTCTCAACAAAACCCCCAAAACAGAACAAATGTAACACAAAATAAAATACCTGAATAAAGCAAACTGAGCTGCAAGTTAGCACATTCTCTGTAGAACTCATGGCACAATATGTCCAACAGTTACTGTGAAAAGGAAAAAAAGGCTAAAAAGGAATGAAGTGTTTCTTTTTTACCCTTTCAAAACCAGTCTAATAAAAATTCTATACTCATATATGGTGGACTTCAAAGAAACTAAAAAGGTGACTTAAGCACAGAAACAAGTTCTCCTGAAGTACTGTTTATCTGTTTATTCTCCTCATCGATAGAATGCTTATCTACATCGGGGAACATGCCTCCCTGCACCACACACTTTTAAAAAAAATTAACAAAAACAAAACACACAGTCACACAGCCATCCAAATTTACACAGTCACACTCACAGACCAGACTCAAATGCTAGTGTGGCAACGCTGAAACATATCTACCTAAAATATGCTGATTGAACAAAATGAGAAAGTAGTTGTCAGGTGTGTACACTCATAGAAGTCCAGCTAAAACTAAATTTAAAACCCGAATATTGACAACGGGTAAAATATAAAACGCTGTCTTTTCCTTTTTTTAATTCTTTTTTTGTTTGGTTTTTTTTTTGTTTTTTTTATACACAAACTCTTTCAAAAATCTCCCTCCCCATTCAAATATTACACCACCCAGTCCTGACTCGCCCCTTTCTAAACCCCCTCGAAGTGTAATATAAGCCAACGAGAATTGCAATACAATACAGGCACTGGAGAAAAACACCATAAGAGACAAGTGAAGAGGATGAGATGCATTCAGATTTCAACCCATCCCCGGTCCAAACAATGTCTCTGAGAACAGAATTATAACTCACATCCACTATTATCGAACAAGAACAAAGATATAAATCAAAACTGTTTTTTCAGCATTTTCCATTTCTTAACTTTTGTAATTGTTTGTCTTTTTATTTTGTACTGTCGACAGTGTGCCCTCAGTGAATGAGAAGACGATTCGATGCAAAAACTGAACTGGAAGTTCTGCCCAGTCCCTTCAGATATTTTTACTAACCTGATTCAAGTAACCGCAACAGAAAGATGTTAAATATTTGTCTTTTTCCCTGGCCTGTCCTCCTGTCCTGTTCGTGCCTGTTGACATTTGATCAAAACCTTTATGTAAGATCAGAGCGCACACAGGGCAAGGACAGCAAGGAGCTCCTTATCTTCTCATATCTTAGCTGATCCAGTAGTGTGACTGTTGTGAACAGGTAAATGATATGAACATTATGTCTTAAAGTGTAATACAAATAATGGTGCGACACTTGTAGTGAAATTATATTCCAACTAAAGCTCAGACACGGTTGGACCTTTCCCTTCTTCTGCTAACAAGTTCCTGTTTAGCTTTAAAATGAAAAATACACGGCAGGATGAAAACTTCAACTGATTCTGTTTTTGATATATACTTGCTGGATTGATGATAATGCATATATATTCAGGTTTTTTTTTTGTTACTAGCTACCTACCATGTTTTAGGACAATTAATTTAGCATAAAAGATAATGGGTTGTTTGGCATAGACATAGGTGGTGGAGTGTGTTGGTGTGAAGATTCAAAGACCTAAAGAGGAAAAAAAAGAAAGATCCAAAATAAACAGTTATTGTAGTATAAGAAAATACTTCTTTACAGTAGATACTAGATGATGAAAAAAGGTCTGCACAGCTCCTACTCTTGGTTGTAAATGTTATTGGTTCTTCCATGTGTGCAGGCCACAGAACATAATGGTCTGTTTAGGAAAGAGGTGTAAGGCAAACTGTACCTTCTCTGCTGAGAAATATACATGATTTACAGTATGGAAGTTGCCCCCCTCAACCATTTCATGTGTTCACTTACAACAATCAAAACAAAACATAAAAGACCAGTCTTCTTCACCACCTCAGACATCTGGCAGTTTCAAAACGCCTCTACGCAGTCTGTCAGTACATTATCAGAGCATTTTCATAGATATTGGGATGTCTTTACTCTCGCAATATATTGTTGCGCCCACGCACACTGTAAGACGTAAGTGTGACAAAGGCAACAGGGGTCCTCTTTCTCCTGTTATAAGATATCAGGCAGGCAAGGCCAAATTCCCAGGAAATGACATCCAAAACAATGAGACTATCCCCATGTGTTGCATGTGTTCTGTCCACAGGGGCAAAGCAAGCTGTGACTGCCTGTCCAGCGTTTGTACTCGGTCTCCAAGGGTCCGTCACATCTAGATACAGTCCGTTTCCCTCTGTGGTTGCCAAATCTCGAGAGGAAGTTTATATTGTCCAAGTATTTTCTTTTTTTTTCCTTTTTTTTCTTTTTTTTTTTGCAGTTACGTTTCAGTTGCTCCTCTTCTCAAAACAGGTTCTCCTCAAAGATAGCCATTAAGTCACTTTGGAAATTCATGTCAATAGTTGCTGCCATCTGGAGAGAGAAAAGAACAACTAAGCATTTCCTTTACATTCAGATCAGCCTCTGAAAAAAAAAAAATCAATCTACTTCTACAAATCTACATACATTTATAATTAAGATCTTTATCTGGGGTGTACATATCTGTCAATTAGCATAATTTAACTCCATAAAACTAAACAGTGCTATCTCACCGCTTCTCGCCTCCTCCTCTCCTGCTCTCTGCGGCGTGCTAGCTCCCTCTGTTGGTCTAATGGGTTCTGTGTGGTGGGCTGTGGTGGTGTGGGGGGTTGAGGAGGCTGTTGAATGGCAGCCGGCTGGGGCTCCTGCTGCTGCTGCTGCTGCTGCTGCTGTTGTTGTTGTTGTTGTTGCTGCTGCTGCTGCTGCTGCTGCTGCTGCTGTTGGTGTTGGTGTTGGTGTTGTTGTTGTTGTGAAGGAGCTTGGATGTGCTGCTGCTCCAGACGCCTGCGTGGCTCCTCATGCACCCTTCTGCTTGGCTCCATGATATCCTCTTCATCTCGCCCTCTGGAAAACATTCAGGCCGTTAATTTGCACCCAAAATCACACAACGGGTGAAATCGATGACTTTTCACATTGCTGCAGTAAAAGGTACTCAGCTACGTCTAGTGCCAGTCTAGATGTCTCACTGGAAAATTGGCTAAGCTAAATATAAGAACTACAAGACCAGAAAAACAAGACCATTTAGAAATACAACATGGATAAGGATCTGTACAGAGATATTTTAGTTCATGGAAACAGCTAGCTGGTTTCTAAATTTACTGGTGAGCAAAGCCTTCCCTGGATGCATTCCAGTATTTTTGTTTTTGTTTTATGCACAGTAGAAACAAGTTGTGTTTTTCTCCAGTTATGATAGAACACTTATCCTTGATAGACCTGCTGTAAATATGATGGTATTACTCAAGTACCAAACTTCAATCTCATGCTCCAAAGAGATCAAACATCTGATGAGCAAAATTATTAAGAATTAACTTTCAAACTGGTGGTTCTAAAATACAGTGTTAATGTGAGCCTGAGCTGAAGGTTGTCCAAGGAAGGTTGAATAGTTGCCCAACTATATATAATATGGCCTATTACAGGGGGGTTTAACAACATTAGTGGACTCTATTAGTTTCTTCAGTCTTCAGTTGAAGCAGGACTAAAAGTAGGCATTCATATATACCCTCTAATGGCAACAGTGCATTTCTAGTTCACATGTTGACATGTGAAACAAACAATGCCTCTTACAGGACCGAGTTACACTTGATTCTCAGTGGCTGTTGTGGTCCAACAATATGGCCACTAGAGGGAATAATAGATCATCTAATATACAGTACAGGGTTTCCTGTGTCTTATTTATCACCAGGCAGCACTATCAAATACATTTGCAGCCACCAAAGTACATTTTGGTTTTCATTTAGGACATATTAAAACCTGTACATTGTTGAAGTTGTTAAAAACAATACAATATCATATTTCTTTAGGCAGTTGAGTCTCTTTGATGCTTTGCTCAATCAGTAATTACATAGAGGCAACAAAGTGTCAACTTCCTGACTTAATATTTATAATAATAATTATAGGTAAGCCTTTCCTGCCAGGAGAAATGACAAGGACTCTCTGCTGAGTAATTCTTGTTCTGAAATTGCTTGGATTACTGTAAACCTACATAGACATATAGCCTATATCCTATTCTGTATTAATCTCTAATATCTATTTAAAAAAAAAAAAATCACATCTTTACCGTAGTTTGTCCTGCTCTCTGCGTAGTCTGTCTTTTTCCGCCTGCTCGGCTTGGGCCTTCAGGGCTTTCTCCCTCTCCTCTTTCTCCCTGGCAGCACGACGGAACTGCTCAAAACTGTCACTTGATGACTTTACTGCAGATAAGGGCGTAGATGTGGACTTTTGTGCCAGGCTGGCCCATGATCCCATATTCTTCAGTTTCACATCCTGAGAAAACACACAAAGATATAGGACAAAGAGCAAAATTATGTATCAGTTATGGTCAAATTCGAAATGTCAAGATGCAATCCTGTAAAGTTCATATACAAAGAAATGAAAGAGGTATAAGATAAGTTTAAAAAGTGATCACTGTACCCACCTGTACCTTTTTGGGGACAACTGACGCCTTGGACTCCTGCTTGAACTTATCCTTGTCTTGCAGAGAGGGGGGTGGCCCACTCGGCTCTGAGGAACGGATGACAGGTCGCGAGCTGTCCATGGACTTCACATCTGGACAACACAAGAACACACATACACACAGGCATAGTCTTAATATCGTGTGCAGCAGCTTCTTCTTATGCATTTTAACCACACAAAGGAAAAACAAGAAGTGGTGGTGATACTCACTCTGTTGGCCGTGGCCTGGTTGAGAAGGCTTGATATCAGGATGTTTGTGATGATCTGGTCTCACTGCAGGGTTAAATGGCTCTCCTCTCATTACTGGTGATGGAGGTAGTTTCTCCTCCTTTAACCCACCTTGACTCACAGGGGCCCTCTGCTGCATCACAAGCAAATGGAGTCAAAGTCAGACTCAGGTGTATGGGGGAAAAAAACAAAACAACAACAACAAGAAAATACTGTGTTCACCGTGTACAGGTTTCTCACCTTTTTGGGCTGCATGTTGTGAGGTGGAGACTGGTGGGACACAGGTGGGTACTGGGGAAGTTGTGGGGAATGCATCATGAGAGGTGAAGGGTTGTCCCTCATGTGACCTGTCAACATAAAGGAGAAGGGTTAAATAAGAGCAGTTTTTACTTTTTCAACTAGTTATGATATATTTTTGTCTCATCTTCTCAGACTCACCTGTGTTGTAAGGGTCTGCCTTGGTTGTGTGAGGCGAGGGCTGTTCTTGCTGCTGCTGGATGATCTGCTGTGCTTTGTTGGGGGGCATGGATATCTTGTGTTGTGATCCCTGGGACTGTCCAGCTAGTCCAGGACCCTGCTGGTAGTTCATTTGCTGCGGTTGTGGCTGCTGTTGCTGCTGCTGAGTGTGCTGCATGTGGCGGGCCTGGTGTAGAGGCATCTGTTGGGGTGGGGCCTGATGTGATGGGGCTGGCTGAGCCTGGGACTGAACAGGGAGCTGGGTAAGAGGCAGCGTGGTCTGAGAGGAGAGTTGAGATTGTCCCTGGACAGACTGCAGGAGAGAAGTCTGTCCTGGTTGTTGTTGTTGTTGTTGTTGTTGTTGTTGTTGCTGTTGTTGCTGTTGTTGTTGTTGTTGCTGACGAGCCTGCGCCTGGAGCGACTGCATGGACTGTTGGGTCTGACGGGTTTGCTGGAACTGCTGTAGGTATAACTGTACTTGGTTCATAGGCGTTGTAGACCCTGGCTCTTCATCATCCTCCAGCAACATCTGGGGAGGCTGGGAAGACAGCAAGCCCTGGGGTGTGAGTGTTGGAGGGGACATAGGCCGCTGGTGCATGGGCTGAGGAAGGTGAAGGATCTGAGAGGAGAGCTGGTGCTGTGGTGGTGCCACTGACTGGGGCTGGAGCTGCTGCTGCTGTTGCTGCTGCTGTTGCTGCTGCTGCTGCTGCTGTTGTTGTTGTTGCTGCTGTTGCTGCTGCTGCTGCTGCTGCTGCTGCTGCTGCTGCAGGGTTGGCTGCGGAGGAGGAGGTGCTGGTTGCTGCTGAGGGGGTTTGGGATGAAGAGGCGCTGCCTTGTGACTGGGTCGAGAAGGCTGCTGAGGCATGGAACTGTGCAAAGCTGTGGATGCAAAGTTCCAGAAAGGAAAGAAGAAACATAAAATAAATACAAATCTGTTGTCACAAATTGGCCGTTCCCTAGGAGATTGTGAAAAATGCTTCCCACAGTAACATCTCATTTGTCATTGAGTATAAGTTAATGGTCTATTACAGATACTACTGCAGGAGACATCACTGCTTATACATAATTTATGAACAGCAAAGAAATAGGTGGGATTTGTGTTCTTCTGATTGCAAAGCATGTGGTCAGATTTAATGTGCACTGTAAATAAAACCTTTTCTCTCCACTGACCTGCTCTCAAAATCAAAAAGTTGAAAAGCAAAGTTGTTGGTTGGAATAGATCAAAGTAGACAGAGATCTATGTGTGGTTTGAACAAAGCACTTAAGAGTGAAATGATCAACCAGTATAAATTGTAATGTTTATTCTGCATTATACATCATGTAGACATGATGTATGCCAATGTTGAAAACTGTGTGGGGACTTTGTAAGAAGCATTATTCATGTAGATTACAGTTACACCGGCAGAAACTGAAACTGATAAGTAACCATTAGCATTTGACCTGTCAAAAGTGCAGAAGACTGCATACAGCCTTACCTGGAGATGGGAGGATGGGATGCTGATTGAGGAAGGGATGGGTCTCAGGGGATACTGACCCAGCAGAATGAGCGTTGAGGTGAGGAGGTGCAGGTGAAGAGGGGTTGCCCGTGTGGTGCGAGAGATGCATGAGGGGCTGACCGAAAGGTGGCAGCGAGTCAAAGCTAGTCTCTAGTAACTGGGAAGACTCCAGAGGAGCTACAGGGGGAACTATGAAGCCTGCAGGAGATGGTTGATGCTGCTGCTTCAATTGACTACTGGACTGAAGGCCTGCAGTCTGGGGATGAACCCCAGTCTGAGGAGGGCCACTCTGGATGTGAAGATGCGTCTTCTTCCCTTCCTTTACCGACTGGCCCTTCTTCTTCTGCTGCTTTATCATTCCTGGAAAAATAAATTAGGATTAGGCACTTAATTTTGTGTGTTTTTGATAATGGGCATTTTGAGTGGTCAAATTTGCAGTTAGTCACCTGTGCCCTCAGCTTCACTGTCCGTGCTGGAGCCACTGCTCTCTGAAGAAGATCCAGTCTTTTTGGAGGTAGCCATGGATTCCACAGGCTTCTCAACTGCAAAACAACAATTATGTGTTCATGCATGTCCAGAATAATGCATCATATGTGAAAGTCCAATGAATAATCTCAGATCATCATACACTGAGGTGTTTACACAGAGTGACTAGCTCCCCCCTTGCTGGTTTCCTAAAGTGGCTTACCTGGAGCCTTTTTCTTCTTGCGGAGGCAGGAAGACACATATCTCTCCAGCTCACGCAGAGTGGAAGGTTTTAGCGTCTCAAAGTCAATCTCGATCTCATCGGGGTTTGAGTTTTTGAGTGACGGTTCTCTGGACTGGATAATATGCACTACGCGGCCAAGCTTGTCGCCGGGAAGCTTGTTGATGTCCAAGCTGAGCTGTCTCTTCTCCTCGTATGTCATAGGCTTGCACTTTTCCCCTGTAGCTGATGAACCAGCTGCCCCCAAGTCATCTTCCAGGCTGGGAACTGGCTGCAGATTGGAGGGATGGTTGTTTTTCATCCCTTCCTTTTTACTACAAAAAGGTAAAACACAAGGAGGGGAATACAAAATTGGGTAAAGGCAATACTCAATTGTGCAATAGCAAGCTGTTGGTTAAAGAAAATATGAAGTCCTTGAATATCAAGACTCTAATTGACTGCCTAACAGTTTATACAAATTTAATACCAACCTAGGTTTCTTCTTGGGAACAACCTCTTTGTTGTTATTGTTACTGGTCTTGGTCTTCTTAGACAGCTGCGAAACAGGTGTAGCATCCTGAATCTCATCCACATAGCCAGGCATGCCTCCTTTCTTCTTATGCTTTTCTTTTTTCTTCTCCTTCTTTTCCTTCTCTTTTCTCTTTGGTTTGCTGGCTTGTGGTTGGGACAGGGCAGCCAGCTGCTCATGGACAGCCTTCAACTGTATCAAAAGAGGAGGCCAGTTGTCAACAAAAGGATAACAAAGGCTGGATAACAACTTTGCAGCCACCTTGAATCTTCTCTTGTCACTGACCTGTTCCTGGAGTTCTGCTAATCTTTGAGCTCTCTCCTCTTCAGAGTCATCTGTGGAAGACTCAGACTCAGAGGACGAGTCACTGGAGCTGTCTGAAGACGAGGCAACGTGGGCCAAAGGAGGCTGGGGCTTAACAGGGGCAGGATGGTGAAGTGTAGGAGCAGGGGCAGAAACCAGAGGCTTGCTCTCAGGTTCATCTGGCATCTTGGCAAAGCGCATCTCAAAGACATCCTATTAAATAAAAAAAATAAATAAAAAAAAACTATTATCATAATTATCAAAATACTACAACAACAAACATTTAGACTGAATTTTTAAGTCAACTAAAACAACAGTAACACACTGTGCTTGTTGTTCACTTTTCTCTGAAAGTGGATAATAAGAGGATAATTAGCATTCCAGACTGAATTTCCAGTACCACCAAACAGGACAGTTAATATATTGCAAGCATAATATAGTGTGACTACAAAACATGGCTCACAAGCATTATTTCATATCTCACACATTTTCAAACACGCAAGTTTATTATTAAGAACACAATTTTGTGATACAGCCCATCCCCAATACCGGAGAAAATGTAGTATCATGATGGCTGACATCATGGTTGATTTTTCTTTATTTATTCTATACTGATAAACGACCTGTGTTTTTGCCTAAGCAACATTGTTTGCATGTTAGATTATATTTACCTGCAGCTTGCGTGCCATAGCTACCACCTCGTGGTCTGGTGGATTATATTTGTAGCAGTTGGAAAACATTAATCGTACATCATCAGCAAACTCCTGGGGTTCCCGATATTGCCTGTTCTCCAGCTTAGCCTATTAAACACATGAAGGATATTAATGAATTGCCATGCCACAAATCCTCTCTTGTCAATATCCTATGCTACTGTCGATATGAACTATGCTGTCTTCAACACACCTTGATGGTGCTGAGGTCCATTGGATGTTTAATGATATCATGATAATCGTGTAGTCCCAGTGCTTCCACATCCACAGGTTTGTAGAATGGCCAGGCATAAGCAGCATGCTTCTTGGACAGCATGTCCCTAACAAGACTAGCACAGTATCCCAGCTGATCCTGTGGTTTGGGGCTATGACCTCCACTTGGTCCCAGTCCCATCCCCATGGCTATGTGATGCTGGGAGTCAGGAGCATCCTTCTTCATCAGTTTAGTAGGCCGGGTACTCTCTCGCCTGGGTAGTGTCTTCCCAGATTTGGACTCTGCTGGTGAAGATTCACTCAGTTGGTCATTTGCTGTGGGCGTTGTAGTGTCTGCTTTCCTTTTCTGGCTCTTTCTTTGCTAGATAGAAGTGAATACAAAGAAATCAAATAAATATGGAGAAAGGGCAAGGAAATAAGTGATTAGAATGATATGCCAAAACTTAACCACACCTGTCTAATGCATGGTCAAAAATCTGCCCACTTGCCCTGTGTCAATCACACTCACTTTGGTCATGGTTATAGGGTTCTGCAGCATGGGGGCAGTGCTCTGGATGGATGCTGGGGGAAGGGAAGTCTGAGCAGGGGGAGGCACAGAAGTCATCATAGGAACTTGAGGAGCACAGTCTGACTGGCCCAGGGAGTAGGGAGCTCCAAGCTGTGGTGCGTGGCTGGATAACATTGGGGGCACATGGGACGGCAGGGCCTGCATCAAAGGCTGGGGAGGTAGTGAAGGCGGGCCCTGCAATGGTCCTCTGGTCTGCGGTGCTGCTGAGAGGTTTGACAGACCACGTGTTTGAGGAGTTGTGGACGAAGGATCAATGATGGCCCCAGGTTTCAAGTTCAGACCTTGATGAGAGAGCAAGACACTTGGATAAATATCCCGTCTCACAGAGATCAGCTCCAAGAACATGTGTTTACAGCAAAAGAGTGCAGAAGTAAAGCGGTAAAGGACATACCTCCATCTCTCCGGCCCCGGCCACGTCCTTTCCCTGTCATGACAACAATCTCAGTTTCTTCCTGAGGCATTTCCGAGACCTTTTGGAGGAAAGCCTTCTCTAGAGCCTCAGCCATTAAGACTATGTCATCTCCAGGCTGCAGGGGGAGACAAACACTCTTAGCAAATGTAGAGGAATATCAGACTATTTGGCACTTGATGGTAACAATAGCTCCAGTGTGTATGTTACCTTGTTGTATATGTAGCAGTTGGTAAACATTGTGCTGAAGTCTTGGATACATTCTTGGGCATTCCAGTAGTAACTGTTCTCAAGCCTTTTCTTGATTGTTCCCATGTCCATAGGATTTTTGATTATTGTGTAGTAGTCCTGAAAAGGTTGCACACAAGTATGTCAAAAATGCAAAGTTAAAAAAATGCTTCCCTCAATTAAGCAATGTTTTTAATCAAACCAAACCAAATATGTTGTATGACACAGTTTGTAAGGCATTTTTCTTATGTCACAACAAGGACTAAGCAGAGCACAAAACGATTCCATGTCCATGGTTTTCCAGACTCTCTGGCATCGATATATACATACAAACTTCCTTTCAAACATACTTCCACCTGTGTGTCAGTCACTTATCACTCTAATGTTACAAGCAGAATGATGACTAGACACAAGTGATGTTTGGAAGCATTCTCAACAAAATAAAAATGAACGTGCAGTGCAACCTATGTAACATTAAAGATGCATATCATAGAATAACTAGTTTGATGATCAACCATTTGCACATTAAGCACAAGTAGAAAACAGCAGGGACAGATAACACCTCACGCACCATTGTGATGCTAGCTGGGAAGAGAAGTTTAGCCAGCTCATCACAAAAATGGTGACCACAGATATGCTCCTGTTAAGCTCTGCTGAAGACAGTGGCTTTGGAGAGTAGATGGCATTTAGTACAGTAGGGGTACAAGCTACCAAGCTACCATCTCTGTGAATCTACACTCCGTGCACCCCACCTGCATTTTCATTTAGGTGCTTTCTTTTTTGCGAGTACTCTGTAATAATATAATGAGAGTACCCGTATATGTCAAATATTTAAAATGCCCATCCTTAGTATGTATGTACTCAAACGGTAAAAGGAGAGGGGTGACCTTGACCTAGTTGGTTTGCAACATAAATCATCACAAAGCAACATATGAGAAACATATAGATACAACAGCAATGTGCAGTTTGAGATATGTGACATCATCCACACTGAGACAAAGCTAGCACTCACAGGCAGGTTAAGTTTGACCGCATCCACTGGTGCATGAAAGGGCCAGGCAAACTGGTGCTTCCACAGGGCCTTCACCACCATCTTCAGCAGGTACTGCAGCTGATTGGTCTGGCGCTTTGGCCTGTTGGGATTGATGTACTCTGGAGGTGGGGGGTTGCCCATTTGGTGGGCCTGCCCTTGGCTGCTGCTGCTGCTGCCCGACATCTGTGCTGCATCCAGGCCGTCCCCCATTCTAACAGGGTTGGGCATGGGCTCAGGCCCCGGAGCGGGAGCTGGAGCAGGGGCAGGGGTAGTGGTGTTGGCAGGACACCAGTTTAGTCTTGGCCCCGGCACAGACTCCACTGACAGAGCACCGCTGATCCCATTGCACTCCTCGCTGGACTCTCTGGAGAGAAAAAAATAGCATACTATCATTAGCATGTTTATAAACACAGTCTTCAATAAAAATTCATGTTATGAACAAAACTGTATTTGAGGCATTAACCATCCCATATAAACTCAACACCTGATACTTAGTACTAATTGTACTACAAGGGATAGTTACATACTGTCATTAACCATTTTTTTGAATGTCAAATGTAATTTTTTTCACTTCCATTTGAGTAGCCACTGCACTGTCCATTCAGTTGTATTGGCCCACAGCATGTTAACGCTATCAAGTTTGAATAGGACTCATGTTGACTCATACTAATCCACCTCTCAGGACATACCAGAGCCCTGCTTCTTTGATAGTTACAGGATAAAAATTGCACAAATTGATGCACAAAATGAAATGTATTTCCACTTTAGTCTGAATGATAAAAACTTTTGCTATTAAAGGGTTTAAAATAACCCTCTTAAATTTATAATATGAAGTTCAACATGGAAAAATACTGCTAATAACCTGGTGATATCAAGATAATGAACCAAATGTCCTTAAAACTCCAAACAGCGTCAGCTGTGTTTAACAGTATAATTTCATGTTTCCCATTTAACAGTTTCCTAAAAAGTTCAGTACATTTCTCCTCGACATTAAAATAATTTCGAGATGAGGATAAGCTTAATTCTGCATCAATTATTAAATTCAGACACACATTACTTGCAATGAATCCGAGGTTATTACATGGCCATAGAAAATAACTCTGATAATAATCTGATAATTCTGCTAAACAGTTTAACCACCATTAGAAGCCAGTGAACAAGGTAATGTTCTTGGGGCTGGGCAATAAAACAACCTTGGTACAGGATTGTCATAAATGTTCATGTCGATACACTGTGGACATTTTTTTTCCCTTGATTTGACTAGTAGATACAGGAGAGGGTGCAGCGTCCAACAATTACTGTAACTTTCAGAAACCATTAATCTAGCAGACCTTCACACCCACCCACTTCACACAGCAAATGGCCAGATTTGCAGTGGAAAGTGGAAGTAAACCAGGTTTAAACTTCTCTCTCAAGCTCTTCTTTTTCATTCTTTACACAGCTACTTCTAGCTTGTTTCATGTACAGGCAAATGTGACACATGCACTGCAAATCTGCACGTATCTAGACATTACCTGGAGAAGACAATTACCATGAGAAGGCAATCCAAACTCTTTTCGTTTGTTGTTCCCCGTTGGTGGACCGCACTACCAGTTCCTACCAAAGCAGGGGCGTCCCTCTCTACCTTTAAAAAACTCCTGAGGACCCAGCTCTTCAGAGAATACCTTCTCTCCTAGCACTACCAACAACGGTTGATCGGTGGGCTCTCAAAGTGCAGATCAGAAAAGCTGATCGCGTAACGAGACTTTTTTTTGACGTGACGCAAACTACCTGAGACTGTTTTTCCGCTCTCTTAACAGAGCATGCAATGTTTACTGTTACACAAATAAAAAGTTGTTTGTGTTACATAAAGATCTTGATTGTATTTATTTATTTTAGTACAAATGGTTTTACCACTTTAAGTGGTGCACAAGGCTAGACTGTAAATACAGGACATGGAGAATTATTATTCTCCCATCCATTCTGGGATCAGTGATCGGTATCAGCAGATTTATGATTCCTGTGATCGGTGATAGGATCGGCCCCAAAAAAATGCTGATCGGGGCATCCCTAGTAAATGTAGAAGCTGTATGTGAGAATGCAAACGTATGAATCAGTTGCACCGGATATGAAACATGAATAACCTCACCAGGTTCCTAGTCCAAACTCTGTGTGAGTCACACAGTGACGTTGCATGGTGTATAGCTGTGTTGATCATTTTGTTTTAGACTTTCTGCTAATCAATATGATCGTATCAATAAGTCTCATTTTTTACCTCATGCTGTAATGCCTGTTTTATCTGATGTTTTCACATCAGATTTCGACACAGTTAGAGAATGTGTAGTTCAGTAATAATATCCCAGCACATCACAAAGTCTCTCTCCTGCTGGGGAGGCATACTACAGTCATGCTGCCCTTCTTTTCTATCACCCTTTTCTGCTTCCATACACTAAAGTCTTTTTTGTTTGTGGTCATTGTGAAACTTGGCTAGTCTTGATAAACGCAAAAAAGTCATCATTATGGATGAGTCCTTCTCCTCCTCACTCTACCCAGGTGCCACCCATCACCTAAACCTAAACAGAGTATTGCAAATATGTGAAAACACATCTGACTTAGACCTGGGTTCGTGTCATCTGGCAGCTGAGGGACTGTGTGTTCCACTACACAGCACTCAGTCTACATAATGTCCTCTCCCAGGCACATTCAAGATACACACAAAGACTGTTAAGACAACAAGGCCAAATAATAATCTAGAAATACTTGGCTAAAAATAGACTGAAGAACAAGATTGTTCTGGAAAAAGAACATCGATCACAAGGTTGTGCATTCAAACCTCTAATAGAGACATGTTAGCCTTGCAGTCTTGCACACCAGTATCCACCCCCACAACAGGGCCTTAAAGATAATATACACATCATTGTATAGATCTGTGACCAATCTCATTCTTGATGAGTCATTTTCTGAGAAGAGGGAAGCAGTTTGCACAACACATGATCGCTGCCTTGGACCCCCTGAGGCATTCAAATGCAGTGGAGAATCTGACTAACTGACCAATATGTTGAATGACAACACATGAAAAGAAATAGCACTAGTCTAACACAGATGGTACTTTTGTAGCTGGAAGCAAAAACACTTCACAAATCAGACCAAAATAAACAAGCAAAGAACTTGGCCCAAGGCACAAACGTGCACATTGAGTCCATGGCTCATATCCAGCTCAATACTGCAAAACTGAAAATATACTTTAATATTTCAAAGCTTTGCTGAATTGGCTTTAAAAATAGAGTAAACAAATGACAATAATTAAGACAACCCAGCTGTAGTCCAAGAACTTTAACAGTCACCAGCTTTCATCTAGCCACAAAACGGGCTTTATTAGCTACAAGGCAGATATTCCAACCACATTTAGACAATATGATTTTAAACTGATTTTAAAATCTAGGATGCTAAAGTGTGATAATAAATTACAGCTAACCACATGGCAGCTGAGGTGCTCCACCCAATCATCGTAGTAAGAAAAATAATTGAATTGAGTAAGGTCTAGTCACAATAGGTGCTTTCAATCAGCTGTTGAAGAAACATCACCACAAGGTCAAGCATTGGTACAAACGGCCTAAAAGCTTTACCCCACAGAAAGCAGCACAAACACTTATTTGATACGGTTTGCTTAAGTTAACTCATGTTAGACTACTCAAGTACACCACTGAGGTTGATTCACAAGTAACTGCTGTAAAAATGAAGAGTGTACTAATGAGTACTAGTTTTTTGAGGCAGTACCTTGGAAATAACAAATAAAATACATTAATGTGCCAGGTCCTTTTATTTTCTAATTGGTATTAGGAATTTAAGAAGTGTGTCAACACAAGCTGTTGAGAGCAAAAGCTGCCTGAGCAGAATCAATACCTCTTTGACACAGTTTCAGTAAGGGCTGTTGCATTGAATTGCACTAGATTGTACAGGTGTCCATGAAATTGTTCCTATCCTCTTCGTTTAAGAGACTGCACACTGACTGACAGCTTTAGCTACATTAATTTCAGCTGGAGATATTTCCACTTTCATGTTTCCACCTTAGTTGTCAGCTCTTTGAGAACTGACCACTAGTTGTCAAAGATTCTGCAACTACAACATCTTGCCAACTTGCCCACATCTCATATGCAAGGATATTTGTCTCTTTAAAGAACGTTTAAGTGAACGATGGGATCTACTAAGGAACAAACTATGTAGGCTAAAGCTGCATTCAGACAGGATCAGGCGCTGTGCCGCAGGGTTGTGCAGTGGTGGGGTGGTGAGGTGGGCTGCTGGGGGTGTTTGTGCTGGATGTAACTGCTGTAAAACAATCAGGAAATAACGTTCGTTGATTAACCGGCTTTATCAAGGACTGTGCTTGCTCACTCTCAATGACTGTCTATGTCTCTTGACCTAAGTGTGCTGTCTCTTTCAAATCATAGGTCGCAAAACAAATTAAACTTCTTTTTGTAACCATTTCGCAGCATAAATTGCAAGTCAGACACAGATATAGAAGCTTATACATGAAATAAACAAAGATAGAACACAACAGGTAGAGCATCATAGTTTAGTCGAGGAATCCACCTGGATAGCCTTCAGCTTCAGTGACATTTCAGGGGGAATGCGGAGGGTTTGATCAATCCAAGCGTCTGATTGGTGGCTGCAGCATGATGTCAGGCTGCTTTTTTCCAAGAGAAAGGAATCGCAAAAGCAAAAATAACTGACCTAGCCAAACTAGAATGACAATATTTGTGCAAGTTATCAGGAAGGGGTTTTGTTGATTATTCGATGTACTTTAGCCATTGTATTACCACTAAATTATTTTATAATTTTTTAAACTATTATAAGAATATAAAACAAATATAAAATAGATATAAAGATAAAACGAAAATATAAAGACTATGAATGGAATCACTACAAAGTCAGCAATGCAATGAGAGACCTACTGTGGTAGAAAGTGGATAGTTTCTCTCCATCTCAGATCACAATAGTTTCCTCAAACCACTATGAAGAAATTTGCAAACTACAGGGGGCATGGCTGGCATTATATACTTTGATGAGCATGGTAATACATATCTGCATAGTTTCATCCTTTCTCTACATATCAACATATGAACTGCAATCTCATATTTCTTTTTTTTATACATGAATTTAGCTTTCTGCCTCTATAAGCCTAAGCTTATTCTATATTAAGTCTATATTATGTTAAATTTGTGATCATATTGTTGAAGTGTTACCTCACCTTCTTAGGGTTTTTCTATAAGGCAACAAATATTTGAAGGTTGTATTAATTTTGTCTGAATGAATGTGTCTTTTGCAGTTATACAACTACAAAGATCCTTTTGATAAAACTAGAATGTGAATGTGAGGGATACTGCTGGGGTCAAGATGATAATCATACACAAATGACTTCTCTATTCAGTACTACTACTGAGTTGTCTTGGAATCTTGAATGATGTCTCCATTTAGAGGTTGTAATCTTCCAGTTGCAATCCCTTGACATTGCTGTAGTGGTGTACAAAATCTTGAAGGGTGCCAATTTAAGGGCAAAAGCTGGAGGGAAGATGAGGAGAGGAACGTTTTGTGCAACTGAATCAAATACTCTAGTATTTAATAGAAAACGGGACATCTACAGCTCCGGAGCTAGCCACAAGGACAAAGTCAAAAAAGGTAGCCATAATATGAGCCTGGTCCAGCTGCTCTCCAGTGCTGTAGTCTCATCATATACACACAAATACTGCCAGATGGTCCTCAACAGCTCATTAACATCAGCAACAAGCACACTCACAGTGAGAGTCAGTGACATTACAGCACTGCAACAACAAGTGTAGACAAACCTCTGGGAACACAGAGACAGATGCAATAAATGAGGGAGCGTAAATGACACCTCCAGTACGAATCAGGCCTCTGAAGTACAGGCATAGAGTCAAAAGAATCCACTTTGTCAGGCCTCCCTGCTGTCTATATTGTGATGCAGCTGATAGTAATTTGGCTTGTTGAACCCTTGTGCACTGCAATATTCTCTTCCATATGCATGCACAAACAAATGAAAGCTCTGGGCCAACTAATTAAGACATCAGTAATCTATATGTTCATGTTGCACACGTTTATCTTTATTTTCATGCCAGAGAGGCCACTAGTGAAAAAAAAAAGCAACCCCCACACTACCCATCGTGCAAATGGAGATAGGTTTTAGCTATCAGGTTACACACTTCAATCACCGTGCAACATGTTAACTTCATCAAGAGCATGTGTTACTACAATGATAAATTCTTAATGATGGCACTTGGCTAACCTGGGTCTTCTATGTACACCTGACAAACAAGTTTTGTGTGATACTCTTTAGAGAAATGGCATCCACACTCTTTGCTCTTCAGAACCTTTAAAATGATATGAAAGTATTATACCTGACTGAAATACAAAATAAGTGATAACAGAAAGAGGCAGCTGGCCTGCTCTTTTGTTTTCTGTTTATTAAGCCATAGCCTCACAGACTGTACGTGCATCACGTTGTTGTCTGCATTTTCACTCTAAGGATTATGCTAAATGATTACAATGCATGGTTGTAGTAGTGACTGTTGTTCTTTGTCATTTAAAATAGTACAACTGATGAAAAAACATTTAGAAAGGGAACCTGCTGAGCCTGTTTTTTTCTTGTTCCCTTTATATTCTAGTAACTAACCCTAATGAACATATTACGAATCGAAGTCTAGTTTCAGTTTGTCTCTCTTGTTTTTTTTGCCAGTAGTTTTTGATTAATTGTTAAACGTCTATAAAATATCAGCAAAATCAGTATAATTTTCTGTCAATAAACTAAGAAACCACTACCTCGGGAACAGGCACTTTTGGATACAGGAACTATAGCTGTGTTTCCACCCAAAATACCCAAAACTTTTTTTGTCCCAGAAACTACTTCTCAAGGGGCTAGAAAGTTTCCTCAGCCCATTGTTGTCTGCATTCCACAGCGGTCTAAAGACTATGAATTTTAGGCAAATTATTCAGCTGATGTATGAAAAAAGGGGGACAGTTTCTAGCCTGGACTTCACTGTCATCCATCTTCAACTGTCTATCTGTTGCACACTTTCTTCTGTAACTCCATGTTGTTAGGGCTGGGTTTAAAACAAACAATTTCAATTCAAAATGAACTTCATTTGAATGAAGCAATAGATTCACAAAATCTCAAGATCAATCTTTAAATATATGTGTTTTCCTGTCGAGTTAAACTTTAACCCCTTTAGCGCTTGTGACCATATAGCAGTTGTTTTCTGGTAGATAAGGGTGCTGGGGAGTACTGTGATAATTTGCCTGTGCAGCCACAGAAGAAGAAGAAGAAAGAAAAAAACAACAACAACAACACATGTACATGTGTTTTGTTTCTATGATGAGCAGAATGAAATTAGATTAGGGGCCTTAAAAAGAGACAGAAAAACACCAAGGTCAGATAGTGTTGTTTTTAGTTTTAGTATGCCTTGTGTATGAGGCTGGGATGTAGCCGGTTTACTCCTGCAGTGGGTAGCCAGCGACCAGTGTAATAAAGCTTAAATGACTAAGCTTGAATGACTAAAGTTCTACAGCATATTATGCTAACTTATATGTACCATGGAAGTTTTATGAGGAGAATGCAAATCTGACATTTAGGTATAAAGGTTCCTGGGCTGACCTTACTGACCTATAACTGACTGAGCAAGCAGTCATTTACAAACAATCTAAGTCTAATCTATCTAGCAATCTATATTTTTGATTTTAACATCCAAATTACGCTACAACATTGATATGTATTGATTAAAAAAAATGTAAATACAGTCAATAAGTCGACACATTTCTCATCAGTCAGGCAGGGTGGGGGCTCTGTCTCAGAGTGGAAATATAAGCCTTCGGGTATTTAGTGGCAATACCCAGCTCTACATGTTAAGATGTTGAAACACAATGAACAAAAAATAAAAAATGGTTTGTGGCTATAGATTTTTAAAAATGGTGGCTGAAATAAAACGCTATGCATATTCCAATAAGAAGTTCAGTGCAGTAATTCTCACCACCAACGTTCCTGTACTTTTGGGGGGTAAAATAATGCCCCTGGAACATTAATTTAGACCCTGGTCCATCTGCAGTGGAAAAGGCACTCATCTCCCCCCAAAAGGTTCCTATACCCCTTCCTGAGGAAAGTTCCTGCGATGCAAGTACGCGTTATGACAGTGAGGTCAAGAAAATTCTTAGAAGTCAACATTTCAGAAGCCTGTGTCACATTCAAGCTAATTAATCGCTTTGTTATCAAAACTACCATGTTCATAATTAGATCCCCAATTTCATTAATATTACAGTACAATGAACATAGTAACGTAGATTTGTAAATATTACTTAGAGTAATACTTGACTGACAACCAGTCAATATGATAAATTAGTGTAAACCACTATCAAGAGAAAGTCATGTTGGCATGTGAGACTAATCAAGTCTGCAGAAGCCCCCAACAGAGGTCAATTAAGAGGTCCATTTCCTGTTGCTGCATGTCCTACATCGCTCTCAGCTCTGGAATAACAGTTGACCTTTCACCTGGTCATACATCACTGTAGACTGCTGAGGAATGTTTTCGGGGAGGAAGTTGCTTTGGTTACTGGGGTGGGGGATGCACATCTCACACCAGGAAACCCGGTGCACACAGAGTGCAGCATCATAGTGACTGTCCTACATGGAAGGGGAAAAAAAACATAAAAGCAAGATGTCTGCATCGCCCATGAAAGTAAACTATTAATCATTCATGTATGGGGTGGTGGTCGGCAAAAATGTAGGCCTGAAGATCCCACTTAAGGCCCACAAAGTGTCAGAATGATAGCCTGTATTTTGCCTGAAAGCAAAGGAATAAATAATTAATGGAACCATGGTGACAAAGCCAAGAACACCACCCCCTTCTTATTCACCAGTATTTTCATTCTTTCATAAAAAACACCTTCAAACCATCACCAGGAAGCAGCTTCACTCTAATGCTACAATGTCTAGCAATATACAGTAATGTAGTGATTCCATTCATAGTCTTATTTGTTGGTATCTTTGAACTCATGTCTTTAATGAGTCTATTTTTTTCTTTTTTCCCCCTCTAGGTCGATTATTAGATTAGGAATGAGTTTTTTTTTTTTTAAATGTTTTATGAACTGAAATGGGTTCTGGTTTATTTCATTTCCAACAAGAGTGATTTAAGAATGGGTCTGAAAGCAAAAACAATGGACAACATGCTCTCCTGAAGTACACCAATGAGGTGAATACAGGCAAAGGACATTATTCCTTGATGATAATAACCTTATTAAAAGGCAGAACAATAACAATTAAGTAGGAAGTGTAAAAAAAAAAAGAAGACATGGTTAGGAATTTGAGCGATCTAAACTTACATTGCACAAAGTTGGTGCAATAGCAGGGGTTGTGTTAACTGAATATTTTCTTTCATTGACTGATTTTTCTTTTGAACATAGCCTAACTATTGCAAAATGTCATAGCACTGTCTAAAGTTTCTTTTAAAAGGCAGATAATTGTGATGTGTTTGATGTACAAGGTAAAAAAAGACGGACTGATGTGGTGGAGGATGAAGGACAAGCAAGCAATACTGATGAGATGACCTATCAGTGTCTCTGTTCATCTTTTCTCTCCATGGCCTTATAAATGCTAAATGTGTAAATTCTATATATTGTCAATATCATTACAATTTAAATTAAAATGCCAGGATAATCGTAGATTATTGCAGAACAAAATACAACAGGATAGTCTAATGCAACCTCTGTGCAATACTTGTCATGCACAACTGGGACATCAATTACCAAAGTGTTTTTAGAAAATAGCTGTACTGAGCAGAGCGTAAACAACTATGATCAGAACCTGTGACGAAGGCTCACCACAACACATTTTCCATATGACAGGAATGGCAAGGTAAAAGAGGGTGCTTTGCTTTGCAGTGGTATGTTCAGGCTTTGTCTCCTAACTTATGTATAAAGAAACAAAGAAACATAGGTGAAAATCTAATTATAACGGCACTAAATTAGTGAAATCATTGATTTGCTAAGCTTTACAGCCAGTCAGAGATCTGCCTTTCACAGTCTGCCTTCACCACCTATTCAAAATGCTAACTGTCTGGCAATAAGGATCAACTATTACCAAGTACTGGTCACCCCAAAAACTGAGGCAATGGACAGCCCAGCCAAAGGGACACTTTGCACAACAAAACCATTATGGAAAACACCCTGCATGACTACAGAAATCATAAACAATGGTATCAAAGTGATACACACATTTGCATAATCACAGACATAATAACAGGCGTGCTACATTTCTCAAAGATGTAAAGTGGGGCTAAATACTGCCAATGGACTTATACACCCATGATATTCTATTCTTCATGAAGCATGTAGCAACTTTATCCACCTTATTTCATGTGTGACTGGTCTGTTGATACCTTGTTTGAGAACGTCTGAAGCCTGGCTTCAAGAAAAATAAAGGTTTCTATGGTAACACTCCACTTTTTGGCCAGTGTACTGTAATTTTACTGTCAATGGTTCAAAATAGTAGTTTTGATGTTCACCAGTTCAATAGTAACCACCCATGCCCTAAGCTACTTGTGTGTTTATAGACAAAGTACAACAGCTTACAGTATACATCTATATTTATGTATGTATGTAAACCAGAAATCATGAAATCGAAAGATTCATTGTTTCCAATCATTTATCACGAGGTCACAAAGTTAAAGAAGTTCCCCTAGTACCGATTACAAGTACTGAGTGTATGAGTCAGTGCATGAGCACACAAACTGACTCAAACAGACCAACTATGAGTCAAGCACAGTATAACAGGAAAAGGGAAGAATCATGCCAGCTCTTTCAGGCTGAACGTCCAGCTGGTTAGGATAAGCAAGCCAAACCCTACCAGGAATTAGGAGACATTTCTACTACTGCCCCCCACACCCACACCCACCCACACACACACACACACACACAGAGACACAACCCCCTTCTTCCTCAGCAGTCCCCCTTCCCCCATAGCTTCATGGCTTCTGGCTTAAATCTGGATAACAATACTATTCTCAACACAACACAGAAGAAATCTAAATTGGATTGTTGTGCTGAGCCATGTAAAACTAGAGCTAGTGCCAACCACATGATAGTCCCAAGAACCATTTCTCCAGGCTGTCTTTAATTTAACCTTATCCTCAGCTTTTAACCATGTATTTCAATTGATAATATTTGTAAAGACTTCAGTGACTGTTAAATATCTGAAAACTTATTTGGAGTCTACCAAACTGGATAGCATTACCTTTTCACAGAGACTGAATGTGCAATTTTTTCCAGAAGGGCGTCCAGTTTTTGAAAATCCAGCAAATCATTTGACTTGGCATGCATCTTGTAATCCATTTATGAATTCCACTAAACAGAAACAGAAACCAAAAACCAAAAAAGGGCACAAAAGAATTATACAAAAGTTTGTTTTTCCTTTACTCTCATCCAAAACACAGGAGAGATTTATTCTTCGGGCTCCAGTATGGATCCTAAAATCCCATGGAACACGGCGAGTAATCCATAACGTAGTCCAAGTGGAGTTTGTGGGTTGCTGTTCTACGAAAAAGGCCCCAGCCTGGAAACAGTGGGTCCAGGCGGGAGGAAAGGCTGTGGGAGCCTACAGCCGGCAGGCTGTGTTAGCTGTGCGAACCGGTCCTCTCTCTACCCCATCCCCCTCTCAGCAGTACAACGGCCCAGTTGCCACAGGCTCTTCGCTCCATTGTGTGTCCTCTCCAGGGCCTCCCCAACTTAAATGGACACAAGCCACAAGCAAGAGGTGTACAAGGAGGAGAGGGGAAGGTGAGAGAAGGCTCCGATAAGATCCAGGAAGAGCGATTTATTCCTCTAGCTCTAGCTCGCTCCCTCACCCTCTCTCTAGCACAGGCAGAGCAGCATGCAGTTACTCAACAGTAAAAATGGCTCTGCTGCTTCCTCATTCAGGGGAGCCTCAGCCCACACAGCCCTCCCTCCCTCCCTCTCTCTCTCCTACGTGCTTGCTCATTCCACCCCTCCCCTCTTTCCCCATCAATAGCTTGAGGTCCTTGCTCTCTCCTCTCTCTCTCTCTCTCTCTGTTACACCTTTAACACCCCACCCCCTTCCTGTCTTTTCCTCCGTCCATTTCATCGTGCCCCACCCCCACTCACTCTCTTCCTTCAGAATGATCTTATATATGCCTTCTCCCACCAATTTAAGGGCTCCCTTGTCTGTTCTCCATCCGATACACATATAACATTCACATTCATATTGTCGCTGGACTACTATAAAACGCAAGAAGCTGCACAACAGTTTTTTGTTGAGGAAAACACCTGATATTAGGCCAGATCAATAAACTCTGCAATCCTCAAAACACCAATGGCTCTAAATCACATTCAACAGATTCAAGCAGAGAACTTCGTCATGGTTACCACAAGGGTTATTGCGGCAATGCCATCGAACAAACTGAAAGCAGTCAAATTGGTCATTTTTTTTCAATGAACTACCTTTTGTGAAACCCCCACAAGGTGAAATACCATCAACAACTTGCATGGAGGCAGAGGATGCAAAATGTACAGATAAAGACTGCCAGTTAACTCATGAATAATCTAACCTAACGTAGGATGGCATTATGGTTAAGGACATTACACTGACGTGATCACAGAGTCAACAGTGAGTGTGACAGAAAGAAATGCAAAAAAGTGAGACACCCACGTTTTCCTCTAGCAGAACAGCCTCAACCAATGATGTTCACGATGGTGACCATGTTGCAGTGGTGGCAGGACGTACATAACTCTTGTTAAATCAGATAAACTGGATTATTTATTTCATCTGTAATTATTTGGTGTCTAGACAAATTTAACTTCATTCACAATACTGAAAATCAAGTTAAACTTCTGTAGGCAAGGTAAACACAGATGTGCTGGTAAATCTTGAACATATGCAAGCATAGCTGGTATGGAGGAGTCAACTCAAGATACAATCTCAAGTGACAGGTGTGACATACAGAGAATCTGTTTCATTTGTCCCTTTTTTGAAGAGACCCACATTGTCAGGTGGGTTGGATGATTGATGCAGAGTGTAGGATTTAGTGGTGTCATGTAATCCCTTCGCCTCACCCTCTCCTTCCTAGCATAAGGAAGGAGAAACGATGGAGGCTACCAAATGTGTAAAAAAGGCGAAATTCCCTATTTAGATTCAATGTTCAATTTGCCTGTTCTGGGATACTGTAGATATGTGGCGGTTCAACATAGCAGACTTTATGGAAGAGGATCTGTGGTGTCTATAGTTACGTGTCCGTCACAGTCAACCAACCACATATTATGTGCCTAATATACACTACCTATGGCAAACTGACTGCTGACCTCTCACCTCTCAATCAGTCAGTCTCACATGTATGCTAGCATACACACACCCACACAGCTTCACAATTAATCAGATGTCAAATCCCCAAGAGATCAGGCAAGTAAAGAGTCACCCTGTGCAATGAATACTTGTCAGGTGACTGGTGAGTGCAATATACAATTGTCTGTTTTCCCAAACGAAACAAGCAGCAGCTCATCTGTGCTGTAGCCAGACACAGTGTCCTCACAGACCCACTTTCCTGTCCACGTGCCATATGCACCATTCCCAAAGACAATACAGCAGCTGCCAGAGTGACAAAGCTCCAACCTACAGCAATTCAGAGGAGGCCAAACCGATGGCCCTGTCACTGGAAGGGTGGGGGGAGATTGTATTCAGACACAGGGAAGGAGGGAGAGCGGGTGGGAGGGATGATAGCAAGATGTAGGGGGAAAATGAAGGAGAGGGTTACATTTACACTGGGGGTTGGGTCAGATGGAGAGGCAGCAGTACACGCAGGGATGAGACTCTGCGAGAAAGTCTGAGGACGCTTCCATTAATCATCAGCGCACCGGAGTAGCCGAAATCTACAGGGAGCTGGAGTGGAGAAAACAGGGAACAGGCAATTTGCCAACTTGACATGGTGTAGCATGCAGTTGTGTATTTTCAGTAATGCACTGGAAAAACCAACAGAAAGAAGAAGAGTGATAAAAGAGGTACTTAAGAGTAATAATAACCAAAGCATTTTGTTTTTTGAGCATTAACTTTATGTAAAAATAAAATCTTGCTTTTAAACCTAGAAAATATCTTATAATTCACTATTGAACTGTGTTGTACAGCCTTATATACTGTCTAGGCTTCAGTGAGTGCAAAACACTACAGTCAGTCTTTTTACTAAATCCAGTGTGAGGAATTATGTCATGCAAATTTAAAAAGGGTACTCAACTGATTTTACAGATGAGTTACGGTTCAATAATTTCAAGGATTACTATTCAGCATATGAAATCAGTTGAATCATATCTTCTGTGGCTCTGAAGGGATCCGTCTAAAGTTTAAAATAACCCTGATGTTATTATCATACTAGACACTGAAAGAAATGATCTCAGCCTCCACTGCTTTGATTTTGACCACTCATTCAACAGTCACCTCTGAGTCCTCTAACCTGTTGGATGTGAAATACTGTATAAGTTCACTGGAGTATCCCTTTCAGCATCTTCAAACATATTACAGACGAACTTTAGAAGTGATCAGAGCCTTTTCCCCGCATAGTAACCTTTCAACTTACTGTTTTCTGTCAACCATGTAGACATAGACCCCTTGCAATCCATAAATGTATTTTACACGAACCTAATGTTTTCCTAATCTAAATCCACCCTACACCTTTAAATCTACAGAGGTTACAATAAGATATTTTCCAGGATAAAAAGGCATAATATTTTTTATTAAATTAAGTTTCAACACTTGTTGCAACATCCATAATATTAGATCTGAGCAGCATAACAAAACTGCACAAAGACAACAATTACTGAAATTGCCTATAACTCATTATATAGAAATCAGTCCTTAAAGCAGTTATAATCAACATTTACAACTGGTTTTGGCTCATTGATTACCTGTCCGCCACACAACTTTACTGTTTTGGTGTACTCCCAAAGTGTTGTTTTCAGCCACAAAAGTTAGCCCTTTAAAACCCACCAGACACTACCTGCTCAGCACCAAACAGCAGAGGGACACAGTTAGCAACTAGTTGGTGAACATAGTGGAGAATCTAGCAACAACAGAAAATCCCCTTAGCAGTTGGCAGAGACCAAAAACAGAGCTAAAAGATGAATACTAGACTTACATTTATTAGGTGGCCAGAAATGTGACTCCAAATGAATCATAGTGATGTTAGCCAACTGTTGGGTGTGTAAATAAGGTGGTGGTGATATATGTCAATGTTGTGTTCCTAACTTTAAACCTCATATTCTGTTATAAAGAAAAATTTCCAACCTGTTCCAGATTTGTGACACTAGGTATTACTCAGTAGATTATTCAGCTAATGTCAAAACTCTGCTTCCTGAGACATGCCGTTTTATCCCATGCAGCATGGCACTGCTGATCACTGTGGAAGTTAAGATGCAGGCAGTTCCTGACCTAAACTGGCAGCTGAGTGTGTCTGTAATATGTAGTAATATTTCAAGAAACTCTCATGGGAATGACACCTATCAGATTGGGTGATTCTAATGACATTAAAGCCTTGATCAAAAAGGACCTTGAATGCAAACCATAATTAATGGTATTAAGAATTAACTATTAATATGTCTAAGCTGAAAAAGAAATTTGTCATCAGAGAACGAAAAAAGAAGGGGGGGGGGGGGGGGGGGGGGGGGGGGGGGGGGGTCAATATCTCTATTCCCAGCATGCCACGTAATGAAAAAGATGCAAATGATTCAAAGGTACTAAATGAAGCACATACACTCACAATATAATAGATTTTGTTTGCTTGCTCATTTGTTTCCTGACCACACACTTCTTTTCATTCAGAGGTCATTCACAACTAGGCCAAGGATGGTGTTACCATGGCAACTAAACCAGAGAGAATAGAACTTTAAAAAAAAAAAAAAAGATAAAAAAAATAAGGGGGTCTTAGGACATTATGATGATCACAAGTATAAGTCAGATCCAAGTCTGTAGATTATACAACAGACATGCACTTTTTCCTTTCTTTTATTATTGCACCCTGAAATGTTTTGGGTGGTATATGAATTTCAAATGGAAAACCAGCAATCATTACAAACAGGTATTTTGTAATTAATGGTTCTGTTGTGTAAACACTAGCCCTCCCTGGTATCTGCAAGCACTTTGACCCAGTCTTATTTACTATACTTAATCATGGTGCAGCTGATCAATTTCAACTAGGAAAATTAATTTGCATTAATGTGATTAATAGATCACAGCTCATAGCTTGTTTGATTTACTTCTTACTTGGTAAGTGTATGCCCTTTGACCCAATTCATCCACTTTATTTACACACTTGCAATGAGTAGCCAGTGATAACACTTTTTATATGTAGCCAATGACACACAAAACTGGCTCATAATTTGAATTAATTCCTATTATATACAGGTCTCGATAACAGACAACGGACAGCAGCGACAAAAGCACAGGTAAGCAGCAACAGTAGGCCTAGAGCTTTAAACTACTTCTGAACTGTTTTGTGTATCTTTGGGCAAAGGAGCCTATCCAAACGAGCATGTGACTGCAGGTAGGTTAGCGTCTATCATCATCTGAATGTTGTTACACACTGGGCTCCACCTACTATAGCTACAGTTAGCCATTAAAACACACAAAACAAACATGTTTTACGCATGTATAAGTAAGGCTCATATAACAAGGAAAACAGCACAGACAGTGTGCTAAGTAACGGGCCGCTGCATGAGTAATCTGTGAGAACACACCAGTCGACTGACTACCACTGCTTTGTCTACAATACTCAATTATATAAACACTACAGACCCAAACAACATCTTTCTGTGATAGGGACCATTACCATATCTCGTGAATAAAACGATAAATTGCAAAGTAATGACTGCTGGCGAGCGACCATCGTCGAGGAGCCAAGATCCTGACGTTAGGCCACAGGGCATAGATTATTGCCTGGGTTTCGTAATGGACGTCAGTTCTCTGCACAGCAGAACTGAAAGCGTGCGCGAAGATAAAGATAATTTGTGCCTAAGACCATGGCCGCAAGCTTTGAACAAGTAACATTAAAATTTTGTTTTGTGTTATCTCCTCCGTTGACTGCATTCTCATCAAATAGCCTCAGTCTGAGTGTGCGCCATCATCACCGTGACGGCGTCACCGTCTCTCACAACACAAGACAGTCGACGAGCAAACTAGCAATAGATGCCCAACGCGGTGGTCGTAGCAGCGTTTGTTGCAGTATTTGTAACGTAAATGTGGCCAACAGTGGGTGAGACGGGCACGGGGTGTCAGATAGACACACAATGTAGGTGCGGTTATTGTGTCTTTTGATAGACAACTGCCAACTAGCTTTAGCTAGCAAGCTAGTTAGCCAGAACAGGCCGCCGTGTAAGTGAACGGTCTCAGTGGGCGCCGGGCATCAGCGCTACCTCTTAAGCCTTTACACGGCTGTTACCGTGTCTCTTGCGGTCTACTCATTCGGTTTACCGAGACAACATGACTGGCAGAATAATGTTTGAAACAACGGCGTTTACCTGGGTTTATCAGGTTGCCAGGGCGCGCGGGATCTTTCTCTCCGAGGATCCTGAACACCTCTCGTTGTCGGTGACGTCACGCGCAGGTCTTTCGTTGAGGACGTAAAGAGCGTGTCATAGACTGAGAGGAGAAATTATATCTGTGACAACAGACAACATATCTGACAACAAGGAGTTATATTTGAAAAAAACAGGACAGGACATTTAAGGACAAAGATGCAATGGAAATTATAGGTGAACGTGATTTTTTTGTTTAAAAATGTTGTGTATAGTACTTAAGTCCCAGGCTAAACGTTATTCATTTTTAATCTATGCCGTTCATTTTTGTTTGTTCATTTATTCATCATCATCATATCGATATCGGACAGGAAACGTATCGAACAGAAAACAGCAGAAAAGCAGCTGCCACTCTGCAAAATAACAACATCCATCCTCCAGGTTTTGTATTTATTTATCTTATATCGTTATGTTAACAAACAATTATTAATGCAATATCTATTTTTGATTAGATTAGACATTTATCTTTCTACGTCAGGTGAGAGTAAAGAAAAAACAGTTACTAGATGTGTCCAAAAAGTTCAAAAGAGTTGTAAAATACAGAATAAGTCTGTTTGGTAAAATATTTTAGATTTGAAAGATATGATTACTATAAAGATCGACAAGTTTGTTGATGTTTTATTACATTAATGATCGATCAGATTAAATCCACTGTAGGTTTTTTTGCAGGTAACTATTCTCAAATCTTACTTCACTGCCTCGAATGCACAGAGAATGACATCTGCACTAATCATTGGTTTGCAGCGCACCTCAGTGGACATTTACTGCACTTAAAATGCATTAAACCGAAAGTCAGCTTCAGCGCATGCGTCTATGCATTGAAGTGATTGGACCCTCTAGAACCCCGGAAATAGCGTGAAGGTCTTTGGCGAGTTTAGATAACATTTTACTGTTGTATCACCGGAGTCGATGTGAAAATGGGTGTTAAAATAGAAGTGTTTAGAGTAAGTACACATTTACATTTACCTTTCATATACATTAGTCTTACGATTTAAATCTGTACAACTCGGCCTAGGTCTCGTGATTCGATCTAGCGAGGTATTATCATTAGGCTAACTGTGGTCATGGTTTCCACTACTATTCACTGGCTGGGTTATTTGTTTTTGTTTTGAGCAGATGATGTTGTATCTGTCCTTTCCCGTGACCATGTTCTGGATCTCAAATCAAGCAGAGTACTTTGAAGAGTACATAGTAAAGAGAAAGGTCAGTAATGCTTAATATTTTTGCTCATACTTGTCAGTTAAGTGTTCTTGTAATAATAAATGTCTCTTTCTCTGTACTATGATGGCATCTTTTATGGTATCCAGAGGGAGATCTTCCCCCCTGATGAAGGAATGCAAGTAAGTACGATGCACAGAGCTCATGAGTTTATATAGTGCATAGCATGCTGTCTGTGACAAATGAAACCACACACACACACACACACAAAATAAAAAATACAACTTTAAATTGTAAATCCTATTGTGATTTAGTTAATTAACTTTTTGATTTTTATTTTTGTAAGTGTAGGACTTCTAATCCTAGAATGATTTTTTTCCCCCATGAGCAAACACTGAAAACGCATCAAACTCATCATTGTTTGATTCTGAGCAATTTGTCTCTTGCCTTAAAATTGCATTTCTCCATAGCTGATTTTTTAACCTATTCATATACAACAGTGTGTGGAATTGATTTTTTTTTAACTACTGCTGTAAAGCACAATATATTACCATAATAATGATTGTGCTATATTCATTTTCAGAGGAAAGAGTTGGAGGACTTCAAAGAGCGAATGCGTGTTCGTAAGGAGCAGCGGATGTTAAAAAAGATGTCCATGGAACCTGAGAATTGAGGATTCTGTGGTGAAGAAATGTACAAATACAGCACCATCAATGGAGGATTATCTGGAAATGTTTTTTGGGCAGAAGAAAACTGGTCAGGCCTATGTAGGAGCATGATACATAGAAACCTCTGAGAAGTTAACGCATCAAGTTGTGCTGGACATTTGCCAGGGGTTAATTCATTCATTCATTAATTATGCCCAATGTTATGTTTAATTTACTTTTTCACATGAGACTTTTCCAATACCAGAATTATTTGTGTTTGAATGCCAGATCAGTTGAGTTACCTTAACTACAATGTCATAAAATAAATATTTGAGTTGTATATCCAGTTGAAACTGATGTGATTATCAGGATTTATTTTGTGAGGTGCAGTGCTTGTAAAATGTATTCACCCCCTGTGATTTTTTTTCAGTGTTTTGTGTTTTACAACATTGTACTACAGTGGAAGTAATCAGGCATTTTTGACACAGATCAACAGAAAGAGACCTTAATACAAAAGTGTAAACCAAATCTCTTTAAAATTAAGCACAAACATAAAAAACTAAGTAACAGATTACATAAGTGAAATACATAAGTTTTCATCCCTTTCAACATTCAATCAATATTTATTTGGGGGCACTCGTGACAGCAATTATTGCCTGTCTGGCTAGATTTAGCTTTAGGTTGTGGGTTGTCCTATATAAAATTCTATCAGTTCACAGTTAATTTACAGACTGCAGCAGATTTTCTACTGTGATTCATTTGTATTTTCCTGCGTTAATTGTAACCTCCTTCACAAGTCTGCTGGGCCCTGCTGCAAATGAGCATACCCACAGCATGATGCACCACCACCATCAGGCCACATGGTGGGTATAGTGCCTTTCTAGTAATGTCTGGATTTGGTTGTACATCAGACATAGTATATTATGATGACCAGACAACTAATCTTGTTCTCATCAGACAATGGAACTTCCTCCCACTTTGTTTAGACACTTCCTAGTACCTTATTGCGAACCATAGCAAAGTTATTTTAATATTTGTTAACAATAATGTTGACTGTTGCTTTATCTTCATGATTTTTTCACCTTGCGGATACAGGTATATTTAAGTTTAAAATCACTTATCACACCGTGACTACACATACAGTACCAGTTATGCGATACTTAACATTAAATAATATTTTTCTGTTTCTCACTGTCATAAAAACCTAATTACACCAACTGTGTTTATATAAAAAGGTTGAATGAGTGGATAAAACTGACCATATAAACAAACACTGATTATGTGTATGCTTAACATAGTATAATTTAAATTCTATTTTTCATTAAAGACAGTTGTTTGTTTTTTTTTTCATCTATTGTAACAGAAGCTTGGATTTGCTCATTGGATGTGGTTGAGTTATAATATGAAGACGTACCCTGTGCTATGGCTACATCGCTGGTGAATTTGGCTGAGAATGTCAGTCGAGTTAATGTGCTGATTGGACTGCAAAAGTTGCAAGATTATGCTTGTTTTAAGAGATGACACTTGCTCTCATGTACTTAAGAATAACAGTTGTTGCATTGTTTTGATTGACAAAACAGAAAATTACATCATGACCCTCTGAAGACCAGCACAGCTATCTATGATGTCCCAAGCATGGCTATAAATGAGAGAGTTGTGTTTTAACATACCTTGGATGTGTCCTGACAACAAATTGCTGAATCACTCATCTGTCGTGTCAAGTGTCATGATTAAGTGATGACATGTTTATCGGATGATACCCTTAAATATAGTTGTCCAAGAGATGTGGCCAGTTGAATGCTGTCTCCCAAGGCACTGGCAAGAGTGTGTGTTTATTTCTTTTCATGGCTGCCATTCACTTTGAAAGTCAGAAAATATGGTGGTATTAGTATTTTATGATGTGTTAGACTAATAAATACTATTCCTGCGGTTATAGATGATGGTTTCCAAGTGAAGATATTTGAATTCACCGCAAAACAACTATAGATTCATATAGATTCGTTACATTGAATCTTTATAAACAGGCCCAGAAATACACAGGCTTTGTTTAAGACTAAAATGATTAAGTATTAGCGTATACTAACCGATATTTCACACGTTTGCAATTTGTTAGAATAACAAAATTTGTGACAAACGCAGTATACGTGTCCTTGCAATAGTAGAAGCAGATAACAGAGGGCGGTGTTTCGCTGTCGAAAGCTGTAGGAGCTGTGTCGCTGTGCTTAAACCACACTGGTTCTAACAACAAGGAAGTGACCGACTAGCCAGCAGACTGCTGTCAAGATGGCACCGAGTGGGCTGAAAGCGGTAGTGGGAGAAAGTAAGTGACATATTCGCTGTCTGTAAACGTTGTCTACTTTGAGAAGTTAATACAACTAAAAGACACGGGTAGTTTGTACGATTTTACCCCGTAAGAGTTTGATGAATTGCCGCTCAACTTATCACACAACACACTGCTGGGGACGTTGGTCCACTAAAGGTTTCTTCCTGCTCCAGTCCCAATGAAAATACCGAAGGAAATAACGTTATCACCGAACAGGCCATGGATAAAAAGTAGTATTGTCGTGTTTTATGCTTTGGTAATCACGTTTGGTAATGTTGTTGAGACATTTGGCGGACATAAAAGGAGGAAAAGTCGCGGCGTTAGTGACTGGAAATGTTGTGACAGTCCGAGTTGTACGCTAACGTTAGCTAGCTAACCTAAAAGGAAGTTCGGTAACTTGGCTTGTGATGGACTAACTATAAATAAGTTGGGACATTTATCCTGTAAGCAATTAAACATAACTAAATATTTTTTGTGTTGTAACTGATATTTCAATATTGAGTGGCTTGTTTCGATAAATTACTATCTTCCAATAACGTCATAAACGTGATGCTTTGAAAGCAATGTTGCATGTAAACACTAAGCAATTTAACGTCAGGTTAAATTGCTTAGTGTTTACATGCAACATTGCGTATTCACAAATCTATACAAAGACAAATGTTTATTTAACATTACATATGTTTTTGTTACATAACATTTTAAGCATTGGAAGCTCAGTTGTTCCTAACAACTTATAACCTAAAAAATAAAGCTTATTTTAACACTGTTACAACCTTTTAAGTATGTCACGGGTTAGGAGATGTCTACGATTGTAAATTTTGTTCTTGCATAGATTGTAGTGTGAACACACCCATCACCCAGAATTGCTGAAATATTCAAGTCTGTACTGGTAATACAAGTAACCCTGACCTTGCCCTGGCTTCAGATGTCAGATAACAGCAATCTTAAACAAAAGACGGACCTCAGGACAAATTTGTCCAATTACCAAATATATAGGCTAGAATTAAGATTGCTAAAATGGCTGTCTACTTAAATGTAGAGAGGCCTAGATACAAGTAGTAATTTTTTCCAGTCATCTTGTCTGACATTGCAAGACAAGACGTTTGTGAGTAATGAATTTTCCACTTGGTCCAAAATCTGGAAATTATTTGTTCACTCTCTAATATTAAAACTGGCATCATATTTTGTTGTCAGTTAGTCTTGTACTGGCTGACAGTTTTATGTTGTTGTTTGTGTGCTGGCTTACTGACACTAAACATTATTTTGCAAACTATTAATGACATAATAATTACAATTGTCAATAACACAATGTGAAAAGCATTAATGTTTTTCTGTATAATAAAATGCTGAATTAAACAGACAATTAGTAATCAAATTGATGTGGTAATAAGCGATAGCAATGAACTACATGTCTTAGGAAGTCATTGCTGTGTTTCTAATGAGATTAAAAGAGGAAGTTCAGTAAAGAGCATGATATCACATTGGTGTAGCTCTTCATTTTCATGTTCTCACACTTCTTGTGTACACTATTAAAGGCAGGAAACAGTTAAGCTGAGGTCATAAGCCACCCAGATCCCGGTGAATAGATGGCCTAAACAATAGCCACACAACATAAAATGGCTTTTGCTGTGTGAAATAGTCATTCAGGATAATTCTTTATCCTGAAGGCTGATGTTTGATTTCAGTGTATTTTGGGCAAGTTGTCCCACTTCCACTGTAACACAGTGCAGGAAACCCTCATTTTTGTAGTCCTTTTAGTAGTACCACACCTCAGCTGTTGTGCCTATGAAGTCACCGGAACAACTCTGCTTTTAGCTGATCGTTATACAGTGTGATCTCAACAGTATAACACAAGGAAGTTGGCACCCAACCAACTGAGTTGGTAAATACTTGTACTAAATATGGGTTTTTTTCAAGAAAGTTCCTGGTTTAGAGAGTTAGAGAGGTACACAATTGTTCTCTCGCCTTTTGCGTTTTGTTTATACATGAAATATCACAATTCAGTTATATATTCCAATTTCCCTTGTATCTCCTTTTAAATTTATTTGACTGTAGGAATAATCAACATTTCAGTTAAGTTAATCTTTAGCCACTGGCATGCAGTAGATAAAAATTGGGAGGTAAATATAACTATCATGTAAAATATTATTATGGTTATAAACAGTATTGGCGCATTGTGCAGTCATTGTTAAAATGTTTCATCAGAAGTTATGGATAGTTCTGTAATCATATGTGAATCTTTTTTTTCTCTCTCAGAAATTCTCAATGGGGTCATCAAGAGTGTTAAGAAGGATGGAGAATGGAAGGTAACAGTTTCCCAATAAGAATTGAGAACCACACACACACACACACACACACACACACACACACACACACACACACACACACACACACACACACACACACACACACACACACACACTGAATTTGTAACCCATGATTATTTATTGTTTCTTCAGGTTCTTATTGTGGATCACATGAGCATGCGAATTCTGTCCTCTTGCTGCAAGATGTCTGACATTTTGGCAGAGGGGGTGACCAGTAAGTTGCAAATAATTATTGCTCTTGTATTCTAAGGATCAGATGTATACACAAGGGAACAGACATCACAAGACTTTTTTCAAGTGTTGTGTAACCTTTCCTAGTTTCTTCAAATGGTCGTAATAGAGCAATCCGGGTATACTTAGAGTATATCTTTAGAGCAGGGTTTTGGTAGTTCAAGTGAAATGTAGAAAGTGTTGTCCTAGACACATAAAAGTGCTCATACACTTCCCAACATTTTTATTTTAATGAAAATGATGCATTAATGCGCTAATTTTGATCTTGCGGCTTGTACATTATATTACTGTATTTTACGATTATGATATTTTATTAGCAGTTGCATGTGATATTACCAAGTCAGATTGTCTAGATTGAACTAAAACTTTTTCCTTTTCAGTTGTGGAGGACATCAATAAACGAAGAGAGCCCATCTCTAGTTTGGAGGCCATTTATCTGATTTCACCTGTGGAGAAGGTTAGCTGTTGCCTTTTCCTCAGAGTTTCCTCTGTAATGTTAAGATCTGTGTTCATTGTGGTTTTTCTCATATTAAAATTTTACAAAAAAATTTGTTTTCAATTACAGTCAGTTCGTGCTCTCATTAACGACTTCAAAGACACTGCCTTTACTTACAAAGCAGCACATATCTTCTTCACTGACAGTAAGTATGTCCGTGTCTGTGTGTACTGTGAACATGTGCATCATTAATCTCATTTTGAAATTCCATGAAAATGTGTTTTAAAAACAGCAACTTTATTTATCAAGTTATTTTCAAATGTACTGTGCAAAACATTTAACATTCAAAATATATTGAATAATTACATTAAGCTATTTCCATTTCTAATATATTTAGATATTTATTTTTTTTTCCATAGCTTGTCCAGATGGTCTCTTTGCAGAGATTGGGAGGTCCAGAGTTGCCAAGGTTGCCAAGACTTTAAAAGAGATCAATGTTGCTTTCCTGCCTTATGAGTCCCAGGTAGGGCAACCCCTTTTCTCTCAAACCAACTTTATTTTTTATTACTATGAGCGACACCTTTCATTTTACAAACAATAATTTCTTGTTCATTGTTAATGTAAAAATGTATATAGTGCAGCTTGTTGTGAACATAATGTGATCAAACTGCAGCAAACCTCACTTTTTCTCACCCCTGCAGGTATTCTCCCTGGATGACCCAACCTCTTTGTACTCCTTCTATAGTTCTAAGCCAAATGAAAACAAAGACAAAATGATGGAAAATTTGGCAGAGCAGATTGCGACCCTTTGTGATACGCTTAAGGAGTATCCTGCAATCCGTTACCGCAAGTATGAAAGCCTTTGCATTAAAGTACAATGAAATAAATTTTCCGCTGATTTTTGCTGATTCAGTTGTATACCTCTCTGTCTCAAAGGGGACCAGAGGAGAATGCTAGACTGGCTGATGAGATCTACCAGCGCCTTACTGCTCACAAAGCTGATAACCCAAGCATGGGAGAGGTTAGGATTATGACCACCACCCATAACAATTCTTATGTGCTCTACTGTATCAGTACAATTCTTTGATTTAAAAAAATGGTGGACTGAATTCTTGAACACGTTTTCTTCTGCTTAACAAACTTTTCCATTTAAGAGAACATACTTCTTTTGGGATTCTGCAGCTCTTCACCTTAACAGGTTATAGACATTTCTGTGGTTTCTGGGTTTTATTTCCTGTTAATTCTTTTTCTCATGCTTTGCTGGACCGTTCCCTTTTGCTCTTCTTCTTTTCTGTCTTTCTTAGCTGACATTTCCTTGCACCTGAGATGGGTCTTAACAGGCATGTATTACTGTTCTCTTTTTGTCCCCACACACTCTAAAATGCATTTCCGTACAGTGCTGCATTTTTGCTGAAGTGCTGCCTCATGCTTCATCAGACAGTCATATTGAAATCGTATAAATAAAAGCTGAAAAGATTTCACTGCATGGCACATTCACAAAACATATTGAGGGGCCTTACATATAAATGCATACTGTTGACTAGATTTATTTATTTATTATACATCAGTTTAGTTAAACCAGACCTTTCATTAGTAGTTTATGATATCCCTTGTTTTTATGTCTTTGTCATTCTTTTTAGGGTGCAGATAAGGCGCGATCCCAGCTACTGATTGTTGATCGTGGATTTGATCCCATCTCCCCTATTCTACATGAGTTGACCTTGCAGGCAATGGCCTACGACTTGCTAGATATCAAACAGGACATCTATGCGTGAGTGACCCTCTTATTATATATTTGCTGCAGTTCATTTCCCAAGCAAGTGTGCTGTCTAGGGCATACCATTTCTCTGTACTCATTTGTATTGTACGCATGTACTTGTTTTTTGTTTTTGTTTTTTTTAAAGTTATCAGACAACCGGCATTGGGAATTCAAATGAGAGAGAAGTGTTATTGGATGAAGATGATGAGCTCTGGGTTCAGCTCAGACACATGCACATTGCAGATGTCACTAAGTAAGTCTTTCACAACTAAGTATATCTGTCACACTTCACATGATTGTTTCTCGAAATTATTATATATTATACCTTGCCAGTAAATTAGTGAGTAGTAAGTTACATATGCAATAAGTGTCATATTTGGTGGAAAGTAATGAAGAGAATTAATTTGTTTACCACAATCATGTTGCCAATTTGTCCCAACTATAATGTCAAAATGCATGTCTGTTTAAAACAGTTAAAAAATCAAACTAGATCACAATTTGTTTGCACAGTAATAATATTATAACTAATTTAGTGTGCTCCTGCTCAAGGTAACTGATCATTTTCACAACCCATTGTTGCAGGAAAGTGACAGAGCTTCTTCGCTCCTTTTGTGAGAGCAAGAGAATGTGCACTGACAATGTGAGTGTTCATGTGCAGTATTCATTTTGGTTCAATTGTATTACTCATGTCAATGATATAACACTATTTATATGTTTCTTACGCAATTTTGGTTAAAATGTTTCACATTCAGGCCAACATAAAAGATCTCTCTCAGATGTTAAAGAAGATGCCACAGTATCAGAAGGAGTTGAGCATGGTGAGTGGGATGAAGAAAAGCCAACTCATGTGCCATTATCTAATGATTACCTACTGTAAAGGGAGCACTCTCTGAAATGTTTAAGATTTGGACTATACAAATAACAACAGTGAATTCTTCCCTCAATCAGTATTTTGAATATATATTTAAATAGGAGACAGTTCTGACAGTAAATGGTACTATCTACATTCACAGTGTTTTTTGCTATCTCTTGCTATCTTATTTAGTTTGAACAAGTCTGAAATTTGCCCACGTTCCAGTTAATTTGCATATGCAATGCCTGTCTAGTATGACAAGAGTCTCTCTTTATTTTCATGGTTGTCAGGCTTGCTTGTAACTGTGAACACAGTTTATAGGTTTTATATATCATATAATAATTAATCTTGCATTTTCTTTCACAGTACTCGACTCACTTGCACCTAGCTGAAGCTTGTATGAAGAAATTCAAGGCCTCTCTTGATAAGCTTTGTGAAGTGGAACAGGTCAGTATTCTTGTTAGGTGTACAGTTGAAATAAATTGACATTATTGAAATCAAATTTGACAGTATCACTGACGTTTTGCAATTGGGACACAAACAGCATCATCATTGTAGCAACAAACAGCTTTGTGGATACTGTTGAAGTCCAGTTCATTTCATCTACTGTTTTATGGCAATGAAATGAATGAAGCTATAGTTGTCCTGTATATCTATAGTCGGATGTATAAATAGAAACATGATAATGTTCTCTTGATTCCTGGAAGGAAGGGCACACATGAATGACCATTTCATTTATTATTCTTGGAATGAATCTGCTCATAAATTGTTGGCTAAACAGTCTGTTAGCCTGTAGTTTTTATATCACCGGGGATCAACTAAAATGTTCCACTGTGTTAGCCACTGACAGTAAGTATCTTAGAGAGAATGTCGGACATGGATTTACTCTGTCTCACTCTCTGCACACTAAGTGACCTCAATATGAAAACATCTTTATTTATAGCTCCACTGGAGTATATTCAAATGTAACTGGCACAATCCGGTGATATTTAATGGATAATTTCAATCGTAATATTGCATAAGAAGCTTGGACCAGACTCAACATCCATCCTACAGAAATGCAGAAGAAGCTGTTATGTCATAATGTCATACGTCGTAAAGGCATTTAATAACACATAGATGTACTACTTGGTAATGTAAAAAATCCTTTCATCACCATCAGCCTGCGATAAATCCACTGTCCATACCAGCGCCAAGCTCCCAGTGTGTTGTTTCCATGTGCCAGACATACTTTGTTTCCCTGAGAGGGAAGTATTCTGCCACAGTTAGTCTTGTAACAGATTCAAGCACACATGAAATAAAAAAGCTATGCATGGTTGTGGCATTATGAGATGCAAGTGTTAATGGGGCCGTTTTGTATGAGTGAATCACTCGACTGCACTAATGGCTTGTCAGCATGTCTGAAAGCTGCCTCTTTAATCCAATGGGCATGTTTTGGCTCTAGGATGGACAGTATGATCCAAACAGCAACAGCTTTCTGTCAGCTGTCATTTAGTTCTGTATTGTTTGGACAGGCCAATACAAGTCTATGCAAGTAATGTTATAAATAAAATGTGTTCTAGCCACTCTCTAGTTTCAGCGACTCAGAAAAGGTTTTGTTGTTGATTGGTCCTAACAAAGCTGAGTCGAAATTCATCATAAAGCTTAGCAAGAGTTTTTAGAGAAGTCGCACAGTGCCCTGTATGGCATTAAAGAAAATCCCAGATGCAATTATAAAAGCCCAAGTTAATTGGCTAATATTTGTCACCATGTTTGACATTGTTAATGGGTTACAAATGCAACTGTGGCTGTTTACTGTGCAGTGTATTTACAGCTTCTTTCAGTAAAAAGAAATTAAATATTTTAAGATTTGTGATTTTGCCCATTTCTCATGATTACATTTCTTACAGTCAAACAAGCAAGTCAGCAGCTTTGTTAATACAGCGAATAGTCAAGCAAGTGCAACAACACATGACATAGCAGCTAGATAATATTATTCACTAGTTCTACAGCAAGAAGGCCAGATTGATGTCTGTCTTGCAGCCTTTTATTCCTCAAAGCTATCGCCAGCAACTAGAAGCCAGTCCAATATTTATTCTTATTGGTCAGCCTCTTGCTCAGTCACTCTCTTTTTCTCTTCTTAGCTTCTTCTGTCAACGTCCTCTTGAATTTCTTAACCCCTGCTTTGTCTGCAGAGGTTGCTGAGTCAGTTACATTGTCCATTCTCCTAACTCCAGTTCTGGCACAGGCTCTGCTCCCCATCAGCAATCCCTACCAGCACCCCCTTATCTCAGGCCTGAAAACCTCCTCCTTTACTCCTTTACTAGCGAGTAGTGTAAATTACTTGCTTAACTTACTTCATCAACAGTTCTGTCTATCAGGAAACTCTAGGATAAATCTAGGATATTAGAGGGAAAACCAGAAAACATTTTCTTCATAACATATGATTCAGTTTCACAAAAATCAGTGGTGAATTGTAACTTAGTGCCACAGTGTGTTACACACTTCTCCTGACCCAGAACCTGTAGTTTAGTGAAAGGGTCAGCCGTAGTGACAGTGCAGCATTCTTAAAACAAAAGTATAGTCATGAAAGAAAAGAAATGTAATGAGGTTAAAAGTCATCCTCCTGTGTCAGTTGCCCTGACTGTCTGTCAGCTGACTCAAGTTGTAATTTGCAAGTCAGAATACTGTTGCAGTTAATGGTTAACTACCAAGTGTCTTTCACAGGATCTGGCAATGGGAGCAAACGCAGAAGGGGAACCTCTAAAGGATGCCATGAAAAGCATTGTTCCTGTGCTCCTCAACAATGAAATCGAGGCCTATGACAAAATCCGCATCATACTGTTGTACATATTCCACAAGAAAAAAGGTGTGCCCTTGTTTCAACTCTTTCTGTTTTAACTAATATCACACAACATGAATATAGCATACATACTCACCAGAAGCTTTAATATGAAATGAAAAGCAGATATCAAGTATCCTCACCATTTTCTTCTTGTATTCTTGTCTTGTCCATGTAGGCATTGGGGAGGAGAACCTTGCCAAGCTCATCCAGCATGCAAACATACAGACAGACAGCAACATCATCACCAACCTGCAGAACCTTGGCTGTAACATTATAGCTGGGGTACATTATTAATTCCAGTTTTTTACAGTTTAAATGTTGTTGTAATGTGAATTTATTTCCTCAGTATTTGTTATATATGACATGCTGTTTGTTAGGGCCGCAATTCTGGGAAAACACTTCCAGAGCGGAAGGAACGCACAGAGAGCACATATCAGCTCTCTAGATGGACACCCACCATCAAAGACATCATGGAGGTATTTAAGCCAAAATGAAATTCCTGATGTTGCTGGCACACTGGCTCAGTTTGCTATCAACTTCTTACACTATCTTTCTTTATCACAGAGTGCCATAGAAGACAAACTGGACAGAAAGCAGTGGCCATTCATCTCTGATCCTGCTCCCATCAACACAACTCAGACTGCAGTCAGGTGGGTGCTGGAAACAGAAAATAACAGACTACCAGACAAATTACTCTACTATTGAATGCTGTACTCTCAACATCACTGAAAATGAGGGTATTTTTCAAAATTTAAATTAAGGTTGAATGAATGAATGGATAATGAGTAATAAACAAAAAATGTTTGAAAACATGACAGCAAGTAAAAAAAATCCCACATGCCTTTTTAATGTTCCAAGAAAAACTTTGAAACCTTGCTTTTTGTTTTTTTAAAGTAACAAAAATACCAACTAGGGTAGCAGACAGGTTAATGTTGTCAAATTAAAGCTTTCATCCCTGTAACTGAGTTGAAGCTAAGCCTTTGCTTTGCTTTGCTTCGCTTTGAATAACCCACAGGGAATTCCTGTCCTGATGATAGTGCTTATACAAACCACTCTGATGGACCTGGGTTCACCCATAATCTGCATAATGCACAATGCCTGTCTCCTTCCTTTTTCGCAAAGTGCAGAATTAAAACTGAGTAGTCATTAATATTAACACTATATTGTAGGCTGGCTTAAACTGGACATGATGGTTGGAAAAGAGGTTAATTTGACCTCTTTTCTAACATTATAATAACTGATTATCAGTAGTGATAAGAAGGGCACTGCAATAAAAATATACATAAAATATAAACAGAAACTTGTTGTTTGACTAGCAGGGCTCCTTGCACTCTTCCACTTGTGCAGTCACTTATTCCTGAAACATTCCCAGCAGATGTGACTGATGAACCATTTGCTTTAAGACTCGAAAGAAGTTAAATGTTCTGATATAATGCAAATAGGACTAATTGTTTATAGGATTTTTACATTTACATTTATTTATCTACTGTACCAAAGAGAAACATTGTATTCTATTTGAAGTAGTTGCTATTATTGTAAATGGATATGATAATTGATGGACCATTTTAGTGTAATGAAACTGGTTCATGAACAGGCCATAGTTTTAGTAATAATGACTTGTTGCTGAGGTTTTGTTTTCATTTGTTTACAGCAGTGCACGTTTTGGACACTGGCACAAAAATAAAACTCCCACAGAATATCGCTCTGGCCCTCGGCTTATCATTTTTGTGATTGGTGGGGTATCACACTCAGAGATGCGCTCTGCCTATGAAGTCACTCGAGCCACTGATGGGAAATGGGAAGTGCTGATTGGTAAGCAACCACTGTTGATGAGGCCATGATTTTTGTCCCAAAAATATAGCTTTCAAGAGTATAAAAGTATTTTTTTTCTCCTTTATAGGATCATCTCATATTCTGACTCCAACCAGCTTCCTCAATGACCTGAAGAGTCTGGACCAAGTTCCAAATCCTGATTGTTAGATAGTTAAACAGGGAAGAGCACACTGGAATAAGGGTTTAGTCTTTCATTTGAGATGATTGGTTACAGCATCTGAAATGAACCATTAAAATAAGTTTTAGATGTAGCCATGGAAGGAAGATTTTGTGATTATTTTATTTTAGATTGTTCTTTTTACTGTTTATTGTGAATTGGGTTCTGTATACTGCTGTGATTGAAATTGTATTAAAATATTTAATTAGAAATTATTAAAATTTGGATTATTTTACTATTCATTCAAATTCTTATTTTTGGTACTACAATATATATTTGATTTCCCTAATTTTGCACTCTGAAATGCGTAATTCCCACAAAACCGAATCAAAAATATTATTCAAGTCTAGTGTAGTTGTATATAAGACAAGAGACACAGAAGTGTGTATCATATATATATATATATATATATATATATATATATATATATATATATATATATATATATATATATATATATATATATATATATATATATATATATATATTCAATGACATCAGGTGTGGGATACCTTTTTTGTTTTGTTTTTCTCCAGGTACCTTTTTTTTCCCCTTGTCTCAGAAATTTAATGCCAGAAAAATGTATCAACTGCTGTCCTATTAAATGTTGCACATTTACCATGTACTTTAATATATTGTTGGGAGACTGTGTGGTGGGTGATTGTTTCTTTGTTGTTAAAAATGAGTAATAAAAGAAACATATTCTCTCTAGATTGTGTCTTATGTATGGTATTCTGGAGTTTGCAAGCTTTGTCACACATGATCACAAAGTCAGGAAGGAACTTCTATGCCCAGAGTTATGTTAAATAATTTTGGAGATCTTTTCATACCTTATTCAACTACCTCTAATACGGTATGCTTTCCTACTGTACTTGGTTTTAGTACATATTTTTTTTAAATTAGCTGTATTTATGCCTAATTTGAATATGCACAACTATGCTCTATAGCCAGAAACAATCTGATCTATCATTAATTTTATTTTGATACATCTTTTGCAGAAAATTATCTATCCTCTTTTATAACTTTTAATGTTTAAAGCTGTGACCAGTTGATAATTTTCATTTTTTCGGTTCATAACTCTCTTCATGATGAATATTTTATTTTACTTTATTCTAAAGTATGTTTGTTTTTTGTTTTTTTATTACATTGCTTACATGGTTTTTGAGTTTGACCTTGCTTACTGTTGAAATTAACCCAGAGTATAAATGTAAAAATGTGTATCCCATTGATAAACTAAGTTTATTACAGTGGTGACAGTCTTGCTAATCCCAAAACTGCAACCGGGGCATATGTCTACTTGCACCATACATTGACATTGTGGGGCTTCAAAATGCAAACATGAACTTAAAGTACAATGTTAGGTCAAAAGGGAGAACGTATACCTACCAGTGAAAAAGATCATCCCCAGGATTATGTTTTCATCTGGGATTAGAGATGGTCATATTAAGATCGGGGCACTGGCTGGGGTTTTAATGGTAATGGTTAATACTCAGGACTTAACTCTATTTAAAAGCCTTCCACCAAGCCATATCCAGTACACATTTGGAGCAGCATCAGTCAGGATCATTTCCACTGCACTGTTTGTGCAGTTCTATCAAAAAAAATATTGAATGGATTCTCTGTAAATTTAAAAAGTATTTCGGTGTAACTTTCTGTATTGTTACACATTTTATCTAGTTTTTAGTTGGGGACATTTTCCCTTTTTTTAAACCAGAAAAAAATTTCATGATGGCAACTGCTGAAGTGGACTCAAAATCAGAAGCTAGTGATGCTCCGCTGGTAAGACCACAGTGGCTTAATATTAATTTCCAATTTGATGTTCTGATTCCTCTATTCTTGGCTTATATTTTAGTTATTACTATATAGGATAAAGTATTTTCTTTTATTTTTTTAGATATTTTTGTTTAGAATTCTCTTTGATTTTCAGTGACCAAAAGAAGTAAATATTTTATTCTATTATGTTTATTATTTTCCATGGTCTAAGCATTTTATTACAATTACTTGGCAATGAAATGTTCATATTTTGATATTACACTCATGTATTTCATTAATCCCCAACAATGCATGAAGTTTACTGTGGTAGTGTGAAAAGATTATCCTCATCATAATGTTAAGATTTACATTAGGTGATGGGCCAAAATGGTTTAACTGATTAGTAAAACTGATTAAGTGCCAAGGAGAAAGTTGTCTATAAGTTGTTTTGGTTTTTGTTCAACAGGAAAAAACAGAACAAGAACAAATCCTCAACATAATGAGTTATTCACAGCGGGGACGAATGGATGAACAGCGTTGTGAATTGGGTCCTGTTAAAACTGGACAAATCAAAAATAAGCAGACAGGTTCGGTCAGCAGATGCAAACATACCACCTGCATTGTATGTGTCCTTTTGTATATTGATTGTTTCACTCCCGCTCCCCACAGATTCACACCATGAGGAATTCTCTCATAGCTTGGGCAACAAAAAGGAACAACACCTTCATGACCCACGTGTGTCACTGCCAGGGCTTAACTACCAGGTACAAGACAAGTTGTAAGGGCTTAGTGCATGCACCTGCACAGGTGGTGTGATGAATACTGACTGACGTCTACTCTAATTGTGATTTGTTTTCTCAGGAACCTGGGAGTAATAAACATCATGGCTCTGCACCTCAGATTTCTGTGACAGAGAGTACTCCAGATAGAAACAGAAAGGTTCTGCTGGTACCAGCCAACCAATTACAAGTTCCCTCTCAGGGTGAAAATTCTGCAAAGGTCTATTCTGTTCTTCTGTGACATTTTGGTTGCTTTAATAATTGCAGGTTTCTCATGTTGTTATTAAATTTGCTCATCCTCATTTGGTCAAATCTTTGTTACACTGTTTTTGTCCAATAGGCAGAATTACCTGATGAGCAACAGAAGTTCATGAATATTATCAGCCATGGCCAGCGTGGACGCATGGATGACCAGCGCTGTTCCTTGGATTTTAGCAAGAGTGCTCCATGCACCCCCAAACACACAGATAGAAAGTCCCCAAGTATAGTAAACTCAGGTGAGACATTTCTGTCTCTGTAAACATTTTCAGAAGTGTGTTGCAATTCTTGCAATTGCCTCTTAATTGTCATTTCTTACCAATACACCCAGGTTCAAATCTGGGTGTATTTTAATTTTTAATTAAGTTTGTCATTTTTAAAATTATTGTCTATATAGTTACTTAACTATTACACCTGTTTTCATGTTTCATTTTTCTAGGTCCAGATTCTGAAATGTTCTTCAACCTCCTGGCCAACACCCAGAGCCAACGGCTTGATGACCAGCGAGTATCTCTTTCATCATTACCAGGATTACGGAATGAAAATGCCACATCTGCTTCTGCTTCTGCTTCTGCTTCTGCTCCTGCTTCTGCTTCTGGAGGAGATTCAGGCTACTTGTGTTACATGGTCTCTAAAGTCCAGGTTGCTACTTTTCTTTTTCACAGAACAAAATATTTCACATTTTTAACAGCAATTGATAAAAGTACCAAAATACAGTAGTGGTAAGGGTCCTGTCTTAGAATCTTATAGTCACTTTCTTACTTCAAGCCATAATTTATTCAATGTTCTGTGGGATATATAAGTGTGCCTCATGATCAAAAATACTAGTACTGAGGAATGCTGGCCTAATGCATTTTCAGGGTTCCAGAATGGATGACCAAAGGTGTTCTCTACCGCAAATCCCAGTGACCCAGTGTTCATCAAAACAGGATAAGTCTGCATCTGGTTTAAGCCCTCCACGGTCAGCCTCCTTCAGCCCCAGCTCAGACATAGAACGACCGAAGAGTCAAGATAAAGCATCTCAAAAACAGGTGTATGATCAAGTCACCGCTATTATTTTTAACACCAGGAGATAAATCACATTCGAATCGCCATTTATTCATTTGCCCATTTATTTACTGATTATTAAATGCATTTTTTCCTATCTAGGCCTTGAATCCAGCTGAGCAGGAAGATTTTTTTACCTTCATGAGTCATTCCCAGCGTGGACGAATGGATGAACAGCGATGTGTCTTGAATGTTAGTCCCCAGTCCAAAACCCAACAAAAGCCCAGTCAGAGCACTGTGCTCAAAGGTTTGAATACAAACATGTTTGCTGTCCTGTTTTTTTTTTTTTGTTTTTTTGTTTTTTTTTCAATTTCAATATTTTTTCATGTTATGATGGAATATTATTTACATATCTGATCACACCACTAATATGGTGCTCTTCTCACCTTCACAGGTCCAGATTCTGAAAAGTTCCTCAGCCTGCTGGCCAACACTCAGGGCAAACGGCTTGATGATCAGCGGGCGACCCTTCCTTCATTGCCAGGGATACAGAATGGAGGTACCACATCAACATCTACTGCTGCAGAGATGGATGCAAGCTACTTGTGTTACATGGTCTCCAAAGTCCAGGTTGGCCCTATACATAGCATGGTGTAGAGACCATTGTGTCTCACACGTTTTTTTGCAGATATAGAACATGTTCAACAATACATTCAGCTACATTTTTACAACATCATAACAATGAATCTTATTTTCCTTCCACAGGGTTCACGGATGGATGAACAGAGATGTTCTGTAACCCCAGTCTCCCAGAATATGGGTACCCCATCTACTCAGCACAAAGATCATCCCATTTCAGACAGCTCTGATAAACATTCCCAAATGTCTGCCTCCTTAAACCGTACCAAAACTGACCAAAATCAACAGGTGAGATGTCATGCTACACTATTCAGAGCTCATACTTTTCCCTTCTACTGTCCTGTAAACCCATATTCCTTTTAGTAAGACATTAAAATAACTTCCGTTACAATGAAGCCCATCCTCCACAGTCTTTTGAAGATAAAATGTGGTTGTTTTATTTTGTCCTTCTAAATATTTTTTGAGTGTCAGACCTTGTTGGCTAAATAGTTTGTGAGTTGTCCCATTTCTCATTGCTAATCTTTCCTTAAATCTTTTAGGAGGCATCTCCAGCTGAGCAGGACCAGTTTCTTAAAATGCTAAGTCATGCGCAAAGTGGACGTATGGATGAGCAACGTTGCTCTTTACAACCCAACAGAAGCACACCTGTCACACCCACACATAATGGAAGTGCTTTAAATAATGTACCCACAGGTTAGACAAACACACAGTCAGGCCATGTGTGGATTTTCAGTCTCTTAGACATCACAAAAATAACTCTTAACTTTCTGTAACAGGTGCAGATGCTGATGCATTCTTCAAAATAATTTCCTCCAGTCAGGCACGACGGCTAGATGATCAGCGTGTTGCACTTCCTACCCTGCCAGGGATAAGTGGGAATGCTGAAAGAAAACAGAATGGTAGAAATACAAAGACTGGAATCCCCGTAAGTTATACAACATTGAAACTATTGGTTGTGTGAACAAGAACATTGTCAGATGTTGCTAAATGTAGTTCCTTGTTGTTTCTATGTCACGCTGTGAATGATATGCAGGACATGTGTCTGTCAGTGTGAAGTCACATTCTTATTTCTAATAATGAACAGCTATTGTCATGAAATACAGCTCAGTTGCCATTTGTTTGTTTTTTGTGCTTCTGCAAGGCTTCTCCATCACACACTACAGTTGCTGAAAGTGCACTGGCAACATCAAGGAAAGACTGTTCTGGCTCCCCTAGAGCCATACCCAAATCTGCTTCATTTACACCTGAGACAGAATATCAGAAGAAGCAAAATTCTCCAGCACAGGTAAATTGTTCACCTCAAATATAACAGCGTTTTGATTTCATAAGAAGTGTGACTGCTGGGAGAAAGTGATTTATCACCATGCTTTTAATTATTCAAATTATTACTACATTATTACTAAATGAAGTGACCATATCTCTTGGCAGTTAATGGTTTCAGCTAAAGGGGAAGAATTGCTCCTTTCTTCGAGCCCCAAACATGAGTTTCACACAGATGGACATCTTGCCATTTGTTGTATAGATTTTTCAAGTCCAGTCTTTGAAATTTTCTGCAGCTGCCACCAATGAATGAAAAGCTGAGAGTCACTAAAACACTTTGTATAGAACAATGACATGCTATTTCTGTACAGATGACAGTGAGGGTGTCCATGACCTTCACACCACAGCAGGTAAGCTGTGCCACCGCTTGTGTAGGTTGTGAGCTAGTTGGCAAAGGTTATCGTCTTAATAAAAGATGTGTAGGCTACTTTCATCAATGCTTATCTGACTCTTATCTGTCAAAGGGACAGAAGGATGTCGACCAACCATGTACATTCCCAGAAGTCTTCCTCACACTAGGAGCCCCTGGAGATAACATTGTGATCCCTCTGAGCCCAGTGACTGACAGGCCCGTGTCTTTTAACTTAAACCTTGTCCCAAAAGAAGATGTTAAGTCCAGACACTGCTCTCCAAGCCATGCAAGTCCTAGAAAAGCTCGCTCAAGGCCATCATCTCCCAACCCAGGAGCAACCAGTGAAGCCCATGCTGAAACTTCATGCCCACATGAACAGTGGAAGCTTGTGACCAGCCCTATCAGTCCAGATGATGACTGCTTCTCACTGATTGAAAAGGTTCACACAGCTCAGCTGCAGAAGGCTCAAGGAGGACAAAAATGGAAAGGGGAGCATGGAAGGGGAAAAGGGGGTGGAAAGAAAGATAAGAAGGATGGTGGCAATAAACACTAGTGGAATATTCCAGATTGTAAATTATCTATTTAGGAAATGATAGAGATAGCATGTGAGGTATCAGTAACTGACTTGGAATATAATTGAGTGAATAATGATTTGAAATTGTATTTGTAGTTTACATGTGCCCACACTAAGTAGAAGCTCTGGCTTGAGTAGAAAATATCCTTTTCCTTTTTTTTTTCAGAACTGGGTTGGTTACTTGTTGAAACGTTTTCCCTTCTTTGCTAGTTAAATGTTCCAAATATATATATATATATATATATATATATATATATATATATATATATATATATATATATATATATATATATATATATATATATATATATATATATATGTGGTAGGTTGGTAGGTTGGAATTCAACTCTGGCAAACTGTGTGAAATTGACAAAATATGTATAACAATACAAAAAGAAATACTTAAATTAAACCTGATTGTCAATTCATGTTTGCTCTTGATTATTTGAACCGTATAATTGACAAATGAGCCTACAGCCTACTTGTAATATTTTGTGTAATTACAGAGTTATCAATTTAATACAACAACACTGGGCACAACTGTTTTCAATAAATCACTGGTGCATCAACTAAAGTAATATGAATATGAATAAAAAGAGGTGTAACATTTGATCTCAGCTAAAATGCAGTATGCAGTAATAATATAAGCAATAAAATGCCAGGTTGAGTGACACAGTATTCTTATACAATTTCATGTAACTGTTATATGAATATGACAAACAAGAAAACTTGAGAAGTGTTTCACATTTATTCAGGATTTACAGAAAAACATTCAGGGGCTCATATTGTATGAACTATTAAATGCCACAGCTGGATCTTGTTCTTCATTCAGCAGCATCACTTCCCTGAAAGAAAAAGAGATAATTATTGCTTATAGGCAGCACTTGTAGGAATGTATTAGAGTAGGAATACAATATCATTCAGTATTGGTGGAAAAAGCAATGCACCATTTTATGAAATGACAAAACTAGAGCTAAGGTTTCAATATTTTTACAGAAAGATGTTGGAATGTAAAAAATCATGTTTATATAGGTGAAGTATAAGCATATGGTTAATACATGATGCTGTGAAAGAGAATGAAGAAGTTACCTTGCCAGCGTCACGGCTCTTGGCTCTCAGCTTGTTGACCTGGGACTCAGCGATGTCAGCACGCTCCTGGGCTTCCTCCAGCTCATGCTGAACCTTCCTGAGCTTGGACATGTGAGTGTTGGCCTGCTCCTCCTGTGAAGGAGTCGGTTAATTTAGTTGTTAATTGTGATACTATTATCTACTAAACTGTATGATTAGTCACATTAATGTAGTTCACTTACAGCCTCCTCAGCCTGTCTCTTGTAAGCCTTGACTTTAAGCTGCAGCTTGTCCACCAGATCCTGAAGTCTGGTTACATTCTTCTTGTCCTCCTCAGTCTGTACAGATGTTGAAACAAAATCAAGGAATTATAGTTAAGGGGATTCAGATGCTTTACTTTATTATGTATCTATGATTTGTTATAACTGGTGGATTTAAGTACATGCTGTATTGTAATGTAGCTATAAAGGTATATAATTTGTATGTAAAAACTTAAATGCAGTACACACCCAAAGTCCTGACTTAGGTAAATGTAAACTTCCCACCACTGGAAGTAGAATGTCATTATGGTTGGTTTTAATGAAATAAGTTACCTGGTAAGTCAGCTCCTTCACTCTCCTCTCATATTTGCGTACACCTTTCACAGCCTCAGCTCCACGTCTCTGTTCGGCCTCAATTTCAGCCTCCAGCTCACGCACCTGTAATGTGACGATGTGAAATAATTAAAGTTTCGTACAAGGACTAGAGTGTAGAGAAAGAAAGGCAAAGTTCATTTAATGCTTTTAAAGTGTGTTTTATTTTCTTGAACAAATTGAATCAATGAGCATTTATATACAGTGCATACCCTGGACTCCAGTTTCTGGAGCTGCTTCTTGCCACCCTTCATGGCAAGGTTCTCAGCCTCATCCAGACGGTGCTGCAGGTCTTTGACTGTGACCTCCAGGTTCTTCTTCATCCTCTCCAGGTGAGCACTGGTGTCTTGCTCCTTCTTCAGCTCCTCAGCCATCATGGCAGCCTAAAGTTATGGGCAGTTTGGAATTAGAATTTCAAGTCTTGACATTAATGGTCAAATGTAAATAGGTATTTAGGTAAGTAAGTAGAATTTTACACAAAAGAAAGACTCACATCAGTGATAGCCTTTTTGGCTTTCTCTTCAGCATTTCTTGCTTCCTGAACTGAATCATCCACTTCACCCTGAACCTGGACGAGGTCAGTTTCCAGCTTCTTCTTGGTGTTCAGAAGACTGGTGTTCTAAATGTTTGAGAAAAGCCATGTTTAATATCATATTTATGATGTATTTTCAAAATACTAACTTCTTGTGAATAAATTAAAACAAACCTGAGAGTGAAGCAGACCAACACGCTCACTGGCATCAACCAACTCCTGCTCAGCCACTTTGCGTCCTCTCTCTGTCTGCTCCAGAGCAGCTCTGAGCTCCTCAATCTCAGCCATCATCAGGCCATTTCTGCGCTCCACCATGGCAACCTGCTCCTTCATGTCTTCCTGTCCTCTGACAGCATCATCAAGATGTAGTTGGGCATCCTGACAACAGAAAGTAATGAGTTAATCTTAACTTTCTTTACACTCAAAAATATTTTTTCATTCAACAGTCACACAATCCTCACCTTGAGCTGTCCTTGGACATTCCTCAATTGTTTCTGGGCCTCAGCAGCCTGCCTGTTGGCATGGCTCAGCTGAATCTCCATCTCATTCAGGTCACCCTCCATCTTCTTCTTGACTCTCAGGGCATCATTCCTGCTCCTGACCTCAGAATCAAGAGTGCTCTGCATGGAGTCAATCACCCTCTGGCTGTTCCTCTTGATCTGCTCCATCTCCTCATCCTTCTCTGACAGCTTCCTGTCAATCTCACCTTTGATCTGGTTGAGCTCAAGCTGAACACGGAGAATCTTGGACTCTTCATGCTCCAGTGTACCCTGCAAGACAAATAATCCAAGTATAGCTATGTACCAAAATGACCAAAATGTTCTGTCAAAATAGCAAAACATATTTTAAATTTGTTTTTGTCTAATGCATAGGGCACCAATAAATTAATTATTGGAATAGCAATTATTATTATTGCAAGCCAAAGAAATATAAAAGACAATACCTCTGCCTCTTCCAGAGCAGTTTGAATTTCAGCCTTCTCACTTTCTACAGCCTTCTTGGCTTTCTCCAGCTCATGGATACTCTTTCCAGTCTCACCAATCTGTTCAGTCAGGTCTGAGATCTCCTCTATAGAGTAAATACAAAAAGTATAAACATTCTTAGATTCATCACAATTGGTAATCAGATATTATTTGCCTTTCATGTAAATAACAGTTGACATACGCTGCAGGTTCTTGTTCTCTCTCTTCATGGTCTCCAGCTGATCCAGAGCCTCTTCATAAGAGTTCTTCATCTTGAACAGTTCAGTGCTGAGAGAGCGAGCCTCCTTCTGAGCTCCTTCCAGCTCGGCCTGGCCCTCCTCATACTTCTGTTTCCATTCTGCCAGGACCTAGAAAAATATATGAACGAAAGATATGATGTCTTAAAATAGATAGAATATATTATATATATTATGTCTGTGATTGACATGGTCTTGATTTTCTGTTACCTTATCAAAGTTCCTCTGCTTCTTGTCAAGGTTGGCAGCTGTAGCATTTGCTCTCTCCACATCAATCATGAGGTCCTCCACCTCACCCTGCAACCTCTGCTTGGTCTTCTCCAGTGAGGCACACTTTGAGTTCACTGCCTCAATGGATTCCTCAGCATCCTGCAGACGCTGGGCAAGCTTTTTCCTGCAGTGAGCAAGCAAGGATTTATTTTTGCCTGCATACTAAATTTCCACTGTATTGAAATAAAATAAATAACATGTTTATGGAACAATAGAAAGGGTTATATACTTTGCCTCCTCCAGCTCCTCGGTGCGCTGGATAGCATCAGTCTCATATTTGGATCTCCATTGAGCCACCTCACTGTTGGCCTTGGACATTCCTCGCTGCAGCTCAGCCTTTGCCTCCTGCTCCTCCTCAAACTGCTCTCTGAGCAGATCACAGTCATGGCGGGCTGACTGAACAGCATGAGCCAGGGCGTTCTTGGCCTATAAATTCATCAAAAGAAGCATGGAAATCTTCCCAATTGAGGAAGGTTTTGTTCAACTCAAACCAGTCATGCCTGAGTTATCACAGAAACCTCATACTTGGTAAATTGACAGCCCAAGCACACGTTACATTATAAAGTGGACATTGCAAATATAAGATCTCATACCTTTACTTCCTCCTCAATGTGTCTCTTAAGCTCTTCAATCTGTTGAGTGAAAGCCTGCTTGCCTCTGGTGAGCTGGGAAATAAGAGCTTCCTTCTCCTCAATCTGACGAGAAAACTCACCTGAATGAATCAGATTAAGAATAAGATTTGTTTCAAAGCTGAAATATTACCAACAAGTGCTTTTAATTAAAAAGAAAACAAATTATTGAGAGTTATAGCGCAACACAAATGTGAGAGACAAATTATACATACTGGTTTGCCAGATTTCTTTAAGTAGGACGATATACAATACATGAACATGTGACCTCAATAGCTATTTCATTACATCATCTAAACATGAATGATTGAAATACACATCAACTAATAATTATATTGGTTACCAATAAATCATATCTGAATTTAAAATTAGAGACTAATTAATATCGTGTTACACATTTTACATCTGTGGATACACACCGTTCTCTGTTTGCAGTCTTGCCCTCTGTGCACTCAGGTCATTTAGCTGCCGAACATTCTCGTCATTTTTGGACTTGATTTCACTCAACTGGTCTTCAAGAGTTCGGCACATTTTCTCCAGATTGGCCTGTAATTGGCATGTAATTAATATAACTCAAATACAGTCAACATGGAATTTACTGATCATTCATATTCTGTATTTATTCTCTACTTTCATTTATTTTGATATTTGCTGAAATTTTATGTAATTGTGCTTTCCTGAATAAACAGTGGATACCTTTGCTTTGGCAACAGCCTCCATGTTGCTGGAGAGGTCATCAATCTCCATCTTGTACTCGCTCTTCTCCTTCTCCAGCTTCTGCTTGACACGCTGGAGGTTGTCGATCTGCTCTCCCAGCTCTGCAACACTGTCAGCCTGCTTCTTGCGAAGAGCTGCTGTGGTAGCTTCATGCTGCAAGGTTGACTCTTCAAGATCACGACGCAGCTTCTGGAACTCAGCTTCACGCTTCTTGTTCATCTCAATCTGAGCAGCTGTTGCTCCACCAGCTTCCTCAAGCCTCTCACTGATCTCCTCGAGCTCCCTGGAGAGGTCAGCCCTCTGCTTCTCAACCTTAGCCCGAGCAGCCCTCTCAGCCTCAATCTCTTCTTCCAGCTCCTCAATACGAGCCTAGATTTGGTGATAATAATATCAAAAAGGCATATTAACTGAAGCATACTCAAAGCAGTTTTTGATTCACTGAGTTTAATTTTCAAGAAATGTCACCTGGAGCTCCTTGATCTTCTTCTGAAGCTGAGCTCCAAGAGACTGTTCATCCTCAATCTTGCTGAGGAGCTGGCTGATCTCAAAGTCTTTCCTTGATGGGGATACCAAAAAAGCATTCACTGTCATAGTTTGTACTATTGTTGGAGTGCAATGTATGACATACTGAAAAGAGGATGAATTAAGTAGAACAAACAAAAAACATACTTCTTGATTTTCTCATCAGATTGCTGTTTGTCATTCTCCAGATCCATTATGGATTCCTGAGCCAGTTTCAGATCTCCCTCAAGCTTCCTCTTGGCTCTTTCAAGGTCCATGCGAAGCTTCTTCTCTTGCTCCAGTGATCCTTCAAGCTTTTAGGATAAAAGGTTTTGTATTTGTACAATGGAACATCAATCCTAAGACTGAAACTGTTTTATACAACTGCTAATAACTTCAAAAGCAATGTTTTCTTACATCATCCACTTGCTGTTCCAACTTTGTCTTGGCCTTGGTCAGAGTGTTGACTTTGTCTTCCTCTGCCTGGAGATCATCAAGTGTTTGCTGGTGGGCTTCTTGGAGGGCTTTCTTCTCCTTGGTCAACTTGGCAATGGACTCATCTTGAGATGCCATCTCCTCTGTCAGGTTTTTCACCTGAAAAAAGAAGAATGGAACTTACATTTATATATCACTTAATATCAATATCATACATATTTTAAATATAGGAAGAATCATTTTATCATTTTGTATCAGAGTATATTTCAAGTTTTGTGAACCTTGTTTTCTGTGGCATGTTTCTCCTTTTCCACTTTAGCCAAGGTGAGCTCCAAGTCATCAATGTCTTTCTTCAGCTCAGAGCATTCATCCTCCAGCTTCCTCTTCTTAGCTGTCAGCTCAGCATTCATTTCCTCTTCATCCTCCAGTCTCTCAGTTGTCTCTTTGAGTTTAGCCTCGAGCTGGATCTTGCTCTTAATGAGCCCTTCACATCTTTCCTCAGCATCAGAGAGGTTTTCACTTTCCTATTAAAAATACACATGGTATATATTTCAGAAATCATGATTAGTGCATTGCTTTGGTAAAGCAAAACATCTGATTGAAGAAGATCTGACGGACACATGGTTGAATTATTTAGTAAATAGAACATGTCTGCTTTTGCACTCTACTCACAGATGCCACTTGGAGTTGCAGGTCATTCTTTTCCTGCAGCAAGGAAACCATCTTCTCTTCCAGTTCCTTCTTCTTGGCCAGGGCAGTAGCCAGGTCTGTTTGCATTTTGCCATAGTTCTCTTTCATCTGCGACAGCTCCTTCTCAGTCTCAGCACTCTTCAGAAGAGGCTTGATCTTAAAGTACAGATGCATCCATGGCCAGTTCTTCACATTCATGAATGAACGGATGTTGTACTGGATGGTGAAGATTGCATCTCTAATAAAATAACACCAGTTAGTGTATTATATAGCTGTTGTTTAACATGACACAGGAATTTCAATTCTGTATATTGTATAATAATCCTACCTCCTCTCCATCATTTTAACAAACTCTTTCCTCATGAGGTGTCCTCTGCAGAGAGCCTGAGTCATGGTCACCAGTGTAGCCAGTTTATCATCTCTCATCTCCTCCAGGGTACCCAGCAGACCAGCTTTGAAGAACACCTATGTTGTTAGGTGAAAGTGAAAGCAATCTTCAGTACAAATGGTAACAAGACGACATGCCATAGTTATTGATATTGTCCTTAGAAATGTACCTTTGTGTGCCCAAATTTATACTGAGTGTGGTCCACGTCAATGGAGCCCAGCAGCTTCTCTGAAGCTTTCTTGTTGTCAATGAACTGTCCCTCAGGGATGACACTGGCATTCAATACTTTGTATCTGCAAGATAGAATTATGTTGTTAACCTCTCACTTTCATAGTGTTGTATATCATAATATCTCAGCTGAAATAAACTTGAATTGCTTATATTGACAATCACCTCTGCTTGAAGTCACCATAGAGGATTCTGCTGGGGAAGCCCTTTCTGCAGATTCTGATGCCCTCCAGTACACCGTTACACCTCAGCTGGTGGATGACCAAGTGGTTCGCCATAAGACCTAAACATGAAGCAAAATATGTCAGTGTTTCTGAGATTCATTTTTTTTCCAAAAAAACAAAAAACAAAACAAAACAAACAACAAAAACAAAACAAACAAAACTATAACACAAAATTAACAAACCTGGGGTCTTTGTTTCATTGGGAATCAGACAGCGCACAAAATGAGGATGCGTGCTCCTCAAGTTGGTCATCAGCTTGCCCAAGTTTTCCTGGGAGGCAAAATATTATTATTTTATTATAATTTAAAGCAAAACACAAATTCAAAACATGAACCAGTCAAATTAAATTGGATCTTGGCTTGGTTAATATTGAACATACCCTGAAAAGAGCAGACACAGTCTGGAAAGAACCACCCTTCTTCTTACCACCACCCTTCTTGCCACCAGCACCGGAATCTGTTTTGTTTTTTTAAATATATTGCCAGCGAATAATTAACTCTTTATTCATTGTTCAGGTTTATTTCCTAAAGGAAACCAAGTGATTTAATTACATGAGTAACTGAACTGTCATTCGGGAGTTATGGTGTTTCTTACCTTCAGCTGAAGCATGAGATGCATACAGCATGGCCAGCAGTTTGTTTGAAGACTTCTGGTAAAGCTGAACAACTGAGTCATTCAGTGGGTCCTTGTTCTTGTCCAGCCAGCCACAGATATTGTAGTCCACAGTACCAGCATAGTGAACCAGGGAGAAGTGGGCCTCAGCCTTGCCCTTTGCTGGTTTTGGCTTTTCAAAGGCCTTGGTCTTGCCAAGATGCTGATCATGCAGCTTGTTCTTGAAAGAACTGTCTGTAGCCTTGGGGAACATGCACTCCTCTTCAAGGATGGAGAAGATGCCCATTGGCTGAAGGGAAATTATATCATATTAAAAACAATCAGCAATTTAGCATGCACTCTGAAAACAGGATTTAAGTTCTACATGACAGATTTATCTCACCTTCTCAATAAGCTCAATGCAGGCAGCCAAGTCCATACCGAAGTCAATGAACTCCCATTCAATGCCTTCTTTTTTGTACTCCTCTTGCTCCAAGACAAACATGTGGTGGTTAAAGAACTGCTGCAGTTTCTCATTAGTGAAGTTGATGCAGAGTTGCTCCAAGCTGTTGAACTGTAATTTTGGAAATATAATCAGTCTCATGGAAAAACAGTGATGACATGTGATGCAACTGAAATGTTTTTCTAATTACTCACATCAAAGATCTCAAATCCAGCAATATCCAACACTCCAATGAAGAACTGTCTTGGCTGCTTTGTGTCAAGCATCTCATTGATACGGATGACCATCCACAAGAACATTTTCTCATAGACTGACTTGCACAGAGCACTGACAGCATTGTTGACCTAGAAATAAGGATTTCAGTGTTATTTCTCAGAATAATATTCATATTAATACTCATATCAAAATGCAAATATTTCTCAAATCTTTCCCAACATAAAATTAATTTCATACCTGTGGGACGGTCTGACCTTTGGTCACCATCTCGTTTCCAACCTTGACTCTTGGATAGCACAGAGCTTTCAGCATATCAGCTGAGTTCAGGCCCATGAGGTAGGCAATTTTATCAGCCACTGATTGAAAGAAAAATATTTCCATTCATCTAATAACAATAATGCTAACTGTACACATTACTAAAATCAGCATTGAAAACATTGCGAAAAATGTATGTCTTGTATGTATTTTATGTAGAATGTTTGTTAGTTATTGGCAGTTCATTTGTCACTGCCTCTGTAATGTTTGTCAGGTTAGCTTCAGACAATACATGCAATTTGTCTGTTTGGAATACGTTATTGCTCACTTCTAACTTCTTTGTTTGCTAATTGGCATTCAACCAGTATAAGCCACTGTACTTGTAGTAATGTAGCTCAGTTTGAATTCCATTCTTGTAGTATAAGTTTATGCAAAAAATTATTTGTATTTTTAGTTTACCCGCTTAATATGAATTGATATATATATATATAATATAATATGATGATGCCATTTCACACTATTAATGCAATTACCCTCAGTGCCATCAGGTTCAGCCTGCTCCTCACGCTGCTTCTGCTTGAATTTCATGTTGCCATGATGCATCACAGCTCCAGTCAGCTTGTAGATGCCCAGTTTCTCCTCACCAGTGAAGCCCAAGATGTCAATAGCAGTCTGCAATTTATTCACAGAAAAACTTTTTAGAATAATTTTTCAATTATTCTCACATTCATCTGTTGTTATTCTATATTATTATTATTGTTGATATGTTTATGATAATGTTTCTTATTATATCATTATTATTCTAAATATACATAAATTACTACCAACTTACATCAGTTGCAATGAACTCCTCCACATCATTGATACTTTTGACAGTGATTTCACCCTGACTGATCATTGGGTAGTCATAGGGGTTGGTGGTGATTAGAAGGGCCTCTGTAAGAAAGCAAAGGAAATGTATAAGTGGCACATACATATTGTTCTGAATTATTTCTCTATTATGTTATTACATACCCAGGAGCTCAGGCTTGTGCCCAGTCATCAGCTGATAGAAGATATGGTAACTTCTTTCAGCAGACAACTGAAAGGTGACACGGGACTTCTCCAGCAGATCTGTGAGAATTCATGATGAATGTTCATCAAACAATGCGAGACACAATATTTGTACATTACTAATATTGCCAATGTCACTAAATACAAAAGACATATAAGCAGAACTTACATGTTTCAATGTCAGCTGAGGCCAGCTTTCCACTAGAGCCAAAGTGGATTCTGATAAATTTACCCTAAATATTTATAAAAAAATAAAATGTCAGTTTTACTCTAATTAAGTATATACATACAGTTATGTGAAGGTACATGTTATGAATACTTACAAAACGAGAGGAGTTGTCATTCCTCACAGTCTTGGCATTACCATAGGCCTCCAGCAGAGGGTTGGCTGCAATGATTTGATCTTCCAGCGAACCCTACAATGAGACAAAAAGAGCCCGTATAGAATAATTTAACAATAATCAACTGTGGTGAAGATTTTTAGCAGGTAACCAATTTTACCTGTATTTTGCTACTCTCCGCTTTCTTGCCAGTTCCAGCCACTGCAATTGTTGCAAAGTACTGGATGACACGCTTGGTGTTGACAGTCTTTCCTGCACCAGATTCTCCACTGGAGAAATAAAGGATAACCTTTACTTACTTAGCAAGATAATCACAAAGTTTCTAAAGAATTGTCTAGACAAATTGTGTTACACTCACGTGATGAGAATAGACTGATTCTCACGATCTGAAATGTAAGCACACACACTCAAGTTAAACCTATACTTGAGATTCTTCATTCTCTCACATTCTGTGGTGAATGAAATCTTACCAGTGAGCATGAACTGATAGGCATTATCAGAGATGGAGAAGATGTGGGGTGGAGCCTCAATCCTCTTCTTGCCTCTATATGCCCCAACAACCTGAGCGTCGTACACAGGAAGCCACTTGTAGGGGTTCACGACGACGCAGAACAGGCCAGAGTAAGTCTGTAGCACCCAAGAGAGAAACATTATTGCATTTGATGCACAGGCTTTACAAATATAAAGCACATTATAATATAAGATTGAAGCTTACGTAGATCATCCATGATGCAAAACGCTCTTTGAGGTTATATAGCACAGCAGGTTCATTGAGATGGGTCATCATCGCCATGTCTTCAATTTTATCGTACTTAGGAGGGTTCATGGGAAGGATGTCATTCTCTTTTACAGTGACAGTCTGAAAAAGAAGTATAATAAATATATAAAAAAAATATATAATTCAATATTTACTAAGAGCCATAGTCTCATAGTGTAAGAAAATTAATCATTCTCTTCTGGTGAGTCTGTAAAGTAGAAAAGCGAATATTATAAAGCTTTATTTCAGGCATCATTACACCTACCTTTCCTCCCTGTGTCTCAACTGTGGCTTTGCCACCCTCTCTTTTGACGAGTTTAGCCTTCACATACATGTCATCATTATCAGTCACAAAGAAGGCTGTTTTGGCATCAAATGGAGTGTTCTGAGCCTCAAGCCTCTCCTTCTCAGTCTTCCGGAGATAAATGGCTGCAGGGCCATAGGCCTCCATCTCTGCGTCTGTGCTCATGATGGCACCTTAAGTGACTGAAAATAGGAAGAGGTCATACAACATTCAAGTATTTGCCTTAATAACTGCCAATCAGATGAGGTGTGTTTTTAAATTGTGTATATTGCCTGAAATAAACTATAATTTACCCCCTTTGGTCCCAAGAAGATGGAATACAGTCAGTTCTGTTCTTTTGATCCTATTAATAAAGATAATAATAAAGATATGTGTACATAAATCTATAGAGAAATATATTTATTTAAGCATGTACTATTTTTAAAATCTATTGACTGGCATCACATTTGTATAAAACATACCTAGTGGAAATACATAAAAAAATTAATTATGCTTAAAAGTGTAAAAGGTATAACTGACCAATTACTTAACAATCAGTCAAAGTTGATATACCCTACCTGAGTTGGAGGCCTACCAGTTATCAACAGAGTCCACACAGCCTCTTTTATAGAGGGAGGACTGTCTTCTCAGTAGCTGTGCCCTGCTCAATTTGGTCATGCATTCTTGTCATGTTGCCTTTAATCCTGTGACATTGACATTTACAATGATTGATATTGCCTTGTACCCACATTGTTGCAGTAGGTATTTTTTCCTGTGCTCAAAACAAAGGGTTGTTAAAGTGGTCTATAAACAGTGATTATTAGTAATAAACAATGACTTTTTGACTTAATGTTACATATATTAGTCAACATATGTTATATTTTGACTTACAAGTATGTTGCACATCTATTAATACATATGCAGATAATACATCAGATCAATGTTAAATTTTAATTCCTATACTCCTTAACTCCTTTTAAGTCCTACACTGGGTTGAAAATTATGGTTCTTACACTCATTCAAATATATATATGTAAATATAGATTGATAATATTATTTCTTCAATCTTTCATGGTTACATTTTACTTTCATAATTGTTATTTGTTAATTGCTACAAAAATGGAGGTGTGGATTTATTAATTATGATTATATGTTGTCAGCTGTGGGGAAGCACCCAAATGTCACTGGTGTTGCAAGACATTCACACGTCACACATTTGGTACTCCAAAAAAACAGGGGCAGCTATTTCATATACAGGGTCAGAGTGACTCTATTCAAGGCCACAGATATAGAAATAGGACTCAGAGCTCCATGTTTCCCTGTTTAAAATGTATGATTAATTTTATCATTTTTTTATCATTATTTTAATAACGGTTATTCTATCGTTTTTTATCGTGTATGTCATCAAACATCAGTCGATAATTTAATATTTGATGTATTTTTCCATTGATGTATGGGATGTATTGAGCTTGCTACTTCTTTCTTTTCTTCTTCTTGCTATCTTTTTATTTCAAAGAGTGTACAATAACCAGCACCACCAGGTATACATGCAAACATAATAGTACACCTATAATAATATAATATAATAATAGTATCCTCAACCCTTCCTTCAGACTCCCCAAAATAAATACTTAATCAAAACAAAACAAACAACCAAACAAATAAAGGGAATGTACTTTCAGTGCAGGACAACAAACTAACAAACAAGGAAGGACATACAATATATGTACACTTGTACCTTGCACCTGTAGTTATATAAGCATGCAAGTGGTACAGTAAAAAGAAGTCTAAATAAAACAAAATCTAAATAAGAAGAAAAAACAAAACAAAACAAAACTTAGCAACAGAGTTGTAAGTAACAGTAACTGTACATACAACATATGCATTATGAAAGTTATATCTTCTTTCAATAATAAAATGTAATTTTCTTTATGATCTTCTGTGTTAATAATTAACATCTCAGTGTTCGGTGTGACAAGCACAGGCTGTTGTGTTGGAGAAGCATGTAAATGTCACTGGTATACAGTTGCAGGAGAACCACACATCTCAGATGTCTGAAATAAAATTGAGGCTGAGTGCCATTCCATAAAAGCTGAGGAGGGATTACATATCGCCTTGGAATGGAGTGGATGAACAGTTGCCATCTATGCTGGGATAAAACCCAAAATAAGTCCTGTGCCAATAAACAAGATGTCCCAGATTCCAGAACTGTAAAAGTACCATGAATCAAAAGTGTATCCAGCATTAGTGTACCTTAAAAGTTGAATATATATCAAGTGAGGGAAAATAAATTTGTACTTTTACCAATGACTCTGATGTATTGTTTAAGGTGGATTGTTGAGTGAAGCTGTGTTATAGCTACTTATATTTACATAACCTAATTTCTTCAAAAAAAGGAGATGACCTTGAGGAATGTCACCCATGTGACCTCAATAGGTAGGTGGGCTATTGTGCAAACATGTGTCACACATAAGTGTGAATAGCATGTGACAAGCATGAAGTCATAGGTCTCCAGACGTTTTCTAGACAGCTTGTTTGACGAAAGCCTTGGTGTGCTTAAATACATTATGTGCTATTTTTGCACAACAAAAGGAGATGATTCTGACTGTTCTCAGTCAACACGTATCATATAAAGATGAATCTGTCCTTCCATTACATTCATCAGTAGCAAGTTTCTAAAACTGAAAGTTTGTTACAGATAGTATACATGGCTACGTGCTTTGCCACCTTGAATACAGAGCTTGGAGTGCTCAGGGCCTGTTAATGTACTGTCTCATCTCTGGTGTAAATTGTACCAGCGGATTCTAGTTGTATTTAAACCATTTTTGTAGTGGTTAACTTAAACAGGGTCATCCCAAGTTTGCCATTTAATTACTGCTGTTGTAACTTAAAAGAAAATCTGTTATTAATTAATGTTTATGATGTGCTTCAGAATGATACAATAGTTAATTATATAATTAATCAATTATAAAAAATAATTCTCAGTATGCAGAGTTGCTACAGTTACACCAGTTTGACTGTCAGCAGTGCTGTATAAAAAACTGCTATATACATAAATACATTATCTGTAGTTTAATATGGAACTTCACTATTTACATGCTGGGGATACTTTCAGCTTCTCTCTATTTTACATTACCTACATTTTTATGACTGCACATTTTGTGTTGCAATTATGTGGTATTACTGTGTCAAGTATGTAAGTAAGTAAGTGTCAACTGTAAACCTCAATTTGAGTCAGTTAGAAAGTGGAAAGAAGACAGACACACGTGGGGACAGATTGTTCCAACTAATTTTCACCTTCGTCTGTCCTTGAGTCAAGTAGATGCTTATAGATGAGCCTCTGCCCATGAACTGAAATATGACATGCCAAATATGTCTGGCAAGGAGGAGCCTGAGAAGGTTTAAAAGAGTGTTCGACTCCTCCATGACTAGGTAGTAACACTGAGAGAACCAAAGGTAGTCTATTTTTCTTTGTTTGCTTTAGTTGGGCTTGCTTGTCTAATGTTTTCAGAAAATCAGGGGAGGATATCCAGTGTGCTCACTTCTTAAGGTTGAATTTTCAGGATTTATGCAAACGACAACCTATTTTGACTGTCTATCAATAATCTGTGAAGAGATAATGAGAAAAAGAAATTTGAGGAGGTGATCCTAACATCAAAGTGTGTTTCATGTGCTTTAGCAGTTACCATATGGTAATCAGTGATAATGATAGTTAGCATATTGCAACACAGCTTACTTTATATTCAAATAATCTGATTGTTTTGTTGTGATGTGTTATCTTGTAAGCACAGTGGTTAACTGGAATGGTTTTGTGAACCATAAACAATTATATTAGTCTCCATAAGCATATGTCCAGCATAAATTGAAACTGACCAAAACACCATAACACCTGTATTAAGTGAGACACAAGACAATATTAAACTGTAACTGTTTTTTCTCCACAGTTTAAGCATATCACTGCAGCTGTGACACTGCCCTGTCATCCCAAACAAAGGAAATTGTCTTTACATCAAATGCCTTGTTGGCCACTTCTAAAAATATATCACAAGACGACCAGTTAGTGTGCGGTGTCATCATAAATAGCATCTGCCCCAAGGTCCAACAACACCTGTGCTTATATGCAGACTGTGAAGGTTTGTTGCCACAAAGGCAAGAGCACCTTTAACTGCTGTTAATTAATCCTTCCTGTTTGTAACATTATGTACCCCATTGTATACAGTACATAGTTACATCCATGTCCTTCAAATTGCGACTTTATATTATATGGGCCACCCTAGCTGTGAAAAATAAAACATAAAAAAATAGAAAAGTAATCACCCTGCTCCTCAAAGACTGTACCATGTAAAGGGAAAGAATGAATACATTTGAGTTATGCTTGTTCACATCCTGTTGTGCAAACCCAAGTTGCAATAATTTGTCCTCTGTCTGATTCAACAACAAATCAACAATCTGTATTTTTTCCTCTTACTTTAATCACAGAAATGTGTATATATATATATATATATATATATATATATATATATATATATATATATATATATATATATATATATATATATATATATATATATATTCTTCTTCTTCTTCTTCTTCTTCTTCTTCTTCTTCTTCTTCTTATTATTATTATTATTATTATTATTATTTTATGGTAAGAACCATTGTAAAAACCGTTGTGACACCCTCTGAACACTCCTGGTAGATGCTACTCCCTCCTACTATACCTGTCTCATATCAAGCTAAACTGTACTGCCTCGGTGCATTGGGTTTGGCTTTGGAATGAAAAACCTACAGGACAGTGGGAAAAAAATCAGTTTGTACAAATCACAATGGGTTTGATCATATTTTATGGCATCTGTTAAGAGTTGTCCACCAGATGAGGTGTCTTTCATTCTCAGAATGAAATTAAGTAAAAAGAAATGTAATTATTATTATTATTATTGTTATTGTTATTAATCTGCTGCTGGCAGATCTGAACTTTATCTGATTTCATTTCAGCCAGTCAGCACTATGTGTATGAATGGGCCTTGTTGGCAACAAGTAGGACTGGTCATAAATTTAGAGTGGTATCAGGATTCCAATTAATTTATACTGGGACCTCTCTGAACACTCTGAGAGAGCACTGGGCGCTCTAGCCAGCAAGTAGTGTCAGGACAGTACTTGAATTCCTGCAATGATTTTCAGCTTATATTAAGCCATTGTCATTCCATAACAGTGAGTGTCTCACAGTTACAAGTGTCATTGACTCACTGTTAAGTCCCAACATAATCTCAGACTGCAACTTGTCAGTGGTTTCAGATTTACATTCTTTTAGGCTAAGTGATTTGTGTTAACTGAGCTGCTTCAAATAGGCCCGTTCTTACTTTAAGCAACAGTAAATAAGAATAAGAATATGTAATAATAATCAATACATATTATAGTAGATTGTGTACTATTACAGTAATATATATTAATATAATAGAGGAGTCACCTCAGGACATATCTGGATACCTCATGTGCTTATCTGGAGCAGCGTATTTACTTTTTACTGGGATCAGTTTGACACATAATTTAAACAGAGGTGAGTTTTTGTGGCTATGAGCAGTCTGAAGTCCACTTTATACCAAATGTGCTTTGTTTAATGTTACTACCAAAGCAGACTGAAGTTTTAGCTAAATTAGGTTATGCTAGTATATTTAGCAGATTTGTCGTCATGGGATATGAAGGTAGTGAGAAAGAAGGCTGGACTAAAGACATGTAAAATATTCGATATTCGGTAAGCTAAAAGATAGCATAGCATATTATTTGGCTAAAAAACATGACAAAATCATAGCTTCACCTGAACTAGCCCTCAAGTGTATGTTAGCAGGCAAGCTAGCCTGGTGATCATCATTTTCATGTGCATCATCATTTTCATTTCCTAATATTAACTGTTTATCTCTAACTGACTCATACTTGTATGTCAGTAATGTTCACAGTTTACTTAATACTAAATAACAAGAGTGCAGAGCATGGTTTGTAAAGTATTTGTTCTAGTAGATACAGAGATTTTTTCAAAGACCAGACTTCAGTTGACACACTTTATGATAGGCAGTCATGTCTGTTTAATTTTAATCACAGCCAGTGCTAAGTCTTAATGTTGGAGGAGCGTCAGAATGTTACTGGTGTACAGTTTCAGGGTACATGTGATGAATAAAAAACACTCTGGTAAGACTGAATGTATTTATTACACTATGGGTGCCAGGAAAGAGACATATCAAAATACGGTGCAGTGGCAGCTTGATAACTATTCCACCAGCCAGACCGCCTCAAAAAGAGGAGCATGTATGGCTTATCTTTAAACACGAATATCCAGCCAGAACCAGTTACCAACAAGCCTATCTCAAGAAAGTGAGACACTCTAAGGTCTGTACCTTCTCTCACTTTAAAGGTGGCAATGCCACTTTTGAGTTATTCAACAGATAATGTAACAGTGATTCTGAGATTTTACATATACATTTTTACATATACATTTTTTTTTTTACCACAATATGAATTCCACACTGTTGTTGTTGACTGGTACAACATATGCATTGATTTCATAGTTGTGTGCTCAACAATGGCTTATTATTTACCATCTTGCCAGTAGATCACTAACAGAGCTACAGCTAAGGAAGCAAGCAATGATTCCTGTTTGACACAGAGAGAAGCATATATTTATCAGCTGCATCTATATGATGCCAAACAGCAAACTGAAAGTTACTATTGTGTAGAATATTTACTTGAATCAACTTCAACTGCAATTTCTGTAGTAAAATAAATTACTAAATTACTAATAAATTAATTGTGCTTATTATCCTGCATCCAAATTCCTGGGTTTATGTACTCTTGTTCTTATATTTGGCAGCATTATCTAAAAATTGGACATAGAGAAAAAACCCATAGAGTAGGTTAATGAAGAAATGAAGCTTTAACTGACTTGAAAGCAAGTGAAAGACGGAGAAGTGTTTACTGCACTTTAAGACACCTTAATCATTGTTTTCTAAGACACAACAGAATGAACAATACTTAAACATTAAATTAAATTGAAAATTCTAATATCACATTAAACATTTGTGACATTAGTATTTACATTTAATCTGATCTGCATTTGTTTGGACTATGGAAATGAATCTTTGGAAATATAGAGTAAAAATGCAAACTTTTTAGGCCTTGATTTAGACCTAGGACTTTATTACTGTAAGAAGCCACTGTGCTCCTGTTAGAGCAGATCAGAAAATTATAGAAAATATTGATTATATCTTGAAGATAAAATCTGATTTTGAGCCTCTAAGCTAAACTATCTAAGATCCATTCTCTCATGTCATTATTTATTTTTTTCTTCATTTCAAATTCTGGTTGTATACATTACTATGATTTTTTTTTTAATCTGATGAAGATGGACATATATGGCTGTGCAATGTGCTATGAAACAATATCAGATTTTAAAATTGGCGTGTGTCCTCTTTCCCAAGAGGATAAGGTGATATAGTCTGATCAAAAGTGGAAAGGCATTTGCAAGTCTGGGCTCATTTGTTAGAATAAATCCACATGAGAGACTTCTAAAGTGTCCAGTGGTACCTCCTCCAGAGAGATGTTTTATGCATGGACTATCTGCTGTCTATGATTTCTCCTTGGCTGTATAGTTAGGCACTGTGTATTTTGATTCTGTGAAAACAGTGAGCGTAGTTTGTTTAGTTCTTGGTTAGGTAATGTTATAGCATTGGTAATGATTTTTCAGTAGTTACATGTTTTCAAAGATGATTTTCCTAAATTGGCCTGAACTAACTTAATTGCTTCTTTTCAGAAACATGTCACACCAATACTTACATATTACATTATATATATATTACAGTACTTAGGACTGAGTTCGTTTTTAGATGTATTTTAGACAGGCTTCTTAAATAGTGTAAGACAAATATTACAGATTTGTAAACATACATGACAATTTGTATACAATTTTCTGGGACACAAGACACAGTATCAGAATTGGATTTTGTTAGTATGCTGGTATTAACCCTAGCTTGATTCCATTACTTAGAGAACACAGACATCCAGAGAGGGAGTGTTATTGGGTCACAAGCCTTTTTGGTAAACTTAACTATGTAAGATTTAATTAGTATTGCATGTTTGTGGCTGCGCAAATACTGTAACTGTGTGTCTGTGGGTCTTGTGTATGCATGTGTGTATTTCAGGCCTAGGTGTGTGTATGATAATAACAATGGAGTGAAAAGAATTTAGTAGATTAATTAAGTAAAGTAATATATATAGTAAAGTAAATATCCATTTTTTAAAAAAGATAAAAAATCACTGGTTACTAAAAAATGCAGAATGGATTCCATTTAACTCATCTTGCAGTATAGGCACTAGTTTAATAGAGGAAATACAGAGCAAATGGTATTGAGTATGCATCATGTTTATTGAAATGTTTCAGGGTAAATTAAAATGTGGTTCATATTTTATGAACTCTGTTGAATAGCTTCATTTTGATGTGGTCTCTTACTCAGCCTCACTCTGGAAGAAAAAAAAATATGGTTTAACAAGTTATTGGACATTTTTTATTTAACCTTTAAGAGGTTTTGATGAAATTGTACTTCTACAAGTGCCCCCCTGCCCCAAGTCCTGATGAGAACCATGAAGCCGATCTTTAATTATTTTACAAATCATTATTATTTACTTACCTTGCCAGCATCACGGCTCTTGGCTCTCATCTTGTTGACCTGGGACTCAGCAATGTCAGCGCGCTCCTGAGCTTCCTCCAGCTCATGCTGAACCTTTCTCAGCCTGGACATGTGCGCGTTGGCCTGCTCTTCCTGTGAAGGGATTGGAATTTTAAAGACTTTGTTAAGTTAAGTCAGTGATAGCATTATTTATTCTGAATTAAATGATTGATAATATAAATGTTGACTTACAGCCTCCTCAGACTGTCTCTTGTAAGCCTTGACTTTGAGCTGCAGCTTGTCCACCAGATCCTGAAGTCGGATCATGTTCTTCTTGTCCTCCTCAGTCTACGCAGATGAAAGATTGTAAGTAACAGAGAATAGAGATGTCAAAGTACTGTTTTATACTGAAATTAGTTACCTGGTATGTCAGCTCCTTCACTCTCCTCTCATATTTGCGCACTCCTTTCACAGCATCAGCTCCACGTCTCTGCTCACCCTCAACTTCAGCCTCCAGCTCACGCACCTGTAATGTGATGAATATTGATTAATCAAGATTTTATAAAATAATTTTAGTACAGTGATACAAAGCAGGGAAATGTGAATTTATTCTACTCACTGAACATCTGATGTACATTCCAAAACAAGCATTTATACTACATGCTGGTCATACCCTGGACTCCAGTTTCTGGAGCTGCTTCTTGCCGCCCTTCATGGCAAGGTTCTCAGCCTCATCCAGACGGTGCTGCAGGTCTTTGACTGTGACCTCCAGGTTCTTCTTCATCCTTTCCAGGTGAGCACTGGTGTCCTGCTCTTTCTTCAGCTCCTCAGCCATCATGGCAGCCTAAAAAAATATTCAAAACATATTATTATCAGTGCATGATAGTAGAGTATTTCTGTAAATACCAGAGGGGAAGCTGCAAACTTACATCAGTGATAGCCTTTTTGGCTTTGTCTTCAGCATTTCTTGCTTCCTGGACAGCATCATCCACTTCACCCTGAACCTGGACGAGGTCAGTTTCCAGCTTCTTCTTGGTGTTCATTAGACTGGTGTTCTAAATATTAAAAAGTCACATATAATTTATTTGTTTGTTATTTATTAACAAAGTCCATGTGTATGTTTATTATATGTAAAAACATTTTTTGTGAATTATTGAAAACAAACCTGAGAGTGAAGCAGACCAACACGCTCACTGGCATCAACCAACTCCTGCTCAGCCACTTTGCGTCCTCTCTCTGTCTGCTCCAGAGCAGCTCTGAGCTCCTCAATCTCAGCCATCATCAGGCCATTTCTGCGCTCCACCATTGCAACCTGCTCCTTCATGTCTTCCTGTCCTCTGACAGCATCATCAAGATGCAGTTGGGCATCCTGACAACAAAAGAAAAAAACATAATGAACTGTCTGTTCTTCTATTGTTTTTTTTCCTAAATAATAATAAAAATCCTCACCTTGAGCTGCCCCTGGACATTCCTCAATTGTTTCTGGGCCTCAGCAGCCTGCCTGTTGGCATGGCTCAGCTGAATCTCCATCTCATTCAGGTCACCCTCCATCTTCTTCTTGACTCTCAGGGCATCATTCCTGCTCCTGACCTCAGAATCAAGAGTGCTCTGCATGGAGTCAATCACCCTCTGGCTGTTCCTCTTGATCTGCTCCATCTCCTCATCCTTCTCTGCCAGCTTCCTGTCAATCTCACCTTTGACCTGGTTGAGCTCAAGCTGAACACGGAGAATCTTGGCCTCCTCATGCTCCAGTGTACCCTTAAGATCACAAACAAAAGTTACTTTTAACAACAACAAAATCGAAACAAATACATGGCTACAGTTTAAACATGTATTTTATCATATAAATGGTCCAATATTGTAACCATGATTTCACCTCAGCTTCCTCCAGTGCTGTCTGGATTTCACTCTTCTCAGTCTCCACAGTCTTCTTGGCTTTCTCCAGCTCATGGATACTCTTTCCAGTCTCACCAATCTGTTCAGTCAGGTCTGAGATCTCCTCTATAAAGCAACCAGTAAGTAAGAAAAGCTTATAAACTATACCATCAGAGGTCAAAGCCTACCCTTGCAATCGCTATAATTGTCACATTAAATACAGTAAGATTGACTTACGCTGCAGGTTCTTGTTCTCTCTCTTCATGGTCTCCAGCTGATCCAGAGCCTCTTCATAAGAGTTCTTCATCTTGAACAGTTCAGTGCTGAGAGAGCGAGCCTCCTTCTGAGCTCCTTCCAGCTCGGCCTGGCCCTCCTCATACTTCTGTTTCCATTCTGCCAGGACCTAGAATTGGTTAAGTAAATGATAATTATATAGGTCTGTTTCTTGCAGTGAAACAGGTTTTGAGGTTGAACCATTTACCTTATCAAAGTTCCTCTGCTTCTTGTCAAGGTTGGCAGCCAGAGCATTAGCTCTCTCCACATCAATCATGAGGTCCTCCACCTCACCCTGCAACCTCTGCTTGGTCTTCTCCAGTGAGGCACACTTTGAGTTCACTGCCTCAATGGATTCCTCAGCATCCTGCAGACGCTGGGCAAGCTTTTTCCTGTAGTTAAATGATTTTTAATTTAATTTTGGAGAAATATATGAAGTGGTAAAATAATGGATTAAAAACCTGTTTATTGCTGAAAAAGTAGAACGGTTTATGTACTTTGCCTCCTCCAGCTCCTCGGTGCGCTGGATAGCATCAGTCTCATATTTGGATCTCCATTGAGCCACCTCACTGTTGGCCTTGGACATTCCTCGCTGCAGCTCAGCCTTTGCCTCCTGCTCCTCCTCAAACTGCTCTCTGAGGAGATCACAGTCATGGCGGGCTGACTGAACAGCATGAGCCAGGGCATTCTTGGCCTGTTGAGCACACAGTCTATTTCAGAGGAACATTTTAATTGACCTAATGTATGTTACATCTAGATGCTGTGTGGATAAGTAAATTAAGTCGAAACTCCAAAGAGCCATGTTAGGAAGCATTGTCTCTCAGTGACTTGCTCCCTTAATCATTTAATACTTTTTAAGTTCTTCTTACCATTGCAGTGTACCTAGGGAAGGAATGTTTTCTTTGTTTCATATTTCACCTCTATTTTCATACCTTCACTTCCTCCTCAATTTGCCTCTTAAACTCCTCAATCTGCTGAGTGAAGGCCTGCTTGCCCCTGGTCAACTGTGAAACAAGAGCTTCCTTCTCCTCAATCTGTCGGGAGAACTCACCTGAATGACAAAATGTTCATGATTTTTAGGTATTTATTTCTACAATACACAACACTATAAAACATACATGTTGCCATTTTTGTAAGTGTCATGTTTTTTGTATCATATATGACGAATTCCCCCCACAGTGTTTTTTATTATAAATGACTTACCATTTTCTGTCTGCAGTCTTGCCTTCTGTGTATTAACATCATTCAGCTGGCGAACATTCTCATCATTTTTGGCTTTGAGCTCACTGTACTGGTCCTCAAGAGTTCTGCACATTTTTTCCAAGTTGCCCTATAAACATCAATACATGATATATGTTGAGTATTTTTAAAGCTACTACCATTTATTAATTACAATTCATGTTTCTGAACATAATGAAAGGCAAACCTAACTTATAGATACACCACTCACCTTTGCTTTGGCAACAGCCTCCATGTTGCTGGAGAGGTCATCAATCTCCATCTTGTACTCGCTCTTCTCCTTTTCCAGCTTCTGCTTGACACGCTGGAGGTTGTCGATCTGCTCTCCCAGCTCTGCCACACTGTCAGCCTGCTTCTTGCGAAGAGCTGCTGCGGTGGCTTCATGCTGCAGGGTTGACTCTTCAAGATCACGACGCAGCTTCTGGAACTCAGCTTCACGCTTCTTGTTCATCTCAATCTGAGCAGCTGTTGCTCCACCAGCTTCCTCAAGCCTCTCACTGATCTCCTCGAGCTCCCTGGAGAGGTCAGCCCTCTGCTTCTCAACCTTAGCCCGAGCAGCCCTCTCAGCCTCAATCTCTTCTTCCAGCTCCTCAATACGAGCCTAGATTTGGTGATAATAATATCAAAAAGGCATATTAACTGAAGCATACTCAAAGCAGTTTTTGATTCACTGAGTTTAATTCTCAAGAAATGTCACCTGGAGCTCCTTGATCTTCTTCTGAAGCTGAGCTCCAAGAGACTGTTCATCCTCAATCTTGCTGAGGAGCTGGCTGGTCTCAAAGTCTTTCCTTGATGGGGATACCAATAAAGCATTCACTGTCATAGCCATAGTACTATTGTTGGAGTGCAATGCATGACATACTGAAAAGAGCATGAATTAAGTAGAACAAACAAAAAACATACTTCTTGATTTTCTCATCAGATTGCTGTTTGTCATTCTCCAGATCCATTATGGATTCCTGAGCCAATTTCAGATCTCCCTCAAGCTTCCTCTTGGCTCTTTCAAGGTCCATGCGAAGCTTCTTCTCTTGCTCCAGTGATCCTTCAAGCTTTTAGGATAAAAGGTTTTGTATTTGTACAATGGAACATCAATCCTAAGACTGAAACTGTTTCATACAACTGCTAATAACTTCAAAAGCAATGTTTTCTTACATCATCCACTTGCTGTTCCAACTTTGTCTTGGCCTTGGTCAGAGTGTTGACTTTGTCCTCCTCTGCCTGGAGATCATCAAGTGTTTGCTGGTGGCTCTCTTGGAGGGCTTTCTTCTCCTTGGTCAACTTGGCAATGGACTCATCTTGAGATGCCATCTCCTCTGTCAGGTTTTTCACCTGAAAAAAGAAGAATGGTACTTACATTTATATATCACTTAATATCAATATCATACATATTTTATATATGGGAAGAATTATTTTATCATTTTGTATCAGAGTATATTTCAAGTTTTGTGAACCTTGTTTTCTGTGGCATGTTTCTCCTTCTCCACTTTAGCCAAGGTGAGCTCCAAGTCATCAATGTCTTTCTTCAGCTCAGAGCATTCATCCTCCAGCTTCCTCTTCTTAGCTGTCAGCTCAGCATTCATTTCCTCTTCATCCTCCAGTCTCTCAGTTGACTCTTTGAGTTTAGCCTCAAGCTGGATCTTGCTCTTAATGAGCCCTTCACATCTTTCCTCAGCATCAGAGAGGTTCTCAACTTCCTATCATACATTTTGAAGATACAATAAGTTACTTAGTTAGTTTATTTGTTAAAGATGTTGATATTCATTGGTTTTAAGAAAACAGTGAAGGTATGTGGCCTGAAAATGTGAGCAACAGTGTTCCGTTACTGAATGTATCACACTTCCTTGTGTTTCCTACTTACTGCAGCCACTTGGAGTTGCAGGTCATTCTTTTCCTGCAGCAAGGAAACCATCTTCTCTTCCAGTTCCTTCTTCTTGGCCAGGGCAGTAGCCAGGTCTGATTGCATCTTATCATAGTTCTCCTTCATCTGCGACAGCTCCTTCTCAGTCTCAGCACTCTTCAGAAGAGGCTTGATCTTAAAGTACAGTTTCAGCCATGGCCAGTTCTTCACATTCATGAATGAACGGATGTTGTACTGGATTGAATAGATAGATTCTCTATAAAATAATCAAAAGAAAGTAGAATTTTATGAGTATTCTGCACAAAAATTAACTGTGTCAATATGTGGATGTTATCATAAAAGACACAACAATTTAGCATACTGTGTGATAACCCTACCTCCTCTCCATCATCTTAACAAACTCCTTCCTCATGACATATCCTCTGCAGAGAGCCTGAGTCATGGTCACCAGTGTAGCCAGTTTCTCATCTCTCATTTCCTCCAGGGTACCCAGCAGACCAGCTTTGAAAAACACCTATGTTGTTTCATGAAAGAAAAACTTAAGCAAACATGCATATTGTACATGAGAACAACTACAAACATAATGTAGTCAATGAGAATTTACCTTTGTGTGTCCAAATCTGTACTGAGTGTGGTCCACGTCAATGGAGCCCAGCAGCTTCTCTGAAGCTTTCTTGTTATCAATGAACTGTCCCTCAGGGATGACACTGGCATTCAATACTTTGTATCTGCAAGATAAAATGATGTTATTACTTAGTTCTATGTAAGTTCTCAGATTGGTGTTTCATAATAACTTGAATTACTTCTACTGAAAATCACCTCTGCTTGAAGTCACCATAGAGGATTCTGCTGGGGAAGCCCTTTCTGCAGATTCTGATGCCCTCCAGTACACCGTTACACCTCAGCTGGTGGATGACCAAGTGGTTCTCCATAAGACCTGAACATTTTAAACTTATTGTATTACATTTCTTTACATTATCATTTTAGAAATAGTGCACAAAACTGGGTTATGGACTTCTTACCTGGAGTCTTTGATTCATTAGGAATCAAGCAACGGACAAAATGAGGGTGAGTGCTCCTCAAGTTGGTCATCAGCTTGCCCAAGTTCTCCTGTGGATGAGCAGCACAAGATAAAAGGTCATGATTATTATAAGGTGTATGAGGTTTTTAATTGTTATAAAAGAATGTGAAATAATACGTACTCTGAAAAGAGCAGACACAGTCTGGAAGGAACCACCCTTCTTCTTGCCACCCTTCTTGCCACCAGCAGCCTCTGGTTTGCAAAACATTGGATTTAATTAATTGCACTGTTTTTTTTCACATGAATGAACAAATAACTACAGAGCAGTCATTACCTTTGTCCCAAACCAAATCTAAGTGACACACACATTAATGTATCTTGCTAATCAAGCAATTTCAACCATGTTGTTCACAATCTTGTACTTTTACTAATATAAAAGTAAGTTCATTAAGATGAAGCATACCATCTAGGCTCATTTCTCACCTTCAGCTCCAGCATGGGCTGCATACAGCATAGACAGCAGTTTGTTTGCAGACTTCTGATAGAGCTGAACAACTGAGTCGTTCAGTGGGTCCTTGTTCTTATCCAGCCAGCCACAGATATTGTAGTCCACAGTACCAGCATAGTGAACCAGGGCGAAGTGAGCTTCAGCCTTGCCCTTTGCAGGCTTTGGCTTTTCAAAGGCCTTGGTCTTGCCAAGATGCTGATCATGCAGCTTGTTCTTGAAAGTTGTGTCAGAGGCCTTGGGGAACATGCACTCCTCTTCAAGGATGGAGAAGATGCCCATTGGCTGAAGGGAAATTTACATTTGATGTTGAAAAATTAGCAAGCAACATTTGCACATGAATCAAGAAATCACATCAACCAGAGTGGTTACTGACCTTCTCAATAAGCTCAATGCAGGCAGCCAAGTCCATACCAAAGTCAATGAACTCCCATTCAATGCCTTCTTTTTTGTACTCCTCTTGCTCCAGAACAAACATGTGTTGGTTGAAGAACTGTTGCAGTTTCTCATTAGTGAAGTTGATGCAGAGTTGCTCCAAGCTGTTGAACTGCAATATGAAAAGAAAAATAATTATAATTTCATGAGAAAATAAGGTTTGACTTGGAAAACTGCTCAGGTATTTTTCAACAACTCACATCAAAGATCTCAAATCCAGCGATATCCAACACTCCAATGAAGAACTGTCTTGGCTGCTTTGTGTCAAGCATCTCATTGATACGGATGACCATCCACAAGAACATTTTCTCATAGATTGACTTGCACAGAGCACTGACAGCATTGTTGACCTAGAAATAAGGATTTCAGTGTTATTTCTCAAAGTAATATTTTCTCATCAACATGCAAATATTTTCCTATGAAATTTCCTTTTTATTACCTGTGGCACGGTCTGACCTTTGGTGACCATCTCATTTCCGACCTTGACTCTTGGGTAGCACAGAGCTTTCAGCATGTCAGCTGAGTTCAGGCCCAGGAGGTAAGCGATTTTGTCAGCCACTGATGGAGAAAAATACAAGTATTACTCATTACACATGAACTTGTGTAGTATTTTACATACCAGAGAATGTATTATTTTAGCAGTTACCCTCAGTGCCATCAGGTTCAGCCTGCTCCTCGCGCTGCTTCTGCTTGAATTTCATGTTGCCATGATGCATCACAGCTCCGGTCAGCTTGTAGATGTTTATCTTCTCATCACCAGTGAAGCCCAGGATGTCAATAGCGGTCTGCATTGCACAATTGATAAATTCATATACTGTATTTTTTAAAAACTTTGATTATCTTAAAAGAAAAAAAAAGGAAAGAAGTGTGATCTTACATCTGTTGCAATGAACTCCTCCACATCATTGATGCTCTTGACTGTGATTTCACCCTGACTGATCATTGGGTAGTCATATGGGTTGGTGGTGATTAGAAGAGCCTCTGAAAGACCAAAAAGAAATTACATGAGATTTTCCTGCAATATTGTTATTGTATATAGTATTGCGCTAGTATAACACATTCAAGCCCCAAGTTCAAATTGTGCATTGACATACCCAGGAGCTCGGGCTTGTGGCCAGTCATCAGCTGATAGAAGATATGGTAGCTCCTCTCAGCAGACAACTGGAAAGTGACACGAGACTTCTCCAGCAGATCTAAGAATAACAAATTTATTTGGAGAGTGTAAAATGATGGTATCACAACATACTGTTCATAATTAACAGTTTGCCATACTCTTACCACCTCAATTTGCCATTGATTCAGCACACTGTTTTGCAAAGATAACTCTAACCTTACACCATTATTTAAACTTACATGTTTCAATATCAGCTGAAGCCAGCTTGCCACTAGAGCCAAAGTGGATCCTGATGAATTTACCCTAGAGGACAAGATCATTATTAGCATCACATTTTAAAAGAGAGCAATTAGAAAAAGTGTCAATCCTGGAATTGATCACTTACAAAACGAGAGGAGTTGTCATTCCTCACAGTCTTGGCATTACCATAGGCCTCCAGCAGAGGGTTGGCAGCAACGATTTGGTCCTCAAGGGAGCCCTGCAAGAAAACATTGTAATTACATAAGATAAACATCCAAAACAACTTTCATTACAAACAGTTTTCTCCTAAATAACCAATTTTACCTGCATCTTGCCAGGTGTTGCCTCAGCCTTCTTAGCTCCAATAGCTGCAATTGTTGCAAAGTACTGGATGACACGCTTGGTGTTGACAGTCTTTCCTGCACCAGATTCTCCACTGGGGTAGCAGAGACACATTATCAAGATTTTGCTTAATTACCATAAAGTTTATAAAGATTTGGCATAATAGTTTGGTTTATACTCACGTAATCAGGATAGACTGGTTCTCACGATCTGAAATAAATAGATACATACTCAAATGATGTTTCCGATAAATTCTTCTTCTCTGTGTGTACAAGTTTTACAATTTTAAGACCTTACCAGTGAGCATGAACTGATAGCCATTGTCAGAGATGGAGAAGATGTGGGGGGGTGCCTCAATCCTCTTCTTGCCTCTGTATGCTGCTACACATACAGCATCATACACTGGAAGCCACTTGTAAGGATTCACGACAACGCAAAACAACCCAGAGTAGGTCTGTAATAGTAGAGAATAAACAATATTTGAACATTTACATACATACAGAACTAAATTATATTATATTATATTACTATGCATCATATAGACATTCAAGTAAAGTAAAAACTTACGTAGATCATCCATGATGCATAACGCTCTTTGAGGTTATACAGCACACAAGGCTCATTGAGGTGGGTCATCATGGCCATGTCCTCAATTTTATCAAACTTTGGAGGGTTCCTGGGATGGATGTCGTCCTCTTTTACAGTGACAGTCTGAATAGAAATTAGAATTAAAAGTTTTAGCAGTTAGACGACATAGACTATCACAGTTCTGGTCTGTGAATTAACTGAATGGACAAAAGTATTTTTTGCCATGGTATTTCAAATTGTATAATTATTACCTTTCCTCCATCTGTCTCAACTGTGGCTTTGCCACCTTCTTTCTTCGTTAGTTTACCCTTGAGATACATCTCACTCGGATCAGCCACAAAGATGGCTGTTTTGGCATCAAACGGAGCAGCTTGTGCCTCAATCCTCTCCCTCTCTGGTTTCCGCAGGTAAATGGCCGCAGGGCCATATTGCTCCATCTCCGCGTCTGTACTCATGGTGGCGGTTTATTTGAGACTGAAAATATGAGAAATCCAAACACAAGTTATAAGTTTGTCACAGTACTTGCATTGACTCATTTCCATTATTTTTGTTTCAAAGAATTTACCTCAACTGACGCAAAGAGAAATTCCTTGTGTTTCCAATTCCTATGTTTGTCAAAATGCAACAAAACAAGTTTTAGCTAGACCACTATAAGTTTTTGTAATTTCATATAAAATTGTAACAATACATTTAACATACAAAGCCTAATTTAAAAAATAAAGCCTAATTTAAAAAATATTACAGTTAAGAAAAGTAATTTAAAAAGTGAAACATTAAAGCAGCAGAATACAGTACAGTGATACAGTATAAAAATGTCATAGACACATGCTATAGAAACAGTTGTGTGCACTCACCCAACTATAAGGCCAATCAGTTAGTGGAGATGTCTAGAGCTCCTGTTTTTATACACTGCGAGTCTGCCTCCTCAGCACAAGTGCCCCACTCAATTTGGTCAGGAATGCTTGTCACCTTGTTGCTTGATAGTGATATGTGCTGTGCATATAAATGAATAAGCATGTTAAATATTAATGTTATATAATTGACATTTTACAAGACTGTATTAAAAATCTAAGTATCTTTTCAGTTTTTTATTTTATTACATAACAAACACAATACAATAAAACACTAAATATGTAAGGATATTACATTTAATTAATTTATCTCATGATACAAAAAAAATACACAAATACAACTACAGTTAATATTTTTTAATAAATTGTTTTTTATCAATTTATATCCACACACACACACACACACACACACACACACACACACACATATATATATATATATATATATATATATATATATATATATATATATATATATATATATATATATATATATATATATATATATATATATATATATATATATATATAAAACATCTGGATTCTGACACAACATAAATACTTCTAACTAAAATCTGAATGTTAATATAATTGTTGAAAAAGTATTGTCAGTAATAAATGACATTATTATTAGGTTGATTAGGTTGATATATTTTAGGACTTGATTGTTGTTATAGATACTGAGTATGCCAGTAATGTTCACATTGTACACACTGGTAAAGTGCACTGCATTGTTTGTAAAACATTGAGACTTTATTTTAAATTCTTAAAATTAAATCATTTTAAATTGATACAGTTTGTGGTGGGCACACATGTCCTGTTAAGTTTTATATCACAGCCAGTAATGAATTTTAAATTTGGAGAAGCACTGAAATGTCTCCAGTGTATAGTTACAGGACATACAAAATTCAGGCTGCTGGTCTTTCCATCAACACTGAAGAAGTGTTATGTGTCTTCTGGGAATGGGCTTTAAGAAGGATTGCCAACTCAGATAAATTAACACCAGAAATATATTCCTCACAAATACCATTAATATTTTGCTGTGAGAAATAAAAATGATGCACGTAATGTTTGATATACTGACTGACTGACTGACTGACTGACTGACTCACATGTGATTTAATTCAGAGAAAGTCTGTGAGCTTCTCCAGGAGTAATTTTCATTTCCAAGTTTTATACAGACTTGGCTTATTATTTGCTATCTTACCAGTGGATCACGAGGTGTTACCATGGTCAAAAATAAATCCAGCTAAGGGAGGAAGCAGTGATTCATATCTGGCATAGAGAGAAGGATATATTTATAGGACACATTTATATGTTGTTAAAACCATATCTCAGTTTAAAGAGATTTATCTATTTCAATACAACTAATAACGTATGTGTAGGTAAGGTGAGGCCATTGTTAGGGATTGAGTACAATGAATTCTGTTAAATATTGTAAAAAAACATTAGAGTTGTCCTAGAGCCGGATAGAATTGCCAGAAAAGTGCTGAGCTAACACACAGCATGAAGCAGGAGTCACAACCAAAACAGGAAAACGACTGACTGTTTTTATCTAGCATTATGTTACAGATAATGCAGTCAAATGCTATGGTGCTATGCCAGGTGTACAGCATCAAGATATGCTGTAGTTCAGGAATACTTAACTCACAAATTGAAAATTCATTATCCATATTTATTATTTTGTATGTAAAAAGTAAATACAAAACATCTCATGTTCTCATTTTGTACATTCAACATGCTGTGCCTCTTTGTGCACCTGTATTTGAGAAGTTAGGCCTAAACCAAGACAGCACTGTATCCCATATTACTTGTTGCTTGTGTTTACTGCACCCAATAAATGGCTTATATGCTTTGATCCATCTAAAGGTGGCTAGCCTGAGTAGATCTGTGCCCTAGATTGGTTTGGAACAGATGGAGAGCAGTTTGTGGTCCTGGCTGGCCTGGTGAACCCATACCCAGCAGTGGAAAGCCAGCTCCTCTTATCCTCCACATCTCTTGTCAAAGCATTATTTCATCTAGTGCTGGCAGTCTGCAACTCTACTCCTCTGTTGTGCTAATAGTGCTAATGCAACAACTACATGCAGCTCTGATACAATTTTTAAATGTTTGGCTGTGTTGTGTTATGCCTGTGGACACGATAAGGTGTGAAGAGTCCCTGGGCTATGCAGACATCGTTCCAGCAGGAGTGGGGAGCACGTAAACACATGTGTGCCATTAAATTTTTTTTGGCCTGGGGTGAAGTGTGGAGAAAAATTGTATTGCAAGGGCCTCACTGACCAGCAGCTACTCCTTAGTGGTTTGTGCACTAACCCAGTTGACATAAGAGGGGACTGTGAGGTCTTGCAGGTTTATCTTTTGCATGAAGTATCACCTATTCAAGTATGTGTGCAACCTTACACACATCCAGGAATGAAATGTTTCTGAGATCTTAAGTGATCAAAAGCCCACAAACTCGTGTGAAGTCAGAGGTTGCGGTTAGCAAGAACGTTGAGACATATCTGGAAATGCGTGCAAATGCCTGAAATAGTGGAATGGTGGACCTAATTTTCTGGAAGCCACTGGGAGTGGAATTTGAAGACCATAAAAAACACAGTTCAGCCATGGTACAGTGGGATGTGCACTTAGCCCTGATGGAAACTGAGCTTGGAGAACCCAGAGAAGCTATGGAGTTTGGCAGTCCTTTCTTCCACTGAGGATAGTGAGTACTTGTCAAGCAAAGACAGGGGAATGTAGCAGAGAGGCTGATGACTCAACACATGACAGCATTGAGGAATACCTCAACCTGGTGGTTAACAGCTGTGGGAAGACCTAGCAGTTTACAACAACAGTTTAGCTAACAAGCAAAACAGGGATGATTCACATAAATGAACCATGAGTGAGATAAAAGTTTTGCTTTTATTTCCTCCAGATCTCACACAAGCAGATCACTGCTATTTTTTTTAAAAAAATGGATGCCTTCAACTAGAGCTAAAACAATTAATCAATTAGCCAATCAACAGAAAAAGTATTTCCAAGTATTTTGTCAGTTGAGTAATCCAAACATTTCATACATCTAACTTTTTTGATTGATTTCATACTGATATAAGTTGAATATCTTTTGGGTTTTGGACCGTTTGCAAAACAAGCAATTTGATGACATCTCCTTGGGCTCTGAAAAATTGTGACATTTTTCTTCTAACCAATAACTGAATAATCAAGAACACAACTGGCAGTTTAATTAGTAATGAAAATAACTACTAGTTGCTCTGCAAACTCTGCAAACTGCCAACCAAGTTGGGCATTCAGTCATTGGCTTTAATTTAATTACTCGGTCTCTTAAAATAGAAGATTAACATACTTAATATGGGTACGATATGTGCTGTGGGGGAGATATCAGATTTTGTAAGGGGCCTGTGTTATTTATTTGATGACTGCCCATGTTTTCAATTAAGGTAAGGTTGTACAGCATAAACTAAAATAGAAAGGCACCTCCAAGTCTGGCCTCATGTGTCAGTACATATAAACTGATGGCAGAGAGTGTAGTTGGCTGATTTCATCTGTAATGTGTGACTTCTGTTTAAACCACAACTATATATCCTGCTTTGCCACATCACAGATACAATTATGTGTATAGCCAATGGATTTATAATCTATTGCTTGCACAGTAAGTATTTGAAGAAGCCTTTGCTTGGTGAATGCACAGATGTTTAGCTTTGTTTTCTTGCTGTGACAACAGTCAGGCAGCCTGTAAGGCTTGCTGACAGTTCTGAAATTGCTTTGGTTCAAATAAAATGCAGAATGGCATGCTTAACTTCCTATAAGAAACTAGAGGTGGAAGGCTATTACTGTCAAAGTTTCAAACATGTCTATTGTTCTTAAATCAGCTATAGACTGTGCAATCAATTTTTGCTGTGAAATGCAAAAAACTGCACACTACTGGTACATGCATGTATTTATATGGTTAAATAAATAAATTGATCAATTATTTCCCTGATAAAGTTTCCAAAGACACTACCTATAACACCACTGTGGGAAGTTATAAAGTCATTGAGTTCAAGAATTGAAATCACATCAAATAATCATTAATCAATCATCATAATTGGCTCTTACTGCCTGAGAAGGAGGCTGCTTTCCCAGGGGAAGTGAGCCGTAGAGTCCGTTGGGAGGACTGACCGGGCCACGGCAACTTTTAGCTCGAAATTTGCTGATTTTTATCTTAAAAGTTGCCAAAACAGTTGAGTGGGACGTTTCTTTTACTAGAGGGGGTCTAGAGGGGTTTATTTATCCAGTGGCGAAACTAGACTTTTATACAAAGGGTGGCCATAGAGTGGGCAAGACTTTATCAAGGGGTCCATATACTAGACCTAATCAAGGAAACCACTGTGATACTTACCTAAGGAACATGCCTTCTTGACAATTTTCATAATCCAGATGCGTCTCTCTCTCTCTCTCTCTCTCTCTCACACACACACACACACACACACACACACACACACACACACACACACACACACACACACACTATTGTGTTCATCATAGCAGTCATCAGCAAGACATGGGTCCCCCTCTTTACATTAACAATCTGAGTCACCAAGTGGAAATATTTTCAGCAAGTGAGAGAAATACTTCGGAGTTTATTTTACATAAAAATGTACAAAATGTTATATACTGTGTGTGCTTATGCAAACGTCTATACAAACCATATAATTTTACATCATATTAAGTAGTTATAGACACACATCTCAGGCGATTAAATACTGAAATACAAGATTAAGTATTATGGCTAACAGTAGATAACTAATAGGTTTATGTGTAGACCATTTATGTGTAGTCATTTTGACATGAAAAGCTTCTGTTCAATTTAAGTGAAGCTGAATCTGGACCTTCGGTTAATTAATGCCATTAGTAGCACCTGCGTTTGCCTTATTATATCATGTCAGAACAGCTCCTGTTAAATAGGTTCATATAGATATGTAAGTCATTACATGTATGGGCCTACCACTTGGTCTTTTTGGTGCAAGATATATGGTGCTTTATGTGGATGTGATGTGTTCGGTGGCATCTCCTCACTGTCTTCCTGCTCAGAGGCAGATGTTTCTGTGTCACTCTCATCCTTTGATGAGACTGCATTGTAAAAAAATATATAGATATAGTCAAAATAAATAAAACAGCAATAAAAAAAACTTCACACACAAAATCGTCAATTGTTACAAGCTGAATCAACATTCAAAATGAGGCTTAATCTGTCAAAATCGACTGGGTCCTTGTGTCTGATCACACTGACTTGCCTGGTTAGTTCCAGGTTGGAAGCTGCCAGGGCTGCTGATATGTGGGCTGGGGCCTGATCTGTGCTTCTTTACAAAACAGTTGGAAATATCTCCCTTTCTCTTCATTGCTATCTGTCCCTATACAAAATAAGACAGCCTGGTTACACCTTTGTGTTAGGCCAAATCTTAAACTATTTGCCCACATTCTCGGGCTGTAGCTTCAAATCAACTACCAGGTTAGCTCCTATAAAATTAAACTGGATCATGTAGGCTAGTCAGTGCCAAAGTAACTTGGCTATGATTTAGACCTTCAATCAAGCACCATGGACATTGAAATAATCTTTGGGCTTTCATTACAGTTTATTTTGAGCTCTAGTGTGAAATTCTTGCAAACTGAATTGATTTAAAGTCCCTAAATACACTTACTGAATGATGCAGGCACTGAGAGTGAGTCCTCTTGGTCCATGCCAGTCACTTGAAAGACATTTATTTTGCCTTCTTCGTTTGCGTTTCCAAAATCGCGCTGCTTTCAACGAGTGTGTGTGTGTGTGTGTGTGTGTGTGTGTGTGTGTGTGTGTGTGTGTGTGTGTGTGTGTCTCGCTCTCAAACAAAGGACACAAACCAAATCCCTTGCTGTCATTATTTTGCAGCACAGACTGAAGTCAGACTCCGACATAGAAGCTGCTTCATGAAATAAACCTTGTTGCACTCGTTTTGCCCTCATGGAGGTTCAGTGTCTTCAATCTGGCAACCTACATTAGCTGCAGTCTGGGGAGGGGGGTGAGAGGGGAGACTACTCTCCAGTGTTTTGAATTTGAGCTGAAGTGTCCAATCTTACATATTGTACCTTTAAGGTCTATATATCAGTCTTATATCAGTAACAGTTTTTAGTTAGTTCCTCACTTGGACTATCCTGAATAGAAACTTTCAGTTGTATTTTCTTTGTTTTCCTACTTTAGTACTAATTGGATACGAGCTGGGAGTGATGAGGGATATCTGGGATTGATTAACAGATAAAGTAAAGCATGTGCTCTTATTGTGATACTCTTTTAAGCTTTGTAATAAAAGTCAGTCTGTAGCATTTTGACATTTTGCATTAAATATGTCAACGGCTTTATCTTAATTATTGTTTTTGTGATACTTCATTGATGGTGAGAAAGCGACCAAAGTCAACCAACTTCAGCCTAATTGGAAAAGTATATTGAGTTTTTGCTTATATACAGGTAGAACTACTGTCCTGTTGTACATGATGATATCCCAGGTCGAAAATTCATTAAAGGAATTCTCTATCCATAAATAAAATATTTAATTCCATGTGATGTAGATTTTTTGTTAATGGTTTAGATGTTTATACAACATGATTAACATAAGAATGGGAAATGTGGTTCTAAAGGTTATATATTACCTGAGGTTATATATTATGATGCTGTAGCCTGCAATAAGCAGAAGTGCTTTCAAGACTTGACTGGACCTTGCCCCATGGATGTGAATCATGATTTTTCCAAGGGAAGGAAAATATTAATCTTGAGGTGTAATAGATCCCCACCCAGCTAACCAGATAGGCAGCCTACTGCCAAGCAACCACACGTCTCAGCCAAGTAAACTGATGCAGCTTCACCTAACTGCTTGTTGAACACTGTGACTTTTACAAGACGAAATAGAGAATAAATAAAACAGAGTAAATGTTATTAAATTGTGAAGATAGAGTTTATTGACATTTAAGAAGACAATTCAACAGTTAGTTCATATTTTATGCACTCTGTCAAAAGGCTCCAAAAGGGTGTTGTCTCTTATTCAGCCATTTCAGACTGGAAAAAAAAGAAATTAAAAAAATAATAATTAATGTTAATGATTATAATAATAAATATTATTCAGCATGTATTGCCAACATTTAAGCTTTCTATCTAATGTGGTTATGCAAGTTATTTTAATTAGTCTCTACAGTCTCTACACTATCTACTTTATGTAAAGTAAATAAATAATGGTATAAAGAATAGATTTAGGTCATGAATTATCTTAAACCAGTACATTTCTGTAAAATATGATCACAATAATGATTCACATTAATTACCTTTCCAGCATCACGGCTCTTAACTCTCAGCTTGTTGACCTGGGACTCAGCAATGTCAGCGCGCTCCTGAGCTTCCTCCAGCTCATGCTGAACCTTTCTAAGCCTGGACATGTGAGTGTTGGCCTGCTCCTCCTGTGTGGGTTTAGAGTTACAGTGAGTTACAGTAGAGTTGTTGTTTTTTTTTTTTTTTTATCATATTGTTACTTCTTAATGGCATTATTGAATTGTGCTACAGTAAGATCACAATGTGACTTACAGCCTCCTCAGACTGTCTCTTGTAAGCCTTGACTTTGACCTGCAGCTTGTCCACCAGATCCTGAAGTCTGATCACGTTCTTCTTGTCCTCCTCAGTCTACAGATGTTAAAACGAAATCAAGCAGTTGCAGAACAGAACATAGATGCTTTACTTTATTATGAATTTCTGATCACAGTCTTCTTGTCTCTCTCAGTCCATACAAATAAAGAATTATCGAGACAAAATCAAGACATTAAGAACTCATTTTCAGTTATATAATAAATCACCTGGTATGTCAGCTCCTTCACTCTCCTCTCATATTTACGGACTCCTTTCACAGCATCAGCTCCACGTCTCTGCTCACCCTCAACTTCAGCCTCCAGCTCACGCACCTGTAATGTGATGAATATTAATTAATCAAAGATTTTAGTACTGTGAAAAGCTGAATTTGCTCTACTCACTGAGATTGCAATTTATATACAAAAATCTCAAAATATTATGAGCATTTAAATTATATGCTGGTCATACCCTGGACTCCAGTTTCTGGAGCTGCTTCTTGCCGCCCTTCATGGCAAGGTTCTCAGCCTCATCCAGACGGTGCTGCAGGTCTTTGACTGTGACCTCCAGGTTCTTCTTCATCCTCTCCAGGTGAGCACTGGTGTCTTGCTCCTTCTTCAGCTCCTCAGCCATCATGGCAGCCTAAAGTTATGGGCAGTTTGGAATTAGAATTTCAAGTCTTGACATTAATGGTCAAACGTAAATAGGTATTTAGGTAAGTAAGTAGAATTTTACACAAAAGAAAGACTCACATCAGTGATAGCCTTTTTGGCTTTCTCTTCAGCATTTCTTGCTTCCTGAACAGCATCATCCACTTCACCCTGAACCTGGATGAGGTCAGTTTCCAGCTTCTTCTTGGTGTTCATTAGACTGGTGTTCTAAATATCGACCAAGACAAGACAATATTTTATGGGTATGTGTCTCACATCTTTGATGGGATACAGTTATTGTGAATGAATGAAAACAAACCTGAGAGTGAAGCAGACCAACACGCTCACTGGCATCAACCAACTCCTGCTCAGCCACTTTGCGTCCTCTCTCTGTCTGTTCCAGAGCAACTCTGAGCTCCTCAATCTCAGCCATCATCAGGCTATTTCTGCGCTCCACCATTGCAACCTGCTCCTTCATGTCTTCCTGTCCTCTGACAGCATCATCAAGGTGTAGTTGGGCATCCTGACAGCAAAAGAAAAAAACATAATGAACTGTCTGTACTCTTACTATTGTTTTTTTTCCCCCAAAATAATAATAAAATCCTTACCTTGAGCTGTCCCTGGACATTCCTCAGTTGTTTCTGGGCCTCAGCAGCCTGCCTGTTGGCATGGCTCAGCTGAATCTCCATCTCATTCAGGTCTCCCTCCATCTTCTTCTTGACTCTCAGGGCATCATTCCTGCTCCTGACCTCAGAATCAAGAGTGCTCTGCATGGAGTCAATCACCCTCTGGCTGTTCCTCTTGATCTGCTCCATCTCCTCATCCTTCTCTGACAGCTTCCTGTCAATCTCACCTTTGACCTGGTTGAGCTCAAGCTGAACACGGAGAATCTTGGCCTCCTCATGCTCCAGTGTACCCTTAAGATCACAAACAAAAGTTACTTTTAACAGCAACAAAATCGAAACAAATACATGGCTACAGTTTAAACATGTATTTTATCATATATGTGGTCTAGTATTGTAGACATGATTTTACCTCAGCTTCCTCCAGTGCTGCCTGGATTTCGGTCTTCTCAGTCTCCACAGTCTTCTTGGCTTTCTCCAGCTCATGGATACTCTTTCCAGTCTCACCAATCTGTTCAGTCAGGTCTGAGATCTCCTCTAGAAAGCAACCAAAACCAAAATATAGTTAATAGTGACCATCGTGTAAGACACACTTACAACATATTATGAAATAATAATATTTCTCATTCAAACAGTAGACAAACAAAGTATGAAATCCAATTTAAAAGGTATGAGTCTCCTCTTGTTGTTGTTTGGGCAATAATAGAGTTTTAATTCATTTTTCAATTCAGTTTTTATTTTAGTAAGATTGACTTACGCTGAAGATTCTTGTTCTCTCTCTTCATGGTCTCCAGCTGATCCAGAGCCTCTTCATAAGAGTTCTTCATCTTGAACATTTCAGTACTGAGAGAGCGAGCCTCCTTCTGAGCTCCTTCCAGCTCGGCCTGGCCCTCCTCATACTTCTGTTTCCATTCTGCCAGGACCTAGAATTGTACAGATGAAAAACAATGCTAAAAAATATAGTTTTAATGTAGATAAAAACGTTTTGTTTCACTCAAATCAATATGGTCTTGATTTCCTGTTACCTTATCAAAGTTCCTCTGCTTCTTGTCAAGGTTGGCAGCTGTAGCATTAGCTCTCTCCACATCAATCATGAGGTCCTCCACCTCACCCTGCAACCTCTGCTTGGTCTTCTCCAGTGAGGCACACTTTGAGTTCACTGCCTCAATGGATTCCTCAGCATCCTGCAGGCGCTGGGCAAGCTTTTTCCTGTAGTTAAATGATTTCTAATTTAATTTTGGAGAAATATATGAAGAAAAAAAACTGCTGAAAAAGTAGAAAGGTTTTATGTACTTTGCCTCCTCCAGCTCCTCGGTGCGCTGGATAGCATCAGTCTCATATTTGGATCTCCATTGAGCCACCTCACTGTTGGCCTTGGACATTCCTCGCTGCAGCTCAGCCTTTGCCTCCTGCTCCTCCTCAAATTGCTCTCTGAGGAGATCACAGTCATGGCGGGCTGACTGAACAGCATGAGCCAGGGCATTCTTGGCCTGTTGAGCATGACAAAACATTAGTACTTTACCTATAGAACAGACAAAGAAGTACTTTTTCAAGTTGATAAATATCATTTATTTCTTGATCATCTACTTTTATATTTAGCAATAATAGCAATATGTCCGTATGGCTTTGCTTTGATTTTAAAAACGTATTACGGTATTACGGTACATATAACGATTGCAGTACATAATAAGTATATTTGAAAAGGAGAACTCAATTCAGCTTGTTATACCTTCACTTCCTCCTCAATGTGCCTCTTAAACTCCTCAATCTGCTGAGTGAAGGCCTGCTTGCCCCTGGTCAACTGTGAAACAAGAGCTTCCTTCTCCTCAAGCTGGCGGGAATACTCACCTGAATGAAATATGTAAATGTGTTATTTATCAAAATGATCATTACTGGTTTGCATTAATAGTTTTTATTACATGTGACTTACCATGCTCTGTGAGCAGTCTGGCCTTCTGTCCGTTGACATCATTCAGCTGGCGAACATTTTCATCGTTTTTGGCTTTGAGCTCACTGTACTGGTCCTCAAGAGTTCTGCACATTTTTTCCAGATTGCCCTATAAACAATAAAACATGATGTATGCTGAGTATTTTTCTAGGTTTAAAGCTACTATCATGTTTATTAATTACAATTTATGTTTCTGAGCATAACGAAAGGCAGATCCCTAACTTATAGATACACCACTCACCTTTGCTTTAGCAACAGCCTCCATGTTGCTGGAGAGGTCATCAATCTCCATCTTGTACTCGCTCTTCTCCTTTTCCAGCTTCTGCTTGACACGCTGGAGGTTGTCGATCTGCTCTCCCAGCTCTGCAACACTGTCAGCCTGCTTCTTGCGAAGAGATGCTGCAGTAGCTTCATGCTGCAGGGTTGACTCTTCAAGATCACGACGCAGCTTCTGGAACTCAGCTTCACGCTTCTTGTTCATCTCAATCTGAGCAGCTGTTGCTCCACCAGCTTCCTCAAGCCTCTCACTGATCTCCTCGAGCTCCCTGGAGAAGTCAGCCCTCTGCTTCTCAACCTTAGCCCGAGCAGCCCTCTCAGCCTCAATCTCTTCTTCCAGCTCCTCAATTCGAGCCTAGATTTGGTGATAATAATATCAAAAGGCATATTAACTGAAGCATACTCAAACATGTTGGTTTTGATTCACTGAATTTACTATTCATGAAATACGTTACCTGGAGCTCCTTGATCTTCTTCTGAAGCTGAGCTCCTAGAGACTGTTCATCCTCAATCTTGCTGAGGAGCTGGCTGGTCTCAAAGTCTTTCCTTGATGAGGATACCAATAAAGCATTCACTGTCATAGTTTGCAATATTGTTGGAGTACAATGTATGAGATACTGAAAAGAGGATTAAAAAACTGAAACAAACAAAAAACATACTTCTTGATTTTCTCATCAGATTGCTGTTTGTCATTCTCCAGATCCATTATGGATTCCTGAGCCAGTTTCAGATCTCCCTCAAGCTTCCTCTTGGCTCTTTCAAGGTCCATGCGAAGCTTCTTCTCTTGCTCCAGGGATCCTTCAAGCTTTTAGGATAAAAGGTTTTGTATTTGTACAATGGAACATCAATCCTAAGACTGAAACTGTTTTATACAACTGCTAATAACTTCAAAAGCAATGTTTTCTTACATCATCCACTTGCTGTTCCAACTTTGTCTTGGCCTTGGTCAGAGTGTTGACTTTGTCTTCCTCTGCCTGGAGATCATCAAGTGTTTGCTGGTGGGCTTCTTGAAGGGCTTTCTTCTCCTTGGTCAACTTGGCAATGGACTCATCTTGAGATGCCATCTCCTCTGTCAGGTTTTTCACCTGAAAAAAGAAGAATGGTACATTTATATATCACTTAATATCAATATCATACATATTTTAAATATGGGAAGAATCATTTTATCATTTTGTATCAGAGTATATTTCAAGTTTTGTGAACCTTGTTTTCTGTGGCATGTTTCTCCTTCTCTACTTTAGCCAAGGTGAGCTCCAAGTCATCAATGTCTTTCTTCAGCTCAGAGCATTCATCCTCCAGCTTCCTCTTCTTAGCTGTCAGCTCAGCATTCATTTCCTCTTCATCCTCCAGTCTCTCAGTTGACTCTTTGAGTTTAGCCTCGAGCTGGATCTTGCTCTTAATGAGCCCTTCACATCTTTCCTCAGCATCAGAGAGGTTCTCAACTTCCTATCATACATTTTGAAGATAAAACCAGTTAGTTATTTTGTATGTTTAAGATGTTAAAATTCATTGATTTTAAAAAACAGTGAAGGCATCTGGCCTGAAAATGTGAGCAACAGTGTTCCATTAGTGAATGAATTACATTTCCTTGTGTTTCCTACTTACTGCAGCCACTTGGAGTTGCAGGTCATTCCTTTCCTGCAGCAAGGAAACCATCTTCTCTTCCAGTTCCTTCTTCTTGGCCAGGGCAGTAGCCAGGTCTGATTGCATCTTATCATAGTTCTCCTTCATCTGCGACAGCTCCTTCTCAGTCTCAGCACTCTTCAGAAGAGGCTTGATCTTAAAGTACAGTTTCAGCCATGGCCAGTTCTTCACATTCATAAATGAACGGATGTTGTACTGGATTGAAAAGATAGATTCTCTATAATATAATTAAAAGAAAGATAGAAAGAATTTTATGAGTATTTTGTACAACTTTTAACTGTGTCAATACGTGGATGTTATTATAAAAGACAATTTAGCATACTATGTGATAACCCTACCTCCTCTCCATCATCTTAACAAACTCCTTCCTCATGACATATCCTCTGCAGAGACCCTGAGTCATGGTCACCAGTGTAGCCAGTTTCTCATCTCTCATTTCCTCCAGGGTACCCAGCAGACCAGCTTTGAAGAACACCTATGTTGTTTCATAAAAGAAAAACTTAAGCAAATATGCATATTGTACAAGAGAACAACTACAAAAGTAATGTAGTCTATGAGAATTTACCTTTGTGTGTCCAAACTTGTACTGAGTGTGGTCCACATCAATGGAGCCCAGCAGCTTCTCTGAAGCTTTCTTGTTGTCAATGAACTGTCCCTCAGGGATGACACTGGCATTCAATACTTTGTATCTGCAAGATAAAATGATGTTATTACTTAGTTCTATGTAAGTTCTCAGATTGGTGTTTCATAATAACTTGAATTACTTCTACTGAAAATCACCTCTGCTTGAAGTCAGCATAGAGGATTCTGCTGGGGAAGCCCTTTCTGCAGATTCTGATGCCCTCCAGTACACCGTTACACCTCAGCTGGTGGATGACCAAGTGGTTCTCCATAAGACCTGGATATTGCAAATACATATATGCAAATGCATATTTGGTAAAATATGTATTATGATGTTACAATGTTACACAAAGTGCAGAAAGGTGAAATATGGACTTCTTACCTGGAGTCTTTGATTCATTAGGAATCAAGCAACGAACAAAATGAGGGTGAGTGCTCCTCAAGTTGGTCATCAGCTTGCCCAAGTTCTCCTGTGGATGAGCAGCACAAGATAAAAGGTCATAATTATTATAAGGTGTATGAGGTTTTTAATTGTATAAAAGAATGTGAAATAATACATACTCTGAAAAGAGCAGACACAGTCTGGAAGGAACCACCCTTCTTCTTGCCACCCTTCTTGCCACCACCAGCAGCCTCTGGTTTGCAAAACATTGGATTTAATTAATGTGACTGAATAAATAATACAATCATAACTGTTTTAAATAACAGTGAAATGCATAAGAAACATGAAATGCCCTGTCTTGCTTTTTCGTTCTGAGCTAATGTAGAAACATGTTGTTGCAACATGTCGAACTGGATGGAAGAGCGCCTGTGGTGTCTGTAGATATGAAAGGTAACAAAAACTATTTTTATTTTCAGGTGATGATACACTAATGAAAGAAGGTTATGCATATAATATTCCATTTCTGCCATATTCTATAAATAGAGCCCCCTAAATCTTACACACTGGACCTTTTCTTCTCTGTGGTATGTGAAAAAATCTATACTGAATAAGCTTTCTGAATAGTTTCTTACCCTCAGCTCCAGCATGGGCTGCATACAGCAAAGCCAGCAGTTTGTTTGAAGACTTCTGGTAGAGCTGAACAACTGAGTCATTCAGTGGGTCCTTGTTCTTGTCCAGCCAGCCATTGATATTGTAGTCCACAGTACCAGCATAGTGAACCAGGGAGAAGTGAGCTTCAGCCTTGCCCTTTGCAGGCTTTGGCTTCTCAAAGGCCTTGGTCTTGCCAAGATGCTGATCGTGCAGCTTGTTCTTGAAAGTTGTGTCAGAGGCCTTGGGGAACATGCACTCCTCTTCAAGGATGGAGAAGATGCCCATTGGCTGAAGGGAAATTTACATTTGATGTTGAAAAATTAGCAAGCAACATTTGCACATGAATCAAGAAATCACATCAACCAGAGTGGTTACTGACCTTCTCAATAAGCTCAATGCAGGCAGCCAAGTCCATACCAAAGTCAATGAACTCCCATTCAATGCCTTCTTTTTTGTACTCCTCTTGCTCCAGAACAAACATGTGTTGGTTGAAGAACTGTTGCAGTTTCTCATTAGTGAAGTTGATGCAGAGTTGCTCCAAGCTGTTGAACTGCAATATGAAAAGAAAAATAATTATAATTTCAAAATAAGGTTGGACTTTAAAACTGCTCAGATATTTTTCAACAACTCACATCAAAGATCTCAAATCCAGCGATATCCAACACTCCAATGAAGAACTGTCTTGGCTGCTTTGTGTCAAGCATCTCATTGATACGGATGACCATCCACAAGAACATTTTCTCATAGATTGACTTGCACAGAGCACTGACAGAATTGTTGACCTAGAAATAAGGATTTCAGTGTTATTTCTCAAAGTAATATTTTCTCATCAAGATGCAAATATTTTCCTATTTTCCTATGAAATTTCCTTTTTATTACCTGTGGCACGGTCTGACCTTTGGTGACCATCTCATTTCCGACCTTGACTCTTGGGTAGCACAGAGCTTTCAGCATGTCAGCTGAGTTCAGGCCCAGGAGGTAAGCGATTTTGTCAGCCACTGATGGAGAAAAATACAAGTATTACTCATTACACATGAACTTGTGTAGTATTTTACACACCAGAGAATGTATTATTTTAGCAGTTACCCTCAGTGCCATCAGGTTCAGCCTGCTCCTCACGCTGCTTCTGCTTGAATTTCATGTTGCCATGATGCATCACAGCTCCGGTCAGCTTGTAGATGCCCAGTTTCTCCTCAGCAGTGAAGCCCAGGATGTCAATAGCGGTCTGCAATGAAAATGTACGTGATTTAGTATGTGAAATACTTAGCCCAATATACTGTTTATTTAACTAAATTGTTGTCTTACGTCTGTTGCATCAAACTCCTCCACATCATTGATGCTTTTGACAGTGATTTCACCCTGACTGATCATTGGGTAGTCATAGGGGTTGGTGGTAATTAGAAGTGCCTCTACAGGAGGACGATAGAAATACATATTATTGTTTGGTGTTTCTAATGGTATTTACATTTCTATTGTAAATGAGTGCAGTAACATACCCAGGAGCTCAGGCCTGTGGCCAGTCATCAGCTGATAGAAGATATGGTAACTCCTCTCAGCAGACAACTGGAAGGTGACACGGGACTTCTCCAGCAGATCTAAGAAAAACAAATTTGACTGAAAACTTTGAGATTGCATTCTAATGTATTATTTCAACGCAGACCACATTTTAGTCCAGATAAATCTTGACTCACAATATGGTTAAAACTTACATGTTTCAATATCAGCTGAGGACAGCTTGCTAGTAGCGCCAAAGTGGATCCTGATGAATTTACCCTAGAGGACAAGATCATTATTAGCATTACATTTTAAAAGAGAGCAGTTAGAAAAAGTGTCAGTCCTGGAATTGATCACTTACAAAACGAGAGGAGTTGTCATTCCTCACAGTCTTGGCATTACCATAGGCCTCCAGCAGAGGGTTGGCAGCAACGATTTGGTCCTCAAGGGAGCCCTGCAAGAAAACATTGTAATTACATAAGATAAACATCCAAAACAACTTTCATTACAAACAGTTTTCTCCTAAATAACCAATTTTACCTGCATCTTGCCAGGTTGTGGCTCAGCCTTCTTAGCTCCAATAGCTGCAATTGTTGCAAAGTACTGGATGACACGCTTGGTGTTGACAGTCTTTCCTGCACCAGATTCTCCACTGGGGTAGCAGAGACACATTATCAAGATTTTGCTTAATTACCATAAAGTTTATAAAGATTTAGCACAATAGTCCGTTTCACACTCACGTAATCAGGACAGACTGGTTCTCACGATCTGAAATACATACAGGCTTCATGTGAGTTACATTTTTATTGTTCTTTCTTTTTTATATACATGCCATATATAGTTTTTAAACAATCAACAACATAACACAATGAGAAACAAAACACACAAGAAACATAATAAGGAACATAACGTGAACAATTATACAGTATATATACGCTCTCACATGTGAAATGAAAAAGTTTTTGCCATTGGATTCCTAAGACAGTAGGTGTATGACAGGACAGTCCCACAGTGTGTGAAGAAGAGTTTCATCTTTGTGAAATCCCGAAGTATGCAACGTTTTTACCCATTAACTAAAATTTGTCTAATTTTTGATTGGACAAGTATGTAGTATGTCATTTCTACATACTATATTCATTGCACCCATTTTACCTTTTCTCCCTTCTGCTTGCACTGTTTTAGTAGTTTTAAAAGATCAAATCCCATTTCATATAGCCAATTGGGTTATTTTTTCAATGACATTCAATGATAAATTCATCTTTAAAATTGAAATTAATTACATTTTACCTTTGTGTATTTACATTTTAATACTGGTAAATTTGATCTTACCAGTGAGCATGAACTGATAGGCATTGTCAGAGATGGAGAAGATGTGGGGTGGTGCCTCAATCCTCTTCTTGCCTCTGTATGCTGCTACACATACAGCATCATATACAGGAAGCCATTTGTAGGGATTCACAACAACGCAAAACAACCCAGAGTAGGTCTGTAATAGCAGAGATCATAAACATAGTTTTACAATTTAGATACACATACAATATATACATGTACATTTTGAATTATTATTATTATTATTATTATTTATATATATTATTATTAGTATAATGGAAACCTACGTAGATCATCCAAGATGCATAACGCTCTTTGAGGTTATACAACACGCAAGGCTCATTGAGGTGGGTCATCATGGCCATGTCCTCAATTTTGTCATACTTTGGAGGGTTCCTGGCATGGATGTCATCTTCTTTTACAGTGACAGTCTGAATAGAAAATAGAATTAAATGCTATCATTGTTCTGGTTCTGAATAGAAAATACAGTAAAACATTTTTACAAAGAAATAATTTCAAATAAAAAAGTTCATCAGCTGCATGTCATTATCATCATTGTTGTTTAATAAGATATCGTTTTAAACAAATGTTAATGTTATTCCTGTACTCTTAAAAATGGACCCCCTTGAAAAAGATGTTTTTAATCTCAATGGGACCTTTCCTGGTTAAATAAAGGTTTAAATAAATAAATAAATAAATAAATAGATAAATAAATAAATTGGGTAGATTTGTTGAAAAAAGAAAAAAAAAAAAGAAAGAATCACGTACCTTTCCCCCTTCTGTCTCAACTGTGGCTTTGCCACCTTCTTTCTTCGTTAGTTTACCCTTGAGATACATCTCAGTCGGATCAGCCACAAAGACGGCTGATTTGGCATCAAACGGAGCAGTTTGTGCCTCAAGCCTCTCCCTCTCTGGCTTCCGGAGGTAGATGGCCGCCGGGCCATACTGCTCCATCTCCGCGTCTGTACTCATGATGGCACTTTAGTGTAGACTGAAAAGATGAAGTCCCCAGTAGTGTTAACATATCAACATCATACAACTATCTAGCTTGCTAATGGTGAAGATTTTGTGTTTTTATAGTGACATCTTTTACCTCAGCTTATTCCCAAAAGTGAGTGGCACAGTCTCTGATGGAGTTGCTGTACAGTACAAAAAGGTGATTAATCATGAGTATAATACATTTTTTAAATTTGTTTTCTAATGTGAAATTTTAGTTGTGGAAATTCAGTCAATTTGAGAACAGTAGAGGCTAAAGGTGACAAAATGTCTTTATACTTAAATAAAACTAAGAAATAATATTGCTCTTAATGATCATTTAGCATATATGTGATGAGACATGGTGTATATTAGTTGTCAATACAAACTATTTAATTGTGTGTTTTGTTTTGCTTTTGCAAGAAACTACTTGAATGTGTTAAGAGTAGGCTATATGAAGTAAGTTGTTTCTGTATAAGTTTGTCCATTCAAGAATACTACCAAGATAACTCCAAATATTTTGGATAATATGCACGAGTAATTAGCAACACATTAATGTAACTTAACAGATTAACTGACTAATAAGACTAGTAATAGTACAAAGTGTAATCACAGTGAATATACTCACCTGTGTTGGAGCCTATCTGTTCATGCAGTTCAAGTCCAGAGCTGCCTCTTTTATAGAGGTTTGGAGTGCCTGGTCAGCATTAGCCTCTCACTCAGTATGGTCATGGCCTCTTTTCATCTTGCTGCTCATTTTATGGCAGTGATGTCAAAGCAGGTGATATGCATAATTCTTTGTAACTAGACTACAAGATACATTGTGATGTTATACTAATTTATTTGATTTGTCTGCAACCTTGGATGTGACCAAGTCAGTGTCTGTGTTTAAATTAAAAATATGAATTAATGATTTCACAAGGCATGTGAAATCTGTAACAAAAGGGGAATTGCAGTACAGAGCTAAATGTGGCTGAAATTTACTTACACACACAAGTGTTGATGTTTAAACATTAAAAAATATCAGTAAACCACATAATGCTTTTGGGTCTGCATGGGGAAGCATGAATATCATAGAGAGAAAGAAGGAGGTGCATGCATATCTGTCCTAGATTATTTGAGTTACAAGTTTGCTACTCAAAATGTTTGTCCACTACTGCCTCCAAGTGATTTAATTGTGCAGAATATAGGTTGTGATTTCAATCATTATAGGTCTTGATTTAAATGACATTGAAGTTGGAACATGCAGTGAACCTTGACAACCTTTTTTTAAAATTCATGGGCAGCTTTAAAAGTTGTTTTTGAAGGTCTTTCAAATTCCATTGGTATTCAGTTGCAGAACGCTTGCACATTTGAGATCTCTGAAATAAAATAAACTTCACCCCTAAATGACAGAAATATAAGGTAGCTGTCAGTACATGTTAATTAAATAATAATATTCATCTTCAATAAAAATCTAGAGGTTGTACTGATATCGATACCATTAAATGTATAGTTCTGTTATTGCTCAATTTAATCTTATAAGTCAAAATGAAAACACATTATTAATAGAATTTACACTGCATTACTGTTTTTGTGCCATGTCTGATGTGCAAAGTGCTTTGTTTTGGAAACTTCCCAAAATGTTTGTAGTCTACAATTACAGGACACTGGCACATCTCATATTCCTTTAATAAAATTAAAGATGAAATAGATCCATATAAGTTTATTCGTCTGTTAGAGACCTCCCCAAATGGAAATGAAAACAGTTGGCAACTTGTGAACTGAGATGAGGCTCAAAATAAGTTCCACCTCACAAGGCAAAGTTAACTTCATCCAGTTTCTACATTTGATACTAAGAGATGACATCTGTTTAATGACATGATAAGTCTTCTGGAACATCTTGAGGGCTTGTTTCCATTATGGCGTTTTTCAGTCAAACTGGAAAAACCACGTATACATCATACAACATATAAACACGGAAACACAGAAAGTGGGTTTTCTCAACTATTTCTTAAGTTATGTTGACTTCTTTTGAGTTGGCTGTTAGAATACTTACTGCAGAGTGTTGTGAGGATGTGTGTGCGCGTAGCTCTTTATAGCTTCTTTGCTCCTGAATACATCAGGTCAGTGCTTCAAAATGGATATTTTTATTAAATTAAAAGTATGTTGGGCAGGACTTAGCATTGTTCTATATTTTTCAAATTAGATAATATTGTTTTTCATAATCTCCAATATTTGTAGTAATGTAGGACAACTATAATACAAAAAAAAAAACGATATAATCTGTCAACAATTAAATATAATCATATAATTTCTACATGTGTGTCATCTTAAACTGGATAATGAGTGTGTGGACTAGTTTACCAGTAAGAGAAAGAGAAATGCACAATTCTACCAAAATGATTGCTTGTCCTTGCTTCACCACATCGCCCTTCAACACAGAATAAGAATTGCTGGAACAATTTCACCTACTTCCAAGGTGCATGGAGAACAGAGCATGTCTGAAGAAATAAAACTCTGTAGTACAGAACTATTTTATTGTAAGACCAACATGACGTCCACAAGCTGAAAGTGTTGGTCTAACAATAAAGTTATTCTGTTATTCTAAACTGTTGCTGGAGTTTTGCCCTCTTCAGACTTTCCTAAACCATGCAATACAAAACAAAAACATTTTTAAGGTATGGTTCTTCCATCATTTTGCATATCTAAGGCTTCCATTTGTATGCTCAGTACATCTTAAACAAATGTATTTTCATTTTGTGCAGCTTTATTCTTTACATTTCTTTAATTTTAATTCTTTTCTTTCTTTAATTCCTTATACTTCAAAATCTCAGAGGGGCTTACTGTATCTACAAACAGTGGTACAGTGCTGCTGATGCTGTACCACATGTTGTACCACATTCAGCATGGCTACATTTTCTGAAGAACCAAATATATTAGTCACCAGAAAGGAAATGACAAGATTCAGGATAGTGATGACAGTTATCTTTATTGAAAAGAGCCTCTGACCACTGGTTCATATTTTATGAACTCTGTTGAAAGGCCTCAATTGGATGATGACACTTACTCAGCAGAGTCAGACTAAAAAAGAAGAAGGGGAAATTCGTTAGCATAGCAACATTTCAAATTTAGGATATCAAGTTACAGATTAAGTTTGTTTCTCTTTTCATATGAAAAATTCAAATATGAAATGATTTGGGGACTATATTAGTTGTAACAAACTTACCTTTCCAATTTCACGGCTCTTAACTCTCAGCTTGTTGACCTGGGACTCCGCAATGTCAGCACGCTCCTGAGCTTCCTCTAGCTCATGCTGACTCTTTCTCAGCCTAGACATGTGGGTGTTGGCCTGCTCCTCCTGTGAAGGGTTTTGAGTTGTATTGATTCAGTTGCAGGACAATTAATAGTGATGTTATTGTAAAATCAAATGTAAATTATTCGTCACACTATGTATTTGACTTACAGCCTCCTCAGACTGTCTCTTGTAAGACTTGACTTTCATCTGAAGCTTGTCTACCAGATCTTGAAGTCTCATCACATTCTTCTTGTCCTCCTCAGTCTGTACAAATAAAGAATTGTTACTGATTAAGTATAGAGACAAAATCAAGACATTAAGAACTCGCTGTAGTTTCTTGTTAAATAATAAATCACCTGGTATGTCAGCTCCTTCACTCTCCTCTCATATTTACGGACCCCTTTAACAGCCTCAGCTCCACGTCTCTGCTCACCCTCAACTTCAGCCTCCAGCTCACGCACCTGAGACATGATGATGAATAATTCATCAAAAATAGGCTGGCTGAATTTATTCTGGTCATCAGAAAACTCAGATGCTATGAGCAATGGAAGTATATGCAAGTCATACCCTGGACTCCAGTTTCAGGAGCTGCTTCTTGCCGCCCTTCATGGCAAGGTTCTCAGCCTCATCCAGACGGTGCTGCAGGTCTTTGACTGTGACCTCCAGGTTCTTCTTCATCCTTTCCAGGTGAGCACTGGTGTCTTGCTCCTTCTTCAGCTCCTCAGCCATCATGGCAGCCTAAAGTTATGGGCAGTTTGGAATTAGAATTTCAAGTCTTGACATTAATGGTCAAACGTAAATAGGTATTTAGGTAAGTAAGTAGAATTTTACACAAAAGAAAGACTCACATCAGTGATAGCCTTTTTGGCTTTCTCTTCAGCATTTCTTGCTTCCTGAACAGCATCATCCACTTCACCCTGAACCTGGATGAGGTCAGTTTCCAGCTTCTTCTTCGTGTTTATTAGACTGGTGTTCTAAATATCGACCAAGACAAGACAATATTTTATGGTTATGCATCTCACATCTTTGATGGGATATAGTTATTGTGAATTAATGAAAACAAACCTGAGAGTGAAGTAGAGCAACACGCTCACTGGCATCAACCAACTCCTGCTCAGCCACTTTGCGTCCTCTCTCTGTCTGCTCCAGAGCAACTCTGAGCTCCTCAATCTCAGCCATCATCAGGCCATTTCTGCGTTCCACCATTGCAACCTGCTCCTTCATGTCTTCCTGTCCTCTGAGAGCATCATCAAGGTGTAGTTGGGCATCCTAACAATGAAAGAAAAAACAAACAAACAATGAACTGCCTATACTCTTTTTATTGCTTTTATTTTTTACTAAATAATAATATAAACCTTACCTTGAGCTGTCCCTGGACATTCCTCAATTGTTTCTGGGCCTCAGCAGCCTGCCTGTTGGCATGGCTCAGCTGAATCTCCATCTCATTCAGGTCTCCCTCCATCTTCTTCTTGACTCTCAGGGCATCATTCCTACTCCTGACCTCAGCGTCGAGAGTGGTCTGCATGGAGTCAATCACCCTCTGGCTGTTCCTCTTGATCTGCTCCATCTCCTCATCCTTCTCTGCCAGTTTCCTGTCAATCTCACCTTTGATCTGGTTGAGCTCAAGCTGAATACGGAGAATCTTGGCCTCCTCATGCTCCAGTGTACCCTAGGTGTATTTTCAACAATTAAATTCGAAAAGTTAAAAACTCATATAAGGTTCATCCAAACATATTAACACATTTCAACTGATGGTGTTACTAACAGACCCCTGTTCCATCAACCCATTTCATTAAATTTCGTACATACACATTAGCATATCAACATAGTTTTTAGTGCCATTTTAATGTGCCAAAACAAACTAATTTTGAAGATCATTGGGAGGCAAAAGTGCTAGATCAAACACTTTTTTTCATTGTCATGAAACAAGTTTGATTGGCCCAGCTCAAGAACTGACTGACAACTGGATGTTGTATGAGTCCCTGATGTAGCTGTACCTCAGCTTCCTCCAGTGCTGCCTGGATTTCGGTCTTCTCAGTCTCCACAGTCTTTTTGGATTTCTCCAGCTCATGGATGGTCTTTCCAGTCTCGCCAATCTGTTCAGTCAGGTCTGAGATCTCATCTATAGGATAAACAATAAAAAACAAAACATATGACATCTTTAAGTCAATGTCAGTAGTATTATTTTTCTATACAAGTATAAATGTTCACATACGCTGAAGATTCTTGTTCTCTCTCTTAATGGTCTCCAGATGATCCAGAGACTCCTCATAAGAGTTCTTTAACTTGAACAGTTCAGTGCTGAGAGAGCGAGCCTCCTTCTGAGCTCCTTCCAGCTCGGCCTGGCCCTCCTCATACTTCTGTTTCCATTCTGCCAGGACCTAGAATTGTAAAGATGAATAACAAATATTACTTAATAACATAGCTCTTTGTTTCACTCAAATCAATGTAGTCTTGATTTTCTGTTACCTTATCAAAGTTCCTCTGCTTCTTGTCAAGGTTGGCAGCTGTAGCATTAGCTCTCTCCACATCAATCATGAGATCCTCCACCTCACCCTGCAACCTCTGCTTGGTCTTCTCCAGTGAGGCACACTTTGAGTTCACTGCCTCAATGGATTCCTCAGCATCCTGCAGACGCTGGGCAAGCTTTTTCCTGCAGTGAGCAAGCAAGGATTTATTTTTGCCTGCATACTAAATTTCCAGTGTATTGAAATAAAATAAATAACATGTTTATGGAACAATAGAAAGGGTTATATACTTTGCCTCCTCCAGCTCCTCGGTGCGCTGGATAGCATCAGTCTCATATTTGGATCTCCATTGAGCCACCTCACTGTTGGCCTTGGACATTCCACGCTGCAACTCAGCCTTTGCCTCCTGCTCCTCCTCAAACTGCTCTCTGAGCAGATCACAGTCATGGCGGGCTGACTGAACAGCATGAGCCAGGGCATTCTTGGCCTGTTTAGAATGATAAAAGCCCTATTTACTGATCTATAATCTCATAAACTGTAAAAAGGGACTTGAGATACCATAATCATTTTTTGATAACTTAAACAAAATTTTTGTTTGATTTTTTTTTTTTTTTTTTAAATATTATAATGTATTTTGTGGAGAATATTATAATACCTTCACTTCCTCCTCAATGTGCCTCTTAAACTCCTCGATCTGCTGAGTGAAAGCCTGCTTGGCCCTGGTCAGCTGTGAAACAAGAGCTTCCTTCTCCTCAAGCTGGCGGGAATACTCACCTGAATGAAATATGTATATGTATCATTTAGCAAAACGTTTAAGAGTTTCAGTTTCAAATTTTTATTACAAATGACTCACCATTCTCTGTCTGCAGTCTGGCCTTCTGTCCGTTGACATCATTCAGGTGGCGAACATTTTCATCGTTTTTGGCTTTGAGCTCACTGTACTGGTCCTCAAGAGTTCTGCACATTTTTTCCAAGTTGCCCTATTAAAAACAAATGTTCTATATTTTAAAAACATGTATTTAAATAACGCAAACACATTCTGCTATATCCAAGAGATGCTTTTGTTGTATGACTATTCTTGGTGTTATCCTAACCTAACTACCATACTAATCTAAAAATAATCAGTATCTTTAACCAAAAGTATAGAGAGCTAAAACATTCACTCATAAATACACCACTCACCTTTGCTTTGGCAACAGCCTCCATGTTGCTGGAGAGGTCATCAATCTCCATCTTGTACTCACTCTTCTCCTTCTCCAGCTTCTGCTTGACACGCTGGAGGTTGTCAATCTGCTCTCCCAGCTCTGCCACACTGTCAGCCTGCTTCTTGCGAAGAGATGCTGCGGTAGCTTCATGCTGCAGGGTTGACTCTTCAAGATCACGACGCAGCTTCTGGAACTCAGCTTCACGCTTCTTGTTCATCTCAATTTGAACAGCTGTTGCTCCACCAGCTTCCTCAAGCCTCTCACTGATCTCCTCGAGCTCCCTGGAGAGGTCAGCCCTCTGCTTCTCAACCTTAGCCCGAGCAGCCCTCTCAGCCTCAATCTCTTCTTCCAGCTCCTCAATACGAGCCTAGATTTGGTGATAATAATATCAAAAAGGCATATTAACTGAAACATACTCAAAGCAGTTTTTGATTCACTGAGTTTAATTCTCAAGAAATGTCACCTGGAGCTCCTTGATCTTCTTCTGAAGCTGAGCACCAAGAGACTGTTCATCCTCAATCTTGCTGAGGAGCTGGCTGGTCTCAAAGTCTTTCCTTGATGAGGATACCAATAAAGCATTCACTGTCATAGTTTGTACTATTGTTGGAGTACAATGTATGAGATACTGAAAAGAGGATGAATTAAGTAGAACAAACAAAAAACATACTTCTTGATTTTCTCATCAGATTGCTGTTTGTCATTCTCCAGATCCATTATGGATTCCTGAGCCAGTTTCAGATCTCCCTCAAGCTTCCTCTTGGCTCTCTCAAGGTCCATGCGAAGCTTCTTCTCTTGCTCCAGTGATCCTTCAAGCTTTTAGGATAAAAGGTTTTGTATTTGTACAATGGAACATCAATCCTAAGACTGAAACTGTTTTATACAACTGCTAATAACTTCAAAAGCAATGTTTTCTTACATCATCCACTTGCTGTTCCAACTTTGTCTTGGCCTTGGTCAGAGTGTTGACTTTATCCTCCTCTGCCTGGAGATCATCAAGTGTTTGCTGGTGGGCTTCTTGAAGGGCTTTCTTCTCCTTGGTCAACTTGGCAATGGACTCATCTTGAGATGCCATCTCCTCTGTCAGGTTTTTCACCTAACAATTGCATGAAAGGCAAACATATATATTTTTAAAATGATCAACTACTGTATAAATGAAGGGACATTCTCTTGTTTGTGTAAGTATAGATTGATATTAATTGTACCTTATTTTCTGTGGCATGTTTCTCCTTCTCCACTTTAGCCAAGGTGAGCTCCAAGTCATCAATGTCTTTCTTCAGCTCAGAGCATTCATCCTCCAGCTTCCTCTTCTTAGCCGTTAGCTCAGCATTGGCTTCCTCTTCATCCTCCAGTCTCTCATTTGACTCTTTGAGTTTAGCTTCGAGCTGGATCTTGCTTTTAATGAGCCCTTCACATCTTTCCTCTGCATCAGAAAGATTCTCAGTTTCCTGTGTTTTTAACATACAGGTGGTAGTTAATATCCCACATTTTTGATTAACAATAAGAATAGAACATGAATGTATGATTTAGTATTCAATTTAAATGCATATATATATATATATATACAGTCCACTTACTGCAGCCACTTGAAGTTGCAGGTCATTCTTTTCCTGCAACAAGGAAACCATCTTCTCTTCCAGTTCCTTCTTCTTGGCCAGGGCAGTAGCCAGGTCTGATTGCATCTTATCATAGTTCTCCTTCATCTGCGACAGCTCCTTCTCAGTCTCAGCACTCTTCAGAAGAGGCTTGATCTTAAAGTACAGTTTCAGCCATGGCCAGTTCTTCACATTCATAAATGAACGGATGTTGTATTGGATTGAAAAGATAGATTCTCTATAAAATAATCATAAACAAAATGTCACGTTTTATTGTACTGTTTTTTTTTTTTTTTAGAACTGGTTAGAATTAAGATATAATATCTGGACTATTCCAATGTAAAAGACAGCTTAGTATACCTCCTCTCCATCATCTTAACAAACTCCTTCCTCATGACATATCCTCTGCAGAGACCCTGAGTCATGGTCACCAGTGTAGCCAGTTTATCATCTCTCATTTCCTCCAGGGTACCCAGCAGACCAGCTTTGAAGAACACCTAATTTGTTAAGTGAAGGAAATTAGTGTTCAGCACACCTGGATACAATAGGACAACAGTCTATTAATATTGTCTGGGATTGGGATGGGATGGGGTTTTTTAAGGATTGACCTTTGTGTGCCCAAACTTGTACTGAGAGTGGTCCACGTCAATGGAGCCCAGCAGCTTCTCTGAAGCTTTCTTGTTGTCAATGAACTGTCCCTCAGGGATGACACTGGCATTCAATACTTTGTATCTGCAAGCACAAATATTTTTCTTAGATGTATTTCCATGCTTGGAAATAACAATTGAATTTCTTAGCCATCAACCAAAAATCACCTCTGCTTGAAGTCACCATAGAGGATTCTGCTGGGGAAGCCCTTTCTGCAGATTCTGATGCCCTCCAGTACACCGTTACACCTCAGCTGGTGGATGACCAAGTGGTTCTCCATAAGACCTGGATATTGCAAATACATATACGCAAATGCATATTTGGTAAAATATGTATTATGATGTTACAATGTTACACAAAGTGCAGAAAGGTGAAATATGAACTTTTTACCTGGAGTCTTTGTTTCATTAGGAATCAAGCAACGGACAAAATGAGGGTGAGTGCTCCTCAAGTTGGTCATCAGCTTGCCCAAGTTCTCCTGTGGATGAGCAGCACAAGATAATAGGTCATCAGTATTTTAAGATTAGGTTTTTCATTGTTATTCAAAAATATCAAGCAATACGTACTCTGAAAAGAGCAGACACAGTTTGGAAGGAACCACCCTTCTTCTTGCCAGCCTTCTTGCCAGTGTCTGTTTTGCAAAATAATTGAATTTCATTTACAGGACTCAAGTAAATAACATAAAAGTGTTTAACCGTTCTTCTTTGTGAAAAACTTAGTTTGCAATTCAGATACAGTCTGGTCTGAAGCACTCATCTTTTGTCCATAACCGTTCTCATCACCATCACCAGTAGTTTTTCCAAAGAATTTGCAGCATTGCCAATGAATCAATGTTTTAGTTTAGTAACATAAACAAACAGATTACCACTTTGTACTGATTAACTTCTTACCCTCAGTTCCAGCATGGGCTGCATACAGCAAACACAGCAGTTTGTTTGCAGACTTCTGATAGAGCTGAACAACTGAGTCATTCAGTGGGTCCTTGTTCTTGTCCAGCCAGCCATTGATATTGTAGTCCACAGTACCAGCGTAGTGAACCAGGGCGAAGTGAGCTTCAGCCTTGCCCTTTGCAGGCTTTGGCTTCTCAAAGCCCTTGGTCTTGCCAAGATGCTGATCATGCAGCTTGTTCTTGAAAGTTGTGTCAGAGGCCTTGGGGAACATGCACTCCTCTTCAAGGATGGAGAAGATGCCCATTGGCTGAAGGGAAATTTACAATTAAAGTTGAAAAATTAAACTGAGGAAGCAAACATTTGCACATGAATCAAAAAATCACATCAACCAGAGTGGTGACTAACCTTCTCGATAAGCTCAATGCAGGCAGCCAAGTCCATACCAAAGTCAATGAACTCCCATTCAATGCCTTCTTTTTTGTACTCCTCTTGCTCCAAGACAAACATGTGGTGGTTGAAGAACTGTTGCAGTTTCTCATTAGTGAAGTTGATGCAGAGTTGTTCCAAGCTGTTGAACTATAGTATACAGGTACATAATTAGTTCATTGGACATGCCATGTTTCTATGACAATGGCAATTTTATTTAAATAACACGTTGCACACATTGCATGTTAACTCAATGCTCTTTATGCTGAAAAGACAAAATGTGAATATGAGAAAATAGGTAACATGAGCAAGATAAAAATGAAAATAAAAGCATGAGTAAAATGCAGAAAGTGAATCTATGAAGTATACACTCGGACATACATTAAACATACCACACAGCAATTAAAACATCAATACATCCAAACAGAAATGTCTGTCTTATCACAGGTAACAAAATGTACAATCATCAAAACTGATGTGTTTCTATTTAACTTACATCAAAGATCTCAAATCCAGCGATATCCAACACTCCAATGAAGTACTGTCTTGGCTGCTTTGTGTCAAGCATCTCATTGATACGGATGACCATCCACAAGAACATTTTCTCATAGATTGACTTGCACAGAGCACTGACAGAATTGTTGACCTAGGGACAAGGATTTTAGTGTTATTTCTCAATATAATATTTCCATATCAACATGGAAATATTTCCAAAATTTGCCTTTTTTCCCCCAAACAATCAAATCTAATCAAATTAAATTTTCTTTTTATTACCTGTGACACAGTCTGACCTTTGGTGACCATCTCATTTCCGACCTTGACTCTTGGGTAGCACAGAGCTTTCAGCATATCAGCTGAGTTCAGGCCCAGGAGGTAAGCGATTTTGTCAGCCACTGATGGAGAAAAACACAAGGACTCATTACACATGAACTCGTGTAGTATTTTACATGCCAAAGACTGTATTATTTTAGCAGTTACCCTCAGTGCCATCAGGTTCAGCCTGCTCCTCGCGCTGCTTCTGCTTGAATTTCATGTTGCCATGATGCATCGCAGCTCCGGTCAGCTTGTAGATGCCCAGTTTCTCCTCAGCAGTGAAGCCCAAGATGTCAATTGCAGTCTGCAATGTAAATTAAGCAATGTTATTGATATGTGAAATATTTTCTACTGTATATTTATTTAACTAAATTGTTGTCTTACGTCTGTTGCAATGAACTCCTCCACATCATCGATGCTTTTGACAGTGATTTCACCCTGACTGATCATTGGGTAGTCATAGGGGTTGGTGGTAATAAGAAGAGCCTCTATGTGAGATAAAAAATACATATTATAGTTTGGTGATTTTACTGGTATTGTTTAGATTTCTATTGTAAATGAGTGCAGTAACATACCCAGGAGCTCAGGCTTGTGCCCAGTCATCAGCTGATAGAAGATATGGTAGCTCCTCTCAGCAGACAACTGGAAGGTGACACGTGACTTCTCCAGCAGATCTATCAATAATAAATAAAGGTCAGATTATAGTGTATTGGATGTATGACATCATATAGTGATAACAAATGTCTTTTTTTTCCAAAAACTAGCATCATAGGCTAGAATCAAAAAAGTGACTGAAAAAATGGTAGAAGGTGACGTACATGTTTCAATATCAGCTGAGGCCAGTTTGCCAGTGGTGCCAAAATGAATTCTGATGAATTTACCCTGAACAAATCAGATCACGTTAAGATCAAGTTAACAGGATTCTACATATTCAGCTTGAAAATATTACATTTATTTTTTGGGCTTTTCAAAACTTACAAAACGAGAGGAGTTGTCATTTCTCACAGTCTTGGCATTACCATAAGCTTCCAGCAGAGGGTTGGCTGCAATGATTTGATCCTCCAGCGAACCCTACAAAGTGATATTAAGATGTCGTAGATTGTAAAAAAAGAAAAAAAAAAACAGACAATAATTAATTAAAGGCAACATTTTTTACCTGCATCTTGCCAGGTGCTGCCTCAGCCTTCTTAGCTCCAGCCACTGCAATTGTTGCAAAGTACTGGATGACACGCTTGGTGTTGACAGTCTTTCCTGCACCAGATTCTCCACTGGGGAAAGAGGGAGATATCTTGAGTCATAATATATATCAATGTCCTATAATGTTATTCAGTTATTTGTATATTACTCACGTGATAAGGATAGATTGGTTCTCACGATCTGAAAATAACAAATACTTTAATGTTTCGGAAGATCCCATATATGATTTGAATACAGTCGCATTTGACACTGGTCATATATCCTGTGCCTTGTTGTTTTGTGTGTAAAGATAAATTCATGTACCATATTCTCATATAAAAATATCTTACCAGTGAGCATGAACTGATAGGCATTATCAGAGATGGAGAAGATGTGGGGTGGAGCCTCAACTCTCTTCTTCCCTCTGTATGCCCCAACAACCTGAGCATCGTACACAGGAAGCCACTTGTAGGGGTTCACAACGACGCAGAAGAGGCCAGAGTAAGTCTGGGGAAGAGAAGAAAGTTCACTTCTAAACTTAATTGTTACTACATTTAACATATATATCATTTTAATCTGAACTTTATTTCAAGTAGTGGCTGTTGAAAAAAGAAATGAAGGCTGACTTAAGTGTTAAGTTAAACACTCACATAGATCATCCATGATGCATAACGCTCTTTGAGGTTATACAGCACACAAGGCTCATTGAGGTGGGTCATCATGGCCATGTCCTCAATTTTGTCATACTTTGGAGGATTCATTGGTTGGATGTCATCCTCTTTTACTGTGACACTCTGAATAGAAAAAAAAAAAAAAAAAAAAAATTCCCCCCAGTTTTTCAAATAACATTTCATGGGATGGATGTGAAATAGGATGTGTTTCACTGTTCCCAAGAATTGAAAATATAGCATTCATTCACCTACCTTTCCTGTAAGCGTCTCAACTGTGGCTTTGCCACCCTCTTTTTTGACAAGTTTACCCTTGAGGTACATTTCTTCAGGATCAGTCACAAAGTAGGCTGTTTTGGCATCAAATGGAGCGTTCTGTGCCTCGAGCCTCTCCCTCTCAGGCTTGCGGAGAAAAATGGCCGCAGGGCCATACTGCTGCATCTCCGCATCTGTACTCATGATGGCGGTTTATTGGGGACTGAAAAGACAAAAGGGAAATTACTTTTAATATATATTATTGTTGTATTATGTGATATGCTGTGATATCTGATATTATGGTTTGGTTATTGCAGACATGCAGAGTACCTCAGAGTATCCCAACTGAGTTGCACAGATCTGTTGTGGTCTTTGGATGCTATTAAAGACAGATTGAGATGATCATTGGAGAGAACACACAATTTAAATATATACAATTGTTTCACTGCATTGATTCTAACTTATTTTAGCAAAACTTTCATGGGTCCATAAGCTCTTCTGCACTATAACTGTCATTTGTATTTTATTTTATTTTACGTGTTTTATTTAATTAATTTCATCTAATCTTTAAAATCTTGTATTCTATTTTACATGATTTTATTTTTTTATTGCTTATTGTTTTTTAATGTTATTCTAATGCTTTTCTGCATGTATATAAAGCACTTTCTGTTTGTTTAAAATGTGCTATATAAAAAAAGCTGCCTTGCCTTTATAATTACCTCTGTTAGACAATCACCACTATAAAGAGCATTTTCATAGCCTGTACTGTGATTCCAAATAATTTTAATCAAATAACAGATTCTTAAAGTTTTTTTTCAAATTAACTATTAGTAATAGTTGCAACATTTATTTTTGCTCCTTGCTTTACAAAAGAAAGCAATACATTGGATTAATATTATCCCTTTAAGATAAATCAACACTTAAAACAAGATGGCAAAGACATGGCATTGATGTAAATGTAAGTAAAAGCAAATTCGTAGAGTATAAGCACACAAAAAGCACTAACCTGGGATGTTGTCTCAGTTCGCAGAGGGGTGTGAAGCTGCTGCTTTTATAGAGGCTGCAACTGCCCAGTCAGCAGCAGTCCACCACTCGATTTGGTCAAGCATCCCTGTCCAGACCTGCTGTATCTTGTAACATTGCTGATTTAGTAAGCTTTTTTCTGTTTAAGATATGACATCATTTAAAACAAGAAAACTGGAAAACGTATTGAAAAATGTAAATATATCAGGCAAGCTAGGATCAGAATTTTAGCCAATTTTTAGGAAAACTAAAAATAAAAAGGAAGAAAATATGCTAATACAAAAGTTTCAAACTGCATTATTGTACGAGGCATTTTGTACATAATACACTCTATATGTTAGATAATAAGATCAAAACATAAATAATTTGACAAATACACATTTAAATAATCTATTTATGGAGGGTGCCTTGACTTCCTTTTTTGCCCTTAGTAAGATGAACTCAAATGTCATTGGTGTTAAGTGTCAGAACTTGGATGTAGTAAAATGTAGTAAAATCAAATATAATTTGTGAGCATCACCAATATAAGTAAAAAAAACTTTTGTAAAGTTAGTTAAAGTCCCATATATATACCATATACGTATTTTGAAGAATGTGCCGTGTAAAATTAGTAATATCATACAATATGTTTTAAAGAGAAGCGTTGGACCTAACTTTATTTCTGCACATAAATCGTAAGCGTGATGGTAATGTCCAAAGTATGTCCAAAAATAGATCGTGTGCAATACATACACAGGTTTTTAAACCACTAATAACGATTCTGGCTCATTTGAGAAGGATTTCGTCATTTTATAAGGAGAGGTTGTCTCTACCTACCCTTGCAATTAAACAAGCTCATAGCCAGGAATGGAGCTTAATTTTGGAGAAGCACGCAAGTGGTGCTGGTATATGGTTGCAGGACATTGGCACATCTCATATTCCTCTAATTAAACTGAATGTAAGGCCCTTTCCATAAAGTTCAAGTGGTATTAAGGACCAGAACATTTGCCAACCAGGCTGAGATAAGACCTATAATAAGTCCCACTTGGATATCAAAGATCTTTAACCTCGTGTTACATTTGATTCTAAGGGTGTTGTGGCTGTTATTGAAACTCTGTCCTTAAAAAGCTATTTGAGTCGGGTTTTGAGACATTGCTGCATTGGCTCTGAAAAAACGACCTACATAATCTCATAAACAGTAAACAATAAACATAAATATCTATCGATATAAATAAATGTCCAAATTTTTTAAATTAATAATACAATAATAGTAACTATATTTATAGGTATAGTTATAAAAAAATGTAAAATCCATGTATTGGAGAAAAACATGATAATATATAGAAAAATAAGCTATTAAAAAAACATTTCAAAAACTTAGCTGTCAGTTGAACCTAAATGACTTTATGTTTAGTTTTGCAGTGTGGACAATATGTCAGCTGGATCAACATTTCTCATTAAGACAGTGAGAAAGGTCGTTGCTGCTCACACTTTAGATTATCACTACAATACCTCCATTATCTGTCATCTTGTTGTATGATATACACTTCCAGGAATCTATCTGTTACAACATGTACTCAAATTGCAGCAAGGGCTGTCTCTCAAAGTCTTAACATTTAATTAATATTACTGGAAAGGGAACTGTCCACTACTGTAGGCTATATTTCAGATTTTAATAATGATGTCAGCCATCAGGAAGGTCTATGCACAGCCAACATACACTCCATATATAAAGGTTAATTTGGAAAAGTGTCACACTATGATTAAAAAGAGCGACTTTGTAATCGTCACATCAATCACATCAGGACATTTGATACAATATCCATTTTTTCGTGCACAAAACAAGGAATCGTTAAAAAAAAAAAAAAAAAAAAAAAAAAAATCACGTGAACGTGACGTGTTGTGACGAAATCGGAAGTGCCGCTACATGCTTTGAGAAGTCGTCAAGCTAGTGTTAGCTACAGTTAGCATCACTTTCGATACACACTGTCGAACGACTTTTCTGTCTTGGAAGAAATGCCTTCGCAAAATGGAAAACCCGATGTCATGTTTGTAAGATACACCATACAGCATACTTTTATCTATTAGCGTTTTTACTTTACTTTTTACTAGAGTGCTAATGTTAGCGTTCCTGTGTGTGTGTGTGTGTGTGCAGCAGTGTTAAAGTTAGCTTGTTGCTTGTCGTAAGCTAGTAATGAGACATTTGTTGTCAGACCTGCTTAGTTCTTAAGTGGTTTAAGTATTGGAATTCTGTCCCCATAATAGTTCGTTGTGGTTTGATAGTTTCTTAGTTTATTAATCTTTAATTTACAATAGCTACTTATGAAAACGTCGTGGCGCCATAGTAACGTTACACTGTCGCGCTCATGTTAGCTTTAGCAAAAGCAACTCCTTGGTAACTCACTACAGTTGTACTTGAGGTGTTGTGTGCTGTGATTTGTGGCTCTCTATCAGGAGGATGATGATTTGCCTTATGAAGAGGAGATTATCCGGAACCCGTATTCAGTCAAGTGCTGGATGCGTTACATTGAATTCAAACAGAATGGACAAAAATCCACCCTCAACATGATCTATGAGCGGGCTCTGAAAGAGCTGCCTGGCAGGTAACTAATATTACAGAGGGCAACTACATCTGCTTGTAACTTGTTTGCTTATGGTCTAAACCCTCCCAAACTTTTTCTCTCTTTAAACAGCTATAAACTGTGGTACAATTATCTGAGAGAGAGACGGAAACAAGTCAAAGGGAAATGTATCACTGAACCAGGCTATGAAGAGGTCAATAACTGCCATGAAAGGGCACTGGTGTTTATGCATAAGGTAATACTTACCACAGAAGTACATATTACTAATCTATTACATTGTGCTCTTTGTTAGTTGTGCTTTAAACTAACCATCTGTTTTTCCTTAATCTAGATGCCTAGAATATGGCTTGATTACTGCCAGTTCCTTGTGTCTCAGTGCAAGATAACAAGAAGTCGGCAAACGTTTGACCGTGCACTCAGAGCTCTTCCTGTTACTCAGCACCCGCGCATCTGGCCTCTGTATCTCCGCTTTGTCCGTAACCTGCCCCTGCCTGAGACAGCCATCAGGGTGTACCGCAGGTACCTTAAGGTGAGATCAAGCTGTATTTGTCCACTGACATTGACAACTTGATGTGTGGTTGATTCTTAGCCAAGTTGAAGGCTACTACATTTGCTGTTTTTGTCTTCACCGGTCATCGAAAATGATTTATCAGCATATTTTATGTTCTAATATTGATGATAAAGCAAAATACAAAATCTTATTCATACAACAGAATTGGGTTATTCTTATTATTTACAGGTGAAATTATGGTTGAAAAGGAAAGCTTTTGAAATTTAAGTGAACATTTTAATATTTTTGTTTTCTCTCTCTTCTTTCATAAGTAAAAGATCTAAGAGTTCCTCTTTGCACACAAAGGTTCATTTCTCTCAAATTTGTTCACGTTAGATCTATGTTAGTAAACACTCCTTTGTCAAGATAATCCATTCACCTGATGGGTGTAGCATCTTGGACTGGTCACAATAAAAGGCCACTCTGAAATATGCAGCATTATCTAGAAAAAAAAGAAGATATTTATTAGGTTAACTGCATTTTACATAGGGCTACAGATACAGATTTCCCAGAAGGAAGTCATGACCTGCTCTACTCTGCCTCTGACTGGCTCGTATTCGTTGCCTTTGTTGGAATAACTCAACAAAGAATGGGAGCAAAAACAAAAGTATTGCATTTATATTTTTGTTGAGTGAACATAAATGGAAATATCCTCTGTATGTACTGTCTGCTTTTTTTGTACCATGTAGCTTTCTCCAGAGAATGCAGAGGAATACATAGACTACTTACGATCTGTTGGCCGCTTGGACGAAGCAGCTGTGCGACTGGCAGCTGTTGTCAATGATGAAAGCTTTGTTTCCAAAGAGGGCAAATCTAACTATCAAGTAAGATTTTATATCATATCATCCAAAGCACCTCTGAATGTTCCTGTATTTTTTTTTTTTAAGCTGACCAGGAAAATTAATAAATCTTGTTTCTGTTTGTGTTGGACAGCTGTGGCATGAGCTATGTGACCTGATCTCCCAAAACCCTGATAAGGTGACCTCTCTGAATGTAGGAGCCATCATCCGAGGAGGCCTCACTCGCTTTACAGACCAACTTGGAAAACTCTGGTGCTCTTTAGCTGACTATTACATCAGGAGTGGTCACTTTGAGAAGGTGTGTTTTCTCCTATAGCTTCAATTTTTATACATATCATAATCCACTTAACACATTGAAAGTTGTTCATTCTAAATACTCCGCTTTGTATTGAAGATTCAGTGTGTAAGAATTCGGGGACTCATATTACCAGAATATGTTATATAAGTATAATATGCATAACTACAGAAGGATGCCAAATTGCATGAAATGACAACAGGAAAAAACTAAATAAATGAGACATTAGATGCTTCTGCACAGGTGCACTGCATGGTACAATTAAGACATTGCATAACATTGTGTAGAAATTAGTATTTTTGCAATTTAGTGGCCTGTAATAAATAAGGACAGCTCTACTCCTGTATTTGTTGTGATTATGTTACTTATGATCAAAATCTAGTGAGTTGACAAATTTGCTAGCACAGCCAAACATCAAGCAAGTGCAACAAGACAAGACATAGCGGCCAGTTATTATTTCTAACTAATCCAACAGCAAGAAGCCCAACTCAGTGTCTGTCTTTCAGCCTTTTATTTCATGCAGCTCTCCTTAACAACTGAAAGTTTCGGATTCTTGCTCGGTCGCTGTCTCCTTTTCTCTTTTTAGCTTCCTTACTTGGTCTCTTCGTTATTAGCTATGTTAGTAGAAGCTGATAAGACTGGATACGTTCTGCTCCCAGTCTGCATTCCCCTGCTCTCTGGGCAACAGACACTTCCCTGGTGCTCTGAGCTTACAGTCTAGGCAGCCCCGTTAACATTAGCATTCACATACGTCATCTATAGTTCACAGCAGTTTACTGTCCAAATCTCAATGAGTTATGATCCAGTTTCACCAAAATAAGTTAAATTGTGGTCTGTGGATTAGTGCCATAAAGTGATACGTACTTCTTGCAGGAGATCGTACCCAGAGCACAAAGTTACAGTGTGAGAACAGGTGTACAGGACGCACAGTGGGAATGACAGAGACACCATTCATGTGATTACATGTCAGTTTAGTATTATACTGACATGAAAAATAAAAAAACTTAACCCAATATAAAAATGCTAATCGGGCCCAGTTGATTATAATTTTACATCAACATGGCAAGAGGAAAAGATTTAAGTTTAAAAGAAGGTTCAATGTCATTGGTTGGCAGCAGCGTCTGTCACAAATACTACTCGGCTGGCTCATGTTTCAATAGGAACAGTGATTGAAGTGACATCTGTATTTAAATCTATGGGAAAGACGTAAGTAAAGGGTTGGGAATTGTGGTCGACAGCGCACGTTTTGTGATTGTGATGCTTGTCCATTAGTACAATATGTATGTATGTATGTATGCATCTATATGTTATCACTGGTGTATAATCACCTTAAAACAGAAATCTTTATGTTTTTGTTACATTAGAATGAGCCTGTTATATCTACAGACACAATGAGTCTACCATGTTTGCCAACACCGACTCTAGATAGGTCCTTTTCGCACATTTTATGGCCACTGTAGTTTAGTCTTTATACTAGGAAGGAAGTGTTGCAATCAGCAACAACACTCTTAGATGTCACTGAATTTTACACACTGGTCCTTTTTTTAAAAAAAAAAAAAGAAAAAAGTGAATTCAGCTCGGTTGCATTAACATTTTGTATCATTTTGTATCAATTTAAATTTGTGAACTTGTTTGTATGACTGACTATAACTATTAATGTGATTTTACTTTCTCAGGCTCGTGATGTATATGAGGAGGCCATCCTTACGGTGGTAACAGTAAGGGATTTCACACAAGTGTTCGATAGTTATGCCCAGTTTGAAGAGAGCATGATTGCAGCGAAGATGGAGACCACTGCTGAGATGGGGCAGGATGAAGATGGTGTGTGTGGATTCATTAATGGCAACAGTCTTTGCTTTTACTTCTGATGTCATGCATGCCTTACTCTTTGTCTCGTTCATTCCAGATGACATAGACCTGGAGCTCAGACTGGCTCGCTTTGAACAGCTGATAGCCCGGCGCCCCCTCCTGTTGAACAGCGTACTACTGCGGCAGAACCCCCATAATGTCCATGAGTGGCACAAGAGGGTAAAGCTGTATGAGGGCAATCCACGGCAGGTGAGTTTTGGGCATTTTTCTAGTGTTTTCTTTCTTTTTATTTGACAGTGTCAGTGCTCACACAATTCATAGTAGTATAAAATTTAATACACTTCTTCATCCAAATCTTTTGCAATCCTCTGCAGATTATTAACACATACACTGAGGCAGTACAGACTGTGGATCCAATGAAGGCCACAGGGAAGCCTCACTCTCTCTGGGTTTCCTTTGCTAAATTCTATGAGGAAAATGATCAGCTGGATGATGTAAGTCACTGAGGTCTTTCCACCGTAATTCTGGAAACTCACATGCTTCACACGATCATATGCTTTTTCTATTCTTGATGTGTCTTAATGTTTATCATCTGTCCCTCAGGCTAGGACAATTTTTGAGAAGGCTACCAAGGTGAACTACAAGCAGGTGGATGACCTTGCTGCGGTGTGGTGTGAATATGGAGAAATGGAGCTACGCCATGAGAACTATGAACAGGCACTGCGCATACTGAGGGTTAGACATTTATATCTCATACGCAGTCATGATTACAGGCGCAGTCAGTAAAATAGTAGCACCATTTAGACTAGCGGTTTCACAACATCTAGTGGCTGGACTGAGAAACTACAACAACATAGCTGATGATTTCAAACTTTAGACATGGTAACCGATACAGTAGTCCATATATAAGACCTGCAGTTGCATATCATAATTGCTTTTTCTAAAGCTTTCAGATTTTCTCTTGTGTTTGAATGAAACAAGACTAGGTGTATATCCTGCACTGGGTACTTTAGGGTGCTAGGAGATTAGAGTATTAACAACAAAATAGATTTTGGGCAGCTCTGCCTGTTTATACATGGTGAAATCTAACCATCACAGGAAAATTACTGTCATTAGCAATACTTAAACGTTCCTGCTCATGAATTATGTGACCACCTACATATTTTGCTATAAATGCTATGTGCTTATAGTTATGACTTGTGTTTTTAATGATTTTAAATATAGAAAGCTACAGCCATCCCATCGAAGAAAGCTGAGTACTTTGATGCATCTGAGCCAGTTCAAAACAGAGTCTACAAGTCCTTGAAGGTCTGGTCTATGCTGGCAGACTTGGAGGAGAGCCTTGGCACTTTCCAGGTATGTTCATTACATGTCTGTGCGTTTATGTTACTACATATAAGCCGAAGCTGTGCAGTAGGCATATGCCACATATGCTATATGTTTAGTATTGGTCTTGAAGTATCTTGATCCACTGTATGCTTTTGTTTGTGTTTTAAAATCATACTGGTAATTCATTTTAGTGAGTTGTTTATGTGTTTTTTCTCTCTAGTCCACAAAAGCAGTGTATGACCGCATTATTGACCTCCGCATCGCCACGCCACAGATCATCATCAATTACGCCATGTTCCTTGAAGAGCACAACTACTTTGAAGAAAGCTTCAAAGTAATAACATGCCACTAATTAACTAATCTATTTACATTTGATATTGAATGTCAGTATGTATATGAATTCTTACCTTGGTCAACAAACCACCCATTTAAATTTCAATGATTTTGTCAATACCATTTTAGGCATATGAGCGTGGTATCGCTCTCTTCAGGTGGCCAAATGTTTATGACATCTGGAACACTTACCTCACCAAGTTCATTGATCGTTATGGGGGCAAGAAGCTGGAAAGAGCTAGAGATTTATTTGAGCAAGCCCTGGATGGCTGCCCTGCCAAGTTTGCCAAGAGTAAGTGGCTTTGTTAGAGTTGCGTTGACAACTTGTGTACCGTATATTCCACATTATTTCTACTTGTTTCTGTATGACATGTATTGAGGACTTATGTAGCACTGTGTCTTGCTTTTCAGCCATTTACCTGTTGTATGCCAAATTGGAGGAGGGTTATGGATTGGCCCGACATGCCATGGCTGTCTATGAAAGAGCAACCCAGGCAGTAGAGACTGAGGAAAGACATCACATGTTCAATATCTACATCAAGAGAGCAGCTGAAATTTATGGAGTCACATATACCAGAGCAATTTACCAGAAGGCTATCGAGGTACATGTAAAAGCATTGCTGAATATGACATGTCATATTGAAGCATGTTTTTCTCTTAAATCAATTTGATTTTCATGTAGGTTCTTTGACATGCACTACTGAATATAATGATCCTAAATTGTAGCATTTCTTTGGTTTTTAACAATGAAATGAAGATAGGTGTTTATGTACTGTGTCTGAAGAATTTTAAAACATAGCTTTGATAACTTAGTACTCTGTGTATATAGTACTGCAGTGACATGCTGCACACCAAAAAACGGGACGGTGTACATGCTTGATATGTGTGGCAATTCATACATAAACTTGAGAAAATCTGATACTATTTTTGGTATTTGATACTTTCAAATTATTGCCTGTGGATTATAACACAAATCCTTCTACTAATTCTGACACATTGAATTTACAAGGTTTGCTGTAAAGCCTGCTGTGATGCTGTGGAGTGTTTATTTGTTTGCAGGATTTCCCTCCTTGGCTTAAAATTAGGCAAACTTAGGCTGCACTAGTTATAAGGACCTTATGGAATACTGTAAATAATGTAAACATTATGTTTCTTTGTTCTATTCATTATTAAAATCTTTATTGTACCTTTTATCCAGGTCCTTCCTGATGAGCATGCAAGGGACATGTGTCTGAGATTTGCTGACATGGAGAGTAAACTGGGTGAGATTGATCGTGCCAGAGCAATCTACTCGTACTGCTCCCAGATCTGTGACCCCCGGGTGAGATAAACCACCTCCTACCATTAGCTGTTTCTGCCTAAAATGTCACATTTCCATTAATGATGTCCACATAATAGTTCCTCTTGATATATTTATTTATGAACTTGATCTTTCAGGTGACTGCTAATTTCTGGCAAACCTGGAAAGAATTTGAGATCCGCCATGGAAATGAGGACACAATTAGAGAAATGCTGAGGATCAAACGCAGTGTCCAGGCCACATACAACACCCAGGTCAACTTTATGTCCTCTCAGATGCTTAAGGCCACAACAAGCTCCACAGGCACAGGTGAGAGAGCTTGCACGAACTTGTTAGCCCTTGTTCACGCTGGGCTAATACAATAAACTGTATGGGCTGAACGTAACATTGGGGGGATGTTATATTTAATAAGAATATTGATATCGTAGCCACACATGCTACATATTTGCCCCAAATCCTGAGGTTGTACGAGTATAAATGTACTACTATTTTTGCTAATGTTTCTGTGTTTGTCCAACCCTTGTTTTCATCTTGTATCCAGTGTCAGATCTTGCTCCAGGCCAAATGGGAATTGATGACATGAAGATGTTGGAGCAGAAAGCGCAGCAGCTTGCTGCAGAGGCCGAGCTGGACAAACCCAAGCCAAAAGAGAAGATTCTCTTTGTCAGGTTTGTCATCTTTTTTGTCTTTTTATAAAGGTTAACTTCATGTTCAAAAGGTAATCATGGGGACACATAAGTGTTATTCTCTGTATCTGTGCAGGAGTGACACCTCTCGCAGTGAGTTGGCTGAGCTTTCCAAACAAGCCAATCCTGATGAGATTGACATTGATGATGACGATGAGGATGGAGATGATGAAGACCAGGGACCGGATGGTGAGTGACAGACACAACAGGCTCAACCTCATCAGCAAAACTTTCATGCAGAGATGTTTTATTCCTGAAATGCATGTGGTAATTGTCTTCTCCTCTTGTCCTTTACAGAGGTGCAGCTTGAGCAGAAGAGTGTCCCCACAGCTGTCTTCGGGGGGCTTAAAGAAGACTGAAAGATGCCGTCTTCTGATTTCTTTTGTAGACACTGAATAGGCTCCATTTTTAAATGTGTAAATGCTATTTTCCTGGAGGATTTTTGTAGTATAGTATACAAAGGTATGAGACTGTATTAGTATTGGCCATATGGTGTCAGTCTTTCTCAAGTATGACGCTCAAGATAATTCAACAATTCAGCAGCTTTCTGTTTTGAAATGCAAACATGTGGTTACATGGTGACTGTAATTAAAGTCTCATGTAGTTTGACTTCATTTTCCGAACATTTTGTAAAAACTTTTGTACACCTACTAAATGCAGAGACCTTTCTCTAACAGGAAGCTCTGCCCTAGAAAACACAGGGGAGGAGCATAGTTTCTTCAACAGGGGGCATTCATTTGAAAGTGGAGCTGAGCATTCAAGCCTCACATTGTTGGCTTGAGAATCACTCATAGGTGGGTGTCTTCCAAAAGCCAGTGTGTCTGAAAAAATTCACTTGCATACATATGTCCCTATCAGAATATTAAAATTGCGCTGTAGATGCACAATATTACTATTATTGTACAAGTACACTCGAAGACCAGGTTCTACGACAGTTTGCTTAATTAATGTTGTATAAAATGTAAAACAACTAATAATTCAATAGCAGTAAATGCTAATTTGGAAGACTTCCTAATGGCTGTTATTTACTTGCCTCATTTTTTTAGGCTGGTGCTGTAAAAATGCATTTCAGTCAATGTTATCAATGGTCTACTTGTGACCCGATGCAGTCTGACAGTTTTGGATTTGAACAAGATTTGAAAGTTTTCCTATTGGCAAGCTCCTTACATTTGCAGTGATTGTGAATTATGCAGTATTTCTGGCTGTGAGAAGTTGACCACTTTGAATCTCTGAAACTTTCTTCAAATTGTCTTAAAACCCCAGTTGTAATAAAACTGAGTTTATACCTGTTAAATGCAGTGACTTTTGTCTGACAGGGTACCTGCTCTTTGGAGATATCATTGAAACTGAAGTGTTCAAAATTCATATTGTTCATTTAACATTTACTATATGGTAGATGTTTTGACCTTTTAAGATAGAATCTACTTAAGTATTGAAAAAAAAGCCTCATGCTTTTAACGGTCATCCCTTCTTAACAGTTAAATTGACAGAGGTCTGGAAAAGTAAAAAGTACTGACCAGGAAGAAATAGTTTCTGTCATTGGATTAAAATAGTTGAGCAGTAATCTTTCAAAGTTACTGCACTGGGGCACTTGGAGTGCTTGTAACATTGAGCAACATCATGTGATGAGGCACACATGGGATTTCTGTTTTCCAGTGTGGATGGTGCTACTGAAAAACATGACTTCAAAAACAATTGGAAAGGAACTGTTTTGAGTCACAATAATTAGAAGTAAAGAACTAAATCTCCTGTTTCCTTTCTTCATATATTTGCATAGAATACTAGTATGTTTACTCTTTTCCTCAAGTCTTTGTATAGATTACAGGCTGCAGTGGTGCAGTAAGGTATAAATGTACATTTTATTGACTTTGCATGGTGATATATAAATTAATCGTGTACTTTAAATATTCATTTTTAAAACTATATTCTAATATATGCTACCTGGGGATGTCAATATGATCTGAATTGGTTTCTCAGAACATACATTTTTATTCATCTCTCCTTTCTCTTTCTGTATCAATCCATATAAATCTATAAAGTTGGTGCCATGGAAATAATAATCGATTTTGTTAGACCAAACAAAAGGTGTCCCCTCAGGCGTTCACCTGTATGTGTGTGTACCAGTAGATTAACCTGTAGCAAAAGTCACACCACGCCTCTACCTGCTGTCTGTACGTGGTCACACCGGGAGAGCCCGCCCTCTTCGCTCACAGTCAATTCCTATTGGACGGCAGGATGAGTGAGTGGTGCCAGTGTGGAGCACCTGGTAGTCAGTCATCGGCGGGGCTCTCAGTGAAGCTGCGTACAGTGAACCTACAAAACAGCAATGCGGACGAAGAAGGGCAAAAACGAGGGGAATAGTACGGTTTTCTTTAACAACCCGGAGGCTCAGGGGTTTGCGTTGTCCTAATTTAACAGGGCTTTCGTCTCCAAAGCCGCACAGAAAAAGACATTAACTGTTTTGGAAGCAGCTCCGGGGCGGATATTTTCCCGACATATCCATACCCACATTAGTATTCCCAGCCCCGGCCGTGTGGAATAGTCAGCTAAAAGAATGGTTGCCTGAATATTTTTATACTGTCTTGTAGCTTTTTTTCCAGCACCGCTTCCCATTTTTTACAGACTCGCTATGGTGGACTCCCCTGCCATGAAGAAGACTTTTGTGGTCCCAGACATAAAGCCATTGGATTTGTATGACTGTACTAAGGCAAAAATATGCGCAAGTGTCGGATGGCTACTGGCAAAGTCGTACGGCAGTGCAGGTAGGTTTCAGTTGAGGCTGCGGGCCTGGTGAGTTATAATATTGTTTAGAGAGGTCGTGTAAAGACCACCATCCTTTTGTTGTCCAGCAATATGTTTATATTCTGTTCAGCAGTGTAGCGAAAAGCACATGCATGTAGGTGAACTACAGTGTGTGTATACCTCAGCGATTTTCAGCACAAAGAGCCGCATATGAAAGGGGACCATGCACGGTATGCGTTTTTTTGACACATGTCATTTGTTCTCACTCAATGTGTGGTCACATTTTCTGGGTATGTGTGTGTGTTTAGAAACGGGCCTCCTCCCTAGGCCTTATCACGCTAACCCATTTTGTCGCATTTCTAGCCGCCAGGCTTCAGTCACAAATTGCAGGCTACTGGATATGTTTTTAATCCGGTTACACAGCCACGGCACATGGGGCGTAGAGGGGTTTCACTACCATTCTTCACTGTCGGTGATGACAGCCCCTAGTAGCCAATGTGAACACCACTTTCTTATGCAGTTCATAGTCAGGATCAAATAGCTGTGTACAATAGCACATTATACACTGAGTGAATAGACTGTAATAGCATCATAATTTGTCATCTTCCAATATCCTTAGTCAACAAACCTCGAGGTGCGTGAGAGAAACCGTCCAGCCTCTATACTCCAAAACACACCCATCTATGAAAATAATTATCATAAGACAGAGTTTTGACTTGGGTTTCTTGAGACAGCTCATAGAACAGCGTCAGCTCTGACCCTGAGGTGATAACAAGGCTCATATTTGTTTTAGAGTCCTATCTGGTAAAGATTAGCTCCCACAAAGAAGACAGCAACACTGTGCTGTTTTAGGAAGGCTTGATGACATCCCCCCTGTTCATTTTATTTTAACTTCTGCTTACCGGAAGAGTACACACAGTAGTCTAGTGACGGTGCCGTTTTCCATGTAATCCTGGGTATATTTACTAAAATAACACAAGACAACCCCCCACAAAAAACAAACACACTCTCATTCCTGTGGTGTGCAGGTAAATAAATACTCAGAGGTTAAGGGTCAAGGTTTCAATCGCAGACTTAGTTTCGGCTGGAAAGGAGCGTGGGGTGAATTGTATTTTGCTTTAACAACATGACTGGTGTATTACCCAATCCCAGGCAAACTGTAGGCTGCTGCAGCGTCTGTGTGCTCTGTTAAGCACCTCAACCACGCCCTCTGGTCAAAGTCACTCTCCATGCCAAGTTGAATATGAGGACCAAGACTGCATTAATGTGCAGTTTTGTCTTAATCAATTCAGTTACCTTACTGATAGATTTCTTCCAAGTCAAGATGACATCATCAAGTCCCTTCCCAAAAGCTCATCTGGAGAGAACAAGAGATATCACAGCAGCAGCCAGACCGGGTCATCTGGTCCTCAGCTCTTCCAGGTCAATTGACATGATAACAATAGGCAACATTTTTAATCTCTGAGTCGTTGCAGTACAAAATGGACTTTAACATGGACTGCACACCGCATACTGTACGTCTTAGTGCCTCATTTATTGAGATATATGACTGTTAAAAGATTAGATAGCAGCTTTTAATAGAAGCTGGCGAGGCTACTGACATAAAAAAACGTTAAATCAAAAGATCCATGTGGAATCATAATAATCAGAAAGCTGCTTATAGGCTTGGTCTGAAATACCTATGTAAACATTAAAAAAATGTTTCAAGGCTAGAAGCTAGGCGAACAAGCACACAGAATACAGTATTAGATAAAGTCCCTACAAGATTGTTACCCTCATCCAAAACCAAACCCACAGAGTAACAGCAACCATCTTATAAAAAAAAACAAGTTGCAACCATGTCTAAGCTTAACAGTTGAAACATAATACTTAAAACATGTTATTAGTTTTAAATGCCAAAGAAAAGAACTGTGAAACACAGAGCCAGCTTACTATTTGGTTACATGTATTTTAAGACTTGGTAGATATTTGGTGACTCAATACAGAGTCTTTTGTAACACCTTGACATACTAATTGATGTATAAAGTTTTCCATCAAGTTGAAAGAAAAGTGGTTTGGCAAGGAAGTAATTTATAATCTGCCCTTGTAGTTGTGTGACAGGTGACTAATCATCTGAAGTTGACTCAAACTAGTTTTTGCCTTTTACTTCGAATGAGACCAGAAATGCTTGACTGACTAGTTTGCACGATTGGGAGAAAGTTGTTCATATATACTGACATGTTCATAGGGGTGATTTATGTGAATTTTTTCCACAGTATATGTGCATGTTTGTAATCCAACTGTAAACAACTTAATTACCACTTGTGAAACAGCTTATGGCCCAGCTTAAACATTCTTTGTTTTGGTCATCAGTCAGTTTCTTTTTTTCTAGCAATGAGACCAAACCACCTTTTACCACCATGTTACAAAATGTGTTTCATTTCTTCAGCATGTTAGCTCCACCTAGCTACAAAGCTCCTCCTGGATCATATTTAAATCGTATTGGAATGATTACTCAACCTCTCCCAATCATTTGTAACTATGGTGAGTCAACAAGGGACACGGACCTGAGAAGGATGTTGACTTGTTATTAGGTGTTGACTCAAGAGGTAGGAAGTCCTATTGGTATACCATATGAAATTCTTGCAGTCTTCGGGAAGCCCCATGATACAGACATACATACTGAGATGCAAAATGTGTTTTAAGAGATTGAGATACTTAATATACAGAGAAGTCATTTGCAACACCACACACAGTAAGCTAAAGTACGCTTAAAGATCTGATTAGGAGCTGGCGTCTAACTTGAGGACACTACTGCAAGGACTTTGTCATCTAATGTTGTCCTATTAGTCCCTCAAGCACCCACAATGTAATCACACTCTCTGACTACAGGATGTGCTTCTGGTATACTGGCCTTTTAATGCAATTTAAAGCTACTGTGCTTATGTCATACTACAGTGCTGTCTATAGTGATGTGTTACAGGAGGCCTGTTAGAGGTGGCATATTTATGGAGAGTGGACCTGTGAATTTACAGGGAGATGGGAGACAGTTCATGTTTAGTGCTTGAAGTGTCGGTGTTTTTTTCCCCCCTTTGAGGACACCTTGATCAGGAATGCTTCGATTTATTTAATTTCCCTGGCCCAAAATGGCAAATGACATGGCAAAAAACATTGGCATTGGCTATCAGACATATTCTTATTTTAAACATCAGTATCAATCCCAATTGATGCATTAACCAAATGAATGTGACAGATGAATATTCAAATCAGTTTATTTATTGATGATTGAAGATATATCCTCTACAATCAGATAAATGCATCATTTTATATTTTACTGCAGGCTATTGAAATATGTTGAAATTGAATATTAAAATTTTAACATGTAGACAGGTCTACCGGCAATCTCTTTCAGTCCAGTTCCAGATGTCTGAGCTGCAGTGTTTATGTTGGCATTAGTATTTCACTTTCAACTAGTGGTCACATGTAGGGTAGGGTGTTAACATACGCCCCCCTCACCACTGCTAGATTTTGGGGCAACACAACAGTACCTGCTTTGTTCTAAAAATGAGAGCAGATAATCATCTGTCTTTGATCTTTTCCACCACATGATGCATTTTTATAGCTCAGTTTTTAGAATTTAGAAGCCACATCCAATTGCCTTATCAAAACACACACAATGCTGAGTTAATCATGTTGTAAAATGTGGCATAGTAAGAAAAACTGTATCACCAAACAGGATTTTGGGTAGGTATGCACTGATGCACATGTCCTGGGGGTGGAATTATATAATTTATCTTGAACTTGAACTGCTCAAATGCTTCCCTTACACATCTCAGCATATCTAAGATCTAAATAATTATTTAATCTGTGTTAGGGTTCCAGTAAGCAGCCTGATAGTTTAGATTGTCAAATCCAGCAGGTTTTGCAAACTGCATTGCTGTGTTATCAATGGAGATAACTACTTAATGTTTACTGTTACATTCTTAAAATCCAATCCTGATTGTTCCACTTAATTTTAAAACAAGAGGGGGTGGGTGGCCCTTTCCCCCAAAATGAACCAGCTTGGTTTAAACAGTAGCTAATTTCCACCAACCTTTATCTGGATGTGTTTATGTGGCTCTGTGTCTGTTGTTTACTGTCTGACACGTGTGGCTATGTCTGTGACGTGACCAGCACACTAGCTTGATCAGTCAGTGAAATGAGACACATGGCCCCTGTTATCAGGAGGCTATCAAGCAATGCAGGTTAGTACAGACTGAAATGATGCTGTGGTTGTTGTGTGGTGGAAACAGCAACAATAATGTGACACTACTCTAGAGAAAGTTTGCTTTCCTCCTACTCAGGAAGGTAAGAGAACAGAGTTAGCTACAGCACAAGTGGTAGGTATTAAGTCTCTTGGTCAAAATCTCCTCAGTAGACTGCAAATGCTTGCATGAACCTTTCTACTTAAAGAGCAATCTCTCTGCTCAGCTGCCTTGATAATGTTGTTACTCAGACCAGTAGATAAGCACTGACCCTATAACCTGTGATAGTGACTGAAAGTGCAGTTGTTGCTCCAGTTTATACAAACACACAAGCTCGTGTTTTTAATCTAAATATTTCCCTGGAGGTTTGTTGATGTCAGTATTATGGAGGCATCACCTATTCTTTTTTGCTTGGGCTCAGCTGTGCTGCCAACTGGTCATTCTTTTTATTGTCTCCTATTTCTTTTATTTTTTTAACATTAGGTGTGTACTTTATCCAGTGATTGTTGCTGTTTTTGAGGAGGTTCATCGTTTTAGAAAATTGTGTATGGATTTGCAACCTTGAAATTTGTTCTCTGTTTGTTTCCATGACACATGTAACACACTTCTTCATAGCTAGACTGTCTCATAGGCAAATCATTCTCATATCGATCTCTCTCATCTCACTGAGTTGTGGAATTTGCATCCTGCTTTGCCTTCTGGGGAAGTTTTTCTTTTTCTTTTTCTTTTTTTTACACATCACTGTGTGAAGACTTTTTTTTCTTTGAGACAAGGTGTACATTCTGGTTGGTGTGTCACAGTGTTTACAGTACTTAAGTGAGCATTATAGTTTTGGCACACAGGAGCATATTTACAACAAACTGGAACATGTGGTGCGACTGACAATATTGTCTGACTATAATCATCCGGGAATGAGAGTGAGAGGCAGAGAACAGGGCATTGTCTAACCTCCGAAGCTGGGCGTTTTGTTTTGTTGTCTGATGTCAGTGGATCCATTACATGACTTATAATGATACAACAACACAGTGACACCTCCCCTGTAATAACCCCTGTGTTTCTCTGTTAGGCCCAATCTTAGACACTCATCGGTTTCTCCTTTCACTTTTCAGGCAGGCTCCTGGTACGTCAACTTTTTTCTCAAAGGCCCTTTAAAACAATGAGAGGCTTATTTCAGTGTTTGCACAGAGACACAGGCTATTGAGTTTGCCTTCTGGTTTGATCTGGATACAGAGAAACCAGTTTCAGAGGGCGTGTCTCATGTATGTTTTCAGGATAATGTTTGCTGTAATCTTATTTACAGTACAGGAAGACCAGTCTGAACAGATTCTTAAATAATCTTCAGCCAGCCACTAATAGTGCAATGTGTTGTCTTACTACACTCTTGTTGATGCAACTTGAGTTGTCTTGTTAGCTTTTAGTAGTTTTGAGCTTGTAGGTTTTGATCAGGTTTCTGGTTTGCACTACTTCGGCTCATATCATCTATGTGCAGATGTGAAAGAGCAAGATTTTCGCTGAAATGTACAAAAATGAAGCAAGGGAAAACAAATGAGCCTTCTGTAATCTGCAGAGGCCAACCTCTGAGCTCCTCATGCCCCACTGACCTTGATGCTTGCTATGGTCTACTCACATATGATTATACTGTATATCCAGGGTATCCACCAGCTGCTGTAATCTGCCACCAAACCTGTCAGAAAGACTGTTTCTAAGCCAGCAACAATAAAGCACGCTCAAGATTATCTTTGACTGAAGAAATAAAGGAACTATTTATACAGTATATCATCCACAACATATTGTTCGTTGCATTTTTTGTTTGTAGTAGCATCATTGCTTAAGAAACTTACTATTGTCTGTATGTTTTGTCTTTTGGTAGAGAATGTCCCTACAGAGCTGCGTGACCCCTTCTACTGTGACCAGTATGAGCAGGAGCATCTTAAACCACCTGTCACGCGCCTCCTGCAGTCCTCGGAGCTCTACTGCCGCACCTACAGCCTACTACTGGGGGGCACAGAAGCCGAGGAACAGCCCAAAGACAATGCCGCCCTGCTGCAGCTCCTCGCTCAGAGAGGCATATTCCCCAAAGATCAGGACACAGCAGTGACTGAGGCAGACCTCCGACATAAACCCATCAAAATGGTAACGTAAAACACATAGGTGATGACTCCATACCAGCCTGACATGCAATTTTGTTGGTAGTGCCCTGCATGGATTCATTTAAGGAGATGTCATAACTGTTGTTTGGGTAGAAACTGCTTCATATTTGTCAATCACCCAATGTTTGTCTCCTCCTGTGGAACCAGATGTCCTTCTATCCAGGAGTCTGTAAAAAAGCAGAAGGGGTTAAGGTGGCCTGGTTGTTGATATAGGTGCTTGTTTATGCTTTGATTCTAGGGATTAAAGGACATCAAAAAGACCCCCACTCATTCAATCCTGCACCCACCCCCACGCTGCTCCCATCTGATCCTAGAGAACCAGCTGCTAAGACTACTGACACTAGGGACGACTACTTTAATTCCAGGGTGTGAGAGGGAGGGAGAGTCTAGATTCAATAGATGGTCCAGATCTGTTGCAGAACAATGGCTAAACAGTTCTGGTGAAACTTTAGATACTGCGTTGAGAGAATACTCTGGGCTGACTCAGTGAGTTAAATCAAGAGAAACTGGTTTGTCCTCTTAGCCCTTGACAATGGATCTCTCTCCCTCTCTCTCTCTCACACTCTCTCTCTCTCTTTTGTTCACACATAATATAGTTCTAAATTCCACCTAAAGCCTGGAAACCTCAAGAAAACTAAGTTTATTTTCAAATCAGGAATGGTGGGTGATGCCTTTCAGTTTTCAGTCACCTGACAATCACTCACATGTATTTACTTAAGTACTTCCACAAAACCTGCCTTTATACAGATTATCTTTCTCAAAACATGGCATTTCCCCAGCCACATTGGTGCAGATACACATACAGGCTGTTGTTTTTTTTTTTTTTTAACTGAGTAGGGAGTCTCCAGGGATCTGTACAGATAGTGTTGTTGTTAGGTGAAAGCTGTTTGCTCCACTGCTGCTTTAATGGCCACTGCAGCGAGTGCAGCACTGCCGGTGCCCTTGTGATTATTAGCTTAATTGTTTGCTTGATAATGTATGTATGCATCTGTGACATTTTTTAACTAAATGGCATAGACATCTTGTGACCATTAACAGTAGAGCCTGGCATAACTTGTATGACAAAACTTATGTAAATACTGGTAAAGTTGTACTTTGGAACCAGAAACATTGGATGTTTTGTACAGATAAAGATGAAAGACTTAGTACAAAAAGAAAGCTAATAAAGACAGTGTTCTTTACTTTTTATTATAACTAGTGCTTTGCCCTAACCTATATTACCTCTATTTCCACAAGTCAAAAGCTATCTATGCAAGTCTACTTTTCAGTAACTTTCAGTCTTGTGTTTAGTTAGTGCTTTGCTAAAATCTGCAGTCTAAAGCACGCTACATACTTCCTCCTTTTGCACCAAATGTGGGGTCATATAGTCCTGTTACTAGAGGTCTGTGCAGAACTCTCTGTTCTAAACCCCACACCTGCTTACTCTTGTAGGATTTCTTTCAATTACCACCTTTACCGACAAATGTGGCATTTCACACCAAAGCACCAACAAGGCATTCAGTGGCATAAATATGAAACCAAGCATGAAAGATTAAAAATTGTTGTCATAGTAATAATGACTACAATTTTATTGTCTGCATTACCACCACAGCATCAGCAATAATGGTCTAATAACACAGTAGGTCTCTTTCATTAATGTTGCTGTAATTTGTGTGTGCATGAATTTGTCTCAGTTCTGGGTGATGCTCCCAGGCCATGGACCACTTCAGCTGTAAATCTTAATCACTAAACTCTTATTTTGGCTGTTGTTTGCTGCTTTGGTATATGAGACTTCCAGTCACTGCTTTGCCCTAGGCAGCTCTCTGAGCTTGTCTGCCACTGACTGGCACTGTAGCTACAGTGTGGCAAGCAAAGAAAGTGGGTCATGCTGCAGCATTAGAAGGATGGAGCATCAGTGTGGGTCTTGGCCAGTAAATGGCTTTGAAACAGCAGCAATCTGCTGCAGCACTGCTGTATATTAAAGCTTCACATATCTATGTCAAACATGATAACTTGTAGTGCATGTACATAAAAGTATGTTTAGTCATGCTTGTTGCTGACAAATTAACACTACTTACAGCTGTCAAGCCATGCAAAGTTGATAATTTTGTGACTGATGCATCATACACCGTATGTCTTTGCTGTTCATTGCTGATTAATTTGAAATTTGGGTCATGTATAAATCCAGGGATGTAGGTTTACGCTAACCCCTAAAGATGCTGCTACTGGCTTTGATTGCTGCACTAGCATCAGTGAGGGGCTCCAGACTAACCTGATTTCTATAAAACTACACAGTCTGTGCTATTATCAAAGTAGGTCAAAAACACATTTAAAATTGTACTACAGTAATTATTCTTTTTATCAAAATGTACTTTGCTGCTGCAGGATGAAGAATTTGCTTTTTGTCCCTGCTTCTTGAAATGACTTAGAAAATAGATGATGTGCGCTGTGTGATGAGGGATTGAGTCCCATCGTTCTGAATAGTATGTAAAATGAGAGGGTTGAGTGAAAAATGAAACCATGTGACAAAATATGATTCATTTTATTTACTTAGTCTTAGTCTTGGTTTTTGTGCGTTGCTTGTAATTATTGTAATTGTAATATAAATATTAGATCTATGACCTATTAATTCAGATGTAAACTTGAAGTTTGGAAAGTTTTCATATAATAATATCATCTGAAATGTGCACTAAAAGGTTTTTTGAGAGTGTGTGCAGAGGGTATGAAGTTCATTAAACAGTAAGTCAGTGGCGCTGCTCCTGCAAGCCAAGCTAGTACCAGTGTCTTTACAAGCCAGGGTTATCCTGAAAGAAACGCTTTGTAAATGGCACATCCTTGGGGCTCAGCAGTGTAGCTCCAGCTGCCTCCATCCCCTACATACTGTGTGTTTGTGTGTCTGTGTGTTTGTGTGCGTGTGTGTGTGCCCTACTGGTAACTGTCCTTGTGGTGGCCCAGCCTAGATTAGAGATAATCTGCCATGCAGACTGAACGTCATCATCCACGATTGGATGACAAGCCAGAGATGACCACTGACTCACCATGCACCTAAGATATCTCACAACATTAAATTAATTTGCTGCATTTACTTTTGATTGCAACAGTAGAATATAGCTAATCATAACTGGCATTCTCAAACAGCGGTTGAATACATAACTACTGTTTTTATTACACTAGAGATGGGAGCATTTGTTCCCACGGTGACAAAGCAAGTCATGTAGCCATAATGCAGCTAACCCTCTTCCCGGTTCCCTGTTGGTTTTAGATAGGCACTGACACTTTGTCTTAAATCATACTGCTGTGTTGGCAGGTTTATGGTCAAGTGAGCATCAGTCCGGAGCTTAGTTGAAAATAGAAGTGGCAGACTATCAGAAACACTAACCATCATCTTACACCATTTGTTTAGCTTTGGGCCCTTGCTTATGAGAAACTAATATGGAATAGTAATTCAACTATCTACCGTATGTTAAACAAATTTTGGGTAAAGCTGTTCTAGACTGGATTTCCTTGTTTAAGCATACAATTCATATACATATCAATGTTTATATAACCATGTGCTTTGAAAGAACCTCCTGTCTAAAATCCCTTGCTGAGCCCCAGACCTGCCTGATCCCCCCGTTTGTCTGCCCCTCAGTAGACACCATGGCATGGTAGGGGGAAGGGGTTAAGTCATATTTCAGACATAATCAGATTTTTCCTTCATTGTAATCTCACTTAATGATTCACAAGATGCCTTTGCATTCTTTGTGTGACTCACTTGTTCACACGATTATGCAAGCAGATTTGTCAAATAGAGCCATCAAGATTTCATGTTGATGGGGTTAATTGTTGGGGTATTCATTTTTCCTCTCTCTGCTGCATTGGTTTAAGGGGTGCTAACTGTTTACTGGCTGGATGTTTCTAAGCAGAGAGCCGGTGCTAAGCCAGGGGCACAGAGCAATGCTGCGGTCAGGCTTGTGTTGAGATGCATTGTGGGTCAGCTGGTTGGTTGTTATGGTGATCTGGCAGGCTCTGAGCTGGGTGTTCATGAGTTACTCCTCTCTCCCCTCTCATTAGGGAGACTTGTGATTTAGCTTAGTGAGCTCTCCTGGGTCTACAACGGGAAATCCACTAGCAACCCCTTTTTCCCCTTTCATTCTGCAGTTTTTACCCTCCACTCTCTCCTCTGAATAACTACTGTACGGCATGACAACATGGATGACCACTTTCACGAGGTCTGTCATTCTTTCTTGTTCATCTCTTCTGATTGCCTCTCCTTGTCTCCCAGTCATCCTGTCTCCATTGACTGTGACAATAGCTCAAAACCTATATTTACACTTTGTGGTTCAGTGCAAAACTATGTTTCTACCTTAAATCGCTTTATTTTCATACTGGCTCCTGGCAGGATTTAGTAGGCCAGAGAGACCCAAGAACAAAATGCATTTTCTTCAATATTAATGTGAACACAATGGCTGGTTTACACTGGTGAAATCTAATGCAGCCCGATACAACAGCTCAGCCATAGATTCTACCTTTAGAAAGATGATAATGATCAGCTTTTATTGACACTGTCATAGAGGTAATTTAACTATATGTTGATGTGTTTTTGCAGTGGTGTTGAAATGGACTGCTTTATATCGAGAAATGTTTTCCCAACCCCACTGACAAACATAAGGGAGGAAGAATATAAGAAACACATTTCTATAAAATGCAGTCCAGTATAACACCAACACTGACAACAGCCTCAGTAATTAGCATTTAGTTAAATTAAGACTTTTTAGAAAAGTTTAGAAACTATCCATTCCATATGTTCCATGAATGTAGAATATGTAGCAACGCTGCTGGCCTGGATTCTGTTAGGTTGTATATGTATACCTAATTGAGTAGCCAGGGAGTATGTATCACAATATTGCAAATATATGCAAAAAAACCCCCACATAAATAAAAAAGTATTGATACTTTGATACTTTTTCTATACCGTGTGTTAAAAATATCTGATCTCTGTTGATTACACATTTGATAGTATCCAACTGTGGCATTGAAAGAGGTATGAAGTATCGTTTTTTTAATACTAGTATTGTATCAAAGTTCAAAATTCTGGTATTGTGACCACCGTAGTATGATGGAATTTAATTCATGCCCAGCCCTATCGTGTTTCAAATATCCCTGTTAATGGTGCTCTGAATCTGTCAGACTGTGAAGCCCTTGTCCCTATTACTAGGCCATTTGTCCCCTCTTGTACTGCAGACATTTTCACTGAACAGAAAAGTCATGTGACAGACACGCAAGCATCAGGGCCACACAGCTCTTAGTGACTGACTGCAGCATATACAGAGAGCTTGGCCCAATGCTATCTGACAGGCCTGTGCTGGCATAGCCCACCCTGCCTGTCCCAGCATTGGGTCTGACCAGGTCAGCACTTTATATCAGGGTTGAGTAGGCAGACATGCAGACAGGGCTCATGCACGCAGCTGGACTGCCACCAGCCCCCATCTGGGGCAACATAAGAGGTTGGAAAAGGAATGTCTGGCCTCTAAAGTGGAATTTGTAAGTAGTAGAAGGGAACAGGCACTGATTTGCACAGATTAGGCTCAAAACTGAAGATTGAAGATTGAAGTCATGGCCCCATGACAGGAATGAGTTGTTTTCGAGCTGTCTGTCCTCTGTATTGGCCAGAAGTAATTATTATAACAAGGACCTTGTTGCAGTTAGCATAGAGAAGAATAGGTCTGTGGTACTGCTGTTGATGGATGACAACTAAAAAGGCAACAGATAGAGGAAATATAGGGAAAGTTAGAACCATACATTAAATAGATTGACCTGAAAGGGAGAAAGAGTTGTTTATAGAATAACTTATTCATTTCCTCTTCAGGTGTTTCTAGAATTGCTGTACTGACTTTGTTAATGAGCTATGGTAGAAAAGTGGATAAAGGGCAGAGGTGAAGAATTAAGAATTAACTAGAATACATTTATCTGCCATCTGTATAACTTAAATACACTGTTGGTTGCAGCCTCATGGCACAAACAGAGTATAGCTTCTAATAAGCTAACAGGTTAATGGAGTTAAGGCACTATCTCTAACTGAGCTGATAATGTTGGTGGTGCATTTTAATAGGCTCTAGGCAGTAGAAAGGGCTCCGTAATGGCCTATCACGTATCAAGGAAATACGCTTATGTCTGTTGGATACAAATGCTTTGAAATGTCAAATATGTGTAAGCAGGAATGTTACTGTGCATGTATTTATGTGGAGAAACAGATTTTATATCAATTGCATTGTCTGACAAAAACACATTCCTATATCAAAACTGCAGAAAAGACATGGAAAACTTGTTTCTTACAGAGAATACTGTTCATTGTTTTGCTTCCTGATGATCTAGTTACAACACCTCATTTTATTCTGTAGTCTGCTACAAATGAGTCATACAGCAATATTTCACTGCGCCGTAGGGAAAGGAAGCGCGCTGAAGAGAAGGCAAATAAAGGTAAAGCAGTTGAGGAATGACAGTCCTGGAACACACATGTTATCATATTACAGGCCCATTGCCTATTTAATGATTGTACAAACAGGTCCAAAGTTCACCCACCAACACTGTGTGATTGCTTGCATAAAAGGCATGTCTATGTTTATGCTGACTCACAGTTGGCTTCTGATGACCTCTAGAGGATGCTGCCGGTAAATAATAGCAATGCTGCCGCAGTTAGAGGTTATCTCTGTTCTGCAGTAAGCAGTGCCCTGCTATACCAGTAGAAATGTCAATGCCCAGCATTATTGTGTTAGCTGATGCTGTCTGGGCTCTCTAGCCTCTACTGTTAATGGCCCCACATCTGACAGTGCCTCTTCCTTCTCCCATGTGATTGGTGCAGAGTGCTCACCTGGCAGTGATTGATGCCCTGATGGCCGTGGGAGCCATGGAGACGATGACTGCGGTGAAGACATGTGGTTCTGCTGAGCTACTGGGTGGAGCCTCTAGCTGGGAGGATGCACTGCTTCATTGGGTTAATGTGGTAAGGAGAACGCCAAAGAGAAACAATGCTTGTTCTAAGCAGACAGCTGTATTGTATTCTGTCAGACATCACTCATTGTTCAGACTTTTATCTTCCTAAGATCTCTGATCGATAACTCTGTTTATCTGCAGAAATAAGGATGCTGTAATTCTTTATCTCACTATGTTCTTTGTTGACAACAAACAGTATATTGTAGATCTGTCATCTATGTGTGTTAACTATTTTGTCTTCTTGGCATGCTCTCAGTTAAACCAGAAGTTGAAAGAACGTACTGAAGGAGCCCAGAATGAAACGTCTCAGGCCATTACAGAGCCCCAACCTGTTCAACCCTCTGTGAGTAATTCATTTCACATCTAATATATCTTTTCTATCTCTTGTGACACATCATTATATCTAAACACACATGAGAATCCGTCTAGGTTTATGCTCTCAAGACTATAGAATGCACGTTAAGTGGAAAAAAAGTACAGCCAGTATTGGTTGACACAATATGGGTAGCCTCATTGCTTTGTCAACAAGCCGTCTTGTCATTTCAAGAAAGTATCGTCACCACTACCCTTTCTCTTGTTTGTCTAGTTCTTCCACTTTAGGCTTAATACCTCTCCTTGTGCTCCTGTTCTCCATTTTCCTGTCTTTCTCTATTTCCTGCCCCTCCTCCTCTCTGACAGTGTCCTACTCGCTGGTACTGGAAACTTGTTCCTGTAAGTCCCCTTCTTTCCTCTGTTCCCTCCCCCTGTTCCTCCATCCCTCAAGTGTCTTCATCAAATTTATCAGCATTTATCTGATGGTCAGGTGTGTTTTTTTTTATTCTCCATATGCTGCTGTGGGCATGCTAGTGTGCATCACATCCTAGTTTGCATTAAATTGCACGTCACAGCATAAATTACATAGGGTGGGGCAGGACAGAGGCGCAAAATGCATTGTTTGTTTATACACAAGTGGTGCATGACTCACCATCATTACTCAAGCAGGCCTTGAAACTGCAATGTACAACCGGTTTCTCTAGTCCTTTGTGCAAGAGAGGTGTGTGTTTGTGTGTGAATGGCTATGGGGTTTTCAGAGACAGGCTTCTAGTCAGCTGGTCCCAGCTGACAGTGGGCTGTTTGTCTGTATACTGTAGTTCTACCTGAAACATTTTCTCTCTCTCTTGCCTCCAGAGACCCTCGCTTGTTCCACTTTCTCCTGACAAAACTTTTCTTCTTTCTGCTCTGATTAAATCACTCCTTTTGCATTTGCCATTTGTTCACCTAAGCTCTCTCTTGTACACATTAGCATGACCTTCATTTGTTCTCTTCTTACATTCATTTTCTCTTATGTATCACAGTGCATATAGACTTAAAAGTATCCAACAATGTTTGGAAAACCCTGACTTTCATACTTTCATAATCGTTTTAACATAAACTAATATGTCTTATTTTTCACTTAAACATACAGAGTACCAGTAAGGTCACACTGCAGTATTTAATTGTCTTGTTTGCTTGTTTGTTGTTGTTTTTTAGCTCCGCTACAGGAAGGATAAAGTTCAGTCCAAACAAAAGCCTATTTTTCCAGTGGTGAATGAAGTCAAAGACCTGTCCAGTGGTTGCGCTGTTGCTGCAGTCATACATTACTATTGCCCTGGCCTGCTAAGACTTGAAGGTATCAACAAACATTGTAACCACAAACAGCTTTGTAATTTTTATTGTATTTATGTCATTTTAACACTATGCTTCCCCTCTCTGTAAGATGTTTGCATGAAGGAGTCCATGTCTGTAGCAGATAGCCTGTACAACCTGCAGTTCATCCATGAATTCTGTGACAGCTGTCTGAAAAGCTGCTGTCATTTGGCATTGGAGGACGTGCTATACACTCCACAGGAGCTTCAGGTACTTACATTCACAGTCCCGATCAATCACCTGAATGACATATTAACAAAAATATTGAGTACTGTATTCTTAATACCCGATTCATTCTGTGTGATGGGTTTAGCTCAACTTGCTGAGCTTCCTGGCAGAACTGCTTTGCTGGTTTGAAGTACGAAGGCCAGAATTTGTTCAGCCAATAGACACATTGGGTAAGTGTCACCAGTTTTGTGGTCCTGTATACTACCATGTAATCATAATATTGAAAATCTGTTAGTCATTTTGGGTATTTTCTTTTTTGTTAGATGGATCCACACCAGTAACACCGAATAGCTTGAGTGGTAACAGGTACAGAAGCTCTCTGAATTTGCTTTTGCTTTTGTATCAAGCTGGCATTTTTTGGATGACTTGCTTGCTCTAAACAGTTGTTTCTCTGTGTTTCAGTACCTCCCCTTCTATCTTCAAGAAGCCTTTCCTCCCTATCTCTTCTCCTGCATTAGGTAAGATAAGGACAGAGTCCTGTCATCATCAAGCTACAGTGTTTTGTGTATGTTTCTATCATTTTATAGTCTGATTGACCTATTTCCCTCAATCTTTGTTTGTCAGTCTGTGTTTGTGTTTCGTGTTTTATGATAGCCTTGTCTTTTTATTTCTATAGATATTAGAAACCCTTTGTACATATTTTTTTTCCTTTTATTGGTGTATTGCTTGGTTGATTTGTGCATCTCTGTGTGGTGTGCATGCCTTTACATGTCTGTGTGTGTCCCATTGTACTCAGGATCTTTGACTCAGTCTACCTCAATGTCTCATATAGAAGGAGTTGGAAAGACATGGAGCAAGAAACCTCTCAGGTAGGACCCATATATTCAGTACCATTTAAAGGACCATTGTGTGAGATTTAATTCAATTAATTTCATATAGGTCTATACCATACTCTGTTATATTATTACTGAGAGCATGGCCATAACTACGTTTTCACTAGTGTGTTCACTGTTGCTTTACCTGGTCCGTGCTTGTAAAGAAAAACGCTGTGTTCGAGACTTCAGCATAATAATAGATGTCGTCTTTTTTTATGTGTTATTGTGAGTAGACGGCACAGGAGGAGGAGAGTAATATATTTCATATTTTAGATACTATTGGATGTATAATTAACAGATCATACAGTTTTAATCACATGGTATGAAACTACTGCTAGATGCCACTAAATCTCACACACTGGACCTTTAAACAGAATCTTTTTAACTTATTTTCATTGTACTTGTACTCAAACTTTTTATTCTTTTCTTTTCTTTTTTTTTTTTTAAGCCGCCCCTTGTCAGCAGTATCCTTCAGCATTCCTTTTGGTCTGGACAGTGATGTGGACGTTGTGATGGGCAACCCTGTGATAACTCGCTCTGTGAGCTCAGACCAGCTCAACCCAACAGGCCAAAATATGACCCGAGTGCCCTACACCCCTCCTGAAGACCTCAGCCATTTACTGAGCAAGCCTCCTGGCCCCAATGGTCCACAGAGAGCTTCTTGGGCCACCCAGACTCCCAGTATTCCAAGGTTGGCAGAGGAGAATGGACTTGCAGCAAGTGAAACAGGAGAGCTGCCTACCATTGAAGAGGCTCTCCAAATTATCCACAATGAGAGCAAGATGGAGCCTCGTTTACACCCTGATGGTGCTCCTGATGGCTTCTACCTCCACTCTCCTGATGACCCTGCTAGTTCTAGACATAACTTGCCTAACTTAGCACCCATCAGCTGCTCTGCCCCTACACGCTCAGGAATGATGTACCGGCCCACAGGAGAGTCCAGGGAGCCCACTCGCACCAGAAATACCTCTGAATGTTCACGAGATGATGACTCAGTCTTAAGAGATGGCAGTGTGGACTCAGATGCATCCGAAGACCTGCCTAAGGCTCAGTCCACTCCAGCCACCCCAGCTACTGGTGTACACTCTTCTAGGGGCCATGACAAAGAGGTGCCTGACAGTGGTGTGAAGATGACCAGCTTTGCAGAACGCAAAAAGAAGCAGATTTTGGATTCTCCCAAAACCAGCGACCCCACTTCTCCTCAGATGACCACGTGGGCCCAAAAGTCTGAAGAAAGCCCCAGCAAGAGCCCACAACTCAATAATGAGATGTCTGAGCTGGGAGTTCGCCTTGAAGAAAAGCGCAAGGCTATTGAAGCCCAGAAGAAACGAATTGAGGCCATTTTTGCAAAGCATCGGCAAAGACTGGGGAAGAGTGCCTTTCTGCAGTTAAAGAAGGAGCAGCGTGAGGACGAAGGTGAGGGGGGAGGAGGGGATGGCCAGGTCAGCACCTCATCCACAGAAGAAGACCTCTCTCGCTTGACACTTGAAGAAAGGCTAGCTCGAATGGAAGAGGAAGAGCAGCAGGAACAAGATGAACAGCGCCTCTCAGTGGATGATGAGGGTAATTTCAAAGGAGCACTTAAGCTCAACAAACAGGTCAGTCAAAAGGCAGACACACCAGGAGAGAAGGGCTCTGTGACACCTGGTGAGAAAATGGTAGCTCCACTAGGGGACTATAACAATGCTGTATCTAAGCTGACTGCAGCTCTCAGCTCCCTGCAAAGTGACATGCAGCGGCTGACTGAGCAGCAGAACCAGCTAATCAAGAAGAAAGCTACAACTTCCAGCAACAAGTCCTGGGTCATTCCAGCTAGCCATAAAACCTCCACCCCAGCCACTACGCCTGCACGCCTGTCACGAGAATCCACCCGAGATTTAAATTCAGCCTCCTCCTCTCCTTCTCCATCCCGCAAAATAACAAACCACACCACTCCTCCTAAATCTCCTCACGTCCATCGTAGAACCCAATCTGTGCCCCCTAAAAGCCCCAAACACCACCAACACAGTCGTCCTTTGGATGCTAAGGTCCCAACCTTATCTAGGGTCATCACTGCTCCTCAAAATGTGGACCGCATCCCCCACCTTCGTCGTGTAAATCCCTGGCAATCCCAAGTCCAGACTTCGTCTTCATTCTCCATTGGTGACTCTGACAGCCTAGGTGAGCTCCGCTCATCCAGACCAACTCCTGTCCCCACGCCTACTCTTACCCCTATACCAACTCCTACCCCAACTCCCTGTCCTCCTGCAGATGACACTCTGTCAGAGGTAGGCTCCAATGATGATCATGGTATATTTAGCATGGACCTGGAGGCCGGGCCCTCACACGGCCCTTTGGCTAAGAAGGAAGGGCATACTGGTGGGGGCTGCAGCTCTGGTGCCCCATCAGAGTGCTCCTTTGAGAGTGATGCCCCTGCAGGGATGCTGAATGGTAAACGCAGTAGCCTGATAGAGATCTCACTGTCTGCTCTACGAGGAGATGGGGAGGAGGATGACCAAGTACCTGAGGCTTTCTCTGACTCAATGAGTGACCGGACAGAGCCAGAGCTGAGAGGAGGGGTTGGCTTCTTTTTCAAGGTAGGTGATTGAGTATTATTACTGTATGTGCCATTCTAAAAATGCTGTTTTTATAAGGTCAGTGCATTCATGCCTCTGTATTTTATTAATAGGATGAAAAGGAGCGACCAGAGGATGAGATGGCACAGCGAAGAGCAGCTTTGCTGGAGAAACAGCAGAAGAGAGCAGAGGAGATGAAAAGACGCAAACTTGAGCAGGAAAAAGAAAAAGAATCAGAGTAAGACCTTTTTTTTTTATTAAGATATCTAAAGGTTGTAGCTTTGAACTGAAAGTTTTACTATGATAAATTATTGTCCTTTGCTTTTAGCAAGCCTCAGTGGATGATTATTGAGGGCTGGGGAAACAAGAGTGAGGACAGACCTCAGACCCCAGGCACCCCTCCAGCATTACATACCCCACCAGTAGAGGGGACTCCTCAGCGCAGAGGAGACTTCACAAGGCAAGAGTATGAGAGGAGACAGCAGCTCAAGATCATGGAAGACTTAGACAAGGTGTTAAGGCAGAAACCCACTACTGTTCGCGGTGTCAAGAAGCAGAGACCCAAGACTGTGTTCAGAGATGACTCTGTCCTCTCTCATAGCCCTGTCAAAGGCTTCATTGGTAAATAGTTCTGATGTTTCTCCACACTTAGTCTTTTTATGCCACTTCCGACGCTGACATGTATTTGGTTTCTCACTATAATAATTTTTCTGTCCTCTCTTCCTCCGTCTAGGCACCAAGCTGAACAAGGTGTACTCCCACTCAACCATGAACCTGTCTTCTGTGGCTAATGACTCTGGAGGCTTGACTGTCAGGAAGTCCCCCAGGTAGCCTGCACAGTTATGATGGCTTGTATTTTCTTAATAAACACTTGGAAAGTGAGATGCATGTAATTCAGCCTAAAACTGTGTCAACATTATTTAAGTCACAAAAAGAAAAATAATTACTTCTGGATGATTATGTCCACATTATTATTGATCTTTCAAAATTGGTCTATAAATATTTTCTGCTTTCCCTAAAATATTGTCAGAATATTGAGATCAGTGTAGTCAGGATGTTGACTTTGTAAATCAACTACAGGTACCACTGTGATCAGTGTTATTAACAGCATACAGCCTCAAGGTCTATTACTGACTTTGCTCACAAAACTCTTTTCTTGGACTCCCTCTAGCCGTTCACACTCTCCCTCCCGGCTAATGTCACCAAGACGACTGAGTGGTCAGAATGGAGAGAAGGACTGGGAGAATGGTTCCACTATTTCCTCCCCTGCCTCAATCCCAGAATACACAGGTCAGTAATAAATTCCATACCGAGGGATCAATCCAGTGAGCGTGGTTTTGTTGGGTAATGACATTTGAAATTCTGTGTCTTGCAGGACCAAAGTTGTACAAGGAGCCTAGCTTTAAGTCCAACAAGTTCATCATCCACAATGCTATCACTCGCTGCTGCCTGGCTGGCAAGGTCAATGAACCACAGAAAAACAAGATTGTAGAGGTAAGCCATGCTGCTGTGTCCAACAAAGAGGTCCACACTAACTAGGCTATAAGTAACTTTGATTTTAGTTGTTAGCTCCTCTTACCTTGTGTTTTTTCTTTTTCTTTTTCTGTCTGTCCCTCTTCAGGAAATGGAGAAAAGTACAGCAAACCACTTCCTCATCCTCTTCAGAGATACCAGCTGCCAGTTCAGAGCAGTTTACACAATGAATCCTGAAACTGAGGAGATGGTGCGGCTCACTGGCATTGGCCCCCGGATCATATCACCTGAGATGGTTGAGTCCATTTATAAGTACAGCTCTGACCGCAAGCAGTTCACTGTTATCCCGTCCAAAACCATGTCCATGAGTGTTGACGCCTTCACCATCCCCGGTCACTTTTGGCAAAAGCGACCAGGAACTCCGAAGAAGCTTGGCACCCCCAAATAAAAACATACCCAGGTTGGGTGTTACAATTCAGGGAACCAACTCCCAACTTGACTCCTGTTGTCTATTTTGGCCAGTGAGGCACTTGAGATTGTTTATTACTGAGTTAGACTAGCAGTGGGCAGCATGACTGATTAGGCTTTTGGCCAGCTATCAACCTGGATTCCAAGAACAATCCAGTCAAATCTACATGCAAAGAGAAGGGGTCAATCACTCACTCATTCAGCCAATGTAGTTACAATTGTTTCTCTCTTGAGAGCATCTGATTGGCTCTGCCTGGTCTACCTAGATTGTAAAATGTAATGTGACTGATTCTGTCGGGATGAAGAATTCTCTTTACCTTGCACCCTGCCTCCTCATGCCTTGCCTTACCCTGCCCCTGGAGTCATTTTTGCGACTCGTAGGTAAGAAAAAGAGGGGGCAACCACACTGCCTTTGCCCACACAACAGTATTTTGGGCCAGAGTAGTTCCCACCCCTCTCAATTCTGCTTGCTTTTCCTTTTTCTGCCTTTTCTTCTTCTTCCAGGGCTCACTCTCTTTTCAGTCTACTGAGATAAGTGGCTCAGCTCTCAGTTCTGACAGGAGATCTTAGCTGAAAATAAACTGCAGGTAACACTGCTCTCATATGAATGTAGGACACACACTAACCACTCATTCCATTCAGGGGTGTTTTCACTGATTGGTCAGGACCAGATAATAGTGGTGGTTCCTATGTGGGCTACACTGGTGGTGGCTACTGTGGTTGTCAATTGACTTGCACACATAGAAACTGCCTGTGCCCCTATAGTTCGTGCATTCCACTCCATTCAAACTCTCCTTCAGCTATAGACATCTGGATGTTTTTTTTATACTGTTTTGACATGTTTTTGCTGGACAAATCGCTTCGGCCTTTGAGAGCTGAAAGAAGAATGAAAGACGTGACATTTTCCTCTTAAATTGCTTTCTCATTTTCAACAAGTGATGAATTGAAATGTTATCTGAGCTTATCTTGAAAAACAGTACTGGAAACATGAAGGAGGGCTTTATCATGTTTGTGACTTGGATACAGCTCCGTGTGAAAATGATAATCAATACTGATTTAATATATACTGAATGCTGATTACTTTGATTTTTTTTTTTTGACAATGATTTGTAAAAAGTAAGTTGACCTTTGTAAGCTATGAATAAGCTAGCCTGCTGCTTAAGCATTAGTGAGATGTATGTTTGAGATGAGAATGAGTGAATGAGAATGAATAGAAATTGTCAAACAGCTGAAAATTGCTGGAACCTTTTGTCTAGGGATTAATAAATCCTTTAGGTCACTAGGAGTCTGTTTCTTATATGATTCCCTGTTTGTGTGCCCCGGCATATAAACAGTAGGTTTCTTAATGAAGGATCCTTCCGGACTGTAACAGCCCTCATTTTCCTCACACAGTCTCTAGAGACTCCTTCATGCATAACTGAGGGAATTTAAAACGCCAAGCTGTTTTTTTCACCTCTCACGCTATAAGGAAAAACACTTGACCCTGCAATTGCTTGTGATTGGGTCAATATACCCACAAAATCTGTGGGAAATTGGCCTTCTTCCTTTTTTTTTGCGGTCCTTAGCACTACAACAGCTGCCGTAAGTGCAGCTGTCTTCTTTTAAATCATTGACTGCCTCCAACAAATGTGTTTTGAATGAGATTCCGATACAGATGTGAAAAAAAGTCAAGCAGAATTTAGGAAAAATGGTAAGATGATTGATTAAAAGTGTGAGTGGAGGAGTGCATATGGAATTAGTGGATGTTTGTATTTATATGTTTGTAAAGAATAGTATGTGGTAGTTAAACACTATTTTGATTCTGTGCAATTTTCCCCTAGAAAACCCCACGTTACCCAGAGGTGTATTTATTTGGTTTGCATTAGATGGTGCATTTAATGTTTAGTTTCAGGTTCTACTTAAGTCTCTTTTAGTTAAGGTGGTAAATCATCTATTCATTTCATAGAAGTTGTCATAACATTTTATGTTGTTTTCTTTCTCTTCTGTTATCAAATATGTGCCAGCACATTATGTATGTTCATTTCATAAATTGACTATCCTTGGCAACTGGACCAGAAAAATAAAAATCCTTTTTAAATCATCCTCATCTATGTTTTTTCATTCACATATTTATTTTTCCATTTACATTTTCATTGTTTATTTTATTAACTGAGCTCAATCAAAATTCTAATATCAATTGCACCACTAGCACATGAGTGGAGGCAAAAACCAAGAAGCTGCAGGAAAGAGCTTCTCTGGCAGACACTGAAATAGTGCCAGTGATATGTTATAATGTGAATACATGCCAGAGTTAATTCAGTCATGGTGTTTGAGAAAATATAGGCATATCCAAAAAGCAGATTTCTTTATTCAATGATGTATTTTTCTTTTTCTTAACACAATAAGCTCTTTCAGCTTAATAAAAAAACATCATGGTAGTGCTTGGATGTCAAATCTGTCCAATAATACTGACAGAAAAAAAAACATTTACTGGGCTGTTTGGCTGTGGTAATACTGTTAATAATGGACACTTGAAGTGAGTGTGTGAAGTGTGACACAGGTAAGGTAAATATTGCCCGTGGTTTCTGATCACATATTTTCCCCCCACCTCTGTGGTTGAAGCTGTAAGGACTGTTAAAGAGAGCCTGCCGGTTTACTATTCACAACAATCATCAAATGTAAAAAGCATAATTGGGTCTGAGGAGTACAAAAATTTACAGCAGCAAACTCAGGCAGTGCCATTATTGTGTCACCATACAGCAGCATATTTTTAGCTGTGCTTGGTGTGCAGCATCTCAGTGAGTAGAGAGTTGCAGGGCAAATCTCCCAGAAGATGGCGCTGGTACAAGTACTCCTCAACCTGCAAACTAATGCTGCGTACTTCAGGCAGGCGGAGCAACAGCTGGCCGAACTTGTCTGAGTGTCCTGGATGACTCTGTTGGGTGTGCTCCATCAGCGCCCTGTTAACCCTCTCTTGAGTCTGCTCCACCTGCCTGCGGCTCTGTACTGACTTCACATCTAGAGCACAAAGAAGATACATGGCATATTCATCATTAACACAATATATACATGTACAAATGCAGTTACATTTGATTTGTAACTTATGAATGATCTAATATAACTAAGACACAATGAAAAGCTCACCAGGGTTGAATAGCACCAAGTATTTGAGACAAACAAAGTCATGTCTGTCTAACTGGAGTGCCTTCAGTTTGGACACCAGGTCTTGGGTCCTTGATACCAGACCACTCAGCGTAACTCCTGCCTGAGAGATTATGGTCGACACTTCAATCTACATTAGAATGAGAGAAAGGTGATGATCAGACTTAAAGTTTCTGTGCAACCCATAATGATATATAACATCTATCCAAAGATTTTTTAATGATCATAAGAGCTACATTTTGTGCATTTAATCTCAAACTTTACCTGTTGTCCTGTGATCAGATATATGCAGCCCTCTTTGCCATAGGTCACCTGTCTACAGAGGTGATCCAGGACCAGCAGCTCACTCCAACAGCTCTGCAGCAGCACCATCTGGTCCTCCACCTGTGGGAAGCATACACATGTATCTGATGTAGTCTATTAAGCACCCAACAAATTGCAATGAGTTAATGCCACACATCTGCTTACACAGCTTATGTACCTTTATAATTTCGTGATTCATTACCTTGAGCTCCTTGAAGAGTGTACTGTTCCTGGCCCACTCCACAAGCCCAAAAAGTGTCTGATCAGCCATTTTGCACATGATGCTGAATGTATTTAGGCAGTCATGTTTCCCGCGGTTGGCTTGTTCCCTCTGCAGACTTGCGACAACCTTGTTACACAGCTGGCTCTCATCCTGCTCCCCTTCCAGGAGCTGGCTTAGGAAGTTGGGTGTAGGAGTGGCTGATGAGGGGGTGTCTGGGGTTTGGGTGGGAGGCTGGGAGAGAGGGGTGGTTGAGCCTGGTGTTGAGCAGGGGGATGATGCCAGTGTGCTTCTTGGTGTAAATAAATTGTTTGGAGTTGGGTGCAATGGATGGTTTGTTGCAGCCAGGCTGTAGCTTAAAGACATTTCTCCTTTCTCCTGGAGGTATCCAGGGAAGGTGCGATGATAGAGTCCAGGGTAGGGCAGAGATGGAGGAGTGAGCACCCTGTCTGCATTCATAGTGCAGTCCAGAGGCACGGGCACACCCAACTGTCCAATGCCAGAGGTATAAATGTGGGACTGATGAAAAGCCCCAGAGGACAATGGTTCACTTGTGTGAGTGCTCATTAGGTGAAGGTCATTTGGAGCTGTGAGATGGTGAATTTGGGTAGTTTCCATCTTAATCCTGTAGGGAGCAGTGTTTGCCTGATGACACACTTTTTGCTGTTTCATCTGCCTGTCCCATCGGTACAAAGGGCCAAATTTATTCCGACCACCTCTCATACGATCTGCTCTTACTGCTGTTGACGTAATATGAATCAAATGATCAAGATTTCAGACATTGCTGGACATGATTTAGTTTATGTAACTGATAATATGGTCCCTCCATTTTTAGGGCTTAGATTAGTTCCACAATACAAAGTCATCATATAATCTAGGCCGTTACAGCACAGGTTTATGGTCTGTTTAGATAAGCCATAGGAGAAAAGAACAACATTTCTGTGTGTGTGGTGGGGATAGTTTTCTTTACTGTACCTTCTCTCTTCATGCCTACTGCCAAACACTTTTGGAAGCGGCAGGAAGGACAACGTTTCCTCTGTGAAAGGTTCATGGGGCAGCTCTGTTGTTCTGCACAGGTGTAATGCTTGTTATTTTGAACTGAGCGTTTAAAAAAGCCCTGCAAAAAGAGAGAGAAAGAGAGAGACACTGTATACCCGTTGCTTCAATTATCTCCAGATCACAAGACAACCCAGAGTGATAATATACAACATCATAGTAAATAATATATCTTAGTTCTATAGTAGTTGACTATGGGACTATTACGGTACTGTTACAGAATACATCTTTATGGACTGTCCAAGCACTATCCCTTACCTTGCAGCTTTCACAAGTGAGAAGCCCGTAGTGATATCCTGACACTTTGTCTCCACAGACGGGACAGCTCTCCTCTGACTCTGGTCTGCCGTCTGGCTCTATCTTTAACTCCTGAGCTGGAGAATGACACCACAATTAACATTAAATTTTAGTTAATGATGGCTTTACCTAAAAGAAAATGTGTAATGTAAGTACGTGTAGTCTCAAATTGTATTGTTCCTGTGGGTTTTACAGGAGGGATGTAAAATAAAAATAAAAAACAAACAAAAAAAACCATTAAATTTTAGGTTTACAGTATGACATAAATATCTGATCCTAAAGGTGGCCAATGAGGTATTAGGAGAAATACCAAATGTTCAGTGGAGATTGTTATAGTGATATACCAAGTTGCTGAAAACACATACATGATCCAGAGAGCAAATTCTGCTCCAACCTTCTTTCCTGTTACAGAGATGCCGGAGGTGAGTGGACTTTCTAGGGTTGTTGTAAATGTTATCTTGGGAATAATTTGTGTATTTGGCAGTAATACAAACAAGTACACAAGTCACAACACGTCAGTCACAATGACGATTCTTAATCTTAAGATGTCTGAGTGAAAACAGAAATACTGTCAGATTTGAGTTAACGAATTGCAGAATACTAACTGATATGCTGCTGGCATGTAAGTGTGTCATCTAATGAGGTTTATTGCTCAGCTGTTAGAATAGGAGTGAGCAGTACAGCACCATCCCCCTGTTGCAGACAGTACCTTATCACTCAGCTTGATTTGCTTGACTATGATCACAGATATGACCCTTACATAATTCCCAGAGATCACTGGTTATGACTTCCACTGGAACCAGTCTCCCTAATAAAAATCTATAGGACAACGAAGAACCACTTTCATTCCTTTACTTCTGTAAATTTCCACATAGATGTGATCAATATAATTTCACGGCACTGTTGTACTCTGACTTTCAAAACGAGATACTGATACCGTCCTAACACTGTACAAACAATATTTTCTGAGACTCACATAAAAGGGCACTAGCTACTTATCTTGTACTCACATGTTGACGATCCATCCAAAGTTAACAGATCCTCTGGGTAGCTGCCAGGATGATGGACAAGAGGCTGGGGCTGCTGGGGGTGATAACCGGGAAGGTCCATTCTGGCTGATAGGACATGAGCTTCAGGGTCAGTCCCGCCTGTCCTTCATGGTCGCATAGATCAGGAGACCAGACAGACAGTGCGGGAGAGCCACAGAAAGGCCAGCAGAAAGGCCCAACAGCCCCAGTGGACTGATGGTTGCTCGAGGCCCATAAGTGGACTTCGATCTGTAGTGAGTGTCATAAAACCTCTCCTGACTGGCACTCCTACCCAGTCAGTCAGTCAGTAAGCCAACCAGCCTCTTCATGGTGGATATCCACCTGCTGGAGTGTTACTTTAGTGAAATAACTCCAGGATCATTGAGCTATCTATGAGCTTAGCTGATAAGATAAGAATCCACTGAAGAGTACAGTTAATTACCATTAAAACTACAGCCAGTTAAATTTCATGTTAATTCCTGCACTGAAATTTATGGAGTGGTGGAAGAAGTGCACAGGCCCTCTACTGAAGTAAAAGTACCATTTCAACAATGTAAAAACACCATTAACAGCTTAAGTGCTAATTAAAATTTAGACCTAAGTTTAAAAAAAACAAAAGTATAATCAAAAGTGAAAGTACTTGAGCATCAAAAAACTGGGCCCTGTGAGTGATGATATCATATATGACATTATTAGACTGTTTTTTCTTTATGAGCAATATGTAAGTACCATTATATTGTTGCTGTAGCTGGTCGAAGTGGAGCTAGTTTTAATAGTTCATACAGTTATTTAGTTCAGTGGTTCTCAACCCTGTGACATGGAGAAAATAATCAATAAATATATGCCTTTTTGTGGGAAATATTGCATAATGGAGTAAAAAGTACAGCTTTCCCCTCTGATATGTGGTGGATTAAGAAGTATGAAGTAGCAGAAAGTGCAAGTGAAATAAATATCTCAAGCTTTCACAGCTGGATTTTAAGTAAAAAGTATTATATTGTTCCTCATTCCCAGCCAGTGCTTGAGATGAAAAGGTGCTACAAAACAACCAAAATGGTAAAAGGCTGCTTATATGAAGCTCACAGTGACGTCAAAGCAATAAGGTAGTTCAAGGGTGGATAGTTATGACACTTTAGCACATTAGCTTGTAAATAGATAATGGCATTGATAAATAAAATAGTCTCTCTGCCATTTTCACCAGTCTGTTTAGTTTCTGACACTCTCTCTTCTTTTAGAGGGTAAATCTTCAATGATCCACTAATGTCATAAAAAGCCTCAAGTGCTGGGCAGGGTGTGGTAAAAAGTAAATGTATCTTGAACTTAGTAGTGCCATCTGTCGGTATTGTAAAGAACCACACTTTTAAATTGGAATGAGCTTGCCTTTTGCAGGCTTCGCCTAAACCACCTGCTTTATACAAAATACAAGTCCAAAGAAGAAGCGTTTGATTGGTTAAAAATAACCAAAACAAATGAATGCAAAAGAGTACCTTTATTGAAGAGAACAGAAATCCACCAGACAGGGTAACATAAAACCATTGTTAATGTGGTGATTCAATTTATCCAAATTCACTGCATTTTTTTCAATCTGTTGCAGGTTATTCATATGGTACAATATGACTTGAAGCAATGGTCAGCTACAGCATCTCTTCGTATACACTGTCTGCTGCAAAAGGAGAAAACTACAGTTCCTCACTGCTGCTGGAACATTCTGGCTCATCTTCAATGACAAACCACACCTCATTGTGCCTGTTAAAAAGCGTCATTGGGCTGCACACACAATAACACGCAAACAAAGACACACACATGCACACACACACGCACACACACACACACACACACACACAATAATTTATTATAGTATATAAAATCATCAATCAAGTTTTTCTTATAATATGATGGTGATTTGATTTGTTTACCTGTTATATCCAACAGCATAGTGGAAGCCTTTTTTGTATTTTGCATTAACTGCGCCAAGGGCAACGGACAATCCGTAAGCCTGATTTTGGTCAGCCATGCTCGTCATCCATCCTCCGTAGCTCAGTACATACACTTCCATTTTTGGCATTACATGGATGTACACCTGCAAGTCAGCAAAGATTATCTGCCAGAGCTGAAGGAAGACTTCACAGAAATAAATTCAAATATGATCATGGAAATTATGACTAAATGAAGGCTGGCATGGTTTGCCACAGCAACTCACCTTATCATCAATAGGTTTGGGGGGATTCTGCTGATGTTCAGCTGGCAACAAGAAACTCATTGTGTAGGTACCCTTTTCCCAAAATTTCTTGTCAGAGATTTTCACAATAACAGGAGCCGTCATTTGAATTTTCTGTTCTGTAGGTAAACATTAAGAAGATAAACAGTTTTTTTTTAGGAATGACACAAATAGGAAATGCATAACAAACATAAACTGTTCTGACTTTTGTTCTGGCTCTTGAATATATGACATTTTAATTTTAGCTTTACCACAGAGTCAAACAGAGGTTGGAAAATCTGGTTTTAAATACTATGTTCCTTAAAAACTGAAGGAAACACTTTGTATGTAAAACCTCTCATTTTCTTTGAGACTTCAAAACATTATAGTCAAGCACTTTGACAGCTACTGACATTTGTTTTCTATAATGTTGAACCATTGCATTGCGTATGTAAATGGTGTACTGTTCTGATTTTCTGTCTTTGTTGACACTTATACTGTATGTGTTCATACTTATGCAGAAGCTTATCTTGATAAAAACATCGTGTTCTCAATGAAGACCTGTTTCAATTAAAGATTAAATAAAACGTAAATAAAAAGTGAATGCACACACGCACCATTCTCGTTGGTACCAGTGATGTATTCATACAGTCGTCTGAAAGCTCTCATTGCTGCAATATCCATGAAGTAGGATGTCTCATCAGTTGAAACCCATTTCACAGAGTCGTAATGGCGGGCCTGAGGCATGTAAACAAACAAGAGGGGGTGAGCTTTTTAAAAGTTTCTTTCACCTGAAATTTGAAAGGCTTTCTCTCACCTCAAATTTGTCAGTCTCACAAATCAGATCAAACAGCAGACATTGTTCTGTCTCAGAACAAAACTCTATGGTGGAATTTCTGTGTAATTAGAGCAGAAACTTTTAAGAAGGCACAGATGCTGACATTAGGAGGTATAGCAGTACTCAACTTTGCCTAGGTAAAAATGCGTAGTATATCCAGTTCCTCATATTAATCATGAGCTTATTAGTAATTTTCAAATTTGACTTGTGAAAATACCAGTGATTCCAGTTTTCTATTAACAAAAATTTCAACATAAAAATATTTGTTGTTTTTTTTAACTCTGTAATTTTGGTAAAATGCTACAATCTACTAAAAATGGGGATTAAATTTGAGTTCTTACCCAACTCTGGCATCAGCTGTGAGCGCCAGCAGAAGGCCAACAAGCCCTGGAAGATAAATCCTGAGACACACATATAAAATATTTTCACTCAGCATTAAGATATAAAAAGCACATTTTCTCCATCCTGTAAAAAGAAGACAGTTTTTATATTTAAGCTTGGTTCATATAGCAATACATTTCTATTCAATGTTTTTCGTCTAAGAAAATCTGGACAGCAAAATTGTACTTACATCGTGGCAGACTGTTGGCTTCAGTGCATCCGGAAATTGTATCTTTGCAGTCTGGTGCAAAGCAACTATTTATTCCAACTCTGGTTATGTAAGGAAACTGGCCACTCCCTGAACCCGTAACACGAACCAGACAATGCAGTGCCATGACCAACAAGACCCAAAGCAGAAATAAGAAACTGAAAAAAATAAAGGCACAAAAACAGAGACACGTTTGAATGCACGTGTCAGTAAAATGTTTTGTAAACTCTTTAACCAATAGCATCTCTGTAATGTAGGGGATTAGAGATCTAACATTCACTGCTCAGTTTTGTTGGGAGGTGTCCATGGAGGTTTATTTATTTGTACTGACTTTTAACAACATCATAAAAGTCTGTAAGAACTACCAAGAACTACCAATTTTATTCTGTGTGTATGTTTGTGTGCTTGTATGTGAATATATGCATAATGAGTGTAAGAAGAGGTTAGAAATAGTTAATCCTAATCTGACAGGCTGCAGTATGCTGTAAATTCTACTTAAAACTGATCTCTGAAGTCATTATGGGAAAATATAATAAAATAATGATAATATAATTCTTTTTATTGCTAAATGTCCTCTTTGTGGTACATTCTAAATTCTTGGATCACATTAAAAATGCAACTTTTATGTATGATATCTTTTTGCAGACCTCCCTTGTTTCACTTTTTAATAACAGTAAAGAATGGGAGGCAAAATGCATGTTGCATGCATGTTTTCTTTTTCATTTTGTTTTTGGTCACTGAGTCTGTCAGCCATGCCCCTGGTCATACCAATACACTAGCACACACACTCAATAGTCACTTTATTACCTAATATTCTTCTCCCTGATTATGTAAATAGGGAGGACAAGAACATAGAAACATATCTCAAAATAATAATATAATGCACCCACATACAACACTACCATTAACTTAATGACAAACATTTAATTTAATTTACACATTTCTGAAAGTGTCAACAAAAGCTGAACATCATAGGCTAGACCATGTAAAGGTAGCTTTTACCAGTTATATTGGATGACATTAGTTTTTGCAGGCATAATGAATAAAGTGGCCACTGAAAATATAATACCAGCTAGAAAAGAGCAAAATACACAGAGAATGATGAGAATACCTGAACATAAAAAGCAGGATTCACACCTTTTAAAAATCAAATAATCATTAAACAGGACAGAAAGATGCAAATTGTGACAAAACATCATAGAGGGGGTAGCTCATGTTTTTATTCTCAGAACATGAGTACAACGCCTGGTTCCCATGCAATATTATTTACCACCACATTGTATGAAAGGTCCTAAATGACCACCTTTGCTATGGCTCAGACAGAAATTATGGGCCAACTCTGTACAAAATCATGTCACAAGAGAATTACTTGCATTGTTCCTTTTGTTGGTATAGACATAATGCCTGTTTTGTACTTTCAGAACATTAAATCCCTGGAGTTTGTTCCCATTTCAAGAAAATTCATTCAGAAGACAAAAGACAGTAGGACAATAGGTGCATATAGGTGTCAAGCTACAATTTTTACAATTAGAATTAGAAAATTCAAATCAGTTTCATAATGACTACAGTATATTTAAAACCAACCTAATCCTCATTTTATTAATTTGATGATTATACACATGTAAAAGTGTATGCAGCTTTTGCTATCAGCCATCAAGTAATGCAATTATTGTGTAACATAAGCACATGATGTTGTCATGTAAAGACCTGATGTTTTTGTTTTTGTTTCTTAAAAATATCTTTTCAAGCTCTGTAAAGGACTTCAATAACACTTTTTTGTAAATGAACACTGAATAGAGGATTAGGTTAATGTAACCTGAGTAGAACAGCAGCTTAGTTTAAAGATTTTCCTTCTATGACAAAGCAGGAAGACATATGAAACCCACCCTCAGGCCTCAGTTCAACTCTCACACAGACCCATTCAACACACACCACTATGTGTTTTTTAACAGCTGTTTACATCATACTGTTGCCTTGTAAATAAACAATTTAGCCTAAAACATGCTTAAATATACATATGTAAATATATTGCTGTTAAGTGAATAGTATCACAATATTGTTGTTACAACTCTTGCCAAATTTCATGGAAACATTCAGCCAACATAAAAAGATTAAGTGGACGTGATTTTACTGAAGTGAATGGTGCCACAAACCTGCAATGGTCTCAGTGGTATTCAGCCATATGGTTCTTGAATGCATCAACAGCTTACTTGGAAGCAAACTACAAAGTGAACAAAAGCATGTTTGAACTTTGAAGTGTATCCTTTACTTTTGTGGTACAAGGAGACAGTTTTGCCCATGAGTTGCGTGGTCTTGTTGCACAGAGTTGACACCATCAGTCTTTGAGCAGGTAATTGGGGTCTTAAGGTCTCTAAAAGTTGATAATGTCAGCCAACTGGTCGGCTTCGGTATATAAATGGTTACGTTTACAACCAGGTTGGAGAGGTACTCTTTGGCTATGTCAGCAGAGAAGTTAAGTTGACAATGTGATTCTGGTGTGATATTTCCCCATAATTCTTCATGTTATTCGCCACCACTCTGTTCTTATGTGTGTTTATTGCCATCTTGTGGTCATAATGAGAAACTACAACATATGAAATTCATCAAGTTGGACAATTTTCATAGCTTACAACCCATAATTACTTTCAAAATTAGGTGACAAAATTTAAACGCATTCCAAAACTCTATATTAATGTAAGGTAAGGTATATCTATACTGATTATTAAAATTCTTAACGAGTATCAATAATGGTATTTATACTAAAGGTACTAGTGATAAAGATAGTTTTGTCTGTAGAAATTGCAACATACCATTGTATTCGGTGAATACTTAAAAAAAAAACTCTGAAGTGTCCAGTTTGAAGCATCATATCTACAATGATGTTGCTCATTGTACTCTAGTGGTCCTAGTTCAAGTCCACGAAATATTTATCCCGATCATAATTGTTCCTGAGGTGTTGGGTATTCATTGTCACATAGGTTAAACGTATCTGGTTTGACAGTGTACTGTTTTTGGTGCATTACATGGTGTAATCCGTGATGTGTCATCTGTGATGTGTGCTGCAGTTTCCGAGGGGAGTCTTTGTCACTTAAAGAACTACAACTCCCACAGTTGACCGAGTCGGCTTATGCGACCCATTGAGGTAATCGCTGGATTTATTTAGGCTCAAGTCCCGTTGTAACTTGGTGTTTCTCTCTCTCAATGCTCCGGCCTCCATTCACCGTAGTTGATCGATCGGATGGTTTAGTTTAGTCTTTAGTTTCCATATCTGCCGCTCCGAAGGACGCGCCGTTCGCTCTACAGGTTGGTAGACTCCAACAACACCTAAAAGCAGACCTACAGGCCTGAGAGTCTGGATTGTGATGTGTGTAACTTGTCCTAAAGGATCTAAAGTATCTGCAATACTCGCAGTGACCTTGTATTTTATCCCCAGTGGTGTTAATGTAAAGTATGTTTATTTTGGATGACAGAGATGATAGGAAGTAACTCTACAGCTACATTATTCAAGTATTATGCTCAACCACAAATGATATTGAGGATCATCATTTTATGTTATAATTCTACTCCACTGTATTGCACTGAAATATTTACTACATATCTGTGATACCAAGGATAAGCAATCAAACCAAGCTTTAAAATTCAAGGCTGCTTCCACTAACACATAAGTAATAATGGAACAATATTATCATAATAACATATCAGTATGAAGGTGCTATTCTCAATCAAGAGAACTTTTTGATTTTAGTGATACTACTTATGTACTTTTACAGAGTAAAATTTTGCATGCATGACTTTTACTCGTATCTGATCAGATACTTTTCCACCACTGGTGATAAGTTGGTGTATTACTGTTCGATTTACATTGTATTTAAGCTGCTGTGTTAGTAATGTGGTGTGTTATAGACTGAAATTTAAGTGTCATAAACAGTTTATGGAAGTCACTGTTACTGAAACTGTTTGCAAAATGGAATTAATATTCTACAATATGTTTTTCTTTGTATTTTATCTATTATTTTGTAAGATAGGTCATTTTATTTAAAATTTAAATAACTTTTTTCAGTGTTAATGTTCAAAGACTTTCAACTACATACATGTTATTGTTTTATTATCACATTGTGCATTGCAAAAATGTGACACTTGACATACATACTCACTGTAATTATACCAGGATTCAAGTGTGGCTGAAGGACCTGTGGACAAAGCACTACTGTGGACAATCTTGCTGTTGTAAGCGGATAAACATTCCAGGATGCATAAATCAGATTAGAACAATAATCTTTGAACAAATACCAAACTGGCCTCAGTGGTACCTCACATGTTGTCACAGGTTGGCTTCTCACATCTAGTTACTTAAACCCCTATTGTGTAACTTTTCTACCATAAAATAATAGATTTTAGATCATTTTGTTGATACACTGACTTTATGATACACTGACTTGTAATCAGGTAAATGTAAAACTGTAGACATAAATGTCTCACTCTAAGGTAACAGTAAGAAATCTGTAATTGCAATAAATGTACATGTGGCATATCAAGAACAATGGGTTCAACAAAACGTCAATTACATCACTTAATGAACAAAATAATTGCACAGAATGATAACAATGATATAATATTGAAGGAGGAATATTCTTTTAATTAGATTCTCTTGTTCACAGCATTTTTGGATTGTACAGTCTGGATCCTCCTGAGCCTTGAGGTCAAAGGTTAAACAGCCATGGGAACCAGGAGGGTGCTAGTAACAGGATGCTCCTCTGGCATTGGCTTGGCTGTGGCTGCAAAGTTGGCCAAGGATGAGCTTAGACGGTTTAAAGGTCAGCTGTTCACTCTCCTCTACCAAAACAGAGTAGATCATAGAAAAACCACAGCTACTGACAGCCAGTGTGTTCATTGTTTATCTGAGGCAGTGGTTGCCACAATGAGGGATCTTAGGAAACGGGGGCCTTTGGAAAAAGCTGCAGGTGACTCCTTAAACAAAACCCTGGAAATCAAAGAGTTAGATGCCTGTTGTGAAGCTTCAATCAGAGAGTGTGTCAACAGCCTGCCGGACAGACGAGTAGATGTTCTTGGTTTGTCTCCTCTCATTCATATTCTCATAGACACTTTTAATTTAAGATTTCCCTACAGACATATAATGACATAGAATACTCTGCTGTTTTAGTGAATAATGCTGGTGTTGGCATGATTGGACCACTGGAGTGCCAAAGTATCGCTGCCATGAAGGAGATTTTTGACACAAACTTCTTTGGCCTGGCACGGCTGGTGAAAGAGTTGCTGCCTGACATGAAGCGGAGGCAGAGTGGCCATATTGTAGTGATGAGCAGCGTCATGGGAATACACGGTGCGTTTGTTTGTGTCAGTGAAATTAAGCAATTTTAAAAGAGTTAAGAGGTTGCTAACAGCTTTCTCTACATTTCTACACAGGGCTTCTGTTCAATGACGTCTACTCTGCCTCCAAATTTGCTGTGGAAGGATTTTGTGAAAGTCTGGCAATGCAGGCAATGAAGTTTAACATCAAGTGATTACATGTCCTAAAAAACCCTTAGTTTTTACACTTGTAATGTAGCCACCCCACAACTAAAGCTTGAGTTATCCGTAAGCCCACAACTGTAAGACTTGTACAACTCGTTGACTGTGATGGAACGGTGATCCTATATGCAACTTTTTTTATATCTGTGTCACAAGGACGACTCTAGTGGAACCTGGCCCTGTGATAACAGAGTTTGAAAGGAAAGTGTATGAGGATGCTGAGAAGATGGATCTATCAGGGACTGATGAGGAGACTGCCAAGATCTTTCGTGAAGTTTACTTGCCATTCTCTAAAAAGATCTTCGCCTCAATAGGCCAGACACCAGAGGAGGTGGCTGAGGCAAGTGATGACAATTATGTCTTTGTTTGTTTGTTTGACAATTATGTCACTAAAAATAATTGGTTTAGTCAGTGAATATGCGTATTGAGGAAGTCCCCTCTAGTGTTAATATTTTTGTTTTTATTATTCAGCAAACAGTTAAAGTGATCACAGCCAAGGAGCCTCCTCTGCGCCACCAGACCAACCGTCTGTACATGCCGATGACTGCAATGAAGCATGCAGATTCCACTGGTCAACTGTCTCTGGACACCTTCTATAAGATGACCTTTAATTATGACTATGCATTCAATGCTACTCTTGGGGTGTTGAGAATGCTGCAGAGGCTGAGAGGGAAGAAATAAAGATATTATTACACAGACTATAAATGTCATTCTTAAGGAAATTGATTGTGGTAGTTGCCACTTGCCACAGCTGACATATTGTCTGTACAGTAACGTCATGATACAATACAGCAGTAGTAAAATATTGTGCTGTAAATATATTGGTTTGTACAGGTAAATACAGGTAAATACTGTATAATGAAAGCAATGTGAAGAAGTCTCCATTTTCTGTTCTCATCAAGTAACAAGAAACAAATTAGGTAGGGAATGATTGTACCATACTCTATATGATTTATCCTATTGGGAGACATACTAGCAAAGAAACAAAGAAATAAATAATTTATAATGAAATAGAATAAATTATCCATATTTAGACATAATAAAAGAGTAATGACTTTATGAATATACTGTTTTGGTTTTGCTTCCAAATATATTGTATAATATTTATAGCCATTCCAAGACACAGTTGGAACTTGGAACAGACTGAAGTATGAGTGTCCTACTCTTCAAGTTCAAAGAGAACTTCTGACCATCATGCCCACTTGTTGAATTTGCTCCAAAAAAAGACAAAGAAAATGTATTTTAGATGTAATTTCTATATACATGGATGGATGGAACAAGGCACTCCAGAGAAAGGGGTGTGCACAAAAAAACACAAATCAATTGCTTTTCCTTGAGCAGTGGTGTAGAGCAATCCAATATTCATTCAGCAATACACTTGTGGATTTATAACACCAAAATGTTCTGTTAATCACTAGTCACAACCAGTGTTCTCCAAATGGAAACCACAGGTTCAAGGTTTGTCTTTCTACCTCTATATTTCCTTCATTTAACACTAGTATAGTATATGGTAGTATAATAGTAATACTGATTAGTTAGGCAACTCTTACTGAGATGACTGAGACCACATCAAACATTTATCGGCAGTTAAAGGTAAGACAAGCAATGTGCTTCTGTATCCTCACCGAAAGAGAAATATACTTACCAGCTATCTGTATATACTGTCTGGCCTTGGTCTTGATCTAGTCTCACTCTGGTCTTGGTTATGACTTGGTTTTGGTTTAGGTGGTCTTGACTACAAGACTGCTGCTTAGTTGTTTATTTGGTTGCATGTCTTGGCATTTGAACATTTGAAATGCAAAAGATATTTATTTTTTCGAACTGCCACTAAGAAAGAATTCTGAAACATGTTTGACGGTCTAACACAAGACACCAAGTGCAATGACATTTCCTACAATAGAGGTGTAGTCTAAAAGATATGATAAACAATATTTAAATTCTAAATAATATTTAAAAATACACCCCATTATGATCAAAACATCTGTTGTGAATATCATTGCATCAAATAACTGGGGGGAAAAAAAACAGCAGACTGTCACCGGGACCAGAAAGAGAAAATCAATAAAACCCTGTAATCAAAACCTGTTCTGAGCCCTTTAAATAGTTTACTATAACGTTATCTTAGCCATTCTCACCGTTATTGCTCTAATAAGGTAGCACAGTGTTAAGGTATTTCTTATAGGAATATCTGCTGAACTTTAAGGAAGTAGTCAGGAGCCAAGTCTATGTGCAAATACCAATGCATGTTTGCTTATTTTCTTTGGATTGTATAGTGATGGTTGCATCTAAAAATAACATGAGACCTATTCTTTTATTCAGAGAGGTATGTACAAGAATGAGGCAATTTTAACTCTCTCTTTCTATTTCCTTTTTGAGCTTTGTTTAAGAGTATAGTATAAAACTAGATTGGACATACACAATGTCATGGGCACTTAAATATACAATCTAATACAATATTGTCTAATACAAACAATAATCCTGAAACTAGTGTTACCTTTGTAAAGCTTATAAGTAATCGATTTGGCTGATCCAAATGGGTGTTGTGGTATTTTTTAGGTTGTACCTTGTATTAGCAACTTGGAGTATAATGCAGTCCAATGCAATCTTACCACAAGCTCAAAAAATGTATTATTAAATTTTATTATTATTATTATTAAATTGCAAAGATAGCGTTTATTGTAGGGTGGATATATATATAAAGAGTAACATTTAAGATTAACATTATTTTATCTTGTGTAATTAAATTTTCTGTTTTATTTCTATGGTTATGATTATGAGGACCTGAATTAATAAACATCCTCCTTTATAATATGAAGCAATCACTGAACACGAGGACACAAATATGTAGTTCCCTACAGTTTTTATTATAAGTAACTTACTTTACAACTTTTAACTGTAGAAAGAAAAACTGTGGAAACGTTTTATGTACAATGATTTTGAACTACTTTTAAACAAGTATAGAAATTAATAATGATAGAAAATGTCTATGACTGTTCTAATAACACAAGACCAATAAAATATCAGTCACAGCCTCAGCTTCAAATAATGCTAAATGACGTACATTTTATTTTTGTCCTTTTTAGTACATAACAATCATTTTAGAAACATAAGACTTCTCAAGCAAAGATCTACCCAGAACAAACATATTTACAAACAGAAGTTGGGAGGTTGAAATGTACAGAACACTTAGTGCGACCTGGTAGGGAAATTGAAAGACCAGTTATATATAAAAATAAAAAACAAACAAAAAACAAAGGCTGAGTCTATAGTGAACAGGATAAAACAACGAATGACAGATAAACTCAGTCTATGACACAACTAGGGGCAGTGTTAGGTCACCACAAAAGTAATAGCTAGGGGTGGTGGCCTACTCATTTCTGTTCATGATGCCACAATATGAAAATGCAGTAGTTACTTTCTCATAAAATTCTACTATTATCAATTGACTTTATGGTGAAATGCCCTCGGTACATTAAGGAGAGCAGGATGACCCCTGTCCTACACACTCAAGTCATGTGGGGAAAAAGAGTTGGTCAAACATTACACAAAGTTAGCTGGATGACTGGGAGTGTCATCTCAGAATTTTGTAAAAAAGTTAAAGGGTGCAGCACTACATAGTAGCGTTCTTTCCTTCGGTCTCTTCTAACAGTCATCTTAAGATGTAACTCCATGGCCCCTGGACTGCAAGCTACTGTAGATGCAAGGGGAACTGCCCCGCTGCATGCCATAAAACACCTCCCTGAGGAGTGACAGGGCACAAGCAGTCATAGCCCAGCAGCCACACACTCACACTGACCACAACTCCACCACACTACCAGAGAGAAGGTGAGAGTTTCAACGAGATCTCAACTGCCACAGATAGACCAGGAATGTTTCTATTTAGTCCAGTGAGGACATGATGCAGATTAAACAAGTTAAACTTATACCAGTCTGTTATCTGGTTGTCTGTGCTGGATGGTGCCAAAAGGCACAGCACCCAGACTAAACAAGACAGGCAAAATGGAGGAATGTTTGCAGGGAAGAGTGATATAAAATAGCAGCTGATAGGCATAGCTTAGTACATCTGATGTGATGTTAAAAAAGGTATCCATGGTTTTCACAAATATACAGAGTATAAAACAAATGGAACAAACAAAAAAAATAAAACATAAACTAAAAAAGGCAGTGAGAGGCTGATTTTATAGGCAAAATAATTCTGTTTGAAACAGTAACTGAACGGTATTAGGGCTGACAGTAGAACTGGTATTATTCCTGTAGAGTCAAACTACAGTGGAAATGGAAGCACTACACCTAAAACTGATTTATTTTGAAAGGTCATGAGGAAGATGCTACCAATATATCATAAATTATCACTTGTACTTAAATGTTGTATTTGACCCACACTTGCCCTTTGAGGCTGGTCGCTTGAAGTGCTTCAGAGACACTCGTCTACATTCTTATTCATAATACTCATATAGAAAGTAATCAATTACCACAAATCAATCAGAACATATCACTACTGCTGACCAACTCTTAATATATATTTGCTAAAACCAGTTTATCATCCTTACCGGCTGTTGTTGGTCCAAATAAATATCAGTCAAGAGAGGTGAAAATTCCTCTTTCTGTCTGCTAACTGGTCTGAATGATGAATTATATTCTTTTCCCATCATTTGCCATACTGGCTAAATAGAAATGTAGGCCATATACAATAGAAGGGGCTGGCACATTAGGACAGAAAGAGCAGTAAAAAAAGCATTTCAGAGAGATAAAAACAATAAATAAAAATAAATGAATTCCCTTCAACATTTTACTTTTTTCTCTTGTCTACTTTTTAAATGTTTGTTAGTTTCCAGGAGAGCATCCCTAAGTCTTTGAAATTAAAGACTTGGTTTTCTTCATATACTTTTTTTTATAATAAAAAACAAGTCCATCTGTGACAGAATTACTTCATTAAATTGTCTGCTGTTTTTCCAGACAACATACATTTTCCCTTTACTTTTTTTCTCTGCAAAAATCACTAGCAGACGGTCCTCGTGATAAACATAGTCAATCCAAATCCAATGAAAATCTTGGAAACAGGCTGACACATATACACACAGACAAGCACAAGAGCCAGTCCACAAATTCTATTACCCCAAGTCCCTTTTCAAGCAGGGGTCATAAGATCTTCATGCAAACACCTGCATTTTGCCATTGGCCTCTGGGATTTGAGTAATTTGGGTCTGGGCAGGGCCAGCAACTGCTGGGCTAGGTGTGGAATCTGACCAATCAGAGACGCAGTGAGGAGAGGGGCTGGACCAGGGCTCAGGAGACTCTGGGGAGGGGGTCAGGTAGGGATGCTCACTGGGCAAATGGAGGTAATGCTTGGGCGTGGCATCTAGTGCCGATGAGTAGCTGTGCTGGGAGGGAGGGGTTGGGTAATCCTCTGTGCCTGCAGTGCTGCCACTTGGCTGGGCGGGCAGAGCCTGAGTGGGCTGGGCTGCTGGTGTGGCTGCTTGTGGGGGCTGAGCAGGAGGCTTGGGCTGAGAAGGTTGCTGAGGCATCTGCTGCTGCTGGAAGAAGGATGGTGGAGGCTGAGAGGTCTGGGGTGTTGGTGGGGTGGAGGTGGCCATACGGACTATGTTTTGCTGGTTGGTGATGGTGTGGTTGATGAGTTGCTGCTGCTGTTGCTGTTGTTGCTGCTGCTGCTGCTGCTGCTCAGCAATGGAGGGCAGCTTAACTGGACTGATAGTGGGTGTGGAGGTAACAGGTGTGGGCTGCAGCATGGTATTGCGGTATATCTGCTGTTGGTGCATCAGCATGTTCTGCTGCTGCATGGCTGGGCTCTGGGGGTGCATGCCCGCCTGGCTACTCTGCACAAGATTCACCACCTGCTGACTACACTGGGAGGAGGGGGGCATCCGGTTGTGCCAGTCAAAGGGCACACTGACAGGACTGACCATGCCCATGTTGAGCCCCATTTGGCCTGAACTCAGCACATAACCATGGTTGACATCTGAAGCCATGGAGACACGTCCCTGCAAGGACATTCCTCCAGCTCCCAGGTCATTGAGTTGGGCTAGAGACACAGCAAAGGGGCCTCCTCCCTCCAACATGCTACTATGTACCATTGGGGTGTTTGGGACAGACATGGAAGAATGGAAGAGGCCTGGTGACTGCATGGCCACTGGGGAAGTGGGGTTGGTGATGTAGCCAGCATTGCTAGCTCCCCCATGGGGTGAGTCCAGTGAGTCGACCGGGGACAGTGTAACAGAGCTCTCCAGCAAGGCACTCTGCATGTCCAAGGTCAGCTTCTTGTTGCGGGCCTTGACCGACTCCTTCAGACTGGTAGCATGTTGGCTTCCAAGGCTAGAACCCTTTGCCCCAGGTCGGCGGTTCTTCTTGCCCTGTGGGGTGTTCTTCAGACTAGGTAGGAAGGCAGAGGGAGGGCACATGAGAGGAGACAGAGTATGTCCCCCAGTGAGATGGTGTCCAGCCCCTCCATGGCCCTGGGGACTCCTAACTGTGTTGTACTCATCAAGAAGCTGCACAATGTCGTGGTGCATACGCTCCTGAGCAATGTCCCTCGGCAATCTGTCCATATGGTCTGTGATCTCTCTATTCGCAAAGTGAGCCAACAGCACCCTCACAGCCTCGCAGCTGCCTTCACGGGCTGCAAGGAACAGAGGGGTCTCCTCCTGAAAAGAAAAACAGAGGCTGTGTTAGACACAACTATGTCTCCATTTTAAGCCATGCTGATGTGCCAGCAATGTGGTTGATGAAGAGTGATAAAGACAGTGTAAGTGAATGTCATACCTTGAGATCTTGCATATCTTTGTTTGCCCCATTCTTCAGCAGGGCAATAGTGGCATCCACATTGTTAACTGCAGCAGCCCAGTGCAAGGCAGATTTACCTAAAATAGATGATGAACAATGAGATTATGCACATCTATGGTTTGCGTGGACAAAAAACAGGAATATCTGCATCAGGACAATGAAAAATTACACACACTTACCCAATTCATCAACTGCATTGACATCAGCATGACAAGTGATGAGTTCCTCTACCATGCCCTCTACTGCCAGTCGTGCAGCCAGGATCAGTGCGGTGGAGCCGTCATACATACGGGAATCAAGATCTGTAGCCCGATTTCGGATCAAAATCTAGGAGGATGGAAAATGTTGGGTTAGACATTATAATTCATACAGTATGTGCTGAAACAAGATATAGTTTATCACTGCTATGGGCAATAAACAGTACATGTTGATGTTTGTTTACCTGGAAGACACCCTGTGCATCTGCAGCCACTGCAGCATGTAGCGGGGTACGTCCTGTGTTGTCCTGAGCATTGGCATCTGCCCCGGCATCCAGCAATCTCTTGGCAGCATCGGCACGAGCATAACGAGCAGCAAGGTGGAGAGCTGTCTCACCAGTGCGGTCTGTTTGGGCAGCAAGGGATGCACCCTGGTAGATTAGGTCAGAGATGATGTTGGCTGAACACTCCTCATTCTCCTCCTCCTCTGCTACCTCAGGCTCTAAGCCACCTCCACAGAATGATGCCAGCATCAGAGGTGTAAAACCATCTGGTAGGAGATGAAAATAGACATGGGTGAGTTTATGTCTATTCAAATGCTCAAAACAAAAGATCATTCCAAGAAAGCGAACTTAAAACTTAGATCGTCTCACTACCAACCTGGACCTCGAACATTCACATCCATGCAGTCACTTTCAAACTCTCCTTGAGGTGGGGTGAGGGCCATGGTGGGAGGCACACGGATATCTGCAGCTGCAAGGTGATGCTGAGTCCACTGTCTGCTGTCCACTGCATCTTCGCTGTCTGAGAGCATACTCGGCTCCTCAACCTGAACTCATAGAACAAGAAAACGCCCATTACTTTCATAACATCACAAAACGTAGGCTGAAATGCTGTTGTGAAATGTACATATATGTTCTTGTGCTGGTGTGTATGCAAATTGATGGACACAATTTATAATTGTAAAGAAATTGTAACTGACCTTGAGCCTTTTTGCCTCTGGGCAGTCTGAGTCCATCCACTGGTCACTGTGATCGCCAAGGAGAGATTCATCCACACTTTTTGGCATGTGTCTGTTTACAGATTAATATGTTACACAATGAAGCGCAAGGAAACTTTACTTTCAGTGATGAGATTTGCACACAAATAACTTACTTCATTCCCAGAGCATCCTGTCCCACGGGTTCCCTGCGGTTCTTGTTGCTGCTGGGTTCCTTCTTGAGGAAGAAACCCTCAGGGAACCAAAGGGTACTGTGTTCTCTCTTTCTACGAGCAATCAACATGCCTATCACAAGGATGATCAACAGGAAAAGAGAAGCTATCCCGACCAGCATCAGCTTGCCCCATTGAGGTATGGGGTCAGGATAAAATGGAAGTTCACCTGTAGTGAGAAGACAAAGCAGTAATCACACATTTGTGCCTCTTTAGTCTTGCTAGTTAATTTTGTGTTTTTTAAGTTTTCCTACTCACCACGGGCCTGTATGATTGGGTAAGGGAAGCGCAGAATTTCTCGAGCTGACAAGGCTCCCAGGTACTCTGCAGCACTGTCAGCTGTAGGGAAACAGCCCTCAGAGCACATACGGTTGTCTATTTCCAAGTATACTATGGAGCTGCAAGAACAACAGAGAGGCAGATATTTAGTGTCATGTACAACCTATATGAAAGACAGCTATTATATAAACTATATGCCTGACTGACCCGATGACCTCCTGCTGAGGCTGCAGCTCCCGCTTCAGGCGTGACTCTCGGCGGGTGTACGGGCGGATCATGGCTTCTCCATTGTGGTCCACCCGAAAGCGCAGCGTAGTGTGTAGAATAGCACTTAGTTTCTGAAGGAAAGCTGTGCTGGTGCGGAGAAGCTCCTCCGGAGGCAGTAAGACAACCAAAACCAAGACACCATCAGCCAGGTTTTCTGGAACTTTCACTGCGCAGTCCAAGCCATCCCATCCACACTCCTCTGTGTTGCAGCCCTGATCACACTGTCCATCAGCAAAGTGATCGATACAGTAGGTTTCATATATTGGACTGGAGATGACAAAAACAGAAGGATAAGCTCAAGTTTTCTCAAATCAGTAGAGCAAAAGGGGAAATCCTGTTAACAGTAAAGGTAAACTCACTTGCAAACCTTCTCCTTGTTTTTGCATTCAAAATTGTCATATAGACATTCAGCATTGTTGCAGGACTCATCACACATGCTGTTGTTGAAGACACGCCAGCAGCGAGGGTCTGTACAACGAGCTCCGGGGTTCACTGCTAGAGAACAGTCACCACCATCCCAGCTACAAGGGAATGAGTTACATTCCTTGTCGCAAACACTGTCATTGGCTTTCCCATGACACTCTGCTAGAGGGCATGAGGGTGCTGGTAGCTCATTGGATCCGATGCTCTGCTCGCATCGTTTGCCTGTCCAGCCACTGGGACACTGGCAGTGAAAGAACGGAAAGCTGGTCTCTTCAGTGCACAGACCTCCATTCCGGCAGGGCTGTGAGGAGCAACCTTCATTACTGCGGTGCTGACACTGGGGCCCACCATAACCTGGCAGGCAGGTGCAACGTGCCCCCCTTTGGGTCAGTGCACAGCTGCCTCCGTTGTAGCAGGAAAGCTCCCGACAGGACATGCTTCTTTCACAATTTGGCCCAGTATAACCCTAAAGATAGACATAATTTATGCACTTAGATAGTGAAATTTCAAAACACAAACAAGAAGGCTATAATGCACAAACAACAAAATCAATTTAGATGTTTATACTCTAAACGTGAATATACACTTACAAGCTGACACGTGCAGGTGTATCCCAGTGCAGAGCCGCTCAATGCAGAACAGGCTCCTCCATTCTGACAAGGTTGAGACTCACACACACTGAACCTGCTCTGACACCTCCGACCTAAAGACAACATATTGATGGTAAAGCTCTACAAATGGAAAAGAATATTTTACACAAATAGAATTCACATTGAGAGACCAGGGTGATCCTCTGGTTGTCTAACCTGTGAAGCCAGGCTTGCAGACACATTGGTAGTCATTGGGCAGCTGGATGCAGTCAAGACTGTTGGTGGGATTACAGGGGTTAGAGAGACACTCATTTATGTCTCCCTCACATCTTTCTCCTGTGAATCCAGGGGGACAATTGCAGCGGTATCCACCCACTCTATCCACACAGGTGCCATTATTCAGGCACTTAGAAGGAGCATTGCGCAGTCTCAGGGGTGGAGCACAGTCATCTTCATTGATCTCACAGAGAACACCTTTAAAAGAAGAGGATTATTAAATATTACTATATATTTATTGTCTTTTATTCACATATAGTGACATCTCTCTTTGGTAATAAACATACCCAGTGTGCCAGGGGGGCAGGAGCAGATATAATGTCCAACCAGATCAATGCAAGTGCCTCCATTCTGGCAAGGATGAGACTGGCACTCATTGATCTCTATTTCGCAGTTCTGTCCAGTATAGCCTGGCATACACTGTAACAACATTCAGAAGACAATTAAATTACACATCTTCACAATTGTGATGAAGCACTGTGCGAATACTGACTTTGCTGAAAGAAAAGCCCAAAATATTGAAAAAGCAATAGACTCACATCACATTGGTACCCTCCCACATATCCCCTGCAGGTGGCACCATTGCGACAAGGTTTGTTTTCACAGTGGTCCACTTGGCTTTCGCAATAGCTTCCTGTGTAGTCAGCAGGACATTTACAATAATGGGTATTCCCAGTGTTGACACAGTGACCACCGTGGTGACATAGCTCATCCGTCTGGAGCCCTGATGATTTTGGAGAAATGTTTTTTTAAATTAGTCAGTTAAAAAACAAATGCAGAGTTCAAATGTAACCATGTACACAACATAAAAATACCTCTCTGGCGAGCAGCTGTTTCACAGGAGACCCTAGAGATGTCACAATAACGTCCAGACCAACCGTTAGTACATTCACAGACAAAGGAAGCATCCTTCTGGCGACAGCGTCCTCCATTTTGGCAGGGAGATGAGCGTCTGCACCACTCAACTGGAGCCTTGTGAGGCAAAGGCAGATGAAAAAATGTATTAATCTAAAAACATAAATGGTATAATGACACAGTCAAGAGTGTCTGTGAGTGAGTGTGTACCTGGCAGCGGTTGCCAATGTAGCCCTTGGGGCAGGAGCAACGGAAGGACTCCAGGGCATCTTGACAGATGCCTCCGTTGAGGCAGGGCTGGGAGTCACACTCGTTGACCTCATACTGGCAATGGGAGCCAGTGAAGCCTGGGCGGCAGGTACAGGAATAGCCATTGATTTTATCTGTGCATGTTCCTCCATTAAAGCAAGAGCTGTTGACAGGACACAAAATGTTGGAATTTTAATGCCACATTCAGTAGTTCTATTCATGGGTGTATGAACAAATTGATAAAGTAAAACATGAGATATCTCCATGACTAAAACATACACACACACACACCTTTCAGTACAATCAGGTATGTTGGTTTCGCAGTGGATACCGGTAAAGCCAGGCCTACAGGTGCAGGTGTAGGAGTTAACATAGTCTGTGCATGAGCCTCCATTTTTGCAGGGAGAACTCTGGCATTCATTGATCTCTAAAGCACAGCGGGGGCCAGTGAAGCCTGGCAGGCAGCTGCAGTGGAAGGAGTTCACACCATCTGTGCAGGAACCTCCACTGAGGCACGGATCTGATGACACAAAATAAGAGGACAACTTTACAGGTATTGTGTTTAAACAGCAACAGGCAATTTAGCACGCTAACTTTATGTGACAACTCACTAGGAGAGCAGTCATTGATGTCTGTTTCACAGGTCAGCCCAGTATATCCAGCTCTGCAGGAGCAAAGGAAGCCTCCAAGCGTGTTCTTGCAGGTCCCACGGTTCTTGCAGGGGTTTGAGATGCATTCATTCACATCGATGTTACACAACTGGCCTGAAGAATACAAAAGAAGGGTATAGTTCAGTTTAACTCAAGATAAGTGCATATAAATTAAGGCTTTCTGAAAAGTTTTCAGACAGATTATCTCACAATAGTTGAACAGGATATGATAAAAATATGTGCTAACCTTGCCACCCTGGCTGGCAGTTACATTGATAGCCCAAGTAGTCTGGTGTGTGAGTGCAGATGGCATGATTGGCACAAGGGTTAGGGGAACAAGGTGTGAGGACCTCAGCACAAGTGGGTCCACTGTAGGGAAGTTCACACATACAGGTGAAACTTGCCACACCATCCACACAAGTACCCTTGTTCAGACAGGGACTGGATGCACACTCGTTTATGTTCACTTGGCAGAGGTTACCTGTTGGAAGGGCAGAGAAGACATTAGTGAATGATCTGTACGTTTATAATACACCACTAGGGGGAGGTAGACTATTGTCACTGAGGAGAAAGAAAATGGTGGAAGACATGGTTGGAATATTTTAGACTAAAAGAAGTCATAAAGTAAGATACTCAGTTGTGACCTCAATTATTGCAGGTGCTGCGTATGTGTTTTGTTCTCTTTGTACTATATATTTTTTTTTATGTTGATTGGTTCAGTGGTTTATTGTGTTGTACTACTGAGCCACCCTCTCACCTCTGAAGCCTTGGCGGCACTTGCAGGTGAAGCCATTGAGCTGGTCGATACATGTGCCAGCATTCTGGCATGGACTTGGCAAACAGTCATTCCTGTCTAAGTCACAGTTCTTCCCCACCCATCCAGGCTCACAGTCACAGCGGTAACTGGAAATACAGAAGTAAAGTCAATAATAATGTACAAGTTGAAACAACAAGCTTGTTCATGCCAAGTTTCTCCTTGATATGACATAGCATGTGAGTCACTTTAAACTGTGACAAAGGCCGCAACAGTTCATACCCGTTGATGTCATCCCTGCATGAGCCATGGACACATGGGCTGCTGCCACACTCGTCCACCTGGGAGTAACAGTAAGGGGGCTTAAAGCCCTCAGGGCACTGGCAGTGAAATCCATTCTCTTCATCTACACACGTCCCCCCATTCCTACAGGGGCTTGATGCACACTCATCTATCTCCACATTACACTTGGGACCTGGCAGGAGACATGTCAGACATGATCAACGTGTGTTTGTCATCATTTCCAATGAAGATTGATTTTCAGCGCAAAACTGTGTTTTTTATTTTTAGAGGGCCTTACCAGTGAATCCAGGTTTGCAAACACAGTCATAGCGATTGATGCCATCTTTACAGATGCCATAGTCACATGGGTTACTGGCACAATCATCAAAGTTTATCTCGCAGTTTGGGCCTGTGTTGATGAAGATGTGTTTTTTTACTTTAGACTTTCAACAGCAACAGACATCTGACAATACATCAGGATTTGTCCTTTGGTTTAAGTCAATTTAATTTTTGAATTAACAATGTCTAACTATATGTTTATGGACTTTTCCTCTTACCTGAAGTTCCATGTTGACATTGGCAGATGTACTTATTGACCAGGTCCACACATTTGCCCCCATTCTGACAGGGGTTGCTGTGGCACTCATTGAGCTGGTTCTCACAGCGATAGCCTGTGTATCCAGCATCACAGTTACAGGTGTAGCTGGCAATGCCATCTATGCAAGTACCATGGTGGCATGGATCAGGCTGACAGTTATTGATGTTACTCTCACAGAGCGTTCCTTCATAACCTAAAGAGTGAAAACAGCAAAAAGAGAAACTGATGTTAAAGATTTGGTCATTTAATGCAGTAAAGCATTAATCTCTTCGTATTTTCCTTTGCACTTTCATTTGTTATTTCATTGAATTTGTCTCTCATGTTCTCTTTATAAATGTTTCTACAGTTTGGAGTTCTGATCACTGTGGTTTCCATGTCGACAATGTCTGTGTTGGGCAAGCTAGTGTTCGTTTTTGTGGTATGTGTGGAGTGCAGTGCTGAGTTGGGCAAAGCAGTAAAGAAGGGCCCTACACAGGCCTCCTAGGCCTGCCTTTGTTTTCAGTGGCGGAGGGAACAATGGACTGCACCACGTCAAACAGGGCCACTTCACTCAACAGAAGGGGCCCACAAATACAAGGAATACCAAGCAGCTGGCCACTGAAACAATGAAGCAGACTCCTCTATAGGCATAGGTCCAAATAACATGTTAAATATCAATGTATACCCACAATACACACAGCATATATATGCAGTCTTAGGGACTAAATTAACTACAGCTCACTGTATCTGGCCTTGTTTTCAAACATGGACATGACTGAATGTGAAGGAATGAAAGTTAAGAGGCAGCATAAGGTGGTGCGGGGGGGGGGGGGGGGGGGGGGGGGGTTTAACAGATGAACAGATGTCGGGGTGATGACCAAGGCTCCTTTCTTGGCAACTGCTGGTCCTCAGTGACCCCATGATCCTGAGAGCCGATGAGGGAAAGAGTGGGATTAGGGGCCTCAAGTCAGTCTGCTTGGCCAGCAGACATCCAGAGAAATAACTGACCCCCCCAAAACACTGAACACTTAACAAAGACTAAACACAGCCCAATATGTGGTTAAGCCTCACCTGCTCTTCTGCCTGGGAAGACATCTTGAGCTGTGTACTGTCTAACAGTTATCCATTCACAACAATTAGGTACAGAAGCCCTTACCTTCTGCACAGCGGCACTCGAAACCATTGGGACGGTCGTTGCATTTTGCTCCATTCTGGCATGGTGTGCTGGCGCACTCATCTATGTCGATCTGACACATGGTGCCAGTAAACCCTGGGACATGCAAACACAGAGGTGAAGGGTCAGAAAGAAGGTCCAGTAGAAGGGTCCATGCTCAGGTCAGAGGGCAGTTCTGTCTCTTCTCAGAAGGGCAAAGGTCTTTGGGTAGGTTAGTGACGTCTAGCTAAGACTGGGTTGGAGAGTCTGGAGAGTTTCTTGACTGGTTAAGGACATGTCATCTGTGCACTTGGACTAATGCTAAGATGACCACTACAAAATTCACTAGAAAGCCTGTGACCTTGATAATGTCTGTGAAGGGTGATTTACAATGTGGTTCATTCAAGATAGATCTGAAAATAAATTAATCATTTTATCAGGTGGCTTGGAATCTCTGGGTAGAAAAATGCAACATGCAGCTCCAGCTCACTACAGGATGCAAGTATGTATAGACAGCACCTACTACTACTACTACTACTCCTACTACTACTACTACTAATAATAATATCTACTGTCTTGAAATGCTTGAGAAACTGAGCAGGCTTGAAATCAGTGGGCACAGTGCCCAGACAGGGGTGAATTGGTGCATTGGTAGCACACTGCTCAGTTGATTAACAGTGTCAAGATGGTCTGTGTTGGTGCCTGGGCTGTAAGGGGGGGATTTAGAGGAGACGGTGGGATTGTTTTCTCTTAGGGACCCCCCCGCATCAGCTCCACTGGCTCAATGGCTAGATGGGGGGTGGAGGGGGGACGTCTGTCCCAGATGTAAATTGCGGACCTGGAAAAGAATCTCATTAGCAGGACTGCTGTTCCCCACCACCACCAGGGCAGGATGAGGGAGACTGCTGTCCCTTCCACATTCCACAGAGGAGGGAGGCGGGGGTCACAATAGTGTCTTTGTTCAGGCAAGAGGAGAGGATAGGCAGGCTTTTGGGCCTGTCTTTTTATGAGTGGTGGCTCTGAACACCAGCAGACAGAAGTAGCGCGGCTGACCCTCCCTCCTCTGGTTCTGGGGACATTTAAACTTTGGCTGTCTGTTCTTACTGCTGCTGTCAGTGAGTTGGACTTGAACAGGAATAGGAATTAACACAGAGAATAGAAATAAAGGTCAGCCAAAAAAAGTCTTACCTGGCTGGCAGGTGCATGTGAAGCCATTGACCATGTCCCGGCAGATGCCATCGTTCACACATGGGTTACTCTCACAGTCATCTACGTCAATCTCACAGTAAGTCCCCATGTAGCCTGAAGGACAAAAGTTCAAAATGAATTCACATTTTTGTTAAAGCACATCCACTATGTTTAGTTTTTTTGTACAAGTATGTCCGTTCAAGTCAGCATGGCATCTGTGTGACTGTGTGTGCTCTTTGCGATGAGAATAGGATCCGTGGGAAACTTTTCTGTCATGAGAGGCCTCAGAGTTTTTGACACTCTCACTGCTGAACCACAGGATGGAATAAAGGATCCCTAGAGCATCCTCAGTGTTCCCACTCTACTGACCTGAAATCACCACACCCTACTGTCCACAGAGCATTACCCCTCCCTGGGTCAGTGCCCCATTCACCAGATGCATGTTATACATTCTGCATTAGCAAACTATGAAGGACTCCTTCATTGAGGTGAAACAGAGTGTGGATCAGAGTGCTGCCCCTGGGGAGAGGCTAGCGTGGAATCAGAAATAATCACCAGCTCCACATGAGCTTTGCCAGGCTGGCTGATGATGAGGAGGGTGAAGAGGAAGGGCCTGTCTCTGGAAATGAAGGGGGAGGGGGAGAGGCTCTGGGAAAAGGCCTCTTTCCCTCTGTGTGTGTATGAGGGGTGCAAAGTGGAGCACAGAGGGGCCCTATTGTTCCGCTCCATTCCCACCACTCTACCACTCATTAGTATTCACAGCACACTCCTCCCCCTAACTGCTGGCCCTCTCTCACATCCAGTCCTATAGACCCGACTCCCAGCTCTAATTTGTATAGTTCCCAAAACCCCAGGATGCATGTAGGACTGTGCGTGAGAGTTTCACTGTGTTTTTGTCATTGAATGTCCAAACCATCACTTAGTCCAAACTAATACCCTGTCTGGCCTGTACAGTGCACTGAGAGCAGAGCAGTGCCTCCATACCCCCAATGTCAATGGGAATGTATTACATAACAGTCTACACTGGCAGTCAGTATGGCAGCAATGTAGATAATGCTACTTTAGAATGTCAAGTTTAAATAATAATAGTTATTCCATTCTACTTTTTGGTTTTGGGGTGTCCTATGTTAATGATATCAAGCTGAACTGAGATGTTCTGTATTGTTATACTGCTGAAATACAACATAATAGGTCTGAATACCTGGCATGCAGATGCAGGTGAACTCTCCAATGCGGTCCAGGCAAGTGGCATCATTCTGGCAGGGCATGGATAGGCATTCATTAATGTCAATCTCACAACGTGGGCCAGCATATCCCCGACCGCACTGACACTGGAAGGAGCCCTCTGTGTTCACACATTTGCCAAAATGCTCACACGGGTTGGCACCTGCGGGTATAAAGCTGGCGATCAGTATACGAAACACACTCAAAGTAAAAGAAAGTGGGCCATATGAACATAAGACCCAAGCACTGACAAAAAAAAAACAAGCAGACTTACCAATTGAACACTCATCCATGTCTTGGTTGCAGGCACCTCCTACAAAGCCAGCAGGACAGGTGCAAATTGCACGACCATTAAGGGGGTTGGTGTCACACACTGCGCCCTCATTGCAGGGGTTACTCACACATGCATCATCAAGGTGGCACAGCAAACCTGTGAGGAAAGCACAGAAAGAAAACATATGGCAGTTATTAATTGCCAGTTATTAATTAGCAGCCAGGACTAAAAGAGGCACAGTGGCCCTTTAATAAACCCATACCTGTCTTTCCAACTGGGCACTCGCAGAAGAATGATGCTACACGGTCATGGCAGGTAGCACCATTGAAACAAACAGCTATGGCGCAGTCATCAATGTTCTCACTGCAGTCATCTCCAGTCCAACCATTGACACAAACACAGGTATGACCACCAATGGTGTTGAAGCAAGTACCCCCATTATGGCAGGCATTTGGTTGCATGAGACACTCGTTGACATCCTCAGCGCAGTATTGCCCTATTGTGGATAGGTAACATATTTGTTGTCACCTTAATATATGTGTGTGTCTATATATATATATATAATATATAATATATATATAATATATATATATATATATATATATATATATATATATATATATATATATATATATATATATATATATATATATATATATATATATATACACATATATATATGATAGGGTATTTATTTCAAATATTACATAAATAGAGAACCAACTGTACCTGTCCACTCTGGTGGACACTGGCAATTGTAGGTGTTGACTCCGTCCACACATATTCCTCCATTCATACACTTATGACCTGGACAGTCATCCACATTATTCTCACAGTTGTGTCCCTCAAACCCTGAGACAGATGGAGAGAGAAAAAAGTTATGATACACAGACACAGTAACCCACACAAACTGAGAGTTTATTAAACACTGAGAGGTCCCTGTTGCAGACACTAAGCATTTCTACTCATAACTTTGAGTCATATTTCCCACACTAGAGGATGTGTATGGCAAAGTAGGCAGTAAAAAGGTTCAGATGGTGTCTGATTGTTTACATCTTCTCGTGATGGTTCCCATACGATGCCAGCAAAAGCCATGACTCCTGCCTGCTTCAGAGGTCTGCACTCCCTGCAGTGTTTGCTTGTTTTATAATCTCTCACAGTTTCAATGACTTCCTCTCTGGCAAGAGACATTTCCTGTCAGCTCCCCAGTGGGAAATCAGTAGGTCCATAAAGTGAATTCCTTGTGTTGTGAAAAAAACAGAGTGGAGTAGAGTGACGATAGGCTGCCTCTTCAACTCTCCCACAATCCCATCTCCCATCAGTGGCTATTAATAGCACACAGGAAGCTGACCTGGGAGAGAAGAGTAAATCCCAGCAACAGCTACGTCATCAAGCTGGGAAAATCTGTATTCCTGTAACACTGAGCTAAGGGCCTGGGAAAACAGCAGGGTCTACATACTGACTCTTAATTTGTTTGTATGTGTGTTCTGTTAAGCTATTTTACCTGGTAGGCAAGCACACTCGTAGGAATGGTCACTGGTCTGTCGACACGTGCCCCCATTAAGGCACTGAGATGGGGCACAGGGAACGGTGGACACCTCACATGTGCGCCCACTGTATCCAGGATGGCACTGGCAGCGGAAGGACCCATGGGTGTTTATGCAGAGGCCACCATTGAGGCACACGCCAGGCTTGCGGCACTCTTCAATGTCATTGCGACAGTTCTTTCCCTGGAAGCCAGGTGGGCAGGAACAGTTGTAGTGGTTATTCCAATTGGCACATCGGGCCCCGTTGGCACAAGGACTTGTGGCACAGGCATCACTGAGGGAGCAGTCTTGGCCTGGAGATTAAGTAGTGAATTGTATTCAGTTAAAGTGGAACTTTCAATCTCGCTTCTAACATCTGATCTTTTCAAATGGAGACAAATTGTGATGGATGTACCTCTGAACCCTCTCTGACACACACAGGTGTACTGTGGGATGCCACTGACCACCTGACTCTTGCAAGCTGCTCCGTTCAGACATGGCGATCGATGACAGGGATCCAGGTGCTGACAGAGAGGACCAATGAATCCAGGACGACATCTGGAAAAACAAATTGACACACATGCACACGTTAGGATGTCTTTGGTCTGCAAAACAAGCTGACAAGCTAAGGTATTAAAGACAGTGCTGTGACAATCCGACTCCAGTATAGCCCAGTTCTCATCATATTCTGGGTTTGGCAATCAGGGCTCAATGAAATCTTGGCAAGGTCTGCTGCTTGACTCATACCTTGGCATGAGTAATTCTTCTGGGCCCTGAAATGAATTTGTATTAGCATAGCTTACCCCACAACCACAACTCATGCAATGCAGTACATTGTTCATGGGATAGGACACACAAACACTCGCAAACACATTGACAAAATGAGGATGGAGACAGACCATCACTCTGTGTCTTATAGGCTTCACAAGACACACTCTGTTATTTCCAGATGGAAAGCCTGAGTTTCTCCATGTCAGCTAACATTCCTCCACTGTTACGGTTTTTCCGCACCTCAGCTCTTGTTTCTGTTCTCATATATGAAAAAGAACACACCCAGAAACAGCAGTGTGGAAACTTCACAATTGCCAAAAAATACTGACATGAGAAAAAGGAGGACAACACATAGCATACATGAAATGAATAGAAGAAGCAGCAGTACTATTTGCATGGAACAACACATCCTCCTCCCAGTGACTGTATACACAAAGTGTTTCAGCCATTTTTCAGCTGTCCATTTCATGTGCATCCGACGGGACAGATACTGTGTCCCTATTTTAATCAATACAGCTGACTACATAGGCCACATTTCAATTTCACATTTCACTCATGCTATATTGGCACAATGTGACATGAGGCGTGACTACACACTCTGTGTAGTCACAGTTAAACTGCTGCCATTGCTCTGCTCCACAGGCTTTGTGGACATTGCGTAAGCCTAACCTATACCTGCTCCACTAGGAAGGAGAGATAAACATATGAACAGGGCTTCATATTGTCTGCACTATCATATAGTGCAGACAAAGTTTGGACTAAGGAGTCCAGTATGAACTGGTAACTCTACACCTATAGTGGAGCCCCAGGCTGGATACAAGCCCCCTCTTCAAACAAGCTGTTTGATGCTATTGACAGGGCAGTGACGGCTGAGTGTTGGCCCGCCCTTAGGCTCTATCTTCCCTTTCATTGGAGAAGAACCCCTGGGCAGGATCAACAGTGGGTTTTCATATGTACCTTTTACCACTACACTGGTGTTAGTTCATCTTGGTTTTGTATGTGCTTTTTTGACTCCCCTCTATGACTGACAAATGATTCTTGCCTAATAAGACTTTCCCAAGCGCTAAGGCACTAAGATTTAGTCTGGAAGTTAAAATGAATTAATTGTGATGTTGGAACAGAGTTTGCACAGTAATTACAGCTACTCTTCCACCTCCTAAACCCCCCCCACCCCCCGAACGCCAGCTTGGCTTTACCCCTAGCAGCCCCCTCCTCTCACGCGCTGAGAGGTCAGATGTCAGAGGTCCCCTGTCTAATTGTGATGATAATGTCACTCAGGCTGGAGGGAGTTGGGTGGGGCTGCTCTGCAGGAGAGAATGTCTTTAGAAGGTACAACTGGTAGGGAGAGCAGAGGAGGAGAGAGTGGTCTCGTCCAGAAAGAATGTCATGTCATATTTCCTGTAATCCCTCGTCCCTTGCTCTGAAAACACGGCACTCTATCCGAATGCACAATCCCTGTTACCCTAGCAACCTCACAGACGAACAAGCAAGCCTGACACCCAACCAATCACCCATCCCCACCCCCCACCCATGGTCCCCATAGCTATTTGTCATGGCTTGGCTGGGTTTATTTAGAGGCAAATTAACTATGTCTGGAATCTAGGGTGTCACTAAAAAATGAAACACAAATGTGGAACAAAGACAGCTTTGATAGGGCCGAAGAATAAAGTTGATCATAGGGCTTAAAAATACAACACAGATTGAAAATCAAATTCTTCTGGAGCCACTCTGTAATGTTGGCATTTGACTGAGATGAAACCCAAAGAGCTACAGTCTTAACAGGATGTTCTTCCCCACTGAGACACTACGGACATTTGTATTAAGGCCATGTTGCACCCCAGATCCTAAAATAGTAGATATTTGGAATAATATGTCTTAAGCTATAAGAATGATTGTACTGGTGTTTATTTGTGTGTTAGTGTACATGTCTGCATGCGTGTTTGGGTGGGTATGTAAGAATGACGATAATAGTTATACCTCATAAATTATTTGTCCTCTCTTACAAATGCACACTAAACTTAGCAGCCAAAACACACATTCTTTTGTCTAGACCTGACTCATTGCCAACATGCTACTCCCATAACACACAAATCAGAGTGCTATCGGAGCACAGACTGTGAGATACATGCAACTTTGTCCTGGTGCACTTGAGAGCTACCTTATCAGGCTCTTTACAACCTTGTAGATTCCACTGCCTCTGGGAAAAGCGGGACAAGGAACTGTGCCTTCGCCTGGGCCCAGCCTTATTTGAAAAGGATGTGAACGGCAGGTGCAGGCTTCTGTTGTGCAATGGGCCCCTGAGTCATATTTAGTGAGTGCTGACTTCTGACCTTTGAGGAAGAGAGTTCAGCAGATGAGGAGGAGGTCTCTGAGTGCAGCGGATGGATGGCAAGAGTGGCTAATCTCTCCGTGTCAACACATATGAGGACTTTTGCCAGCTGCAGCACCGGCACCATGCATCTGTCCACATCTGTCAGTGCACCTCTGGGTGTCTGGTGCCTACCTCTCCTGCCAGACTTTAAGCCAAAACAACTGTAATATTTTCCTCATGGGACGAGCCCACACACACACACACACACACACACACACACACACACACACACTGGCCGTATAATACCACTCAAGACATGTAGTCATCCTTCACAAACACATGCATTAATAATTCCACTTAACACATTTTCAAGATTGTTACACAAAGGCACCACTGCAACAAAGCAAACACATGCAACAATCACTACACACTTAAACACAATGAAAAGAAACTTACAACCAGCTTCAGCCTCTGAGGAAAGGTAGTATTGTGAAACCAAAGAGATCCAAAGAACAATTTATAAAAGAAAGAAAGTGATAGCAATGATCAAACATTTAACAAAGAAGAGTTTAAAGAACAAATAAAACATTTTTGTATTTTTTAATATTTCACCAGTTCTTAGTTGTTCTGCATTAGGTATGAGGACCTTCTGACTAAAACTGTTTGATTAATGCTGAGTTCTGTCACCTATACTTGTGTAACACAATGCTAGTTTTCCTGCTTTCTGGGTCACTGCAGGGTAACCTGAGCTCATCCTCTCCTATACAATAGCAGCTACTCTGCCAGAGGTCAAAGGGTGGCTCACCTGTGAACAAAGAGGCTGTAATCTCTGACACGGTTCATACACATAGTCATGCTCCACAAAGCAGTGTGGCAAGCAAGTACAAAGGAGTCCTCCTATCTCAGAGGGCATTTCCTAATGCGAGGACGAGCAACAACAGAACTACAGTCTAGCAAGAAATATTAATCTTTTTGAAACTTTTAAAACAGTCTCTTTCTCTCAATGACCCTCCTCCCTCCCCCCCATCTTGCAAGCAAGCAAGCAGGAACCAGCTCTACTCCTTTATGTGAGTCCATACTGACACCACACTGCCAACAGGAGCCCATCCATACCCCCCCCCCAGCCTCTTCTGCTCTGCTCTCCTCAGCTTGGTTCTCCCTTTCTCAGCGAAGAGCCAGATTGGGGGTTGGGGCAGTGTTTTGTGGCCCAAATAAAAGAGCTAAAGTAGTCAGAACTCCTTTGTATGAAAGTGTTGGGGGGAGCAGTGACCCAAACAGCTAGTCTTTCAGGCCTGGGCTTACACGGACCAACAGGCCTGGGCTGTAGCCTGGCAACAGTAACCCATGGTGAGAGAGAGCTGGAGTGAGAAAAAGGGGGTGTTGGGAGACAGGGTTTCGTAAGGACAGTTGGGCCACTTCAGAGAACTGATCCTCTACATATGGAGGCAGCACTAAGCGCCATGCGCGACCAATTCAGTCTGGTAATTAAGTATGATCATGCCTACGAGGATGCGTGTTTCACAGTTTAAAGTGCAAAGTTTGTTTCAACAATTGTGCTTATACACACAATGGAGGTATTGAAATCTCCAGAGGAAGGTTTCCAGAGCACCCCTGGAGCATGAATATTAAACATGTGAATGTAAGGACACTTAACTTTCTTTTGGGGAAAACCAGTAATGCATCTGACCAAAAAACTAGAGGGGCTGTTATCCTTCCATCCTTCGCACCTTTGACAGCTTCTAAACACTCAGACTGATATGTATAAGAAGGTAAATCTAGAACCTATTGAGGACTTCACATATCATCTGCATTAACAAACTAAAAATATGCTTTTCTTGATAAGTGCTCACTAATACTGCTATGAAAAGAGTCTGACAAGAACTCGTAGTTCTTACACATTTAGTTCATACACTATCTGAACAGATTTCCCTCAAGTGTCAACAGATTTTTGGAAAGAATACTCCCTGACATTTTTCAAATAGCACCGCATTTGCCCATAACCACATTGCATGAATCCCAGGGTCGAGGTCTCTCAAAGCATTCTCCACTGAACTCAACCACAAAAACCCCACCCAACCACCTAAACTGAACCAGATTTCGTAAAACTTTGAAACTGTATTTTTAAAAAGACCCCATCCCCAACATGAACAATCAACTACAATGCTTTGTTCAATGTTTGGTTTCAAGACAGTCATAACAGTACAAACATAATGTGGCAAAAATAGCTAAGACATACAAATTGCCTGTATTGTAATTAATTTACTGCACAATTTATGTAGATGAAATAGAACTACAAAAACATAGTGAAAAGCTAAGGAGAGTGCTAGGAAAACAACTGTCTATCTATTTTTATTATCTACTGCTGTCACTATTAGAGATCTTAAAGAAGGATGGTCAGTCATACTGAATGAAAAATTTAATGAAACTAAAATAAATCCCAAAACCTCTGATGAATCTTCAATTAGGAAAAGGTAAATATTGGCAAATGCGGTTTTGTTGTCTGTGGAAAGTCTGCTTAGCGGAAAAGCAAATGTCTTTTCCTGAATCATTTAATGATCGACCCATCCCTTCCTCTTCTAAAGGAGAGGGAGAGACTAGGGAAATTTTGCTGGCGGGCCTCAGTTATTTCAATCAGGCCTGCCTAAATATTTCTTCAGAAGTCATCTCCTGGACAAGAAAAACTAGTCAGGGGATGAGAATTTAGAGGTAGGCTTATCCCTACATAAGCATGTGGTTCAGACATACATTGACTCCTAAAAGAATAATAATACACCTAGGCTAGTTTTCAGGATGTGTGTGACGTGCGAGTGAGAACATAACGTTTCATTTTTACATTCCCTCAGATATAAGTTCCAAGCAATAAAGGATACAATGCTAACATGATGTCACCATGTGCTAAGAAGGAGGGATTAAATAAAATGAGGCAAAAGGTGAGTATATTGAGGAGCATGAAGACCAGAGTACACTGAATAAGCTGCTTAAGCTTCTCTGATAAGACAGGATGTGTGTAGCAGAGAGGTCAGAAGGCTCCACTTCCTGTGACAGGGCCTGGGAACCACAGCTCCCAGTCTCCAGCCATGACCCAAAAAGTGGAAGAGACAACAAACCAAAATCTTCCTCCCATTGATGGTGTAACCTCTTGGTCAGATAGTGTTCATTTCCTCATGGATATGTCCTACTAAGTCATGAAACTACTGGGTATGCTATGCATCAGCTTTCCTGAATAATGACGACAATGGCTCCATCTGCCTGTCAGGACGACATGAGTGATATGGGCTATATGTAGCCTCACAAAATTGCAAAATAACTAATTGCAAATCAAACAAGTCATTCCAAACATCCCATTTTCCATGAGACAAGGCTGACAGTATTGTTGAAGACATTCCTAAAGGGGCTACCAGGGTGAATGGATGGGAGGTATGGACAATAACCTGAAAGCACCAGAGGGACAGGAGGAATCTTACTAAGCATTCCTTTCTAATCCACCGTAAAGATGCCAAAGAAAACACTAGCCCTGAGGTGCTCTGAACTAAGCTAACAATATAATCTGTCTCTGCTATGGTCCTTCAGTAAATATGTGCCTTGGCATGTTTCCACTTCTGAGTGAATTGTATTCCACAAAAATGTATTTTTCATCTTGTTTTAAGTAAATTAATTTAAGGTGCTGCATTTCCCATTTGGAAAAGCTGTACCCTTATATAAAGGAGAAATAGTATGTATCCTGTCTCTTCAAATGCATGAACAGTTCCTGCTCTTGCTTGTGTTCTTTAGAAAGTTGAAATAAAGTAGTCAGATACAAACTTTTTACTAGGGAAACAACACTCCACACTCTTTGCAGTCTGTTCCCTCTCAAAGTCAAAGATGTCCTCTTTTGTCATGTTATAAGAGGCTGGGAGTAGCCATGGGGTCACAACAACATAACACACTCACAATTTATATGCTAACTCTGATACTGAGGCCAAGGGCAAAGCATTTATAATATAATAGAGAACCACTGTATCCATCCATGGGCCTCACACAGCGGAGAAGCCCATTTATTTCCATTTTCAGTTCAGAGAGGAAAGAGTTGGACGTAATCTGCGACCTGCCACTGTGTTGGGATACAGAGGCAGAGGATGAGCCGCCAGAGCTGGGACAACACAGGGAGAAAAAAAAGAGGACCGGCTTGCCACTGAACTGTGAGAGAGGCAACATGTGCTAGAGGGACTGAGAGCTACCGGCTTCATTCCTCCACGAGCTTGTCTCTCACAGTATGGGGGCGGTTGACTGCTCAATGGCAGCACCTGGCCCTATGCTTCCCCTTTGTCAAGATCTGACTTCACTGGATTACCATCACAACATCCACCAGCTGTCCTCTACGCAGTCCCCCCCTGCCCCCCACTCCCTCCCCCTTCCCAGCCTCCTTCTACCCATTCCCTACCCCCAGTCTGCTCCCTCCAGCTGGATCTTCTCTGAATGACACCCTCTCAATCTGCCTAATTATCTCTCCTCTGACCATGCCACTGTGGCCACACATTCTCCTCACAGGGTGGAGCTGAGGGGCCAAAGGCTCTTTAACTAGACTTCCTTACTGCTCATCTAGAAGGCCATACTCTCTGTGACACTATAAACCCTTCACTGTCAAGTTCAAAATTCTGGGCCACAATTAGATCATGGAAAGAATATTGCATATTAGAGATAACAGTGTTTAAGAAAATGTAGGTAAAACCTCACATTACAAGGTGGATTTGTATTTTGAATCTATGCCATGTCGATCAGTGTTACTTAAAACTTGGTTGCAGAATTGGTGTTCCTGAGCAACTTTATCTCTGGAGCAGACATGCAGAACTCCAAACTCATCAAACAGGGAAGGCTATGCTGATTCCGATACTTCCATGTCAATGGGAATCATCTTTATCAAACTCATTTTACGTGCCTTGATTAAACGACCTCTCACATAAACTCATATTATGATATGGATTTTTAGCTCAACACAAGTTAGCTCATATCAGGCTGCTGGTGATTGGTAAATATACCCTATCCACACAAGATCCTGACCTATAAGTGTAGTAAAATGATCTCAACTTTTTTGGGAAAACTTTAGGAATTGTAATGCAACCACTCGCTCTACCTCATGTTACCTACCTATACCTCAACCATCTGACTAGCAATTGCAGTCAATATCTTTTGCTTGGGAGTGTGGTCATGGAGCCAGGGTGGAATGCTCAACCCATTCAGACTAAAAGCATTGACTGAATTTTTACTGGGTCACTGAAACAAGTAATATTAGTATCAGAGAGTTTGTTCACTTGAACAGTTTACTGAGGATTACTAATGTGATCCCCTATCAGCAACTCTGGCCTGCAATCTTTACTAAGTCCCAAGAGGAGAAAGGCTCAGCACATTTAGAGACACATTAAGAAACCAACAAGATAGAGAACAATGAGAGAACTTTGAGATTTGTTGCATTATAAAGCTATAGTGTGGTATCAGCTGTGTTTGCCAGCAAGACAGAGGATACACTGGTATCTGGGACAGCAACAATGGATAGCAGCCATACACATAGTATTGCTGTCACTTGAGAAGCTACTTTCCATAAGAAAAATTAAATAACAGTGGTTGGACAACTAGGAACAGATGAACATGATCTCTACACAGTATAATGTGTGGGGTTCTGTAGAACAGTGGTGATTTCAAACAAGGTTGTTGTCTACTGGTTCTCCGAATTCCTTTCAAATGCCAAAACATGTATCTGTATCTGCATTTTGTTTCTGTCTTTCTACTCTGTATTGGCCTCACTTTGCCGTGGCCTTTCTTCTCTCCCTCTCTATGCCCTGTTCTGATGGTGCTGGGTTACAGGCAGGTATCTGGTAGAAGAAAGGATCTTTTCTGTTGTTTTGGATCTCCTGTTTCTGTAGGCTCCCAGGGGAAGGGGTGGGGTGGCTCCACCACTCACCTCTGTCTACGACTGGTCTGACCACTCTCATGTGGCCACGCTTCGCTCCATTGCTCTGCCCTACTATGGGACTCTTTCTACACTGTGTGGCATTTGATGTCCCATTCCATTAGAAATCAATTCCCTTTGCACTGTGAGTGCTTCTTTTTCTTGGCACTAAACCAGCATACTTATATATGCCCAACTCCTACACTCTTAACATATGTACACATACATGTACAGAACAAAAGACTAAAAGAACACAAAAGAAGAATGAATGGTGTCCTCCAAAAGAAAACACATCCCCTGTGATGAGATGACATTAAAAATAAAGATTAATGTATACACTAGGCAAGTATTCAGAGTGTTGTGTTGATTTTCATTATTAGCAGGAGGTGCTATTTTTGTGTGGTGTTAAAAATACATAATTTGCTCTGAAAATTATGTAAGATGTGCTGAAAAAAAATCTGGCTGCATAAAATTATACATTTACTCACTTAATGACACTCACCCATCTTGGCCTAAGCTAATGATTAAAAAAATGTGGGTGGTAGTTACTTGCTCCTGCAGTCAAGTTATACATTGGCTAGCATGCACTGGCTACCACTGGCAGAATAATCTCTTTACAAAATTAAGTTATTACTTTTATGTTTAAAAGAATATATAAATGAAAAAAATATTTGCCTTATTATTTACTTACAAAAACTGCATTCCTCATATTGACTCAACTTTGAACTCTGCACTGTTGTAAACTGCAAACAACTCCAATAAAATAATAAATGTTTCTGTTTCTGTCTTCTGTTTTGGAGGGAAGCAGCTGGCAACCAAGGAGCTTTTTGTTCTATCAATGACTGTATCTCCTCCATCTGAAACACTCAGGCATGTTTCCTCAGCTAAAGGTTTTTAAAAAGGACAAATGACCCCCAGGCAAGACACTGTAAGCTATTTAACTATTGTAATAGGGTTCCCACACAACCCCCTCACCAATTTGAAAAACAAAAGCCTTATCACTGTCAAAAGATGTGAGCTCAAAAATGCCCAAAGCAGGCAGGAAACAAAGACAATTAATCAAAAAGTTTAGAGCCTTGAAATAAAGTCCTATTGCTAATAAAAAGCGTACATCAAGGAAAAATATGACACTTGGAAATAACAATGAAAAAACTGAAAATGAAAACTTGACTCATGCTATGTGCAGCATAATGTTGTGATTTATGTCTGACAAAGCTCCTTAACAGGTGCAAGGGATGAGTGTGGCAGCGCAACATGTTTAGGCTTGCTGATGCCCATCTGTGTAGGCCTAATCAATGTGTGGTATCTTTCACTACTTTAATGTGAATGTTGTAAATTAAAAGGCAATAAGATATAAAGAGGGCAGATTCACTTCAGGCTGAATATCAGATTAGAAATGAGACTGTCCCCTGAATCTCTGAATAACCAACTGAGAAATAATAGCCTGCGTAAATCATTTTACACACAAGGCAGACACGTTTGGTTTGGTTTCCTTTCAAATGGTGTGTTTATGAAGAATTGAGGCAGACTCAGATTGGAGGCTTTGCAAAAAGGAAGCTTTGGCCCAGGTCTTATCTTGGTACATCTTTACATATGTTCCACTTACATGCATCGAGATGGTGAATCTAAGCATGTCCCTCCATTTTCACAAGGTCTGTATTTATCCACGCAACGGAACCCTGTGGAAAATAAAGAAATTAGTTAGAGAACCACTCAAATGTCAATTTACTTGATTCCAATTTAACCTTAAGAGGACCAAAACTACAAATTATGTCTTATTGAAACAGCATGAGTAGAAGTTTTTTTATTAACTCTAAAAACTGAAAATAAAAATAAATGTTACTCAAACCGCTTTAAACTCACTGATACTGATTTCAGGCATGTCTTTCTGGACACCAGGCCTTTGCTACTTGTGGCATCTTGCAGACACACCCGCATGTTTGCTGTTTACTTTGCCGAAAGCAGATAAACATTTGTGTTTTCTTGATAGAGATACAGGCTGATACATAATGGAAACGTTTCCTCTTGGAAACAAGTTTGTCTTCAGAGACATAATTTATCATATCTTGCTCATTGTCATTGCTCAACCGCTTTCAGCGAAACGATATTCAGTTGTTTAAAAGGTCTTTGTTCAGAGAGGGAGGGGGGAACTTCGGCTCATCACTCCCTGCTTTAGCTTAAACAAATGTTCACCCTGCCTTTCCCCATATATACAATAAACACAATATAGGAAACATTTATATTAAACATCATTGCACAAGCCAACGCTCCTCTGCCAAACTTTTGAGGGCTGCTGATGTTATAGGAGCTACTTCTACACTCCGGTTTTATGAACTCGATGGAGCAGCAGCGCTCATAGTGCCATCAGACTTCTCCAACAAAAGAAGACCAAACACTGCACAAAGATGACATGTAAAAAGATCTCATTTCCCATACATCATCATCAGATTTATTTATTAACAGACTGTGTGTTATATTTTGACACGTGATGTGTGTCTTCGGTAGGCTATCTGTTACCACTGAGCTATCTGTTGCTTTTCATAGGGCTTCGGAAAACTTTGGAGATTATCCGTTAAATTGTGTGACTCAAACTACTAGCCTAATAAACTGAAAAAATAAAAGAAACTTTTACTTTTACTGTTACTTTTTTGCACATATCCATGCTCATTCAACAATAGTCCCACTTTTATTTGAAACCATTCGGTGGATGTGCTGTTCAGACATGTCCAGCCTGTCCGTATCATTACACCTGTATGCCACTAATATTAATCGTTAAAGTTAATTAATTAGACATACCTTCACAAATATGCATAAACAATAAAAACGACAAAATAATCCATGGAATATTCCCTTCCATTTCGGTGGAAAATTTTCCAACGTTTCAAGTTGGGCTTTTAGTAGAAATACATCCTTTATTAAGTTCACATAAAAATTAAGGCTCCAAAGTCGGTGGGGATTTTCTCAAAAAGTCAGCCGGAAAGCGTAGCGTTAGGTCCCAATCCCGTATTATCCTCTGCAGCTCGGCCACGGCTGCTGTGATTCTCGGTTAACCTCCTGAAACTTTTGAAAAACTTTTCCTTGCCGATCTGTCCCAGCGTCTGCTACTACTCCGCCTCCTCCCTCTCTCTCTTTCTCTCGGTCTCTCTCTCTCTCTGTCTCTCTCTCTCCCTCTCTCTCGCTCGCTCACTCTCTCTGCCTCTCTCTCACCCCCCTCACGAGATAGTCCGTGCGCAGACCTTCCCAACATTGGGCCTTTCAGGGACTTCTACTCACTGACACCACTAACCCCAACCACACAATCACAAACACATGCACAACAAAATCAGAATATTTTAATTTATTTCAGTCCATAAGAAGTTAGAGAATTGATCCAAGAGAATATATTAATCAGTGCTCCAAATACATTTGAGGCAGTCATACAGTTGTGAACCAAATCTACCAACTGAAATGGGAAGTTTGTTGAGACAACAATTCAAAAGCTACTTTTATTACAATACAACTATTGACGAAAAACTGCATACCTCCTTGTCTTTTGCTCTAGAATTTGCACTGAATCAGCAGTTGTTTCTGTGTGTTACTTTGGAGCCACTTTGGGCTGTACACTTTGGGAAACTCAGAATTGGGAGTGTGGAAAACATAGAACAGATTTGTCTTAAAGAAATTAAGATGATAGATAAGACAACTGCTATTAGCAGTCTTAGGCAGGCAAAAAAAAATTGTAATGAATTGTCTTGAACATCTGAGAAATACCTGAAAACCTCTGGTATCTCATGTCAGTTTGTGATTATTTTCTGCAAATCCTGATCCACAGAAGACCTGTTTTGATATAAACACACAGAGATTGGATGAATCCTGAGGTTTTATATACTGTAGAATGTTAATTCTGTTGGATATTTGTGTGCAGGCAGTGTAACTGATTCTGCTGTAAGTGATGTGAGCTCAAAGAGTTTTAAATATCAATGCTAATGCTTGAACACAAAGGCACATTGCTTCAAATCAAATATTTACATCAGTTCTGTAAAAACAAACAAAGACTCATAGATTATGTCTATAAAGAAGTAGCTTCTGTATGATGGCAGTCGACTGTATTATGTCCAGTCCTGTGCGATCTCACTTGTTTGTTTGCATGTTTACAGTTGATGAATGGCAGATAAGAGAGTGAATTGTGTTTACATGAGAGTGCAGGCATTCCTGTTATCCCCACGGCCCATGTACTGAGTTGCAGTCCTGTTCTCTCAGCCTGCACCTCCTCAGCCTATGGCAGTGGACTCTTTTTCTGCAGCCGGCGTATAGTGCCTCGGTTGTTCTGCTGCACAGAGCGGAGCCGGTCGCTTACAGAGACAATAGCCTTGATTTGAATCATAAAAGGAGTCCGGCATTATGACACAGTTTCTCTCTGCAGGGGAGGGCAGCACACTAATATTCAAGCACACTACCCCTACACCACCATCTCCCCCTCTTCATCACACTGCTCCTGGTCCTGGCCTTGAATAAATTACAGGCATGGTAGGACCATGAATGTAGCAGGCTGGTTTGGAGTGAAGTTCGTTAGTGCTTGTGACGTCATCTATAGGGGTCAGTGAAAAGAGCTTGTTAGGCCTCACAGACACCTGCTTAATTTGGCACCCACCGTGTGATGAAAGTTAGGCAGTGCAAAGTTTTCAATAGCTGGATTCAGCTTTTTGTGCACAATGGCATGATGACTTGGATATTACTGCAACTGATTGAAAATCCTCCATAAAATCTCACCTAATCATGCCATTTTAACTCAGGCTTGTATCTGAGATCATGTGTGCGTGTGTTTTTTGACTAGGTCTCCAGCTGCAAGCAAAAACTGGATAGAGACACGGAGGAAGGTGTAATAGAATTTATATATATTACATGTAGGTGTAATAAACTGGGTGTTTTCATCTGGTTGTGAAATATGTCTTCACCCTCTGGGGATATAGTAGATGCACTCCCAGCTTAGTCTGGCAGGTGCAGGCAGTGTTTTGACTGGCTTCCAGTTGGAGAAGGTCCCAAGTAGAGATTTCTCAGTGTGCTCAGGGACAGATAGTTGCATTTACAGTATTTTGCTATCAAGGCACTCAAAGTCCACAAATGCCTAATGTGCCTCATTCCTTGGAATAACTCATGACCTTGATGAATTCCATTAAAAACAGCTGCTTCTGCATGTCTAACAATGTTTTCACAACACAGTTGCACTATGTTGAGACTGTTATCAAGGAATGTATTGCAACAAAACTCCTGGGAGAATATATTTAAAATCCTAACACAAAGAGCACAAATAATCATAAAAACTGTTTCTTACTGTGCAAATAAACATGCACACAAATTATGAAATTTAAGATTTATTTTGACTGAATTTCAAATATATTGTACTTGTTCTGTTTTTATTTATCTTTAAATCTTAATTTATCTTTTAATGATGTCAGGTATTTCAGCTTTCATTCTTCTCTAACCCCTGTGTTTAATCAGACTTGCTGCAGAAAACTTTGAAAGAGTGCTGTTGAAAGGTCCACAAGACTTTAATTTTCTTCACTCACAAGCTAAAATGCTTTGTTTGAGAGGATTACAATCTGCGCCGCTTGACTCCAGAAAATAAAGAGCCAATGAGAAAATTCCAGTTTGTCTTCTTTCTCTCTGATCTCATTAGTGGAAGTGGTTGCTCCAGCCTTTCACTCTGGAAATATGACCTTTACTTGATTGTTTCAGAAATGAAAGAGAACAGTGAACTTAATCTTGTGTGAACAACAGTAAGACAACCTCTAGTTTCTTTGTGGGACATTTTTATGTCTGTATATTGTAATTTCAACGAATTCTTTAATCATGTTATGTCTTTGTCTCATTATCTCTTCTGCCTTTCACCTGTTTTCTCCCTCTCTCTACATACACGCACACGACAGAAGAAATAAGTCAGTGTTTTGTTTGTGTTGGAGAGAAAGTGTGAGAGTGGAAGCCCTCGCGATAAAGTTCTCGCACAGGACTCGGGGAATCTCCAATCACACAAACAAAGATGTGACAGGTCAGGATTTATGACACTGTTGTTAGTGGCTAGAAAGAGAGCGACACCCCAACAGTAGTAAGCACTGCTCATAGCTAATAGAGGCATATCTGAAGAAATAGCAGGACTGCATTTAATCAGGACATCTTAGAGTACACATATCGTAGAAACTGCCTTCATAGCACCACCTTTTTGCTTTTGTATTCCCAGCTGTACAAAGTACTCTGTAATTCCTCCCATTAAGCATTTGATACCTTGGGATAACATGCACTGTTGTGACGCACATTGCTAACAGAAAGGCTTTTATGCAGAACTGCATGTGAATGATACTGTACGTTTGCAGTTGCAAGAAAGCTGACCAAAGCCTGTTAAGTGAAGACCACCCATAGGTGAGAGGCAAAATGGTATAGGCCGGTCATGCTATCACTGTCCTTAACATAGGCATGCATTCACTCACAAGGCAGAGGAGTGTGTCTATATTCTGTAGGGGTCTCCTAGATCAACATAACGTAATATTTCTTGAAAAAATTGAGTTTGCATAAAGCTCATTGTGTCTGTGAAGATATATTCTTCATACAGAGTCTCTTTCTTAACAACAATACAGTGTCGAGTGGAGTTACCAGTAAGAGCCTATATGGTGTGGTCAGCCAGCGCCCTCCTTTCATGGTCGGTGGCCTTTCAGTGCTAGCACGCTCCTGTGATAGGGGTGCTAACAGGCAGTGTTTGTGGACACAGTGGACGTGATGACTTTACCACCCAGGCCAGACTGATTTATGTGGGAAAACCCCTAAGAGCACCCACAGAGAGTGTGGAGAGGATTAGAAGCCCCTCTACAAAACCGGTCATGGCCAATCAGCAGCTGAGACCCCCTACAGACAGATGTCGGGGCCAATTGCAGCGCAGGTTGATGGTGTGGATTGTTTTCTTTATCGCTATTTCATAATTGTATGATCATCTTATCATTCAGGGTTTGTGGGTAAACACTTCAACTTCACTTCACTTCAAGTGCAGTGGGCTTAAGAGATGGTAGGCACACTTCTGATGTTGTCTCTGTTTGTGACAAAGGCACAAGAAGCCCAGATGAGTCTGTGCAGTGAACACACACCCACACACACACACACAGAACTGTAGCCTACAGTGATAAGATAACTTCTAATTTTGTTTCTGGAAAGAGATCAGTTAGAAAAGGAACACCTCTGCTTTTCCCAGGACCCAACACATTTGTTAGTTCAGCCCCCTTTCCATACTTACGTCAGTTTTTCAAGAAGATACACAAAAGCAAAGACATTCCTGTGGTGTCTGTATTCATGCAGGCTTTAATCTCGGATGTTTTAAACACAAATTGATTGTAGTGAGGAAGTATTTAGATTTATGCTTTTTGATGTTATTGTGAAAAGTATGTATTTATGTAATTACATTCATGTGATATCACTCTTGGTTTCTGTTGGACTTGTGTGTGTATTCATACTTTCTGTATCCTATTTCACCGTGATTCTTTTCTTCTTTTCCTTCTACCCACTCTCTGTGACACAACACACACACACCCACACACACACACACACACACACACACACACACACACACACACATGCTAACTTAGAGACTGGGGCTTTTTGCCTAAAGTAAACACATGTGAATGATGGATCTTTCTTTGGATTGTGGGAAAAAGTGTTTGACTTTCACACAAGCTCTCTAAATGGCTATTAAATCCTGTATGTGTACACAAGTCTTGTTTCTGCAGTAAGAGGCCAGAGAGAAGTAAACCTTGTACCTATGGATATCTTTTGTTTTCTGTCCCAAAAGACACAGAGATCTTGTGGAATTTGAGGAATAACATCCTTTTTTTCAGGATTGTCTGTCACTAATCAATATGGGAGAATTTTTTGTTCCCTTTGAGATATAAATCTACAGATGGGTGGACTGAGACTCAGCAAAAGGTCTGTAGAGATTTGCATCCACAGAGCAGTGAATGGAGGGCAGAGAGTGCAATAGACATCTCTGTGCAGGAATGTATTGCAGACAGAGCTGGAGACTGGCCAGCTGGAGGAATTCAGAATGCTATGACTCTGTTTCCGTGTGAAATAGCTGCTTAAGACCACTGTGAACAGCTGCTGGACAGTGCCCCCCCCCCTTCTACCTCCTCTCTCCCTCAGTGGGGCTGTAAATCTTGAAGGAGAACGGAGGTGCTGGCGACTTGCTGAAAGAGATCCAGGGAGGATCCTGGGGTTTAGTGCAAAAGGTCAGGTCTGTGTTAGCAGGCCTCGGTGCTGAGACTCTGGGCTGATACCCACTGATGACCCGACACACACGCTTGAGGCTAGGGTGTTGTCCACCATGGAGTTACTATGGATCTCCACTCTGTTGTCAGGATTAATTGAACTGGTGTAAGGAAGAGGGCACTGAAGGTCTGCCACAACAAGAGGGCTTATCTTAACGAAAGGCAGAGGGTCATTTAAACCATTTTACAAAACCACGTTCAAATCAATTTAATTTGACAAGTAAGGCAGGAAATAATTTCAGTTTGTCTGCAAAATTATTGCAGTGGCAGCCTTGAAAAGTGTTTTAAGAGGCATAAGCTCCGCTAAAAATGTCAAATAAAAGACATATTGAGAAAAATGACTGAATTATAACTGCATCTGATCCCACATTTGCCTCTGAAAACCACAGGAGAAAAACGTGAAGGGGTCCCGAGCTCTCTGTTCATCCTCCGTCCCTCCTGAGTCAATTGTTCGGGAAGCATGGTGTCAACCCTGCGCCATCAATCACCCCCTTTCAGAGGAGGGCAGACAAGGCGGGGATCCGCCCCCAAGGACAGGGGGGTGGAAGTTCTCATGCCCTCCCCGCCTCCTGAAACCCCGCGCTGCTACAGACAGAACTCCGACAGCTGGTCTGGCCATTAGGGGTAGGCTGGGACCTGAGGGCCCCCGCACAGCAGCAACAGCTGCCAGCCCACTGCCCCCAACCACCCCACCAACACAGCTCTATAAAATCTGTATTAGAACAGCGATTTATTGTCATTCCTTTACATCCCTTCACAAAGATGGCCACATTGCAAATCATAATCATTTTTTTTCACTTGAGCACTGTTTACTGTGTGTTGTGACTATGTGTAAAAATTCATGTATGTAGTTTTGTGTGGTGCATGGTTTTGTAAATGTTATTCATTTAGGAAAACATCATCCATTTTTGCCCAGGCACTTGACTAGTAATTATGTAATTTTGTTCTCAGTGGGTGGCTGAGTTTTAGTTGTTCTGATGCCATATTTTAGAACGCTTCCCAGAGTTGAAGATGATAGTGTAATCTGATCTGCTTAATGACCTGCGGATTTATATGAATTACAATATTCTTTAATAATGCACTTTCTCCCATCTGGAAAAAGCATCCTTGCTCTATCCAGAATGACATGTTAATGGAATCATGGCAAGGATTATCAGACAATTGTTGTCTTATTATATATTTGTATATATATATTTGTATATTATTATATATTTGTAGTTCATTTATTACAGTCATCAAGTGTTTTAATCTAACCATCCATTGCCTAGACTCACGTATCCTTTGCAGGGTCACAAGGGTCTGGAAGCTATCCTAGCTGACATTGGGAGCATTGATATTACCAAAACTGTTTTTGCACTGTTTATATTGCATACTTTTGAAGTTTTTGGTATAAAGCATTTTAACTCTGCATGGCATGATCAGCTTCAATCTCAAGTTGTTTTTATATCCATTCGAGATAATGATGCTTCCACCAAAACCAAACCAGACTCGGCCTGTCATGTATGTCACATACTTGTCTAAATGGTTAAATTTTATGATGTGATTTGTCATGCAAGCTCCTTCGGCAAAGTTCAGTAATCAGGTCCAACAATGGAACCAACGCAAGGTATTATTTACCTGGCTGTGACTGTATTTACAATACAAATATGTCTGTGTCTGTGTGATTTCAGAATGAGCTTTCATTTGAAGATTGCTGTTTGCAAATGTGTGCTGATTGAGATAAATGCATGAGTGTACTGAATGAGTGAATGTGTGTGTTCCGCTGAGTAAAAGAAAGAGAAGAGACTAGAGCGTTAGAGGAGATTACGCCACACTCCCTCAGGGTCCTTGTTACTCATGCACTACTGGCGGCTGAGCGGTTCCCACACTTACACACTGAGGTGAGAGGCTGCACCCGCAGCCCCACCTGTGCTTCTACGTGTCCCAGCAGAGCCCTTCTGAGCCAGGATCTTCCTTAAGAAAAGAACAGGGAGAAAACACTAAACCTAGTGCGCAATCAAAACAGCTAGTGAGGAACAATGCCAGTAGACCACTAAAGTATAATTACTACTAAAGCAACCAAGAATGGGATAATTAGCCTGTACCATGCCTGCCTCCCAACGCACCCCCTGCTCCATCTACAAGTGTACATAGTTTGAAACGAGGTTTTTGCCACGGTCTCATAAATCTTGCGCTCTACATCACAGATGTCATAGATAGCAGTTCAGTTCTTCTGAGATTTCACTGTAAAGAAGCCAAACAATGAATATTTTGATTGTTGGTGTGTTTTTGTCAGATTAAACCATCTGGGTTTTGATGCATGCTTCTATGGCTTTGTAGTTGGAGAACAGTTATTTGTGAGTGTCTGGCATAAATCATGCCGATGCTGTCCAATGTAAGACTCCCCTGCCAAAATCAACAGGCCTGCTTGCTTTGTCGGCCAAGCAGTGTCTGATCGCTAAATCCGTCATGGAAGCCCCGACCCTTTTGTCCAAGCCCACTGAAGCAGTGTGAGATTACATGTGTGGTTATTTCCCCCACCATCCTCATCTTCGTCACACTGGATGGGTTGTGGAAGGCTGTAGTAGAACCAGATCTGGTCAAAGATGTTATCGTACACAGACACGTCACAGCAGCTGTTGTACTTCATAAAAAAATGTCCTGCGATCAGCCTAGGGGCTGAACCAAGGATGAAGTAAGGAAACAGTGGTGAATTTGTGAAATGGTTTACTGGACACAGATTGAAAGGTGTATGCCAACCTCCTAGGCTATGGCTAGCCTAGAGGCACACTTGAGAGATAAGGAAGGCAGTAATGGAATAAGACAGGGTGGGACAAGAGTGAAGTGTTTGAGGTCGATATGGCTTAAGTGCTCTGTGCCTGAGGGCTGACTATCCTGCTTTAAAAAGGAAACTCTTAAAGTGCTGTTGACCACTCTGTTTGTAGTTAATTCTAAATACATGATCTATACACACAGGCAGATGCTGCCTTGATAGATTGTCTGTTGTGACAGGTTCTTCTTAGCCTCTCTCATTGAGAAAGACTACTGAATTAATTTATATACACATACTTCTCATTTCATTGCTTCATTTTCATATATTGATATGAAACAGCGGACAGAGGAATTTTAATCTCTGCTTAATGTTTTCTTGATACTGTTATTATTTTGCTCTTAAGATATGGGTCACATGGGTTAAGCAAGTGGTAGCCCTTTTTTTTAGAAAGGCTTGGTTGTGGTGCAGAGTGGATGAAAGAGGTGGCTGACAGCAGCAGACATTCCACACCACACCACCCAGGGGCAAAGGGGAGAGGAGGGCTTGCAGTAATTCCACTTTTATTAAAACATATTGAAGAAAAACACCATGTTGGTCTATGGTAGGGGGAGGGGAAAATCAGCATGACAGCTGGATCAAACCTCCCTCTTACTATCTGGAAGCTTGTGCCTCTTTCATGAATGTTTTTTTTTTCCCTTCCTTCCTTCCGTCCCGTCTTCCCTTTCCACCTCCATCTATAGTTGCTCAAACAGCTGTCCAGCCATCACTACTCAGCCCACTCCTTTAATCTCTCTTCCTCCGTTTGTTTTATCCTGCCCATCCTCTCGCCCCCACTCTATCAATCTCTTGTTCTTCCATTTCCTCTCTCATGGCCTTACTATCTTTGTTCACCCACCTCATGTGAGCCCCCCACAACTGCAAGACTACCATCATTCAGAACTACAAGACAGATTTTGCTGTCTTTTGCAACTCTGTGATGCTCCTCCCTTGCTGCCTATCTTCTTCTGTATTTTGCCTGGTGTCCTGTGGCTTTAGGTAAAGGTTGTATTCCTGGGTGGGTCCCAGGCTGTGTAGTGCTAATCTCTCCTGAATAGCCACTACACCATTATTGAGGCTGACTTTTTTGTCTGGTCAATTTTACAACCATGCCTCTGGCTGCACTGACCCCAGTGACCTGGTCACTGTCTCCCCAGCAACTAATGACAGAGGTGTGATAATGCATGAGAGAGGAGGTTTCACCTCAGGATGGCCTGGCTATTGGACCCAGGGCAAACACCACCAGCCTGTCACAAATAACTGACATGTTCAATTCGTCTGTGCCTGCTGTTCAGTTATATTAATCTTACAATATTAATCACCTGCATATGTGCCCCCCTGATGCGTCTAATCCAGCTGGCATTTCCAAAGGAATGCTGAGAATATAAGGTCAGGAATGCATGATGCATAGATACGATGTGCTGGATTATCTAGCATCCTGACAAAACTTTGACTTAGCTGCAACCATCTTCCCAGGACTCTGCGGAAGAGAAAGGCAATTCAGACAATCCAGACATTCCTAGGTCCTGTGTCCTCTCCTACTCTCTAATTTAAGAGCAGCTGTCAGGCCCTGCAAACACTCAACCATCAAAGCTGGGTAAGGAGGTGGGGGCATGGGGTGTGAGGAGCACTGATGCCCCCTATCACAATTTCCAAGTTTGTGGCAGTTACTCTCAACAGAACACCTGTGGCAGGTAGGATGTAGGCTAGATTACAGGATAGTGGATAGTCACTGCATGCCCCAACAGTTAAAACCATCACTTAAAGAAGTAATTTAAGTGATGGTCCTTATAAGAGAAATGCAGCTATACCATTTGGACACAATCAACCCCTCAGACCTGGTCCAAACTAATGTGTGTAATTTGAAAGTACATCTCCCATTTTTTCACTCATTCTTCAAGATTTGCCATATAAAACTCCAAATTAAAAATGAATTATCTTAAAATATGACTGACCTCTTGTCTAATAGTCCAGGAACTTGTGCTTTTTTCCAAATCTATCACCATTATTACAGACATGGCCAAAGTTTGCCACAATAGGTTCAGAGAGTGTTGGAAACATCAGAAGTTGGTGCAGTTCTCATGTATACTTGGACCTTCTTTATTGTTCTCACACTGGAAAGCAAAAGCTCCTGCTGGGTTGTTTGGACTGAAGAAGGCACCTGCTGCTTTGAGGAGAAAACAGTCCTGGAATCACCTGTTGCTTGATTCATTCATATTCCATTAGTCAAAGGAAAGAGTGATGATTGCGCTGTGTGTCATGAGATCCCATGTCTCAGAGGCTTCTCACAGTGCCATGGCTTCTTCCCACCATAGCTAAACTTGAAAAAAAAAAAAAGTTATCTGGAGTGCCAATGAAATGTTATAAATATGTGGGGAAATTGGATTAAAGATTTAAGCATTTTTAAAATTAAACTCTATCATTTGATATGAAACTTGTCATGTAAGATTATGATGTGGAGCAACTCTGTGTGTTTAGGTGTGCTTATGGGCTGAGGTTCTCACACTCTGGTGAACATGTTGAGACACGAAGTCCCTGGGGGATCGTAGATGTGGTCCACACTCTACTCTATACTAACCCCTAATTACACTATTGGCTCCGTTATGGGACAAAATTACTAGGAACCGTTCTGTGATTCAAGCTAGTGGATGCCAATTGATTTATTTTCCTTCTCCTGTCTCCAAAGCACATCCATGCACTCAGACATGTTATACAATAACATGTTGACTGTACAGTAAAAAGCACAGATTGTGTCTTCCACACAACACAAAATTAGCCAATTTCTAATCTAATTTCTTTTAAAATTCTAATTTCTTAATTGTTTTTGCTATGCCAACTCAGACTATCAAATTGTCCTTTTGTGTCAGATCAGCAACATTGAATTGCCCCGCAGTCTAGTTTGGACTGCTGAAACAAATATTTCTTTATAATCTTTGTGAATATATGGGACACAGGCCACTTTCTGTGTACTAGAGGGCTTTGGACGTAGATTTCCCACATATATGAGAAAGGCCATTTTGGGGGTCTCCTTGACCTGCACTCCCATGGAAGTGCTGTTTCAACAGCTTGTTCTAATTCCCTTGTCTCTCTTAGCTCCTGTAGGACAAACAAGGAGGAGGAAGCACTGAAGCCCCACATTGCTACAATAAGAGAAGCCCCAGGGGCACAGGGAGGAAGAGGGTCAATGCAATCACAGTGGGGCTTGAGGCACAGGAGCGAGGGAGTCGCAAATAAGGGAAGTGGGTAGCCCACGCCCTCATATACTAGGGAATTTCTCTCCTTCACATGGGGTCCACTCTTTTTGCGGTTTTACACAAACCAGCCTCCAGCCCTAGACCATATGAAGTTCTTCTGAAACCTGAGTCCTTGGTTAAGAACTCATTCCTCAGAGCATGCTGGTTCTACCCTCAAGTATAATGTTTTCATGTGCAAGATTAATCCTAGTGACAGTGTGTAGGAGTGATCTGGATGAAGCAGTGGAAGTTCATAAATAAATAAATAAAATCAAATAGAAACACTGAACTGAATTTCTGTATCTGTTGTAATCCCCTTACAAAACAAACCACATTTCACACCCTGCAATTAAGCACCACCAGCCCTGTTGTAGCTGCAATCAAGGCTAAATGAATGAATGTAGGGCACTATTTAAATAGTGATCAGATCTGACACTCAGAAAGGAGACATCAAAGAAGAGCAAAATGTGGCAAGTCCTTAGGAATCCTTTCACTTACTTGAAGTCAGAAAGTCCCTGTGACAGCACTAAATGGGCCAGGGTGACTAATGCCTGGATTTCCTTTGCAGCACAGCCCTCACAAAATACATTTTCCATAATGTCATGTCTTGGACCAAGGGACGTTAAGCAGATAGCTGAATTTATCGAATGATAAATACCAGGCCTGGTGTTTGCACTTCTACATGCATAACTAATTATAAATACTGTTTTCCATTTGTCCTGAAATGCATAACTTGTAGCTACTGAAACTGGTTGCAATACTGCCAAGTGCAGTTTTCAGATTTTCATTAATCAGATATTTGGAAGGGATTGGTTTAACCTTGACTGAGTTGAGTGAAACCTTTGAACAGGTGGGGGTTTCATTGTTACACACTCTGGATTTTGAGTTATTTGGATGTTTGGTCTTCTCTGCACACATGTGTGGCTCACACAAGATGTATAGCCCTGCTTTAACAAGGCAAAAAACCTGTTTCATCTCTCTGTCCTGATGGGGGCTGTGGCATGAATGCTGGCATGTTCAAAGCAACAACAACTCCTAAAGTGACAGGCACTCAGGGCATACAATCCTCCTGATGACAGAAACACATGCTCTGTGTGGGCCAGTGGTTGGCTTTATGGCCCTGAGTGACTCAGCCTGGCATCCTTCATATTCTAATGTTTTCCATCATTTAGTCATTTCCAACTCTCTACATCATCCACTCAAACCCTATTGAGATTTCTTTTCCTTTCCTTACCAGGCATTTCACAGCTAGGTCACTATATGCAGGTTTCAGTTGCTCAGATGTTTCAGTGAACAAGCTCTTCGTGTGCCCCTTATAGTTCTGCGCCTCTACATGCAGATGGCAGGCTATGTGTATTTGTTTATGCTGCTGATTGAGGGGACTCTGTGTGGGAAAAACTACTCTCCACTGTTGGGATCGATGAAGGAGAGATAAGAATGCTCAGTGGCCTTGGCTGAGCATGCATGAAAACCCTTTTCTTGTGTGAGAACTTCCTCACCATTTTTGTAATTTCTCCTTTATTGGAGCAGCAGTAAAGTCACCACAAGAACTGCTCCCTATGCTGCAAAAAATGTCATCTAGAGGATAAGGAACAGATCAGCTGAGTTTTTTCTTATTATGTAGGCACCTTTATATCAGTTAAATCATTGGAGAGGTTGGTCAGTGTAACGTACAGTGATTTATTTGCTGCTATATTTTATCCATCTCTAAAACAGATGTTTCCAGCAGATGTCTAAAAATGCCAAAACTACTATGAACAGTGCATGCAGTTTAATCTGAGTCTTCTGAAACCAAACAATGTGCTCTGGTACTACACGTACAGTACAAGTCCAATATCCATCATTCAGATATTCCTGTTTTAGTCATGTTACAGCACTCTGGTGGAAGACATTTATATGTTCTTGTACGTGCCTTCAACCAAGGAGCAAAGTTTGCATTGCAACTTGACACCAGCAGTTCACAGAACAAACAATAAAAATACCAGTTTAATGTTCTATGTTTTGCTGATTATTTTAGAATGTGCTAGTTATAAAAGAATATAAAATAAATTTAAAAAGAATAAATTGAATACTGAAAAAGTAAGAGAGAAATATCTAGGATAGAGTAAGAATAGAGGATATCGTTTGGCCTCAGAAGAACAGAATCTTTTTGCCCTCTTTGAAATTCATCATTCATTTGGCCCTTTTTTTTATTGCTATACAATAATTTTCATCATCCATTTCAGTGTTTTAAAGCACATCTGCTAATTTACATTTTCTTTTGTACTTTATGTAAATCAACACAGACTATTTCCTAAAACAAAGGGAACCAATGTACAATATCAAATTTACAAATACATTTAAATAAGAATTTATGACTGACAATTGACTTTTTTTTTTTTTTTTTGCAGTGTGCCATTTTCTCTGACAAATGTGCACACACCACAAGAATCCTGGAATTTTAGAGTGTCCTTGTGTTTTTAAATCTTTCCCATCAGCACTGGTGCTTAGCGTGGGAATCAAGGGCAGTGATAGGAGAATGTGGGAGAATAAGAACAGTCTGTCAGTCAAACACATAACATTTACAAAAGGGGCTCAGATGGGGAAGAAACTCTAACTTCCCATTCTCTTCTTCCCTAAAGTCATTAACTTAATCTTAAAATCTCTCCTAAAATCTGTTCTGTACGTGTGTCGGCTTTGAGTGCATATGTCTCTGGGAACCCAACGGTAGATGTAGGATAAGACAGTAACCTGTCCGTACATGATCTTCGATCCACACTCAAGTTTATCAGACTGATCATTATCTCTCTCTTATCACACTCACTCTCTTAAAAACATCAACACAATCTCTGGCATGCTACCCACTGTCTGCTGCCGTCATGTTGTTATGAGATTTACCACTGGGAGACTTAACTGTATGAATCTCAGGTATCATCCCTGCACCCACAGTGAAGGCTCTTGGCTCTAGGCCCTAGGCTCTAATGCCTCTGGGAACTTGTGTTCAACCTCAGCTTTTCCCTTCTATATGTATCATGCAATAATGAAGGTCTTTTCTCTCTCTCTGCTCGATAGCAAATATATATCACCTTTAACAGGCACACATTCCAGTGCTAGCACCATGGAAAAACACAGAGCTGGAGCAAAGACATTGTTCTCAGAGTGAATAGACACAGAAAGAGAGAAAGGCCGGGGGTGATCAGAAATTGAGGAAAAAATCAGACTGTAAGACATCATGGGCTAAAGAAAAAGTCAAGAGTCACAGGAGAAAATGATGTCTTAAGACTGTTTAAATCAATATATAGATACAAAATGAGTGACTTGAAGATGTTACAAAGAGAGCATAATATGCACAGTGAGTGTGTCAGCTTCTTTTCTGGCCCTTCTTTGTGTTGGCCCTGTGTGTGGTCTGAGTGGTTCCCGTCTTCGAGGAGTGAGCAGATCTCTCAGACACTTCAGACTGCAGTCTCACACACAGCCTCTGATGAGCGCAGAGCAAAGAAGGAGAGGTCCAATAAACAAGGCCTGTTTGATCCAGCCGCAAACCCAGCAGCCTGCCAAGTTCTCTTTGTCTTAGAGAGGACACCACAGCCGTCACACAGACAGCCGTCTACCCACTGCTCTTAACTGCTGTGAGGGGCATCATTCACATGCTGCTGTGCCAGTAGAGTCAGAAAGACAAGAGAGAGAGAGAGAGAGAGAGAGAGAGAGAGAGAGAGAGAGAGAGAGAGAGAGAGAGATGTGGCTTGAAAACTGAGAGAAATAAAACAATCTACATGAGCACTGGCTCACTGTACAACCAAATGTAAATGTCTCTGTCTCTGTTTGTTTCCATCACCAGTGTTCTCTAAACAGCTGCATGAGGCTGTTGTGCCACATGCAGATGATTAGATGGCGATGCTTTTTCAGAGCCGTTCCACATGGTCTTCATCATTCTGTGATTGACTCAGCCCTCTGCTGCTGGGGATACAATGGAGGACTGAGTTTGCAAAGCCTTGCGAAATGTGCGAAGGGAGAAAGCCAAATCCAGTAAATTCGATACTGTAGATAAATGGAACCAGAATATTTGTGCCATTGTTCTTTTAGACAGCAATCTCCTCTAAATACTGAAAACAATAGGACTCCATTGTTTTATAAGCAGAGGGATGTAAACTTTAAAGGAAAGAGACACATTTTAACCATGCTGGCCAATAAACCCTAATGATAGTTTTCCTGGTATATTTTTTGCCAATGACAAAAAAAATATTTGTAAGAAAATAGGACTGTGTACAATGTCCCTTTCTATTTTTCTTATTGTAGACAGACCAGGGTGAAATTAGTGTCTAATTTCACTTTTTAAAGCTCTAGGTTTTTGCACATTGTGAACATCAGCTCAGATCAGTATACAACCAGGCCAAGGAATTCACCTCACCTGACCCTAATGCATGCACACAATAACTCTCTGCAAGCCTCTTCAGTTTCACAGGGAAGGCTAGCCAAACTGTCATATTGTATAATGAAAATAGAGATTGTGAGCTGAAAAATGCTTGGGTGAACTTGTGTTCTATGCACCTTGGCCCAGTGTTGGTTGGACAGGCCCCAACTGAGTGGCAGAGCTGTGCTTAAGGATCTTAATAAAATACCATTTTGTGGAATCAGTCCTCTAAGTCGGGTTTTGTGTGTGCTAGATCCCTGCGTTCCTCTCAGATAGGAGGAAACTCTAAACTGAGCTCATCAGGTGCAACCAGCACAACTATTTCCCACAGTTGAGGCAGAGGCAGCAATAGCCAGATATCTGACACTAATCACCCATTTAAAGTATAGTGCTGTTTTGTGCCAGGCTAGAGAGAGAGCGAAAGTGACAGCTGCTGCTACTACGTCCAGCTGAGGGATTCTAGGAACACAGACAAAACTTCGAGAAGACTGGGGAATTGTACTTTTTTGTTTTTCTCATTCCAAAGCTGCAGTGCTGCTTTGCTGTTTCAAGTCAGAAACAATTTGAGTAAATGAGATTGTGAACAAGTGAAAGTTAAAAGAAAAAAGATGGGCAGGACATAATAGGGATTTCTCAATGAAATAAATCACACTGAGGAAGAGTGCGCTGTCAGTCATCCAAAAAATGAGATTGGATGAGGAAAGGGAGTATAAAGATGATCCAAAGATCAAAGCTTATCCTTCTGTCTTCATTCCAGTATCAATCTTCCTCTCCTTTCATTTTTTCTTTTACTTCTTTCCCTCAGTATAGTCTTCGTCTTCCCTTTAGTGGCCCTCTCGAGGCCTGATGTTATGCTAGCTTGTGCTTTGGTCACAGATCGGCATTGGGTTTAACAACATGTCAAAGAAAGTGCCATTCCACAGGCGTCTGCAAGAGGGGATCAATGTTAAGCCAAAGAGAGCGGTTTCAGGGCAGTTTTAATGCAGCACCTGTCAGGGCTCAGCTCAGGCCCAAGATTCTGCAGGACCCTGCCGGTGCAGCTGTGGGTCCAATCTGAACCTTGGCCAGGGACAGAGGCCAGGACCCTGTCTATCCCCTCCCACTGGCTTCTGATCTGTCACTACACATAACAATGAAGCTCCTCTGTGGGAGCTCTGACCTCAGCAGGCCTGTAATCTAATGATATGGAATATGTTTGTGGTGATCTAGTGGGTCCAGGAATGCAACTTGCACAAGTATGCTTCGTTTCAAAACCGTCTTATGGAGCTGCAGTTTGAGACTCTGAAAGTGTGTGACAGGCAGAACATGTGTCAAAACATTCACAGATTGTAAGCTGCATCTGATTCTCTTGTTCGTTATCTTTCTGTGATATAGTCTTCCCTTCCCTTCATCTCTTTATATGCTGAACATAGTAAATCGAGGTCTCTGGGGACTAAATGTTTCAGACAATCAGTCTGAATTACCATTGTAAACACATCTGGTTAAATGTCCACTCAAAACATACGAGTATTTTCTTTTGCACTCTTGAGTGGAAAAAATGCATGCCCCCCAGCACCCCTCTGTCAGACCTCTGGTCTCTTGAGATAGGGAATATTAAAGAGGCTAATGTGACTAGAGGGCTCTGGGCTGTCCTTACAGGGCTGCCTGCTTGTGAATGTCCATTTATAACCAGATTGGTCCAAATAAGCAAAGAAGCAAAAGCTGCACTTTCCCACAGTACTGCAGGAGGCCTACATGACTTCCCCTTTATAGTTCATGACTGCATGGAAACTGCACTCCCACTAAGAGCTCACAGAATGGGAGGACTGGTGGACCGTGGCAGGCCAGATAACACAACTTGACCAACACTGAATCTGATTAGCTAACTTGAAACCAACCATGCACGTTGATAGTGGCAGCACTGGACAGAGTCATGGAAAGACTCATCAGCCTGAAAATTAGATTTCCACCACACTCATGATAAATGCAACAGTAAAACCCTGTAAAGATAATAATAATAAATATTTTGAGTACAATTTGAAAAGTACAATAGTTCCTTTATATTTGATTTTTGGATATAGGTATTTAACATCTATACAAGTATATATCTCTCAGGTGTGCATGATTTTATTATTTTTTTTATTTTTAATGTCCCCACACTGAAATTCTGTTTTTCCTTGGGGTTAATAATTTAATAATGAATCAAACAAACTTAAAATGTCAAACTTAATGTCATGACATTCGAGTGCAAACCTTGTGGACTTTACTTGTTTGCTTATATCAGTGAAGTTTGTACTTAGTCCAATCGCTTTTTATTGTTTGGTGAGGAAATGACAATTTCACCCCAGTGCACTTTGAAATCATGACTGCTTTCTGCTCCAGGTAATCAAATCTGCTCACCACCTGCTACCACCCAGCTGTGCCCAAGTTTGCTCTCTACAACAAAGCCTGTGTGACCTCCACATCAGTCCAACTACTCAACATGACTCCACTCAGACTCCTCATCTGCATGCCTGTGTCTTTGAAACCCCCTTTGTGCTTTTTTTTTCTGCAGCAGGTCCGTTTTGTGGGTATCTTATTTCTTATGCTGCAGCTTGCAGCCTGTGGCTGGACTGTGACGTTTTCGTTCTGGCTTTTAAAATTTCTGTAGCCATATACTCTGGAGGTTGTGACCCCTGTATGTGTGTGAGTGACAGGAAGGAACGGAGTCTTTTAAGAGGATTTACTGTGAATTAGCACGCTGATTTGATGCTCTTTTTCATCATGCTATGTTCCGGCGAGAGCAGACTGCTCTAGCCCCTGTACAGATAGGCAGATTACATTTCCTCTAGTTTTAAAAAAGCCATACGCACAACGGATATATTTCAGCAGTGTCATTGGTCAACTGTCACATCTGTCAGCTTTATTCTTTTGAAGTTGAATTTTAAGAATATGTATGTTCAAAAACGTAATCTTTCTGCATCATTTTTCACACTAATCCACTCTGTTTACAAACTCATAGTATTCCAACTTCACAGACAGGAATCTCACAAGTATGTCAAGGGAAGGGCACCTGGCCACATTTGATATCTTCAAAGTACAATAGGCAGTGAAAAATAGCACCAAAGTAATCTTTCTTGTGTTTTCACATTTTCTTCAAGTTCAGATTGAAAAGAAGGGCACAATGGCTGCTGGTGAAGTGAGCCAGCTCTCTCTAATCATTTTGGAGGGCAGCTGTGTAGCAAAGACTCAACAGTTACCATCCAGCTGGCTCAGACTCTGGGAACCAGCGCAAAAGGCTAAGATGCACTTTACACCATTACAAGCCTATGCATGGTCTCTGTCTCTCTCTCTTGTTTTCTTTCTTGCTCTCTCTTCTCTTCCTGTCTTTCTCTTTTACACACACACAAACACAGCAAGATCACACCAAATTTCACTAAGTTTTTGACTTTTACCCCCTGGTTAAACTATAATCTGTGGTTCTGTTCCAGGCCTTCTTCCAGCATTTACAGCGTCATGTGGTTCAGGATTCCCACATTACAGAGAAGTGCATGTGGTGTGGGCTGCATGTTCCGTTTCCTGCAGATTAACTTTGTATGCCTCCCTCTTTACTGTGACAGACTGAATCAATCTAATGTAAATAAGCATTCCTAACTTTCAACAAACCTATGGCCCCTGAAAACCAAAACCCCCCCCTTAGTTGAAAGTGAGAGAATTCCACTAGGAGATCTAAACTTCCCTCTCTCCCAGATCTCAAGCTTGCCTTCCCACAGGCGCCCCAGGCTCAATGACTTTGACTTCCCACATTTAAGAGCGACTAAAAAAAGCATCTTCAAATTGCAACCATAAGTTGTCTCTCTTTTCCTCCTCCCACACACACGTTCTTGCAATCCTAATAGGGGTCTTAAACACTGGGAAAATTCAATTCTCCAGTGAAAAAAATATGTTGTGTTTCCCATTTCACCTGCCATTCTCTCTATTAACAACACAGTAACACTCTGAGAAAGCCAGCACTGTTGTTGTGTGGGATGCATACTGAGTTGGAGCTTCCAGTGAGAAAACAAGTGGACTGGGGAGGGATGAAGAAGTAGAAAGAAAAGGAGTGCATGGAGAAGGAGCCTCCTGGCTGACTGCACAAAGGGGTCAGAGGTCTGTTCCCTGAGGATATGTAAGTTTGACTCCTCCACAGAATGAAATAGATCCACTTAGTGAAATCACTTCCTGACAGTGTTTACAGGGTGGTAAGAACTTGGGCAACAGTGTGGCACAGCAGGAGAGAAGAAACTAGATTTTTTTGTGTAAGAGCCTTGTGATATAGAACTTGAATAAACGATCAACAAAGTTTGGCTGTCATAGAATAAACAATTCAACTTACTGTTTTTCTGGAGTCATTTTCTTGCCCAGTGTAAATATATCTACAGTGCAAGCTTTATCTCGCTCAGGGAGTTTTTCTAGGCTTGATGGTGCAGTATGGAACTTGATCTCTGTGAGATAGTCTGACAATTTATCCTTCACACTCATCCCAGCAGAGAGAGAGTGAGAGAGGGGCAATGGAGTGTGATAGGTGTGTTATTGTTGCAATTTCAGCAAAACTATGCTGGTCCATTCACGGGGCCTCTCTGATAAAGTTGACATCAGAACAGCTACACTGCAACCGCAGTCTTATCTTGCGCACCATGTAGTAGGCCCACATCAGGGTTCATGGAAGTGTGTACAAGCTTTAATGAAAGAAGGACCAGGGCCAGGCCAGGAAGCAGAATACATATCCCTAGTAATCAGAGTGTAAGAGGAGGGAGACTTCATGGTCAACAGCAAGGGGAACATGCAGCTGGATAAGTCCTGGTAGCCTAACAGGAATTTAACTGAGTGGAATTTAACTAATCTAACTAAATACATATACAAATACTAAGTGCTGCATTTAAGGGCAAATGTATTTCTATTTTATACAAATTCATACTTCAGCAGTTCTACAATTTTAGATGGAAATTCACTTCTTGCTCTATCACAGATAGCCACTTACTGATACTTAATTAAGTTTTCAGACTATGATTTTACACATAAAACATATGATGACCTCATAGAATATGATGGCCTGTTACAGATTAAAATACCAAACAGTGCATAAAATTGTTATGATTAGTTCCACCTTAATCAAATACAACAGTAAAATGCTTTTCACATTAATGCATCAGTAATAGAACATAAAAGTTGTAATTACCTGGTTTTAGTTCATTATACAGTTTGTTATACAATATAAACCTTAAATGGAAAAATAACCTGAAATAAACATGCTACAACATAGTTACCAAATATATTGTACCTTCTGAGAGTCATAAATGACATCTAATCATCAACACTAGGGTGAGAACACGAGCATTTTGCTGGACATTATGTTTTGTATTTCCCATTGGAAATATTTTGTGAGAGCTTGTGGCTACAGCAGAACTGTCACCAACCCCATAGCGGCCCGTCACACACCACTGCTGCTGAAAGCCTGTCGTCTCATGTGGCTGAATGTTTAAAAAACACACAACTCTATGAGGGTCTTAGTCAAACAGAAATATTTAATAAAGTCTGTTATGGTCCATAACTCACATCCCGAAAGGTCCTTAGTGACCCTTTCATCTTTCATCTACCTTAAATGCACATTGACACAAACTGTGTTGTGATGACTCCATAAGAGGAAAATTATTGATGAGGTATAAAGCATTCTCCCCCATTTAATCTTTATCTTTTATGTATTATAGGTTATGCAGCTCAGTTGATGGAACTGGCAATAATCGCCGAACAATCTGAGGACAGCAAATAAAACAGTGAAGAAGAGTTATATGACTTGTTTAAAAGAATAATAGAGCACTTTTTATAGCCGTCACTACAATAGTGGCAGGAAAACAAAGTCAAAAAATGGGGAGCCACAAAGTGCTTCCATGTCCTTCAAGCCTGTTAATGTTAGCAGACAAGTTAAAAGCTATTACTTAGAAAAACAGATTTTGCTATACTGTTCTTATGCTTTATCCCTTCATGTTGTACGTGTGTGTGTGTGTGTGTGTGTGTATGTGTGTGTGTGTGTGTGTGTGTGTGTGTGTGTGTGTGTGTGTGTGTGTGTGTGTGTGTTTGTAGTTTTTGTATGAAACCCGCATTTAGAGAAAAAAAAATCTGAACAGAAACTCAGGTTATAACCCCACTCTTGGCCCTCTGCATAGGGGTTGTGAGAGAGAAGTTTCTTTCCCCAGGGGCTCTCCCACGCCATATCCCTCACTCCTCCTTTCCCTCCTCTGTATATGAGAATAATCATAAATCACAGCTATATCCAGCCCCGACCAGTACAGGGCTAGAAACTCACTCTGTTACACCGACAGGGTTAGGCTAAGTGGTGTTGCAGAACAGACACACCTTTTGCAATAGGCTACAGATATGAAAGTTAAGTCATAGCAGCAGTGGTGCATTGGGGTAAGGCTTAAAAGCACCGAATGCTATGATTATTCAGGCTACAGTCACACACTTAGGCACGCAGACACACTCACACCCCTCCTCCTTTCCTCCCTGACTTAAAGGCCAAAAACAACTATACACGTCCGTCTCTTGGGCTTCATTAGATGAAAAACATAAAAGATAAATAAATGAACTAACCCCAAAATTGTTGTGCTTGCGTGGGAGAGTTGAAAATGCCCCAAAATAGTCTTTCGTAAGGCCAGAGGAATGAGGGTCTGCATGATTTCACCATACAAGGGCCTGTTCTCTGTACCCAATTCCCTACCGTAACCCTCAGCCCCACTCACCACAGTGACCAGTCCACTGCAACAGGGACCAGGCTGCTGTGGCTTCCGCACATTTTCTTTGTGCTTTTGTTCTGTAGCATTCTCTGTTGTGTGTGCAAACACTTCAATGCACACTCAGCCACATTAGCGGGGGCGTCTGACTTTTCTTCTGTTCTCTCAAAGTGTGCATCTGCATTCAATGATACTGGGTTCCACTGTACAAAGTGGCTCCTGGTAGACTGATTATGACGAAGCATGTCCCTGTTTCAACATGCACACACTGTGAAACAAACATGCAGGTACGCATACACTCCCAGAGAAACAGTGAGACATACAACTAGACAAATGGCAGCAGGTTCCACATGGCACCAGTTTTTTGTTAATGGGTGTCAGTCTAATCTGACAAGTCATTCGATTCTGCAGAAGCAGAAGTGAAAGAGCACTTTACACTGGTCGCCAGAGATTCAAACAAGCTAGACCGTTCAGACAATAGAATGACTCATAGACACACAAACAAGAAGCCTACATGCTGATCAAGTCCAGACACCCTTGGTTTCGTCACTTCAATCATGTTGCGGTGTCGCTGCACCCACCTACATGATTGTGTCTGTACACACTCCTAAGGCTTGTACCACTTTTCTTTATTTGCATTCGTATTTGGCATACAGCACATGCAGTGTGTGTGAGTTTGTGTGTGTACATGCATATGTGTGTCTATACAGCATTGTATGAGTCAGTAATTCAATTTCTATGATGTCAACACTGTCGCAAACATCATCAACCCACTATGATTGCAGTGTTTATCTGTCACTGGCCAACAGATGGATCCAAGTGACACAAAAGCATATACAGTTAGAGCCAACTGAAATACTTGTCTGGCACTAGAGAGTCAGTAGGGATAATCCTGTGTTCCTAGACCCTCTGACCTCCAGACATTTAGTAGTGTTGGCACGTAGCTGGAGCTGTCAGCCCAGCATCTATGGGAGATCTGTGTTTAATTTGCAAAAGTGGACCTTGCCAGAATACAGAGAGAGAATGAAAGAGAGAGAGGGAGCAGGGAAATGAAGCCAGTACTTTTGTCTGGGTGTTTGAGTGCCGAGTAGACCGCCGTTTCTGAACTCTGAACAGAATGATAAGGCCGAGGCTGGACGTCTCTGAGATATGTGCATGTGACAGACAAAGCCATTTTGAGCCTTCTGATGGTTCTGTGTGTCTGCTGTGGAAAGAGTTGTGCAAGTGGTTGTATGTTTCAGTGTGTGGGTGTGCACGAGGTTGCGGGAGAGGGGGGTTGTTACTGTGAAACTGAGTAGTTAATAGTCTGTGTTTGTCTGCAGATTTCTCTGGCATGGGTCTGGGCCTACAAGCCTGGGAGAATCCACTGCTCTCCAAGATTATCCAACTGTGAGCACAGCTCATCTCAAACAACTATAGTACCCAATAATGGAGAGTTGCTTGACTCAAAATCACAGATAGTGTGCAAGACAGAATGACTAATCTTCACAGATGGTTTCCTTGTAGAAATAGTTGTTTTACTCTCAGTTCCTCTGTTGGTTTGTCCAGACTTGTGCATGGGTGTGTGTAGAGCTGGTAAGTTGGGGATGAAAGTGACAGGTAACGGTAATTTCTGTCAGGTTTTTCTGGTTCTGTTCAGTGACTAGGACAGTCAGGCTGAGGCCTGCCTTCTTCCCTCCAGCCTGGGAACCAAAGCAGTGATGCCTGTTTGCTTAAGTACCTGGCTGCTCTCACTGGGAGCTGTTCCCATCCCACTCATCTGTTTATTATTTTCCTGTGAGGGCTTGTGTTGTAAGAGGAGAAACAAGGGGGGTATAGAGGTGAAGATGGAAGGAATATTCTCCTGTGTTTCATTGACTATATCTCCAGAGACTGGGATGATGTTTTTTTGAATATGAAGTCATAAATATATTTGAAGGGAACTGGAAAACATGTGTTCTCTGTAGCAGATTTTGGGTAAGATCAGTGTTTGTGTAATACTAAGCCCTTTATTTTACACAGCTTGGAGTAGGAGGAAAGCCGTTTTGTGAGGTGCCCGCACTGCTTGGCTGGTTAGGTTGCATTATGTCAGGAACAAAACATAGGAGGACACTAACCCCGGGCAACAAGACACAGAGACAAAGCTATAAAAGAGAAGTGTTGAGAAGCAAAAAGCACATACACTGTGCATAATAGACATGCAATAATATCCTAGCTTACATCATATCCTCCTAGAACACTTAGTTTCACCTGACTAAGTGGACATTAGTCATCTGTTGAAATATCACACTTGCAGACAAGGTGATGGTGTATAAAACTCCAATGCATTGTTAATAACTTTCCCTATGACAGTTTTAACACACATCGATGGCTATGGCTATCTCTGTAGCGAGTTGTTTCCACCACTGCCCTGAGGGTTTCTGGACAGAGCTGCAGCATCAGCTGTGGGTTTTATGTGGTTCAGAGAGTGGGCACTGGGTACATATGACCTCCAACCTTTCCACAGCCTCAGGAGGAGTAGCCTTTTTCCTGAGAAAAGGAAGACCCTCTTACTGGTCCCACATGGTTCCCTCAAAGTCACATTCCAAGGGATTCTTTTCCCACCATGGACCAAACACATCACTGTGTTCTTTCCTGGCAAAAATCCAAGGAAGTGGGTGATCACTTGAGTGGGGTCCTGTCCAGCACTCATTGCAGACCTGACCTTTAGCAAATGCCACAGTTAGGCCATTCTCTACAGGTCAGGGGAAATATGAAGAGGGCCTGGATCTGGGAGAAAGGTCTGGTCTTTCTAATATGGCATGGAAACATTTGGTTCTTATTTCATAATAGATATTTCCCTTTTCAACTATATTCCTAACTACATTCCAAGGCATGAGATACTATAACATTGGCAATGATGAAAAGCTAGTCAAAGATTTATGTTAGCAGAGGCTACTAAGCCAGGATACCTGCTCACTTGGCTACAGCTCTTGCACGACACCTGATCTGTTCTCTATCAGCACCATGGCAGAGCCACCATTTACCATTTTACAAATCAGTGTAGCAAAATGAAACATATTTTTAGGTAGAATAGTTACATAATATTTAAGTAAGGAGCTGTGTGTAGGATTCAATGGCATCGAGCGGTGTAGTTGCTGATTTACAACTTCCTCACCTTGCACTCCACTTCCAAGCTTTCAAGGGAGAAATTTTGGTGACTGACAGACATGCGCAAAACATGAAAATCCATATCCAGAGCCAGTGTTTAGTTTGTCCTCTCTGTGAAAGAGGATCAGTGGCATCTATAGATGTAAAAGGTTCATTCAAATGTAATGATTTGATAAAAATATAATGATTCTTATTTTGTTTGATTATACATGAATGAGCCCACTAAATCTTACACACTGGACCTTAAAGATATGAAAAAAATTGTTTAGTAAAGAGTACCTCTTCATATATTTGATGATGCTTTGGTTGAAAAAGAAAAAAATATAAACAGGCTTGTTTCATGTGCCTAATATTTTTTACTACAATTTTAACATTTTCTACAAACAAAAACACTTTCTCATCTTGTCACACTATTTTAAAAACACAACTGACTTGGAGCAAAACAGAACATATCATTCTTAAAATTGATGCTGCAGTAATCAATCATTTAAGGACTGTAATAAAAATGTATTGCTGTTTTTTTTATTCATCTCTGCAGCCAAATGTTGGGTTGGACCTTACCTATTTTAGAAGCAATGGGCAGCTACATTAAAGTCGCCGGGAAGCAATTCCAGTTCTGCGGCCAGTTCAGGGCAATGGCAGGAGTTTAAATATTACCTAACATGCATGTTGTTAGCGTGGTTGGAAACGGGAGCACCCGGTGGAACCGCAGCGAGCACATGGAGAACATGAATGCTCCACATCAAAAGGCCCTAGTTGGCTACGGTGGGTTTTAAACTTTCTTTCTGTTTCAAATTGTTGCTGTTGTATTTTTTTGTACTTTGTACTATTTTTTTTTCTGCAAAGGTATTGATATGTGAAATGCTGTCTGTGTGGACCTAGAGTAATCATTCTATGCTTTGTATAATCTGTCTCATCAGTAAACATGCAAAATGGGCTGTAGAGACTGTACATGAATTTTGCTGGTGGTCGAATTTGACTGAAATAAGTATTCATGAATTTTGAAAGAAGTGGTCAGTTATATATATGATTCACAGTTTACAGTCATTTTACTGTAAAATGTATTGAATACATTTATAACATGATAATGACTACTGAAAATATACACCAGACACATAAACACAATGCTGGAACAACAACAACAACAACAACAACAACAACAACAACAACAACTGTAAATAAATCGTGCCTACTATAAAATCCAGTGACAGCACGCAGTGGCTGGAGTGATGTAGCCAGCTCTGGATAGTGTCCCTCTAAAACTGAAAATAACTCTTCTGTAGGATTCAAAATCCAAAAACAAATTGTAGTTTTGAAGGCATTGTTGGATTTGGTACACAGGTTTCAGGTGTCAGTGATTTAATCTGAGCTTCCAAATTTAGTGTGTTATGTCTGAGCATAATATATTTAACTTAAAATAAATAACATTTGCTAAACTGCAGTTAAAAATTATTCTGTTGTAGTTCTGGACAAATTGTTTTCTTGTTCAGTTAATAATTTTCCATGTCATGTTTAAATGCACAAAGTGGTTGTTTGGATCTGGAGGTGTGCAGTAATGTAAACATGTTTTTTTGTGTGTGTAAGGAAATTGTACTTGAACATTTTTTAGGACGTGACCACCTTGTATTCACCAGGAATCCAGCACAAGTCTTCTCCCTCAGGGATTCTCTTTACATTGCAACACTTCCCCTGCGGCAACTGAAACCAGGATGTGCACAGACAAGAAAAGTTAATGTATGCCAGGCCTCAGTGTCTCTCACACACCATTTAGATCTGTAGATTAGATAGGAGGAAGATGAAAGAAAGAAAACAAATCAGAGGCAAAGGTGGGGGGAAAGTAGTGAATATGATGAGATTTCCTTTCTACTGCATATGCATACACACCCAAAAACAAGAATAAAAAAAGAGGAGAGGGGTATAAAAATAGAAGTGAAAATGAACTGAGGAGGGAGAAAATAGATTCTAATTTGTAGCGTTAGTTAATAAGAGACAGAATGAGCGAGAAGGAGAGATGGAGGGTGAGAGGGAGAGCAGCCAAATGACAGAGGCGTGTTTGTGTTCTGATTAGGCTGAGCCAAATGGAGGCGGCCTACCAATGGCGATAACCAACAAAGACATCTGTTCACTGGGGACAAATCTACGAACATCTTTTCACGGTCAATAGACGGGGGCATTCTTTTGTTTTGATGAAGGGGAAAAAAATCAGCCTCATGGATCCATGAATGCAGCACAAAGTTTACCGTTCATCTGCTCTGAAAGTGTGCACAACAGCCATTTTTATTATTTCTTATACTTAAGTGAGTCGCTACTTGAAGCTATGATATGACTATGTTCTTATGAACTAAACTGAATGTCTCTTCACTCTCACCCTGGCTGCCAAGATATGATGCACTCAAGCTGAATAAACAATGATGTGGACTCTTTGGGGTAAGACAGGCTTCCTGGCATGGGTGTGCCTGCACCCTGTTTGGTTTCTCATCTTTATAGATGGCGACAGTGAATAGATCAGATCCATGACAGTGCTGATGGGGTCCAGAGCGAGTTTTCTCTCTGGCAGGAAATTAAGTATGGGATACAGCCAGGGTTGCCAGGCATGGGTAAACTTCAATATTGATAGACTCTTGGATGAGGTCACTGTCTGTCTGTCTGTCTGTCTGTCTCTATCTATCTATCTATCTATCTATCTATCTATCTATCTATCTATCTATCTATCTATCTATCTATCTATCTACACATCTACACATCCTCATACACAAACACCCACTTAACTCACCCACGCACTGCCGAGGCACAAGAGAAAAACACAGCCATCCTTGGGAAGGGAAACAAATTAAAAGGATAATCATCCCTTGGTCGAAAATTTTCCATCGCTGGTGTCGGTCAAACCAGAAAGCAAAGCATATGGTTATTTTTCTGTAAATTAAAAATATGATTGCTCCTCCGCGCTAGATTCCCAGACGTCTAATTACAACATTGAAAGAGAGAAACAACTGATCCATGGTGGAAGAGGTTAGAAACCCAAAGAAAGATGATATGTTACAGGAAGAGATGTGAGTGCACAGAGTGGTGAGAAAAGTGTGTTTTGTTTCAGAGCACATGCACACTTTACATGCATGGTGTGCACTAGTGTGTTTGTGTTGTTTTTCCTGCTTATCTGTTTATGTGTTTTTGTTGTTGTTGTTTTGTTTTGTTTTATGGGCTTCATCATGCCCTCTGGCTTGTCTTGCCCACAAACAGGAGTTTCAGGTTTTGAAAAAAATCTGTGCATTGACATCAGCGGCTTTGCTTCTTGTGGAATATAACCCCATATCTTACCTCATTGTCCACAATAAAAACAAGAGGATCATGTTACCCCAGCTCAGATTACATCATCTCTAAGCCCAACACAATCAACCATCATTCAGTTGTTTGAGAATTATAATGCCTCTACACAGATTGAACCCTCTAATCACAGAGTTTCACAGTCATTGGAACTGGTAGTTTTGAGAGAGTGAACAGAGCAGAACGAAACGATACGGTAGTGGGCAAACTGACTCCAAGTCTGGAAATTCCTGCAGGATTGTTTATGCTCTGGAAAAGCAGTAGGGAACGGGGACAACACTAATGTTGTAATGCTGACAATAGCAGTTCTGTGTCAGTAAAACAATGTGTATGACTGGCCAATAGAGCCAAGATTCTTTTGATTTACGTTCTGACCTCCAAACGATCCTGAATGGCCTTGCAAACAAGCATACTCTACTAAGAACGAGAGATGATGCCCCCCTTCTCTGTGTCTGAATAAACAAGTGACCCACGTTGGGTCTGTGAGAGGTCACTGCACAGCGGAGTTATGGAGATGGACGAAGGAGAGGGCAGACAGACAGTGGGCCTCAGAGACAGAGTGAGTAAGCAGGAAGGAGAAAATAAATGGACAGAGAGGGAGGGAAAGGGAGAGTTGGACATGGTGTGTATGTTTCTCTATGTGGCCTCTGCTGCCCTAATGGACCCAGCCGCCACAGGCCAGTCACAGGGCAACTTGGGCTTCTCTTGTTTTGACTATATAAAGATTGATAGCTCCCTTCAGACTCCAGATCAGCTCCATGGATAGTGATATGTCCCAAGTGGTTACATCTCCAGTCAGAAGCAGCCATGTTACGTAAATGGTGGCTAACCTTCAACCATATCTTCAGCTTTCATCTGCCTTGAATATATTCTGATTCCAGGATCATCACATGGTGGATCTGTTTACCACTCTGTGACACCTTTCAGAATTATTCAAAATGGATCCTTTCTAGCCAGAGAAGTAATAACAGAAACAGAAAGTTGTGCCTGATTTTGATCCATCCTGACCTGGGATCAGTCTGAAGCACCCTGTCTAGACATCAGCTCCACTTAATACCAGCATCCCACAGCACCTAGACTTCCTTTTGCTTCCTCACTTTCTTTCGCACTCGCCCACTCTTCTTTTTTCTTTCTATTTTCAAAACTGTGTTCTCACTTTTGTCTGACTTCTACAGCTCCTTTTTGTTTTTGATCTCTGACTCCACTGTCTATCTCATCAGTCTCTGAGTCAAGCTTAGGTGTGGTTCTTTGGTGACTGTGAAAGGAGTATATGGTAAAATGACTGAACCAGCGATGACCTGGCAACAGAGAAGGCAGACAGACTGCAAAGAATGTTTCCCACAAACATGCCTAAGATAACAAGTGAAGTTCCTCTTTTTTCCTTCTCTCTACTCATGTTCTCTGTCTAAAATGCAAGTGGCGTGTTAGTCAGTAGACAGCGATGGTACATGAAGACAGAGTTTATGCATGTTTAGTGGTTCAGTAATTGTGACAGGGTTAATTAAGGAAAGCCCTAACCACGTCACACTGCCCTCATTATACTGCAATTACATCCTTGATTGTGAAACAAAGGTACACAACAATGGTTTAATAAGACCTCTTGTTTAATGAGACTTTGCCGTAACTCCTGTATTCATTCAATTGGTAAACAGGTCTTCCATTCAGGCCTGGGCACCCCAATTCTCATTTTCCCAAATGTGGCATACCCCCACTCCTCACACACACCCCCCCTGCCCTTAGCCTTCAGCGTCCCACATTGGGTCTTGGCATCCCCCTGAACATTCAGGACACTCAGACTCCTCCCCCAACCTCCTCGGATCCCCTTCCCCCTTCCCCTCCACACCCGGCACACACACCCATTTGATTGTGATTGACAGCGTCTTTGTTCCATTGTGCGTAGCTGTCGCCTCTGATGAAGACACATACACAGAGCAGAGGCGCTCTGCTCATTGTATACTGCATAGAAACTACAGGTCTGCAACCAGTTGCACTGTCCTCTGATGATGAGCTCCAAGCAGTCAGACCGGATGAGTGTAACCAACCTGGGTAAGGCAGGGCATGGCAGGATAGGATGGGACAGGGTGTTTGTAGACAGGACAAACTCTGACTGGTCTGTCCAAGCCAGACCGCAGGCCTCTCCCAGTGTGGACCAGGGGGTCCTGGCCCAATGGCTGAGGGGGCCAGCTGGAGAGGGAGGCTCAGGGCTGCGCAATGTGTCTGAGGAGGCCGTCATTAGGGTTCACCCCTCCTCGGGGATGGGAACCAGGTCACATTCTCTCACACGGCACAAAGCAGGGTGTGTGTGTGTGAGGGGTGGGGGTTCAAGGGAGGGGTTTTGATGGGGAGCAGGCCATGACCTCTTTATATCCATCAACAGATCACTAACTTGGCCCATAGACATGCTCATACAACACATTCACATACACACTCACACACACACGCATTGCATGCAAACACATGCTAATGTCTGCATATGTGCACAGGCATGCACACTCACAAATATGCATATTCAAAAACGAAAAAAAAAAGTATGTGCTCTACAAGAGGCATCATGTGTGTCTTTACCTGAATACAGTCTCTGTTAGCTGTTACATGCTCTGTTACATGAAAACTTTCTATAGTGCTTACCACTAAAGAATATCTATCTTTTCAAATAAACATTTATTTAAAAAATCATCAGTATAAATTGTTGTTGGCTATTATATCATTGAAACATTTCATAACAAATCCAATGAATGAATTAAATCTGCTTTTAAAAAACATGCTTACCAGTATCTGCAATCATGCAGGACCGCAAGCTATAGATTATAACTATTCAATCATAGTGCACTTGTTTATCTAAGGCCACTGAGGACAAATTCCTTTACACTACAGCTTCAACTCCACTTGCTGCTGATCCCGTGAAATCCACAGGTTGGCTGCCAGAGAAAGAACTGTGAAATACTGACCCCTCTTGGTATCCAAGGAGACTGCAGACAATGTTAAAGACCTTGCCAAGCTGTTTTATCAATAAGAATTGTTAGTCAAAATGGTCACATTTTGTCAGAGATCCTTAAAAACAACAACAAACAAAAACAACAACAACAAAACATTTTAGGATAAATCAGAATTTTGTTTATTTCTAAATCAAGATGCTAGATTAAACATATCTGACCCAACAAAAAACAAAAAAACAAAACATTCAGTTCATCAAAAGATTAAAAATATGATTTAACAGCAGTTATGACCATGAGAACACTATGTTAAGGAAAACATCAAATTAAGGGTACAACAAAATAAAAGCTGATATATCCTTTCTGTTTTTGTCATACATGAGCCTGGGTGTATAGTCATCTAGGCTACAAATTATAGCATTATTACTTCTCTATAACTTTAATGTTTTTCTCTGTAACTGAGTTCATTTTTGTGCTTTATCTGTCCATTGGGCTCATATCTCATGTCCTGTCTGTGTATTTAAAACGATATTTACATCTAACCACTTACAACTCTGTTCAGTTCCTCCCATAAAGCATAAATGACTAAGGCATGGCCTTTGTTTACATTTATCCAATGCGCGTCTTGCTTATATTTCTTTGTTTCTGTGTATGTATGCTTCTCGTGTATGTGTGAATACATGAGGTCATTCTGCATACCTCTGTGACAAATATGTGCAACTGTGCATGTTTGCTTTCAAAGCTTATCATGGTAGTGTCTTTGAACTAAAGGTGTGTCATCTCTCCAGGGTTACTGGCTCTACTCTACCCGCTTAGCCCAAAAAGAACTGGGTGGGGGCAACAAACTGGGAAGGTAAGGGAAAGGGACAGGATTGGACACCCTCTTCAGTTAGGTGAGATGGTGCGTCTACGCAAGCAGCTGCATGTCAGACACTTGAGGATGCTCATGGTGATGTGCATGAGAGGGCCGAAATTGAAGAGTAGATTGTAGAAGGTGTTGACTGACAGGCCACCAGTCTCATCTGCATACTTTAAGGCCACAATGGGTGTGTAGAGGCTGTTGGTCAGATTCCTGAAGCGAGGGCTGCTTGACTCAATAACCTTTTTAAGACACTGGAGAGAACCAAAAGAAAGTTTTGGGTAATTCATTGCAACACAACATTGATTCTTGAATTCTTCAACATATTTGGTATAAACCTGTTCTCTTACTTTGGCTATGTCATCTGGCGTCTGGCCCATGGCTTCAAATATATCTATGGAAGATGGCAGGTAAACGTCTTTAAAATAACGAACTGTGTCAGCATCTGCTCCTGGATACTCCATTTTGGCTACATCCTCCATCATCTTCGTCTCAAACTCTGTGTGCACTGGGCCAGGCTCAATCATGGACAACCTGTGGGGAGTCAAATGCAGAAAGCCCTGTAAGGAAGCATGAACAGTATAAAGTAAAGACAGATGCAAAGGGGAAAAAAAGAGGAAAGAGGCTAATCTACCGGATATTGAACTTCATCAGCTGCACGGCCATACTCTCGCAGAAACCTTCCATGGCAAACTTAGAGGCAGTGTAAACATCATTGAACACCACTCCTAAACCAACAAAACAGAGAGATAAAGGACAGCTTCAGTGCATTGTATTATCAGATTTCATACAACTCAATTAACAGCATACATGAGTCAAACATAATTTACACATAAAGATACTTAAATTAAGTAGATAGATGTCACATAGGACAATACAAGTGCCAGATAGAATAAGTCAGTGTATCTAACTTGTGATTGACAACTTATCAGATACTCTTTAACCTGTGCTGGTAAACTCCACCCATCTGGCACTTCAAACAAGTTAAAACAAACACTAAAAATTCTTTTCAACTGCTTGTTACTCAAAGGTAAAAGGCATTGACCAACAGCTATTAAATAAAAGAAAGTTCAAGTTTTAAACGCGGAAACGTTTTTAGATTTCACCTATCCAGCATTTTCATGTAATCTTAAAGAAAAACTGCTCGTTACTATGGTCAGCACTACTATTAGAATTCATTATAGCAGATTACATCAAGTTAAAAATCAGTGTTTTATTTAAACATTAAGAAAAGGCTTCTGTTATGTAATTCAATCAAATATATTAACTCAAGCTTGTTAAGTGACCCTTAAACTATAATGCATGGTACTATAAACTCTGACTTCTGAGGTCACTAATTTAATAGATCCTAAAGCACAGAACAAACAATGATGATGATTCATAGCTCAAACATAGAAAGACATAAAGATGTCTGAATTATCTCAAAAGTATTTTGATTTCCAGCCATTTATGATATTTTTGCTAAAATGGTTTTCAATTCTGAGTGAAGTGTTCTTGGCAACAACTGCAAAGTCATCTTCTTGGATCAAACTTAACTGGATTTCAGATTTTAGGCTTTATTGTTACATACACACAAATCATACCCTGAAGACCCATGACACTGCTCATGACCACGATGTGTCCTGAACGCCTCTTCTTCATGTCTGGCATCACTTCTTTGATCATGCGAACAACACCAAAGAAGTTGGTCTCAAATACTCTTTTCATCTCCTCAATGCTGATGCTTTCCACAGGTCCCAGCAAGCCCACACCTGCATTGTTGACTGACAGGAAAGACACTGGTGACACACTGTTTGTATCTCCAACACCACAATTATCAAAACTTTTTAACGGTTAAATATTCTTGACATAATATAACGTGATATCTGTACTATTTGCTCTGTTCTCTGGTACAAGAATAGATCCTTCATTGATAGATCACAGATGGTATTGCTTAATATTTCCACCAGATGTCAGTGTGTGACAACAACAGAGAGATGTGGCGTAACAGTAGTCCATGTTGACTGGCCTCTGGGTCTTTAGTATTTAGGTGAAGGAGTGAATGTAATGCTGGATTTAGCTTAAAATGGAAGCAGGTTTATAAATAGAACCTTTATCCAGACTAAAGGTTTAAACTTACGAAAAGAGTTACCTGTTCAAGAACGATTTATTTTGCAACATACCATTTACTGCCCCCGTACTGCAGCTCAAAATTACTATGAAATGACGTGGATGTTCATAGAGTGACTGATCAATAACAAGGACCTAATGAACTGTTAGTGACATGTTGAGATTTATGAAATTCAAAATACGTCTTTGGCTTTGTTTTAGCTGTAAGCGCCTGCGTTCAGAAAGAGAACAAGTAAAAAAAAAAAAAAAGAAGGTTCTGTGGGAAGATAGAGCTGTAGACATAGTTTCATTTATATTTCGCAGTATATCAGTATGATGATCCTTTCTGTTTTGGTGCAGAATCTATCTGCCCACTGGAATCTCAAGACTCTCTCAATCTCCTCCCCCGACCTAGTCTTAATGTCAACTGCAAAACCATGGAAGACAGCGTTACAAGAGAGTGACCACTGTTTGTGGTCACTGTTAGTATGTCAAAACATTTCAGTTATATTACTGTTACAGTAATAACACTGTACCATGATCTTTGCTTTTTCACTTGACAAGTTACAATCATTCCTACACACAGATAAGAAACTGAATAAGGCTATATGGTATATTACTTAATCACTTAAGGTTATATAATAAAAAGATTTATCAGTGGTTCTAGAATATATAATAAAAGAAAAAAATATATATAATGAAAGAAAGAAACATATTTATACACATCCACATACAGAGGATAGATCAAAGAAGGTGGCAAATGGGGGATGCAGGCTTAGTTTCAGGTGTGTCCCACTCACTCAGGATATCTATATGGCGGTCCTTTACATTGTTGATGCACTGTTTGACAGACTCGTCACTGCACACATCTAGTGGAAGCAACGTCAACGTCTTGCCATATGCATCTCCTGCTGCTTCCACCAGCTTGTCCTTTTTCTTCAGGTCACGCATGGTGGCAATGACTGATAGGGAGAGACAGAGAAGTGGAAAATGTTATTCTTCTCTACTTGTGATGTGGGTTTACTCTTTACAAACAGAGCCAATTTAGTACTTTTTTTTATTTCAACCCTTTCACTATTCATCATTTGATGTGGAATCATTAAGAAAATCAGGAATAATTGTTTTTTTAATTGTTTTGTCAATCCTCTTAACTGTTACCCGTGACTTAACCACTCAAAGAATCAGAATCAGAGTCAAGATTATTGCCAAGTAGATTTTCAAATACAAGGAATTTGCCTTAGTATATTGATGCATAAAATAAAGCAAGGATGAGAAAATACAAGTTACAAGTAAGCGCTGCAAGGCCTTAAAACAAACAAACTCACAAACAAGAACAAGCACATACACGCACTCACAGTTGTGACACAGTCAGATGTGCGGGTCAGAGTTCCAAGCAATGACCACGCCTGTCAGTTTACAGTACATAGAATTGATTTCCCCTGAACTTTACACGCTGAGCAACATTAACCTACATACAGCAAAGGGATCTATCATGACCAGTGACAGCAGCTATCAGCACAGTGTTGACTTGGCTGCTTCTTCCATGTTGTGTGTTGTGCTAACACAGTGCTGACTGACAGTATCTAGCAGAGAAAAGAAAGACAGTGCCATTGCACAATGGCAATCAATTCGAGTAAACAACTTCTTTTTAACACATTCATCTGAATCTGCCTGTTGTCCTTGACAGATAAAGGCAAACCCTCACCTGTTTCTTGTCTGAACTGAGACAGGGTTGGATAAGTAAGATTAAGAGGATTCTGCTATTCTGTAGAGGATTTGAACATTTCATGCTGTTTAATAATGAAACATTTAAGACTGTTACTGTGCCAGTGTCATGTAAATATGCATTAAGAATGTATCATAAAGTCTAATTAAGCCTAATCTTATGATTTGAGATCTGTGTGTCCATGAAGCAACAAAGAGATTTACGTATTGGTAGAGAAGTGAACAAGAGATCCATTGTTCTTCTGGCTCCTGCAGGAATTACTTTTGGGCTGCTTAAACATTCTTGAATGAACCGCATTGCAGTGCACACAGAGGTCTTTTAGGGGTTTCGCTGAGTTTGGTGCATATTACTGCAACTAATTACTACTTTATGCACAATGCAATATTTAATCTCAGTTGGATTTCCTGGGAAAAGAGCAGATCAGCGTCATTGCTCAGAGGTGGCCTTATTGAAAGCAGGTCACATTGTGAAAAAATAAAATGCTCAAACCAGTGTTAAGGGAGCAGTTAATCACTTTTGTTTTGCTCATCTATTTCACGGTAATAAATTGCATTAGAGCCTGATGGCCCCCAAAGATAGAGAAAACTTGAACTATCCCTGGCACATTGGTTCGTGGAAAATGACAGAAGTTGGGACTTGGCTAAAATGAGGTTCATTAGAGAATGTAAAAGATGACTACTGAAATCCTGGGTTTCACTGTTAGCTCACTGACTGCAGGCCAAAGGCCAATTATGTTATTCTGCATTAAGTCACATCTAATAACAAGGGGGGGTCTTGAGGGCAAACTTTTACCAAAAGGGGTGGGGGTGGGAAGGTGATCTAATGTAATTCTGTCTGAGGCTCCATGACATGGTTCAATCTTCAATTCCTACAATGACATTAATGATGGCTGGGAAGCAGGAGAGGAGAAGCACAGACCAACAATGTCAAAGTGGGACACCCTAAGTCCTCTGTGCGCCAATGAAGACTTCAAACAAGGCCCTTGCTTTAGAGTGAACCCTCGCTTGTACAGGTCTCAAACTTTGTCCCCCTTTCAACACTCGCTCCAGTGAGGGGACTATAAGCACATTAGACACGGCACTAAACCGGAGCAGGCGGTCTACAATTCACTCCGATAAAAGGGGGCTTTGTGCTGGAGAAGTCACTTGAAAGAGAACTGACAAGACTCCTTTAATGATTCCGCCTGGCAAGCGGCATCCTTGCAGAGCCCTACCCTGGAAACTGCGCTTTCAGATGATAATAGTTGAACCAAAGGGGCGACTGAATCCCAGTCCTTACAAAAGGATATGGATCCGATATCACTAGGGTTAGCAATTTCAATGGACACTACACTAAGTCACTTATTTGCGTTAAGACGGGGAGTTGCGCATGAAACTCAACCTAACTTTGTGCGTAAAGGAGGCTTGGTGCAACAGCAGAGCGTTGCAGGGGAAAGTAAACAAGGAATAGGCTTTCAGGCGAACCACACTGTTATAGGCTTGCTACTAATAGGTCCGATCAAAGAAACAATGTAGAAGAAAGCGCATTTACCATGGTAACGCTTCTTTTCATCTTTGGCCAGCGTGACGGCGATTCGTAACCCGATGCCGGAGGAGCAGCCGGTGATCAGCACAACTTTCTGCCCGCTGTTCGCCATGATTTGTCCGGGTAGGCGCTGTGTTTTTCAGCGGTCCTCTGCTCCAGATGGTCGCTGCCGAGGGAGCTACCGATTACCGGACTTTAAAGAACTAAAGAGGATCATGCAGCCACCGCAGCCATGTGAGCGTCTAGTTCAGTCACATGTTCAATAAAATCACGCGGTATGCAAACACAACTTGCAGGCACGATTTTCAACTTGATAGGTGCCGTCTGCCCTGAAAGTGAAGTTAATTCCTTTAAAATGTGTGTGGACGTGCATGCGCACACGTGCGTGTTGTAGGGGGCAGTGCTTATTTGATTTCTGAGCTGGTGACCCCAACAACAAATGACTGTAATCATACAGTATTCACATCGTGATATGTTCATACCTAATAAACCTACTAATTTCTGGTTCACTATGTTACAGGTAATGTAGGACTTGGAATTTTACCATTATATATTTTATGGTAGCCTACACAACTTATTTTTTAACTATTATTTAATCCTTTCAAATGAATTAAATCAAATTTTAAATTAAATATCTGGGATGCACATATGGTTTCATAAAAAAATCACATTATTGTTGTTGTTGTTGTTGTTGTTGTTGTTGTCCTCTTGGCTGTTGCCTAGACTATAGCTCAACCAAATTATGCGCTCGGTGGTCTTTTATTTATTCCTAAAACTAGTCGTCCCATGCTCACCTTAATTTTTGAAGGTAGTGATCACACTGGATTAATTTAATGCGCTGCATCGTACTGCCATCTGGTGGCAAGGGACAGTACTGCAAATTTAAGAAGCATCCAGGCTTACTGAACGCATGAAACCTCATTAAATGAATAATGCTAATCACTGTAATCCAAATATAAATTAAATGTAAGAATGTAAGACGAATGGCCTGACTTCAGTTATTAGTTTGGTGTTTCAGTTTGTTTGTCAGTGATGTCATTAGCAGTGTTGAGTGTGTCATGGTGACTAATGGACCCTGTTCTTGACACATTTTGAAAGGGGTCAAAGTGCCTCTGATAAGATCTCAAACCAGACTTGCTCCTTTTTCTCTGATGAAAGGCCATAGTGCAAGAGTCAGAGTCTGATGTGTTTAGGCCTGTTGGTAAATGTGATGCAACTGCATGCAAACTGTAAAAGGTATGATAGAAGACTATACATTTATGTTTTCCATTTACACATACTGATCCTCATGACAGGAATGAGTGAATGAATGATTTGTTCAAAATAATCTGTGATTGATTTATGTCCTTATCTTTTAACTCGCTTAAACAGTTTTTTTCCCCATCTCAAATGCCTTGCCAAATTTACATGATTGAAATTCGAACACAACCACCGGTTCTCTCAGTTAAGGATGTTTTGTGATTACATTTTTTACCCCCTTCCTGTTTGTTTAAAAAAAAACTGTATATTCTTATTTCTTTAAGATATCTGTTGTGTTGTGGATTTATTAAATAATACTTAGAACATTTGTTTCTGTTTTTTTAAAAGAATGGAATTATAATTAGTCTGACATTTGGCTATAGAGTAGCTCCACACACAGGAGTGTATTCTCAGCTCATGAAACCTGGTTATGTTAAAACTTGTATCAAAAACATTTCTGCCCTTTTAAATATGTTGCAAGCACACAATGATGAATATAGTTTAATCCTCCCCCTTAACCCCGTTCCTATTTTAGCATGTTAACACAGTGTGAAACATTGAGGTCACTATAAGGACAAGACAAGAAAGTAGGTGAAGGCAGAGGACATCCACTCACACACACTCACACAGAGACCAGCAGAGGGAACAGTGGGAGAGGACACGGATGGGTTCCTGAGTTTTCTAGCCTGTCTCCTCTGAGGATAAACTGAGGTTACAGGCTTCCATCATCAAGAACAGTTACTCATTTCCATCAACTTTGAAAGGAGAGATTTTCCCACAGGGAAGACATATTTTAACAATGAGTGGAGTCCTGGCCTGATCCATCATGGCTCAGACAGCAGGCTGATGGTGTAGCTTTACTTTGAGAAAAATCAACCTCAAGCATGTGATGCATACATAATTCCACATATGAGAATATCATTAAAAATCTTTTTCATTGACTTTGGACCATCACTGCTTGTGATAACTGTCTATAGTGCTGACAACCGAGAACAGACTGTCAGCTTACATAAAGTTCAGGCCCAATTTCCTCTTTTTGTCTCGCAAAGCTGATGTCTGCTTATTTAGAGCATCCATGAGCTATGACCCATTTCTCTCACTGGAGAGCAGAACAATGAAATAATAAAACTATAATTTGCATTGTCAGATAAAGCAGCTTTAAATCTGAACTGACAGTGGGAAATGTAGCACGCACTGCACTGACATTTTAGTTTAGATTTTTATGTTTGGATACATTTCAAATTTTAAGCATTTGGTTACATTTGTAGTGGAAAAAATGTCTGAAAAAGAATGCCTTTGCCTGTACTCTATGAATGTGAGTGAAAAGGTCCACTAATGCATGTTACTTTTTGCATTTTTATGGCAGATCAGCAGGTGGTGGTGTGAGCAAATGTCATGGTCAGGGACGGACAGAGGATGAAAATAGACCATGAACCTTTGACCTCAGACCAGCCCACCAAGACTAATTCAACAACAAAAACAACCAACCCAAACCCTTTAGCTATCTTGTTACCAAACCAGCAATTTGAAGTTATCATACTTTATGTTTTATTTTATTCTCATCAGTCCATCCATGGCCCAAGCTGTACCAAGCGGTAGTCCAGATGGCCTGTCCACCAGTAGATTGGTGCTAAAAGGGCCAGAGTAAGCTGGTGGAGTAAGGTCAGGGCTGTTCCTGGCATGCTTTCCCTTGTGCCTCCAGAGAAAGTAGACAGGTGTAGAGATGAGGATGGGTGGCTGGACAGTCAGTGATGTCTACCAGCCTCCAAGCTATTGCTGTGGAATTTCAGAAGATTGAGGTACTAAGACACAGAAAAGGTATGGAAAGAGACAAAGAGGAGGGATAATACAAGTCCCTACATGCTTTTCCATGACACGTGCTCTCTCGCCTTCTCATGTGTTGTTGTAAACCCACCTCCCTTTTTTACCTCAGACTTTACCCTTGCCACTTTTTCTACTGCTCCTCTGTGCTTACAATATCTAACCCTCATTGTAGCAATCAATCTTTCAGCATCCTTTAGAGCTTTCACCTGTTCTCTCCAGCACCTCTGAGCATATGTCTGCTGTGCTGTGGCCCTGAGCCCAAATCATCTGTAACCTCTTTATTGAAGTCCAAGTCTTAGAAAATGACACACCCACTTTTATAGGTTAATAGTCAATTTCCTGTGTGACTTTAAGGAGACATGAGCAGATGCTCCTGGAACGTCTACTGCTTTTCCAGCTGACTTTATAAAGCCAAAGTCTGTTTTTACTCATCATAATTAAAGATGGATTGTGTGCATATCATTTCCAAAAAGATTCCTCATCATACAGCAAGTGATTATCCTTTGTCCCGTCTGTTGGTTGCATCTCCATGCAGTAGCAAAAGGCAGACTCTGGCTGATGCTACTGGAAGGATAGGGGACTCTGGCTGTGTGAAAGGGCCTGCAGGACTGGAATGTTTGCCACAGGTCAGGAGTGGCGCTTTCTGCTCTTTTGTGTGCAGTCTGCAGAGGAGGTGTGGAATGCAAACTTCATGAGAATAAAAGGGATGAAGGGAAAGAGTAGCTGGGGGTCGGTGGGCGGGAGGGAGACTTAAAAACAGAAAGAATGGGTGCAAAGATTTAGAAAGGAGTGAGCTGGGAAAGTGTTTTAAGGGTTCTAGGGCAGATAGAGAACACCGTTAATTGAGAGAAAGTGCTAAGCGAGCTGCACCAAAAGAGGAGAGTTAAAAGTGTTGCTGCAGCTGCAGACCACACACAATAAACCCTCCACAGAGAGTGCTTTGAGAGCAATGACAAACTAAAGATCATAATGTGGCATTTCTGAGTACCAGTTAATGGCATTCTTTGGAGTTATGGCTCATAATTATACATCATTCAGACTTTCTCAGGCACATGCCAGTTGAAAAGCAGTCAAATTTAGATTGGACTCAAAAATGTTCATACAAGTTCATTTAAATATGAAGGTGTATGAAGATTTTTGTGTCACATAATGTCTTCATGGAGACATAAAGAACATAGCCACTCATGGTTTATTCAAAGGTTTTCTAAGGAGTAAAAACAGAATGCAAAGAGAAACAACAGCATGGTGCCAGTTACATCTGATCTTATGCAAACAAAGTACAGAGATGGATTCCCGGAGGGTTTGTCCACTTAGCCACTGTGGCACCATGTTGCAGAACTCTTCTAACCAAATCATGCATATTCTAAAAGTCCTCATGTCTGTACAGTATCTGCTCTTAGAGTAAAATACATTTTATATTGCAAATGAATTGACTAGTAATTACTAGCACATTTGCAAGAAAACTGGTGTTATGGGGACTAGAATTGAAATTCAAATGTCTTCCAAGCAAAAGGGAAGAAATGCTGTGTGAATCATATTTGGCAGCTGGTGTTTGGATTTACCTTAAGCCCCTACAAATGTCAGTTTTCAACCTAATGGTCATCAATCATAGTGGTTTTAAACTAACAGTGAAAAGGAGGGTGCAATGCAGGGTAATCTTGAGTGTGGTCGCTGGTTGAGTTTATTTAGTGTATTTGTTTGAGCAGTTCATTTAACAGACATCGTCCTTAGATGTTAATTAGCTAAGTCTCCCATCATCTCTAAATATTATAATTATCACCAGACTGGCAGTTCCCCTTACTGGCCCAGTTGAAAAGGGAAAACTTTCTCGTAGTCACATTTGGATATTTAAATACAGCAGGGTTTAACAAATGACTGTGTGCAATGATATGTCTGGTAACACAACTCTGCATCTAATCTCTGCTCTGCTTTGGTTCTGATGGTGATCTTACTCCTTTCAACAAGGCTCAAGTACACAGCTCTTTTTTCAAATTCTAAATACCGTAATTGGTTTTACGCAATGGTTATAGAATACCATGCAGTCAATCTTATCCTGTCAGATGTGCTAACCCTGCTCTCTTACCGCAGGCAAGTAGCCCCAGAATACCTGTTGCATGATGGATTTGTATCACAGGATGTAGTTTTGTGCAAGCTCTTTTGTAAGAACATATGCTGTCTGATGTGTGGAGATACTATCATCAGCAGTCAGTGGGTGGCACAATCACGTTTCACTTGAGGTGCTTTCACAGATCAGGGGTTTTACCAGGCTCTGACAGATTAACCTATATTTCCCCCCACAAGCAAAATGTGCATTTGTTCAGTGCCTGTGTTTTCATTATACTTGTACTTGTTCTTGATAAGTTATGGATGTCAGATTTTCTTCTTGTCTTGAAGTCACTGACCAAGCCCATATTTTCCATCCTGCATAAAAGACCATATTTCTTGTAACATTAACCCTGTGACCACATAGCCTTTCTTTCATGTGATATGTATTGCAGACAGATGTTGATACTGTTTCTTAGAATCTCCGTGTGCAGAAAAAAACGTTTGTTATTTAAGGCTCATCCATAATTCACCTATAAATGAATTAGCCTGTCAGGCTCCTCCACACACACACACACACACACACACACACACACACACACACACACACACACACACACACACACACAATCACAAACTTAGATCCACATCATCATTCACACTCATCTTTAAATTCCCATTATATCACAATGACAGAAAGCAATAACAATATTTATCACATAATATACCATTAAATGACATTGCAAGCCCATTAGGAAGCAGTAGCTTAAGATCTGTAATGATTTGTTAGGTGGTTATTTCATAAAAACTGCATTAAAAAAAGGTATTTTTCCTGAACATAAATAAAAACATAAATCAATTTTTTGGCAAGCTGAAAGAGTCACTCTTCTCTTTCTTATGAAAATTAACATGCATATTTTTCCTGACAGTTGGCCTGTTGTCTTGTTCTGGCATGCTCTTCAACACAAGGTGCAAACGGGAGGTAGACTCAGTTGAAAGCCCATTTTAGGGTCTCTAATCCTAAATGCTTAACAGTTCCTCTTGAGGATTAATAAGGTTGAACTGGGTCTCTTGAGGTTTAAAATAATATATACTGTATATATCACTCCAATTCACCTTGCACCATCTCAGTGATTAAATGATAAGAAAAGTCCACCATGATTTGTCATCACAGAATGACCTGCAGAGGGAGAGAGAGATACTTACCAGTTATACATATCACATGTCTGGAATAAACTTCAAGCAAGCATAATTTGTGTCATCCAATGAATTAGAGAGAATAAATAAATAAAAATGACAAGCAGCTGAAACTAAAATGGGGGGAAATACAGAGAGGAACATAAACACATCCTTAAGCTTTCTTTCCTTTTACAAAGTCTGTGATAGATCCATCTTATGCATAAATATATGTCAAAAAACAGTATAATTTTGTTTCCTGGCGTTTCCACATGATTTGTGTTAGCAGTGTGCACAAAACAAAGTTGGTTTCTGTGGACTGATTATCAGGATAAAGAGACCACTAGCTTGAACTGACTTCATTCTCAACGTTGAGCACTTCTTAGCAACATTTATGTGTTTACATCAACTTGAAAAATGATAATCTAATCCTCACCTTACATTAATCATTATCAGTCTGAGCTCTTGGTTAATCAAAGTTGACAACTACTGGCATGAGACAAATGGCTCGACTTTGATTTTAATTGTTTTATTGTTCCTAGTGTATTTTAAATAATAATTATCAGTAAGTTGTACAGGTCCTGTAGTTGGACAAAGGTACATAGTACATACTGTGGAAATATTTCTCACCCAGAGCTCAGACTACCCACTGGACTCTTAGTAACTATCTGCTAAAAGCTGCTAGGAATGTGGCTCTGAATCAGGCGGCTAAGCTGGTACTGAGAATGGAGACGGTGGGAGGTCAGGGCGTCTGTTGTTTACCTACCAGACCAACTTAAATCTGTCCAGTTATCTGGATGTTTCTGTCAAGCCACCTTCTATCGCTCACTCCCATGGCTTTCTATGTTCTTTCTAATCACTCCAGTTTGTGCTCCCACAAGTTATATTACTCTGAGGCTAAATGTACCATTTATTTTTCACATTATTTGAAGAATGTTTTTTTTGTAATGTCACAGAAACAAATGTTTTGACATTATTTAATGAGGTTTAATGAGGTACGTAGTCTGTGTGTTACTTTCAGTAGAAAGCAGTCAGCATGCTCCCAGTTTGGAGAAAGAGACTAAAGTCCCAACATGGAAGTACAGCAAAGTTCTGCTGTGGACAGGGTCAGCAGAAAAAGGTATGTCAGTAGAAGTTACGTATTCCTGCGAGTATATTACCCGCAGATCTGATGGCAAGGTAAAGTAGTGAATGTAAAATATGGTCATGTTTTTCTGCTGACACTGTCCACAGCGGTGCTTTGCTCTACTTCCATGCCGTGACCTCTGTCTGCTTCTCTAAACTGGGAGCACGCTGACAGCTGTCTACTGTAGGTAACACACTGACTATGCGTAAGTACCTTAGACAACCCCACTTCAAAGAACTCTATCCTATAAAAACCATAGCCCTATAGAAACTATCCCTCTAACATGTTTTACATTCACAACAGAACTGTCTGAGGATCAGTGATGTTCAATGTCTGTGGCTCAGAGTTGGGTTTGGCTAGAAATAATTTGGAAGACCATCTTTGGATAAAAGAGAGATTTAAATGGGTGTGTTTCTCAGTAGGGTATAGGACTCTTCTCCATTGAGAATTTTCGGTTCCGTTTATCTTCTCTGAATGTTCTCAGGGATTTCAGCTTCAGTTACTTTACAAAGGCCTGTTGTAGCTTGGACTCTAGAAATGTTATCTTTGGTAATTTTCCAATTAGACAAGGTCTTCACAAGTCTTATCTTAGAGCATGTCTCAACTGAATACCACAGTCTTCCTAGAATTAATTAGGCTTCTGGCAGGACTATATTCAGCCTCACAGGTAATCGAAACTGTACAGGCTTGAGTTCTGGCAGATGATTGGGATAGATGTGTCCAGGAGTATTAAGAGGGTAGGTGGCTTGTCACAACCAATTATTTCTGCTTATTCCTGTCAGCAATATAAATATTAAAAGTGTATTACCTTCTTGTTGTTCTGTGCAAACTCAGTTGATATTATTTTATCGACCTAACTGTAAAAGCATGTTCAATACAAATTGAAGTAACACTCAAATACGTCTTTTCAATATTTTGATGAGGATAAACATTAATGTTTCTGTTTTGTGGAAAGAGGAAATTCATATTGGGATTTTGTCTACATTAGTGAGCTATAGGAGATGGGATGACCATTCAACCTTAAGTTAGGGGGTGTGCAATAATACATCTTTTTGTTTTAAATAACTTTTTTTTAACCAGGTGTGCTTGCCCCTGAACTAGCAGTCCACGACCTGACCTAACCTAAGGTGATTCAGCCTCCAGTCAAGTGGTCAAGCTGCAGCCTGAACAAGCATTACAGAAACGCTGCAGCATTGTTGGGCTGCGTTGACCGATGGTGGAGATAAGGTGCCCTTCTCTGTAAAAACCTTACTCAGTGAACAGGGGTGTTTGAATGTTGAGGTGTATTTATGTAGTGCTGTGTGTTAAGTTCAAAGCCTCACACCCTCCAGTTTCAAATGATTTAGTCAAACCTGTGATCTTAAGTCAGTTGAAAGTTGGGAATCTGTGCAGGTCAAATAATAATTACTGAGATATCTGAAATTTTTGCATCATCATGATCATCAATATCATCAGCAGCAGCATCATAGTCACTGCACTCATTCACTGAGACACATTGTTCAAATTCAATATCCTTCACCCAGGTACAGTGCCTCTTCTGCGGATAATATAGTAGCCTACACAGAATACATCTTCAAAAATCAGGAAAGTGACAGCTTAACAGGTAAGAGCGTCGTGCACGACATCACTCATGTGGGTAATGACCACCTCTAAGAAATGAAACCTAACAAATTATCGCGAGTAATAAACGTGATTTACGATGGAGTGTTCTGCGGGCGCACCCCTCATACATGCGCCTAATGGGAGGGAAGAGGCGGAGGAGGTGGAGAACAGAGGGAGGGAGGGAGGGTGAGAGGGAGAAATTGAATGAGAGGGACAGAGCGAAACTGAGAGGAGCCACCACAACAAAACTTCTCCAACAATCAGCAAGTGGAACTACAGGCTGGCTTCTCTACTTTTCTCCCCGCATGGCTGCTGAGTTCTTGCAAATATAACTTCTGGCAGTATAAAGTTCTGGTGGCGGAGGCAGAGGGGGGTCTCCGCTTGTAAAGATGGACCATTTAGTAAGGACCAGGTCACGCAGGAGAACACCGCTAATTCTTTTTATCCTACTTCATGTGGCGACGACAGAAATTGGTAAAGTATCTAGTTGAACGCCTGCGGTTTAATAATAAAGATCTCCACGTGCTTTAGATGCTATAATAAGAAAAAATGCAGACAACTCCCGCAGTGTGTAAATGAAGCACTGCCCCCTTTATCTAAGTTTTCATGACTTTTTTTCAGGCACCTTCATTCATCACTTGACGCCCAGCTAACACCAAGTTATAAGTGCAAAAGCATTATCTTGGTGTGCGCTCTGGATCCTGGTGTGTAAGGCTGCTGTCAACGATTTGAATCTGTGTAAATGTTTTGGTGATGCTGCCCCTCAGAGACGCTTTAGGCTTGGATTAAAACTGTGAGCTGGCTCAAATGACTTTCAGAAGTTGTCGCAAGTTTTCAGATCTGTGCAGAGGATTTGCAATTAAGCTATTTTTTGTAAATTCATCCATATTAATTATCCTCGCCGTTGCACGAGAGGCACATTTTTGATTGATTCAGCGTTTCCTGCTCCAGCTTGCATTTTAATCGAGCATAATTCCAGTGTTTGAATTTGAATATGTCGGTGCATCAGGTGTGCTGGAAGACGTGCAGCGGCCTCAGGAGATGTATGATGTCATGTTTGAGTTTGCTTGTGACCTGCGTCGGTTTACTGTGAAAAGATTTAACGTTGGCTTGAGAAAGAGGTGAATGGCTGAACACTGGCCGAACTGAGTAGATTAAAATTCCTGTCATGGATCTGTTTAATGTGCCCTCTGCTCACATAGGTCTTAAGTGAAGGCGCTTAGCACTAACACTCTTACTGCTTTAGTCAGGCCTGTGGTTATTCTGGCACACATCTATATTTTACATGTTTTATTGCAGGCTATTACCGCAGGTCATATTTTAAACAATTGTTACTTAAGTGACTCTATCACACTGTGTATTGTGGGAGTGGAGTGACTGGGCTCATTTTTCAATTATGCACCTGTAAGAACAGTGCATGGTGTCTGTCACACATCTATGTCTCACTGTCTGTCACAATGTTCCCGTGTCCACATTTGCTTCACTTTCAGCCATTTTCAGACCTTCCTTGTGCTTGTGCATACATAATGTATGTCATTTGGCCCACTGCTATCTGTCACCACACAGGCCTCCATGCCCTGTGGCCATGTCTTTAGTATCTCCTACTGGCAGCAGACTATTTCCTTGCAGGTGCTGCAGTTTAGAGACTCCCTGATGGAGCGACATGCCTCAACAGCAGGAGTTAACCCTCTGGTCACCAGAAGTGCTCAAAGATGTCTTATTTTCACTCGTGGTTTTCCACATGAAGCCACTTAATGGCTGGCAGGATTTGTTAGGATTCACTGGCTGAAATGAGTGATGGAAGGAGGAACCGAGCCAAGTGACACACTCACATTGAAGTGACATAGTGGCTGTGGTGTCCACTGCTTTCTAATAAGGGCCTGTGAAGTGAGAGGCTGAGATGATTTAAAAGTGCATGGGACATGTGGTGGTACTGATAGGACAGTCTTGTATATGTGCATGTGGTTGATAATGTGTTTGTGTCTCTGAGTGTGTATGTGTGTGTGTGTGTATTACAGTGTAAGAATGTTTTCCCATATGCTTTTTGTGTGTGTTCGACAGAGATGAGAGAGTACTTTGTAGTCCTGTTTGCTGACAGGAAGTGAGACATACTTGCACACGTCCACAGTTAGTTTTCAGAATCCTCTGTTCTTTTGCCTCAACACATTTTTGTTCAGTTTTCTTTCCCTTTTTAGTTCCTTTCAAAGCCTGTGAATAAGCAGTGTTTGTTTTTATTTTATATGCCTTATCTCTTCATTTGCATCATTTCTCTACTTTTGCTTATGCCCTACCTCATCCTTGACTTGTTCTATGACAGAGGGGAAATTGTGCATACAGCCCCCTCACTGCGTTCCGTTTGATCCAGCCTCCTTGCCAATCCTGCACCAGACTCCCAAAGGAGGACGGCAAGCCTTGTTCGCCTTTGATCTGGCAACAAATTAGTGGCAAATGAAAACAAATGAAAAAGGCAGCTGAGTTTAGCAGGATAGAGAATAGGAAAAGGGGAATTTTATGCCTGTTACAACTCTACTGTCTTCTTCTGGTATGTGTGTTTGTGTTTCTCTAATGAAAACATTAAACATCAGAAGTGTGAGAGATTCTGATTCTGTCTATCCCTAGTTGCTGATGCTGCAAGTGTCAAACTGCTTCTCAGACTGTTTGATGAGGCAAACTGTTTGGAATTCCCCCAAGTCTTTAATATGTAGAAATGATGCTTAAACACTTCATGGTGCCGGGCTGTGATCTATAGTACTCAGCACACATCTGGCTTCCAGAAACTCAGTACCTCTTTTCCCCTCAGGCTTCTGTGGCTCTGTTCTCATCACTGAATGCTCCAAGAAGCTTTCTGTGGAACTAGTTGGAAATGCTTCCTGTAGAATTGCAATGAGCTGACATCAGAGGAGCTCACTTCTTTGCAGTGTCCCTTTACGTGTCATGTGCCTCTCTATCCTATTTTATGAGCCTTAGAAAAGTTTTATCACAGTTATCCGTCACATGCTCATTCACATCTTAGCAGGGGTCACATCAGTAGTAAGCTTTCCTACCAAAGCCATCTGTGGACTCTTGAAAACAGTATGCTACCCTCAGTGAAATTGTGACCTAGCTCATATTTCAACTTATCTGAACATGCCAAGTGTCCTTTTGCCACTAATCTGCTAACACAGAGGGGAATGATCTTGGTCTCAAAGTTCCACAGAGGCCCACAATGTGTTGGGAATGTCTGTCCCTCAGAAGTACAAAGGGACAGAACTTCTAAAGGAGCATGTGTATATACCTTTATTACACATGGTGTGTGCATGTGTATCATATAGTGCTATTCTTTGATTTGGCCAGCTCTGATGTTACACTCCATAATAGCTGCCTCAGTGTTATGATGTCTGAGAGACTAATTGACAGCTTGGGGTTGAAACTTGAATGGGCTTGGCCATGTGTACGCTTACATGTTTGTATCTAGGTAATCCTCTGTGCCTGAGGTGTGTATCTTGTAGATGCACATGTGCACAAGAAATGTGTTGTGGTGGTGGTTAAAGGTACAGTGTGTAGAATTTAGTTGCATTTAGTGGTCCAATCACTGCATTGTAATCTCCTCACATCACCCTCACCTTCCTAATGTAAAGGAGAAACAACACTTTAAGGACCCTGTTTAGAGTCAGTATTTAGTTTGTCTGTTCTGGACTACTGTATAAATAAGGTGTTTCAACATGGCGGTCTCCATGAAAGGGGACCCTCTCCCACTGTAGATATAAAAGGATATTTTTTAAGTAACAAACATAAAAAGATTCTTATTTTCAGGTGATTATACATGCATCCAAACATAGTTATGAATATTATATTCCATGTTTGCATTATTCTGAAAATAGAGGCCCCAAATCTTACACACTGTACCTTTAAGGGTCAATGTTAGGCATGCTGTGGATATTATGGTAAGCCAATGGATGTACTGTAGTCAAAGAATGTCCTCACAATTATAGAAATACAAATGTGTGTGTTTCTGTATATGTTTGTGTGGATTGTCGGCCCAGTTAGGGGCCTTGAGGGGCAGGTGTTTTCTCTTCGGGCCAAACAGCTTTTTGGCATGTCGACCCATCATGCTGTGAACAAACATGAGCAGAACAAACTGTGGAGATTGAAGAATGTTGTGCTGATGAGAATTGGAAGTGGAGTGTAACCAGATTCCACAAGAATTAAGCAGCTTCTACACCAAAACTCACAGCGGGGCATCTGGCTAAACAATAGGACACAACCACTGACCCATATTCAGCAGAGCACCCTGAGTGAGCTAAACAGTTTCAGAATTGTTTTTATGACTTTTAGTCATTTACTTAAAGTCTTAAATGGGTATTGTTGGTAATATTTTAATGAGAATTTGTGTTTTCCCTTGTACCACAAAATGTGCAAGGAGATATGGAATAAGAAAAAAGTGGCCTGTGTATAATAATAATCAGTGCAGAAGATTTCTGTAGAGGCACAAACTGGAGCTTCTTAAGTCCACTGACTATGATAAGAAAATGCTAATTGAAGAAATGAAAGTAAGGTTAGGTGAAGTAAACACAGAAGTAAACACAGTGCCTACATCTGTGCAATTCACAGGCATGTTTGATATGATACATCGTATGCATTGTACACTATGGCACGATATTGTCATATTTCATTCACTCGTAGTTAGGATAGGGTCAGTCAGTGGATTTCAGTATATAGACTGAAATCCACTGACTGACCCTCATCACTTGTATTCATATTCATAACCTATAACCTCAGAATATGTTACAAAACGCTCCCAGCAGTCATCAATACAACCACTGAGTTGACTGGCTCTCTTAAACTTTCAGTGATAACTGAAAGCAGACCCAACCACAAAGCACATCCAGGGTGATAAACATATCTGCCTCTCAGTTTGCACACTTCCAGCCCAACAAAATCCCTCCGTCTCCTAAAATTTGCCTTTGTCCCAGTTATTTCTAATACATTCTTTGCTGTTTTAATCACCTCTGTTTACAACTAAAAGAGCAAAGTGTTTGACAGGCAAAGTAATAGAGTGATTCAGTGAGAAATGATGACATGGCCAGAGGTCCAAAGTGCTGTTTTTTCCTTCTGTGGGTGTTATAATTAAGCTACTTTTAAACATTGTGTGCAGATTGTTTGGTCATACTAGTGTGACTGTGTGTACAGTCAATCTATCAATCTTATTTGGCTGCTTAAAGTGTTTAAATTTCCATCTGTTCAGTGTGTATTAGCTCTCCTTGCCCCACAGTGTTCCTGTCCACAAACAGCAGTGACCCAGACAAAAGGTCACACCCACTGCTAATTAGATTAAGGCTATTCTTCATGGAGCTGAGGAGAAACTGTGTCTGGATTTATTCAACCACTTCCACAGGATCTGTCACCAATACATCATAATTACTCATTATATGTTTTACAGCTTGTCACATTAAAATGTTTTCCTAAGAAGTCAACAGTATGGAGAGTTGAATTTCAGCACACAAAGAAGAAAAAGAGATCCATTTAAAATCATAAAATGCTGTCTGTACATATTTGTGTGATGTATACATGTTCAGCACATGATCATGTATTTTCACCTTATTTATTATAAAATACATTCACATCTCCAAACATTAATTTAAAGTTCAAATGTCAGTGTTTTTCCTCCACTCATCTCAGGGTGTGGTCTAAGATACTATGGGAAGTACTCATTGCCCAGATTCATTTTGGCTTTATTTCTTGTTAAAATTCCCCAGTTCCCAGGCGCAATAGTTTTTGACAGTGCAGTATTGTGTGCGTGAGAGTGATATTTTCAGGCTGAGCTGGGAGTGTAGGTGGTGTGAGTCATAAAGAATGTCTTCAGAGATTTTTGCTGTAGAAACACAGAGAACACATTATGTCCATGTATGACTGAAGTGGCGCTGAGTTGTATTGACTGCAAGGCATGGAGAGAGTGTGTCAAGTGTCTCACAGCCAGAGAAGATACACTGATGTGGACTGTTTGGTGACATTTTCAGGGGATAGAGCATGATCTGTGAGCTGGTGTCTTTTCTGTCATGAAGACTTTAAACAAAAAATGGTTGTCTCGGAGAACAACAACAAAAACAAGAATAAGATGGCAAGAGAAATATCTTATATGGAGAATGTGTATGTGTCTTGTACATTATTATGTACCTGCACAGTAATTACATGCTGTACAGTGTATGTTACTGTCTTCCCAAAATTGCCAGATGTCTGTGAAACTGCTGAATGTTCTGGCTTCTTCCCATGCACTTTGACCTTTTGGTGCGATTGGAAATCTTTCTTCATCTTCTTCGTCATCAGTCCTTTGAGACTCTACGATGCTATTTGAAACATGATTGAGACATATCTTTATGTGGTGGGGACAGAATGCTGCACAGGCTGCAAGTTCTATCTATCAGTAGACATACTGTACCAGAGTATCAAAAAGTTGATTGCACTTGTGGCATATTTTATCTTTCGTAAGAGTTGCACAGCAAATTTCATTGTACAAGGTGCAATGACAATAAAGACATTCTTTTCTAACTTTCTTTCGAAGTAAGATAATTTGACAGGTGAGATAAGGACATGATTACCACAAAGCCTAATTCAAGCAAAGCCTGCTCAGACAGCCAGTGCTGCAGGATAGGTAGAGCTCCTGTAAAAATTGGCACAACTTAAGGTGACATAGCAGGATCCAAAGCCGAGAATATATAATGTTCTTTTATTGATTGCTCCATGGATCCAGACTTTATATGGCCGCCTGCCACTAGCCTGGGGTTTTTCTCTTGATGCCAGAGTCAGGGGTGGTGGTGTTGAAATAGGGGATATTCCACAGAAACTTGCTTGTATTTTATGTGGGTCAGTTTAGTATTCAACTAGCTTTTGATGCTGTTGCAGCAGCTATCGGAGTTGCATCCAACACAGGTTTTTCCCACGTCCTCTAAATCAGTTGCCAAACACATCTCTCAACAGTTTATTTTGCACACTTGGGTGAGGGATGCCTATTATTCTGTGCAAGTTTAACTGGCAGATCAATGTGAGTGCAGTTTCTATTTTGGAGGAATTTGTGTTTCTTATCTTAAATCTCCCCTTTTGGTATTATTGCACGTTTCGACTATTCTCTGTCATCTTGAGAGTGTCAGAGGTCAACAGTCTCCTGTCAGCCCATAGCATGTTTAGAATTGGGCAACAGTTGTCTTCAGTGCTTATGGCAGAAATCTACTTGACACATGATCTTCGGATTGCTTGGAATTAAACAATTCTGCTGAAAAGTTAATTGTGTTAGTTTGTTTTGAGGCAATTTTGTCAGGTGCTGTTCCGGATGGGCTGACAGAAATCCAAGAATCCCATATAATTAGACCCATGTTGCTTCAATTTAGAACATTATTCAGACTGTTCCAAACATCACTGCCTTATGACCTCTCTTCCTCCCTGTGCATGAGTATGTATGAGAAAGACAGAGAAAGAACAAGATAGACAGATAGATAGATAGACAGATAGATAGATAGAGGAGAGAGAGAGAGAGAGAGAGAGAGAGAGAGAGAGAGAGAGAGAGAGAGAGAGAGAGAGTGAGTTTACTGAATTCTGACCTTTGACTAAAACACAAACTTTCAACTTTGCAAAGGAAATTGATTTGCAGTCAGAAATCAAACTAGGCCACAACAGAGCTATAAAGAGCTCACTTGGGATCAGACAAGGACAGAGACACTCTTACCAATTAAATTAAACACAAACATTAAGGATTAGGACCCAGACATGATGTAAATTGCAAAATAAAGAATAAAGTGCTGTGACAGAAATGCAGATTGCTTTAATGAAGATTGTGCCTTAAGACTAAAAGAGACTCTGGTGTGCCATGTCTGCCATGGTTTTTGCCTCTGAGGTGGCAGCCTGATTGAGGCATTCAAGGATGCATCTGCCTTTTTGATGGCTTCCTTAAGGTAAATGTCATGAAGGTGAACCTCCATCTCCTTTATTTTATCAGGCAATCATATCAAGACTTGATTCAATAAAACATTTTACACTGAAAATTATTATTTTTCTAAAACAAGAACTAACAACACTAGACCTTCTTGCACATACGTAGATATACTTGGAGACAAAATGTGTATTTGAAAAAAGCAAACAACAAAAAAAACAATGTCAGTGTCCTTATTCTTGATCTAAGTGTGGGTGAGTGGATGTGACCTTTTAAAGTCAATAGATACTTTATTCCTTGACATTTAGTTCTTGGCTCACTGTCATGATTGTTAGAGCAGATTTGAATATGATCGGAAAGGACTGTGTGTGGGTGAACATTTATTAGTGCCACTTGTGCATATAACAGCCTGAGGTTTATGTTGTTAGAAGCCGGCAACTTATGTAATTATTTTATTCACAGAGCTTGTTTATGACTCTATAAATTCAAAATATAAGCCCTAAGGTCTTAAATACCTTTAGATCTGTACCTAATGTTTTCCATTGTTAGAGCATGGCTGTAATTCACAGCTTAACCTATTTACAGCCCTGTTGCCATGCTAGGGGACTGAGAGGGTGAGCTCTCAAAGCTGCTTGGCATAAATGGCCTCTGCTATGCAAATAAATAATGCCATAAAATGTAATGCAGTGTTTTTTCTGCAAGCAATGTCTGGGCAACAGCAAACTCTCTCCACATGTTTAATTAACAAGGAGAATAGAAGGTAAGGTCTGTATGAGGCAGGAGGCTACAGGAGGCAATTTGGGTTTAGGATCCTCATTTCAGATGCCTGGAATGCTAAGTGCTGAGTTGCCCCGATCAGGCTCTCTCTAGCAGCTGGTGGGAGACTGGCTGCGTGCAAAACTCTGATCCTGGCTAATGCTCACGGCAGCACTTTATCAACTGAACATCTAATAACATGACTAGTGGACAGCAAATAAAGCACAGGCACATTGTAATGAGAGAGCCAACACTGGAGAAACCTTATATCTACAGGGACAACAGTTGCTGTGCTCATTGCAAATAAGCATCGCTTGTTACTGTTTATATTGGAACAACACAGAAATCTCCATCTCATCAATTGATGAGAACATTTTTCCTGTCTGTAATAAACCTGTTTCAAGAGTTTTCGTGAGAATACTATCAATTATCCTGATAGATAATGAGATGAGACCTTATTTATACCAGTTCATGGTGATAAATGAGATGTGGACATTGTTGCTCTTTGGTGCAGGCTGAGCGGTGTGCAGGTGTCAGCTGTCAGGTGTGCTGCAGTAGGATTATGGGTTAGGCTGTGTACCACCCCTATCCTATAATAACACCCACAGAAGCCTGGCCACCTGCCGCCACAACTCAGAGGAGCTCGTCTCTTCCGACTGCTAGGAAGCAGGAAGCCTCCACACTTTAAGACCAGCTTTCAGCCGCCCTAAACCCTGCTCTTCAGCTTGGTAACAACCGGCACTTAACTGAGCCAGACAACAAAGTGCTGTCACACTGGCAGAGTTTAAGTGTTAGACTGACATGGCTGAAAACATGCTGCCACCATCTGCCACAATCATTATCATATGTTTTAAAAAATATAATTTTTCATAGAAAACTAGAAACAGGAATACAGAGAAAGCAGGACATAGGCTTATTTAAAAGCATGTAAATAATATGTTGTTGAGATATAATTAGTTACAGTCAGTGAGCATGAAATTAAAGAGAAAAAAAACACCATATTTCTTCTATCTTCTCTCTTCTCTAACTGTGCAGCTGTCTCATTTTTTTCTTTCCATTACTAGCTGATGCCATTGATGTTCTGCAAGTGCTGGAGCTGTCAGAGAATATGGAGGGGGTGTCCTTAGAGGCAGGTCTCTGCACCAGCAGGAGGGGCATGGAAGAGACGGACCTGGCCTACAAGATAGACAAAAAGATCCAGCTCAGCGCCCCCACCAAGCAGCTGTTCCCTGGTAGTGGACTTTTTTTTTCCCCTTTTGGACCATATACAGTATAGCCTTCAGTCCTATGTTGCAATGAAATACTTGAGGATTTCCAAAAATGGCTAAAAGCACTCAAATGTGTCACTTTTGTGAGGGATTCGTCTCTCAGTAAAACCTGAAAAGAAATCTGACTTTGAACTCCCTTTACTTCTCCTCGTGGGTGCTCACTGCTTTCATGGGCAATATTTTTCATCATTATTATCTTTACTCAGGTCTCACTGGCAGCGGGTGGTGCCTGCATGCTATAAAAATGTCTGCTCCCTGCTGTGCTCTTTCTTGTATGACTTAACAGCTCCTCTCCTCTCCTCTCCTCTCCTCTCCTCTCCTCTCCTCTCCTCTCCACCTTTCAGATTCTAGATTTCCAGAAAATTTCTCCCTGATGACCACTGTGCGAGCTAAAAAGGGCTCCCAGTTCTTCCTAGTTTCAGTGTATGATGACCAAGGGGTGCAGCAGCTGGGGCTCGAAGTGGGCCGTTCACCTGTCTTTCTATATGAGGACCAGCATGGGCAACCCACACCAGAAATGTACCCTATCTTCAAGAAGATCAACCTGGCTGATGGAAAGTGGGTAGTTTAATTAAATATCTACCCTTCTGGTGATTTGGCAGCACACTGTATCTGATGTGTCTGGTGTGTTCAGTGCATTAGATTTACCATCACTGTGAAATTTCTATTACAGCCAATGTTCATGTTTAACTTTCCCAAGCCTTGAAATCTGAGGCAGGCCTCACATTTATGCAGTTTGATTCAAGCAGCTCACTCTGTGTGCTTGACCTTGAGTGACCTTGAAGGGAATATAATGCCTGTGGAGTGCTTGCTGCAATCATTTGACTTGATCAAAGGAGTTACAGAAATCAATCCTTCACAGTCTCAGGCTCAAAGGCAGTTCTGTTTTGCTTGACTTGAAAGAGGTGTGAAACTGCTCTTAGCTGTGTTGATTCTTCTGGGCAGCAGACTTATCTTTAGACAGAAAATACTCCTAGTACTATATTTTTACAATGCCTCCCTTCAAGGCTCAACTGCCTGTTAATTCTCACTCTCTGTTTGTTCTTTCAGATGGCACAGGATAGCCTACAGTGTGCAGGACAAGTCTGTGACCCTCTACTTGGACTGTAAGAGAGTAGAGACCCTGGATCTGCTGCGAGGGGACAATGCTGTTGTCAGCACAGATGGTGTCACTGTGTTTGGGACACGGCTGCTGGATGAAGATGTATTTGAGGTAGGACATTATCAAAGTATTGGAGGCTGTATTTAGCCAAAGTTTCAACAGGTGTGGTTACTTAGAAAAATAATAAGTTTGAATACATCATGTACTGTGGTCCGTTTTGTGCATTTCTGTATTGTGGTAGACAAAAGAAGTGAGATTCAGTATCATGTGAACTTTGTGTTATTAAGTATGTAGGTGAAACCACAGGAGACTGTTTCACTGGGGTAATATGCAGTGCATATTAGCTGAATCACTTGAAAAGGTGCTGTAGGGGGATGTCCTGATGACCTTGTTTTCATTTGTATCTCTTTTCTTTCTAACTTTATTTGTCAGCCTCTTTTTCACAATTCAGTTCAGTGTGTTTTATCCAAACTACTGTCCTAGCCTAAAGCCTTATAGCCTTTGAAGTAAAGTGGTCAGGATTTGGAAAGTTTGATGTCATGTCAAGACCTAAAACATTTGATAAATTACCATATACATTATATTGTATATGATCTATACACTGTGATACAATATTCAGCTTGGCCAATGAAAGCATAATAGAAATTGTATTTCATACTGTGGATTCCCTCCCCTACATTTAAAGCTGCTTAAGAAAAGATTGAAAGGAAAAATCACGGTTCAAGAGGCTACAGGGTGACAGGGGTCACCTGTCAATCATGTCCTACAGAAACAAAGCAGTGAGGACAAGAGGTGTTTGAGAGGGAATGAGAAGGAGGGGATGTGCTGTTCAGACATGCCCAGTCTCATCATTTCCACTACAAAAGCAAGAAATGACACATTCTCTTCGTTTTTTTGGATTTGTCGGTATCGATCTTTTGGCTTTAGAAGTGTTAATGTGATTCTGAATGTTCAGCTGTGCATTTGAACAACTGTAAGAAATATGCTTGTCTGTGTCAATATGCTGGGGAAAATATATGAGCAAGAAGATTCAAACTAGTGGCTTCAATTCCTCTTTTTCTCTGCAGTAACCTTTATTGTCGTAAGTCATTCTCTGTGCTTCCCATGACAATATGAAACCGCTGCTCCATTGTCATTCCCAATGAGACTCCACTCTAAATCTCTCGCCCACAGCATGAAATAGAGATCAGCTCAAGCCCCTTCCCCTGCCATGTCCTTGGGGCTCTGTGTCTGCTCAGCAATTGAGCAAGAAAGAAAGTGAAAAATAGACAGTTGTATAAGGTACCATCAAGTTTAGAGAAATGAATATCTTCCGAACCTTCTTTCCCCTTAGTGTCCTAAGAATACCTCCCAGTCTGCAAAAGGGAACATACTGTTAAACTTTAAGACCCAAGTACAGAGGGAGGGTTGTTATCATTCCCTATTGGCCTAATAGTCAGAAATCACAGCCTTCTTCACTATCACCAGGAGAAAACCAGATGTCTTTGGTCTTGACAAGTGAACACCTACTGCCTTTGGGTTTTGCTTGTGTAGTCAATAACTACCTTCCTAACCATGTCCACACATTAAGTTTGCTCTGACTGAACCTCAGCTGCCCCTCCCATGCTGTAAGTTACTCTCTGCTCCCTTCCTACTCTTCACTCTCAGACACTGATAGGCATTCCAGTTTTTAAATTACTTTATATCCCACTTCAGTTGAGAAATGTGTCTCCTTGTGGGCTCTATAAATTTTCCTTTTCAGAAGCAATGGTGACCATTTAATCTTTGGCCTTAGTCCAAAAACGCTCTCATGCCCTTATTTATCATCCTATGTGAAGAGTTATGATGATGATACAGTATCTGTGGGGATGACTAATACCCTTCAAACCATCTGTTGATCAGTTTCACCCTTTAGTCTAATCCATGCAATTTTGTGGTCATTGTTTGGAAGTTTACACTTAATATAATTTAGAGTTGAATCTTAATATCTTTTTTCCTGTCGATCAAGTGAAAATCCTCAGATGAGTCTTCTGTTTTAGATTTTTCATTCATACATGTGAGTTTCAGTGTATACACGTACAGTATGTATTCATAGCTGTAAGTATGTAGGTCTGGCTGTGCATCAGTGTTGTACACCTCGTGTGAGGCTGGTTCGAGGGAAAGAGAGATTAAGTAGGCTGACCTCTGGGCCTCTGTTCCCAGGCCCTGGTTCTGGGGGAGGAGACCAGTGTTCCGGCCCAGTTCTCCCGGCGTGGGAGCTCAGCGTGGGAGCATGGGGACCGTGGTCAGCCACTAATGTCTCTATTGCTTCCAGATTGTCTACAAATGACTACAGAAGTTTGGTGTTCAAACTCAACACTCTACTTGCATTTGTAGTAAAGCAAACATCAAACTGTCCACAAGTCTGGTTGGGCTCTTTCCTGGCCGCTGGGTGCCCTGTGTATGTGCCTCCAACACGCTGACTGCTTAGATAAAATCCAACCCAGCGTTTATTTGTTAGGAAATTCGGATCCTTTCTGTCTCGATTAGTGCTAGAAATAAGAAATGTTTTTGGCTTGCTTTTATAGGCATGTTGAAACCATGACCTGTCAAGCATATCATTAAAGGGCAGCTTTATTTAAATGCTTAGCAACCCCATTGATTTACCACACAAACAGGAGAGGCACATTAAATCGGTCAAGGTCTGTTTAAGTCATATTTTGCCTTCTTAATGACTTATGTCTGATGGTGGTCATATGTTTTTGGTTATTCGTGAACATATGTTGCACTTTAAGCAAACAAGGAGCATCAAAATGCTGTTTCATTACAGTGAGCTTGTGTGTTATAAACTTTCAGTTGCTCCTTCACCCACACAGGGTTTGTGACTCACACAAGAACGCAAGTTATTTTGGGGGGATTGAGATCTGATTAAGGCTTTGCAAATGACTGTGCTGCACCTCATATGCAGTCAAGTTAGTTATGATTTGGTGAAGCACTATGACTCTCAGCTAGCTGGCACCACACACCTTATTGCAGACAGTAGGGAAAACAAAGAGGTCACTCTCTGAAACACCAATGAACCTTTGCCAACAGAGCCATGTGACCTCATGCAGGATATTTGTGAGCCATCAGAAATTTGTGGATTCAGCTGAGGTGTTTTTCATCTGTCCTTACCCCATCCTAAATGGAGAATGGCAGACCATACATGATTTTGGGCAACACTTTAGGAAAAACTTGCCTTTGATCTCAAATTGAGATTGGATTGGGTTAGATTAAATTAACTCCCTGGTTCCTTTCTCTCTTGCCTTTTCTCTCTCTTTCACCTGAGAATGCAATACTTTCCTTTTCCTGACACTGGATTGTAGCCAAAACAGGAAAAAATACTGATAAGTGTATAACATGTGCTTTCTTTTTGTTTGATGTATTAAAGCATCTATGGTTTAATTTTTTTCAACAGTCTTTTATTAGCTGTACAATTTTGTATATGTTGATCTGGTAATAAGAGACGATTAGAAGATACATGAGATAGTGGCAGCTAATGGAGAAGCGATAAGTTTTGTCTGAAGCTGGGTGGCATGGTGATGCCGTGATTAGCACTGTTGCCTTCCAGCAAAAACACTCTTGGTTCAAGCCAGCCAACTGGGGCCTTTCTGTGACTGGGGCTGGGAAAATTTGAGAAAGAAAGTACCTTTCTGTGTGTAGTTTGCATGTTCTCCCCCGTGTTTGTGTGGGTTTTCTCCGGGTGCTTCATACCCATAGGTGCCCATAGGTGTGAATGATTGTTTGTCTCTGTATACCCCACGTCTTGTCTAATGTCAGCTGGGATTGACCATAGCCCCCCCGCAATCTTGATAAGGATAAGCAGTTATGGAAATGATGAATGAACAATGGGACTATAATTACCACAACATCAAGCAGTTAATCTAACTTGATTTATCACAGTTGTCTGCCCAACTGTCTCTGGATAACGTTTCACTAAGCAATATGTTTGCAATGGGCTGTCAGTTACATAGATTTGTACCACTAGTGTAATCTAGACCTTGTCAAACACTGTGCTGTCGGGCTGCCTGCTTTCTGTTTATATTACCGTCTGATGTGTCAACAATAAAGATGACAAATCCATTCATCCATCCATTATCTATACCTCTAATCCTCATCAGGGTCACAGGGGGCTGGAGCCTATCCCAGTTGACATTGGGCGAGATGCGGGGCACACCCTGGACAAATCACTAGCTCATCACAGGGCACATAGAGACATTTACACTCACATTCACACCTATGGCCAATTTTACTAATTAACCTATTAACTAAACTCCACACAAAGAGGCCCTAGCTGAGGTTCAAACCAGGATCCTTCTTGCTGTGAGGCACAGATGACAAATGCCCATCAAAATTGATTTTAGCTAAAATTGTTGTCTTCTGACTAATATTTATTTTGGAGTCATATGTAACAAAGAAAAGCCTGTGTAAACCATTGTGTTAAATTAGTTCTTTAATATGTTAAGTGACTATTAATTGACTAGTCATTTCAGCACTACAAAGCATTATGTAATAATATAATGTAGACAGAAGACAAGAGTGATGTAGAGTGGAAGGCCATTTAAGCCAACAGAGACTCTGGGCTTAGTGCTGCAGGATCCAGCAGTGCTGTCTTTGTGGATGTTTGTGTATACACGCTGGCTACACCTCCAGGGCGGGATGAAAAGTGAAAGGTCCTGACATGGGGGTGAGACAGAACTATTTGACTGTTTGGTGTACACAATCAGGCCCCGCCTGGAGTTATGGGAACACTGTGAAGCAATAGTCAGTAGCAATTGTACCACCAGTGACAGTTTGCTGCTGTATTACTGTACACTTTGCTTTACATCCAGGCATTGAGCTGGTTTTGTTGTTTTCATAGTGTCTGTGGTGTATTAATACAAGTTCAGTCTTCAGGTTCTTGAAATATCTCTTCACTGTCTAGTAGCAACTGCTATATATGTATGTCAGTGCTCCAGTGAGATGATTCTGCTTCCCCTCGATGCCTAAATTTATAACATGACACTTGTCTGTCTTTCTGTCTGCTTTGTGGTTTATTTCAGGGAGATATTCAGCAACTACTGATTCTGGAAGACCCCCAGGCCGCAGCCAGCTACTGTGTAAACTACATACCAGACTGTGATTCTGCTCTGCCCTACAAAATCCAAGCCCTGGAGCTGCAGGAGGTCAGTACTGCCACCAACAGGAGGCAATACCTACTGGAAAAACTCAACACAAATCTTTGTTTAGTTCTTCAAGAGTTGATACGATGAAGTATAGTTTTAGGTCACCTCAATTAATTGCAGTGACATCGCTTGTATTTTTGTTCAAACATAAAGGCTGGGATATCTTCATTCATTCTTATTTATTAGTTTTATTTAGTTTCATGTTATTTTACACAATTCCTTGAACATTATCAGGTCCTTCTGGCTGCTACAGTAGGATTGCAGAAGCCCTTGCTCCACAGCCAACCTAGAAAAAAACACAGGCATGCCTATCAATAGATGTGTCCCTAAGACTTTTATGATTTACAAGCAGACAACAGCCTCAGCCAAGAAAAGGTCTGAGTACAGTGTGAATATACTGAGTGTTTGCAGAAACTTGAGATATTAAGACAAAATAGGCAATCAGTCAAAGGAGAACTGTTTTCTTTCAAATGCAGCCAACAGTGGATCACTCTTAAGGTTAAGGTGTTCGTTTGGCAATGAACCTGACGGACACACACACACACACACACACACACACACACACACCCATAGAGCCAGCAGCAGATAACTCAAACATGATATAATAACTCCTTCCCCTCCTCAAGGCATGCATAAAAACTTGAATCAATCACGGATATGAATTACTGTATATTTCTTTGGTGTGTGAAAGATAAGAGATAAGGAGGAACCAGGCAGCCAGAGGAATAGAGGCAGAGAGATGTGAGAGTGTGTTTGTGTGTGGTTGGAAAGAAATACAAAATTTTAACTGAACTTATACATGTTTATTTTATGTAAATGTCAGTTTTTTATGTGTATGCCACGTGCATAGACATATGCGTGTATTCGTGTCTGAATGCAAATGTGGTCACTGATTATGCTCCAAAGATGGCTCTCATTAATGTTAGTGTGAGGCCATTTCATTCAGCTGGATTCCACAGAACTACAGCTGAGCAATAAAGTTTGAATCCAAAATATGTCAACATCTGTCACTCCACTGACCTACTTCCCATCATTCTCCCTTACATACTGACCTTGTTTACAAGTGGATCTAAATCATGTCTGATGTCTTTCACAGACTGGGCCTTCAGCGTCATTTTCCAGCAAAGCCTATTCATATCACTGACATGCAATGGACATCATCTGGAGAATGACACAACTTATATTTGCTCACTTCCCAGATAATTAGCACCTCTGTAGGATGATAGACAGGGTGACCCCTGACCACACAAGCAAATATGACTTCTGCTTTAACTAAGAGTAAACAACTCTATATTTGTTTGTTCCTACTCATTTCATGTTTGCTTTAGGTTTTTACCAGCTCAGTGTGAATCACAGTAGGTATCGGAGATTATAAGGGTGTCACAGAACCTGTATGTACCACTTTACTTTTCTGTCGAAGGCTATTTAATTTATTGTATTTTCATTTACAACAGTGTTTGTTTTTTCTCCATCCTCTGTACCCTCATCTTGCGTTCCCTTTTTTGAAAAAAGCACGCCCAACTTGGGTCTGATGCCTTGATGCAAAGTGACCAGCCAAGTCAACCAAAGGAGAACTCCAAAAAGGACAGGAAAGGCAAAAAGAACAAAAAGAAGAGGGACAAGGGCTCTAAAGAAAAAGGCAAACGCAAAGGCAAGGGCAAGAAGGGTTCCAGAAAGAAAAAACATGAAGAGGAGGCTCTTGAGGATGGCTTCCTCAGGGTGTCCACAACACTGCCTGAGTATCTATCCCAAGAACCTTTTCAGCCCACAGAGGGGCCAGAAATTAAGAGCACCCTAGAAACTGCCATCCCTACTGAAGTCTTCGACAAGACCATCATGGAGATGCCCACACATGAACCTGATTCTACAACTGAGGCCCCCACGGTGGGGCCTAGTGAATTGCCTGAATCAAAGGTTACTGAGGAGGTAGACAAGTTTACCTATAGATACTCTCCACCCCAACCCCCTCCTGCCGTTTGCAGTTCTAACCAGTCACTCCCCTAATACCTCCTAACCATAGAGAGCACCTCTTCTCTCTCCCGTTGCTTACCACCACCACCACCACTAACCAGCACCATCCTAATCATCACCTCCTCTATATCCCTACCAAAAAACGTGGAGAAAATTCTTAAATGAGATTTTTTGGCTGTGTGTTTACATACATACAATATGTTCAAAAAACATGAAATTCATGGTCTTCTTATACATGAACCTACAAAAGGTGCTCAGATGCAATCTAAATCATTTAAGTCATACTGCTATGAATATGCCACAACAACTGTTTATCTTTTTTTTTTAAATCAAAACATTTTTTACTTCCCACAGCAACAAACAAGGAATGTTTCTGTATGTCTCTTTATTTTCTAATTTGCCAAGTAAACTAATTTTTCATGCTCATGCTGTTTCTGAAGCTGTTGCAGTCTCTGCCATGCTGCCACACATATCTGATGTAGTCCATCAGCTAATTACACTCCAGCATTCTAATTAACTTGCACACCTGTCAACCTGTATCCTGAATAACCAACACTTTTCGCATAAAATCACCTGTTTTGCTAACATTCATATCGTACATTACAAAATGTGCATTTAATTGGCAGCACTGGGTGCTAATGAGAAGTGGTCAATGTCCACTAGTTCATCTTTGCTATGACTCATTTAAATGTGTGTTGGCCTGCAGGAGGGCAAGCCAGTGACGAAGCCAGTGGTGGAGGAGTATGAAGATGACCTTTACAGAGACCTCTATGATGATCTCTCAGTTTCCACGGTAACAGTGGGCCCCAATGTTACTGAATATGAGGTAGGTTAAATGCAAATACAAATAATGTGTTCACCTCAGGACAGAAACATTATTTTGGTATCCACTATACCTGTCACTAATGGAGGTTTCCATTCCTTAATAGATTCTTGAATATGAAGACTACAAGAATGACACACAGTCAGAGTATGAAGAGTATGAAATTTATGAGGATAGCTTTGAGTTTGCAGAGCGGGAAAGAGCAGGGACGTGGAATGGAGAGGTAAATCTCTGAGTGAACTCATACATTAAATGAGTGGGCACATCGTCAATTGCCTGTGTCAAGTGATTTCCAGCAACTCACATCTATCCCTCTGTTTCTCCTCCTCAGGCTAGCCTCAGAGCAGAGAAAGGCCAGAAGGGAGAGCCAGCTATTATTGAACCGGTGAGCTGCTAGAGGCATTCAATGAATAGTCTAGTAGCTTTAGTTATGAGAAAGGAAATGCGTTAATGCTCTCCTAATGTACATCTCATTCTGTCTGTACTTGTTTTTAGGGTACATTAGTGGAAGGACCCCCAGGTCCACCAGGGCCAGAGGTAAGCCTATTTACTGTGTGAAAACAGAAGAAAAAAGACATGTTGCTAGTGTCTCTTATTTGTATAGGATGTGGCACAATGTAATATAAGCGGGAACTGTCCAGATGTTTATTGTTTTGGATTCTAGCTAACAGGATACAACTGTGGTGGAAAAAGGAAGTAAACAGAGTTTACAGGGTTGAACACCCAAAAATACACCATGAATATCATGAAGTGACCTCTAAAAGTACATCATTACAAAGAAGTAAATCGATTTTGTTTTGAAACTACATAAAGAAATAAATTGAGTATTGTCAAGCATTTGGAGGTTTAAATTATGGGCTGAAATGTTATCATTTTGTTGAAAACTAAGCAATAGTATTGCAATGTCCTAAATGTTTGTTAATGTTTCCTTTACAGGGACTCACTGGCCCAGCTGGACCAACAGGCCCTCCAGGACCTAGGGGAGATCCTGGTGACTTGGTAAGTGTGGCTTAGCCCTATACCTGGACCAGTTGGGTTAGTTTGACCGCAGTTTGACCCCTTCACTTATGGGACAGAACTATGGGTTCAACTGTGACCTCACACTGAAACATGTCCATGGGATCACAATGTCCTGGTTTAGTCCTGAACCTGCTGGACTTCGGGGAGATGTTGACTCACACATGTTTGACCTGATTTTCTTTTGTGTGTGTATGTGTGTGTGCGTGATCGCTCCAGTAAGTGTATTTGTTCATGATTCATCGCAATGGAACACACTCACACACACACACTGACAGATGCTCTGTCATTCCCTAGTTGTTGATGTTTTTTTATCATTTTTATGTTTATGGCTTAGATCTCCATTGCTTACAAGTGCATCAGCTTCAGTCATCCTACACTATGTTTATTTAAGGTACAGCTCACAAATGTGAAGAGGTAGAACAATGGTGGATATCACTGATATCAAAAACTGAGGAAATGATGAACTAATGCAATAAATCTACACATAATCTCTTTGTCCGTGGCATTAAAAAATCATGAATGTGAATCACCTTCAAGCTTTACTGAAAAAAACTGAAATGAAACTGAAAAATTGAAACACAGAACTATACTACTTTTTGTATTATATGTACTGTGTGTTCATAGTTACATTTCTGAACATTCATTGATAGGATTATTGTAACGGTCTAGTGTAAATGTAACCATACATTCATACGTCAGTTGTAACCTATGATTAAAAAAAATCACAATTGATTTATCAAATATATGTTTTAACTCATTGGTATGGTTTAATTTAAAAACAGCATTAGCCTCCAGGTCTTGAAACCATGTATTGTAAGTATTACATGTGAAGGACTCTAAGGCATAGAGTTTGTTCATGCTGCAGCATGAGACTGTTTAACTCACTGAAGTCTGTCCCACTGTGATTGACACATATGAATTAGCTTTGTCTTTAAGGCTTTATGTAATACTTATGGTAATAATTTGCAGACATTCAATACTTCAGGTAGAAAATCATAAGCATAATATCCTCGTACTCACTTTGACAGCTTTTTGACAACAACTTTATTGTTTTATTGCATATTCAGGGTAAAATTAAATTAAAGTTGTTGCTTCACTTGTGCCCATAGGTACACTGATTAATAAAAAATATGTAACCAATTAATTCAATCACTACTGGAGGAATGTAGGTTACCAATTTAAATACTTATTAGATAACTTAACAGTAAATTAACAGTAATATGATGAATATTATCTTTATTATTCAATGCTACACTAAATTACTTGTTAAAATGGATATTTACAAGGTGTAAACAGAAGATAAGGTAGTGTGTGCTTGTGACATGCCCTGTGGAAAAAGAGCAAAGGTTGTTTTTTCAGTGATTAGATTGCAGGGCTGTTTTTCTCTCTGTTTAGACCCTCTGACTCTCTCTGCCTCTCTCTCTCTGTCACCCACACAAACGCACGCACACACACACACACATCATATACACAGTAGCCGCTTATCCCTTTCCCCATCCTCTCTTCTCAGGGTCCCCCAGGACGTCCAGGTATTGCTGGGGTTGATGGGATTCCAGGTCCTCCAGGAACCCTGTTGATGCTACCAGTAAGACCTTAAAGAACACTCGCACGCTCACACAAGCACACCCACACACATACACACACACACGCGCGGGGCACACCTTTTCGCAGTGTGGAGTGGTGACATGACCACAAGGGGGGGCTGTGTGATTGAACTTCATTTACATTTGGGGAATCCTGCAGTGGGGACTGATTCTTCTTTTTCAATGCCTCCAGTTCCAGTATGGAGGGGATTCCCAGAAGGGACCAGTGGTGTCTCCTCAGGAGGCTCAGGCACAGGCTATACTTCAGCAGACCAAGGTACACTTCACAGAAACACTTCATCAGTTATAAGTATCAGTAATCAGTGACTGTTGGCATTTCAAAAGGACCTTTGTGCACTCTTCATAAACAACTCTGTTGTGTTTTTATTTCAGCTGTCACTGAAGGGACCTCCAGGTCCACTGGGTCTTACAGGGCGACCAGGCCCACTGGTAAGGCATCTGACCTTGACCAAAATTACATCATACTGCAACTACTACTACAACCTTTTACCTCAACTTCACATTCTGTTTGACAAGGCACAAGCTCTACTCTCTCCTTCCCAACCTAACCTCCTTATTATGCATGCTCAGTATGTTCAAATCTCTGTGATTGTGAAATCACTGCAGGGTTGCAAAAATGAACAGATTTAGAAGATGATTTGTTCTTAGCTCATTTATATTTTGTTTGTTTGGTAGTAGATTTCAGAATAGAAGACGGAAGAAAGGATTGGATTGCCCCTGTGCTTCATGCCATGCTTTAATGAATTCTTGGTTTTATTTTGCAGGGTCTGCCAGGTCCCACTGGGCTCAAAGGTGACAGGGGAGACGATGGCCCTCCTGTAAGACTATTATTTTTTTTTTACCTCACTACTCACTTCCACCTTACCACTCTTTTTCTTGTCACACTGTTCATTTTGCTTCACTCTTTTTACACATTTTTTTCCATTTGTCTTGCTATCTTCCTTTCTTTTATAGGGACCACATGGGTTGCCAGGCCCTCTGGGAATTAATGGAAAGCCAGGAAAGAGGGTGAGATAACTTGAATATTGCAGCTCTCCACACTGAAAACCCCTGTATTTGCAGGTTGTGTTAAAAGCATACTGTGCTTGATGTACTGTAAGCAAGACCTATTTTAACTGGATTGTATGTCTCGTAGGGGCGTGCGGGAATGGACGGAGGTCGTGGAATTCCAGGAGAAACAGGCCCTAAGGTAAGCTCTTTGAGATATCACTGCAATATATTGTAGCTGTGATAATCTCAATTTATTCAGCTGCACCCAGAACCTTTTTGTTCCAGCAAACTATTTATGTCCTTACTGCACATTTATACACATAGATAATAGTTGCATGATATTGTCAGTTGGTAAGACTATATTACCAAGGTTTGGTGTTAAGTTTCCATTTATTAAGTTTCTTGTTTTCATGAGCACGATATCACACATGTTTAGGCAGCAAAGTCTTGTATGATAACAAATCTCCACTTGCAAGTGTAATGCTTTAGGTATCCAGCAGCCCGCAGCTTATTATATGTATTGACAACGAGGCAACTCAATACCTAACAGCTGCAGGAAGAGCTTAGTAAATAAATCAGGCTCCCTTGATGCTGGGTCTGACAGAACAGCAGAGTCTTTATCAGTCAAAGCAGCATTTTAGCAGACCTACAGCTAATCTGAAAGCTCCTTCTCCCCAGCACATACTCAGAGCAGATGGGAGGCTCTGCCAGGGGAGACTTTCAGTACAATTCTGCTAATGTTTACACATTACCATATGTGTGTGTGTTTCAGGGTTTAATGCACTTGCTTCTTTATTACTTCTCAGGGTGACAGGGGTTTTGACGGCCTGCCAGGTCTCCCAGGAGACAAGGGACACAGAGTGAGTTAAATTTGGTAACTTAACGGTGTCACTGTATTCATTCAGTTATTCAGACACTAACACATCAACACGTCACACATCATCTGGCAGATGTTTATTTGCATATTATGATTATGATTATTGTTGTGATTTCTGTGATGACAGTGTACACTAAAAAACATCTGCTCGATGCTGCTCTGCCATAAACAGAACTGTCCTAAATATCTTGAGGCTTGTGGTTAATGCTTTTATCTTGTAGGGGGACAGAGGAAAGCCTGGTCCTCATGGGCCTGTTGGAGAGCCGGGAGAAAAGGTGAGTGCACAGTACTTGCAAAATATTCCTGCTTTATTTGGAACGGAAAACACATCCTGCAGGAGTGCTTCATTCATTCATTTTTTTCCATGCAAGGTTAAAATAGAAAATCTTTTCAGACCAATTAATTAATTCTACTAACTATTTAAATGGTGAAGCACTACATATCAAAGCAGACTTTACTTGAATAAAGTAATGAAGTCCTGATTTTTTAAAATTCTGCTATGCTGCAATCCCTGAGTTTATCCAGTACCAAGGTTTGCAAAAGACATGAGAGTAACGCAGTGCATCCCTGACATTGAATTGAAAATATAAAAGATAGAAGCTCTGTCGAGATAGTATCAATCCATGCAGGCGGGCGGGTGAAGTTTAGAGAGCGGTCTATTAGTCTTTGCTCAAAGATAGTTGAGCCTTATCTGTCAGGCAGTGAATTTCTTTAATGAACTATTTTCGCAGATTATGTCTCTGGGGATACAAATGTATCTATGCCTGAGGATAACTTATAGAGGCGCATGAGTTTTCCTTGTTAAATCTGTTTCCATCTCTGTTATTTTAGGGATCTAATGGACCTTTGGGGCCAAGAGGGCAACCAGGCGAACCTGTGAGTTACCACACCTGGAAGAATATTGCTCCGTTACAAGGCACACGTTCAAATAATGTTCAGTGGTTTTCTATATTGAAAATACTTAAGTCTTTTGCTTAAGGTTCTCAGAGATATGCTAATACAAAAACATTTTTCTTAAGGCAGAATCAGAGAAATTTCCAACAAACCCTGAGGGAATTGTGGGATTTAAATGGATTTAAGCCAGAATCTTGCAGAGGAACTCACACAAGTACAAAATCTACTGCTCATACTGTACATACAAACACTGCACAAAGGGTTGTCTGGTAGCTCACCTGGTAGAGCACACACCCCAAGTTTTGGTTTGATTCTAACCTGCAGCCAATTGCTGCATGTCATCCTCTCTCTTTCTCCCCTGTGCATCTTCAGCCGTGCTGTCTAATAAAGGCATAAAAAAGAAACACTGCACAATATTTCACAATATACAACAACTATAAAAAACTGGGACAGTCAAAGCATAAAAAAGCAATACTGCCACAGTGTTCAGCCTAGCATTAAGAGGTCACTGGAAAAAGGTGTGCAGCTTGATCATAAATATAAACAATAGCATAGCATGCCAGTATATTCAAAACCTGTCATAGAGATAGGTGTAAAGTAACTTTGGATAATGGAGTCCACAAAGATCTTAAGAGCACCATTGAAGACATTTTTCTTTTTTTCTGTGTATCTCTGCAGTGAACACTGGTTGATTGGTTATGACTCACACTCCATCTTTCTCCCAGTAGGTGAGGTTGAGGCTCAGCGGGGTTCTGTCCCTCCAAATGGATCACCCAGTGTAGGAAGAAATAGAGTGCCATAAGACATGTTAGGAAAGCTGTGTTAAACTACAAAGATACAGGAAAGCAGAGTAGTCGGCTGTTTTGAGTGAGAAAGAGAGAGCGTGATGGGAAAAGTGAGACAACTAAAGACAAACACGAGACAGAAATTTGGTTGGTAGTGAAAGAGATAAGAGAGATGGAGAGAGGAAAGAGAGAGTGTCGAAGAGGGAAGAGATAAAATCCTGGCCTGAATGATTATATTTCCATATCAATCACTTCCCAGGAGATCACAGATGTGGCTTTGGAACAGGTGGCTTGGCCAGCCTACAAAGAGGGAGGCTGACAAAAACAGAGCACACAAACACACTCACGCAAACACAGGCTAGTGCAGTCTCCGTGGCTACCACATACAAAACCACACACACTAAAATACATTATCTGTCTCTTCCTTTTTTCCCTCTCTCCCCTCGTTCTGATTTCTGATTTAGTATTCCACACTCACTCTATATCATCATGAATGCAAGTTAGCTGCTGACTATTTACGTTTTTTTTTTTGTCTCCAGGGTGCTCGGGGTCTTGTTGGGCCACGGGGGTCACCTGGCCCACCTGGCCAAACGGTAAGTTAATATTGCCTGGTTACAGAATTAGAGCTATTCAGTCCTTTCAACTTTATAAAAGGACTCCTAGTTCATTGAATTATCAATATGCTGCTAAGGATAAAGAAGGAAGCTATTGAACGTTTTTTTCAATCAATCTTTGACATGTCATCCATTATTTTCTGACATTTTGAATATGTGCATTTTTATCAGGGTATTGGTGGAACTGATGGAGCACAAGGGTCAAAGGGCAACCTGGTCAGTTCTGCTACCTTCATCAACACATTATATATTCGCCATAACTACCATTATACCACTGACTATGTACTATATGTATATATATCATAATGTATGTAAGTACTGAAAAGTAGTGTGTGGGTTTTGTGAATGTGATCTCAGCTACAGAAACATTAGCTGGAGTGGCTTAGCATGGTGAATAAACCTGTTAACCAGTCATATGATGATGAGCTTATGACAAAGTTCATGTGGAGGCGGAGTGTGTAACTACCAGTGTTTCTTGTTGTCAGGGTCCAGCTGGAGAGATAGGGCCCCCAGGCCAACAGGGAAATCCAGGAGTGCAGGTACTGTAACAGCACAAAACAAACTGTCCTGTCACTATGAGAGTTCAGTCCATTTATTACATATCCTATAAAAGTATTCAAGTCACGTAGACAAACTTAAAATATACACAACCACTTTGAAGCATACAGTTGCATGAACACATTTGCTCTCTTATTTTGTGGTATAAATCATTCTGTATCTGATTATTTTTAAACTTCAACTGAAGGTTTCCTTGATCTTCTATAGGTTCAGAAATTCTATAGCCTGTTGGGCATATAAAACCTTTTCACAATTCAAGTGCATGTCACTACAATGTATCCAGAATACAAGGCTGTTGTTTTTAGAGATACAAGGTTTACACCCAACAGCAACAAAATTTAATTTCAAAATGACATCAGACATTACAGTCATATAAAGAAGATTTAATCATATTTTCAATTTCCTAGCATGTCAACAATCCATCTAACCCCCCAGCTCACACAAGGACATTCACACATACTGTCCACAACTCTTACATACACACATAGCCATTTGCACACATACACACAGACTTGTGCAAGACCTAAACTCCCAGCCTTCTCCTAGTCTTGTGACACTTAACCTGATTGATGCTTTGTTCTGGTCCAGGGCTTGCCTGGTCCTCAGGGTCCCATTGGAGTGCCAGGAGAGAAGGTAGGTAGCATGTCTCTCACTTAATTTCAGAATTAAAGCTGTGACCTTGTGACCCCTGTCATCACATACCCAGGGGAGTCCGGTTTAGCTGGAGAGTATGACCCAACCACTTCTGGCTCCCGTTCAGACAAGACAGGGCTAGACAGGAAATCAATACACAAGAAACACACACAGGCATAACAGACACTAGGGACAGCCTCGGCTAGTGTACATCATGAGGCTAGACTGATAAAATAAATAAAAAGTGGACTTAGTCATAAATACAATATATTTGGTATAGGAGCAGAAAGTGGGAAATGTGGTCTCTGGCATAAGTTAAGGTGCTGTATCATATCTGAAGCTCACTTCCCGTATTGATACATCTTTTTGTCCTACACAGGGTCCCCAAGGGAAACAAGGGATGCAGGGACTACCAGGCATTGATGGCCCTCCCGTAAGTAAACACAGACAGACAAGTACATAAATGCATGCATGAGCATGCACATTTCCATGCAGACCTTTGCACATCAAGTGTCCATGTACAAACTGTATAATAGAGAGTGTACTGCTACTTCATCAGTCAACTTGATTGTCAGTTGACAAGATCACTGAATGTGAATGATGAATGAGGCAAAGACCTGTAGTTTATACACCACATTACAACTCAATAATCATCAAAAGAAGCCTAGACCCAGATATACATTGTGCTTAGATTATTCACACAGAATTTAGTTAATCTAAAGGAGCCAAAAGAATAAAATATACCAACGTACACTTTCTGTAGTCTGCCAAGAGGGGGACACAGGAGTAATTTCTGGAAGTGACTCTAAGCCATGTGACATTTAATAAAGAATGAAGAACAATCTTCTTACAGTGAGCATTTTCTCATCTACTAGAATTCATTTTAGATTGCAGTCAGACACATTTGAATTAGTTTCACTTAATGCTCCTTCTATTGTTCTGCAAAGCTTTGTGACACACAATGATATTTTTATGGTGCTTTACTCTCAGTGCCGCTGGTGTTTTCTCTTTTTCATTGGTTGGTTGCATTCAGAAATATCCATCAAAGACTGATACAATGATGATGTATTTGCAGCAGTCAATCTGATTTCTCTTTTCCTCTTTCAGGGTCACCCAGGAAGAGAAGGCCCCCCGGGAGAGAAAGGCATCCAAGTGGGTAACTGCATATCTGAGGCTTGTCTACTGTAGTGTCATAGCAAGATAATAAAAGTGCAAAATCATGCCGTTTCTTGCAATCTATTGTAACTGTGCACTCACTTGCATTAAGTTACAATAATGCTCACGCTCATCATTATAATTACTGTGTTCCAGCGATGTCATCATCTTTATTGTGCAAGAGCATTAGCTCATTAGAGTCAGCAGCATGCACTCATCAGCATCATCCACTTTTTCAGTTTAAAAACACTTATGGACAATAAAGAATAGGGCAGTGTCTGAGTGCAGTGCTTTTTCATATCTGGTCAGGGAAATGCATTTTTGTTGGCTGCTGCTTGCTAAAACTGAAGAATACTATTGCCCCTTTGTTTTTTCTAGGGTTTACCAGGTGCTCAGGGACCTGTTGGGTACCCAGGGACCCGTGGAGTCAAGGTGAGACAAATACATCATGATCTCAGGTGTAATGTCCACTGAGATGTTTATTCCCTCACACATTTCATTCTGCTCATATGTCTACCTGTGACGGACAAGCTGTTTGAGTCTCTGACTGACTGGTGACAGGTGAAGGGAAAGCACCTCTGTTCTCAAGGGGACAGCTAACAACAGAGTGAGGAACATTTGACAGATGTCAGATAAAGCAGAGCTGTCTGCGTAGGTGTGGAGCAGTCCATTTTGACTGAGTTTGCTTTTAAAATTGAGGAATAAAGGTAAAGTTGTCATGAAATGACATTCTGATTGGCGTTTCTTTTTGTCACATCTGGTATTTTGTCTGGTAGATGAGCTCAAAATCCCTTAGTGGAAGCCTGACCGCGTTGGAAACCATTAGTATGAAATGAACGTAACGTCAATAACTGCTCAATAAGAAAGCAATGTTAGGTCAGGAGAAAATCTATATACACTTATAAATCATTTCAGTGTTTTAAGATCGGGTATGGTCTAAATCTCTTAAATTAGATGTTTTTAATGTGTTTTTCAGGGAGCGGATGGAGTTAGGGGTCTAAAGGGGAGCAAAGGTGAGAAGGTGAGTAAAACAGATTTATTTTGTTGCCTGTTGTCAATCTGTGGATTGTGACTGGAAGGACACTTGACAAATTTCAATGTAATGATGCCATTTATCATCTAAGATCTTTCATTAGACATCATCTCTCCTCAATGCATCATAGGGAGAAGATGGCTTCCCTGGGTTCAAAGGTGACATGGGCATCAAGGGAGACAGGGTAAGAGCGGCCACAAATCACAAGCCTCAGTTTCATTTTTCATCAGTTATTCTCTACCAGAGTGGAGATAAAATTGTTACTTCCTTTCTGCTCTCATTCTTGACTTTAGGGTGATAATGGAGCTCCTGGGCCTCGTGGAGAGGATGGACCAGAGGGGCTAAAGGGCCAAGCAGGACCCCTGGGTGATATAGGAGCTCTTGGGATAGCTGGCGAGAAGGTACACTTTTAAAAGATTACATTTGCATTACAAGACAAGGTTAAGGCACAAAAGAGGAGGATAGGGAGATCAAATAGGCTGCCAGAAACTCTTATCTAAACCTGCATTATGCTGCTACAGCCATTATAATATTAGGTAGAACAGTTACATTTCATTAGCTCAGTTTTCAGTTGTGACAAAACTTTCTTATAAAATGAGTGCATGAGAATCACTGAAATACTGAACATATGGATTTTAATGCCTTCACATTTGTTAGATCTGGTTACAGCCCCTTACAAAGGCAAAACTGCCACTGAATCAGTGTGCATGTTTGAGCATTTAATCTTTCTGTCATCACTATGCATTAATTTAGAGATATCTTGCTGTATTGGTACATGCATAGTCAGCAGTATGTCATAAAAATCTCAATTAAAGGGTTTTCATGCACTTTTCGTCTTAATATTCCTCTGGTTTCTCTCTGCAGGGTAAACTTGGCTTGCCTGGATTGCCAGGATACCCAGGAAGACAAGGTCCTAAGGTGATTTAGCATTGATGAGCTATTATGATCAGTTAATGTGTCCTCTGGTTCCTTTATCAGAGCTTTAACCAGCAAGATGTGTGTCTTTGGCTGGACTGTTTCCTGTCTGATTAAAAATAAAGGATGACAAATGACTTATTAAAAAAAGGCTATTTTATTAATAGTTCATTAGTGACATCAATTCATTACATGTTGATGAATGGTGTATTTAAGGCTGTGTTGGGCTCATGGATTAGATTTGCTTTAATTTGATACAGTAGTTAATTATACGTTAATGAGACTTTGGGGGTGATGTGTGATGAATTGAAGGCTGAGGCTGATTAACCTCTATGTGTGTCTCCAGGGATCACTTGGCTTCCCTGGTGTGGCCGGGGTCTCAGGAGAAAAAGGACGAAGGGTGAGGACTACAGTGACATTCTGACTGCTTCAAAATAAAGAAACTTTTCTGTGTAGGAGCTACTGTAAAATAACAATAAATTATTGTTAACCTCTACAATGCAGGGTCCAGCTGGTCAGCCAGGGCCTGGAGGCCAAAGAGGTCCTAATGTGAGTACAGCTATAGGTGATAATGCCCATACACCATGTCTTTTTCTGAATGTATAAACCTGTATTCGCTCTAATTAGATACCATCAGTTTACCACAACTTGTGGGTGGCATACATCGCTGCAGTGTTTTCACATCACCAGACGTTTATCTTCCACCTCCAGATGAGTTATGCATGTGCTAATCAGACTGTTGTTTGTTTTCCAATAGGGAGCTCGGGGGGGAAGAGGAGCAAATGGGCCCACTGGAAAGTCTGGCGAAAAGGTGAGCTTAGACTTACACACATACACATACACACACACACACACACACACACACACACACACACCCTTATATAAACAAAGACATATGCGCATGCAGTTACATTCACATAAACACACACCTGGCTGTCTCATAAAGTATGGATGATTGCACCGACCGAGTTGGAACTGGTTGTTGCTGTTCACTTCTAGATGACAGGCCATCTGGTGCAGTGAGAAGCTACTGTCTGGCAGGGGATGCTTCAGTTTACACTCTCACCCTCAAAGACCATCTTGGGAAAGCTAAAGATTTGTTGGCGGGGAGAAAAATGTTTGAGTGGCTGTTGTTTTTGTACAGAAACTGTGTTTTTATTTATTTGTCTTCTGCCTCTCCCCTTGCTAGGGTTCTTCTGGACAAGATGGTCCACAAGGATCCCCCGGAGAACAGGTATTTTGACTCTTGGATAATTCTTTACATACAGCGCCTAAATAAGACCATTAATGTAAAGCCTGAAAAACAAAGTGGCATTGCATAGTCTCATAAATCATTGTAGGACAAGCACCAGAAAATTCACTCTAGTCTTTAAGACAGTGTTTTGACAATCTGCATTATTATTTTGTAGGGTCCCCAAGGACCACAGGGAAGACATGGTGAACCAGGACCTAAAGGGCCTAATGTGAGTTGTCTTGTGTGATTTAAAGTTACTCATTTTTTTTACCTTATCTTAAATTTTATGCTCTCCTCTGGTCATGTTGAATCATGGATGATTATGATAATATAAGAAAATACTTCCCTTTCAGGGTCCACCAGGAAAAGATGGATTACCAGGTCATCCAGGCCAGAGAGGGGAACCAGTGAGTCACCATGAATGCCAATAAAGCTACATAGTTGTTGTATGGCATGCAGTCAACATGATGAACACTTTTGCATTACTGAATTACTGAAGTCAGAATGTAAATTGAGAGGCCAATAGTATACTAAATCTAGTAAAACACCTAGTCCTGTGTGCAGTCTTCATATAACAGGATCTATTCATCCCTCTGACACTGTTTCAACTCTTAACTGAGGGTCATCTGACTTACTTGTCTTATTCTTCAGGGCTTCCAAGGCAAGAATGGACCCCCTGGCCCCACAGGCGTTGTTGGACCACAGGTAAGAGATAACCTAATGGTCTTAGTTGATTTTTAAGCACACAGCTGTTTATTTCAGATAGGATTTTTGTAATAACTGTTTTGTGATGTGTGTTGTGTAACTTGGTTATTTTCAGGGCAAATCTGGTGAGACAGGGCCAACTGGAGACAGAGGCCATCCAGGTTCACCAGGACCGCCGGGTGAGCAAGGTTTACCGGGAAGTGCCGGAAAGGAGGGTGCCAAGGTGAGTGGTTTTCATCATAATTTCTGGAACATAATCACTTACCAGCATCACCTTATTACTGTTGTATTAGATAAAGCCCAAGGACTCTCAGCAGTGCCTGAATATCTTATCTCCTGGGTCTCATCCTATCCTCTAATTTGCTAATAAATAACAGAGGAAACCTCGCAGTGTTGAGTGCATTATGGCTCATAAAAGATAAATGTTCCTTCTTGGTGTGACTTTCTGGTTGGTGTGATTTATGACTGCATAAGGGCCTGCTGTCTGCTGGCTACTTGCCTTATATCTAATCACATATGGGTGTATGTGTGGTTTCCAGGGAGACCCAGGTCCGTCAGGAGCCTCAGGGAAAAGTGGCCCTGCTGGACTCCAAGGCTTTAGAGGGAGCAGAGGGACCCCTGGTGCAATGGTAATGCACATCTCCACACATCTCACATCCGCTCTTTAACTCACTGTCAACATCAGATTCTCTTGAAATGTGCAGCTTCGTCACAACTGAACCAGAGTAACTGTAAACCACTGTAATGATCTGATGGTAAATGTTTAAATAAATGTGGTGGCATTGCCTCTCCAGGGTCCTGCAGGTCTGAAGGGAGGAGAGGGCCTACCAGGTGTTGCAGGATCTATTGTAAGTCTAATTTTGTTAAATTGCTTGCTATCCCATGTCCCGCTCTATGTTCAGCTTCTATGTTATATAGAATACTAGGATATGTGAAGCAGGAGGCTGTTTCCATGGTGATCAGTGATCGTGACCACCACATTAAATCATAGAGTAAACCACACGACATACTCACCTCACATCTCTACCTCCCTTCATTTCCAGGGTGCCACTGGAGAGAGGGGCCCCGCTGGGCCGGCTGGTGCTATTGGCCAGCCAGGACGGCCTGGCAGTGTGGGTCCTGCTGGGCCGATGGGAGAGAAAGGCGAGCCAGTAAGATTTGGAACATTGCTAATTTTGTTTCTTAGGCAACAATGTCCATGAACACATACTGTACCATCACTTCCCACCATTGGGTAATAAACAACATGTGCTCTTGCTTTGGAATGTGTCATTATGAGACAGAGAGCAGAAGAGAGGGGGAGAAAACATGAAGCCTGCTTTCTTGGGTGCAAGTTTTCTTTCTGGTGTGATACATTAATCAGTATGTCACACTGCTATATGAGGATAATAAGTATTATAGCATTTGCTAGATGTCCACGTTTTTTCCCATCTGTTCTCCAGGGAGAGAAGGGGCCTGTGGGACCGGCTGGGCATGACGGGGAACTGGGACCTGTAGGGCTGCCAGGGGCTGCGGGACCTCCTGGGCCTCCAGGAGAGGATGGAGACAAGGTAGTTACATTGTACTAAAGCACTGCAGTAAAGTCCTCGCTGATTTTTTTGACTTAATTGTTTATGTGTTTGTTCACATGTGTGCATTTGTGTCCATAGGGAGAGACAGGAGGACCAGGCCAGAAGGGGAGCAAAGGAGATAAAGGAGAAGCTGTGAGTATGAATTTTATGTGAATAGTCCTGACATCACATCATCATCTTGCATCAGAGGAGGTAGAGGGAAAATTGGCTTAGAATTGGTTTGGGGCAATTCCTTGCAATAACTGTTTGCCCAGACAATGCATCCTCTGGTAGAACGAGCAGATGGTTTTAATCATGTTTTTTTGTTTTTTGTTTTGTTTTTTGTTTTTTTACAGTGAATGCATTTTAAATTGCCCCTCTTCTTTTATAGGGACCTCCAGGACCTGTTGGAAGCCAAGGACCTGTGGGCCAGCCAGGACTGCATGTAAGTTACAAAAACATATCATTGTATTAACAAGTCAGTTTAGGGTGTGTATCCTCCCAGTACTGACCTGTCTGAGTATATTTTAGGGTTCAGATGGTGAACCAGGACCTCGTGGGCAGCAGGGCATGAACGGGCCAAAAGGAGATGAAGGACAGAGAGGCTTTAAGGGGGCATCTGGTCCCTCTGGACTCCAGGTAAAAAATTACTATAATTTCCAAAACTGACTGCATCTCCATTGGCTCATCTTTGATGTCACATTTATATTTTAGTTTATATCTTTTCCCATTTAATATGTAATGTACGTCATCATATTTGCTTTTGTAGGGAATGCCAGGCCCATCAGGGGAGAAAGGAGACAGTGGGCACGTTGGCTCAATGGTGAGTACTGCTCAGCATTCTCAGCACATACACCATTCATCTCAAAGTCCACTGCTGTGGTCCTGCATCAGTCTCAAGTCTGTTCTCAACACCACTTTTCCGATGGCTTGAAATATAGTTCATGATTATTATGACTTTCACTTGTCTTGGTTTTGTCTTGCCTTGTCTTGTATTGAATATCGACTTGACCTTTCTTGATTGATTATGTACTCCATTTTTTTATTTTCTCCCCAGTATCAAATGCAGTTTTAGATCAATTATTTACTAGGAATGTTCAGGGTGTAATGCAGAACATCTGCAAATACTGCCGATTTATGTGTCTGTTTATGGTTTGGAAACTCTGCTCTTTAGTGTGAGGGCACTAAATCGTGTCATACAGGTGGTATTGAAATTTCTTGTTAGAACCAGGAATCTACTGGTAATTCTGTTGTGGGTGTGTTATTAATACTCTTACAAGGTGCAAGTATGATTGATGCTTTACTGCATGTGATAGCTATATTCAAGAAGCAGACAAAGACCATCTCTTTTATTTTAGAAAAATAAGAAGTTGTGCAGAAGTGTGTTACTATAGGTATGATTATATGCATTAGTCACTTGCCACAGTAGATAAACATTTGTAATGCAATCCCATTATATCACAGAATACATGTCATACTGCCTTCATATGAGATAAAAATACTGTAATAAAGGAATGTTAAATATTGTTTCTTAAGGAGAGGAAATTTTATTTTTTTAATAGTCTAAACAAAAGTGTTAGTGAACCAAATAAAGGTGCAGAGGAGAAATGATCAGAATAGAAATGACTAGATAATTATAAGTACAGGTTTGTAAAGGTTAAGGGTATCAGCAGTCTATGAACTATAACTGAAACACTCACAATCCACCGCAGCTCTTTAAAATTGAATTAGTGCCACCTATTTAGTTTGTTAGCACCAGCTGTGATGATTCTGCTAACTTTTTCTCTGCAGATAATCATTAACTGGCAGAGGTCTTGACTGAGGCTCAGTTTGCTTTGTGAGACTGCTGGACAAAAATTAAGATCATCTAAAACAAGAAATGTAGCTACTCTGCTCCCAGACTACAGTATATGAGCTAAGAGCTCATTCCATTGTAATGGACTCTTGACAAAGCAATGAACATCCCGCATTAGCTCTGCTAAGTGACTGTCCTCAGCAGTTAACTTTATGCAAACTAGTCAGCCATATTACTGTGGCATGTAACATATACTGTGTCATTATGCTGGCTATGACAAAATACAACCTTAGGCTAAAACACACACACTCTCCAGTCAACTGCTCTCCTAATTCTGTTTCTCATATCTCTACTGCATGTCTGTTGGCACTGTCTGGTGGCACTAGCTTTCTGTTTCTGTTAAATGATATCCATAATAATAATGGCAAAAAGAAAAAAGCTGTAACATCCCCAAGATATCTTTTTAATGTGTGGTGGCTCTTCAAGGCTGAGCGTGAATGACGAAATAGACCATGACTTCATGTGCAAGAAAGACGAATGAAGAGGTGGTCCTGCATGTAAAAGGAAGAAAAAGATAAAAAAGAAAAAAGATAGAGTGACAGAAAGGAGGCAGCAGAGCAATGGAGTGGAGGGAAGAGGCGGGGCACTGATTGTGAGCAGGAAGACGGTGTGACAGCTGCTAATCAGATTAGCCTCAGCCTTGGCTGTCTAATGAGCATCCTCCTTTGTGACAGTCATCTCACAACGCTGTCAACCATGAACACACGCTCAACAAGATTCTCTATAGCCCCTCTTCTCCACAGCCAGATTAGGGAGGGAATGCATCAGAATGGAACCAAAAAACAAAAGAGACAGTGAAAGAGAGGAGAGCAGAGATGCTGAGGAGTCAGTGGGGAAGTTTCATTCATGTGTGAGCGTTGCGGATCACAGAATTCTCCCCTCTAATGCTCAAGTATCTCTACGCCAGAAGGATATGTGTTTCCTCTAGTCTCACACAGTCTCTCTCTGGGCAGATTGTCTGTCTTTCTGTCTCAGTGTCTTTACAACACAAGGCTCCCTCCAAGACTTCAGAGTGATTCAGAGCACAGCTCAACATCTACTCAACTGAAACTGAAGGCGAGCACAGTAAGGATTAATTGCTTGGCACTCTCTTGAGCTGCACAGAAAAGTCAAATCACATGCCGTCACTGTGGCTGATAGAATATGGTCTTGCACATCACAGGCTAGAGGTTTGTTATTAATAAGAGAGAATAAGAGAGGCGTTGGGGGGGATTTAGAGCCTGTGTCATATTGAGGGTAATGACCTGTCTGGACGTCTTCATCATGTCACTACGATAATGATCATAGATACTGGGGCCATTGCATAAGCAATCCACCATGGGCTGACTTCTAACTCTCATTTAATTTAAAAGGCACCAGCCAGCCCCTAGCTTACACTCACTTTGTATATCTCTGTGTGTTTTATTGATCCAGTATATCCTTATTGTCTGCTGTGAGATAGTAATGAAAACATTTAATTTTTCTCTTCACAGGGGCCTCCAGGACAACATGGCCCACGAGGCCCTCAGGGGCCCATTGGGGGAGAGGTAGAGTGCAGCATGACTTTTTTATTTATTTCTGTAAATCTGTGTTAAATTTGTTGAAACAATAGATGCACCCGCACAAACCATTTCATTTGGTAATGCTAGCATAAACAGCATTATCAAATTATAATGAATGAATACATTTTCATACTTTCTTTCTGTCTGATTTTGGCCTGATTTCCTTGCATTTTAACATAATTCATGGAAATGTCATGCTAATTTAATTTTTGTTTATTAACTGTGTTCCAAAATCTTTCACCAATGCAATTTGGAAAATACACTATTGGAGTTCTGATATTTTCAAATGATGGTAGCTGCATGCTTTGAGACATGATGATATATGTGCTAAGAAGACTTTGAATTTACATCTCAATTTCAAACCAACTTATCCTTGCGCACCACAGATACTTCATATTTTCCAGCCACTCATCTCTTCATATATAGTCTCTTCATTTGAACACTTCTTGCCACAGACCCTCCACTGCTTTTGAAATTTGAATTATTAAATAGTATTAGGATATAATCCCTCGGAGAGAGTTATATTTACCACTCTATGAATCATTAAGAAGTATTAGACTATCATCCCTAAGAGGCTAGGTTATATTTACCTCTAGTAATGGCCATCTCTCCACAGCTTCACCCACCGGTCAATTATTCAGCAGTGAACAGCAGAAATCTGTGTGAGCCATGCTAGTGCTTCATCACAGGAAGCATGAAAATACAGCAGTGCAGAGATGGTGGGATTCATAAATGGATTGATAAAGGGAATAGTGGAAAAGACTGAAATGGAGTGGGAGGTGGCATGTGTGGCAGCAGAAGCTCAGTAGTAGTGCATGGCTGTACTCGGCTCCAATGCTTGTGCACTCTACCGAAGACATGCTTTTACTTTGTCTCAAGACAAACCCACTGACATACATGCATGCACACTAACACGCATGCTCATGCACTAACAAACAAACAAACTGATAGAAATTGATAGAAGGGAAATGGCACCCAGCCTACTGACTCAGACACTATGCAGATAGCAAGCCTGACAATAATTTTGCTTGTGTTGTGATAATTCTGTTCCAGTTTTCTGTGAACAGAACTGCTGGCAAACAAAATACTGCACCAAGAACATGATTTTCAAAAATCGAATTAATATTACAAACTTGCCTTTATTTTCTGATATTTTAGTTCAAGCTTTTCTCTCTCCTCTTGCTACAGGGCCCACCTGGAATGCCTGGTGGTGTTGGTCAGCCTGGACTTGTTGGAGAGAAGGTCAGCATTTCCCATTAGCAGCTGCTCAGCTAGTGCCTGTGCACAGTAGATCGGTGGGGTGTGGGCTTGTGTGTGTGTGTGTTTTTATCTTACCGAAATGTAATTCTCTACCAGGGTGAGGATGGAGAAGCTGGAGACCCTGGGTCAGCTGGAGAGCTTGGCATTGCTGTGAGTCACGTTCTATTTATTTCCATCTCTTCTTATCTCCTTCCTGTCTCGCTCAATTTTGTCCTTTCTTCACTGTCTCTTGTCACCATTTCATTGATCGTTATTTCATATGCTGGTGTCTCAGGGTGCTAAAGGCGATGTGGGTGAGAAGGGTGACTCTGGCCTTCCTGGTGCAGCTGGGCCTCCAGGACCCAGAGGAATACCAGGGGAGGACGGACCCAAAGGCAACCTTGTGAGTTTTTGTCTCTCTGGATCAGTGCTTTTTTCTTACCGTGGTTAAGTCAGTCTGCCTGTTAATGCCACGCCATGTATATGATAGTCTGTAACTCACTGTTGCCCATAGGGCCCTATTGGTTTCCCTGGAGATTCAGGAGCCCCTGGAGAACCTGGCGTCAATGTGAGTATTGTTGTTATTATTATTATTGTATTGTTATCAGTCATTTGTCATTAACGGATTGTTTTTTTCAATACATATTGTATTGTCATTTCTTCTATATTTAGGGAGTAGATGGTGGACCAGGACCTAAAGGAGACAATGGAGAACCTGGCAAAGCTGTAAGCAGTGATTTTTTTGCACTTATTGCACATTTTGAACACTGGTAGCTCTTGAATACCTAGCGGAAGTCATTATTCTCTATAATATATAGTAGTTTTGCTTGTTCATCATTACTTTTCTGGAACTAGGTGGAAAGGTGTTTCTGTTTTAACTTCAGTCTTTTTCTGCTCTCTGCAGGGACCACCAGGAGCCTCTGGAGAGCCAGGTCCTACAGGACCTCCTGGACGGAGGGTGAGCTTAGCATATTTAAGTGTGCATACATGTATATGTAACTATATGTGTGTTTGTTTGTAGTTAAATTCTTACTATTATCTCAGCAACATTGTCTTTGTCAACCACAGGGTCATATAGGTGCTGCAGGAAAAGAAGGGAAGCAGGGCATGAAGGGAGCCAAGGTATGGATAATGACTGGCACTGAGCTCCATAGTTGTGCATGGAGCCTTCCAACAAAGTTTCTGATCTATTCTGACCTGTCTGTGTTTGTCCCTCTGTTCTCTAGGGGACAACAGGATCCCATGGTCCAGTTGGGAAGACAGGCCCAGTGGGACCCCAAGGGCATCCAGGAAGGTCTGGCCCAGAAGGTCTTCGAGGCATCCCAGGTCCAGGGGTCAGTACACACTCTGAAGCAAACATACTGACAGTCAGCAGAATTTGCACATTAAGTCCTGTTTGTGTTTGCATTTAATCAGTGGTTCAGCATACTGCAAGATGACCTTTAATTCATATGTTTATTTTCTAGGGTGAACAAGGGTTAAATGGACCACCAGGACAAACTGGACCACCAGGACCAATTGTAAGATTCTTATATTTCTATTAAATTAGAGGGGGAAGTTGGGACATTTATAATAATAAGTCAGGATTCCCAGCACAACCAAACCATATTTCATCTACTACAGCATTTGCCAACTAATACATCTCACACTGTTAACAGGGACCACCCGGACTTCCAGGATTAAAAGGAGACCCTGGAAACAAGGGAGATAAAGTGAGTGTTTAGCCCTTGAGTGGAAAAACACTCTCTACCAGTCAAACCTAGTAAACCCTGGAAAACAATGATGATGAACCATGTCTATGTCTGCAGGGTCATGGTGGGTTGATTGGTCTAATTGGCCCACCGGGAGAACCTGGTGAGAAGGGAGACAGAGGCCTGCCAGGGAACCAGGGTACACAAGGGCCTAAAGGAGATGAGGTATTTATCTTTGCAACATCATGCATCTGATACATTTCCACGCAAAGAAAGTTCAGTTCACTAACAAGATGTACTTGTCCTTATATCTAGGGTACAGCTGGCTCACGTGGTCCCACTGGCCCTCCAGGACCACCTGGACTCTCAGTAAGTGACCTAGGTGTTACAAAAATATTATTTTCAATGAGCAATGTATAACCAATTACATTTTCAGTTATGTTTAAGCCCCCCAAAATTTCTTACTCACAAAATGTGGATACTAACAGTATTTATATACTGTATATATACTGCATATACTGGTCCTAAAATATTTTTTTGACAATGACCATGAAGCAGTAATCATCAACAGACATTGCTGCATGCTTGCACCTTTTTGCATTGATAATGCCCATGTTGTTTTAATAGTTTTAATGTAAGACAGGCTATGATAAACCTTTCAGCTAAATGGCTTCATCACTGACTGATGCTCAAAGCAACAAGTGATGCATGGAAATTGCACACCATTGCTACCTTTGATAAAAAATGAACTTCCTCATTCTTACAGTGCAGAGTTGAAACCTGGTGATATGTGTCTGAAAACCAATATATATGTACAGTATATACAGTATATATAAACAGGCAATAGTTTGAAATGGTAATTGTTGAACTGCCCACATGAAGTGGTCAGTTGAAGTGATCTGTGGTCTGCTGCATCTTGTTAATGCAGACATGAATGCCATTTGTATAAAGAATGCAACTTCTAATCTTAAGCTATTCTTTTGCAAAGATTCTGCTGCAAAACAAAACAAAGGCTCTTTGAGACTTCTAGATATTGTCTCTCACTTAAAGACAGGACATCACCAAGTACAGACATTTTCTATAACTTTGGTGCAAATTGGCTGATCAATTAATCAGTGAAACAAAACAAATACTTAGTTAAAGGTCTTATAATATATGTATCTCACAGATTTAACTGATGATTCTATCTGCAAAGAGCGAAGCACCACTTCTATCTAGTGATCATACAGTCCTGTTATTACTCATTGTTACTCAGAAGTGAAACTAATAATTTTGACCATAACCTGCCATTTGACTATGCAGGTGTCTGATTTTCCAGTGAATAGCTGATTAGTATTTTACAGTGCTAACTTGAGTAAATACTTGAGTTTTCGAAGCTCTAATAGCTTTTATCCTTTTACTGCTTACTTACTCCTCCCCCTCTCTACTCATAGGGTGCAGCTGGTGAGAAAGGATCGAAAGGAGAAATGGTGAGTCCAGTAATCTGTCTTTATTTATACATTGCCATTCCTATAGTCACACCTCAGCTTGGTTAGCAGCTGCTGGGGACATATGCTGGGGAAGATGGTTTAAATGCACCATGCTCCATAATTATAATGCTCTACTGTGTTTTCTGCATGTCTTTGGAACTAAAAGGCTGCTGTACATCCTTGTGTATGATTTTTCCATTGGGCCCTTTTAATAGGATTTGGTTCTGGTGTGTGTGATGAAAACCACTATAGTGTATCTTGAGAGCCAAGGCTTTGACCACAGAGTGCTGATGCACACAGCTGGATAATCCTATAAAGCAGTAGCCATATCTGCCTGGATAAAGCTGGGATTTAGCCAAGTGGTGTGAGTGAGGCTCCAGGTGAGACATGATTGACACAAAGTTTTGTCCTCTTCTATTCTCCAGGGTGTTGTTGGTCCCAGAGGAGATCCGGGCCTTGCTGGCCCCCCAGGACCCCCAGTGAGTGATGATCCACATCCAATGATCCACATCATGACCTACTCAGTGCTAGCTCTGTCCTGTTCCTTTCCCTTGCTCACCTCTCTGTGCTACCTCCAGGGACCCCCTGCGACAATGATCGAGCCCCTTCCTATCAGGGAGGGGAGACGGAAGAGACGAAGACACTCTGACTGGAGAGCAGGAGCAGCTCCATCCGAAGAGGAGGATGTGGATCTGGAGGAGTTCCTTCAGGGAGATCAGCCTCTGGAGGATGCTGAGGGAATGGAAGAAATCTTTGCTACCCTGTCTTCCATGAAAACAGAAGTAGAGGTGATGAGGAGGCCCCTGGGAACCTTTGAGAGTCCTGCACGGACCTGCAAAGAGCTCTTGATGGTCCAACCTGACTACAAAGATGGTTAGCAAAGACACTGGTTCATAACTGACGCCCATCTCACCACCCTGAAGGTTTTATCCAAGTAAAAACAGTCCAGGAAAAACTGGACAACTTCAAATATGCATACATCCTCTAACACCCACACTTTTCAAGTCAAAACACGGTTTATCATTTCGCCAGCTGCCTGCTATCACCTTGTTAACCTAGATGTGTTCATTATATCACCATCCAGTGCTTGATTGATGTCCTTTCTCTGTGCACTTTGTAGGAGACTACTGGATTGATCCTAACCAGGGCTGTCACAGAGACTCCATCAAGGTCTACTGTAACTTCACAGCTGATGGAGAGACATGTCTCTACCCTGACAAGAGGATTGAGATGGTAAGTCTCCAATATCTTGCTGTCAGCCTTTACAAAGCTCACGTCGTCATATTACATCAGAGCACAAATCACTGCCTATATCCCTTGAGCCTAAAACTTTACTCAACATCTCCCTCCCTCCCTCCCTCTCTCTCTCTTTCTCTCTCTCTCTCTCTTTCTCTCTCTCTCTCTCTCTCTCTCTCTCTCTCTCTCTCTCTCTCTCTCTCTCTCTCTCTCTCTCTCTGTCTCTCTCTCTCTAGGTGAAATTAGCAGCGTGGAACAAAGAGAAGCCAGGAAGCTGGTATAGCCAATACAGGAAAGGCAAGCAGGTACAAACAAAAAAATAAAATAAAATCAAACCTCACCTCCTACCATTAATCTCAGCTTGCTCCAGATGCCAGTCTTTTTCAGCTGAATTACTCATCCTAATTGAGAGTGTGTGAATGATATTCATGCATGTGATTGAGGTGCAAGCATGTGTGTGTGTTGACATGAATGTGTAGACATGCGAGCGTGTGCATCCATGTGCACGTTATTTTGTTATTTGTGAATCTATGCATCGTATAATATGGTATTAATTTATTAGGCTGTGTGCAATGAGAGAGTTGATTTGCTAGCAGTTGATTTCAGCAGTCTGAGTGACTCACACAAAGGCTTTGGCAGCTCTGTCTCATTGAGTAGCATTCAGGGCAGCACACTCAGAGCACTGGCCTTTCATGTGCACCTGATCAGAGGTCTCATAACCCTCTCAGATAATCACAGAGCTGCCAGCACAATTGCAATTCACTGACTTTCTCATACAGAGTCCTTGAATCTGCTGGATTTTTTTCTTTCCTTAATTTCCCTACTTCCTATTTTACTTTCATTGGCTGTTCTGATTGTGAAGAGAAATTGCTCTAACTTTTTCACCCTTGATTATGTAAAATTCCATCATCAACACAAGCTGATGGGAGATTTGTAATTTCATATTTGTCTGACAGATTATAGGCTCAGACATGTTTTTTGTGGCTTAATCTCTTTGAGAGAAACCCTGCTTTTGTGTATTTTCTTCTCACTCAGTGGGATTTTGTATTATTTAAGGGTACAGCCGAAGGTTTAAACTTGTGGCTACAGTAAATATTATATTTCTCCGCCGATATAGTACACTAATATCAATGTATCTGTGTCATCCAGTTCTCCTACAATGACAGGGATGGGAACCCTGTACATGTAGTTCAGCTGACCTTCCTGAAACTACTGAGTGCCACGGCCAAGCAGAGCTTCACCTACACCTGCCAGAACTCAGCAGGCTGGTTTGACAGCACCTCCCGCTCTTATCAGCATGCCCTCCGCTTCCGGGGCAGCAATGATGAGGAGTTGACACAAGCCAAAAGCCCCTTCATCAATGCTGTGCATGATGGATGCCAGGTCAGTGCAGGGACATGCCATGGAAAGAGACTAACTGGACAGATAAGATTTAGCTCTAATGAAACTAATGTGTTTATCACTTGTGTTAACTGTGGTCAGCTGATGATTAAATAAGTGGCTAGCCATCAAATCACTGGCTAGAGTAGGGATTTAAGCCAGAGTGAGTGGGAAGAGATAGTCAGTCGAATTAGTCAAATTAAGCCAAGCAAATTCTAATAATGGCTTTCATTTTTTCTCTTTCAGCTCCGCAAAGGTCAGGAAAGGACTGTTCTAGAGATTGACTCCCCCTCAGCAGAGCTGCTCCCCATTATAGATGTAGCTCCAGCAGATTTTGGCAACAGCAATCAGAAGTTTGGATTCCAAGTTGGACGAGTATGCTTTAATGGTTAACATCTTGCCAGCAACAAACAAACAAAAAAAAAGACACACAGCAAATTTTCAGTAAAAGAAACTGGACTTTTACCACTGCCCCAAGCAATATTTATTATATTATGTTCCTGTATGTGGTGGGTTTGTGGTATATTATTTAAGACTCTTCAACAGCCATGTTCTTTGGCTTTACAACAATAAGAAGAATGTCAAGAAAGAGGATATTCAGCAGTGGGAACAAAGCACATTTACCAAAGGGAAACATTCCAGTAAATATATTTAATTGTGTTAAAGTGTTTTGTGTTCTTTTTCTCTCACTGTTTGAGTGTGCTGTATCCTCCAGAATTGTAAGGACTGCACCACTTAACGATGACCACTTATAAACAAGACAGATTGGTCCGATTATGGAAAGGAGACAGTCTGTCATTCTGTGGTATGGGTCAGTTAAGTGTGACTTTTCAGACAATGGATGAACTAGTAGCTACCTAATGTTTTACACAGACTGTGACTGAATAAGTCAGAGACGCAGTCATACTCATTTGCATGCTCAAATTTCACTATAATGACAATTGAATAGCAGTTGTGAACTAGCCTAGCATATATTAATTCCACACAAGCATAGTAATTAATTTCTGGTGTGCTGGAATGATACATTGTCCTTTTTACCCTTCAATTCCAGTTTGCTCAGTGAATTACCTTGATTAGTATTCAATAGGTGTAGCTAGTTATTGAACCTGACACTTACTTGAATGGATAAGGTTGTTTCCTTTGTTGGACTGCTTCCCTCCATAGGCTTAATAATACACTTTTTGAGACCTCCATGTTCCCAAGGACTACAGTAGTGTATATGCCAGAATAACATCTTTTCCACTATGGTATATACTTGCTATGACATACCTCAGCAACTAGGTTGGGGATATATCAGCGAGAGCATGTTGATTAAAATGTTCTCTAGTCTTAACTACAGTCCTTCATACCAAGAGACGCATCTCTTGAAAGCATTTTATAATTGCTAGCATAGCCTGTTTTCACATTTCTGCATTACTCAGAGGTTTTTGTTTTTCAGTTTTGTTCGTATGTTTAAATTTCAACAGAATATGTTGCTATTCATGTGACATTTGTTCTTCAGTGGTGCTAAAGATCATTCTTTTGTTTTTGTGTCACTATGTTTGTGTGTCTCTGTGGGCAGGATTATTGGACTAGAGAGGATGAGGGTTATTGCTCTTTCAGCAGGACGAAACACCCTTAGAGGCTGGGGACTAGTCTACTGTGTTTTTTGCACATCTTCTGGCTGATTGTGCCAATTTCACAGGGCCAGTGAACGGAGGTTAGGGACAGTTCAGAGCAATGTGGTTGATCACTTTAAAGGGAAAATCCACTCTTAAACCAAATTTGGTTAGTAAACCCAGTGTCTGTGAATTCTGACAACCAAAAATAGAAATTTGATGGCATCAGATAAATCTTTGAGAAATTGATGCATTGAAAATGTTTTAATGTTTCTTTCAAATTAAGTTTGAACTGTGAAACAGAAATCGTCCCCACATTCCAGTAAAATGACCATTAGTGTTAATAATTATCCTGTCTGTAGAGCAGCTCTAGAATTTGTTTTTAGATTACAATAGTACTGCAGTCTGTCGCTGTATGTCAGCTTAAACAGAGACTTCTTCAAATGAATAAATAGAGCTCTGAAATATTACTGAATTGTATAAGAATTCTATTTTACTGTTGATTTCATAATGCTCTGTCTACCTCCTCCGACTCAAACAGTAGACTGTGTGCCCAGTATTTGTAATTATGCAATTCACTTCTACTGTTTTACTTTTTCTATAGCATTTAAACGTTCAAGTAATTACCTCCTCTCTTCCTGTCCCATCCTGCACTGCCCCTCCTGTGTATAGTTTGTTGTACTAATTTTATATGCTGTACAGTTATTCTGAGGACTTTATGAGCAGTAACCTGTTGCCTGAATGAAAAACAAATGTATTTGTCAAAAATTGAATGGTGCGAATAAAAAAAGATAAGAAATCATTCTATTTTCTTTTTCTTCTCCAGACCCATACAGGCGGGTTAGAAACAACATCCATGAGACCATGTGGAGGTCTGCAATGTCCAGTCAGAGTGTAATAAACAAACAAGGCTCTTCATTACCAACTAGTTCTGCAACATTCCCTCAACAAGCATGCAATCAGCATCCCCACACAGCCGATGTAATCAAGTCTGATTTGCTCCCCAGTTCATTTGTTTCAATTAGCCCTGTTTCAGTCCTCAAGGGGGGAAGTGGAGAACAGAGAGAGGTGAGGAAAGGATGGAAGGATGGATGGTGAAAAGAAGAATGGAGGTCATAAATGAAATAGCTGAGGATAAGAAATGCAGCCATAGAGATTTGTTGGTGGTGGATGTAGCCAGAGCTGAGCTGATGGATATTTATGTGAGACAGACAAAAACAAAGTCCCAATGACTATTTTTAACCAGTGTCTGATTCTAAACAATTTCATTGTACCTCTTTCACATACCCTCTCTCTCTCTCTCTCTGTCTCTCTACTTATCTCAGTTGCTCCTACAAACACAAAATACAGACAATAATTGCTTTTTGCAGCATTCGTACAGACTGTGCATAGATAGCACACACACACACACACACACACACACACACACACACACACACACACACACACTGTAACACTGTAAAGCCTATTCTCTTGCACACTTTAAAGTACAAGGCACTCATCCCCTTTGGGGCCCATTGTTCAAGGTTAGCGTCAATGGCAGAATAAAGGTTACCATGTTATTTTTTCTCTTTTCTCCTCTCTTCCACTCAATTGAATTTTAAACACACTAAGCTCTTGACCAGGAAAGGTCATCTGTTGCCACTACCTCAGAATAATGATCAAGCAACAGAGCAGTGTGACTATCAATATGGTATTTCCACAGTATGCCCTTTTCCCCTGCTCACATTCCACTGTAGTGCCCACCATTCCTGTGACATTGTCTCTCCAAAGTCTTGTATTTCTTCTGCTGAGAGCTGAACCTTTCACAGATAGCATCATTACAGTCCAATACGACTATTATCTCCATTAAGAACTGAAAACCTTCCTAATAGATTAATATACAAAAATAAACCCTCTGAATTGAGTTGTCAAACATGACAATCATTTTGAAACGATAACAGCGATAAATCAGCTTCAGCAAAACATTGAAAAGAATCCTTCATTCAGATGATCCTGGAGCTCGTCTTTGTGAAAGCTTGTGGAAACTTCATGAAAACGCAATCTATTTCATGTTCACAAATACAAACAGGCAACATACATACAACAAATCTGTTAAATCCATGTGTGTGTTATTACTAATTAATATTTTTTTCAGGGCTCCCTAAGCTGTTTCATGTTACCAAAAGTAGTGGAGATGACAATAGAAAAGCTTGTCATGTGAGTGTTTTTTGGAAGAATTTTTGGGAACAATTATTATTTTGCATATCATTACCCCCCCTGGCCTATATAAATTGCTCTTTCCAGACAGTATGCTCTTTCTTCTATTATTTTGATGTCTTCCTTCCTGAAAAGGAAGCTATTATTTCACTTTTGAACTTTACGTCAGTGAAGCGTACAAAAGTAAATTTTTGTATCTAAGGATTGCTGAATTCTCTATTATTGATTAGGAGTATGATTTCTGAAGGACATCACCCCAGTAATCCTTTGTCTTATAATGCAATCTGGATTTTTGTAATATTTTTGTAGTATCACTCCTGCTGTATCGAGAGGGTGACACACAATACCTGATGCATTCTAATCTGCAAACATTGTCTGTGTTACGGAATAGTTTCAATCACTTTGTAAGCTTTGCCGTTCAGATGTAAAAGTGTAAGGTGTGCTCATGAGCTATGCTCTTGGCCAACCCGTTGGTGTTCACGGCTATTCCATCAATGATCTGAGCAGAGCTGTGGGTCTATAGTTGGCACTGATGAGCTTCTTTACGGCCCAGGAGTACATTAGCGTAACCCACAGGCAGGAGGATCCTTAGTTGCTGCATACTGGAAACAAAATTGTCTCTCTCTTTTTTTTATCTTGCTGGTTCCCCCTCTGTCTCTTGCTCTTCACACATCTCTGTCTGATTACTCTAGAGCTAAAATGTTTCTTTGTTGCATTAATTTGTCATTTGACTGTCTAGTCTCCCCTATACACTTTTCTCTAGTATTCCTTGCCCTCAGCTCTTTTCCTGTGACATTGATTGTAACTATGATGAACGTGTCACAGTGAAAAATTAACAAATTTAACAAATGTTCAGATTAAAAAGAGAGAATCAGTGGAAATATCTACATTTCCAGATATACAGGGACATTCCCTTGGTCTCAACACATCCACCCAAATCCAGATGTTGAATCACAGTAGATAACAACAGACATTATTTTCCATGCGACTGGTTTGTGTATGAGTGTGCAAGCTGCTCTCAGTTTTGTATCTTGTACTGTACAAGTGCCAGGGAATAACTTGGATCATCTGTAGCTTGTGCTGAACATGCTGCTTGGTGTGTAGGTCTTGTATATGTGTCTGTGTGGGTATGTGAAATCATAAGCATTTGTGGCTGAGCAGGGGTGCTCTTATTAGTGTGCATGCAAGCGCCTCTCCTGCCAGGTCCCATCCACAGCTCCTTTATCTCAGGAAGGGTGGGGGGAATCATTTCCGCAGATGCCTTTTTCCATCAAAGGCGCTTATCGACAAAGCTAACATTAGTAAAGCAGTTTGAAAAATGACTTGAAGGCGAGGCATGGCAATAGAAATCCCTGGGTGAGTGGACAAGGAGCAGGATAACATTCAACAGCCCAAGGCCCTGTGTGTCGGGGAGTGTCAGATGATTATTTGGCTGACAGAAAGCCCAGATTCAAATGCACAGCTTGAGAAGACCTCCGCTTCCACCAACACACACATCCTACTACTAATTTTCTGTCTGCAGCAGCTCTCAGTGTCCACCACCACAGCCACAACCATGTCATCCCCACTTAACTTAGTTCTCAGTAAAAGGAGGACTGAGTTGTCTGCAAGCTCCCCTAGACAGCGAAAGTAATCAGTCGTGTCTTATTTACCACAGTGCGAGAGGGACATGTAGAGGAACAGAAGGATGAGAAGAGGGAGCATGCAGGAAGAAAGAGAGAGAGAAAGAGAGAGTATCATTTACTATGCCTATGCTGTATGAATCACTCAGGCCAATTTAAACATGCATGCTGTTCATAAATCCAAGGCTGAGAGTGTTAATGAACAAACTTACCCCGATCAGGAAAACAGGAGGACTAACCACACGGGATCTGTATTTGGCTTTGCTTGCGCACGCATGTGTGTGTGTGCGTGTGTGTGTGTGAGTTTATGATTTGTTAGTGAGTGAGAGTAAGCGAGTGAGTAAGAGAGAGAGAGTGGTAACTGCATGACCCCATCGCTCAATAGAGATGATTTTTTCCCATAAATCAGACGAGGCAGCAGGGGAAAGAGTGCGAGAGAGACAGAGACTGAGTGTACACTGGTTCAGACCTCAGTGAAAAGCCAAGGAAACTAATCGTTTCCATTCACCTCCATGAGTCGGGCTGCTCTCACCTGTGGTCCTGAATGCAAAAAATATCCTCATTCCATCACTCCTCCACCCCTTTTTCCTGTTACTCTCCTTCCCCTTTCCCCACCTTTCCGTCCCTCTTCCTCTCTGAATGATCACCATGTCCTGTATCAGTTCCTGTTGCGGCACTGACATGGTAGTTATTCTATCACAGAGAATCAGATGTGGCAGCATTTCATGGGCACCTGGACACTTTTCATAAATCTTGCAAGACAGAGGTGAACTGCAGAGAAAGCAGAGCTTGTTGTGCGACAGAGGAGGAAAGAACCCTTATTTAGTCTCAAGAGAGATATGGATAAAATACATTATTTGAGGTGTGAGGGTACTGAAACTCCTATAATGGTTTGAGACTGCAATATGTTTTCTGTCACATGCTAAATTGAAAATGTTGTGTAATCTCTATACTTATACCAGCAAAATGGATCAGGTAATCAATACACTTGCTGAGAGTGCATCCCTTTCTCTCCACTTTGTCGGTGCAACTGCTGGCAACGTTTGAATTATGCTTTCATATGTTTCACTGTAATGAGTACAATTGGGCCTGACTCTGCTGCTCTTCAATAATTCAGAACCAACCTGAGACATGAAGCAATATTCTGAATCTGCAATCTGGAATTATTCCTGCAGTCACTCGTTTTTCTATGTCTGTCTTTTTCACTAACTGTGATTTGCTCTTTCAGACTAGCTTTTCTTTTTTTATACCGTGTACTCAATGCAGAAAAGATCCATGCCCTCTCTTTATCTGACATGCAATACACAGTATGGTCACACAAGTGTATTGGTGCCTTTAATTTGGTTCAAGGTGAAATGTTAGGCACAGAAGCAATGGCTGTATCATGATATTAATAACATCTATTTATTTATTTATTTTTTACATTCAATCTGTCAAGAGAAGACCTTAACATTAAAAAGGAAAGTTACTATTATATCTGCCGAGGATTTCTTTAAAATTCAACATCACAAGCACAGAAGGTTGGTGAATAATGTATTCTACGTGTGTTACTGATAAGCTCTGACCTGTTTCTCTGGCATATAGTAGGTGAGTATAAAGAAAAGAAAGGAGGCCAATGTTGAAGCCACTATCATTGAGAAAATTCTTCTCGCTAGTGTTTCATTTCATTTGACTATTCCAAATACAGTGCAGCACAAACAGAGGTCTTTAGTTATAACCCCAGTTCTCTTTCCTTTAGGACACATCAAACAGCCATTTCTAGTCCCATATGCACGCCTGTTTCAGCATCAGATGAAAGTACAGCGATGTCCTGATTGAATGCTTTGCTGTCTGAATAAACCAAAACGTACTCTGTTTAAACCAATGCTTCAATTTGAATTCCATTGAAGATGCAGGTTTCTCCAATGCGCTGTGCGCTGTATGATTTTTTTTTTTTTTTGTACATCTATACACACATGTATGAGTATTATGGTCATGTTAAAGAATGAATGTATGCTTGTGTTAGAGAGACTGTGTGTGCCTATGTTGCTGCAGTGCTAATGAGAGACTAGGGGTTTCAAGGTTTCAGGTGCTGGTGCTTTGAGAGAAGAGGTGAGTGACAGGGCTCATGAATAGTGATGGCCGACAGCTGCTCATTAACCAAGAGACTGTCTGTCAGCAAGCAGACTGCACAGCAGTCCTTCCCCTATGTGTACACACACTTAACACACATAAACACACACAAGCATAAAAATACATACACATGCACACAAGACCATGCAGATGTGCCCAAAACCAGCACACATACACACATACATAGAGTTCATATCTCCTTCATCTGGGTCCCCTGTGCCTTCTGTGGAGCGGAGGCCAATCCTGTCCTATCCAATCCTCCTGACAGCATGAGTGTGCCTATTACCTATGTGCTCACACCACTCCCACTGGGGCAAGCCCCTCACTGAATATGGAAGCACTTGCCAGATGTAAATTCTGAATGAGGCCCAGAGAGCAAAAGGTACAAAAGATTAAGGCTAAAAGCAGTGGATCCGTATTCAGTAAGAAGATAGGATATTCACTTTTTATGGTTTTGAACTTGTGATGAAGAAATGTCCGTTGCCTTTATTGTCTGCCTCACTTTCATTTTGACAACCTTTAAAGAAAGTTATAGTTCTAATACAAGTTGACCTGGATACCAAACGTACAAGTGTGTGTTTCTGTAGTTTTATTATTAAGTCACGTTGCACTTCAAAATAATGGTAAATCTGTTTAAAATTGCATAGAGATAGTAAAAAAAGTCTGCAAGCCAGTGGTGGTTGGATTGTCTTATAAGAATATCACATTGTAAAACTTTGAAATCAGACCAGGATACAGGCTGCATTTGGTCTGGCTAGACAATTGAGAATAATGGAGGACAATGAAAGTATGATGCGACACAGTGACATCTAAATAACAATGACAGAAATTGAGAATGACAGTATTTGCTGTGTTGATTTAAAAAATATTTTTCAATTTCAGAATCAAAGGTTGTCAACAGAAAAAAAAATGAAACACTTTTTTTGAAAGGGAAATTTCTCATTCTTTTTCTTACCAGACTCAGGTAGCTGAAGTGGTGGTAAAAATAAAAGGGAGAAAGAGAAAACCCAGTTCTTGTTGTTTTGTCTCTCTTGGTTGCACAGAACCAAAATGTGACGGGTGTCACTGACATTTCAGTTTCAAACTACAGGTGGATTTGACAGAATCTTGCAGAATGACAGATAACAAAAAGCAGAGCAAACATCTACTTTGGGGACCAACTTGAATCTAGGTCTCTGCCCCTGAATTTTCTTAATACTCTCCACCTTTAACACAATCCCAAGAAATGACACCAAGTTATTCATCAAAGGTAACATATTAAAGCTTAAATCTGTAGCTCTCTCTTATTATCCCCCTGTGCAGCTTCACCAGGTCTACAGTGAAGGTGGCAGAGTTGTTGTTTGTGTAGAATTCTGTTGTTCACTTAACTCTGTTGCACAACTTTGTGTGATACAGGGCTTATATTTGAAGCTTGACTGAGCTGATGCTTGATGCGTGAAAATACAAATATGGTGTGAAATGTGTTGATTTCAGTGTGCTGGTTCCATTTTGAACTTTATTGGCATTGTCGACCAAGACAGTTGTAACTCAACAAGCACGAAATGCTACCTGTCTCAATAGGTCTAGGTGGATAGAGCACCTCCATATTACAGCCAGTTAATCTGCCGCATGTAAAGATCTATACAATTAATGGAGTTTGTTAGCTACCATTGCAGCTTCCTGTTTTTAAAAGAAAGACAGTCTATAAATAATGTGCATTAACTTATATCTGTTATATTAACACTGAATCAGAAGTCTCCTTGCTAGTGCTGCTAATACTACTGACAAACACTCAATGCCACCAAATATTGGCATCACATTTTATAGGTGGCTAGAGAGAGAACTTCAAAAAGATGTCCATCCTGCTCTCTTTCACTTGAATGTCTTGTGTCATAGTGACTAGCAACAGGACATTCACTGGACTCAAAAGGACTTGGCAGGAAGGCTTAACAGACACTTAACTCAGAACAATGATCAAAAAACTGTCTTTTTAAAGTCACTAGGCAGGCAAGTAAATCAGACAAACCAGAAAAGCTGAGACAGGAATAAGGCAGGAAAGAATAAGTAAAGTAGCAGGTCATAGATACGTTGGGAAACTTGAAAAAAGGTTTCAAACCAGTAACAGGCTCAAGAACAAATATAACACAGATCATCTGGCAAAGGAAAATTGCATTCTGATGGTGGAAGATGACTGCATGCAGCTTTGATTGTAGGTTACAACTTAGTTATTACTGATACAACTCAAAACTGAAATAAATTTTTCTGTTATATTACTCTAATTTAATTTGCTAAACATGTTGATAAGTTTAATCCCAAACAATTTGGTGACAAATTTGTCCACCAAATGCCATGTTCCTCTACTTTCTTGTCTAATCTGCAGACGTCTCATGACCATGCTTATTATGTACAGCAGAGTGCTGTCTCCACTTTTAAGAGCGGGAGATTTAGCTAAAATATTCATATGCAAATTAGCATACAATATCATCTGAAGAAATCTTTCGACTTTTTGAGCAGCCAGTAACTACCTTCCTTTGAAGAGAAATGGTGATACCTGAAACTACTTTGACTTTAGTGCTAAATATCACAGCATCTGAAAATGACTCTCATGCTATTCTTAAAGCCAACTTCCATTTCTTGTGAGATTCAAAGCAAAGTAACAATGAGCCAGTATGCTATAGATGGCAATGCATGCAGCAGCACCTCTAGTTAAAAGCCTCTGATGGAATGCTCCTTTTGTTTGTAATCGATTGAGAGAGAAAAGCATCCACCGTGTAATTGTAGCCTCATTTGATCTCAAATAAACCATGCTGTCCTACACAAGGGAGAGAGCAGGGCAAGTATAAGCTGGAAACACCTTCATTACACCAAACACACACTCAAGCACACTTACTTCCTTGGCCTAACTCTTGCATGCACACACATACTCACACTCGTTTGCACACTCCTTATAAATTATATCTCCCCCCCTCTGCTGGTCTGTCTTTTTCTCCAACCTCCTCTGTGTCTTGTCTTCAATCATACTCAACAAACAACTATACACACAGGGTACACACCCACCCACACACACACACACACACACACACAGACACACACACACACACACACACATACAGGGTACACACCCACCCACACACACACACACGCACACCTACACACTCTCTCTGCCTATCTTGGAATGAGCCTGGGATTGATTCTAGTCACACTAGAGTGGGGCGAAATGAGCAGTCACTCTGAATAGGCAAAGGCGTCAAATAATACAGATATGAACGTCAGAGGAATAATTGAAGAAAGTGTTTTATATGTAAAAGACAGAGGAGGATGGAGTGGAATTGAATCTCAGAGAAAATGAGGAGCGGGTTGTGTCCCAGGGGACCGACTCACAATGCCTCAGCCTTGTTTGAAGAAAATAGAGGATAATTAGAGTGGTCAGTGGCTTCCACAGGGCCCAACACCGCTCAGCCTCACTCTTCCTTTATCTGTCCTTCATTCACTCTCTCTCATCATTTGTTTGTCTCTTTTTTAGTATCTCTCACTCAATTGTCAGTCTATGTTCATAACCCCTTTGTCCCTGATTTCTCTGTCTCTTTGCTTTTTTCTTTGTTCTTTCTTTCATCCCATCCATTGCTTTTCTATTTGTACTCTCCATGCCTCATTTTTTATCCGTCTCTCTTTCACTCCCTCTTTCCCTCCCCTCTTCCATCTCTCAATCCCTCCCCCAGCAGGCACAGAGCTACATCAGTGGAGTTGATCAGATATTCCAGGCACATATGGACAGCACTGACGGGCATAAATCATGAGTATTTTTGAAGTGCCCATGCAGGGTTCTTCAGATTGCTTATAGTGAGCAGGGAAAGCTCTGTGGAACCAGCGGATGAAATCTCTCTCTTCCACCTTCAGTTTCATGCCAAATCTCTTTCCCTTACTTTTCTTTGCAAAGTGTCACCCTCTGCCTCTACAGGCTTTCCCATTCTCTCTCCCTGTGTCTTTCATCCTGAGCCAACCCAAAATGTGTTAATACTAATGCATCTTCCAAACTGTCCATGTCTTAGCAATGTGCAGTCAGCCTGAGAGGTGACTCCTTTTCAAAGAAACTGACACCCCACCACTCCACAGGAAAGTTGTGAGCATCTATGTGGTCTGATCTTCTCACCTTATGCCTTGTTATTTCGCATTACATACTGGCTAGCTTGTCGGCATGACAACAACATGTCTCTATAGCAACAGACTAGCCAGCAGCTAGATTCCTGGGTGTTTGGACATGTAATGTTGCTTGACGCTTTCCCTGGGTCCCTTGGTGGCAAGACAGCGGATGACAATTAATATTTTCCTCTGAGCGAGGATGGATTAAAGCTTCACCATCAGCACCAGAGTACCACATACTATAGGCATTATATAGGCCTTATGTGACCCGGCATATAATGTCACACTGCATAACATTTTGAAAACAAAATAAGAAATAAAGCTTCCCAATAGCTGTCAACCTTTCATTGCTCTGTTTTCCAATTCCAATCAGCTGTGAGTGTCATCATAAACTTAGATTACTTCTTACTAATATACAGTCAGTCAATATTGCACAGAGATGAAAATCATTACAAAATCAATTGACTCGTTCCATAATCACAGTGGAGATTCCTGAAGCTTCCAATAAGCATTCGTCTCCCTGTGTGTGGCCACAAACCGACAGGCAGCACAAATAAATCTCTACGCTCTGCTCTGTCCTTGTGCTTTCTCTCCCTTGCCTCTCTCCAGATGACTTGTCCTCTGTCTCCCTCTCTCGCTCCAAGTCCCTGGATATTGATTGGGACCCTACTGGAGTGAGCAGGGATAAGATAAATAAGGAGTCAGTGGCCATGAACAGTTCTCTCACTCACCCTAACATGAAGGGAAGGATAATCATCTGCCAGACCCGAGAAAGTGGTCATGTATTTCTCAGGACACTTTCATACAAATGACCTCTTCCATTACCTTAGCCACAAGGTCTCCAGCCTCAACCCCCAAACATTCCTCCAAACATACTTGTTTCAGTGAGATTTTGATGGTTTCAGCTTAAATTATTTGCCACACACAGTACAACTCGTTGTCCTTGTCATTTTTATTGAATGGCTTATAGTTCTTAAAAGAAACCATCTGTTAAACATCTCATCATCATAACTGAAATAAAATGAGGTACAGCTGCAAACATTACAGGTACTTAATGGGAGTCTGGTGCATGGTGCCCCCTCAACTGTGCAGTGGAAAACAGCACCATTTAAGCAGGTGCCTGCCTATTTTCACTCTGCTCAGGATGATTATCTAAGCAGTACACAGGGCATTAAGTTTTTCTCCATGGACCATAACACACCATGTCACACTAGACCTCTATCAATCAAACCAGATTTCAATGAAATGCAATGAAGAACAAAATTGATTGATTGTCACACAGCACTATTTACAGCAAAACGCTGCTATCTGCACAGAAATACACAGCACACAGGCATGCGTAAAGTCATCTGTAAACACAAGCACACACAGTGGGGTAAATAACTGCTGGTATCTCTTGCAGCGTCGGGAGCAGTGGTGCGAGGCTTCCCCTCAGATTTTGAAAGCCCTATCTGTATCAGGAACAGCAAACCGAAAAAGCAATTTGCTTTGTCACACAGAGACATGCTTGACTACACTGAATAATTGCACTGCAGCTCTGGAAAGAGCTGTTTTCCTTTTATCTAATGAAGGCCTTCAGGGGAGGGAGCACGGGGCGGGGCGTATGTTTTGTGTGTGTGTGTGTGTGTGTGTGTGCATGTGCGTGTGTGTGTGCTCATGCATATAGGTGTGATATGGAATATATATGTCTCAGGACTTCTGTATGTATATGTCAAGATATAGTGTGAAACTGCAAAACTGCAAGATAAGAGGTTGAGGCATAAAGAAGAATTTCATTGCTCTGTCTCTATCTGATCCAGTGTCCCTTTGCCTCTCGCTTTCCTTCCACACTGCTCCACTGCAATATATTGATTCATCAAATCTGCATGTTGCCTCTCGGCTGTGTCCAGTTTCAGGTTTGAGGCAGTTCCCTGATTCAATAATGCAGAAGCAGACTGGAGAATAAAAGCCCATGTGCCTGGCCCCAGACACTAACTCCTGATAAGTGCTGAGTCCACAGTGCTGCCTGCTGGCCTTCCTATGTGGAGCTTGGCAGAGCAGTGTGGAAGCTGGAGGAGCAACTTCAGCCTCCTACTTCCGCATAGCTAACAGCAAAGAGGGCTGGAAGAGACCCTGGTGAGGAATTGGAGAGGGATGTAAAAGGTAAGCAGTTTAAAGGAAAAAGTGAGTCTCTCCTTCCCATTTTTGCTGTATTGCTGGTCACAGAATTGTCCAGACGCAAATGAGAAGCCAGTGTTTTATTATTAGGGGCACAGGAGTAGGACATGGAGATTAGAGGAGTGGGAAGGAAGACAAAGAAAAATCAAACATGCAAATAAGAAAGCACCTTCTCTGATGACTGCTTGTGTGTTCAGGAAAAGGTTTGTGAATTGCCATAATGACTCTAAAGCATTTGTTCCACTGTGGAACTGTAATTAAGCCATCAGCCACAGTTTGGAGTCTTTAACTTCATAATGAGGCTGAATGTGCGCAGTTCGTGCTCTGTGGATAAGCTGCTGTAATCACTTCTATCTGTTTAATTATGTAAAACCATTCTTTTATCCTACTAGTGTCTCACTCTTTATCTCTTGCTCTCTCCCATTTGGTCTCTGTCATGGTCTCATCTTTTGAATATAACTGGTGCCATAAAAGCATAGGGACAAATGAGCGCACGTGCTAGGAGATATCAGCCTGAGACAACTATGTTGGGAATTGTCTGTCCAAATGGCTGTTCTGAGATAAAATACAGCGAGAACTGAGTGTTAACAAAGGGAACTATATAAGAGAAGAGGTGTGTTATAGGCAGCTACTTTAGTAGAGGCTGCTGACGAATAAGCACAAAGCTTTCACCACTCTCAGGAGCTTTTTATTAACTTTCTCCATGCCCTCCTTGGTCAGAGGGACATTACAGCTCAGATGGAAGTATTGTATAAGGCATTTTCCTTTCGTCTCCCGCTCTCTTTCAAGTTCATTTTAGATTCCAGGATCACAAATTCACTTTCACATGCTTCCTGAATTACAATAGGACTGTTATTATCATTAGTGGTGCTGCTCCAGTGACAGAAGTGAAGATGCGTGCTGGGTGCTGCAGGTTATTTGCAATGGAAGTAAACACCATTTATCTCCATGTCCCTAATGGAGACAACCTGGTTGGACTCTTTTCAGATAGACCTACATCAAAGCTTTCCTTCTACAGTACTTCAGAGATCACTACACTACTACATGCCGCACACACACACAAATGTATTCTCCCACACATACATGCACTCTTGAGAGTGTGGCAGTGGAGAGTGAAATCCTGTGAAGCTTGGGAACTTTCACCACAGGCTGCAATGGTGGTAAAAAAAAAAAAAAAAGCCCTAAATGCATGAAAAAACATGAAGCTGCCACTGTTTCAATGGAGCAGAAAAAAAAAACAGTAGAGAAAATGTCAACAACAAATAGCTGCTGGTTTCTATTGCTGCAGGCAACATGGACTTTGGTTCCCTCATGTTTCTTTCCTTTCGTATTATGCATCATCTTTTCATCCAATTAAACACAAATACAGGCTACTACTCAGGGAGCATCTTGGTGCTCCTTCTGGGAGAAACAGACAGAGGGAGAGAAACAGAGAGGAAGAAAGGGGGAGAGAGGGATGGTTTAAGATACAGCAATGGGCAGATGTGATTGTGTATGCGTATGTCTATGCGTGGCTTCACTTAAAAGATGGACCTCTTGGCAGACTATCTGTCTGTATCTGCCAGTCTGTCTCCACTCATTTCTTCATGTTTCTGTGAGTCTGTGGAGGGCAGCGCTTCTGCGTTGTTTTGTTTTGATTCAGTGACATGAGCAGACTGCTGTGCAGTTCATCTATATGATGATTGATGATGTTTGCTGAATTATGGCGAGGAGTAGACATGAAGCATGGCAGGGCACATTCGAAGAAACCCCAACTGAACCTGAGTTGTCCTTGCCCTGGTTGCCTTGGTTACATGCAGGTAGCAAAGTGAGACAGCCCAGGAGAGGGTGTAAAAAGCCATGTTTGATTTCTTCTTCAGGCACCCATTGAGGATTTCACACCTTTCTATCCGGGCACTCAGGCAAGCATTGCTATGGCAACAGAGCACTCTTAACCTTCTGACCCAATGGCTGGTTGAGCCTTACCACCACTAATTTGTTCTGTATTTCTAAATGAAAATACATTGAGCTTTCACTCATCCATATGAAAGGAGCAATGAGATTCAGTGAGCTGTCTTTGTCTTGAACTGGTCTGACAAGAAAAGCTTTTTTAAATGGACATTTTAATTGTAAGAATAATAGCTTTTGATTTTGATTGGTCCATATTGACCATGCTCAGCAAGCTTTTGCCAGAAATCCTAGTGTTCTTTATTTTTAAACTAAATGTCTAGATTTCCAATGACTTTCCATTAGTGAGGTGGAGAGGCAAACTCGGCAGGTGGGTCAGTGTGTGGTGTGGCAGTCCATTTGGATGTACAAAGACTTTGCGCTTTTGCTGAATGAGGTGTTTCATGCTGTTTATAGGTGTTGATTAGACATTCATTAGGAAACATGACTGCCAAATGTGTGACACATGCTGTTGTAATGTTTGCACAAGATTTTTGTGTTGGCTTCAGTGTTATGTTTGCAGGAGTGTCAGGGTTAACAGTTTTCCATCTTTGTATGTATTGATATGTTGATATTGTAGATTTCTGTGTGATAGACTGCCTGTGTGAGAGTGAGTATTAAATTTAAGCCAAACACTGAGAGCTCCCATCAGCTTAACTTTATCCTGTGTGCCCATTGGGCTTCCTAATGTGGATTCAGGATTCTTTCAGGAAGCATATGGTTTTTCAGTCCGATTGAATAATAACTCAGCAGTACCGGCAGCAGCAGTAACATTACGAAGATCAATAACAACCACAAGCTCTGTTATAGGACAGACTCCAATGTTTGCTAGATGGATAGAGCAACTCATGTTCTGCAACTTTACAAAATCCAATTAGACTGTCTATGTGATGATATACAATCTAGTCACTCACTGGGCCTCTACCTGTCTGATGTTCACAATAACCATAAGCAAAACACTAATCTCTTTTTTCTCTATCTCTGCTCTACCACAGTTCATTCTCACAATGTGTTTAAAATTCTTGTCGCTTCCTAATTATTTGAAGAGAATCAATTCCTGGAAATTGAAAATCTATATAATGACAGGCTTGGCAAAAGTGGCTCAATACGAATAGTCTCATCTAAACAGCTGTGTTTTAACCATACTTATTGACAAGCAGAGTGCCTGTAGGCAGCCAGACACACACACACACACACACACACACACACAGGGAGAGAGAGAGAAGCAGAAGCACAAGGATGCTGGTGGTTGTTAAATGTTAGTCTGTTAGTCCTTGGGACACTTCAGAATAGTAGATATGTTGCATTGCCTCAAAAATTTTAGCAGCACACTCACAGAGAGAAACACACAGAGAGAAATCACAGATAAAGCATGAAATAAAATCAAACAACCATAAGTCAATAAACACTGAGGGTAACTATGAGATGATGAGAATGCCTTCAGAGGCAGAAAAGGTGAAAGAGAGAGAGAGGGGGAGAGAGAGAGAGAGAGAGAGAGAGAGAGAGAGAGAGGGAGAGAGAGAGAGAATGCTGGTGGACACACAGTAGCCCTGAAGGTCTATTTTCTCCTTTCTCTTGGACTTGGACTTCTCTCTTGGAATGACTCGGGGATAAAAGAGAAAAATGCTGCATCTTTTACAAATGGTTATGCTTTGTTTGCATTTACCTCAGAAAAATTCCCACAGTTCCCTCAGCGCACCTCTGTCTCTAAACAGTAACAGGGGATGGAGATGGAGGAAAGGAACCAGGCAGTGTTTCCTCAGCATGACCATTAAACACTCTGGCACTCTGATCCCATGCAATGACTCAACATCACTTTTACTCACCCTGGCAGCCTTGGGCTTCTCTATTATTCTCAGCCTCATGCGCTACTGTATGTATCTGAGCAGAATGGTATAGTAAAATACAATAACTGTGGTGAAAACAACAGCACAGTAAAGCAGGAATAATTCTTGCATTCTTCTTTCCTTCTTTCTTTCCCATACACCACTCCTCCCTTGCTCCCCCGCAGCAACTCATTTCACCTCCTTGTGGTTTTTCCTGCTGAGAAAATAGAAGGGTGTGCACCGTGCCACTGAGGGCAGCAGCAGGAGTTGAGAAAGTCAACCTTCTGCTGAACCATACAAGGGCAGGGGCTTGTAGAAGACACAAGTCATTACACTGATCTAAAATCTTTTATGAATGTGTTCTGAACTGATCCCACTGTTAAAACAAACTAAAGCAAACTTGAGGTCTATTTTTTGGATTTTACTGAATCATACGAGTAAAATAAATACAATAGTTGACCTTTAAGGATACAAGAAAAGAAAATGGTGAAAATGATAAACCTTGTCAAGAAGCAAGTGCCCTCCAGTCCAATATGTCCCATAGTATGATTTGTCAGTGTTTCCTATGTATCTTCTCTCATTGCCTTTATTCTATAAAGAAAAACTCAAAAAAACATTCACCACTGCCTTTAAAAAACTCCTGAAGACCCAGCTCTTCAGAGAGTACTTCCTCTGCTAGCACTACCAAAACTGGACATGCTAAATCTAGCCCTCTAGTACTGACATAGTACTTATTACTGTACATGTCCTAGTCGCACTTAACCATGATTGTTTCCCTTTTTTGTAAGTGGCTTTGGATAAAAGCGTCTGCTAAATGACTAAATGTAAATGTAAATCAGGGGTTTCATTGTATATATTTGAAGAAAATCGGTTTATATATGAGATTAGATGTATGTGAGTATGAGCCTCTGACTTACAGGCAGATACAGCCAGAGTAAAAGCTGACTTTCATTTTAACAAATTTAGTGGTTCCAAACTGTACTCATTTCCTTTGTTATACACAATCATAATTCAGCTATTTTTAAACAACCCTAAAATCTGTGCATTAAGTGCCAGCTCTCGCTTAATACACAAAGGATCTGCCCTGGAACTTGCCTTCAAATTATGGCACATTCTATTGGCTATGTATATGGTCCTTAATCTTTACTTGATGGTTTATAACCAGGAAAAATGCTAAATTTCAGCTCTTTCTTGAGGTATCAGTGTAGTGGAATCTATCTATCTATCTATCTAGCTATCTAGCTATCTACCTATCTATCTATTTTGTACCTTTAGTCACAGGGGCAGGAAGATTGTCAGTCTAAGCTCTCTCTCTCTCTCTCTCTCTCTCTCGCTCGCTCGCTCGCTCTCACACGCACACACACACGCGGCCAAGCTTGGCTGCGTCAAAGAGTGGTACTTCTTTGACTGGGCTCCTTGCACATTGACGTGCTGCTCCTAGCGTCGGCACCTTGCAAGCACAGCAGTCACCTTCCAACCTCTGCGACTCTCCTCCTGTCTCATCGCTCAGTCGCAGATATTTTGCAGGACGGAGGGGACCGCTTAGTGTCCTCTTCGCCCGATCACAGCATCTGTGGACTTGTCCACATTGGGAGATTGGACCCTTTGCTTTCGGTAACCGCAGAAGAGTCTATGCTCCACAAAAGACACGCGGCTGGTCGCTTTACCGAGCCAGAGAAGGCTGCCGTGCGTCCTGGTGATGAGGTTGGTGGCGCACAGCCGACACAGCATTAAAGGAATCCCTCTGTATCTGAAGAAACCGCCCCAGTGAGGGACAAGAACGGGGGGAGAGCTGCAGGAACTGGTGTCTGCTTGGACGCTATCATTTCGACTAGTATGCATCTCTTCAGTGCCATGTTCCTACTTGTGATGTTAGCTGTCATGCCCTGTGAGGTAAGGACTCCGGCACAGACGCTTGTACGCTATGAATAGGCATTGTTTAAAAGTTCCTAAAGCAGTGTTTGATCGCCTGCATAGGAATTCTCAAATATGGATAATTTAAGTAAAAACCAACATCTCAATAAGAGCTGTACCACAGTGAAAAGGGCGGGAAATCATTATGTTAAGTGAGGGTGAAGACTGTTTGCATGTTGCAGCATTATATGTTGATATTGTTGTGTAGGTATAACGTCGTACCGATGAGAAGCATTTCGGGAGAAAGTTCAGGGAAATGTGACAATAAACAGAGATGTGGTTGATGGTAAATCCGCCTGAACTCGATTTACATGCCGGTAATTGAACTCTCACACATTTTAAGACTGGCATAATTCTTCATGTGATTTATAATGTAAATTACAATGATTGGATAAGTGCTGCTTATAGGGTGAGAACATTGTCTTAAAGGGAAAAGTAAAAATATAAAGCAAAGTGTTCAGTTGATAGCAGAATGTATCTCTGGAGGGTCTGATTCTGTTGATGCCCTGGAGGTCGTTGTTTACAGACCTTCCTATCTACCTCTATATCACTGGCAGAGAGGTCCAGGGGCTCCCCGAGAAACACTATAACTGATTGCGCTGATTAAGCTGAAGGAACCAAGCAATGAACAGCAACACTGACAGTTTGTTTACAGGATCTATGTGTGATTTGTGGCTGTGAATGCAAGCCATGCGTAATTAGTAGTGTACCAGACCAGCGCCAACAAATGGTTGTATATTCTGGTGTTGAGTGAAGTGTGTGTGTGTGTGTGTGTGTGTTTGAGTGTGTGGCGTGCTGTAGTGCATGTTATTCGAGAAAAGACATGTCCCTTTGGTAATAATGACGAGCTTTGATGTGACAGTTGTAAATTGAAGTGAAGGACGGTAAATTATTTGACCCAGAAAATCAGTCAAGACATTTGAACTCGTAGGGTTCAGCTGGTCAGTAGTGTTGAGCATAACCCAGAACAGCTATGAAAGTATAAGGTCTGCTGATAAAGTAGCTACAATCTGTCTGTTACCTGTATAAAAGGGCCTGGATGTTGGACAGCACTGTTTAACACCTTTAGTTCCAGGCAGCAATATATTCTGGACCACGGACAGCGCCGTGTCGCGCCTTCGGTTAAAAACAGCCGTCTGAGTCAATTTAGCACCACAGACAGCACCTCCTCGTACGTTGGCTGTGAGTATGACCGTTTGGCAAGGCCACCAGACAGATCGCAAGGCCCCACAAAAAAACAACACGAAAAATAAAATCTCCAAGGGCGGTAAACAAACGGAACTGCAATTTATGAACAATAAATTCAACATTAATTGATTTTAGGTGTGAAAACGGCAGTGAGTGGGATATAGGGTGGTTCCTCATGGGTAACAGAGACACAGTATGTCTTTATTGTAGCGATTTTTCTTTTGGGATGGTTCCTGTGGATTAAGACTTCCACTTGTTTAATCTTCAAAGCCCGTAAGCAATACAGTCTGCTACAGCATACACCGGTTTTTGTATTTTAACATGAAGCATTGCTACCTTTAATATATTCAAATAAAATATGGTCCATTGTTGCAAATTTGTCAGACTCAGGAATAACAATAATGCTGTAACAGACAAACTAAAAGCTGCATGCTTCAGCATACATTAGTGTTTTATATGTCAAGTCTACAAGGCGGGCGGACAAAGCTGACCTTTAACAGAAGAAGCTACAGTATGTTTTCATTTAAATACAGGAGGTATGCTGATGAACAGGCTGTACACCTGTGTGTCGGGTGCATGGTACAACATGTACAGAACAGATGGTATGAGAGGAAAACCAAGGTGCATGAGTTTCCAGGGCTCTAATTTAACATTAAACACATCCTTAGCTGCACGACTACCACATAATAAAACCATATCGTATTGATGTGCCTCTAAATTAAATTAGTTACTAAGTTCCCTGATGCTTAATAACTAATTTAATGACAACTGAATTTTAAAAACCTACTCCAATAAATAAATCTACCACCTTAAGTAAAATTATAAATTACATAACTTGGCTATCCTAGCAAACATTGACGCACCTCTATGGCTGTTCTTCAGTAAATGAAGAGGAATAAATGTCACTGCTAAACGCTTGCGGATGTGACACTGAAAATGTAGCTGATGACTTACTATCATATTCCAACTCCTTCTTCAGTGGGTTCATAACTGTAATTGGCCTTGGGGGACAATTTGTTGTAAGTGTTTACATTAAATATTTAAAAGTCTGAAAGAAAATATGAGGCTACCCATCTCTCTAAGATTGCACGGCAAATATAAAGAATTGATGACTTTTTGCATGTACTGCAATGAGGGTAACATACCAGTGAAGCTGAGATGTCCACATATTTTCAGTCACAGTCTCAGCACAGACTTGTATGAAATATTTAGAGCACTTTAATGAGACAGATGCACTTGTTCTCTCACTGCATGTGTTTGTTAAGTACCCATAAAGCCCAGAGGTCCTTAGTGTTACTGATACAGATAGGCACCTGCTTGACCTTGGCATAGATGATTGCTGTGATGTGCACGTCATGCATGACAGGACACCATGACACTAGCACATACTGTGTGTGTGTGTGTGTGTGTGTGTGTGTGTGTGTGTGTGTGTGTGCGTGCATTTGCAAGTAATGGTTATAAACCCATGTACTCTAGTATATTGCACCTGTCTTGTATTTTTTGGCTTCTAGGGTAGTCAGTAAGATGTAGTACAGCAGAAAAAGGATAAAGGATCGTTTTGGATCCACACAAGGCAACTCATTTTTTTTTGTGTGAAACTCAGCATTCTTTCATTATTATGGTTAATATTAATAGCTTAGTATTGATCGCATAGAATGTAAATCTAGTGCAACAACAGAAATTCTGATGCACACATGATTTATCTTGGAAATGGTAGATACTCCATCTACCATATGTAGACTTTGGCTTTAATGTGCTTGATTAAATTAATGTGAACAATGAGATGATCTTTTTTTTATTATTATTTTAAACACAGACAAATAAAGACCACAAGAATATTCTGTATTAGAAAAATAGCCCTTTTTTTATCACAAATGAGATTACAAATGAGATATGAATTTGGTTGGTGACAGTTGCTCTGAATATTCATGAAACAATATAACTTCTTTGTCAAAGAAAGAAAGAGTAATATTAGGTTATGTGTTATATTTTAGGAGAATGTTTGCTGATTACAAATCCACTAATATTCAAACTTTAAAAAGCTACCTGAAGCCTTGCTGAGAGGTGAGATAATATTGTTCAAGGGGACAAAAGATTTCCTTGTTTTGTTTTCTGCAGCTGCTCAACTTTTGCTTAGGTTGTCAAGAATAAAGATTGTTTCATGTAGCTGAAAGATTCACGTACAGGTTTGGAAGCAGACTTCTTTTTTTTTTGTGGTCCCAGTGGAGCCAAAAAGTGCAAAGGGAATGCAGTTATTGGTTTAAGATGTCTGGCCTCGAAGACTCCCCCACAGTAGCATGGCTGAGCGTGATGGAGAGTGAAATGAACACTTGCTTTGGTGTTTTTCTGTTCAAACACGAAGTGCAGTGGGGGAGAAAACCTAATTGCTTGTCATTCTCAAAGAGGGAGACAGAACCCTGTGTAAGCAATTGGCTAGATTTTTCAGTAATTTACTTGATCCGTTCTCTCACCAGGGATCATGATAAACAATCAGTTTTAACAGACTACTATTTAGGACCTTGTTAAGTTGTGTTTCCTCATTCTAGATTGGTGTGATGATTGCACCAGAAACTCCCTCAGCCAGGGTCGATTTATAGCTAAAAGACAAGTACTGTAAAGGAACAAGCTCTTGTAAATCACGTTGCTGTTTAAAATATAATTTGGCTCAAACATTTAGTTTATTTACATTGAGCTAATCATACTGTACTTTAGTGCTGTAATATAAATGTCGCTGTATTGAGATGGTTATTGACACAGACGAAACAGTAGCTATGATAAGGCTCTAGTGAGAAAACTTAGCTATATGTCACAATATTAGCAAACCTAACATATTACGTCTGATTTCACATACAAACAAACAAAGTGATGTAAAGCAGTTAGCTGACATACTGCTAACACTATCTGCAGTGTCCCTTCATGTGAGGACAACAAGGACAGACCTCAGCTCAATCAGAGTCAGACAGGGCAAACAGCTGGGTTGGCTAATGTCCAATCGAGACAGCTTTAAACAGTCCAGCGACCTGGCAGTGACCCTCTGGCCAAAAACTCTTTTCCTGATGCCAGTCCAATGAGAACAAAGCAGCATGATCACAATAAAAGCCCTCCCCCAGATATGAGCATAATTAGTGATGAGAAGGCCAGTTGTTATAGGTAACCCAGTTTGTTTTGTTTATCCACTACTAGCAAACCAACTAATGAACGACTCTGATTCTGTGTTCTTTAATAACATGTACTTTACTGTGTATTATATATTATTATATGTATCATATGATCCAGCCACAATTTATATCCTTGTCTCCATGCCAAAAGCCTATTACGCAGCAATCTTACCAAAACACTGACGCTTGTCAAACCTTGTAAAAAATACTTTTTAAAAGAAATACTTCCTCTGCCATTATTATTAGTGACCCTACCTGTTAAAAGCTTTTATAAAAATTGAGGAATGAGACAGTACAGCTGGATGACAGTCAAAAAGGCACAGAGATGTGAGTTCCCCAAGAGAAAGGACGCTGGACAGAGTGTGCTCTGCCAAACAGCAGCCTAACCTCCACCTAGAGAATTAAACAAATGAAAAGCTGCAAGAGCAAGGGTATAAATCTGCCAGAGAGAGACAAAGACACACTCAACTTTTAAAATCGCCTTGTTATGCTACGACAGATCCAGTCCTTCTCTGAATTACATTGCATGACCACACAAACCCATGGAAGGTCAAGTGGCAAAACACAGACACAACTTTAAGTCTAATACGTGAACATTACAAGTTTGCATCTTGTTAACAAGCAAACAACATTTGTTAACAAGATCTCATGTTCTAATGTTAATATTTCAAGTACACTAGTATAATTACAATATGATCCACACTTGCTAGATAAAATAATCAATAATATGTAAGCTTAGTAATATTCATGTGTTTCTTGTTAAATAAGATAACCATCATAACCATTTGTGTGTTGCTGTCAGTCAGTAACAATCATGTCTAGCACTGTGTGGGTGAGTCCACCTTCATGCACTCCCCATTAATATACAAAGGTGCTGCTTCACAATCAGGCACAGATAATGAGGTTGCATTATGTTTGATTCGGGGCTGCTTGAAGAGATTGAATGGTATGTGCTTGTGTCATGACTGATTAGGGTAGAGCTTGAATCAGTGCACAATAATGATGCCACATTGTGTGAGCCACAGTCGTACCACTGTAAAGAGATTTGTTTCATAAAAGAAATACTACTTAAGAAAGGGGCTGGAGCACAGAGAGCTATTGAGCCTTTGTGTTGTCCGCTGTTCACTCTCTCATCCTAATGTTTGATGTGCTTTCATGTGGCCTGCTGCTTCATCATCAGAGGTGCGTGTTGTTGTGTGTGTTTGTAGGGACAAGTAATCTGTACACACAGTGGCACTGTGGGACTCACATCATGTCTGAGAACAACTATCTGCCCCTTAAAACATTAACCATTTATTTTTCATCTAAGACTTGGTTTGAAGGTTAAAGTTCACTAGTTTAAAGTTTAAAGAGTGAAGTTTAGAGTTAGAAAAAGTCCGTACTGTACAATAGATTGGTTGCACATTGGTTGGTTGGTGGACTTAATAACAGTAACATCAGTTCGGTTCCATTAAGTGTCTCATTTACAGTGACAGTGAACCAGCACACTCAATAGCAGTACCTCCCCTGAGTAGAATGCAGATATCATTATTAAACCTGTGAATTTCCTGCTGTGACATGTTAAAATGTTTGCTGTGCAGCACTAGTCTATTTCCACACAAGGACTGTGTCAGTCTGCACAGTAGGGGCAGTTAGCATGTGTGTTTTCTAATGTTTTTGTGTGTCTGTGTGAATGATTTGGTCTTTGATAATAATGTACATGTTTTTGGGTGGGTTTTCTAAATGTGGATCTAAATGATTCACACAGGGGTGATATTAGTGTGTGATGAAGGCAGTTAGCTTTTTTGCGGTGGGCCCAGGGTGAAATGGATGACTGATTTCACTACTGCACTGCCTTCGATGAGGCATGAAGGCAGGCAGTGGTCTGCGTAGTAATTGGTTAACAGATGGAACGCCAGGTAGAAAAGCATGTGAGGTCAGTGGCCTGACTAACACTGTGTCCCTGTCATGGTAACCCCCTGAGGTAGAGAGGGTGTAGCAGAATGGGCTTTACTTTCCAACTGGAATGCCAAAAACAAACAGACAAACAAACAAAATTAAATGCAGGTTATAATGTATGACGTATTATTGGTATTCTATGCAACAGGCTGATTTTTACAGCAGCTCTTCCTCGCATTGTAGACTAAATGTCACAGTGCCCCTCACTCCTCACTAATTGACACTCCTACAGAAAAAAACAGGTCCCTTGGTGGATGTTTGTTTTCTGATTTATTAAGCTTTGAAGTCATTCAGTAGGTGTGACTATTTGACTTATCTGCATGGGACCTTTCTTGTCAAGCATTGTGAATTTGAGTGTTTTGCAGATATTTCAGAGGGTGCGGGATACTCTCGCTTCAACATAGGATTGTCAAAGTCAGATAGGAAAGTCTGGTAACCTTGCTATTTAGTCCATGTTTTAAATGACCACTTACTCATTCAGAGCCACAGACTGACCACTGCTTATGCTCCAGGGTTGTATGGACTCTAAACGACCTCTGTTGCTGTTTTCTGTCTTGTTGTCTTGAAAACCTGCTGGCCTAAAATGACCATTAGCAATCCCATGGACTGAGCTGGCTGGCTCTAGGGCTGCTCATAATCGTCATTAGAAAGGTCTTTAAGGTCTTTTGGGACTGAGTACTAAATACAGTTGTTAGAGCTTTCGCATTTATACAGACATGATTAACCTGGCAGCCAACCAGCAGCCAGCTGCACACTCAGGGACTGATTACTTTTTTTTATACATGCAGGAGGAAGGAAAAGTAGATTTGCATGTGTCCTCTGAGCATGTAGTGTCCATTTTGACCCTAATTCTCTTTTCCAGACAATTTCACAATGACTGACCGATGCACATAATAATAATTTCTCAAAATGTTGCTAAATAGTGCTCATATAATGTTGGTGCTACTTGTATGCTTGCTGTCAATAGTGCATGGAAGGATCAGCTCGACTGATGAGATGAATATCATCCCTATATCACATTCTCTCCCCCACTTTCTCTCTTTCCTTCTGTGTAAGTTTGCTGGAGGGTGCAGGACTCCCAGAGGTTTATGTCTGTGACTCTAAGCAAGAGTGACATTTCTCTGACAACACCCAGAACAGGCACAAGCATGCACGCGCACATGCAGTCACTCTTCCACACACACATTGTCTGTCTCCTCCATTCTCCCTCCCCTATGCTCTCTAGTTCACAAACATGTCAGCAATGGGATCCACAACAGACAAAGATCCAAACAATGCATTGAATCGATACCAGCAAACATGGCTTAGCCTATTAAGCTTGTCGTAGGTTATAGTATGAGTGACAGATGCCAATTACAGCACAGACATGCTTGATCATCTGCTTTGTGCTGGACACCAGTTATAAGGACAACAACACATGTTGGCCTAGTAACTGCCACCATGGGAGTTACCCAATGATTTTTTTGTCCATCTGGTCTTTTTTGCATTGCAGTAGGCACCCCCTGACCAGTTTTCTGTACGACCTTGCTTTCCCCTGCTCGATGAATCTTTTATGAGCCTGGCAATGTGGGTTTCTGTGTAGAAGATTGGAATATAAATATGGCTGTTGCGCCTAGAGCTCCTCTTCCCATTCTGATACAAAAGCTTTCATAAGACTGAGCAGATTGGGCAAGCTGCTACTTGAACGGTGCTCTTCACATCTCTTCGCTTTTATCGGAGGACACACATCCCATATCAGAGAGTGTTATGCATTCTCAAACACCAAACATAGATTCTGCCCCTACCTGCTCGATCACATGGCTGACAATATAACACGCTCCAGAGAAATCTTGTTTCCTTTAAAAAGGTTTGTTTTTTATGTCAAATTCTTAGTTTGAGATTTTGTACAGCACAGTTTTCTCTTTGAAAGCCCTAGTTAATCACAGATTGCTCATATTCATGTTATAGAGTTGAGAGTTGTTGCAGCAACTGTCACCGAATGAGAGGTGATAAATAAGTAAATCCTGGTTGAACTCCTCAGACTGTAGTACACCTCTTTCTCTCTTACTATCTCTCTCTCTTTTATCCCCCTTTCACCATTCTGTCTCCCTCTCATCCTATTTCATATGATCTTTGCCACCTTTATTTCAAAGAATCCTCTCCTCCTCGCCATGTGTGAGTGTGACAGCATAGCCTCCCATGTTGAAAGCTAACTCAATTGCAGGGCTTTCATTTTGGGGAATGAAGGATGAGAGCTATGCGGTGCGGCAGAAGCGGGTGGCAAGAGGAACCATTTAATCGATGTGTTTTCCGCGTGGCACTGTCACAGTCACTCAGTAGGGCCATTGATGAGGGAGGCTCTCTCTGACTGCGCCAAGGCTTAAAGGCTCCAGTCAGGGAGGCGTGGGAGCCCAGCAGCTACCAGACACTGCTGCATATCAAGCAGCCTGACAGAGTTGCTCTCCGCAGCCCCACGGTGAGCAAGGTAGAGAGGTCCTTTGATAGAGACACTACATGTAGGAGAGGGGAGATAACAAGATGCTCCAGTAGAAGGAACACCAGCTTACATTACATTATGTTGCCTGATTCTAAACCCCCAGGATTTCTCCAAGTCTACAAAACACACAGAGACACAGTAGTGTGTAGTGTTGGATGTGAATGCCACATCTGGAAGTAGGAGTCACAACTAGAGACTGTCATACATTTTTATGCCGCTAATTGGGAACCCAGTATGTATCACATTAACCAAAAAACAAAATAGAATTATATCTGTAGCATTTATGACACTTAGTGAAAGAAATTTGATCCAGCTTTGATGAATTACACAAAATTGGAGGGAAATGATGTAACACGCTGACTTTTGCATTAATTTTTCATAGATCAGAAGGTTCGGTTTTAAATAAGTACATTAGTCGAAAGGAACTTTTCTTAAAGTGAGGCTTGAGTATTCAGCAGTACCATGAATCTATTGCTCATTACGCCCATTTGATTATTTAGAATATAAGAACAAACAAGAATGCTTTTGAAATAATGGCCTTCAGCTTGCCCTGAGTTTTTAGTCTACAACATTTTTCACCTTCTCTTCTCAATAACCCGCAGCCTCAGACACAAAGACAGCCCGTTCAAAGAACAAAATGTATTTCTTCTGTACTTTAAAAAAAACATCCTTTTGCCCCTCTAGTCCCTTAGTAATACTCTTGGCAATGGGCATGCATATGTGCATCTACGTTATGTTAAAGCTGCGTAGCGCTAAGTTTGGCTAAGAATAGTGTTGTATTATATTAAAAAGGATTACAACGTACTGTAAACTGTACATACATAACGTGCATTCAGTAACACACACACATCCTATAGACCAGCACTGTGAACTGAAGATGCTGTGGTTATCAGGGTTGGTGAGCAGTATCAGAGTACAAAATGAGAGGATGTGGACAGGGTTTGAATTAGAGCCCAGTGGAGTAGCTGAGCAGGGCAACATGGCTGGGAAGTGAGTGAGAGAGAAAGAGGAAAAGACAGAGCAGAGTTGCTAGAAATGAAAATTGGAGATTGCAGGCAGGGATAGAGGGAGAAATAGACAGGGAGAGTGCCTTTCGACTGTACCTGCCGACTGTGCCTGCAGGGATATTATCTCTCCCATCCTAACCAAAAGGAAATCATAATTAGAGCCCTATCGCTCCGTCACCAACATTTTATCCCTCTCACTGGCATGGACACTCCTTGCAGATTGTCTTTAATTAGCTCCACATTGCTTAATCAATACGGTCGTGACCATGACAAAACAATGGCATGTGCATCCTGTCGCTCTGGCAGGAGAGACACCGGAAGCAGCAGGAAGAAAGGATGAAATGTTGACAGCCAAGATGAGAGAAGAAAATGATCTAGAGTGGCATTTCTGTGGGAGGGGGAAAAAAGAAACGTCATGCTCTGATAAAAACCTACTCTCCTGATGATTAGAATCTGCACTTGTTTGTTTTACTACTAAGTTGTGTGTATGCAGATGTGTAACAAGATGTATATATCTGCATCTTGCTGCATCACAAGGTGTGAAAAGCAAGTCGAAATCTCAGCTCATCTGTATATAATGCAGCTGTGATAGTCCTATGAAGTCGGACTATGCTAAGGGATCTAATGCAGTAATGCTCGTTATATTTTTGAGCAGCTGAGCTGAGTGCTTCAGCCACACTAATGGTGATGTGATGAATAGGTATTCAGGAGAGGTCGCTCTCTTTAAGACTTGGTGCCTCAGGCTATTGGCTCTCTCAGGCCAAGCTCTCATCTCTTACTCCTCTCAGTAAAAGTAACAGCATGATGTGAGCGAGTGCAGGGATCTTCAGAGGAGAATACTTCTCACTTGTCAGACACATTTCTCTACTTGGTATGTTATGGATCGATTTCTGCAGCTGCCATGCTTAAATCTGTGTTGATCTTATCCAAACAGCCCCGAACAAGCCTATTAAATGTGAACAGTGAGACTCAGCTCAAACTGAAACTCATTTGTAGCTGTGATAATATTAGATGTGTAGGTAAAATCTGTTTATTCAGGAAATGGAGAATATCAAGAGGAAATTAAAACACTGTTAGATTAGTATAAACTGCAAGGGAGAGTCCTCCTTATATATAAGACTTTAAATTGACACAAACAGAGTTGTTGTGCAGAGGTGGGCCCTTAGGTGTCATTCAAATTTAAATTAGTGATTTAATCCATGGGTGTCAGAATGCGTTACCCTTTCAGAATCATCTCTAATGAATATGTCTGTCTAATCTCCTGTACTTAGAGGTTGGATCTTATTTTGAATGTGTTCTTGTCCATTTTACTCGAGGCAATCGGGCAATAGTCAACAATGATATGTCCCAGGAGGAATGAACAGCAGTGTCGCAGACAGCCATTTCTTAAAGACAGAAAATGAAAATATTTATGTTAACGATTAGCAAAGGAAGCACCTCCTTAAGGGAGAAATCATCTCCCATTCCTTGCTTGTGCCGCATGGAATATTAATGCAATGGATGGCCTTTCTGATATCATATCTCCCAGGCTGCACTCACAAATATCATCATTAAGCGCTGTAGATCTGCGCCGTGCTCAGAGTGAAGAGCACGCTGCTCAACATCCTGCATCAACTGGAATCCTGCTGACAAAGACACAGATATACTGCTCGCCGAAATCCAACCAAACTGTTAGTCTGTGTGTAACCCACACATAAACTCACAAACACACACAAGACACAAATTCACATTTTGGGAGGAGAGCAGAATTGAGATAGTAATGGAGAACATGTCACTACATTCGCCATACACTTTATTGCCTTGTACCTGCTGAACATTGCATCTGTTGCTGAGAGATCCAGCCTGATGATCCAATGCAACCGCCTGTGGTGAAGCACCAGACTCTATGGCCACTCTTTACCATTACGGCCTACCTCTCCTCCTTCCTCTCGTCAGCACCTTCCTACTCATATTACTTCTCATCTCACACTTGGCTAACTCCACAGAATATTACCCCTTTGTAATATTCAAAGTACAGCCCACTCATTTCTGATCTGTATACTCATTTTACCTGTTTGTTGATATTTTCCTGTCTGTTTGTTTGTTTAATCACTGAATCGATCAGTGGTTCCTCATTTTGACAATTCAGTTGAGACTTTGCAGATTATGTGGCTGGAATCATCGGCAGGGTTGTGGAGGAAGGTACAAGAACCACAGGCTAACAAAAGACTGTTTATTTATCCTAATAATTCTTTCTACTCTTTCCACCAGCAAGGCAAAACTCCATAAAAGTACACAATGACAAGCTAATTTGTTTATCTACAAGTTTCTCCTAACCATTTTTGCCCATAACTCCATGTGGCTGTAAATGTAATATTTCGTTAGGGGCTGTTTTGGGATTTCTCTCCACTGCACACTGTGCCTGTGTCGCACTAATAATGTGTCCCTAATTAAATGTTACAGCTTCTCTGAGCATTAATGACCTGAAGACAGAGGATACAAATGGAGGCTTCAGTATGAGCTCTGACAAAGAAGCTGGACACAAGACTGCAGGCTGGTTCTGTCCCTTCATTACTAACATACAGTTATAGCTGTTGGGTTCTGGTCATTGTTTGTTCCTGGCCATATCGAGCGCGGAGCATTAAGATTTTTTTTTTTTTCACAATTGGCTGCTGCAAACTCTCAGTCAAGCAGACTGTAATTGGCAGGATCTCACCACTCCTCTCTGGTCCTGTTAGTTTCGCTGTTGCAGACGTGGCAGAAAACAGACAAGATGTAAATTCATCACCTCAGGGAGTTTCAAATGCATCACCATCCTTTTCTCTCTTTTCTGTGTTTTCTACCCCCCCTCTGCCTCCCCTAAATATCACAGTCTCTTCTCTAACCTTTTTGCCTATCTTTTCTGTTATTCTTTGGCTTATTTTCCCCTTGTGTATCCTACCACAATGGCTAGCGAATCACTGTGATACCTTGATTCTGTGACTGTGTGATATTTGTAAACAATGACTCAGACACAAACTAAATGAGAAAGTGCAGAAACTTTGTCCACTGGTGGTTTCTTGAGTTATATAACAAGGTACTAGGTGGGTGCATGGCATATAAGGTCGACTCTCAGCTCTTCTGCAGATATAGATGAATACATCATTGATGAAATAAAGCACTTTGCCAGTGCAGTAATAAGACAAAGGAATGGAACTCAACACCAGCAGGGCTGATTTTAAAATGTTCTCAGCAGCAAAAGTAATATTCTTTATAGAGGCCTAATACAGATTTGTAAATATTAGCATGCCAAAATGAATTTGCTTTTACCAATTGTGCCATCTAAAACGAAGCTGCTATAAAAATCTGTGGTTGCCAGCACTCAGCGAAAGTCAAGTTACCATCTGGATGAAAAAAACAAAATTATTCTGGGGGATAGTGACAAGGCCAGTTCAGTGAAGGGCGTTTTGAAGAGGCTAGTGGCCATAGGGGCAGTCTCAATTAGCAGGCTTTTCTTTGAGCCTCAGCTACCTTTCTGCTAAGCTGAAGACTCCCCATTTGCTGTCAGTAATTACTCGATTTACAGGAATAGCTTTCCCTACGCAACAGAGAGAATGTTTGATTAGCTGGGTGGGAGAAAAGGTCAGGATGTGGCAGTGGCTTTCTGCTGTTGGATCCAGAAAAGGGTGTTTTTTGTGGAACATTGGTAATCAGGTCATGGAGCCAGGAAATGATCATAGTAATTGTGTGTGTGTGAATGCTATCTGTATGCATGTGCGTATGTGTGAGTGCCTCTGTGTGTGTGGGCAATTCAACTGGGCACATTTACCACAGGAAGTGCTACACTGAGTCGTATTCAGCTGGTACTGTTGGCATGAGTAGGTGCAGAACAGTCGAGAGAGCCATGCTGTGCTGCAGAATGCATGGCAGCTGATTGCCGCATGTAGTTCTTGTCTATTACGTTGATCAAGCCTTTTCTTTAGCAAGCCTAGAGCAAAATGTGGCACCCTGCTTGTCCCTGATTGAGCTATCCAATATTCAGCTATATACCATTCATTCATACGAAATATCCTGTAAATGACAATATATAGATTTAATACAAGCAGATATGGAATATTTGATCCAATATATTGTCTATGCTGTTGTAAAATAATTTTCTCTTTACAAGTGCAGCATTTTGAAAAACTAATTGTAAATACTGAGGGTTACAGTAAGTGGACTCATGTGAGTCGTGGTCTCTGATGTGCTGTCCTGACCTGAAGTTTTGTATTGCCTGCCACAAAAGCTTGATTCTGTAGATGACTGATAAGACTACTCTATATTTTTGAATGGTCTTTCATACTTTTAGATTGTGGAAAGGTCTTAGATGTCATTTTGTACTAGGGGTGTGCAAAAAATAATAAGTATTATTTTGTACATGGAGAACAAAACACTGTGCAAATGGTTCAATCAGACTGATAACTAAAAGGGTGGGAATAGACAAAGATCGTAAATCAAACATTTAGCATCAAAATCTGTGCAGATTAGGAACAGTTTCCAGTGTGTGTAGAAGTGGAGAATAATAATAATGACTATAACAAGGAAGGTGGAATTAATAGACACATTACTTTGGCTAAGCTATTCTTAAAATTTCAAAATAGAAATGGAAGGTCGGTATAAGGTTAGCACTAGTGAAATGTAATCACTGAATATCAGCCTGACATAGTATGGACTGACATATCACTATTGAAAACTGTTCAATCTAACCTAAGAGTAGACTGCAGAGTGCCCAAAGAAAAGCAGGTTCCCTAAATATTTAGAGCGCAATTGTAAGCACCGTTCGGTTTGGTAATGTTCTTCGGTCACTTGCGCTTTTCTGGTCTGGAAAACAAATTCAAAATCGAATCGTATTTGGGGAAAAATGGTTACAGCAGTATTCTTTCATCCAACACTGTAGGGACATTGACTAAATAGATATTTTAATCATTTTTCTTTTTATGGAAAAAAAACAAACACAAATAATACATCTCGTGTCTGAATTGTGCTGCTTTTATCTATGTCAAAATAGTTGTTATTCAAGGAAAGAGGAAAACATCAAACAGTTTTCATAGTGTATTATGAATTGTCTTCAGTGTGGGATGATCAGATGGACTTTACAGGCTAGTATGTAAAGACAATGGATGGACTCACCACAGGGTATTGTAGGTGTGTTACAGTCAATACAGCCAGGCAGACACACTTACTGTATTGATTTTCTTTCTCACGCATTCCCACTGGAAGGATAGATTCTCACCTGTTAACAGCCATTATTGTAGTTAAGCACTATTGGGTTGAGCCACGCACACCAACGCTTTTTGTTCTTTAGTTTTGGTTCACACAATAGTGAACCAGATACTATATATTACGTGCATGTCACAGCTTAACTGGGTCTCTCACACAACACTGTGGCTACCACCATTAGAGGGTATTGTAGACATTTCACAGCTCAGTGGAGAGAAAGCGTAGCCCAAGCAAGTGGACACAAATATGGAGAGGCAGTGACACACAAACAAAAGTAGGCATATGTAAACACATAAGTTGGACACATTTTACCACATAAACTTTACATGCATGCACATAAAAACACGCACAGGTCTCATAGTCAAATGCACAAAATCTTAAATGATTTTCTTGGAGATTATATATAGTGCCTAATCTTGCAGAGATGCAACTGAACATGCAAGGTTATTGACTCCCATGCAAGGTCTTCATGGATCATCATGTCATGATTCTGTGGGATATGGGTCCCACTTCATTCGTGATGAAAGCTCACTGCTTGAATTATTGAACACATTCAACTCGATAGGATGTGTTCTTTGTACTTTATGCATACAGGGGTCGATGCATGTGTACTCTATAGTCCTCTTGTGGTCTCAGTTGCTACTATAAAATGTAAAAGCCCAGATGAGATTCCTTAATCAAAGGCCCACAGGAGCCGTTAATAGATTAAACACTCCATGTTGAAAGCACACCACTGTTTGCCTGCCTGAACCCTGGGGTACAGACTATTTATGCCATTTAAATAGTTGCCATGGTAATGAGGTCACGCTTTGTTTAAGCTGATTTTGATCTTGATATATTTAGAAGGCAGTGGGCCTCCATGTCCATCATCTAATTAATTAATTATGACTCAGAAAAATAGCCAGTATTCTTAGACCCAGATGACTCCAGCATCTTTCGGAGCTTAGGAAGGCACTCGGTTTGTGTGTAGTCACGCTGCCTCAGTCATAACAGCTCTGCATCATTATTAGGAGGTCAGTGCAATTAGCTGAGGTGTAATTTGGTCCTGTACTTCAACTTTTCTCTATCTGGCTGTGTTTTTGTGCTCAGTGAGAATGTGGCTAGTGTATGGTGCTTTTTCCTCCCCAGTATTGTTATCTCTCCCAGAGCTTGTCCCTATGACCTCGGGGTTATATACTGTTCTACTGCCATCCATGGGCGTGCTGCCATTTCTGCAGTTGATGGGGATTTTTTACCATTTAAACTGATTAAAAATGCCCTTTGTAGAGAACACCCACAGGCTGGGAACAAAGTGGATTTTTTTAGATGTTTATGATAAAGCACAAGACCGTGTTGGCATGTTTATGTGAAGGCACCAAAAAGCTGCACAACAGATGTGCATTTAGATGTTTCACAGTATTGTATCTACATTATGTAGTGTCCATGTATGTGACAAGACCGCTAATATCACCAGGCAGTCAGCCAAGTGTATGAGCTGAGGACAGAAATAGTAGATGCTAAGACACATGTAGGGTAAAGGAGAAATACATGATATGATGCCATTTTTTCTCATTGCCAGAGGGGCCAAGAGAGACAACAGAGAGACGGAGAGAGTGAGAGGAGTTAAAGGCTAAATAAAATTCATGGAGAACGAGAACAAAAGAGAGCGACAGAGAATTGGAGATAATGACACAGCAGAGTAGCAGCAAAAATGAGGCTGGCCAATTATTAGAGTGGAAATTATGAGGAATGGCTGTGAAAATTAATCAAAAAGGATTAAATTAATACAGGTTAAATGGCTGACTTCCTCTCTAGCTAATATTTAATGAAAGCTTGTTCTGCCAACAGACTCTGTGATTAAACAGGTGATTGGCAGAGCCTGGAATTCTTTGAGGTATGGCAGATTGTCCTCAACATGTTTATTATTCACATATGTTATTTGGTCCATCACTTCACAAAAAATGGCATCTGACCTGCACTCTGTGAGAGATATTTTGAAAGTTTGAGAGAGTTCACTCATCTTCACAAATAAAGCAAGTAAGTTATTGTCACTGGTCTCTGATTAAAAGATGCCTTCAAATAAAGGGTACCAAGATGAAAACCTTTAGAGAACATATATACAGTCTATATATGGGGTAGGTACCAGGGAGTGAGAGTGGAGAGGCATAAGGCATCAGTATTAAGCACATATTCAGCAATCAAACTGTACAAATTGGGGCCACTGGAGGAAAATTTAAGAAGTAAATGTGCTGTTACCAAGGATTTCTTGTTCCACTTGAAGTGAATAAAACAGCTTACTTCTTGCACAGTGGCCACATTTGTTCATGGGGTGGCTGGTCTCTTTAATTATTCAAGATGGTGCATCAATAAGCAACATAATTTTCTCTTTCATTCAGCCCTCTTAGTTCAGTGCCAGGTTTTCTTTGATGAAGCCTGTACGGATGCTTAAAATACAGATATAGATGGTCAAAGGACATCTATATCCATGTTTAAATCTTTGCTGCCACCCTGTGAATATGACGATTACTGCATTCTCCAGTGCAGCAAAAGGAAATATGGCACTTTACAAAACATAGCTTTTCCCACCCACACAGACTAAACTCATATCATGTGTAATTAGATGATGATAGTACATGGCATTATGTCTATTTCCAGCATGTCCCTGGACATTGGCATAAATCTACTAATAAAATATTACACCGTTATTTTTTTAGTTTTTTATTTCTAGTACCGTTTTTGCCTCACTAAAAACTGTTGCAGTGTGACTCTATACAGAGCTGCCAAAGACCCTTTTGCATCTACCTTTTACAAGTCATAGAGTGACAACTATCTGTCACCAGGTTCAGTGTTGCACAACAATGACTGGCTTTCGAAAAGTGTGCATTAGTGAGCTTATTGGGGGAATTTCCACTAGTAACCACATGAGGGCAGTCTTGCCACAAAAACAGAGGAACCAACACAAGCAAGACTGATGTGGGAGCCAGCAGGTAAGCTGGGAAAGGCTGACATTTTTTGGATGGGGCTCAGGAAGCTGTCTCTTCTCATATCACTTCACAGTACACCCCACACAGAGGAGCCCATATCACTCACCCAACGTGACTGGGTGAGTAAGGGAGCCCATCCATGTCTGACAAAATGAATAAGTCAGCAGACCAGGAAGCAGGCAAGAAATGGAGATGACCTGGCCGTTTTGTCTGAGTAGACCATTCTGTCATCATTATGCTGTTTAGGGTGCAGCATGACGCTGTATCTTGCTGGAAATTGTTGCAATGCTTTAAGCTTCAAGAAGAAATTTATCACACCCTCCAATTCACTTAACACTTCATACCTCATCTGGCCCATTGGTGTAGAAATGAGTGGCAAATCCAAGCAGCTATGATTTGGAGACAAAATAAATATCCCACATCCAAAGAGCCAATCTAAACTTCAGAGTACACCTGGTGTCTGTCCTGAAATAAGCTCAAATCTTGCTTGAGGCATAGTTCCTGAGGTGAAATGCTAACAGTGTGCCAGCGGGATTGGTGTGTTATCTGACACTGTCTTAAATGCTACGACTGTGCTGAAAGATAAAGCCATGTGGATTATAGCATACAACCATGGTGAAAATATATCACTTGAAAAATAACCTGTAATCCACTTTATTGGAAGAAAGCAAGCTGTAGCAGCCAGGTATGGGCAAATCCAAGCTTTATTAATCACTTATACTAGTTTTACTCTACCACAAACCACGATTCCATCATTTATGTCAGTTCAATCTTCAACCAAATTTGCACTCATGCACTACTGTTAGAGCATCAGCAATATTTTACGCAGTTAGTATGAAAAAGGCATTGTACCTGCTATGGTGATATGGTTATGCCTCAGGCAGAATGGAGTTGGTAAGATACTGTAAAAGTGTAAGCTGCAGTCTGATTTAGGATATGTCATGAGGCAGAATGATGGATAAACTGTCAAAAGCAGCCATGGGCAGGAGCACCTGGATTTCACTCACATTAATAGCTTGCCGAACCATCTGCCCATGTCTCCTCTCATGAGCCCCCGGTCAACCTTATATCTACCTACCCCACTGAAATCATCCAGTACAGACAGTGTGATGAGACTGCAGGACAGTCTGTCTAGGATGCCCTGGGCACAGACATGTCATATAGCAGAGCACGGATCAGCTCTGCAATCAGTCACTCTCTCTGAACTCCATGCCTCACATCTTGGTGTGTGTGCACACACACCAAGATGTGAGTCATAAAAGAACAGCCAAATGTCAGAGAAAGAGAGGAAAGGAAAAGAATGGATACATGCATGCAAAACAGGGTTGGCAAGGATAGAGCAGAGGCTGATTGGGAGGGGATGAGACAGAGAGGCAGCCAATGCGCAGCTCTGCATCTTGAGGAAGAGAGGGTAAGAGAGAGGGAGAGAGAGAAAGGGAGCGACAAGAGGAGAGTGAGGAAGTGAGAGAGAGGGAAAAAGAGTGTGAGAGAGGGAGGGGGTGAAGCTGAGGCAGTCACTCTGAGAGGGAAGATTCCAGCGTGATGCTGTTGGATGTGAGCTGCTCTTCTCTAACCGGGCTCTGGCTGTCTTTTTGACTGAGCCAGTGGTGTGTTAGTCTGGTAACTGTGCTTTACCAGCTCTGAGTGCTCTGCTGCTGCTCAGGCTGAGGCAGAAGCTGACTGGCTGGTTCCCCGCCTAAGCTGTCTGGAGCACAGAGGGGTCGACTGGAGCCGAGGTCCAGGGCAGGGCAGGGTAGGGCTGGCTGTAGGGCCGTTTGCACCGGGGCCCCACAGGAAGCAAACATGAGCGTTCCCATGCTAAAGATCGGAGCGGTGCTCAGCACCATGGCCATGGTGACCAATTGGATGTCTCAGACTCTGCCCTCTCTAGTGGGACTCAACGGGACCACCGTCTCCAGAGGGGGCACCTCGGAGAGGATTGTCAGCGTGCGTATGACTTTCTTTGCATTTATGCAAGTGTGTGTGCACTTTTTTTGTTCATGCATGCCCTTGTTGTGATGTGAGAAAGAAAGAATGACAGAAGATTGACACAGCAGAAGACAGAGGGACATAGTGAAGAAATGGGATAAAAGTATGTGAGTTAGTGAGTGTTTATCTGTGAACTACAGAAACAGAGGGGTTTACAGATGGGAGTGAGACTTCAAGAGTCTGTCTTAAGGGCTATGTGGGATTAATAAGAGAGAGATGATGGATGTAGACATGCACGTGAGAGCAATGTTTCAAACGAACGTGAATGATGCACATGTTGGCGTGTGAGTCACATTAAGTAACGATGCTGAATTGTGGACTTGTGTGACTGTGTGTGATGGTGAAAGGCGGAGGATGCAGTGTGGACTGCTGTGGAAAATCATATGTTTTTTGCCAGGGTGACGGGAGGTAGAAAGCTGTTCTGAGTGATGTTCAAACTGATCCCATCTGTCAGTCACCTCCAGGGTGGGAGGGATGGTGCTCAGATTCAGAGGTGATGGTGAAGACAGGGAGGTTGAGACAATGTTACAGTTTTGAGTATGTCTTATTTCTCCCTCGCTCTGTTTGTCTCTAAATCCATTTAATCCTCCTCTCCTTGAATAAAGCACTCTGACTTCATATAGTGTGGCCATACATATAGAAAAGGTGTTAAGGGTGTTTGTAACTTTAAAAAAGCAGTTTTAGGTTCAGTTTTTGTTATGATTTTACATTAAAGTTTTATTTACATCGAAGCATTTCTTCTGTTTGCACACACACACACAAACAGAAAGTTCTATGTGTCTGTCTTAGTGGGGTAATGGTAGGTAAGACAGACAATAAGAAATATCATGCAGATGAATGAATTAGACATTTTCTGGCTCATCAGCGGTTAATGATTGCCTTTGCCTCTATCCTGAGTGTGTTTTTATGGCACCTTACCCATTAAGCAAATGCCTTGGTCTGCTGAAATGATTGAACGAAATTGAACATCCCAAGGGATCTGCGACCATCTGGATATGTGCGTGTGCATGTGTATGTGCGTGCCTGCATGAGTATGTTTGTGTGCTTAAATATGTACTCTGAGTATGTTTAGGCATTCTTGTCTCAAGGGTAAAGGTCCATCTGTTTGAAGAAGAGGTTTAGAATTTATAATGGTTCGTTAAAACATCAATCTGCCACTTTATGTCTCCTTGATGTTGCAGTGGGCTGTCAGGTTAAAGTGTTTTCTTTAGAGATAAAGGTGTCTTAGCACAGTGTTGTGAAAATGTCAAGTACCTAGCTAAAAGCATTGCTCCTTTTTTATCTGTTTTACAACATGTATGTAAGTGTAGGTAATTTTGAGTACATCATCAAAGTAAAATTATCATCTAATCTCTGTAACAATGTCAGAGTATAGGGTATTTCCAGCAGCACTAAAATCTATAATCCCATCGAACACACACCCTTTACTGGGGGTTATGGTCTCTATAAGCTATCCATTCATTTTTGATACCTGCTGCCTCTGTTCAGGTCAAAGGGAATAACAAATGTTGGCAGGTTCTTTTTTCAGGAAACTCGTTCTAATCAAGAATCGTGACTGGAAGTCTTATCATTTGCATTTCAAAAGACTGAATACAATGGAATATTATACATAGTTATGAGATGATATTTTCTTTCAGGCAACCTTCATTCACAACAAATAGAGGGAAAATGCTGCTTCTGAACTTCATTTCATCAAAGTTTCATCAAAACTGATGAGCCAGTTTGATGGTGCCAAGAATTATTACAGTATGACAGACAAGAGTCTGTTGAGATGGGAAATGTCTTCGCTTTGAGACCGAAATAATCTCCCCTCATAAACAATGGCAGTGAATAAAACTTTAATGTAAAACCTCGCCTCAAAGTCCCATCACTATTGATGAGACATTTGCCTGTGATGATCTTAGAAGCAGTCATGACTCACACAATGTTTAGAGCTCTAATCAAAGAAAATCTAGCTACGGTCTTGTGACACTGTGGTGGTAGTGTGCCAGTGGCCATTGCATGGCTGCTCTCCACCCTGGCAACCATGTATGCGGCGTCCCATATTCTCCCAGCTTACAGCTATTTTCAAAGTCTGCTTCACTTGTTTTCTGTGCCTGTCTTCTAACCAGCTGATCCAAGAACACAGCTGACTGAGTTTCTATCGGCCTTTCTGCAATGGCACTGAGCACAACACTGCCTGGATGCTTGTACACATCTGGATAGTGCAAAACCATGTTCCTTAATGAGCGGAAGAGACCCTGGAACTCTAACACTTACATGGAACTAGTGCGGCTATACAGGCTGGTCAAGCCGAGATAAGCTGTAGACCAGCCTGGCTGTACACATGCAAAATCATCTTATATAATCATCTTATAGCATCTTAATAATCTTATTCATAATCATGTAATAAGACATTCATTTGTAATCTATAAAGAGAAAAGAAAATACAACAGTGAGAAAATCAATGGTATACATGATGAAGGTACATTTTGTGGTTGCATTTAGGTCTAGAGGCATTTTCCCCCATAGCTTTTAGTCTAGATGGTTGTACAGCTAGAAACACTTTGATGGCCTAAGGGGCTGTGAAGTAACACATGGTATTAAAAGTTCTGAAATGCACTCTATATAAATGCTTTACCATTCAGTGCCTTACACAATGAAATTTTCTTTTGAAATCAATTCCAAAATGGATGAGAAGATAATTTAAGTCAGCTCAGGTGAAAAACTAAAAGTTTGTCTTGAACTGTTAGTCAATAATCTTCCAGCTGTGTTTTGAAATAATTATTGAAAATGTTGTTTTCACTCATTTCATGCTGTTTCACACCAGTACATAGTCTCAACGGAGCATTACAAGAGTGTGAATCATTTTCTCAATGTGACAGGGTGATAGGTACAGACAGATTTCAGTAATATTTCAGTCTAAGAAGCCACCCAAGTATGCTCTTTTTCAAAGTCAAGAAAACACCATGGTTTTCCACCACGCCAATAGCAAAATAATAACTTTTATTTAATCCTGCATTAAGCTGAAGGAAATTCTGAGATCTGTAATGTGAGAAAAAAATGAGAATGGCAAATTAAGTTGTGTGTCATCAGCATAGAAAAGAAACGAGACTTCATACTTGCAATCAAGGTCTATATGTGGTAAGATATATAATAAAAAACTGACTGGTCCAAGAATTGAGTCCTGGTGTAATCTACTAGTTAAAACCAAAAGAGAAAATCTATTCAGATAGATAAAGTCTGCAGTATAAGGCATAAACCACTTAAGCAGTGACTGCCCTTTGTGTGATTCTCTCGGTCTGGATAGCACATTCAATGGTCACAGTGCTTTAGTCAATGATAAATAAATCAAATTCAAGTAAATACATTTTCTGTGTATGTGTGTGTGCGAGATGGAGATAAATAAAACACAAACTTTTATATACTGTAGTTGTATACCAATAATACTGCATGGAAAGACAGAACAGTGTTGGGTCTGTGCGTGTATGTGTGTGTGTGTGTGTGTGCACGTGCGTGTATGTGTGTGTGGTGACTCTCCCTTTGATATCTAAAATAAGAAAGCTGTGAGGCAGAAGAGTGGAGAAAATATTCTCACCATCAAAAGGGAGCATGGAACAACAAATGGCAGCATACAAAGTGCCGGGCTCAGAATCTGATTGGGGTCACCCAGCCTCTTTCTGTCGGGGTGTGGGACTGTAAACTTTATCACCTCCACTGTGCAATCCAATAAAGCAGATTGTAAAGATCGATTCTTGGCTATGGATTAAAGATTAAACACTGCTGCAGATTTTTATTTGAGCACTTTGCTTTTATGTTTATCTTACTGCCTTCAACCAAAATTTATTTGAGATCAGAACCTGACAGGTGTCCTCTATTGCCTAGTCAATGTGAAGCGACATGCAGAGCCAGAATCTCAGTGAATGCCAATCTTGTAATACAATTTTAAATTGTTTTGATGCATTAACTAATTATGTGATTGTCTGTGTACAAAGCACTATTGATCCTAAACTCTATTGGGCTAGTAATCAGGCTTTTGACATGGTTCATTTGCCATTATGAGAGTGTAATTTCCAACCAACTGAATTTAAGCTTGAATCATTGCTTTGCCTTTCAAAAGCAATTTGATAATCTCACAATTCACACACTTCAGCAATCCATATTTTTCTCCAATGAAGCACTGACTGTGTTCTCACAGTTTATACAGTGTTTTCTCACACTAGCTACCCTGCCACTCTCATCTCCCTCCTCTATTTAACACCAGCCATGATAGAGCTATACCCATATAACAGCAGAGTGGATGCCAAATGCTTTTCACCAGAGCACCTGGCATAGTGCTATAGCAGTCTGCTCCAAAAAGTATAAAGTTGTAACTGCTCTCTTGTAAATGCTGAGCATTGTTGAGTGTCAATTTGTCTCACTTCTCCAGGAATTCTCCAAACGACTCCCCCACTTAAAAAAAACAAAAAACAAACACTTGACGCATCTGCCCACCCCCACTGTCAGTCAAGTGTGATCCAGATTGGAACAAGCGAGCTGCAGATGGAAAGTGAGCGGGACACCATACAGGAGGGGTGGTAGTCACGAGAGTGATGGAGTGGGAGAGAGTGAGAGGCAGCAGGGAAGAAAAAGGAGGTAGCAGGGAGAGAGGGGCATGATGAGTTTATGAGTCATATTATTGACTGGCAACCATGCTGCGCTGATTGTGGTAATCGGTTTTCCTTGGGAGCAGGAGAGACCGGGGACTTCACTAGGAGTCTTCATTGAGTTTTATTTTAAAGGCCAGCAGCTGGCCTCTGCATGGAGGATCGACTGATTTTTCATTTGAAGAATGAGGGCATATGTTTGCATGTTTATATGTGTCTGATCAATTACAGCAATGCCTGGCAAATTTGAAAAATTCCTGATTCTTTGGCCATAGTATAGATACAAGTGTAGCAGAGACAAATGTTTCTACTTTGCTGGAGACAAGCATTGGAAGAGGTTAATGTCTGGCATAAAGCATCATTCTCCAGAGAAATAGAGAGAGAGAGAGAGAGAGAGAGAGAGTGAAGCTGAACAACTTAGATAAACAAAGTTGGCATTGTTGGATAGAAACAGAAGAGATAGATAACACTGGTAGTACCTCTTACTTTGTCATCCTTACTCGCAGAGTATCTCACCTTGATGCTTCATACATTCTCAGGATGTCTTTCTCTCTGTATAACTTTATCTCAGTTCTCCTGCTCTTACACTGTCCATCCTCTGAGGTGTTGCAGTTTCTCAGATGTGATGGCCAGCTCAGTTCACAATGTAGCAGGCAGCTCTCTTCCATATCTCAGGACTTGTGCCTGCTTCCGCTGTTTGCCCCTTCTGCCTGCTGCTTATGAAAGTTATAATAGACTTCCCGTCATGCTCATAAAGTAGAGAGCTGTAGATTTATGATCTCATTTAGCTCTGGCTTTACAGCAGCCAGCTCCAGGGTCGGTCTAATGAAACGCCAGAGGAAGTCCATCCTGCAACTCTCGACAGTGATACCACCAGCTCGAATGTCTAATTGTATTATCCCTCCGAACTTTGTTAATCATTAACAACAGAAGGGTTCTGAGCTCATTTGCACTCTGCACAAGTTGGTTAGTTAGTTTTTACAATGACTGCCCCTAAAATAAACATAAACATATTATCTGATCTGAATCTGATATATTTTGGCTGCAGCATACAGGAGACAGAGGATTTTGGAATAGTATTATGTTACCACTTTTAAGCTTAGTAATGACCACACGTTCTTATTTCATCTCCTCTTCCCCTCTCTCAGCAAGGATTTGACAAAAGTTGTCATTCAGCATTGTAACTGGGCGGCATTCGAACTAAGCTAGAGGAAATTAGAGCCATCACTCTTTCCCCTGTCAGCCTTTCTCAAACCACAACTTTTCCTTTTCTCCCTATCAATGTATTCAGTGGATCAGTAACTCCCACTTTAATCGGCTGTGGTTGGAAGACATGCAAGCAGTGGATGATGGGACTTCATATAGGCTCAGGCTGTCAGACGTGATGTTATGAGAACTGAAGGAACCCAGGGTGGTGCAAAAGGGCAAGTTAAAAATCTTAAAGAGTAATTTTCACTTTAGTATGCTAGGCCAATTGATTTTTCATTTCTCTTGCCCTCTGTGGTTTCCTGTTGTTTCCATTGCAGCCGTTTTCTTTCTTAATGTGCATGGCAGGCATGACTGTGACCACATCAAATCTGGCACTTACATATTCTATTTCATCCCTCACATCTAATGGATGAAATTCTGGGACAGTGAACTGAACCAATGTCAGGGAGGAGAGGATTATCCCCCAGACCTGAAGTGCTCCTAGCTAGCTGCGACTGATAGCATGATGTTGATAGCACATTGTCACTACTCAAATGGTAACACTATGAGGCCTGACCTGCTTAGAGTAAGCAAATATTATTCATTCATTTCATTTTGCACACTCTGGATATATTTCTGTATAACATTAGATATTGAGGAAGTTGTTTTTCACACACTAATGGGATATTTGATAGGCTGCATGGTGTGATCCCTTTGTTAAATGAACCAATGTCAATGACCCACTCTTCGCTGCAGAGAGGAAACTGCTATTATATTTACATAAACAAGCCAACGTTCCAAAACATATTCAGGTTTACTACTTGCACCCCCAGAGTTAAGTTCCTTATGAGTGCTGATATATATTTAGATCTCCTTGTAACGGTACAGGGACAAAGTATGTAGGCACAAAGCACATTTGCAATTAAGAATTACCTCTTCCCTCCTGCTCTCTAAACTGCCACTGTGATGAGAATGGGGAAGTTAATGCAGAATGAATAGGTGGGTGGTAATGAAATTGGAACTGATTCAAATAAGCTCTTAATTTCAGCCCAGCATTTATGAAACATTAATGAAGAGGGGAGAAGATCTGTTGCTGTAAAAACTCCCCAGCTTAAGAGGATCACATGAGGAGCACAGCATGAGTTTAAACATGTTGGATAATGAAGAAAATATTATGACACTGGAGCTGACATGCTGACAGTATGACTTTGTTGAATTTTGAACCTATCATTTATTAATGACCATTATGGAACATATGGTAAAAAAAAAAAAAAGTCAGTGACACTAATTGTGGCTCTTTTTAAGACTTATAGCACTATTAAATATTCCATTCAAAAGAATCTGTCTTAACCAAAAGTGAATATCTGGTGCGTAGGCGGACAACCTCCACATGTATATGAGGTAGTTTTATTAAGGGCAGGAGGCTGCACATACCCTCAGAGTGAGTAACTGAGTGAGTGGATTCTGCTGTTTGAGCAAGCTAACCTCCACCTGTTAGCACGGCAGGATATCAACCTTAATGAGAAGATGTGCCATGCTGTGGCCTCACAATCCACTATCTTAGACTCATCCACAGAATCGTAATAGCCATTGCTGGCATATGATCTCCTCAAGTCCTGCAGTAATCATGCTTTACAACAAGCAACCCTCTTGGGGGGGTAGATCAGTAGTTTAGCTAAAATAAATATGTGATTAAAACCAGTTAAAGTTTATGTAAATGCTGTATGTACTATATGTGTATGTATGGCATATAATGTATGTGCTTTGCTTACACGTACGTCAGCAGATGTACAGATATATGCAGGCATGCTCACAGAAAGCACATGAACACTCACACACTCGCACACACACATTACATTACAGCAGAAGTCCTGACAGTGAGTGAGATGCGGGCAGAGGACAGAGGAAAAGAATCTCCCCCCCAGGCAATGGCAGAATGAAATAGACAGTCAGATGCGGTTGAAAGAAATTGGAGGAGGTTCTGCGGTGGAGACTGCCTCTTTTGTCTTGTCTTAACTCCAGCTCTGGCCTCTGTAGACCTCTGCCGTCTCTCTACCTAACAGCCTTCTGATGCTGGATTGCCTCAGAGAAGGAAGACTAATGATAAGAAAGGTGCTGACTGACAGAAAACTGCGCAAGTCACTGCAGGGACTGGCTGCACACTGACTCCCAAATATGCATCAATATTGCGAATAATGGAATGATAATTTAACTAGAGTGTCAATAAGTTCCACTGTGAATCATTCATGTGCACAGTAGACATTCAGTCATACTGAATTATTACTAATGTATGTATGTAATACCGCATGAATAGAAAATGGGAATAGAATATTACTCCTGACTTATGTTAATTAAATTTAGATTTTGAAATTATATAAGTCTTACTATAGCTTGAATATAATGAAACAGATAAAATATGAAAAGAATGACATGTATAATTTCACTGGCTGACATTACAGCATATTTAAATATAGCTCATGTGTAGTGTGTTTGCCACATTTCATTTAGAGAAAGTCGCATTTAAAATTCACTGATTCGTAGAATGTGAGGGAAGAAAAGGGAAAGGCAGAGAGAGCAGGGGAGGAAAAGAGAGGGGGTGGAGTGCCAAGGGATTGGCAGGAGTGACGAGATGTGACAGTGAGCACATTGGCTCGCAGGGTGGTTGCTACTTTACACTCCAATCACACAGTCCCCCTATCCCCTAAGACATTTTAATCTGATCCCCCGACCCAAGGAGACGAGAGCACAGCACAACACGCTCAGAGGAAAGCAGGAGAGCGGCACAGAGCCGAGACGCAAGATTTTATTTCCAACCTTTTCCCTCCACTTATGTGGATAGGTCTTTAATTTCATCACTAAAATGGCTGCTCCTTTTCTCATTACATTTTGCTTTATATGCTGAGTGTGTTTAGTGTGAATGAACAGATTGTCCTGGCCAAGCCTTTGCGTAAAACTGTGTGTACATGTGCGTGTGCCTGCAGGCGCACAGCACTACTTTTGATTGGATTAGTCAGAGAGAGACATCCACCCTTTCAGCCCCTCCTCCACTGGTAACGGCCTGCATTATCGATCCCGAACAGCTCCATTTCCTCTCTGTGTCCAAACTTATTAGATGCTCTGCTTTCACACAGCCTGGCCTGATCCCTCCTTCTTCCTCTTTTCTTTACAATCCCTATTTTCCTCCCATTTGTCTTTGTCTTTCTTCATCCTCTATCAAGATCTTACTCTATCTCTGTCGTGCCATTGTGTTTTTCATGCCTCTGTGTATTTTCTTGTGAATGTTCTTGTCTTATCTTAATCTGCACCCATTTCTGCTTATTTTCTCCCTCTCTTCTATCTTCTATCTGACTCATCTATCCTCCGTCTATCTTTTGTCTCCTTTCTTTACTGCTGTGAGCACCACCTCTGCCAATCTCTGGCTTCACTATCTCTCCCTCTCTCTGTTGCTCTCCAGTTTAATACTAAAATTAGACTGTAAGTGATTTTGAGTAGTTGGAGGGATCAATTGCCATTAATTGCCTTTGGGGAAGAGTAACTTTGACAGGGTTGTGAGAGAGAAAGAGAATGCCATCAAGAAATTATGACTCTGCAGTTAACTTATGGTGACAGAATGGGCACATCTAATCACGATATGGAAGGGTCTTTCGTTTTCCTCCAAACAATTTCAACAACACTTTCAAGTATTAGATAAATTTATTAGTTTAGAAATGTTTTATAAGGGTGGAACACTTTTCAGATTACTGTTGATACTTGCTGGCAGAATAAAATATTATGTCTGCCCTCTTGCATTTTGAAAAGCCGGCTTGGTGGCAACATAGATAAACAACAGCAGACAGAAGCAACCAGTTTCTTTGTTTGTTCTAAGATATATATGTCTCTACGTTTCTGCAGGCTCTGTACCCGAGCCCAGAGGAGGGCTGGCAGATCTACAGCTCGGCACAGGACGCAGATGGGAAGTGTATCTGTACCGTGGTCGCACCAGCCCAGAACATGTGTAACCGCGACCCACGCAGCAGACAACTTCGCCAGCTCATGGAGAAGGTGACAGCTGTCAATAACACACTCACTTTGAGACACGACTGTTACCCACGCAGACACTCAAACACAAACTGTCACACTACACTGTGCTCGTGTCTGGCGCCGTCTGTCACATACAGGCTGCTGAAGTGAACAGTCTCACTTCCTTTACCCCACAATTGATCAGTCATGCATATGAGCATGACGCCATTTGCGGTTGAACTATTATTTTTTGAGCAACAGAGTAAAGTGAAGGAAGTATGGGTTGTCTTAATAAGAGAAATATCCTAAACCTATCCATGAAATTGGATTCATTGAGCCACAGATTTTCTTTTATAAATATTAAAGATCCAGTGTGTAGGATTTAGTGGTGTAATTGCTACATTGCAATCTCGGCTACCTAGTGTAAAGGAGAAACACCACTTAAAAAGGCCCTGTCTAGAGTTTTAGTATTTAGTTTGTCTGTTCTGAGCTACTGTAAAAACATGTGTTTCAAATGGCGGCCTCCATGGAAGAGGACTTTAAGATCTCCCACTGCAAATGCTATGTGTGCATACCTATACAGTAAATATTGTACACACTAAATCTGTTTACTCATGCTCATTCTGTCTTTCTTTAAGTGAAAAATATAAGTCAACACTCTTTTTTCCCTTCCTACTCATGTAAAGCAAATAAATTTAATGCCATACAAAAACATGCACACACACACAAAATGCTCAAGCACACAGGGAGCAAAGCAAGCTACAGTTTCACCAAGAAGACAATAAATCTATGTTTTATATACATGGAGTAAAGTGTTATTGACCTACAGTGCAGTGCAGTGTATGCAAATGTAATTTCCTGCTTGTGTCTCGGGCATAAACATGCACACACACACACACACACACGCAGAGTCAAGTCTGAGAATACAAACAGGAGAGGACCTCTGCTCACAAGTGATCCACAGCATTGATTAGTGGTTTGCAGGCAGTACATCGTCATCTTTTAATTCTTATGCATTTGCCTTTCCCAGAATGAAATATAAAAACCTGATAAATAATGTTTAATAGCTTTAACTTGCTTAATATGCCATGGCAGCTCATTCAGAGTTGTTTTTTGTGGACACTCAAAACCTGCAAATGGGTGAATGAAAGAATGGATCGACATAGCGAATGAAAGCCTGTGAGCAGGGAAGCAGAAGAGAGCAGGTAGACAGGAGAGGCTGACATTGATGTGGTCTTGTGAGGAGAGGTGGTGGTAAATTGAGATGCTGAATAGGCTCTGAGGTCCTGATGGATCAATGAGACACCTGAATTCACATATTGCATTCATTCTCATTGAAGTTTGCCTTTTCCCCTGACAGTCTCTCTCTGGTGCCGTTTCAAGCACACATACATCCAGACAAAATCCACACTCGTACACATTTTAAAAGAACCGTATTCCTACAGAGACGGCATATTCTAGCAGAGAACGACAAACCTGATAAAGATAGTCAATGTACACCTAGACACCTATGTGTATGAGGAAAAAAAATATCTTTATAGGGATTGTTACTGTATGCATACATAACTGTATAAAGGATACTGTTTCTGCATGTTTTTAAGTATGCAGAATGAAAATACAGTACATAGAGACTACCATTTGCAGCGCAAGTTATTTTTAACTTATTGTGAATGATGTAATCAGGTACTAGCTAGGTATCAGGTAATTTTCTGCTCACTTTCTGTTACTGCAGAAATTTTCTGAGCTGTCAACATTGCAAGGTGATCTTGTTTACTGTAACTGTGGTGAACACATAAAATACAGGTGAAAATCTGCCCCTTTTTTGTCTGTGAAATTTAATAAATCCTGATATCTTAAATATAATTTATAAATAAAAATAAGACATAAATAATGATTTTAAAGCATATAATGTTATTTGTTAAAAAGGTCCAGTCTGTTTACAGTAGAAATTGAATATGCTTGAGTATGTTTTTCATTAGTGTATAATCACCTGAATATAAGAATTAAGTTTTTTGTTATCTCAGAATGAGCCTTTTATGACTATAAAGCAAACAAGTCCTCTTTGTCCACCATGTTCATTGAAAACTTGTTTGCTTTTTTGCATTATTTGCACATTTTGCAGCAATATTTTTTAATGCTTAAAGGAAAGAGAGTACAAACTGGTCTAGCACAAGACACAGACATGGAAGATAAGATGAGGTTTAATAAGATTTATTGGAAGATGATGGCTGGGAGTTGAGAAGCAATGGTGCGTGGGCAGGCTGGAACAACACAGGGATTAGAAGGCAAGTGATCAGGCAGGCGGGCAGACGAGGAATGATCCTGAGCACAAGGAAAAGACAATTAGTACAATCTAGGAATCTAAACATGAAGAACACATCTAACCAGAGAGGTCTGAACAATGTCTGTACAACGGTTGCTAAAGCAACAATCTGGCAACGAGTGGGCGAAAAGGGAGTTGATAAACTGCTAACTGTTAAACTGATGAGATGGAAGGTGAGCAGACTGAGAGAGGTGATGAGCCGAGTGCAGACGTGTGCAGGAGGAGCAGAGCCGGGAGCTATGAGGGAAGCCACGCCTCCATCACATACATAAACACACCACACATAAGACAGAGGAAAAGAGGAGACACAGGAAAACACAAGAAAAATAACTGGAAGCATGGCCACACTTCCATTTCAACTCTAATTTGCTGCATTGTGTTGCCTGTCACCCCTTACAATACATTACACAAATTAAGACATTACTTACTACCACTCTCAACAAAAACTGAATACTATAAACTTTGTAAATAACATCTATTGTTGTATTGGTTTGTATTATACAGTGAGGGTGTTTATGCAATTGTGTTTACCCTCTGTAAATGCACACTGCTTGTAAGACGGCACTCACATCAAATAGAGTCCACAGTCCAGCCTAATGAGAACCCCCAGGGACAGCGCTATTTGAGCTACACACAAGTGAAAGCCACAAGTTAAAAGACTACATGTGAGTCTGTGTATGTGCATATAGCACCATGCCTACTTAGACATCCTCATTTGAACCCAGAGCATGTGGGGAATCATTTGAGTGGACCAGATCCACAAAGGCTCTCCATGACACATAAAGCCAAGGTTACACTAACAATGTCAAAACCACCCTCTGTTCAAAGAATGTAAAGCAGCCTTTGCGAAAGCCTCTATTGAGCTTTCTGCAAAGGCAGACAAAATGCCATCCAAAGCAGAGTTGACCCTGAAGGACGGTGGTGTGTGAACGCTCTTGGCACAGACTTTTGAACACCTTATCCTCCTTTGACCTCTCTGTCCAGCTATCGAGATTGAGATGAGATGAGTTGAGATGAGATAAAATGAGATAGGAGGGCACAGTTCAGCATGCATACAAACACACTTTATGATCTGTTATGGAGTGAGCGATTATGCTGAACACGAGGCAGACACACCTGTGACTTGAATTCTGGGGTGGTGTGAGGGTGGGCAGTATCATATGTGGCCAGAAGACAGCGTGAAATGCCTGTTGTGTGTGGATCAGTTACCACAGCTCAGAGGATGGAGCTGACATCACAGCCCAGGAGGATGGTGGCACTGCATTTGTTTAGACTCCAGGCTGGTGGAACAGCTTACAGTTACAGATTCCTCCAACTATTGTGCTGTCAAATCAGTTTTAATTGGTAAAGAAAATATTTTTTGACCAAATATTCCCAGGCCATTTCGTAAAGCATGTGGGAGATAAGCCGGGTGTAGAAAACAGTAGGCTGGACACAAAGTAATTGAGTGGGCTGCCAAACAGTAGGCAAGGCAGGCATTTGGTAAAAAACAGACTTTATGCCAAACTGTGACCTTTGAGAGTTGGGACTGTTTGTGTTTTTGTTGGGGGTGATTTGAATAAATATCTTCTGTATGCTTGGAGTTTCAGTGGTGTGTGTCTCTGTGTGTGGGTGTCTATTTGTGTGGGTAGTTGGACATATGTACACGTGAGCCTTCTATATGCACCACAGCCTCATAACATTTGTCAATGTTCAGATGATTTCTGGCCAGTTCAGGACAACGTGCAGGAGATGAGTGGGTGTATGAAACAGTAGGCTGGTTATGCAGCAACAGAGTGGGTTGTCAAAGAGTGAGCAAACTGAGCACCTAGTAAAAATTAAACATAGTGCAAAACTGATTCCTCTGAGAACTGAGATTCAATAAACACCTACTTGACAGCGTGTTTGCTCCTCTCTGAGATTTATTCTGTTTGCATTATAGTTTATATGTACCCATTAACTTGTGTACACTGTCATAATTGTGATGTAGGCCTACTACCGTTCTGTTTTGATAGCTGAGGGAGAGTGGATATTTATATCCTTAATGGATATCTGTTGAGTTTTATTGCATGATTTATGAATGTATTGTGTATCTGTATATGTTATCCTGATAAATTCTGTGCTGGTATTTGAAGCTCCTCACATTTCACATTGCTTCTCACATTTGTTTTTTGGTTATTCTTGCTGATGTTTCTTATTGATTGCTTTTGGTCATTGTTTGTTGCCTGTTTTCTGTTAATATATAGTATATGCACTATGAAATGGTATCGGGTTATATGGTAACGCTATCCCTTTTATAAAACTGTATGTACTGTGGCACATACTATAGTTTAATTGTCAGATTCACCTTTTTCTTGGGTCATAGATCAAGCTTTTAAGTCATAGTTCAATGTAAATAATGGGGGACAATATCACAATTGTCATTGAGAGCAACATGATGCTAAATCTATTATAGAAAATCTGAGTACATAGACATTTTAAATAATACAATTTAAATATGAATTAGAATCTACTGATTAGGAATTGCTATGGTTGGTACTAACACTTCCTTTAATTATCAGTTAATCTACTGACTAAGTTCAAGGTGATGTCTTTTTTTTCATTTAAACCATTAATTATCAGAATAGTTGATAAGCTAATCATTAATTGACTAATCGGTTCAGCTCTATTTAAAAGCTAGAGCTGAATGTCTGATGAGAAAGTGATGAGTGTACAAAAATCCAATCAGTTCCTATAATATTAACACAAAAACTGTTTACGTGTGTGTCCTGGGGGTTTGTGTGTGTGTGTGACAGGTTCAGAACATTAGCCAGTCAATGGAGGTGCTGGACCTGCGGACATACAGAGATCTACAGTATGTAAGGAACACGGAGAGCCTAATGAAAGTGGTGGATGGAAAGCTGAAAGTGGCCTCTGAAAATCCCCGCAGTCTCAATCCAAAGGGCTTTCAGGTAATTGGCTGTCTGTCACCTCTTGTACAGTGGTGCGTGTGTTTTTTATTGTCAAGTGAATAGAGATACTATTAGAAGTGGCACTTCTCTGTGTGTGCACACATACTTTGCAAGGTGCATTGCAATCTCTTTCACTCTTCACACACAACAACATTTTGTATGACTCGATAGACTGCCGCATAGGCACGGGTACACAAATTCAATTCCAGAACTATCTCTGAGTCACTGAGTCATGTGCAGAGGAAATTTGAGCAAATTCACATGCTCCTGAATTATTAAACTCTTGGACCTAGAAGAGGACCTAGAGTGTTTTCTCTTATTCATCTATCTCTCTCTCTCTCTCTCTCTCTCTCTCTCTCTCTCTCTATCTCACTCTCTCTCTCACTCGCTCTCTACTCTATATACTTACATACTTAACATTCTGGTGTCTGCTTTTAGATAGTAGGCACACATATATTCACATTTATCTCTACCTTATCTCTCTACAAGCTAAGCCTCAGCTTCCATTATCAGTGGGCCTTTCTGTCTTCCTCTCAGCGAGCTGTCTTTCCCAGACTTTCTCTACATTTCTCACACTCTTACAAATATTAGATGGACCATAAAATAGTTTGATTAAAAGATGCCTTGATAAATGCTAAGTTCTCTTTACCACTGGGACCCTGCCTCAGCACAGGGACAAGCATGAATGACTGTGTTGTGCTTTCACTGTGTTTGATGAAAGCAAGTCCAATAGAAGTAATGAAGATGTTTATGAAATTAGCCCATTCATCAGAAAAGCCTCAGATGACTAAACAATGCAGAATAGTAAGCATTATATCCTAGGACTTATCTGAATGTAAATCCACAATCCAATAAAGATTTTTTTAAAAGCAGGATTTGACCAGAGCAGGTTGGCTGATGAATGCGTGCAGCTCAAAGTTGCCAATGGCAAAGCGTGGGAGATTAACGAGACCGAATTTTCGCAGCTTGAAAAGGGGAAAATGAGATTTATGATGTGGCGCCACAGGGCTGAGAGCTGCTCCATCACCAGATTTACGATAAACCTTAACAAGGAGGAAACAGCCCCTCCTGTGGCGGCCACACTTTATTGATACACCTATTTCTCTCTTGAGCATTCTACCTTCTAAGCAGGCTGCCTGGCTCTCCTGCTGTTTCCTGCACTCATACCAAAGGACACATTGTTCTTTTCAGTTCTAAACATATGATGAGTCACAGACCAAGTTTACACCCAGTAGTACCACTTAATCAACCAAACATGCTTAGACTGTGAACAGACATGCATTGAAATAATGTGCACCTTTAGTGGTTTTCCAATCCACCACAAAGGAAACAAATCTCTACTTAAAGACGATAAAGAGGCCTACATAAGTCAGACAACTGGGCAGAAGCTTTATCAGTTAAGTACAGCAAAAGAGTCAACTGAGGAAAATGTTTAATTGTAAAGGGCATAAAGATAGGAAGTGACGTGTCAAGTAGTCTAAGATATAGCTGAAGAAAGAGAAATCCAATTTCAATGTGGATAGCAGAAATGTCAGGAATACATGCATTTGCAATAAATCATACCGTGACACAGTTCTGCCATGAACCTCAAGATAAATCCAGGCGCTAAGTGGTCAAACAGATGAACCAGCACCCAGCTACATTATGAGCTCCTGACTGAGAGATGATCTGCGAACCAGAAGCAACAACTGAAGATTGAATGGCTAGCTCCACTGCATACAATCTGTGCTAACTAATATGGTTGACCTCATCCTCTGTGCAGTATTCTCACCAGAGGTTTAATTCTTTATGCCCCCTTTGCTATTCCATATGTCTTTCTCTGTGATGACTATCTTAGGAGTTAAAAGACAAGGTGACCCAGCTGCTCCCTCTGCTGCCAGTGCTGGAACAGTACAAGGCGGATGCCAAGATGATCCTTCGCCTTCGGGAGGAGGTGAGGAACCTGTCCTTGGTGCTGATGGCCATCCAAGAGGAGATGGGGGCCTATGATTATGAGGAGCTACGCCAGCGAGTCCTGCTGCTGGAGACCAGGCTCCACTCCTGCATGCAGAAACTAGGTATAAGATATATGCAAATAAGTGTGGGTGGGTGGGTAGCCACTGAATGCTTAATTTCAAATTCATCATCATTGTAGCACTTAAACAATTACAGGTTAGATAACAGCAGTGCAGAAAGAAATTAATGATTAAATTAAGATCATCAATGGTCAAAACTGTTATACATTGTCAACATATCCATTCTGCTCGGAGCTCAAATTATCTGCATAAATTAAGAAAAACTGGCCCAGAAAGCCTGAATGAATAATTGATCGTGTTCTTGTGTAATGTGTTAACTGATGATTTTACAAAATCCCACATATATAAACTGATGACTTAACAGAAAAAGACTGCAGTTAGAGTTTAGCCTTTAGGTCATCAGTGTTTTGTTATTGTCTTCCATTGGCTTTTAGAAGATTTTGCATAAAGCAAATTACTTTATGCAGACAGATAATAAATTAGAAATAATAATTATTCACTTAGATATATATTTATTTCCAGATCATTTTTATAAAGTACTTTCCAAAACTGGAGAAACAAATAGAGAGAAAAGTATTCTAAGACAATAATTAAAGTAGAAATGTTGGAAAACTGATGATACAAAGCATGCAAGGATATAAAATATGTTTAGAAAAATCAATGAATCAAATCAATCAGTAAATCCATCATGAAACTGCAATGCAGTTTGGGAGTGAACAGAGATCATTTTACAAAACAGTAATTTGTGTACTTATGTATGTAAATATGTAATCTATCTGGAAATCATTTAAGTTCTTTAAATGTCAATATTTGACGTTAATCTACTGTATATGTGAGTGTCATCTGCAAAAAGTGAAAAAATTATATTATGTTTTGTTGTGCACAAATAGAAACAAATTTAAAAACCATCCTAAATCCTATCCAAGTAGAAAACCTTGTTTTGAATGAGAAGTATAACCAGACTTCCCTGGCAGAAAAATAAATGCCTGTTTGTGTCACAGTGTCAACATAAATATATACATAAATCTGTATGATGTCTTACCTCTTTCTGTTCTTTGACCGCCAGGCTGTGGGAAGTTGACTGGCGTCAGTAATCCCATCACAGTGCGGGCATCAGGGTCAAGGTTCGGCTCCTGGATGACAGATACAATGATCCCCAGCTCAGACAACAGAGTAAGTCCCTCTCTGTCTATGCTCACCCCTGAACTAGAACCCTTTAATCCCTGCTACCTACCTCCAAAGTTTACCAAACAAAGAGGATAAAGTAGCATCAAAGTCATGTCAAAAACAGGCCTAACTCTGTCAGCTGCTCAATGGAAAATATATCCCTCACAGCAATGCTGTCATGATACTTCAGTGACTGATTGACTGTTTTGCCTGAGTAGGACTTCTTCTGCACTCTGAAGGAGGAGAGAGAAATGGGGATGCAAAGCTGAGTCAGTGATGGATAGCATCCCTTTCCCTCCTCCCTGTCTCCCTCTGTCACTGCAACTCCAGCTGATTAATCACTTCATCATCAGTGAAGAAATGAATGAGTTGTTTGGGCTAAAGTTTTCTAAATCACCTAGGTAATTACCAGGAGTGTACGGAGATGCTCTGGACACAGATGATATAGCAATGGCTTCAGCTGATTAGAGATGACATGTGGTCTCGTATGAGGAGACACATGGTGAGAAGCAGAGGGAACAAGACACAAGGGAGGAAGAAAAGGAAGAGGAATTGTGCTGCCTGGTAAATGGAGGACGAGGTGGTGGAGAAGTGGAAGAGTGGATTATTAGCCTGTAGGGGAGAATGGAAACTGATGATGTTTAAGAGGAGAGAAGACGATGGCCTTTTTCATCTCAACCCTGAATCATAACAGACTAAACAGATATTGCCAACAGAAAGGTCAGTTTCTGTGATTGAATGCCCTGATCTTTGTCTTTAATCACCTGACTTGTTCATATTAGACTGTTTAGATAAATCATTAATAGCTAGATATAGCAACAATATCAAATCAACATCCAATCATGATAATCATATTTGTGAAATGTCATTGTCACCGAGGAGTCAAACAGAAAAAAACACACCAGACAAAAAAGAGCTTGGTCTATGTGCTCAAGCTTCGGCCTGGCTCAGCTCCTGACTCCTGCTCCGCTCTAGGGAGTCATTTAGTAGGCAGAGTAGAAACAATGCTTAATGCTCCATAATCTCCCCTTCTCCATAATTCAGCTGCAGTACCTCACCACCCCTGACTCCTCCTATACCCTTCCTCTCCCCCACTGGGATTGGTATCGAAGAAAAGCGCCTATTCTACACCTGGGAAGGAGGCGAGAAGAAGAGGAGAAAAATGATGGGTCGATCATCAAAAGAACAAGAGCTTCATCTCAGCAAAGCTCAGCTTGATATGTTAAGGATGAAATAAATATCTAAGCAAACTGCAGTTTAATTGAATCAATTAAAAGCTGAACTTGCCTCAGTGGAAGCATCGAGAGAATAGGATGGGAGATGCAGCCAGAAAGAGGCCATGTCAGTGGAGAGATCCGCTGAGAGTGCTTGAGGAAAAAGATAGAGCTGCTAAATGGATTGATTTTCTGTAAATGTGGACTGAAAAGGGCAGGGAGCACAAGCAGTGGTTGACTGCAAAGCACAGGCAATGTCTTCACTCCTACACGCAGGAGGGATCAATAGTTTTTTTTACACACATTCAAGTATGCCCAACTGCACAAAGGCACTCACACTCAAACGAGTAGAGATTCACCACATGCATGCAACATGCTTACTTCACTCAGGGCATCGCCGCTGGCTACAATGAAACATTAATCGCAGTGTTCATGCCAAGAGGTGTGTCAAGATTTTTTTTGCATTATCTCCTTTAGTTCATCCGGTCTTCCCAGTACGATTCATTTTTCTTCTCTCCACAGGTGTGGTCCATGGATGGTTACTACAAGGGACGGCGTGTCCTGGAATACCGCACAATGAATGATTTCATGAAGGGCCAGAACTTTGTGCAGCACTTGCTGCCTCACCCCTGGGCAGGCACTGGTCATGTGGTCTACAATGGCTCATTGTACTACAACAAGTACCAGAGCAACATCATCATCAAATACCACTTCCGTTCTCGAAGTGTGCTGGTGCAGCGCAGCCTGAGTGGGGCCGGCTATAACAACACCTTTCCCTACTCTTGGGGTGGCTCCTCTGACATCGACCTCATGGCAGATGAGAATGGACTTTGGGCAGTTTACACCACCATCCCCAATGCTGGGAACATTGTCATCAGCCGCCTGGAGCCTCAGAGTCTGGAAGTATTGCAGACTTGGGACACAGGCTTTCCCAAGCGCAGTGCTGGAGAGTCTTTCATGATCTGCGGTACACTTTATGTCACCAACTCCCACCTCGCTGGTGCCAAAATCTACTTTGCGTACTACACCAACACATCAAGCTATGAGTATACAGACATCCCTTTCCACAATCAATACTCCCACATTTCCATGATGGACTACAATCCCAGGGAGAGGGTCCTGTACACCTGGAACAATGGACACCAGGTGCTGTACAATGTCACACTGTTCCAGGTTATTAAGACTTCTGGGGACTGAGAGCCCTCAGACTGACTCACTCAAATAATGCTGTGATCATTGTTTGGGGAGGGACAAATGAGCTGGGTGGAGGTGGGTACAGGTTGTGGGTGGTGTGGGTTGGGGGCATAAGTGTATGGGCATAGGCTTGGTTTTTTTTAAAGAATTTCAATCTTCATAGAGTGCTATTATTCACATTCTGGAAAAACACTCCGACAGCAATGTCGGTAAAGATACAAAGACTGAGCGCTTCTCTTTTTTTTTCTTTCTGTGATGAGTAAGCATGGTTCTTTTTATTTGTGATGAGAAATAAATATCAATCTTTACCATTTATGACTTTGTATTTCATTGTCACTTTCATTTCAAATAGACCTTTTGGAAGGGTGAACAACAAAGACACAACACATTCTCTGTGTTATTATAAAAACATGGCTTCAAGTATGGGTATGTTTAGAAGAAATACCCAGGGTGGGTGTAAGGTGTAACATTTTTTTGTTGGTTTCTTTTATTTCTTCTTCAATGACAGGGACCTACAAGTACTTATTCCCTGTTGTTTACGGAAAACTAGATAGAAAATGTGTTTTGAGTCAAGTTGGAGCTAGTTTTAAGCATGAAATCTAAAATCTGTAAAATGTAAATATGCTAAATGGCACAATAATCTTGCAATAACTCTATCTATCTTGCTCATACAGTACCGGGTGGCTATTACCTTACGGACGACTCATAAAATAATGAGGTGACAGCATGTGAATACTGACAAGGAAGTCTCTAGGGCAACATCAAACCATATCTTTGAGAACATTTCTTTCCACCTAAGAAATAAGTGAGGGCATAGGGTATAGTGTAATAAAAACAGCATGCTTCCATATACTCAAACTGTTAAATTTAACTGCAACAGCCATGGATTACATTTTATTTTTACAAGGTGAATTTAAAGTGAAAGAATAACATTTGATAAAAGTACCAGGTGGTGTTGCAAAGGGTCGAGAACAGTAAAGGAAAGACAAAATGTGAAAGCAATTCTAAGAGTGTTTACATTTGAGTAGAGAAATGGGGTTTCACAGTTACTGTTGCTTGTCAAGCTCCAATCTGCTTTAATCTTGTTAGTCAGCTCTTCTCAGGTGCTTTCTGCAGAGAAATATTCAAACACAAGACATACAGTGCAACAATGCTCACATGAAAGTCTCAAACTGCAATAAATAAAACTGCCTTTTATTGCAACTTTTTTATTATTTGCTACTGAATATAAGTCTGAAGTCACATTGATATTCTCTGCTGTATGAAGGGCAAAAAAAAAATACATCAGCCCATTGTGCTGTCATTTTACTCCTTTCATTTACTGTATAAGGCTTGTGAGGGTGCATCTATTCTTTGCAGAGTCTGTGCTGGACACAGAAGACATAGAATAGAATAGGAGGTTCTGCTTTTCTTCTCCTGCGTAACCATGGTGATCCTATTCATCCTGGATGACCTTTCTATCAATATAGAGCTGTGCTGAAGAGAACCCTGATGAGTTCATACACAGTTGTGGCTGACATTTAAATCACAATACAATACACAACAATAAAGAGCATCCAATAGTCTCAGCTAGAAAGAGTGTAGTATAAACTATACTGTAGAAGGAGAATAAATGTTGTGTTGTGGAAATTGTTGATATAGGTAATTGGTTATTAAAGAAAGTGATAAGCTGCAGCTACATCTGAACATTTAAACTTAAGATAACAGTGGATGACTGTTGCTCTTGCTGTCGTGATATTAGATTCACCTCAGCATCCTCTGTCTGCTCCCCCACTGCCTAAACAAAAAATAAAAAGATGATTGGACTTCCCAGGCAGCTGCTAAGAAAAGAAAAAAAAAAAGAGGCAAAACTTATCCTGAATGTGCAGGCAATTATAAAACAGGGCTGAGGGTTACTTATTTTAAAAATAAGTGTTTTTAACAGATCATCTTTTCATAATGCCTGAAGCTGACAGTTTCACCAATACACAAAGGTATTTTATGTTCAAGTTAAAATGGACCTACACTTCCACCCAACAAACCTTTACTCTTAACACAGAGCAAGGAAGGAAATGACTCCACACAGATAATGCAATTTCTATGATAAAACTGAAAAATAAAGCCAGCAGACTGGAAAAATGTATTCATCTGAGAAATGTGAACAGAACATTCATGTCCATATTTTTCTTACTTAAGACGTGCAACTAAATTGGCTCTACTACTGACAAAATTAGAACTAATATCATGTTGTATCAAGTTACTGCCATTCTCCCACTCAGTCAGATGTCTTGAGCAATATTATCTCTTCACTTAAAATATATGTTTCTTGCAAATTTATATGTTGCTGGGAGAGAAATGAAAAAATGTAATGTTATTACCAAGAAAAAACACAAGTTTTGTTGACAACTTTTTTCATCAAAAAATCAATTACTGGGAGTGTTTGCTGCCAGCAGTATAACCATTGCCTCAAGCATTTGTGAGGCAAACATTAGCTCCGTAAGCACCAGTGAGTGTGCTGTTGTGCCAACTAATGCTCAGAGCCAAGAGCCAGTAAGTGTAGTGATAATAACGATAAAGATCAGGGGCCTGACGAACAGTATCTAATCATTATGGGTGGCCCTATTTAAGTATTGTAGCATTGTATCGGTGTCAGGATAGATACGTCTCCATTTAAGGCCTACTTGTCAGTACACAACCCTTTCTGTAGAGCAACAGCACTTATTTGCTTTTGCACTTTTTTGCTCAATATCATCTTGAGAGGGAAAAGGTGGATTGAAAATGCTGAAGGCTGTAATTCAGCTGTGTAGAATCACGAAGATGGGTCTCAAGGCTAGATTCACACATTGTGTTGCTTTATCTGCAAAACTGTCCAGTACAACAAACTTCAGAGTTGCAAGGTGTTTTTCAAGCAGCAATGAGTGCAAGGTAGGTAAAGGTTGAGTGTCCCTCAAACACAACAGGTTCATTTTATTCCATCTAAATTCAATTGTCCTCACCAGAGGACCTCTGATGCATGAAGTTGTGTGGATGCAAGGCCATAAAAATGATAATTCTGAGTCACTGGAAGGGAGGAAGATATTGAATAAATCCCTAAATGGCAAATAAGTGGCAAATAAATAATAACAAAGAAACTACATAGGAAGGATCAAGTATGAGTCAGTATTACTAGCACTGTCAAATGAGGGTTTGAATGAAGGGATGTGGGTGTAAAACCAAACTAGAACTAAAGCACAAAAATAGTTGCTAATATAAGTTAGCTATGATAAGCTATTGCTTTTTTGTCACCTTGCATACCAGATTTACATACAATTCCATTTGGAACTAAATGAGCTAAGTGAATCAAGATTGCAAAATTGGCAAACAGTAACTGAAATTGTGTGTTGATCTGTCAAAAACATGCTCTTGGAAAAAGGCAGGGGGATATTCAGTATACAGAATCACATGAGAGTTCTTAGTGGCACAGAAAGACAAACATTCACATCCCAGATTGAGTTCACTTTGTAAGAGAATAGAAGTTGGCCTTGAGTGCATTTGATGCAAATGAGAATGTAGTAATGCATTAAATGAATCAAATGAGTCAAACAGACATACAATACTGTAAAGCAGATTTCTTTAATTGTGCAATTCATCCAAGTTAACATAGGTAATCTTTTCTAATTCCCCCACAATAAAGAATAGTTGATAGAAAATGCATATCTACTATGGTGTAGTACAATGTACCTAAGATAGCAGAGGAGTAAAGTATGAGAATGGAAGTTGAGAGCTACACTGTTTGTCATGCTTGGTCAAACAGGGAAGAAACATAGTTTGCCTTGAAAGACCCTTAGCCATTTCTTCATGTAAATCTTTTTTTGGTCTATCAGGCCACAGTGACTTTGCCATTTCTATAATGCAGTGTTGTGCAGGTCCCTAGGGAAAACAAGAAGAACCACCTTCAAAATTAAAGTTGGCCTGAATATTAAGTGACCAATACAGAATTTTTATTAGGGAGTTGTATTAACCTACAGAAATCTCTCGGCTTGAGCAGCCTGTATTAATGCTGAGCTGAAATGCAAAAGGAAAAATAGACCACACAGCAGCAATGGCGATTTGATTTACTTAAAGTGGCTATAAGCATGCATTCTCACATGTACTTCAACTGATCAAGTGTAGGTATGGAAGTGATAGAACTGGTTTGATAGAGTGCACAGGGGTGAGGCTCACAGGCAGAAACAGAGATAGAGACAGCAACTCAAGGATTAAGAAGCAAACCCAGTTTCCATTTTAATCAAGCAGTCATCCTCTGGAAGAAGGGTTTGTTTTGATGGAAATACAATCATGTGTGTGTGCAACTGATCTTGACGTACTCCTCTATTGTTCTCCTCTATATGTTTCCAAGAAGGAGTCCTATTCAGTTCAGTTTGTTACACGTTAGAAAGGTTACTTTCAAGTTTTCATTGGCAAAAGTTGTGCATGGTACCACTCCTTTCCATTTTATTACCCCTCTGTGGGTAGGTAGCACACCAACCCAGGTGACACTGCAGTCTGTTGATTGATCAACAGAATCATTACTTGCATGACAAAGGATTTAATGCACAAACCCTGCATTCTGAAAATGTGCACAGCTCTGTCTCTGTCTAGATAATATCACCCTAATTACATGGTTCACGTGGCTATTACCATCCAGTAGCAATCCTGTCTTCATTTAAGAGTGCTGTCTGCAGTGGAAACGTAAATCAGATTTAGGTTACACAGGTACACTTCTCAGGGTTATTATATTAGAACACAGTATTTGATTAAATTATAGTGCACATGCAGAGCACATTTGCTTTCTGTTCCTTCAATCTATCTTAGTATTATCTACTTTTGCCCTGTGACAGTAAGGCTCACAAATGGTCCCGCTCTTGTTTTGAATGCTTCCTAATTCACAATTTAATTCACTGTACCATTCATTATCAGCTTCCTCATTAATTGTACCCTCAGCCACATTTGGAACAACATCTCCTCTCTTAAAGATTCTCAGTAAATAAACTTTTTCTCAACTCCATGCCCCTTGAGGTGGCACAGAAGCCTCTGAACAGTGCTTTGAACATTTCTTCATGATTAAACATAACTTGGTTTCCTTATTTTCCCCCACATTTTATATTCAAGTTTGAATTCAAAAAGAATTGTGCTGGGTTGTGAAGATGGAGTAAAGGGTTAGCAAGACAGGAGGTAATTTTACTCTTCTTTAATTGGCTCTTTAATTTTGTTCTGAGCTTTCATTGATTCAGCATTTGCATCCTTAATCTCATTAGGTACAGTTTTGTGAAGGACAGTAAAGTATAATCATTCTGAGACGCAACCATGGGTGATTCAGTTTTATAACCCTGATGTCCTGACATCACACACTCCACTGAGGCAGTAAAGATTTACCATGAAACACTCAACTGAAGGGCTCGGGCTCTCCTCTATCCTTCTTCTCTTTCTGTAATTACAGTAAGATGCTGCTGGAGAAAAGAGATGAGGGTTTAGCTCTATTATGTTGGTAGAGAAGAGGGTCAAGGATATTTATATACATCACAATATAGCCGAAAGCATATATGAGAAATAAGAGCAAGTGCAATAAGTCAATATAACTAAAAAATGTCTTTTAGGAAAAGAATATTGAGAAGAATAAATAAAAATAAAAAACTTTCCAGCGCTTTCAATGCTGCAAGATCTTATAGGAAATCTGCAGAAATCTGTACCTCCAAACTAGGTGAGATTTCATTAACATAAATGGCATATAAGGACTTGAATGACAAATTGGATTATTATGAATCATTCCTATTCATCAGTTGAAACTTAATCAACCCTCGAGGCAGTGTTTAACATATTAACATTTTTATTGTTGCACCTGTGCAGCTAAATGCTGCCAAAAGCAAACGCAGGATCACTTGTCATGGTCACCAAATTGGGTTACAATACTGCCATGTGTTCATGAGGAAGACTAGTTTTATGTATTGCATTTAATATTTTCACTTAGTTTTCAATTAGTATTAAGTATAAAAAATGACAGTTATTTCAGATAATTACAGATATCAGAATACCAAATACTGAGTTTTTCTGGAAGACGAAGTGAAAAGTTTCACAAGTTTCAAATGTTTTTAAGTTTCAGATTTACATACATACAAATACATGTATACAAAGTTACAAAATACAAAATATACAAAGTTACAACAACTAGAGGCAAGCAAAGAGCAAAGAATCGTTTATTAATGCATCAACAAAATATATAACATAGGTCTAGTGTTTTTAGACATGATGCAGAAATATTACATATTATATTGTTAAGTGAGGGAACCTGTTTTGTTTGTTTGTTTGTTTGTTTGTTTGTTAACTTAGAATGAATACCATAACATGTATGAGTCCACCATGTTGAAACACCATGTACTACAGCTGCCCAGAACAGACCAACCAAACACTGCTTTTGATGGGGTGTTTTTAATTTTTCATGCATGGGGGTTGCAATCAGTAACTACACCGCTAGATGCCACTTAATCCTACAAGCTGGTCCTGTAAGAGGGAGCAGTTGCAATGATTTCAACACTCACTGCTTCTAGCCCTTCTGCTTTGATGACTCACACCTTTTTGCAAAGCAAATGCATTCATCTGCAAAAAGACCAAGCAAGATTTAAATTGGCATCAATCACATTTTCTCCATCCCTGCCACTTAAAGATTTGTACTCAGCCCTTCCTCTTTGTGCATTTCAGCTAGGACTTCTTTCATGAGAGTTAATTACACTATTTGCATATACCAAGTTATGTTTAGAGGAATTGCTCATTTCTGGATGCTCCCTGCCCATCCGTGCGAGCACAAACAAGAGCTGAAAATAAGTAGAACATAAAACAAAACCTCCAACTCAGGCTAACAGCAAGCATAGACTAACTGACCTGAGGAAAGTGATGAGTAGCAGCTGCTTAGCTTAGCAAAAACGAGGTTGATCGTCTGTGATGAACAATTCGCACTGCATGAGATTTATTGTGAATGTAATGTGTAATAACAGCCATCTTGTCATTTCCCCGTAAAGCACTTTAATTTATTTTTTTTCAAGAAAAATATACTATGTGAAAAATATTGCATGAGACATAAGGCATTATCATTCCCCTTCAAATGATGTTACAGCTCAGTTATGGACAATCAAGCACATACGCTTGACTGTTTATGACAGCAATATTTCCCAAGTTCAAACTATTTTAATGGACAAACAAATTCATTGTTTGTGGCAAAGAAAATCTTATGGAACCCCTAAAGGTTCACATAGGGTTACGTCTGCATTATCTTGCAATATTAGGAACAGTTAGTGCTGGTCCAGTCATGTTATAATGTACTGCCAGTTCAGAGAAACGCTATGGAGATGCTAGAAAAAGGAGAGATGATGTGAGATTTGACATTATGTATTTGTTGTTCAGTGCTTCTTTTGCAAGGCCAAGCTTGGACAGTATACAGCCACTGGCTGCAAGCACATCTGCTCTGTCTGACTGTTGAAAATGTGGCTGTGGATATGGTTTGTGCTCAGACTATGGCTACGCTCTCTTGACCACATCCAATGGCGGTCAACTACATAATACATGATATCATATTACTGCTCAGCTCAGTCTGTATAGATCAGTTACATGTAAAACTTAATGTGAGGGGAATCAAATATTGCAAGGTAATGCAAAAGAATTTTAAAAAAATATTTCCACTACTTTGTCACTCACTCAGCACAGCAGAGATTAGACTGATAATAATTAAAGCAACATTATGTAAGATGTGGAGTGCAATTCACTATACACCACTGTCATTAATGTGAACAGCTGTACACCTGCATTTGCTATGATTATATTATTTATGATCAAAAACTACCAAGTCGACAACTTTGCTAACACAGCCAACAAGCCATACAAGTGCAACAACACAAGACATAGTACGCCAGCTAATACTACTTACTGGTCCAACAGCAAGTTGCCTAGCGCAGTGTCTGTCTTACAGCATTTTATTGCACAAAGCCCTCGCCAACGACTGTCAGTCTAAGATTTACTCAGACTCTTGCTCATTCACTCCCACTCGTTTCCCTTCTTAGCTTTCTCCATCAACATCCTGGGTATCTTAGCCTCTGCCATGTCATAGAGGCTACTGATCCATTTCCATTGCCCACTCACCTGAGTTCTGGTTCTGGCACGACACTGGCTCTGAAAACTTCCTCCTCCCAATCATCAAAGCTTGAGCTCCCACTCTGGGCAGTACGGACTGAACTAACTCGCTTAACTTACAACAAGTAAAGCTTTCTGTCCATCCAAAGCTTTCTGTCTAATACAATATGATCCAGTATCACCATAGTCAGTGAAAGAGTTGATGGTATGTGACTTAAAGCTGACTTCTTGCAGGAGGTTGTTCCTGGAGCCCAAAGTGACATACTCCAGGAACAGACATACAGGGCATAGAGTGTGAATGATTTTAAAGGTTGCATAGTGTTACGTCTCAGAGTTTGCAGGTGGCTGCTGGGGTGGAGGTGTGCTTTATGAAGTTACAAAGTTACACACTAGATGTAAAATATACTGGGACTTCAAAGGATTGCTCTACGGTGCCTCCAGTGGTCAAAAACACCACAGGATACCTTTAAATCTTGTAAAGATGTAGTCATGGAGTAGCTATTTAAGGACAGAGCCTGTATAAAAGATGTAGTTGTTTTCTTTTTGAACAGTATGATGACTTGTTTGAACAATTAATAATTTAAGGCACTAGCAACTAACTATTATGAACAAATTAATGAACAAAACTTGATATTTTCTCACAGATTTCTTTTCACAGATTGGGACTACAAGTAACACATACACACACAGACAATGGATTGAAATAAGTGCTGTTGGTAGATCATCTTTTGTACATCATGGTATTCGTAATACTGAACAAAGTACACTGACATTTTATCCAGAAAAGATTTGTTGAAAATTCTCAGTGATCTCTTCGCATTTGTCAAAGGTTTCAGGCTAATATTTAAACATTGTAGAACATGATGGACGTGTTTGTAGAAGTTTCTGTTTTCATACAGGCTGTAGGTATATGAAATTGAACATTCCCAGCATTAGAAATGCAGGGCACAAGCAGCAATGGAATATAACAAATTCAAATCCGGCACTCTAAATTATAAAGTTCAGGCAAGAGAAGTGAGGGGTTCTGAGGGAGACAGATAGGGAGTGACAGACAATGTGAAATCCAGCTTAGGTGAGAAGACTGTCAGATCACAAGCCTTCGCTACTGTATGTCAGTGAGACAAGATGCTCTTCTCTGCCCCAGAAGATCAAAAAAGATTAGTTTGGTGCCTATGAAGAGAGAGAACTTTTACCTCTTCAGATGTCCTCTCTGCAACAAAATGAGGAAGTTTTATTAAAAAGGTACTTTTGCACAAAACAGGGCAGTGGCCATAATGGCAAAGGAGGGAGGCCGTTTCACAGACCTGAAGTGTTATTTGACTAAAACACCGAACTAATTGCACCAAGATCAAAGGGCCAAATCTCCAAGGACACCTCTACAGTGTTTGAATTACAGTCTTGCTCTGGGGGGGAACTGCACAGGTTTGGTACTGTTTGGTACTTTATCTTGCATCAAAATTTGCAATTTAACTTTTACTTTCTCTGTTTTTATTTATCAGATGAACACAAGTATTATCACTGCTATATCTATATCCAGGTGTAGAGTACAGCTGGCCCACATGGCAACTGTGAACACATTCAGATACTATATTACCAGCTGTCAACAGAACCTGCAGTTAATTCACACCTGCCTCACTAGATGATTACATATGACTTCACATCACATCTTCACATTTTTCTTTATATTATAAACTAAAATACATAAAATGCTGTCAAATTTCAAAATGTGCACTTTTCATTTCCATCATGCATAAAAATGTAGCTCAATGCAGTTCAAGATTAAGTCACAGTTTATAAACTATAATGGACCTCTGGCATCACATGTTATCAAATGTGTGGGCGCACAGGGTTGTATACATTTTGTCTTGCCTCAGTAAAGATAATAATTTGTCCTTTTTTAATTTATTCAGTACTGCTGAATGTCTTATATGTTACATCTGCTTCAGTAGCTGTTGTTTATGCAGTATCCTCCTGCTTGTTTGCAACATTATTGCTGCTCAGAATAGAGACGTGGGAAGGAGTTTGATGAAATTCTTTATCTCACACCATAGTTGTAGTAGTAAGAGTACCACTTGTAATAAAATTCATGGTAAATTAATTATATACTGTATATATATATATATACACACAAACACAGAGACACACAGACACACACACACACTTAAATTGGTAGGTTATTGCTTTCATAGTAAGGGAATCTTCAAATACTGCATCTCTCTCTCTTTCTCTCTCTCTCTCTCTCTCTCTCTCTCTCTCTCTCTCTCTCTCTCTCCCCCTCCGCCTACAGTTTGCTCCAGGTTGAGACATGTGTGCTTACATTGCTCCCATGAAGCTGTTGGATTATTCATGCCTATTGAATATAGTATATTCTGTTTTAATGTCTCAGAAATATTCATCATACCCACACATTCACAAAGTGATTTCACTTCACACGTGCATTAGAACATAGTGAAGCTTGACATTTAATAAAAGTTTAAGGATTCACTTATGTTGGAAAGCACAAAAGCTTCAAAGTGAAATCATTGAAGAAAGAAATCCATGAGGAGGTGGATTTGTATTGGTGTGATTATTTTTCTTCAGCTTGCATTAGGAACAAAAATCCCTCTCCTAGTCTTTTTAGCGAGCAGGGACATACCTTTTTAATAAATATGCAGAAAAAAAGCAGGGAAATGCCTTTTCTTGCCTCTACTGTGATGTGATAGGACCCCACCCCATCACCTCCAGAGCAGCACAAAGTAAAGGTAATTAAAAACAGTTCCCTCAGCCCCACCCGTCCATAAACATTGCAGGCTGCATGCACCATGCTACATTAATATGCAAATTGGAGTTAGGGCTGTGATCACGGTGCTTTACTGATCCAGTTATTAAATTAATTTCCCCAAAACAACCGACAGGAGCTGCTGAGGTAGTCAATGGGTTTTCCCTTTATCTGCGCATATTAATGAGCGTTTATCAATTTTACATTCATCACAGCAAGAAGATGGAGGGGACAGTGCACGCTGGCACCACCAATGCTGTGGCAGGCCACCACACTCTGCAGTCACAGCCATTCACAGGGTCGTCCATCACCAGAGCAACCCCGGGACAGGGGGGCTAGGATCTCCATATAATTTTGCTGCTCTCCCCTCATAAGACCAATCTCGTTTGTCTGGCAGTCCATGGACAGCTACGCGCTGCGATAGCATGATCAAGTTGTTGCAGTGACAGCAACAGGTGATGTCACACAGCAGCCAAAATGCTGCAGTCTCTGAGGAGCAGCACTGTCAAACCACTGAGCTGGTGAGAGTAGCAGACTGCAATTCAGCGTGAATTACACACACATACACACACACACTGACAGTGTAGGTTATCATCATGACAGTGTGTGAATGGACACTGACACACACAAAAAGAAAAGAAGTCCCATCTGTCAGACAGTGACTTTGAAAAAATAAATTAAAACGACAGACTACTGCTATATTTTGTTGTCTGTATTGACAAATGCTGACACACACACACATGGTCTATCTCACCAACTTTCCACAATATGACAACAACGGACATTTAATGGTCAAATCAACAAAGGTGGAAAGTGAAAGGTAAAATCAAGGTTTCTTCCTGGTTGGAAGGAATCAATTGTTTGTTTTACTTGCCTTCTTTTATTTGTATTTGAAGTGACCTTGGGCGAAGACTAGAGAAGAGGGACATTAGAAAACCAGCAAGCATCGTTATAGCAATTACTGGGAAATCATGGGGCCACAGGGAGCAATTATGTGCTTTGTGTTTGCAATCCTGCATAGATGAGGAATGGGGGAAAAGATGAAGGAGAGCAGACATCGAAAACACTGAGCTCCAGGCTAGTAGGAGAAAGTGAGGCGAGAGTGCCGGATGAGGAGGGAAGACAAAGAAGAGCAGGGTGGAATATCAGCAGAGGTGGCAGATAAGGGGGTCGGCAGTCATGTTTGTGAGAGGATAAGAGGAGAGCAGGAAAAGAGGTGTAAGTGTAATTCAGTGAACACTAGTGAGGAAAAGTGGAGGAACAAAATAGCCAATAGCTCTTCTCTGGTCTCCAGAGTGTACATTTTCTGCCACAGTGATAACTTCTAATACAGAATCTCAGTCCTCTTAGGCATAAATTTCAAATGGCTCTATGTCCCTACAGTAGCTGCCCACACTGCCAGATGTGAGCAGTGAGGAGCTGGCCTGGCGACACAGCCAGGCTGAGTCTGGGGCTCAGCTGATAAGAGCGAGGTGGAGGAGGTCACTGAGCTCACTGTATTGAGACATAACCGCCGGTCAATTCAATTTCCTTAAGGACACAGGAGTCCAAACCGCAATCAGAACATTTCATATCACAGCCAGGCTCCTCTTGCCCTTTCCCCAATTTCATCGGAGGAGAAAGGTAGAAAGGTAAACGAATGTGTGACAGAAAGCATGAAAAAAGAGAAGTATGGTGTCAGGTGATATTTGTTGGCAGGGGCGGGAACTTTGGAGGTTATTGCAATGGCCCAGAAAATCTTAATTTTCTGTGTTGTTGTAACCAGTGATTAAGCTTTAGCTGATCTCAAGAGGGAATGAGGGGAGCAACATCAGAGAACACATTCACAAACACATTCAGTAAAGCTTTAGCGCTCAGACAAACAGGCTAAGACTGTTGGGATGTCGGGTTCTGTAAAAGAGAAGAATCAGTTTCTCCCCAGCGCTTTAATTATTCATATCAGTGTGAGCTTGACTTTCAGAAGAGAGTAGGAGCAGTACACATACAGGCCACCCAGTGGATCAAACACTATGCCGAATGCAACAGAAGAACCAGTGACAAAGACGCCAAACCACCCTCTGATGCAGAGAAAGAAAGACTGGAGGATGAAATGGAAGAGCTGAGGGAAGGACGAAGTGTAACAAACAGCAATCTAAAATTAACTGGAGACTTCAGGATGCCTGTGGACTCCCACAGACCTGGAACAAAATAAAAGGTTTAAAGTTTTCATCCTCTGCCTACTTAAAGCAAACATAGTCAAGATGTGTTTGCGATTCCCAACTTTAGACTAACTTCACTTGAATTCTTAAAAGGCAAATGGCCACACAAAGTTTAGATCTTTTGCGCTCATTTGATCCCTCTAATGGTCCTTCAGATGGGATTACTATTAGGGTTGCCATTATGACTCAATTAAGCCAAAGCTTTAGCAGCAGTGGTGCAAAGTGAGAGTTACATGAAAACCTCAGTTGTGCAGACTATTGGTCTACACAGGCAAACAGACAACTTAACAAATAATGGAGGTCCAGATCTTGCCCAATAGACCTGTTGAAGCTTGTCGAAAATTACAACATTTAAGAATGTAGATTTATAGTCAACAGTAGTGTAAGTAGGTAACCTGACTGATCCATCACATTTCACCAAAGAGGTGATATTTTATAATGTCTCCTCTGGATAACATTGAAATGATGTAACAGAGTTGGTTTTTGCTGGACAGATATGGTGGAGAGATTTCTTTTTAGTGCCTCATGTACATACAGAAGATCTACTGTGTGTGTGTTTGTTTTCTTTGGCTATATTCATGGTACGTGGCTAAATATATGTCTCTGTGTCTGTGTGTATTTCTGTAGATGTAGGAGAAGAAGTGTGAGGCACAAGTGGATCCAAATTTATTTATTTTGTTGCTGTAGTGTACACTAAATATAAAATATATCAGCATTCCAACTGGTAAATATTCCAACGCCAGTTATCAACTTTACTGCTCATAAAAGAAGAATGAAAATGCAAATATACTGGAGACTGAATGAATGCACCGCTGGTAATTTGCCATTTCATAAATCATGCAGCTAAGGCTAATTCTGTGGTTCACATCGTTTGTGAGACTTTGTCAGGCAGCACAGACAAGTAGTTCATACAAGTGGGTAGCTGAAATGAAAGCTGCAATAAAGAAACCAGATGCTGAGAGAACGTAAACAACTCTTTTGTTGCAGCAGCAAATTCATCAGTACTGAAAATGCAGAGCCAGAGATGAGAGGGGATGAAGAGGTTGTGATGAGCAGCTTAGCAAAAGAAGAGCGGCTGATTAAATGATTAGTGTTTAGAAGTAGAGAAAGGCAAGATATAGGCTCATATTCAAAGGCCATGGAACCAAATGTAATCATACAGTATGTCTGCTCAAACCGATTCCCAAAAATCCTGCCTCTAGTGGTAAAAATCTTCAAGAATATTTATCTGAACAATGTTTCCTTGCATCAGTGGTTTCTGTGTCCTTCTCTATCTCAAACACACATTTTTCTAGTTTATGTATCATCTAACACCAGTATCGGGAAAGATTAGAGGGTAGCAGTAAGATGCTGCAGATAATGGTAAAGATGACAGGGACAGACACACCAGGGTCAAAGTTAAGATTTTATTATATTTCCCATTGGCTTACAGTTTGTCCACTCACCAATGATATTCCCCTGAAGTCTGTAGGACACCAGATGATGATGATTATTCAGCACAGTGTGTTCCTCATTCTTGCTAACGGAAAAAGTATATTAAGAGAGAAATGAGGACGGAAACAAGGAAGATAGAGGGCAGCCAATAAACACTTCAACATCACTGTGAAGAAAATCTCTGGAGCCATATGAAAGCATACATGCTGTACAGATTTTTCTCATCTGCCTCCCCTTTTACCCCATACCTCCATCCTCCCTAGTCTTCTTGTCATCTTCCTCTCTCCCATATATGTGTGACCTTACTTCACCCTTGCTTGGCCAGCTCTGTGACTGACTGCCTTATTTGCTCTTTAATGTTGTCGGAAATGCAGCAACCCTTCTGTGGGTCACCGCTTTGAGGATGAATGTGAATCTCACTGCCTGACAGGAGGAGAAAGAAGGCCAAAATGGGAAACAGAAAAAGAAATGGGATTCTTTCATGCCCAACAGGAGGGATGGCTAGAGAGACAGAGGGAACATGGGGGCAGAGGAGATGGAGAGAAGCCACGAGTCTCACAGAAAACCTGCCATTCTGAGGTCTTGACAAAAAGAAAAGAAACAGCCAGGAGGAGAGCACTCATACTCAACCACAGCGGGTTCCCACTCTTTTACAACCTTCCATTGCACCAAAATGCAATACCTGACAGCAGCTGACGGGTTCCACAGCAGGAGGTTGTGCAGAGAAGCACACAACATATTTTTCTGTGCATATGTCTTGCATGTGCAAATCCATGCATGAAATATGGTTTACAGCTGTTGACGTGACTAACACAGTCTGCAAACTTGATATATAATTAAAATGCTGCTGTCATAAAGACATAATTTGCATTAGGTTATGTTTGACATCATTTTAAACTCATACGCTAGTTCATCCTGTGACTACTTGTTTGTGCATGTTAAGAAAATCATTTGAGACGTAGGCACTATATAACTTTTAAATGTGCCCTTTCTGTACAGTATATGGTGTAATGTATCACATCCATCTGGGAAAGGGAATACAAGCATACATCTGAGTGATGTGAAAGTGAAATGTGAAAGAGCTGGGGAGCTCTCATGATGAGTGAGAGATTGAGGTCATCCTGCATCCTGATCTTTGTTAGAGATGGAGGAGGTCTTTCCAAAGGCTGCCACTTCATAAACTATAGCTATTTAATCACCTCCCAATCGCCCACATATTTAAAAAGAGGTGACATTATTGGGACAGACATCTTGGATATCCCATAAAGCACAATGAGGTGAAAAAAACAAACTTGTTTTTGATCTTTGAATATCATCATCCATCATTAATGGAGAAGAGCTCCTAACAGATTGCATGCTGTTACAATTTAAATCTTATTTTCATAATTTAACAGCATAACAGGACTAGGACGGTAACGTGGGTGTGGTTGTGAATTATTTCTTGGAGTCACGAATAAGAACTGAAGGACAGCAAAGAGGTTGAACTTACTGAGTCTTTTCCATTTGATTTTGTGCTCTAATTATTTAATGTATGTTTCCCGCACAGGGCTGAAAGCTGCATTCTACCACTTACATAGCAGAAACCCACCACACCATTCAAAAGACACTACAGAACATGAGTGCACCACTGCAAACTCTAATTATAGACTGGGCTTTTGATTAACATGGCCTCTTTAAATAGGATTGTCCCACTTTCTGTACATATAATATGGTATCTTAGAACACACACATTCCAATTAAGCACAGTCCAGAGTAACAGAGAAATGGATACCAGGTGTTACTGTAGATGTGATCTATGCATCTGTGCCTCATAGGACAGATTTAATTAACCTCCCAGCTGTCCTGTTTCCCTCTTGCACATCAGGTCAGGGCAAATATTGTGCTTGGATGCATGCCAATAAAACACATCTTTTTCAGAGACATTATATGACACTGGTATGATAACCTCAGGTATGATCACTCTTTGAATTTTCATAAAATTTTCCATCATGTCATTAATGTGAAAGAGTTTACAGCTCTGATCAAAAGGAAAAAGAGAAAGGAGGTGGCAGTAATTAGAAACAACAAGTACAAGGTCATACTAAAACACTCAGGTGAATTTTAATTAAACGTAGACATAATAGATGAAATGGAACTTTGAAATTCTGCTTTTGTGAAACTCGTTGCAACTGATATTAATACAAAGACTCTTAACAGCTAAACCTCCTCTTGTTCCTCACTTTATCCATGAAAGTGGACCACGCACGGATAAAAGAGAAAGTGCAAAATGAGAACTATATAGGGTATTTTTGGCAATGAAGCAGAGCAAAGACCACTTATCCAGTTTTCAAGGTATTTTAAAAAAAATAAAAGTAGACATCTTCATCTATAATTGGACTATATCAATTTCTCTCTCAGTTGTCTCACACTGAAGTAATTTGCACCAGCATCAGCTGCGATGTCAACAAGGAATATGGAGATAATTTAGCAAAAATACACCTTAATGTTCAAACAAAAACTTTCTGTAACAAATGTGAATATGCAATGTTAGACTTTCATTTTATCTCACCTTAACTTTTGTAATGTTTGTTTCAAAAGTGTCTACAAGTTGATTTGGCAAACACATATTGTTTGTTGTTCAGCCACAGAGGCTCATTTGAATTTCAATTTGGTGTGGAGGAAGGCAATAAGAAGAAAAGAGAGAGGGAGAAATGTAAGGTAGCGAAGGACAAGTCAGCAACAAGTCCAATCACTCATAGATGAGAGTCATTTGTCTCAGTCTGAGGGGCACTCATTCAATTATTCTAACTGTTTGCTTTGAAGCAGAGCAAAGTATCGATTCATTTCTCTTTAAACCACATCAAAAGAGCAGACTAGGACAATGAATAAAATGCTACCTCAAAAGCCTTTGCAAGAAAATAAAAAAATGTATATATTGTACCAACCCTTATAATAAAAGACTTATAAGATTAAAGGTGTAGCAGCTCATATATATTCTGTCAGAACTGCTAAATTCTATGGATGAAAGTCTAAGCAGATTTACTCTACTCTACTTTACATTATGGTAAAATCTTGGTTCCTGGTTTAAAAAAAAAAAGAAAGTATCTACCCAAGAGACAGACACGCTGCTGTGATTTTATCAAAGCCCAGCTACAGTTCAGATTTTGTCAAGAGAGCCAGAGCACAGATTGCACCAACCCTGTCACAAAAATGACAGTGTGTGACAAGTGGTCACATTGAAAAGACACCGAACAAGCCATTTTGGATTGTACAGACGAGCCGACTAAGTTATTCAAAGCCTAAAGAATCAGCTTCTGTCCTTTCAGTCTGTAGTGAACATAATGTGAACAAATATCAGGTAAACACAGGATGAAAAAGCAACAAAAAGGATTTGGGCTCCCTGGAGCTGGCGAAGCTCTGCTGCGACATGGTTTGTCCTAGAGGATAAGTAGAAAAGGGAGGGTTTATTTATTTCTCCACAGAAGTGAGTCATGCCGTTATGGATGCTGGTGTGTGTGTGTGTGTGTGTGTGTGTGGGTGTGTGTGTGTGTGTGTGTGTGTGTGTGTGTGTGTGTGTGTGTGTGTTGTTGTGTGCATTTCTTTGCAGGTAAGGTGCATATATGTACATGAATGAGAAGGAAGAGCGAGAGAGATGAGAGGAGAGGGAGAAAGTGAGAGCCAACAGAAAAGAATTGCTGTGAATTGTTGACGGTGAAAGCCAGATAAATTGCTGACTCATATACGCCACCCAATTACACTCCAGGAATGTTTGGCAACCCCATTGTGATTGAGCTGCTGTTTGGATTTTTCACAGCAATTGTTTATTTTGAGGATTTTTAATGTTCTCATTCCTAACGGAACTAGTGCAGGTACAGAGGGACCTAAATGCTGCCCTGTAAAGTCTAATTTTTACAATTTCGAACATAGCGATTGTTCATACTGACCCATTATGTTTCCACTGAATGTTTCCACCAGCTGCCATCTGTATAAAATACAGCAAGTCTCACAAAGACCTCCTTGCCTCTTATAAAAGACCATTAATTTAGGAGGCATGGCTGAGATTTTCTCCACAGAGAAATTTCAAACAGCACATTTTTGTCCAGACCTGGAGGGAATGCATGTATTTCAGGTTTGCTTCCATAACTGCGTGAATGCATGTAAATAAATATAAAAATTGCTGCTATGTTTGAAATTGAAAAAAAAACCAAAAATCTCAATTAGCAATAGCTCTAAGCGTCACATAAGTGGCTTTTGGAAGAGAACGTGAAGTAAAAATAGTGGGATTAAGTGTTATCAAAATAATAGACTGCATTGAGGCAGAGCAATGCTATTTCAAAGTTTAGGGTTGACTGGTTAAAAATATGGATATAATGTGGATCCACTTTGGTCCGGGCGATATATACACAATAACCCCGAGCGCAAACTCTGAGTTGGAGTAAATTGCCACCGTGACAACACTGCATTATAAGTCAGGCTGTAAAATTGGGCGACAGTCTCCACATATTGTCAGTGCAGCTAGATAACCAAGCTTTGTGCAGTCACCTAAGATGGAGAGGAATGTAATCTGTTGAATGAGACAAATCTTTAAAATAAAACTCATTTCTTCCCCCTTGGCATTGTGCTTTGTCTGCAAAAATGAGGATTTGCAGTGCCTTCTCAGGCACTCAGGGCCACTGGTGAGCGAAAGGAGTTATTATTCACATCACAATAGTCCACACACACACACACATACACACACACACACACACACACACACACACACACACACAGATACACACATGCGTTAGCTCAGAAGTCCCTTTGCTGCACTTTCTCATCCATTGCTATTCACCGTCTCCTCCCGCTTGGTCTTTTACGACTCCCTGAGCAGCTCTTGTGCTGTGTGGTTACAAGAGGTACAAGTCTGCTTAACAGCCCCTGCATATTCAGAAGACCCACAATAAAGGAGCGGCAAAGAAGTCAGACAGTGGGTGGGCAAACCTGACATCAACACCTCCTCTCGACTCAGTGACGCCTGAGCTTCAGATATGCAGGAAAACACAAAACACAAGACGAAGCTTGTTGCTTAAGTTATTTCACAAAGTTTCACTCTATTACAGTATAAAAAATGGTTGTGTCATACATAACAGAATAATGAAGAATAATAAATATTTAAAAATTTTAATATATTATAGTTTTATAATATTTTAATATATTTAAAACTAATAAAATAATACTATAATTGCATAATTATGAATAATAATGTAAAATAATATTAAATCAAGTACACTTTATTTCTCTGACACAATTACAGACAGTGGCACCCATCATATTAACATGTAGATTACTCCCTCATTCGAAATCCATAACTGCCTATTACAACTATATTTAATTTCACTTTTAATATTACTTAGGTATATCTAGACCGTAAAATTTTAGGTTCGGACAATTGTTACAACAGAACAAAAAATGTTTCCATGGTTCCTGTAATTTTGAAATTGTGCAGTCTTTCTGCAGACTGCAGATTTTTGCAGTCTTTTGTAAATGCATAGCCTGTCAGTTCATGCCCTATATAAAGTGCAACTAATGTATCTAATTCTGCTAGCACCCTTTCTCTGCAGCAGAGGACAATCTCTACAGGCAGCGTGGCCTCATGGTTATATAGTGTATGACTCTGTGTTCGCACAGACAGGCAGACAGTCTGCTGCAGCTTGGACAGTGACTTGAAGAACATTCAAAGTCTTTTGCTGTGTCTGTGTAGTCAGTGTGTTGTAATGATAGCTGAGAGCTAGCGGCTCAGAGTGGAAGGACTAACAGCAACGAGTAGCCGCTGTCAAGACTCTCTTGTGTCTGTGCTGGACACACACAACTAGAGCTGTTTGTGACTTTCTGTGTGGTATATGTGTTGTAACATTAGTTAAGATAGCAACTCAGAGAGGCTACATCTTCGGTGCATAAGGGTGGGTTGATTAGTGACGAAAGCTCCCACCATATGTCCCCTGCCTCCAAAATCAGCCAGTAACAAAATTCAAATGCAATAGCCAAGTTTGAACCAATAGAGAGAGGTAGCTATGCATATCTGTACACAATATGTGTAATTCAAATACTTTGCACTAAACTGTCAATATTTGGACCTCAATCAATCAACAACACTACTAATATGTAATATAGCACTGGTTTTCATATAACACATAAAAGTATGAAAAGAGCACAAACAGAATTGCTAATTTGAACAAAAAAAATAATGTGAAAACCATATGCTGTGTTTAATCTCTCCTCTGGAAAAGGCGTGTGTGTGTGTGTGTGTGTGTGTGTGTGTGTGTGTGTGTGTGTGTGTGTGTGTGTGTCAGAACAGAAGTTTTGATCACCAACTGATATGATCTGGCTCATGCATTATGAATGATGGAGAAGAGGGCGACTGGCTCGCCACACCATCTGCAAAAGCATTTAAGAAACTGAAAGCATGAAGAGATGAATTTGCATATGGGTTTATGGATTCATTTATGTCATAATCAGGAGTTACTTTCAGCAGAGGGTTGTTTAATTAATGTCAAGAGATTTTTCAGATGAACTACAATAATTCACATAATTTCAGTTTGGCCATTTAAGACAGCAGTCCCAGTCCCCAGGGCTTCAGGGCCCCCCTTCTGACTAAACTCAACATTAGCCTGTATATTTCTGTGTGAGCACAGACAAGAGCAGCATCACCACGGAAACCACAGTCAGCTGGGAGGGAAAAGTATTACCATGGGAGCAGGAAACTAAATAATTATGCAAAACAGCAGTCAACTAAATATATATAAAATTGCATAAAGTAATGCTTTGATGAGGCCCCAGTTCTAGATGTTTTTGGAGTATTTTAGTCATTGTGAAGATTTTTTTTATTTTTTATCAATGCTGGTATTATTATTATCATTCCTTATTTAAATCCATAAGGCCAAAGGAATTGTCTGGGGAGAAAATTGTGTACATAGTGAGGAAGACAAATAATAATTGCAGCAGAAGGCAGAAACAGAAGTGTGTGTGTGCACGCGTATGACTGGGTGTGTGTATGTGAGACAAATACAGAGCATGGGAGAGAACAATGTCCCACCCTGTTTGTCATAGCATGATGGACCTCATTGGAAACACAACTTGACAGGCGTGTTTAATTTCCTTGCAATAACTGAAAATTGAACATAGTGGATAAACACTGACAAGGCTTTTCATCAGCAGTAAGTGCTTATGATCAACCTACATTAGCCTATGATGCATGCAATAGAGAAAACACTTGCAGTATATACTTACACTTCACAGGAGATTATTTTACACCAAATTATATGGATGTACAAAGTGACAAATAAAAATGTTAACTTAAATGCCAATCAAATTACGAATTTCAATTTCCAGTTACAATTTTGTATAATATATAAAGTGCTTATGATATATATATATATATATATATATATATATATATATATATATATATATATATATATATATATATATAGTTTATTTTAAAATTATATGAACTAAAGACAGTAGAAATTTCAGTTTAATCTAATCAGTATTTAACTGAATCTTTGAATATATAAATGAAGATGAAAATTAGACCATTACATTTTATTATGTGCACATATGGAAAACTAAATTGCACTTGAACTTGAAAAATGTCATCTCTGAACATCCATAAAGCATAGCCTGGTGAAGGGTATTGAAGCTTGGGAACGGCTTGTAACCTCATAAAGCAAAGACATCCCTGTAAAATGACATTTATCATCCATTTTTCATACATACCAATTTCTTACAATTAATAGTAGAATGTGTTTAACTCCTCTAGAAATTATAACCACTTCAGAGTTGATCCTAACAAAGTTAATTCTTCTGCTAACTCTGTTACACTGTTCAGAACCCAAGAGTGATCTATTTTTTGAAAGTGCAAATGTAGATAGATGAAAGTGTTTCAGTTGTTGATGCGGAACACTGAGGAAGATGAATATTTATATGGAGGCTCGCATGGGAGCACTTCACTCTGCAGCTGAAAGCCAAAAATGCAACCAACTCATTCTCCTCCCTTCTTCTGTCAGCCCAAACAGCCCCTCAATCAATTCTCCGCTAAAAACCCAAACACACTTATTTCTTCTTCCGCTGCGAGTATGTCGTGTGTCCCACTCATGCATCAGAAGTAAGGAATCCACTCATATTCATTTTGCCTTGAAAACATTCTTTGAAGAGGCCAAGAAGCCAAATCCATCCATGAGTGTGTGAGAGTAACAGAGAGCCCATGTGATCCGTGGAAATTCACAGCTTGCCGTTTATCCTCAGACAAAAGCGCCGGGCAGAATGAAAGGGAAATTGGAGTGCTTACTGAAGCTGCTGAGAGGGCCCCTAGCCGAGCTACAAATTGCTTCCCTCCTCTCCACTACACAGCCCTAACATGGCTGAAGCCATACATCAATTACAAGCTACCTCAACGGAACATCTCTGCCACTGCAGTACCTTTTTTTTGGTTTACAGCCAAATGAGTGCTGTGTGTACTGCACATCATAGAAGTCAAGCAGGCAATACTGAGAAGGCAGGTGCATCATAAATCAGCTGCCCATCCAAAGGAACTAAGTAGCTGTTGACAGGTGCCGGTGGCATCTCAAGTATAAGAGAGAAAGCTGACAAAGGTCTGCGAACCACAGTGTAACACAGCTCACTGATTTCATATTCTGCCTTCTAACAGAAGGTTTTGAGGCATTTTGAGCACACAGCTTGCCAAGCAGTTTGTGTTTTATGATTGCTCTCTGTGTTCATTAGAGAGAGAAAAAATCCCTCTCCAGTCCCCTTGCTTTGAACAAGTGTTGTGCTCTTACTCCAAACCCCCCATTCCCAGAAACAACTTTCAAGTTCTGGGCAGTCGTCCATCAGAGCCCAAGCACGAAGTGAGAGAAAGAGGACACACAAGTACAGCCATTTTGTCCAACCTGCTACATCCCAAGCCCTCATCTCTTGCCTGGTTGCCTGCCAGGCAAACCAGTAATCCTAAAACACGTGCTGGTCTGTCCTTCTCAGCTATTAAAAAATTGGGGGAGTGCACCCTATTTTCCATTTCATCACAACTGCAAGCTGTATCTGCATTAGAACATTTTGTCACTGCCACAATCTTTGATCAAGTCCAAGCTGGGCAAACAAAAGAGGCTAAAGATATTAAAAATCTGTAATGTATGAAGCAGCTGGAACTAGTGTAGGGAGGTAAATGATTGATGGCTCACTGCTCACACATTTATGCAAAGTTGGTTTCAATGTTTTTTTGAACAGAGAGGTAATGGTTCTTTGGGCTTCTGGGCAACCACACATCTTGTGCTTTCTGTATGTGTCATGCATCCCTGCATATCATGCATGAGCATGATAATGGAATAGCAGCATGTCTAGGGGCCTGACTGGAGGTGGGAGAGCATAGCATATACTAACTGAGAAGCCAATTAGCAATTTCAGCAGTTGCTTGTTGAACCGGCACGGTGCAGAGGTCTCTGTTAAACTAAAATACAAATGCGAACTTGCCAAAAGGGGGCCAGAGTGCGTGTAAATCACATCACAGCCACTTTAAGCAATCAGACAGAAGACCAGGCATAAAGAAACATTAACAAAAGTTTCATAAAGGAAGGGGAAGACCAAGTCTTCCTCAAGAGATACATACAATGCGAGCCTGAGGGTAGAAAAACATGGCATGATTTAGTTCTCACATTGTGGGGTTTGATCTGATTCCTTCACTAGAGACTTTTGTTTAATTGCTGTTCACATGGGAAATCATTCAGCCGTTGGGCAAATGAGCAGGAACAGTGCTCCAGAATTCTGCAGACATATACACAAGCACGTACAAATTCACACCCTCATGCTCTCATACTGGTAAACTATCCAGCTCTACCTCAGCTTTCTGGTTTGGTTGAAACATAGCCTGAGAGGAAATGAATTCCTGTAATCCAAACAGTGTTTCATCAAATTGTCCTTTATTTTCCGAATGCCACTGCTGCACTGCAGTTCCTGTGAGGACATGACTGAGATATTAGGAGATGGCAGGAAGATGGCTATGTTGGACATGCGAGAAAGACATTTAGCCAAAGGTAAAGATATAAGCCACTGAATCTGCAGAATGAATTCCAAGAGCAGGCCCAGATTAAGTGAAAACAAGGAGCTGACAGCAGTGGTCTAAATTGTATTTACCACACTGTTGTGCTTGAATGCAGACTGTTGTTAGACTCTCTAGAACTTCATGTCCCTGTGTGCTGTGCAGCAGATTCCCAGCTGAGTGTAAAACTGAGTGTATTAGTAAACAGCAAGTTTAGTAGCAATGTGTCTATTTTAAGGATCTCATTAGATAGTCATATTTTTTCCAATACTCAGTACTCACTGAAACTGAGATGCTGTGAAACCTCAATAGCAGAGCTGGTCTGAACTGATAGACCTAATGCCTTAAGCCAGTCTCACCTTGTGTCCATGTACCTTTGTATCTGACTTGTGCCTGTCTGTTAAATTGTCTTCCCATACATAAAAATTATGTGCTGAGTATGGAGTCTGCACTAATTTGTCTGACCTGTTCTCATATGAAGAGATTCACTGTAGCTCCAGTGAGGGTGAATCTGCTCCAGGGTTGACATTTAATCCATGCCAATTTATCACTACAGCAGCCCACCCCAGTGGATACTACTGGGTGGTATATTGCCTCAGAGCAGACCCACAGTGGAACAGACACAGAGCAAATGACAGGTGTTTTCCCTTATATTCCTTTATTTCTTTATTTCTTTTTGGTTATCCTTATGGGGGGTGCATGTGTTGAACAGGGGTAAGAGATGGGCGTGTTCATATTTTAATAAAAAATGGAGGTTGGTCATAAAGGAAGCCATTGTTTGCACCTTTTATGGCTGTATGGAAGTCGGCCAAGTTTGCTGTTGTGCAGAGATATAGTCATGAATCTTTTCAATAGCCTAGGGAGGCAAAGAACGTTACAGAGTTTCTTGAGAGATTCATTACCATATTTGCTGCACTGAGAGAATAGTTGATGATCACTTTTGCTTTAAGTGTATATGGCCAATGTAGAAGTATTCATTACTTGTTTATGAAAGGAGTTAACATCAAGAAGCCAAGCGTAATAGGAGCTGTCTATGTTCACAGGGCTAAACCTGTCAAACATGATATTTTCCCAAAATCACCATCAGCCCTGAGGAGCGTCTCCTGCATCTCCAGTGATAATAAAAATACAGATTATATTATTTTCTGTCAGTTTCTTCACACTCCCTGTGCATCATCATGATTGATTTTCAGTTAATTCACTGCAGGTGGATGATCAAATATGTGTCCCAGAAAGGTGGTACACCAACAGATTACAAGAGCTGCAGCCTGTCTCCCATACAAAACCTTGTTTAGCGTGATGTTGACACTTAAGCTGACACTCACGCACAGAAAAAGCACATTGACTTTATTTTCAGTGATGCGAGGATACCTGGAGAGAATGCAATGAGGAGGAACAAGAGTGGAAGCCGACCACAATTTGAGCAGATTTTCCTCTTCAGTTTGCCACCATGCTGACATGTCACTTGATTGTCTCAAGTGCACATGAAGGAAAACATCAAGTTTTATTGTAATATTTTAGATAGTTGAGCCTCCAGGTTACCCCTTCAATCTATGAGATGAACACAGATTTGTTCCAATAATATATGAAGGTTATAAATGGTAAAGTAAGTGGTTAGGGGTTCAATTCAGCTAATCCTTGGAGGGGCGGAATATTTGTATTTTGAGAGAAAATTTTGCCTGGAAGACTCAACAAGTTATTTGAGCATAAGATACAGCAATTTCTAACGTGTCTTCTGTATGTGGAGCAAACCATAAACCTGATAAATTCAGAGTAAATCTCATGCAGCTCACCTTGAGGAAAGGAAAAGTAGTTTATTTCACTGTATTCACAGACAAAGAAACACAGATTGTGAAATACATTTTGCTTTTTCACATACTCCCATCTCTGTCTCTGCAGCCTCATCCTTCCCTCACTGATCTGTCTTCTTACTCCCAGCTCTGGGCTCTCTGAGGCCCATGACCCATCAGTTCTGCTAAGATCTCTAAGGGGCTATCCATCACCAGGGCTGCGCTGTAACCTGGGGATAGATTTCTTCTCCCCTTGCCCACTCATCAATCACCAGGGGCTACTGTGCATACCCAAGCAGGCTGCAGAGGCTGGGAAAGGCCGAGCAATGTCACTCACTAGGCCAAATAGGCACTTGCAGAATGGTTAAAAAAATACTAAAGTACTACTTTGAACAAGTCGAGGAAACGACAATATTGCATTTTTACTCCAGTTGAGAAATAAATATAGGAAGCTTGGAATGCACAGCAGGAATCAGCCAAAACCAATCTCGCAACCCATCGACTATCATCTGACAATGATTTAGTCTTGGGGGGCAAAGTCCAATGTTTCGGAGGTTCTGTTGTAGCCAGCGGATGTCCGGAAACTGATAACTGGTATCCAGGCCAAGACTTCACCTGCTGACCGATTAACAACTTAATACGTGAGAATGACAAGAAAGACACATTTTGGCACTCTAAAGAGATATCTGCATATGAATGTAGGTAAAGTTTTAAAAAAGCAAACGAAAAGCTTCATTGTAGTCAGGCGATAGCTGATGGGTTGCATTTTTGGCCAATGTGCTCTGTCTTTTTTGCTCTTCACACAGACCTGCATGCATGCAACCAAAGCACACCCTTATGTGACTGGTCGATACTACTCAGGCTACAAACGAAAACCAGAATGCTTATGATGCCAAAGTCTTTGTCCCTTGCCGCATTCATATGCAGATATCTAGTTGTAGAAATTAGCCAAATCACTTAAATTAGTGAAGAAATAATTTTGATTTTATAGTGTGTGTTTTCAAGTATGTTCAGAAACAAATCTTCTTGTTTGTACTGTAATGAGCAGGAGCAGCAAAACATCAATCGAGTCTAACAAACAAGACGGTTGTTATAGAAACTGGATGCTGGTTCAGGTCATGATGCACAGTTGTGTTTTCCTGCAAGCACTGGCTGAAACAAGGGGTGTCCTCCCAGAAGTAAATTGCCATCTCTTAGAGTTCACTAGAAGTACATTCAAATATACAAGGAGTTTGTGAATTGCTATGATCGAGGGTGAAACAAGAAATCATTGATAAATTGTGTGAATGGAGGTACTGTAAGCGGGGCTCACAGTGATGCAAAACAATGCAATGAACAATGAGAAAGAACCAAAAGAGTTGAGAATATAGAGAGCGTTAATCACTCACACTACAGAGGAAAGAAGTGGTGATGCAACAGAGTAGAAAGAGCCAAAAACAAGAGGAAAGCAAAAAAAAGAAAAGCTAGTGTTAGAGAGACAGGGTGTAGGCACCTACAGCAAACGGTGTTGTATGTCAGTGACACCTACACAAAGAGGATACAGTGGTAGAGAAGGCTTTTGTCATGTCGATATAGGCTGAGCACAGTGGCTGCTGGAGTTGAGTCAGCCAGTGCCAGGTGTCCTTTTGACATGGGCACCACTCCCCCTAATGACTGGTTGAGAGGAGAGAGAGAGAGCGGCTGCCACCAACACCCTCCCAATTAAACCCTCTAATTAATCAGTGCTATTTAAAGAAGCCCATTCATCCCCGTTGGCGGGAAGCACACTCAAGAGAAAAGATAAAATACACATCTTTGCTCTGATTTACCTTTTCTCTAAGCTGCCCCTTGGCATTGCTGCTTATTTCTGTTCAGCAGCTGTCACAGCTTTATGTTTAACATAAAAATTCACTGAAGAATATATATTTTCTTATCATATTTTTTCTCTTTTATATATGATGCAATTCTCATGGACTTACGTTTCATATTTCACATGAAATGTTATATTCTGTTAATTACTTTCATTCTTTCCTGGAAATATAGAGTTCAGCAAATCGATATTTTGAAGTGAGCATTGTCAACGTTCTCGCTAAAGATTGAAACCCCAGGTCACATAAAATAGATGTGTCTTTAGATTATTGTTGTTTATTGTTGATTTATATTGTGATTTTTTAATATGCTTTGTATTTAAAATACAAATAAAAAAGCATGCTGTTTATCCATGAGTGTCACATCTCAATAATTTAGTGAAAAAACACTTTTGCTGTGACATTTAGCTTCTTGTTTATCCTGTTCCTATATTTCCATACTGTTCACTTGTAAGGTTGATTCACATGTAATTTATGCATCATGACCTAAAACTACATATGTTTAAATTGAAGTGAGGAATGAAAGGAAGGACTGTTATAATACCTATGAAGCAACAAGGGAAAGGAATCATGAGATGCAATGACCCCACCATGTACAGAACTGGCTGGTGTCATGCAAAATATTGCATCTTTATCTGAATTTCCCAGAGCCAACAACAGTATTTCATCATAGTCCAAAGTTTTTGGAATATAGAAGGAGAGAAAACATTTTGGCAGCTTGCGTTTTCTTTCTGTGAAAAGAGCTCATTAGCTTCTCTTGCCCTCAGTTGAGCTTTCCAGATAGAACTTCCTCTCATGCTGAATACAAATCCCACCTCCTTCACCAAGATTGGGACAATCAAACCCCAAACGTAGCAATCACCTTTACCATCTCAAACTTAAATCAAATACAAGCATTTAATTAGGTGAACCTTTGTGGGACACTGCATGGCCTGGAGGATGTTACCTGAGGGGAGCAATTCAGGACAGAAACACAAATGTTCCCTTCCTTTATCTTGAGCTACAAAGCTGGTTTTCACCAAAACATATTCAATGGGTGCTTGTACGAAGTTTGTACAATATCCCATGGGTCACAAATTCCTGCAGTTTCAGACTTTGATTTAGTCTGCTACAAAGTAAGAGGAAAGCTCAGACAGAGAAACAATAGTTTTTTAGGCATGCCCCATTACACTGAGAGTGTAACTACTTTCACTGAGTTTTAGTTATAGTTAGTTAATAATCAGAGAAAAGTCTTTATGGTGACAAAAACTAGGAAAACAAATTGAAAATTCTTTAAAAAAGGTTTTAACCTTGTCTGTTCTCTTATACTGTTGGTCTTTTCAGTTTACAAATAAGTACAAATCTCTCCATCTTTATTCAAATGTCTTGGCAGCCAATTTGCCTCCCTCAGTTAATCACTCCCATTTGCATGTAAAATCTGAACTCTGTACACACTCATCCATTAAGTACCTGGCAATTTGACTGAGGAGCTATTAAACTGAATCTCCTCCATTGCACAAATATGTGGTATGGGATGACCGCTTTTGTATGTCCTGTAACTCAATTAAGAACAACATTAAATGACACAACTTGTCATGTACCATTGGAAAGCTTCATGAATCTCAAGAGATGGGGAAATGAGGGGCTTGCAATCTGTGACTGAGATCCCTTCCTGATGTGCTTTCAATGTAAGTGTAAGTGGCAAAACCCACAATCCATTTTCTGTGTAAAAAAATCCATTCCAAAGTTTATCTGAAGCTTATATGAGGCTTCAGCAGTCTGAGTTAAATTCAGTGGATATCTTCCAGGGTTACATTCTTTTTAGCACAAATCCTTCTTTGTGGTTTCACAGACTATTTCCTTTCTGAGCTGCAGTGAAAATATAGAAACACACAAAGGATATTTTACACTAAAAAGCCTTGTAACTTTGTCAGATATCCACTTGATCAAACTGCTGAAACCTCATATTAACCTCAGATAAACTTTGGAATATTTTACAGAATGAGGACTGAGTTTTGCCTTGCCTCTAGCCTTTAGATCCTACTTTTGGTGGATAATTGGCCATGTGAAAAATATTGAAAGAGCTGTGTAAGATCATAGTGATAATGAAATGCATATGTGAGTCTGGTTTAAGGTCTAATTAACACAAATCTATTCTTTTATTCTTTTTGAAGGGAGATCTAAAATAAGTGAGATTTTATTTTCCAGTGGAATTTTAATTGTGACTTGAATTTGTGATATATAAATTAGTTGTGATGTTGTATGACTTTTAAAAAACTGAATTTCTATTTACTTGTTTGAAATTCAGCTTTTCTGTTTCAGTTTAAATTTAATATTCTTAGAATACTGTATTGTACTGTACTGAATTTGAATACTGTATTTAACTGTATTTACTGTATTTTTTTTTTCTGTATAAGAAGGATGATCTATTAACATTAATGTAAACTGTAACATGGAGGAAGGTTTATGATTGCATGCAAAATGGCTTTCAATTAAATTTTTGTCACCATCGAAAAAGACATTGTGGTACACGTCTATTAACATTTTAGGATAATAAATAGACATGGAAAGCAAGTTATAAAACAAAATGTTGTGAATAAAAGTATTACAGATTCACAAGGAGAGCAGCACAATATTCTTTTTTATTAAGCAAGTGAACAATAAAGTAGTTATGATTGTTTCAGTAGTAATGTGATTTAGTTAAAAATCCAAAATTATATATTTATGTTCCTGTAAATAACAAAGATCTTCTGTCACTGCCTTTGCTGCATCAAGAACAAACACGTTTGATTCTCTTGTTGTTACAGGCAGAGAAGGAAGTCTCCCAGATTCTCGGCATAATCTTAACCACATAAAACATCAACCCTACCCTGACTCGAACCTTAACCACTTTTAAATGTATTCCTAAAACCAGTGTCTCTTGTCTCTATTTTCTTCTCCTTTTATGCCTAATCCTGAACAGATTTCTGAGTCTTTTGACAAACATTCAGTTTCCAAAGAAAACCTGAAACCCTGACAGATGCATGTCCATTTGTTTCCCTGTAATTTCCAGTTTCACAAAGGAGAAATTTGAAATTAAGGCTTTTTTTCATTTGCCTGTCTTGCATGTGAAGCCAAATATCAACCAAGAACTGGATTCTTGCTATAAAGGCCTGCAGCACTCTCATGTAAATTTAATGTTTAAAAAGAGAGCTAATCGCCTCTGCTGGGATTTGTTAAATTTGACTATAATATGAAAATTTGAATCAATTTGGGATTTTGTGTAGTCTCAGTTATTTAATTACATGACTCAATATTACACTGATCATTACTTCAGTCAGATAACTTACATTTATATTTATTACAGCATGCAGAATATATTTAGAGTTTGGCGTCTTCAACCTCATCACTCACCACATAGAGATATTGGGGAGCTATAAGGAAACCCCATGCTGGGGTGATGCTGGGGCTGAAAAAATAGGCAGTGATACTGATGCAGAGCAACAGTGGCACTGACTGCAGAGGGAGAGATGGGAAATTTTTGCTGCTTAAATAGACCACCAAATTGGAAGGGTGTGTTTGGAAGATGATTCTGGAGTGTGAGGCATATCACATGTGTATATGCAGTGCAGCTCTAGTCGTCTGCCTGAACTAGCTCACAGGCGACCCCCCATTTATTGGATTTTCTCTAATGTTTATGAATTATGTCTGAGTGATGAAGTTGACAACTGAGTCTGTGGCAGTGTTACATTACTCCTGACAACGCTGGAGCTGAATACAGGCTGGATTGTGTTATTAAGATTACTTTTTATTGGTGAAGCTACAGGCTTTTTGAATTCACACACATGCAGAATGCCACAAGTGCATTGGGAACAATCTTCAGCACTCAGCAGAATAACTGTGAGAAGATAGAAATAGTAAAGAGACAGGAAATTGGCCTCAAGCTCTGTGACAGGAATGAACACGAGCCGGTGGTTAATCTGAGGGACTTTTATTTATAAATGTACAATAAAGTTGGATAAAAAGTTTTAAAAGCAAAAGCTGGTTGTTTATAAATTCATGCAGCAGGTGAGTGGGTGCTACAAAAACTCTGAACCTGAAATAATAATTATTCAGGAATTGTCCTCCTAATCTTGTGAATTATCTCTTCAAATGGTTTATCGGTTTAGTGAGATCATATGCTATTAGACCGCACAGAGCTGCTGAAAAGCTTAAAGGTTTCCCTCAGTCTTTTTTCCAACAGCAACTGCTGGAAGATCAAGTTCTTAAATCTTTAATCACCTGTGGTGCAGTAGGCAGAGAAATAATTGCTTATTTTGTAGCAGCAGCACCCACCATATAAAACGGGTATGATACATCACTTACACTTATACAGACCAGGAATCATCGCCATTTGATGTTTTTTGCAGCAGCAGCAGCAGCAGCAATTACAGCAGCATGTCAATATTACCATTGATCTAAAGGAATTGTTAATGATCATTAGGTTGTAGCTCATTAGTAGATTAGCTATAAGGACGACTTAGGAAGAGCTTTGTAATCGGGTCAGTGAAGTGGAAGGTGAGCAGCATGAGCTTGAATTCCTGAAACCGTGGCACCACATGCTTGTCAACTACCTCTGAGATCCAACATCCAGCTTTATCTCTGGTGTTGAAGATATGTCAGAGGCACAGTTAATCCACCAGCAACCATGACCACATGCTCTCATGGAAGAGTCAGCTATTTTAGCCTCAGTTCTGTAATGAAATGATGCTCAGATCTGTAATGAAATGACTCTGCAATGGTACATAACTTTTTTTTACACAAGGTTACAGAGTCGTTTTAATTTTCATAGAAAAAACCCCAAAGCACATCCATTACTGTTTGAAATGTGCATTCATTCGGACTCTTTTTGACTAAAAGAAAAAGTGCCTTATTTCATCCCACTATTCTCATCATGAGTGATTTAAAAAAAGCAAAGTGCATAAGTTAATATATATTCTTTATTTTTTTTACTCACACTGTAGAAGAAAGTAAAATGTGGTATAGTTATTTTAGCTAAATGGACTAGTCTAATAGATTAGTGAAACAAAGATTATACAGAGTGACACTGGCACTACATCTTAATCTCTTGTAAGAGGTGGAGAAAAAATATGAGATACAGTAAGAGAGATGTTATCTTGTAAATGCTATCTTGTACAACTACAGTACCTACATCTTCTTGCCAAAGCATCTTCCCAGGCTTTTTATGCAGGTTGCATGTTCCAAACCAGTGGAGCAGCTCCAGTCTAATCCCCGTCATTAGGTGAGAGATAACAGATGTTAACAGGTATGGTAAACTGTAACAGCCAAGGTGAAATTACCTCAGCTCCGTTGTCTGTTTTTATACGGGTAAATCTTCAATGATTTACAAGCTGCTGTGCTACCTCCCTGTGTGGGTTTAACCTCCGTGCATGTTGCTTTTCTGTCTACATCCAAGTCATGATGTTACAGCAGGTGTTGTCGGGGCTGACTAGAGAGTGGCCAGGAGTGCAACATGCCTAAAGTGTGAATCCAGAGCAAGGTACTGCGGAACCTTATTCTCTGCTATATGCTATTCAGTGTGGATTTCCATTTTAATGTCCCCATCAGGCTGAGTTAAGGTGCCAGGATGCAGTCTTGTCTCCCAGCTGAAGACAGGCACAGCACGTTGGCTGAGTCCAGTAGCCTTATTGAAAAGCTGACCTTTAACGCATCTTGAGACTAAAGGCTTTGCATACAAATGATGATCTTTCTCATCTGACCAGTCAGTCAGTGCCACAGTATGCGACTGTTGCATGCTCCCTTAGCTGAGCAGAGCACCACAGTTTTTCCCCAATGATTTTTAATTTCAATTAAAAATATGACATAATAATTCAGTCTACACCTTGTGTTTGACTAAGTTCACTTTTATTGTCTTTCTCTTCACTTGTCTGCTGTTGTGAGTAAGGTGAATATGAAAGTGGGACGCATGCTAATTTGGGGTTATTTAATTAGTCATTATAAACAATATGGTTTGGAAGGCAGTGCAATTTAATCAGGTATGCAAATGGTTGGCCTATATTGAAAACAAAATTATGCAGAAAGAGTAGATGGCAGATTTATGCCTAAGAAATGATGCAACAGTGCCACCTACTGAGAATGAGCTGCATGTACTTTGATAAGTTGATGGTCACAGGCATAACAATGAATTGTAGCCTTTTGAAGGAATTATGTTCTGTTCTTAAAGTTTCAGGAATTTTATCTTTTCTCCCCTGAAACAATGGCAGCCTTAAGGAGAGAATTTAAATTCATTATTCAATACTTGAGATATGGGTTGGTGCGATAAACCCTCAAAGTAATATATGAGAACAGACAACTTTTGCTATCAAACAAAATGTAAATGAAAATATAAACTATAGTGTCCTGAGTTTTTACATCTAAAACTGTATCAAGGTCATGGAGTAAAAGTGTAAAAGCAGAACTACAGTAAACCGTCTTTTACCCACAAAACCCCAAATCTTCCATCCACTCACTTCCTCATTTTATAAACATATGGAGCAACATTTTTATCCAAGTGAAACCACAAATTCAAGTTCCCAGTTTCAGTTGAAAGTAACACATGTTCACTTAACGGTTCTGGTGAGCAGAAAATATTTTAATTGTCAATAAAGGGGGGAAGAAAATCCTTAAAATGAATGTCATTGTAGTTTAAAGTCTAAATTCATTCATAGACCTCAAATACACAAAATCCATCAAAAAAACATTTTACAAGATAAGCAGAATCAAATATTTAAAATATTTATTTGGCCAGAAATGACATTAAGCACTTCTAACTTTGAAATGTGTTTTACATTTATTCAGTCTTGAAAAAAACAAAATGTCTTACATGCAAAAACGGTATATGCACAATCCTTTAATCCTTTTAACCAGAAAGGCACTAAAGACACATGAGCACTTACTGCTTCTTGCTGGCTCCATGACAACATAAAAAAATAGGACATGGTTCAACTTGACAAAGTGTGAAGGAAATCCAACCATTATTAGCAACATAATTAGAGACTTTTAGTTATCTCTCACAATGTAACAATCTTTATTTCAATGGTTAAAAGCTAATAAGACAATAGTGGTGTTGTGATAGCTAAAATATATATTATTTATTACATAAATACAATAGTCTTAATGGAGCACATTTTATGTGTGCATTACTTACTCCCTTTTGTGGCTACACACTGTCCACTATGTGTGCAAGGGGAAAAGAACAACTTGAGAACATCCATAATACAAAGTACAACTTCTGTCAAACTTGAAAATTTTATTTATAGAACATACACATTTGTAATAAATTATTCTTAGTACAATTTCCAGGTTGTAACTGTTAGAAAACAACAGCTATATCCTTGTTACTGCTAAAGTTTGAAAATGAACTTAAATGGTGATATGGCTGTGATTGTCTGAACATTGGAGTGTTTGTACGGTTGTGTGCATTTGATTTTCTATGACGAAGAGCTGTCTACACCTTTTGTCTCAAAACTGCTGGAAACAAAAAGTGAAGCATTCTCTCCCAAACCTCACTCATCCCCCTGGGGACACTATGAGCAAAGTGACTGTGTCACACATACAAGTGCTAGTACATGAGGACTGCAACAGGTTATAAATTTTAGTCTCAACGGTGGAGTAGACTGCCATGGGTCAGAGCAGGTCAGTTTTTAACCGAAAAAAGTTAAACAGGTGAGGTAATTTCCTCACCAATTTCCTAAGTATTACTGGTATTAACACTCAGTGTAAAGATGGCAGCAGCAGTCATCTTCCTCCTCCTCTCTTTCCTCCACTATTTCTTCCTCTCACATTCAGAAGGTAATGCCTTATTAGGCTGTGGAACAAGGCAAACACTTGTACCGTAATGGTGCCTAAGATCCATGCAACAATTGTTAACCAAAACCAAAAAAATTATTGTGACATGATATCAAAAAGTAAAATAACCTCGTGGTTTAGGTGGCTTAGCTATCTGGGATTACAAAAATGTAACGTAAGCCATGAGGAACATACTGTTAGCACCATTCCTCTGCCCATTTGGGGAACCTCTCGCAAGAAATCAAAGCACCTTATTTGGATCCCCTTCTGGATACACCAGTGGTCCCGCCCTTAGTGCTGTAGCTTCTTTTTGATTGGTCCCATTGGAAGAACTGCATATAGTTTGGTGAAGTGAGCATTTCTTCTTCTCTTGTTCCTCACATGTCTTATCATTTGTTTAGGGAGATTGTGACATAAGACGTTGGTATATAGCCTTCATCCCCATTGTTCCTACGGACACGGGTCCAGCCATCCCCTTTGTCCTCCTCTACCACGGCCAGCACCTCCCCCTCCTGCATAGAGATGGTCCCTTCACTGGCACCTGAAAGAGAGACAAAATAGATTGTAGATTACGCATACAAAACTACCCAAGCCTACTTTATTGAAAAACTTCAAAACATGGTTTTTGTCTATAAATGGTTGTGACCTCCCTCCTTATGCAGGTTTGATAAATATGTTCCTCCTTAAAAGTAATTAAGACACGGTTTGATATTTTAAAACACAATTATGATATTGCCAGAAACTACAGAAGGCAAGTTATGTGCATCCAGCATTGATAAAATGTTAAAAATACACTCATACTACATTTGCTCCTGCCAGAAATCATCCCCTAATCTCTAAATTTCCACGTAGCTCACTAATATTTACCCTCCAACTGAGGGAACCCGAAGAATCTGTACCTAGAAAACACTTGCATTAAGTAAATAGTAGTAGTAGTAACTACTACTTCATGAGTCACATGGGGACAGAGCCTTTGCCATTGCTGCCCCCACCCTCTGGAACTCTCTCCCCCTGACCATCCGTAACGCTGACTCCCTGCACTCCTTCAAACGCCATCTCAAGACCCACCTCTTCAACTCTGCATATGACACCTAACTCATCGTGTGTGTGTGTGTGTGTGCGCGATTATGTGTGAATTTTTCTATGTAAAGCGGCTTTGAGTACCAAGAAAAGCGCTATATAAAACCGATCTATTATTATTATTATTATTATTATTTATAGAAATGCCACTGATTTCAAGGGAAGGGTAGCTGAAGTTTTAAAAAGAACTGAACATTTGATGAAGGACAGTTTTTCTCATGTCCTAGCAAACAGAGTTCATTCAAATCATGTCTCATCATTTGTGTTGGAGAAGCTACTTTGAAAGCATAGCTTTGCCAGCAAAAGTGCCACTCAAGCGCCCATCTGATGTTTGATGTCTTTGCAGTAGTGTAGTTACTATCGGCTTGCATAGTTCACAAGTCAAAATGTATGATTTTGTATGGCAATGGTTTTGTTGTTCGAGCTAGTCGGTGTCATGTGTTTGCTTAAGAATGGCGATGGTGTTTCTTTCTCAAGCAGAGATTTGGGAAGTTTATCCCACACAAAACATGAAAGTGTGTAGTCTGTAGTGGTGGCTGCCTGACATATGCATTGCTTGAGAAACTACAAGGAGGCTACAGTAAAATGTAGCTAAACTACTTGTTTGTTTAGATACCCTTTAGCTACTGTATTGTTGTAGTGTTTAATGATATATAATTCTCTACTACTCAACAGTCCTTATGCAACACACTGTGTTCTTCAAGAATAGGGAGTAAGGCAGATATTTGAAAGTGCTTGTGACATACCCGGAAAGTTGTACATGGCTGTGCATGTCCCAATAGGAGTCGTGAGTTCCTCATCCTCAAAGTCATCATCAAACTCGGCGTAAATGGCCTGAGAGGGATCTGGAGTGCTTTCATCTGAGTGAGCTCCATCAGGACTGGAGAGAAAAGCACAGGTTACCTGTACAGAGCACATAACACATCATGGTGCCAAAAACACACTGTCTGTTAGTAGAATTTAGTGCTACCTGTGTACATCATGAGCTCCGTTGTTGTTAAATGTGTGAGTCTTGTAGCGCAATGTGTCCCCTCGACCTCCTGCCTCAGCCAGCCAAGTCTACATGAGAGAGACAAAGAGAAAATTGCTTGAATACTGTTTATTGTGAGATGATGCATGTAAGGCAGATGCATCAAGTCATGTTCACTTGTATAGCACAATATTACACACACATACCCACACACCTACACACACAGTCCCACATCAGTAGTGGTTCCCAAACCAGCCCACATTTGTTAAGAGGACAACAAACAAAACCTAAGCACATGACACATAGAAGTGATTACAAAAATATAATAAAAGTTTTACCATGTAATTTGCTGGATTGGTACATTACTCAGAAATGACCTAAGCTGAGGGGCTGATTAGCTCATGCGGCTGAATTAAATAGGCCCTTTTGACATATGGTGTGTGTCGCTGCTGTATTATTGTACTCTTGCTTTGTTGTCTCCTGTTGCTCAGCATTGTTTGTGTTTTGATTTCCTGTTTTGTTACTGTTGATGTCTCCATGGCGTCTAGTTATTTTCGTACGGTACATTTTTAATCACTCTATAGGTTTCAAAACATCTCTCCAAAGATTGCATTAGTCAGATGGCTAACACTGACACATTAACTAAATGTTAATGTGCCAATAATAATAATAGTAATAATGGTAAGATATATAGAACAATAAGGAATCTGGTTACCTTAGAATTTATTAAACATCTTGTAAAAACTTTTTTATTGGTTGTTTGAAGTAACAACTACAGGCTTGGATCACCTTAGAATGGTAAATGATAACCTCATAATATCTGTAAACAACAGAGGTCAGGAATACCTCATACTTGTTGAGCTCTCCTCTGAGCCGCTCTATATTTTGGGATGTCTGGTTGATTTGGGATGCCAGACTAGCTGGGTCCCCCATTTGAGGATTTTTCTCATAGACATCCTTCATCTTTCCCAGGGCTTCACTAAAGAGAGGAGAGAGAGGGAGAAGAGAGAAATAGAGGAAGAAAGGGGCAAAGTGACTTTCAGAAACTGGTTCCATGCAGAGCTCAGGGCTGAGTAAACAATGCAAGACACCACAGACTTATACACACTTGTGTGCACTGCATGAATATTATATCCATATACATTTCCAATAGAGATTGTTATTAATACACAGAAAGACACCTGCACATACCAGCAAAAAAAAAAAACAAACCTCTGATCTACTTCCTTTTGCAATTCTTTGCAAATTTCCTCTAGTTTCTGTTGTAACCTCTTCCTGCGCTGCTCTGGTGGAAGATGAGCGAAGTCCTCCGTCACCGGAGGCTAAAAGAGTTCACAGGAAGAGAAGGTCGAAATTGCACAGTAACATAACCACAGTAACCATGGTGTAAAAAAAAAAAAAAAAAAAAAAACACCTCAGGAGAAACACCACGCTTAGCTCAGCTCAATGTTTAACTGACAAAACATTAGTTTCCTAGTTGCACATTGTTGCACTTCAAAAGCCAGCTCATGTACAACAGTGAGCTGAACCCATAACCACCACCCATGGACCAAAAAATATAATGTATCCCACTCTAATTACTTAATATAGGCAAATGTCTTTAACTACAAGTTCAACAAATAAAATTTTTGAAAGAAAAGGTGACCCAAGAAAGTGCAGAGACAATTAAGACCATTTTCAAATTTGGGTTATCAGTAGCTCAGTTTCCTCTTGTGCTACCAAGCACTCCTCCCTTGATCCGCCACCAGGTGGCCACCTCTTCAATGCAATCTCAAGAGGACAAGCCTGTTGCCACATAACATGACTCTATGTTCAGTGAATATACAGCAGCCAGAGTTATGTGATGGGGAAATTATGTGTTCACTGTTGTATTGGAAAGGTGGCCATTTTTATGTGTCACAAAACTGAGACCCCCCCACACCAGCTTTGATGTCCATATTACCGTGATCCTCTCTGGAGTAAACCTCTGAGGGAAAAAGAAACACGTGTATAGACACAACTTATAATATCATATCATATTTATAATATCTTATAATGTCCTTAAAGTGATTCTTGCTTTTCACCCAAAAAACAACAAATATTAGGAAAGGCAAAAGAGCCATTGTGAGCAGTAATATCTATGTACTGAAAATGTTAATGGTCTTATTCAGTCTTGCAGAGGCAGGAACAGGATGATGTGTAAGCCCTGATGAGTGATGAGGTCTCCCGACACGCAAACCTTTTCCTCTGGTGACTCACCGATCTCCTGAGTGTCCGGAAGGAAGAGATTCTGGGTTTGACTGTCTTATTGATCTCCTTCAAACAGTACGACAGAGGGTCCCGGCCAAACTTGGGGGAAGAGGGTCCGTTAGCGGGCGAGGGGGCAGGGGGTGTGGAGAAAGGTGGGAGTGTGGAGGGAGAGAGCTGGGGTGGGACGGGACCAAAATACCAGCACCCGAGCATGAGGTATGCAGGCAGAGGGCAGTGTACAGGATGGGGAGGGGAGAAGGGGTACACAAAAACAACAAGGTGAAAAGGGAAAAGAAAAAGACACCATCAACACCTTAAAGCACACCACAAAAGCCAGGAAGACAACACTGGAGCGAACCCAGCACACGAGCCCAGAGAGCATGAAAGCACAAACACACGTCTGACTCTTGGGCTCACATCAACCTACACTTAAAAAAGAAATACAAAAACAAGACAGCAAGCAACCTACCACAGCTCCCACACCAGTGCCACAACACCTGCTGTCAAACTCAGATCAGTTTGATGGATAGAGTGAGCTTCAGTGAGGAACTGGAACAAAGCAACTAGGCTAAACCACATTTGAAGTACTTAAATAGATTAAATAACCTTTAATTAAAAACTACAGCCTGGCTCTTATTTTCACAGTTTTACCCATCATAATATTTTACTCCTGCCTCATTGAAAAGATATGATGACACTGCAAAGACACAACTAATTTAATAGGGCAATCCAATTACCTAAATTACTTTTCAAGATGAAAATTAAAGTTGTATCCGAACTGTAGCTACTTTTTAGTTCAACTTTGACCAGCCACTAGTGTCACATTTTACAAAGCAACTGAATATAAACATATAGACAGTTGAGTGCATTCACCTGGATTTCTACTACCAAAATGGGTAAGAAATGGGCTTATTTAAAAACAGACAGAATGGGCTAGTTATGATAAAATAATAATTCTATAGCACAGTTCTCCAAGTTTACAAAGCTGTGTAAAGCGGTCTAGTTTGTCTGTCTAGTTATGAAAATAATACCCATGTTATAAATAAAACACTTGCCTTAAGCCAAACGAGTCAACTTAATTAGAAAAATCATGTTCATAGTTCAACCTGTGTTATCCTCAGAGTCTGACCTACATAGATACAATATCAGTCAGTGCAGTTGTTAAAAATAACCTATTTATTTGCCACCACCACACAGATGATTGAAGGCTTTATGAATGCCCTGTATGACCTCTTAGAAAGAGGTTAACTTGAAAACATGTTTGGAGTGAACTACAGTAAAATATCAGTGTCAGCTGTATGTGAAAAGGTGGGGGTGGGATCTATTAGCTAAATAACACAGGAGGCTAAGGTCTTCTAGCCTTCAATAGTGAATGTCTAAAACAGCCCTATAAGAAGGTTCCTTGTGTAAATACTGAGAGCTGGAAGTACAGCACTGTTATTATGTGAACATCTACTGGGTAGGTGCTACTTTTCTGGAGAGTTATGGGAATCTAAGTACAGGAGAGCAGTTAAGAATGGGAATGTTTAAGGGCCAGACATAAACCAAAAGCTCAGTCAAGCCAGTATAGTCAGCCTCCTATTCATACTGCTAGAGTCCTAATTGGGAGAGCATGACTGATGACACAGAGCAGTGTGCCACACACATACACAGAACAGGAAGAGCGCACAGCCAGTAAGACATGCAGAGAGGAGAGATGCACTGAACAAGCAAACACTGCAGGGAAGAGAGGAGGGATCATTTAGTGTCGGGGCAAGAGGAGGTGGACCGTTAGCTGGTTAGTGATCAGCTACTCATGTCACCAGTTCAATTTCAGCAAGAGTACTCCTTTGAGATGGGATCCATGAGATATATTCTCAAGACCGAATACAAAAATGTCAATGTCAACATACATAGCGTTAAACCATGTGTGGTTGGATGTGATCCAATATTTCTGATCTGGCAAACCTGTTGTCATCCCAATTGTTCGTACAAAGATTTTATTGTGATGAGAGACATAATGCTAGGTTCTGGGCAGTATAATGGGAGCAGTGTGTTTGTGGATGCCTGTAGAGGAAAATTCAATGTTGTTTGGGTCCCGTGCTGATGAAAGCACAAGCACAGCAGAATGCTGACTGCCAGTTGACCTATTGGAAACCACACTGCAGAGGGAGAGAGGGAGGGTGTGTGGGCGGGGGGTGGTGGTAGGGTGGGGGTAAGGTTTATTCACTCACAGCCAGGGACAGAGTCATGCAAAAAGGACCTGTTCTAGAAGTGTCATGTGTGTGTGTGAGTTCATGTACAATACAATGAAAGAGGGTCATGCATTATTATACTGAGCTTTAGAAATGAGAAGTATGTGTACATATATGTTTGTGTGTGTGTGTGTGTGTGTGTAGCGACAACCACAGGTCCATCATGAGTGCTCTCTGCAGAGAGGATTTCCTGACTCTGCCTGCTGGCTGCTCAAACACTAACATTTCCGTTACCCACTGCCCACCTGCAGATGTTGAAGTCTACTGCAGCTGATTGTTGATGGAGGGCGTTGCTAATGTATTCATTGCAAAATTTCCACAATACTCTTTCATGTGAGGTCATGTCACTAGACTAAATTAAACTAATGTGCTCTGCTAGTGTGAAATGTCCTACCTTACTCCTTTTGCTGAACAGCCAAAAGTTTTTGCTCCTGTTCTTTCCCACAAGGTCCATGGGGCCTTTAGGCGTACCCAGGCTACTGTCAGACGAGGCTCGGTTGATGCCTTGACTGTAGTCCTCAAACTCCACATCTCCAGGACGTTCAAAGCCTGACTTGTTCTGCTCTATTACAACCATGGAGTCCTAGATTACATGCGAGATGCATTAGATAGACAAGAGAAATCAATAGTCGTTTTTAAACATATGTACAAAAACAAGTGGGTTGCTTAAAAATCAGTTTAGTATTTTTGAGACCAACTCACATTTCTCTCATTAACATTTGTGCCGGCTTTAGTAATGCCTTCCAGGCACTTGCCAATGATAGGCATCACATGCTTCTCTGTGTCAGAGAACAAGATGTAGCCTTGCGCTAACTTCCGCACTCGCCTCTCGTCCAGATCCTGCATTTTCTAGTGAACACACAACAACAGTTGCTCAGACACTGACATTATTATGGTTGAGACAAAAAATAATACATAGCCCCATAATACAATGTGTATCTCTATATCAAGCAAGACGTTTAATTGTTTATTATTAGAAAATATATTAATGCTTTGATCAAAGCTGAAACTTTAGCATGTGATGAATGCCAAAATGATAATCATGATTATTCACTGATTTTAGGGACAAAATATTTTTACAATTTAACGTTTAAATAAAGAGAGCACTGCTTTCACTTCCATGTTGTGCTACATTCCTGGTAATGTACAAAGCTTCATATCAAAAAAAGACCGGTCATTATTCACAGTGCAAGCAAAATATAAATGAAATTGCAAGTGCAACATCCCAAGTTATTGTACAGGCTGCAGGGTGCATGCACAGCAGCATGAAAGTGAAGCCAAACCAATAACCCCTGGTGGCCGGCTGTTAGTTTAGGAAGGACATGATTTCATATGCAGTTTTCTATGAGCAGAGCACCAATTTTAAACACTAATATTGCAGTCAATCATGTTCTTTTAATTGTGGAAACCCAAAATTAATTTTGCAGCTCTACTGCAACTGAAGAGTTCATCCCTGGCTTGGATTCAATTGCAGAATTTTGTAAAAATCTAGATGAAGAATTTAGTGGGATCTAGCTTCAAAGTTGCTGCTTGCAAGTCCCTCGCCTCACCCTCTCCTTCCTAGTGTGAAGGAGAAACGACAGCATTTGGTGTCCCTACTGGACCACTGTAGAAACAGAGCTGCTGAACATGGCAAACTCTGTGAAAAGGACCTACAGCATCCGTAGATATAAAAGGCTCATTCTAAGGTAATGAAAACAAAATCATTCTTATTTTCAGGTGGTTATACACTAATGAAGACATTGTTATGAAGTTTCCATGATTCATCTAAGATGAATTATATACCATACAAGTCATTTATCATCATTTAAACCATTTTTAACAAAAAAAACAGTTTAAACAAACAGTTTAAACAGCTTTTATTGTACCATGTGTTAAATGTTGCGAGATGGAATAGTTATTCACTTACATTGAAAATGAGTGGCATATCACTAAAATAGAACTGGTTCTGCTCCTTGTTGTACTTCTGAAGCTGAGCAGCGTAGTCGTTCTTACACTCCTCTGCTATGTGTGCTCTCATATGAGCCTGCTGTTTGGCCTAGAACCACACACACAGCAAACGGGTTAACCAAATGCATCCAATCCTTTGCAGCCAATCCATTTTGGTAATGATATCATGGTGAATAGCCATTTAAGTTTCAATTTCTGTTCCCTTTATTACCTTTTCAACATCCGCCTTTGTGGCATTGATGTCTTGATCTGTCTTCTCTGCGTATTGTGCTGCACGCTCCGCTTCTCTCCATTCCCTCTCAAAACGCTTTTTACTCTAGTGTGCAGAAAGAACAGAAAGATGGGGAGAAAAAGACCAAGTTCAGTTCATTCAGCAAATTGAGGCCATTGCCCGAATGAAATATGAGGAGGTTCTACTATTTTGAGCAGAGAATTTTTCACTGTCCTTTTAAGAAGATGGATAAGAGAGGTTTGGGGCATTGGGACCATATCAACCCCAATCATAACTAAAGAGGTCGTAGATTGATGGTAAGAGTCTGAAATGTGGAACTGCTTTCTACTCTGTCCATTTCTTTTTCCTATAAACAAATATTCAATGTGCAACCACATTGAATATGCTGCTGTTTGCTTAAAGAGAATTTCCCCTTTTCTTTCATAATGAACCCAATACAAAGACAAAATGACAGCTTTCCTTATCGTGATAGAAAATGTAATAAGGAAACATCAATAATGACAAATGCCTCCTTTAGACTTACACTGTCAAGCTGCTTGTAGGTGCTCTCCAAACTCTGCTGGGCCTTCTTGGCCTCCATCAGATACTGCAAACATTCATAAAAATAGACCAAGTGAGAGGAGGGGAGGCGGATCAGATGACAGAGAGAGAGACAGACATGTGTAGGGGCAGACACAGAATAAACAATGACCTCTAAAAGCCACACAACATAACAGACGAGAAAACAAATACCAGTGTGTCTGTTTGAGACATCACGTCTGCAGTGAGAGCCTGTACACGGGTGCAGTGTTCTGCAATCCAGTGGGACACAGCCAATGCATTCCTCACGGAGAAATGGCACACCACTACTCAGACCATGCCTCCCCCTTGGAGACACTAAGTAAGGCTTCCTTCCTGCCACAACAGTGAAATCTCCACTCCTCCTTTAATCGCCCTCCACCCCCCCCCAAAAGCAGACACACACTCGTATGTAATTAAGTTAGTTAGCTGATTAATTCATTAGTCAGAAAATTAGCTGTTTTTATAATTGACTGATTTCATTTATGACTTGATCATATAAGTTATTTTTAAGGGACAGTTTCAAGTCCTAAAAAGAGAAACGTGCTGCTTGTAATGATAGTAAAAGCAAATATGGCCCACAACCTACAACATAGTTGACAAGCTACAGATGGTGTATTAGAAGACAGAGACAAGCAAGTTTGTGGGAAAATGTGTGTGTGTTTAAAGCAAAATACCTAGTCTTAAACACACCATTTTTACCTGTGAAAACATGCCAAATTCAACTTTTTTGGTAAAGCGGCAGCTGCAAAGATGGACTTCAACCAGCCTGACACAATGCACCCCTGGTCCACTTCACATCAAGCTCACCGTCTTTCGTTCCTGCTTGAGCTCTTGCAGGTACTTGGTGAGATCGATGCAAATGCTCATCATCATGTTCTCAGCAATTAGCTCCCTCTGCCCCGCGTAGTCATTCATCTCATTCAGGATGTCCAAAAAAGACTGGTAGCTGGACAACCTACCATTTAAGATGAAGAGAAAGGAAAGGGTGGAGAGAGAAGGACACAGTGATGGGACCACTGATAAGATGATGTATACACAGGCCCAAAGAGAGGGCAGCAGTGGACTCAGTCATGATAAGAAGATGACTTCCTTATTCCTGCTTCCTTCTAGGGGTATTTAAATGACTTCAACAGCAGCCCCATACTACCACATTAATGACACCAGTGACTATATAATAGTTTGAAACGCAATGTTATTTACAGGTTAGCTTTTTAAAGTTCCCTTAATCTGTGCTTAACAAGATATTAGGACCAGAGTGTGAATCAAAATTGAACCAGTAAGAACAATTTTAAGGGACTTTCTTTGCAGCTCAACGTAATACCTGAACTGAAAAAGTAAATACTGAACCTCAGAAATTCAATAATCTTTATGTATTTAACAAAACCCACAATGGCTCACCTGCACTCTGGTTCATCTTTGCTGCTTCGTTTTAGGTTATATTTCTTGGAAAGGTTCCTGTGAATAGTGAAACCGCATCAAACGACTGAGTAGACAAATACTTAACAAAGGGAAAAGATGAAGGACAGTTAAAAAAAGCTCACTAAATAAAACTTTTCTCATGCAACCACTAGCAGTTTTATATAATAGAATTGAAAACATCAGTCCACTATAAACGTATTAAAATAGTTGTTCTTCCTTCTTTTACTCTCCCTCTGACCACATCCTGTCTATCATGTGCCAGTCTGCTCCCACTTCCTCTCCTCTCCAGCAAAGCTCAGCACTACACCAGATGTGGGCCTGCAGACTGGGAGACAACTGGGAGCACCATGGATGAAGAGAGAAAGAGGGAGAGCGAGCACACTGCAGCCTGAGAATGAGGCCAGTGTTTCAGAAACAAGTTAGATTCTGTCCCCAAAGTGGTCATAAGACCCCACAAACATTTCATAAACAGCCTTTTAACATGGACCCATGCAAACACAAGCAAACACACACATACTGACACAAGCTGCAACACAGGAGAACAACGACAAAAAAGTGAGGCCTACCTCAGTTGTTTGGCATAGTTTTGCTCAATCTCTGTCCTCTCCTTTACAAACTTCACATACTTCTCCACCAGCTCCAGGCCAGACTGTGTATGCTTCTCAATGATGTCATATTGGTCCTAGGGAAAGGAGCATGACAGACAAATAAGGAAAAGATATTAAGCCAACATTCAGCTGGAAATGGAACATGGTTTAACTTCTGGGTGATAACTGGGATGCTCCACTGGTTGAGTTCGAGGTCATCTAAATTAATTGTGAATGGATGGTAATAAACTAACTACACCAACGTATGTTCCTGCATGCTGGATTCCACGAATGCTTTCCACATGTGCACAAAATCTTGGCAAAGGTCTCTAAACTTCCGGCTTGCTTTAAATCACAGCACACCCATGTTGTTTATAGGACACAGGGTCGTATGAGGGGTCACAGGCAGGAAAAGGAGGTGCTCTTCAGATACATATCCTGCCATACTGTGAAGACTGAAAGAGTCCTCATTAATGTAGTCGTTTGACCTATTTCACTTCTAGTTCTAGTTTAAAATTCCTAGACGTCTGGCACAGCACAACCAAATTAGCTGACTTTTCCTTTTGATATTGTTCAGTGCGAGGGAGGTGTTGTGTTTCTCATCATTTTTTGTTCCTTATTGGGTAGAGCATTTCATAACATTTCAAGCTCAGACAAGTCTCTTAAGAGTGAGAAATTATATCTAAGCCAATCTTCTCTCACTCTACTCTCCAAACAACTCCCCCAAGCTTTCTTTGCTGCTGACTTTGGTGTTGAGGAGGGGGCATGTTGAAAGAGGATTCCTGACAAGTTGGGCCATGTTCTTTTGTACCCTTCCTGCCCTTCAGGTAAAACAAAGGAGACAAAAACCTCAAATGAATGAGACAACGTTTAGCCTAATCACAGAACACAGTTAAGGGCTAGAGGCCTGCAATCCATCAACACAACAACAATCTAACCAATAGGCAGTGTTAGGGGTTTAAATTAGCGTCATTAATTACAGAACAGAAGTAATGATAATACAGCCAACTTACAACTACAGATTTTCTAATTTCCCATGAAGCAGTGTTAACAGCAGAGTTTCTTCCTAGACGTGAAAAATAATTGACCTGTACTGACTAAAATAACCAAATGTCAAGAATCTGGGGCACTACTTTGAATGTCGACCTCTCAATGCGTAAAAAATTAAAAATGTATTTATTCATCAATCATTTAAACGTGAGCAGGAGTTGTACGCAGTAAAACCTGACCACATCAACATTATCTGTACTGGTCAAGGCTCACCATCAGCTCAACTCAAGCTATGCCATGTGGAAATGCAGTGCCACATTCACTCACAGAGTTGTAGATTCATGGTCAAACCTTACAACAGGGTAACTGGAAAAAACATCTGAATTTTTGAGGTCTTAATTATAGATTGTCAATTGCATGGCTGAGAGGAGTTTATGCACAATATTATGGAAAGTCTATGATCACAGAAATGGAAAGTCCAAATTATACCAAACTCCTCTCTTGGCGTTTTGCATAGATAAGTCTATTACTTGCATGTTCAGTTTCTGCACTGGTGATCAGTGTGTGGGGATGTGCGCAAAAAAGGTCAACTACTGCTGAGATTGATGGTGAGATCAGAAAGTGTAGCATCTGTGTAGGTTGGAGAGTCGGGATGTCCCAAAACTGGCATTTTGTCTGCCACTCCAAGTGATACAACTCTGCCAATACAGAGCCCTATTCCAATATTTACATTTTCCATTCTCAAAACAGCTGCATAGTGCACATCTAGTAATGTTGACAAAACGTTCAGATTCAGATGACGAAGATATGATAGACAAACACTTATGCGGCATCACAGCTGTCCTTTGGTGGGTCTTTATCATGTATACCTGGCATACCTGACGAGGATGTTAAGTTGTTTGATTGTGGCTGCAATAAATAGATCTTTTTGGGAGTGTCAGTCAATTGCCTGACACCTTCTCTAGAACTGTATTAGTCATGTCTACCATAGCATGATAAGTCACTAGACCTGCACCCTGTCCAAGCCTGTATGTTGTCAGGAATATTGTTAGAAGGTGTGGTGTCAAAAAAAAACAAACAAACAAAAAAAAAAGTTTTTCACCCATTGTTGACAGTTTCCACTCCAGTGATGAAATAATACATTTCACTGTATTGTTTTCCTATTGCTTCTTGCTCTAACTGGAAAAAAAATGCATTTTAACAATTCACTGGGTTAGGAATGATGTAAGGAATAGTAGCAAGTGAATGCAGCCTACCTGCCTATCTGCTGCCCTACAATGAAAGGTTTTGACTTGTGTGTTTGTGATTTTATATCAAACTATGAAACTAATAGAGCACATTGATTTTACATGGATGTTGTCAGGCTACATATTAGTGTCTATGTATGTCACTTATCAAACAGATCAACCTCACAGTTAAAGAATCAGCAACTGTTTGTTTACGTTTTTTAAAAACTGCTCTGAGCAGTTCAACACCATGACAAACGGATGTTGCAGATCAAGCAACGGTAAAAAATATCTATTGACAGTATACAGTATATATGTACATAGTTTTATGTTGTAGGTTTCTCTATGTACATACATCATCATGTTCAATGCAATGTTGCTAGAAAAAAATGAGGTTTGGATGAACTCTTAACTAAGGGCTCTTTTATAAATCGCTGTTCTAAACTGTGACTACTCGATTTGAACTTACAAAATCCAAACTAATTAAAAGTGTCTTAAAACCCATCAAAATATCTCACAAGAACAAAATCATTGTCTAGTCAAACACCAGTGACAGTCAAACTACTTCAATTTATAACCAACCAAAGCCATAGTCAAAATTATCTTTATACGTCCCCGTAGACTGGGTTTGTACTGAACTGATTTGCATAAATCATAAATGGTTTGTACATGAAACAGCTCCTGGCAGCCTTCAAATGAACAGCAAATGTCATGTTTCTGGTTTAAATCGTGGTTATTTCATTATTACTTCAGCCCTCCTTCCATGCCTTTACATACAGTTTAGACATTATGAGTTACTTTTAAGGATTATAACACATTCCTTAGGAACATTTAAAGCATCTTCCTTGGCTCCAATCATTTCAACATTTTTGATGGGTAAGCTAAATATTGCATATCTGCCCTGGTAATTATAGAACTCTCAAACAAGGAAAGCCATAATCTATTTTTATGGCTCAGATTTAGGCTAGGGGGTGCAATAAAAGACTGATGCTGCATCATGCTTCAAAATTGAAGTCTTAAAAAAAGGTTGTATCTAAACCTGGCAAGTATTCAATGTGCCTTCTACCACTTCACCTTCCAATATTCCCCATAATACCCGGGAGAAAACTGGCATCAAGTGAATGCCACATAACTTTTAAAGGAGTCACCCTGAAAGTCAGGGACCTACAAGGCTTGGGTGGATGTTTCATCCCTGAGTCACCCTGTGTTCTAGAAAATTAGGGGCCTGGCCCAGCCAGACCTGCCACACTGTAGTTCTTGGGATTGGTCTGGTAACACTCACTATCACAGCTAATGCCTAGACACTGATCTTGCACTCTTCAAACTTGTGCCTTAAAATAGCCATTGGATTAACGACAATCAGGGGACAGATGCCATAGAGCTGACTTGGCCTAAGGGATGACTCTCCAACCAAACATTAACAAAGCCAATTATGCCTGTAGGGCTTTGTCTAACTAAACAGGTGAGGCTGTAGCCAAATAAACCTACTGTACAGAAACTCTTAACCTTGAATGAAATAATCTGTATTTCACACTGACTGGAGATAGAATACTGGCTCTTGTGTGGAGAGTTTCCTCTACAATCAGTGAAACAAAGATGAACAGGAAAGGCTCCTATGTAAAGATAGAGCCTCTGATTAATACTGGGGTAGGGATGTTTCTGACTCAATCAAAGTAGGGCAAAACTAATTAGGCTGTTGCACCAGCATGTAGGATGGAAAAGGGACAGGGGAAGAGGCCTAGGGGGAGAATCTGTAATGAGGTCACAACCTCCCTATCCTCATCTTTGCAATGCTCCATTTTACATATTCAGGTTTCCTGACAGCGCGCACATGAGAGTGTTTGCAAATGTGCGGCTTTATGGTACAGTGTGCTGGCACATAAACTGTGGTAGTCGCCAAGGTAACATGTCACATGGTGGGATTTTTATATGGGTTTGTTTAGATAGCGTTACTACAGTAAACATTACATCCAGGCAGCGGCTTAAAGACGACAGATTGTAGCACCTTGGTTTGTTGTGACTTCAAAAAACAGCCAGCACTTTTTTTGTATTGCCAACTGAAGCAGTTCATTTTAATTACTATATTGGTCAACTGAGTCAAATAAAAAAAAAAAAATCATGTCCGCAGGGAACTATTTATGTAAGCACTCAAATCCAACAAATAACCCTGTCACATGTTACTGGAAAGTCAAAACCTCTTTAAATCAGCACACTGTTTGCTGAATAAATAATCATGACACTAAGGTGGACATAGGCACTACATCAGCGATGAAGCTTGTTGTCAAGGCAAATGACAGCATCTGATTTCATCTCTATGGAAGCAAGGCGTGCCAGACTGTAAACAGTGAAACATCCCACAGGGTGCAACCCACCTCAGCACACTAAAACACCTTTGATCATGTGGAATAAATTATAAAGTGTTCTGACACCAGTTTCAGCCTGACATCAACAGTTAGTGTTAAAAGTGCATTTAGGTCATATGATATCTACAAATACCTGACAAAGCTGCTTTGAATTTATACTTCTACATATGATTAACAGTGTGTGATTTATGACAGAAATTTGGAAATTGAATTTGAGTAACTTTACAGCTGTTTGCAGACGTATCTTACTACATAACGTTACATCTATCTTGAAAAAACCAAAGCGCCAAACAAAAGCCAAACATCCCATCGACGTGCAAACGTGCATCAAAGATTACCTGTGCGTCACTCACCACGAGAGCAACATGCTGGTAGTGGGCTTTTGAGCTAACGCACTCTTTGTTTGAATTACCAAACGTATAAAGAAAACTGTCCGAAAATGGAACCGTGCTTCTGAATGCACCGTTTTACAAACACCAGCCTTCAGCTACAGAGCCTTCTCCAGACCATGTAGTCCTCACTAACGAGACGTTTAGCGGTGCAAGACTTTCTCACAAACACATCAAATAATATTTGCCATCCAGACAGTAGCAATTTACAACCAAAGCGGGCCAGATGATGAACTCACCCAAAGCTCTGTGCCCCAGTCCATGTTCAGCTTGTTGGCCAAGCTGACTATCCCGAATACAAAGAACTTCTCCAAAGTTATCCCAGCAGCTCGGAGGACGGCCCTGCCAAGTATAATCCCGAGGTGATAAATCAGTCGTAACAACTGCGCACTCTGGTTTTGGTCCCTTCAACAAATAACGTAAACTAGTAACATAATTAGCTAATTAACTAGGGCTGGCAGTCGTTGGTCTAGTTTGTCCAAATATTTTTCATAGCGAAGGAAAGAGGGATAAACTAGCTTTCATATCCGCGTCACTCCCAAATCCTAAATCTTAAAGGGGACGTGTACTGAACCACAAACACTGGTCACAGGACTGAGCTACATCCTGACGGTTTGTGCTGTTTTAAGTGATACTTTTATCTTTTACCCTGTGTTGATCTTTAATCTGGTGTATAATAGCAAGATACTGAGCTCCAGGGCTTTGTGCATCCTCAAAAATTCAGTTCTTCATCAATTATGTGTTCAAAAATGAATGCTAACACACTGACTGATGCTGGCAGATTATCTAGTTAATTAAAAAAGTAAATTAAGAGCTGGAGACTTGGTCTGTTTCTTTATTAACAATCCATTTGAACTCACTTCTTGAATGCTCAAGTCATGACACTGTCCAGTGTTTTTACAGTTTATTATTTTTGTTTTACAAACCCAACATCACAGGATTACAATGTAAAATCAGCCACTGACATCAATCAAGGCTGTATTTTTTAAAAGCAAATACATGTGAAACCATAAAGATGATCATTGTAATGTATACATTAAGCAAATATAAACAGAGTAATTAAAACAGACTATTGTGCAAGTGTCTTTAGTTATGGCAAATTCAGCTATGAAAGACAACAATAGATATTGGTTACATAATGTGACATTCTCAGAATGTTTGTGACTATAAAAGCTAGCCCAGGAGAAGAGGATTGAGAATTCGATCAGGGGATATCCCAAACTCACTTGTTTCTCTTCTCCCAATTATTCAAGACAAGACGAGTGGCGGTTCTTTTCTTTTCAAGCAAATCCACATACCGACTTCGGCACCCACGAAAAGTCACGACACAAGTTTTGTTTGTTTTTTTTAAGAACAGCTAGGTTACACTCCTCTTCATAACATTACAAATAAGTAAATCAATATATATTCTTCTTGCCATTCAAGATAAATGACATAGCTGATTGAGTTCTCAATCCCCGGCTGATTAAACCTTACGTATTCAGCAAATAATAAACTTCTTAAGACTTAGTGGTCAAAGGAATATCTGAACCTGGGACAGGGATAAAATTGTATTTTCCATGTTTATTCTGGCATTTGCGATAAATGATGAAGATGAGGACGGTGAGGACGATGATTAATGGAATTATAACCCACAAAATGTATGTTTGTGCACTGGCTGTTTCACCTGTAAGACAAACAAGAAAAACAACGTCAATTGAAAGTGTACTTCCCATTTCTTGATAAATGCTTTTTTCTCCCCTGCAACATCAACATCAGTGACTACTTCACTGCATACATTTCCATACGTGTTCTGCACATAGTCAATACCTTTCATTATCAGCTTGACAGATCTTGTCACACTCCCAACTTTATTCGTGGCAACACAGATGTAAACAGCAGCATTGGTAGACGTGGCTCCTTTGACAGTGATATTCCTTTGGCGCCCCCAAGTGGTCTCCATCACATTCTCTGCGGAGGTGTAATTCCAACGGATCACAGGGAGAGGGTTGCCGACAGCATGGCAGTCAAAAGTCACATTTTCACCCGGCGTCATCATCACGGTGTTATTTTCCTGCTTGAACACAGGGGCATCTGTGGAGAACAATTTGAGAATAAGAAATCCCATATTACTTATATTCATCGTCAACAAAACAGCAAAAGATTATTTTTGTAATTCAGAACAATACAACTTACACAAAACATCAAGATGTAGAGAGTGGGTGGCTGTTCCATGTTTGTTGGTCGCTCTAAGCAAGTATTGTCCACTGTCGTGCTTTGTCCAGCGGTGTGGGGTTACCATTTCCTCTCCATCCTTAAACCAGGTGATGGTGGGCTTAGGCATTCCCTTTGGTTCACACACAGTTTGGGGTTCATTATGCTCTTGAACCTCATAGTGATCATTGCAGGTAAACGAAGGGCCGTCTGTGAACATTGGATCAAAATACTTTCAGAATAAATAATGGAAAAAGAAATACAAACAGATCAACACTTTGGTACAGTGAATGTGGGAATCATGGAGAATGGTGTGTTTATCTATATTATAATGAAATATACAATCAAGTATGTCTGATGCACTCACATTCAATTGTGATGTCAACGGAAGTCATGCTGATGCCAACGGTATTTACAAATTCAGCTGTGTACTTTCCTGAGTGAGTCCTGTTGAGAGGCTCAAATGCATCGATCAGGTTTCCCTGATAGTACCACTGAAGAGTGGGTGAAGGGTTCCCATCAGCGTCACAATCCAACATGCTCATAGTGAGTTGATCCTCCATACCAGTGTAACGGTCTGGACAAGCTCGGATCAGAGGCTTATCTACAACGACAAATCAGCATAAATAAGTCATACATGTATATTAGCGCTGGCGGATGTTTACCAAGATACTCATCCCATCACAGGTCCAGTTAAAGACAGGAGGAAGGCTCCCATCAGCTTCACATGTTAGGGTGAAATCATTACCCTCAACCACAGAGACATTCTCAATATCTGTATTGTTCTTGAGTTCAATGTAAGTGTTTTAAACATTTAAAAATGTACATGATAGAGGATAGCATTGCGAACATTTATTTTTTTTTTAAAAAAGTTCTGTTTATCTGGACACAACAGAGTATTTATATCAGTGCACACAAACGTGGTGTATGTCTGACATAAAAGGAGATTATTTTTGTAATTCAGAACAATACAACTTACACAAAACATCAAGATGTAGAGAGTGGGTGGCTGTTCCATGTTTGTTGGTCGCTCTAAGCAAGTATTGTCCACTGTCGTGCTTTGTCCAGCGGTGTGGGGTTACCATTTCCTCTCCATCCTTAAACCAGGTGATGGTGGGCTTAGGCATTCCCTTTGGTTCACACACAGTTTGGGGTTCATTATGCTCTTGAACCTCATAGTGATCATTGCAGGTAAACGAAGGGCCGTCTGTGAACATTGGATCAAAATACTTTCAGAATAAATAATGGAAAAAGAAATACAAACAGATCAACACTTTGGTACAGTGAATGTGGGAATCATGGAGAATGGTGTGTTTATCTATATTATAATGAAATATACAATCAAGTATGTCTGATGCACTCACATTCAATTGTGATGTCAACGGAAGTCATGCTGATGCCAACGGTATTTACAAATTCAGCTGTGTACTTTCCTGAGTGAGTCCTGTTGAGAGGCTCAAATGCATCGATCAGGTTTCCCTGATAGTACCACTGAAGAGTGGGTGAAGGGTTCCCATCAGCGTCACAGTCCAACATGCTTATAGTGAATTGATCCTCCACACCAGTGTAATGGTCTTGACAAGTTCGGATCAGAGGCTTATCTACAACGACAAATCAGCATAAATAGGTAAATGAAGGGCTGTCTGTGAACATTGGATCAAAATACATCAGCATAAATAAATCATTCATGTACATCAGTGGTGGGTGATTATACATTTCAATAATAAATAGATGAGCAGAAAACTCACAGAGAACAACAGCAGTGTAAGGTGATGACGATTTAGTTGGGATGAGCTCTGGCCCATTTGGTCCGAGGTGCAGCTCAGCCTCACATCTGAAAAGTGTTCCATTGTAATCTCTCTTAGGAGTGACAACAAAGATAGAGGTCACATTGACTGGGGTCACACTGGTGCCATTAAACGTTTCTGTGTGCATCGTCTCATTGCCTCGGTACCAATTGACTTTAAGCTTCTGCACAGGAGCCACATTGATAATGTCACAATTCAGCTGGAACTTTGTGCCCTCCACCATCGAATCATTAGCCTTCGTAGAGACTGACACAATATCTGGAGTCTCTGTGAAGTAAGCAAGGGGGTATAATTAGTAGGAACAAGAAAAAACAAATGTAGCAATACCCATTAAACACACACACAAAAAAAGAAATATGCATATAAAGCTGTATTAGTATTAACAGGCTTGTTGTTGTTTTATACCAGAGCACATTTCATTTACACATATAAATGTGCTTTTTTGGGCTATTTTACACCATCATATATTTCATATTTAACTTGATTTTGACATGGCACTCTAAATGTACTATACAGAGTTTCTGTAAGCTGTAGACATTCTTACTTTACATCATTAAGACAAACATTTTGTGGGATTATCCCTTTGAGATGAAGACAGAAGATAGTAGCATCTGTAGACTTGTACTCACTATAAAGAGTGATGTTTGGTGTCACAGTGCACTGCCAATCATTTATAGTGATGTAGCACTTAGGTTCTATGGTCCACTCTTGCAGTTTTTCAACCGTCCAGGTAATAGCTTTAACATTTTCAAACCCTCTGCCTCCAACTGCAGCCTCCCAGCCCATTCCCAAAGCATCTGTGGCTGATGTGCTGCAGTTAATTGAAGCTTGATCTCCAAATCTCACCACAACTTCGGAAGGCGTCAATATTAGGGGGCAATCTGCCATTCAAAAGCAAACACATTAATTCAAAGCTTCACGTTGGTCCACAATAGATGTTTGTGTAAACTAATCTAAAGGACAAAAGGCTGTATACCTGTTTGTGGTGATGCCTCAGGGGTGGTCATGGTTGCCCAGATTGCTGTTGTAGTAGTTTTTATCACATGAACATGCATTTGCTTTGTTATGCTTCCTAGATTATTGGTAGCTGTGCAGGAGTAGGTTGCGTTGGACATTACTCGGGTAAGGTTGAGATAATTTGCGTACTTCAAGATATTCACCCCATCACGGGTCCAATTAAAGACAGGAGGGGGGCTCCCATCAGCTTCACATGTCAGGGTGAAATCATTACCCTCAACCACAGAGACATTCTCAAAATGTGTATTGTTCTTGAATTCAGGAGCATCTGAAGAGGCAAGTGTAGGGTTTTAATAATTTTAAAAAATGCAGCATATTAAATAGCACTGAGAATAATTTAATTTTGTTTTCAAAAAGTTCTGTTTATCTGAAAACTACAAAGCATTTACTGAGTGCACACAAACGTGGTGTATGTCTGACATAAAAGGAGATTATTTTTGTAATTCAGAACAATACAACTTACACAAAACATCAAGATGTAGAGAGTGGGTGGCTGTTCCATGTTTGTTGGTCGCTCTAAGCAAGTATTGTCCACTGTCGTGCTTTGTCCAGCGGTGTGGGGTTACCATTTCCTCTCCATCCTTAAACCAGGTGATGGTGGGCTTAGGCATTCCCTTTGGTTCACACACAGTTTGGGGTTCATTATGCTCTTGAACCTCATAGTGATCATTGCAGGTAAACGAAGGGCCGTCTGTGAACATTGGATCAAAATACTTTCAGAATAAATAATGGAAAAAGAAATATAAACAGATCAACACTTTGGTACAGTGAATGTGGGAATCATGGAGAATGATGTGTTTATCTATATTATAATGAAATATACAATCAAGTATGTCTGATGCACTCACATTCAATTGTGATGTCAACGGAAGTCATGCTGATGCCAACGGTATTTACAAATTCAGCTATGTACTTTCCTGAGTGAGTCCTGTTGAGAGGCTCAGATGCATCGATCAGGTTTCCCTGATAGTACCACTGAAGAGTGGGTGAAGGGTTCCCATCAGCGTCACAGTCCAACATGCTCATAGTGAATTGATCCTCCACACCAGTGTAACGGTCTTGACAAGCTTGGATCAAAGGCTTATCTACAACGACAAATCAGCATAAATAGGTCAATGAAGGGCTGTCTGTGAACATTGGATCAAAATACATCAGCATAAATAAATCATTCATGTACATCAGTGGTGGGTGTTTATACATTTCAATAATAAATAGATGAGCGGAAAACTCACAGAGAACAACAGCAGTGTAAGGTGATGACGATTCAGTTGGGATGAGCTCTGGCCCATTTGGTCCGAGGTGCAGCTCAGCCTCACATCTGAAAAGTGTTCCATTGTAATCTCTCTTAGGAGTGACAACAAAGATAGAGGTCACATTGACTGGGGTCACACTGGTGCCATTAAACGTTTCTGTGTGCATCGTCTCATTGCCTCGGTACCAATTGACTTTAAGCTTCTGCACAGGAGCCACATTGATAATGTCACAATTCAGCTGGAACTTTGTGCCCTCCACCATCGAATCATTAGCCTTCGTAGAGACTGACACAATGTCTGGAGTCTCTGTGAAGTAAGCAAGGGGGAATAATTAGTAGGAACAAGAAAAAACAAATGTAGCAATACCCATTAAACACACACACAAAAAAGAAATATGCATATAAAACTGTATTAGTATTAACAGGCTTGTTGTTGTTTTATACCAGAGCACATTTCATTTACACATATAAAAGTCAACAATTAGATCTGTGCTTTTTCAGGCTATTTTACACCATCATATATTCCATATTTAACTAGATTTTGACATGGCACTCTAAATGTACTACTCTAAAACTACTATGAGTTTACTTGTTTGTCTGCTACCAGGAGGGTTTGTTTTTCTAGAGATTCTTTAGCAACATTAACAATAAACTTACTGATGATTTGTTGTTTTTGATGTCTTTGCATTATGGTATATCAATTTAAAATTACACTTACTGTATATTGTGATTTCAAGGTCTTTGCTGCATTCAAAAGAGTCATTTAATTTTATTCTGCACTCAGCCTTTACATTCCAGTCTAACAATGGCAAATCTCTTATGATAGACATTTCCTCAATTTCCTCAGAAGTGCTTTGATTTCCAAATCTCCAGTACATCCCGTCATGGAACATCTCATTGCTTGAGCAGTTTACAGGGACTGACTCTCCATATGCTCCTATAATCTCAGGAGGATCCAGGGTGAGAGGATTGCTGTCAGTGGTGCAAGTGCTGTCTGCATCTGTTGATAGATAAATGGTATGGTTTTTATTGGAGTTTGAAAGTGGACATTACTGCACTCTGGTGACTTAGATCTGTAATGCATGTCACTGTGTAAGGCTGTGTAAGGATTTTATAACACTTTAAGGACCCTTTATAGATGTAGGCATATGAATTGTGAGATAAACTGCATTTGGTCTTCTTCAGAAAATGCTAATTTTAACCATCACAAAGTAATAAATAATAAAATAAACAAATGTAACTAATGAAAAATGATGATAAACATTTGTAGATGTAATCACACAACAAGTGGTGGGATAGTCTCATGAGATAGACATCTCAAGTGCTACTATACATCACCTTTCATGTTACAGTAATTTTTTTCGTAAAATCATGGACTCCATCAACCACACCCATTCTCTTCACACATACAATCTATGCATTTAGTGTGGTTTATGCAAGTCAGCTCTCACAGTCTAAACGAAGTTAACATATAATTTTAACACCCACCCCACCCACTAAAGCTTTTACATTTTCTACATTTTTCTCTTTCTGCTGTAAAGTATACATTTCTCAGTTTGTTTTTGTAATTATCAACAATAATAATAATAACTTATTATTGTGGCTCCCGTGCATAATATTTATGTTTAACATTATATTTAATATTTAACACCTATAAAAGACAGAGTTTACAAAGTGCTTTACAGAACAGTAGACCCAACAGAAGGCAACACAGTGTAAGAACCTGTGACACTGCATGTTGACAGATTCAAAGATAATAAAAGAACTGATAAAAGGACAATCAATAAACATAGAAGATTAATAGATGAAAAGATAAAAATTAAAGGATACTAATAAAGTGAAAAGATAAAAATAAAATAAAATAAATAAAAATAGACAACATCACAAAAAGGCAAGTCTGTAAAAATTAGTTTTAAGAAGTGATCTAAAAGAATTCCCTGATTTAGCAAGCCTTATGTCCTCGGCAAGACCTGCCCTGATCGAAAAGCCTCATTGGCAACAGCTATTAAAAACTAAAAGCAAGCAAGAAACTACCCCAGTATTTTAACGTTTAATTTCTAGCTTGGCATAAAATGATGTAGAACAGTTAACTCTGTTATATTGTAGAGCGTCATCACTCACCCCGCAGTAAAAACATGAGCATGAGGCCCAACATCCTGAGAGGCAGCATGTTTGAGCCGCACACGGGAGAAAAGGAGGTGGATGGATGAGGTGTGCTTCAGGATTGTCCAGTGGATGTCCAGTGTTAGTAAATGAATACCGGCTCAGAGCTGGCCCTAATGATCTGCTGCTGACAGTTACAAGAGTTCAGTGGGGAAAAAAGTGAGTATACAACGGAAATCCAACGCCTAGGTTTCAACGCCGGGTGAACAGGAAACTGCACCACAACCACAGAGATGGTTGAGAGGACATGCTCCTCCCAACTTATGTGTGCTTATCTGTCAGAAAGAAGCTAATCTGGCAACACTTTATTGAGAAGTATATTGCAAATTGGACGATTTTCAAATTTGTCAAGAAATTGCAACACAGAAAACAGACATGTCAGCTCGGTACATATTAGTCATTATTTATTGAGTCACTAACAGATTCACTGACTGGCCTCTAATAAGCATGTAAAGCCTTTTTTTTATTTTTATTAAACAGATACACTGGCTCAATACTGTACATTCAGTTCAGTAAATATTAGGTTTCATTCTCACATCTCCATAATGTAACTATGAAGGTTTGATCATCATGGAAACTCGTTTGAGAGAGTAGGACCCTCCATGGAACTCTGCCCAGTAGACCCCATCCTGGTAGCGGCTGCGATAGTGTCCACCCCGATACCACACACCATTCAGATTGGAATGGGCACACATGTGATACCACCAGCCTCCTTTCTGGTAGTGAGCGCAGTTACCTGGTGACACAAGGGAAGAATTGTCTGATTAACAGAAGAAGTCTAAATACCAAAAGAGAGCTGACAGGTAACAGCTAACAGGACCATGGGGAGAGCAGACCTGTGTAACTGTCTTTGTCTCGATCCAGAGTGGTGAAGGCCTTGTTGTTGTGCCACGAGAGGGAGTCTCCTGCATTGCCGTGGTATTGTCCTAACCGTAGTCGGTACCAGTCACTCTCTGGTTCCAGGTGGAAGCTGTCATACTCAGCAAACACCTGCCGGCCCTGCCAGTCCTCCAAAGCCACCCGCAGCTTATATTGGGCTTGTTTAGTCATCCAGTACAGGTGTTCCAAGCCGAGCCAATACTCTCCATCCAAGTTCCCAAAGCCTTGCTGTATACACCAACACAATGATTTAATCAGAGGTATTCATTTTGTATTGTTCATTTGCATGAATTACTTTGTTTTAGCCAAATTAGTGGCAAGAGTTTGTCCACCACTTTGATCCACACCAAAGTTAAGCATTTTAACAGCATTACAAAGAACTACAGATTAAAAATTTGTACTTTTAGCTAATGCTGGCATCACAGTGCTGGCTGCACACACTCAAGTCTTGTTAACTCCAGTGTATTTTGCAGAATTACAGGTTTTTGTGGAATCACCTTATACTGCTCCCATGTCCTGAAGAAGTTGACTGACCCATCTTGTCTCCTCTGGATGACCGTCCACCCTCCCTGAGCCCGACTCTGCTCACACCAGGCCTGCAGGAGGCGGTTGGCGCTCTGTGGGCGGAGCAGGTAGATCCCACTGGTGGTCTCACCTGACTCCAGCACGTGCTGGCAGTCACGCCATGGCCCTGAGATGGAATCAAAATATATACTTTGAGTTACTGAGGCTTTATTTCTCATTGCTATCACACAGACTTTAACTCATTAGTGGATCACAGATACATAACAACTCTAGTTTATCTTTTTAGAACTGATGTATTTTTATACAGCACGTCTGGTGCCTCATGTTACATTGATAACAGTGATAGGATGAACATGAATCTGCACAGAGAAAATGCATACATGGGGGACAATCTATCACACACAGTGATCTTCCCCGACAAGCATTTTCAGTCCATACTCATATTCACACAAACAAGATGTTGCAATGTCAACACCTTGACTTCCGCTTTCACCAGGCCTTATAGGAAGTGGTGAGTCACATGGTGGAGTCACTTTTAACATTTTGAAAGCACTGCACTGCCCAGAACTTCTACTTTGTCATTTCCAACATTCCACTTGTGCAAGTACACAGCCATTTAAAGCTCCAGCTAGTGCCGTGGTTCATATGTGTAGTTTATAAGTCTTCTCTGTTCTGATAAGAGCTGCTAGCTGTTTCTGACATTGTTTAGGCATTCCCAGAGAGATAGGGCTCCTACCAGCAGGTCACTGACTCCTTCAGCTTCAGCTTATCTAAGCAGCTAAATAACTCTGACAGAAGATTGATGCATGTATGCACACACAGGTTTGAGCTAATCAAGTACCATTAAACATAAGACAAGCTTTACATTGATGTACCTGGAGTCTTTGTGACAGGGAAACTAATGAAAGGAGGGTCTGTAGGCGCGTTGGCTGTAGTGGTGGGGAGGGAATGAACTGTTTTTTCCTGCTGGGGAGCACTTTGGTCCCTTTGAACATCATTGGTCATTTCGTTGGCTTCAGAGCTGTAATTAGGATGCACATTAGACTGGCTTTTTGGTGGTTCAGTCGTCACCTGTCCAGATCAAAAACAAAAACAGCACACCGTTCTCAGTTCCTGTGGAAAAAAAAACTAAATTTGCAACATGCGGAGCACAGTTTGTTTCCTACCAGAGAGGACTGGGTGGAGTCCCTGCACTGGCACTGCTTCTCCAGACGAGCAATAAGCTGATTCTGGGAGCTCATCATGGAGGTGAGGGCTCCGTATTTCTTCTCTAGCTCCCTATAGTTACTGGACACCTGCAGTGTCTGAGATAGTTTGATAATGATAGGATAGGAGGATAAGAAGGATAAGACATAGCTTTGCTGTAACATGAATCAAACATCAACAAGGACTACACCACAAGACTCACCTGTGTTGTAGCATTTAGCAGGAGGTTCTCCACCCTTCGCTGCTCCAAAGCCTGGTCTTTTTTCTGTATGACTTCATGTAGCAGCTGGGCATAGAGCTGTGCAATGCGAGAATTCATGCTGTTGCTCTCTTTGCGCAGGGCTCTTACCTCTATGGCAAGGGACCCTTCCTGTTCCAGTTGGCCCCGGAGCTTCCCCAGCTGTTCTTGCTGCCGTGTGAGCTCCGCCCGCAATGCTGCCACCTCCGAGTGGTTGGTAGTAGCGGACTGCGTGTTCAAACACAGTGCTCCTGTCAGTTTTTGCTGTGGAACAATGAAAGTATAGGAGCAACGGCCTCCTTTACTATCTGAAGATCGTGATGAGCGTTTCTGTGTGTTGTCGCCATGAGCCCCGTCCTTACGTCCTGCAGCTTCTGGTATGTCCAGACAGAGTGTTAAGAAAAGAGTCAGACCTAGTGTCAGTGTCTTCTCCATGAATCTGTTAACCCTCTGAGGACACCTTGGTAGCAGAGGAGAGGACATGATTAGAAACACCACAGCAACAACATATGAATATAACTTTGTCATCTTTGACTTAAAGTTAATCAATCAGATCATGCCTAATAGACCTTGCATTCAATTAATCTGTGTGTTGTGCTGTGGCTCTTGACTATTCACCAGATGTTTCCTTGCAAAGTGAAAGCACACACTTTTCCCCTGGCTGGAATTTATTAGCAGGTCAACACTGAAGAGACAACAGTCAACAACAGCCAGCCAGAATCAACACACCTCCATCTCACGGTCAACAGAAGAGTTAGCTCCACATCCAACCACAACAGCCACGGTCAACACCATAAACATATCAAACCAAACAGGTCAATATTGACATCTGTCACAAAAAAATCTCATGTATAACTTTCTCATTGAGCCTCATCACTGGTACCAATAGTATATGTCTCCACGTCAAAGAAATTAAGCGACTTTCTGCTGATTAACAATATATCTAATGATTAATTTAGCCAAGTGGATGCCATAATCAGTGCAAGTGGCTTTTAGTCTACATTAAAGAGGATCATACTGACCTGACTTGAGACACTTCACAGTTCAGAAGAAGTGGAAGAAGTTTAGGATGTCTTTGTTCTGCTCCAGTGTGTAGCTGCAGCTCCCAGGATGCACAGATGTAAAATAAAGACTAACGCATTTTAAAAATCACATGTTCAAGGATCTTGAAGAGCCACATAAATGAGCCACTTCTTCCAAACTAAAGGTCGTCTGCGTTCCTGCGTAAATGCTGAAGTGAAGATGAAGGTGGAGAAAATTGGGTCACAAATAAATCTCGAGAAAAAACTGTTTTGTCAGCAGCTAGACTGCCTCTTCTTCTCCTGACGTTCTGTCTCAGGATCTCTGAAGAGACAACTAATTACAAACTATCCAAATGACGGCGCCTCCCAGTACTTGTTGTTTAACTGGGTGCTCAGTGCAGGAATCCTGGGATGTCTCCTCCCTCTGCTATCAACCTGCTGTCCTGCCTCTGACTTTATCCTATAAGAGGCTGAACGAGTGTGGTATTCAAACGCAGAGGCTTACACAAAGGCTGCAGCTAATGATTGTTTTCATCATCGGTTAATATGTTGATTATTTTCTAGATTCACTGAAACGTCTTTAGTCTGATTCGTGTTATTCTTGCTAGTGTGGGTTTGACATCAGGCTTCGATTTTAGGGACTAAAACTCTGCTGCGTCCTCTTGACAACAAAACATTTACATGGTTTATCTTTAATCTGACTAAAGTATGGCATTGGCAGTGGTGAAAGTATTCATATAACATAAATAAAAGTAATACTTTTACAGGTCAAAAAAATCAAACGATTAGACCATTTGAAAGATTTGTGTTATAAAAGATACCATGAGATTATAATTATAATATTATTACTGATACATTAACATATGCGCAGCATTTAATCTCCTGGTTGAGGTGATGCTAATTTGAATAATTTTCTGTCATCCTGGTTTTTAGTACTTCAATCAAAGCATATGTTTTATATGTAAAAAAAAAAAAAAAATTAATCTGCATAGTAAGTACTAACTGTTGCTGTCAAATAATTGTAATGGAGTAAAAACTACAATATTTGCATCTAGAATATAGTGAAGTAGAAGTACAAAGCAGGATAAAACAGAAATACTCAGGTAAAGTACATCATGTACTTCTAAATCCGCTTGTAATTGTACTTTCCACCACTGGGCAAAGGAATTAAAATTTCTCTGTCCAAATGCAACAGTGTAAAAAGTATGACACAGAGCAGACTGCAGAAGCACTGCAGTGCCTTTCTGTTGTATTTGATAACATCTGATCTTTTTTTTGTTTTTGTTTTTTGTTGCACTGATGGTCACACCCAAATATCAAATGATCACATAACAAACTTTTGAACTTTAATATTTTTTCTGTTGCCATATAAATCTGTAGTTAATCAAAGTCTGTGGCTATCGGTGTTTAGATCTGTAATCTGTAAAACTTCAAATATCAACAACACATTTGTTTCATAGTTGGTCTAATATTGCAGAATCACATAGTAGGTCAGTGTACTAGGTCATGCAGCTCATGGGCGGTAACACTTTAAAGTGGGGTTTGGTATATCTACTTCTGAGATCTATAGATCTGTCTGTGGTCCTTAAAGGAAGTGCACTGCCTGAGCCGTGTGAACCTACCCACTGCACCGAGTTGATTCTCTGAAGATGGAAATAATTTTTCATACTCAGGCAAGGAAGTGTAGGTAAAACGTCATGTTATTCTTTGTGGTTTCAGAGCAACTGGCAGTATTGCCTTTTTATACCCTTCTGTCCTCTCAAATAATAAATGTTCTGTGTTACCAGTCTTGAATAGAGCTTTTACAGATAACTATTTTCCCCTCTTTTGGGCTGTAATTACATGTCTTGGTAGCTTTTGCACGTAACTTTCACTGCATATACATGCATTAATGTTTATTACATTTGCATGCAGTCATTTGATAACATCTGATGTGGCTATTAAAAAACTGTGTGATGCATTAAATGTGGTGAGTTGCAAGATTTTTTTTTTTTTTTTTTTTTTTTGCACTGATGGTGACACCCAAATATCAAAGCACGGGGAACAACAGATGAGAAGAGTTACACATTTATCTTCTAGAATAATGAAAGAATAATTATTCTTCTAGAAAAAAAAAGATTTACACTTTTTAGCTATGTTGACTTTATAAATCTAATTAAATCTAAAACTAATTAACTTACACATTCTAACGTATTTATTAATCAACAACGAGGAATTGTGCCTCACTGCATAGGAGTTTCCCCATTGTGATGTTAAATGATGGCGGTTCTCTGGTTGTTATTAGTATTAGATTATTGTTATTATATGCCAGTAAGTTTTACCTGAAGTGTCAGATGATGTGCCCTGCAGTTAGACATGAAGACACGCCGGGGTGTAATCACAATCAGATGTGTTTGCTACCCTCTCGTGGCCACAATGCAGAACTGCAAGAAAAGCATTTCCGTTAAACATATTTCAAAATAAAGGGCCACGCTGACAACTCCACATTCTTCAGGTGGAAATCACAACTATTTAAAAATATTAGACAGATTACTCCAGACAAAGGTATATTACCAGTGATCTTTTTTCATTCATTTTATTATACTATACTATACCTTACAATGTCAAATATTTTGTTTACCTTTTCTTGTATTTATATGTATATTATATATACTGCATGCAACGCATGTCATTGTCAGGTCAATGAAGCATACTTAAATTCCATGTGTTACTTAGTCTAAGGCTTCATAGTGTTTGAAGGGTATATTATTGCTTCAGCTCCACCTCCACTGTGGTCACTCATAGGGTCAGCACACTCTATTAATATCAGTAATATTTCCAGTGGAAATGTGGAGTTGTGGTCTATAAATTTGGTCACTACAAATAAAAAAAACAATAAATATGACTATTCCAGATCAGTTCCTTTCTGATTGCTTCACTTTGGGAACTTCCTTTTGGTAGCACTTACCGGAAGTATTATTATTATTGTTGTTGTTGTTGTTGTTGTTGTTGTTGTTGCTGTTATTTATACTATGCTAAAATATCTGCATTGATGCTAGCGTAAGGGATTTATTGTTGCAGTTTGTCCTTGTGACCACTGGAGGACAACAAAGTCTTCTAGGTAACTTAGCTCTTTAACCAATGGACGTGAATTATTAATTTATACTATATTTTACTATTCAAATTAGTACTAAAGGTGCTGAAAATGTTAAAAAAAATTAATATTGTCTTTAATATTATAGTAGTTATATAGTGGTTGTAGGCTCTAAATAACCGCTAGAGAACAATAAACGTTACTGTGTGGTCATTTTGTGTAGTGTTGCAGTTCCTAGACATGTCCACTGGAGGGCGCCAAAACACGTCTACAGTTCAACAGTTGTGCAGAGCAGACATTGCTGACCTGACCATTGCTCCGGCGGAGAGCGGGCTCAGCCAGCGAGGTGCTCCACCGGCACCGTTTATTTACTATATTTAGGCTAATTACCGAGCTAAAAACACATGGCAGGCATAGACTAGGCACAAAGATATATACACGGTGTCTAACTGTAACCGCGAGGCTACCGTAAAGATGTCTTTTACATTCTAACACTACCGGCAAAACTTTCAAAATAAAAGCATGAGACGCTTCAGCGGTATCCACAGCTCGGAAACGTTCACAAGTTTTTAAGATGATAGTTTTAGTATAATCTTTTTAAATTTTATAATAAATACCACTGTTACCGTAGTTTGTAGGTTGTCAATTGCAAGTTTACCGATAAATAATTCTTCATGCTTTTCACTTGTAATTTGTAAGATAATCGTTAGTCCGACTAATACAGTATATATATATATATATATATATATATATATATATATATATATATATATATATATATACCAATAAAATGTTTTTTCAGTAGAGTGATTTTTATCTCAACTCTGGAGACAATTCACAAAGAACAAAGTTACTGATCGTCAGACTAATACATAATCATCATCTGTGAATCTGGTTACATCAAGGTAACGAAGGCATTTAAATATGTGTAGATTGCATAGGTTATAAGAGACAGGCAGTATATTCAGCTCACAGACGCGGATCTCTGTTGCTAGGATCTATTGCCAGACACGTGAGTAACACGGCCACATTAGTGTGTGACACACAGTGGTAGCGCCATGTGGAAGACGTCGTGTTGACGGTGTAGACTGGTTAAAAACTTGTAGATTGAATTTTACCGGCACGATGCCCAGATTTTGTCCTGACACCTTAAATATAGTGTAGCAACAATTATTGTTACGTTGTTGACAAAGTCCAGCTGGTCTACGTGTCGCTGAATAATGGGGAAATCAAAGGTAAGGAACGGCCTGTGCTAGCACGTTAGCTTAAAGTTAACCTGGTGGGAATTTAAAACTCTTATTCAAAATGCTAATTTAATCATTGTTCTGACAATGTGATTTATATTGAGTCAGAAACTTGTAGTTTAACTGCAGCTGGTAGTGAATGTGTGGTGAAGGGGAGCATAGCTGGTTGAGGTCCGAGGTAGCTGGTGTGTTCAATAAGTTAGTTGGCTGTTAGTTTTAACCGTATGTCACACAGGAATCTGTCAAATGTAATATTCTAATAATTAATATGTGGCCATCGTTGTTTTAGACCAAAAACCAGAAGAAAGCCCGAACAACAGCCAACCATGTGGCCGAGGAGACGTACGGGGCCGTCCCCCACTCCTTCGTGTTTCATCGGGGTCAGATTGGGAAAAACGTGGGTCAGCTCATCCTGGACGTGCGGAGAGTCATGGAGCCTTTTACTGCAGAGTCTCTGAAGGTCCGTATGCACAAATTGAAATCTGGAGCAGCTTTCATCAGCATAGATGTGACTGTACACACATCAAAGTAGCTGCTGGATGAGGCCATGCTGCTTTATTTTAGAAGAAATTGTTGTTTAACACTCACTTTGCGCTTTTTCTTTTGTACCAGGTTAGGAAAAAGAACGTGCTGAAAGACTTTGTGGCTATTGCAGGGCCACTGGGAGTGACGCACTTCATGATCTTCAGCAAGACTCCGAGCAGTCTCAACATGGTAAGTTCAGATCGCACCATAACCAAACAGTTCTTGCGATGTGTTCAGTCTGGAACACTGTAAAGCCAACAACAACTTTTCTTGTTCTTGCAGAGACTTACTCGACTTCCCAAAGGTCCCATGCTTCATTTCAGAGTGCTCAAGGTAAACATATGACCTTATAATTAAAACTCTTGTGTAATATATAGATGGGCTCAGATGATGACAGTTTAATATTTGACTGTTAGTGATGTTTTCAAAGTAAACGCACTGATGTGCCCATACTGCCATTAAGTCATTCATAATCATGTTTTTCCATAATTTTTTCATTTTTATAAGGACTTCTACTGTTTATTTTTTCAGTACTCTCTTGTCAAAGACGTGGTCTCATCTCTGAAGAAGCACAGGATGCACGAGCAGCAGTTCACACACCATCCTCTACTGATCCTTAACAACTTTGGATCTGACGGCATGCATGTCAAACTGATGGCCACCATGTTTCAAAACATGTTTCCTGCCATTAATGTGCATAAGGTCTGTTCGAGTAAATACTGTTGTCACTTTGCTTGACTCAAGATTTAAAGCCTTGTTGGCATGATGACCGTATAGTCTTCTGAGATTACTTTGAAGATTTTTGAAAAGTAAACGCTTTCTGATTTTTTTTTCTTGAGTCATTTCATAAAAGTAAAAGTTTAACTGAGTTCTAGAGAAAAAATAGATAAGGTTGTTGTTGTTTTTCAGGTAAGCCTCAACAATATCAAGAGGTGTGTGCTGCTGAATTACAACCCAGAGTCCCAGGAAATTGAATTTCGACATTAGTAAGTAAAACATATTTTGTCAAACATTCAGATAGTTATTGTTTTCTCAGTGTTTGTCAGCATTAGGCAGAGTTTGTCTGCAGCCGCTCTTTGATGGCTAAATGCAGGATGTAAGGTTGGGTGCCAAATAAATCAGATTATTTCAAATTTACAGTTTTGCCAGATGTGTGAAAGTTGAACAACTGTGATTTGTATCTTACAACACATCCCTGAAAACAATATTGTGCTTGTTTAATGGTTTCTTTCAAGTAGATGCTCTTTCAAGATGTAATTTTCAGTGAAAGAGTGATGGTTTGGCTCAGATGATGACAGCTTGTGACTTGACTGTTCAGTGATGTATGTTCAAAGTAAACGCACTGATGAGCCTCCACCTAGTAAGCAGATTTATTTTTATGTATTGATTTTTAAATGTCTCACTGACCCACATGATCATGTTCCCAACCCGCAGTAGCCTGAAGGTCGTCCCTGTGGGCATGAGCCGTGGAGTCAAGAAGCTGATGCAGGAGAGATTCCCCAACATGAGCAAGTTTGAGGATATCAGTGAGCTGCTGATGAAGTAAGGTTCTTGTAAAGGTACAATTCTTTTAGTCCTGAGGTCAAATAGCGCCTAGTTCTTAGGCAAGCTGTGTCTGTAGTATTTGATGAACTATTTTATGCTCTCAGGGGGGCGAACCTTTCAGAAAGTGAAGCAGAACAAGACGGGGAGCACAACATCACTGAACTGCCACAGGTCTACTCTGGCCGAGGCAATATGGCTTCCCAACAAAGTGCTGTCCGTCTGACCGAGGTGAGTGTGCTGAGGAAGAATAACTTCCGAAAACAGTACGACGATGCTTGGATGGCACCTGAACTGTTGCACTTTGTTGTTCTCAGATTGGCCCTCGCATGACTCTGCAGCTGACGAAGATACAAGAAGGCATGGGAGAGGGGAATGTCCTTTATCACACCATTAGTGAGTGCACACCCTCATTCATTTATCTTTCTGCTTGATATATTCTGGTGTACATGATGAAAAAAGTTGGTATGAATTCTGTGATTTCTCCAAAAGTAAACGCTTACTGATACATCTAAAGAAGACAGTTTAATGTAGCCCTGGTAGTGATTGTCTATTAATGGGTTATTGTTATATACCATGTTTCTCAGTCTCCAAGACAGAGGAGGAAATACAGGAGATCCTGAACAGGAAGGAGGCCCAGTTAAAGGACAAAGAAGGTCGTCGGAAAAAGCAGGAGCAAAATGTCGCTCAGAAGAAAGAGAAGCGAGAAGAGAACAAGTAAGTTTGCCTTGTGGATAATTTGACCTTTCCTTTTTTATGTTATGTTAAAGTGTTAAGCAGTTGTTGTTTTGTTTTTTAGCCCTGTGTAAAGAAGTTTTTCTGCCCCCGTGACAGGAAGAAGAGCCTTGAAGGTATTAAGAGGAAACACGCTGAGGCTGAAGAGGACAGTGAGGTGGAGGATCCTGGGATGCAGCAGGATGGGCCAGCAGCTGTTGAATCTGATGATGAGGTGGAGTACTACAGACAGGCTGTAGGAGAGGAGCCAGATGAAGGTGAATATAACTAGTGTGCTATAAATTTGCTCCCAGTTCTTGATTTTACATGTGGTTGGTAACCAAAACCCTTTTTGTGTGCAGACATGTTCCCTAGTCTCAAAAAGAGGAAGGGCTCAGATAAGACTCACGGACCTGCCAAGAAGAGGAAGCTGCCCTTTGATAAACCACCAAGAAAAGATCGAGATGCCAAATCACCAAAAAGAAGTGGTCCAGGAGGACAGCAGCACAGAGACAGCCCAGGAAAAGGATGGAAGAAATCAAGAGATGGGGAGAAACCATTTGGAAAGAAAATGAGGCCTGGAGGAAAGATATTTGGAGCAAAGAAAGGTGGTGATGGTGAGAGGAAATTTGGTGGCAGGAAGAAATTTGAAGGGAACAAAACATTTGGTGGACAGAAAAATAAGGACAAATCATTCAAATCTAAAGGTCCGAAAGCCAGGCCGGGCTTTAAGAAGAAAGGTGCAGGAGCAAAGCAAGGCTTTAAACAGAGGAAGGGAAAAGGCTGAACTCTGCCTCTTCTCTCTGGACTTGGACATTGAATGTGTTCTTATGCTGGAGCATTAGATGGCATCAAGCACCAACGTGCCATCAATGCTTCCGCCTAGAAAGTCTGTGCGAGTGAGTGATGGCTGATTGCTGAAAATCAGCTATGGGATGGAAGAGAAAAAAGTGCTTTTTTTCACACTGTGTTGATGAATATTGAATATGTACTTGTTCAATAAATTGTTTAAAAATGATAATTTAGTGAATGATTTAATTCTTGCCTGTGCAGCCTGGTCCACTAACTGCTTTACTGTCAGACATTTTGTTTGACAGTAAAGTAGACCACAAATAGGCCTGATGCCTTTTTATAATTCAGCTCTATAACTCCCAAATACTTGTATTTTAAAATAATTTGATAAATAACTGATGATGAACAATTTTTAATTAAGTTAAACAACTTCCTCATTGTTTGCTGGGCAATCTTTGTTGGGAAAGATAGCCTCTTACAGTTTTCTTTAACCTTTAGTCACAGTATTAAATAAAAGACAGAATTGAACCACTGCCTTGATGTGACCTGTGAAATACAAACACTCTTGATGACCCACATATTAATCACTTCTATTATTAACACTAAGATGTTTTGCAAAAACAGGAAAAGCAGAGATGAACTAACAGTTTTGCTTCTTCAAAATGTGAAATGTAGGCAGACCAAAAGAAGAAGTTGCTTTTAGTCTGAAGCCTTCCAAATCTCATGCACATTTCTAACTACAGTGATCAAGTTCGTTAAGTGTCTTCGCACATTTCTTTCTTTTTTTACATTGGCCACACAGGAAATGGTCACTCTCCAGACAAGTTATGAGCATCTGTGCTAGCACTCTGCAGAACTGCCTTCTGGTAAGTCGAAGTTAACATTTTAATTTCTGATTTTCTTTTAATTAAATCAACACTGTTTGAATAATGTAACATTTTTAGTTTAAGTATGTTAAGTTTTAACGTACTGTAGAGGTTATTTTAAAAAGAAAAGAAGAATGCTCTTTCTAAATAGGTTTCTTAACTTTTAACAGAAATCAAAATACAGTTTTAATCAAACTGTACTTAAACTTAATATGACTTGTTTAAATGACAGGATTTAATGAGTTGATATACTTCACTTTCCAGGTACTGGACAGTACAAATTGTGTGAAATCAGTAAGAAAATAAACTTCAGCAGAAATCAAGATGGTGCATGACTTCAAGTGTGAGAGCTTTCAAATGGCCCTGCTGCCCTCAATGTACGGGATTGAGTTAATTGTTGCTCTGGCAGGAAACCTGTTTGCCCTGTGGCTGCTGGTCGTCAGAGAGAGGAGAAACTGGCACACTGGTGTCGTCCTGTCGTGTAACCTGGCAATAAGTGATCTGCTGTATGTCCTCACCCTGCCTTTGCTGATTGTCTACTACTCACGGGGGAAAAACTGGATATTCGGTGATGCTGTGTGCAAAATCGAGAGGTTCCTTTTCACCTGCAACCTATATGTGAGCATCTTCTTCATCATGGCGATAAGCGTGAACCGATGTGTTGCCCTTGTGTGGCCCTTCTTTACCCGATCTCATGTGAAGTCTGCCCACGCCAAAGCCGTCAGTGTCATCATCTGGGTCATTGTAGGAGTCATTTCCTGCCCTGTTTTGAAATTTGCCTCTGTTTGTGACGTGCACAATAATAAGACTCTGTGTGTATCCATCTGCGTCAAAAGTGAGGACGAAGAGTGGCCTCATTTCACTTACAAAATGTTTCTTGCTGTGTTTGGATGTGTTGTTCCGTTTCTGGTTACTTTCACTTCTTACTGTGTGGTGATTTGGGTGGTGTGGAAAAGTGTCAGTATAACCACACTGGAGAAAGGCAAGGTAGCCCTGTTAGTCATATCAGTGATTGTCCTGTATGCCATTTCCTTTGTGCCTTACCACGTCTTTCAGATCTATCACTTGTATCTGAAAATCCAAGGCAACAGCACTAACTGTTGGGTCTACGACATCTACCAAGTGTCCAAGGGACTGGCAACTCTGAACATGTGTATCCATCCAATCCTTTACATGGCTGTGTTTGACAGTATAAGAGTAGCTTGTTGTGGGAAGAGCCGATATGACAACAACGAGAGAGAGATGAGTAGGTAGAGGTGCTACTTTTCTGTGAAGTACATCATTATTTCATGCTGTAACACATGCTGACCCTTATTGTTCTACTAACTTTGAAACTTAACCTTCTGTAATAAAAATGTGTTTGTTGCTGTACTGTGCCTAATTTTAACTTCATGTCTGATGCACCATATCAGGAGCCAATGATATTTTATATCCACTGACAAAGTTCTGACTTTGATCTCTAATCCACACCAGTACAACGAGCGTATTATCACAGGCATTTTGCTTTATTGTAGTGGAATCCTCATGATTTTGTAACAGAACAAACATAATCATAATTAACAATATTTTATTAATACATTTCAAGCAGGTTCTCTCTGAGGAAGTGGTTTCACTGCTTATGAAGTGTTGTCGACTGGTGACTTCTTAATCACAGGTTATGTGGAGTTCTCAGAGATATTTTAGGGGACTTAAAATAGTGAAAGTATTCAGCATTCAACAACAAAAAGCATAAATTAGAGAAAGGTAACAAAAGAACCCACTTTTATTAGAAGTAATTTTTTTTATATCATCCTGAAAAGTAAAGTGTGGCCTAAAACCCACAAAACTATCCTCAGATTGTTGCTGTTTTTTTTTTTTTTGTTGTTTTTTTTTGTTTTGTTTTGTTTTGTTTCAGAAATTGACGAAGGAAAGCTGGTGCTCTATAATGTCGGACATTTTCATCACAATATAAAATAGAAATAGCATTTATTATCATTATTCATCTTCATCATTATCATTATTTTCACCCTTCCACCAGTAAAACTTGAAACCCCTGGTAAAAACAAAATACACGACTCTTATTTTGAAATAACAGTACTAACGTACTTTTATTGCGAAGTTTAAGTCCCGGAAGTGAATGTGGTGGCGGCTCGGCTGAGCTCGTATTGCTCCGGTCTTTGCTGTCCTGAAGCTAAGCTAGCTGAGAGGATGCCGTCGATTGAATACGACGAGTGAGTGTTATTAGAAACATTTCATAATGTCTATATGTATTGTGTGTGTGTTTTTGTCGATCTTACATTGCATATGAACCTCTCTCCTCCAGCTCCAAGCCCAGCTGGGCAGACCAAGTCGAGGAAGAAGGAGATGAAGGTAAATAGCTAGCTGAGTAGTTAGCTAACGCTAGCCTATCTCTTGTAGCCTGTCTCCCTGAGCGAGAGGCCGGCTAGGCGGCTTCCACTTCCACGTGGTTGTCGGGCGTAATGGCAGACTTAAAAATATACGTTTCTCACATGTTTTGGATATCTAATCTTTCAAAGCTCGAGTCATATGTTTGAGAGACTGACATAAAATGTGGATTTAACGTTGCTGGTGAAACGTGTTGTCGACATACGGCCCGCGGACAGTGACGTAGGCATTGTCATTCAGTGGTAACGTTAAGTTAGCATGCTTAGCGTTAGCAAGATAACTAGATATGTTACTGGCTTTAACGAAACATATGGCTAACCATGCAGTGAACCATTGTGTTAGAAACTTAAATGATTGTCCTCAAATGTTTTCATTTGGGTGTGAAGTGAGTACTAGACCAACTCAGAACAAGAGATGACAAATGCTGCTGCTTCATTGACACCGTTGACGGTATAAAATGAAAACTGTTGATACCAAATGGTCTTATTTGTATTAGAGTGATTAGTATTTAACCATGAAAATGATGGAAAAGGCCTTTCTAATGTTGTCTTAGTCGCCATATTTGATTGTCATTGGATGGTACATTGTCTGAGGCTGTTCATTTTATTTACCTTCAATAAGTGAAAGATTTGTCTTTATTTTTCTAACTTGATATATCATTTATTTTGTCAGGAACACTCCCATCCCCCAAGGAAACCATCAAAGGAAATATAAAAACTATCACCGAATATAAAATAGACGATGAAGGAAAGAAGTTCAAGGTAATTTGGGTTTTATTAAGTTATTTTTTTTTTTTACAGTGCTGGTTTGTATATGAATGTGCTTGTGGTTGCTCTTATGCCTTAGAAACTATCTTGCATTTTAGTGTCCGTTTTTCCATGTTACGACTTAGGCATTTATTAGTTAATTGTCCAAACATCAGGACTAATGCAGGTTGTTTTCTTTGCTGTTTTTCCTTTTTCTAAAAATGGCTCATGTTCCCATTTGGTTTGTAAAACTACAAAAGCAATATATGTAGCCATTGATTGGTCTACATCAAACGTACTGTGCTACTGTTGGAAATTATTTCATTGACAATCTTAACCACTACAAATCTTAAAGGTCACAACACTTGGGCTTTAAATTGGGCATTTTGAGTACAGAAAGTAACATTTTGGGTCAGTGAAATTAAAATGAATTTGCATTTTTGTCCTCTAGATTGTGCGGACCTTCAAGATCGAGACAAGAAAAGCTTCAAAAGCTGTTGCCAGGAGAAAGGTCTGCATTTATATTGAATTTAGTTGAAGCTGCCTTCATTTTGAAATGAACAAGACTTTGGGAAAGTCATATGTTATGTATTATATTGTTCTCTCATTTCAGAACTGGAAGAAATTTGGCAACTCTGAGTTTGATGCTCCAGGTCCTAATGTCGCCACCACCACAGTCAGTGATGATGTCTTCATGACTTTCATTTCCAGCAAAGAGGTGAGCATCCATTGTCAGCTTCAAGACTTTGCACTGCTGCTCATTAATGTGTAGCAATCCACATAATACATAGAAATATGCTTTAACCTTTTTTTGTGATTTACCTCTTGCAGGACTTGAATGCCCAAGACCAGGATGAGGATCCAATGAACAAACTGAAAGGGCAGAAGATCGTGTCTTGTCGTATTTGCAAAGGCGATCATTGGACCACCCGCTGTCCGTACAAGGACACCCTGGGCCCCATGCAGAAGGAGTTGGCTGAACAGCTTGGGCTTTCCACTGCAGACAAGGAGAAGCCTGCTGGCTCTGGTACCATCAGCACTCCATTCACATCACTAGATTTTGATTTGTTTATGATGTGCTAGACTTGGTTCTTAAAGTTATAACTGGTGTGGCCTGCTTTTCTTCTTTCACCAGCGGAACCAGAGCCTGCACAGCCTGCGCAGAGCAAGACTGGAAAGTACGTGCCCCCGAGCCTGAGGGATGGAGGCACCCGAAGAGGGGAGTCCATGCAGCCCAACCGCAGAGGTGGGTGTAAGTTGTTGCTCTTGCTTGCTATACACCTATTCACCACCTGAGTCATTATACAGCTGTAAGAGCATTACTCAATATAAACTGTATGCGTGTGTGTTACCCTTACAGCTGATGACAATGCCACAATTCGTGTGACCAATCTGTCTGAGGACACCCGTGAGACAGACTTGCAGGAGCTCTTCAGACCATTTGGCTCCATCTCGAGAATCTACCTGGCCAAAGACAAGAACACTGGGCAGTCAAAGGTCAGTCCTCATCTTAAGAATATAAAGACCTGCACGTTTTTATGTTTGAGGCATAAAATAACTTGTGTATAGATTTTACTCATCATCTGTAATTCTTACACAAGTGCAAGACCTACTGGATAGTCCATAAACTATTTGCCGTGTTTCCTGCAGGGTTTTGCCTTCATCAGTTTCCATCGTCGGGAGGACGCAGCCAGAGCCATCGCAGGAGTGTCAGGATTTGGATATGATCATCTTATTCTCAATGTTGAATGGGCCAAGTAAGTGAATGTCAGTGTTTTTGTCAACATAGTGTTAAAGCATGTTATTTATTCTTGCTCCCAACCTTTTATTTTACTCTCTTTGCAGACCGTCAAACAACTGAGGAATCCATCAGAATATATTCAAGGATGCCAGATTTTATTGTTGTGGTAAAATATGGCTATAATAAAGAAAATCAATGTTGTTACAATTTTCTTGCCATTGTTTTCCTTCTAGTTTGTGTAGCTTTTTGTTTTTCGCAGCAACTTGTATTCTGACTGACCCCGAAGTATACAGTCAATGGCTTCAAACTAGACCTATCAAGTGCCAACTGAGAACAGATCAAAAGGGGAGCACTTCATATACAAATGTAAATGCAAAAAGCGCACATTGAATTCCGATAATTCAAGCTACCTGTGAACAAAGTCAGGGATGCGTTAGTTATCATGAATGCTTCCTTAACTGCACTGAATAACTACTTACTAGTTGTCACCGTTGTAGATTATTTGTACTAAACTTTGGGTGAGTGGCTATAAATAGTAATCAATGTATGTTTTTGAATATGCAAGCAAAAAACTTCTAAATCCAATATTAATGTGGAAAATCAGAGATATTAAGGAGGTAGAGCCACATACAAGGTTATCCTGGAAGAAAACTTCCTTCTGCTTAGACAATAACAGTTTGGTCAATCAAGGTGTGGATGGAGGACCACCAAATCGAGAGCTTGTCATTAGATCTGAACTCCAATGAAAACCTCTGGAATGTGATCAAGAGATAAATGGTCACCAAAGCCAAACTACTGTACTTGTATTTTTGTGCCAGAAGTGGAATGAAGTCATCCAAGAGCAATGTGAAAGACAGCGAGGCAAGACACAGCAAGTTAAAACATTAGATTGTGTTGTTTCAAAATCAACGTAAAGACATTTTCTTTGAATTATTTGAGGTCTGAAAACACAGCTGTCATTTTCTGCAAATGCTCTGAATACAATATTGATCATTTTCAGGGGTATCCAATTTCTTTTTCCCAGAGATATATAGTCAGACCCCTACTTAAAATGGGAGTTGCTTTTTTCACATAGAGTGGGAACACAATGCAAAGACCAAGACTTTGAGGGGTAACAATAAGGCAGGACCAAGACCAGACAGTATATAGTTAACTTAGGTAGCTAACATTTGCCAAATCTCTTTGGTGAGGCCCTTGCCTCCCAGCCTTCTCAGTAAGCGTGTTGCAGGATTTTAATACTCACGTTTGTTTTCTTTTGGATGCTGTTTTGCAGATAAACTCTTTGTGGTTTAGGAAGTCAGATAGAGGTTTGGCTGACATCACCTCCCAGACAATCACTTTATAGGAGTGCATCAACAGCTGACAGCTGTCAACACTAACAGAAATTTCAAATTTGAAATGAGTCAAGTTTCATTTCAAGAGTTTATTTCCAGTGTCTTGTTCCCCCAAATAAAATGTTAATGTAAATTTTAAAGTTAATCAATCTGGTACACTTTCATCATAAACACACTGGTTGTGAAGGTATGAATGTGTATGACACGGTAAAAAAAAGTCACCCAGATTTCCTTTCATACATTTTTAAATATAAAATACTAATAGACCATGTGATCACTCTATTTGAAGTTTAATATGTTGGAGGGACTTCGTAACTGTTGGCAGGTGTTCTTGTGGTTAAACCTGAACTCTCCTGTCCTCTTTCTGTGCTACGCAGGTGTTTGCTCTAAAACGAGACTGTTGAACAACTTTTTGAACAGCCACCTGTTTTACCACCTAAAGTGTAAAAATATTTATTTTATTATGAAACTGTGTCAGCACAAACCAGACATTAGGGTAATAATGTGAAACACTTGACTGGTCTTGAAAAGGGACCCAGAGTTCTCTTTGCCCGAGACAAGGCAGAGTAAAAATGCATCTGATGATGAGACGAGACAGATGTTTGAAAAGAATGATCTCAAGTACTATAACACTGGTTTGGTTAGTGAAAGCTTATCAAGTGATCACTCCAGACGCAGATTTAAACTGTAGTTTCTCAGCTGGATTCAAACAATCTGAATATCAAGTTTTAAGTCTGCACATTAGTGAAATCCTTAACCTTCAATCTGATAACCAGTTTCCACCACCACTTCGTTAACTGCAAAGTGTTTTTAATAGATTAAATTCACAATTCATTTCATAAGAGCTTTATTTCAAACATTACACATATAAAAACTACATACAATTTATCCCACATTGGGTGAACATTTCCCAACAACAACATGATTAAAAGCACATTTAAAAACAAAAACATGGAATGGCACTGCACAGAATGTCCATGGTGGCCACTTAGTGACACAGTTGAAAGCCAGCTTATTTAAAAGGAATGATTGCCCGACACGTCAGCATCAGGATTTGTGGAACAGATTCTTGCTGGGAAGGTAACCAGGGACTAATCAGAGACCTCCATCTTCTCTTGTTTAACGTTCTCTGTGGAGGAAAAGAAAACACACCATCTGTAAGGCTTTTTGCGTATTCAAGTGTTAAATGCGAGGCAGGAAATGTACAATCTAGACAGGTAAGTCACCTGATGCTTGTTCTTCCTTCATTCTCTTCATGACACAGTTCTTAATCTCCAGGCCTATGGCCCTGGAGAGTGGAGGGGGCACAGCATTTCCAACCTGGCAGAAACAGAAAGCAATTACATATGTGACAGCATAAACCAGAGAGTTTACAAATATTAAATGTCCTACTTGATGTCCTTAAAATGTTATACAGAAGCCATGTTGGAATTGCATATATTTTCGGTATTAATAGCTTTTAAAGCAACATTGTGCAACTTTTATATCAAAATAACCCTCAGAATTAAAATTAAATCAGAATTTTACCTGTCTGTGTTTGTCCAGGATGTTTCCAAAGAAGCGATAGGTGTCAGGGAATCCCTGAGAGCGCGCACACTCCCTCACACTGACAACTCTGTGCTGCTCAGGATGCAGAACACGGCCCTGAAATCGAAATGCTCAGATTAAGATTCAACGGATTTGGGTACAAAAATTGATTTCCTCAAAAGCAATTAATTAAAAAGTTGATGTACCTGCTTGCCCATGGGTTCAGGGTTGGTGACGGTTGTACTGAAGAAACCGTCCCACTCCAGTCTGCCGTAAAGTCCGGCCCAGTGATTGTGGCGGTTCCCAGTGTGGGGCAGACACCATGGGATCAGGGTGTTGAACTGCCTGTCGGCAGGGTCACATGATGACCCTAAAACGACAAACATGAATAAGAGATGCCTCCACACTAGAAATGTAAGCTGTAGTCTGAGTTTATTTAAGTAGAAAACTTGACCTGCATACCTCCTGAACAAGTGCAAACACCTCTGAGTGCACCAGTGCTGCTGCGTCCATTCTTTTTATCAGAGTGTGTGTAGCGCAGTTTCTTGGTCATGGTGCCATCTCTCAGCCGAACCTCGATGTTTGGCAGATCCCTCCAGTCGGAGCCTGGAGCGAGGGGGATGTGACGCATTCGACCTTCAACGAGAGCACTCATGTCCTGAGGACACAAACAGTTATTTTACCATCACTTAGAGAAGTGATCACATTACAATCCCACATTATCAGTACATCTACAACACAATGTTACGAATAAGACCAAAAGTGAGAGACCGCTCACCTTGCAGATATGATCTCTGAGGATTGGCTGATACTGTGTGCCTCTGATCTGCCTCTGGAACCAAGACTGAGGCTCCCCGTTGTAGGAAATCTCCAGTGCAGCTGCACCATTGCGAATCTCTGGCAGGTCAGACATGGTGTCTCTGACAGTGATGGTTCTGTAGATTCCTCCGTTACCTCTGTTAAAGACAGAAAACTTAGTCTAGTATACAATCATGATCCATTTAAGGAGCTGTACAGGTTTTGTGATTAAGAATTAGAGATCAATAATTTGGTCCAGGAGGTGAGGTTTACATTACCGTGTAACATTACTGACGTATTTCTTTTCGTCCACCACCACACTCAGAGAGCAAGCTCTGGGAGCAAACACATGCAGAGGCTCAGGATAACGAGGTAGCTCCTCTCCAGGAGCAGCAGCCAGGATGATTGCCCTGCGGCGGGTCTGGGCAACACCGTACTGACCAGCCTGATGAGGGCAGCACTAAGCATGTTAGTGGTCTAGTAAAGCTGACAATCATAAAAATACTGGTATGCATGACAGAGGGGTCACTGGTTAAACTGCTCATAAAGAAAGTACAACCTCTGACAAGGGGTTGCAGGAGGACATATTTGTAGTTAAGTAAATAAAATGAATAGGAATGTGTGTCACGTTAATAGAAGTAGGACTGTAATTGCTATCCTCACATTTTAAGCTATTCAGGGAGAATTGTTATTTAATACCTTGGTTAATATTAATTAAAAAAAAAAAAAAAAAAAAGATAGTTTAATTTGTTGCTGCCATTCCTGCCACTGCCAATACAATTACTGGTGGATCTGGGATGACACACACACCACACACACACACCACACACACACCACACACACACCACACACACACCACACACACACACACCACACACACACCACACACACACCACACACACACCACACACACACACCACACACACTTAAGATAAGGAGCTTTTCACATGCATATTAATGACATTCACCCAGAAGCACAATTTGGAATAATAAAAATGGCTGACTGGAAAGACAGTAGTCAGACCCACCTGAAGAACACCAAAAGTACACTGGTAGCCCATGCGCACAAGACAGCGTAGAGTCAGCTTCAGGACCATGGAGCTTTTGAATGAGACGAAGTTTCTCACATTCTCAAGCAGGAAGAACTTGGGCCTGTAGTAGTCACAGTAACTGCAAGAAAGGAAAACCTATTTTAAATGTGCGTTTAAGGACTTAATGTCTACACAACAGGAAAACTCTTTACAGACACCAACTGTGACAGGTTTCTTTTGGATTGTTTGTTATAGAAAACATGCTATTTAAGTCCCTGAAGTCATTAAAAATGTAATACGTTGTGTTAAAGTGCATCATGCATAAAGATGCACTACCTTAAAATGTTTGATTGAAAACTCTGCAGCTCTTTCATGAGGTTGCGTTTTGTTTTAATGTAGAAAGTAACCAGTTATGATTATTTAAGTGCACCAAAATACATCTGTCTGATGTGTGGCCATTATTTCATTGGAGCATTGTAGTTACAGACACTGACCTGAGATAGGAGACCACAAGTGAGTTCTTGAATGTGGAGTAGGTGCGAGAGTTGAAGCGGTTCATCCCACTAAACCCTTGGCAAGGAGGTCCTCCACACAGCATCTCCACATCACCCTTCTGAGGCAGCTTCTGGCCAAGAGAATTTGTCTTCTCTCCAGACATAACCAACTTCAGTAAGACGTTGCAATCCTCAGTGAACACTGTGGTGCCAGGATTGTTTAGCCTGAAGGCCTGTGCTGCAGGCTCCCACATCTCTATGGCCCACAGAGTCTCAGAGATACCTAAGGGCGACCAGCAGTCATGTTTTCATTGCATTGAAAGATAAAACTAGTTGCACACACTCATGATTTGTGGATCTGTGAACATATTTCATGAGACAGAATGAGCATTTACCAGCCTGGTGGAAGCCTTCAGAAAGTCCACCGCAGCCAGAGAACACATCCAGTGTGCGATATTTGGGCACTTTAAGCGTCTGTGGTTCACTCTGAGAATCTTGTGGTTCTTGTGCAGCAGATGCCTTTCCTTTGCCTTTACCTTGTAGAGAATAATAGGATCATTTGATTAGGATGTCAGTGAGCCCATAACCAAGTTCAGATGAAGAAAATTTGCTTTGTTTGCATTTTTACCTTTCCCTTTGCCCTTCCCTTTGCCTTTATGAGCAGCAGAGCGAGCATGATTCGGAGGGTCTTCAAAGCCTTTTGATTTTGCATTGTAGGCCTGTGAGAGGATAATGTCCATGAATAAACACTACACTGAAGATTTGTCGACAATAGTGACATGCTAGTAGATGTACCAGATATGCCACCTTGCTGTTCAAGTCCCTAATTCTTGCAGATACAAAGCGTTAACAATACCTCCAGGAAATAGAAGCGGTCAGGTCCACCACTGGAATAGTCCTGGACTGATTCGTTCAGGTCTTCTCCATACTCAACTTGACAGCGACCAAGCACCTCAGTCATATCGACAGTCACTTCTTCATCACTCCAGAACAGCTGATTGATGTCTGTGTGGTAACTTGCTTTAACACCCTTGTGAGTGTTCTCAGGCCTGGGAGATGACAAAAGCTAGTTAACTCAGAACAATCATTGTTACAGACTAAACCCTGTATGGCAAGCAATGTAATTGTAATGTAGAACCTGTAGAACTTGTAGAGCCGCAGTTTGACCTCCGAGACGTCAGGTTTCCCGTTGCTACGCCTGTGATGGAAGATCTCCTTGATGCGCCCGATGCGGAAAGGCTCTGGAGCGTCCAGGTTTGACCCCTTGATGTAGTCGGAGGACTTTCTGTAATATTCTGGATACAACTCCTCATCCACATCCTCTTTCCTATGGGAGCGCTTCACTGGACTAGCTGGCTTCACACTGAGAGCCGGGAACAGAGGCAGTCAGACTTGTATGCATTTCTTCATCATGAAAGTTTGAGTAAATTACAAATTTTGAATTACTTCCCTCACCTGAAATTAAAAGCGTCAGGAGGCATGTAGACACTGTCTCCCACTTTGAACTGCAACCCCTTATAGCAGGCCATAGCATACAGAACCTTGGAGTCACTGTCTTTGTCTGGCAGGGGTTCAAATGCAGAAGGTTTTTCCTGTTCTACTCTCGCTTTAGTCCTGACACAGCTGCTACAGAACCTGAAAGCCAAGGGAGCATATCCACAAATTAAAAACAAAAAAAGAAGTGATCGCATGTGCAGTACAAAAACATGTGCAGATTGTGCTTACTTGAACTTGCAGTCCTCTGATGGCGTGGTCTTGGGAGGTGTCTCAAAGCGGGCAAATTCTGTGTCATACCAGAACTGATAGAAGAAACTCTTCCCGTCATCTTCAATCACCTTGAGGTCAACATCCATGCCACCCTAAAATACAAATGTAACCGACATGATCAAATAAAAAAAAATTAGAAAATCTGACAAAGGAAATTAACCTGCTGTTAGTTAACTTACCTCCATAAACCAGTTGTTAGATGGGGCCTTGTACGTGACATTAACTTTGCCTTGTACATAACTGAGATGCATGTCTTCACACTCATCCACGATGACAAGCTCCAGCGGATCAGAAGACTCTCCCAGCACTGTGTGAATCCCACGATAGAACCAGTGGGCATGGAACATCTTTCCACTGAGGTCCTCCCACAGTGATGTGATCCTGAGAAGGAGTAAGTATTTAGATTTATATAGGCCAGAGTGACAAAATGTTATCAGAGTCCCAAAATTACACACCTTGCCAGATACAGAGGAATGGTTGGATCCTCTGATGAAACTGAGACACAGTCGCCAACCTCCAGCACTTCATCATTCAGACAGACCTTCCTGTAGTACTGCCTCTTCCCCTCAGTCTGTCAGGGTTGGAAACAAATATACTAAGTATGCACAAACACACCACTGGGTTCTCATGCTTGACAGAAAAACTATTTCTTACAATTTAACAACCAATAATGAGCTAAACAAATACCTGAACAGACTCTCCGATCCATGTCAGGTTGCACTGGGTCTGCTTCTTCCTCTTAGCATGAGTAACCTTTTTGGCTTTCTCCAATGGAACATCTTCCTCATTAATGTTCTCGTCATCTTCAGCCTCCTTTACAGCAAGGTTTGGGCATCTGAAACGATTATGCAAAAGAGGAATTAAGAACTCTAGACCAATGTACCACACTCTTGTCACAGTACATGAAAGCATAATTGGTTGTCACATTAAACATTCGTCCGCATTTTTCTCTACAAAAACTGTATTTGTTTAGTTTTAACACATACACCTTGCAGAGAGTCGGACCACAAAACCTTTATTACAGACTGTTCTGCTCCGAGACACACTCACCTCCTCTGCTTACAAGCCTGCTTGCTTTTGCCACTTCCTCCAAATTTGATCATGTCCTTGCAAGCTGTACACTTGCCACAGTCAGGAGACTGGCAAACCTGAAGACAGACAAAAATGTACGGATTTCAACTGTTGCCAAATACAGTAGATATAAACAGACACTGGTGAATTAGTGTTTTAACAGTGGGGTTTCACTTAATAACCACTCACCTCACAGACACCACAGCGCTGTCTTTTAACCCCAGCACTCTCTTTATCATTCTGTTCAATCTGATCAGAGAAGAATGCGTCAAAGATCTGGTGCACCAGCTTGGTAGTGGTTGCTTTAGTCGGTCCCTTACTATCCTTCTCTATCTTTGTTGGGTGACGAATGGCCTGTCTTCTGGCAGCTCTCCTGTTAATAGAACAAAGCTTTTGTTCAGAGGAGAGATCCATTTGGCTTGGCACAAACACCTGATGATATGTGGAGCGATGGCATTATGAAGCCCCTGGCCGTCAACACACCACAGCATCAGGCCATGCAACATAAGAAACAAGCAAACAAAACCAAACAGACACAGTAAAGATGTACAATGCAGAGTTCCCATAAAATGCAACTGGACAATTAAGTTCCTCCCAAGCATTATGGCCTGCACAGAGTTACAACCACGTTTTAGAGAGAGCACTTTGCTCTTATCTGGCAAACAATACACTGTTTTTCCCAGATCTTGCAAGTTATAAATAAGCTTTGCTGCAAGACTTCGCTTAAGATGATTTTCCAAGTCAATATAAGATAAAATATTTTCACAGGGTAAACTCCAACCTCTGTTTTCTAAATATACAGTTTGTCTCATTAAATTACACTGAGGGGAAATGCTAGCCCACAGAAAGCCCAGGTGTCACTTGATTCTGGCCCAATACATTACCTCAATGGTAAACGAAAAATCATCATCCTTACATCATTGTTTTCATGAGTTATAGTTATGTTTTAACTAGATAACGTAAACAATGCATGAATTTTGTTCTAACCTTCATGGTTCATTAATTATAACATCAGCGATATCGCATGTTCAAACTTGCAAGTGTGAAATATGTGTCAGTCAGGGTTTATTGTACCATGGATTAAGTGCAGAGAAAAAACCCTCAGGAGACACCAAGGTTCAAGCCTTCAACTGATTTTCCTTCAAGTTAAAACTGGAAAACTATTTCCCTCGTCTACCAATCTGACTTTCAGTTTGAATGTATAGATGTCACAAGTAACAAGAGATTTTGCATGACTGGAATGTAGAACAAAAAGGGAAGTCATTTTGCATATTTGAACAAAAGAATTTCATGTCTGTTAAATCAGGAGTTTAACGTAACTATATATGTACATACAGAAACTGCAAAAGAACTTTTTCCTCCCGATTTGTATTGACTCAAGATAACTTATGGACACTGGTCCCCCATAAATACATACCCACTCCCACCCATGTGGTTGGTGTATGGCCAGAATTCAAATATGCCAGATAAACTAAAATAAACCACAATGTAAAGAGAAAAAATAATAATAATAAATGAAATTAGAAATAAAACTCCAGTGTGAACTCTGGTATAATGCTCTTTTTGTCTATATAGCTTCTAAATGCTTCACACTAACACACCACCATACAAGCTAATGAGGCATTCACAAGGCCTACCTACCAGTACAGCAGCATGCTGCATTAGGAAATGTCAAAGGAACGTTAGACATTGAGGAGAACAAGGAGCGAGGAGCAGAAATACAGGAATACAAGCAAAAAATAAAATGGATAACTTCCTGAAGCACTTGTATTGCGCAAAAGGGCTGCTGCTAGAAAAACTGGTTGAAGCGGAGAATAAATATGTAGCATGTACATTGCTCATGTTTTACATACAGTGGCTATGGAAAGCTTACTTGTATGTATGGTACAACAAAATGACAATTTCAAGCATTCCAACCGATAGCAAAACAACCCCCCCCCCACTTTTTAATTGTTAAAGTGAGCTGATGTGAGGTTCATATGGAGTGTAAACCTGCATACTATTCTCTTAAAGGCTCAGGAATTAAAGCAAGTGCTTTAAAGGATCTTGACTACTTACAGTTGACATCACTTCACAGTAGCAACAAACTAAATCCTTCAGCCATACCTCTTCCCGAGAGTGACTCCCGCAAGCTTGATCAGGTCTCGCATGCAGGGAGTAACAATGATGGGCTGCTCATCCGAGTCACCGGCCTCATCGTAGCTCTCCACTTGCTCCACCACAAATTGGGCGTGGCGCAGCAGCGTATCTTCAGTGAAGCAGTTAAAGTTTAGCCCTGCAGGAGGTACGGTTGTCTGCAGACAGAAGAAACAGAAGTTTGTTGGGTTCATGTTCTGAACTTCAAATGTTGCACTTAAAGAAAAAACGACTAGTCTAATTTCTATAAATCACCATCTTACAATAAATGGTAGCATTTATCATAACATTTCATGATGATCTTCAACACATTTTTCATAGTTTATACAGGTTCATAGTGTCCTGGTGAGGAAAAGTGTGTTGCAAGCATTGTATTAATTACTCAGTCTGTAAAGTGTCGAAAAAGATAAAGAGGCCCGTCGCAAGATAGAGCAGTTTTGTCTAAATTTTCCACTCATGCCAGAGACTAACAAGCAAATGTCTGATATTTACTTGAAAACTGATTTAATATTTAGTTAAATGTTAGACATGACCAGTCGATTTAGTTCTTCCTGACGTATCTTTCTATCATGTTGTTGCCATCAATGTGATACAAAACTGGAGCAGTACTCACTAATGTGCATTAAACAAACATTGAACTATGTTGAATATAGTGAAACAGAAACCTGTTGTCAACTATCAAAGATATCAATTTGTTCCAAACACACAAGTCCTCACTTCAATCTTGTTAAGAAGGTCTTCATAAGTAGCGTCACGATTCTTCTGGAGGAATTCCACCACAATCTTGCTCATATAGATCTTCTCCTGCATCAGTGCAAAGATGGGTGCATACTCCTCACTTGACTGCATCAGGATGTAATCAGCAAAAGCTGGATAACGACAATAGATATTAACCATTAGTACATCATACAGGATAACAAAGGCAAAATCAATTAAATCTGGAGCAGGAAAGCTAAACTTTATTACCTGTGGTGAAACCAATCAAAGCTTTTTCTCCACCATCAAAGCCAGTGATCCACCAGGCATTGATGGGCCCAAGCTTCTTGGCAGGAACACCACCTTAAATAGAAAACAAAATACACACAAACACCAGTTAACATCTGCTAGGCTGTAGTTGCTGAAAAATATTTAATTTAGAAACATTAAGTTTCTGAAATGTGAGTTTTCATACCATCCAAACAAGGGTTGTCATCATAGATGGGTTTGACGACACAGCTGAAGTAGAGCTCCACGTTCTTCTCAATCAGCCCAGAGTCGAATGGACAAAGGTGGCCACGCTTGTCATACACACTGCAAGACATAAGAGTTAATGCTATGTGACAAAACATCAGGTGGTGCAATACAAGACGTTGCATCACTATAATATAAATAGGGACATGTTTAGGCTTCTGAACTAGGCAAACAAGCCATGCATCATCTAAAACACTGAAGACAGATGGAGAATGACTTGAAGTCACCTGAAGTTTGTGATCTTGTGTTGTGGCAGATCCTCATAGCTCTCAAATCCATCCTCATTTGAGTCAAACAGGGAGAGGCGCTCATCTGTTAACATTTCTGGCTCATCCAGCTGAGGATGAAAAAAGCAGAATCGTTTCAGTTTTCATGCTTTCTAGTGAAAATAAGTTATGACATTGAAACCATACATTACAATATACAATACTAAAAAAAATTTAATTGTTTTCATGTGACAATCTGTAAACTGTCATACTTTGGATGAAAATGTGCATACAAAATGTAGTCGGTTCAAAATGTATTCTGGTTTTACAAAAGGACGCAATGAAGCTACTCCTTGAACGATAAATATTCAGACAAACTCACAGCATTATCAGGATCCCCTTGAAAGAACTTGAGATCTGAGTCATCCAAGTATTGCCTGCAGTCTGGACATTTGGGGGGTGGGGTCTAAAGAAAAACAAAAAGAAAGATGAATTAATGCTTACAGAAGTGTTTCCAGCTATGACACTGAGCTGAATGACCCAATCTGTTACCTTTGCAGTGGAAACTGACTTAATACTCTCAGTCTTCGATTCTTCTGGAGCAGGCCTGCATAAAGAACAGTGTTAGTACGTTCACTTGTGTGTGAGCTCCATTACTATCATTAATATTCACAGGGAAAAGTCTTACTTTTCATCTGAGTCCACTTTGAGACGCTTCTCCTCCCGAGACTTCAACAGATTTGAAATGATGGATAGTGTTATGTATCAAACATTGAGAATTGCACCAACACTTGAGATTTAAACATCACTGATACATAAAAGTGCTTCACCTCTTCAACAACATCTTCCTCTTTCACTTCATTTTGTCCATTAGTGGCTTCTCCATTCAAGTCTTCAGACTTGCGCTTTTGACTGCAAGACAGAGTTATCCTTAAAAAGTTATCCTTACAAACAATTACACATTGAAACACTTTATTTTATTTGCTGTAAATGGATAAGTATAAGAGGTACAAGATAAAACTCCCATACGCACACTTTAGAGAACATTGACATAATGGTTGGCTGCTTCCCGCTGTTTCTTGTAACCCTGGTACTGGCTGGAGACTCTAAAAAAGAAAAAAAGCATTTTTTTCCAAAACATCTTTTTAAACCATTCAACTGTTTTTCGGTCATCTCAGTCTTGAAAAGCAGCTGTTACATGATAAATATTAATAGGAAGTCTAACTTACTTTTAGTGTCAGAATTTGCCTTGCTCCTCCGTCCACCCTTCCCTTTAGGGGCAGTTGGTGATTTGACAGCCTCCTCTTCCTCCTGTGCATCCATGGTTACATCTTCACTGTCCTCATCTTTGTGGGAGCCATTTGTGAAGCCATTTGTCTTTCCATTCTGGTCCACGTCATCAACATGTGAGCCATTCTCGAGATGAAGCTCTTTTCCCAGCAAAGCTTTTACTTTAGAGATGTAGACCTCCTGAGAAAGCATCAATGACATACATCACACATTTCAATAAGCAGTTATATTAAAAGGGTAATGCTTCACATATTTTATAAGTCACAAACCTTTGAGATCTCTGAACTTTTCATCTTCTCCTCCAGGGTGGTCAGCTGGTCCTGAGCGTCAACATGCAGGAAGTCCTGCACCAATTTGAGCTTCTCTTTTACGTGATCCTGGAATGACATTTTAAGAAATTGGATGTGGTCAGAAAAACTTAATTAACTTAAGTTTAATTTAGGCTAGTTGGAATCAAACAAAAAAAAAATGCAGTAACTTTATGATGCATGTTCAAAAATACTACCATAAAATGTATGGCTTGATATTTTATTTATATATCTCTGGCATATTCAAATTTTAAATCAGATAATTTAATTTGTGTCTTTATTAAAAATGTTAGTACATACTTTACATAACTTAACTTAAAGATGCCAGGATCAAGACTCAAGCTTATGATATCTTACACTCGGGGAGTTAGTGTTTGAGATATTAAATCCACATTCATTTTAATAAATGCACAGCAATTGTAAAGCATTTGTTTCTAGATGTCATCACCTACACATGTTATCGCTCTGCTTTTAAGCTTATGTGGAGACTGCAGTCATTTTATGGAACTAGACAATATAAAGTTTTATGTAAGCCAAATACATGGAGGATCTTCCCTGACAGTACATTATGAACCCATAATCACCGCCAATGGTTCTTGAAGCTCCAAACTGAGCAGTCATTAGCAACTGCAATTAGAGAGACGCTGGAGTAAAGTTGACACTGACTGATAACGACTTGCAGGCTTGCAAGTGCAGTAGGTAAACTCACCTCGTCTGAAAATCCATCCTCGTCCAGCACCTGCAGCCTGTGAACAACAAACATGTCAAAACAACGCCACGGTAAGTTAAGTACAGAGGACAGCGAGAACTACCGAGGATGTAGCATTAAAACCGGTGTGTCGACGAGCTAGCACAAACATAGATAGCAAAACTTCCTGAGTGGCGCCAAATCCCACACGCTGTTCCCATCCATGACAGGCTAAGATGCTAACTGGCTAATGTTAACAGGGGGCTAATGTTAACTCTGTATGCGGCATCACCTCTGACTGTCAAGTGGCAACAAGCTAACGCTAGCTGCAGCTGCTAGTACATCAAAAGAAAGTAGTGGCCCCGCTCACGACAACCAGGGCCAAGTACAAAACGGCCACTTAGACGGGTTTCACCGATGTTGTTGTGGCTTTTTTAAGTGAAGACAACAAGCTGCATGCATGCTACATCATCAAGACATTATTAGCATTCACGTTACTGTACCTTTTCCTGACACCCTCTGGCAGAGACAGGGAAGTCCTGGATGGCATGGTAACCAGCTAGCTAAATGTTTATGACAAAAGAGATAAAATTGCTTTAAAATCAGTTAAAACAATGTTCAAACCCGCCGTTGGCAGCTACCGCGCGGCTCACAGTGACTGCCCGTTGCGTGCCGTTTCTTGCAATGGATGCTATAAGCAATTCGGGCGCGCGGGCCGTCTTTTCGCGCGGAAACCCGGGTGTTGTGGACTGTACCACTTCAGTGATCTATGGGTGAAACGCTCTAACTGTGAGACGTGATATTACCTGCTGAATGCATAGTTTGAATGCGAAACACATTTTTCATATGAGTTTATCGTATTTATAACACAACTGTGATTGTCATATTGTTGTATTTTTAAAATAACAATTTCTTGAAATGAACAACTAACTCAATATGCCCCCCCCTACTCTTTGCCAGATGTTGTAGACAACTGACCAAGCGGAAGCAATCTGAACGTTGTTTACTAATGAGTAATATAGCAATAAATTCATAATAATTGAGATGGCATGTATCTGTACTTTTGAATGAACGCATTTAATAGATGACACTCTGCTTATAGTGTATTATAGAGTAGCTGTTTTAGTGCAGGGTAAGAGCAGTAGATGACTCACTGAACAGTGTTACAGTAATGTATGTTTATGATGCCGATCCTGGCTGTGTCTCTCTTTTACATGTAGATCTAAATATAGATGTACATTTGAGCGAGCTATATAATTTTACTGACTTCTATGATTTAAAAGACTGTGATTTGATATATGCTTATATAACCACAAGGTGGCGCTATGTCATTGTAAGCCTGAAAATAAGAGCCTTCATGGCTCTGGCTGCGAGTCTTCTCCCTCTCTTTCACACATACATGCTGTACATCCAACCTGGCCACATCTACTATAAGTTACCTCACATCAGTTCATTCTATAGACCTATATTTACTGAGGTACTTGGTTTCCAGACTGTCCTGTTTTTCACAGACAACCCCACTTTGGTCTTGTGTGCTGACTTATGTGTTTTTGTGTACACAACTTCACCTACAGGTTTCTGAGTCTGATGTCATATCCTGCAGGGCACTGGAAAGACTTGGCAGACGTCCCAGCAGCACAGCCTCCTGGGGCTGATTCAGCCAATGTTCCCACCCAGGAATCCTGGACGTCTGACAGGAAACAGGCCTAACTCTCCCAAGGCCACTATAAGTCAGCCTCTCCCCTCACCCCAAGTCTCCCCCTTATCCAAAAGCCTCTCCCGGGACCTTTCTTTATGCTTCTCTCAGACAAACAATTTTACAAATAGACATTCTTCTTCACCGCACCCCATTTTCACCCTCCCTGCCCTATGCCCAGCTTCCCATCATAGCCCTGTATTACTTTAGCCTTCAAGCAACTGAACGTTTTTATTAGCAGAGAGAACCATGATTAATGACCAAGCAGCATTTGTATGTACAATTTCAGACTTTCATGTTGAAGCTAGTGCTTTCCTGACCTTGTCAGAGCATGTTAGGATTAAATGCTGAATTTGAATATTCGTCAGATGTAGGCACAATAGAAAGGCATCTCAGGACATGCATCAGAATTAAACACACAAAATGGATTCTTTCAGTATTTCATTTATTTTATAAAAAAAGGAATGCAATTAACAAAATGTTTATGTACCTACATTAGTGTTTCAGATTGTACCGATTTAACACAGGCAGCGTGCTACAGGACACACAAGGCTATTGCACACAAATCATACATACTGTACAAAGATACATACATACATACATACATACATACTTACAAACATACATAGTTATTCATGTATTTATCATAAAAAAAAATCATAGTCAGGCAAAACAATGAAGTGATAGGTACACAGATTAGACTCCATCTGAAAAAAGACTGGGGGAAAGCAAACATCACTGAAGCTGCCAAAGTGCTTTTCACCATTTCTACTTGGCCATCTAAATGTAAAAGTCAATATAAAAAACACTGAGTGAGAGAGAAGAGTTTTAAATGTGTATCTACAGGAAGAAGGTTAGTTTAACCCTAAACAACAGGAACCGGACAATGAAAAACAGGACTTCCTATGGCTGAAGGAAGTTGCATGTTGTAGGATGTCAGAGAATGAGGATAAAGCCGACCTCCCATGAGGGCAGATCTCCTCTGTGAGCTTGAAACCGGATCTTCTCCTATTTTGTAGGGGAGGTATGGGTTATTTGGAAAGATGAGACCTGCTTACATCTTTAGTCGCACAAGGCATATGGCTAGCAAAGTAAACCAGGATGTTCACAACAAATTCTTGTTCATGGTGCTATTTAAGACTTCACAGTGAGAGTTACCTAACCTGCTGATCCCACTCTTTGCTCGTCATTGACTTGGTAATTTAAAATGATGATCAATAATACTGTCAACAATGGAGCGCCTGCCCCAAACACTTCATACATACATTCAGCCTATAATTCCCCAAGAGGAAGGCACAAACAGAGACAGCACATTGCTGCTACGTTGCTACAACACTGTCAGGACATTGGTCCCATTTGTCAGAGCTGCTGGACAGCTGTCATTGAGTAAGATTCATCAGTGCCATCTGACTTCAGGAAATGTGCTTTCTGATTAGGCCTTCCTCGACGGAAACTGTTAAGATACAAAAGACAACAGTAAAAGCAAGAGGGACAGATTATGAGGACAAATAGGATTAGGGGCGTTAGTGATGGAAGCTGTAGCTGTAATATATCATACACATCAGCGCTTACAAATAAGTTAGATTCTCATGCATTAAATGTATGCAGATTATGTAAGTTTGTTGTAGTTAATCAAATGGTTTAAGCAAGGTTATACAGGGAATATATAGCCCTGGTTTTGTTGAGGGAGCACTCGTGGTAATTTGGCTTCTGTGGAGTGCAGTGCTCAGTGAAGTTGGTCACTGCATGCAGCTTTGTAAAGAATCAGTGATGAGTCTGCAGGCCTAATATATACACATATCAATAAAGGAGAGTAGTGTGGTTAAACCATACAAAAGCCAACAATCTCTGTAAGTAATCTGCAAAGTGCAACTTTGCGAGCTTTGCATCGACGCAGTTCTTGTAAGGCCCAACACCACTCAGCAAAACTATGACAGTATCCATGTTATCTTTCTATTTTTGGCTTCTAAAAGGGGTTTACATATTTAGAAACAAAAATAAGATGGCAGGCATATACATGACAATGGTTTGCAACTCTAATAATTATTGAGAGTACCCATGAAAAAGCTATTTTCACATTTCTGAAAGTTCTCGCCTAAGAAATTGTTCCAAATTGTTCCAAACATTGTGTTTTTACACCTGCTGCATTGGTGCATCGTTTGAATGCTGATTGTGAATTCACACAAATTTGATTGTAATAAGAAAAGGTCTGCATTGTTGACAGCTGTGTCACAGCCCTGCCAGGAATGTCAGTCCAGGGTGTGCTCGATCTCTCCGTCTCATCACAGCTGATCTACTTGAAATCATACACACGTGCTTCCTCTCTCTCTCTCTCTCACACACACACACACACACACACACCCATACATACACACAATCACTCTGATGCGTTTGCACCACATCAGACACAGGTGGTACAATCTTGCATAATGGGTGTGGTCTGGTGTTCATGTTTGTTGGTGCAGTGTTCCAGAGAGCTGGAGCTCTTTAGAGGGACCAGACAACGGTCAGACGGCCGCCCGCTTTGCAGCACCCCCCAGCAGCACAACACACGCAGAAACTCCTTTCTCATGTCCTTACTGCGCAGTGTGTAGATCACTGGGTTAAGCGCTGAGTTCAGAGTGGCAAAGCCAAAAAATATGTCTGCTTTGGAGAGGATAGGGCAGAATTGTATTTTGCAGGATGAATCTAGGAGGAGGATGGTAAAAGCGGGCAGCCAGCACATGATGAAGACTCCCAGCACAATAGTGACAGTTTTCAAAAGGGCATAGGCTGCTGAGTTGGTCGCTTCCTGGTGGCTGGAGCGTACAATCAAATAGATTCTCACATAGAGGATGACAATTGAGAGTAGTATGATGCTGAAGATGGTGACCACAAAGAGGATGTATTTTTTTGAGTAGAGTGGCAAAACAGCCGAGCATTCAGGGAGATTGTTGATGCAGTTCCAGCCAATGATGGGAAGTCCTCCGAGCAGGATGGAGGTGACCCAACATGCTCCTATCAAAAGAAACATGCGGCATGTTTTGGTGGAGCCATACACCTTGACCTTGGTGATAGCAATATAGCGTTCCACAGCTATCGCCAGCAAGCTAAAGACAGAAGCTGCCAGAGCGATAAAAGCTGTACCCTCCCGGATGAACCATTGTATTGGCATAAGGTCAAAGGTCCTTGACCCTGATAGAAAAATGTTGGCTATGTAGGCCGAGCCTGCCAGCAGGTCAGAGAATGCCAGGTTCCCGATGAAGAAAAACATGGCAGAGTGGAACTTCTTGTTGCGGCAGACAGCAATTAGAACTAGCAGATTCTCCAGGATGATGATGGTGCAGAGGACCACGATGACAATGTTGAGGGTGGTGAGCTGCTTTTTTTTCTCAATATGATCTTTCAGATCCTGGGGGGTCATGTTCTTAGCAAAGGCATAGTAAGAGTGGATCAGACTCTTATTGTAATACAGGGAATACTTGCTCTTCATGGTGACAGGGTGGCAGAGCACAGCGGCTTTACGGCAAAGATTCATTCACACAGTGGAGTTGTGCAGTGTCTAAGACGATAATCAATGCCTTTCAGGAAAGGACAGGAAGAGGGCCCAGGCTTGGAGGGAGACTGCCTGTCCCACAGTCACGTCTAAGGACCTCTATGTGGGTCACCTGCAGAGACACAGAAAGGAAGAGAAGGCTTGGGTTACTTGTTGCACTTACGAAATAAACTGTGACAAAGCAAACATACATTTTCAGCAAAGCAATACACTCGTCAAAATCCTCTAGCAAACAGAGTAACCAGGCAACAACCTGTTTCTCAGTCTGCACAGTGGAAACATTTTTTTGACTTGAGGAAGACTTCAATGTAATGACCCATAGAGCAGAGGATCAGCAATAGACTAGAGCTTCCCTTATTATCAAATGTCCTTGAGGTGATCTAACAGATAAACAAATTCAAAATGAGAGTTAACAATCGCATGGCATAAATGAAAGACCTCGTAGTGAGTGAACACACTGCACTCACTGTCTCCATTTGTTACATCCCAAACTGAACACCCACGCAGGCAGCAGCTGCAGCTTGTTGCGGTCTAAAAGGAATGAAAAGTAATAATTCAGTGGCTCAGAAGGAAGTTGTACATTATCATAAAGTTTTTCCCTGTTTTGAAGTGTGAACCTTCACAGACAGAGATCATCTTCAGGTAGAAGAATAAATAGTCTATAAGGCAGAGTGCTGGTACTTAGAAAAAGGGCTTTGCTCACAGTCTGAGGGGGACATTCCACTAACCCTGTCCGAGCACTCGGCTGTCAACACACGGCATTGTTGTGGGGAGCGAACCATTCCACTCCAGTGAGCTACCTCTTTAAACTTCAGAATAGCTTGTGGATCAGGCAGACTTCTTCATCCTGACCTGCCCCTTCTACCCAGTTCACAAACGTCTACAGCAAATCTAATAGATACTCAAGAAGAGAATGTGGGAGCTTCCCTGACTGTGTGTAAAAAAGTCTTGATTGAGGTGCATCAAAACAATTTATTAACCATTTGCATATGATATATTGCAATTGTAAGCATTTAATAGACAAAAGATTTTCTACATTGTGTGCATTATATTGAAGTTTGGTCAGAATAATTACTGTAGGCCTATGCACATTGACATTATGTCTGATGCTTTTGGAGTATATGTTGTTATTATCTGATGTATCCAATGACAGCATACACGAACAAGCTTACCAGTGTGAAACCGATGCGTAAAGCCTTTAAACCAGCAAAGCGTTAAATGGTGCACCCAAGTTACAAAACATTTTGTAACCACTAATGCGGCTAACTTAGAGAAACCTTTTAAAGGAACAACAAACCAAAACAAAATAAAATGCATTGCAGCTACAGGGCTGAAAACAAAGGAAGGTTGGAGGCTCTGGAAATCTAATTAGAGGTGGAGCTGGTGTCTTAAACCTGTCAAAAGTAACAGGATCCCTGTGCAGGCCAGTTCCAGGGGTAATTGAACACTGATGCTTCCACTGCTTGTCTTCTCAACAAGCCTGAACGGCTGCAGCAGCTCTTAACTGGAAACCTTTAGTGGAAACTGGGGCTGAAGCTCTTCTCTGTTCTGCCGGGCTTTGACTCAAACTCTGAGAGACTGAAAGATGGAGAGAGAATGAGACAAAGCCAGACAGAGAGCATGCATGTGGAACGGCATCTGGACACAAAGGCAGGAATCTGAGACGTCACTGTGACATCCACACACACAAATTCATCTATGTGACGTGTTCCACTGCACAGAACTTTCTCTGCAAGTGCAAAGAAGTCTTTCTTCACACACACAACTAATTGTGATAGTCATAGAGTAGGGTAGCATTCCCCTGCATACATGCAGCTTGACATAGAGCTGCTATTGGTTGTCAGTAATAAGCAGCACACTGTTTCCTCAAGCAGGAACAAAGAACAATAGTCTCCTTCAGTGTGGAGAGCATTGCCCTTCAGCCTTAATAATGGGACAGCACACTTCCATTTGGCTGCTGCAACTGTATCATAGCAGAAATTTATTTACAGTTGAGCACTCTCAACTTTCTTATCAGAACCTCTGTATCAGGACAGCTCGTCTCCCCCTTCCTTTCTAGCTCCATTAATAGACACAAATAGGAGGCTTGAGGCTGAGCACATGCGGCAGCTGCACCAGTGTAATTATATTAGGTCGCATTATTTCAGCCTATAATGATTTTATAAATGGAAAAGTCAGACGATATAGACCAGTTCTGCATCACCACAGTCTCCAGACTGCTAGGAGAAAAACTCATGCTTTGCCTCAATGAGCTTTTTCTCTCAGCTCTGCCAGGTTTTCCCTGGAGAGTGTTGCCATGTATTGTGTAGACAGCTCAAGGTCCTCCTGTCACCTGCAGTCCTTGGTGTCTGTCATCAAGGGATTTCGCTGTGTGAGAGAAACCTGATGGTCTGGTTTGCCTACAGCAGTGTCTAGTCTCAGCCCCGCCCCGCCCCTCTACCTGCCGTGTGCCATACATATGTTTACACAGTGATTGGTTGACAGAAGCGCAGACTTCCTGCTATGTAAGCCCTCCTTCAAAGGTAAAGTTGTGCCCTGTGCTCGACCTAGACATCTCTGTCACACTTCCACAATAGACATAACACATTGTCAAAAATGTTGTTACGCCATGTTTACACTAGTGACTCTTTTCCTAACCAACTCATGGGATTGCAACAGCAGCAAAAGTCTAAAAAACTAGCTTCAGTATACAAACAGAATGGCCTTAAGTATTTAAAAAATAATATAGTATATAATATTAGTGGTGAGGTGTAGAATACTAAATGTAAACCAAGTATTCCAAATTTTTTAATTATGCAACCAGAAATACAAAGATTGTGTTACACCACTACTCAAAAGTAATATATTAGTAATATATATTAGTAATATAAGTAATATTTGTATAGTTACCACAATACACTTGGACCTTAAATGTAATTTTTCTACATTTAAGTTACATTCAATGTTTTTAAACGTAGACCTTAAATGTTACTATTACAAATTCAACTACTTTGGTGCAACTTAAATTGGTCCAACTAAAAAAAAAAAAACTTGTACTCAAGTTCTTTCATTATGATTTAAACATTAGGTACATACACTGAAGTCATATTAATTTGTTCCAAAATAATTACTCTGCATAAGTATGTAGACATTGGAAATATGTGTATTTAAAGTACTTTATAAATGGGGATTTCATGACAGAGAAGATGAAACTTTCGGAATTTCCTTGGTTACATAAATAAATTTCCAAGTACGTAAGGGAGATGTAGGTGGTTTGAGTGGTTACAAAAGAAAAATTAACATAATATCCTGTCTGAATTTCACAGTGAGGCCCAGAGACAGTTAGACTAGGTGATGAAAGAAAAAATTGTGGACAGGAGAGTAAAAACAACAAGTAACTAAGGAAGTCAAAGAAAGAAACAGACACCTGAGGCAGGATATCCTATCAGAAACTTAGCTGTATCATCACTGTGTCAAAACGGTGCCTGTTTCTCATAATTTGAAAATTGATGCAGATAAGCCCTTGTAGTGCCATGTAAGTGCAAGTGTATTTGCATAGCTATGCCTACGTTTTACAACCACACATACAAATGCAAACCATGAAACCGCAGTTGCAAGGCTGCATATGGAACCTAGGTTTTCTAACATCCAAAATATAATTTAAAAGGGAGTAACGGTTGCTGCTGAAAGCTGACTCTCTTCTAACTTAACTACTTTCTTCTAATCCTAACAAGAGAAAGAGTTCCTCTCTCCATCATGGGACTGACAGCTGCACAAAAGCCTCAGGTGTTTTTCGCACAAACACCTGATAAGCCCCAATTAGCAGAGCGTCTGCTCACCAAAAACCAAGGCAACGCTGCCCCATTACACCACCTGCTACCTGTAACACTCTACTTAAACCTGGCTCCACTTTCTCTGGGGGAAAACACACCATTTCACTCACATGTATAATCTGTCACAAACATTTTAGACAAGAGCAGTTTATATTTGCATCTGATCTTGTTTGCATTAAAATCTGTTAACTGTGCCTCTTCTCACCATGTATCACAGCTAAGTTTGTGGTCTGAAACATCCTGTAAAACATTTTGTTCCGTCTGTGTTTCACACGGTTTATAGTAGGCCTATGTTGTGTTTCTCCTTATTTCCTTAACAGCAAAATCACCATGTTAATTCTGTTGACAACATTTTTCCATTGAAAATTCCAGATAAATACATAGAAACTAATTTACAATGATAAATACTATGACAAAAGGAGATGAAAACGATGGATGGACACGTTGGGGAGAGATCCAATTAGAACTGATCACTTAGTGTGGTAGATAAGTGGTTAGTTTCACTAAATTTGCATTATAATACAAACTAAAACAAAAGAAATTACTAATCTTAGGTTGTAATTTAGTCATATTAATAGTGATAGCCATTTCTTTCAGGAATATATTAAAAAAAAAATTATTCAGATTTATACATTAAATAGTAGTACACTTAAACTACACATGTAGAAACTACACTAAACTAAAACAATTCAGATGACTATAAATATAAATGTCATTTTAGATCCTGTCTTTGTTATGGCTGTAATATGAAAAAGTTAATCATGTACATTTTCCATTTTAAGGAGATTTTATGACTTCCTGCTCCATCTACGAGACTTCAGACCTTTCGTCTAGAGTAGACTAAACGTCTTCTCAGTTTTAAGAACAGTCACAAGATAACACACTCACAAATCACACATACACACAAAACATCCAATGGTATGGTATTTGTTCTTTCCTCTTTAGTTTCAGTGCAGTTAATGGTAATATCAATATAAAGCTTATCTCTAAGAGTGCTTTGCTATAACTGTAAATGGAATCAGTCTACACCTTTCTCCTCCCTTCTGCTCTTCTAACCTACAGACCAAAGGTCAAGTCTTTGGGCAATGCAACCGTAATGCCCAGCACTCATAATGAGAAAGAAATATCAGCAATTTGGGCGAAATAGCAGCTGTGTGTGATGCGCTGAAGCGAGAGAGATTGCAAGCTAAAAAGCAAAAATGTTTGAAGGGCAAAACCTCTAAGCTTATACATATAATCTGAACCAAGATATCTTTTGGGGTATTTCAAATGAAGTGAAATAAAAGGTGCGAACTTGACCTTACAGGGTGTAGGTACACCTCAGAGGAAAATTCCACGTGCAAAGCATGGCAATGTAGTCAGAGCATTTTCCCCAGTCAAGTGTTGACATGTCAGACATGCAGGAGAAAACACAACTGAGTATTATCACCACAAAGTTTCACCACTGCTACCACGGTAGCTCTGTAAGGATATGACTAAAGTGAAAGATGCATGCTTAAAGAACACCCACAGTCTGTACACTTTTCCGTTTCTTGAACTTTATCAGCGATGACATATTATATGTCTTTGTGTCTAGAATGCAAGCTCATTGCTCTTCCAAGCTGTCACAAGCCACTGCTCACATGGGCCAATTAAGGTGAGCTCACTGCAGTCCACAGGAAACACAGAGATGGACCAAGTCTGTTGGCAGGTGGCTGCAGTATCTCTCTGCAACTATAACTGTCCATCACTGAGCCCCAGGGCTCTGTCTGTGAAATCTTTTCACATCACCACAGCAACACTATTGATTGTTCACGGTCAATTTCCAGGAAAAACCATTAATGTTTCCAGCATCACTGTAACTGTGATAAAGAGGATTCCTGTTGCTGCTTTTACATGAACTGAGCTGTGTCCTGGTCCTTCAAATGACCCTCACAGCACAGACTAAATAGTCATGCACAGTGACTCTCCTATAAGGTCAAAATAAACCCAGTACAGTCATGATTGCCTTATCTGAATCCGTCGATGTTATCTCTGTAACAAGTCACACAGCAGACAAACTAAATATGATGAGATAAAGATGATGCTCAAAACAGTGATGAGGAAGGTGCACAGCTATCTGAAGATAACATGCAAACTAATCCTCAAAGTCTCACTCTAAACTTCCTTCAACTTCCTTTCAGAGTTTTAGTTTGGTTACTGCTATAGGGATGCATTGCAGGACCACAGGGCTTTCACAACCCTAAATGCCATCAAAATCAGATTGTGAAGCTATCTTTAGCAACCAACAGTCAATATTGAAGCTAAGAGTGGGAAGCACTTGGTCACTTTTACTCCGTCTTTTCTGTTTTACAGCTGTTTAGTGATATTTTTAAAACACATACAAAACAAGTAGTAAAACCCTGAGAGACACATTCTGGTAGTGATTTACTCAAAGAACAAAAGTGTGAATGGTAAACAGATGAGACCGATGAGTAAAAAAATAGATTTACAAAAGTGGTTCCTAAAATCACCAGGCAAATGAAAACTAGGGGTTTAGGGGGAAGTAAGCAAAAACGAGAAAGAGGAGAGCCTGTTTCTGCGTCACGCTGTAACTTGCATAGTCAAGAGGCAGAACAGAGATATGAGATGGAGGCCTGCAATATCTCACAGTTTCTATCTTGGAGAGGAACTCAACTGGGGGAACAACAAGTTTAACAGAAAAAGAACTTGGCAAAGAAGTGTCTGCAACTTGCCATGCAGCGTTGTGGATATACATACATGCATACAAATTACATCCTTTTTTGTGGCTTAAACAAATACAGAAGCATTTACTACAAGTTTGCATCAGTGTCATGATACTTCAATCGTGGCATTAGATAAAAGGCAAAGAACAAAACAGTTCCTTTGTACTGAGAGATTAAACAGTTCCCTCTTGTTTTTCACACAGGTTTAATTTTAGCTCTGAAAGCAAACCTTCCTCTCTCTTTGTCCGTTATTATTCTAACACAATTATGCTTCATTAAAACAGCATATACGCTGCTAGATATTATGGGAGTGGGTGTCCCCAATACATGGGGTTAGGTCATGTAATTAGGGATTGTCCTTTCGCTCGTCAAACAGTTTGACAGTTTGGGTACAGCCTCCTCTGAGGGGTGCATTTTGTCAACGCACTTAAATCAGGAACAAAAAGTTGTTGTTTCTCTGTGTTTGACTTTTTTTTTGCTGTTCCTCTCTGACAGTTTATCTATGCAACTCTGTAATGCTTTATTTATAGCAACTGTTCGTGTGCTGTGGTTCTTAGAGTGGCAGTGAGAGGAGCTGCAGACAAAGAGCTGTGTAAAGGAGGGCATCATACAGCCTCAGGAGCCATAACCCGCATGACCAACAGACACCCTCCCCCCTGAGTCTGCCCCATTGGGGGGCGGGGGATCTCCAAGGGTGGTGCCTGAGAGGCAATTACTGTAATACCTTCACCCTTTTGACCATTCCTGTCAACTTAAGGGACTAGCTTCCAAATTATTCATGTTTTTATATCACTGTATTTTGCATATTTCCCTTTTAAGCTGCTCGCTGATTTGCAGAGTCGCCCACTCCTCCGCTCGTATATTTTAAACTTCACCACAGAGATCAAAAGACAAGGCCACAAAGAGGTGACTAAAAGCACATCAAGAAGGATTTATTTAGCACACATCTAGGCCAGACATGTTCTTATAGTCCCCTATTAAAGACTTCATTACAACACATACTGCTCTCGATTCAGGTTCAAATGCTAAAGCTCTGCATCAACTATTTTCTCAGAACTCTGTGTGTGTGTGTGTCCTAAATCCTCGTCAGTGTAAAAATGTGTGATGTTTCATGTAGCTTTACTGATAACTAAAAATACCACCTCCTTATCACTATCCTTCAGACATATTTATATATGTCTCTACAGTATGCATGTACAGCCTGTCCTGAGATTTGCTCAGCGTGAAAAAGGAATATAACTATTCTTCACATGGAACAGTGGTAAGCCAAAATAAATGCTTGGGTAAGAAGATTTTGTGTTTTTATGTGTTATATGAAGGCTAGTGTTAACCACATCCTCTTTGTCTTGATACAGACACAAGACACTTGCAAAATGTCTGCTGTCAGGCAGTAAGAACTTAGACCAGATCTGGCTGGCCTGCATCAGAAACCTCAGTTCTAAATGCATGATTCAGGTTTCAGCGACTCTGCCCCTCTCACACCTTCCCATGTTCTTGTTTTTACAATGAGGGCTCCCCTAATGAATGGCTTTGAACTCTCTCTAAGGTCTCTTTTGTATTAGCTACCTGCTCCTATTCTACTCTGTTGCTAGACCTTGAACTCCACCCCTTCTCATGTTCTGGTGCATCGTTGGGAAAGTGTGAGGTTGCCGTGAGAGGGCTTGTGATTATTTGTTGCATGGCATGCCAGTGAACATGAGATGTAACAACATATAGCCTTGTGTATGTTGGTAGTGTGGAGGGTTGCTGTGACTGTGACACTCGTGTTTGTTCCACTGATGTTGCAGTGATTTTGCAGTGAACTGCATTGCACTGAACATCATCAAAGACAGTCATGGGACAGCATGCCAGAATCAAAGACACAGAGGAGGAGAGAAGGGAAGTTGCTGGCGACAAAGCAAAGCACTACACAATGGAAAATGATACCATCTACACAGGCTGACACACAGGGGCACAAAGCTGCCCTGATTGCTTCTGCCTAGTGCCCACTGATAAGATGATGAATTGATGGAGGCCCTCCATGTCTCCTCATAGGAGAGTCCAGCATAGGAAAACAACTCCAGACTTCTCTGGCAAACATAGATCCATTAAACACAGCTCTGTTGTTGGAGAAAAACATGGTTGCCTGGAGAGGGAAGATTGTTGTGTCCACACAGTCAGTCACTCAGAATTTTATACAATTTAAGAATTTCTTGCTTTGAAGAACAAATTAATTTCTTGAAAAACTGCGATGTCAACATGATGAATTGGGCTCTCTGGCATGAAGACAGTATATCATAAAATTTACATAATATTTGTGCAGGGCAGGTTGTAATTGTACTGGCCCTGCACAAATATTTTTGCAGGACCAGTACAGTTACAACCTGCACTTAAAAGACCAGTGAATGTGTGCATGGAAAGAGACCCAAGGGTATTTAACGTTATAGAGTTTTGGAGGGATACAATGTCTGCTTTACTTCCTGGCAACATTACCATTTTTTTAAAAAAAGAAAAGGCCTCACTTTAAACAACTTGGCTTTTTATGCAGCTTTACTGAGTCTTTGGGTAGAGTGGTTTGCCAAGGGATATTTTTTAACACGCAGGTCAGAAAGTGAGTATTGCTGTGGTGTAGCTTTTCAGATGGTATGAGACAACAGCTACTTGACTTTGACCTAGACAAGGCTCATCTGAAACGCAGCAGCTGTCATATTATTTTGAAGTAAACAGAATCTACTTCCACTCAATCTGTCGGTTGCGATGGAGCAGTCTGGCCTCTGTTGTGACCTGGCTTGTGTTTGGCTGGAGGTTAATTCCAACATGTCTTTAAGCCTGGAACTGTTGAGGCTGAGGCCTTTACAGAATAAACAATCTTAATAGCTCTTACTAACAAAACAGAAACAGTTGGCTATTTTGCCTTATTTTTGAAGTCTGTCAAGCATTAGAAAATCTGAAAGAGCTCATTAGGAGGAGAGACCAAGTTAACTTTCAGTTCCAAACTAAATGAATGGCTTCAGCAGACTCTCGCTGGCTGCATGGGGCAATTCAAAATCCAAGAAAACTGTCTCCAACATAGTTTTGAATCTGGGGAGGTGGGCTGTTGAAGTAATCCTGTTGAGTTTTCCAGCTGCACAAACAAAGCTGACTAAATGACAAAGACTTCCAAGAGAGAAGAAGAGAGAGGAGGAGGAGGAGGAGGTCTCCAAAACCACAGCATCGTCATGTGTACCTGCTCCAAGATGGCTCTAAGAGTGAGCGCTGAGAATGACCAGAAATCAGGAAACCACGACATGACCACACTAATTAAGCCTCCTGCTAGAACAGACAGTATGAGGCTCTTCCCATTCAGTTCATAAATCACAGTGTATAACCTAAAGAGAGGTTGCAAAGTGCTGCCGATCCCATCCAAAGCCACACCAGTAACCAGAAACCTTGTATTCAGTCTACTTGTCATTGTCTCTGAAAGATGTTTGATGTTCCTGTGTACAATGTAAAATACCTGTCCAAGCTCTAAAAACCATTTGAAGCCTCATTTCCAACTGGCAGTGTTTTTGAACAAGGGCTGGTCCCAGCCTGAAATGTGACAGAAGAAGAACAGACTTATCCACACCCTCAAAAGTGTCAGGAAATCCTGGCATGCTGCTACAAGCATCAGTGTCTGGTCATGGGGGGTCTTATAGTTTGTCCAAGTCCCTCAAGTGGAAAAGGAATGTAACAGGAGACGTTAAAGCTAATGGATTCTTTCACTGGTTAAAACACCTTCCTAAAAAAGTCAAATAAGAGCTTATGTAAATGTTTATATAATAATCCGAAGAGCAATGACAGCATCTTCTTGCAACTCAGAAAGGTTATTTGAAAAGGAGAGACGTGTATTTCTCTACCTTTAGTGACATCCTAGACTCGGTTCTGTTTACAAAATGGGTAAAAAGCAGGGGCCGCCATATTTATTTCTCTGATCTGAGACACTCCCAGCTCTTGGCTGTGAATCATAAAGCTACATGCTGTCAGCTGTGTGTTGTGACTTGCGCTACAGCAGCTTGCGAACAGAAGGCGTTTATTTTGCTCCAGCTGCCACACCCAAAGAAAGTGTTTTTCATGCAATGGGGGAGTACCAGCTAGAAGTCTGGCTGACTGTAGAACCGAGCTCACTGTCTGCAGAACACTACTAATATCAAAGAGAAAAGCACAAAAGTAATGTATAAGCACATGCATTGTCTCCTGTGATCTGTCATGGTTCCTATTCTTTTTTGGAAAGTTATGTATTGACCTCTGACTGGTTTCATTTAAGCAGGTAAAAGCCAGGGTGCCTCTAGCAGGTCACTCCTGTGATCTTTCAGTGTTTTTACCCCTCCAATCTGGCTGAATAAAGTGGTGAGTGTAGACAACAAAAGAGAAGTCACTCTCCCTAAGGAAAAGCCTTCTCCCTGTTTCCTATAAGCAAACCGCTCTCAAGCCTGAGCTGAAACCCGAGCATCCATCAGGGATCGACACCACCCACCCACCACCCATCCCTGCCTTCAACCCCCTAGTGACCTGTTCCATTAAAAAAAAGTCCCTCAAATCCAGTTCCCACTGCTGATTTGCCATTAATTTATTTATCCAGCCATGCACTTAAACATCTATTTATTTATTCAACTCATCTATTTGTCTTCATTTCTCACGCTATCCCTGGCAGTCCCCATTGAGAAGGGTCTGATTACAGCAGTCATCTTGTAGAGGAAAACGGGGCCACTGAGCACAGTGAGCTGGGTCAGCAACATACAGATCCTAAACTCATGATGTCATGGGCTGCTGGACTAAGCCAGTCTGCCTGCGTTCTAACATAAAAGATTTTAAAGTTACCTCTATACAGACAGGCAAGACTAATACCATGTGTGCTCCATGTCTGTGGGAGGCTGCGTGTGCCTGGAGCTGTGGAGTGTCTGGCCAATAAGTTGACGCTGTTCACAGCACCCTGGGGTTACTCTCGCCCAGGCCAAGGATGGTGAAGTGTGTGTGAAGAAACCTGGCAGCGGTCAGACCTTGTATGGTGGCGGGTGTTGTTCTGGTGCAATCAGCCATGTGGTCACATGGGCCAAACGCAGACGGCCGGCCAGCTGTATCATGCCCTGTCTTGAGTCAGTCCAAGGCATGCTGGGAGAAGCACCTGAGTCCATAAGCAGGCGTGAACGCCCAATACAAACCAAGCTGCTCTCACACAACACCACCATCAATGAGCGTGCTGACAGGGCCATCAACACTTGATAGTCCTCTCCTAATGTTGCTGAGCGTGCTTCCTCTTCACCCCCTACTCCTGATGTTATCACAATAAGATGTTTGCTCGTCTTTAACAGGTTTTGTAGCATCCGTATGTATATGAAAGTTTGGTTTCTCACTCTGTTACACAGCTGCAGCTTTAGATACTTCCTTTGCAGTTTCAGACAGCCTGCTATTGACCACAAGTGCATGCAGACTAAACCACACCATCCACAGGATAGCAAGTGATGGATGGGGGACTTTTATCTGGGCAATAAACATTAGTTCCTCTACCTTATCTACTTATCTCACTGTGATTTGAGGATTCTCCCACAACAGGATGTCTCATTGACTGGACTGCTGACACCTATGTATCCCTTTCTGCAGGGTTTACACTTTGGGACATAAGGTAACAACATGCTGTTTGGTCAGTCTGGCCTTATAGTGGTGATAAGGAAATGTAACCAATAGGCCTAAAAAGTGATAGCACGGATGTCCAAATGTCCAGAACGACTTTAAATGTCATTCCAATTTACTAAATATAATCTTTTTGTCTATAATACAAATATTTGTTCTTGTATTTTGCTCGTTTTCCTGTCTGACAACAATATACTGTAGTCTGTTAAGACCTTGCTTGTTAAAGCTCTGTGCTGCTTTCCTCTGGGGAGCACATCTCAAACCCCATGAGATTAACTCCGGTACATGGGGATAATGGGGGCTTTTGTCTTATTAATACATCCTTTCAATACAATGCCTTCTTTAGAGTGACGGATGAACAAGCCTCAACAACATCGGTGGGGTCAGAGCGGGGGGGCACAGCAGGCTGCAACGGCTCCAAGGAACCGTGTGTGTGAATGTGTGTGTGAATGTATGTGTGTGTGTGTGTGTGTGTGTGTGTAGCCCCCTGAGAGGACGCGCCTCGGTGTTGCACGCAGCTCATCTCCAACAACAGCTATGATGCAGCAAACTGCCCCACCACCACCACCATGTATGAGCGACAGCTGTAGCCCTGCGTGTTACTATGTAACACCACACTATGTTATTCATTAAAACACACATTGTGTTTAACAAACGCATCTGTCACACGGAGCCCAAATATTCAATGTGGCTGCAGGCTGCAGTGTTTGTGGCAAAAAAAAAAAAAAAAAAAAAGTGCAGAATTGGCGTGTTGCTTAATGTAATACTGACACAGATAAGCTGTTTTTGAGTCAGAGATAGATTTCGAGGTTTGAGCGTCAATCGAGACTTTCGGTTCTTACTTAACTGTCTGGGTCATCTTTGATGCAATGAGAACTAATTTCCGAGTGATGGATTTTCCAAGAAATGAACTAACTTAATGTTACACTGCGTTTTACAGTAGTAGGAGAGACACATCAGATCCTTTTGTTAGGTTGCTGCAGCACATGCAGACTGTCACATTGACAATATTTTGAGAAGGTGCCACTACTTACCCCATGAGAGATCTAGTGGAGAGCAGCGAAAAGACGCTCCGACAAATATTTGTCTCCGAATGTCCTCACATGTGGCCACAAGTTTCCACAAATGCTGCGTCAAAGTTCAGCGCTTTCCCTCTGCTCCAGGGTCGAGAGGCTACGATGACAATCAAAACTTTGGCGGAGGACTAGACGGCGTGTCTTGTCTGGTAAGTGGTAAATCCATAGCGGTCTGTGCTCCGCCGCGGAAATCACACAAATAACCAGAAATCTTGACGGTTCCAAAAAATGAAGAGCAATGAAAGGGACATTAAAGCGTTAAAAACAGAGAGCGCACTTTCTCTTTTGTCGCTCTAATCCAACAGTCCGTCTGATTGTCGTCTTGCTCTGTGGGAACAACAGCTCCACAGGGCTGTGGAGCGTCAGGGAGGCGCGCGCACACTACGCGGTCACACACACACCCACACAAGAGAGACAGGGTGTATGGAAACGTCATAGACCCATAAAGAGTCGCGAGTCTCAGTGTCGAAATAGAAATAGAAACGGCAATTAATATGGAAAATACTTTTTATGCCTATTCCTGGACCTTTTCCCCACTCTGGATCACACAAATGAAGTCCAGATGTTCCACCTCTTCACTTCCTCTCCTAGCAGATCCACGCAACCCATCCTGGCTTTGTTTCCCTTTAGAGCAGTGCCCAGTTGCAAATACATACAGGTCTATGACTGAATTAACCACACCACTTTATTTGTTGTGTTTGTTATGTGTAGTTTTCACATTTCTCCCTCAGGTCTGTGTATAAGTGTAATGAGGAGGGTGAGGTGAAGGTAAGTTATAACTTGTTAGTCATCAGGGCTGTGCCTAGACGTACAGTAGGGCAGGTGCTTGTTCCAGTGAAAGAGCCTCTATCCAAGCCCAGGGGAGGTAATAATGTCCTCCTAGTCATTACTCTGAAAGCCAAACTCATCCCAAGTGGCCATGATGTCATGTGTCTGTGATATGAAGAAGGAGCCGTGTAATAGTATTCATTAGTTATCTTACTAAACATCTAGGAGCTGCCTGGCTTCTGTGCTAAAGAAATGTCGACTTCGGGAGATCAAGATTCAAGTCACTGTTCACTATCAAGATTGCAAAAATCTTCTTGTGGTTCTCAAAAAATCCCAACTACAACTGAAAGATCCCCAAATGGAAAATGAAAAACTTTAGTTATGGTGAAACAAAACTGTTGAGGTTGATGATTCAGAGTTCTTGAACATATCTGTCCTCTTTAAATGACCACAGTGCAGGAAACAGGTGGCATCCTACCTCATCAGGGTCACGCATATAGACTTGATCTGAATGAATGATATCAAAGCAGGCAAAACACGTCACTACTCATCCTGCTACTCATACAGTCTACCTATGGCGGTAATGAAACATCCCTGTTGAAACACATTGGAAGTAAGTAAGTCTGACATGTGTCTGGTCTGTACCAAACAGTTTCAACAACTTTGACTCATGGCGTGCCTGCTGATGGTTTACTGGAGGAGAAAAGATCAAGATTGAGCAAGCACTCTCTCTACACTCATCTCTGCCGCCCCCGCAGCAGCAGCTGGTATGTGGAAAGTACTCACTCTCAAGAAAAAGAGAAGAATGACTTCAACTTTGCAATACTTCTGTTAGAGTTGCCAAAAAACTCAACCTGCAATCTCACTTTAACCGTTTAACGGTGCATCTGTAAAAGCTTCTCAAGTTCATTTTCTGTATTCTCGGCTAAAGTGCTGGCAGGGTGAATGAGCAGTGTGTAATGGAGGTGTAGTAGACAGATTTTATGGACTGACTTCTCACTGTCAGTGGGTTTATGATGGGACTCTTTCAAGAGCTGCTCCACTAAAGCTGCCCCACTGCTGTGTCTCTCACTAAGCTTTTAGGGGAGGGGTCAAGAGCCCTGACCTCACTTCCTGTTGGGGCTCCTCACAAGCATTCCATTGTCTGTGAGAATGTGCATGGGCTCAGGGGACGCTGCACATCTGGCAGCTGTTATTAGCAACCTCCTGTACCCACCCTCCCCTCCACCACCAACCCCTGAGGAAGATTACTACATGTGCTGGTGGATGTGCACCTCAAAATAAACTCTCTGGGATAGTACTTTTTCATGAGCCACTGCTGTGGTGCAACAACTTGAATGGAAAGTTGGGCTTTATTATTTTATTTAGTGCATTTTGCATTTATCTCCCTCCCAGTCCTTAAAATGGCATTTTATTTAGTTATTCAGTACAATAATAAGGAATGGTGTTAGAGTAATAATTATACACTTTGGGAAATATGCCCGTTTTGCTTGCTTTCTTGCAGAAAGTTAGATGATCACTACCACTCATGTCTGTCAGACAGCAGCTGGTTAGCTTAGCATAAAGACTGACAACAATGAAACTGCTAGCCTGGCTCTGTGCTACACTAGATGTAGGCTACTACAAGATCTGCCTGCCAGCACCTCTAATACTCGCTAATCAACACATTACATCTCGTTTGTTTTTCAAATTCTCCAATTTTGCATTGGGTTTGGTGTCAAACTATTTCTTGGCTGGGGCCAATAATTTTCTGGAGTCTTCACTGGTTGCCTGACAACTGCTCCCGGCCAAGAAGTAGTCCCCAATTAAAACTGTGAATTATTGTTTTTATACTCAGGGTTTCATACAGATTTTTTTTCTTTAAAAACTAGACCTAACATGTTAATTAACAACATTTAGAGGTTCTGGTAGGCGGATTTTGTTACCCTTTGGACAGAGGCAAGTTAGTTTCAGTTGTCGTGCTAAGCTAACCAACTGCTGGCACCAGTGTCACTTATACAAACATTACAGTAGCATTAATCTTCTCATCTAACTCTTGGGAAAAAGGAGAAGCGGATTTTCCAAAATGTTGAACCCTTCTCTTAAAGACATTATTGTCACTTTAGACCATGTAGACTAGAAAACTACCTCATTTACTTAAAGCTTTCAGAGAGACTGTGGTCACCTGACCGAAGGTTGAACTTGCTAGAAGAGAGACACTAAGCAAGTTTTAAGTCAGACTGAGATGAGAGCAGCAACAGAAAGTAGGTTGTGCATCAGACCTACAAAGAGAAGACAGCGTATTGTTTGTATTACTCATCTCTGTTGACCTTTGTTCAAAGAACTCAAGACCCAAAAAAGGCAAAGTGGCTAAATATTCTATACTCCTACTTTTAGACACAGGATTACACTTGGGATGTCATTAACAGTAAACTCTTGGTGTTCTCAGGCTCTGTGTTGTGTGAGATGGGGACTTTCCATCTGTTGTTTAACCACATAAGCTATATGCGCTTTTAGAGCACATAATGCTGGACTACTGATGCAGCTGTCAATATGTAATATATAATACGAGGGCAACTCACATGTCATTCTGTGGTCAGTGTTTTCATCTAATGAGTCACTGGTGTGTTTGTTATGCACACTAATCTGTCCAGACAAAACACGTCTGGAGATAAGAGCAGCGGTTGTGATTTCAAACAGAAAATGTAAATGGAAAGTAAGTTTTAAGAGGAAGATCAGACATCACTTCCTCATACAAATCAAAAAAATACTCTCTTTTCCTCATAGATGCTTTGACCATAGTTAAGCTGTGCATTTACGGTAATGTGCATTAGAGATGTCTGAGTTAGTCACGACTGATGACACAACTCTCAGACGACTGCACATCAAAGGAGAAGGAAATGAACGCAGTTTGCATCTGACAAACTGTCACCAGTATTCTTAGCAATGTGACCAGATGCTTGTGACATATCTTTCACATTTTAAATGAAACTAATTGTTCAGCAAATTATTTCACAAGTCAGCCCTTGCATCTTCAGATCATAAACAGGACCTGCTATGAAAATTCCCAGACAAAGCAAGATGTAGCTCTATTTTTTTGTTAAAATCATTAAAATGTATATCTAGGGCACTACACATACAGTTAATTGAGGCAGACAGTGCTCGTGGCAATAGAGGTTTGTTTCCCTTCACAACACCAAAAAGCACAAATGCTGCCTGGAGTCAGGGTGGCTTATCTCTCTCTGCACTCCAAACAGTGGGCTTAAGTGCTGGCTGTGCCACATGTCTCTGCTGTTCACAGCTTTAGAAGAAATCTGTCCACCCTGCATTCACTCCTGCGAGATCTGCAGTGTTGTCTTACTGCTTATCTCTGAAGCATCTAGCAGCTCCCCCCCCCGTCCTGCACAAAAGAACTCAAGTTCTTTTACATCTGATCTGTTCCCTGTGCAGGGATAAGGTCTGAATCACTACCCTCATTCGGGTCACTTTAGATACTCACACACAAAGAAAATATAGGCCTCATGTGTCAGGGATGGAAGCCAACATTTCATCACATTTGTGATCATTTGATCTTTATAAAACAAATGTGATTTGGGATTTAACTTCCATTGCTTGGGTCTTTCTGTGTTGCATCTTATCCTGGGCATCTGCAACAAACCATTAACATTTATTTGTATATTTGTCTCTCTGGTGCTTTTATAATTTTACATCGCTCCACCCTTCTACTGAGGCATCTCTCACAGGAGTATAGAGTTACCTTATTTTTACAGTCAGGCCTGAAAAGACTTTTCCCATGGTCCACTTCTGCACTGGTCTATGTACTGGTTACCATGCTTGAGTATTAGTATTGGGTGTCCGTTGTGTTCACTGTCCTCTGCACCACTGCAGAGAAGAGTATTAGTGGATAGTAAAGTAAAGTGAAGGGGCCCACATGGTTGGAGGAGGAGGAGGGGGGTGGTCATGACTTTTGTGGCTTCCTGCAGATTAGGACAGTGTTTATAGAGCTTTGCTGAAGTACCCTTAGCAAAACACATTCAAATCCACACATCCATTATTAGAGATTTTTCCATTAACATTATAACTGAGAGTGCACGTTTTTATTCTGCATTGAGGATAGTTGTGATGCAACATTTGGCGGTTTGGGATGTGTCTGCAAAGTCAGAAAGAGCATTAAGACGTCAGTTTAGAGTTTAATACAGCAACAGATCAGATCCCTGTCATTTAATCTTCAGAGGCATCACAAAGGGCACAGCTAAAAATCTGTTGTTTTGACCTGAAACCATATGGCAGCCATCAGTGGCTCTTGCATTGGAAACCCAAGAAACCCAACCCTGACATTTCTTGCTAATTTATTGAACAGAAAGTAAGTTCAAAAGGTTATTCATATGTTTGCACATGCATGTGTGCATGTTTGCATCTGTGTGTTCGTTCAGGGCAAGACCAGAAATAAAAATTCAACTCCTTACCATGAATCAGTTTCTTTGTTTGTTTTTTTCAGTTTACAATGACAAAGAGGTGGTTTGCAATTATGTCACATCTGTGATATATATAGCATCTGCTCTCACACCTAAATGCTGTTTAGTTTCAGAGAAGGCTACGTGCTTGCCTAGATAAGCATGAGACTTGGTGCACAGATGCTGCACAGCAATCACTCAGCATAACGGAAAAAACAGACCTGTCCCTTATTTGTCCGCTCGTGCAGCGCCTTTCTGATGATTTTATGGGTAAAAGGAAAAGAAGAAGTCGATGAAGCGGTATGGTGAAGATGAATGTGTGTAAGGAGAGGAGGGAAGGAAGTGAAGTTGGTCAACAGAGGGTAAAATAAGCTTTCAGTAACCAGGTCAAGCGTGCACCTATTGGAATCTTGCCTGGAGAAGCTTGCATGTTGTACCGTTGAAACAGGGAGGCTGGACTCAGTGAGTTGATCTTTGTGTACTTTTGCTTGAGGCAGAGCGTTCAGTATTTGTTTGTAAAAGTGTGTTTACAAAAGAGTGTTTAAGCTTACACATGCGTCAAAAGGTGCACAGTTCTCTCCTCAAGCAGAACTTAACGTCTGTTTCCTGGCACTTGACTGCCGGGGTCAATGTTGGGGGTCATCAGATAAGAAGGATCAGGGCCAGGCCATTACTTTAATCCAGCTGTTTGTACCAGCCCCTCTCATGACCTGTACTCCTCTCCATGCTCTCGGTTAAATGTCATTGTTAGCAGGGCCAAGTTATGTTGTCAAAGTGGTAAAATGTATATATAAAAAAAAAAAGACAAAGAGTGTGAGGGGAGATGGCAGGAGGGCAGCGGGGGTTTATATCTCACACTCTACTGATACAGCCTGAAGCACTTCTGTCTTTTCACACACACACAAACACACACAATGAGCGTGACCCAGACCTGGCCTGGATGTAGCCCAGACAATCATGGACATTGAATGTTAGGCCAAATTTCCTGCAGCTGCCATGATAAATTTGTAAATTTGTCATTTCATTTGTTTGCAGTACGGCGGGCACAGAAGGACTTAAAGAAGGAAGCTTTATGAAATTTGGTTTCATTTTCTAGTGGTCGTAAAGAACAACTTGCAGTAATGCATGCTTTATGACATTATTTTCCAACTAACAGGAAGATAAGGTATGTAAATCATTAATAAGAATGAAGTAAAGTCATATCTAATAACATTTTGGTTGTGTTTTATAGTGTACTTAATTGTGTCATCTTGTCACCTTTGAACTGGACTGAAATACACACGCCACCCAGGAAGTGATGCTTTGATCAGCGCACTGTGCACATTCTTCTCATCATCATCTCACTTCCCTGCCGGGTGTTTATTATTGGCTGCAGCTGGAACACCTCCAGTCACTCAGCCCTCACTCCACCAAGGTCGTGCTGACAAAATCCCACTCCACAAAGCTGAAACAACCCACCTCTGTTTGACTTCAGCTGAAGTTAGCATGTGCAATTGTAGCAGCTGTGAGAGTTTAGATCAAATGTGTCATTACGTCCTTGAGTTGGTATTTGTGGCTGCTGAATGATCATTGACAATACATTGCATATCATGGGAGATCATTTCTCCGAGTTTCTTCCCCTTTCTTTCTGGAATGTTCTGTTTTTCATGACATCTGACCCCTGTATGTGGAAGATAGAAAGACAGTGTGAAACTGAGATTATAATGCGTAATGTGTGTTACATAAATCTAGTTAATAATTACACTGGGAATTGATATCTGTTATCTGTGTATTAAATTATCGAAACTTGATTTTGCAAAAGCAAGAAAGAAAAAAGTCATAAACAGTCAGTATAACAGGTTCTTTGCAAAAACATTTTTCATAAACTTTAGCAAACAGGTATATACTCATCTAATGAATGTGATTGTTGATAGGGAAGTGCCTCTGTTACTTCATCTGAGTCATCTCACATCTCTGCCATCTACTAAGCCTCGAGCTTTTTTTAGCTATTTGTAATCATACGTTACAGCGCTGCACTGTCACTGTTAGACATCTTGTTATGCTACATAAAGTTAAGGTTTGTACATTGCTATAAAGCTTGCCTTCATATAGAAATTCAAATGACAAACTGTAAAATTAGTTTATGACACTTTTGTCACTGCTTTCTTACATTGTTTCTGGACAAAAGTTGTTTACCCAGGGTTGGTAGGTAACAAAGAAAAGTTTTAAAAGGGAAACTTTCCCAGTGCTTTCAATAAGGGTGGTCAGGGCAGAAGGTGGAGAAGGAAAATTACATTCTGGCTAAGAGAAATTGGTGATATTGATACGGCTCTACTCTAATTGCATGATGACCTAACTGGCCACATCCAATCAAGTTCAGAATTACTTATCACCCACAGTAAAATCTGTAATAGTCTCTGCAATTAAAGAAACATTACCAGATACCATAGAGAAGGAACCAAATTGCAAGTTAATCCTTTCATACACATTAAAAGCACCGCTATAGCAGCACAATATAAACAAAAAAGATAATTAACTGCAGCTACAGATTCCACAAGCTTACTCAAGAACTGGCAACCCACCCCACATACAATATCCCATCACTAAATAATCACTGTGCTTCCTAATGACATCCAGCCGTCACTTTTTCCTCACAATGACCCATGATGACTAAAGTGCACCGCCCTCTATTAGATTTCTCACTGAATGAATTTCAAGGATCCCCAGCGTCAGTGGAGCTGTCGGCCCTGGATACACACATCTGTGAGTGAGGTTTTCACATGATGACGATTAGCTCATGCTGCTGCTTGCCAGCTGGGCTGGTTCTTCTTAGTGATTTGTGAGTCATGATATTAGAGCGTAAAGTCTGCACGGCGGTATAGAGAGACTGCGGCATCATCATCTAATCAGACTGCAGGTTGGTAGCATCCGCTGTGAAAAACATATAAAGAGTCATACCTTCAGGCAGTAAGGAGTGGATGATGGGAAAGAGGCAAAGTTAGAGGTGTGCATGTACATGTGCTTGTGTGTGTAACGGAGTGTTCAACCCTAAAATTCAGAATTTGGCAACATTGTGGCTGCCACAGAGAATGCTCCATAAAACAGACGAATATCGCTGCTGGATAACAAAAAAGAAATGTGGCTTTAATTAACAGCTCACACGAATTCTTCTATTACTGGCAGTAATCTCACTAACTAAAAACAGATTGATTTAGACATTCTTCTTTATGGTAAAGCTGTAATAGGACCACAGTTTTTACTAAATTTGAATGGTGGTGCTAATCCAGACCCAAGATTGTCCTCTGATGTCGCACCACACGCAAACACACAAAATCAGTGTCAGTCATATTTTTGGAACACTAATTAAGTCCATGAGCGTATCATTTTGTAAACCAATACTTTTGGTTATTTATAATCCCTTAAAAATACAATAATATGGTTTCATTTTGTGGTAATAAATGTTTAACCACTCAAGGTGTCACTTTATAAATGATGATTATCTAATTTTTTATGACTATGCTCAGATAACAATGCTTTACAATGCTCTCAGTGGAAAAGAGCAGGAGGATCCCTTGTACTAACTGTGGGCCTTTCATGACTGAAGAACTCCTTCAATCAACTTTCTTCTTTAGCTTTGTACTTCTTGTGAATGCTAGTTACCTAATGATTCGCACCACCGACCTCAACCAGTTCCAATAACGCAGTAAATTTGGAGACAACTTGAAGAAACAGCCTTTTAACCTCTTAGGACCCGGAGATGTTTAAGTCAAAGCAACTTGAAAAAGGAAAAGACAGATTGTTTATTAGCTGTCCAGCTTGGCTCCTTCTAGAGGTGAATTGATTTAACAGCCTCAGTGAAATATTGCTCTTATCCTGGCCTCGGACCACTCTTGCCCCCTAACCCCCTTCCTCAGCCGACCCCCCGCCCCCTCAGAACAGCCCTGAATTCCAGGAAAAAGTTACAGCGAAGTTCTGGCTTTCATAAATCACTGTTCCACTCCCCAGCCGCTCCCTGCAGAGCACCGAGGGAGAAACATCATCCCCTTCCCTTTTTCTGAACCCCTCCTGCTTCACCCCACACTGTTTTATGCAGCACAGAGTAGCAGATGAGAACTTCCTCACCATTTCACCACAACCCCAACAGGTCTCACTTTGACACACTTACTGTGCACTCTGATCTTTATGACACCGTCTGTCACACCACAGCGGCGTCGAAGTCATGCTGCTTCAATCAGTCTCCCTGCTTTATTTACCTGTTAGAGTGTCTGCATGTGGTCATGGTGTTGTTAGGTCTTTATTGCTCACAATCCACAGTAACGGTGACAGTCAAGTCAGATTGTCTATGTTTTTATAGTAAGCACAGGGGCAAACTTGACCAAAAATTCCTGTAGGGGGATTGCTGGAGGGAAGTTCATGTTGCAAAAACTATACAAATAACTGACAAGGACATAGCTGCAAAATTTATGTTGGGAAAATGTTCCATGACATAACACACTTTAGTTGGAAAAAAAAGTGTTGCACAAGCGCAGTTTTAGGGTACTAGTGGAATTTTTTTTTATTGATTGGCCTGTGTTGATGCCTAAAAGGAGTGTGTGACTGCAGCGCTGTGGCCCAACCCATGTGAGTGATAGACCTGTCTCTGCATGCCCATTAGACACAGGCAAGCTGATGAATACACAGGGTTAGGTTCGTATATGAATGACATATCCATCACACAGCTCGGCGTCTAGGACAGTAGGGCCAAGGGCTCTGACAGGAACTCTCGGCACAGCTCTCATGAATAGCACATAAACAGAGAACATCCGTAAACAATTTAGAAGACCTTTTTGGACTTTGTTCCTTAAGGGTGGGTGGAATGGAGGGATGCAGAAAGAGAGAGAGACTGAAGCACTACAGTTGATATTCCCTCTATGGTGGCCGGGTTGGGAGGAGCAACATCAGGCTGCCTCTGTTCTCCTTTGGGATGTTCTGCCTGTACAAACAAACCGACCCCGGGCCTCTGGTCTAATGGGAACCAGACCTGCTCAAGGACCAAATCCCCTCTCTCTCCTTCCCTCCTCTTCTTCTCCCCCCTCTCTGTATGAACAAAGCTCCGCCGACACAAACTCCAGCTGAAGGACGCACTTCAATTATCCCAAACAGACCTGAAAATATTCCCTGTTCCTTTCCCACACAGCAATAGTTCATGACGTTTCCACATCAGCGCTGACCTTTTTGAACCTTGAGCAGTCAGACTCCAGTGACCTACACTTATCTCCACAGGCACACTTACTCACTTTCACAGGCTTTCTCTATCACTCCTCCTCTCTCTCACTCTCTTTTTCTCCATCTATATATCACATGTAAACACGATGCTATCCATTGACTTGTGTTGATCCTGATGACATTTTGTTTTCTACCAGTCCAATCCATATCTTGCTATCTCTGTGACAAGCTCTAATTAAAAGTACCCAGTTTCACATGACAGCAAGGTACATTTTCTGCACAAGTAACAGTCTAATCTCTGCCGATTGATAAAAGTGACCCTAACCAGTTGTTCAGGGCCATAGACACCATGGTGATCTTCTGTGTGTGTGTCTGAGTAAGACCAGCTCATCCCTGGCTACAAAGTCTGAATGTTCTCATTGTGTGAGTTCAGAGTTTATCAGTGAATGTCCTCCCAGTCTCACTGCTGTCTCTATCTGAATGTTCTGTTTCACTAAAGTATGAATATTGGCACTGAGTCAGATGGAGGGGAGAAAAAGGCTCTCAAAACACATAGAGCCTCCACATTGACTGCACGTCTGCTGCAGAGAGGGCTGATTGTGATATGGCCTGGTGACAGTGGGCCTCACAGACATGTGGTGCTGTTTAAATTGCATCACTTTATCACTGCATTCTTTTTCCTGAATGATAAGTCTGAGATAAAAACATACATGTTAACACTTCCTGCTTCTTCTTGTATATGTCTTTACACTGCTGGTGTACACATGTATATGAGTACTGTTTTCAAGGCCAAAAAAGCTCATTATTTGTGCGTGCTAGAATCTGTGATTGAGTAACTGATGCCAAGTGCCTGGAAGTACGGCAGATTTATCGAGGAGAATGGACCGTGTCTGAAGAGTTGGAACAAATTCGCAAACACTGGATATGACTGTTCAGCTCTGTCTCCCTCCCACACATCTGGGCACAAACCCGTCAATGTCCCTTTGGCAAAAATCTGTGATGAGCTGAGCTGAGTTGCTGTCCAACTCACAGTCATTTCACATTATCCCACCTCCCACACACACACACACACACACACACACACGCACTCCTCTTGGGGGTTTCTTCTTCTTTTTCTTCTTCTTCGTGGAAGTGCTATGGGCTTTCTGGCAGTGCTCGTGTCTTTATGCCGTGCATGCCAGGAGTGGCCAAGCCCAGACACAACCCTCTGGAACTGAAGTGATTTTGTGCCGAGTCAGCACAAAACGAGACCTGCCGGTAACAAACGTGTTGTAACTCACTCACTTCTGGCTCCCTGAAAGAGGTTAGGAGTGGGAGGTGTGTATGGGATGTGATAGAAATGAGTCTCAAAGTTTGTTTACAACTTTGAGTGCTTGGGTCATACTGGATGTGTGGACGAATGTGTTTTTATGTCTGCTTGTGCTTTTGGGAGCGTGTGTTTGTATGCTATAGCTCCTGGATACATTTAACTGGTATGCCATTGATCCATTGTACACATGTACTCACATGCCACAGTTTTGATGGATGAAATGGAAACGGATCAATACTGTAGCGCTAACAATTCTCTGAACAAAACATCCAGCAGTTTTTTTTTCACATTTTGTTATACTGTATTAAAACTGTGGTATGTGGCTTTGCACGTATTAACAATAAAACAGGCTACTTAAATCTTGCAAAATAACCACAAAAAAATGACATGGTCTATGCAATCCTTGATAATACAGTGGGTGTGTCCAGCCACGAGTTGGATCAGTGTTGGTTTATATTCCCACTGATGTCATTTGTTGAGGCAACAGATCTTTGGCAGGAAGGGACTGACAAACAGTCAAGGTCATTGACCCACTTGAGAGAAAAAGCGACCAATCAGTTTGCGTGTCCATGATGTTTCAAATTAATGATTATTCCCTGATGTAAGAGGGGACAGAGCAGCCTTTGTCTATGAATGGTCATATACACACTACATCTTTGTCCATTAATGGTTAAATATACAAAGGTCTTTCGTCATTTGTTTAAAAACTCCTTCCTCTTTGCTCCTTTCTTTTCTAATCTGATCTCTTCCTCCACATTGTTCCACTGCCACGTTGCAACCGTTTAGAGCTGGGGAAATAAAGACACCTGGATCTAGCTACTTTTCCACTAATATTGTTCTCCTTCCAGGGTGGGTTAAGCCAAAGCCTATGGCCATGTGATGACATTGATGACGTGACATGGTCTGGTAGTGAGAAACTAGTAAGCAAGGGGACTCCACACCCCCATGGCCCCTCAACGCGCTCCCTTCTCCTGAATCAAATACACAGAGATGTGTGGGATTACTCTCACAGGAGGAACATGAACCCTCTGACTTCCTGGCCACTGATGAGGTCACTGGTCTCAGTGGGAGTGTCTGTGAAATGCCTGCTCAATAACAGTTGACTGACGGGCAGGCACGGCAAGAGAGGGAGGAGAGACGATGGGAGGAATGGGACATATAGCGAGGGGAGAGGGGTAGATGACAGGTTGATATGGGGGGTGGAAGAGGAGGAGGAGGAGGAGGAGAAGGAGGAGGGGGAGGGGTGGCATCCATTGCCTGTCTCTTGTGAGCCTGGGGCAGTTGGTGGACCACAGCATGTGTTCATGTTATGGAGAGGACTCAGCTCTCTCTTAAAAAAAATTACACATAGGAGTTGGGGGTGTGAAAGCTGCACAGGCAGGAAGATCTCACAAAATGGCTGAGAATGTTTCCATATGAAAAAACTCTTTTTTTTTTTATTAACCACATATGTGTCACGTACTAAATGCTATCCAAGGCGGTGCATAAACCTAAAATCTGACTTTACATATTAATTTGATAGGAATCATCCCTTTGCCAGAAAGCTCTGCTTTATCCTAAGGCTAGCCTCGTTTTTGACAAACAAAATGAGGTTTACAACAAGCCAGGCGATTGTCTGTTGAGCTTTGAACTGCCAAGCTTTCACAATAAAGTTTAAAAGGGAAGAGTCTTATGCTAGTGGTATCACATGCTGCTCCCTGTCAGCTGGCCTGCCTCTTGCTGGCTCCCGGCTGATGTCAGAGCTCTCTTGATTAAAGAGCGGACTGCTTTGGTCCCAGTGAAGGTCAGGTTGCTCTGAGGTAACTTCTGTTCCCTAAAAGCAGCAGGACTCGAGCTGCTGTGAGGCTAATGACTGGGAGCACCTGGTGCACGCTGCCTGAGGCTGTGTCCCTATAGGTAGAGTTGGGGGAAGGAAGGGAGGGGCAGGATGGTGATCACACATACAAAGCCATCTTGTTTTAGGCCTGGCTCAGATGGAGCTGCTCTGTTGCCAAGGGTCCAAAGCTCTACATCCTGCCGCCCAGTAAAAGACCCAGTCTTCAAACAAGTTGTATGAACAAAGAGCCATACAGGCTCTGTGCATGAGCACCCATACACAACCCCTGCAATACACATAGAAAGAGCACACTGTATTTCACTGTATCTCACATCATCTCTGTTTTTACTTCCCAGTGCCACCCTCATTCAACCCTTAGTATTTCTCAAGAGGTCACAGTTTCATACCGTAACTCTCACAAAACAATGCAATTAAGTCATTCCCTGTAAAACACACACAGCTTGGTCAAAAAAATACACAGTCACTCCCCCATCATCGTCTCCCTGTGTTTCACCCTCCGGCAGCAACAGCGTAATGCCTTCCAGATGTTGAGATGCTGTACTCTCCAGGCCGACCAAACCTTGAAGTCAGTGCCCTGCTTTCATAGTGTTAATGGTGCCCAGGAGGCCTCTGAGGGGGGAGGGAAGGGGCACAAGACCTTTCAAGCTCCTACTGAGCCTACAAAAAGACCTCGGCATCCTTTCCCTTTCACAGGGTAATCGCTGATCTGTTTTCTCTTTGGGTTTAAAATGAAAAGCTGCATGAGGAAAGGAGCATGGGTGTGGTTTAAAAAGACATCCTGGCAACATTTAAGGAAAGAAGGTGTGCTTGCAAACAGAATAACAAAGTCCTCTGCAGCTGTTCAGATGGGTAGTGGTGGTAAATACTATTAGGTTTCATTTGTCTTCATCTTGGGGTTGGGCCTTTGAGTATCTTGTGTCAGCTGCCCCTCATCAACTTATTACAACCCTACCAGTCTTTTTCTTTTTTCTCTCCTCAGTCTAGTTCTATGAGCTCCTAGGGTTAAAAAAAAAATCAATGGATACTCTCAAGAGCAAGCTTGTATTACCGTCTTCCCTCCTTTCCCTCCTCGTGACCCTCACTAAATGATCTTGTGTCACAGTCTCAGATTTATGTTCCATACAATGTTCCAAGCTGTGCTTTACTAATCTGTAAAAGGGCAATCATTAGGGTCCTATCTGTTTCTCAGTATGGACACAGAAACATGGGACATGGAGGACCCTGGGGCATGGTAGAACATTACAGTCCCCCAGGCCATGTTTTTTAAAATGCTAATCTCTCTCTTTAAAGCCAGCGATGGAGCTCATCTGGCTGCTGAAGAAACAGTTACTTATTTGTTTATGCTAATTTTCAATGGAGTTTTGTGGTTGTTGTGTGATGAAATGCAACTGTCATTGACACATGACTGTATCCAAAGATGGTTCTGGAGTGTTTCTGTTATTTTGGCATCTTGCAGCAACATTGCCAGACTATTCGACATATCCGAGCATGGGTGGGGCAAAGGGACATGAAGTGAAACGACACAACAACATTTTAACTGGCCATTGGATCAACTGAGGCCATGGGTGAGCCCCAGACTCAAAACCAAAGAAGAGAGATGGAGAGAGTAGGAAAATGCTCCAGGCTGAGGAACTCTGTGAGAAAGTGTCCATCTGCAGCATGCTGGACACAGCCCAAAATAAACAAGTTAAAATTAAACCACAGAAAGACAGCCAATCTCCGTGTTTAAAGTTCTTACAAACAGAGGATTACCGTGTTACCATTTCAAAGGTCTGAGAAATTGTCAGTTTTGTGGTTTATCCCACCACAATACAGTAACCAGTAATGTCTGGAGCAGCTACACCACTGGCTCAGGCACAGCTGGTTGCCACATAATGAAGGAAGACAGTACCCAACAGTTTGAAATTAAATGTTCTGAAATTCTCACAGGTGCCACCAAGAGAGTCATGTATTTTCATTACAGCTGTAAAGTTACTCATTCTCATACTTTATGTACATAAATACGATGGTGTGCATAATATTTTCATTAAAATCATAACAGCACTTTTGAATCAATAGTACAGCCTATACCTATATTTGTATATCTGCATTTAAATAACATGATTTCATAAAAGTAAGAAGAAGTAAGTACGCGTTACTTCTACTTTTATTCAATTCTGCATTTAAATATAGTAAAGGTTACCAAATATACATATGTCTGTGGAGAGATTTATAGAACTGTTGGTTTCAGAGAGACAGTGTGTTAGGTAATCAGCCTTTGAACCGCATTTCCTGCTAAAACTGTGTTCAAAGGTTGACTTTCAACAGCAGTTTAACATTCAGCAGTTTGTGATTACAAAAACGTGCCTCCTCCTCCTCCTCCTCATGGTTATGATAAATAGAATAGAGAGGCCTCTGAGCACATGTGAGGTACTACTACCTACCACATCACATTCAAATTAAATCTGACTAACTGGAATCCCATTTTTGGTTTGACCTTGCTAATTAGGTTTTCCCAGAGGCTTTGTTATGGCCTCAGAGTGAGTGTAGGTGGTCACTGTGGTTGCCACTGCTGAGGTTTTCCAAATCCATATGATATCCAACTGTTAGCAGCAGCCATCCCCCACCCTCCACCTTTATAAACAACCTTGACTGCTCCACAATTCTCTGCATATAGGGAGAAGACATTAAATGTGTATGAAAGTTAAATGGTGTGTTGGAATTTGATTTGACACTATGCTGCTATCTAGTGGTGAAAAGAAATAATGAGGTAGAGCTTTAGTGTTGTGTCCTTGAAAAACAAACAAACTGTAACACAATGGAAAACTCTTTCCATTTGAAAAAAATGTATTTTGTTACACCTACATTAAAGATAAAAAAAAAAATATTAAATGCTTTTCTTGAAATAAAGGTGGCTGTGCACTGTGATTTAATTTAGGATGACTGTGTTGAATTGAACATGTGGGGGAGCCAGAGATCATTGACTTCCATAAAGTTGCTTCTGCAGTGTAAGCCCCTGGACAGAACAAAAAGCCATCAGATAAAACATTTTCATATGTTTCTCTTTTTTCCCCGCTGCGGAAACATTTAACTTCGCGAACAGATTTCAGTGGTTGTAGGTTCGGAGGATATCTTGAAAAAGGGTTAAAGGAGCAATCGCACCCAGATGATGTAGGAGGGTCTTTGCTGTTCAACTGGAAAAATATTTACAGTTTATTACTCCCAGAATACATTACATCATCTTTCACATTATCCTCACAGCAAATGCCTCTCTGAACCCAGTTTTTGACCCTCTTCTGATAAAACAAATCAAATTGAGGCTATTGCAAATCCAAATGATCACCTGTTGACTAGTTTTGTTTCTGTTTGTGTCTTTGAAAATAAAAAGAAATGGCTAGATAGAAGAATCGGCTTTTGTCTGAGCTCATTGCCTTTCCATCCCATCACACAGCCCCTAAACATTACCATATGGCTATGATGTCAAGCTTTGTGTTGCAGAGAAATGATCATTGCTTGGGACCGACAGACTCAAAAAGGCAATAAGACCCTCCCTCAACTAGAGGACCAAAAACCCAATCTCAGCAAGTATCTGTTTTGCTGTATCTGTTTAGTTAAGCTATCTTGACTTTTCTGGAACAGGAAAGGGGAAATACTGATATTGATTTACTTGTGAGTCATGAGATTCAGAGTTTTCTCAGGAAACTCTGCTGAATTATACAAATCTAAAAGGTCGAGTTTTATCTTGCCCATGCAGTTGTAACAGATCCTCTGACTCATTCTACCCGCCAAACGGGAATTTCTAAGGATCTGTCTGCTGTTGGTACACGGTTGAGTAAAGGCAAGGGGTGGCTTGTGAAAAGGACAGGTTGTTCTTGGAGGCCTTCTCCAAAGACTCAGCTGGACAGGAGTAAGCCTGCCTTAACAAAGCAATTGAACAAAACAATGTGATTACTGTGAAAAGAGGTCTTCAGTCTCAGCTGAGACTCCTTCATTTCCAAGTGAAGAGAGTCCTTGAATTTAAAAGGAGACAGAAACAGGAGACAAAAAGGGGCAGACAGAAAGTATAACAGTGAAAAATAAGGAAGAAAAAAAGAAAGGGATTTAGGCCAGCAACTATCCTTTCTTCACACTGGCAGGCAGAAATCCAAATCTACACAATGCACACTCACAGGAAGTGCTGTCTTTGTCAATAAGCAAAGGTGAAAGTGAGGGTGAAATAGTGGAACAGGGTCACAGCGTGATTGTGTCATGTAAAGTGATAGAATGCAATCAAGATCTGACAGAGGAGACATGTCAGATTATAAAAAGAAAAGGGAATTCCCTGCACACGATTTCCAGTAAGCAGAGCAAGAGGATCTGAGAGGAAATAAGATCATGAGAAGAGACTATCAGTCTGTGCTGATATTTGGCATGGTTCCACCTCTCACACTGAATTTAAACACTTTATGTCTTCCATTACCTGAATGGTATTGTCTGCTGTAAATTCCTGCCTGTTATCTGGTTCCTGTGTATATTACCCTTTCCATTTTCATCACTTGTATACGTCATGCCTTTTCAAGTTAATTAATAGATCATGTTGTGTTTTGGCACAGATCTTGTGAGAATGTTTACAAAGCCACAATAGAAGGTCAGCAATGGATGAATGTTGGTCTGATTGGTAAACCACTTTGGTCAAGTTTGCATCATGGATTGCCACAAGATCTTGTACAAACATTCATTATGCCTAGAGGAGAAATCTACTGACTTTGGAGATGCCCTGATGTTTCCTGTAGCACTAGCAGCAGGTCAAAGTCATAATTTAACCTGTGAGACATTTCAATACAACTGAAGGGATTGGCACAAAATTTGTTGCAGACACTCATCATTTCCAAACATTATCATCATACCAAACATCTCACCAAACATTAGCCTTGGACAGGACTGTTTCGCTGCCACCAAAGTTTCTTGTAGATGCATGGAAGGAAGGGTGAAGCCATATTAGGATGAATCTGCAATATGCAACTTGACCACTAGATGTCACTAAATTCCACACGCAGGACATTTAAGTGAAATGACAAACAACTATGGATAAAAATTTGACCTGATCAGAATTTTGTACAATAGTTTGGTTAAAAGAACAAAAACTTGAACAATCAATGATATTCCTATCAGCCTCAGCTACATCTACCACTTAAAATAAATAAATAGCAATAGGTAAATAGCATGCTAACACACTAAACACTGGATTTTCAATAAGGGGTCCACAAGCTCTAGGGGGTCCTCAGAGTTACTGCAGGGGGTCGCCAAATTATTGTTTGTTAATTTTTTTTTTTTTTTTCAAAAATGAAAATATGTCTGACAATGCACATTAACATGGATCCAACATGTTATTAGATAATTTTACTTAAAGATAATTTACAACAACACTGATGATAGGCTACCCATGAATCCTCATGCAGCCATGTGAGCTAGCTCCCACGGTGCCCAAACATTATTGTAGGGTTAATATGCAACACAGTTTTACACAAGACATGTATAGCAGGGAGTTCCTGTTCTCTATCAGCTACAGTGTCCTTGGCCTGAAAAACTTTGAAGACCCCTGCACTAAACTAAGATGGTGATGGATTGTCTTCTTCAACTTCTCTGAAACTTTCCAGGGGGGTTTGCATGAAATCAGTATACTGTACATATTTACAGTGCCCCTCCAAAAAGCACACATGCATTCCAGAAATGACCTATGCTCTGTTAATGATCAAGAGAAGAACACAATACTTGGCATGAAGTTTGGTCTTACTCAGTGTTGTGGTATGTGGAGTCTTAACTCTCATTGGGGAGTTTGTGCATTGTGAGGTCTGCAGAAATCCAGGAAAGTGTGTTGAAACTAAATTCAAACTTAATTTGAATACGAAGAATGTGAAATACATGTTCAGTTTTATTCCAATGAAGTTGAAGGTGAATTATCTTTCGCAGACAGATGAGTAAGAGATCCTCTTTGAAAACCAGATAAGATGAATCCATCTTCCCAGCAAATAAAACAGAATCATCCTTGGTGGAGGAAAAAGCAATATCTATGATTTCCTACATGTTAAAAGCTATAAATCCTGTCAGTACAGAGTCTGTCCAGCCACCCTGACACTGGCATCATTGCTCTTGCACAAGATAAAGAAAATAGCTTCAAAATGCCAGCAGAGACACGAGGAATCTGTAGACACAGAGGGACCTCTGTTAGACTCATGCATTTTCCATGATCACATTACAGTAAGCTTTGCTTCAGTAAGTAAATGGACAACACTCATATTGTTGCACTGTGAATGTCTCTTGTGTTATTCTCTGTTTTCATAAATCTACCAGTTGAACATTAAAATACCTGCTCAGTTTTAGAGATACAAAGAGGGTGAGAAAAAAGCATCTGGTCACTAATGCTGATGTATGTTTTTCTCCAAAAGTACAAGGTCAGCCTGTCAGTGTCCAAACAAGTCATTAGTCTCTGGATAGTTCCGAATCTGCCCTCTACATATAGTCAAGTGTTTTTTCCATGTGATTTTCACAGGGATACAGCCATTTCCTCTTTGTCACATGAAAAGGTTAAAAGAGAACTTTGTCTCCTGGAACGCCTCAGATACATTTTGTTAGTTTACTTGTGTATCCAGATGACTCATTTCTGTCACTTGTCCCCCACTCATACCTTGGCATCACATAAAACATGCAGAGAAGTAACTAATCTTTTAATCTAGCACTTTCTGTTTTTTGTCATCTGGCTGGGGACTTCCATTCATATGCAACTCTTTTCTATTCTATTAGCACGAGAATGGACTTCAGACAATACACAAAAAATGATAATACTTTCTTATGTGCTTTCTTGAGCTTGTAGAAATTTATGTGAAAAGTGAATTTGTTGTCCATTGTTTTTCAGATTGTTTCATGTTGGTATCTCCTCTGTATTCAAACCTAAAATTATCATGCTGCTGGAAACGGTAGCATGGTAAAAATGACCATCATCATCATCATCATCACATAACCCAGTTCTGTGGAAAATAAAGCCGATAGTAATCATAATGCATTCTTGATTACATTTAGGAAAGCAAACAAAACCTTTAACAACAACATTTTATTTCTGTTTGGAAGCAGCCTTTGTTTTGTTTTCAGCTCCGCTTACCTTTGTTTGTTCCACTTTATTTCTAGGAAATGCGGAAACCCTATAAAGAGATTAAATCTTACTCTGCATGCAGCCAACAACTTACTAAAATTTAACAGCAATCCTCTGAGTCTGATATAATTTTGTGCATAAATCTCTTTGAGCAAGAGTGGAGAAAAGTGTCTGGAATGCTTATTTTAGTTTTTTGTGAACAGGGAGTGTTTCAGCGACATGATTGGAATCTCAATGCTTGTTTTCTTAAAAGAAGCCTGCTGTTTGTCTTTCAGGGCCTCCCTTGTTGCAGATCATCTTCTATCATCCCCTTCTGCTCCCATCTGATGGACTGCTGAAATAACCTTTGACCCTATCTGGATTAAAGCTGTCTTGCTGTGTGCAGCTGTTTACTCTCAGCATTCTTTATTTCCCTATTTTAACTACAAACACATTGTTCTGATTTCTATTCATTATTTCTGTGGGTTACAAGAGTTCAAGGAGGATGTGATTACACTACAAGCTCTATGCCCTCTTACGAAATCTCACCCATCATTTTTTTTTTTTTTTTTCCATTACTGGTCTTCCATGAAGTCAGCATCCTAAGGTTAGCATCCCTTCAGCCATTCCAAATTTTCCCAATTTCGAGAAATTCAGCATTTCCCGTATTAATATATCCTTCTGAAATTGGAAACAGCTAAAACAGGATGTGACTCCTTGCTGTGGAAATTCCGCAGGTCAAACTTGCTTCTTCCTGAAGGGAAATATACTTGCATGACACATGCATGTTTTTAGGAAATAAGCCAACATGTTTATTACATACCCCTATATACTGATCTTGATAAGAACATATATACATCAAGAATAAATCCAGAAGCAAAAACAACACAATGTTGATAGAAAAACACGGTCTAAAATATGTTAACATGGTGCTGGTAGAGCTGCAAACACTCAATCTGTCTAAAAATGTGGGTGTGTGGGTGTGAATCTATGCGCTGGTGACCTTAAGAAGTGTGGGCATAATGAAGCCTTCCAGCATGCATACAAAATATTTTTGTGTGACGGTTTCGCCTGATTGAGAAAAGGAGCATGATATCATCACTGTCATCAAATTAGTTCCTTTCACAGCATTTCTTTTTTATTTCTGGTTGTAAAGCAGAGCTCAAGTAGAGCTTTATGTAAGATGTACAGATCTACATTTTAACTTACAGTGTATATGTACATGGAGTATAAAATATATCAGGGTACTCATAGTGAAGCACAGTTAGTGCATCAGTTTCTGTTTTCATATGTTTAAGAATATTTCCATACAGTCAGATGTGTCTGAGATACAATGGTCCAATATTATTTTTTACATCAAATGTTTAAATAAGAAGAATGAAGAGAATAAGAATAAAATATAAGATTTTTTTTTTTTTTTTTTTACATTCATTTCACCCAAAATACAACCACACGCACACACAAAGGGCTCATAGACATGTGGAGAGAGATGGTGGAGTGATGGGCAGCCACACACAGCAAAGCCGTGGGAGCAGTTAGGGGATCAGTACCTTGCACAAGGGCACCTTGGCAGTGACCAGGAGGTGAACTGGCTTCTCTCCAGCTACCAGTCCACTCTCTAAACTTTGGTCCATGCTGGACTTGAACCAACCACCCTCAAGTTCCTAAGCCAAATACCTACTACGGCTGAGCTACTGGTAACATTTGTAAACAAATCAGTGAAACAGGCATATTTACAATCAGTTCAAAACATAAAAAGGATACTTATTTACTGAGATATCATTAAGGAGTAGTGAAATGGTTGAACATGAACTATATCTTGAATTACCTTGTTGTTGAAAGGTGCTATGGACTTATACATATTTCTCATATTCTATTTCAGTATATTTTTATTATTTTCTTTATATACATGTGTATATTTCTCATTCTATTTTAGTATATTGTATATTTTGTCTTTTTATATTATTCTTTTTTTAACCTAAAATGTTATTGTGTTGTTTTTTCTTTTATTTCTTTAGCTTATTTTTATCCGTATTTTATCCTCTTGTCCAACACATTTCATTACATTGTTGATACTGTGTTAACCTGCATATGACAAATAAACCTGAAACTTGAACTTGTCTTCATTACAGTAAAGATATCAAAAGAGCATTTTTTTCAATACAAACATGTGCTAAAAATACAGCCTAATACATCATCTTAGCAGCAGAACTCTCTGACTGTATCGCCTGACTCATGAGAGAGATAAATAGATAGATAGAGAGAGAGAGAGAGAGAGAGAGAGAGAGGGAGAGGGGGAGAGAGAGAGAGAGAGAGAGAGAGAGAGAGACTGGCTCCATGGCTCTGTCTCCCCCTCCTCTGAATGCACTTCATTGGTTTGTTACGGATCAGGACAGCGCAGATCCAGATCCAGAGGAGAGGCTGAGCAGAGCTTGTATAACCGACAGACGGGACATTGTTCAAAACAAATGAGTGAAAGTACATCATTTGTCCGACTCTTCGTGGGGTTCCTCCTCAGTGCGACAGGTAGGCAGTTCTCACCTTCTTTGCTGAAATGATGTAATGAGTTATAGGCTTTATAATAATGTCTGTTTCTGTCTTATTTTACATTTTAATGATGAATGAATCATGAACTCTGTATGAAATACACTAAAATGTGAACATGTGTATGAGCACCTGCTTTATCAAAACGAGTGTTCATGATTAATAAAATAGTGTAAAACGTGTAAAACTGTTAGATGTCAAAGGAGCAGAACTAAGTTTTAGGATAAGAATTTTATTTCGATGATCTCGAATACATAGTTTATGCTCGAAAGGTGACGTACGAAAAACAAGTAACAAGTCTACATATCATGTATCCTGTCCTTCTATGTCAGTGATTATTTCTGATCATGCCTTTTCTTATTTGATCAGTTTGATATTTTTATTTACACTTACTGTGTAACTACTTTGGCTGAAATACACATCATGTTTCAGTCCCTACTCATTTATAGACGTTTTCTCTTTTTAAACTACTTTTAGATACTTTCTGGTAATAATTAACCGTTTATGTGTGTATATATATATATATATATATATATATATATATATATATATATATATATATATATGCATACTGAACTGTCTGTTTCTTTGATACTGCCCCCTTCAGGTTAAAACAGTCTATACAAATGGTATATAATATATATATACATATACACACACACAATATATAATATACTATATATATATATATATATATATATATATATATATATATATATATATATATATATATATATATATATATATATATATATATACAATTTGTATAGACTGTTTTAACCTGAAGGGGGCGGTATCAAAGAAACAGACAGTTCAGTATGCACTGGCACTGACCCTCAATACATTCCAAGAGAAAATTAGGCATAAAAACTTTTTCAGCCCTGCAAGAATCATGGCAAGAGTTTATATGTTAAATCAGTTCTCCTACTTAATTCCCTAAGATAAATAGCCTAGTTGTGTTGTCATTTAAAGTTTCTTCACAAGATGAGCTTATTTCTGTAAAACCGTTGCTCGATTTACTGGCAAAAAAAAAAAAACGCTGAAAACTTCATGTTTAAAGTTTTAACTAGTAAATTATTCAAAATATTTAGAGGCATATGTAGGTGAGACCAGTTGTTTTCATTGCAAACCCCCTTATGATCTGATTTATTCGATCAGATAGCTGGATACACTTTTTAATCTTCCTCTATTTGTGTTTTTTTGTTATCATCATGGAGATTCTTTGAAAGCAGTAACCAAAAGAGAAAGAGGGATGCCTCTTACATACTGCCAGATATTAACAAACGTACTAATGATCTTTGACTATTGTTTATTGGTTTTGTTAATTAAGTTTTTTTAAGTCGTGGAAGCAGTATGGGAATGAAGTAAAAGGCTTTTGTGGCCAGTCGGGACAGTTTGGGGAAAGCATGTCCCATGATAGAAGACGGAAGTGGAATGAATGAGCGGTTTCCCTTCAGATTACTACCATGTTTTTTTTTGTTTTTTTCCTCTTAGTGATTTTATCGTAATTTAATACGTCCTTTTCCATGTCATCTTCTTTTTCACGCAGCTTTTGATGCGTTTTTTCTGCATGTTTTCACCAGTTACATTTCACATGCTCAAAATAAGTTAAAAATAAAAGTTTAATTGTATTTCTGTTTTTTTTTCATACTAAATACTTCCTCTGAAAACCATAGTCCAGTCCAGTCAACCTAGTCAGAATTTCTCAACCTTTTTATTACATAACTACAGCTTCATGAATTTCTAACATACAGTGGCCATGCACTCCAAACTCAATTGAATGAATGAATATACCCCTCATTTTAATTATCTTGCTGACTGAACATAAAAGATAAATATTGCAATGCCATGTTTTTCTTGTGGCAATTATGCAAATATCACAACTACACTCCCATGTTGTAGGTGCCTCCTGTCCCATTGAGTTGAACCCCCCCATTGTTGTGCTGAGATATGGACACTCGGTCTCAGTCAACTGCAGCACATCAGAGAGCGAGTTAGATGGAATGGGCTGGGAGGCTACACAAGGAGGCAAAGGTGTGCAGCCAGTCAAACATTTGACCTGGACTGTGGAGACGCTAACAGACTGGACCATCTCTCCCGTTTGCTACTTAAACCCATCACCAAATAGTCAATTTAAACAGTGCTTTAAAAATCCAAAAGTTGTACTTTACAGTAAGTCTGATTGTTTACTACTATTTAGACTATTAATACTCCAGAGTACTACAGTATGACTGTGTGATAACCGCTACTTTTTCTTCAGCATTTCCAGAAACCATCAGTATCAGCTCTGACAGTGGTGACATAGAAGAAGAGAAGGAATATAATTTGACGTGTAACATCCACAATATAGCACCTGTTCAGAATCTCACTGTAACCTGGTACAAAGGAGATACGATCATCTATACAGACACTTTTAACAATTCCAGTAGGAAACCAGTGAATCAGACGTCTGTCCTCAGCTTTACACTGCATAGACAAGACGATGGAGTCACGTTCAGATGCGAGGCACATTTGGACCTGCAGCCAGAAGGGCCACAACTTAATGTATCTTCACAAGAGTATAACATTACAGTTAACTGTAAGTATATCATGTGTACCATTTGAAATGTCACTAACTGCATATTAAGTTTATTTAAAATGGTCAGTTTTAATGTCTGCTATTTACATTAGCATTTTTTACCCTATTTTTACTAGAGCTGCAACTATTATTCAATTTAGTGACTAGTCGATTTCAGAAAATGTATTAGTAACTATTTTGATTAACTGTGTAAGTAACTTGTCAAAAATAACGTTTCTAAATTGTGATGATTTTACACAGTTGTTTTTTATGTTTTAGCATTTAAAAAATGTTAAAAATAGTATTAACTGTTGCTGTGTTTGTTTCTGTTTAGATGGACCAGATATAGAATGTTCTGACAATCTTGAGTTACTGGAAGGGGAAACTTTGGCGAGGCATTGCCCTGTTACAGGAAATCCCCCCCCGTTTATCAAATGGCAGTATAATCGACAGACCATAGACCCGGCCGTCCCTCTGACCAGAGTTAACAAAGGCCAATATACTGTTGAAGCAGAAGGATTTCCCCCTACATTAAAAACATTGCAGGTTGCTGTATTGTGTGAGTGTCACATTCATTCGTCAGCACAGTCAGTTCCCCACATGAGAAATAAGAGTAAAAGCATATTGTTTAAATATTATTTTTGTCATTTTTAACATTTTTTGTCTATCTTTTATATAGTTTTTGTATTTGCAAATTGCTTGATTAACAATTACGCTTTGGTCTAGCTGATATTATGGTGCATGATATAGTGGTGGACGATGAGATCTTTTACGTAGTAAGTACTACAAGTACTACAAAATAAAAAGACTTAATTACACTTAAAGGCCCCGGCTTTACGTTACCTGCTTAACAGTGTAGAGGTATTGTCGGTAAAATATACTTAAAGTATCCAATTCCAAAGTATGCAGAATGGCCATATACATATATTGTAATTTGTTTTGTTATTATTATTATTACTATTGCATGCATTAATGTGTAAGCAGTATTTTACTATTGTAGTTGGTTGCAGTGGAGTATAAATATATGGTAACATGAAATATAAAAGTTCAAGTAAAGTAGAAGTATCATTATTCCATTCCATTCCACTGGTTGATAGTGATATATGGTCACTTCACTGTGTGTCTGAAGTGTTCTTGTGTTTCTGTGCTTTCAGATGGACCAGAGTTGGAGTGTCCACGCAATTATACTGCAGTAGAGGACACTCCTAACAATCTCACCTGCACTATTGAGGGCTATCCTAAACCCAGGACGATCTGGTATAAAGATGATGAGGAGGTGGAACTTCCAGAGAACCTAACAAGAAGTGATGCAGGGCAGTACTTGGTCACAGCTTCAAACAGTGTGTCAAGTGTCAACGTCACAGTTGATATTATTGTCTTATGTAAGTTATTTTGACGATAATCCTAAATACCTATTATTAACATGAGTGATTCAGTTGGTTACAGTGGTGCATTTGGTTTCTCTCTGACTTGTAATATTTAAATTGTTGTCTTTAGACCCACCGTCACAGATAGTTGAGCTTGAAGACTCTGAAGTCAGTGTTGGTTCTACTGTATCGCTGAAATGCTTCTCCAGGGGCAAGCCACGACCAGAATATTCCTGGAATTATTACCGGACTGACAAAGTGACAGTGGAAAATGAAGATGGAGTGTCCCTTCTGATCATCCACAATGCTACTGGATACAACACGGGCTCCTACACATGTCATGCCTCAAATGATATAGGAAATGTCTCTAAAACAGTCAGAGTGACTGTAAAAGGTAGGGTCAATATAATATATATTTATTGAATGGATAATAAAATAATTTAAAGAGCTTATCTATCATTGGTAGCCTGCTCATTACATTATGATGTCTAACTAGAGGGGTACAGTACTGCAGATTGTGATTGCATTATGATAGTATGCATGACACAGTTAGACTTAGACTTGGACAGACTTTATTGTCATCCAGCTGTACATTCACAATGTGCATTTGAGTGAAATTACATTGCATAGGCCCAGCATAAAAACAGAAGACAAAGTAAATAACAGTATAAATATAAAGTATATAAAATATAAAATGACCGTATTCCTCATATTCAGTTGTATTACTTTAATCATAAAATGTATGCTGTTGATGAAGCATCAGTTCAGGTCAGATTTTTCACTTATTTTGTGATGAATTGGCACAAACTGCCTCAACAACTGTTGGATTCATTGTCATCCGTATTGGTGCACACATTCATGTATTAACATTGGCGATCTCAACTTCTAGTCACCATCATCAGGTCTAAATTTTCAACTGCAAAACTAATGACAACTAATCTGTAGATGCTTTGTGTTTAGTGCTGATTAGCACATTTGTGGGTGCTAACACACCACTCTAAGTTGGCGAGCATGGTAAACATACCTGCAAAACATCAGCTTGTTAGCATTTTCATTACCATTTATGACTACCATTGGCTGACTCTTGGTCTTCTTTAAATTCATCCAGCTTTAATCAATTTTACAAGTATATTAAACTTTATTAAACGTAATAGTCTTGAAGACAGTTTTGAAATTTACTGACTAGCTAACAGCAATGCAAATGTCACATTTGTGGCAAACAACAAACTAGGATAAGGATTACAATTAAGGATTATGATCAAATAAATAAATCCAAAATGTCTACACTGTTGTGGAGAAATTGCTGAAATCAGTGGTCAATGGTGAGGTCAGGAGGGAAGAAAGTGTTCAGGAGCCTCTGATGTCTTATGCTGTAATATTTATTGACACTTGGCCAAGGAGAATTAGGGACACTCTCAAAGTACATCAGAAGTGCCTGAGTCGGTCTCACATTCTGCCGAACTCATGCTGGTGGTCAGACTCTAAACCCCTACAGATAACACCACAAATACTTTACGCCCAGAATTAGTCAATGAGAATATATTTACCCATGTTTGTGTTACCATCAGCACATTCTAGTCTGGAGACACTGTTGTCTGTTTATGTTAAATAAACGTCAAAGGCAAGCTATCTATTATGTATTATCTATTATTATCTATTATGTCTAGGAAGACAACATTAGGTCTCTACAACCCTGGCCACCACAGTGTTGAGATAGGCTGGCACCTACTGTTCTCAAGCAAAGCCAAACTACTACTGCAGAGGACCTCAAGGCCCACACGTGACCCTGTGTAACCTAAGGATAGAAAATTCCATAACATACACAGCTGTACTAGTGTTCCGTGATAATTAGCAAACATTAGCATACTAACACACTAAAATAAGGAGCCCCTAAAGTCCCAAATAGTAATATATTTTTTTATATTAAACTCACACTTCTTGTTTGTTTTTCATTGTACAAATAGGCACAATAGAGCACAGTGTGTCTTTTCACTGAGATGTTGTTCAGGTTGGTCAAGAGTCAATTATGTGGAGAAGCCAATCACAGTTTAGTTGCATTACAATAATGAATGCTGGAGCATTTTGGTTGTTCAGTGCAATGTTTAAGCAATTTTATGATGTCTTTCATGTTGGCTTCCTGGCTTTGTTCAAGACTAAAATAAGTAATAACTTTGCAATAATTGCTTGTAACATTAAACAAAAAGTTTGAATTGATTCAAGAATTTGAAAGAATGGGGAAAAAACTTCAGACTGAGGGCTCGCACATCTTCAACTCAAAATATTTTGTTTTTAATATCACAGGTGTCAAAAAGTACAGCACTTACAATCATTTAAAGTGTCGTGGCACTTTTATAGCTTTATAATTCTCATTAACAAAACCAAATGTATAGTAAGTGAGCCTTAGCTAAGTTTTCCAGTCAAATCACGTTTTAAAAACTCCATCAAATGCTCCTTCGTAATGTGATATGACAATTCTAGGTTAAAATAAAAGTTGAGTTATATAGTGGCTGTGCGCATCTGAAGCTGTTAGAAATGCATATGAATTTATAGTAAATTATAAAATAAATAACTTGTGTGCACAAGATTAAAAAAATATACATTTTGGGACTTTAGAGGACGAAATAATAGGTTGGTGAAGACATTACAACTTCTAAACATCAACATGTTAGCATTTAGTTTAGCCCCATTGAGCTGCTAACGTGGCCATTTGTTTTGTTTTATTTACAATCTGTTTGAATGCTAAAGTTACATGCTATGCTACATGCTAAGACTGTGTACCACTATAACCAAATAATTATTTTTTAATTAACCACTACATCCTCTAACTTTCTGAAGTTTGTCCCATATTATTTCTCACAACAGCAACAGTCATTGGTGTCCTGCCCCAAAGTCTGACTTTTAGCCAACAACCAGCAGCTAGTAGTCACATTTATAGACACAGTGGGTGTGATGGGTTGTCTTATATATGTGTGGTGTGCGCCCAGTGTTGGGGGGAGGGCTGTTTCCCAGTTTCTTCTCCGGTTATAAACTGTGTGCATGCAGACCAAGCCAAGCCAAAGCTTAGCTTAGCTTTCTCCCAAAAAGTCAACAAATCGCCGCTGGCTCGTCCCATGCAGCTGAGAGGAAGCAGGAGAGGCGCCCAGAGTAACTTTATTCCAATGGATGATTCAAACTATCTTCGTCTCCTTTCAGTCGTTTTTACTTTAGAGCTGCTGCTGTCGCTTTCTAACGGGACAGGATCGAGTAAGTTGTGCCACTTGAACGCTAGTTGTACACTTCATGTTTTCCTGTCTGTCGAGGTTGAAATGGCTCGATTAGGCTGATAGACTTATAAGGAACAAAACGTTGGATTGTTTTTGGGCTATTTATGTAGCCTGCTGAGTGACGAGGAGTTAACTTAAAGCAACACAGTGATGTGTTAGGAGACTGGAAAATATGAATTGAATGGCACATACGCATATTGCATATGTTTAAATGGGGACAAATGATAACTAAGTGTGTGAATGCTAGTGTGAAATCAACAGTAATATCACTTTCTGTGATTTGGTGTGTCTGATTATTAGTAAGCAATGTGACCTTTTGTAAGGCTCCTCCTACATATTATTTTATGATAAAAACAGTATCTTTCTGCGTTAATATGACTGTTAAAGTCTTTAGAAATGCACTGGGTGGAATGTGACGCATCTCACAAAAATGGAAATTGCTGTAAGATACAGCACAAATAATGGTGGGCAGCAAGTGCAGACTAGGGAGGGGTATATCCTTCCTGAGCCTTTTCCTGTTGCCTCCTAGGGCACAGCTTTTGTTCCACAGACCTGCGGTCTTTCAACAGTATTTCACGACAGCCCCGGAGATGGAAAAGTTGTGTTACAACAAGATAATGTATGTGTGTGCGACTTGGACTGGAATAATATTTCTCGCCCTCACTCTACGTTCCACAGGTGCTACGCAATCATGCCCTATTGAAATAAGTCCAGAGCGGATGGTGATAAAATATCAAGGAAAGAGCCAGGATGCAATATGCAAGCCAACATCTGAGGGCTCCACAAATCAAGAAGGAGCAATATCCTGGCAGGTTCAGCAGGGAATCAAAACAAACAGCACAAGTTGGTCTGCCGACACCAATAAGGACTGGGACGCGAGGCCTGTCTGTATGGGGACGTTCAAGGGAAAAGGAACATGCCAGAAACATTTAGACTTCACTCTCTACAGTATGTATTGCTAACTTAGTTATTTTAAACACTTTTACTGTCATTAACTTGAAACCTGCTTCTCAAGTTTTGAAACTCTCCTCATTCTTCCCCAGAAACACCAGACAGTGTTTCCATCCGCCAAACGGATAACCTGAGCCCAGTGGTGGAGGAGAGCGAGTTTCAGCTGCAGTGTGACATTATCAGCGTTGCTCCTGCACAAAATCTGACTGTGCTGTGGTACAGAGGGAATGAAACCATCAAATCAGATACCAGTGGTGGGTTAATCTTTCTTTACACAAGTTCTACTTTTTTTGTGAGGTTAATTGTTCATTTACATTATCGCTGTTAGCTGATATAGCATCTAATCTTCCTGGGGTCCATGAGAAATGACAATAAAGCTCACATTTATACACAATTCAAAGCCAGTTGACATTGTAGATACATTTAGATAGAATGCTAATTTTAAAATTCTTTATAGATAAATAATAAAAAAGGACGACTCATATGAAGCGAAACACGAATATTAGAAAACCAGCACAGAGTTGTACAATTCACATTCACAGACATCTGCTAGCCAATAAATGCCTCTGCATATTATTTTTAAAGGATGATTTATTTCTAGTTGGGTGGATATTATGTTGTACATTATACCAGTTTATTGTGGCTCTGCAAATTATGTTTTGTTTATGTGTTTTATTACAGTAAACTATTTGGTATAAATAGAAATGGTACAGCTGAACAATGTTTGCTTGCCATGCTTGAGAAAATCCTTTGCTCCATGGTGATCCATGAGAGGCTGGAGTGCAATTTTTCAGTGCTAATTCTAACGGAGCAGCCCAGAACAAGTCAGGCCTGTTTAATATGACTTTGTAATTTTGTGAGGTTTGTTTTTGATGCAGGTGACCACACTGTTGAACAAAAGTCCAGATGGCACAAAATTATTGAGCTAGAAACCCAGCACGTGTCAGCCCATTTTACTGACAACTTATATTAATGTACCATGACAGGGGACTGTCAAGGACTAGGCCAGCAATTTAGCTTTGACCTGATGAATGGGTTCCCCAGATATGGACAGTGAGACAATACCTTTAGTTGGATATATTAAGGCTTATTAATTTGTTTTAATCTAATCTTATACTATATTCAACTCACTAAACAAAACTTGATTTAGGTCATGGCATGTGGTTGGTGCACAATATAAGTACAATTGTCAGCATACATTGTTATACCTGCTTTTTTCACAGCAGAGGGCAAGTTGATTAATTAATAATTAATAAAATCTGAGAACAGGAGTGGTCCCAGACAACCTCCTTGAGGTATACAACATGCTAAACTACTGCTGCAAAAGTCCCTCTGTGTTCAAGAGGATTTAATGAAGAGGAATTAATGTTAATACAGATAAAACATTTAAGCTTTTAAAATAGCATCACCAATGACACAATTTAAACACAATCTACTTTTTTGTCTTTTTCTTACCGTGTTTTCTCCAAAATGTTCATTTGTCCATCAGGCTCACTGCAAGTGACTGGCTGCCCGCCTAAGCACAGCAGAGACTGTGATATCAATGTGATCCGATCGGCGTTGAATGTGTCGTCTACCATCAACATCACTCTGAAAAGACAGCACAGCGGAGTAGAGTTCAGATGTATGGCTAAGTTGGACCTTGAACCCATTGAACCACAACTTCAACTGAAATCGACGTCCAGTCCTCTCAACATCACTGTCTACTGTGAGATCACATTTATATTTGCTGCTCTATAGTCATGATTAAGACAACACTGGAAGATCAAGTGACAGACTTATTATTTTCCTAAAAGTAAGAAAAGGTGCAGGACAATGTCTACATGTTGTGAATAAGGGACTCCACATTCAGCTAACATATTGTCACACATAAAGTTCTACTGAATATACTGTAAGCTATTTAAGGGTTATAGTATTTGAATATTCTTTGACCCCATTCTGTGCTATCTGCCATTACTTCTCAACAGATAAACCCAGCATTAATACCACAAAGCTTCCAAAGACAATCCCAGTGTTCAGAGGTTATCCCGAGGACCTTATTTGTGAAGCTGACGGTTACCCACCTCCAAAGATTCAGTGGCTCTACAGCTCAGACAATGGGCACTATGTGTCTGGAAACATGCTCACCGTGTCTGAGGCAGGTTTCTACCGCTGCAACGCCATGAATGACGTTGATTCCATCGTATACGAGGTTGAAGTGATTTTAAAAGGTAACACTCTTAATCTATGTCTAATTTTAGTAAAAAATATGTATGTCTTCCTATAAAAATCTATAGTAGATATTTTTCCGAAATATAAGAGCCCCAGTAATAAAACCAAATGTCTAGCAGAAAGGTTTGAAGCTAATACGTACTCCACTCTTCTCCCCTATATGCAGATATTGTGGATTTTTGTCAAAAGTTTTCTTAAAAAACAGAAATAAAAATAATGATCAAAACTTACAAAGGCCACTGATGCACCATTTGTGGTGAACTGTACAAGAAATCCATTGTTCAGGCACAATTAAGCATAACTGTCCAGGTTAACTTAACAACAAATTCATCATGCTGCCTCTCTCTTGCTTTGGTAAAAAAAACATATCCCTTCCTGGTGCATGCCTTGACCCTGATACACCTGCTACCTTTAGTTCCAGTGCCCCCTAGTGTTTACAAAAAAGTAAATACAAAAATTTAAAATAAATGCAATAATAATAAATTAATGAAATATATTCTAAAACAGACTAAATAGGATTTTTGGGGGTTTGTATTGCTCAAAACTTTATTTTACTTTTAACAGAAGTTTAAGCATCTGCAAATAATTATTTAGTCATTTCCCCCTGCACAATTTCTCTGTGTGACCTTAATCTATAACATTTTTTAACTATAACTAGCTTAACTTTATTGTGGTAAACATTTCTGCAGAGCAAAAGTCATACAGCTTTAAGGGGGATTCTATCCAGGCATATAAATAAATTTTAAAATGCTGCGGCCCGTGGTATGATTTCTCTGAGCTCTTTGATATGTTTGCGTACTGAAACAAAAAGGGTTTACCTCACAGGTAGAGGCCTGTGAAATGTTTGGGTTGTTTTGGTGAAAGCTTCTTTTTAGACAATGACTTGTTTTCAGTTGTCAGATATTATAATCAGAAGGACTTCTTTGTTTTCACAGTGATCCTACAAATACAATCAGCCTATCTGATGTTTGTTAATCTTCCTGACTGGTCATATGTACATCTTCAGTAGAAATAACAATAGTGTGAATGCCTTGAGGGCATTCACACTAATTAGACAGACATTAATCTGTTGCCTGTTTGATCATTTTCATTACAGAGGACTACCTTCCCCTCATAGCTGGATTTGTGGCTGTCACAGTCGTTGCCATCTCCATCATATTCCTTTTCATCTACTCAATCTACTACAAGAACACCAGAATGCGACGCTACAGTCTTAAAAACCCTAAACTCAGCACCCACAATGGCAATGTGGCTCACAATGGCTTGGACCTGCAGTTTCCTATGACCAAACTGTCTTAGCAGTACACCTATTGATGGATAGCTGACCACTCTGAATGAGCTGCATCTCTCTGCCAACAGAAAGCCTGAATACCACTCAGCCAGCAGCCCCAAACTGGGCTCTTTGGAAATCTCCTCATGTCAAATCTTCACATCTATCTATCTAATCAAATTTAAGAAATGAGCAACCTTGGTTTGAGATGTACAATTTTATATTTATTACTGGATTATACCTGTTTTCACTGGACAAAAAGAAGAGGAGCACTCAAATATTGTCTCTGAGTTGCCAAAGAGACTGTTTTGATATTTTTTCATGAGCACAAAGGGAATTTGATATGATTATGAATGTTTTTGTTGACCTTTGATTTACTAATACTTGATTGAAGTATGCCCCCTTAGTATTAACTTTAACACAAATCTCTGTATGTTAATTATTTCACAAAGTGATCATGATTTTAGCATACATTTAAGAAGTGGTGACCCTGAGCCTGCTGTGGATTCACACTAAAGAAAATGCACCAGCTATTTTCATTTTTTTGCTTATTGGCCTCTCTGAAGGTGTGACATTGAACTGTGAAAAGGGAGACTGCTATGATCTATTTGTGGACACTATTGCTTGCATACTGCATCGTATAATGTTCAGTTTGTCCCTTCACTATTCTTTGTAAGCCACTGTGCACTTCTTTCTGTGTTTGTAGCCTTTGTTTGTGCCTGGTCACTTGTTGTGCCATACTGTGTCAGGCTTTGGGCCTTATTTGTCTTGTTCCACAGTTATATGCTTTTGTATGAATGACTGCAGGCAATATTGCCTAATGCCTATCAAAACTGTCTATTTGGAATAATATTTTATGTAAATGCAAAATACTATATTTATTTATGAGAACATTTTTTTAATGGAACATATTAGTGTTGATTAAATGGACTGCAGACATAAACATTGTAAATGTTGGAGGAGTTACTGGAGCTGAAGTCCTACCTGCAATAAAAGGATGAGGATATTGTAACACGTATGTGTATAGAGCTGTAAATATTTGTGACAGTTTTTTTAATATTAAAAAATGTGGCTTTTCAACAAGACTGCTTTTAATACTGCATTCTTATAGACCTGAATCAGAACTGGCATGCCTCATTTTGTTCCTTTTCTAAAGGAGGAAATAACAAGGGATGCTAATCCTCAAAGGGACACCAGCTCAGACACTGTGGCAATCTCTGTCCTGTACCACCCAGCAGATAAGTTTGATCTTTCAGAAACAAATCTTTGGAAACTGCAATCATACATATTTCAGCCACAGAAATGAACTACTTTCTGTTTGGGGAGGTTTTCTGATACATGAATTGCAGATGTGACTTTTTGGTGCAGGGAGTATCAGTTTGTATTAACATAGTTGAAACATGCATCATCATCTGTGTGTAAAACCGATTGATTTGGGAGATAGTTAAAACAATAGTTCAGCACTATTATTGGCAACAGTTAGGGGCTCAGTTAGTTGCCTGGCATCCCTGTTTCCCACTGTGTAGTGATTTTGTGTAGTGTGTGTAGTGATTTTGGTGACACTACACTGTATCATAGTGAAGTTATTAATATTCCTAATAAAAATTCCCAGAAATTATGACAAATTCCTTATTTGCCCATATAAGTGTTGTAGTGTAATCTGTAGGAGGTCAATGAAGTGTGTAGTGAGTTTGGTGACACTACACTGTATTATAGTGAAGTTATTGAATATTTTTTGTAATGGCTCTTTTCGGTGTTGCCCTTTGTAGACGGTCCCTGCGCGCTGCTCTCACAGCCGGCTGCACGTAAACACTAATGTTGTTGGTGTGCCTCCGAGGATGTCTCGTTTTGATGAAAGTTAGGTTGTAGCTCGTTGTCTATCTTACTACGGTTGAAAATATGCGTGTTTTGTGTTTTAACAACGTTTCATTTGAGAGTTATTGATCCCGGAAGTTCGAACCTGCCAATATCTTTCCAACTTTACCGCAGTTTTTTACCCCCAGTCTTTATGCTAAGCTAGAAAGTCTTCGGCCAACCTAACCTGCTGCTCTCTCCTGTTACTTTACACCTTTAATAAGGCTGGTATACATTTTCTTGATAAGTGAATAAGACTTTCCAATAATGTCTAAATATTCCTTTGAACTATACTCGTACAATAATTGTAGCCCCACCCTTGAGTCTCAAACTGCACCCAATAGACGAACAGCCAAAGATTTGCAAGAAACACGTAAATGCATGACCTGGATAGTTTTGCTTTCGGGACTTTGTATTAACATCGCCACCACAGGTACAGATAAGGCGTGGAGGTACGAGGGACACGGAGTTTTATTTGTTTTCTTCAGTAAAAGTTGGCTGGTTAGTAAACTGCTGAATCGATATGTGGCTCTTCATACTCGGCGGCTTGATAGTGTGCACAGGTAAGTGCTTTCTGTCGTGTTTGTTAGTTTTTATGGCTCTGCTAACTTTGCAGGTTATTATTTTTTGCCTCGATAGTGAGCGTCGACTCCTCAGGCCGGCCTACGCCCATTGTTTGATTAACGTTAACGTGAGAGTGTCATGTTTGCTTTGTATCACCAGGCATCAAAGTTCATGTTTCTGAGTGTTACAGACAGTAATCTGTATCCATAATAACTCATATGTGTAAACTCGTTTTGTAAAAGAGGGTAGCGGGATTTACAGTGTGGTTTCTCACCAGTATCTTATCTACAAGTTGATAAAGAAACTGTTGTTGGTTTTAACCTCGACAGAGAGAAGAAGCTAGCGAACACGGTGGCTACTGCATTAGCAGGCAGGTACTATCATTGTCGGCCCAATGTGAGCCACCCTCTGCTCATTGTTTAGCTTTTTTACTCCATGTTCCGTTTTTATACACCACACAAACGCTATGAATGAATTTATTTAAGTTAAGCTCATCAGGCCCAAAGAGTGTTTGTGTTAAATGCAGTTAAAAGATAGTTAAAACATGCATATTGTTTTATTATTAACCTATTACTTGCTAAACTAATGGCGACGCCCATTAAAGTGTCCCACGTGCCTTTGCTGGGACAATTTTGTCAGACTTTAATGCTCAATAAAAGGTGCTTGTACTGTTGGCTGTAATTCATACTGTGCACTTTCTAGGAAAGCCCGTGAGTTCTTCTTGTCCAGTTAAGTTGAATCCATCCAGAGCTGCTGTGAGATTTAAAGACCACTTTTCAGCCATCTGCATCTCAACATCTAACCAAACGGAGTCAATGGGCTGGGAGTCTACAAATGGAGGTGTAGCTCTCACAGAAGATGTAACTTCTCTTCCCTTAAATATAAGCTCTGTCACAGACTGGAAACTGGAACCAAAATGCTATATCAATTTCCAGGACGGTGAGCAGTGTTTGAGTCACTTAACAGTCACCGTTTACAGTAAGTAGTCCTTAACTTTATGTGGAGTTGCTTAGCAGGCTCCATGTAGTTTTTGATCATTTAATACCAATGCTGCAACTTAATTGAACATTTTGTCCCTTGTCACGTTCTTTATACAGAAATGCCCGACAGTGTGTCTATGTCTGAGCCGAGTGAATTAATAGAAGGAAAAAATTATCACATGCAGTGTGACATTGAAAATGTTGCACCAGCAAAGTACCTCTCTGTGCACTGGCACAAAGGAAGTAAGATCTTCCACACTGAGACATTTGAAGATTTTAGTGCAACTCCAGTCAATAAGACATCTGTCATCAATGTGACGGCCCGTGGAGATGATGATGGGACTTCGATCTGGTGTGAAGCAAGGCTCAGCTTTTGGCCGAATGCACCAAGTCCTTCCCCGATCCAATCCAAGTCACATCAAGTGACTGTACTGTGTGAGTGTTTAATACCAGAAAAAAATAACCATCACAGTGTATATTTGGTGTGTTTTGCCTTTCTCTAATTGTATTCTTTGTTTTTCTCTCTCTGTATTTTAATTTCTTGTATATCCTCAGACTCACCAACCTTCTCCAGTCCTGCAAATGAGGTGCTAGAATTGAAAGCTGGTACTAAGATAGAATTAAATTGCACTGCTAGAGGAAACCCAATGCCAGTCTACAGCTGGACTCTCCCACACGACATACAACGGAGGATGAAGAATCAAAGTACGAAACAGCCCATTTTGACCCCGTCTTTTGAGCTTCCAGGGACCTATACCTGTACGGTGTCTAATAGCCAGGGCAACAAGACCAAACATTTTACTGTCACCAAACCTGCAAGTAAGATATTGTTACTCAAATCATAATGTTTCTCTGCTTGTTCTACTCCATCATTGTCTTATAGCCTTAATTATTCTATAATTCCTTCATACTGTTGTTTTCCATCAGGTAGTCACCCTGGGACCACTGCTGGAATTTTAATGGCTGTGTTTTTTGTTTCAATTTTTATTCTTGGATGTATAGTTTATAACAAACAGAGAAACTCTTCAGTTGCAAGACCAGAGAGTCTGAATGGATAAGCTGAGAGAGAAAGAGAGAGAGAGAGAGAGAGAGAGAGAGAGAATGTAACAAAAACTCCCTTCTCCCACAGGGGTTCGCACAACCTTTGCAGCCTTGCTTGGAGGATTTACCACCCTGGGAGTCGTGCTCCTTATTGCTGGTCTTTTTTTTGTGACACCTGAAGGCACATTTTCTACCAGCGGAGGCTATCTCAGAGGAAAGCCAGCCTCGTCAGGACCTGTATGAAGCTGACTTTTTTTGTTATTATTATTTAATTTTGCATGGCTTTATAATGGACAATGTTTTTAATGTTTTTTGTGCTTGGGGGGAAACTTCAATGTCCTGTGTTAAAGGCATAGTCTGTCCTGCATGCTCAGTTGATGGGTTTGGTGATGTGGGTTGCTTGCGCTTGGCCACTGTAGCTTTAAGAATGCATAATCCCATTAGTTATCTTTAAATTCCACTCATGCTATCATGACAACATGCTATCTATCGGATAGCATGTTTACATGCTCGGTAGTAACCTCCGTTACTGTAAATCTGCAGCACGCTGAGAGGGCAGACAGACAGTGAACAGCTACTTCCACAGCGTGGATGTGTCTTAGGTCTTAGTCAACTATTGCAGTCGACATTGTCCTTTACTTCTGCTATCTTTGTCCATGTATTTTGCATGGGCACCGTTGCTGCATGTCGGAGATGATTGTGAGTGGTTTGGTTTGGACGATAAGTTTGGCTATGCAAGACTAGACATTTTAAAAACAGTCCAGTATTCAGGCTACTTTGTGTTACTTTCAGTTTTAAGTATGGAAATATTTTAAATATGCATTGGTATGTGCAATTATCTGTCCTTCTATCATCATACCACTCTGCTGTCACCACAGCACTTGTTTGTCTTGCACGTGCATGAATGCAGAAGCTGACTGTAACCTTTACTTAGGTGCATGTAAACACAGTGACTGAATTGAATTACTGTTGAACGCATGAGCTTTATCACACACCTCTACAGCTCTACTGAGCATTTAGCTTTATTAAAAAACTTGTTTTATGGCCTTACATTTACTGTATGGTTCAGTCTGAGCCACTCTGATCAACCTCACATACATGCATGTATGCATGTATGCGTGTATGCGTGTATGCGTGTATGCGTGTATGGATGCATGGATGCATGCATGTATGGATGCATGGATGCATGCATGTATGGATGTATGGATGCATGGATGCATGCATGTATGGATGCATGGATGCATGCATGTATGGATGCATGGATGCATGCATGCATGTATGGATGCATGGATGCATGCATGTATGGATGCATGGATGCATGGATGTATGCATGCATGGATGCATGCATGTATGGATGCATGCATGTATTTCCAGCAAAAAAAAAGCTCTGATAAACCTACATGCACAACACCAAACCTACTACATAACGAAATTTGAACATTGAAAAAAGTTGGTATAGATCATAGACTGTGTGGTGGAGACTAAACCAGAGCTGAAAGAAAAATATATATTGGACACATTAAATGTACTACTTCAATACAACTTAATACTGTTACTGTAAGGCCATAACAGGTCAAGACAGTGGATTTATCACCTTGTTTTAGATTTCTTTTTCCCCCCCAAGTAGCCAAAAAGTTTGAAAATGCTTTGTGGTATGCCTTTAGTCTGTCAGTAGCTGCACTCCTCTATTTTTAATACCTAGATGTTTGATTTTAAGCCATAGGAGATGTAAAAACTGCACAGATTCAGCAGCCACTGTTGCTTTATGTCTTATATTATTGCCTTGTAACCTATCCTAATTCTACAAGCAACACCAAAGTTCTTACCCAAAGTAGTTGCTTTCTCATCATCAGTCCTCATGTTTTCAACACTCAGGTTTATTTTTTACAATCGAAATACAGCGACAGAACCTACTAGAGTGTTCTGACGAATGTTATGGCACACTGTTGATAGTTTTTATTTTTATTTTCTTTTATTCATTTTTGGTGTGTGGATGAATTATGCTTATTTCCTGTTCTGTAAAATTGTTTTACCAAATGATGTCTTTTTCTGTATGCACTGGTATAGCCCTGAAACGTTGAATTATTTTTGCACTGATGATGCCATTTCTGTGATGTGCCTCCAATTTTTATATGATCTGAAATTTTTATGCCACTGAAGTTTGTGTTATACATACAGTTTGCCTGATGTGCCAGAAAAAGGGAATATAACTCAGAATGTTAATGTATTGTGTGCATCGACAGCTTGTGCATATACATCAGCTGTTAAATAAAACCAGCTTCTCCATCAGTGACATCCTGAGGCAGAATACCGATTGAGGCAAAGTCAAACCAGTGTCTTTCTGTTTCACTGCCACCTTTTGTCAAGCCCCTTGGACCTCTCTCTTTCTCTCTCTCCCTCTCATTCAATCTGGCGTACATTATACAGAGCTGGGACTGCCATACTAATTAGCTCTGAACAAAGTGAATGTAAAGGAGAACATTTGTTATCCTGCTTACGGTTGCCAATAAATAAACCTATTTTTTCTGAAACCATGTTCTTTTTGTTCAGTCCCTATCATTCCCACTAAAGGTTTTGCAGAAAGCACTGTTTGTGTATGCTCTGACTGTGTTGCTATAACAACCTGGCAGAGTGGATATTGCTCAATTTGTCATGGAGTTAAAAAAAACAGTATTTTCGTATAGACTCAAGCTGAACATATTTCTCTAGATAGTTCAAAGGAGCAGCATATTCAAAGTGAAGCCAGAATGTACATCTACATTACATACAAGTACATTGAGATTCCCAGCTGTGCTCTCCACAAATACACCAAAAAGCATCCGATTACTTGCTCACTTACACTGCAGTTGCAGTCAGAGTGGATATCCTGTGTAGCATTCTGGTCACAGTGTGGGGCTTACAGGCTACATGCCGCACAACACCAATACTCCAGCCTGCTGGGATTTCACAAAACATGGAGTTCAGGAGCAATAGGAGATAGGCATGCAAGCAAGCATAACTGGAAACAGGCTTTTGTTCGCAGTCAGATGAGAAGACCAGAGATGAAATTGTTGGCTTGAAAACATAACATGGCCGCAGTGGAATGTAGAGAATATAAAAAAAACTCCAGTTCAGATTTCTGTTTATATTCAAGAGGATTTACGTGGCCAGATGTTATTCTTTCAGTTTAGAAAAGAAGGCAGATTTGGGTTAAAGAAGTAGCTTTATAAAGCTGTAAGTTAAAAGGCATCTTAATTATTATAAATGTATTGCTACATAAAAGTTACAGCTTTCTATTTTGTCAACCAAATTTTGTTCTGCTTACACTGTAACATACCAGATACTGATTAATCATTTGTTGACAAATGACAATATAATTTCCACAGTGTAGTAGTGTGGTATTACTGCTGTGGAATTTATAGGCCTATAATTCCCTGCTAAAATGCTTATAAAGTGAATGCAGTACAAAGGATTCTGCTGTGTTTTTCAGAGGCCTACCACCTGTTAAATTTCCCTCTTTCCCTTTTACCCCCCACCCCCAAAGTCAGCTGGGATGAAGGGGGCCCTTTTGTTCCAACATAGTTCCCTGCAGAGTAGCCAAGCTTGTTCAAGGTGGAATTTTCTCACTCTCGCCCCTTAATCGACTGCTCAGTGCAGAAAATAACATGGGAAACAACTTTCTTCAGTGGATTCTGACGCTTTGCATGTTTTACACAGGTAAGATGTTGAAGGCAACGTGTTTTTAATCTGACTTGTTGATGTTGTAGATGATGTTTGGTGCAGTAATTGTGTTGTAAAAAAAAAAAAAAAGAAAGAAAAGTGGTGCAGTGATAAACGAAAACGTAGGCTAACTTTGACCTCTTGTCGGTGATAATATGAACATGATAACGAAAAGCATTGGATTATTGTGTCCGTCAAAAACAGTCCTCGCTAAGTTTGACTATTTTAATTAGTGTGGTGTGTATTATAGATGTTTGTTGCCTGAAAATATGCTTATTTGTGTTTAGGCAGACACAATATATCCCGCAACGAAACATATGACGGGCTACCGGATAAACTGTTGACCTAATTCTTTTAGATTAGTACAAAGGCCTACAAAGTTTTAAAGCAGAGAAATACATATTTATCAAGATAGCCTTACATTTACATTATTATGTTATTATTATATATATTTATAAATGTTAGGCTATTACAGATTTAGTACATGTGATTTCCCTGTGTGTGTTGTAAAAGGGTTACATAATAGGCTAACTACAGTGTGTTTGTAGGCCTATATAAATATGAAAGTGCTACAAGTATAAAGTAGTTGGTGTTACGATGATGACCGCTGCTCTATGCCTCAGTGTCAGGTGAAGGTTGCTCCCTCATCCTCAAGCCCTCCAGGGTCGTGGTGGGCTTTGGGGAGCAGGTGTCAGTCAGCTGTGAGGCCACTCGCCCTGTTCGTGTCCTGGGCTGGGAATCGGCCATCAGCGCTGCACACACACAACAGGACCTGTCTGTGCAGTGGAAGGTAGACAGCCTCATTGACTGGATAGAGGAGCCTATCTGCTATGGTGTGTTTTTCACAGCTCCGAGACAGTGTGAGGAGAAACTCAACCTTGTCCTCTACAGTGAGTCAACCCCTGTTTTGATGTGTAGTGTAGAAATGCCTCACAAGAAGCTGTTTGAATAACATGAACTCTGTGTATTATTTACTCAGAGACCCCAGATAGCGTCTCCATAAGGCCTGTGAACCACACTGGCCCTATGGTTGAAGGAAAGGAGTACCAGTTGCTCTGTGAGGTTCAGAATATTGCTCCTGTCCAGTACCTCACCCTCAGGTGGTACAGAGGGCAGACAGAGGTTTATAATCACTCTTTCTCTGACCTCACATCTTCCTCGCCTGTCCAAGTATCCTCTATCCTTGTGATCACACCAACCAAAGCTGAGAATGGAGCACAGTACAGGTGTGTAGCAGTGCTGGAGCTCGGACCAGAGGGACCACAACCACCTCCTACTGTGACCTCAGAGCCTCTTAATTCCTCTGTGTACTGTAAGTCATGAAGATTTTCCCAATCTTAAGACTTAATACATTGAAGATGATACATCTAATCCATGTGATCTTTTTCTGTAGTTCCCCCAACATTCCTGAGTCCTGAACCAGAAGTTCTGGACTATATTGTGGGTGATGAAATTACCTTGAACTGCACTGCTACAGGAAACCCTGCACCTGTGTACAGTTGGCAATCGTCCCATCCCAATCAGGAGAGGATGGAGGATGAAGCCGTTCTTACCTCCTCCTCATTGCTCCCAGGGACGTACACCTGCACTGCCTCCAATGCACTGGAGAAGAAGAGCAAGCAGTTCATTGTCAAGGCCAAGACCAAAGGTAGAAGGGAACTCTGAAGTGCACATGTGCACGTTGCCTCTATACACTCTATCCTAATCAGCTTCTTCTTTTGCTTTTACTTAGGTGTTTGAAACAAGAGAGCTTGAGATGGGATCAGATGACCACACTGGACAAACAAGGAGAAATCAACTAAGACGATTTTACTGTTGCAGCTTTGGAGACAGAAATGACAATACATTCATGACTCAACAGATATTTATGTGGATCTTGCTATCAGGCAGAATTAGATCTCATTCTTAAAAAAAGTTCTGAATATACTATGTTTGGTAACTGTCATTTGATTCGTCAGTATTTTCAGTATTCTGTGAGATAGATTGGTGGATTAGTATATAGTTAAGATTTTATGCTTTCCATGTGATATCCTGTATCTAATTTATATTTTTTGCTAGACTGATTTTCATTTTAATGAAATTACCTTGTAACATGACAAATGTGTAGCTACTCCTCTTGATATAGAAATGATGACTACATTATCATTAATGTATAAACTTTAATACTGAATCAGCAGGCCATTACTGTAAATATGAACCGTTTCTTGATTTGCTTATCTTTATCAATAAATGTCAAATAAAAAAACAAAAAAAAAAACATTGTGTTTTCTTGTTGTAACTATTATACAAAGATTATGTATTAGTATTAGTCTTAGTAGTATTTTACTGCTGGGTGTCACTGTTACGCTTCACTCATTTTTGAAATGACATTACCTCTCATTGGTCAGTTTAACTTACTTCCCTGCTCAAAACTACCAAACATTCAATCATTTTGAGGATTTTAACCCTTTAATGCCAGTTTGATTACTTGATGTTATTTATGAAAAAAAATGGAAAATAACTCAAATGGACAAAAATGTCCATAGTGACGCCTGAGGGTTAAATCATAGGAGCAATGCTAAACTTTTAGTTACACAGTAAAGCAGAGCAGCTTCTCGTAACTCCATTTACACATTAGGGTTTTTTTTGCCTTTGATACGTCTTGTTCAAAATTCATTTGTGCTTTTTTGTCATTGGCCTGCCTGTGGTACACACAGACAGTATGGTGCTGCACTGACCTTGCACCACCAGATGTCGCTGTTGCGCCTTCACGAAGATGATTTGATTGGCTAACGGCACGTCACGTGATCAAAACATTTGCCATTGCCGCAGGAAGAAGTGACGTCAGCGGCTAACATGCTAGCATTGGTAAACGACCTTACCAACGACTCTGACTGATAAAGGTGGGAGTCAGCACTGGGTCCTTTGTGATGACATGTATTAAATTAATACACCGAGTGGACAACATCTGAAACTGTCCCTGTCTGTTCCCTTTCAGGTATGCCACAGAAAGATCCGTGTCAAAAGCAAGCATGTGCAATTCAGAAGTGTTTACAAGGTACATAAAACAGTCACTTGAATGCTAATGTGTGTTTTTAAAGCAAATACCACATTATCGTTTAGCTGACTGTCCTCTTCCTGCAGCTAACAAATACGTGGAGAGCATGTGTGAGGATGTGATCAGAGACATGCGGCGGTGCTGTGAGGTTCATGCTGGAAGCTCCATCTGCTGCTCCGGGTTCAAGGACTCGCAACCAGCGAAGAAAAGTAACACGTAGCTCCCTGTTGGATGCTTTTGATGGAAATAATGGTAGAAACATTGTGTCAATGTCTTCTTGACTGTGTAACACTGACTGTACTGATTTGTTTGTTACACAATTTGGAAGGCTATGAATCGTTACAAATCTTTATTATCTAAATTTTAACAGGCCTTTCAGATGTTGTCCAGCTCCAGGGGAACTCCAGCTATGAGTGTAACCATTATTTATGTTATTCATTTCCTCTTTGACAAGTCAACATGTCACCTCTCTTGCACATAAAGCTTAAGTTCAATTAAATTATTTCCTTTGGCTTTTCATGTCATTGGGTCCACACCCTATTGTGTAAGTATGAGGCACATGTTTGTGTATGTCAGCACTGAGCTACTGAGAAAGTCACATTGCAGATGTACACATCACACTCACAGTTAACCCACACGGACGATTTAAAATATTTTATATATACTCAGGACTGTGCAGGGTGTACAGACTGTACACTCCGATGTTAGCTTTATTGCACATGTTAGGGCTGGAAAAATCAAACACCAGAAGATCACAAAAGCAAATCTCCTTAAAGAAATCTGTGCTAAAACTATGAGAAGTTAATAAGTTCATTTATTAATGCGCTGAATATTCCATTGCAGCTTGTTTTTACCTCACACATTATATAATCCAGTTGTACAGAGTTTATCAGTACAGGAAATGGAGAAAGTGCAACAGCTTAAAAAGATCAAGTGCATGTCATCATGTGCCTACTGAATTTGTTGTTATAAGATAAAACAGGTGAAGTTCTCTCTGTGTGATGTATGTTAACCTCAGGCAACTTCAATTTAATCTAAAAAGAAGCTCCCGATTGCTCAGATGGGTAGCACTTTATGTGGATAGTCCACCTACAAATAGTAGCATTTGAACGGTTTCTCTTTGTATGTAGATGTTTAACAGATTAAATACACAGGATATGTGACAGTTCATCAAAACACCTTAACCACTGTGATGTAATATCAGAAAATACTTGTTGAATCTCAAGCTGTTGAAGTGTTACAAATACTAAACTATCCGAGTTGGAATATCCAAATAAAGTGTTAAGCAGGACGGATGCTTTCACGAGAAATTTAGAGAATTGTTTGTTTCGTTGTTTGTTTGTTGATGTTTTGTCCTTGAAAAATCTTTTTAACCCACCACATTTTAAAGTATATTTCAGTAAACTTGAGGAAAGAGGTAAAACTGACTTTTTTGATATATTGTAAAGATACGTGTTCATACATATACTATTATATAATACTATATATGTATTTAATGAAAAACACTTGCATGAATCGCCATTCAGACTACATGCACACACAGAGAAAAGGCATTTTTATTCAGCATATATGTATTCAATTTAGATAGATAGATAGATACTTTATTGATCCTGAAGGAAATTCAAGCATCCAGTAGCAGCATGCAAACATACATTGAACATACATCAGAATTAACCTATAACACAGTATCCATATGTTAAAATTAACCTGAGATAGATCTAAATTTAAATATGTACAGATAAATTAAACATTTGTAGCAAAATCGAACATTTGCAGAGAAATTAAACATTTACATAGGATTTAAATATGTACAGAGGAATTAAAAATGTGCAGAGGAGTTAAACTCTAAAAGTTAAAAAATGTGCAGAGGAATTTATATTCTTATATTCTTTAGATCTGTATTTGTTATTAATTTTAAAAATAGAATTTACAAACGCATTTTTTTCCCAGTTTACTAGACGAAGGAGAATATTTTTGAGAATTTAAATAAATGTATTTTTATATTTTTATAAAAAAAATAATTACATGTATGTATAATATTGCCTTGTTAGATAGGGACGACATATTAACACATACCAGATAGGTTTTGGACTATAAATATATATTAAAACGTAAAATAAAACGATTTTTACAAAGAAGAAATTAATTCTATATACCTTTGTAAAAACAAAAAAATGTTTCACGTATTACTTCCACTTAAATTATTTTTATGAATGTAAAAAACGATAATTTTGATAAAGCTAATAAAAACAGGAAGATGAGGAAGAAGCTCGTCTTTTCGGCTTTCCGGCGTCATGCGTACATGTGACGCAGTGACGCACTGACGTCGAACGGAAACGTGCAGCAGCAAATCTTTCTAGAATTCTGTAGCACTGACTTGCTAGCCCGCGCCAGGTAGCTTCACTCGAGTTAGTCTCGGATAAGAACAGAGCCAGCCGCTGCAGTGATCACATATACACGTTTTTGAATAGTGCAGCGTACTTGCGTTATACGCCTCTTTGATTGAAGATTCTGGTTAGCACCGTTTAAGCCCAGTAACTTAGCCGAGTCATACTCTGAGCTAACGTTGTTTGCGTTAGGTTGTTGCTGGCATAATGTCCAGGATAGACTACAGCGTGTGGGACCACATTGAGGTGTCAGACGATGAAGATGACACCCACCCAAACATCGACACACCCAGCCTCTTCAGATGGAGACACCAGGTACAAATTTAAGGCAAAATTACTTAAAGATGTTCATGTTTAGGCTAGTGTAAATGGTGGACATTATACTGTTTCCTGTGCCCACGATGGTGCTGTATGCACTTACATATTACATATTTGATAAAGGGTGGAGGTCCACCATAGCTAATGACTATGGCTCTATAAATACTGATGGTGGTAGTGATTCATAGACTGGTGGACATGAAATGCTTGTACCTGTATAATGCTGTAGTATTTGTCTCTCAGGCACGTGTGGAGCGAATGGAAGACTTTAAGCAAAGAGGTGAAGACATGAACAAAACACTCCGTGAATGCCGGCGTAAGCTGGCCGAGGCGCAGAAGAAAGTACAAGAGCTGAGCATTTCTACAACAGATGATGCAAAAGCAGAGCTGAGCAAAGCCCAGGCCGAGGAGAAGAAACTGAAAAAAGAGGAGCGGGAGTGGGAGAAGAAGGTGGATGACCACAACCGAGAAGAGAAGAAGATGCCTTGGAACGTCGACACGCTCAGCAAGGATGGTTTCAGCAAGGTAAGGCAGATAAAGGGGCCTGATAGAAAATGAAAATATTCTTTAGTAGTGAGTGATGTTGACTTGCTTATTGGAAAACATTAGAGGTAGGCTGATAAATTGGCAAAGTTTGACAATATTGCCATATTGCAAATTGTTTGGTAAGTATTAAAATGTCACATGGTGTCTCCATCACATATTCTGTTCACCAGAGAGCACTGTCAAGTTGATTTTTTTTTTTTTTTTTTGGTTGATGTAAAAATCAACTGAGGGAAATTCAAGACCTATACCTACCTTTTATACCTGCAATATTCACCATGCAGCCCCTAGTTCAACACCATAACAGGTGATTCTGAAGATAATACAGGTACTTAATAGTACAATAGTACGAATGTGGCTCAAAGAATAGCACTGGCATTATTTTATCTTTTTATTATCATCCCATTATCTAAAGAGAACAAAACCAACAATGAAATCACTTGTTACCAGGATAATTTCAGTCTAGGCTGAACCTCATACATAGAGTTTTTTGACCGCTTGAAAGTTTGTATGTAATTGATGGAATTAGCAGTGGGTCACTATAAACACACACAGGCTAATTAACTTGAAACATAACCCAAAATTGTTCCTTCAGATTTTACTATGAAGTTGCTTCAACTCTGTGACTTAATAATGTCCATACCTCTGATGTTAATTGTGATTTTCTGACACATTAGTTAGTCTTTACACCCCTTTCGAGTTATGTCTGATATGACATGCTCTCTCAAGGAATCAGAGACGCAGTCTGTAATGATTTATTATCTGCCCTCCACAGAGCATTGTTAATATCACCACTGACTCTGCTGAGGAAACTGAAGAAGAGAAGGAGAAAAAGCATAAAACCTTTGTGGAGAAAAATGAGAAGCAGATCAAACATTTCGGTAAGCGTAACTGACGTCCGTTCTCCATTGTTATTAACTGCATGTTACAGGGTATTGGCATTTGAAAGTAGCGATTGTCCTTCATTGCTGTCTGTACTGCAGGCATGTTGCGACGTTGGGATGACAGCCAAAAGTACCTCTCTGACAACCCTCATCTAGTATGTGAAGAGACTGCCAACTACCTGGTCATCATGTGCATTGACCTTGAAGTTGAGGAGGTAAAAACAACAAAAGACAATCACTTATCATTTATTATCACATTCCATATATTGTATTTAAAGATTAAAATATACTGAAGTTAGTTTAATGGGTGATAACCCAGGAATCCTCCTCATTTGCCACAACTTGCTTTCTTTACACAGCCGTTGTGTTCTTTGAAGTATGTACATTGTTATTAAAGTGTCTGCTTTTTTTGTAGAAACACGCATTGATGGAGCAAGTGGCTCATCAGACCATCGTCATGCAGTTCATTCTAGAGTTGGCGAAAAGCCTCAAGGTGGACCCCCGCGGTTGCTTTCGGCAATTCTTTGCCAAGATTAAGGTGAATAAATGTGTTGGATGCTACAAAATGTACTTTTTGACCAAAACGCTCCAGCAACCATAGAGGACACTGAGAAACTTTTTTTTTTTTTTTTCAATTTTCACACAATGAAATAACAACATATACCCACCTTGCTGTTGTTGCTTTGCATTTATTGTTGTGTGACCATGATGTTGGAAGACTGCAGCTCTAGACCACCGGTCTCAATGATTATTTATTTTCTCTTGAGAGAATGTAACTACCATTATTTCTCTATTTAACTCTGTTTTCTAATTGTGCCCCCTCTCATTCACTCACTAGCTAGCAAACTCCCTGACTGGATCTCCCCCAATAGTTTCCGAATTATTGGAAAGGGCTACCTCTGAATTCCTCAAACGATTCCTTTGTTGAAAAACACCTGTTCATTTTAAAAATATAATAAATCAAATTAAAATGCATTTGTATGGCGATCAACTCACCAAATCACGTGTTCTCTCATAGACAGCAGATCAGCAGTACCAGGACGCTTTCAACGATGAGCTGGAGTCGTTTAAGGAGCGGGTTCGGGGCAGGGCGAAGATCCGCATAGAAAAGGCGATGAAGGAATATGAGGAAGAGGAGCGACAAAAGCGCTTGGGACCTGGGGGCCTAGATCCCGTTGAAGTGTATGAGTCCCTGCCAGCCGTAAGTTCTTCTGTTTTTAGGCACTCACCTGTTATCTTCTCTTGTTAGTTTAAAATCGCTCATAAAATATGTTCTAATTTGCAGGAGATGCAGAAATGCTTTGATGAGAAGGACATCCAAATGCTGCAAGAGGTTATTAGCAAAATGGACCCAACGGTAGGTTTCTTTGTTGAAGTCCACAGTTTTGTTTTCTTTTCTTTTCAGAATCAGATTTCAGTTATGTATGCTATCTTTCAGTTATATGATTTGTGTGTTTGTTTCTCCTACTTTGGGTCAGCTAATACATTTTCTTTTTTTTTTTTTTACACAATTTAGGAGGCAAAGGCTCACATGAAGAGGTGCATAGACTCAGGGCTCTGGGTCCCCAACTCCAAGACAGATGATGGTGATGAAAAAGAGGAAGATGCTACCTATGAGGAAGTGAAACAGGAGCAGGAAGAACCTAAGAAGGAATGACCAACATTGATCCTGTGATTTGTTGTTTCTGCAAATGTATTTACCCACTGTATTGCAACTCCACTATGTGTATGACTAGTTTGCCAATCAAGGAACAATGAAATAACTTCTCTAAAATATTAAGCTGAGACTAAAGGGATTTGCTTTCACCTATCTGCACAAGTATGTTGCATCAGTAACTTCTGCTTGGAAAAGAAACTGCTGCTTGTCTTTAGGTCTTTTATTTGTTTGGACATCACTAAAGTTGTATTCTTGCATTTATTTGTATGTATGTCAGTTATGTGGGCGTGTATGTGCACACATGCCTGTCTGCTTAATTTGTGCTGATGTATAATTGAAAACATTCTATACATTTTCAGGTTGTGCATATAATTGATTTTTCTTTTTTCTTTCTTTCTTTCTTTTTTTTTTTTTGTCTTTTCCAAATTTAAGATTTTTGTTTGACTTTTTAGGGCCTGAGCAGCAAATGAATTAAGATGGATATTTCCTCCCCCAAAAGTGACATTTTCTACAGACTTGCTTAACTAAAGTTCGAATTGCATCCAACTACTCAAGACCAGGGGTTGTGCTTATGTCTAAAAATTCAGTGTGTGGGTGACATGGTATTCAAATCATGAAGTTAGAGGTCAAAAATGTGTCATAAGAGAGAAATGATCACCAGAAAATGATTCCTCTGCGAGAACTGCAGCAGTGGTAATCACCATTTTTTAATACGGAGCCTGTGGGTTACCTAATGAAGCCTATGGTATTTACAAGTGACATTTGCTCTAAGTAGATGCGGGTAAATAGATCTTTCAGTCAGTCTTTCAGTACCTCACTGTAAAAATGACAAAACAACAAACAATATTAAACACAAAAAGCCACTGAATTAGGCCCGAGGACCACTCATACATACCACACATAAATGGACCTATGGAGTCCAAAGGGTGAACCCCCACTTGTTCCCACTATTGCCTATCTAGAATCTGAGTGGATAAAAGGAACTGTACAGGTCTAAGAGTGACTGCTCACATAAGCCACAGCGCCAATGCTAGATATGTGTGGTTTCATTCTATACTTTCACTTTTAATGCTTTTATTTTGAAGGTGAGAGTGCTTGTCATCTGACAAACTGACTGACTTAGTAAAAATAAACAGTAATTAGGTGAAACTGCGTAAACAAAGGTGTTAAAGAGTGCTCAGAGTATACCGCCAGAGGCTGTTGTGGAAAAAAAAGTCTGTTTTTTCTCCAAGCTTTTGTGTGAAATTACTGTGTGTGATGACGGACTGCAGACACCTGATCATAACATCAGGACTACCTTACATTGCAAACAAAGCAAATGATGAAGGACAGCTTGAGGTCAGTTTAATCAAGACAGAAGGCAGGCCAGACAAAACACCATTAAAGTTTGAAATGACAATTGAGGTGGGAGTGAGACTTCTGAATGCACAGTACAATATTGGACAGCAGCTGGCATCCAACGACATACTCTCATGAAGGAAAATATCAATTTTAGTGTTATTTTAAAGTGATTACCCATGTTATAACATGAAAACTATCATTGTAGTCAGTTATTTGCAAATTAAATATTTTATCACTGGATGTGATATTGCTAGATAGTAGCCCAGTGTTTTCCAAGCTGCCACATGATATTGTGTCTTCTCTACACTGCTGACACTTTCTATCAAGACAAACTGATAGCTATGTCCTGTGGCCTTCTGGTAAAGGTAACATGCAGTAAAATACTTAAGGAATCATTTCAATACATGAAAGTACACAGTATACTTTGTAGACATTTTATACTGGCAGACCTGTAATTACAGGTCAGGCATGGGTCTAACTTATGCCATTAATGCCATTTAAGTGATATGTATGTAAAAGTTCTTGATGCAGTTCCCACAACAAAAGTGCAAATCATTTATCCAAGTATTCTGTTTGCAAAAGTATTGCTGCTACAGCTGATCTAGTGAAGCCTCTAACATCAGGGATGATGATGGCGATGATCATAAGGTTAACTTAATCACAATATAACTCTCTCATTGAGAATAAGAAACACCTTTTTCAACAGCAACCGTGTAGTCAGCATTTCATGTCAAGGGCCCCGAGGGAAAGCTGTGTAAACATATAATATCAGTTATTACATTTTATGTATATCAAACAATTAACCAGAACCAATCAGACTTTATTAGTATAGCACTTTTCATACAAAACATGTAACACAAAGTGCTTCACACAATAACACCCCAACATCCACTGCCCACCCCCAACCCTGCACCTCCACCTCATTATAAACAAAGCACAACACAAACTGAGGATGTACATGATTTATTATGGATGATAAACATTTAGTGGTAGAAGAAGTCAATCAATGCCAACATCTAAAAATACTCTGTTACAAGTAAAAGTCCTGCTGTCACAATTATATTCTCTTTTATATACTCAAAAGTAAAGGTACTTGTTATGCAGAATGTATAATTTTCACTCCTTTTAATAATGTTTATAACATTTTTACGAATTTATCAAATATGTTTTATATAATATTAATCTGCAGAGGAACTAGTTATAAAATAAATTATTTAAGTAGAAGTATAAAATAGCATCTGATGGAAGTGTTTTATATTACATTAATAGGTGTTTGTGAATTTCAGAGTAAATAGTGACGACCTCCCTATGTTAGAGTTAAGTACATCATTTTTCCTTATTGACAAATAATAATAATAATAATAATAATAATAATAATAATAATAATAATAATAAGGGAGATATGAGAATAAAAACAAATTTCCCCCTATGTGTTTCCTCATTTGTTGCATACTTATCTGCTGTCACACTACAAAGACAAACAAACAAAAGGGCAATTAACTGCAACAGTGTTCTTCAGACAATGTTCATCACTTTCATTATCGACACACCGTGGCGTTTATTCTGAAAGAGCAGCCCGTGTGTACGTGCCAATACCGGTCTGGTGGGGAGTGACCGTGCTGGTTTCGGGAAGCGGTCTGTCGACGCTTCATGAGAAGCAAAGGACGTAGTTGAAGGGGAAATACGCTCATAATGAAGCCAGTCTGTCAGCTCGTCTCTGCGTTTTAGGTTTTAATGTAACATCCTGAAAAGCTCGTCGTTGAATGGTAAGATAAGTTCTAGTGATAGACGGTCTTAAGTATTTCTTTAATAATGTTTTTATGTTTCCTTGGCATGGCATCCGATACAATGTGATATGCGGACCCATGTTTTCGGGCCACTCGGTGACGCAGTGTGTTATATACACGTATATTACATATATTATAGACCTGTTGTCGTGCTATAACGTGCTATGAACTATTTTATACCGTAAACAATAAGTTAGGATTATTGTGTTATCCCCGGAAGGCCTTTTGTCAAATACATTTGTTTACCTAATGTCATATTTTTAAGTTAGTTCAACATGTTTTTTGTCATTTGTTAACCCGACAACTTTGTTTACTTGAATAATCATCGTGTAAAATGAGAAATACCGAAATTGTTGTTTCAGAAAAGCGCAAGGTGTCGTTTCAAAATTGCTCTTACGTTTGTGTTTACGTAGGCCTTAATACGTATCATTACGTGATTTCATACAATGCAACAGCTGAGTAAACAGCCATGTACTGTGGTTTGCATTTATATGCTTTTATTTTATACAGTATATGATTGATATGTGTGTGTGTTTGTGTTTGTGTGTGTTTGTCAGAGATTTGGCTGTTCCCACCATGTCTAGAAGTGGGTTGTCAACACGTTCAAGGCCAGGGTTATTTCCAGGTATGTGTGAGCCTCCTCAGGGTCAGGGTACCCATGTTTACCTCTTCTGGACAAAGGATGGAGAGAGATATTTGTCTCACACACATGGAGAAGTCACAGCAGAGGAGCTGTGCATCTTGGCTGCAGAGGCTGTAGGTGAGAGTGACAACCTAACTCACACAGACCTGCATTAAAGCAGTTTGTATGGGGCTTCTTGTGGTATTTTAGCCTCCTGGTGGCATGTGTGTAACCTTAGTGTTTGTTCCCCAGGGATAACTCCTCTATGCCATGTGTTGTTTGCTCTGTACAATCCACAATCACACTGTTGGTACAGTCCAAACCACATTTTCAGTCCAGAGGACAACTCCAGCCTTGTGCTTTACTACTGTATGAGGTTAGTCTATGACACTGTATTAGCAAGACAGGTTAAACACACTGGGGCATATCCACATTAGCTGTCTGGTGTCCTTGTTCCTAGGTATTACTTTCGGAATTGGCATGGACTGAATGAAAAGGAGCCGAATGTATCCCGCTATGCTCTCAGATCTGGGACAGATCAGGGGGGTTCTCCACTGCTTGAAATCACAGCCTTAGAGTACTTATTCTCCCAGGTTTGTGTTTTTGGTTTTGGTTTTCTGTGTATTAATTGAATGGACATTTATTTTTGTTCTGCTTACAATAGCAAAGCACTTAACCTGTTTGCTTCTTGTCTCTCCAAAAAGGCTAAATATGAATTTGTGAACGAAGTAGTGCAGATGGAAGATGTTCAGTCAGAGGAGGAGCTAAGCCGCTTCAAAAATGAGAGCTTGGGGATGGCTGTGCTTCACCTCTCACACCAGGCAATGCAAACAGGCTGCACTTTACAAGAGGTTGCCAAAAAAATCAGGTAATTACATTTTAATGAGTTATAACAGCGAGTACAAACGACAGTAGACGTTTATTAGTCTCACTATAATTAGGTTGTTTGTTGTACTCTTATATTTTCTACTACTGTGACAATCCAGTTTCTCCAGCAGATCATCAAATCTTCTTCTAATCTAATTGAATCACTGTAATCCAGGTAATATTAAAATCTCTCCTTTTTTCAGTTTCTTGCGCTGCATTCCAAGGTCTTTCGCCAAACACATATCTAAAGACAACTTCCTGACAAAAATCAGGATCCACCGGGTGTTTGCAGACTTTGTGCGGACCTTCCAGCAGCACACTGTGGATAAAGGGCGGCTAGGCACCCATGAGATCATGTATAAGTACATCTCTACTCTCGAACACTTGGCACCAGGTTTTGGGATAGAGTCCTTCGCTGTATCCAACCTGGAACTGAGAGATGACGGGGATGGAAGTAGCTCCTACTCCAACATGACTCATGCGCAGGGCGTCTCGAAAGATAGCTTTAGAGCTCCCACCACACATGAAATAATGGTGACTGGGACCAAGGGGATTCAGTGGAGGGAGGTGTCCAGTCAGAAGGTTTGTCAAAATACAATTTCAAGATTCTGATGTTCTTATTCTGTGGCTTGATGTGTATTCAGACTTCGATCTCTTCACCCAGGCGCAGGCAAACACTTACTTCAGGAATGACCCTCTGAACTACTTGAGGAAAACAAAACAACAGTCCAGCCAACTCAGTGCAAACACTCCCAATAAATGGACTGTCTTCTGTGATTTCCCTGATATAATTCACATAGGCATCAGTGGAGCTAATGTGTGCATTAGCACTCAGGACAATCACTGCATGGTGAGAGTACTTGTTTATCCTTTTATGTAAAAGCTGCAGTGCATTAATTTGATTAGTAAATCTGCTTGTGCTACATTAGTCCAGTTGATATACTGTATATTACTCACTCTATTGATCAGATTGTTAAGTCTTTAAAGTGTCTGATATATATACTGCATATATCCTCTAATTCTATACATTTTTGACTATATAAGAGCTTTGGGTTTTGGTACGCTTCAGGCATTTTATTATGTTTTGAATCTGTATGGTTCTGTAGGTGGGAGCTCTGATTGTAAGCTAGTGGTGCTTCTGTGTGTGTATGTAGGAGGTTCAGATGAACTCCAGCCAGGAGGCCCGTTCCTTCATCTCCCTCCTAGATGGATACTACCGGTTGACTGCAGACGCCCACCACTATCTTTGTCATGAGGTGGCTCCCCCAAGGGTAGTGCTGAGTGAAGCAAATGGACTGCATGGACCTATGCAGTGAGTTTTCTCCTCTTACGCATGCACAGACAGACACAAGCAAGCTATAGAGAAAGACAGTATGTTATATCACAACTCTGGTGTGTTTCCAGTGATGATTTTGTGCTAATGAAGCTGAAAAAAGAGGCAGCAGAGGAGGGAGCTTTCCTCGTACGTTGGAGTGCTCTCGACTATCACCGCATCATCCTGGCTGTCCTGAACAAAAACGAGGTAAGTCAACACCCACACTCCTCTCTGGAAATTATTGCAGTGTGGTGATGTTGAAGATTTTCAGCTACTGTGCTTATATGTACTTGTGGCTCATAGAATGGATCGACGCCAAGCCACAAGCAGTTTCGTATTCAGCACAAGGGTTCGATGTTCTGTCTGGAGGGCTGGGATCGAGAATTCTCCAGTGTGAAGGAGCTCACAGACAGCCTCAAGACCTTTGTACTCAAGTCTGGTTCGGACAGCTTTACTGTAAAAAAGTGCTGTTATCCAAGACACGCAGGTTTGTATTTATTGGACTTTTTAATTGTAGACTTGTTTTGCTACTTTATATCAAAATACTTCCATGCATTTAGAAGATATTCTGTGTTGTGGTATATTTAGATCTTTACATAAGTTTGTCTGTGTGTCTGATGTAGAGCTATCCAACCTTCTGATAATGAGGGAAGGTGCAGAACACCGTGTTCAAACTGACAACGTATTCCTGAACATGGTCCAGCTACGCTTCCACCAGATCAAGGACAAAGAGATCAAACAGGTGATGAGATCTACCACCTCCATATGACCATCTGTTTCACCTGACAAGCTCTGCATTCTTAGCTCTGTGACTGACTAGTCCGTGTTGTGTTTATGAGCAGGGACAGCATTTAGGTCGAGGGACCAGAACTAACATCTACTCAGGACGTCTGCTGGTGCGTGGTGGAGACAGTGACGAAGATGACGAGTTCAACAACAACAACTTTGCTGACCGCAAAGGGATCCAAGTGGTTCTCAAGATTCTAGACCAAAGCCACAAAGACATTGCTCTAGTAAGCCTTGTGATGTCTGCATTAATGGTAACCTACACTTACAATGGTAGTTTACTCTTTCAATATTTCTCCCTTTTTGTCTTTCATAGGCATTTTTTGAAACTGCAAGTTTCATGAGCCAGGTATCCCACAGCCACCTGGTGTTTGTACATGGTGTGTCAGTCAAAGGATCTGAAAGTAAGAAAACAAACAGTTTTCGTCTTGTCTTACACTGTTAGTTGCATGACTTCCTGGTTTGCTACTTCCCCATCGAACATGTGATTAGTGTTTATAGTCAAATGTGTGATTTAAATACTAAGTGAACCATGAAGCAAATGCAAAACCACACCTACCCTGTTCTATTTTAAAGAGGATGCTACCTGTCTACATTTTTTGCTTTCGGCTATACCAAAGATTGGACTGATTTGTTTCTCCCTTTACAGACATCATGGTAGAAGAATTTGTGGAGTTTGGGCCTCTGGATGTTTTCCTTCGTAAAGAAAAGGCATCAGTGGCTCCTCAGTGGAAATTCATTGTTGCGAAACAACTTGCCAGTGCCCTCAATTATCTTGTGAGTTCAAACACTGTGTTTTGTGTGTCACAGATTATAAATTCACCTAAATGACAGCACATCTAAGTGGTCATTAAACTTAATTGATATCGATGTGAAAGAAGTGTTGTACAACTTTATCTTCATTCACCATATAGTCTTACACTTCACAATCAGCTGCTGTGGGCCAATGGATAAAATAGTATGATATTTTTTAATAGTTTGGGTTAAATTTACTTTAACAACTCAAAAAGTTCATATCTGTACCATTTTCATCACTGTAGGAGACCAAACGGTTGGTTCATGGAAATGTCTGCGCCAAGAACATTCTGGTGGCAAGACGTGGCCTGGAGCATGGTATTACTCCATTCGTCAAGCTGAGTGATCCAGGAATTTCCCTGAGCGTCCTTTCACGGGAAGGTCAGTACCAGTACGCTCACTTTACAAGAAAGTCTCCCAACTCAGTCAGCTTCAGATGTTCTGTATTTTGTGTACTCTTCAGCATTATTTTAATCAGATTTAGGAAACAGGAAACCTAAACTAGACCATTTCTATTTCCCGTTGTTTTATCTCACAATTTGTAATTTAAGACTGTCCAAAATGAAGTCTGTAATCAGCTGCTCACATAGGAAACTAACATTGCAGACTCTTTAGTATGTATTTTTCTAATGTAGAAATTCAAGTCAGTTTCTATTAAATTATAGCAATAATATGCAACATTTGTTCAGTTTTCTCAAACTTTGAACCATATTAAACTAAATTCTGCTGTTCTATGGTTTAACCAGAGCAGCCAGAGACTGAGATCACCTTAGCGTGTAACTTTTGTAATTTGAAATACCGCTATTCTGCACTGCAGAGCGTCTTGAGCGTATCCCATGGATTGCCCCTGAGTGTGTTGACAGCGGCACATCCATTGGCAATGCTTCTGATCAATGGAGCTTTGGCGCCACGCTGCTTGAGATCTTCAACAACGGCGATCTTCCTATGAGCGGCTGCACGTTGTCTGAGGTAGTCCCTCTAATTTTTTGCAGTAGCCACAGGCTATACCTGCCTATTTTATCATTTTGACTTCTGATTCTAACACCGGAACATTTGCCCCCAAACAGAAAGAGCACTTTTATAAGCAAAAGGGCCGTCTAGCAGAACCATCCTCCCAGGAACTGGCCAGCCTTATCAGCATGTGTTTGACCTACGAGCCTGTGGAGAGGCCTTCTTTCCACATTGTGCTCCGAAAGCTCAAGGAAATCATGCTCAAAAGTGAGTTTTTGCTTGCTCACCCTGGTTTTGTTTTGTTTTTTAACCTAAGTTTGTGCCTTTAATAATGTGTTCTGCACACAGATCCTGATATATCCCCAAGCGAAACTCTCTACAAGGACCCTAGCATGTACCATAAACGCTACCTGAAAAAGATGCGGGACTTAGGAGAGGTGAGTTCTAATACCACATCACCAGTAGTTTTCTTTTTCCTCTGTGTTGTAGAGTGATGCACTGCTCATTGTTCTGTCTCCAGGGTCACTTTGGAAAGGTGACTCTCTACTTGTATGACCCGAACAATGATGGGACTGGAGAGCACGTAGCAGTTAAGGCTTTAAAACAAGAGAATGGTCATGTGGAGGGCTGGATGAAGGAGATTGAGATCCTAAAGTCCCTTGATCACAACAACATTGTAAAGTACAAAGGCTGTTGTACTGAACTGGGTGAGTCCCCATCTGTCATCTGTTTGCTTAAATGTTTAAGTTTATTAAAATACATACATCATATAATGTGTGCATGTGCAAAGGAGTGCTTGCTCAATACACTTTGAGCTTGCAGTGCTCAGTGGATGATTCAGGGAATTGTTTTTGATCCCTGCTGTTCCTCTGTAAATATTGAAAATCTGTTCAAAGTGCAACACTTTCCATATGTCAATATTCTGAGCTTTCAACACAGAGCATGCTGAGCACCTTAGCACTTTAACACCAGGACAGGTGGCATCTCATTCTTGCCTTTGAAATGTGATGGGAATAGGAGGATAAAAGCACTGTTGCATTGTCCTTTGACAGGAGGACAAGTGGTGCAACTAATAATGGAGTACCTGCCTCTGGGGAGTCTGCGAGAGTACCTTCCCAAACGTAAACTGGGTGTGCCCCAGTGCCTTATGTTTGCTCAACAGATCTGTAAGGTGAGTTTAACAGGTTTTGTAGTTGGATCCCAAGTGTGGTCCGCAAACTGCAGACATGTCTTGTTATGTTATATATAAAACTTCCATACACTTGAAATTCCCTCAGGTAGATAGTCTATAACATAGCCATCATTTCATTTTGTTGCAGTCTTTGTTTGTCTGTGTATTGTCATTATTTAATTCTGTTAAGTTATTTATTTGCACTAGCATTGTTTCCTGAAACCAGGAAAATATCCACCAAGAAATAATCACTCAGCATTCTGTTGTTTACCACACCAATGACAATTTCAAACCATTTTTCCCAGATTAAATTTACACATTTTGTTTATAATATACTTATTTATATTCTTTATCTAAGAATATTTATATTCTTATTTATCTATATTTATACTGCTTTATACGGTATACTGCATGTACACCTGTTAGAGAAGTGTCTACAGCCATGCTAGCAGCTCTGTGAGGCTGCTAACAAGCTCACAATGACAATGCTAACATGCCGATGTTTTGTAAGTATGATAACACCATGCTCACTTCTTATTGTAGCATGTTAGCATCCAAACATTTGCTCATCAGGACTAAATGTTAAGTACTTACTTGATGTTATTAGTTTTGCAGTTATTTAATCATAAATTATTATAATCATAATTACTGGACAAACTGAAATTTAATTGACACACTAGATGAAAAGTTAGAATCCCCAGTGTTATTACAATCAATCCTGAGGAGAACATGTACATGTTTACCAATATTCAGGACAATTCATTCAATATTGTTGAGAAAATGTGCTCAAAGCCACAAATGTGAACTTCATAATGGTTGCCAGAGGAAAAGTCAGTGGATCTGATGAAGTCCATCATCTGGGGACCACGAATGACTGGTGTTAATCCAGACAGACGGACATTAGAATCACTATACCTCTCAGTAATCTGACCATCTTTTATTTCTGTTGTTCTCTTTTAAAGGGTATGGAGTACTTGCACTCAAAGCGATACATCCACCGAGACCTAGCTGCCCGTAATGTCTTGGTGGAAAATGACAATTTGGTAAAGATTGGAGACTTTGGCCTGACAAAATACATCCCTGAGGGCGACATCTACTATCGTGTCCGTGAGCACGGGGACAGTCCAGTGTACTGGTGAGTTCATGTCGGACTTGTTAGCACAGCACAGTGTTATTCTGTGCTTTGCTCCATGACTTTTGCTACTAAACTCTACTTTTGTATTGCATAGGTATGCCATTGAGTGCCTGAAGGAGAGTAAATTTTCCTTTTCCTCTGACATTTGGTCTTTTGGCGTCACCTTATATGAGATCCTGACCCGCTGTGACCATCGCCAAAGCCCTCCAACAGTACGTCATTACTGGCCTCAAGCATATATTCTCATGCAAGACAAAATAAATGTTGAATGCCTGTGTTAAATGCACAATGCACTCTATTGTGTTTTTTTAGAAGTTCTGTGAAATGATGGAAGCATCAGTCCATGGTGAAACCTCTGGACAGATGACAGTGGTGGTGCTCATAAAACTGTTGGAGAGACATCTGCGATTGCCTTGTCCCAAAGACTGCCCACATGAGGTAACATTACATGCCCATTAAACAAATTTGACATTTTATTTGCATTCTGAGTAGACTGATATTTTTGTAATTACTCTTTTAACCAACAGGTGAAGGTGATAATGGAGCAGTGTTGGGCTGCAGAGCCTGCACAACGGCCATCATTCAGATCCCTCATCGAGAAGTTTGAGGCTATTCGCCGAACGTACGACTGGCAGTCTAATATAAACTCTCAAGATCTGCTTGTCTGCATGCCATCACTTTGCCACCACGGCAATCGTATATCACAGGGTAGCCCGTGATGTATCCCCTGCTGTGCAATACCTGCTGCCTCCATTTCCATATATGCCTTTATACTAGGTTATGTTTTGATAAAAGCACATTGCTATCTTCTAATATGTGATATTAACACAATGATAAAGTCAGCCAGTGTTTCTTTTTCTTGGCTGAAGAGTTGGAACATCATTAGGAAAGGTGATGCCTTGGGCATCAGCAACTGTCAGGTTTTGTCTTTCAAATAGGTTATGGGTTTGCATATATCACAGTAAGTATTAAGAATTTATGTACGGCTGGGAGATCACTATGTTTCCATTGATGTTTAATTTTTGTAAATTTTTGAATTTATGTTAACTTTGCCTTTAATTTTGTATAAACCAAAAGAAAACATACAAAATATAATAAACCATTTACACATCCCTTTCACTGAAAACTGAAATAGATCGATGCATGTGTAAAAAAAGAAATGTGTATAAAAATGTTTGTTGCAAGTTTACAAATCTATGTATGTATGTCCTATTCAGCAAAGATCGGCTACATCTCTAGACTTACTGATCACTTGCTTAGGGATGCCCAGTAACGAAAGCAACTTCTACACTCACACCACCAAGAGCCGGTAGTCCCTGCCTGGACTGTGAAACCCCCTGGAGGATCAGACAACCATGGCCAAACACAGCAGTGTCTCTGTAGTCTTCAATGACAGTGCAGATGTTATTGCCCTATCAGCTGACACAGACTACCACAGTCCAGTCCAGTTTTGAATTCCTGCAACTTCACATTTTGCGTGATTAAAACAACTTAACATCTACTCCTCCACATCTAAGGCTATGGACAGAAAAATATACAATTAAATACGTAATCAGAGTCTTCTAATCTCAGCCTGATAATACATTACATCTACAATTGTAAATAAAGTGTCAATCAGGGTTTTGCGATTCTTTAGGTTTTTTTTTCAAAAAGTCCAAAAGGCTGGGCTGTATAATATAAAACACACTAACCAGAAGGCATTAAGAACAGGTAAAAAGATCATCCAGGAACAACGTGGAAGTAGCACATATTTAAAGAAAGAACACAATACTTTAACATGTGACTGCATAAACATGAGCAATACATACACCCATATAGCTAGATGCATTTATTTGTATTTATAATTAGAGTTTAGTATAACAGGCTTATATTAAAATGTGTCTGTCAAATTAATCTAGTGACTCGAGATGTTATCCAAGACTGTTGACTAGAATCTGTATAGTTCAAATCTTTATATCTAATCCAGCCTAGAAATGCAGGACTGCTCACAGTGTGGGGGGTGAGAGGAAAATTTAAACTGATTAAAAACGTCGAGTTTTTTTTTTTTTAAACGAGCTGAGGGCTGTCTATTTAAACCTTCTCTGAAACTCCTAAAATCAGTTTTATGGCCCCCAGTGGTTTAAATGCTGCACTGAAATCTGTTGCATTTAAATCCAGTTTTGAGCAGCCAGTGGCCCCGCCCCTGCCCTCCGTTACGTCCAATTACGTCGTAGTCACGGAGAATGCGTCCTACTCTCCACCAATGAGAAGCGGCGCTGGGGCCATGTGTGTATTGTTTAAACTGCTCAAATCTGACTGAGTTTCCAGACCGATAAAACTTCCACCAAACAAGAGTGATGGCGGCCGCTGTGTCTGTTAGTACAGCTGCCAGAGATGAAAGCACAGACACAGGACTCAGTTTCGCCTCTCGTCCGCTTCATGAAAACTACGACCTCGCTGCGGAACACGAAAACTGGATTCCCGGAGATCGCCGACAACCCGAACCCGAGCCAGGCGAGGAGGACTCAACGTCGGAACGCGAGTGTCAGCGGAGGGTCGACGAGGACTTGACATCGCTGAGCCCAGAAGAGATTGAGAGCCGCCTGGAGAGAACTCGCCGGGAGTTTTACAACCGTAGAAAAATTATCATAAAAAACCTGCCCTCCGACGTTAGCAATCAGGTATGAGTATAAACTATTAACCAATTGGAGGTTTAAATTGTTGGATGATTGATTGATTGACGGGGTCGTTTGGCTAACCCTAGCTTAGCTTCAATATGCCTGCCATGCTACATTAGCCTGTTAGCCATTTAACTCGTTAGCTGTCTTTTAAATGTGGTTTATACAATGTTTTGCTTATTTGAAACTACAACTAGTTAAACTTAAAGCCACTATACAGTTGTCAGCCACCAAACAACATTGGTGGTTTGTCTTAATTTGTCTGGGTTCGCTGACAAACACATTAGGTTTACTGCCAGGTGGTCAGATAACTGTCAATAATGGTCATCTGTGGCCTGTATGACCTGCGAGTCCGGCCTCGAAGGTAACATTTTGTTAACTTTGATAGTCGTGTTTTTTTCACTATTCAAGCTTCCAAGCCAAACTGTCGATAATTATACTCAATACTGTGGGATTGCAGGTGCACTGGGACGTTTTCATGAGCCCATCTGTTGTTTAAGCTGGCGTTGTTGTTGTTTAAACAGCCAGTGATTTACTCATGATGCCACATTTTTTTGGAACGTGCCTGACTCGTGGGGAGCGCTGGGCCTGCGGGCGGTACCATTGTTCACACCGGCGGCGGGGGGGTGGGTGGGTGGTGGGAGTTCGAGATGTGAGTTGCAATATAACAAAAGGTGGAAGGTGTGGACACAAAACGTTTCAGAAAATGCTAGACAGCATCGCCATTCGTTTGTGAATGGTCAAAAGCAGCGCAGAACAATTTCTCCGAGAACAATGAGTCACCTCAAAAACCCCACAGGTGCACTTGTTGCTAGTTTCTCACTGGACATAAATTAGTTAATTGATAATGTGATTATTAAATCTACAATTAAAACTTACAAAGTCAGATATTTTATGTATGATACATAAAGGGGTTATGGTGATGGATTTGAATGTCTGGATATAATTATCTCTTCTTATTTACAGGAGGTCCATGAGCTGTTGGGAAACTATGACTTGAAGTACTGCTTCGTCGACAAATACAAGGGCACAGGTTGGTCTCACTGCTGGTCCATCGTGTCATTGCATGTTCAATGTAAAGGATATATCACAGATCATCTATATTTGTTAACAAACTTGATGGGTGCATAGGCAACTCAGATTGTCTGCATTAAGAGTTCACTCAGTGCATTTAAAGATGTTAATGTTGAGTACAAATAGTTTGAAGAGCTTGGTTCATAAAAAAGAAAAGGTTTCCATAGAAACTTCAAATCATTTGAACTTTTTTAATAAAGATATTGTTCAGGTTGTCAATGTGCTCCAATATTTCACCACTAATGGTGACAATATTACTTGTCTTTCACTAAATTACACTAAATATGCTCCAGTTGTTTGGCTCTGGTATGTATTGGAATCTGTAGTGCACTGTGTTAACTCTGGCAGCACCAAAATGCTCTCAATACTCTATGTCAATGATGATTAATAGCTTGAAAGCTTAAACATGGCATTCATTCATATTGAATTCATATAGTTCTGGTATTCTTATGATGTTCGTGCACATTTTTGTCAGTTGCTGACCTGTTTTGTTTGCTTGTCTTGTCATAACTGCAACCCGCACACCACCACTTCTGTTACTCTTTAAAACATGGGTTACAGGATGTTTGCTTGTCATGGAGCAGCACACTATGAGGCTCTAGTAAACCTGCCTGTCACGTTGTTAAAAATTCTAAAAGTGGGTGCCAATAATATTAAAGTCGTACAGGTCTAGGTGTGACTTTTTAGCTATCAACATGATTCTCAGTCAGATAAAATGCCTTTGATTCTTGTCAGCTGCTATGACAGCCACTGTAGTCTCAATAAAGGAAATATTTCAGTGACAAAAGCCAGTGTGAGGTGACACTGTGCCACCTGCATTGTCTTTTATCAGACCTGCTATAGGAGAAAGGGTGTCACAACCCAAGGTTGTGCCACCTGAGACCTGCTGTGTATGAAAATAGCTCTTTCTCTTAATGCTGACTGAACAAATGTCATTCCCTCACTTTACACCAAATTGTATTTGTCTCTCTTCCGCCCTCTGTCCCCCATCACCTTCAGCATTTGTGACACTGCTAAATGGGGAACAAGCGCAGAGTGCCATCAAAGACTTCCACCAGCATGTGCTACGGGACAGGGAGATCTCCGTACAGCTGCAGCCAACAGATGCTCTGCTATGCATCGCCAACTTGCCCTGTGCTTTCACCCAGCAGCAGTTTGAGGAGTTGGTGCGACCCTTTGGTAATCTGGAGCGCTGCTTTCTGGTGTACAGCGCCTCCACGGGGCATTCTAAGGGTTATGGCTTTGTTGAGTACATGAAGAAGGACTCTGCAGCTCGGGCCAAGTCAGAGCTATTGGGAAAGCAGCTGGGTTCCCGCATGCTGTATGTCCACTGGACTGAGGTGGGCTCCCTCACATACCCACAGCTGCACTCTAAATGCCTGTGTGTGGACCGCCTGCCCCCGAGGCTCCTGACAGCCCAAGACCTACGCAACGCCCTGGCTGATACCCACGCACCAGTCTTCTGCCAGGTCAAATTCACCACACACAAACCCACTAGAACATGTCAAGTTAATATGATTTCAAAAGGCTACAATATAAACAGAGTATTTTATACCAAGAATAATAAATGGAACATCACTTCAAAGCTTTGATCCATTAATTGATGAGTTGATTTATAGAAACTCAACAGTTTAATTCATAATCTTTAAGCAAAAATGCCAAAAAAAATAATTTTCTGCTTACCTGAATCCTGCATTATAGTAAGTTCTTTTGTCTTTGGATTTTAGACAAAATGAGACATTTGAGGACATCACCCTAGGCTGTAGATAATTGCAATATCCATTTTTTATCGTTTCATTTTTATGGTGATTTACAGATTAAATGATTAATTGAAAAATAATTGGCAATTAATGGATTACCACTTTTCTTTGAGCTTTGACTTGCAAGGTGAATACAGCCTCCCAGTTGTCAGTTTCTTTGTGAACAGTTTCTTTGTACTGTTGATTTATGCTATGCAAGGTCACATTAATTGAGCATCTGAGAGCTTTTTGGTCTTTGCGAATTTTTTGTGCTGCCATTTGTGTCTGAAAGTTTTAGAATTGACACGGACAGGGTTGTGGATCACAGGAGTCGTTTTGTAAAAATTGCATTCCGTACTATATTTTTCAGCACCTTTCACCTTTACCCCAGTTGTCCTGTGGTCACTCAAAGTTTCTATAGCAATGAGCATTGCTGGTTTCTATGGTGATGACCAGCTGACTTCGCCAGGTGGTGTCATTCAGCAGGCTTTTCTGGAATGAAAGAGAGGGGTGTCCTTTTAGTGTGACACGCATAGTAGTACTTTTCTGCTGTTTCCAGGGTGTGTAGGATTTTGTCAAAAGTAGTGATGATTAAGGGTCATGTGATGAGTTTTAACAAGTTACTACTAGTCTGGTTATGAAATATTGAAACCTGGTATTAAATCATGAGGCCACATCTTGGGACTGATGGTGAGTTTAAAAGGAAATTCAAAGGCTATATGGTCAAAAGAATAGTACTTGTCTATTAGTAATTGTGTTGTAAAGTTGGCCAAACTCTAACTGAGTAGGTATTATAAGTGGAAAGTTTCAGTCGTCCTTATTTATGTTAATTTTCACTGATGCATCCCACAGATCAAAAACATTAGATATTGTAAATTTTAGGACTTTGGGAGGAGTAAATTATCTGAGCCTTGAATTACAGACTGCTATATGAGAACATGCCAATGCTACAACAGTGCCCACCTGTTAAGAGTTGCTGTGTTATCAATAATCACTATTAATTTAGTTTCCTGCAGTAATTGTTGCACATTTCAGGGGATTCACATGTTTTTGTTTTTTTTTCCCCCAACATAAATGTCCTTTTTAGATAGATGTTGCAATCATCTTTGTGCTAAACATGTGATGACAGGCCTCTCTGTATTGGCAGCACAACTTGGTTTGTGCAACACAAGTGTCTATGAGATTAGAATGGCTTTTTTTCCCCCCTCCTCTCCATAGTTGGCTCAAGGACAAGATGGAAGCTTTCGACGGTTTGCTGTGTTGGAGTTTGCCACAGCTGAGATGGCTGAGGAGGCACAGCGACTCACTGATGGGAGGCTGCTGGGTGGGACGCACATCAGGGTGTCCTTCTGTGCCCCTGGCCTTCCTGGAAGAAGCATGTTGGCTGCTCTAATTGCTGCCCAAACCATGGTATTTAAATCAAACTGATGTACTTTATTCACATGTCCAAGATCACCAAAGAGTTTGCCGTTGCTCTTGTGCTGATTGTTTGTCTTGTGGCCCTTCCCTTCAAGGCTGTGAACAGGGGTAAAGGTCTCCTCCCTGATCCTACAGCCATGCAGATACTGACAGGCCTCAATAACCCTGCCACGCTCAAGATGCTGCTCAACCCACTGTCACAGGGACACAAACAAGGTGAGGCGTTCTCATGTGCTTGTACTGGCTTAATTTTAGGATTTGTTATGGTGCCGTGGATCCTGATGTTCTCTTTGTGTGCAGGCCTCCTCGGGGCAGCCCCTACGATGCCCCTGCTGGCCAACCCTGCCGTCTCTGCTGCCCTACTCCAGATACTCCTTCAGAACCAGGCCAAGGCCCAGCAGGTACTACTACCTTTCTCTCTCTTCTCTGACAAGTGCCTCCATGCTGCTCAGCCTGTTTTGATTCATCCTCTCACTCATAGACACAACCCCCCACTCTCTGCTCTTTCCCTCTTAATCATTAGCAAGCATTTCTGGGAAATCATCTTCTCTGGGCTCAGGTGCTGCACAATAAGGAAAATCCTCTAGTGCCTTGTGTGAGTGGTCGTGGTGTTTGTGTTTGGCTATCGGCGTGAGGTGGTGGTCTTTTTATATGATGTTAGAAAACGCAATGGATAGGTAAGCTCTCACTAGGAAAGTCTGAGGTTTGTTTTTGTGTATGTGTGGGGTGTACTTTTGAGTGGCGCTGAGTGATGTGGTAGGTGTACTACGCTCATGTTTTCCCTCTGTAAGGACATAATTTCATATGCGGTGAGTAAGCCTCTGCGCTAATTAAGTGTGCGTGTAGTTCAGCAGTTTTTCACTGTTTGAGTGTCGCAGCCGGGCTGCGTGACCCTCTTATGACACTGAACTCTGCTCTTTTGGCCAGCAGGCAGGACTCATCGGGGAGAATCCTCTGGCTGCTCTGCCTGTCCAGCAGGGGGTCCATCTGCTTGGAGACCTGCCCCAAGGTTTGGCATCCGCTGACTCCAGCCGTAGCTCCTTGAGCCATAAACTGCATGTTTTTGCTTTGCTTATGATGCTAAACATCTGTAGCCCTCTTTACTTGTTAGTCATGGTTTCTTGTTTGTACAGTGGTTTATGATATTTTGATCATGATGTCTTAAGTCTTAATTTTGTGTAGTAGAAGTCTCGTGTTTACATTTGTAGTTACATGGGGGAAAATGGCAAGTGTAAGATTACGTTAATTGTGATTTACTTATAATGCCTCCAATTCTCCTAGGTGGTGTAGTCCCAGGTCTTGGTCTCCAGACAGATCCTCTGAACCCCCTGAAGCCAATGCCACTTGGCAGAGCCCTGGCAAGGGAGCAGGAGTCACCCACAGCAGCATGCAACTTCCCCCAGACTTCCTCTCCCACTCTGCAAGGCATCTCCATGCCCCTGATGGGTGGCATGATGGGAGCAGATGGTCTCACAGCACAAGGGGTGAGGTCCCCAAGTAATTTCCATAATATGCTTTCTGTCTCTTGTGTTCTTGATGATCTTTTTTGCCCTAAGTGTAAATTAGAGGTTGTTTTGTTTTTTTTGCTGCAAAAATAAATCACCTTTTGCCCTCCTGTCAGGTTTCCATACTAGGAGATCCTCCTAAAGATGTGAACCATCCCCAGAGTGCCTTCCTCAGTGTCAACAATGTTTTTCCCTCAGGTGAGTTTTGGTTCTGTTTTTCCTACTTAGCAGTCTGTTCTTGTGTCAGGTTAATATATACCAGCATGTAATTTCTGTCTATCTGCCCTCCCCTACTCAGGAGGAAGCTGCAGACCTCACCCCTATAGGAAGAGGCTAGCACCAAGTAATGTGTCCAGCCAGCACACACGCCAGAGCATACAACCAAATTACAACCTGCGCTACCAAGATTCCTACAGCCCTGACTATCCTCCACTACACCAGGTAACTACCAGTTTTCAAATTTGGTATTATTTTAGTGGGTGAGATTAGGACAGTAAAACTAGGTCAGACCGAAACAGAAAATGGTCAACAGTAATGGTATATGGTATTGCTGTCCAAAGTTAAAATAATAACTCTTTGTTATCCTCTGCAACAGAATTCACCACTTTTTGTTGTGTTGCTGCCTCACACAGCAAGAAAACATGAGTGATCTGGACAACAAGAAGTTAACAATTACTTGCATAAAATAATACACTGAATAATTTTATTTTTATATATATTATTCCATTGTTTATTACCATCACATACCGTCACGCATGTTGTGTTTTGCCATTCTGCCCTTCCATCAGACTGCCTTTTCCCGTGCCGACCAGAAGATGTCTGTCTAATGTCTATATTGCATTCATAAGGATTCAGGCAAAGTGTAACTAAAGCCCCAAACCACCTTTTCAGCTGAAAACCAATGCATATGGATATTTAGTACTGTTGTTGATCAATTCAGTTTGAAATCTTGACAGTTTAGTTGAAAATATTTAAGTCATTTTGTGCTATAAATATGCATAGCAACATTCCTGTGCTGGATGAAACCCGGCTATTGAATTGTTGCATTGGCTGATCTGGAGACATGTGACATATGTTGGCAGCTTTGGTCACCAAAAACCCTGACTGCTCTGGGCTCTACAGCTCAGCTATACTGACTCTCCTGCACAGATACACATACCGGAGACGTAGCCTCTTTGAGCTGCTAGCTCTCAGCTAACAGTACAACACAGAAACTTTAACAAATGGCCGTGTATGTGGACATGGAAAGCCTGGCAGTAGCCCTTCATAGCTGATTAGCTTGGTTAGCTCTGACTACCAGCAGCTGTATTCCTGCTACACTGAGCACTGATCAGTCTGTCACTCGGATCAACATTACCGCCCACATGATGCATTATTTAGCCCTTTTTTTAAAATTTGCTGGGAGAGAGGGAGCTACTTAAATTTGGGGGTTTTAGTTACACTTTAAGGTCTTTTTAGATGACGGTATGGTGACTTGTTGAATTTGACTGTAGTGTCTGGCTGCTTAATGCTGCTCATTCAGTGTAATATGATGTGCTCTGGTCTGATGCCCATCTGGTGTTTCTCCTCAGGATCCCCTGGCCCATTTGTATGAACAGCAGGAGAACCTTGATCTTGGGGCCTTGGCAGGATTTGGTCAGCAGGTAGTTGCTGGTAGCTTGAGCACATTTTTAATGTTATCAAATGACATGCATTTTGTCCTATAGCTGTGATCTTGTTTGGTTGTCTCTGCAGCTCTCTCGTCACTCTGACTACAGTGAGAGGTTTTCCCAGTACAGTTATCCTCCCAGCCCACCCCTGTCCTACTTCAGCTCTGGGACTGAGGCCTCCTGTAACAGTAGCCTTCCAGCCACTCAGCTCAACAGGGTAAGCCTCAAGCTTTACACAGATTTGGATTTGGACTTTCTTTTTGAAATCAACCTGTTTTGGTTTCACACTATTGATTATTTGTCAGTGCAAGAACATCAAGGTAGTACTAGTAAGATATAAAGTGCAGTGGAGGGTTCCAAGAATAAGTCCGTGTTCAATAATTAATGTTGCGCTGTGAGTGCTTGAGCCTCAGTAGAATAAGTCTAAGTCACAGAGTTGGTTGTTTGTCCTCAGGCTGTGGGAATGCCTCCTATGAGTCGCACTGCCAACTACCCTCCAGGCCTGGGGAATGTTGTGAAGGTAATTTAGTCACTTTATTGTCTTTCCTTTTTTTTTTTTAAGTCTTTTTGTATATATTTCTGCTTTTAGACAAAGTTTGACTTTTGTTTTTTATACCTATTATTATAGACTCCCATTGGTAGCCACAAGCGTGCTTTCTCCCGCCTCATCCCATCTCCGGAGCCGAGCCCTGAGGGCAGCTATGTGGGCCAGCACTCCCAGGGCCTCGGTGGCCATTATGCAGACTCGTACCTTAAGCAAAAGCGTATTTTTCTAAATACAGCTGAATGCTTCTTGCTGTAACAGCCAGGACACAACGGCCATCTCCTCTGGTCTCCTCCAGTAAACTTGAGCTTGGTGGTGCTTGTCTCCTGTGTACTCCTGGAGTGACCCCTGGAGGGTGCCGAGGAGTGCAGCCTATTGCCATGGACAGTTGTATCACTCTATGGGAATTCTATGGGTTGTGTTTGTGTTTTTTTTTTTTTTTTTTTTTCTTTCTTTGTGTGTGTGTATGATTTTAGTGTGTTGGTAAATTAAGTTTTTACTTTTTCTTTTTTTTCTTTTAATTTGAATTTTAATTTCCTGTTGAAAAACTTGTACAGTGAGAAAAAATGGTTAATTAGCTAATGAAGGCATTTTTTTATTCCTGCGTTGAGTGTAGTGTATCAGCAGAGCTCCAGCTAGTTTGGCCAGTTTTCGATGGCAGCCATAGGCTGCTTTTTATGTTTTGACATCTCACTAAGGTGATGCTGTCCACAATTTGAGGCAAAGGGACTTGCATAGTATTAAAAACAAGCTTTACTTCAAAGGCTCTACTTTTTGAAATGGCCTTAATTCCATGTAAAAAGTTTATTAGTTTGTTTGAGATGGTGTTTTTGTGTTGTGGTATTTTTTTGTTTTCCCCTTTCTTCCACAGGGTTGTATATTTTGCTGTATGATTCAAGTTCTGGATCAGGCCTCTCCTGATTGGGTGACATTCAGCTTTCCATCCACCAATGACAGCTGTATGTACCCGTCTGTGTATTATGACAGTGAAGCTTTTCACCACGCTGGCATATTTATTTATTTTATTTTTTTTTCAAGCCTTAACTGTTCCACATCGTTCGTCTTTTGATCCACACCCTCCAACTTGTTTACGGAGTCTGTTCTCTGCACTGGTTGTTGAGTGATGCACTTGAAGGGCACAGGTCACAACCCGAATCTGTTCTCACCTCCACAAGATGCCATTCTCAAGTCTCCCCTCACTCATATGTCCGTGTCCATGAGTTGAATATTTTCTGTGTTTATGTAAAGTTCTGTGTATATTTTGAATGTCTTAAAGTCCAAATACCACACCCCGATGTTTTAGTTGGGCGGGTGGGGTGGTGGACATGCGCTGTGTGTCATCTCAAGCTGCAGATGGTGAATACAGGAACATTAACCATCTCTCCTGAGCAAGAGGCTTGACGCTCAGTTGAACTGGCTTCTCTAGATGAATAGATGGCATCTGGAATGATGGACACAGATGTGTTTAAAGTTTTCCAGTGGGGGGTGGGGTATTAATGGAAGCTACTTGCAGATCATTGGTCAGTGACATGACTGTCATTGTTTTTTCTTTTTAATTTTTTTTGTTTGTTTAAATAATTATCTAGTTGACAGTTTGATTGTGAAAACTCATTACCTCTGACTTCTGCTAGGAAATGCAGCTGCACTTGAGCCTTAACAGTGTTTTCTGTGATATCATCCTGCCCTGTGTTGGCTTCCATCTACATTTAACTTTTCTGTGTTATTTGCTGTGTAAATAGTTAAGCTTGATCATTTTCCTGAGTCCAAAACTTTTTTCTTTTTAATGATACCTGCCTCTGGTCTGGTGTTTTTGAATGAATTTGCTGCTTCTCCTGTTTTTTTGTCGTTTGCCTGTCTGTTTTGAAAGCTGATGTGACCAAGAGTGGCGCGCCACAGCAGACTGCTCATGTTGTGTATGGACCAAGATGCAGCTGTAATGTATGACCATCATCCATTCTGACTGATTTGATTCTATTTTCTCACCTGTACCGCCATTGGCCATTTGTCTCTGTATGTGTGTGACGTGAGAAAGTAAATGTTATTTAAACTCAAAGTTGTTGTCAAGTCGTCCTTTTGAAAAAAGTTAGACTGTAGGTCTGTGACATTTTTGGCATTAACATAAAAATCTTTGCATTTGACCCTGAACATTTAACTGGTTTCTTGCATGTTTTAGTGTTTTGTTTAACATTTTGAGAGCACATCATTTGCTTTTTAACCTTATTATCCTGGTATGTGTGTAGTCATCTACACTACAAATCTGTATCTAAGACTAAATTGTGATTTCACAGAGAACCTATTAATGATTCAGTGTTAAATTACTATCAATTGTATAGCAAAATCTCCATGTGTGGTTGAGAGCAGGATGATGTAGACATGCAGAGTAACGGGTCATGACATGCCCGCTAATAAAAGTCCTGGTTGTAAACTCCATTCCAAGGAGGCTATTGATTCAAACAATAGCTGTATTAGTGATTACTGATGTGCATGAGTCTTAAGAATTATGACCCAAACCTGCCCCAGCAGCTCTTACAGATGTTCCTTTGCACTTTGTGGTGTATTTCAATTACAACAAGTTATCAGGCAGATATTATGGGCGGCTCCTGTAGACTCTCATCAAAGCAGTGTTGCTGTGATTGTGACCTGTATGAATGTTAAGCAGCTTCTTGCTGAGAGGATGATTCGTGCTCCCTGAATGAATCATTATTCAACAATAAACCCAGTCATAGACAGGTTGCTCAAGAAATAAAAATCTGAAGAAATATGTCAAGGTGTCAAGGCTTTTTACTCTGATAAGACTGTGTACAGTGGTGGATGACTTTCAGATTTAATTAAAAAAAAAAAGAAGAACTATAAGCTATATTCTTATCAGACCAGTATTTTCAGCCTCTCTATTCAACAGACCCTCAAGATAATAGCAGGTCAATTGAGCTCTTATCAGGGAGAAATTGAGCTTAAGGTCATCTGCCCAGAGGACTGACTGTGTAGCAGGTCTAAACACTTTGTATTACTGTCCCTCACCCTTCAGATTGGGGTACTATGAGGTAAGACGCAGTGAAGAGAGCTCCTCTTCCTCTCAGCAGCCATCACGATGGAAGGTTTTGATTAGCTGTTATGCTTGTGGTACTTGTGGTCGAGCCTGAAGGAGTAGAGCTGCTGATGGAGCTTTCCCCCTGATGGGCAAAAAACACAACTGCAGTACACTGGTCATAGAACTCCTTTTTCTAACACTGATATTGTGTGTGACATCTCTTGTCAAGCAAAAATGTTTTTACTTCACGTTCGGGTCTGAAATGGAATAGAATATCAGTCAGGAAATAAGTGTAACTTAGAAATAGTCCTGTATTTTATCAGCAATCTGTAAAGTACAACTGAAATGAGAACATTGTGAAGAAATGATGGGGTTGTTTTTTAGACCTACTGGCATTATATTAACGTATTTTTTCCCCGCTGCTGGGTTTATTTCTGTAATATTTGTCTGTAATGCTTCAGGCACCCTTGAATTATGTTCTCATACCGGCAGCCAGTCTACCCAGAGTTCTCAGAGGGATCCACCGAGGCTCGGTGGACGCTGTGTCAGACACATTTAGATTTCTGCCTTTCATATTTCCACCCACACAGTCACCCTGCACAGTTGCTGGTGAATGCTGCTGAAACCTGCGATTTTCCCAAATACAGAGAGGAAGGAGGAAGAGCTCTGAAAGCAGATCACTGCAGCATCATTTATCACAAATTACAAACACACAAACGAAGGAAAAGTTCTATTTTTTGTGCCTTTACGTGTGCTGTTAAAATGTAACTGATCCCTCTCACTCTATTGTCCATGTGTCTAGAATTGAAATGGGTGTATTTAAATATGCAGATTCATTGTAATCCACATGTAAAACACACTAAAGTCACATGTGTTGTGATTTATTATGGCTTTATTTCAGTATACGAGAAACGAAGTGTAATCAAATAGGGTATGTCACAAGAGCTGTTTATAGCAGGATTAGTCATAGAAAACAGCCCACTCCCCCCTGTGACAAACAGTCTATAAAACAGTAGAACATCTAGATAGCCCAGGAGAAAGCTACTAGTCTGCCTTTTGCTTAATTCAAAAGAGGAGGAGAGCCACTCAGCTTGAACGGTGCTCCTGCTTATACACCCAAACAAGATTATATTATAGTAGGGATTTCAATTCCGAGCCAGAGCACGTATCCTTATCCCCCCTGAAATAAGCTTGGGTATTGTTACACTCTTCATTTTCATCTTTTCCAGTCAATCCTCTGTGTAACTGTATATCACTGTGGCACTACAAAATAAGATAACAATTTCTGGTTATGGGAAATAAAAGCAATGTTTCTGTGTACAGTGTTATTGCTCTGATGCACTAAACATACCCGCATGTTCCAAAACAAAATGCCTTGTTACTCTTTCTTGTAAGCTTTACATATACAGTCAGTCTCAGTTTTTGGCCAGAGATACTTAGATTCAATCTTGAATATTTACTAAACCTCTCCAGAACACTGATGCAATCCAGACATTGACTGTAGCTTTGAGATGTACCTGGTTTAGACTTCTGTCTATCAGGCAGAGAGTATCACATTTAGGGCAAAGCACCAGTTTGGTAATATGAAGAGACTTTCCACAACACACCCAAAAAACTCATCTCTTCAACAAGTATGTCTTGTCCTCTCTCCCTCTGAATCATATCCCCTGTCCCCTATTGTGCTCCTCAACATTAATAGCCTACACTTCTGCCAAGAAGCACAGCTCTCATTCCTCTTATTTCCTTTGCTGCCGCTTGTCTCTTGCGTGATCACTATTGAATTAGGAGATATTGCGAGAACACTTTAGCTCTGACCAGTGTGTTTTCAGTTTTTTAACTAGAAACTGAAGTTTATTTTTCATTGAATTCTTCGTATATTGCTTAAGGAACCTATTGTATGATGTGAATGTAAAAATATAAATTAAAGTCTTCAATTAGATATTTAAATATGCATAATTAATGTGGTTATAACAAATGACTGATTGATGCTTTAAACCGTTTAATTTGCACAGTGTTTCCTGGTCCATAAATCACTGTGCCCCTTGTTTAACATAATATATTTCACACCAGTGACTATGAAAGCGCATTGCAGGAGCATGTATGGACCAAAAGAAGAACCTTGTGGTCATTCTGACACTTGATTCCCATCTCCAGTTGCCATTATAGCTCCATAACATCATTAGTAGAGGTTTTTAGAAGCTCTGAAATCTATTTATCGCATCATTTGAGGTCTCATTGGTCCTCAGCTTGTCCCTAAAGTGAAACCTCACCTCTCTGATGCAACATTGCATCCTTTCCCATCTAACTCCTCCTCTGCCTTCAGCTGAATTTCAGCAAGATCTGATTGGTTTGGAGTAAAACAACATACTTTGTTGAAAAAATGAGGTGAGGTCGCCCCTGCTGCTCATGAGCACATACCCAGAATGGCTTCTGGATGATCATGCCCTTGCATGTTGTTCAGTGTGTGGAGAATTTATGCAGGTCTACTCGAACATTAACTTTAAATCAGCATGTGTGTGTGTGTGTGTGTGTGTGTGTTTACACACATACACACAGCGTGGACAGAAGGACGGTCCGCCCCCACCAGTGCACCTCCACAGAACAAGAAAAAGACAATCTGAAGTTATTTAAGGAATCTTTTTAACACTTCATATAAATGACCTGCTAGCCTGCTGAAACACTGTTACATATTACTTCAATTCAACCATGTCTGAACATGCCTAATTCCCTCTCTCTTCCTCGCTCTCACACACTCACTAATATTCTAGTGTATTTAATTTCATTTTCATTTCCCTACATACGTGTAAACACACACATGCAGACACACACATGCCTCTTGGCTGCCAGACTATTGCTCACGGTCAGGAAGGAGGTGGGGATTACTATTTCATGGCCCTCCACTGGTAGAAAGTGGATCTGTTTCCCAGCATTCCCTGATGACCAATGTGTAGACACAGTGTGGGCCAGAGGCCAGACAGGCTGCTGTTGGTCTTTCTGCTGGACATGCGGAGTTCACTGCCTTCTGCAATTGGCTGTTAGCTGTAAAGGAGAAATTTTCCACACGTTCATTTTAAGATAAATTTCTACTCTCTACTGCACACACTCCTACCCCACCAACATTAAAATCAAAAGAGCAAGAATGAATTATACGCTGCACTTTTCCATAGCCCCCCCACAGCCAGCTCATCCACATATACTGAGTAAGTAAGACTGCTTGGCATTTCAATTATTCCTCACAATATGAATGTATAACGTGCAGAGCAATTTGGCGAGCTTGCTCAAAATAAATCAGATGCTCACGGAATGAAGTGTGCAGCTGACTCAAGCGAGGGGAATATTTTTTTTCCACACCACAATGAAGCACTCCAGTCCGCACTGTGGTCAGTGGTCATTTCGTCATCCACTGTATTACCCTTTCATTACTTTCTTCTTATTCTGGAAATATTTAAGAAAAATATTTGGACTTGAACATGTTAACATTTAATTTCCCTTTAAACAACATTCTATACTCAAATATTAGTACAGTTATATAATGCGGGTGATATTACTGCAATTTTTGTGTCTTGTACAAGGAATGGCTTCCATGGTCTGAATCATTTTTTTTAATTTTTGGTCAAGGTTTTGAGCAGATGAAGGTTGTGTGCTCAAAAGCCTGGACATTTAATAAAAGTGGAATACAGCACAATGTGTGGGTATTTTTTTTCCTTCATATTTTGTCAAGGTTTTTGAAACGAAATGAAAGCAAGCAAGTTTCTTTTGTTGCCATGCAAGAATTAACAAAAAAGGATTTCTGGAGTCTCTGTGTGCTCATTTACATTCTGATGAAGCTACTGAATTATATGTTTAATTGTGCTAAAATTGTTCTTCTGAGAGCTATTCCTACTAGGGCGATTCAACTCAACTGAAAATTCATATTTTCATCTTAAAGACCTAGGTGTTTCCCAGAGAAACAATAGTCCACACTGTGAGGCTGATAAACAGCCTTGTGTTCTCCTTTAAGGGTTTTTCTGAACTTTTTCTGAACCCTAAACAGCTTTTAATAAATAATACACTAAACACTATTGTTATATCATTTCATCTGCTTCAAACAGGAAGATACAGTTATTTCCACACATTCATTCTGCATCCAGTTACAGATAGCTTTTTCATTTTTTCCTATTCATTTTCTAAGGCCATGTACTACAACTGACAATTTTCTCTCAAGGAGACAGTATTGGATGTGCTTTAGCACAGCTGCTCTGAGAGAAAATAATAATAATTTAAAGTTGAAATTCAATTACAGATTTATTGTGTGTGTGCCATTGTGTAGCAGAGAAGTACAGTAAGAAAAGAATACCATAGATAGACCTCATATCAAGATTAGATTTAAACTGTAAGCTAGCCTAAGGACATATGTGTACTACACAAAGTGAGTGTCATTTTGTTAGAACTGTTATATGTTTCAAGGTCAGTAGTCCATTTTATACAAATGTGACAAGAGTGAAAGAGTCTATAATTTAATTTGGCATTCTGGAGATTTCTCTTGGAAAGAGGCAATTAAGGTTTTTCAACCTGCATTTTGTCCTCAGATATCCGTCTGAGCTGTCAAGAGACATGGTTGTAAATCAGACATACATATCAACATCAAGACTCTCTGACTCCCAAAATGAATGAGCATAAAATTGCTACTAGACCCCCATCGACTTGACATTTCCAGCTTACCAGATTTAACCCATGCTTTAAAAATGCAACAAGCAAAAACCCTTTTTCATGCAGCTGAGAAAAACACTTCTAAAATTAGGCATGTCCTGGCTTTTAAAGACACAGACAAAATGATTAATGCTTTTCTGTTGTGCCTGAACTGCTGCAGTGCTTTTGTACTTGTCTTCACAAATCTTATGCAACTCAGCTCCAATTATAATGCTGCTGCTGCTCTCCTCTGAAGGCTAACTTACAAATTAGTTTAAATCTCTTTTAAATTTTGTGGAAAGTGTTTCATGACCAAGCACCATAATATATGTCTGAACATTTTTAGGTCCATTAGGTCCTCAGGACAAGAGTTTTTGATGATTGCAATCATCAGGCTAAAGCAGATGGCTGAATTTATGATCCAGTGACAGGACTGAAATATCTATAATGCCAAATTCAATGTTGGTACTTAACAATCAAGTACAAAAACTACATGTTCATAACATTTTCACTGAGCTATTCAATGTACCCCTACAGACTGTAAGCTTAGATATGACCACATTTTCATTCTGTATCACTTCAGTCTCATCATCCACTGCAGCTTAATGTATTTAATCATTACATTCAAGTGATTGTGTTGTGTGTTTTAATTTATTGTACTATATGCTCTTTGTCTTTTTACTTAGATTGGTTCAAAGCAATATTTCTACACCTCCTCCCAGTCACTTACACATATCAAACACTTCAAGCAGAAAATGCAGTATGTTGTTTTTGCTCTAAAATACAGACATGAGTACAGAAGAAAATTATTTAATTTAGGTTGAAGCAGAAAAGAAAAAGGCATGTGGACAAGAGGAAAACAACTCTTTAGAGTGTTTGTCTATTTCTAAAGCCAGTAATTACAGAACGGATATAAACCAAACTAAAAGTCTTTAACCATACTCAATCCTTTGTGAGGCCAGCAAACAAAATTGTTGGTTTAGACCATGTGTCTGTTTATGGTTATGCACCTGTTTCTCCATAAAACTAAAAGATATGTGAGGGATGACACAATGAAGATTTATTGTCAGAATACAGATAACATTTTGACATTTCAGGAGGGAAACGATAGAAAACATGTTTTTCTTTAAACATTAGTGTTTACAAGAAGTCTCCTTATATGCCCTAAATTTCTTTCTGGTCACGTCCTTCCCTTCTGTTTCAATCTATCAGAGTGGAGGAAACACCACTGGGGAGAAATGGGGGAATGCTTTCAGGGGACCCCATGGAAACAGTGGACTTTTAGTTAATTCTTAGTGGCACCACTGCTTCCCCAATACAGCTTTTCTTCTGCTACATCGCGCTACACACAAAGGGCAACAGTCATTTGTCTCTGGTGGCCTCCGGCTAATAAGCTTGAATTGCCTGAGGTGTGAATTGTGGGCTGTAGATCAGCCAGTCAGCAGCGGATGGAGCCAGTGGGTGGGATTGTAGCAGACCTCCACCAAGTCTTCTCACAGCCCCTCACTATATCAAAGTTATTAGTCTGGAGTGCCATCCTTTTTGAGTCAGTTTACATACTTTGACCCCTCCTGATTTGATGTCATACTTTTTGATGCATCACCCTGAGTGTAAATCCGGCACTTATAATGCATGTGCACATAAATTGTTTTTGAGCACTAGAGCACAAACTGGCACCAAATATGTTCCATTCAACAATTTATAGCTGTCAGCACCATCATTCATATTATTCAGAGCATCACTCCTGAGAGCTTTCAGAGTGCGCTGGCAGGGCAAGAAAAGCAGCAGCGACTTTCCGAAGTTTATAAATCCAAACATCCGTCTGTCTCTTTTTTAGCTCCTTATCTGTGTCAGGGTCACCAGTAGCAACAAACAGAGCAACCTAAATGTCCTGTTTCCCAGCAGCCTCCTCCAGCTCTTCTCAAGGAATCTAAGTTCTTCCAGGTCAGCTGAAGCTTAGGCTGTAATGAGTCCAGCCAGCATGGTGCTTCCTGGGAGGCTGCATCACAACCACCTCAACTAACCCTAACTCACCAGCAGTGTGTTAAATGAGAGGTCCTCCATGAACTTTTTTTTAGCCTGGTGCTTCATTCTGTTGCAGAGCATGGAGCCAGTGTAATAGCTATCTTTAAAATGGGTCTAATCAAGGAGAAAACCTGGTCTCAGATGTGGTCGTACTTACAACAAACTGGTCTTATTCAGCTGCAATGCGATGAGGACAAAAGGTTGACATATCTACAGACACCAAAGATGCACCTTAATATCACCAAAGTGAATACTGTCTAGACCTTAACTGCTTCTTGATTACAGTTTGATATCTATAATCAAGAACAAGCTTGATTTAATAGCACGATGACACAAACAGCTCTGACTCAAGTGTTTGATTACATTTCAGTTGTGGCTAAATACTATCAGAATAACATCCCAAACTGGAGGAACAGAGTTTATTAGCAACCAAAAGATCATATCGGTCCATTATGTCAATATTTAATTATGTCTGTTATGTCAGTTATGTCAATATGATACAGAAATCAGCTTGATCTTATTTCAAGTCCCTCCGAGATTATTTTTGTACTATATAATAAGAACAAAACAATGGCAGTAATTTAATATACAAGAATCACAGTGAACAAAACATGGAGGAAGATGATCCTTTAAAATAGTTCCTTCTATTCCTACTCAATCCATCTGGCACCTGAAAAACTGAAATGATCATGATTTTGCATCATTTAAAATGCACTGCAGATCACTCAGTGGAGTAAACACTGATCCTAGACAGACAGAGGTCAGCATATTGTGATGAATGTCAATAGGCAGATGCTTTCATCCAAAGTGTTTTACAGTACCATTAGCTGTGGTGGCCTTGATGGGAATAAGATCTTTTACCTAACAGTGTGAGTGCTCGCAAAGCAACAGGACACTTTCTTTACTTTTGCTCCTCATCTAAAAAAAACTGGGAACAGGAACACGTGGGATAAACTGGAAGGTCCCTGTGTTGTCACTCCATACTGCTGACATGTAAAGCTCTGACCTGTTAAGTCAGAGTGACACTTTTCAGCTACAAATAGGTGAAAAATAATAAATAGTGGCATTTTGCATGTCACGCCTGATCTTGTAAGATTTTTTTTTTCTCCCAGCTGACATCATTTGAGCAATTTGGTGTGTTTGTTTTCTGTCAAGGAAATGCGCAGTGAACGCAGGCATGGAGCAAAACATAATGGATGAGCACATAAAAGGTTCAAAGCCCTCCAGTGCTGACAAATCACTGAGGAGAAAAACCACCCAACCACCATATAGATAGACTGGACTTGCCAGGAGAGAGAGAGAGAGAGAGAGAGAGAGAGAGAGAGAGATAGGGAGACAGCGAGGGGGGAGAGAGGCAGAGAGAGAGAGAGAGAGAGAGAGAGGGAGCGTTGTGGTGAAGCCAATGTTTGTCGTCGAACTCCAGCAAATATGAGGATGGGAAGATAATGGCCCACACTGAACAGGATGACTGAACCTCCGCAATTGTCAATGTGTGTCCTTTTATGATGCATTCTGACAAAAAAAAACCTAAGGAAGAGACTCTGGACAGCAAAGAACAAAGGATCGCATGTGTTTTTTTTGGACATATCCAACCATTCCTCACACCTACCTGATTTATTGAAAAGGGGTGGTTATTGAGTTCAATTTAACATTTTACTGAAATTATTGGATCAAATATCTCAATGGAGGAATTACTGGAGACTTCTGCGGTGTGTGTGCGCACAGAGGTGCCGTAGCTCTACATGAACCGTGACAGATTGAGTACTTTTATGGAAATTGCTTGGAAATTTCAGCTCAGCTGAAAGACATACGGGCAGCAATAATAGCACACCACACACACTGAAGTAAGCGAGGGGATCTCTGTGTGTATCTGCAATAAGTGGCTGATAAAAAGCAATAAATTCTCTAAAATAAATACAGTCATCCGGTTGTGCGCCATGGTCGACGAGGCGTCAAACTTCAGGGGAAGCAGCAGGACCGGTGTCTCATCACCAAATCCCCGGACTGGTGAGGATCACAGCAGAGCGGAGATTCTGGGCTAAATTAAAATTGTTCACCACTGAAAACTATGAGATCAATGATTTTTGGATGACTTGTCAGATTACCACTGTGACAGTTTTTGATGTTATTCAGAAAACAAGATTCAGATCTGGGCTGTGCTGGACTTGGTCACTTTGATTTGTTCGCTCAGAGATCAAGTGGCAGAGAGGGACATGAAACGTTTTGTTTTATGCTTAAAATAAACGAATACAGCCATATCATTTAATCAATAAGTTGAAAAGGGGATCTTTAAATTTTTTTTGCACTATGATGGAACCACCACCATGCTCGAAGAAGAGCCTGTCACTGTCGCTCCCGGTACCTCGGGAAGGACAGGCGACTCTGAAACCTCCGCAGCATCTTTGGAGGCAACCCCGGACCCCGATCAAAATCAAACACCGGGGGTACTCCGATACCGACCGGCATCACCACCGGCACATGGAGCGCTCCGATGCCGTGGATACGAGCGACCGACCAGGACTGAAAAAGTCTCGGATGTCTTGGCCATCCTCCTTCCACGGGACCACAAACACATCCATCGGAAATTGTGTCGGGAATAAACGGTAGGCGAGAGAGGGGTGTGCATTCCAAACATCCCAATAATAGTCCATGACAGCCCACAAGGCATATGCGTAAACCGGGGGGGGGGGTGCATTTTAATGAGTGCGTAATAACGCAGTGTGCCTGAAGGGTTAACTGATATGAAGCGTTTTTCTATCGGGAGGCGGGACGCGTGGGTTTTCGGTGCTTATGCGTCTTTGGATAGACTGTGTGTGTGTCAGATGGGTATGAAGCGCAAACCAGTCCGCCCACTCGAAACGCAGGAGCAGCATCTGTAATACCAGTAACATTTTTAAGAGCGTCCACATGTTCCACGTAGTTGACGAGGCACAGTTGTTTTAATGGCACCAAAGGTCTAGTGGGTGCGTTCGAGCGTGATATTGCCATCGCGCGCACTCCGGTCCAGGCCTTTATCAGCTTGTTTGCAGAGGCGAGGTTTGGGGCCCAGTGGGCGGACGACCAAAAGTTAAAACCTCGTGTTTACTAGGATGCTCAAGTGCCCTTTAGAAAGACAATGAGTCTCTAACACAAAGGTGGTATCCTGACCCTTGACCCCCTAAAAGGTGGGTTTAAAACACACTCTCTCTATATGGTATACATGAGATGTGACAAAAGGTATGAAGTCTTACCTGGACGTGTCACACACGAATGTCACACAGACAACTTCAAACTGGCACACCACAGCTGCTCTCTGATCAGATATGACAGCTTTAAAACTCACTGCATTAGGATGAGAACAGTGACTGACACCAGAGACAAACACAGCAGAATTATATGATACTTAAACTCCACCAGGCACCAGCTAACAACTCTTCCAGAACTTAAATCAAATTACACAAGGTATGTTAATCAAGCAGATTAGATTAAAGGGATTTCATTAAGTGAGTCATGGAACCATACGATTTTGATATGATTACTTTGGTCCTACAATTTGTCCATTTATCATCTTAAGAAGACACTGTGAATGCAGCACCTGGTTGTTTTATTGTTAAATATCATAGCTTTCACAGCTTGTTCACTGGGGATAGATTAGTTTGGCTCATTTAAATTATTTTTTTTACATGTCTGTAAGAACAGGGTATCCCTGTTCCTGGCAGAGCCTATCAGGGACAAAAAGTCAAGACTATAAATGCAGGTTTTCCAGGTTGCTCTCTCTTCCACTCTGTCCTTTGTGTGACCTGAAATACCCAGATGTTCCTGCAAGTGAAAGAGTTAGTTTACATGTTGGACTGTTTCTGACTCCCTTATTATCCCCCTCACCTCCTCCCAGTCACTGATGAAGCCCAAATGTGCTCCTTCAACAAGAGAAACACATTAAACAGGGTGATTATTAGACTAATAACACCCCTGAGTGTGTGGTCGGTCTCAAGGGGACTGTTGGGGTCTCGTATTTATTTCTTTACTCCTGTTATTTGTTTTCTTTCTTTCATTTTTTTAAATGCCACAGACGGCCTTCCCGGCAGGCCCCTGGGAGAAGGGCCAACTCCAGCTGACTAGAGGAAGAAGGGCTGATTTGTATTTTAGACCTCAGGACACGCTCTGAGGCAGTCCAATCTTTAGTGCATTGGGACTGACTCTGCTTGCCCTTCTCCTTCTGTGGGTGGCAAACCATGAGAGGGCAGAGAGAGAGCGAGAGAGAGCAAGAGAGAGCGAGAGAGAGAGAGAGAGAGAGAGAGAGAGAGAGAGAGAGATAATTTGATTCCGACAAGCTCCGTTCTGAGAGCTCACCAAGCTGGCTTCAACTCTGTGTGTGTGTGCCTTAACAAATCCATGAGGTGATGTGTACGGTCTGTGGGTGTTTGTACTACACACTGGTCAGGATGGAGGGTGCACGGAGGAATGGAGGCTGGTAGATGAATGTTGTGTGTCATGAGTAGTGGTAAAATGCAGCGTGCACAGTGTCTGTGCATGTGTGTGGAGGTATTTGTGAGTGGGCTGTGCACAGGTTAGTGTCTGACCTGTAGCCTGTATGGATTGCAATAGGCCTCGTTTTATCTGTTTTCATATCAGTGGGAGGCCAGAGGGATTTCCGTTGTGTTGATATTATTTTCAATCTTTTCACATATTAGAGCGACTGTATATTCTGCCTCCTTATTTATGTCTGAATAAAAGACGCTTCAAGCTGGATGCCTCATCTCCTTGTTGGATTTATCAGGCTTCATGGACATCTACGTATGTAGATCCAGCAGCTCTGTGTTTCTAGCTCAAGGCTAACTTGCGTTGAGTTCGGCCTATGGAAAGCAGCTCTATGCACATCTACTCTCACTACTGCTCTGACTGCTGTTATTTACATGCATTTAATGTCTACAAATATCATTTCACTAAGCCCTGAGAAATGGAAAAAGACAGGCAAGAACTAGCAGTTGCCCCCTTGATCTTGAATATTTCTGGGTCCAAGTTACTAAATAAGCATTGGTCACCAACAGTTTTGAGGAGAAACTGATGCTGAATACTCTCCTGCTGAGAATTTTAATGTCTAAATATGAATTCGGGATACATTTTCAACCTTTTTTAGCTTAGTACAAACATGTTTTAGTTATCATGAAAAATATTGTGCATTTATTGGCTAAGGAACATGAAATGACGTTGTTGGAGTGTGGAAAAAATAACTGGTCTTTGATTGGTTGATCACTAATCGACCCAGCAGATGACCTTAGTGTCTCATGGAAGCAGACCGTTCAATCACTCAAGAGTTGGTCAAGACCTCGTCTGGAGGTTCGAAAGATCAATCAGCTTGAGAGCTGCTGGTGAAATTGTTTCAGACAAGGTTCAGAGAAAAACAGATTGTACTGTGTTACTGTAATTGATACCCTTGCTTTTGAAAACGAAGCACTCGCAACAGTCACCAATCTAAGGATGGAGAGCACACGAGAGGGATTCTGGATACGTAATCTCGTGAACAATCATTGTCTGCGACTGTTTTCACTAGTTTATTTCTGTCTCTGTGTTGTATCCCACAAAATGGCAGTCTTAGTGGCAATCATCTTCCCCCCAAGAGTGTCAGTCTGCCTCCTCTTCCCACCCCCGGTGTCTTTTGTCAGTCCTTTTGTCAGAGGATGCTAATATGAGCGTATCAGTCATCAGGTCCTATGCCCAATGCGCTCTGGGAAGTTCCAACACGAAAATGAATGACTGACACCAAACGAGTAACAGCTCTTCCCGCAATTCTGTTGCTATGGTTACTTGTTTTGTACATTTGTAGAATAGATTTCATTTACCCAAAAAAGGCAAAGCCTACAGGCACTTGATGGGCTTGACTGTATAATTTGTCAGTATGTAGCAGATCCCGCTGGAAATGCATCATGACTTGTGTGTTTATAAGGTGAAAAAGTGAATATTAATGTACCTCTGCTGAAGAACTGTAGTCTGCCAATAGTTTAATCACAGCACAAAGCCAGTTTCCTGTTTAGTCCTCTGCAACAATTTCAAACCAAAGCCTCACTCCCTCCCTCCTTCCTTCTCTCTCTCACCTACCACTTCATGCATTCTTTACACCTTTTTTCCCCGAGCTGGGATCCAGGGCTGATTTGTAAGCTGGAGCTGCTATTTTGCCTGCCTGACTGGCCTGCTGCCATAATAATTTAGTTCATAATGAGGAACAGCTCCAGTTAATTACCACAACAGCTGTATTTTGTTGTTGATCATAAATTTCTCCACTCTAGAAACAAAAAAGTCTCATGTAGAGTGTATTCAGGAATTATCCCAACAAATGTGTTTTAATAGCGTTAAGTAATAGAATTCTTATCTCATCTGTGTAGTGGAACCATCTGTTTAAGTTACAGATTGCGCTCTTCTGTGAATACATTGTGCTTTCTCACTCGTCGCGGCGCTAATTAGTATCTGGAGGCTGTTCATGTACTGGAACGCCGCTCACTATTGGTTGGCTCCGGCAGATCCCAGAGACCTCAGGTAAAATCCCTTGGAGATCTTTTAGCTATGACACCAAACAGGTTGTTTGGTTGAAGGGAATGCATACAGCTCTCATCCAAGGTCCCTCTTTGTGTTTGCTCTCTGCTCATCACTTGGTCTCACTGGAGGACTCAATAGGATCCCGCAGGCTCCTCAGATACTCAGGCCACTGGTAACCACATTTAGCACAGTCAGCTTGCTTCGTGAATAGACTGCAATCCTTGGCATCTTTGCATGTTAATTAATTTCACACTGAATCCTCTTAAAGTGGCGATACAGTAGTCATTTGTTTTTGTTTTTTTTGTTTTTGACAAGTGTGGATGGGCAAGGATCCCAGCGAGAGGAAACAAAGCGAGCCACGGCATCAAAAATCCAAGTTGCACAGCAAGTCCACCTGTTACCCACAAATATCTCCTAGTTTGGTGCAACTAGTCTGCTTACATTTAGTCTAAAATGATACGCAGTCATTATTTCCTTTTCACGTCATGTTCATGTCCATTATATCACTTCCATGACACTTTCTGCCACAGTTTATTATGCAACAGTTTCCTCTGCATCTCTCAAGATGTGTGATTGTGATAAGCCTCATGCTGGCCATTTGTTATCTCTTCTTATCTAATACATTGTTTGAATCAGTCTTTTGTCCATACAAATTACTGTCTTTGATTGCTGCATTTCTCTCTTTTTGATCCTTTATCCTTTCAGTGCTTCATTTCACCCCTGAGTAAATGGGAAGTATTGATTTCATCTCTATTTCTGTTCTCTGCTTTGTCTCGCTTTTGTGTGGCCCATCTCATTGGTTCCCCGTGGTTTTTGAGATTCTCTCTGATAGTCGTGTTCTTGCTTACAGCGGCATTAAGCACACATTTTCTCTATCATAAATCTATCATTTCATCCCACTCTCCCTCTCTTGTCCGCTCATCAGCTGCTTGTGGAGTCTCTTCCCCCTCTAAGCCATATCTGAATCTCAAACCTTCGTATTCCCAGTGGTGTGAATGGACTGCCCACCACTGACAGTGTGCAGTGCCCCATCTCTTCCTATATTCTTTTCCTTAAAGGTATTTTATACTGATGTAATTTTTCAATCTTTATGCTCCAGTCGTTACTTGAAAAATCACAGACTTCAAGGGCAGAGCAGACACAAACACCTTCATCATATGACTGGCAATAAGCTGTCATTAAATAGGGAGTTCAAACAGACCTGTGCATCAAAGGGGAGTCTATTTGAAGGAAAAACAGTTAATAACTGTACCGTGACTTGAATATAGATGCTAAAAATCATCCTGTGAGAATTTAGAATGAACTTTTCCTTGGATTTATTTTGCTTCTGTAAAAAAATGCTTTTTAGTAGTAGTAATAGTAATTTATTCTTTAGGCCCATAGGCGTTCAGAGGAACTAAAAGGAAAAACCTTTTTAGTGTAATCAAGTCACTCATTTCAAACCAAGAAAAAGGTCTTCATTGCTGAGACTCAGGAGTGTTTAAATGTCAAAATGTGTGGTGTATTCTGTTTCAAAATAAGTGGTTCTCTCTCACCTCTTAGCAAACTGCTCTGCTTGGGAGAAAACTCTAATATGATGCTGGATCTGCAGGAGATTTCCTTACAGTAGATGCGTGAACAAGGATACTGCGTCTCTGTTGAGTCCCGCGGGGTGTGACAGACCACCATAACTCAGAAACGGCTGCGGTCTCTGATGCTATGGCACAGAGTGACCTCACTGAGAGGACAACCCTGCTGAAATGTGCTTTAGGGCGCAGTCTTAGCGGAGATCTGTCTGAATGACTGACAAATCCCCAGCTCTGTCAGCTGTGTGGCAGCACAGCACACACACAGTAGAACAAATAGTGTACACCTGTCAAACAGAGCGTTGTGACAGACTAATGCGAGGTACGTCGGGTGAGTGTGGAGAGAGCCTAGTTCAAATCAAGAACTCACAACAAATTGGACCTGAGAGGGATGAAGTGCACCTGGAGACCACATTTACCACAGACGAACAAAGATAAAGACAGCGTGCTCATTCAACTGCCTGCTAAAACCTGAGCTATCACTTCCACACCTCCGGCCTCAGGACAGTGCTCTTGTCAAAATTACTGGCAGAATGTCACTGGATGATTATGAAAGAGTGCCAGTCCTGTTTAGTGAGGAGCGACAGATGGCATTAATAGTGGCTTATGTCACAACCTTCCTTACTGTACACTGTGGTCCAGAGGTTTTTTGTTCATCACTTTTATTTTGTTCACAATATACTCATTTTATGATAAGACAGTGAGGACAGACAGTGTTGATATGCCTGAGATAAAAATACAGCAGGAAATTGTTTTGTTTTGCCCATTCTTGGTCTGATTCAGCTTCATTGTTGTTGTGTGAGCTTGATTGGAAAAATTCTGCAAACAACAACAAATAATATTCAGTTGCTATCAAAACAATAACAACACAAGGGCTTTCTAAATGTGCCACTAAATATTTCATAGCGTGCTAATTTGGAAAGCAGAAAAAACAAATCAGCCAGCAGATATTCAGTGTCATTTGAGCTGCTGTTGGATGAAAACCTGGATTCTCTTCAGCCGTGGCACAGGCAGTATTCAGATCCTCTGCTTGAGTAAAAGTAGCAATACCACAATATAAAAATACTGCATTAATCAAAATCTGACTTAAATAAAAGTGTGTAAGTATTGTCAATAAAATATATACAAGATATAAACCGTCATACTATTATACATATATTATTATTGCAGATGATTCCATGTATCGTTTAACAGAGTAAATTTTTAACATTTTATATAACCTATAACAATACACAGATGATCTTGTGTTTTTTCAGGTAAAATCTTAATTTGTAAAATAACTAGTAACTCCACCTGTCAGATAAATGTAGTGATATTCCTTCTGAATATAATGAATCAGAAGGGAAAAAGTAGTATTAAATAGATAGGTAAAGTACAACTACTTCAAAATTGTATTCAAGTGCAGTACTTGAGTAAATGTACTTAGTTACATTCCACTGCTACTTGTATGTGTGCAGGAACCAACCAAGCTACATGACAGAGTAGTTTTGAAACAAAAAATAAATTTTGGAGAATTTTCTCTGCTTATAGAGGAACATGCAATTCCTCAACTACTCCAAACTGATGAAATGTTCCTCCCATAACTGAAATGATTATTTTTTCCAAAATAAAGCTCCAGATTTTATTAATATTAATGCTTACACGTACAGTGCACGGTACATGTGTGCAGGCTACGGTTATACGTTGATGCCAGATGGTGCTTGTGGAATGTATTATACGTGTTGCTTCCTGTCTAAATCAGGGCAAAACCATTTTTTATTGCCACTGAAACAGAATGACTCACAAAACCCACAAAAAAAACAGATGCAATAGGTTTGTGCGAGGAATATATATATATATATATATATATATATATATATATATATATATATATATATATATATATATATATATATAAAACAACACTGGCAATTTGTGCAGCTGCAAAAATATTTGTGGGAACACTTGAGAACTTTACATAATGCATGAAGCAGCTTCTGATTTACAGCCAGCTGAAGGTGTGATATACTGCATGATGCACACCTCAGTTTCCTCTATTTGAAAATGAGCTGTTATTCCAGCTCCTGACCCCTGCTAGATCAATGCGTGAGCATAACCCGCCTTGTCAGAACACTGAGCCCCTTTTTTGTAGGTCATGTTCATGTTCACACATTAACACTCAACATTCAGGCTGTTCAGGGCAGATAGGGAGAGAAAGCATGGCCCGAGGATTCAGGATGGTATTTTCATTTGATGTTCCACTTTTCAGTTTGAGATGTGGATGTTTTTCAAGATGTGGATGTTTCTTTTTTTTGGGACAGGCCCTCAGCAGGAGATTTTAAGTAACATCGTCCATTATACCCTCTGCCTGGTCAGGATGTCTAATGATGCTGACGCAGACTAGGAGGTGTATTTTACCCCCAACAAAGGCAAAGTAATTAACAGCAGTGAGGCTTTAGTCTGGGTTCTCTCTCTCTCTCTCTTACTAACCCTCTCTCTCATTTTTGTTGTGTATCAAAGGGACTTATTGTGTGATTACTTATGTGGATTGAGGGCTTTGTCATGAGAGGTCTCCTTAAAGATCAGAATTGAGTCTTTTCTTATTTTGTGCAGCTTTTCCCTCAAGCCTCTCCTTTTTGTTGTTGGCATTTTTTAACAACTTGAAAGGTTGCTGGTGTAGTCCACAGTACTGACAATGCCGAGCAAAAGTTTCAGAGTATCCCTGAGCTAGAGTACCTAATGTTCATATATGTTTGCATCATCATACGCTTCAGACACATACTAGAAAATGGCTAAAATCAGTTAAATCCATCCAGGAATTCCCATCCTTATCCTCAGTTTGAGTACCAGAAAATACCAGTTAAACGTCTTGGTTTGATCATGGGATGCTCCCCTGCATATAGACGCTGCCTGCTTTCATAGAAGACAAACCCTGAGCCCATTCGTTTGGATCAAACAGGTGGGATGAGGGAAGCCGACACCAGGGAGAAGGTGTGAAGATAAGGAGAGCGGAGAGGAACAGAAGGTAAATGTGGCAAACAAGGAAGCGTGTATGTGTCTGGAGAATAGAAAAAGAGGGTGGTTGTCTTCACAGATCACTGGCAATTGTGTATTTTGTCACATCAAATTTGATGCAAGACCTGTCTGCGATTGGTTGTGTCCCTTGCCACTCGTGGCCACAGTTGCACAAGCCAGTGATGTTGTGTACATGAAGGCCAGCCCTCCTCCCTCTCAGGGTGCTATAAATAGGGGGGAGAAGCCTCGGGCTCTCAGTGTAATGAGATTAAACCAAACCAGCCTCAGCTCCCAGTGTTTTATTGAGCTTTATTTCAGTTTCCATTCTGTATTTCAATATGGATAAGGAAGATATTGAGTGCGGCTGCTTCTGCGTGCTAGACTAGAGTCCATGTAGGAACATTATGTGAACATAATGTGAAAGACTTGTGTGAGTATGTGTGTAATGTCCTCATTTTGCACCCCACAGGGCATGGTACATCTCCTAAAGATGTGTTCATCATGATGGTAGAGTCACAATAATGTAGTGCCGTCACGAAGCTCCAACCACTGGCTTGAAATCTTCATGAATTTCCCACATTGCATCCTGACTTTTCCAGCAGTTTCCATATTATGCATGTGAGGCCCGTCCGTTGCTGCCAGTGGAAAAGTGATAGTCAACCGCAGTGCACAAGGTTTGTGCAACGCTATTGTTGAATCCAGATCTGTGAAAGGCAGCCAGAGAGCCGTACTGGCATAGCTATTGTGGCTGAACGTCTGCGTGTGACCATGTGCTTCTGTGAATGCTTTTGTGAGATGGAAAGTGTCTAAGGAATTGCAGAGTGGGAGACATCCATTCTGTTTGGACATACTGCTGATTCTAACAGCCCATATTCTCAGACTCTGACGTTTCAGAGCGGTCTGCTAGACTCTTTCTTTTCTACCACGCTGCTCAGGCATCATTACCCAATCACAGCTTCTACCTCCATCATTTTGCCATCAGTTAGAGAGTACTTGGCTCCCCAGGTTCACTCAATTCTCTGCTGATAAACATATTTGTTATTCATCCCCTGTTTCTGTTCCCATTAGGAGAGAACATAAATTATCAACATCCGCACCTCTAAGACTCATAATAGGAACACATTCATCTATGGTCAGTGAACGAGACAGACAAACGGGAAAGGGGTTGAAAAAAATAGCAGAATCAGAGCTTCACTGGATTTGTAACACACATTTACATATAACCAAAAGCAAAAGGTATCAGTCTTTTTTTGTTTTGCGGACACATTTCTTTTTATTTAATGTAGTCAATACAGCAACCTCTTTTTAAGGTTTGGCCACTACAGTGTGACAGAATAAAGTCTGACAGCTGATGAAAAGTTCAAGCTGTCGGCGTGTCGTGATGTGAGGAAAAGAAGTCGAGACAGAAAGGGTGCATTTGAACTGAGGAACATTTTTGGAGCCTAAAATTATAGTGCTTCTGCTAAAAAAAAGGGAGAATATGAGGGGCAGTGAATGACATAAGAATAAAAATGACAGGCAGACTGACTCATCAGACAAGCATGTCACATTCACTGCCCTGCTGCAAGGCAATGGCCCTGGGGCTGTTTCAGGACAAATGAATCCATACAGATAATCCTGCCTTTTCTCACTAATGATATCTAACTGCTATCTAGGATAATCACACTGATTTTCTTATTGTTCATGATTCTCCTTGTTAATGCCTATTATAGAAGCACTATAATTGGAGTAGAGTTTTGCTAATTGTTCTTTATGACATTTAATTTATGGTAGATTTTTATCTCTACCTATATTTTATCTTTATGAAATTGACCTATACATAAAACACTCAGCTTTTGCAAAAAAAATGTAATATCGCTCATCATATCGCTTTTTAGTGTAATTATATAAATAAGTCCTTAATTATATAAATTCATAGTATACATCATACTTTCACCACGTAGCATCATCTTTAGCCGCTGTAGGCAGCTCTAAAAACCAACTGCATGCTACTTTTGAAGTCATATTTATCAGCCGGATCTTACTACTGGTCTGCACTGATGTTTTAAATCAGATTCTTACTATAGAGCACTGCCATGGGATTGAAGGACAATACAGTGAAGTGAACAAGAGGGAAGCAATTCACTAGTGCACTCACTTTTGTTCAGCCATGTCATGGATGCATTGAGCATCAAGCTAAATAGACCATTTCACTGTGCGTTCAAATCAACCTCGTATGCTTTCTCACTCAACTGCACCCTGCCCAGCATTTGCTTTTGCACCACATTATATCAGTAATTATCTATCATTCCAGGGTAATATGCAGCCAACCATCTTTGTGCTGGGCAATATGTATGACGAATTGGATGTCATGACTGGTTATTAGTCCGCTTTTCATTTCTAGATTGGATTAAATATGACAGAATTTGAAAATTACAGAAAGGATATGGAGGTTTCCAGTCCATGATAGATAGATAGATAGATAGATAGATAGATAGATAGATAGATAGATAGACAGATAGATTAGCAAAGAGGGGCAGACTGAGTGAAAAGACAGATGGAGGGAAAGATAGTGAGATGGTGAGGAGGAACAGAGCCACAGTGACACAAAGGTAGCTCTGGATGACTCACACACTCTTCTCTCTTTCTCTCTCTCTCTCTCTCTTCATCTCTCTCTAGTCTGGATTAAAATAAAAGAGGCCCAGCAGCCCCAGCCTGCAGAGAGGGAGTTACGCGCTCCATCTTAGAGATAGGGTGATGCGCTAAAAATACCACTTCTTGTGTGGGCTTGTGCTTGGGGAGGGAGGGGGCCACAGCATGGGGAGGGAGGTTTATGGATTTGATGGTATAGTAGAGATGCCTGTGCTATCACTACTTTCCACAGTCCAGCTCAATCACATTTCTAGCTTCTCTCAGCCCATTTCTTTTCTCATCATCTCTGCTCCACATCGTGCACTAATTGGGTTTCGTAAGAGCAGTCAACTTTCTAGAAATGCTGGTCAGTACAATTAAAAATGTAGTTCAATAATCAGAATTCAGCTGGATACCTCTTTTATCTTGTTGACCCCTGTTGCTTTTTTCCATCACCCCCCCCCCCCCCCCCCCTCTGCTCGCATCTCCTCTCTGAAAAACTCCATTACACATCAAAAGCGAATCAATATCGTTCTATTAGTCCTGCTGCTGCGGAACAGATACTCGAGGAGTTTGTCTCTCAAGTCCTAATTTATGTGGATGCGAGTGGCAGGAAACTAAACAAAGCACCAACTGAACACATCTCCATCTGTCATCTCATAGGATGGTTCCCTGTGTCAGCTGATCCATCTGTTTAGCCCAGTGTCAGTCTCCACAACAGACGAGGGGAGGAGACATACAGTGGAGCTCCCACAAACAAACAGTTCTTCTGGTTCTACCCATGATATTTGGGAATTGGAACGCTGGTTATAAAAAGAACTAAATTTTGGGAGTCACATTTCTTAAATACTTACCTTTCACTAAACGGTCTCTGGGGTCACAGCAGGAATTTACATCTAAAAGAGTATAGGGCGCTCAGTGGAGCAGAAGGATGAAGATTAACAAGAGAAAGATTTGGTTTAATGCTGGATGTGCCCAATCTCAGTCATAACATAGACAAGTCAGAAAGGTAAGAGAGTGAGAAAAGCACTCTGAATGACGGAGAGACTGATGTATAGAAGTCACAATGAAAACGAAATAGAAAATAATACAATATAAGCTGTGCCGACCTTGTTTCTAACACAAGCGGCAAAAGTGCAAAAGTGCAAACTACAAAATATTGTAGTTTTCCTACCAAGTCACTCTACAGCAGGAAAATGATCCAAACACACAAGACAAGGCAACCAATGAAGCGTTATGGGTCATTCATCTGACCTCAGTCCAACTGAGCATGTGCTCGACTTCCTCGACCAGATTGAAGGCAAAAAGGCCACAAAATAAGAAGGATGTGAAGATGGCTACAGTACAGGCCTGGCATAGCACGAGGAAGACACTATGACTGCAGATTTGCATCCAAATGTGAATTATTCTGACTTGTTGAATTATTTTCTGTCCCCTAAAATTTAGGGACTACATTTAATAATAATAAAAAAAGGCAACATTTCCTACATTTTTCACCAGATGTGGATGTAAACACCCAAATATTAAAGCAGAGTCTGGATTTTAATCTCTAAATCGGTATTTAAAATCAAATCCAATGTGCTGAAGTCCAAAACAAAAGTGTGAAAGCCCCCCAATACCTTCTCTATCCACTGTAATGTTGCATTTAAAAATGTAATATACAGCAGCTGTGTGCTCTGCAGCAGACCATGTCACAAACTTGCATCTAAACAGAGTTGAAAGTCGAGCAACCCATGAAGCTGACACAGCGGTGACAGAATGAGTCGCTCTCCACCTGAGGAGAGACTCCTGTGAGTTTTCAGGGTTCAGAGATCTGCTGATGGTGATGCAAAGTGACGGACCCCTCTGGTGGGATTCGAAGAACAGCGTATAAGAGAATCCACAGAGCGACAGAGCCTAAATTCCTTAGGTGAAAGAAAACACTGTGCTAAGAGCTGTGCGTGTGTCTAATGTGAACCACTCAATCCATGTGGAATTTGTTTTGTACAGTGCATTAATAGATTAAGAGGGCTGGCGCTGTCCTTTCACAATGTGAAGGCCCTGTTGCTGCGCGGAATAAAGGATGATTATCCCGTCTAGTGTAGCCCATAAAATAAATCCCTTTCCTGTGGCGTTTGCCAGGTGTGTGATTGCGGCCAATCCCTTCAGGTTCTTCCTGAATGGCATGTGTTCTGCACTTTCAGCAGCTGGGGCTGGCTCTCTGTGTTTGGCTGCCCGGAGTAAGGTTTGTGATCCTGTGGGCAGGATAATCTGCTGTAATCCCCAGCTCTGTGATCTGACCATGGTGTAGCGGAGAGCTGGATGGATGGGAGAACCTATGTGTGGAGCAGAAAGCTGGGGGGGGGCAAACAGGGGAGGGACAGTGGACGGGGAAGGGCTGAAGGAGGTCAGGGCTACTGCACATTGACTAATTTCTACTTTAAAAATATAGACTACCATACATTTATATTCTGTGTTAAATGAACAAGTACAGAGAAGTTTGCTCTGTCTGCTCGCAGGTTGTTTTAACGTAACACTTGAACTAAAGATAAATCTCAGCTATCAAAAGCCGTTCAGCCATTTTAACAAGAGCTTCAAGTCAGCTTTACTTTCCAGTTGCATCAATCCTTTAAGTATTGATGGACTTGAGGTTGTAATACTCCATGCATAGTAATAAGTACAGATTTTCTCATATTGTGCACAGCCAAATGCAGTCCAGTATTAGTATTGAAATGTGGATCTCAATGCAACTCTGGAGACTAAACTGAGAGTGTGGGGGCAGAGGCTGAGGTGGATTTGAATTTTCATTGGGGTTAGGATTGTTTTCATTTTTATCTGAGAAACTGTCTGTGATTCACCTGGTACGCATGCATGAAGAAACTCATAATAAGCCTCCATCATGCAAGTGTATTCATAACGATAAATGAAGGGTTAACGCAACACAATGCACGCTGGGAAATATGCTAATAAGAAGAAACATTGTTTCAGAGTTTAATGAGCGTTCAGCAGACAGGTTTCAAGAAGTCACAAAGCCTGAATTCATGCTTATAAGTTCTGAAATGGTTCCGATTGTCATAACTAAAAAATCTAATTATATTAAATTAGTGATGAAAGAATGGCTGATAAAAAATTAGATTTTACAAAGTTACTACCTGTCACTGTCACTGTCACACAGTATTCTCACAGTATTTTCTAGCTGTTTATTCCTGCTCCAGTGTCCTGTCTTATATTTTCTTCTCCTCCATGTATGTCATTGCATTATCATCCTGGCTCTGTGAAGCTCCAATGACCAGATGCTCCCTCTCTTTGCCCATGTGGCGTGGCGCCAGCTCTTTCCCTTCAGAGCTTCTGCTTCTTGTGCATCGTACTGTAAATGTCGACATTAAAATGGAAGCAGGCTAGAGCGTGCTTCTGTCTTTCTTTCTCTCTCTTGTGATTGCCTGAGAGGCACAAAGGGCAAGCTGAGGCAAGCTGAGATGGCAAGCCCGCTCTGGACATGTCATTTGAGATGTGTCAGTTATGGGCATGTTGCCCTAAAAGCATGCCCCAGCCTGAGAGAGCTTCATAATGAAATCCCTTAATGTGCTCAATAGATCCTCGGATGATTCAACCGCAGCAATAGAGCACAGCTGTGATTATATGGTCAGCGTATAAAAGTAGCACCCTTTCCCAATTTGCAAGTCCCTGCTTCTCTTCCCTTCAACTCCCCTCACTGCCACCCCCACACTGGTAGCAATCAGCCAGGTGCTAAATGCCTGGGTGAGGCACAGCTCATGGGTGGGTGGGGGGTGTAGTGGAGGGGTGGGGGTTGAAATTGCACGTGGAAATAAGCATCTGTGCTTGCTTGGCAGAGGAGTAAGCGGGGGCAGGAAATAACTGTCATTCTCCACACAGGCTGAGACTACGGCGTGTGTGTGTGTGTGTGTGTGTGTGTGTGTGTGTGTGTGTGTGTGTGTGTGTGTGTGTGTGTGTGTGTGTGTGTGTGTGTCGTGGGGAGAGAGAGGGTGATGGACTCAGGCAGGTTAATCATTAACTTAGTGAACTGAGGAGAATGAAGAAAAGGGGGCTGGGAGAGAGACTTACTGGGAGTGTATTGTTTTTGAAGTAGCTTAAATGAATGAGGGTTGGATCATCCCCTCAGACATGCCTGATTAACAGCAGCATACAGTGAGAAGGAGGGAAAGGAGAGCTGACACCAACCAGACTGTTGGGAAATTGCTGATATGGCAGCATTTATCCCCAGCCAGGGACTCGTGATGATTGTTAATGAATAATCGATGGCAAGAGAGGGTCAATGGAGGGGATGTATGTAAATCTCCTCTACACTTGCATATAGACTTATAGGTTTAATTAAACTAATCGCTGCACTGACTTGGGGCTCCAAAGCCCTTTGAAGCCTGCCATACTAATGACATGAAAACAAGCTCCCCTTTTGTTACAGAAATGTGTGCTGAGAAGAGAGAAAATGAAGTGCTGCAGCAAAACCTGGCTTATACTGCACCCAAGGACTATCTGTAATAAGATGCATAGTGCTAATTTAATAACCACGCTAGTACTACAGTAATACCTATAAGATTTCAAAATACATTTCAGCTTGATGTTACATAGCTACTGCACATGCAATAAATGAGCTTTACATTTTCCAAGTCAGTGACCACATCCTCTCGGTCATGCAAAATGAATTAGTCATGTTCTTGTAAATGACCTTTCGAATGGTCTAGCGTACCTAAATGATCTGTTGTTTTTCGTGTTTGATTCATTTCAAACATATTTTCTTATGGCTGTGTTATTATCTGTGCCATTATTTATATTATAAAGGCTGGTGCTTTTATATTTTTGAAGGCGTAACACTGGCAGGAGGCAAAAAAAAAAGGCAGGGTAGTGGGTAGTGTGTCTTCCAAAAGAAGGAAAATGTTTGTTTAGCACCTTACCTATAAAGGCACAAGGTTTGTCAGTATTTCATTTTATTTTGTGTAATATTGAGGAACATTTGAATGTTTTTTTTTTTGTTTGTTTTAGTTAGTCTGAGTGTGAAAATGAGTGTGTAAGTTAGCAAAATTGCTGTATTAGCTGAGTGTACCTCAATTCTCGGGTGCTCAACAATTAGTAAGTTGGTCCTTGGTTCCTTTTCCTTGGTTAGTTTGCTCGTCTGAAGAAATGTTGTGTTGTTAAAGTGTGTTTTGCAGTAACAGCTTTAATGTTCTTGAATGATGCAGATCAGGGATGTCCAAAGTACGGCCCGGGGGCCAATCAGATTTGTATCAGCTTCATGCAAGTTTAACGTATTCCATACAATTTATTCTTTCTGACTCAAGATGTGAAAGAAAGGCAGAATTGGTTTTTAGATTTGTTCACACCTGATTGGCTTAGATTTGGTTACATTGCCATTAAAAAAATGATAATTGTGACAATGAAAACAAAATTGTTACAGAATAGTGCAATTGTATGTATCACAGATGATAACTAGAACTCTGGACCACACTTTGGAGCCCAGAGCACAAGACTATTGAAGCCACACATTTGAGCCAGTGGACTGCATAAAGTGAAGTAAGTTTTGATGATCTTATGGGGTAAATAAATTTGATGTATGGTATTAATGTTTATCTTGCAAATAGCACATGAAAATGTATTCATACAGTAGATAGCCAGCTGATAAGTAAGATGCTAAATAAGCTATAGCTAGCAGCATTTCATTGACCATTTATGAGGCTTCTTCATGATAAGATTTTCTTATGAGATCTTATCATGATGCTGGCTTACCACCAATTACTAAATAACCCCAAATTTCCAGTTAATTCCCATAAATTCCCCTAAATTTCCATAATTCCCATGGAAAGTTTCCAGTTTGAAATATTTCCAAAATTACCCAGCTTAACCCCCCATTGAAAGTTTTTCACCCCTTTGCAACCCTAACCCCCAAATTCCACTGGACGCGGCGTTATGTGTGCGCCATGATTGCCGCAGACAATCCGGTCGATTTTCAAAATAAAACACACTGTGCAAACTGCTGGTCGTAAACACTTACAGAAGTGAAACAAATTAACTGCGTAGCATATTTACACATGTAGAAGCATATTTAGAAGCATATAAGCCAAGGGAAATAGAGGACGGACCAAAACAGCATCACAGCTGCTATTAGGGTGTGTTCACAGCATGTTGTGTATGATAAATATGAAGTAGTTCAGCTGAAGAGTTAAACCATCATTCAGTTGGTGATGCTACAGTTGTTAACATGAGTTGTCACCAAGCCCCAGCACTGTAGGCCATGCAGAGTCAAACCATGACAGGTTCATTTGCATTTTCATTACCAGTTTAAATGTGTGTGAGTTTTGCCTCAAGATGGAGCATCTCCAGAGAAACAGTAGATACCAAGCAAAATCGTGATGAAATATCCGTGATGACAAGTAGCTACCAACAACCAATGCCCAGTGCAACAGTAAACAGCGCTACACAAGGCACTGCTTTTGAATGTCATCGACGAAAGACAAGCACTTCATCAGTTAAAGACATGCCTTGATAGCCCTGATGTAATGAGGACGCAAATCCCTGCCATGTTGGGCTGATGTGCAAAGTCAAACCAGGTCAAACCGAGTCAAGCCAAGCCAGCACATGTGAATGGAGTGAGGCAGTTTAGGTAGCAGGGCTACATGAAAGACACCTTTAATGTGCTCTACGCCATCCTGACAGAGACGGTTTGTTATCTTCCATAAGAAGGAGTCACTCGGCTGGCACAAATCCCCATCCCTCTGAAACCTCTGATCATCATGTCATTGTCCACAGTGATACACTCCAGGGACTCTGCTTTCACATAATGAAACCAAGAGAGCTGCCCACAGCCAGGCTTATAATCACCCTGTGTACAGTGTGTGTGTGTGTGTGTGTGTGTGTGTGTGTATGTGTACAAGCATCTAGTTTGGCTTTTTATACTGTTTGAGTGAAAACAAAAGAGCTGCAGCATTAATGCTCATCTGTGTGTGTGCTTAAGTGCAACATGGGGGTGTGCTTTTTCTAGTGTGTGTGTCCGTGTGTGTGTGTGCATCCACGTGTGCATGAGTCACTTTGAGAGGTTTCACCAGCTATTATTGAGCTGGGACTCTGTATTTAATAGGAGATAGAATAATTGTCTCTTCATCAGCTCTCCAGAGATTACAATAGTAACTGTCATGTGAATTTGAATTCTTGACATTTTTCCAAAGTGTGTCTTTGAAAGGCACTGTTCAAACAGGCTGTATGTGAGGCCTTTTCATAACTGACTTTCCAAGACGAGCTCCACAATCCATCCCCTGTGCGTCATAAACAAATGATAGTTACTCTCTACCAGGAAAAGCGGGGAGGGAGGGAAAAGAGAGACGAGAGAGAAGAAACGGTAAACTACTGAATGTGGAAGGCAATAGGAGAAGAGGAAACGGCTTGACAAGGCATCTTATCTTTACTGTGTTCTTTGCTGTGCTCAGGCTTTAAGCTGCTTCCTGAAAGGTGGAACACTGAATTCATGCAGCAGGTTTTTTTTGTTTTTTTTTTTGCTGGTTGCTCTTGCAGAAAAAAGACTGAGAGAAAAACAGGTACTATTCACAAGTCATCTCATTCGGTATGTGCACAGTGTTTATTCAAATTGTGACACAAAGTCTGAATATCTCTGTCTCACGACAGTCACAAGTAAACACACAAATGCAGGTTGTCACACAGGCGTGTCGGCACACACAAACGCCGTCTGCCTCTCATACATACATGCACACACATACACACAATTTAAAATGTTCAATCTGTTTTCCAAACAAGGACAAAAGGTTAGGCATGCTACCAAAAACAAAAAAAAGTGTTTGGAGTGAGTTTTCCACTCAGGCAAGCAGAAATAAAGAATTAGATTTAATCAAGAACAAACAGAACGTGATGCTATAACGAAGGATCTCTTTTTATTTTCTGTTCTCAACCTGCCATATAGACATTAAAATAATAATGAAGTCTTTCTTAATCACAAAAAACACTAGTAAAAGTTTAGGTAAAATGTCATCTGTGACACAAACTCCTCAATTTATAATAAAATATTTACTGACAATTTGTAATTATACAGCTCAGTTTCTCAGTTAAGTAACTACAATAATGATGTGAGGTTAGAAATACTATCCTGGCGTATTAGACGGTGCTACAGGAACACTGAGCTGTGCAATCATTGCACAGAAATTCTTATGCAATACTCTGTTAACTTACTTAACTAGGAAATTGCTACATTTGCAATAGTGTTGTTTCAAATACCATTTTTGTAAGAGACTGTTCAGAGGTTAATGAGGTAATTATAATGCTCTTAATACCTTCTCTTATGAGGGTAATAAATAACACTTCACACAATCTTATACCTGCAGTCATTCAATAGCTCCAGAGTTTTTATTTGTAATGCAGTCAAATAGTTTTGCATTTATAGTTGTGTAACCTAGAAACCACGTTAGTGTAAAAAACAAAAAACCTGCTTGAGGCTATCTTACGTTGCTATCTCCAATGTCATCACTGAATTACTTTTGGTTGACCTAAGGCACTTTGTTTGAGAGCTATTTCATGGTCTAATTATTGTTCATGGAGAATATTAAGGTATGACTGTGTCTGCTCACATCTAAAGGCCAAGGAAAGTGTGTTGGTGAGCAAGGCTGTTGATGTCAAAATACAAAATGTTTTGGGCACAAACCCTGCACGCTCTTTAGCAGAACACGTAAACATTTACACAGGGGTATGAGTCAACCCACTTTCCCATGAATTTTTTCTCTCTTTTCTCCTCCTCTTTCTGGGTTGTTTTCCATCTTCTCTTCAAATCCTCATTACATAGGCTCTGTGTGTTGCTCTATTCTTGTGTCTGCTGTCTGTTACTTTTACTGATCAGCCTTCCTGTTGCTGCAGAGGAACTGTGTGCAGCGAGATAAGGATAGTGAGAGCACATGCTTGCATTGGGGAGGTGGGGGGAGGAGAGGAAAAGTAACAGATACAATGTGAAGGGCAAAAGGCTGGCTAATTAGGAAATTAGCAGAGATCATTGCAGGTCTCGGAGTTGTTTTTGCAGCCCTGGTGTGTCAAGGGTTGTGAATGTGAGACGGCAGCCGCAGCAACCTGGACACCAGATGGGGACAGAGGTCCAGTGTGGGCTGGCCAGTCCCAGCAGCAGTGGGACTTTAACAAAGCTGAGGTGGTGAAATATCAGAAGAGATCTCCTCCGGGAAGCTGTCGGCGCTGAGGAACAAACAAACCTCAAACAAACCTGCATAGGCAAGGATTAAGGAGACCTGCATAAATCCAGGGGACAAACTGAGCATGTGAAAAGGGGTGAACCGGAATTTAAGCATCCAGCGCAGGATATGCATGTTGATGCACTTTGACTCCTCCGGCATGGGACACGTGGGAGAGCAGGACTAAAGGGAGGATCAGGCCTTGATATTAGATCTTGTTCTGGATTGAGGACAGTTTGCGCCACGTACGGCAGATTCTGTCTGCCACAGACGTGAGTCGACGCACTAAAAAGTCGATGAGGGGGACTGCGTGGGAGGGAGACAGCCAAATAGAGTGAGACAGCCAGTTTTAAGTGGAGGCTGGGAAAGTTTTCTTTAACTGGTTGGCTCCACCAGGCCCAGAGCTGACAGCGATGAGTCAGAGGAAGCTGACACGACAGCTGAGGTTGTGGGAGAGTCCTGAGGGTCCACCTCCTGCGCCCTCTCTCACCTCACCTGTGTCACCGGTCGATCAGTCTCGCGGACATGGAGGCTCTGCTCTGTTTCGCCGCATGAAACTGAACCGCAGTATTCAGGAGCGCAGACGCTCATCTCACTGTAATTGCAGGTACAGTTCTGCACCCAAGCCACTGATCTATAATCTGACCCAGTCTTCACTAATTGCTTTCCTGTTTAAAAATTGCATTGATTTGTGATTGTTCTGATAAACATTCATGTAGATGTTTTCTCCCTAAAGAATATTTTAGAGTAAATTATTCCATACACACACACAATAACCTTAGTCAGATGGATTAGATTTTGGGAAGTGCTGATTTCAGAATGTTGAAGTCTCGTAATTACTCTGAAAGTTTGCAGACAGAAAAAACAGGGATTAACATGTTCAGCTTGCAGAAGGTCCCCCTGGCAGACATTTTTGATGTGTTTTTCATTACTGGGAAAACTTGTTTAATGATAATTTGATCTGTAGCCACATTCACAAAGCCTTCTGGGGAGAGGAGTGGCTCCTAATTGGCCAATTTAAAAGTAAAATCTAAAAATATCACACTTCACGCCTAATTATACACGTCAAACTGAAAACTGTTCACAACTGTGTGGTGACAACAAAAGTTGGAGAAGTTTAGGAGAGGTGGGGAGGTGTTGCGGAGATAAAAGTTACATTAAAAATAGATGCTGCAGCTACACTGCAACCTGCCTCCCTATCTGTCCTTGTCATCTCAACATTTGACTGCAGCCTGAAAATGATATAGACATTAAAGATTCATATTATTATATATGGCTTGTAGCTATTTTAGCAAACAACAAACCTAATTACAATTCAAACAGCATACTTTTCACAAATTTTGCCAGATAAACTGGTATCTGTCTGCACTGTGACTGAAAAACTGTCCATCATTTTCTTGTTATATGTTGCCAAACTACAACCTTATTCAATCAATACTGACTTCACTTCTTAGCTGCAAGATCGAATCTTCTTTCACCTCAGAGAAAGTTGGAGATTTGTCTAGAGCTGTTGGAGGATATAGGCTTCATGACTGCATGTGTTGTGAAAAAGAGCTGTGTGTAACCTGAGAAGCGCGTTGCCGTGTCCCCTTTGGCTAAGCTTGTCTTTAAATGGATCTGGCAGATTAGTTTCAGCCTTGTTTTTGGGGTTTAATGATAATCAGCAATGTGCTGGCCTGATGCTGTGTGGACAGATGCTGCGTTTCATTCCCAAACTAAAAGGAGAAGAAAGACATTGATTTACATGACTGTAAAGGTCGATAATGATGTTGTTTCATCACTGAAACAATAGTTTAGGTTATAGATCTAATATCCACTTTCTCTAATATATCTAACTTTCACTTTCTCTTTTTCTTTTCTAGCTGATGCTTACTGATGATAAGTAGTCTTAACACGATAAGTGATAGTGGGTCGTAACACTGTTTTTCTTCCTAAAAGAGACCTTCCGATAGACAGCTTTGGCCCAGAGAGAAACTGCGCTTGATGTGGCTCATTTTGCTCACTTAAACATGACTTGCTCTAAAATACGACTTGTCAGTAAAGTATAATTCTCACGGCAGCCCAGTGGCAGTCTGCCAATCCAGTGGCACCAGAGTCACAGCTGCATGGGTTTCATACTGTAGCATCTGTCACATCTCTTTCTTCAACTTCCTCTTTAAGAAACTAGAAACATGAAAGGAGGATGTACTCCTCCTTTAACCCCTATGTCTGTGTGTGTTTGGGTGTTTAGTCTTATCTTGCCACTACTTGATGTCACCGTGAGATAAGAGATGTAGCAGATGTAAACCCAATTTTCTCTCTAACCCTTCAGCTTCGATTCAGAGAATGGTCCCTCGCCAGGCCGCAGTCCCATGGATTCGCAGGCGAGTCCTGGGTTGGTGCTCCACCCTTCATTCCCCCAGAGCCAGCGCAGGGAGTCCTTCCTGTACCGCTCGGACTCAGACTATGACACGTCCCCCAAAACCATGTCACGTAACTCCTCCATCAACAGTGAAGGGTAAGCATGAAGCCATCATCCTGGATACATCACGAGGCGGATGGATTTGAAACATGTTTTATAAATCTGCAGTGTCCACTCATTCACACACACACGCACACACACGCACACAAAGCACAGTATCTGCATTATCCCAATCAACACAGCAATAGTTGTGATTGTAATTATGCAATCATTATGCTAATGAAATCATGATGAATCCTCTTAGCATTAACTGTTGTGCTCTGTTTGCTGGCTTGTCTCTCGGTAAGTTTAAACACCCCAAAACCTTCCATTAGTGCATTTCAGGACTATTTCTGTGTTTAGATCCACATAGGTCTTTGTAAACATCCAGCTCACAGATACAGTCTCTCATATAAACACTAATACTGAGCGCCTCAGACGCCCAAACAATTCACATTCATCACATTCTCTGCTTTTTGTTTTTATCTTTTGTCCTTTAGGCACGCAGAAGACATGATTGTCACCCCTTTCGCTCAGGTATGTTTTCCTTGTGTACCTTGTCTGACATGTTTAATTGCTGTAAATGACTAAAAAAGGTGGCTAATTAGTGCAGTGAACTTGTTCCCCCCTCCCTCATCCTGCTCCCTCCCTCCCTCCCTCCTTTCCTCCCTCCCTCCCTTCCTCCCTCCCTCCCTTCCTCCTCCTTCTTTCCCTCCTACGCTGTCCATCCATCCCCCAGGTGTTGGCCAGCCTACGAACCGTAAGAAGCAACTTCACCATCCTCGCCAATGTCACAACACCCACTAACAAGTCAGTATCATGCAGTCAAACACCCCTTCCCCCCACTTACTTACACTCGTCACGACTGCCTGGTTTGCAGTGTGTGTTTGATAATGTCTCCCTCTCCTTTGTTCCCGTGGGAAACACTTTTGCCATCATGATTAACCAGTTTATGATTATCAAACTGCTCTCAAGGAAAATATGTTCTGCATTATCTGGCATCTCTCCAACTCGCTGGCTAAGGACTGAGTGCAGAGAACACCATTCCTCAGATGTATGTCCCTGACTCTGTACTCAGACGATTGGAGACGGTCAATAACACTAAAATTATTCTCCTTTGTAATACGGTAGACAGTAGGAGCTTGAGTTGGCAGGCTTTTAGCTCCACGTCAATATGATATATAAAGCGATGCACCGCAGAGATATCGGCATCTATAATTAAGCAGTGTTGTGCCCTGAAAATGCCTCCATAGCTACTCTTTTTGGGGGGCATAGAAATGAATAGCATACATATAAATATCTACATTCCCTGTATGAGCCAAGCCTTTTGTTGCCTCATAATGTAATGCTGAATGTGTGTTTACGCCCAGCAGGGGGCAGCAGCGTATGCTTCTCCTCCTGATGTAATGATGTGTTTGTCCACAGGAGGTCACCAGTGACAAGCCAACCCACTGTTCCCCAAGCTACACTCTCAGGTATGTTGTCAACTAATTAAAATTCTTCATCCAAAGAGTCCATGGTCCCCTCACACAGCTTTAAGGACCCACACTCCCCAAATGCATCATCATTAATGAAAATGGTTGTGGCCATTATTGAGGAATTTTTTAATTAACCACACTGCATACATTTTATGCCAAAGCCTCAAAAGATATGTGTGTGTGCGTGTGTGTGTGTGACTGACAGGAACATTTTATGAGTTTTAAAGGTCCAGTGTATAAAATTTAGGCAGCTCTATTTACATAATATGGCAGAAATGAAATATAATATGCATAACTATGATTTAATTAATGTATAACCACTGAAAATAAGAATGTTTTTGTTACTTTAGAAAGATCCTGTCATATCTACAGACACCATGGGTCCCCTTCAATGGAGTAGCAGAGGCAGCCTTTTTTTAAAAATTACATTTATAATTAGAGACTTTGACTTTGTATGTCCACTGTTGCCCATAAAGTTGGAATAATTTTGTTTTCAGACACATTCCTCTTTTTATTCCTATTTATACACGTCAGGTTAATTGTGGTTTAATTTTCACTGTGATATGTTTTGAAGAGACTTATCAATAAAGTTTTGAGAAGATACACTTTATCTATCAAGAATAAATCACATTTCATGAGAAGAGGGGAAAATATTTCATTCCAACTTTATGGGCAACAGTGTGTGTGTGTGTGTGTGTGTGTGTATGTGTGTGTGTGTATATATATATATATATATATACACACACATATGTATGAAAAATTATATTATTTTCAAATTTAGCCCTATTTCACATCTTTCACATCTAGGTGCTGACCCCCAAAACTGAATTCATGAATAACTTTGTATATTTTAGTACATATTTTAAAAATACTTGTCTTGTCATCATATGTTTTGAATTTAAATCAGAATCTTTGTTACTCAGCTAATCAGAATCCAGAATATAGGCCCATTTTAATGTTTACAAATATTATGCTTATATAAAACAATATGACCACATCAGAAAACAAAAATAACTTTGAGTCAGTGGTTGCCTAAAATCTAAAATCTATCTTAGTGTGGTTGCATTAAACATTATATGAACTTTTTCGGTGGTGCATGTGTTTGTGTGCGTCCTTCCCAGAGGAGACATACCAGCAGATGGCTCGGGAGACTCTGGAGGAACTGGACTGGTGTCTGGACCAGCTGGAGACCATTCAGACCCACCGCTCAGTCAGCGAGATGGCCTCCAACAAGGTGCACACCTGTTCACACACACAAACACATTCACTTGTACTCTCATCGTCCTTCTCGACGTTAACTCAGCCCCAGGCTTCTTGATAAACACATATAAAGTGTGTATTTCATAGTTCACGAGAACCCTTCATGACTTCATGAGAGCTGATTCTTATTGTGTTGCAGCTGGATCACTCAGTGTACAAAATACATAAGGGCTAACTTCCTGTTTAAGCTTCCACTCTATGAATATATACAAACAATGCAGCTCCAACATGCATGCAAAACTCATTAAAATACTAAACAATAAATCAAGAATACAGCATTCAGATGGTAAATACCTTCATCTAGTTTATTCAGCCATTGAACTTTCACACATTTTCACATAATTTTGTTCAGAAAAAAATTATATGAGTAAATAATCATGTGCTACTTTTTCTACCATAGATTGGTTTTCAGAGTTATTAATTAGAGGTGGTAATTCTGGATAATATTTGTTTGCTGGTTTTATTTGTAATTCTGTGGTAGTAATTTGATGAATTGTTTACCACATATGTGGTCATCCATCTCTGGGTTTTTATGGCATTTGTTAGACTAAAGCTACACATGAATATGTTGCGTTTATAACTGCAAGAGATGCAGGTGCTCATTTTGCAGTACTACACCTACATGCCTGTATGTGTGCACATGGGAGGGTTTCTTAAATATGCATACATTTGTATTTGTGGGGGCACAGGAAGACAGACAGAGAGAGAGAGAGAGAGAGATGGGAGGGAGGGAGGATGATGGTCTGTGGGTTTGGAGGACATGAGAGGGAGGGGGAATGGGCCCTGATGCTAATGTCTCTGCTGTAACCTTGGTTGCTATCGAACAGCAGCAGGGTCTGCCCTTCCCTTTTAGTCATTGGACTGCCACTCTGACCACAAGCCATGTGGTTTGGGCAACAACCAATGAAATAGAGGTGATGCTCCTTTAATAGTGCTCTGTCTTAAAGAGACAGCATCCTGTACTTTATTTGTTTTATTCTAGAAATTCTCCCCATGTTGCTCTTCAGTATAAATGAATGGCAAGACTCTTTGTGTTTATAATCAGTCGGGCTTATGATGAAAGGACTGTGAGAGATAACAGCAGACTTAATTTATGTGTGTGTGTATGTGTGTGTGTGCACATTTATGTGGAAGTCTCCTGGGGTAAACAGAGTCTCTGTGAATATGTTGCTGCCTTTTAGCAGCCGCAACTAAGCTACAGAAATCCTCCGCACTGTGCCAACATGGAGGCACACATGAATATTCCCACTCAGTCTCTCACTCTTACTCACACCCTCACTCACACACATATTTTCGACAGACGTACATGCTGTCTTGTTGCACATGCGCACTCAGGCTGAGAGCAGAAGCAAGCACAGACACACACACACACACACACACACACACACATGCATGCGCCTGCAGCCACACTGCCTGATTAGCTTGCGAGAGCTGTCTACAGCATCCAGGGAAATGGCGCAAGAGGCAGAGCATTGGAGGAGGAACGGCAGCCTAAAGCGGCAGGATTAGACCTCTGGCATTTTGGTCAGCTGAAGCATGGATTGACTTGATGCAGGAGACTGTGTTACGGAGCTATCAGGAGGCAGCCTGACTGACTGTGGACTGACTGTGCGTTGCTGGGATCGGTGTGAGATGGCACAGGCGGGCTGATGCACCGGTAGGACTGGGCCGGGCCTCTGGATCCGTACCGTGGGGGAGGGGCAGTCGACGCAGGGAGAGGGAGCCTGTTTTTCCAGACCACAGCTTTGGTGTGATTCTTCAGCCTGACCGTCTGCTACAGGCCTGCCTGCATCCCTCTCTGTCTCTTTCTCTCTCTCCCTCTCTCATCCTCTCCATCCCTGTGTTACTCTTGCCATCATCATCTCTTTCTCCCTTCTTCCTTCCCCGATGTTTCCGCTGTCATCCAAGCTCCCTTTACCTCAATCATTCGATACTACTGTCATCCCTCTGTCCTGCTGTCACCACCACTCCATCTCTCTCACCTCCATCAACTAAATTTTTTATTACTGTTTGTCAAGCACCACAGCTCTCTCAACATAATTTTTTCGTTTACATCTCTTTCACATTGCCACTCTCCTTCTGTTACGGCTCCTCTCTGTGCCCTTCAGACGGTCCCTTGCTCCCTCTCCTTCTCTGTTTCCCTCCATCTTCCCTCTTTCGGCTCCCATCCACCTCTACCCTGCAGTGACTGTACATTTGGGTCAGTCTGCTCAGCAAATGGGATGAGATGTAGTCTCCAGAGTAGCCGGAACCAGGGGGCTCCTGGTCTGCCCATCAGGGGGACCCTCATCTTTGGACCACATTAAGGCTGGAGCCTGACTCTGGACTGACTGGGTGGCCTGCTTTGGGGTGCTGCATGTAGGCAAGGACAGTCTGCACCAGCAGCCCCTACCCTCACCCCCTTCCCCCATTCCTTCGCCCCCTCTCGGGGCAGCCGTCACTCTGGAGTGTCCCGGCTTGACTGGCTGTGGCCTCTCCCCACACACCCTGACAACGCCCTCATGCCACTGGGGCACCCGCAGTGCCCCCACCCCGCTCCACTACCGCACCTCCTGCCTGTGCCATCGGCCCAAACCCCCTGTCACCCTCAACATGGGTGTAGTAGAGGCCATTGACCCAGCACCATCCCCCTGCCCCTCGCCTGTACCAGGGGGCTACCGGCTGCCCCGCTCCTCCAGCTACAGCCCCCTGCAGGGGAGGGCAGGGGCAGAGCTGGACCTTGGTGCGGCTGCTGGAGGGGTTCTGGAGGGGGGTGGGACGACGGCGGAGCGCAGGACGCCCTTAGTGGACCTGTTCTGTGAGACCTGCTCCAGGCCCTGGCTCATCGGCTGGTGGGACCAGGTAGGCTCTGAGAGCTTGCAGAGGGCAAGAAGGCCTGGCAGTGGCCATCTTGGATAGACGTGGAGTCCTCAAGTGTTACAGCCACATCTATGCATGCATTCACAACTCATCTACTTACTTCCTACATGTTACTATGTCTTTTTTTAATTCAACAATAATGGTGTCAGTTTATAGAAGCTTACACAGTGCTACATTGGAATTCATTACATACATAGAATTTATGTGGTGAAGAAAAGTTTTGTGGGTCTGAGTGTGGCTTTGTGAGAAACTGTATGGCAGAATATTGTTGAGTGTGTTTCTGTACATAATTTATACATGAATCCACTGAAGGGGAACAGTGATAAAGGCACAGAGTTTATTAACTCTGTTCATTGTTTCTACATTGCAGCAGCACTGTAAACAAAAAGACAATATCACTTTCATCCTTCCATACCTGGTCTACATTTCAGTCATTTGAGATTACACCAAGCTAAGAAATAGCTCAGGGACTTTGTGATACAAAGTCTAGCCATCTTTACTGCAGGTACGTTGCAGTGTCACATAATGTCCATTTTCATCCTCCACACCTGCGTCCCACATCCCCCTGTGTCTCTGTCCTGCTACCCTGAGGCTGGCCTCAATACAGACTCAAGGAAGCCAAGCGTATTGTCGGTGAAGGGCAATCCTTATTGTCTCAAGACTGACTCGATGTTTCTATTTGTTTTTGTCCTCAGGTGTGCTAACATGCTACAGCCATAAAAATGTATGACATTAGATATTGTTTGAGTTTTCTATGTGTTACATCAGGTTTGCATTAGATGTGGCATCCTGTCACAAAATCTGGCTTTTGTCTTTACTGTTTTCTAGAATGACATTGGGGACATTAGGACACCCAAGTTACTTCTTTGTTGATATGTTTACAGTCTGAATCAATGAATGTACAGGTTACAGTTTAGAGGAGGGTCACGTTTAGCACGTGTGTTGTTGGTTATTAATGTACTGTATGTTATTCATAATCACAGACCAAAAAAATAAAGCCCTCCTGGGTCCCTCACATATGCAGGTGTAGAAATGTGTGTGTGTGTGTATGTGTGTGTTCGTGGTCATGTCTGTGGAGCGTTTGCATGTTTGCTTCATTAGTCAGTGTCAGAGGAAGAGTGTTGTTTGTCCTGGCACTCGGACTGGCACCGTGGAAGTGTTGGTTGGCAGCTATGACTCAGCGTTACAGCATTAGGGAAGGAAAGAACGAGAGAGAGCAAGAGAGAGACGAGGAGGTTTGGGCTGAGCCTGCTGCTTAAGTGTGCCACTGGGCTTGACTTGCTTTTCTGGCTCCTGATGACTGATTCTGCCTGACTGCTTCTACGATTTGCTGTCAGAGTACCTATTTGCTTGGCCTCTCATGTGACGAGTGCCAGGCTGGATGGGATGGGTGGAAAAAGCGAGATGACTTAGAGGAAAAGAGTGAAAGATGGTGGGAATGTGTGTGAGATGGGCAGGGAGGCGGCTGTGACAGAGGAGGATTTGGGGGTTCGAGGGAAGTGGCGGAGAGTGTTGTTTACCATGAGAGGGAGGGAGGGAGGAGAAGATATAAGTAACAGAGAGACATAGAGAGGAAGACAACAGAGAAGGGGAGGGTTGACCTTGGTAAAGGTCAGAGACACCTGCCTACTCCCTCAGATTGTCACCCAAGCAGCCACCGCTCTCACATCAAGCTGAAGGACTGACTGTGAGGAGGCAGTTGCCATGGCAACCGCTCTGGTTGCCATGGAGATTGTTATGTGTGAAAGATCAGTCAGTAGGACACAGACCAAGGGGTCTTGTCCGAATTGCATTGTGCCTTCACATGACTTGTGCGACAGGTGACTGTCAAGTCTCCAAAACACCAAATTTGTCTATAGAAACCAAAAAATTACATAAAAGCTGAGAGAACATTCAGGAACAGTGTTTTCTGTCTGCAGGGATAATGTATTCACTTAATCACATTTGTGTCTGTACTGCAAGGACCTGCAGATGAGTTGTTCATGATTGCTACTGAAGGGAAAAATATGTACAAACATGCCACATTACTGCAGCACATAAATACACGACAATCAAAATGCAAGCACTGAATTAGGATATTGAACAGTATGCTCATAAAAAGCTCATAAAAAGAGGAGACATGATTCATAATTGATTTTCTCACCCTTTAGTGAATGAAGCCAGATTGAGGGTGATAATTTATTTTCTCATATTTGACTCATAGGAATGTTTTGTTCTGTATCAGCACAAATGAAATCTAAAGTGCAGTGTTAATCATTTTGAAGGTTTACATTTTGGATATGTCACTAACCCTTTATTCATTGTATTGTGTAGTATAAAGTCACTTACTTCCTGTTTCTGTCTGTCTTCACCTCAGTTCAAGAGGATGTTGAACAGGGAGCTGTCCCATTTGTCAGAGATGAGTCGCTCAGGGAACCAGGTGTCAGAATACATCTCCACTACCTTTCTAGGTAAAGCAAACTTCTGTCTCTAGGTCAAACACAACCCCTAATACTCCATCCTGGCTGACCTCCTTGTACCCCATCCCGCAGATAAGCAGAACGAGGTGGAGATCCCGTCCCCAACTTTGAGGGAGAGGGAGAAACCCATGTGTCACATCAGTGGTGTGAAAAAGCTCACGCACAGTTCCAGCCTATCTAACTCCACCATGCCGCGCTTCGGCGTGAAGACTGAACATGAAGATGCATTAGCCAGGGTAAACACATCTTCAGTTGTATTACTGTTGTGTTTATGTATTATGTTTTGCTGCAAAAATCCTTTTGTGAGACCATAAATATGTGACAGTAAAGTACATCACCCAAAAACAGGTTACATGTATGACCTTAACTCATGTATGAGTTTAGTTAAAATGCACCCCAAGACTTTGCTTTTATACAGTACATGACATGATATCACAACTGAAAAGAAGTTTAAAGCTGAAACATTAGGAAAGAAACCAATTTCTCCACTGGCAAGAACCACAATCCAACACAACCTCATATAGCCATTAAATATGTTAACCTAAACCTAATTTTCCTCAAATTCAAAGCACGACTGTGGGATCATGCACCTGTTGGTGGAATAAGGATGGGTAGCAAACTGTTACATCATTTTACTTAAGTGTGTTAATGTTGTCTGTTGTGCCTCCAGGAGCTGAACGACTTGAACAAGTGGGGCCTTAATATCTTTCGTGTGGCAGAGTTCTCTAATAACCGACCCCTCAGCTGCATAATGTTTGCCATCTTCCAGGTGAGAGACAGAGAAACTGAGCTTTAATAAGCGATGGATCATATAGTTTCTTCATGTAGCATGACTTATGACTTATGACCCCTCTGGACTTTCTCTGCTGCAGGAAAGAGATCTACTGAAGACCTTTCAGATCCCTGTGGATACATTCGTCACCTATGTAATGACCCTGGAGGACCACTACCATGCCAATGTGGCCTACCACAACAGCCTCCACGCTGCAGATGTCACTCAGTCTACTCACGTACTGCTATCCACACCGGCTCTAGATGTAAATACCTCTACTGGTCTGCCAATGACAAAGACACATCATTTACTACATACCAAATACACATCTAACTTCACATGCACAGACTTTCACAATGACCACCCCCACCCTACAAAGAACACAGCACTCAAAGAGGAAACTGTGTACTGCATTTAAACAGATTATTTTCCTCTTTCCTCTTTCATTTCTCTCTGACAGGCTGTGTTCACTGATCTAGAGATCCTAGCTGCTTTATTTGCCGCTGCCATCCATGATGTCGACCATCCAGGAGTGTCCAACCAATTCCTGATAAACACCAGTGAGTCGAAATGATACTGAGAGACAAACAGACAAAAAGAAAACGGGAAAACTGTGGACATCATGATGGCAAGGACAGAAACAAAAAAAACAGCTTTGACTGGAAAATACAAATGGTTTAGGACTAAGTACACCTGATATGTGTTGCATGTGACCAAGATTAATAAGTCTCAGTAAAGAGAAAAAAAGACATATATAATATAGTATAATAATGAGAGGTCTCATCTTTTTATTTTGGAAAGAGTATAATGTAGGTAAGATAGAGATAGCTAAGATAGCGTTTGCTAGATGATGTTACTTTTCTGGGTCAACTACTTTGACAAAATCTAGCATTGCATTAATAATGTTAAATCATATCACTAATAATTATGCTGCAAAACACTGGACAATTTCAAATTAAGGCATTTGTGTAAATTGTAAAGTACTGACACATAGACACAACATTTACAGTTAGGTACATATATATTTGGACACTGAGACAAGTTTTGTTATTTTGGTTGTTTATATAATGATTATGGGCTTAAAGTGCAGTCTCTCAGCTTTAATTTGGGGGTATTCACATCCAAATTGGACAAAAGGTTTAGGAATTACATCTTTTTAATATGTAGCTCCCTCTTGTTCAAGAGACCAAAAGTAATTGGACAGTTGACTCAAAAGCTGTTTCATGGACAGATGTGAGCTATTCTTTTATTTCTTCATTAATTAAGCAGGTAAAAGGTCCGGAGTTGATTCCAGGTGTGACATTCGCCCACAATAGTGGTCAAAGGAGCTCTCAATGCAAATGAAACAGACCATCCTTAGGCTACAAAAAAAAGAGAAAATTCATTAGAGAGATAGCAGGAACATTAGGAGTGGCCAAATCAACAGTTTGGTAAATTCTAAGAAAAAAGGAACACTTGTGAGGTTTACAACACAAAAAGGCCTGGACGTCCACAGAAGACAACAGTGGTGAAGAAAAACCCCTTAACAACATCAAGCCAAGTGACGAACACTCTCCATTTGCTCAGATTCAGCCAAATTCGGCAAAGTTGACTGGATGGTGCTTCACTTTACAGACGGACAATGATCACAAACATTTTTAAGGAGTTTTTTAAGACAAAGAAGTGTAATATTCTGCAATGATCAAGTCAATCACCTGATCTCAACTCGATCAAGCATGCATTTTAATTGCTGAAGACAAAACTTATGGTAGAATGACCCACAAACATGCAACAACTGAAGACAGCTGCAATAAAGGCCTGGCAAAGCATCACAAAGGTGGAAACCCAGCATTTGGTGATGTCCATTAGCTCTAGACTTAAAGCAACCATTGTCTACAAAGGATTCTAGACAAAGTATTAAAAATAAACATTTTATTTATGAATATGTTAATTTGTCCAATACTTTTGAGCCCCCCAAATAAGGGAATTGTGTACAAAAATGGCACCAATTCCTAAATGTTTCATTCAATTTTTTTATTCAACCCATTAAATTAAAGCTGAAATTCTGCACTTCAATTGCATCTTAGTTATTTAATTTCAAATCCATTGTGGAGGCATGCAGAGCCAAGATTGTGAAAATTCTATCACTGTCTAAATATCTTTGGACCTAACTGTAGTCTATGTGGTTATTTTAAGTATATTTGTATTTTCATATAGTTTCTAATACATAATAATACACTCAGCTTAGTTGAAATTTACTATGTTTGCTTTTGGTTCTACAGTCATCCTCAGTTTGAGTGACCAAGGAGAATTTTTGTTTATTTTATGTTTTTGTATGGTGTGATGATGGGATGATGCAATTACTCTGTGTGTTTTTGACTCATATGTGTTGTGTGGTGCTTCCCTTAGACTCAGAGCTAGCCCTGATGTATAATGATGAGTCTGTGTTGGAGAACCATCACCTAGCTGTAGGCTTCAAGCTGCTTCACGAGGACAACTGTGACATCTTCCAGAACCTTAGCAAGAGGCAGAGACAGAGCCTGAGGAAACTTGTTATTGATATGGTGAGAGTTGTCAATGCACTTTCCTCTATTCTCCTCTACCACCTTTTTGTTCTCCGTCTCTCTATCTATTTCAGTAATTCCTTCATCAATTTTCTTCCCAGGTTTTGGCGACGGATATGTCTAAACACATGAGTTTGCTGGCAGACCTCAAGACAATGGTGGAAACCAAGAAAGTGACAAGTTCTGGAGTACTGCTGCTCGACCACTACACTGATCGGATACAGGTGAGATGTCGTCTTCTTTAGAAGTAACTTCAATAAACAATTTAGCCATTTAGCAAATGTTCTGATTTTGAGTCTGTTACAAAAATAACTATCTGCAAGACCATCAGCTATTGTCTGACAATGATTTAGCCTTTGGGGGCAATGACCAATGTTTTGCTGCTTCCGTGTAGCCAGCAGACATTCGGAAAACAGATAATGGGTATCTGCGCCAAGACCTCCTCTGCAGTCCAATTGGCAACTTGACATGTGATGTCTCTATAAACAGATATCTGCATATGAATGCAGATATGTTTTTTTAGAAAGTTAATAAGAAGCTAAATTGTCATCAGATAGTAGCTGACAGGTTCTGATGTTGCATTTTGGCCAATGCATTCCACCTGTTTTGCACTGTACACAGACTGTTTACCTGCATGCAACCAAAGCCAATTCAAATGTGATCAATACCACTCGGACTACAAACAAAAAGCAGAACGCTTGTGATGCTAAACTCTTGGTTCCTTGCCAACAGATTCTGCATTCATATACAGATATGGGTTTATTGGGATTACAAAAGAGCTGAATGTTACTGAAGCATTGTTAGGATGTATTCAATTAATTCTGAGTGCTAAAAAGCAAAATGGGTTTGGGTTTTGAGAGGATGGATAAGCAGGATGTAATAATTGCTTCACTGAGGCGAAGGCTGGTCTATACTCATGTGTGCAAAGTGTTTTCACCTCTGCAGGAAGTGGTTTGTATCTGGGAGCAATGTCCTTATCGTGACTTACATGCTCCAACCTGTTTCCAGTGCTGGTAAAGTTTGATAGTTGAGGCAACATGGAACAGACTTAAGAAAGGTTCAGCAGTCATTTCTTTTTATGCATGTTTTAGTAGCCTGGGGATTACAACATGTCCTGTTGTAAGCTCTTGTGTGGGGCAAGATTTTCCAGAAAGGAAGAGCAGCTCAATATTATTGAAATTTTAGAGTTTGATGGACTGGAGATGTCTGCTAGGCATGCAGAAATGTATCTGACCTGATTTGACCTGAGTCTCAAAGCTTAAAATCAGATGTACAGTTGAGTGTCATTCACAAAATCCGAGCTTTCATTAAGAGAGCCGTGGAAGGGAAGAAAGAGAAACATGCAAGTGCTCTCCCAGAGATCCTGTTGTCTGCAAGAGTGCCAAGGGGGATGTGCTTGGTGTTGTCTAAAATGAAGGAGACTCAGACACAGAGAGCAGTGCAGTGTCGTTTCAATGCCAGTTTGAATCCTGACTCTCAATTGTGTAATTAAGGAAATGGCACTAGTCTGTTGTTGTTGACATTAGATGAGGAAGAGTTGTGCATTGCAGGAACTATGTGACATGAACGCGCACAGCCAGATGTTACAAAAGTATTGATAAATTAATGATGATTGATTTTGTGGGGAGTGCAGAGAAAGAAGTTAAAGCCAGCCTCAATACAGCAATGTGTGGTGGAGGAAGCCGTTTGAGATTTTTAAATATGATACATGTACTCAGCCAAAGTAGGTGACAAAATCGTGAGCAGAAATGAAAAGGGAGGTGCAGGTGTTGAGGTGTTGGGAAAAGAGGAAAAAACTTGAAAGTGTGTCCTAGTTTTAGAGGCAGAGGACTGGATTTCTGAGTTATACTAGCAATTAATTTAAGAGAAAGGAAAAGAGAATAAAGTAAAAGTGAAATAGGTCATGATAAATCTGGCTTACCACCACATCCATTCAGCTGTTAAAAGATTTGTTCATTTGAAACACAAATCATCAGATGACCAAAGGGGCAGGGGAGATTAAAGGCACATGATCTTCATGTGTATCTCTATTCGGTGTTATAATTTTAATTATATTGTACAGAACATAGTGTATGACATGCTACTGTGTGTTTGTGCAGGTTTTGAGGAACATGGTGCACTGTGCTGACCTGAGCAATCCTACGAAACCCCTGGCTGTGTATCGACAATGGACGGAAAGGATCATGGAGGAGTTCTTCAGGCAGGGAGATAAGGAGAGAGAGCGAGGGATGGAGATCAGTCCCATGTGTGATAAACACACTGCGTCTGTGGAAAAGAGCCAGGTAAATGATCAGCCCTGAAATATACATGCGTCTATATGTTTTTGAACACAACTGCTGTTAATGCTGTAGGAGGGGTGATAACTACAGCACAGAGAGTTATCTGTCATCTCTGATCACAGCAGTCATCCTCATACATTTTTAATGCTGATTTGTAGGGAGTGAAATGACACCACTGTGCCAGTTTATAGGATGTTAGTCACTCTTTTTTTTCTGGATGCAGGTGGGCTTTATTGACTACATTGTCCACCCGCTGTGGGAGACATGGGGGGACCTTGTGCACCCTGACGCCCAGGACATCTTGGACACTCTAGAGGACAACAGAGACTGGTACCAGAGCACTATCCCACAAAGCCCCTCACCACCTCCTGTGGGCCAGGATAAGGAACTAAACGCCTGCATGGACAAGTTTCAGTTTGAGCTCACCCTCGAAGACAGCTCTCAGAGAGAACAGGGAGACGAGGGTGACAAGCCTACGCCGAACCATGTGGCACAGGACTGCAGTCAAGGGGAGGAAGAGGAGGAGGAGGAGGAGGAGGAGGGTAAAAAAGAGGATGATGAAGACATCATGGCAGAGGAGGAAAATGAGGACATAATAGAAGAGGAAGATGAGGTGGCAATGGAGGAGGAGGAGGTGGAAGAGGAGCAGGAGGAGGAGCTGAAAGCTCAGTTGGAGGTGAGATCCGAAAAAGGGAGACTTTCTGACACAAGTCCTGTAGAGGAAGAGGAAGATTCTTCTTCACAAGCTGAAGATACATGAGTTCTGCTTCTGTATCTCCCTCCTCACTTGCACACATTATTTTGTTCATCCTTTCAATGGCCAAACCAAGAACAAATAAGACTGCAATGACAATACAGACCTTTAAATATATTTTTCAAAAAGGGAATAAATTAAAATCGCTTAAAGAGAAGGTAATTACACAGCAACTGTAGATTTGGAGAGGTGACAAGTCCTGCGACTGATTTCACAATGAACTTTAGACTAAGAGGAATATAGGAGAGCATTAAAGATGGGCAACTGAAGACAGCGTAGCACTCTGGGACTGGAATGCACACACATAAACACACATAAAGTGACACATTCAGACCCACAGTAGAAGTAAGTCATGTAGAATACACCAGTGCAATGTGTGTACATGCATGCATCAGTCATGCAGTATCATTGGAGCCCAAATATACCCCCTCCTTTCTTGCAAACACCCCCCCCACCCCCCCACCCACACACACACACACACACACACACACACACACACACACACACACACACACACACACACACACACACACACTTGACTGTATGTTTGTTTGTGTGCATTTACATGAGGGACATTGATCGGTAATGAATCTCTTTGGAAAAAGCCATCTCTTAATGGAGTATTAACTAGTGTTCAGTCAGTATTAGTAATTCATGTTCGTTGAACCTCAACAGAAACTGTTCTCCTCAGAAAAGCTACACATCCGAGTGACTTTTTTTTTCCATTTCTGTCGGAAAAATAAAAATAAGAAAATCCACAGAGCTGGAGGAGGAGAGAGGAAGATACTGAAGGAAAGGAAGATGCTGCGAAGAAGGGACCGTCGGGTCCCGTACCCCTTTTCCCTTTACGAGGAGAGTGCTACTGGTGCAAGATGGCTCTGTGCCTTTCTGAAACACCAGCTTCCTGAATGGAGCTGTCGTGAAGCAATGCATTGTGGGACAGGAGTGTCTGACTTTGTTATCATTTTTGATTGTCTCTTGTTAAAGATCTCTCTTTACTGTTCATGGTATTGTGGTGTGTATCTCACCCGTACAGTTTCTGTGGTGATATGTTTTAAGCTGTAAGTCTTCCTTTGTTGCTCTTCTGGTAATATAATAACTCAGAACTCTAGATGCAGAGCAATCACTACCACCACCACAACCACCAGTGGACTCTTTCCAGCTTATGGTTTTTTCTTATTAGAATGATTTTTTTTTAACTTTCTGAGAATAAGCCATGTGATGCTTTGAAGCATAAGTTTTGCCTATTTTCTATTTAACAGTTGCTAAATATGTTGAAGGGATACAGAATTATTTCATCAGCAGAACAAATTTTCACTCGCCATCTCAAACCCACTTGCACTGTATGTTTATGTCTCCTCATACACAATGATTCTCACCAAAGTAAAGGATGAGAAACTTCAGTGGGTGAAGTGATTTGAAAGAACACAGATGAATAAGAAAATCAGGGAGGCAGAATGTCAGGGGAAAGACGTGTGACTTGGCCAAAAGGTGGTCTGGCAGTCCCTAATCATCCTTGTTATGTTTGATGCTTTTTTGCCTTAATGTCAGATGCAGGATACATACCTGCCAGTATGTAGATTTATAAGATATATAATAGATATCCTAGTATATTTATATCAAGTCTGTAAGCTTATTTCTGTGAGTATCAGTGTGTCTATACACAATGTATCCAGCATTGCATTTGGAGGGGAAAGGGAAACATTGTTGCCAGTTAGTTGTTATGTTGTTGCTGTGCTCGGACCAACATAAAGAATGTGTAGTTTTTTAATCAGGACGGTAAAATGATTATCTCATTGCTAGCTACCTGGAGGCATGCAGGGGGAAATAAGATATGGGAGCGAAGATTTTTCAGCCAATGAGAATGAATAAGGATGTCTTTTGTTTGGATCTGACCAGATATTGATTTGGAGTTGATGCGTGTATGTATTTGTTTGCGTGGCTTATTGTGTTGTCATGAGTAAGCCAGTGAGTAACAGAAAGAGAAGACAGGATGCTAAAGATGTTCTCATATGTGTCATTGTTCCCTCACTGGCATCACCATATCTTGTTGAATGGTGTTCAGGATTCGATCAGCACAGCTTAAATAGGTCACAGCTTGTTTAGGTCTTTGTTTTTCACAGGGTAAAAAAAATGAACATGGGTGTGGTTCTTTTGAAGGTAAGATCAAGTTTCTGCAGGTCAGTAACTGAACTTATCTGAAGACACCACAGCTCGGTGCAACAGAAGTCTGTGTGTTTGACCTGCTCTGTCGCAGGATGGAGCAGAGCTGCGGGGCCACCACACAGGCTTTCATCTTGTGGAATGGGAATCCAGGATTACTATTGCAGTTACTTAAATAAAAGATTCCCATATGCATTGGCCTTTTACTTTAAAGATGTTGCTTTGTTTTGTGGCTTCTTGTTATGTCATAAGCTATAAAAACATTAATATTTAATTGCCATACAAACACAATACTGTAGCAATTGTTTCTTATTAAGAAAATTATTCAATTGATTGATTGCTGCCATTCTTTTTAAATGATGAAAAGAAAACCATGGGAAGTGTTTTCTTTGAACAGTTTGTGTACAGTTTATTTTTATATCATTCTGGTGGATGGTCTGGAAAATGAATCACGTGTTGATGATATAGCTATAAGCATTACCACTCTTGTATATAATGTAATATTGGATTGTAAATTATAAATTTATCCAAGTCATAATGATTGACAAATAACCACTTAAGGTTGTTATGTGAACCACTGAAGCACTGCAGACCACATCCCCACGTTTTCAATCTCTGATTATGTTTTTACTCACTTGTGCTAACATTATGTCTTTTTTAATTGTCCACATTTATTGTTAAAATCAAATATATTTGTACCAGCACTTTATTCCATTAGGTTTTGAGGCAGACAGTGTGTTTCAGGTAGTGTACAGTCTGTGCTGGTGGTTTGGTCATTGGCAGTCACCTGTTAATTATGTTCCATTGGGCCAAATCACAAACCTTCTTTGTGCAGTAATCAATGTTAACCCCTTCTCTAGAAGCATAATCAAACAAACTAGTCATTCTCTATTAATAGTCCATGTGAGATTGAATTATTTGACTAATAAAGTCAAATGTAAGCTGACGTAGTCACATAGGATGTGACATGTTCAAAGGAAATAAATGTGTCCTTATCTAACTTGGCCATTTCTAGTACTATCACCACCTTTGTTTCTTAGTAACTTTAATCACTAGCCTGATAGCCTAAATGTCCGTCCAATGGTGGCCTAACTAGCTGGTTCCCATCGGGTTGCTGTCAGGTTACTTTGTCGCAGACTGACTCCCTCTGTGAATAATTCTCTGGGCTTTAATTCATGTGTTTGTCACTAGTAAGAAAGATTATTCAAGGGAAAAAACATGAAATGATTGTAATATTTGTAAATGATCTTGCTGTAATGTGTAAAATGTGTCCAAGTTATTTTTTATTATATTATTTTTATGAAAGTTTTTCCTCTTAACAGAGCTGAGGTGTCATTTTGTGAATAAATGCATTTAATAAGCAAACATCTATATATAAAACAATATTATAGTATATCAGTATATTTTTCTTTTATTTCACTGTTCGGTACTGTAAAGTGTGTTAAAAATACAAATAAAGTAAGATTTTTATATTAAATGCAATACCATTGTCATTGTTTCTGTTATTGTTGCAACTGTTTGGTAACTAATTGTCAGCGTTTTATTTGTTTGTGTGTATTGTTTGCATTAATACTACTACATTTACTTATCTTATTTCTAACTTTAGCAAGACTGTAACTGTAAAATGAAGGTAATGTCCCTTGGTCATTAGAAAGTCCCATCTTTTTTAGTCATTGTGTACAGAGGACTTGCATTTGCGCTCATTATTTGCTTCAGTGTAGGTTTGTACACACATCCTTGTCTTTAACACTGCCCAGTCTATGTGTATGTGAGAAACTTTATGTAAACTCTACATCAGCTATGTGAGTTATAACATCACATTTCACTGAGAGACTATGTAGAAAGAAAATAGATGGATTAGACTATTTCTGAAACACATTTGAATGATAAAGACAGTTTTCAAATGATATTTATCCACTTGGACGTCATTTACTTGTTTACTTTTTACGCCACTATAAGATATCATAAAGAATAACAGTGTAAACAGTGTAAACGGTGTAAACAGTGTGAACAGTGTAAACAGTGTGGACTACCTGCACCTGTCTTTCTCTGGCACGAGATGGCTGCGTCCTCAAAAAAAATACCCAGAATCCTCCACTTCTAACAGGTGTCACGACTGTCCACCAATCACAATGGCTAAACAAGACGTCGTCCAATCAGAGTGAAACAAGACGGAGGGGGCGGTCACTAGGGGACTAGGCGGACCCAAATCAGCCATCACCGGTAAGAGTTAGCTGTTAGCTTGTTAGAAGAAAATACACTTTTCCTTATTTTATCGACTATATTAACCTCGTGTATTACGTGTCTTATGTTATTATAATGGCATACGTGCACTCGCCTTTTAATTTACGCGTCAGTTTGTAGTCTGCCTTCAAGTAAAGCTTTAGCTAAATGAGCTAGTTAGCATTAAATTGTTAGCTCTCGGCTAACTAACAAGAGGTCGTTATATTCTCTCTAAACACGAACGTGCATACTTAATGTCTTATTGTAGAGCCCTGTGGACATAGTCCATGCATATTCAGAGTTGTTAGGGTCTATTTCTTATGTTAACCTTCAAGCGTTGTCTGATTGATCAGCGGTTCCACTGAAGCTAATCCTGCTAAATTTTGACCCGGTGTGTAGCTGCACTATCACGATGTCCTGTCAGTACCTCATCCTGCTGCTGCTGCTGCTGGGTGTTGGAGTCTCGGCGGTGGAAGTCCAACGCCCTCGCGGTGTCCCTTTATCAAGTAAGCATCTATGCTACAAAGACAGATGCGTGAGTAACGTTTGTCATGACGCTGACTTGTTTCCACTGTTTTAACCATGAAAGAGCGGCAGTTCTATGAAGAGGGCAAACCTTTCACCTGCCTGGACGGCTCCCGCACTATTCCCTTTGACAGAGTGAATGATGACTACTGTGACTGCCAGGATGGCTCTGATGAGCCAGGTGTGTATACTACTTGTACTACCACCCAGTACTATTTTATTTTTCCACAAGCACACTGAATTAAATAAAATAGTTACTGATAAATGTATAGGTCTGCTTAGTCAGTATAATTTTAGCTTTGTCACATCATGACAATATTAAGTCGTATTTCTATATTTAATAACATTTATTTGCAGGTACTGCTGCTTGTCCCAATGGCAGCTTCCATTGCACCAATGCAGGTTTCCGTTCGGCCTTTATCCCTTCCTCCCGCATCAATGACGGAATCTGCGGTATGAATTTTAAACTATAATGACTATTTCTTTTCAGGTGTGTCGTGTGGGCAGGATTTTGTTTAATATCTGTGTTTTCTGTACAGACTGCTGTGACACAACAGATGAGTACAACAGTGGTGCTGCCTGCCAGAACACCTGCAGGTGGGAATGTTTTTTTGATTATAACATTAATAAGTTATGTATGCTTTACAGTCTAAGCCTGATTTCTATATAGAGACTATACATGTGCTTACACACTGAGTTTCGAGGAAATGTTTTGTTTTTGTTGAGTACATTTTTTTTAATTTATTTATGTTTTTTATTGTGTGATTTGCAGGGAATTAGGACGCAAAGAGATGGAAAGCCTGGAGAAGATGGCAGCGATTGCTAAGGAGGGCTTCCAGATTAAACAGCAACTTATCCATGAGGCCAAGAGGGGTCTAGAGGATAAAAAGGTGTGAATGACAAGGAAACCTTTATTTGTTTGTGTATTGTTGCGGTGTCAATCATTTTTATATAGATGTTCGAAGGTGTCTACACTAACTATTGTAAATCTAGCTTTGTCACCTATGTTTTGTTTGTTATATACAGAAAAACTGAAAGATAGAGCTAGCACTAGATGCTGGTGCAATTATATGAATTTAGTTACATTTATTTTTATTTCTCCCAACAGGCCAAACTTGCAGATTTTCAGGTCAGTAGGAAGGATTTGGAAGAGAGGGTGGAGGCTCTAAGAACTGTAAAGGAGACTGCAGAACAGCCAGAGAAAGAAGCCAAAGAGCGCCATCTGAAGGCATGGGAAGGTAAGTCAAGTATATCACCATCTACTGTTTGTACTGAGCATCACATTACATATGGTCTATTTTATTCACATTTTTTGTGCTAGACTAAGTTGCCTAGAGGCCACATACTCTAGTAGTACTAAAAAAAAAACTTCAAGGCCTCTGTCCTGAAGTTTATCTTAAAAAGCATGAAGTGACACTATAGAAATATGTGTGTGTGTGTGATCAGAATCACTGATAACTCACCACAATGTGCCATTTTAATTTTGTTTCAGATGAAAAAGCTGCCATCCAAAGGGAAAAGGACTTGGCTAGAATGGCTGAAGTGTTTCTTGAACTGGATGATGATGCAGATGAATTGTGAGTATCAGCTCCCTCCAGAATTGTTAGCACTGATAATGAGAGAATACACAGTGATTTGAAGTATATCAGGGACAGCTTTATGAACAAATAAATAAAGCAGGAATGCATCTTCATTCAATCTGGAAACAATACTCAATACCTCACCTTCCTTTTACTTAACAAAGATCGCATTGCTTTTTAAACATACTGTATCGAAAAGTATCGATACTTTTAACGACCCTAATCTGGAACCGTATTTATTTTAAGTTGTCTTGCTGCTCTGTACCTTGTTTAATGGGAATCCCAAATGCTGCCATGCAGCAGACTTAAAATCTGTTTGTATGCTGCAGAGATAAATTGTTCTGAGTATAGATTAACGCTCTTGAAACAGTTTGTGTATATATTTTGTCTTTTGTTTTTCTCAGTGTCTCAGTGGCTGAACTGCTGTCCCATTCGGAGCTCGACCCAGATTCAGATGCTTCATTCACAGAGGCAGAGGCTCAAGTAAATGCTTTCTGTTTGTATCGTTCTTATAAAAACACAGCTGTTGATTCATAGTTGTTATTTAGTGCAAACAGTTCAAAGAATTGTAACACATCTTAAGAAGATGACCCTGTCAAAGTGTCATTATTGTCTTTGGTTTGTATAGGGACTGTTGGGAGGAGTGGACAAAGTGGACACAGTAGCATTTGAGTCTGTTTGGATTAACATCAAAGAAAAATACATATCAGAGGTAAGAACCTGATTATTCTCTGAGTAAACTCCATGTGTGCCTCTGCTCCTCTAAATTTGTGACTTTCTTGGCCTCAGGCTAATGCAGACACCCCAGCACCAGTGGAGACTCCACCGGAGGAGACGACAGATCCAGTCTACAATGACTCTGAGCAATACCCTGATGATGACATCCCAGAGGAAGAAGATGAGGATGATGAAGAGGATGAAGATGATGACCCAGATGACGCAGACTATAAGGTAAGCCCACTCTATCAAACTTATGTTGAATGACTCTCAAATTTATTTTAGTGGATTTAGTCACTCTTATTTGTGTTTGATATGTAGCCTCCTGTGACACGGACTCAAGAAAAGAAGGATGGAGATGATGAGGGAACTATGCCACCATATGACCAAGAAACACAGAACCTCATTGATGGTAAGTGTGTGTATAAAACTCAGTGACTCAGTTAGTCCACAGCTACGAGTAAGTGAGTCGCACTGTAAAATACCAGAAGAAAAGCACAGATGTGACTGCATACCTGTTAGTTTGAACTTTAACGTGCTAACTTGAAACTCATCACTCATTCTGGTATCACAAATACTTGATCCCCAGCTGCTCAGAAAGCCAGGAATGAGTTTGATGAGGCTGAGAGAGCTCTACGTGAAGTGGATGATCAGATCAAGTAAGTACTACTAAGAATATGAATATGAAGGAACTTCTTTGCCAATAATGCAGTCATTTTGATTGAGTTTGTTACTCAACAGCAGTCTAACTTTCAACAGCTGCAGTGGATGATTTTTGCTTCAAAATGGCTGCATTGTTAGTTGAAAACAAACATTTTGGATTTGCGCTTTGTCTGCAGGAACCTTGAGAAAGAAATCTCCTTTGACTTTGGACCCAGCGCTGAGTTTGCCCACCTCTATAGCCAGTGTTATGAGTTGAGCACTAGCGAGTAAGTGCACACTCTGATGTCTTGTATTTACTAATTAGTATTTGTTATAAGTTCTAAGCTTGTGAAGGACTAAGTTGATCTTTTGCTTTCAGGTACATCTACAGGCTATGTCCGTTTAACAGAGTATCCCAGAAACCCAAGTTTGGTGGTTCAGAAACTAACCTGGGGTAAGAGAATATCTGCGGTGTTTGTTACTTATATTGGTTTGTTTTGTTTTTTTGTCCACACTTAACTCATCCTGTACTTTTTATCATTTGCTATCTGTAGAACATGGGGGAAATGGGCGGGTTCTGATGATAATATCTACTCTGTAATGAAGTATGAACACGGAACATCATGCTGGCAAGGTCCTAACAGATCTACCACTGTAAGTCTCAGCCTTGATTTGATCTTTTTTCACCTCAGTAATGTTTCTCACTGGACAAAGCACAGAAAATAGATAATCTTTGTCTTTCAGGTTAAGTTAACATGTGGAAAGGAGACAGTTGTGACGTCTACCTCAGAGCCCAGTCGGTGTGAGTACCTGATGGAGTTCACCACCCCTGCTGTCTGCCAGGAGCCCCCAAAGCCCCCAAGCCTGGATCCAGGGCTTCATGATCCTGGAGAGCTCTAGATCTGTTTGATTTGTGAGTAACTGTTCCTCTTCTGTGTTGTTGGCAAATCTTAAGAATTAACTGGGATACTCTCACACTATTCTGTGGGACACATACCCTCTGCTGCATGACCATATCTTTCCCAGTAGTATTTTAAATTGGTCCTCCAATTGGGCCAAGATTGTAGAAGAGTCTTGCTTTCAAGCAAAAAATACACTGCACCTACAGTGAACAACGATCACCAGAAAAATAAAAATCTGTGATACCCAGCTGCAATCAGCTGCATGATGTGAATAATAATGTGGTTTAGCGTTTCAACATTTTGTTGCGAGGAAAGTTCCATGTGCAGTTACAGCCTCCCTTTTAGAAGAAGAGCAGGACAGCAGCAAGAGCAAGGTAATGCTAACTTCATTTGAGTTCATCTAGTAGAGAATTAAGAATGAATGAATCACAAGAATTTAATGATGCACTATATGGGGGAGACATATATGCAGCAGTATATTGTGCCACGTTTTCTTTGATTACATTATTGATAAACTGGCTTCAATATTGTGTTGTGTTCTCTCTGCTTACTGGTGCAGTATTGCATCCATCCTTTACTGCAATCTTAACTCTTGTTCTGAGGTTTGTGACACTTCAGCCTTTTTTAGTTTATGGCTGTTCAACTCCTCAGTGAGGCTGCCTGTTAAATTCTGTTGAATGGAAAGCATTTCATAATGCATTAAATTAAATATAATATTTATATATTTAAAAAAAATAGTGTAACTGTTTATTTGGGGTTACATTTTGCTCTGTAGTTACTGATACTACGATAATATATTGCGCATTGCACATCATAAAAATTGCTTGTCTGGTGACATCTCGTGTTACCGTGGTTAAAGGCTTTCCTGCGAGGCCGACTAGTACCAGGTGCTTTCCTTGGAATAAACAAGGATTCTAAAAGACTACTAGAACTTATTTAACTTCTCAAACGATCGTTATTTTCTGTTTCTCCTCAAGTTTATGGAATTTATGTTCAATGGTGATATTGTCAACATGATATTAAAGTAAGCTGAGCTATATGATAATCATAGTGTGGAAGTAAGACTTTTAGGACAACAGAATTAGATTTCATTTTATGTCCTGTGGTCCTAAATCAATATCGCATCTAACCCAAGAATTGGATACATTACTGCTTAGTGCTTGGAAATGAAATCTACAGGGATTAATTGCAACTCAATTGCCCTTTCCTTTAACAACTAGGAAGTCATGACTTAAGCAAACAAGCCATTGAAATGAACGTGTATGCACTCTCACTCTTGCAGGTTGTTCTTGAGGGACCACAGTCACTGCAGCAACATGAAGTTGCCATGAACGGCACCACTTTGGCATCGGTTAACAATCAAAAATAAACTATGGAAATTCCAATGAGTAATTATGACGTCCACACATTTTTTTTCCACTGCTCCATGTTGTGTTGTTTCTCTGATTTGTGTCAAATGTCATTCCATTGTTTTCAAATAAAGTTCCTTTTATCATATTCCAAACTTGTATGTATTTTTTTACTCCAGTATATCCATTTTATTATAACTGAGCTTTCAGTCAGTACTGGTGGCTGTCAAATAAGGTATGCAATTAATAGTAACAATAGCATATTAGTAATAGTATATTAGCCATTCTTTATTTTATTTTCTCAAACCGTTTAGCATAGTATAGTCTGCATTAATTTTATGGATATAAAATAGAGCCTGGAGAAACGTGTTGGTATCTAAAATTATTTGCATGTGCCAACAAACCAGCCTTGGTGAATGTGAATACATCATGGTGAAAATCATCATTTAATATGATTGCTCATAACATTCAATAATATGGTTTTGACGGTCAATAAAAATTAGGTCACTCATTATTTGTAACTTTTATTTTATTTTTTTCTGGCATGTAAAGTACAAATAATTAAACAATTCCATGAAAAAGTCTTCAAGCGTCTTCAGCTGAAATCCCAGTAATAAATATCCTAGACTAAACTGAAAGGTTTATTTTTTTTTTTCTTTGTTAAATTTTGACATTGTTCATTTGGTCATGTTTGGAAGTATGAGATTTTGTATTTCTCCCACTGACATTGGTGTCAGCAGAACTGTTTTGATCATTTTCACCTTTGATTTGTTCTACCATTCCAGGAAAATGTAAGAAAAACATCACTAAGTTACTGCGTCCCCTCTTCTAAATAAATAGACACAAAATACAGTTGGTTGAGAAACAGAAGGACCACTCACCCCTTTACTACCCTAGAGACTCCCAAGAAAACCTTCCTGCAGCTTTTCTGGAACTCTACTATATTTTGCCGGAGCTCTTGGCTGGGTTTCCAAATGCATCTTGGCGCTAAAGAACATCTTTGTTTCAATAGCACAAATATTGAAATTAATGATCTCGGGATTACATTGCTTTTACAGAAACAGAACCCTTAATATCTTTTCTTTTATATATATATATATATATATATATATATATATATATATATATATATATATATATATATATAAAGCCATCAGCATAAACAGGAAAGCATCTTGTGAGCTTATCAAGCCTAGGACATCCCCCTTTGCTCTGGCTAATTTCTGGACCTTCATGTGGGCCAAAGCCTCGCTACGGGGGCTGTCCCATGTCTCAGGGGTTCACCGAGTGGTTGGAAAAAACAAGACTGTGATTAGATTAAATAATTAAAAGATTTTCATTTAACAAGACAAACAGAACACAGGCAGTAAAGGCATAACATCTAGCACACAGCATGTATGTTTATACACTTCAATTAGTTAAATATAGCAGTGCATTCTTTGACTATGGAGAACGTTTCCAAATCGTACTTCTAAAGCTGTTTTTCTATTTGTCCCCCTTTTAAGAAACGAAATGGTGTAACCACAATTTTGGCAAACTTAAAATCTTTTAAACTTGCAAATATAATGAAATAAACCATAAATATACACAAAACATACTTTATACGAGGCAATAATAATAATCATAATAAATAGTTTTTAAGTTAACAATAAGTTAAAACTACAAGCTTAAAGTCGCCCAAATAATACAAGTTTGTTGGCGCTATTTTGAATTTTTTCTGTTTAAATTATTTTATGTTGCAACAAAAGCTACCACAGACTTTTACAAACACAATTGAACACAGTTTGATTGAAATAAAAAAATCTAACTAAGTCTAAAATCTGCATACACTGTAAAAACTGCAACTAATTAAATAATGGAAGAAAAATAAACTGTACCCAATCAATGCAACCAAACAAAATCTTTGACCCATGTGTGTTCTCTATGGCAACATCAACAACACAAATACGCTCATTTAACAAGTGAGTCTTGATATGTAAATGAAATCAATAAATTACAAGAAAAAATGATATTTGAAATTGACATGGGCTAAAACTGATGATATATTAGACAGTATTCCTTTCAAGGTCATTGAGAATTGCTCTATTAAGCCAGATATGCAGTTTGTTTGAGCTTGCATGGTCAGAGCACAAATTAGGGGCTAAGGAGGTGATTATGGAAATTTAGAGATCAGAGCTCTCATTGCTTGTTCGATATTGTAATGAGTCTGTTCATTTTAATGTTTTTGTCTGAACATTTGCTCCTTTCACTGTTCCGCAAACCTTTTCAGTGTGACGTTTAATTTCTTTTTTAAAAAATATATATCATTTGTTCTCAGTCAATATAAAAACAAAGCACATTGCACTTACTGTTCCATAGGAAAGTTTTTTTGTCTTTTTCAATGATTATTGTTGTTGCTCAAGCTGTGTAGTACTGTTTCCTGCCATCGTCCTTGGTCCTCTACTGTAGGTGTAGGTCTTTGTATAGACTGTGTGTATGAAAGGTCATTTTGGGCTGTGAGTTTGGTTTGTGGGTTGACTGTACTACATTGGACATGGCTGGGTAAACAACTCCAGCTGTAGTTCAACATGGCCTGTTATCTCGGTTGTTCCTAACGTCTATCACTGGTCTCACCAAGTGCTCAGTCCTATGGTGCTCTCTTGCAATTTGCTCGACCCAAAATAGCTTGATTAGTCCTTTATGTGGTCGACTCGGAACACAAAAGCAACAATCATTCAGAGTATTTCGGAGGATGAAACAGTATGAGTCAGATCAAAAGATGCCAGAGTAAGTGGTGCAATGTTAACGGTTTTAAAGGATTAAATTGGTCACAAGACAAAGCAGATGATATGAATGTTGGGGGGAAATGCATTATATGGATGCATACAATTTTTCCTTTGTCAAGAGGTGAACTGATTCATCGTAATTTATTTTTGATATGCCTTTTTTATCATTCGGTGTCTGCATGAAATGTGTGCAAATGGGATTCCTTGCAACTGTTTCATTTTAGCATTTGGTTTAGTGGTTTTAGGATTTACAAATGCAAACTGATATGCGCAACTTAGATATTTAAAAGTAATGATAACTGAAATTGTAGAGGGTCCTTATTCAATAAATAACATAGATTTGTACAGCAATTACTCAGGGAATAATATAGTTAGTCTTAATTTATCCTTCTTGGTACTGACTTGCAAAGCATTTCTTTGGCAAAAATCAAATCTATCTAATCATAAAGAATCATGCTCAGTGTTCATTATGAATTTGCATCACTGTTTGAATCTGCATTTTACCTTTTTATTTGCAAGCAGCTATTCAGTTTTTCAGCTGGGCAATGAGCTGGTCTCACTGCAGCTTTGTCTGGGATTCTCAAGTCAAAGAACTTCACTTCACTGCACCATCATTGAAGCAACACTGTACACAACTTCAGGACAAGAGATGCGAGTGTGCCTAAGCACTCAAAAGTATAGATGTGTCTGTCAGGTTTTACCCCTAACTGTTGAATTTTTACTTTTTTTTTTACATCAAATTTGTTTTTGTTAAGTTTGTTTCAATTGTTTTGATATGGTTGAACGGTTAAGTTTGTACGAGATACAATGTTCCTTCGCCCCCTCCCTAAATCCCCACCCATACACCGCATGCTTATTCCCCCTTTCTCTGCAAAGATCAGAGGGTTTAAAATAAAGCCATGCGATGTCCCAATTTTTCCAAGCTTAAGAATCTGTAAAAATTCAGCACAAGGTCTTGTTCCTTTGTATGTATAAAAATAGATTTATCTCTAATGTAATCCTTTCAAAGAGATCGTCCTCTTTGGCTAACACAGCGTCATTTAGAAAAGCAAAAGCAAAAATGTCTTGAATATACTTGACCTTATTTAATCTATTATCATGTGCAAATGTCTTGATATTGAAAGACATTAGCTCTCCCCACGGTAAATCTTAAGTCTGGTTTGTAACAGACATTCCAACTAGACAGGTTGGCCTTAATGTTTCATCAAGGGTGCCATAAATAATTTTTTCATGCAATTGGGTTGGGGATATTTTTAAGAAATGCTATTTTTGTGGTGCCAAACAGATCTGAAGCAAATAAATAAATACCTTTCTGTTGTAAACAGAAGTATAATTATGACACTTATTTGCAGGCATGTTGTACAGTCATCTTTTGAGAGGGCAGGAGTTCAAAGTTTCTGGGAAGCTTTTAAGAGAATAGAGGGGTTTTAAATAAAACTGAGGAGCATTTGGCAAAGCTGGAGGAACTGGTAATCTTTCTCCTCAAAGGATCAGTGATAATTTTAACATTGCCAGATATCATCGCTCACACATGTGACTCTAAGTCAGTTTTAAATGTTCAGTCATTTGGAACTGCAGTCCTCTTAAGCTGCTCTATGCATGTTGTTACTGTAGAGCTCATGTGTTCCACTGAATGGTAAAGCTCAGAACTCATTTATTCTGGGAGCTTCTATCTGTGCACTAGACTGAAGAATAATACCGGTGCTCTTGAGTTTTTGCTCATCGTGTTATTTCTCTGCAGAGTTCACGGTGTGTTCATGGTTGATTCAAACTATCAATTTCCTGCTTCCATTTATCTAAATAAATCTAAAGACATTCATGATTCATTACTGGTTGTCTTTCACATCTCGTTTGCTTTTTGTTTTTAAACTCTTGACACCATACAGCCTTTTAGTTAAAGGGATATCACACCAAACCATGGCTCACAAAACCATGTAAAATGGCCTGTGGAAAATGTAAAATACAGGTGCAATGGAATAATGATGCAAAAAGTGAAAAACACCGGTATTTCCTTGATGTGGCTGTGTTATGGTAAAGTGGTTTTCCCCTTGCACGCTTCACGCTTTTGCCCACTAGAGAGTTACTAATGAACACGGTCACCATGGGAGCACTGCCACTCTGCTCTAAGTTCACAGACAGTCTGCTTGTGAGAAATTAGAAGAAACACAGGAACTTTTTTTTGTTCTGTGGACTAAATATGTATATATCTTCTAGTTATTGAACTGTGTTTCTGTGATACATAAGTGTACTATTGTGTTGTCCGGTGTGAGACTGTGAGGGAAAGAGTGATTCTTATGGCCTTCGGACTACTCTTTTCTGTGACCAGTATTCATTGGTTAACCTAAATCTTATTGGGTCTGAGCTAACAAGCTCACACAGGGTAGAGAAACTGCCTTTATTCTAGGCACCACCTAATGCAGGTCAGGAAACAGTAGTCAAAGTTTCTAGAAAATGCTTACATACTCGGCTATTATAACCACCTTAAATATTGAATATATAGTTATATTTTAATAGACGTATATAAGAGAACACTGTTTTTTAATTTCATTTTCTTTGATCTAAAAAAATCGCTGATTCAAAATGCCCAAGTGTAAAAAAGTGACTACATCCTCTCCAGCAAGATAATGGGAGAGATGGTGGGGTAAGAGTTTGGGTAAATTGCACATATTTGTTCATTTAAATTTTTGATCGTTTTGTTCATCAGTTGTCATTATTTGCCTGAATTCAATCAAAGCACTCAGTACACATTCTCTGTCACATTCGTTAGACTGTCTCCTAAATAGATAGCTCTTGCCCCTACCCAACAAACCAGCTACGTACCCCTTCTAATTCAATCCAGGCAAATATAGGGAAGGACTAGCATGTTGTGTAAAGAGAAAAGAAAAACTCCACTAGTGTGTTTGTTTGAAACTCTGACTTGCGTATGGATATGTTTGGTTATGTGTGTGTATGTGTGTGTTTGTGTGTATTTGCGTGTCTGTGTTTGTGATAATATATCATGAATTTGTGTGAGAATGTGTCAGAGAGAGACTCAGTCCAGGCCCATGTAGAGTGATGACACAGGGAGCTCAGGTTGCTCTCCCTGCTGGTCGAAGGAGCTGGTGCCAGCTGCCTCTCTCAGGCCTTGTGCTGCTTGCTGGTCTTGAAGGAAACCTGCAGCACGCGGTCACCCAGGCGGTAGCCATTAAGGCTAGCGATAGCCATGGCGGCTTCATCGTAGTTGGTCATGGTGACAAAGCCAAAGCCCTTACATTTGTTGGTGGTGAAGTCACGGATGACCTTGACGTTGGTGACTGCGCCAAAGGGCCCAAAGAGCTGCCACAGGACGCTCTCGTCCGCCTCGGGAGACAGGTTGTATACAAAGATGCACCAGCCGGCTCCAGTTGGACCAGTAAGGTTGACCCCGGCCAGGCTGGTCATGCTGTCAATGGTGATGGGGGAGAATCTGGGGAAGAGAGTAGGAGAACTACCATGGGTGTCATTCTGAAGTTCAACACAGCATTCAGTGCTCTATACTGTCTCTTAATGGCATGTTTCTCAGTGAGAAATGATAAAGACTGTAGTCGGGTATGGAGTCGGGGGACCCCATCTCCATCCCCTCTGCTGTACAGTAAGTAGATAAATATGTGTGGGCACCACAGTGTCTCCAAACTACCTGCTTTCATACAAAATGACACTGTGTGCCCTGAGACACAGACACCCACACAATGTGCATATTTTCTCATTTTCTCTGCTGACCAAAGCCTCTGGAAGAATTAAACACATGAATCACAATGTTCAACGAAAATCACAGTATTGAACAAAACACAGAAACCTAGAGAGGGATGAAAAGCAAATTGGAATCAAATCATACACAAACTGGAGCAAACAGAGGAGACGCAAACGGAATCTGGTATGTCCATGCTGGTGAAAAAAAGGGGACATTAAAGCAACTGAAACTGACAATGTTAGTTCATAAATAAATACATATAAATTATTTCTATTAATTAAAACAAAAGAACGAAAAGGTTAAACAAAGCCATGCCAGAATACCCTGCTGTTAGAAGGCTACATCATTGCCTATTGCAATTACAGATAGTATTTTGTTTTCTGGGCTGCTTCTGTAACATGGTTGAATGGGCGGTGGGCATTATGGCCATTATATCTGATTTTTTTAGATGAAGTCAGCAGGTGGTATTCCAGGCACTTTGTTTGAGGTTTTATTTTGGCATGGATGCTTTTGAAAGTACACCTTTGGCATTTACCTCTTGACTCCGTAGCTGGCGTTTAGTAAATTGTCGAGTCTGCAACGCAAGAGGGAGAATGAAGGGGATGCAGAAGTTAGTTATGAGATCTACAAGGAAGGGGGGCTTTCAGTTAACAAGTTGCTCCTTCACCAGCAGGCCTCCAGAGGGCATCCTTCACTGCAACGCATTCCCAAACCATCCAACCTCAAACTGATGGCGTGTAAAATAGTCTTGTGAATATGTGTCTCAGTTGATAGGTATTGTTCATTGTTGTTGTTAAAGCTCCAAAATAGATCCCCCTTTAATAGTTTAAATATAAGATAAACAAACCCAGTATTCTAGGTCATTTCACATCTACCGATTAAAACAACTATCCATACTGAGTAAGTGAGCAATCCAACCTGAGAGAGTAACTACAATTGTTTGTATGGTGCAATGAAAATATTTAATACTGGAAGCCTTTGACTTTAAACATCTGGCAATTTCAATCGTTACGATGCCTATGTAGTATAGGCAAAAATGAAAGGTTCAGTATTATTATCAACCAAGATTTATTTAGCTTTAGTTTTTTATTGTATTTGGAAAAATCTGGTCTCTTACATTGGTTTTGAGCTGTTATTTGGATCTGGTCCCTTTCCAAGTGAAGGGATCATGCTGCAGTTTAAAAGAAAGTCAGAGAAAAAGAGTGAGAAGGAGGGACAATGCAGTATTGCCTATTCCTTCTGTACTATAAAGCAATAATATTGCTTAAAGGAACAGTTAACAAATAAGTTTTGTTAGTATTGACAGAAAAGTTTTTTTTGTTTTTTTTTAAGTTTTTCGATTACACAGTTTTTCTTATAAAACTATACCACATATGCTGTTTTTGAGGTGTGCCACTTCATCAGATTTTTCTTGTATATTTACTCTTAGCTATTCTCTGTGTAGTTAAGCTTTAATAATTGTCAAAAAAGACTTGACTGACGACTTAGTAATGACATTCCATATCAGACTAAAACAATTAAATGTTGACACACTTAACACGTCATTGTAAAATAGTGGGATATTGAGTTTGCTTAAGCAAGGCAACACAGCAGGATGACCTGTGATTTGGTCTTGAAACAATAGCTTTTTACAGACTATCTAGCGATTAACTCGCAGGTGGTGTGATGTTGGTAAAGGTTCAGTACCTGAAACGCTGAGTCTGGTGGTGCAGGGGCCCCGTGTAGCGGCGGGCAGCAGTCTGGTACAGCTGAGTCAGTAAGGCTTGGCCTGTCTTCTGGCTGGGGTTGTTGGCAAACTTGACAGTGATGGGCTCTGCAGCCCCCAAAGGCTTCTGTCCGTTCAGACCTTTGATGGCCTCCTCTGCCTCGTTTCGCTTGTCAAACCGGATGAAGCCCACTCCTCGTGATATGCCTGCTCCGAATAAGAAAACAGACCAATGTTACTACCTTGGCATCAAGGACTGTTGCTGCCTACCAGTCTTCCATTCAGAGAAATTGTGCTAAAGTGACAGCAGGAGAAGTCAAATAAGGCTATACCTGTAACTTGGTCCACTAGGATGCGGGATGTGATGATGCGACCATATTGGGAAAACAGCTGTTCCATGTCCTTCTGGCTCATGGTTTTGGGGAGTCCACTTACGTAAAGGTTGGCATCACGAATAGAAGCCGAGCTTGGCCGGGCATATGATACCTATAAGACCCAAATTCAATAAATCAATAAGTATATCATATTTATATAGCACAAAACCACAAGTTTGTCTCAGACATAAGAGAAAACCAAACAGCAACTTCAGGAACATATTTGAAAGATCTGATGTAACTGGACTGAATTCCCAAAAAGTTTCAACCCACTGTCTTCATTTTAACTCCTGCTGATTTCTCATTTGCCCTCTCCACAGACCCAACTGTCTCTCTGCTATCTGTCGACTTAATCATTGCCTTTAAGCTCACGCTGAGACACAGATACACTGTGATGATTGTAACCAATACCCAAACTGATACCAATCATCAGTTAACAAGCCCAAGTGTCAGCTTTGTTTTGCACTGAAAAACATCGGCCTTAGTTGATGTAGTTTCCTGAATTCACTGGTGACTTAATTAGTGCACAGCCATTTTTGGTGCGTCTGTGTTTATATCCCTTCTGGTTTTCTGTTGGTCTACTTTTCAGAACATTTTACATCTCGTACTGCATCTGAGCGATTGTTTAAAAAAAAAAGTCACACACATTCTTGTTTTTGTGTTTATGGGAGCATGCGAACACATGTGAGATAGATAATCCAGTTCAGTGCATTGTTTGCGTTGCAGTGTTTGTGCGTGATGGAGAGACAGAGTGAGTGTTGTCTGAGATAGGCTGAGCTGCCCTCCCTGTCCTGCCTCCTTCCTTTGTTTCTATCCTCTAGGGGAGAACAGCTCCACTGGCAAACAGCAAACAATGTAAGTGCATCATAAGACTTGCAGGATCCTTGACAACTTATAAACATACTGTTCACACAGAATCATTGTTTTTTGCATATATATTTGCATGATAAATATAAATGTTGATGAATTTTTTAATTACTTGCAGCGTTAAAATGAATTTATTTTATAGCACAGGAACATAGAAAGCTGAGATGCAAATTAAAAGGAGTTGCATATTATCTGTCATGAATACAGGTGTTCTGATTTCATCCATCAGAACTAAGCACCAGTGTCTATTGTGTACACAGACAGACTGTATGAGCGGGAGGGTTGTGTGGTGCAGTGATTAGGGTGTTCTGGACGAGTCAAGGGGGGAGTTGCTGTGTTCGGGGAGCAGAGGCTGCCCTATAATTAACCCTCTCCCTGTCGCTCCCACAGTACAGATGGTGCCTGAAGCCCATATGGCCTCTAATCCTGTCATTGGCATTCTGCTCCCTGAGCTACCCCCTACCCTTCTACTGCTGCCCCCTCCCTCACTATCTCACCCCTCTCTATTAATGCCTCCTTCAAAACCAAAAAGATAAAACTATGGTATTGACCAGAGGCGTTATATCTTAAATTTAAGAACAAGTTATTAAAAAGAGCTAAACAGGGCAAATGATGTATAGATACATGAAATAATAAATGAATGTCATAACATAAGATCAATGATATAACATAAAAATGATCATGACAATCAACACTTTTTCTTTTTGGTCACAGAACTGCTCTTGTGCATTTTTTTGCAAACTGTTTCAAATCTACATGTTTTTGTTCTTTCAAAAAGGAACCAAATCTAGCACTCGACTTTTCCTGCTTGTAGCTTGTTTGATCAGTCATTAGTCAGAATTAATGTCCCTATTCATGGACAGCTGTTGGAAGATCACCTGCTCTGCTCTCCCATAGATTCGATTTCTCAATCCTGCTGTTTGTCTCAATCTTTGATCTACTTTGATCAGATCGGGGGGAGGGGGGGAAGGAAGTAGTGTTTAATAATATGCCCCCTCTTTCCCTCATCTGATTTTGGGACAAAGAAACCCCCTAATTAGCCTAGATTGGAGGCAGATGGGGTAACCTGGACTGACCCTAGTGCACCACAGTCAGGCTTCCTAATTACATTTCCATCACAATAACCTCTGCATGCTGTCCGCCCCTTGCTTTCTGACCTCCACTCTCCTTCTCTTTTCACCCTTTCTCTCACTCTCTTTGTTCTAGCCACAGCTCCCTTCTGCCTCCTCCTCCCCGTTTTCCTCCCCTCCCTCTGTCACGTCTGCTGCCACCTCTCTCGACACCCCCCTCTCACCCCCCCAAAAAAATCTCCACTTCCTCTTTTTTTGTCTAGCACATTGTCAAGAATCAAAAAATGAAGAGTGAATATTGAGAGTACAGATCTGCTCACCTTGATTGTTTTAGTCTGCAGTTTGAGACCATTAAGTGTGTTGATGGCTTTATCTGCATCATTTGGATCCACATAGTTTACAAAGCCATATCCCAAACTCTGACCTGGAGACAAAGAAAGAGCCATAGGGAAGTCAGTGATTTTCAAAAGCAGTTGTGGTGATAATGTTTTTTTTTTCTCAAAGTGAACAAAGCATTGTACCTGTTATCTTGTCTCTGACTAGCTTGCAGGACTCGATCTCTCCAATACTACCAAACAAACTTTTGAACTCTTCCTGGGTCATGTTCTGAGGCAGATAGTTGACGATCAGGTTGGTTTTGCTGTCATCTGTGGAGCCATTGGTGCTAATGACTGGACCGTTAGGCAGACTGGTTCCGCTTGGACCGTTGGACACCTGGGTTTCCATGGTGCTGATTATCTGCTGAGGAAGAGGGTGGAGTTAGATTCATAATTCACTTCAAGAGACACAATAGGACACAGTGGCTATATAAATGTGCATGTGCTAATAAACATATAATATCTGTACAAATATAAACTAGACACACAACCGCACACGCAGACTGTCCACTTTGTCACTGTCAGAGGGAAAGGTCAGGAATCAGCTTTGCTAAAAATGGAGATGGATGCAAGGTCTGATTTATCATCTCCCCTCCCCCACTTTTACCCCATCTTTCCTCCTCTCTTGCTCCCTGCCTCTGGTCCTGCAGATGTCACAGTCCTTTTTCCTTACTCCTCCCCTCCCCCTACTCTCTTCCAGGGTCAAACACCATTACATCATTACACAGGGATGGATAATAGTGATGGTGATGTGTGAGGCTGGGGGAGTTAGGGGTGACAAAAGGGAGAGTGACAATATTAAATGGATTTCGTGCTACAATAAATGCGAAATATCACGGTTTGGTAGAAAAATAAGTTAGGATTACGCGTTTGTTTGTTCTTCTGATTTTGTTCAGGTTTCTTTGTGGTAAACTGACATTTATCTTTGTGAGTTAGTGCACAGTGTAGTGTTTTTGTCTCCTGTGTTGCTCTGAAGTGCACTGTGTTGCTTAATTTAATCCACAGAGGATTCTGAAGGAACATCTGTGTGGTCAGAAACAAAACTTCCTGCTCTACTTTCTCTTTCCTTTCCTCACACTAGTTCTCTATCTCTGAATAATTATTTCTATAAAACCACATGAAAACTCACTGTAGACTGTGAAAGGGCATTTCAAGTTACATTTGTTGCTGTGTTGTTACTTAGTGTGATGTTATGTAGCTGCACTGATTTGTTCAGCTGTTTGAATTAGAAAAATCTAATATACTTGGGGTATGCACTGAAAACCTGCAACAGTTTCAGGCTTAATATCAGCTATTTTAATATTTATATCCCATTTTCTGATGCACAAATTGATCATAATCTAGGTCTATTATATTCTTATGTCATGAAGTCATTAGATCAAATATTTGATTTATTAAAGTTTTATTACATGTTTAGAGTTAGGATCTCCATGTTGTCTGATGCGACTAAAATATTACCATGCATGTGCATTTGCACTACATTTAGCTGAAAACTATTGAATTTTGATGAATTTCAAAGTCTGCATTCCTTTTCACACACACACTGAATAAACAGTTTGAGAGCATATAGACAGTGTGCTACTAATGCCAAAATGTGAATTGTTATATCAGATAATAGGTCCAAGCTGCTGCAGATCTCTAACTTGTGGGTCTTATGAATGTCAATGAGGCTAAATGAGTCCCCTCTAAAGCTCTCGGGGTCTTATGATGTAGTCCAAAGCAACAAAGAGACTTAATTATTGAACCTTCAGAATTATTTCAGAATTATTTTCAGGGAATTTCCTGATTTGATTACTCTAGATGTCACTGAAACATTTACCCAGCAATTAGCCCCTATTGCGTTTTGGTTTATGTGCTCTAATAAATCATAACCAGCTTCATTTTAATTCCAAAAAAGCGGTGAGTTCCCTTAAGGATTTTTCTTTATTGGTACCTGAGGAATTATCACAGAATGAATGAGTTAGTTGAAGTTATTGACACAGATGAGGAGCTTCTGTCAGGTTGTTTATGATATTAATTTCCTTCACTGCTCCCCATCTATTGTAAATTGAGCACCCTTTTGTATTTGCACATGCTCGAGTTCTGTGTTAACATATTACAAAAAAAATAATTTATTCCTTCAAATCTATGTGCCATTTCATGTGTTCTTTCTCTTTCTCCTTTTCTAGCATCTGCAAACAGGTCTGTCTAACCTGCCTTTCTCCCTCGTCTCTGTAACCTGCTGTCTTGCTTTGAGCCTCACCTCCACTCAGGTTGCCCAGGTAACAGCCCCTCAAAGACTGCATTGTTTCTAATGGCTGAATTGCTTTCTTACTTAAAGCTCAGTGTGTGTTTGTGTCTGTGCTTATTAGGGGCACATAACAGGTCAGACATTTTCTCTCCATGTTTGCAGAAGAAGGGAATCAGTAAGTCAAATTGATAATGACAAGGGGGAAAGAAACACAGCGACAGAGTTAAGACAACCTAAAAATAAAATCCTTCAGACACACATCTATGCACAAAGGCAGTGCAATGTAGATAGCAATCACGCCAAGATTTTGATGCACAACTAAAATGCCTGCTGATGATCTTTTTCTTGCCAATATGATATGATAAACACGAGTTCACAAAAAAAAGATGGAATCACGTTGTTACGTTGTATTTATTGTAATATTAACCTAGTATATTGTTGTGTGATGTGATGTATCTGACTAACAGGAATATGAGACACTGAATGTGTCCCAAATATGACAAAAGCATTTTGAAAGAAAAACATATCAGGGCAAATTTGACTCACCAACTGAAATAACCCTCAGCATGGCAGAACACACATCCCCAGTGAACAGTGTGAAGTTATATAATTCACAGACCTACGGTCTATGGGCTGGGCCCTGAGATTGGCTGACACAAGCAGCAACTAAGATTAAGATTTTCATACAGAAATAGAGGGCAACAGCATGCTTTGAAGTTATTTGAAACAAATAGAAAAGATAAAAAACCACAGGGGATTGTTTCATCTTCAGTCAGTCATATTTCATGTTGTATACCAATAACAAAAATCAAATACTCTAAAGTTTGGTTTGCAGTAACCCAATTACTATGACATAGAGACAATAAGTCATTGTGATGTTGCAGGAAGGCCTACAATAGCATGAATAATCACAGTACGCCCAGTATAGATCTCCAGCTTTAGGCTCCAGATATTTTCAACTATTGGAGACAATAAAAACACCACACCAGGGGTACCTTGTAACCATGATGTCCTGGGTGTAAATATGGCATTGGACCTTTTTGCATATCATTCCCTCCTCTCTCTCAACAAATTTCTTATCAACTATCTAATATGAACAGAAACATGCCAGAAAAATCTTTCTCAAAGATTCCAGTTGTTAGGATAGCACTGTGTGTCCCACACTGCTTTTTTTCTATTTTGGGGTTCTGTGAGATCTCCCTTAATATTTAATGTACTGCATCAGCATCGCCCACACATGGTCCCAGACTTGCACGCAAACAAGAGCCCTGCCTCCTCTGCCAAACACATGAACCCAGACTTGCACGCAAACAAGAGCCCTGCCTCCACTGCCAAGCACACGTACCACCTACACTGTACACAATTAAATTACAAAACACAGAAGCATTACATGGCTAGATGTAAACGCAGTCTGTGTTCTCTGTCTTCTGATGACTATAAACAGCTTTCCCAATTAATTTCTGCTATAAATGCAGCACAGCACTGGAGGCTATAATATATAGATGAAGAATTATTTCCCAGTTTTACATTTTAAATTCACTAAGGATCACCAGAAATTCACTTTGAACGTGAGAAATAACACGACACCATCAGTATTTTGTTTTGGCATGCAGTCCCAACAAAAAAGAGTTTTTTTGTGGTTTAGTGTAGATTTAAATTCACTTGCTGTATCCATGTAACATATGTATTTTAGTTGTTTTTATCTAGCCAAAACTAATCTTCAATCAAGATGAACACTTAAGAAATACACCTGAATATTTTCAGCTGACAAATATAACAACGATTTCTCCTTTTAATATATAACCTTGACTCTAGTCCACATTATATTTCCTTGTATATATATATATATATATATATATATATATATATATATATATATATATAATTTTATTTTTTATTTTTATGAAGGCATGAATCAAAACTGAATGCTAGGCTGAAGTGTAAATGAGCCTTCTAAATAACACAGATTACAGGATTATCCCAAACAAAGGGCATTAGCCACACTCTCTGCAGCTTAAGGGATCATGGTGGCAGCTGTAAAACAGGACGACAGGAGTCACAGCTCATGTCAGCCATGCACTGAGGCTCCATCATAAGAATAAAAGATTTCTAAAAGATTTCGGCTCTCTCAGTGTGTGCTGCTTTGATAAGATGGGAGTAGACAACGTCAAAGGCTCGGGGAGACAAAATCTGTCCTGCAAGTCCTTGTAGCATGCGGGGCGCTATCCAGCGTGCTGAAAAAGGGAGTGGCTTTCGGACGGTCTCATTTGAAGCCAGAGAGGCCCGTGAATCCAGAAAAGACCACCGACTCGTTTTCTTTTAGATTTTGTCTTGTCTGTAAACGTTTTACTTAGAGTAATTAGCAAAGAAAACACATATACGGCTATTTAAATATGGCAGACGCATAACATAATCCCTCGATTTCTTCGTTTTCCTTATTTAGCCCCCCTTATTTTAAAGGCAAGACTTGTGAGCTCTGCAGGCATTCATGAACCGGAGCGCCTTTTTGCTGAATAAACGTATTGAAACGACCAAACAAAAGAGCCACCCGTTCCTCCTCTTCTCCCTCGCAGAGGCTATGGCAGCACTATGAATATTAATGTAAACAGTGGCGCTTTGTGTCGTGGCCAGGGGCTGTAGGACTCTCCGGGAACAATGACTGTTACAGTTGCCAGCTACAAGTCAAAAACGCCATGATGGGTTAAATAAAGAGTCACAAAACCGATATATTTATTTGCTAATTTATATCGTGTTTTTCTAAGAAGATGAACCGTCTTGTAGTTAGTGATAGTTATAATAAAAAGGCCGAATGAACTGCCTTTAACTCGACGAGCTTAAATATACTATTATAAATATATTTTGTAAATAATGTTTTCCATAATACTCATAAAACTATATTAATTAGGTTTATCTACCATGTGCAATAAAATTGTATGATCGGTATTTTTTGCTTGTGATTGTAAGACAAACTAGTCGTAGTAGTAGTATTAGGGATTCGTTTCTTCCTTATTTGCTTTCTTTCTTTCTTTCTTTCTTCCCAACAGGCTTTATATTTGTTGCTGATAATTACATGAAGTCATTGGCAAATCACCGCTTACATAACGTAATTGCATTTAACCTCTCATGTAAGTTCGACATGCCATGTCCTAGCTGTAAAAATCTAACACAACATGAAGTCTTTTAATAATTGTTTTTTCGGACAGAGACTAAAAAAATACTCTAACCTTTTAAATCAAAAGCCAGAAAGATTTACATTTAATGTTTAACTTAACATCAAACAACTGTTTAGACTGGTTTTCAGTGAAGGCCTCGGTTGCCCTTGTCCTTGAATTGTGTGTGCTTTGGATAGGTTATCTGACTCAACGCTTTTATTTGCTTGGCACTGCGGTACAGGCATGGAGGACTGCGGACCATGTGGAGGGGAGCTACAGCCTCTGTCGGTGTGATTCTGTCTAGGCCTACCAAAGACAATAGGTAATGTACAACAAAGAGAAACTAAAACTGGGATGTGCAAATGTGTCAAGTGGACAGTCCGAGCCTCACAGATGATGAATCAACGTGCTCTCCACCTCCATTTTGCACAATTCTTCGGAGCAATATTTGTAATTCAATGAAATGAGAGCTTAAAGTTATTCAACTCCATCTCTCACACCCTGTTCTTTTTTGTGTTAAATCATTTATTTTGTGTTTCTATGAGTCATAGGCTGAACAGCCTGACATTGTATCATGTGTACATATAATTACAATTAATTAATTTTTCAGTTCCCTAAAACTAAACTAATAAAATAGTTTCATAATTTTTTATATACACTGGGTTTTAGGTTGGACTTTATGCTGCTGATTCTTGGTTTCTTATTTCTTTCTCGGCCTCTATAATTTCATGCAATTGTGTCTGGTCTTAATTGCTCTGCTTAGCTAAATTATCTGTTGTCAACTGTAGGGCATGTCAAGAGGTGAAGCGGAGTAGGCCTTTTGAGGCTTCAAGGCCCTCGTTTAGTGCTCCAGTCCAGCAGAGACACGCCCAATCCGGCGGTCGGCTCAGAGCAAAGCTAGTTTATCACCGCTTACATCTCCTTTTATCCAACAGGCGCAATGCAAACATGGCCATCTTGTACGTATGCGATGTGATACTTGAGAGAAAATGTGCTTAAAATGGAGATGTCCGTGCGTGTCCTTACTGTCGCGGCCTCAGAGATTTCCAGCCCATTTACTCGGTTGCATCGCAACGAGAACCCTGAGGAATTTGGACTTTGTCTGATTCAATGCAAACCGATGGATGCGTAATTTCCCTCCTCCCCCCTCCCCCTCCCGGAGTGACTCGACCCTTTTTTTCCTTTGCCTTGCTGGATGGGCCCTCAGCCTCCGAGGCATCATGTTTTGTCTCAGAAACCCGTCTCCAGCATCCTTGTGCTGCACCAGGCAAAGAAAGCAAGTCCTCCCCCCACTGAACCGAGCGCCTTTCTCCATCTCCATCACTGTAATCCTGCGGAATTCCTAAACCTTGACTCTGCATCATCTTGGAAATATAATCAAAGCTGCGACATTTAGACAGTCGGAGTAGCTTTGATAAAAACGTAAAGGCTGTGCTATCTAAAATGGCAGGATAAAGACTTTATCCATCGCTGATGATGACTGCAGGCTGGAGGCAGCCGGCATGGCGCATCACTCAGTATGAGATTGCTAATTGCCACTATCGATCGTTAATCTTATCATAATAATACGGCATTGGATATTAAACAAAAACACAGGACACTAATCCTAAAGCTCTTCTATGTTTTGGCATGTGGGCAGAGCCATCGGGCTCTGCTTCAAATTATTTTAGTCTACACTAAAGATATCAGTAAGATGTGATATAAATATGTGTATGGCTACATCACATGTGTACATGTATTATAGTGCATAACAAATCCAACATAAAGGGACTGAGATACAATGTAGGCATGCTGCTACAACATCCTGTTCACAAATATACGAAAAAATAGAGTCATACGTACAGTAACCATTCTTGACGTACAATGAAAGAAATCTAGGTCCTTCTTTGCACGGGTCTTGAAGCTGGAGGCTGAATCTCTGTATGCTCTTCGGCCTTTATATTATATGGCCCTTATGTTCTGTCAGGAGTCCAAATTAAAAGAAAAAAAAAGAAAAAAAGGAAAAAAAATACAATCTTCGCCAGGGAATCTCAGCCCTCTGAGATTGTAGGTGTCCTCTATAGGATGAAAATGAGGAGAAAGGGGTTTTCTACTGGATGATGATGAGGAGAGCGTTCTCTCCGAGTGGCGTGGGCGATGGTTCAGAAAAAAAAGAAGCAGTGATCCTCAGCAGGGTGTGTCCAGGGGAGGGTGTTCTGGTTCTGCTGTTTTTATGTGTAATTCCCTGCTCCTCTCGCAGTCTCCTTCTGTGCCTCTGCTGCAATGTTCTTCTTTTATGCGTCCTCCTGGCTGGCAGAGCGCGCTGCTGATTGGCTAATTGTGCAGGGAGGGTACTACATGGCAGCCATTGCAATGCGCTCCTCTCCCATTATCCCCTTCAGGAGAGATCACCAAGAGTCCCCCCCCCCCTCCCCAACCCTCCACCCTCCCTCTTCCATCCCTGCCCTTCCATCTCTCCACTCCCTTTTTCTCGCTGCCCTTCCTTTCTTCCTGCCCCCCTCTTCACACACACATGCAGAGCGGAGTGAATAGGACTCCACCTGCACTTTCAGAACAGATGGGTGCAGCAGAAGACAGCAGACTTGTCTCTCTCATTCCCCACACTTTGCACTCACTTCTCCCTCAGCACAGTCCCTTCCTTTCTCTCTTCTTCTCCATTTAGGCCCAGTTTGAAACCACAGCAAACAACTTAACTCCTTAGGCTTTTGTCTTTGCAAATAAAAGCAATTTTGAGTGTCGATCAGCAGACGTTTGTGAGTCTGATAACCACAGAATTATAGCAATGGGGAAAAGACACAAATATGCAATGATTGGGTGTGAATTGGGGCTAGAAACAAAGCATTAAATCCATAATACGACTATTGAGTGGATGATTTCTAGACTGCAAGGCAGATGGCTAGCTATAGGGTCAGGTGCAGATATGAGAATAACAAATTAGATACCCTCTGAATAAATTCATGTCTATTCAGTGAAAAGTTGAGCAAGGCAGTTGTAGCTCTGATCAGGCTGGATGATCTCTTTTCTTTGCTTTACGTACAGAAACTTGGCCAGCAGTGATTTTTTTTTTTTTTTTTTTTTGGTCTTACTTTACGATGTCCTAGTATCCCCATCCTGAGGAGTTCTCATCCCTCTCAGCCCACCTCCTGCTGCTCCCTCCTGTGTCTAGCTGTGTGGTGAGTGCTCACTGAGACATGCTGTTTGGGCTCATCTATAATGCATCCCCTGCCCCGGGACATCATGTGTGACAAATGACCTATTTCTGTGCAGACCCCCATAGGGCCTTGACCTGGGGGGGTCGGTGTGCGTGCAAGTATGGGTAAATCAGTGTATGTCTGTTTATTTGTGTATAAGTCTGTGATTGCTGTTCATGTGAAGAAGTGAGGTGGTGAAGGAAGGTTGTGTTTTGTGTGAATTAATGTCTCCTGTGTATGTTTTTTTTTTTTTTTTTTTTTTTTTTGTCGATGAGTGGACAAGTGGTGCTGATGTGAGCCCTCCTGCAACAACAATCAGTTTGCTTTGCTCTGCTCTCCCTAACTGACCTTGAGGAGTCCTCAGACATCTCGGGCTGTAAGGAGTGGTGGTGTGAGGGAGGAAATTGTTTGCATTATTGACACTGACGACTTGCCTTTGATGGGATCTGTGGATCGATGTCAGTCTACACTTTTATGAAGATATAGTACAGGACACGCAGGTACCTAATTTCCCCGTACATTATGTCTCTTATTGTTTCTCCTTCCCAGTCACTCATGTATACCCCCTCTTTCTTCCTGTCATTGTCCTGCAGCTCTCTTCCAGTCAGATTTTGAACATGGGCCCTGTCTTGATATTTTACATAATTGCCTTACATAAGTAGCAAGCTCGGCTCAGAGCTTGGATGATATTAGTGGAGATGAATATTGCATGAGGAAAGCACTCGTTAAGCGTTAATAAGAGGATAGAGATGGAGCCCCACTGTCAGTCTATCTTAACCCCGCCCCCACCGTTCTGTCAAGCAGTGACTCAACTCAGCCTGGATGCGTTGGAGCCTTTGAGTCAGTTTGTTAGAGAGGGAGGAAGAGTGTGTCCACGCGCACATGTGTGCATGTGTGTGTTTCTGCCAGCGTGTATGAACGTCTGAGAAGAGACAGCGAGATTCGGTCATTAGGTGCTTGTGTTTTTTCCGTCTTTGTTTGCTGAATAAAAGCGGCCCTTGTAACACAAAGGCACCCAGGTCTGTCAACTGACTGCAGCCCCACTTACAGTTCACACTTAATGTGAATAAATGGGCTTAATTGTGGCCCCTCATTAGAGCCCTGGTTAGTAGCACGGCAGCTGAATCCTCCATGTGGGTAAGAGGGCATTTGAAGCGCCTATTGTATATTACTGAATCAAAGGATCAAGCATTGGTTTTTGCTTAAAAGGCTTTTTGTTATTCTACTGATTATTTTCTTATTGTTTAGTGTTCCTCCACTAGTGGTGATTAGGAGGCTTATTGCAGTGGTCGTTTTCTCTTGGTATATCATGGAATGCTCCTCTGTGCCAGAGGGATTAGTTCCCTGATTTTGAAGTTCACAGAAGAAACATACTAAATGCTCTAAATATGCGATTATCATAGAAAATATAGTAGCAGTAGCAGAAAATGCATTTTACATACCATCTTTAATTTTAATTGTACAATTTTGTCTGTACAGCACTACGGAAAGAGTAAGAATATGCCAGGAGTATGTGAATTATAAATGCAATATATATTTAAACTCTGAATAGTAAATATATAATAATACTTAACATTGTAAATTGCGAAAGCCCTTTAGGTCTGAATTCCTTAGCCTAGCCTTTTCCCGTAGTATTACGTCAAAATGAAAGCCTGTTGCCATTGCCCTGCGGTAAAGTAGTGGCCTTGTGTGTGTGTGAGAAGCAGAGGGGGAGAGAGGGAGAGTGAGAGAGTGACACTATGACAGTGTGTCTGGGGGATGGGTAGGATGATTCAGCCTCAGGTCTGGTTAATTCAGTGGTCTCTCCACTAGGCCTGGCTCTTGGCAATTCCGGGTTTTGTGGCAGCAGCAGTGAAGCAGTTACTGCTTTCAGGAAAGGTTCCAAAATTAAATTAGCCTCTTTTTAAAGGGACATTTGTTGATAATGGCAACTGGCCTAATTCAACCCTTTATGTATTATTTGGCAATTTTCTTGTGGTCTCCCTCATGGGTTCACTCTTGCACTTTCTCTCTCTGTCTCTCTCCTCTCTTTCTCTCTATATCTTTCTCTCCCTGTGTCTGGATGTGTTGTCTCTGGGCTATTATTAGAGTAGACAGGCTGGTGGGAGGAAGTCTCTGAAGTAGACGCTCTTGTCATCTTTTTATTTATGGATTATATTCTGCTTTCCATGTGCCTGTTTAATTCTCAGTGAACAGTTATCTGTCTTTTGTATGTATTCAGTGCAGCATGAGATATAGTTAACCTTTTCAGTCAATGTTTATGTGCCACATTATTATTATTTGATTTGAAGAAAAAAATCAAGCATATGCAGGTGTATATTAATACGTGTTATTCATAACATCATCTGTGCCACACTTGTGTGCTCATGAGTGTGTGTATAAATGTTCATGTGGCTTTGAGGTTGAGTGAAGCGAGGCTAACCTCCTTTACAGAGACCATGTTTTACTCGAAACCTTTTTAGATATAAAGCCATGGTTATTAATCTTTCATTTTGTCCTGTCTGAGTCGGCATCCAGGGAGAGACCTTAAATACACAAAGCTTTTAGACATTCTCTTTGTTTTCCTCTCACTCGTTTTCCTGGTGCTCTGACGTGAAAAAAGACACAAGTGACAGAAACAAAATGAATAGAAGAGGTGAATGTGTGCCCACTCCTGTTAAGCTGAGCTTCATGAACTGTAAATGTCCCAACTCTTAATGAACAGTAAATAATATAAAATATATCCTGCCTCAACCTGATTTGTACTCATTGTGCTTTCATGTGGGATTTGTTCCATATTTTCTTGACAGTGAAAGAGTAGATTATTGGATAGATAACATAGGCTGTCCAAATGGAATATGATAATATTGCAGACAAAAACTCTGCTAGTGCTTTAGCCATTGCACTCTATTTTCTCCCCCTCCATCTTCATCCTTCCTCCTCTCCTCTTTCAATCTCTTGCTCTCACTCGCTGTAGTCCAGCTCTCTCCCCATCATGGCCCTCCCCCGTTTTAGTAATAGGAGACTTGAAATCAATAGCACATTAGTCTGGCCGGAAACTCTTGTGGAATTAAATATGAATGACTGAGATTGCAGCTCTACCTGCTGCCGAGAGAGATGCATGATGGCTCTTGGGATATGGGTTTTTGTTTTTCATTCCTCTCTCCAGTAAACAGCCAGGCCATTTTGTGCTGTTCTTACAGCTTACCGGATCACTGAGCTACCGTGTTTTGTCGGAGATCATCGTGCAGTACTGTGCACTTTGATAGGTATTGTTGGGGATGTCATTTTGTCCTCGGCACTGAACAGTGACCAGTCCGATAGCATAATTTGATAGAGCAAATGGGATCGTGGACGTCACAAAGCCGCGACAGCTCAGGAGGCAAGAAGAATCAACCGGCCACACCCATCCTCCAAACACGGCAGCAGCAGCACCATTTGAATATGAAAGAGCTCCCTGGTTATTAGCAGATTGCATCTTACTTTTTTCAGTATTTCCTCCAAATGCAATATGTGCTTTCTCTTTCATTAAGCTTTCAGGTTCGCTGCTCTGCACATTCATTCTGGAACTTTTTACATGCAAATTTTGTTACTTGGTAGTCTTTTATTTTCATTAACTGGTTCACTGTGTAAAGTGGAATCATTTCTTTTAACATGCCGTTTGGCTTAAAAGCGTAATTTGCAAGGTGGTTGGAGAGTGCTGGCTGGTGGGAGGAAGGTAATATGAGACAAAAAGCCACTGCGTATGCTTCTGGGAATTGATGGAGGCTTGGGCAACACTAAGCTAATACACATAGATGATATAGAGGTAGATGTATTTGTGAGCTATATTTCATCCCATCAGAGATGAAACGGTTTGTGACAGATGGAGTGATATTGTTCCCCTATACGGCCCATGAGTGCGGCCCCTCCTGCTTTCCCTCCCTGACAGATGTAGGGGGAGGACCACAGTGCACTCTTCTTTCTTTCAATTGATTTGGGTGCTTGAACCCCTTAGGGACTGGAGGATGGTGGTGGGATGGGGGGGGGGGGGTAATGGTGATGAGGGTTTAGTCGTTTCCTGCAGCATAGAACCTGTAAAAAGTCTAAAGCAAATACAGTAAAGAACTCATAAACACATTATATGCATATATCTGCAGATATTCAAACATGGAACACACTAATAGCAGTGTGCTGTGTGCACTGTACTGAGTGGAGCTGTAAGCTGAATATTTCCATAAATCTTGGTTAGTGAGTGACAGCATAGCATGCATCCATGCGTGTAATGTAGGCAGAGGAGAAATTGTAGCTGCACATTCTGGTGGTTAAGTCTTATGTGTTGCTGTACAAGATACATTCAATTGGTTATTTACAGTTTATTAGTGAATAAGCATAGAAATACACCACAATTTCCTTCTGTCTGATTAGCTCAATGCTGGTAGGAGGAGGGGGTTAATACCATGAGGTGTACATTTGTGTGCTTTGTAGCAATTAAGCAGATTTTTTAAGTGATGCAGTGATTACCGTTAGCCCCCCAACCCCCCAACCCTGACTGTAGGCTCAACATTAGGGAACTTAACAGCTGTCTCATAGCAGATGTGTCCTGTTGCTACACCTCACTCTCTGTCCCTGGAGGGGAAAGGTCAAGACAGGGGTGGAGGTTAAAGCAGATATTCTCTTGAAGATGCTACATGTTGATGCTTTGAGAGAAACAAACAAATGAGCATCTGCCGGCCCCTTGCATAGGACGTCACCACAGGAAGGAGATTAGAATTAGCATTATTGATTAAAATATTCAGTCCAATGTAATTCCTTCATTCTGCTTTAACAGCAGCTGAACTAGATGATCTAGAATGTCTTGCGCAATCATTTTATATCAGATAATGTTAACGAGAATTAATCTTTTTTAACGGTTATTGCACATATACATGCACACGTATTGTTTTTTTTTCCATTGGTGCTAATTGTTTTATCTTTTCATACAAAGATGGATTGAAGTTTGTCCTTCCTTTTTAGGAGTTAATGTTGTCAAAGTTTTTACTGCTGGCGGAGTAATGTCCTGGAAGCAGACCCCAGTAAAGAAAGTGGTTAATGATTTTAATAGGACTCCCTGGTGAGATGGGATAGAGAGGGGACGTGCCCTGGCCACGGGCGCGTGGCGGCGGAGCAGGTGGATGACGGGCAGCTGAGTAGTGGGCTCCAGGGGGAGGGGGGCTTCCATTTTGGAGGACTCTTGGGGTTGAGAGAAACCCTGAAAAAAGGCAACCCCATCTGGAACTGAGGTGGGGGCTCTGGTGTGAAAGAGATCTAGTGGGTGGTGTCTGACACTCTCTCTTTTGTTCTTTGGTAACACAGCAGTGATGGTGGTGGTGGTGGGGGGCTCTCGCTGCCGTGGGGGCTGGGCGCTCAGACAATAGTACCGATCTAGGAATTGAAAGCCTTCGATGAACAGAAAGGCAAGGAAGCAGGCAGGGAAGGTGCGGACAGAAGGATAAAGCAGGCATGGGTTCAGCCCACTTATATGAGGTGGGTTTTCCAACTATACAAGGACGCTGCAATGTCACGCAAACATAATATATATCTACTCAATTAATCCATATTGAAATGTACATGGTACATATTTAGACATACAGGTTAGTTTATTTGGATATGCTTGAGATGTACATACATATGCCAAGAGAAGAACAATACTATAATTCATTAATAAATTAGTTATGGAAAGCACAATTGCACAAACCTCAGAGCAGCAGAGAAAGAAAGATGAGTTTTGGCATTGTGATGGAAGTGTGCCTGTATAGGAGAGAGATGGAGAGCGTGAGCTTCATTTATTTTCATTAGTAGCAGTGTGTATGGGCCAGACTCATGTCTCATGTGAGCTCTTCCGCTGCTCCGACTGCTGCTCCATGCATAAACATATATCCCTGAGACGTCTGTCCTTGCTCTGCTACAGTCAAGCCTCTGTCACGCAAGGTTAGTTTTACCTCCGTCTCCGCTCTCTCCATTTTTCACATCTCCCCTATACAATTCATGCCATTCATCAGCCATCTCACAGAGGACAGCCCGAGTACCTGCAGCAGCTCTCCAGGGTGCTGAATAGGACAACTGTGGGGTAGAAGAAGTGAGCAGTGGGGGGGAGGGCTGCAGCAGCGAACATTGCTATATTAATTCTTCATAGTAGGCATGGGGGGGCATGGAGTGATTGCAGGCAGGGAGATGTAGACCTGCCATTACAATAAACTGACAAGTCCTCCATTAGTGGAAAGAGTCTCTGACAATGTCAGCACTTGTTTAATCAAAAAGACAGACAAAGGGCCTTGTCACATATATAGGTTCTTGCATATTTGTTTTACTCACTTTAAAGAATCTGTAGCACCCCTTTATGGCTACTTGTTTTAGGACTGTAAAAGATTTTTTTTAATCAAGTGACGCACTCATCTGACTTTCAGTCACTGTTGGGCAGCAAGCCAGTAAACAAAGCTGTAGCTATTTCTCATCTCCTTGTAGAGGTCAAATTTGAAGATTGAATCTTAAACAATCACTGATGAGGCAAAGCTTGCTTTCTCTTCCAAGCATGGTGAACAGCCCCACCTGCTGGGGTAGTCTCGGTAAAACATATAGCTCTGTTTGTCTTGTAGAGAGACGTGTTGCAGTGCACGCAGTCCTCTCTAGATGTGGCTATTGTGCGTTTTCGTTTTTTAATAATGAACTATGATTTATAATAAACTTGACATTAACAATAGGGCCGTCCTTGTGAGCGGAAGGCAATTGAGGAAACGTGAAATATCAAGTCTTGCTGCACTCAAACAGGACAATCACTTGGTTTTATGAGTGCCAAAGTCGCTTTGTCAAACTAAAGAAATCCCCTCCAAAGCAGGACAATGTGAGAGTAACGTCGAGAACTCGGGCTTGAAACTTCTTTTGGTCTGCTTCCTAAATTTTATACAGAAATGAAACCAGTGAAACCCTAAACTGAGCTGGATATGCGCCATTATCAGGTCAATCTAAACCGGTCAGGTGAGATTTCTGCATGAACAGATGGTGGGTAATACAAGCTGGCCAAATTAGTGGGGAGAATGGTAAGACCGGAAGTGTATGCACAACAAATACGGCGCTGTGATATTAAAATTCACCAATACGCTTATTTGAATTTAATAAATCTCTAATAAGAAATTTGAAGACGGCGGCTACAAAACTACCCTTATCTCCTTACTGCGTATGACGTGATAGAGAAGTTGTAATAAAATATTTTATTTTGAAGTTTACCGGATGTAGTACATGTGTCACGCCTGACTTGACACTAACGGTGGGTGTTCAGCTCCCAGCCGCTAGGAGCAACAAGGAGGGATCCGTGCCCAGTCCCAGCGTGGAGGAGGAAGCGGTCTGAGAGAGTCCGCATCCCCACGCACAAGACGGGACATAGCCAAAGCTTAGGAGGAGGAGGAGGAGGAGGAGGAGTACTTTCAGTTTGACTTCGAAGAACTTCTTTACATGGGGACACAAAATGTCATCTACAGCGAGCGAAAGGAGGGCGTTTGCTCATAAAATCAACCGGTGAGACCCAAACAGAAGTTATTGTTACAGCCACAGTTGTGCCGCTCGCAGTGCGTGAGAGTGACCTGCTGCTGCTGGACAGGCGGTACATATAGCCAGTATGCTAGGATTTGTAAGGTATCACTGGCAATAAACCAGTCATTATAAACACAACTGTATGTTACTTACAGTTAAACGAATGCGTATTGAAGCGGTTTGTGCTCTTATAAATCGCCTCTGACACTTTGAAGAGTTTAATATTTTGTTCTATACGTGTTATCGTACCATCGTACGATCAGTCATCAACAGCGATTGAGCTACTTAAGGATAACATTGTCAAGCTGAGGGTTGATTTAATGACTGTGATACGACATTTAGGAGTGTTAAACTGTAGGAAAGTGCTTTTACACACATTAAAAAATGTAACAAAGTGTTATTAATCAACATGTTTTGTTCTTTTGTCGTGTGAACGCCTCGCAGCACAATTGTAGCAACCTGTTCCCACATGTTGTAAACTGGTTTTGCCTCTTCATAAAGAGGTATAGTGCTGCATGGACTGGAAATCTAGCATGTCTCATTATGCTAAATAAATCAGAGTGATCGGAGAAATGTAATGTAAAGGCATCTGTCAACTGGCTCTTTGATTAACATGCTTTAACAACACTGGTGTATGTGGAAGTATTTGCAGTCAGCTGCCTCTCTGTTTGCTACGATAGATCTTTTTATAAATGTGGCTCTTTCAAATCTTGATTTTGTCCAAGGTTGTGCTTTTCTCAGTCTTCACTGTTAATTGCCTGTTTAATCAAGAAACAGCTTAGTCTGCGATACCAGATAGCTTCTCCTGAAGCCTGTGAGAAAGCAAACAGGACGACAAATGCTTATTCTGCAAGTCAGTGTTTTCTCACCCCAGTGCTGGAATCATGTCTGAGCAGTGATTACTATAAACACTGGACCTAGCTCCATCACAAGATGGACTTGTTTGATTTTAAATAGTGTATTGCACTACTGGTAGCCTGTTGAATACCAATAACATATCCTGCAGAGATATTAGTTTCATTGAACACTCTCTGCAATCACCACATTTCCCAAGTCTTCTCTGTCCTCTCCTCAGTGGGAACCAGACCATTGTTCAGTGCCGGATGCAGGAAAGGGTGGGAAGGGGTGTTCTGGTTATTGCCCTTGCTGTCGATAGCTTTCCTTTTTCCTGTTTTAAATTGAGGTGTACAGAGCTGCAGAAAATGTTTCCACGTATTTTAAGGATGTAGCTCTCATTGATTTTAAACATGCAAAAAAGCTGATTCCAAAAGAGGCTGTGTCATCAGCAGGAAGCTAAAAATCTACATCTTGGAGATGGTAGTAGAGGTCATAGTTTTTTTTCTCTGCCTTACAGTCCATGTGTATTGATGGAGTAAAGGCATGTAATCATGAGGACCATGGTTTGTGAAATGTTAAAGCCTTTGCAGCTGTGTATATGAGAGAAACAGACATTTTGTGGTTCTAGAGCAGCAGCTGCTTGCTTTCTCTGTGAGAGGATTGTTTTTCTTTTTCTTGCTTTGTCTCTCTTTAAGCCTCCCATTTGCCGTTAGTCCATAAAGGCCAGGGACAGAGCTCTGGCTCTGTGCCTGCTCCCTGGAGCCAGCTCGTCACCTCTCTGTGAGATCCGCTTGAGTCCCTATTCAGAACAGCTGCTGGCCTTCAGCATCACTAGTAGTACCAGAAGCTCTGTGAAAACTCTGTGATAGGAAGAGGGCTTTGTAGGTCTCTCTAAAACTTGGCACTTCCCTAACAGAGTTTAACATGGAAGCTGAAATACTAAAGGATTTTAAAATGGCTTTGTTTATGCAGATTTCTCTGGTACTGTAAGTTCATTCAGTTTGGCCGAATTTCTTTGGAAGTGGTTTTAGTTCTTGGATTCTTACTTCAGTGGAGTATGCAGATATGATATGATCATATGAGATGTATGCATCCACTCAAATCACGTTCTATTTTATTTTTAACACATCTTAACAGTATTTTTACAGCTATACCTATACATTTGTGCTTTATTGTCTGTTTGACCAGCTGACAAATCTTTTAAATCTTTCTTTTACTCAGGACGGTAGCTGCAGAGGTCAGAAAACAAGTGACCAGAGACTATGGCTCTCCTCAGATGAACAAGAAACGAGGAAGCGCACACCACCCTGTGAGTCACCCTGTGTTTAAACTGCTGAGTTTCAGGCCAGCAGGCTTAAAACTCCCATTTAGTCAAATCAGAAGCTGATGGGTGTAACTTTGTGAACTGGGTTTAAATTTAGATGCAAGGAATGCAGATGAGTGTAGTATTAGTTAATGTTGACAGCAGGTGTGAGTAGAGGTGATTTTGAAACATGATATTCCTGCTCACCTGTGTTGTTTCTGCATGGTTGCTCACCCAAAATAAACTAAGGGGTAGTTATATAATATGCTATGTTTTCTCAACTGTCTGTTGTCATATTACAAGTTAAGGGTGGAGTTTTTAATTAGTACAGAAACAGAAACGTACTAATACTCTATGGAGTCCGCTGTAAACCAGAAACCCCTGAGAAACCAGACAGAGGTTGTGAAATAGAGACTCTGTGCAGTTTAGAGGTGAAAGCAAATGAGAGCAAAAAATTTTTTAGGTTAAATTTGCCAGTACAATGTACTGTATATATAATTTATAAGAAAGCTTAGTTGTTTACACATGCAGCAGTGACAGACTACTAGCAGTAGTGACTGACAGGTTTGTTTGGTCTTAGGATACACAAAGGAAGATGGTGCATTGAAAAGAAGTGAGAACTGAAAATGAAATGTTTTCAACTGACCACACCTTACAAAACATAAATTTTATTATTCAGTGCGCATATAGATGTACAATATGCAGGATGTTTTTTTATTCTGTGAGTGTCTAAGAACGTTTTTAATTACTTACTAACAAACTATTTATTGTGATGCATGTGTATTCATGTGTATGTGTATGTGGATTTTCAAGGCCACTAAATAAAAAAGATTAATGTTGAGTGTTAAGTATTATACAAAAAAGTCATGTCAAAATATCCTGTATTGACATGTGTATTGACAGTTGCCCCTGACAGAAGTGGTTGAGCCGGTGGACTTTGAGGAGTATGTGAGCAGTCATGCTCCTGGGGTGGAGCCTGGCCCCCTCAGACAGCTAATGGAGTTTCCCCAGGATGACCTGGAGCTCCTCCACTTGGACAAAGAGTGCATTACACTGGAGCCCCCACTGCCTGAGGAGGAGGAGTGAGTCCAACTACTAATGGCTAACACAACCCGCATACTGTAACACACACATTAATATTACTGTAATGGAGGACAAGCATCAATACAGACAGGAACAAAGCCTTTGTCTCTGTGACACTGACTGAACACACTTATTAAAAGCATGCTTTGATCAATTATTAATGTGTTTTTCTATGTAGCTCACTGGATCCAAGAGTGAGAGATGCCTTGGCAGTCTACACAGATGACTGGCTCGTCATTCAAAGAAAGTAAGTGGTGCTACCAGATGAGTTAGCCAACCGTACATGTTTCATCTATTGTTTAATAATGTACAGCATTTTACCCTGTTCCCTGTTGACATGATTGACACTTACATTATTACTGTTTTTTCCCCCTGTAGATATCAACGCTACAGCACCACATACAGCCCTCACAACTCTGAACGACAGAGGGAGAGGCAGCGAGGACTGGTCAAACAGACCTTTGAACTGGATGAGGCAGCTGCTGCTGAGCGCCAGGACGACCAGGTAGCTGATGATGATGTTCAAAGGACTCCTTATCTTAAACCCTGCATGACCATTCAGTCAATTTAGGTTCATTTTACAAATATTATTGATATACTGTATACACAGTGGCGCCAGGTGTAAAAGCTTAGTACCTTTATCATATGTGATATGTGAACAAAGAGACGGAGAGAATAGCCAGTGTGGCTTGTTTTATTATGATGGGGTTGGCACTATGAGCTGTATTCCGCTCAGCAAGTTGATCATCGGGAGAATGACTAATGCATAAATGGAAATACCTTGCCTATTATCCATTACGTAGTCTCCATATGAATCATATTAAATAGTAATAAGGTAATTGGATCTGTAGCATAATGTTCGAAAACATCTGCAGTGAGCTCTTAAAGGTGACATCTTTGCCTGGAAGAGAAAAAAAAAAAAACACATGATCTCACCTCTCTGTCTCACTCTTTTCTGCTACAGGATGACGCAAAGCGGCGGTCAGTCAGCCTCGATGAGACTCCTCGGGGGAGCTGGGCCTCCAGTATCTTTGACCTGAAGAACTCCTCCCCAGACGCTCTCCTGCCATCTGTGCTGGAACGTACAGCTGCAGAGGACATGGACCGCCGCAATACTGAGGCGCGCCTTCAGGGGCGTCACAGTGACCTGCTGGGCCTTTACCCTCCCCCTGATGAAGTTCGTATTAAACCATCGTGTGTTTGTGCTTCTGCTGTGGAATGTTAAAGTGACAAACCTGTGAAAAGTTTTACTCGATTGCAGTTGTTAAACTTTACTCAGTTAATGTACGTATCTCTACGACTTTTTGGTCTTGGCTAATGTCAATAGAAATTACTGCTCATTATTGTTCACTCACTAAAGGTCTTACTGAAGTGCATTTGAATGGTGATGCATTCACTTACTGATGTATCAACAATTGATTCCGAAATCTAAGCTTAACAAAGTAGAGAGCTCCATGTATGGAAAGCCAAATGTCATCAGCAGAGAATTTAAATGAGTTTACAGCCACATAGATTCATTGCAGCTTAATCCCAGAGATCACTGCTTAAAACAGCAACCGGCAGTAACAGTTGCTGGTGAATGTAATTGCCTTTTGTTAAGCTCAGAGTGACATTATTGGATTTTCCTATAAACCAAATGTCCATAATGTCTGCAAACTGAGAACTCTTTGCTTTTCTTCTCTCTATGTTCTCCTTTTCTCACTCCATTCCTCTTTCTTTATGTCTGCATACACACTGTTGCTACGTTGCCATGACATCTGTGTAAATGTTATGCCTGTGTGTGTGTGTGTGTGTGTGTGTGTGTGTGTGTGTGTGTGTGTGTGTGTGTGTGTGTGTGTGTGTGTGTGTGTGTGTGTGTGTGTGTGTGTTGTACATGGCTTTTGTGTCTGTGTGACAGGATGAAGCAGTAGAGAGATGCTCTGCCATTGAAGTGCCCAAAGAACACTGTGGCCAGAGGATCATGGTCAAGTGTCTGTCTCTGAAGTAAGTAACATTTGGAATAGCTGACATCTACAGTATCTCTTTGTACTCTGATATATTATTAGAAATATTCATGATATTATCTGTATTTGACAACTGTACATTTTATGTTTTGCAGGTTTGAAATAGAAATTGAGCCAATATTTGGAACACTTGCCCTGTATGACGTCAAGGAAAAGAAAAAGGTATTTTTTTGTTACAGTAGTTGACTTTCACTCTGTAAAACCACTGACGTAATGCTGAGCTCATGCTTAACTAATCAAATTTCCCTTGTCTCAAAAAGGTCTAAGTGGTCTTGTGGTTTAGAATGAAAACTGAATTAAAATCCCTTGACGTGCATTTCCATTATCATCTTTCCTTCCCCTCCCTCTGATATTTCCCACTTATCTCAATTTTCCTTCCAACAGATCTCTGAGAATTTCTACTTCGACCTGAACTCGGATCAGATGAAAGGGCTGCTTAAACCTCACACACCTCACATTGCCATTTCCACACTGGCCCGTTCTGCTATTTTTTCCATCACATACCCTTCTGCAGATATCTTCTTGGTCATTAAGGTACTGGAAGAACACACATTTACACAGAAGAATCTGACTTAAATTTAATGCCATGCAATAGTTATCTCTTACTGGCTCATACAGAAGTTCACTTGCCCTTTTTATTTGGCATGTGATTAAAATGTGTGTGCTTTTGATGTGTTAATAATAGTGTGCATGTATTTCAGCTTGAGAAAGTCCTTCAACAAGGAGACATTGGAGAATGCTGTGAACCCTACATGGTTATGAAAGAGTCAGATTCCTCCAAGGTAATGGAGCCAGAAAGTTTTAAACTGTTGAAATTCTCAGGGACTGCAGCCAGAATGCACGTGGGACACTTACTGTCTAATCATGAGCATTACTCAATACTGTCTGAGTAGCTGCAATATTTACTGTCCTCTTTGGCAGTCCAACTCTTTTGGCCACTGCAGATATTTTACGCCTCTCAATATCTTTTTGATTTCTCTTCATCATATCTTATCTGCTCTTCATCCTGCTTCAGCATAAAGAGAAGCTGGAGAAACTGCGTCTGCAGGCAGAGCAGTCATGCAATCGTCTTGGCCGTTTTCGCATGCCTTTTGCCTGGACGGCCATTCACCTTCTCAACATTGTCAGCAGTGTAGGAGGTCTGGATCGGTCTGACCCTGACTCTGACTCTGGTACTGCTGACTTCAAACACGTCCTCAATTTCATACAGTGCCACACATGCATGTACAAAGAGCATTTGAACTATTTACAGTGACAAAGGTAACATTCATGCATGTGCCTCTCTGATATTATATGATTTTTCTTCCCGCCAGAGCGAAAAGGTCACGGAACATGGAATGAAAGAAAGAAAAAGGGGTTTGAGCGGATGAGTGTAGGCGATGACATGTGTAATTTTGCCACTTTCCGTCCCGCAACATTGACCGTCACCAACTTCTTCAAACAGGTCAGACTCAGTCTAGTGGTAATGCTTATGACTCATTGAGTAGTTAATGTCCATGATGATTTAATGTGGCCAGTTATTTATTTATATATAAAAATCATTTTACTGATAAAACTGAGTGTGGTCAATTTTAACAGCAAACAGTGCCAACTAGTACAAATTGTTCAGAGACAGAGGAAACGACACAAGCATTAAAACTACTTTTGCCATTAACCTGGCAACAAAAATGAAACTGTGCAAAAGGTCTCATCTTTCACAATGTATTAATCCAAAATGAACACCTGCCATCATAAACTGGAAAAATTGGTTATCAGATCATTTTACTATAGAGAGTATCGTAAAATAAAGACTTTTTTTTATTATTCCAGTTGTAGCTCTTCCCACTTTCCACCCATAAGAAAATATGCATTTTTCAACTTCACATATTTTTTATGAGTAGTTAACATTGTAGCACTGTACTATTGTTGCTCTATGATAACTATATGATAATGAGATTTTTTGTAATCCTAATACAAACTTTGCTTTTTTACTTATATTCATGAAGGAGGGTGACAGACTGAGTGATGAGGATCTCTACAAGTTTTTGGCAGATATGCGCAGACCGTCCTCTGTACTGCGACGACTGAGGCCTGTCACAGGTAAACATCATACGCCCACATATTCAAGATATTAATATGACATTGTCTGAAATCATCAAGATTTATGAATGATTTGTGGTTAACTGCTGTGTATCAATGACTTATTGTGTCCCTCAGCCCAGCTGAAGATTGACATCTCTCCAGCTCCGGACTCTCCTCATTACTGTCTGTCACCAGAGCTGCTTCATGTGAAGCCTTACCCGGACCTGCGTGTTCGCCCAACCAAAGATGTGCTAGAGTTCCCTGCTCGCTATGTATACACACCACACACCACATACAGGTGCGTGCTCGTATACATTCAACTCTTCACTGCATGTATGGCTTGCTGTGTTTGTTTGGGTATTGATTTGGAGATTTTAACTTAGTCTGCAGTTTTAAGCAAAGAGAACAGCAGGTTCTGAATTTCAAACTGTAACATTTTTTATTGATTTTCTTTCATAAAATACAAAAACAAGTTTTATCTTTGAGTTTTTTTACGTATATACCTAAAATAACAAAATATACTGTATGATGAAACAAAAACTAATAATTTAATAACTTTATTTGAAGACTCTTTAAAAATGGTTTACAGTAGGTTTACAAAGCACATCAAAGTTGAGATAGAAAACAGAATAAAAATTCACATAAGCAATAGAGGATAGCCGCAACAATGTGGACATAACAAGAGTCCCAATAAAATAAACATGAAAGGGAGTGCAGTGACATGATAGAGTTGAGATCTGGATAGACTTGTCGCATTCAGATTGGTGTACACTGGGAGACCTCAGTGGTGAATCTTAAAACGACTGTGTCATTGCTTCACTCTGGAAGAAGAAAATAAATGGTCAAAATATTGAAATAAAAACATGAAATGTTCCAAACATCATTCAAACATGTTTGGACAGGTGACTTACCTTCTCCTGCAGTCTGGAGAGCTGCTCATCCTGAGCCACAATGTTCTCTTTTTGGTACTGGATCAAATCCCTTAAACCTTTCAAGACATCAGAGTGTTCTCCTGCTCTCTCCTGAAAACAGGAATAAAATTAAAGTGACATTTTATTATATGACAATAAATCAGTGACTGGTATTCAGCTATGTTAAGTTGCCTAGTGCTCTGCATTTTTCTTTTTCTATATTTAAGCTGTAACTATAGGGAGGTTTTCAACTTTCCGTTACCTGCAGCTCTTTGATGTTGGTCGGTACAGATTTGCTGATATACATCTCCAACATCTTCACTTTTGTATTCAGCTCCACATCTTCCTGTTCCATGCTGGCCAGCCAGTCTTTAGTCATCTTGGTCTGAGCGTGTTGCTTGGCCATCTGGGCCTGTCAAAAGAGCATCTGCACATATTATCCTCTTCCCCCAACAACGATCCCGGTGCAGCTGGCAGCTGTCTGCCCCACAGTGTAACATGCAGATTTCTAATGTCACTCTCACTCTCATGGATAAAATGTATCCATAAATATTAAGAATATTAAAGAATCATATGGTGATGGTGAAGTTTTACAAAAGAAGAAGGGTGAGATGCCCAAGCATGAATGATTTCGTAAGAGTTAATGTAGACATAGTATATTCATTGTTCTGTTGTTTAACATTTTTGCAAATGATCAAAGAGCTGCTTTGTTATGTCTGTTTAGCTCTTTTTTCTCTTGAGATCAGTGGAACACAAAAGTTTAATCTGATTTTAGATAATGGACACACTGCCTATATCTCCCTGTGCTTTGAATGCTGTGCTTTTAGATCTGCAGTTTGATTGTAATTCTCAATGGTTAGCTCTCTTGTAATAACACAACCATTCAACAGCACACAGGGAATCTGGTGTTTACATATTTCATGTGTTTTCTTACCTGTAGCCACTGTATCACTTGTTTTATCTGTTTCTCCACCTCTGCAGCCTGCTCAGTCTCCCTCCCCAGATATTGTAGAGTCCCCTCATGGCTCTTCAAAGTCCGGCTGATTTTAGCTATCTTTGCCTCAGTGGTTTCATAAACATCTTTAAGGGATTCGCTGAACTGTATGACACCAAACATGAGCACGTTGACTTCTTCCTGCGGCACAGCATTGTATTCCGTCTTGCCAGTCTTCCTGATTGGACTTGCATGGACTGCTCTTAAACCCCCGGCCAAACAAAGCAGACACAGGGCCCAGATCATCTTCATAATATCGGCCACTTAAAAATTCTGTCTAAGTCTGTTTCACTCTGTTGTTAAAAAGTTTATTTCTTTTCCAGTAATTTGGTCAGTTAAGGAAAAGCTTTTGACGTTTTAAGTAAGGAAAGAAGGTTATAAAACACCAATTTGTGTCACAGCTGCAGAGACGTTAGCGTCATCAGAATATCCAGTGGGTGATGAATGTGAAGGGTGGTCAGTGCGCCTTATATTGGATATGTACATGCAATACCATGGTAAAACATTAGCCCAACTGTGGTTCGATCACAGGTCTTGCTCATTTGCCCATGACCTTCGTCTCAATGACCTTGCCTTGAAGTTTAACCCCCGAGATACTAATTTTGTCATTTAGGTCACAAAAACATGTAACATACATAACAACATAATGTAGCAGTCTGATACAGAAAATGTATGAGCCATATCACAGTCGCACAATATTATTTTAAAGATACGTGATTTTGTGGTGCGTCCTTCACAAGTGGATAAAATCAACTGTTTCAAAGTATGAACAAATGTTACCTCTAATGTTTGCCTTGGATAGAAGTTAAGGTGACTTTCACCATGCAAATCCAATACTGGGTCACACTTTTCCCGTGTGCACACGTGAAACTCTATAACTTTTTCTTTTCTGAGAATCAGAATGTTGTATACTTTTGTAGGTTGACAGGAATGATGCAGAGTGTGTGATATTGTTGACGAATGTTGAGAACATAACAAGCTGGAGCCGGGTTGTGAAACTGCCTCCCTAAGACCAGTTTAATATGATTCTGATTGTCATTTAAATACAATTAACCAACAAACAATGGTCCTTCAGGTTCTTCTTGGCTTTAATCTGTCCTTGTAATCTTTCTCTCTTTCTCATTCTCTGTGTTACATCATTTTGCCTTTAGGAATTTGCTGTATGTTTACCCCCAAAGTCTGAACTTCAGCAGTCGTCAGGGCTCAGTGAGGAACATTGCTGTGAAAGTTCAGTTCATGGCAGGAGAGGACCCCAGTCAAGCTTTGCCGGTGAGTCACAGTCAAGGATAATCCAAGGGATGTGTTTGTGACGTTTCCAAGAAAAAGAAATCCAGTCACAAAGAACAGCTTGAGGCAGTGAAATACTATATCATGTATTCTTGGTAGAGTGAACATCTCCAGATTGGTCTGTGCACAGAGAGAAGGAAAGTTTAGTTTCATTTAGTGAGCTAGTGTTTGTGTTATAACTCATTTATTTTTGTTTATTGAATATCAAATGTTGGGGCACACCAGTGGCAAGTCAGATTAAGTAAGAGCTTTTACAACTCAAAACAGGTACAAATTGTGGTTGCAAAGTGAATTAAGTGTTGTACACGGAATTGAAAATATATTGACAGTGAAATTGAAATGATTGCTCATGGGTTAACTGTATTCTCTGCTGTTGGACCAGGTCATCTTTGGGAAGTCAAGCTGTGCTGAGTTCATGAATGAGGCGTACAGTCCTATCATCTACCACAACAAGTAAGGCTCAAACACCTGTTAACCCTAACGGACCTTCCACTGGAGTCCGTCCAACATTTTCTTCTTTCACGGCGTCCTCCTTAAACATTGTGTTTAACTCTTGCTCAAAAGGTCTCCTGAGTTCTATGAGGAGATGAAGATGAAGATTCCCGCCAATCTGACAGACAACCACCATCTGCTGTTCACCTTCTACCACATCAGCTGCCAGCCCAAACAGAACACTCCTCTGGAGAGCCCTGTGGGCTATACTGTGAGTACGCTTCTTCAGCTTTCCCACATTTAATACTTCCACCCACACATTTGTTTGTTTGTTCCTTCTGTTGTCTTGCCATCGGTGAGAGATCATGTGCGTACGTCTCTCTGCCTGCAGTGGATCCCTCTGATGCAGCATGGCCGACTACGCACTGGCTCCTTCAGTTTGCCCGTCTCGGTGGAAAAGCCTCCACCTAGCTACTCTGTGCTGACCCCTGACGTGAGTGTGTTTAAAGAGATACTGTAAATGCCTGCCATTACCTACTCCTTTGTGATGTGACTGAGTGTTAAATGAGTTGGATGTGACTCTGTGGCAGGTTCAGCTCCCAGGCATGAAGTGGGTGGATAATCACAAAGGAGTGTTCAATGTCGAGGTGACAGCGGCCTCCTCGGTTCACACTCAGGTACACAAATATGCTTTTCACATTATAGTTTCTGCCTTTCCATATGCCCTTTTCGCCCACCTTTGAAAGCCCTGTTGGACTTTGGTTAATGTTACTGAGGAAGTTTCTGAAATTGTTCATCCACAGTTCTCATCTATTGTAAATGTAAATGCCTATAGTTTTACTGGAACATATTACAGGTAATTCAGATACAAACAACCCAGAGATTTGTCTTTTTTTAACTATATATATCTTTACTGTTTACTAGTGCATTACATGTCCATAGATCTACTAATGTCGGCAGTGTATGCATGTAACCACAGATGCCCTCAAACTTGTCTCACTAATTTTTTTAACCATATCAAAATCCTGGCTACCAAATTAAAATTCACCTAGTTCAAGTGATATTTAATGTTGTTTCTGTTGGTAATTCTAGGACCCCCACCTGGATAAGTTCTTCACTCTAGTTTATGTTTTGGAAGAGTACTCCTTCCCCTTCCGCCTGAAGGACGTCATCATTACTGAAGCAAACATGGAGGGCGAGCTGAAGGCCAGTATGGCTGCACTGAGAGGAGCTCTGCTGGATACCTGTGTCAGGTTCCTGCACCAGCTGCTCAACAAGCTCATTCAGCTCATCGTGTACCCACCGGTCATTGCGGGGCAAATTGGTAAGTGAGTTCTGAAGGACAGATATTTTAGTAAAGTACACTTTAAGGAACAAGGATGAAATCCTAATTCTTATAGTTTTAGTAGATAATGTGATGACTAATAAATACTGTTTGCTGTATTTTATTATTTTCAACTTCATTGACACACAAGACAGGACATCAGATATGCTAGATGCTAATATAATACCTACTTAATAATACATCAAATTGTGCTACTGTTTTGGTTTGGACAAGCATTATTATTAACGTCTACATGTAAAGTATAAATCATTCCAGTTTAAAATTACAGTCTACAATTATGCGTTTTTGTCCATCCATAGTTTTAAGTTCTGCCTCTTGTTGCTCTCACTCACTTAATTTATCTACAGTGAACCTGGGCCGGACTGCCTTTGAAGCTATGGCTTTATTAGTCAACCAGATCCACAAAAATCTGGAAGGGAACCAGGACCAGCACGGCCGTAACAACCTGCTGGCGTCCTACATTCAATACTGCTTCCGTCTGCCAACTGCCGAACCTGCAGTGCCACCAACAGGTGAGTCAGGAGTCTGCTTTAGAGCAGCAGAGCCTTTCCCTTGACCACTGGCGGTCATTTGATTGGACTGCTGACTTGCTAATATCTCCCATGTGACATCACTATTCGTCTGTCTCCATGAGCAGCTGGCTCACAGTCCTATGAGATGCCTGTGCAATACGCCACCTTATCGAGAGCAACGGCCCGCCCGAGCAGCCTGCACCTGTCCCGCTCCAAGAGTATCAGCAACTCCAACCCAGACCTGGCCAGCACACCCATTTCTCCTGACGAAGAGGTGCAGAGGATCATAGGGAGCAAGGTGAGTTGTGCCTGTCTTTTGAAATGAGCCATACAACTATTGCTGTGCTTAGTGTGTGTGGAAGATGTCAAAAGTCATGACAGCAGTTAAATACTTTATATCCAGTTCTTAAAATGATGCATTTTCTTGGTCATCTTTCTATGTGTTGTAAGAAATCTGCAATGTATCCAATGTATTGGCTCTAAAACTTGTGTTCGCTGGGGCATTTGTTTGATTTGCATATTTATTTCATTTGCAACTTGTCTTTTACACTATTTTGTCAAGTATTTGTTTTGTTATACTGCTATCAGATCCCTGTTTTTATGGTACCCCTTGTGCCATAGTCTGACTTTCTGTTTATCCAGTATCAGGCTGTAGTTTGATGTAATGAAAGTCTCCACAGCAGATTCAATTAGCTCAGGTTAATTGAGACCTCTCTGTGCTGACAGTTAATGATGCTGCTTATGTCGACGATGCAATTATGCTTTGTGCCTCTGTTCCTTGTGTTTTATACGGTACTTCCAGCCCTTCCTTTATTCTCCCCTCTCCTGCTTTCTTTGCTGATTTAAGCTTAACTTTTTTATACTCTTTGGTCCCCACTTTTGCGTCTTCCCAGTTTTATCCTTCAAATAATCTCTTGTGTGGTAATTACCTTCCCTTTACTCACTGTGCCCTTGCCTCTTGCCACACTGTGTGTTTGTGTGTGTGTCTATGGTGGCCTATGGCAGGGCATTGACCGCTCCCACTCCTGGGTAAACTCTGCTTATGCCCCTGGGGGCTCCAGATCTGTGATACGCCGGAACCCCAACTCCAGCTGTGAGCTCAAGCAGGTGCCAAATCCCTCCTCCTCGCCTTCCTATCCTGAACCATCTCTGATCAACTCACATGGGTCATTTCTCACCTCAGTTCTCAGGGGTCTGCATCTGCTTGTCTGCCTCTCAGTCTGCTAGCCTACCTGTAACACCTTCTCATCCACGACTACACCTTTGTCTTTCACAATTCATCCTCTCGCCACCGCCTAACAAACCATGTCCGTTGTGAGATATCATCTCTGCCTGGCACTCGTCCGATTTCTTACCAGCCTTGCACTCATCGTAGATAGTTCTCTGGCCACCCATCCTTTTTCATTCACCCATTTTCACACCACTTTGTCCTCATTTCTGTGTTCACCTCACCGTCACTCCATGTCAGGCAAACGACCGCAGCTGCAATCGCATGTCTGCCTTCCTGGACAGCGTGGCCTTGTTTTCAGTTCCCACAAGGCAGATTGCTAAGAAGGTAAAACTGACACCTACTGTAAAAAAAAATGTGAAAGCGAAAAAAAAAAGCAACATATTCAGAACCAACTAACACATTTTAATGTCCTAACATTCATCAACTTTCAGTGTCATTAACATTCATCACCGTACATTTTAAAATTGTGATTTTGTTTAAGTTGGTGTGTGTGTGTGTGTGTGTGTGTGTGTGTGTGTGTTGATATACTGACATTTAATAGTGTCTGTAGTTTGTCTGAAGGTTTCAGGATTAAATCTGTGGCAGAGGTACTGATTAATGTGTTAAATTAATTTTTACTATTACTTCTAAACTTTAATCATAACTTTATAAATCATTGTAATTCATTAAAATTATTTTTTTATGGTCCAGTGTATAAGATTTAGGGGGCACTATTTACAGACAGAAATTGAGTGAGGCGAGGGGCCACTAAATTCTACACAGTACAATTTTTTTTTTTTTTTTTTTTTAATTATTACCTTAATTATGGACAGAATAACCATCAAACAATTGCACTCGCGAAGACAAACACACACACACACACACACACACCCCTTTAATCTTATGAGCTCATCTAGTTTATAAATGGTTTCCTTGTGTAAGCTTAAATTTTGCTTTGTTGGTTCATGTGTAGCTCCTCCATGAGGAGCTGGCATTGCAGTGGGTGGTCAGCACCAGCACAGTGAGGGAAGCAGCGCTGCAGCAGGCCTGGTTTTTCTTCCAGCTTATGGTGAGTATGCCTTTGTACATTTATACTGATTTGCAAAAAAACACATCACAAGACACACGTACAACATTTTCATCAAATGATTTTTTTTCTCTTATTTACCCTCTCCTCTAGACAAAGAGCATGGCACATCATTTATTCCTGACTTCGAAATTGGACGTTCCTAGACGCCAGCGTTTCCCGGACCGCTTTGTGGACGACATCGCTGCACTTGTGTGTGCCATCAGTGCAGACATTGCCGGTCGATATCACAAGGTACACAGCCAACAAAGCTACACTACAAGCAATTCAAGACATTAAATGCAGAAAGTCCATTTGTTTTCAATGAACAATGTATTGACTAATAAAAGATCGCCAGGTGATAGTGGTTTTAAAGTTTTGTCCAATAGAAAGTTGCCTCTTCTCTTACCCAATGATCATTATTGATTTTACAAATAACACAATGTACAGCGACCAGAAAGTCATATTTTTTCCTTTTGATGTGATATCTTCCCTTTTTATCTAATCATATATACTCCCTTTCTTGCTCGCCCCCTTCCCCTCTCTCTTACAGGATGTGGAGCTTGTGGAGAGGTTAAACAGCAGTCTGGCCTTCTTCCTGAATGACCTGCTGTCTCTCATGGACCGGGGCTTTGTGTTCAACCTCATCCGCTCCTACTACAAACAGGTGCCTCATGCTCCCTTCCCCGTTTTCCTTTAATATCAAACACTTTCCCAGTGGTCCCTTGCATATTTTAAAACGTCTTTTTCCGTCTCCGTGTAAAACAGATTGCCAACAAGCTTCACACAGCACAGAACCCCAGCTCTCTGAATGCCCTGAGGATGGACTTCACTCGTATCGTCTGCAGTCACGAGCACTATGTCACCCTCAACCTGCCATGCTCCACTCTCAGCCCTCCAGCCTCCCCTTCCCCCTCCACCTCCTCCACCACCTCACAGGTACTGAAGCAGGCTGGAAAATACAAGATAACTGATTATATATAAATTTTATGTTCTTCTATCTCATCTTCACCCTCCTTTCTGTTGTTGTCTCGACAGAGTTCTGCGTTTTCCAGTGTGGTGCAAGACCAGGGTGTGGCCACCATGTTTGAGCTCTCCGTCCCTTTTCGTCAGCAGCACTTCCTGTCTGGCCTACTGCTTGCTGAGCTCTCTCTCATCCTTGATCCTGATGGTGAAGGGTAGGCTCTCAATAGTTGCGTGTATATATAAGAATCAGGGTTGTCATTCAGTTTCCCCGTAAGAATCAGCAGAGATGTAACTTCAAAATGAAATGCATGCGCAGTGAGAAACAGTTTTACTGATACATATGTTTTTTCACCCACAGGGTTTTCTTCCTTCATAAAAAGGCCATTTGTGCTGTTCACTCTCTGCTGTGCAGCCATGATGCAGACCCTCGCTACACTGACCCTCAGGTCAGAGCGCACGTCGCTCAGCTCTACCTGCCCCTCATCCCCATCGTCATGGAGACGTTGCATCAGCTCCACGACTTCTCTGGTCAGACACAACCCACTAATATTCTTAGAGCTATCCACTTCCTACGCATGTTTATTTAATTTGCAGAATGTTTTTATTTCTAGTGTTATTACACCTGAGAGTGCTTTTCATATTTCTTTGTAGACTCTTCGCCTGCTCGGGTCCGCCATGCCTCAGCCCACGCTGACGATGCTGACCCAGACGGCGGCAACACTATCAGTCAGTCTGTTGCCATGGCGATTGCCGGCTCCCCTTTGCCGCATGCCAAAGCCAACCCATTTGCACTGCCCACAGTGGTGAGTGATAGCGACAGGGGTCAGGCTGTACCCCCAGGCCCTACAGACTGACTTGTCACAGATCTGTGTGGGAGGCTGCTGCCTCAGTTTTGACAGACAATCACTCTGCCCTTTCTGTAACTCCACATTTCCATGTTGATCTTCTGTTCTGGAGTACAACTCCTCCTCTTAGCCTGTAGGTGGCTCTCTGTTCTTTTTCCTTTTAGAACTCTCTGTAAACAGCCATTTTGTACTGAAGCATATTAAAAGACTGCCACTGAGTTTGTGTGTTTGTCTTCACCAGGCTGGGCGCCAATCCAGCTCTCTGTCTGCCGAGTGCAGCAGGACTCTGCTGGTGTGTTTCCTTTGGGTGCTGAAGAATGCAGATGCAGCTCTCCTGGAGCGCTGGGTATCTGATTTGTCAGTACTGCAAATCAACCGCCTGCTGGATCTGCTGCATCTCTGTGTCTCCTGCTTTGAATATAAGGTACAATAAGCAGGCGCTGACAGGAGTCAAAAACAATTTACAGATGCTTAATTTGAACATGCCAGAGCTACAGCACATTCTTACAGATATTAGTTGTTGTCTGGATTATCAGTAGTGCAGCATGCTGTTGTTTTATAATGTTTGAGTATCTAATGTCCATGTTACTGATCAGCTACCTTTTTTTTTTTCTTTTTTTCCCCCTAAATATCCCTATTTCTTTTTTACAAACTTGTTTTTCCCTGATTGATATTGTTTGTCTCCGCCTGTGATGGTTGATTGTTGTTGTAGGGGAAGAAGACTCTGGAGAGGATCAACAGCCTGACGTTCAAAAAGTCTCAGGACATGAAGGCCCGACTGGAGGAGGCCATACTGGGCACCATTGGGGCTCGTCAGGAGATGGTTCGGCGTTGCAGAGGTAAGTAGCATTAGAGCACAGTGAACAGGGTTTTTGTGTTACAAGTCAAAATGGCATGAAGTAGTAAACACAGGTTTCCTAATAATGATACTAATTAAGGTTCCATTTTAGTGCAGCAGTGACTTTCCCGTGAGCCAACATGAGCAACAACAGCACACTGACTCTATTTGACATGAATTTAACAAAACTTTAATTAGTATCATTGGTAACACCTGTGTTTATTCTACTATTTCACGTCAAAATGGAAGAGTTTGTTTTCATAGAAACTGTAATTTGTTTCCTTTTCCAGAAAGGAGTCCCTACGGCAGCCAGGAGAACGTTAGGTGGAGGAAGAACGTCACTCACTGGAGACAAAATGCAGACAGAGTTGACAAGTATGTTCTTCACAATTCATTCATCAGTGCCAGCTAAAAGTGGTCTATGTCTGTGCATACTGTACTACTGAAAAATGACTGATAGATTTCAGAATTAGAATTTAAATCATGAACATGGTGTAATATGCTGTCTCTTCATTTTATGGTGCTTAAATGTGATGCTGTGAAATAATGTGTCCTACAGGACTAAAGCTGAGGTGGAGCAGGAGTCTGTGGTGGATGGAAACTTGGCTACTGAGGCCTCTCTGATAGTACTGGACACACTGGAGGTTATAGTCAAGGTAAAGTGATGGAGAAAAAATGTAATGCCCTTTGTTAGACATTCACACACAGTATTATGCATTTATTGTATTATTACCTTTCTGTAATTTGTTGTGTGTGTCCTCTGTCAGACTGTGGTGGCATCAGAGCTAAAGGAAAGTGTTCTGGGTGGAGTACTGAGAGTCCTCCTACATAGCATGGCAGGCAACCAGAGCGCCCTCTTCCTGCAGCACTGCTTCACTACACAAAGGGCTCTGGTATTCAAGGTACTTTTGTGAAATGTCTCAATGAACTGTGCTGTAGGTTTATTAGTATCTTTTACAGTCCAGTATTAATGAAGCTTAAAATATTGTCACAGTAACTCTGTTCACATGTAATTCTTCTCCCTAGTTGTAATTACTGTTTTATGCATTACCATACTGAATAAATTTTAACTTTTTAGGAGAAACAAACTAAATTATTCCATGTGTATATTTAATTATTCTAGTTGCTCTGTGTTTTATAGTTGTACAAGGAACGTGAATTTTAAAGAAACAAATAGTAAATCACACTTTATATTTGTGTAAGGAGTATACAAAGTGAAAGTCTGTTTGTATATGTAGTTCCCAGAGATGCTGTTTGAAGAGGACACAGAGCTTTGTGCAGACTTGTGCCTACGTCTCTTGCGTCACTGCAGCAGTAGTGTTGGTTCTGTCAGAAGTCACGCCTCCGCCTCTCTTTACCTGCTCATGAGGCAGAACTTTGAGATTGGAAATGTAAGTCGAGATATCTTTGGATTGTAGGTCATTTGTATTTTGATGTGCTTGTTATTACATGTGACAAAATGGATCTACTAGACATGTACAGGATGTCTGAAGAATAGATTCATGAGTCACAATATGCTCTAATTTTGCCCTTGCACCAGAACTTTGCTCGAGTAAAGATGCAGGTGACCATGTCCCTGTCATCACTGGTGGGAACATCTCAAAACTTCAATGAGGAGCATCTTCGTCGCTCACTCAAGACCATCCTGACATATGCTGAAGAGGACCTGGAGCTGCGCGATACACCCTTCCCAGAGCAGGTATGTAACAGTCTCTGTACAAGATCCCATGTGGAGCTGCTAGGATGAATGAATAAGGCTTCAGTATGTCCTGTGATGCACTTTTGAAACTGCAGGTCCAGGATCTGGTGTTCAACCTTCACATGATTCTTACTGACACTGTTAAGATGAAAGAGCATCAGCAGGATCCAGAGATGCTCATTGACCTCATGTACAGGTACTGTGGATGCACATCAATAATGCCTGAATACAACAATAAAATGACACTGCTCAGATCTCTGATATTTACTTTCTTTTTTGCAGGATTGCAAAGGGATACCAGAACTCCCCTGACCTGCGTCTGACGTGGCTCCAGAACATGGCGGGAAAACACTGTGAGAGAGGGAACCATGCTGAAGCTGCACACTGTCTGGTCCACAGCGCAGCACTGGTGGCAGAATACCTCAACATGCTGGAGGATTGCCGCTACCTTCCCATTGGTTGTGTCACATTCCAGGTCAGTGCACACTGACTCCAAAACTGGAGCACCACGACCAAAGCCCATAATTGTTGAAACGAGCAAATATAAAGATTTTATGTTTGTTCTGACTTCTCTTGTTTTCCCTCAGAATATTTCATCCAACGTATTGGAGGAGTCAGCCGTATCTGATGACGTCCTGTCTCCAGAGGAGGAGGGGATTTGTGCTGGGAAATACTTCAGTGAATCTGGCCTTGTGGGCCTCCTGGAGCAAGCAGCTGCCTCTTTTAACATGGTACGACTCACATTCTCCAACCACATGGTGACAGACTGCATGTTAACACAGCACAAGGTTACAGCATTACCACGGCTGAAGGAGTGTTATGTGATCGGATGGTATGTGTAAAACTGCCTTTCCATTTTGCTGTAACTCTAGGCTGCCATGTACGAAGCCATAAATGAAGTGTACAAGATTCTGCTGCCCATTCATGAAGCCAACAGAGACTTCAAAAAGCTGGCTACTGTCCACGGGAAGCTGCAGGACGCCTTCAACAAAGTCTACAACCAAGTGAGTTGACAGTTTGATCCTGAAATCACCAGCAATTTATGAGCTGTTAATGAGAAATGAACTTTATCCCGGATTCCTCCTTACTTTCATCTTTTTTCTTTTTTTTTTTTTTACAACTTTTCCAGAGTTCAGGATGGGAGGTAAGATGTTCATTTGTTCATTTCATATTATATATTCATATATTACATTGAAGGTTAAAGTAATACAAAAAATCCTTGTTTCCTTCCCCCCCATTGATTGTTCTCATCTCCCCTCCTGTGTGAATGACACGTGACTGGTGAGTGTTACAAAATTTGCTTTCACACTTTGACATAATTGAGTTAAACTGCGAACTGTTACAAAACTGTTTCCATCTCAGTCTAAATATATATTCCCCCTTTGTTCTTCAATAGTTGCCTTTCTCTTACAAAATGTTCTGCTGTCTGATTTAAAGTTAGGTTATTAGACAAACTGTACATTTAATACAGGGAACTGATAGACTTGCAGCTTCACTACATTTGTGTTATTTCTCTCATTGTTGCTCTGTTTTCCTATTTAAACTAATCTAGGCTGCCAAAAAGCATGAATATACATGAATATAGGTCACAACATAACCTTCAAGTCTCTCTTTTCTTTTCTTCCCATCTTCAGTGTTTAGAGAATGTTTGGGACCTACTTCCGTGTTGGTTTCTATGGCTCCCGTTTTGGAGACCTGGATGAACAGGAGTTCGTCTACAAAGAGCCATCAATCACCAAATTAGCCGAGATCTCCCACAGACTTGAGGCATGTTAACTGCTCGTGATACTAATAAAGGTGTCCTTTGTGATTTATGAGAAACATATTTCTAAAACTGAATCTCTTTGGTGCATAGGAGTTCTACTCAGAGAGATTTGGTGACGATGTGGTTGAAATTATTAAGGACTCCAGCCCAGTGGATAAAAATAAACTGGATCCCAACAAGGTAACAACATATGTATATACAGCATGTGACTTATAATATATCTGATATAATAAGATTTAAGATTTTACGAACTGTAATTGTACTGGCGACTGTTGCTCGTTTCAGGCCTACCTCCAGATCACCTACGTTGAACCATTCTTCGACACATACGAGCTAAAGGAAAGAATCACCTACTTTGACAAGAACTACAACCTGCGTACCTTCATGTACTGTACTCCCTTTACTCTGGACGGCCGAGCCCATGGTGACCTGAATGAGCAGTACAAACGCAAAACCATCCTTACAACATCTCACGCCTTCCCTTACATCAAGACTCGAATCAATGTTATCCACAAGGAGGAGGTGGGTGTCCGTTCAGGAGGGATTTTTCATCAGTTGTTGTATGAATGTGGTGTAAGAGGGAGAAAAGTGAACTATTTCTGTTGTCTTTGGTTATCCAGATCATTCTTGTCCCCATGGAGGTGGCCATTGAGGACATGCAGAAGAAAACCCAGGAGCTCGCCTTCGCCACGACTCAAGACCCCGCAGACTCCAAGATGCTGCAGATGGTGCTGCAGGGCTGTGTGGGCACCACTGTGAACCAGGTGCCTGTTGAGATAACTGATGATGTATAACCATTATGCTTTGAAAATGTCAAAAGCCCACATCTCAATTGAATATAAATCCCATGCAAATGGGGTTGAAAGTCTGGGTCAGTGTTTAAAGTAGCGACAGACATTCCTTAGCAGATATGTAACAGTTTCTCCCCCTCTCAGGGCCCCCTTGAGGTGGCGCAGGTCTTCCTCTCCGACATTCCTGATGATCCAAAGCTGTTTCGCCATCACAACAAACTGCGGCTTTGCTTTAAAGACTTCACTAAGAGGTGATGACACACTCCACGACCTAGACACAGACTGCTGTGTAACTAATAAACAAATCCCAAAAACAAATCCCAACTCCCTGTGTATTCTCTGCGCTTTTCCGTGCAGGTGTGAGGACGCCCTGAGGAAGAATAAAGCCCTGATTGGACCAGATCAGAAGGAGTACCACAGAGAGCTAGAGAGGAACTACAATAAGCTGAAAGAGGCTCTGGGTCCTCTCATCAACCGCAAGATCCCCCAGCTATACAGAACCCTGCCAGCTCAGACTACACAAACACAACGGTAACCTGAGACCTTAAACACACACACACACACACACACATACACACACGCCTACGCACAGAAACGCACAAAATGAGCTCATGCTGCTTCTCCAATACCGTCAAACCAATACAGGAGCAACATAAAACCAAACTGTAGATCATAGACACATACATTCTGTGTTTGTCACCAGTGAAGTGCACACAACGTTCAGTGGCAAATTTCAAAGATTTTACATTAATTTATAAAAGAAAGTTGGAGCAGCTCGTGTTGTGGTGTTGTGGCCTGACTATGGAAACTATCACCATATGTTTTTTTGTTGTTTTCATCTACTTTTGGCATCAGCTCAGTTTTCATGTGAGGGTCTGCTGATTCATAATCAAACACAGAGCTGCAGTCAACGGCACCTGCCAGAGAGTTATGCTTTAATGCTGAAAACAAATATATTTTACAGGTAGTTGCTTCTGCCAGATTTAATAAACTAAATGTAAATAGATTTAAAAATATTTTATTAAGACGAAAGTACACTTATGTTGCTCTGTGAAGAGATTATTGGCACTGAATGAGATGATGAGGTTCTTACTCTTTGAAAGCAGATACACATTGAAAGTCATGTAGGCTTACAGTGGGACGTCACAAAAAGACATGATTCACAGCTTTCACAGTAACTCTTTCACTACCTGGGTCAGATCTTATATCTAAAATAAATTTTGAATAAACAAACCTCAGTTGTTTTTTCAGACACACTTTTCAGCAAAATAAACTAAAACACTTGAAGTAAAACATCATTTTGCTTTTCTCTCGCAGGAATTCCTACAGTAGGTCCAGTCTCCGCAGAGTCGACTGTTGAGGCACAGCAAACTGGATAACAACACAGAAAAACAAGCTTTAGAAATTAGCCACATCTCATCCCTTCTGCTGTTCCCCCTTCCCCCACTGTATTGCTCGCCAACTGTCACAAGCACACGCGTACACACACACACACACACACACACACACACACCGTCCTCTTTTCTCGTCTAGCTCGTCATTTTACCCACCCAACCCCCTGGCCACCTAGTCATGCCCTAATCCCCACCACCACCACCACCACGTACATGCAAATACACACACACACACACACACACACACACACACACACACACTTGTCACCTCTTTCCCTGCTGAAGCATCTCCCCCGTCACCACTGCTCTCACACCTCTTTTGGAAAAAACGTCGGTTGTTTATACTGGAAGGTTATCTGCACTGTAAACATCGTCGTTTGGAGCAAGGCTCTGACGTGTTAGTGTTTTAAACCAAGCTTTCAGAAGTAGTCTCCTCAGAAATCTCTCTGAGATGGTTTTAACTTAACTTTTTACAGGCTGCCAAACACATTTTGTATCCAGATCATTCAACATTATTTCTGTTTTTCTTTTGTTTCTAAGATTTGCTTTTAAAAGGCTGTAGTTTGTCTGTTTTGTATTGTAGCCTTATTTCATTTGTAACTATGCCTGGTAGTAGTCACTGCCAGCCTTGGTTATTAAATAGTCCCAGGGAGTTTTCTTTTGTTATCAACAGACCAAATAACTGACATTCCTTCCTCAAGTTGTCACATTTATCTGCCTATCTCTCATTATATAAATTCATCATAGAGTGGATGTGGGATCTGAGCTCAGGCCTCTGTCCTAGTCTAGCAGGAGTGAACAGAAGTAGCAGTCTAAAAAGGAAATGGATTGTTGTAGAGGGAAAGGCAGGTTGGGATGTTTAAATGTGTTTTTAAACTGTGAAATTCTCTTGTCATGCACTGCAGTCGCATTAGATTTTTATCACAGAAGCACTGCCGTCAGCCAGGCTATCTTTCACCCACACAAATATGCTTAAACTGTGACATTTACTCTCACCCTGCAGTACAGTCTGAAAACTGAATACATTTTGCCTGTATGATGCAAGGCAAGTATTGCCTTTGACTGTATTTGAACTGCTGTTAAAAAGCACTCCAAATGTCTTGTATGTGTCTAACACTTTTATATTCATTGTAGCGATTTCCACCTACTGTATCTATTATATTGCACTATTGTAAACAAACCGCAGCACATAACACTGTAACTACTAAAATATCTGAGCTTTTGTTAATTTACAAGGCTGGAAACTGTTTTTTACCAATTAGATGAACATTTTTTTTATTTATTTACATAGTCTTTTTTTACTGCCTTCTATTAAATTTCTCTTCCTACATCACTGGTCAGCTTTTTTTGTGGGGCTTCAGAGCTGAAGAATAGACACGAGGCGAGTAATATATTTATCAAACGGTTTTCACATGCAGCAGCACAAACTAACGACAAGTAAATTAAATGGATACAAATCAAAACAGACAGTATTACAACACATAATATCCCAAAAATAAAAGGTGCATTACATACTGTGAATCAAACCATATCAGTTTAAGCAACGACACCCCAGTGATTTTCCCTCCAGGTCTTTCAAAATGCATTTAAAAGCATTCAAAGAAATCAGATCGTGGAGTTTCAAAACTTTATGTGAAAATATACATATTAAATAAAACAAACACTAGCTGCTCTCCTCATTTACCAACTCATTTATCTTCACCTGACACAGTAAATGCAGTTCAAGTCATTTTATGCTACTAATCTAAGCAAAAACACACATGGATATATTATATCAGCGTACATAGATACACACATTTTTAAAAATATTTAATTCTGGTCTGGTAAACTTATCAATAACTTTAACCAGGCACACCTGGTTTAGCTGTAGTTAACAGTCTGATAGAACAGGTGAAAGTGATTTCACTGATTAGTTCACCTACTGTAGCTTTTGGTAGACATTAAATCACTAGATCACATTACTTCCTGCACTCAAGCAGGCCTGCGGGATTCACTAAAGTTTATCTTACATGCTTAAAAGATGAGGCAAAGATGTATGTGATCCAGATGCCTTATTGGCTTTCCTTTTCTTTACCATCAGTTTAATTTCCTGTGGCGATAGGCCGATCCACTTTATAGCCAGCAATGTTTGTCTAATTTACCAGAACAAAGGACCCCGTGTTTATAATCAGGTATTTTATAAACAGACATGCAGTGTCAGTCAATCAGAACTGGAAGTTTTCCAGTTAATAAGATCACTCAGTATCAATTTTCCACATGTACTGGAGTGATGATGAGGAAATGTAGAGGATTACAGTATCAGCCTTGTTTATAAAAGATAATCCGTGCAGGTTACAGCAGGCCTAAAAACAACACAAACCTCTAAAAAGTTGCATGTAAATTAAAATTTTACTGTAAATATTAAGTCGAAACTATTGAATTTTTTTTATTGCATGTGTGTCTGCTCTCAGAGTTCCTTACTAGTACACAAGGAGTCTTGAATGTTCTTGTATTTCCTGGTAAGTTTGTTGTACTTGCAGGTACTTCCTTCCTTGCAAGTCCTTGGAGGATATTGAAAGTATGAAAACATTGAAAAGTAGGAAAATATTGTACATTTGTACATGCAAACTATTTATTCAGTTTACAAAATATGATTCAATGTAACAGATTAAACTACCCACTATGTATAGTTAAAATTAATTTTAACCAACTAAAACAGAAAATGCTGCACATACACATACATATCACACGGACAGTGTACCTTAAGGTATTACTACTTTTACTTGAGTAAAATGTCTGAATACTTCTGGCACCACTGGGGTCCTTCCTTGGAGGTACTTCATGTCCATAAAGGATAATTTTAGAGGTCCTTAAACGACCTTAAAAGTCATTGAAAGCTGATGGAGTTGTTTGGATTTTCCTTGACGGTGCTTTCTTGTAGATCCATGAAGAATATGGATCCTTGGCGGCAAATGAAGGCCTCTCAGATGATTAAAGAGCCCTGTAAGATGATGGAGATCCCCGCTTGGCCTCATGGTTGCTGGCCCTTTAAGGGGAGCGGGAGGGGGCGCGGAGCATCTTGGCTGCGGTGTTTTTGTCTCTCTCTGTCAGTGAGCGCTCCTGGGCCGAGGCGGCTGAAAGGATTTCCAGAGGGAAGGTAAGAACAGCAAATAAGTTCCCGTTCCTGTGTGTGAAACCCGTTTCTGCGTCTCTTTATCTTAACTGCATGTTAAAGCGCTTCAGACGAGGCGCCTTCTTGAGAGTGTGACTTCTTTTGTGAAGCGTCGGTCCTGCCCATTCCCTCCACGGTCCTCTTTCTCCAAGTAACGGGTCCTTTATCCTCCAAAAACACCTCAGCTCCTGTTATATAAATATTACTACCTTCTGTACGAACTAATTGGTAGCACATAATTTGACATTAGTGTTTGTTTACCTTTAGAGGACTGTGAAACTGTGAGTCTCAGGTCGCTCCTCCGGTGCGTGCCTTTTTGTTCAGAGCATCATTGAACGGCGGCGAGAAGCGCAGTTAACCGAAAATATCCATAATATCATAATAATAATATTCCTGCACGGACTAAATGTTATTTTGTCAGACTGAAACGTGACATTGCAGTGAATCTACATTTCATTGGGGTTACTTATTATAATAACGGGAAATTGTCTGTGTGCATTTATACAGTATCCCTGTTAAACCATCATGTACAGTGTGTATTGTTATTTTCGCAGAGGGCTCACAGAGAAGCGATTTTGCCACGCGGCCTCAACTTTAGTCTTAATTGATTAAAGCAGGAGTTTGAGTGTTGCAGCGAGCTTACAGTTTACTGTATGTTGCATTGCCAAATATTCACCCCCCTTTTGTTAGCACGAGTAACACATTTTGGGTGTGTGTGTGTGTTTCGGTTTACCCCTCATTATGAAACTTTACCCCCCGTGTGGCCAACATATGATGTTTTGCAACAATCTAAGTATTTCATTAAAAAAAACTGAAAAGCTCAGTGAAGACTGGGGGCTCGGGGGATAGGGTGGGTCCGTGCATTCTGCAAGTTTTCATTACTTCCAGATGTTCATCAGCTTTTCGTTGCCACTTCTTGCCCTCAAATTTGCTCGTCTCGCCGCCTGTAGCTGCACGGTGGTCACTAAGGAGAGTTTATGTCCTCAGGAGATGGATGAGGTCTGATGGAGTTGTATGCCAGCTGGGCAGGAGGAGAGTTAAACAACCTAAACTCTATTTGACTGTTTTTCAGATAATGCAGAAGCTATAAACTCCGCTCAACATGCTTTAAACTGATGACTGATTTCCCTTAATAAACTAATTAGTTATTTTTCAGGCAAAATGCACAAATAGATAATTTCTCCTTGAATGTTTGCTAGTTTTATGTTAATATGGAAAATTGTTTGTTTGATATTGAACATTATGTGACAGGATGTGTCATGAGTGTCCAGATTTATCAGTAAACATATCAGATGTTGTTTTCATGAAGGACATGCAGAACTTGGCAGGATGTGGGGGAGTAGTCATCAGCCTGTTACACTGCATCATACAATACACCACTGTCCTGCTGTGTTGTAATGGGCTGCAGGCTGCATTAAATCACCTACCAATGAATAGCCAAAGATTGCAGCAGCTGCATGGCACTCAGATGGGCTCCGTCCTGTCATTCATGTCGTTACATGGACAGGTTGCTGGTTTGTGGCTTTTTAGTTTACTTATAATGATGTGAACTGAGTTTTAACACACAAAAAAAGAACATTACATGCTTCATTAAGGTAGGATTTATTGCAGAGCTATGCTTCTCTCGTAAACAGGCAGCTGAATCTTTCGTCATAGTTTTGGGATCTAGTGAGTGTAAAAATAGTGAAAACTGACTCTTCCTTGTTTGTCTGGGGACCCCCTGGAATCCCATCAGAGACCCCTGGGAGTCCCCAAGACTGCATTTTTGGATTCTCTAGTCAGGTTTGTCAGCAGCTGGAGTTTTCTTCAGCAGTTTTTTTTTTTTACCTAGCTGGAATGTGATTGTCTCATTAGAGCATTTGGACGCAGGGGTGCTGCGGTGGAATGCAGGGTTATAAACCCCATTTGCACACTGGGCCACACGCCGGGCATTTAAATGGTTTAGCTGGACTAATGAAATTACACCCTGAACCTGTCTGTCACTGTCGACCACTGATTAGCTATTCTTGACAGTTGTACTGCTTGATGAGTTATATTATATGAATTAAATGTTTTCATATTGTCCATCCTCCAAAGCAGCCTGTAATATGTAACACATATAACACAATGACCTTATATTTATATGATGATTAAAAGTCCTTAGTTTGATTAGAGTTTGATTAGTTTGCAAAGTAGTGATAAACATACAATGCAGTATTGCAGAAGTATCTGCCTGATTTAGTTAAGACAGTGATGGTTAATGATTCTACTTGATTACACTGATTGGGGCAACCAGTATAGTTGTCAGTGAACATAAGGCCTAATCTGGCTTTTGAGGTACCAGGGACAGTGATTCACTATATGCTTGAATAATCTGATTTGATCATCATCATTAATCTGTCCAGTAAAGCGCACACACATGTTAGAATAGTCAGTGTTATGGCTGTTTTTTTGGCCTGTTTTGTTGTTTTTAAGTTCAGAATCTTTTGATCAAGGAAATAATTGATAAGATCCCTTAGAAGGAACCACTTTAACTACATCGCAGTTGTAGTAAGATTACTTCCTCTGTTCTGCTGTGCTGTCCGCTCTGTACCACAACACACGCTGACCTGAGCTTTTAACCCCAACACTGCTCTGACCGGCTCCCCACCACCCGTCTTTCTGCTGTCTGGACTTCGTCTTCCTCCCCTTCAGATCCCACAGTTTCCTCAAAACAGTGCAGCACTCTGGCCTCTCTGTTCAGCATCATTCTTAGTCCCCACCTCCACAACTGCACAGGAATTTTCTCCCAAATGCCCCTTTTTTTTTGTCTTTTTTTCCGGTGCCGCTCCTTGCTGCTCAGCCCCACCCTTGCTCAGTTTCCTGTTGGAGGTCAGCACAATGACCAATAGCAGACTGGCGGGTGTTTACTCTGCTCCTGTTCCAGGAGTAATGGGAGCTAGCCAGCCCCTCCCCTTGGCCCTACTCTAGCCCGCACCAGACTGCTCAGTCCCGCGACGTCTGCTGCTCCATACCACCACTCCTTAATGTAAAAAACAGGACTTTTTGTGAAAGGGCAGAGAGTCCTGTAGCAGAGGTCCCATTGGGTTATGATTTCACTGTCCGGAGTTTAAAGCCCAAATTAGTCAAAAACCACATGTCCACCAGCAGCACAACAGCACACTGTATTTCCATGTTGATATGAGATCATCTGGCCTCGTTACGCATGGCGAAGGCTCTGTCTGACGAGCAGTGACGTGCACCGTTCAGCCACATTATGCTTGGTGATAAATGTCTGTTGTTGCTCCTACATTTAGCATTCTTCAGTTGTTCAGGAGAAAGATTTGTTATATTTTTTCTGATTTATTATTCATCTAGGACCAGTTGGCTGAATGAAGCCATCTGTGCTGCAGCATGAGGAGGAGGACAAAGAAGCCTTGCTAGATAGATTAACAGCCGTGTCTTCTGTTATGATCTTTTTGTAACATTTAAAACTCTTTTGCTAGTCTATATTCAGGTCTCTGTGGTCTGTTGCTCTGAGAAAAAAACCTCTGAACAACAATCAACTTTTTTTTAGTTTGACAAAGTGCAGCTTCTCGTTGGGATTCTCTATTGTCAGCCTATTTTTAGGTGTGGAATGCACAAATGATGGTAATCTTCTAGGCGGAGCCATTTAAGATTATGAGAAAAGGTCCTTTGAAACTTTATATACCTCTTATAGACCTCTTGGGGCCGTCAGTGTGATTTTTCTGATGTTCTTCCTGCATTAACAGCAGCAGACGACATTCTGGTGTCAGCTGCAGGATCTGCTGTGATTCATACTGGTGGAGTCCAAATCTGAGAACAGTCATGGTCTTCTCATTCGAGAAGTTTCCATCTAAAACTCTCAGCAGCATTCCCCCCCCCCCCCCCCCCCCCCTTGCAGCCTTGCCTTTCTTTCCTCACATTCCCACTGTTTCTCTCCCACCCTCCCTCACATACTGTACTCCTCTACTCTGCTTTCGCTCTTTTTTATCCCTGTTCCCTTTTTTTTCTCGTTTATGCTCTCCTCCTTGTTACTCTTTCTCCTGGGCTGAGAGGAAGTGACTGGGTTGTTTCTGGATCCTTCGGGAATAGAAAGATGGAGCTCCCTTTCCTGTAACCCTTTCTTCATCAAACCTCAGACGATTGCAACATGTTGTCTATGTTTTGCCACATCAATTAGAAGGAGCATTTCGTCACCTGTTAAAATGTTGCTACTTAGTGGAATCAGAAATTTATCATCACACTGTCAGATTTGTCACTGAAAAGACAGACAAATTAATAACAGCCAAATCACTTGGCTTTCATATCATATGTGCCCTTACCTTAATAAATCAACTTAAAAACTACAGCTGTGTTTGTTGAACTGTGGGAGTCTTCGGGCTTCGGACAGTGTTGGTGTGTTGGAGATCTGTGTGTTTTCATCTGTGCTATGTGGGAGTCGGTGGGAGTTCAAGTTGTCTCCTCTAAAGTTTAGTATTTGTTTGAAACAAGTATTTGCCATCTGCACACAGTGTTATATCTCCATGTAGTCCACTACCTTTAATCCTATTATTTGACAGTAGCTTTTGGCATATGTTGGTCTAATCAGCTCCAGATGCATTCCTAATATTGTGTTATCTTACACAATTAACTGCACGGGTAGCCAGTCTCTTTTAAAACCTCTGGCACTACTTCTATCGAGATTTCAATCACTCAGTCCTGCTCCTTGTATTCCCAGTGTCTGTCAGTGTGTGGGTCCATAACAGCACTTCATCAACTGTTTGTTTGTTTTGAGGCAAATTTCCTTGCAACACACTCATACACACACTGTTTCTCTCTGTCTCTCTCTCTCTCTCTCTCTCTCTCTGCGATGCCCCTCCTTGCTTTATATTAGAACCAGCTGTGGAACTAGGGGCTGAATGAATGGCTCTTTGTGATTTGGCTGTCGTTCCAGTCTAAAAGGTCTGTTTCTCCCTCTACCTCTCCACCCTCGGCAGTATTGGCATGACAACAATATGAAACAATGAACTGAACAACAGCAAGTCTTGTAATGATATTATGCAAAGGTCATTCGTCAGTACTTTTTGGTCTGCGAGACCCTCCGACAAAATGTCGACCACACTTACACAGCAGCCTGACTATGAACAGCTCTGAGCCAAAGTATGAGAATCAGCAGACACAGTCATGCAGCTTATCTGGTGGACACGCACACAGTGGAGTATAGTGCACGATTGAGGTCTGTGTCGTCCATGAAGGGAACGCATTATAAGGCTCATGAAATCAGTCTGGCTTTAAGTCTTTAAAGGTGATCTGTGCATTTGACGGCTGTTCCCACAAAAACTGGAGGGCGTGTGGGTGTGTACCAGTGGATTTGGGAGTGTTAGTCACAGAGGCAAGAAAACAGAAAACATTGCCCAATCACATGGCAGGGAATCTCCCAGCCTTGAATTGATTAGAGAGCCTTGAATTAGAGAGAGGAATGGGGTGGGGGAAAATGTTTCTAGAAAGCTGGGAGAGCTGCTATGCATGGATCAGGCTTCATCCAGGCTGCACTACAAAGAGGTCAGAGAGTGATTGGCATTTCATGGGGGCATATTGTTCACATCCGGCATGTCAGTCAAAACCACTGGAATGTTTTGGAATGTTTTTTCTGGCTTTGTAACCTGTGTTTATCGTCTTGTGGGGGACACTCTTTTGTAACCTGTCATAAGTCTGTTTTTATCTGTGTGTCAACAGAGCTACACACCTTTTAATGGAGTTTTACAGGCGTCCCCCCAGTGACTACTTGCCTAGATGTCTTCTTTTATTTTCCTGTGATTTACATTTCTCTGGGCTACAAACTGCTACAATCAAATGCAGTGACCGCAAAAGTTCCAAGTTTTCTTTATTCTTATTTCCCACAGGTGGTGAGCGTAAGAGTGCACGAAAAGGAAGGGAGAGCAAGGAGCCTGGGGAGGAGAGATCCCGTCCTTGCAGTGCAAGCAGCTGGTATGAAGCGGAAAATAAATCCCTCTTTTCCTAATTCACAAACCATTCCCAAGCTTGAGCAGAATAGTAATCACCAAAGGCTGAGAGAGTCAGTAAGGCAGTGGAAAAATCCATAAAGATCTTTTCTGGGTGGTGGGAAGACCGGTATTTCTGACTTAGCAATACTGAGGTCTAATCCTTTGTAATGGCAATAATAATAAGGTGACTCAATGAATGGAAGCAATGAGTTTGATAAACTTGGAAGAGCTGACCTCGAAATGAAGCCTGGCATCTTAAATTACTTTTCAGGGTGGTCTCAATCCTCTGATACACCAAAGACACAGGAATATGTATACATGCTGTAAATCAAATCCATTTTTTTTTACCCACCAGACACTCGCATGGATGAGTTCGTTTGTAAAAGAATAAACCTGAAAGTGCCTTGTGCGAACAAAAAAAACATTGTGCACTGGTTGCTGTGAGAGGTCAAAGAAGCTACAGTATAATGCATTTATTCTCGTGACATCTTACAGGACATACCACAGACGTGTAATTTGTGCTGGATGACCTGCATCTTACCCTCAAGGGATGTCTTAATCTTAATAGCAGGGAATGGAGGGAGTAGACCAGGAGATGTTAACTTCCGTTTGTACGGTATGCAGCTGTATCGGGAGGTAGGGGGGTGTAATGGGGGCACGGCATTTGTCCTGGATGAAACTAGCCGGGGAAAATCGTCGAAGAATAGTTGTGTGGCACTGGAGAAGGGCGCACACTGGTTTCTGTTCAGATGTCATCTCAAAGGAACTCTGTTTGGGAGCCGAGAGAGAGGGAGGAAGGTCAACCACTCCACCCCAGCCACACACATACACACACTCAGGGGGAGTACATACACACATGCTAACACATCTGAAACACCCAATGAGCCACTGTTGGAGAAGCAGATGTGGAGGCCTGCTCGCGTGGGCGTCTTGAGGGGGTGATGTGGGAGGAATGGCACTGGGAGAAGCAATAAGCAAAGAGACATTTGAAGCAGGGAATAATGTCAGTTTGGAGAGTGTAGATATGATTTGAAGGGAAGAGAAAACCACATTGTGGGATTCAAAAGGGAATGAAGTGGACAGTGTCAGCCGTCTCGACTGCTAGACTGGGACGTTCGGTCGCTAAACTGCAGATTCTAATTATATCTCATCAACTGTCCCCCTGTCAGTGCTGTCCTCCACCCTCCTGTACACATACACTCAGTTTCTCACACACATACACACATGCTCGCTTTCTCACAACCACTCCCCTACTCTCTGTCCTTTTCTCACTTTCTCACACATGCAGTCATATTAAGGCGGCCCAGTACAACACGCAGCATATAATCAAACACCTTTATTCCATGCTTGAGATAAACGGCAACATTGCAATGAGATTCTGAGTAAATTATTCCACATTAAGCATTACATTAAAAAACGTTTAACCGTGGTGAAAGACAGCTTTTATTTTCTTGTTTTTTTATTTTTGTATTTTTCAGATGCCTTCCAATCTTCTATTTTTCTCTACCAATCTAATGCAAGGAAGTCCGATAAATTCCTCACCTGTACATTAAGATATAATTGGCTTTAGTGTCTCTGCCCTACAAACAGAGCAATCTTTTTTTATCACAATGGAGTGAGGAGTACTTTTAATCCCGCTAGTGTTAAAATGTGCATGCATGCAGTATTTCCATGCGTCATAGTGTGTGGCAATCTTGGTATGAGAGGGTGATGAAGGGGCACAGATAAGGGGAATTGCACCAAGACTGACTACGGGACTTCAAAAATACCAAGTTGGTCAGTGTTTCCAAGTGCCCTACTTTTCACAAACGAGCAAGTCCTGTCTAGGGTCACAAGATGGTGGGAGAGAGAAAGAGTTTGACTTAGAGAAGAGAAACTCAGTTTTCGCTGAAGAGAAAGAAAACCAGCTTTAAAGTGAAGTGAACTGAGCATGCCCTTAAAAGCAAAGTAAAGGTTTGCAGTCCAAACTGATGATCTTAGCCCCTTGAAGTAATATAACGATGTTCAACTGGCTAATGCTGTGGATGGCTTAAATATTACATCCCCGTTTCCCACAAAGTGATGACCTAGAAAGTTAATCTTTTCCAAGCATTGGCGTGGTGGGTTCTGTGTCGATGCTGGCACTGTGTTTGCTCTCTGTGGGAGGAAAAAGCACAATCTTTTGTTTATAAAGAGTCAAAATGCATTACCGCTGGTATGAAAAAAAGCACTGAAGTTCTCAGCAATTCACTATGCTCTCAGTTGAACGAGCAAGTGAATGTGGAGGGAATGAGAGACAGTGACCAGCTGAAACCTCCTGATCGTCAGCTGACGTGAGGGGGAGCAAGCACCAGAAAAATATAAAAAAAAAAAAAACAGGACAAATGGAGAAGAAACAGGAGGGGAAAGATGTAGAGAAATTGAGGGAGAGAAAGAGGAGAGAGTGTCTGTAAACCTTAAATTGAGAGGCAAAGTTAGCGTGCACAGATGATTCCTAATAAGGCTGTAACAGGCAGTCTCAACCCTCTGTCCTGGAATTAGCTGCCAGGAAACTTTCCCCTGCAACCCCTCATCTCTGAATGCTAAGAACAGAAACAAACACACGATCGACTGTGACCCACTGTGCTCCGAAAAATGAACAGATAAAATTAGAAAGGGAAGAAGAAGGGTGAAGTAAGAAACAGTGAAACTATTTCTGACCATCACACTAAACACAATGCTGTTAAAAAGAGCAATAATTTATTGCTGGTATGCAAATCAAATGTAGTGGAGTGCTCACATGTGTATAATCACTTTATAAGATGTCCATATAAGCACTAATATTGGACATACATAATCATGTATTAATGTATGTATCTCTGTTTCGTGTCACTGAAAGAACTCTCTCTCTCTCTCTCTACACATACACACATATATATATGTACATACATACATACACATACATATGTATGCATATTTATAAATTCAACATGTGTTTGTCTCTCCACAGGTGAGAGTTAGTGGATGACTGTTTGAATAGCTGCCACACACTCATTATGGCTCAGGTGCTGCATATGGACCCCGGCTTCCCAGGTGCAACTTTTAGTAATATTATTACTGATAACTATTTTTTACTAATATTGCTCTTTATAATAAAGATGTTATTTTAAGATAATTTAAACTGTCAGGCAATTTAGAAGTAATAAAAGGTGTACTATACAGACACTTTAAAATGTCAGGTTGTAGTTACTGTGACATTTCACTTTGTACCTAATTTGGTGATTGCTTCATAAATACACAGTAGCCAAAGTTAATACTATTCTCTAAAGTCTGAGCCCAAGATTAGACGCAGATTTCCTTCTGTTTAAAGTTGATTTCCTTCCCCCTCAGGGAAACTCAACCCGCCTGCTCCCCCTTCCCTGCACGGCAAAGAACAGGAGGCGCCCTACTCAGTGGAGACCCCCTATGGCTACCGTCTGGACCTAGACTTCCTCAAATATGTTAACGACATAGAGAAGGGAAACACTATCAAGAAGGTGCCTATCCAAAGGCGGCCACGCTATGGCTCCCTGCCTCGTGGTTATGGCTACGCCGGCTCCTGGTGGACCTCAACAGAGTCTCTGTGCTCCAACACCAGCATGGACAGCCGACACTCCTCCTTTTCCTACTGTGCCCCAGGCTATCACACATCACAGAGGCCCAACTTCAGCACTGCCCGGGTGGAGAAAACTCTGTTGGATGCACGCAGGAAGCTGGAGGAGGAGAAAGAGGGGCGCAGATTCTCCAACCTGGGCAACATGCACAGCAGTGTAGCAGGCTCCAACACCTCTCTGAGCAGTGCGCACAGCTTCAACCGAGCCCAGAGTGGATCCTTTACCCCAATGAGTTCTGGCCTGTCCACCCCAGTGACCCCAACACCAGCACACCTGCAGCATGTCAGGGAGCAGATGGCTGCGGCCCTCAGGAAAATAAAGGAGCTCGAGGAGCAGGTGAAGACCATCCCTGTGCTGCAGGTCAAGATCTCTGTGCTGCAGGAGGAGAAACGGCAGCTCAGTGTCCAGCTGAAGAGCCAGAAGTTCCTGGGCCATACTCTGGGTTTCAGCAGAGGTCGTCCTCGCGGAGAGCTCTACATCGACATCCCAGAAGAAGAGGTGAGCAATGGAGCTAAGAGCAGCAGCAAGCCAGTAGGGCCACTGTCTCCCACCACACCCGAAGGCACAAAGCAAGACTCGGGGTGTGAGATTGAGGACACAGTGATTGTGGGTGGAGCACGACCAGATGCAAAGCGGGAACTTCGCACAATTGGAGTGGGACCAGAGGACTCAAGGGGCAGTCATCAGGTGGGAGTTGGAGTTCGGGAGGAGGATTTGGGGCTGCTGCCAGAGACAGAGGCTCTTAGGAATCAAGTGGGTCAGCTTGAGGGCCAGCTAAAGAGGACAATGCAGGAGCTGCAGACTGCACAGCAGCAGGTTGCAGCAGTCCAGAAGGCCCCTCAGGCGGAGCATCCAGTCATGGCTACCAGCATGGGCTGGCAGGAGCCACAAGACTGCAGCCTGCACACTGTGGTCAGCTTCACACAGCTGCCCCAGCAGAGGGAACAGAGAACTGTGGGAATCCAGGTGTACACACTGGAGCAGCCTACTGTGGTGGAGGTGGGCACTCTGCTCCGAGCAGAGACCTGCAGCTCTCCCTCACTTCAACCAGCTGGTGGAATCATGGAGGCCCACCACAGAGGACAATCTGAAGGTCTGGATTCAGCTGGTAGTGTATGACCAAGGATACTGAGTCACAGTTATATTCTGTTTACCTGGACAGTGTAATGCAGTATTTCATTCCTCCCACAAGACATTTGACTGAAAAGTCTGAACTTCTTTCTGTCTCACAGATGCTCCAGTTGAGTTGCCAATTGCAGTCAGCTCCAAGCAGGTGCGCGATGTCCTGAAGAGCGAGTTGTCCACTTCGGTACCTGTAGCTACTCCTGTCATCACTGTAGGCACGTCTGGTAATCAGATTGGTCTGCTGCATTCTCAAGAAGGAGAGACACACCTGCATACATCCACAGAGGTTGTCCAGTCACAAGAAGGCCCTAAAACAGGTAATTGGACTGAACTCTGTTCATTATTTTAACTTTTTTTTAACCGCATCATGTTCCTACTGTGTGCATGATCACTGGTATCTTCTCCAGCCTCATCTCCGCAGTCTTCTCTGAGGTCCATTATGAAGCGGAAAGCAGAAGGTGAACCAGGATCTCCCACCACAAAGAAAAACCTACAGTTCATTGGAGTCAATGGAGGGTAAGTCTGTCATTGCAGACCACCAATCAGTCATTTTACCCTGGTTTGAATCTGCTTAGCCAAGTGTATTCTCTCAGAGTTATGAAGTAAAAATGTATTTGTTTTACCTGCATACTGTATGTACAGTGATAAAACAGGTATGAGTTCCAAATGTTCTTGTCTTGCAGCTATGAGTCCACATCATCAGACGACAGCAGCAGCGAGAGCTCAGATGAGGGGAGTGATTCCAGCGAATATCACGAAGCCAGAGAAAAACTACCAGAGTCAATTGTCCAGCACCAGCAAATAATCCACAACAAGGCTTCCCAGCCACCAGAAAGCAACAGTGTACCTCAACAGACTGCAGTCAAACTGCCAACCGTCATTCCAGACTCACAGGAGAGTCCCAACCAGTCTGCAACTGTAGACACAAGACTGCCAGATAAAGCCTCCCAGTCACCAGCAACGGACACTGTTGTGCAAAATTGTGCCTCACAGCCACCAGCCTCCAACTCCACTCTAACTCCTCCATGTCCAGCAAACGACTCTGCGCCTAAAGAGACTGTCAACCAGTCATCAGAAAAACACACAGTCACCCAGGAGATCACCTCCACATCATCAAGCACTGAATCTACTCCTGAACAAAGCTCCATAAAGTCCTCAGTTACATGTTCTTCATCAACATGTGTCACTAAAACCACTGAGATTACCAAGCAGCATTTCAACGTCCAGTCAGAAACAACCATCCTCTCTAGCCAGTCAGATATAAAGCCATCAGCTGAAAGCGTCACACACGACAGTGCAACAGCTTCGGTTAAACAAGTCAGGTAAATATACACATGGTTAACAGACAGACTAATATAGTTGCAATGGTACTATCAAGCCTGTGTATGATGATGTTCTTTCTGTCTCAGACTGGACTTGAGTGACAGCCTGAAGTCAGCCCTTCATGCCCTGCAGAAAGCCCTGGGGGAACCCAATGCCTTCAGTCATCAAGGAGCAGTAGGTGTTACTTTTGATTTCATTTCAGCAGCATAATCCACTTTATTAGATTGGCTGGAAGAAAACAAGCAGGAGCACGACCAAGCAGAAACACAGATTGTCAAAAACTGATTCATGTTATGTTCACACAAACACATTTTCAGAACATCACAAACTCTGTCCTGACTGTAATGATTACTGTTAACTATTAAAAAAACAAATAAACTGCTGAACTTGGATCTAGATCAAAATTTCTTACATTTATTTAAGCATTTTTGCAAGAAGTGGAAGAGCAAACAACATATTTCTCATGTGTTCCTCCAGGCGTATGTGTATATAGATATACATGTTCGATCGGCATGCCTGTGAGCTGTGCTCTCTTATTTCTCCAACTGTCTGTCCAGTGTGTACGTGTCTCTAATTGTCCTCATTGTGTCTGATCTCAGAGGGCAGCCTACACCACTGTGCTGCAGGAATGGCTGCGTGTTTCCTGTCACAAAGCAGCGGACACGGCAGTTGTCAAGGCGTACATGAGCACCTTCGCCTCTATCTCCCCTCAGCTGCTGGAGTTTGTGATAAACATGGCAGACGGCAATGGGAACACAGCTCTCCACTACACCGTCTCCCACTCCAACTTCCCTGTGGTGAAACTGCTGCTGGACACTGGTGAGCTGTGTGTATATGTGTGTGATTTTGGGTGTGTGGCATAAGTAAAGAATATTAACTAAAGCATTCGAAATCAAATATGTGAAAGTTAAAGCTCTGTGTCTCACCTGCCACACTGATTGCTCTATATACCTGACAGGCCTGTGTAATGCTGACAAGCAGAACAAAGCAGGCTACACGGCCATCATGCTGACAGCTCTGGCTGCCTTCCACTCTGACAGCGACCTTCAAACTGTCCTGCAGCTGCTGCGCACAGGGGACGTCAACGCCAAGGCCAGCCAGGTACGCCCTCTACTGCTCGTTAGGTTTTACTGCACCTCAACACACAGCCAAACCTGTAAAATTTACATGTGCTTCTCAGAACTCTACCCACCAATGTAAGAGTTTGCAACACTAAAGCATGTAAACAAATTCAATTTAATTCTGAAATTAGATCTACATGTTGAAGATGAGTTTAAAGATTTTGAATAATTTGTATGTAGGCCGGTCAGACAGCACTGATGCTCGCAGTCAGCCACGGCCGAGGGGACATGGTGCGGGCACTGCTGTCTTGTGGGGCACAAGTCAACATCCGAGATGACGACGGCTCAACAGCACTCATGTGTGCCTGCGAACACGGTCACGTGGACATTGTGCGTCAGCTACTGTCTGTGCCAGGCTGTGATGCCACTCTCACCGATAATGTAAGCATATATTTCCATTCATTCTCTGTCTTTTCTTTTCTTTTTTTGACAAATCTCATCATCATCCTCTTGATTTTTACAGGACGGCAGCACTGCTCTGTCCATTGCCCTGGAGGCCAGCCAGAATGACATTGCTGTGCTTCTGTATGCTCACCTCAATTTTGCAAAGCCTCCCTCCCCTGTAAGTACTTTAAAACACCTAAAACACACACTCAGTTGTCATGATGCCCTTCTTTTTGAAGTGACACCAACATTCAAGCAACACAGCTAAGGATACAAGTAACTGCACCTCCGAATCACACCAACAGTCAAGAGTGACATCAAAGCTTTGTTTTTTAACCTTGTCTAGGTTTCACCGAAGTCTCCTCTCTTGGGTTCCTCTCCTCCTGCCGGGGAAACGAAATAAAACCAGCTCCTGCAGATGACAGCAACTCTACAGCCTACAGTCCACAGCAACTACTCGTAGTACAGTGTGATTTTCTTTCATCTGTGTAATTAAGAGAAACATCAAGTTTGTGTGTGTGTGTTTGTTTTCACCCTCCATAATTTAAGTACATTATAATGTGCAGATAATAACATGACAGCTTGCACCATTGTTATCCATTTCTCTCTTTTTTTTTTAACACAGTGGTCTTTTTTAATCACAGTGGTGGATGAAAACATGGATTTCTTGTGTGGTACAATCTGAAATCTGTTAGCTGTATAGACAACAGTCCAGTCTTGCAATGATCCAGTTGTTAGCCCTGTTTTTAGTGGCACAAGTCAAAACAGCTCACTAAATTACATTATACAGTTCATTATTATGCACTTGTTGTTTTATTCCATATGAATCTAATATTAGTTGCTTTATAGAGCGATGTGTTTTCATTGTAATGTGTACAACAGCTCTACACAGTAGCATCATTATGTGTGTGACCATCACATCATTGGAATAACAAAAGCCACCCCTCTCATGGATAAGTGTCCTTGCATCAGCTAACTCATTGGTGCTACAAACATATATTTCACAAAACACCACTTCAACAGAATATCAATATTTATACACAAGATTTATTTACTCTAGAGTATTTTTGATATTGATTTTTTTTATTAATTCAGGACCTCCTATGATCACATTTTTTATTTCTGAAGCAATGGCTAACTTATTACCCTTAATACCTTTTTTAACCAGAGGACAAAAAATAATTTTATGTTGACCACGTTTCCCAAAATAATCCCAAAGATGCATCTCTCCTATTAGCTATGTGACACTGTATATTGTGGTGGTAATATTAACACAGGCCTAGCATCAGTGTGAAGGAAGAAAAAGGTTAACATTACTCTTTGAAGGCTTTGGTACTATGGTTTTTGTACTTTGTATATGTGAAGGTATTTTGGATGGTTGTAAGGAAAGATTAGAGTGTATCTGTGTTTGTAATATTCTGTGCTTATAAGATTTAACAAGATTTTGTTGAGAAATGACTGAAAGCACTGGTGAAGCCACCTCCACTGTGGTCCTGCCAGTAAGATTTGTCAGGGAACCAGAAAGTGACTGATTGGGGTCTTTAAAGGACGTGCCATGTAAGATGTGAATATCAAAATAATATATGTCAATATAAACTGGTAGTTATTCTGCCTAAATCAGATTCAGATTCCTTGAACAAAAGTGCATAGGCTATTGATGTCAAAATTTCTATTACTTTTTAAAGAATTTTTTTTTCACAATTTTCATATTCACTTTTAAACAATTGAATTTTTATAAACTTTCAAGTTTTTAATTTAAGTATCTATCTTTTTATACATTTAGAATTTTTAAGCTCACACCTACTTTATGTAATCTCACAGCTCTTTAGTTTATGTTTTATGAAGGTTTATGTAAAATTCTAGATTGTTTCTCAATTAATTAATAAATGTGGACCACACTGTTTCTATTGCATTTTTTTAAATTACCTTTGTTTGCACGCAGGTTTGCATCAGTATGTAAAACAAAGATAAAAACAGTAGCACTAATACACTAATAAACGTACAAACATACATACACTAATAAAATCATGTTACTTGTGGTAACAATGGGTTTCTAAGAGTGGGAAACACAGATTAAAAGACACTGTGTATAGCATATGTTTGTTTTATTCGTTTTTTGACTTGAAGTTAAAAAATCCATCCTTCATACATCAATAGTGCATGTTAGAAAATTACCACTAGAGGGCGTTTCAACAGAAGTAGTAAGTTGAACATTTAAAGGTTTTCAGTATGTACTACAGCACAAAATACTAATACAGTACACATGAAAAAAAAATATGACAGAATATTACAGCGTTCCTTCTCAGAACAACAATTTCATAATCAATTTCTAACATTTGTCAAAAGATACAAAATGTGGGTAAGAAACCCAGAAGAAACTGAATAAGGGATAGCTTACATTGCCAATGTACAAGTCCAATGCACCCCCCTCTTGTTTACATACAATTACTGACAAAGTTGATGTGAATGAGATTAATTAAGAAAACCTTGCAAATTAATGCAGAAATCACGTAATGGAAATGCTACTTCCAGCGAGTCAAATACAACACTGACGACTGTTTTATAAAATAAAAACTAAAAACAAATGCCCATAACAGCAGCAGTTGCCGTGGCTACGCCAGACACCGCCAAGGCAGTGGCAGATGCCTGGCAGCTGCTGCTGCAGGTCAGTGGCAGCCTCAGCTGCAAAACTTTGCGAGATGACGCAAACTTTGCGAGGCTTCCGTAGAGCGCACATCATTAATGAGATTTTTCTACAAACATTATCTCTGCACAACCTGATCTGTAACATTTCATGAACTCACCATCATTCAGAATTTGAAAAACATCTCTCCTACCTCTTTTATTTCTCCACCATTTTCTACTTTTCTACTTCTTAAGCATCTTAAGAGTCCCCCTCCCATGTTTTTCACCACAGGAGCTCTCTGAAGGGCTAAGATGTTTTGTGAATAATCTTATCTTTACCAGGATCTTCTCTGAACTGTAAGGGGAAGTTTTTAGAAAACGTCATAATTTTCTAAGAATTTTGTTACGAGAAGCAACTCTTTATACCAGGAAGCTTTAAGTGCTAGTTGTGCTTTTAGGCATGAATACAAAATTTGTACTGAAACAGCAGAGCAGCTGGATCATGAGACAGGATGCAGAAAAGGGGGTTTACAGAAGATGCCCAGCCATTTGGCGGAAGTCAGCAGCCAGCAAAGGAGTTATTGTAATGGGAAACTTTCTGGATCTTGATCCAGTAAACCTGACAGACCACACTGTGGGGTCAGAGAACATCACACTGGATACTGGCCCTCAGACATATAAAAAAAAAACAAACAAAAAAGAAAAAACATTAATGGATGTTCAAAGATAGGTGAGGCATAGGTTTTAACTATGCCTGAAGTCAGATTTGTGACCATCATTAACTAGGGAAGAGTTAGAGTTCATCCTTTTCATTCCTTTCCAATCATTGCCGAAGCTCTACCATTTCCAATGCTGATGTTCTAGTGAGAATGATGTATTGAAAATGTATACAGTACAAATCCCTTTTCTCTTTCAGTGGAAAAAATGCCATCTTCAAAGACATGACACTGAGGCTTATGTACTCTAGAAGTGTTTACAGATCTTCAAAAATGAAACCAGGCCAAAAGCAAGAAGTCTAAGCCACTGATCATGTGTCAAAAAACAGATTGATGTCTCCTCATCAGTTGCAGCTCCTGAAAGAAGGTACAGCAAGTATATTCAGCAGGGTGCACTTCTGGATGTCATCCAATACCTAGATTGTGCATGATTTGTGACCAAACTAAAAGGAGTCCCATAGCACATCAGTTCTGCTGTCAAATTATTAGGTGCTGATCTAGGACTGGGCCAGGGCGTTGTGATCCCTCACCTGAATTTAGTCTTTTGGATGATCTAGAACCAACCTGAAACCATCACGATAACCAAGATGAGTTCAGGCTTCCAAAGAAGAAGTAGGAGTAGTCTGATTTATCCTAAAGTATGGAGTGATGTTTGTCCAACTTAGAGTGTTGCCATTGTATTTTTGTTCCTCAATCATCTGTTCACAGTACCATATGAAGTGAATGACCTACTTTTTTAATCAGCAAGAGCCAGGCAATGGGCAACCACAAGCTTTCCTGTAAAAAAAAAAAAAAAAAGAAAAGAAAAAAGAAAAAACACAATAACATGAAGCATTTTGAAAGTCTGCATTGATGATAATCTCAAAGAAAAACACCAGCTGTTTTCCTCAGACAGCTGCTTGTCTTTGGGAGGAGTCTGAGATAACATGCCAACGTAAGCATCGTACTATTTTCGCTATTTTTGAGGTAATAGCCCCCAACTGGGGCACATACCAGCAAATCAGAAAAGAGCTGGATAGTTTTAATTTAGGAATTTACTAAAAATTTCAGGTCTTATTAACTTCCTAAGAGACCTGTCCATCCAGCCTTTGATGTGTGGCAGTTTGCCTCCAAGAGTTAAATGATAGATCACCTCCACTACATTAGCTTTAGCTTCTCTGCTAATGAAATGGCCTAATAGGTACTAAGCATGAAAATGTGTTGTCAATTAGGTCTTAACTCTGTTGTCATCATCCAAACACCTCTTGCCCTAAAACAGTACTCTTCTCATTTGGTTATAATTGACTGCCAATTTCCAGTTGTGTAGGGCAGCAACTAGATATCAGCTGGACAACACACTGGAGAGACGGCTTATCTAATCGTTCTTTTGAGTGGGTCCACCCTCAGAGCTGTCAGCTACAGTGTAGTGGGTAAGATAAGCCTTACAAACACACCATGTATTGGCACGAAACACAAAAACTTTAGTCAAAATTTAGCCATTACTTTGGAAGGTTTCCAATTGATAAACAAGTCTATAAATATTACTTGGTTTCAAAACCAAAGTTTCAAACCTGTTTAAACGTTTTTGATAGAGGAAATACTTTAGTCCAGACAATAATAACATAACTGCAGTCAAACACAGAAAATAATTTTTAATTTACTTTTTTTTATTTATTTATTATTTTTTTACATTCATTTTGGCCAACTACAAAAATCTGATACGTAGCCATAAATGAATATATATTAAACACTGGCATATATAAATTCCCATATATATACATGTTTAAAAATTAGATATTTGTTTCACACATATATTTAAAGTGGCATGTGTCTCTTGTATAAGGTAATAATATATATGCATATACTCTATTCCATTATTTATTTTCCACATATATGGAGTACTTAAAGTATATAGTTTGGTGCCATGGTAAGTTTTTTTTTTTTTTTTATCTTTACAAACTATGACCCATCACTTGGACCGCCTTTAACAGCCTATCATGATAGAGGTTCTGGGTGTGCCCCTGTCCTGTTTCAAGTATAAAACCCACCAGGGTTTAGGCAGCTCACAACAGTCAACAGCTCTCAATCAACAGGCAAAATGACCAGTCTCTCTGCTAAGGACAAGGCCGCAGTCAAAGCTTTCTGGGCCAAAGCGTCTGGAAAAGCGGAGGACATCGGCACCCAAGCTCTGTCCAGGTAAATATGACCGAAAACTGACTGGTGAACATTGACTGATTTATTTTTCTAGCATATGCACTAATTCATATTTTTTTTTTTTTACCCAGGATGCTGACTGTGTACCCGCAGACCAAGACCTACTTCGCCCACTGGAAGGACCAGAGCCCTTCCTCCCCCTCAGCGAAGAAGCACGGAATAACTGTGATGTCTGGAGTTGCAGATGCTGTGACCAAGATCGACGACTTGAAAGGAGGTCTTCTCAACCTCAGTGAGCTGCACGCCTTCACTCTGCGTGTGGACCCTGCTAACTTCAAGGTGCAAAGCCAAAGTCATCAAAAAGTATAGCCTGCGATTTATGTGAAAACTTAGGGCCTTGAGGAGTTTCCAGACTTATGTAATGTACTGCGTAGATAATATTGATTAATTTAGACAAACCTGTCATTCAGATTGGTCTATATATTTGCAGATGGACTTCGCATTAAGTGTAAGAGCAAAACTCTGTGAAAGATGTGCGATGGATAGCTAACATCTGTGTGATTGTCTTCTTTTGACAGATTCTCTCCCACAACATCCTTGTTGTCATGGCCATCCTCTTCCCCACTGAATTCACCCCTGAGGTTCATGTGGCTATGGACAAGTTCCTGGCTGCTCTGGCTCTGGCCCTGGCTGAGAAATACAGATAAACAGCAGGAGAAGATGATGGAGACTGCAGCATGAGTATTATGATCAATAAACACATGAATGCAAAAACGCAAAGCAATTGTTTTTTTCCAATTCCTTTGTGATGATTTATGTAATGTGAGGGTGGATAAAAAGAATAAAAATACTCAACACTTAACTTACTCCTAACATTAACAGCTGCAATAATTAGTTGATTAATCTATCGGTAAATTATTGAAAATTAAACAGGAACTATTTTGCTAATCAAATTTTTAAACAAAAAAAGTGTAAACAAGTGATTCTTCAAAGCAGCCACCTTTGACAATTTTGCATACTCTTGGTTTTTCTTTTCCAACAATCTTGAAGGGGTTCTTATATATACTGAGCATTGTTGGCTGCTTTTCCTTCACTCTGCAGTCCAACTCATCCCAAATGATCTGAACTGGGTTAAGGTCAAGTGATTGTGGAGGCCAGGTCATCTGATGCACACAGCAACACAATTGATGGTCTCAAATGCATTAAGGCAAGAAATGATTTACTTTTCACAAACACTGTTAATTGAAAAACTTTCCAGGGGATGACCTCATGAAGCTGATTGAGAAAATGTGTGAAAAGCTGTGAACAAAAGTAAAAATGTAATGTAAAAATATAAAACATGTTATTTCATAGTTTTAATGAAACTATACAGGATACAGTAGATCATTCAATTATCTTTAGGTAGACTGCAGTTTGATTGGCATCACTGGGACTGTTTTTAACTGGTTCAAATCCTACCTTAATGATAGAGAATTTTTTGTTTGTATGGGTGACTGTTAAATAGTCAAATAGTTATAAAAATCAATTGTGGTGTTCCCCAAGGCTCAATTTTAGGACCTACTCCATTTAGCCTCTACATGCTGGTCATCAGGAGACACGGCATTAATTTCCACAGCTATGCTGATCACACACAGCTGTACATTGCTGCGTCTCCTGATAACTTAGGGCCGATAGATGCCCTTTTTAACTGTATTTTAGGCATAAATTTATGGATGGCAGAGAATGTTTTTACAGCTCAACCAGGAACAAAGTTTTAATTATTGGTCCAGAGGCACAGAGAGAAACTAAATATAAAACTTCAAGCACATAATTTAAAACCTTCTAAACAAGTCAAAAACCTGGGAGTTATCATTGACTCCAATCTTAGCTTCGAGCCCCATAATAAAAACATAACTAAAACAACTTTTTATCATCTTAAAAACATTGCCAAAGTACAACCGTTTCTCTCTCAAGCCAACACAGAGACATTAATGCATGCTTTTATTACTTGCAGAATTGACTATTGCAGTGCTCTACTTTCTGGTCTCCCTAACAAGAATTTAGATCAGCTACAGTTATTACAAAATTCAGCTACTCATCTGTTGACGAAGACCAGAAAGAGAGCACATATTACAGTAATTTTAAAGTCTCTGCATTGGCTGCCTGTGCGCTTCAGAATCCATTTTAAGATTCTTTCACTGGTTTACAAATCTCTTAATGGTCTTAGTCCCACCTATTTATGTGATTTACTTTTATCCTTTGACCCCTCAAGGACCCTCAGATCTTCTGCGAGTGGCCTTTTAATAATCCCAAAGGTCAGAATCAAAACCCATAATGAGGTGCCATTTTCTCACTCTGAAGTGAAGACCAGAGGGCAGCAAACTTAAGACTTATCTTTTTATTTTGGCTTTTACTTGAACGTTTTATTTATATACATTTTCCGTTTATGTATTTTAATCTGTTACACCATTTTCACTTTTATTTATCTGGTTAGTATTTATTTGTTTCTCTCTCTATATATATATAGACAAATAAATACTAACCAAATAATAGGTGGGTCTTGAGGTGGAGGGTTGGAAGTGGGTGGGGGGTGTCAGGGTTTTATTGTGTGAAGCACTTTGTGTTACATGTTTTGTATGAAAAGTGCTATACAAATAAAGTGTGATTGATTGATTGATTGATTGATAATGTTGTCAGTATTTATCTACAATGTAGAAAATAACAAAAATAAAGAAGGTTGTGAATACCACTAGAGTGTATTCATATTAACATCATGCATTAAACACATAGCTATATATGAACATAAACTGTATATTAAATACTGGGAGATATAAATTCAAATATATGGACATATTTAAGATTTGTTTCACACATATATTTAAATTTACATGGAAAAAATGAAGCAAAAACAGTCTCTCATATAAGGTGATATTTGTGCATATAGTTGATTCCATTATTTATTTTCCACATAGAGAGATAGATTATTAACCTGAGATAAATGTAAATTTAAATATGTACAGAGAGATTAAACATTTGTAGCAAGATTAAACATTTGCATAGAAGATAAATATATAACTGTGTTAAAAAGTTAACCCATGCTAAACATCTATACAAAAAATATATAAAAAGTAGAAAGTAACTCTAGAAATAAAAATGTTTTATACAAATAGGAAACTATATAAAAAAATAGAAAGTGACCGTAGAAATAAACATGTTTTCTAAAAATATGAGAAAGAACTACAAATGGGGATAAAGGACTGTGTACAATTAAATTAGGCTGTAAACAGATGAATGAAAGTCACAGTCACAGCATGTAGCAGAGGTAGTCAGAAATGACAAGATAGTCCAGGAAGTAGTGCAAAGAGGGGCAGATTTGTCCATTGTCTATTGTGTATTGTGCCTCCTGCCATGACTGAGAGCTGTTGTACAGTCTGATGGCCAGGGGGATGAAAGAGTTCTTGAGTCTGTTTGTTGAGCAGGATTGAGACAGCAGTCTGCCACTGAACACACGCCTCTGTCCAATGATGGTGTTGTGCAGAGGGTGGTGGGCATTGTCCAGTATGGACAGCAGTTTGTCCAGGGTCCTTTTCTCTGTCACAGTCACAAGAGAGTCCAGTTCTGTGCCCACCTCTGAGCCAGCTGTCCTCACCAGTCTGTCCAGTTGGGCAGCGCCCCTCTTCTTGCTGCTTCCTCCCCACCAAACCACAGCGTAGAAGAGGACGCTGGCCACCACAGACTGGTAAAACATCTGCAGCAGTTTTTTGCATTTGTATAAGGACCCCAGCCTTCTCAGAAAGTACAGACAGCTCTGTCTTTTCCTGTGGAGAGTGTCCATGTTTGCTGTCCAGTCCAACCTGTCGTCCAGCTGTCATACGTGGAGAAGTATGAATATGGGGCATTTATTTTGCACATACTGTATATAATACAGTGTATGCAAACATACATGCACTTCATATCTATGTCTAAAATAGGCTGTGGAATAAATACACAATTATTTAAAAAATGTATTGAACATAAAATATGTAAATATGCAAAAACACAACACACTGAGGCACAGCAAAAGCCAAAGAGTAGAACTGTATACACCTGGGTAATGCATAAAGTAAGCTGCACCAGTGATGTCCACATCTGATTTTAGGTTTTGATTTGTCATCAGATCTGCCACACCTTCTTGAACATATCAAATTAAATGGTTATTGATATATCAGTGCTGTGTTCACTGCTTGTTTCCAAAAAAACAAAACATGAGCAACAACAGAACATAAAGAAAACAGGGAGCAGGGAGAAATGAGAGTTTGAATAAATATGTTTTGAGCTGCTTTTTAAAGGCTACAACAGAAACTACAGAACGTACGTCTACAGGAAGTGTGTTGGGTAGTGTTAAAGCCAACACTTCAAAGGCTTGATCACCTTTTGTTTTTAGTCATGCACAAGGAACATTCAGTAAGCCTTGGTCAGAATATCTAAGTGACCTACTTGCGATATTTGGTTGGACCAGATCAGAGATGCATTGTGGTGCCTGACCCCGCAGGGCTCTATGTCCGACAACAAGAACCTTAAAACGAATCCTAAACCTGATGGGAAGCCAGTGTAAAGCAGATAAGATGGGTGTGATGTGAGTTGTTCTTCTAGACCTGGTCAACAGTCTTGCAGCAGCATTCTGGACTAGTTGGTCTAGAGCTGACTTGCTGAGGCAGGTGAAAAAAATTATCATTTGCAGTACAGGTTGTAATATAACAGCCCTAAGTTTGGCAGTGTTTCTTAAGTGGACGAAACAAGAAAAGATGAGTGATTTTATGTTATTTGAGGTAAAAAGACTGATCAAATATAACACCAAGAGTAGGCTTTTTACAGCTGAAGAGAGGGATCCAATGCACTGAGTAACCTTTAAAGATATGGAATTAAATGTAACGAAAAGGTCCTCACTTTTTTCTGTGTTTAACTGCAAAGAGTTGTTAGCCATCCAAGCCTTAATGGCAGACAGACAACTTAGTGAAACAGTCAGTTTTTCGAACTCATTAGGCCTAAAAGAATTGAATATCATCAGCATAACAGTGATAGAAGATGCCTTTAAATTTGCTAATGATATGACCTAACAGAAGCACATATAAGGCAAAGAAATAATAAGTACCCAGGACAGAACCCTGGGGGACACCACAGAACAGAGCAGCAATTTCATACATGTAAGGGCCAAATAACACTGAAAGCTTTTAGGAGAGATAGGAAGAGAGCCAGTCCAAGGCACTCCCAGCAACACCCACCAGGATGCAGTGTTTCACAGTATCAAAACCAGCGCTGAGATCTAGAAGCACCAAAACAATGTGCAATGACCTATATTAGAAGTCATCATTATGTCATTGGAGACTCTGAGAAGAGCTGTTTTAACTGAATGTTTCTGATGAAAACCGTATTGAAACTTATCTGAAATGTTGTACGTAGTCGAAACAGTAGTGAGCTGTTTGGCATTAACTTTTTCAACAATTGGCCAAAAAAGTCAGTTATTGCAGGTTTATTGCAAGTTCAATAGATTAAGGACCAGTAGTCCCTCTGAGTTTAAGGAATGGTGTATTGAAGCTTGCAGTAGTTGAATGAATGGTTGAATACAGGCTCGTGTTTTTCAGGGAGTGCAACCAGCCATGAACGACAGGCGTTACAAGATGCCCACACCTTGGCACCTGAGAAAATACTATATACCTACTGTCAGGGGGTAACTCCCTCCCCTGTCAAGCCCTAGTGCATTCGCTGATCATCTCCACAACTAGAACAGAGCTCTGTTCGTACTCCCAGGGGAAATTTGATTTAGGCAATAGTGCTATGCACACCTGCGATCAACTTGAGCACGATACTTAGCCAACAAGACAATGGTACACCAGATATGCATTAATACAACAAATAATAAAATCTATAAAATACATGTCTTGTGAGATAAAATAAATACACCGACACTATAAAAATGCCGTATCAGAATATCTATATGAAATTACCCATATATCTTGTCGTACAGTGTGGCACGCTGAAAAAGTAATTTCAGATTTCTTGTCAATTTTAGAATATCAGTTTTTCCAGTTCAAGCAATTTGCTTTATTTATTTGCTACAGTTAATTTATATTATTATTATAAATTAACTAAAATATTACTTGTGAATTTGTGCATTTGAAAAATAAAAATCTCTGTACTTAGATAGATAGATAGATAGATAGATAGATAGATAGATAGATAGATAGATAGATAGATAGATAGATAGATAGATAGAAGGTTTTAAAAAATAAAGTACTGGCCTATAAGAGGGCGAGTGAAGCTTGTTGTTGTGTATGCAGACTAAAGACGAAATGTGTACCGTCAACATTTTGTTATTAAAAGTTGATTAAATGAATTAATTGATTAAAGGCACAACTTATTGCACCATCTAGACAAACGGCTAGTTTGATTTGCTTTTGAGAAAAAAAAAAAAGACAAATGATCAGCATGTGATGATCTTCTGCTGCAGCTCTCTGGTACTGTCTTCCCAGGGCGGACACCACCACGGACAGGAACTTCTGAAAAGCTGCCTGAACGTAACCAGTGAAGCCTTTACCCAACTTTGCAGCAACCACGATGGTCAGACAGCAGCTGCAACACAACAAGCATCAGAAAACAACAACAAACAAACAAGCAAAAAGAAAGAGCTGCAGGTCCCACGTCCTCATAGTCCACCTTGGAGAAGATGGCCTGGATCGTGGCACGTTCAAAGTCTGTCCATTTAACCATTTTGCTGGCTGTGTGAGTCTGTGGATCCCGTGCTCACTGGCACCCAATACAATTTTAAAGCAACCTTACTCCCTACCCAGAAGCAAGATTGGATGGGCGGTGGGCCAGAGAAGTACAGATTATCACGACAGTGATAAGAGAAGGGCGTATCTGCACCACTTATATGTATCGGAGGCAAAAAATAGCCTGACTGAAGAAATACTGCATCCTGTCCACATCCCTGGAAGTTTGAGGATCAGCACCTTGGACAGCGATCTTTAACTATCAGAGCAGAATGTTGATTAAATACAAATACAAATATATATATATATATATATATATATATATATATATATATATATATATATATATATATATATATATATATATATATATATCAAATAAAAAAAAGTTTTTAACATATTGAACAGTTGAATGACAACCTGCGCTGAGGGAGGACGGTGCAAACTTCAGCCTGTTGTTGCTTTGTATCTGATACTGCTGGGAAGTAAATAAAGAATATAAGAATATAATGTTATATAAGAGGCATGGATGGGTCTTTAAAGCTGTGTTCAGATTCTATAAATACTCGCTATCTAAAAGGTTTTTGACATTGTTAATATGACGCTGAACCGGATCGGCACGTCTGTGACTTTTCATCAGGTAGAGGTTTACAGTGAAGCTTTTAGACTGGATTGTCTAAAACATACATACATAAATGCAGATGATTTGAAAATACTGAGGTTGTGCGACGACAGAGTCACCATGATCTCACCATGATTTAACTGGAACGCTTTCCACAGCCTATCTTGGAGGAGGTTCTGGGTGTGCCCATACTCCATTTCAAACATAAAGACCCCACGGTTTGGACTGATCACCGCATTCAGCACCTCTAAATCAACAAGCAAGATGACCAGTCTCTCTGCTAAGGACAAGGACGCAGCCAGAGGCTTTTGGGACAAAGCCAAAGTCATCAAAAAGTATAGCCTGTGATTTATGTGAAAACTTCGGGCCTTGAGGAGTTTCCAGACGTACATAATGTACTGCGTAGATAATATTGATTAATTTAGACAAACCTGTCATTCAGATTGGTCTATACATTTGCAGAAGGACTTCGCATTAAATGCAAGAGCAAAACTTTGTGAAAGATGTGCGATGGATAGCTAACATCTGTGTGATTGTCTTCTTTTGGCAGATTCTCTCCCACAACATCCTTGTTGTCATGGCCATCATGTTCCCGACCGAATTCACCCCTGAGGTCCATGTGGCTATGGACAAGTTCCTGGCTGCTCTGGCTCTGGCCCTGGCTGAGAAATACAGATAAACAGCAGGAGAAGATGATGGAGACTGCAGCAGCTTACTCCACATACAATAAATAAAGCAATACATGCAAAATAACATTTTTTTTGGATGATTTTTGTCAAATGTCAAAATATTGTTTATATCGTCATCCACGTGTTTATTGAACTGATATAACAATTTAAAATAATTTATTGCAATGTATTTTAATATTTTAATTATATATTCAATATTAATTTCAAATATTGAATTTAATGAACAAAGTCAGGACAAAGTATGGTCATTTTTTAAATTAGCTCTTCTGTAAAGTTGGGGAGATGTCATTTGTACTTCTCTGGTTCCCATCCCATTGAGCTAAGTATGATTATGAAATAGATTGTTGTTATTATTATTAAAATTATTATTAATTGTAGTACAACAGGTAGTAGGAGTAGTAGTATTGCTGGTGTAGAACTCACGTTCTTAAATAATGAGTTAAATGTTTACTGAAGTTGTGACCTAATAAACTCTTCACAGAATCGGCTATGCAGACTTAGCAACAAGTTGCTCTCTCATTTTGAGTAGCATCATTTTTTACATATTGCAGGTCTGTGTCTAAAAGTCATTGTTGTTGTATTACTTTGTTACATTAATGACATTATCATGGACAAACAACTTGTTGGATTTATTTTTTTATTTGCTTTTGAGAAACAACTAAGCTTTTCAACAGATGATCAGCATGTGATGATCTTTTGTTGCAGCTCTCTAGTGGTACTGTCTTCCCAGGGAGGACACCACCACGGACAGGAACTTCTGAAAAGCGGCCTGGACTTCACCAGTGAACGAGCTGCCCAACTTGGCAGCAACCACGATGGTCAGACAGTCAGACAACAGCTGCAACACAGCAAGCATAAAAACATCAACATTGGGCGTCTTTGAAATACTGGTTGAATATGAATAACGATAATTAAGTTCCACAAGTTTACCTTGAAGTTGTCAGGGTCCACATGCAGTTTCTCGGAGTGCAGCACACTCAGTTCGGAATAGGTTTGTTTGATGTCGTCCATGTTCTTCACAGCCCGGTCCAGACCATGGAGGATAGTTGTTCCGTGCTTTGCAACCATCGGATTTCCAGCGATGGCAGCGGCGTTGTAGAGGTTTCCAAAGTTCCCGAAATACCTCTGAGTCCAGGGGTAGACGACCAGACACCTGAGGGAACATGAAAAACAGAAATGTTATACAGAGCAACATTAAGAGATGGAATCTGTGTGCCGAGAATTGTGCATACAGAACACGAATAAATAATAATCCTTTGTTATTGATAATTCACAAAACGAACAAACAAACAAAGACAAAACAAGGATGTTTGACCTGGAAAGAGCTGCAGGTCCCACTTCCTCATATTCCATCTTGGCAAAGATGTCCTGGATGGTGGCGCGCTCAAAGTCTGTCCATTCAACCATTTTGCCGGCTCTAGATTTTCTTGTGCGGGTCTGTGGATCATCCGCTCACCAGATACACTTTTAAAGCAACTCTACTCCCCTCCCAGAAGCAAGATTGGGTGGGCGGTGGGCCAGACAAATATAGCTTATCACAATAGTGATAAGAGAAGGGCGTATCTGGATCACTTATCTGTCTCGCAGGCAAAATGTTTTGTTTTTTTTAAAAAATGGCCTGACCGAAATAACCTGAATCCGGTCTAGATTCCTAGAAGTTTCAGGATCAGCACCTTGGACAGGGTTCTTGTCAACTTTTCCAGTTTTATACAGGAGAGCAAGTATAGAGGCATGGATGGGTCTTTAAATCTGTGTTCAGATTCTATAAATGATCATTTTATATGTAAATGCTTATATATTGGTTTATATTCATTTGTGCCACCCAGCTGCTCACAGCTGTCAGCCTCTAGTAAACATGTCCATAACTCGTTATCCAAAAAGCAGGCTATATAAAATGGTTAAGTAGACGCTTTTAACATTGTTAATAGGACGCTGAACATTGAACCGGATCGGCCGGTCTGTGGCTTTTCATCAGGTAGAGGTTTACAGTGGAGCTTTTAGACTGGATTGTCTAAAACATTTATACATAAACGCAGATGATTTGAAAATACTGAGGTTGTGCGACGACATTCAAAGAGTCACCATGACAAGATTTTTCTTTATCTCATCGAGGCTGCAACTTAACTGGAACGCCTTCCACAGCCTATCTTGGAGGAGGTTCTGGGTGTGCCCATACTCCGTTTCAAACATAAAGACCCCACGGTTTGGACTGATCACCGCATTCAGCACCTCTAAATCAACAAGCAAGATGACCAGTCTCTCTGCTAAGGACAAGGCCGCAGTCAGAGGCTTTTGGGACAAAGTGTCTGGAAAAGCGGAGGACATCGGCACCAATGCTCTGGCCAGGTACATGTGACCAAAACCGATCGAATAAACCTGTTCCAACATTGATGAATTTATTAACACTCATTCGTTTTGGTTTGTTTTTTATCCAGGATGCTGACTGTGTACCCGCAGACCAAGACCTACTTCGCCCACTGGAAGGACCTGAGCCCTTCCTCCCCCTCAGCGAGGAAGCACGGAATAACTGTGATGTCTGGAGTTGCAGATGCTGTGACCAAGATCGACGACTTGAAAGGAGGTCTTCTCAACCTCAGTGAGCTGCACGCCTTCACTCTGCGTGTGGACCCTGCTAACTTCAAGGTGCAAAGCCAAAGTCATCAAAAAGTATAGCCTGTGATTTATGTGAAAACTTCGGGCCTTGAGGAGTTTCCAGACTTACGTAATGTAGTAGATAATATTGATTAATTTAGACATACCTGTCATTCAGATTGGTCTATACATTTGCAGATGGACTTCGCCTTAAATGCAAGAGCAAAACTTTGTGAAAGATGTGCGATGGATAGGTAACATCTGTGTGATTGTCTTCTTTTGGCAGATTCTCTCCCACAACATCCTTGTTGTCATGGCCATCATGTTCCCGACCGAATTCACCCCTGAGGTCCATGTGGCTATGGACAAGTTCCTGGCTGCTCTGGCTCTGGCCCTGGCTGAGAAATACAGATAAACAGCAGGAGAAGATGATGGAGACTGCAGCAGCTTACTTCACATACAATAAATAAAGAAATACATACAAAATAACTTGTCTTGAGGCTTTTCTTTTCTTTTTTTGTATGATTTTGTCATGGGTTTGCGTATATTCAAATGACCTGTTTTTAGGGATATGATGGAAACGGAATTTCACTTATCTGTATGTTCTATACATATAGCAGTGTTGACAATAAAGTTGACTTGACTTGACTTGACAAGAATAGTAGGAGTAGTAGTAGTAGGAGTAGTAGTAGTGGTAGTAGTACTACTACTACTAGCAGTAGTCGTAGTAGTAGTGGTAGTTTAGACTGTTTACATCTTTTCATATTTTCCATATTCACACTGTTTATGTCTTTTGATATTGCTTTACTACATATATACTACATATATACAGCGGGGATATGAGGGAATTGGAATTTCAATTCTTTGTATGTCCTGTACTGTACATATGGTAGTGTTGACAATAAAGTTGACTATAGCCTACTTTACTTGAATAGTAGTAGTAGTAGTAGTTCTAGTAGTAGTAGTGATACGAGGGGTGGTAGTAGTGGTAATAGTTGTAGAAGTAGTTTATATTCGCTATATTAACACTGTTTACATCTTTTTATATTTGCCGTATTTTTTATGTCTCTTTACACTTGGAAATATTTTATATTTCATTGTTTTTTTCATTGTTTATTGATTGTTTTGCACCGGGGATATGAGGGAAACAGAATTTCAGTTCTCTCTATTACTGACTTGTAATAGTAGTAGTAATAGTAGTAGTAGTAATAGTGGTTGTACTAGTTGTAGTAGAGGTAGTAGTAGTGGTAGTAGTAGTAGTATGTCGATGTATTAATAGAAACCACGTTACGTTATTATTAACTTCTTAAATAGTAAGTTAAATGTTTACTGAAGTTGTCCCTAATAAACTCTTCACAGAATCGGCTGTACAGACTTAGCAACAAGTTGCTCTCTCATTTTAAGTAACGTCATTTTTTACATATTGCAGGTCTGTGTCTAAAAGTCATTGTTGTTGTATTACTTTGTTACATTAATGACATTATCATGGACAAACAACTTGTTGGATTTATTTTTTTATTTGCTTTTGAGAAACAACTAAGCTTTTCAACAGATGATCAGCATGTGATGATCTTTTGTTGCAGCTCTCTAGTGGTACTGTCTTCCCAGGGAGGACACCACCACGGACAGGAACTTCTGAAAAGCGGCCTGGACTTCACCAGTGAACGAGCTGCCCAACTTGGCAGCAACCACGATGGTCAGACAGTCAGACAACAGCTGCAACACAGCAAGCATAAAAACATCAACATTGGGCGTCTTTGAAATACTGGTTGAATATGAATAACGATAATTAAGTTCCACAAGTTTACCTTGAAGTTGTCAGGGTCCACATGCAGTTTCTCGGAGTGCAGCACACTCAGTTCGGAATAGGTTTGTTTGATGTCGTCCATGTTCTTCACAGCCCGGTCCAGACCATGGAGGATAGTTGTTCCGTGCTTTGCAACCATCGGATTTCCAGCGATGGCAGCGGCGTTGTAGAGGTTTCCAAAGTTCCCGAAATACCTCTGAGTCCAGGGGTAGACGACCAGACACCTGAGGGAACATGAAAAACAGAAATGTTATACAGAGCAACATTAAGAGATGGAATCTGTGTGCCGAGAATTGTGCATACAGAACACGAATAAATAATAATCCTTTGTTATTGATAATTCACAAAACGAACAAACAAACAAAGACAAAACAAGGATGTTTGACCTGGAAAGAGCTGCAGGTCCCACTTCCTCATATTCCATCTTGGCAAAGATGTCCTGGATGGTGGCGCGCTCAAAGTCTGTCCATTCAACCATTGTGCCGGTCTAGATTTTCTTGTGCGGGTCTGTGGATCATCTGCTCAGCAGATACAACTTTTAAAGCAACTCTACTCCCCTCCCAGAAGCAAGATTGGGTGGGCGGTGGGCCAGAAAAATATAGATAATCACAATAGTGATAAGAGAAGGGCGTATCTAAGTCATTTCCTTCAGTAAAGTTGGAAAGATATTGGCAGATTCGAACTTCCGGGATCAATAACTCTCAAGTGAAACGTCGTTAAAACACAAAACACGCATATTTTCAACCGTAGTAAGACAGACAACGAGCTACAACCTAAAAACGAGCCATCTTCGGAGCCACACCAAGAACATTAGTGTTTACGTGCAGCCAGCTGTGAGAGCAGCGCGCAGGGACTGTCTACAAAGTGCAACACCGAAAAGAGATACTATGAAAATATTCAATAACTTCACTATAATACAGTGTAGTGTCACCAAAATCATTACACACTTCATTGATCTCCTACAGATTACATTACAACAATTGGTTTGAAAGAAACGCATTTTTCATAATTTCTGTGAATTTTTATTAGGAATATTAAACAATAACGTCAATATGATACAGTGTAGTGTCACCAAACTCAAATTTGTCTGCTACAGATTACACTACAACGCTTGGTTTGAAAGAAAGACATTTTTCAAACCAAGTGTTGTAGTGTAATCTGTAGGGGATCAATTAAGTGTGTAGTGATTTTGGTGACACTACACTGTATTGTAGTGAAGTTATTGAATATTTTCATAGTATCGCTTTTCGGTGTTGCACTTTGTAGACGGTCCCTGCGCGCTGCTCTCACAGCCGGCTGCACGTAAACACTAATGTTCTTGGTGTGGCTCCGAGGATGGCTCGTTTTGATGAACGTTAGGTTGTAGCTCGTTGTCTATCTTACTACGGTTGAAAATATGCGTGTTTTGTGTTTAAACGACGTTTCACTTGAGAGTTATTGATCCCGGAAGTTCGAACCTGCCAATATCTTTTCAACTTTACCGAAGTGGATCCCTTATCTGTCTCGGAGGCAAAAAAAAATAGCCTGATCGAAATAACCTGAATCCGGTCTAGATTCCTAGAAGTTTCAGGATCAGCACCTTGGACAGGGTTCTTGTCAACTTTTCCAGTTTTATACAGGAGAGCAAGTATGGAGGCATGGATGGGTCTTTAAATCTGTGTTCAGATTCTATAAATGATCATTTTATATGTAAATGCTTATATATTGGTTTATATTCATTTGTGCCACCCAGCTGCTCACAGCTGTCAGCCTCTAGTAAACATGTCCATAACTCGTTATCCAAAAAGCAGGCTATATAAAATGGTTAAGTAGACGCTTTTAACATTGTTAATAGGACGCTGAACATTGAACCGGATCGGCCTGTCTGTGGCTTTTCATCAGGTAGAGGTTTACTATGGGGTGCCGTTTGTAAAGCAGCACACGCTGAAAATTAAAGCAACATTTTGTCACATTTAGCTTCAAACAATGTTTAAAAAACTGGTGTGAATTTTTGAGAGTCACTTTTTTGCACATTTACAACAATATTTGTCAACTTAGAGATATTTTAAATAGTTAAATCCAAATATTAAATGTTACACCTAAATGTTAAATGTTAAATCTAAATGCTAAATCTAAATCTAAATGTTAAATCTAAATCTAAATCTAAATGTTTCGGGTGAAACTAAATATTTAGCTAATATGCAAATTCAAATGCCGGTAACCGGAAGTACCAAAGTAAAAGCTCGAGGTCAGAGTGTGTTTATAGTGTCAAATAACAAATAAAAACCATCTCATCCGGGGAAATGGACTCTTGGACATGGATTATCGTGATAAGAACTACCTAAAATAACAAACACGTTTGGAAAACTTTATTTGAAGAGTAGTTTGAGTTTTTAGTGTCACTTTTATGAAGGGTGCGGGACTTACGACCTGTAGCCGCTATAGCCAGCCACGAGGGGGCATGTTCGCTTGCGTAAAGGCCAGCAAGATCCTACCCCCGCCCGGCTCCCCCCAGTAAACTCTACTGTCGGCCATGGTCGCGCTGCGAAAATTGGCGGCAATACAAAGTTATTCCACAGTCACGGCAACAGCGACAGCAATCGGCACAGGGCTACCACAGGCCAGAGCTACAGAAGCGAACATGACAGACCAGTCAAAGTGAGCCCCCTCGTGGCTGGCTATAGTGGCTACAGGTCATAAGTCCCGCACGCTTCATAAAAGTGACACTAAAAACTCAAACTACTCTTCAAATAAAGTTTTAGGTAGTTATTATCACGATAATCCATGTCCAAGAGTCCATTTTCCTGGATGAGATGGTTTTTATTCGTTATTTGACACTATAAACACACTCTGACCTCGAGCTTTTATTTTGGTACTTCCGGTTACCGGCATTTGAATTTGCATATTAGCTAAATATTTAGTTTCACCCGAAACATTTAGATTTAACATTTAGATTTAGATTTAGCATTTAATATTTGGATTTAACTATTTGAAATATCTCTAAGTTGACAAATATTGTTGTAAATGTGCAAAAAAAGTGACTCTCAAAAATTCACACCAGTTTTTTAAACATTGTTTGAAGCTAAATGTGACAAAATGTTGCTTTAATTTTCAGCGTGTGCTGCTTTACAAACGGCACCCTATAGTTTACAGCGGAGCATTTAGACTGAATTGTCTAAAACATACATACAAAAATGCAGATGATTTGAAAATACTGAGGTTGTGCGACGACATTCAAAGAGTCACCATGACAAGATTTTTCTTTATCTCATCGAGGCTGCAACTTAACTGGAACGCCTTCCACAGCCTATCTTGGAGGAGGTTCTGGGTGTGCCCATACTCCATTTCAAACATAAAGACCCCACGGTTTGGACTGATCACCGCATTCAGCACCTCTAAATCAACAAGCAAGATGACCAGTCTCTCTGCTAAGGACAAGGCCGCAGTCAGAGGCTTTTGGGACAAAGTGTCTGGAAAAGCGGAGGACATCGGCACCAATGCTCTGGCCAGGTACATGTGACCAAAACCGATCGAATAAACCTGTTCCAACATTGATGAATTTATTAACACTCATTCGTTTTGGTTTGTTTTTTATCCAGGATGCTGACTGTGTACCCGCAGACCAAGACCTACTTCGCCCACTGGAAGGACCTGAGCCCTTCCTCCCCCTCAGCGAGGAAGCACGGAATAACTGTGATGTCTGGAGTTGCAGATGCTGTGACCAAGATCGACGACTTGAAAGGAGGTCTTCTCAACCTCAGTGAGCTGCACGCCTTCACTCTGCGTGTGGACCCTGCTAACTTCAAGGTGCAAAGCCAAAGTCATCAAAAAGTATAGCCTGTGATTTATGTGAAAACTTAGGGCCTTGAGGAGTTTCCAGACTTACGTAATGTAGTAGATAATATTGATTAATTTAGACAAACCTGTCATTCAGATTGGTCTATACATTTGCAGATGGACTTCGCATTAAGTGTAAGAGCAAAACTTTGTGAAAGATGTGCGATGGATAGGTAACATCTGTGTGATTGTCTTCTTTTGGCAGATTCTCTCCCACAACATCCTTGTTGTCATGGCCATCATGTTCCCGACCGAATTCACCCCTGAGGTCCATGTGGCTATGGACAAGTTCCTGGCTGCTCTGGCTCTGGCCCTGGCTGAGAAATACAGATAAACAGCAGGAGAAGATGATGGAGACTGCAGCAGCTTACTTCACATACAATAAATAAAGAAATACATACAAAATAACTTGTCTTGAGGCTTTTCTTTTCTTTTTTTGTATGATTTTGTCATGGGTTTGCGTATATTCAAATGACCTGTTTTTAGGGATATGATGGAAACGGAATTTCACTTATCTGTATGTTCTATACATATAGCAGTGTTGACAATAAAGTTGACTTGACTTGACTTGACAATAGTAGTAGTAGTAGTAGTAGTAGGAGTAGTAGGAGTAGTAGTAGTAGTAGTAGTAGTAGTGGTAGTAGTACTACTACTACTAGTAGTAGTCGTAGTAGTGGTAGTTTAGACTGTTTACATTTTTTCATATTTTCCATATTCACACTGTTTATGTCTTTTGATATTGCTTTACTACATATATACTACATATATACAGCGGGGATATGAGGGAATTGGAATTTCAATTCTTTGTATGTCCTGTACTGTACATATGGCAGTGTTGACAATAAAGTTGACTATAGCCTACTTTACTTCAATAGTGGTAGTAGTAGTAGTAGTTCTAGTAGTAGTAGTAGTGATACGAGGGGTGGTAGTAGTGGTAATAGTTGTAGAGGTAGTTTATATTCGCTATATTAATATTGTTTAAATCTTTTTATATTTGCCGTATTTTTTATGTCTCTTTACACTTGGAAATATTTTATATTTCATTATTTTTTTAATTGTTTATTGATTGTTTTGCACCGGGGATATGAGGGAAACAGAATTTCAGTTCTCTCTATGTCCGTATACCAGTGCTGACAATAAAGTTGACTTGACTTGACTTGTAGTAGTAGTAGTAGTAATAGTAGTAGTAGTAATAGTGGTTGTACTAGTTGTAGTAGAAGTAGTAGTAGTGGTAGTAGTAGTAGTATATTGATGTATTAATAGAAACCACGTTACGTTATTATTAACTTCTTAAATAATAAGTTAAATGTTTACTGAAGTTGTGGCCTAATAAACTCTTCACAAAATCGGCTGTACAGACTTAGCAACAGGTTGCTCTCTCATAGCGTCATTTTCTTTTTTTTCTTTTTTCTTTTTTATTATTATTTTTTTTTTTACATATTGCAGGTCTGTGTCTAAAAGTCATTGTTGTTTTGTTTGTTAATTTAGACAAACCTGTCATTCAGTTTGGTCTATACATTTGCAGATGGACTTCGCATTAAATGTTAGAGCAAAACTCTGTGACAGATGTGCGATGGATAGCTAACATCTGTGTGATTGTCTTCTTTTGGCAGATTCTCTCCCACAACATCCTTGTTGTCATGGCCATCATGTTCCCGACCGAATTCACCCCTGAGGTCCATGTGGCTATGGACAAGTTCCTGGCTGCTCTGGCCCTGGCTCTGGCTGAGAAATACAGATAAACAGCATGAGAAGATGATGGAGACTGCAACAGTTTACTTCACATACAATAAGTAAAGAAATACATGCAAAATAACTTGAGTCTTGAGTCTTGAGGCTTTTCTTTTCTTTTCTTTTCTTTTTCTTTTTTCTTTTTTAGGATATGAGGGAAACGGAATTTCACTTATCTATTCTGTACATATAGCAGTGTTGACAATAAAGTGGACTTGACTTGACAAGAATAGTAGCAGAAGAAGTGGTAGTAGTAGTAGATTCCTGGAAGTTTCAGGATCAGCACCTTGGACAGTGATCTTTAAACGTCAGTGCAGAATGTTGAACACACACACACACACACACACACACACACACACACACACACACACACACACACATATATATATATATATATATATATATATATATATATATATATATATATATATATATGGTGCTGAAGGGGCACTTAAGTGCATTAAAAACTTTAATATTGTTTATATCGTCATCCACGTGTTTATTGAACTGATATATTATAACAATTTAAAATAATTTATTACAATGTATTTTAATCTTTTAATTATATATTAAATATTAACATCAAATATTGAATTTAATGAACAAAGGGTAAACTATGGTCATTTTTTAAATTAGCTCTCCTAAAGTTGGGGAGATGTCTTTTATACTTCTCTGGTTCCCATCCAATTGAGCTAAGTATGATTATGAAATAGATTGTTATTATTATTGTTATTAATTGTAGTACTACTCCTCCTCCTACTACTAATAGTAGGAGGAGGAGGAGGAGTAGTATTGCTGGTGTAGAACTCACATTCTTAAATAGTAAGTTAAATGTTTACTGAAGTTGTCCCTAATAAACTCTTCACAGAATCGGCTATGCAGACTTAGCAACAAGTTGCTCTCTCATTTTAAGTAACGTCATTTCTTTTACATATTGCAGGTCTGTGTCTACAAGTCATTGTTGTTTTATTATTTTCTTACATTAATGACATTATCACGGACAAACAACTTGTTGGATTTATTTTTTTATTTGCTTTTGAGAAACAACTAAGCTTTTCAACAGATGATCATGTGATGAACTTGTGCTGCAGCTCTCTAGTGGTACTGTCTTCCCAGGGAGTACACCACCACGGACAGGAACTTCTAAAAAGCGGCCTGGACTTCACTAGTGAAGCGTTGCCCAACTTTGCAGCAACCACGATGGTCAGACAGTCAGACAACAGCTGCAACACAACAACCATTTTGCAACCATCGGATTTCCAGCGATGGCAGCGGCGTTGTAGAGGTTTCCAAAGTTCCCGAAATACCTCTGAGTCCAGGGGTAGACGACCAGACACCTGAGGGAACATGAAAAACAGAAATGTTACAGAGTAACATTAAGAGATGGAATATGTGTGCAGAAAATTGTGCATACAACACACAAATAAATAATAATCCTTAGTTATTGATAATTCACAAAACGAACAACCAAAGACAAAACGAGGATGTTTGACCTGGAAAGAGCTGCAGGTCCCACGTCCTCAGAGTCCATCTTGGCGAAGATGTCCTGGATGGTGGCGCGCTCAAAGTCTGTACATTCAACCATTTTGCCGGCTCTAGTTTTTCCTGTGCGTGTCTGTAGATCAACTTTTAAAGCAACAAGTGCCGTTTTGTGGATTTACAACAACGATAAGAGTATCTGCACCGCTTAGATTGTTTCTGGAGCAAAAATAGAAACAGGTTCAGTGGTGGTGATTCGGCACAATTATCTCTCTTTACATGAAGTCAGACACCGTCAACACACGTATATTAGAGCGCTGGCAATCCTTTGTAGTGTGTAGGGCAGACTGGGGGCAACATCTTAAATTACACCAAGCTCATCAGGCACATGGTCTGTGATGATCCCTCCTTTCCAGCCAACCAACTGGTGTCCTATACTTTTCAAAGTTTTTCTGGCAAGACTCATTTTAGAAACTGAATGAAACTATTTTCTAAAATCTACATTATTTTCCTTGTACGCCTTAACCTTTTAATGTCTACTACATTAAAGCCATTTCTTTTATGATATGCGGCTTAGTTACAGCATCAAAATAATGTTTTTATTCTAATATGTTAAGATGAGGGTTTTGTTTTCATTTTAAACATTCCATTTATTATATATTGTGTGACATAGTCCAACAAGTTGCTTGGATCCAGACCGTTAAATCCGACTTTCTGGTATTAAAACATGAAACAGCAGTTTCTCAGCACCAGGGCTAATGATCAGCACCATGGGCCAGACTGAGCTTCAAGCCCTGAACTTTTAGCCCAACACTAAGTCAAATCACCAGCAGAGGGCGCTTTTAGTCGAGGATATAGGCTGGCTGCAATGATTGATGCAATGAATAATAATAATAATAATAATAATAATAATAATAATAATAATAATAATAATGATAATGTTGTTATTATTATTATTATTATTATTATTATTATTATTATTATTATAAAAATGTTTTAGGTTGTTGCTGTCATACTTTCATACATGCGTCATTTTGGGTTTCTTAACAGTGATCTGATGATGGGTGTGTCTTCAGGACTGGAAGTCTGGTCGCGAAGTTTGAGAAATATTTTATGAACTGTTGTGAAACCATCAGTAAAATGGCAATCAATTTTGTGCAAGTCTGGATTACCCATCGGTCAAAGCACAACAAACCCAGGGTCAATAAAGGCCACATTTATTTGTGCCAAATAAATAATAAATGGTAAGGGTTTTAATGAAATTGAAATTAAGTGACTGTATTTTTAGTGGTGTTTTGTCATATTTAGATCGTGGTATGTGTTTGAGTAAATTACCACAGACAGGGGGCCCACAGATATTCAATATTTTTCCACTGGGTAAAGTGTTACTCGCGATAAGGTGATGAGTACAAAAAAGAAATAGCTTTCGAAATAGCCTTCAAAGATTTAGGCGACATATCAGTGTGATGTGGTTTTATATCCCAGTTGTAATGACATAAGTCATACGTTTCATTCGTGTTAATAGAAACTATTACATACATATTCTACGATATGATATCCATACACGTCGTTATTGTGTTTGTTAGGCTATATTTTGTGGTTTAAAAACGATCTATCAAGAAATTCAATGCTTTAGACCAGACACAGAATATCATTCTTGTTTATTATGCTATTATATTTGTAGTATACTTTCGTAAAGGATCAAGCTTCAAAATCTGTTATATGTTGAATAGGTTAAAAAATATATAAAAAAAAAAATTCAGACACGACTTGAAAGAAATTGACAGTCAGGCATTTTTATGTTTGTGTTTTTATTGAAGAAGCACCTATATGTCGAAAGGGTTGTTGACATTGTTGTACGACATGCCACGTGTAGGCTGTCGATGCTTCTGAGTCTCTGGAGTTTAGCGGTACTTCTCAGACAGAGCCAAAGCCAGGTTCGCCAGGAACTTGTCAACTGACAGGTGGACCTCTGGAGTGAATTCGCCAGGGAAGTACATGCTGATTACCAACATGATGTTGTGGGCCAGGATCTGTGGTTGTGCCAGAAAAACAGATTAGTTGAAGTCAGGCATCGAAAGCATCTTTTGCGATTGGGAGTCTACCTGAATTCTAGTAACCTCATGGGATGGGACAGGTCACCAGCATATATATATTAATGATTATATTATTATATTATATTATTATATTATATTATAAAAATTATAATATTAATGATTATTACCCGCAACAACCTCATCGACCTCCTCAAGTTTTTCGTTACCTTAAAGTTGGCAGGATCCACCCGAAGACTGAAGGCATGCAGCTCACTGAGCTCCTTCATAGCACCGACAAGATTATCAATGGATCTGACAGCTTTCCCCACGGCCGCCATGATGACTCCACCATGAGTCTTGACTTGTTGGGTTTGTGGACCGATATCCTGTCCCCAATCGGAAAAATAGGTCTTGGTCTGGGGGAACGCAACAAGCATCCTGAAGGATATAAAGAAAAATAAGGAATGGATAAATGGTTAGTATTGCCAAATAAGACAAGGATGCAAAACTTATACGCACTTTTTGTTCTTCACTTGACATTGACATTAATAAGGATCCATAACATAGAGCTTACCTGCCCAGAGCTTCAGCACCCAAGTCGGCAGATCTCCCTTCAATTTTGGCCCATAGGTTCTTCACCCTGGTCTTGTCAGTAGCAGAGAGACTCATGTCTACGCCTTGAAGTTTTCAGAAGGTCAGAGAAAATATGGCTCAAAAGAGGCTGTTAAAGTGGATTTTTCATAGCGTCTTTATATCAAACTAAAGAGCACCACGCCCATGCATCAGACCCAAACCACACCTCCGATAAAGAAACGTCTAGACGTGTTTATTGCCAAACTAAATTAACAACTGGTTTTGTAATCTACATTTGCAATCGACATCTCCTTATCTCATCTAAACCATCTGTGAACGTCATACTATGGACGTCATTAATTGGAGGATGCAACTTGCCCAATCAGATCTTTTTCTGGTCTGAGAGGCGGGGTATTCAGTAATGTATAAAATCCCAAACATAACTTAACATTCAGATAAAGGCTTGCTATCAGAGAACTCGTTTGACCGAAGTCAAAGAAGACTTTCACACCATCAACATGGTCGACTGGACAGATGCTGAGCGAGCTGCCATCGCATCCCTGTGGGGAAAGATCGATGTGGGTGAGATTGGACCCCAGGCACTGGCCAGGTAAGTCTTGTTTTAGTTGTGGGTCACGCATTATTGTTGTGTTTGCCCCCTGGGAACTTTTCTATATGTGTCCTTATGATTCATGTCATTTCAGGCTCCTGATTGTGTATCCCTGGACTCAGAGACACTTCAAGGGATTTGGCAACATTTCCACCGCCGCTGCCATCATGGGAAACGAAAAAGTGGCCGAGCATGGTAAGGTAGTGATGGGTGGTCTGGACAGAGCTGTGAAGAACATGGACAACATCAAGAATGTCTATAAAGACCTGAGCATTAAGCACTCTGAGAAAATCCATGTGGATCCTGATAACTTCAGGGTATGTTGCCACCTCTGACACTCACTAAACACTTCTTCATCAATGTATGTAAGTAATTAGCTTTCTTAATGCATCACTGTCTATCATTCTTCTCATTTTAGCTTCTTGCTGAAATCATCACTATGTGTGTGGGTGCCAAGTTTGGCCCCTCCGTCTTCACCCCTGGTGTCCAAGAAGCTTGGCAGAAGTTCCTGGCTGTGGTCGTCTCTGCCCTGGGCAGACAGTACCACTAAGCAGATGTCTTGCCATCTTGGCAGATGTGCAGCAGTCATACATGTGCTTCTAAAATATCTCATGCTCTGCCTTGTAGCTGTTGCCAAATCCACCAAATAAAACACAAACGAATGCATCCCTCATCTCTATGTGATCATTTAAAAGGGTCTTCTTACTGCAGATTTATTTGTATAAGTTCACGAATTACTGCATGATCATACAAATAAACGGTATGACCCCAAGGTATTCTTATCGCCTGTAGCTACATCAACAGTCAAATCAAATTTGTGTTTAATTGCAGTTTCCACTCATCGTTTTTGATTTCTACAATATGTGTATGTGTATATATATGTGTATGTGTATGTGTGTATATATGTGTATGTGTGTATATATACATACATATACACACACATACATACATGTATATACATACATATACACACACATCCCGATCATCATAGGAACATAGGGGCAACATTAAGCTAATATTTTGATTTAGGACATTTGGTCAGGTCGTGGTCTTCTTCATCTCACGAACTGCCGTGTTGCCGTGTCTATCAATAAAAATTCATTACACTTGTGTTGAGATTTTATGAGGTAATATTTTTATCAAAAGACCACTTACTCAAATATTGATAAAATTTTGGGTTATTCATAGGTCTATTTTATAGTATTTTTCATTGCTTTCTACTAGTCAAGTACATTTTAAACATTTTTAACTAATAAAAATCACAGTGAAACTTCCCTAGTTGATAGACAATTATTTTTGGTATTTAAAATATGCATATATGGCACCAGTGCTAACTTTTGGTTGAATCTACAGACGCAAATCGAGTGTGGTAAGATAAACACTTAAATGTGCATTATCACTTGTCTGAAAGAAAACATTTAAAGAAGCAAAAATGCCCAAATACTCAAAAGTGCAGTGTATGAAGAAACAATAGTTTTGGCTGTAGCTTGACATCTCTGTTATGAACAAAAGGTGATTTTCCAATGTGCTGTGGTGGTGAGCTACAGTAGCCTAAAATTAACTTGTGCACTGAAAAAAATTGGAGTGTTATTTACTTGGGAAAACCTGGGAAAGTTTTTGCACTTAGAAATTGTAAGTAAATTCTACAAGGGCGATCGTCAAGTCACTTTACTTGCGGATATAAGTTTCTTTTACTAGCAAACCTCAGGTAATTTACTGATGATTATTAATATGGTCATTGAAGAAACTTATATCCGCAAGTAAAGTTCACTTGATGATCGCCCTTGTAGAATTTGCTTACAATTTCTAAGTGCAAAAACTTTCCTAGGTTTTCCCAAGTAAATAACACTCCAGTTTTTTTCAGCGTGGTAAATTAAATTGGTATCCATTATTTAAAGACTTATATACATTTATATTATAAAACAGAATTTCTCTTATTTGAAAACAGTGCATTTTCATGTTGGTCGAAATGAAATGGGTGCGGTCTTCTTAATTTAATGATAACGGTGTGAAATATGTGCGAAACTGATAAAAACTGAATGACATCTATGAATGTCAAAATTTTTCATTAGAGTCTACTAACACGAAGTGACTGTACTGGATAAATTACATATCTTCGCATCATCATATAAAGAACAGTCAGCTGTTGTGTTACACTACATGTCTTGTCATTTTGTGGCAGTTGATAAAGCATGCAACAAAGCAACAGTTGTCTTTAGTTTTTTTCTGTGGTTGAAAAAAATGTTTGCTGTGACAGGTCATTTGAGGACATGAAATAAACGCCTATCGAGGACCGATGAAGGAGTCTCTCGTGACATACCTACAGAAAATTTATTTGGGCGGAGGACGTCTGAATGTCCAGATAATGAAAGTTTTACATAATCTCAATTTAACAGCCTCTGCCAAGGAACACTGGCCAGACCAGCGGAAGGAAGAAAACATCTTTATGAGAAAAAATAACATTAATAAGATCTTTACTCCATGACAGACATTAGTTGTGGTGTATCAGCTGCATGATGCTGATATCATCATAATTCTTTAGTGTAATTTAGTGTAGTTTAGTGATGAAAATCGCCCTCCCTCTGATGCCTGACTTCCTGGCGGCTTATCATCGTGGGTCATTACACAAGTTGATTACTTCTGAGTTTAACGTGTGGTGGCAAACTGTGACAAATTGATTCATATATGTTACATTGGCATTATGGTCAGGTGGACAGACAAGGAGCGCAGCACGGTCAGTGCTGTTTGGGAAAAGGTTGTAATCGATGAGACTGGACCAGAAGCTTTGCAAAGGTAGAGGATAAGATTTTGAACAAAGCTACTGTATATCTACGTGAAGCCGATGGGCTTCATTTGTATGTAGGAATATGTTTGTTTTAATATTGTCTTTCAAGTTTGTTTAACAAATAATTTTCAGGATTAATGTTTAATGTCTCATAATGTAGTCCTTATTTGTAAATGACAAGTTGTCTACTTTGCATCACAACTACTGTCTGTGTTTGTGAGGGGCAAATCTCTTTAGGTGAAATACTGCTGATGAATTAAGTGTTAATTAAAATATTATTGAGAGAGTATAGCGAATGTTAATTAAAATTAGGTGTTTTGTTTTGTTTTTTTGTTTGTTTGTTTTGTTTTGTTTTTTGTTCTCAACATTTCAGTTTATGACTTCATTTCAGCACCGGGTGCTGTCCATATGCTACCTCTTATTTTTATGATGTATCATCAGACATTATATGTCTGTAACCTTCCTAAAAGTTTTGATCTACTCCATTTGGTGAAATATTCTGATTTATCCAGCTGCTTGCTGTTTCTGACCTCCTTGCTGCTGCTTAGATCTTATAATACAACACAACTTGGATGTATTTTCGGTCTATACATGACTTCTAGAGATAAAGTTCTTTACTGCGGTCAAGCCAGCCGTGGCTCGCGTTTGCTTGGTCAAATCAGGAAGGATACCATCGTGATACCTTCAGTTCACTACCGGGTATAATTACTGTAAAAGTATCGTATGTTTCATGGGTCTGATTGAGAGACTGCAGTCTGCCCCACAGTCACCACCAGCAGCTCTTCAGAGCGGTTTCATCACGAATACCGTAAATGTTAGTAGATTCGCGCACTTGAAAAAAATGTGACGCTGATTTGACCAAGCAAACGAGAACCACGGCTGGCTTGACCGCAGTTAATCTTTCTTGAGGCAATTTTTGTTCGAAAGAATTGTTTCCATCCTCGAGTTCAGACTCACCTTTGCCACATGGGATCTAACAAATGTGTTCACGGTAAAAACAAACAAAAACAAAGCATGCAAAATAACTATATCCCTCGTACTAGCAGGGTGTTGATCGTCTACCCGTGGACTGAGCGGTATTTCGGAAGTTTTGGGGATATCTTCTCTGCAGATACTGTTTTAAATAACTCCAAAGTGGCAGCCCACGGCAAAGTGGTGTTGAAAGCACTGGACACAGCAGTGAAGAACATGGACAACATTTGGGGCACATATGCTGCTCTAAGCCGGTTGCACTGTGAAAAACTCAACGTGGATCCTGATAACTTCAGAGTAAGCAATGCTTGTTTTCAAATCCAAAGGGAAAATATTCTAACTGTATTTATACGTTTATACACAGCGTGTATATTAATGGTGTCTCGTTGTTTTGTCTGCAGCTGATGGCCGACTGCATCACTATTACCGTCGCCTGCAAACTCAGGAGCGCCCTTGACCATCAGGCCCAAGCTACCTGGCAGAAGTTTCTGTCTGTTGTTGTCGAGGCTATGAGCAGCCAGTACTACTGAACAGCTGAGCAAAGCCAGTCGGGAAAATATAAATAAATAAAACTCACATTTAAACCATGTGTGTTTGTCTAAATGGCAGGCTTAATTATGCAAGATATCACCAAATTAAAAATGTCTCAAGCCACTGAATAGCCTACTTGCTTCAAGATTCAATTTGCAGCCTGACATTTGAGACTCCGTAGTTCTGATATTAAGGGTTTGAGTGACACCCTGAGGCAATTAAGGGAACTGCAAGTTACTTCTAGTGTCGCATATGTCTCTATTATACAATACTAATATTAATAATTAAAATGTGTATATATTTATAGACCTTATAAAGGTGTCTGAGTTTTACTGATTGCATTTTTTGTTATCCTTCCATATCACAGCACAAATAACATCACATGTCCCAGGACAATGCAGTACAATTAAATATTAATAATGGGGATCGAAACATGAAATAAAAGATACACACAAAACCATACTTCACATATGTCCATTTATTGATTGATGACATAATACTGGCAGAATGGCAACAGAAGACTTGACATCAGGTACTTGATATCAGGTACCTCCACAGTGCTGAAAACATGTTACAAGTAACATGGATGTTATGAGTGCTTCTCAAACCTTACCCTTACCACCAGAGAGTTGGTGACTTTGTGACATTGGTCTGTGGTTCCACTGTTGATAAAACACTGAGTGGTGATGGTACAGCAATACTTCTGGAAAATTGTGTCATTAACCAGTGTCAAGTATATAAACAAGTTGTAAAGGTAAATGCATGTAAAGGCAGGAGAATAAAGATGTGTTACAAATAGAGTTTTTGTTGTGTGGGACAGACAAGTCACTGCTCAAAACAACTAACAGAAAGTTGAGCTGCTGAGTTTTTAAGAAAAACAAAGTAACTGAATTATTAAGTACATAGTCCACTAGGGGGCACTCCAAGTCAGTTATATAGGTCCTGAGGCCAAGTATGAACAATGTTGTAGGGTTGACCGGATGTCAATATTTAACTCTGTTGAAAGCCAGATACATTTTCACATGAATTACAAAAATAGGCCTATTCGTTTTTATAGGGCACGGTATACACCTACTTAAAACCAGTCATATATATCCCAGTGTTTGTACAGTATGTGTCTTAACTGTTTCTGTGTTATTTATGCATTTATATAGATACATTAAAACAGACATTAAAAATTAAATAGACTAGGCCTAATGGCCTAATAGACTTAGCCTTTGTATCGCCTGATAATCCACGTCGCCCTTACAGTAGGTCCCAACCCAAGGTTTTAAATTTTCACAAACTGTGCCAATAGCGAAATCACTGCGGTGGGTTTGACTGGGTTACTGCCAAGAGTACTAACGTCATATAGCATAGGGCTACGATTTTTTTTTTTACCCAATGCAAATGCACTGTTAAAAACCCAAACATAAATGGATTTCTGTTAGATAAACTTAATTTTTCGCCAGTCGTTTGAAAGGGTATTGCATGTTTGCTTATGTATGGCAAGTCTTGGATAGAAACAAAATGTTATATTAGGATATTATTTTAACTAATAAACTCTTAATTGTGTAGTTTAGTTCTGTCTTGTTAAAAGGACATCTTCAGAGAAGTGTAAGGTTAAATGAGTTTGGGTCATTTTAATGAGCCATTCGTTTGAAATATTTAGTTAGATTAACAAATTCGTTTTACACTCTGAACAAGAACAAGGTTTCTCTTTCGGAGAAACAGTCAGGGTTGTTAAGTGTTAGTACGTTTTAAATAGATTTTATATTACCTGCGAGGTGTGACGTCCATTAGACCTCTGTAGTGACGCACAGCATCTGCCTATTCTTGGTGTTTATGACGGCGTGACACTGTGTCTTCAGATGTGAACAGATACAGTTTGTTTCACACCCAAGCATTCTCCGCCCCAGTGACGAAAGTGAGCAAAAATCAGCAAAAAGAACATATTGACTGGCCACGCGTATTGTCTGAGTCTAAAGATGGATTTCATAATAAGATACACAAAATATGAGTACAGTGGAAATGCAAACAACGTTACTTATATTAAAAAGTGCATTTAACTTCAGTTAAACCAGTCTTTTAATTTAATTACATTGAGTTTTCTGCGCTTTTTACCTCCATAATTCTTTCATTTATTATACGTGTGTCATTAAAGCGCTTCGTTTCGGTCTAAACGACCCAGACTGAAGTGGACTTCAGCCGCACCACGGTGAACCAGGGTCAAAGACGTGACCCCGTTTTTCTTTTTAATGAACGCTAAGTGACCTAATGAGATTCAGAACACATACAGCATGTTCAGCCTTTATTTAGTGTTATTATTGTATGTCAATATGTCATTCTCGCCTGTTTAGTGTAAGTAAATTTAAAAAATAAAACCATACATTCGTACATATAATATTCACATTTTTTACATTGTTTTAACTAAACTAAGGTATATTAAGTGCATTTTATTGAAAAAAAAAAATATTGTATCACAGTATAAGTAAGTTCAGGATATAGATCCTAATAGAAGTCTGTCAGCTTAAGTAATGGCCACTTAATTTGACATAAGTTAATGTGGCTTTTCAGTTTTGTTTGAGTTGCAACAGTTGTATTTGACTATACTGAAGTAGAGTAAGTGCTCACATCACGTCCCAGTGGCTCTCGGCAGCCCAATAAAGCTAGATAGTCAATAAAACCTAGTGCAATTACATAAAAATAGACAGTGAAGTAGGCCTAACTTCAACCACAGAGAAATGTTATCTTGTTCCCCTCTGAGTGGATCCACCCTCTGGAAGCTCCAGTTCTTCTTCTGATAAGAATGCTGGCACCAAATCAACCGCATATGACTTGACTATTCATGTTGCTATTTGATAATAAAATCATTCAATGTTAATTAATTGCAGAGCCTAGATTTCAAATCAGTACACCTTGACTGTCATAGACGTTTACATCGGTTTAACTTTTCCCTATAGTTTGCAATATTTATTTATTATTATTCATTACAGCATTTTGCTTTAGACAATGTTATTTTACTTTTCATGGCATATTTTGGAACAAATTTGAAACCAATATTAAGCTCTCACAGAGGCGCCTATATTACTTCTAGTTACTGATTTGTAACTAGTCGTCCTGCTCTGACTATTTTTGTTCTTCATTGGCAGTGGCTATGTGTTGGATTTCTGAAGGTATGCACGCTGAATTTTAAATTAATAAGTAATAAGTGACAATAAATTCGTGAAAACACTTTGAAAATTGCTGATGATTAACTTATGGTTTCATCGTAAGAAGCATCTTGAGTTGATGTTTTTTCCTTCTCTTTGTCTTTATCTCATGCAAACTTAAGCACATCATTTGGAAGCCATCCAAATGCCTCGCAGCCTATCTAGGGGTGGGACCGTGCCATGTATGAGTATAAAAAAAACCCACTGCATGGGCTGGTCGCGGCATTCAACTTTAAGCAAACAATCAACAGGCAAGATGAGTCTCACTGCTAAGGACAAGGACGTAGTCAGAGCCTTCTGGGCTACTGCGTCTCCAAAGGCAGATGACATCGGCAATAATGCTCTGTCCAGGTAAATATGACCCCAAACTGACTGATGCTGCTACAAATCCTGTTCAAGTTTTGCTATTCTCATATACTCGCTTTTTCACTTACTCATATTTATCTTCCAGGATGCTGGTGGTGTACCCGCAAACCAAGACTTACTTCTCCCACTGGAAAGACCTTAGCCCTGGCTCCGCCCCGGTGAAGAAGCACGGAATGACCGTGATGACTGGTGTTGCAGATGCTGTGAAGAAGATCGACGATCTGAATGCAGGTCTTCTGAACCTCAGCGAGCTGCATGCCTTCACTCTGCGAGTGGACCCTGCTAACTTCAAGGTAGATGTCATTGATGATGATTAACACATGGCAATGTTGCTTAAACTGTGGTTATTTTTTGTGTTCCTAGGCCAGGATTTGAAATAAAACACCATGTATGAGGCAAACGCAACTTTTATGTAAAATTAAACTTAGTATAAGAGTTAGAGATCCATCAAATAAGAGAAAAAGAAGACCAAGGGGGAGGTTAGTTATATGTTTTTGGTTCTTCTTTTCTGGATCTCATTCTTGTGGATCTCTTGATATTTAGTCTTCTACACTCAGTAGGCCTGATTCTTTTAGATCTGGCGTTTGGATTAAATGTCATTCGTCTTCTTTTTTTTTTTTCACAGATCCTCTCCCACAGTCTCCTTGTGGTCCTGGCCATCATGTTCCCTACTGAATTCAGCCCTGAGGTCCATGTGGCTATGGACAAGTTCCTGGCTGCCTTGGCTCGTGCCCTGTCTGAGAAATACCGATAAACTGCAAACAGGAGCAGAAAGCGGGCAATACCAAAAGCTCGGATACTCTGAACATAAATAAAATATGAAATGCAATGATACTGTTTGTGTGGTGCAGTGAATTTCTATTCCTCCAAGTCATGGCATCAATTTAGTAGAATTTAAATTGGAATAACGCGTGTCACCGATATTTCAACAATATTATATATGCTATGGGAAAATTCAAAGAGCAGAAGATTTTCCGTAGAAGCACAGTCGTCTATAAAGCAGAGTTAAAATCTATTTGAACTTGCCAGAATGAACACAGACGAAATTGAAACAGTTGTCACATAAAACCGAAGAACATGAGTTTAATATGTAACACCTCCAACGATAGTATTGGTATTACTATTATCATAACATACTACATACTACAAGTTGCAGTACACCTGAATTCAAGTTTTACTTGAAATGCTTACTATACTTACGAGTACTCATTTGATATAGTATGATGTTGTATTATTAATACGTCGTATTATCATTGTTGTGGCACTTAATGGCCTTTTTTTTTTTTTTTTTTTCTTTTAGAATTACAATAGACTTGTTATTACTTATTATTACTATAATTATTACTGCTCATTAATAAATCTTGTTAATAGGCTTTAATTGAATATTTTCATTTTAGCTTCTACCCCACTATTGAAGTGATTTTTTTTTTATTTAAAAAACTTACAAATTTTATAATGTAATAATGTAATGTAATGTAAGGTAAGGTAATGTTATAATTGTACGTCATAATCCAACATGTTGAAAGCGGTCATTTTGCGTAATGATAGATTTATTCTTGATATGCTGATAATAATACTATAAGTTTACTTAAGTAAAATCTTTTAATTTTACTTTAATCTCATTTTTACATTGTGGTGTAGAAACTTTGAATGGATTTAAATACTTCTTCCACTAATGAACATAGTAAATATATGTTGTGAACAAGGCTTCAAATTTATATCAATTTTAAATCATTATGACAAGACCATAAACACAGAAACAAGCAAGTTGTTGAATATGCTTATTATTTTATTTATTTATGTTTTTGAAACATAATAAAAAGACAAATCTTTTCAACAGATGATCAGCATGTGATGGTCTTCTGTTGCAGCTTTCTAGTGGTACTGTCTTCCCAGGGAGGACACCACCACGGACAGGAACTTCTGAAAAGCTGCCTGGACTTCACCAGTGAAGGCTTTACCCAACTTTGCAGCAACCACGATGGTCAGACAGTCAGACAGCAGCTGCAACACAACAAGCATAAAAAACATTAACACTGGGCGTCTTTGAAATATTGGTTCAATATGAATAAAAACAATTAAGTTCCACAAGTTTACCCTGAAGTTGTCAGGGTCGACGTGCAGTTTCTCGGAGTGCAGCACACTCAGGTCGGCATAGGTTTGTTTGATGTTGTCCATGTTCTGCACAGCCCGGTCCAGACCGTGGAGGATAGTTTTTCCGTGCTTTGCAACGTTCGGGTTTCCAGCGATGGCAGCGGCGTTGTAGAGGTTTCCAAAGTTCCCGAAATACCTCTGAGTCCAGGGGTAGACAACCAGACACCTGAGGGAACATGAAAAACATGCGTAAATCGTAATTCTGATGTCCATGTTAATGCGGAAATAATTTTTGCGCATTCATATTAAGGAGAAAACATATAAAAACAAATAAAATAAATAAAGACTCTCTCACCTGGAAAGAGCTGCAGGTCCCACAACCTCATAGTCCATCTTGGAGAAGATGTCCTGGATCGTGGCGCGCTCGAAGTCTGTCCATTCGACCATTTTGACGACTCAAGATTTGTTTAGCAAGTCCTGTGTGGATCAGTACCAGAGGCTACTTTTAAAAGAAACGCTTCACTCCTCCCAAATACATGCGATTGGACGGAGTATGGCAGTGGGTTGGCCAAATATTGCTCTAAGGATTTGCAAAAATGATAAAGAAAGGACAAATCTGCACTGCTTAGATTGTGTCCGAAGCTGAGGGACTTGCTATAGGCCTGTATAAACCTGGTTGTGTTCCAGTTTGCCTGGCAAAAATAAAATGCATGCTTAATGTGAACTCCATGTGCAGCCAAAATAAGATGTAGACTGGCAGACTAAAACGAAGTGATTAAGGGTGGGGTCAGATTTAAAAAATACCTGAAAATGTTCAAAGATAATGTTCAAACATGTTTCTTGTTTCTTGTAAAGTCAAAGTCATACAGTAGTTTTGAATTTGATGGTAAAGACAGGGGCAGCAAAAGTTGTGAATTGCTCAATAAACACCCATTTGGAACATTTCATAGGTAAACGGGTTCACTTGTGCCAGATGGTAGTATCATGATTAGATATGAAATGTGCGTCCTCGAACAGCTCCATCGTTCACAAGCAATGATGGGCGAGGTTCACCACTCTGTGAAAAACTGTGGGCAAAGAGTCGACCAGTTTAAGAACAACGTTTCTCAACGCACAATTTCAGGAAATTTGGAAATCTCACCATTTACAATTAACTATATCATCAAGTTTCAGAGAATCCAGATCCAAATCTCTGCACTTAAAGGGAGAGACCAAAAACCAGCATTTAATGCCCATGACCTTAATTGACCCCACAGGCGGCGCTGTAGAGCAACCTGACGTGAGGATATGTTAAGTGGTAGAAAACTATATATATCAAAAGCTATTCTCGGAAACCGAGCCCATCTGAGATAGACTGAAAGTGAAAAAGTGTGCTGTTGGTCTGAAGAGTCCACATTTCAAAGCGCTTTTGGAACGCATGAGTCATTCCTTCAGGGCTAAATTCACATTACACACCACCCCAACCTTTTTGGAATCAGGGACGTACTCTTATTACAGACTGCAGCATTCTGATTTTAAATAAAAACAACTTTTAAACCTTATCCTCGAAATCAACTTTTATCTTACAGTATTTCTCATCAGCGTAATAACTTGACTTAACCACATCCAGACCAGTGTACGCTCAAGTAAGCCATGATTCCGGTAGAGGGCGCTCCTACACGCCAGGAGGCTCTGACCGCAGCTAAACTTGATCCAACAACCTGCTCCCGATGACTGCGGTCACGCTAGCTACACTTCGAAACTCGAGTGCCCGTCTACATCGCTTTTACGGTAAGGCGTGTGTGCGGCTTCATGGTGCATTCAAGTGCACCTCGTAAAGTCGGAAATCAATCGAAGTTGCTTATTGTTCTTACTTTCATTTGTTGTAATACTACATGCCTTTTAATGATCAAAATAAAATGATTAAATTATTGAAGCAAAACCAATCGCCCATCCAGATTCAATTCCGCATAGTCAGATTATAAAAAAAATCATCAACAACACAAATCAAATTGTTTTCAGCAAACTCCACTGCATTCTTGTTCTACATTTCCCCAGGTACCTCTGTGTATATTCTGTATTTATTCCTTTGACTGTAACATTTTCTAATAATCAATACAGTTCGGGCCATTGTCCTGTGACATCCCCTCATCTCTATCTCTCACTCTCCTTTCCTTTTGTAGGATGGGCTTTCATTGCACCATTTTTCCTTTTCACTCGATGACCTTGTGTTTTTACTGTGGGTGTGTGTGTGTGTGTGGAACCTTAAAACACAATTGAGAGATTTTGTTGATAAAAACCTAATCTAGAAATTTCATGCAATGCTGACACACAGACTGTAGCTAGGCTAAGTGGGGATTTGCTTCAACATCTCAATATTTAGGTAAATGCAGCAGTAAAGCGACATTAAAACCATGATGGGAGCATCTGGAGAGCTGTGTAGTCTACATGTAGCTTTAATAGTTGTCACAGCCACTGTTGCTCTGAGCTCTGGATCTGCCACTGTCCATGGTGCTAAAGCTCCACAACGGCACATCATTCCAAGTCTAGTCAGTAATCAGATCATTAGAAAATGGTACAGTGAACGGACCTCAAAATATCCACAGAGGTACCTGGGGAGATGTAGAACAAGAATGCAGTGGAGTTTGCTGAAAACAATTTGATTTGTGTTGTTAATGATTTTTTTATAATCTGACTATGCAGAATTGAATCTGGATGTGCGATTGGTTGTGCTTCAATATTTTATCATTTTGTTTTGATCATTAAAAGGTATGTAGTAAAATAACAACAAAGTAATGATAGATGTATGTATTTCAACAAATGAAAATAAGAATAAGCAACTTCGATAGATTTCTGAGTTTACGAGGTGCACTTGAAAGCACCATAAAGCCGCAACGAGGTGCACTTGAATGCATCATGAAGCCGCTCACACGTTTTACCGTACAAGCAATGTAGACGGGCACTCGAGTTTCGAAGTGTAGATAGCGTGAGCGCAGTTCTTGGATGGAGGATAATGCAGACTGCCCTACTACACGGAAACCTTATCAGCCCATTAAATCATGTTTGTCAAATTACAACTGATACATTAATTAATGATAAATTAATGTGCTGAATCGATGACACAAGAAATACGGACTAAAATGCATTTTTGTATTATAAATAATTATCATTTGACCTTATTCACAAGTTTAAAAGTAATGTGCCATATTTATCGCTGTATCTGTCCTATCCTTTATGTTTCCTCGCAGCTTTCTTGACGATGTAAGGCTTCTGTGAGGGATGTGCCACAGCAATGTAGCGACATTAAAAAACAACCTGCAGTGCTTAAACATTCATTTGAACTGGGGTGTGCATTCAAGTTAACTATTGTAACAGAGTGGTGGCTTATTTTACCCCATGTTGTGATGCATATGTACTGAAGACTGAGCAGCGAGGAGAATTTACAACATACAATATGATATGTTGTGTAACAGCAGAAACAGACCTCGCCTCGCCTCTCACCGCTTGATTAAACCCATCGACGGCCGCGGGATGAGGAGCTGGGTCGGGTAACTAGTACCTCGGACAGCTCCTTCATCACTCACCCACGGGCACACACCGCAGAGTGCTGTCCCTCCAGCGCGATTATGCTTTTTATAAAGCAGATCATCTTGCAAAATAAAAGAACTGAAAGTATTTAATTTATTTTATTAGTAAGACACTAAATATTATTTCAATGTCTTTTGCAAGCATTTATTGAGTGGCTCAAGTTCTTACAACTTATATGTATGTATGTATGATTACTGATTATTCAAGGCCATCATAGATCAACTGCACAAAATGATGTACTTTACACAGTTTAAAAATAAACCAAAACAAGGCAACACGTTTTCTTACATTGCTGAGTTTCGGACAAAGGATGTTATTTTGTATAAGTAAGAAGAGAAGAAACGGACACTGGACATCTGGACACTTTATATTTATTAGTTTTATTCACCAAGCCTGTCTTAAAATGGATGTTAACATATTTGTGGACGACATGTCACAAGTAGGCCTATGCAGTCGGTGCTCTTAGATGATTTCGAGTTTAGCGGTATTTCTCGGCCAGAGCCAAAGCCAGGTTCTGCAGGAACTTGTCAACGGAGACATGGACTTCTGCGGTGAATTCTGCGGGGAAGTACATGGCCAAAGCCACCATGATGTTGTGGCTCAGAATCTGCGGCAAAAAAAAAAAAATGTATACATTAAACCACAACCCTTTATCTCGAAAGTCAAACCACCTAAAAAGAGAATTAGATAAATTGTTATGACATCAATTCAAATATGAACTTTATTATAGAAAAGACATTTTCATATGGCATCACTGCTGCGTTGATCACGAGCTTACCCTGAAGTTGGCAGGATCCACTCTGAGCTTGAAGGCATGCAGCTCGCTGAGGTTACTTAAGCCACCGACAAGGTCATCAATTTTTGTGACGGCATCTCCAACGGCTGCCATGATGACCCCACCATGCTTCTTCACTTGTGGGGAAGAAGCACCTACGTCAGCCCAGTGGGAAAAATAGGTCTTGGTTTGAGGATAAACAGTCAGCATCCTGTAACACGTGGATGAAGTGAAGATAAATTAATGATACAAAAAATAAAAAACATGCTCATTTTAAAGGAGGGCAACCTAATAAATAAAGAAGTGCGAGGGCTTACCTGCCCAGAGCCTCAGCTCCAATATCATTGGACTTTGGAGACACTTTTTCCCAGAAAGACCTGACAACGGTCTTGTCTTTTCCAGTGAGACTCATGTCTGCTTTTTCTTCAAGTTTTTTGAACTGAAAGAAAATATTCTCAGATAAAGGGTCTGGTCAACGGCCCTTTTTTATATCAAACGAAATTGCACCACACCCAAGCATCAAATCTAAACCACACCTCCGTGAAAAAAATTTCCAGAACTTTCTCAGTCCGTTTTTTTTTTTTTTTTTTTTTTTTTTTTTTAGATAAAAGTAACCACTCCCTGTTCTCACATATCAAGGATGAGTCAGTTATTTTAAATGATTTACAATATCGTGGGTTTGAATTAATCTACTGAAATATATATTTAGTAAGATAAAGCAATTTGAGAGGTTGACAGCCATTCCGAATTATTTCAACAGGTTCTGAATAGGAATCGGAAAATAGGAAAAGTTCTGGTGAAAAAAAAAAGAGAAACTTGTCATGAAATAATAACCAAACATTGAAAGAACAAAATAAGTATTACACAACACATAAATTACCAAAGAGCTCTGTCAATCAACACTTTAAGAAGAGAGATAAACAATCAAATAGCTTAAATAAAAAGCAAAAAACAAACAAACAAAAACCCCTACAAAATAAAAAAATTGTGCAACGTAACTGCTCGACCAAAAAGAATTTGTAACAAAATAAAATTAACCTGACATAAGGGAGGCATGCAATCTAAATGTAATGTGTTGCAGCAGTGGTTGTGATTACTTTACCATTAAAGCGTCTTTTATAAGGTGTTTAGTTTTCCAGGCTTTTGTAACCCATAGACACAACGCAAAATAGAATAGGCCTATTTGACTGTGATATACACAAAAGATTAGCGAAAGATAAGGCCAGCAAGGCTTATATATATGTATATATTACCATGTCTAAATGTTATTAACAGATGTAAGAATATACATTTTACTGACATTACAGTAACTCACATGCCAAAAATTAGTCTTATTTTGATATTTGTTCTATCAGTCTTTTCGACTAGGCAAAGATCAGATCAAACCCAATAAACATCAAGCCAAAATTTCCTCGCCTCTGTTCCAATCAGACGCTTTCAGGCCTGAGAGGTGTGGCATTCAGTAATTAATAAAAGCCTCCAAAGGACTGGCATTTGCAGGCTTCTGATCAAATAGTTTTTTTGGAAAAAACTTAAACCTAAACCTCGTCAACATGGTCGACTGGACTCCTGCTGAGCGTGCTGCCATCACATCCCTATGGGGAAAGATCGATGTGGGTGAAATTGGACCCCAGGCTCTGGCCAGGTGACCTGTCTATTCTTTTGATATTAGAATGAATTAAAACCAATATATATATATATATATATATATATATATATATATATATATATATATATATATATATATATATATATATATATTTTACGTGTTTTTATTCCTCACAACATCAACCTGCGTTTATTAGTAGTCTTTCCCTAGGAAACTATTTATAGGTGTTGTGTTTGACGTTTTTACAGGCTCCTGATTGTGTATCCCTGGACTCAGAGACACTTCAAGGCATTTGGCAACATTTCCACCGCCGCTGCCATCATGGGAAACGAAAAAGTGGCTGAGCATGGTAAGGTAGTGATGGGTGGTCTGGACAGAGCTGTGCAGAACTTGGACAACATCAAGAATGTCTACAAAGACCTGAGCATTAAGCACTCTGAGAAAATCCATGTGGATCCTGATAACTTCAGGGTATGTTGCCACCTCTGACACTCACTAAACACTTCTTCATCAATGTATGTAAGTAATTAGCTTTCTTAATGCATCACTGTCTATCATTCTTCTCATTTTAGCTTCTTGCTGAAATCATCTCTGTGTGTGTGGCTGGCAAGTTTGGCCCCTCCGTCTTCACCCCTGGTGTCCAAGAAGCTTGGCAGAAGTTCCTGGCTGCGGTCGTCTCTGCCCTTGGCAGACAGTACCACTGAGTGCCTGGAGACGCAGTCCACATTCAAAAAAATGTGCAGCAGTTCTACAAGTGTTTTCAGAATGTTGCCAAAGGCACAAAATAAAATTCAAATGAAATAGCCCACATCTCTTTGTGTGATCATTTGTATTTTTCTTTTAATTAGCTATTATTCTCTCCTTAGAATAGAGTGTACAAAGCAAAACTTTGAAGAACCTAAAATATAAAAAGGTATTTTGCTTCAAGAAGTCTTATTTCCTAGTCTTTAGTGTTAACCAACAGTGTTGAAAATATAAAAATAAAGAAAAAACATTTAAAGAGAAGGTTTGTTCAAACTTTTGACTGGTACTGGATTAAAGTATTTGCCATAATTTATCTTTGGGAGGGAGATATTCCTTTAAAATGTGCAATTTGATATAAATGGGTGCGGACATCTGAAATTAATGATAACACTGCATCAAAATACTGTATCATAAAGACGACAATTTGTGTAACTGCTGTGAGCTATGAAAGGCGACAACAGATGTTGGTTCCATAAAGCGACATTCTAGGATGTTTGTTGGTTTGTCCATAAGTATAAAGCTAGCCTGGGAGATGAGGACAAAAGATCCGGCCTGGGGAACTGGATCAAGGGATCCGATCAGGGGATGCATCCCAAACTCACTTGTTTCTGTGAATAAAGTCCTAATTATTCAACGCAAGATGAGTGACGGCTCTTTTCTTCTCAAGCAATCCACAAACCGATTTCGGCAGCCACGGAAACCCACAACATGTATATTTAACATAAAAATCTCTCTTTACTGTGGCGTATACAAAGAGCGTCATGCACAACCTAGTATTTTTATTATGATTATATTAAGTCTGCAGCAGTGTGTCGAAGTCTGAGCTACTTATTTCTGACCATGAAAAAAAAAAAAAAATTAAATAAATAAATAAATAAATATATATATATATATATATATATATATATATATATATATATATATATATATATATATATATATATATATATATATATATATATATATATATATATACATATATATATATACATATATATATATATATATATATATATATAAAATTGTAGAACATAGTGTGTATTATAGTATAACTGATATAGAGGAAAGCACTGACTATTACTGAATCAAGGGAGGGACGTTACGGCCGTCTTCTCTGTTCCTGCCGAACATTTTTGAATGTGACACAAAACAATCGCGACTGTACATGGATGTGCGGTAGGGAAGACTTAATGGCAGACCTTCAAGATAAGTCATTTAGACTGTAATTTGTCCACAGTCGGTGTTTGTGTATGGCAAACGTTAATACAAGCTTCACCCACAACAAGCTAACGTCCACTGTTTGGTCGTAGCCAAAACTCACGACCGACTTTACTGTGTCGCAGCTAACAGCTATGCTAACATGATGTTCAACCCGTTAGCTGGGTCACCAGATGACCGAAAATCCATGTACAGTCAGCCACAAAACAACGTGTACAAAACTGGCGATAAAACAAGTCCTATTAGCGTCATACTGGTTAGCTCTGGCAGCCGAGGAAACAAACTACTTTTTCGATACCCTTTCCAAAGAGTGGCTGAATGTCCGTCATCTCTTACAGGTAGGCGCAGCATTAAGTTAGCATTCGCCAGACAATCACGGTTCATCACCTAACGCTAATGTTAGCTGCACTTCATTCAGGGAAAGCCGTGCCTTCAAGGTCTCACTTTTACACCATGACACACACAAACACCCCCCAATGTAATGCAGTCAAATACAGCAACCTCTACCATGCTTAGGCCACAGAAAGCAAATAAGACATTTGTTTCGGTGAGGTTCACTTGTGACCCTTGTTCCTCTTTCTGAAAAACTGTGTCCATGTTGTTTACATTGGTCCTTTTGAGCTTAGGATATTCATATGTTGATAGATTTGATGCAAATATGTAACTGTGATTTAATTACTTCATAGTGTCCTTGTCCATTTTGCCCACGACCTGAAAAACCAAGATATCAAGGTAGTTGCACAAGCTGAATAAAAACTGTGCAGTATTTCTGAGGTATGACTTTTATGTAACTTTCATGTGGTTTTCATGACAATCCACTAGGTGCAAATTGGCAGATGGTTTAAGTGGCAGAAATAGGTCAAACACTGGAAAGGGGCAACAATGGTCACAAGTATACCCTTACTAACAGAAAAATACCCTTAATAACTTAATAACTATGCTTCATACAGTATGACACAACACTCTTTGACATTCAGATTGTTGTTAAAACATCTCGTTTGTTGTGGCTTTTAATGGGGCTTAATCTTGAGCCATTGTGGGGGGGGGGGTTTCTTAATCAAGTGAGATTATTATTTATTATTAATTATTATTTCTATCCACAAGCAAAACAACGAAGTCCATATGCACTGAACACAAGTGGGGATGGTCTCGAAGATCAGGACGGCGACTCAAGGTATTTTCTTTGGTCCTCATTTAATATTACTGGGTTTATAAATTAATTATAGGGAACTAGGTGGTCCACATGAGACACTTACTCTCAATAGGTTCTTTCCTTGCATTGGATCTTGTTTTATTTTTTTCATCTATCTTATTGTGTTCTTCAGGATTAATTGAGAAGTGTCAAATATTTATTTTAATTCATGTGGCTGAGGTGTATTAAAGTCCTCAAAATGAAGTTAAAAGACAAAACAAGCTGCTCACCATGTATCTAAATGTCCATTAAAATATGCCAGAGTCTCAGCTGCTGATTGTTCATCTAGTAATAAAAAGAAGCCTCCAGCCTCCCCCCTTTACCTGCAGCAGTGAGAAAAAGTGGCACTGATTGTATCTACATGCTTTAAATAAACAAGCTCATACAATGCATTGTTGAACCACGTAAGACTTTTTCTAAGCCCAACATGAAAAATAGGAAAAACAGGATGTTAATAGTGCAGCATCATTTAGTTGTTTTATTAGACAATCTACAGAATTGAATAAGGGGGTTATCCACTGAGTAGAAGAAGAAAGAGGGAAACTGTTGTACATGGATGCAGCAGATATGACAATAGTTCAGATCAGTCACATGGTATTGTCATCACTATACTATGTGTTAAAATGTGTTTTATCATTTAGTCACATTAAACTAAGGTTCATCTGTTGTTCATAGTATAAACTGTTGGAGGTAAGCCCCATGAGAGTGAATATACTGAAATTAAACATGTAGCATGTGAAAAAAGACGCAAATCTGAGATTCAAAACTGAGAAAGTTTATTATAGATAGTGAACAAACTACTCTGTAATATAGCCACACATAGATATTATAAATAAACCTCTTCCATAACAATCTCAGCTTTACAATCATACCCAATGCCATTCAAATACTGTTTAGGGAACCCAGTTTGCAGAAATATTCAAATACACTAGGCAAAAACATCAGCATACACAAGGAGTGGAACAGGTTAAGCAGTGTAAGAATGTCACAGTTTGCTAAAACATAAATGAACAAGTAAAACTTAAGTGAGTGTGATTTTAAGTTTACAAAATAAAGAAACAGTTTTTCCTCTGATAAGAGGTTGAACAGTCAGTACTGACTGTGGAAGAAGTTGTATGAAACATAAACAGAATTTTCAAACCACTTGAACTCCTCCCCGTTTGCACTCAAAGTTGTTGGTGTCTGTTTCTGAAAATTACAAAAATGTCAGACAGAGAAACGTTCAGTGTTGTCTGTCGTTTTCCAACAGCATTTATTTTTCATTATGCTGCGTCTTTTTGAATGGTAATGCTGGTCATTGGTTGGTGGGTTGGTTGGTTTGGTCACAGGGCTGTAAGGAGCAGCCGCAAGTGATCATTTCAACTCTTTTATCAATAAAGCTCACCAGGAATAATCAGATAAAACGGACACAAGATTATGGAATCTTTTTTTTTCTTTTGCTCATTTCTTTCTTGCAACTCCACTTTGACTTTTGTAGTACGTAGTCCAGTTTAACTTTTTAATTACAAATATATGTCTTTTTAAGGGTGTTACACTGGGATATAGCACTAGAGAGCCTTATAGAATTATTTGATTTTAAAATTAATTCCAGCTGACACTTGGGGCCACAGTTAATTAATAAATGATTGGTGTTGTTATATGGCCTTTCATTTTTTGTCTTGGTTAAGAACCTTGCAGCAGTTTGAAGTCTTACATTCCCAGCTTCATAATATGGTTTTCATTATTTAAGTGCCTTTATGACAGTTTTGAGCTAATATTTAACTCTTATATCTATATAAACGGATATAAACTAATATAAACCTGTTTCAACATTAATGACATTCATGCTCAGTCAGGAAAAACAGGTAATTTGCTTAAATCAACATGCAGACCAGCATTTTCACATCACAGTATCACATGTTTGTTTGGGTTGTTTTGATGTCCATTTTATGCATTCAGCCCAACTGTGTGTTGCATTTTCCTTTTTGTTTGCTTTTTCCTTCTTTTTTATGGCCCAATTCCCATTTCAGAGAACAATCTCCACTAACTGACGAACAGTTGGTAGCAGGGTAAGACCAAATCATTCTAAACCACCTTTCCTTCGCTTAGATCACCCCTGTCTTTTTTTTATCCCCTTCTTTCCTATTTTGTGTCCTATATGGATCCCCAACCCTAATCTCAGTAAAATCTTTGTAAATTATCACTAGCAGATCCAGTTAATCAGTGCTTTGGTTAATTCGGGATTTCAGTTTTTTTCTCCTCTGTACTGTATGCCCCTTTAAAGACAAAAAAATCCAACAGTTTAAAACTATAATTACATTTTTAATTCACATTGATTATACTACGTTAAGCATGTAGACTCAGCATTACAAAACAAAATGCAAATCAAATGCAAACTACAATAAAGCAGCTACTACACATCCTTTTCAAATTGTGTTGGTGGGGTAAGTCTACAGTGTGTTTAATTTTTTTTTCTGGAAGTTAACACCTTGATTTTTATCCCTTTGATTGCAGCATGAGTTACTTAAGTCAAACCAGCATGTGTCTTTCACATTCTTCATTCATACAGCGACTTCACTGTTTCTGCAAGGAGGCCTCTTCCTCTTTTCTCCTCTCCAGTAGCGACACAATTTTTTTTTTATTTGTACTCTCATTATTGAATTACATTACAGGCAGATGCATCTGATTAACGCAACCCCTCTTATAGACAGGAATGTAAAGAAAAAGTAAACAAACAGCTAATTTAAACTCTGTTACTCGTCCCAGCTGTTTCTGTACTGTAACTCTCATCACACCCAGCACACATTTCTTATTATCTCTGTTCTTCCTTCTTAAAGGTTCTCTGACATCATCCTCGCCACAATCTTGGCCACCAAATCTGACATTTGTGGAAAGAAGTTTGAACTGAAGATAGACAATGTTCGATTTGTTGGTCACCCTACTCTCCTTCAGCATCCCCCCATCATTCAGGTCAGCAACAAAACAGCTCACACTAAAAACAAGTCTTTCTTGATTTGAGCTAAAGTTCCATTAAGTGTAAAGAAAATGCAATTCTCTTCTGACCTTACCTTGTTACAGACATTGTTAAAGACACCGATTGTAAAGGCACAGTAAACAGATATATTGTCTTAAGAATCACTAAGTCAAAAAGTTTTGATTTGTAGTCATGGCCATTTGTGCCTGTATTTTGCAATAGCCTAAGCTTAGCTAGTTATTATAAATTGCATTAGACACCTGTGATTGATAATACTATTGATAATTCTACTATTGTTATCGTTATAGTATTGATTTGTCTTGTCATTTGGCTTTAATGAGGCTATAAGGCAATTTCTCTGTTCAATATGACCCTCTTAATGTATGCAAGCTTTGAACTTTGGCAGGTTAGTCTTCACTTCAGCAGTGCCCTCTACTGACATTTTTTTTTTTTTTTTCTGATGAGTCATCGCTGTATGGCCAAGATGAAGGTATTTCACATGGAGATGGAGTGACAGGGACATGTGAAACAACAATCCAGTAACACATGCATAGCATTACTTTCAGTTACTTTCATCAGATAGCTGCTTCAGAGCACCTTTTGCCAAAAAGTTCATTTCACTCCCACTGCAATATCCATTTTAAATAAGGCCAAATACACTACACCCCTTTTAATAAAGTTTTCTTCTTCTATTATTTATTTAAGGAATTGTTGGTTGTTTTAATTAGATTTTATGTGACTCTTCCATGGGGTTTGTTTTTATATTGATTGTGAGCCCGTAATCTAAGACACTTTTCTATCCTTATGTGATAAACAGTATTTAAAAAAACAAAATAACAACAACAACAATAATAAATATAAGGTGCTTCTGTCAAAATAACATGAACCACATTATACTGCATTGCAACAAAAACCAACTGTACCTGAAAAATTACTTTATAATCTCAACAAAGATGGAACATTTTGAGTTTGACCATGGTTGATTAATTGCAGAGCTATTGTACACTATTGTATAAAAAATTGTGCTTAATTAAGAGTTTCTTTCTGTGCAGGTTTCTAAGACAGATCCTTCACCTAAGAGAGAAATGCCTACAATGATCTTGTTTAATGTGGTGTTTGCACTAAGGGTGAGTTTATATACTTATCATTTATATTGTTAAATTGGAATAGTTGTGTTTTTTTGCTCTAAAAAGCTGTGTAAAAATGGTAATATTAATTTTGATATTTTTATTTTATGATGGCACAATTAAGTCAGCTGGCTGGGTGGGACATGGGTTGTGTTCTGTTAATCTGTGTGTCTTTTGAAGGGGAGGGGTGTGTGAGAGTGATAATATTCCAGTATACTATCTTTGCAAGCATGGGAACTCAGAGAGTGGAGGGGCCAAATTATTATGCTTAATCATACTGCTCAGTAAGGCGTTGCCTGTTCCAGCCCATGCTGAGTCACTGTCCCAGTATAGCTGAGCTGGGGCAAGAAGTGCTCAGTCATGTTTTGGCAGTAATATTTGCCTAGTAACTGTGGGTAATTTCCATAGTCACTGTATATGGGGTCATGATGGGGTCAATTTGTGTATTTTAGAATTAATTTCATGACATTTAATCATTCACAACTCAAATATATACACCAGTAAATTGTTTTATATTATTTTGCATTTTCATTAATACAGATTAGGTTTGTTTTTTGTTTTTATATTTACTTTAAAATAAAATTATGGCAGCTGATCTACTACAATGCTAAGAGATGATTTTGGTCTGTGACCACTTATTTTATATGTTTTGTCCCCTCTCATTTGCATACCCGAGAAGAACAGAATATTAGAAACTTTTCTGACGCAGCCTCAATAAAAACTGAACAATATGCTTTACTGTGATAAGATTGCAGTGATGAAGATTGTACAGGTTAGCTAATAAACTGTGAACTCAGACAGTGGATGTTGAGACAGACAGTGGATAAACATATAAAAAAATATATAGAAATGACAAGTATGCTGTATTAAATCTTTAGCTCACATAAAGGAGCTTGAAGCTCTTTTAAATATTAAAGGCACATACTGCATATGTTTGACAGTTCAACAGTTAACAGGCTGGTAATATTTGACAGGAATATTAACTGAGCTACAAATTAAAGCACCAGTGTTGTAAATGCAGTTCAATAGGAAGTCACTGAATTGTTTCTATAACTAACATATTTCTGTCACAATTACACTGTTTAAAAAATGGCTCCCTCTCATGTTTGACCCTTTACAGGCAAATGCTGACCCATCAGTCATTAGCTGCATGCACAACTTGTCACGCCGCATCGCAATAGCCCTACAGCACGAGGAGCGGCGCTGCCAGTACCTGACACGAGAAGCCAAACTGATGCTGGCGGTCCAGGATGAGATAACTACCATGACTGAGAGTGAGATATAAGCATCACACATTTACATTTAGTTATTTAACAGACACTTTGATCCAAAGCGACTTACAAAAAAGGGAAACCGTCATGGTACAGTGCCACTAGGACATGTTAGTGCAGCACACATCACAACAGTGGCAACAATACACTAAGACAGTGATGATTTATTGTAGTTGATATCCAAACATATATTGTGACAGTGTTTTCTGTTTTTCCTGATCAAAGCGGATGGAAGCCCCCAGTCCCCATTTAGACAAATTCTTCCCAAATGTAAGCTGGCCAGAGACCTGAAGGAGGCTTATGACAGGTGTGTGATTAAACACGTGGTTATTTTTGCCTCATTGTCTTCTTTTTTACCATGCACAATAATAACTATATTTTTCATACAGCTGAATATTCATGTTTTTGCAGCCTTTGTACAACTGGTGTGGTGCGACTACATATTAACAACTGGCTTGAGGTGAGCTTTTGTTTACCACACAAGATCCACAGGATTGGCGGCAACTACATTCCCCCAGAAGCATTAGAGCGCAGCCTTAAGGCTATAAGGTGGGTTTTTGTCTTCATGTACAGTATGTTTTTTTATTACTTTGTATGTCTTAAAGAATATTCACCATATTCTATGAATAGATCCCCATAATCTTTCATTTGACTAGCAGTAACTTGCTTATAGTAAATTGACACTGCCTTAAACACTTCTGTAAGTGTAAACGTATGTGGGTTGGAACATTTAAAATTACACTCTTATTTAAAAGTGTCTCATTTCACCTGTTATGTCTGGTTTCACTAAATAATAATATACACTATAAAAATACATATACACTTGGGAACACCCCAATCAGCAGTTGTGTGTGACAGATACCCAGAGTGTAGGGAGTGTAGGGTGTGTTATCACACATGTTATTACAGATAAAATATTTTCATTCAACAATAACCGCTGTGTTTTGTAACCGCTTTATTTAATTTACTATGTAAAAAACTACTTGAAAGGAATTTAAGAAAAAAATGACTGTTTACCCTCATTTTATATTGTTTACTTGTTAATTTTGTTAATATGACTTTACAAGTCATGCAAAACTGCAGTGCTGAGTATTGTCAGCTCAGAATATGAGAGGTAGAATATCCTAAGTCCTCCCGTTTGGGTAAACAGAACAATAAGATATGATAAACCCTTAACCTTAACACACACACTTATAGGCCTAGGCCTATACATGAATATCAAGTACTTTCAAAAACCTTCCTAAACAGTTGTTAGATGCATTGTTGACCCACAGCCCCATACTGCCACCTATTGTTACTTCAGCATACCTACATCAGAGTTGTCATCAACTTTTCTCCTTTTATTTCTTTCTGTCTTTTGAAGTTGAACACAATATACAAATGTGAAATTAGTGCAAGCGCATCTAAGCCATGAAATCACAACAGCTGTGCAGAACGATGATTTTATTTTAAATTAATCAGAGTGGTTTGTTTTTGTCATATCCATGTACAGAACACCTACTGATCTGTTGTACAGACTGGTAATAAAGCTGATTCCTTCTGGCTTCTATCGAGGTGGCAGTCTTGATCTCTAAAAAATAGTTCTGCTGATTCAGAGGCTGTATTATATGTTGTTTGATCCTCCAGACCCTATCATGCCCTGCTGCTGCTGGAAAGTGAGAAGGCACTGCTGAGCCAGCTTCCTCTGGACTGCTCGCCTGCAATGGTGCGCCTCATCAAAACCTGCTCAGCAGTGAAAAACCTGCAGCAGCTTGCACAGGACGCTGACCTGGCCTTACTTCAGGTATCACACTGCCTGCTTCAACGCTGCTTTTTACAAGACCAGATGATATTCTCTGAATTTAAAAAGCATTTATCTTAAAATTTGAAGCACTTTTCATTATTATTTCTTTAAATTTCTTTATTTTTTATTTAAGTGCATACAATGATCATTCACAAATCACAAATAATGGTTTGGTGACTGTATTGTAATTTGAAACTTTTTTCATTTAAATACACAGACTGAAATGAGAAAAGTAAAAGCTGCTTACTCAGAGAGGTTGTTGTGTTTGTGGTTTGTTACTGCCATCTAGTGGACAATATATGTACATTCAAAGCTTATCTGAGACAACACAAGCCTGAGTAGTACATGACTTTTTTCTTTTTATCTTCCTTCTAAACTTTCAGTTGCAAAGCACATTGTTTAGACCAGTTTTATTCACTTATATTGTTTTCAAAAAATGTTCCTTCTCAGATCTTTCAAATTGCTGCTCACTTGGTTTATTGGGGCAAAGCAATCATCATCTACCCACTGTGTGAAAACAACGTCTACATGCTGTCTCCTCATGCCAACATCAGCTTGTGAGTGTTCATGATGGCCAGGCCATTGCCTTATAGTATATAGGTCTCAAAAACAGTTCTTTATTGTTATTAAATTCAGATTCCCAAAGCCTGTAAATTTGTTATGAAAGATCCGGATTGGACCATTGGCAGCACTTACCATAGCTTTCTTTTTTACAACATTGTGGAAAATAAATTCAAAGAAGCTGTGTTAATGGAAAAGCTCTCTGTTGTCGAACAATGTGTCCCATCTCCCTGTCTTTGGATAGATACTCACCATTGGCTGAGCAGTTTGCCCAGCAGTTTCCTGGTCATGATCTGCCCTCCATGTTAGCCAAGTTCTCCCTGCCTGTCTCACTGGCTGAGTTCAGAAACCCCCTGGAAGCTCCTGCACAGGAGGTAGGATACACAGCAGATAACATTACCCACACTAAAACACATACACATATACTGTATAGACCTTAAGCCGGCCAGTCCTAAAATGTTTTTTTCGAAAAGAAAAGAACAGGAAATAAATAATGGTAATATTAAGAATTACTGTAAAAAAGAGACAGTGAGACATCCCTCTTGGTTTTCAGTGTAAATTATTATTTTTTAGATTTTTTTCCTATGTTGGTGAAATAGTCTAGTTTATATGAACTAAAGCATATAAGAGTTTTCTTTTAAGAATGACTACTAATAATAACATTTATGTGCAAATTAGCAGAAAAAAGTGAAATTAGTAGGACTGTTACTGTAAATTTAGATACTGTATTGTAAGAGTAGAACCATCTGGTGTTCTCCTCCGATCCATCTTGTTTTGGCAGAGCAGCTTGAGCGTTGATGAATTATAAATGGAAAGGGACATCAGCTCCAGTGTCTAACAGTCTCCATTTTTCATGAGAACAAGATCAAAGTCATGGCTCTTTGTTTTTGGCTCTATTTTGAGGCTGTACGCTACCTTCAACTGATTTAAAACACATTTGGCCTGGTTAAGGTCATGAGTGTGCTCAGCTTCACTTGTTCAATGTAATCCTGTGCTCAGCTGTGATGCAGTTTGTTGTTCTGCTTCTGACCAGGCCCAGTTGATTCAGATGGTGGTGTGGATGCTCCAGCGCCGCCTGCTGATCCAGCTGCACACTTATGTCTGCTTGTTGGTACCGCCCAGTGAGGATGAGCCTGGGTTGAGGGATGAAGACCCTCCACTTGCTGCCCGAGTGGGAGGCCGCAGTCTCAGCACCCCTAGCGCTCTCAGCTTTGGCTCCCCAAGTATGTCCACAATAAACCCTCTCCTCTGCCCAACTCTTAGAGGTGTAACAGGCTAATAGATCTGTCTGCTTCCTGTGTGTAGCCAGCAGTGATGACATGACCCTAACCAGTCCCAGTATGGACAACTCCAGTGCAGAGCTACTGCCTGGTGGGGACTCTCCACTCAACAAGAGGATGACAGAGACGCTGCTTGCCAGTCTGTCAGAGCACGAGAGGCAGGTTATTCTTAACATCCCTGCAGCACAGAATCCAGAGGATCTGCGGATGTTTGCCAGGTAATTAAGCCTGTAACAGAAGCCTAATTTGTATTCTGTGCTTTTCTTAGTGCAATAAATTGGTCAGCTCTTGTGCATGCACACGAGAAAGCAGTTGGTGGGACTAAAAACTATGGCTAAATCTAACCAATCTGACACTGTGGCATGTCGAATTGTGTGCTCTGACACAGATGGCAATCAAAATTTTATTGGACTCATCTTGCACAGTGTGACCTGCAGTAAACTTACACGATCGCTGTTGTCTAACAGTCTAAAGGCGCCCTAACAGCTGGGACAAATTTTAGTGATGATGTTAAAAGTCTCTTAGGAAATAACAAGGTATTTGTGCAGTGGTTCGGAAAATGGTTATTTTAATTGCATTCACAGAAAATTGGGACATTTAATTGGAAAATTAGCTGGAGACTTGAGATAGTTTGCCAGGTGTTAGTTGTGCTCATGTTAAAAATAGAATATCTAGAAAACTTCCAAATCGAGAAATCAGTGTTGTATGCTACACAATGCACAGTAATGACAAATGTAATCAGAGCTGCAAAAGTCCTGTCTCATGGTTGATTTACACTGCTAATAATTCAGCAAAACTCTAGCGCTAAACCAATTTTTCTGCTTGTTATTTTGACTGCTTCCAGGCTGCTTCACTATTTCCGGGGACATCACCACCTGGAAGAGATTATGTACAATGAGAACATGAGGCGCTCGCAGCTCAAGACGCTGTTTGACAAGTTCCGCAGTGTCCTTGTGGTGACCAACCATGAGGATCCCATTATTTCAATCTTTCAGTCACCCATGGAGTAGTGGCACAGAAACAGCTCTCACCAACTGGAAAATATGTCAGTTAATAGCCTGCTGTACTCACAGTTAAGTGCTATTGCTCAACAATGTTTTAAATTGAACTCAGTTGCATTAATGTGTGCAGATTTACAAAATTCAGAAAGTGTTTTTTTCTTTTATGAGCCAATGTTTGTTTACATTATTAAATTATTTTGTACATACCAGAAATGCCTCAGGTGTTTACTCTGAATATTGAAAAGATTAGTGTAGTGGGGATTTTCCTTCATCTCCCTGTCCCAGATCATCTGTCCTGACTACAGAGGGGCACACTGTAATGATCATTCCAGACCTCCAGCTACCTCTCCAGGAATCCCAGAGGTGGGGAGAAAAAGACGGCAAGAAAAGGAAGACTCTAAACATCAGACAGGTTGTTTTTGCTTTGAGGGAAGCAGAGCGTTCCAAACATCTGTGAAATCACTGAGACACTGAGGAGAGAATTTCTAAAGTATAAATTTGTATTAAACCCAGATGAAACAAAAGACATGAGTGAGAAAAGATGCATTTCAGAACAGATATTATAATAGGGACTGATAAATTGAGTCTTACTCTAGTTGACTTAAGTTCTAATCTTATTTAGCACAACTTTGCATCAGTATTATAAGTACATATAAGCACACTGCCAACATGAGTAGCACCTTACAAGATGGATGAGGAACATTTTGTACAATTTATACAGATTAGAATTTAGACTTTTAAACAGTAATGGAGGTTATTCTACCATGTTGACACATTATAAAAATGTATACTTGAATAATTTCAAAAATATTAATTTCATACACTCAAGAAGTAGTGTAAACTTTGACAAGCAAACAGAAAAGTCAGTAAGATTTTATACAGCCGTAAATAACGAAGTCCACAAAGGGAACAGATGGCAGAGTAGTTTCAGGAATATTCCTGTTAAGTCCTTATGACGCTGTGCTGTCCTGTGTCAGACTGCACGTCCGAGGGACCTAAATCGTTCATTACATTTCCAGGCAGAGACTGTTTTTCTGCCTCTTTATTCACTACGCTAACACAGGGGTGTCCACGAAGATAAAACCGCCATGGCTTCTTGGCCCATTCCCCATGGGACTCAATTCCAATGCGTGGTGCTGATACTATATCATTGGGGTCTGCTGGATTTGTACTGGGGTCTCTCTCCAGCCACACCTCTGGGTCTGTGGCTAGGTCTCGACGGTCAAAACAGCGGGGTATATCTAGAGCCTGGCACAGCTTTGAAGGCCCGTTGCAGAGCTCTTTGTCCTTCAGTTGGCGGGATCCCTCTTTGCGTCTGGCTGCCCTCAGCTGCCTCATGATGGGCTGACCCTGCAGGGGTTCAAGGGAGCGCAGCAGCACGGCAGCACCCTCCCCTATGAAAAACAGTACACAACATGCATCAGTCAGCAAGGCTCCTCTCTGTCTCCTTCCTTTTGCCCTTTACCCTCTGAAAATAGAAAACATCACTATAAAGATTTAATGATATCAATGATAAACACCATCAGTAGGAAAAGTGGCATAATTAATTACAAACAATGAACTGCTTTGGTGGTTTATGCTTTCACCTTCACTAGACACGTTCATACAGAGGTAGATGCCATAGATTGGATACACATAAATTGTGCCAGGCTTCATGAACATGGCTGTGTTCCTCTCAGTGCGTTTGCCTGCTGCTGAGTGTGAGGCTTTGTCCTCCCCCCCAAGGTAAGCTTCAGTTTCCACTATTCTCCCTCGCAACTCAGTGCCATCCGCACACCTGCGGACCAAGACCTGCAGGGACAAGAACAAAGACAGATTATGCTTCATTATGATTTGCAGATTATTTAGTAGTCAACACATGATAATGACAAAGCCCAACTCCCATGATTCAAACTTGTCAAAGTTGAATATTTTCAGATTTTCTTCTGTGACAGTAAACTCCATATCTTATTGTTTTATACCCACAAAATTAAACATCTGAAGATGAGACTTGTAATTTATTGATTATTTATGAAAGTAATCTTTAGTTGCAGCCCTTCATTTAAGGAGAGTAGTCTGGATGTATTTTATTGTGGTTTGGGATTTTGCAAGACCATGTAGGTTTTTTGGCCATTAAACAGTCTATTGATGCTTTAAAGACATACCCACTTTTATTTTCTGGGTTTAAACTGTGTTTAAACTGTATTTTTAATAATAATAATAATAATAATAATAATAATAATAATAATAACAATAACTTTATTTATATAGCACCTTTGAAAACAGATTTTACAAAGTTTTGCCAGACAGACACAAACAGGATACTCAGGCAAATATATATATAAATAAATTTAAAAGACGAGACAATATAAAGCAATTCATAATTTAAAAATAAGATAAAAGGATAAAATAATAAATTAAATAAGTTAACAATAAAATAATAAAAATAAGTAGAAAACACACTACATACTACCCATACACATTCACACACCACTTTTTAATTTAAAAAAAAAACCAAAAAAAAAACATAGTAAGTGTATAAAACGTGTTTTAAGAAGTGAATTTAGATTTTCATTTTTTTAATCATGTGTCTGTCTTTGTGAACCATAAAAAAACTGCCTTGTTTCTAATTGTTTACCATGAATACTGCATGGATATCATTATCTCGGTTTCTTTTTTTTTACAAGCATGTCCCTTACAGAGTATTATATGGCATCATGTTAACAATATGAATGGATGTAAAAGTATTAACGTGAGATGGCAGCATTACCTTGCCGAGGAATGCTTTAGACAAACTGAGGCAAGGCTGTTTGAAGAAATCCTCTCCCAGTCTGTCCTTCTTGATGAAATAATGACTTTCACACTCAGCAGCCTTCTTCGGCTCAGGAGGTGAATCCATCCGTTTCAAATCAACCCGGTTTTTATGTTTATTTGCTGCTTTTTCGGGTGCTGCTCCTACTGCTAATGCTAGCATCTTTCTTTTTCTTCCTGCCATAACGTTACCGAGAAACACTTCAGACTACAAAACGACACCGTCACTATCCCTTCATGTCTACAACACTTACATTTTAAAACCATTTAACTAGTACCCTTGTATATCTCAGTAGGTTAATGTTCGTATTGGCATACAGGAAGTAGTTACCAACTACTGTTTTGGATCTCTTAAAGGGACCGCGCACCCTTTTAAACTAACTAGTTATTATGTTAAGATTTATTGTTTCCTATCCAAGCTGAGAAGAAATGTCCAGCTTATGTGTTTCCCCCCCACAAAACATGCAAACATGACAAACAACCAAATTTACTGATAGGTAAATCCTCCCCAACCGTGTGGCCGTTTCCTGCTGCTGTCTTATCTTTTCAACCTCATTTGAAAACAGTCCACTCTAATAAGAGGTTATAAATAGAGCTGGTGTGCTCATGCCTGCCTGTGCCCAGGAAGTGGATGGCGTCAGTTTGGCCCCAGGCACTATGGGTCCATGTGGCTTTCTGGAAGACTAACCGTGTGTGACATGGTGCCATTCCACAGACCACAACTTTATCAGTAAAGTATTCTGCTGATCCTAAATCTCATGACTTATTTGAGATTGACATTGACTGATGTAAGAATGATGGATGGATAGACTGCTAGATAGATGGGTAAATGCATTGAGGATAAATGAATAGATATTTAAAATAGGTTAAGTGTTGTTATGTTTGAAATAGATGTATCTCTGTGTCTGTAAAATAGTTGGATACGTTGCTATGTTTTTCAGATGTATAGCTAACAGATGACAAATTTTGCTTTGTGTTCACTTATATGTTGCTGCCAGTTACTTAACAGCCATCAGATTAATGCAGTGAAGTAAAGAACAACATTGGACACCCTGCTGAAGTTTTTGTAGCTGCTTTATTCTTGTGTGTTTTGTACCACTGGTAATTTGAGGGGGGCTTTTTCTCCTTCCCAGAGGTTTTAATTTGGATTTGAGACTTTTCTTTTCAGCTGGAGATTGACCTTCTCTGTTTCTGCAGCTTGTGCAGACTGAGTCTGCTGGGAGATGAATTTGTTCCCCATGTTTCAGAAAACAAAATAGGGTAAAATTCACAATGTCCTTCTTTACAGCGTGGTCATTTACTTGTCCAGGCTTGTTTGTCTGCTGGACTCAACTTTGACAGTGCAGTTCTGCAGAGCCTGCAGAGATTTCTTCAGCTGCTGCATGATCTCTAATACAACCCTGTCTTTATTATGAAAAGCCTTTGTGGCTTGACTGGTTTGACTTTTCCTGTCCTGCTGTAGCTGGGTTGGTGCTTTGTTCACCTTATCTGCAATAATCTTATCTGGAAGAAGTAGCCATTGAAATTGAACCCTATAAGAATAACCAAGAAGGCCCACTCACTTAGATATCATCACACAAAATACAGTATATATATTACAGTTTAGTTTGTGCCTCAGTTGTAATTACACTTTTTCACTGATGATTACATTAAATGATATTATATAATCAATGCTGAATAGTCTACTCAATGTGTTATACAATCAAAAAACAAGCTATGACTCTAAAATAGGCTATATTGTGTGCATCAGTGCCAGAGAGCTGTTTTTCATGTTTTTTTTTTAGTTATGTACTTCTCGCAGGTGATCGCACCTGGAACACAAAAAAAGTTACATATTGGGGCTCTAATATTTTTTTAGTGTTATTGCTTATTCAATAATAGCCAGTATGCTACATACTTTCCAGTGGAACCAGTTGTGCAATAATTCTGGTCATAAAGATCTGGACTGACTTATTAAACCAGGATATGATCCAGACAGAAATCTGCTGAACATGTTCAGCAGAACAGTCCTGGCATGGGTTGTTGACTTTGTCATCGCTGGTGAACTGGTTGAGGCCATTGTTTGCTTTGACTGTGTTTCCACTGCCTGTCAGCAGTGATGGTGAGGTCTGGGTCAGCCACTGCCACTGATAATCTTAGCAGCCACAGCTTGGCTGTAGCATTGAATTTTGGACCACTTTCAACTCCAGCAGTCACTGCAGTGATAGTGACGCTGAGCATAGACGCCAGAGACTCATCTGTGTGTGCAGATGGACGAGCAGAATGTAGGCAGACTGAAAATATCTTACTACACTGTGAGTCACAGAATCCTATGAAGAAATGGGGTTGATCTGCCTGGTAAAATTTCCTCACATCATGCAGTGTTTATACTGGAAATAACTCCTAATATTTGTTTTTGATACAAGTTATGATTCTTTTCATTCAGATTCATGTGTTTACATTTGTTCTAACTTTTCACGAATCTGTAAATATTTATTAATTTATATAATTAAATTAGGGTTAGGGTTATATTATTAAATATATATTCATGTTCTGTACATAGTTTCAGTACCACAACAGACTGGCATCTGTGGTTTATATCTGGCTGTATGAAAACATTACATCAAATACATGACTGAAATGGATTGGCCAAAAATAATACAACTATTTTTGCCTCCCATGTTTATGATATCTTAGATCTGAATGCTAGTACCATCAGTGTTTCCAAACTAATAGTTACCCACATTAGTGCAGCATGAATGCCCTCAAACATAAACTGTCACATATGGCATATAAACAAATCAAGTAGTACAGTGGTAGTGTTTCAGCAGTAGGTACTGTGTTGCAATTGTAAGACTTAACTGCATCTCTTTTATATGAGAGTCATGATTCAAAAAAGGACATCGCTGATGTTCCTTGTTGTAAATAAACACGGCAAACTATTAGTGGCAATGTGTCATAGCTTTTGAGCTGCTGAGATAACCTCTTGTTTTATACTGTGATTAAATTTGTATTGCTTATATGACATCAACATATTTATAACAGATTTTAGTGTTAGAAATCCTCATTCCATTACATGGTGTGGTAGTAAAGAGTCTTCTTCTGTCATCTGATAGTCCAAATAATCTTTCAGGCATTTTCACCATGAGCTGCTGCATAATGTCTTTTTTATATTACGTACAGTACAAATACTGTTCATCAGCCTCTACAATGGCTTCCACGAAACCTCTCCAGTGGCAGAACCTGTTAGTCATCTACATTCTCAGTGTTTGATGGAATTAACTATTAATTGATGATGACAATTAATGATTCATGAGTCTCTTTTCTTGTTTGCTGCAGACGTGTGGTGTGTCTTGCACTGAAGGGAGGGGGAAGTAGGAGGATTATTCCACGTGAAACCCAGTTCATACACCTGCACAACAGGGACATTCTTATGTAGAAACAGGGTTGCCCTTTTCCACATCTGGAAACTCATGCTCACGGTTTTAACAGAACCACTGGTATATAAACACAGGTTAGGGAATTTGCATGCAATACATTCCTTGTATTTGTCCAGACCACATAGTTTTGTTCTGTTCTGCATTATTAAAATGAGTGATGAATTAGTCAAATAGAAAGTCAAGTTCAGAGAGTTTGGTCTCCACCTATTGAGCAGAGACACGTGAGAAAGAAAAACAACTCTGCAGATCTACTTTTACAGTACAGTAAATAAACCAATAGTAGTTTTGTTATACCATAGAGCAGTTTCAAACATAAATGAGAGAGTCAGTGACAGATTGAGGGCTGTTTTAGTAGATCATTAAAAGACAGAAACTCAGCCTTCCAGCTGTTTGGTTTATTGATTGAGCGTGCTCTAAAATCTCCAGCCCCCTGACATTTCTCGGTCTTCTCCGATAACAGTTTCCTTGTCTCAGCTCACACCTGTGGCTCTGTGAACAACCGTTGAGTCAGGCAGGCAGGCAGGCAGGAGGAGGGCTGTCTGCAGGATTTTACTGGTCTTATCACGAAAACAAGGGAGTATAAATCTGCTCAACACGACCACACAGTGAAAGCCAGACTTGTTCTGCTGTGGTATTTTGCAGTAGTACAATAGGTTGCCTTTTGCCAAAATACAGAGTATGTGGTTTATCATTGAATGAAAACAAACTGTAGTAACTGAAGTCACTGTATTTTAACTCAGTGACTTCAGCTCTACTGCTCTATTGATTGTGTGATCACTGCTAATTGCAAACAAAACCTTAAGTTAACACCCTATTTCATTGGAGATTAAAATGTCTTTCAAGTAGGCATACAAATCTCTAAAATGCCATTAACGCTGACAGAATAGACTGACATTTTTTGTTATAGCTAAATCAATAGACACAAAAAAAAAAAAAACATCTATAAAAGAGTCACATGCTTGTAAAAAGTATTTGGCCTTTTCTGAATATTTCTTTGGTGTGGTAAACCATGTCACCCATGTATGAAGAAAAACCTCTGTGGTCTTAACCCAGAAATCATGGTCTCCCCTCCACTCTTCTGCTTGGTTGAAGAAAAAGGAAACCGTTTATTGACCGTCTGACGATGTCCTTTTGGTTAAACATTACTCTTGCACTCAACCCTTTTATCTGTGTTTGACTGATGGGTCTTTTGGGGCCCTTGAGTGCTCCTACAGGTCCTGCGTCGCTTCCTAATTGCTGCCATTGCCCCAGCTTCAACCCTCCTCTATCCCAGGGGAAACGTCAGCATTAATTACTACAACTTCATGGTATATCAATCAGAGACTCCCGGTAGGCTGCTGAACAGTCCTTACATAGACGAGTAAACGTAAAAGACTTGATGAAGTCCAATAAACTCATTCCTGTGGTGGAAATACTATCTTTTGCCCAATTTAGGAGCATGTCTCTGGATCAGCTTGATTTTCAGTGTGGCTATCAGTCATGCTGGCAGGGACGAGACCCGTGGGTGCAAGACTGAGAGGAGACATGGGCTGAGAAGAAGCTCTGGCTCTTCATACTGTGACTGTGAAATACATACACTACCAGTTGTTAGTACTGTCTGCTGTTCGCCTGTCTGTTGTATATTTTGGTTTACCCTCACATTTTAACTGTTAAAATATAATCTTAGTGTGTCAGATTGTAAAAAAGGAACAGGATGTTTCTTGCTACAGATCTTACTTACTGTAAAGGAGGAGAGCTGCTAATAGTGTTGAGCTGTGGAGAAACTGCAGAGGAGGTGTTAAAAATTTTCAAAACCACACTTTAGATACTTATATTTCCTGAAGTGAGAATCCTGTTAGTATTAGTATGTTCAAACAAATGTCTAACAAATGTAAAGCTGCTGAGCAAGGATGGGCTCCTGGGAAACACAAGATTAACCATCATTTACTGAAAAAACAGTGGTGAATAAATCTCCATACATTATTAAAAAAATCAAATTAGCTCAGGATTAATGCACCAAGACTAATAAACAAGTAACATAATAGTGTATACAATAATATAACACTTCTGTCTAAGGAGCATTTTAACCTTTAAGATTTTTTTGTATATTTTGCTACTGTGCCTTTATTTCAGTAATATCTGGATCTGGATAATGCATGTTTTTATCATGGAATATTTTTATAGTGTGTTGGTCTTCCACCATTGGAAAAAAGCTTTATTAGTCTGCTATTTCCAGTAGATCTGTAAAGAATACTACATAAAGCACTCTTATGATCCTGTGTTCTAGTAATGCAAACAAACTGTCTGCCCTGTCAGCATAAAAATGGGATCATATTATATCTTTTTTTATTTTAATAGCAGAAAGGCCAGCAACACTGGCCACCACATTTATTGGAGAGTGGCTTAATCGAGAAGTACATCAAAGCAACCATGAGGGAGACTTTTCCAGGAACCTGAGCCGCTTGTGACCCGAAACCTCATCTGAGGAGAACCACGTACTTGGTGCCCCTTGTCAGCACCTCAGAAACATTCTGCTTCCTAACATCTATCTCTCTCCTGGGGAATATTCCCAGGTGGATCTGAGCTTTCACTAAAACCATGATGGAATGCACTAAAATGGTGCAGCGAGGAGTAGCAGTGAGCATTTATCTGATGCAGTAGAAGGGCTTCAACATCTTGTCTTTTACAGTACAAAACAATGTGTTTCTGAAGTTGCTAATTGTTGCTGTTTTGCTAAAAACAACAACAACAACAAAAAAACAAACAAAAAAAACAACCAGCGATTCAATGTATCAACCCCTAAACTGAAGCGAGAATAACACAGTCTGTCTAACTGGTGGGAGTTTTAAAAAAAAAAAAAAAATCACATTCTATAGATATGCGGTCTCACAGATAATTGCTGTGAAAATGCCTTGGACCTATCTATCTATCTATCTATCTATCTATCTATCTATCTATTTCTGGATATATTTGTATTTGGTTAGCGGGTAATATTAGAGGTCAGGAGCATAAAGAGACAATCATGATAGTCTTATCTGAGTTCTGTGACTCTGCAACGAGAAATGTTAAGTCAGTTCAAACAGAGGATCAGCCCTGGGGCCTCCTACAACAGTCTACAATAACACCCTTTGGTTTACTTTGTATGTTTGTGTATCACAATTCTTGACTAACAGGCTTAGCTTAATTAAAAGGCATCAGCCAGAACCAAATCCCAGGGTCATATGACACTGGCGTAATATCCAGTATGTGTATGCTCATTGATTTGAAGAAAATGAGTGGGTTTCTTCATTGGCTCAGTAATGAAGCAAGACTGTATAGTTCAACTGAAATGTACTGTGAGCATGGGCTTCATGGGCGGTTGTCCACTGATCATGTGATGTCATGATCATCATCGTGTCATGTGGAAAACATTGCATGGTTTGTCTAAAGATGTAGATAGACTACATGATACTCATGAGTTATTAGAAAATCCATGACTTGAGTCTAAAATCTTCATATGTGGAGAAGTAAGTCAGTAATGAACAGTCAGAGTATGGGAGGAGGGTGATCATCACATTTCACTGCTCTGTTGATAGCAAATGTGCTGAATGTGGCATATAGTAAACAACCTCACATTTATGAAAACATGTTGAAGCCAGTAACAACTTATTTTGATCTTTTCTTACAGTACTTACAGCTAAACTAACGAGGATGTGCTGGTCAGACATTTATTAGACAAAAAATCTAAGTGCAAAATCTTCTTACTGGGTGAATTTGACATCAGTGGAGTGAATCACTGTAGATGGAGAGAGCGAAACCCCAGTTTCAGTCCCCGGAACCCACTCTGGCTGATGATATCGCTTAGTCACCGCTGTAACCAGGAGAAGCAGCGCCTCCCTGTGTACACAGCGATTGGTTGGTGATCTTTGACGGGCTTGCCTTTTCCACAGACCGTCTCCAGTCCAGGGCGGGGCTGACTCTCTGCCAAACTGAATTAGGCTACAACCGGCAGAAGAAAACTTACCCCGGGTCGATCCATGGAGCAGTGTCGGAATGCTGTTTCCGTAGGTGGGAATCAGAGGACCGGACGGGCAGCCACATTTCGGCCACATCACCGTGGACTGCCCCTGCTGCTGGTGTGATCCAGAGTGACCAGATTTAACACCACGGCACCGGGCTCGGCTTAAAAACATCCGCGGGTGGAAAAAAGAAGCGCGTTTATTCCTGCGCCGCTATCAGGATGATGTGACAAATCACTCATCTGCTGCCTGGGAAAAAATCTGTGAAACCGGATTTTTTTTTTTCCACTGCTGGAGATCAACTGAAGTGGTTGTTATAAGGGTAAGTTGTGTCATTTTTTCACGACTGTCTCCTCTGGTCGCCCGTACAGTAGGTAGCAGCCGGAGGAAGCGCTCAGGCGTCGTGATCGAGGAGGATACATGAGCTTATACTAGTCGATTGAATTACTGGTCAGTCGGTCGACGTGGGAATACTTATAGTAAGCAGAGCATCATTTAGGTTATGGGGTGCTGTGCCATTAGTGCTGCTTTTGGTGGAGTTTTCATACCGAAAGTGGGCTATTTAAAGTGCTCATGTAGTACAATTGGATCTACCTTTAGGCCCAGTCACCTTTTTAAAAGTGAAACACATTCAAGAGATGTTGAAGTGGAGTGAATTGGGTGTGAAATGAGCCTTATATCCAAAATAAGATTATTATTATTATAATTATTATTTTTTACTTAAACTTGGCCAAATGAGGATTAAGATCACACTGTCTGAACCAAAGGCTTCATGGGACACTATGTGAATGGTGGTTGATGGAAGATAGCTCGGCCGAATTGTGATTTTTCACCAAGGAATTAACCTAAATGACTGTGTTGTTGAATAATCATGCACATACAAAGTCACACCATGACCTCACTCATCGTTGTCATCCTCCTCCCACTCCTCCTCCTCCTCCTCCTCCTCTCCTGGTCACCATCACCATCACCTTCCTCAGACACATATCTATAAAATAGATGGCTACTCACAAGTGTTACATAATTTACTATGAAAATGTGGATGAAAGGAGCAGCAAACCGCACGTGCTTTTCATATCATTTCCCTGCACTCGACCCCTTTGAACCTGAGAGTGTTATATCTTCCTTAGATCTTTGTTTTTTTATGAACTGTGGGTTTCATGATGCACAAACACACAATGACTCAAAGTGACTCACGGCAGTCACAAAAGGGCACAAATTCCACAAAATCATACGTATGGAGGGGCCACCTAAATGTCTTGGTTTGACTCATCAGAGGTCGAAAGCTTAAGGATGGCAGTGTTCATATTAACAAACTGCAAACTTGTTGACATCAGAAAGGTTACGCGCTTCAGTGTCCTACAATACCTGGGCAGACTGAAGTGAAACCATAGACATACTGTATTAGAAACTGCTGAGTTATTTTGGCAGACAGGACATAGGAGCACATGGCCTGGTTTGTGTGCCCAGTGTTCCTGAAACCTTATCACATGGAGGGAGGGGGGATCATGGCATGGGGTGATGTAATCACACCGATAAAGCAGGCCCCTGATGTGTGATAGTGGCAGTCATGCTCATCCTCTACTCCAATTGGACTCTGCAGAGAATATTCCCAATGTGTTTGTAGGTTTGGATGTTTATGTGGATGCATGTGGGTACGTGATACTTGGAGGGAGCTGGGAGTTGCTCTGTTGAGGCAGGTGGACCATTCAGGCCAGCCTGTGTTGACTGGCTGGTATGTGATTTTTTTTTTTTCAGGGGGCTGCTGAGGGGGCCACACTGCCTGCATGACTCATGGCGCGGTATCTGTCTGTCTGTCAGTCTGGCCAAGTGCACAGTCCTGTACAACGGCTTCATGGTGTGGCTATCGATAGAGCTAAAGAGCAGGGTTTTACACTCAGTGGTTATGTAATACCTTTCTTCTTCTTTCTTCTTCAATAGACATTACTTTCCATACATTTCAAAGCATGCATCACTATGCAGTAGCACCATAGTGATAGTTTTCATATGTGGCCTAATCACTTCAAGATGATGCATCCACAAGCAGGACACAGTTTTTTTTTCATTCAGATTGGGCTCTCTTTGTAGATTTTCCTGGTAGAAGCCATCTTAAACCTGCCTGTTCCCGAACATGGATGTACTCTCTGTGATTGTTGGTCATTTTCTTCAGTCTCTGGAAAGAGCTGTCTCTGAATGCAGATGAAATGAGCGTCACTGGGCTGAACAGTCCCATGTGTGCTGAACACATGCTTCTCTAAATAACCTCAGGCTTTCACTGACGAACACATCTGCATCACGAGTCGAAAAATTTGTTCACTTGAAAATCCTATTTACCAGGTGACCTCAGGTAAAAAATGGGCTCTGACCATATTTTAAATAGTAGAAGAAGTATAACATACTATAATAAGTCTATCTATAACTTTGTGTAATATCTAATGGTCATGTATTTCTTAAAGGAATCCACCAATGCCATCCAGATAATCAGATAATTCTTCATACTTTTCATTTCACATGTTCATGGTCACAGCGAAACCTTGACAGGGTTTTCCCCATAAAGTTCCCTTGAGCAGCTTTTTAAAAACACTTTTCAACAATATCACTTAATACTTACTTATATTACACTTATAATACTTTATGTCTGCACTTAAGCACCACAGAGAGTCATTACAGAAGTTCTTCTCATCACTTTATACTCCCTTTACAAAATGTCAGCTCAGAATATTTTGAATCTTTGGGGTCTTAGCTAAAATTTCAAATATATTTCAGTGGGTTTAAATATTGCCTGTTTACTCATCCTAGGTTTGTAAAAATTGTCCTAGTCAATGTGAGTGTATGGTGTTGAAAAGGTTAAAATCATGCAGCGTTTGTAAAAGCTTAATGAGTTTAAGTATTACGGAGCTGAATTACATATTTTTCTATTATGTATCTGTCATCACAGCAGGTATCTGCTTTGTGGGAAAACTGCTACAGTGAAGATTGTTCCTGGGTTGGCTGGTGAATGTAGGGCATGGCAGCAGTATCTGGAGAGGTCAAACATGTTAACCGACTTGTTCTGCTACTTTAGAGACAATATGCATGCGTTCCTGCTAAATATATTGGTTACAACTGTTTCTACTACTGAGCTCAAACCTTTTGACAGGGGTAAAACAGTAAAACACTTTTACAGGAGGACTGATGGTGAGAGAGCCCACAGGCAGTGTTTGATCTAGTCCTTGCTGGTACTCACCTCGTACCTTTTTGACGTTTGATGTGGTTATGGTTTTGACTAAGATGTCAAGAGCAGGAAGAATGATTTTTCTCTTGTGTCAAATAATGTGGTATTTGTGGAAAAACTGAAACTGAGTCGTGTCTGTCATGCAATATAAAAATGATTGTATGCAGCAGATATATTTTGCTTTGTTATCAGAGAAAAAGGCAAAACAAAAAAACATGTATTGGTTGTGGTGCATTGATTTTGATTACACAGGAAGTGTAGCGTTTGTTGCTTGCACAGATCATCATCCCATGGCTGCTTGTTTGTCTGCCTGGAAATACAGTATTGCACGATCTCTTCCCCTTCCCCTGATGGCTTGTTTGTGTGACTCACAGCCATTGCATTCAATTGTTCTCGTCCCATGACATCTTGGCGGTGGCATGATGCAGCGACAGCCATGATGGTGAAGTCAGTTGTGATGTAATGCTGTAATGCAGCAGCAGGGCTATTTCAGGTCTACCTCTGAGCCTCCAAGGCCTGCTTCTGCCAGCATGCCACCCTGCCCTTCTCTCAGTCAGCACCTCATCTGTCATAAGTCAGACAGTCATACATGAACCGGCATTCACAGAATTTACTAGAAACCTTTGATGCACAGGTTTGGAGAAAAGTCAGAGGCGTGACTAAATTGAAAATACAGGTTACTATGAATTGTTTTCACAGTTATTTAGTTTAGGCCAACATTAGGCTGCAGCAGAGATGAAAACATCTAATTTTGGGTTGGTAGTTACAGGGTGTTTTCATTCCTGTCGCTTGTGTTCTCACTGACACGGTGTCTGAGGCTGGTTAACCTCAGGACAAAGCTCATTTTCAGAGCTGTGGGAATTCCGTGTGTGTTTTCTCAGAAGGCTGGTGGTTGCAGACAAGTAGCAAAGGCTCCTTGAACTTTGATCTTCCTCTTTAAGTGTGAAGAGCTTCCAGAGGGCGTGTCTGCAGAGAAACCAATAAATATCTTTCTTTTCCAGGTGCCTCGAGACAGAAATATATACCTCAGGTATGTTGCAATAGCGTAGTCTTACCTGTGTGAAATCCTGTGACTGAGGCTTTTGTTTCAAAGCTTACTCATGCTTGCATTGACAGAAGTAAAACTTGATAGTCAACTTGTGAAAAATAAGTGCAGTCTCATTTTTTTTTTGTGAATGACTGTTTATTACTGATTCTTCTTATTTAAAAAGCTACCAGTGCAAGTTATGCTAGAGGTGGACATGCACCAGTTTAAGGTATTTTCAAAGGTTACTCATATTAATGTCTGATTGTTACTTTTTAGATTGTTAATGGATGAGTTAATCCATAAAACCATTAAGTACAACCTTTGAATTCAGGAGTATGACTTATAACAGACCAGAACTTAATATTCAAAATACATCCACCTAGTTTTTTTGTGTTACTAATCCCTGTTGGAGACTGTAGTGCAATGTATCCAGCACAAGCCTCAACTGCTGTTTTGACAGCAATGTGATGTGTCTGTTTACTCTCTCTCAGATCATTGTCAATCTAGAGGACCTACTCAAGGAACACCCTAACTGATAGAGTATCCCAGCACTGTTACAGTGGCGATGAGAGTGCAGTTTTAAATAGGATAGCCTTACCCCAGACCCCTTCACCCCCCAGCCCTCTATCTTTGGCACAGTCAGTCGTCACAGCCACAGGCTGTGAATCCTCATTGTGTACCAGACTGCTTAACTCAAGTTGACTGCTCCTTGAATGGAACTACATACACACAGTTATATCTGGACAGTTTCAACAGTCCCACCAACATCACATACCATGCACCAAACTCACTCCAGCAGCTTTCCCAGAAATGAGGGTGTGTTTTGGACTCCTCTGTGACTTGTCTTTTACTGGCTTTTTTTTTTTCGGAAGAGGTGGATCTTAGTGAGTTTGAATGTTCTTTTCTTTTGACAGAGTTGAAATGCCAGTGTGTTTAGAGTTTACTAAAGTATGCCTATCACACATCTTAATTTCTGTTTTATTATTAAGTTATACTTTTATGATACAAATACATTTGGTTAATCTGTTGGACTGTGTTTAATGTTTGGCAGTCAGATGAATTGACATGGCATCAAGCCAGGAGCTTATTTGGCATATTTGAACAAGTACCTGATCATGTAACTCTCAACTTTCCTTGTCTACTGCCGCTGCTTCTCTTCACACTTGTGCCAACTTTCCCTTCCATTTGTCAGTCGACAGAGCTTGTAATGCCGTGTGCCAGGGAAAATGATGTAAAGCCTCTCATTTATGGTGCCCAGTCGATCACGCCCAGTTATAGTGAAGGCATCACGCTTGAAGCCTAATAAGTGGTGAAGCATGTTCACTCAGAACTAGGCAAAAACAAACAAGAACAGGAATACAAATCAAAAGTAATTTATTCCTGGAGGCTTTCAGTGTTTGTATTCCCACTGTGTTAGTTTAATTTCTCTCATCTTGTCTGAATTAGACATTCTGTCTCCACACCAATATTGCATTTGCTGATAATTTGTCGCTCCTGCATGACACTATTTGCATCTTGTCAAACCGTGAGCACGGTAAGGAAGTGTCCTTACATGTGTGCTCTGTGACCTGGTGTGGGAAAAATGACTTTATTTCCATAGACAAAGAGTCTGCCTTTTCTTCAGTTAAGTCAGGACCAATAAGGCCTCCCCCTCACTGGGCCTACGGCTGTCCCAGAGGACCTGACCCAGCCTTCCCAGTTTTCCTGTGCCTTTGTTGGGAGTTTTCCACAGATCTCTTGTCCCAGCTGCATGGTTTCATTCTTCCTCCTTCCTCCCCATCATCCTCACTTTTATATCTCCCTGATCCCAGCTTGAGGACTCTGGCTTCCCCTCTGGGTGTTCCCCTGAATGCCCCCTCATTTTCTCAGAGTAGCCTATGTTAGAGTCTAAATAACGATCTAGTAAATGCATAAAACGACAATGTCTTGGGTGAAATGCATCAGTGGGTGGATGTCAGAGAACTGAAAATCTTGGAAATCAGCTAGACTTTTACTGCAGTATAAAACTCTTTGGGTGCTCTCCAAATAACATCCTAAATGATATGAATGAAGTGGTCCACAGATTATGTTTTTATAGTATCCTCTTGGCAGAAGAGAAACAGAAAGGGTTATTTTTGATGAGTGATTCTCATTTGTTTTGACACACAGACCCAAATCTCACCTCTCATTCATCTGAGTCATTGCTCCATGATCTACATTGTTCACAGCTTCTGCCAAAATGCATTGTGACCTACATTTTTGTCACACTGCAGTGATTGAGTTTTATTCCTTTTTTACACAATAGTTTGAGCACAGGGTGTGTTGTAGTTGATGTATGTGGGATTGATGTGTGTGCTCTTCCCACCGCATGCACTGCTGGGAACTACAGCACATACTGAAGCCCTGAATAAGCACTCATCTGTTGGTCAAACTGCTTTATCGTCCTTAAATCATGTCCAACCAGAAGAACTTTGTGCGTGCAAGGCTTGTTTTACTGATGGCTCTCTGCCTCTTCCACTTCTCTTTCATCCACATATTTGCCTGTCTAACAGATGAGAGAGATTCAAATATGGGAACTTTATCAAAATGACCTAGTTGTTATGTGTGGAACAAAAATGGTTTCCCCTCCCTCCATTCCAGAGGGGATCCTGAAGATTAAATAGGTTTCTGCAGCTGTTGTCTCTGCAAAAACACAATGAAACCCTCCTACCTGTGACAGAATCAAATTTTTACTTTCATCCCAAACAGGAAATCTGGCTATATTTGACAGTGATTTGTGACACTAAATGTGTTTTGGTGCAGAAGGAGGCTGCTGGCCTCAATTGATATTCCCCGTCCTTCACTTGACTTAACTCAGGCGCTGCACATCTACACGTACACACACATGCACGCTCATAGACACTCATGCACATGCTCACCCACCCACACGTGCGCATGTACATATATTCACAGTCTGCAGTGGTGAAAATCAATGCAGTCAATAATCTGTACTCTGTGCTGTAATAGGTCTGCAAATCTTTCAAGGAGACATTTTCTGAAATTGCCTGTGAATGTTGCATCAGTCAGAGGCATTTTAGACATTTCAGAAAATCTATGAAATGAAATGTTTAAAAGATTGAAATGCTAAAAAAAAATGTAATTAGACCAATCTATGAAAAAAATAGAGGCTTTAAATAAGATTTCTAATACAGTTGAGGGTGATTCATTTTGAAAAATAATTATATATTAGATTCAATGATTGTATGCTGTGTTCATGTTAGCTGTCCTTAACATTTTTGCTTCTCATGCCATGGTGTATGCTAGATGTGTTTTTATCACACATCCCTGGCACAGATGTTCCTCCTCTTTTGTTGATTCAGGTTCACTTTGGTGTGCTTTCATAGAAATTTAGGAGCATGGAAGGCCAACAGCTGCTGTCAAAAAGAAAAAGAAATCAACTGCTCATCACAATATTTTAGAAAGAAATCAGTGGTCCAGTTTATTGTTAATTAAGATTTTTTCTCAAATCCCACAAATCCAGAACAACTGAAGAGTCAATATTAACTGTAATCATGGCCAATATGTTTAATTTTCATCGTGTTTTGGGAAAGACATTTTGTTAACCTCTAAAATCCTTTGTCATCACCAAGTTGCATTTTAAGTAAAGTTATAATTCAGTAAGAATTCAGTTTAACCAGTCATTGTTGATTGCCTTCAGAAACTCCTTTAAGTGCCAACTTAGAGGTTGACTTTGAAAAGTTCTGTGTCATGATGAACTAGACAGCCTCCATTCTCTTCTTTGCTTGAATGCATGCTAATATGGCTAAATCCCAGTGTCCCAGTTCTACAGGCCACACGTCATCTGCTCTCCTTAATAGACGTGTCAGCTTCTATGTCACACTACACTGAGATTTCACTCTCTGACCATTCTGCATCAGACCCTAGTGGGCGGCAGGCCTGACTCAACCATGGCCTATTATTTTCACCATACAGTGACATGTGTTTCATCATGGCCAGAAATGGGATGAGTATGTTTACATGTACAATGTGGATGTGTTCCTGTGCATGTGAGCAAACGTATGTTGTTTCCGTGGTTGTGTGGACCGGACACAGGGAATGTGCCTGGTCTGCAGTGTGTTTCCTGCCTTCGTTTGGATGACTCCCCCTCCTCAGCTTTGCACTTCCTTCCTACCAGGACTCTTCGATAAAATAAGCAGTAACCTGACCTCACTCCATGCTGGTGGTCTCCCACAGAGGATGTGAAATGACAGAGCTGATGGCTCTCCTTTGTGAAGTATTTTTAATCCTGTTGATAGATTACATGAAAAAGATAAACCTAAACAGTTGTGACAGTAACATGACACTGCTGTGTTTCTCTGTTTTTATGACTTAATAAGTTTACCTCAGATATAGCTTTTGTCCCTTATACATACACCCCAATAAGATGTTTTTACTAAACCATAATGGAGTTAACTCGTCTTGTGCCTCACCCTGAGTAATTGTCTTAGCTGGGAATTTGCTTAGTGCGCCATTTCCATTGATGGCGAATGAAAACTTTAGCCTGCTCTTGCTTTTTTTGACTACGATCAGGCTGCACAATGACCGTTGTTCAGCCCAGTCCACATCAGGCCATACAATGCAGCCTTTTGTAGGCTTGATTCAGGCTGATATCATGCTGGAAACTATTTAGATGGGGATCACATGTTGTTAGGGCACGCTGTTTCTGAGATTCTCCTCTTACTCACTTAACGAGAGAATGTCAAACCTCCTGTAGACAATGAGGTGCTTGTTTCCACTCTCAGGACACATTTAGGAGGACTGGGCACTGCACGAAAGATGGCTTACTTTCCTTTGTAGTCCAAAGTGTATTCTTTTAATAAGTCATGAATCTAAGATGTGTCAAAGGTCAAGAGGTGAGAAATGCGCTACAATCTTGTCAGAAATTGTGATGCTCATCCTATTAATCTCCTCATTATGTCTGGTGAGTAATGCAAATGGAGATCTTTGCCATTTACACCTTCTGACAAGAGTTGTCAAATCAGACAAATGTTTTGGTCTGGTTCGACAGCCCTTTGGAATTTTTTTAATTTAATCTGGAAATAAAAGTATTTCTATACTTTGGAAAATGCATTCAGATTTATGAGTCTCTATGTCATTCTCTGTAAAGTTACAAATTATGCAAGACGCCTTTTTCGATAAACATTTTCAATCAAATTATATTCATTTCATATTTCATTCATTACTTGTAATATGCAGGCAGAATCTTAGCGTAATCTAATTGGCTCATCCCTCTCAACCCTGTGAGAAAAATAAACTATAGTATTATACATTAGACATGCCGGTTCATTGCAGAGCCAGATGTGCAGCTGCAGTCATATTTTTATTTGGCCACTGTTGCTGTTGTTTTTTTTTTTTTATCTACCACAGCTCTCTGTTAGCCTGTGTGTACTCTGGAGTATCTAAGTCTCATTGAATTTCATTAACTTTCCACGTTTGCCATCTACATGCTGTTTTTCCCCCAGTGTGGAGTTGTACAGAAGGTTTTGGGAGCTGCTGGATTTTCCCACTCTGTGGTAGGCACTGAGTTTCCTTGTAGGGTACAGCTGGAGATACAGTAAGTTGAAGATAAGCTTCTAGGGTAAACAAAGAGGTTTCAGGTCTGGCAGCTGGAGTCCCAGCCTAAAACTAACTGCTTATCAACCGCTTTATCCCAAAGTGGTGAAGGTTGTTTCACTGTGAGCTGATTCATCAGGGTGTTACTTGATCTAACTGAAGTGGTCATGGAGTATACACACAGCTCTGTTGTTTTTGTATTGAACTATATCTAGTTGTCTTGGCCTGTGAGGTGTATATGTAGCCCATGCCAAGGGAGTTTTTACTGTCAGCTTCTTCCTCAAGATTAGGGACGCAACTCTGGACTGGGACATGATATAGATTTACAGAATGTGCCTTATTTTTCCACTGAAGTGAAGACAGTCCTTTACTATCTGTTGGGAGCTGTAACAGACCTGTTAACAATCCTGAGGAAAGAGTTGCTGTAGCTAAGGGGACTCTGCCATGTTCACAGCAGCTTCAGTAGGGTGGAAGTAGTAAATAATTCACCTGTGCGGAATGACTAAATAATTCAAGTGCTGAATTAGGCACACATGTAATAATGTTTTATCTGAGTAACAAAAAAAAAACTTAGCTAAGCAAGCAAAGATGATATTCAGTTGCTATATTCTGCTAAACACACTGAGATTAAAGTAATTGTATATCCTGGTTTCTGTGTTCTGTTAACACATCTCACCTCCCCTTCATATTGATTTCCTGTGCAGGATATTGCTGCACGTAAAAGGGCTGGGTCCTGTACTGATAAAATAACCAAGCGCAATTTTCTAGGACCTGCATTCGCCTGGCAATATATAAGGCTTTATAGAGAGAACGGGAAGCGGTGCAGGCAGTATGATGTTGAATACAGATATTGCTCTTGGTGGTGGTCATTTCTTGCACAAAGATAAATAGACGCATCCAGTTCCATCAAACTAATTTGAAGTGCACAGCTTTAAAGAGGTCTAGTCATGTTTGCTTTTGACAGAAAACAGCCCACTGCGCAGAGATCTGGAGCAGGATGTTTTTTATGTTGGTCTACAGTTTCATCCAGACGTACATTTGCAATTGAGCTCTATAAATACACCACACGCACGTAGCCCGCTGTTAGAAGGCCATTTATACTTTCATGAGCTATTCATATCCCTGGCACTCGATCCTGTCATTTAGTAAACACTGTTATGACAGTGAGGGAGCCTGGCAATGGACCTGATACAAATCTGTCACTCCATACTGAAAACACTGAGACTAAAAGGTTAAGGTTCCATTGTTAAATCCTACTGAGTGCTGACAGCCTGAGCTACAGATCTGTGAAGAACATGGGAAAAGGCATGAGCCGCTCCACCCTTCTTCGCTGGGCCTGTCAGCCATGCCCGCCCTCAACCACCCACCTTCCCAGTCACAGCCGCCCCGCCTGCCCACCAAGCCTGCCCCTCAGCTAGCTGTGACACTTGATCTCAGGGTCAGCTGCGACGGATATTTCTGCTGTGTGTTTTTTAATGTCGTAAGGGCTAGTTTGATGTGACAGCCTGTCACATGTCACTAGGGTCAATTCAGATGACTGCAGCTTTACTGGTGCTCAGTTGCACTTCACTCTCTGGCCTGCGGCTGTTCTGGTGTATTTTCTTCCCTGTAAGATGGGCAGAAAGAGCAATAGAGAGAGGCTTTAAGCCTGGGCTATGAAACACAGCTCAATTTTATTTTTGTTGAGGAGCAAATTGTGTGGGGAAGCCATGTGTTAAAGTCACACTGTTCATAGGTGCCAGATCAGCCAGAAATAAAGAGACACTTTATAGGAATAATGCTCACTCCCTTGGTTATATAATATAAAGTATGTAACTGTATTGAAATCAACTTCCACAACTGTCTGCTCTGCAGTATAACATGTTTATTTTAGTGCCAGTCTTTGCGCTCTGTTGCTGTTCTTCTCACCAAATGAAATATCAGTTGCTTTGTAGTTTTGTCAGCTCCTAATTCATCTCGGAAGCACAAGTTGCTATATAAAGATCAAAGGCATCCTTCTGCAATTAATGCGCAGATTGGCCTCAGATGCCTGCAGTGTTATTAAGTGCAAATGATTTATGTTTAGATCGTCTGTCGTGGTGAATTGCCAGATCTGTTGCTTCTTCATATGGTTTCCCACATGCCTCCACCCAATCAGAATGACTATGTGGTCATGAGTGTCTGCTTGTAATTACGAAATCTCATTTAAGGGAACTATAGCTACTGTATATTGAGGTTGATTTCACAATGACAGCATAAAGTGTGTCTAATCTAGATGTCATTACATTTTGCTTTGTATGTCTTCTTATATTAAGAAGAGCCTTTACTAAGAATGTTTCTTACTGTATTATTGAAAGAATAACTTGGGGAGAGTTACTCCCTGAATAGCCTAGTTTCCCCTCATTGTTTTCACTGTTAAATATTGCCTCCAGCATGAAGTGAAACATAAGAAACAATGGATAGTAGGAGCATTTATAGTGAATGACTAACTATAGGGCATGGGGAAAACCAAACACAACCTGCTTGTGCCATTAGGTTTTCAGTAAAATATTTCAATTGTTTTTCAATCTAGAACCTTCTTACATTACAGAACTGTAGCAACATCACATAATATTGAAAAGCTTGCTAATACATGGAAAAATGTTTTGTAAATGTAAATCCACAATAATAATTTGAGCCTAAGCGGTCAAAAAGTTGACCTGTAGTGGAAAAAGAAGCAGATATGCAACTTGTAGGAAGAGAAAGAGGACGAAAGGGGGGAAGGAGGAACGAAGGCCTGAGGCCAGGAAGCGCTGCAGTTCTCCAAAATGAGGTATCCGGACTTCTCGCTACTCAGATTAATGAGGTCATCCATCATGGTGCCTACCCATGCATACTAGGCGGCGATTCCTTCTGTCTACTGTCCACCCTGACTATATAATCCATGCTGGGAGCAAGCAAGGCGCTACCTGGCCAGCCATCCGAGGCTCTCTCAGTCTCAATGACACAGCTCTGTCAGCCACCCTCAGTGTGGCTGCAGCAAGCCTGCCTTCTGTAGAGTAGCGCATAGCAGTAGAGTACACACAGTACCCGGAAACCAGCCAGCTCCTGTCCATAATGGTTAGACTTCATGTGGTTTTTCTTCTCTGCCATTTCAGCTTGGTTCAGTTTCAGCCAAAAATCTTGAGGAATGTGGGTATGGCATGCACTGAGATTTAGAAATGGCCCTGGAAAGAGAAGATTCAAGAATCTACAAATATTTCTCTAGACTATTTCAGAAATGTTTAATTGTTAAATTATTTTTTTTAACACGGTACTCCAAGTACGCTGTGTAGATAAAAAGCTGTGTCCATTATTTATCTTCATGTACAGTGGAGAGGAACAGCGCATTTTAAACGAGGCATCTGCAGAAAACAAATCTAATATAAAAGAGGCCATGGCCAGATTACTATTTTATTTATGACAAATGTGAAACAGGAGGGCAATGTTGTCTTGGAAAACTGTGTGTGTGTGTATTTGTGGTTGGAGAAAACTGGTTATGTTGTGCACAAAGAAGTACAAAATGAAGCAGTAGCATGGCCCCCACCCTCACTTGCTCTGGCTTGAGTGTGCTCAGGGTGGTCTATTGAGCCAGTCTTCTGTCTGACTTTAAGCCTCACCTGTGACAGCTGGGCCTCTATTGTCAGAAGCCAGTGCCTTTCTCTGCATGACTGGAGGCCATTACCAAGTGATTATATTAAATGATGGCATGGAAAACTTCACTGGGCTTGAGTTTGTATGCAGAACGTATTACAATAGCTTGCAGCTCCTGAGACAGAGAAAGAGAGTGCTAGTTATGCCTGTCAACCCTGGTCATTATGGTCTGCTGGACGTCCCTGCACCTGGAGAGACGTCAGCTTGTCCTCTGTGTTTTGTCCGCCTGTCTGTCTTCCCCTGCCTAATGGAGAGAAGAAGTGGTCTGGAGAGGCAATGCAAGCCCCAGAATTAAAAACAATCCATGCAGGGTTGTCATGGGTCTCATGATTGAGTAGGAAGTGTTAGATTCGCGCAAGGACAGAACGACGGCAGGAAGCCAATCTTGCAAGGCACAGTGTAAAGTTATGGGTGGGTGTTTTCCCTCTTTAGATGTGAATCTTGAAGTCATAACAAATCTTTTTGAGAAACTAGATTAAATCATGAAGGTCTCAAGAATGTGAGCCTCAAATCAGTGCTGGGAATGTAAACACTGAGGGAAACTATTACTCGTTTCGGATTGTTGCCATACAACATCTCAACCATTTAAAAAAAAGCACAATCATCTTAAGAGTAAGATAAGACAGCGTTGTGCATTCACTAAACAAGTGGTCTGGTTGAATGCATTCAGAAGTATAGTCTTGCCTCACTGAGCCATTGCTTTACAGCTTTTTTTTTTTTTTTTTTTACCACGGAACTTGACCATGAACCGATAACATGCACTGTCAAGGGAGGTCTAATCCTCCAGCCTGGATAATTGCCAAGCACAGAATCCAATCAACCCTCCTTCTCTCAAGGATATCCCCCCTTCTGAAGGACTTCCTGCCTATGAAGACCCATCTTTCTCAGACTGGAAGCAAACTTGAGTCTACCTTCTCTGTGCAGTGATTTCTAATTCTCACTTGATGGAGAAACATGACTGACATTTTCAGTTTGCTCCCTCACTGTGAGAAATGAGTTGGTGGCTGACGTAACCATGCTTGGGTCTGAACAGTGACTATGCCAACTGTTCCAGCTACACTCCTCCTGAGACACGAGTCGCAGGCCTATGACAGTTCAGCTGCCATGTTGACTTTGGAGGAGGATGAGCGAGAGGCAAACAGAATTTCAAGGCACTTGGCTTGGATGTCTGTCGAAAGTTGGAGGTTTACCTTGGGCTGTTACCAAATGCTCTTACAACCCATTGATCAGCAGGCTAATGCAAAACCATAACAATAGCTGGTGTTTTGCTGGCTTTTACATGTCCAAGTACTGAGACATGTATTTGGCGTGAACCGAACCGAAACTCAAGCAATCAAACGATATTTAGCATGAAGGAAAATTAGGTTCCCTCACTGCCTGCTTTCAGTTCAGTCACAGTCTGTTCCATTCTGCAACCCTGAAGCTGATGGCCCCTCCTCTCAATGATCTGCTCTATATCAGGAGACCCGCTGTTTGAACTAATGGCGAAAGTAATTAAATGTTGGGTGTTCTGCCTGGGGCAAGAGAGAGGACTGTTGCGCGTAAGCAGAGACACTGTTGTCAGATTTGCATTTCCCTAATGTTAGTAGCTGGTCCATGAGAGAAATGAAGTCTGTGATGATTCAGGCAGATTAGCAAGGCAAACTTTGCAGTCTTTCTTTAGTAATACAAAAAAAGCACAAGTGAAGTCACGTTGTCGTGTCCTTTCTCTCTCTTTGCTGGTCCCCATTCACCCATGTCTCTTTGTGTCCCACACTCAAGAGTCCCTGACTCTGCACCAGCCAGCTTTGGTCCAGTCTGCCTTGCTAATCTGGTATCAAAATCCAGACAATGTCACTGGAGGTGAAACAGCATTTAATATAAAAGCCTAATACATGCACAAGGCCAAAACCTTCTTGACAGACAGTGAATGAAAGATGAAACCCTATAACAATTTACAATACAAATTGCTGTTTTATAAACATCCCATCTATTTTTTATACCTCGTGTATCACTCTAAATCATTTTATTGTGGCAGAAATGTCATCATATGATAAAGAAACTATACCAGTGTCCTTTTGTGAACTTGTGAATTGAGAAATATCTGACAACGAGAGCTAGAGCTGTGTTTAAATATTAACACATTGGTGATGACCCCTGCTGCCCTCAGTCTGAGGTTTTCCTTCCGTCTCTGCTGAGATCCACTGACAACACTTCCCATCATCACATGGGCTAAAACAGAAGCCTGTGGTGCGTTAAAATGCCAATGCGAAGCAGATGTGGTCACTAGAAGCTGTGGACTTTTTTCAAAGAGCTGAATCTGTAACAGGAGAAGTGAGGACGTGACCTGTTGTGCTCAAAGTCCCTGATGTGATAACAAGAATGAGTGGGTGACGATGCCATCTTGAGAGGCATTTTAACTAAATGAGTCTCTGAAACAGCAATTACTTAAGGACAGGAGAGACATTTTTCAAATTCATTTGGTTTTGTAACAGCTCCATAGCTGAGGAGACACCCTCTTTCGCAAGTTTTCATATTTAGACTTTGCAGAAAGACGTCCATTATTTTGTACTTTCCTCTTGCAGTGTGCAGAGTGAAAGATTGTTTTAATCATGAATGAATAATAATGAACGCATACGCATATTCTTGTTGGATATTACTTCAGTTTTGTGTGGGAATAATGGGAATTAAGAAAATTACAGGAAATGAACCACCAGGCTCAGAGAAGTGAGGTTAGTGGTGGGACAATAAAAAGAGGGGCTGGTGATAACAAGGCTGCAGCTACAGGCAGGCTGTCTGATGGTGAGGTTTATTGTGCACCCCCTTAGACCCACAGTCCTCGTCGTGGGAATGCATACAGTACATAGTCATTAGACTCTGATAGATGCCTGCTCGAAACAGAGCAACTTTTAACCACAATTAGGGATTAGGTTTGATTTTATCTGTAGAATTAAGGGATTCCTTTTAAGACTGCAAACTTCCTCACTCTCCATTACAAACACTTATTGCTCTTTTTAAATGGCTCTGTGAACTGTTTTGGGAAGGTGTAAACAGCTGTAAACTGTTCTCAGTTTTTTCCCCTTTACTATGTAATGAGCAGATATATGTGAACGCCCATCCTTGAATCCAAGGGGCCTTAGCACCCTCTTGTGAAACAATTTTTTAGCACATTTTTCACATCATCGTCATCATCATGTTTGTAGCTGCAAACAGTACCCTTAAATTTAAAAAAATATGTTTTGATGCAAGTTACTTCAGATTACATGTGATTCATTAATATAACATACTATAATAACGTCATCTTCTCCTTGTCTCCTTGTTAGCTGGCAGGCCTGGGGTGGGACAGAGAACATGGCTGAACCACGGCGGGAGAGCACCAGCAGCCTTCAGAGGAAGAAACCTCCCTGGCTCAGACTGGACATTCCCACGGCTCAGATGTCGCTAGACGAGCCTCCCACATTTGTTCAGGTGCTCGTTCTCATTAAGTCCCTCCTTCTTTTTTGTCACCTTTGTCATTTTTTCTCATGATTTGGTTTGACTTTTTTTTTATGTGACTTTCCCCATGTAGCCGGTGAAGAGGCAGGGGTTCCTGCGCAGTATCAGCATGCCAGTGGAGACGTCTCACCTCCAGTCTCCACCCCGTGACTTTTTTGAGACCCGGCGGCCTGTCTTACAACGCCAGTCATCCATCACTCAGACCATAAAGAGGTAAAGGCAGTTAGCATTGCACGGGATCTATATATTGACAACTTGGTTTCTGTCGGTTGTAGCATGCTTCAGAACTATCAATTCCTCTCGTCCAACACATTTCATTGTGTTGTTAACCCTGTGTTAACCTGCATGTGACAAATAAACCTGAAACTGAATTATAATGTGAGGAACTTCACGCCTGATTTGCAGAGAAGCATGCTAATGTTATTTTTCATCTGGTTGGCTACAGTATGTGTCAAATTTGCAGATTATGGAATGAAATGCTATGTGTAATATGAACAGCACATGCTTATGTAAGATTTAAATGGAGGATGTTGGCAGCTTGTGTCTCCCTGCTTTCCTTACCTTTTTCCATGGCTGTTTCTGATTAGAAATCTTGCTATCATCTGCCTGGTATTAATTTTTCTAATGTTGTAATTCTCTATAAACAACAAGTCTTAACAGTCTGCTTTGCTCTCTCTGCATGATGGCTACAGCACTCTCCAGCTGCACTTTACCTTCTCACTGCCTGTTGTTGTCTTTTCTCTTTCCTTCTCCTTCCTTCTGTTCCTTCTTGCCACCTTCCGGCCCTACTCTGCCTGGTCACAGCAGCAGAAGGGTGCACTTTGAGCGGATTAACACGGTGCCCATTAAGGGGCAGCGGGCTGCTCGTCGCAGTACCAGGAAACACCATTCACTCTCCAGAACCCTGCTAAGGTACGGCAGGATGTCCCTCACATGACTGCGTGTGTTAGAATCATGAGTTAGATGTGTTTATTTATTCATTATGAGGAAACAAGTAAGTATACTGTATGTATGTTTAGCCTACAATGGTTTTTCCAAAAATGCTTTAAAATTAGATTTTTGTTAGTGTTACATATTAGACACACAAAATTCACAAGAATTGTTGTTTCTCACTAAGTTACTCACTGTTGCAGCTGTGTGTCGTTGCCACAAGACTTCTTTTTAAATTAGTCAGAAGAGGATTTGAAACTTAAAGCATTTTCCTGTTCCTGAGTTACAGAAATGACTCAGCTGGGCAGTGGCAGGGGCTACACATTTCCGTATACGTTTGTGAAATAGCATTCATAGTATGAATTTGTTCTTCTGAGTGGTACTTATTGGTGAGCCTGAATTTTAAAGCGGAAATGCCAGGTCTGATTGCTTTTTCAGTGGACACTGATTAAGTCTGCGCCAAGAAACCAAGGTTAGCGAGTGCATGTCCACTGCTGCAAAAAAAAGGCACACATACACAAGAATAATAGCAGTACAATCGTGTCACTGACACATATTTTGAGACCAGAGGCCCAGGCAACCAGAAGAATATATTCAATGAAAGAATGAGTGAACTAGTGAGAGATAGATTTTAACTGAACTTCACTGAGCGTTCACTCTGCAGCTGGTAATTAGTGTAGAAACAGCTAACTTTCCTTTGAAGAATGTTTCCACTTCTGCTTCCTGCCCTCGGGGTGCAGTAACATTGTTTGTTCTGGTACTTATTAGTCTTCAACTACAACAACGTAATTGCATGTATATTCATCAAGGTTTGGTGGAATGGGCCAATGTGGGGAGTGGAGTAGGACACTATTAAAACCTCAGAAAAAAATCCTCCTTCTTTGTGTGAACTGGATTTGCTTTCTGCTTGTGTCAGTTAAGATTAGGAAAATCTGAATAAATTGGATTTTATTTGCAGCATCAGAACTCCAGTAAATCCCTCTCTTGCTCTCATGCTCTTTTTTGAACATTGACTCTCTATGTATTCAATGTGTGTGAGAGTGTGTGTGTAGTGTACCTGGCTGCCTGTCTTTCCGTGTGTCTGGACATAAACATGCCCAGACTTGTTTCCTCTACTGTCCTATTACTTGCACTATCTAGGGCACTTTTTTACATCCTGGGAAGTGCAGTCTTATCAGTCCCTCACATGTTTGCCGACCTACTCCTCCATATATAGGGTTCTTAAGAGGGTTATCAATGAGTGCCTCAATATCTCTTTGGCAAGTCTCACCATGCCGGATTGCATTTAATCTCTCTGCTAGAAATTAAATGTGTGTAAGTTTTGTGTCCCAGAGCTGAAAAGTCAGTGTTTGTGGTGTTAGGGGGACAGCAGACTGGTTTGGGGTCAGTAAGGACGGAGACGCCACACAGAAATGGCAGAGGAAAAGCCTGCGCCACTGCAGCCTGCGCTATGGAAAGCTGAAACCACAGGTGATCCGGGAGATGGATCTACCCAGCCAGGACAACATCTCCTTAACCAGCACTGAGACACCGCCTCCTCTCTATGTCCCCTCCTCACAACATGGCATGCAAAAGGTAAAGGTATATGAAGGGTTGCTTTGCTAAATGCTGCTCTTATTTGAGTCCTTATTTCATGAAAATATGTCACACAGATGATGGACAATCATGTACTTTAACCTGAAGCAAGAAACCAATTAGAGATTTTTTTCACAAACTTTTCACGATTGATTATTCTTTAACTAATGTTCTTAAATATATCAACTGGCAAACAGGTGCATTATGACCAAAAAAACTGTCTTTTGTGTTAAAGTGATCTTATTTACAACATGTGTGTCTGTAAAGTAAAACCTCTTGATAATTCATGTTGTTTGGCTCTTTATAACTACCACTTGTTGAACCCATTGTTCTCCAGATTGTGGACCCATTGGCGCGAGGACGAGCCTTTCGTATGGTGGAGGAGGTGGATGGATACAGTGTGCCTCAGACTCCCATCACACCTGGAGCGGCCTCGCTTTGCTCTTTCACCAGCTCCCGTTCAGGTCTCAACCGACTGCCTCGCAGGCGTAAGAGGGAGTCTGTGGCAAAGATGAGCTTCAGGGCTGCAGCAGCACTGGTCAAGGTGAGTCAGTGGGATGAGATCCACTCAGCAGATAAAATACAAATTTTGTACAATGCAAAAAAACATATAAAGTATAAATTAAAAGGAAAATAAGCATAGTGCACTGCTGTGATGGAAACATTACCACTATTAATGCAAATATCTTCATATCTGTGTTGCTTAGGGACGCTCATTACGGGAGAGCACTCTAAGACGAGCCCAAAGACGCAGCTTCACCCCTGCTAGCTTCATGGAGGAGGACATGGTTGACTTTCCTGATGAACTGGACACATCTTTCTTTGCCAGAGTAAGGCAGGAATACAACAATGTTATTATGTTGTTACTATGTAAACATGTTTATTTATAATTTAATAATATGATTTAATAACACTATGTTCTTTCTAGGATATTCTGATGCAGGAGGAGTTATCCACATACACAGATGAGGTGTTTGAGTCTCCATCTGAAGCAGCCATGAAAGAGGCAGAGCCCAACAGCAAGAAAGATGAGACAGAGCTGACAGGCAGTGCCCTAGATAAGACAGAGCTGGAGAGAAGTCACCTCATGCTGTAAGTTACTGTCTTGTAGCCACAGTGTTAGTCATTCAAGCTGTGCTGATTCGTGTATTGAAAACTGTTGTCACTTGTAAGATTTGCACATAATTAAATCTCCCCCTTTTGTGTCCTCTTGTGTACTCTTCCAGACCTCTGGAACGAGGGTGGCGTAAGGTAAAAGAAGGAACTCCAGGACCACCAAAGGTGCCCTTGCGGCAGGAGGTGGTGAGTGTTACCGGACAGCGGCGTGGGCAGCGCATTGTCGTACCTGTCAAGAAGCTTTTTGCCCGAGAGAAGAGGCCTTATGGATTGGGCATGGTAGGGAAGCTCACAAACCGCACCTACCGTAAGCGCATTGACAGCTACGTCAAGAGGCAGATAGAGGACATGGATGACCATAGGTACTGCACAACATATCTGAACACATCTGACCAATGAGCACTTTCTCTGTGCTTCCCTCACTGATGGATGATGAACTGTTTTTTTTTTAAAAATATGTACTTCTGCCTCTTCTAGGCCTTTTTTTACATACTGGATCACCTTTGTCCATTTGCTCATCACTATCCTGGCTGTATGCATCTATGGTATTGCACCAGTGGGCTTCTCCCAGCATGAAACGGTTGATTCTGTGAGTAACAGCTCTGTTGTGAATTGTTATTAACACACCTTTACAATTTTTTATATGTACTCTTTGTTATTTGGATGTCTTTTGATTTAGGTTTTAAGAAACAAAGGTGTGTATGAAAATGTCAAGTTTGTACAGCAGGAGAACTTTTGGATCGGGCCGGGTTCGGTAAGCGTTGTTCTCTAGATTGTTATTCAAAAAGAAAAAAGAATACAACAATAATTATGTGTAAAGGTCTTTAAATATTTTTTATCTATACGTTGTTAGGAATCTCTGATCCACTTGGGGGCCAAATACTCTCCATGCATGCGGCAGGACAAGCAGGTGCATGATCTTATCAGGGAAAAGAGAGCTATCGAGCGCAACTCTGCCTGTTGTGTGCGGAACGATCGCTCCGGCTGTGTCCAAACCTCAGAGGAGGAATGCTCGGTCTGTAAATAAATCAAATTTTTATTTGTGTTTCAATTAGAAGCTGTAGGCAATTCTAACCCCATCTGTTTGTGGTTTTATTTCTAGAGTACTCTAGCTGTGTGGGTAAAGTGGCCGAGGCATTCCAGCACTCCCCAGTTAAATGGTAAAGACAGACAGTATGGCTCTGTGTGCCATCAGGATCCCAGGTAAGATATAAGAGTATAACTCTTCCCTTTCACAGTGCACGATATAAACTGACTGATACAGGTTAGTAAATATAATTAATTGTTACTGATTGTGTCATTACAGAATATGTCTAGAGCCTGCCTCAGTATCACCTCACGAATGGCCCGATGACATCACCAAGTGGCCAGTGAGTACGCTAAAACACTGTATAGTACTAGACATAAAGTGGGGACATGTCATCTGACCTTGATGAAATGCTCAGAGGAATTTATTATCTTCATTAACAAATAGCTTTGAATTGTTTAAAGAAACACAGTAAAAGGTTAAAAAAAAATTACCCAACCATTGGTGCTGGCTGGGTCTGTCCTTCCTGACAAATATGCAAATGTTTTTCAGGCTCAAAAATAATAGATAGAGAGAGGTAATAACAGCATATTTCAGTTTTCTTCAGTTTAATCTAGTAGTAGGATTATTTAACAGCACAGACAGGATAGTCTTCTTCGTCTCTCAGTTGTATGCTACTGCTGTATTATCTTCTCAATAAAATTTAAACATTCCACTTTGTGAGGAGAGTTGCAGAGTTGTATAGTAATGAATCCACACAAATCCCCTTGTTTTGGTTGTAACTTAAAATCTCTTTTCATTTTTAATTAGTCTGGACAGGATAACTGTTTTCTAATGAAGATTTAGAACTTCACTGCTTTACACTGCTACAAAAAAACTGAACAAACTGTTCTGGCTTTTAGATTTGTACCAGGTACAACACAGGGAACCACACCAACCTGCCTCATATAGACTGTACCATCACAGGCCGCCCCTGCTGCATTGGAACCAAAGGGAGGTGAGAAGAGCTTATGAACATTTATCCATTTATCTGGTAAGACAGATTATACATGACTAATTTACTAATATAGTAATTGCTGCTTGTTTGCTTCAAGGTGTGAAATCACATCCCGGGAATATTGTGACTTCATGAAGGGCTACTTTCATGAGGAGGCTACGCTCTGCTCTCAAGTAAGCAACTTATAACCTTATTATACACTATCGGGACATTTTAATCTGTCATGGGAAAAAAGAGAGAAGTTATTTAATGCAAAAAGTGCAAATCTTAATTTGTGCTGCATCTATTGCTATTTTTAATAGTCCACTGTTTTTTGTGTACTGAATACCAAAGCAGATTAGGTCACCAAACATTTCTGTAACAATGTGCTATCTGTCTTTATTCTTATGTGATATTTATTTTTTGATTGTCACATTAATAGTATGTGTCATGTTTCCTTTCCTATGTTCTTCTCCAGGTGCACTGCATGGATGATGTATGTGGCCTGTTGCCTTTCCTCAACCCAGAAATCCCAGATCAGTTTTACAGGCTCTGGCTCTCACTTTTCCTGCATGCTGGGTGAGTCAGTAACTGTCAGGATCATGGAAAGTAGTTTTAGTCCTTCTGAAGATTTGCCTGGTGAACGAAAAAAGGAAATGGGATGTATATTCATGTAGATTTATTTTGTGTAGTTGGCTTCAATATGAGTAGGATAAGAATGGTAAGGATAAGAAACTCTACATGTATAAAGCACTTACTACCAAAAAATAAAAGCTGATCTTGCTTGTCAGGAGCACAATTTAGCAGATAAAGTCAGCCCAAACAAAATTTAAATAGAGCTTTGTCTGGCATAATATACTGGCGTGTTTTCAAGGACCGTGTTTGCACCCAGTGGTGAAAAAACGGATGATTAAAAGATCCGAATCTGTCAGTCAGGATTATTGGCAAAACATGTTTGGCACCTACAAGGAAATTGACTTTAGTTGTCAGTAGCTCTTGGTGTACTCAAGTCACAACAAAACAAATGCAAAGAAAGATAAAGAGACATTCAGATGATATGCAAAAGACGAATGGATGATGGATGAAAAAGTATACAGCGGCTACAGGTGAGGTTATTGATTGTTAACTATACGTATAAGAAATTCAAGAAATGTTGGTATAAATAGTGTATAGGTAGTACAATAAAACTATACAGGGTGGTCATATGTACATTAGTCAGTAAAGTCAGTCAGTCAACACAAAGAGCCAACCTCACTGTTAAGCGTGCTTCACCTTCAAGCTGTCTGTTATCTGTCTTCTGGGTAATTAAAGTGCCCTTGTGACATGAACTCATTAAGCTTCAATGGGATAGAGGCCGATTTTGTTGATGGGCAAAGTCATTGGGCTGTTGAGGGGTTGGCTTTTCTACACACACAGGGATTATCTTCCCAACACGTGCTGCTTTTCACCTACATACACACATACGTCACATCACAAACACATGAGCACTTTGTCCATCTGTCCTCCAAGGATCCTCCACTGCCTGGTGTCAGTGGCTTTCCAGATGACCATCCTGAGGGACCTGGAGAAGCTGGCGGGTTGGCTGCGCATCTCAATCATTTACATCCTCAGTGGCATCACTGGCAACTTGGCCTCAGCCATCTTCCTGCCCTACAGAGCAGAGGTGATAATGAAATATCAGTGCAGAAATGTCACAATACATTTATGTGTCAGAGATTTCCTCTTCATCAGATTTGACTAAAAACGCTATATAATGCAAGTAGCTTTAAAATCATTTTATAAGTGTTTGTGAACAGATTTTTGTAGGCTTACATCCCTCTCTCTGCTCTCTTTGTCTCAGGTGGGGCCAGCCGGTTCTCAGTTTGGGATCCTGGCCTGCCTGTTCGTCGAGTTGTTTCAGAGCTGGCAGATCCTTGCCCAGCCCTGGAGGGCCTTCACCAAACTTCTGTGTGTGGTGCTCTTCCTTTTTGCCTTTGGGTTGTTGCCCTGGATCGACAATTTTGCCCACATTTGTGGCTTCATCTCTGGCTTCTTCCTGTCCTTCGCCTTCTTACCCTACATCAGCTTTGGCCGTATGGACCTGTACCGCAAACGCTGCCAGATCATTGTCTTCCTGCTGGTGTTTGTCGGACTTTTTTCAGGCCTTGTGGTGCTCTTCTATGTCTACCCAATCAAGTGTGAATGGTGCGAGTTGCTCACCTGCATCCCTTTCACGGACAAATTCTGCGAGAAGTACGACCTCAACGCTCACCTTCACTGAAGCGTGGACAGTGTGAGCAAAACAGGAAGGCATCAGGTCAAAAGATGTGGACTCACGGATGATATCAGCCAGTCTGTGTCTCCACTCTGCGCCTGTCCGACTGGGGGACTGTCCCCTTCTCTGTGAACAATGACAGTATACTTGTGTTTTTTACTCTGTCTGTATGAATACCTATGCCACTCATCTTAAGGACTTCCTTTAATCACCTTCCTGTTCACCGGCAATCATTGTCACTCCTTCACTGTCCAGTGAAACAAAGGTATGGCACTTCTGAACCTCATCAAAGCTCCCAGCTGCCCTTTATGTGTGAGGCAGGAATTAGAGACTGCACTGGTACAGAGAGAAGGAATTTTTTTTTACATTCACACTTCAAACAAAAGTTTTATTATTATTCAGGCAACCTCATACAGAAGCAGGGACAAAATTAAATATTGATACCTTTGGTGCCTTGTTGATAAATGTACCAACTACTGCCATATTTTTGTTACATTATGCTGAGCACTCGAATGTTTTCTTTTATTTGTTTATTGCTTCTCAAGAAGTGATGATTGTTTTGAACACGGTAGTGTTTTAGCTACCTGTCTACTCACATGTAACTGAAAACAACAGTAAAAAAAAATCTACAAATTAAAGTGTTCCATGACTTTCTTTCGATTGCTATAAAATGCTCATTGTAGGTTGTTGTACATTTTATTCAAATTATGCAACAAAGAAACCTGCAACAAATTTTCAATGGACAATCCAAGCATTTTTTTAATGGCAGCATGTAACTAAGTAACTCACTTTTTACAGTGATGACACTGACTTCATCCTTTTGATATATACATGGTTTACCAAAATAGAATACAACGCCAGATGTAATGCTCTAAATTTTCAATTAATTGCCTTGATTACATTATAAATAGTGATTTTTTACAATAAATAAATCAAAAAACAACATTAAGCTCACAAATTAAGATGCTACTGGTAACACAAGGGATATAATTTGATGTCTGATAAGTCCAATTATCAACTGCCCTTTCCTTTTTGTGCATGAATCCACACTTGTCCTTACACAGTCCTCCTTCTTCAGTGCGATACTGTGAGGTGCTGACACTAGGAGGTCCAGTAAGACCTTGTTAAATACTGAACCCAGTCCACTGGTGCATACTGGCTCTGCACCTCTATCTGTCCATCTGTCTGCTGTATTTTGTTAATCTCTTCTGCCCTGAGTCCATGTTAGAAGTGAGTAAGTGGGAGGAGGGTGGGGTAGCGGCTGATGGACTAGCAGCCACTGTTCCGCCGTGCATACGCCTGCCCACCGAGCATGTACTCCATCTCTTTGAAGTGCATGCTGGATACAGAGATGGCTGATGACCCTTTCTCCTTGAAGCCGGCCTTGAGGTAGAAGGGTACCAGGAAGTCCTCGCAAATCAGTAGAGCTCTGCGGAGACCAGGTATGCAGCGCAGATACTGCAAGTAGCGCCATAACAGGATGGAGCCCTTGCCTTGCTGGCGACAGTGACGGTGCACAGACAGCACATGGATGTGCACACTGGGGGTGCCTGGGACATGCTGAGTCATTGCCTCCTAGAGAAAATATATTACATAGAAGCATTAATGTCAAAGCGCTCATGGGCCAAAATTCATATGCATCAGAACAAATTTGTCAAAATTACTAATTTACACAGAAAAGCAACTTCTTTACATAGTTTCTATGTTTTCATACCTGTGAAAGCCTCTCTTTATCCCATCCAGAACCAATAATGAAAGCCACCAACTGTCCTTCCTCAAACCAACCCAGCGATAGCTCAGGGCACTGACCCAGGAAGTTAAGCACTTCATCAAGGGTAAGTGGACACTCTCCAGACACAGAGACAAATGCTGAGGGGATGGAAAGAATCAGTTCATACAGTCACTGGGAGTAATGATGAAGATCAGAAAAAGACTGCAGGCTTTAAATGTGTTCTCTTTGAGGCTAAAATTGCCATTAAAATAATACTGAACATCCAAACACAGTATTTAAGATATGATAGATTTATACCTTCACTAATGACAAAATGGAAAATACAGTATATTCTCTTTGTATGCGTAAAATATCAAAGTTCTTACATAGTGTTAAAACACATATCAAGTTTGTTATATGACAAGTTTCTGTTTGTCAGTAGCAGAAACTTGACTTACCTTCTCTTTCAATTTCAAACACACTGATGGCGTCCTGTGGCGTGAGGTTCCTGAACTCGCTGGCGGGGAGTGTATGTCGTCTCTGTTGCAGGGGGCTGACCACTCTGACAGGCGTCTTCAGAAAGAAGGGCTTGAGGAATGGTGAGCCACTGACTTGCTGTGTCATGATGCCTCAATAATTCAAGACAAGAGGTTCTGTTTTCTTCTTTTCCAGCCTTTTGCTATATAAATTTTACACTGACGCTATCACTGATAGTAAGCCAGACCCTGCCAACAAAAGTTTCGGTGTTCCCTGTTTGTCCTACAGCTCTGACTGTAATGTAACTGTCTTCAGTAGGCGAGATGCTGACTTTCGTGTCTCTTCTGCTCTCTTCTCTTCCACCTCCTCTTTCTCTCTGATCTCATACCGTAAAGTGGTCACCTCAAAGTAGGATAGCTGTCTGTGCACGTGTCTCCAAAGTCTCTAAATCCCCTGCTCTCAAATGACAAACATTTTGTTCTTCGGGTATTTCTTTTTTTAAACAGCCCAGTTCAGAGACAGACAGTTCTGTAGGTGCAGCTTTTCATTGCGCATATTATAATCACAAACTGATTTGGATTGGCCTCAGCTCAGGGTGTTGACAGCAATCATTTGAATATTAGAAAAACTTTTGTATTTTTAGATATTGACTGTGATAAGGCTCTTTTTGTGATGATGAGATTTTATGACAGATTAAATGACAGTATCTGAGCCAGATTAATTATATCACTGTTCACCTTCAGCAGGGGAAGAAAACTGTTGTTGAGATGTGATGACAGATTAGGATTAGTTTTCATTACATGCACTTGCATATATTCGGCTATGTGTTTTTCAGGATGGGAATGAGTGAGACAGAGATGTGGTGTGACTGATAGACGTGGTGTGAGGTGATAGGCTGATGTGGGCTAATTTAACTTTACTGAGTGAGGGGAGAGATTTGCGTGGATTGCCGGGATGATTTCATGCCTCAAAGAGGTTTAGCGCAAACTAATTAATTGAGAGAGCACTTGCTTTGACTGCCTTACGGTGAACTTATTTAAACATATTTGTTGGACTGTCAAAACACAGATGAATGCTTTCAATTGTCTTTAAATAATTTTTTATAGAATGAGAATCCTAAAGCTATATTATAAATTAAAGGAAATGTAGTTGTTTTGTTGTATTTAGTCTCCATTATGGTTACACAAATGTCTTATAGTTTAAAATAGTAATCTTATTTGATTAAACTTTTTCATAAGCTTTTCTTTCTCAAACATCTGTAAATTATAAAAGCCTGTTTTTATAGTTTTATTTCTCTGAAGAAAAAGGCTTTATGCCACAATGGCCTGGCTTGAGGCTTAGCCTTAATATTGTTTAATGTAGCCTGAAGAGATCAAACCAAAATAGAATTAATTTAAGGATTATTGCTTCCTGTTGGCCCTCACTACAGTGATGAATGGGAAATGTCCCATGTCATCTGGACAGCTGGCCCAATCACACAGTGAGATGTTCAAAGCGAACACGTACATGGTTGTCCAGAGATGAAATGACCTTTTCTGACCTGCAACTCTGTCAATCTGTGTGGCCTGTGAGGGGAGTGGGAGTCTGAAATAATTCCTCATAGCCTCTTAAAACAGCCTGTTATAGCCAACTGACTGACAAGGTTGAGTTTTGAGAATCCCAGACACGTTTCAGGTTTTCAGACAAGCTAATAAATGTAAAAAGAGTTGAGGAAAGAAAGGAGATAGGACTTTAAAGACTGTGAATGCAGCATATGAGAGGTTTAAGATTTAACTCTGTGTACAAAAAAACCCTCATACACATACATACACTTTCATCACATCAGTGTATTATGTTTTTACAGGCAGGCTTGAGGCCACACTGTAACTGAATCCTCATTAAACTTTAGACTGGCATCCACCTGTTGTTCCAGCTGAGCAGAGAGTAACTGTTAACCAACAGAGCAGAGATATGTCATTATGTTTGACATCTCAAACACTTTACAAACTTTCAAAATAAAGCATGTATGTACTCGTTTCAAGGTGAGAACTAATACTATAGAGTAGATAGAACATCATCCTCCTATTTAATTTTTTGATACTTACAAAAAATATATATACTTACAGGTATAACCTATTTCTAAATAACACAGAAAAAGGTCCAATCTATAATTTGCTGAGTGAGGGTGAGAGTTTTCCTAATAGCTAGAAGGAAAACCAGCATTTTGTATGTGTCACAGCTGATCATATTGGAATAAACTGTTGTTTTTCCAATTTTTCTTTTTTCAATTTTTCCAAGTTTTCTGATGTAAACAAACATTGAACAGCATCATGACCAGCAATATAAACCTAGATTTAGTTGTTGTCTTAAAATCTTATGTTTTCTTGTGTTTTGGGCAACCTTTTTTTTATTTTTTATTATTATAACATTCCCTCAATATCTGTGTACTGTTAGGTGCACAGCCATGCATGCAGTGGGCAAAAAACACTTCCAATAAAAGCTGGTGGCAGAATACAGACTGTGAGATTCAATTTTATTAGTTTTTAACATGAAGTCTTTACTATTTTGTCTAGAGACAAAGATTGTTATTAAATGAGCTTAGTGTGTATGTGTGTGTGTGTGTGTGTGTGTGTCTGTGTGTGTTAGTATTCATCCACTTGGCTCTGACTCAGCCTAATTAATTTGTTGATGCAGATTGTACTGTTTTATCCTTCAGCCTTCAGGTACCAGACGTGGTTTATTTACCAGCTCTCAAATTAACCAACTGAAACTCCCACAAGGTTTTTATTGTGAGTCCAACCTGACTGTAGCATAAAACCTTCACACATGACATGTTATGATTATCTTTGTTACAGATTTGTTATTTTTTTTTTGACAGACAGGTCTGAACAGAAATCCTAATGTGTTAATCAGAAACTCAGAGGTCCATAAATACTTTCAGGTGGAAGATTAACTAAGAGCCTGTTTTTACAGCAGTCCATGGTCCATGTGTCCATTTGCCTGATATGCAGAACAATATTGTAACCAAAATCCATAATCCAGGACAGTTTTGTGGCTGCTTTGCCAGCAGAGGGCCCTGCTTATCCAGATAGAGGACTCATCTTTGCCAGGTTTACGCCTGTTTTTATACAGTCTGTGGTTTACACCAAGTTTAGACACAACATGGCTCAAAAGACATGCCTTAGAACAGCTTAGCATGATAAAAAAGATTTAAATGTTAAATTATATGATGATGTCTGTGTAGTATCTATGTGTCAAAGAGGGAAATGTTATCTCACAATACCTCTTATATCAACAGACTCCTTGTTATTGCACAAAGAGAGAAACAACAGTGTTGCGACTTCACAGAGAGAGTGATGAGTTCATTAAAAATCAGTCTGCAAATGTATGGTAGGATATTTAAACTGATCATAAACTGGCAACAAACATTTTTTGTGGCCTGAACTGTTATGTATACTTCTTAAAATGACATGGTATGATACTTTTCATATTACCTTGTAATACTTTCTTTTAACTTGCAGGCAAATTTACGAACATTTAGCACACATACACCATTTTCATACTAGCAATTAATCTCAATGTCCCTCTTGTCATTACATAAACATAAATAACTTCACCAAATATTGCACTGGCAGTAGGTTCTAATTTGCAGAATCAGGGAAAAAAAAACAAAAAACAGATGAAATACTGAATGTTTGTTCTTTATTGTTGTACACATGCTGCTATACACACAAGGAAAGACAGGTATTGATTTTACAGAGAGCCACAAACCACCTACTGTGGAGTTATCCTGGATACCAGGTCAATAGTGGTCAGAACAGGAACAGGAAGGCACAGTCTCAAGTTGAAATGGCACAGAAAGAGGAGGGGGAAAGACAAAATAACCATGTTACTTAAAAGCAATGAGAGGTTCGTGCCTCTACAAATTCACATGCAAATGCTAGCCCGTTTATTAAAATGCAATGTTTGCATTTATTGCATTGGATGTGTTCCTTCCAATCAAATGTACATTAAGAGAATCCACTTGAACCTAAATGCTAAGTTTAAATGCATAATTGATACATGGCCATAACATAGTAAATGATCAATTCAATTTAATATTGCAGTAACAATAACAAGATACATTTTTGCAGTAGCGTGAAGTTTGCGATAGAAAAAAAGGCTCTGTACATCAGCATCAAAAATCCTGTCTACAGGCTGAAAATTTGTATAATGTAGCATTTATAAGAACACTAATGTCCAATGCAACAAGCAGGCAGCCATATCAATTCAAGGCACATAGATCTATATGCATGGCGCTACACATACAGGACCAGGGTAAGTGACGGCAGTGCAGCCACACAAACACCCGACCCCCTTAATTTGCAGCTACATCACATAAGCGGACACTGGCATTGCCACAAAGAGAGACTGTACAGAGATGTGCCATATCTACGACAAGCACACTTACTGTGCCATACTGAGTCAGCATACATATAGCTGGAGCGTCTATGCTTGTTGCAGGCTTTAGCTATCTTTGAGTTCAGCTGTTAGGATGTTAATCTGTAGCTCTTATTATTATCCAAGTCTTAAATAATGTGCATGTTAACTGAATCTAGTTCCATTACTTCAGTATCAGGATTGTTTTTTTCTACGTAATATGCAAGTATACAATTTTGGAAGTAACTACACAGGATTCTAGTACAGTTATGATACAGAGATATCACATCATTTGAAATAATAAAAAAGTGACAGGTAGATATTTAAGACTGCATAAACTTAAACATATCTCATCATAAACTCTTGTTATGAGGAATGGATTATCAACGAGTGTAAAATCACTTCAAATGGACATACAGATACATAAGTAATAGATTTCTTTTTTTTTAATGTCTCATAACCAAAATCAACCTGACTGGAAAAACAAGTTCTCAAGTCATTAATGTATTTCACTGAAGAATACAATATCTAAACACAAACTGTATTTATAAATTCTTCTGAATTTAGTGTCAAACAATTGAGTTAATTTAAAGTAAGTGTGCTTAAAAGCACCACCATGACAGGTAGTGAAATATCTCTGGAATCCACATTACTAGACCACAACTCTGGCCAAGACACACTGAACACCATCTGACAGTTAATGAAATGTTTTCAAAGCTGGGGAAACAATATCTTTTTTGTAAGCATCGGTCATAGAGTAAGGTACCACGAGCATCTTTGCAGAAGTCAAATTTCTTTTCTAATGTCAGAGACACGAGTCCTCCCTCGTCCTGGTGGGACGATTTCAGGGGCTGTCATCGACTCCGATTACAGGTGCAGAAGACTGGGCAGGAGGGTAAAAGGAATAGAGGGGCTGGATGATCTGTTCTGATGGATGCGAGGGAAAAGGCTGGATTATAGTCAGGGGTTGAGGTGCTCATCCTCCATATGAAGGCTGCTCGAGGGACACAGGAGAGGCTGGCTGGAGCAGTTTGTGCTCTGACTTTTCAGGCTTTCTGTTGACTCTGATGACCCTGGACAGGAAGAAGCAACAGATAAGCAACAAAGCTTCAAAGTGAACTTTCCAGCCTGACTTTGGAAACTAAAATAAAATGGGCCTTGTCTACATTAAAAAATGCCTTATCACAGGAAATTCGCTTGATAATTCCTGCTGGATCTGTTCTTTTTCTAACTGTGACAGATGACAACAGATCTATTTATGGAAAATGGGATTCAGTGAGAGCAGTAGAGGTCACAGACTGAGAAGCAGAGCAGACAGGAAAGCCTACATACCACAGTTATTCCTCCATACCAATAGAGCAGGCATCAGGACCGAGAGCTGCCCAAAGTGAGGTGACGCGAAGGGACAGGATGTCAGGGAACAGAACAGAGTGTTAGGAAATAAGAGAAGCACAAAAGCACACAGGTTTGATGCAAAGCACAGGAAATCACAGCCTTGAGTCTTGGATTTAAGAAGAGAAATGTTAGAGAACCAGAACAGAAGTCAAAAATAGGCAAAGACAATTTGTCGTTGACAGTCCTTTAAATTTAAGGAGCTGCTGTCAATGCTTGATCAACTGACTTGATCAATGCTGTCATCAGAAACTAAAGGTCTGTATCTACATAAAGAGATTATTTACACAGTCACAAAAGGAAATATTTCACTTCTTTGCTGTTTGAAGAGGCTTAAAGATTTTCCTTGACAGTCTGGTATTTCTCCTTCGTTCCTGGCAGAGGATTTCTCACCTGGCAGGGACAAATCGCCCGGTGGGTCGCTCTCTGTTTTGGTCAAACTGCTGTGTTCACTGCTGCAGTCCTGTAGGATGTCTCCTCCAACATGCATCCTGTCCTCTGGATCACCCAGGAGAATAAAATATCAATGAATCTAACTCTCCAAGACAACAAATCTGTGTTTCTGTGCCAGTGTCACATATTTGAGTGTTCGGCTGAGTGCCAAATGAGAAAACTCACCATCATCTGGGGACAGAGACTCTGCCACATCCTCAGTTGCAGTAGCCTGGAAGAAGAAGAAAAAAAAATCTTGTTAAAGCTTTTGTTTGCAGCAGAGTCAAAGTTTAAATGTCAGTTTGAAAGCGGCGGCTTACGTCTGTAGGGGCGGGGCTGCTGGACAGCATTGTGTGTGGCTGAGCATCAGACATCTCAGACAGCTTCTCCTCATCTTCCTCTTGGATGGGAGAGGATGGAGACCTAAGGGTGCTGGAAGGGGAGACAGTGAGAGGCAAAAAAAAAAATGAATAAAAGATACAAGTAAGAATGTGTAATTCAATCAGTCATGGACAGATGTCCACTCAAAGTACACCACTGCCTTTCTTAGTTCAGTAGAAGCCGCTTTCTACAGTTGTGTCATGATTAAACTATCCTCTATGGAAGAAAGCAGTCAGACCAGCAGTCTAATGAGGGAAATAACTGAACATCACCTCCTTGTATGGAAAGAGTTACCGTGTAAGTCTGATTACTGACCAAGACTGATGTAAAGTGATGTTTTCAACTAATGTTACACATGCAAACACATTTTCAGATGTCCAAACAGTAATGTTTCAGTGTGCATGTACATGTGAAAACAAAGAGTACCTGTCAGGTGACTTGCTGACTTTGCCCTTTTGCAGACTCCCGTCACTTAAATGCTCTGGGGAGCTCAGCTGTCTGCTGTCACCTCCTAGACCTCCTGAGAAGTTGATTTCATCATAGAGGGGGGCAGACGGGATGGCGGGAGACACTGACCGCAGACCATTCAGAGCCTCTAACAGTGAGATGGGTTCAAAGCCGGGAGGAACCGAGTCTGTGCTCTGCAAAGACACATAAATGTGGACTGGTGGTGAAAATGAACAGTTGATGTACAAACAGTTCATAAAGAAGTATATAAAAAATATTCAACAACTTAATTCAGAGATGGATTACTAATAGTTCAAGTCAGATCCATAGCAAAGCTGCAAAGGTAATATGTTTTATAATCATAACAAAATAAGTATATAAAACACATACAAACTTTTTGTGTATATCTCTTGTCTGCCACTGCTAAATAAAGGCTGACAAGACTTTAACTCAGATTATACATGAAGTGTTGAGTTAGCCACTACATGCCAACGTACTGTTCAATAAAAGTTGGTATAACTAGATCACATTCTTCCTTTTTGACTCTTTCACGTGTTAAAGTAGGACTGTGAATTTCAGCTGTTCAAATATCGCACTGCAAAGTTTTTACTGCACAACTTCACAGGGCAATAAAGCAAAAAAATATGTCATGCAGCTCCAAGTTTCCTCTTGATGTTGCTACACATCTCAGCCAATTTTAGCAGATTTTAACTGATTATACGCAGATGTGCATAAGACTTACCGAGTGCTCGTCATGGTCCATAGTCTGAGCCAGAACAGGACTGAAGGACACTGGAGAAAGAGCACCTGGCTTTTTCCTCACCGCTCTGATCTGCAACAAGGCTCTGAAGGCTGGTGAGAAAACACAGGGTCAAATTAAACAGAATAATAATGTAGACTCATTATCTCATGGTGTCTCTTTATCTTAAAGATCACAAGTTTATTAAAATAATGTGGCACTTCTTACGCAGCCTGCAGATGGGACAGTTGTTGGCTTGGTAACGCAGTGTGTCTGCGCAGGAGTTGCAGAGACACAGATGTCTGCAGGGCAGGATGAGTGTATCTCGCAGGTCAGACAGACAGACAACACACTCGTTGCTGTTGTCACTGTTCTCGTCATCTGATGGCTGGAAAAAGAGAATAAATCAAATCAAACGTCACATAAATAAAACATTAAATGACTTTTACAGCATTGTGATTAATGTATAAAATAATATTTTCACTGAAACCTTAGTTTCTTGGTTGTTTTTGTTCTCAATGCCATAGATCTCCTGCAAGAGGTAGCTCACACGGTCCACCTACAAAGATACAGGAACAGGAATTTGACATTTATGTTCAAAACACACGTCCACATACTTTCACTATTTTTTATTTTATTTAAGAGAACAAGAGCAGTGATAAAAGTGATTCATGTATTTCACTGAATGTTATTTACGTGGTAAAAATCTGTGTAATGTTTCATATTTAAAAGACACATTCAAAACACAAGAATCAAGAGAGTCTACGTGAAATTACTTTGCCACTGACACAGAGCTCTACACTAGACATCCAATTTAAACTTAGATTACAGAGAACTCAGACTCCCATGGGTCTCGGCACAGATTTTTCAAAAGCTGCAGATGACTATGAAGGTCACTGATGCTCTGCATAAAACACCCCGCATTGCATTGACAACATGCTGCAGCTCATTCTGTACATGCTTTACAATTTACTGACTTTACTGTGATTAAAAAAACAGAGAATTGATTAAAGCCATTTGCAGTAATTTATCTAATAATCTAAATAAATTTTCAAAAAAGGCAATACTGAAAGAAAAACCTACAATTTGCTTCTGCTTCAGAGGCTTGACGGAGAAACTGCCATCCACATGCTGAAGGTAAACAAACAAACAAACATGTTTCAGCTCATATAAACACTTGCTTTATACACAATAAAAATAATTTCTTTTATTTGCATTTATACATACTCTTTCAAAGGCTGCCAAAAGTACATGAGCGTGTCCGAGGCAATCTGGAAAAGAAAACACAGCATCCTGGTTAATGTGTGTTTAAGCTTACAATTCTGAACTACTATTTTATGTTAATTTATTTCACCATGTCATAAATGTGTGTTTGACATTTGTACAGTCAGCCTCAGTGAAAAAAAGATCATTTGGTCTATCTATATGGTCCTGTTTGTTATGCAGCTCTAGTAACCTACCGTCTCCTTCATCAACCACAGCTTGGATGACCATGGGAAACACTCCTCTGTCAAGGTCAAAGTTCAGCTTGAAGGGAAAAAAATACAAATATTTTATAATTCACAAACACCCGATCCAGTAACAAACTTCACTAACCGCTGCAGATACTTACATCTTCCTCTTTCCACTCGCAGAAATCTATTTTGAATGATGGCATGGAGAACTGCTGGCTCACCCCTCGCTTGTAATGCACCGTTTCAGAGACCAGTGATGGATTCTTTGGGCTGTACCTGAACGCAGCATGTAACAAGGAAAAATGGTCAGTGTGCAGCAAGAGGAAGGAATCAGAGACTTCCTGAATGAAGATCGATTCATTCATGGATCATTTAGACATTTATGAGTATGGATGTCATCTTTAAGTAGTCAATACATTCATTAATGTCTGTGACAAAATCAAAATAAAGAAGGCTGAGCAGCACAACAGCAGAAATATCTGACCTTTGTGATTCTGGACAAATGAATCATCTTTCAGTCTCATCATAACATAATGACTTCAGTATGAACTATTATTTTGATCTTCTTCTAAGTCTTATCTACTGTATCCATGGTGACTGGTGGTTGCTAAGGACCCACCGTATCTATTCTAGTCTTTGTGCTCCAAGGCTTGAATCTCAGTTCCCATAAAACAGAGTTTAAATGTCTGTGGCACAAAAATGATGTGTGCCGTGTGAGTTCAAAGTGATCGCCTCATAGACAGAGAGATGTTTGTTCAATTCAGACAGGGTTAGATATGACATTAAAATTAATATTTGACATTTATGACATTCAAATTAATAATTGACATTTAAATTAAAAGACTGGGCTCTGGCTGAATTTTTCATCCTTTGACCTACTAACAGTTACAGCTGACTCAGCTGGAGTTTTGAAATGAAATTCTTACACTGCCATCCCGTTGGAGAACTCCTCAAATGCTTGGCAGTAGAGGGTGATGGCCACCCGAGCATCAGCATCAAAGGTGAACTCCACACCATACTGAACCTTTGGTTTTCCACCTTCCTCCACCGGAGTGTCAGAGTCATCTTTGTACCTACAATCAGGAGGTTTGACAGACTTTAGGTCGGCGCAGTAGAAACTCTTTTCCTTATAACAGTTCCTAACTTTCTTCTTCACTTTCTATTGCAATGTTGCTGCACTATTTCTACCTGACCAAACGCAGGGAGTCCTTTCTGATGTTGACCAGACTCCTCAGGGTTTTCACAGGCTCGTGGGGTGCAGGTGTCACATATGGAAACTAGTGAAATGTGAAAACAACAATATGAATAATGATACTGAAATTTAGCAACATGGTTTCATTAATCTTACTACTGACAGTTCAAGTAGAGCTGCATCAAAGTGGAAAATATACAGCACTGAATTCTCAGATGATTAAATCAACTGAGATGAAGAAACATCCCTCCTTACCTGCACTGGCCTATTTCCAAGAAAGTTCAGGTCCATGTTTTCTCCAAAAAGGTATCCCTCTGGATGTGGTGTGTCAAACTTCTCTCCTCCCATGAAGAAGTGGCTCGCAAAATAATTCCCTGAGGATAAGAGAGGAACAAAGAATAAAAAAGGCACTGCGGGCGATATAAGAAAATGACACTGATCACTTTCTTTATTTTTATTTTTTATGCTTTTACATTTCTTCAATCAGGAACCTCTAAACAACTTCTGCAGAGCGATCTGTCTGTAAAAATAAAATGGTTTAGCTTAGTGCTGTTATTTTAGCAGAATATGATGGGTACGTGTTTCATAATGCAGTTATTCCAGTAAACCTCAAAACGTCACATTTTCTACTAATTTTCCCATTTAATGTGGATCTATAATTCATCTTAAGTCAAGTAGTAAATAGTCCAGATAGTGCAGAAGTTTTAACCACCCATAAACAAGAAAATAAGATTTGCGGTAACTTCATTATCACCATATCAGTCATCATGGGCGTACACTGAAGATGAAGGAGATGATATGAGCAGCTGAAAGGCCAGCTGACAATAAAATATCTGGTGGTTTTTATGGGTTTAAGACTGGGTAAGTGAGTTTCACTGTTTGAAAATATCTTGATAACACAGTGGAAGTGTAATAAAAAGGTCAGACTAAAGACGAACTTATGTGAAATGTCTGACTAACTGCCTTAAAGGTTTTTCTTCTGACAGCAGAAAATCATCTGTTGTCATGTGTGTCATGTCTCCGTCAGTTCTTGTAGCATCAGTTTAATGTGGATAAAGGTCTGTGCATGCAGGTCTGGTGTTGACATACAATGTTTCATGTATTATGATGAGGACGCTGCTGCAACTTAATAATAAACCAACTTGCAACGATCTGACAATCCTCAGTAGCACGACGTAAATACGTAATATTGTAAATATCGCAGGATTTTATGAATAACGTGTCACCTATGCGCAGCAGTACATTCCTCTTTGCTCATACATGTTTATCATCTTCACTTTCTAAGTGTGTAGCTGCTGATAATCAACAAAAAGAAAATATAATTAGGAGCTAATAAGCTAGTTTGCGGTCGGCACCTCGACATTTGCTCTTGCCTTAGAAGATCATTATGGCAAATCTGAATCAGATTTTGCCGATTACTTACCAGATTTCGGTGGAAATCGATAGGCCGAGTTGGCCTGGATATCGATATCCTCAACACCAGCGATTCTGCGACTCAGGATGGACCCCATCTTTCTCTGCCGACGTTAGCTACAGTCAGCTAGCAGCTCGGCAGCTAACAGCTCCGTTAAGCTCTGCCTTCAGCACACTGACGCCAGAAACGAAGATAACATCGACCGAGAAACGTGCGCTTTCGTTAAATTAACATTTTACACGACCCATTTATCTGTGGCTATGCTGTGGGTGCTAATGCTAACAGGAAACAAAGTGAGACGGGCTGTTGTTGTTCTGCTAACGTAGCAGGGAGGCGACCTGATTGGCTGTCTCTTCCAGAAAGTCAGGGCGTTCGCTCTACGTGATGGGGCTGCCCGGTGGGGAGGAGATCAGGAGGGGAAAGGGGTCAACGCAAGGGCCAACTCCAACCAACACAGATAAAAATAATAGGAGGGCAAAATCCGAATAACTGCTGGAGCTCTTTCTTTCGTTTTAAAACATACTTGAAAAATAAATAAATAAGAAATGAATATCTTATACACAATAAATTAAAAATACTAACTAAACTAAACTTCACATTTAACTTTAAGTATCATTACCAATATATTATGTACAACTTATTGTTAGTGTAACTAAGATAAACATTCTTTATGTAGCGTTAACTATCCTTTACGAGACGTTTTAATCTGTATGCCATGAGTGCGAGTGTTTACTGCCCTCTGGTGGTCACATGGAGCAACTACAATATTAGAGAAGTCAAGTCTGCGTCAATGCAGATGTAATGCAAGACTTCCGGTTCAAAATAAAGTAATAAAACGGAAACAAACTGATAATCATAATAAATTAATTAACACTGAAGCATTAAAAACATTGCACACAGCGCTAACATCTATATTTGTTATATAATAACAATAAGAATAAAAACGAGAATAATATCTTTATTAATATCACATTTAAAAAGTATGATCAATATGTTCAACTCATTATCAGTGTCATTAAGATAAATAACAACAGTAACATCAACGCTGGTAATTATAATTGTGCTGAACACATTCGCTTAACAAATAGGTGGCTTACACACAGTTTATATCTGTATATTTGTTATTATTAATAGTATTTAGATAGATGATAGATAGGACAGCTAACATAGCTGAGATCTGTATAAATAAAAAAATGAAGATTCTTAGAAAGAAAATAATGTAATTTATATATACATATAATATTTATAAGATTCAGATTAATTAAAACTCATTACTAGTGTGATTTTTATAAATAAGAACATCAGTTTTTGGTGATCAGCTACAAGTTCACTGTGGTGTAATTCATCACTGTGACCACTGGAGGGCAGTGAACTCTCATCAGTCTATTTAGTTTGACTGTGCTGAGATAATGAGAGCAGTATGTGCTTATGTATGAACAGTTGATGCTTTTGCTAATTTAGATCCTGCCAGCTTCTTTCACCTTCACCAGCTACGTTACAAAACACAAACCAAAACAGTTTCTAAATACAACGAACAAATAAAATGTATAATTCGATGCTAATTTCTCTCTCGTTTTAGTATCGGTCACATTAATTTGAAAGTATTCGCCGGAAGTATTAGCATTGTTTTATGTCCGCATTGACGCTACTTTGATTATTTAATCTGCAGTTCTTCGCTGTGGCCGCTAGAGGGCAGCACACTAGATTAATCTGTCCTCTCCAGCAGCTTCTTGTCGACATGAAAATTAAACAGTTCTGTTAACACAATTATAACCAATACAGGCGCTACTGGTATACACTAATACTGTGTTGCACATTTATTTTATATTTGACGATGCTATATATCACTATTAAAAACTGTTGCAGTTCCACATTGTGACCACTGGAGGGCAGAAAAAGGGGTAGACTGTTCTCTACATTAAATTGTTAATAAAATAAATATATCAATAACGTTTACTTTTTGTTGTTATTTTAAATAATAATGATTTCTGTTGATAACTTTTATTAACACTGCATGTTAGCGACGAATTTAATGTAATGTTGCAGTTCCCCATTGTGACCACTAGAGGGCACAAGTCAATCGTCATCGCCACGTGGTATCTTCTGGTAAACGGATTGATCTCCCCACCGGTGTTTCATTTAAACGAGCGACCATGCTAACTGGCGACCATTAGCTGAATGCGTCTGTGGTTGCCGTAGTTACGACGGGTGTTGAAACAAGAAGACACGTATCTAAATGTACACGAATGCCTTCTTTTCTTCTTCTTTTCTTTTTTCTATTTGTTTCGTAACGTTACAGTATCAAAAAACATACGTAACTCGTCTTTGGTGTCTTGTTTGACACCTACGTATTCTCATCGTGTTTCGACCCATTCGGCTAACGGTCACCAGTTAACATGGTCACTCGTTAAATCGAAAAACCGGACCTGCTGTCTGTTACCTTTATATCCATATGTACAACTCCTCACTTCTTAATTAGTGTCTGCCCCTTTACCTAGTGTTAAGATGGTGTTGTGTCCTCCGCCTAGTGGAGAAGACAGATGACCTGACTGTATTTAGAATAATGGGCGTTCACTACCACCACAGTAACTGCAACAGGCTAACACACAGTGCCGTTTAAATAATCGCTATTTACATCAGTGTGTACATCGTATTATTAGTGTGACTATTACAGAATCCAGTATAGCTACCGATGCGCTTAATAGTAGCATCATTATTCCTAATAATTGTAATAATTAACCGGTAGCAGATATGTTGATGCTAGCGTCAAGGCAGACCCGATATCATTATCACTAACACTTCCGGTAATAATTTCAAAATAAATACATCAATTTCTTTGTATTCATGTTTGTTTTTATTGTTATTAATTGCTTTATTATGTAATATTATGTAACATTATATAGATATTTGTCACATTTTTGTATACATTCCATGCCTGTGTAAATCATAATTAATGACGTCGGGTGTAAATCCGTCTCAGCGGATGTTGACTCTCATCAGGAGGGTCGGAGCTGCTAACGTCAAACAACTTCAGTTACACCGCGGGCAGGCTGCGTTTCTCACAAAACCAGGTAATTTAGCCTCTCAGCGCACTGACAGCTGCATCATTGCGCTCATCACCTGTAACAATATTACCCAGTGCTCTGGATATTTAGTCCATTCATTAGCAGGTCTCGGGCGTTATCTTCAGTCTGTTGTCTCTGTGCCGAGAATGGCGACGCTAACGTTAGCTCGCTAACGACAGCTAGCAGACATTCTTCGCATTGCTGTAGCTGAACAAACACAGCCTTGTTGTTTAACCAGCTGAGCACAAAGAAACACTCGCTGTCAGTCGTTTCTCAACTTATTTATGAGAGCCGCCACGTAAGATACAATGTCAGCGACCTGCTATTTAGCCAACCACAGTCACCTTAACACCATCCTGCGTTATCTCCGTTAGCCTCCGTGTCAATTAATGTTCATAATAATGTCAGATACATGTATTGATACACGCCTCGGTGAAATTAACGTCAGTGCGGCTTGTCCGCCAGCCTCCATTACGTAACTATGTTATTTACGGTTAGTTGTGCAAGTAGCTTTGAGCTGGATTATCGGGGAAAGGATTTAGAAAAACATCAGATAGCTGCTAGTTGGTTAGCTGAGAAGCGGTAGCAGTGCATTTGGTGAGGGCTGGTTATTTCCTAACAGGCACCAAGACTTGATATTAAAATGATGTGTTATATTTGTATTTAAGTTTTCCCTTTTGGTGTCACACAGTTGGGCTTTAGTCACATGAGCTCAGGGGGAAGTGCCCTGAAAACTGAAAGTAGATTTTGGGCTGAACTACAGCCACTATGTTGACATAGTGGCTGTGCCCCAAAGGCATTCACACTATTGTTATTTATTATTATTATTATTATTATTTTTATTATTATTAACTAAATTAGATTGTCAAAATCTCTTAAATCTTTGTAGTCACTCATACTCCTGTCATTTTATTTCTTCTAACGTTGTCCATCATCGCAGATTCTTAAAATAACTTTTAATGATACATTACATGTTTACAGGTTGTGGCACAGTTGCCAGATCCCTCAGGAGGAATCTTACTTTTCCCACTAGCAGGTAATTATTTTATATCGTTAAGCAGCTCCTTGTAAATATGCTTATTGTTACACATTTTAATATTTGTCAGGATCCATTTCACTGTGATATGTATGTTGTGTTGGTGGACATTGCACTCACACTATACATAGCCTCAGTAATAATCACAGAGGCAACAACACCCCACTAATACCCCACCATAATGTAGATGTGAAGGTACTCAAATGTAACAACCTGCATCTGCAAGACTCACGTTTTAATCACTTGTTTGGTTTATCAGATGGTAAGAACCTCATGTATATATAAAAAAAACAGTTTTTAACCACAGGACATGCAGTTGCACAATGCTCTGTTTTGCTGTGTGCAAAAGTCCCTGCAGCTCTTTACAACCATAGTATACCGTAAAACCCTAACATCCCAACAAATACCAGTGTGGTTTCTAAGAGACATTTGTTGAATCTTGCATTCAACCACGGCATGCATTATTTAGTCAGAGAGAAAGTCATGCTTCCTGCTGAAACTTCAGCCGTGAGAAAGGACTGGGAGCTTTCACGTTGTTGTTATTTCTGTCTTCCTTTCACTCTGACCTCTAAAGTAGGTACATTTTTATCTCGAAGATCCTTCTGTTAATGTTGTCTTTAATATGCTGATGGACATGTGGGTACCCACTTATTGCTCTTAATTTTACATGCAACACATGTAAGCTGACACACCTTTTTACTGTTTCACTACACACTAAAAACACTACTGTGAAAATGTACCCATTGTTTTTCAATGTAGCACTTGTCCAAGGTTAAATTGATCCAGACACAGAGATGGTGTTGCTTTTTATTACTGCTCGGTCTGTGTTATATTGACCTCACACTGCATCAATGTTAATAACTGTTCATTTTGGATTTGGTACTTAATCCTTTAATCGAACACACTGTCTGTCTGTGTTTGTGTCTGTTTTCATTTTACAAGAGCAGCCTTGAAAAACTCCATGTCCTCATTATGATTTTTCAGTAATATCAGGCAGCGCTCCGATGAACCAGGGCAACAAAAGAACATAAAACTATCGTCTTCACGCCATCTTAAAGTTGTTTAAAACTCTGCTGTATTTTTCTCTGACATCAAAGTACTTCATTAGCCTCTCTGACTGTCGTTGGAACATTTTATGACTTGGGAAAAGTTTATGTCAGAGAGTAATGAGCCGCGAGAGTCAAACTGTGCATGTTTTTTTTTTCCCCACATAGAATAAAAGTCCACAGGAGAGTTGTGAGTGGAGCTCCGTGTCCAACCCCTTTCCCTAAACAGACATCCGGCCAGTATGTCCAGTGACCCTCCTCCTCCGTACCCCGGAGGTCCCAGTGCCCCTCTCATTGAGGAGAAGAATGGACAGCCCGGTAATAAAACTAAACAAGCAGGATTGTGGTGAATGTTAATAGTGGTAGTGATTTCATTACTTTTAATGTGAGATGAATTCAACATGATGTAAAGTTGAGGCTGTTTTCTTTGCTCAGCTGTGTGAAGGCAAATTCATCCAGTGTTATAAATTAAAGTTTATATTTGGATTCAATTTTCATCTCTTTACTCACCATGGAAACCTTGCAGTATGAATTCTTTGCGTTTGTTGGCTCAAACCTGTTTACACCTGTCTTCAATGCCTTCTTTTGTCTCCTTTATGTGTCAAACAGTAAGAACTGCTCCTATACAGGGACAGCCTTTACCTCCAGACTACGGTCCTCCACCCTATGAGGCCCCACAGCCAGGCTTCCTTCCCCCACATGTCCCTGGAGAAGGGCCCATGCCAATGCCAATGCCCCTACCACCCCCAGGTGATGCAGACAGGCTGCACATAATACACCAACACACACACAAAGCAGCAAAACAATTCCCTACTTTCAGGAAGAGGAATACCTGTCATTTGGAGTCATGTTTTTGGACACGACCATTTTTAATATTTATTCAGCTTCTATGTCAGTCCTCAGAAAGATATCTGGGACCACAGCTTGCTAACTACTTCCCAATCTTTACCAGTCACTTGTTTACTCGGGCTCAGCTTCAGTTCCAGTTTGTAGGAGCCAGAAAACCAAAACAGAGATTATAAAATGACTAAAAGGGTTGGCAGTACTAGTGACATGAATATCAGTTGTGAGATTTATTTAATAAGCTTTAAGGTTGTACAAACATTGATTTGTTAGTTTCTGTTAGTTAGAGCCTTATCACTTTGAGCCCCTCGTCTGAATGATAAATAACTTAATTGTAAATCGACCATATCACAAGTTTATCTGTCCCTGAATTCAATACACTAAGTTAAATGTCATGTCCTTCTGTACAGGTGGTGCCTACCCACCTCCTCCTGGTCACTTTCCTCACCCGATGCCAGGACAGATGGGTCCCGGTCCAAGCCACTTTGTCCACATGGGAGGTCACACAGCGACCGTCCTGGCTCCTCCAGGAGCAGCCACCACTGTGACTGTACTGCAGGGGGAAATGTTCCAGACCTCACCAGTGCAGACTGTGTGTCCGCACTGCCAGCAGGCAATCGTCACCCGCATCTCCCACGATGTCGGACTCATGAACACACTCTTCTGCCTCTTCTGCTTCTTTGTTGGGTAAGCAGATCACAGATCAGTAGTCAAGCAGAAAATAGGTCTGATAGCAGAAAACAGTTGTTGGGTTTTGTTGAATTGTGGAAGATTTTTGTTGGCCTCACACCCTCTGATTTATAAATAAGTATCATAAGACTAAAGAAAGTAACACCTTAAAATGACAGCAGGCTGTATATAGAGTTCCCAGAGCGAGTAGAAGGGAATTGAGGGTTTCAAGGCTGAGCTTCTGCATGTACATGTACAAGTCTTTAAAGGTGTCATATTGTACATTTTCCATAAATTATATATATTTTCTCTCTCAAAAGTGATAAAACAATTAATTGTCATTGAGAGGCTTATCTGCAGCCAGAACTTCAAACTGGCACCTACAGACTTACAGACAGTCGAGAAATTTAGTCATCTAGAGCGACGACCTTCACTGTTTGCGTACACATTTGTCCACTGCATTGACCCCTTTGTTGGTTCAGCCTGAATAACTCCATGTGAACATTATTTTAATTGTTATGCCATGGTCTGCTAGCTAGTACACGTGCATTTAAACCAACCATCAATACAGTCTGAAGGGGTTTGATCAATCCAACTTCTCCTGCACATGAAATAAAAAAAGAAATTAAGGAAATTCAGAATGTTGGTTGTAGAGTAATACAGCTTGCATAGCAACATAACAGCTCATATAAGAGGAACATGAAGGGCACAAATAAGTTCAGATGTAACCATAAAAGCCAGTATCATGCATAGCAGAAGTGAGAGGTGACAAACAGTTCATCGGGTGAGGGGTAGGATCAGACACCAGACAGGGGTGGGGGTGTCAAATCACAAGATGTGCAAATAAGATATGTATGCCCCAACAGAACACAGCGGCACGAGTTAGGAAGCCGCTCTAAGTAGTAAATAAGTATCCATAAAAGGTAAGAGAAGATAGACAGGAAGGAGTATAAGACACACACGCGGCACCTACAAACCAGATCTCTCAGACTTTATGATGAAACAGATGTATTCTCTGTAAGAGGGATCTCCGCTTTTTGCAAACAGCGTATTAAATGCTTTTGAACCAACTCTCGTCTTCGTAGTGTTCTTCTCTGCATCAACCAACTCGGTGAGGAAACATTCAGGTTTGCCTCAACATGGTACAATGTGATCATTAATTCAGGAAACCTGTCTTTTTTTTAAACTTTGATATTGAATTATCATGTTTTAATATATTCAAATCTGAACTCGGTACCAGAAAACAGAACCCGACTCAATCACACCTTTTTAACCGTCTGTCAGCTCACACAGCCTGGTCTCAGCAAAGTTGTTATATGCAAAGCAAGTGCACCTGTTCATAATGTAACATACAAATGAGTATGCTCAGAATATGTTGACATCTGGAGTTTCACCATGATGTTCGTGATTGAGTCTGCGTGTTCATCTTCTCTAGCTTGTCTCATATACTTGTATGTTTTCATACAGAGCTGGATGTGACCATAGTTGTCTTCACTTAATTTAAATCAGAAAAATCAGATGTTTCCAGTCTCCAAACAGGGAATACTCTGGCTGTAACCTTTTGCTTTCATCACAAGGTGATGACTATAAAGACTCTGCATGTCTGCATGTTCAGACAGAAGTATTTTTTTTTCTTCTTTTGAACTTCCCACTTCCTCTTTCCTGGACTCTTAGCATGTATAACCATGTGCAGGTGTTTGCATATGCGACATAATATTTTGTCTGTCTGTTCCTCACTTCCAGGTGTGATCTCGGCTGTTGCCTGATCCCTTGCCTGATTGATGACCTCAAGGATGTGACACACACCTGCCCTTACTGTAAGGGCTACATTTACACATACAAGCGTATATGCTAACCACGGACAGCTGTATGCTACAGAGACATGTACATGCACACACATAAAGTTACAGCTCCTCCTGCTGGTAGTGACAGGCTTTTTCCCCCCACATTTTTGCAAAGTGTTGTGTAGCCCTCCTAAATTGTAAGTGCAGTTTTCTCATTAGTTCACAGAATATCACTGTATATATCTTTCTGCATAATTCTTTCATGTATAAACATGCATTTGAAATGTACAAAGCTCAACACTGAACTACAGAAGATGTAGGGCACTAAAACACCCAGCAGGCATCTGATCCTGTATGGAAATTGGGAGAAAAAGGCCTGTGAAATTACACATTAATGGTTAAAGAGAGACAGCCTCAGTTAGAGAAAGCTGTGAAAAAATGGTCACTTTATTTATTTGAAATCATCTGTGAATCTTGCTGAGAATCAAGAAGTCTATTGAGGTCACACATGCTGTGTTAACTTTGTTTTTTTTTTTTCTTATTTATTTTGAATATTTTAGCCACTATTTTAACAGGTTAATAGAGAACTGTGAACATTTTTGTCCATGTCTGATTATGTCGTCCTAACAGACCTGGTTTTTCCTTTTTCTTTTTTATCACTATCCTCTTTAGAATGTGAGCAAACTAATGAACCATTTTCAGCTGATGTTTCAAAGTGATCTTTATGCTAGTTTGGGAATGCCCAAGGTTGACTTGTATATTGTATGTATTAATCTTCTGGGCGTCAGTCAGAAGGCACAAAATGTTCAGTGATTTACGATTGAGCTCTTAACGCATTAGTGCCCTCTGTCCGCAATGTACTTAAGTTTGATAATGAGGATTTGCACTTTAAGTTGGAAGTTACATTTTCCCCCTCTGATGCATTCAAAACTACAAACCTCAGCTGTCCGTAGTCTTTTAGAAATTTTGGCTTAAGGGGGAAAAAAAAAGTCATCTCACGTGTAAAAGCAGTGTGTAAGTTTGGCTTTTACTCGGGTTTGTTGTTCGCTGAGTGAATCCCACAATACATGCACTTATTCAGACTATAGTAGACCCAAAGTAGAGCTGGCAGATTGGCGAATTTTACTGTTAGTGATGGAGACACACTGCATGACATCTGTTACCTTGTGTCCTCTCTCTGGCCCATGTGTCAGTATAATGCACCGCTCCACACTAGGTTATCTTCTCACTGATACTGCTGGCTGTTTATTGGTGCCACAGTAACCGGTTAACTAGTTTAAAATAGAAAAAAGTATGTTGGCAAAACAAATGACAGCAGTGGCACCATCATCACCTAACACTGTTCAGCTTGTAACCCTCCTAATACGGCAGCAGCCCTTAAAGAGTACTGCATTGGTCAGATGCATGTTAGATAATAAAGATGTCCTTTGACTAATACTAAATAGTGACCTCTCTGCTAGGAATAAGCTTCAAATAAATGATTGTATTAGATCACATCTTGAAAAAATGACATTGTGATTCCATTAAGATTACTAACAATGAAACGACCATCGTTCCACCACAGCATGCCCAAACATTCACATTCGCCCACCCAGTGCAGAGTTCATCTGCATGAGCCACACAAACTGAATAATTCTCACTCGCTAGTTCCTTGACTTCTATATGCATTTGATTTTTTTTTTCCTTGAGGCTAGCTAAGCTGTGCAAGAAAGTGAATTTTGAGTTGAAGGATTGCATTGAAGTTTTAATACAAAGTACTGTATGCCATTGTTGTGAATAATGCTGGTCTGCATTGCTCTCTAAATGTCTGTGATATGTATAACTATGTAAGTCAAAATTTGTTTGACTGTTGTATACAGGTACTATTTTATCAATAAAAATCAGAACGTGATTTTTCATTGAAATTCATTTTAATGTCATATGGGAAATGAATGATGCCTGTAAACTGAATACTTTATGCAAATCAGCTCCAAGGACAAGGTCTGCATACAGAACAGAAACTGCACACAGTGGAAATCATCAGAAGAGTGTCCGACGCTACCAGAGCCTGTTAACAATAAATATAGGTTGAAAAATGATGGAAGTAATCTATGCCACATAAACATACAAAGTTCAGGTTTTAGTCTCTCCATCGGTGTCCACATTGGGCATTACAGCATTTGTAGAATGTAGTCATTGGTTCATCAGCTGATCTGGTCTGAATCTGCATGAAATACGCCCGAAGGTGCCCACACTTGGGACAAGTTTCTGTGAACAGACACAAGCACTCAGTCTCAGAAGATGGCATAAAATGATCTTATGTGTTCCAGCACAGTCATATAATAATAAGATAAACTAAAGCAGCATGTGCAGAATAATGCACACCCCTTTTAACATCAAGGTTTGAGACGCTCAGAAACTTTTAACAGATTTTCACATTTTATGTTTCAAGTTTTGAACTATTAAAACAAACTCACTTTTTCCAATTGAAAACATAATAATGTGTCTGTAGATTTAGGGAGTAGGATAGTTTAAATTAACATTCTCCCCATGATAACGTTAACCTGGCAGCACAGGTAAATATTATGCGCTACACAGGAAAACACTAACCTCATGTCCTTTGATATGTCTCACTGTGACTCATGTCCTATTTTTTATTTGTGATTGATAGATTCAAAGAGACACTGACTTCAGTTTTAATGCAACACCATAGAGATCTCAGATAGGCAAACCACAGAGGGTTATTATTTTGCATATCACCTGTCCCAAAGTAAACATGCACCACAAGAGAAATTAACTGCTGTTAGAATCTTGTAAGGGCGACACAGGGTAGGCAGCGGTGCAATAATAATATACAGCACAGGTGACTGTGGAGCAGGGATGTCCAAAGTACGGCCCGGGGGCCAATCACGGCCCGCGGTCAGATTTCATGCGGCCTGAAGCTTCGTTTTTATAATATTTATGGCCTGCTAGGATTGCCAGATACTATATGGCTGGAAGATTTGGATTTTTTGGTTGACATAACGAAGCATTTGAACCTTTAAGGACATAACTGCTGAGATGTAAGACAAAATATTACTTTCTGAATGATCTTGTCAAAGACAAGAGCAAGAGTGATACGTTTTAAACTCAAATGTTAACAGACTTTGCATTACTCATAATAAGTCATGTTTAGAATGAACATGATCTTAAGATTTGTATCAGCTTCATGCAAGTTTAACGTATTCCATACAATTTATTCTTTGTTATCTGACTCCAGATGTGAAAGAAAGGAAGAATTGGTTTTTAGATTGGTTCACGCCTGACTGGCTTAGATTTGGTGACATTGTCATTTTTAAAATGTTAGTATTGGCCCCCGGTCATCTTCACATTGTCAAATCTGTCCCTCTTTTTTAAAAAGTTTGGACACCCCTGCTGTGGAGGGTTTTTGAGGTTTATCATGATCCAGGATTTCTTGTCATACTGGTGGCCTCTGATGCAGTGGTAACATCAGGCCTACATGTGAGTTGTCTTAATGGCACTTACCAGGTGTTGAATCCACGTTTTCCCAAGCTGCAGCGCCACCAAGCACATCATCCACCTCTTTGAGTTTTGGATACTTTCTGTTATTTACCTGTAGGAAAACAAACAACAACAAAAAATAAGTCAACTCACAGAAAGTAAAGCCACGCCTGAAACTAGATGCATCTTATTAGTCTACAGACAGTAACACTGATTTAAAACACGACATAGGATGATATTTCACTGATTAAACATAACTGACCTTTCTTGTGATGTTGTGTACATAGGGACAGGTGTTACAGGCGAATCTCATACACTTCTGTCCTTCCTCCACAATTAAAACATTTCCGCAGGTTGGACAAAAAAGAAGCATGTTGGCCGATAAATATATGTAGCTAAGAGCTACAGACTAAATAGGAGCATGCTATTAAGAGTACACAGCTGGCTAACTAACACTTTATGTTTCACAGGCTGTGAACAGTTTGATACATGTGGAGCAGCGGAAGAAGAGCGGATGGAAGCAGGTGCCACACTTTATATCGCTCGGTGGGAAACGAAATAAGAGCGGGGGAGTGGCTTTATATTGACTCAACGCCAAAATACTATCTCTGACTAATAATGTTGAATAATCTCAATATTTAGCTGTTCAGGAAAATACTAAAGTCGTGGTGTCTAAATTTAAATTTACAAAGCGGAACCATTTACACCTAGCTAAGGTTTCCTCTCGGTATATCATTTCTACTGTACACATTGTTTGTTTACTTCATGGCTTCTTGCCGCAAAATAGTTTCCAGTTAAAAGTATTTCAAGTGTTAAAGTGTTTATTTGTTTTCCTGTTCTTTAACGATGTGAACAGCTGGATAGTTTTAACATTTCTCCACTGATTGTTTTATACAAAGACTAGTTCCTGATGATGGAGGAGCAAAGTCAGGACACTGTTGGAGCAGGAGGAGGAGGAGGAGGAGCAGGAGGAGGAGGACAGTCTGTAAAGGATGAAGAGGTGGAAAAGGAGAACCTGACAGAGATGGCAGCTCCAGACGCAGATGAGGAAGACGAGGAGGCTCTTCCTCACTCAGAGATCCTGGATATTTTCGAGGAGGGACTGGCTCGACTTGTGCAGGACCCTTTACTCTGTGATCTGCCAATTCAGGTTGTTTTTGATCTGTCCTTAATTCACTTTATTAACGCACTGTTGAAACAGCAAAACCTGAAGCTATTTTGTAAAGAAGTGCATCCTGTTTTCTTGAATCTTTCTTGAAATATCTTTAAACTTGACCACCAGTTGAAATTTGGTTAAGTTGGTTAAGTTTCCACTCTTTGCAAAGAATGCCAGAGCAAAAACAAGCCAGAGATATTCGGCTTTAACTACTGAGAAATACCTGTGTACAAACAGATCAGGTGAATGGTATCAAAATACCGAAAGAAAGTTGCCACATAGTTGAAAGGTTGACAGTTTAAATTCATCAAGACTGCTAAGACTTGATGAATTTAAAGCTGGCCACTCTTGAGATTACTCCAATTATTATTATTATTATTATTGCATTCAGTTGCATTTAGGGTTGCAACTAATGATTATTTATATTATTGATTACTCTGTCGATATTTTTTGTTAATGGATAAACCATTAAAATGTCACATAATAATTAAAGATTTATATTATAAGTTCCCAGAGCTTATCATAATTATCAAAATTGTTTGACAATCAATTTTCTATGGATCAATTAATCAATTAATTGAATTGTTTCATCACTATTCACAATTTTTGAAGGTCATTTACTACAGGTCAAAGTTTTACTTGTTTTCTACCAATCAGCCATGGCTGAGTGTTGATGCTTATTCTGTTGATCTCCAACAGACAAATTGTGTTTGAGGTAACTCCTTGAGGAGGTTAGCACTCACTGAACGTGATGTGTTTTGGTAAAAGAAAAAAGATTTCATCAGAAACTGTACTAGTAGATAAAAGAAGTCCTGTTAATATTACTGCAACATGATCATCTTTATCTTTAGGTGACTCTGGAGGAGGTAAATTCTCAGATTGCTTTGGAGTATGGTCAGGCGATGACTGTGAGGGTTTTAAAGGCAGATGGTGAAATAATGCGTAAGTGTTGAGATTGTTCTATTTTTTTTTTTTTTAAGCAAAACAGTAGCTGAATATACAGTATACATTTTCTTACCTTGTGAACTTTTGTATTATTAATTTATTTTATAATTATTAGTATTTTTTTATTATCCATTATTTGAAAAAACATTCTTTTCTAAGCCATAGTGGTGGTGCAAAATGCCACGGTCCTTGATCTGAAGAAGGCCATTTGCAGATTCATGGAGCTGAAACAACAGCGTGAAGGCGGAGTGAAACATGTCAGCTGGTAAAAACACTCATAAACACACGGACATAAACGGGATGTCAAATAAAATAAAAAAGGCCAAATGTTTAATTTGTTACATTGCAACTATTTGCCTCTTTTCTTTTACAGGAGATATGTTTGGAGAACTTACCATATAGTATTTCAAGGAGAAAAGCTTGAAGATGACAAGATGAGGCTGAAAGAGTAAGTGTATAAAATAATCACCTCTTTCACCTATAATACTTTTATCATCAGCATTGCTTGACTGTTTCTTTCCTGTCTGCATTTCTTCATATTTTTAGCTATGGGATCAGGAACAGAGATGAAGTGACATTCATGAAGAGACTCAGGAAAAAGTAAAATTTCGCAGCCCAGCCCAGCACTGGCTATGTTGGGAAAAGAAACACCAGTTACTTCAGTGTGACTTGAAATAACTTTAAGTGTTCATGATTGTATGATTTGTTTTGTTTTGTTTTGGGGGCAGTTTTGACATTATATCTCAGTACTGTACAGTAAGATTGTATAATTGTTTGCAAATATTAAAATATATTACAGTATGTTTTTTGGGTGTTGTTTTCTTAAGGGTGCAACAGAATCGTCAGCAACATTTTTCCATAAAGGGCAGTAGTAAACTTGATGATTTGAATATTTCCTGATAGACGCTAACACCATATGCTCTTGTTAACCTAGTTTGAATGTTACCTGTGCAGGATACACTGGGAGCAGCTGAGGATATTAGGTAACATACACCTTTCTCTTTAATATAATTTTCTTTTTAATGCAGTTTAAATGAAATGTTATGGTATATGTGATATGATAAATATAGTTACAGTTATGAGTACTGGACCTAAGATTTGTGTTGTTATTATTAAGTCTAAATTATTGTTTTTGGTACCTTCTTCTGCTTTGTTTGATAGATTTATTTTTCCAACTGTCTTATTATTTATTTTTTGAGTAATCTGTTTTTATTACCGTATTACCTACCACATTAAAATGCCAGGAAATGGCTAAAAGTATGAATTTAATTGATGACATGATATAAAATGTGAAATGAGTGAGCACTTTTTAGTTTCAGTTGACCTTTGATGGCATTTACCAGTTTGTCTAATGTAAATATGTCTTTTATTACTTAACACATAACAGGACACACAACATTGTTGACCACCCACTCACTATTTTATCCAAATTCAGCCATAAATGGATGACATGCCAAGCATCTCAACAATGAGTCTTTTTTTTTCTGCCTTCTTGTTTGAATCCTGAAACTTACTTCTGGCAATAATACTCCAAAAATAGTTAAAATGTCTATTTATCATGTCAATATTATTTATCTACTGTAGATTTAATCCATACAAAATTAGCCATTATTTTGAGAGGATATAAAAAAAAAAAACAGTTACATAAGAATTTATCTTTGGTGGTTACATTTAGTATTCTCACTGAACTTGTTCCTGACTCAAATAGTTTTGAGAAAAATATTTGAAATGTAACTAAGTCCAATTACTCAAGTGCTGTTCAAATTTGAACTATTTTACTAGTGTCTTTTCACACTACTTTCTACTTTAAATATTGTACTTTGTATGTCAATTATCTGATCACTTTAGTTACTAGTTACTATAAAAAATTTTTTACAGACAAAACATATAAAGAGCTCATAAAATATGCTGATATTATATGATGTCAGGCTAAAAACAATCTAACAATTCCCTATCTTTTTAGCATCTACCATGACTTCTTCAGACAGCGAGCTGAAGAGGATCACTACAGAGTTGAATAATCTTTCACTCAGGAGACAACAACTTCTGGAAAGGAAAAAAATCCAGTGCATAGTTAAGGAGTTGAGGAATCGTATTGAATTTGGACAACCAGGTGACATTTATAATAGAGCATTATCTAATCTAATCTTAAACTTAAACTGTGACATGCTGTCTCAAGTGTTTTGCATATTATATATCAAACAAAGAAAGCCATTGCTTAGTGCAGAGTATGTTATTTATTTCTGCCAGAGGAGGCCTCAACTCAGGATGAGATTGACAGCAATGATGAAAAACTGAAAGAAATAAATGAGAGGATTGCTGAGCTACAAAAAAGCCACAAAAACCTCCTCAGTGGCAACAATTATAACAAGAAAGGTGAGTCCAAATTTACTACAGCTACTACTCCATTTACTCCATCATGCTTTGGTTTTGTAATCACCTTTATTTTATTTTTTATTTTTTGTTAGAGGTTAGTTTTGCCTCCGATCAGAAGACTGTCACAGGTGAACTTGTTCCTAGCTCAAATATTATCTATGTTGAGGCCCCACCAACTATCCCTGGTGAGTCAGAAATACTTATTGTAGCTATTGAATTTGGGGTTTTTGTCTTTACATAGTGAAACCAACACCCCAGAAAGCAATGCTGAAATGTAACTAAGTCCAATTACTCAAGTACTGTTCAAATTTGAACTATTTTACTTGTGTCTTTTCACACTACTTTCTACTTTAAATATTGTACTTTTTACATCAATTAGCTGATTGCTTTAGTTACTAGTTACTATAAAAATTAAGATTTTACAAACAAAACATATAAAAAGCTCATAAAGTATGCTGATATTATATGATGTTTTGTTATACATTAAAGTACTCTATATACATGAACAGCTGAAATGATTAATTGACTAATCAATTAGTCATTTGACATCATTTTTCATGCAAAGGCATTTCATGGTGCCAGCTTTTGAAATGTAAGAACTTGTTTTTCCCTTTCATTAAATTTTAATAGTTTTACTTCATTTGTAATCATTTTGAGGTTTGGAGTGTTGGTTGGACAAAACAGGAATTGTGAGTGTCACTGTGTCACTTTGGGCTCTGCGCAATGTGATAGCATTTCTAACTATTGTCAGATGTTTTACATACCAGACAATCATTTAATTGAGAAAATAATCAGTAGATGAAAATATTCATTAGACACAATCCTATATAAAAGAGTTCAAGAACTACAACAGTAGAATCGGCTTTACATTAATGCATGAGTATAATCTAATGATATAATATATAATATATATGTTTCCCCTTTTTTGTAAGTCACTTTGGATAAAACCGTCAGATAAATGACTAAATGTAAATAATATAACTGATACAGAGTACATTTGATATTTGAGTATTTCACTTTTGATACTTGACGTACATTGAAGTGATGTGAAATACATACTCTTACTTGATTTTCAGTGAAGAACTTTTACTTCATCATATTTTTACAATGTGGTATTAGTACTGTGTGTTTTCATTTCATATCTCTCCTATAAAAATTTTTAAAATACAAATTTTATTGTAATTATGTCTTGCCCCTGCTACCCTTAAGGGATTTGACCAGAATTATTTCAGCTGATTCTTCTAAATCCACAGATACTGTATACTATTTATGTTAGTGACAATAAGTGGAGGTAGTAGCTGCTAAAGTGTACTCACTATGTTGTATGGAGAAAGGAAATGGTTGATTGGAAAAATAACAATGAATTCTTACTTTTGTTAAAAGCCCCTACAGTGATTCTGGACTTGGAAAAACTTCCACCAAGTCCATGCAGAACACAGTGTCCAGAGTGTCGGCAGTTCGTTATGACAGAGACAAAGACCTCTGTCAACAGTATGACCTGGCTGGTGTGTTTCATGTCAGTCGCGATGGGGTACGAAACCATTTCCCTATCCTGGTAAAATATTTGCATGATATACATGGATTATGATGGACTGTAATCAGACCTTGTTGTTTGTTACAGTATGGCATAAACTTCTAGGCTTATCAACATTTTATTTTGTTCCTGTTCCTTCTTTTACAGCTGTGTGGCTGGTTGTTGCCTAATTCCCTTCTGCCTCGATACGTTCAAATCTACCGTACACAGATGTCCTAGCTGTCGGTCATCAATCCACACTGTTAAAAAGCTCTGAGAGAAAAGCAGCAGGGCAGAACTTGGTGAGAGCTCAGACTGAAAGAGCATCACACATCGACCCAATGGTGAAGCAGAGTGGCTTGTTTGAAGAATTTTGTTAGCATTCACTGTCATGATACTCTCCATTGTGCAGGATGTTGAATGAATATAGGATGGGGGACAATGTTTGTCAACTCAAACATTTAGATGATATCACTTCAATGGAATACACTTCAGAAGAACCATGTGGTTTTGACTAATAGTCAGCCTTTGTGTAAATGTATATTATTTTATATTTGTAGGATGTAAGGTGTGATCTTAAGGTCTTAAGTAGAGGTCTAACCACAGCAGTCTTAAAACTAGTGGAGACAGTGCTACTTGTAAGTGACACATTAACAATATTCAGCATTGTAGGTGGCCAGAGATCTTAAGTAAATATTTACATTATTCTCAAAGTATGCACTACAATATTTCTTGGTGTTGAGTTATACAAGTATCTACATATTATGAGAAAAAATGCTAATATCGTAAGTCGTTTTTTTCCATAACGGTTCCTTCCACATTCAGATGAGTTTGTCAGCACTGCTCCAGATAACCTGCAGAGGCAGACAGTGCATCCCTAATAATTCAACAATACGATCATTATGCTCAAACACACACTGCCCAGAAACTATCCTGCTGTGGTGGATCATGTTATGCATAATAGTTTTTTTTTGACACTGTATTTTATTTTCTTCATACCAGAAGTCATCTTTGGCAATTAGCTAAAAAGGAAAACCAGTCAAACCACAGATTTACTTGCTTGTGATTAGATTCGGATATGGCCAGCAGATGTCACTACAATACAAATCAACTGTTGTTCATTCAGTATGAAGTGAGTAAATAACATAAATGAGCAGTGGTTTATACTGATGTACTGATGGATAATGTTACTTTTCTGTCTGTATATTTGTTGTTGTACTGTAATGCTGTGCACAGAGTTTGTGGTCTGGTATACCCTACCATGCTTACGTCTTTTGAATAAACTAAACTAAACCAGGCTCACCTTAATTCAATATATTTTCAACCTTTGAGTCAACCTGACAAGAACAATTCATCACGATTCATTCATGTTTGGATTGACAGAGTACAGCAGATGACTGTTCAAATTAGTAACTGTAAGTGAGGATGCTCCATTATAAGCTTAAAGGATTATTGGTTTTACAAAAACGTGCTGTATGCTTGGTACAGTGCACAGATAACTACTGGAAATGAAGGAGTGAAGATTTGGCTGATATGCACACTGCGAGAAATCTTGTCAAAGGTGGTTGAGTATTTTTTAGTAAATACTTGGTTGGTCAGGCTAGTTTGGTCAGTGCCGCTGGGTCATTTGTGGCCCATTGACACTATGGTTACTCTGGTCTCATATCAGGCACTCTAGAGTTATGACATTCACATTCCCAAATCAGTTAAACATCTGATTTATGCATTACAATTTACATACACACATGGAACATTTAGCAGTTGTGTGTTTATAGTCTGTTTTGATAGCGATAATCATTCCAAGACAGGGTGGAGCGAACTACATACAGTAATGCAGTGTTTGTCCATTAGTTCTTTAACCAGGATTAGAACATTTTCCTGCTCTTTCTGCCATTACAACACTGTACATTCATTAAGTTCAGAGTACAAAAAGACATGAGACATGAGAACAGATTGATAACAAAGAAGTGGCATAATTTAAGATTGGAATTTTCTTCCACAGTCAGCTCAATCTGCCAGTACCAGTCTTGCTTTACGTCAGTCTCCCCATACAATCAGAAGGTTTATAGACCTCAAAGGAAGTAAAGAAGCAACTTCTAAACTGACGTTGCACAATTAGATTATTACTGAGCTGATTTATACGGCCCGAAAGCAAAACAGAGCTGCCCCAACCCAGAAATCCATATAGGGAACATAATCCATTCTCCTTTGCATAAAAAAGTATGAAACAGTCTGACAGGTGTAAGAATTCACCTTCACAGCACTCAGTCCCAGTTCAAGTGCAATTCATGCGAGTCCAGGAAGTCAGAAGAGAAGACGCCCACTGACGTTGACATGTCCAAAGAGTTCACCCCCTCTGCTGGCACAGACAGGGTAAGGTCCAGCCAATCCATATTGTCCATGTTGGTGCTGTGCAGGTTCAAAGCGGAGGGTGATGTGTTTTCATTAAAGTCCACCTCCATGGTAACTAGAGGTGAGTGTAACTCCTCCATCAACTTAAGTGTTTGTGGCTCGGTGTGAGCGCCCAGCGTGTCATCCAGGAGGGTTTCCAGCTGGGTGTCAGAGGTCAGGGCTACCAAGCTGGTCGAGGGGTTGAGCGGTGCAGCAGGCAGCTGGGCCACTTGGACCAAGGGTGGAGGGCGGGATAAAACCGTGTTGATGGGAAGGGTGGTTACACTGGCTGTCACAGGGAGAGGCTTCTCCTCACTGGGAAGATCCTGTCTGATGAAGGGAGAGATCTCTGAAAAACAAGTACAGAACGTAAATTGTTAGAATCAAACAATCAAGAGTACATTATATCACCAGTGCCCACTTAAAAAGTTGAAGTATTTCTCACCACCACTCTCGATTAACACATCAAACAAGTCGTCCATCTGCTGGCTAGCAGCAGTGGGACCCTGCAGAGAGAAAAAAAGACCAATACATGTTTGAGGGCTATAGAAACTTTTAAGGGATAAGGGATAGTGTGTATTAAAAAGTGTATTTATTTGGCACCTGAACAGCTTTTAGCATGCTGCGTGTCTGCTTAACTGCATCCTCGTAGCGGGGCGGGTCTTTACACTTTGACACGTGGTTTGTGAATTTTGCCTGCTGCAAGAACGTTGGCTGACTGGTACAGGGAGACTGTTGAACAGGAAAAGACAATAGTCCCTTTCACCACATGAAAAACAGGATACACTGATACAAACTACCATTAAAATGCAGGCGACACTGTACAAATGAGTAAGTAAACAAAAGTAGTGGAGACTAAAGGATCATTCTCTACCTTATTAGTAGGTCCTTTAGGACCAGCTTGGCAAGGGGAGGCTCCCACAGGACATCCACTTGCTGGGAATGTGTTGAGTAAGCATTGTGCTGTGCTATCCATCCTCCAAGTCTGCAGGGAAATATAGACAGGTCAGCACGGAGGCATATGTTAATGAGTGCATTAATCCCATCAATGTTGTATAAGGCTCTCTCCTACATGCATGGATAAGTAGTGTATCTATAACACTTCTTTTGAGGGATAAAGGCTGAGTTGTGGGTAATCTAAACAAAGATTGCTCTGAACTCCCTGCTATTTGCAATTTTACTTTCGATGAATTTAATTTGGCCCTCTTCATTAGAAGCATCACCTTTCACCCCACTAGTGACATCACTGTTTGCAGTGCTATGCAGCGTAGCTTGTGAGTGTTTTCCTCAGTTAGCATTGAGTTGTGGTTTGTGTGTTGCTAATTCTGGCTGAGTGTTTGGCTCAGAGCAGAGGGACAACAGAGGGCAGTCAGGGCACGACTGTCAGCCTTCACTCAGCACCTGCTCCAGTAACCCAAGTTTCCACAAGCCTTCTTTTGATGTGAATAGGGAAAGATTTCACCACCCAACGGAGGCCTGTTATTACTGTGGTATCAAGAAAGATGCAATACCCATGATAGAGTGTCAATGCTGTAAAAAAAAAAACCTCTTCTGATGTGTGATGAGACAGTGCCATTGAAAACACTGCACCGGACCAGATGTATGATGTGTAACCTAATCTGAATTCACTGCATTAAAAAAATGAATTTATGATTTCAGGTGCACACACATTACAAATATGGATGATCAAATACAACTGAAGTTTGCACAGAAATCTAAAACTATATACTGATAGTGATGACTAATAAAGAGTTGAACCGAGGCAGCCTGTGCAAGCATTAGTGTATTTTCTTACCTTTGTCAGTGGCTGAGTACTGCATTGCTGTTGTAATGCTGCTGAGGCCTCTATTTTTGGTGGCACCTGTCCAGAGGTCTGGATGAGGCCTGGGGCTGCGCTACTAACAGTAGTGTGTAATTTGATGCTGTTGGCAGCAAGCTGGATAGTGACTGCTGAGGCAGGAAAGGATGCAGGCAGGAGGATCTGAGCTCCAGCCGGCACAGGCTGCAGGGTTTCAGGCTGCTTGATAGTCTGGTGGCTGATAATGAACTGATTTTGAGGAGCTAAGTGGCTCTGATCTTCCACCTCCTCTTGTTTGACCAATACTGGCAGACCAGGAGAACTACAGGATACTGAGCAATGTGACGGAGTCCTGTTTTCCTCTTTGACCTGGATGGGAGCAAGAGGGCTGAGCTGAGGTGGAGAATCTCCTTGCTGACTCCTCTTCTCCACCTCCAGCTGCATCTTTAGCTCCTCTACCAGTCTTTGCTCCTGCTCCAGTTTCCTCATCAGCTCCTCAATCTGACGCTCCTTCTCATGGAGACGTTTGTCCTTCTCAGAGTCCTTCTCATGGGACCTTGTGTCAGTGGCACACTCTGCCTGTGGAGCTCTCGGTGGGGAGTTCACACAAGGAGCAGGGTGAGCTGGAGACAGAGCATCTGAAAGCTTGGTGGGGCTGTCTGCCATACTGCTGTCCTCTATGCCCAGAGTGGACACCCTGGAGGCTATAGGGGACACAGGCGGGGTTAACTTTATGTTTTCAGACTTTGGGGTTTGTATGACAGCTGTTGTCTCAATAGTAGCCGCAGTCTGGATGTTAGAGTTCTCCTGATACGACTTTAGTCTCTCTATCAGATCTGTCTTAGTCCCAGAAACAGGCAAAGATCTGCGCTTTAGTTCCATTTTCAGCTCAGCAACCTGTAAAAATAAAAGATTTTTATAAAATACTTCAAAATGCAGTTTGTTCTCCTCTGCAGCATGTAAAAGGTGCATATAGTCAGACTGTGTGCAGGTAGCAACATGTCACCTTCATCTCATCCAGATTAGCTGGTAAATGATCTGGCTTGCGGTTCGTCTGAGTGTGCCGGGGCTGCACAGGGCTCGATACATTTCTATTCAGAACAACACTGGAACAGCTGGTTTGTACCTCAGTTGTTGGTTTGCTGTAATAAGACAGGAAGAAAAAGGGAGTACACATTAGAGAGGGAATCTAAACTATTATCCATTTTTCACAATTAATTGCTTCTGTGTAGGAAGCCAAGGACAGGAAATGTAAAGTGTTTAAGATAAACAGCAGCTGTGGTTAAACAGTAATTACTCAGTGTAAAACCTGGTATGAACTCATTGAGTTTGCTGAAAATCAATATTCAAATAGTTTCAGTAGTAATGAATTTAACACAAAGTTATCAGCCTACACACATAAAGTCATATCTCATAGTCAAATCATATCTCTGACTGTGTAAAAGGAGTGTTTGTGTGGCTAAATGGAGCCATACTTGGGTGTGGCAGGCGAGACAGTCTGGTAGTTGTACTGCTGCTGGCTTAAGATCTGGAGCTGCAGGAACTGCTGTTGCTGCTGCAGGAGGCGGGCATAAGCTGAATCCATCTGCACTTCATTGGCCTCCTGCTTCTGGTCTGGGGGAATGTACTGATGGTACTTTAACTTTTTCACCCGTGGTTTAGGCTCTTTATTCCTTTTGCTGCGGCTTTTATCACTCGGTAGCTTGGGCAAGCTTTGCTACAAAACACAACACAGAAAAGAGGCATGTAAAACCTGAGAGGACCATCTGGAGGATATTTGATCTCTGTGACTGATCTCAGTCCAGTTTATCAGCGAACACAGTTAGCATTGCCAGTACCAACACTGCAAGACTTGGAACAGATACTGTGTTTTTTTAAAGCTTGAAACGTTAAGGTGAAACATTGTTCTGACACCCGATGAGAACTGCAGGATGAGGAAATGGGTAGTGGAAATGTGACCCTTATTGTTTTACCACCTGCAGTTACAGGATACACATGAAAACAGCTTGGCATAAGGGCAGTGGGTTCTAGCTATGAAACCCGAAACTCAAGCTGAGTTAAACAAGCACACACCCTCCAATTTGTCAAGCTCATTCCCCTATCGTATTTAAGGGAAGGAGAGTTTATCTTATGCTCAGAGGATAACTGGATTATGATAAATGCACAAGTTATTGCTTCACTCCCATCCTTTGATTTTTAGCTTATATTTTACACAGTCTGAAGGAAGAAGGCCAGCCTGTCATTTGACCCTAATTGAAGACAAACTGTGGCTGGCACAGATTTAAGCCCAAGGATTTGTGAAATGACTTTAAACTCTGTTGTTCTTTGAACTGTGTTTGACTTGGCTGAAGGCTGACATTGAATTCACCCTAAAACTGATGTGACTTTCAGTATGACAAAACACAGACTCTGTGTCTTCTGACATTGCAACTCGCATCACATTTCCAAAGGAAACAACAAAAAACACACAGTCAATAAATCAGTGAGACAGCGCACAGAGAGCCCAGCAACGGAGGTCAATTTCATGTCAAGACTGTAATCAAATAAACTACTTAAATTAAGTCATCCTTAAAAAAACACTACTCCACTAAGTTTAAGACTTTGACATCTGAAGCTCACCTTTACAAGAACTGGCCCGGGTGTGATACTGGGGACAACAGTGGTGATTGGCTGAGGTGTAGATGCTTGTTGGTTGCTGAGTTTCTCATTGGCGGAGACGAGGCTGACTAAATCTGATGTGGACTGTGAGTTAGGTGGTGGGGAATGCTAAGACCAACAGAGAGAGACAGAGAGAAACCACATGATCCATTCAGTAAGAACAGTGAAGCCGTCACGCCTATAAATCTTCATTCCATGCAAAAGAAAAGCACCTCAACTGGGATAATCTAACTAAAAACAGGTTAATAAACACTCATAAAATAAAAGAATAGAGTACAAAATGTTTCTACAAATAATAAAAGCATTATTTTGTTCTGTGTGTGCATAGAGTAAATCAGTTTGGGTGTTTTGAAGTGGGGTTATATGAAGCACTTATTCATAGTCATTGTATTACCTACAGTAGTCAGCGGAGACTTGGATCCTGGTACAGAAGCAAAACTATGCACTGCTGTGGATGGAGTCAGCAAAGAGATGTCTTTTAGCTAGATGAAAAAGGCCCACATAAAAAAATCAATATCCGTTTAGTGTATGCTATATTAAGAATACTTCAGTGCGACAGTCCTTTTTTTGGCACTAACTGTAGAACTTGCATATTCCTACGCATTAGCCCAAATGCACCATGCATTGTATTATACATATATAGCATATCAGCTGTTTGGATCAAAGTTACAGCTGCACAGTCAGAAAAACATGAACATGCATCATCTTTGAAATCTATATAAATGTGATGTTTGATTTCAATCTGATTTCGCAACTTTCTGACCCAAACAGCTAATCTGCAGTGTCATACAATGAAAGACAGCTAAATGCTCTACAGTTAGTGCCAAAGAAAAAGGCTGTCTGATGGCAAAGTGAAGTGTTGAAAACATTCTTGATATAGCGTACACTTAAATGGTTCTTGATTTATTTTGGTAGGCCTTTTTTGTGTGGCTTTTGTTTTTCTGCTAACCCTGTCCACAGCAGTGGACTGTTTCTCCAAAACTGGGGGTGCACTGGCCACTGTCAACTTTAGGTAATACACTAACTATCAGTAAGTTCCTCATACAGCCATACTTCAGAATACAAACTGTCCCTTTAAGTCTATACAGTCATCTTTAAAACATGAGGAGTATCTTCATCTTATTTGAAGAATTATATAATTTTAACACTCTACTAGATGAGATAACTTGTCAAGAGTACTAGTTTAGTCTGCTGACATTGATAGTTCCTGCTTTATAAATAGTAATGTTTTGAAGGTATTGGTGTACCTTTATGGGAGAGTTTAAGTTAGAGGAAGTAGAAGTGGCCTCAGTTCCTCCAGACTCCCTTGGAGAGGTTGAGGTGGAGCTGGGAGATCGTTGGCTGGCAGGCTGTGGTGGTGATAAGGCATCATTGCTGTCCTCATTAAAGTTGTAAATATCTGGTGGCTTAGAGCACTTTGCCTTATCGCCTGTGGGTCCAGCATCAAACAAGAGCAAGGACAACTTATTATTTATTTAAAGGATAAATTAGTTCACTTTCTGGTTGTCACTGGTTGTAACCGATGAACTGTTGGTAGAACATGGTACCAAAGTGGGCTTAAATAAACGTTTTGAATGGTTCTGGTCTTCTGACAGTGAGATGAGTGTTGATGAGTATCTACCATGGATGACCTCTTCGACAGCAGAGTCAACAGGCAGGATGTTCTTCTTCACCAGCTCCATGGGTCCAGGTCTTTGGGCAATCTTCTCATTGAGATCATCAGTCAGTCTGGCCCTCTTCAGCTTCATCTGTGTGGCCTGAAGGGAGGGTTCAGCCTGCGTCTCTGATAAACACACAAAGATCATTAGCTGAGAATCCAGCTAGCATCAGCCTCTTAACTGCTTTGTCAGTGTGACTCACTACAAGCTCAGCCAGACCTCACAAACTTGTCAACCTCAACAAAAGATCTATATCTAACCTTTAAACAGGGAATATATGAGATTAGATGAATAAGCACCTTACTCATCTCTGTTATCTAGACACCATTAGCCAGTTAGAACACACAGGAAGATGAATACCTTGCAGGATGTGCATACGGACCAACTCAGAGCGCTGAGGTCTGCTGCAGAGTTTGTGCTTTAAAAAGTTCCCTGTCTGATAAAAAACAACATTAAACATGTTTCCATATATTTTTGGAGCATAATGTAGATGTAGATGTAGATGAATAAAATCATGAGCTACAGTTTGATGACATTAGCTGATGTCTTACCCTGGCTCTCTCCAGGTTGCGAATCTGCTCATGAAAGGCGGCAGGAGTTTTCAGAGCTGTGAAAAGGTGAATCAACAAAATCCATAACTTTTCTCTGTATTTCCACACATACGTAAACACATACGTAAACTGATCCTTCCATTTTTAGAAAGGATGATGTAACAACACAAGAACACTGCTAGATGTGTATACCTACTGTACTGTACTATATTGTAATGTCCTTTTTACATTTAGGCAGAGAACTATCATTGACATCCAGCAGCAAATAGTTAAACAACATAAAAATAACATGTTGTGGAATAGTATATACTGGCCTGAAGAACAAATCCATTTTTCATATCACTGTTTTCATGTTTTTGTTGTTCTGCAAGTATGATATTAATAAGCAGGATCTCATGGGAGTTAACAGGAAGTGCCAGATTGACTGGCTCAAGCATAGAGATTGATCCACAGAGAGTTACTCTTTGATCTTGCAGTGTCAATTCTTCTTGCTTTATGCCAGGTCTGGCACACTGACTAGTCACTTATGCTATGACAAGTCCTGTTTGGTTTAAGGGCAAAGGGATGGTCTAAGGAGTGTCAAAGAAGCAAAACAAAACATTCCTGTTCGTCACCTAAACCTCACTGCATACCTACTATAAGCCTGTATGTGTGGGAGCAGCAGTGCACTTTAGTTGAGAACGGCCATGCTTGGCCAGGTCGCAGAGGGGACGACTGACCTCCACTGAAAGCTCAGCCGCTGACTCATGTGCCTGTGTTGAAGCCTGACTGTAGGAGGCTTCTAGGAAGACAACAGGACAAAGAGGTAGAGCTCTGCCTCTCTCTCTACCTTTTCAGCTATCAGCATGATTCTGTCACAGATTCAGCTCATCTTTTATTAGGTGTAGCATGGGGACTGTGTCTGCTCCACTTTTGTCACATCAAAGGATGAATGATATAAAGTAGGACCTAGTTCTTTTTGTTATGGCGCTGGTGTGCTGCTTAATGGCGTACGTGTTAAATCTCTGAGTGATTTTTATCAGTGAATATGTTTACGCAACTATTAGGACAATACTCTTCACACTTTCTCAAACTATTGATTTATGTGGACATGCACTCAATCACATAGATGCAGTGCAATTACTTTAAATTCAAGTAAACATAGTGTTTACTTTGGCCTTGCCTGTGTCATACTATTTCAAACTTCAAGTGTGTCAGATTTAGGGGGCTCTATTTACAGAATTTGGCAGGTAACACTTTTGTTACCTTAGAATGAGCCTACGTCTACATATGCTGCGGGTCCACCATGTTGAAATGCTGTGTTTCTACAGTGACCCAAACTTAACACTGGTCCTAGAAAAGGCCTTGGTGTTTTTTTGCATTTGTTTGTCTCACAGTCATCACAGTTTCAACATCACCACTAAATCCTACACACTGGTCTCTTAATGGCACCTTGAAATATGCTCTCAGAAAGCCGAGAAAAAGTTTGGTTGAGTTAAAAGTTTGTTTGACTGAAAGTTGAATCTCAGCTCTAACTTATTCTTGGGAGAGCAAAACGTTGTGTAAGTAATAAGACAAGTAGATGGTTGTTATAAAAAGAAATGGAACTCCTGGTTCAGGATATATTGGTTACAAAAACTGTCACTTTAGTTTGTGTGTGATGTGGATACTCACGCGGCATGATGCCTTGCTCCACAAGTTGCTCCCGAGTTCTCCTCTGCTGCAGACAGAGCTGGAGGACTGTGAGAGTACAGAGACACAGAGGTCAGAGTTGAACTTTTACCATTCAGAGCCAAGTCCACTGAGTCAACTAACAACCATCTCTGGCTTTAACTGTGAAACCTGCGCAACTTAAAAGAAAACAAAGTACTTATTATTTCCCAATCAATACGGTCCCCAAAGGTCCGACAGTAAACCCTGTTCACCACAGACATCCTATTCACTTCCTCTATGGTTTTAACTACAGTTGTTCAGAGTACCACAAGTTTTACAACAGTTAGACTCAAACAGTGCATTATGATTGGCCAAGAGCCCTCCCAATGAGAGTCAGTATCTCTTTGTGGGATGCAAATACACAGAGGACTCAAACAAAGTAACTGCAGTACAGAATAAAAACAGATAGAAAGAGATTAAGGCTGCGGTCACGATAATAAGCAAAACTGGAGATGTTCATGGCACCAGCAAAAGCCAAGTGAGTCGTGTCAATTTAATAAATTGTTTTTAAAATGTAATATTGTTTAGGGTGGATAAGAAGTGATCAGTTATGTTACTGTGGAACTTTAAAGTCATGATTATCTTCCAGCACAAGAGACATACTATACAGTACTTGGATGTCCTCTGTGTTATTTTCCCATCAATATAAACTGTAGTAAAATTCCAGTTTAAACATTAATAAACAAGCAAGCGTGGACATGTTATTTCAGCAGAATAACAACGCTTCATGCAAAAAAAAAAAAATGTTTGAAGAGGAAGGTAATGGACGACGGTGACAAATGAGGCGCCGGTGTGAGGAACGTGAGGCCGTTATCGTCACCACTGTAGTGAAGCCAGCTTAGCTTGAGCTACTCAGTGGCTCAGGGGAAACAGCTACTCCCACTCAGACAGACACACACACACACACACACGCACACACACAACACAACACACACACACACACACACACACACACACACACACACACACACACACACACACATACATGCACACACACAACACAACACAACACAGACCTGCTCAATTCTCCTGGGAAAGGCGCTGCGTCTGAACAGGCCTCTGTGACTCATTCTAGCAAAAATAAACTGGGCAGCTGTGAGAACAAGGCCTGGGAACCATGAAATTTGGGGGTAGATAAAGGGGTGGGATCTCCAGTTGAATGCAGAACCTAGTGGACGTTCATGGGCTTCGACTGGTGGGCAAGAGAAAACAGAGTGACAAGTGCTGAGGCAAAGGGTGGGAGGCTGAGTCTACTCTCAGAGCAACCCATCAACTCTGGAGCAGAGAACACAGTGTGCCTGCCCCGCCTGCTGTGTTTCCTATTACAAACCCAGACCAGGGGGGTTATGGTCAGCCTGAGACAGATCATAGCAGGAGATTGTAAAAAAAAAATTGCCATTGCTTTGTCTCAACATTCATATCCACTGTGACTTGGAAATACATGCCACGGGCAAGAACCTTTATGAGTGCATATAACTGCATATCAATAACATCAAAAGCTGCCTTCCAGCGCCACAGGAGAATGAAGAGTTTAATTTGAGCACAGTATTGGGGGTACACCTCATACCCAGGGACCTCTGCACTTTGTGTCATCTTGTGTTTAACCTGAACCCTGGCTAACCTCTCCATGATGCAAACTGGCTGTGCGCTCCAGCTCACCAGCAGAGCGTAAACACAGGTTGTTGGAGAAACACAGAGAGAAGGCTCTGCTGAAATCCCTGCCTACTGATGTAATCTCTAATCTCAGACCCATGTTGTTCTCAGCAAATCATCCCTGGAGGTCTCCCATCAGATCTTTTTTTTTTTTTTATCAACAGTACAAATAAAAAAAAAAACTGTTTGGTGTGGCTACAGATACTTCTTGTCCAGACAAAGTTGAATTTAGTTTAGAAACAGATTGACACTGGGTTATGTTGACTTTACTGTTAGAAATACCACAGACTCTAAACAGAATCCTATTTTAGCAAAGATCGAGGCTTCTATACACAGAGATAGACAAAACTATGAGTATACTGATTATATTGGTTTAACAGAAGAGTAATTTGTGTGTGCAGCAGCTGATTCAGATACATCTTCCTACAACCTACACACATGGGGCAAAAATGTGCACCTGAAGTACCTGAAAACAATTAATTGACAGACTGTCTTATATTGTAAGAAATTAGAAAAAAAAAGAAAAAAAGATCCAATCAGCTTGCAATTATTTCAGATGTCTGTAAACTGTAACTGACTATAAAAATCAGATCACTTAAATTGACAATTAAGTAACTTATGTTCTTGAAGGTGTTTGGTCCAATGCAGGCACGCATGTTCTTAAATTAAACTACACCATGACTCATTTTATCCTAAACCGGTTCAGTAAAACAGAACTGACTAACAATAGAAGGTGAAATGAAGCTAAAATGCTGATATGGTTGATATGGGCAGTCAAAAACTCTACACATCCCAGCGGTGTATTATTTTTGCTCAAGGCAAAAGAGCCTAAGAGGAAGACAGATTCAAAGTGATGAGAAAACATGTTAGTTTCTTTTCCCACGTGCAGGTGTGTCCTCAAACTCTGTTGACAACATTTAAATAAATTGTTATAAATGCAAATTTGGCAAGATGACCATGAAAGAAATTTACATTTTGCTTTCTTCTAGCATGCTACACATATCCAGTATTATACACTTTTGTCATTTAAGTGTTGTTATGCATCTCATTAAATAGTACATCACAATCTTGTACTTGATGAGTTTTGTATCCCAACATGTACCTTAGATACCTCATGAACTTTGGGGGTTGGCAACATATGATCAAATGTGACTTCACAGATGTTACAATAACTTAACGACAATCTAGTGTAAAACCAAAATGCTGTTTTTAACACTAAAAGACAACTATGTTGTGGTTTACTTTTTTCAACATAACTCCAGTCAAAGAAATTTACTGCTGATGACGATGAGTGCAAAAAAGGAAGATTAAAAATAAGAATCTTGATCAGCAGCTTTCTGTGTGTCGCCCCTCCTTTGAATGAAGCTCATTGTGTGCACTTATAATACAGGTGTGAGTTCATTATTTTATCTGAAGAAAATATGTGTTTCAACAGAGTGCCAATATAAACACAGGCAGTATAAACTGATGAGTATTGTCTCCTAAATCTCTCCCACACAGACAGATTCTCTTCAGCAAGTCTGATTTATTATTCATCAGAAGACAATAGTCTCTCCTGTAGGAATGATGCTTGGAATGAATCATTGTGATGAGCTTTACTGTTGCCCTGTCATTTCCTGTTAGGGCTGCATCTACGTCACTACAATCCCCTCGATACTGCTGCCAGGATCAGTAAAGATTAACAAGAGTAAAAAAAAACAACTTTGTCTCACGCACATACTCAAATAAAACAATGATGAAATGCATTTAGTCTAGACACGAAAAAGAAAAAGCACCTGATTTGAATTTACCCCTGCAGATGGAAGGGGTCTCCACATCAAGGCAGGCCATAGAGGACAGTGGTGGTGTGCTTGGCGGCCAGGTCTGCAGTCCCATGGAGTGATGAGGCCAGTGGAGAACGGGGGAGTCGAGGAGAGAAAAGACCCAGCTCAGAGCGAACGACAGCTGGCTCTCAGAGCTGCAAACAGTCCCTCCTCTCTGGCTGTGTGCTTGCCCCGGCGGAGAAAGTGTGTGTGCGTGCTCGGTCAATGTCAGGAGGAGGGAACACAGAGCTGCTCATGTTAACCCTCGCTAGGTCATTTTGCTGTACTCACAGAGGACTCATCATACTTCAGCGCAAAAGTCTGTGGAACTTTTGATATTATTTTGTGAATAATCAGGAGAGCACCAAATCATTTACTGGTAACCAGTACATAGTTGATCAAAACAAGCTGTTGGGAATTTTTTGATAGGGTACGTCTCCATGAGAAACAGCATGAGTGTTTTTTTCTCCAGAAATATTTGTAACACTAAATAACAGTGACAAAAGCAAACACACTGGGTCCGTAGGGACATGGAAGCTTATCTTAAAACATTTTTATGACTAGTTTTGTGTTGTTTTTTTCTTCTTATTCTTTTTTATTTTGACATGCAGTATATTGTGAGCATTGTTTTAATTGTTGTTTTCCATTGCAACATCAATGATTTATAGCAGCTAATGTCCAGCAACTCCAATTTGTATGTGACTATTCAAAAACCCTCCAAACAGAGGAGGGAGTGCAGTGGCTCGTACAAAAACATGCTTAGTTCTGGGTTACAGTGGTGGTTGGGATAAAAGAGAAAAGAGTTCCACAGGTTTCAGAGGATCCATGAAGGCTAGTTAGAAAATATGTCAAAACAGTGATGGATCAGAGGATCTGATCTCAAGGTGAAACTGCAGAGACACATGATGTGTGTGTGTGTGTGTGCGCGTGTGTGTGTGTGTGTGGGGGGGGGGGGGGGGGGGGGGGGGGGGCTGCCGTGTTTTGGATTAATAACGTTCACTTGTGGGATCAAGAAATATGCATATCAAACAGCATGGGACAGCTGGGAAACATGGAGTTGATAAAGTAAATGGGACTGGTACAGTCAGGCACAATCTGTTATGACAGCTTACCGCTGGGATTGAATAATGGTGAGCAAGACCATAAAAATATGGGCGAGTAGCTGGAGCATTTGGAATGTGGAAAAACATATTTCCACATGTCACACCATCTGTAAATACACAGAATTATTTTCACATTTCACAAGTGTGTTGGCCACAGAAACAAAACAATGGATTTTATGAATGCCTTATACACCTGTTTGTCCCACAATCAAAACCTCTCTCTTACGTCAAAGTCTGCTGTGGGCTCTCCATTTCCCATCCCAGTCCAGAACAATGCTGTTTCTCATCTTCAGTAACAATTTAAAAGTCTAATCTCTTGTAGTTTATATTAATGCAAGATGTTTGCCATTCACACACAAAAAAGAAAAAAAAACTACCATACAACAATATCACTGCATTGACTGTTATTAATAGACATTTTACCTTGATGATTATCACACTCATTACAGTATCATATGCATCTGCTTCCCTCTGGACAGCTGTTTTTCATTCTCTTATGACTTCCTAATTAAACATTTAGGAACAGACCAAAAACATACTAGTTTACAGTCACTACATAATTAAATCAAGATGCAGGTGGTGAAACAAGCTAAAATTCTTAAAACAAATCACATCACTAGATTAATAAGAAGATTAAGGGGTGCTTTCAGATATGTAGTTCTGTTTTTTTTTTTTTTTTGGCTTGATTCAGACTGACTTATTAAATCAAATCGAGTTGTAAACAGACTAAGAGGTATCATCATTAATGCTAGATGCACCCACACAGGGAAATAAAAGCTCAGAGACTATCTGCTATCATTAAATTCTGTGGTTGGTCCATTTTGCTTTCACACTCCAAATGAAGCACTCAACCAAGACCCCCCTTTTCAGGCGGTCTTGGTTGTTTACTCCGCACCAGAGTTTGATTGCAGCACTTTGGTTTGGGTTTATTCTGCCATAAAACAAGTTAAAGATGACACACAACACTTTCAACCCAGCCTAAACAAACCAAACACAAACAGACAAACACATGAGAGTTCGTTTATACCAAACCAAATAGGTTAGGTATGGACAAAAAACAGAGAAAAGTTGTGTGTGTGTGTGTGTGTGTGTGTGTGGGTTCCCTGCAACTAAGATTCAAAGATCTTCAAGTTATGGTGCCACACATATTCTACACTGTAATCACTATCTAAATAATTATGCCACTATAATTATTTAATTAGTCCAGTTTTTCAGTTCTTCAGGATATCATATCAATAATGTTTTAAACGTCAATTCAACACAGTAATGTTAATTTTATGCTAATTTCATAACTCTTTTTTTCTCCTCTGTCTTCCTGACAGACGTCGAGCAGGGCTTCTTGGTTTTGGACAAGTAAGTAATATTAGCTGGCTGCTATGTCTTGTGTTGTTGCACTGGCCTGATGTTTAGCTGTTAGCAAAGTTGTCAACTTGCTAGTCTTTGACCATAAGTAATATAATCATAACAACTACACATGTACAACTTTCCATATTTACCACATTGTACTCTGAAACTGGGGATGCCAAATTGCAAACTGTAATGTTGCTTTAACAAAAAGTCAGTACACAAAGTCTTTGTTGTGTAATGTTTACGTGCCACGAAGAGCAACATCTGGGGCCTGCTTTTAGCTGGTTCTAAGTCACATTATTAATAATGAATCATTATACCATTCATGTCATTATACCTCATTTTTAAGAGTGATGGGTTGTCAATGGCTGTCTAGCTCAGTGAGAACCAGGACACTTAGAGATGGAGACCAAAAAAAAAAAAATCTACTTTATGGAGGTACCAAGTCAAAAAAATATTTGCTAATAAATATTTGAAACATTGATTAAATGGCAAAATATTTTCACGACGCAATGATGCAAGATAGCTTTGCTATAAAGACATAACAAATCCATGTTCCCAAGGAAAATCTTTGATTTTAGTAACTACTTAATCTGTGATTATGTGTTGGCTTCCAAATGCAATTCTGATCTAATTCCTAACTTCATTCCACAAACAAATCACTGAAAAGAGTTTATTTTTTCAGAGTGGCCTTGCTCTTAAATGGTCAACATAAAGTACATATTAGAAAACTCTGATGTTTCGGTCACTGATTCGGCCCAGTTTCCTCTTACTCATTACTCACTGAAGCAGTCTAGGATGGTTTTTTTTTGTTTTTTTTGGCCTTTTTTAGCTTTATTTGACAGAGACAGCTTGAAGAGTGACAGGAAATGTGGGGAGAGAGAGATGGGGAATGACATGCGGGAAAGAGCCACAGGTCAGATTCGAACCCTGGGCCGCCGCGGCAAGGACTGAGCCTTTGTACATAGGGCGGATCCTCTACCAACTGAGCTAAACGACACCCCGGGATGGTTCTTCTAGTTGTGCAGGATGAGCAAGACCCTCTTGAACATCATGTCTGCTGATCATCCGTAGGCTGCACTTCTTCAGATGAAGCAGAAATCAATAAGGTTTATTCAAATTATATCATATATCATTTTTCTATCTACTGTACGTGTGTGATTATATGAACTGCCCATATAAAGTAGTACACAGAAAAACATCGTCACTACAAATCTAAGTATAAATCTTTGGCAATGTCTTCTAAATAGTGTATTGTCAATCACACCTACTGTATGTACTGTATAATATTATCTAGACTAGCTTGTTTTGTGTTCATATAAAAAAAAACTTAGGCGTAGTGATAGTGGGATGAGTGATTTCTGTGACACAGAGCCAAACATTGCACAAGTCCTTTCTGGGCCTCCCACTCGAGATGAGAATCTCTGTAATTAGGAGCTGCATATTCCCTGAGGGTGGACAAAGCCATTCTCACTGCTACCATTACCACAGTGTAACGATTTTTCAGTGAAGAATCAGTTGCGTTACATGGTTCTTGATGATGAAATTTAATCCTTCAAATGATGAAAAGTTAAAGTTTGCATAAATATCTTTAACACTTAGTAGTAGTAATTAAATGGTGTTGTAGAGCATGGCATTAGGAAGCTAATAAGTTAAATGGGCTGTAATGTTGGTCTACAATGCAGTGTTGTTGGCATAATGGGGCAATTTGTAACATGAGCCTTGAATCTCACCCAGGAGTAATGCCAGCCCTCAATGTGCTGCCCATGTTAAATCTATACTTCAGTTTCTAACCCTCTCATCATCGAGACAGTTATACCGGGCCCTGAAAAGAATATTGATTACTGTAGGATATTCTTGATGAGTGTCCACTTATCTCACTGAAAATATAAAGCATAACAGCAGCAATTTTATTCACTGCTCTTCATTCATATATACATACATACATTTCTTTCTTCTTCATTATTGTTTATAAAAATGTAAGCAAAGAAACATTCATTTCGCAGTACTGATGTCATTGAAGACACACTACAGGTACTGTAATATACTGTAAATATTCAAGATTCAAAATCTCAGGCATATGACATGACTTTCTACTTTACATTTTATGTGGAAACAGAAAACCAACACTGCTGGCCTGAAGGTATTTCGACCAAAAACGTTTTTTCCACATAAAAATAACATGTGAAGAAGTAAGAATACTAGTGTGCCCAAGCCGATGTATTTTCAAGCATAGAAAGCTCACTCATTCCTACAAGACAAGAGATAGTTTCTTGTGATTTTGCTTGATAGGCATGTATAATATGTTAGCCCCATGATTTTACAAGGCCAACAAACGCAACAAAGACTTAACAAGACACAGCATATGCTGCTCTGTTTCCACTGGACAGACTAAAGGAACTATGTGGAGTTTAACTATCAAGAACTGAATGTTAATAATTTTGTGAAGGTTGAGTCCCTTAGAGAATTGATGGCTTTTATTAGCTGTGTTGTTAAACTGCTTCATTTACTGGACTATACACCTATGATATACTGCTAGTGACCCTGAAACACAATCACTCCATCAAAATGTTTTATGTTTCCCTGATTTATGACAGGTCAGCTCACAAAATGTTCCCACATCAAGTGCATTATTTTTGTTTGAAGTCTGTTTAAATTCCAAGTTTAACTACTATAATGCCTCTTTGACAAACTATTTTTAAAGCAATGCTGACAATTCAATAATACTCTTCTGTAACTTCACATCCTGTGTTTATCATCCACCTATATTTGCCACTTATGTTATGACAAATTATAGAAGTACGATGTTTCTTTTGTGCAGTGAAGGATAAAAAGTACAGTATACATGTATGATACAAACAAAAGCCCATTATTACTCCACGATGTTTCCTGGAGTTATTTTTACCAGTGATGTCAGATAGTTTGGGCTGTTGTCCCGTCATAATGTTGTCCGGGTGAGAAAATGTACTCCAACCCCATCACTGTGATCCCGACACTCTCATTAGACTCTTGACACTCATTGTCAAAGTATTCTTCAGAGCCAAAATCCACACTTCTTTTTCCCACATTAAGTTTCTTTGAACATCAAAGCACTCATTAACATCAAGCCTCATGTGGAGGCTTCACACTGACACTTAGATTTATAAAACCATCCTCAGCATATTGTTGCAGTCCAGTGAAAGTCAAACTAAATTTTGTGACAAGCACATGTATTTAACTTCCATCGCACAACAAGAAAAAGAATATCTCTAAAAGGTCAAAAACATTCTTGAAGGACCATAAGCCGATTTCAAACCACCACTTAAAGGCTTTGGGACTAACTCTGCTGCTAAGACTGCTGATGGGCACACTGTAATCAAGTTCAGGTGCACTCTGATGAGGGAATCATCTATACAGCCGCTTTCAGCTCACATAGGTATTTCCTATAAAACCCAGACTGTGTCAAATTCCTTGTGGATTTTCACTGGGGTGGTTCCAGGAAGAATCTCAGGGAAGATCTGGTTAAGACGCACATTCGACATAATCTATGCGCAGGTATGCAAAGCAGACAGCTCACTGTCCCACTCTGTCAGGCTGAATAAGATCGATTTGTGTTAAGTAAGCGCATTGTTGAGCATGTGCTGCTACATCAAAGACAGATGTTCAGTTTCACAAAACTATGAATCTGCTAATCAAACTATTTTTTATTTATATATATATATATATATATATATATATATATATATATATATATATATATATATATATATATATATATATATATATATAACTAACTGTTGGGTTGTAGATGACTGATTGCAGGGTTACGCAACACTGACATTTCAAGCATTAGGGTAGAGTTATTTATCGTGGTAATGTCTGGGTGGCTGCCATGGCATTATCTTCAGTAAATGCACAAGGTGTATCATATTACACATGGATCTAAGTTTAGTCAAAGACAATAAACCAAGAATGTGCTTTAATGATGGGATGCAAAAGTCTAAATGTTCTTTGTGCTGCCTGGTACCTGTAAATGGAAAAAGAAAAAAGAAAGTATAAAATTTTAAAATCATTAATATGATCATATTTAATGAGAGAGATTGCACGTGTTAAAATATGTTGCATTGAAACTGCATGTTCATTTTCACAGGGGAGTCTTCACACCACCAGTACCATCACATCCCATGAAGGCCTCTGCAGATGGTGGGAAAGCCAGAGGGAAATCCCTGTAGGCCTCCAGTTTTCTTTGAAGCTGCGCTATATGCAGCTGCCACAAGAGGCTAAAAAAGGCAGCCCTGTGGCAGCTTTGGCCACATTAACATCATCACCAAAAACAACTAATTGCACATACTTACCAAAAAGTAAACAGACTCACAGTCGCCTAAAGGCAAATTGCAATTACATTTAAGCGTGTGCATCAGCACACATACAACCACATATCATTTATATTTGCTCTTTTGGATAAACTTCAGGACCATGGGCAATCACAGACATTCCTTCCCACACTTTAGCATTTACAAATAATGATACTACCAGTTTGACCAACTGTTTTACCAAGATTAACAATCAGTCTATACTTACGATTAATGGAGAAGCTAAGGCTTGCAAAATTAGTTTTTCCGTCACATCTAAATACCATAGAAATTGACTGGACTGATTACCATAACTATGACTAAAACATAATGGTGCAATACATCCAGAGAACAGAACTGAGTCATGTCACAGCATCAAGTGGATGCATTTATTTCGTAATTTGTGGCATTTTATTGAGAACCATTCCATAGAATCTACTTGTGGTAGATTTCCCATCTGTATGTCTATTCTTTTACATCTTGTGTTGGAATAAGTATGTTGTGAACAAGAAGGCAAGGAAGTATAAGTCTAATAATGTGTATCTTTACTGCCATACTGTACAGAGGTAGTCGTTCATCTGGTTTTAGGTTGGAACATAATAATAATAGCACAAGATAACAGTTGTTTTAAAATGGGTTGATGAGGGTCCACGAAATTGAAAGGCATAGGAAAACATTTCCAAAAGTGTTGAGAGAGTGATGTGTACACAGCTAGAAAGAATAGAATAGGAACATGTTTTAAAAAGGAGGTACAAAAATCTTGCCATAAAAACATTAACCAGAGATTAACTCAGCACTATAAAGCAGGCGTGGACTACGCTGCTAAAAATAGCCGATCGTATAGCCAGAACAAGCAGCTGGACGAGGGAAAGAAAAAATCTTTTCCGCTTATGTGTGCATCTGGGGAAAAACGGTGTCCCCACAATCTGGAAATCACGTAAGAAAACAAAATGTTACAACTACAGCAAAGGGTGGGCTACTTCTTCACACTTCCCCTCTAGCATTCCTTGATTTCAACAACCATAACTTTCCCATAAGTCTAATTAACCCTCGAGCGGCTGTTACTCAGAGCAGTTGCACACAACATGAGCCCTCCCCTCTCTCCTTGGACCCAGCCAACAGTGTGCTTGGCAGGGGGTCGGTTAGGGGTCGACCACAGACAGAAATAACCTTGTGTTTGCTCAATGGCATGCTGCAACTCGTGGTGTTGTTCTGAGAGCCAGACAGGGACTCTGTTTTTGTCTAGTATCAAGGCGATTCTGGACTCCATTGATAGTGATACTGTAAGATCTGTGGTTTACTTAAGAAACTGTATTCAGGACTGCAAAAAACTTTTGAGTCATTCAAAACAAACTCACATCCTCTTTGGGTTATCATGTTTTATACTGCAGCCTTGTTTGTTTATGTTGTAGTTATCTCTTGAGATCTGATGAGTGCAGAAGGAAAAAACATAGTTAAGATTAGTAAATTCATTCTTACAAGTCATTTTTTTCTTTATAAAATACAGTACATTAATTCTTACAAAGTAGTTTTTAAAAGCTATTTTAAGTAGCTAGACTGCTAATCTATATAATACAGACAAAACATTGTTTTTTTTTGTTCCTGCAACTTGTCCCCTTTTGGATCAGAGGAGAGAGAATGCTCGAAATACTTTTAGGTGTTTATTTCATTACATTTTGTCTTTTGCATCTGTAGATTTCTCATAAATTCACCAGAAAACTACTAATACAAAAATGAATTCTCTTAATAAGTAATGAGTCCCTGGGCGGCTGTGGCTCGGAGGTAGAGCGGGTCGTCCACTAATCAGAAGATCAGCGGTTCGATCCCCTCCAGTCTGTATGTCGAAGTGTCCTTGGGCAAGATACTGAACCCCAAATTGCTCCCGAAGGCTGTGCCATCGGTGTGTGAATGTGTATGAATGGTTAGCTCCTCAAACTGATGAGCAGTTGGCACCTTGCATGGCAGCTAATGCCATCAGTGTATGAATGTGTGTGAATGGTTGAATGAGATACGTACTGTAAAAGTGCTTTGAGTGGTCGGAAGACCAGAAAGGCGCTATATAAGTACAGTCAATTTACCATTTAATGAAGCTTCATGGTAGTGTCTTGCAAAATGTATGGAATTTTACAATACACACCTTTCAAGGCAGAGGGGTCTGTTCATATATCATTCATAGCTTATCATTCAGCACATTTTCTTCCTGAAAACATGGCAAAATTGTATTTTTTATGGCTCTTGACAGTATCTTCTAATTTATGGAGTGATAAAAAGAGGTATCCAACATCCTCTCTGTAAAAACCTTTGGCTCCAATATGTCAACAAAATAAAACAAGATTTTTCAACCTGGCTTTATCCAATGTTAAGATTTCTGTTTTGAAATGTATGGAAATGAGTGCATTTTAATTAGATAATGCCTTATTTGTCTATTTAAACATAATAATTCATTAAACTTGTCATGCAAAAAATAACTGTCTTATGTAATTAACTAAAGATGTTTCATTGTGATATCCATTAGTAATTTATTCATATACTTTTTACCATAGTCACTTGTAATGTCTCCCCATAGTGTAATATAATCACAGGTCTGCAGATCTGCAGACTCGAGGGGAAAGCTTCTCACTTTATGTCAGCTACAGTCTTCACATTACATTAGATCTATGCGCCTTTAATTCAAATTACATTTACAGAAACCTGGTTTTAGCTTTTGGCATAGTCACAGACTGGTATGATGTCATCAGAAAAACTGAATTTAGAGGTTCTTGAAGTGTGAAAAAAGAAAAGTCATTAATCCAAATGACTCTTAATGCACTGACTTACACAGAGGCGAGGTGCCAACATTTGGCACCATGTAACTTTTCCATGCCTGAGTGGAAAGTGAAAACCTCTTCCCGTGTTCAGTTTGGGATATTAGAACGCAGTTTAGCAACTAAAACACACTGGAGACATGAATAAATCTTAATTTCAGGAGCTATGATCCAGTATGTTAAACTTTCATCAACTTTCTCTCTCCACCAGCACAGCCGAGTGGTATGCATACCATTTTTGTGTCACCAGAAGAATATTAGTAATAGTTTGCTTTGCAGTTTCCTCATTGGAATAACAGGTAACAATAACAGTTTAACCACGGCCTCAGCCTCACAAGAGATGGACAGTTAGAACACAGTCCAGACCACAGGGGAAGCATTAACTGCCCTCTCTCTGCCAGGAATATAAACTGTTCAGTGTGGTTTTTTAAATGTACAACGGTATAATGCAGCCTAAGTAGTATAAGGCAGCACAAGGTAAAATAAAAGTCACATTGATTATCACATAAATATACTGTATCCCTGCAGAGATGTGATATAAAAATGTAAAATGATGTCCTATTGATGATACATATCAGAATGAAATATGATGCACTAGACTGAACTAAACTAAAAGCTTACCTAAGACCTCTCCCTTTTTATGTTTGTCAGATATGCTCCCTCTATTCATCTACTGTCATCTCCCTGCAACTCATTTACTTCCTGACTCAACTATGGGAAACAGTGAAGTTACCCTGATTACAGACATTTCCTTCCTCCAACCATTCAGAGCAATGCCTGGAATGGCTGCAGTATTTACTCAGGCCTGAAGCGGTAAACTGCAGATCCCACACCCACATGGCATATGCATCATAGGCTACAAAGGCCAAGGGTTCCTGGGAGAGTAGTTCCTCTTAATCCAGACAGAAAAAAATATATTCTTTAGTAAGAGACATGATGCACAATTGATAACCTGAAGTTGCTTAGCTCAATCCATGAGTGCTCCTGTGACAAGACCCACAAGTTGATTTACTGCGCAAAATTGTAGAACACATTTTTGCACTGATTGATATTGAACTAACCCTCACCTGGATTATAACATCAACAAAAAATAACACGGTTATGCTCTTTAAATCTAAGCTGCACGTATCAGACAAAATAAAAATCTGTCCAGTTTGCATGACATATTTTTCATATTAGTACATTTTGAATTGTCACAAACAAACAAGCTTGTATTGCTGGACATAATTAGATAAAAACACAATTGGACTTTTACACACTATCACTGAGAGTCTCACCAGAGGGGGGCACTGTGAGCTCATGTTTGCTATTTGTGAAGCAATCTAACACATCAGATTTATCTCTACATTATATACCTCAAGGTGAGTGGTTCGTAAAGGCTGTGTAGGACCTATCCTTACAACCATTATCTGAGGACATATTTATGAATTTACAATAAAGATACTTAGGAGAATGAAAAATCTTTACATCTCCTTGAGGACAGTTCTACTACTACTGCTCCATCACATCCAGAACAACACTAACGTACAAGCATGTTGCAAAATGTGAACATTAGCAGCCCAAAATGGTTAAAAATGTTGGTACAATAGGATGATGTTTTTACACTGAAAATGAAGTTAAAGTCATCCCTTAAATCTTGAATGTGAGTGTAAATGTTTGTCCGTCTCTGTAATGGCTGGGATTGTCTGGAACTGACTCCAGAACTAATGGATGGATGGATTACACTGCCATCTAGTGTAATAAAAGGGGACAATTACAGGTGCCTTCATCGATTTGCCAGTTTAATATAAACCCATATGTTTCTCTATTCCTACCAGTGACAGTCAAAGGAGTTAGGAGGTAGCCATCATGTGTACCTTGTTTTAACTCAAGATACAGATTGTCTACCTCAGAGACGCATAATGACATAATGAGGCTACAGCAAATGGTTACATTCCTTACGCAAAATTATGTGAGGAATGAAACTAAAAAGCAGCTGCAGCTTATTAACTCCTTTACCTATCAGAGAAACTATAACCACCAAGAGACAACACATTTTTCATTTTGCTATTTAAATGAGCTCGATGAGCAATCATGTTTTATCACCTGCTGTGAAGAGGAAAATATCAGAAACTCTGGACTGGCGCCCCAAAGATTAAGACACAAATTACCAGCTGTGGTGTTTATGTCTTCTCTTGCGTTCCAAACTTCTGCATCCAGTGCTCAAACTATCATCACTATCTCATGTCTAGGCAAAATGCGCTGCTAAATTATAAATAAATAAATTGCTTGATCTAGTAGTTGTGGACCTTGCAGATTTCTTTACATCTAGAAAACAACCAACTAAGTTTCAGGCATGGCACTAGGGGCCCAACAACAAATAACTTTGCTTTTCTTTATGCACAAGAGTGCTACCATAAAATAAAAAACCTTGCCACTTCACAGAGGATTTCTCTAAAGAGCGTTCATGGTTAGCTTTTAATATAGTCATAGTTTTAGCTTTTAGGGAATCCAATCTTCCTCAAGTAATTATTCACAAAAACAAACATCTAAAGCTGTTTTGCATAGACAAATGAGAAGATTAAAGGAATGATTAAACCTTTATACCTCCTTATCCTTTTACAGTTGGGACCAGATACTAGCTTGGATTTAATCACAGACACAGGGGGGCAGTGAAGCCTTTATGAGACACAGCTTTTAAGTTGGCTCCTTTGAATCTGGGAGGTTAAAATTATATCTGAAGTGTTGCTTCAGTACCACACAGTGATAATTTTAAATTCTTTTCAGTCCATATGCCCTCCATCAGCTCTGTCCAAATATAGAGCTAAGTATGAAGCTACAAGAGTGTGATAATATTAGTCAGTGATTCTCTCCTTTGGAGCCAAATTGTTGGAATTAATCCATCGTGACTCTGCAGGACGTTATCTGTTCTGGCTGAGGTATGCATGACCAGGATAACTATTGAAATTTACAGTCACATTTATTTCACTTCATTTCATTTCAGTATATTATTTTTATGGAGTGTGAAGGGGAAGGTTAAAAATCTTTTCTGAGGTACTTGCGTAACTCCTATTTTTTCAAGGGGATTTTGTAAACAAGGGTTAGACATCAGTTCCTCTGAGCACACTATGCTGTTTCACTACACCAAACACACAAAAAAAGTCATTTCTGCATCCTCTTGAGTGTCTACCCAAAAGCAATGTAAGCTTACATGATCAAATTAAGCGACCACTTGGAGCAACAAAACTACCTGAAGGCCCAACAGAGTTTAAAAATGAAAGTGAGGGTATATTAAAGCTTTGTTCAAGGAAGAACTGTGCAAACTTACATCTGAGTTGCTGCTATCTTTATTTATTATGTCACTGTGGTGCAACCTGCAGGCAAAATGTCATAGAATTTGCAATAATACTTAGAGTCAAAGTGTGTGTGTCATTCAAATTTTGAGGTCACTTCTACAAAAATTTGGCAACCAAGTGGAAAATGATATGGCAACATTAAAAACACACAGAAAACTAAAATATATATTTTTTAAATTGGTGAAAAAAATATCATAAAAAGGGTATCTTACAATTAGCTGCTTTAAGTGTGTGAACCTCTTGAGCATTTTGGAGTTTTTTTTTTTTTTATTATTGTTTTGCTGTTTTTACTTTAGTTAAATCAGAATCAGTGTTTTTTCCTATGAAATAACAGGTCTATGTTTATCGATTCCATACATGTTTTTTTTTTTTGAGGAAATCAATTGAAATGGCTGACAAAGAAAAAGATATTCTGGATTGGTCCAGACAAAGTCCAGACCTGAACCCAATCATAATTCTGTGGCGGGACCTGAAGCGGGCAGTTCATGCCAGACGCCTAGCTTCACAGCCTCCAGCCTCACTTGACTGGCTGGCTGTGTTCTGCATAGAGAAGTGGGCGAAAAATCCCCCACAGCAGATGTGAGAGACTGATTAGTCACTACAGAAACCATTTGGTTGACAATATTGCTGCAAAAGGTGGTGCAATACCCTTTTTTCTATAGATTAACATATAATAAGGTTATTTTACTTTTTTTTTTTTTTTTTACATAGATATTGAATTTGACCTAAACTTTCATCAGATGTAACTAAAATCCTCAAAGTTGTTTGTGAATGAAGAAACAATTAAACAGAACTGAAAACATTAAGTCGTTGTTGGAGGGAGTTCTGAGAAGAAAAATGCGCTATGCTCATTTGAGATCAATTCTTTCGTTGCAGCAAACATCAGGCAACAACAATCCTTACCATTGAACAGTTACTGCTAAATCTTTAACTAATTGCAGCCCTATTTCTCCTCATTTTCTCTAAATAGCCCAATTATCTTAATAGCCAAAGTACTCAATTTTCTTTTGTCATGTTTATCAGTCTCACGTGCCCAAATTTTTGTAAGGAATGACACTATATCCTCAAGAAGTGCAGAAAAAACACAAGTACAAAGGCATGTTGTGTTTTCAGCTGTTTTCTAAGCACCTACAGTAAATAAATATGATTTTATGACAAAAAGCATGACTTCAGTGCAAATGATGTTTCAATAATCCTTTCTATTGCTAAATCCATTTACAATTACATCTCAGTTAAGAGATGGAGAAGACATGTTGTGTATTTATTTTTAAAAGTCACCAACCAATAGGCAGTTATTGGTTGTGTTTTTTAAAAAAAAGCAATGCATGCTGAACTCTTAGTTGAATGAGTAACTTGATTACTCATGACTCATTTTCATACAGTATGTTTCTCTCTTAGTATGCCTGCAGTTCAGTCCTTAGAGTCTGCAGCAGTGATTAGGGCCTATACAAGTTAACCAGCATTGGCTTGACTCTCACTGAATGTAAATGTCAGAACAATTTGAGAGGTGGGACACTGTCATTTGGCAAAAACTTCACTGGAGCCACTGAGACTTCTGAGCGCTATCATCTGGAGAAGCTTGACATTTGTTATAAATAGATAAGAGTTGAAGAGTTGATATGAAATCCCCGTGGGTACAGTGAGTGAAAAGATTATTAGCCTTTTCTCTTTTTCCATCTATAGCACTTAATTTATGCTTGTTCATTAGCGTTTCCACAATAACCCAACTTTGACACAGAAGAACACACACACATTGTAATGAGTTATTTGTTTAAAGGGTATTTGACAGATTGCAAGAGCATTTTCTCCGCCATTTGCTTTTGCAGGAATGTAATTTATATTAATTCCATTGACTACCCAGTATAACCCATATCAATACTGCTTTGTAAAGAGACCCTGGGTACAAATGTATATTAAAAGCACTGCAAACAACTGTAATTAAAACTGTAAAATTTCTTTTATGATTTTGTGTGTAAAATGTCTGAAAAGCTATTGGACCTGGGAATTTTGGACATTTTTACTGAAATAATTACTTTTTACAATTTTACAATTAATCAGTTATCAAAATAGTTTCTGGTCATTCTACTGTTTATTTCCTGTTGATTAACTAATCAACTGAGCTCTAATTAGATCTCTAATTAATATCAAATAGCAGTATGTCACACAGTTTTGTCCAGTAAAGTGGACTGGTCCATGCAAATTATTATGGAAATTCTGAAATGAGACTTCAATTTGGTCCCTTTTACAGTAGATCTGTCTAGCTGTTTCCAAATAATCATAGTAATAATAATGGAGGCTGTTCTTGAAAGCAGTGTGTTTAACTTTTTTTTTTTTTTTTTAAGTGCTAAACCTTGAAGAATGCAGACAGAAAACAGAGAGGGAGGGAGGGTAAGACATGCAACACAGATTGCTGGCTGGAACTGAACCATCAATGTTGCAGTTTAGTGTTGTGAACCAACCAAGTGAATTCACTTGGTTGGTTCACAACCTCTTGATTCAACCAAGTGTGAGGAAACTATGGTGGCTGCAGAAAATGTGAAAAGTCCCATTTAAAACAAGTGGTTAGCTTGTTTGTTCTGTAGAAACATTGTGGTTCAACAGACTCAGGACTCCATGGAAAAAGGAACTGCAGGGTCTGTAGATATGAATGGCTCATTTTAAGTTAACAAAAACATGTTGATTCTTATTTTCACTAATCAAAACATACTTATACTTAATATTATAATACATTTTTGCCTAATTCTGTGCCCCTAAATGTTACACACTAAAAATGTATTGTTCATATGTCTGCAACTGCGGAGTCAGTGGAACAAGAATCAAATGACAATACAACAACACACAAAGAATCTTGATAATCAGTAATCTGTTTGTTTGTTTTAATTTGCATATGTTTCTTAAGTATGATGGCAAATTAAAATGTGAGGTTGTCAGAAAACAGAAAAAAACAAAACAAAATTTATTGCTGTGATGCCTACAGTTGTTGGTTTAACTTCAACTCCACCAAACAACTTGAGCAATAAAGCTGTGAAAATATTGGGCAGAGGGAAGAACGTGGGGAGATATACGACTAGGGGAAAGTAAATTTGCAGAGAGAAAGACAACAGCAGCAATAAATGTCCATCCAAGCTGCGGTGAAATACAGCTCTGACAGGAGCTCAGGCAAATAAAAGGACAATTTGTCGTAAATGGAGAAATCTTCTGGCCCTGACACAAACTGGGCAGCTTGATCATGTTGTCAAAATCATGTCACAAACCATGCTTTGACACCTGGTGGCAGCATCACTAACTTATTAAAACAAGCTAACGTAACTCAACCTGACAATATACACTCAAGATTCATGAAAGGCAAATTTGCGAAGTTGGTGACAATTTAGCAAATTTGTCAAAGGACAGAGAACAAAAATCACTACTGACAACTGAGAGTTTTAAACACAGAAAAACAAATTTGGTTCATCTTGTGTTCACGTGACTGAATGTTTTCACATTTGCAGATGAGAATGGGCAGACCTGAGACTTTCCCTTAAAGGTCAAATTTAGCTCTGATTTGATGTGAGTAACCCAACCAAGTGTCTGCTCTGTGTGTGTGTGTGTGTGTGTGTGTGTGTACGTGCGCACTCCTGCCAAATTCTCCCAGAGTGCATGTTAGGGGAGATCAGCTTTGCTCCAGTAAAATGTGTGGGCTGAAAATAGGCCTGATCGAAGAATAGTGTTTCATATTACATTGCACAGGAGACCCATGCAGCTAAAGCTCTTACTGATGTACCCTTCACTTCTCTAGACTGAGGTCTCCACTTCTCCCGAGCAACACACAGCAGACTCGTGTAGGACACCAGTCAAGGTCACATTATCACCAGAGAAAACAAGCAGAAGCCGAGGATAGTGACGTGCAAATATTAAATGTTTTATTGAAGGGAACCTCAATATATAGATTATTAAAATGTTTTTTTTTCTTGTTTAATTGAATTATACATAGTTCTTTATTTTTCACTGATAACATTTAGTTCTTGAATTAATTAATGGAATATTTTGGCATTTGGACTATAAATGTTTATATAAACACACTATTAAAGTTCATTATCACTCAGCTCTAAATTGTGAGTTATAAACATCTTTGTCGCTTAAGCAACACAGTGCTTGTTTTTTTGTGGTGACATAGTTTTTACTCGTATTAAAAAGGTAGGACTTTGCCTGTCACGCTTGCGCTTTGAAAGTCGCTAAAAATAATCAGAGGCCATAAGCACTGTAAACATAGTAATGGGCATTTTGTGTGTTCAGTCACCTGGGAGCAGACTGGATGGATATTTAAACATTATTGCTACAGTTGAGTCACAATTCTCTGGGATATGTGCCAAGGCTGGCAGCCCAATTCTGGGTATCTCTGCTGTGGCAGGTCCACAGTTTTTTCCCTCCAAGCAGCTAATGTTCCCAGCACCAAAAGTATTACGACCCCCCCACAGACGCACATATCTGGGTCTCTCACACATAATGCATTGCCTGCAGCAAGAATGCCTTTGAAAGGCAAGGTGAATAGTCAATGACATCTGAAAATAACCACCTAGAGCTGTGATTCTTGAAATGGAAGAAAAATTCTTTACAGTAAAGCTACAAGCTTTTTGTTTTACTGAACTTTCAAATAAGTGGCAGTGGGGCCTCCTGGGTTAGTAAGTAACTTTTAGGTCATGGGTATGAATCCACTGAAGCCAGTCATCCTCTGTCTCTCTGTAATGTACTGTTAAAGTTTACATCCTTGGATTGCACATTTTATGCAAATTATTTGACATTTTAGTTACAAGATAAGATTAATACCATTTTTATATCTCCAAATTGAGTGTCAAGCTACAGCAGCAGCAGCAGCAGCTAGTTAGCTTAGCTTAGCATAAAGACGGGAAACCGGGGGAAACAGCTAGCGAGGCTCTGTCAGAATCTACAAACAAGCACCTCTTGAAGCTCACTAATTAAGATATTAAAAAACGTGTGAAAATTACAATTCAGGTGTTTTACACGTGGTTATGTACCGGATTATTTCTTGGCCACGACCAATAACCAGCAGAGGCTGGTTGCCTGGCAACTCGGAGCCAAGAAATGGTCATAAAAACGGCAAAGCGTTTGGTTTTTGTGCTGATTAAATAAATAAGATGTGTTAATTAGGGCGCTTTAGAGGTGTTGGTAGGGAGATTCTATTTCTATTATACAGAGACAGGGTAGCTGTTTTCCTCCTTTATGCTATGCTAAGCTAATGGGATGCTAGCTGTATCCCTTTACATAGAGTGGTATCAATCTTCTTGTTTAACTCCCCACCAGAAATACCAGAATAAGAACATTTTTCAAAATGTCACACATTTCCTTTAGGACATCACGGTACTACGTATCATATATCTATTACAAAGGATGATGATGGAATTCAGGAGGGCATGAGAAAAACAGCGGGGAGTGAAATCTCTTCTGCTAGACGTAGACAGACTGAAGCAGCCAGACAAGCATTTACTCCCAGCGGTCAGGAGGCTCATTATCCCCTGTGAAGCTCACATAGTTAGAGGAGAAGTGAACTCTCATCCCGCTATAATGAGCCTGGCATTCCACTAGAGATTTTGGCATGAAGTTGGTGAGGCAGCCACCCTGTTGCTCTGCAGCTGACTGAGGGAAATGAGCAGGGTCTCTGATGGTGTCCTGAATGGGCTGTTAGGTAGCTACTGCCAGGCATCACTGCTTTCACTGCTCTCTGTGGTGCAGGATGACCTGACTTTCTACCGACAGGCACTTTTCTTTTAGAGTTTTCTCTGACTCAAATACTGAATAGCTGTCAAATTTCGCAGTTTGTAAAAAAAGAAAGAGCCAAATAATAAAGATATGTCTGTTACACACCTTGTAAGTTTATAATTTTGTTTATAACCTATCTTTCTTCCTCGGTACACCCTCCTCATCAATTTATTTTTTGTACATTAGTGGCCTTTTAAAATGATCTTTAGACCAGAACAGGTCCGATTGTGTATTATACTATATACTATCATTTTTTATTTTTTACTGATTTAGTCACAGTATATTTTAGCTTTTAGCTCTTCCCCAACATGTTGTTCCTGGTGCCTCTCCATCTGGTGAGTCCAATTGGAGATCTTGGCTCCTTCATATGTTTTTCTGATATATTTTGGATATTAAACATTTACTTTTTCCACTTAAAGGTGCAGTGTGTAAGAATTAGGAGGATCTATTTACAGAATATGGCAGAAATGGAACTTAATATATGTTCATTTTAGTAAGATTCGTTTTTTGGTTTTTGTTACCTTAGAATGAGCCACCACCAATGAGACACCATAAGTCCTCTTCCACTTAGTTTACCGTGTTGAACCACCATGTTTCTAAAGCAGTCCAGAATGGACCAAATAAACACTGACTCTCGAAAGAGCCTTTTGCAATTTTTGCTCATGTCACGACTAGTATAGTTTCCTCTTTACACTAGGAAGGAGAGAGGGAGGCGAGGAGGTTGCAATCAGCAACTATACCAGTAGATGCCACTAAATACTACATTCAGGGCCTATAAAATGAATATTCAAGTAGTAATTTGTGGTTCTAGCTTCTGTTTTCCCAGATTTTACTTTACACAATTTTATTTTCTGTTTCCACATATCACCATAAAACATTTACAATAAGTAATATATATAGTATACTATGTAGTGTATATTTAAACAAAAATGAAAAAGTCTTACACAGTTTTTATTTTATTTTATTGTGATTCAGCCTTTCCTTAAGCAGACCTCTAAATGATGTCTAAGACAGACCAAAACAACAGAAATACACTGACTTGCAGACAAAGCAAAGAGAAGAAGAGAAGAGACGAGACATGTTTCTAAAATAGTCATTTTTATAAAAATAACATAAATGTCCAAAGGTTTTTCCTCACATTCTTTTTAAAAACAGAAAGAGTTTGAAGTCTTTCCGGTGGCTATTTCCAGCTATAGAAGAATCAGTTATTATGAAGTCTTTCGTACCCGTCATTGTCAGAATAATAAGCAGACATACCTGCAGGTATGTCAGTGACCGAACACTTCAGCAACGCTCAACTGTTTCTGGATTGAATATTTTTTCAAGTTAGACAGAACAACCTCACAGACAGAGTGACCACGAGATTTTGATTAGTGTGACAATGAAGTTTCAAAAGAGCTGAAAAGAAAAATACCAGTCACAACTTCTGAAATATAATGACAGGCTGAACGGTAATTTGCTTATGACAACATGAAGCATTAAATAAGTAAGTAAGCAAGTACGTTTTCAAAGGTTCCTCTTTTGCATGACATGAATTATGTATTGTCTAAACACAAAAGGACACTTCATCTCAAACCCGCTTAGCTTGGTACTTCACTATTCAGATTTTGTTCAGCGTCTTTCTGCTTTGAGGAGACTTTTCTAAAAGACACGCTCAATTTCAAAAGTTTGTCTCAACCACAGAAAGCTATCAGTGATAAATCTGAAAAATGCTTTGGGCAAATGCCATTGTGAACTGTGAGTCCAGCTTGTCATTGGTTTGGGCTGTACAAAAATCTAATTATGGATTTTTTAAGTCACATAGTTTGAACTTAATTTCAACTGAACTAATTCGACATAAAAAGAACTAAGCAATTTGGAAAATAGGCACTTTGACAGCAGTGACTTCAGTAAAGACAAACCACGCTCAGAATTATGCTGCTTTGCCAAATGCACATTTAACAACTTGAGCAAAATTTTTATTTACTAATAACAAAAATCTCAGGGCAACATTAGAACCATGAACTTGAAGCTCATATAACAGTTTCAGCATCTTTTTCTTCTGTAGAAAATCTCAAAGTAATATCCTGCAGCTGCAGTACTAGGTCATGAAATAGTTTGCACAGTACTGTGTGCCATCAGGTCTGTCTCACTCATGGTCATCCTGGCAATTTTTCTGTTACCATGACAACATTTCTCTGCACTCCTCTGCCTCTTGATTGTGTGGAAAATGCACATGAAGACAAAGGGAAAAATGTCAGACGCTGAGAAGCAATGATTGAACACAGACAAACAGTCACCACTGACTGGCCTAATTTGACTACAAATCACTTAAAGGCTCAGCTTGATGTGTTTGAGATGTTGAATATCTCACCAATTTTAGTCTCAGTGTTCTCAGCTATCTATAGTCATGGAAAAGTGTGTCGCTCCATCTTATAGGCCAATCCTTCACTGTCACCCTACATTAATAAAACCAGTCACATGGTGTAAAACTCAGGTCTGGTTTTAAAGGCTAATTTGGAGGAATTCCAAATACTCATAGATGCACTTCTTTGAATTATTTAGACTAGGACTTACAACTAGGACTAAAAACACAACTTAATTCAGAAACATGATGTGCATGCATGTTTATTAAAAGCTGTCAAAAGCATTAACTATCCAAGTAGCCTCATGAGGATAAATACTGATATTCCCCACAGTAAACTGAATAAGCATTTCACATTAAAGGTCCAGTGTGTAAGATTTAGGAGTATTTCTTTGTAGGAATGGAATACAATATTCATTAGTATGTTTTCATTACTGTATAATAACCTGAGTATAAGAATTGTTGTGTTTTTGTTGTCTTAAAATAAGCGGGTCCTCTTCCATGGAGTCTGCCATGTTGAATGGCCATTTTGCCGTTCAACATGGCAGACAAAGCAAACACTGATCTAGATATGACCTTTAGCTTTTTATGTGCAGCTTTGCAGCCAGAGTTTTTCTTACACGCTTGGGAGGAGAAACGTATTCATTTGGTTGCAATCTGCAACTTCACTGCTAGGTGCCACTAAATCCTACACACTGGACCTTTAGCAGTTGAATGTCTCAAATTTTAAGTCAATAATTTTATTTAGTACCTTGATGGCTGAGGTAAACCTTCAGACATTTCCTAATTTTTCATCTACTTATCAGCTATTACCATGTTGCTGAAAGTTTACATGTGGTATATAACTTTGGCACCTAAGTCCCTGTGTGTTTTATAGCAGTAAATTAACTCTGGAGCCTGTATTTTTTTTTCATTTTGATCAATTCAGCATGGACCGCCTAACTGTTGTTTGATACCATACTCAACTCTGTAAAGTAAATATGAAGCTATCCGCCACCCCAGCAGTCAGTTGCACACAGGGGCAAACAGCTAGCCTGGCTCTATCCGAAAGTAACAGCATCCACCTTCTACCCCTTCTAAATCTCACTAATTAACACGTCATAGTGTATCTTGTTTGTTTGATCTGTACAACATATTGTGGTTTTACAGGGCGTTATGTAGCAGCCCATTTCTTAGATGGGCGCAGTCTGAAGTTTCTGCTGATTGCCTGGCAACCTCACTCGATGACGTCCTTGTGCCCAGCGAAAAAAGTCTGCCACAAATTGTTATTTTTACACTTCGGTTTTGTATAGATTAAACAAACATGATATAATGTGTTAATTGGGAAGCTTTAGAGGTAATGCTGGATGGATTGTTTTATTATTTATGTTTGGCTAGCTGTCCCTGTTTCCTTTTAACCAAATGTGATCATGGTAATGTCCTGTGCCATAAGTTTGTATACCTTTTCTCTGGCTTGAAAATAAAATCTTTTGCCTCTTTATTCAAAATAGTACCTTTCTCCCACTAGGACTCCACATATTGTCTCATATTAGAACAATGAGCAGTTCATACAATATCAAGAGAATGTGGGGATGAAAAGAAACCACAGAGTTGAGAAAGTCAAATCAGAAGGTCATGTACATCTGTTTGTGTGTTTCACTTTGAAGCAGAGAGCTTCAAGCCACGCTGGCATGAATAACTCATACAGCTGTGAGCAGAGGCCATAACACTGGGGTCACATGACAAAAGACTGTCTGCATGACACTTCTGCTTTATATAGATTTCACAACCTTTGCAATTCTGCTGAAATGTTGCATTTGTCACAACTTTAAGAAAAAGCAATTTTGCATCGGAAAACAAATAAAGGCTAAGTTAGGCTCAGTAATGTAGCTTACATAACTCAAAAACACTTTGTCATGAAGTATCCTCAACAAAACCTTTCCAAACACTGGGATAATAGAGCATGATGCAATAATAAACACTGATATTTCAGAATGGAAAGGTCAGCATGCTAACAGCAAGATTTCCCAGGAGAAATATTATCTGCTATTAGATAAAACTAACTAACTGACTAGTAAAGGATTACTGTAAGTGGTAATCTATGTATTTATAATATGTTTTACTTTTTTAATTTATTATTAACTTGCACAGCCATGAGGTTTTCAACAAATTAAGAAATTGGTTAATAAAATAACTAGGAGGAGGCTCCTTTTATAGGGAGGGATCCTGCACGTGCAGTATTAAATCAAATATATATATTTTTTTGGCTAGCATGATTATGTATTAATATTGAAGGGACAGATATAGATTTACTCCATTCATTTTCCTTCCATGACCACCTTATCCAGCATGGAGGTGCAGGTCCTCAGCAGCTTTCTGCAGCTGGCAAGTTTGTGGCGAGGGTTGGGACCTGTCTTTGTGGAGTTTGCTTGTCTTTCTCCATGTTTGTGTGGGTTCTCTCTGGGTACTCTGGCTTCCTCCCACAGTCCAAAGACATGCAGGTCAACTGGGGACTCTAATTTACCCATAGGTGTGAATGTGAGTGTGAATGATTGTTTGTCTTTACGTGTCAGCCCTGTGACGAACTGCCGACCTATCCAGGGTGTAACCCGCCTCAGCCACCAATGTCAGCTGGCATTGGCTCTTGCCTCCTACGACCCTGATAAGTTTCTGCGAATGTTGTATTGATCTTATTCTGGAAAGCACAATTTTGAATTTGATTCCCTTCAAGCTGTTCAAAACACTGACGTTAGAATGACAGGTAAAAGCAATTGCTTAGAAAGAACAGATAAATATAGAGCCCTAATAAGCAGGATTAGACTATAAAAAGAACACAAGCAGACAGAACATTTGTAACAGGGGCATTTCAAGTGTAGATCAAAATCTTTGTCATAGCAAAGTTGTCTGGTTTACTATGTGATCAACCTTTAGCCAGATCAGCACTTCATTGAAATTTCACAGCCAAGTCAGGATGCCCTTTCCATATTTGGTGTAAACACTTATGCAGACAGAGAAATAACTTTTGAACAAATAATATTCAGTAAAATAAAACTCTCAAATAATCACAAAAAATGGTTACATACCGATTCAAACGTTATATTTCCTATCGCTTACTCTTAGCTAGTAGCTGACAAAATGACTTTGGGCTCTTCCTGAAGCTCCAAACTCACTGTAGTGTTTAGCAGTGGTTGAATGTCTTCTTCCTCACTTTGGGAGCCACGTGGCTTTTTCCACCTATTGAGGCTTAGTACGCTGCAGAAACCTGGCCTTACTATTCCAATTTGTGGAACCTTTTGGTTCCATCATGGATGTCCATTTTTCTAGATTTTTAGACAATATGCAGCTTTCTTAACTAAAACAACACCAAAACCACTTTATTGTCATACTTAGAAAGTAATGTTATCCCGTTTCACAGGATCCATACAAGCACTTTATAGATTTCTTTTGTGGCATACAACCCTCCAACAGACTGGAACAGCAGACTAGCCTTTCTGCTGTGTCTCAGACCTAAAACAATCCATCTGACAGTTGCATTAACTCAAATGTAACAGAAAGGGATTACATCAAAATCCCACACTGCGTGGACATTTAATCAGGCTCTCTCCCTGTCTAGGGAGAATTACAACATTCTCGTTTGCCCACCTGCTCCCACCTAAAGCATGGCAAAGAATGACTTACGTCACTACATTTTTGGCAAAAATCTACCCACAAGCATGCAGTTGTCATTTGGAAACCCTGTATCACAAACAATTGAAATTTATGCTTGTTCATATTCAATTACTCAGAGTAGAGTAGTCCTACAGACATAACTCACTTGTTTCTGTTTCAACAGATACAGCCCTTTTATTACAGTGCTGTTCAGTTTTATTGGTGCAACATGACATTTTTCTATTTAGTCATTATTTTTTCAAACTTGGTGCTTCATGTATAAAAATCTAATCGTAATAACATAAAAGATACAAAATAATTGTATTTTTTATTCACACAGACTCAGAAGAAACAAATCAACACCAAAACATCCCAAGAGACCATTTTACGACATAAAACCAATCAAGACTCTGCGTTAGCATTTCTCATATTAGAGTTAGTACATTACATTTGTGTGTGGAGTTGAAAACAAATGAAGACGATTGGAACTTTTTAGTTTTTTTCCCCCCTCAGGTGTGCACACAAGTGTACTAAATCCACACTGTATAAAACATAACATAAAATTTGTGACTCATCAACAATGTTTCATAGGGTGTCGGTAACACTGACCAGCTCCACAGCGTGAATACCAACTGGTGGAGGGTATAAACAGCAACAAAACTATAACGTGTCTGTTTCACTTGGCAGTCATTCACTATTTTATACTTTCGAACATTAAAATGAAATGTCACCGTCTGGAGTTTATCCAGTCCTAATAAAGATGTAGTGTTTTCACTTTGAAGGATCTCTAAAGTTTCATCTTTGGGGACTGGGCAAACTATTTATAGGGAACATAGATGCACAAAGGCGAGACAAGCAAAAACTCCCCTGACAGCTACTTGTAAATAAAAGTAGCCTCCCATGGCAAAGACGATTCAACATCAAAGAAAAGAGAGTGAGATTTCTCAAGTGGCAGATGGTGAGCCTCCTTTCACTAATCATAATTTTAGATAAAAAGGTTTCTCTAAAAATACATTTCCAACTAGTTTTTTTGCAGACCTGTCCTTGTCAAGGCCCCTTCATCATCTGTTACAGTTTGTAAACGTTCAGTAATATCTGAAGGTAAAACTCACATCATAATGTTTAGATACAAAAATATTACTGCCAGTAAGAATATTCAAGTTGTATTTTAATTTCTAAAACTTATTAAACAAACAAGATTTAAAACCCATGAGTAGTTGCACCAGCTGGTGTGGTATGTGTCATTTATATGAAACCAAGCTGTGATAGCAAGATTGACTGACACAGGTTTATAAACATTATGCAACAAGACCGTACTGTGTAATTATCTAATTCTGTGTTTGTGTTGTTTCGACTCTTCTAATGAACTACAAAAATGAATTCTCTTTAGATCTGTACCCTTGTTGTAAAATATATAATAAAATATATAATAGGTCAATACCTTGTGCACAAAGTGAAATTCACAGCCCTAGTCTACTTGTTTCAATATGTGACTCTTTTAACATGAGAAAATGACTTCTGTGTAAGGATATCACTAATGTAAATACATATTTCAAAGCATCATTAATAGGTTCTATTGTTAGTACCTGTATTAAATTCCTGTCAATCCATTTGGGAGTGACTGCATGTTCCAATCCTCCGTTTCGAATTTTGGTGTTGTTTGAACCATGGATTGTACCTTTACAGACACTTTTAGGACTCACCACAATAATAAATGGCTGTGAGGGTTGTAATTAGAGCTGTTGCACACAGCTCTCTCTCCCTCTCTTTGGCTCTCTCTCTCCCTCTGATTCACTCACTCATCGGGGTCTCTTCTACTTTGCTCGTCTTTCCCCCACTCTCTCTCTCTCTCTCTCTGCTCTGTGGAGTGAAGCAACCTCAGAGGTGTCTGACACCCTCCAGCACAGCCAGGTGCACCACTTCAGTGATGCGACCCCTCTCCAACTATTTACTACAATAAGCTGCCCTTTGAGAGGAGCGTGAACTGCCTTTGCACAATAACCCTGTGTTTTGTTTTGGTTTTTTTCTAGAAAAGATAAGTACAGGCGCGCACTGTGCTTTTACGCATGGAAATTGGAATCAGTCTAATTACATTTACGCATGGCTGTGCCTCGTCTCTTCGGAAGATGCGTCCGGGCTTATGAGAGCTTGTCAGGGCGTCAAGAGGGGCGTAAAAAGTGAGCAAAGATGCGGAGCACTGAGCTTCTGCTCGGTTACTTTCTGGTGAAAGTTATGGTGTGCGACGCGGAGGGCGAGCCGGGTCATACCGTCGACGACTACATGATAGTGACTGGGTTTAACGATTCAAAGGAAGGGGAGAGCGGAGTCACGGAGAACCCGCACATGGAGGACAAGTGCCGCGGCTACTACGACGTGATGGGCCAGTGGGATCCGCCGTTCGTGTGTAGGACGGGCAGCTACCTGTACTGCTGCGGCACCTGTGGCTTCAGGTTCTGTTGTGCGTTTAAAAACTCCCGGTTGGACCAGACCACCTGTAAGAACTACGACACCCCGCCGTGGATGATGACTGGAAGACCCCCACCGAAAGTGGATGTGGCGCTGGACACCGCGAAGGATAAAACCAACCTCATTGTGTATGTCATATGCGGGGTCGTTGCCATTATGGCACTCATAGGAATTTTCACCAAGCTGGGATTGGAAAAGTCGCACCGTCCGCACCGGGAAAACATGTCAAGGTAGGATACAATTTTACTTATGTTAACTGTTTTTAATCGACAATTATTTGATCTGTCAAAAATGATCAAATAAAAGCTGATCTGGGTCCTGCAATGTATTAACTCCCGTGTGGAACAAAACCCACAAACAAAAAAAACACTAAAACGAAGTCGCAAAGCAACAAGTTGCTTTATAAGTTTAGCTGCACTAAAAGTGTCGCTTTGAGATTTTATGGGTAAAAAATGGTTCAGTGCAGTTAAGGAATAAGTTGCCCCAGTTTGATTAGACTCAATCTGCTCACTCTCATTTGCGTACCGTGCTTGCAAAACAAAAAGTCACATGCACATTTCTGTCAGTGTTACAGACAAGTGTTTTTGCGTTGTCCTTTTCCTGCGACTTTAATTAGAACTTACGACTGTTACACTATTGTGTGATGTTGTGACGGGTTTAAACAGATTTTTTGTCCAAAGTGAAGATTGTCAACACAAAAAATGGTTAAATTCTAGTAGTAAGTGATTTCTTTTTATTTTACTATTTATGTCTAGCACATTATTATTAAAACCAAGCACAGGGTCAGCTGTAATGTTACGTAATTTTGACAGAAATATTTTTCTTCCACATCAAATTCTGTAATACATCATTCATCATCTATATCATCAGTATCTGCAAGATGTACAACTACAATTTTTTAATTTGTTTATACTGAATGTTGTTTTTAAAATTGATATGAAAATGTAAAAACTGCGCCCAAAATTGCATAGTGCAGACATTTGCAAATGGAAAATCCACACGCACGCGCGCGCACACACAGACACACACACAGACACACACACACTTTCCATCTTTCACATTTCACATTTGCACACTGTCTTGCAGCCTACTCAGGAGACTGATTTTGGGCTGAACAGTGTGCCAGCGTTGCCATTGCCATAAACAAGCAGTCCAGGATAGTTTCAATCCTTTAAAAAAATAGGCTAAGGTTCCATTCATTTAAGTCAATAAATGGCAATGATATGTGACTCAAGACATTTCTGTGTAAGTACACACTAAAGCGTAATGAGACAATTCGTCATTTTGATAAGGTGGATTCTGAAAGAGCGTAGTTTTAACATAGGTAATGTTAGTTCAATCTGAGCTGAAGCTGAGCTGAATGGTGTTGAACTTATGCTACAAAGCTACAGAATTTACTTTTCGTAGCCTAAAAATTTGGAAACAAAACAAAAAAAACCCCCAAACCGTTAAATCACTGCATGACAATAGTGAACTTTTTTTTTTACCTGCAAATATATTTTCCATATATTTTACAAAATCACTCTCCAGGTGACAGAACATAATTTAAACATGTATGTGTATGTATCTGTATTGCAAGTGTTTGAGAAAGTAATTTCAGAAAATCCTGACTTGCCACAGCTGTTTCTCTGTGATTTGAAAGAAAAACTTAACATTAGTTGAAAGTCTTGTTTTTGCTGACCTCCAGTGGTTAAAGTTCTCACTTTTCAGCAATGCACTAGACGTGTACTCAGGGTTTCAATGAGTACACTATTGGGTGCATACAGCTACAAGTGGGCATTAGACTATATAAATATGCTCTTCCCTTTGACTGGCAACCCCATTGCCTTGTTGTGATCTTACGTATGGTAGTCTAGACTGCCTTTCAATCGCCTAAGCAAAGAACAGATACTCAGCAGACTGACCACCATTGCTGTATACTGTATGTGGTAACAAAAGCCACAAGTGACTAACCCCTATGGTATGGGAAACATTTCATGAATTTTCCCATGACCTCTCTTGCCAAAGAAAAGAACATGGTTTCAATATCAGTTTGTTTTCGAGTGTATAAGAGTGCAGGGAAGTCTATAGGGTCATCAGGTAGACTGAGTGCAGTCAAGAGGAGTACCAACAAGCCTGTGGGTAGGGACCGAGGCTTTTTTACCCAGAAAGCTTGCATTACAGACGTTAGAAGTGGAGTACAAAAGATATTGGCCTTTTGGAAGCAGAGAGGGTCTCATGCTGCAATCCACTGAAAGACGGAAGTCGATAGTTCTGAATGGATATTCTCGACTTTCCTAACTAAATACGTCCCAGTGCATTTGCTTGGGAAAACATTGATGCCTGCAGCAAATTGATGTTTATATGGCATGACGCTATGAAAGGCATCTACTTAACACAAAAGAGGCGAAAGGAGTAGGCTAATATTGCATGTTCGCAACTATGTCTATCAAACACAAATCAGCTGAATGGCAATGGCAACTAGAAAGTTGTTAAAGCATGTTTCACAACACAAACACTACATAGAATAAAAGTTTGATAAAAAGGTAACTCTTACTGTTCACTGTGCGTACCACCATACTGCTGTGATGTTGGGCGTGTTCATGTCAGTGAACTCAGGCTAGAAGGATCTTGCCCGAGTTTACAATTTGAGATTCTGACTTGAATGATTTTTAGTTTTTTTAGTACAATGGATTGCAGCATCAACCAATACACTTTATTTGGTATTCTGTTGGGCTGCATTATGGGAATTTTAGGATCCTATGTTATTACTATATTATATTACAGAATACCCCTTTAAACCATGGGCTGCCATACACAGTATGTGACTTCGGCATGTACCAACAGTCAAAGCTATTATCTGTTTAACCCTGAATGTTATCCTTCTCCAACGCAGATCATTTCTTGAAAACTTAGAGGTTGCAGAAAAAAAATAGGTGACTTCAGAAGGCACAGACAAACACTTTACTATGTCATTTACTGTAGGAGGACTTGTTAGAAAAAGCCAGAGTGCACCACTGTACTTGTACTTGTTGTACTGAAAGATGTCCTTGCTAAGATTGTTGTTCATCTTTTCAGAGCTCTTGCACATGTTATTCGCCATCCTGCCTCAGAACATACGGACGACATTGGACTTGGCCAGCACTACGAGAACATAGAAACCAGAGTCACAGTTAACAGTCTCCGTAAGTACTGTGTACTACATCAGCAACACACAGCACCTAGCTACACACACAAACACATTCACATGAGAGAGCTCCATGTGTATGGGTTCCATATATCTATTTACTAATGTTGCTGCCATCTACTTTTGCTGCACCACCCCAACCAGTTCTAATGGATATTCATAAACTCCTCGATTAGATTTTTTAAAAATAAATATAAACCTAGAAGTGTGAGCCCTATATATGCGATATTTGCTTGAAGAGCTATGGAACAGGAAGTAGTGGAAGGACTACAATCCTGCAGGCTGGTGAAGCAATTAGTCATGCCCTTAGCAATCATTTAACATACACACTAATTACCACCGACAACCTAGAGCTCTGTTTCTTAGCCAATACTTACTGTACACAATGGCCTCACACTTTATATCACACTTTTATTCTTTCGTTCATCAACACCAACACCTACACACACCCACACAGATAGAAAAGAGTTCTTATTAATGCTAACCTGCTTACTGCCTTGACAGCTCCAGTCAATAAAAGGTCTTTCTGCGTCCCTCCCTCCTTCCCGCTCTCTGCAAGCTGGATAATGATGGCAATGGGGAACTCGTATTAAAAATGGTTTTACAGACACAGTAAAGCAGCATTTTTATGGTTTTATTCTTCAGAACTGTTCTAGCTGAACAACAGACTTTTAAAAAGTAAATGCAACATTTTTGGGCTAAACTAAGAATAAAATCTCCTGATACTGATGTCAGATGACAGATGTAATGCATTATAGTAATATAGTCAAAGAAGCTCACATCTTGTACAGTAAAAGTCAGAGGCCAACGAATCAATGAAATAATTCATAGAAAATTCATAATCTTAGTTACAGTTATGGTTTGTGACTTACAGAATGACACAAATCAAACAGAATAAACAACAATAAGTGATGTACTGATGTTCCTTAATCTAGATGCTTCTCAAGATGTTTCATTTGAGGCAGATGGATATAAATACCAGTGATTGTACTGTTTTACGGAAGTTAACATGTTCTCATTACATCTGAAAAATACAGCAGGTGATTTTTCTGATTAGTTTGGAAGGTTTGCTAATTAGTGAAAACACCTGGTGTAGTCTGTGGTTGGAATAAAAACATGCCTGCTCTTGGCACACACGGCCAATGATTGCCCATCTCAAACTACTTCATCGCAGACAGCCAGGATTTAGAAGAACAAATAAGCATTAAAGCATTTTCAATGACCATGTTTGTAATTAATCTCAATTCATAAAAATAAAACAAATACATATAAATATTCTAATATAACATAAACCAGAGATATAATTACAGATGTGTAACATTCGTCTTCATTCTCAGCTGCTGAACATCATCTACAATATTTAGATACAAAAATAGTGGAAATTCTGCCACATTTTGCAAAATTTCAAGGAATGTAAAAGCATAAATGGCCCTTAAACAATAATTCTCAATGAGTGATACCAAGTATAGTAGCAATCCAGGGAATGCACATTACCTGGTTGCAGAAATGTTATGAAATCAAACAACTCAGTTAATGACAGGACACAGACATTGACAGTTTTCTGGGTTGCTTAGCTTGAACCTACTGTTGTCGTTTAACACGCCTGCTTCAAGGCCACCGCAGTTATTTCACCTTGAAACTTTGTATCCATGTTTTACCTTCCCCTCATATTTACTAGAAATATTACTGAAGTGAAAAATTCAATTTAACTTCAAACAAAACAAACCTAAAAAATGTAAGCCATTTTATTTTAGGGAGCTAGATGTCTTTTTTTTTTTTTTTTTTTCAGATCTGCTGAGGTGGTGTGTCAGCACTGACATGATAATAATTAATCATTCTAAAATCAGAGAGCTTTCTTACCATACCTCATCACATAATGATCATCAGTTCATTAAAAACCAGCCATCACACTGACAGCTAGGACTGATCTTGAGAAAGAGATACTGTATGCTGTCTTTAGCATTATACTTTTTATCACCTATTTTAGTATGACATACAGTGCAGCATAATTCAAAAAAGCAATGTACTTGCTAATCACACATTATGAGATTAAATGTTTTTTACTGTTTTCTACCTGTATAGTCTGAAAACAGTATCTGTGCTAACATGTTGCACAAACAGTAGGTGAATGCACTAAGGACCTGGAGTCCAGATAATTATTTTAAATTGAAGATTTTTCCTGCCAGTCCCTGGAGTGAACAAAAGGAAATTATCAATGAGGTGTGATAACACAACATCATTGTAGTGAAGATCAAGTGCAGTCACTACATCTATTCAAAGGTTATGTAAAAAAGTGAAAATTAAAATGGTTTGAAATATGTGCAGTTGTCACATCCCACCGTCCTCCTTCTTTGAGTCAGAAAATAAAGTTATACCCGGCAATCAGTTTATATTTATATATTTAGTTTTAGTTTAAATCTGTAATAACCTGGTAGAAATAAAACAAAATGTTACTGGTCCATAGCAGTGTAAAGGCAACTGTTGCAGTCAATTTATGCTGTGTTCACTCCATACTGGTTCACTGCAAAGATTTGTAGATTTGCAATGCATTACACTTGTATTCACCTTATCCAAATTATCTACACTGTAGATTCTTAGGCGTTTAACTAGAGCATCAAAGTAAGAGAAGCCACAAGATAGAGGATTACTTTCATATGATACATATCTCCCAGTTGATGGGCTGCACTAGTTGCTGTGGAACAAGCACATTTGCAGTACAAATGTTCATATGATTTATGTTTTATTCAAGCTATTTCACTTGCATATTACTATATATACATATATATTATTATAAAAGAATGATGTAGCTTTCCTTTTGTTTGGCGACCTTGGAGAGATTTAGTGCAGTGTCCTAGCTGATGTACCTTATAGCTGATGTATGGGAGGGATTCTGGGTAACAGTGTTGGCAACAGCACGGGGATGATTATTGTTTTTTTGACAGCAATCCTTGCAAGGTTACAAGAGGTGAACTGATATTTTCTGCCACATGGATCCGTCCTATACTTGTCCTCTCCAGCTGTGATTTCTAGTTAGCTATAACAGTCAGTGTATATTATGGATAGTGGTGCAAAACAGTGATTGAAATGCTCCAGAAGGAGCCCCTTGTCCTCATCTGTTGCCTGTCAAAGATAACAAAAATCTGCTCTTATTCTCCTCAAGACACCACTAATACAGACTGTGTGAGCTGGGTTTCTTTGGCTACCAGTACTATCATGTTCAGGTCCTGCTGGCCATGTGCGTACATGGGGCAATTGTGAAGTGTGGCCTCTTTTTACTCCAGGCAGTCAGCCAGAGAGAACAAAGACTCTACTCACTGCCAACACTCCACTGGTGCATGACAGTCCATTTCCTCACTGCCAGATAGAAATGTATTTCAGCAGCATTATCTCTGACAGCAGCTGAGAAATCACTACCAAATGTAGAGTCTACCTATGGTTCTATTTTCCACCCGCCATATACTGTACTCTGAACTGTATACTGAAGCCTCCAATCTTTAAGGAGATAATTACAAACTGACAATACAGAGAACGTGAAAATATTTGGAAGGAGACAGATGAGTTGTTTTTGTTTCACTCTTAATAATTACTGAAATAGGAAAGTGACTATCACTGTTAGCTTAAATTTTCATCATAAAGACCACTGACAACACAGAGACTGTAATAAAATAATGAAGCACTTAGAAACTAGAAAACTAAAAGCAATTGTGTGCAGGTTGCTGGCTAATTTAAAGTTTTGAATTGCACTTTCCCTCTTTCTCTACATTTTAAGTAGTAAATCTCCAGTCTTTATTCTTCCACTTATGAAAGGGAAGTTTCATCATAGTGTAACTATGATGAAACTGCCACTATCACTGCCACTTCCTGAAGCTACCGCTGTATCATGCATAACTAACAAAATTAAACAGTAAATTAAATGGGTCTGTTTCAGAACAACTTAGGCTATTTCACAAAAGTTCTGCATCAAGTGATAGCTCTATGACAGAGTACTGAGAAATTGTGATGGAATGTGCTTTTCTAACGTACATATGCTAAACGACTAAATTGCCCATAGGTGTGAATGTGAGCGTGAATGATTGTTTGTCTCTGTGTGAGCCCTGTGACGAACTGACGACTTGTCCAGGGTGTACTCCGCCTCTCCCCCAATGCCAGCTAGGATTAGCTTCAGCACCAGATGACCCTGGTAAGGATAAGCACTTATGAAAAATGGATGGATGGACATATGCTGAACAGGCTACACAGTATGTAATACATTAGATTTGCAATTCAAAAATGGTTCTGAATACTGTGGATTTTGTATCTGTTGTGCAGCAGTGGTGTGGGAAATGTAGAGGTGCAAAATACCAGATTTTCTTCTTATCATCATCTTATCAGATTGTATAGGGTTAAGGGATCAAAAACAGCTGAATTTGTTTCTTTAGATAATTAAGATACTGATACATTTAAAACCCTTTGGTCATAACAGATCTCTGCCAGTGGTCAGGAAATTTGTCTGTGGTCTTTACAACTAAAGAACAAAAATGAGAAGTTGTATGAACTTGGTATTTCTACATAAACAAACAATTATTTTTCCTCAGCTTTTACTAATGACTTCAGTTTGTTGAGCTTTTCGTCCATCCAAGGCTATGAGGATGTTCTGCCACTGAGTTCTTACTGAGGGTGGATGATTCTCACACACACAGTACAGTACATACTTGTTTCCTTTTATGTAACACAATTTAAAACAGCATGAATTGTTTTTTTTAAACTAATGATAAAGCTTTATAATATATAGTGGCATCACCCCAAAATAAAGGATTTGGTGTGTTTTCTTTTGACACAAATTAATATTGCACCCTTTTAAATTTGTGGCAAACTATTGACTCAGAGAGAATAGAATATTTTCACTAACTTGAAAGTAGGTTGCCTGTAAATAAGAGCGCCCTTCTCCTTGTACTATTTATTTCGGGGCATACAGCTCCCAAAATACTCTCTTAAATCTTTTATGAGTTCCAGGGAGGTGTCTGTGTCTGGAGTGTTAACTTGCTTATTTCCCCCAACAACTATGGAGTCTTTAACCTTACAAGTCCCCAAAAGTGGCCTACTTTCTTCTAGCAGCTGACATAAAAGTGGTGACTCTGACAACAGTGCAAGCACAAATGACACTTAGTCAACACAAAGTCAGATAAACATTAAAGAGGGAGATAAATAAGCACGTACATCAGCACCTCGGCTTAAATTGAGTTTGGCATCCTGGAAATGGCAAAGATGCACCTGATGTTAACAAAAGTGTTGTCCTCATTTATTAACTGCAGTAAAATCTATTTTCAGCTCAGACTATATATAGAGGACATTTGAGATACCACAGGGATGCAGGCTAAAAAAATGTTTTTGACAATATTGGGATACAAAATAGTTTGTCCAAAGCATTCAGTGTATAATCAATAATTACTTAAATTATTTACGTTCAGTGGCTTCTACCTTTAAGGGGATACCCTGATCTTGACCTTGACTGGAGTATCAGATAGGGAATATTGTGCTTCTGATGCTCCAACCAATGAGCACATACAGAAATAGTTTTTCATGTTTCAATGAGCTTATCTAAAATGAAGAAAACTTGAAGAAAATTTGATCAATATGTATTGTTTTTTTTTAAATATACATACTATATATATATATATAAAGCATTTCACAAAATGCAGATCATGTATTATCATTACAAATAATTCAGTGTATTCTGTGGAAGTATATAATCTAATTTCACTTTTATCTTAATCAAGATCACACTAAATGAGAGCCTGTGTGCATGGCCCACTTACAATGAATTGTATGAAACTGAAACAGGTCAACAAGCCCACAAAGGAACCTGACAAGGTAACACAGATAAATCTGATGCTGAGATTTCTTGTTACGTTTTTGAAGAATTTAGTTACTATTCTTTGTAAAGCAGCCAGAGGCTGTCAGCTACAGCGATGACATGACATTTTTTTTTAAATGATGGTGGTCAGCTGCTCTTAAGGAACTTGTTTTTTTATTTTCATATAAACTTAAAATATTAAATGAAGTTTTATTAAGACAAATCCATTTCTGAGTTTTTTAACTATCATTGACTATAGTTTCTATTAAGTTCTTCAATAAAACTAGATAATCTAGGAGCTTGTTAGTTTGTTATCATAAGGAGAACACAGTGGCACTATCAATCTTTTGCTACCTTTTGCTAAATCTGATCTTACTCATTACACCACCACCTTGTTGAGGTATGGTAAAGCTGTCCTCTGCATCATTTCATGAGACAGCATTGATAATTTGAGACTTTCCAAATTAATTAGCACAGTAATAAAGTTTCTTGCTGACCAGTGGGGAATAAGAGCCTAATTAACCTATTTTCTGTATTAACGATCTGTTTTTATCAGACACATTCTAGACCAAGGACTAGTGGACTTCACACATTTTAAAGTTTGTAAACTTTAACTATTAACAATGGCAGTGATGAGCTGATGGACATTTTTAATATTCATATCCTAAACCACTGGTGTTGGACTCTTGAACTCTTTTGAGCCAGGTTACCTTTAAAGAAAACCATTTGTGCCATGACAAATAACAGAATGATTCACAACCTCGTGACATTTTAAATGACCGTCATTATGACTTTGTGCTTAAAGCTTAAAAGGAGTAAGTAATTTATGATCAAAATGATCAGCATGAAGGATAATAAACATGTTGATATCTCTGCTACTCAGACATACAGTATATATAACACACAGCACATGCAGCAGTCTTCAAACTGCTGCCTTTGAATTCGTACGTTCTAATCTCCTCCAATCTAAATGAGGAGAAGACACTCTGAACATCTGTTTGTTCTGTCATGCCAGTAGGCAGGGGGCCAGTCTATTTGCTGTGCACCCTTTAATTTACCAGATGTCTACTGTAGGATTAGTACAGTTTTACAAAGAGCAGTCATGACCCTCCAGCTGGGTCTCCAGAAAAACCTACTAAAGGGAAAGTGACACTTCCAAGTTATAGAGACAATTATTTTACATTCACATCCATCCATCAAGCTGATGTCACAAAACCAAGCTAGTTTAAATAAAATAAATAAAATCATTAAATATACAACATAAAATATAATAAGAAAAGGACAATTTCTCAGTACTTGTCATTTCTATCTTATATTTATGTATGTATTTTTGTCAGATCAATATATATATATATATATATATATATATATATATATATATATATATATATATATATATATATATATATATATATATATATATATACACTCTTTGAACATATTATCTCCGTGATTAAAGGAAATTTGTTAGTGCAAACAACAGAAATAGTGAATTTCTGCATTAACGACTCATGTTTTCCCTCCTTTAGATAGCAACCAGATGAACAACATGGCTCAAACATCTACTCTGATAACACAGCCTTACCCAGCTGTGGGACAGATCACTAGCCCCTATGAACAACAGAAGCCTATGAAGGATCTCAACAAGTATGCCACGCTCAAGGCTGTGGGTAAGAAGTTGTTTATGATGAAACATAATGATGAAAAAGTAGTCCATGTTTGTCATTTGATGTGATTAGGTAGCACATTACATCCTCTATAAATAAAACTAGCTCATTATTTAGGGTGTCCCTGCATCATATACGGAGGAGAGTCAAGGTTTAATTGAGTGAATTGGAAACAACAGAATCTGTAATCTGAGTAATCACATGTAATCAAATGCAAATGTTTTATGGAATACAGGACATATTAAATGTGGTTAAAATACATTATTAAAATATTCTGCCAGCTGCAATGATGTAAGACTCTGACAGTTTTTCAGTCTAATATTTCATGTCTAGTCCAGATACAAGAATCCTGTTTATTCTGTTAACATGTATTGTTAGATATGCACTTCAAAACTCGCTTTTTCATTAAACCTAGTAGGTTTTAATCTCTATCAAATCACTGGCTTGTCACTTAATCCATACTCAATCAATGCCAACAGGGAGAGGAACTGAAAGTTTATTTATAAAAGCCAGTTTGTTGCTCTTCTCATGTGCTAATTTTGGAATGTCTGCAGCCAGTGCCTGGACAAACAGCATCTGACACAAGAAAAAAATAGCAAATACCAAAATAGTACTACTCAGCAAGATGGTGCCAAGAGCTTTAATTAGTCTTAAAAGGGAAAAATAGTGGAAAATAGTGTTTTGTGAGGATGATTAACTGATGCTACAGTTAAGCACATACGTATAGTCAGGTAGATTTAATATCCAAATAAAACCACCACTGGTAACAAATGGGCCATCTGTTCATGCATACAATTTATTATTAGTGTTTACATTGTGATTTGTGAAAAACAATAATTAATTCGGATTTTAAGCAATTTTTGATTTTGATATTGATTTTTGTTTTAAAAAACAAACAGTATTATTTCAAATAACAAGTAGACAAAAAATAAATAAGAAATATTCAGAATCAAAGTGTGGAGTGAGGGGATTTGCAGGTCTGAATTTGATGCCATGTAGCAGCATGAAACACAAGTCTTTTTATAGATTCCACCTGAATCAATTAGCTGAACTTGACAGACCTGGACATAGGAGGGATGACAGCTATTAGCACGCGTGTAATAGACCCAATCACATAACAGGGCTCACTCTTTGTGATTCACATGAGCAGCTGAAACTTCTCCACTGCTAATCCACTGAAGTGCCGTCAAACAAACTGATCATTAGAGAAAATAAAAATAGAGCAAATCTTAGCTAATGAGACTGGGGACAGGAGACAATCAGGAGCAATCAAAACTCAAATGAGTTGGGGCATAGTAATGAGATGCGACTGTACTGTACATAGTGAGCCATGTGAGCCTTTGTGGTCCTAATATATGTGTTCATCTACCAGCACTGAAGTAGCTGCTGTAAAGGATGTGCTGCTCATCACTACATCTCTTTCCTGTACTATGAAGTGTGAGCTGGAGCACAGACACAGCCCGCTGCAGATGAAGACACCACATCAAAGGTTATCCGGGAGACATTTCATTAAAAAAGTCTGAAATGTTAGCAGAACATCACAAAGGCTAATGCTGGAGCTTGGTGTGCTCAAGCTCAATTAGTGCTGAAGTGAATACTGTTTTCATACATTGTTTGCACCTGATTGGAGACATGAAAGCACGCCACAGTGGTTGTTATGAGCAAATTACAGCAGATGATTAAGGCAAGACAAATGCCAAAAGACAAGATATACTGTGCAATGGTATAGTGGGAAACATCTAAGTGCTACAGAGTTCCCAGTGTTGTGCTAAAATAATTTCATAAACTGGAACATCAACAAATATTAAGTAGTGTTGGAGCACAATTATTAAATGTATATTTGCAATCTTTTAATTGGCGCAAATGAAATGTTATGTAATGTGAAAATATATATTTTAACATGATCTGACTTTCGTTTTAGTTAACGCTATTGAAATTCTACACTGAAATACTGTGCACAAAGGGTGTAGTTTCCACTGGGGATGGGGGGACACGTGTCATCACACGTTAATGAGCTGTGCAGCCAGTGCATGGTGAGATATTTTGCTCTGGGTTTCACCTCTCAGTCTACTGGATTAAAAATAATTTCATGTAGTCTACATATATTTTTACTTACAGTTTAGTATCCTAAAAAATGCTTGATCAAAAACATCAAAGAAAAGACAGTAAAAAGCTCCTTGTAAGATTTCTATGAAGGAAACTAATCATGATTTTAATTAGGGTTACCGTGTTAACAATACAGCAGAGGTTATAATAAAATTAATATTTTCATACTATTCTGATATGAAAAAAACCAACCAATCATCATCAAGTGTAACTATATCAGTGTATTAAAGCATTAGTAGATATTAAAAATATTTTCAGTCACAAACTTTTTAATTTTACTGCGGCTTTGTTTTTAAGCAATCATTGGAAATATGGGAATATAAACTTAAACAGATAATAAAGTCAACACTGACTCAAGCTTTTTATTTACAAATATTTTTGTGTGATTTCATGGACAACATTTGTATAGGTTGATTAATGTTAAAGTAATGTTTTACATACACTAAATTATTAGTTACTGTGATGCCTGATGATGTAAAGTTGGACTTGACTCTTTTCTCTGTTGATGCTTTTGCAACAAAATTGTAATTAGGTGTATTTTTAGCTCTTCTAGTTTTGCACTCAGGACACAATGCAATGGCTAATGAAGGGAAAAATGACAAAGAACTCATGTTGTTTATCTACATTTGTTAGCAGAGAAAGCTAATGACAGCTTCTACAGCAACCGGCGGCAAGTGATCGAGATGACAACCAAGGGCAGCCTTCCCATGGAAGCTGTGGATATGGAGCCAGAGCCAAGTAATCCTTACAGCCCACCCAGACAGCTGTCTGCAAAGCAGAATGGACACAAGTACAAAACCCCAAGAAGCCACAGCTCCCAGTCACTGTCCTACGGCTCCAACACTGCTGCCAGCCCAGTAGTGCTAAGATCCTGGGACAGCAAGGACACGCTGGGACTCCGTCAGAGCTATGGCCCAAAGAAACTCTGTATTGTAGAGAAGGAGGTGCACACCACTCGATATCTGCCTCCACAACCATACTTTGTCACCAACAGCAAGACAGAAGTGACAGTATGAGGGACCACTACAGCATCAGACTTAAAGGAATCTGCATTTAAGAAAGACAGTAGCTGCTGACTGTGGGTGATGTTGTAAGAACTCAGCAATGGTTGTAGTATGTGCAGTTGTATATGTAATGGGCATCATTTAAGACGCCATGGAGGGCACAGTGATGAATATGTTACCATTGATATTCATATAATTCAACTGCTAAAACAAAACATAAAAGTTACATAACTCATATATAAACAGTGATGAGACATGTGACACGTACATTACTGTCATCAGTATTTACTGAGATATCAATAGACCTTAAAATTATGTAATTTTTAAATCAACATTGTCTAAATGAGAAAACCACCATTATTTATTTCTAGAAGGTTGAGTAACCTGTGGTTAATTGGGTATCGATGAAAATGCTTTACTGGATAATCTATAGATACTGTTTGGAAATGTTTGGCACTGCTACACTCCTGCTTTATCAAGTACAGTGTCCAGGGATGATCAATTTGAGAAAAATACCTTCTAGCTATTTTGTTTATTTGAAATTAAATAGTCAGTATATCACAAAAGTTAATCAAGAAGAGCGGAGTTAAAGTTAAATGAATATTACTGATGTTTTGAAAGCTCACAACGCATTTTTAGACTCAAACTTGATTATCAGCTACAAACGAATTAGACCCTAAGCTCTAAACAATCATCTAAATCCAAAACATCACTTGCATATGTATGGTCAGTCACAGTTCAACTCAAAGTGAGTGAGTGCTATCAGTTGGTCACATAAAATTTCAATGGCCATGACTATTGCTGACTTAATTAAGAACTGTATTAATCTAATAAATAGACTTGAGACATAAATGTTGCCTAAAAATAAGTTTTTCAGGTATTTTTTTTCATAATGTACATCCATTTTGGAGAGATTCGTAAGCTTAAGTTTATCACTGAGTATTTCTAAAATATAGAGGAATCAGTCTGTGAAAGTGTTACTGTTGACCTAAATGACTTAACATCCATTAAAAAGCCATCACTTTTTAAAGTGGTATATGTCTCATTTTTGAGGACACCTTCCAAATGCATCCAAATCATGTCACTGCCACTGACATCCCACAGATAAATACATTTCTATGATTACTAGGAGAAGTAGCTGCAGAGTATTGAACCAGTGTTGTATTGGTGTAATAGTGCCTCTCATCAGTACCAGCATGTGTGTGATTATCCTAGAATATACTGTAGATGAAGCCCCAGTATTAGAATGGTGAACGGTATTATTCCGCCATTATGCCCCGAACAGAATGTTCAGAGCGAAGACGGTGGCTTGATTCATAGTTAAAGCTCTCAGCTTTCCAAATTTCGATTTATTGAATGTATCTGGTCTGGACAGTCTGAAACCAGTGGTACAGTAGCAGTTGACGTTAATGAACTTTCGATCAGGATGAAGCTGTAAAAGTTAGGTTTGTTCTTCTTTGTCTGTTAATAAATGGGTCAACTAAAGACATATAAACTGTTTTTTTGTTTGACTGACTAACATTACATACAAATATTTACCTGCTGTTGTAACATTTTAGTTAAAAAGATATGTTTCAATACTGGTCACCACTTGTTATCTCAGCAAGTATAACATCAAAACTGCAAAGCTGAAAAAAGACATTAGGATGCTGGAATTCATGCCAAACTTGGCAAAATGTTTTAATAAACAAGGTTTTCTAGTGCAATTGATCATTTGTTGTGCTGATTTCCAAGCCAAACATAAATATAAAAAGATGCTCACGCCTGTCTGCACGTCTTACTCATGCAGTTGACTATTTCAAGCAGCTGAGGACAAGGCTGCACTCATAGCTGATATGAAAGTGGGAAGTGGGAGCTGCTAGTATAAAAAGGTGTATTTATGTATTCTCAAGTCCAGATCATAGCTATTAATATTATAACAGCCTTCCAAACAGACTGTATGCACAAGTTTCCAAAATCTGTATATCTAGTGCACCAAACTGTCCTTCCACATAATTAATCAAATGTTTCACCGTTATATGGTTATTCACACTATTCAAACGCAATTATTAATTCAGCTGATTTTTATATAGACAAACAATATTGTGTAGTGACTACCACTGAATGTTCTTGTTTTGTGAATGCAAATTGTTTTTTTTCTCTAAGATACTGAAATCACTGTTATTAAGCCTGAGTACACAATATTCACACATGAAGAGCTACTGTAATACTGCCAGGTAAAAACATAATGTGTATAATATCTGTCCAGCTGTGAGAGCACAGCAGTTATATTTTGGTGAAGTTTAAAGGAAAGCCCCTATGATCACAGTTCACTATCAGTTTTTTGTGTCACTGTTAGCTCATTATCAGAATATTCTGATAACCTAATTGCTATAATGAATGTTGTTATGCATCTTTATGTGCTTTGGTTCATGATGCCCTGTTAATTATATTCACCACCTCTGTATTTGACAACTAACATTCTCCATTATCTTGGAAAATTACTGAGCGTTTAAATGTTTCTCATACATTGTTTGTGCAGTAAACTACAATCCCCATGTTGTTAGGGTCCTGCAAAAAACCTTGAATCTCTATCATGCCTCTTTTGTTGTATTGAATCTATGAAATTACAGTTAAACAAGTGATTCAGTTCATTCATTGTCGTATTGTAAAATAGATTCAGTGCAGTCTAGAAAAGTCCAAGGTTCATGAAACATTTTCTAAATGTGGAAAACCTCTATGGCTGCTGTTTACTGAGATACAAGGTTTCTGTGAGATAGCCAACAACGTCAACTTATAATCATGTATTAGATATATCATCCAAGCGAGGCCTACCTTGTACAAAGGAAACAGTAACTGGCAATGAGCAACTGTAGCACAATGTTAGTGGATTTTGTTTAATGTCAGTAAAGCTATTAGCATTAGGTTTTAGCATTTTGTAATTGGTTTGTTCCAATGACTTGCCTCTTTTTTTTTAACTAAAAAGAAAACAAACATTTGGATGACGGCAGGGTCTAGCGTGCCAGCAGAAAAATAAAATGTAAGAAGGTGCATATATTCAACAACACATTTCTACAGAGGTAAGTTGTCTGTAGCATCCCTTTTTAAATTCGGATTTGAGCTGTTTCTACTAGCTACCCTCCCAACACCACACCAGATGGTATCATCACAACATGGAAAAGCACTTGAGTGCAGCCAAAGGACCTCTTCAGTTTAATATGGGATTTTCTGTTCATGTGCTCCAGCTGTAAAACGTGACATGTCATTATATTGTCTACATTAAAACTATTTTTAATATCTTTGTGTCTTCTCCAGACTTTCTTCAAGCGCTGTCTTTATTTGTCCCTGATTGTTCTGATTATATAACTTGACCTGGTTGATTTGCTGCTTTCCCGTGAAACCACCTCTCAATGCTAATTTATTAACATAAAACTAGGCTGACAATTTAGTTGTTCTCCTTAGGAGCAACAGTTATGTACATTTAATTTTTTTATTAACTGTATATTTAGAGAAATAATCTTGGTCTTGATGTCCAGTGTTACTAACATCTTTTGATTTAGATTCGTATATTAAGTGCATTTGAGCTGAAATTAGTTAAAAGCCATGTATCAGTAAAGAAAAAACTATACATTTTCATATAATAGCTCACACTGTTTGTTGATCAAGTGCTTTAACAGCCTCACATTTTACAGTTATTCAGTCTAAGCACTGGGATTGGGTACACACATTTATTCTCTAATTGTAGCCTTACTACAGATGTACCACTGAGAGGCATTTCTTTAAGTGCTGCCACTCTTATGTGAAGCATTCAATGCATGTTTATCTGTCATGGCATGGGTGAAAGAGCTGAATAGATTGAGCCAAGTGGAGAGTCAAACTCTGTGAAAAGGCTGGGGTTTGTCTCTTGTGGATTGAAAAGTCTGATTGAATAAAAGTACAACAGCAGTACAAAAGCACAAAAATGTAAAGGAAACAAAGCAGAAAATGAAAGGAGGAGGACGTTTTTGCTACCAGAAACAAAAGCTTTGCTCTGTTTATGCATTTGGTAGTATAGCCTGGCACTGTAAATTCATATACATGTTTCTGGAGAAAAACTGAAACATTCCTTAACTAGTTCAACTACAGGAAATTATGTTTTACATCAGAAAGATAGCTAATTTCTCACATTTAAAATTAGCACGCACACACACACGGATGCATGCACACAATTTCACAACAAATTTAACTCTTCTTTTGTAGTGATATAGTACTGCAAAATTACCAGAGTCAGGAGGCCAGGCAGCAATACAATGATTGACTGAGGACACATTTGGATCACTCTGCTACTTTTACACTTCAATCCATTTTGCACTTGTTTCTGCAGATTACTTCTGTTTACAGTCGTGCTTTCTATCAGAACTTCAGTTTTAACAAGCCTCTGGGAACACTGTCATTTTCTTGAAAACGCCAGGAGACATTTTTGTTAATTAGCAAATGATGTTTCCTACCACCAGGGTGGTTCCCTCTGGAAATTAAATCAGCACAATAACCTAATTCAGTCAGACAGAGGGGCACAGCCATGTCCCGGTGTGTGAAAAATCATACACCAATCAAATCTGGATGATTTTTTAAACATGAAATAATGCAGAATTGTACTCAGGAACTAACAAACAGCCAATCCAAGGGATGAAAAAACACTTTTTAAAAAGTGTTAATTCAGAAAGTCCTCTTGGAGTGGACAACTTTATGACAGCCCATGCTGACTGCCACTACATGCACTTAGCTTACTTTCTACAATGTGTTGGAACACATTTCTGCTTCTTTAAAATCAATTATTTACACAAGAAGCACAACAGTGCAAATTTACACAACAAATTAGTCATTAGCAACATGATCCTTGAGAAATCTCTTATGCTCCACACTACAGTTGTGCACTCTAAAATCAAAGACAGGATAGACGGACAGTGACAGACTTGCACACAGTGGTTTTTGCTCAATTGTCCAAACATGGTTTAGCTCCATTGTGATGCACAGATTAAAGAAACACTCTGCCTAATTTATTTAATATCTAGTGCATATATATCTGGTATATTAAGGTTTTACAAAGATGAACAGCAGTCCATATACAGATGGGTGACAAATTAAAGGAGTGAAGAAACCGTGATTGCAGATGTCATACAGGACAAAATGAAAAATGATGTGAATCATATACTATGGCCTTCACAGTCAACCCAAGATTTTCGATATGCCAGACAGTGCTCTCCAACTGCATAATCAAAACATCAAATGAAGAAATATCTTTCGGAAGAATTGTGTTCATTCCTCCAGCAGAGTTCCAGAGACTTGTAGAATCAAAGCCAAAGTGCAATGAATCTGTTCTGGCAGCTCATAATGGCACAACATCTGTCTGTATATTCTCCACAGATACACCTGATTTAGACCAAATTCAAACATGAGTTTGGGATGATTAAGGTGAAATAAAAATAAACTTCAACATGACACATGAGGAGACTGAGACATCAAAACTGCTAGTATAAGTATTCATATATATTAAACCATGTAATATGGATTGTGTATGGCAAGCCATATCTGCTACCAACACAAACAAATCCAGGTGTTTGCAATTTAAAAAAGGAGCCCAATGAGAACCTTTGTATGACAAGCTGGACTGTGACAGGAGGCAGTTTCTACTACAGAGGCATTTCTCTTAAGTAGTTGCTTATTAAAAACAAGCTATAACTTCCCTACTAAATTTGAGTTGTCATCAGAGATAATGAGGGTCAATTTAGCATCTTACTGGAAAACTGTTGTTGTGTAGTTACAAGGTGTCCTACTAGTACAAATACTAGTGTAAGTATTTTAATTAATAATGATTCAGTTATTTGGCATGGCATTGGATATCTTTTCTCTTCTTTATTTCAGAGTCAGTGAGAGATTAAGACGAGAAGGAAGAGGAGTAGTGGACTAATGTCTGTGGTTGAAAGATTATTGCAATGTAATAAACAAATACTCTAATCTACAAACACTCTGTTATGCTAGTGTATCTTTTCTGATGAAAAAGAAAAGAATAAAACATCCACAGGGAACTATGTTGAAAGGAAAGAAGACATCAACGGTCATAATTTCCACTGTACTGTAGTCAGGATAGATGGTTAATAAGGGAGCAATTCCCTTCACATTTATACCAGCAGGGCCTGAATAAGCTGTCAATGCTCCATATTAATCCATTCTCCGAGCCAGTGCAAAGTAACACAGCCCAGATCATTGTGCTGCTACAAAAGCAAGCGAAAAAGCTTGGAGCAAAATCTGAGAGTTGCTGAAAGGAGGCACACAGAGATTAGGAATGTGGAGCTCCGCAGAGAGATGCCTCCACAGCCGACAAAGACACTGGGAAGTTTTTTTTCCTGATCGAGGCGGGAAGAAAGGTCATGTTATTTAGGGATAGGAACTGTTTTCCCATGTTAAAAGTCTGTGATACTCTGATTACCCTCTTGGTATCATCATTGTAAAACTCTCACTTTTTTCACAACTTGGGCTTGAATATTTTTCTTTTCTATTTTTCCCTAACAGAGATCACATAAACAGAAAGAAACACTAGAGGTCAACAGGGAGTGCAAATATTAGTTTCCAATTTAAACCTTTAGTCTAAACAAATTATGAATCACTCTAAAGCACACTGTGAACCTAGCCACTCCCATATTAGCAGCATTTCTCTTTGCTTTGCTTTATTAAAAAATAATAATACAGTTAATTTCTTTAAGCTTTCAGTAGTGACATTGCTTAAGTGTCTCAAATACATCAACAGCACAGCGTGGCAGCAATTTTGCCAGGTAGGTCATGAGTCTACAGTGACCATTTTGCCAAATCTCTTGTCCAGGATGTCTTTGGGTCCCATCGTCTGATATCAGCAGATGTGATTAACTTTTAAATTAAAGTTTCAGTATATCTTATTGCTCACATTGTAACACAGGCCTCCATTAGTATGTACCTCGGACACTACATGCTGGAAATTGCACACACAAGAACTAGAAATCTTATAAAATATATTTAAGATGAGAGTAAAAGTAAATTTGAAATGACTCGGCAGATGAAGTTTGAAACTGAAAAATAATGAAGAGTCAGATACTGATGACAGACACTGTGAAGAGCTGGGTTTGGCTGCAGTTAATCAAGGAATGTCATGAAAGGGTGAGTGATGGCGAGGTGATGAAATGTAAAATCAGGTTTGATTTAATAAAGCAGTGATTTTCAGCACGTGTTTAGGAACGTTTTGGGTCAGGAGAAAATTGCATCCCAAACTATTCAGAAAAATCTCAATGACAAAATGGATAGGGGCTATAGTGGCCTGTTTAATTGCATAGTTAGCATGATTTAACTTTACCTATATTTGACTACTACTTTCTGTTGAGCAAAGTTTTGGTTTAATCATCAGTACAAACAAGCAAACTGAAAGAGACAGATTCCTGGATGGACATCATATGATATATTAACTGAATTCATTCTCTTGCCATTCTCTTCTTTCTATTCACTGAATGATGACGGCCATTCATATCATAAAAATGGCTTATAGTTTTTTGGTCCCTTTGTCCTTCATCTCTTCATCTCATTTCTTTCTTTCTTTCTTTCACACCCATTCAATAAGTGGCCTCTCCCCTTTACTTTACCAAAAGGCCTCTCAAAAGGCTTCTGAGACCAGATTTAGTCATAAAGTCACCAGATACATAAATTAATCATCTCATATTGATTGATTGATATGCTCCAAGGACTAGCTACAAGGGTGCTCAACTTATAACCAAGCACGGAAAACCATTTGCAGAGGGTGACTTATAAATAAGTGTCTTATTAAATTCGCTGTAATCTGCCAAGCAACAGCAAGAATTTAACAAAGTGAGCCTTGCAAGGAAGACAGTTGAATCACTGACCATTTTACTATTTCTTTTTTTCAATTGTGTGTGATGAGGGCACAGGTACTACAGATTACTACACATACCAATTTTCTGCACAAAGTGCTTAAAACCCACTCATTAAAACGGTCTCTTGAATTCAAAGTACTCTTTTCTCCATGTGGCTCTATGACAAGTTTGAACACCTATGATTTAAACATTTAGAAACAGCTATAACACACCAATGGTAAATGTGTTTTAACATAAAGTAATTCAATCATTTTCATACTAAGACTGCTCAGAAAACGCATACAGAAAAGGTCAGCATCATTATGTTAATATTGTGAAATATATTCTAGTTGAAAGAGGGAGTGGGATTCTTTTTACTGTTACTATAACATTTTTGGCGCTCACCACCATAAAAAATGTCAAATCTTCTTCTACCTAAGTGTTAAAATATGCATAAAAACAAAACATGTCCCAACACTAATCACTGACATTATCTCACAGACAGAAGCCAGCTGAACCCATTCACAGTCTATGAGGGAAACAAAACTGTGATTATTAAAGCCCAAATAAAATCAGATGGAAAGAAGCAGCCTTATATCTCTCCAGAAGAACAACAGGACCACAGTTGCCAGTAATCAAACGCCAGAAGAAAGACCCACATCGTTAACCAAAATGAGCTCTTCTGCAGTCAAAAAACAAATAATGATGAACTTTTCTTCATGAGTCATAAGAAAAGGTCATTACCAAACAAGGAGTCTAGGACTCCATTTACAATAAAATCTTGTTGAAATGGTATCTGGGAACTACAATTCCTGTCTAAGAAAAGGAACTGTCAAAATATTCTTCTCATCCCACAGGCACAGTTTTTATTATTGACCTACACTTCTATCTACATTTATTCACTCTACTACCCTAAATGTGGAGCAGGAGCTTTGGGCTACAGATTGATAACACATAATTTTCATCACCTTGCAATGACACATATTTTTACCTGCTTATCTATGATGAACTTGAAACAAATGGGTCATGTTAGAATAAAGGATTTTGAGGAATTGGGGTAGTTTTGAATATGTAACCTGAACATGCAACAAGAACTAAATAATTTGCAGACTGCCTGTGTTTTATGGGTAGGGTTTGCCCTAATTGTTGTAAATCTTAAATGATTGCCCTCAAGACATAAAAGATTAACAATTACTTTCACTGAGCTACTGAGCAAAACAGGAAAATGCTGCTCAAACATATGAATTTGATTGAAAGGTCTGTGCTGGCTGTTGCTCTCAATAGTCAATGCTCTTCTCTATGACAAGAACAGTGTGTTCGGTGTGGGTGAAGTAGATAGGGGGCAGAATTGACCTGGATAAAGTTAGGAAGAAAACTGACAGAGTAAAACACTACTGCATGTCCTGGATTTCTCAAATTCATCTTCATGCATTCTTTATTTTTCACCAAAGAAATGTGGTATGTACTATATACTGTTTAAGACACAATGCACAGAATTAGTAGCCACTTTACCTCAAGATGAAAACTTTTGAATGTGTACTGTACATTCAAACCCAGTCACCCATGAGGGTACACAAAGGAAGCTGTCAGTAGTATGATATGACAAGTACACATTGCAAGGGAGGTAACTTGATACAACTTTTCAAAACGATGCTTAAATCCTATTAGAGAGAGTTCCAGCCTAGAGTAAACTGTGAAAACAAAGTTAAAAGAACTACAATCTCAGTTAGTTGTAGTTGTAGAATGGTCCATTTTTAAGAGATACATAAATGACAATTAAAACATGGAGGTTTTTAAATCAATGCTGCCACCTCGTGAGACCACCTTACAAGAAATAAAACTGAAATCAAACTGTCAAGGATCCTTATCCAGAAAACATGACACAAACATGTCAGAAATTTAATGGATCAACTGAAGGATACTGACATGTGGAGTCCACTGATACATTTCCATCAGAATGGCAAGTGCATGAGTACTAAAGCTAAAACTTTTTCCAATGAAATCAAACAAGGGATAAAGATAACTATTCAGGAATTTTGAAGGGTGTCACAAGGAAGATTATATTCAATTCTGACAAGTCTTGAAAGGTGGTTTTCATTCTCATTTGGAGAACCAATGTGGAGTACACAAACATGCTGATTCATACTCATGTGTAATAGCTGACTAAAGGTAAAGTTATGGAGTGATTTAGGGAGCATTATCCTGATATCAAAATGTGTCTCAAGATTTTTGAGCATACAAAATATGCAAAGCTAGAGGACAAGCAGTGTTCAACTCCAGCTACAACTGCTGTCAGCTGAGATGGCAACACCTGGATTGGCTCTACTTTCAAACCATGCACTCAAAATGTCAGCATCTTGGCAAAGTAACACAATTCAAATTCATAATATGTCATCAGAATTTGACGGAAGCTTTACTGACTTTGCCTCAGCTGAGCCTGTTGCTGTGTATAAATTTGTTTCCCATTTGGCCCAAATATATGAAGATGTGGATGACACTGCCTACAAATTGAATCTCTCTTTCACCTGGACACAGCTGCACAAGAAAATGAAATACTCAACCTTCAAAATGACATTCAAATAAAATGCAAGGCATCTGAAAGGACAGGGTGAATTCTACACACAGTGCTATTAAAAAAGCATCTCAATATAAGAATGTAGCCTTAAATTGTGAGCTCTTTTCTAGGTCACCCCACCTATGTGGGTCTACATTCTCTCACATGAAGATAAAAAAAAAAAAAACAGCATTGAAAAGTACAGCTTAAGTGTAGAGAAAGTAAACCACTAATAAATCACAAATGTGTGTCTTTTGATTGTTTACTTGTCATGCTTAAGCCATGTGACATAAATAAATGAATCGGAGACCTAAACGAGGCTATGGATTTTCTCCTGGGATTCATCAGCTGCTTTTCTTTTTTCCTCTGAATGGGACCCAGGTCGCCTCCATGATTCAAAGCCTGGCAGCTAATTCAGACAGACTTTGCCTTGTGTTTGAGTGAATTAAGTGTGTTTCACCTGTCTTCTTCCAGATCCTTAGAAGCTGACATTGTCTGGGTGCGCTCAAGGTTATTCAGAAAAGTCAAAGATTTTAGTGAATCTGCTGGACATACCTTCACAGGAAAGGAGGATAGAGAGAAAAAATGACAGTGTATTAGTCGAGGATGAATGAAATTAAATAAAAAATATTTTCTTTGACAGTCAGTAAAGTGGCAGTTGTAGTAGTGAACTGAAGAATGCTGAAAAATGTAAAATAGTGTTAACGTAGTGCAAGAGTTTGTTCTTTATTTAACCAGTGTGTATCCATGCAGGGCTTTTTAAACAAGGTATCTACCTGATACACACTTTAGATATGACAAATGCTGAATCTTAATCTCGATTAATTAATGAGAAAAGTTTAGCCTTTTAAAGGATGCAATGCTGCAAACATACATTTCAAAATAAAAGCACACAACAAAATGTTACTTACCAAAACTACCATACAGTCACAAAATACAACCTACAAATCTCTCTTTTATTAAACTATAAAAAAAACAAAAAAACACTAACATTTTCATTTATCCCTTTTGGATACAAGCTTCCAATATTATAAATCCAGAAAGCCCTAGCCTTCTTGTAATGTTAGCAAAGAGACAATATTTATATGACTTTTAATTTCATAAAAGATATAATCTCTGATGTAAATGTAAAAAAATGTAATTACAGTTAGGCCTTATGATGTTTACAGCTCAGCATCCTGTTTAAACACAGTATTGTATATTTCAGAAGATTTTTTTTAAAGTCGTTAATTATAATTTTTCAAGTTTGAACTTTATGGACCAAACAGGATTTGGCAGCAGCAGTGGCTTAGACATCCAACTGGCAAAAGTAAATGGATTAATTGGGTCACTGCTGTGGTCACAATGATCACAATCAATTAAGAAACAGTGGCTGAGCTCCTTCCAGATGTCGAGACAAAGCCGATGGATTCTCTCTCCTCCTAGAAAGCAGCGAGTCGCCTGAGAGCTCAGAGTGTTATTAATAGCCACTGCAGGGGTGTCAAGGGTCTTTGGCTGTCAAAGGGGTGAGCTAGCACCAGGGTTCAGAGCAGTGCTGAACCTCCATCACCGCAATGGGTGAAAGGCTAGTGAGCAACCCTGTTTTAAGGCTGTCTTCTTCGGACAAGACATGTTTTTCTTTGTTCAGTTTTAAATTACTGTGACGAAATAACAGTCTAACAATCTGCCAGTGGATGGTAGTGTTGACTGAGTCTGCTGTCATCAAGTAAAGTTGGTGTATGTGTAACAATATTCACATTTAACATGTTAAACTTACCTTATCTCACTTGGAGAATCTGGATTGTTCTCACTTTAAGCCTGTGTAGGGACAAAGAAAACAATTTAGCTCAATTAAGTCTCTCAATTTAGTTAATAGCAGAGAATAAGAAAGGAGCTCCATCCTTTAACCTTTCTTAGTGAGATGTGTGGGCCCTGTTAAAGCAACAGAGCAGGGTAAAGAAAGTAATTCATTTGACTGTCTCTGGTGGCTGTTTGCACCACTATGAACCATGTCATGTGCAACAGATGAGCCCAACAGGAGGGTCCAACATTATGCATATCCAGAGGCCTGATGCACGGGCACAGGTGGATTAATCGTTTTATGGTTCTGTCGATTATAGAGCAAGTTCATCCTGAGGCTCAGTTTGCAACATTCATCTGCTGCTTTTATGCGCTTATCTAAGGTTCACTTAGGATTGTACTGTGTTGTTTGGCTCTCTTTGCTTTACAAAAATACAGCTGGTAATAACTCAATAGATCTTTTTAGCAATGAGTTATCTAACAGTGTTTTATGTTCGACAAGGTAACTGGAAATGCTGTATGGTTTCAAGGGAGAATCGGCTCTGACCGTAAATTGTGTACAAATACTTGGATAGCAGCCTAAGCAAAAACTCAAAACAAACAAAAACAGATGATAATGTCTGAGTCATAATCCTACTTTTAAAATGTCTACTGATGGATTTTAACCTCCATCTGTTTGTTAGCATATCTCAAACACCCATTGCCAGGGTTAATAAAACTTGGTTGAAAGTTAAGATAAGGGCTTAACAAACTATTTATGTATTTTGGTGAGAATACAGAAATTCTTCACAGGATGTATTAATATTGTGATACACGTAAGTTTTATACTCTTTATCCCAGTTACAGATGGATAAAATCACTGTTCTTTTGTATTATGTTTTATGTATTCACTTTGTTTTATGTTCAAATCTGTGTTCAATGACTGTGAGACAAATTTCCCCATAAGGGACAATAAAGTTAGAGTTAATGTAAGTTAAAGATATATTTAGATTACTGACCCACACTGTGGAGCAAGACTTTGACTATGTAATATATTTTCAATAAAAAATATGAAGTACACTTTATAAACCAACCACAAAACTCAAAAGAAGACCAAATTTCTCAGCGTAAGCTTGATAGACAATAATTAAACATGCCAATACAAAAGAGATGCACAAAATTTAAACTTATGATGGATTTCAACATTGATCAGCATGTATCCATCCAATTTAGATCGACATCATGCCTCTCAGGCCTGTTTCCCACTGCTGAGGAAGCACAAAATGTATCCACAGAATTATTTAAGGAAATTATCCTTCCAGAAGCAAGACACAGCCCAGTCGAGCATTTACAGCCACAGCAGCAGGCTCTGCCACTCACTATGAAGACTCTTCTCTTCCACTCAGGAAGCACACAGCAACTGACAAACCTGGAAACCTGATTGAGTGCCGGAGAATGAGCCAATTAGATGTGTTTGTCAGGGGAGCAACACTCATGAAACAACTCACCATGGTCACCATTCGGAGTGGCAGTTTTATGACTGAAACATCAGTAAAATCTGCAGTGTTTTGTTTTTTTTATTTGTAAAATGACTTGATATTCTTTTATTGAAGCAAAACAGCGAACCGCCCTTTCAATTGTTGATATATCAGGGCCTATGTGCCTTGCCAAAGGACATTAGGAAACATGACAGCAACAGCTCTAATGGCTCTAGTGTTAACTGACAATACTGAACTCATTACATGATCTACTGTATGCTTAAAATTATCTGCTTATCACTTCTGGTCATACTCTATTTAGCATGAAACAAACAGTTTCATTAAGATTAAGGTTAAGGTTAAAAGAGCCCTTTAGAGACAAAGGACATACCAAGCTGTTGGGCCAAGATGTGACAACAGGACAGCAGTGCTCTCTACTGGCAAGAGAAATAAAAATTAAATTTCATTACACTCATAAATGTCCTCAGTACAGACGTTTATTCAGGATCAGTGAGATGGAGACTGACTGGTTAGTAGGACATATGCATATTAACAAAGGTTTTAGTGAGTACATATTGGTATTTATGACACATTTCACATGGCAATAACAATATATATGACTTGTACTTTTTTTGACAAACGTCTTTTATGACAAAAGATATTCAAGGTAATGCAACAGGAAAACCAGATAATACCTGAGAATCGCTCTGTTCAGTGTCCAAGTTTGTGGGTTGTTTATTCTTCAAGATAAATGGGTTCAATTAAATATAATTTACACATTTAAAAATATTGATTTCATATTCAAACTACATTTCCATTCATTTGTGTGGGACTATCACTTAAATACAAATAACAATCATCACTCCAATATAAAATCTGAATATTTAGAAAGGTGATGAATTTGCCTGTAAAGAGTATTAACTTTAGGGAACAGAAGGAGGTCAGGTCAGGAGCAGATTTTAATGAGAGACATTACAAACTTAGAGAATATATCTGACATGCCAGTTAAAAGTCAATCAATGAAATTCATGTGGGAGTACACAGTGTTATCTGAATTTGGCTGTCCTTTAGAACATGACCAGTTCATGGTTGTCAGAAAGAACCCAGATACCGAGAAAAAGAGTAAACAGAAAGTTGGGAAATGGACCTCTGGAACTGACCTCATCCAGCACTGTCAAACAAATGAATGAAACAGAAATGATGCTGGCATTACAGTTTTTTTATGAAGCATCATACATACAGTTGTTACCATTGTGCACACAGTTGATTTTATGAAATCAATATTAAAAGGTATACAAGGTAAGGTAAGTAGTACCACATAGCCACTTACACGCTCCTTTCTGAAAAAGGTAAAGAAAAACGGCAAAAAAGAAAACATCATAAATGTAATGTAATTATATACAGTCAGTGGTCATGGGTCTAGTGCACTGAGTTCATCTTATCTCTATACCACTGTATATCAGTTAGATATTAACTGATATACAGTGGAATAGTGAACAGTAAATGCACTCAGTGACAGGACCCTGACTTTAGTCAACACCAAAGGCCACTTACACTGAATCCCTCATTACATTGACAATATACTATGTGTAAGATAGTTGATAATTGAGGTGTATGTACATACTGAAGCATTGGAAAGTATATTCTCATTTTACAAACTTTATAACATCAGATTTTTGCATTGAAATTTAAGCTGATGTTGTTTGCTGATGGTGCAAAAAAAAAAAAAAAAAAAAAAAAAAAAATAGGAAACTGAGAAAAAAAAGTCAGGTCAATTATTAGCAACATTCAGCTCAGGTCTAATGGACATGAATGGGTTAATGTACATATTCAGTGCACCTGACTTAAAAAAAAAGAAGTTTTGGAGGCTTGGCAGACTCCATTCCTCATACAAACATTTACACAAGGTTCAGTCATTCAGTATTTCACAGCCAGCCCACCTTAAATCAAGACCTCTCAGATTTAAGGTAAGCAATATAACTTAGGCCTTAAAGCATCAAAACTTATTAAATAGAACATTTCTGAAAATAACTATAATAATACTATTTTGGATTCTGGAGTGAATTTAATTTATTTTTCTGTAAATATTTTATCCACAGCTGGTATGCAAACCATTGTGCTGTTGGTGTTGTGGGTACTGGGAACATCACTGGTGTTGGCAGACCCTGACACAGCTGGGGAGAAAGTAGCTGAAGAGCCTATTCCATGTTCAAAGGTATGCACCTGCTTTCATGATGACTACAACTTGGAGCTCAACATGTACTGCAGTGCTCGGAACTTCACGCAAGTCCCATCTGACATGCCCCTGTCTACTCACTCTATCTGGCTGGATGGCAACTTGTTCACCTCACTCCCAGCGTCATCTTTCAAGGATCTTACCAACCTGGACTTTTTAAATCTGCAGAGTGGTCAGCTGGTGACACTTGACCCTCAGGCTTTCAAAGGACTTAGGTCGCTAGCACACATTCACCTTGAGCGAAATCGTATCCGGATGTTACCAGGTATAATATTCCAGAATACACCTAACCTTGCTTCACTTAGTCTGCATAACAACCAGCTCACACGTATTGAGGAAAGCCTGTTTGCAGGACTCTCACACATGTGGCTTCTCAACCTAGGAAGGAACTCAATTGCAGTTTTACCGGAGACAGCTTTCCATGACCTGCACGGTCTACGGGAACTTGTTCTTGCAGGGAACAGACTTGCTTACTTGCAGCCACAGCTTTTCCAAAATCTTGTTGAGCTTAAAGAGTTGGATCTGACTGGAAATTATCTCAAGGTCATCAAGGCTAATGTGTTTGTTAAACTCACTAAACTGCAAAAGCTTTACCTAGCCCAGAATCAGATTGTGACAGTGGTACCCAGAGCCTTTGTAGGCATGAAGTCGCTAAGATGGCTGGATCTCACCAACAACAGACTGACTTCTCTCCATGATGAGACTTTCTTGGGCCTGCTCAGTCTTCATGTGCTGCGTCTTTCCAACAACTCTATCACTGGAATTCGGCCCAGGACTTTCCGTGATCTTCAGTACTTAGAAGAGCTACGACTCAGCTACAACAGGATCCGAGCTCTGGGAGAACGGATCTTTGAAGGGCTTGGTCATCTGGAGGTCCTCGAGTTAGACCACAACCAAGTGCAGGAGGCACAAGTGGGTAGCTTCACAGGGCTCTCTCATGTGGCTGTCATCAACCTGTCTGGTAGCTGCTTCCACAGCCTGCCAGACCAAGTGTTCAAAGGTCTGTCAAAGCTTCACAGCCTTCATCTGGATAGAGGCTGCCTAACAAGGATCACAACTCAAGCTTTCAATGGACTCTCAGGTCTACGGAGGCTTTTCTTGCAACACAACAATATCTCAGTGGTGGAACGCCAGAGTTTTGTGGACTTGGTAGGCCTACTGGGACTGGACTTGAGTTTCAACAAGTTGGAGGTTCTGACAACCCATACATTCTCTGGTCTAAAGAATTTGGAGTACTTGCTGTTGTCCAACAATGAATGTCGACAATTTATGCAGAACGGCACAAAGCAGCTACTCCCAAGGCTGCGCTATCTGGACCTGAGAGCTAATGCCTTGACAAGCATGGTCCCTGATTTCCCTGAGAATATGGAAAAACTTTTGCTATCTGGGAACCGGTGGAAATGCGACTGCAGTGCCCTCCCACTCAGAAACTACAGCTTGAGGAATCCATCGGTGATACCTCGGCAAGTGGAGACCCACGCAGAGGGTGAAGAGCCTGACACAACAATCACCATATACAACAACATTACATGCACCAGCCCACCACATCTAGCTGGTCAGGACCTGCGGGATATTGACAATGAACCATTCCAAAGCTGCTAGACAAACATGCACAGAGGTGTTCAGGGAGTTGGTTGGGGTTGATATTTTCAACAATGCAAATTCATTCAGTTTCTGATTTCAAGATTTAAATTGTAATATGAATGATTACAATACATTATTCAGGTTCTTTATTCACATTTACTATTTACAGATAAACTGATCTACAATATTTACATAAAATGTTTCAAAAAGTATTTGAGGGACTTTTTCAGTATGTTATACAGTATGTGAATAGTAAATATCAGTGTGGAAAAATGCAACTACAGCTTGTAAATCGTCATCTCTCTACAGAAAATGGAAAATTTGATGAAATCCACTACAAATGCTTTGATATACTTTAGTTTATACTGACTATGGAGAATAAGATGGATTGTGTTTTACCACTTTGGGATCAGGTTACCAGGTGATGTTGCTTGAAACATGGAAACATGTTTTAATGAGATATATCTTTAAATGTGATGCATTTAGATGTATTTTTTAAAATATTTTAATATATTTTGAAGTTTATTGATCCTCTATAAACCACTTGGACCTTCCTTCATGCCCTTGAACACAGAAAGAAATTACATTTCTACTTCTACTTCTACTATTTTTACTTTCTTTGCTGTGGTCATGAGCACTAAGTACAACAAAACTGAAATGTTTATTTCACAAATTTTTAAGTTTAAACCATTAAGCTTCAAGTCACAATTTAGTTAATCTTTTATGTGACTGGGCTGGTTGAATAAACGTTTGACAGAAATGACAGGCAGGAGGGAAATATCTGCACAGCTCAGACACTAAAATGTCTTCAAATATGTTAAACTAGAAGTGTGTATTATTTAGTGTAGTAATAATCCAAGTTTGTTACTTTAAAAACAAAACACTGTTGGGAAATTTCCTTAATAAAAGCAATAAATGTTTTAAAATCTCTGTGTGTTTATTTTGATTAAAATGTTCAATGTACCCACAAAATAACACTTCTGCATCCAGGGAAGATAGTAGCTTATCCACATGCACACTACTACACTACTGGCGTTTGCATACACATATGCAAACATAGCATAGCATATATTAGAAAAAGTTTTACATAAAAAAAAAACAACAAACATAATATCATGAAAATGTACGAAAAATATGTAAAACCTTACCTTTCAGTCAGTTTGCTCGTCACGGTCGACGCACCACCTGCAAGAGATAAGTAACATCATTTTAGCACAGCTAGCCAGCTAGCTTGCCAAGTGCACTATTCCATTTAGCACAACTGAACTTGTATGCTAACATGGTAGCATGTTCATACAGCGAATTTACAGTTTACTAAGTTATATATATGCAGAATAATGAGTGTAACCTACCCCTGACAACTCTCTCTCTCTCTCTCATCCATGAACAATCACAGCATAAGGCCTGCAGGTTAGGTCAGGTGTGAAACGCTATTTTTGTGTGTTTTTTTACGTGGTCGACGTCAGATGCGATATTTCTGACAGCACCTGAAGGCAACATTGTTGACGGAGCACACGTGCTGCAGAAGCTTTCCGTTGCCAATGGCAACATGAACTGCAGCACATAAACGGTTAATGTTGATCCTTTAACTTACTTGAAGACATAAAGTCATGAATTATTCGTCGTGTTTGGAGTCAATTCTGGAGAAAGTGAAACCACACATACCGACCATCGACTTCGATTCTTTATCGGTATGTTTTCACCTTTCTAAAGATGTGTTTAAGTCTGCTAACTGACAAAATAGGCTATATATGTTATATATCGTAGCACCAGATAATGACTCTCAAGTTATTACAGTTCGATGATGAAGAGATTGTCACCGTATATCAAAGACCAGCTGGTCTTTCCCTGACGGTCCCAGAAGACTTCGATTTTTCAATGGATGATGATGAACCAGAGGTTAGTTAATTATAATCTCATGAGTGTCTCATGAGAATGTAATATCAGGAAATCAGTAGTAGTAATATCAGTGGTTTTCTCAATTAGGAGCTGTTGAAACCTGTGAAACCAGAAGGGACGAAGAAGGATGAAGAAGTCACCACTACAGCTCGGTGTGGTACACAACACCCTGATGCTGATTTCAAGGTGCATTACATTAATAAGTCACTCAATCAATCAATAACTTTTTTTAAATGTACCAGTGTATCATGGTGTACACTGAATAATCACCCTTTCCTTTCCTTTTCTCTTTCACCATTACAGGCAGGTGCTTGTGAGGGAGGTATTGTGGATACGAGGCTCGACGCCTCAGTAAAATCAGATGTGGACAACACAAAATCTGATGAGGGTTTTCCCGTTCTCTCATTTGCGGTGAGTTTGGAAAAGTAAAAAAAAAAAAAGGTCAAGGACAATCATCACCAGTTATGATTATTGCGGGTAAATATTCTCCTTCTTGTCAAAAACACTGGCTTCAGAGACTTGACCAGTGGAATTTGGATGATGTCCTCAAAAATGTGGCAGGGGATGGGCTGTCCCTGCAACAATGTGCATCAGTTGTACCTGCAAAGACACATGAAGGCAAGTAGCTATATTGAACAAAATTATGCAGGTTATGTATTTTATAATTTACGTTATAATCTTGTGTTATAGTTTCAACCCAATTTCTGTTCATAGATTGTGACAAGTGCAGATCCCAGGGAGATATGATGGATAAACTTGTTGCTTTCTGTAATAGCCAGACATCTAAGTTTGTGACAGAGCCTGTGAGAAGCCCAAACCACATCAGGTAAGTCATATCACTGCTAAGGCTTTGTGACTAAATTTGTTAAACAATTCTAATGATTACATTTTTCATGAATCATGTGTGGAACAAATCATCTATAAGGATGGCAGCAGAGTTGCAGCGGAGCCACAAAGAATGTCCCACTGTTTATATTGACCTGCGTTGCCCTGATCCTTCAATAAAACCACCAAGAACATCCCCAAATCTTTCATCAGAGTCCAAGTCACCCGCCAAACACAACACCCTCCGGGAAACACCACCTGCAAAGAAACCCAATCTTAAAGTGGATACTGGATCTCAGATGGGGGGCAGGTACAATAAATATATCCTGCATTAGAAACATTTGTCATGCTTCAGTCCAACACATTTCATTTATTTTCATATTGTCATTTTTCTGCTTCCAGGGAAGCAACTGGCATGAGCATGTTGCTTCAGAAAATAAGGAAGATGAATATAAATGGGAATAAAGATCCCAATAGCCATGAGTTGCACCATCGGGAAGATAAACAGTCTTCACATGTACAGTTTACAAGAGAAAGTCAAACAACAACTCGGCAAAGTACAATCAAAGAACCAAAGCAGCAGAGGTACTTTTTTTCTTTATTCATTCAGCACGTTGATAATGAAGACATATTTTAACCATCACAATACTTGTGTTAGTGGCCAACAGGGACAAGAAGTTAAACAGACATTGCAACATGAACAACACAAGGAAATTCTTAGGCAACTGGAAATACATCGTCCAATCAAATCTGTCAATCAGCTGCAGCCAGCTGCAGAAAAAACTGATGTCCTTTTTGATTTTGTAAGTGCAGCAAAACTCAACATTTATATCACTTAAAAATGGCCTACACTAATTATGACTTGTTTTTTAGGAGGCGTTCCAACTACAGTCAATCAGCGCACTACCTGCAGACACTGGAAGTAAGGGGTGTATGCTACTGATTGTTGACCTCTCCAGTCCTGGCATGGTTGGGGACAAAGCTAATGACAGGAGAAAACATCTGTATCCAGCTGCAACCAAATCACACATCTACAACACTTTAGTGGCTTGGTTTCTGTCTTTGGTTAGTGAGCTGTGGCTTCTCTCTCTCTTGTGTGCCAATGTTTTTTTATTTGTAAAGCTGAGTTCATGCCTCACCACGTAAAGGTCACTTGTTAATGTGTATAAGGTTGGCCCAGACCCACGTCACAATGAAGATGAGGCTGGTGCAAAGGTCCCATTCTGGGTTGCAGGACTTCAGCAGCTGTGGACAGAGGATGGACTGGCTTTGCATGTTTTAGTCGTGGCACGTCACTGTTATACAGCAAGGGTGAATAAAATAAAAAAATAAAAAATCATAATCAAATAAAAACACTTACTCTTAAGGCTTTTATTATTTATTTATTTATTTTTTAATCTCAGCTCTCATTGTTCTTCTTTTTGTTTGTTTTGTAGGAAAGGGACAAAGACATCCATGCACCTTTCTATAAGCACATGTATAGATTCCTGTCTGAGACCTCACTCACTCTTATTGCCCACTGGCTACCTCAGCTCAAAACCCTGCTGGACCAGCAAGCCTATCCCTCACCCATCCATCTCCCCTCTTCCTGTTTAAATTGTTTCATCTGTGCCACCTCCAAGAAAAAGGTGGTTCACATCAGAGAGTGTGATTTAATATATTTTCAAGCACTTAGATGATTTTGCATTCTGTTAACTGTATTCTGTTCCCTTGGCTTTGTATTTCAGGTTATAGATAGGGCGTTTGGTCTCAGTCCAGGGTTTTACTGGCAGACTGTGGAAACTCAGGAGCATGTTTGTAAGGGGAGAGAGACCACACTAGATCTGCACACAGAGGTGAGCATGTTGTCCTTCAAAAGTGTACTTTGCAGTAGTGTTTCTTTTTTTCATCAGCTTTCTTTTGTTCCGAGGAAGCACTAAATAAGAGGCAAATTAGTAAAGATGGAGTAATTGGATATATGTTATGTATTTAATTTTTGTTGCAGGTATCAGTTGCTCTGGGGAGCAGAGCTTTCTTCCTACATCCCATCATAACACATTACACCCTCCAGCTTGTTCTCGACTCAGGACTTGATGTGTGTGGTCTGCGGCTCCTTTATCCACCACAGGAATTCCTGAGTGACAGTGCTGGTAGGACGTAGCTAAAGCCATCTGGTCATAAAATACTTAGTAACTCTCCTTCTGGCTCATTGGCCTGGTGTGTGTCCTGGATCCAACTTTGGCTTCAGGCCTTTGGCAATATCTTCATTTAATAAAAATAGTCTTTAAAAACACTCTCTCTGATCCAAAGGTGCTGTGCCAGTCATCAAGAGAACCGATGAGACATGCCAGCCTGTTCTTGCCCTGGCTGTTCGGGGCCCTCATGCTCACTCAGTTTTGAAAGATTTAACTAGTACCTTAGATCCTCTGCTGCCCAGACAGACAGATCCAACCACTATCCACTGCAGTAATCAACAACCTCCACTCCTCTACTCCCCCCGAATGGCCACTCAAGTTCACAAGGAGCTGTGCTTGTGGTTTTCAGGAAGACTCAGAGAAGGAAGTGTACAGTACCACAACCAGCCTATGAATAGGTTTGTTGCCAAAATCCCAATGATATGTATGATATGTTTTACTTTGTGTATCATTATTATTATTATTATTATTATTATTATTATTATTATTATTATTATTTCATTTAATCAATTTTTTGACCCATCGTGAGTTGGATTTGAAAAAATAGGAAAAGGAGGAATCTGAGTTAGATTGCTATTGCGATATTGTTATTAATTGTTTTTGGTTTTGTAATTTAAATATATATATACATTTTTATGTTCAATAAAAAGTTTACTGTGAAACTGTTTTCTACTAAAAGTTACCCTCACTTTTGTTTTGGACAACAGAGTCAGTGGCAGCCTAAGCAGATCACCTTCCTTTCTGTGTGCTACAACAAAAGGTACTGCGACTCAACAAGGAGCCAAAATTATAGCAATTTCGGGGGAAACTGGCTTGGGTCCACATTTCATTTTCAACTTTCATCTTAACTATCCTGAGGGAAATTTTGTTTGTAGCAAGGATCAAAGATTTTTGCTTAAGTGAGGCTGCTAATCCTTCTGTACCCCTTCACAGCTGACTTACTCCTTGTGGTGTCGCCCGTCGTCCCTCCATATTGCTATGGCCAAATTTTGGCTGTTTGTGAACGCAGAAGCTTGAGTCTGATGGGGCTGCAGAGGCTGCAGCTTCAGACCAGTGGAGCTACAGTCCTTGGACTCACCAAACAGCAGGTAGAACTACAAAATACCCAATACTAGTTCAGACTTTCAGAAGCACAGTGTGTAGAATAGAAGGGTAAAAAGATAGGATAAGAGGAATTGTAGAGAATTTCACTATTCACTTGTAGGTGTGGAAACGAGAATGGATTTTAGTTCTTCGACAGCAGCAAATGCAAACAAGAATGATCGATTTTCCAGCTGTTTGGGTCTAAGGAATCACAGATTTCTCCTTGTACTCCTGTACGCTTGAAGTCTTGAAGCCTGTGTATTTGTTTTCTATAGGCACCTGTGTTCTGCAGTCCACACACTGTGACCCTGGATCAGGAAGAGCGGGAGCTGCACTCTCACTGCCTGGTGTTGTTACTGAGGAAAGAAAATGCGATTCACCACAGTGTTAGTCTGCCATCAGGTCTGAATTCCATGAAAGTTATATCTACAGCATAAATCATCTTCATAAATGATATGCAAAGTAAACTGTCTGCGTTTTTTCTTTATCAACAAAATAACCTTGCAGTTCCCATATTGTTTCAGCCCTAATGAGAGAATTTAAGGCACAAAAGCTTTTGGGTTGCATCCGCTCCAGAATTGATGGTGTTCACACGGTAGACCCAAGCTTCTGTTTCCACACTGTGCCTTACAGCAGTAACCTGTTTCATATCTTTGGTAAGGTCTGAGTGTTCAGAGTCAGTAAAGATTATAGTAGATGCTCCTCTGTTGTTGCCCTTTATGTTTCTTATGTATATGTTCTTTTCAGTTAGGTGTATGTGGTCATTGCCAGATCCCTCCAATGTGATCCTGTCCCGTCAGAAGCGTTCATCCAACTCTAACATGGAGCAAGTTGTGGTTTTAACCTTGTGTGGGAAAGACATGAGCCATGGCCTGAGCCTCCTACACAGAGTACTGACAGAAGAGGCAGAAGGTGGGTGAAGCTCAGCTGTATTTCTGAGAGCACAGCCTGTCCTGGGCTTTGGAACTGGAGGTGGCAGTAAACAAACAGAATATACTGTCACAAATACACATATCAGCCTACACAGTTTTATGAATAAACAGATTTGTGAATTATTTTACATATTTGGAATGTTGTTTTTTTTAAATTTTATATTCAAGGTGATGAACATGCAAGATTGAAGCTGCTTGGCCTGAAGTATCTACCTGCATTGAGTCGATTTCAGGTGCAGGAACTGAGTCCATATGAGGTGGGAGAGCAGCTCTATCTCGACAGCCTGGACAATCTGATGTCCTCTCCTGCCCTAGTGTGCGCTCTTAGACAGGTGGATGCTTTTGCTTCACTGAGGAAGCTCCTACCACACAATTACCCTGGTAACGTCAGTGCACTGATGTCACCCACACCGGAAGCAGCTTTCAGACAAGCCTCCCTCTTCTTCTTTGAGCATGAGATGACTGCTGGTAGGTTTTGTTGAATGCAATCAGATACCAAGTTTAAAATCTCTTGAGGAAAAGTACAACATTTAAGGACAAATAAGCAGATGGTCTTGTGTGTGTAAGCTGGGAGCAGGCTCATCATCCTACTTTTTTCCTCTACAGACGACACAATACTCCAACTTCTTCCTCAGACTTGCAGTATAAAAGGTTTGTGTATAAAAGAAAAGCAACCCCATCTTAAACAGTACTTTCAACAACCACATTGAGCTTTGTTTGTTACTGACATTAGTTGATGTAGTGTAACAGTAACAGTAAGGAGCAAACTTTCTATTCAGATCCACAGATGCTGCTCACTGTGTGCCTCTTTAAGCCAAGAATCTGGAATCACGATCTGGCTGAGATAGTCCGCAAACTCGAACTGAGTGGCCTTACAGTGGTGGGCCTGCGTGTAGTGACCCTGAACAAAAACAACGCTACCTCACTACTGCCTGCAGACAGTGTAACTGAGAATGATTATTTGACTGAAAAATAAGCTTTCCTTTCATGCTATGCATCCTTGAGAATTCATTCAGTTTTATGTGCAGGACCCGTCAGACTCGGAAGCCCATGTGGAGTACTTGTGCTCTGGTTCCTCACTGGTTCTATGCCTCGAGGGGGAGAATGCTGTGAAGGGGCTGCTGGAAGTGCTGGAACAAGTGGACTCATTCCTGCCAACGACTTCTCATGGCATGGGTCGTTCATACAAAGGCAGCTATGGTCAGTGCCCTGTCCTGGTATGGGTACATGTATGGTACACATTCAAGACCATGATTGATATGTAATGTAAACTTTGAATTGAAATGTTGTAGGATCGCCATCATATCAGAAAGCAATTCAGGACGTGAAGAGGCTTTTTCCAGAGGGGCTCTGCTGCACTGAGACCAGCACAATGAGACAGGAGCAGGTATGTATGTCGCACCCAGGACTTAGAACTTGGGTTGTAACTCAGACTGATAAATCTGCGTTTGTGCTTGGTTTCTTGTTTCAGGTAATCAACATGTGCTCAGACCCTTCAGCCTCTGCGGAACGTGAACACAGTGGCACACTGGCCCCGGTTGCCACTGAAGGTCTTTTACCTCTGATGGCATTAGGACCAAATGAAGGTATTGACTACTAGTCTGGTTTTATTTTAATTTATTTTATATGTAGTAATACATTTCTGTTAAGAACAAAAACTCTTCAGAATTAGGCTACACCTGAGGCATAATCACAGGAACACACACTCACTTTAAACTCAAAGCACCGAGCATTGCATGGTTCAATCATTTATTAACATAAAACAGGTCCCTTTAAATTATTTAATCATTTATTGTGACTTTGAAATGGATGTTGAAACATGACACAGTTCCAGATGACCTTTGTAAACCACACAGAAAACAAATATTTTGATGTGCTTGTTTATTGGTACCAGGGTCCCTGATACAAAGTGCTCTCTGGCAGACAACCTGTCTGCTGATACCCTTAAACACTCCACCCCTCAACCAAGTGCCATCCCAGCTGGACATGCTGGAGCAGCTGCTGAGGTCAGGCTGCCATCTGGTGGCAGGGAGGATGAGCGTACTGGATAATGAGCAGAGGAAACATATAGCTGAGACACTGTCTTCAAGAGGAAATGAGATGGTGAGAGGTTTGGCTTTGAAAGAAGTTGCTTAAGCGCTTACTTTCCTACAAATAGAGCAATGAGCAGTTGATTTTCCCTGCTCTCTTTTGTCCTTAAAAGATGGCTCATCTTTCCACGGCACCCTGTTTCATCATGGCTCTGCAAGGAGAAACGATTGTGACCCACTTTGACTTGATCCTTGAAAGGTGTGGAGAAGTCAAACTTATTGTGTGAACATGTAGAGTGTTTACATATCAATAACTTTCATCTTTTTTCTACACTTTTCATCGTTACACTAGCATTTACAAGGAGAGGTCCGACTTAAAAAAATTGGGGAAAATGATCATCTACCCTGAGTATGAGAAAGAGGTATGATGAACACAGTTATGCTTTTTCTTCAAGGCCCTTATTTATTCTTCATAGTTTAATACAAATTGTGTATTTAGCTGAAATGTGACATCTTTGTTTGATCAAACAATCACCTTCAATATGCTGTGTTCTCTCTGTCTCTCTCAGGCCAAGCAACTGATATGCTACCTTTTCGATGCTTTGTCTCCTGAGGGCTGTCATACCATTGTGCCATAAAGTTTAAATAGGTGCATATGTATTAGCACATTTTGTCGACTTGTTTTAGATAATCTGAATATTTTTAAATTCAGTGTTATCTAATAAAATGTTTTTCTTTCCCTTCCTCCAGTGACCTTTAAAACTTTATTCTGTAAGTTGTGTTTGAGACAAAGAGTATTCACACATTTCAGATGAAAAATTATTTTAATTCTCAAGATGATAAAAATAATTTTGTGAACTCTGTAAACCATTGCATAACTGTAGTGTAACAATTTAACAAGTGTTAACAAACTAGTAATGCACTACAGAAAATATGCGGTACACAATCCTCAATGTAGAAAAGAAAAATCTAATATTCTAAGACTTGCACCTATTTTTGTGTTCACAACACAAAAAATATCAATAGACCAACAGAATAATTTCTACGATTATCAGTAGAGAATTTCCTACATATCCACACAGCTTGTCACAAAATAAGGGACATATTTTTTAATCTATAAATAATGTCTAAATCCACTGACATTAAGTAAATAAATCCATGAAATGCAGTTTCCTCAGATTTAATACATTCACTATTAAATCACTGTATTACCCTGAGAGAAACACATTTCTTTCTTTATATATCTGCATTATGCTGACAAATAGAAACTTGAAAACTTGCATTTGTTTTAGTTCTAATAAATTTTATTGAATAGCAGTTCACAACTAGATGCTACATCATAATGAATTAACTGCGCTCCATAATATCCAGTGACCTATTCATTGAATATCTAATTTAGAACAATACATTCAATATTTCAGGGCTTCATGTTAAAATAACATATCTACTGAAATTTTCTAAAGTATATGGAACAACTGGTTCCACATTCAGATTATTTACTTTTGACAACACTTGTTGTACTAGTATTTTACTTAATTTGAACAGCTCCATACATCATACTCATATACATGTACAAGTACAAGATTGCATAAATCTTCAGGCTCCATTTTCATAATATTAAAAACAAAAAGACAACACAACAACTAACAATAATGCAAAATAGATTAAACTATTTCAATGCAGAGCATAATGATACATCTATTACAGTTCATTTACAAGATTCTTCCTATTTGGTGCTTTTTCGTATAAACAGTTGCGTTTTTGGTGCCAAATAACTAATTCTGATCAAAATTGTGTATTTAATGGTTAAGTATTGCTGTTTTTGTTTTGTTTTTTTAAAATGGTATGGCAAATACAGACTGAGACAGACAACTATCCGTCAATTATGACCTTTGCTTCCTGCGGTGGAACTGGTGAAGCGAATCTCATTAGCTTAGCTTTTTTTTCCTTTCAACTCAAGTGGCCTGAATGCACAGGATTATTTAGCAAATCACATCGTGGTCCACAAAAATATTGTAAGGCACTGCAATTTTGCTTCTAATTAAACATGTTATATTTTGTAATCTGACTGTCCCAGAGACATATATTCTCAATACCAATCAACTTACTTTTTAATTATTGAAAAGGCACAGATGTACTTGAAAATATAATTAGTCTGTTAGAGATCAATTTAACAAATCCAAAGAAATGTAAAGAAATGCAAGCTGTGCTTACCAAGTGAGGGTTTGTTTTATTTCTTTTTAGAAAACTTGAACTGGGGCAAGTAGACCACTAGAGAGACGGAGGGCCAACAACAAATTACCATTACAACAACTCGGTTTCAATTATGTCTGTATCTGCCATTAATGTTTAAAGCACCTTACAGTCACTGCAGGCCCATCATAACAGCATATAATGCATAACCATCAATTTCCAAAATGATTGAGATTATGTAGTTAGGCAAAAATCAACAAAAAACAAAACAAACTTCAGAACAGTAGTTGTAGTGAAGTTTATATGGCCACTTCAGAAGCACAAATGTCATTCACCTTTGACATTCCTTCACTGTAGACAACAATTAAACTGACACTGAATCCTCGCTTAAGGTCAGCATGTGCTAGCCAGTATTGCACAAACCTGCCATAAACGTCAATGTATACTTAACACAAAATCAGATATACAAATACACATTTTGTAAGGATCTGACCCATGCATTTTTGATCATTTGTGTATCAACTCACTATAGCTAACTTTAGATAGAAAAAGATGCCATTAATTACTGTTAATGAACATTATCTATTTAAGGTACTAGGTGATTACTTTTTTTTAAACTCAATTTAGTTTTCTTACTGAAATTAAATGAATGATGAAATGTAGTACAAAAGAAATAAGAACAACAGTACAGGTCTTTGGTAAAACTGCAAAAAATGGGCTCAAGTCCATTAATGTTGTAAGCAAAAGCCATTAGCATAGTCCTGTTGGTTACTCACTACGAGGATATACAGGATGTCCTACTGAATGAACTATCAAAGCAAAAATCCATCCAAAAACAGAATTCCTGCCACTCACGCTGCTGGACTTTGTCTCTGTTTCATCTGGATGGCCTCGGTGCTCTGACCTTACATTTAGAGCTTTGGGAATGATGCAGCCTTGTTCACAACTACCGGCTGATCTGTCCGAGAACAATTATCTGAATTCTGTTCAAGGGTAAATTTCCCTTTTAGAATACATATTTGGACAGCTACTAGAACACCACTTTGGTTCATTTTTAGATGATCACACTAGACATCATTAATTTAGTTGGCTTCACAGGCAGAACAAAACAGACTAGAGGATCCTGTGAAATTAGCCGCACCATACACGACTATCCAGTGTATGGAGAGTAAGTAAATCCAAGAAAAATAAATTTACCTTCAATCAATTACAAAAAAAAGAAAAAAAAAAGAAAAGGGACAATCTACAGCAGTACAGGTCTGTGACATCATTCTAAGTGATATACAAAAGTACTGAAACTTCGATGCAAATGCATTTACAAATGAATAATTCAATCAAATCAAGATTTAGTAAAATTAGATGCAGAAGACAGATTATTTTATAGTTTCTGAAATCTGAGCTGTGGATGCACAACAACATTCAAACATCTATATGTATAACAAGAAACTACATTAATACCTTTTCCAGTAGCAGCGAAGCTTGCAGAAGTTATTAAGCCTTTACTACACTAAAAATAAGTCAATACAAATATTCTGGCAGTGTGACACAGTGCGACCTTTTTTTTTTTTCCTTTTTTGTAGCTGGTTAATATATCGCATAACATGCAATACCAGAAGTGTTTAGGCTGCCTTTTATGCTGTAATATAATCGTGAAACACTAAAATACCATAACCTTTCTTGATATTTTTCCTCTGAGTTGCTTAATTGTCATTTATGTGAATGTAAACAATGCATCTTCCCATATTTATAAGTAGCAAAAGGTGTACCTGGAGATACATGAATTTCTATTGATATTAAAGCAAGAATAAATTTTTTTTTTTTTGTAACACAGTAGAAGGTCATTTCAATTAGAGGAACCTAAGCACGAATCCTATGCAAAATCCAACTTACAACTACGGAATTCTTCAATCACTGCAGAATTATAACAATAAAACAAATGAAAGTCACTGAACTGTTTAAAAAGCATTTTTATATGCTGCTATACAAATCCATGTGTCCTCTGTTTGCATACTCCCAAAACGTTAAATTGAAAAACCTAATTTCAAACACTGAAGCTGCACCAAAAGAGCACCACGACCAAGGAATGAGTGGGTGGGTAGTTGGAGGGGAGAGTGGAGATTCATTTCTAAGGTTGAAGTCAGGACACAGGCACTGACAACGTTTGTTTTTTCAATTATCTTCCGCAGAAATACTTATTGGGATTGGGCCAAATACACTGGCATATATTTATATATACACATATAGTCATACACATGTCAATGCTTCTGCAAAAGTTAAAACAAGACACATTATGCAGAAACCTGTGCACAAGCTTCAACTACTTGTGTTTGCTCTGACAATTCTACACATAACCTTTTCAACTAAGGCAAGGCACTTTAGAGTTAGAGGCCGATATGTTCTAGACAGGTCAGGAGGCTAGATTCCTACAAAAATCACCATTTCAGGCTTTTAGCAAATACAATACATGCTTCTCTAATGGCTAGGATATATAAATCTCTACAAAACAAAACTAACTGATTGAATAACAGCCTTAACATGTAGCATGTGCCTTACTGATATTACAGCTGCTGGTTATGCCTAAAATGCATTTAAATTTGCACTTATTTGATTGAAATTTTATAAATCTAACTATGAAAGTAGAAACTATTAAGTACTTTTCTATGAAATCTTAATAATATGTAGAACCATGCCATGATTTAACAATAGGAAACATGAAATATTCAAATGATGTTTCACAGTACACACAAAAGCTTCAGACATTAGCTTATATAGAAAAAATTATAAATCTGAAAAAGACAAAAAAAAAAAAAGAATACCTACAAAGCAGCTTAAAGCAAATTTCTATTATACCCTTTAATAAAGTCCCAGGTCAACAAAGTGCTTTAGTAAGAAATCAAACTTCTTCAGAAAGTTGGTCAAAATAATGATGCTTGACTGGTTACATTGAAAAAAAAAAAAAAAATTCTAAAGGAAATTTGGGGAAAAAAAATGTGGCTTTACTTAAAGAGGAACTAAAATGTGTCACTTCCTTGGTAATCTGAAGAAGAAGAAGAAGTGTGGCTCAGCACTAATACCTCAGTGGATGTGTAACATTTTACAGATTTGTATAATTAGTTGCTATTGTTGACAATACTTTATTTTTCATCAATCACTCCCTATGGTTTTGAATGCAAGAATGCTAGTGTGTATTCATTCCACAGAGCATGCACCTTTTAAACATGTAAGTACTTTCTGGTACAATGAAGTTAACCAGCGTCTCATTTCACTCATTAGTTTTGAAAGTGCCATGCTCTGTGAATGGTACACAATTTTTATCTGGAATTCCAGACAAATTAGGCTAAAACAGAAATATGATTTGTGTTATGTGTTCCTCTTTAATTAAAGCTAAATCAGCTTTGAGTTTTGCCCATTTTATGTTTAACATCACCGGACATTCACACAGTGATTTCCGTGCATTTGAGATCCCAAACTGGAATGACTTGGCAACAACTATCATGGTAAAATATCAACAATGGCTTTGTCTATTTGTCTGTATCATTGTCCCCTATGTAGGTCAGTGGGCTACAACTCCCCTGGATATTACAAAGGATGCTTTGTTTACCCAACGTGTCCACCCTCAGAATGGCAGAAAAATTGTTAATAGGATGACAAGTACATAGTTGTTTTATATCTATTTTTAAAACTAGAACTAGTTAGTTTCAGTTAAGATATAATATTAAAGTTACCTTAAGTTTTCTTTCTTCAAAAACAAGCATCTGTGATGCAACAGATTTACTAAAACCTTTTACTGGCTCTACACATATTTCCACCATAATGAAAAGTTGGGGTTGAGATGCATTCAAATTTGCTCTGGGTGGATTTTAAGTGCATTAAGTAAAGAAAAAGCAATCTCAGGAGATCAGAGATTTATCCACACTAATTCCAAAGTGCAGTGGTTCCACTCGATAAACAGCAAAACACGGGGGCAGAAATACAAACTGGCACTCATTCAGGTCTTTGTGTATACAGCATTTAGATAAGGTTAGTGGTCCCTTTTACAGTTTGTTTTAATCTGTAATTTTGTATTTACTGAAACAGCAACATGTTAGGTTGGCAATGCATATTAGCATTTTGTTTGTGGAGGAAAAAAGCACAGCTGCATTCGGTGTTTAGCCAAAACGTAGATATCTGCACAGACAATTGAGTGTCCAGATAATGACTTATGATTTGAGAAAGGGCACTGCAAGGTAATTTAATATTATAATTTGAGTTCATACAGAAAACCTATCTAGTTGACCAAGGTAATGTGCACATAAAATGAGCAAAGACTATAAGATTGAATCCCCTATACACAATCTGATTCATAATACTATTTGTTTTGTCAGTCAAACATGTTATCCTAAATTAATTCAATCACCGTATGAAACAGACATTGCTATTTAGAAAATGTAATATCTATTAGTAGTTTTTCAAAATCTTTAAATAGTACCTTGAGTATTTGTACATCACCACTTCAATATTTTTGTTCTACAGTAGGGACATTCTGTTTTACTAGGTGCACAGTTCTCACATAGTACATAATGTTGGCAAGGCTGCAGAACAATGCAACGATCATGCTTTTGGCAAACTATACATTTCTTTGACTGAAGCTGATATATTACCTGTTGGGGAAGAAAAAAATGAATATCAGCTGCAACTTAAAAATACAGTTCATGCAGACTTTTCAAATAAGCATGCTTTGATAAAAAACAAAAAAAACAAAAACAAAAACAAACAAAAAAAAAAAACGTGAAACTGAATGCTAACCTGATGAAGCGTTTTAAAACTATCTACATGCTACAAATGAAATGCTGTGTGTGATCTAGTCTTTCTTACCCCATCTATAAGGTCTAGGTCATTACGCAGCTGACTCTGGATGGAGTGAAGCTTTGACAAAGGGAGCTGGTCCAGCTCTCCGTAGCTACGTAGAAGAGGTGTTCCAGGGGTGCGACAAAGCACATCAAAGTCCCCTTGGAGCTCTTTCAGCTTGCGCTCTGTTTCCTCCCATTTCTGTTCTGCCAGCTGCCGCTCTGCCTCGGCCGTTTTCGCTTGTTCCTTTGCTTCGTGAGCATCTTTCTGGCAAGCTTCACAGGCCTGGAACAAAGTTGAGTCTTATTATTAAAAACAAAAACGTGCTCCCATACACTAAGACACGTATTGCAATTAGAGCTCATTTATAACACTGACTTGTTTGACCTGATGCCAGGCCTCCTCCCATTGTTTGATCTTCCTCTTAGCCTCATCCAGCTCTCTGAATAGGCGAGCCAGGTCAGCAGTGCTGGTTGTGGAGGTTAGGCTGCTGAAAACTGGAGATGGACTTGGTGAAAAGCTGCCACTTACAAAGTCCCAAATGTTGCTAGCCCCTCCATTCAAGCCTAGGTGAGAGACAGGTTAAAAAAATAAATAAATAAAAGAATAAATCACAAGAACAAACATAAAAGTGACAAGTTAGTTGGAGTTCTGTTTGAGAGTAAAACATTTCACTTGAATCTTAAGGTATTTTTATTACCATGAGACTCTAAGATTAAAATCTGAAGTTAAATGCTTTCCAGCTCACTTCGAGCTAAAGGTCTGATACTATCAGCTTACCCAAAGAGTTCTGGGAAGAGGAGGTGGGTGTTCCCAGGAGGCCATGCTCTTGCTTGGCTAACATGTTTGAAGGTTGATTTTGCTGTGATACTGCCCCAGACAGCAGGGACTGCGACAGAGACTGAGAGAGGGAGCTTAGCGGGGAGGTGGAAAGTGATGATGAGGAATTAAAAGAAGATGATCGCGCCAGGGAGCCGGGAATGTTAACTGGAGCAGATCCACCTAGCACCCTTTGACCTGTGGAGGCAGTAAATCAAATAATGTAGTTGCTCTTAAAATAAATGGTCAAACTGGTCAAACAATTGAAAGTGCTTAAACAAACTAGGTGTCCTTACTTGCCAGTCCTACACTGTTGTCTTGCTCCTCTAACTCCTTATCAAGAGATGCAACATTAATGTCACTAAAGTTGAGGTCCAGAGCGGATCCTGAGGGAAAACAAAAGACATCTGGCTGACATTTGACAACAAAATACAAAGTGGCAGAGGTCCGCTCAACTGGTTTAAGCAGACGACACATTCACATACCTATGACAGACTCCACTGTGTTGCTCCCTGGATAGAAAGGAGTGGCTTTTGCATTCATTGTTGATAAGGTGGTGGGTGAAGAACTTTCTGAGCCAATACTAGAGGCCAAGCTGGATGTTATACTGGAGGTAAAGCTTGTTGCCAAAGGGTTCACCGCAGAGAACACGTTATTTTGTGTCTAAAAAAAAAAAAAAAAGAGAAAAAAAAAAAAAAAATCACAGAAGGTGTTTGTTTAGTTCCCAATGTCATTAGTCAGTTTTAAATTAAATAAATACTTATTATGCAACATTATGAATCCATTAACACGAAGTTAATGCACAACACAAACCTGTTTTTCTTGGTCCATCAATTTCTGATCCATTTGGCCTTTGTTCTTAATCTAAAAATGATCAAATAACATAGAAACAGCACTTTCAGTGACAGACCTCTAATCTCAATTAAAAAGGCATTTCTGCACTGCAATTAGCCGCAGACTGACAAAGATGTAACAGCCGTTTTAAACACAAACTGTTTGCCTTTAACCATTATTCACTTTCCCGAATGGAGCTACCTTGGTGGCATGCTCTGAAACAGTGTTAAATACTACCAAGAGAATTACATTAGATCAGAATCAACTTGACTCTGCCCGCCACACGTAGCTCACGGAATGATTCAAACATGCTGCCTTTGATTACTGTACATCTGGGATGATAAAGACATAATTTACTGAGTGGGTGGCATTCTTCTGTAATTACAACTTCAGAAAGCTGTGGAATCAACCTAAGGGGATTTTTTTAGTGCAGTTACAAATACTGTGTATGCAGTGTGAAATATTTTTTAGGCAACCTGATTGTAAGCTTGATCGAGCTTCTCAGGGTTTATACAAAATGCAAAATCAATTCACTCAGAATGGCTCAAAAAGGAGAAATCAACCAGGTACAAACTCCTCGATACTTATAACTGATTCATATTCAGAACTCTCACTAAATGATAAGATAGGTTAAGAACCAAAGAACATCCAACACATGAAATGATCTAAAAACATAAAAACAGAGCAATTCACAAGAAAATGTGATCAAATTAAAGTGGCATGGGAAATAATTAATGAGAAATTAAACAAAACAGTGAGTCAAAATAAATGGAAGTGATACATTAAGTGCAAAGCCCTAAATTGTCTGTGTGTTATAATGTTCCTGAAGCTAAAGAGAGCAGTCTGTGTACCTGATCCTCACGTTCAAAGCCCGGAGCTTTAGGATAGTTAGACGTCAGAGATGAGACACTGGATGTGGTGGACTCTGAACATAAACTACTATTAGTTAAGGATTTGGGCCTGCTGATGGATCCCACTGGGGATAACAAACTGTCGCTTCCTGAGCTTGGAGTTACAGTTGAGCTATTAGAACATGAAACCTGAGAAAGAGAAGTGCACATGATCTTAATAGAATGATTATCAAAGTATATAAATAAAATTAAATATATAAAAGCATTATTCTGAATGGACTATGTACGTGATCTATTTTAGACTGATAACATAACAATGAATGAAGATTAGCTGTTTTTACTGAAATACTAAATTGCTTCTGTTCTTTTAAAACAATGCAGTAATGAAATGTAAACAGTAAAAGAAAACAGTAATGATGACAAATCAATGTAGAAAAAATATGCAAACAGAAAAATGAGAGTACTGTAAATATGTCAACAAGTGAATGATGGCTGATTTGCATCAGCTACATTTTGATTTAGGTAACCCACAAAAGCAGACATTTGTAAATCTTTGCCAACTCTGGAAATTCTCTTCAGTTCTGATAAGTTTCCTATTGAAGTGACACAGCAACAAAGCAAACATACACTTCCTACTTGTCCATTGCTACTGGTTGCGTTGGTGGAGTTGCCTCCACTGTTCCACTCTGGACACTCATACTGCTGAGAGCCCAGCTGGGACTGTGAACTCGACTGTATCACTGTTAGCAAGGAGCTCACAGTCTCTTCCGTAGAGGGAATTCCTGAAAGGATTAAAAGAAATATTCAATCTTCATGTACTGTGTAACCAACAATGTTGCCAACAGCTAATAACATAAACACTCTTATAATAAAAAAACAATAATATACAATCCTCAAAGCACAAACAAAAACTACAATTATCATAAATTTGTAATTCTCCAATGTTGTACTGAGACTTATTTGCATAAAACTTTCACTTACTTTCTACATGTGCAAATGCACAAAACGGTCCCCTGGGACAGTATCCAGTTTGTCGCATATCATTGCATTTGGTTGATTTGTAGATCTTAGAGAAAGACAAACAAACCACAAGCCAATGACATAAAAAGTTACAATGTCTACCCTTAAAAACGCTAAGTAGCCAGTGAAGCTAAAGTGTCCAATACAATACAATATCTTGAACGTACACAGTCAAAACAAATGTCTCACACTACAAATTATATTCATTATGGTTGTTTGGGTGGCTAGTCAGATTTAATGATTGGGAGAAAGAGCTCATGCTATCATCAAGGTTTTCTGTGTTGCAAACTTTTTTTTTTACTTCCAAACATCTTTGTGTAAACATGATAACTAAGCTTTACATAAAATGCTTTTGAATGGTCAATTTGGGGAGTAATGAGTCTCTGTTGTGATCTCCTGTATATATAATAATAATACAATAATAACAATCTGACAATACACTATATTAAATAAAAGCTATGATCACCTGTTAATGTCCAGGAAGTCAAAATTCACTCACCTCTGGGTGAAACTGCTGTTCAGTGCGAGAGTGACAATACTGGCAACTGTCTCCACTGTCACACTTCGAGGGCTCCCCCCATTCATCCCCATGTTTCACGTTAGGGCAAGGAGTTGACCTGCATTCACAGAGTCAGAACATTTAACTTGTTGCAATTACACAACTTAACACCATTTGTTGTTTTCACATAAGCGGAGTCATATCTTACCTATATTTGAACTTTCTAGGATTTCGTCTTCGATCTCTACTGTTGTGGTAGTGGGGGCAGGCGTAGCCCTGTCTGCATAGTCTTGGGGGCTTAGTACACTGATCTGTTTTATAGTTGGCTAAAACAAAGTTGGTATCTGCAAAGAAGTCACAAAGTATTAATGTAATTTTATATTATTTCCTTTTCAAAAAAAATGTAAAGATGTGTTACTTGGCGTTGCCTGAGCCCATAATGACCAGAGTGAGGGTTACTCACCTTGCCACCGGGGGTCTTCTGTGAGAGTTTTCTCAATCATAGCTTGACTGGCTAATACACCAGGCTGCAGATCAGGAATGCCTTCACCAGATCCCAACTGTCCATTTTGAAGAGCCTCTTGTGCTTGGATTTCTCTGTACACATAACATTTATGTTATTTTTCCCCCAATTCAAAAAAAAAAAAAAAAAAAAAAAAAAAAAAAAAAAAAAAAAAAAATCAGATTTTGGTTGAAGACCTTTAAACATATTGGCTTGTTAAAGGAAACTTGCTAGTTGTCTCAAACAATTAAAAATAAAACAAAATTATCACTGGCCTCTTTCACATAAGTAATCACTGAACATAATCAAAATACTATCAAGTTTATCATTTAAACTCCTGAATTTTATCTATAGTAAACATTTTGCTCAGGAGACCATTTGTCTTAAGTCTTGATATCAGCTAACCTCACTCAGACTCTTTCAGCAGCATAGCATTATTCTATTGAGCTGAGACCAAACAATTAAACCCCTTCAATATAGGTACTGTTTACATTATGTCTGAAATGGCTAATAACAGTGCTCGTTGCATTGTGAGACTTGTGAGTGAATGGTTTGGCAGGAAGAGAGAGGCCACTATTTGCTTTGTATGTCACCTGATATCATAGACTGGAGGTCGGAGATCATGTGGCCCGTGTGCAAAAGCACAGTGGAGGCCATTCTTCACACAATGCCCTCGAGCATCTGTCTCATGGATACAAGTGCCAGTCTTGTAATAGCGTAGATGGTACTTGCGCTCTGTGTCACCAGTGGTCCGGTGTAAATAAGGACAGCTACGAAGAAAGGACACATTATGAAATATTTAAAATATTGCACAAGTAGTGGAGACCAAACATCAAATCTGTTTGGTGGTGGGGGGGGGGGGGGGGCAAAAAAACAAAAAACAAAAAAATATTATATAGTTATTAATAGCATTAAACAGCCATGCACTGCACTGACATTTAACCAAACAATTCATTATAAAATAACACAGATTATAAAAGGAGGAAATTCTTATAGTTGCACATTTTACAGAAATAAGATTCTACTGTGAATGCAGGGCTGGCACACCAGCAATGCCTCAAGAAATGTATGGCCAATAAGCCTCTTGAATAAACCATTTTTTCCTTTCTTGAGTAGCAACAGTTGCTATAGCAACACATAAGGTCATACAAAAATAGCTGCCATTGGCAGAGAAGGAATCGTAGGGATTGCAGTCGTTCATTTTCCATTAGTTTAATAATCTCACTTCTTTTTTTTTTTGTATTTCTTTGTGGGGCTCAATTAAATGCTGTGCCATTTTTAATTCACAGTCACAAAGAGAGCATGCCGTTTATGTGCAACCCACCTTACCACCACCTTTGAGAATTCACATATCTATTACCTGTGAGACTTCAGATAGGTTTGTGGCTTTAGAGAAGTCAAGTATTTTCATAAATACTGACTGTCACAAAATGTTAAGATACTGTTTTTCCCCTGTGCCGACAGATAAGTAATTATGCTATGTGCAAAACTATGGAGACTGTATGGTCACATATAAGAAAAAAAAAAATATATCTTCCTGTAGGGAGACTAGGGGATAGCAAACTGGAATTTTTAAAAATATGAAGCTAGGGGCTTAAATATTTTTGCATCAAATTACATGTTGCCATTAGCTGAAACTTATAGTACCACTAGTGAATATAATGCTGGGAAGCGCCCAGAGTCAACCTGTCAAGTGGCTTCAAAAACAAAGGGGTGCAGTCATGACACATAAAGGACAAGTTCAATAAAAAATGTTGAATATGTTACAGAGAAAGAACACAACAGTATAAAGGGCTAACGAGTGGGCCTTGTGAGATTACATCTGTAAGAGCACGTTTTACAAATGGGAAATAAATTATGAATATTGCTCACCAAACATCTACCCATCACATTCCATTTTTCAGTGTAAATAAATAACTAAATTTTTTTAGCGCTGGAAATTATGTTTCATTACAAAAACCAGTTCTTTCTTGGTGGTCATTTTAAAAATAAAGCCCCAGCTGGGCTGATGTGCACATAATAAACACAGAGCTTATTCTCCACGCTTATGCGTTACTTTACCCACAGTACTCTAATAAAGCTAAGAAATGGATTTGATCTGTAAAGTTGTCGCTTAAAATGTGCAAACAAAATTAAAACACGCTTTCTATTTCTGATTTCCATTTAAAAAAAAAAAAAAACTTTATATAGTTTTCTATTTACACAGATCTTAACACATGTTTAATTTCTCTGCACATAATTTATCTTACAGATTAATTTTAATGCATGTTTACTGTATTACAGGTTAATTGTAATTATAATTGTTTACTGTGTGTTCACTGTGTCTCATGCTGCTACTGGATGCTATATATCTGTTCCTCCTCCTATATATTAGGTTAGTTTCACACACCCCAGCCCAAAGCAATTTGAAAAAGGTGAGCTGAAGAAACACTTTTCTACTAATGAAATGTCCAATTCAATGTTTTTGTGGTATTGGTTTGATTCAAGTTCTGATCTGTTTCATAAAGCAGGAGCGGCCCTCCTCTCAAACATCAACAAAAACATCAGTCAGCAGCTGTATCATGACGCACTGACACTATCATTAAGCTGAAGAGAGGCAATTATTAAAAACAGGGACTTACTCGTCTCCATCTGGACAGATGCCTGTGGTCTCGTCGTATTTCGTACAGTACACGTCGGGGCTGTAGTTAAAAGTTCCGTCTCTTCTTCTTATGGGTCGTCTTCGCCGCTGGTTGAGAAAATGCCAATTAAAGCACGTAAAGGGTCTGTGCTGCGTACACTTGTGCTGGAGGAACAACGGGCACTGCTCTGTCCTGAACTCCTTCAAGTATCTGAAACAACAACAAAACAAAATATAGTATCAGGAAGCGGGTTTTAAAACGACCGTGAACTAAGAAATAACTCGAAAGCAAAGAAAAAGTTGAGAAAACAGCGAGGTGTCGCGTTGTGCTGCTAGTGGTTTGTAACATTAGCCTACTATATATTTTGGGTCACTAACGTTAGCTCGCTATTCAGAGAGCTAACTACGCAAGTATTTCGACGTAACACTTGTTGAAAGCCTGTGAGCGTACGTCTATAAATGTGCGTAGCAAGGGGGAACTCAAAATAAGGCCGAGCTATTTACAAGCAGACTGGTTAGCGAGTTCCTGGCTAATCATTTAGCAGACCGAGTTGACGGTTTAACACCCAAAGGGTTATTCAAAACAATTCATCAACTCTGTCAAACAGTCGTAAACGTTTCCGTTAACGACTGGCTTTCAAATTAAGCGATTTAAGACGTCCGCGTTTCCTACATTAGCGTCGCTGTCGTTAGCGTGCAGTCGCTGTTTGCTATGTAACGTTAGGTAGTCACAAAGCCAGGAAAAGCACCATGTTTTTAACACACACACAAGAGTTGAGGAATGCGAGAAATGCAAACGCCCATAGGTGCACGTGCAAATAACATTTTCAGAAACGTGCGATTTTGTCGTTTCTGTGCAGCAGCTTTACTCACGTATAGTGGGTAGGTTTCTCGGTTTGAGGGGACGCATTGGCCGCCGTTTTCGAAACCGACGGCATTTTCAGTCAAAACAATGAATTGCGCATGCGCTCGGATCTGTTGCTCGCGAGCATGCACGTCCGCCTGCACGCCAGCGCAGCGCAAACACTGATGCAGGGGGCGCTGCAAAGCAGAGACAGGGACATACATGTGACGCTGGTTTGTTATATCAGCTTGTCATTTTCCCAATTTTCCATATTAATACACCTTCTGCGTCACTCATGTGTACTGTTTGTGAATATACATTTGAAATAAAGATTAAGGATTATTTTCTACATACTCAGAGCAATGAGGAAATTGCGCCCTTTATTATAAGATCCTCGAATCTACACTTGAAAGTCTGAAGTCTGGTCTGCAGGGCAGTCGCCAGGGTTTCAGAAATACTGAGGTTGAATATCCTATGTTTACCAACGACCCCCGCAACCTTTAACATTTTCAATAAACAACCAGAAAATAGAAAGAAGAAGAAAAGATGTTAATAAAATTTTCCTTAAACTATTGTCTATTATCTACAGTATATTACCTCTTCTCCTGAGGATAATGGACCAGACAGAAATTAAATTGCACCATTGTCAAATTCTGTTAAAAAAAATAAAAATGAATAAATGACCTGCCCCAGAGAAACGTTAACCGTAAACAACTCTTTTCAGTCATCCTTTTCAACAAAAGACTGCAATTATGAAATGCTTTACCACTTGAATTAAAAACACAATTAGAATTTAAAGTTTGCCCTATGACTGAAACAGAGGCTTAAACAATGGCAAAGATGTGAATACTAAATGTATAATAATCTGAACAACAGTTTCTCCATGTAAGAGTTTCTCGAATGTTTTTGCAGCTTCAGATGTTGTATTATAATTTAGACACCAAATCATCAATGTGAGAGTCTGACTTTGCTTTGCATTTAGATTTAAATGCCCCACTTGTGAAAACCACAGTTCCAATGAAGGTGATGTGTGTGTGGTGGGGAAAGTTTTTTTTTTTCAGTGCTAACAATCAAATCTTTGTTTTCGATTGTCTAAATATATAATATGTTTGGTGTGCCTCATCATTAGTGCAGCATGTCAAAGTCCACTCCGTTTTCTTTCCCTCTGTATCTGGGGAGCTAATCTGCACTATCCAGCTCCTTTTTCCTGTAAGGGATTTTAATTTACAAATGCAATTATATGTCTAATCCATTATTCAGCTGCTGAGATCCACAGAGTGCACTTCCCTGTAATTATGCATAAACCCTGGACTATCCAGTTGTAATTACTTTGATATGCCTCACCCCCACTTAGCGTATACAGTTGGACAATGTCCAGTACCTTTTTTATGTAAGAAGCATTTTAAGGATACTCACTTTCATATAGAATTATTTTTTTGCTTGCTTTAGACAGCTCAAGCAGAGTGAAAACTGTCATAAATGTCCTAAACTTTTTCATAAACATACATTTTTTTGTAGACTTAGAAACCTCAGCTCTGGTCTGTCATGTCATCAGAGGTTAAAATTGAAGTGAATTGATAAACAATTGGAAGATGAATTTAAGTATTTATGTACCAGTTCATTAGGTATATCACATTTTTGGCAGCTAATAAACTGGTCACTTTGTAATTGCACTTTTTGTAATTGTATTTAAGCAACAGCAGAAGGGATGAGGAGTACACTGAGAATAATGTGCCCCAAAACGACTGTGTTTAATGATTTAGTCAGTAAAAGCTCCAGGATATATTCTCTAGATTATTATTATCATCATACGGCTGTGTGGGCATGTTTATCTGCACAATATTATACAGGAATACCCTAAAGCTAGTGTATACTGTTGTTTTAATGGATTAATTTCTGCTCACAAACATATTGTTTAATCCAGCATCATTCAGAGGAAGTGTTGAATGTAAGCAAGGCAAAAAGTCACACCCTTTTTCCTTCATGTGACGTCAGTCACCACAAACCTTTAACCTTACTCAGTAGTCTCAGCTGTACATACAGTCCACTGTCAACCTCTTCTCACAGCATCTCCAGTGCGTGTGTGTGTGTTTGTATGCACATCTATGTGTGATATAAAGATGATTCTTTGCATTGTTGAACCTGGAGGGTCTTGGCTCTGGTGTCTAGGTGTTGCTTGTTTATATCAATGAACTTGACAGCTCTCATTGCATTATTACTTGCCTGTCTTCCTGTCTTTGTGCCCTCTGGGGCTCTGACAGAGCCGTGTGTTGTTTACAGAAAAATCTAGCCTTAACACATGTCCAAATCCTCATACAGAATACAAATTTGTAAGCTATACTTAAACCTGTCATTGTCAAGGGTAAAAGTTAACATGCTGCATGCTTTCTTTCAAAGTAATGACAAAGGGAATAAAATGGTGTAATGGAAACATCATGCAAAAATATCTTTAGTATAATGTACCACAACAAGTTTTGCATTTTTGCAGACCTCTAATAAACAATCACTCAAACAATCCTCAGCAGTGCTTTCCCAGGCTGCTGGGACTGTTACAGCTGGAATAACAGTTTGTGGTTTGGACTCCTGTTTTTCCCAGTCACGCCATTATCTCTGCCTGCCTCATGCACAAACACAGTTTAGGTCCACCACAAGCTGGCAATACACAGATATATTATATGATGATATGATATTTCATATGTTGATGTTAAAACACCAGACATGATCAAATTTCCTGCACACACCTGTCGTTCCTACATAATAAACCCACCTCTTTATTTCTAATGCACAAAACCCCCATGTAGTGTTTGTTTTTGCAAAAATGTAAATAAGAAATAGAATATCTTGTAAACCCTGTTATATATCATATAAAGCAGATACATTTAAGCACTATTAAATTTAAAATACAGTATGGAGAAAGAATTTATAATGTTTGCTTTGACAGATCAACAAATATTTAAAGGCTGTAAAACTTTATGGCAGGTTTCATTAAACCTCTGCTATCGAGCCTCTGATGGGATACAATTTTAAATTTCTCATCTGCACATTTGTATCCTGGTAATCTGCATTTCATTATCCTGAGATTAATGTGTTAATGAGCATCTTTCTTCTGTTTAAAAGAATCTTAAATGATGATGAGTTGAATCAGCTCGCAGGCAGAAAAACAAGCTACAAATGTGCAGATGAAATATGTTGTACCTTGTTGGTCACAGGCCCATTACTTATGTCTATGGTTGGCCATTGCTGTTCATCAGTGTAATATATGGCAAAGACAGGTAAGAACAAAAGGTTGAAGCAGCATTATATTGGCAACATTAAATGATGTGTTTACTCAGTCTCATCCACTGCTGGAAAAACAACACCTGCCTCTTTGCTCTACTATCATGCTAACATGAACTGACAAGTGGGGCGATAACTCAGCCATTTTTTAAATGAGCACTCATTCATTCTTACATTAACTACAATGAGCTCCGACATCAGATTTTGGAGATTAATCCCACAAAAAAAAAAGTATCTTATATGTTATTAATTCACCGTACAGCATGACTGTGACCAAAATGTAAAAGTTGTAGCCACTCTGCCCTTTATTTATTCCATGCTAATGTGCAAAACTAGCTTGATTTTTTTTAAATTGTTGTTTGATCTGTATGAAATTTGAAAAAAATAAGTTTTTGTAATTCACAATTTATCAACAACTTCCACTTTGTATTTCTGGAAAAGATTTTCTTTATTTCTAAAAAATAAAACAAACTTTGTGAACATTTGTTTGTATTGTCCAATTAATGTTAAGCTATACACACAACCTTTTTCTTTAAAAAAAAAAAAAAAATGTTAAAATGCACAAAGCCAGACGTACAGTAATATCTTCGACAGGGACAATGAAAAGCAAGTCACTGCTAGTTGTTGTGGCTTACACTGTTTTATGTTGTGTTACTACTAATCAGATGAGAGCAGTCCAGTCATTTTGTCATGGCTTGTTGTGGTTGTTTGATGTGGATGGTGGGTATGTGGTAGTTAGATAAATAAATGTTGTTTTTTTACATTATACAGGTGAAAACAAATGTGGGTTTTAACTGAAATGACCCTTCTCTCGCAGCTGAAACAGATAGCCTGATTAGATTTGATGTGACGCACTGTTTCCTCTATGCACGATGCTTTAGCTGACGCACCGTTATCCCTCATACCCAGAAAAAGTTCTGGAACATTTGTATTATGCGTCACAAAATGTAAAAGCTTTCATCATTGTCTGTCTTCCACAAAAGCTGGTCTCTTCTGACACTCATCTATCCATTACTTAGCTTTGACCACTGGCTGTACTTTGAAGGTAGATGCTGACATTTTGCTCCTCACTAGCATTTCATTTACTGTTGGCTGCCTTGCCATCCAGCAAACTTTTTGAAGAAATAACACACCAAATAAACGTAAAGAAAACAATCCAATGTACAGATAAACATGAGAATAGCTTTAAGTACTGTATGTGTTGTGTATGCGTTATCTACTTAAAGAGATGCACACACTGAGACATTTCCATCCATGAAATGTACATTATTGGTTGAGTGTACATTATTTGTGTTTTTGTTCAGAAAGTAAGCAGGTTAACAAAGACACTGGTACAACTATGAGGCACAGCTAAATAACAGTAAAAGAAAGCTGAGGTCATATTTCACTCTGGGTGATATATCACTTTGATATGAAAAAGTTTTAGCATATTTTGTGCACACAGTTTCATAACACTTCTTAACAGTCACACCTCTGACACTTCGCTCCTGACAGGGAGGTGTAAATCGAGGCCATGGTGGCAGAAACGATTCACTACTGACCAGCTGGCCTTCTGCTTAATGAAGAGACGCAGCTTGTCCCTGAAGGTTTCTCCTAGAAAGCTGTAGATAATGGGGTTGAGGCAGCTGTTGGAGAAAGCTGCCAGGTTAACAATGTGGCCTGTGAGTGGGTAGTCATGCCACAGGGTGGTAGCAGTCCTCTGCGATGGGTCAGCTGTGCCCTGCAGCAGCTGGATGCTGATGAAGACATTTTCTGGCAACCAGCAGATGAAGAACACCAGAACCACGACCACAATCATGCGCAGGGCCTTCTGCCGCCGTGGCCACAACCCACGGTGCTTCTGGGACCTCATGAGGATTCGTCCAATCAGAGAGTAGCATAGACCAATGATGGAGAAGGGCACCAAAAAGCCAATGGTTACCTCCAGCCACTGAATCTCAAAGACATTGGCAAAGCAGAAGTGCACCTCACCTCTGTGCTGGGTCTGCACAATGGTGAAAGGGAGAAGGGTGGCCAGAATGGAGGCCATCCAGATGAGGCCACAGCTGAGCTTGGCATGCTGCATAGTCCTCAGCGGGCTGCTGCTCATGGAGCTAGCCAAGGCAATGTATCGGTCAAAGCTCATCCATGTGAGGAAGAAGATGCTGCTGTACATGTTGACCTGCAGGAAAAGGGACATGAAGGTGCAGAGGACAGCATAGTCATAATACTTCTCATTCAGATTGAAGACCTCGATGAGGGAATCTGCCACCAGGATGAGGTCAGCTACAGCCAGGTTAACAAAGTACAGGTCGGGAATGGTCATTTTTTCTCTGTGATTCAGGTTCACCACCAGGATCAAGATGTTGCCAATAAATCCAATAGGAAAGAGGAGAATGGTGTATAGGCAAGATAAAAAGAGACCAATGATGTAAGATTGGTATTTATCTGAGTCTTCAATTAAATACGTTGTGTTGAACTCATATGAAGTGTTCAGTTGTTCAGTACTGTTAACATATATCCAGACTAGAGAGGTTGTCTGCACTTCCATGCTGACTGTAGTTGGACTGTCTTGAATCAGAGGCCACATGTAAGTCACCTGTAGCTGCTACATCATTAGACCCTGTTAGTTCCCAGTTTTGTCTCTTTTGAGGGTGAATCATCTATGCTGTGCTGGCATGCTGACAGCAGTCAGGTGCATCGAACACAACGGTTACGGTTTGTTTGACCCCATGTTGATATCAAGGCTCATATACCAATAGATTCCAGACACAAAAGAGAAGCACCTCCATGTCTTAAAATTGTCTTTGGCCTTTGTAACCTGATGACTCACATCATCCAGACTGTCTAAACCATGGTCCTGAGATTAGAGGGCAGACTTTTTTCTCCTCTTTTGAGTCATCTGATTTGAGTGCTGCTTTGTCTCCATGTGCATCTTTATTCAGCGAGCCTTGGCCAGAGACGCTATTGCTGTGACACCTGAGCTGTAGAGAGGAGAGCAGGAAAAAAATCAGAACACAAAAGAGAATTAGGTGTGGAGACTTTAAAAAAAAACCCAGCAATCTTGTGCAGTTAAATGAGATTGATAAACAGGAATAGCACTAGTTTTACTTATTACAAAACAAATTCAAAATCAAACTTAAGATCAGGCAGAAAAATCCAGTCGAGTTTGGTGAGAGAAGTTTGAAGGGGTCTAAAATGCATGGCAGACAACTAAGTAAGCACATTAATATTCAAGCTTCAGACTTAAACAGATGCATTGAAATCCTTCTTAGAAATCCTCAGCCAATCTGAGCTCACTCATTTGTCCAGACTTGATGACTATTAATTGGCAATATAAAAATATTAATATTTAAGAAACCTCTGTGTGAATCAAATCTCTGTGTGAACCATTGTGTTTTCAGGGCTCCAGTTGACACACATCATACTTGAATGTAAATAACGCAAAATATCTGTTTTCTATTCACTGAAAGCTTTTAAAATCACTAACACTCGGCTTCTTTAGAGGACTATTTTCAGGCCCAAAATCTCAGACTTTCTCTGGTGATGGAAAGACTGTATTCTGTTTGTCAAACATGACTTTAGCAAACATTTGCAGCCTTTAGGGTTTTCTTTCCAGCAGAGGAAACCTTTTTAATTGTTATTGACAGTAGACTTCACAGCAAAAATTAACACATATACAGCATGCATAGGCTAGAAATCTTAGAAATTTCTGTTGTATTTTTAAAATAATTGTTTTAAAGCAAACAGAAGTACAAGAAATAAGTAATGACCTAAACTAGTTTCATGACTCATTTAAGCTCACATAGCTACATTGTATTATTTACTTTATAGTCAAATATTATTTTAATTAAAAATAATATTCAGAGAAATGATCTTCTTATCACTGAAACATTTAGTTTACCCTGTTTGATATCTGATTCCTAAGTTATCCTTTTGTAATACAGAGACAGGAAACGTCTCTTCCATTCTCTCTCTGATGTTTTGATTTGCAAATTTTCTACCAACGTCAGTGAAATTATGTCAAAGTGCTCTCCAAGAAACTACAATCTGCCACTCCAGACATGTAGGGAGCAAAATAAAGAACTGGTTGATGACATATTATCTAACTCATTATGCAAGTGAATTCACAAGACATGAGGGGCTGCCCCATCTTCACTGACATTTAACAGAAACCATATTAACTCTGAATTAACAATCACATAGAGTATCACCTCTAATTTTACTGCAAATTGTGCTTGTTTTTCAAGGCATACATAAAACACATAAACTACTCTTAAAGAACCATAAATATTAGCAGTGATGTGGGAATCAAAAGCAGCACTTACTTTTTTAAATTTGGGATTTGATGTTCCTCCATGCTTGTCCGGTACAGAAGTCAGAGATACAGAGATTTGTAAATCCCATGTCCGGGCTTCTCTTCTGCACCACCTGCTGTTTGGCCCAACCCTGTCTGGAGAGGAGGGGAGGGCGGGAGAGACAGAAAGGCAAGAGATGATCTGTCACCCATGGTTTGTCACCATGCTTCATCAAATTCCCTTTTCTTTACCTCTCTTCTTTTTTTGTCAAGTTTGCTTGATTCCAGGTATCTGATCCAGCATGTGAACTAACGGACTTTAGTTCAAGAGAGCGGACTTTAACACAAAAGGAAACTTTGGACAGCAAATAAGTAGAGTGTGGAGTTTGCCTCGACCAGGTTGTGTTGTTATGGAAACCACTTATATTTTTTGCAGTATTTGTTCACCTGGGTTGTCGAGCTGTTACTCTTAAGGGCTGTGTAAACACACTGCACATGACCTTTCTTAGTTGTTCCATCAATATGTTTATAAAATAGTTTGCCTCCTGATCTGCATCGATTATTGATTCCCATGCCCAACAAAAGACAATGTTTGTTTCATGTTCATTCTCAATACTGCAATTACATTCAGATGAGGCTTAAAAACTGTGAGCCTTCACTCTCAGTAAGGTGGAAACAGAACAGACTCTTTGCTCCTGGGCAAGGAGAAACATTAATGTAATTTGAACGAATCTATGTGTCCAAGCTGTGACTATGGAGACTCATTTGATGTGGTGTTGGCTAGTGTCACGTCTAGTGGGATACATTAAATGCTGATACCAGCAATAATTGCACACGTACAATAACCATCTGCTACAACAGAGCTATATATTCATATTGGCCAACCGTAAAACTAAATCATCTTCGCTAATACTATTGATTTAATTGAGCAGTACAGAATCTGTTGATATCATAGGCCAAGTAGAGTAATTCCCAAATGATCAGTTTGCAGCTGATCATTTGGGAACAGATTTGAGGAAACTGTCCATGTCCCATGACAATAAGAATTTTCAACTTGCCTCCTACAGACAGAATGTGACTCTGAGGTCTTCATGAGGTCACTTCATTCATCGACAGCCAGAGGGGAGAGAGAAGTCAAGGCCAAGGCTGGATCATTGCCTGGAGGTATGGGATTGCTGTTCCTTTGGCAGTGCTGTGCAGCAACTCCAGGACTTTGAATGTGATACAAACAACAACAGAGAGTGGAGTGAGTGCATTTATCAGGAGTTTGAAGAGGTCAAGTCACAGCACTCTCAATGTTGACAACTCAAGCTTTTAAAAGATTTATTTGAAAAATGGAATGACACCTGCTGGCTAGTTCAGGGAGACCCCAATGAACTGCTACAGACATAGCATACTTTACTTTGTTTTGTATATATCCATTGCAAATGGCAAACTATTCAATCTGTCCATATTGCATAATGCAGCTCATATAGCATTTCACAGATCTTTCAACTGTCTACTAAGGCTGCTTTGTATATGTGGAGAAAAAAACATGCTTTTATTGTCTCCTGCCCTGCTGTAAACAAACTGGGACCAGGCAAAAGTTTGGTGCTGAGAAGTTGGGTGTCACTACCTCAGTTCAGCATGCTAAGTAGCTCAGCTGAGTTGATGTCTTGGCTCTGACCAGTCCTGTTTGTGGTTTTATGGCCCTTAATGCTCTCAGTATCTCAGAGGTAGTCAGGTAGAGAGGGAAACACAAGAATATATCCACTGCTGTCTATAGCACTCTAGACAAACAAGGTCAAGGAACATCTGGGGTGCTGAAGACAGGACAATAAAGACAAGATGGATTGAGGAAGGAGTTAGAAAAACTGTTCTGTGTGGAGTGATTCAGTGACATGAAGAAGAATCACCGACTCTGTCTTGTAACAAGAATATTTGGGGGTTCATAGTAGTTGGTATGTTCAAGCGTGACAAAAAATGAAGGCAGCATCTGACAGATGGGTCAAGTGCTGATTTTATCTTGGAGAAGTGAAGTACCTCTTGCTCATTCGAGTACAGATGGCACATAGTCCCATGTCTTGGAAAAGCTGATCATGGTAGTCAGGAAATGGCACAGCAGAGCAGCAACGATGGTCCGAAGGAGCCGACAGGGTCAGTATGGCAGCTGGTAGCCCTGCTGGCACAAATACATTTGAGTTTTGACAAGGAGGGGGACAGCAGAGAACAGTTTCTGTGGGTTAGAAGAAGAGGATTTTAGTTGTAGTGGAAAGACTATTCAGCTGCTGAGATGAATAAAGAGAGCAGACAGTCTGAGAGGTCATACAGCAAGACAGATTTGTGTGATTTTCTCTGAGCTACCTGAAATCTCAGTTATTCAGTCCGCATGATTTCACAGAGATAAGGGGAAAGTGGGGATGTCGAGGTCAGTCTTGTGGAAAGGCGCTAGAGACTGTCAGAGAGGAGAGTGAGAAAGAAAGGAGAGAGTGCACATTTCCCTGAATAGCTATGATGTGAAATAAGACCAGGTATTACTCATATGCAGCACACAAGTAGAGCAGGTAAAATTGGTTGTATTTGTTCTGACTTTGGTGAAAATAGCTCTTACAGTCAAAAACTAGATGTGATAGCACTGTTTGAAGCCCAGTAGAGAACATACTTGGTCTATATGTCATAACTCTTTCTAAAGGCACAAAAACAGCTAAAAAGCGGAGTTGTGACATTGACTAATTCTAGGATTTCTCTAGACCTTAAAGCACTTCCAAGAAGCTGATTAAGTATGGTAACATAAGGTTAAGTAAACAGTGAACCTCATCTGGAAAATGTACTTCCAAGACCAGCTTTGAAAAGGATCTTCCATGTGCCAACAATGGATGAAGTTATGTGTGATAGGAAAAGCTTGATATAAACTTGAAGAAATAGTGAGGTGTGTTGCAGCAAAATTATTTATAGTGAGCGGTTGTTCTGTTTTATATCTTTTTCAGTCGGTTACATGGCTGAAAAAAGTAAATGTCATATCCTACCTTCTAGACTGGCCTCTATTTTTGTGTCTTTGTGACCTTTATGACTCTTCATATTGTACTTCTTCCTTTGTGAGACCTTTCCCGCTGGATTAACTTGACGAGGGCTGTGCGAGAGGATGCACTCCCTCTTTGTATCCACTGGGTGGCCCACTGGCACAGACAGTGAATAATGTTTGGCGAGGTGAAGAAAATCTGAACATCACTGCACACGCCTTGGCTGAATAAGTGAAATAACTGATACAGGTAAGAAAATGGTTTATAGAAGAAATTTCCTGCACCAAAATGCATATTGTACACATACAAGTCAGAGCATTCTGTTCCTTTTTTTTTCTTCCTCTTAAATGTTCAAAGAGGCTGAAGATTAAATAATTGAATTATACGGTAAATAACAAGGGGAATCCAATATTTGCCTTGGTCTTGGTTTTTTTATTATGATAACCACAAAATCATACCATAACTGTGAAAACAGTATAATAACTTGTGTTTTCTTGTATTGAAAGAAAAGCAATACTTCCCATCTAGTGACATCTAATGAACAAGACAACATTACCGGTGCAGTTAATGGGAAGTTGTGGGGCTTAACTGCTTGTGGTTGGGGGAGTGAAAGTGGGAGGTCTAGAGGAGGGAGGGTACAACACCCTCATCTGCCTCCACTTACCAGTCTGATGTGCTTCTGGCTCCATCCATCATCTCCCACAGCCACAACCACAACCTCTGAATGGAACATCCTGCACAGTCCAGCTCCCTCTGCGCTGCTTCCAGCACCATGTTTGATATTTAGCTGATGCTGTGATTTTATTGTTAGTGTATTTTCTTTTTCTGCTGCCATTTCTGAAGAGAAAAGGCAAAGAACAGGATTGGCAGGGGAGGAAAGGGAGATTGTTTTTAATCATCTGCCCTAGTTCATTTGTCTACCCAGAGCTCAAGTGATGTGGTGGGTCAAAGATGAAGGCTCCTCCCTGAAGTGTCTGCTCTGTGCTGCAGGATTCATATGTTGGGAGCTTTGAAATATGTCAAGGACTGGCCACATCTGAAAAGAACCATAGCTGTGTTATTGTGTTCACCAATCACAGGGGTATGTATTAGATACAGGACAACAACATCAGTTCAAATGGGTTGTTCCTCTTTTATCTGTTTGTGGTTAAATCCAATTTAGGATCAAAATCAGTTCGGCTTTACTGCATGTGATCTTTTCTATCTCATCTAATTATCTTTTATGCATCAAATCACATCTCTTGCTCTCTCTCTTGTATGTACTCTCTTCTTTTACATTGTCAGTTTTGTTAAAGGAATATTATTGTCTCTAGGGGTCTGACTCTGGTTGTTGCCCTCTTTCTGACGCTTTGGATCAGAGTGTGAGATTGTTTTCTAAAATATTAACTGTAACCTGTCAAATCTTGTTCTAGTCTTAACATTCTGCAGCCCAATTTGACCCACATTAAGAAAAACAACCGTGGTCTAGGGGTGTGTGTGAAATCTGGTTGACAGCCAGAGAAAACATTTAAAGCCACAAGCCAAATGTTCTGGCTACATAGGTGGTCTGATGTGTGATGCTGTATGTTTGACTGAAGTTGACCCTAATACTTTTGGTCTGGCTGAACCTCTAAAGGAGAAAAACAACATTAAGACTAACGCAGTACATTAAAAACTGTGCTTTGTCAGCATTACCCTATTCCAGGATAGACACTTCTACAGTTCAGAGCTAGTCTACTTTGACTCCTGAGGAAAACCTGAAGTTTTACACACAGTTCATATAGACAGCATAAAGCTTATTTTTTTGTAGGTTTTACATACATGATCTAAACTAGATGCCCTCTTGTATATTATCAGGAGTTAAAAAATAGTTAACAACACTGGCTTTACACAAAGACAAAGACACAGCTAGCCTGTGGTCTCTGCTTGTTGCCTGGCAACTACTCCCAACCAAGAAACAGCATGGCACATGTAACTAAACTACACTTTAAAAACAGTGCATTGTTCTTATGATTATGTTTTGGTACAGATACAAAATATATGAAGTGTTACTTTACAGTGAGCTTTACAGGTAGATGGTAGTCTGTCATAGCTTCATATTTAGCACAAGTTAGCTACCTTACAAACCAGAGAATATATCCCAAACTGTTGCTTTAAGCTACAGTAGACAGTAAACACGAGTGATGCAGCACACATTCTTGATTTACTGTGTCCAGTTGTGTGTTACTTTGGATAAAAGTGTCTACCAAATTAATAACTGTTAATGTAGTTATAAAGATAGTTGGCTCTGCTTGTAATTCAAACAATGTTACAATTATGTCTATTACCAATAGTGGCCAGTACATTTACAGGCTGACTAATGATGTCATAATGACACCCCATCATTAGCTTCCTGTTCTTTAAAAAGGAAAAGTGGCACATAAATACAAATGGTAACTACACTTATGAAGTGTGTTCTTTGTGTTGTTTGCTTGAGCTGACAGAATCAAGCGAAAGCCCTGTAAAACGCCAGTCCTCAGAGGGGGAAATGGCAACCATGACGACCATGTTCAATTCACTCCATTATCATATCATTTCCAGATGTAGTACATATAATTCAAGACCTCCCCCTCCTCCTGCTGGACCTCTTATGTTTGCTCTGTGTCTTGACTCTAAAAATGTTGTAAAGACATACACTATTGTGCAATGTTGTTACTATTTGCTGGGTCTGACTATAAGAAATGAACAATGTACGAGTGACAACAGAGTTATAATTTCCTGCAATATGCACCTTACCTCAGCCTGTTGAGCATTAATTGTAACCCAATTATAAAATCAGATTTTCACAGTGATCATCACTTAATCATCACTTCAATCCTGCTAGCTTCCTGTTGCATCGCTTTTTTCTCCTAGCTCCTTCTTGCAGGCAAACACGCAGCTCTCAGTGTGCAGCATTGTTACCAGATGTAGCCTACACAACATTGTTTTCATTGAGAATGGCAGCAGTATTGGACTGTCAGACCCACAGAAGACAAAACAATTCCCAGAATGGCTGGAATGTCGCTATTTTCCCCAGTCTGAGTGGCGTGGTTGAAGGGTCTTGCCACAAGCAATCTGCTGTTAGCAGGGTGGCGAGCAGGAGAGCTGTGGCATCCTCCCTCCCTCCCACTGTCACTAGAGCTCAGAAGCAGGGAAGAACCTCCACAACCTGCCATCATGCTGACCTAATCACAGGATTAGAGGGTTGGAGAGCTAGAATTAACAGTGCTTTGTTTTAATGTACTCTTCAACTGTAGGAAAAACTACAACTTTAGTCAGCAGCCAGTCTTTTTCAAATAAAAAAAAATGAAACAACTGAAGTATTTTCCATTTGCAAAGGACATTTTCTCTCTCTCTTCCTGAAACCTGTCATGTTTGGTTAACTAAGAACAAAGATGTTTGGAATTAATTATACCAAACAGCCTTTCAACAACAGACTGCAGAGCAGACGTTTCAACATATTTTCATTGAGATAAGAAGGAGCGGTAATATCCGTGTTAGTTTATTGTTTAATCAGTCTTTGACTCAGTTGACAATAGAGTAGATTACTTACAGAATCTAAATATATCTCTCAGAAAATAATACTGTATTTTTGAAAGAGCATGGTATCTTCCTGTAAATCTCTCACATACAATATATACACATTATTTTGTATAATACACATACAATTGCATACACAGTCACAAAAGCATCATATCCGAAAGTGGATTCATCTGGACTAGTGAGGTTTTGCCGTTCAAATAGCTAAAATGCATCTGCATACATTCGACACACGGGAGCTTTGAGATTGTTTTTACACTTGGTCTGTTTCAGCAATTTAACTGAACTCAGTGATTATTACTCAAATTTCTTCACACTGGTGTAAGATTATGGCCCCTCAGCAATAATAAACCAAAGTCAGACCTGAGCAGTAATCTGAGTTGGGTGTGATTTTGAGCGCAAGCTTTATTTGCCAGTTGTGTGCACCATGGCATGAGTCCATTTGTGGTGATTGCTAATTAATACCTCAGCGAAAGTTTGTTTTAGGTCCTGGTTCTTGGCAAAAATTACGCAGTGAAATCTGATGAAAAGTCAGGGCATGGGCAAAGGTACACTAATGAGACTGTGGTGTTAAAAGTGGACTTCTTTGTGTAATTGCAACCAAATTGAGATGGCATATGCGCATATGAAATCTTGCCAAAGAAATTGATGGTATTTTGCCTACAGGTGGCGCTGTAACAACATGGTTAAGTTAAGTGGTCATAACTCTCATAACTCTACATTTTTATTACCATCAAGATATTAAATTTTGAGTTTGGTTTAGAGCCTTCTGGTTGGATGTCTCATACACAAAAATTAATGGGAAATTAAATTATATTCACTATAATTCAAATGTCATTGCAAGACCTGTTGATTAAATAATAGGTGGAGCTTTTAGTTGGAGGACACAACATCATTATAAAGCACTAATTTGGGGCTGATATGGACACCACCTTAATAAATGTAGCTTAAAATTCCTCCATCAGACACTCACAAGCTTTGATTGAAACCACGTATCATGCACTACTGTTTGCCTTCCAATCCTAAATGAACAGTAAGACTGGGACTTTGAACTGAGTTCAAATAATGATTAACTGTGTCACGATACGTACAAGGTTTTTTTTTTTAGTTTTTTTTTAAATGGGGCAGCACATACTGTAGCACATAATGTAAACACACAGCCTCAGTTGAAAATAATCAGTTCTTCTTCTGATTGAATCTATACACACGAGGGTGGGGCGATGCAGCGAAAATTAAAATGTTGGACACTGTTTCAAACCTCAATCATAGACAAATACTATCCCTAGTCACGAGATTTAAAAAAAAAATACAACATGCGTATGTGTGATATAATGTTATAATCTTAATAATAACTTCATATATGCATGAAAACCATCAAATCTATGTTAATACACCTGACAATCCTTTAAATTTTACAGAGAAAGCCAATCGGACTTTCAGTATTAACATGAAATTGTTTATTTGAAGGTGTAATTTAAAACTGTCTACAAATATAAGTAACTATGATTTATTATTGTCTGAGAGTGGAATATAACAGTGTGCCCACCTTCCATTTCTCTTCAAGTGAATGCCCCACCCCGCCTGTTCACAGGATGATTTATAAACTGGCCCTCTCATTCAGAAAAAAACTAAACTAACGCAGTGATGCAACAGACCTCATGCAAAAAAAAAAATCATTTCATAACTTTTTCACTATTAGTCTGTTTTCTTTTTACTAAATGGCAGGCAAGAAAGCAAAGCAGCTTTACCAATAATGTGCAGATTACCTTTATGCATCTGAGCAGCATTACAGTTCAAACTCTGCACCAAACACAGTTTGCAGGTGCTTGAAAGGCAATTCTTTTCTACTTTATGAACGTTTTTGTTAGTGCCTTTAGAGCGTCTCGGTCAGGCTTCATGTTTCCACTGGACAGAACCTCCTAACCACTCATGAGTGCTCATACAATCGAGGGAATGTATATGCCACCTCCTCAGGGCCCTCTCTTGACCCTGTGGGGACTTCACTGACCCTATGTGAGGCTCTCCACGCATAACTCCAGCAGAGGCAAAACACAGCTTAACAAATCACATACTGCGCTGAGGCTCTCTGCTCAAATTAATGAGTTGTTTTGAACTGCTTATGGTTAACGGGTGATGTGATCACTAGAGATCACAAGAGGTATACCGGTTATGTCTGAACCCTGAATATAAGATTTATGTATGCATTTCATGTAGTTCTGTATGACTTCAAAGTGGTGTCGATGTATATTTCATATAATGTATTCTTTGACATCTGTTGTGGAGCTTATAACATACGCCTCATACCTGTGAGTGGATCAAAACCTCAGAACTCAGAAAAGTGAAATGAGGACATCTCTTCATACCAGTGCTTACATCTAGCTACAGGACAGTACTGGTACTGAGAAAGAAAATAGCTTTTGAAATGAAGTTACGTCTGTAGGAGAGCAATAACATCGTACTGCACTTTCTCAATGTGAAGATTACTTGGTGTGATAATGAGGAATCACTCTCAACACATTTAAGTAAAAAGAAAATGGAGCTCTGAAAAGGTAGAACTGTTCATTCAAGTGATCCATCCTCTAGTCTGAGGGCAGTAAACGCTGATTTTCTCTGGCAGAATGTTCATTGGCTGTGGTGAGCTGTTGATATACCAGCCACCATCCATCACCTGATAATTAAAGTTTAGAGCTTATTGGTTCTGCTTGTGTGTTATGAATCATTTGGATATCATTCTGATTGGGACTTAAATTGTAACATATTGTGACATTTAGGCAGTCATGCATTAGTCACAATATTCATAACACCCCCGTGTGAGGGGAAGCTGAACCCACTGCGGCGGAGTAGCACTTGGGAATCCCTTGCTAACAGGATATTTTTGTTGTGTCTGAGTGAAAACACTGAGCCAATTGTGCCAATTTACTGCCCTCGAAATAGAAGCGTCTTAGTGGAGAACTTCACGTGGTGACAAAAAAATAACAGCACTTAGTGGTTTTTGCTTGGTTTGTTCTCGACTGCAGAACTGGATAGATCAGATCAAGCTCCGGAAGGTGACAGGAAATTCCACAGTTGGCTACGTCGCTTTTAACACAGTCCAGAGCAGTGAGAGACCCCAGACAGATACTGGCTCTGTAGGGGAGGAGATAAGTGCCGGTTAGGCCAAGAGGTGGAAAAAGGGGAGTGGGAGGGGCGGTGGTAATCTCCCAGGGGGAGATCTCACGTCACCACTTGCTGCACTGTTGAGCGTTCATGAGGACAGGATTGGTCTCTGCAGTGCAGCCTCCTGAGCAGCCGCTGAAGCTTGTTGGAGAAGTTTTTGTTCATCTGCCTATACATGAGAGGCATCGCAAAGCTGCTAGAGAAAGCCAGCAGTTTAGACACACATCTTAAGAAATAATAAGTAGGTAAATAATGTACATTGCTAATGTACCCTGGTGCACCGGCTACAGTGTGTACCAATAGGGTCATGTAGTATGGGGTCCACAGTACAAATTGCACACAGACTGAGGCTAGCAGCAGTCTGTGGATAGAAGGGTCCAAGCGACCGGAGTCCTGATCCAGAGGTGTAGACTCCTTCCTAATGCGCAAAATTAGCACAAAGGCATAAAGAACAGCCACCGCTGGAACCACGTAGCCGATGAACATCATGATGGCGTCCGCTGCCTCCTTGTTCTGCATTTTGGAGCACTCGACCATCTTAGTGGAGATGTGGTTGCACACATAGAAGAGCAGCGAAGAGAAGCTAGTAAGCACAGCCCCGCCCCAGATGAAGCCACACACATGTTTGGTGTTATACACACTGGACATGTATGTACGAGGCAGTGCACGCTCTATATAGTAGTCCAGACTGAGCAGTGTGGTGGAATACATGATGACCAGAGAGGAGATGTTAAAGAGGATGAGCAGGGTGATGTAGACCTCGTTGTTGTACTCCCACGCGTGCCAGCGGGTGAAGGTGGAGCTCAGTAGCTCCACAGGTGCCACCAGGTTGAGCACAAGGCCTGCTATGGCCATGTTGACAAAATAAACATCCGGCATTGTCATGGACACCTTGTTGGAGAGGTTGACCACGACCAGCAGTGCATTATAGCACAGCCCCAATGGGAAGCACACCAGGAGGTAGATGAGGGAGAGGACAGACAGGATGAGGCCATAGTCCTGGCAGAGCCGGAAGTCCACGCTGGTGTCCGTCTCATTGTAAACCATGCAGATCCACATCGCTGGGCTCTGACACGGGTCACGTCTCTCAACAGGTCGACTGCTGGAAGAGTTAGGGAGAAAGAAGTTAGAAGTTGGGTTAGAGCTGGATAATAGTGACAAATATTGTGATATTTTTCACTCTGATATAAATAATGTAACAATAATTTGAGTACAACAACTGCCATTTTCATACGGTACTTGATTTAAAGTTGAAAAATCATTTATGTGGATGTGATCACCAAGCCCTGTCACTGCTAATATCGGTGTGTAAGAAATGTATATTGTATCATCATTGTATATGATCTTCTACTTCAGCCTTTGAACTCATGTGAAAAAAGAAAAAATGCAATACCACTATAAAATAAACAACACCACACTAATGTTTGTGAACTTATACAGACATATTTTAGATTTAGAGTTTTATATTTGTATTTGTATGTTGTTTATTTCATGTTACTGGTGTTTTGATGTTGTTTATTGATGATTGTAACTGATATTCTCTGTAAAGTGTCCTTGAGTGGCGTGAAAGGCGCTTCTAAATAAAATTTATTATTATTATTATTATTATTATTTTACATGCAAGTCTGTGTGAGTGTCTAATTTCCTTAGAGACAACAGAGTTAAGCTGAAAGTTGAAAATCCCAGATGATATTACTCCCTTACTACCATGATCACACACACGCATCATACTAGAGTTGACGGATTCTGTCTGTTGCTGGCGTTAAGAGTAAGTAGTTTGAGGAAGTAACAAAAAAGAAGAAAAAAAAAAAGACTGAGTTGTTTTTTTCCTCCATCAACAGAATTCAATCCTCTCTGTTTTTGGTTTCTGTGTTAGCTAGAGAAGCGAGCGAGGGCCTTGACACAAAAACACGTCAGCCACGGCACAGCTATTATTCCATGGGTAACACTGTTAATTTCACTTCACTGCATCTGACTGGCTGAATACAAACGCCTCACAATATGTTTCATTTGCTAGCTCAGCCTCAAAATCCACTATTTCTCCTCTTTGAGAGACACGCGGGCGTGAGCAAGTGTTGTTTGACGCCTCAGCAAGCTTTTGCTGTCTTGCTCTGAATCTCTTTTTCTCTCTTGTCACAGTCATGCAGGGCCACAGCTGCCTGCGTGCTTTTTACATGGTCAAGCAACCGGATAAAGACAAATACTTTTTCAAGCCTGACACTTTACAGACTGCTTTGGTGTTACTGCTATGAGTAAAGCACATGCATCTGGTTACATCAGGTTACTGCCAAGTTGACTGGGGGTTGGGCACGTAGTGATGGGTAGATTTATAAAGAGTGAAATGTGAGTCAGGCTCTGGCGAAGGGTCAGTGAGGACCGAGCAGAGGGGTTGGAGTTCAGGGCAAGGTCAAAGAAAATGACCACGCACATGTCGGGAGCGTTTGTGATGAAGCCTGACAGGGCTGAAGGGTTCCAAAAAGGTTACGTAATGCTGCCCTGCATAATTAATATGGGTCATTTTAAATAAATTATTCAAATAGCCTTGGTTGAGGAAAAAGTAGATCATAACGCTAACGCATGATTGCAGTCATAAGTCATCCAGGTTCACTATATTTTATTTCCTCAGTGGTAATTGTTGTTACATGTTTCCACATGTTTGGTTTTACTCCCAACACGGTCTGAAAAGGAATGATTCTCCGAATACCAAACAATTTTGCAGAGTTTTCTGGAAACCTCCCTTGTGAAAATACTGTGGAACAAAGCGCAGGAGGGCAGTTTTGTTTTCAGCAGGATGAGTAACGATGCCAGTAAAGGGGAAAGATTCTTCCTTTCACTTACGTAACACCACTACAGAGGGGCTGTTTTGGCCTTAAGCCTCAGACACAGACGCATATACACACACAAGGGCTCAGTCCCTCCTCTGTACTAATCCAATTGGCTGTAATGAGACTATAGTGGAGGCTGGAGCTCAGAGCTGGACTGGAACAGGATCAGGAGGAAAAAAAGTGCAGGATTACTCTCAGCAAAACAAAAAAAAAAAAGCTGTCTTCACCAAGACAGGAGCACTGGTCAAACCTCTTGTAAACATGGCTCTCTAACACCAGCAGCAAGGTGACTCATTTACTAAAACAGGCCTTGACAAAAGTCCATAATTACCTACGGTCCTCTCTCATAGATTATGTGTTCATTTCAGCATGGATTGTAGATTGGAAGAAGTTTGTTCACCCTACACTGCGTCAACAACTTCTGATCATTTAAGGAGAAAATGACTTGAAGAGACGTTGGTGATAATTGAAGAGAGCACACTGCATTGTGGCTGCTTGTCCCCATTCATTAGCACCTGCTGTATACAGACATTTTTGCCACCCTTTCATTACTACATTGGCTCAGTTTGTAGCTTACGATAGCTGCAGGGTACCTAAGATTCAGCATACAAAGGAGTCATGGGTTTGTGGTGTACTGGTGTTTAATTAAACTGTTGACTTTCCTGTTTCCTGTTTCCTACACACTACAGACAGTATTAGCCTAGTATTAGACACAGAACCTGACAAAACAATGACAGTGATGAAGTAGAGATGAAACTTGCCATAGTCTTTATAATGTGAAGGTGAACAGTGCAAACTGAAGCACTGGGATTTCCTACATTTACAAACGTTTACAATATGTACACGGTTTCTCCTGCAGGCATCATCAAGGTGTAGTTGCCACACAATCTAGTCATGATGCATGAATAGAGATGAAAATACCAATGACACTACAATATCAGGGAGTGGTTGTCGCTGAGAACACATTCAGTTGCTATAGCGCACACTAAATAATACGCTTTCATATTCAACTTCTACTTTGGTGTTGTGAAAGTCACACTTTAATAACGCACGCCTGCATCCTCATAACGTATCAGCTATGTCTGTTTTAATTCAGAATAATCAGGACTATTTCCTTGACAAGTCCATTTCAGATGATGATTTCAGTGATGTTGCTGGGGTTGAAGCTGAAAGCTAAGCAAAACATCAGGCACTATTTTCAGTTGTTATTACAGCATGTGACATTGGCACGTGAGGCATATGAGGCTGTGGTAGTTGCATGCATATACATTATGGAAGTACGCATTATCCATCCATGCATACCGACTAAGTAATTTAAAGAATTGTTATTGCTTTGCTGGTCATTTGACTGTAATTCGGACATGAACAAAATCCCTTAAATCTAGTAACTACAAGAAAAATCACCATATTGTATGTAGGCATATAAGAATAAAACCAGGAGAAAGATGGTTTCTTGCTAGCTGCTTCATGTAAAGGTCCAATATGTTAAATGATTAGGTGGGAATAACCAAAGCTCTTGTTAAAAAAGGAAAGATCTTTGTAGAGTTCTTCTTGCATGACTTTGACTGCAGCCGTAGACTTAGTTAAGCCCCGTCTGAACTTTTTGCCCTAGTTCATGTCAAAAGCGGTTAAGTTAAATATTCCCAGAGGGGAGGCCCTGCTTCAGCGTGCTTCAGCCCCACCAAACATGATCTCGTAAGAGTGACACCCACGTGCTTGACGTCTCAGCGTTTTGCAGCCAGATCTCACTGGGCTGATGGGAGTAGTGTGACATACTGGGCCCACACCCCTCATATATCCTTACTGGAATTTACAGACTCTTCTCAGAAAGTAGAAAGAGTGATGTCACATGATTCACTACTTGCCTCTGCGGCAGCATGTGGTGGAGCAGAAACAGAAATACTACAGAAAGAAAATAAGATTACATGACTCACATTTACACATGTTGTGACTGTGCAGCTCTGTCAGAAGTGAAAAATACCACAATAGCATTGATGCACAACATTTTAAACTTTTATAATTTGAAGTAACTGTCCGCTGACCTACCAAACTACTGACAGAATGAGAGGCATTAAGCTGTAACTGGTTGATTGAAGAAAGCCGCTAAATCTTTTCTGGTTCCTTTCCACAGGGTTTCTCAGCTAGATATTATTCTTGGAAAGCAGCCGATTAAGTAAGAGTATTAATGACGGATCTAACTTCAGGTGTATGCGAATGCTGCAAAACATTTTGCAAATTAAAATTACAAAGCTCTCTGTGATTAAAATACTTGCCATGACTCCATTTCCGCAAAGAGGTTTTATGTAATTCAGAACATTTTACCCAAATCATTACCAGTCCCCACAGAGTCACAGTGATGTGACTCTATGACAGCGATGGTCAAGATAACTTGTTTTTGAACAAATTCTTCACAAACTGTACATACAGATCAATTATCTACCTGCCAATTATCCGTCTTGTTCATCTGTTAGTCTACAAATGCCAAAATGCTGATGATTCATCTGACTCACTGTTTCACAGAAGGGTGACAGATTTGTTTTGGAGAAAACGATATTTCCTCATATCAAGTTCTAGTGTAAGAGGCTCTGGTCAAGCACAGGTCACAGTCAGTCTCGACAGCTTCCTTAGCCTCTTTTTTTCCCCCCAACACGTTGAGCTGTCGCAGGAATCAACAAAGTCAGAGCTCAATGGTCAGCACAAAGCAGGCTTACTGCCATTAAGCCACAGCACACATGCTCACGTCCCCTTTGGTCACATGGATGAAGTTTGACGACAACAAGTGCAAAGCCTAAATCTCAAGAAGCATTTAATTTGGTAAGCGGTGAGAGTTATGTGACTTATCAGAAGTACTTTGTAAGAAAGTAGCTTTCTCTCCTAGTTGATGTGAAATATGGTCAGGCGGATGTGCTGGCCGGAATAACTATGGGTGTAACTAAGTTGTGTTGATACCACTTGATTAAAAAGGAAACTACAAACTAGGAGTATATATCCATGCGCTTAAGCTTGAAGCAGTTTATGATCTTGAATTTTATGAACGATTTAACATATAAAATTACTTAATTACTCACTGATTGCCTTAGTATATTAGTGACTGGGTTGTAAACATGGTTAGCCTAAATTAACAGACATCTCATTGGCTGTAGGTCCCTATGGCAGATGTCAACAAGGTATGGGCTATTATTCATGCAAAGAACAGTCTACCAGCACTTTAAGACTACACTTTTTTATTATTAATGAAGGAGCTTTTAACATCAGAGGCTTCTGATCAAACTGATTTAACTTTTCCCAGCCTTTGAGAAAGGTGACCCCGTGAGAAACGCCTTCAGGTGTTGTTTCCCCAAATATAAACGGCTCGTTAAAAACTGTGAAGCACGGCTAAGAAAACAAACCAGCCATTACCGCAGTCCCTATTTGTTACTGCGGACATTGTGTCTCTCCATCACACTTGACTGCACAGATCAAAGCGTGGATAGCTGTCACGGCTTCACCATTATTCTACCATTTCTGCGGCTATTGTTGGCAGCTGAGGCTGAAACTCACTCTCGTATCTCCAATGGGACAAATTCACTTCTCTGCCGCTGTAAGGTGAAAATTCAAAGGCACGCACACCACACTGGTAGGTCGAAATAACATAACAGAGAGAAAAAACTCACCAGAAACGTATAGATTTGGGTTGGTGACAAACCTACGGTGGCATAGGGTTTGGATGTAGCATTTCCAGTGGCATTTCTCAGTCGTTTCATTTGACAAACAGACGTCCTAAAATACGCGCTACGGCTCTACCCGCGTTCACAAAGCCTAAAAACAGCTAAAATAAGCGCTGAACTCCATGTCGGTGGAGACTAACTTCATCTATCAACTTTTCGGACGAGGCTTGTTCTGAAAAGGGGCCGTCCGTTTCAGACTTTACTACTGCTGGAGTGCTGCTGAGCCCTACAGTGTGTACACACGTGACCCTCCCCCACTGTCTCCTCGCTCCGCTCGCTGCTGCTGCTGCTCTACGGTCTCGAGGCCCGAATGGCTGTTCTCCGCTCTGATTGGACGGAGGGCAGGGAGGTGGGGCGCGAGGGACACTGAGGGAAACACACATACGGGCGCGCGCAACACCTTACGGTTCATCAATATGTAGCAATGTTTGGTGTGTAAAAATAAGTCATATCTAAGCTCTCAGTCTTTTTGCATATAGTGTTATTATTATTATTATTATTATTATTATTATTATTATTATTACTTCTCTGTACATGTTTAATTTCTTTGCACAGGTTTAATTCAAATGCAGATTTATCCTATAGGTTAACTTTAACTTATAACGTAAAGTCAGTGTACAGGCAATTCTGAGATTTCTTTCAAAATACATAAATATGTTGGAACATAGTTGCTGAAAACACGTGAAAAGCATTTGAACAATATATTACTGAAATGTGGAGTTAGAGGTTAAAACAGTTTTTCACCAGTTTTCAGTCCAGGATTTTTTTGGGTGGTCCTAAAGGGTGGCTCGATGACACACTGAGGCCACCCTGAGCATACCCCTGCACCCCTAGCAGAGAGATTCATCTCTTAGCGAGATGAATTAATTGCTTCAGTTAGGCATGTAATTTTCTGAACTCATCTGACATGTTTTAGTCGTTTCAAAATTGTTGCTTGACTGCTTCCGCGAATATATATTAGAAGGATGAAATACCTTTGAATTGTTCTGTTGAATGGAGTCTTTAATTAAGTGATGTGTTTTGTTAAATGGATTATGATGCACATTCTTATAGCACATATTATAGTCCTGAGAACAATTTTGCATAGCAGATGTTTTTAAGTATCAAATGCATCCAGTATGAACAGCAGCTGATTACACTTACACAGATAATGAGACAAGTTAGTTTGCAGTTCTAAGCTGATTTTAAAGGCTGCAGTGTTTTATTACCAGGCCCATACATTAATTTTCTGTTTTCTTGCTTTGTTGGTTGCACATTCTCCATGTTGCATTAAGCCTGAGACCATACTGTCATACTGTATTTAATAACCCAAACAAAAAGCAATGATTTCAAGGTCCCACAGCGATATATAATCCTTACAATACAGTACTGACATTTAGTAGGTGCTGATGAGTCATACAGAGATGAATTGCATGCCAAGTTTTATTGCAATTGTCATTGGAAACCTAGAAAACCTTACTTGGTTGTTGCTAAGCTCTATCCATGGGCCTGAGATAACATGGCACACGCAGCATGGTAACATCGGGTCTTAATCACTGCTTCACTGTGTGCACATCCATCCCTTAATTTCCTGCTCAGCACCTGAAGGGAAGGAGGGATACAGCAACAAAGCAGTAAAGTGAAACCCTGAAGGTCCACAGTGTTAAAAGAACCTGGAAGCAGATATTTCATTAAACTCTTAAGAAATGTCTTTGTGCCTCTTCACTTCTCCTAGCAAGTAATGGATTAGTTCTAGGCCAGCAATAAAAATGAAAAACAGTAATGAAAGATTTCTGGAATGCACAGTTTCATAACAAAATGCCTCGCTGTGGCTCAGTGAGCGCACTCAAGCCTTATAGAGTGCGTAGTAGTGCTGAACATAAGTCTCTTGTGCCACTTTGAAAGAACTGAAGTAGAAATTTTTGAATATTTCAAAAGCAGGATATTTCACCAAGCAAGATTTTGCATATTTGTCTTTTTCAGTTTAATAGATTAGAGCCTCTTCCAATATGTATAACCACAGAACTACACCTGATTACTACCCCTTCAGGAAACTGTAACTCAAAACTACAACCTGGTTGTAGATATCACTGAATCTAATCAGACAAGTAAGAGCAGAGAAGAGCAGAGAAAATGTGATACGTTCACTTTGTCACATACAAAATACACGTTACAAAAAGTGCACATTCCAGGACAAAAAAGGGGAGATTAGTTCAGTGGAAACATACAATCTTTCCTTCTGCATGTGCTATAGTGATCACTTATGCAAGAAGGAGTACTACATCTCAGGACTGAGTCTTAAATGTCAAGCACTACACTTTCCACAGCTGCATTGACGATGGCGCCAAATCAGAAGCAAGCACAGTTAAAGAATAATATTTCCAGCAGAGGAGTGGGGACATATTCACCAATTCAGTGAAGTATGTCGATAATGGTGAGGCTCTGCAGGATCACTAAATGGAAGATATGACAAGACTGATTGTAATAACACATTTTACTAACTAGTGAGCTGCTAGAAATTAGCCAGTATGCAGGTTTAGGGGCATCAGATCTAAGTCTGGTCAGCACACAATTAGAGACTTTGGCAGTGTAGTTCGGTAAGTTTACTGCAGCACTTTGCAGCATTTGCATAGTTTTGACTGTGCTCAAAGATATGCAAAGTATAGCAGATGCTAGAGACAAAAGCCAGAATGCAGTAGAGGCAAGTCAGAAAAAAGCAACAATTGCACTACAATTTGACAATCAGATGAAAGATCTGTCTTCTTCTGGGCCAGCTAGCCTCGATTTCTGACTTTTATCTCTGCTTTTCAACTAATTGATGCACAGCAGTGGAACAGCACTCACAAGTTTCTGATTCCTGCAAAAGCATCACCCTGGAGACAGAGATTAGAGTTGTTCCAGCAATTACACTGTTGACTGTGTTTCCTTATCAGATAAGGCATTTTAAGTCCATCACCATTCAGAATTTGCCATATTGATTGTACAAAGTGGTTATTCATGCACATATCACTTCTCCAAACTTTTGGAAATTGGTTACACTGTTACACTAATGATGGATTACACAGTCCACAGACACTCACAGTATGTCTTGTCTTTCCCTTTGGCCATGGATTAAATGATACACAGTATATCAGAGATATAAAGCTTTCAATTTGCTTTCAATACCTAAGCAATAAGAAACTCTTCATCACAAACAATCTCAGTCTGACTCACTTGGGTGTTAATGTAATTATCCGTCACATTCAATCTTTAGTCAAATTAATTCTACTGTATATGCTTATGCACAGTTAATGCTTTTAGTGCTTTGGTATATTTCCTGAATGCCTAGCTTATAGTATATTTTATTTTTAATTTATTAGATATTTGTGTGCCATCTGAATAACATAAGTTCTCTGTTGATTGCGTGTTTAAATAGGGAACAAATGTTGAGTAATGCTTTGCGTGACAGTGCCTGTGATGTGGTCATTAACTGCAGCGGGGGAGAAAGTGTGTGTTAATGTTAGGGGCAGAGTGGACCATGGGTCTGAGTACTAAATCACAGTTTATCCCCAATCAAGCTCTGAAATCTGCTCCTATTCTTGGAAGCTTCAGCACCACTGTAAGGCTCTGGTCTGCAGTTTACGTTCCCCTTAAGACTTTAGGCTGCATGACGACATATGGGTTGTTTACAAATGAAAGTCTATGCTCGGCCTCAGTCAGCCCCGGATACATGTTAACTGTTTGCACAGTCACTTTGGCACCAGATGGTCACAGACACGTAATGTGAGTCTAATGATAATGATTAAACCAGTGTCTGTGGGGTCACTGAAATTCTGAAATATTTTATCAGATTATCACTTTAAGTCTTTCTCACAGACAACTGCCACAATCCTAGAGCTTTTACTGTACTGAAAGATGATGTTATGACCAATTACAGCATCAGCACCTCAGTGTCAGACTCTAACATTTTACTTATGCGGACAATTACGTGCACACAAACAGAGGCAAACAGGGCAATGGCATAGTGCATGCTGTGCACATGCCTTTAAGCTCAGAGGCCTGGGACTGCACATTAAGCTCATTAAGTCTGTGGTGGAGATTATGGTGTGTTGCAGACCAGGCACCAGCGTCCAGTGGCTGGCTCATTTTCAGATGGCAGGGAGGAAGTGGCTAGATGAGGGTGGAGCTCCTAGTCACTATCAAGTTCACATTTCTAATTCACACAGATGGCTGACTCAGTATCCTGCATGCCTCATTAATATATAAAATTAGACAGCATGAAGACTTCTGCCTTTTAATATAATAAACTAATCCAATTTTAAAACAGACGTGTTTTAATTGTGGAAAAGGCACCTAAAATATAATGCACAATGTGACTGCACAAACTCACACTACTAAAAACAGTGCAATGTTACATAAAATGTTGAAATAATAAATAAAATATGTACTGCGGGAGAGAGCAAGGATACACAAGCTCCCAAGATAATCAAAAACAAGTTCATAATATAAACAGTAATATAATCAGTATGAACCCTACAGCTTGTTTTTGTTTTACCATCACAACTGATTTGGAACCACACTGAGGTCTGTCATCCTGTCAGACAGTTTCCTGGAAAAAGGTTTCCTGTGTTGCAAAATTTGTTTGTGTCATCAGGCCTGCATGTCTGTGTGATGGCTATGTGTGTGGGGTAATGTAAATAAATAAAAGTATTAAAACCGGACCAGGTAGATGAATATATGCATAAAAATTACAGTTTGCTGCAAGAATGGAATAACAGTGGAGCCTGGATTAAAATAAATATGTAAGCCTGTCTCCTAAGCTGGTGTATGTTTGTGTTTCCCTGCTGGGACAAATGATGTTTTGGAAAGGTTTTTGATGATGAATTTCGACATTCTCCTCCCATCTGTCTGTCTCCTACCATTTCCCCCCATAGATTCATTAACCTTTGGGCTTTTCAAGCTGAATGATGTCATAAGCAGTAGTGATTTTTGCTCTGCCCTGGCATACAGCCCTTCTTTTTGTTTATGCTCAAGTGAGCAGTATGCCTTGGCAGAAGATGACAAATAGCACATCTGCTAAACTGAAACTACTTATTCAGCTAGAGCAGTAAAGGATAATTTTGGGAAACTTCCAAAATGCAACCACTATATTTTATATAGAAGCTGTAAAGTGGTTAGACATGCTATCATTAAAAATTTTTTTTTTTTTTCATTGAACGAAACCATGTATGTTAGTTCTGTGTACATTTAAATCAATAGCAACTAGACAGCCAACTGCAGAAGTAACTTTACTGCTCTTCCCTGTGGTGTGCCTCAGGGCTCCACTTTGGACCCCTTAAAGTTCGCCATTATTTTTTGAAGAGGGCTGATCTATAAAAGGTGCTATGCAGATGACATACCTGTACATGTATATGTATGTATCTGTATCTTTCATATAAATTTACACAATTTGTTAATCAAAGCTAAAGATGAGTATTCTGCAGCTTAATGCAGGAAAGCATGACAGTCTTATGTGTGCCTTGAAGGCTGTTTCATTAATTGGAATAATGAATTGTCCCTTTTTCATTGATAGGACCAAGTATTATTTGCCCACTCACACACAGATGACAGTGAGCTATCAGTTCTGTTCTGGTCTGACCATCATGAGTAATTCAGGGACACTCTCTGAGACCTCTCTTCCTCTTTCTTAAATTATTTTATGTTATTCTGAGGTAGTGTGTGATGTTTGCTCACAAAATGATATGTGTACTTACAGCCATATCCCATGCATAAATCATGAGTGACCCTGACCCTGCACAAATCAGCATGTAGATACAATGATCTCCTGCAGTACATAGCTGCAGGGATGTCTGCATAGCTTTCTAACATTCCTAGAGTAAGTTAAGAAGACAGTTAGTGTTTTGGTTGTTTGGCATGTTTAAAAAGGGGACATGAGGCATCTGAGGTGGTGCTCAAGTGCACTGAGAAAAAAACATGGAGACAGCTGTTTCCACCCACTGCTCTGCTGTTAGCTTGTCCTCAGCGAAAGAATGAGCACTGACCTCAGGTCAACCTTGTAATGTATCCTTTTCAATAACATCCATCTCTGCCGTGTCCTTAAACAGTAGTTTTATGGCACGTTCCTTGGATTTTCTTTGCCTCACGAGGGAAATTTTTTTGTTGCCTTTTGTCACAGAATAGGAGCTCAAATCAGGTCAGCTTGCATGAAGCTTTTCGTGTAAATACAATCTAGAAAATTGGGGCGACCTCCATTAGGAATCTGAGTAACTAAATGCCTCCTGATTGTGTGCTTTGTCTCTTGCTCTCAAATTAATCATCACTTTGATTTTTGCTTTTGGTGGATCACCTAGATGCACTCATCAGCACTGTCATCATTATTTGCAGTGTTATGCACACCACAGTCATGTTTTGGGTTGCTCATAAGTTATTGGTTAGTGGTGCCAAAATCTCTCTGTTATTCTGCTTTTTGGTGCCAAAGGCTCATTTGCAGAACTGTACCTTGTTTAACTTGCAGGAAAGTTATATTGATTATATAAATAATAAATAAATAATAAATAAATCTAAATAAAATAAATATAAATTACAAAACAAAAAAAGAGGATAAACATACATTAAGCTGTGAGACCTTTAACATGATTTTTATTGTGTGCAGGTAAACATATCACAGTGTGTGGGTTAAGTCACATTAAACTATGCAGTTCTATTCAGCTATTTGTTTTTATTAGAGCTGATGAATCTGGGAAGGCTGTGCAAATCCTCTTGCACCTAATCTAGTTAAGAATTTATTGGTTTTAAAGACTTTTATTGTATAAGAGTCTTGTGTTTTGTTGCCCTTGTTTGTTTTCTATTCTATTTCGATTTCTTATAATCGTACAATAAATATACCGACACAATTATATTTAGTTCAACAAAAGCATTAGTTGACCTCAGTTGAGATTTCTAACTTGAACAATATTCTTACATATACATAAAAAAACAAGACTCAAAAAGCAACTCGTGCTGTTCTCATGACATCTTTCCTTTTTTCGTGGTTTCTTCCTCTCAGTGGCACAGAGGGGAGTGATAGGGGATCCGGTGAGGGCCCCCAGGACTCCCTCCTCATGGGCCCCCTGCTCCATTCTGCTGCGGCCGTAAGCCAAGATTATTCCGCTGTTTGGTTCCACCAGATGCAGCAGCGCCACTGGATGGGCACTGTCTAGCCCTGATGAGCAGATCTAAGAGGGATTAGTGGCCTGTTGTGGTGGATCGGCAAAAACAGTGGGAGGCTGTCCACACACAGCTGTGTATTTGTGTGTTTCATAATGCTCTGGCCTCTGGCCTGTCTCTGGCTTTGGCTCCAACCCTGAACCACCTTTCCCTCCCACTGACCTCACAGTTCAGGGAGCTCTCGGACTGCAGACAGCAGGAACTCCAACATTTTTGGAACAGCATGAAAGCTTTCAAAGAAACATGATTCTTCCTCACGGATTGTGGGAGAGAAGCGCTCAGACAGGCGCACTGTATCATCTGAAAGTGTTGTCTTTTTTTCAATAGCTGCAATTGTTTGGGTTTTATACAGCTTCACAAACTTTTCAAGCATTCATTAACAAATAGCCTCAGAATGCAATTTCTTGGGGAAAGATATAAGCCATTGTTGTATTAATACTATGAGTTATGTTTGCTGGACAATGTGTAATTCTTGGCAAAGATTAAATAATCTCCTCACACAAAAAGAAACCCTTGTTTGGGCCTGAGAAACTGCTCCTAGATATGCTGGTACCACTGCTGGCACAGACAATTGCCTCAGTGCAGGTGAAGCTGCCAAGTTGCGTTTATGCCCCTTCAGTGACTGTGGTCATATTTCAAGCCCACATAGCAGCCACAGTCAGCTGGTGACAGTTTCTATTTACAGAAAACAATCCCCATGGACAAAGACTTGGTGGAAAATGTCAGATGATAAATGTCTCATGGAAAGAAATGTCTCTACATATCAGCATTAAAAAAAAAAAAAAGAAATATATAAAACACCATACTATATTTATCACAGCTTTGCAAATGTTGGAAACTAGCATAATTCAAATAAGTAATGTCTTCACAACAAAGTTTTTTGCAGATAAAAACTCACGTTCTCACATTTTTGGTATGTGAAATGGAAATATTTTTGTGGATTTTTTGGAAGACTCGACCTGGTTCAACTTTTAAACATGACTAAACAAGGTTACTCACTCACTCAGAACACTACAAGAAGCTGATTACCTCCTGCTCAGCAGTGTGATTTTACTACTTCCTATCATGAGACTCAAACTAAGATACAAGCCCAGATAACAAAATCCAGCAACAACATTTGTTCAAAGTTGTCTGATCTCATTTTTTTTTTTTTTTTTTTTTTTTTTTTGTTGATCCAGAGTTTTGTTTTTGGCTCAGGCTGCATTGTTTTCTTCTTTCTCCTTTTTCTCAAAACACTTGCCCAATAAATCGGAGCGGTCAGGAGAAAATGATGTCCTTCCAAATTTTTTTTTTTTTTCGAGAGTCTGCACACAGCATCGCTAACAACTGTTTGGATTCAGTGTCTCTTTCCTCTCACTCTCTGTGTGTGTCTGTGTGTTTGATGTCGTGGTTTGGCTGTCCTCTAAAGCGTTCATTTCAGAGTGGTTACTTTGGGCCTCATTTTGACTCACTGGCTGTCTTCCTACACCCTGTGGTCTACCATCCACTACAGCAACTGCCTGTATGTGTGTGTGTGTGTGTGTGTGTGTGTGTGTGTGTACAGTATTTCTTTTTGTGCACAAGTATTGTACATTCCACAATAAACTGTCTCTGCTGTATACTGTATGTTATTCTATCTGCAAAATAGGCTTGTCTGGAAACGGAGGTGAACCATAAAGAAGAGCCCCTGGCTGTCAGCCAGTGCAACAACCAACCTCCTGTCAGCTGATGTTTTTCAGCTCAACAGTATATTGCAGTCAGCTCATAAGCCTATTAATGGAAGGACGAGGAGCGTACATAAAACATGCTCATTACATTTTAATGAATTACATCATCTTTAATCACATTCTATGCAGACCGCTCTTGAAAGTGCAGAGCTTACCTCATTAAAAGTGTTTTTCGCTCACTTCGACAGATAAAGTAACTTCCCCAATGTGTTCCAGGAACAGATAAGCCAGAAACCATTGTTTCTGTAACGGGAAGACCTTGTTGTATGACTGTGACCAGCTTTATGAACAGGACAACCAGTTAAGGGTTAAATTCCTTGTATGTGTATAAATGTGATTCTGATCCACGAGTAAATCACAACGTTGCAGTTATTGATATAATTACAAAAGTTATAAAATTTGATGTTGTTTGCGAGCAAATCTAAATCCACCGTGGATAATTTAAAATGTCCCATAAATTTTGGTTGTATACCGCAGTCGACAACCCGCCATTACTGCAGTGGCACCTCACTTAAACCTGTGTATAACACAGTAATGTATGCAAAGGATTTCACTTTTCAAGCTCTACAATTTATGTAGCCTACCTTTATCTGTTGGAGGGGGCCACTGCTGACTATAATCAACATAATCATTTCTGCTTTGAGTGTTCAGTTCCACTCTGTCACTGCATTAATGGAAGTTGAGAAAGAAACACATAAATCAGTTGCCAGATTCATGTATATTTTATGCCATAAAAAAGTATTCATTCATAATACCTTTCCATGAGTATTAGATGAACACTGAACGCTCCAACAACACGCTGCCATAAATACCTAATTATGTGGTTTTTCTTAATGCATACTTTTTCTTCTTATTTTCACTGCTAGAATCCTCTTTGAGACAAACATTTTTAGAAGACAATAGTGTCTTTTTATTTTGCATGTGTGATGCTTGAAGGAAGTTCAAGCCTGTTGCCTTTGAAAACATTTTTGGAATATCTGAACCAGAGACTGACAGGAACTGTGCGGGGACCGACTGGAAGAAAGAAAGGAAGCGAACAAGTGTCAGGGACTCTTTTAAACGAGAACAAAGAGCCCATGGACCTCGATGTTTATGACTCTTGATCTGCGCATGGAGTTTGTCTTTGCTGCATGTCTGTTTGAGCTACTCGCTGTGAATCAGTCCAGGCTCTTTGAGTGTGGAGAATTGAATTGGTGTGCATGTTTGTACTAGGGAATGAATGACAGCAGGGGAGGAAATGCTAATGATCTTTATGGGCAATAAATAGGGCGTATATCTTTAAGTTGATAGATGCACATGACCTTTGGGGTGATTTAGTTACACATAGGAATCTGAGTGAGTGTCTGGGGAAGCATGACGTCAAAAGGTCTTTTGGAGTTCTACTGAAGCAGAGATGAGAAAACACAGAAGCAGAGAAGCCAAGGCACAGAATAAACTACCTAGTCTTGATCTATTCTTATTTTCCAAGAACCAGAACGTTTCTGCTTCACCTCATTCTCTTGACACAAAATAGTGTCCCAATTTCCACCTTCATTCAGATTGATATGTCGAATTCAGGACACATCTGTGTGTCTGTGTTATTTGTTGTGACATTATCGATCTTTCTAGTACCTCCCAGTCATTGACCTGTGTGTATTTTTCTGTGTATAAATATTTAAAGCTCTCTTTGTTGCACTTTGTCATCAAATATGTGGAGTTTTACAGGCAAGGGACAGCTGGCAGCAGCCTTCAGGGTGGATAAATATACCTCCAGCTGCAGCTTTTATTGGAGCAGAACACCCCCACCTTTCTTGTTTTACTACTTCACCTCCCATAAGCCTCCATGGCCACTACCAATCCCGATGAGAGCTTTGGGACCCTTTCATCAGATAACACTATGACTGATAAGGCTTCTCTACTGCCTAGACTACTCAGAGAGAGGCCTACCTTTATGGTAATGGATAACAAATATTCATGTACAAATAATAAAAAAAGTGTGGGAATTTATGTATCAACTGCCAGCAGCTAGCTAGCTAGCCAACTTAGCACAGGGACTGAAAACAGAGAGAAAACAGCTATGCTGGATCCATCCAAAGGTAACAAAGTCTGCCTCCCAGCACTTCTAAAGCTCACTAATTAACACATTATATTTTGTTTATTTAATATGTGTAAAAACTGATGTGTAAAAAAAGACATGTTTTTTTGAGGGATTATGTGATGCATTTCTTGGCCGGGTGCAGTTGCATCTGTTTTTGTGCAGATTAAACAAATTTAAGAACTGTCTCTGAAGAAGGCTCTTTTTAAGAACACTTAAGAAGTGTTGGTATGTAGATTTTGTTACTTTTGGATGGAGCCAGGCTAGATGTTTCCCCTTAATTCCAGTATGCTAAGCTAAAATAACCTACTGCTGACTGGCTTCATATTTATTGTACATATATGAGAGTGGTCTTCTCATCTAGCTCTTGGCAAAAAATCCAAAGTGTATTTCCCGAAATGTCAAACTATTCCGTTATCTCTGGATGTGAACAAATGATAGGATATGTCCATGAACACTGTGTTTTTCCTAACTGCTCAAAACAACTTCACCCTTCAACTTATTTCACAAAACTGGCAAAAAATATTTTCCAGGCATGTGTTTTCACTGTTAGAGAATATAAAATATGTCAATCCTACATTATCCAAGAAAGTCAAGTGATCTTGCTTGTCGTTCTTTTTTACTGCCTTGACAAAAATGTTTCTGACACCTGCTGATGTCTTTTTTTAATAGAGTAGTGGCCTCCTTCCCTTAATCATCCAGTGTGGATTTCTAAAAGCATACAACTTTATATTGTTGTACTACATATGATGTCCACATGTTTTGTAATCAAAATGCTCAATACCTTTTTGTTGTGGTTGTTGCTCATGTTGTAGCTTCACCACCAGATCAGACAAAAACCACCATTTCTAAGAGATTTATCTTGTGGTATACCAAACGGCAGCCAGCGGGGGATCTAACTTCAACCAGCCATAGGAAATTAAGCCGCAGAATAGGACCACATGTTTCACAGTCACACAAGGTACAGTATATGTTGGCATGAATGTGTTTATACAGCAACAGCTCAAGCCATGGTTTTTAGATGGGAAAAATGTACTTTATAATATAAAAGACATCAAAGAGACCTCAACTTGAGTGTGCCAAAGTGGTCTGAAATTACATATTTATGCCACCTCTTTCCCTACATCAATCCCTGCCAGCACCCCCATACAGTATGTATTATATTATATTATAAGGCTATGGAAAAGGCTAATTGTCTAGCAGGTGTCCAATAAGTACTTTTGCAACTGTCACAGGTGAAACAGGTTCAAATGACAAACTTGGATGACCTCTTCTTTTTTCTTGTGGTCTGTTACCATGGCATAAAAAACACAGCACTCCCTGATGTGTGACAGTGGAGAAAGTAATATCCTAAATAGAGTGTTTGCCTCTACCTTGTCTGTTATTTTCCTACACAGAATACAGCTGATAACACAGTAAGTATGTAAGTAAAGTAAATTCATATCCTTGAATTACCTTTCAAATAATACCAAGCTCTCACAAGCCAGAATACATAAAGTGGATTGCAATTTTATATAACCAGCTTCAAATGCTAATAATCCACATTCCTGCACTAATTTCCCTCTAAAGTTCAAAGAGTGCCATTTCTCCCTTCGGGGTTATGCTATGTAGTGCAGAATATGAAACTACATGTGCATGAAGTCTACTGATCTCACTCTGATGCAAATTATGCGGTTGAGTGGCCACAAGAAATCACCCAGCAAGCAGAAAGCTAAAAGACTGTAATAGTACACAAAAAAGACTCAAATTAAAACATCTGTTGTGTGCATTATGTCTCAGTCACCTATTCCAATTCCAATAGTGTCAAAAAAGGAACTGCTCTCTAAAGAGAGAAGTGTTGCAATATATTCCAATGAAACAAATAGTGAAAGGAAATCAAACAGATATGAAAATATGAATAATAACAATGATTGTACATTCCTGAGAGACTGGGTGGGTTTCTGACTAAATGGTTCCAAAAAGATGAATCATTAGCTTCTTTGCAAAATACATAATGCCGGTCTGACTCATGAGGATAAAAAAGAAGGAAAAACAACACCAACCTCTCTGGTATAGTTATATGTGCTATTAAATCATTATCTTGGCCAGCGGAATAATCTTTTGTCAACACGCTTCCTGCTATGATGATGGCGGTCTGAACAAAGTAGGAAAAGGGCACAGATGCTGTGGTCTATTGTCATTATACAAACCTGTCACATTCCTCTATTGTGAAACACAACTTGTGTCACTGTGCAAACAATGCGAGATGACAAATGGCTCAATCAACAGTAAAAGTTTGTTGTTTTCTTGGTGCATGTTACAGAATCCTGTCCAAACATACTGCAGCCTGAACATTTTATTACATTGAGTGTTTTTTGTTTGTTTTTCTCCCCAAACTTGTGGTAAAATTTGAGGGTCTAAACACTTTATTTTGGCATTATTAAAGTTACACATATTGCCCCAGGGGAATCCTGTATTATTTGTTTGTTTATTTAATCACTTGCTATATTAAAGATTGACAGCGTGTCCTAACACAGCCAATGAAGGTGGACCCTTCAGAGGACCTCAGGGCCATGCTGAACCTGTACACCCTCCACAAATAAGATGGTATATCCTCAAAACTGACTATTCCATTAGGTCTTTCAGCCTGTAAAGTAAAATAATTTACTACTTTTATCACAGAAACTTGCCCTCAAAGGGCTCATAGTATACCAAGTATAGCAATGGTATCTTAGCTTAGCTTAAACTAGAATATTCTATGAAACAATTGACTGTGAGTATAATAGGCAATGGTTAGTAGCACAGGATTTGTCACTTGTACCCACCAAATTTAGGAAAAAGTGGGTAGCATTTACTTAATGTGGCTACATGTATGACCCGAACTTAACAATTCTAACCTTGCATGGTTGCGTAGTAGCGTGTGCTGCCTCCATCCAAATGCAAGCCCACTGACACAGACTCAGGCTTTTGGCAAATCTTGACAAAAAGTGTGAATTTTCAAAACTTTATTAAAGGACCAAGATGAAAGATTTAGTGGGCTCTATTTTCAAAAATGGAATATAGTATCCATAACTATGTTTTCATTACTGTATAATCACCTGAAAATAAGTAAATTATTTAAATATAAGGTATCTTTTGCTACCTTCAAATGAGTCTTTTATATCAACAGATGTCACCCCAGTCCACCATGTTTCTACAGTAGCCCGGAATGGACAATAACTGGTGTTTCACAGCCACTGTAGTTTCTCCTTCACACTAGAGAGGAGAGGGTGAAATGAAGGGGTTGCAACCTGGACATGCCACTAAATCCTTCACACTGCTCCTTTAATTCTTTCATGGAGGATGGTGGTTTGTGCAGAACAAGCTGAATTGTTTTAAAGCTGATTTCATTCACTGCTCCAGAAGTATTACCCCGCAAAAGAGTTTCTGTTTCTGAATTTATCTGACTTTGCTTCCTGATGCCAAAATGTCTATTTTTTTTTTTTTAGTCCAAATGGAACAACTGATCTGTGAGCTGGTGAAAGATGATGGCAAAACACATTTGCTGTACTGTTTTCAGAGTGGTGCTGTCAGCATGGCGCCGTGTGCCTCTCTCTCTCTTTCTCTCTCTCTCTGTCCTGCCACACTGTGGGCCTTTCAGCTTCCCCTCTCTGGGCCCCCATCCCTTCCAAAGCCCTCCTACTCTCTATTGTTCTTGTGTTTGGTGCTTTATTTGAGGCCTTTCCTTATCAGATGTGCAGTCTCCAACTTTCCTATTTATAAACATCTCAAATATCTCCCTCTCTGACTTTCTCTGCCCCGCTGCCTAAAAAAAAATGCAATATTCAATACTACATTAAACAGAGCAAATTGTCTGACAAATCTATGGGCCATGTCTGTCTTCTTCCATCACGTAGCACCATCCTCTCTCTACTCCCTTGACATTCCCCACTCTTTGCCTGCCAGCAGCCCTGTTTATTGGCCTTTTTAATGCATTGTGGGAGGTTTGTGTGGAGGTACAGCTGAGGTGGCCACCCTTGTCTGGAAGCCTTGTTTTATGGGAGGTCTAAATTCACCACACAGGATTTTCTAGAGACATGCAGACTTTAGCAGACAACATAGGGTTGGACATACCTACCTCCCTTTCCCACAAAGAGCTGGAATCAAGACATTGTTGGAATATAATCCATTGTCCTTATGTTCCTCGTGCGCACATTATTTATGTGTTTAAGGTGGTAGAGGGATGAGTTGTGTGAGCATAGTGAGGTCATGTAGAGGTGGGACTCTATGTTTATAGCCAACACATGGAGGACCATGGGTAGGATCAGTGAACCACAAGGGTGTCATTACACAGTTTTTCTTACATCAGCCACATTTCCTTCACACCCAAAAACACATGATTGGAGTGCAAACAAAGAACATGCCTCTGCTCTGTCCAGAAATATAAAGACAGATTTACTGCTAGAAAACCGTCACTGCAAGGTTTTTCGAATCCCCGGGTTTGTCCGGGTGACATCTTGAACTTGAGTCACTCTGCTGCAGCTGTGCAGGAGAGCCAGACTTCAGGCTTAGCCAGCTTGTATAAGAAAGCCTGAATAAATGCATGGGCCTCCCTGTGCTTTCAATCAGATAAGAGTGGGTCCAGGGAGCAGGCATGGACTTCTCGGAGCATTCCTGTGCTGCTACACACAAGGCAGCTTTTGTCTACCCTCCATATCTCAGGCCCCTATTCCAGTGGCAATGCAGGATGCATGCTGCTTATTAGATGTAGAAGCCTTTAGTCACTTGTTCCTAACTGGATCACACAGAAGAATGATGTGATTGGAACCTGTATCTATTGTGCATAATGAGCCACCAAGCTGTAGTATGTGGCATTAAATGGCATGGAGATAGCAGAGAGTCCATCACTGCCCCTACATAGCATGTTATCATTATGGTTTTTTTAAACCTCTGCTGGTTAGTTTTTATTAATGTTTTAGTGTTCACTCTGCTGCACCTACTGCCTTCAGTACAACTGAGAAAATCCATCACACAGTATGAGTAAGTTACCTCACAATGCATCTTGTGGTACTCATATATCGTAACATATATCATTCAACTAAAGCTATAAGAGGTTAATGGTGACACACAGTGAGAGAAGGTATCATTAAATCTGGAACCCTCTGGGGTATTTCTGACTTTCTACACCTGGATGCATTAAATTCAAAGCAAGTATGCTACACAAGTAAAAACACAGAGAAAAATGGATGATTTACATTGTGTTGGTAGATAGAAAGTAATCTTTACCATCTCCAAACAGCTATTTATGACTCTGGTAGACAATAGATTCTTTTAGCCCCTGATAAATGTCTCTCAGGCACAAACAAAAGGGAGAAATATGAGCTGGATCATATCGCTGTAGTTAATGTGTGACGTACTGAACAAGGATTTCCATCTTTCATCTCTGTAAACCTGGGAAGTAAACATCTAAGTAAACATCCTGCCTTTGGTCAGAATTCAGTACTAATCAACTAATTAATCTATTTATATTACTAGAAAATAATTACAATAATCCATTGCTTTATTCTCAAGTGATGTCTGCAGATAACTGCTTACAGAAACAAAATGGTTTCAGCTTTTTAATTTGACTCTGAGCTTCTCAATTCCATATGTTGAATCCAAATCTTTGCTCTACTCTTAAAACTGAAAGTCACAGGCTTGTTTTTGACCTGCTTCTCTCACAAATTGCTGAAAACTATTTCTGTTTACCATGTTGCACTTCTGGGGTTTGGCTGATGTATTAAATTGTCATGAAAACTGTTTCCATCCCATTAATATCTGAAGTCATTATGTTGGCATTTCTTTTTTCCAGAATTAGACCTACCATAAATAATACTTCATTATGTCTAATAGCTTGTTTACTGTTTTTGGCTTGGTGCGGAGTTTGATGTATGGCTCTTTAAACTGTGTATACTACACTGTAATTCAGCCACTGCACCACATGGACAGAGATTTATGACACAGATAATTTTATAAATAGTCACTGATGGAAATACGAACCAAAAAAGATGGTGTACCTTTACAAACAAATGCCTAAGTGTAAGTGATACTTGTTGCATAGTCTTGATTTACCACTAAGATTTGACTGTTTAGAGGTTTTTGGACATCCATTTGTGAATACATATTGGACATTTATGGAGAAGTTAAATCCTGAGCTAGAGAAAAATCACCCCAGACACTTGTTATCTGCCTACAGACATCTGTTACCGCTAACAAATATAAATGATAGAGGAGAGAGGTTTGGAATAAACAGAAATATATAGATAGATGAACAGGCAGACCAGCAGCATGATTTTACAGCAGGGTTTCCCCCCAAGATGCCATGAACCCATCACTCCTCACTTCAAAGAGAACAGTGCATTCTGGGGGAAAACTACAGGATTTTGCTGTTGTGTAACAACCAAAGGGTGTTACTAGGATTTCAGTGAAAGGGAAGCTGTGTGTTTGAGTGTGTGTGGGTGGGTGGGTGAATGCACTCAATCTGATAAAGTGCACTCTGTCTGCTTGCGCACTGATGATCTGTGTGGTATTTTCCATAGAAACGATGATTGGTTAACCTCATTCTACATTACATTGCATGTTAACATTTGTCTTGAGTCTGAGTGGAAACAAAAAGTTGCGAAAGTTTGCCTTTAAGAGGATCCAATCTTCATGTGTTTCTGTTGATAGAATCAAGTATTGAAGCATTAATATATCATTTGAGTCAAGTCAGTTCATGACAGAATTATTTATATCACAAATGTACCTCAAGGGCTTCTCGCTCTGTACAATAAATGGCACAATCCATCGCTCAATACAAGACTATGAACGTCGGGACACAGAGCAACTTCCAAGTGCAGACCTGGGCCACACAGCCTTTTTTCCAGCATGGAAAGAGGATGGACACAAACAAACTTAAAGGCTTTCTGCATTTATGTGACAAATTTGTCACATATCCTTTTAGACCGCAAGCCTGATTTCTCTTTCTGGAGCCATCTGGACCAATGCCTCTGTTTTTGTCAGATTCCTCAGATTTTGGAAAGACTGTCAGGTCAGTCAATGAGCTTCCACCAAAGTCAGGACGTGTACAAGACAGATTGCTCTGCCATGGGTGGAGTCCGCCATGTTGTTTGTGGAAGCCTGCCGGGAGTATAGGATGAAACAGAGCTGGTGTTGCCAAATAGCAGGCATCTGGATTGAGTTTCACCCCGGTGGGGCCGGGTCCTCAGCAGATGGCGCTCGCCAAACAAGCAACATAACTCTGATCAGAACCAGAGGGGCGGTCCTTGCACTTATGCGCACTCATTTCATGCATGCTTGTCAAAAGGCCAGCTTCAATAACATGTACCTCAGGGGAGAATAGTGCTTCCACTCTGTTCTGTGGTCGGGGCAGGGAAAGCTTCATTTACTGTAAAAGCAAGTGATGATTGATCAGCAGTGTTTCTTTCTGTTTCTGTTAACTTCAAGAGGAAACTGCAAGTGCCTAGTCTGAATGTATAATTTAGGTTTTAATTCATTTCATTGTGGGGAGCAATTTTGCTTAGAACAGAGGCAACAATTTGTTTGCGTGTTAGCAAAAGGAATTTGGGACAGATGGTGTTGTGTAAACACTTTTATTGGACCTTTGCAGTTAAACATCTTCATCAAGCTCGCGAGTGAGAACAAACAAGTACAAGGCGACATAAGAGTGAGATGTCACCTCGCTGCAAGCTGACACACAGACTCACAACATTCTCTTCTTTTCATCCAGTGTAGCCTCGAATTACCAAGCATTAGTTTCTGGATCCTTTGCAAAGAGAGGTGGGGGCGCACTAGGCTACAGTTCTGCTGGAATACAGGATGGCAGGTTCCTTTGAAAAGCTCACCACATGATGTCCACGTGATACAAAAACACACTGCAGCGCTAACCAACAATGGCCACAGAGTTTACTAGCTGTGTGGGAGCTGATGAGAGCACAGACCGTGAGTGTTGGCAGCTGCCATGGTGGTCCCAGAGACTCAACGACAACATCCAAAAGGCTTTGAGCAGACTAAAGAGGCTGAACGTGGGATTTTGCCTAAAGCCTGGCTAGGTGTAGGGGATATGGTCATATTAAAGTCTGTATGGTTTGCTTTTCAGTAACCTGTCACTGTTAGTTCTTGTGACACACAACATTATACATACATTATACAACAATGTTAAAAACAAGATCCACCACTGTAAAGATGCCCACAGTACTGAAAAGGAAGTTTGCACTTTCTTTTTTAAGTTGCTAACATATTCAAGTGGCTAGTTGGTCATATATTTTTAGTCGAAGATATGTATTTAAAATGACGGCATAGCTGAAGGAATGTGCTGGAAACAACAAAACTATTTAAAGGACTACTTTTGATGACCCTTAATTTGTCTTTGGCTCATGTAGAATCATTTGTGTATTTCAAAGAAACCAAAAAAATGTAGGTCAGTCTATGCTAGAATATACTGTATACACTGGAATATGTTGACATACAATTGTCTGTTACAGTCTGTTTGTGTCCCAAGCTCAGCAACATCTAAACAGGTTGTCAAGGGTTGGATGCAGAGACTCAGTTGTCACCTGCTCTGATAATGTGTCATGTTCATTTCCAAACGGGTAAATGGGCTCTCAAAGTGAAGTCAAGATCACAGGCGACAGTGAAACAAAACATGGGACAGCTGAGCCAGTTGTGAAACATCGTGTGCTTGGACAGAATGGTAGGATAACATTTTAACAGCTGCTCCTGTCCTGAAAAAACACCACTTGAAAGTGCCAACCCCCCCGCCATCGAGTGTGCACTCTGCGCAGCACTGCTGATGTACTGCTGGAGTGGGTGGGGGGCGGTGGTGGTATTTGGCCAGACAGAGGCTTTGTCAGAGAAAGCTGATGTGACTTATATGGAGGTCTAGGGGCATGAGAGAGAGACAGACATTATATACTGTTCCTCAGGCTAACATACTGTACCCACATGCCCCGTGACCACAGAGGCTCTCTTTAGATTTCTCTTTCTCACCCTTATTCCCTTTTGGGAGGATTCCTTCAGTCCTTTCCCACAGCCTACAAGTAAGGGTCTAGTAGGAGAGAGACAGAGGGTGCTATATACAGCTGTACCTCCCACCCAGTGAACTCTGACTCTGGAGACTTTTAATGAACTGCCACAAAAAATAAATTAGAACTTTCTGCTTAGTTTAATTATATTTACGTCTTTGCGCCTGACATCTAATTAATTCATGGAATGAAAGGTGGTATGATATCTTTCATGTGAATTGACTGGAAATCTTCCAAGGAAACTGAATAGTTGGCACTGAAAAGCAAGAAGACTCTATACTACAACACCCACATGCTTTTTATGAAATATTTGCCGCCAAAAGCGTGGAAGGAGCAAGAGAGGAAACACATTGTGTTGAAGTCCGCTTAAGAGGCCAAAGTTTCCTGTATTATTTCCAAAGGCGGTGTACAGAATGTGTTTCTCGCCCAACAAAGTTTGGGAAGTGTGAAAAGTCTGCTGACCTTGAAATGAACCAGGAGATTTTATCTGTGGTGACTGGTCACATTCTCCCTCTTTCACCACTGGTGGCCATGGATACTGTCGTCTTTGTTAGTTAGTGGCCATCAAAGACTTCAAAGAGAGAGCTGTGAACACTTTGGCTTTGCGACTGACCACTTGACCCTCGGACGCCCCGCTTGTGGAGAGCTGTAATAGGAAATGAACTAAAGATTACTCCGTCCACAATCAGTCAGGGGGTAAAAAAAAAGGGCTTTGCACCAGAGGACATTATCCTTTGCAGCATGGAGAGAGAAGAATACATAGGCCTATTGCCAGATAAATGCTAGGGTGGTGGTCCTTCCGATTCAATTAATACTGACTTTGGGTGGCATGGCTGCTACTTTGAAGAGTTCAGACTTTGGCTCTGTCATTTCTTGCCTTTGAAAAGGGCAGCAGTGACAAGGAATAAATAACAATAAGGCTAAACAGCTCTGGTCAAAATGTCATCTTTAATGTCACCCCGGTCATGGTAAGCATGCTTTGATTAGCAGTGGACACCAGTCTTCTCCCTCTGCTACAGTCTTCACCTTTTGTGACCTTCATACTTTCTGGGTGTAATTAGAGTGGATACAGTTTGTGTATTTCTTTTAGGGAGAGAAGAAAGTTTTATTACATCCATCACTGCGGTCAACATTTGCCAAAAAATTAGAAAGTTTAAATTTGCTTGTGTATTGGTAGTAAAAGTAAGACTGTGTTACGGTGTATGACTAATGTGATGGAAAATAGATGCAGTGCTGAAGGAAAATTATTCTGTTTGAACTGTTTCATCAAGTCCAGATTACTGGCATGATCCCTAAATACGGTTTCCCTCAAAGTCTGCCATTTTGCATCTTGCAGTGCCAAAGCAAACAATGCGTATAAAAGAACAGGAATAAGACACCGAAGACTTACTGATGCTCAAATTTTATGCTGTTGAAATAGTCACTCCTCTTTATTTTTTGATAAAGTGTTGTGACTTTAAGAGAGTCTTCAATATGAGATAGATCTTTTTATGAATTTACAACCTTAAATCATCCATCCTGTATTTGAACGTGATATTATATCTTACACATTACAGTGAAATCATCTTTTTTTCTTGTCATATTTCATTTACATTAGCAGCATACTGTAGTGTATGCATAGAATTATGCAAACGTTTTTCCTTGTGCACATTAAATTTTAGTGAAGACTTCCTGTTTGGAATATTAAATAAAATTCAGAAGCCAGTGTTGCATGTCAAGTTGACTCTCACCATGTGGCCACAAAAGCATGCAGGCCAAATTTCTCCAGGTACCTTTAATGTTCATTTTAACACCACTAGCCAAACCAGGAACAGTTAGTCTCCCCTTACACAAATAAAACAAATGTAAGTCTGAATGTGAAAACATGTTTTGCATAGACTAAGGAGAATACCAGGACACCTGATGAATGACGTCTAATGCTCTCTTCCAATACCATAATCTCTGTAAACATATGCATACAAAGATCATTTCCAATGTAGGCAACCTGATGTCATCACAACCAACTAAAGCAAACATGAACTTGAGCCGAAATGCTACTCCACAACTTTTTTCCACGACTGTGATTTGTTTATGAGATCTGAGGGACTGCACACTGCTAAGGAGGTATATAAGCCATTTGTGCTGTTGCAAAAAATAGCCAGGGATGGATGTGCGTGTTTTGGACCAACCGAGGGAACCACAGTTAGTGTGCTAGCCGAACTGAGTGGATAAACAGAGGATTCATGTGGACATGCCCTACCACAATAATGACTTCTTCACAGAGGTCTCTTTAAGGAAACAGTTCTGTTTTCATTTAAGTCCCAAAATGAACATCCTTCTTAGACATCAAACTATGTTGGCTAGCCTCCACTGTATGCTCTTGTCTGTACTCTTCACGCTCTCTTTTTGTTGAACCTCCCTCTCTGCTATGACTCAGCCATTCATCGTCCGCTGGCAAGGGAGTACATTCAGAATCAGGATGTCCAGTTTTCTTGACAAAAATAATCACTGGTTTCAGAGAAATCAAAGAATCTCCTCTAGGCTTTTGACAGATATAAGACTAGAAGACAGTCAAATACTGCTCATATGATAACCACTTGGGTTATCATAAATCTGTAAAGCACATAGGCCTATTGTTCGTAGCCTATGTATTGAGGCGCTGCATATTTTTGAAGTACATAATCCACTTTGTGCAACTGTCATATCTAATTACATGGGTCTCTTCGGAGCTTACAGCACAATTAACTGTGTAGGTTGAACAAGAACACGGACAGAAAGATGGAGTAAAAAGGACCAGTATGAAGGATTAAGTGGCAACTAGCGGTGAGGTTACAGATTATACTGAGTACTGAGGAGTACTCAATCGGTTCCTTTCTAGTGTACGTAGCGTGTGGCTATGCTACGGTGGTTACCACTTCAACATAAAAAAGAGCCCTCTCTACAGTTGGTGTTTGGTTTGGCCATTCTGGTTCCCTTTCGGAAACACCTGCTCCCTCTGTGGATATAAAGGGCAACAATAACACAACATTTTTTGTTGGTTTTTGTTTTAGGTGATTATATGCTAATGAGAACATAATTATGAATATTGCATTCCATTTCTGCCAATAAATCCACCTAAATCCTACACATTGGTCCTTAAAGGCTGGGAGCCAAACTTTGCAGGCGCACCAGCAGGGGAAGAGCTAACCTGTGCATGCTTGATTAGTTTGTTCACAAAACTAGCTCCAAGAGTCACTCTCTCTAGGGGAGAATGGAGAAAATAATTGTATTTTATTGGACTGCACTGCAACTAAATTTCATATATCAGTATGAAGCAGCTGTTTTGTTTATAGATAGTTTTGATATAGTTTTGTATGTAGATTTTGGCCACTGGGGGGTGGTGCAAGTTTAAGTTGATATGGGGAACTTGTTAATAAGTTCCCCATGTTGTTGACAATTTTCACATCCAGCAGTTATATCTAGCTCTGGTTTTGTCACTGATGTCTGAAGGAAATATCTGTCTCTTTAGCTGCTAAATGCTACACTATGTTCACCAGCTGATTGTCTGCTACTGAAAATTAGGTTAATGAGAGTGAGTCAAAACAGTTTTAGTCTGTAAAACCAAACCAATGAGCTAAAAGATGCCAAAACACTGTAGATTGCAGGGTCTGTCAAATTGGGAGGTAAATCCCTGTGGCCTTTTTACATAACACTAGTAGTAGATCCATTGTCAATATAACTATTGATTAGATTAGCCTCTGGCTGTTCTTTTTTTGGTGCTAGCATCTATTGAGCATTAGAACTTAATGGTATTTTATTTGTACTCATCATGATTCAGCCATTCACTTTTTGCTGTAAACACTGAACTGTCATCGACTTCAACTGACGTCAGCTCAAAATACAAAACTGTGTCTGTGTGAGGCTCATAGTTAAATATAAATGTTTGCTATTCACTCTAAATATATTACCAAAATAACATTGTTGTTGGCTCAAATCATATGAAAACATTTGGAAATTATTATTGGAAGCACAATCACACATAATAATCGCTACTGAGGTCTACATAGGTCTAAACTCGTCCTTGCCAGCTCTTTTCAGCACAGTCTGATTTCCCCTGTCATTCACTCTTTTTATGGAACAATACTATAAATTGTGGCGGGAACCCTCAAGCACTTACGGGTTTTACAGTGGTAAAACCTAATCAGAGCGCATCAAAGCCTGTGTGTCCATGTTGATGGGCTGGGATTGGACCACTCACTGAGTTACTCACTGTATTGAGATCCTTTGACATTACTCTGTATGGAGCGGGAGAGATGGTTCTGTGATGGGTTCTGTTAAAAGGCTCAGTGGAGACTCCGGCCTTGGCCCAAGCACTGTCCCGATTGCATTCCTCAGGGGCAAGCTGTCCAATGTTATCTCTGCTCATTCCGACAGAGGCCCATGAAGCCACAAAGGACTTGCTGTGTTGGCCTCTCCTCACCCTGGCCTCATCACATTTGCTGAAGAGGAGAGGCCGACTTCAGAAGTGCCTCATTATGCTGACGCCACAGCAAAGGATGCACCTGCAGACAGCAGGTGTTTATGTCTTTAGTATGTGAGGAAACCGCCTTTATTCTCAAGAATTCGTTTTAGGACTTGGCACCAGCAGATATGTATTATGTGCTACATCTGATGTAATCACATATCACATGATATTCCAAAGGAGGACATTTTTGTGGAAGTGAATCAGAAGCATTCATTCCTTCAACACCTTGAACTTATCTTCTTCTCTCTTCTTCTATTTTAGACACTTAAAATAAATGAATTTATGCAAGAAAACACATCGAGGTACACAAGCATACTGTACACATATCATCACTCGCTTGGTTAGTTTGAATTAATGATCTCCCCTGACAGATGTAGATGTTTCAGGGGGAGTATCATGAATAAACCTGTGTCGTTAGTCTTCAATGGAAAGCCACGTCAGGGAATTTGCAGGTGTGTAATCTAAAATCTTGAATAGAAAAAAAGTGGAAGGAGTGTCTGTGGGGGGTTTCCAGGTTGAGCTGCTACAGAGGGAGGGGATGGGCTCTGCAGTGTAACATTTCTGTGTGGAGGATTAGGGTTGTTTGAGGGGAGATAAGACACCACAGGATCACAGTGCTGTTAAATGTATCTGCCAGAGCCAGCACAGGAACAGCAGCAACACAGAGGCTCTGCCAACATTCCTGGTGATCAACACCAGCTGGGACTCCCACCTCTCTCCCCTTCTGCCAAAACTTAAAGAACACCTGATAAGGGAAGCTCATGGTAACCTCTCACACCACTAAACAATGTGGAATTGGAGTATGCTTTATTCTTAAATAGTTTCAGATTTAAATCGAGTCAGCTTAAAAAAAAAAAAATCATCAAAGTATTACAGTTCATCCATATATATACAAGTCATAGTTGCCCCTCTATTTTCAACTATAAGAGCAATATGTTGTATATATTTTATCGTTATATATGGCCTGCTCTATCTTGTTTATTCACCGAGCATAGCTCTCTACTGATTGCTATATATCTATTTGTCCTCAGAGCACCATGTCAACACTATGATGAAACACAACCTGACCCCTTGATGGCTCCAAATAAAACCAGAGAGACGTCATCCCCTTGACAGAGGAGGATGATGACCTTTTAAAGTTTTTCTGGGAACAGAGTCTTGATTTCCTGCACCGTGTTGCCGCAACTTTGTGGCAATTTCATAATGAAACAGAAGACAACACGCATCGGACTACCAGCATGACTCAATTTCATCAAAGTATTTGTAAAATTACGAGGACATCTAGTGGTTAAAATCAGAAGAAGTGGCTCAGACATCATATTTTTGAATGCAGACGTAATTCACGATCCACAATGATGAGAAGGAACCAGTGAGAGTATTATTAACCTATATGAGGCTTCCAGCTGCACACAGGCAATAAAGTAGCAGAGAGCTGTCAGGTGCACAGATGGATGTAGTGTGTATAGGTGCTGACTACAGGGCATGATGTCCGCATTAGATGACAAGGTTCTCACCACACCTGAGCCAGGACACAACTCAGTAGCCTTCAGTCATCACCGAGCTTCTAATTTAAAATCTATCGACTAGCATTCAGTAGAGTACAAGCTCTCACAGACGCTCATGTCCTCCAGCGATGAGGAATCCTCATCTAATCTACTATCATAGCAGCTCTTTGAGAAAGCTGGAAAATGATTGTGTCACAGTGCGTCCTCTGGCCCTCTGATCATTGGACATAATAAACACTCTAGTTTCTCAGTGTCTGTACATGGTTTGTCTTTAGGGTTGCTTTGGCATGACAGGATGTGTTTGATCTCCAGGTAGCTGCTACAGAGGGGAGGTAATATATTAAAGGTTGAGGACAGACAGAGTGACAGCACTGAGTGTAGGAACATGGGAGATTAGTTGGGCGAATGGGAAGATGAAGTGTAGACAAACAGGTCAGTGTAAGCCAGTGGTATTTCTTTACACTAAACACACCTGCTGTGTATAAGCATAGAAACAACAGGTACATGAATGATTCATTAAGAAGCATTTCAAACTATTATTCATACGTCTACATATTAATGCTTTATGCTTATGTCAGTGACAATACCAAGTTCAAATTTAAATACAATCTTTATTCAAGGTCATAGACATCTCCCAAAGGTATAATCCAATAAACAGCAACACAGGCATTTACAATTCAAGGACAAATAATTCACTTTTACAATAACAAATTGAAGGTGTTTTGCCTCTTGAAGATACGTTTCACCAGCTGTTGCCTTTAAATTTGAACAGCAGACGACAAACCAAATACTCAGTTTAACAATATTTCTATATTAGTACCTTAAATAAAATAAGTCCATGTCAGCACTGACAGCCATGAAACAAAGTCGTGATGATCTTCTGTTAATTCACAGTCTGATACCCTTTGCCATTTTCCATACTGAGGCCTTGAAACTTTGCCTTTTTGAAATGAATACTATTATAATACTGTTGACTTCACTGAACATTTGAAGACTAAAATACTTCATTTGAATTTGAACATCACCAGAATAAATCAATTTACTCAACTAATACTAACCAGATTGCCTGTGTAAGGGTAACATAAAGACGTCTACAATACTGTGACTGAACATAGACAATTGTATTTAACAGGAAAAGACACTGTGTTTTCCTCACATGAAGAATCTGGGAAAAGACTGTTTTTCGTTTGTATTTAACCTCTAATACTGTTAGAAAGATGTAAATTACTTCTGAAAGTTTTATTGTAACACTTATATTATAAAATATTAGTTTTATCTTACTATATAATGGTTGTTTATACTAAGATTAGAAGGTGAGGTTGATTTTTTGTGTGTAAACATTTGGCCAGAATACCTGGTTTTGAAGTAATGTAGAGAAATATAACTGCCACACTGAAGAACATTTCAGTCAATAGACCCATTAAATATTTATATTGACTATCACACTTATACTATCATACTGAAGTCCATCTGTTTTTGTTTATGACGACCTACAAACAAAAAAGATGGCATGTGATATCAATATTCTAACAATGAAAGAGTTTAGTAACAATGCACACAAAATTTTGCCTGCAATATCTTAAAAACAAAGACAAAACATACAGTTGCCTTTATGTTTTAGTGCTGTTCAGATAGACTGAAAGGATTCCTTGCTCCTGTTAAATAAGGCAGTCTTCTTGAACACCTGAACAATTCCTGTAATGCAGCACACTCTCCAGGCATAGATATGTTTTTTTTTTGCGTGCTTCATCCTCACAACTCCACGGGTAAACGACAAAGCACTACACAAGCAGCTACTGTTAAGTTACATCACTATCAAAATGCTGTCGGTGCGAACATTTTAGTGCTAGTTTCTCGGTACTGCTACAGTGTTTTTTAGAGTATCTGTACTACACATCTGTTACTACTTTGTGATCCTGTTGTCTTGTCATTAAGGTGCCCCTCTTCAGTAACAGTGCCACGTTTATACTGGCAACACTCATTAACAACTCCTAAAGGCCTGATCTGTATATACTTTTTAAAAATATCATGGAAATGTTTCTTTGATTTATATGTTTAAAACTTTAAGCCACAATTGTGACAGTAGGGGCCAGTTTCTTAGACAGGAATTAAGCCTAAATGACTAAATTACTGTTTTTATGCTTTTAATTCCACTGTTTTCTCTGACCAGCTCAGGTTTTATGAGGACCTTCAGTCCAGGTCTAACAAGGACAACACAGGTATTAAATATTAAAGAGATAGATAACCGATCAGAATCATTTTAATGCTACACTGTCTTGTAATCAGGTAAATGGTGCCCCTGTCATTCCCACTTTGCATCCCGTATGCCTCTTGCACTATGTGACTTTTTGCTCAGAGTCTGTTCTCCTGCAAGGACGTAATGCTTTAAGTAAGTGATTTTGGTAAAACTGGATCATATTTTATCTAGAATATGTTTTCTGGTTTTCCCTCTGATGTCCTTCAGCTGCTAACAGCTAACATTAGCTCAAATTATGACCTAGGCTGCCTGGACTGTGAGCTCAGAGCACTGAGGGAGTGTTAGTGTTTGTACCAGAGGAGTTTTGGACCCTCTGGGAGAGGAGCTTTGCAGCCCTGGTGTGAAGGCATTTGTGTCGTGCCAGAACTGGAGCTGGCTAAGGGGCCAAGGTAACCAGGCTCAAAGGACATAAAAACAAATTAGTCCAGGAATTTCTAGAAGTATTCTACATTTTAATTCAAACCCTATCCAGGAAACTGGGCCATTAGCCTGCTGAGTCACCACTACTAGAGTAAAATCTAGACTACTCCATTATTAAGCTGTTACCAGAATTTGTGCGTTTTTGACTTGTTTGGTAATGTAACAATTTCATATTCTCCATGATACTTGGATTCCTGTTTTTTACTGCAAAATGTCAAGATTCAAACCTTTCAGTCAAGACACATAGCTTTGGGAGACTGGTGAGAACTGCTATTGAATTATGCTCGTCAGAGCTGCTGCAGGCAGAGAGTTCTTGCTGTACCCCTTCAGTATAATTACGCCACAGCACAGGTTCATTATGCTTTTCCTTTCTCTTTACCTCAAGCGATTAAGCCCCACACTGAGACACAAACTAAAACTATGGTCCTTGTAGAAGGCCTGCGATGAGCCTGCATCGATTGAGGGTTAGGATAACAAAGGATTCGCCATGTTTAATGGCTATTTCCAGAACTTTCTGAGCACCACATGAGCTCATTAACTGCAATTAGCTGGGTTTCTCCTAATAAGTGTTTTTGAAGCTCTACCATCTGGACATAAGGCCACATACCGTGGCACACACTGTGTTTTCTTTAGGGACGTCAGTGTGGAGTTTCTCCCTTTCAATTATCAGCTATCATGGTCTCCTGGTGTATCCACATAATAACCATGAAAATATAAATTGGCTCTGAATATAGCATCTGCTCCCTGAGGAGGAGAAGCAAGGTACAAAAGTACAAAAATTTCACTAACTAAGCATCAGTTTGAACTCTTTAATTTCATATAAAATGTGTTTTACTGGTTCAACTGGGTTCTTGTTGACACAGTAGGAATTGTACTTTTTCCAAAAATAAATAACTGAAATGTGAAATAGCAACATAAGTAAACCAAACACTAAAAAGTGAAATAATAGCAACTCTAAAGAAATAGTACATTTTGGGAAATTTCACTTGCTTGCTTGAGTTTAAGGCGTACAAAAACTGAAGTGTAAAACTGATACTCTGTGGTTTTATGGGGCTATGTGTGGGACTATTTCTTGGCTGGCTGCAGTCACATTTAGTCCATGGGTTAGCTCCCAAAATCTTACTTTTCAGTCACACCCAGTGAGGCAAAATATTTACATTTTTTAAAAAGTATATGTTTGTACCAAATATTTTTGTATGTTAATTTGATGAGAATTTCTGAAGTCTTGTCATCGTGAGGTGGCCAGCCGACCAACAAACACCAGGAAGTCACTATGCCCAGAGTTTCAGTTGCTAGCATATGGATTAGTAGCTCATTAATTTCAAAGTCAACAACATTAATTCAGATTGAATGACGCTGTACAAACAGCAATTATTTTCCCATCATCTAAATAAATTTGTTCATTGTTTAACATAATTTCCTCTTTTACATATCATACAGATGAATTTGTTTCTGTCAATGTGCAGAGTTTGTACAACTTCAAATAAACGAGCTGTTGCCAGCAAAACTGTCACATACATTTCTGCTGAGATGTTGACTCTGTGGTGTCAGACAGCAAGAAGGAACTGAGATAGGTTGCTCCAATTCTCCAGTGCTTCCAATGTTTTTAGCCTCTTCAACGACCCATCATGAACTATGTGAAGAGCAATCTGAAAAGTGGAATGAACCCGAGCTGTGGTATGTGCCTTCGGGAATTGTCTCTGCCACTGATCTGTCTGACTAGCCTTAAAACACTTAGTCTCAGAAAGAGCAATTCTCCAAAGCGGTGTCTTTGTTATTTCCTCAATGACATAGGTATTTTTATTCTTAACTATGATTAGGAAAATCAATGTGGGTTAAAACTTTCAAATCTTAAGTAGGCTTTCATGCAATTTGTCTCCACAATGTGCATGAGATTGTGAAAAGTCTCCTGTGAAATTCCCCTGCAACTAATGAGTATATCTGAGGTATAGATTTAGACTTTGAATGAATACTATTGGTATATATACATATATATCTATATATCTATATCTATCTCTCTCTCTCTATATATATATTTATATATATATATACACACACACACACACACACACACACACACATATATATATATATATATATATATATATATATATATATATATATATATATATATATATATATATATATATATGTAAGCTACTTCCACAAAATAGTTCTGAAATGTTAAATCTATCATATCAAAGATCATACAACAAAGATAACAATAACTTCATTACAAAAAATATAGACTAGTAACATTTAGGATGAACTATCTATTAAATTCTAAAATATAGTTTAACTGAGACAGCATATTGTTGCACAGTGACAGGATGTTCATCTCCCAGTTAGAAAACAGTGATGAGCTTCACTGTTTCTATTTCTTCTTTTCATTTTGGTATTATTACTGAACAAACAATAACATTGGAAAAATGTTCAAATATTGTAAACATCGTACCAGTACAAAAGCACATGTCGCAAGACGTGGTCAGAAAACACCAATACAGGCAGCGCTGACAGCTTTTACTCCTCCTCCATTGACTTCTCAATCTCCTTCAGCCTCCGGACAAACTCCTGAGCCTCCCTGTCTCCGATGCGAGCGTCCAGCATCCTCATGATTGGCTTCTCTGGAGGGGAGAGCAAACATATGAGAATAGTTCCTACACCTGACACAAATATCTCTAGATTGAATGGCATTTCATGTTGTATTGGAGAAGTAATTGGAAACCCAGAACTACACCCTCTGGTCTCCCAGGAAGGCAATATGATGTCTGTGTAAATCAACAAAACTGGATACAGCCTGGAGTTATATGTACCACTGGGTTTACTGCGAGACAGGTGGAGAATGAAAGGCTGGACACTCTTGCCGGCTGGTGTGGCGTTCGGTCGCCCTGGCCAGCAGAAGTCGCTGAGAGGAGCCACGGCTTCACCAGCAAAGTCGTTAGTGGAAAGCCAGTCATAGTCCATCACAGTGAAGGTCAAACAGGCAAATCTGTGTCTGTACTGTTCAGGACTGACGTGGCTGAAAGACACACAAACGAAACAAATCAGGCGCAAGGTAAGCACAAATAAGACTAGTAAAATAGTGAAACTGTACTCACAAGTAAAAGAGTTCATCAAATACTGGGTGCAGGGTCTTGAGTTTCACTTGCGTGCGTTGACTCTTAGCCATAGGGAACAGGTGGTGGGGACAGAGCTCCACTATGACAAATGGGTCACTCAGACCTGAGGAGGACCAGAACGAATGAGTGAAAACTTTAAAACAGCAACTTGTATTTTATAAGGATGTAGTTTTACCGTTGGCATCCAGTGCAATGATATCTGCAGCATGCAGAATCTCCACCGTCAGTCTCTGCTCTGGAGCATCATAGTAGCACTTCACACTGATCCGACCGTAACGGGTATGTTTGAGCGTTTTCTGAAACATTAAACTGTTAATCAGCTTTTAAAGGTGCAGTAACAATGAAATGATGTTACCATATTCAGTATGCATCAGCTGTGTTATATCAGTCGAAAGCATCTTGTTTTTAAGAGTTGAGGAGAGGTTTAGAGGTAAAACAGATGCTGTGCTGTCCAATCAATACATGTCTGTCCACTTTAATTGTCAGCCTGGTAAGTTAAAACATACCTGTTGGGAAATCTTCTCCAGATAGTACTGTTCAATCAGCTCAAAGGACGAACATTTATTCAGCCTGAGCTCCTCGTCCAGGACCTAGAGCAGCATGAGTACGGTCAGCAAGTGAAACATATAAATGACACTTAAGGTAGGAGGACATAAAAAATAAAACAAAATAGCAAGAAGTCCTACCTTGTAGTCTCCACTCTTCATGTCTTCCAGAGAAAGACCCTCTCCCTTAACATGGAAGAACTGCAACAGGGTCTAAAGCGTTCAAATAAAATAAAAAAAAAATAAAAAAAAATATATATATATATAACTTGCGAAGTAGGAGTCACATTCATCCTTCTAATAATTTGTCTCAGCATAGTAGAGAAGTAGAGAGACATGTTGTTCACAAAAACAGCATGAAACCTGTGGCAGGCGTACATGATATCATATCTGTCTGCCTAACACCAAACTCAGCCCACTCGTGTAGCACGCCGTGACTTTTCTTGCAAATCTGTCACATCCCCTACCAGCTGGTTAAATTGGAATTAGAATATACAGTAGCTCTCATACTGTCATTCATGAGGGGGCTAATTTTGCCGCTGAACTATTACCTAGTGACTACATAAATATCTAATATATGCTAATAATTGCACGACAACAAGCATACAGAGCTAATTAAAGGGTGATGGTAACAGTTGAGATGATAATCTTTACAGAGTTGACATGTCTTTTGAAGCAGGCTACTATTTTTTTAGTAGGAAATGCTCTGTCTGACTGAAAATAGCTACAAAGAAGTACTGTGAGATAAAATGTAGTTATCACTGACCTCCACTGTGTACTGAAAACGGTTGTAGAACTCCACCTGAACGCCCCTGTTTTCTGCCACCGCATCCAGGATCATCCGCAGCAGAAGCTCCCACATGCTTTGGAGAACTCTGCGAGACAACAGACACAATGAGACGCCCACGTGTTTATGGGGTTACCCGCTCTTCCAATTACACCTCTGTACTCTCACTTAGCCTCGTGTATGTTTTTACAGCTTGATAATGATTAGTAACACAAAACATGTCTGAGGGGTATTATTATTGTAAAGCTCACATTCATACACAATCACATCATCATTTTCACCTCGTACTCAATCAAATATATGAAATCTTATCTAGAGAAGAGAAAACAACGACTATGGTTATGTTATGAATTTCAAGTTCCACAAGTCAATCTTCTGCTGCCATTCATTCTAGTTTAAAAGTAAAATGTATGCTGACGACAGTGTTTTATGTGTATGCAAAAAATACACTGGTGCCCATAAATCTGAAATAATTTTGTTTTCAGAGACATTCCTCTTTTTATTCCTATTTATACACATCAGGTTAATTGTGGTTTAATTTTCACTGTGATATGTTTGGAAGAGACTGATCAATAAAGTTTTGAGAAGATACACTTTATCTATCAAGAATAAATCACATTGTCACAATCATTTCATAAGAAGAGGTAAAAATATTTCATTCCAACTTCATGGGCAACAGTGTAGAAAACAGACAGGACAGGAGGATGCGATGCACATTTCAAGCTGGCACATTAAATTAAATAAAAAACCCTAATGCCAAAAAAATACTACCACTGGGAAGTTTTTGTTGTCTAATCTTACACATAGTGGCTTTAATGTTGTTGTGAGCAAATCATTATGTGCTCCATGTCCCTGCTATGAGTTTATGTTGTTGCTTATAATTGTACTGAATGTTTTCATTAAACTTTTATCATTAGCTGCCCAGATGGAAATGAGCAATTAAGCAGAATGCGGCACAATTAATTAAAATACATTTTTATTGTCGCTGTGAAACATGAAATAAATGAAGTAATATTTGTAGCGAGGAGAGAGGTGGAGTAATTACCTAGTCAGATTCTCCTTCACAAGGTTTTCAGTGAGGATGCCCATAGTGTCTTGTAAGTACTTCATAAGAGGAGACACAGCCTGAAAGAATGTCACATTAACACATATTACATAAGTATCGTGTCTTTAAACACCAACACTGAAAACCACTATGAGGCCTTACGTCGTCGTTGTTGATGGAGTCTGGAGACAGGCTGATGTGCTGGATGTACCGCCGCAGTTCAGGCAGCATCTGCACAGAAACATGCTCCCCATCATGTGCATGCAGGTGCATTTTTGCCCCATTAAAAATGAGTATTTAGTGATCAGCACAGTTTTTTTTTAAATCAACAGTGGAGGTTTCACTGACAGTGACAAAATTGCTATATACTGTACTGTACTTTAAAGTGTAGTTGATCTGCAGTACATGCTCTGTGTACCTTGTCGGTGAGCAGTGTGATGAGACGTTTGGCTTCTCTCTGTAGGTCCAGGTCCATGTTAAACAGCTGCCCATTGAGAGCCTTGTAAACCTGCTCCTTCCCCTCCACCCCGCAGGACTCCTCCATGGCCCGCTCCACACCTTGCCAGTCCAGGTCACGGGGCAGGTGGCCCAGGAAAACACGCACGTGCTCTGTGTTGTTCAGGGCAACGCAGAGCTAGCAGAAAGTGAGGAGGAGCAGAAGAGGAGAAAAAGAGGGTGGAGGTGGAGAAACAAAGAAGGAAAAGAAGCAGGGCTACAGAGAAGTGGAGGGACGGGGTGCAAGTGTAAATGACTGACGACGACAACAGGCAACTGCTTTTTTTTTTTTTGTGTGTAAACATTTCTGATCTCCTGCTGAGCTCTTTGTGTTGCCAGGGAGAACACTTGCTGACATTTACTTCCCACGTCATTGTGTGCCCTCCCCCAGTTCTGTCTTTCTACAGGCGTTACCTGCACTGTGAAGCTCTTGTGGTCTCTGCCAAGCTGGTTCCTCTCAATCTTGCGTGTTATCATCTCTGAGTAGCACACAGCCTCGCTGCAGAAATTCTATGATAGATCAAATAACCAGTCACTGTTGCTACAGTGAAATTCTCAGTTACTTCTTTGATTTTGACTCTAATTCTAGTAAAATCTTTTATCAACCCTGTGTGTGTATGTGTATGCGTGACTGCACTCACGTCTGTCAAACGAGTGATAAAGATGAAGGCCCCCGCAGAGTCTGGCCAGGCCAGCTGGAGCCAGATCTCGCGTACCTGGCTGAGGCATGCTGTCACCTCCACTGCTGAGGAGCTGTGTTTGGCCTGATGCACAGGCTCGAGCTGCTCACAAAACACACAAAAGAACACATCATGCAACATGTAACATAAATAGTGTGTGAACATTTGTTTTATCAGGACTATGCAATGATTGTGTAATTTCTTTGCAGTTCTTAAAAGTTAAGTGACACTGTATTTCAAACTATTCAACTATTTATAAGGATAGTCTAAAGAGATGTTTTATAACACACTATAATGTAGATGCATGCAACGATAAATGCTACTTACTAAGTGTTTATTAATGTATTTGTCAACAACTTCTTCTATGAAGGTTTATGAATGTTTAATAATGCAGGTTAACATAACTAACTATAAGTTTGCAGTAGTTTTAAACACAGGAACAGTTTCAACCTGCCTGTGGATATTTCTACATGCGTATAAACTATTAATAAATACTTTAAAACACTCTGTGGCATTGTTATAAACCATTTATTACCAGTTTAATCACTGTCACTGTTAAATGTTAAATGAAATAAAATGTTCATGTACATATTTATACATTTTCTAGCAACCTAAATGCCGTCCAGCTCCTAGCTGTATGTTATCACAGCCCAACATTGTTTATTTACATCATTTCAAAGGCAGAAGCTTCTCTCACCTTGTCTGTCTCCACAGCTATACGAATTCTGTCACAGGATCTGTCATGAACGATCTGCAGCCACTTATGAATTGAGGACTTGAACCAGTTATGAAAGACTGTCAAGGCCAACATTTTAGCATCCCTGTTGGGGTAGAACACAAGTCTTTTTTAATAAATTCAAAGCCTCATCTCCACGCTGACATTTCAAACAAATCATCAGTCAGAGCCTTTTTTATGCTGCTATGTGAACATGTCATTTAAGTCAAACTGATAACGAACTTGAGAGGAAGAAACTCCCGAAAGCCTTTGAGGATTTTCAAGGACATGAAGAGCTCAAAGATGGTCTCTCCCATTGTCTGAGTCAGCCTGGAGCTCTCCTGCTCCAGGGTCCCACAAACCCTCTCCATCGCTACATTTACATCATCAGCCACCTGAAGGATGAAAGAATTTGACTAGTGTTCAAAGTAAGCAACAACAATTCTGTAAGACTTTCAAGAGTCAACTCAAGGGACATGTTTCCGATGACCTTTCACATCATTATCAATCACTTACCTGTTTCTCCAACTGCCTGTATGATATGCTAAAGAAATCTACTTTCACCGCACTGTGAGAACAAAAAAACAAAGGATGAAGGTCCAACAATAACTAATGCAACAATGTTTTTAGTAATAGTAATTCTACAGTGTTAAAGAGATATATTCACCTGTAGAAGAGTTGGTTGTAGATGTTTCGGGCTCTCTGCACGTCTGCACACACTCCATCAACCACATGAACCAGCTTCTTCAGCTGCTCCTCCAGAGTCTGCATTGTCAGTGGATGGTGAACAATATCCTGGATATCGATTCTCAAACCACAGTAAAATAATAAGATGTGATGATTTCTACCATTAGGACTTATAATCAGAACATACTTACCCCTTCCTCTGGTTTATATCGTGCAATTAAGCTCTCGTACCACTCAGCACTTCCTTTCTGTTGAAATAATTACACAAATTAAGGAGAATGAATGCGATAATTAAATATTTAGATATGTAGGAAGTGGCAGGTTACTGGGTTTATGTGCCTTAATATTGTTTGTTTCCCACTCTGTAGTCTTTTATTTATTATCGGTAAAAACTCTTTCACTGTTACCTTGACAGCAGTAGTGATGTCCAAATGCAGTTCATTTCGAAGAGGACATACAGTCTTAAACGCCCGCATGTTTTGCATGTAGCCAATCCCCCTGATATACACAGACAGGGAAAATTACAATCAATTACAATACAAGATGTTTCCAGATCTCATAGATGCTTGTTTTACATCATACTCTTTAAATTAAATAAGCATAATCTCAGGATATTCTTTCCACTTGAATTGTATGCACGCTCCTGCATTATCACTGCAGGAACTTTAACTGTTAGATGAGTCACTGATGAGTGTGTGTGTCTGAGAAGTGTAGAAAAGATCTCCCTCGAGGTGCTGATCACTGGGCAGAGCTGGACTTCTTACAGGGGAAGTTTCTATAAAAAAACAGTCTCCTCCAAATTAGTGCAACATAGCAACATGGATTCAATAATTAGCTGGTTTTACCACCTGGCACTTATGTGGAACAGACTCTCTAATATGGTGCATTTCACTGCTCTAACTTCCTTCTTTTGTGCGATGATAACTCAAAGCCAAAGGATGGTGATTCCAGTCGTCTGTCCAAGACTAAAAATAGAATCTCTCTGCAATACCGACCAGATTGCCATCAAACCAAACCATATCTATTATGGTTTGTTTCTCATGATTTGATGGTTAAAGTGACCTCTTGGCCAACACATTGGTCGATGACAATGTGTCCTGTGATATTCATGTCCTCCAAAGGATGAATGCTTATGGTTTGGTGATTTCTTCAAGCTAAAAGTTCACATCTGTACACAGGTGATAATAAAATCTATAATCTATATCCATTTACTGAGCACATATAGCTCTGAAAGGGTAATCCTGTGACTGTGCGGCCCTCATACCAGTATGTATGACAGGATTTGATCACTGATTGTACTGAACGCTGACCACAATTTGTTGTTACGAAATTTGTGGTCAGGAACAAATGTTCAGTACTTTATTTTGAAATGAGCAATGACTAAAATATTTGTGCTTCCTCCACAGACTGACTGGTTGAAGTCTCTCTGTGTCTGTTGGAGTTTAGAGGTTCCTGGTATGGCAGCACAGGTGATGTGATGTGATGGTGGTGGGACTTTACCTCAGCATGAGCTCGTAGCGTGTAATGGCAGCGGCGCTGGTGCAGGGGAAAATCTGACGCATGTTCTTCATCAGACACAGGCAGTGCTCTGTGTACAGCCTGAAGCTGTCTGACAGCTGCCTCTCCTGGACACAGGAAGGGCCCTCAGTTATAGCTTCAAGTACACTGGCTGTGAGACATTTTTGGCTGAACCAAAAACCTTGATGAATGTCAGTGAAGAGCTGAGCTAATGAGGTGACTGTTGATGAAAGGTTTCTATCCTACTGAGAGGCCGATGGCGAAGAACCTACCAGGTCGCCCCTTACAGTGGCAGGGTCCCACTCTGCATCGATGGTCCTCAGGAGGCGCAGCAGCAGGGAGTAGCACACCCTCTGTGTCCGATGGTGGCTGCTGTAGCACTGCCAGCGACTGTTAAAACACAAAACATGCTTCCTTTTACCTGATGCTGCAGTTTCATGTTTGAAATCAATTTTATTCCTCCATTAATACTCACACAATGGCCTGTTGGAGAGGTGAGAGATCAGTTTGCACAGCATGGTGAGTCAGTACAGTCCATGCTGGAGGGCAAACCTGCCCGTTCCAGTTGTATGGCTCTCTCTGAAATTACACGAATAATAAGATTACCGTTTTATTTCAATCATACTTTGACAAGTGTATCTGGATGTACTAAAATGTTAAAATTATCAGCCCAGATCACATTTTTTTTTTTTTTTACAAATCTAGACTGGAATCACATAATCACATGTCTGCTATGAAATGAAATATTATTTCTGTCATTTCAAAACACTTTGCTCTGACTGCAAAAAAAAAAAAAAAAAAAAAAAAGCAGCAACTGCTGTCTGGTGTGACTCAGAAAGTGTGTGCTGTACTGTTCAGTCTCCTATCTTGCAATTTTACTATTTCATTTTAACATTGGAATGACTCAACTCTAATTCTCATACACCAAATTAATTTAGCTGCAGTCAGAACAAAGCCTAATCAATTTAAATCCCATTCAGCGGCCCCTTGAGGCCGTGCTGTTGGTGGTTTGTCCCAACTGACAGATCAAACAAGCATAATCAACTAATGCCATCATTAAAGCTCTGCACTTTTCCTAGGGTTGCTCAAACTCACAAATAGCTTTACTATAAATCTGGAAGAAACTGACCTTAACATGAGCGTGCTCATATTCCACAATCTGACTCAGCAGTTTTTTGTGAATAGTGACATTTGAGTCTTTCTTAGACAAAGCCGTATCTCTCTGAAAGAAAAAAAGGAAGAATTAAAAGATGGAATTCTTCATATCATATATATACAGTATATATATATACAGTATATATATATATATATATATATATATATATATATATATATATATATATACTGTTATAACGCACAGACCTGGCTGGTGAAGAGCTTCAGTATCAGGTGACATTCTCCCTGAACTTTGGATGTGCTCGATCGAGGCTCCAGCTTAAACCAGGTGTCATAACCGACAACTGGGATCTCCTGCAAGAAGAAAACCAACAGGATTAACGGAATCTATTTTATTGTCTTCTTTGATTTGTCAAAGTGGCTCAATGTATCTGACTAATGAGACTTTAAAGTTTCACATTTCGAACACTCACATTCAAAGGGATGTTGATGCATCCGAGGAAGTCATCAGCGTTCTCCTCAGAGCCTGATGATGCGGATCCATTTGCACGCACTGACTTTGCTATCTGCTTAAAATATCTAACAAGAAAAGGCAGAGTGAAAGGAAAAGGGAGGCGTGTTTGTCACAAATTGAATTCATGTTTGACTTCACTGTGAGAGCTCTAATGTAACCACTTTCATTTTAAGGCATTTAGCTAATCCTTTTATCCACTGTGACTTACAATTAGAGCATCGGCAGAATGAGTTTCATTTCCTGATGAAAGTTGGCTATCACTCACATTTTTGTTCAAATGGAAATTGCACTGCACTTTTTCACTGCAGGATTATGATCCTTTTGTCCATTGGTTATGATTGACATCCCCAGGTTTTCATTAGACATGTCTGCTATTTATTAGTCTCACCATAGCTATGGCTGAACTCTGTGTGTTTTCTGTGTGCAGAGCTTTATAGGTAAAGGGCTGTTGTGTATATCAGTCTTTCTTTAAGGTTAAAGGAAATACTAAATGATCCCCTGAAATTAACAGGCAGGTTGTCATCAACAGATGGAGATAATCTAGGCCTCTTCATGACCCTTTGATTGACAGGTTGACTGACTCATCTATTCACTGCCACAATGTCAACTGGATGAATAATTTAATTACCAACTTATGTAATTGTGCACAAAATCGGAATTTGTGATTCATTTGCACTTCAGCCCTTCAAAGCTAAAGAAGTACTCAGCTCTACTCTAGTACCCAAAAATGATCTACAGTTACATCATTACACTTCATTACATGAATGAAAATTTAGGACAGCACGACATAGTTTCTTCTACCTTCCCATTCCACGAAGTCCACTGACTTCATTGAGCTTTTTACAGGCCTCTGCAACAGACACGTCATCGTCATGATCCCTGAGGAAAGAAATTAATTCAGAGGTTATTACGCCATCTCATTTCCTGCAAAAAATAGTTTGCACAACAACTGACTGAGCTGAGATGTGAAGGAGATCCCTGTAGTTAAAGAAAAGTGTTTGCTTATTCAACTCGTAAGAGCTTTCACCATGGGAGGGAAAAAGTTCCTATAACAACTGAATAATAACTCCATAACTGATCTGTTATGCAAAATAGTCACATTTGGCTCAATATTGACACTGAAGGACATAATGAATAAAATTGTCACCTGTAACCAAAAGCAATTTGCTTGAAAACTGTGTGCAAAGTGAAAGTTTATTAGGATTTTGGAAAATAATTGTTTTCATATGTTTTTGTATCACAGCTAAAAACATTTGTTTTGTGTTTTATTTTCTCTTTGCGTATACGGTATATGTATTTGTTTTGATATGTGAGATGTAAGAAAAAAAATCAATCTAATCCTTCATTAAAGCAAATTTGACATTCTGATTTAATATAATGAAAATCATTAGCATAGTGACATTCAAGGTGTTTCTGCACACACATCTTACCAGATGTCAAGATGTAAGAGATCATTGTGGACATCATCTATTTCACTGTGAAGAAAACAAAAAACAAAACATAAAATAGGAAAATTAATTAATGAAATCATCCTCTCCGTGACCATAAACACCTCGATCCTTCAGTGATCCTTCCACAGAGATGACAATGTGCTGCACTGGTCACATAACCAACAGCTTTGACCGTGAGTGTGAAACAAATGAAACTGTGAATCCTGCATGTCACACATATCACCATGTTCATGTACTCTGACGAAGGTTAAACTGCTGTACTCACAAAACAAAGTGCTCGTCCCACACTGGGTTGAGAGTCTCTGGTTTGACCTCAGTCACCTGGATACACCTGGCAGGTAACACCTCTTTGGTGCTGGAGCGTTTCTCCAGCTTGTCCTTTCTCTTCCTGAAGCTAAATTTTCTTTCTTTCTTCTCCTCCATCTCTCGCGGGCTCTGGCCCACAAGGATTCCCAGCATGCAGTAGGGGTCGCTATAACCTGAGAGGCGATAGGATGACACACGGAAAAGGTTATCACCCTGATGATGCTGTTAAAGCACGAAGAAGGAAACCTTTGTGGTTGTCATTTGTGTTACATGAATGAACTTTTCGAGTATGTCCATGCACATACACAAAAACATTGAGACATCACTTAGAAAAACCAGTCATGGAGGAGAGGAGTGGTGTAGTGGTGCCTGTAGAAGTAGGTGTATTGTTAATCTACAGTATGCCCCAAATATCTTCTTAAAGTGGCAAGCAGAGGATAAACATCTTTGTTACCAGCAGTGACATGTAAGAGGTGCATATGAGTGAGACAACTACATAATTATGCATTTTGAGTGAAGTATTCCTTATTCCTTTCTCCATCCACTCATGAAAAATTAACAACTATGTCATGCTATGTCATCACTGCTGGTCGTACCTGCGCCTCAATCCTCTTGAACAACCCAGTTCTATTAAAACTATGTGATGTTAGCTGATAAGAGGTGAGTCACTCAACAGTTTATTGGGTAAAAATGTTTTACATTTCATATAATTGCTGTCTAGGTCATATTTCACAGATTGTTTTGTTTTCTAATAATAAAAATAAAGCTTGAGACATCTCACCATTTGCATCCTTGGCCATCAGATTCTTTGCTTTCATAACAGAAACTCTCAAAGAAAAACTGGCTCGCTGTGAAAAAAGTTCAGTAAGAAACTGTAAAAGCAACAAATCAAATTCATACATTGAGTACACCACAATGTTTTATTTTCCTATTTTCACTCTGGGCACATTTCCAACAGTCTATCATCAGAGCTCACAGTTCTGAACAGAAATATTTGAAAGGTCGCTGGCAGACAAGTAAACATAAAATCATATAAAATGGAGCTTTCAGGAGTTATGGGTCTTTCATCTCAAAACTCTCCATCAGTGCTGTCCAGCTGTGGCTCTCCAGGCCATGTTTTTACATTATTACTAGTTCACACTTCAAACTCAACTCGCACAAGAAAACATCATTTAATGCACTAAAACACCACCTGTGGCTGTACAACTGAGGATTTAGTAATGCCTCTAAATCTGCACTTTGTGACCACTTAGGAGTTCATTCTATTATATATTTCATTCACTTAAGAAGATAATATGCATACTTTTGCAAATCATGTTGTTGTGTTAAAAAGTTAAATAGAAGTTGTTTTTTTTATTATTCCAGCGACCAAGTGGTTTCCATTTACTTCTGTTTTACATAATATGACAACTCATCAGGAGACGCTTGATTGCACAAGCCAGACACGTTTTTAAGAATTATCAAACATTAAATATTAGAGGAAATATATAAAAAATCCAAACATGTGCAGCATGCATTCAAAAATGTTCAGCAAAAATGAAAAGTGTACATACAATTCATTCATACACCTATAACAATATTCATTGTTCTACATCTATGAAACATTTATGAGCCGCACCTACATTACACTCCTACATTTGTGTGAAATCTACTAGACACACAAAATAGAAACTATATTACCTTGCAAGTACGAGTAAGTTCAACATTCAACAATATGTTGTTTACAAAACAAAACTAAATAAATAACAGCATCCACTGCCACGGTATATCTGACGGATGTTGTTATGAAACATTTTCAAAGGCAGTGTGGTATGAAGTATCTCACCTTGGATTCTTGAACTTTTTGGAGAATGATATCATGTTCCTCTTCGCCCATATCAAACACCTTGAAGAGATAATATATATTCTTTTAATGCAACAGAAACACCCAGTTTCTTGTCACATTCAAAATAAGAAGAGAGCAGATAAAACGTGTCTAAAGCTGACATAAAATCCACTGCATTACCCACTGAAAATCCCAAAATCCATTGTAAAATATTTGATTCAGTCAGAGCTCCAGAAAGGCACCTGACCAGCTGGGAAAATGCAACACACCTTGAGAAAAAGTACCCACTGCAGACACAAAAGAGGCTACGAATCTTAGCATGATATCATCTGAATGTAATATCACAGCTGAATATCAGTACACAGTGTGACTAGACTTTGATGTTTAATCAGGTTTGAGCCGAGAGCATCAGGAAATAACACTGTATTAGTCTGGCATAGATAGATAGATAGATAGATAGATAGATAGATAGATAGTTAGATAGATAGATAGATAGATAGATAGATAGATAGATAGATAGATAGATAGATATACCTTTAGCAGGTAAGCAAACAGCTCTTCGTCACTTTTCGCATGTTCTGATGAAGGCACTCCCACTCGGTTTACCACTGTGTACACAGCTTCCTCATAAAGCAGGTCCAGCTACATGAAAACACACTCCACTTAATAACAACCCTTCAAAAATAAAATGTTCCTTCATGCTTTCTGCTCTGCTGCACATCAAAAGCAGGGCTGAATAAAAGAAAAGAAATACTCGACTGTGTTCAGTTATTGTGACTTTTAAGATTTAATCCCTGCTGAAATACAATAAAAACAGAAACGCTGAGCTGACTCACCTCTGTCCTGCTGATTCTGTCGTGGATAAAGGACTGGTCCACATGCTCTTGGGGTGGTGGCACCGTGCAGGCCCCTCTTTGGCACTGTCAAACAGAAACAGTTCAACCTAAACAAAGCCTACCTTTTTTAAGGCTGTGTTGAGTAGAAAGTATAGAAGAGAAGACCACAATAAGGTATTATTGACAGCAGTCAAGTAGCATTTTACTGTCATAGCTGATCCAGGTGGAGCTGGTTTTAGCTACGATAGTAGTTTAGTCCAGTGGTTCCCAGTTTACAATCACACACCGTCCAAAGGGTTGTAAGATAAATCTGAGAGTCAGGGTGAGTAAAATATACATTTTTTTAAACTCGTTTTGTGAAATACTTACTTTCATTTTTCTTTTTTTTGGGACTGTTAACAACTCATAGACATCTAGAATGTGACCACTTGACATGGATGTTTATAAATGGTCATTATGTGAAAAAGCCTTAACGACTGTATTGTATTTAATGCATTTATCACATGCTTTTTAATGTAAAATATTAATCAGAAAAATGTGGTTAAATACCTCACTGCTGCCTTCAAAGCCATTTCACCTACAGTGAACCGACCAAAACTGCAACACATGGATCGCTGGAACACATTCCAGATTTATACATCCACAATAAGGAAAAACAGACCCAAATTTAACTTCTCAGAAGATATTATGTCTACAAGTCATGTAGTGTGAATGTTCCTCGCAATTCGCACATGAAGACCACTCAACCACTCTCAGCAAAGATGTTTATACGGCATTGCTGCCTTGTTAGCAGTGGCAGCAGGAGGAGCTGAAGAACATTGCCATCAACAGCAGCTTGTCACAGCTGAGCTTCCAGTCTTCAGAGCGACGAACTCAGCCCGGCCCTTCTGTCTACAAACGTCATTCTGGCCATGATGGTGGGCTGAATGACAGCACTGAGGCCTGCTTGCTACATAAAGATGCTCAAGTTTATAACAGATGGAAAGGTGGAAGTTAGGGTGGGGGTTACCTCAGCCTGGGCAGCCCGCAGCATGTTCTCCTGTTTCTGAAGGATGGCATTCACACGCTCAAAGAACTCCACACTCTCCTCGGAAATCCTGCCAAGACGAGGGAACAGATCGGCAATTTATCTCTATATCAGAGATGAAATACTTGGAAAAGCTGTTCATTTTATGAGGAAAAGTAAGATGAAATGCTTTATTATGGTAAACAGATACATCATCTCATCTGTGGTATTAAAAACAAAGTGATTCAGTGACATTGGTGGGATCACACACTGGATCCTGTTTGCAAATACAGATGATCTGCTTCCTTTTTATGTTGAGCTACTGGACTCCATCGCCTGCAGTTCAGCTCCTTATTTGCAATCAAACACCATCTTATCTCATGCACTAAAAAGCAAAGCAGGTCTGGACCAAAGCTCTCAGCGATCCAACATGTCTGCACTCTGCATGAACCATGTTAATCTAGTATGATGAGCAGGGCTGTGTGCAAAAATGCAAATGATGTTTTCTGTTTCCTACAGGTGTGAGTGAATCCCCGGACTCCCGCCGGCCCCAGTTGTCATGGTGATACAGGCACATTCAGGGAGGGAGTAGCTGCCTGAACACCTTGGGAATCCCCCCCACCATCTTCACTTCTCCCAAATCACTCACCAGGATACATTCCACCCTCTAGCAGAGCCGTCGGGATCAGCCCCCCCCCCACCTCCCAGCTTCTGTCTCCTTCCTTGTCTCTCAGCCAACCCTGTCACATTATACAGAAGAGCTGTCCACAGAGGCCCGTCACGCTCCTTTATTAGCATCATCGCATCACAGCAGGCGTGTGGCAGCCCATCCCAGCACCCACTGATGCTCACCATGGTGGAAGAGTTGATGGCAAACCCATGAGGTATTGATGAGGACTAATGGCAGCCATGCTGGGAGAGTTGATCGGGTTTCCACTGGTGTCAAACCCAGTAAAAGGTGGATTCAGTTAAAATGGTTGAAATCTTTTATCAGTCTCAGACTAACTGTAAAATCCAGTCATAACTTATAGTAGGGTTGCAACAAATAATTATATTATTGATCGATTAATGGCTTGGTTCATAAATGTCAGAGAATTGTACAAATTACATATCAGATCTTTGCAAAGTTAACATTATTCAGACTGCTTGGTTTGTCTGACCAACAGTCCAAACCCCAAAGATATCCAGTTTCATGTTCTATAAAACATAGAAAACCAGAAAATATTTATATTTTTGAAGCTTGAACAGGTGACTTTTGGGTATTTTAACTTAAATCACCAGCGTGTAGGATTTAGTGACATCTAGTGGTGTAGTTGGTAATAAGGAAAAACAAGAAGCTGTGAAATGTGTGAAAGGCCCTATCTAAACTCTATGTTTAGTTGGTCTGTTCTGGGCTAGTGTTGAATCATGGTGGACTCTGTCTGCATATATGAAAGGCTCATGCTAGGCATCAAACATAATGACTCTTATTTTCAGGTGATTATACACAAATGAAAACATCGATTTCTGCCATATTCTGTGAATAGCTCCCTAAATTTTACACATCTTTAAAGAAACAACTTTTTGTGAGTTCAACCTTTTATTTGTTAGCATTAAAACTATTTTGCAACAAAGACAGTTCTTTAGTTTTCAGCACCACTGGTGTGTTTTATTGACAAATCAAAAACTGAGTTTTTATTCTCATCTGAAGCCCCTCAATCAGTGTTCGAAAGCTTGAAACTACAAACCGTGTCTACAATCTGCAAATAACTCCACAAACAAACCCCTGACAAGAGATGGGAGGCTTCGTTTTTTTTTTTGTTTTTTTTTTGGAGCTTACAGTTCTCATTTGCACATATAGTACAAATCAGCTTCATTTGTTTGTAATACTTGTGAGACACTCAATTCTCTCGACAGCCATCTCACATCCAGAAATCTGTCCTATCGTCTGTTAGTCAAACAGCTTGTGGTTTTGTCCAGACAGACTGGGAATTTTTTGTTTCAAGCTTTGGGACGACGCGTTTATGAGCAGAAATCATGTCCAAATGATGCAAATCAAGTTAATTCTGATTTGATACAGCTAAAAAAAACAAATGATGCTGATACCCTCTCTCTCTCTCTCTCTCTCTCTCTCTCTGACACACACACACACGCACACACACACGCACACACACCACCAGAATAACAAACTGATTTGATGTTGCTAGGTAACAGGTCCATTTTTTTAAACTGTCATTTTATTCTAATTTATTTTCAGAATTCATTCAATTATGTTTTCCTGTCTGGAGAGTAAATCAGAAGGAAAACATAAATAAAAACATGAACACTCTGAACTTCTTTTATGCGCGAGAATATGTGTTTAAATGTGACTAATTGGGAGTGTGACGGTGACAGCAACCCCCACTTCAATCTTCAATATCATATGGCAGTGCATACATAGTAATTAATATTGCAGACATCACTGTTATCTGCAGCATGAAAGACAATATGACGTCTCTATGCATTCTAATAAAATAAGATGATTTTTAGAGCTGATTCATCACGGTTGTCAGTGAATAAAATCAGCCTGGGGCTCCTATCAAACCCAAGGAACACCATGACAACGACCCCTCCTCAAATACTACATACACTTTAATCTAATTCACATTTAATTAAGCAACAAAGCATTACAGGTGATAAGACTGGAGATACAATCGCAACAGCTCTGACGGAATCTCTCCATTCAATAACCTGTGAACTACTGACTGTATACTAGTATACAGATTTGTTATACCAGTATTGTGTCTGTTTAAACAATAAGGCTGATACAGTAAGATTAAATCAACTCTACAGTTTAAATAAACTCTACAGTATCAGCTTTTTTACATTTTTAAAGATGCCTTCAATAGGAACAAATAGAGCTGAGTGCCACTTAAGGCTGGAAACATCCGGAAAATACTGAGAGATGGAATGGCACATGCTAGTTTTATTCATAATAAGGAAACTATAGAATAACACAAGCCTTATCCTTTAAATGTTCTCTGTTTAATGTCATTGTAATTATTATGCATTAATTAAAAAATGAGCTCAACTGTGGCACTGAGGAGTCAAATCCATTAATGACACCGCAGCGAGCTCAGGTTTGAAAACACTGTGAAGCACAGCTGTTGACAGAGATTGAAGTTAACAGTGAACAATAACAAACCAAAATAGAAATTTAAATATGAATTCCTGTCAGTTACTTTATAACGCCTGGTCAAGCTCATCTCTGACAGTGTCTTGTGCATTTCCACAGATTTAACATCCAGTTCACAGAGAGGTAAAAACATAATTTGCTCAACTGAAATAAAAAGTTCACCCACACTGTTCTGTTATGAGAGCTAAGCTCTGACAGCCGACTGTACTAGTGGGTCAACAACAGTGGACGGAGCAGCCCAAATCCACCCGGCCTCATTTGCAAATTCTCAATTAAAGTGAGAGCGCAGGCAGGGCAGCGGCAGTCTGAATGAATAACAAAGATCAGCAGCCTGTCTCTAATGATGAGCACTCTGGGTGTGTGCACGGCAGAGGCTCAGTGGGAAGGTTGTAGCACCAGGGAGCTGGAGTGGGAAATGAGGAAAAGGTGAGATACTGACAGCTCAAATCACTCTTTAATGACGAATACAAATACAGAGTCTGACTAGAGAAGATTAAATTGTGTTAAAAATCAAATTTAAATTACTAATTTGATAAAACACACTGAGACACCATCAAGAATATGCATGAAATGAAAACATACATGAAAATGTGCCAAACACACCTGTGTAGGTCTAGAATGATTCATTCAAATCCAAAATTGATCAGCGCTCAACACAGCATCTGAGGTTATCTTCCATGTTAAAAATAGACATAGTCGTCATTACAAGTATAAGTTCACATCATGGCAGCAGCCTGTGTTTAGGTTGCTATAGAAACCTCAGGTTCGTACTATTACTTTTGGCTTCAGATGAAGCTTCAAAACAAGACTGAAAAAAAATCTGATGTTACCTGTGTAACACAACTTTACATGATGCTGCAAGGCCAAGGAAAAATGTTAAACATGAAAAATAGGAGTAATCCTTTAAATCCTGTGAGAAATCAGACAAGATGAAGATGGAGGAACAAAATTCACTAAGATCCTGTTTATTCTCCATGACACAGCAACACAGTGCTGCCGAGCACAAATTATATTAATCAAGAAAATACACAACAAACATAAGAAGCAAAACAGAAAATAAAAAAGAACATAATAAGAATACATACATATAGTACATATAGCATACCATACACACACACACACACATATATATATATATCTATACGTACACACATACAGTCCATACATACAGTATACAACATGGACATACATACGAATGCATACAAATACACATAATATATACTGTGTATCCACATGTATTTACAGGAAATACGTAATAATTAATAACAAATCAACACATAAATCAGTGGGTCATTGTGAGCACTTTGCTTTACAAATAAAATGTTTGCTGTGTACTTTATATAAATGAAAAAAAAACTACATTTGTATGTTTGTATAAAGCATAGAGTAGTAAGGAAGATGAAAAGTATGTGTTTCTTGATTAGGTTTAGTCTATAAAATGTCAAAAAACATTTTAAAATAGCCATCACAATTTCCCACTGCCCATGGTGACATCTTCAGATTTCTTTGTCTGACCAACAGTCCAAAATCAAATGATATTTAATTTACTATCATTTATGTTGAGGAAAAGCAGCAAGTGTTCGCATTTGGAAAGCTGTAACTCAAATATTTGACATTTTTGCCTATTAAAGGATTAATTCATTACAAATGCATTGCAGATTCATTTATTTTAAATTAATCTAACAATCTCTGTAGTTCAATGTGCCATTTCAATTATAGAGAAAGTGATCCGTTTGGTTTTCTTAGCTATTCCCAGATGAAATTTTTACATTAGTAAGTTATTGTCTTTTATCAGGAAAAAAAGTTAGGCTTGTAGCAAAGTATATAAATAGCATATAAAAAACTGTGGTGCACTCATATGTTGTATGAGACGTGTGGACTTCAGAACCATGTGGTGCAAACTGATGTACAAGAAAGCAGCATTTATGATCCCAGTCAGAACCTGACTGTGCATGTAATAGTGTGGTTGATGTGTCCTTGGGGGACAGGCAGCTTGTGCGTGGCCCGCTCACAGCAAGTCACAACTCTGGAATAAATGCCAAACACATTAAAACACTATGTTGACAAGAAATGATCACCTGTGGCTCCAGCTGGATGGCCAGTGGAAAACAAATGAATAACAGACAAGAATTATCGCTTATGAGCTTGTGCAGCTGTTTTCAAAGAGGCATGTCATTATCTGTCTGTGCTACACTGAATGCAATTCAATTTTCAGTATAAAAAGAGGCTCATTATCAAAGCTATTACTTGTTCTGAACGCCAACAATCAAGCAAATATTAACTGTAGTTAGAAACTATGTGTCTACAAAGAACAATATACTAATAAACAGCCTAAGTCCTACATCATTTGTGTCAGACAGTACTGCAGAAGGTAATCTGAAAGCAAAAGCAGAGTGCATCACAGCCCCTACTTTTAATAAGAAAAGACACAATGTTCAGGCTATGAATTTAAATTTTCAGCTTCACTACATTTTCATCAGGTAAACTCTGAATGACAGCAAAGTAAAAACAGTCATGAAACCCTAGCAGAGTTATTAATAACAAATGAAAAAGTCCACAAATGCCACACTGAGGAAAAACCTTTCTAATAACCAGAAACTAGCTACAGAACTTGAAGTCCTGCAGAAGTGTGTATGTGTGCACAATGGTGACTCACCTGCGAGGTAAGGGGTCAGGACAGTGTGTGAGGGGGCTGCTGGCGGTGGGCGGAGGCTCCCTTCGGCTCCTCAGTGACTGGCTCCTCTGCACCTGCCTCAGCACACTGCTCTTCAGGTCCAGCAGCGTCGTCATGATCTTTCACAGCCAGGATAGACACAAAGAGCAAACATCAGACCCCTGATTGGAATAATGTCAGCTTTGGGGACATATTTATAAAATCATTTTTTTTCCTAGAAATGCAGTTGTTTGTGAGATTCTTTTGGTCTAATCAGCTGCATAATCACCCCCCTCCCCCTGCTCTCTTAACATAATTATACTCTTCCTCAGCAGAAGGTGTGTTCTATTTCTGTCCGAGTCTGACTGACGCCGCAGGGTGTGAAATCTATCTTCCACCTTTAAGTCCAGGCCAGTTCAGAGTCTACTTCTATTTTATGAACCACGCTTTGTTCAAAATATGCAAATCAAGAAGCCGAGAGCCATGCGAGTCTCATAAGAGCAATTTCACAAAAATTGTTGGATCAGTAAAACAACATGGCAAGAAAATGGAGCTAAGTAAAAGCTACATTTGGAAATGTTTACTGAATGTCTTAATCATAGACCTGGAGCTGCATCAAGAATATGTTGCTAAAAAACAGATGAGTCAAAGCCAGATGACGTAAAAAGAGAGAATATGAAGATTTTTCTGAGCTTTTATGAAAAGTTTACTCGACTGTGGGCTTGCAAATGCTAAATGCTGGGCTAATTTTAGATGAGAAGTTCATAGAGAAGTAGTCTAATAATGAAGAAACGCACTGGTGTTGAATGTGAAGCACATTCAGTAATAACCTCTGTATTTACCTGCACAAGAACAGTATATAATCTGTAATTAAACTATTAACCGTATAATTTACACATTTTTGTGCAAACAATAAAATTTTACTGGCATTCATTGCAAAGCTGCCATGTTTTGCGTTATGAGGAACATAGAAGGAGAAGGTGGTGATACACAAGTGTTCCTAACAGTTTAACCTTCACAGCAAGGGGCTGCTAGCAGGAGGTGGTACCATGCTTTGCTCACAGGCACATCAACATCGGTGTTAAAGTTGCCCGAAGGCCACGAGAAGTCACACACTCCACATGTGTCAAACAGAAAGCAGCGGAGAGGCCGATTACGTGATTACTGTGCAAGTTGATTTAATTTTGTGCCTGTATTTGTTTTTATTGTCTGTTGGGCAACAACAAACCAGGTAATGTTAGTGAGTGTTATCGTTGGTGGACGGAGCCAGGCTAGCTGTTTACAGTCTTAATGCCAAGCCATGTTAGTCAGCTGCTGGCTGTAGCTTCATATTTACAGTAGCAACATATGAGTAGTATCAATCTTCTCATCTAACCCTCTTGGCAAGAAAGCAAATATCTAAATATCTAAAATATATACAGCATATCCCAAAATTTCTCACTATTCTTAGTAATAAAACTAAGAAAATCTCTTGTGCCTTTTTATCCAACCAAACAATTTATCATAGGAAACCAGCTCTAATAAAATGCCTTTCAATCCAATATTTTCATTTATGTTGTTTTCATTTGTCAACTTAACATTAATGAATGTATTTATTAATAAACTATCCATTTTAAAATCATTAACCAGAAAAACAGTTAAACAGAAGGCAAGTGTGAATGATGAATAAGATTTAATAAACAAACATTACATAAAATCATTCATTTTCACTATGATAAGGTTTAACAGATGCTGGAACATTATCTAAGCATTTGTACAGAAAGGTATACTCTGTGTTATCATGCCTGTGAAACATGAATGTAGAAAAATGAGCCTATCTGGCGACCTTTGAGAGATTGGCACTGTGTTGCTAAGCAATTCGCTGCGACCAAGTGCCATAAAGTGAACTCTCATTTTGGCTTCATGGTGTCTTTAAAGTATAACTGAATTATCTGACCTCATAACAATATTGTGCACTATCAGTGGTCCCTGCAGAGGAAGCGCTAAAGAATAAAATAAACTGTTCTGTTCAGGGATATTCAATGAAACTGTGTATGTCTGCGTTTTCCCCAAGTAAAATGGTAAAGAGAAAAAAGGCAAAGAAAACTTCAAGCGAGCAAAAACTACTATTTTTTTTGTAATAGTAACATCAATTGCTTTTATACCAGCTCAGTTTACTGACTTTGCAGTCTGAGTCTGTGGGCACAGGAAGCCAAAATATAAATTGTCTATATACTCTATTCTCAAGGGGCACATAATTGATATGAATATTATATTTAAGTGTTATGCCCTTTCATGACCTTTTTTTGTCAAAAGTCACAAAGACACTGAATGTCATTACATATCTGCGGCATATCTAGCCTTTATTAGGAGTTAATCCTTTTAATCTTCACAGAAGGTTGGGTGTCTATAAATACCTTCGGTTCAATATTGAAGTCGGTCACTAAACCCTCACAGGAACAGAATACATTTATTAGCTGCCACATTTTTCAAGTACAACAGTGTGCTGCCACTGTGACAGCAAGACTGTTTACAGTGCAGGCTAGATTTCATTTCACTATTCAATTCAAAGGAAAAAGAAGCAGGAAAATGATGTGATTGCAAGGTCATTAATCACATACATGTCAGTAGTTGCTACAGCTAAACACTCAAGGATGCTCGCACATCTGCCTAGCAACTGAGAAAGAGAGTGAGGTTGATTGTCAAAACAAAGGGACTCCTTAACAGCATCCAATCACTTTTGTCCCTGCTTGTCCAATTTACAGCATTTTAACTGTGATGCAAGGTTCTTATAACGGGGACTCACCCCACCTGGATGACTGGGAGTCTTTTGTGAGGCTCCAACAGTCAACAACAGTGACGACGGAAGAGAAAGAGCACTCAAAAAAAAAAAGTGGAATGACAAGGACACAAGAGAGAGAGTTTGATTGATGGAGAAGTTGTGTCAGAAGACAGTTATACAGACTCAGACAGTCAGACACTCTTTTCAAGAGTTGACAGCCAATGTCTGTACATTTGTGTGAAAAAGAAGCAATGAACCGTGGGCTGGGAGCTTGTTCTGATTCTCTTGCAGGCAAAAGACACAATAGTCACTGTTATTACCAGACTGTAATAGAGGACAATTAGCTCAGTGTGCTTGTGGACAGAGGTTCTGAGGTAATGCTGCACATTTTACAAGCAACTTTGATTCATTTTTTAAAAATGCTCTTTTTTCCGGTGGCACTACTGAAGGTTGCATGGTTTGCATTACATGGCTCGCACCGGAATGGATCCAGAAAATGAGACATGTGACTGCTATCATTCAGTGCTCCAGGCCAAATGCTCAGAGCACAGTGTGCAGTCGGCTTTCCTGTTCAAAGTAAGCCAGAAATTTGTGGTACAAGTTCCATCATTGGCTGAGCCAAAGGACAGTATGCTATCGATCCAGGAGGCTGACACCTGTTATCCACTTGGAGTATCCACACTTTGCTCTATTAGACTGAAGTGTCGATACTCCCTCCCTGTCAGATATTATCAATGTGTCATTTCCAACATGCTCCACTGAGAAGCTGTGGAAATTTTCCTCAAGTTTTACTGTACTTCAGATAATGTTTTTACAAAATGGCAGATATGGATAAGGTGTAGAGTACTATTTCAATCAAAGGTGGTATATGTGTATATAAACACTGAGCTAGCCAACTAGCTGTCAGCATGTCTCATGTGGTATTGCATTACGGTCTTCTCAAGTGAGTAGAGTAGCTGCCTCTTGTATGATGGATTTATTCTTGTATGCTCTTTGAATGTCACTGCTAAAAGTGTTGAGAAAGCTCTTTGCATCTGACTGAATCTCAGAGCTGTTGATACTTCATGCTGTCAATCTCCATTGTGACTGCACTGAAAATATGTCAAAAGTATGAGGGTATAATAATTAAGTTTATTTACTTATAGTTCCACAGGAATAAGAAACAGCTGGGTAACCTGTAAGGAGTGACCATTTTTACCATCACTGACACTGAAATAAGAGGTCTGCAGTTGTAGATAGCAAACCTGTTTACCCTGATGCAAAAAAATGATTAAGTATGATGTTCACTCTTCTCTATATCTTTAACTGATGTTGATAGCACTTTATAGCAACATTACGCCTCCGAAATCCCAGATAAGTCTATTTGTATTTGTGTTTTTGAAGCAATCAGTTTGTAGGATTCACTTGCCCACCTGTTCCAAGCATGAAGGATGAACTACGCTGCATGTGCTTTGTCCGTTCTGAGTTACTGTAGAAACATGGTAGTTTAACATGATGGAAACTGTGCAAGAGGAAGTCTGTAGATAGGCTCATTCTAAGATGATAAAAACATTAATGATTCTTAATTTCAACTGATTATACAGTAATGAAATATATTATATTCCATTTCTGCCCATTCTGCAACGAGAGCCCTCTAAATTTTACACACTGGACCTTTAAATAGTTCCTTACTTGGTGTAATAACATTGAATTTTTGTATTTTTGTTTAAAAGGGAGGAGTTACCTCTTCAAAAAAGAAAGAAAGAAGATATTTAAAGGAAAAAATGATTGATGAAAAATGATGAAAATGATTTTGAAATTTTAAGAGAAGTGGCAAAGGAAAGATTTTGGTGATTTGAATCAGGTATTTTCACATTCAATATTTTTCTATTCATACTATAGATTTTATACAATATTCCAAAACTGGAAGTCCTCATTTCTCAGGCTTCCAGTCTCATTGGTAACACAACACTACATTTACAATGGGCACAGCTACCTAAGTTGAGAAAATGTTGTTGTATGCCCCACTTACTTGGAGACAACAGTGTTATGCTGTCTTCGTGACATCTTTTAAAGACTGCGCAGCTGAAATACCTGAGGCATTTTTTTCTCACTGTGGTAACAGGAAAAATGTTTTTCAACTTCAAACTATGTTGTCACAGATGGAAAAACCTTCTCGAGCATCGCATCAGATCCTCTACACGCGGGCTGGAAAGCGTGGAATGATGACAGCTAACTGCCACTGCAGAGCAGCTGTCTCCCAGGTGAACTCATTTCAATTACAGGAGAGGATCTCTCCCAACTGGATTTCACTCTGTCTCAGCCGTCAACCCATAGTGACAAAACGGGTCGACGTGCCACTGGCTGTGGGGCGCTGGCTGCCAAGGAAACACTGTCAAAGCCAAGTAAATGCCTCTCTCGCTACATTGGTGTCGAAGTCATGCCAGGGAAACACTTGCTCACCAGTGTCTTTCTCCTGAGAGAGCCAATTGAGCCCGGCAGCCAAAGGCGCCTTGCTGATAGGGATGGTGTGTCTCTATGGTAACAGCAGAGGAAAAGGAGCTGGTAAATACAGGTAAATGGAATTCTACAAAGACTGCAAAAAAGACCCTTGATGTTAAAATGTGTTCACCTTAACACAGCCAAATATGGAGAGAAGTATATCTACACAGTAAAGCAGTCCATCACAACAGGCCACAATCTGTTGACCCAACAATACAACCATAATCTAGGTGTAAATAAAACACTTTCTCTGCAACGTGACATCTCAATCTGCCAGTGACAGTGTCAATCAGTCATGATAGTACTTCAATATATTTTCACTGTGTACATCAGACAAAAGGCAGCAACAGACACTGTAAAAGGTCAATAAAGTAACAAGGTTCACAATGTGTTCTGCTTCAGCCAGTCATTAGCTGCTTCAAATGACCTCTGAAGATTAGCCTTTGTGTGGTTTTCATTAACGCACCTTTCTAAGTCATTAGTCTTTTGTTGTTGAGCACTTCTGCAGGTGTGTGTTTGAGTGTGAAAAGCTTCCTCCTTTAGACTGTTGAGTGTTTCAAATATGAGGGAGACAAAGAGGAGGGCGGGGGGTGATTTTCTACATTTCTTTGTCTTACAATCAATGTAATTAGGGGCATGCATTTAATTCATTACATTCCTCCTTGGTCTCTAAAATAAAAGGGAAACATTAACCGTCTCTTTTCATGATGCCATTGACAGTTTATGTAATTGAATCAAACAAGACGTGTACATTTTGCCCTTCATGGACTTAATTTAACCACATCAGCCTGAGGGGGTACACATTCATATCATAAATGTAAGTAGATTATTCTGTAGTGTCGCTGATGTTAAAAAAGCATGACTATAATAACCTTTTAGACAGAAACCAAGAGCCTCATCATCGGCCATCAATGTTATTATGTGCTAGCCCTGAGGGACGTATAGGCTAAATGGATCGAGCTGCCAGTTCTTTAACAAGCTTTTCCAGTGGATTGGATGCGGAAAACTGTAGACATCACTGTGATCTATACTGTATGCACCTGTAGATAACACATAATCTATAATACAGCAGGCTTTGGCCTAGAGAACCACACTACACCCAGCCGCCTATTCCCAAAAGCTCCCGATGTCTGTGTTGTCAAGGCACATGACAGGCACTTTGGCTTGGAAATTGATTGCCGGAGAAAATCCCAGGAATTGACGGTTGTGAGCTTTTGTAAAGGGCGTCTGCACCACAGCCAGGCAGCAAAAATTACTGACAGCCACGCACCAAATATAAAACTTAAACAATGCCACAAATCCTTGCTTATTATACCACAGATAATACATCCTTTGTCACCCTGAAAACACTCACTACAGCAGTAACACTCTCTACTGTCAAAAATAGCAGCCAGCGAGTCTTTATGCAGAGGCAATAATACCACCTCCATAGTTTACGCAAAAAACATCAATCTGCATCTACAGGACAATGTGCTACAAAACAAGTGATGCTCTGAAGTCATACAACTGCTCACACATGCTATAATTAATGCCGCACTTCCGAAGAGAACAACTGAATACTATATTTGTACAGCATTACCATAAGATTTTTATGATGCCTCTGTGAATGTGTGGCAAAGGGAAAACACTGGGAAGCAGTTTTTTATAGACAGGTTTTTGAGTAATGACCACTGATCTACTGTCTGATAATAAGAGGTAAGGATTAATTAATGGCAAATGAACTCATAATAATTAGTCTAAAGTGGAGTTATGAGCTGCAGCCGGTGGCTTCTTAAGAAAAGAGGAGAAAGGCACACAGAGACATAATTTCTTCACATGCACGCCACCTTCTTTTCTATCAGACGGCACTTTCATGCAATAATGAAACATAGTCAGTTTTATTACCCATTTAATCTGCTACATATTTAATCATTGTCAATATTAAAAGCACGGGTAAATTACAGGCTCAGAATTGCTGTTGCTGTCACTGGGGGAAAAGATAATGTGTGTGTGTGTGTGTGTGTGTGTGTGTGTGAGAGAGAGAGAGAGAAAGAAAGACAGAGAGAGAGAGAGAGAGAGAGAGAGAGAGAGCTCCACAAGCATGCGATTGATTTATACACAGTATGAAGCTCAGCATGCTGCTAGAAGGGTTAAAATCACATCAGGAGCAAGAGGTCTAAACTTGCTTTTATTCTCATAACTTGGAACCATCTTTGAACATGAGGCTACAAATGTTTCAAAAAGAGCATTGAAGATGTTGTAAACTGTGTTCATGAGTAAAATAATGCACCTTTATGTCAAGTACATTCTTTATCTGATGTGGTGCTGCTCTGTTGCACCTATGTTTCTGTCTGCGCACATTTTAAATGTTGATGGGTGTGGGGCGTCTCTAGCTTTTGAGAGTATTTGGATTTATAACATGAGTGCATTCACAAAAAAAAAAACAAAAAACAAATCTTATGAAATCGTATATATCATCATATCATATTATGTCAGCCAACACAATGTAACATTTTAATGAATGGATGTCAAGAATATGCCTGAATCTGGTTTCACACAGAGACAAGTTGAGCTAGTGATCAGGTTTCCATAAAGATCTTTATAATAAACAGATGGGGAACTTTTGGCCATATAAGAGTCATAGTGAAGCATTGATGATGTTCCTTCTCACAAAAGTGGAACAGGTCTGATTGATGAGTTATACTCAAACATTAATATTATCTGAGCATCAACAGAACTTTATCAAAAAAGAAAAAGAAAAAAGGCTCAATTCAAATTATTTTCAACTACAAATTCAGATCAACAGGTGCCAATCAACCAACCTCCATAGTAACACCAGCATGAGTCAGTAAGGCTGGTGCTTGTTTTTGCTTTAATTATTCTAAACCAAAGAGGTCATTTTTCATGCAGTTAAATGATATTAAAAAAAATCCAGTTTACCTGTGTCTCCTGACAGTTTTCCAGTGTGAAATGTTTTTGCTGCTGCGTGTGAGTTGCTGTGAATCAGAGCTCTGCAGCAGGACGCTGTTTCCTCTGTGAATGTGGCGCAATCAACTTGAGTGAAAACAACGTTTGGATGTTTTTCTTGTGATAGACGACAGACAAAAGCTCATTTTGGTCCTTCGAAATGCCTTTCCTGAGCTCACGCTCCACCGATGCTCACCCAAATATGGCCATAGGAAGTGCAGCGATACTTTACTGCCCTCGACTACTGTCGGAAATATCGCAATTACGAGTTGAGCACACAACACTACGGTTGACGCAAAATGCAGCTGGAGAAAATGTGATTTTTAAAAATAAATCCAAACCTTTGTAAAGGTTGTGAGGAACTGCGAGAACAGGTTTTTAAATATAAGTGTATACGTGTGATAACCTACTTGTTGCTGTTGTGTGATCAGTGGTGGACTCAGCCTTTCATGACGCGAGACACAAATGCAGAAAGTCCTGATGCATTCGTTGTAAAACAAAATGTGACAGATTTAAAGAAGAACTACACATCAGTATAGCCAGCAGGTTTCCTATAGGCACTGAAGGACAATTTATTATTTTATAAGTGTATAATAATATGTTTCACCCACTAAAAGTGTGTAATAATATGTTTTATCTACTATAAGTGTGTAACAATATGTTTTATCTTCTATAAGGGCATGCAAATACTCCATACAACTTTTTGTTCTGTCCATAAACTGAACAACAATAATTAAAAAGTATATGAAATAAAAATAAGAATACAATACAATAGAAATGACACAGATAAGTTAAACTAATAGGCAATAATAGGAAATAAACAGTGGACTACACACAACTGGTGTTGCTTGAACTAATAATGCAAAATCACCAAACATAACACCATCAGCTTAAAAAAAATCTCCTATTTTATAGAAACGTTTCAGATGGTGTTGATTATAATTTAAACTAGTAATTTCACTGTTCTCCCATCAGATATAACAGTAAAAGTATTTCTATTTCCATGCCTGGGTTGATCGATACAGATGATTATTACTTCAGACCACAGACACTTGACTAAAATGAAAAGTAGGAGTTTACGGTGTGCACCTGAAGGCATCACTTGACTGTTGCTGAGGGATGTCGCCGAGAAAAATCCTCTCAGCGACGGAGGTTCAGCAGGTTGAGCTGTCAGTCAGACTGAGATTCGTGTACTTTTACTTTGTTCTGCCTAATGAGCTCATTCACTGCTTTAATTTGGTTACATGTTAATGTTAGTGGGCTACTCAGGAGACCAGGGAGACAACACAGGCTTCATATGCTGAACAGTAAGTCTCAGTGTCTATCACTAACATAAAAATGACCAAACATATTTACGTATTACTGTTTACGTTGTTAACATAACAACGTAAACAGTAGATTAGGACTAAGTAAAAATGTCGTAGGTTTCTCAACAAATGATGGCTTTCTCAATAATAATCATGGCTGAATCAAGGTTTCTAAGGTGGCAGTGCAAGGAAATCTGAAATGCTTTGCATAAACTGGTTCAGTTGCATCCAAAGCACAATCAGCCAGACCAAAAGACCAGACCATCACACCATCAGAAGATCAATACACCGAGCTTAGTTCCCTGAGAGATAGTAAAGCATCTTCATCGCAGAATTTTCTAAATAAAGAACTTAAGAGTCCAATCAGCAAAAGTGTTGTCAAAAAAGGCTGTCTTGTAGTGGTCTCAGAGGACAAGTGGCAGTTTCCAAACCACTTTACAGGAGAGGAAACAAGGCCAAGGACACTTGAGGGGGACCAAAGAAGAAAGAAACACCAGCATTTCACATTCGATGACAAAAGTCCCATTCATTGATGAATCCAGGTTTGAGTTTCATGCCAGTAACAGAAGGGTGTGCGAGCTAATGATACCACAGTGAAACATGGTGGTGGGAATATACAAGTCTGTGGGTGTGTTTTGCCTATCTGGAGCTGGACACCTGTACAGAATTGACTACACTCCAAACTCAGAACCCACTGACTATTATCTGATGACGATTTAGCCTCAGGTTGATGAGAATGACAAGAAGGACAAATTTTTGTTTATCTCTATGAACAGATATCTGCAAATGAATGCAGATAACTAAAAAATCTAAATCACCAAACCTAAAATGATGGCTGATGGTTTCCAAGATTACATTTCTACTCAAATGTCACTGGTAAGCACTATTTGGACCATAAATGTAAACCAGATTGCTTCTGGTGCCAATATCTTGGTCCCTTGCCTACAGGGACCACCGTGAACTATTAAGTTAGTACAGTATAAGGCATGCCAAACAAATATGGCAAATGCACTCCATTCTTACCATCCAGGCCACACCCTTTGGTTTGCATCTTCAGCAGGATACTCACGACAAACACACCCTAAATCTTTGCAAGAACTATTTGATAGAGAGAGACAGAGAGAGAGAGAGAGAGAGAGAGAGAGAGATAAAAAGACTAGACTGTCATGGACTTTCCTCCACAGTCACCTCACCTTAACCCCATTGAACTATGTTGGGCACTTGAAAACTAAGAAAGCGTTCTAGGACACAAGAAACTCCTTGGAACAAATTTTACACACACTTGTGTGGAGTCCATCTCAAATCAATAGCGTGCTGCCATTAAAGCAAAACGGGGTAAGACCAAATAAAATATATTTTGAGAATGATATACATTTTTCCAGAATTCAACTTTTCACACAAATTGTTATGCTGATATTATCATGCTATAGAAATCAATGCAGAGCCCGATGTTTGTCCACCATAAACTGTTATGTTATTACAATATTAAGCATACCAAATAAATATAGTAGTGATTTTCTTTTAATTTTCCTGGTCCTGGTTATCTTTATTGACTCCAGTGCTTTGTTGACTGACATTTCTATAGTTATATTTACAGCGCATGCAAATAAGGTTTAGCAGAAGCACTTTGAAGCTCGTGTCATTGCACGCATCAGACGTTTTCTCCCTCGTCTGTTTGCGCATTAGGACACATGAACAGAAGGGCATGTGCACAAATGCTTTAAATAGTAACAGGAACATTAATTATGTGCTTGTAGGGGAGAGGTGCCCCTCTCTAAGCATAGAAATTATTTCACACATGACCGTTATAATACAAGCTGCAGTCAGACACCATCTAATAACGTCGGACGACAGTTCGGGAAAAGAACCCTTCATCAGCATCAACAAAGTCAAAGTATCAACATCCTGTGAGTGTGGAGTTTCCTTATCACTGTTTACCTACAGTAATCTACATAAGAGCCACTTCTGAAGCTTTCATTATCGCATATGGAAAATCACTTAGTGAGAGTGAAATTTGTTTATTACGCCCATCTAACGTGAAATCAAATCTGATCTGTTTTAGAAATAATGTAGCGTGGTATTGCAAATCTATGCTGCAAACGCAACACTGCTCAAAAGGTTTAAAAGCCATTTTGGAGTTACAAAACAATACCACAACACTTCAGCTATACATAATGCAAACACTGAGACATTCAAGCCACTCAAACCACCACTGTTCAGCACAAAGTCAATGCTAGTTAATACTTGATCTTCGGCTGGACCATGTTTGGAGGATTTCCAATGTTAAGGGCTTGACTTGTTTGTTTTTTGGACTTAGACTGGTGTTTTCTCACCAGTGCATGTTAAAAGAAGGAAGGGAATTTTCACTTGTGACTGATTGTGAGTGCCTGAGCTGTGAATGAGGGGGGAATAACACAGAAACAGACTGACAAGGAGACAAGGAGCTTGAGTCTGGAAAATTACACCAGAAGCCTTCTCTAATTCACTAATGAAGGAAACAATTTCTCACTGATTTTGAAATGTTTTGACATCTTTTCAAAAATCTCAGCAAAATTGAACAGAAGGCTTTTCCCGTGTTGAGTGATAATACACATGTGACCCTATGCCTTGTTTCCATGGACACATCATTAGAGAATTTCCCCAGCTGGACCCAACTGCTTGAAGTGTCGACGACAAACAACAAGCGAGTTTCAAGTCCAACACTCATTCTGATTTAAGTTCTATAGCTGTGACTTACTGAAACAAGTTTTTAATATAATATAATATAATATAATATAATATAATATAATACATAGAATATAATTTTAATATATCTGCATATGTTTGTTTATTTCTCTCCTTTAGAGTTTTTTTATTTCATCAATTTGTTATTCACTTATAATAATTATGTATTACTACTTTGATGAACCTCCATCTCATGAAGAATGCAGTACCAATCAGTGTCAAGTCACTGCACTTTCTCACCTTCAAATCACACTCATGTCTTCATTTTTCTGAGTTATTCAAAGGTCACTCAGACACTTACTGTACTCATTAGTCGTGCTGCTACAACTCTTTTTCCCTCCTCTTCAGCATATATGTGAAAACAGTCACACCAGTTGTCTGTAGAGAAATTAGGTTGATTGTACAGAAACTTGTATTCGTTGCCATATATTGGTTTAATTGCATGATTTTGTGGTACATTATACAATTACATTTTCCCAAACGTAATGCCAGTTGAAGTGGCAGAATGAGCATGTGCACATTGATGACTACTTCCCAATGGCATGTTTACCAGCATTTACCAGTCAGATTCCAGATCAATACAGAGCAATCCTGCCACTGGAATCAAGGCTCAGCCCCAAAGCCTGCAACAGCGGAGGCAGCAACACGTTGGTAGTGTTGGATGATGTGAACTGGATTCAGATAAGTGTTGACAGGTTTCAAAAATGCACCCACCACAGGGTTGACCCACATTGTTGAGTGATGAGAAGCACAGAGCTGTTTTCAAATCTTCCAAAGCAGCAGTAGGCCTACATTACAGACAGGGGTTTTGAAATGTTTACATGCTGTTTGATACACACAGTATGTAAGCTTTCACACATCTGGAGCAATCCAAACTATGAAACGAAAACAGCATTCACTTCCATGATTCACACAGACTTAGTCACAGACGAGGAGCAGCTCATTTGCAGTTTGGTGGTGCCCAGCGTTTTTCCTTTGAGGACAGGTATTAAGTTTTCTTCCACTTGATCCATGTGCGTATGCCGTGACTGTATGACATCTGACAGAGATTGATTTATATGCAATAAAACGATTAGTTGTACTCAGTGTTTACAGTAAACAGTTCACTCTATCATTGAGAACCAACAGCTGATAATCTTCTGACAACACAAAATGACTGTCACTCAATACTCATCTCTAGGAAAATTGCTGTGTAGTTATTGATGTGACGAGCATAACAACAGCACTTTAGTTTCTAACATACTCAGACTCTTTAATTGAGTAATTACAACAGCAACATATGAAATATGTTATATTTACAATATGCTGTGTATGTTATGAGTCGAGCAACAAGTCCATCATGACACAACTCCTCCTTAATGTTTAAAATTTGTTCTCTCTAGCTGCTTTCGCATCAGTTATACTGTAATTGCAGTATGCAGAATAAAACTGATATTAGTAACCCCACATAATATTTGAACATGAAGTGTAAACAGGATGTTCTATCTTGACTGTAAGTGCAAAGTCTATATTACCTTAATTAGGCATCATTAAACCCAACTATCCTTGTGATATTTGTGGGCGTATTTTCTCCTCTCTTCTATCTTTATCTTCTCCGCCCACTTACTTGAAAAGGAAAACGGATGATTCATATTGATTAAATACTTACATGCATGAACCACTGACACGCAGTGTTTTCACTCTCAAGTTCATTTTAATTGAATCCTACATTCTGTGCCGTTAAAACAGCAATCTTCTAATTATTCTGTTTGTTTCATTTAAGAAATGCAACGACGTGGACAAATAGATAAAGTAGTGCATTTACACTAATACTCTCTTAATAAATAGATGCTGTACACACACATCACTATAGAATCAATGACCACAACTCCCTGCCCAGAAACACAAAATTACTGCAATGAGATATTCATTATTATATATTTGCACATATGGACACATCATGTCCCTCGCTGTCTCTTTTTTCTCTTCCCAAGCTCATTGTGCCTCCCTCAGGCAGATGAGTGAACTGAGCCCTGACACAAGGACTTTATTCTTGTACTTTGCTTCATTTTTCTGAATACATGACATGAATGGTCTTTTATCATGGCCATCCTTGATAATGGATATTCAAACAATGAATTGAGCAAGTACAGGCACTGTACATAGGTACAGAATTTGCAGTGGATGATTTAAATCATTAGTCTCTGCAAATACAGGTTGAAATGATAGAAATTCCACTAATGATTAGGAGGGTCACACTAATGTTTATGTACTGGGTTAACCTGAACAGAAGCACAGAAAGACAAGCTCATGTTGAGAATATTAAAAAAATCTATTTTTAGAAGTCATCTATTAATATATTGCAAAGTCAGGAAGGAGGCATACTCGATTTATAAGACAATTATTAATCAACAGTGCTACGTTTAATATCTCTGATATCAACCCCAGATCTATATCTGCAGCTGAAGAAAATATCTGCATGGAGAATAATACAAGTTATATTGACAAAGTCAATAGATTGTGCTGATTTTGGGGAACAGGTTCAGATTTTCTTCCTTAAATTAAAGTCAGTTCAAAGACAGTTATTCTTATTCTTTGCTTTTTCTCCTGAAAGGAGGAGAGATCTGTTGATTATTGATCTCTCCTGATATACAATATGTTTAGATTTGATGCAGTTTTAACGAGAGCAAATAACATAGAAATAAAAATAGTTTTATTTTGTTGTTATTTACTCTTGGTCTGTACAATTAAATCACTGATTTGACATTTAAGTGCCTGGGTAGGTCTAAAACAGGCATGTCCAAAGTCCAGCCCAGGGGCCAGTCACGGCCTGCGGTCAGATTTCATGCGGCCTGCAGCTTTGTTTTTATAATATATTATTTATGGGCTGGTAGGATTGTCAGATACTGTATGGCTGGAAGATTTTGGCTGACATAATGAAGCATTTGAATGTCATAATTACTGGTATTATGTACCTGTAGATGTGACAAAATATTACTTTCTGAATGATTTTGTGAAAGACAACAGCAAGAGTGATACGTTTTAAACTTAAATGTTAACAGATTTGACAGTGAAAATAAAATTGTTACAGAACAGTGCAATTGTATGTAACTTTTATTGGTATTTTTCATTTTTAAATGTTAGTATTGGCCCCCGGGCATCTTCACATTATCAAATCTGGCCCTCTTTAAAAGAAGTTTGGACACCCCTGGTCCAAAAGACTCAGTTACTTTATCATTTGTTACATGTTGGGCTGCTGTTTAAACCCCAGTCCGGTAGGTGGCGGTAGTGCAGTTGTAACGCAGCGCACCAGCTGCCAACACAAACAAAAAGGAAAAAGAAGAAGAAGAAGTAAAAGGATTCTGCTCTTTGGTAGCTTAGCCGCAGTGTGCCTCCAAATATGTGACAAACGTGGTTAAACACATTTCGGAGACACTCTCTACTTTAACTGCCATTTACTGCAAAACATGGCGGACTGTCAGTTTCTTTGGGACGTGGACAAAAAGCCGAAAAGGACTGTTGCTGTTTCTGTCGGGCTTGTTGTTATTGTAGCTAGCGCTAGCGTTAGCTAAATTAGCATTAACCGTGCAGTCTTCGACCTCAGCGTAGCCGAGGTTGATTCATCGCTGCGGGGCAGCGAACCGCACAAACAAGGTAACTCTGGAGCTGGTTGTAAACAACTGACCTGTGCAATGTTTATGTTGCACTCCTTCACTCATTACGTAATTGGCAGTCGCCAGTATTTTAGGCAAGCCTGTAGTGCACGGTAACGTTTTTCGACAAGTCAAATTAAGCATCTACCGCTGCATGCTTTCGAAGAAAACACCTCAGTGAAAATGGTATAAATAGCTAAGGTTGGCTGACACGCCTGATGCAGCATGCAGCGTGAGCTCTAACGTTAACTAGCTGGCGTTATTGCTGTCTACACGTTTTTGAGATGGAGCAGCAAATAGCGGCCAGAGAGAGGGCTCTGGTTCTTCACAACACATCCGAGTGAGTTGTACGTCTGTGGAAGAGGGAATCATGTCTTGCAAAGCCGCGACCAAGGACAAGAAGTCAAGCTTCAGCAAGAAGCTGTTCAGGCGAGGCTCTGTGCGCTCTGTGGGCAGTTTTATGAGCAGAGTCCTGAGGACACTGACGGCGTTGTCTCACTTTGGATCTGAAGTGCAAACAGAGGAAGACAAAGATGATGGAGGGTTCTCCACTTTTAAATCTGGGAGTAAAGATGTGCCCATGGATGATGGGGATCTCGGGGGTTTCCTGTCCGGAGAGAGAATTCCTGGAGTCTCTGGTCTTAAAAACCACGGGAATACCTGCTTCATGAATGCCATCCTGCAGTGTCTCAGTAACACTGAACTCTTTGCTGAGTACTTGGTTTTGGAGCACTATAAAGACGACGAGCTGGATGAGGACAAACCAAAAACGAATGGTGTACATCTGCAGAAGAAGGGTCCTCTGGCCAAAGGGGAAGTCACAGAGCAGCTGTCAGGACTTGTGCGTGCTTTATGGACGTTTGAGTATACCCCTCAGCATAGCAGGGATTTTAAGGTAAATTCATTATCTCTAATGGTGCACTACCTGTGAACACTTTTACACTGCTTAAGTGTGCTAAAATTGCCAGCACTGACCCACAACGCTGCTACACAAATGATGTTTTGAGATTTCGACCTTGCATGCACTGTAATGTTTGGCCCATGCTTGTCTGTTGCAGAACGCTGTGTCAAAAAATGCCACCCAGTTTAAAGGAAATGCTCAGCACGATGCTCAAGAGTTTCTACTGTGGCTGCTGGACAGAGTTCACGAGGACCTCAACACAGTCAACCCCAACAGCAGGCCTCCTATAAAGGTGAATTTAGAGGACTTGTGGGTGTCGTTACAGACATAGTTTGGTGAAAAACACTGAATGCTTTTGGCCCACCAATACAGACCTGAACTTTAATTGATAACTGAACATTTCCCCTTTATTGCTTATTCATACATTTCTTTGTTTCTGAGAAGCTGAAAATAGTTCATCCAGTTTTAACCGCGATTTTGTTACATTGCATTATAACATACAGGTGTTTGAATTATTCTGTCACTTGGTGTATCTTTATAAAGGAGCTGCAGTCACAGTCTGGCTAAACTAGACTTGCCTGGTCTTGTTTCCTCTTGATCTCTCTTCTCCTGGAACTAGACTAGACTTATAAATCTAAACCTGTTTGTGTTTGTTCAGCCACCTATTGAAGAAGATGACCAAAGCTTAGAGGGGCCATCACCTCCTCTCTCCGCTGGGTCGTTTGTACAAGAACTCTTTCAGGCTCAGTACAGGTAGGCTTTTTGTCCAGTAAAAGATCAATATTTTTTCCAGTATGGCCACATGATCTCTCTGCTTCATTAACAGACCTTATTTTGTCCCAACAGGTCTTCTCTCACCTGCCCACATTGCCAAAAGCAGAGCAACACGTTTGATCCCTTCCTGTGCATCTCTTTACCGATCCCACTGCCACACACACGGTGAGTTACTTTCTTGAGATGTGCTACAGCATGATCACAACAGTTGATGTGTTTTTACATGTTCATGACTAATTATTTCTGGCTTATAAGCTTTATATGTAATCACTTGTGAATAATTAAAGTAAACATGTACTGTATTGGCACAAAAATCCTTTTATAAAGCTTTCAAAAATGTTCTTTCTACCTCTTTTATTACCCACTGAGCAAGCACAATGTATACAAGTTAACTTTCATTGAAGATTAAACTGTGTATCTGTGTGTGGGTTGACAAGTTTAAGAGAACCTAAAGCAAATATCAGTGCGTGCCGTTACAGAAGAAGGAATGTAACTTGGTGTGTTTTGAGGAGTGTGTGTGGGGGGTTGAGAGTGAAAGAGGAGCAGCAAACAGGTATGGGAGGAGTGTGAACGTTGCAGTTTCAAACCAAAACAACACTCTGTTCATTTTAGAGGTGTCTTCACTTCAGTCCAGGAAAATACATTGTACAGGCTTGTCAAAAATGTGTAATGGGAGGGAAAAATGTCTTTACACTATATATAAATCATGACTGTAAAGCAGGAGAAACCTGCTTGCATAGTAAAGTTTGTTATGTATGTACCTGTTTTTGCCAGGCCCCTGTATGTGACAGTGGTCTACCAGGGGAAGTACTCTCACTGCATGAGGATTGGAGTTGCTGTTCCCCTCAACAGCACGGTCTATCGCCTCAGAGATGCTGTGTCACGTGAGACCAAGATCCCAATAGACCAGGTGCTATTCCTGTCTCTTATCAGCTCAGGGTCTGACACAGTGAGGCTATGTTACAGTCACACAATGTTAGCACAGAATTCCTAAAGTCAGTCCTATCTCTGAACAGTAGTTTGTCATAATACAAGGTTTTTTTATGAAGTGGGCTCAATGCACGGTTGGAGAGTAAGACAAGTTGACCTTAGGGCTGCAACAACAACTGAGTGCTAACATTGATTGAAACTGGCAGGATGAAAATGCCACAGGAGTAAATATTAAGGAGGGCTAAAGCAGAATAAGGAGTGATATTGTTGCCGTAACAATAAAAAACATTGATACAAATTATTAAATGTACCCCTTTTTTCCCCTCTTTCAGTTTGTTTTGACTGAAATGTACTATGATGGTTTTCATCGTTCATTTTGTGATGATGATGACGATCTTGACATCATTCAAGAGAGCGATTCCATATTTGCCTTTGAGACACCAGAGACCTTCAAACTGGAAAACATTCGCACAAAAAGAGGTAAAATTATACTAATATTTTTGCAGCTTTTTTTTTTTTTTAGAAGGCAATTTATGGATACTTGTTTATGTCTTTCACAGGAAGTCTTCTGGCAAACCTGAATCATAACAACTTGAAGTATGGGACAGAAATCAGCAGGACTCCGTCTTTCATGCAGGGAGCCATGACTCCTTTAACTGCATCACCCAATAAAAACGTGGCACCTGAAAAAATTATCCTACTGGTGTGTAACAGAGCTTGTAGCGGCCACCAAGGAAAGAGGTACTACACTTAGGACATTTAATGTTCTGTGATGTTAACTTGTATTGTGTCTGTTTTATGACTCTTTGTCCATGTGTTTGTCAATAATAAATAATAATGTATCATAATAATACAATATCCAGTTAGTTTTTGGTTGTTCCCAACGCTTGTAGTAAGGTGTTAATAGGCTACTGGTGTTTTTAAAAACCTCCTCAAGAAATTGATAGCTTGATTGATAGCTAACGGAGCTCCACGCATGATGTTGTTTTAGGTTTGGGCTGCCTTTTGTACTGTACATGGAGCGCACTGTGACCTGGGATGCTCTACAGAAAGAGATCCTGGAGAAAATGCGTCATTTATTGAGGCCTGGGGTCTACATTCAGGTAGGAAGAGGAACCAGTCTTATATATTTAATATATCACAAATAAGTTGATTCTTCAGTGGACAGACAAATATATAATAAGATTTGAGTCTGGAAAAAAAAAGAGTAAATTACTGTGAAATAATTATTAGTGACATCCCTGTTGTTTTTTCTGATTGCACCCTGTTAGTAAGAGAGATGTACTAGTCTCACAGAGATATTAACAGTGGTGTCTCTGTGTGTAGGTTGGACCTTTCAGCCTTCGGGTGGTTGGCGTTGTTGGTATTACCTACCTCCTTCCTCAAGATGAGCGACCACTGTGTCACCCAACTGTGGATAGGTCAGTTTTCAAAAAATATCTGTTTACTGCTGAATTAGGCCTGAGAGTTACAACCTGATATCTATGTTGTGGTTCATTTTGAATGAGATGTAATTTTGTGATTTTTCTTGTAACTACACAAATGTAACTGTCTTTACTGCAGCATGTATTTGTGTTTACAGCACGTGCTTTCATAAACCTGCTCACATAAAGCCGTTCATGTTTAAAAGTGGAAAAACAGACAATAAGATTTGAATATTAGAAGGCAGACTACACAGATTTTGTTTAAAAATACCATATTGCTTGAGCTCAGTCAGGGAAATTTAGATATTTGAAATCAAGAGTTTTCTAAACATTAATTTCAGTGAAAGGTGTAGGTGAACAAGAAATCAAAGCAAACACTGTGTATACATATGCACACAAAGGCAAAAACAGGCCTGATCATGTGTAAGGCTGTGAAGTTGAAATTACTTCCATTTTGTCCTTTAATCTTCTCTTTTCACACATGACCCATCAGTCTTGTTCCTCTCAGGCCTGACAAGCCCTAACATGATTCTGACTATTTGTTAAAATGCCAGTTTGGTATGTTTGGCATATTACCTATCCAAGTTCACAACAGAAAAACAAGTCACATTAATGATGCCCGATAGAGGTGCATGAATCAAAGTGAAATCAAAGTTGTTCTTGCCATTACGGCTCTCGCATAATAACTCTTTTCTGTTAGCACACAACTATAACCTCAACAAAAGTTATCACAGCGAAATATGTTTCAACTTTAACTACATGTTGAATTTTCCTTCACACTGACCGAACAGTGGCATAAATGAAGGCGTATGATATTTAATTTATAAATGACACTTGACTACATGTCTTCATTTCTTTCCACTACAGAGCATACAAGTCCTGTGGACAAGGGGGGCCACCACATGTGAAAATTGTGGTCGAGTGGGACAAAGAGACCAAGGACTAGTAAGTGAAAGAGATTAATATTTGCTAGAGGTCTGTTTTGTTTTGTCTACATTATGTTTTTTTTCTGCACAGAATGAAAGGAAGCCACGTTTTGACATTTATTTGCACTAATCTTCATTAGGAACAAAAAAGCATGACTGTTTGTGAGACATGCATACACCAGATGAGATTTGATTCAATCATGGTATTCATTTGCAAGAACTGGTTACGGCACTCATTCTAATAACTTGCCTGTAGATATGACAAGAAGTCTGTAATTTAATGTAATTCCATTGAAAGTTATTCATTAACAGACCTACGAACAAGCTTGTTTGTGTTAGCAGTTATGTGGAAACCACGGTTAAGATGACGGGAGTTTTAAAGTCGAATACTAAAAATTGTGAAATAAATGAATCTCGCAGCCAACGCACAAAACCAATCTCGCCCACACATCACTGCACCTACATGTGTAAAGCAGCAGAAACCTGCACAGGACAGCCACTGTAGGGGGCGGAGCGTGTCCTTGACACTGACCAAAGTGAGTGACAGACGGACCTCTGTTCAGTGTAGCAAGAACAGCCATACAGAAGTGGTAGTTGGGGCTAACTGGGCTAATGAAGCTAAGCAGTCGTGAGTAGCTGCTGTCAGACAGAGAGTCTGCTGGAGCTTTGACTGTCACTAGAAGCACACCCATGGCTGTTTGTAGAATTGGTACTTGTGTTGTTCTAGCTAAGCTAGCAGGTTAAAGGTTAACTGTCCAGCATATACCTTGTGTGTCTCAATCAGCCTATGTGGTTTTACAGACTCGTCACCCACTCAAATGCACGGGATGCCCACGTCCGATTAGAAGGTGTTAACACTCTTTTTATATCAATGTCGTGGTGTAAATCAGTCCCCAGCGGTTGGCTCTATGTCAGCACTGGCCTTGCAAGGGTTGGAGTTATTTAAAACAGCAGATGGTGTGTTGAGCCATTTTCAACCCATGAAATGTTGATTTTTATTAATTTGGTAAGAATGTCAATATTGATTATGATTGATTGATGTTTAAGTGGGCAGTGCCTCTTTAACAAGGCTGACAGGACTAAATCTACTTTGAGCGCTTGAAATGTAGGTGTCTCTCTCCTGCTATTTATCACGTCACACTCTTTTGAAAAATAAACTTGCTTAATCTATTTACAAATCTGCTTAATTTGTAAACACTTGTGGTTTTAAACCAAATAAACACCAGAGTCTGAAGTTCCGCCTACACAATCAACATGTCTGCTCTTATTTCCTCACTCAAGCTAATTACTATGTTGTGTGGTTAACACACACACACACACACACACACACACACACACACACACACACAAACTCTCTCTGCAGTCACATCTTCATCAAAAGTGTTTACGACAAGTTTTTTTTTTTTTTTTTTTTTTTTTTTTTTTTCTGGGTTGGCACTAAAGTAATATGACTAAAATCCACCTTACCAGTTTAGTGTGATCGTCATGTATAATCCGCAGGATCATTTATCAGAGGACAAACCGCATTACTGTTGTGTTAAATGATTACATCAACTGTTTTGATAAGTCATTTTGACATGAGAAGCAGTTTGGCCGAACTCTCATGGCAGATCTTATGATCCTCACATGACTTTGCTGTTGAATGAATGGACGACTGTGCTTCCTGTTCCCCACAGTCTGTTTGGACACACTGAGGAGGAGTACATTCCTGATGCTGAGAGTGTGTATCTGCACAGAGAACAACATCATCAGCCCCAGGCCTGCACCCTCGCCCAGTGCTTTCAACTGTACACCAAGGAGGAGCAGGTAAAACTGGGATCGTGCACGTAGACAGTGCACGCATACACAAATACACGCATAGTTACGGCCCTGTCAGTAGTTTGACATCAGAACATAAATTTTAGATTTGCCATGACACATGTCAGTGTTCAGTATATTTTGAAGTACAGCCTCACATTTGTCTGCCCACCAGTTTATTATTCTTCTGCTGAAGTTGAGAAAGCCTTTCACTCTCTGTGGTTTTACTGAGTATTTGACTCCTAATGCTACGTTTGCTATAAACCAGAAATTCTGAGCACAGACCTACATATACATTGTGGTTGTGTGACTTGCCTGCGATTGCTCTGGAGGAGAATAGAGCTAGAGAAAAACTCAGGGCCTCATCCTGTGTGAGGCCTATTTTATATGAAGTGTGGTCGGAGCTCGTCCTTGATTGGTTCTGTGTGTGTTTCAGCTGGCCCCAGACGATGCCTGGCGCTGTCCTCACTGCAAGCAGCTGCAGCAGGGCCGCATTAAGCTCAGCCTGTGGACGCTGCCGGATGTGCTCATACTGCATCTGAAGAGGTTCAGACAGGTATTTCAGCCCAACCAAACCTCAGAACATTTATGGCACTGATCATGTCACAAGATGTACAGCACTGATTTAAAAAAAAAAAGAAAAAAAAAAAGGCAAGACTATAAATTTGACCAGGTATTTGATACCTGGTCAAATTTATAGTCAAATGTTAAGTAGGCTGGAGCTGATCTGTTTATCTTGCCGGCTGTTTCAGGAGGGGGACCGGAGGGTGAAGATGCAGAACATGGTGAGGTTCCCGCTGATGGGCATGGACATGGCACCTCATGTGGTCAAGAGAAGCCAGAGCAGCTGGAGTTTACCTTCCCACTGGTCGCCATGGAGACGGCCATATGGCTTGGGAAGAAACCCAGATGACTACTTGTATGACCTGTATGCTGTGTGCAACCACCATGGGAACATGCACGGAGGCCACTACACGGGTAATGCTTTAAACAATTGTTCCAGTTCAAAGTTAATGAGAATCATCATGATATAGTTCTGTGTTTGACCCGTTCATCACTTTGCTTTGCACCCACAGCCTACTGTAAGAACTCCATTGATGGTCAGTGGTACTGCTTTGACGACAGCGAGGTTTCACCAGTAGCTGACGATGACGTCTGTCAGCAGACGGCCTATATACTGTTCTACCAGCGGAGGACGGCTATTCCCTCGTGGTCGGCCAACAGCTCTGTTGCTGGTCCGTATTTCTTTCCTTCTGTGTGTCTTATAGCTGCTCCGTTTCGCGTTCCAGTCATACTGTGGTGAAGACTGTCAGGAATATTTTATTTCAATATTTGCATGAACATAGCAAAAAGGTATACAACAGTAATATTGTGACATTTTGAGTTTGAATACTGGAAACAAACTAACACCGTAATGTTCTGCAATGTAGAGCTTCTTTGCTTGAAGCGTGTAACATAATAAACTCACAGTTGTAAAAGCAAGTCATGTAAACATCTTCATTAGAGAAAAACATCACTCCATGCAGGTCAGAAATTCACATATTAGATGTTTTATTGTCTTTTTACGCAGGTTCCACCAGTTCATCCCTGTGTGACCACTGGGTCAACCGGTTACCTGGCAGTAGGCCTGCCAGCTTGGCCTCCGGAGCCTCATCCAGACGCACCTCTCTGGCATCACTGGCTGAGTCTGTGGAGTTTCCAGGAGAACGCAGTGAAGATGATGGTGAGACGATGCTTATAGAACAAGGCAAACGTTTTGGACACACCTTCTCATTCAATGTTTTTTTCTTTATTTTTATTATTTTCTAAATTGTAGGTTAACACTGAAGACTTGAAATTATGAAATAGCACATATGGAGTTATGTGGTAAACAAAAAAAGTTTAAGCCAATCATTCCAGGTGACTACCTCATACAACTGAAGAAGAAGAATGCCAAGAGTGTGCAAAGCTGTCATCAAAGCAAAAGGTGTCTACTTAAAATACCAAACATATGTTTCTTCATTTATACTTTTTTGTTTACCACATAATTCTATATGTTATCTCACCATCGTTTTGATGTCTTCAGTGTTACTACATATTTGTTTTAATTTATTTGATTTTACAGGGGTCAGATAGTAGTTATTTGTGATTGCATGCACATCAGCTGCTGCTGTTTTCTGACTGATTTTTTTAAATTTCAGGTCACACTTCTAACAGAGGCACAACCTTCAGTGTTAGCTTTTGATTTTGAACATTTTAGATGCAAAACTATGTTAAATTAATGTCATTTGTCCATCCACCCACCAGGTGAGACCAGGCTTTTTAAAATTCAGCACACTAAAACAAATATAAAACAGAATACATCTGCTACAACCATCAGACACCAGTGACGCAAGGAAACTGCTTCAAAGAGAGAAGCTTTGCTTTCATTGTATTCCACCTTTTAAAATGAGCAGCACAAACCTTTGTGCAAAGTGCAATGTTGCCTCCACTGACAATACTTCTGTTGGAATCAGAAGTACCACCAAGTTTTCACCTTGGTTCTTTATTGTCAGGAACTTGCACCTACACATGCCAACTCTACAATTAATTTATGAAATTTAACATATACGAGGGAGAACATTACAGAGACAAGGCAGAAAGTGACACGACATATGACTAGGACAAGCGAAAGCGACAGAACTCTGTACTGTGGGAAACCTCACATACCCGGTGAATCCAAATGGAGACAGATGTTGGCTTGAGCTGCTGTTTGTGGTTAATATAAATGTAGGCTCTTTTTATCCTTCCAGAATACAGGGTCAGCTCAGTCCCCAAATATGTTGGCCGGGCAAACTGGTATTTAACTAAAACTTTCACAGATCTCAAGCTTCCAAAGGATGTTTGGATGATATTTTTTAAAATAATATAAGCAATATGTTTGAGTGCCTAAATACTGTGGCATCAGTACGTTTTGCATAGGATAAACACAGGTGTTAGCAATGATAGTAATGAAGGTTCTGTTCCATTTAGCGCAGCTGCTGAGCCAACATGCGCAATAGCAGCACCCTTGACTGTTTGTCAGGGTGCTGCTATTCATGTCAAAATGACTGCTGTGAAACTCATTTGTAGTAATTATTTACAGATGTATTTAATTTACTTACTCCAGTTTTTTTGCGTTTTACGTTTAAATTTCTCATGCTGCATTGCATGAAGTTATTTATTTTTTGGTAGCTTGGGAAATTGTTGTTGTAAAATTTGATTAATTCAGGGTTTCCAAGAGCTCTTTAAGTCTAGCTGATGCTGAAATGTTTCTTTGTTTATAGGAGGATTCTCTGTCCGCCCTTTTGTGAGGAGCATTCAGCGTCAGAGCTTGTCCTCCAGGTCATCGATTGCCAGCCCTTTAGCCTTCAGCGACAGTGGGATAAAGCCCTCTTGGTCTCTCTCTGCGAAGCTGCACATGAGATCCAACTCACCTTCACGATTCTCCCTCGACTCGAGATGTTCTCCTCCTCTAGAGAGGATAGGAGAGTCCTGTGATGATAAAGTTTCCACGTCCTGTTTTGGCAGCTACAGTAGACATGAACGCTACTTTGGCAGTAGGTCTCCCCTCTCTATGATGGAGAGCAACTCGAGTGACCAGGACAACAATAAGCGGTTCCTAGACATGGTGTACTGCAGGGCTCCCACTCCAGTGGAGAAGAAGAGCACCAAAAATGAGCCAACTGAAAATAACAACCAGATTACAGCTATAGACCAAAACATTTTACCCGCCCAAGCTACTCCCCCCAAAGAACAGAAACGTAAGAGCAGTATCGGAGGATTTGGCCAAAAGGCAGAAAGCACAGGCTCCATAAAGAGTTCCGGCAAAGTGGAGCAAGAGAAAACATCCAAAAAACGTTTGTGCTCAGCCCACAAGACCTCCACTTCTGAAACATCTTCCACTACACCTGTGAAAGGCAAAAAGACGAGCAATACTAAAGAAAAGAGTGCAAGTGCCAAGAAAAGCACCTCTACACCCAGTGGAACTCCCTCAAAAACGAAGGAGGCAGCGCAACCTGTAGAGGCAACACCACAACATAAGCCATGTGTCCGCTCCACACCTCAGTCCTCAGCTTCCCCCTCGCCAACAACAAAGAAGAGTTCCAGTGTCGCTGATAAAAGCACCACAAGTAGTCGGAAGAAGATGGTAGAGAGGAGCTACAGTAGAGATTCTATGCACACTAGTCCCCTGGTCGATGGTCTCCGGGGCAGCTCGCTAGCCCGGTCTTCACTGTCCAAGAGTGGGGAAAGCAACCGACCTGAGAGGAGATTTATGAGGAGCTCCAGCAGCAGCTCTTCTGTGACTAGCCTGCGCTCACCCAGTGTATCCACCAGAGACCTGCAGCGCAGCAGCAAACCTGAGGAAAAAGGGTTATCTTTCTTCAAGAGTGCCCTCCGACAAAGGGAAAGCCGCCGGTCGGCTGATTTAGGAAAAAGCAGCATGCTTGCCAAAAAGGCGTCAGAGAGGACATGCAAGCAGAATGGACAAGCCAAGGACATCAGCGGTGATAAGGGAAAGACAGGAGATACTGTGTCTTCCCAGACATCTATAGAGACTCATGGAGGTGAGACAAAGTCAGAGACAAAGGCGTCTTCCAAGCCCCCCAGCTCTCTCAGTCGCACTCTATTAAACGTTGGCAAATCCAAGTCTTCCACTTCTGAAGTAAGTCTCAAGTCTCCTGCAAATGGGAAGAAGCCTCTAGAAAGGATGGCATCTTCCCGAAAGCTGTCATCAAGCATGCAATCTCCTGCACGTACAACACAGAGGCCTCAATGATACATGCATAGTATATTGAACTTACATAATGCAGCTATTTTCTTTGTGCCTAAGTTTCAGTGTGCACCAGATGCATTTGTAAGGAGCCATTTTTGATGTTATGCTTTTTCTTTTGCACTGACATCAGATGCAAATGCTGGTTTTGAGGTTTGGATATTGGCAGCCAGCCTTGAGTATTTTAGCTGTGCTGGATAATAGCTAAAAAACTGCACAATATCTGCACATTTGTATGCAAAAGACGTTCCTGGTATGTTGCCAATTGTAGTTTTTAAAGCAGAGTGTATACAAATAATTACCAATTACGCCTTTTGAACATTACGTATGATTTTGATGGGAAAACAAAGTGCAGTATGATGGCTTGACGCGTTAGATGTTTTCTAGCATGGTGGGTACATGAGCATGCCATATGCATTCAGCCGTACAGCACAACCTATTTGATTGTGTGTACTGGAGGCCTCTGTGACATCTGACAGAATTCCCATGTTGGAATCTTGAAATCCAATTATCTTTCCTTCAGACAAGAGGCTTGTTATATCTTTGCATTGCTGCAGTATGTTTAGTTTGCTTGTAAAATATCCTGCTGATTTAAAATGGATTTCTTACCCACTTAATTTTTGGGGTTTTCTGTCTTTAGTTTGTGCTTAAATTGATTTTCTTGTATGCACCAACAATGCATAATTTTTCTCGTAAAGTAACTTTTGAAGTGATGCATTCTTCAGATTTAAGATGGAAATAAGCTGGCTGCCGATTCTCAAACCTCACTGCTGTTATACAAAGCATTTTAAACTCCATATCAGTGAGAACAGAACCATAACATCAAAAACATCCTCTGAACAAATACTGAAACTGAGTTGATATGCTCATTCGCACACACTTACAAAAGAGTTTCATTCCGAAATAACTGTGGCTGAGCGTTCGTAGTAGTTTTCATTTATTGTTTTAAAACCTGCAATCAGTTTTTCACACACTTTCTCTGAACACCTCACGCATTGGTTAATAGGGGTATGATTGTTTTTTGTCTAAAGCAATGGAGGAAGAGACATTAGTAAACTATATGTAGTGATAAGTAATTTCACGTTTTGGGGCTTGAGAGTATCGAGGATTGATGCATAACTGAAAATACAATATTCACCTTCCTGATTATGAGAAACAGAAACAGAATAGAAATACAAAGGGGACGGCACCTGGACCAAAACAGAAAAGGATTTGAGATGAGAAGGAATGTTGGTACAAATATTGAGACGATTTAAAACTTTATTTTTGTTAAATACTAGTACTTTTTCGATAGAAATGTATTTTATCAAGTTCGCTACTTTTTTCTCAAAAGGACGCTGTGTTTTGGAATGAAACCCTTTAAAATCAAAGTATATAAATATATATATGTGTGTGTGTGTGTGTGTGTGTCTGTACAGATATTGACAAAGTATATAGTATATAACCCATTTTTTTCTCTTCCATGAGCAAGATGAAAATGATCTTAAGCGCCTTTCAATGTACATGGAAACAAATAATTGCCTTTGGCAACATTGTAGTCTACTACTGTATGCATCACTGAGTAGGAATGTTGTATTGTTCGCACTTTGTATAGATAAAGTAGTTTACTTTTACCCAGAATATATATATATATATATATATATATATATATATATATATATATATATATATATATATATATATATATATATATATATATATATATATATATATATATATAAACCCACACTAACTTAATAATGTAATTATCTCATTTTAATATGTTGTTTAATATGAGTTCAAGACATATTGTAAAGTGTCGTCATCAGGCCTTAGACTTGAAATGGTAAAAGGGTACGTTCATCTCAATGTTTTCAGGGGACATTTTAAGAAATCACCTCTTTACTACACCTGGTGCTGTAACAGACCGATACTCCTCTGGCACTGATATTTCTTAAATGAGCATAATTTCAAATGCTGATGTTCAGAACTGTGACCACACACTTCAGTGAACCAGAAACCTGTCGGCAGCATTTATCATGACCTGTGGTACCTCTCTGGAGAAGACAATACTTTGCCATTTTTTTCTTCATCAGGCTGAAACAGAATATTGATAATGAGCCATTTAATTAATCATAGAACTACATGTATATTGTCTTCGTGCAGTTGTTGTCCAAATCTAGATATGTGCACCAAATTATCTCAACTAGTAGACATTGCGTGGTATATTTCTTTCGCAGAGAAATGATAGAAGCAGTGGCAGGATATGGTCACTGCAGCTGATGCGATGCTTGCTGGTCTCGTTTTGAACAATCGGCTTTATCATTGTAGATTGACCCCACCTGCAATTGCAATATTCATACATTAAATACCAGCATAGTGTATGTTTTGAATGAGTGAATGTGGTTATGCCATTGAAATCCAAGCATTAGTGAGTAGTTTTTACTTTAAACATTTACTTCAAACACAGATCTACAGTATTCCATTCAACTGTTTCTCTGTAGCATCTACCAGGTTTACATTGGTTCTCAGATGGTTTCGGAGGGAATACCACTCAGTTTTAAAGATCGATGTATGTTATTTGAATGGTCAGTGCAAGGACTCAGCAGTCTTAATGTGCCAGAGAGGTCAGAGAGGTTTGATTTTGGGCTATCTGGTACAAATCAAATACTGAGAGCAAATGTAAGATTTCAACACATTTGTGTCACATTTTTTTGGTAACTTTTGTAAAAGCCTGAGAACAAGCTTGTTGTCTAACCACAACAAACGGTTCACCGGTGCACTGCTGACTAGTAGAATTGCTATATGATGACACTTTTGATCCAAATTCTACTCAGCAGTGTTTTATTTAAATTTAATAGCCATCTTTTGCTTTACTGATAAGGCCATAGAAACAACAAAAACACAAACATAAATTATGTATTTGTTTACTCCTACCTGGGGGTGGAACTGAAATAAATTTCTCTCCAAGACATGAAACCAGAGCACCAAATGTGAAATTTAGAGAGAAAAAAAGATTGTGTCAGTCCATTCATCTGTTAAGTGATGAACATAATGGCACTAAAATCTCAAATTGTATCCTCAGGATCTTCATCACTCTCACGACCTGACCAGCAGCCGAGTCTTCCAAACCATTGTGGAATAACTTGATGTTCCACCTGTTCGAAAAAATGTAGCTGCTGCTGTGTTCTCACTGTCATTGACCATAGAAATAACACACTGCTGTTTAAATGTGGTCGTATTCCTCTTGCTGCTCTTTTCTACTTTACATTGTAATCTATCAGGAACCTGTGCATGGCACTTTGGATCAAAGCAGGACACTTTTTTTGTAATTTTGGCTTTGTTTGCCTGTTTTAACGTCTGTTTTAAGGTAGTAGTGGCTTGTGTGCATTTAGAGCTGGGTCATGCCATCATACTTGTTTGTTCGTTCATCCACTTGTTCAATCCATTAATGTAGCCAAACCCAGCGCATTAGGATATGAGGCCACTCACTTTTCACATTTTTGTTTAGATTTTTGGGGTCATCAGACAGTACGAGTTGTTATCTATATTGCTCATAATATTTAAATAGGGCTCATAATTTGAGATCCTTTCGTATCCAAACAAACTTTTTATGAGACAAATGACAGAATTCTTTTCCTGTACAGATTTTAAATCTGCAGCCTGTTCCCTTGTCTTACAACCATTTTTCATTCATCCATAATAATCATGTTAATAGCCACCACATTGACTACATTGCTGTTGTTGTTTTTACAACATTAGATGAGACATGATAGCTCATTCAGTAGCAGTAGTAAAGAGGTCTGTAGTATATTGTTGAGTTGATTTGAATGTCTACAGTATCACTTTGGTCCTGTATATTACACAAACCTGCTGTCATTTATTGACAAACACGAGTTTTAATCAGTAGCTTCTAATCATAAAAACACCTTTTTTATTATGCTTGGCCAACATACTAGTATAGCAATAATCCAATAATCATCTAACTCATCAATCAGATGAAGTACAAAGTATGAAAAAGTGCAACGTAGCTGACCTTTGAGAGCTCAAAAGGCCATTGAAGACCAGACAAGTACTGGGCTCTATATGACAAGTGTGTATGTATACAGTGTGTGTGTATATATACACAATTATTCTAAATACATACCTGTTGAAACAAGATGTCAAAAATCTGTATCTGATTTTCCTCTCTAGCTTTCTTCGCTGCAGTTATTGTCTGTTGTTTTTTTCTTTTCAGTTGTCACAGTACAGAATTGAGGATGATTAAGGAATGTGGTATCGCATGAAAACGCTAATGCATGTATTTCATAAACTATGCAGCTATGCCAAGTAAAAAAAAAAAAAAAAAAGCAGAGTATGGCTGATATATTCCATTGCTTAATTTGCACATCATTTGAATATTTAGAAATGACAGAATATTTCATCTGTACAGTTAAAAGGATTAAACTTAGACATCTTGCCAATATAAAATAATATTTAATGCCATATTTGCTTTTAACATTCTACCATTTAATGTTTATGTTTTTTTAATAATTTTTTTCTCATTATTTTATTTTTGAATTCTGCTGATCTGTGCTCTCTGGGTGCTCCTACCAAACTGGTGGGTTACTGTTCCTTTTACTTTTGTTTTCTTTGACAAGATGTTTAATAATTACTGTTGTACACCAGCAGAGACAACACTATGGATGCGATAATCTGATATTGTGGTTAATAATTAGCCTCATGTATGTACGTGTGAATGTATGTATTGTGAAAAGCCTTCCATGAATTCACTTCAGCGATAAGGTTTTTGAACCCCTGTTGAAATGTTCTCAGCTGCATCAAAGATGTGGTCGGTCTCTAATATAAAAACAACTCAAATATATATATATATATATATATATATATATATATATATATATATATATATATATATATATATATATAGCTAAATGCAATAAAGAAAGATAGTGAATTTGTAGTTTTATATTACAGTATGTAACGAACAATGACATTCAAATGTAAATGTTCAGTTAAAACTTTTTGTATTATTTATGCCACATCAATTGTTTCAATCATGATGTAATTTTTATGATTTTTTTTTTAAACAGGCAGTTAATCAGCAAACTAATGGCAACTTCCTATTATGCTTTAAAGCAGCATCACTATTTGTTTCTGATAACTGGTGAAACGATTATAAAACAGCAATCATTCTAATGGCTAGATTTAGGCGCCACTGCAGAAGTTAATTAGGATTAGAGAATCAGTTCATTGAGTTATTGTTGTGACACAGCTGTTTTGTTGTTGTTAACAGAGTCACAAAAAGTTCAACTTTTCTCAAGGTGAAACCAATAATTAATGCCATTATTTGCAACATGTGTGTTTGTGTAGACATTTAACCACTGAATCAAAGTTGCAATAACCACTGAAACGGAAGAATCTGAATCCGTCAGATACTGTAGTGTAACAGAGTATAGTAATATTAAAGGACTCAAGATAAGAAACTTCACTTGTGAGTTTAAGGTCAAATGTGTTTTTTTTTTTTGTTTTTGATATTTGAGGACATTTTTCAGATGTAAACACTACAAACAGACCGTACTGAAACTTTTCAGGAGCCTTAAGTAAAACAAATTATGATGAACGGTTTATATGATCATTTGAATGATACAGAAAGTGAGGAGCTGTTGAATGAATGAATGAATGGATGTCAAGCAATGAATGAGTCTCATTTAGTTCTTAAGCTAACAAAGAACACTACAGTGCTAAATGCATAGCACGTCTTCCCTTTGACTTTTTTGTCTTTAACTTATGATATTTTTTAATGTATCATTCATAAAGCATTTTGTAAAATATCGTTGCATTCATTATTACTGTATTCCTTGTTGTACCAGGTTTATGAGGTTGTTATTGACTTTACATTAGGGCCTCTGTTCCAGCATTTGCGTCTTAATGTTTTATCTTTATTTTCTTTTTTCTTTTTTTTAAAGTGTTGCGACATTCAGTAATATCAACAAGTTCATTAGATGGTGTCAAAGTCTTCAATGTTAATTTATTTCTCTTTTGTTATCATGTATGCACTTTTGATGTTTTTTTTTTTATTTCTCCAAAAGGACAAATGTGTATATACTTTGTTGGTTTACTCATGCAAGTACAAAATGAAAAATCTGATTAAAAATACTGAAATAATTCTAGTGGTGTGTTGTTATTAAGGTTTGTTTGAGTGAGTTCATTCTTACACTAGAGGGAGCCTTTCTCTAACAAATTGTCCTCAGCAGGACTCTCGACATGCAGCTTGTGGATTCCATTGGTTTATAGAGATTCCCTGATGCAGCATTAAAAAGATAAGTAAACTAACATTAAAGTTAGTGTGTTCTTATTTCACAGCTTCAGGTGAATTCATGACAGAAAGCCTGTGATCTCACCTTGAGCCAGTTATGAGTGTAACCACTCTCAATTTTCAGATCTGATCAGACTGTCTCCTTAAAAGCGTTTGTGTTCTCACAGTTGTCACATGTTGTTCTGTAGCAGCATGAGATACATTTTGAAGACCTTTTTATTTTAATGACCCATTTTTATCCAGTTTGGATCCTGGTGGGGATGAGCAAGCAAGTGTACGAGCACACAAATCTAATGCTCATTGTCTCGCTGCTGCAGAGACTATGTATTATGTGAGACCTCAAGGCTGTGCAATACATCAGCGGCTCTAAATTTCTGGGCAGGATTATTATTTCAAGCTTCTCCTGACTGCAGAATATAGATGGTGCAGGTGCTGGGATGTGCAGATGCAAGCATGTCTGAGCTCAGTTTGTACTCAGAGAGGGGCGTCGACTTGTCATGATACTTTAGCACCTATATATGGCTGGAACCACAGTGAAAAGTTTCGCTTTCAGCTGAAATGTGAATGTTAGATTTTTATTGGCATCAGGATTTGCAAGTCATGTTCTTGGCTGGATCAAGATTAGATTCTAAGACTTAATCACATTAACAACCAGCTTTATTGATTCATTAACTGTTATCCATCCACTTGTGCTTTAAAGTGTCAAAAATGAAAAATGAAAAGTTATCAGTTTAAATTATGTTGAAGCTGCAACCAACAAATAATTGCTAACTATGATTGAAATTTTAATCAGCAGTAATAGAAGAAGCTCTCACATTCTTTACTTAAGTAATTAGCAACACTACAATGTTAAAATACTCAATTACAAGTCTTGTATTCAAAATGTTACATAAGTAAAAGCATGGCAGTATTGCCAGCAAAATGCACTTTAAGTATTATCATATATTTTTTGTTATCGATGCATTAACATGTAAGTATGATTTTTCAGTCTGCAATGTAACGACTCCAACTGTCAGATAAATGCAGTATTTTCCCTCTGAGCCCATACAAGTACTTTAAAATTGTTAGTACATGAACTCCACCACTGCTAATCAAAAAGTCATCAGTGCTCTTCTGATCTACTAATTGATCATTCGGTTAGTCACTGTAGTTCTTCAGGATGAATACTAATAAAACCTTTAGAGGTCAGAATAACTTCTCTGTATCACATTGTATAGTGAACTGTACATACTTTGTATGTATGTATGCCAGAGTGCAATCATCTCCCACCACTCAGCTGACTTCCAGTCTGTGGATCACCTGAAAGCAGCTGTTAAGCCACATTTTAGTTTTAAGTATTTTAGTCCCACTTTCTCTATTCTATTTGACTGGCATCAACATGTTGGTTTATGCCATAAAACAGGGCAGCCAGTCAGCTCTTGGCTGAAATCCGCCTCATGAATCATTTGAAATTTCTTGGTAAGCAGAGGATGCCATTTACTCCAGTGCTTTTAAATGGAGTCGAACCAACATCTGACTCCTCTCTCATGATAATATCAGTCCCCCATGGTACAGTGGAGTTACTTTAGGAATTCGCCTGTGGTTTTTATCTCCTTTGTCCCCTCTTTTGACTCCACCCCAGAGAGTGCAGAAAAATCAATAACAATTGATTTTAGAAGGCTAGAAAAGGCGGTTGGAATTCAAGGGAAGAACAAGGAAAAAACAGAGACAGAGAGGTACGAGCAGAGAGGTGTGAGACCCTAAGCATAATATGCATGTGCTGGCACGGCTAAAGGTCACCAACATGAACCTGTCTGTAACAACAGATTATGAAGTGTCTAGGCCTCAGAGAGGTCTCACATATAAGATAAGAACAACTTTGAACAGTCATGCCACTTCTTAACTGTAACTCATTTTAATCCATGAAGAGGAAGGTGGTCTCTTCCTATAGCAGGGCAGTATTATTGATGATTAAGCTTATAAACACTAATGTACCAAAACCAAATCTGCTGCCTCACTATCGGCATTCATTTGTCTTGTTCTTCCTTGTAGCAGCCAATTAGTTGCCTGTTTTCTACTATCTGCTGCTGAGCTTCATTTCACATTCACTTTCTTGTTTGTTATCCCCCCTCTCTTTTTTTCCTCCCCAAGACCACTCTATCAACCTTCACAGGATAATGTTCAAAGCAGGACAAGACAGCAACAGACTTTCACTACAGAGAGAAAGGGATGTTTGATTTCTATTGCAGGATTCGTCCGGGGTCCAGTGGGTCAGCGTGGCTGACAGCTTGGAGATTGGCAGTTGAGATCTTTCCCAGGCGGAACAGTGTTGGACAACATGAGCAGTGATCCAAAGGCACCAGTGGAGCAGGGTGGAGGTGGGGAGGCAGCAGATGTGGTGTATTCCTCAGTCAAATGTGTGTGTGTGTGTGTGTGTGTGTGTGTGTGTGTGTGTGTGTGTGTGTGTGTGTGTGTGGTCTTTTGGCTGAGGGCCATGCCTCCCTCCTTGTCCCCAGAAAAGCTGAATGGTACTCAGTACCTGCAGACTTCAGATCTAAACACCTGGGGACCCATCAATGGTTTAAGATGACAGAAATTTCAAAGAAAATGTGAACCTGGGTTTTTGTTCCTTGTTTTCTTTATTGAATTTTTATTATTCCCTGCTGTCATTTCCTTTCCTTCTTTATCTAGTGTTTCAGACAAAGCAAACACACCAAGATTAGCACTGAGAGAAATCGTCACTCTTCCTGATTTTGATCAGAGCCATCCGAAACGGTGAGTTGATTTTAATATAGATGCGCACACACATGGACATGCAATCACAAAGCTGTTATCACAGTACTGCACAGATTTTTCTTCTGTTATGAAAATAACACACTTATAAAAAAATAATTTGTTCAATATCACAATAGAGATTTTAGAAGCTGATATTTGTCTGATAGTTTTATGCTCCACTTTAATTGTGTATGTGTATATGAAAAGAGAAGTGAGGTGCATCCATTACAAGAAACATTATTTTTTGATTTTGAATGTTTGTGTGTTCCCATTACACGTGAAATATTTAATCATTAGCAGATATATGAACATCTAAATATCCAGATGTCAATATACAGTATATTGTATGCTTCATTAGATGCAGAAGAATAGAAGAAGAAGAAGAATACGACCTATTTCTTTTAAGCTCAGCTGTGTGGATCATTGTGCTGGCATGGATGTGAATCTCAGCAATGGCATGCAGTATTAATGATCTCATTCTTTGTTGTTACGGTTGTAGGATGATCTAGGATCAGAATCAGACAGGTTGTAATAACCCTATGATTTCTACTGACAGCACATTGAAGCATGCTTTCAGTTGTACACATGACCTGTTCTATGTTTGGCCACATTTCCATGAAGGCATGATAAAACAAGCCTGTCAGTTCAATCTATACAGATTCAACCTAACTTGGTGGATTATTGTAAGATTGTTTCTTTTCAGGACTGGAACAAATCTGGAACAGATAATCAAATACTAACAAATTACAAACAAAACAAAAAATGGAAAAGATAATTAAATATGAAACAAACAAAAGAAAAGAAAAAAAAAAAAGAAAGGATAATCAAATACTATCCTATAAAGAACTTTTTGAATGCTGAGAGAGAGAGAGAGAGAGCAAAACCACATCATGGACTGAGATTGACTGGAACTGAAAGTAACAAGTAACGCTGCTGGATTACAGAAATCTGGAAATGGACCCTGTGGACCGTAAACGGGGATAATGGGCCTACCAGCTCCCATACACCTGCTGTACTGTCCTCAAAGAGCTGCCAAACAGCACCTGAAGTCAGCGTCTTGCAGTTTCAATCCATTAAAGTTATTTGACCACCTGTTGGATGGTTTATGAGGAAGACAGAGCTGTCAAGGTAACATGCAAATATGTACACACTGACCTGCCAAGTGTGAAATAATTTACAAACTGTGTATCTGAGAGTCAATGAATGTTTTACAACATGAGAATATGGGTCACAGTTTCTTACCCTGACCAGGAAGTTGAGACTGTGAATCTACATTTTTTGCAAAGAAAACTGCACATTAGAGGGATTAACAGGTAGTACAAAAAGAAACATTGCATAACTTTTTATGTTATGCTTTTCCACAGGAACAAAAGCCTTGAAGGAACCATATTTTACAAAGGCTTCAGTGGCCATGAATCCTCTTTATCATGATACATGGTTTCATGAGCACAGCAGCTAATACGAATATAAAACCAGATGCCCCCATAAGCTGTTTCACCATTATTTATTTATGAATGAATATTCTCCAACCGCACTAATATGTCCCTGGGCTTAGGGAAATGGTCTAATGTATTTGTTAAGCTTGGTCTCAGATTCTTTATTACCTGTCAAATCTCTAAAAGTAACACTTTGTCATGTGGTTTTATTTCTTCTTCTATTCACCTCCTACGACAGAGAATCCTCTTAAAATGTAAAAAAGCAGAATCTGACAGTGGATCATAGTTGAGCCTGTGCAGGCATTGAGGTCCATGTTAATGTTTTCATTACTGTAACCTGCATTATAAAAACTGAACTAGAAACTTGATGGCACTTGTCAAGTGCACAAATGTTATTTATTGCAAACGAAGGCAGGAATATCTGTGAAATTGGCAAATCTTTCTAAAAAAACATCTGGTTTCTTAATGACTCTGATGTAAATGCTGCATCTCCGCTCACGTATTTAGGCCTGCATCACAAACAATAAAGAACATTAATGGGGAGTGAACTGCTACCTTAATGCAGTTTGGAAGGGATTTGTCATTTATTTTCTTTGGCACCATTGCACACTTGGGGAGGAGCGATCAGGCTGACAGAAAGTGATAAAACTGCTTTACTTTACATACCAATCTTTAGAGAATTGTTTGTTGGTTTATTTGTTGGTTTAATGTAGATGAATAGAGGAATAAAGTGCTGTTGTGATTTCCATGCATCCTTGAAATCTCCTAAATCAAACAAAACCATGAGAACAGGACTGGAAATTTTAACATTTGAAGCACTGATTGCCTCAATGCCTCTTTTCACCCCCTTTATGTATCATTTCCTCAGTGAAAGATAGCTTCGGAAAATGAGAAGCGAACTACAGATTGTATTTCAGGGATATCGCAATGAGTCAAATTTCCCAGTCACCTAATGGCCTTGTGTCATGTTCCTGACACGTTTCAAAAAAAGCCATCCTCTCCGCTCTGCTAATTAACAGTAAGAAGAAGCCCTATCACATTCCCCAGACTCTCCTTTTCACCAATGAGAATAACAATGAACCCAGCAGAATGAATTACAGATTGTCCACGACTCTGAGGAATCATATGAGCGTTTCAGTGAATTTTCGTGATCATTTAAAGGTGCTTGTAAGCAGTTTTCAGTGCCCACAGAAACTGACTAATGAGTGTACTCATAGTGCTGTAATGATTCAGACAAGTGCCAGTTTTAACCAGAGCAGCACCCTAAAACCAAAGCCTGGTTTCTATGTGTGTGTATCAACCTCTCTCCTTCAGTTCCCTCCAGTTCCTGGCTTCCAAGCAGCTTCTTCAGTGATAAGCCCTGCCTTTGATTATTTTCTGGTCTTTAAAATGCAAATAACAGCCCAAATTTCACTTTTGCAATAACTATAACTTCTTCAGACACAGATCTTACTATAAGATAAATAAAATTAAATGCTTTAAACCAAACATTTTCTCAATAGATGACCTGAAACAGAATTTCATATCAAAGGTTTTTTTTTCAGGATATGGAACATTTTCATACCTGGTGATGAGTGAAGTATTACCTCTCATTCAACACATTTCTGACCTCAATGTGACAGCTTTTATCAGCCGTATAGAGCTGGAGTGTCCGAAAGAGTTCATTTAGCTGTTGCTCTAAGAAATGAAGCCCTCAAGAGCTGGAGAACATTCACTGCAGTTAGCTTCCTCATAAAGTAAGAAATGTCAGCCGAGACTTTGAGGCAAGCTATTTGAGTCTACCTCTATAATTATGATGTAAGGAAACACATTAATAAATAAAATATCAAACTGTGCCTTGAGTATGTAAACTTGAAAAACCCCATGGCAGCTCGTGAGGATCTTAAAATTGCTATTTTCATGCATTTTTAATTAGTAGTGGAATAAAGGGAAGAGGAGAGAAAACACACTAAAATGAACTCCACAGAAAGTCTTTACATGTAATACAGAAGCAATTTACTGCAATTTAGTGTGGCTGGAATCCAGCAGCTTCCTCGGGCACCTCTTTTATTTTCATAGAAGATCCGGTGACAGTAATGAATCATAGTTAAGACCATACTGCAGTGTAAGCTTGCAGTTTATCAAACAGTCAGCAGCTCATTGCTTTTGATCCTTGTGAACGTCATTGTAATAGATTACAGTCCGCTGCATTGATAGTTCCCCGACCGATCCTTTTCTGGCATTCCTTCCTCTTCCATGCTTCAGATTTCATATTTCTTCACAGGGAGCTTGGAGGAGAAACAACAACAAGCAAACAGACCCAAGGAGCCTTGGAATGCGAATGCAATGACCTTGGCGCATGTTATCCTCCTGAGTGTTGAGTTTCTGTGGCTGAAGGCAGGAATTTAATCATTGCATTCTTTTGTCTCTGAAACAGGTTCACTCTGACATTCTGCTGAAGGACGAGATATGTTTGGAGAGAGTTATCAGCTCTTACACAGAAGCAGAACCCTTTCAGTTTCCCTCGACTGCATCGTTTATCAGCAGATGATTGATACTTATATCTGGTGCTGACATGGGGTCATTCTTCTTAATTCTGCTCAACATCCGCCATTAACGCAAGAGCAGTGAGTCAGGATGGGGTTATGTTGTTGATTAGTGTGTGTGCCTCAGTATTGGTGAGATTTGTGACACTGACAGCGGCTGTCGAGTCCTGGAAATATTGATGGTGAAGGACGGAAATATTATAGGAGGCAAGAAAATGTGATTGTAGGAGCTGAACCACAAGGTGCTGGGAGACTCTGTTTATAATCACTTTTGTAAATATGATTCGATATATTTCCTGTAATCTCAAATTTACAACATAGCAGTGAGCAGGAACATATGAAGTTTGATTTTGTAAGATATACTAGGAGTATATTTGATAATGCAACATGACCTGTGTTTTTTATGGCAGTAGCTTATGGACACAGAGATTATCTCCTTTGTCTTCTCAAGCAAAAATGCTTTAAAAATGACTCTAGAGTAAGTAGTTAATAATCCTCTGTAATATTCTAATATTCTTATCATGTCCATACGATATGTTTACTCCATTCTAATTACACTGATAAAGTACCATTATAATCATATAATCAACCTAAACTCAGACGGCTTTCATCAGTTCTTCAAATATCACAACAACAATGGAAATGTATATGTTTGCCCGGAGCAGAATATTAGACATTTTGGAAGAAAACTACTGTTTAAAATCAGCAGGCTATTGATGTTCATATCTGTAGAGCACTTGGCTGTCTGCACTGATTGTAAATGTCTATCATGAATCTCTGTGAAGGTATTGATGTTAGGATTTGGACAGTTGGTCTTCCACTTGGAGGAAAGTTTCATGTCTATCACAGGGGGAAAATGATAAAAACCAGGTGGGTCTACATTATTTATCAAAACGTTTTCTGAACCTTTTTACATTAGAAAAAGCATTAAAAAATTAAATCAAACTTAAATCTCCTCATCAACACAAATGATAGACAAAAGGGAAACCGGCAACTTTTAATGGAACCAAACTGAGCACATCTACCGTGTAAAGCAAGTCCACATGGAAAATGCAGTTCCCATGTGCACTTGCACAATGCATCACAGGTGTACTCATTTGGTCCCATTATCAGGTTTTGGATTCCTCTTTGTCAAATATTTGCCCTGATAAAGTCCTTCACTCAACATACTTGACTTTCTAAATGGTTGCATTGTTCATAATGGTTGCATAAGTGTGCAGAACCTTCATTCTTCTGAACTGAGTGTGTTAAAATTGTGTCAAATTCTGGCATGTGTGAAAGGGTTTCGGAGCATGTTGCAGCCACCAGCTGCCCATCCACCATCCTTGGTGAGAAAATCATATAGCCATAATGCTTCACAGACCGCAAAGGACAACACACATAACAGCATGTTGAACAATGAGGTCCTTACATTACATAACATACCAGGTGCTACTTCTTCCCCTATCCCTGCCTTGGCTCTCTCAGCTTGAATTTTCCTCTGGTGATGTTCACAGCAGGAGATTGTGTGGCTGAGTCGGTCAAAGCTTTTCCTCTAATATAAGGAGGGCCTTTGATGCTGAAACTTTAATGGCTGCAAAGAAAAGACTGCAGTGTGCAGCTGTGAGTGGACACAAAACACAGAACTATTGTACTTGCATTCCTATTTTCAATGTTTCAGTCAGTGGCAAATTTTAGTGTCAATTAAACAGGTTTGTTGACAAAAAGCAGTTCTGTAGTAAGATGATCATTCCTTACTTGTCCGAATAAAAGCCTCAGCTTAAGGACTTTAAAGAACACGAAAAACATGCAACAAATCCTGATGTGCAATGTGATGCAAGATTTGCAACAGTTAAACTTAAAACTCAAACTCAAAAGAGCGAAGAAAAAAGTGAAGTCATGTTTCCATGGAATTTTATTTTTCCTTGTGGGAGCTATTGTAACATGGACAGAAAAGCCCTGAGGAAACATTTCACCTAAGATGTTAAGAGAGTGGAAAGTCACTGTGTACTATATTAAAGTACAATTTTGAGGTATTTTTGATGCTTGCTAGTTTATACCTAGATTGTATATTTCAGAAGCAAAAATTGTACATTTATTATGCAGCAATATTGCAGGATTTTACATCCAAAACATAAAATCAACTAAAACTAAAGAATATTCTCAGTATTTATTCATTTATGGATTACTTTCATTGTTTGTTTTGTCTATTAAACGTCTACAGTACATTATTTTGTCTATTAATGTCTAATTTAGAATGATTTTAAACAGAGAAAAACAGTAAATCCTCACACGAACCAGAGCATGTTTTCATTTCATTTCATTCATTACACAATTACTTTTCTGTCAATCAGTCAATTAATTAATTAACTAATTGTTTCAGCTTTGTGTTAAACTACGCAACTATATACAGAGCAGTCATAATTAGCTACCAACTACAACATTTAAATGCTGCTTATTTTAGTGAATCAATAATAACAATTCAATAATTGTATGATAATACTCTGAAAGGGGTCCTCCTGATAATGCTGGACTTGAATGCAGGACTTTAACTTGTAATGGATATAATATATATTTTTCTAACAACTGAGACAATTTAAAAACAGGCGTCACTCATAGTGATGAACTTACAGATGATTAACCTCTGAATCTTTATGGAGCTTTACAGCTGAGTTACAGATCATTGTCCGGCCCCAAAACTTGCTGTTTTAGTTGACTTTCACCACATTTATAGTTGACTGTTTCTGGTCACAGCAGTCTCTATCAACCCACTGTACTCTACAGCAGACAGGCACAGCTAACGACTGGCTGGTGATTATAGTGAAGCATTTAATAGCTAAATGAAAAAAGCTATTTGCTCAGGAGCTGGTAGAAACCAAAAACTGAGCTAAGAGAGAATGACATTGGTTAATCGTCAACTTTACCATTTAAACACTGTAAGTGGGCGAGAAAAAAGAAAAAAGAAAAGAAAAGAAAGAAAAGAAAATTAATTATTCAATACTCTGAGTGCATCTTCCACCTCTATTGCTAGCCGACACAACAGCTAAGTGGTGCATCTTTTCAGCAAGAGCAAATACCCATATGTGGGTGACTTACAAGACTCCTACAGTCTGTACATAGTTGTAGCCTGTTAGACTTCTAGATGTGCGGTCTATTGTTTTACTGTGCATAATGACTGATTAGACAGATAAGAGGAATCCCCCCCACCCCAACATGTAATAAAAGTGGCTTTAATCAGTGTCATCATATCCTGAGACCCCTCTGTCAGGTATTATCAAGCCCAAAGAATACAGCGAGACAGTCAATCCCACGCCTGCTGTGCTCAGCATAAGGATGTGTGAGTGCAATCTAAAAGCTGTTCCACTAACGGAGACATAGCATCTATAGAGCCCTGTTCCTGGGAGCATATAATTTCCCATTTCAGCATATTGGCCTGTTGTGTAATTAATCTTAATTTAGGGGCAGGAAGTGGCAGGGGAGGGTGTTCAGAGACTGGTCTGCTGTCAGGTTGGACCTGTACTTGGGTCTTTTAATAAAGAAGAAAAGAGGGAATTGAACACAATCGGATGTCATAGAGGAAAACTGAAGAGGCTGTAGATGATTTATCTTTTGGGATCCTGGTGTATGCAAGTGGAAATAAGTTGGTTTAACATATTCTGCTTGCTGACTGTTCTGATAGGCTATCTAACTCCATAGGCAATAATTATAAACCCTTATTTTGTCTTTTTCAGTGTACTTTATTGTGTCATAAATCACTACGGGTTTTTATTATATTGTTTCCCCAAAGAACACAGAAGAATATATTTGAAACGGAGGTGCATGCTCACTTTTTTATGATTATCAGGACAACAAAAGAGCAATATTTTCATTATCATACATAACAACAAAGAATGATCCTGATGTGCATGGCTTTAAGGAGAAACCTTACTACTATGCATCTATAATAAGGTTTGTATATTCTTTATTAGAAAAGCAAATGTTTGACATGCCATTTTTAAATTAATCATATTATGGCCTTGGAATACCTCATCACACTGTGAATATCAGAGCTGACAGCTTGATATATTTGAAATGTAAACCGAGACAAAGCACTTGGAGGTCAGTGGTGGGCTGCTGAGACCAATACGTCTCTGCATGGTAATACTGTATCTATTTTCTGTTCACACAGCAGCTGAATAGATGAATGTAGCATGAAATATTGCTCGGAGCTCAGGGCTGAAGTCGAACTGGTGTTTATGTTTAATTGCAGCAATTTATTTATTTAAATCTGTTAAAGAACACAATGCGCTGTAGGATTTACCGTCAGGTATTTTAATGACCCACAGCTTACGGAGTGCAAAAGAATGCTAATGAGGACAGGACGGTAAATACTGAAATCTCTGAGCAGTTTTCAAAACGGCTTTCAGATATTAGAAAAGACTGCAGGGACCTTTTTTTCTTACTTAACTTGTATAGTATTAAGCCTGTTTTAGGCCTGATCCTCCTGCTCCACTATGTAGATTAATGAATGCTATTTTAATATTACAAAGATTATTAGGCTGATCCTTTCACAAGACAGCAGCGGGTTATTCTGAGACTTCCACCACAGTCTCAGGTTCAAGTCGAAAATCCCTGCGACATGTTTAAAATATCAAGTAGTTCAACATTTGCAGTAATTGTGAATATTTGCATTGACTGCCTTGCTGTTATTTCACTTGGATGATATGCAGGATATGTCGTGTGGGAGATATTAACTTCTCAACTCACTCTATCTCATTCTGTCTCTCCTCCAGTCCTCCCCCTCCATCTCTCCCTCCTCCTTTCATCTCTCATCTGCACTTTTCGGCTGATCTGCCACCATCTTTAAAGCTGCTCTGGATCTCTGAGAATATTCCTCGCTCAGCAGCTATGGATGAACTGATCCTCACACTCTGCTGCTGTATAGAGGACAGGTGAGCAGATACCTACAGATTTACCCAAACACACTCTCTTGGCATATGACAGATTTATAAAATACTACACATCAACAGCAAAAAAAGGCTCTCCAAATAATAAAAAAAAAACACCACTTCCTCTTTGAGTGTGAAGGTTTAGATGAGAAAACTGCTGTTTTCTGTAACAGAGAAGGGCTTGATTTCAGTTATCACTAACTGAGAAGCAACATGTCTGCTTTTATTTGTCCAAACATTGGTAACACACAAGCCTGAATACTTGCAAAGATCTGATGTAAGGCAATCCAAACAAGATAGGCCCTCTCGTCTAATCAGAGTCTTGATTGTTATTGATCTTCTCTCCTGTCTGCAAACAGAGGTTCAGGAGCATTTTTATCATTTCACAGTGAAAGAGCTTCTATCCTCTGGCTGCTTTGGTTCAACAGAAAGCCATTTGATTATTTTCTGGTTTGTATATAGTAAAAGCAGAATTAAATACAAAGCTTACACAGCTGCGGGTTTATTAAAGTGATGCACATCCTCGTGCTCATTAATGACTGAGGAGAGCGGCCAGTTTGGACGAGGCTGTGATGTGAATTAGAAGCTGCTGTAAATCTTTTTTATCTGCCAAGCTGGAGGGAGTTTGCTGTAGCATCAGGAAAGTTTTACAGCCCATTGATGCTTGATACATCGACTCATATTGTTCAAAATGTGTCTTTGTTTGAGCTCGTTTCTTGCAAGTGTGCACATGAGCCAGACTGCAGCTATGTTTTTAAATATTCTCAGGACGTCTGCCTCATATTGAAATCTCACACATTTTTCACAGAACGGTTCAGTGATGTGTTGTTCAAACTCTAGCTTTGTAAAAATGACAGTCATTAGAGGTAATGGCCATGAATCTATCAATTACTGGCTACAGTAAGAAGATATTAAATATATAATTATAAACACTGTTAGTCTGCAATTAGTCAGTCTCACAGTGTTTTACAGGAACATGTAATGCTTCTCCGCACACTATTCTGAACATCAAACAAGCTGCTTTATATGTCTTATGAATTATATAAGACATGATGCTGCTCCTCTTGGTCAGTTCAAACGAATTGTCTGTACAATACCCTGCTCTCATGCCTTTATAATAAGACATGAACTTTTGATGAAAAATCAATGAAAAGGAAACCCAAGTCTACTTATATAAGACTGTTTGCCAGTGTCTTGATTCATGTTTGTTTTCAGTTTCAGTCTGACAGTGCTGAGGTGAGGATACACTCCAGTGTTTCTGAGGGCAGTGGCCCATCCGCCTTCGCTCCACGCCCCGCCAACGAACACTGTGACACTTGGACATGTTATTTACCAGACTGTTGCCATTCTTTAACGCTACACTAGAGTGAAACGTCCCATGAAAGTGTGTTGTTTTCTCATCTTCTGCACTCCTAAAAAGAGATATAATGCCTGTCAAGCATCTGACAAAGCTTTTACAAAATAATAACAAAGAATAAATATCCTCCTGCTCTCGTTTCTACTGCAGCCTTTAATTTTAAATAATAAGGCTTTATCGTCACACTGCCTGCAGCCACACAGGTTAATCTGTAATAATTACTGTAATACTAAAGCAAAGCAATATATTCATAATCATAATTGTAATAATGATGTTTGTGATTCGCATGCAGTATTTTCACAACCTCTGACTGCCGCAGTGTGTGAGTGGGAATGGTCTGCCCACATAGCCTGAAGCAGCAGTCAAAGAATTTCACTTTCATTGGTTTCAATGAGGGTTCATACCTCATTTTAGTGCTTCTGCAAGCAGGAAACACTGGAGGAAAGGTGGTGCTTGATTTATTTATATTCATTTACAGGTAGATACCTAAATTGTAAATGACTGTGGTTCATCACATTGTTTTGCATGCTTCTGTTGATTATATTTTACCAGGTTTACAACACACAATGCAGACATAAACCATTTTAATTTCAATGTAATGAGTATTTGTCAGTTACTGTAACCTCTCCCATGAAGACATATTTTATATTATGAAAACTGTATTTTATTATATTGTTCCTCTTTATCTATTTATACATATGGGTGCTCACAGGAGGCATTAGAGTTGTTGACAAATGAATAAGTGCTTATATCTGCTTACAACTACACTATAGTCTTCAGTAAACCATTAAATGTTAATATATTGCCCATAAATGCTAAATGGGAGGTTAAAATAAAGTGTGACCATTATTTTAAATGTGTGAAGAGCAGTTTATTATATTTTACAGTATTTATAATTTAGTATCTCATTAATAATAAAAATATTCCCTGAATTGCTTACTCGCAAGTTTGTATCTTTGAATCTAGCTTATATCTAAAGTGAAAAAATATCTCTAACTAATGAAGATTTAACTGTTTCAAGGCCCATTTGCTGTATAGTAATTTGCAAAAGACTGAATGAGTGGGAGGTCAATTAGGAAGTTTAAAATCTCACTTGAATTAGATGCAGCTATGACGCAAGAAATGCTTCAGCGTTGCTCATTTTATTGGGCGATTAAGCTCAATCATGACCATTAGCCTCTGGAAATCGCAAATTCAAACAAGGATGAATGTAGTTTGATGGGAGGCATAATAGTCAAAATGAGAAAATATTCATCATTATTACTAACACGAGCAGATTTCTGGTGGAAACTGGTGGAAAAACAAATTTGGATTAAAATTCTCTGTAGAAAATGACACTAGATGTCAAATTCCCATCAGCTTCATGTAACTCACGTTAACTTTAAAGAGAATATAGATGTTTGATCTGGGTGAATACTTTCTCCAAATATATTTTTAATCAGTGAAAGTATCCGCAGATGTTCAATCACAAAAAAAACATCCCACTACTCTCCTGGTTGTAGCTCCCATCTTGTTAAAATGTCTGCCCACCATTCCATTGAGAATACAGAATATTAGTATGGGGGCTTGAGGCTAAATATCAGGAATTGTTAGTCAGTAACACGGCCACTTTTTGTGCTCTCCGACCCATGTGAGGCCACACGGCGCATAATAAAGCATCCCATGCACTTCACTTACATCCTCACAGCACTCACTGTCCTCTGGGTGTCTGGATTCCTCTCTGTGGGAGTCAGCAATGCTCCCTCCTCTTAGCAGGAAGGCATGCCAGTGATTTTGGTGAGGATACACTGGTTGAAAACGGTTGGAAAAAACCCCCACTAACACATAAATTCATCATGAACGCTGTAAGTCACACCACTTGTGCAATCAGAAGTGTGAAACCAGTGCAAATGAGCAGCTTGTGTGTGGCTGGTGTGCAGTCAAAGAGCTGCTATCTGATTCTTACAGCAGAGCCTCTGATTGTTCCTGCAGGCCGGTTTGTGTGACACATAAATATTCAATTACCCTCAGATTAACACCAGATCTGTCTACCAAATATTTATTTAAACCAAAGACAAGTCCGTGCTATTTCTCTTTGTGTTAAAAAAATAGGAATGCTTTTGTGTTTGTTCATGTGTCCAAAATCCAACACCTTCTCTCAAATATCATTTAGATCCTTATTAGAGCTAACACATTGTCTTTAGTTTCTGAGTTGCTCAAACTCTCGTTCGACTCGAGACATTTTCATTCACACCAACTGGAGCAACGGTTTGGTGCACAGACTGTGGAGTGGATTTACAACTCCTCCAGCCTGTCCCATTTTCCGAACATGTTGAATAGTGATGATAAAACTGTCAGGGTGTTTTCCAGAAGCTCTTTGTATCTGGCCATGAGGCGATGCAATGCTCTGGCACAACAGAGTCAGCCAGGTTTCTTTAGCCTCAAAACGAAATCCACCCCAATGTCAAAAAAGGGCACACACTCTGCTGGCTGACCTCAATGACCTGTGTGGAGGATGTTCTTCTTTGCACTGAAGTGAAGTCTGACCCTGACTTGAGACTCTCTCTGAAGATACTATAACTCACTCACTCACCCCAGATGATGGATAGCGCTACCTCACCTACCACCAGCTATTGCACAGAGGTTACTAATGGGGTTAAAATAAGCAAACAAACATCACTGGACTGGACTGGCTCAAACTCAGGGAAAAGTAGCATAAGAGACAATTTTATCACTTAAATTCTCTAGAGTCTCACAGTCTATTAATAAACCCTGTCCAGATTTGTTATTGATCTCAAACACTATTGAATCTGTTTCACCAGTTTAGCAACAGTAAACAAAACATGAAATCATGGTCTCTTGATTTAAAATTACATTTCTAAATAGGATATGGCACTCTATTATACAAAAACATTACGGATGAACAATCTATCACATTTTAAAAATCTGACAACACGCAGTCACTCACAGTTACAGTCAGTGGTAGAGTTATGGTAAAGACTACATTACACTTGAATAACCTCTGTTCACACTGACATTTCCTTTTACACAGTACACTGAAATAACTCACATTCACACTTCAGGTGCGGCCATGATTTACAGACTAAACGCTTTCTGTTCCTGTTGTTGAAATAATAACACACCCAATTGTTATTGTTAATTAGAGCAGCAGAGTTTTTGTTCTTCCTACCACAGTCTCAAAATCCTCAAATGCTGTCTCAGTTCACAGTCTGTCTGCAGCATGAACACATTAGGATTTTTAATTAGTGGAAGTAGCATGTGGAACGTCCAGGAGCCCTGTGTATGAGAGCGTTCATAAAGATTTTTTAATATAATTATGACACAAACATGTAGTACTATCACACCCAAATCTTTATTGGACTGAGTCTGTGAGGAATGTATATTGATAAGATGTCTAACCAATTCATCATTCGATTTGTCTTTCAGAAACTGGTGTTACAAAACAAAAACAAATGGTTATTTGATTTTCACACTGATTGATTTTCAAAAATTAAAATTTCAATACAAGGTGTTTTTCTTCAGCTCATTTGACTCACTTGCAGAGAGATTTTATGGATGACTTGTTTTTCAACTGTATCAGAGTACAGTTTTAAAGACATTTGAAGAAAAAGCCACAGATAAAGCAACACTGGCACACTGGCAATCCAACATTTGATGCTCTTGTCTTGTAAATGACCCCATCCTGTCTCAGATTGTTAAAAAAACATGTCTTGTTCTGTTTGTACTTTAGTTTAATGTAATTTGAAAACAAAACATATGAAAAACCACTTTATTTGAATTATTTCTAAATGGACAGGGTATGTAAGAGGAGAGTTTAAAAACACAAATTGTTCCAAAAGCTTGACTTGATTCTAAATGCATGGATGTCAGTGTCGCAGAGCTGTAAGCTTATACATACAAATAAAGCTGTCAACCATTACGGCCTTATAGCACTAACCTGTGCTGCCAAGCACCCATCCAACTGATTTAATCCACACACTGTCTTGGACTGACGGCTACTGTACAGGAAATGGCTTAGTAATGGCAGGAAAACAGACAAAATCCCTGCAGACATTGCGCTGTACTATCAGGGGATGGATTAGTTATTTGCATCTTTCGTAGCATTGATATTACAGTCACACACTTCAAGGCACGTTGTTTGAAATGTTTCTCAGGGAAGCCTGAAGCATAAATATTCTTTGAGCACTAAAGATCAATTGTCTCCAATGATCAAAAACTACAGTGCTGTGCTCATTCCCTTTGAAGTTTAAGGCAGTTCTGCTGAAGGCTCCTGATTTCAAACATTGCTGATTCAGTGACATTTCATAACCCCTGCAGTGCCTTATCACGCTCTAATCTATTTTGAAAGAAACCACAAGGATGGCACCTTACAAACACTCTGCTGCTTGTTCTTGAATACAACAATTATATTTTGATGCCAGTGTTAAAAAATAATGTATGTGGACTCATACTTTTTCACATTTTCATTCCAGTTTAAATCATTCCATCCTTATGGACAACATCTGCCCTGTGGTAAAAGTGTCTGTGTATTCTTAATTGCTCTATGTATTACATGACAATGCTTGAGCTAATATAGGTAGAGGAGAGTTTCCATACTGCCTTACTCATTAATTTTACCTCTCAATGTCATCTAAATGAATATAATATAAAAATTTTAGTCATATATCTTTATTTTTGTACCAATTTGTTACTTAACTCCGAAACCCCACCGGGCACGTCACGATGCTGATTTGGTCTGTCCTCTACGCGATTTCAAATCCCAACGGGAGCGCTTCAGAAGCAGATGTGGATTATCTGTGGATTATCATAGTTATCTCTGACTGTTGAAAAAAATTAAATCTCTTTCCAACAATAAAAACATTTTTGGTACCACAAACCAGCTGCTCATTGTCCAGCTGTGTTGATAAAAAAATCTCATAATTTTAATCTTGACCATAAATGCATGACGAACGTCTGCATGTTCATGCCCCACTGGATGCAGTAGGTGCCTTTATTTATTTATTTCTTTGTCCTGACTTATTTTTTCTGTCCTGACTGTCCTCAACTATGCAAATATGTTTGTTTTTTTTGTACTTTGGTGTACAGATCCTTGTCTCAAGGGATGCTTCTAATGTAGCCATTTTCATAGTTTGTGTGACTGTGAACTGAAGAATGACAGTGTCAGCATTTCAGTTTGTAACACCTCATTATACTGAGTTTAAACTTGGTGTGTTATCTGTGACTGAGTTGGCATGCCAGCTCAAGGTCACCAAATAGGGAAATTACACACTCAGCCTTTTTTAGAAGTGGGAACAGACAGTACATTACTGTGTGAAATATGATTAACTCAGGCTTTAAGACGGAGTAGTGTTTTGTAATAATCTATATCAAACTGAGTCTATGTGTTAAATTGCAGCTGCTGTTGTCTTTAACATGGACTTTCCCGCTTTGGGTGCCCATCAGGCCTTCCATGCAGCAATATGTGTGACCTTTACATGATGAACCATATGGGGCCACAGTTCTGACATATCATTTTGTCTTGGGAGTCTTTGGCAAAGAGGCTCAACTCTCCTCAGTGCAAGAATGCATAACAGAGTTCTGGGGTTTTTGAAAGGCCACTATCCATTTTCAGAACATTTAACAAGCAGCTAGGTCACACTGTGTTTGCCTGGTCCCATGAATCACACCTGTCCACCCACATCATCCTCCTTTATTTGCTCTAATGTGTTCTTAGTTTGAAAACAAAAAACACCTTTTATGTGGAGTGCTTAACTCCAATTTCATTGTCAGCACCTCTTTGTAATGCGATTATTCTCTGAAGTTCTTTTAAAGCAATTTCTGCTTATGCTTAAACATAAACATGGTGATGTAAAGAATGGAGCCTTATTCGGCTGTTGCTGTACACAGTGGGTTATTTTACAGTTTCTCTTTATGTGAACACCATGTATAAATCACAACCATATCACCTGAAAAAATATCTGACATCTGAACATCTAAACTATGGTCAAAGAAATAGTTTTTCATTTTCTTGCAGAGAGTTACATTGATACCACTTTAATGCCCAATGGCCAGATCTAAGAGACAGTTAGCTTAGCTTAGCACAAAGACTGGAAACAGGTGGAAACATATAGTCTGGCTCTGTCCAGCACAGACAAAATCTGCTTTTCTCTTAAACTCACAAATGAACCTGTTACATGCTTGTTTCGTCTCTACAAAGCCAAAGTGTGAAAGTGACAAGAAGTGGTTTTACTGGGGGTAATGAGCAGGCCGGGAGCAGTGACTTTCTGGACTCCAGGACGTCCTTGGCATGGCCAAAATAAAATAAATCCCCATAAAACCACAACTTGCTGTTTAAGGTTAGGGGAAGATTGGTTGCGGCTAAAAATAGGCAAACATTAACTGTTAGTTTGACTGACTGCAAAATACGCTGCATGAAAATCAGAAGTGCCACACAATCAACCCCCCCATACACTTTCTGCCTCTCTACATTAGGGGCACTCTACCTCCTGCATTGACACTACAGATAAATTGGCTATAAGTTGTTAATGTGAAATCTAAAATGAACAAAAATCCTACAGACATGAGCATGGCAACCTGCATAATGCAAGAAAGTACCAAAGTCACACAAAGTATTCTTAATGTTTGTCCTTATTGTTTTCTCTTCTTATTTTTCACAATTACACACATGAATGCAAATGTGTTCAACTACTGACTTTTAATTCTCGCTGGAACTTCAAACTACAGTCAAAAACAAACAGAAAGATATTGAAAACAGTCCATGCTTTTATCTGCTTGACCATGATATGATAATGTAACTCTGACAAAAAGTAAAGACAAAAACAAGAAACTTCGAGCTCAATTTTTTCAAAAATGAAATGAACTTCAATTATGACCACTGCCTGTTTGTGAAACAGGAAAAAACAAACCTTACACACCATGAAATCTTTGGAAAACAGTTGACGGTAATAATAATTATGTGATTCGTACTGACCTAAAACAGGCAAACACTCCTGCGTAGTCCTTGAGTGCCATCAGAACATTCTTCCCTTGCTGCCAGCTGCAGCACACAAGTCATTTATTTTGAGTGAGAGAAAAACACATTCGGAAACCTTCAGCTTCAGCTCTTTAAAGAAACGCGGAAAGCGTTGGCGTGTCTAAAAGAAAAAGACATTCACTTCAAAGTCAAATGATGATTCTAGTCTGTGTCAAAGCGCCAGCACTACTTCAAGAAAATCAGAATTGCACATTGTTCTTGACACTTCTGTGGTAAGTCATCACTCGACACTTACAGATAACACAAAAAGTGGAAATGTATTCAAAATCACAGAAGTGAGATTGTAATATTATAATAATTCACAGTCTCAGGAAAATCCAGTGCAATGCAGCAGCTCTATACTGTAGAGCTTTATTCACTGTAGAGTTCAGGAAGGTCTCTGTAATTGCTCAGCTATTCACTGGTCATAAATGAATGATTACAGTCTGAACTCTGATCTCAGAGTCATTTCACCACCTCCTCTGAAGATAAAAACGTACGAGATCTTGCAGCCCTTTAGCATAAATCCCACATTTTTCTGGCTCACTGTGTATAAAGTAAGGTTATTTAACTAAATTGGTTCAGACCGAATATTGTTGACAGACGAGTTTTAATGATTCACTAGTCAAACAACTTTGATGCTGCAAGACACAAAGGCTGACAATTCCAGTGGAGCTCACTGTAAGTCCCAGTTATGTCAGCAAACATTAACAATCCTCTTACATTTTGAACCCGTGTTGTGCAACTTGTCATGCATTTCAGATTGATTCTTTTGTTGTCTTCCTATAGCTTTAGAGTGTCTCTGCCAACCACAAGCCATTAAGCTGTGCCCATTTTACAGGCCGACAGAGCAGATGAGCCTTGTTATGTCTTTTACCATCAAATTTAAATCAAATTTTGAGGGTGCGTGTGAAGCCATTCAAATGTAAATTACTGTACTGCTGCATGAAGAGAACTGTTCTGAGGTAAATGTTCAGTGAGTGATTTTCTCCAATTTGAAAAAAGATGGCAGGCTGGCAGAGTGTTATTTTAAAGGTGCATTAGCACATCGTTTTCAGCTATTGTCTGTTCTGGCACATCCTTTTTGAAAGATGCCAAAACGAATGTGTCTGTGAAGATGGATCACCAATCTTTCCTTTGTTGCGGTAATAATTTCCTGACAACAGAAATTTTTCCTTTTGGTATGGCCAAAGGAAAAATGTCTCTTATAAAATCAATGCTTGTGTTCTGACCGTTAATGTAACACAGCAGAAAATTCCAGGCAGAGAGCCGATGCAGGACTTCATTAAAAAATATTGAGCGTAAACCCTGGATTAATGTTATTCCTGCTTTAGAAACCATGCTGTAGATAAATGTTGACAGTTGAAAATGCCATTAGGTGTGAGCTTCAGCTTCTCTTTCTTGTTAAAACTAGGAATAGTATGACCGACTCCCCAATGATCTTAAACGAATGCCTATTTCCCAACTGCTGTCACTCACCAAGTGCCTTGGGCAGATTAATTTAGCTCTTTTCTTGATTCAATTTTGAGCTATTTTTTTTTTTACTTTGCTTTGCTTTGACTGACCTTTTCTATAGTTTAATACATCTTATATAAAACAAGTTTAAAAGAATGTGTCTTGGCTGGGCTAAGCTGAGCTGAGCTAAGCTAGCTGTGTCCATGCTGTAACTTTGTATTCACTGAAAATATAAGAGTAATATCAATATTTTCACCTAACTAAAAAAATGAGGATAAAAAAAAATTAGAATAGAATATTGAAAGATTTCATGAACATGTTATCACTCGGATGTTAGAGCGGTAGCAGAGTTTGCAGGATGTACATATCAGAAGACCTTGTAGACTGCAAAGAATTAATAAATTCAATAAATTAATTATTTAAATTATATTTTTTCCTGCTCCAAAATGAAAATATCATTGGAGGTGCATGCATGCAGATCCTCCTCCACCTAAAGACTTATGGACTCAAACACTGACACAAGAGCAAAAGTAATCACAGCAGAGAGATGGAGTGAGCAGCAAATACCCTAAAATATTGAATAAGTGGGTTGAGGGTTGAGGGCTGTTAGGGGAGACAAAAAAAGACAAGAGAATGAGTTAGACTGATTCTGACTGAATGAGCCTATTTTCTCTGAAAGCAGGAAAGTAATGACACAATGGAAATGCTTTGATAAGTCACATTACACTAAACCAGAGCCAATGTGACTGCAAAGAGCTTTGCTACAATCTATGATAATTTCCCTCTGAGAATCTATCCCAGGCAGGCAGAAACAATCTCAATGGAGTTTTTTCTGATTATTGTCTCCTGTTCTCCAAAGTAGGATCATTAATTGCACAATTACACAGGGTTATATTCAAGAATGATTCACTATTTTTTCCAGAATGCCTACACATTAAGGGTCAATGAGGCATTATATCAACAGAGCACGTCTTTCATCCATGTTTACGACACTGATGGCATTTTATTCACACCCTGAAAACAATCATGACAGCTTTATGGTTACATTTCATTACAGATGCCATCATAAATCTCAACCTTACATTAATAATTACATCTGAATAAAACACGCACAAATGTGCAGTATCGGTAAAAAATCCAAACATACACATTATAATACATATATATAATACATACATACATAATACAGGGTTTAGATACTGTGGGACTCTGCAAACCTTTTGTTATCTTATCATGTACCTGAGGTGTCAAGATAATGAGCACAAAATCTGGCCTTTCAACCAGAAAACAGGAAATATCTGCATCTCCATGTGTCTGACATCCTAATGACTCCTCCTAATGGCATTCAGATTACCTGCTTACTTTCCCCTTTTTTCACCCATTTGTAGTTAAGTGAACTATCTGTGTTGTTCAGAGTGCTATTCATTTTCACCACCTGCTGGGATTTTAAAAGTTTCTGAATCTGTGTGTCTGAGTTGCGTATAACTGATGCTGGCGGGCTCCGGGTTTTGGCATAAATGACAAAAGTAGTGAAAGTTTGGGTAAGTGGTGGTCATTTGGCAGAGCTCCTTATTGTGTTTTGCTCTCCTGAACATGCCGTTGGGCACATTCCCTCCGTTGAATAAGGACTTAATTATCTAAGTTACAGACTCAGACTGACTACATTTATCAGGCGTCCTGGAGAGAGTGTCTGTTATCACTGCGTGCCCCCTCTTTTCCTCTGGGGGTCCCCTGGGCACAGTCCTGTATACTGAATTGACTTTCTCTCTGATCCCACAATTTAAATGGAAGGCAGTGGGCAGAGCACAGTCCTCTGCCAACACTGAACAATCCTGTGACTTGCAAAGCAAAAGCTTTCAATAACAGTTTGTTAATTATTTGTCTTCCAATTTAATTTTCCAGCAAATGGTTAGTTTAGCAATTCTAGATTTCACAGCACTGTAAAACTCTTGTAACTTTGGCAACAAAACATCATCTATTGGTATAAATTACAGGTAATTTACTCGGGGGTTAAACCTTTTGGAGTTAGATATGAAGATCACTCCTGTGTCTGTACGGTAGCAGCTGGCTAACTTGGCTCTAAAGGTAACAAAATGCCTACCAGCATCTCTTAAAGTTCACAAATTAGCAGTTTGTATGATGTTTGTATAACTGAAGTGGAAAAACAACCGTTTTACAAGGGGCTAGGTTTACAGGACCAGCGTGTAGGATTTAGTGGCATTCAGTGGTATCATCACATCACCCTCTCACACAAAACACAAAAGACCCAATCCAAACCCAGTGTTTACTTTGTCCGCTCTGGGCGGCTTACAGTAGAAACATGGTGGTTCAACATGGCAGACTCCATGGAAGAGGACCTGTGGTGCCTGTAGATATAAAAGGTAAGTTAACAAAAACATAATGGTTCTTATTTTCAAGTGATTATACATTAATGAATACATAGTTCTGCATATTATATTTCATTTTCTTTCTTCCATTTGAGTAATTTTCTGTAAATTGAGCCCCCTAAATTTCACATACTGGACCTTTAAGTACCTGATTATTTCATTTGGGACCAGTAGCCCACTGGATTCTCCACTAATTGCCTTAAAGCCAAGAATAATTTTGGCACATGACAAAGTTCTTATCAAGGAACTTTTCCTTTAATGCGATGGCAGCTGACAAAATGACAAGACATTTAAAACCTCTGTATGCATTAACAATGTCCATGTTCATTTTCTGTCCAAAATGCAGAAACGCTGTATTAAATTTTCATCAATAACATTGTGTTTAATGATTTGTGTTTGCAAACAGGAATCGTAAGTAGAAAGTTCCTTTGGGTTGCTTTTGTTTCCTGCCATAGTATGGAGTTATAATTGCATGAGAACAATGTAATGCAAATCCCTACCTCGCTTGCATATGAAACAATATGTTCGTTACCCCTGAGGGTGGCTACCGACCGCTGCGGTTTCCCAGGAGCTGGTATGCGTCTTCCACCACTACTGCTTAATTAGTTGACTGTGTGCCTGGAGACCCATTCTGCACTTGACCTTTCTGAAGGTAAGGCAAGCAGCACATGTTCAACAGACCAGAGGAAATGAGGTGAGGGGAGAGGTTTTCACATTGGTTAGTGGTGCGTGTGTGTGTGTGTACATACAATAGGCGTGCATGTGTGTGGCTGTGTTGTTTCTTCCCCCCTCCCCCCCCAAAGAATGCATAGCTTCTTTAATGGGAATCTTGTCATTAGTGTGACACTGAGCTTGTCAGTTGTATTACATAAAGCATGAAACGGCAGTGCAGGAACATTAACACATCCTGAGAAAATACCAACATGCTTCTGCAGAGGATATAAATCCATTTTTTGGGGTACATTTTCTAATTTAGAGAAACAGCTTGAAGTATGATACACAGAGATATAACATGTCCCTCCAGAAACCTTGGGGAATGATGACATATTCAAAAGGTGCAATGATGCAGGTAGAGGTTAGCTCACATGCCATTTTAGTATTTAATGAGATTTCCTCTGGAGGGTTTTTTTGCTGCCAAGTTTCGAATCATCTAAAGGGAAGTCTGCTCTTCTCATTGTCCATTGGAGAAAAGGAACATCCTCATTATCCTCCATAGCTTCGGCTCATTAAGAGGGACAAGGAGATGTCTCGATATAAATACTTCAACACGGTCCCCCAAATGGAAGAAGTCTTCTTGGAGAAACTGCACATTTCATTAAGAAATAAGCCAGTTACCTGTTTGCATTACATCTGGACACCAGAAAACAAATAGCAGCAAACTTGGTACATGATGTACAAGAAGCCATTAAACACTATAAGATATATTTTTCTATTACTGTATTTGAGCATCTTTTCAATGTTACTAATGCATTTTCTGAAGAAGTCTATAGCTATAGTGCTTTCTGGGACACAGTGCATTCACAACCATTTTTCTTTAGATGTCATCCGTACAATACAGAGATTACAGACACAAACTTGTAAAGTGTGTGAAGTTTCAGGGTTGGAACCTCAGTGGAATCTCAATAGGCAAGAGTTATAAAAGACCTCTATGGCTCAGGAGCACTGCAAAACACTTATTTGAAAGCTGCCTCATTAGTTCTCTTCATTTAATAAGAAGGAAAATAAATAGACTCCATGGTAATTGATTTTATTGTGTACTATAAGACATTTCTGATGATTGGCAGAGGTGTATTTTAACTCAGTCTTTCAAAGTTCATGACATTTACAACAGCTTCTTTGGTATTTACTTTGAAGGTTAAAATGGTCAGTCAGATAGTTTTTAGTTTAGAACACTTTGCTCTTTCATAATGAGGAGCTAAGATAATATACACATCAATGAACACTGTGTTTTCATCGCCACGACTGCATGTGTGACATTATAGGTGTAGGATGTCATCGATGCAAGAAAGCATAAAAATTAAATGAGGCCATATATTGGAGGGCAAGTTGTGCAGAACTTTGAATGAATGCTGCTATTTTCTTCTCTGCAACAAGTCTTGCATGGAGGCATACATATTTCCCAAAAAGTTCACCTAATGTTCTTCAACAGAAAGTCACCCGGAAAGTAGCCATATGCAGCACTGATAACACATCAAAGTATTCACTGGGTATCATAGGGTGGCAGTGGTGTGGAAGTTTTCCCTCAGTGCCATGTCATCAGGCCCTAAGGATTCTTGGAGAAAAGTTATAATTAACTGAGCTGAGATAAAGTTGAGCTTATTGCTTAACTGGCATGTCTGCTGATGGCTCACTAAGTAGCAGGCAGCTGCAGATGGCATTGGCAGGTTAATCAGAACATAATGGAGAATATCACAAATGACAGTTTAAATACTGCTGTTGGCCACAGTACATGTAGTGAAAGATCCCAGTTTGAATGCAAGTGAATACTGAATTTTCTTAATATGGAAGGTCACATTGTCACATTTGCACATTAGTCTTAAGTGTGACTAGTTAGAGCTCCTCAGTTCACAGCCCTGTAGAGGGGGATTAAACAATGAAAAGTATAACACCTATGGAAGAAGCCACAGACAATTTTAATGCCCCAAATCGTTATTACCATAGCAGCTTAACTTGGCTGTTTCAGCCAGGGTGCTTTGCCTAGATTATATCATTAAATATCCTATTAGAACAATGAATTACAAATGAATGCTCTGCTGCTGTCTCTCAGTGATAAAGAGTTCTGTTTCAATCCATCAACACTGTGAAACATCAAAATGACAAATGTTTTCATTTGAAATGATAGTAATAATAATACATAAACCTTGACTGGTTTGTTTTGGCAATACTTTTGAACAAATACATTATACAAAGTATATAGTTATTCTGATTTTGCATCCATTATATGTTTAATAGTCAGTAATTACTCAGATGCTAACTATTTTGTCATAGCCTATCAAGTAAAATAAAAAAAAAACCCTCAAATGTCCCTGCTGTTGTATTTCCTTCTGCAAACAAATAGATTTGCTAAAAGCAAAAATCACAAAGCAGTTTTAGACAGTACCACCAGCAGTCCAAGGGACTGATTTAAGGAGAATGTCAACATCTCAGACTAATTAGGCTTGATAAGTGAACATACCAGCGCTTGCAGTTTCAGCAGTGTTGGAAGGTCATATTGTAGTCAGTTCACAATGAAAGTTAATTCTGAAGCACAAATACCACCTGGGGACTTCATTTGAAATAATGCAGAGGTCGTCTATGGTCTTAATCCTGTGCTGGTCTGACATCTGCAATCTGTACATTAAAAGGTCCACTGTACATTCGCTACCACATTTCACAGAACACAGATATACCCGGCATAAATTTGCATGTAATTCATTTAGGATATTATTGTATTATTATTACTTTTTGCACTGATTCCTTGGTTTTCTGCACTTTTCTTCCTCTTTTGTGTCAAGGATTTTGGAGAGTGGAAATTATTAATGACATCTCTGATTGGCTTCAGGGCATAAATTTGGGAGGTTAATCTAGCTGCTTAGCATGGAGACCCATTCAGAGAGAGCACGATCAAATCCATCAAAAGAGGAATCTTGAAAGTTAATGAGATCAATGACATGCATGGCAGAATTTGGTAAGGGACGTTTTATCTCATTCAAAAAGCTCAATACAAATGTCTTTGTACTACTATGTTATGTATATTCCTTGAAATTTGGCCAGGAGATGTGAGTGAATGTCATGTATGTAATTGTAGTCCTGTGTTAACAGCTGCAAGTTTGGATATAGACAACTTTAGTATGACTCATCAGGTTATGAATTAACTGTCTGTATGTCACAGAGACAGGACTCAGATTTGATTTATGTGCTTGTAATGGAAACCCCAAAATTAACGCGCTGCACTTGTTGTGTTATATCAGATAGTGATCAATACTGGAAAAGAATACACCACAAATGTAGGGAATACAGTTGCATACTATCACTTGACACCATACGAAGAAAACAATACTGCTTACTGTTAATCATGTCTAGGCAAGAAAAACAGAACATATCTCAGATAAATACTGAAATTTGACTTTTGCCTTTTATTTTGATGATCACAACAAAAATACTGACACAGAAAGAGCTGAAGAAGAGTTCAACAAATGCTGAACCTTTATCAGTGTTAGCATCTGTCGTAATATAGCTGTTATTTTTTCTCCTCAGTTACAGTACATTTATTCAGCAAATCTGTCACTTTGCCTATGAACCTTTGTCAAAAATAAGGAGATAAATTTCACTGAAAAATAACTAACAGGCTGATTTTATTATTCATCTGACATTTTGCTGCAAATTCATGTTGAGAGCTCATTTTAACAGTGAAGCCAGTGTTTCATTTTCAGAGGATATTATGAATAAATAAGCAATCTATGCAATGAATATTCAAGCAATGTCATTAGTATAGGTCCAGTGTGGCTAAATGGCAGGAAGGCAGTGGGATGATTGCTGGTTAATGACTTGGTTATGAGTTAATGCTGGTTGCCCGTTGATGAATCATATGTCATGTACTGTATGTCATGAAGAAAATTGGCTTCTGTATATATTTTTTAAAGAAATGGCACCAACCCAAAATGCAGCATGATGTGAAACCATTTATATGATTAGATTTTAATACTTGTATATTATTCTATAGTAATTATGTCAATTTATACATAGCTCAATAAACTTGTCATTTAAACATTTTGTTGAAGATATCCTCACACATGTTTGTCTTCAGAGGTAGCCATTTTAAAAACAGCATGGTTTCTGTCTGGCATTCTCAATCCCACTTGAAGTCTTGCCCCACAGTTTCATAGAATTTGATATTAAATGGCCTATAAAACTCCTGCAGCTGCTCTATGACCTCCTCTTCGATTTGTACGTGAGTCCTGCCCTTGGATTTGCCGAGGCAGCGCGGCTGGCTGCTACTCTCTGGCTTCTTCAGACAGGGGAAGCCTTTGGTTCGATTAAAGTAGAAGTGCTTGTCTGTGATTATTCGTTTCAGTCCTAAAAAGTCCTGAACGCGGCCCATTTCCCCTGCAGGATCCGTGATCAGCCGCTCTCCGCTCACAAAGTGCATCTGCGACAGGCGAAAGTACTGCAGCCAGTTCTCCAGATGCAGAATATACATCCCGATCCGAATGGCGTTCCAGGAAGAGTCGACAAGACCCAGACTTCTGTTCTTAAAGGCCAACTCTTCAAACGTAGGGATGTCTGGCTTCTTGGAAAGAGTCTGTGTGTAGTCAGAGATTGCTCTTGTGACTGGGTTACGAACCACAACAATTAGCTTGGTCTCATGGGACATGCTGGAGATGCGTCTGGGTGCCTCTCTGGTGACAAAGTAGCTGGGAGTCTTCTCTAATGTGATCTGGCTGTCTAGTGTTCGTGGCATTAGTCCCCTGGAGGGAGAAACAAAAGAATAAAACACACATGGATGAGTCAGCAAGAGTTGTTATTCGCCTGTCCAGGAGCATTTTCGCTTGTCTTTTCTGTTTCATGGATGAGTTTAGGAACGCAAACATGAATCCCTACTTGGTTATGTTATATACATGTTAATACAGATAAACACATCTCAACAATCAACTGTAGTAAGAACTCTAGTGTGTTAATACTAACAGCTACTATCAACTAACTAATATGCATTGTTGTAAGTTATCACTGTATGCGTTAGTGAAGTGAAGTGCATATTGATAAAGTCTAATGTTGGACTATTGTTACTGATCATGTAAACAGTGGAGTTGAAATATGAAGTAGCAGAAACTGGAAATACTTACAGTCAGTCATACTGGAAAATTTCTTGTTGAGTCTCATTCACAAGATTTCATTGTGTGTGGCTCACTCCAGGTTGTTTGTTTTATGGCATCAAATGGGGGAAAAAACTCAACAATGATCGTTCTCCAGTATGACTTTCACTAGTAAAGTAAGTGCCTCAGAAGCACATTTGCAAGCACATTACTGAATGTCTTTTGTTACACTGGCAATGAGGCAAACATTGGTCATGTAACAAGCAGCAACAAATCTATAGATATCTTGGTATAATAGAAACTAGGAAATACTGTGTCTAGAAGACTTTAGAAGGCAAATTATAGGAAGACAAAACCAAAATAAACACAATATACTGTATTTGTTATGATATTCATTGGTGAAGGACAACTTCAATCAAAACATGCATCATAATTATCATCGTTATGTTGCACAGATAATGGCTTTCCAAACTACATGCAAATGTTTCTATTTGTCATATTTGTCTTGTGAGTTTTCCTTCTCAGTCTAATATGTCATTCTGCTTTGGCACTTCGGTTCAATAAAAGCTGATTAATGAGCATGTGATGCTGGCTGCTGAGACAAGCCTCCACCACAATTTAGAGATCATACATACTTTCTTCCCCGTTACCTTTAAATAGAAAAAAAGGACTTTGCTGTAGCATCAGCACAATAACTCTGCAGTTTGGTGAGAATAATTACAATATAGTACAGATGGTCTTTTAGTTTTATGATTAGAGAAGATATAGTGCCTGAATTTCTCTATTTCACTGCATGGGAATCCGTTTCTGGATTCAGGTATGTTACCACACAGGTCTGATGATTAAATACCACGCTTTCTTTATTATTACTGCGGGAAGGCTTCGATTAAAACCTAACCTTTCTCAAAGTTTTCTCTCTCAAGGTAGGGGTAGCCATAGGTTACCTCTGAAGTCTTGGAAATATTGATCCATTTAGCTTTATTTATGAATCCTGAGTTGTTGGCTTGGGTGCCTCAGGGCCACTAGGCAACTATTAATCTTTTATGAGAACAGCACCTTTTCAAGCAAACAGCTTTGCTACAGACTAACAAACTTGCAGCCATTTTCCAGGAGGTGCAGAATCTAAACACATCTTTGGTTGTGTGCTGAGGAACTAGAAACTGTCTTCGTTATCTGGCTTGTCAGTTCCACACATTTTCACCATCCTCTGAGATGAACATTGTGTAGATGAGAGGATCCCATGTGTGCTGGTTCAAAACTGTAACTCGTCATATTGCAAAACTGGGCTGACAATGTGAACACGTACAGTGAAAGGTCAGATGCTTCTGCTTATTATATATATATATATATATATATATATATATATATATATATATATATATAGAGAGAGAGAGAGAGAGAGAGAGAGAGAGAGAGAGAGAGAGAGAGAGGGCAATATTCACTAGAATAAAAGTATACACACAAACGCACAAACTATAGCATGATACTGGAAATCCGATGTTTATTAGAAACTAATTATGTTAAATCAAGTTTTTCACTCACACTGTTTGGTTTTGTTTTTTTTTTTTGGATGCAGAATACAAAAATCCAAGAGAGCCTGTCCATCAGAGGAACTTGAAGCATGTGCAAACTTACCTTGAGTTATTGATTTTCACTGCTGTTCTGTTTGTTTACTCCCTGTGAGTCTCAGCACCGGATAACTTATATGACTGTTACACAGACGTTATACAACACTGAGGGGACTGATATAGAAACTGGAAATGGAAATAGGAGTGTTAGAACAAGCCCAAAAAGATGTAGCTCAAGTTGGGAAGCTAGCAATAAGAGAGAGATAAATTATTAAAGAGTAAAGGGTTAATAATAAAATGAAGGTGTTTTTCCTTTGACATGTTTCTGTCCAGTTTCTTTTGTTTTTAGCAAACATACTCAGGTATCAGGGATTATTAACATGTCATCTGGATAAGGTCAAACACACGTTTTTGCAAGGTGTTAATGCACACAGAACACTAAAATGCAATCAAAATGCATCAGGATCACATCTGCAGGTGATCTGACTCACACTGTGATTGGATCAAAGCCAAGTGCAAGTGCAATCAGTACAGTCTGAATTCTCAAGAAGAAAAAGCTGCCCAAGATGTTGAAAGGTCACCTGACTCCACCTCTTCCTCCTGTTTAAAGCTGTGTTTCCAAAAGCTATACATAGACCTCCTCGGCAACAGAAAAATAGGTATACATAGGTACATTTTCCTTACACATTCTAATACTGAATACATTTTTTGAGTTTGGAATTTATTGTTTCAGATATTTTGACATCAGATATCTTTTAACATCAGAGTGAAACAAAATTTGGAAAGTCTGAAGGAGCTGAATAACCTAATGATTTTAATGCATTTGTGTGTGCGGGGAGCCAGCAGGAAGTCAGCTAGCATGGATAGCAGATGTCTTGCACGTATCTGCTCTTAACTGGCTTGGCTGGAAAAAGTGAAGCACGAAGAAGCCACAAAATGCATATATCTAACAGTGCTGTCAAAGACTAGGATAAGTCAAAACCGAGTTTAGTCTGAGCCCAAAGAGGTTCAAGTCAAGACCAAGACAGAAAAAAAGAATCCTCTTTAAGTCAACTTACTTCCCTTTTTAGAACTTTTGTGATGCTTTAGAGACAGTATTCTATTTTAAGACAATCATGTTGTACTATTATGAGTAATGATCCAAAAGCGCAACAACAGTGTGTGATTAGGTATAGCAATTTCATTTGATATCATACTCAACACTCCAGACAAAACAGCATGAGAAGGGTATTGGTACTATATTTGTGATGATCAAAAAGCAAATACAGTGCAACCCCACCTTAGAATTTGTTGTTATTAAAGTTGAAGTACAGCCTTTTGACTTAAAATTCACATAAAGCTCAATATTTTCATCGACTCAACATCATAGACAAGTTTGAGTGCAAATACCGACAAGTCCAAGACAAGTCAGAGAAATTATTAAAAAAGTCCCAACTTGAATCTGAGACCGTGCTACAGCACTGATGCCTAATGAGAAACTTTCAGAAAAACAAATAGGGCTCCATCTCTGAATGCAGTTTCCAGTTCTTAATACATCCATAGCCTACACAACAACATTGCTCCAAGAGACTCTTCAGGGGGCCTCTGCGATGTGCAAGACAAGTGTCCCGTGACTAACAGGGATGGCAAAGGTCACACTAGGAATAGAAAGCTGTGCTGGCATTGAGAGCTTTCTATGATGTAAGTAATATAAACCTAGTGAGCAATGTTCCCAAAAAATAGCCAACAGGTGCCTGTGACTTTTTCCATCAGTTCAGCAAGGCACAGAAGTGACATGGTTAGGCTTACAGAAAGATGGTTTGTGTTATAATACTAGAGATTGATTGTGGTCATGGTTAAAAGAAACAAATCCAAACAAATGCTGCATGTTGGTATGAAAACCAACAGCAGTCTACCTTGTTAAAATCTGACAAGAGATGACTTATTCAGCTGTTTTTCTCGTCTGCATCTCTGAGCAGCACCTCAAGAGTATCATGCTTTGCCTCCCTTGCGTTGAGCCTCTGCCAAGCTAATGTGCACGTTAACAACCACTCACAATGTGGCCAGGATTGAGATAAAGAGAATGTACCTGTAGTCCAGTTGTCCATTCAAAGGATTGTTTAACTAGCTGTAACTGCAGCCAGAGAGAACAAGGTGCAAGCCAATGATCAAAGGATTTATTTTTATTGAACTCAGGGCCTTTCATAAAGGATACTTTCATGTCAGTGGGAGCAGCGTGGACCAAGTTCCAAGTTGCCTGTCTTGGGGTGATGTTAATGAGGAACACTGGGCCTGTTATATCTACAAACATTGTTTTGATCTAGCATTTTGGAGTTGAGGCTTGTGTTAATTTATCTACACAAAATTAGGATTCACATATGAGCCAGCTCTGCTGAAGCTGATTTTAATGGCTACATATTAACCTTTAATGACCACATGTGACATAAAAAACCCCACAGAGATTTACTGTTTTTGATAAATCATTTTCTTCTTCTTCTGCTCACTAAAAGACATGACAGCAGAAACCACATTTTCAGTTTCTTATTAAGATAGCAGGAATCAGTCCAGAAGGGGAACATGTGATACCTGAGGCAGGTGTCTGAACCAACCATCAGGATTTTTCTCTCCACATGCCCCCAAGAAAGAATCAGCACTGCACACAGTATCTGAAATAAGAAGATAAAATTGTGGATCTTTATGGAAGTCGGTTCTGGTGTGCTTTTAGTAAAAGCTGTTCAGTCCTTGCTTGGTAGCGATTATTTGCAGTTAGAAAATTGACAAGATTGTAATTTCAATGGTAATCATTCTGAAATCTTTGCATCTTTATCAGTATGCAGAAAATGCACCTTAATGTGAACATCTTGCTTTGTGAGAGCCACACGTGTGAACACACACACAGGCACACACACAGGCGCGCGTACACACACATACACACATGCCTTGATTAAATGACATTTGAGTGAAGTGCTCTGATTGATTACCTCCTTCTCACTCAGAGTCAATACTAAATTCTCCGGTATAATTTACAGTCTTCTTCCCATTTCTTGGTGAAACTTTAAGTCAGGATGCATTACAGGCTTGGCTGTGACATTTTAATCACTCTGGGAGAATGAACTCAGGTGAAGAAGATCTGCTCAATGTTGTAAATGAGACCTGGTCAAATAACACAAGACAGTTGAAAGCTAATTTGTTTGGGACGCTTCAGCATTGCATTTGATTCTGTAATTATACCATTCGTGATGGTAATTTCTGTAAAAGAGGCTAAATTTATTTTATTTAGGTCAGTTTGAATTCAACATTACATGACCATTACTATTGTTATTAGTTTTTATGTTAATTTTTTATGAATATACAAAAATTCAGCATTTCTACTACCAACTAGCATACTAGAAAGATGCCTGGCTGGTATCATAAATTAAACCTCAAGCATTCACTTTGGTTTGTTTACAGGATATTACATGGTGTGTAACAGTTTCAGTGTAGTGTACTACAAAATAATGCCCTCTTTGAGAAATATTTAGAAGCTGCTTCAGCATGTATTCATAATTAAATGAATTAAATGTTAAAGAATCTGCTGCAATCTCGCTGAACAATTTATTTCTGTTGGCGCAGTCGAGGCAAGAGGTCTGGAGTTCACACTTAGTTCCCTCTGGACGCTGCTATATCATTATGGTGGAATAAGCCACAAACATGGATGTCTTTATTTCAAAGTACCAAGGACTCCCCATTAAACCCATACACACCATTCTCCGGCAGTGTGCAGCCCCACTGGGAGAACATGGTACAATTTTTACAGCAGTAGAGCCAATGCAGGACAACAATTAGACTGTTCCAGGCCAATCATAAGGAAAAGCTCAAGACAACAACAGTCAAAATGTTCCTCTGAAAATGAAGGTATCAGTGGAACACTGAAAATTTTACCTGAAGCAATTCATCAGCCATGGATTCATAGCTGTAAATGAATCCCTGTAACAATTTCTTTGACTTTTGCCAGCCAGTTAATATCTGTAAATTGCCCAGTAGTTCTAGTTCACAGAGGTTTCGACTTCTCATGGGGCAGTAAAGGTTTAGTCATTCATCTGTGGTGTTCAACAAACTGAACATCAACCATGAGTTGGGATGAGCACTTTCAACCCTGCAGGCTTTGCCCCTACAGACAGCCAATTCTCCATTTCATCAGGTTCACACAGGTCTTGAGAAAACCTCATCAAAGAACAGGATACACGGTCCTGCAGGCAGACATTCATTTGGCTGTGAATTTGAGTCATGAAACCCACGTAGTTGACTTTTGTACTTCAATTAGACGGTGATCTGGCAAAACAACATTAGCAGTAACTTAGCCTCTCATCTACATTTTTCAGTGACAGCACTAATAGACAACTGCATGAGACTCCATCCTACGTCGTCCTACGGCCACCACCTACCATATTGTGGTATGTCAGAAACAACAGCGCCTACAGTAGAGTGCTTCAGGACTAGAGGAAATCACAGTGTCCACACTAAAAGGGCTTCATCCTCAGGGAGCATGAATATGCTCAGTAACATTTATGGCAACTTGACCATTACCAACCAGCCTATATTAGCAAATGGTGTGTGAATACCACACCAATGTGTTTCATTTCATGTGTTATCACAACTCATTTTCTTTTGCTTTTCACGTGTCATTTCACACCAGTGCCTACTGAGTTATATGAGAAAAACGGTATATCATTTTATGTCATAATGACAAAATGAAAGCTGACGTAGTACAAAGAACCAGAAGGTCCATGTCTGGAGGCAGTTTGGGTTGATGGATATTTCAAACAAACACATGACTTTCACTGAGGAGTCTGCTGTTTGTGTCCTGTGTCTAACCAAAAGTCTGTGGTGACTGAACTCATGTTGAAATTAGATAAATATTCAGACACTGAAAATCTTTTACATAACACTAAGCTACACTTTCTGTAATCCAACACAACAAACTCATCTTGGCCAGTGCATTATTGTGCTCACGTTTCCACTGCGACAAGAACCTCACTTCTCCTGAGATTTCAGAATGAGACTTCCCTTTGAGTGAGACCTGGTTAGGCGAACATCGGATCAAGTGAATGTTTCATTTCTCTGTAGGGTTATGTGGTCAGACACTTATAATGACAATCTGAGCCAGTAAGTGGCAAAAACAAGCACTTTTAATGAAGGTATTTTGATGGTGCAAAATATGCCCATAATAATTACATTGAAGGCTGTGCTCTCCATCAATACTAAACTAAATTCAAAACTTCTTGTCCCCATTACTCACTTTGACACAAAAACATGGTGAAATATGGTCCAGCTTAAAAAACACCATTTAAAAAGTGTAAAATGAAATGCAAAAATGGCATGGTATTTATATGCCATTCCATGATGTCATGTTTGATGGACCATTACTTTTTCATATTGACATTTTTATTTCATTTTATTTCATTTTTATTTTAGCCCGTTGGTCATGATGGACTGAACATTCAGGGTCACCAAATATAGCAAGATTTATTCAGAGGGCATTAAAATCAATACAAAACAGCAATGACCAGTAGCACAAATCTCCTTCTGTTTCAAACACAGATACCAATTGATAGATGACCAGGCTCTCTTTAAATCCTATGTCTACCAAAAGCAAAAAACAAAAACTAAACTTTTTCCAAAGGGAGATATAAAATAAGTTCATCCAAAACCACAATCAAGTAAAACAGTAGAATACAAATGATTACTAATAATACCTCTCTAACACAGAAAGTAAAGAAAGATTGGACATTAAAAGCTATTTGGTGCAGGGCTGTTGTATTATACAACATACATACATATATACTGCAGACTACAGAGATCCACCCCCCCGTATGTGACACTGCATACATATGAATAAAAAAGCTGCAAATTGCTGCATTACCTACAGGTATGCACATGATTTCTTTCTTACTGTGAAGAGAAGTGATGAAGTGAAACATTGGACTATTCAGCTCCAGAGACAAGAGTCTTTTTGAACAATTTAAACTTCTAAAGAGCAACGCAGGTTCATCAGGGATGCAGACCATCAGAACAAGTAAAGGTCAGCTTTGAATCATCTCCTTGTGAACGATCAATGAACTCAGAATTTATTACTGTCATTTCACTGTGGTTTGAACTTAAAACAGAATGTTGTATTTTGTCAGTTCAAGACAAGTTCTCAGTAAATATTTGCAGCACAAATACATGATCGTCATGCAACAAAGCTACACATGCAAAATGCAAAAACAACGAACAAACAAAAAGAGCCAGGGAACACTTCTTCCACTAACGTTGTGCACGTGTGGTTTTTACGTTAAATGTAGAATATGGAAAGCACATGTGAATCATCTTCCCTATCACTTGTAATAAATCAATATATATCGTGGCAACAGACTATTACTAATGAAAGAGTTTAATGAGTTGGAGGATTTCAGGCAAACACTGATCTGATTGGGATTTAAGTTGGAAACCATTAATCACAATGTGGAGTGTTTCTTCAGGGGCAGAGGCAGGGAGATTTAGAGAATGGCCTTTACCTTTTGCCAGACAACAAATATTTGTCATTACAAGGACTAATAATGAACCCTGCCCATTACACAACATGAGGGCCCACGGGCTGACCATGGAGAGGCCAGAATCAAAGTATCCATTACATGCTGTGTTTGTTCGGTCTCTGGAGTAATTTAACAACAAAACAGTTACACAGTAAATTATCAGAAAAAGTCTCCTGGGTTCTCATTGCCAGTGTGTTATCACAGTAAGCAGCATGCAGAGTAATGATGGTCACAGTCCGTGGTAATACACAACAGGCTTTGGTTTGGAAACGAACCAGAAATAGTTCAAAGCTTTTATAAGAGGTACTGAGAAATGTATTATATATATAACATGCAATCATAAAATAATTCATACTACAGCTTGATGTTCATGTCATTCATCTTCAGACTGAAAACATTCAACAACAGTGCAGAGCAGCAAAGTAAGACTGAGCAAATGCAATGCATATATCATGCAGGAAGTTGGACAAATAAAGTGATTTTTAGCTTCCAGTTGGAGCCCTCAGTGGGTTTTTGTCTTAATTGCAGCAAAATAATTGCATTCATTTGCTTACATGATTTAATATATTTTTTATAGTGTTATAAGTGCTAAGATTTTTTTTAGTATGCAAACTTTCTTTACAAACTTTAAGAAATCGACTTAGGTGGATTGTGTTTCATACAAACCATTTGTCCTGAAATGTCCTGAAAAGCCAATACCACACACTGACGTGCTTCTCCGCTGTCGAAACCCATTAACAGTGTGTACTACACAGGTAGACTGTGCAGAGAAAATGTTCTTATGCTGCGTGATTCTCATAATATAAGTGCCACAGCGCTTCCTAAAAATGGCATTTTCCTATTCCTTGATATGACAGCATAGATCCAGCCTCCACTGGAGAAGCTGCTCCATTATTAAAGTATCACTCACTTAAGATTACAGCTGTGATGGCATCTGATCATTAATCACCAGCAACAGAAGCCTGCTGCCTTGAAAGTCTATTAAGAGTTAACAAAGAGCAGTCCACACGAATACTGCAATCCTGCGGCCAATTCTGCGAGGTGAGGAACAGAGGTGAATAGCAATTTGGCGCTCTGAGAATCAAGCATCTATTTTTCCAATTTAATTGGAGACAAATTGGTTGGAAAAAGCAGACTGACTGAGCCAGATGTCTTGAGGATCTTCTAAACATCAGGCCTGTCCTCAGCCACATAATAGAATCAAAACAGATTCAAAGGAGAACAATACATTCCTGAAATACTGCAAAAAATAAATAAATAAGAAATCGCATAATGTATTTGACCTTGAACCAAAACCTATTTAATCGCTGTCATTTCAACACTAGGCTCTTGTTTTCCTTGAAATAACAATTATTCACGGTTTGGTCTGCAGAGGGAAATGACTGACACTTGCTCTCCTTGAACAATAACACGTTGAATTGAACTGAGCTAAAAGCTGTCACATTAACATGTGGCATGGGAAAGTGTCCATGGAAATGAAGACACTCAGACAGACGGGAAGGCCTCTGAAATCCTGAACTGCACATTCTCAAATGAGGGCTTACTGTTTGTTCTGTCTATTTTGTGTATTTTCTGATGGATTTACAGCTGTTGGGCTGTTGATGAACACAAAGTCAAGTCTGTGAAGGCTTCTTGTAATGCTGAAGTATCACCTGTGTGGCAGCTAAAATAAAATGTTTTATAATCTTATAAATCACATAAAATGCCCTTCATAACAACAGCGTGAAAATGTGAGTGTCTTAATTAGTGATGGTGTCACTGCACATTTTTCCCTCCATTAACAACCTATTTGTGCAGAATTACAGCAGCACCTTAACTGACATACATGGTGATTTTTTGAACCAACATTGAAGCTCTTAGAAGCTCTTTCTGGGTGTACAGTATTGCAATGTGACAGTCAAGGATATTTATAAATAGAGCGTGGACCCTCCACACACCTTTAGTACTTTTTCTCTTCACTTAGATGGTGGGAAAGTACAAAAGGACACATAACAGGGGAGACACAGGAGGGAAAGCTCAGACAGGATTTGATCCCTGGTCAGAAGGGAGGAGGCGGGGGAGTTAAAAGGCTGACAATCTTAAAGTGTGAGCTAAGGATTGCTGACTGCTGGATAGTCCCAGAATCACAATGTCTCTATAAAGATAGAGCTATTTTGATAGTGTGATTTGTTTCATGGACAAGATCTGCAAGACCATTTTAGTGTAGTATATAAATGTGGATTCATGAGTGTAACTAATTTCATGAAAATTAAATACAATGATATGTATTCTACAAATGGCTTATTTAACTAAACAAACTTACAAACCCTGATACATTTATTCAAATTATGATAAACAGCAGTGGCAAGAGTTGGGTGTATAAATTAAAATTCTAAAAAAAAAAGATTAGGGTTAGGGTCTCCCTGTGGAGTTTGTATTATGCACAAAACAGGTACTGTGTCATAAAAATGCTCAGACTTAGACAAGAGTCTGCAGCCATGCTAGCAGCTCTGTGAGCCTGTGTCTAGGTAGAGTTGTGCTTTGAGCTAATTAAACTAATGTCAGGATGCTAACATGCTCAAAATGACCACCTTTACTGTTTAAATGTTTACCATGTTTTGGTTTAGCATGCTAACATTTACTACTTTGTGCTGATCACAACGCATCAGCTGACGGGAACGCCATTAGTTTGTATACAATTAGTCATATATCAAGGTTGAAGGATCACCAGAATTCTTAAAAAAATATTCTTGTGGGGAAGATGGATGTGTGCACCAAATTTCATGGCAGTCCATCCAACTGTTGCAGACATTTCACTTAAACCACATGTGGTGATGTGATGTGGACCTCATTGAGGTGCTTGAGGAAATGTCACGGGATCGCTCAAGCTGTACAACATTTCATGGCAATCCATCTAATAATTGTTCCTATATTTCAGTTTGGACCAAACTGAAACTGTTGTTTTTTAATTTCATACAGCTTTAGCAGGTGATTGGTCCATAATGTATGCATAATTACATTGTTTTCCTGAATTATTCTATTAAAGGAATTAAAGCACCATGTCTCAGTGTTTCTGATTGGTCTCACTGGGGAAACGTCTGAAAAGAGTTGTTTTGTAATTAATGTTAACCACTGCATGTCTCTGTGCTGCACTGAAAATGAAGACAGCTCATTAATAATGCAGACGTACTCCTTACCATCCCTCGCTGTATAATGTGCAGTTTTCTGTGTTAAATGAGAACCATCTAACTTTCTGTCCTCATCAACCTTTCTGATGATACTGTTCCAGAGCTCCCTGCCTCCCCGAGCCAATTAATGTGGACCAGGAGAATATTTGTAGCTGCAGCCTCTCATACAATTTCAACCCTTCTCAGGGAATCTACTGGAAGTGCTTCTGACTCCTGTGAAATCAATAGAGCTGAGATGCCCTTTTAAGTCTTGATGGTGTACAGCAACGTGTTTTTGTTTGATCTTTATGATTCTGTGGAGGATGGAGAAAGTGGCAAGAGAAGTACAAGGAAATTGGTGGCAGTGAAATGGCTGTTTTATCAGGTCCTGTATGGGTATGTGAATACCCTCGCACAAAATAAATGAGGCCACGTGTGTGTTCTGCTCAGAAGGCACAGTAATGAACACTGCACCATTTTTCTTCTGAGGCTAAATGATCTGTCACACGCTTAATGTAACAGGACAGACTGTGCAGAACAACTGGCCAGTACACTGAAACTGACGAGAGTTAATTTGGTGTCACATGTTGTCTGTTTCTGTCTGTTCAACAGATATTAACTCCTGAGAATGAGTTGAAATAAAACAAGATGAAATCAGTTTTAAGTGTTTTTGTGTCCATTCTTATCTTGTGATGACACTTCGCTGATGAAGACTGAGATGACGTTGAAGATTTTCCAGACATTCCTGTAAGGTCGAGAGTACACGTCCATTCCAATATGAATTTGTCACGTCAATAGATAATGAATGAAAATGGCAATTTTAATAATCAATTAACCACTGGAGTCATTAATCAAGGCTGTAATGCTCATTACAAACTACAACACTAACTGTTGGATGGATAAAATACATAGAAAGATTAAGTTTACTAAGTGGACTATGAGTTACGATTATTTTGTCCCTAAAGTCAAGAATTAAACTTAATGATCAAACTTCTAATATATCCTTATGATGGCATGCTAGCAGCTAACAGTCATATAGTTACTGTGTAATATGCTAATGTTAGTATGACCTGAGAGTTCTCTTTGGACTGGTGGGATAAGGTCTTAAGTTTTTCTAGATATCTAGTCATGAACCGAAATAGAAAATTAGATTAGTGTTAAAGGGGCTAATAAAAAAGTCAAGGGATCAATAAAGTGACTATGATTCTTCCTCTGGGAGTCATGAATATCTGCACCAGTGACATTTCAACCATTGTTGAGGCATTTTACACCAATGTTTTGACTGACCGACCCCACTGAGCCACTAATCTCACGTAGCCAGATCTATCTCCACAGAGGGCTGCACCCATTAACATTCTGGTATTGGAAATGCTCCAGCTTCTTAGTTTTTCTTTAAATCAATCACAATTGTTTAGGTTGTCACTAAGCCCAGGATGCAGTGACAGTGAAACCGACCTTGCAAAACAAGTGCCCTTGTCCTTTTAGCAAACAGATTAGTGGTTGAAGGTTGTTGTAGTTGTTTATTGTGAAGGGGTTTTTGAAAGCTTTTGAAAAGCTTTTGAAGAGAATGCTCAGAGAATTTTTATTTATTTATTTTTTTTTACTGATGACATAATGAACAATTAAAATCAGTATTGTTTCTGTATATACCTCTTACATATGTATATATTCATTTTGAACTGTCAATGTTTTCTAGTTTTGATGTGAAACATTTCGTCTTTCTGTCCCTATCACCTGTTTAAACTCATCTTGTTGATAAATATTACTTTTTTACTCTATTTTTAGGTTTATGTTGTATTTTATGGATCTGGAAGAACATTTCCTGTCTAATTTATGGGTTTTAAAAATAACTGAAGGTGTAACTGTCATGTGGGTTTGATTGGCTTTTAGTATGCCAAAGGACTATGATGAAAATGTTGCTGAATTTTAAAGTGGACAGATCAATTCATTCATATTAAATATATTATTTGCAGCCCACATATCGGCAGTCAACTTATGCAGAACAACCCATGCAGGATGTGCGTTACCTGCTATAGAGACAAATGTGACAGGTAATCAAAATGGAAAGACAGTTTGTGTGACGTGCTGGCAACAACCCAAACATTGTGACAGATAATCACAGAGGGCCAGTCTAATGCAATGAACATCACTCAGTCATTCGTCAAGCTGAATAAAAGCTACTCCAGTGTGAATTAACCAGCCTTTGTATCCATGGTATTGTTAAAGTATCTTGAATCTACGAACTGTCAGCTTATGACAAGCTTGCGATATTCCAGCTTTGTAATTATCCACAAGTGGCATATCAGTGTGGGACTTCGATTGATCTTTGCTTAAATTTAGAGTGACAGAATAAACAAGATCGAACTTCTGTGAAGCCTAAACCACTGGTCTAATAGTTTGCTTAGTGATGAAGTAAACTGATGCTGTTGCATCATAAAGCTGTATTAGGATTTATGTAATGGAGGATTGCTGGTGCAGCGAATGGTCCACTGGTTGAAACAGGAGATGATCTGTTGTGATGTCTGATCTGTACTGTTGGAGTGCACCACAGCTATTTCTTTGTGCATACTCAGTCTGCTGTGTCCAGAATTTTAGCTGGTGTTTGGTCAGTCACTAGTGTGTTGATGCCTGTTAGGTCTATGACTGTAGACACATTACACTGTGTCTATATTTGGCCCTTTGTGTGCATATGTAAATTAATCAAGACTTTCACCACTGGGTCCATTTTGAATGTGCTGAGGTGTTTGCAAAGGTATTTAACGGGCTTTAGTTATAAAGACTGGCTCTTTTGTTAATGTTTCTAAATCAATTTCATTTCTGAAATAAACACAACACTAAAGAATGTCAACAGAAAGAAAAAACCTTTAGGAAGTTTTACTTAAGTGATTAAAAAGGCTCCTTCCTGTGCATGCAAATGAAGCGGCATCATAGTGTACGCTTGATAACCAAGTAAAATACACAGAAAATTAAGATTAATATCATAAGTTGCAATTTAAAAACGACCTTAATGAACATGCAAATTATTAAGCAAGAGTTTGGTTTATAACTTCCAACCAGAGGACTCTGGTGTTTTTGTGTCTTACATTAATGCATTTTTGTAAAATAATAGCCTCTGGTTCATTAGTTTGAATATGAAAAGGATTGATTCTTTTTTCAGGAGTATGAAGCAGCTTATGAGACAACTCTATTGTACAGCCAGTCTTTGTGTGTGTGGAGTGGATTGTCTTGCATCTGCACGAGTACACTTCTTTCATAATGACATTATCTACTTTCATTTTATTTAGTATAATTGTCTATGAACTTCAGGTTAAAACAAACTTATTTTCTATGTACAAGTCACAAATATAAAATAATAAACAAATGCAATCTTTTTGGTAATCTAAGGACTGATGGTATTTTTCAGCTCTACAAAACTTTCGCTTTAGAAAACAGTTTGTTATGCTCTTCTGAACTGATGGCCTAGAAATCATCTCGAATCAAAGTGGTTTTGATCTTAGTATATATAAAAAAAAAAAAATCAAAATCCGTCCTAGAAATCCTTCATTGCAGAAATGTCTCATGTCAAGTGTAAAAAATATACTTGGTATTACTACAAGTTTACTAAATTTCAATCAAGTCAGTTACTCCAATAATCAGCTGAAGACAGTGACCTAGCATTTTGACAAATATAGTTTAAACAGTTCAGTCTCGACATTAACCATGTCTCTGAATTTGAGGAAAGAATTTAAGCATGCACATCCTGTCATTAAATCATCAATAGTTATTGAAAAAGCTGGAAACTGAAGCTGCTAAAAGCTATGCTAAAACCAAACTGTGTGCATGTCTAATGAGATTTGTGCAGACCATCGGCTGAGAAATGACAGGCAGCTCCTCATATGCATGATAATTTGATGCTGCCTTGCTGTTCATTCCTGCAGTGCAGTTTGAGAACAGACTTTATCACTTGTTCCATGTTCTTGGAAGTGCTGCTCTGTGGTCTGTCCCTGCCACACTGCGTGGCACTGTGGGTATGTGAGCAGAAAGCTGTAGGCAGCTTTCTGCTCACTCTGCTTTTGTTTTTTGTTTGCCAGTGATTGTTTTTTGAGAGAAATCATGAACTCTCTGCTTCAGTTTAAGACACTCAAAAGGTCAGGAGCAGAAAATATGAATAAGAAAGTCTGTAGATTAGATTCAACAGAGGCCATCTAGATGAAGCCTGTGGAGAAGTGACAGAGTGAGATAAGAGAGACGGAGGTGGGTGAAGGGGGTGATGTTCTGGGCTTGGTGCAGCTTAGGAGCTTCTTTGCCTTCACCAACCAATGTGCTAAGAACATTTTGTGCCCAGATGTAGCCTGTTTGAAGCCAGCTGGAAACCTGTAGGCTGTTTGTTTGCATGAACCGATCCTTCATCAGCCTGATGGAGCTGTCTGTTTAGCACCATAGAAATGACAGTGATTATCTGGAGAGTATACAGACTAAAAAGTAGAGTCAAACTTATGATTTTAGTGATGTACGCTGCTTAGGTGTATTTGCATGTGTGTGTGGTAGCCCCAGCAACAGATATGGTGCATCTGTGTGTACACATTACAGCCAAATGTGCCCCTTAAAATAATTAATAATATTATTATTAGTCCACTGATTAAAGATTTATATGACCAAGTGCTTCAGATGATAACCTTGTGCTCATGCACATCAGAAATCGTTTTAAATGGACACATCTGTCTACATCTGGACATCGCAGGAGTCCCCTGCCCAGCAGAGCAGAGAGATGACTACACTGCACATGTGTGACAGAAGTGAAAACATCTGTGCATAAATGTAACAAAGCAAGTGCATCTATATCCGAAAAAAATACAAATCAATACTTCAATGTTTGTTTGTTTGTTTGTTTTCCTCACCTGTACCAGTCAAGCCCTCTGTCATAGTTTCTGTCAAAAAAGTGCGGCTCCGTTCCGAGAGCGCGCACATCTGGATGTATCCGTATGAACTCCAGCACCGCCCTGGTGCCTCCTTTCTTTACACCGACTATTAACGCATTGGGCAGCTTCTTATTCCCATACTTTTGCGCAACGCTCATGTTTCTCAACTTCATATCAGCCCAGTGACTCCCAGACGAGGCAGGAGCTTTACTTTGGTCGCGGAGATCACTTGATCCTCGCTGGGCAGCAGTCTCATCCAAAGCAGACCTGACTTCCAGCGAAGCGCAATTGTCTAATTTCCCAAGAAGTTTCTTCCCTCCTGCGTTCTTGCTCGGCGGGCATCTTTTCCCCTCGTAACCCTGATTTGTCATGATTGTGCTGCGACAAAAAAGAATACTATAGCATAAATAGGTGCAGGACAGTGACACAGTGAATATGAAGGCGAATCTGGCGCTGAATCTGTTCGTAGATGAGAGAAACCTATGTGCCATGTCTCCATGGGTTCAAAGTGCTGCATGATTTTCCATCGGAGTCCTCCTCCTCTCTTGGTCTGCGGTCTGGCAATAATATAGGTTCTAAAGTCAGACAGACTGGCATATGAGGATAGGGGTGGCTTCTCGAAGGCATCAACTGCGCGTAAGTCGCGTTATTTCTTTTCATAGGCTGCTGAACTGTGCGGGAAAACTTCGGAGCAGAATACAATTGCAGCAGCTTCCCAGAGACAAAATGGGTCAGTCCTCCTTCAAACAAGTTTCTCTTAAGTAGTTTGAAGTGTGTCGTTTGCATCAATTACTGATGCCACTGTCTTAAAATGAATCCCAGAGGAATTGGACGCCCATCTTGACGCTTCTTCTCCTTGTGCGTCGATTGCGAGAGAAAAGAAAAAGTCCAGCGTGTCCTCAGTGTCCGCAAAACTCTCACCATTGTTCACCTCCAAGGGGACTGCGATGCTCAGCCCATCTTTCCCTTTCATAATGAAGTTGTGAGGATATATGCACTTAGGCTATCAGCTATAAATATTTAATCAACCCTCTGACGTCATGGCCATGATCATAATTCTACATGCGTTTTGTCTTTTAAAGGAACATCCTGAATATTTTAGGTAACATCATATTTGGGGATTTACAGATGCAACATTCGGCTTCCTGTGTGCCAGTTGATTAACGTAGAAAATAATTTAAACTTTAGGTTTTTAATTAATTCAGGCTGTGTGTTAACTGAGGTATATGATATGGAGTGTAAAGATGCTCAATAACATATTTAATTTCAGAGAACTTCACCTTGGTTTTGTAAGCAGCTATCAACAGCTTTGTAATCAATTTCTGCTGCGTGCAACATGTTTGCTTTTCACTTGAAACAGAATGATTCATCAAGGCTGAACTTTCTGTTGAGTATTTTTCTTTCAGCAGCCTCCGAAAGTCCTCACACTTGATCTGTGCCACGATGCAAGCTGGATGTAGCAATGCAAAGTTTCAATGTCATTGTTTAAGTTTGTTTTATTACGGAGGAGGAGTGAACATCTTGTGTCTGGATAAACAGCAGCTGCATGTTGTTCTCTTCACTCTCTGGAGTCTCTTTTTTTTTTCATGCATACCGAAAACATTCAGGTTTAGGTTATTTGCAAGTGCAATTGCAAACCATCCAGCATATAAGTAGAGCTTTTTGCAGTTATGTAAACTATTCGTTTAACATTTTTGAAAATATGAACCACTTAATCACCAGGTACAAACAAATAATTACAATCAGTAAATTAACATTTCATTCAGATATTGATTTATTTTCATCTCAGTACTTATTGCCTCATGACACATAATGGACATTAATTCATGCAACAGTGTCCGTATTCCAAAGAATAATCTGCAATAATCAAACCTGTTTCTGATCATACAGGAACAAAATAAACCAGATGTGTTCCAAATACCTGTGGATGTGGTCATATGGCATTATCCATATGCTGGTGCCAGTGCATTTACATACAGTGCATGTTAGCATGAAGCCCTAGTACGTAATGAATAGGCTGACACAATGATCTATATGTTAATGTGGGACAAACTGGGTAAGAACACACCATTTGTCTGAATTTATCCATCTAACCGTCTTTAGTGTGGACTTGCAGACACATGATATTTCAGGGTTGTTGAAAGGTTTTTTGGTTATAGTTCACATACCCTCAACATTCCAAGTTTCCTTTTCCTTCATAATGATTCTTTAAGGTAAAGTGAGTGTTGTTGTTAGTGTGCAGCAGCTGTACCTGATGTTGGTATGTTATATTCTGTGATTTTTTGATTTTTTTTACCTGAATAATTTCTCAAGTCTGCCTCCTACTTCTGAGTCACTCTGGTCAGGCTTCTTCACACAATGTCTCCTATAGGTCACTGTGACCTGCATGTGTGTCAGAAAGTTCTAGCTCTTGTTTTCCAGGCAATCAGACCAGTTTGTGTCACCTCTTGATTATTGTATGCAGTAGTGACATTTCCGGTGTTCACAAGCATTTGTACTGGAGTCTCCATTATGAACTCCTCTGCTTCAGCGCCAGGTTCAGGTTGATGTACTACATAAGGAGTAATTGGACGAGCATTCTGCTCTCCAGGCTGGATGTGTCCCAGTTATGTTCCTCCTCGTGTGAACTCTCCAAGTCTTATGTTTCATTTGTTTTAGTCTTCTTGTGAGTCTTTCTTTGTTGGATAAGATTTTTGTCTTCACTCAGTACTTTTGTCTGGTCCCTCAAGTTTACAGAAAAAAAGAATTACATATCACCAACATGTTAGAGTAGAGGTTCTGCCTCTCCCAGTGCCCATTCACGCTGTGCCTTGTAAAGTGGGCTGTTTTCAACTTTTTGAGAAACCACAATATGTATTTGTATATATGAACACAATTCATTCATCCAAAAGTCCTCTGCACTCTAATATATTCTTCACAAGGACCTGGTCACCCAGAGACAGCACAATGCTTCTTTCATTTGCTGCCGTTATTTATTTTTTAGCATATTTCTGGTGTGTGTTAGTAATCCTTCCTCATCATTTAGCCCAAAGATCAAGTCAATTGGAACGTTTACCAAAAAGCAAATAGAAATGAGAGCAACTTCACTTGTTGTGCAGTTGTAAGGATGTACAACTTCATTCACTTATTCACTCCAATTTCCCTTTTTCTTTGTATCCAAGGTCCACAGCAGCAGAGAAAACAAGGTGAGATTGCTCTTTCAGCTGGGTTCCCTTGTGGGTGTGGGAGTTGTTTTTGAGTTTGTAATGTGTATTTTTGCAGCTGTGTGAATAACTTGTTCTATGCGTTGATCGTGGTGTATTTTCATACGGAACGACAATTTCTTGGCAAAATCATTGAACATGTCCTGTGCTTACTTTGTTATGGGTTGAATAGGCATTAGAAAACGTATTGATACTGTCAATAATCATTCAAATATACCCATGTGCTCTTTCCTTGGCTGACCGAGGACTTGAGGTTACATCTTCTGAGTATGTCATACCGGCATTTTGCATGTAACTTCTATAGTACCCCATGAAAACAATGAGCTTCTGAGGATTTTTAATATTTGTAGAGACACTGACACTGCAGCTATCCTAGCTTATCCTCCATCATTTATCCTTCAGCTGAGATCACTTTTCCAACATAGTGCACCTCATTTTGGAACCAGTGACATTTGTCTGGACTCAGCTTAATTCCCAATTCTTGCTGATGTTTGAGAATAGACCTCACATCCTTAACATGCTGTGAATGTTTTACTGTAGAATAAGACATTGTCTAAGTATGGAATGCATATTTTGTCCCTGAGACTTTCTAGGCTCTCTTCCATACTACAATGGAAAGCTGAGGGTGCATTTCTGAGGCCAAATGATATCCTGTTCCATTCGTATTTCCCCCATGGGGTTGTGAAGGCTGTGAATTTATCTGAATGTCCTTGCTGATGCTACCTTGGTGGTAAACTTCGCCTTGGCCTATGTGCCAAACTATGGCTGTCGTGATATACTAATATTTAGAATAGTCCTTTTTTTGTTGTTTTTGTTGCGGATCTGAGCCACTGCTGGGACTTAACCTACATGGGATATGTACTCTACCAGTGAGCTAATCATGGATTTCAAAATAAAATATACTGATATTGTGTCAATGATAGAAATATGGTAATATTGCATAAATTATCAAGCACCTCTTATATATTTCTGTTTCTTTCCATCTCCACTCTGTCGTTCACATTCCAACTCCAAAAGAGTCAAATATATATAATGAAAGTTAAAGAAGAGAATTTAAAGAATTAGATTTTTTTATTTTTCAAATTGTCAATAGATATCATAATAATAACGCTATCGTGAATTCTTTTGGTCACAGTCATCACATAGTGAAAATCTGATATCATTACAGCTAACACCTATGCCGAACCAAGTGTTTTCACCAAGACCATTAAGTATCCTGTGAATTGTCTTTTTCTATGGCTTATGTCTCTTTTTCATACACAAATCACGGCAGGTGTATACGAGGAGGTGGATTTGTGGATGAAGCCTTTGCTGAACTAGCCTTGGATGTGGTTCTTTACTTTCATATACAATAGTTGAGGTGTGACAGTACATGTTTCGTCTCATTAGTACTGCAACTAGCAGCTCATCGGACCTTATTGTTTTTGCTTTTGGATCATACAAACTGAGATTAACATCGACTGAGCCCTGAAAGGGATTTGGGTCTGAAGCCTAGTAGTTAATCATTACTTAAAGACACTGTTGGCATGGACTTTTGCATTAGGGAAGTGTTGGGACTTCCATGCATCACCCATTACAGATATTTGTGCTCTTGTATCCAAAGAAGCTCAAGTCATTTTTCATTAAGGTTGTATGTTGGTCTTTATATTTTACATTTGACTTTGAGGTGCTGAAGGATGGCGAGTGGGTGTTTTTCTTTTCTTCTTGCTTTGGGCATACAGGCTCTGTTGTTTAGTTCAGGTTTGGGTTTCGGTCATTTTGGGGCTATAATTCTGAGGTAATGACAATGTGTAGCCCCCAGTCACAACATGTTAAATTAAAGGATTCAGGCAGGTTTTTTAAAAAAAATATTTTGCAGGTACCACACGAGTCTGAATCTTCCTGTTTGCCTCAAATTAGCTTTTTTCATGCAGTTTGGGATTTACTATGGTTGTGTGTTGTACGGACTCCCTTTGAAACACTGGCAGCAGCCGTTAACAACAACAATGATGTGAGGCAGTTAGAAGTGAAATAATTTAGAGCAAAGCTATATGGCAGTATACATGTTGTGCTTCAAGGCAAACAGTTCTTTAAAAAGGGCAAATCATAGGAGTGAAAGGAGTTGGGTTTCTAAAGGATTATAATGATAAAAGTGTACTTACATTGTATTAGCTAAAAGGGAAAAACAGAAGGTGCACAGAGGTGAAGGTGAAACCACTCTTAAATAGAAAATGCAGATATTCAATAACCAGCCTCTGGCTCCTTTTTCCTCAGTACACCTGCACTCAGTACTCACGAAAGTCACATTTGACATTAAAACAGCAGCAGTAAAAAAATAAAAAATAAAAACCTACAATGAATCAGACTTCTTTATGAACAGTAAAACATTCAAGTGTTGGTGTCTGTTATTATCTTTTCTTGAACATTAACTTTTGTTTATTACAAACTGACAAAGGATGTAGAGCAATTTCATGGATCATCTTCTAAGTGAATGTTTTTAGAAGCACATTCAGAAGTTCTTTAACATTATATACAAGTAAACTATCTGAGATTCAGTGTTTCTTAAACAGACAACCGTCCTCACTCCCTGGGGTTTACCACCACACTGCTGCACTGTACTTCAGGAAATAAACACATGGAAGGTTTTTTTGACACTACTAGCTTATACAGTTTTTATGAAGTCATCTGTCAGTCCCCTCAAGCTGACCACTAGACAGCATCGTTTCACCTACAGCTCATGTTGAATGATGTCAGAAAATGTAACCAGCACCAGAAAGTTTGATTTGGCTTCGGAAGCAGTTTTTTTTTTTTTTCTTCATTTTTTGTCTCTCTGGTTTCAGTTCAGTATTAGAAATAAAAATAAATAAATAATAAATTTAGATGAGATTAGATAATTACATCCCCTAATCTCACCAATAAACGTTGCAATGAGAAAACAAGAAGGGGACTGAGACAGAAGTGCTGTAAGGCTTTAACATCATTTTTGTTGCTGTTGCCATATAGTTACCGTGCTATTGATTTAGTCTGTAGTGAAATATAATCTGTAATCAAAAAATCCATCAAGGTCGAAAATAGTTGAAACAGAAATAAAAGTGTTGGGGAACTATTTTACAATAAAGCTGGAACTGCAGAAACTGCAAAACATCTCCAACTCTTTCACATTATTGTTTTGATGTGTCACTCTAACACTATACATAAGAGACTGACCCTGACTGCAAGGACACTCGTATTTGTAGCTGTTATAAAGAAATATGGACTCAGAACTGAAATTCAAGGACACAAAAGAAGAGAATTTTTAAACTTTTTATGTTCTCACTTTACTATTAATCACTTTTAATTTTTCTCAGCATCCAATTTTGAAAAACCTTTAGGCATTTTCTCTTTATAATCTGTCAGCATACATGGGTGAGTGGTTCACACGTTGTCATTTTCACAGGGGTCTCCCAGGCTTCTGAAGCAGTATATGAATTAGTAGTTAAAGGTTAAAGTTCTATTAAGACTTCAGACTTCACTGCTGAACAAGCACTCAAGCTTTCACTCCACACACACACATCTTACCCAGAAAAACTTCTTTACCTACTTAAAGTCTGCTCACATGGACAGCAGGTACTGAAAGGGCCTTTCCACCACTTCCTAAAAACACTTATACTTGTAGACAACACTGCACTGTCTGCCCTCACATCCTTCACACAGTGAACAATAGACTTGAGTGTTTCAGTTAAGTGGACTGTAAAATGAATCGCAGGTTCTTTTGTGGGTTTTATTTAAAAAGACATAGTCCTTCCAATCAAAAGACATACAAATATAATATAAACCTTTGATACTTTATTGTTTACATGTAAGTCCTCATACCCTACCTTTTACTGGACAGGATAATGGGAATCTAAGGGGAAGCCAGCGCCACCCCAGCATGCAGACACACGCCTGCCTTTTATATCTACAGATGCTATTGGTCCTCTTCCATGGAGTCTGCCATGTTAGACCATCATGTTTCTTCATTAGCCCAGAATTGACAACTAAACACTGGCTCTCTTGTGTATTTTTTTTTATCCTTCTTTGGAATACATGAAAATGCAACCGTATGCTTGCAATCCCACCTGGAAGAACTCTGATGAAGCTGCACTCTTTTGTATTCTGTGCAAATGTATGCAATTCCAAAGAGTAATAGAGCAGAATAATATACAACACTTGTTTGATGTGTGCAGGTATGCCAGAAATTGCTCCTAAATTATAAGCTTCTGCAATATGTGATAGTTTGTCATGCAGCAAGTTTTCAGAAAAATATGACATTTGTAGGGCACCATCCTGACTTTTATGCTGTGCCTTCGGTACTTCCTGCCTCACGGCAAACAAAACACGGCCCCAATCACGTACAGGATTTTCTGCAAACATGTCATCTTTTCTTTAGATTAAAATTAATGTTATATCGACATAGCAATCAAAGCCAACACCTTAAGTAACTTTTTTTCTGTTGACTTGTATTGACCACTTGCTGCTTTATGCCAATGAACCTCACATAATATCTCTTTGCTGCCATACTGCTGCTAAACTGCCAGCTGTGCCGGAGTTGAAGCTCATGTTTCCAGCAGAGAATATTGTCCCCGGGGATTCAAATAATCTTTCCCTTTTAAGTTGATATAAACCACTGAGAATAAGCAAGCTTGCCAAGCTTCGACACAGCAGTGCAGCAGAGCGCCCCGTGATAATGAAACACCTTCCCTTTCTTCTTGCCATCGTCCTATAACGCCAAGGATATCAAGATATCTCATTTTTTCATTCAGTTTTTTTTTTTTTTTTTACTATTCAGAGATTATAGGATCACAGTATCAGTATGACATCAGGACGTGACAGCATTAAATTATTCCACCCACTCTATGTGGAAAGCCTGACATTATACGGCTAAATTATGTGGCACACTGTAGGCTGCAGTTTTGTAGATAAACTTGAGAAAGATGCCAACATAAGGACAATGACTTGTTTCTTTCAAAAAAAGTTTGACAGTGATGATGAGTTTCAGAATTGGTTATACAGTAAAATGTGTCATCTTTATTTGTGGTAAACACCCACTCAGTGTTTCCTACAGATTCCTATCTGTCTGGTGGCAAATCAGATCGAGAATCAACATGACTGTGTCTTCACAATCCTCCTTCAACCTAAAAAAAATCCACTGGGGTTACTCATTATTTTCGAAAGGTACAAGTGCTGTATGGTTGGCTAAAATCTACCCTGAAAGTTAAAGCTAAAAGTTACCCGTGCAATCTTCACATTGTTTTGTGTTTTTCAGTGAAAACAAAGACACTTAAAAGTCACATATAAGACACATTTAAATTAGGAATAAACCTTCTGCAGAACTCTGAACAGCTCTTTGATTGGACCAGTTAGGAAATGATAGTTCAGGGACAAGAACATAAGGCACAAAAAAGAACCCTGGCAGTTATAGTAATGCTTTGTTGCTATGAGACTGCACTAATGTTTTCTTGGAGAACAAACATAAGCATCCTGGATGTCTATTCCCCTCCAATGAATCCATAACACAGTGTTATACAACGACTGAACAAACCCATTTCATCAAAATGTCCAAGCTGTGATATAAATGTGGGCTGCTGTAAATCAGTAGAATGAGATGATCCTATTGCTGCTTCTTCCAGTTTGTCTTTCTGCCATCAGTCACTCCTGCACATTTCAAGTAATTAAACTGGACACAAGGGCTGATAGAATAAAAACTTAAAGGGCAATAAAATAAAGCATTTTTCACACCAACATCCTTTACTGCAGCTATTATAATGTGACATCAAAATGAATGTAAGAGTGACAGGTTCATTTTCTGCATGGAGGTGTTTAAAGGCAGAAAAATGACACTGACTTGTCAGCGCTCTTTATGATAATTACTGTTGCATTTATTAACAGTTTTACTTTCAATTTGTTTTTTTGTTACATTTCTATCACTTACTGTAATTAACAACTGTGCTGAGACTTTCTCTGTGCATTGTGGGAGAAAGGTGTGCATGAATCGTCTTAAAACAATGCTGACAGGCCCATGTACAATGGGACATTGTACATTGTAATCATTCCTCCTGTTCATAACGGCCATTAAAAGATCCCTTTAATGTGACCAGGTGGTACCTAACCAGAAACTGCTATACCAAAATATATATTTTATTGACAATACAGACTTAAATCAAATAAATCTCCAAACAAAGCCTTGCCTCAGCTGCTCTTTCAGGTGTATCTCGGTGCAGGAAGAAAAGCCCACGTGAGCTTCCCTGCCCTTTTTATAGACGCCACCCCTTTGCCTGCTCTTAGGGTTAGACTTCCTGTTACTCTCCCTTCCACATTAATATGCTTCCACTGTAAATAATGGGGGGCAAAATCGACAGTATTCATGCTGTGGGAAACGTATTCCAGAGCTTATCTGAAGTTAATATGAAGTTTCAGGAGTCTGAGTTAATCAAACCAAGTGGGGATCTTCCAAATTCAGTGCATTTTTAGCACACAATTGGTAGAGGGGGATAGTAAAAGAGGAAATTTGGTACTAAAACGACTGTAACTTACTCACTCACTTGATTATTTCTAACTGAGACTACTGAAGCATCATACAAGCAGATAAAGTTCAGAATGGATTTTTGCACAGAATGGAGACTGTGGATTTTCCCCCCCATCTCCTCCATTGGAAACACATTAGGAAGAGATCTTTTATGGCCAATATGAACAGGAGGAATGACTGAGCAAAAACCATTCCTATGAACATTTGGGTACCTGTTTTAAGACCGACTGGAAAACATGTGAACCTTAACATGGAAGAGATTTTGCGGGCCTGGTGTATGAAAGCAGACTGTTTATGTTATGCAGGACTCTGAACACTCGGCACTGCCTAAGAAACACATCATGATAAAATGCTTTGTTCACTAGAAGTCATTTTTCCATATCAGGCACCTGCTGAGTTTTGCTGAAAGAGGCTTTGACTCTGAAACCTGTAGTGATGAAACTTAGGATAAATCAGCATCGGCTCATTTTTAAATAGCATTATTATAACTAATGATTTTTCCCATTTTTTCATGTTCTCATTCTCTTTCTTCCTCTTCTTGTGTATTTGTTGCTGATCTACTGAGAAAAGACACCAAGACCAAAAGCCAAGCACCGACTAAAGGCCATCGAACAGCAGGTTACCTCTCTCCTTGCCAACCACGGTGTCAGCTAATTGCTGTTGACATTTTGCCTATGTTGTTATTTCAGTCAAAACTATTCTGATGCATTGCTTTCTTTTGTTTCTTCACAAAAAAGGGGACATGCTTTATAAATGCCATCCTCCCTGAGCATCTCAATATTCGACAAAATCGTCTAATTATCACACAGTTTGCTTTAACGGTACTCAGCAGTTTCCCAAACACAGCAAATACTTCTGATCCTCTTGCATGGAATTTAAAAGTCAACATCCCTAGATCTGCCTGCTACCAAGTAAAACAGACTCTTAACTGCCAGGAGGAGTCCCAAAATTCAGATTAGTTAGTAGTAGTAGTTACTGTAGTTACCACTTAAGCAAAAAATATGAGGATATTGTGTGATCCCTTCACTTACTAATGGAACAACAATCTGCTGCCATTATTTGAGACAATAAGCACTGACTCTAAGCATCTCTTACTTGCATTGGAAAGTAATTTATTAACTAAAGTTAACCGATTTTTAAAAAAATGATTACATCATAAATGTATTTTTTCATTATGAAAGATTATATTCTATACATATTCTCTCTCTCTCTCTCTCTCTCTCTCTCTCTCTCTATATATATATATATATATATATATATATATATATATATATATATATATATATATATATAGTTTATGTTTTTATATATAATCTGTTATCCCTGCATAATTAAAATATTCTAACACCTCTGCCACTGATTCATTTCCATCCGCTCCATTTTGGTGTACAGTGGCAGCTCACTGATGATGGACAGCAGCATTCATGGGAAGGACATGAGCATTGTTAAAAATGAAGACATGTATTTACTCAGAGCATTCTGAACACAACTTATTGATTAAGACAAACCATATGGCTGATGGATTTTGAGCGTTTTATTTGGGTTTCAATGACACAGACAAAGGGTTGCTTCTGTGAGTGATTGATCACTGTGTATAGAAGGCTACACCCCTGTTTCTGTTGCCTGAATGCAACAAGAGTCGATTGATGGCCGTGAAGTGGATTTCGATGTCCTTTCAGTGGCTTTCAGATTTGTTTTCTTTGATTGCATCTCCACAGATTCTTTATTCTGGATGGCCAGCACCCTGTGAAAAGCGCATAAACAGGGTGAACCTAATCCTAATGCTGTTAGTCTGAGGCTCAACAATACTGAATCCAAAGAAAATGAGAACTGTCCCTCAGTGGGACCCCGCATCACAGAGTAGCCTTGGACTGGGGAATAGGAAAAAAAACTGATATAGACATTGACACGTTCAGTCTCTCTATGTAAACAACCTTGTTGTCGAGAACAAATTGTAAGCCTCTATTAGGTTATGGTATGAGCTAATAAACCAGTAGTTGTCAGTATTTTCATTTAATCCAATCAATATGTAACCTTGAACTCCTCTGTATTAAAGTCAAGAACCAGTATTGCCACAAAAACATCAAATTTGGTTCAGCAATTGAAACTTTAGATGTTACCTGTTACTAACATCCCACATTTATGGCCCCAAGAGATAATGAACAGTGACAACTATTGATTGGAATGTCCTGCAGCGTGTTATGTCCGACAGAGATGAGAATATCTAATTTGGTGATATTCTGCTTCAAGCAAAACTGTGTTTAATTTTCACACAGGCTGATGTGACCACATGCACAGAATATTATGTAGCATTTATAAATCTGCCACTCTTTTCAATCAAGCAGTCTCCCGAATAAGCATACTGAGTAGGAAAAACATGAAAAAAGGACTTTTGCCAGTGTAGAAACCGTAATGGTCTCTGTATACAAATGAAGTGGAAAAATATCTACATACAAATGAAAATATATGCAAAATGTTGCCGGTCACGAAACTAATTTCTGAAGGACAAGAAACAAAGTAAATACACAGCAGGTTAGCTTCATAGCACATATCCTGATAGTCAAAATATAATATTTATGTTACTTGAGAATTTTTTTGTGTCGTTTTCTGAGTTGTATTCAAAATGTTTTTTTTTTTTTTGTGTGTGTTTTTTGCTCCAAAATTTGTGATTGAATTACCTTTGAGTTGAATGGGAGCTTGTTTTTGTCTTGTGAGTGATGTTTAAAGTCCATGAATATGTATTCTGAGTTTGTCAGACCAAAGAAGAAAGTGAAGAAAGAAAGAAGAAAGAAACCATCCTGCCAAATTTGAATGATTAAAAATATCAACAAGTTTATGAAATAAGGTGTCAATATTGGGTAAAAATGAGCAGTATTCTCAGCTCCAGGACTGTGGGGGCGTGTTTACTGAATGCGCTGAAGCCACGTCCACTCGTGGGAGCAGTTAAGTAGCAATTTTGAAGCGACGTCAGTGAAGCGTCAGATGAGTTCAGAAAATGACATGACTAACTTTGAAACACTCTGAGTGAGATGAATAAATCTCTATTTCTCTGCTAGGGGTGCAGAGGTATCAGGGTGGCCTCAGTGTGTCATTGAGCCACCCTTTAGGATTTCAGATATATATCATCCGAAGTCTTTTCACATGTTTTCAGCAACTATTTTCCTATTAAATGTATTTTGAAAGAAATCTCGGAATTGCCTTAACACAGACTTTAAGTAAATTTCTAAATTTAAAGTGTGCATAAAAACAGGCTCGGAACACGCTTAGTTGTGCATATTAACACTGCAGTGTTCCAGTGTACCATGAAACCTATTTTCAGCAATACTGAACAGGTGTATAGCGTTGGTGTACCTCTTGGCTTGTTTGGTTGTCTTGCACGTAATTGGTAGGCAGGGCTGTCACTTAAACGAAAATGGGAACACCTGGGAGCATACTCCTGCGGCTGTATAAAAACTTCCATCATATTTCCATGCACTGTGTTTTGTTTTCTTTATCTTTTGCTCCTTAACATTCCAACCCTACATCCACACACACCACTAATTTCCACAGTGCTTCCCTTGAAGCATTTTTAATTTTATATTTGGCAAAAAAAAAAAAAAGGTCAAAAATCTTACATTTTTAATGTTTCTCTATCTTTTTTTCATGTCTTGCAAGCTATTCATGAAACTATCAAAAAAAGTTATCCATTTTTGGCAGAGCTGAACACAACTCATCATTTTGCCCAAACTTAATTGGGTTTGGCTGCATTGCAGGCAAATTGCTGGCCATGTTGGCTGTTGAAGAGAAGAGAGAGATAATTCCTAAACTGGCTGTTGATCAGAGCCCATTCGGACACTCTTTCATCTAGAATGTCAAAAACATGAAGTTACTCCTCCATGTTCTTCTGTGCTGTTTGTTCTTTGGTCTTAATTTTATTTGAGGTTTTGTCAGTTCAGTAGTTAATGCTGTGTGAAGAGATAAGATAATCACTGGGTTTTCTCTCTGGTTGTGGTTCATGTTTTTCATACTTTTTTTCACCATGTCCTTTTTTTGTAGCTAGTTTTGGAGTGAAACTATCATTTCATTGCAGAAAGCCAGCTATGCAACTGTCCTTTTACAGAGTGGTGGGTCGGCTTCCTCCTGAGGTAAGCAGAGTACCTATCCGCCTGTATCCATGGATTAATTTTTAAAGATACCTGATACTGACTCCCCTCCAGCATGCTCCTCCTTGAACAGTAATCTTTGATTTTCCTGAGGTGCCTTGCAGTTAATCAGTCAGACATCTCAGTGTAGTGCTGTCAGTGCAGGAGGAGCTCAGTGCAGCTCTGCCCTTACAGAGCGTCCCACTGTGAAAACAGAAGTGAGACCTCAGCTTTCAGCATCTCTTTGAAATGGTGTTTGTAAAAAGTAACTTCATATGTTAGTGTAGATCACAGATGTCTAAATCCAGCAATCAAAGAGACAGAACCTGCAGTACTCAATATGGGCTCTAACATTTATATATGAGTTATCTAGTCAGTAGAACATGTTTATAGTATCAAATGAAAGTAAATTCAAATACGATGCCATAGTTTAATTCTACTCAGCAGGAAGAGTCAAAACAATATTGAAAATTGCATCCAAGGACCTGAGATGATTTGCCATTACTCTCACAAACACTGGTGTATTAATGTGGATCCCACATGGATCGGCAGAGCACTAAACCATATCTATTATTGAAACGTGAGGGAGAATTTTTAGAGCACTCTGAATATCGGCCGTATTCATAATTTATATTTAAATCCTTCTTGGTCCTCACTACATATTCAGAACTCATTTACTGTCATCCGTGCAGACTCGCCACCTTTATCCTCCAGGAATCTGGTCTCAATTAATGTTCTTACCGAGATTTGAAAAAGGATTTCAAAGTAAAGGTGCTTGGCAGTGACCATGGAAACACACAGAGGAGGCAATCTGTGTGTTCTTAGAGGCATTGGAATAATTGTATGGCTGCGTTCTTCCTGTTTTTGTTTTTTTTTTACGATCACTGGCATCACACTATATGTTCACCACGTTGTCTAGCAGAGCCCTGTTTTATCACAGCTTGGTTAGATGTAGCACCTCATACATGATCTACAGAGGACTTTATCAGCACAAAGCTTTAGGATCGGTGTATAAATATTTCATTTAAACAAATTGATTGTTGCAAATACGAATGGAGGTGTTCAATTTTCTGCCTAGTTTGTCTTCCACAGAGGGCTGACTCTGCATCCATACCATTCCTACACTGCTGAGGGGAAACTCTACACACAGCCAGTGTCTGTCAGAGGAGATAGTGTTGCCACCACAGGCTATAGAAGAAAGAATGAAATGAGTGGATTGGGGGGGCTTCAATCATTCATCACCTTTCCCTGCACCAGTGTCACAGGGGTGGAGATTCAGAATTCAGAGAACAAGGTTCAGGGATGCTAAAACTGCAGAAACAAAATGGGATGTTTTAGGTGATTTGTCACACTTTTTGCACGGTAGACAGAACTGTAAAGTACTACAATTTGGCTCTGGGGAAAGATCTTCCACGACCACAAGATCAGAAGTGTTCAGAAGCAGATTTATTTTCCACTTATGTGTTTGTTGTGTTTTTGTTCTTGAAAGTACTGGTTCTGTTTGTTTTTTTTTTCTTTTCTTTTTATGCCGTAGCAATAGTGGAGGCCTGCAAACTGCAAAACACAACCAACAGAAGCCAAAAAGGAAAAACAAAAAATATACGTTAAGTCAGTCATGTGTCTTTTATTGATTTCAAAAACTAAAATGAATTATATGTATAGAAAATAACAACAAGCATATCACATGATCAGCTAATTAAGCTGCTGTTAAAGAGGGAAATGTCTTTAATTTAATTTGATAGCAATCCTATCAACAAATAAAATGTAGTTGAATGCAACACATTGTGATGAAATCTGCAGACTAATAGATGCTCAGCTTTCAGTTTAATTTGCTTATTAAAAACTCAGTAAGTAGCTAACTTTCTTTGAAATGTCTGTTTTTACATATGTAATTTGTTGTATGTGACTCAACTTTGTTCTTCCCTCATTTGCTACTTGTTAGCTGATGTAGGGCACATCTGTGGTATGAATTATTTAACATAAGCAAATGTTATACAGTAGATTTAATTAAGAATTGAAGGGGATGCATATTTGATTTGTCCTTCTTCTAGCTTACACCTCTGGGCTTTGTTAGACAAAGAAATCTCTGCAAACAAAAGTTGTGATGCAGGCCGGCGCAGGAACCTCCTGAAGTGGCCAGTCAGTTTATCACACAGTAGCATTGTGAGAGAGATTAGCTCAGCAAACAAAACCTAAAGACATATTAAACCATGTTCTGCTGCCTATAGCTGATAAACTAAACCTATAAAATTGCCTCCTCCTCCTCAGCAGCTCTACACGTTTACACCCTTTGAACACAAACGCCAAATCACATCAACTATCAACACTCAGACAGACGCTAACAGGCACGAGTGAAGAGATGGAGGTATAGCCAAAAGTGTAGATAGTGATACATTGTTTTTGCCTGCTGTTTTAATATGTGGCTGATTTGTATTTCATTGTTTATTAAACAGGGACATTGTGCAATGCACCAGATATAGCTAAAAGCTAATTTACACAGAGAGACGTCCTAAAAATGAAGAAATAATAAGCAATTTTAGCAAGTATTTTCTTTTTTGTGAATTGTGCAGTACTGGCTTAAGAGTAAACCTCCAGTTATTTGTGTATAAATGTTATGAACAGTAAAGAAAAGGGGCTCTGTCTCCAGATACACACATATGTAACATAGAGCAATGTCAGTACTGCCTTTCAAGGATATCAGAAGCAGGGCAGTTTTATATCTCACCTTTAGGGCATGCAGCTGTTATTTTCATGAACACAGTAAAACAACAGAACACAAGTAAACTGGTGACTAAAAGCAAGGTTGTGTGCTATATAACCAACAATGCTCCCAGCTTATGAAAAGCCTGCAGGGACCTACACAGGAAAAGAGGTGAGAACAGTGAACACACGACACTTCAGTACTCAAAGGTTAACCCTGAGGATATTTATCAGTGGACAGCCTTTGGGATTTGTGCTAAGTGGAATTACCCTACATTCTCTGGATGTAGGGAAATAAAGTTTGCACTCATATGGCAGATAGTACGGTACTAACTGCAGTGCAAAAGGCCTTTTAGTCCTCTTAAAATATAAAGTTTTTGTAAAATAGTATTCAACAAAGCGGAGATTAAGAGTACTGATTCAATAGTTTTCAATGAGCTCCAAATTCCAACTGTATACTACCTGCTCAACACCAAACAGCAGACAGACAGCTGGTGAAAAGATTGATGCATTTAGCAGCTAAAGAGACCAAAATCAGTGCTAAAAGAGACTGGACATTGGACAGAAACAGTTCAAATAGATAATAAAGTTGCTATGCAATATTAACTCAAAAGATGATATTATGTGTTGACTTGTGTTGTCTCTGCTGGCACCAGGTGGCCAAAAAAAATATCAGTTATTGTAGGTTTAAACTAAACAGAAAAGAAGTTTTCTTTCTTGAATAAAATCTCACAGTCATGTCAGTCAAACTTCCACTGCAGTTTGTCACCAAAGTCCTTACAAGTTAGCCTCAAGCCAGACTTCCTCCAAACAGCTGAAGTATTGCTGGTTGTTCAAATAAGGTGTAACATGTCCATCAAATGTCTCAAAGGGACCTACCAAGTAAAAACATAAATTTCTCTGCACAACACAAGGTTACAACTTGTACCCACTCTAGTACTCACTCTTGGAGCAGTTTTTATGTTACTCATCACTCTCTGGAATATACTCTCTCTCTCTCTCTCTGCTGTATGTATATGTATGTATGTGTGTATATATATATATATTACTCCTTAAAGGGAAAGTCAAGTGCATGCGAAGGAAGTTCTACACACAGCCCTCAAACTAAGCACATTTGGTGTCCTAATGCGCAGACAGAAATACAGTTCTCTATTCCCTATCTTAGTCAAGCTCAATACATCCTATTTGAAGAAGATGACAACTAAGAGGATCTAGATGATGGAGCTGACACATCCAGAGAGTCCAGGCTGTGATGTCCCGGTACTGAAGCTTGAATTTTTGCCACACTATCAGTGTAAGACTGCTTTTGAAGTGAGTTGAAAGACTTAAATCCAATGACAACTGGGTGCACTTTCTCATCTGTGACCAAACTGTGAGTGAGTGTGGGTGCACAGCAAACCTAATGAGGATGCTAATATTTAACTTTTTCTTCAAAACAGCCTTGAGACAGATTGTTAAATTTCCATCCTATTTTCCTAAATTGAATATTATTAAATGACAGGGGTTGATCTAATCTGCAATTCTGAGTGACACGAGGGGAAGAGAAAATGTTATTTAAAATCTTCAAATAATGATCTAACTTTATTTTCATTCACCACCTTATTTTTTATTATTATTCTAAACAGTTCTGTGTAACGTTACCTTGGTCTATTACCTCTGATTGAAGTTTAAATGAACAAAATTCAACCAAAATGTAAAAAATTAGCATTTTTTGAATTTTATTACACGCTTTTCATTCTTTAATCCTTCTACAGGAGAAATTTTAACACTTAACTTATCTCGCTGCTGAGAAACACATTGGAAACCCAGTATCCGTCTTCATTGACAGCAGAGCATTACACATGAAGGGAGGGAACCGATGTGACAAATCACTTTTCAAGCAGGGTTGACAAAGGTTCACATGTGCACAATTGACGTGTTTGAAATAATGGCAGTCTTCAACCTGTGGGTCCATTGCTGAGCACAGATGAAACGGGGCTGTCAAGTTCACTGAATAAAAGAGCAATACTGTAACATCACTCTGGCCTGAGGAGACAAAAAGATAATCACACAGTTATTAGGCCACTAATGAGAAGTTGGTCTGTTCTTTATAAAATCACATCACCCTTGGTATTGTTCATCATATGCTATATTTGTACATTATCATTCAAGTGGCTCATTATTTTTCACATTCAGAGTAGATTTTAGTTAAGATGCAATCCTTCGACCTCCTTTTCTTCTTTGCTTCATGGGTAACTTTTTTCTTCCATCTTTGACCTCTCGCTGTGATCTCTATCTTTGTATATACTTGCAAATATAAACTGGACTGTCCTCATCCGTAGGAAGGCCAAACGACATATTTTATATTTAAACAGGCTGGTTTAAGCTTGTCATTTGGGTTACAGACAACCAAAGAGGTATTAACCTTGTATGGTGACTCATGAAAAAAAGTCCATTAAACAAATCTTGAGTATATTTAGAAAGAGAGCTGTCATCATCCAAACAGCTTTTGAGACCTTAATTGCCCAATTAACCTTTTTACTTATATATTCTTTTTTTTTCTTTTTGAGCTGTATTCGGTAGAGATAACCAAAGAGTGACAGGAAAGTGGGGAGAGAGAGGGGGAATGACATTCAGCAGAGGCCCACAGTTCGTATTCGAACTGGAGCAAGGACTGAGCCTTTGTACATGGGGCACACTCAACCAGGTGAGCTAACCGGCACCCTACTTATATATTCTTTTGAGCATTGTTTCCTTTTTTGATACGATTTGGCCTTTCTTCTGAATGACAAACATTTCACATGGTGAAATGGGAAGACAAAATGTACAAAAATTGTTCCTAGACTGCTCAGTTTTGAGGTGACATCGCTCTCAAATTAACACTTTTACACTTTTGTAATTTCACATCCAAAGCAATGATGGAAGCGATTGAGATCCAAATATTTAGACAACTTAAATGTCAGTGTTTCAATGTCCCAAATATTTATTTTTCCAAGCATTTCTCTCAGGTAAATAGCACTATGCTTTGTATTGCAGGATGTAGAGGATCAGAGAAGATGGAGGGCAAAGGAGCAAAGTCGGAGTTTGGGAGGCAGAGTGCAGGAGCAGAACCATAGACAGCTGAGAGTCAGTGGTGCTAATGTGGGGTCTGAGTGTGTAACCTCACTCTCAGTGCGCTCTGATTAAAGAATGATTTATAGGCCTGCTGGAGAGCCCGCTCAGCAATCCGTCTCCTCAATGAGATTTTTTTCTCCTTTCGAGGGGTTTGGTAAATCAAGCCATCTTGGAGAGGATCTCTGGTGGACAATGTCAATGTATTACTGAGATGGAGCCATTAAATGCTATAATCATGAAAGCATGAGGGGGGTTGAAGACACTTATTTGTCACATACAGTGTTGGTCCTGACTCCTCCTGTGGAATAAATCAGTGTATGGAGACATTTACACATCCATCATTCCCACAGACTGATCATCAGCCTAATCTCTCGGCTTTAGTGTTCATTTGCATGTGAAGATGTGCTGAGATGTGTTTCATGATGAGCGTGTTATAATATGTCTTTCTAGCTCCTTTTATATTCACACTATAATGTTGGGTTCATGTGTTCACTGATTGTTGAGTTGTTCAAATATTGGACAAAATAAAATTCTGACGCCAGAGGAAAAGTTAATAGATAATAAAATAAATTATGAGCTGTCTTGAGTGGGACATTGATGTTATACCAAATTTCATGGCAAATTACCCAATAGTTGTTGAGTCATTTAAGTTAAAACCAAACATATTAGGTGGCAGTCTGTAGGATTTATCGTCTGACAACCATGAATGTACAAAATGATTCAGTAGATGTTGAAATATTTCTCAGGATAAGTGGAAATTTAGATTTTTTGGTGGTGCTGGAGGAAAAATCTGTGGGATTCATTCTCTGTGGATCATAACTGTCTACATAAAAATCTACGGGAGTCTGATCTAGTAATTGTGGAGATATTTCATGATCGACTGAGAGACAGAATGCCATCCCAGAGCCACGCTGCTACTAGTGGTTTAAAATCTGCCAGTGTTGAGATTATTTCTGCCTGTTTTCAAAAAAAAAAACAACTTTCAAGCATTTTGTAAAAATGAGTGTCAGTATCCTGAAAGAAGGCAGTAATTTAGCTGCACTACAATAATGTAATGACACTTGAAATAATTTGATTTGTATTGGAAACAAGTTGGAACTTTCCCATTATTCTGTTTTTAGAAAACACTCAGGACTTAATAGACAAAGAATACTTGACACGACAGAAATTTCACTTCTGGTTTGAAGACTTCTGCGCAACGACAGAACAATGGCAGCACTTATGATGGGAAGTCACTGCAGAGTGCTCTGACACACCCATCAATCATTAACAAATCCTGTACAGACTGAATCCTATCTGTCAAATGGTGTCATGATGCCATTTGTCCAATGTGTGCTGCACGACACTGTGGTCTGAATCACAAGTGCAACAGTTTTTGCAAAAATGAATATCCTTTTATTTCCATCTTCTCTGTGTACAGTATGTTTGAATCTGGGTTACAATATTCAATTTCAGGTACCTTGCTTATGATTATGCTGCATTCAAGTTTGCGTTTCATCACTGTGACCTTTTTATTAACCAAAGCACACAAGCACTCTGTGTGATGTTTCCCAATTATCTCTTCCTGTTTACCCAATTACATTAATTAGAATGCACAGTATTTACATAACCCAGAACAAATAAGCCATTGAGCTAAACCTATTATTAAGCTTCTGTGAAAATAATTACTCCACCTACTGCTGCCATCATTATAATGTAGCTACATCCAGTCAGCTTATTCACATAAAAAAGACAAAAAAACTGTGTCTGGATATTATGGTTTAATTATTAAATTATGTACTCTCATAATTAAAGTGCAATGAGGCAAAACCACAAATAAAATAAAACCATGGTGTTTATCAGCGATGTTAGACCTAATAAGATATTTTATTAAAATAATAATACAGATACTAATCTACACTAAATGCTTGGGATAGGACTAAGAAATGGGGGGGGGGGGGGTATCACATCTTTAAAAGAATTCACTGAATGGGACAGAATTATGTAATTTGATCAATTAAAGCTGATATACAAACCACCTCAAAACCTTTTTTTTATCCAGAATCAGACTGGGTGTAAATTTCTTCTGGAAATGTTATCAACTGAGCAAGTCCAGTACAGTAAACAATGCAATCCTGCAAATGTGGGCTCAATACCCTGAGGTGGTGATGGATGAAGCTACAGGTATAGTATGGTATATGGGAGCGTGGCAATAACATATCTATGTGAAATAGAGCAAAGGGATTACAATTCAAGTTGCTGCACTGCCTTCAGATATAGTCTCAACTCAGAAATAAAATGGACTCAAATATACCTAAAGCAGCATTGTGTAACTTTTTTACAATAAAAAAGCAGATTTTAAATAATTTTGATACTATTCTGACGTAATCAGCTGGATGGTATGTCTTTGATGAACTGTCAAGTAAACTTCTGAAAACTATAGCTGCTGTTAGTTAATGTTAGCTCAGTTTGTTAGCCAGAATGCCCAGACTGTGAGCTTGGAGCGTTTGTACCACAGATGTTTTTCATGCACGGCGTGCAGGAGAATGTTGGCGGGGAGTGGAGCTGGTGTCTTGCCAAAAATGAAGCTCCAAACCGGAGCATCCGTTGATTATATACCTAGTATATAATATATAGTATTGCGATTATTTAATGATGTCCGCATGTTTGTGAACTAAGGCTGTGTTAATTTTGAAGGGGGCTGTATTTGGGGAGTTTTCAGACGGATTCACTGGTGGGCAGGTTAAATAAATGTAAAATGTGAATAAGGCATCACACATAATTGTAGCGGAGTGAAAATATATTTCCTTACATTGAAAGTTTCGTGCAGTAGAAGTTATAAAGTAGCACAACATGTACATACTCAAACAAATCAAAGTACCTGGAAAATTGTACTTATTTACAGTACATAAGTAAATGTATTTAGTTAGCTTCCACCACTATTATATCTTATGAATTCAACGCATAAAATATATGTCCTTCAGCTCCATTTAATTCTATCACACCTCTTTCAGGGGCATCAATGCAAAACTGTCCTTCAGTGAAAGACTCTCATGTTCCAATGTGCCAAAGTCTTTGATCCAGCCAACAACAACACAAACACAGCCACAGTACACAAAGATATTTCCACTGTGTGCTTCACTCTATATTTTTTAGATTTGGCCTTTAACAATGTAGCCCACGTACAAAGCTAACCTGCCTGAATAACAGTGATTAAATTGGGCAGACAGCTTGCTCATCATTATGGCACAAGGAGAGGGCAGTCAGTGAATACTTGAAGGTGCTTAACAGCCACAGAACACAATATTTTTCTCTGATTAGCTCGGAGCAGAAGAGCATGGGTGATGATTATTCCTGTAGATGACAGAGGCAACATGTAGGACCTGTGTTTGCTCTATATAGATGGAGGATAGGAATAGTAATTTGATGGTTTCAGTGCCATTTCCTCTGTTCAACAGTCCACAAAAGTGAATTCAGAAAAAAAAAACACGCTATCCTTGACTACTATACAGAATAAAGAGCAGCCTTGGCTGAGACACAAAGGCACCTCTCAGTATTCTAACGGTAAAATAAAAACAACTTTGCGTTTGCAAGAGCTCACTCTGCTAGTCACATCACAGCATTATGTCTTTGTGATTAACCAGGTAGCCCATCTCGTATGGATATGACAGGCCTGCAAACATCATGTCCTGAATATGTAATAGAAGCGAGTGTGTGTAGCTCCTTGCAACAGAGCTGTCTCCCTGGAAAAAGTGCCAATTATAATATTAAAGCTGTCTCTACCAGTGACCTTTTTGCATTTGCTCTGTATGCTATTACACTCAATCAAGAAAGGTCAGTGGTGGACGTGGGTCCAATGCAAAAACTATTTTTTTTCATCTTGTGTTGGCTGTTTGTACAATTGGATTTCATCACTCCAGTGCACAAACACATGACATATCATCTATGACTTTGCATTAGATTTGGTACGTACACTTATATGACTTTAATAATAATGCCTTGTATATATGAGTTTTGTAGAACAAGAGTGTAACTTTTTTTTCTACAGTTCTCTGTGTGGGAATACAGTGCCGATATGTGCAGTGTCATGTTTGGTCGAATGTGAATCAGTGCATAAAGATGTCAGATAGTAGTTATTTTGGGTTTATTTTCAGTTTAAAAGAGAAGTTTGGCATTTTTACATGGTCAGTTTCATGGAATCCATAAGTAATATATAATAAGTAATAAGTAATATGTTTTTAATTTTAAATCACAGCTATTTAGTTTTTCAAAGCTGTTATCACTAGTCTGATGTGTTGCACAAAAACTGTTTGAGCTGTTTAAGGTAACATAAAGAAAAGAGTTTGAGTTAGATTATTTCCACTGTACTAAAATCTTGTCAGACATATTTAACATTAGACTGCACTATATGCATTGCACTAACTTACCTGTCAGACACACAGTGAGGATTATGGTTCATACACTGACTGAACAGCTCTACCTGCTTTGCATAGTCATATCAGCGTTTGAGAAGGGAGCCACTTGGTGGACAAACTCTGAATTTCTCTCTGAATCTTCCTGCCGGATAAAATAAAGAGCACTTTAAATGGGCAAAACTTCTCCTACCAGATAATAAAAAATGTTCACTGACAAAATTTTATCTAATATCTTTGATCATTTTAATTTATTTAATTGATTTTTTTTTTTTTTTTTTTTTCTGGTGTTTGCTTTTTCTTTATTATGTCAAGCATGAATTTGAAAAACCTTTAAATGACATATTCTTTCCTACCAGCAGAAATCGGCCCAATCAAACATCAGCTGGGATCATTTCCGGTCTGGACAAAACAAAATCAGGCTGTTTTTTTCTAAATCTTGGTACTGTGGTAAAAACACATTTAGTACTGATTGGCTACATGGATTGGCTAAAGTGGCTTGTAGTAGTACAGGCCAGTCTGCACAATCTGTATGTAGCTTGTAATTCAAAACAACTTGATAAAAGGAAGTGAAAAGTCTTTTTACTCATTGACTTTTACAATAACAGAGATGATGAAAGTGAGACCAACACCAGGCATGTGAGGTGACTTTGTAAATGTGTTCTCAATTCTCACTCACCACTGCCCTGTGTGGGCAACATACTTTGGTTTAAATGGCAATTTATATATGTGACATAGATTCATCACTATGTGTTGAGATAAACATAAACATGGTAATTATTTGTATGAACTGTATATGTTAATGTACAAGTTGTCAAGTGAAACAACAGGTCACTATGGTTATTGTCACACACAATAAATGGGAGAACATGTACAAAAATGTATTTTATGTGCCACAAATGACAAAAGTATGTCCCTCCTTCTTTTTTCTGAATCAGGTTTCATTAAATAAGCTCTGCATACTTCTGGCACAAATACTGACTGAAAAATAGGTTTAGAGGGCGGCATGATACTGTAACTCACTGATTAATATGATTTCCTCCCACTACGAGAGTCTGAATTTGATTCCTGGCCCAGGCATTGTACTTTTCATTCATTTCAGTGTTATCACAGAGCTGGCCGCCCGCACTGTAAGTGCCTCTGAATGAATATTCAACTACTGAACAACTTTCATCTGTGAACATTTGGGCTCGACCCTTTCATTTGTCGCTTGCAGCTATGTTATATTTCTCTCTTTTCAGAATACATTTCATTGGTGAGTGCAACTCTCTGTTAGCAGGACACTCAGTTACTGTGTCGGCAGAGACTGTTAAATTTTGAATCATCATTTCTTGTGGGCGGAGAAATGTCCACTGCCACGCAGAATTTGAATAAAAAGGGTGAATCTACTGGTCTCAGTGGGAAAGTGACATTCTGTACTGCAATATTTTGTCAGTTAAGCCTCTAACACAAGTAGAAAGTATGCTATAAACAGGAAAGAGAACTTATTCTTGGGAGGCCATTGAATCAAAGAGCTGACTTTGTAAGGAGTGACACCTAAATGTTTGATCCCTTCTCAGTGAACTAAACTTCTCAGATGAGAGATGAAAGATGTGACAGACTTCATTTAAACTCTGTGCATTACACCAAGATAATGCACAGAGTTATCTGTTTTCTTTCCCTGGATAATAAAGGGATAATTTTACTTGCATTGTACACTTGTATGTACAAAATATGTAGTCATTTACATGAAGTTGATAGTCATATGAAAAAAAAAAAATTTACTGAAATAACTTTTTTTTCAAGAGGGGAGTTAAAATGATAGGAAACAGTATTTACCATAAAATATACTAGATAAACATTTCTAATATATTATACTATACTATATGGCTTCTAAATTCTGACAAGAATATAACTATTATTGTAAAACGTCTTTGAGAAACAATACAATGTTTCTAATTTCAGCCAAACTACGTTTCTCATTTTAAGGAAGGAGGTTCCCATGTACTGAGTGAGATCTATTGTTAGAAACGTGGGTGAGAGTGATGGGCTGTAAGTAGGAGCTCAATTGTCCTTTTGTTGATTTCAGTGACCTCTGCAGGGGGTTTATTCATGGCTAATCAATTCACCGATCAGAGAAGCTGAGCTCAGAATAACCCCTACAACCACATCCCAGGCCCTCACATTCCTTCATACAGATGCCAATATAAATAAATGCTCTCCACACGTCAGTGTATTTGACGGCTTCTATAACTTTGTGAGTTCCTTGTGAGTTACTGTGAATAAGGAGTACTTCATGCAAAAGACATGTTACGCAAATGACATAATCTATAAAAGACAGAACATATTCGAGCTGAATACATAATTAGAAAATAAAATATGCTCTATAGCACTTCAGTGTGGCAGATGCTTGCTGAAGCTAGTGCTTGAACACAGGAAATGACACGTCTCTACTCCCCCAAAAATCTTATATCCTAATGAAAGTTTCTAAAACAATAAACATCAACCATGCTTTGAACCATTAGACACTTGAAATTATGGGATGGGAAGTGACTTAATGGAGTGTTTGATGGATTTTAATGAGCTACCATTCAACACACTTCATCAACACAGTTCTTGCAAACAGATATGATGGTGCAGCAAAGAAAAACTATTGTATGACTGTGTATGCGTGTAGTGAGTAAGGTCAAAATTTACTGTCACCTGTGTGTGTGTGTGTGTGTTTCCTCTGCTGTTGATGTAGTGCCACCCATAGACAGGTCAATATATTACATCTTCATGCTCTGTATGTGTGAGCGGAGATGGTTATCAGACTGAGGAATTAGCTGCAGCACTGTGTGTGTATGGTAAATGCGACACAAGTGAAAGCAATCGCCATACTGTGTGAAATGAACAGAATCCGGTGCAGAGCAAATGCAATGCATTTTGCTGACACAAGGAACGAAACATAGTGGTGATGCTCTATGATTGTTCGATAGAGGTATATTTAGGCTCAGGGCAAGCATTTGACCAAAAGAATACATGACTATGAATGTATGAAAAATGCTCGCTCTGGGATTATGTATGCTTTTACAGTAGGGGAGAGCAGACGATTTGAGCCTGTGGGGAAGTTGAGCCACCCCTTGTTTCTAGGCAACCATAGACAAAATTAGTCATGTGACCACATATTTTAAAGAGTCATGGAAAGAGGTCCATGAAATAAGTGGTAAGCACTTTTAAGGTTTTTGTTGTTTAAAGTGATTTTTTTATGTTCAAAGAGTCATGATTGTGATCATTTACAGAAAATCTAACACACGCTAGTGCGCAAGGAAGTTACACTTTGAAGCTATACTGTTAGCAGGATGTTAGCTCTAAACTGCTTAATGCTACAAGTTTGTTAAAATGGCTAGGGTAGAGTAATTTCAGCCTGGGGGACGTTGAGCCTTCTTCTTCTTCTTCTTCTTCTTCTTCTTCTTCTTCTTCTTCTTCCAGTTTCATAATGAATGGTAAATAACATAAAAGTTCTCTTTGCGCCGTTGCTTCAGTAAAAGACTGACTCCCAGTCAGTCAACCAAAGTATCTGCAATCAATTACCTACAGTATAGTGGACAATCTCCCCTCGCTCCCCCCTCCCTTACAGTCGACTAACAATCACACCTGGATTTTTTACTAGCACAGACCAGGAAAAGTAACAGCAAACACACATTTTGGTACAGATGTCATTCTGTACCACACTGGTTTTGATCAATCCTAACATTGGGAAAGGCTGTCATTAACAACAAGCCTCCTCCACACACAACTCACCACAAATGGAATCATGGGTGAAAGAATGCAAAACATTAGTTACGTTTTTTCAGCGACTTTATAAAGAATACTGCAGATGAAAGAAACAGAATGAGGCGAGGCTACACAGACAGAGGTGTAGGTGTGTGTGCAAAAGAGAACTCAAGGGAAAAACAAAGTGAGCGGCAAGTAGTTTGTGTGTCAACACTCAAATAAGGTGGATAATTAAGTAAATAAGAAAGAAGATATTTAATTAACAAGGCCTTGTTGAACAGGATTGGCTTTTAAAGTAAAGTTATCTTTAAATAAAAACATTGGAAAAACATTGGAAGTCATTGGAAATAAAATTAAAATTATATGAGGTGAAAATGTTCAGTTTTACTGAACCAAGAGACCATAACAGTCATATCTTAAAAACTCGTTATTGTATGAAAAATATATGTACATACTTCATTCATGCCCTCACTTTAAAGATGCCTCAAGTAAAAACTGATTCAACTGACTCTGCTGTCCTGTTGTTTTATGGTGGCACTGCTAATACACAAGGTTAAAAACACAAATCCAAATCTGCTCAGATAACCAGAATTTGTCAACAATTGAGTCAATAAATTGTTCCTGGGGGAAAAGTATGTCCTCATTACCCTGTCACATGTGTGAAAGCATCCCTCTGGGGTGATTCTTGGATTTGACCTTGAGTGGAGTTCCTAACATTTTCACACATTGTTCTTGTGTGTTCTCATGCAAGTTGCAGAGGAGTGACTTATTGTTGGCGCTGATATAGGCATGTTTACTGACATGCAATAAAACAGTAACTGAGGCCACAGTATTTAGATTTTTTTTAGACTATTCTAGTTGTTGAGTGAGTCTTCGTATTCATAAGATGCTGCACACCTACAATATATAATAAAATCAGTTTCCTTCTTTAGTATAGTGCCTTTATTTTTCATCTGTTCCCACACATCGCAATGCCGCATATGAAAGAATACATACATTATTCTTTTAAACATTACAGAATAAAATAGCTAACAGTGTCAGGCAAATCATCGGCTAGTGATGCCTGGAGAAACTGGTTCTTCAGTGATTTCTACTTTCTGCAGAGATTCTTTCACCAGTGACCTCAGGAGAAGAATGGTCCCAGACACATCATGTTTAATCAGAGAATAGTGTCTATTTAACATGTACTGTGTTACACAACATACCTAAACAAATATGCACCAGGCAGTACAGTTTCTTAAAAAAACATACATATTTATAGTCAATTGTCTGCACTCCCTCCATAGTGGCTGTGGATTGATCTGTTCCTGCAGTAATAAGGGAGAGCGTTCACTGTCAGCCTGCAGCCTGTCTGTGGGTTCCACCACATTGGTTTTGCTTGATGGTAGATGTCAGTGAGACCATAGAACAAAATAGTTTTGAACGAATGCTGGCAAATTGAATTCCTTCTCCATTTGTTGGATGCAGCTGTAAATGGATGCTTATTGACAGGCGTACTGTGGAGGCCAAGATGACCAACCCTCAACATTACAGATCGATAACATTAAGTGAGACGTCCCTGCGAAGAGTCTGTGTGAATAAACAGTAGGAGAGAAAGGCAAATATGAACTGCGTTACAGGGTGATCGTCATATGGATTCCAGTGACCAGTGGTGGCTCTGTCACCTTGTTTAATAAGTACTCTTATTTCACCTATTTGTCTTTGTCATCTCAGCGACATTGTCCATCGATCAATAACCATGGAGCAAAGTAGTCAACATGAATAATGTGTTAAATTAAGATCTTTAGCCATTATTGATTATGAATTTGCCCCTGCCCTTGAACTCCCTCACAGCACTTTACTGGTTTATATGCAAAGAGAGCTTTATGTCCTTTTATCACAACAAGAGAAACGTACAGTATAGGTCAGGGACAACGGCGTTTCCATCTATTTTCGGTATTGCAAATTGCGTGCATGTCTTCACAGTGAGGCGTCCTTAAGCACTGCCCTTTAAAAATGGGGAGGCAAGCAAAGCATACAAAGCTGCAGTGATTATCTCCATCCTTTACCCTGGTGGTGAATGCGATACAGCGTGCCAGAGAGAAAGGCCCAGAACATTTTGCAGGAAACTGGCTTTGCAGCAATCATGGCATGAAGCTCTGGCAAAATGTGACCAGAGACATGCAGTCAGAAATTATGTCTCTGTCTCCCAGGGTAAACAAGCCAGCACACATTCATTAAAGAGCTCTCGACTGGACCTCAAATGTGTATTGACCAGCTGGGGACAAATGGGAACCATTTCCTTCTATGAATTGAAGCCATTTGTTACAGTTTAGGATTGATTCTTTGTCATGGCAACCACCAGTGTATGGTCACGGAATAAGAAATGGCATTATCTCAACTGAAATTGATTCAAGAAAAAAGAAAATGGTTGCATTTGACAGAGCGAAGGGCCTCATCAAGATGTGACCCAGAATACATGAAGGTATGTGTCTGTGTGTCAAAAATGAATAAGTGACATTATCACTCATATCAATGGGTTCATCATCTATCCTGGACATGCCATTCTTTCCCAGTTATCTTTCTTCTTCTACCACATATTTATTTATTCCACTATTCCGGAAAAAGATTTTTATACGGCTCAATTTGCTGAAGCAGATCTGTTCATCAGCTATAATGTATAAACTTTGTAAGTTCTTCTCATTGCAAAAGCATTCCTGCAGTTGCTTAGTGAGGAGAATCTTTTTAAAGTGTTAATGATTTGTAATAAGAATAAGGTTACCTATCTACAATGCACTGAATGTTCTTTTTTTTTTTTAGATAGTGCAGTACATTAATCCCAATATCTGCTGAAAATAAGCACATTTCAATATGACAGAGACCTTGGTGTCAGATTAAAAAAGTCCTATCATATCACATTCTTCATACATGAATGCATTAATAGAACCCGCTGAAGCTGTAAATACATAAATATGCATATAGGGTTTGGTGTTTTCATGGATGGTGTGACAAAAACAAATGTTCCCAGCCCAAATGCCATCTTACTGGAACAGGCAAAATATAAGGAGCCTAAATCCATGTTAAATTTTAGTAACAAGGGTGAGTGCTTTTTTTAGAGAGGATGCGTGGGATGTAGTGAACACCCAGTTTCCCCAGCATTTCCAGAGACAAAATGTGTGCAACCCATGAGACGATACTGGTGAAGAGGTGTTACTGTATTCCTGACAAAGTGCCAAAACCTAATCCCTGCAAAGCGCAGGTCTAAATATAAACAACCTTTCCTGACTGTTTTTAATTCTTCTTTTTGATGTGAAACCTGACATGATAATTACCAGAAATTTGTATTTTTTGTGTTCATTAGTGTACATTAGCCTAGTATAAAATTAGCCTAGTATAAAATATATATAATTACATAATTACATAATATGTAACAGAATATTTGTTTTATTTGCCAGTTTTTTTATTATAGCATATTTCACTTTGTTACTATATTTTATTACATGCTATGTCTATCACAATCCCACTTTAATCAGGAATATGTGGAAACTGCTTTAATAGTTGTTGTTTTGAACATATACAAATGCACATAAAATACATTTATGTAAGCTTTTGCACTGTATACAGCTTTCTATTTTCAAATAATTATATTTTCTACTTCCTTACTATCCTTTATTTATTGTACCTGCATATAGCTTTGTAAGTGTGATTTATAGCTGTTTGTGCTCATGTTCTTGTGCTCATGCTATACAAAGGTGTCAAATTCAGCTTTTCTCCACCTTTGCCTTTTTTTCTTTTCACCTTTTACTTTGCAATCTGCCGACTTGTGGAGAGAATCTTGAAAGGCCTGTATTTCACAGCAACGCACCGATGTGCACAAAAAGTTTTGCAGGTAATTATTAATCTTGTTGATGAATCAAATATGATATAAATGACTGCTAGCACTGGGTATGAATAAACATGCTGTGATCTTAAGTACTGTCTGATGATGTAACTGTGTGAAGGAAAACTACATTTAAAGAAATATTTTTTCTTCCTGTTCATTAGGTTATACCATACACTTCCTGCTGTGGGTGTGGTGCACAACTGAAACTAAGTGATCATTTTTTGCGGCCCCTGTGGACCCAGAATCGAGGCAATCTCAGCTGGTGCACTAAAGGCAACATGTGCAACGGTCTCCTCATTCAATACCCTGGACAGAGTTATCCAACAAAGCAACACTGACACGGAATCAGTATTACATTTAACTCTGGTTTGAGAAACCATTACCTTGGCACAGACTAGACAGCTTTATTTAATCTACAAGCTGCCAGCTCTGTCCCCTTCCCAGACTGGCACAGCAGGTGCTTGTTCATTCAATCTGTAGGAGCTGGCATGAGTCAGGGAATTTGATTATATCTAGAGGCCTGAAAAACCTGGCAAGGAGCAAAGTTCAAACTGATGCCTATCTGCACAAGTACTGTGTAATCAGTGTTTTGGTTCCCTGCTGCACTGCATAAATTATACTGTATGTGTAGAAATTTGTGGTAAAAGGTGTAGAGTTTTAGCCTGGGAATATTTGAGGTTAATGTTTGTTTCAGGCAAAACAAAGAAAAGAACACACTCACAAATCTTTGTATTTTCTTTTTCTTTCCTCTCTCCCTATCAAATCGTGCAGATGTCAGAAATATGTAGGTTATTCCAGTGTTGACAGGGTTCCACAACCAATGAATAACACGGATTGTATCTTTGCAATCCACCAGCCACATCTGACCATTCACCTTGCGGATACAAGTGGCATTTTTATTTTCAGATTTAAACTGGTGTAAAGTGTAAAGATGTCAGAAAGCCCATGTACAGCATGTGTGGCAGGTCAGAGGTCAGTAAGCTGTGTGTGCATTCCTGGGATTCGAGGATAAGGCAGCACATCCAGGCTAGAGAGTTTAAATCCCAACAAAAAGAGCAGCCAGCAAATGCAGCATTGGAGTCAGACAGCAAGCTGCACTACAGATTAGATGGGATTGTGCTCATGCTGACCTGCTCTTTCAACCCAAACGTGTACACACACACAGAGATTAAATCCACACAGGCTTACATACTGTAAAGTAGAGGCGTTATTCCACTGGTTTTAAGTGATGCTCAAAAGCACACCGCTATTAAATATTTTAATGACCCTTAATCCTCCTGAAAAAGCTACTGCCCCATTTGTTTTCTGAACTCATTCATATTCTAAGTGCAACAAGGTGAAGGGTTTTACTATTGTATCAACAACATCAAGCGGAGGCATCAAGGTCACTAAATAGTCAGCATTTTAAGTGGGAGTTTTGGCAATAAACACAGAATTTGCTCATCAGTTCGCGAGTTAGCGTACCATTTAGAGATGCGTACACACACATGTACACATGCACAGATAAATACCATGAATATTTTTAGACAATTTTTTGTTTTATACAGCCAGATATTCTGATTCATGTGTCCTCACAGCATTGCCACTGTTGTCCCACTACTGTGATAGACAGAATATAAATTGAAAATTTATATTGTCTTCTCCTTTAGATCCTGATTTGTGAAAAGAGACATTTCTCATGACTGAGAGAGAAAAGGATGTGCTGATGTCATTTGCAGTACGAGTTTTTGATTTTTTCCCACCCTGAATAAACATCTTTAGTCCCTGCTGCTCAGCATTTGTTGGAGGATTTTAGCAGGTGTAAGGCAGCAAAGTCGATGCCCAATGAGTCGCCCTTCTTACACCATTACAGGTCATGTCTCTTCTCATTCTGTTCACACTAACAAATTACACTGGCCCGACACAGTAAATAGACATAATAAGGGCTGTTTGTTTTTCAGCGTCCTCTTCCAGACAAAGTCACGGCTGCTAAATGTTTGTTGTAGCTATAAGGTATTTCTCTGCAGACTATGCCTGAGGTCTGCTTAGTTTGGGCTGTAATTACTCTGTTCTATATTTCATGCCTGTTGGTTCTGCATACAATAGGCACTAATCACTGAGCCACTGCACATTTCCTAGAGCTGTAATTGAATAGTGAGAGGGAGAGGCAGAGTGCCGGCTGTAACTGCAACGTACTGCAGATGGCAGTAGCTGAACAAGCATACGCAGGTGAGCTGTGCTCTGCTTTTTTGTCTCTAATGTTAACTCCTCTACAGGTGACAGATGAGAACATAGAGCTTCCCCAATAGTGTAGTAGTACTTTTAATCTAGTTCAGATTTATGATGTCAACAGAGGGAAAATTCTCCCTCGCTGCTTGTCTGAGATGAAATGGAATTTGTGCGCAGACATTAAATAAAGAGGAGGGTGTTTTGGTGGGTGATAGAAAAAAAGTGGGGTTTGCCTCATATTCACCCAAGTGAATGCCCCGCGTGATTCATCCCACAACCTTTTAGAAGTCTGACTGAGGGAAGGCATGAGGTGAAGTGATAACCAAGCACTACATCAGACAGGAAGGAATTGAAAGACAAAGTGTAAATTGCAGCAACTCGAGGAGAGATGAAAGGCAAAGCTGAAGAAAGTTCAAATTGGAACTTAAAACAGGGCAGAAAAAAAAAAAATGATGAACAGCCAATATAGATTGACTCTATCTTGTGCCTCATTCAACATGTACACCCTGTGGCTGGGTTCCTCATTTCCATAAAAGTCTAGGCCTTCATCTGACAAGAAAAAAAAAAAAAACACTTGCTGCCACTTCAAGAGAACACAAAGCATGAAGAATATTGCATCATGCCCTTATCCTGCAGACACTCCTATGTGGTTACACATGCCATATCCATTCACGCATTAATATGCTGTATAAGGACAGTTCCGTGAAGCATCACTACATGCAGTATATCACAGCCGCAGTGCAAGGCAAAGCCAATTAAGAGTGAATATCTGAGTAAGAAACAAGGAGCCATTCAGCCAGCTCAACACTGTCCATAAATGAGGGGTCAACCTAAATAAAAAGACACTTTCTTAAAAGCATTAGAGGAGCCAGAGCATGAAAGATTTATACGAGGGATTGAGCTGAAGATTTACCGTCTTGTCTTGACTCAAAGTTTGTCCATGCTGTCAAATGCTGCGCGGCTAAATCCGTCACGGTGAAACATAGCCATATCATACTGCCAAGACCAATTGTTTGTTGCGTCTCAAAGATCAGAGCATGACCTTAATGATCTGTGCAACATTGAGTGTTGGATTACCAAGTTACTTGAGTCAGCCGCTGAAAGGCATGCTGCATGTTATATTTTGATTGTGTGGGCAGGAGCTGATACCCCCTCTGCCCTCCCCTCGTGGAACCTGACGCCAGCAGCAGGACACTCTGGGGAGGCTTCAGCAGGACGAGGCATTCAGCCAAATAGCAACGCCACACAGCTCTGCAATTTGTCTTCCTCCTCCTCTGGACACACCTCATGAAAACAAATGAACTCTCACCTTTGTTGCTACAGCCAGGAAGCGTGCAACATTGTTAGAGGCTACAATTCATTTGTAGGATGTCGGGGTTGTTATGGGTTTTTGAGCACCACTCCCTTAGGGGGAGGTACCAGAGGTCTGTACATTTGTGATTGGATTCCACTAAAATTGGATGAGGTGAAAAAAAGTGAATGATACTTAGTGACCTCTGATGTCCAGTGATGTTAGGCCTTCAAGGTTTGTGGACAACATAAAAGACAGTAACGGAAAGCAAGTGTTGGAAATTCACTTGAGGGTCAGAGGCCAGATGCTGCATAAGCACTCTTGCTGCACAAAGATCATAAAGCACTGGGTGGCCTATTGATTTCACAGTCTTTATCAGTGTTTCCATGTGGCCAGTAGCTGAAACACTGTGGGACAGACATGTCTGTCATCTTTATGTGAACATTTACAGTGCCCAGGAAAAACAATGAGTGTTAGAACCTCATCTATCTATTTCTGTCAACTGAGTAAAAATGTGTCATTTTTGTTCGTGTTTTCTTCATTTACTACAGTGATTTAGAAGAGCTTTCTCTCCATGTTCACCGGCAGCAATATTGTGGAATCAATATCTTGTGGTTGAACTGCATTTCCAGCATACTGTACATGAGAATAACGCTATAAACACTTTGTTGTGTAAAGGATAATTCCAGTTTATTGCAATTTAAGACTTATAACCATAGCTGTGGCACCATTTCTGCTACAGATGATAATATTGTACTCACTAAGGTGATTGCAGAGACCTGGAGATATGGTGACATCGCAACAAAGGCATCGGACGAAGCAAGAAACAGACGATCACACAGGCTATAAACAAGATGGCAGATTATCTGAACAAGGTTAACCCAAAGTGAGAGCACTTGGTAAGTATAGTAGCTGCTGAACTAGGAAAATGCGTATTGTGAGGTTAGAGGAAATGTCTCAGTCACTAGACACAACAGATACAGGTACATAACACGGAAGACTCTACAGGGAGTCACAGCCGTCGTGGACGCTGTTGCAGATATCCTCTTTGACGTTTAGGAAGTCACTCTCTAGGAATGCATGTAAATGTGATGGGCAGTGATGGCTAACAGCCGTTAACAGTGACAAAAATTTAAAACTAGAAATGAGTCAAGTTATTGGTGCCATTTGAAGCGGGAGTTGTACCTAGTTCATATTATTTTTCTTTTTTTGATGACCTGCTTCATAAAATACTGAGTTTAATTTGTTAGAAGACCCTTGCAGATGTTGCCTTGTGGTCTTATGGTTAAACCTCTGCCTGACCTGAGAGGTGTTTGCTTTATAACTACAGATTGGAACAAGTTTTTAAAGTGTAAAAGTATTTTCAGTTAATTATGAAACTGTAGTTGGACAAACTAGACATTATTAAGTGAATAATATGGAAACACTTGTGATATCCCCACAGTTGTGGCCTTGACCAGTTTTGAAATAAAAACCTGAGTCCTCTTTGTCCGAGACCGAGACAAGATGAAGTAAAAATGCAGTCGATTCCGAGATCGAGACTTTCAAAAAGTGGTCTTGAGACTGGTCAAGTACCCCAACACTGCTTCTGCAAGACTCAAAACATGCAGTAATGCCTCTCCTGAACTTCTGCTCAATCTTTACTGTTAATGTAAACTGCTTACTGCATTACAACTACTTCCAGAATGTAATTTGGTCTAAATTAAACTGAAACTGTAACGTTTGTTGGTCCTGCAGGATAATAGTAAATGTTACAACTGAAGCACAAGTAGAGATAAAATCACATAATGTCCTTTATGCAACAATATTGAGTTTGAGCATTTAAACTTGCTTTAATGACCAGCAGAACAGTTTAACAACAGTTGTTTGACAACAAAATATATAGACAATATAGACATAATTTAAGTAATTATATTAAAAGGTATATATTTTACAATTTGATATATAATTACTGAGTGCTTTGGTAGTCAAATGGTTGCAGTGCATGCCAGATAACTGTGACGTCGGTGGTTTGTTGGTTTTTGATACCCCATCTCTCCCTTTACTTTTTAAATCTGCCTCTTTACATACAGTCCAACACTGGATGGTTAAAATTCTCCAAATATATACTGTATAATTACCAAAAACTACATGATTTAAATGATCCAAATCCTAAAAATAATGGTCAAACCTATGAAAATAAGTTGTGATAAACACCTTCAAAATGTGGCTGCATTCTGCTTCTACTTAATACAGATTCAAAGGATTATAATGTGCATTTTTTTTCATCTGTTCAACATTTTTGAAGTCACTGAAAGGTTAACCTGGGGCTTAGTAGCTTTGTATGTCAATATTTCTATCCAGATTTTTAGATTAAATTCCGTGACAGATTTCTATCAGCACGTCAGTTCACCGAGAAGGCAGAGCTTTTCTCAGTACTGTCTGAAACTGAATGAGTTCAATAACCCCAGTTCATATTCAGGTTAATTATGTCTGCGTCTGTAAATAAATGCAGGTAGTAACCTCTGTAACCTGCAGCTGCTGCACCTACTCACCGTGATTGACTTCCTCTGTAGACTTTGGGGATTAGGTTGACCTGGTGGACAAGCTGCTACTGTGTACTTCAGTGGTGTAATTACGGGGTGAACATAACAGCTCAATTTATTGAATACCTCAATGTTGTCATAATTTTATGCAGCGATTAAATGGCCTGACTTTTTTCTCCAGCAGCTTTACAATCAAATCCTATTTTGTACTACCAAATCACATTTTCTACCTACCAACCACTATCACCATCTTATAATTTCTTTTCATAACAAACCAACAAAGGGCGTATCAGCAGAATACTATACTCATGCCATTATAAGTGGTTTTGACTTCTGTTTCAGTCTGCAGAAAGCCTACTTAAGTGCTTTAAACTAAGATGTACAGACAGATAAATTATAACCTAACAGGCTTTATAATGAATCAGTATGACTTAGTAACTTACAGTAAGTACAGTGACGGTGAGATTTCTCTGTAAAAGTGCACCACTGCAAAATAATTTTGTGGTTTCTGTAGATTCATTACATAGATCTTTCTGATAGTTGTCTCCTTGACCCCTTCGCAATTCTATATGAGTAATGGATACGCTCTCAATCCCATTAAGACGGTAGATAAGGTACTTAAAGGCCACTGATGTCGACTGCTATCAGATTTTAATCCTCTGCTCCACTTATTGTAAGGTAGCTACACGCCTGGCTTACTAACAGGAGAGAAAAGATTAAAAGAGTCAAAATAGACAGTAAGTACTTCATACTTTGAATCTCTAATGTATTTTGTCTTTTATATTGATGTTTTACCATAGAGAAATTTAATTTGAAGAAATATATTTTCTGTTTTACAAAAATGGATTTTATTTGTTGACAGTAAAAATACAAAGACATTGTAAACATGATTTATGTGAAAAGATTCATCACTAAACAAATGTATATATACTGCATCATTAAAGGATAGAAGGAGAAATAAATGATTCACAAAGAAATTATGTTTTGGCTGAAGAACAGTAAGAGGTCAGAAAAACACCTCAATGATTCTATATGAAAAAATACATAAAAAAATAAAATACACTTTGTCTCATCTTATTATAGAATTCAAAAGGGAAGTTGGAAGCACTGTTAAAGCCCTTTTTTATGAATCCTAGAAAAGAGCCAGAAGGTGATTGTTTGTTTTTCCCTTTGAAACCTCTAAAATAGACTCAGTTAACAATAAGAAAACACACACTGTGCTCCACCATCATCAGTGTTGTTACTTCATTAAATTTCCTTTCCAATTTTCTTTTAAAGGTCCAGTGTGTAACACATAGGAGGATCTATTGGCAGAAATTGGATACAACATTCATAACTATGTTTTCATTAGTGTATAATCACCTGAAAATAAGAATCGTTGTGTTTTTGTTACCTTAGAATGAGTCTTTTATTCGTGGGCCATGGGGTCCACCATGTTGCGCCTACATGTTTCTACTGTACTCTAGATGCCATAAATCCTATACACTGGATCTTTAATAGTTAAACTCCTAACGTTGTTAATGTCTCTTTTTTCACTTCCATTAGTCATTGTTTGGTTTTACTCCAGATCTTATAGTATGGTGGGTGTATTTTCTGGTGAAGATGTTGACAGAACATTATTTCAGTTTTCTTGTCACCAAAAACTTGAGGAGAAAAACAAGGGGAAAAAATAAAAAAATAAAAAACAAGGAAAACAATGGCAGGCTCCCCTGTGTGTACTGTATATCCTTGATTGTAGAAATAGATATCTCGCAGTGTTCGAGGTCTCTAACCCTGTGGTTTAATCAGTGTGTTGACTGAAAAAATGTTATTTAGGTTTGTGAGATTTTACAAGTCAACACCACCTTTCAGTGAAAGTGCATTTTAAACAACTCTGACAAAAACAATGGAGCGATTTTGTTTTGAGAGAAAAGTCTGGTTCTGCATTTGTGACTCACGGCATGAAAAGAGATCTTACAGTAAACACAATCAAATATTTAGCTTCACTCCGTTTCTTTCTCTCGCTTTGGAGTGAGAGTGAATGGGATTGAATGCGGAGGAGTGGAAGGTCAGTGGTAGTGAGTGTGCAGGTGTGCATGTGTCAGAAGTTAATAGAGGCAACGGTGGCTCTGTAACAGATTACAGCAGCTCTGTCAAAGGAAGACGGGAGGCAAGGCCTGCAGCCCATTCATCACCAGCCCTGTCTTCTCCTCAGCCTCAGTCTCCTTAAGCCATGTGATAAAGGTGCATGTCAGCTCCTCTCTGCTGCTCAACTGCATCCAGTCCCTGCAGAATCCATACACAGAGGATCAGGTGCCTTCACAGCTGTACACTGTAGCCATAGCAATAACAACATTGCTGCCTGCAGCCTGCTAATATAATGTATATATGGAATGGGACTGCTTCCAATACATGGGGTTTTAACTCTCAAAAGTACTTTACTTATTTAAATACCTTGAAGTTCCTGCAAATCTACAGACTATTTATACAGTACCTACTGTGTAACTCAGCAATCTTTATCTTACTATAGGAGATTATATATGCCTGAGTTTAAAGCAAAGAAAATCCCCAATCAGCTTGACTGCTCAGAGGACTCTGGTATTAATCTTGCTTGAAATAGACAGACACTGTTTCACTCTGTGGTGTTCTTATGGGCATTAAAACCAAAACGATAACTTCATTCAGGCTAACAACCACTTGGAAGTCATTTCTGTTTGACCTAGATTACAACATCAGGGGATATTTTTCCCCCATTAGTGACACAGGCTTATGTTTGCTCTCGATTACATGTGTAGGTGGCTGTTGGTTGAGTCATTTTATGAAGGATAAGCCATTCAATCACAGCATGTTTCAGTGTAAGAGTTGCATATTAAGCAAAGGGAAATTGCAGAATCGTGATCATACTTTTTTAAAAGACTTAGTCGCTCCTTTCATCAACAAGTCGAGTGTGTATAATCTTCTAAACACAACAAATAATGAAATAGATCAGTAACTTTAGTTGTGTTTCTGCAGCTCAAGATAATTTCTTATCACATAGACTGATTTCACAATGTGCTGCATGTGTGTCATGACCTCCCTACAGTATGATCACTTGGAACAAAGCAGATGCACATCTGTCGGTTACATTCAAGCTGTAGCTTTTGGAAGTTTTGAGGTAAAGCAGAAATGATATGTTTCCAAACAAATAAACTACTAATTTGTTTGATACAGGAGACATTTTTACTGGAGAAAATTTAGTCAAAGAGTTCAAGGCTGTACAGCCCTGATGGCTGTCCTGATTATAAAACAACTAATTCCATGCTTTCTCATTTGTAAAGGTCTTAACATCAATCAGAGAGTTCAGGATGCTTGTAATATTTAGCAGTGATTGATAAAACCATGAATTATAAAACTAACAATGTTACTTGCAGGATTACATTCTGTTTGACATTTGATCATTAATGTTTATTGTTTGTCCAAAATGAAAAAAAAAAAGATATTTATTTATTTGATTATTTGGTTCTTTATGCATCAATATGTGTACATGAGCATTTAACCTCAGCTATAACCTTAATAATGTGCCTGCCAACAAGAATACTGAACTAAATCATATTTCTATATGTTGAAATGCAAATCACATGAATATGATCTTCTCTAAGATAACACAAACTACCAGGGATTGTTGGCAAGACAAGATACATGCTAAATGTCAGCACTGTTTGCTAACCCTAAACCTAACCCTACTCCATTGTTTACCCTTGTATACAGTTAGTTACTGCACTATGGCTTAGGTGAGTGCACAAAGTTATTTACATTGACATATTCAGGTTTGTAGAAATGAGGTAGTTATTTTGCTCCCGAAATACAATGATGTTGTGATGATGTTCTTTTTGGAGTTCTTCTTTGGAGTTCATATTAAATTCACAGTCATGACATGGTTAAGATATATTGAAATATATAATATAAATACTTGGATAATATTTAGCCACAAGAATATTAACAGCCATTGATTTGCACAAAGCTCCCTACTTATCAGACCTCCTTAAAGATGCACATGTAGTACATACTGCGATTAAACACGTTGCCAGACAGTTTAAATTTCTTTTGTGCTTTGATTAAGTGCACGGAACACCAATCAATATCGTCACGCTTTGCTGTTTAAAAAATTGAGATCACCCAATCTGACACATAATTTCCTCTGTTGTTTATAGACCTCAGCATGAAATTATTGCCAGATGACCAATATGCTGCAGACCTTATTTGGACTGTTTTATAAATGCACCTATTTGTTTTAATCCTCTATCGCTGCCTTTGCGTAATGCCTTTCCATTAAGCCTGAGAGACACTAACATAAGCCTACTGCATTTCAGTGGCAAGGACCTACATGTGTCATGCCTTTAGTGCGTATGGCCATAAACAAGTAGCACTGAACTGATCATCATGAAATAATGAAGCTTTCTTTAGCTCTCTAGCAGGATTAAGAGATTGATTCACACAGCACAGAGACAAGAATAGAAGTATGATCTAATATTACCAAGGAACAGCAGTGTCTCGCATAAAGGCGGACTGCAATATGATGCTCACACCTCATAATGAAACTTTACTTTTCATTCTACAGTCCATTTCATCTTCACCCCTCGACAGTGTCCCAGGTCCTTGAGGTGCGTTAGATGAAATGTTCCCCCAGAGTGAATAAATGTCGCGCAGAAACCTGGTTAGTCCTGCGTTCATTTTGCAGTCACTTCCCTTCTATGACTCCAACACAAGAAGAGTACTTCTGTTAACGACCCTGCCAGGTAAAACTAATCCAGCTACTTGAGGTCTGCTCTGAAATGATATTCTGTCCCGCACCTAACAACACATGGTGCAGCACACAACGTATTGAATGCAATAGAGACATTAGAGGAGAGACAAGGTGTACTGTCTTCCAAAAATTATTTGATTTATAAAATTATTTAATGTTGGACTGATGTGCATTAAGCTTGAGGAAACTATTCCTATGGTGATGGGGATCAAACAGATCACATGAATTATTAATCACGAGCATTTTGTCCCTGATAGCCTGAGGAAAAAGCAGCTACTGCTAACACAATCCCCATCTCATTTATTTTGTGGAAAGTTATTAAAGTATATACTTGAAATCAAACTGTTGGTGCAAGAAGGAAAACATGAAAATAATGAATGTCATAGCCCCGGTATCAGAGAATAAGGTTTTCAATCAGAAAACAGAGATTTACTGCTAACCTGCGGACAAAATAGAAAAAAAGAATTTGTTCACTTATTTTAATCTGAACTTATCAGAGAGAACAGTCTCATCCATACAGTAGGTTCATATGAGGACACATATGAGGCACAAGAAATCATAACCTAACAGCACTTAAACCTCTATGTTAAAACATGACAATATGCATGACTCATGTATTGTCACAGATGCTGTTATGAGTCTCTTATTAAAAGTCTACAGCCATGCTAACAGCTCTGTGTGTCTGCACTAAGGCACAGTAGTGATTTGAGCAAAGACTAACATAATAATATGTTTAGGAGGTATGTGGTAGGTGCAGTGTTGCTGGAGCACACTGGCACGATGCTTTGCCAATATTCACAGTGCACATAATCTGGTTGAAAAGTATATACATTTAAGCTTTTAAAGATCCAATCATCACTACAGCATTATGAAAAAGAGGAAATAAAAGCAAATAGAATGGTTTTCATATTCATATTAAAGTTGAGCTGATTGATTCACGAGGAGGTCAACCCATGCATTGACTAACATGCATGAAACAGCTTTAAAGTACGCCACCAACTACTTCACTGATTTTGGTGAAACTGGCTCAAATTTTATGAAGAAAATATTTTCTGGTTTTTCTGGCTCTGATGTCCTCTGGTTCCTCTGGTTTTCTTATGGACAGTAAAGTAAACTGCTGTGAACTGTAGCTGCTGTTAGCTAAGGTTAGCTCAGTTTGTTAGCTGGCTCAGAGCACTGGGGTAGTGTTAGTGTAATGGAGCCAGTGTCATGCCAGAATCGAAGCTGGCCAAGCGGGCAATGTAACCGGGCTAAGCAGCTTCTATGGATATAAAGGCAAACAGGCTGAAAGGAACGTTTACAGAGGAAGCTAAGAAGAGAAAAAGGGAGCGTAAATGAACAAGAGGTCACAGGACAAGGCGAGAGCTTCGTGAAATAAAAACCTAAAAAGATGCAGTGATTTAAATTATTTTTCTCCAGTCTATAACAAGCAAATGTTATATCTCGTAAAGATTAAAAGGAAGCAAAGCATCCATTTATTCATGATTTACTCTTCCAAGAGTTTCTTTAATGCAAAGAAATTTAAACAGACAAGCACTTGAAGCAAGGATATTTCTATAACAGAAGATAATTCATAACAATTTCCACCCTAAGTGGCCGTGGTCTTCCTGCCATTGGCCATAATCTGTGCTCACGTTCACTTCTCCCATTAGAGTCAATCAACTCAAGACCTGGCGCTATTCTTCTCAAGGGGAATGGCATGGGCTGAACCCACGTGACACAGTGACAGGGGGTGACTCTTCAGTGTGACGTCACTTTTCTTAACCATCTCTGCTAGAAGGAATTAATAAAGTCAGTAGGCTTCATCCTCTGTGGACCATGAATGTGTGTACAATATTTTATGGCAATGCATGACATGTTATTTCAGTCTGGAACAAAGTGGTGGACTGACTGACATCTCAAGAGCCCCAACACAAGGCCGGATTAACAATTAGGCAAATTAGGCATTTAAAAAATAGGCAAACTTCAATCCATACACCAAAAGATGATGAAGCAGGTAATACTTCTTCACTGCTGCTGTTGCAGGTACTCAGAAAATCTCTCTTGAAAAATAGAAAAACGTGGCTGTTTTCAGTCATTTTAGTGTTCTTGTTATTACTGCACTTTATCTAGAGACACACATTTTTATTGTAAGAAAAGAAATAACCCAGAGCTTGTGAATAAACCTTGACTGCATCATGGAGTGCAGCATCTCTGAAAACCATTAAATCAAATTGTTGCTGTCTTGCTGAATTAATGTCAGCCTGCAATAACTGTGTTGAACTACATACAGTATAGTTCGTGGTTTTCTTCCATATTCATTAATCTAATAGCCTTGAGAGAAATATTAATGTGAACCAAACATCCAATCATAGTGGCCCAGCTTGCTTATGTTGATAAAGGCCGGTGCCACATTACAGCATGATGTAAACTTGCTGCAATCAAATTTTGTTTTTCTACATCAACGCCGTGGGCACTTGGGCCTAAATTTTGCCAAGGAAACATCACTACAATTCAAAGCTTTGCATCCCAAAGTATAGAGCTGTTTTCTGTCAGCCAGAGAGTTTGCTGCTCCCCTCTAGTGAGGATGCGGACAGCGTCCTCAGCACTCGTCTGTGATGGGGAGAGCTGATGAAGAAGTACAATGCCATGGCAAACGGTCAGCAGTGTTTATGAGGAGTGTCATCATGGCTGACAGCCTCCCCGCTCTATGATTTATACACTTCCAATCGCAACAGGCACCTGCCGAGAAGTAACAACTTGCCCGCGGAGGAGTGTGGAATTGTTTCAAGCGAGAGGTGTCCTTGATGCCAGCAGACGTAATGACACTGTTTATGTTTATGAAATTCAACAGCTGGAATACTGCGCAAACATTTCCCGGGGATGCATTTTAGACATGTGTATCATCTGATAAAGAAGCTGTCTTATTTACACCTGTTCATTCATTCAGACTGTACACTCCAGTCACTTTTTATTGCAGTCACAGCGCCATCACTCTCATGAAAACATTTACCTTTAGGTGACAGCAAACTGAATATTTGAAATAGTTTGGATGGACCTTGATGCAGCCATGATAGCCTGTAGAATATATGGTTTACGATCTTGTACGTTTCTGCCGTGGTTAAACTAAAAGAAAATCAATCAAACTAAAAACAAAACTCCTCATAAATCTTCCTCTCCAAATTGTTGTGCTGCCCATTAGGAGGTTGATTCATCTCAGCGTTTCACTCATATGACTTTCTCCTGCAGTTTGATGATCCATTAAGGATTAAATAACACACCTACTGGCTGTGTAACACTCTGTCTATAAGACAGACCAGTGTAATTTTCCTCCATCAAAGCCATCTTTAATTGAAATCTTCGTTTGTCATTTTGGGAACAATCACCTGTGGCACTCTATAAAACAGGCACTGACACAAACAGAGCTTTGAAATCATTATATAATTAGGTATTAAATTGATGATATATTCTGTTCTTGATTCTTAAGACAGTTACATTCATACATTTCTATCACATTTTTCTATTAAATGACACATTTTTGTTCTTGCAAAGCACAGATAAGACTAATTAGACAGTTGAGAGCCTCATGAATTGATGGTATAGCTTTGAGTTGCTGTTCATTCAAAACGTGGTATGAATTGGTAAAGGTTCCTCTGCAGCTTGTTCGAGGTCCCCGTGACCTTCATTCAGCTTCAGACAAATGTTTTTGTTTTGCTTCTTCTAGCTCCTTTTAATTTTGACGGCCATTCAGAAACTTTTCAGTACACTTCACTCACACATGCAAGGTGAAAATATGGAGCTACGGCTAGAATATTTCATTTTCTATGACAACGTTATAAATCAGGTGATCATATAGTGTATCTTGTGGCTGGTTTTAAAGAAAAACGAGAGAAATTTGTTTGGTTGGATTTTCTACAGTAGTGTCTAGAAATGTTTATCTCTTCATTGTCAGGCAATATGCAGAGAGTATACTGCATCAGTATTTGTATTTGTGAGCAGATTTTCTGGGAGTTTTCACATTTTAAATAATGTTGTTTGAGGCCACAGGCGTTAGCTTCATGGTGCTCTTATCATCACTTGTTGTATAATATGTGTAATGTGCAATATGTGTTCTTTATGGTTGTGATTTGCTACAGTATTGATTATGTTGTTTATTTTTTTATTATTACTACATGGAGGCAGCTATATGTGCGCAGCATTTGGGTCAAAGGCAATATCGTATATTATATCATATCGTAAAAAATATGACGATAAAATATAAAGAGCTTACACGTTACTTTACATTTAAATTGAAGTAAGTTGTGCCCATTACCTTCAGTGAGTGCAGACACTGAATAAGTCAGTAGACATACAAATAAAGTCATTTTCTAGGTGCCACAATTATAGTACAACTCTGATTAATGAAATAAAATGAAAAATGTCTTTAATTTAAATATGCATTTGCATTTTTTTATGCTTCAAATTCATAACTCAATTTGATCACAGATAATAACCAATAGAATATCTAATCATGCTCTCTGGCTTTAGAGTGCCACAACTGACAATTTTCAGTTTTTCCACCATGTCACACTTCAGTGATAAGAACTCAGTATATCCTGGAAGAAATGGAAAAACCAAACCAGAATCTTTATCTCTGGACATAGTGGATAAACTTAACCTCTGTGTGGGTGTTATCAAACTCCAGTGAGCAGGACCATATTTCTTGTCCATGTGAACATTTACCCTCTGGTCTTTTCTGAATAGAGAGGTACTGTATATCCCGAATCTCATGTCTGGACAAATGTTCCCTTCGCACCCAGCATGTCTTGCCTATAATAAATCCTTTAAATTACTCCATGCTTGTTCACAGGAAGAAACATAACATCCTCTCTCACAGGTCTCCCAACATACAGTGAAAACATATAACTTAAAATGAGCTAACTGTGACGCAAACATGCCTCAAAAGTGTCTCACTCATTTCCAAAACTCGACATTCACAGAAAACTTTCTACTCATCAACATTTGAAATTATGATCTTCTAAGGAGGCATTCACTTCAAGAAATATCTACTCTGAAGTCGTTACACTTGACGAGGACACAGGATTTCAAATGCCAGCAGTGTAATTAAGACATAAGGGTTAAAACTGATGTGGTTGAAAGCTTAAAAACGTATGTCAGGGAAAAAAGAAGAACATGTCAGACACAGTGAAAAGCTAATGAATTAGAGTAGGGTTTAGAAACAGTTTAACCATTGGCTGATCTGATACTTTGGGGATGTCTTTTCTATTACACAGTCTCAGGGCTGCCACAGTTAAAGCTTCATCACCCATCAGTACTGTACGCTGAAGGAAAACAGAGCACAGAGGTTCGCACTTTCAACCCTAATTATGGGTATGCTGATGTGGGCCAGATGTGAACATAGAGGAGAGTCATCCCAGAGTAAGTATGTCTCAACTTCATGTATCGTATGCTCAACAACATTATATTACATAGAGTAATGGCTGTGGAAAGGTGGCGAAGGTGAGATTTGGGTTTGGTGGTGTAGGTACCCAATGGGAGACTTGAATCTGATTTTTTTCTGCTGCCTACAATAAACACTGACCCTCTTGTGTTTCTGACATCTGATGCAATGTGTGAAACTAAATCCCAGCGCAGCAGAGCAGAACAATTGTGAAAACCCGCTCTGCATGTCAGTTATTGGTAAATCAGGTGGAGAATCAGAGACAGCTGCCTCCACTATTCTTTCTGTGCATGAAAATGTGCAGCGCTCCTCACAGATGATCTTTCAGAAAGCACTGTCAGGCCGACATTTAGACAGATTTACTCGGGAGATGTGTAATTTCTGTGCACCCCGAGTTATCCATTTGTAACCCCTCCCTGCACCTGTCCCTTTAAGACAGTGTTAAACGTCAACAGGAAAATGAGGACCAACTTAACCCTAGACTCGATGAGGAGACTGCTGGTATGTACCTGATTAAATCGTGATTTAGACCTGTAATGTCTACCCCAAATAACACGCAACAACAGACTGAAAGTTTAGAGAAAGTATATTATAATAGAGGTATATTCTAATAAAGACCTTTCAACCACAATTGAACCAAAAAAAAAAATATATATATATATATATATTAAAAATAACAAAACCTCTGAGATCTCAGTTATTGAAAAGTAAATTGTCCCAAAAAGTTCAAATGAAATGGGGAAAAAAAAATGGGCCCAAACAAATAAAATAAAATGAGTGCACTCAAAGTCCTACCGCCCTCTTTAACAATGAATGTCCAATGGTGAGTATTGCGGTGAAGATGAAGATGTGGATGACCCCTTGTCCAAAGGGAAGTAGCCACCAGGATGGAGACGGAGATGGATGACAGGAGAGGACCCAAGGACTGAGGACCCAGGTGAAGGACTCAAGAAAAAACCAGCCTACACAACCATGCAGGGAAAATTATCTCATTTAGTCCATAATAAAAGGTCAATTTGAATGTAAATAAAGAATTTTACTGCTTTTCAGTGTCAATTTCACTTTTTTCACTACTGCCATTTTTCCATAACTTCTTAATATCCATCATAACTCAGAATAACCAAAACATGAATTCACATAAGCATTTCAAAATAACTCTGTCCCCCCCTCTTTTTTTTTTTTTTAGGCACATAGCTCACATTATTTACATGAATTACACTAATTTTACTATTCACAACAGTACAACCACCATTTCAACCTCAACACACTCATTAACTTAGCTGCATACATTTTCTGCTGGGCCTAACACCGATTCAGCACCACATTAGCCTGCACCAAGCAGCTATCAAAAGTTTCACTCACAGCAATAAAATAACAGCACAAGATTCATAAAGCACATAAACACAGTCTTCTGACATTAATAAATCATTCCGACCTGTTTCGAGTTTATCCCGACTGGTTTTAGAGAGAGTACAAGGCTAATTTTAAGTTATTTTCAGTGTTTAGCACTCTGATAGCGAGTTAGCATGCTAATGTAACATTGACTGTTACTCACCGGGAAATCAATTGTTTACAACAGTTTACGTCGTCCTACTCGAACTCGCAGCTCGCTGATAGTCTCTTCTCTTTCAGTTCCATGACTTCTGACTTTAGAGTTTTTATCATTTAAATTCTAACTTTTCCTCTTTCTTCTCTTCTCTTTCAGCATCTACTCACACACCATGCATCGTCGAGTGGAGTTGCAGAGATTGGCGCTAAGGTAAGATGCACACACCTATCAGTTTTTTTGCTCACTGAAAACAGCACTTTACAACTGCAACCTCTATTAAAGGGACAGTAACACATATACAGTTTTGCTTTTTAGAAGATGTTTTTACTGCTCCGCGCTTGTGTAAAAATAGTCATGAATTTAATTCTTAAGAGAAACATTTAGAACATGAATACATCATATAAAGATAAATTTATGCTTTATAAAGCAACTACAAATAACCTGGGGTTTAACCAACCCTGGTTACATCCTCCCCCTCTTACTGCATGAGTCCCTGCATGCACACTAAACACTACAAGGGACTTGATAGGGGCTGTTAGACACTGGGGTAATGATATCTTGCAGGCTTTCAAAAAATGAGCTAAGGGCAAGGATCAAGGGTTTCCCCAGCTCATCATAGGTGAACTTGTGTGGAACACGCCTCTCTCTGTTGGAACGTCTGGGTTCGGGTGATCGGTGTCCTTGGATGACATTTGTATCCTCTTCAGGTCCTTGAGGGACAGGATCATGCTGCTGGTCAGAAGGAACCATCTCACTTTCCTCATGAACTAGTGAATTGTTTCCACTTCCTTCCTCTTCAAGTGTGTCACACTCTGGAATGTGCACAACGACATGATCCGTTGATTGAGCAAAAGGTGGATCGGCAGGTTTGGTTGACTGCTCAGGACTTAACTGGTTGGATGTGAGTGAGTGCTGTGAGTTAAAGTCAGGAGCGTTTGGATTGAGGGAGGTCAGAGGTCGTGTCCTGGGGGTACATTCTATTTCCTGAACAAAAGGTCCCCACGAAGTGATTTGGGGTGGTCCCTCGAAAACACAACCAACCTCATCTTCGTCTGTCAAATGTCCCTCTGAATCATCACATTCCACCTGCTGATTTCTCACCCTACTGCTTCTCAAATCCATTTTCCTAGCTTTACTTAACTGTGGTCCCTGCTCTGGAGCCTCCTCAACAGGCAGGAACCCACAGGGCAAAAGCAGGTCTCTGTGGAGGGTACGGTGCGGCCCACTGCCCTTCTCAGGCGCAACGACATACACAGGGCCACCATCAATTCGTTTCACAACAACGTGAACAGGTCGCTCCCACCTGTCAGCCAACTTATGTTTTCCGCGCACACTGACATTCTTCACTAGGACACGGTCACCTTCAACCAACTCAGCAGCTCTGACTTTGGCATCAAACCGCAGCTTGTTCCTCTCTCCTGCTTTCCTGGAACTTTCAGCTGCCAGAGCGTAGCTTTCATGGAGACGTTGACGCAGGTTCTGCACATATTCCGAATGTGTCTTATGGCTCTCAGTGGAGGGGTTGGTGCCCAGGATGAGATCAACTGGGAGGGTCGGCTGCCGGCCAAACATCAACTCATATGGGGAATACCCTGTTGTATCATTCCTAGTGCAATTATATGCATGTACAAGGGGTTTAACGAAGTCTCTCCAATGTTGTTTGTCTTTTTCCTCCAAGGTTCCAAGCATGCTTAAAAGGGTCCTATTAAAGCGCTCAACTGGATTTCCTTGGGGATGATAGGGTGTAGTACGGACCTTATCTGCTCCAATCAGTGAACACAACTCTTTGATCGTGTGGGATTCAAAGTCCCTCCCCTGATCACTGTGAAGGCGGCTAGGAAACCCGTAATGGACAAGGAAATTCTCCCAAAGGGCCCTTGCCACCGTCCTGGCCTTTTGATCTTTTGTTGGTACTGCTACCGCGAACTTCGTGAAATGATCAGTGATGACCAAAATGTTTCGGGTGTCACGGCTATCAGGTTCAAGGGACAGGTAGTCCATGCAGACCAACTCTAATGGGTAAGTTGTTTTGATGTTTACCATCGGTGCTGCTTTCTGTGGTTGAGCTTTTCTCCTGGTACATCTTCCACAGGTTTGACATTTCTTGTCAATGGACTCCTTCATCCTTGGCCAATAAAATCTGGCTCTAGCCAGACTTAGCACACGCTCAGGTCCCAGATGACCAACTTCATCATGTAACCCATGAAGAGCTTTGTCTCTATATTGCGCGGGCAACACAAGCTGATGGACGATGTCTCCTCGATCAAAGCTCCTTCTATGGAGGATGCCATCTCTAAATTCAAGCCTGTTCCACTCTCTGAGGAGCAATTTGACCTCAGGCTCCTCAGTGCTTACAGTTTTGAAGCTTGGCTTCTGCGCACCATCCAATAGGGTGATGATTTTCCTGATTGATGGGTCCTCCCTCTGCGCCTTATACCAGCATTCTTTCGTCATGCCAGGCAGTGTGCTTTGGCCTTGGCTCGAAAACAGCTCAGGCACCGATGAAGCATCTGTGGCGAGGGACTCTACAAGAACAGGAAGTTGCGGTGAGATGACTGCATGACGATGACAGAGTGCAGAGATGACATCTGTGGGGATCTCCCTTTTCTCCCCCCCTAAAATGCGCTTTGCCATCGCTTCAATCCTCTCTTTCTCCTGTATGAAGTCCTCATCTTCCTGTGGTGGAGCCTGCGGCCGTCGAGACAGACCATCTGCATCCCTGTTGGCATGTCCTGCTCGATACTTGATATTGAATCTGTATGTTGACAGGGCAGCCAACCAGCGGTGTCCCGCTGCATCAAGCTTGGCGGAGGTAAGGACATAGGTGAGCGGATTGTTGTCTGTCAGAACAGTGAAATCTGTACCATAGAGGTAGTCCTTGAATTTTTCACAGACCGCCCACTTTAAGGCTAGATACTCTAGCTTGTGAGTTGGGTAGTTTTTCTCACTCTTTGATAAGCCTCTACTGGCGTAGGCTATCACGCGAAGCTTCCCACCCTGCTCCTGATAAAGAGCAGCTCCCAGACCCTCACAACAAGCATCTGTGTGTAACATGTACGGGAGCCTGGGATCTGCAAAAGCGAGGACAGGCGCTGACGTTAACTTGTCAATGAGCGTTCTGAAAGCAGACTCGCATTCAGATGTCCACTCTGCATCGAAGGGGGCTCGAGGATGAACACAGTTCTTGGGCCGGTCTCTTTTGTAGGCCTTACCTCTCTTCTTGGCCGGATAGTACCCAACAGTGAGAGAGTTGAGGGGCTTGGCGATTTTAGAATACCCCTCCACGAAACGCCTATAATATCCCGCAAAGCCCAAAAAACGTTTTAGCTCATCTCTGTTCACAGGACGAGGCCAGTCTTTGAGAGCAGAGACTTTATCTGGGTCGGTGTGGACCCCTTGGGCATCCACCACATGACCAAGGTATTTTACAGATGACCTGAAAAAATGGCACTTCTCAGGTGACAGTCTTAAGCCATAGTCCTTGAGACGGTGTAATACCTTCATGAGCCTCTTCTCATGCTCTTCAAGAGTCTCTGAAAAGACTATGAGGTCGTCTAAAAACACGAGAACCTCACTCAGATGCAGGTCTCCAACACACTTTTCCATGAGGCGTTGGAAAGTGCTAGGAGCGTTGGTCACGCCTTGTGGCATACGGTTAAATTCGTAGAAGCCCAAGGGACATGTAAACGCTGTCTTCGGCTTGTCCTCCTCTTCCATCTCCACCTGATAATAGCCAGACTTGAGGTCCATCACTGAGAACCACCTTGCTCCACTCAGGGCTGAGAATGTCTCCTCAATATTGGGAAGGGCGTATGCATCTTTAATAGTGCGGGTGTTCAGCTTCCTATAATCGATACACAGCCTAATCTTCCCATTTTTCTTTCTCACCAACACCACCGGTGAGGCGAAGGGACTCTCAGACTCTCGTATTATTCCAGCATCAAGGAGCTCCCTGAGGTGCTGCTTTACAGCCTCCCTATCGCTGGGGTGTATTGGCCTTGGCCGCTCTTTAAAGGGCGTCTGGTCTTGCAAGCGGATGTGGTGTTTAACAGCGGTTGTGTGACCCAAGGAGAGCTCGTCAACAGCAAAGACCTCTGGGATGGAATTCAGCTGGTCTGAAATTCGTCGCTTCCAGTCCTCAGGCATAGGTGAGTCATCAAGATTAAATGCAAGCCTCTCACTCGGCATCTGGGAATCAGCGGCCACGGACTGCATGGCGTTCAGTGGCATTGCACTCTGAACAGCAGACATTTCACCGATGACACACTTCGGCGGAAGGGTGACACTGTGGTCTGTTGTGTTTCTGAAAATGACAGGTATCTTGCTGGAGGCCTTACAGGTGATATTCATGAGTGCACATTCAAGGAACAGCCCGCCAGGCAGGGATGGAGACTCGGGGGGTTCAAGGACAAAAGATGTGTTAGGATTTTCTTTCCCAACCCTGACATCTCCAACCACACACAGTCTGTGTCCTGCTGCAATGGTGACAGGGTTCCTCCCATGCAACTTCACAGGACAAGGTTTGCTTTCATTTTTGTGCACTTTTGCAACATACTGGAGTAGCAATGCAAACTTATCTGACCTCCTCTGGAATGTTGGCCTGTCATGATCCATCCCGCGTTGGTAGAGTTGCAGCAGAACATTTGTGCCAACCAACATTGGAATTTGGCTGTTAAACTGGCACTCAGGGACAACAAGCGCTAGGGCAGTTAGCTGCTCCTTTGCACCAGTAACACTGTCAGGGAAGGTTAAAGGGATCTCAACATAGCCGAGATAAGGTACAGACTGACCTCCAGCCCCTTCAACCTCAAGCAATTGATAGATGGGCTGAATGGGAAAGGATGCCAGGTACTTGGAACGGAAAGTCTCTGAAATGGTGGTAACCTGAGATCCGGTGTCAAGAATAGATTGACATCTTATGTCCCCTACGGAGACTGTAGAGACACAGCGAGGGCCCACCAGCCCAGGAGGTAGGGTGTGGTGTTGCCCATCAACAGGAGTTTTAACTCCTGTTTCCTCTTCCACGTTGTGGGTCATTGCCGTGGGACTTATCTGATTAATGTCCTCAGCTCCTGGTCGTCCCGCTGCAGGAGCCTCTACAAGTTTAAAGATACTTCAGCAGATCCCTGTCGTGCCCAGAATCTGTCACGCTTTCCTCTGAGTTCTGCATTCTTTTTCCGTACAAGGCCAGGGTTAGGTTCATTGGTGCAATTTGCAGCAATGTGCCCGTCTTCTCCGCACTTAAAGCAGAACCATGCTCTTGGCTGAGTGGGAGCTTGGGGCGTCGAAGGATTTGTGGCACGGACTCCTAAACTTTCACTCTGCAAGGGTGTTTCCCTCCTTGCTGAACTGCTTGGGGGCCCTTCACGCTTGAATTCATTCCTCTCTTTGTGTATTAGCTGTGACACTTGTTTCCGAAGTTCTGCGACTTCCTTCTCAAGTTTGGAACTTGCATCAGGCTTTTTGGGAGGCGTGGCAATAGGTTCCTCATCAAATACTGGCAGGCTCAAGACTGAATGAACATGTGCTGCAGCCTTTGTGCTTCCTAGATGTTTTTTCATTCTGTCAATCTTGGCGGTCCGCCGGTCCTCTTCTGTTCTCAATAGCAACAGTAATTCTGGGAAAGGTGGGGGACTAGGTTTTCTGTGCTCAAGCTGAAGGCCAATGATCAAACTCTGGTCCCAACATCCTCGACAAAATTGCCTGAGCAAATACTTATCCGATTCGGCAGGCGAAACTCCTCCTCTAGAGATGGCTTTGGTAAGAAGCGTTTGGAGGCGGTTCAGGTAGACAGAGGGCTTCTCCCCAGAATTCTGGTTTGAACCCAAGAACGTCGCAAACAGCTCCTCTCCGTCCTCCACCACTCCAAATGCAGATTCAAGCTGAGTGAGGTAAGCCTCGGGTGGTGCATTTGTTCCAAGTGGCTTGACAATGTCAGCAGCTGGGCTAAGCAGGCTCTCCAAGATCCTTCTTACCTTTTGGGGGTCAGATAATGAAGCATCATTGAGAAGGAGGTCTATCTGGGTGCGCCAGGCATCATAGTCAACTTCGCCGTTTGGCTTTGGAAGTCGCCCTGAGAAGGTCCTGACTCTGCTCTGACTGAAGCTAGATGGTATTGCATCACTGCGAATAAAATGTTCAACAATAACTTTCTGGACTTGAGGTGGATTAATTGTGCTCTCAGTCAGAAGTGGGGGACTTGTGGGGGAGCTGAGGGGAGGAGCACTAGAGGCTGGACTAGCTGGGCTTGGCTCAGGATTGCCAGGCTGACCTTCATCACTTACTCCGTTGCCACTACTAAGTGTAGGAACATGTTGATCTGGCAACTGAAGGTGAGTATCAGGGCTTAGTGGGGGAACAGGGTCAAGCGGAACAGGTTCTAACCCCCGCTGAAGCACGCTCCAAAACCCAGCTTTACTACTCCCAGCAAGAGTGCTCAGTTCAGCTAAGCATTTTTGGGCTAACTCTCTCCCAAGCTCCTCTTGACACACCTCACGAATGGTTTTCACATGCCAGGTAATGTTGGGATCACGGGGGCTAGACAGGTGGCCAAGGCTTGCAGGATCAAGCCTCGAAATTGCCCGTTCTGATGTGTACTCTACAAGGGTTCTGGCTTTTGGCTGATCCGGCACATCAGGAATCCTGACTATTTTCTTGACGTCCCCATTAACATTAAAGAAGTCAGCTATCTCTTTATCAGTGTACTTTTCATCTATGCCTGTAACATAGAGGCAACTGGGTCCATGTACGTCAAACTGGTTGCAAAGATCCATTTTATCATGTACTAAAGTTTAGTAGGTTCTATGGTCTAGCTCAACAGTAATTCACACGACAATGTCAAATCTCAAGTCTGTACGAATGTAAATTTCTTCACGTTTTTTCTTTGGGGTAGAACCTAGTTTAATTACAGCAGTCTCCTGGCTGGCTCGCCACTTTGTAACCCCTCCCTGCACCTGTCCCTTTAAGACAGTGTTAAACGTCAACAGGAAAATGAGGACCAACTTAACCCTAGACTCGATGAGGAGACTGCTGGTATGTACCTGATTAAATCGTGATTTAGACCTGTAATGTCTACCCCAAATAACACGCAACAACAGACTGAAAGTTTAGAGAAAGTATATTATAATAGAGGTATATTCTAATAAAGACCTTTCAACCACAATTGAACCAAAAAAAAAAATATATATATATATATATTAAAAATAACAAAACCTCTGAGATCTCAGTTATTGAAAAGTAAATTGTCCCAAAAAGTTCAAATGAAATGGGGAAAAAAAAATGGGCCCAAACAAATAAAATAAAATGAGTGCACTCAAAGTCCTACCGCCCTCTTTAACAATGAATGTCCAATGGTGAGTATTGCGGTGAAGATGAAGATGTGGATGACCCCTTGTCCAAAGGGAAGTAGCCACCAGGATGGAGACGGAGATGGATGACAGGAGAGGACCCAAGGACTGAGGACCCAGGTGAAGGACTCAAGAAAAAACCAGCCTACACAACCATGCAGGGAAAATTATCTCATTTAGTCCATAATAAAAGGTCAATTTGAATGTAAATAAAGAATTTTACTGCTTTTCAGTGTCAATTTCACTTTTTTCACTACTGCCATTTTTCCATAACTTCTTAATATCCATCATAACTCAGAATAACCAAAACATGAATTCACATAAGCATTTCAAAATAACTCTGTCCCCCCCTCTTTTTTTTTTTTTTTAGGCACATAGCTCACATTATTTACATGAATTACACTAATTTTACTATTCACAACAGTACAACCACCATTTCAACCTCAACACACTCATTAACTTAGCTGCATACATTTTCTGCTGGGCCTAACACCGATTCAGCACCACATTAGCCTGCACCAAGCAGCTATCAAAAGTTTCACTCACAGCAATAAAATAACAGCACAAGATTCATAAAGCACATAAACACAGTCTTCTGACATTAATAAATCATTCCGACCTGTTTCGAGTTTATCCCGACTGGTTTTAGAGAGAGTACAAGGCTAATTTTAAGTTATTTTCAGTGTTTAGCACTCTGATAGCGAGTTAGCATGCTAATGTAACATTGACTGTTACTCACCGGGAAATCAATTGTTTACAACAGTTTACGTCGTCCTACTCGAACTCGCAGCTCGCTGATAGTCTCTTCTCTTTCAGTTCCATGACTTCTGACTTTAGAGTTTTTATCATTTAAATTCTAACTTTTCCTCTTTCTTCTCTTCTCTTTCAGCATCTACTCACACACCATGCATCGTCGAGTGGAGTTGCAGAGATTGGCGCTAAGGTAAGATGCACACACCTATCAGTTTTTTTGCTCACTGAAAACAGCACTTTACAACTGCAACCTCTATTAAAGGGACAGTAACACATATACAGTTTTGCTTTTTAGAAGATGTTTTTACTGCTCCGCGCTTGTGTAAAAATAGTCATGAATTTAATTCTTAAGAGAAACATTTAGAACATGAATACATCATATAAAGATAAATTTATGCTTTATAAAGCAACTACAAATAACCTGGGGTTTAACCAACCCTGGTTACACATTGAACTCTGTAAACAGACAAACTGTGAATTAGCAGCATATTATTATTATGCTTGCTGATTGTTTAGTGATAGTTAAGTAAATGGAATGACTAATATGATTAAATAAGACGGCTACACAGAAAGCATGACATGTGTGAGTTTCAGGACTGAAAAATGTGTTTGACAGAAACAATGATCTCGAGTCTTAACCACTACAGCAGGCTCGTGTTACACTTATGTGTGCAACTACAGTGATTGTGTATTCTGTTCTTGAGTGCTGCTAAAACACAGCTAACATCATCATGCTTTGGCTGTGGTTAGTATGCTAACATCTGCTAATTAGCACTAAATGAGGAGGATGGGAGCTGAGGATGGGAATTCCATTAGCTTTGTTGCTTTTTAGTCATAGACTAGAGTATTTGGACCAGAGCTGAATGAAAATGTATCAAGAAAAAGTATCACCAAAGTCATCAGGATCTATCATCTGGGTACCATGAATGTTTGTGCCAGTCCGTCAAGTTGATGTGGAGATTCCACTGCTGGCGATGCAAACAGAAAATCAGGGGATCACTGCAGTCATTTGGATTCATCCTTTGGGCACCATCAATATTTGTAGTGAATTTAACTGAAATCCATCCAATAGTTGTTGAGGTATTTGAGTCTGGTCCACAGTGGTGGACCAATCGGCAGACATACATTGCCATTCTTAGAGTCACACCACTGGTGTGGTTGAAAATATCTTTAAAGCATCCTTAGCTTGCCAGTAAATAAACACACAACCACCCTCTTTCTATGTATTCTAAACTGGTACTAAACCTAGTAGGGTGCCAGGATGGTTAAGAAAATGATTATCCTAAACTTAAGAGCCCACACACCACAACCATTTTGGAAATGGGTATTCATAAAGTTATACAATATGCTATTATAGAAGCATTTCATTGGAAGCGGCTGATTCGACCAGTCACACTGCACCTGTTCGCAGCAGAAAGCATATTACCATTGTACTTTACAAGCTGGCTGTGTGCTGAATTCTAGCCTACAAGGTAAATTATATGGAGTGAGCAGAATGCACAGTGTTCATCTCTGTTGCCATAAAAAAAGGAAATATAAGTCGAAATTTGTTGCAACTGGGAGCAACTGTATAACTAGGCTTCACCCCTCATTGATTTTTTTTTTTTAATCATTGTGGACACAGTAATCTAAACAGAGCTGAGTGGATGTTTTATAAGAAGGTCAATTATGAGAAACAGTTTAAGCTTCTATGAAACTATGGCTTGCCTGCTCCGCCCGTAGCTGGCAGCAGTGATACAAACCACAGCCAAACTGATCTCACTGTGTAAAGAAATTTGACTTAACAGCATCTTTCAAAAAATCTTATTTGCACATTAATAATTGCAAGGGTTATTGGCCAAGTTGCCTGGTCCTACCTACAAATCATCACTATGTGAAGGGAGGAAAAACGACATTTACATATGCATGACCAGCAGAATGCAGATGCATTTCTCTGCCAACACTATTAGGGGTGTTCTCCATTCACTGCACATGATTCGTGAACAGTATGGCATTCTAATTTGGTCACTTCAGAGGTATGGTGTGCACTCAATGCAGCTCAAGCCCCCCGGGTCAGAGTCTACATGCATCATCTGCTGCAGGAGTTGAGGGCATGAGAGTGATATGTTTGTGAAACCATAAAACCAACTGGAAGTAATGGCAAGCAGAAATTGTTATCTCTTGGTGGGCCAATTTATCTTTCAACTCAAAGGGATGACAGAAACATATGGTGTCATTTCCACATGCTGGAATGTCAAACTGAAAGTGAAACAAAGGTCCATTTAGTGAAGAATCACATGCAGTCATCATGCAGCCCAAACAACGTGTGTGGCCTTTTGCAAACCTACAGATGGTGTGCATTCACAAAGAGTCAGCTAACAGGTGTAACACTGACACAGCTATATTGTGGTGAAATATGTCCACCAGATCCACCTATTTACCCAGCATTTTAAAATTCCTCTTACTTCATTTAAAGGAAAAAATTAAGTGGCAAAATTATATAGCTATCAGTTATAATCCTGTTACATTTCTGTGCATTGTTTTATTTTTCCCAAAGTGTGAAGCCAAGAGTCTTTAAATTTCATATCTACCTACCTAACAATGTGGACAGATTCCACATGGCACTCACCCATGCTCCCACACAGGCACAGAAAAATAAATGCAAACACACACACACACACAGACACAGGCACAAACACCTAGACACACACACACACACAGACAACACAAACTCACAGAGAAAACCTTTTCCAAGCATTGCTGCCAAATCTGATTCAATGGCTTTGTATCATATAGCGCACATCCCTGTAATTACATACATCCATGTCACAAAATATTCAAATGCTTCATATTGGAAGACTTCTTAATACTGAAGAAGACACGTTGATACAAAGCCAAAAGAAAAAAGAAACAGCGCTCTCTTGTTCCCTTTTATGGAGTCTCTAGTCATTTTTATAGATCATTCAGATATTTTAAAAGTACAAGCTGCAAAATGTTACGTTTTATAAGTATTCATGCTGTGCCAAGTTTCTGATGTGCTCTGCTGCGTATTTGTTTATGTCTTGGAGACAGAATATGTGATTTATAGTTAGACTGGTGGGGGTGGCAGCAAGGGAAGCTGTTATGTTCTTCCTTTGCTGCTTGTCGTGCGCCGCTGCTGTTCTCTCCAGCTTGCTGTACGTTCACCCCGATATGCACCCTCAGGCAGTATGCCTTTCATTATTTCTTTTGAAACTTTCATCTGAAGTCTCTGAGGGATTAGCCGTCTTGATTCCTGACACAGTCAATGAAAAACAAGCCTCATATACAGGGAGGCTTACAGCCAGAAAAGCCGTGCTCAGCCCTCCCCTCGCCTCTCGATGTGAAACTGTATAATGGTTTTACACAACAAGTGGAAGCTCCTCTCTTTTGGTCATTTTGACATATGTAAATTTGTATTGTTGCTGGAAATAATAATCATTTTTTCATGACATCTAGCTGTTGTTCCTGTGGAGGTTGAATGCATTTATTGTAAGTCTCTCTGGATGGAAGCGCCTGCTTAAAAAATGTAATGTAATTTTAACCTTTTAAACAACATAAACACAACTCTGCAGCACTGTCCGGGTTTTAGCTGCTTTTGTGTTTTAGATTCCCAGGCTGCACATAGACAAAATAGTTGAGTCTCCACACTCTCATTAACCCCCCAATATAAAGCCATAGGCAGCTATTTCCAGCAAACATAATCAGACAAAATAATGTTGCCCAGCACGATACCACAGAGATATGAGGTAAATAAATGGCCTGTGAATAAAAGTGAACATTTAGCTATATATGCAGATATTTTCCCTAGCTGATGAAAGAAACCAAAAGAGAGCTAATGCATTAATACATTAATGCATTAATGGCAGCACAAGTTCAAGTTCAATTCCAACCCATGGCTTTGCTGTATGTCATCCCCTCTTACTCTCCCGCCTTTCCTGTCACTCTTCAGCTGTCCTTATTAATAAAGACTAAAAAGACCACAAAAAGAAAACAACCAAAGAGAAAAGTGTTGGTCTTGCTTCCGTCAGCAATAGGTTCATTTCAACTCATTGTTTAGCTGTCCAGACAGTCATTTTAGTGTTTTGGTACACTCTCGTAGCTTTTGGCTGCAGCATCCAGCTGTTTTTAGAAAAAAAAACAAAAAAACAAACAAACAAAAAAAGTTTTTATGATACCAGAGAATCAGAGATCTCCCTGCCTGTAAGGTAGTTACTTGAATGGTGGAGAGTGCAGCCACAAACAAAGCTACGCCCAGTACATTTTTCAAGGACACATGTCTCAGTGCTATCCACCCATTCTCCTCTGTATTTAGAAGCACGTGACTTATGTAGCCTGATATGCAGGGCCAATATAAAGACTTCGGATTGGTTCTGCAATGCAGTTTTTTTTTAAACTGTCTGGTTGTTGCCACCCAGTATTACCAAAAAAAGCTGGGAGATTGTACTCAGTTGAACGAAGCATTTAGAAACTGACTTGCGCATCTAGCTGTACACTAGTGGACCAGTGGAGCATTAAGCAGCTAAAGATCCAAATCTTTCCCTCAGAAGGTGGTAGGGACCAAAAACAGAGCTTAAAAGAGTAAATATTGGACTTACATACATCAGGTGGACACAAACATGACTCCAAATGAACGATAATGTTTCTTTGTGGCTGCTTGTTAATGTCATGTTCACAACTTGTTTCCTCTGTCATCATTCATCGCTGTAACTAAAAAGGTAAAAGGTACAGGTCGACTAGGAAACAGGAGACAATAGCAACATGTATTTTTGCTGGACCATGTTAGTGGACAGAAAATTTAAAATTAGATGAGGATACAGAATATTAATAAAGTGTTAATAATGGTTTTCCTTTGTAATTATCACATTAGTATAATATTAGCACTCTACAAAGATAGAGAAAAGATATTGTATGATCGAAGGTAACACTTCAAACTCTGTCTTTTTCACATCATGGCACATTATTATCAGCAGAATCAGTGCTGGCTAACCTGTGTTTGAATGGTGAAATATTGCAATCTTGACACCTAACGTTGTAAAAACTGAGTCATTAAACAATGTATCTGAGTCCCTTTGGGGTTTACATGCTGTGTAATGACGCACTCCCTCCTCGTTCCCTTTGAGCTTACTTTTGTCAGCAGTTTCATTACTTTGCACTTTGCTACTAAGCAGGTGGAGCTAATCTATCTAGTTTGCCCTTCAGTTATGGTTTACTGTCCAGGGGACTGGACACAAGTGTCTCCAATAATCCCTTAATTAGGCAATGATGGACTATTCATTTAGTATGCAAAGCTGCAAATCTCCCCATCCACTGAGCGGAGCCCTCTGCAGTCATACGGAGGCCAACGCTAATGATCTCAGCAAGTGGCAGCAATCCATTGGAGCGCTGCAGCAAGTGCACATTAATCTTGCGGGTGATCCAGTTGATGAATGACCCTGGCCCAGAAGCCCTGGCAGATCCCACCTTAATTATGCTGAGGGAGCCACACCTGGGAGGCACCGGGGGACGTCTTGCTAACTCAGGAACAACGACTCAGGAGAAGGCCTGCGGTCTACAGGCAGCTCACTCCATGCAGCTCCAGTCCAGACGTCACTGTACCGCCTTGGGAAAAGTGAGCCTTTAAAGCAACTCCATGGAGGACATTATGACTCGGACTGACTTCCAAAGCACAAATTGTGGAAAGGGCAAATGGATGTCATCAATTCCCACTGATAGGTCATCAGAGCAAAGTGATTTTTAGGCTAGCTCCAGAAGAAACCCATTCAAGATGCTACTTTTTCAGTGATGATGTTTCCAGCGGAACATTTTCAACACTGCTCTAATTGTACCCCATTATTTGCCTCTGACATGTTTAAAGAAAAAAGCACAGCAGACCAAGTGTTGCATCAGTCTAACACCAACACCCTAAAGTTAGCCCACTGGTGCAATTGGAGGATGAGTGAAAAAGAAACTGTGATCATGTATAAACAAAGAGGAAAAAGGAGAAAAACACAAAATCCTGTTTGAAAAACCGTTTGATTAGACTTTATAAAGAAAGACACGGGCCTTCCTCCAAATCACTGACATCCACATCTACAAAATCTCTCATCGTCTAGGGAACATTCAAGGTCATATTCAAATATTTGTTATCTTTAGATTTAAGACGAACTGAGCTCATCGCATTTTTAGATATTCATAATGCAAAACACTATACTCTAACAAAAGTATTGTTTTGGGTTTACCCTTTTGCCTTGAGAACAAGGTATTGTAGCTGTTGTCACTGAGCAGCTGAGGATGTGTGTGGAGTAGATTAGAGAGGAGATTGGAGTCTTGAAATGAGATTTTGCTCCAAAACAGAGTATTGGTCATTTTGTGCTGTTGGAAAAGGAACTCTTGGTTTTTCCCCTGTAAGCTATGCATCCATTTTAACTCCACTAAATATGCTCAAACATTTTTGTAAAATGTACTGTGCCTTGATGGTAAAATAGGCTGTGAATGTATTCTGCAGTAGCTATAAGGGCATTCTAGTGGCCTCTCACTGATCCTGTTGGGAATATCTGATCCATGTGAGCCGCCTTGATTTACACCTTCTTCATTTTCTCTCCAGTAATGGTCAACTGGTCCTCACGTCCTCATAGGATGCTATTGAACATATGACCTATTCATAGAGGTTATTGGATTCTCAGGCACAACAAACTCCAGTAGGAATAATTTGTCCCTTTTCTCGAAGCAAAGCCACTGTGACTTATCCGGGAGAAATTTTGTGAAATCTCATTATCTCGTGTGTTGAAATACGGATCAATACACCTTTTGTCAGACTTCTTTATCAATCTATCTATGTATCTAAAAACTATATAACTCTCTCTCTCTCTCTCTCTCTCTCTCACACACACACACAATATTATTTATTTATTTTTATTGTGAATCAATGCAACAAAAGCCAATTGCTGCATCACAAGCATCCAACAAATTGATGTAACTGTGTCTATGTACAACAAAGTTAGGATCCAAAAGGTCAGCTGGAAATGCGACAAAGCCCAAAGGAGTTCTCTTAAGGGCCAGCAGAATTTAATACACATCCATCACTTTTTATCATCTAATTAGTCCACAGTGTGGCAGCCTGGACAACATTGGAGAGAAGCAGAATTATTGATCAAGTAAAGGATAGTATCTATCATTTCACCTCAGCATCGACACTCCAGCCATTTGAAAACAGGGAAGACAATATAACTGCAGCAAAGTGCGATGAGAATCATGAATGCCATTCAAAACAGAGGCCATTTGTTTGTTCTCCTCGGTTAGGCCATCGAATAATAGACTTGTTGTTCTGACTTTGCTGTACTACTGCAAAATAAACACCACAACTACAAGTCAAATCTGTATTTAGAATCGTAATGTGAAATAAAATGTAGTTTTTTAATATTTAATGTAACTTTACAAATGCCTTCATGGGCCAACTCATAATGAATTTATTTATAAATATGATATTTAATGTTTAATGTTTTAACTATCTTTTATACAGAGAGGGAATATTTTATTATTACACCCATAAATAGTTTAGAGTTTCATTATTCTATGTTACACAAATAATATTTATAGTAGCAACCACATGAAATAATAAATATTGCTATGATGTTTAGTTTTGAATGATGGTTATTGTTTTAAGAGCTTGAGAAAAAATATTGAGTGTAATGATTATTAACATTTAGAAAACATAACACCTGAAAACACCCAAAAAAAATGTCTGAAGCCACTTCTCTGTTCAGATGATCACATCAGGTCATATTTTTGCCCAGTTCATTACTAATTCATTTGTACAGTAAATAGGATCTGCGTTAAGTGTGCAGGTTGTCATGACCTAGTGGGATGCTCAGAAAAGAAAAGCCGAGATGAAACAGGAAATGGATGAGGTTATCACGAATATTTTCCTGAAGATAATGCTGATGATTCCTCCATAAGAGGCAGCAGCGAATTCCATATATGCCTTCTCTATGGAGGACGTGACATGAGAAGACATACAAGCTGTGTCCCAGTTTGCAGGCCAAAAAAAAAGGTGTATCCTGTATAGAAGATTGATGATTTGTGGCTACACCTCCATCTCTTTCATAAACAAGATGCTTCAGTATCGCAGGAACCAAAACTAATGGAACATTTTGGTAGTTCTCATGAGTCCAAATATGACATATATATATCCTGAACAGTGAACAGTTAGCTGAGGTGCAAGCCTCAAATGACGTGTCCACCAAATTCAGCCAAACAAGGCCGCCTTTCTCTCCCGCATTTGAAGTAGCATTTGAAATTGGACAGGTGTCGATGTGTGACGATGTATTTGATTTTGGAATGGCGCATTTTGACACCGGCAGCTCCTGAATTGACACACAGCTACACACATCCCCACCGAGATGTGTAACGTTCGAACAAACAAATCAATACTGTCAATCCTTGCATCAATTAGTCATTCTGACAGCTGACCCTGCTGAGTTGTGCTAGCAAGTTCAGCAATTCAAAAACAGCTTTCTAGCAAATAATAGGCTAAAGTGACAAATAACTTATCTGGTTTCAAACAGCCCACTCAGGATTTTTTTAGGGTTTTTGCAGCTATGCAAGAATCACAACAAGAGGACAGTGGACAGTGTAACTATCCCGTGTGAGTTATGAATATGTGCATGTTCTGCAAAACTGTGCTCTAAAACACTTTTTATTTAATGCAGGATCAGAGGATTTGTCAGGTTATGAATGTTTGTGAGAAATGACCAATGAGGACCAGTGCACACATCAGGGGCAAACACCTACACACAGTTTTTCTTAATTGACAAAATGATCTCATCAGTGCAAATGATTGTCATCATAAATCACAATCATATGAAATTGTATATTGCACGGGAACAAGCCTAATAGCTAGCTAAATCAATAGTTGTCAGCTCCTACAATTAGCCATAATTTGTTATTACTTTAAATGCTGCAGTTTCTCCCTGTTTGGCTTTCTCTGTCACCTCATTCAACAGCAATCCTCAACATGCAAACTTTTCCTGGCTGTGAAGCAGTTAGATTTGGGTCCTCACAAAAGAGAACAATATTTGTTGTTTGACATATTAATTTGCTCTGATGTGTCAAAGCAAAACATTTTTGTCAGTTTTGCAATATTAAATCTGTTAGACCAAGACCAAAAAAAAATAAAAAATCATTTTGTCTAATCTGCTTTCTTGCCAAACTCTGCCAATAAGCGTGCCAATTGTTGTTGTTGCAAAGGGTTCGTCCGTGAAACAAGCAAACAGTGACATGAATCATGTAAATGGTTTTGAATATTATTATATTATTTGTTTCTAGAGTAAATTCTCTCTTTGAATTTAAACGTCTACATCTGAAAGTGATCAAGTCAAGACATGTTATTGAATCAAAAGTGAGTCATCTCCCTTGACTGTTACCAATTGAATTAAAAATCAATCAAGAGAATTTTTGCAGCTGACCCTCTTAATTGAATTAAGGTGCATCCAAAGTCCTTAAGGATGGAAAAAAGTCCAGGGTTGCAGCTGAGCTGTCAGGAGCTCCAAACACTGACTGTAACTCTGTCTGCCTCCATTTTATTCCCATTCCCCCAGTGGCATTACTCATTACTCACTGCACTGTTCACAACAATTCAAACACCCCTGCACATTTGTTAAATAATCAATAACTGCACAATATCTGACTTGGCCGTCATAACCAAACTTCAACCAGAAATCTGTGAAAAATCTATTGAGAGAAGAAAAATATCTGTCTGCAATTCTATTTTTTTTCCAATTTGTTCAGAGCTATGTCACATACAAGCATAAAATACTGTATTTATATACAGTACCTACATTTGTGAAACACAAAAGCAATTTAGTCGAGATACTACATTGTTAGTATGACTCTTTACCCAACATATGGCATATTTTACTACATATTTTCAAAGTGCTGTCACTCTCAAACATACAGTACATATCCGGGGTGTGCAGCTGTAAAATGGAACACATATTTGCACATTTTGTGTTTAAATACTCCAGGTTTGGTTTATATGCACAGCCTCAGACTTCAGGTAGTCTGTTTTGTCACACTCAGCTTGCCTTCACGTATGCATTACCCAGATTCATGATTATAATTGGTATGCTAACGGAAACCCAATGCTTTCCACAGAGGTTTGTGTGATACTGATCCAAATGCATTTTCCAGCCTCAGAAATAAAGCATGGGATTGTCACAACCCTCACTGGACACTCGAACATAAAGGTGGTTTGTTGCAAAAGAAATGAGACATTCCTGTTTGGTGCACCACAATGTTGTTCCACATTTAAATGCTCAAAAGATCATAAAATATATTTTTTTAATAATACTTCTACTAATTAGCTGACACTGACTAAGAAATCTTTGAAGAAGTTCTCTGCAGGAAGATTGAAAAAACAAATAAATTCATGAGGAAAAATGCCTTCAAGTATGACTCGAAGACATTTTCCTCATGAATTTTGTTTTCTTCATTAAATGCCTACAAGACTGTAGACAATATTGAACCTGAGACAGTCCTATATTTCATGCTGAGTGTTGTGACTATATATTTTTTCACAAAGATGTAACATGTATTGTGACTTTGTAGTGTCGATTACGTACATGGGGCTGAATGTGTTCCCCCCATGGCATTTTGGACAGTTTCTTTGTTGTTTGAGGTCTCTCAATAGTCGTTTGAGCTGTTGGAGGTATGGTGACTTGTATCCGCTCTGTCATCTTCTGTCTAATTGCAGCTTGATAAACTACCTCTGCTGTCAGCCCCAGCGGAACAACAGGGTGTGGTACTGGCTGCAGTACTCTGACTTAAATTACACTGAGCACTTTAACAGTCTGGACCTGCCAAAATCTCCCCACAATGGCCGTTCATCTCAGCTCCACCAGACAGGCTCAGGCTGTGGCAGAGTTCAGAATCAGGTCATTTCATATTAGAAGACCCAAATCTCAAGGTGGAGCAGCAGCTCCTGAGCTGTAGCTATATTGAGAAAGTGCCAGGGGCCTGATGTATTTTACATTGACAGCACACATTGATGTGTGGTGCGTCGTGGAATTGTGGACAGGAATTATTTTACAGTCTTTTGTGTTTTTTGGAATAAATCAGAGACTGTGGGGTCCTTTGTCTGGCACCTTTTGATGTCGAAGCAGACACTGAAGCAACTCTGTCGCTGCTCTAGTTCACCACAGAAGCGATGGCAGGTGTTGCATAAGATGCAGTTCAGTCTTTAACCTCGTCTGTGCTAACTGCCTCCAGGCTGTCCAGGCTGCATCAACACAAAACAATTCTCTGACCACCAATAACAGTTGTAGAGCTGTCAGGGTTAGAAAAACTCATTATCTGTACCTGATCATTTATAAACAAATTATGAAATATATTATTTTATATTGAAGATGTTTTAATATTGTCTGTCCAGCTGTAGTCCTATTAAATACTGTGGACTGAATTCGTCTTGTTTTTGTGATAGATATATTAAAAATGCATCAAATGTAGAGGACCATGTGTGTATAAAAGACATATACATGCAGTGCACTGGAATAAAGTAGACTCGACACCGAAGCCTCCTCTAAAGCCTGTGAGATGATATTTATAACGAATTAGATGAATCATTTTGCATTGACTGTGAGTGGTTATTGTCAGGATTGAAAACCATAATTGCAGCGGCACTGCAGACACACATTGGATAGCTCAGACACATTTTTAATTCCAGGTATAAATGTAATATGGATAATTCATATCTGAATACAATCTAGACATGAGGTGAATCTTAATGTGAGCTGCAAAGAGGGGCACTGTGGCTCACAGTCTCATCGTGACGATGGTGCTACACTAGAGTGGCTAGGTTGTGTCATGTTTACATGAAAAAATGAGATGGGAAAGTAATTTTTATTCCAACTGGAGTGAGTGAATTACTGTTGGCTGACTTGGAGTGGAAAACAGTGAAGTTTTAAAACCTTTAGCTTCACTTAAATCCTGTTAGAACCTGTTGCCTGTAGGTGAGGTAGAAAATGCTCATTTGATGTTGTGACACAACCAATAAATTCTCTTCTTCTTCTGCCGCCTGGATGTACACTAAACTTCAATAAACGCTTTTTTTTTTTTTCCCGGAGCGACTGCTTGTTTGTAAATGCAAATAGAAACAATTTGAGCACTCAGCTTCCACAGGGACAGACAATGTCTGAGCGATTTATGAATGGCTCAGATAACAGACACAACAAAGGGAAGATAAAACGGGTCAATATATTTTCTCTTGTGCTCTGATAATAATTTATCATCTGCATTGAGTGGCGGCAGCCATCTTTAATACCACTTCACTTGTGTTGTTAACACCGAAGCGTTCTGCTGCAACTGCTCCACAGCCAGAGTGTCTGAGCATGCTCAGAAATCTCTGACAGGGTGACTGTTGTAGGAAGTCTGATAACAGTGAGAATTTACAAACAGTGCAGTTTGTTTTAGAGAGCTCTCCGCTTCTCAGAGTGGCAATTTATGAATACAGCATTTTCAACAAACCCATTGAGTTCTCCTACGCTCTCTTGACTGCCAAACACCCAGGAACCATTGTGCTCCAAACACTTGTTCACACTTTCCTCCCCCTCACCCAATCATCCGCATTGCTTACGGACAGGTCTAGTTTGTAAATAACTTAATATTTCTTATATTGGTTCAACATGAAATTAGAGCATAATGATGAATGTTTATTAAACATCAGTATCTCACACAAATAGACAAATGTAACTCATATTTAGTCATAAAAATATAAATTCCTGACTTGGTTTGTTTATTTAGTGGTCAAGGAAAAAGCACCACTACATAAAATAAACATAAGAGTGTCTACTGGGTGAATGAAAGTCCAATATTAACTCTCTTTTAGCCCTGTTTTTGGTCTCCACCCAGAAGGAGGGAAATATCTGACTGATATAATAGCTGGAGTTAACCAGCTAGTGGCTATCTTTGTCTAGCTCCCATCTGGTGCGCTGAAAACACATTTGTGCTGCAGCTGAAAACAACGCTCCGAGAGCTGTGAGAGTGAACCAAAACAATAAAGTTGTAGGTCGTCGGACTGCTAAACAATGAGCTGAAACTCACTAAAAAGCTTGTAAGGCAAATGGGAGCTGCAGATTGGGGTGATAATTCAATGTAGGTACATCACTACAAGAGATTGTGGTGATTTTAACATGCTCTCATTTTGTTTTATAAAACCATTGATAGCAGCTTTTACCCTTTAGACAGCACCTCCAGTTTATTTCCGTTGGGTTCAAATATTTGGACCATGTGTATTAGGAAAGTCAGCAAGATATATTTTCTTTCTGTACTGGAAGCTCTCATTGGACAACATAGATTTTCTGATTCAGTAGAAATGCACTGGCTGAATGCAAAAGAGCTCCTTTGCTATACTGTTGTCCTTTAGTAACATTGTACTCGATAAAACGCTATAATAAAATGACTTTGTGTCACCCCTAGTTTGCATGCCGAGCCGGCTACAGACAGTTAGAGGAGACAAATTTGGTCGGGCAACATAATACATATAAATATTTTCCACATTTCAAACGCAGAACTTTAAATATAACAGTGGCTTGCTGTTCTAAGAGCCAGGCATAGCAAATTATTTGTGACCCAGTACTTAGTGTGACGCTGGCTCTCCTGGTGTGTTGGAGGTGTGTGATGAATGAGATTCTCTAATACAGGGAGACATTTCAGCGGCGTGCAATTTTAAATCCTCATATTGCGGCAACAAAGTGTACAAGTTAAGGTCTAGTGAATATTCTCATCAGTAATTATAGTCTGCACCCATGTATAATAAATTCAGTGTATAATACGCCTAAGCAGCAGACCCATCCTCAGCATAATGCAGAACACAGGATTGTTTTCTGCATGTGCTCTCTTGCATTTAGAAATATGTAGAGGAGAACTACACCCCCAATGACTCATCATTTTAATCCAGAACACAATGTTGCTTATTATCCACTTTGATTCATGTAAGCTGCTTTTATATTTAGCAGGATAAACTTCTTTTTCTGGCTTTTTTTCCCCCCTTTTGTAAATTAACTTATGTAATGCTCCACACAAAGCCAGCAGGGTGCAGACATGAGCTTTCTGTAAAATACAATCTCTATCAATATAATCTTTGTGAGATGGACTTTTATAGTGAACTTTGGAACAATTCACAGTGTAATAAGATCTCACGTATTCAGCCACTGGAAGTCATTTCTCTGCAAGTGGCCACATGAAGGAGGAGGAAAACAGCTTTCCACGCGACTCTTTCAGATGAGGAAATCTGACGTTTAGAGCCCTACTTGTGCACGGAGAGAGGAAAAAGTGGGTGTACACACTAGTTGTGCTGTGTAGCTCTACGGTGCTTCACTTCAGATGAGCTCACCCAGCCGATGCGCACATCGTAGGATCCTACCAATCTGAGAAGGCGCAAGGACGGCGAGCAGCAGTCTGGTAGTCAGTGGGAAGAGTGGCTGCTTTGTGCAAAAGGCTGCCCGACTTTCTACTACAGAAAGTAAATAAGAGAGAAGTGTGAAGGATTGTGCGCTCATTCGTCTCTTGCTGGGAAGATTCAGTGGATTTGGAAGCTGTCTGGATGGATGTGAATCCACTCTTGTATCGCAGACTGGACTTGGGGGGCTGAGCGGCTGATCAGAAGAAGCCTACTTTAAACACTCTGCTGTTCATGTTCTTTGTTCCTTTTTTTCTTTTTCCTCCTCTTCTTCATAAAATGCCAGGATTTCGTTCATCATATTCTGTCCAGTTCAAGCGAGGCTGCTCATTTGGAAGGACGCCAGACCTCCAGCCTCTCAAATCTGCAAGTTCAGTCCAATAAATTGTGACATTGTCTGTCAGCCTTGGAATAAGAAATCGATACTGAAGAAAGGGGACGCGATATTCTTCCGGAATTTTAACGATCTGTTTCCCCGCCATCCTTATAAAAATGCGATTTGGTTGGATTAGGTTGGTTTGGTCCAGCTTCACGCTTTTTTAGCTGGAGCAGCGCTGATAGTGACTGATTATTGCTGTTGATTTTGTCCATGCAAGACTCGGGGTGGAAACATGTCTGGCCACTTCTTTGAGAGGATCACTGCTATCAGAGATGGCATTTTGGTCCAGCACTTCGGTTTTCACCTCTAAAGTGCCCCGGAAAATCTTATTCATGTTCACCCTCTCCCTCTCTGTCACCTACTTGTTCTATAGCTTGATGAGCTGCTACAACTCGCTGCAGTTCCCTCTGCAAGAGAACTACGCGTATCAGGGGAGGCTGGTGACGGAGGAGACAACTTTTGTGACATTGAGGGAGAAACTTTATTCCGCTTCCCAGGGCTTTAACGAATTCACAGAGGCCGAGAGAACCACAGCGGTCTCCACCGTTAAGGATCATGCTGAGGCCGAACAAAGGACAGTGGAGTGGATTAGGACTCAGGCGTCTCCAACTAAATCGGCGGCGGCGTATCACACCACCGCGCTGGAGAGGGAGCACCAGGAATTCAGTACCACGGACAGCGAACTCAGGGTGAACTGTACCATGGATTATGGAGTGAAGAAACTTCCCCAAGCCATCATCATCGGTGTGAAGAAAGGGGGGACCAGAGCCCTGCTGGAGGCTCTCAGGGTGCACCCGGACGTCAGAGCCGTTGGAAATGAGCCACATTTCTTTGACAGGAACTACGAGAAAGGGCTGGACTGGTACCGGTGAGTTTTAGTCTGATCTCCAGTGTTTTCCGCTTATTTCTAATCACGCACAAGGTGCAGGCTGCTGTTTACTATTTTTCCAAAGAGAATCTTCATTCATTTGTGGGTGGTAAGAAAATCAATTTGCAAGAGACTTGAGATCAATCAGAGAAAATCATTTCTGCCTTCATGTTTGTTGTCAAACTTTTTCGGTCTGCACTTCAGATCATTTTTAGTTCTGATAAAAATAAACTCAACCTTAGTTTTAGTCACTATGGATGGGAATATATGTGCTGGATTATCTCACTCCACTAAGTTTAAAGTCTGTGCATGGTGATTTTTTAAAAAAATATATTTTACACAGGAAAGGAATGAAAAGCAATGATTGTCTGGATTTCAAAAATGTTGAACAGCAGCTTTGGAAAGTGATTAGTAATGATTTGAAGAAAGTTTTGAAATGGTCCTAAGTGAATGAAAGGAGTCTTGTTTTTTTTTTTATTGTTGGAGTCTCAAAGGAGTTTTCACTTTGTTTCTAAATCAAATGCTGAACTCAATGTTTGAAAATCCACAATCTTTAATTAATGGCACTTCTCTTCAGTAAAGAGACTGTAGCTCATCTGTGATACATCAAGCGATGTTCTGTCACACAGTCCAAGTTTAGACCTTTAACAGGGTTACACAGTATTTGCACACATGAAGCGGGATTAAACGCACACAGTACTTTGTTTAGTCTACCTTAAAATCAGATTTTATTTTATATGCTTTGGCATTGTATTATGACAGAGCCACTGTGTGCTTCAGGCTGTTTTCTGTGTCCACTGGTAAAAAAAAAAGAAAAGAAAGAAAAAGAAAAGAAAAAAGAAGCAGTCCATATGATGAAAAACACACAGTGAGGGAATCATCATGTGATGCTCATATTAAATAATTAATATTATGTTGTTATTTCTCGCTAGTTTTGACACTGATCAAGAGAAATTGGCTTATTATTCAGTTCATTATTCCTCAGTTTCCTTTATACACACTCACATGTAGAGTCATGCTCACAGATTCAAACAGAGGGAAAGAGCTCTTTTATGTGATACATATTGGACTGCATATCACATATATTATGTTTTAGATGTATGTATAAAATATTCTTTTCTCTTGTTGTTGCTCTTTTTTGATCTTAAAGTCAGTCAGTATGCTCTCCTCCTTCACAGAACATTCAGCCCACCAATTACTGGAGCACCTACTTAAACTGCATATAATCTAATGTGATATTGCAGTAAGTGCTTTATTTTTTGGGCTTTTGTCTATGTTCTGCTGCTGGTTCCCCAAAGGAGTGTGAATTGTTGGGGAGGTAATGTGTGTGATGGTTGACATTCACTTTGAGTCTAGGTTTATTAGCCAGAGAAGTCCCTGTTTATCACTGCCATGTTTATGGGACAGAAGGAAAAAAATCAATTTTAAGGTTCACTCATGGTCAGTTGGTCATGGCTCGGTTAGACGTTCTTCTCACATAATGATGTTTGACCAGGGGAATTCAAGATTTTCTAATGGAGTCAATGAGCTGACGAGAATGACGCTGATTCAAAGTCCCTTCTGTTCCTCTGGAGAAACCCGGGTCTGCTACACTGGTGTTTGGGTTGCGGAGCATCTGCTTTCATCTTGCTGCATAGACATGGGAGCTCTCGGCTGTTCATTTAGCCTGTGTTAATGCAAGCTGTTTCATTACGCTGCTGGTGAAAGGCTCATTAGACAGGAGGATGACATGCTTACATAAATAATAATAAGTGTGCTTGTGTGTTTTAGGGCCCCTGAGTCAAGAAAATCCCTCAAGGAGCCTTGATTTTATACCTGTCATTGTCCTGTATGGAACGTTCACTTCAGTATGGTCGATTCAGGAAGCCAATAAACACGCAGGACACATTTTGCACCAATGGGAGCAATGTTAATGCTAGAAGGGATAAAAATTAGACAAGTTGAGCCACTATTGCAGACACTGATACATAAATTCATTCAAACCACGTTTGTTTGTTTCTAAATGATGTATTATACTGCATCTCTCTTCTTTGTCTGTGATTCTCTGGCTAATGTGTACTTAATGGAAGTGAAATTATGATCAGTTACAGATGTTTGCAACCATTTGACATTGGTGAAGTTAACCGAGACCAGTAATCTCATAAAATGTGATTCATAAATTTGGGCCTGTCTCAGTAACACCTGCTCCTCATTTTGATGGATATGATAGACCAAGAAGGGAAGGTATGTGACCCAAAGGCATCTTGTGAGCGCTTACAAGTATTCAAACGCTCAGTCTGTTCTCAGCTCAATGGGATGTCTCTGTGTTATTGCACTACAAGCTTGTTTTGAACGGTGATCTTTGTCCTTTTAAACATATTCAGGTGTAGTGATCTTTAGAAAGGTGTTTGTGTTTGTGTATGCTTAGCCGAATACTCTTCTATTACTTTGTGAGATTCTCCCGAGGGAAGAAAACAGGATGAAGGAAAGTTCCATTTAGTTTTGTGCTGGGAGCAGGGCCGTAAATATAGATATTGCTATTGCACTGGGGCCCGTGGGCTACGAAGAGGTGTAGAAGAGAACAGGCCCTCCAACAATGTGTTGGGTGGAGAACGGAGGCTTGTGAGTGATTCAGAAATACACCTGTGTTCAAAGAAGAACTTATGTGCCATTTGTTGTATATGTCCTGAAAAAGGCAAACCCACCTCTGTCTATAAATTAATGATAGAAAACTATTCAATTCAATTAATAGTTTCTTATTTTCTTTGGTAATTTTGTCATACATGCAGTGATGATTGTTGGGTAATTTATATGCTGATGTTATCCAATGTCAAGTTTTTATATGATCATGTGACAACACAGTATACAGTAGCTAGGGCCCATCATCACAGCATGCACTGGGGCCCGTTGTATCTACCTTAGGCCACTGGCTGAATAAGACTGTGAAACAGTAAAGGCTTTGATGCTAAATGAAGAGCTGTAAAAATGTGTTAAAGCCATGTGAACATTAATTGCCATCTTCCTGCTCTAGACACCTTGTTTAAAAAAAAAAAATGCTCCTCTGTAGTTCAGTTGAACAGTAAATGTTTCTTGTTTTCACTTTTCTATCATAAAGAATCAGCCACGCCAAGGGTGTTATCATTATCCTGGCAAATGTCTGATATGTTCAAACATCAGTGACAGTGGTGGGAAAAAAAGTGAATATATGTGGTCTTTTATGTAGGCAGCAGCGAACGCCCCCTCCTATTCCACAGCCACTGTGTTCTCTCACTGAAGTAAATACAGGCATATGAAGACAGGAGTGTGTGAAGGACGTATGTACATTACTTATATAGAGGAATAATCTTAATAACTGCACTACGTCAAGTTTAAAGTTATTTAAATATTAACTGATTAAAGGTAATTGGCCACTGAATCTGTCCAGGGTGTTTCTCACCCAATGCCAGCTGGGATTAGCTCTAGCCCCCTGCGACTGTGATAAGGACAAACAATTATAGAAAATGGATGGATGGATGGATGGATAATTGTTAATATCCCCCAATGTCTGTTAACATGGACAGAAACCTTTCCAAAAATCATGTGTTTAATTTGTTTGTTATCAGTCATAACAGTCAGTCATCAGTTTTCTGCTGTGCATCTTATTGCTTTCAAAATAATTGAACATATATTAGTTGCACTTTTTCACAAATTAATTTGCATTCAATTATGCTTCAAAAATAGCCCAATGTGTTTACTGTTTGTTGCTCTGTTGTACTTGTTGTACTAGAAAACTACTGACACATTAGCAGCTGTAGGAATTTGGCTAAATGAGCAAAATGAACTCAATCTGAGGATGCAGAAGGAAAATAATGCTTGTATTTTTGTGTTATTTTGTCTACATTGTTGTTGGAGTTAATTCAGTATGTATTGTATTTCTTAGAGTGATCACCTCTTGAGGTGGCACCAAGATGGTTTTATCCTCTTGTATAAACACAGAGTTCCATGTAAAATACAGCACAAAACCAGCATATATCTAATATTCACATCAGGAATCAGTTTATTGCTGGTCTGGTATGAACCTCCGTAGACGGGCCAGATTGGTGATTGGTGCTGCTGTCCTGTTTTTAGCACTCTTGGACAGTTTCTCCAGTGTGTTTTGGGCTTACTTGAACAAGCAATTAGCAATGTAGTGCCATCATTACCGTACACAGAGGACTTTCAACAGCCAATTGGCGCTTCTAATGTTGCCTCTATTTCTGAGTGAAGAAAGGATGAGCCACCACAAGGATTTAACTTATCTGTTCTCTTGAGCATGCCTCAACCTGGAATAGGAAATGTCTGATGCATGATGACCAATACAGCAAATGTTACTCCAGCTCTGTGCCACTGTTCGCTTACTTTAGTGAAAATATAATGCGCCTCATAAATTGTACTGAAGAATGTCATTGATTATCGAACATACATTAAGATTTATGTCCGCTGTGGGTGAGCATTCTCACCAGGAAGTCACACTAGTTAGGGACTAGCTTAATGAGGGCTTATTAGTGAGGCTGGCTGCTTGGTATTTTAGCAAAATGCCAAACAAATAGCATTTACATTAGTGTTAACAAATAGGGTTTGAAAGGAGCAACTGCCAGAGCAAAAACTGGTATAAAAATGTTGAAGTGCTGTCTGAGGTACAAAAATACTGTATGATCAGTTACCACTGAATCTTGTTGGCAGAGCAGTTATTTTTCTAATTTAAAATCTATTGCATTACAAGAAGCTCTTGACATTTGAGTTAACTTACAGATTAACGATGGCAGTATGAGCCTATCATGTTAAAAATAACGTCATTTTGAAAAGCATCAGATTTCCCGATTTAGATTAATTTGAGTTGAAAAGCATGTATGACCAGATTAAATAATACAGAAGAAGGCATGATGATTCTCATCTGCTGAGGCTCAATGGTATCCTGCTCTGCATTGATGAACAGTAAAACAGTCAGCAAAGTGGGAGCAGTTTTATCAGTCTTTTTACAAAAAGTAAGAATTGCTTTGAATTTCACACTGAAAGAACCTGATATGGAGCAATTGTGCTGAGAAATGTGCTATGTAATAATGAGATTATGTTATCTATCTATCTATCTATCTATCTATCTATCTATCTATCTATCTATCTATCTATCTATCTATCTATCTATCTATCTATCTATCTATCTATCTATGATCAGTATCTGCATCTACCAGAGGTGCAGTGTTGAACTGATATTTATACAGAAAATCGATACAAGAGTCAGAGACACAGCTACATCCACACAGAACCACAGGTCCGAATCAAATTATGTGTGAAATTCATCAAAAATCTATGTGGCTGTGAAACATAGATCTTAAAATTTCGAGTAACTCTGTCTCTGTGTCCTTGTGCTGTGTGTGTGTGCGTGTGTGTGCGCAAACCGCTCCTCTTATGTGAGGATAGTTTGTAACATACAATACCTACTTTAAGACATCCACTTCCTGAAAACGATCCCACATGAAAGAAACTCCACCATGCACAACACTAGCTGAAATGATTTGAAAGGTCTGGTGTGTACATTTTAGAGGGCTCTATGTACAGAATGTGGCATAAATTTAGTTTAATATGTAAAACTATGTGTTCACCATGTTCACCCCTGCCTTGTTTCTACAGTAGTCCTGAACATACAAACTAAACTCCAGCTCTAAATAGGGTGTTTTGCATTTTCCACTGGCCATCGTAGTTTCTCCTTCACACTTGGATGTCAAGTGGAGGGGGTTGCAATCTGCAACTACACCGCTGGATGCCACTAAATCCTACACACTGCTCCCTTAAGAAGATGTCAAATTTACCTGATAGAATCACCTTTGAATTACAAATGAAATGTTTCTGTATTATTCAGATTGTGGACCATGTACCTAAATAAATCATCTGCGAGGGACAAATACACACCCTTCACATCTACTCCATATAAAATGTGAAATGCACATTTTGTGATTTAACAAGCCTCACTGCTCAAATCCACTAAAATGACTTGTCCATCCATTTAATCTGTCTCTGTGCGTGTGTGTGCCTGTTTATAGTTCATGTCCAGTCCCACCATAATTGGCCAAAAGCCATAAATTATGCTTCTGTCATAAAGTTTCTCAGTATAAGACTTAACAGGATATAAAATCGATTATTACACTTCATCAAAAAACTGCTACTAAGAGTACATAGATATGGTAAGAGCCAGAACAAAAGACAATACAGCCATGTATGAAGAAACATTTGTCTCTGTCTGTAACAGGAGCATACATCCGGCATATGAAAGCAAAGAGTAGCCATCCTGAATAACTTATCACCCTGTCAGCCTACTGCTACAGCTGCAACCTCCTGTAACACCAAAGTTTCACCACAGTCTATAGATTTGACCCACTGTTAAAGGATTTATTGCCAAGCTCACCTGTTTATGAGGTGAGTACATCATCTATCAAAATCATAGCGCCACAGTTGGGACTTGGCAGCACTAAATTAAAAGCATATTTTAAGGAGAAAAAGACGAAGCAACAGCAGGTCATAATCTAAACAACTTAGTTTGAAGGAGTTTCATGACTTTCGTCGCACTGCAAAAAATCCTGAACCTGATCTACCAGTGTTAATGTATAAAACAAGGTTTGGAAACTGGTAATCCAAGAAGATTATGATAGTTACGTGACGGTTTGATATCTGTGGTCAACACGTGACTCTCTAAAGTATTTACACATAAGATAAATCAGCTAACTGTGAACCAGAATCAAAGTTTAACTGAGGTTTGCAGACTCTAATATCTCTGTGTTATTAAAATGACACTTTAACCCCAAATGCTATAAATGTTGAGGGGAAGTGGCCATAAATCTTTAGAGCTGTGTTCTTCTTTCCGGGCTGCGTCTCTGTGCTGAGAAACGAGTCAGTGATAGCTTCCAGCTCATGGAGATTAGTCCCAGTAGATATTGTTTTTATTCAGCATACTCTGAAATTTGACTTTCCTTGCTGACTTTTTTTTTTTTCAATCATCTTTTCTTGATTCTTCACAAGATGTGGCCTTTAAAAAAGGATGTCACAGACTGAGCCTTGCCATTTTCAAGGACTTTTCTCTTTGTGTGAGCTGTAATGTGCTCTAATCAATAGATCCTACACAGCTACAAAACTTTTAGCTCAACCAAGGTCATACAATGCAGTACGTTCACTCCTCACCTCATCAAAGAAACAGATCCTTTCTCTGCACTGTATTGTGAAGAATTCACATCTTTTTTTTTTTTTTTTTTGGAAATATTAAAGTCTATTCATGGAGACAGTGTCAGTGTATCACGTCTTATTCAGACTCCGTGGGACTTTGAAGGAACAGTGTGTACTGCAGCAGAGGCTTTAGTGTACCTGCAACCTGCGGTCGTAAGACAGGACCCGGTGACAAGAGGTGTGTAATGGAGACATGGATCCACTGCCGAGCCCAGCAGCAGAAAGTCTAAATCCAGCATTTATCCCTTGTTTAGCCCTTCTTTCCCTCTCTCAGCTGCTCTGTGGGCAGCTTAGCCCCTGACTCTTGCCACCTGACTGGGAGCCCGTGACTCCACTCAGTAGGGAGATGGGAAAGAGCAAGGTGGGCCAGATCCCCGAGTAGGCAGGATGCCATCTCTTCCAGCTGGGCCTCTGTGCTGCTGCAGTGCCTCCCTGTCCCGCGCCTTCCCCAACATGGCAGAATCTGCCTACGCCTGATAAGACGGCGCCAAGACTCACAAGGACGCACCTCTGAGTGCTCTGATGCCAGTGCTGCAGTTGTGGAATTAAACTTTTTAATTAGCAGCATATCCCGGCACTGTCAAGAGAGTGGACTGCTTCAGTATAGTCTTTCTCGTTGCCCAACCTCTTTCCACTTGATTAAACCCCCAAGCATCATGGAGCTCCAAGGTTCCAGTTACCACAGGAGCAATCGTGTTTATTTCTTGTTTGAGCACCTCTTTGGATGCAGCATAGTACAAGAAAATCACTCATTATATCCTACAGGTAGAAAGGGCAGCCTCTTTTTCCTGCTATACCTCACACACAGCACTTGGGTCAGTGTATTGGATGCTAAGCTTCCTGCTGAATCTGAAATATAATGAAGCCAGAAGAAGAAGTGACTTCTCATTGTAAAAAGCCACTCCTCAGTGATTATAAAACTGGCAGTGGATTGTCAAGTGTAATGGTGGAGGACCAGTGAGTGGCTGTGCAATCTGGAGACTAAAAACAGTGCACATGCATATTGTAAGCGTGATATAATTCGAGTGGCATTGCAAATGGTCCCTTGTATGGACAAATGTATACATGATTGAACCAAGTTACATGAATCATTAATGGTATGTACGGCATGTATGGAGTGTATTCATGTGTGCATGTATTCAGCGGAAGTCTGTTCAGTATGCTTCATGTGCAAGGTCATGCCTATGGGAGATGAGCCTCAAAGGATTCATAGTTTCATTCTAATATTTTAAAACAATAACAATCATTTATTCAATGGCACCCGGCTTCAGGTCAGAGTCATGCCATCAACATATAGTCGTAAGTAAGTCGTACGTTTATGTGCACACTAGGTCTTATCCTGAATTTAATCATGTTTGCGGTATGATATGGAATGTAAAAAACTCTTGGTTATTAATATGCCTGGATGATTCTAACGTTATCTAACATATTTGGCCAGATAGTCCCTCTCATTTGTGACTCATGAATGTCCACCACATTTTATGATCCAATGTTTATATGAATTATATTTTTGACCATTTCTACGCTTTCTGCCTGCAGCAAAGGCGACATTTGGGAAAATATATTTATTTGCTTTCCTGCCAAGAGTTATATGAAAAGATCAATATCACTTTCATGTGTGTAAGTCAATATAAAGCTACAAGCAGCCAATTAGCGTAGCTTAGCGTGACTGGAAACAGAGAAAAAGAGCTAGCCCATTGTAGTCCAAGTGAAATAAAATCCGCCTACCAGCACCTCAACAGCTCACTAAGTAACACATCATGTGTTGTGTTAATCCATAGAAAAAAAAACAGTGTAAACACAAGAAATCACAATTTCATGTGTCCCTCTGACGTTATATATCAGACCATTTCTTGGCTTTCTATCCCTTTTAACCCCCCTTTTGACCCTGATAAGTATAAGTGGTCATGGAAAATTAATGAATTATATGAAATAAAAATTGAATTCAGCTGCAACAAGTTGATATGTAGAAAAATGAGTTGCACTGTATGAACATTTTGTGACTTATGCATTCAAAACATTTCTTTATTGTCTATTCAGGCGAGTATATAAATGTAATTGCTGTTGCAAATGTAATTTGTAGGAGAGGGGGTTGCACTAGAAGCACTTTCCCAGTAAAATACTACTAATAGCATTGTCTGCAGATGAACCATCACAGATTTCCTCGAATGTATTATCATCTGGTTTTGAATTATTGAAATCTCAGGTGAAATTTTCTTTTTGTAATACTCTGTAGATTTGAATTTCAACAAGTCGAGCCACAAAGCTACAACTATTTCAGCACAGCTAATTAGTACAACCATTACAACACTATTCTCCAGGTTTCATATTTTCTGCAACAGATATCCTAATACGGCGGATCAACACATACTCTAAAGAGCACAGTGCTGAATTACCTTTCAGGAGGTTTTTCTCTTTCAGTGGTGTTTTGTTTTGTCTGAATAAAGGCTCCCTTTTTTCCATTTCATTCCAGGATTACAGATTGGTTTGATCTTATTCTAGCAATCTCTATTGTAACATGGGAATTATAGAAGTAGTAATACGGCTCCATCCTTTCTGCATATGGAGAAAAAAAAAACCCTCTTGAGCAGTTAATGGGTAGAGCCAATTTCATCCTGCCTTTGGTCCTGTTCAGAATTCATGTGCATTCCTCGTCTCTCTCACACACACATTCATCTCTTTCTCTTGCCCTGCTGTAGCTACACTCCGATGCTTTCAAGTGGAAGTCTATTTTACTTATGGTTAGAATTTAATTCGCTGTTTTTTTTCCCCCCCTTCCATTGCTATGAAGTGGCCGTGGGTTATGGTTCAACATCAAGGCTCATATCCACTTTATTTTTGTGTCCATCAAAAGGGGCAGATACCATTCAGAACAGCCTTCTCCTGCGTTGTTGCTAGAATAGAAGGGAAGACTTAGACTTGAGTTTTTGTTCCACGACATGGACAGATTGTCTGAAAATGAAAGACATAGCTTCATCTGTTAAATTATTTATTTCGGACCCAAAATAAAGCATAAGCTGAAGTCATTTTATGCTCAAAGGGATTCGTCTCTCCCAAAAGATTATTTGCATGCAACAGAATTGCCATGATGTGCTTCTAGTCTGGAGGAACAATTATTCTGTTCTGCAGAATGCTGGTTTACAGACGTCTTTAAATCTCTGCAAATAAGACTACCTTGGGACAAATACGCATGTCAATCATACTTGTCAAGATTCCAATTTTCCTTCCACATCTCCTGGAGCACTTGTGCTGCTCATGCTCCTTATTGGCTGCGAGGGATGTGGTCTCATGACACAAGCTGATGCATTTGTTCAGTCAAAGGGAAAACCCTGACAGGAATGGTCATGAAGCCAAGATACGGGGACTGCTGGGAGTATGTTTCAAATGTATGTCCATGAGCTGATAGGTGCCTCTGTAGTGTTATGCTGAGGGATGGGGAGCGGGGTGGCTTCTCCCACTAGTATAGGTAGCATTATCATATAACCATTACGCGGTACACATATGCAGCAATAGCTTTTTTTTTTCCGTCAAGAAAACCATGGCCATTTTATGAAAGCACTGAAATTTGCATCTAACGCTGGCTGCTAAACATAGATGCCATTTCAGCCATTTTCAGGATTCTTATTACCATTTTTTTCTCGAGGATTTGATGAAAATGAAAAGTTAGAACCATTTATTGAGGCGATCTTTGGAGCCAACTGCATCTCGTGCTCTTCACAGCATCTACAGTTCAGCACCGACCTGACAGACTTAATTCAATTATGGCTGTGTGATGTGTTGAGACTCCGGAGGTGCGAGCTAATTCCTCTGTTTACACCCCTGAGTCACTGTCACAAACAAAGACAAACACATTCATTGGCTTCCAGGATCTTGTTTGCTGTGATTGTCCCATCGCCTTTGAAGTTTCTCATCGCTTTATGTTGTTTACTTATTCATGCTCTTTCTTTCCCTCAAATCACCATGGGGTATTCCGTTAGAATAATTTTAGCACAGTGTGAAACAATGTATGAGCTGAGTATTAGATGTGTAAACTGCACTCAACACACTTCTCATATACAGTAGAAGTGCAGCTGTGCAGGATCCACTGGCACTTTTTGAAAAGGGAAATTCTCAAATCAGGAAAATCCTGATTTCATAGCTCTGCAGTGAAACATAGCCTGTAGTATTACTGATGTCTCCAGCCACCAGCGCTCTCAGTGCGCTCGGTATGTTGAAAGTCATTAACACAAGCTGTGGCATGTGCCAAACTCCACTGAGACTTGGATTAAGCCAATGAAATTCAAAAGGACGCTTTTAGAGATTATGCTAATTGCTAATGGCTGTATCAAGAGGTGATTGTTTTCCCTGGATAACTTGGATTATTGGCATTAGAGATTTAGGAGAAAGTTGACGTGTTCTGCCTTTCTAATAAGGTTGTTACCTGCTCTCAACCATAAAGCCAACTCTTCCCTTGTGGGGCCTTTGATATGGATGATATATTGTCTTCTATGCATAATGCACCACACAATTGTATATAATAAAATCAGCAGTGAATTATGATTCAGACAAAGAAGAAAAAATGGCAACACTCTGTTGAAATAGTACTCATAATAAAGCGGTAGTGCTGCCACAGGGCTAATAGGGAGAATTTAGTGTAAAGATTTACAAAACTGTGTTTGCATACCAAAATATAAAGCCTGCACCACTGCAGTTTGTTTTGAAATGTTTTCAAAAAATTAAACACATTTACAACCATATCATGTTAAACACTGATAGTATTTATCTATATATTACATCCTGTTTACTTTATTTACTGCCAACAGAGGGCCTTCTTAAACCCTAGTGCCCAGTGGAATCACCTTCATCTGTGTGTTAACATGCTGATGTATTTTCTCTTTCTTCTAACATCTAAAAATCTGCTCACTACACACTGTATAACAGACATTTCACCTGTTGCATTTGAGTTATTAGCAAAGTAACATTATCAAAAGCAGCTAAATGATTGCTGTCTGAGAGCACCTCTTTTTTCTCTCAGTAAAATAAAGATTGAAAATGTCTTTTTGTGTTTAAACCTTCTCTAACCTTAGATGAGGAGTCAGTCAGGGACAAAATTGTAACATTCCAGTTTTCTTTCAGGCTGTTGCAGATTAGGATCCTTGACTTTTTTCTGGGTCTTTTTTCAAACGGAAGTTCATGTGAACTGCACTCGGTTAGTCATTCCATGCATTTTAAGTACGCCCATGCTGAATCTCCCAATAGTCGCTCTCTACTCTAATCGACCTCTAGTTTGTTTCATGTCTACAAGACAGGAGGAGGCAGAATCCTAAGTATGAATTGATTTTTGAATGAGCACACATTTACTTTTAAACACCTGCAGAACACGCTGGGGTTGCGCTGTGCAGCAAACAGGGTGTCTTAATTGATTTGAGTAATGAACAAGGACATGCTCCCTGTCTTTTGACTCAAGGTCACTTTGCCATCACAGTCTTAAGCTGTGTCCTCTGGTCTTTATAAAGGACCAACTTACCATGAAAGTGTATCTGGGCCGAGGTGAGAAGGTAGCTGCTGTAACTAATGGGTTTATTTAATTCAATTTATTGCTTCAGCCACTGCATCATATGAGACATGCTGGTCACTGTAAGATTGAGGTTTCTTCATGAAAGAAAGAGAGATTAACCCCTTTTTTTTTCAAAAGAGCAGAATACACTCTCATGTCATGCTGGATTTTCGTGCCTGGATAGCTGGATGTATAAATCTGCAGAACTAAATGAATATAGGTTTGTGGTGAAATGGGGCTCTCAAGCTTATTTCGTACAAGCCTTCTAATCAGCGTCACGCTGGTGCAACGCTCGCCAGGCTGGGAATCTGTAATAAATGAGGGCTTTGTCAACATGTCCACTGTTGGATGCAGGAAAGCAGTGTCTTTTGATCCCAACGTGTCAGCCGAAAGGCACTCCGGCATATTTGTCCAAGCAAATGTTTAGCATTCATTGCTATCTTTTCCATCTATTACGTATTTCTATGGCTTGAGAATGGCATTCTGTTTTCACCCTCAGCATAATGTAATAATTAATTCATCCTTAATACTATTATGTTGGCTACATGTCAGACCATATCTGCCTCTTAACACATTGTCCCCAATTAACATTTTCCAAATTTCTGATACAATCTGCAGAATACAAATGAAGATGCCCCAGCAGCTGCCGGTTGTGTTTGTCTCAGCTCAGAGCGAAATGCTTTCTCTTAAATTTGTTTTGTAATACACCTAATTTTTACAGGAATAAACATATACGCTCTGCACATTGGGTAAACTCAACAAAGGCTTCAGGGTTTGAAAATTAATGTGCCATGATAATTAGTTAAGCAATGCCAGCGGAAGGAATTTCACACCTTGAGTTTAATAATATATAGAGTAATTTGCCTTGGTTGTAATGTGCATATGTTTCTTCATGTTATTTCATGCTCCTGGTGTTATATTGTCACATCTGAACAGATGGATCGTCACATACTGCCACAGTGGCAGCCACTTATTTCACAAGAATTGTATTTGTGAGGATATTTCAGTCTAAATGTTACATGTATGAATTTTTCAAGTATAGTACGGCCACGATTGTTAGAAATTTTTTTTTAGATATTTTTTTGGCCTTTTTTAAGCTTTTATTGTATAGAGACAGCCGAAGAGTGACAGGAATGTGGGGAGAGAGAGATGGGGAATGACATGCAGCAAATGGCCTTAGGTCAGATTCAAACCCTGGGCCGCTGCGGCAAGGACTGAGCCTTTCGTACATGGGGCGGCTGCTCTACCAACTGAGCTAAACGACACCCCAGAAATTCTTTTAAGGATGTTTGCACTAGTCATAGATCGTACTTTCATACTCTTCTGTTGTGGACTAATGTAGAAATGAACTGGTTTATGCAATTTCAGTCAGAATGTACTTTATTGTCCTGTGAGATTTCCTCAAAAACAACTAGCAAACTAAAAATATTCATGCATCCCTATTTCCTTTGTAAAACCGTTTGCTACTTTGGTCTTGAGGACGCAGAGCACCGCTTCCCTTTATCCTGCCAGGTAGTTGATTGCAGGTAATTGCCTTCACCTGGCGTCCCAGGTGTAAACCACTTCCTGATTACATGTGCAAAGTGAAAACCAGCAGGCATTTAGGTCCTGAGGGTTCGGATTGAGAAGTACTGCCTTAAACACTCATCTACTTGCAAACCACTCTACTCTAATTGCTGTATAGCAAATGTTTTCTTTTAAAAACATAATTTAGTATTATATTTCCCTATAAATGCAGCCATAACAATGTCAACAACAAAAAAAAGAAGAAAAAAAAAAAACTATTTTTTTTTTTGCATTTTCTGAGGCTTGCCATTCTTCACAGAGGAATGTCTGCAGAGGTGCGGTGGAAAATTATTCAGACTCATAATGTGACAGTGGGTTGCACAGACACTTTGACATCAGAGAGGCTATGCCCCCCTGCCCTCGATAAGTGCTAGCCCACAGAGTCAGACATGGCTCTTTTTCTCCATGACTTCATTGCTTTTTGTTTCCAGAGTTATTTTTTTAGACTTCTGAAAGCTCAAAATCTGAAAAGCACAACAATGTCCACCACACGTTCTGTCAATTTCTGAAAGTCGCCAGAGAAATCGTGTGGTGAAAATTAATGTAATCATCCAGCCTCCCATTGTTTTGACGCAATTACAAAAAGAATGTCAAGTCTTGGAGCTATGAGCATGTAAAAAGGGGGGAAAGATCCATCACCACCAACTACTGTACAGTACTTTGTAGAATATCTGTAACTGCAGAGGTTAAGGGAATAGGAAACATTGCTTTCACAGAAGTGAATTTGCTGTCTTTCTTTATGAACCCAGGTGTGGTGTCAGAATGTGATTAAGTGGAATTATATTTAGCATGTATGCATTTAAATGTAGTTCACGGTAAACGCAAAAAGGCCCTCATTAGAGCCAGTGTTTAGTTTGTCCATTCTAGACTACTGTAGAAACATGGTGGTTCAACATGATGGATTCTGTGGAAGAAGACCTATGGAGACCTGCTGTGTTTTATTCATGTCAATACAGTATATCTGACAGACAGCACAGGTCTGATTTTGTCATGTAACTTCTAGGCCACGGAGAGCACAAAGAGAAAAAAACAAACAAAAACAAAACACATTTACATGTTAAACGAACATGTATATATGCTCTGTATAACAAATATGCAGAGCATATAGCATATATATGTGAGCTTTATAGACCATTTACAGAGTGTGTGAGTGAATATAAGTGTAAAAGCTCGTGCAAACATTGCGAGTTGACAGACAGATCAAGTGGATGCGAGTAGGAGTCAAGAGACCGTTTGACTATGTGGGGGCTGGATCTTAAGTTTGTTGGTTGCGTATAGCAATGGCTCTGGGGAAGTACAGTAAGTGAGGTGACGCACAGCTTTGGCCGTAATTATTATTAAGTCTGCAAGCGGAAAAATTGTAGAGCAGATGGTAGCCGGATGCGTGTGTGCACTACTATAGGCTTTTGACAAAAAAAAAAAAACTACTCTGGAGACATTTTTCTGATCTTTGGGGAAACTATATAAGTTACAAATATGTTAGCTACATTACGGTTGCCAGGTTTTGTCATTTGTGTGAATCTGTTCATCATGACATTTTAAACATTTTTTGGATACTTAGGAAGAGTTTTCCTCCTATAGTTTACTGAATTATTGTGATTTTGCCTCTGAGAAATTGCCGCACACACCAGTACAAAATTTCTTTCAGTCTGAGACAGATTAGATGCTGTACACAGTGGCACAGTTACATATTCAATATTTGAAAACAGTCCTACTTTTTGTAGCCAACAGTGTTTCCATATAAAATTTAACAAATGAAGTAGTACAGTAGTGCTGTAATAAACTGCTGCCTTTGTGACATAGTATGAGGCAAAAAAATATAAATTGGACTCAATTGTTCCCAGTGTTCAATATAGGCATACATTACTTTAGTTATTTAAGTCTTTAGATACCCAGTTCCAGAAACAGTCAGCTAACCAGCACGAGTTATTTGTGAGATTTTGGTCCTTTCAGCCATTTTAACAGCGTAGCAATGGGACACAATGTTGGTCTGTTGGACATTCATGGTCTGCAAAGGGTTGATTTGCAATGACTCTAGTGATCCCTTAATGTTTCTTCCAGTGCCATCATCAGGTCATTCGTTTCACCCATCCAGGGAAATATCTCAACATCTACTTAATGGTTTAACACAATATTTTCTAAAAATATTCATGGTTTCCAGAGAATGAATCATTGGAGATCCTGTAACTTTTCCTGCAGTGCCGCCACAAGGATGACATTTGTAGTTCGGAATGAATTTCTTGGATGGATAAGCATAACATAAGAGTATACATTCATGTTCTCCACAAGATGAACTGTAATGACCGTGATGACTGCCTGACATTTAATCTAGCCCCATCATCAGGTCATTTTTTTTAAATGTGCAGATGCAGGCTAATGCTGAAGATCCTGCTAAACATCAGTATTTTAGTGTTGTCATTGTAGGCAATACTGATAATATTTTGCTTAAAGCACAGCTTTACATAAGAACAACCTCACAGAGTTTCTAGCTTTGCTTTAGACTCTTAGGATTGTTCAAACAAACACTACTGATTACATTAACATGAGTTTGCACTTGTTAACCCTGACATGAATTTGCACTCGTGCCCAGTTTGACAAAAGAATGCAAAATCCAGTTCTACTGTTACAATAGAGGGAACTATTTTTTTTTTCTTCTTTTTATTGTGGCGGTTTTATTTTATCTTAACCACCAGAAGGAAAAGCTTTGTGCCACATGATGCATAACCTTACAACATTTAAGAATGAACAGCTGATGCCGTTGTACTGAGGCATGATGGTGGACTTTCATGTCGGCTTCTTCTGTATGAGAGAAGCCTCTGGGTGTGATCTTAGCCTCCTCTATGCCAGTGTTGTGGTTTGTTTGTTTTGGAGCAGGTTCAGTGCCTTAGCTGCCCTCTTTATTACTGCATTCCCTAATGCCTTGATTTAATGCACTCTCAGAGGTCAGATATTGTGCTGGCAGCCACAGACCACTTCCTTCAACACCGCCCCATTAATAACAGCAAATAAATCAGGGCATTCTTATTTTCCTCACTTGCATATTGGAGCTATTTGGGGGTGCTATGGGGACATCTTTATTACATAGAGGAGGTACTGTAAATTGCCAAACATCTGTTTACACCTCAATCCAAAGTCCAAAACGTGTGGTCCATGTCCAAATTAATTAAAGACACTATTCCCTGCGGGTTACTTACATTTGCATTCCATTAGAAATCCTCAGTGGGCTTCAAATTGATTTGTGGAAGATTCATAAGACCATGTAATGTTCACTCGCTCGACAAACTCTTCGACAAATGATTCTTTCCTGGAAATATAGCACCTTTTCTTTGTTTTAGGTGATTTAATGAGGGAAGCAAACAAATGTACACAGCGTATCAAGGCTTTCATGTATAGCCTGTAACATAAACTATCATAATACTGTAATAAATTTGCCCAGATGTAGCACAGTGTGTGATTCAGGTTTGTAACTAACCTGTTTGTCTCATTTTACCCTTTGTTTCATTTCATTCTCAGTGAGCAGTACGGTGCCAGAGATTCACCTTTGCAGCAGCCCGGTGTCTGCACATACATATCAGATTCGTTTCATTATCCGATGATATGGATGTGGTCAGACAGAAGAATTATTATTGTTGTCAGCATGTGTTTATCTTGATTTGGCTGTGTATAATTCACCTTACCCAGCAAGCTTACCTTTCATTTTGGAAGTGCAAATGTGCCATCAAAAACCTCATGTGTCTTTTGAGATTAAAGTTCGAATCATGCCCAATATCCTTTCTACTAAAAAATAAATAAATAAATAAACAAATAAATGCATAAAGATTCATTTAAAAAAGCAACATACATGGGGAAGCAGTTCTATGCTTACAAAGTCATTTATATTGTTTATGTACCATTAATCTCCCACAGCTTTCTCCCCTTCACTTTTCACATGAAATCATAAATTGCTTTGGGCTACTCTCATACAACAACAGCTCGTCCATACTGTACCAGAGAAAAGCAGGCATCATATAACTGCTCCCCAAGAGTAAAAGAATAAGTCAAGAAGAAAAAAATTCATGGGACACCACCATTCATGGCTGGAGGGCTTTTATTATGCATAATTATGATTTTGTGGAAATAAATTTTGCCTAGAGTAGAATATTAATTTCAACCTCTTCTGAGGTAATCAAAGACTCTGCATTAATTATAAACACGAACACAGGAATCTTGTTAATGGTGATAAACACCATCAAAGTTACTGAGGCAACTTAATGCAAATAGGATCCTTGGACAACAATTATGCATGTGTGTGTGCGTGTGTGTGTGTGTGTGTGTGTGCGTGTGTGCTGGCATGAGGACAGTATCCTCTATATGGGAAGTCCAGGATTCTGAAATGATTCATGCTTTTCTCAAGGAAAACCAAACATGTTGGTCTGCCCAGCTGAATAATCAACATCATTAGCCATTCTATTTTTTCTCCCCATGCTATTAAAAATGAACAAATCCACTATAGCTGCAAAACTTGGCAGCGGGGACTTTGTCTTGATTTGCAAGGCAGCCAATGAAATGTCTTGGCGGGGGCGGGTATCCTCTCAGATGTTAAGATGTATGAATTATGCAGAAAGCAGCTATTTCAATATTTATCACTATATGTGATATTCTTTATTGCATAGGAGGATCCAGGCATGATTACGTGTCATATTTCACAATTACTGGTCACTGATGGTACAAACATTCGAGTGACCAAAAAAAAAAAAAAAAAAAAAGTGTTATCAGTTCTTCGGCTGTTCAATCACAACAATCTCATTACAACCCCACAGTTCACTTAAGTGGATGCTAAGAATACAACTGAGAGAGTGAGAGTGAATGGATCTTACGTTTTCACTTCCATGCTCAACTAAATTATGCACTGGAGCATTGTTTATCCATCAAACCAGGCCCTGTTCCAGCAATCCACTCACAAAGAAATTCAGAATTAATTGGCAACACCAAAGCGGATACACAGCAAACAGACAACTTTCTTCCTCAGTCCATGATGCAAATAATATCCAGTAGGGAAAAAGCAGAACTCGCCATCTTTTATGTCTCGTCCCCTCCGTTCTTATGCCAAAACTCAGTTCCTCTGTGGAGTCTTTAACCTCTCCACCCCCAGTTCCCCAAGGCTCTGGCAGGAATATCCTGGCTAGAATGATTGCAGTAGTGAAGCAGCAATTGAGGAGGTAAATGAAGGATTGTGAATGACGGTCTGATAATTGGGGTCTGCTGCAGCTCTCTCCGTCCTCCCTCTGATCTGGCGACAGGAAAGGAATGGAAGTCGGGAAAGAGGGAGAGAGGCAGGGCTTACTCAGCAGAAGAACCCATTTGAAGTAAGGACACACATCACCCTTCTACCTTCAGCTCTTTTAATAGCCCTTTAGTACACTCTTAAGTGACTTGCTTAGATATATCGCGTGTGGCTTACCTGTTGTGAAAGTTACTCTTCAGATGTACACGGCGCGTGCCGTTCATGCTTGATGGGAAGCGGTGGGGGGAGCTGCTAAATGGTGCAACTTGGCGAGAGTCGTGTTTACCCATGAGCACTCAACACAGTGACACATGCTTTCACTTTGACTAATAAATCATTGACGGTCTGATGTGCATCGATGGGATGCAGTGTCAGTTTTGATACTTGATTAGCATTTCTGTCACTTCGCCTTACGTTTAACATAACTCCAGCTGTGCAACTCAATTCACACTGCCCATGGGCATGACTATGACGAACCATTCCTCAATCTGACAGCCTGTCGTAGCAACACATCGACAAATGGGCAATTTCACTGAATATCTGAAACAGATATGATGCATCGCAATGGCGTGTTTGCATACGACAATTAGAAAAGGAGTCTACAATTGCATTCCTCTTGCCTTGTGTGTGACACAACCAAAATGACTTATATCTCAGCTTTTTCTTTTGTGTATCACGACAGTGCTTAGCTCTAGTGTTCACATAGTCAGCTGATACAACAGAACCCAAACTGTGTTAAGAAAACATTCTCCGCACCATTTCATACATCCTGCTGCCTTGACTTCATGTTTGTTTTAGTTTATCACGCCATTCTCAGTTAAATATAAACACCACAGCGTGCCAAAATCCCTGAACATCAGCTGTTTCTGAGACGCTTGTATGAACAGCCATGACACGTTAAAAGTTGCAATCACACATCCTGCCTGTTCGAGCATTTCAGTACAGTAGCTGAAGCTTTTAACCCTGCCTGTATGCTTTACATTCATTCTTTATTTATAAACTGTATGACTCACTGATTAAAGGAGCTGTTTGCATGCCCAGTAATGTGGAAATTGTGTTGTGTATGATATTAAATAGCATGCAGTGTGTGGTTCACAACCCCCCTTGGAATGTTATGTAAACAGCAAGCCTGTGTACAGATATGGGAATTACCATCCTGCCTTGGCGTATGTTAACCTACACTCTGCTCCATCCTCCCCATCTGTCAAACTCTACTGTTCAAAACAGTGAAGGGGACGAATCTGCCTGTGACTGAAACTTCAACCGTCTTATTTTAATTGTTACATCCTGGATAATAAAACACCCTCTCTCTGCTGCCAGCATGCAGCATTTAGACCCACTTTCATCATTTTGATGATATTATTCTTTTATTTCTCATTTTCCTGAATATTTCATGAGACTTTCAGTCATCGACATCTGCCATCTGAGCAGAGTGATCTCTGCTCTTGGCTCCAGCACAAAGAATAGAAGAAAACAAGAAAGAAAATAATTCTAAAATACAGCAAACACCCTCACAATCACACAAAAAAACACTTAGTTACTTAGCTGATAAAATAACACCCTCACATTGTTGACCCTCGTTTTTTGGAGATGAATATATATCACATGCTGTGCTTGGAAAAAATGATTTATTTAGACTTGTTGAATGACCAGAGTTAATGTAGCAGTGACCTTGGTATCCAACTGTAGTTTAATTGAGGTAAGTGCTTGGGCTACATTTTCATGCACACTGTTAATATGGTAATGAGGGGATATGTTAATATCCACCTTCATTCTTGTCCTCATGCATCCTGGCTGTACTGATACCTGTCTGTGGTAATGTCCGCTGCATCCCTCCTGATAGAGCCCGGCCTGCCCAGTCTGTTAACAGTAATGCTGTCAGGGCAGAGCCTGAGGCAGGATGCATTTAACCCTTTCCACTTTCACGTTTGAATATCACATATAAATCACATATTAGTGAGCATTCACGCTTTTGCGAAATAGCAAGCATCTTGTCGATAAGTTAGGTAGACCACGAAAGAACAAAAAAATAGTGTGTTGTTGATATTATGAGGCTTAGATTGGAGGTTAGATCCACAGCTCCCTCGACTCCTCATGTCGGAGTGTCCTTGGCCAAAAATTGCTCCCAAAGGCTATGCCAATGGTGTGTGAGTGTGTGTGTGTGTGAATGAGCATTATGTTCACCCTTTCTGATGAGCAGGTGGCACATTGGCACCTTGCATGGCAGCCTCATCGTGTGTATGAATATGTGTGTGTGTGTGTGTGTGTGTGTGTGTGTGTGTGTGTGTGTGTGTGTGTGTGTGTGTGTGTGTGTGAATAGGTGAATGTGGTGTAAAGTGGTTTGAGTGATTACACAACTGGAAAAATCACCAGTGCATTTACCATATTGGTGAAAATGAAGGTGTATCTTCACATGCACATTAAAAAGAAAAAAGTGCATTACAGGTTTGTTATGTTCATTCACACTTTTTCTGTAACAAGACCAAGAGCAAACCTTATGGTCCTGTTTATAGTTGGCCGTATGGCTAAATGAAGAGGAATTATGGATGGTTGATGAATTTTTTAAAAGATTGCCTTAGAGTGTGTAGAGCACTTAGATCACAGCACTTCATGAGATAATTCTGAAATATTATGTATTGTTTGACTATTAAATCACAGTAACAACACCACTAACATAGGCAAGTTTTAACACACGTTTCTCACATGTTCTTTTTTTTTGTTTATTTTTTTACAACCTTACTGGAGCAAAATCTTCTTTTGAAATGGTGACATGATCAATGTGTGAAACACAGTTTTCCATGGCAACAGCAAACTGACTTTCTCACTCGGCTAGCCAGCTAATCAAAATCAGCTCTTGACACTGCACAACAGATTAGCAAAAGAACTACCCTTGAATCAAGCAAAGTAATGAGCCTTGCTGCTTGCTACATTATTCAGCTGAAGAATGTTCATGTAATTTGCCACTCTGTGATGGAGGGTAAATAGGGCTGCATGTGAATGCAAAAATGTGCTGAAAATCCTAAAAATCTCATTGTATTCTGAACTGAGTAGATACGGGCAAGTTTAAATTGCTGCATAGTTGAGTACAATTTTCACATAATGGTGTGAAAGATGAGACATTTATCAGCGTTTGGGAATCAGTATGGAGAATATATATAATATATAGGCTCATGCTAATGCCTAAACTGATGCAGTAGTTTTGACATTTTAAAATGTATCTCACAATAAACTAAAGATTTTGAAGTTTTTATGAGAAGAGATGAAAACCAGCGACCTAAGATTGTTAACTAAAAGTACAGTATAAACCAGGTTTCGCCTCTTCAATTATAAACCACTCTACAAGTGATTTATAATTTCTCTAATAATCAACAATCAAGCAAAGCACATCGATGGCTTCTTTCAGGCTGTGAGCGCTGCTAAATGTGTAGACACGATGTTAGTTAACAGACTCATTGTAAAAGTCAACATTTTCTGGACATAATGTCAGCAATAAGTTGACATTTGCCTGATCATGTAGCTCCGAGAGCTGCCAGTTGTATTTAAATGGCTTGACACTACATTTCCTTTTTTTTAGTTTTACAGCAACATAAAACTAAATGCTTCCCACTCCCAACATAAAAACAAAGCTGCAAAACATTAACTGACCGGCTTATTTTTACTCAAGTTAGTTCAGACTAATTTAGATTAATGAATCTTTCACAATAATTAAGCCAGTTTTAAAGAATATTTTCAGTCATATGAAAGTGTACACAATGACAGTTGAGAGAAAACAGTCATTAAATATTCAGTCTTGTGGGATTCACGTCATTATAGATTATAGGATAAAGTATTGATTAAGACAATGCATGTATTTTATTACCATCATATTCGAAAGCAATACCTACATAGACCCTGCCTGATTGTACAACTTTGTTTATGTGTTATTAATTATTAGGTATTATTACTAATCATCTGTGTTGCAAATTATTCTTTATGTATTTACAAATCTGTAAAAATCATGTTTTCTCAACTAGCATGTACTGAAGGTTCAAATGGTTTAATCAAGTTTTTTCTTTTTTTACATTTAAAAGGTCCAGTGCGTAGGATTTATTATCTAGCGGTGTAGCTGATTGCAGCCCTTCGCCTCACCCTGTTCAGAGCGTGAAGGAGAAACTATGGTGGCTGTGAACAAGCAAGGCAAGACCAGTCCTTGGTTTGTCTGCTCTGGGCTACTGTAGAACCCTGGCAGTTCAACATGGCGGACTCCACAGAAGAGCCCCGTGGCATATGTAGATAGAAAAAAGGTTCATTCTAACATAATGATTCTTATTTTCAGGTGATTATACTGTAAACTAATGAAAACAGAGTTGTGCATATTATATGTCATTTCTGCCATATTATGTAAATAGAGCCCCCTAAATAAATAAACTTAAAAAATAAATTAGACTGCTAACTCCAGATCATAGAAGACACCAAAAAGGGAAGTCCTCTATTAGCAAAATGTAATTATGTGTGTTCATGGTTTTGTTTGTTACTGCTTGTTAAAAGTTAGCAGAGCGTGAAAAACCCCAGCACGCGTCTGGGTTTGGTGGTTTTCTCTGATTCACTTCCAGAGTTGGTCAGAGGATACTCTACGGGGCTTGACCCTTGCTGTAAGGCTTATGGCCTACATTGCATCGAACAAAGTAAATCTCCTTTGTCTTCCCTTCTGGGGATGTCTGAATCAGAAACATAATAGATACAAAAAGAGATGGTTTTAGGAGGAAAGAAATGCTCTTGGGTATGGTGTCCTCATGCTGTAGCCTCTGTCTGCATTATAATGTTATCTTAGTGTGTCCTTGTTTTGGATATGGGGATGGATCTATATACTAAAAGACTTCATTTAAATTGTAGCCGGAGACTGGCCTGTGAAGTCAGCCAGTCTGAGATGAAAGCGTGACATAGCTTTTAGATCTTCTCATCTTCAGAACAAAGACACATCATACTGCAACACAGAAGGTCTGTGGTGAATCTGACTTATATGAAACACCTTGTGCTGTCCAGACTTTACACACATTATTATCACATCATTATTCTGAAACAAAATCATTGCAATGAAGCAGAATTGCATAATTGATTGATTTATAAAGTAAACATTTCTGTTAACAGGCCACACTATAAAAGACTTCTGTCAACTGGTGAGATTGTCCACAATGAAAAATGGTTTAATGTTAATTGGATTCTTTTTAACACATCAGGTTTATGACATTCGTAACTACATTGCTGTTGACTGTAGCGCCAGTAATAGCATTTTAAAGCTTGCAGCTGTACATCTGCCCTGCTGCTACAGGCTCTGACAGGTTTAGTGGCACAACTGCATTAACCCAATACTGAGGGAAAGAGCTGAGTCTGCCAGTCCTCGGTCCCATTTTCACAGGCTGATCTTAAAACCGGACAAAGCCTCACACTTTGATCTGTTGAGTTGAGTAGTGAGTTTTGCCAGAACATCTTAACTGCCTCTTACTGCTCTGAAGCCGCGCTGTGTTTGTTTTAAAAGGGGACACAAGATGACCTAAAAGATTTGGGCTAAGAAAAACTGTAATTTACAGCTAATGTTTATTACTGTTATATTTGGTAAAATTCAATGAATTAATTCCCAGATTAACATCTGCTATCACATTCATTAGAGAAGGTGAAAAACAAATAAAAAAATTATCAGCTCAGTCATATCAGGATTGAATGCTTTGCAAAAAGCACTGATGGTGTTTAATGGTGCACACTTCATCCTAACTATGTTGTCACTTTCAAATGTACTTAAGGTTATAATTCTACCACTTGAACTTTTGTATGCAATTGTGTGCCTCAATTTACATCTGTTCCAAAAGTGGCACACAATGATTTTAATGCATTTTCAGTATGAAACTGTGCCAAGTGTTGTGGTTAGTCATCTCCATTTCAGAGAGGCCGGCACACTCTGTACTAAAACTTCACAAGGGTTGCATATTTCTATTTTTTAACTTTTACTGTAAAAGAAAAATCTATCTCAGGATATGATACAACACAGAAAACTCTAAACCTTCTTTGAGGAAATCAGCCCACAAAGGTGAGGTCACTGATGTCATCGGAAGCAAAGTCAAACACTTTTCTTCATCTTCACACTTTGTCCTTTATGGTTTTAAAAGGAGTATAATTTAATTATTGAATCATTTATTTCTAAGGACATCACAGCTATAGAGTTGCAATGCCAATTTGGTTACTGTTAATAGCACTGAAGGTCATATATTTGGAGTAATTGTTACTCAAAGTCTGTGTAATTATATCGTTGAATAGCCAATTAAAATCCTTGTTAGAGGTTTAGATATTCCATCTCTCTGTGGACTTTCTTTGCTCTTGTGATTCCTTAAAGCTTTGCAAGAGTACGCCCCTTGGCACACACACACACACACGCACACACGCACACACACACACACACACACACACACACACCACTGTCTCCTCTTGTCATGCTGGTTTAATAAGAGATAGCATAGAATTTGAGAAAAGACAATACTGGGTGTTTGCACTCCCCCATACTGAGGTAATGGCCTGGGGAAGCTGATTAAATACCACGGGAGCTTCTGTCCAACCAGCTTAATCTGGACAATACAGTATGTGGGTGAACACTATAGTGTAGTGTTCACACCCGCCTATACTAAAGAATGAAATTAGCCACACATCCCACACACTCAAGTCTTTTCTTTCTCTGCGATTTCTTTACGTATCTTCTGTCACAGAGTAATTATATCAATTGTGCAAAGCTTGTGTGTTAACATCGCACTTTGTGTTATTTAGAGAGGTGCAGCCAATAGACACCTAAACCTACAGGAAGAATCCTCCAAATGCGTCACCTACAGTAGTATGAGTGCTGAAAATCCAGTCCCCAGGTGGAGCTGTGAGGAAGTGGGAGGAGATACGTGGATCTGAAAATAAATCCCCTGATGAGTAAAAAGACAGATTGAACAATTGTGAAGAGCTCGCTCAAAGTATGTGACTTTTACTGTGTGTGTGTGTGTGTGTGTGTGAGAGAGAGAGAGAGAGAGAGAGAGTGTGTGTATGTGTGTGTATGTGTGTGTGTGTGTGTGTGTGTGTGTGTGTGTGTGTGTGTGTGTGTGTGTGAGAGAGAGAGAGAGAGAGAGTGTGTGTGTGTGTGTGTGTGAGAGAGAGAGAGGTGATTTTTTTATTTGTAAAGCTATTGTTCAGAACTGAGGTTAGCGATCATTTGATATTTAAAGATAGTGAAAAGACAGCTGTACAACCAATACATTCCCTAATATCAGTGCAGGAAGAACTTTTCTCACTTGCTATTCCATCATTGTTTGGATACCAATAACACTGCAGTAAATATATATATTTTTATTTTTGCTATATACAAAATGTTTATTTATTTTAATGGGAGTCCTGTACACCATATTATACATCTAGTATTCTAATATGAGCAACTGTGAGTGCAAATTTGCAATATTATACTTTTTTTTAAAAGTCACATTTTTATATGAATTTCACATATTATAGGCTTCACAAAGTCTGGGTATGTTGGATTTAATTAGATTTAAAGCTACGCTGTTACTGTATTCTTTCAAGGGCCACTGTCCTGTTTGCTGGCTTTAGTCAAGAACACCAACACCAAATATGCACCACCACACTGACCCCAGGGGTTCTCCAAAGGTGCCACGGTGTGCATGGCCCGTGATGATATAGAAAGAGCTAGAAAGCTGCAGCTGATCCTTTCTCATTTCAGTGCACTCAGCACGTTGGGCCCATAATGCCTTGAGTGCTTGCCTGAGCTACATGGCATCATTCAGCTCAGCCACTCTCCAATTCTAGTTTCTCCTCCGATATCCAGGGTAACAAGAACAGAATAACTGGAAGAAGAAGGGAAAAAAAGGTGGAATAAGGGGTTTGGTGGGTTAGGGTGAAAGCACGCAAAAGCTTGCCCGGGGCAGAACACACCAGAGAGCTCTCTCTGGTACACACTAATCCGGCCACCCACTAGTTGTGACCTATGTATTCCCTGTGTGAGCCACGTACTCCAGGACAAGCCCACCCTTCCATCACTGTCGCATGCTGCACTAATGAGTGCCAGAGGGCACCAGGTCAATGACTAAGCTGATTTGCCTGCTGATAAGTGATCGCCAGGAGGTACCACAGTGGAGAAACTAAAGTCTTCCCTGAATTTGCTCGGCCAGCTCTCAAAAAAAAGATGGTAAAAATGATTGCCCACCTCTGCCTCGTTCCATATTCTCCTCAGTGAGATGTCCAGGGAACTAAACTAAGCAAATAACAAAATCACTGCTACTATTACATTTTCATTATTTAGAGAACATGATGTTACCATTGGGGTAATCACACCCCAGACGTTTTTTAACCTTAAAAAGTGTTTGGTGCATTAAAACCCAACTCTTTATCATTCTCCATACGAGTCTTTGCTATTCCTAATGGCAGAATAAGTGATTTGAGCATAAAATTGCCCCTCAGTGATTTCAGCATGCCATTCACATAGGTAAGTGATAACAGCCCCCCAAACTAATTTACATGTGATTATGCAGCTGTTACTGTAGAAAGGAGAGCATAGCTGTAATTGTCTAACTTTTAGCATGCAATTACATAGCAATTTGCTTTATGTAATCTGAGATGCTATAGTGAGAGCAGCCTGGCAGAATTAATTAAAGAAAGAGGTGTGTTGTCTTGATACACACCCCTATTCTTTGTTCACATCTCACCACTTCTCACATTTGTCTTTTTAATGATGTGTGTTTTTCACTTTTATATAACACTCAGAAAGTTGTTAAGGGGTACAAGTGATGTATTGGACTCCGTATTCCGTCAGAGGCAACATCTAATCCCGTTGTGGATAAAAGGACGGAGGGAAAACTGGTAGTAATTATCCCATACCTTCTCGAGCTGAAAAGATTTTTTCTAGCTCCGTTTTATGGATAGCTCCTTATCATCGTGTCCCCAGCTTATCTTTCTCTCTTAACTTCACCAAAAGCGGCATCACACTGTTGATGACTTTAATCTTCCTAAAATGAGGCACAAATTGAAGAGAACGGTAGAGCCTAGAGCAGATGAAAGGCATCATGAGTCTGCAGTCCACTTGCAGAGAGTCTTAGCTTTGTAACTGTAGATACACATTTGATGCCTTTATTTTGGCAAGACATTGGATATTGGCAGTTGTCAGGAAGACTGGCAGCATTTGTAATCCATCAGGTCATCTGGTGTCAGGGGGGAGACAGCCGAGCCCAGAGGCTGTCAGTCCATCAGGGAGCATGGCAGCCATCCCTGGGCACGCGACTGCTACCTACACCTCCACCTCCATACCTGTGCATAAATGAAAATGTTGTTTTAATTAGTTTGTGCCTCCTTGAAGTTTATTCAATTTTCACCCCGCTTAGTGTCATTAGAAGGTGGTTAAATAATGCATCAGGTACATAGAGAGGAGAAAGTTTTTGTGCTCCCACTCAGAGGATTTGCAGATATCTCTGAAAGATTTAACAGTTTGAACTCTTGAAGCTTTTACATCAGAACCGTCTCAGCCTACTTCATTGCAAACTCATGCAGACATCACTTTTAGTGGCTAACAGTCCATGAAGGGGGCTCTGTTCAGTGGGGTGCTATTGAAGAGTGTTATGGGTTGAGATCCATTTCAAAATTTAAATGCAAAATATCAAAAGATAAACTAACAGAAAATAGCTGAAGCTCCACAAAGCTCATCGATCAATTTTTTGATTGACTCATTTTCATCATAGACGTTTTGACAAAGCAGATGATGTGCAGTGAAAGTTGTGCACTCATTTTAGATTTATTTTGAGATCATAGCATTTGATTTATTCTAGCTGGAGGACGGCAACAACATATGCCATTGCAGGTGGTGTTTGTTATGAACCCACCCAACAGCAAGACTATAAAATTAAAATCCATTCAAATTTCCTCTTGAATTTGTCAGTATTGAATAAACATGCATACAAACACCTTGTAGCTGCAGCTGAGAAATTAAACACTTTTTTTCAATGCTTTTTGGTTTGTATTCCTTCAGTGTTGGAATGTATTCAATATATCGGACACACTATATTGCAATTAAAATCATGTTTAAGTGTAAATTAATGATTCGTAGTAGAAGTAGAAACATGTGTCCAATTATTAAATAAATAGACCAATAATTCACCAGTGCTCGTCGTCGTGCAGTTCAGGTTGAGGTCTTTAATGGAAAAAGTCAGAGTCCTTTCAAACTTAGACTGTATGAATTTCTACCACCTGTGTAGACAAAAAGAGGTTTGAATTGTGTGGGTGTTTGTGCATATTTCTTCTGAAACCTGGCACTCTGTTCCCAAAACTTTAGACAGCCAAAGTTTTCTTGGATTTAGGAACTGCGCCTACATTGAAGGTCCAGGACAAACTGTTAACGCAGGGCTATAGGATCAAAACAATACGTAAATCTTTTTGGAAAACTAACACAGAGTTCCTTTAACTTAACACTTACAATCATGCTTTCACAACCTGCTCCAATGTTCCTGTCTTCCTGGCATCATTTTCTCAGTGTGTATGTTGTTGCCAGCCCATGAATGATACATGCACATGTAGAGCTGCAGGGGCTTTCTAATAGTGACCCTGTGCCGCCTTGCTACCAGGACTGGAAAGGGTGGAGAAAAAAAATGGAAGGCTGTAGCCGTGTTGACATTTTGGAGTAAGTGATCCACAACAAATGTCCATTAATGGTGTGTTTCATGCAAGTCTGTTGAATTCTTCCAGGCCAGCACAGGTCATCCCATCCATGCCAGCAGAGGTGATGCTTCACCATGCTGCACAAATCAGCTTTCCATTTTACTCTGCATGAAGGGTACTATTGAAAAATAGTTTCTGTTGATATGTAGTGGCTTCCCATGATGGAAATACAACTAATATTTTCACTTCCATGAGCAACAACCACATGGCCATAGTCTCACACCGCCATGATGGTGAATTAATGTTCTTCTAATGCAAAGTATATTCTGTGCATCCCACCTGCAGTGTTTGGTAATCAGTGTTTAGGAATGGGGGCTATTAAATGGAGTTTAATAGATATGAAGGAAGGCGTTAATCTGTGCTCTCTGCCCCTCAAGAAAAGAACTATTAATGTGGATACGACCTCAAGAATTAGTGCTTTAGCAATGACTGCCCAAGTCCCTGTTCTCACAGAAAGTTGCTCTACTGAAACACCTTAATTGCTTTAAGGCTGTAAAAACTCTACAAAAGTAGATTGATGAGAGAATTGTAGTGAAAGTTTTGGTCATCAGTTCAAAACACTGGTCCTCAGGCCCATTTCTCCAAATGTGTCACTTGCAACTTACTGTTTGATTTACAAAATGTGATGTGACATGCAAGAACGAGAAAGATCACTGTTATTGCACAATGTATGGCGGGGGGGGGGGGGGGGGGGGGTGTATCCTGCTGCTGAGTCATGCTTCTCACAGTGGTGGTCCTGAAGCTGTGGTGCTTGAGATGAACTTTCATTTTTCACCCGTTGTTTTAAGCCCATATTTTTTTTTGTTTTTTACAGTTTGGTGAATTTGCATTGTAGAGAGTAGTGCTGCATTAGCTATCAGCAGTTCTTGTTGAAGCTGTGGCCATGGATGTAGAGACAACTATAGCTGAAACAATTAGCTGGTTAGTTAATTAGTTGTGTGAAAAAAATGAATAATACTTATCTTTTGATAATACATGAATTACATGTTTCAGGCAATTCTATGATTCCACTTTCTTAAATGTAAAGAGTTAAGATATGTAAAGATATAAAGATTTGCAGCTTTTCTTTATCGTATAGAGTAAACTGAATATCTGGGGTTTGGACTGTTGGTTGAACAAAACAAGACATTTCTGACATAGCATTGACAAAATGACTGACTGATAATGAAACTAATCAGTAACACAACAGACTGAAGAAAATGTGTCATCATGATGATTATGAGACGAGAAGTTACGAGAAGGGTCTTATTTTCTCTGATTTCTAAGTAGATTAATGGACACTGGAGCTACAGCTATGTCTATACGTATAGGCTGATTCCAGGATATGTATCATGTCAGATTTGACAGTTACAGTGCCCTCCCCACTCACTGGTCCCCTACCACGAGCCAACAACGGGTCCTCAAGCTGAGACACCCCATGAATACGAAAGCCTACCTTCTAGATTATACTTAATTTGTGCAATTTATCCTCTGGGAGAAGAAGGATTCTCACATTGTATTTTGGCAAAGAGCTTCAGATAAATCATGATAATGAGAATAATGTCGGCATATTGGAATAACATGTAATAGTATTCCTATTCAGGCACAATAAGGCTTAAAGGAAGAGTTTTTCCATGTACCACTCCCATTATTGTGAAAAACTCTGATTCTTTGCACATTAATCTCACTGGCTTCCTTGGAAAAGTATTTTCCAATTGTAATTTCTAATTGTTTACATGTTTAGGAGGAAGAATCAAAAGGTAGCTGTTTGTGAGCCTATAGTCCCAGTTAAGTTGGTGTGTGAAAAGAATTCTTGCATTCTCTGCTTTCATGCATACAAATAAAAGCAACACAGGACATTATCCTACCAAAGGTCCAAAATACTAATTACCTGCTGTTTACTGGGCTTTGTACACCCCACCTTTCTTGGGACAATCAATAATTACACACAAAGGCCAGGGGAATGAAATCACCCTGATAACCATTAGCATGAAACTGGATGAAGTTCATTAGCGATTCTGCCGGCATAGTGTGTAATATCCAATATCGGAGACAACTAGCTCTGTTATCCCTTTGTCTTTTGTCTTTTGTTCTCATCCTGTGTAGAAGGCACACAAGTTGGTATTCTGTGACAATTCATTACAGCCTTACACAACATGCAGTCTAATATATTGCTTCATAACAGCGAGACGAGCTGTTTTTGATCCATTTTAATGCTGTTCGCACATGCTCTCTCTCACATTTCCTATTTTGAATGGCCGTACTGATGCTGCAATTTCTGCGACCTAGAGTGACATTATGTCTTTGCTTGTCACATTTTAACAACTTGGAGAAAATGCCAAAAGTAGAGGTGATTAGTCAGAGAAAAAAATGGTAATCATAAAGTAGTGATAGCAGTGTAACAGGAGCCCGCTTGTTTCTGTACCTCAGAATTATTCTGCAGGATATATAAACACAAGCCACCATCATGCTTTCTCTGTCCTTGTCGGACTGCTTTCAAATACATTTGCAGTCACTTAAATGTATTCGTATTTATTAAACAGGTACATTTCACAGACAATATTGAAGCATTTTACTTGATTTAATTAATTGTACTATATCTGTGGGCATTTTTTATGTGGTAAAAAAAATGAAAGAGGAGATTATTTCAGTGTTTTAAACAATAAATCCTGTGTCTCAACATTGATACTGTGTAGCTTCTTATGCCCGGACATGTTGTTGTGTGTCACATGAGCCTGCACTGCACTGCAACATTACACTGCATGACTGGCTCCCTAAGGCCGGGCACAAGAGAGCTCCTTTCAAACTGGGATGGATGACACAAAGGGGCCGTGCATGCGGAAAATAAATAAATGAAGAGATATGTTAAAAATTAACTATCTCTGCTTTTCCCCCAAATGACCAAGGGCTTTAAACAAGCACCAAGACTTTTGATGGGGGAAGTAGGACAGTGCTCAGGATCACTGTTTATTTGAGCCTCACTTGCTCTTATCCAACCGTAATGACAGCAAATAATCAGCTATGTAACACTCTCTGATCCCTTCTTTTCTTTTTTGGTCCAAAGTAAACTTCTCTATTCTCTATAAAAAATGGACCCCAAGCATTCATTTTCAATTCAGCATCCTTTATCGTGTGTGTGTGTGTGTGTGTGTGTGTGTGTGTGTGTGTGTGTTCTATTTCTACAGTCTGGTCAGTGAAACGCAATTTGTATCCAGTATAAACCACTGCAGTCATTCCATTAATTTGTAGATGCACACTTACATTTAGTGAATATTTATATGAAATCATATCCTGTTAAATCTTAAATCTTGTCAAAACATCTCATCAGTTAGTAATTATATGCACATGCTGCTCATCAAATTGAGTAAACTGTAACAGAGACACAGTGTTAACATGTCAGAAAAGACCAATGGATGACCATACTTTAGAGCTAATACCACAATGTAAAAATAGTCCATTTAAAATAAAAGTCCTGCATTTAACCACTTGAAGCAAAATGTGCTTAAAGCATCACAAGTAATGGTACTTCTGTAGTAAAATGTGACATTATTAATTGTTAATACTCATGCATCAGTGTGCACACAGCATTTCACAGATGTATCCAGTCTTTATATACAGGTCAGCAGTTTAGTCCAGTGGTTGCTAACATAGGGAATGAGTCCGCTCCAAAGGGTCACAAGATCACTGTAAGGGGTTGTTTTTTAGTAAATAGTTTCACTTTTTGGGGGCCTCAAAGAGTTATTCATGTGAGATAATGTGAGACGTTTAGAGGGGTAGAACTGTTAACAACTCAAGGGGTTTCATCTTTAACAATGTGCTGTATTTAAAAAAAGGTTAAAAGTTACAGTTTTACTCTCTTTCAGGAAGAATCTGTGACTAGATTGAGTTTGAATTAGTCTCAGATGGAACTAAACAGGAGCATTTACATACTTATCCTGGTAGTCTTTCTATATTCACTGCTGTCATGAGGGATAAAGATGTTTGCTCTACATAGTAAATGCTTGGCTGATTTTTTCTTTCTCTCTCTTTCTCTATTTTAAATGCCTCTAACTCCTGGTGAACCTATTGGAAACCACAGTCCGTGTAAAGTGTTAAACGTAGAGAAGGTTTGCCACATAACCACGTCAGGAGCAGAAAGGGGAATCTTAATTTATCACAGGAAAGGCCTTTTCACCTCTTTATCAGCCACTGAAGGGATATTAAAGAACTGCTACTTATAACAAGAAATTTAATCATGATACATATTTCGCTTTAAGATATTTCTTGGACAAGATAAAGTCTTCGGTGTCGCTCACTGTCTTAGGTCAGGCTTAATGTTTAAAGAGTTTAAATACTCTCCATGAAAAGTTTAAGGGCTAGCATTCGCACACAAATGGCATCACATAGTGTAGAGCCTTTATTGTAGAGTTTCTTGTTGCATGTAATGACAGACCTGCGAAAAGCAGCATCTCACTGAATGTCACAACAAAAAAAAAAATCAACAGTCCTTGTAAAATATAGTTCAAAATACAGAAAAAATATTTTCAAGTTGCAGCACAAGATAAATATTGATAAAAAAAACAAAAAAAACTGGATGAATAAAAAAATAGCTCTTTTTTTTCTCAGTATGAATAATGTTTCCCACATTTAACTATATTTTAATTTCAATGAGAATTTGACAAACGTACAGTAGTTACATAAAAACTTTAATGAGTAAACATTTACACTATTTTTCTACCAGAACTATGTCACTCTTAACAGATGTCCATCTTCCCCCCCAAAGGCTGTTTTCCTAGTTCTAGTTCTGCTTCTAACTTTCAAAGTGAAAAAGATAATTTAGTGTGTGCCGGGGGAAGCCTTGCTTCACTCTAGTAAACCTGTGTCTTTCAAGTTTTCTTCTTTGCAGTCTCTACAGTAAATCAAATGAGCACACGTTCTCCTCTCCTGAGACATATTTTGTTTCAGTTTTCTGAAAATCACACAGTTTAGTCAGGGTTTTGAGGGTGTTGTTTACTGCAGTAGAAACACGGCTTGGGAGGAAATCTGTTATGAAACAAAAATACACTTTTTAAACTGAATTCTGAAACTAAATGGATTCATATTTGGCTTTGCATTTTGTGTCTCCCAGTTGCCATTGTGTACGCAGGGCGTTATCGTTAATGGTGGCATGCGATGACCAGATAACCTTTGAGCGTGCTTGTCCATGTCTGGTTGGATTCTTGATGACAGACAAAGAGTGTCTCAAGAACAGAGGGGATGTTAAAGTGCTCAGCGTACCCTTCCACTGACACTATCTCAAGTGAGACTTACTGCAAGTGGACAAGAACAGAGTGCAGAAAACATCGCAGAAAAGGGTGAGATAACATTGATCAAGGAGAAAAATAGGATCCTCCTTCAGAGTCGTTCATCATCACCTCACTGTGCTACTTAAAGTCCAGCCAGCTCTAAAGGATACGCAACACTGATTACTGTTTAGAATAACAGTGTTTGAAACCTGCTCTCACAATGAAACCAGAATAATTAAATGATTGTATCTGTCTATCTCAAAATCTTGTTAAATTCTCCATTACAACCAACTGACTAAGGCGACCAAACAAATGAAACACACTTAGTGCAAGAGTCTACTCCTCTACTAACAGTATCACAGCATACATAGGGTGTCCTTGCACCTTTATTACATGCCTCATACCCACCTCCCGTATCTGCGCTGTGTCATCAAATAAAAAAAAACAGAGGGGAAAAAAAAGCCTCGATGTAGGCTTTGGTGCTGCCGAGATGAAATCGCAGAGCAGTTAAGCGACAAGTGATGACCTTTGGATTAAATCTTGTCCTGAAAGAAGTCTCACTCAATGAGAAAGGAAAAGACCACAGAATAAATGTATTTGCCTAAAGATAATAAGATTAATACAATTTTGTATACACATATATTCTGTTCTATGCTAGCCAATGCCTGCATCATAGACAGTCCAAGTAAGATTTTGTGAAATCTGGACCTAAATATTACACAGGAACTGTCTTATTATAGATTAAAGACGAGTCATCATCCTCTTCCTTTAATCTACAATAAGCCACTTCCTTTTATAGAGAAAATCTAAAAAGTGTTGAGTTTTAGTTTTAGCTTGTAACATGTTGTCAAACTTAAATGAAATGCAAAACTTCTGCAATAATAATAATAATAATAATAATAATAATAATAATAATGTAAAATATAGTTGCAAGAATTTGTTATTGAAAATACTGACCATTCAGGAAGAAGACATATGCTATGATCTAAAGAGCCATTTGATATTTTGAAAAAGTATGTATATATATATAGGATTTTGATCCTGTGACCTCATTAATTACTCGAGCACATATCAATACAGATACCCTACCATTACCAACACAAACATAAAGAAACACCAGCCCTGACCTGAGTGTTTCCATGCCATTAAACATATTGTGGATCAGACAGGAGCTTGGAGCAGATTTTAGCTTTTAGCGCCTTTTCACCCCGGGCATGTTGCTTACAATGGCAGAACACACTTTTTCTATTTTTTAGTCCCTGTCTTATTCAGAGGATATTTTCAGCCATTCTGAGAAGAACAGTTTTCTGTAAAAATGTCCCACGTTCTATAACCACTAAAGCAGCGTGATAAATAAATAACACCACATACTGGTTTGCAGTTTGTCTCCCAGTCTGAAATAAAACCACTGTACTACATCCTCTGTTTCAAGGTATGACAGTTTAGGAGCATCTCTTTGACAAGGGTGTTTACTTTTAAGACGTGCTTTGAGCTGCAGCTAAAATTGTTTGCTCGCTCAGTCTTATTCAGTGTTTATCCATTCAGTCTCCCCCTCTCCCACCCGGATTAGCTGGAAATCTTATGTGCCAGTTTAGAGAGGGGTTAGCCCTACTTGACAGTTTTTCCTATCTCTCTAAAATGACAAATGCCATCAAAGAATCTGCAGTAATACTGTTTGGCTTGCAGTTTCCCAGGTAATTAAAATGGGAGGGCAGCTACCTCCCTAATGTCAGAGGGATTTCGTTATCAGCTTCGCGAGGTGCTATGAAATGAGTCTCTTCGCGCCATAGTCTTAACACTTCATATCTCCCTCCTCAGACTCTGGCTTGAGTTGCAGTTTTAGACAAGGTCGTCATCGTGGGCCCGTGACTCGATCATTAGAAGGTCAGAGGCACACAAAAAGAGACAGATTGTGCAGCCACTTCTCAACAGGACTCATTTCATCTCGTTTACAGCACAGCAGGTTATTTTCACAGTACTATACCCAGGAAAGTGACATGGCTAACAGTGACAACTTCAAATGTACATAAAACTCAGTGAGCGTCCGCGTTCTGTCCTGCGCAGCAAAAAAAGATTTGTTTTGAGATGCTAATTTTTTTGCGCTAATCGCAGTCGCGCCTCATATTTCTGACAGTGGTGGTGTCAGATGGCTGAGTACTGCTCCCAAAGCTTTCAGTCTAATGACGCTGCCGTTGATGAGGCAGAGTTTGATGACACTTAAAGTCCACTGAATACGAGCATGTTACATGCAGTTCATACAATATATGCAGAGAGCTGGTATATTGAAATGATGAAAAGCTTCTCAACATTCATTTCCATAGCTAAACTTAGAGTGTATATTTCAGCAAGAGATCAATTCAATTATTTTCAGATTTTGCTCAATATGGATGATAATGAAATCATGTAATTGTACTATAAACTTGGGCAAGCTTAATGCAAAGAGCTCATTCTCCCACATAAAAAATAAAAAAATACATATTTTCTCACTTACCTCTCATGGTGTCTAGTCATGTGCATACATAGTTCAGATAACCAACACAATACATGGTAGTCAATGGAATTTCCTTTATGGTGCTCAGAGCAACAGAAACCCACAGACGTCACTGGTAGAAAGTATTTCCAATAAAACGAACTGTTGACAAAGAAATGCAGTTATGAAAGCTGCTCACATTGAGGTACTTCACCATGTGTTTGGGTATAAACTCTCGGTAAATCAAACTAAAACTACCTGCATGAAATTTGTTCTTGAAATGTTTGGGTGAATTGACCCTTAAAGAGAAACAGGATCGAGGAGGGCACGACCTCCTTCAAGTATATCCAATGCACTCCTGACACAGTGTTTAATGATGCTAGATGCTGTGTCAAGAGTGCAGAGGGAGTGTATATTGTAATGTCACACAGTGGGACAAAAGTTCATTGAATCTCAGTGACTGTTTGATATTCCAACTTCATGATGGATCAAAATATTGTCAAGTATTTTCTAGACACTTTCATCTGAAGGACGGACGCTAGAGCTAAAAGGTCTTGCCGGTGTATCAAACTCTATTTGTGGAGGCAAAGCTGTGATTCAGACACTGTCAAAGAAAACATACAGTGAGCTTCAGCCCTCTCATCACATGTCTCCGTATTGCTTTCCAAAATCAGAAGCACTTATTTACACACATGCTGCTCACTACCAAGAATACCCTGGCACTTAGTAATGGATTGTAACATCTCCAGTAATGGCTTTCTCACCCGAGCAACTTCGAGCTGACGGCTGTGGTTGTTGTAATTTACACCGCAGGTTTCTGGATCTCAGTTTTGCTAAAAGCGACTCTCTGTATGAAGCATACACATAACACTGTACTGCGTTACATGGTGACTGGGCCCAATACCAAAGCTTAGCGTCATCCTCAAAAGTGCCACATCACCAAAAAAATAAATATATAAATAAAAAGCGGCACTCTCTTCATCTACAGCTTTGGGGAGCAATTAAACCCGCCGCATATGAAGCGAGTATTTAATTATACCAGTTGTACACTGCGAGGTACAGCTCCTTCAGGCTAAATTGATGTTTAAATAAAATTATTGTCCGGTGTTTAGCAGACACTTTAGGTTATTTTTCTACCCTTTTGTTTCCCATCAATTTTTCATACTTGTTTCCTACTCTGCTAACGGGGAATTAGCCAATTTGTTAGATCAGCTGGACACAAACTGGCCAAGATGAATGACCCACTTGAGGTTTTAGAAATAAGCGGTTTTAGAGAAATAGGCAGGAAAGTGAACAAAAATGACCACCACTTCTCTCCAAACCCTGCTTTTTCTTCCCTGATCCTCTCTCTCTCTCTCTCTATTTTCTTTTCTCTCTTGCTTTTAGCTTCATATGACAAACCCCTCTCTTCTACCTCTCAGTCTCTCCCCGCTTACAAAGCTTTTAAACATTGATAGCGTCTGCAGAGCGCACGGTGGCCCACGTGGGAGGAGAGTTGGTGACCTCAGGTGATTTTGAGCACCTGGCTCTCAGAGGAGACGAGCAACGAGCGGCTCTGTAGCTTCTACTTTGCTTTTAGACAGATGTGAGCTGCAAACCCACTTTCTCAGACGGTTGATGAATTCTTTTTCTTCTCAGCAGTCCCACATGTGCCTTTGATCACTGTGTCTATTTTTACAATCCTTCATTGTCACCAAGAAGTAAAACTAATAGAACACATAAAGAGACCGGTATTTTGCAGTATGGAAATCTGGAGGAAAATTGTATCTCAGGCTTATCTCGGATGTTTGACATGGGCCCCGTAAATTAGTCATAGTATTTTCATCTGTATTTCCGGTGTCTGACTGAGCTTCAGTGCTTGTTTGAAGCAGCAGCATCACAGCATAATGAAACAGACAGGCAAACACAGCACACAGCTTATTTAGGATTTCCATCATAGTCACAGCACATTTAGAAATCATGGGGTTCTTCTTTGGCACGCAGTTTTTTGCTGATTGCTGATTTTATGTATCTGGCACGAAATATGCCTCTGCATGCCGCGGTGTTTGGTAAAGAATGCAACGACTCTTTGTTTTCCAAAACCTAATGCAGCTTCATATTTCCAAGGATGCATTTAGTCATACCTCATTTGGTTTGAGGACACTTAACACGCTCAATTAGTTGGTCTGTTTTCGCTGTCATTCATTTTAATAACGATTATTGCCTGCTTCGTTCTCAAACAAATATAATCATGGCTTACACACAGCACAACCTTCCCGCAAACCGATAATCGCGTGTGATCACCCCACGCAGAATATTTTCCAATGAGCTGCTGTAGTTGCACATTTCAACTGACTCCGTCAACTGTCTCCCCACACATGTGCTGGCAAACAGTGAGTTAGATGTCAAAACCGCCTCTGTTCACTACACTGCTGTGTTAAAGCAGTATAGGCATATCAGAGCGGTCAAGCATGGCATTAGTTTCCCAAAGTCCCTGAATTTGTTGGGTTTTAAAGGATTACCAGAGAGTACACAGCTCAGTGCTGCTCCAAAATTTCCAGATTTTTGTAATGATTGAACCCTTTTTAAATCTGCTGCTGCTTTTTAATGTCTTTATTGAGGTTATGTGTCAAAACCCCCACTCTGAAAAACATGTTTAGCTCTGTCCTGAAAATAAAACGTGATTGTCAAACAAACCTTGTTGTAAAGGAGAGGAGGAAAGTCAGTGTTTGTAATATGTCTTCTACTATCAGTCTGGATGAAAAAAATATCTAAGATTAATAAAACACTCGCAGTAAGCTGTGATCTTGGCCGAAAAGGGTAAGCCATCATTTCATGACTCAGCTGCATGACACACTCATTTCTTTTATAGAGAGACAAGATTATTTCCATAATAATTCAACTTTGGAGAGAATGATAGTGTTTCCCTTTTGGCCATTGAAATAAAACCATTTCCTGAGAAAATGTAAATACATTTCACATATACTACTTAATGTACATTACCCTTCACAGCCACACTCATAAATAAACTCATGAAGGTTTATAATTCAGCAACGATCCATTAAATGCCTTCTCTAAGCTATTGCTCATTAATGGTTGCTGAAAAATTCATAGTGTTAGCATTTAAGCAGCAGTTAGCAATTAAGGGCAATGTAGGGACAGGCACTGCAAATTAGCCTGAGGCGTGAATGCTACAGTATGATATGTGGCTTCAGTCTAATCAATGAATATTCTATGTTTATGGAACATAAACAAACAGTTTCTCATATTGATCAGGCTTTCTTATTAACAGAAATAATCGGGTACTATATCGTGTTTTTAAAGAACTTTAAAAAGAAAGTATGTCTGCATCAAAGTGGTTCAAAGGGTCTGTTGACTTAAACGAAGGTATTCCCTGCCAGAAGAGGCTTTGTTTCTTCCTGAATTTTATAGTTTTATAGAATTATTAGTGTCTGCTGTTGCTTGAATCCATTAAGGCCGGTGGGTCATTACTGCCATCTTTATTACAGCGTAGAAAACAGCAGTTCTTTTCCCAAAACAGCTGTAATATTCTGTAATTTCACTGAGCTAATTTGTTGTGTATTTGTATTAGTAATTAAGTCATTGTCTTCTTTCTGATTTCCATTTGTTATATTTTGAGTTTAAGCAGCAAGGCACTAAACTGAATACGTAGAAACTGCAAAGTGACACATGACACTTAATACAAGAGCGTGAGTGATTGAAATGAAGCTCAAAGGAAAACACTTTTTACTGTTTATGGTCACGTTTTTTCACAGTTTTATGATCCCAATAAGGTTGTTTCTTTGTTTTTTTTGTGTGTGTGTGTGTGTGTGTGTGTGTCTCATGAGCTTAACATAGTGAAGAATTGACAGAGAAATTGACAAAAGCTTTCTTGTTTACTTTGTAAATCTGTGGCCTTAATGTGTAATGAGTGTGTTTTTAATATTTATATATAATTCAAGGTATCTGTTAAATCTGATGTTTAATGAGCACTACTACTGTTGAAGAATTAATTACTGAGTATTATAAATGCACATTTTAAAGAACAGTTAATACTTAAATAAATGTATTTCTTATAATATAATATATAATATAATACAATATATAACCACACACTTTATTTTTAGCTCCTTTTATTTTGAAATATATTGTGGTCCATGAGCTGATATAGATATACTAACACATGTTTATTTCAATCTGGGTTTTTTTTCTCCCTTCATCTTTTCTTTTTCTCCAATAAACAGATGGCCCTGGTATGATCCTTTCTTATTGTTACCATGGTAACCACACAGTGCAGGTGCAAACTTATCCCTCACCCAGGACTTGGATATGAGGCTTGAATAGGTTTACAGGATATGTCCATATATTGCTTTTGTTTTAAACAGGGCAACACTTGTCAGTAGACGTGTCACTGTTGTGTATTCGCACGCCTTTTATCGTGGCTGCCTGTCATTATCATGCACATTTTTCATTTTGCAGTGCTATTAAATTTCTCCTCCCCCAGATGAAGTGATAAGAGTTTAAAAGTGCTTTTGACACATAGATGATGGACGAGAGGAGTAAATAAGCCCCACGGCTTTACACACTTCAGACAGACTCTCAAAGTAAAACTGGGAACTGAGAGGTTACATGATGTTCCCAGGAGATGAAATTAAATTCCACTTTCTTATAAAGAAACATTGCATAAAACTCTATTGTTGATGAAGAAATTAAGAAGAAATGAAAAACAGTAACAGATTTCTAGCTCTCATGTTAAGAGATAAATAAGAGGAAGAATATTTATAGCTAATCTTGACAGGTGAGTTGTTATTGTACATTAAATTCCTCAAGAAAGAGGTAGTAAAACTGGTTTGTCAGATAAATCCATTGTCACTGACTTTTGACCCCCGTGCAGAACATGTTAGTTAGAGGCACATATTCAGTATGTATTGTATTATTTTATACCTGAAACCCTGCCATTTCTATTTTTTCAAGTGAGAAGATCTCCCACAGATATACATGCCTTTCACTGTCATCACAGTAACTGAAAAATCAATACATTCACATCTATTAGTGTCATTGCTGCATTGGATTATTCACTTATGCCAATTAGTGGACTGAGAGGAAAATGGAAGAGGCCCTTCAGACAAAAGCACATGTCTAACAGAGTGCAGCTGAAGGACCGTAAAAGATGATTTTAAGTAGGACTACATGAACATCGGATGTCAGAATATGACAAATAAATCCGTTCATCACAAGTTAAAATTAGACGAACCTTGTCAAAACCACGAGAGCGTGTTTGCAGTTTTCCACTACAGTGTCTTCCCACTGCAACCGTAATCTTTAGGATATTTTTCAACATGATCATATCCTCTCAAAGGGCCATATTGTTTTGCTTGAATAGCCTATGTCTTTGTGTCTCAATCGCTATGTGAACAATCCATTACTTGGTCAAATGCGCTGTTTTAGAAGAGAAGACAAACATCCATATTTAATGATATTGTTTGTTTCTCTTTTTTTCCAGAGTGCCATCCGGCTAGTGTGCTGTAGTATAGCATCATATCATCCAAATTCAAGAATATTTTTTTGATGCGCTAACCTGTGAAAATCTGTGCTTTAATGTGGCTGAGTGATTAACCTGTTAAATTCCAGGCACCATGGGATGACTCCCTCACAACACTGACAAAAGGCATCAATAATTCAGTATCTGGTGTGCTGAACGCTACAGGCTGGAGATTAATGTTGCATTCTTTGTTTAGTTGGAGCTACTACAGTACATAAACTCTGATATTGCACAGGGAACATCAGGTTTTATAACAAAAATAGCCTCTGGAGCATCAGGGTCCCTAAAAGTCCGATTTTTACAGGTGCCAATGCAAACGCAATCATGTGCAAAGTATTCAGGCTGACATAATGTATAGAATTTCAACAATAATGAGAGTAGAAGCTGAGAAAATAAAGCAATCAGGCACAAGCGCAGTGAGCAGTCCGATGTGTGCAGGTTAGTGCATTTCAGCAGAACTGTCAAATGAATCCTAGCACTGGTTCAATCAATAAGAACACTTAATTTAAATATCCATCCCTTCCTACATAATCAATCAAGGTGTACTTCTTTTATTCCTGTTATTCTTGTGACCGTGCATTTGCTACTTATTATTCAATCAGTTTCAATCTCAACAAGGCAGCATCCCTTCAGTTTAAACCATCAGCTTAGCTTCTTTCATGACTGCCGGGGAATTAATGACAAACTGCCTTTCGTTCGCCTCGCCAAAAGCAGACGCCACAACTGCAGTCTGTGCCAAAGGTTTAAATTGTTTGATTCAATAAAGCTTTTTCAATTAGTCTCTTCTGATGAAATTAGCAAAGACTCCTTGCCACTAACGTAATAATGTCACAGAACTGTAGATATGTGATCACTTCTATGGCATTCATTATTTCAGAACCGCGCAGAACGGGAACAGAGGGTAACATGTTACATTGGCTTCGATACAAATTGTACAAATCTCATTCACTGTCGCTGTGTCTATATTAGCAACGTTAGCATTGCATTTTAAATCAGAGCAAAGGTCAATCAAGCGCAGAGGATAGAACAAGTACAAGGTGAAACCGAATGACCTGCCTGGCTCGCATGTTGATCTCTGATAACAAGGTTCATAACACATCCAAAATCAACAACATCTGCTAAAACCAAAGAGATAGTATTTTAAAAGATGTGAGGTCAGTGATTCAACCACAATGCTAATGTTGTTGTTACTGTGCAACAATTGACACCACCCCCTCCCCAAATACACACCTACACACACTTGTGTTTTATGCCCTGAAACTATTATTTTTTTCTTCAGTTGTTTGTGCACTGGAACACAAGGGGAGGCAAATAATTGGCTCATGGGTCAATTTTAATGAAAATGGGAGCACATTCAAAAGGTCATACGAGGTATTTCCTTATTTTTCTGCATTATAAAGGCCATGTGTTGTACAACATGAAGGGCATCAACAAGTAAGGGGTAAAAAGAGGCCCAGAGGTCACAGGATCTGCCCTCACTGTGCTATGTACACGCTATGATCTCAGGAAACACCGTACAGAAGACTCGACAATTTTTGAGGCAGCAAAGGTCAGGGACTTTGATTCGAGCTAACTGATGTCATGTGCCAGGTCTGCAGAGCTACTCACACTGTGCTGAGCAGCTCAGCCTTCACAGGAACTTTGACTCCTCTGCAGACTAATTGCTATGAAATAGAAGTGACCTGAAAACCTAACGTCTCTTGCATCAGTCTGTGGCATATTTATCTTTAATTGGCTACAATGAAGTCCTAAAATGTGATCCCTGATGTATTTTAGATGACATTTAACTGCTTTGACTGACATTTTCTTCATATTTTCATTCACAAGATTTCACAAAACGGCTCTATCAACACAGTTATCGAAGCACTTGTGCCTATGTGGTTAATAGCCTCACCATCTCCTTTGTGCAGCCGTCGCAGTAACTCTACTGTGGAGGAATGACAGCCGTTTAGACAGGATTTCTTCTAATGTTAAAGTACATCAAGTAGTTCATGCAAGTGCAAGGAAGAACAGAAATGCAGGACAGAAAAGTCAGATTTATTTCCTCTGTGGCCCTTAGATGCACAAGAGAAACAGGATGACAATATACTAAAAACATATTTATGAGACAAGCATTAGTCTTTTTTTCTTACCATGTCTTGACAGATTTAAAAATACTCTTGGATTTATAATCATCTCTTCATGTGATGGAGTGCTATTCCCTATAGAAATCCTGAGTTTGTTGATCAGTTTCTGCTGACTCTTGTTCTAATGACTATGAAACTGTGTGACGTGCAGTCAATCCGCTGAAATAACGACGTGTGGGAAGCAAAGTAATTTGCACAATTTTTAGCTTCAGAGCGGTAAGTTTTACCTACGATGTTAACGAGAGGAGATACAACTCTTGAGCTCTGTGAGGAGGCAGCTGGTTGATTAGTACACCAGCAGCAAGCTTTGTCTGAAAGATGGCAAAATGGGCAAAAGATGCTTGGATAAAGGCCACAGACAGTACCTTCGACATTAAAATATGTGTCACCAGTGGAGTGATTGAAATTATTTCCAGAGGGTTTTATCGGTTTTTGTTCTGTTGGCTAAAATGAGAGAGTCATACTGCACAGTAAATGTCTGCACAGTAAATATGAATCCTGTTAGCTTAGCTTAGCATAAAGACTGAAAAAAATATCCTGGCTCTGTCCAAAGGTCCCAAAATCCACATACCAGGATCTCTGGAGCTCAATAATTAACACATTAACCCGGAGAGTCTTACAGGGGGGTTGTGCCAGACTATTTCTTGGCCAGTTGTAGTAACGTCCTGAAGACTCTGCTGGTTTCCTAGCAACCTCACTGTTATGACAGCACTCCAGGGGTTCACTATGCCTGGCCAAGAAATGATCTGGCACATAACTCTGTGTAAAACCAGGACGTGTTGTTTTTACACTTAGGTTTTGGTACAGATTAAACAAACAAGATAAAAGGTGTTAATTCGGAAGCTTTAGAGGTGCTTTTATTGCCTTTGGCGAGAGCCAAGCTAGCTGTTTCCCCTGTTTCCACTCTTTGTGCTAAGCTAAGCTAACTGGCTGTAGCTTTGTATTTATCGTACATACATTAGTGAGGTGGTATCAATCTTCTCATCTAACTCTCAGGGAGAAAAAGAAGCACATTTTCACAAAATGTTGAACTATTCTTTTAACCATCTAGCTTTATTGTTTGTGACAGAAAAAAATGCATTATCAGGTCATTTGAGTGTTTTATTTTTCAAACTTCAGATTTAGAAAAAAAAAAAACATGTCCAACCATGTATTCGTGCCGTGTTATCGGATGACAAGGATAAACTCCCTGAAGTCAAGTTATTCATCTTCCTCCAATAACGTATGACGCTAAAATGTTTTTAACAATTTCCTGTTTGCTCTCGACGGGGATGACACAGCTAAATGATTTTGACACAGATAATGAAAACAGTAAAACCACAGATTTAAGTGTCAGCACAGCTGTTAATTATTTTGTTCTCTAAGGCATTGCCCCTGGGGTGGTATTGAAGAAGACTAGTGTTCAGCATATTTAGGACAGCTTATGTTAATTGAAACAAAACAGTGACAACTAGCTCAGTGCTACTTTCATGCCAACAATTGTGAGTGTCTTGGCAAGTGATGTATTAAATTCAAATCAAATTTAGAGGTTACTAGAACAACTTAATTAATCCTAATATAACTTGGCAAAGTCTTGTTTGGTTACACTAAATCAAATGGTTTATTGTACTTAAAATAAAGTCCAATGATAAATTATTCGGTTATTATCAGACAATATGCTAGTATATTTTAGGATGTTTGGTATTATAGTTTTTTTTTTATTATACATAGATTCTTATTCTACCTAGCATGATGATATGGATATGTTGGTATGAGGGTGACTGCTGTTCCTGTATAAAAAAACACCAAGCTAGCTGATGAATCTGTCAGCTGTGGGGCAGGGAGCTCTTGCTGTGCTGTATGAGATTTCATTGTGTTTCTTGTGTTGCTGCTTTAGTTAAAAATGCCAAAAGGAACAACAATGATATGTCTTGACAGGTATTCAGAGCAACCTCAAACCCACTTCTTTTACAGACAGTAACATTGGCTTTCAGGGTCTGAACACAGCTCATTCCAGCTGAGATAGAGTGTCAATGTCATAGGCAGATTCGGCTCAGAGGAATCCGTATGCAGCCCTCAGCCATGTGTTTCTCTGTCATGGTCAGGCCAGATGACAGCCAGACGGGGCACTCTGTCACTCAGCTCGCAGCAGAGGTGGAGGATTGTCTGGGGCCAAGAAACACGCACTTGAAAACACGGCGAGAGAGCGTCATATCATCAAAACATCACAAAACACTCACTGCAAGGGAAAGTGATGTGATAGTGCTCAAGAAGCACCTAACTATGACGGAGGAAAGATTGTGCTTTGTGGTAAATAATAGATACATCATTATTAGCTTTAAGACAGTAACTTGTCCAATTGATCATCAGCTAAACCCTGCCCCCAAATAGTGATCATCTTATTTTAGTTACCAACCATTATAGACACTAGGGATTTTTGGGATTTGGATTTTTTTAGTGTTCCCTAAAGCAAAAATACAAGAGCAAAAGTACCAGCAATGGATTAAACAATTCGTTTATCTGCTCTAATTGTTTTTGTGCTACAGTATCACAGTTTAGAATAACAATAGCAGCTCTGCCTTTGGCTTGTGGAAGTTTACACTCAAATGTGTCAAATCTGTCAAATTATTCCTCATCTTCAGATCTTTTTCTCTTGTAAAATTGAACCATCAAACCATCTAAAAATTATGTTAACGCCAACATTATTTATTTCCGTGTCTTCTATCAGCTGACGAAGCTGGTGCTCTTGTGCCTGGGACAAGCAGCTTAATTTAGCTTCAGCCCTTTAGCATGATATCGAGCCATCAAGTGCAGATTAAATACCCTTTTACAGGGATCTTGTTTTAAAACCAATAGTATCATACCATTAAAAAGTCAGCTGGAGAAGGAGTTTTGGCATTAGCATTGGCTTACATTAAAACTCGTCTGCTTGTGAGAGTTGTCATTTTAGCCACGGCTGTCAGAGGATGGCCTGCTTTTGTTTACCTACGTGAAATCATGGAAGCATTGTTTCAAATATGACTGCGATTGTCAGGGTAAATGTGCATTGTAAACAATGATGTGGCACAATGGAGAGCCTGACAACCACTGCAATGGTCAGTTGTGTTTATATGAGACCACAGAAGACAGACAGCTTTCATTTCTCAGTAATGTACCAAAAATGATGTTGGCTTCCTCTATATTCTTTGTCCGTTTTTAATACTTACGGCAATTCCTTTTTTTATTTAGATGATCTCTTTTTTCTATTTTTAGTTATACTCATGTATCTAAATTATTCAGTCTGTAAATATGCAGCCCATATAAAATACCCCTTTAATATTTGTTTTAACAGCTCTTTTTACATGCCCGCTGTGCTCCATCAGATTGCACTGAACATCTGTTCTGAGAATAACAAAGAAATACCATGGGTGCACTATGTTGCTAAATACTAATCTAATCAACATATTACGTGTGTGATTTGATTTCGTCAGGGACATCAAAAAACACAGCCCTGGATGACAAAATTAACCTTTAAGGTATGCAAACACACTAGTTAGACATTTTAATTACCTGGGAGCACTCGGAGCGCGTCATAAACGGAGAAGTTGCTCCACGTCAGAACCTTATCGCTTTAAAAAGCAGTTGGGTTTGCCAGCGCGTTGAGTTTTACCTCAAGAGACAGCTTTGAAATAGATAAAGATTCTAACTGTGCTGAAAAGAAAACAAACCTCTTTATAGCAATCTGCTTCTAAAACCAAACTGAACACTTTTTCTGCTTTGGAGCACTTAAGCAACATGAATAATTACAGGCTTTATTGGAAATGTCTGACAACGTGGTCATGAGATTGCTTGTCACAAGCTGCACATTAAGTTATCATGAATACAGAGCTGTCCAAATGGGACTTGTACCATATCTTTATCAATAATATAAGTCTTTCTCTCAGACTTCATCATTCTGTCCCAGAAATGTCTGAAGCAGCTGTGACTTATTTCCTCTTCCTTGTTATCAGGTTACACAGGGATCAATTTAAGAAATGCAATGTGTAAAAGAAATATGCGAAAATGACATTATCAGGATGGTGCCTCATCATTCTTGGTCATGTAAACAAATACTAACAGGCGAAAAAACTGAATGCATATGAGGCTTATCTCAACTCTGTCTGACAGGCCTGGGGCTGGTCACTTCACCGTTTTTGTTTGAGATGTCAGCATCCTTAGCTGTGAGAAATAATGAACATCCAGAAGGAGAATAAAGCATCTTTTAATAGCCTTCTGTCTTGCTGAGGTAAAAGTCAATGTGAAGACCATTTATAATGAGGCAATCATCAGGTGGACCTCATGATAATATTGTTTCTCATAATATGCCCTGAAATTCTCCTGGCTCACGCACCTTCCTCCAGACAAGCAGCAGTAACTCTTCCTGAGCTTGTTACAACTGGAAAAAACAAAAAAACAAAACAGCAACACACAACATGCTTTCTGCAGCGTGTGGATATTAACATGAATCATGCAAATTTCTGAAGGATTTGCACACGGCATTCAGTCGGGCTTGTAAAGACTAGTAGTGCCTGTTGACTTGCAAACGTACATTTGAAATGTGATCATGTGAACAACTAAGCAGAGGATTAATTGAGGAGAAAATTCTTTCCGACAGGCTTTTAACTGCTATGCTCAAATATAAAAATTGTCCATTAAAAGCATTAATAACTCTATAGCCATTTCAGTTCATCTGAGATTATCCCTGTTGAAACCATTCCTAGTTTTGTAATTTCTTCAAGACACAAGTGGTGGGAGAGGCCAACAGTTTGAAATTTACATTTTAAACCATGAAGAATAAATCCTTGTTGTGTGAAAGATGACTGTGGTGTGTAATATTAATTACAACAACATCTGCTCAGAGAAACTGCAGGAAACGACAAAAATGAATGCACTGTAAATCCAATTCTCCTAACACAGACCAAAAACAGCCGTATTATGTTCTGTATAATGACAGCGTGAAGAACACAGTGAAATATAATTCAAAATATTGCTTTTTTTTTTTTAAAGATACGATGTGGACACTTGAACAATACACCCGTATGTAATTGTTCAGCCTCTTCCAGAACCATGGGTGCCAAACTCTGGCTCACAGTCGGTGTTCCAGATCATCCCAGAGGTATTCTTCCACACCAAAACAGAGAAAAACATAAAAACATTTCTTCATGGACCTTGCTTTATGCACAGGGGCATTGTCATGTTGAAACAGAAAGAAAAAGGGCTTTTTCCAAACTGTCCCCACAAAGCTGGAAGCACATTATTGTCTAAAAACATAAAATTGTTTAATTGTTTAGAAATCCCAAATCCCTAAATATATCAGTGACTACCTTTTATTTTATGTCCCAACCCTCTTAGCTCTTTTTACCACTTTTACTCCAGACGTTACCCGCAATGTTTCCTACAAGACCCATAGCAGTGTATTTTCTGATTGTAACCCCCCTCACCTCACCATATTCTTCCTAGCATGAAGGACAGACTACGGTGGCGACGAAAAAGAGGCCCAATTTAGTGCCAGTGTTTAGTTTGTCCATTCTGGTGGTTCAACATGATGGAAGATGACCCACAGTGTCTCTACATATAAAAGGCTCATTCTAAGGTAACAAAAACATGAAGATGATTCTTATCTTCAGTTAATAATACCCTAATGAAAATATAGTTATATTATATTCAATATGTGCCCCCTAAATCGTAGATACTTGACCTTTAATTGTAACAAACTAGACAAGCCAAAACCATGAAAAAACGCACCAGACCAATAAATACAGACTAGCTTTTTGCCAAGGTACTAGAAGGATTTCAGAAATGGCATCCTGGCAACATTTTATTCAGAAATAAACACTCTTAAATGAAATAACAGCTGGATATTCTAGCACTTCACTTCTGAGTCTCATTTAGACTAAATTTTTGAATGGTGACGATAATCATACATCACTGGATGAGACAAACTGTTTTTCTTTTAACACATATCTGTCGATGAATGAGCTTATTGGCGAAGTTGTTTTGAGCTTTTCTTCAACATTTACTGCCTAAACACATCTTTATTGAAGAAAACAAAAAGTCTCATTGTGTTATGAATGATATCTAAAATGCCATTACAAGATTATGAGACACGTCTGCTAACAGTGAGCCACAACAGGCTCTTGTTCACTTCTTTTGTAAGCTCTCAACTAAAGCTGACTGAGCCCTCTATTCTATCACTGCTATCATTAGAATATATTGCATGTATGTGAAAGAGTCATTAGGCAATTAATTTATTGTATAACTTAACACACCCAGTTGTCCAACTCGATTTATGAGAGAGGACTGATATTAAAATGACACTCTTCAAATGGTATTTCTTTCATATCAGGGGAGGGTTTGCGTCCAATGTAGCTTGACATGGAGAGGTCAAGAATTGGTCAGATTCGCCGGTGTGACACACCAAAGACTGTTTTTCTTGGATGATTAATCAGTGAAGAGCTCACAGTGGTTAATGATGTATAGTATCGCTGCCACCCTAAAGGAAACCTGAGCACTGACAGAGATGAGACAACAGTTTGAAGTCCAGTTTTCTTCTGAAAGACAGAAGGGGAATTAAAGTCAGGATAACAGCAAACCCTGAATTTGCCATGTGTTATTAAAAATAGCATAACTGATCATATTCATGAGAAAAAAAATGTTGCCTTTGTAATATACCTGCAGTGTAAGTTTCTCTTGCATTACGGCGGGAGAAGCACCAAAAAGCCGCAATGCAGTTTGTTCTGCCAAATCATCTGATCAGAGAGCTTAATTGAATACTGATGTGAAATGCAGGCAGCCAGAGATAGCAGAGCAGGTTTCACAAGTAATTAAAACATGCTAGTCAGCCCATATGCATAATTTGCTTAAACTCATTTATCCTCTGTGCTGGAGCTGTACCTGCTTTAAGTGTTGGTTATTGATAAGGTGATTTTCATGGTCAGCAGTATCTTAGCATCTCAAAAAATAAATGCACACCAACATATAGAAGAGTAATGAAGCTATTCCGCAGCTTCATAATTTAGCAGGTTTTAATCAGATAAACCTCCGAAATAGGGCTATATTCCATCAGAAAATTAAATCAGATCCATTCTCCCACTGGCTACAGGAAATATTCAGATACAGTTAATGTATAGGAATGTGTTTGGTAGCAGAATAAGTGCAGAAATAAAGAAATAATTTACATTTTAACACAGTAAAGATGGTACAAGGACAACAGAAAGTCCACACCTGCATTTATCAGTTAATAAGCACATGCATGGGGATCGTGTGGTGCACTGTATGTCTCTTAGTGTATTATCCAGTCAGCAAGTTTTTTTTTGGCAGAGGTGAGGGCCAAATAAACAGCCAAGCTGTGGCACTGATTTGGTCAGGATTTGCAGCCATAACACCTGTTGGGAATAACTGATGTAGTTTATGTCTGGGCTTTCTTCGGAATTAAATTTCATCCTTCAACCAGAGGGAACTGGTCGGAGATACGGCTTGCAGCACCATTGTTGAGCAGCAGGTCGAGGCACAGTATGGAGGTGCATGCATCCTTCAGGTGGTACTGCTGCAGCAAGCTGTGTGGCTACCAAAACATCAAGCTGAAAGCAAAACCATATGCTGTACGGCTCTGAGCTATTAATTTCTATCTGGGCTGTTTACTTTGATGCTGTCAGACTGTAAACGTCTAGTGAAACATACAAGCTGATGGCCCTAATGTGTTAAGCCATGCCACTTCTAAGCCAGCTGTGCTGATAAATTGTATCATGCGGCACAAACTACATGTTATCCTTTGGACCGAAATTGTATCTGGTCTCAGATATCATTTAGACAAAGCATCACAAAAAAACACGATGGCTGTTCTAGTTTTATTTTTCTGACTTCTCTGACAGAGAAAATGTGACCTCGTGATGCTCAAAGCAGTTTGTGGGACTGTTCAAGTGTGACTGCTCCGGCTAAGGAGTTAATCATTGGCTTTATTTTAAAATGTTTTTTTTTTATTTATTTTTAAATGTATTCCCCCTCCCCCCCACCCGTGCTGTCTCCAAAATGGTGTACGCAGAATATCAAAACATCAACTCTCATATGTAATTACATATAATGTTGAATCCCAGCAACACACATTAGACGCTGAAATGATGGACTTTGTTTTCCCCTTAAAAATAGCAAGTAAAAACTACATCAGAGGATGTTTAAAATGTCAAAATTACTGTAACAGATTTTATTAATGTTATTCTGGTCTTCTATAACTGCAGTTTTTATCACTTTGCTCTCGTCAAAGTGACAGCAGTGGCTGCATTTCTCCTAACAGAATATCCTCGGCTCGTGTGTTTAGGGCAGCAGACGTCTTTTTGTCTTTAACACCTCGTCTTCTAAATTAATTGCAAATTGCTGTGTGACACTGAAGCACTCAGTCATTCCCTGAAATTACTTGGAAAAACCATTTGGATGAAGATGACTTAACGTTATTCACTGAATTTTTCTTTACTACCTACATTTTCAAAGAAGTATTTTGTCTTTTGTGCTGATTTATCCTGGAATAAACTCAAAGCCATAATGTTTTATTAAGGTTACTTACATCATTGCTATGTAATTGATTTGTAATTGATGTTCCATATACTCCCAGAATACTGCAGAGCATGTGAGGACAACAATAGAAAAAAGCCTTTGGAGATTAAGGTTTAATATTTGGTTTTATTCTATCTATAAACATTTGACACGTTTCTCTTTAAGCTCCCCCGCTGGCAGCCTGGATTACACAAGTTATCTCTAAAACATTATCCTGCATTTGTGATGCGTGTTTATGGCAGATTCACTCACTGTGTCAAACTACCTCTGCTGGGGAGATTAAGGGTGTGTACAGGGGTTTACTGGAAGTCCTCAAACAAGCTGCTCAAAGGGCTGAGGGCTATACCGAGATCCATTCAAGGATTACATCCTCATATCTCCCATCTTGAGTATTGAAAACCAGTGAGATCTTCAATGACTTGCAACAGCCATTTCACAGCCGAGGTGTTTGTCTGTCCATTTTCTCAACGATAAAGAATGTCTCTATGTTATTTTGGGGCTGCAACCAGCAGAAATAATGCGGAACAGACAGGTTAGAGGTCATGCAGAGCCTTTCTGTGCAGAGGCTTTCTGTGCAGAGGCCGTCGGTTGGTGTTCGCATAATGTTATCATAGCAAGTCTTTGAATTCAATGACCAAAAGAGAGACATTAATGCAGCTATTGTTCAGTCGCCATTTTCTTTCTGATAGCACAGTGAAGCCACTCATACTGCAGACTCCTTTTCATAGTGGACTCTAATCCCTTCAGTCCTTTACAGGTATGAAACTCCAGGAAGAGAAGCAACCCACTGAGATTAAGGTGTTAGATTAAATCTAACAGTGATTAAATAACCAACCATTATATGACTGTAGCAAATTAATTTCCCCAGTGTCATGTCAGCCTGGCTTACACTGTGTATCTGTGAGCTGCTGATATTAGCAGCAGTCATACCAGCGTTGGAAATAAAACAGCTAACCTAGTGGCTGGTCAGAAGTAAAAATTAAAAAGAACTCCCCAAAGACAAAAAAAAAATATTTAAAGGATGCCAAACACTCCATTTACATTCCAAAAAAAATGAGACCCTAAAAACAACTTTTAAGAGAAACATTCATGTGCTTCTCCAAGTAAACACAGTAAATCTTACATAAAAGAACCTCTTCTGTGGGTCCCCCTGTCTGCATCCGTAAATATAACTGTCACTCAGCCCATCTGAGTATGATGTAAGTATGGCTGCTGAGGCTATTAAGTCTGTGTCGCATGAAAGCACGCTTAAGGCGCTCCAACTGGTCATAGCTGGCATTTATATGGTAAGTAAATAGAAAATCTACCATGAAAATTAGCTTTTCTAAGTGAAAGAAGAAGCTCAGCTTTTCTGCACATTCTGTGAGATAAATATCTTATAAAAGATAGAAGCTCACATGGCAGGTGAACTGTTTTTTTTCCTTTCTCCCAGCTGACTGTTTGAATTGAGCAATCTCTGCCAGCTAAAGCACAATTTGGATTAGCAAAAGCCCCACTGATAGGTCAGCTTAGCCCGTAATGGAGCAGCTTAGGCCTTGTCTGCATGATTATAACATTCTTAGCAGCCTATTTCGTTGCATCCAGATGTTACAGTACAAACGTGTCTGCCTCCCTTTAAGCTGAACACATATTTAGATCACAAGGACATAAAATGATGCACTTTTAAACAATATTTCTGCACATCACATGTATTTGGACAAGAAACCTAATTGGAGCCGTGCTGCTGTTTCTAATAAATGTCTAAATCATCTTTTGTAGCTGTAAAAGATTTCGGGCACTAATCATTTCTTATTTATTTAGAACATTTAATTCATTGTAAAAGTTATTATCTTGGGCACGATTTTGCTGGTTCATCTATTTGCTGAATCAAAGCATCACAATTTTAACTTTAACAACGTTTTAACTACTTTACACCAGACTTTTCAGCGCCGACACTTCTCTGAAACATGCCAGCATGAAGAATGTCTTTTAGTTAATTGATATTTAGCAGCTTGGTAATTTTGTTCACACTTTGCTTTTAATTTGCCATAAATTTGTGTTCATAAACTATATTTTTCTCTTATAATTTATTTTCAACAGTTCAGTTTGTGGCTGCGTTTTAAATTAGAGCTCCCTCTAGACTGTTCCAGCTGTTCTGATGAAATGAGTTGTCCCTCATGTCACATATACTACCATGTGTGTCTTTGTTTGTGCGTGTGTGTGTGTCTGTGTAAACAGAGCACTCACCTACACCAAGGATTTAAGGGTGTATTGTTAATAATAATACATAGTGATTCTCAGCCGCTTTCTCAGCACAATCAATATGCAGGTTCAACAGGCCGAGACAAGGTTAAAGGTTTTAACGGTTCATAAGTGGTGTTGTCAATGATGGAAATTAGTTGAAAAGGAGATTACCGGAAAAATCAATTGTTTTGTCTTTTTTTTTAATTATTACTTGCAAATGACAGTCCCAATGTTTGTTCCAGCTGTGTGGTTTAGTTGTTTTAAAAGTGCAGTCTGGCTAAAAAGTCTCCCAAGCTCTTCTGATCACACTTTCACCTGAACACCGAGGACACTCGAAGTAATAAACAAGAGGTTCTCACAGTATTTTCAATGACGCCCCCTCCTCACGTTAGTCATTGAATCAGCAAACTTTTTTTTAGTTTTTTTTTGTTTATGAGCTCATTTATAACTAAAAAAAGTACAAACGAGTTTTATTTACTAGCTTCAGACATTAAAGTGAATGTTTATGAGCAGCACACTCAGGCAGCAACACTTCTCCAGCAGATTGCTGCAAGGCAGCCCACAGCTTTATGAATGCAGCATATCGAGGAAGCAATGAGATAAATGTTGTGCTTCTGGATGCACAATATAATTGTTTGGTCTCAGAATGCTGGGGTTATCATGCACAAGTGAATCAGGATCTTTCCCATTTCTTTGCAGTTTGAGACAAAAAAAACATCCTCTTGTTTTAAAAGAGTGAATGCTATGCTAACTGCCGTCATGTATACATCCATATGTTCATGATTGATTTAATGATTGATTGATTAAGTGCGATTTTTTTTCAATTATTATTAATTTGAAATCAAACTTAATAATAGCATGAGGAAAACTAATCAAAACGGTATGACTTCAGCTATTAAATAGAAAAGCAGTTCATATTTCCTGTCTCACCAGTAAAAAACATCTGCAGCTTTAGAGGAGCAATGTGTACGATTTAGTGGCATGTAACCGTGCTGATTGCAACAACTCACCCTCTCCTTTCTAGCGTGAAGGAGGAACTATGGTTGCTGTGAAACATGCACAAAAATGCAGAGCCAGTGGTTAGGTTGTGTGTTCTGGGCTACTGAAACATGGTGTTTCAGCATGGTGGACTCTGTGAAAGAGGAACTGTGGTGTCTGTATATATAAAAGGCTCATCAAAAACATAACGACTGTTATTTTCAGGTGATTATATACTCATGAAAACATTGTCATTATGCATATTACATTCCATGTCTGCCATATTCTGTAAATATAGCCCCCTAAATTTTACACACTGGACCTTTAATGCTTGGATGTTTAATGTCGCGCTGTCCTCAGTCAAGCTAATTTTACAAAACACGGGGAAAACAAATGTCCTGTCAGGGTGTTTAGAAATAATAACAGATCCAAGAAGCTCCTCCTGACCCGTTTTCTCCCAATGTCAGTTTCACCAGCTTTTCCTCATATCTACTGAGGACCCTTTTCCAACCCTTTCTCTCCTCTATGGCTGCACACCACATCAATATTTTACAGTGAGTACTGTGCTGGGCCAACCTGCTCAGATGACCTGCCACAGCCACTGAAAAGAATTTAACTTATGCCACAGTGTTTGATTGGTATTTAAGGTGCCTTTGCAGCACACTGCAGACCATTGTGTATTTTGTGTGTGTTAAACATATGTAAGCGGTCTTTGGGGCGAAGAAATAAAGATAGAGGGAGCAGGTAAACCTCTCATACAAAATGTAATAGTTTTATTCCTCTCACTTTTGTCTATTGGGAGCAAAAATCTTGAAAGATTTCCAAATGCAAAGACCAAAGTACGACGCATTCCCAAGCACACAAGATATTCCTCAGTATAAAGCTAGGTATAAAATACCTGGAGCCTAGATAATATTTAAAAGGATTAACGCATGGCTGCAGTGCTCAGTGACGATGCTATTACCAGGAATAACAGCCTGACAATTTACTGACAGTATCAACATGCTGTAAAATAGCCTAACTTATCACACATGATTCACACCATGTTTAAAATGAAATACACTGTTTACAAAGGCCTATCAGCACAGGATCATAAATTAAATGATGTAAAATCACACACCCCAGCAGGTTTCCACACTCACCCGCTAGAATAGACCCCCCCCCTCAAGAGAGAAAATCATTCCCATTTGTCACATTTAGTTGCTGACCAGTTGCAGCTGTAAATTGCTGACCAAATGCCTCATACGTTTTGCTTTTTTAAACTTGTTTTAAAGCCCTTCAGCTTGTGCCGCTATTTAAATAGCAGGATCAATACACATTCCAATGACATGTCAGGGTGTCGTGGCACATGTTGCCATTATAACAAGGGGTCAAACAGGAGCCACAAAGTATTTCTAGCACCTCTGGTGATGGAGGCACTACTGCAACGGACATAGAGAGGAATTACAATTCAATGACATTTTTATTCAGTTATTACTCCACTACTGTTCTTCATTAAATCACCTCAATGATTCAATTTAGAACAAAGGGAATTATAATAGAACATGTGGAACAAATTGGACTGGAAAAGAGCAGGAAGAGACACTGTAGATATAAACCTATAGCTTAATGGATACATAACAGCGAGGTAACACACATGATTATGGAATCTTTCAAGGCTTTTTTCTATTTCTTTGACACATAAGTACTTCACATAAATCCTGTGCATGTGATCAAGACCTGATCCTGTCTTCACTGGACCAAGAATAAAGAGAGGTATGCTAGAGGCAGTTATTATCACTGATGAGGCTGGACATTTAATCGCGATAAGTCCACAGAGGGATTGAAACATAAACTCAAGTCCGGACTGTCCATACACAGAGACTCTTGAATCATAATGTATTCCATATTAGTTAGAATTCAAAGCTTTGGATGGCAAGTTAGCTAAGCTAGCTTATCCTTTCTGCTGATCATAAATATTTTATGGCTGTGGATAAAATATGTCTATCATCTTTATTTCCTTTCTCATTTTAATTCATGACAAAGTAGGAGACTCACACACCATTTATCCCTGTGAAAACTGAGCTTGAAAATGGTTTGTGATAGAGAGCAAAATGCAAATCTGGTTTAACGTTCATTTGTTAAACACGTTAAAATTAAGATTAAAAGTATTAATAATCAATTTTGTACTGAATTTTAAGTTCACGTGCAGTTTCAGGAGCTTCATACTTTCCCCCACTTCTTTAAAAATACTGTTAGTCCAAGACAAATCAGTCAAAGCTTGTAAAATGGGAGAATCATCACACAAATGTCCACCCAACAGTGGACAGAGATTCTAGGACTGTGAAGTGATGCCGACACAGAAGTGTCTTAACATTGCATTCTTTCTAATGACCAGCAGGGGCATCTAAGTCCAATTGTATTGACTCTCATGGGGAAATAACCTTATTTCACCCATTGACTTATTACCTCAGTAAACCATTTCTTCATGAGTTTATGGTCTCAATCACTAGTCTTAGCAGCATCATGTTCATTTAGTAAATAATTGTCCATTTTCAAGTAAAATAGATAACTAGGCAGGGTATGGTGCGTGGTTACATTTCGATTGACAAGTAATCCTCAGTGAGTCTGTCTGTCCAGCACAGCACTGCGAGCTCATGAAACTCAGATCAGCTTGAATACAAGAGAGTTTCTGACAAGGCAGGCTTGCATTACATCACCCACCGGTTCAACACTAATCCAAATATGGTCACTTCTGGCTCCAAAAAAAGCTAAGATGGCAATGGCCATAATGCCAGAATCAGGTCTTTAAAATGAGAGAACCATCGTTGAAATGCTGCCATGATTAGACTAATTGCTAATAAACAAGTCAAATGATCCCGTATAAATATTAGCCCTTTTTAAAATTATATTTTATAGTCCCTTTGGTATAGTTTTATATTTGTGCCATTGCTGCAGTTTGTGTTTAAGTTTCTTTGTGTGTCTACCGGAGCTTACAAGCTACATTTTCCATTGTTGTTACACATATTCCGTGTAGCTTTCAATAATGTCGGTAGACTAACAAACACATTTAAGGAACCTTGGTTGAAAGTGTAAATACCTGAAGGTTAATAAAATATGTAGACCCAGTGGTAGTATTGCTGTTCTCTGGGCAGACTGACGCTGACATTTCCAAACAGTTTTATGGCACATTACCAATTTAAGCAATATGACAAATGGAAAAAGTAACAAGTTTGCCTGCCATAATTTTGCCCTGATATTCATCCTGACATTTTGTGAGTTACCTTCAATTTCCACAAAAGGAGAAAACTGCCAAATGGTTTGAATCAAGTTCTGTCTGTGTTACTGGATATATGTACTAATGTCTCGCACAGAGAATGGTTTGTGCAGCCTCCTCCTTTGTGTTGTCAAACCGACCTACAGCTCCATAATGAATTGGTAAAAAAAAAAAAAAACGAAGAAACGTGACAGTGATAGGTAATTTCCTGGAAAGGTTCATGTTCAGGTGTTTAACTGATAGTGCTGCCAAAAAAAATAACCTCTTGGATATAAAAAAAAAGACAGACAACCTATCTTTCCTGTAAGCTTTGCTGCACCAAGTTCAACAGACCTCAGGGCAACATACAGAGAGAAGCAGGTATTATATCAACAGATCATATTCAAAATTAAACAATTTTTGCTCCCTGTTGCAGAGGACGAAATCAGACACAGATGCTGTTAAATTTAGTGTCTTTAATGACTTGGTTTATTCCATTTGTTTCTGATGATAACTTCAGCCATATGGCCCAGCTCTGATGGAAAGCAGTTTATATCTTCTGTTGCCTCTTGTTTATCCAGATAGTAATTGGTGCCCTTCAATCTTGTCATCTCGTCAAATGCTGTACCACTGACGATACGCTGCGCAGTGTGTAAATAGAAATGAAAAATACCAAACGCCAGGAATATTTTCATTTTAAAAATTATATTAGTCATCTCACATTTGGATACATTTGGACTTCAATTACCTCATTAGAAACCACTTAATACAAGTGTGCTTTATCAAATGTCATCCATATGTCATGTAACGAATGAGCAATAAAGGAGAATTCATGTAAAAACGTTGCCCCGTATGCTGTGGTCAACTTCAGTGAAATGATTTTTATCCTGAAGTGTCGGCCATTTTTCTCAGGCAAGGAAATCTATCATGTTCAAACTGTCATATTAATTGGTTCTGCTTAACTGAGCCGGATCTGCAACATTTCCTGGATGTAAATTTTAGCCTTTGACTCGGATGTATTCAGGTGTGACTTCCAATTACAGCTGGCCATTCTGTGCTTTTCTTTGAGCTAATACACATTTTGAGAGTGTTTTAGCACTGTGGAAGACTGCAGAGATGAATGAAAAATAATGTGTTGTACTGAGAGGATATTAACTGTAATTTGCCTGTTGTTTGCTGTATGTATGTTCTGTTTCTGTTTCAACTTTGTCACTAGATGACACTGACAGTGTGAGGTTGTGTTTGCTGCTGCTGCTGCTGCAGAGCAGGGGCCGGCACATCACGACTGCTTGTTTTTGTAGTGGCAACATCAATAACAGAATATCGAGGGCAATTGTGATCAAATTGAATGAGTCTAGCCTGAAGTGCTCTCATCAGCTCATCCAAAGGCAAATAAACAAACAAGCAAAGAACAATAAAAAAGAAAATCATCTTTCAGAGGAGTGGCAGACTGCTGTCGTTTTATTAGAACAGAGATGAGTCATTATGTAAGAATTTTATTTTTGGTTTAAGGTCTGTGTTGTATATTTATTTCTAGGTTTGTGAGTAGAAATCGGTGTCTTTTTTTATAGCAAGTAATGTTAAAACTAGACACAGAAGTTAAAAAAAGCAATATCCTCCTTTGAGTCTCTGATTTGAGATAAGATTGCTTCCATTTTCTCCCCGGACTTTAATACAGTTAAAAATAGACTCATTTTCCAGCTCATATGCACTGTTATGGACTAATGATGCAGGATTCCAAACATCCTCATAGTTTCCTTCGTCGCCCCACTTTAATTTCATGATGTTTTATGTCCAAAGGGCATGTGAACAGAGCTTCAGATCTCAGCACGGCAGTCTGGTGATGTGGGGAGAGAAGTACCTGGCTTGCTCACTGTTGGAAGTGAGACGGTCTTTAGGGGATCGCAGGAAGAGAGCAGGGAATAAGGTTTTGATCAGGACCAGCTGTCACTTCTGTCCTCAACTATTCTGTTGAAGCCCAAAGTCCTGCAGAAGTACAAGTATAATGGGCTTATTTAGAGTGGGGAGGCTGCTGTGTTTTAATTAGTTTCACAGTTCACAGTATTATTATTATTATTATTATTTTTGCCATTCAACAGACGTGGTTTACTTGTCACTCAAGCTAAATGTACTCAGGAGTAATAATGTAGATCAATAACATGATTTATTTATGATTGGATCATTTGGTTTAAATCACACTCCCAGGCTCAGAAATGTATTTATTCCTGAGAGATCTGTAGGTGAGTTTGTGTAGGTGAGATGATGGACTCAAAGATGCAGTCTGTGATCCATCAAGGCCCAGGATACTAGAGGAAACAGTACTGTGGCACACTTAAGGGAAATTTAAGGATGTAAAACAAGGATATTCAATTATAAATTCACTTGGGCCAGATTTTAAATCCAGGAAATGTAGACGGGCCAGATATTTTCAGCAGCCTATTTAAAACCTTTTTTAGAAAAAACATTGAAAAACATGTGCTGTTTTGTCTGCGGACTCACCGACTGCTATAGACATAACGGCGACTTTTTTAGCTCTTCTAAGAGTGTTTCAAAAACATCGACAGCTAGAATTTCAAGCCTGCAAATAGCTGACAGTCCAGACAGGTACATTTTTAAAAGTGGATGTCTCACTATTTTAATGAATCATCATTTACCTCATTCACATGGCCAGCGTGCATTTAAGTCCACGAATGGCCTTTTTCTTCTTTGCAAAGATCTAGGATACAGAAATGGAAGCTGCTGTAGCTCTCTTTTGGTCTGTGCATGAACACACCCGTGTAAAACAGTCCGGATCATAAGATGCAATCAAGCTCTGCACTTTAGCATCCCTCTCCCTCAGGAAGGTTTGTCTGGAAAGTTTAGTGTTTCTCAATGCAGTGCTTCATAATATTATATAATTTAATGCACTCATTGCAAACACATTGGTTTTGCGTTTTGAGATTGCAGTAACATTAAAAGTCCAGACAGTGTTAAAATGATGGCCACTCAAACCAGCGAGAAGAGCCAAAAGAAAAATTAGAAATACAGAAGTCTCTCAAACCCGTTAACTAAAACAGTTCAAACTGTGACAGAATATTTTGTGGCCATAAAAGATCCCATCACTCATAGCAAGAAGGTGATTGAGAAAAGGGCCTTCAAAACAACCACTGTTGACATTTACCTGACAGCAACTGTTGATGATGATGAAATGCAAACTGTCAGAAGCAAAGGTAGAAGTCGGGTGAGAATGTTATAGCTCTTTGATTTTAATGGGATGGACAAAGTATTGGAAATTCTCAGCATGATGCAATTCAGTTCAACGGCACCACAAACTACAACCTCCAAGCTCCACGACAATGTTTCACAGTAAAACATTGTAGAATGCTGTATTAGACTGCAGACTATTAGACTAGTTTTAGCTATATGCGTACCTAATAAACTGGATATTTATTGAATTTTATTTTGTAATTTAGTTTGGAAATGAATACTGACTGAGTCAGCAGGAACCACGAAAAGCAAAGAAACAGATTGACTGGTTTGGGAATAAATGTATGAAGAATATGAAGTATACTGATTGGAAAAGGAGGTGTGAGTGAGAAGTGTTAGGGCGAGGTGGCCTTTCCACCAGAGCTTTATTACAGGGCCAATCTATAACTAGTATATAATATATATAACTATATAAGAATGTGAAGATAAAACTGATCAGAAAGATATGATGGAACATGTTGCTGCTCTGTGGCCTTTAAAGGGACAGTTCACCCTAAAATGTTTTGGTGTGAGTTACCTTTGCTCAAATATAATGGAACTAGATGGCACTCACCATCACGCTTGTGGTGCTAAAACAGCCAACAAAATTAAAACTCAATAGCAATGTTTCTTTCCAGAGACATTTAGTTACCTTGTAAACAGTTTCATCTAGAAACAATTTTGTAGGAACTCACACCAAAACACTCCAAATCTAGATGAACAAATAGCACTATAGTTTTAGGAGGAAAATATGTAATTTTGAGTCTGATCATACTATTTTATACTTTTATAGATAAAGTCATATTAACAAAGAATATTTATGTAGAAAAATCAGCATCAATCCTACAGTAGGCCTATGTAACTCACATAATTAGATCCAGTATACTGTCAAAGCAAGCCCACCTGAAGTATTTTTTTCTCCACAGCCCAGTGGTGAGGTCAGATTCAGGTGAGAAAAACAAAAACAAAGCAAAGTCCCCACCATTACCTGAGCGTGATCAGATCACTGAGAATGGCAGCATATACTCAGTTTGTTTTCCTCCAGAAAGTTGCACCTTACCCGTGACAAAACAATACCTCCCACTCCATAAGAGACCCACTAAGACCCTTTGCTGTGGCCCGTAGGCTTGTTTTCCGTCATGTGTGCCAAACATGTGCACATCCACTTGTTGAGAGCCGAGTGAAGAATGATTCATTTGACCAATGGTTTTATTTTTTTCACCCAGCTTCTCGGTAAACCAATGTCTTTGTTCTACAAGCTTCTGTAATCAGAAACATGTCACTCAGGGTGTAATAATAGGATGATTCATTGCAAACTGACCACAGTATCTCTCACTTCAAATGTCTTGACTTGACTGTTGCTGATGAATAGCCGCTTACACCCTCGATTGATATTTGCAATCGGACTCAGAGTAACATCTCAATACAATTACCCGCCTGTACTGATAGCTTAGGCTGGTTTACAGAGAAGATGCTCAAACTTAAAATGAATTAAATTTCTTCCAACGCCTTCCTAACACAGGGATTAGTCTCTGTCGCTGGGTCAGTATTGACAAAAAACGAACAAACAAACTAGAAAAAATAAATTGGCATTTCTACCTCATCGTATTATATTTTTTAGGAATTATTCAGAGGATTACAGTAGTCTGCCCACATCATCAGCACCAACTCTAAAATGTGCTCTCTGAGGACTCTGGAGCTTATTATGAGTGCACTCCTTTAGAATAATTGATTGTATTTGACATGACATGGAGGAAGCTCGGCGGATTGATACTCTGCTGCAGAGTCGTGATCAATCCAAATGAGAGACTGGGGGAGCTTTTATTTCTCTGCCAGAGTTTATTAGACAGAACTTTAGCTTCTCTGGAGAAACGATTTTCCTCCAGAAACAGCTTGGACCTATTAGTATCTGGGAATGTAAATTAGCGTGATCCCTCACCTCATCATGCCTCAAAATATTCCCCGTACACTAGTTTGACAGAACGTAATGAAACATTGAGTTAAATGCTTGGGCATGTTCCAGATTACTTTCGCGAAGGGCGCTTAGGCATGAAGAGTTGTGATTATCTGCGAAGATTAGTTTCTGTCTTAACAAACACGAAAATTTGCTGTGATTTGGTATACTGCACGTTCTGAATGATGAATAAACCTTTAGAGACGTCTGGACATGCTCGGGATCTGAGTTTCACGTGGAGTGGGTGTGAAATGGATTTCCTTCCTAAGTTAAAGTAGACGGCCACAATACGATTGGTGAAATTTAGTTTTAAAAGGTTGATTTTCTCCTTTATTATTTATTTGTTTGACTTGGATAATGTTTTAGCTACATTTAATGGATCTGCTTGCAAGGGATTTTGTCAGCATTTTTACAAATTATAGAACGGTAATGAGACTGCATTCAGATGTTTTCCTGGGAAATTTAATGGGTCTTGACTGTTTTCTGTTCAGTGAAGTATCACGGAGTCACATTCTGCATGAGCTGCTATTAGTCTGTCTGTATTATTTACTCGCATCTATTATATCTCTCAAGGCAATTGTCTTGTAAGCATACTGTAGTATGCCTCTCACAGAGAAGCAAACTGTACCCCAACAGGTAGAAGAACCATTTAAGTTACTCCACGATTGAAGTATGAGGCACCTTTATCTTCATACTTCTGTTTCGTATGTAAATAGAGCTTTGGACATGTGTTGAAATGTGAGAAAGTAAATGTTATGTGGTATGTTCTCAGTCTGAGGAAGTAAACAGCAGATGGTGCACAGGGCCCCTTTAGCACTATGGATTTTATTTACCTACCCACCTGAATGACCTGTGTTGAGCTGCAGCTGATGCGGGGAGAGAAAAAAAAAAAAAAAAAAAAACGAGACTTAACAATTTGCTCTTGTTTACTCCAGTTCCGCTAGATTGCAAGGCCAGAAGAGTCATTTGCCATGCACAGAGAAATTAGCTTGTTTATCAGCATTTTGATTTCTGTCCCGCCCCACCGTCCCTCTGACATTTTAGACGTACATGATCCATGACTGATTCCCAATCAAAATGAAGCCTCAGTAACGAAACAAAGTATTTGGCTTGTGCAGTATTCATTGTTTTATAATTAAATGTATGATACTTAGCATTCAGCCCAATGAGGACAGTAGCTTGTTATGTGCGTGCCTTCAAAAAGGTAACCTTGAACACTCTACATCTGTCCTGTCAATTGGATATGCTCCAAAGATGCACGGCACATTACCAGTGAGATGCTGCAGCTCATGTCCATACAGTAGGATGCCGGTTGTTTCAAGGTGATTGGCTGTAGTATGTTTTTTTATTGCCATACATGGTGATGCTGCACCCTCAGACCACCTACTGTACTTTGGAGTTGAGTTAAATGGCAGACAGAGCTGAAGTCCTTGAAAGGTTACAAAAATCTTTAGCCATTCATTACTGTGAGTCAGGAAGTGGAAAGTGATGGAATATAATGAAAACTAATACTCTTTCTAGTCACTATGCTATCTGTAGATATGTTTAATATCCCATTACAGGCCCAGAAGTAACCACAGTTCTATACTGTCAAGAGACAAACATAATCCGGAGGGAAATTACCCATCAGGAAGGCAATACTGTTACTGAGATGCAATTACCAGGCCACTTGTGAGACTTTCAGCCCAGTATCCATGGGTGCATGTGTGTGTGAGGGTGGTCGATATGTGCATAACAGCTCTTATGTTTTGCAGAGTAAATTGGATTCTTTGCTGGAGAACAGTTAATTTAGAATATGTCCAAGATGCAAATGATTGATGTGACTATATCGTTACAACTGTAGGTTTGGGGTGCAGGGCAGCCTAATGGAAAAAAATATTGCAGGGAGAAGGAAATAGCTTTTATCCTAGAATTTATGGAGAATTTTTCTGCACTAACTCTGTGAGTCTCCAGATGGAATAATTTGGATTTTTTGGTTGGCTGTTTATATATTAATTTCCAAGCAAATATTACTTAATTTGTGGAGGCAAAAACAGTGTGCATGGTTGAATTCTGCTTCACTTTACATTATAAATTAGATTGTGGCGCTCCTGTGCTGTTAGTAGTTAAATAAACTGCATGTCTCACAGAGGATTTAATGTACCAATTTAGCACTGAATCACATAGCCTACAAACAAAGAAAACCGCACGGATTGGAATTAACATCAGTGTAAACATTTGATAAGGATTTGCTCCAGGCAAATGCTATGCTTTATTATTGATACAAAAATAGAAACTGTAGAAACAAGACTTGCTCCTGTGCGTATGATATACTTGCCTCTGCACCGACATATCCTGCAACTCATTCTCACCGACCAAGTCGGACATAATATTCGTGGCGATGGCAAATGACTTCCCGTTATCCCCAGGATACATTTCTCAAGTCGGCGACATTTCTATTGTACTACAAATTATCACCTTGAATCTGATAATTAATCACTGCTGCCTTCAATGAACGGCCCCTAACCTTAAACATGGTACAGAGGGGAGAAGAAAAGAGCTGCCTGCACCCATTGCATTGGAAGTGCATGTGCATAAGAAATAAAACTGCCTGCACAGAGTGTGAGTCTTGCATGCATAATAAATGTATGACAAAACAATACCCCAGGCACCCCAGTATTAATGATATGCAGCAAACTCATTATTAAAGTTCCCAAACAGCTCCTGGAGTAACACAGATGGAGTCAATTAAGCAATGAGCATACTTGCTTGCCTGCCGTTTCATCTTCTTTCTTTTATCTTTTGCATATTACTCCATGGATGTAATTAGCTGTATGTTTCTCCTCACAACATAATGTCCAGTGATAATAACAGTTATTTTCACTTGTAATTTCAAATAATGTTCTGCTTAATAAATGTACCAAATTTGCTTGCACTGTGTCCTTGGGTATTTCATTTGTAGGGGAAGAGGTGCTGAGGATAATACTGTGCTAAGCTGCTTTTTTCTCTTCTCCTGTTTATGTTCCCAGAGACCTGATGCCTTCAACGCTGGAGGGGCAGATCACCATGGAGAAGACGCCCAGCTACTTTGTGACTAACCATGCCCCAAAGCGCATCCACTCCATGGCCAGGGACATCAAGCTTATTATTGTGGTGCGTAATCCTGTCACTAGAGCCATTTCAGACTACACACAGACTTTGTCCAAGAAACCTGAGATCCCAACCTTTGAGGTTCTGGCTTTCAAGAACCGGACGCTGGGACTTATAGATGCCTCATGGAGTGCGTTGCGTATAGGAATATATGCGCTCCACTTGGAGAGCTGGATGCAGTATTTCCCTCTTTCCCAAATGCACTTTGTCAGCGGGGAGAGGCTCATTGTGGATCCCGCAGGCGAGATGGCCAAAGTGCAGGACTTCTTGGGACTCAAACGGATCGTCACAGACAAACACTTTTACTTCAATAAAACTAAAGGATTTCCGTGTCTGAAGAAGCCAGAGGACAGCAGTACTCCCAGATGCCTCGGCAAGTCTAAAGGGAGAACTCACCCTAAAATTGACCCGGACGTCATTCGGCGACTGCACAAGTTCTACAAACCCTTTAACATGATGTTCTACCAAATGACCGGCCAGAACTTTGAATGGGAGCTGGAAGAGGACAGTGAATCTCGTAGCTCTCAGGACTAGTAGACTGCGGCATGGCACGGCGCAGCCACACCACCAGCCTTCTAAAAAAAAACTAAAAAAAAACGACTATTGTCTCGCTTCGTCTTCAGAGAGTGCTTGAGCACGCCAATCAATCATGGCTGTCTTTGCAGTGTCTGTATCCATTAGCAAGAGTTTACTGACATGCTTTTTCTCTCCCTTCAATACTAATGTTGTTGATGATGGCAAATCATTATTGTATATACTAAACATAAAATATATTTATATTTGTGAAAAGGAGATGATTTATTCATTTTGTTTTTAAAGCATAGAGCTGATATAAAAATCCTGTTGACTATGGCAATGCATGCGATGAGTTAAGTGTCCTTACCTCATGAGCCCTAAGGGTAAACTCTGCCTGTTTTTTTCTCCCTTTACTTTCCTGCAGTTTGTTGCCCTCACACCCACTCACCAGCATTCAGTACAAAAAGATACTCTATTTCAATGGCTCAGGCCATGAAGTGCTCTGTAATATGTCTTTTTCACATTGTCCTGCTGCTTTAGAAGAAAGAGAAAAGAGAAAAATGATAGACATATAGTACAGTGATCTTTTGACATGTGCTCATCCTTTCAGTTGTCCATCTTCTGAGTGGAGACAATCCTTTTTTTTGTCAGTCTAAGTTTACCAAAGTGTTCATTTACTCAGTGTCAGTATTCTGGTTGCTCTGCACTCATTAATTGCACACATATTCAATCAGATAGCTGCTGTAAAGTGGCCACCATTCAATAATTGGATTGTTTCACTGCATTGTTGAACATTAGCATACTGATGACCATGCACTCAGATGTGGTGCACTATCAGTGGTTTTGGCATAATTTGACAAATGGATCCATGTACTACAAATATCAAGGGTTAGAAATGGATCGAATAGTTCTCCATCTTGACAGAAACAATTTCCTGCCGCCAAAACACACCCAAAATATCAGTTAACTCTTGCAGTCCTCGGACGTTTGCCTCGTGACCCCTCTTCTTGTCACAGTAATCCATGTCAACAAGGGTGAAGAACAACACCGGAAAGACTGAGCAGAAGTTTGTTAACAAACATCTGCTACAGCACGGTCTTCTGTCGTTAGAGATTAATGGCGTGTTAAATAAACCGCTGCTGCTGGAACAATGTCAATGTCAGAGAGAATTTGCTGTCAAGAAAAAAGCTACATACATGCCCAGGTAAATTACCAAGCCATTACTGTGTGTACTTAACTTGAATGAGATGATGCCTGCCAGTGAAATGTGCTGTAACCAGAGGCTTACTACCAAACACTTGTGATCAGCAGGACTAACCGGACGGATGCTTCTGTTGAACAGGGTTTTTGCTGTGAAATGCTCCTTTTTACTCATGCAATGAAATAACAACATGATCCATCATCTTTTCTTTATTATTTTATATTTTATTTTGCATAACCCGCTGTGCGTCTGTCTGTTGTCTCTGGACTTTCATCAATTGAGACAATCAATACAGTCAATGAGTCAATAAATACAGTCTGCTACACATCACTGGTTGCTACAGCTATGATGCATTGCTCTGTTAATCCTCCCTGTTCTCTGGCCATGGATGGCTGGATTGGTTCACTCTCTGCAGACCTCTCTGTCACCCTGGGGAGGCCGGCACCAGCAGCTACTTACACAGAGCAATTGATTCAATCAAAGTAAGCACTATACTGCCCTTTGTAGCGCCAAGCCTGAACACTTACCTCTGAGTCTCACTATCCGAGAGTCACAACTTCCACTTTGAGGCTTTTCTGTGTAGCCATCCCTTGGTGTTTTCTTGACAATCTCTCGGTCTCTCTGCACTTTTACCTCCCCCTTTCTTCTTTTTCTCTCTCTCTCTCTCTATCCACACTTGTCTTTATCTGAGTCGATGTGGTATGAAGTTGCAGCGCTCTGTATGAAGATAACTGCAAGTAAGATGTGCTAATCATACATTTAAGAAAAACCTTCATCATTATTTATTAATTCCCATTTTTTTCCAAGCCTTAGAACATTTAGAATCCACCTTCCAAACCAGACAGTCTCTCTTACTCAGTGTAGAGATGCTCAAAGAAATCCACAAAAGGCACCCTACAGATGAGGACTCCATTCCCCATCTATGAATATGCACTTGTGCTCTCTTTCACATTTACAGGATCACGCACGCATGAGGGAATTCCTCTCCAAAGTTAAAACCTGGATTAAACCTCTTACTAACACAAACACACACACACCTTTTTCCTTTGTACCTCATGCTTGTTTTAGGTACAGGCGTAATGCTGTGATACATCCTGTGAGAGTTACAACGCATGAAAGACATGCTAAGCTGTCCTTCATATGTTCCTCCCGGTGGGGGTCATGCCACGTTACGTGGTTCATCAGTGTTTCCAGCATCAAGTGATGATGAACGAGCAGCGCCTGCTCATCAAACTGCGAATTGCCGTCACTTCAAAATGAAGAGCAAATTCATATTTGTCAGCCGTCACTGAAAACTTGATAAAGAGCTGAAATGATTATTCATGGCAAGGAAAAGCTACCTGGATGTATCTCGGAAATGATTAGCAGTTGCAGCTTGTGTGTTTATTTTTGGTTGAAGGGCTATAATCTGTGCTTTAAAGTGTTGTATTCAGTTTTCTGTTATATGATCTCTAATTATATACTGCCTGAGGGCATAATGAAAGGGTACGGCAAGCTCACTTTGAACCAAACCAGTGTCAATACTTTGGGCTGTAGAGACATGAATGTTTGCATAAAAAAAAAAAAAAAAAACCTTCAGTGAAATCTCCATTACTACCAACGACACACTTGTCACTGGTGTCAACTTTTACAACTAACTTCACACTTAATCCACTCTGAATTAGTCTCTAAATGTCCTTTTAAAGCCCACAAACATCCACTTTTCCGAAATACAGACACATGACATTAAGTTTTAGCTAAGTTTGACATCACCCATTGGTATGAGGACAACCATTTTTTGAAGTCTTGAGTTTGGTATTATGGCCCTGGCCATCTTGGTTTGACCAGTGACCATGTTTGGATGAGAGTGTGCTGATAAAATGGTGATATGCCTGATCCGAAATATTCTCATATTAAAGCTGAACAGTACACTGAAATGTGTTTCTGAAAACATTTGAGGTGAGAAACAGACATGACAGGACTTGTCAATAACAAGCAACGCCCTAAAGCCTACCCGTCTTAATCGTCTATTTTACTCTCAATGGGACCATCAACTACTAAATGAACATCATGCTGTATGGAAGAAGACTTGAAACGACTGATTGAGACCATAAACTTGTGAGTAAACCATTTACTGAGGTAATAAATCAATGAGGGAAGAATAGTCATTTCCACATAGGACTCGATATAATCAGACCATATTTTTGCAGCCAGTGGAGCTGCCCCCTGCTGGCCATTAGAAAGAACAGAGGTTTAGGACACTTCTGTGTTGGCTTAGTATCATAAACCCAGAAGCTCTGTCATACTGCAATAGTATCTTCACAGAAATGTCCCCAAGTTGTCTCAGAGGCTTTCTGAATTTAGCTGCTATCCATGCACCAAAATCTTATTGATAACCAAATTAAGGATTAAGCACATTCCCTGCCTCGCTCTCTTTGTCTTTGGGTGATGGGGTGTCAGAAAAATGAGGACAATGCATCCACTGGTTGCCAAGGACAACCTGTACATTGGTGACTGAACATATTGAGATGCACAACCCAAACATAAAGTCTCCTCTGTTTCTTAAGCAAGACGTTTCCACCCTCACAAAATTTTCCATGAATCTTAAATGTATTTAAGTGTCGCCCTGCTTTGTGGAGTGGAGATGATATTCCGCCCCATTTCAGAGCTGAAAGGTATGTTAAAACGAGGACTGAAGTTGCTGCAAAAAACGTTACAAGGTCTATAACAACAGGACCAAAATTATTTTTAAAAATGTCTTCATTCACACATCACAATATCCTCAGATCACCAATTCTTGCCATTTCCACAAACCAGAGTCGGTACCTGGGGTACTCATTTTATTTGCTGCTGCTTCCTGAATCAGAAACTTCCTCTTCAACCACCTCAGGAGAGGAAAAGCATCCTCTCATAAATCTTGACTCAAAACCTCTTCGGGTGATTTTCCATCCACACCATACTCTGTGATTCCTGCCTGCACACATGCTTTACAGGGACTAAAATTTCATTTAATCTTGTGTGTTTTTGTAAATGCCTAGTCGACGCTTGAAGGCTCTAAATGCCTCTTTGAGCTTATTACAATTGTCTATGGTTTTACAAAGAAATGAGTGTTTAAAACTGACCAAAACATCAATTTGATTGCTAGCAATTTAGCAGAAATGGAGGTCGACTCATTATTGCAGAAAAGTCCAGCACATATGAAGCTATTTTTACACTTGCGTTGTTCACTATTAATTCAGTTTTCTGTCTTCTGTTAACTAATGAGATGCCGTGAGATCAGTGCAGGCATTATGGGATATTTAAAAAGGTCCACATGAGCTAGGATGATTTCAAAAGCAAAAATAAAAATGGCACTCAGCATCAGTGCTCACAGTTATCATCATCTTATCATTAATTAAACAGTAATCACTGAAAGATAAATCTGTTGATAATGTAAACCAATAAATTAGGGAATCATAATTAATGTATGTTTTTATGAAATCAACAGAAAATCGCATTGGCTGCTCAAACTGTGCTATGATAATGTGCAGTAATCCAGTCGCAACTGAATAGTATTAACCCAGAAGTCTACTCCACCCCCCCTCCTTTATGAATCCTCACAACAACAACAACAACAACAACAACAAGTCTCTTTCGCATATACAGGATCTGGTTCTGATGCTTCGAGCTCAAGATGCGAGTCGGTCTTTTAGACAGTTTTCATGCATCACTGGTTAAAACTGGCATCTTCAGTCCTAGTCTAAATCACCCAACTGGTTTCCATTCTAATTAGAGAGAGCAGGTGACTGCAATTAACTAGCTGGCTGGATAGAAAATTTGCAGTACTTTATTCTGCCTCGATGACCAGGATTTCAAAACACTGTCCTCCTCCAACTTTCTCCAAGAAACATTTTTCCAAAAAAATGTACATGAATGATTTAAGGGGGTTCTTCTCCTCCTTAAATGGCCTGCACTCCTCTGTGCCCTGTAGCCCTTTTCTTTAACTTTACACAATGTTTCTCAGCATAATGACTTATCAGAGACACAGGCATTTGTCAGTGAGTCCTTGAACGTTACATTTTTGTGATTTTCCGATTAAAGAAGAAAAAAAAAGGAAATTATGTATATTTCTAGCCTCGGGTTTTGGTAGAAATGCACATTATTTTCTCCAAAGCAGGGAGAAATTTGACATGTAGTATATCAGATTCATATTTTCAGACTGAATTTTGGAATTCCTCATCCTTTATTCAGCTCCCAGGAGCCCAACTTGTGAAGGCGAAACACATAATACATTAGCTCTTCTTATTGGAGGAATGTTTTTATCACAACTGATGAATCTGTTTTTAACAACCAAAGGTTGATGGACCTTTTCAGACATTTTCTGCGTGTTCAGAAAAGAACAGTCAGCTACACCCTGCATCATAGCATAATTTATCTTTCTTCTAAGGTAAACATTCTTTGGAGTCAACATTAAGCTCTGACCTATGCAAAGCTCCATATACTACAAGAAAGCTTGTAGAAACTGCTGAGCACATTATGTAGCTCACACGTTAAAAGGTTTAAAAATAGTCCTTTTACAGACTTGGTACAGTGACTACTATATAGTTATGGGAAGGCTTAGTATAGTATATTAATAAAGAAAATATGACAAAATGGTATCGATATATGAAATTAAATCTCGCAAAAAGGTATGTACGTAAAACACCCTCTGCCATGGTGTTTAAAAGAAGCCTCTTGGTTAAGCAGTGGAAATACTTCGATACAAATCAGTTTTTGGTTTATTTGTTTGTTTATTATACAACTGAATGTGGTACAGCAAAAATCCCAAAACTTCTCTAACTCAGTAAAACATATTTAATGCATTTGTTTTTTACAAATTCTGTTCAAACCTTTAACGGCTATGAGCCAGTAAGTCCAGGTTCCAGGTCCAATTGTCTTAATGAACAAATCCAATTCTTTTTAAAGTTTGCTAAATAATTTAAACCTTGAAATCAATTTGGCACCTCATTTACAACCAATTAGATTAGTCATTCATAATATGTATGCAACAAAACTGCAATCTGCAGCATCTGCGGCATTATTTCATCATGATATCCTGACTTCCAGCAGTACATCAGTGGTGTCACGACCCAAAAAATATAAATTTATATGAACTTTTGTTTTGCTTATAAAATGATAAGTTACCTGCAACATAATTTATGATGTATCATATTAAAATATTATTAAATATTCCATATGGCCAGAGGGGAAAATGTATGTATTGATATAAGTTGTAGTTAGAAGCAGATCAAGGTTTCACATTTTCCTTCAATGGCCTCCTCAGAGTACATGAGGTTGAAGATTACCAGGTGTCTGACTAGATGATCAGTTCTTAGGTGGTTTTGGTCGCTGGATACATCTGACATGTGTGAGGAAGAATAAAATAGACAGAACAAATGAGATGAAAGTGTGCAGTGCAGAGAAAGAAAAGCGTAAATCTACTGAGTAATACTCATTAACGTATCCATGGAATAACATTTAGTTTTGTTTTTGCACTCTGATGAAATACTTTCTCTTAAAATCCTGAGGTAATTATTACCTTCTCATGTCACTGCATGAGACTTAGACATGCAAACAACAAGCAAAAGCCATGATACATTTAATTATTCTTAGACTCTGTGGGGAGAAAATAAACATTTCTACAGCTCTGGTCCCTGGGTTCTTAAATCTGGTCCACCACGGCAAGTATCCTGCAAAGGTCTGATCCTCCCTAACAGTAAACAAGCCACACCTAGATCTGAATCTGTATCATCTACCAAGTGTGGCACATTTACTATCAAGGAGGATCAGAAGTAGGATCAAAATCTGAAGGACACCAGTACTCGAGGAGCAGAATTGAGTGTCTAGGCTGCAGGCCAAAGCAGGGGCTTGTCATGAAGCCCAGTGCTCTACCAGCAGAAAAGCTTGTCTTGCAAAAACACCTTGTTACCTTGAAATGAGGGCCACCATACAGCACAATAGAAGCAAGCAGTATTCTAGTTTTTCAAGGTGCTGAAACATAAACTCTGGTGAACTTGAAGGCACCAGAGTCCTTTAAGAAAGCATTAGAAGGTTAGTTCTGAAGGTGATGAACCCCCTGCAGGCTGCAGGTTGGATTCAGTCAGATTCATATCCAGAAGCCTCAGTGTTAATGAACATGATCAGAAAGGTGGCTTAAGAACAGCAAAATATTTTTTTTGTGTTGGGAAATCCAAGGATTTTGATGCTACTTGTGTTAAAAAGAGCCCAAATAAAAATACACCATTATCAGTGTGATAAATGTGTTCATACAAACACAACACACTGACCATGATGAGCAGTATCAGTTATGTCCTATATCATCTGTGAAATCACTGATGGTGTGAAGAAAAAAAAATGGGGCACTTTGTTCTTCTCAAAAGGAAAAACGTGAAATATTTGCATAACTGGAATCACTCAGATCTGTAAAGAGAAACAAAACAAATCCTCAAAAGAACAAGATTTCTTTTGGTGTTAAAGATTAGAGCTTTAATGACAAAAAAAACAAAACAAAAAGAAAAAAATAAAAACAGCAAAAACAATTTCTCCAGGACAGAAGCATACACGGAACAAAAACTTTTAATTATATCCCACTTCTTGTACAGCGGATGAAAACAAGACTATGAGGTAAAAGGGGGAAAAAGTTTGGACTATTTTTTGTAAATACTGCTTAGCCTAAAAGCTGATGTTTGGGGAAAATGGTATAATGTATTTCACAATTTCAATATGCTACCAAAAAACAACAGGGTTAGGGAAAGAGGCTTTTTGAAAATATCTCAAAACTTGCATGTTAATGAAGAGCATATAAAATATATTGATTATGTCTCCATTTACCACCAGTGCTGGGGTACAGCAATGCACTTATAGAGGACTTAACACCCACTGAAAAGGCAGTTAAACAACCAGCTTATGGCCTTTGGATTGACTAAAGCACAATAAAAACAAATTCTTTTGCCCTTTGCTCATGGCAGTTATTTATAACTTTATAGGTTCTGCAGACTATGCGTTGATAACACCATTATCCCCAAACATCAATTTGTTCCCCAGTGCTGTGCCCCGTATGCATCCAGTATTTATAAAAATGGTTTATTCCTCCTTTTCCTATAAAATGCTGCTCCCAGTTGTTGCTCCCTTCTTCCCCACAGTCTTATTATCTTCCACTGTACCTACATTTAAGTTTCAGTAGGAGTCCGATGAATATTATATTAGCACCAGATTCATCCAAAAATTAATATCCAAATTCACAGGATGCATTTTAAAGTGTCATGCATTCAGTAAAATGTAACAAAAACGTGGCTATTTTCTGAAGAAGTATCAGTTTTGAAAAAGATCAGTTCAACTAAATGAAAGAAAGGCTGAATGAAAAACAGTAAATGCACTCTGGAACTTTAACACAACCCCTGTCTGACCTTTTCTTTCTGTTTTCAACTTTTAAAAGCAGAAGCTTGTTTTGTACTTTGTCAAAATGGAGTCACCTTCTGACACATCAGCTTTTCTTTCTTTAAAAGCTTTTCATCATGATCACACTATTTCTATTTTCTTTTCACTCCGTCTGCTCCTCATCTCAAAGCATTGGCACAGCTCAGCTGCTGTTCTGTTACATCATTTACATAAATGCACACAATAGGATGGGATGCAGCAGGCGGAGGAACCAGCATCTCTAGTCTGCAGTGTAGATCTCTGCATGCATTCATCAATACCAGTCATTCTGCTTGTGATTCACTAATCATCTTTGACTCTCATCTATCGGGGTCTAATAATGAAAACCACCCCAATGGCCCTACAGGCACCAAAGTGTTTTTATACATTTATACAGTTAAACTCAGTAACTAGTAGGACCAAACTGTGTAGTTCTCCTCAGGAAACTTTCTAGGAAGTTAATAGGAAATTATTTCCCAACATGAAGGTCTGTTGTTTCTAGGCCTTCACTGTGCTGCCAGCAATAATAAAAAAAACCCCTAAAAACTCAAGGTTTCCAAAACAAAAAGAAAAATACAATCCTTCAGAAAACACAACCCTGTAGTGAAGTTGAAAATTTGGACATTTGTGATTTTGTGAGGGGGGCTGCTTCATTAGGCTGATTCTGGAAACAGGAGCCAGCTGTCTCTTTTGCAAACATTTGGTTTATGTTTTTAGTCGTGTGAAAAACGGTAAAGCTACAGGCTGATGCCAATATGAAATTTCAGTTCTGTTACAGATTGACTGGTTAACTTTGAAGAGCTGTTCAAATGAAGAATTGACACATGGATCAACCCATCTCTAGAGGTTTCTCTAAGTACTGTCTGACTCCCTGCCAATTAATAACCCAGAACAATTTTCTGCAGAGACATACTTCATGTGTATGAATCACTCCTGAAATCACTTTTGGGACCTGCTGATAGTTTAGCTCCTCAAGACTCCAAAAACAGGCAGGCATAAGAAAAACCTTCAGTTTCTTCAACAAACCTTATAATTTAACGAGCCACCAAAAGAGCCACCACTTTCAAATGTGTGAATTTTAGTCCTGAAAAACATACATTTCTATACGCTAGCCAGCACAGCATATCGCATATAATCATGTTAAATTATATCAAGTATTACCAAGTATAAAGGACACTTTGTTACAACTCCAACAGTTACTTTATTGGCTGTGACCTCTAACAGTCAGGATCACTCAGCACAGGCCATCTGGTCAAGGGCTTCACCAACAGATGCATTATTTTTCAAATCAATACCTCCACATCCCAGAAAGTCCTGCTTTGAAAGAAGACTAATTTCGTTATCAATCCATGCAGGTAATGATCTCATTAATTCACTGTTGATTCATTTTCAGCTGAGTGGATATTAACCTTTTGCCAGTAATCATTAATTTTCTGTGGGAGAGGTGTGGTATGTTGTGATTGGAGCTACATAAACAAAACAATTAATAGGCTCCCGACATTAGAGGTCCTTCATGATGTCCAGCTGACTTCTTACACTCAAATGATCGATTTATTGATCTCCACCCCCAACCCAACTCCACCAGAACTGTTCTAATCTCTCACCTCACACGGATTATGTTTTGCCCCAGAAGTGACAAGGGGGGTTATTTGTGTTATTTTGTGTAGTCATGCATGTATTTTGAGGCCAATTATCATGCTCTGAATACTCATAACTTTGCAGTAGGCAGGATTACTGCATAGCACCTGGTCACTGCTTCCCAGTTTGCCTCAGACTAAATGCACTGATTGCTCTATTGTTCTGAAAATTGTTATTTTATGGTAGAAAAATTACTAGTCTATAAAACCATGTATATAACATTATTCTATAACTATATATAGATCCTAGAGACCGATTTTAAATCATGTTGATGCTACACTGATCAGGTGAATGGAGTCTCTGTTATTCCCACTCTAAGTCACACACCCCCGATTATTTCACTGATTTTGGTGATTTAGTTTCCTGATGGACCGTAATGTAAACTGCTGTGAACTATAGCTGCTGTTATTAGCTGAACTGGACAGATTGTAACTTCAGAAAACTGGGGGAGTGTTAGTGTTTTGGACCACCAGCAAGAGGAAGTTTTCATCCCTGGGGGGTGAGGGAATGCTGAAGGGGAGCTGAGCTGGTGTCGTGCCAGAACTGGAGCTGAACAAGTAGGCTATATATTCATATCCATGAACATAATGGCAGAGACGAAGAGACTGAAGAGAGTGTTGACAGAAGAAGCTAAGAAAAGAAAAGAGGAGGGTGAACTTACGAGAGGCCGCTGGAAAAGAGTAAATCTGGGACTGACTTTTAGTCGTTGGCAAGAGCTTCGTGAAATAAAAGGCTGAAAGACAGACGCCGAGCTGGGCTTCTTACTGTTGGAGAAGTAAGTAATATTAGCTGGCTGCTATGTCTTGTGTTGCTGTACCTGATTGATGTTTGGCTGTTAGAGTTGGCGAAACGCTAGTTTTTGATCAGAACTAATCATAGTAATCATAATCAACACATGTACAGCGAAATTGTGCCCTGAAGCTGGGGGCACTAAATTGTTTCTATAATGTCCCTTCAGTGGTGATTTTCCCACATGAATTCTTTATCTCTAATCAGACTTATTATCTGGACCGATCCTTTAACCAGTTATTTACCTCCTGAGAAAACTCCTTTGTTATTTCCTGTACACAATAACTATCATAGGAGAAGTTTTAAAAGCCTAACCTATAGATCACTAACAAAGCTCCCCTATTGGGCATTTTAAAAGAAGTTCCACAAGAAAGTTCTCTGAGAAGATACCACCAGCTTTCATTTACCATTGTTTGCAGTAAGCCAAAAAAGAATCCTTTATTGCTGAAATTGCAATCAAGTTCTGTCAAACTGTAGCATTACTAGCACTCATTGTCACTGCTGCTGTACAAGTACACTCCACGGCTCACAAGTGATTTTTTTAAGTGATAGTAATTACAGTTGCCAGACTCTCCTGAAATTCTCATCCTGTTCACAGTGACTCCTTGAGTCTCTCCCTGACAACTTAGTTCACTCTGTAATGTCCATATACTTTTGGACAAGTGAATACAATTCGTACTGCCCATCTTTTCTCCTAACCCCAACCTGTGCTTCAATATTGGGAAATATGCAACATAATACTGTGAATCACATTTACTGTTTTCCTTTCAGTACTCCTCACACAAGTCTCACTTCAGTTTATGGGATTCCACACCAGAATATCACGCTCTTTCATTTTTACTGACTGCTGTGAAAGACACCGACAACAGGAGTCCAGTAAATCCTCCACCAAACAGGGAATTTTACAGAAACAAGACAACTGGAAAAAAAGGTGCATAAAGTGTATGTGCTCAGAATGGTAAGGCCTGATATGGTGCAGTCAAATTTAGTATAGAATACAACATATTTTTTGGAAGATTTCCATTGAAAATATTTAATGAACAACACTCAATAAGAAGTATCATTATTCATGTCACTGTGGAGCATATAAATGCTTAAAAACTGTGCAAAGATCTGAGGAGATGAAAAATACTCAAGAGTATATCTGAAATAAACCAGATTACAGTGTTCTGGTGGAGGAAGAATACTTTGCGTAGGTAGAGGAAAGAAGTGAGTGTGTTACTTAACACCGAGACTAAACGGAGGCAGAAACTTTCACACTTCAGGGAATCAACACCCATGGCCCATTGTCTGGCACTAATGAGGGTATTTTGTGTGGGTGAGGAGTGTCAAAAGTGTATGCATTCACTTTCCAAATAGATTTTTTTGTTAATAAAAAATACAGGAATGTAAAATATGAACATGTGCAGTAAAAAACATAAAATTATAGTTTGGATTTAGGAACATGTCAGGTGTTAGTGACAAGTGTGTAAGTCAGACACTGACAGAGCATGTTTGAATAATTAACATAATTATTACATTACATGAACAACATCCTACAGGGGACTACAGGGGGAAGTAAAATATTGACAATGACAAGTAAAAGATGAAATGTGTTTTGTAATTATCATTATTTTCCTGATATTAAATCTAACCTCAGTCAAAGCTGGCCATGAAAGCTGACAGCTGCATCTTCTCATCACGTTTGATTGCTCACTCTCCCAGCTGGTCATGACAACAGTTTACATTTCCTATCAACATAAATTTCCCCCCTAAATGTTACTAAATGATATACTATCCGCTCCTGCACCAGCACTACCTCTGTCAGCCCACAGATAAAGTTTGAAGGAGTACACTTGACCCTACATGTGGCAGGCATAAATCTTAGGCTGATGAAAAGCATCGCAGGCCTGAATGCAAATCAGACCAGAATCGTGATTTTTAGGCCACGAGAGATGCAGAAACTTCACATTTGACATTCAGTATTTTTCACATCAGACAGTTGCAGCGATGACCTTAGACTGAATTAATTCCTCCGCCCTAAACCAGGACTTGTTTCATCTTCTATAATTTAGACTGTTAATGCCTTTGTTCAATAAAGACTTAATATTCTGCTCTCTGGTCTTAAAAATTAAGGTCAGCCAAAAGACTTATTGCACTTAACAGTCATTTTTTAGCACATTTCACCATCCTGATCATCTCTTCATTGGCTTCAACATCAAAAGAAAACCTATGTGTGTATGTGGGCTCTACTGTTTTACCTAGATGGCTCAAAATCTGTTCATACTAGTCTGTTGTTTTAAGGGTTAGATATCCTCCATGAGCCCAACTGGCTTTTTTCCTATCTTTTGAAATGTTTCTGTGAGCTCTTGTGATGACTTTGGTCAATCATATACATTTTACAAATAAAAAAACTCTCTTCCAGCGACACACACAGAAACATGGTACTTCCATTCCTGTGAGGATCCTCCACTGACAAGTCGTTTATCCTGAATAGCTTCTTCAATCCATCGTACAAATGCTGAGCAGGAAGAGCATTATATGAAATCACGGGCAAGATATCTCCATTTGGTATTTCAAAGATACCAAATGGAGTATATGATGCTACAAGTAAATTTGTATGAAGTGATAAACAACATTTTGATTTTCTTTTTGATATAATGGTAAAGCCATAATAAAAGACTGGAAGGATTCAAAGATTTCACTCAGTTTGACTTCATAATAGACATTTAAATCTGTATAGGCTCCTAAAACTAAAGCACCAGACAAGCCAGGGGAAATTTAAGACAGAGATTCCAGTTCAAGCAGATACAATCAGTACTACTTGCCTAACCTTTAACTTAATCCTTTCCCAAACTTCAACGCTTCTCCAACACCCTAACCCTAGAAAAGCCTCTTGAAGTAGGAAGTACTTGCCAAAATCGACTCACTTCGCTAAAAAAAGATGTTCTGATTCTTTAGGCCTGCAGCTCAACGTGTCTCTCAAACATAAAAGTACAAGAACATACACTGAAAACCTTCACGGCCAACACATGTTCACTCAACATGCACAGCATGCACAGATGCATTCATGTAGACATGTACTGTACGTAATGTTCCAAACACACATATATTTTTGTGTCCGGAGGATTTTTGTCCTGTTGGCATTCACCTGGATTTTTTTTTTTTTGGTGCGTGTGAAATGCACTTTAAATAAAAAGTTGATTTGTTTTCATTGGAACGATATGGAGCAAACAATTTAATTTAATTTAATCTTTTAGTTGGTGGCAACATGTCAATATGTTTGTTCACTGGACTGAATCTGTTGCAACCATTGCATCCTGATGCTGACGATGCATAAATGATGCAGGGCTCAAAGTCATGTCAGGTTTTTGCCTCAAGCTATCTAACTCCTAAGCAAAACAGTGCAGACCAATACTAAAGTGAAAAACATGGTTAGTGCATGAAAACATCATTAGATTTATATAGATAACCAGGACATCTACATCTCTGAAACACATCCTAGGTTATGTTAAGAGCATTGTTTCCAGTATTAAAACCTCAAATGTTTTAATAAACCTGTTAAATGAATGGCAATAAGAGAAAGACAACAGAATACACAGTCAGAAAAAGGAGAAAACTACCATAAACAAAAAGAATGTAAAGACAATACAAGCTCAGATATTGAGCAGTTGTGTATGTGTGTGTGTTTCTTAGATGCGTCCTCTTGGGAATACAGTTTGAGCAGGTTGAGTGTAATGAACCTTCTTGGGATTACACTGCTGTGTGCAGGTATTCCCAGCCTGCTGTCCATGCTGTCAAACAACAAGCAATATGTTAATGTCTTCTACAAATAAGACAATCTCTCGTCTGCTGGAAGCACCAATTTGTGCAGCAGAAACAGCCTCTAAAAGACAGAGTTTATAATCAAGGAGGAAGAAGTGGATTTATATTATCAGAGATGCACACGGATTCTGCAAACATATTGATTATATATTTCTTGAAACAACAGAAAGAGCAAAGTATTTTACAGGTTAGAACATTTCAGGGTCTAAAAAAAAACTTAAAGAATAACCTCTGCGCCTGAAAACTGTTTGGACACTCTCTTCATTTGAATAGTGAAAAAAATGCTTATCATTTAATTGAATAGGAAATTGACAGTGTATGAAATCACAGCAGATAGTAAGATGAGGAGAGATGTGCAGAAGACACAACATAACTGCATCCCATGGAGGTATGATAGAAAGACAGAGCAGCTAGGGATTCATTGTGGAGAAATGAAGTTGGGGTTTTTTGATCCATAGCTGGTAGAAACTCTACTGAGGCAAATTCATTTGTTGCAGAAATATGTGGACGACTGGCCAGAGTATTTTCAAAGTAGTACTACAGTATGTGTACCTTCCAATTATAATTCAGATGCATAGCTTTCAGTATCATTGATCTGTTTCAGGAGATTTGCTATGCGCAGACTACAAGGCTAAAACACCCCTTGTTGTTTCAGTGATATGCAAACCAGATGTACTGCAGTGAGAATCTGCCGCCAAATTGAGACAAAATTCATTCTGAGAAGTCTGCAGTGAACTGAATATAGCTCGCCACTATAACCGAATGTCCAAAGGCATCCACAGTGTTGTGACTTGAATCAAATGGAAGCCCGAGGCCACACACTGACAAACTAAAACATTTTCAAAACCATTTCAGCTTCTAAAATAATGAAGAACCTTCAACATCACACCTTGAAATGTGTTTTATTTTCTGACCTATTTTTGAAAATAGCTAAACAAAACAACTTGATGGCTGCAGCTATGTGGGCCCAAGGACAGCGGTATTATGTATGTCACCAAAAAAAAAATCATTTTACATTAAATACATTAATCTGGCACATTTTATGTATTTATAGTGCATGATAATTATAATAACAACTTTCTGTGTCACGATTCAGAAAGTAGCCAGTATCTAAGTGGCACCACAGGTAAACAAACTCACCTCCCCGAACACGACACCAAGCCAACATGCAGCCTTTCACCTTTCTATTTTAACACTGACTCACAGGCAGATGATTCTAATTTTAAAATTGTTTGATTTGGCCGTGAACCAGACCCCATGAATCCTCCTTCAGAAATCCACTTCCTGCCATTTGGTCCAACATATTTTTGTCCAAGTCATCATATTTAATGTTATATATAAACAGCTGTTCATGCAGACATGATCTTAACCCCTAAGCATGAACCAACTATTACATGCTAAAGACACCCTCTCCTATCATATTAACCTCTATTAAACTGTATGCAACATGTCAATTTACGATTTTCTGTCAGTGTCAGCATGAAAGAGCAAAAGAAACATTTCCAAGGTTTCCAGTTCTTTCAGAGGTTAACACTTATCTTCCCTTATCACAGCAGGAGACACTTCACTTCTCTTTAAGATTAAACAGAGAAAAAATATTTTGTAGATAAAATCTTGCTGATTTCAGTGAGCAAACAGAAACTGCTGTGAACTTGTGAACCGCCAAAGTAAAATAAGCGGTCTGTTTACCTGTTTTATTGATTGATAAATGCACTCGGACACTTTGACATAATGCGCTTTTGTGGAATCGAGTATTCTTAGCCAGCTATGGATAAGTCACTGCCATTCATCCTTGTTTATTTCAACTTGAAAGATAAAGAGTATAGAGTATTTCATATAGTATAGACTTACCAATGTTTACACCTACAAATATGACCAGAAAAGACACATTCATAGAGTTTAAGAAGTAAAAACTTTAATGTATGGAAAATAAATATTGACGCATACAGCAGGGAGACTAAAAAGTCATTATATTCTATGGGTAATTAAATAAATATGTGGTTCCTTGAAAATGAAAAGTCCCATCTGGTTTCACAACACTGATACAAAATGCAAAATTATTTGAACACTATTCAAATTACAACAGATTACAATAATATTTTATTTAATTTTGAATAAAAAAAATGAAGAATGTAGAAATTGATATATTCAGATAAAATGTGACTTTGTCAGTGTCAAAGATGTACGTTTGATATAATTTTGGGGTAGGCTGGGTTATAATTTTTGTGTCGGTGGAAGTGTGTGTTAGTGTACATGGATGTTTAAATGTTTAAATTTGTCCTGGAGCCTAAATCAAATGTTTGTGAAGGAAACCCAAGCAGTCCGTCTGTTGTTTACGAGGCTTAGAGATGCAGGGCTTTTCAAGACTCAGAGAAACGCTCCCTGCATACTAGAATGTGTTTATACTGTTGCAAAGTAATATTTGATTTCAAGGCAGAGGATTTATCTGCCTTACAAATCAAGGTTATACTGAGTGACAGAGGATAACTCATCCAATTTCTGTGGGAGAAGTGTTCACTCTTTGGATGACAAAAAATCAACTCTCATTGGCTGCAGTTTGATATAGATGACGAGGTCAAAAGGAGATGGCAGAGGAGTCTTAATTAAAAGTCACTGGTGATACGACCCAAATTCAGCGTGCCCAGTCATTTCTTTACTGACAAAGAATCATTACATTAGATGTCAGAGTGGATCAATATTCTGACAGGGTGAGGTACCCTCGTTCCCATCTCTCTTTCCAAACCTGTGCATTGACTGCAAACCTTAAGCAACAAGAAGGATGAGGTCAAAGATTTGTTCAAATCAGCACCTCCATCCCCGCAGCTAAGACAGGGGGAATCACTCTTCGTTTGTTGAGGCAGACTGTACCAGCGAGGCATCATTAAATTCCTTCTCACTGCTTATTGTGCATAATTCATATTCAGCCGCTGAAATATGAATGTTGCTGTGTTGCAGAAACTCTGCTAGACCGAGGCACAAGATGAGGGCCAGAACCAAGCCTCAAGTGGGACTAAAGGCTGAAGGAAAAACGTACCGGTGAGGACTCCTTTGGACAGTTCTGGATCACCTGCAGCAAAATCAATTTTGAATGTTATCCCAAAACACGCAGGGAACAGATAAACAAGGGCAGGCGTTTAATTGGTCCTTATGTGAAACACTTTCTCATTCAGATTATGCTTTGAAAAATACTTCAAGTAAGTGATGCACCATTGAGATATTAGAGTCACAGCAGTACTTCATAAAAATGCATTAAAAAGTGAATTGTGTTGTAAACATTTTCTCACTGTTGGGACGTGCTGATGAGCAGTCTCGACACATTGTCTGGACAAACAGTGTCTTGGCTTTCTACAGGCTCTACTTTAAGGAACAACATTTCTGGTGAAGTTTGGAAAGCTGAAAAACAAAAAATGATTTTGTCAGACCAAAGATGCTCTGGACGAAATGTACTAAATATTGTAGCTTTTGTAGTCTAACCATGGAAGAAGTTCATACTCCTGACCTTAGAAGAGACAATACCAAAATACTAAAATCTAAGACAAATAGAGACACAATGTTCACAATTTCTCTTTGGTTCAACACATTTCCTCTGTTGGACTTGAACTGAAGAACAAATATTTAAATTCTTGACACGTGACACATTATACCAATACTATCACTGGTCATAAATGTTAATATTGGATTATTTATTTATTTATTTATTAAACTAGGTTTACATTCAATGAAAATTATTTTTAAAATTCAGTTCCAAATTATTTATTTCTACATTTCCTGCAACTTCAATGTAGTTAGGTGGCTATGGCAAATAAATTATTATTAAAGCTGCTCTCATCAGTATTCTTATATTAAAAAAGCCTCTAATTACTATGTGTAATGTGAAAAACGTCACTTGTGGTGAATCCAAAGACAATTATGACCTTACTTTGCAATTTACAGCTCTTTGGAGTGCTTTAGTGTCCTTCAGCTCATTGTTTTGCTTTTACTGCCTGCAACGTTGCTGTTTTGGTTCAGTCTCACTGCTCTCATCAGCATAATTACCAGATGTTTTTAGGAAAATAAGCTCTAATACACCTATTGTGCACAACCTGCCCATCACCAAATGGCAGTGAGACACAGTCAGTGACCAGGTGGCGGACATAGTGTAGCAGTTAGCAGCCTAAGAGCCAGATATTTCCCTCAGGAGTGGGTGGAGACCAGAAACAGAGCTAAAAGGGAGGTAATATTGGGGTAGTATTAATCAGGGGGAGATAAACACAACCCCAGATGAATACTGATGTTGTTCTGCGTCTGCTGGATGTGTAAACTGACAACAATTTGCTCACGTGTTGGGATTTATCTTAAGATATTTTTTTGGCCTTTTTCAAGCTTTTATTGGATAGAGACAGTCGAAGAGTGACAGGAATGTGGGAGAGAGAGATGGGGAATGACATGTAGCAAGGGGACACGGGTGGGAATTGAACCCGGGCCGCTACCGAGCCTTCGTACATGGGGCGGACGCTCTGCCAACTGAGCTAATCAACGTCCCTACGTGTTGGGATTTATGAGCTGATAATATCCTATGTGGTCAAAAGAAAAGAAAGAAATCAATCAATGTGGACTTAAGGCTTGGCAACTAAAATAGATCCTGCTTACAATAAAAGCAACATTACTGAGAAATATTTGGTATTTGTTGCACCAGATTCAGAGAACAATTCACTTACACCACTGTTGTAAATATGGTATGGTATATAATTTCTCATGCTTGCAAACTAGCGAGTTGACAACACTGCCAAACATCAAGGAAGTGCAACAACACAAGACATAGCAGCTAGCTAATATTATTCATTAGTTCAACAGCAAGAAGCCCAGCTCAGCGTCTATCTTTCAGCCTTTTATTTCACAAAGCTCTCGCCAATGACTAAAAGTCAGTCTCAGATTTACTCTTGTCCGGCAGCCTCTTAGTCAGTCAGGCCCTCCTTATCTCTGCTTAGCTTCCTCCATCAAACTTCCTGCTTCCTTGCTTACAGCCGAACTACATGGGACATGGACACAAGGCATCACGTTGATAGGGTGGAACTGGGCTTTTTGCTGCAGTTAAAATGATCCAGTTAAATAATTCAGGACTAGTTCATATAAGCTATGCTTCCATAACCTTCATAACCAACTGCATTATCACTCAAAACTCAATATGTACACAGTGAAGCTGGCACGCAACCACCTGCTACAAAAACAAAGTATGTGTTGCAGGTAAAAAAAAAAAAAAACAACAAAACGCTCCACTTGCTGATGTGATGCGTCCATGTCGCATGGATTTTTAGGCTGTTAGTGTTATTTTCAGGTAGAAATGTTACATAATGGGTGTTAGTAAGCTCCGTTGGTAGAGTATCCGCCCCAAGTATGAAGGCTCAGTCCTTAACACGGCCAGACTTCGAATCCGACCTGTGGCCCTTTGCTGCATGTCATTCCCCATCTCTCTCTCTCTCTCCTCACATGCCTGTCACTCTTCAGCTGTCTCTGTCAAATAAAACTTAAAAAGGACAAAAAAAATATATCTTTAAAAAAAGAAATGTTACATAATGTTGCTTTAAAAAAAGCGCACATTTGTTGCAGGTCTGTGACAGGAAGTGAACTCCAGCCTCCCATATGAAAGTCAGACACACTACAAACCCACGCAGCACCCTGACCTCAGCAGCTTTACTTTCCACCTGCCTACATGAAGGGCAAACTATTTATTGAACATACACTGAACATCGGCACGAGGTGTAAATCGTGGTGTGGAATCGAGTAATATGAGCATAATTCCTGGAAATACTGGGCTTCATTATACATACATACATGTTAAATATAAATACATGTCACATATTACACATATTCACATTCTCTCTATGTTTCTTCACTTTCCAATTGGATCTTTAAGGTCTTTTTTTCCCCCTTCATGTATAATGTTGTGTCACATCTCCATGAGACTTCTCTTGGTGCTTGGCCCACTGCAGGGATCACTAGTGGATCAATACAATGTGGATGTATTTTTTGCCTTATTCAGAGGGATCTAGCTCCCCCAGCTTTGCTTGCATTTAACCTGGTGAGCTGCTCCTCTTGTGCAGTGATCCCTACAGAGTGATTCACTGTCCCATCTCTCTCCTACGTCCTCCCAAATCCTTCTAAGTTGGCCTGCTTTCAACCCCCTGAAACATTATCAGTCAGCAAGCGTCGTGTTCACCATCAAGCGCGAAAGCATCATTTACGGAAACATTACATTTTCCAGCTGTTGGCGCTTTCCAGCACTGAAATGAAAAACTTCCAAGAATGAAGTGCCACCTGTACCCACAATAATGGGCTGGAATTTTATCTTCTCGACGTAATGTGAACAAAAGATTTTAGAGATTTGGTCTTATCACAGTCCAATATTGGACAAAAGCTCATGCTTTCAGTATTAGATTGCCAAGGTTTGGTGGGTGTATGTGTGAACATGTGTGTCTGAGCGGTCACTTAGCAGTGGCCTTGAGAGCAGGTTACTTCGTGGCTGTAGCACAGTATTAATGATGGGAGTGGAGGTTGGTGTAGTTGATCCTATCTATGGCGCTCATTTATTTTACCTTTCCTGTCACAACGCTGCGGAGAATGCATGTAATGAATAATATACCAGAAGACTAACAGCAGGGTAATTACAGGATAATGAATGCACCTGCATTTTGCCCACAATGTCACGAAGAAAACGACTTGCAATATGCTGGAGGGTGGCTTTGGCTTTATAGAGCATCCACCAGTTTTTTTTTTTTATACACTCAGCTGGGCAGTTGTCGGTCAAAACCACATTTTCGTTGCACTGCTACACCGCTGTTATTTGTAATGATGTATTGGTGTATTAAACATTTTTCAGCTTAAAAAAAAAAAATCTATTTTTCTATTGCAGCATTTAAGTATTGGTGAATAGATTGAAAAAGGGGTGACCAGCACTCATATAGCAGAGCCCAGAACAATATACGCTGAAACAATACAGTAAAAGTATATTGACAAAGACATTTAGTTTTATTTAAGTGCTGTGTCTTAATAAAGATCCTGAGTCCATACATCACTGCCCTTATGTCTAACATAAATATATGTCCAGGTTTTACTACTAATAATAATCTCATGAAAGATTTCTCAGGTCTTTCATGACAATCTGACATAAATACATTAATAAGAATGTAGCTAGAAAGCATGCACCTTGGTTTGTTTTATTGTACAACATTAAATCACACAAGTAATAAAGGCTTTCATCTGGTTTACACTTCACATATTTCATGTCAAATGGTCTTTTTTTTATCTTAAATGCCCAAAGAAAAGCTCATGTTTGTTAATACATACTGTAGATTATGTTTTTAAATGTTCTGCTCATAATATAACCATGACATTAGGTTTTTTGTTTTATATTATATGTATATGTGTTCATTTTTGCCCTTGGTGCAAAGCACATTTTCCTATACAGGTAATAAAGGTTTCTTTCTCATTAAGTATAGGTTTGCAAACTAAACTTTAAATCACTTAAATCACAGGCCTAATGCTTCTTATCACAAGAATGAGATTAAGTTTATAGACAATTATATACATCTCTTTCTGGTCAGTTTTATTTCTGATGTTATACTACAGCACAAACTCCAAATACCACCTGCTGTCTGTGCACTATTCTTGTGGTCGCAGCGTGATAACTGTTAATTATCCAACAGCAATACTTCAACAACAGGATATAAACTAAAGAATGAACCAAAGCACGGTGGCTCTTTAAATCGATGCATGTTTCTTTTAGTGCAGCCACGGTCACCATTGTTATGGGCTGGTGAGATATAGACGTTTTGTGGCCTACTGTGAACATTTTGCAGTATAATTTGCAGCAAACATATAGATCATGCAGAAGAACATCACTGTGTGTAACCTTTGTTATGTCTATTAGAGTGAAAGGCAGCATCATTACCCCTGAGTACAGTCACTGCTACACACTGGTCACGTCAGGCCGCTGCTGACAAATTGAGTGTTATGTACTGGAGGCATAGAGAGCTATTCATGTTTAAAGTCCCAATGATTTAATCAATTAAATGTGTTTTTTTTTTTCTTTCCAATCTGAGCAGCTCCTGCTTTGTTCTCTCTTATTTCCTGACATACTGAAGCTAATTCATGTTTGTTCAAATCAGAGTGGACTGACAGCCATGTTTTCTGTTTCACTGTGGGATTTTTAAAAATGTCCTCAATAATGGATTCACAATTACTCTTACTGTTGCTATTCTTTCATGCTGTATCAGAATGATCTTTTAAAATGTAAATGATTTTAATATTTCTGGTCCTCACAAAAGAAAAAGAAAAAAAAAAAAGAGAAGAGAATGTTCCCAATTCAGCCAAACCTTGATAAGGGCAGGTACATGAGGTGTTTGTGGTTCAGGGTGGAAATTGTTTTTCAGTGTGAAGGGCATTTTTACCATGTGTGGCAATTCAAACCAAAATCAAAAATATATTAACAAATCTTTTAGAACATGTTTTCTGAAAATAAGAAAAGCATGCAAGAATAACGGCCTCTTTTAGCCATGAACGCAGCTGTCTCGAGGGATATGTCAATGTCACTTTGGTACAGAGTGAAATATCTCAACAACTATTAGATGGATTGCCATGAAATTTTGTTCAGACATTCATGGTTCCCAGATAATTGTCTTAATTTGTCTTTGATTTCCTGACTTTTTCTCTGGAACCATGTGGTTGGAGTGAAGTGTATCAGGAACTGTTGAGTGCTTTGCCATGACATTAATTAAGGACATTCATGTTCCTCTCAGGATGAAGTGTAATAAGGTTGCTGATCCTTTGATTTTTTATCTCAGGCCACCACTAGGTCAAAATTTAGCCCCAAGCTTTGGTTTATCAGTAGGCTATCTGCAAAAGGACACGTGCTAACGTGCACTAACGTGCTAAACTACAGCAGTGAACACGATCAAATTTGTCTGCCAAACACCAGCATGTTGTCAGCAACACAGAGCGGCTGGCATTTGGGCTGTAGCTCTTTGTGTACTTGCGGAACCTTCACAGTCTATTGCAGACAGCTGCAAACAGATTGCACGATATGTAGACTGATGTGTGTAATGATAACAAGCTAAAATTCACAAGTGCAAGTTCGGCCCGGACATTTTTAGCTGGACACTGTTAGCAACATACGCTGATGTTAGCACAACAAGCAGATTGGCATGCAAGTCAGTCACACTATGGCGAGCGCAAATGCCGGAGCTGGAAGATCCACCTGCGTCCTTTAGGTCAGTTGTTTGTGAACAATTCACATTCGCTTACAACAGGAAAGAGTTGTGGATAAGACATAAATGGAAACACATTGAACATGCTAACACGCATTCGATAGCATCACCCAGATGAATAGAAACATATCTTTATGCAAACTATCACTACACCCAGCATGGCTGTAGGCTCTTGTCTATAAACACAAAAATACTTAGTTTAGTTTCTCTCTGTCTGTTTGACAGACACCACTGGTTGACATATCTAAAACACATAAAAGTCAAAAAATGTTAAATACTAAATATATATTTTGATATTTTAGTTTTGACTGGGCTCAACACACAGACAAAAAGTGTATGTTACACATAAAAAGACCTCCCACTGCATGGTTGAGATTTGCAAGGTTGCCAGCGAATCCTCTTGAGTTCTGTTGTACTCTACTATATGCTGCAGTTACACTTCAATGACCTCAGTAGCAGTGAGTGCATTCAGCAAATGACAGGACTGAAGTTAGATAATGTTTGCTCTAGTCACTTAGATTTCCTCTTTTTTGAGAGATCTGACAATTGACAGTGTCTCCGACTTCCAGTGCTGTACGTCTGAGCAGAAACTCGGTGAGGTTCCCTGCATGTAAACCAGCATGAATGACTCCTTTCAGTTGGAATTTATCAGGACATTTATGTAAGGAGTTTTGCTGACAGATTCCTGTCAGCTCAGAATGTTCAAAAGATAATAATATGTTTAGGGTTAGACAATGACATAAAACATGTGCAAATCATCACTATAGTTTTGTATTTTTTATCATTTGTTACATCAAAATACAGTATAATATAAGACCACATTAATGTATTGTTAATATTAATATTGCAGGTTTTGAATACATCAGAAATCTTGCATCGCGTCCTGCTTATTCTCCCCAGTCTATGAGCGTATCGTCTCTGTTGCTCCACACACTGCAGGGAACTGCTCTGTTTATCCAGATCTAGTTTGCTTGCTATAACAATATGCCAGGCATGTGTTCAACCTGCTTAGCTCCTTTCCGCTCCCCGTGATTGCAGTAAGATCAGCTGGAAACTACTGGGACACGGTGACTGAGGACTGACCTTGTCCGGTACAATCTTTCAAAGTTATTGAGCCGGGATGGCGATGACAGTTGAGAAATGCCGGGCTACACCACTGAGAATATATCATTGGCTAAAATTGTCTTCATATTGACCTCCTTGAAAAGAATGAACTCATTCTCGCAGTAGCCAGGACGGAGATCCTGAGAACTGGAGAGGGATAGCAGAGCACCCAGAAACAGCTGGCACGCGCGTGTGTGTGCGCGTTGCCGCATGCAACTCTCCATGTAATATTTGGATGTTTTTCAGTCACCTGTATCAACATCAGAATATAGGAAAACCTTAATACTTTACACATTTCAGTCTTTGAGCTTTTATCCACACACAGTGTGAAATAAATGTATTTTAGCCAATCAAGTAGCTCCTGATTACTGCACTGTTGTACTGTTTGAGAAGTTTACTGTGTGGTTTGCTTAGGTAGTCAGAAAAATGCATCTCAACCAAAGACCTAAAGTGTTTACTGTGGCCTTATTGGTGATTGCAGAGTTTACACAAGGACATACAGCTTGTCATTAGTTGGCAGTGTGTTGGCCTTTGAAGCTCATTGTACTCGGCACTGAGATGATTTCCCTTTTTGGAAGCTGTAGTGTCAACAGCATGGCATTTATTTGCTCTCTCCTCACTCGCCTGCGAGAGGATCTGACCCTAGCCAAATGCAGTTTAAACAGATAAAACTTTCATGACTCACTGTTTGTACTTGTGTCTTGTTTACAGTAATTATCTGTCTGGAATATCTGAATGATAAAATCAGTGCAGTGTGAGGATGTTGCAAGAATACTCACATTTCTCTTCAAACAAATCAGCGTCGTTTTTAAAGCGAAGCGAGTAATCATGAGTAAAATAAAGAGTGGACATTTGGCACCTCTTTGTCATGTCTGAAGCAGCAAAATCATCAAATGAGAGGATCCTATATGATGTGGGGCCAAGCAGCCACACTGAGGACGAGACAGGCTTTGATGCCATATATGGGACGACAGTATATAAGAAATTAATAAGCTCCCTCTCTGCTGCCAGTAGCTAATGGGCAAACAAACAACAGGAATCCAAGCCCAGACCTGCATGCAACACACATGCAAGTACAGCGTAGACAGAAAGGTTGTTTTTTTTTTTGATGATTGTGTAGGTATTAGTTCTGTACTCGCCACATTGGTTTTGGAAAAAATAATCTGCTTGAATTTGAATGATTAATGTTATTTTATTTTATCAAAAAATAGTGATTCGACAACTTTTTTAACAGCCAAACATCAAGCATGTGCAAAAACAAAAGATACAGGAGCCAGCTAATATTACTTAATAGCAGCAAGCTTGGCGTCTGTCTTTTATTTCACAAAGCTCTCGCCAATACCTGAAAGTCAGTACCAGCTTTACTCCAGTCTGGCGGCTTCTTGCTCAGTCACACTCTCATTTTCTCTTCTTCCTCTGTCAGTGTTCAGTCTCTTGGTCTCATAGAGGCTGCTGAGCCTGGTCACATTGCCCAATTGCCCAGCTGACATCAGCTCTGCTCCCCTTTAGCATACCCCTATGCCCCAGGCCTGAAATTCTCCTCTTCCCAGTGGCCCAAATTGCCTTACCTTTGGTATAAACACTCCCCTGGTGCTCTCAGCTGCAATCTGGGCAGCCCAGCTAACAAACTGAGCTAACATTAGCTAACAACAGCTATAGCTCGTAGCAGTTTACTTTACTGTCCATCAGAAAACTCTGTAAATCAGAGAATTGAGGCAGAACACTTTCTCCATAAAAATGATCCAGTTTCACAAAATTAAGTGAAGTGAATACTTAGTCATGTATGAGATAGAGCATTACATACGTCTTGGAGTTGATCATACCTGGAGCACAATGTTACATAGTTCAAGAACAGGCGTACAGGGCGCAAAGTGGTAATGACACAAACACCATTCACCTTATTACACTAAGTCAGTGTAGCATCAACATGATTTGAGAACTGTTTTATGGTAGAAAATGTATACAATGGGGCTTTAACTCAAATGAACTCATCGTCAATCATCATGTCATCATATATTTGATTGCAGTGCTTCTTGCTTGTTTTGAGAGCTTTTTACTTCCAGGATGAGAAAAACAACTATTTTGACTTTTATTTCATCTGTTTATTTTAGTTTCTATCTTCTTTTTTTTTAAATTGACTGAAGCTTAGACATTGTAATTACATTTGGTTTTTTTTATGCTAATTGGACCTAACTAAATTTATCCTGTACGTGTGATAGCACGACATATGGCAGTAATGTCCTATAGTGCACTTTTAACATGTTGCAGACTGGAGGTTTTCTTGGATGTGTAATTTTGTGGAGAAGAATCATCACTGACTCTGAAGTCAAACATGCTCCTCCAGTGCAGAGCTCATTCAACAACTTAAAATGCATAGACCTTTGTAGTCCGTTTCACTTATCATCAAGTAAGATACTGGTATAACTCTATCAGTGTGTTATATTTTCATTACACTAATTATATATAGCATTAGAGAGTGGGTACAGAATATAAACAGCTCTGTGTATTGGCAGAATTTGAAAAAACAAAAAAAACAAAACATAAATAATCTTCTACAATTATTTGCATGTCTAATCATTGCACTTCTGATTGGGGAAAAATGTTCACCCAATGCACTCTAGTCTGTCTGCCTGCTGCAAAAGAAAGGCGACAAAGGGAGAATTTCTTGCTCCTGTGCTTTATGTTGAATATTTTACTATTCTGATCACTAATTTAGTGTTACTGAGGCCAGATTCCCCTTTTCTCATGCCCTGTGGGTCTGCTCCACTGCCCTGCTGATGGGAGTGGGTGAAAACTTTCTGTCCTGACTCCCCCGCAGTACAGCAGGGATGTTGTTTCTCCACATTGCTCCGCACTACTGATCTTTATTAAATAAAACTTGAAGACATTGGACAGAGGCACAGTACCCGGGGATAGAAAGGTTCTTCCTTCCAGGGAAGATAAGGATGGATTTTGATTTTACTTCTTTAAACTGCAATATGAAAACAAACAACAACTAAAAAGAAAGGAAGAATCAAAAGGGCGCCAAATAAACATTTTTTTAAGTGTATAATAATTACATGTATGATTATTCCCTACAGACAGCTGAGGTAGTTCATAATGAGGATAAGTGGTTTAGTGCAGTATTTATCTGTTTTTTTCAGTGGACATTCAGTTTACTTCCCAAGTGACACTGCGTCCTACCTTACCCTGTAATTAAGAGAATTTATGCACAAAGAACTTTCTCGCTTCAGAATGTCAAACTCTATTCACTATTTGAAAGTTGCCAAATGAATGTCTGAATCATCTAAAAAGGGACGGTAGTGAGTAGTTTATCCAACGGATAATGCTGTTTTTTTGCAAGAACACACTGTACTAACCTTATGCTAGTGGTGTGCTAGTCATCACATTGCAGGAAATTAGGGAAAAAGTGAATCGTGTATGATATAACACATTAGTCACATCATTTTCATCCTCAACGAACGTGACCCCTCATGCCCTGCTCTGCCTTAGGTATGTTTATCCAACATTTTGCTTAAGTTTCTTCCTTTTGTCACTCATTCTTCAGCTCTCTTCACCACATTGCTGTGTGCAGGACGGCCGCTGATATTGGTCCACAAACCATCCAGTGTTGCAGGAGTATGGCGAGGTTGGTTTGTTTTTTTGCGTTGGGTTTTTGGATACCGAGCAACCTCTGAATAAACTGCAAAGCTTCTGTATACAACAATGTATTGAACGCATTAGCTATGGCAGAACAGGAGATCACTGACGTGATGACGGTGGCTGTGTAAGTAAACAAAGTACTTATAGAGCAAGAAAAACACGTGGGGGCATGCCTAAGGTATAAAAATAAAAAGGATAATGAGGAGGATGAAGAAATCAGTTCCTCTCATCCTAAATGTATCTCTTGAAAAAAGCTCATTCAAATTTCACTCGTGCAAATACACAGTCTGTTGCATTAATTGCAGATTTATTCATTATCTTGCAAATTTTAGGCCAACTGTAGTCATCAGAAACATCAGACACAGAATACAACAAGACAGTGCATGCTGCAGGTTCTGACCTTGACTTTACCTGTACAAACTGTAAAAGGTTTTTCCTTTAAAATTCAGGACGGAGAATATGTTCAGCTGCCTGTGTCGATACTGAGCCTACAGTCTGTTCTGCAGAGCTTGTAATGCAAAATCCAGCATAAATCCATGAGTCCAATTACAAAGAGACCTCTTTCCAGGATTTGTTTGTGATAAGACTGAATCTGAAAAGAAACTACAGAGCAAATCTCTCATTCGTGGTCTAACGATAACGCTGACTTGATGTTGTTGAACACATTTTGTGACATATGTCCAAAAGGAATAACAGGCTTACATATTTATTTTACTTGCCTGAGAAAAAAGAAAAAGTTTCTGTCTAAAAATGGAGGTCTCCAGTGGATTTCAATCCCAGGCCAGTGTCATTAAGATAACAAGGGAAAAACCTGAACACATGAGGAAGAAGAAACTTTAGGAGTGACAATACAAAGGGTGAGAGGTGCTACAGCACTGGCCTGACTCACGGCCATGGTTCTGTGATATCCAGCAGAGACTGCAAGATATAAAATGGTGGCTCTGTCTTGATCGGCCAATAACAGTATTATACTAAATATAAAGTGCAATAAAACCCATGAGAGGCATTCGTATCTTTTCATAGAACTGGGGTTACAATGAGTAACCTTCCTGTCTCTACTATAGGATGGAATTACTAATTGTATAAGTTTGGAAAAGAATAAACTTAACTTTCTGCAAAAAGTGTCTCAGTAACAGATGTAGTACAAAAATGTCAGAAAATTAGGTTTAGTATTAATATAAAGAAATACACAAAGAAGTAGAATTACCCATAACTGTAGGAACAAAAATATTCAACAAAGACTCAACTTCTGCTTGTTGATTTTTGTTTTAAACAGTAAAATTTCTTTAAACGTATTTCCCTCATTTCTATTTCATTATGACACCTTTCATGAGTGAGGTTGTCTATCAATCAAAAGAAATGCGGCTGGCACTGGTTGCTGATTGCAAAAGACTAAGTCCTTTGCAATTAGTCACTTTGCCTGTCTCGAAGAGCAGTATTTCATGTTAGTGTATGGGGTGGCAAATTAACACTAGCCACAAGGCAAATCAAATGCTGCTGAATCTTTGGCAGTGACGGGAAAGCCTGTCAATTCTGCCAGACACACTGGCAGGAAGCCAGCCATTATTTCCACATTATTTTCACTTTTTGAAGGGAATTCGGAAGGGGGGACATTATTTTCCCATGCCAATGGCAGTATAAAATGCAGTATTTCTACATAACTAAGAGTGTTGAGCCCACAAGAGTCACAGCAAGTTAACTTTTAACAGTAAGGCCTTGAAAATATGTTTGACAAAGGTGTTCCAAACACATAAACCTGAAGTCTTTTTGTCCTATGTTCAAACTTGTTGCTATGCACCTTGAAATATCTGAAGAACGTCATTCAACTCTTTGTAGCTCAGTCGGTAGCTGTGGCAATGGCTTCATCTCTTTAGATTAATACAAACGGAGGGAACTTCCCATTAATGACACAAAGCTGCGTGGCCATGACCCCTATATGTAGTTTCCCATTCACAGATCTGATCCTCATTCTGTTAAAAAAAAAACTGTAATGACTCTAGGGTTTGTAACAAGACCAAAGGAGCAAGAGATTCAACTCATACCCAATCTGAAAGGAAGCAGCACAGAAATATCTCTTCTGCCGAACCCCTTTACAATGCAGATATAACTCACATCACTGCACAGATCGGATGTTTACTTGTGACTGGTTGGTAAACGGTTGGACACATTTTTGGCTCTTCTGTAGCCTAGTTTGTCTCCTTTGTTGTCTATTTGTATTTGCCACTTCTACTAACCTGCTGTGTCGTTTTTTATGTCCAACTCCACCTCAATTACAATATGTCGGCCCTTTTCAATAAACCTTTATGGAACCACCCGTTTACAGGAATACATTTCAGCACTTTTCATAGATTAAGGTTACAAAGTGTTTCACCAAAAACAGTAAAAGTAAAAGACAGTCATGTCCAAAGCTTGTTTAAACAGTTTAGTATCAAGGGAGAGGCTGTTCCACTGTTTTAGTGCACCGATCGCAAATGCACAATCCCCTTTGAATTATAACCTTGTCCTCAGGAAAACCAGATCCTCATGAGAGGACCTGAAAGATTTCAGATTTTTATAGAAGGACAGAAATTCAGAAATGCATGCAGATTCTCCACCATATACGATATACCTTGCATTTAAACTCATCTCAGCATTTAGTTTTTCATCACAAACCATCAGCAAAATGAGTGTATGATATCTTTAGTGGAAGAGAAGGATTGAACACGATATATGATGTCTGTGGAACAGCCAAGTAAACAGCTTCTTTTTTTAATTAGGATTTTTGTGAATCTAAAAAGATTGCTGGAAACAGTGTTGATTTAATGTCACTAACCAACCACTGTGTTTTGCTTTTGTCAGGTAACCAATTGACTAACAAATAATGAAGGTGTTATTTGCAGTAAACAATAAATTATCAGAATGCAAGGATGCATGTTGTGGAAGTGCTGTATCCTTCTTTCTCTCCCTTTTTGGCTCTCTCCAAATAAATGGTAACGGCCGTCCCGTTTGTTGTTGCTTTGACAGCTACTCTAACTGCGTAAGGGCAGCTGATTTTCTGGTCGAGTGATGGGGAAATCTGACGGTGTAGTATGAGCTACTTTTTCAAAGCTTATTCGTTGAACTTAATCACATGGTCTACTCAGTTTTACATAATTCAAGGGTTTGAAAGCAGTTTTACTATTCATGTCGACACTGTCATGGAGCCTACACTCCCATGACTCCTGATTTAAATATACCGTATAATATATAAATGTGACATAACCTAAATACTCTTAATGTTCTCTTCAAAGAATCTCATTATGACTTTGTTGCTCAAAATGTCTCCTTTGCATTATTGTTTGTTTGGTTTTGTTCTTACCTTTTGTAGACCTCAAAAGGTTTAGCTGACATTTTGTGACAAGTAAAATACAGCCGCTGTATGGAGTCACTGACTGCAGTATCCGATGAGCCCACAGATTGAATTTCCATAACAATTTAAAATAGCTCGTTGTGAAGATTGGTTGATTATTGTGCTCAATCCTCAGTGACAGGCAAGCGAGTTATTTAGTCAGTCTCTTTCGATTTTAAAGATCCCCTTTTACTGACAAACTCAAAATGTGACAATTCGTTGGACTCTTTTGAATGTTAGTATTTCCTTCTTTTTAAGCTTGTTCTGCATACAGTAAACAAGTATTTCTGCAACTACAGTCATTCTTGATTCTGATTTTAGTCTGGAACATGTTTATTTTTTAAAAGCAGCTGAAGCTGCCCCGATAAAGACATGTTGTGGAAATAACGTTTTGCTAATATTGCAGATCAGTGGCAGCTAGGAAGGTCTGCCTTATTAGCTTTGACTATTAGCATCTAATAATACGTGAATTCAACAGTAATATTAATTTGTTTTTTTTAAATTTTGTTCATAACACAAAATAAGTGTTGCTGTAAGGACACACAATTACTTCAGAAGAAAAGATTATTTTTACCTTGTTTTTCTTGATCTTGAGGGTCACTTTGTGTGGGTGGCCCAACCTGTCATCCATGTGCCCACTTGATAACTTCTGTTTCCATAGAAACTGGATTTGTTTGGTTTTGAAAAACACTTTTACTATGGGATTTCATTTGGGACTCACAGTGAGGGAAACATGCATTTAGATGAAAAAAATGAAATAGTTTAATTTGATATGTCATAATTTAAAAAGCTCATTTTTGTATGAGATCACAGTTGAAGGACTTGAGGAGAAGCTATGTTGGACCCATGAAATGCTTCACAAATTTAATTAAATCGCATTATTTGCTAATGATTTTTACGTCACATGACACATTTCAACATAAATCCAAAATTTCAATTCTGGGAAAGAGTTGTAGATGCAGAAACACCCAAAATAAGAAGAGTGGATATATTCCTTTTTGAGACAAAGCTTCATATGGCCATGGGCCTTTAATAGTGACTAAAATAACAAGATCGTGTATACAAGTGGCTGAAATGAGTTTTCTCAGCAGGCTGGATTGTCTCACCATTAGAGACAGCGTGAGGAGCTCAAACATCTGGAGGAAGCTTGGAGAATATGTGCTGCTCCTTTGCGTCAAAAGGAGCCAGTTGCGTTGGTTCAGGCATTTGATCAGGATGCCTCCTGGGCGACTTCCTTTGGAGGTTTTCCGGGCAAGTCCAACTGGCAGGAGACCCCAGGGTAGACCCAGAACATGCTGGAGAGATTATATATCTCATCTGCCTTATGAACGCCTTAGGATCCCCAGGAGGAGCTGAAAAACGTTGCTGGCAAGAGGGACATCTGGACTACCTTGCTTAGCCTGCTGCCACCTGCTGAGTTACACTTATCAACTAAATGCCATAAGGAATTTTCCAAACACACCGTTCATTTACTAATATAACCACTTTTGATTGTGTCTTTTACTTTTAATATCATAAAATATCCTGTCTTCAAATTATTGCCATTTGCTAGGCAACATTAGGACTAGGGGTGGGAACGTAAAGACATTCTCCGATTACCCATGTTAGCTGGTTTCTCTGAGTAACCAGGTTATTCAGTTACAGTACTCTGTTGTTGTCTTTACCTACAGTTTAATACTGGCATATTAACTTCAATAAAAGACCTGCATCACAGGTGTCCGGTTACTGAATCCACACCTTTCACAATAATCATATTGAAGTTCAGAACAATGCACAATGGTTGTGGTTAATGGAGAAAGAAGGAAATCGAATTGCCATGGCTTCAACAAACCTCTAATAGTAAATGACAGAAAGAAAAAGCTTAAGATTTAATAAATAAATAAATGCATTAAATGCTCTTGTAATAGGAGATTTGGGAGATCGCTTGTTTGGATTATTTAATGGATGTTCAACCCAAAACTTAGGATTTGCCATTGTTATCTTGAATCATGAAAATTAATTTTGCAATAGTCAAGAGCAGTAGTGTTGTGCTTACAACAGTTGAAATGTGGTCCTGAGGCAGCTATTTCGTTCCCATTTTACTACACATAAAAGTCTGAATGTGCCTGAGAGAGACAGCTCTTAAATCCCAGCTCTCGCGAGGTGTCAGATTGTTCTGTGTGGCAAAAGAGGCATGATCAAGTTAAATTTGATTTGTTGCTGTGGAGAAGTGTGTGTTCAATTAAATATTTGACTTTGACTTGTTACGCCAAAATGTAGTCCCAGGGCTGTAGGCCACCATCCACCATATTCCTCTGCAGCGGAAGATCTCATAATGAGAGGGAAGAAGTAATGGTTTTCTTATTGCCATTAGGCTTCATATGACAACTGAATATGCTGTCTTACTACTTGTTTTATCACAGAAGTAAGTTATTAAGTCTGACCTCAGACTAGATGACGCCTGGAAGGACTAAAGACCCTGAACATGTAGAGAATTTCATACCAAAGCTGGGTGATATGACACATAAGTACACCGTGGCCATATATTTCTGGCTGATCTAGCAACAAAAAGCAGCAAAAGTTGTCAAATTTTAGATTTAGATGAACTTTTTATGAAAAAAGTCACCCTCAAGCTGCTAACGCCTCATTTTTGGATAGGATGCAAAATCCTCCACACAGCCACTAATCATTAAACCACTGGAATACCATTTAGAATAACCCTTTTGTTATGCAAATAATAGCCAGATGGCTTAAGATCTCTTAACATCTGAGTCCTACATGACAGCAATAATAAAACCTATAGAACAGCATTTGAATGAATGATTATTCAAAAGGCATTTTTGTATTAGAGTTATTTTAGACTCTCTGCACTTTATGTCTGTAATCAGATGTTACAAAGATAATGTTAATGCAGTTCCAAAACGCTTGCATCCACAAATTAAGCTGTTTAGATTTGAGTAAATTTGGTCTTGCACAGTACAATACTTTCCTTAAGAAAGAAAAAGTGGTGGCCATTCTGTGATCGCTCTAAAACAAAGTGCCAGCTGTGCCTCGGTGAGGTTTTTTGAAGCGGTGTTGAGGTTTGAGAAGAGAAATGAAATGAAAGCAAAATGAGTCAATTACTTCAAAGCATATCATTTTTAGTATCACTTGTCTTATGAGATATGTGAGAATTGAGTTGAAATCCCTTCATACTGCTCAGCTGAGGATGACGTGGGTGGAAACATGTAAATGTCAACCTACTGTTGTGCATGAAAAAACGTGTCGAGTTTCCCATGAAGCTCATAATACAGGACGGTGATATTTGTGTGAAAGGGATGTGTGCAAAACTACAGTTGTGATTACACCTCTATAGCCAACGCACAATATTACTAGAGACTTGGCTGTCTAAATAGAAAGGAGCCCAATAATACAACAGCAACAACCAAGGGGAAAATATGCTGCAAAAGCAATTCAGCCCAAAATACTCATTATGCTGAAACATGAGTATTCATTTCCACCGCTGTGACAATCAACAGCATGAAAGTATCATAATGCACATGCCAAACAACAAGCAAAAGGAAATTAAGCACAGTTAGTACAAAAAAGTAATTCAAAAGTAATAGGCTGCCAGTGCAAAGAATGCACAAAGGGGATAGTATAGGAGCAGAAAAAATTGCAGCTAGCACACACCAACATTAAAATAAGCAGGCAGCCTTCTACCTAAACGCCTATTGCTAAGCAAACAAAGACTGAAAACAACCAAGACATGGACATCCACATAATAGAACAAGCAGCTCAAGGCTTGTTGAACTGAAGCAGTCATCCCAGGCATCTCAGCCACAAGTAAAATCATTCAGCCACCAGGTCGCAAGGAAAGAAAACTCCTCAAAGTCTTCCTGAAGCAAGACGACTGAACTGTTGGCAGAAGAGCTTCCTTGTGAAGCGCTACATGAGTAGTAGAACTATAGCAGACCAGAAGAGCAGGTACTGACATCTCCTCAAGCCCAGATGTAGTTCGGGTTAGATGTATTTTGCAGCAAGTAGAGTTTGTCATGTTAAAGAGTGGCTGTCGATCCTTTAATAATGTAGCTAAACCAGGATCCTTCGTTCATGCACGCACACATGAATGCACTTGTACATGCATGTAGAAGTTTTTATCAGGACAGTGGACATTTATTTCAGAGCTTAGTGCAGCTACCGAGCACACACTTCAACACATGAACGCAGCATTTTCATTGCCGGGTTTCTTTGCGATGGAGTAGGCTTCCTGGAGCTCTTTGGAAAACGGAAGACTTTCTCTTCGGCATGACAGCTAATCAGCTAGCTAGCATGCTGACAGGTTCTGTCAAAAAAGAGCCACAAGCGTGATTCATGCTATGGAAACAGCCTTAAAAATGACACTGATTGCTGGACACTTGACAAATCAGTAAATTCAGACGCGTGGTGCATTGTTTAGGTTATTATATTGGGTTGCGCACTAATGAGTGGGACAGAGCATGATCTATGCAAGAGCTGAAAACAGAAATGATATCATTTTAATTGTGGTGAAAACCGGGACACTTGGAAGTGAATGTTAAAAAAAACAGGATATTTAATTGTTTTACAGGTATTTGTTGGGACACTCAGTTTGAAACTGGTCTATCGTGATAGCATGGCCTATCAACCTATTGAGAAAAAGCATTACCTTCCCAAATTAACATTCCTTTAAACCAAAACCAAGATTTGATGTAACAAGGAGTAGTTTCTCAACAAACACAAGCGATGAGGAGAAGTTACAGTAGGAGTTGTGCAGCATTTTCTGTAAATGTGGCTGAAACCTTTGGAACTGAACATCCATCACTTCTTTTCCGCTAAGTAACAGACACAAGCAGGTGTCGGATGGAGAACAAAATTCAGCCCTGGCAAATGTTGTCTGGCCTATACCCATCAAACCCCACAGCACAACAACTGGGCCTGAACAGTACTCACAGTACAGACACACTCAAAGCCAACAGCACAATGAACAGAAATACATGCACCAGTCTCAATGACACATGTACCCTCAATAATAAATAAATAATAAATAATAAACTCCAACAGCGCATTAACAAAGTACACCGCAGTCAGCAACAAATATGTTAAACATAAAATAGTCTTACCTTATGCAATGCTGCTGAGTGGGAAATCATCCAAGATAACTTCTTTATCGTCATGTCCAACATATTGGTCCGTTTGCTCTCATGAAATAAAGTGCCATCGCATAACTTTATCAGGCATGACATTTATGCGACAAACATTTTGCAGCATCAGCCTCTAGATTTCCTTTTTCTTTTTCTCTCTGACCTTTTCCACTCCACCTTTCTCCTTTTGTGTCCTTTATCCGTTTCATCTTTATGTTCCATTCAGACTTCATTTCATTATTTCCAGCTTGACCTCTGACATTACATAGACGGATCCACTTGAAGGGGCGCGGGAGGGGCAACCAGTGGCGCCTGAAAATAGGTGAACAAGACTTTTTGTCCTCCCACTTTCAGGTGTTATGGTAATGAAGTGGTAACGTCTAAACCAGGTATTACGGTCATTTAACGGAGGCGATAATGTCCGTCCAACAACACGTAAACATCCCAATAGCACGACGCAGTGTTATGTAATGATGGTCTGAGTTCAGCAGCAGCTTTACAATTCATCATCCCCGTGAGGCTGTCACTGTCCCGAGATCAGTGAGGAAACTTTACTGCGTCACACGTCACGTCACTCACGTGAGCACACCTTGGAGGATAGTAGCAGTTAGCAGTTATTTATTATTTTGTTTAGATAGTTTAGTAAGTTCGGGAATTGTACTTACGTTGGATTTGTTTTCAAACGTCCTCGGACAGAAGATGTGCCGGCCGTGTTGGATACCAACTTTTCAACAACAACTGGCGGATTGAGCTGCTTTAAACTCGTCAAATAGTGAGTTTGAATCCATTTATTAATATTAAATATTGATAAGGAAACTCTGCTGACATTGTCATGTTTTGTGTGGCCTCTCTCTCTCTCTGTCTGTCTCTCTCTCTATCTATCTGCTGGTTTTTACACAGCAATTTTTATTTATTTTTTGCCACATTGATAGTGCAGTCCACTAGGTGAACCCACTCAGAGTGCCAGTCTGAACCTGCACACAATAGTAGTGTATTTCTGTAACTTATACAACCACAGCTATACAACAGTTTGATCAGAAGGTGGGGGGAGGAGGTAAAATGCTGCGTTTCATTGCACTGTGAAATGTGCTGCAACAACTGTTGTTGCCATTTCCTTTGTCATTCAGCTGACTTGCGCATGACGTTTCTGCCTGATGCTTTTGCTGTTCAGAGACTACATACTACCATACCAACATCAGTTTGCTGTAGGTGTCTATGTTTTCCCAAGCAGATGCACTTTGTCACCTTTAGATCATAAGTCGTGAATACCAACCAAGAAGTATCAACATCAGACTTGCAGTGAATTGCAGAAAAACCACCTCTATTGGTTACCTATGTAAAATTCAAATTCAACAAGCTGGTGCACCAACCTAAATCTGTTGACTTTATGTTTTAGATTAAAAAAATAGTTACATTCTCTTTCTAATATTTATAATACAGTTGATATGTGGGAATGGAATAAAACTGGCCAGCTCGGTAGTTATTGGTCGATTTAATGTAGTCAGGTTGACAAACAAATGGCAAACAGCGTTTACTTCTGCTTGGGCAGATTATTTCATTTTGAAAATGTCACCATCAATAACATCATGCATTGCTTTGTGTATAATGTTGCTTCCTGTAGTTGTTTTCACCCAGTGAACTGTCATCATGAGAAAGCTTCTGTATTTAGCAGCCCAGATGTTGGCACAGTGAATCCTCAATTGGGTATAGTGAGCAGAGTTTTCAGACACCTACTGTATTAATTATTATCGTTTACTGACAGGTGTGGTGTCACATATCTGTTGTTTCCACATCTGTCATCTCAGAAACAGAGGCGGAGCATATTAGTATACTTGCAGTTTTCATACATCTTTACTTCTCTTGCACGGGTTCTCTTTTAACCAGTAATTCCCACAGACATTTAAATAAATCAGGAGATGTAGTGCAGAGTCATTTCAACCACAGCTCTGCCTTCTGAGCTTTCATGTGTAATTTTGTTAACTACGTGTTTTTATTTCAAGGCCTTCAATCACATGTCTTCAGTAATTTGAGATTCAACAGGCAGCTTTTTGTCCTTGATACCTTGGCAGTGGTCTCGGCAGACTGCTCACGAATCCTACTATTACATTCACTACAGCGGTGAGTTTATCCTGTTTATCCTGACAGTTTTGTTATAGAAACTTGAGGTTATTTGTGCAAAATATTTGTATGTATCTGAAGGCATTTACAATGGGCAGATATGTCATTTCAAGTGTAATTTGATTTATAAAGCACCTTTCATATGAATGTCATCTGATGTGCAGAATGTATCTGTCATCTTTTTGCTCAGGAAATTTCCACCCGCTTAAAGTGGAATACGCTCCCATTTCTCATATAAGATGTCCCTGTGTCAGCTGAGAGAATAATGACTGCAATATAATGAGAACAAATCATTATGGTGCAATACAGCTTTTGAATGGTTTAACTTTAATATGCTATTTAGAGGAGAGAAACGAAGCAGATTTGGGGGGATTGGCAGATTTCATTGTTAAGATTATGTTTATGGTGTGTCAGTAGAAATTAAAATTATTAAAATTACACAGCTAAATAAATTACACGATACAACTCTGAGTTCTTGGCAGCTGCAGCCGCTACTGCAGCAAAGAATAAAGCACTAAACTGATTTTATTTATTTGTGTATGACGGTTGATAAAAATGCCAAATGACATGAATGACACATTCTGTGTGGCTTTGCAGCTTCATATTTTAGATGGCCATCTGACTTTTCTGTAGAAAGAAAAAATAATAAATAAATAAATGTGTCAGAATGCTAAATCAGTTGTGACTTTCTCACCTACAATACGCTAAAAACATTTTTGGCAGCATTAGCGCAGGAAGTGGACAAGCAGTCTGATAAAAATCATGTTCAAGTGCTTGTGAATACATTATTATATTGGTTCAAGTATTAAATATATGCTAACGTGGGTCATATGGGGACATGACCCCCTGCCTTCACTCCAGCGCACATCACAATTGGCCATAACCAATGCATACCGCAGAACATAACATTAAATAGTTTATAGCCAAGTCAAAAATAGCATCTGTGGAAAAAGGGAGCACAGTGGTTCAGTGGTGTGAGCAAAGCAGCATGTTATCTGTACAACCACAAGTGCATTTCTGTGCAGTTTACACAGGTTGGTGGCTTTTATCCTGTAAAACCAGTGTTTGTATTTATGTTTTATTTTTTTCATTTATTTGAAATGGATTCTATTTTGGTATGGAACGCAGCCATGCACCAGTAAACTGGTGTTTTCTTAGGCCGCATTCAAGTCGTTTCATCAATTTTGTAACTCAGTGTTCGCGACTGAGAGGAGAAGCGCTGTAGAGGGTGTGGTGAGGCCAATCCAGCAGCATACTGCAATCTTAATGTCGCCTGCCTACCCGAGCATGTCAACAACTCAGCGCACTTGTGCTCTGTAATGATAAATATAATAAATAAAACTTTATTTGGTGACACCCATATGAGCGTCACTAAAATCGCTCTTCATTCATGCTTTCTTTTATTTTACATTCGTTAAACAGCTGACATCTGATCACGCACACAAAAGTTTTATTTCGATTGTATCAGTGGCAGCCACACAGAATAAAGATTAATGAGTGATTCTCACCAGTTCTGCAATCCACAACAGTTTGTCTGCCTTTCCTTTTTACGGATAACTCTCTGGGTTCAGCTGTAGTGGTGTTTCCAGAAACAAATCAGTGTTACTGTAAAAATCCTTATTTATTTGTGTATTTATTTATTTGTTACCAGATTCATGTGGAAATATGAAGATTATGTTCCTTCTTACGTTGATAAAAAACATGCAGGACTGCAGTGGAAACCCTTTTTTTTTTTTTTTTAAGCTTTGGTCTTTCTGTCCTCCATATCATAAAAGAATTGCACTTGAATGCTTAATTCTTTCTCTCATATGAAAAGCATTGAATGAATCTGTTCATTAGCATTTCATACTGCAACCAATGCTGCCCCTTGAGGCTCTTAAGGTGGTGCAGTACACAGACTCATTATTTGCTCTTTGTCAACTGAGACTTCATTAAAAAACCTAATTACAGATTTTAATTAGAATCCTTGGATTATAGTTTTAAATTATCAATATAATAATCACATCCACATATAGCCCTCTGTGTTAACTTATTGTTAGAGTGGCAACATTTTAAAATCTGATACATACAAAAATAATCCTCCGAAAGTATGAAGTATGTTTACATTCAGAAATAAATAACAAAAAATAATGTATTTAGTTAGTAATCAGTGTATTTCATTATTTGGTTATGTTAATGCAACCTTTGTATTTTCCAAAATATGCATAAGGAAGCAGCCTCTTAAACACTAATAACAGCATTTTAAGTTACACTGACATCAAACATCAAATTTTATTAAATTCTTGCACAAAGATTTCAAATTATGTTCCTGAAATGATTAATAATAATAAGCTGTAAAATGCTGGTTCTTTGCTGGACTGGATGGACTTATTGTATATGATTTTACAAATAATCATTTTCTCTCTGTACTGGAAGTTAACCAATTACTACCATATATAATATTTAATGTTTGTAATCTGTTGCTGTGTTTTGCATGAAATCAAGTAGCCTCAACACAATGCCATTAGTTCTAATGTTTAATTAAGAGGTTGCAGTAAAAACCTGTCCAGAAATTATGTTGAGATTCGAGTCGCTTTCTTACATATAACATCCTATTAAAGGGCTTGTATTTATTTTAACAGGTCAACGTTTCCATTTTAACAGACTGCCAGAATGACCCATTGTAATCTTTGTATGAAAGTATGCAGATGCATAATAGCCACCATGGATAAGTAGTCAAGCGTTTCGGCGAGGTCAGAAAGCTCTAGGCCACAAGTGTTCTTACCGCGGCACCAACAGAATGTTGATTGGTTCACTGCATGGGTTTTATAGAAAGGAATAAACTAATCCAAGGACTTCAGTGGCACAGTTCATAGAACTTGTAGTTTACCAAAAGTCACACTGAGCAGCTCTGTGTCCACTGCTAACATGAGTGTAGTCTCTTGTGAGACAGTCAGTGGCTGGCTGTAACCACTAATTTCCCCTATCGTGCCACGAGTGTGTCGGCCTCTAATGTGATGAAACCAGCCGAGTGCAGAACACTGTATCACGCTGGCAGTGTGCCAGAGATAACACAGTGAGGCCAGCTGAGACGCTTACCCCTGTTGCAGAATCTCTTAAGAAAAGTCAAACACACCCTGCATTTCTGCACAGAAACAGCCAGCCATGCTGATAAAAGCCAAGAGTTTAACACCGCTGCATATTTTAAAGCAAAATTATAGAATAAAAGCAGCCGAGGATGTGGATGCCTGGGGTGTCAGGCAGGGCCTGCCTGTGGTCTGTTGGAGTCCAGGTAGCTTCGCCCTGAGGGCTACAGATTATCCAGCTAGGTGCATGAATTGTGTCTTTGTGCCGACATGGGCTCCACTGATGAGGTGTTTCTAACCCGCAGCATCGTCTTTCAAAGACAGAAAAACAGAACAGGATGAGACATGGTAGATATCACCTGATTGTTGAGTGTTCGAGGTTGTTCGCCTGCACTGAAGTGCTGTGGAAAATTTAATCTATGTTGAAATTTAAGAAAAAAAATGAATATGTCTAGAAAGCAAATTAGAGCTACCAGACTTCCGTCCTCATAGTGCACATTTTTAACATTTTACAGTCCCTAACTAGACTGGATGTGTCACAGTGAAAGAGAGTGTATGGTAGCCACATGAAGCTTAAGTTTAAGTGGAATTTAACAACATACAGTACAGAGAGTGACATGTCAGAAAACAAGGTTGAGAGGCCTGGATGCATTCTGCTCTGTTATTGAATGTATTTAACCTTTAGGATTTAAGCATGTCTCCTACATATTTTTCCAACATATCACAGATCCAGCAGGGTTTTTCTTGTCAACTTGTCCATTTCCTCTAAAACATCTTTGTCATTTTCTCTTTATTTTCCGCCAGGCTTTCATAATGCTTTGTAATATAAACACAACACCGTTAATCCTGAATATTTAACTTTTACTTTAAATGTTGTCCTGCTTCCCACTGTGCCAACAGTGGGACACCAAAAATGGGGGGAAAAAAGCTTATTAATTATATACCCACACGTCAACAATGAATACATTTTCAGATATAATTAACTTAAAGGCAATCCACAGACCTATTAGCATAATTATTAAATTTCACCAGCATGCATCACCTGATATGATATTGTTTATGAACGTAAACAGAACATTGCTCCTTGTTCTGTATAACTTGCAACACAATAATGTCTGATTATAGCAATTAGGTGTAGAGACGGTGATAGATTTTAACCACATACAGAGAGAAACTGAGAACAGCTGCCCTGCAGAAAGCCATATTGTTTAATGCCTGCCCATCAACACCACAATTTATAGCACACATTGGATGCATCATACATACAGAGGATGTAGCTGAGGTACAGTAGCCAGGATGTGCCAGAATGTGAAAAAAAAAATAGTTGATGCACTTTAATGCTAAGAAATAGGACATTAGTGTAGTAGTAACTAGTTGCTTCAAGATGCTTTTAGTGTGCAGGCTATCATCGCTTAATCTTGTTGAATCACTCAATAGTCCCTTTGTGTGGAACAAAATATCTGCACATGTAGAACTGTTACCATCCTGGGTCTCTAAAACGTCAACTTTTCATGAGCTTTCAAGATAATAGCCCTGTTTTCAGTTTCATGATGATGCATTCCTGTGATAGTCTGCTGGGTCTTTAATGTAAATGGTAACATAAGAAGAAGAAGGAGAGGTTTCTCAGTCCATGCAGGAACATTTAGTTTAATTTAGCCGAAAAAAATTCAAAATCCCAAAATTTGGAGAAACCTTCTCAGCTACGATTATATTTAATCTTTCCACACAACAACATGTATGTATATAGTTCACATTTCAGTCACGGATAAGCCAGATACCATCACTCTTAATTAAGCAATCAATTCTGTCGACAACTACTCTGTAATGAATGACTTGGCTATTTTTTATCTGAAAGCATGATTATGCAAGTGTGGTTTCAATCACTCTGTGCTCCCTTTGCTTTGCTGATACTTAATTTGTATGCAGCCACTTTCATTGCTTGCCCCTATGAGAGCAGAGGTCCATATAATAGTTATTCCAAGAGCTCTGCTTTGAATATTTCAAAGGGATGCAACACAACTCGGAGAAAATTCAGATCAGTACAGATGGATTAATCAATGTTTTGGTATTTCACAAAAGAAGCTTGTATTAAGTTCAAAGGGGAGAACTTGTTAGGCATACGCACATGGGGGAAGCTTTATTTTCTTCGGTTTCTCTGTAGCTAAAGTCTATACTTTAGGTATTGACATTTTTATAGACTCCTCTGTATTGATCTGTGTAAAATGCAGGGAATTTAATTGAAGAAGGGAGTCGTAATAAAAAGGAAAGGCAAGCACACCCAGGTTATCTCTGCCCATGATGTCGCCCTGCAAAGCCAAACACACAGGAAACAGAGCCAAGTGCTAAAAATATGAAATAAGGACGTGTGTCTCTTCTTGTATGTATCATCCTCAGAGACTTACCTCTCAGCGCTTAACTGGGACCTTGTGCTTAATTATGCATGTAATATGTTGTCAGAGGAATTGTCTCCAAAGTGTGTGATCCGGCTTTTCCCCAGTCGTCAGTGCGAGATAAGATCTGTTAATTGCTCTAATAGAAACTTTTTCTAACGTCTACCCGACATATGTGGAAGGATATTTCATTTAATACAAGGATGTGTTCAACTGAAACATTGGACTGAATTCAAAGTGTCTGGTGCGGATGTTGATGCTGATTCCATGTTCATACACCTGGAACATGACCATTGATCACGTTTCATTAGAACATATTATATAGGATGCCAGGTTGCGTTAAGAGTTAATTGGCTCATACAGTAGAAGATTTTGAAAATGGTTAGACTTGCTTTTGATTGATGGCAAATGATTATGTTCTGCCTAGTTTTGATGGGGAAATATAAAAGAAATCAGTGTTAGAGCAGCTGAAGAATCTAAACATGTGACAAATTACATTTTGTTTGATATTCATCTTTGTCTTCTGATAAGGGCTTTTCAACATCAGACTACAAATAAAATGATTTCTGTGCTAAAAGTGAAGAAGTTTTGGTCCATGACTTTTCATACTAGAACACTTTAATGGAAAAGTGGCTTGATTAATTTGACCTTGTTACTGACTGGCTTCTTGTATTCTTCTCCCCACTCCCCTCTCTCTCTGTCTGGTGTTCCTGATTCTTGGGTGATTAGTGGGTGGCCCTGCTGCCCATATTTAAGGGAGGCTGGATGAGAAGAAGCGTTCTCTCCAAGACAAAGCAGCCACATGACCTCCTTAGGCCAGACACAGACCAAATCCGGCACTGTGCCAAAAACGCAGGCTTTTCCATTCATTTGAACAGGGGAATTGCATTTTGGCTGTGTCTGGGTTTGCTGCAGAGAAGTTGCGTCAGATTCAACTTTTGAAATGCAACCAGATATCACACAGCAGCAGCCAGTCAGGTGATCAGACTGGTCAAAAACCCTCCACAGTTAACCTGAAATGTCAACTGAGCACCAGGCAAAGTTTGTGGTCTAAACTATGACACTCTCCCAGACAAACAGAGAGAGCAGTGGTCAAGCAATATAGACAGTGAATGCGAGAGAGGGAGCATCAGTACCAAGAAAGCTGGTGAATCTGAGAAATAAAAGTTATTTTATGATTGTTTCATAGCAGTTACGTTCATCATAAATAAACACACGCACTGCACAACCCCTTGGCAATTCACCACAGTGCCTGATTTGGCCTGAATAGGTCTTTAGAGTTAGCTTCTATTTCTTATTACTTTTATGTTTTATTCTTTGAACAGGGAGGTCTGGTAGTGCAGTCTTCACTTCCTTGTTTCTTAGTTTGGTTTACTTCTTCTTAGTCTTTGTCTTTGTTTTTCAGGCATTGTGTGGCTAGCTCAAACTCAAACTCTATCCTTTCTTCTTTTTGGATTAGGCCTTCAGACTCCCAGAGTTTGGTTTATTCATGGCATTATTTGTACATAAAATCTTTTTGCTTTCCAACTAATCCTTGGGTTATGGCCTCCTCTTTATCTTGCTGCTCATAAAGTTGAGCCAGATGCATGGCCTACTATTCTCAATCTAGAAAAAGGATTGTTTCTTTTTATATTTTCTGTGACAAACCTGTGCTTCTAATTTGTAAACACTGCAAAACCAATAAACCCCACAAGTCATTCCATTTAAAGAAAAGGAATGAATTTACTTCTGTATCAAGTGTAAATCATGTGTATTGAAGTCCTTTCAAAGGATATGACAGCCTTAGAACTTATGAAGCCCCCAAACAAGATTGCGGTGTACCTAGGGCGCAGAGTCAGATTAGTACTCTAAACACGTCATACTGGAGCACAACAAGGCTGCCGAGCCTGAATGCTTAATTTGCGGCCAGTGGGATGCTTTATCCAGAGATATAAACAAGTGCAGGCCCTATTGCATGCACCGTCACGTGGGGTGAGCATGGGCTGAATTGTTAAACAGTATATGGAGCCTCCTTGTTAACCCCCAGAGCCAGATTCCAAGCATTCATTCAAGAAAGACTCCAGACCTTGAACATCAAGTTGTGCATAGCAATTGAAATCATAACTCCAAGGATCTGTGCAGAGCTACACGGCATTTTTTTTCATTATCTTTGACTCTTAGCATCACAGCAATAATACCCTGTGAATTCAAATGACCTAGACAAAAATGAAAAGACACAATTAATAGGACATGATTTCCATATCAGCACCCAGTTAAAAATGATATACTGCAACTAGGAATATAAACTTTGTATTAATTGTTCTGACAAAAGTCTTTTCTATCAATGTATTGTGTGCTTCTTGTGTGACAGTGTCTGAAAGTGCCTTGTATAATGCTAAACAAGTCATTTAATATCTTAGCATCTCTTGCTACCACAAGACTAGAAATCTTATGTGTTTTTCAGAGAACATCTTTAATTCAGTCTATAAACCAGGTTCACAAGCCTTTGGTGTGTTAAAAAAAAGACAGACAGTCATTTACTTCATTCATTTCACTATTATATGTCATTAACCTCCTGCAGATGCTTCATTCAATGTAAAGTATTCTTTCTTTGACTGTTCATGTTATTTAGAGCCTACAGGACATGTTAAACTTTTATCACGTCCCAGATTTACATACTGTTGTACACTACATGGTCTGCAATATAACGCTGAATGGTGTAATACTAAACCAGTGGTTCATGATAATAGGTGGGTAGTGAGTTGTGACAAAACACCAATGCCCTTCAGTGGTGAAAAGTTTACTCAAGTACTGTATTGAAGTACAAATTTAAGTTTCTTTATTAGTATTTTCCAGTATTGCTACTATTTTTCTTTCTGTGGGACTTTCTTCTTCTACTCCACTACATCAGTTATGAAAGCTCTAGTTATTTGCTACTTTACAAATTAAAGGTGCCATATTTTGCACTTTTACACTTTTTCCGGTATTTCTTTTGAAGTTTTGGCACAGTCTCTGAGTACAAGCTGTGTACAGTTCTCTGTGGTTTGTGCGTTTTGTTACTTTCACAGTATCAGTAGTAGTACCTAGACCTGTAAAAAATAATGAATGGAAATCAAACTTTCTACATGTTGAAAACAGACAGATCAGTAAAATTTTTCAATTTTTTTTTTTTTTTTTAACCTCTAAAACCATGACATGTCTTGCTTGAAAAACAACTAATAATTTGTTGCCTTTCTAGAACTGTGATCATGAGTGGGTAAAAAAACTGTGACAACTGTCTCAATATCAACATTTTTTTCAAAAGGCACAGGTGCAAGAAATGGACCTTGAGTAACTTTTTTTTTGGAGAAAGGGAAGTTATTTTTAAAGAAGTGGCCTTTTAAGAAGTTTTCTAGGTTTCATGCAGGCTGATTGAAGTGAAAGCAGTTGTCATTTCTAGGTCACTCTTTTGAGCCAACGAGGACACAGTAAATCTCAATTAAAGATAGCATCCATTGTATTCTGTCATTCCTCAAACACTATCAGAGACTCGGGCAGTTTTTGAGTAAAAAAGGTCTTCCATCCAATTAACGCTAATTTATTCGGCCTGCAAATCACATGGAGTGACTTAAAACCATCTTTTAAGAAGATGCATTTCAGTGCAACAGGATTCATTTTGCAACCTTTCTATTGGAAATGGATCCTTTATAAAAACTAAAACACATTTCTGGAATAAACTCTGTTTTTGTAACACTTGTCTCAAAAGTGGAAAATTCTGACCAGTATTTATATTTTGTGTTGCATCTGTTCATTGTGCTTGAGAATTATGGACATGAGTATAATGTTACAACATTCCTGGGCACCCTGTTTGGCTGCTGGAAGGGTCTGCTGTGCAATCTGGCTCTGCAGGACATCATTCACCCAAATGTGTGTGCATGTTTTCAATCCAATCAAACCTCACCCACTAATTTTACTAATCAGCGTGCCTTCAACCAGACAGAGAGGAACACATCAGCTGGTGTTGAATTTGGCTGAAATTTAAACCTGCATATCTTCCAGGGCACAGGACTGGTCACCACTGGCTTACAGAAAATGACATGGCAGCACACCCCGCTGATCCAGGCCCTATCCATGTACAATGGATGCACTGAATGTTAAATGTGGTACATTAAAATAAATTCTTGGCTCCCTTCATGTGCCCTCAGAGTGTGTTAAAACCAGAGTCACAAAGTGATGTGGATCCACGTTCAGGACATTTTATTGTCCATCACAATGTGATAGAAAAATTGTGCGTTGAGTTGAAATGAAAGGCATGAAGCATGAATGTCCAAATGAAAAGATTCAAAGGATTTAAAGAATTTTTTTATTTTTTTATTTTTATTTTTTTCATTTTAACGATACACTTTTCATCATTATTCTACTTGTTGCCCAGAGAATTTATTATCCTGCAGATTTCAGTTTACCACCAGGAAACAACATCTGGGAAAATCAGATGTTGCAGAGTTTTAGGTGCATAAATAAGAGTGTAAAGTTTAAGTCTGGGTCCACATATCAAAGCTTTAAGGTGGTTGATTTCCATGTTCATGACCTCCAGTAAGTATCTTGCAGGAGGCCTCATATTCCCGTGTGTAGCTCCAAGGTTGGAACCAGCGCAGTTGGGTGTGTACTAAAAGTGGCTCTTAAGTGTAGTTCCAGAGGTGGTGAGAGTGTTGAGGGTGTTGTTATAGTTACCGTTGGCTATAAAAGCTTTATAGCTCCCACTTGTTCAGGATTGCTGAATTGATATCTGCTGTACTTTATATTTTTCCACCTTAAGTGTTTGAAACTATAAAGTAAAAAAGGAAAAATGTTTTAAAAAGTAAGACAGAAGTGTGTTAGCTCATGTTATTGCAGTATATATATATATTTTTTTGCAAACACATGATCACTTGCTTGTGTCAGCTTTCATAGTTAAAATCAAATTTCTAAATTCAAGCTTAACTGATCAGACATTTTAAAATATTAATTGAAATTATAATTATCAATCATCAACCTCAAAGCTCATTGTTTTGGTTTTCAAGTCCGCAGTATTACTGCTTTGATTCACTCTTACTGCTCTGATCAACACCAGCAACAACAGACACCTGTTGTAAAGCTCTAAAAACTGACTGAAAGCTACCTACAGTAACCACAAAGTTAGCAACTAGCTAGTGAGCACAGTGCAGCATGTAGCCGATAAAGATAATTCCCTCAGGAGTTGGTGGAGACCAAACAGAGCCAAAATGAGCTTCAAGATTCAATATTTTATGACCATTTCAATGAAACATTGGTTGGAAAAAGACAACCATACAAGTAAATGAAATACACACGCAGTATAAATATATCAAGATATCACAAAATACACTAAAGATATAAAATACTTTTAACAGAGGAAATAAAATACAGGTCTGGTGCATTAAGAAATCTGTTATGGTCCTCTGTTAACTCGAGTTCATAAAGTGAACTGATCATGAGGAGTTAAGGGCCCTCACTGCCTCAGGATGTGTGCTGTTGCGCAAACGAGTGGTTCTGACCTTAATACTGCACAACCTTTTACCTGAAGAAAGGCTGCACTGATGGCAGATGCTTTTTGATGCTGCTTTCACTATCTTATTAAGCTCCTTCTTATCATGGGCTGAGTAGTTTCCATACCACACTGTTATAAGGAATGTCTCTATCACGTCACGCCTTTGATATCTTGAATTTCTAAAACTTCTACACAGGGAAACTTCTACTCAGTAAGCTCTTTATCAATGCAAAACATCACACTCATCACAGTGGTGTTACCTGCAAATTTGAAGAATCAGAGTGAAAAATACAATCTTAAGTATACAAAGAATACAAGAGACGTGACATTATACAACCTTAGGTACCTATGCATTGACTTAGACAAGTTTAAGTTGTGATCTATTGTTCAAAGATCCAGTTACACAGACCTATTGACATCCGTCTTTAGCAGTTTGTCATGCATCCTTGCTGAAATAATGTTTTTAAAGGCAGAACTAAAATCAATAGACATGAAAATGTATGCGTAGGTAGTATTGGCCTCTAGGTGCTACAGGATGGAGTGAATACAAAGGGATACAGCATTCTCTACGGACCTATTTTCCCTGTAAGCAAATTGAAATGGGTCAAGTGTCACCCTGGACAGGTAGTTGGTTACTCATTTCTTGAACACCTTTGTAATAACAGAAGATCTATAGTCATTATGACAGACAGAAAATTGCCTTTTTAGGTACCAGAACAATTAGAGCAGATTTAAAACAATTCTGTACTTTACACAAGTCGAGAGACCACTTAAAAATATTACTAAAAAATCATTGCAGTTAATCGGCACATCACTTAGTGCAGTAGCTGCAGAAACAGGGTCAGAACCTGCTGCTTGCCTACAGCGCTGTTGTTTTAGAAGATTCCTAACATCATGCTCTGTCAAGAATGGTGGTTCCACAGGCTCTGCATCACTGAGGAAGCTAGAACTAGCCATAGGCATACCCAAAAACCTACAGTAAAAGCCATTTAATTTGTTAGGGAGCAATGGGTCATCATCAAAGATAATGTGATTAGTTTTATAGTTCGTAATCTGCTTTAGGCTGTGCCAGACTAAGGTTTCTAGCTTGGCTCTGTAATTGGCTTTTGCCTTCTTTACTGCCCTTTCAAACGTATACTTTGTGGTTTTGTATTGATCAGTGTCCCTGCTCTGAAATGCTTCCTTTCCCTCTAGGTACAGCATTTTCATTCCTATGCTAAACCATGGTTTGTTGTTGTTGTAGACTGTCACAATCTTGGAGGGGATGCATGTAAGTTCAGCAAAATAGATATATGAGGGTATCAGAGTATTCATCTATTTCAAGAAAGCCATCTTTAAAAATCCAGTCTGAATATGAAAACAGTCTTTAAAGCTGTCACACGCTTGACTTTACCATTGCTTCACAGCTCTTTTCGATGGTATTGGATGATGGTCCAACTCACCCAAAGGGATCCATGCTGCTAGTGGTAAGCGTTGGAGACGACACACTAGCAATGGTCCAACATTTTATCACCCCTGGTGGCACCTACTGTTATGACTCTCTGAGTTTGAGTCCTGCACATCCATAATCTGTGCCGCAATGTGTTGGCAGGCATCCTTTGCTCCTGCTTTTTGGAGAATGTAAACCGTGGCCAAGTAAATAAGACAAAGTCCCTTGGAAGGTAGAAAGGTCTGCGTCTGACTAATTGAGCCTGAAACTTGTTGTTGCTGATTCAACAATTCCTTTTCGCTCATCTTTGGTTGATGTTAAAATACACTCCCAGCTTTTGTCTTTAGTGAGTCCTTCATACAGTCTGAGAAGCCAGGTATTAGTAGGTCAACAATAGGGCTGGGCGATACATCGATATTTTAATCTATATCGATATATTTTCAAACGCAATATAGCACGAGACCATATCGTTTATATCGATATAGTTTATTTTGCGTTAAAATGACTATACATTTCTTCCCTTGAGCCGCCAGTTCGCTTTTATTGCTCCTCTCCCTCTGTCCAGGTCTCCCGCTGCTTGTTGATGTCGTCACATCAGAGTCTCCAATAACTCCAGAAAAAGTCGCTAGATTTGTCACTAGTCGCTTTTTGGGAAAAAACAAATTGCTAGAGGCTCTGAAAAGTCACTAAATATAGCGACTAAGTCGTCAACACTGGACCACTGATTAGTGTGTCAATAAACAACCGAAGCAACGGGGTTAGAGGTGGTGCACAGGTCTTGACCTGTGTGTCAGCTGTTGCAGTGCATTGTGGGATTTGTAGTATGAGTGGTGGGAGTGCGATTTACCGGCGGGCCATTAATAATAGACGTATAAAATTATCCGGCCACGGAAAAAAATATCGATATATATCGAGTATCGCCATTCAGCTAAAAAATATCGAGATATGACTTTTGGTCCATATCGCCCAGCCCTAGTCAACAACACATCAGACTTCAACACGGAAGTCATTATTAGAGGCATAGATAAAGCCAAATATTTGGATGGTTAATATGGAGGGCTTCTTGGCTTAATTGTTGTGTTATATGAAATGAAAATTGGCATACTTATCTATAGACGTCCTATATGTAATGCAAGTATTTTAATATTTTATGCAACATTAATTAGGCAGTTCTTAAGCAGAGAAAATAAACAGTGCACACATTTCTCCAAAGATCAGTTAACTAAGATACCAAGACGTCGCTCTCTGATGTCAAAAATGTAATCTAATGTTTTACTAAAAAGAACATTTAAGCGATAATTATCTAAGTTACAATCACAGACGTGTTAGCTGTAACTGATGGCCGTTTGTTAATCAGCGGGAGATTGTCTGTGCCACGGTGATGTGAAAGTGCACATCTTAAAACAGAATAATTTGTAGGGAAAGACATCACTTATCTAGGTGCCCTGCTGTCCATAAAAGAGCAAGTAATTCATTACTGTCACCCTTAAAGTACATAGCCCTGAATGCTAATGTGAGGGCACAATCACCATGCAAGTACACAGAGCCCAGAAAATATTCTGAAACACCCAGCCTCGTAAACAATAGAGAATATTGTTCCTATAATTTATGACCCAACATTTTTTTCTTAAACCCTGCAACCCACTGTATTTATTCTCACAGACTAATACATTGGGTGGCAATATTATTTTCTAGGTGTTCTTTAAGGTGTTTCTATGTGTATAAAACGCTGATGTATTTGTTGGAAATCTAATATTAGAAATGTGATCCTGAGGCAACTGCTCTCACAGTCTCCTGACGTCAGCCCCAGTCTGACAGGCATGTAAAATATCTGTTTACATTATAGCTTGACAACAATGTGCTGACATCTCTATTTCCCAGGTGACCACATGAAATAACCTTGTCAAAAATATATTACAATCCATACTTATGACATTTTGCTCTCTTCACTTAAACAAGGTCATGGGGGCGGAGAAGCGAACACACTCTACAGCGAGGCTCCTTTGGTGCAATTTTAATGACGTCAATAATCATTGACAGGGAATGGTTTCCAGGCTTCATTTTATCATGCTCAAGGTGGAATATATGAAATAGAAAAATCAGTTTTTTTGTTGTTTTTTATGCTTGAGTCTGAGTGAACCACTTATTCAGAAAGAAAAGAAAAAAGAATTGCCTTAACAGCATCTGACTCCGTGAGCTTTCAGTCAGCATGTATTAGATTTATCACTTTCTTGTCCCTACACCTTGTTGATGCCTCCAGAGTATGACTACATTGGTATGGGAGGGGAGGCCTAAGCTGTGACTATGACATCTTTCTTGGTGCATTATCTTCACACTCAATCTCCTTGGGGTAGATGGAGTGCACAGAGGTAGTGCTTCCACCGGTTAAGTCCTAACATGTAACCAGACATTGCTTTTAGGGGTCGGCTGTTAACAGGGTTGACAATGCTCTTTTACAGCCTTCAGATTGAATATTCCCCGAGTCTCCCGCTGCAGAGGCCATGTCATTACAGCTGATAGCTCCATTATTTTTTGAAAGACTTGGCAGGACTTTTTTATGTTTTGTATTTTCCCTGCACTTAATGGCTGTCACTGTTCCTTACCTTTAGTGTGCGTACTTTCACAAGGACACTTTTGGTTATGGCACCGTGGCTTCTGTTCTGTGTGGTTGCTTTTGTATTCAGATTTAGGTTTGTCAGATTACTGAGGACATAAAATACAACACTTTGTGAGGATAAGGACCTGTAAATGCTAATTATATTTAGACAAAAGAACTTAAGGTTGCTCAAAAGAAGTGCAACGTGGTCTTTTTTTTGTTTGTTTGTTTTAATAATTTGTGAATTTTGGCTTCAAAAGTGATTTGCTTTTTTCAGGTGGCTAAATTACCAACATGATGTTTGGTTTCCAGTTCCGCAACTGTTAGAAAATTATGGAGCCCAACATTTCTGAAATAAATACTGACATAAATAAATGAATGAAATGATTAGAAGAAGAAAACTCTGTTCATTATCACTATCATTTTCATAATAACCTAAATGTGCTTTGGAGTCCATTTCAAAATGATCCACATTAATGTCATTTTTCATTGAAGTGATGTCAGTGTCCTTTCACCTTTCAGCCAATCACATGCCTCCTGCCTTTTTACAGCAAACAATCTCAGCAGCTGCTACCAGACATTAGCACAAGCAACAATAGTGTAATTATGTATAAACCAACTAGAGGCTTCAGTTGTAAACATAGTACACAGACACAGGTACTAACCTCTCCTATTTAGCTTAACAAGGCTACACATGCTACTCACCAAACTGCTTAATTAGCTTGTAATATCACTCAGCCATAGAAGTAAGGAGCCGGTGTTAGGTCCGTGTTACATATGACGAACTGGTCCGGCTCTCTTGTCCTCGTCCAGACACTGTCTCTCCTAGCTTATCTCCTGCAGTTCTCATGCATTAGTTTCTTGTTGTTAACTGTGCTGTTGTGGCTGCTTGAACATACATTATGGGTGTTCATGTTTGCTGTCTGCTGTAGTGTAAAACATTCTCACACCGCTAATGGTTTGATATAAGTTATCCTGGCCATTCAAATAAAATAAAAAAAAAACATGAATATCACACACCATTCCAATTTATTGTATAGACTGAACTTCTCTCAGCACCCCCAACTGTGACTGAGCGTCCTTACACCCAGTACCCATTTTGGGAATTATACAGTGGCAATTTACCATCATGTAGGCCAAGTAATAATGGGAGTGGGAATCTGATATGATGCTCATTAGGGTTTGAAACTAAACCTCCAGTTTTCATCTTTTTTCACACGCAAGCAACAAGTCTGTTTAGAAGTACGTATTTGAAAGTTTTTTTATCTGGGCTTAACTCTTGTTGGTTAGCCAACCAGCCAACGCCCCTATAGCTAGCGCCTGTTGCCCAGGACAACCACGGAGGAAGATAGTGTGTACTCAATATGACTGCAGAAAAAGGTTAATCCTTGTGTGTGCGTGTGTGTATGCGTGTGCATATAACTATATAGACCATTAGGGTAAAAATCACGAATAAGACGTTCATAGTGTATACGCGCATAATTGTGATGGGCTATGAGGCATATTGTGGGTTTGGACTATCAGTCACAATAGGGCCGCTTCATAAATAGCCTGACTGACGTCCATGTTTAATGATGGAGTAGAAGATATACTGTGCCAAATTGCCTTGACTTTCCCATGTTCCCCTCCTCTCTGCTACTTCATTCCTCAATTTTTCTGCTCCAAATCACTTCCTGAGGGAGGAGTGAAAACGCTGTAGGATCCATTCCTGGTCATCAGGACTCTGCTGTCTTTTTCCCTAAACATCTAATCAGGGGATGCAGCAGAGAAAGTATAGGATTGAAAACAAAAGTACTCTGGGCCCTGGGATGGTAGGAAAATAAACTAAATTTCATCAACCAACAGATCAGCTCATCAATCAACTGAAAACGAGTTTTGCATTTATTCCATTTTGTGAGGAGAAAAAAAATAATGTGACAGTGGTATGAAATTAATGATGAAAGCAGCGTATGCAGTCAGAGTTGGGCATAGGAGAATATATAGGGATATATTGGAAATGGAAAAGAATTTACACATTTGTCAGGCCAACATTGCTTAGCATACAAATTAGCTAAAACAAATAAATAAATGTGACTAGATAGAAAGTTAAGTAAATTTTTCAACTTATCTGACTTTTTTTTCTCAATTTAAAAGTTCAAGGAATTACAAACTCTACAAATAACAATAGGCATGATCATATTTATTATATTAACCCTATGGGGTGCGAGCAATCGCCCAAGATTGCGACCCCGGGGATTGGGATTTTTGTTTCTATATTTTGCCTTACAGAGTTCCCCAGAGAATAAAGGACGTATCTCTCTTGGAAACTGTACTGTATTTTGTATTTCCAGAACCATAATTATAGCTATAATGAAGAGCTATCTTACACACTATTGTACGCAGAAGGATATAATTTAAAAGCTTTTTTAATGAGAAGCTTTACAAGTACAATTACATGTATTAATTGGTTCCCTGGAAGAATAAATGAGAATGACAGGGTAATTAAAACACATGGTGTTAATTTCCCTAAAGATAATATACTGTACACTACATTTAAAGTCATTTATTAAATCATCTTCAGACACTTTTAATGCTCTTACCTTTTAATTGATGTAGTAAACTTTAAACAGTGTAGGTTGTTTAACAATCCCACTTTAGAATAAGAATAATGAAAATTACAAAAATGGGTATATCTATGTGTTTTATATCTAAATGCAATGTAACATGTAAAAAAAAAAAAAAGCTATTTGATAACTTATTATCAAATAGCTTTTTAGAAAAGAGCAGAAATTATACATTTGGTAGTCTGCCCAACTACCAGAAGTGCACCTGGATTCTGATTCTGAATAAAAATCCCTTTTTTTATGCCAAATACTTAATACTGAATGGTAGAGTAGCTCATGATTGTTCAAAATCAGCATTAAAAAATTATCATCTGCTTCATTGACAGGTGCTCCCACATTTTTTTTTACATTTTTAGAGATTCAATTACTTATGTTTGCATGTCTGCTGAGAAAAATGGCATCAATTATTGTCTACATGTTCCAGAGAACCTCTTCATTTAAAATGACCCTGTGTAAAAGTAATGAGTACTATAGATTTGTGCGAGAGACAGGGATAAATGAAGTCTGATATACACACTACAAAACGTGGTGCTGCTCCCTAATTCAACAGACAGCCTGTTTTTAAAAGAACAGAGGACGTTTGATTCGAATACAGATAGAAAGTGTTCCACAGATTGACTCGGGGCAGAGTTGGGTCCCAGTGGAAAACAGTGAATAATTTGATAATTAACAACACACGTGATCTGCAGCTGCACCAGTCAAAGAACAGTTTGTCACGCTGGAATCCAAAAATCTTAATGTTGCAGTTGTGCCCAGAAACTGTCACTGTTATCATCACTAATGCCTGTATGATCATACAAGCATTAGTCTACTGTCTGCTGTTTAATCTTACATGAAGAATGGTGTTTTTCTAACTGTGGCTTTACTAGAACCATCTGGGAAATCCAAATTCTGAGGTAATTTCCTATTTAATAATTTAGAATACAATAGGGCTTTTTAGCTATTAGGAGCCCCCTATGGCCAGTGAGGCAAACAATTAGTATCGTCATATAGGAAACATTAACCAAATAGGAGTTGATGAGTGTCCTTTCAGTCTGCTTCCATCAACGTGGACGAGCCTGACAAATAAAACTTGAATTTCCTGGTAATGTATTTCTAACGTCTGTCACTTTTTCTGTTGTTAAGACTGAATTGTACTGATTACATCACTGTAGCCAACCAGAACTGCTGTCTTCATTTTGTGCTCATTTAGCAACAGAACGGTTTAACTCCACTTCCTTCGTTACATTGTGCTGTTTACAAGGTTCATTATTAGAGAGCATGTCAGCTCAATTTATTAAGATTAAAATACCCTCCGCTCCCAGTGGTCTTTTAAGTGGACAGATTGTCAAGCCAAATTCTAAAAGCAGGTGTTTTATAGTAGGTAGTCATATTTTTCACAGTAAAAACTTTAGTTACACCATCACTAAGGCTTTTCTGATTTGCTTTGATCCACAGGCACATTCGGCATATGTCATTTACTCCGTAACATCATTAACTAACCTGTAATCCTTTGCCACAGACATATTGACTGGCCGGGTCCCACAGAAAGCCACAGATCTCTTCTTTCACTGTCCTACGCTCTTTAGGGAAGTCAAGAAAACCTCAAAATGGCATTTTTTAATTGTTTGATATATACAACATGCGACACATGAGCTTTTAGGCATGGTGCCACTAGACACCATTACAGCACTTGTTTCACCAAAAAGGGGTGTGGTTCTTCTGAAGACAGTAGAGTGACATCAAACTCTTAATAGAGAAAAGATACACACATATATATATATATACACACACATATGTATATATGTTTTTTGTTCTTCTTTCAATGAAGAAATACTCCACAGTCATTTCTCACACACATCGTCATACACAAGTGGCATCAACCAGTGATGACTGGTCTGTAATCACGGTGTTTGGTACACACGTAAAGCCTGGCTAGGCTTCCAGCAGCTTCACAAGATTACAATTTATCCACAATTATTGAAATTATTAACTCCCGTTGAGAAGATCAGGTTGAATCAGTACTACTTACAGATTATCCATCCCATAATCCTCATGTTCCCTGTGGATTGTTTTGTCTCCATACATTTGTTTGCATTATTGAATTGGGATTAATTCATTGTGTTGTCATAACTGACGGTTGCAATTTTTCAGTATTTGTGGCACTGATATATTCCAATGATTATTATCCAGGCATAATTACCTCTAAAAACGGATCCAGAGGTCAGAACCTGCATTGAATCGGTAAAGAATAACAAGTTCAAATACTGTGGCATGAAATTATAACAATAACAGTTTTCATGGAGAGCTGTGATTGAAGGGCTACATGTCGTTTGAATTCAGTAGCCACATTGTCCCTTGTACCGTCTTAGCACTTTAAAACAGGCGAGGGGCACAGACCTCTTTTCATACATGCAGATGCACTTACCTATTGCATTCACTGAAAGTGAAAACACTTTCAGTGAAATGAGGGAGGGCTGGCTGCATGTGTACACTAAATGGCCATATGAAAAAACACTGTGTGTAATTTTACATTACATATTTGAAAAATGTTCATTTATGCTAAAACCAAAATAATAAAAAGTTATCCAGAACCTTCCTCTTCTATCAATGATGTTCAATGTCTTATGATTGTTATAATATGGAAAAACAATATGGTAAACATGACTTAAAGAGACAAGAGGAAATAGTGTCTTTATTGTGAACTATTTTGAACTGTAGATTAATACACATGTACACTCTCATACACTGTATGCTAACATGCTAATCTGACATAACAGCTTTAGCGTTTAACTTACAGTACAGCCTCCTAAAGATTCTGCATCCATTTACAGAGGGTAATACACTGGTAATACTTATTAAGTGGCATCATGTGGTTTCATTTTTTTGTTTGTAATTTTTTGAAAATAATAAACAAGTATAGAATATTGCCAGCCTTCAAGACACAGGATCGCAGTCTGTGACTACTGTCTCTTACAGGGTAGCATTTAAGTGGTAGAGCACATTATGTTTTTTGTACTTGGCAGGCTAAGCCAACAGGAACTGTGTGTAAGAGAAATTGAGCTGGATCAAGAGAGAGTCACTGAGCACTGTTTAAAAACAAATCCTAAATCCAGTTTGTTGTAGAGTCCATTCCAAATCATGTATCACGTCTACAGTGAGACCCCTGCTCAGCACATGGTCAGACCAATATGTTGATGTCAGATATGCCAGGGGTTTGTTGTGTGTTATTTAAAGTCTGCCAAGAGCTACACAGAGGGGAGTGTGTGTCATCACTGCTGAATCCAGAACCACTTGTTTCACACCATATAACAAACCTGCCACCCCCCGCAGTGTGTGCTGATCCAGCTACAAAGCACCTTCTTCCCGGCTGCTGCACAGAGCACTTCAGGCGCTCTTTTTTTTTTTGCCGACAGCCATCAGACTTCAGACTGTACAGAGCTTCCTGCCCCACTAGCCCTCGTCTCAGTCAAGCCAGCCAAAAGGGTGCAAAAGCAGGATGCCTGCATATGCTGACTATCATGGACTCTTTGTGCCTAGGGCTACTGTATACAGCTCTGCTTACATGAGTCATATGCTTTAAGGTGTATAGTCTGTGACTGTTAAATGAACCATAGCATTTTCTAAAAATATGGTTTCCCAGTCTAAATTAGTTCCTGTGTATACCATCTACCGACAGGAAAATGTAAAAAGAAGAGAATCAGCAAAGTGTATTTTATGAACACACCTCTAGACACCTTAGCACACTTCAGTTCATTTGTGTGGCTTCCTGCAGAGCTGATAATGAGAATGATAATGGGATAATATGAACACACAAGCATTTTCTTTTTCAGATTTTATGCAATTTTCTCCCCCATGTGGTTTTTTTCATGCTCTATTTCTTTGTTATACAACCTTTGTATATTGTCAGTTTTCTTTCTTCTTTTCTTCTCACGTTGGTAAAGTAAGCTTTTCACATGTTGCTGATACGGCTGTTGCTATACTCAGTATAGTGTATTCATTAGCATTTTGATGTATGGTATTCTTAATTACTGCTGCAACACTCGCAGTTCGTGCATGGCTTGCATTAATGTTTCATCATCTAATCATCATATAATCTATAATGTCAAGGCGGTAACAAAGAACTGTATTGACTGAAACATTATTTAACCTGCAATACTCTTTGATGACCTAAATTTAATGACAAGGAAATTACATAATGACTCTGAAGCCCAAAAATCAGGCATCCGTTAACCATAATAGTCTGAATTGACATGAAAAATGTATTGGCTTATGTTGATATCAGTCATATTTACCATTTGCTCCCAAACAGCTTTTATGGACATTCTGCATATGCCACTGAGTGCTTCTGCAGATTACCTCTGCAAGTGTCATGCAGAAACATATTCTGATAGCTGTCCCATTTACACTGAGAATTCCCCTTTCGTTTACTTAAAGTGCAATTCTTAGAGTAAATATTTACAGTCAGTTAATAACTGGAGGCTGTGATTGACGTGCGTCATTTAACACTCCTCATTTGGTGCTAGCATGGATCATTACAGGCGTATGATGAGTTTGATGTAAAATGTCAATGCCACTGGCAACTGCATTTCACCACTACACTGAGTGATCATCATGTTAAATATCTCCTGTTTTGTAGACCAGCTTTAATGTATAGGCTTGTTATTTAGCCATATCCGAACATAGTGGGTCGTTGTTGCAATTTCACTTTGAATACACTGAGTCGTATTAAAAAGGAATCTCAAACATCTGAATCACTTACAGCATGTATTAAAAACATGCAGACATAAACAGCGGTGGAAGTAATCAGATACTCTGTTACGAGTAAAGTTTTACAAACAGTAAAATTACTGAAGAATGGCCCATTTCTGAGTGAGGCGTATTATATCATTGAATTATAATTAACGATTCTTTAATATGTATATCACTAATTAATGCTGTAGCTGGTATAAAGCACAGTATTTCCCACTGAATTACAGTGGAGCAGAAGTAGACAGTAGCATAAAATGGAAATACTCAGGTAAAGTACAAGTACCATGCAATTCTATTCAAGTACAGCACTTGAGTAAATTACACACTTTCCACCGCTGTATAAGGCCACAGTACAAGCGTTCCAATTAAAAACTTCAGCATCAAATGCACAAACAGTTTCGACCACCAGAGACTGTCAGATGTACAGCTTGTGAAGCTTTTGGTTGGATGTAACAGCGCATCAATTATGCAGTTCTCTACCTTATCCAATCTGCGCATGCATACATGCATAAGGTTGCTTATCGCTGCCTCGCATGTGGGTACATTTTGGTGAGAAAGACATGACAAAAAGAAGTCCCTGTTGGCATCAGTGTAAATGACTCGAAGTCTGTTTACACCATGTGAGCTGTAAGCCCTGAACACACAGACATCTGAAGATTTACCTGTTTGTGTTATCTCTGCATTTAAATCGTCTGCAATGATGGATGGATGACTTGTGTTCTAAAATGCCAATATTCCACATGTACAGTAAAAACTAAATCAGTAATGTTCCTGACAAGTTCACAGTAGTCATCAGGTGGCCGTGACACTTCGCTTCAGCGACGAGTGGGAGTGTTTTCGCTTCTTGGCCACGAATATTCAAAGATTTTTCTAGTTAACTTGTCTGAGCTGATATTTTCGTAGATGAAATATTTATCACAGCAGTTGGGAATGTGCATGACAAGTAAGTAAAATATGCTGAGTGCATCAGAGTACATGAGGTGAATGATAGCATAAGAGCTGATATTCCCACTGATGAAATGTAAGTGTCAACTTCCAACAAGTCTTCTTACCTGAAAAATAGGCTCATCAGGCTCACCTGAATGCCTGACACATAGGAATGCTTTCTGATCTGCCACATGGTTGAAGTAACTATAATTGAATGAAAGAACAAAGTAAATAACAATGTGAGTGAAAACCATGTCAGAAAGTGAAGGCGTTACATGTGGAGATGAACCTGCAGAATTTTCTGCAGGCAGGTGGTGAAAAAACGTCACTGAACACTAGTTGGTAGAGACCAAAAACAAAAATAAGTGCTAGTTGCTTACAAAAGCAGAACATTTATTTGCTAACATTTACTGTAACAGCTTAAAAGTGGTGTGTATACTATGTGCATTTTAAGCTTCAAGGTTTGTTTAAGTTTAGACAACTAAAAATACTTTTTGAGGGAACGATTGACTTCATGGTTAAAAGAAAGAAGTGCTGTGTGTTGTATGGCCAACATCTACTGTACCTCCTTTAGCACAGTTTTGTGGTAATGAAGTTGGTGTACTTTCCCCTTTGCTACTTAATGAGGATATTCATTATTCGCACAACTTGCCTTGTCTCAAGAGCTCACTCTTCAGGAAAAAAAAAAAAAAAAAGTCGTTCTAAGCACTTAAAGGATTGGTGTGTAGGATTTAATGGCATCTAGGAGACGCGGGTTGTAACCCCCTCCACTCATCTTTGCGTTCCAGGCATGAGGGAGAAACTACGGTGACAGCAAACTGCACAGAAAATAAGTATAATAAAAAAAAGGTAACAAAAACAAAAGGATTCTTACTTTCAGGTGATTTATACACTCATAAAAACACAGTCATGCATATTATATTCAATGTTTTCCATATTCTGTAAATAAAGCCTCCTAAATCTGGACCTTATCTTAAGTGTTTAGGATTTAGTTGCATCTAGGAGTGTAGTTACTGAATCCAGCCCCGTCACTGGGGATACACCCACAGCATCTGTAGATATAAAGGCTCATTCTAAGGTAACAAAAACATTCTTGATTCTAATTTACAGGTGATTATACACTAATGAAAACAGAGTTCCACATATTATATTCCACTGCCATATTCTATGAATAGAGCCCTCTAAAACAAACAATGCTATAATTTTTCTGTAGACTACTGTCCCCTGTACGCTGACCATAATCCCACACGATGAATGTAAAACATCATTAGCATTGCAAGGAACTGATGCAGGAATTACAGGTGAAGTTGCATGACACAGTTGATGAAGTGCATGACCTTGATAAAGATGGGACCAGATGGCTCAGCACAAACAACCAAACAGCGGTCGAACATATGTTTGTATCATGGTCTGATCTGGAGGCAGGCGAAGACAGGATTTGATGAAATATCTTCTTCTTCTTCACTTTCAATCATTTCAATCAGCTCATTAGTATCCTACAGCTATAGCTGATGCATTAAATCAGAATCTTGAAAATAGCTATCCTATTTTTATTTCCAGGCCAGATGTTTTGCATCCAGTGAATGCAGTTCCCATCTTAAATATGCAGTACTTAATGTGAACAGGCTCCGTTCTGCCTCGTGGAGATTAAAACAGGAGAAGTCATGGTTAAAGAAGCCAACTGGTGATGCCATCACAATACATTACCTCCACTTTATAAACTAGGCACGATGTTGTTTCAATTTAGGTGCTGTTCGTTTGCTGCCATTAACCTGAATCAACCTGCATTTTATCACTCATTAAGGGGAGCTTATTATGCAGCCAGTGTAACTATGGACTCAGATATTATCCTAGAGAAGGTGGAGGAGGTTTACTAGTAATGATTAATTTGTTTACTTGCAGAAAAAGGTGTGAGAAAGCAGTAAATGGAGTCTTTGGCACCGTCAGCATGAAGACGAATACTGCACGGCAGGTGCAACAAGGGCGAGGGGGCTTAGGCCTGGAAATAGGGCAGAACTGTGGAGTAAGGCAGCGTTGTCATCAGGGAGAAGAAAAATGGTGGTAGATCAAATACATACACAGGAGGGAGGCAGCCAGGTGTGCTGTTCAGTGTCTCGGGAAAAGCAGGGTCAGTGGGTGAAGGGGGAGAACGTGGAGGGGACTCAGCTGGAGAGAGCTACGAAGAAAAACTCCATTAAATTAATCATAGGTGTAGCTTGCAGTATGATGTGTTACCTGCTCAAGTTTCCTCCTGGAGCCTGCCTATTGTGTTCAGGAATAGGTAGATTCAGACACCGTCACACTTGCAGCTGCATCTATTCTTTTTTTTAATCAAATATAATATGAGAAGTACTTCATAATAATAGTTTTTAAATAAACATGTTGAAGTGGGTAGAATGGTGGCTAAACACCTTCATGACCGCTGCAGACCCAAATCACGGGGTTGTTTTACATAAGCACAAAAAGTAAATTAATCAAAATAAACTTTTAATAAAAATGTGTTTCAAATGCTCAGACAGTTTCTTTATGATTTAAACCACAAATACATCTAATATCTTCCATTTATAGAGCAAAATGCTGTGGGTTGGAGAGATATTGAGGATGCTAAACTGTAACTTTGGCATCATAGTGTCCACTGTGGTCATAAGTGGTGCATTCAATTTCTCTTGATCTTGACTTGACGTGGTAAGAACCGTGGATGTATAAAGAGAGCTGGATACAGAGGAAGTGCTCTGTTATGGAAGCTGCTCCCATTCTTCATGGGAGCTTGGTATGAATGTAAGTGCATCACAAGCAGGAAAAAAACAAATGTTTTTGACAAAAAAAGAAAGAACTTTCATGATTTACACCTAATACTAATGTTTATCTGTGAAGTGTTTAAACCTGGAGCTTATGTTTTCTAACATTGGCTAGCATTAGCCACCATCAGCTGTCAGTTTTAAGAAGACAAAGTTGCCTAAAACCCCTGAACTGGGTGTTGAGGGTGAAAGCAACATTTTCTTTCCCGCTTGTCAGACATAACATTATTCTTATGGTTGTTAAAGTATGTGATTTCTCAGTTTATATGAAATTCATAGAGACAGGGAGTTTTTCAAAGGACTGTTTCAAGGTGAAAATCAGTTTGTACTTGGACATGTCCTGTTTTTTTTTTTTTTTTTTTTTGGGGGGGGGGGGGGGGGGGGGGTTGTGCTTTTAATTAAATTATTTCAAAATGCAGAGTATGACAATGCCTCATAGAAACAGTTAAGTAACTGTTTAATAAAAAAAAGATGAACCCTGTGGCAAATGGAAATTAAACATCACAACTAAGATGTTTCTGTCCGACACAGTGATTGATTACTGCTGCTTACATAAGTTGCCTTCAGGCTCATCAAGAAACATTGAAGTGTTGTGAAAATGTGTTTTATAGCCGACTTGTTATTCAGACCTAACCGTGATACCACAGTGATTTCATTTAGATGAGGGATAAGAGAAAAAAATATAAAATGTAAAAATATTGTGACACGAGGCAAAGATCCTAAGCCATATTTGACACCAGTTATATTGTACTATATCTACTAACTTAATTAGTTTCACTAATTTCATTACATTATTACATTACATCTTTACATTTAATTGTTTTTTTCTAAATAGGACTAAATAATTATGTATTATATATAATTGGAAGAAACAAGCATTTTTTCTTCAGATTGTACAAAAGATTAAAAATAAGTTTGATTGTTTTTAATGGTTTAAAATTGATCATGTCTATTGTGAGCTGATAAAGTGAGTGAACCACCTGTGCTTTAGGTATGTCAACAGAGATTGTATTAGTTTTAGTACAGTAAATCTGCAGTATTACCACACTCCACACATGGTATAACTGCTCTTACGTATATTTAAGACAAGCATCTCAATTTAGAAGCAAATTCAGCCTCAGAGATCAGTCGTGCGGAACTCAGTCTGGCAAAAAGGCTCAATTAATTCCATGCAGATATTGTTTCTCATGAACGATCAAAGAAAAAAAGCTTCTTCAGTTTCATTCATGCTTGGGACTTGTTGCTTTTTTATTTTACATGATTTAAAAGAAATATGAAGAAAACGCAACTCTCTCATTTGTTGCAAAACATTTAAGATCAAATTTTAAGAGAAATAATATGTCATCATATGACATATGGGGGTTGTTTTTGTTTTTTTGAAAAATGATGCTCAAAGATGAAGTTAGATCCTTCTTATTGTAGTCAACCATTCAATATTCATTGTAATCAAACACAAAGCGCAGAGTTACAAACAAAATTACAGCTGTATCCATGTAGGTACATAGTTGCAGGGGCCACCCTGTGGCATAAGTGAACAAGCATCCACTCAACTCATTCCCTGGAGCTGTCACCTACAAAGCGTCTGAGGAGGGAGATAGGAAGGGAGGGCGGGCGTTGTTCATTTTAATCCACTGTGGATCCACTGACCTTCAATAAAGAGTAATAAATGCATGAAACTGATGAGGATGGGTTGTAATTTCATTTTTATATGACCCAAGACTGTCTATGAATAAACCTTAAAGCTATGGGAGGTTGGAACGTCTTTTCCTGCTCAACCATCCTGTGTCTGTTGTCCATTCTTTGTCTAATTGACACCACAACAGAGCAAGAACTATTTTGGTGGTGCACATTTTTATGCATGAATTGCCCTTTATGAGCGGTTTAATTAGCGAAAACAAGAGCAGAAACAACACAAACAACATTTTAGGGCAAGAATAAATGGCAGTTAACATGGAATCAAAAACTTGACCCAGGCTGAGAAAGGAGGAATCTTTTATGTTATTCATAATGTGTTTGTTAAATCTAAAACTACAGTTCATTGTAAACAGTTAAAATGACAAACAACAGAATCTCTGCCTTTCGGTACAAATGTGCGTTGGGTCAAAACACAACACCATTTGAGAAAAAAATGGAAGTGGGTGCAGTTTTATCTAAACTGGACTGGAAAGAGAATAAACGCCAGTAAACCACCTAAGGGATTTTCGTGTAGCTGACCAATCTAGTTAACTTTAAAGCAATATCTGAACCCAACGGCCAGTGATCCTGGCCTTCCAGTGTAGACAGTGGATATCCAGAAAACCTGTATCCAAACTTCTGTATCCTGTATCAAGACTTCCTCTGCAGTCCAATTAGCAATTTGATACGTGAGAATAAGAAATACACATTTCTGCTAATCTCTAATAAACAGATATCTGTAATTGAGCAAATAGCTTTTTTAAGAAAGCTAATAAAAAGCTAAATCGACGTCAGACAATAGCTGATTAGTTCCAAGTGTGCATTTCAGCGAATCCGTTCCGCCTCTTTTGCTCTCCACACGGACTGTTGGAACCAAAGCCTGCTCAAACATGACCGGTCAATACTACTCGGACTACAAACGGAAACCAGAACGCTTCTGGTGCCAAAATCGTGGTCCTTTGCCTACAGATTCTGCATTTATATGCATATCTGTTTATAGGGATTAACTTAAAAGGTGCTTGGAGCGAGCCACAAAACACAATAGATGGCTTTCGTGCTGGGAATAAGACTCAACAATCAACTATCTTGGAGCCACCAACCCAAAGCAGCAATATTTGATGACCTGGAACAAGCTACCTGTTGTGTGGCTTGCTCAGAGCCACATTGTTTGTTTCCAAATTACGTTGGAATTTGACAACCTCGGAATGAGAATGAACAATCACCCATCTTTTCCTGGTATGGCTGATCTCACTTTGTGTCCGTCTGGCTGATCCAATCTAAAACAAATCCACCTTGTTGTTGTGCTTTCTGAAACATGTTGGGTTTCTCTAACTTTTCTCAAATGTCTTCAATTCAGGATCACTGCCATGTTTTAAAATTCTACCATCTTCTTCTGCCAGCCTTGATAAACAGTTGTAAACTGTTTTAGTTACATTATATTAACAATACTCTGCGTAAGCTGTGTCTTGGTTCTAAACCTTACAGATCTATCTAGTTCTACAGTCTGCCAACAGGAACTATTTTTTCTCTTTCCACATACAGAAGGTGAAACAGTTTGTCTGATTGAAGCTACCTGGTCACAGTCTTTGTTGAGAGCTTGGTCTGTTACTCATGTTTTGTGTGACCTGAGGGAGGAGACACTTCAGTTCACTGCAGCAGCATCCATTTCATTGAAGGACTTAAGCTGCTGTCCTGAACTTTTTTACTTTCTATATCTTAACCCTGTCTGACTTGACACTGACAGATACTAGACATACTCACTGTATATAGTTGCAAATTGAACATTTTTGAGGTAGACTTCTGTTTTCTTTTGTAGAGATATTGACTGATACTAATATGCATTCATTATAATGCATGTAAAGCATATGGTATACGGACAGATGGTCTGTTGTTTGGTACAAACCTAATTCATAAATATATTGTTCCATGTGAAACAAGTATAGTATAGAGATATCTGTACATTCATGTATACTTTTAATTATTATCAGATAGGTTTATTGATTCCTTGAAGAGATTTTGTTTGTTATGGAATTTACTGTGTTTATATTAATGTTTCAATTCAGCAACAGTATTTTTGATGTCATTTAAGTCCTCATAGGCTGAGCACTTGTATGTACATGACACAAATTAACAACTAGGACTACCACTAAAGCTGTGTTTGTACGGGGTTATTATTACATTATCAACACAAGGCACATCATATTTTAAGCTATGAATATTTCTGTGTTTTTTTTTCTGTATTATCATATTGTGGTGTAGTGGAACTAAAACAAAAAATAAAAGTGAAAACATGTTTTTGCCAACAGTTTTAATAGTCTTATTTGGAACTGTGTATTTAGTCTGCAGACATTTCTACCTCTCTGAACTTTGCTCATTTTAAATCCACTCACTAAGTAGTTCTTCTGCAAGTCCTGTGACCTGTGTGACTGAGAATTCCCACTGACGCATTTCTTGGCTTTATTTTTCACATAGTCCTCGTTATTTAAAAGTGTCTGAAGATGAATCAAGCTCTACAATTCAGATATTTTTTTCCCCGTAAGTCTGCAGGGAAATTACTGCTCTTGTGACACATAATTTTAGCCCGGTGCTTGGGTTTGTAAAAGCATCTTAACGTAGATATTAACATTTGAACCCTAACGATTCTGTGCAGAATGAACTCATCAGGACATTAGACACTGGGGAGATCTCTTCAAGTAGCTGGTTGTGCTTACATTACCGCTGTCATCTGTTGAATTTTGCATGAAACGAGAGGGGTTAAACGTCTAATAGAGGTACAGTGTGTCTGCGATAAAAGTAATACAACAATAATAGAAGACCTTTTGATACTGACATCAACCTCCTGCTTTATGGCTGCGACATTACATGTTCATATTTCCCAGGAGGTTTCCATTTATTTATCATTATGTTTACTAGGCACAACATTGGTTGGTGTGTACATCCCTTGGATTCATTTTGCTGCCGACTGTAAATTAAAATCTGTCCTTGACGGGATAGTTTGGATGTTGTTGTTGTTTTTTTTATATATTATGTCAGGCTCATGTAGAATTTAGCTCACTTCCTTGGCAGCAGCACAAACTCTCTGAGCTCCCACCATGCCTTATGAATACAGAGACGCTCACAGTGCAGCGACAGCAGTATGGGTGAGTAATGCAAAACCAATTTTGCAAAATGGATTTTAAAATTATGGACTGTTCCTTTAATTGACCTGCCCGGTGGTTAGATAATTGTATCTCTACTGTAATAGCAGCTGCATTGACTATGCGATAGAGCTCTCACTAGCTCACAGTTTGATTTCTCTTTTGATGAATCTGAATTGATTCAGGGATTAAAGGGAATATTTTTTGAGCTGTGGCATCACTGTTAATTGATTTTCTTCAAGAAAATATCTCTTACTGTTGTCTCTTTTTTTCTTCACTTGTAATAGTCTAAAGCGTGTTGGACAAAGTGGTTGGCTTTAGCGTCTGACTGGAAATTTAGTCTATCTTCAGTCTTTAATCTTTTTGTAAGATTTTTTTTTTTTCATTGATCCTGTGCAACTGCAACTCAAATGTCCTCACCACATTTACAAATGAGACAAGAAATACCTTTTAACGTGCAAAGACAAAAGCTCCCCAGAGCTGTTCTTTTGCTGCATCTGATGTGTCATCAGTCAGAAGTTTTCTCAAGTCTTCACTGTACTTTGCTTTATTTTGTACACTATATTTTCAGTTTTAAATGATAGTGGATGTTAAAGTGTGGCTGATGTCTGCACAGAAATGGACAGTGAAATCTAGCAGCCCTCCCCTCCCTGCGTGCGCTACAGCAGTTGTTATTTTTAAAGTTCAGCACAGCTCCAGTGGCTGCAGGGTCTGTGTGATGCAGATGCAGCCATGCAGAACTTGACTTGGCATGACATCAGTTCACTCTTAACTGTACCTGAGGCATTTCGTTTGATAGATTATCTTAGATTATTATGCTCTTTTATTCACCATTAAAACATTTAACCCTTGACAGCTGTGATGGATAAAATGCTTACTAGCCAGAACATCTTACTTCATGTTAACGTGAATGATAGTTACCATAGCTATTGTAATTTTGAGAATGCTTATTAGGCATAAACAATAGCTTAAAAGACATAACATAATAATGAAGACTAATGACAAGTACAGCCACGCACAGACCAGTTACAGGGAGGGTACCTTTGAGTTGCATTTAAAGGAATACTTTGACATTTTGGGAAATATAATATCTGATTCCTTGTCAAGAGTTGGATGAGAAGAATAAGCTGCTGAGCTTAGCTTAGCTTAACTTAGCTCCAGGAAGCCTCATATATAGCCTCATATATAATCCCCTACAAAAATGCAATATCTTATTTTTTGTCTTGTTTTTTACTTTTATATGGATTAAAACAAACAAGGTACAATGTGTTAATTGGTGAGCTTTCCAGTGTTGGTAGGCAGATTTTGTTACATTTGCACAGAGCCAGGCAAGCTGTTGTATACCAGCCTTTTGTGAAACTAGATTTTTTTACTGGGTTTTTAAAGGGGGGTTGCTTGTGTTTCCCCAAAGACAGGGTTCCCTTACAATCCATACAATTTTCTTGTCAGTTGTCTTGTCGGATTTTTCTTTATCTGTCGGAAATCCAAAATTCTGCCACACAGCAGATTCAAAACTTGACAGCAGCTCAGTTTCAGTTTCACCTCAGTCCACGCTGTCTTCTCCAGGTTTGTCTACTCTGTAATGAGTGCCACTAGGCTCAGTGCAAGCGTGATGACCCATGCTAGCACCAGCTAGCAAAATAAGTGAACTTTGCCCCTGCATCAAACAGGGTTAAGCAGAAGCTCCTATTATAATTCCAACAATATAGCCTGCCTACTGTGTGTGTGTGTGTGTGTGTGTGTGTGTGTGTGTGTGTGTGTGTGTGTGTGTGTGTGTGTGTGTGTGTGTGTGTGTGTGTGTGTGTGTGTTCGGAGACTCAAGATAGGGCAGACGTGACGTGTTTTTCAACTCCTCCATGCATGTCATCAAGTTTTATGAAATTCAGTGGATGTGTTCATTAGGCGGTTGTCTGATATTCGACAAAGAACTTTTCTTTTTATCTGCAGCTTGTTGTGCAGGGGAGGTGATAGATTTCCTGGGGTAAGTCTCTAGAGGCAGCAGCATCACAGGCCTAAGGCTCCACTGGAGGAGGTGCTCCAGGGAGCGGGTGAGGGAAACCCTCTGCCCCTGTGGAAAACCAGGAGAGGAGAGGCAATGAAATAAATGAATAACAGAGCATTATTTGGGTGCGCTGGTGTTTTTCTGTGTCAAATAGGGAATGATACCGACTCCTGTGTAGCTATTTTGTGACTTTCTGCACCAAGTTGTAAGATGTTTATCATTGTGAATAGAAAACATGGTGGCAGACATTTCTAGAAATGTGAACCCAACTTAAAAAGGAATGCCATCTGCTCTTGGCAGCTTAGTTGGTCCATGTGACTCTCCACCTGCTGGACAAGTGTGTGAGTTTCCTGTTGGGAAAGAAGAAACACTGACTTCTTCATTAAAAAAGCAGTTTATACATCACAGAGAACATCCCTAACACACACACACTGATGAAATTTCCCTCCTTATTCAACCCCCTTTATGTACTGGCACTGCAAAGGTGTGAAACTGACAAAGATACTCACCGCTCTCTGTATGCTTTGTCCTCTTGAAGTTCTTAGTAATTATTGTCACGTATTTCTACATGTAACTGATGCTATCTTGTTACACTGATGATCCGTGGCTAATCTTCCAGAGATCCAGAGATTTTGTGTCGTCAGACAGCACGTTTAACATATTTAAATGTTTCCATCTACTGTATGAACTCTACACCTTGTGTTTAAATTGGAATAAAATTGTATTCTTGTTGCCACAAGGAATACGACAGCAACAACCAAAGTCATAGTCCACCAAGTTTATACAGTGAGTGGAACATTTGCAGTCTTGTGAATACAAGGCCACGATGTATATTGTAGAGTGTATCTGTTTGAAAATAATCAAGGTCTTTTAGTGGTGCAAACACATTCACCATGCAACTCTTGAGATGTGGTAGTCCAGCTGAGGTTGCTCTTGTGTGGATTGGTGCAATTATGGAGATAATTTGTGTATGAGATTGCACCTGTATTTGCAATATAAGGTTATCTGATCAGGCAAACAGGTATTTCATTATTTCCTGTTTTTAGAACCATGTCATATTTCAGGCCAGTGACAAAACCAAAGGAAGCACTAGTCTGGGACTATTGGTTAATTGTCTGCACCAAGGGCAGAAAATTAAAAAATCTCACCAAAGTCCACTAATCTGCAACTTCTTCTCTTTTTCCCTCAAATAATTTGGTAACATGTCACGGTTTAATCCTTCCTCCTTCATGTAGGAGCTGGTGGTTTGATCCCCGGTTCCTTCTGTCCAAATAATGAAAGTGATTTATCAACACTCTCTATTTAAAATAGCTTACTCTGTTTGACATACAGTACTGTTGAAGAAATATTCAGTTCACAGTAATGCAGAGGAAAGAAAGCAGTATGAAGAGATGGTTGGTATTTTTACTTAAATGTGTTGCATAAGAATGAAAAAGATGGTGAAGGTGTTTTGGTACAACATTTTCAGACATGCATGAGAGAAATTGTTCAGTTTTAGCCCATTATTTGGTCCAGTCAAAGTATTTGTGGTATTATTGTTACATTAGGTCTCAGTGAACAGGACAGATGGCATTGTATAAAGAGAAACCAAGAATAGCCCAAATGTTCTGATCACACGTCGAGTTTTTTGTAACAAAAGATACTGGTGTACAGACAGCCATAAGGGCTGCGTTTACTGTATATAATGACTCACAACCGGTCTTTCTTTTGTATAAGGATCTTTTTGTTTATCTTCAGCTCTCCCACTTACGATTGGTGTGATACTGAAGGCCAACAAAGAACAACTATCATTGGTGTTGGAGGCAGGCAGAGCTAAACTGGAAACCATGGCAACACAGTGCTTGTCTCTCTAATCCCTTGGCCCTGCCAGAGAGTAGACAAATACCTGCGCAAGCCCCGGTCTATTCAACACCTGCATAAAAGAAAACCTTCACAATCTGCACGATATGAAAACACACCGGGGAGGAACAGTTTTCCTTCAGTATCTCCATATCACACACTGCCACAGACAAACAGGCTTGGCTGTTGTTTCCGTCCTCTTGTCTGCTTGGTTCCTCTCACAAAGCATTTACACCAGATTCCTTCCCCCACCAGTCAAATGTAATAAGATAGCATTTATGTTAGTCACTCCAGGTGTTAACACATGTTTTTTTGTTTTTTTTTCTTACAATCATGCAGCTAGCAGATGTATGTTTATTTAAACACTTGCAGTAACTTCCACAAATAAATCATACTCCCTCCACACATAACACGACTGCATGTATAATGTTTTTCATGTTATATGGTTCTATAGTTTTGTATATTACTGTATGTGTGTGCTCATATCTACTTTTATAGGTTTTTAATGTTACATTTCTCCTCCTGTATTTATATACATATATATATATATATATATATATATATATATACACACATATATACATATATATATATATATATGATGCCATACAATAAGAACCTACTGTAAAAAAAGCTGCAGCAGTTTGACAAAAGTGTACCTCTTTATGTAATTTCATGCACACAAAAGAGACAATGTGTGTGTGAGAAGGCGTAAAACTGCTGTAAAACCATAAGAATTTAAGAGGTGAACCTGTTTGCAGGAAGAATACGATTATCACAATTTGTAAGGTTAATTAAAACGTTTACTTTAGAGGAGTTGATAATTTGAGTGTTTTATCCAGTCACATTGATCTTTCATATTGTGCTGTGATCGGTGAACCTGAAACTTATCGTAATATCAAAGAAAAGAAAAAAGAGCTGCTTCTTGATTCTTCTCTTGAGTTGATGTCCTTGAACTCTTTTTTTTTTTTTTTTTTTTTTTTTTCCAACGACCATTATTCAGGATGGATAGCGGATAATGTGATGGACTGTGTAATTACATCTGTGATAAATAATTACTGCAAAATGGTGCCGTTAACAAAATCTAATTAAAATTCAAATGAAGAAAAAAAAAAAAGAAAAAAAAAGGTGATATTGTCGTACATGACCCTTACAGTGTCACAGTGACCCACTGTGTCACTACACCATCCAAGCATGGATGACAGGCGTCACAACAAGGGGGCCGAACACTTAGAATTTTAAAAAGCTCAATACTGACACAAAAATAGTTTGTTGTTCCCTGTTTGTATTCAGTTTCTTTGTGTCTCTAACAAGCATTCACATCAACCCTGTGACTAATCACTGACAGTATTGTTTTTTACATGTTTCAATAACCACGCACAACAGAGCTTCAATGAATGAATCAGCCCACCTCTAACCTTAAACTTGTGATGATGAAGAAACCACTGACAAGAAACCAATTTATCAACTAATGAAATTGCAAAAAGGAATTCAAACAGATAATTAGGCAGACAAGGCTGTGGGGAATTCAGCAGCGAGTTCATTCATAAGCAGGACGGACTCAAACACTGAAGGTCTGATTCTGATTATTTGTAAATGTATAAAGTTTGTTTGAAATGTGGATAAACCTACACAAGGCAAATTAATAACAACTAAAGGAGACTTTCAGCGTCTTCCTGATAACTCCAAAGTTGTCCAGTTTAAATATTGTGTATTTTTAGCTGGCTTGCGAACATATTCAGGTGTATGTGTGTGAACTCCATATCTTTAATGTGAGGATTTAAGTTTTGGAGTACCCGTTGTAGTATCACTGTCAGCTTCAGTTGGTAAAAAGCACCATGGATGGGGTTGCTTCCTCTTTTCCTAACTCAGGTGGGGTGACTGAGCGGGAGACTGTCAAAAGCCCCCTCCCCCAGCCTCTGTCTCCTTTCCCCACATGCATCATTTCACCAGTAAACAGCAACCTAAGCACTTCCACACTGCTACACTGATACACAGGCTGCTTCAGATGCATGTTATGTGGACGTGATTGCTTCTGTCTCCCCAAGTCGGGTGATGTAAATAAAAGGGAAAGCGATGTCTGATGCGCTTTCTTTACTGGCCTCTCATCTTTATGTTTTACCTCCTGCTCGGTGCGTCTTCACTATGCTCGGCGCACAGCATTGTGTAACAGTGATTCTCGGTGAAGTGTGTTTTTGGAGAGGCAGCCCACTTGGGCACTTCCCCATATCATGTGAGGTGAAGAAGGGGTAGAGAGCTTGGGCACATGACCACTGCCTACCATGTCAGCCCATGTGCTGCGTGACAACTCCATCCCTGGCGATGGACGGAGTTTGTCACTGACTTTTAGCGTTTACCCTTGCTGCTGTTCCCATCTTGATGAGGAAGTGGCACAAGGTGAATCATTTTCTCCTCCCATTTCCATTATTATTCTCCATTTTCATATGTGCCTCAGCTGTAGCTGGTGCGCAGAAGCATACAACCGGCTCTGATTCTGTCCCAATCCACAGTTACATTATCACTAAAGCATGGCGTCATTCCCCAGTTACTTTTCTCGCGTGCAGTTGAAGGAAGCAGCTTAAAGGTATGTCCCCCCCCCCCCCCCCCCGCTATAGCCCCTTTTTAGCCTCTGCCATCAGTTGATGGTTACCGCCAACACTTCGGTTGTTGCAGAGGCATCAAAATGAGAACGGTGGGCACTCAACCCCCAGGAGGGATATCAGCCACACATTTTTTAGTTTTTTTTCCACCTAGGATGCCGATTAACGACACTGATACTGGGAGCAGAGTGAAAACCCATTTCCCAGTGGAAATTACTCTTCGCATACTATCGGTGAGTGTTTCATATTTTTCATAGGATGGATGTGCTGCATACTGCGGGAATCGAGCTATGCCAATCTCCCGCGCCTTTCCGCTCATTCTTGAGGCCTCTCCACTGACAGTTCACCCCAGTGTTGCCCTGGGGTTGTTAGTAGAGATGCCCCGATTGAGTGTTTTGGACCCTCATCTCGATTCTTTGGTTGAATCTTTGATTGAATGTAGCTTTCTAAATTCTGTAACAGTCACAGTGTAGAGCTCAACAGCACTAATGAGAGGGGTGCTGCTCAGCCCCAATACCAATCGATACCGATCCTTAGCTTAGGACATCCCTTAGTCAAGAAGTAGAGTACTGTAATTGCTGCTGCAATGATGAATTGCTTACATTTTCAAGTAACTTGCCCACTGATGTTGTTAAAAAGTTGAATAGCAGATTCAGATCACACCAAATCAAACTTTTTTTCCACAGCTGGAGAGCATAAGTAGACACAGAATACTCTGTAGCCCAACCAGCTCTCCACTTCCTACCGATTTCTTGCAGTCAGGGCTCTCACAGTCTCCAGAAAAAAGACTCAGCCAGGGCCTTCAGTGTCTGTATTTCGCGCCAACCACAACAGTGCTTACCATCTGCTGCCAGACTTGGCGTGTCACCTGTAACATCTGCTGTTGGACCTCTTCATAGGTGACCCTCAGCTAAAGAGGGTGTCACCTCTGCTTGGCCATATCCCCCTGTTGTGCTGGAACGCACCGCAAGAACCTTCGTGAACATGCACTAACAGGTAACTCAGTGGTCGAGTCACCTCGACCCGCCTCAGGATGAGGCCTTGTCTCGTCTGACCCTCTCACTCTATCCTTCACAACCTTACCCTCACTTTTTGACTTCTATCAAGAATAACACAAAAATACATGAGGTTGATTTAATTTTTAATTTTTATTTTTTTGCGTGAGGAAAAGAAAGACACCACATCTGCACAGCTCCATGTTTAGACTCTATCACTGCTGTTTGTTTATGACTTTGATCATGTTTTCACAGCGGTCTTGGCACTAGCAAAGCCAGACGAGTGTGACAAATTACAGAGACACACAGGGAACATATACTGACCATGGGTATGGCGTGCCAAGAGGGGCATGAAACCTAAATGGACGGAACAGTTGCCATTTGCAGAAGCAGGGCTCGTTGTGTTTTTGTCTTGATTTAGGCAACAGCACGGGTAGGCAGAGGCTCAACGGCTTTTTGTTTGCCAGTGTGGTCACAAGATGGTTTACAAGGGAAGCACATTCACCAGTAATGGAATGAATAAAATGATTTATTTAGTATGTGCTTCCAGGATATTTGATTTGCTTGGCTACGTTTAGCCCATAACCTCATCATAATGAAACAGCAAGCAGTCAGAGTTGCAGGAGAAGCATCTTACTGGAAGAGGAGAGAAAATGGTGCCTGAGGCGCTGTTAAATGATGCTCCTCGTCCACAGTCACACCCTCATTCCTCTTCTTGTCAATAAAATTCTCAGTGACAGAGACAGGCGAAATATTTCTAAATATGCCTGATTACAAATCACAATTATGCCATTAACAAATGTCTCCAAATAAATAACATTCTTTTATGTAATTATGCTAGTAACAAATGTCTCCAGATGAACACCATTATTTTATAAATCAGTCGCACTAGTCGTTTAATTTTTTCTTATTAGATTCCAGTGCCAGTTCTGTTAAAAATGCTCAGATTCAATGACCTGTGAAATTCCTGGAGGGTGATGTAGTTCTTAAAGTACATGGTATAATGTCTTCTTAACGTCAGTTTTATTCAAGTATTGCATAAATCATGTTATGCTGACATTTTGCTTTGTAAATACTAAATTAACTAAACATCTCTCAGTATTTTAAAAATATACTTTAGGAAGAGAGCTGCACCAGAATCCCCCATGTCATCTTTTCAATTGCTTTCTGGTTATTTACTGGTTGACAGAATTGTTTCGGACACTTATTTTTATGACTCTTGTTCCCTTGACTCTCTTCCGTCTTAGATGGTATCGGTAATACCTCTTTTTTTTTAACTGAAACAGAAAACGCTGTGGGGGAACTGACTCTGCTTTCAACAATTTTCCTTTTTCTGTTAGCTAATTTAAGACGGTGAAGACACTGAGCAGACTAGACTGCTAACAGGCCTCGGGGATACACCTTTGGCACGGTTGTGTTATCTCTGTACGAGCTCTAATTGGCCAAATAATTATTAAACACACATCAGTTTCTAACCATAACATGTAGAGACAATAAAACACTGTACCTCGTGGATGAAGACTGGATGACAGTAAATTGAAAGTCAGGATGTTTGTGGGAAAAAAAATGGAGTTTGGATTATGGTTTAAGCTTTAAAAGCTTTTTGTACCACAAAATGTGTTACAAAACATTAGCCCTCATTCAGACTTTCACATATGGCACATGACCAGCACTGGAGAGGTTTATAACAAAGAAAAATTTGAGAAATTCGCTTTTTTTTTTTTTCTTCTCAACCTGTGAATCCCTGTTGTGTTTAGCCCTAGCCAGCATCGCTGACCTTGTATCCACATCAGCGCCACAGGGAAAGCGCTCGTCTGGACCAAGGTCAAAGCTGAGAGCTATTGGCGGCCTTTGCCATCATGACACACAGGGTTTAAAATGATCTGCCTGGCAACCTCAGGCTGTCACACATTTTAGTTTTATTGTCTGGTTATGTGTCTCACACTGAATTTTCCTCGCACCATACATCACTACTTCTCTAACAGTAGACTGGGTCAGTTTACCCTTATCTCAGACTGAGAAATAAATTACAAATACATGTCACTGTCTATTCTCTGAAAGAAATTAAAATCAATGAAATACTTGATGTATAGAGTGTTAGGCAGAGCACTAACGTCATAGCTATAGTCTTCATGGCCTGACCTTTCACATTCTGTTTGTGTACAGCAGTACACTCTTCAATAGAAATAATCATACTGGACTGAACAGTGTGTCCAAGTGCTGCTGTTGGTTGCATTTATCTCTGAGGAAGCACAATTTGTGTACTGTATGAAGTTACACTGGTGTTGTTTGATTGAAAATTTCATGTAGCAGCTGTAATAATTACTTTGGCTATTTAGCACACATTAATCATTCATTCATTCAATCATTCATTGATGTCCACAATAGTCAAATCAAAATATTCACATCCATACTGTACACAATAATCATGTACATTTCGCCTACATACTTTATTATTCTATATCATAACTGGATATAAACTGGTGAACACCTGCTGCTACTTTACAGCCAGCTACTTTACAGAGGGCTTTGCTTGCATGTAATTTCAAAAGTGTTTTTCATAATTTTGGTCCGTTTAGTTGAGTTGTTGCTGGCAGTAATCAGCATGCTTACTGCATCACGCCAGTTAAGAGAGGCTTTGCTCACATTCATCTGTGAGACATTTGTTTCTTGACATTTGTTAGACAGATTCCATGTAAAATATTCCCCTTTAGTCTGCTTCCTGTTGTACATCTTAAATAGGAAAGACTTTTGTAGCATTCAAGGGGGGATTTCAACATGCCTGGTGCATAGATGAAGTTCACAAAGGGTACAGATTTACAAAAGCTCTGTTGTTTTGGGTGTCAACCCTGCCTCCTGTTATTGAATATTAAGCATTGCAGTCTTCGTACCTGTTTTGATTCTTTGAGAGGTCCCTACACCCAAACTGTTTGAATGGTCGATCCCAGATTTGTCTCTGACAGAAAAATCAGTTCATTTCAGACTGATCAGTTAGTTGGATGACTCAGCATGAATAGTTATCATTACTTACTCTATTTTAACTGTATTTTTTAGTTGGATTAAACATAATTCCTCATTGGTATTTCTGATATATTTGATTATTTGATATTTGATTTGTCCAAAATGTATTTTAATGTGCTTTTGTACAACAACAAAAAATATGGTGTTAGAAACAGCAGCCTTTTTTACTATTTGCATGCTGCATAGTTCTTCTAATAACACTGGGCACAGTTCTACCTGTCTGTCCTCGGGGATCCACCTGGCACTCCTTCATCAATAACTTGGCTCATTGGCAGAGTCTGCTTACTGACTACAAAACACTACGGCAAGAAATTAATGAGCACAACCTATCACTAATGACTGTGCAAAGTCAGTGTAGTGTTGCACCACTTATATCAGCAAGTTTAAACTATATAGCAATTAAAATAGTGAGAGAAGATCACTAATGTGTGTAATGCACACGATAGCACGGTTTGATGTGCCCTATTCAATTATTTTTACAGATAACTGCCCGCCAATCATACAAATAGTATAGAGCAGAGCTTAAAATAACACAATTAGCTGAACTGTGTTAGATATTTGTTTACACATGGTTATTGATCAAGTTTAAACATTTAAATTTGGTGTCCAAATAGCTTAAGCATACTGTTAAAAGTTACTTTCAAATGACTATTTTCAACCGTACGCAGTGTTTTTGACTTTGAATCTTGCTAGCATAACGTTAGCTTACTGGCTCATAGCAGGACTCTATGAGCTGAGCAGATGAGAAATATCTCCTTTTGCTAATTGGTATCTAACCTATCTATCCTATTTACTGGAGTAGTGAACAACGTTTCCATTGGATAAGAACCTTATGAGACGGTAATGACGGGCTAATGTATTAGTAAAAAGTTAAAGCTTGTAGAAAAACTTTTTTGTTATTATCTATTATCAGGAATAAATGATAATGATAATGGACATCTCATATGATATCACCCCTTCCTTAAACATCTTGTAATCTGGATAGAGACAAAAGTGTAAAAACAGTCACTCTCAACCAGCAAGCTGTTTCCCGTGTTTCTGGTCTCTGAATAAGCATATTTCCCAAAATGTGTAATATTATTGATTTAAGCCAAAAAAAATGATGCAGATGTCGACATTGTCCATCATTTACTGTTGCTTATGCCTTGCGTGAGTGCTGGGGTTATTGATTGACGGTCTTTATACAAATGTCCCTTATCCCCACAAGGTTTTCCTTCAATGTTAAAAATTAAGGATGTCTCCTCTGTGAGGACACACAGACTTGAAAATGATCTACAAAAATGGTGCCATGAGATGAGGCATAATCACAGTTGTTGATGTGAGTGCAGAACTTGCTATTTTTCTGTTCATTAGGATAAAAAAAACAGAATATACATCAACTTGACACAAACAGAAGTCTTGCAGTCTGGCATAATTAATCACTCCCTGACACAATCTACATCTAATGAGCTATCCAAATTGTAAACAGTTTATCATAGAATGCTTTTGAGATCTAAACTCTGCACATGGACGCCACATGTGGAATATTTCTGTGATTATACTAAAGACCAGAGCAGTAAGAGTGAAGCGAGTGAAAAGTGAAGTGAGGAAACAGGCAAAGCATCTCTGTGGTACTGAATTAGCATGATGTTAAAAACAAACTTTCAAGCCTATTAGGGGACAAGTGTGTGAGCTACATGGATACAGTTTGAAAGATGATCATAATGTAACTAAGAAAAAACACGTAGCACAGAAAGTGCTATTGAAGATTTTTTTCCCGACCTTGAAAGTGTGTCTATTAAAGATAAATATGAGCTGAAAAATGGAGGTAACAGACTTTTAAAGTACTCTGACCAATGAAAAGATGGAGAAAATGTTGAAAAATAAAACTGCAGAGTTTTACTGTAGCTGAATAAAATTGTGATGATGGTTCAAAATAACATTCTTTTATTTTTCATTTCTGTTTTAAAGAAATGTGTGTTCAAGAGTTGTTGTTGCTGCTGGACAGACGAACGGCTGTGATAGATGTATTCACGAGATGTGTGGTGACATTGTACAAGTGTTTACTGCAGGATGGTGTCCTGGCATGTTGCATTCTTCAGGGGACACAAATCAAGCTTCCATTGTAAGCTCGTCAGTCATCACTGTGTTTTGGCAAACTACTCAGTTCTCACAGTTGGATGCTGGCAATACTGGTTCTGCCTTGTCAAAATAATGATAGGACACTGCAACATTTTAGTCTCATTATGATGTTTTTTGGTCCTCTTTCAGAAACACAAAAGTGGAAAATGTGGGGAATTGGGAATATATTTGAGAAAAAGATTTTTAAGCTTTTCATTTTGTAGTTATGTGACATGTTTTTCAAGTGCAAGAGTGAATTATCTTGTCTAAATGTTTTGCTCCATACATGTGTTGTGATGAAATGTTAACTAAAATGAATGGGCATTTAGTCATGATCAGTGTTGGGCAAGTAACTCTAAAAAAGTAACTAGTTACAGTTACTAGTTACTTCTCCCAAAAAGTAACTAAAGTACTTACTGAGTTACAAATTATAAAAGTAACTAGTTACTTTGGAAAGTAACTATTGCGTTACTTTCAAGTAATTTTTTAAATGCTCAAATGTGTCACAGAATTTGGACCCCACCTCCACCCCTCTTTGACGGAACTTAAAATACATGTGCGTGTTCAATTATTTATGATAAATCTGAATATTATAATGAAATGGACACTTCATACAATACATAACAGAAATCCACAGTACACAAATCTAAACTATTTTAACGTTGCTGTGGGAAAGTGAGACTAGCATCCAATAAAATGTCATGGATTATTGTAGATATTATAATTACTATGTTTATAGAGTGGATCGATAAAAATAACACAATGGATGTTTTGGAACTTTTGATATTTATTGCACCTCAACAGGCCACAACTAAGCAAAATTAAATTATGCGTGTTAAGCAATGTACCAAGAAATAAATAATATATTCACTCTTTGTAGTTGGAAGAAGCAGTACTTTTGGACTATTCGCGCTCGCCATTCCTGTTTCTCGTTGACTCACGTGAATGTCCTGTGTCGTCTTTGTGTGTCTGATCAGACTAGTCACTAGGCTACGCGGGCTTTCGAATTTGTGTAAGCAAAGCAACACCCGCCCAACTCCACCTCTGATTGGCTTACCATGGAATTTTACTCAACCTCAGCCAATCGTCATCATTTATGCGATGTCTCGTGCCCCCGCCCTCACCAAGGATTAAGGAGTAACAAGAAAAATCTTTGCCGCTCGGCTTAGAGATCTAGTTGGTCTGATGAAAAACAGCGGCCTTCAATCAGAGTAACGCGCCGCATTTTTTGGCAGTAGCGATAACGGCGTTATAATGATGGGAAGAGTAATCAATTAGATTACTCGTTACTGAAAAAAGTAACGCCATTACTAACGCCGTTATTTATAACGCCGTTATTCCCATCACTGGTCATGATTACAATCGAAGTACATATTCTACCAATAAAAAAGTTTGAAGAAACCTGCATTGTTCACATCCATGTGTTCTTGCATGTATACTGTGTTTTTCTTCATGTAGAATGTTGTGAATCCATTGGTACGACTGCGTATGACATCCATCCACATGCATACTTGTTTATCTCACGTATGCATAAGAAACAAAACCAGGACCCACTCATAAACAGACTGCTGCATACCACTACTCAAGGTCAGAAAGTTCACATGGTACTTTAATCGTGTTGGGTATGAATGGGTTTGCCATTTGCAAACAGGACGTGTGCACAGCCATCTGGCAAACTTGCTTCATAAAAACATAATATACATACATAAGACTAGATAATCATTGTTTTGTTTTAGAACTTATGTGCGCCTATGAGTGTCATCGCACCCATATATTGTCTGGACTGGTCCCACAAGGGGCTGCTGCTAAAAAGAAAGTTTCATTTTATGCGCACGAATATAACGAACGCATGTTCAGGTGTGACATACACCACTGAGCTTTGGCGTTTATCAAACATAATAACTGGTTGTATTTCACTCTTACTTCTGTCAGGCACAACATTGCAGAACAGAGCAACTAACATTAGCAGGAGAGAGATGCACTGCAAGTTAGCACATCAAGTTAATCTTAATGTTATTTGCTGACATAAAACGTGGAGAGGAGACAACACAAGTTTACCTGATTGCTGTTCTCGCAATTAACTCTAGTGATGTTTCTGTTTTTTTATGACCAGAAGAATAATTCCACTTCATCCCTCAAGCTGTAAAGATTGACATCCACTTTAACACGAGGGGGAGGCATAGCCCAATGCCTCTGCCTATGTGCCAGGACTGAAATCTTGTCAGCTCTGACCCAACTTAACCCCCTTCATTTGATGAAAAATTACCTAATTCCTACAGAGTCCTAGACCAAATGGGCAGGATTCAAAGAAACAGCTCCCCTGTCATCATCATCAGTCTGGTCTATGTCTATGTTTCAGAGTGTCTAGTGCAGACATGCATAGTATTAGATATCTGCAATCAATATAGGCTAAAGTATAATAAGGAACATTACTCATCCAAAGAGTCTCACGTGAATCGCTGGCTGTCTTATATCTGTTTGAGAGGGTTTTTTCTCCATCCACAGCCAGCGCTCTGAAACTCACCCGACCCTACACTTACTGATGAGCAATGCAGCAATCACCTCAGAAACTATTGCTAACACAGTAACACAGTGAACTGTTATCTTAAAACAGCTGGGTGGGTTTTTTTTCAGCTAAATTATCCAACACATTTATAAGACAAGGAGCTGAGACACTCCTGAGTCATCTAGGTTGTTAGTAAAATATTTATACGTCCCAATTTGGAAAACAAGCACTCTCCCACACAATTTGTGACTGGCCGGTGTGTGCTTTAAAACTCACTGGATTAGAAAAAATGAGGAGCTAATTAGGGTGCAGTAGTTGGCATAACTTGCACAGTTCCATTGATTCCTGCTTTGGGGACGGGAGCTTCGCAGCAGGAGTCAACCACACTGTCGGTGTATTAATTTGAAAACCATACAGCTGGAGGCCCATGGCGCTGGCCCAGTCGGTCCAATTCAATTTCTGTGCTTGAAAATGGGTAAGTGATAGTCCAAGTGGCCAATTTATACACCTATCTGAAGCCCAGAGAGGCTGTATGCTTATAAATCACTGGGTGCATATAATTATGTACTGTGTGCTGAAAGGGATGTTCCCTCTTGGGATACTGAACATTCTCCTCCACACTGCAGTTTACTGCTCTCTGACTCCACTTTAACTCGCCTTATTTAAGCTCCCCTCCACTGCTGTTTCGTGCCCCCTGTCTGCGCACACGACGCAAAAAATGGCATCAGCAGGAAACCCATCTATAGTCACTGACAGGAAATCCTCTTGGCACAGAGGATGAGCTGATTTCAAACTTTACTGTCTTCTAAACAGTGAAGAAGGAGCACTCCATTCAAAGAAAACTGGATTCACGAGCCAAGGTTGTTCTGCCAAGTGATTGTTTTCCAACCACCCCCAGCCTCACGAGAAGAATTTCAGTAACAATGGGCGCACAATGTTTTGACGTCACTCCATTTCAAACTTCTAAATTAAAAAAAATGTACTTCTGACAATTATTTTCCCTCCTGGGGCTGCAAGATTACGCAGTTACAAAGTGTTGCCTAAACGCAATCAGCAGTAAGTGTTGAATTCCCACACCCACATTCTTATAAACACACACATGGATACACACAGATAATGTCTACACACACACTCACAAAAATACACATATTTTTAGCCATTCCCTGTTGTATCCTCACTTCCAACAGCGCTTTCGACTCCAAGAGTCAGTGAGTGGGAATAAGTGTTTCTTGGATGGATCACACATTGATACAATAGAGCAGATGAAGTACAGTGGAGAGCCAATAGTGGAACCATCAGGAAGGCTTGGACATGGAAATTATATGGACGTACTGTGAAGTACTGGAAAAACAGCCACACTGGTAGAGTTTGGAGATGAAGGTTTTCTGTTAACTGTGTTATGAAAGCATCTGAAATGAGACAATGAAACAGTCTCCCCTCAAGCTCGATTTAGTCGTGCTTGCAGATCATTCATTGACATGACACAGAGAGACTTCGGAAGTAGAGGTGCGGGAGCCCATTTGATGTCGAAACAGCCCATCTGACTGATGGTTACATGATCCCAAACTTGTCAATAGATTATAAATCCTGTAAGGTAGGTGCAGGGGGTGGTAACGACACTTGTCACCTCCCCCCACCCCTTCAGTAATGTGTCCATAATGCCAAATTCCACCATGCACGGAATGCAACGCGTTCCGTGTGTGCCACGGTGCCACAGCTAATCACGGCCATTCTAGTCGATGTTACAAAGTCCATCGGTCTCGCCGCGGCCCATTTCAGAGGCGTCCCAAAAGCAGGTTGGCCGGAAGTCAGACACAGAAACAGCATAGAGAATCCGGTCAAATTTCAAAATAAAACACTTGTGCAGATTGCTGGTCGTAAAAACGTACATTTACATATTTAGAAGCACATGAAGCAAGAAAAATGGCCAAATGTGAGCAAGCGTAATGCCACAATATTCACAGCACCCCCTCAGAAAATAATTCAAACATTTCTGATAGCACATGATCTTCATAAGCAGATGAATTTTGTAGCCTCAACTTGTTCAGGGATCCTAAAAGAATGAATGACGTGAAACAATATGATAATGCAGTCTGATTATTAGCCTAGATTTGTTGTCCATGTTAGCTCACAGATTGACTGTCGACCTTGGAAACAACTGTTGGCTAAACAATATCATCTCAAGGCCCAATAAGCACTTTGGTACTCAACTTTTACGCCAACATGGATAAAATGTCCTCAGTGTGCTCAGACAGAAAATATGAGAGACAGAAATCTGAGCATCAGTTTAGTTCCATGACAACCGAGCAAACTCCATCTGCTGATAAAGATGATGTGATATGATCGAGAGCTTCCACAACAGCTTCAAATGGACTTTAATTTGAGATTGTTCTGCCAACCTTGTGTGGAATGATTCAATAGATCATACACTGTATGTCACGGATTATTTCTGATTGACGTGAAGTTCAGGGAAAAACAGCTCAAGCCTGCAAGAACTATTTTCACCTAAAGGATCTTGACTCCCATATATTAGACTTATGCATTCATTTGTCCGTCACTTTGATTACAGTAAAATGAGTTTTAGAAGTGCAAACATTTAATAATGGTACTGGAGGATGACCACTGAATTTAGCAATTAATAACTCAAATAGATAAAGTTGTGTTGCTCTTGGCTAACAGCACAGGAGACTGGGAATATCAGAGGACACAAACCACTCTGCTGCCTTCGCTTCTCTCTTAAAGATGGTTATCTACTGTAAATCAATATGCCTTCTCACTATTGGCATGACTGGGAGCTGACTCAGCCTAATTACCCTCTGCTCTGACCTTTAAATCACACCAATGAGAACAAATAAATAATGACCGGTTAAAGTACCGCTGTCTTAGCCCTTCCGTCAAAATCGGCATGCACAAATGAATTGTAAATTTATGGAAATGCAACAAGCGTGAGAGGAGCGTCTTGCATTTTGGGTGACAAATTGAAAGCAGGGGAACACCCGAGAACTGTCTGCCTGAGTGCCAAGTAAGACAGTTAATCTCTACACTGTCCTGGGCCTCTTAATTCCCACTGAAATGTGCTGCACAAATTCCCCTCTCCTTCCTATTCCCATGTTCTTTTTCCCTTATCACTTTAATTTGGTGTGCACTGACAATGGGAAATTTGACAGAGCTATTGACAGTAGCTATTCCACAGTGGCCTAATAACTTCACGATTTCAGACAATGAGGGGAATATTAAGCAGGACTGCACTATGGTCCGATAGAAAAATACAGTAAGTAAAAGGAATGATGGCACAATATATTATAGCATCACTGCAGCAACTTTTCATTCGTTTATTTTATATACTCATTTATTAATGTATTTTATAGACCAGTCCAGGAAAAGATTGGGGCCTTCCAATGTTCACTCAAGTCAGAGGCAACGAATGTAAAAAGAAGTTGCAGAAAGTTTTCAGAAAACTTCAGATGTTTGCTAGCAGATAATTACGACCATTGTCTAGTTTTTATAGAGAAAATTTGCAGCCACAATGCTGTGAAAGAAACCAAAGAATGTTCTTGTTAGTGTTAAAGGAATAAGCTCAAACCAGCAGCTTGTCATCTTAACTTGGCAACTTAGCATCAAGACTGGAAACAGCTAGTCAGGCTCTGTCCAGCAGTTAAAGAATCTGCCTACCACCAACATTTAAACTCACTAATTAACATGTTGAAGCTTGTGTGATTTTGTTGTTGTTTCAATACAAAAACGCATTTATTTCACTATTTTAATGTCGATGAGTTATACTACTGCTAGTGGTAGCTACATATTTTCTGTACAGACAGGAGAGTGGTATCAAGCTTTTGCTTGAACTGTTTGTTAGAGTGATGACACAAACTGTAGCCACTCTGATGTTGCATTAGTTAATAAAACCTGTTTCTCCAGCAGAGTAGAAAGCCCACCTTCCAGATCTCAACGTCTCCACTTTGAGTACAACTCGTTGACATGCTGTAGTTGTGCTGAAGCAATCTTGAGCTTGAGGATTTTCAACTTGTGACAGTGAACTCAGTTTGCTCAGTTTTGCTGCTTGTCCCTATTGATTGATTTCTTTCTTTCACCTTTTCAATACGCTAGGAAATGATTTACAGCACAGCTTGTCATGGAGCCACACTGAGCACACAATATGTACAAGTTTTCAGACCGCTGGGAGTTTATTATACATCATGTGAATCCAGGTCTTAAAGCTCATCACACATTTTTTGTTGACTGGTCACTTTCAAGGTTAACCACATGAGCTCTACTGTCTGCTGTTTACTTTCCTGTTCTATCAAATCCAGAACCTCTCATAATAGCATGATGTAGAGGCTGATGAAATCTATTTAAATTGTGGCTGCAGTAATTGAGCTTCACTAACTTCAGCAGTTGTTGGAAGAGCTTATGACTTTCCAACTTTTTGAAGTTAGTGACCTAAATGTATTCCAAAGCGTAGATGTAACAAATCTGAAGTTTGACAGCTTTATTAAGTGATCCAGGGATTTTTCTGCTGTTTTTGTTTAGACACAACATGCTCTGCTCTAAAGCTGCTGCTAAACATTGATCTGTGTGCAGGGTGCGAACACTAACAAAGGCCAATCAAGGCTTGTGTATTGTGGAAGGCTAATAAGGTTTAGGACTCTCAGAGGACTTTAACAATCCAGCAGTCTCCTCCATTAAGAAGTTTGAATTTACTGAAGAGTTATTTTATAGCTTTAAAGTTTGATAGAAATACATGCAGGGCTAAAATTGCATCAACCGATACAGTAACATCACGGATTTCTCTTTTACTTTGTATGAAAGGCGTAAAAGGTTTTAGTGGAATTAATCCTACAGTCAGACCAGTAAGCACCTGCCTTTAGAGGATAAACCTTAAATTCAGACAGCATAGATTATATGCTATTACCTCTTTGTGCCTTGCCATATTGTATAAAATAATTACAGTTTTCCATCCTTGTTTCTGCACTATCATTATACTGTTCTCAGCCATTTCACCAAATCTCTAATTCCATTTGACACACATGTAAAATACTGTTTTTACTATATATTTTTTCTTTGGCATCATTTGAGGAGTAGGAACAGTCAGGCTGTTTTATGCACCAAAGTTTGACAACTCCAGTCCCTTTCAGTGGTAAAAACTAAATAAGAATATATATTCAAGTATATATATATACTATATATTCAAGTACTTTTGAGGTGTTTGTACTTTGAGTACAATACTTCATACTTCTAGTTCACTACAGCTCATGTCTCTGATTAAGAATCAGATATAAATATATGGACATAATTATGCATATATGTTTTGTTGAAAATGAAACCAGTGGTTCCCAAAAGTTTTATCTTATGACCCTTAAGAAAACTTTGAGTTTTAGATGTTTATTTTATGTCATTGTCAATAAGGTAAAATTATCCAGTATTTCACAAAAGAACTTTTTCTTTCTTACCCTATTAATCATATCATGACCGCTTAGTGTATCAATTATGTATTTATCTTGTGACCTTTTGGAGGGGGCCTGTGAAATGAAGCCAACACATTTATCAATGACATGACAGGAGCATCTTTCTGCAGAGTGAGTACTTTTGTTGATAATATTTCCATAGTTTTCTGAAGTAAGATTTTGAATGCAGGACTTGTAACTTGAATATGTGAATATTTCCACATTGTTCTGCGGGTACTTTTACTTAAGGAAATGATCTTGTCACTTTATAATGTCAAAATTATTCGTATTACATTTACAATTGATTTGATGTGAATTCACGTGTGATGCACTACTCTGGCTTTTGTGAACATCGTGCTAATTATGTACAAACTCCCTACTGTTAGGGACCAACCCTGAGTTATAGTCAGTCTTTCCCAGAGCTGAAGACGGTGTTTGCTGACTGTCGTGCTGTGGTGACAAAATGAACAGGGGCTCTCATCTGCCCTGTGGCTCATTAATAGCTCCCCAGGAAATGTTTCTGCCTAGTTCTCATTTATCCATTAATCCTCTTTAATTAATTCTCTTTCATTTACCTTGGTTAGAAGAAATCAATAGCACAGGTTTCACTTAATTTGACAAATGTTCTTTTGCTTTATCCCTTGATGCTGTGTGTGCAAGAATGAGTGTGTATGTGTGTGTGTGTGTGTGTGTGTGTGTGGACGGCATGGGTGATGTGAAGATTAATTTGGAGTGACTTAATTGAGTCATCTGAGTAAAGTTGCAATCAATGTATTGAGTTATGTTTTCGAAGCAAAGATTTTGGATGGAAACAATTAGTGCAGAAGGATCCTCGTCTAACAGCAATTTCCCCGAAACTCTTTCAAGTGTGGAAACACATGTTTGTTAGTCAGTGTGGTGGAGGAGGTGTCTGACAGATTTTTTTCCCCCCAGTACATATTGTTTTTCACCATGGAGGGCCCTGATCCTTTGAGCTCTTTGTCTCTTCCTCAACATTTATACGCTTTTTCAGAAGCTCAAAAGTCAGTCCCAGAGGTTTCAATTAGAAAAGTGTGGTGCATCTGAGTGTATTCGCTTTAATAGTACAGAGTGATCTCCTGAGTATTGCGGAAGGGTACTGCTGGAAGTGTTGCTCTGTCTCTAACTCGGGTTAATTGGGTTTCTTTCAGCTTCAGCCAACAACAGTACATTGGAAAAAAGAAAGGATTCTTTTTTTTTTAATTTTTTCGTGAGATCTTAGCCAAGTGTACATTTTGATGTGTCTCTTCTGATTCACGAGCAGAAAAAGCTTCTGTAAGTTATCAACAATGCATTGAAAAACTTGTTTATACACTGCTTACCATTTTCTAAACTGTACTACATTACTGTACATTGCTGTAACTGCAGTTTGCTCAGCTAGGACCAACAAGCAATAGCCAATAATGTATTTTTTGTAAAAATAAAGAAATCAATAATTAAAGACAACTACAGGGGCGCCCCGTAGCTCACTGGGTAGAGTGCATACATGTCAGTGTATGCAGTGGAGCTGATTCGACTTTGGCCTTAGGCCATTTGCTGCATGTCGTCCCCTCTCTATCCCCTGACTTCCCTGTCTTTCTCTACTGTCACTGTCAAATAAAGTGGTGAAGAAGAAGAAGAAGAAAGGGGGAAAAAAACAGCATATCGTAGTCTATAGTAGCTGAGGCATCTACTCGATTTGAAGCTGCAGATCTTACACTCGTCTAATTTGCCAGTTCATTATTTTCCAAAAAAAAATGCCATTTGTTAAACGTTCTCTTGTATTCCAGTTCATGAGATGACACCTTAATCACTGGACAGAAAAGATTGCTCAATAATTATACTAAAGATAGTTATGATTCAGTTAAGATTAGGTTATAGATTAAGAGAATTAAATATGAATTACGATGAAATAAAATTTAGATTAGGTAAGATTATAAATGGGAAAACAATGGTGTGACTTTCTGACCTTTTATAGTACGTTTTCAACATGAAAGTAAGACACTACAAAATCCCAAATGTTTTTAATGGTGACAATAAAATCAGATTTATGTTAAGATCAAGAGCATGAAGGAGAAACTGCAGTGACCATGAAAGTCACAATGTCTGTAGATATAAGATGCTCATTCTAAGACAACAAAAATGTATAATCCAATTTTCAGGTGATTATACACTAATGAGAACATAGTTATGAATATTATATTCTATTTCTGCCAAAAGATCTTCCTGTTACACATGGGACCTTTTTAAAATGAGTAAAGAATTTGTTAAAATTGATTGATATTGATTTATAAAATAAATTTAGTAAGTTAAATTAGGATTATTTAACATTATATTCAGGTCAAATAATTAAAAGAAACAAGTTAATCTTACTAAATGCTTTAGATTAATCTCAGGTTTTACAAAAATTGAAATGATCTCTTGTTGAAATTAGGTCTATTAAAAATAATATTCACAGATGAAGGCTGAGGAAAAAGATAAATCCAGATAAGTGTCTTAATACTGCATAAAGCTGATGAATTGCCTGTGTTAATTATCAGGTCCTGCCAATGGCAGTGAAAGTGGAATATGAATACGACATTGGTTCAGTTATGGTAGGGCAACTTCATCAATAGCACACGTCCATTTTTGATGATAGAGTAGCAAATAAACTGTCCCAAATGGCCTCCATATTCCCTTGCCTCCTCCTCTTCCCTCCTCTTTTTCATCCCTATCTCATCATGTTTCTTGTTGAGGAAGTGGCGAGGGAGGAGAAGCGAAGATCTACCTAAGTGGAACTCTGAGGGAGTAGGATGGAAAACCAGGTGCGACCTAAGCTATTGTGCAACAGTGTGGACACTGCTACTGAATCACACGTTTGCTTAAGAGTCAAAATCTGCTTTTAGAGTTGAAAAAAGTGCAACAGCGCTCGGAGGAAGCTTTCTGACTATTTATGGCTTAGCTGTTTTCTATCCCTCGGGACCTCACTGATGTTTGGAATCAACAGAATTGAATTATTTTTATTTCTTTTGAATTAGCTGAAATGAGATGAAAAGTGTTTGCCACAATTTTGCGTTGAAGCGGAACTAGTGGTGACAATAAGGCTGTAGCACTGATGGAGGAAGTACAAATCTTTCTCTTAATTAAAAGTAGACATTATCTAGTGGGATACTGCTCTCACTTTAAATGTCCTCCAAGGAATCCTGAGGGGTTATGCCTGCCTTCACTAAAGGCTGCTACATTAAAAACAGTATTTCAGACTTTCGTAACTTAGTTTAGCTTAGTTTATTTGCACAATAATACAAAGCAAATTTCATACATATGCATAGAAGACCATAATTACAGTGAAATTGAGGAAGGAGCCTGATGATTTGATCAATTTTTCATTATATTTTGTTATAAGGATGTTTTGATTTAGGTAATTTATTCAGGAAAGTAGGTTTTTAATTGATTTTTTTGGACACACTTGGGAACAGTGCTGTGAACGTAGCACTGATATATTATTACCTTGTATAATAGTAGTAATATTTCAGTCAGGAGAGACTTCAGTCTGAGCGATCAAGTATATTTTATTGATATGTGCACAATAAAATGGGAAATGTAGAAAGTCTTCAATGATTAGACCCCACAATGATAGCTTTATCATATTTAAAGGGGATGGTGAAGCTGTGATTAGTATTAGAAACGCTCCTGATTGAGTCTAGACACTGGTGGTGGTGAAGGGATGGCTGAAGATCTGTAAGTGATGAAGAGTGGATGTCTGATGAGCTCAACCTTGGCACTGGATGTAATGAACTTGGAGGTGAATGAGGTGGATGAGGGTTGCAACAATTTTGCGCTGAAATGACAACTGACAGCAGCAGAGAGGAGAACAGATTTAAAGTTTGACAGCAACGGCATGATTGGCTGATGGAGACTGTGGTGTGGAAAAACTGGTTGGTTTTTCTGAAAAAGCAAATGCCTATCCCTTACGAGCGGTGAAAACCACAACACAACCACACACCCAACATTTGAGTACACAGTTAAACTGAAAACGTGATTTTTTTGAACCCTTGTTTTTTATGTTGGTTTTGGGCACACAGTTTCTGGCCACATGTCCAAAACCAACATGTGTTTTTGTAAAGTCAGCTAATAAGGAAAAGCAGGAAAAGAAAGAAAAAGAAAAAGCTAAAACAATAAAAAATAGAGATAAAAAGATGGTTGCAAGTGCTAGTAACATTACACAACACATCAGACAACAACAAGAGACAAAAGAGAGAATAAAATATTGATTAGTTTCTCACATTATTAAGTGCACAAAAACAGCAGGGCAGTTTTGTAACACTTAATAACACGTTTGCAAGCAGCGGCATATTTACACATCCGGCAGAAATGGGCTAATATTAACACTGGAAGTCCAATATTGACTCGACTTTAAACTTTGTTTTGGTCTCCATGTTCTCCTGTGAAAAAAATATCCTGCAGCTAAATGCTCCATTCTATTTTGTCTATCTGTTGTTTGGTGCTGCACAAGTAGCGAAAAGTGGCTTCTTTGCCGAAACCGTCTTTCTGCTGCAGGGGTTGATGGGAGACTGAATCAAAAGTGTCACACGGTAAAAAGCTAAAATATGCTTAAACTCAGAGTCGGGGTGAAATTGCAGAGTTCTACTGTAACTAGGTGACACTTTTCACATGACTCAAAAATATTGATTAGTGCAGCTTTAAGAAAAATTGCAGTGCAGTTTTGTGCTACTTGTTTTGATTTATGGAGGTGAGGACTGAGGAAAAGTGTGAGTCAAAACACAAGGACAGCTTGTTAACAAGCAGTCTGATTAAACTGCTTCTAGCACGATATTTCTGGTGGTTTCATACAGTATATTGCATCATTTTATGAGCACTAGTGGGTTTGATGGTGTAAAAGTGTAATTACATTTTACTAATTATAATTTCAAGCCCAGGTAGCATCTGTGGAGAGCGGTTGGTTTTGCCAAAGAGGTTTGTGCCTGCTAAAGTAGAATCCTGCAGTAAGAGAGTTTGTTACTGTACAGGAATCTACAGCTTCCCACACAGAACAGAAGTTGAGAAACAATAGATGGCAGAGCAGCACCAGTGACTTCCCATGGTGCAATAAAACCACATGAGCAGAACTGAACACTGACAATAAAAAATAGAATCGATGGGAGTGCTTCACGTTTCCTATCCCATTGACAGATTATTTCATGGATCACAGCAAACAAAACTGTGGCTCATTCAACAGAGGGAGTGTCTCAGCTCCCATTCTCCAATATGTTCTTTTGATTACTTTAACGCTGAGGCTGTTTAAGCTTTTGTCAGGAGTAGAATTAGACAGACAGCGAGGGCATGGGAATGTTCCAGTCTGACATACTGCAGATGCCAAAAAAGAGACAGGCAGACGGGGAGATTCACATAATCTAAGTCATTATCAGACGTAAATGAACAGAAAGTGCAACCATCTCAAACGAACAAAGTGATTTCACAGATCACTGATGCCCTTTTCTGGAGATGGCAAATTAATGGCTGCACTATATATTTTTTTTTTCCTGTGCTGTGCAAGTCCTCCTGAGTGCAATAACACTGAGTGTAAGGGCTTGCCATCAAAGAGGTGAAATCGTTTTCTGCCCTGGACACTGAGTAAAGTGAATGGGGGGAATTGATAATGGGATTCACTTAATTGTAAATTAACAGAATATTGTTAATAGGATTCTGTTAATTTAAGATTTATTTCCTTATTGGTTAATTTATTCTTTTTGCAGTGTGTGTAAAATGATGTGAGAGGATAATTACCAGCAACCTGATACTGCGAGGGATTGAATCTGTAGCATGTCATTAATCAAGCTGACGATCATGAATAAGGATGCAGATTTATTTCATGCTCCCAGTTGTTGCAGGCAGCAGTATGCAAAATCTAGTTATTCCAAATTGGTGTGTTTATGCAATGGTGTGAATGTAATACACCGTTACTGATGTAATTTATGTTGTTTCATGATACATACGATACAGATACATTAGAGATTAAATGTCTGTTAGAAAATGACAAAAGATTTGGAGGAGGCTCTTTAAATAACATCGCTTTGGATCAGTTTGTTCAGTCAATACACAACAGTAAATTCTGAAAACACTCCTTCAGCATGTTATTGAATAAGCAATTTGAATCTAGAAATTTCTGCAGGGGGTGGACTATTTATTATCCTCCAAAAGCTGACTCTGTGTCAATACAGTCAGAAGTGTTACAGCACATTCTGTAAAATTTAAATACTCTTTGTCCCATGCAACCCACCCTCTGGACTCTGTTCCTGTTCAGCGTTGCCAAACTGCCACAGTGAATCATGCTTTGTTTTTATTTGTCCGTTCTGGCACAGAATCTGGAGGTGTTATAGTGGAGGTGGGGGCAACAGGTAACACAGAGAGAGACAAATTGAGAAAATATTTGTGCATAAGCACTGCCTTAGAACATACTGGTGAGGTACTTTTGAGCTCCAGCTGTAACCAGCAGGTTGTACCTGATAAATAGCCTGTAACCATATTTATCTGTGTAAATATTGTTGTTGAAATTAGATACGATAAAGTGTCCAATAAGTCACCTAAAACTTGAAGGAATAGTTTAACATTTTGTGAAACATACTTTCTTGCTAAGAGGTTTGATGCAACTCTCATTTCTGCACGCCAAATATGAAGCTGGAGCCAGCAGCCGGTGAGCTTAGCTTAGCATAGAGACGGAAAACAGCTGGCATGGCTTTGTCCAAAGGTAACAGAATCCAACAACTAGCTCATTAATTAACATGTTTCATGTATTTGATTAATCCGTACAGGGATACCGGAGGGAATTTGTTGCACCTATAACGTGTTAATTAGAGAGCTTTAGTGTTGCTGGTACGTAGGTTTTCTTACTGTTGAACAGTACCAGGCTAGCAATTCCCAATGTATCCAGTCTTTATGCTAAGCTAAGCTAGCTGAACTCTGGTTCCAGCTTCATATTTGACGAATAACATCGAACAGCTGTACCATGTGTGAAAGATTAAAGCACATAATACTACGCTCATCCACACATCTTATTCCAGTTCAAGTAAAGCTGTAATTGTTGCTGAGGCAATGTTAGAAATACATTTAAATTAACTGATGTCTGTAACCAAGACGGCGTCACCTCAAACACACATATGTAGTGTTTCAATGTGGCCTAAATCATTTTTTTCCCCATATATATCAATGAAAACTCAAAAAAGGAAAAACTCCCAATAAATCAGACATTTTCAGTAATGATATTAGACACTTTCATATGTGATCCCAAATCTGATATCTGATCTGTGGCAAAGCGACCTCAGGCTGAACAGTTATATAATAATTCATGCTTCTTTTACCACCACCAGCAGCAGTTACTCATCTCTGACTTCTCTCAAATTCTGCATGATTTTCTCTTTCTGTGAATCCACCCATGTAACTGCTCCGCCACTCCAGTCTCACATCCAAGTGTCCATCTGCACAGGAGTGACCAACAGTGCTCTACAAAAAAGTATGATTAAAATCTTGGCCTCCTTTGTTTGTCTTTCCACCCTCTTTATTGTGTTTTTGCAAATTTGCAGCCTGCCTCCACAGTACATTTACATAGTAACACTATAAGCAGGCTCCTTTTTATGTATTTACTTATGCATGAAAAAGCTGTGGGGCAGTTCAGTAGTTTAAAGATTACAAGTGGAGGCTTTCACTCCAGGAATTACCATATATATCATGTTAAATACAAATGGTGTTATAATACAGCTTGTTTCATTGTGATCAATACACAAAAACAGTTTTTAAATGATTGTAAAGGAAATTGTAAAGAATATTTCTCAAAATGTTGAACTATTCCTTTAACACTAAGGGCAAGGGCATATTTTCACAGATGCAATGAAGGAGAAGAGGTTAGGGGTCTGTGTCTGGGTGTATTTAAGTGGAAAAAATAAATAAATAAACGCCTCTTGCACATCAGATATTCGTTCTAAAATGTATCTGCATTTTCACTTAAGCACCACTTCAAATGTGTATACCGGTTCAAAGCAACACAGTTATGAAATAAAGAATAAAAATACAGTCACTATGTATAGATTCAGCCTGGCAGTAGATCCATGTGTGGAAAACAACACATTTCAAACTGTTTATGCGGCAGTGACATACATTTGATCACACCTCAGCTGCAGATGTCACTACAAGTGAGGGGAGAGAGAAAACCCCCCTCAGCTCATTGTACACACGCTGTGTGCTGAAAGCGGTACGATGAAAAGAGCAGCTTCACAAACTGTTTGGATTCCCAATGCAGTCAACAACTCGCTAGCTGGTTCTGAATCAGCGTAACCATTTAGTGAAGGTCTTTAACTGCAGCGCGAGGGAAATCGGGCGGGTCTGACAGACAGATAATAGATGTGGAAACTTTTAAAGAAAAATGCCAGTTTGACCAGTTGAAATGCTCTGATTGTACTTGCATCAGATCTGTTGGCAGAGACATCTAACGATGCCACTGACGACTTTAGGCTATCAGCTTTCTTTGGTATAATATCTTTGATATTTGACTGCTGTGGTTCAACTTTTGTCAGAGCTTCCCTGTCAAACTGTCAAATGCTTGAGCTTCTCGCATGAGCAGTTGAAGCATGTTCAGCTAGTATTTCGGCTCATCATTTTATGTTAATGACAGAAGGCTGAATGGCTAATTTTGGTTTACTTAAACACAACTAAATGCAGGTTTGTTGACATATTATCTCAGCTCGGTGTCATCCTCCCTGTAGCTCAGGTAGTAATGAGGTTTTAACAAAGGCAAGAAAAACATCAGCATCAAAAACAAACATTATTTAATGAACAGTGGCATTCTTGATAAAATTGTCTCTTTTTCCAACGATTCAATAATGTCTTGGCAAAACAATGATTAATTCTCTGAACCTTGTTTAATATTTTGCCCAAGGGTCCCGAAATGACTTTAATCCTCTTCCTTTCGTCTCTTTGAAAAGCAAAACAAAGGGACTGATTTGCAGCCTTTGAGATGCGGTCCTCCTAATCAACAACAGATTCCAGTAAATATCCTGGCCTTTTGATAACATCCACGCACGTCTCTCCTCAGTAGAAAACAATAAAGTGCTCCAGTTGTTTGATCAAAATGACTGGTCAAAACACATGCATGCCTACAATTATTTCAGCCAAGGTTAACATCACCGTTACAGAAACAAGTGGAAGATTTATTTGAGCGGTTTACCTTCACTCTGTGCACTCCACATTTGTTTTAGTGTCGTCTAAGAACCGACATTTCTACTGGAAATAATCGGATTAGCTGTACACATATTATCTTTGGTCTGCTCAGTGTAATTACTCACATTGAATACAAAAATCAGGAACTAAAGTCTACATGCCATTGCCATCGAAGGCGCCCTTGTCACCCAGTTCAAATCAGCTCGAGCTGCAAGACCCGAAATGAAAGTGAAAAGGTTTTAGCCATCCTCACAATTAGAAGGAGACACTGAGCTGGGTTTGGTTGGACTGCCTGAAGTTATTAGCTCAGGGTAATTAAGCTCTCATTATTCTCCCCCGGACATCGAAATGATTTTTTTTTTGCAGTTCTCTGTCATTGTAGGCAGGGCGTTCGCTGGTCTGACTCATGGAGATACCCATGAGCCGACCCTGTGAGAGCATGAAGACATACTGCCAGGGGGAGGGGAGGGGATGACACCGAGACAGAGAGACTGTCCTCAGCGAAGTGAAAACCTTGTCAATGACTTCAAAGGGCTGTCAGTGTCTCAGTAGGATTTTGATTGTAAGGGTTTGGGATTTGCCTGGTTGAACCACTGTGAGAAAGGTTGAACAGAAGAAAAATGTGTTTGACTTTACATTTTGTAAAATGTATTTTCTAGACTTTACATGAGTGTCGATAAGGTTGATTAAGTAGGAAAATAAGCTCATAATAGTTTGTAGTTTATAGCACAAACTGCTTAAAGGTCAAACTTAAGTTAAAATTCAGTTTTGCTGAGAAATCAGTTACCAAAAATTTGATTTAGCCTTGTTTTCTGCAGTGGCAGTGCCCCCTGCATTATTGGTGTTAAGGGGGTGTGAGTGTTTGATTGGTCCAATATTTGTCTGGATTTAAAATTGTTGGAAATGTAAGTGCTATAACAAACAAACAAACAACCTGCCAACAGTTATCAACTGTTCATTAGTTGGTGCTCAGTGCCAATCTGTGATCTGAGCGCTTTCTGTATGACTATATCTGTACATATGAACAGCTGAGGTTACAGGGACATTAAGTCATCACAATTGGGGAGACAGCTAAAGCTAATCCTTTCTATAATATAGGACGAACACAGCTGTGAGTGTGCAGGAGCTGCCGATGACTCCACAGATGTAACATGTGAAAAGTAACATCCTTTTGAATTAGTGCTAATGTGAAAGTAGAAGTGGAAGCTAGCAGGCTAGGCTAACTAGCTTCCTGTCACTGAGTGAAAGTCAGTTAGCCTTTCCGAGTCAAATACAAATTTAGTAGCAAAAGTAGCAAAATGTTCAATGTTCTAAAGGGACTTAAATTACTAAGAAATGTAGCACATTGGTTATACGAAAAAAACAAAGTCTTGTACGTTTGTAGGCCATATATGACGAGATAAAGCTGGTAACATAAGTTCATCTCCTAGCATCGCCAGCTATCCAACATTAGTCAGCAGCTATTATGTGAACTTTGATGTTGATATAGCACTGTTTTATGTCCCATGCTGTCTTCTAAACTCAGTTTAAAGCCAAAAGTGGAAAGTAATAATGATATAAAATGTAAGAGGCCATTTTTGCATAATAAGTATTTTTGGTACTTAAAAATATTTGATGGAAATCTTTTTGATTTTTTTTACTTTTGCTTCACTAAAATGTTGAGTGCTGGACATTTACTTATAACTGAGTATTTTTACACTGCAGTATGTAACCTCAGTTCACACCTCAGTCACAGGGCAGTGAAATAAATATTGGACCAGTGTCTAGGCTGGTAGGGATGGATTGAAGATGAGACAGAAATCAGTAGTGGAGCCAGAGGGTTAGTTCATTGTGGTAGAAATATATTGAAACCCCTTTTCTAGAATAAAATATAAATATTACAACCTAAGCTGGCATTACTACCTTTTAATAACCAATATTAATACACCTTATTTAGTTCACTCAGTAGGCTTAAACATAACCCATGTAAAGCCAGTTCTGGATTTGTTCTGGGTCAGTTTGACTTTTGGGTTCATTGGTGTTTTCCTCTCATTAATGAGGAATGATCAAGGAGAGAATCCAAGAGGTATTTCAGAGCATCTCAGAAATCTGTATCACAACAGTTCTGTACAGTTCTGAAGTTTCACTATTTGTATGGCCACAGTGAATTATCACATCATCAAAATTCACAATATGCTGCTTTAACATAATAACACTTATATGAATGTTTTTATATGTTGTTTTTAAAATACAGCATCAGTCGTGAATTATGGCTTTAACATTTAAGCTACAATCCAGTAAAATATACGTGGTTTAACTTATTCTCTTTTTGTCACAATAGACAACAACAGCAGAAAATAAAATTATTCTATGTAAATTTTCTCCGTATTGTGTTACAGCAATTTTTACTGAGAAAGAAAAGATCTATATACTTTTCCTCCAATGCTTAAATATCACATTAGAACTGGAGGATAAGTGAAAAGATAACAACAAACAAAACAACAAAATAAAAATATGTAATTTTATCACTGACTCTATATATTGAAAATGATTTATAATTCATTGATACACTCTTGCAACTGCAAAACCTTTTTCAGACAGCGACAATGGTATAAAACTCATATGTCTCACAAAAACAAACAAGCCCAGCGCAGGAACATATGTACTGTAAAATGCACTGGAGCCGCCGTGGGACTATACCGGCTCTCCTTGTTCTGTCAGAGCAGCAGCAGCGAAGCAGCTGAGAAGCCTGCTAAAATAAACACAGTCTTCTCTTCTCGCAACTCTGGTAAAAGCTCATAGCCCTTTATTAATTTAGCGGCCTTTACTGCATTTTTGGATGACTCTCGGTTCACCTGTCAGTCCATCTCAGGGAATAAATAAATTAAAAGCATTTGCAGCTGAAGCTCTTGACGCTGATGACTGTAACAATGTAGCCTAAAATGCAGTGACTTCAGCACTTATTCTTACATGAATATGTATGATTATAGATATCTTTTTATTTGATAAAAACAGCCATTGGCCACATCCACTTCCACATTAGTGGCTATAGCTACCTGATTTGTTATTGTTGAAAACATCATATAGGATGAAAAAGAAGCGGCATTTGAAACTGAGTGGAGCACACATTTCATCTAAGGACCTAATGCGTCCTGATTTACCTTTAATGGATCGGAGCCTGAGTCAGTGTATGAACTACTTACCTTTCACATTAAGTCAGGTGAAACAGAAACTGTCTGCCATATCCATCACTTTGAGACATCAACATCAGCACGTGTTTTCAGCCCACCTTATGCCCAGTAAGTGAAACTCTTGCTTCCTGTTAAGACACTCGAGCAGCAGAAACAAGCTGGCAACCTTGTGACTGGTATTCATTCTCCACTTAAGAAAGTGAATATATGTGAATTTTAAAGGAACTAGGATCTGCATTAATAGTGGTTTACTGTCCTTTTTGTGTATACACTGTGCATGTGCATACTTGTTGCAGCAGGAGCTGGATACATACGACTACAATGGCCAAAGGATAGAGAAGCAGGCCTCTGGGGAAGTGAATGAGTAGCACTTGCCCTTCACTCATTACCCACCGGTGAGGTAGCCTTGAGCAAAAACTTACTCCTGCTCAGTGACCAAGACTGAGACTGGTTGTACTGGGAAGCTTCCAGGTGTGACTGTCTGACAAGTAGGGTATTACGAGAAATGGGCCAAAGTGCTTAGCAAACCTTCCCTGGAATGTTAAAGACTCTTTCTATGAAGACCACATCTGTAGTGCATTATAGTGGCATTCATAGTGAATTTTAATGCTTCATGACTACACTCATAATGACATGCTTTCTGATATAGCACTGTATTGACAGCCATAAAGCATTATAGATATGACATAATGAATTATAACTTCAAGTGTTAAGTTAAGGCCACCTATACTCACCTTAACCATTCTTTGGAGTACAGACTCATTGTATGCTATAGCAGTCCATGCAGTATGATAAGTTATCATTGTTGGTGTTAAGTAAAGCGAAGTACATATTGATGCATCTATAACAATGCATGCTTCATCATAACATTTCATTGTTAGTGGTAAAGTGCAATGCATTTTCATGCATTTAAAATAATCTGTACTGCATTGCAAGTATAATTTGTCTGCTTTAGAAAGCATTATGCATTATGAATGTCCTATATAATTCACAATGAATGCCCCCATATTGAATTATAGATGTGGTCTTCATCAAAAGTATTACCAAGATGTAGTTCTTGTAGCTGTACTGTCAGAATGTTTTTAGCCATGGTAGCTGTATGGCTCTAGGGATGGGATTGTCAGTCTGTCAGTCAGTCCACCACTCCAGACCAGTCCAGACCAGACTGAAATATCTCAACAGCTATCAGATAGACTGTCATGAAATATCCAACAGACATCTATGGTTCCCAGAGAATGTACCCTAATGACTTTGTTGATCCCCTGACTTTTCCTCGAGCACCACCATGAGGTCAAAATTCCAATTTATCGCTCCCCAGTGGTAGTACCAAAAATAGACTGTTTCAGACAGCGAGGGATTGTCTCATTTCTCTCCAAACAAAAACTTAATGCCTTCAGAATAAGATACTATAATCATATCAAAATTCACTTAATTTATTAGACATAAGACGAGTATATGAAAAAGCAACTTTTCTTTTCAAAATAAGACTATTTGAGATACCAAAAGTCCACAGTAAAGCTGTCATTGTAGGCTTGTTTTGTTTGGTTGTTTTCTGTTCTGTAGAAATCTTTCCATTCCATTCATTATCTACAGCCACTTATCCTTTACAGGGTGGCGGGGGGTTGGGGGGTGGATCTCAGCTGACATTGGGCGAGAACTTGCAGAAGGTCGCTAGTTCATCACACACACAGAGACAAACAACCATTCACGCTCACATTCACACCTACGGTCACCAATTAACCTGCATGTCTTTGGACTGTGGGTGGAAGCCGGAGTACTGCCGCCTCACAGCAAGAAGGGTTTCATGCTGTGAGGCGACAAGGCTAACCACTGCACCACTGTACCACCCTGTTCTGTGGAAATCCTCTTTGTCATTCACCTCAGCCTCCACCTCACTCAGCCAGCTGTCTGCTCTCTGGTGTGGCTTGTAAATGAGTCACACACAAAAAACAGACAGACAGATTACTGTGTGTCATCTGTTACTCTGGATATAAAGCTGAACTTTTATCTTTTGATGTCGATGCTCTGTAGCAGTACACAGTACAGTGTCTGATATTGCTGCATTCCGCAAATATCTCCCACAAGAGCCTGTTGTAACTCTTCAGCTACTTTACCCACTTCTTTTCAATACTGATTATATCCTGTAACAAATACAGCTTGCTTTTCTTGTTTTTCTATAAAGGGTTGACTGTGTTGCACTGAGGTAAAAGTCCTGCTGTAAAAATATTGAATTTCATCTGATGTGTGACTGTGTTGTTATTCTGGCAATTTTCCATTCTTACTACCCAACAGTTCGCAACAACAATTGATATGAGCAACAGATAGCGATAACGAGATCAAATCTTAATCTGTGGCAGTACAGAAGGCTCCTACTGACATACAGTACCACAGTCTGTAGACTCAGAGCTCAGTGTGGGGGGGCTTTGGAGATGTTTGCCTCAAACAGTTTTTCAACCTGAAGTATAAAAGTGCTGAAAGAGAATCTGACCTCATTTAAAACAATCAGTTTCTATGAACAGTGTCTGTCACTATTACTGAGAATCCCAAGAATGTAGCTCCATTCGATTCTCAAGGACAAAACACAATACTGACATGGATTTATTCGCAGTTTTTATTGTACCAGGCATCTCTGAGGACTGTTGTTTTGCTTTAAGCCGTGCAGGAGGATTGAGAGTACTCTTGTCTTTCATTGTAAAGACACACAGGCTGTAGAGCTCCAGGTGCCAGTAGCTTTGGCAGCATGCAGCGATAACGCAGAGTGCTTCAAGAGAAGTTGGACGTTCCTGTTTACAGAATATGTGCAAAGCCCTGTCCACCCATGCAACACAGTATGGCTGGAAGCTGTATAATATAGTGTATACTGTATATCTTATGTATGTTATATATACATAAGATATACAGTATTTAATCATTTCACAAATCGCCTAACAAAATTAGTAAATTCAACACTTTCCACTAAATATTACTTAGTGTACAGCAATGTACAGTGCACAGCATTTACTCTCCCAGTTAAATACATAATCTGTGATCTGAGGATCAGTGTCTTATCAGTTCTTTTTAAATCAGCAGCTATCTGTTAGACAACAGGAGGATTGATCAGACACTGGAATCTGTCCAGACAACATGTATAATCTATGGATAACTCCTCTTAATCCACCACCATCATAAAACCATGCCCGCAGCCTTTGCTGCAATATGTGCACATCTGCGATGCCCCAGGAGACTTTCACAAATGATCCTGCCACAGATCCCTGGACTACTGCCCTGTGCACCCACCTCCCTCTTGGTGGTCCACCTCCCCAGGGAGAGGTGTCCTGCATGCCTGCTCAGTTAATCCAGGCCTGTCAAGAGACTGCTGGGTTTGTGGAAAGACAACTGTGTGACCTTCCTTGATGAGTACATACTGTGTATATCACTCCTAGCTGTGCCGTCAAGCCCTGATGCTCTGTCATCTTCTCATCAGCAGGTCTCCTCTGGCTGGCTCTCCCAGGACACAGTCAGCTCACTTTAAGTACCTGTGCTGATATTTTAGACAGCAGCACATTGTTTGGACTAAGCATGGCAACAGTAATGTGAGTTTGAGCTGAAAATACTGCTAGGCTTTGAACTGTCTGTCTTAAACTGCTCGGTTGACCCTCTCAGCTGTGGCTTCTCCCCTGCTCTGATGAAAGTGGAGCCAAGCCAAGCCGGTTGGAGTATCTCGCCTTCAGCACCTGGCTGTCACACCAGTGATGACTCTTTCCTCTCAGCGCTTAGAGTTTAAGATGTCTTACAGCCTCTCTCTTCTGAGGCACAGAGGGCATAATAGTCGCTCAGCAGAAGAAGTTGGAGAGGCAGAGGCAGGCAATATAAACTGACTGAATCATGAGCTTGACACAATGAGGCCTGGCCTATCAAGGCTAAGAACAAGAGATATTATGGTCCATCGCCTGCTCCCATCCTGTTCATGCACCTTGCTGCTTTATTCGTATCATCTCATTGGTTCGTAACTCTTGCACCGCTTCAAGCACTTCCTCCCGGACCTGTTGTTAGAGGAACTACTGCTTCCTGTCCATCTTGGTGGCATCACACAAATACTGCAGCACCATTGTGACTCAGCACATTTAACTGAATACCATACTGTCCACAAAATTCCTCTCTCCCTCTAAGTGCTCCAGAGAGCCTCTCTTTCACAAGTAATCACACAATTAACACAAAATGCAACTTTATCTTGTCCTTGTCATCATGTTCGATCTTTCCCTGAAAGCCCTCAACAGTCGGCAGCAGGATTTTGGAGACAAATTCAGCTCACTTGGCAGCCTTGATTTCCTCACTGCCACCAAATGTGGCTCTAACACCAAACTAATCATCAGGATGGATGCTACGTCCTTCAGGTTGCAGTCACAGTATGGATTGGATGATGGATGAAATCAGTGAAAATGCTTCCCATCTTCCACAGCAGAGAGCTTGTTTTGCTGAAGTTCATCTCCTCCCAGATGATGGGAATCTGGAGACCCTAGATGACCAGTTTTTCTGAGGCAACAGTCCAAAGGAGGCAAACCAGTCCTGAAATATACTTTATTGTATAGAAACGCCTCCCTATTTTGTTGCATTTTCAACATTATTTGTAAAACTGCTGTACTGTACTGTACTGTACTGTACAGTATTGTGTAGCTGTACAGTTACACATTTACCAGTTCCATGTGTGAAGAAGAAGTGTTAGAAGACATGGCCCTTAGCCTCAAGCGTTTGTACATAAAGTCATCTTTCTTCATGGAGAGACAGGAGGGAAAAAATCACATACACATAAATAATGCATTGTTTTGAGTTGTTGCAGAGCACTCAGCGAGAGGAGAGGAAAGCAAATGCGACATATTAGAAACATTCGAGTTTGTTCTTGTTCTTGCTCTGCTCTCACGACATGGAGACTATATTCACACATCTGCTGCTGCACAAGCGATTACTGTCAGAGTTATCATACCAAACAAGTTCAAGGAAAGCCGTTCTCGGATACAATAGGATAAATTATGTCCAAATACGCTGCTCAGTATTCAACAAACAGAGACTCTTCCTGTTTCTCACCTCATCTAGATGTGCAGCTCCTTGGTCTGATTCAATGTCTGATAGTTATAGCCAGTTACCTGTTTTGTTCTGTTAAGACTCACATCACTTTACATTATTTACTCACTGTAATAAATTAATGCAAATTAAACAACTTCATATTCTAATATGATATGATATAATATATATTAGAGTTTATTATAGCATAATAATGTCAATAAATAGCTTCTTCTCTATTTAAATAGTGACATTTTGTCATGTTTTCTGTCATTTTCTGATCATTTTGTGTCATTCTGTGGTCATATTGTGTCGTTTTGTCTGGATTTGAGCTATTTTGTGGTAGTTTTGTGTCATTTTGTGTCATTTTTTGTCTCTTTGTGGTCATGTAATTGACTTTCCAGCAAATATTTATAATTGAAAAGAGAGAATAAGAGAATATAAGTACCTATGTGTATTAAAATGTTACAAACACTTTGTAGATATGAAATAGTGTCCTAAATTCATGTACGTCATCATATTTCAGCCTATTATGAGTTATTAAAAACAAAGAATATGTCAGATTTTGTTTTAGTCCAAACATACATATATGTTTTTGTTGTTAGGAGCATTTAAACATTTGTCTGGATTTCTAGCCACAGCAGTTTCAGATCTGAGCAGGGAGCCGCAGCCTCAGTGTTCATAATGGATGTGGTTTCATCCACAAACTATAAAGCTGATACTCACTCACTGGTTTATTGCAGCATTTGCTGCTTTCTCGAAGGGTGCATCGAATGAAGGAACACTCTGTGTGAGTTAGATTTGCTCAGTGACCCTCTTTATAACACTAATGTTCATTACTGGCTAATGTGAAACTTTGAAGTTCCCCAGATGGTGTTGGTTGTTATTATTCATGCTCAGTGTTCAGGCTTCATGACCTGTAAATAATACTCTAAACTGTGTTGTTTTCAAAGCTCAAACTACATATGGGAGCCTCGCTTTTTGAAAATTCCAAGTGTCAGTGTCACTGGCGCTTTTGAATAACACAGCCACACTGGTGTGCAATTATACATTTATCAGGGTTTATTTATTTATTTATTTGCAAATTGTGTTTACAATTTCTCAACTTCATGTTATTCTAAGATTTAATGAGTCCTTGCTGGATCATGGCAGAAGTCTGCAGTCACAAAAAAAAACAGTGTGCAAACAACAGAGCATTTATACATTAATAAACAGAAGCACACCAGTGTAGTAAAGGGGACATATTGCATTAATAAAGTAAGCACTGGTAATAATACAACAGAAACAATAACAGTTTAAAAAAATGACAAGAGAGAAATATTGAAAATTAAAATTTGGTAGCAGTAAAAGTTTGTGGCCTCATAATTTCCAGTCACAGACATTTTGAAACTTAATGTTAGACAAGACCAAAATGTGATACAGCCTGCTGATTCACAGAGATCCGTTAATTCCTGAACAAACACCTCTAGCAAAGCAAACGAAATAGCTACTTAGAAAGCACAAGAAAATATAAGATGATTTTAAAATTAATTGAAGAATTCATAATGGCAGTAGCTTCATAATTTATCAGAACTGCATGGTCATATTTTAGGAACAACAAGAGGAAGCATTAAAAAATGGATTACATAATTGTCATCTAATGAGAAAGTACAGAGAGGTAGAAAATCATATTATATATTTATGTGCATGAGTGAAAACAGGCTCACCTCCTAAAATAAGTTGAATTCTGATAAATCCAAGAAGGTTTCTTTACTTTATAATAACATGAGTCCCGGGCTTTGCTTTATTTGCCTAATAGAAATATGACTTGGGTTGAATGTGAGAACCTCCCATTTAAAATACCAGCAAAATTTAAATAGACCAAGTCTGCATATTTGGATTTTTCTGAAGAGGATAAAGGTTGAGAGCAAGCCCTCATTTTTTATCAGGGCTCGTTGGTCATGCTGCCACCTTGCATCTTGTCTGACCTGTGAAATGGATTACTGATAAATCAGTTATGTTTTGGGTGGCATACTTAGCTTATCACTCACTGCAAATTTGAGCTATGTGAGTGATATTTCTGGATTCCTCTGCACAGTAATTTGGATGAATAAGAGAGTCTCTTTAGTATGCAGGTGTAGTTATGGTGGCTATTAGAGTAGCTTTACACCTCAGGAATCAGAAAGAGAGTTTCTGATCCTGTGCTCGGGTAGGCCTCTACTAGCAACACAATGATTCATCCTTTCCTAAGATACCTCTATGTAAAGGATCATATTTGAAGATATAAATCCACTTTCAGCACCTTTAAACCTTACATTTACTGTGCCAAGGCCAACCGTCTCTATTTTAGCTTCAACTAAGCAAGGTTTTATCTGCCTTTTAACTGGATATTCTTATTATTTTACACAAATTTTGAGATTTTAGACAGCAGGGTCAGTAAATCAGGTAGGTCTAGGTTTATAGAAGCTAGCCAAATTCTTCTTTCAATGAAAATAATAATATGTTACGATCCTTCCTGTACTCTTTGTTTCCTCTATAGACCGAGTCTCTGTAAACACACACACACACACACACACACAAGTGGAAATCATCAGTGAACACGGAGGTTACAAGGGCTGACATTAACAAACAAAGAGGCGGATTTAAACATCTAACCTGAAATAAGAAGTGAAATAATTCAAAGTGATTAATGTGACAGAGAAACATAATTGATATTAATAACATAACTAAGCCTGCATATTGTGGAAATGAAGCTATAAGAAAGCAATTATGTCTACACTGTAAAACATCAAGCCGCAAGATTAGCATATGAGCAGACTTCTCAGCATGCCACTCCGATTTGTAGTTTAAAGAACACAAACATGATTGAAACATCCTGTTTGTCTTCAATACAAGATGAGTCAGGGTTGTTTTTTTTCATTATAATAATGAAAACAAAGCTCACTATGATGAAAGTTAGGCTCATACCATAATGTGTGGTCTTTGTGGCACAAGATGGCTCCAGCAGTAACATTCACAGCTGTAAGTTCTTTGGGTCAAAAGAAGAATTGATGTTTGGAACTGAGAAAATGTAAATTGAAAACAACTTTGGCAGTGTGACTGAACATTTGCTGATTTAACATAACCCCTTAAATTCACTTATGTTTCTAAGTTGGAGCAGCTGACATTGTTTTCCAGTGTAATGTTTGAAATGAATTCAAGAATTGCACTGAGGGACAGACAAAACAAGAGAGAGAAAAACATGAAGCCAGCTTGTTAATCAGAAAGGTCTAATTCTGTATTCACAGCTGTAAAGCCGAGCAAAATCACAAGATTCGTGTATGCCGTCCCTGTCTCCTAGAAATAAAACTTCTATATTTCTAAATTGTTTTTCCAGTTTCACTACAACAAAACCATTTGTTAAAGCTAGGGGAGACTGTGGTATTGGTTATACTTTAATTAACAATGTGTCTTGTGTTTGCTGACTTTCTGTATTAAGTCAAGACCATAATCTTCCCCTGACCTTAACCAAGTGCAGTGAGTGCCAAAACATAATGAAAAAATCTTTTAATAATGCTGTAGGCACTACAAGTTTATATTGTGTTGAATCAGTTGCATCAACATTTTTACAATGTGTCAGCTATGTTAATTAATCACATTTCCTCATTATCTACATTATGTTTGTTCCATTGAAAATTAGTTACATGTAATATCTCAGAGACAGAAGTCACAGTAAATAACCTGATTGTGAAAATGTGCAGGATAAAATACAGCTGTACAGTAAATACAGCTGTGTGTTCAAGCTAGTTGCTGCGTGTATCTCCTCGTGACAAAACAACACTGAGGTACGTTATAATGCCCGTGAAGGCCGGTCTGATGAACCAAACCAGTGAGTCGGTGAGGTGGATTTGTTTAGTCATTTCATTGTAAACCAAATGAATCTGTTTGCTTTCCAGCTCACAGATTCTTCATTCATTATGTCTGACCATCTGCTACATTAAACATGGCTGATTTCAATCTCTCCAGGTTCTGAGCAGTGGGAGGACACGAGCGATTAGTGTCATACCGCCCATTTGTCCATTGTCTTTACCTGCTATTTCTCTCTTTTCAGTCTCAGAATGTGGCTGCATGCATTGGATGACAGGCAGGGAAACACCACTCAGCGGTCTATCACAGGCTAACACACTTTCACACTCCTATTCACACATGTGGAAAAGTCAGAGGCTGTAGTCAGGCTGACCCGCACGTCTTTGGACTGCAGGCGGAAACTAGAGCACCCAGAGGAAAAGCCTTGTGAAGTCAAGTCAAGTCAAGTTTATTTGTACGACCCAATATCACATAAAATGTCTCAATGGGCTTTACAGCCTCACAACAGAAACTGTTCCCGACGCAGTCCAAGCCTTCTAAGAAGACAAGGAAAAAGATGAGCACTGAAGAAGAAAGAAGAACCCTCAGGAGGAACGACTCAATGAGAGATTCTCCTTCCTCTGACAGCTGCGATGCAATACGAGTTATAGGTGAGAAAATTGCACAAAAGAACAAAACGTGGTAACACTTAATAGGAATTAAAATGCATAAAATGGCATTGCTGAGCTTCACATCTTCGAAGCGTGGATGTTCTCTCAGTGCTACATAGTTGTACGTTTTTTTCTGTATATATGAAAACCTGTGGAACAGTAACTTAAAGGTCCAGTGTGTAGAATTTAGTTGCATTTAGTGGTCCAATCACTGCATTGCAATCTCCTCACATCACCCTCACCTTCCTAGTGTAAAGGAGAAACAACACTTTAAGGACCCTGTTTAGAGTCAGTATTTAGTTTGTCTGTTCTGGACTACTGTATAAATAAGGTGTTTCAACATGGCGGCCTCCATGAAAGGGGACCCTCTCCCTATGTAGATATAAAAGGATCATTTTTAAGTAACAAACATAAAAAGATACTTATTTTCAGGTGATTATACATGCATGAAAACATAGTTATGAATATTATATTCCATGTTTGCCTTATTCTGAAAATATAGGCCCCAAATCGTACACACTGGACCTTTAAAGTACACCAAATTACTATCATACATTGGTTTGGGTAAAGTCCTGATCAGCTTGTTGATTCATCTTAGGGACATCTAAACTGCATGGCTCAAGGACAGCGGCATTACCAGCTTTAGTATATTATCTGGATGTTGAGATTCCATTTTGTAATCAATGTGGTTGTCGTACCCAGGTGGAGGTAATGTATGCAGTAAATGAGAGAAAATGAGAACTCTAAAAAAACAGTTTAGTGTGAGGAAATGTCATATTTATTCAGTCTAGTATTTTATGTGTATGGAGTGCATATGGATAAAACTAGCCATTTCATGCCTCCAGGTGAAACTTGCGCTCACTGTCATGATAACACAGCTAGCATAGGATATTCATTTAGGCACAGTTCTCATTATGAAAACATAGGGAGAAAAAAATATGATTATGGCCTGCAAAAAGAAGGACTCTATATGACTATGCTACACAGAATCACAGTGTTAATATAACATTTTCTCCTTTTAGCTTACTTTCTTGCTGCAATTTGGCACAATATGCACTTACACCTGTGAACAATACAGAAGATATAAATACTTTCTTTGACCTGCGTATGTTTCTATGACACTGTTACGTTAAATTTATTCCTTAAACCTTAAACCCAAACCACTTTGGGGGCGGCGGAAACAAGCTGTTGACACTGACATATCATTACCTTAGAACGACCCCCACTAGGTGTCACTGAAGCTCCACAGGGGACCAAGAAAACGTGTATAACAATGTATGATAAAAAAGTAAAAATAAAAGAACACAGAGAGTTACATAAAATTACTAAAAATATCAAGAAAACTAATCTCTGATGAATCATTCACAAGAAATAATCTGCTCAAACTTCATCCAAATCACTCCTTTTACACAAATTTCCTGCTGTTAGAAGAATGGATTCACTATTCATGTTCATGGCACTTTTTATCAGTTGTTATGTACTGTTATTGTTACACATTGAATATACATTGAAATATCTATAAAATATGTCTTAGTCAGGGGTTGTCAGTTTACTCAGTGATAGAACAGGGGTCCCTTAATAAAAAAGGGATGAAGTCAAGCATCAGTGGTATCATAATTTACTGGTGAGAGCAATTTAGCAAAACCATACAGCTTGAAGCAGCAGTGTGCTAATTACATTTAATTATTCTCATCACACCTGTAATATTCTCTTTTGATTAAAAAAATGTCTGCAGCTACTGAAAAAAAATCTTGCCCTCATCAGGCCCTGAAAGACCCACAGGAGTTCTGCAATTATGCAAACTGTCATGTACAATTCAAGCCATGTGGGGATACATGTGCAAAATGATTGAGATGGCCTCACATGGAGCCCTACCGATGCTGTGGATGTAGGAATATACTGTTGTAGGAGGTAGCAGTGTTCCTAAATGTCGAATAGCACCGCAGCATGATAACTTACTACAAATTGAAGGATTAATAGCGGAACATTTTGATGCAATTAGAAAATTAAATTGATTTGTTCAGGCACCCTATGGATCACTGCGACTGAGAGCAACACAGATTAAACAACTATCTCTACACAAGATTCTTCTTGCTTGTTTATTCGAAGGAGCAGAATGAGGTGCCAGAGCTAGCCATTACCTCAAATTACATTTTCAAAGAATTACAGCTGCTTAAGATAAAGGCAGATGTATCACAGTGTAAGCAATTGTTTTAGCAGTTTGCTCTGGGAAAAATCTACAGTCCTCGTCTTGTTTCTGAGGAAGAAGCTCCTTCAACAAACCATGTCTAATTTGAAAAAGAATGAAGTGGAAAAAAAGCTATTTCAATGAGCCAGGAAATGTAATGCATCTGGCCCAGCAGCTTTGATGGGAGTCTATCAACTCTAATATTGATGCGAGGATTTGAGAGGCCATTCATGTGTCTCGTGCTCTCCAGGCGAGAGAGAACAAAGTTGTTCTATTACATGGGTTAGCACTTCTATAGAGATCACCTGAGACCTGCAGGACACTTTGCTTCCATATCCTCTCCTGCATTGTCTTGCTGTGCTGTGTGAAGTGAAGTCAAACAAATAACCCCCAAAGTATGCAGATGAGACAAGCCTGAAATGGTCGATATATTTTGTTATTTGATTCACTTAAGCTTTCATGATGTCATCAAGAGGTAAATTATGGAGCTCTTTCATGGCGAGTGAATGGGCGGCTGATTTGTAGGCATGGTAACGGCAGGTTGATTTTTAGAAAATGGGGGTATTTTCTGGTTCTTGGCAGTACAATAAAATGAACCACATGATGTTTATTTGTATGCTGAATGCTAAATATTATGTGAGTCTAAAAAATGCCTACTCAAGATATATTTTTTAAGATAACATGTTAATTAGTAAACTTTAGAGGTACTCGTAGGTGGATTTTGTTACAGAGCCGGAGTAGCTGCTTTGTTTTCACTCTTTGTGCTAAGCTAAGCTACGCTAATTGACTTGGTCTGCTCATCCTCAGAAAGAAAAGACGGTTATTTCCCAAAATGTCAAAGTATTCCTTTAAATGTGAAAGATTTATCAATAATATATGTATGCTCAATAACAATTCAAAGTCATACTTCACATTAGGTTTAGTACTATAAAATATTTAAAGGCAATTAATTTCATAGTTTTGGGTTTCTGATTCAGTATTTCCTGTTTTATGTTGAAGAGTCTTTCCTTGGGTGTCTTGTGTTACTTTACTTCCTGTCTTTGTCCCGCCTGTTTTCTGTGTTGCCTGTGTTTAATTAGTTAAAAAGTTCTCTTTTTTTTAGTCCATGTGTTTCACTTGTCAGGTCGTCTCACTCTGTTCCCCAGTCCTGCGTTGTTCTGTCTTGATGCTTCTCTCTGTGTTCCTGCTGTTAGCATATCTTGGTTCTGTGTTTTTCCTTGTTGAACCACTGCTGACGGGATTTTTCTTGGATGGTTGGATGGTTTGTTTTTTACCTGGACTCCTCAGCTGCCTTTTGTTATTTTGGGTTAACCTACCTGTACAGGAGTCATTAAAGTTACCTTTTGTTCTCTCTATCTACCTGTCTGGACTTTTTGAACTTTTTAAACCATAACAACTAAACACACATAAATTCAGGCTCTGTAGCACATACTGTACTTTATTGATATTATCTTTCTAATTCACAGACAGAAATGGGAATTAGGATGGACCAAGTATTCAGACATGATGGCAGCAGTCTGCCAGTTCATGAGTGCAAATGTCAAAGAGCATTCAGGTGTCGTGAGGAGCGTGCAGAGGTTGGAACTTCTCGGACAAGCAGCAGCGCAGCTCACCAGAGGTGGGAAATGGAGGACATCTTGCCAGGGCTATGACTTCAAACATGTAACAGCCTCAGCAGCTCCAGGCCAAGGGAACAGATTGCTCCAATTACAGCAAGCCTCACGCACCACAGTCCCCTTGACACATGCAACGGTCTATTGGAGTGGACTTAGGGTAGTGGTATGTTGCTCAGGAGCACTGGGGGCCTGCACATCCCACTGCCAATCTGTATTCTGTTTGAACCCGCAGACATCTCCTTTTACCCCTGCTTTCGTTTCAAATTCTGTCCAGACTGGGTGTTTTTGGCTGCCAACACAGGTGATTGGCACCTTCTCTCTGAATTTATAACAAAATCAATTCTCTAACAGCATCCCTGAGCACATCAATCTAACAGAGATGCTTTCTACTCCCTCATTTTGAGCTTCACAGGCGCAGAGTGGTTATAGATAAATCCCTCAGTATACTTACCCGTATCGGCTCTCAGAGCTGTAGCAGAGCGCAGCTTTAATTGGCAGCGTCAAGTAATGCACAACATGTTAGGAGCCGGCAGCATTGGGAATCACCTTGTTAATTGAGGGCCGCGTTGAGAGATTGACTAATTGATCAAGGCCTTTACAGAGGTAGGTAATTCATGGAGGCAACACCACGGGGGGAGGAGCCTTGTCAAAGATGATTCATGTGTCTCTTGGAGGAGAGTTGGTCTCAGTGGTCTCTTTTGTTCCGGGCCTGGTGTGAAGGGGATTGTATCATCAGCACCTCCGCCCCAACGCTCGCTTCTCCCTCTAAATCAGAATTAAAAAGGTGAGGCTTGTGTTGATAGGTTGCCACAAATGATACAGTGTTGTATGTCTGTATGTTTCCCAAGATGGTTAATGCTGCACTCCCCAAACACCATCAAGATACGGGGGAAGATGTATGGTTCTGTTGTAATGAAAGCATGAAGGGACTCCAAGTCATGCAGGAAATGTCTCCATCACACAGGTAGAGGGGTAATCATGCCCCAGTGTACTGTGCTCTGGGGAAAAACATGAAATGTGTGGCAACAATGCAAAGCTTATAAATTAAGAGAGACTGAAATACAACTGATCAGATCTGTGGATTCAGTTGGTGCACTATGTTGTGGTGTAAATAATATCTGAGTATTTCTGTAAAAAATCCATGTTAGGTGTGGATGTGGTGCAGACAGGATGGTGAGCAGGACTAAATATGGCTGTAGTGGGAGTAATGGAAGATAATGGATTGGGAAAAAGGGATAAATGGAGGAAAGAAAGGCAGGTAATTTACAGTAGACAATTTAAAAATAGACCAAAGAATAAGGTTTGTGATATTTTTTTTCTCATTGTCAACAAATCAAACAAAAAGCCCCAAAAACTAGGATTGCCCGTATAGCCAAAGTCTGATATACTTAAAATTAAAATAAATTTCTCTAGGCCATAAATCTCCAGTTTTCAAAAAAAAAAAAAAAGCCATTATAAACACACTAATGAGCAACACAGTTGCACAAGGTGACATATTCCAAGCACCACCTTTTGATATTCACAGGCCAAAGTCCAAATTAACCAGCAACAAACACGTTGTTTGTCCGTGACCTCTAGCACCGCACATGATGTCTTTATTCAGGTTCAGGGAAGGATGATTAATTGAATTAAAATAAGCAGTTTTTAAGGTTAGAGGAGCTTCATAATCATGATGATAATAAGGTTATGGAACGGACGTGGACTGGACATCACCCTCCTGTGTTAAAGTCTGATATTCAGTTGACGTATCCATCCACTTCGACCTCCTGACTATATGGACTCTGTTGTATTATATTGCCATTACCTGACTTCTCTCATTGCTCCGGTCATACTGACTGCAGTAGAAGCCTTTGTCATGTCGTTTTGGGGTATTTGCTGACACAACTGATGCTATTATCATTGAGGGCAGCCTCCACCAGTTCATTTAAACAAATCTGTCATCTGCTCCTGTTTGGGTAATGTTTGCTTAAAAAAAAAAAAAACTACAGTGCCCAGCTGTTTCAGGAAATCACATAGCCTTTGTAAAAATTGAATTCATAAATATCCTGACCCTTTCTTCTTCAGAAGGACACCTGAGTCTGACGATGCTCAGAGGATATGAGCAGCAGTGCACACAGCCATGTTGCACCAACCATAAAACTAATTTGTGTTTGGTGAGTGCACTGCCAGTCATTGAACAGCTGCAGAAGCCAGAACTGTGTCACAGCACAATATATAAACATAAACGCATTTAAAATAGGCTATACACTTTTGGGCATAAATGAAAAATAAACAAAAAAAATAAATGTGAAAAATCTGTTTTTGTTTTTTAGCCCAATCTCTCCTGTAGTTTCTAAATGGATGTTTAGCAAATCGTACAAGCATCTAATAGATAAATTCAAGCTTTATCCTTTAAGGTGTTAATAAGTCATGAGGAAAATACAGGGATTTTGTTAAGAAATCAAATTATGTAGGTATGTTTTTGTTTTTTCAGTCCTGGGAAGTTGCGATATCTACAGCATTATTCTTCTCCAAGAACTCAACTGATCACTTCCTGATGAAATCAAGTTGGAGGCTCTCCAAATTTAATTTTGTGAGAGTATCTCAGGGGAATTCAAATAAAATATATTTTTCCATGGTAATTTAAGGGAAATTCCTAATAGTAACTTGGAGTTTGGTGCTGGTGCAAGTGTTATCATTATTATTATTATTATTTTTAAAATATGTTTATTTTAGAGTTATAGGTATATAGTAGACTGTATAGTGGGAAGTTAGTTAAATATATATACAGTATGTGTTTGTGTTTTTACATATGTTTTTATCTTTCTTTGCATTAAGTGCATTAATTGTTGTTTATAGTGTTTGCATTGTTCTGACATTTAATTCACTGTGATGTAGGTAATGATGATGATTTCATGTCTAAATAATTACAAACTGACCTTTGATGCTGTTTCATCTTCCTGTCATTTAGCTGGAAAGATCTCTCTGTGTTCAAATCAGGGTGTATTTTAAAATATGTGTTTGTTTTTTTCCCTCTTCCCTCCCCTCTGTTCTGGAAGAAGAGTCACCAACTGCACCGAAAAATGGCTTGAGGTGAACTTGAATTATTTCCATGATTTCACACAGGCTACTCTCTGCTACAGTATTACCATAATGAATCACAACATTTTTATGTTTTACTTAGCATTAGCATCAAGATTAGAGGGGCCTATCAGGGAAGAGGCTTGAGTTTGTGATAGCGAATAGACTAGTCTTTCCAGGCTAAAATACAAACTAGTGAGGCATGCCAAGTTTGCCTGGAGTCAGTGAACTGCCAAATCTTTCACATCCTACAAGTAAAGGATTCATCTCAGTGTTTCAACAGCGGAAAATACGGCAAATGGAAATGTTTTCTGTGGCCAGACAGAGAATCAAAGGGTCTTCCCACTCACATTTGAACTGTTTTTTTTTTTTTTTATGGATTAAGTCCACAAGGTATATTATTGATTACTGCAGAACAGCTAAATCCTTTTTTACTTTGCTGCACATGAAAGTGCATTGTGAATTATTTTGATCAAAATTACACCTTTTCTGTTAAATGAAAATATCCTGACCAGTGCAGCTAAAACGCTGTTGAATTAGTTAACTTCTCGTATACTGAAGGTATGTGTCAATGTGAGAAATATAATCAAATTAACACGCGACAAACTGTGAGGCGAGTCAGGACAAATCCCCCCAAGGCAAATCTTGTCTGAACTAGACAGAGGAAGCTAATGAACTGCTTAGGTTTTGATTTCACAGGAAATATCAGAAGCTTATGAAGGACAACAGTCCTTCAGCCAGTTCAACTGTGTGTCCTAAGTACTCGTTTTATATGTTTATTGATTTGTCTTTTAACAGATTTCCATTCAACTTTGCCATAACGTTAATTAAACATGCTCCCACAGAGCTGCCACTGTATCCTGACAAATTTGATGAGGCATGAACACATGCAAAGTTGATTGACCGCATTTTATGACAACTTTAACAGCATAATACATGAAAGTTGTGGAAGGCTGACTAATCTGAAATTTTGAAGGAACAGTACAGCCATTTCAAACAAGACTGCAGTTTCCAAGGTTACCAGTAATGCAGCTTTGTTTTTGTTTTGTTTTTTATTTTTTTTAGGTAATAGGACATGGGGATAGATCAGAATTTGTTTTTGATGAGGAGCCAAAAAGAGAGGATTCTTTTATTTGCAATAGGAAATCTGGAAAACTCTGCTGTGTTGGGTGAAGAATAAAAGACTGGCAAGTGCAAGAGGATATCTAACCACAATGTGTCTGTCCTTGTTGAATTGTCCCTCAATAGGATGATAAACACCATTTAAAGAGTGACACATACACACTCAAACCCACACACCATATAAATGTGAAAGGATAACAAAAGAGAAAAGTGTCTGTAATATGGAAATTCATGCCTGTAAATTCAAACAGAAAAACCCATGAACATCCAACTCATTCAGACATACTAAAGATTTATTCAGAGAGGTCAAAGTGTCAGGATGTGAACACAGAACCTGGGCTATGTATCAGCACCCATTTGACAGCCGGATGTGATAAGAGCCCTTGGGCATGTTCAGGGATGTGTCTGTGTATTTGCTCATCGGAGAGGCAGGTGGACTGAATTACTTTACTCTGCTTTATTTGTGTTTTTTCTCCAGCTCCTGCAAAGTATTCTTGATATAATGCAAGGAAACAAATGTTTAGCTGTACATTTTGAAGGGGGAGTTGAATTATAATTATTACTAGTAAAAGCAATGAAAAATATAGTGATGTTCTGTACACATGCAGCATCTCTCCTCTCATGGAACAAAACAGAGAGCCAATGAAAGGGAAGCTTCGGAGTCCAGATTCGAATTCATCAATCAACTCCTCAGGTTTCCTAAATCAATAAAATGTGATGACATTTTGGCATCGCTCTGCATATGTCCGCCCTACACTGTTGGGACAAAAAAAAAAGGAAGACCCTGCCACGATACATCTTCCTCTCCCACTCCTTATTCACAGAGGCGGTTGTTTGTGACAGAAGCAGTGGCAGGTCACAGGTGCCACGAAAATTAACCATCTTCTTCCTTCCACTGCAAAGTGCAAACATTCGCCCTCCCATATACTGACATACAGCCCTGTGGAGGCATTCACCCAGTGCATTAGATTTCAGCTTGCGCGCAAATGAAGAATAGACTTTTTTTTTTCACGAGTTAGAGGTGACTGCTGACCCAGTTTGAAGCTGGTAGCTTGTGCCAAGGTCAGCCACCCACAGCTTTTATTTGTTCACTAAACCGCCAAAAGGCATTCTTGACTCAGGTGTATACACTGTTAGTGTGTTCATTTTCAATTCTGGATGTCTTTCATGCTCTTCTGTCACCTTTGTACCTGTAATAGGTACAAAAACAGAAATTTTGAAATTTTGAAATTTTTTATTTATTTATTTTTTATCTCTAAACAAATCTGATAATGGGACAAACAAATTTAAACCTTCTAGATACATCTTGTTTTGGAGATTGGATGCAATTTCAATTTATTGTTAGAAATTCTTTCAGTAGGGAGTTCTCTATTGGCCATTTTACAGCATTTCACACCTGAAGTCTACTTTATATTAGAACATGTAGCAAACTAAATTGTGAGTTAGTCTGTAGTGTACTAATAGCTAATAATAATTCTGTGTCTCTTGACAGGATTCTGAAGTCTTAATCTCTGTTCCACAGCCTTTCTCTGTTATGCTGTGGATGTCATTCACAAATCTGACCTGATGAAAAAGCCTTTGGAGTCAGAACACTGTCAACAAAGAAAGCCTGAGATACGCGACTATCTCTGTTTTCTATTTGCATACTAAATTATTAAGCCATAATGGGGGAGGACTTCGCTGCCACAATACTGCTCTCTGCTGGTAAATGAATTTCTTCTTCTGTGAGACTGACCTTTGAACCATTTCAGAGCAGAGCAGGGTGAGATCAAGCATTCAGGGTTGTTAAAGGGACGTGTTTTAAGGATATTTTCAGGAAAAAAAAGAAATAATCAAAATCCCTGGATGAGTGTACATTGTATGAATATAATGTATATTTCCATATTTATGAAGAGAGATTAATCAAACCAGTGTCATTAATTGTACGTCAGAAGTGCAGCCCATTAAGCATGCTCTGTAGAGACTATATGCAGATTTAGAAATGTTCTGTCTGCTGTAATTTTATCATTCAGACTCTCTACCATGTGACTTGCAGATTTACAGACTGTGGGGGGCATGCAGTTTCCATAATGATACCCAGGATCCCCAGCTGCAGGGGTCTCTCGAACATTTGGAGTAATATCACTTTGTTCAGATCCTACAGTCGCATGTATGAGCTCGACATTCGCACGTTGTCAGGAGCTTAGAATTTCCTGCAGAGCCCCTGGAGCTGACCACCCACCTCTTTTTAGCCTTGTTAAAGAACCAAAGGGAATCATATTTCAAGATGGATACCTTCTCTTTTCATCTGCACTATGCTTATTACTGCATCCAAGAAAGATCAAAGCTACCTAAACTACCCTCAGAGCTTGCAGCCCCCTGAAGATTCTCCACAGTACTAGAATAACGAGGTGAAGACTGCCTCCACTTTTATCTTCACCTTGCTTAGCAAGTGAGTCATATTTGTCAGAAGTGATTCTTTTTGGCCAGAAGTGCCCTGCTCTTTTTCTTATGAATGCACTGGGGGAAAGTTGAAAACAGGGGATTATTCAAGGAGGCAAACACATACAATGTCGTTATTGTGGTTTATTTACCACGAAAGGGTGAGAACGTGTATTTCCCCACTGCCAGGTATTGATTTATGTATCGGAATTACCCAAAACTTACAGCAATAATCAAATGTGACCAGTATCAAATGGTGAAGCAGCAAACTAACCTGGGGACCCTCTCCCTCTCTGTCTATCCTGAAACAGCTGTTTGAGTTCTAATTAAAGGGAAGTAGCAGGTGTCACCTGAGCCCCAACTGCAGGGGCACACCTGGTTGCATTAATTTGATCCAAAGTGGTTTTGACGGACTGCCTGCACTCTGGCGTCCCGCATTAAGCCACTGGAACTGAGCACCTGCTTGGAGCGAGCAGGCAAGAGCGCTCCACTAACACCGTTCTGTGGAGGTACGCCAAGCTGGCAAGCCCATGTCTCCGCAGTGACCCAGGGGACTGCTCCGTCATCCCTGCCTCTGACTTACCAGCAACATCTGTAAGTGAGCAGACCTTGCGACGCTGACCTGTAGTCACACTGAGCTAAGGGCTGGGTATGCCCGAGATAATTGTCTGTGGAAACCTCCCAGAGGCTGTAAAGGCAGCTTGTTTCAGATCTCCTGATGATTTCACAGGACATTTAACTTTACACCTCTCATTTGTTACCTCCGCAGGGTATTTCCAAATATTCATTACCAGGTTTCCAAGGAATGTAGCAACCCTTAACCTCCACTAGTCTTTATGTATGCATAAATTACCTTGGGGATAAATGTGACACTGCATTTGGAGGTAATGACATGATGTGTGTTTGTGTGCAAGCTTAAATAAACAGATGATCTTTGAAGCAGGACAGAAACAAAAAATTCCCAGATTTTGGAATTACAGATGCAATATTGTGTCGTCTATCTGACACGTCAATTGCCAAATGAAATTTACATCATCCAAGAATTGTGCTCCAGCAGCTTGAATGGATGCTGCCTAAGGTCACGCTGCGCTCTCTGTTGCAACAGTTTCTTTATGCCACGACAATGCATTAATTTCATGAGTCAACAGGCTACGACTGGCAGTTTGTGTCGAGCTAAACAGTGTTTAATTGGATTCCAATCCATGGCAACACCACCGGAGGCTTGTTTCCATCTTTTATTTCAGCAGCACCTGGAGCGTAATGGTGGTGATTACATCCCTCCTGTGGTGTCCCGGTGGTTCAGCCCTCGCAGGCCTCTGGGAATACGCTGCTGACAGTCACGGTCCATGATGCCCTGCTGCCCTGTTCGGCTGCTGGCAAATCCTGAGCTGCTGCTGTTGCTGCTCAGGGTTTGTGTTACAGCACTGCTGAGACAAGCAGGTTCAAAGGGAATCATGATAATACAAACCAAATTAATTGTTTACAGCGCAAACTCAGGCACAGTTGAGATTCCAAACACATCAAGAAAGACTCTCTTTGTACAGGCATACCATTTAAATGGTTTACTTCACAGTAAATTAAATTTACTTTGAAAGAACTTTCATAAAAACACAAGCAATTCACTTTTGATCAAAAACAAAGCAAGCATGGGGCACTCATGGTTATTGGGAATATTAACATATGGATTGAATTGTGAGATTGAAAGTTTATTCGTGACTTTGAAAACAGCAGTTGGCAAAACAATGTCACCACAAGGTCCATTCAGTGGCTGTGGAGCTTTCAATCATATCACACAATCTTCTTCAGGAACTCAGGCAACTCCATCTGCAGAGGAAGATTGAGTTTCAATCCAGAATGATCTGAGCATTAAGCTTTCGGCTGGTAGTTCTAGTGTCACTGTACAGCTGCTGCCTGGATCGTTTCAGGATTGTAAATTTCAAATGGCTGAAAATTGATTTTCAGGTGAATATCCCAAATTATGGAACTAGATTGACATTTTATAAAATAAACTTGCTTTCTTGCTGAGAGATGGATACAACTCTCAAAAATCTACACAAATCTATATAGCTGGAGCAAGCAGCCAGTTAGCTTAGCTTAGCACAAAGACTGGGAACAGATGAAACAATACTCTCCATAGTTCTGTCCAAAGGTGACAAAATTGCCTACCAACACCTATAAATGTCACTGATTAACACAGTGTATATGTAAAAATGAGATTAATGGTTAATGATCATTTCTTGAAAAGGTGCAGTTACTTCCTGGAGTCTCTGCTGGTTGCCTGGCAACATCGTGATGGAGCACTGTTTTATTTGACTAAGCATTTAAAAAAAAATAAAAATAAAAAAATGTGTTGATTAGTGAATGAGGTGGCTTAGCTGATAAGCCCTGCTTCAAGTATTTATGCTAAGCTAAGCTAACTGGTTTCTGGCTCCACCTTCATATTTAACTTTATAAATCTGAGTGTGGTATCAAGTCTTCTTCAAAATGAAGACCACAACAATTTAAAATTAAATCTTTCAGAGTGACACCAGCTAACAAGGCCCTGGGAGGAACAGATAGAGCGAGCTCTCTCCTCGTCCACGTAAACCGGGTAAAGGTCACTGACCCCTGCCGGTGGAGATTTGGGAGGACGACCTGCACATGAAGTTAGCGCTGACAGCACAGGGAGGAATAACATTGCTGGGCCTCTGACCTTCAGTGTAGCCCCACACCGTCTTACAACCGCATAGTCAGACACGTCTGAATAATACATCGGCCTCTCCTGCTGGGACCTCCCCCACTGCTCACACAAGCAGTGGTACACAAACATAGCATTCACATCATGGTGTGAGGTTTGTGTCCCACAGCATCCCATACAATAATGAACACAGTGTGTTTGACCAGCTGAGGCCAGATCCCTGTATCTTACAGTCTGTTTGTACAGGGATTTATGTTACTCAGTGGCTTTTTTTTTTTTTTTGCACTGCATTGCAGGTTAGCATAAGTGTTTTGTGGTGCATATTTTATTGAAATTAATTGTTATTGATCTTTTTTGATGTTGCACACAATTAGTTTTCTGCGCAGGTTAATCCTTCAGTTTATGAAAAAATCAGTTGTTTAGTCTGCTCTCTCATCCTTTCCTGTATTCTTTTAAATTACATTTGTAATTTTTAGCTTTTTAACTTTATTCCTAAAGCTATGCAAAAGACAAAACAATGCAGTGCAATTTTGGCCTCTACAGTAATTTCTCACCTCCATGCATAGATCGGGCCACACGAATTCTGCTGTTTACACAGTGAGAATGAGCAGAAATGCATGAAACATTTTAAAATCCCCTGTGATTTCTGGAAAGGCAGGCTGTCTCTCTTGTTTCCATCTGCTTTACATAGAGGAACAGCTCCATGGTTTGCACTGAGATTATTTGAATTTCATAGAGTGTTTGACATTTGATAATAGTGCCGTGTGTTTATAGATTCTAGACTTCCCCGCTGAAGGTTTCCTATCGTGTTTGTTCAGGCTTCAAACCACCCTCCCAACCACTACCAAAAAAAGCAATTGAATACAAAAAACTTAAATATCTCAGTGTGACATCAAAAAGGCATCCAAATTATTGGTTTAGCTTCGCACAAGCAGATACATATCTATCAGCCTTCTAGGAATATCTTTATTTACATAAAACATTCTGGGAAGCAGGTGCAATGAAAAGAGGGGGGAAAACAAATGTTTGTGTGACAATTGCGCCGTCATTTCTTGTAATGGGAGAATTGTTGTCACAATGCCACGTAATGACTGGATGTTGTTCACCTGTTGAGACAGATTTACTATTTATCTAATGTGTCTCTGTATATAAATCAGGCTGTGCAGCCAAAGGAGCACTTTTTTATTTCAACTGACTGAGCTTTACTACAGCTGGTTGATCATCTATAAAAAGAAAGAGCTCTAATGAGAGAGCAACACATTTTTATGTAGCTACAAGGCTGGGAGGTTGTGGACAGATGGGACAGTGTAGGAGCAGAGTGTAGGAGGGTGTATGCGCGGTAGGATACTGGCATCATTGACAAACAGGTGTGTGTACAGAGTATAGTGTGTGTGATAGGGGGGGTCCAATCACTTAACAAGATGTCATTTATTTCAGTGTTAATAAATTGGCTCTACATGATACTGCATTTTATAGATTAGGGGATGTACACGTGTTACTACCCTCTACAGGAGCACAGAGTGAATGCAGATTCAAAAAAAAATAAAAAATAAAAAATTAAATATAAAACGTCGACATGGTTAAACTTGGTTACAATTGTAATAACAGTGACTCACGTATTTTTAAACCATCTCGTCTATGTTTTTTTTTTCCTGTTTGGGACACATTGAATGTGACGTGGAACCATTGTTTTCCGTTGTTCCCCTCCGGTATGTTTTTGTTGGCTCACAGGCTGTCATGTGGAGTTGTTGAATGTTGCTTGCTGCTGACAGTCTCGTATTCAAACTTAAGATTGGACTAACGCTGTAAATGTCGCAATAACAGGTAAATATAACGTATGCAATTCAGCTTTAGCTCGTAGTGTTTAAAATGTGTCCGTTTCCTGTCTCTAGATATTAGCTTACCTCCACGAATCCCGCCAAAGGTCACTCTTACTAACAGATTTTATTTACCAGATTTGTTTCACGTTAAAAGTCACAAAGACATTTCCTGTGTCATCTCTGAAAACCATATTCAAAATGCTCCTCGTTATATTGAATATATTTAAGCTCCAAGCAGACTAGCAAGCTAAGTATCTGTCAATCATTTTCTCAATTAATTGAGTATTTATTTGCTCCATAAAATTGTGAAAATGTTGATCACTGTTCCCCCTGGAGACGTCCTTAAACGTCTTGCTTTGTCCACGACTCGAAGATATTGAGTTCACTGTCATAGAGGATTAAAGAAACCACAGAGTATTCACATTTGAGAAGCTAGAATTAATTTCATATTTGACAATAAATAGATCTTTTTCACAGCAGCCGTTTTGACATGAGATAAACACCAAGTGTCACCAGTGTTACTTGTTAAGGTTCTGTACCATCTATTGCAGCAGAGAGTGAGCCAGCATGCACCACAGCAGCACCCTGACTGTGTTTGAGCTAAATGGAACCCAACCGTAATTAGTCTCATCCGCAGCACCTGTGTTTACCCTACTATTTCCCGTCAAAATGGCTCCACTCCATTATTTAATTTTGTGTATTTGCTCAAAGATTCAGGATCAAATTAAATCTATTTAGCAAAATGTTCATATTTTCAGATGTAACTTGCATTTAGATGTTAAAATATACTTGTTAATTGAAGTCATTCTAAGCATCAAAGCTGACATCAGGTCCTTCAGTGCTTCTCTTTATGTTTTTTGTGAGGCGGTGGGATAAACAAGAGCATAGATGATTTTAAGGAAAATATCATCTTTGTCCTTGTGCTGAATTTGAAAACAGATGCGGTGCACCTTCGTTGAAGGTTCACTCTTTCCATTTTAATGACTTCCATAATAAAACCTGACAATAGGACCGTAATTCCCCAAACAGCCTAAATAATTGGACTTTGTGCTTGTTGTGTTGTTTTGGCTAAATATGCATAAAGTCAAAGGTTGCACAAATGTTCCAGCTGATGAGGTTAGTACTGCTGGAGAGCACTGCAGGGTCAAAACAGCCCTGCCACTGGCGATGACCTCAGACATGTGGCATATTAAATACAACTCTTGAGGTAAGTTTTGTTCAGTGTGCCTCAAAGTTCACAAAACTGTGTTTCTGTACTCAGATGAATCAGGTGCTCGGAGTTGGCTGCTTCGTTCTTTGGCACCGTCTCCAGCTACACGGAGCATCCAAACGTGGATGGAGTCACATGGAGGCAGAGTTGGCGGTTTCAGAGACCATGTGACAGAATGTCGTCACCGTGCATGTGTCACACTCACAGTTCTGGCTCCTGATGGCCTCACCTGCGTTTTGTGGTTGCCAATTTGGAATTTAGGTGCTTACATCTGTTTCACTGCAGCAAAAAAGGCTGTCAGTGACGGGAAAATCAAGTGTCCCTTGTATGTGTGTGACGATGGTTTAGTTTTAGCAAATTATGACATGAATGGACCAGTGAGCAGGTGTGCACAGAACAAGATTAAATGACAACCTTTGCTTCTGGAAATCACACACGGCCCACAAATGTATCTTAAAATTAGAAGTGCATCATCATTATAGATTCAGTGCTGTCCTAACTCCCCTTTACTCTCTGTCCCGCAGCATAAATAAAGACCTTTCATCAATGGCCATGCTGTGGTCAAAGATCTCTGCTGCTCTGCCTCTTAATGAGGAACAGTTTCCACTGCAGTTCAGTGACAAAGTGGAATCAAGTGTTCTGGAAATGTTGAAACGATCCAGGCACCAGCTGTACAGCGACACTACGAGTGCCAGCCGAATGCTTAACGCTCAGATCATTTTGGATTTTTCGTGGGAGAAACTCAACACGGGAACCTGGCGCCACGTGGACAAAGAGTGGCGACGTGTTTATTCTTATGGCTGCCTGTTCAAAGTGGCCGCTCTGTGTCGGGAAGAGCCGTCAGCAGACGAGATCTTGCAAGCTTTAAAGACCTGTGACATGGGTTTACTCATGGGTGCAGCCATCATGGATAATATACTTCAGGTTATTGTTCAGATTCTGCAGAGTGAAGTCAGGGGATCCACTAAAGAGGAAGATGAAAGTGAACATGCTGAGGTCAAGGTCAGTGCTCTTTGCATTATTCTGTGTGAGTTTGTCACTTTAGTTTATCATAAGTTATTAGTTACACCAGTGGGGGTAGTAGTGTGATGCTTCAGTAAGATTTTTTTATATTAAAACATATTTATTATTAATGTTATAAAAATAAAAGGAAGGGAATCAGTCATTATCTTAAAATAAGGCGTGCCGCTGGTTTAATTTAGTTGACCACTGAGAGCACCTTAGTGGTGTGTTCACTTATCCTGAAAAACTATGTAGGAATGTAGTTTTCCCATGGTTTTGGGTTTTTTTTATTGGATAGTGAAGCTGAAGACAGACAGGGAAGGGGATGCATGAATGGAACTGAACCTGAGCTGCTGCAGTAAGGGCCCAGTCTTAGTTCACGGGCACAAGCTCTACCAGGTGAGCTACCGTATCACCCCAGGGGAGCTGCTTTACGCGGTGCAGCCAAGAAAGTGTTCTTTTGTAGATTCAAAGTTGACAATAAAGTGTGACCGATGAGGTCGTTCCAGAACAAGCCTTCCGGACGTTTTGGAGAAGTGTTTTCTTTGTGGTCCTCCATCAGATGTCAAGGAAGATAAAGTGCTACAGACACTCAAATGTCAGATCACTCTGTTTGGATGACATCAAAATTGAGATGGAGTGTTAAGAGTAAGGTTAGCTGGATTTTTCTGGATTACATTTTTGTTTGTTTTTTCTCTTTAGCTTGATCACTTAACTTCAGAAGAAGCCTTGAATATATTCAAACACCATAACTTTCCATGTCTAATTGCACTCTGCAACTAATGACTATTTTTATTGTCTTTTAATCTGCCATTTATTTCCCCCCGTTAATCAGTCAATTGGACATTAAATGTCAGACAGTAGTGAGAAATCCTCACAAACAGTACAAAATGTAATGATAGAAATTCAATATCACAGAAGACAAAGAAAATCAGCACATCCTCATATTTAAGAAGCTGGAATTTTGCAGTAATCGACTCATCAATTAATCAATATGATCACACTGTTTTTCACCTCAAAGCTCTTGCTTTTAGTACTGATTTAAAGATGAACCCGTGTTGTTTTGGCATCTGATTCATTACCAGAGAATAAAGATCGAGTGCCCACATGTTCCTGTCATCAAAGAAGAGTTGGCAGTTCCCAGGATAAAGTGTCCTTCGCTGGAGAGCTTCAACATAAATTACTTACTCCCCCTCAAACCAGTGATTTTAGAAGGAATCATTGACCACTGGCCTGCCCTCAACGAACACCCCTGGAGGTTTGTGATTTTCACTGGGTCTTCTTCTTAAAATAAGAGTGCTGTTTGCATGGCATGGCTTGGTATCATCCATCAGTGTCGTTTTGCATATTTTTATCTAGATGACATCACAGTGTCAGTTGTTTCCCCTGTTATGAACCCATTTATCAGTGTATATACAGGATTATGGTTAAACACTACAACCCTACTTATGTTCAGCCCAGGCATGTAATAAGACTGACTTACACTTGTGATTCCAGCAGAGTGCCCTGCCTAGCTTAGGGGACAGAAAACTTGCAGCTTGTAACATCCAGTTTGCATCAGTTTAATTCCAGACACTATATATACACTATACATATACATATGTGTGGGTAAGTGGGAACAATATAAGTTGAGTTTAGGTTTGTTTACTCGTCATAACATCTCTGATTTTTGACTCAAATGTTTGACACCATAGTGTGATGTAACTGCCTCTCCATTTAAGAATATCCTTCACTGTCCTCCCTCTCACTGCTGACTCCTGACAGCTGACTATTCACTCTGACATCTGACATACGGCTCCTGGCATCTGACTCTCTGCTCTGATGGTGGAGGAGGACATCTAGAAAATGCACATATGATGTATTTTTATTGCCGTTCTAGAATACCAAATAACCAGATTTTTTTTTTTTCCCTTTATGAATTATGCTGTAGTGTTACAGTAATGTTTAATTCATTCATTTTCCCCCACACTCATAAGCATAGAATACTTAAGGTCTGTGGCTGGTTGTCGGACTGTTCCTGTTGAGGTGGGATCGAGGTACACAGACGAGGAATGGTCACAAACGCTGCTTACGGTCAATGGATTTATTGATCGATACATTTTAAATAAAGTAAGTGGATACTCATCAAGTCTCCTGCATTCTTAAAAGTTTCAACAAAGACGAAACGTAATTTCTAACATGGTATTTTAATTTGCTCTGCGGATCAACCAGGATGGAGCAGCTGTGGGTTACCTCGCACAACATCAGCTTTTTGATCAGGTATGGTAATAACTATATGATTATGAATCAGCTTATATTTTTTGGCACTGTGAAGAATACAATGAAGAATATTGTATAATTCTTCTTACTGCTTACTCTCTCACACCACTTTGCTTTGAACAGTATTGACTTTTTAGTCCTAATTTTACCGTACAAGTCAATACGTTGTCTGGACTGAACTTTACGAAAAGGGCACCTTGTCAAGCTAAAAGTTGGGTATTTTGGGCTGTTTAATAATGAGGCCAAACAAGGAGTCATCACTCATACTGATTTTTCACAGTACATTCAAACCCTTCAGGAATCACCTCTAATCAGCTGTTCATTTAACTGACTCTACAATGTCATATTATTACATGAAAAACACAGAATTGCTGTCTTTCTGCAGATAACACCTCTTCATACAGCTTGTGATCTTCTCTCATGAATAATTGTTTAATTTCTTTCTATTAATAAGAATAACCTGCCAGAAAGGATATTATGTGCATGGAATTGAGATTTTTGAAATACATATCTAGTGGAACATATTATGAACTGAATCATTTAAAAGCAAATATTGAAGTGTGCGCCATCTCTATACTTTTCATTATCATTTTAGTGACAGAAATGTCCAGCTTCATGTTTTCTTACATAAAAATGAGCACACTAAGTTTCACACAGTGAGGGAAATATACTTTAAATTTGGAAACATGACACACTAGTATTGAATCAGATCGTAGTGTCAGCAGAAATCCAAAATTGAGAATCAGTACTGGGACAGAAAAAGCCTGATGGATACATCCCTACGTGCAGTTTTGCAAGTTTCAAGACAATCCATCCAATGGTTGTTGAGATATCCAACTAAAATGTCAAACTTGTGGTGGCACTACATGGGGACCATGAATATCTGCATCAAATTTTCTGTTGATTCATCCAATAGTCGTTGAAATATTTCAGTCTGGACTTGTGGTGGATAGACTGATGATGATGAACACTGCCGTCCCTAGATACATGTGTTTCTTTTTTGTTTGTTTTTTTGATTGTGGCTAAAAATACTTCAAATACCACGAAGCAAAAGCAGAGTAAAAAGAGAGAAAAATCATTTTTATTTATGTTGCTTGCTGGGAAACGTCTGCATATGTTCTGGTAAGAAACAACAAGATATTGTTTCGTCAGTGGGTTGAGTCTTAAATGTCTCTTGGTGTGATTTTGTTTGGCTGATGTTGCCTTAGATACCAGAGCTGAAGGAAGACATCCGCCTCCCTGATTATTGCTGCCTTGGCGAAGGAGACGAAGATGATATTACTGTAAACGCGTGGTTTGGGCCCGGAGGTACAGTGTCTCCTCTTCACCAAGACCCTCAGCAGAACTTCCTGGCTCAGGTGAGGATACCGTCACTGCTTTATGTATCCAGTTAGTTTCAAAGATCTGTCATATGACTGCAGTTTGTTTACCATATGGGATTTCCACACGTATATACATCAGGTGATGGGAAGCAAATACATCCGCCTATATTCCCCAGAGAACACAGACAAGCTGTACCCTCATCAATCCCAACTCCTTCACAATACCAGTCAGGTGGGTTTGACAGTCCGTAGAGATAGTGCATGTTGAGTCTGCAAATATATGCAGTATTTCCAATTTCTAATTCCTTCCTTGCAGGTGGAGGTGGAGAATCCAGACACAGAGCGGTTCCCGGAGTTTGCCAAGGCTCCGTATCTTGAATGTGTGTTACAACCTGGAGAAGTGCTCTTCATCCCTGTCCAACACTGGCATTATATCCGATCCTTAGAGCTCAGTTTCTCTGTCAGCTTCTGGTGGTCATAACTGCAGATTAATAATAAAAAAAATATATTTTTGTAGAGAAGAATTTGAGTTATCTGGAGTTTTTAAACTAATGTGAGGCTAATTCTCATAAATCTTAGGACAGCTACTGATCACAGAAACCTTTGATCCATGAACAATGAACACACACTGCTGAGTGATTAGATTAATTGTGCTGCTGATGATTGCAACAACATCTATTGTGTAGAAAGCTACCAGCAGGAAGAAAGAACAAATAAATGAGCAGTTAAAACTGTTTGTGCTCATTTCATCCTGCATATAATTTACGGAGGGTTGTTAGTCATCTAATTTGATGGGATATGTTTCTCTTTTCAAATTGGCTTATTTAATTGTGTTCTCAACCTTATTCCTACAAATATCCTCAGATGTGTGATTTCCATAATTCATGGAAATGAGGCAAGTCTTCAAATTTAATAACCGAGTGAGCCACAGGTACAGAAATGCCGTAATAAACACGAATCTCTGGTTAAACTGACAGTCTGAGGCAACCAAGCAGGTCACAGATGAAAATTAATAAATTAAATGAATTAATCCCCTGGGCACAGACAGACTTTCAAATTAAAAATGTCTCATTGGTTAAGTACCGACAGTATGACTCTTGTTTAAGCACCAAAAACACAACACCTGATTACAAAGACAGCAGCACTTTATTTCAGAGACCAGACCTCTGACAAGCCCCAGTCGTGTATCCCGTAGGTCCATTTCCATCAAGTCCTCTAATTAGAACCATGAAGTATGTGTGGATGTGACAAAATGAAGTAGATCAACACTGATGTACACATTTGATCTGCATTTCAGCCAAATTCACATGAAGCTAAAGTAGCGTTCTGGGAAATCAAGGCTGCACAAGGCACAATACTTCTGAGGAGAAGGTGAAGAGTTGTGTGGGAATATTTTAGTAAACAGCTCAAGAAAATTTAATCAAATCCACTGTTTTTCCCCTGATTTTCAAAAAAGATGAGGGAGAAGAAATTAGAGTCTAAAACATGAGAATGTGCTGCAAATGTAAAACATTTGTGACTGAATTTGCAGTCACTGTTTTCTAAAGGTGATAAATATGGGCTCATAAATGCATTTTAAATTAAATGTATGCACTCATCTCTGCTTCCATGATAGTGCAGCAGTTAAATCTGCTTTGTGTTTACTTACGTGTTATGATTTTCAATTGGGAGGCATTGTTGGAATAGCTAATGGCTGCTACGTTAAACATGCCAGTGTTCAGTTAATAGACTTATCCAAACCTAGTTACTTACCTTACAAGGTTATCTTTCCAAACCAATAATATGAACCCTGCCAGAATTTAATTCTGTGAGTAAATGCTGTATACTTCACTTAGCCCATCAGTGCTTTGTTGTTGTCAAGTAAGTGGCACAATTGACTTAAGATCACACAAAACTGCTTACTCTCATTATAATGTAATCAATACTCAATTACCAGTGAAGTAATGTGGGACCTCTGGGCCTATAACCCTTTCTCTTCCACCTAGACCTTCTCCCCATGCTCCTGTTTTGATTAATAGCCTTATGGATTTTCAAATAAATCTGGCGAATCAGGATTAAATCCAGGAGATTTATCTTGTTTTGTGACACAATAAAGTGACTATTGGATGTACATTGGCTGCTGTATGTATGTGCTTAAGACTGATGTTAAAAGAAATTACACTTCCACATGTTTCTCAGTAAAGTTTTACAGATAATTCAGTAAACCTGCTTTTTAAAATAAGATCCTTGTCTGATTTACAGATTGTAAGCAACGTAATCAATAAGCCAATGACCACAGTAAATATTGTTCTAAATTATCTAGAGATCGAACCTTTTGTGTCAGTTGTTTTCAGGGGCTGTATTTTACATTTACACCATCTGAACTACGTTTATTACAAAATGCTAAATAACAGTAAATACTTTTGCCCACCATCATTTAAATCACAGTAAATGCAAAATGCATAAAACTTTATTATCAAAGATACATAAATGTGGGGAAACAATGATGACATGCAAAATTTACAGAAAAGAACAATGAACAACGATTGTCAGGCATTAATTAGTCAAAATGTTTATGAAACATGACAGGAATAATACAGCATTATTTTCTCTCATCTAATTTTGTCGACCTGTCAATCATTCTCACAAACTTTAAACAGCTTTCAATGTTATAAAGTATCAGTTTAAGGTACATAAAATATTTTCAACATGACATTTGTCTATAATAAACAGACCTGAGCTGCAAGCAATGCAGATAAGTACGAGATAACGTGAATGGTTATTTTTAAAATCCTACGGAATGACCAAAGGTGCAGCAGTGAAATAATGTTAATGATTAACGAGGATGCCGTGTTTTGTCCAGTAATCTGTACAGAAAGTGTGCAAGGTAGAGTCTAGGCCGAGTTTTAACCATGTTATACTATTAAAAGGTTTTGTTAAGGCAGCTTGGTTTTATTTGTGACAACAATTTTGAATGTTAATTTTATGCAAATGTATATGACCTTCAGTGCATTATACTAAAAAAGAGATTTAAAAATAACCTCTCATGAAATAAAAGACACAGGATTGTTTTCCTGGTGGCCCCACTTCCCCCTCCACCAGGTTTCTGTCGAACAAAACAATCAATGCTGATACAGAAATGTCTTCTTTCTAATATTCCTGCAAATCTACAGAGAAGTTCTGCATCCTCTCCACCACAAAGAAGCACAGCGTTCCAGTGAAGCCCAAGATGATCATCAGCAGGAGCTGCCACATCAACACGAGGTATCCGCTGTAGAAGAACGCCACTGCTGCAAAAATAGACTGACAAAGTATGATGAGTTTAGTTTTGTTGTTTAAAAGATAAAGTTACTCCCACAACAGTGGACAACAGTTAACCCCTGAACTGTAATTTCTCTGCATGTTGAAGCTGTGCAATACTCAAGAGTTTAGATAGTGGTCGATTTTAACCTCGCCTCTACAAGACCAAAAGCACAAGAAAGATTTAAACAGTGTGTTCGTCTGCTCTAACATAAGCTGCATTTAAGGCTTACTAACCGTGTTATTTTGTGGGCTTGCAGGTTAGAAAAAGACCTGCTCATGACTAAAACATTTACCATGTGGGGTGTAATGCTGCAATATCAGTGTCTGTCCCACTGTTTGGTTTGAATGAGTTCCAGTTTCTTGTATCAGATTGAACATACAAACTAACCACAGTGTTGCTTTTCCAAATCAGTTTTTCTATAGTTAGCATCCAACTGAGGGATATGTTAAAATGAGTCAAATTTTACTTTTATATATATATAATTATATAAGATACTGTACTGTAATACTAGAGGTAACTATTGTTACTCTGCGATACGCAAACAATGCTGCTCTGCTGCTGAGGTATTCCAGATTGGTCATTGGCAGGTGATTCTTTCATAGGCATCCCGTTTAAAAGTCAGCTTGAAGAGGAATTTTCAACTAACTTGCAAAGTTTTAGCATTAGCATTAGCATTAGCCTACCCTAGCTAGCTACAGCTATTCAACAGTTTAGCCGACAAAATCCATGGTCGTTGGATTTAAAACTTCATGGGTTGTTGTACAATTCAATTTTAATTGTTTTGTGCAATTAAGTTGATGAAAAGATGAAAGGAAAAAGATGAAGAGATTATCAGCAAATGGCACCATCTATTTATTTGACCCATGTAGCAACATGCTTATTATTATTTAACAAGTATATCTTTTTAATTGGCTATATCAAAACAAGTTCTCTGTCTGTGTAGACTGATACCTCACAGTGTTTCATCAAATTAATTCAACGCTATCATCATGAAACTAAAAAAATATGGAATATAAATGTCTCCCTTTTGGTTGCTGATTTTTTCTCAAAGAACAAGTGATTTACAGAGCGAATATGTATGCTGTACTGCACAAAAAAATACCATAGTTCAAGGTTTATTTTTTCCAATTTTGCAGCAAAGAAAAGGGGGAGATTAAGCTGCGGCTGTGCCCCTTGTTCTTTTTCTTTTTAATGGGGCTTCAGGTGAATTTATTTCATACTTGACAAGACAACATTTTAACCCAGCTTTACTCAGCTCTGCTAACAATGTCTGAGAATAGGAAACTCTGGATTACCTGGATGAATTTGAAGATGGCAAAAGCAGGCGTGCTTTGTTCAGCATAAACACGGCCTAATATGCTGTAGAGCTGTGTGTTGAAACAACTGTCCCCAAGTCCAAGCAAGAAGCTGCACAGCAGGGCAATGGATACACTGAGAGAGAAAATGTTGTACTCATTAAAACAAAACAGAATTGTGACTGGCCTTCCTTACGTTCACTCTTTCTTATTGTTTAAGAAATGAACTACCTTGGAGTTAGATATGGCTTCTCTTGGGTGCTGGTATTAAACACGACGGGGGCATCATCTGGGATGTTGAGGAATATTAAATAGAAGGCGACAAAATGGACAACCATTCCCAGAAATACCACAGACGTCCGTCTGAAGCGATTGTTCTTACACAACAATCCAAACAAGCCCCCACCTGATGAGAAAGAACATTCATTAATAAACCTCCAGCGACTTTAAATCTCCTAAACATGCTCTGATTGAGTAAACTTACCCACAATTTCTCCAACGCCTACCACAATCCCAGAAATCCCAATCAAGCCTTTAGCTGCTCCTCCAAACTGCGAAGTTGCTCCAATACATGTCCCGTACACTCCACTGTAGAAAGATAGCTCCAGGCCTGGAGAAAAAGGACTTCATGCAGTAGCTGCAAGTCTTCACTGGAGGCTAAGATACTCATTACAATAATGCATTCTCCATTCGACTTACCACTGTATGCCATGCAGGGACTCAGGAGAACTATAGTTTTAGCCTTCAGAAGTTGCAGGATAGTTTCTGAACAGAAGAACACACAATACACTGATTTGAATTCCGAATAAATACATATTATATATTCCTAACATTTTTATACATCTGGTCTGAGCTCAGATAAAAATGCAAAGGCCCCATTACCCTCTGACAGCTGAAGTTCAATGCGGACAGAAGATGGGAAAATATTCTGTCTCAATAAGCCAAAAAGGCACATTTAAATGCAGGCGGAAAAAACACCCAAGAGAGAACTCTATTCAGTCAGTGAGGAGAATTCAGATTTTGAAAGGAGAAATCCCACTAGGTTTGTTACATATTCCTGGATGCCCTTTCTTGACATAAATCAGTGTGCATTTTCGATAAACCCAAAATTTTTAAGGCAGATGTACACAAGTTTACATCCACACAAGATACACGCAAGACAAAGAGCAATCTGATTATCCAAACTACTCCAGGCTGCACTGAAAGCAGGTGCAAGTGCAGCACAGTTTTCTGTTGACAAACAGAGATATGAGCTGAAATAAAAGTCTGGCAGCAGTTTTTGTGTACCCTGTTATAACGCTAGAAGAGTTTTATCCAGATGAAAGCAATTTTTACTTGAGGAAAAACAAAACTGACCGTGACTGCCTGCTAGCTTCAGACTAAGAGCAGTGAAGTGTGGACAACTAGAGGTTACCTGCAGTATGCCAAACAACTGAGAAAGAAAAGGAGGATAGCACACATTTCTGTATAATCTTTAGTGCCTCTTTCTGTCTTTTTTTGTTATCGACTGTGAAAAGAATCTGTATCTCAGATGATACGAATTCACACTGCAAGGAAAAGAGACAGTATCAAGTCTTCTGCATGTACATTTTTAGCCATTCCTGCAGCATAGTCTGTCAGTCCACTTCTTTGGTCCAGATTGAAATACAGTATCTCAACAATATTAGATGGATTGCCATGAATTTTTAATATGTTCATGGTCTCCAGAGGAGGAATGGGGAATGGATTGTTGTGAAATTGGATACACGCATCGATGTTCTCCTCAGGACGGAGTGAAAAACTTGGCGATCCACTGACTTTTCTGCCAGCATCATGATTCGGTCAAAATTTCAGTGTAGCCAATCAATGATTTGTGACTAAATATTAATGACATTCCCACCATACTCACCTGTACTTTGAGCTTATTGGCTAATGTTAGCATGCTAACACACTAAAAGTCTCTACTGTCATAGTATATTGTTTCAGTAGTAGTACACAAGGAAATCAATATAGTTTCCATTTTACAACAAAATAAAATGATGCAATATGTGCAACCTCAATTTGTCTTTTTGTAGAATGTTACACATATTTGTTGTTGTTTCCCCAACACCCACAGTTTATTTGAACTTTTTTCCCAATTGAGAGCAGCTCCTCAATTTCCTTTGAATGTTGCATCATAGGAGAATAACATGCAATGAATAATCTGATTTAGTTTGCATATTTTATGGTTGGAGTGCATTTCAATTTGTCACTTTTCCGGTGTGAACACGATACATACTTAAAACTTATTTAAAGAACATCACGGTTCTTGTTATTACATATGGTTAATTAAGCATCCATGTATACATATACTGTATATAAATGCATGCAGATGCAAAGTGTAAATGAGAAAATCCAGAAAAAAAAATGAATGATTCAAAAAGCACTGATAAAACTTACTGAATTCTGACTTGGCATCCTGCATGGCAGTGTTTGCTCGGTGCTTATACCTAAACAACAGAAAACAAATCAATTTCACCTTCTACAAATTTAAGAGTTTGTAGTAAGTTAATGCACACACCATATGAAACAAGGACAGTAACTTTTTTCAAGGTAAGACAAGGTTAAGTAATTTATGAATCAAAGAGACGTTAGGTGTATAAGAGAAAGAATTCATGTTTTTTCACAGTAAATGATGGCTCCCAATAGAATACTCAAACTCCGCTCATAAGAGAGGATCAAATGCGTGCTTCTAAGAGATACCACAACAGCTTGTGAACACAATCTGGTGCCACGAGAAAGACAGACAAACAGAAGAGAGGTAAGTTTTGTCCAAAGTCTCCAAAGTTTTTTCTATATGATCTGCTCATTTTAGTCTCATCGTGTTTTTGTTAAAATGTCCTACACGTATCCTTGCAGCTGGGCTTTTTCTGGTCATGCAATGTTTCCATGACTTTGTCATATTTTTTTCATCTCTTGATCTCAGTTGAACTTTTTCCAGATCCAAGTCATAAAAATTCAAATATGTCTGACCCAGAGTTGAGGGCTGTGCCTGGAGAGTTTGGGTTTTTTAACTGCTGTCACTCTCACTGAAAAATTCTCCATCCTCGCTGCCCCAAATCTGCCTGATTGTACCCTACTTATATAAAGAGTGATGATTAGGCTTGACTGTCAAAATTGCGTGAATCTGAAGTAAAACGGTCGCTTGTCATTTTTGTGAGGGACAAGAGTTGTTTAAAACTCCTGCAGAACTTTAGTGGAACATCATGAAAACCCAAAATGCAAAATTCAAGTTGGGTTATTTGAAGAAGTAATAATTTCTCAAGTGCTTTTATAGCTTAGCATGGTCAACTGAATAAAAGCTAAAAAAAAATGAATAACTTTTCTGTCATGTTCACTCTAAAATGTAGTCTATTATTTGATTTTGTATTTATAACTTGAGGTTCGTGCCTGAACTTTGAGTCCTTTTTCAATAATGATTCAGACATTTTGTGAGACTAAATTACTGAAAAACACAGAATTATCTAAAGGATAGTCATTTACATCATCTGAGTTGAGAGCAGCGACTGCCCTTCCTCTTCAGAGAGCATCTCCTCTTCATGATGACTGTTTCTCAGCACCAGGAAGCTGAGTGTACCGAGCACAGAGGCGACCAGCAGGGACAGAAAAATGTTTTTCCTGCTGCTGTCTGTGAGAAGAAGATAAAAATAAACCGCTTAATTAAAATACACAGGATATTATAACAACATTAAGCTATAGCTCATTCAGAATAAACAATCACTCACATAATCCTCTGGCTTTCATTTTTGCTTTCATCATCATGCTAGATTTAGCTATTATAGTCACTCAAGTTTACCTGATATCTCTGTTCTTCCATTCCAGTCAAAATAAATGAACAGATTGCCAAAGAACATGCTGTAAATAAGATAAAATGGGGGTGAGTAAACAACATTTCAAATAATAACTAATAATAATTCATAACCATGTTAAAATTGTTTAGGTAAATGTATAAGTATTTAAAAAATCTCAGAACCCAGCTATCATCTGATGACGATTTAGCCTCTGATGACTGGTCAATGACAAACAAAGAAGTTAACCAGAGACATTTTTGCGAGTGCAAATTAGTTTTAAACTTCTCTGTTCACTTTTGATTCAACAGAGGCAGAACCAAAATGCTTCTAGACACAAGTGGAAAGACGAAAGACAAATGAAAAGTGCTGAGCATCACATGCAAGTTGGAGCAGTGCTTGGTTCATATTCAAGCAGGAAAAACACGACTTTCTCATCTTACAGCTAAACAGAACACGAAAATATCTTTCTGAAAACGACAACCAATCTGAAACATGTGACGTGACTTTTTCAAATCTGGAACGCTGATGCTCCTCTGTCAATCGTTGCATAAAACCCGCCTCATACTAAATAGATTATTGTGATTGGCCCGACAGGATCCAAGGCTGGTGGCCAGACCTATCCGCCCGAGCAAATGACACACCATGAGCTCGTCTGGTTACCAGGTGAAGTAAAAAGAACAAAGAACAAAGTTACATTATGTTCCCCACAAATGATCCAGTCACCACTAAGACTAATCAGGAACTAGATAAATCCTTCCTCAAATGTTTGTCATAATTACAGCAATATGGTCTCATTCTAACATTTAATTTTAATGCCCTCCGTGCAATCTGTTGCAGACTTTCACAGTTTAATGTTTTCACTGGCTCTATAGTCCTATCTGAAATGTTATTTGAGAAATCATATTTGACAGACAGAAGAAGCAAACAAGAAGGACTGTGGAGTTATTGTGTCCCAAAGCCTCAGTGCAGGATAACAAGGGTTATTCATAAAAGATAGCAGTGAGTGCATTCTGTGAAGAACTGATTCATAAGTTTACTGTGGCAGGGATCACCTCTGCGGAGTCAGATTAGCATTGCCCTATTGTGAGCTTTGGCACAGGTGACAGCCAATGTAATTATTATACTAAATCAATTTGCATATTTTAACAAATACAAATTAGTTGTCCAAGCCAGTGTGCAAGAGCAGCGAGCCAAATACAAGAGGCCAAAACGCTCACCTGCAGAACTCTGTTTTAAGAGGCTGTGGTGTTTGTATATTTTGACAGCTGATAATTTGTAATTTTAAAATAAAGCATACAGTAATATCCCGACTGGCTAAAAACACAGAAAGCACAGGATTTTGGCCGCTGCGGTGTAATTATATCTCGACTATCTATCAACTGGAAGAGTTGGATCAAACAAAAAGAGAGAGAAAAAACATGGTGATGAATTGTGTTTGATGGGCTGAATGTAATGATGGGAATAAATAATATAATGCAGGCTAATTTAGTAGCAACCCTGCTATAAAGCAAAATAGGATTTTTAGATTCTCAAATATGAAATGAATATTTCATCTTCTATAAGCCAAATTTAAATCATTCTCAGAGAAGTGTATTAAAATGCTGTTTGATGACCTTTAAATGAATTTTTAAATTAAGTAATGCATGGAAGTAATGGTACTGGAGCTACATGTATTACCACTGAACAGTAGCTGCATACCTGCACTGTAAGAGGGCCCAGAACATCCCTGTGTTCCTGTTGATGGTGGAGGCGTCAGAGTTTTCCACCAGAAAGTGTCCTTGAGCTGTCCACAGCACTGGAGGAAAGTGAGTAAGAGAGGTAATTTGAGGGGAAAAAAATTAACCAGTCAGTTAATTGCCCTCGTGAAGTGAAAAATTATCTTCCTGTGTTTGTAAGTAATGTATCTAACCACGCAGTAGCCCTGGGACATGATAAAAATTCATCACACTGCAATGATTTGAGGCTGCATTAAAAAACAGCCCCGAATCATTTTTCTTCATTTTTGCTCAGTGGAGGGTTGATTTCTCAGTATTTTCACTAACGTCGCTGAGAAAGCTCAAAGTGTTGCGCACTATTTCCCAAACCGCTCCTAACCCATTTAAGGTCTAATTTGGGATATACTGTTTATATGCATCAACACATCCCAGTCATGTTAATCCCTGTATGCATGATTTAACACTATTTGGATTTGTAGACAGAAACTGAGCTGGATGAAAAAAACCAACATGGACCAAGTCAAAGTGTTTAAGCGCCTCTGTGTCTTGGGCTATTGTTTACACACTGTATCCTGCTCAAATGGTGATGGGCGCTTTTTTATGAATGGGATGTGCCAAACCAACAAATGGAAACCTGCCCATTCTAAATAAAAACAACATATAAATCAACTGTAAACAGCTAGTGCTGAAATGATTCGTTAATTAACCAATTAGTCAACCAAGAAGGAACTGTTGTCATTAACTATTTATTAATTGTGTTTTCTAATTTTTCAAGCAAAAACTCCAAACATTTCCAAGTTTCAGCTTCTGAAATGTGAGGATTTGATGCTTTTCTCTGTCATATACGTTAGTCTTTGTAATTTTGAAATTATAATGAGCATTTTCTATTTTCATTTCTTTTATAATCGAAATGATTCATTGAGAAAATTAAGAGATTAATTCATAATGAAAATAACTGTTATTGCAACACGTCTGTAAGCAAAAATAAGCAAGATAAAACTCCACATATCCCGTTAAATGAAGGTAAATGTACTCATAGAAAAACTAGAAAATTTCAATTAATCATTCAGACATTATAACCGGGTTCCAGATCTGCATGATGAAGTTGTGGAGAGTAATTAAAAATAAACAAAACTCCAAAACCTTGAATAACTGGAATTTGCTCTAATTTGCCAGAATACTATAAGTATAATCTGCATGCTTGTATGAACATAAAGAAACAATATGATGATGTTTCAGTAAAAATAATGGGAGATGAACTCACTGGCTGCACCGATGCCGATCAGCACAGAGGTCAAGTAAAAGGCCCATGTTGAAGGGATGATGAACACAGCGATGTACCCACTAGACAGAAAGCATGTAGAACAGTAATGAGCAACAGGTCTCAGCTTCAGCATCCTGTATTTAATCACCATGACAATGTTTACCTGTAAAGTAGGCCACTCAGAAACATAGTCAGTTTTGGTCCAATTACTGCAACAACTGCTGGTGCAAGTAAATTGGAGAAGGAAAAGACCCCATAGATGATTCCAAGACTGCAACGAAGAGAGAGCGAACAGAATAATTATTTTTGTTTTAATTGGAAATTTGGTTATTACATTTTGTGAGCTGTGAACCTGCATGACCTACCTGTGGTACCCACTTCCACTGAAAGTATCATTCTGCAGACTTTTCACCACAGTTTGCTGAGAATAAGATGAGGGGGGGAAAAAAAACTGTGAAGCAGGACTAGACAGAAGGGGCCACAGTTGTGCCCTCAAGTCATTCATCCGGTTTGATAATTTCACTGACCATTGAAGAAAATTAGAAACACGAGGTGCGTCTGCCATAGAGCTGATTGGCCTGTTCCCTATTGTCCGTTTGGGGTTTTTTTTTGTTTTTTTTTTACATTCAAATATACAGATCATTTCTTTTAATTAGTAATTCTTCTAGATAGATGCACAGAAATTGTCATGTAATATAGGTCGTTTTGTGTGTTGCCTTCGTGCACATAACATACAGATGTGTGTGAGAGCAGTGTGGGATTATCTTGGAGTTTAACAGACTCAGGAAGACTGTTAAAAACAGTAAAAAAAAAAAAATCTGACCTCAGTGCAGTGTCTTCTGCAGGCTTTTAGATTAAACAAATACAGTGTGAGAATAACGCGTGAGTAAAAACTCAGTAATAAAGTTTGACTTACTTCAACGTTCCCACAGGTGGTGAAAGCGGTGAAAATGAACAAAAATCCCAAACCCAAAATCACAACGTTGAAAGTCCTTCTGTCTGCCATGGCGTTTTCTTTCTTTCTCTCGACCTAAGAGTACATTTTACATTTAATGCCGCTGCTCATGTTGTGCTGACTCATTTGCACTACAGACCTAAGACTCGGAGTAATCCATCTGAACAAAGTTGCGTCGCTAAAGTTGACTTTACTAACTTTTTAGTTCCAGTTTAATACGCGAACAGCAGCTTTGCAGTGCAGACAGAGAGAGAGACGCACAGCCACAGTGCAGCACTGTTGTGAGGGCACTTCCCCTCCTGTCATACCAAGTACGCATGACAACTTGTGACTTTTATTAAAACCAATTCTTTGCAGTCTTCCTTTTTCTTCTTCGATTTCACCGTCATGGTTGCCCTCATCCCCCCCCTCTCTCTCTCTCTCCCTCTCCCGTCCCGCTGGCTCTTCTTCTTCTCCTTGCGCAATTTGCGGCCGTTTACTCTCATTTAGCTTTGCTGCCTTCCAGAGGTAACCGGGAGGAATATTCTCCCTGTGACAATGAAGACCCAGTGTGTGCTTTATTATTAGATTAATGTCAGACTCATTGATTGACTGATAATTGGAGGACATTCAGAAGCCATAATTATAACCACATGCCTGCAGTTCCCCCTGCTAAGGAGAAGCATAGAGTCAGGGTGTGTACAAAGATATGGTAGCAAGTAAAAGTAAAATGAGTTGCATTTTAATGCAGTATGCCAAAGAGAGTTAAAATCACTGTCAGAAATTGTTTTCAGAGATGAGAGATTCAGGTTTTATTCGTCTGGAATTGTTTAATCCGCCTGTAAAATGGGTTTGGACTATTTGTCCCAATTTTCCTACAAAAGTCATACAGTTAGGTGACGTGAAACAACTCCTCAAATGACTGTAATGCAAATAGTACTATTGAAGTTGGCACAATGATACAGAGTATGGTGGTATATCAGAAGATTGTATTGGACAATATCTAAAGGGATTTCCTCCATGCCCGTCACAGACTTTCAGCTTGGGTGGTAAATGTGTTTATCAGATTTGGGAGACGAGGAGGAGGAAGGGGGGGGGATACATTTCAATTTGTCATGGTTGGAGATATTTCATAGAATCCAATAGTTGGCGATGATGCATCATTTTCAACCCCAAACATCATAAAATATCATGGAAGAAGAAAAAAAAAAAACCTGAACCAATAGCCAGAGAGTAAAGTGCCACCTCTCGGGTCTGCTTCTGCTGCCACAACAAACAAAGAAGCTGAAGCGAAGTGAGAGGATTCACTACCGCTCACTTCCGGGTTTGACCAAATACCCGCATGTGGCAATATTGCAGTTCGTTTTTTCAGTGATTCTCATTCATTTTTTTTTTGTTTTGCGCCAGTCTTTTTGGACTATGTTATCTTAACACGTTATTCGTTTGACCTCAAACACAACCGCTTTTGCTAGAAAAACAACTTTATTTGCGGTTATTTCAGTTAGTTTCGACTGCGCATGCTCACTTCCAGTCTGTCTTCTCGTCCACCGGCTAACTGAAACTACAAATGTTTTAACGTTGTAACGGCAAGTATGGCAACACTTGACACGCCATTTTAAAGCATACCGTTTTTATCCCGTTTGCTGCGTTGTCACGTATGAATGTGTACTTGGACACGACTTTCGTTGTAACCGACTTTCGCTTCCTGAACACCTCCTCTCATCCTGCTCTCTGTAATCTCTTTGCCACAACCTACAACAGATTGTACACAATCATCATGGCGACCCAGGATGGTGGGTATTGAGAAAATATAGCAGTATTTCCTTCATATCTTTACACTGAGCCTGAGCGCCGTTAATGAAATAACATGTGTTTGTAATTGACATGTTAATACATGTCCCTGTCTGTGCCATGTGATGTAAATGTACGTTTATCCGTTAACGTTATTCTTTAAATATTCACCAGTGTTGTAGCTAGCTAACGTTAACGATAGCTAACATCAGTCAAATGTAGCTCGGTTTGTGAAGGACTAAAGTTCACGTTGGGAGACTTAACCCGTGTTAGGATTGAACGGGTTAACTTTCGCTGCTAAAGAGCTAACTAAATATGGTAAAGCTATGAATGGTGACGACGAAGTACCAGCGTACAGTATGTTACGTTCACGTTACCAGTTTTATAACCCAGTAAGGCCAACCGTAATACAAGATCCTGTGCTCTGCGAGTACATCTATTCGTTCATAAACCTCGTCTGTTTAGGTTCAGGCGCTCTTATTTGTCCTCTAAACCAACACACAAACGAGAGCTGCTGTCTAGATTAAAAAAAGAAAAAAGAAAAAAGCGATGGAAAGAGCTAGAAAGACGTCGAGATAAAGAGAGAGAGGGGAGTGAGAAGAAAAAGCGAAAGCAGACTTCATTAACGTTACACACTAAATACTGTTGACTCATGCTAAGTCACATTTCTGGACTTCAGCTACGTTTGTGTGGAAGTATGGCGAGATGCCTACAAACAAATATAACTTAACAGTGCCTTGAAACTAAATGAACTATTTGTTAAGAACCAGCTAGCACTCTTTATTAAATTTAAGTGTTTTAAATTAGCTACGAGTCTTGGTAGGTTTTGAAATGTCAAATCATTGATGAAGTAAAACATAAATGACTACCTGAAAGTTATTCAGAAATTAGAGAGAGGGGGGAAAAAAGTTGAGCTGGGTTTTCCCCAACAACTCCTCAGCAGGTCGAGACACATTTTGTCTCCAGATCAAATCAATATTTTGTTCATTAGCCACCTTGTAACCGATAGAAGATCTTTTATTGTTTGTTGCCGTGTCATACTGTTTGATAAGTTGTTACATCAGTTGCCTGTTTTTTGTGTCATTGGCTACAGGCCAGAATACAGTTCAATTTCACTTTAAGAAACTGTGAAGTGAAACTCAATTGGTCGTATTTCATTGAACAAAAGAAGAACAGATACGATTTCCAGAAACACAAGTATCAGTCTTACATAAGCTGTGTGTAAATGTTCAAATGCAATGCAACACACGCATGCATGTATACTATCTCAGAGGTAAAAAGGCATGTCAGATGTTCATCTCTGAATGCTTACATCTATGTGGGAACGTTTGGCATAAGCTATTCTGAGAAGTAACAACTTAACACTTAGCAGTTACAAAGAATTTAATTTAACGGATCTAAATCAATATTTGTATGCTCTTCCAGGAAGTGAGGAAGTCATAATGGAAACTGAGGCGAAGGCAGAAGAAGCTGAACCACTAGGTGAAGATGCTGAAAAAGGTGACACAGAAACTACGTCTCACACAGATGCAGGAAACGCCACAACTCAGGACTCTAGTATTAGCAATGGGGACGACGCAGACGACAAGCAGGAGATGGTGGACTTGAAGATTATCTGGAACAAGAATAAATACGATCTGAAAATTCCTGTTGATGACACCGGAGCCAAACTAAAAGAGAGCATCCATTCTCTCACAGGTAAGAGCACACAGCTGTTCAGCTTAAACAGATTGTCACAGTGGCTGTTTAGACATTTTCAAAGATTAAAACTTAATATATGTTCTTTAGGTCTTCCACCGGCAATGCAGAAAGTGATGTACAAGGGACTGCTTCCAGAGGACAAGACGCTACGTGAAATTAAGATCACAAATGGTGCAAAAATAATGGTGGTAGGATCTACAATAAATGATGTATTAGCTGTGAATACACCCAAAGAGGTCATCCAGCAGGAAGTTAAAGCTGAAGAAAACAAGAAGGAGCCTTTATGCAGGCAAAAGGTAAGATTAATGACATTTCTTTAGGATAGAGTGAAATATTAATGAGGTTTTGTGTGTGTTTTTTTCTTTTTTTTCTTTTTTAAAACCTGCACTGTTATTTCAGCAACACAGGAAGGTTTTGGACAAAGGTAAACCAGATGACATAATGCCAGCTATTAAAGGAACAAAGGTGAGAGAAGATGACGGGAGATCAATCCTTTGTTGTTTGTCCAAACCTGTTTTTTACGGATCTGTGTTGACTATATACTTTTAGTGCCAGACACAGTGGCTAACTGTGTTGTCCCGCTAACAGGAACGATTACCAACAGTGCCTTTATCCGGAATGTTTAACAAGTCCGGAGGAAAAGTTAGACTCACATTCAAACTGGAGCAGGATCAGTTGTGGATTGGAACAAAGGGTGAGATTACAGCTGGCCTCATTTTGCTGAATTTGCTGCAACACAAACATACTGATGATTAAATGTTCTTCTTTTTTCCTGTGTGTTTTTCTGTACAGAGAGGACGGAGAAAGTCCCCATGGGCTCCATTAAAAACGTAGTGTCTGAACCCATCGAAGGCCACGAGGACTATCACATGATGGTAACTGTTCTTGTTGCTACCTGCATGTCAGACTTATCTGTATTATAAAAAGTCATAATGCCAAATGGTCCGAGGCTGACACAAGTCTGCGGATGAATCATGTAACTAAGAGCTAGCAGACTAGATATGTTTGTTGCATTTCATTGCATTAAACTAAATGTATTCAGCTCAGTTGTGCTTTGTCTATAAAAGATCTTTGGTGGAAGTATGGAGTGCAGGTTGAGCTGTTCACTGAAGTGACTGTAGTGTGTGTGCATCAGAGTGATGGGGTCATCGTTTGCTGTCTGCAGCGGAGTGGGAAATGTCAGTGCTTTCTCTAGATTAACCTTTCTGTCTAGAGGCACTTCTGTTCTTCATTGTCGGTGAAATACAAGTCCTGGAAGAAGTAACTTAATTGAATCGGGTTGTCTCATGGAGATCAAGATCTGTTTTTAAGAGAAGAAAATTATGTGTCATAACAGCACTGATATAAAGTTATAAAGTTCAGAATAATAGGATGTCTTGTATTGGTATCCTATACTTTTAACATGAAGGGGAAGTAAAAGTCATCTGATAATTTCCTTTGAATAGAAACTGGCAGTATAATGTGAATTTCATAGAAGTACATATGAGCAAAGATGTTTAACCTGAAATCTAAATTTAAGCTACTTTATGAGCAGTAAATTGAGGGAATTTCCAGTTTTGATTTTCCTGCTTCCTCATTGTCGAGCTTTACGATCACTTCCCACTGAGAGGCCTATAGAAATGTGTGGGAGTTTCTTCCTGTGTAGTGTTTCGTGGCATGGATCCCAGCATGGACACAGGATTGATAGCAGACACCAGTTTATTGATCTAAATCAATGTGTTGTTAATTGTTAGTTGTAGTGCAGAATGGTGGAAGTACCATGACTTTGTCTTTGGATGTTTTGGCTTAAGAATGAAGAAAGCATGTTCCTACATCACTGTGAAGTTGATAATGTAGGATGATGGAAGATTATTTAATATGTCAGAGGGCAGAGAGCTTTTCCTCTTAAATAGCATAATAATAATAATCACACTGTTTACACTTACTTTTAGGTTAAAAAGAAGGAGGTAAGGAGTAAACTTGATGTTTAAAAGTATGTGTGAACAGCAGAATTGATGATTGATTTTTGCATTTCAGAATGGCTTTTAAGTGATGAAGTGGACTGTAATATACTGCAAATTAGGTCTTTTTTATTGAAAGGGCTTCTAAGAGGCAGCATACAGTATTAGGCGCAGTACACCCAGCTATCAGGTCTATTAATGTTGATGTATTTAACAGCTTTGTCATGTTGCAAACACGCAGAAATTTAGGGGTGTTATGCATGCCATTCCAGCTGGTCTTATGTTTTTTTAAATTATTATTTTAAGTGATTAAATCTCATTTAATTGCTATAGATGTCATGTTTATCTGCCTTTAAACCCGCTTGTTGGTATTTATAGTTATGTTTGTTGAATATATAATCTGTTAAATCATTAAATGTGATGAATTGTGTTTTTTTCCCCCCACTTTTGTAGGCTTTTCAGTTGGGTCCAACAGAAGCTTCTCAGTATTGGGTCTACTGGGTGCCTGCACAGTTTGTCGATGCAATCAAAGACACAGTTCTTGGAAAATGGCAGTATTTCTAATGTGCCTCTTTTTTTGATGATGAACTGGGATTGAGAGGAGGAGCCAATGAAAAATGAAACTGGAGTCAACAGTGAGGCTTATAGAACTTCTTGGATTATATTGGAAGGAAACGGACAGATGCCTGTGGACTAATCATATTGTTTTTAGGTTAAAAGTGCACTATGTGGCAGCATAACATTTCTCAGCCCTGTTGATCATTCAAGGTTTTCAGCAAATCCAAGGGAAAATGACGAAACAATTGTACAGAAATTGCTAACACTTTTCTTCAGTTATTCTTAAAGAAATAAAACTTATTTAATGAAATGAATACACTAGAGCATTGTTGTTTATATTACAAACTTTGTCTACATTTATTTTCTATTCACCAAAGGTTTGCACATTTTGGCAATGCAGGTCTTCCCAGTTTCTCTTTGCAAAACAACCACCCAAACTCTGTCCAAGTGTATAATTTCATGTCTTGTCACAAATTGTTGATTACATTGACACTTGGCCACTCCAGGACCTTTAACATCTGTCTTTTAAAGGATTGTTGTCTTGCTGTAAAATAAATGTCCCAAGTAGGAGTTCCCTTGTAGACTGCAGCATATTTTCCTCCAGGTTTTCTCTGTATTTACCTTTAAAGTCTTACAGACCTGCTCTGATGTGTAATGTTTGGCTTATATTAAACATAGCTTTTAGTATGATGGCCAAAATTCTTGATCTTGGTCTCAGACCTTAGAGCTATCCATCTTTCACGTTGTTTATATTTATCCCACGTGAAGTTTATGATGTTAATGATGAACATTTGTTAGTATTCTAAACGACCTTATTTCCCTGGTCATTAATGGGGTGAGAAAACATAAAGTGATACAGTTATTCATTTGTTTTTAATAAGTGCAACCTGCATCTTTATTTAAGCAGTATATTCACAGCACTCTTCATCAAAGGAGATACATGTATATTGTTTCTGCTGCAATTCAACCCTAAAATTTGCAGCTCACGCCAACACAGACTCAAATTACTGAAACTGATTGTAAAAAATACAATGGAAACAGTTCCTATTTCTCTAACCACATCGAGTTAGACAACTTTTTCCTGTTCCAGATGAAGTGTCTCTGAAGCTACTATGTACTGTATTGTGTATCAATTTCATCCCATCATAATAAAAAGATGCAAGTCAAAATCAAATATGAAGTAGCTAAAACTATTAAGACAGGACTTGTTACTGTCTAACATGGTATTAAAAATAAAAATACCCAAGAGGACAGATAAGCTGATAGTTTAAAATGTTTGTCAGGTCGACCTGACCTCCCCACAGTAAAACAGAAAAATACTCGGAAATAACAAGTATGCTTGCTTTTCAGAGCATGGGGTGGTGCTTTTACTGTGAAGGATTCAAGACCGGAAGTTTAAAAATACGCCCACAACTTCCGGCGTAACCTAATGTTTGGCGGGACGTTAACAGTGTAAACTTTTCCATCCTTGGCCCGCCGTCAGGAGACAGCTGCAGGTGATAATGTTCAAAGCAACCGAAGAGAAGAAACGTCCGCCGCCCGTTAAAGTGTTGTCCGGTCAGCTGAGGACGGCGGAGAACCGGAGGACCCCCAACAGCGGGGATGCATATGCTATCAGACTGGGTAGGGGTCGCTCTCTGCTGGTCTCCATGGTGTGGATGCAGGGGACTGTGCTGGAGGTGCAGCTGGACAGAAACACCGTGCTGCTGATGGATGAGACGGGGACCTTTGCTGTTCAAGGCGTAAACAACATCCCCAAAGGGAAGCCATGTTTGTCTCAAGGTAAATAAAGCAGGCTGAAGGGACTGTGTAAAATATATACATGTATGCATGTATAATTAAATGTTTCAGGTGTGGTATACACTTAAACCAGGCAGCTGCCTCAGCCAGGCCCACTGTGTGTCAAATGGTCAAACATAAAACATAAAAACACAATAGATTGCAAAACTAAAAACATTAAATTTACAATAAAAATGTAATCTAATTATGTAAAAATCTAAATCTAGATTGATCCTGCTGTTCGGTTCTCCATCCAGGTCTAGATCTGGACCTAACTGGTCACAGTAGAGTGAAAATTTCCTTTTTTTTATTTTTAAAAATAGAACAATATTTCTTTATTAAAATGTCTAGGAACTGAATTTTTCAAACACTGTTACTGGAGTCAGTCTGTCAAAACATTTCAAGTTCCTTCTTCAATGGCTAAGAAGAAGCTGCTGCAGAAAAAGGCTAAATTGTTAAATGAAGCTGCTGACCTTTCTCAGAGCAGATATTTTAAATGTCAATGACAAGCACAGTTGTAGCTAATAATAATAACATTAAATGGTTTTGTTCCATTTAAGGCACACAGTCCAGTTAAGTCGTGTCACTGTGTCAGCATACATAATACCAGGAACGTCATTCTGGTTAAAATCAACCATATTATTACCTACATCTACATTTGACAAGCAAATCTGTGTGTGAGAGGTCTGCTGAGACTTTAACACTGCAAATTCACAAGCGTTAAATATGAAGCATTGCTGCAAGTTCACAGATAAAGGTAGACTTTTTGTTTTAATGGAATTTTTTTACCTTATGGCAAACATACAGGTCTGCCAATTGTGTGTGGTTTGTATATTTACTATTCAGTGTTGAGATCAGACTACAGTGCAGTATATTGTCTAATGATTCCTGGTTTATTTACATGAAAGTCGGCTAGAATTAAGCTCGAAAATGACGGCACACGATTATCTTTATCTGAAAACCAGCCACATGCCCCTGTTATCACCGCCCTTGTTTCCTTCAGTCTGTTGTCACTGAACAATCGACCACCTGCTGCTGATTTTACAGGCAAATATGTCATGGTGATGGGTGTCATCCAGGCCGTCTCCCCGGAGCCAGTCATCCGTGCAGTGAAGATGGCAGACCTCTCCGAGCTCGCCACGCTTCACAGACGGATGTGGAAGCTGGAGGTGGAGGAGCTGCAGCAGGTGCGGGCCTGAATGCAGAAGCTGTTGGTGGAAATGTTGCGTTTACTGGCGGAAGGACGACCTGCTCTCTGTCATGCATGTTCAGCTGGGTATGCAGTATTGAAGTGATTCTTGACAAATGGGGAAAAAAAAACTACCTCAAAAGGACTGAATAGCACATTCTGCTAAGATGTCAGGCTCCTGGCTGGGAGGCGTGATGCAAGAGTGACAAAGAGTTTGACGTGGGAAAACAGTATTTACACTGTGGAGGGTGACGCTTAAATAACAGATGTTATTTCCCACTTGGCGAGTCTTTTTGAGAGGAAGCAGAGCTGTAGGCCATGTGCTAGATTTATAGTTCTCTTCTGAGGGTTTTTGGTAGTGCACACGTGTACCTGAAGTGCACCTCTTCAGGACATGCTAACACAAACACAGTTTATCCAGCTAAAATACTGATCTCTGCACTGATCATTAAATTATCACAAAAATTGATCTGCTAACATTCAGGGAGAAAAATAACACAGAGGTGTTCCGTATCATTAACTTATCTTTGGAAATGTCTTGTCAAATCATACCACGATCATCTCTGTTATGATTTGGAATTCATTTATACGTTTTAAGTTAATGTAAGACGTCGGGTGGTTTTACAAATATTAAATAAAGCTGACACAGAATTTCAAGAACTCTGCCTGCTTTTCTCAACCAAAAACTGAATTGAAATATTTATACACACTGCCTCAGGATTGATGAATTAGACCTGACCTAAACCTGTTTTTCAAGGACAACTTTTCTACAGAAAACTTCTTTCATCCAAGGTAATTTCTACCTGTTACAAACCGAAAAGGAATCTGCATTTACTGGAGTACGTCCATTTCATGGCACTTTGTACTTTTACTCCCTACATTTTAGAGGGAAATATTGTACTTTGTACTTCAACAGCTCTATTTACAGAGTTTTATAGCTTATAAAATCAGATCCATTATAAATTAACTACCAAACGGTGTATAAAATTATCTTCACCTCTACCAGCTACAACAGCTTGCACATTAATGCATCAGTAAGAATAAACACAATATCCGCAAACAATCACAGGGGCCATTGAGTGCTTTTGGATTTGATACTGTCAGTGTCCCCTGGGAAATACTAATGACATACTTTTACAGTGTGGTATTACTACTTTTAATTAAGGAAGATGTTATATAATTAATAAAACACAGAGCAGTTTAAACACAGATTAAAAAAGAGGCTTTATTTGGTGTGGTGCCCATTACACTGGTAACACTATTAGATAAATGGAAAGTGAGAATGTCAAATGAACTCTCAATTTAAGTATTCCATACTTCAAACTTATTGAAGGGTAAAGGTCATTAACATATATAAACTAATGAAAAGAAATGACTTATTTAGGTCAATTGTAAGAACAACTCTGATCAAGGTTTACACATGCTATTTTCATCACCATTATCAGGTAAACTACTGAACGGTGCATAGCAAAGCTTCAAGTGTCTTACACTGCTGTTAACGATAACACTCGTGTAGTTCAGATCAGAGTAAACCAGCCACCAATCAGAGGGCCGGTCCTGAACGCCCTCTTTAAAATCATGCTGTGATCAGGCTATTTCCAGTGCATCTCAAGAGGCCCTTCAAGGATCAACTGACTCAAGACTGTTTGAATACTGCATTACTTGCAAGTGAGCATGAATATTGTGATCACATTATTACATAATGTCTTTAAGCAGAAAACTGTATTTTCCAAAGTCATTGTCATTTGGTGCTATAAGATGGTCTTTTCTGGCTTTGGCAAGTTTCATCAAAAGGAATTCCCTGCGCTCCATCCACTCTTTTAGTTCCTGCACCCCATGGGCCAGCTTACACAAGTCATCCTCTGTGCACGTGCCTTTGAGGAACCTGTCGGGACACAAGGTCAAACGTCACCCATCAACAACGACCGGAGTCAGACTGGTTACCAGAGACGTGCATTGTTCTGTGGCCGATAATCTCACCTCTCACAAACTTTGAAAGTGCCTGTGGGAAATCGATACTGCCAGCAGTTCTGATCATCCTCAGAGTTGAAAACTCTGTCTTTGTGTTTTTCCGACGTGATGTGCTGCTGCCACTGTTTCTCGCTGTTGCAGTTTTTACCACACAGCCAACAGTGATTGCCAGCCTGCGAAAAAAACAACAAAAAAAAAACAGCGCAATCTCAGTGACACGGATGACTAATTACCGTCTGTTTCTTAATCATTCAAATTTATCTTGTTTATTTTAATCGCTTGGAAAATAGCTACACTGCAAACAAGATTCTATCAAAATGTTCACACATTTTAACCATTAGGTGCTAACAGCTCTTAGTGCGTCGACAGATTCTGGCGACTAAATGATCTTCCAAAAGAAAAGTACAAAAACAAAACAGTTGCTAATGAGTTGGTGTTTTCATAACAGCACAGTGTAACAGTTGAAGATCCTGTAGAGGAAATGAACAGTGAGCAGGTTAAACACTAAACTAAGGAGGAGAATTGATATGGTGACGAGCGATAACTTCCTATGGTTATGTAGGTTTCAATGTCATTCTGTGGGAGACGCTGAAACTAGTCCTCAATGTGTGTCTGTGGCCTTTTCTGTACCAGCACTGTGTGCAGGAAATTCATTTTTAAAAAAAAAAGCAAAAATATATCCTGTTTTGTGTGCCATGGTATGGAAAGTGATATCGAGTATTGTGTTAAAGTTTAAAATTCTGGTTTTGCGACAACCTCACTATAAACTTAATCTCTATAAAGAGATATCTGCATATGAATACAGCATCTGTAGGCGAGAGTCGAAGATTCTGTTATCTGCCTACCAGACTTCCATTTATAAGTCATAAAGCAGAAACGTGTCTCGTATCAAGTTGCTAATCGGACTGCAGAGGAAGTATTAGCATGCATGTTTTCTTGATATCCACTGGCTGCACAGGAAGCCCAGAAACACTGGCCGTTGACCCAGAAGCTAAATCGTTATCAGGTGATAGCCGATGTGTTCCGAAATCAGTTTAAACTAAATTACACTGACCAGTTTTCTACACCAACAAAAGCAGCATGTCGTATTTGCTGGACCTGTGAAACTCACCACTTCCTCAGCGTAGTCTGTTGGCATGTGGATCTGTTTGCCATTCTCTCTAACAGAGTTATTGGAGGTCTCTTCACCCCATCCAGGCTTCTGTGACTGCAGCCACTGCTCATAAAGCTGATCCATATCTGGAACTAAATTAGGGGATAAAATGAGTGTGATTACTTCTGGTGCGTCACGTACTAATTAAGTTCTACTAATTAAATTCTAGGAGAGCTCATCTCCTTGACAAAACTCACTGTTGTTTTCTTTCATGTAGGTCCAAAGGTCTCTCTCTTCTATGCTGTGAGCAAACGTGCAGTTCCCAATGTACTGACACTTCTTGCCAGCTGTCACATGCATGCAAATCTAAGAAAGCAAAATAATATGTGATCATTGCTGGAGATTTATTTTAATCATAAACAACTTTGTGGTTAAAAAAAAAAAAAAGTTTTACTCATACCTCAAACTGAGATGGGATGGGTTTTTTGGTTGGAAGTGGTCTGACAGTTGTCCACTTTTTCCTTTCGTGGGAACTTACAAGCACCACCCGTCTGTCTTTTGCCCACCTGAGACAGAAAGAGACACTGAGCTTGTAGCGATGTCTTGGATCACACCGTTTCACTGATCAATTCACCTCCTGTCCACGAATCACATGTTCGAGACTTTGTACTCACGTGTGTCGTGCCTTGGCTGTGCAATACTTCTTGTTTTTGTCAGCTTCGCAGAGTTGGCCATTTCTCCAGCACTGGCCACAGACAAACATCATCTTCAGATTTGGAGGCCCAAATCTCCTTTGTGTAGTGGAAAGCTGCTGATGAAATTTAATAAAAAAAAAAAAAAAAAAAAAAAAAAAAAAAAAATCGGGTTAAAAACACAAAGCAACAGTGATACAACTGAAAGAGCCAAAAACACGCCATTAAGTCATTTTAATCCAGGCAAAAAACAAACGTTTAAAAGGACAAACCAATTATTAAGTTGTTAGTGAAAAAATATTTTTAAAAAGCCACTGATGTTGTGTATTAAAGGTAACATCAGACACACAAATTAGGAAATGTAAGCAGCAAGCTATCACAGTCCAAGTGAGTCCTTATGTTGAGGCTTACCTGGGCTCCCTGCAATGAAGCTGTTGCATTCCAAAACTTCTTTGCCTCTTGGACAATACTTTCATGAGTGATACCTATGATGATACAAAATGTTAAAAACAATAACGTAAAAATACTGAAATAGGTGTTCTTGTGGCTAATGGGAATCACAGAAGAATATTTTCGAAGACTTTTGGGATACAGTTCTTCTAACATTTCAACTATGCACCACCCAGCTTGATGGAAGACTATTTTAAAAAGGCAGTCTTACCGAGCTCGTGCTGCATCATCCAGACTTTCAGCTCGATGAGGCTGTGGGCGTAGAAGCAGTCATCTTCTCTCACGCAGCCGTAGCGGACTTCATGGCGACAAAGATCCAGCTGGCACTGAGGACTCAACGGTCTGATTTTGGAATAACGAACTGTATTCTCCTTCAAAATGTGGACCAGGCACCTGAAAGACAAACGGGAAAGCAATGTCGTGTCAATATTTGCGCATGGTCTTGTTTGCTTTGGTAGAAAGTGTAATTTAATGAGGCAAATGGTGGTTTCAGAGCTGTAAAATGACTTACTTATGATCCTCAAAGTCGTGCTTCGTCACTGGATGAGAGCAAAGTGAAGGGTCATCTTTGTTGGTTTTGCTGATTATTCGGGGTTTGTGGTCAAAGCACACCTGCAAATTAAACACCATGCATTTGGAAAATGTCAATATTCTATAAAAAAAAACAACAGATTTACTAGAGTAGTGACAGAGAGGGACTAACACCGCAATCTCTTCCTGCAACATACCACAAGAGAATACCATCAAATATCCTCTGAAATCCCCCAACAACTGATACAAGTATATAACAATACGCAGAAGCAAGTTCCTCGCATACCATTTATCACATCAACATTTTTGCATTGAATGGCCTTATTTTTCAGTTCTGCTCTGGATAAAACAAAAGCACTGCTCAGAAACGTTGTGGCTCATTGTGAACCGTCGTCTCACTAAGGATGGAAATCGGTTCCAAATTGTTCCGATCCATCAGAATCTCGTGCCTACGAGTGTATCAGTTCCTTTTATTGATGCAAAATGACGTCACACTCGTGCATCTATGATGCAGCAAACTGCTAACATGGAGGAGTCATGACAGAGAGGAAGGGTCCAGATCCAGAGGGTGGGGCTTCATTGCACAAAGAGAGATGACAACAATGCTGGTCATAATGTCTGTACAATCATCATTTCATGTAAGTTTGGAAACAATCTTTTGCGCAATACGGGCTTAAATTCCAGGAATGTGTGTAACACTTCCTGACTGAGCAGCATGGCCCTTACAGAGGCAATGACTAAAGAAAAAAACATAAATGAAAGGATGACTATACAAATATTGGTTCAGTGTAACAAACCATCTGAGGCTGCCAGGTTGATAGTGCCAGGAATTGGGCTAATTAGCAGAACTGATAATGCCACTGGCTCAATAAAGACTTATGAATCCACACCCCTGGTCTTATAATCCATTTCCAATGATAAAAACATGTTCTTTTCTCCTCATTGAATGAAACAATGGCCATCATTGACAAAATCGCCACTGTAGTTACAGAGGTCAGGCTAGGTTTGAAATGAGAAACAAAGTAACAACTCACGCCACAGAGAAACATGAATATCCCATGATGCTCCTGTAAAATCTTGGGGACAGTCAACCTGACATTGGAGTTGGGTCCATAAGGATCGAAGAGTAGTTCTCTAGAGATAAAACCTTTACGCTCTAGAGTCCAAACATCAATCTCTTCCTGGCAGTATGCAAATGTGCAGTGGCCAGGGTACAGGCACTCTTTCCCAACAGCCACCTCTGACAAAACAACACAGGGAACATTTTAATATCAGCTCAGCTGAGATCTTTTTTTCCCTTTTGTACCAAGAATCTTTATTATAAAATCAATTTCTGTTCTTTATTATTAAAAAAAAATACCATTAATACAAATATATTAATATAAGGACAAATACAACCTTTTCTGAGCAAGAAAATGTACACATTTATAAATGTTACCTTTGCAAATGTAATAAGGTCCAACATATTGGGTTTTTGTTGGTCTGGGCCGAATGAGCTTCCACATTTTGTCTGGTCTGATTCTGCCGAGCAAAGCATCCTTTTTGCATTTATGCTCTTCAGTATGAAGTGTGTAATCCAACACACCAGGCCCTGTGGATGTAAAAAAATAAAAACACATCAGACCAAAGCTTGAAGGCACTGACCCCACACACACACACACACACACACATACACACACACACAACTGGACTGTGACAACAATTCCTCACCAGTTTTCACGTAGCAGACTGAGCACGCTTGTTTGAATTCGTGGGTTTCAGCTAAGGGGTTCTTTGCTGAACCCACAGCAGCAGGAAGACCCTTCACTTCAGGCATACCCACAGCCATTCCCATTGGGGCTTCATTATTGTTCAGCTGTTAAAAAAAATAATAAAATATGAATGATGACCAAACTTGAGCCTATAATGTCTATATTTATGATACCCAATAATCAATACCATAAACAAAAATTACCTGTGGAATGAATGGAGTTGGTGCATAATCTGAATTTTTAACAAAGGGGAGAAAAGGATGCGATAAATAAGCAGGTTAAGTATTGATCAGCTGATTGTTTTTAAATTGTTAACAGAATTAAATAAATTAATCACGTAACGAGGTAGCATACCTTTGAAGTCTGTTATGGTGAGACTATCCAGGGCGTCCAGTGACGTGGGCAGGGTGTCAAAAGTGTCCATACCAAAATATGTACTTGACCCTGACTTGTGATACAGTGGCGGCAGAGTTACTGTGCACTGCTGGGAACTGCTGAGAAATGGGTTCATGTGAGATGGCATCAGGAATGGACTCGACATGGAACTGCCTGAGGCAATACTGGTTGGCAAAGGAAGCGGCCCCTTCACTGTGGGTATAACCTGAAGGAAGAGACAAACGGAAGTCACACTTCTGTTCTGGTGGCAACTCATTGTCACATTTTATTCATCAATTACACCCTGCAGTCATATATGCTCACTAACCAAGGGTGATTTGGGGCCAGCTTGGTCCAGTAGATCATCTAGGTCATCCCCAATGATGTCTGCAGCAAAATCTTGACTGGTTTCAAGCATCGGGCAAGGCTTACTGGTTCTGCACCCGTTAACAAATGTGGGCACAGGGAGAGGGACAGACGTGGGTACAGACACAGGCAGGTGAACAGACTCGAAGCCTGGTGGCTCAGACGGCGTCACAGATGAGATACTGTTGTTTGGAGGAAGTTCATCCACCACTGTTTCACTTAGAGGCGAGTGAACCGGGACTGGAGCTTGGATCGGAGCTGGGACTGGAGCAACGACACCGCTATCCTGAGACAGCTGAGGCACTTCTAAAAACACATCAGGGAGAGACAGTGAGTGACTGTTGTCCTGCTCCCTTTAATTATTTAATGAATTATTAAACTTACCAATTTCTATATCGTCAACTGAAGACGGGCCATGGGAAAACTGAATAAATACAGAAGAAATTCAGTGAACAATGGACTTCTTGGGAGAGTCCAGATGCATATTTTAGATTATGCAGCGAAAAGGTTGTTGCTTACCTTGTCACATGATGCATCTTGATAACTTGATCCTCGCAAAACATTCAAGGCAGGCTGTTAAGATAGAACAAAAGCAATAATGTTACTTATATTCCGGATGTATGCTGCTCAATTCATGTGCAAAAGCAGCCACTGTTTGAAAGCCATAAATCTGAGAGTATAGATGCAAATGTGTTATGCAAAGTGTGACGATTGTGACACACATACCTTACTCCTTACATAAGCTTTACGGATTTTCAATCCCAAAAGTTTGGCAAGGTCCTGGGTCAGCTTTGTGACAAAGGAATCCTGAGGAAACAATAAACTAACATTTATTCAAAAACACTTGGTAAAATCACTGCCTATGAGCTTTGCACATCAAATTGTGGACAATGCTTTTAGATGAATATTTGGATACTGTACATATTACTTACAGACAGCAACCAATTGTTTTCTGCAACGCTTTCCTTAATTGTATCAAATATTTTTGTTTTATATCTATATATTCCTCTGAGACCTCCTCATTTTATGTATTTCAGCAACCTTTGGAAGTGCTGTTGATTGAAAACTGCCCTTTCTGTCAAATTCACTGAGACAAACAAGTATTTTGATTTCCTGTACTGTAATATTTACATAATTACATTATGTAATATAACATAAGACTCAGAAGTTCCAGCTTACCTGAGGCACTGCTAGAGAGCATTTGGCAACAGCCTCATAGGCCTCTTGATGTCTCCCCAACTCTTTCAAGGATCTTGCTTTTCTGTACAGTGCTCTGTGGTTCCCCTCATTCAACTGGAGAGCCTTTTCACAGTCTTCTAATGCTTGGTCATACAGTCCCTGATAAAAGAAAAAAAAAATCCCAGGGTAAGAAAGGCTAGAGTTCACCACAGTGGTGTAGTGAACGCAGAACAAAGAAACCACACTTTGATCATAAATTGACTTTACATGTTCAGTGAGTTCAGTCAGGTATGGGTGTGGTGTCCCTGAAGACAGCAGAGTGTTTTGATTGCCATGTAACATGATTCAAGGCAACCAGACACTGCAAGTAAAGAGGAACTGAATGTTCCACTAAAAGCCTCAATTTTACCCAGATTGAAGGTTTTCTTAGTGGCTCCTCAGTTTCTCAGCTGAAAAATGTTGTGAAATATCGTCAACAGTAGCTGGTCATATGGCACCAGAAGATACAGGTACATGAATGGATCACTACAGTGCATGTGGAGTGCAACCACTGACTTGAACTGACCAGAACCTCTTTTAGTCTGATCTTATTTACCACCTTCAATTTAATAGTTTACAGCACTTAAACGTGACACTTGTGCCAGAGATACCGTTCTATATAGAAACAACAGAGCAGAGCTTGGATATGATATTAAATTGTATTACTAAGCAAGTGTGAGTATAGTATAGTATAAATGACTTCATTGTGCGCACAACTCATGCCTTTCACATACATTATTTGATGTGTTTATAAAAACACGCAATTCTTACCTTATTAAAGTATCAACTGATAAATTCTAGTATTAGAAAGGCTGGTAGATACACCAGTGAACACTGGCAACAGTTAAGAGCATTGACTCTTTGTGCTTTTAAAAGGAATAGTTTGTCTTTTCGAGAAATATGCTTATTTGTTCTCGAGCCCAAAGTTAGATTACGAGACAGAATCTTGTAATGTGATGTAATGTGTGTGTGTCTTTGTCTCTTACATAGAGTCCTGTCACTATGAGGCTGCCAAAAAGCACAAGCCAGCATTAATAATAATCTTGTTCCATTTAGGTGTGCCAGTGAGCCAATACGCCAGGACACTGGAACGGGTACAGCAATTATTAATACTGACAATTACATATGACAAGTCAAAATGTCTCCCATGAGGATAGTCCATGAGAAATGAATGAATTGAGTTCTACAATGTGGTGGCACTTCAAGAAACCCACATTACAGCATAGTGACATAGTGACGTGGTGACGAAACTGAAAAAAAGTCTTAGCAACCATAAAAATGTTTTGTGAGTTGTGTTTTGTGTTGATGATTAGTCTTTGTCCAACAACCTCAAAAATGTGACTACTATGCACTCTACATATAGCAAACGCTTCTATGAGATCAAAATGTGCTTACTGTACAGTGCTAGTAAAAATTTGTCCACACCTTCTCTTTATCTGTATTTAAAAGTAATAATGACTTTATAAAGGGCACTGAGGATATAGAAAAGGTCCATAGCACACTAGATAACAGACAAATGCAAAAATACATTTTCTACATTGATTAGATTAGATTAGATTAACACTAAAGACATCATGAAATAACACATATATAATAAAAGGTAGGTAAATAGGTAAATAAAATAAGTGTAAATAGTCCAATTCAACTACTGTAGTAATCTATGTTTTGGCAAGTAGATCAGATAATCTGGACTCCACAATCACCCATCCTGAACCCAGTTGAGATGGTCTGGGATGAGTTAGATCACAGGGTGAAGGAAAAAGCGGCAAATCAGTGCTCAGCATGTATGGAAATTACTTTAAGGCGGTTGGAAAAATATTCCAGGTGACTACCCCGTGGCTAATTAGAAGAAGCTAAAATATATGTTACTTTATTTACCACATAATTCCACGTGTTTTGTTATAGTTTTGATATCTTGACAGAGTCAAAGAGTTTTAATGTACAATATAGAAAATAAAAATAAATAAAAAACATTGAATGAGAAGGTGTTGCCAAATTTTTGATTGGTACCATATTTTGGACTTGTATGTATGTAAACTGTTTGGTGGAGTCAAAATGAGAGGGAATTCAAGGTGATTGGGACTGAATGTGACTCAAGTGTGACCGTCACCACCAACTCACCGGAACAATATTTAGGTACGCAGCAGCTCGATTTGCATACAGCTTTTCCAGGAGACCTGTTGGAACACAGATCTCTTCCGAGTCAGCGTAGTCTGCTATACTCAAGGCTTCGGTGTACATCTCGATGGATTTCGTCCATTCTCCTTCTTTAAACACGTCATTTCCTTCCCCAAAAAGATTCCACACGAGCTCCTTAATAAACACCTGAGAATTTAAGAGTCAAATCAGTACAAAACATAAAGAGCGCTGTAGTTTTGTCCTTTCATGCAGGTACTTTTATAGTGGAACAAAAGAAAAGAGAAACCACAGGTTGCCCATCAGGTGACCCAGCCATTGTCAGTAAATCTGGTTTCCACATTATGGAACAAACGTAGATACGAGATGGAAACTGAAAACCCGACATCAACATTTACATAGCTTACCTCATACTGCTCTTGGCTTCCAGGAAATGGAAGGGTTGATCTAAAAACCAAAACAAGGTTTGTGTTAGAAACAAAAGTGTCAGAAGAACACATAAACATATTACTCTCTATATTTACCTAAATCAAATGTTTGAAGTAACATAATTGTCAGTCTATTTGGTTTAATGTGTAATTCTTCAGTTAATATCTATATTAGCTTAGCCGTTACAGTACATTAAGTTCTGCATTGTCATTAAACAACAACAATATGAACAGGGACGTCCCGACAGGAAGGTGTGTGTGTGTGTGTGTGTGTGCATGTGTTTGTAGTTTGATGAGTTGCTGCGTGTGCAGGTGGCTGCCGAATGCAAACAAGTCAGCAAAAGCAAGAGTCTGTAAACAGCCCGTTATTCTCATAAACAGGTTAAACTCAGCATAGAACGTTAACAAATGTTACATTTTGAGAGTAAAAGCAGTGAAAATATAATTATATGAAAACACCATGACAACAACTAGGTGAAAAGTATATATTGTATATACTGAAGATATAATAATATAGTATAATACACACTTGTAGGCTGACACAGAACTGAAGCTACCATGAAGATGAATATCAGCAACAGTTATCAATCATTTGTTTTATTTAAAACTAGCTACAGTAGATAATCAAAAGATTGTTGCAGTAAATGTCATGATGGAAAAAGTTTGCAATTATAACTGTGAAGCTGGTTTCTAGTTCAGCTGCTGTCTGACATTAAAAGTTTAGATCATGACACTTTCATTGAGGCATGCTGAGCTCTTTTTTAGACGTCGAACTGATGACGTCTGGAAGTGAGAATCTTACTTTACAATTAAATAGCTCTTAACTCAGTTAATGCAGTAACTAAATCTAATCCCACATCAGTGACGTTTCATGTTGACTGCACAGCAATGGCATGCAGAGTAGCATTTTAAGTATCACTTTTGTTTTACCAATAAAAGGCCCTGTCAGATTAGATGAAATTCAACACTGTGTTGCCTGGCATAGCTGCTCTAAAACAGTATGTGTCTGCCTGATGCATGAATACAAAGCTCAGATTAGATCAGGAAAAAAAAAAAAAAAATCCAGAACTGAAGTAAAGCCAGTAATCAGCTGTCTCACCAACACTCTGCTGATCTGAACAACAATGCAGGCTGGCAAATCATTCTTTCATCATGCAGTCTATAGCGCTACCAAGCCTTCTCATTAAAAAGACTCACAATGGCGACAGCAGGAGACGAGTACATGTAGCTGATAAGATCTTGAGAAATGCCTGATGATGTTTTAGTTGTCCTCCACAATATTTCCAAGATAGCATGCTAAGAAAGACACTTTTCCGTGCTTATAAGGGTTTGAACTATCATATTAATAAACTTCAATTTACTCAGAGATCCTTTAAGGGAACGCCCTGTCACCTCTATGACAACCAGTGACCCAAAAGTTGACACTTACTGGATGAACTGCAGGCCCTTCTGAATCTCCTGCCAGCGAATCCTTCTGTCCTGACACGGTCCGGACATGTTTGTGTGTTTCAATATCCACTCCTCAGTCAGCACCTGAAATCATGATATGACACTAGTATTATATTAAAACACTTGAAGTCCACAAACAATAACAGCAGCAAAACACTCCTCGTGTATCATTAATCACCATCAGCAGGTTGTCAAACTGGTTAACTGATGTGATATGCTCAGTGTTAGTACTACAAAGTCTGACATCAGCTTTATCCTGCCTTTCTTCAATGTTTGGAGCTTCCGCATTTACTAATGACGACACATGTGTAGTTCCGGAAATTAAGGCTAAACATTTTCGTTAGCTTGCGAGCTGATAACGTTAACAAACCAGCTGCTAACCGCGTATTATAATCACTGTGACACAGAAAACTACATATCTGAAGCCGTGGGCGATAAAGGGTGCATTTATTAGCCCGGGAAAACTGTTAAATCATAGCTTCTTAAAGTAGGGGGTCCATTATCGGACACCATTTCGACGACTTAATACCTCTGCTTTTCACGTCTATTTTCTCAACAAGTTCAAGTGTTTCACAAGATACGAATGAAATACGATTAATACAAATATTTCACACCGGAGCATTTAACGTTATTGGAGGCTATTTGTCGTGTTATTATCATGTTTTGATTAAAAAAAAAAGGCATTGCAGTCCGAAAAACCGCCAACCACCGGTCAAACTGTCAAACCTGCCCCATCATAGCTGAAGTCTAACACTCAGTATTGTCTCACGGGTCAGCAATATGGTGATATTGTTAGCTTTAAACGGGCTGCGCACGTCCTGTTTTGACAAAAATGAACTTTATTCTACCAACACTTTTGCACGTAGAAGCTTTCGCCGCTAAACAATCGTGTCTATTTTCCATACGGCGGGCTGACCGAGGAGAAAACCCATCATTTGAGTTAAGTTTTTTACGGGGTGAGGAAGCATATCGTACAGGGGAGTGTCCGATAATGGGTGCATGACATTTAGCGCACGTGTTAACGATACCCGCGGCTTGGGACCACCGAGTGTAGACTACTTCTCGTTAGCAATCATCATCTGCTAGCAAAAGGTAGCTCCCATAGTTTAACCACCACCAACACACATACACTTTTATGTGATGAAACTCAGCAGTTTTCGCCGGTATCGGTAACACAGCGTCCTAACCAGCTACCTGACGTTAGCCGACTAAGTTTCTAGGAAGTAGACTGAACCTAACAAAGCATAGGCATGTCCAAGTTAAACTAGTTCCCCAACGCAAACAATAGCGAGCAGTACATGTTAAGCCTGAGAGCGGGTAAATATCACAAACGTTACTTCACATTGGCTTCTGAATATACTCACATGAATGGATCTTTATTCCAAACAAACCTTATGTCGGTTATGTAAAAGGAGGGAAAGTGATTTTTCCTTATAGCTAAAATAACTTGGCTTGATGTGCTGTATCGCTGAAGGCCGCCCTTTGCTTCTTCTTCTTCTTCTGTCAACTGAGGTGGAGCGAACATCGACTCCAGCGCGGTGCTGCCCCCCGTAGACGGTGGAAGGACATGGCAGCTTTTCCATGTAAAAATGACAATGCAACTTCAACAAGTATAGATCAATAAACCAATAATTCTATAACAATATAATGTAAATATGTTATTTGTAATATTATTAGTAGTATATTATATTCTAAAGATATATACATTAAACAAAATTGAATTAATTACATACACAAGTAAATTGGTGTGTGTTACATCTGTTCCCCTTAATTTGCCTTCTGTGTAAATCCTAAAGAGGATAATTCCCTCCTGGGTAATAACTGACTGACAGCTGTTTGGATGTGTGGATCAAATGTCTTTGCCTTTGAGCCGCACCATGTGCATTATTATTTTTAAACAAAACTAACGAGTAAGTTTGCAGGAAATGGCTTTCTTGGTGCAAATGTCAGGATGTTTACACATCAGGGAAATGATGCTAACCCTAACCCTTCACAGAAGTCACAGTGGCTGACCAGAGCAATTTTAAGGAGTTTCTTCTCTCACTTAATTAAAAATGTAAAAATAATTTCCCATTATTTATAAAATATATGTATCAATCTATATTTTAGGAATGCATTCATTTGAACATAAGACAATTTAATCTTCTTCTTTTTTTCAATATACATTTGCCAATATTTAAATGGCAACCGTTAAAATCAATATACAGAGGACTAATACTGTCAACCCTTCAGGCCATTTGTAAATATATACTTTGCCATGCCTGTTTCCATCTCTTCAACCAAATCTACAAATAACAGTTCAGACAGTTAAGCTGCTCTCACCTTCAACTCTCTTTCCTGCAAATCTTCCTCTGACTGTGAGTTTCCTGGTTGGGCTATTTCCTCTTTGAATTTATCAACAAACTAAGTCCCTCACACTATGTGCTCATTTAAATTTGAAGCTGTGGATCACAAAGTAGCGGCCAAGGACACCTAATTGTGAGCTTCAAACTGGTTCAAGTAAAATAAAGAAGTGTTGAATGAATGTTCTTACTCATTCTCAGTTGTAATTTGATAAATTCAATCATATTGTTTCAGATTACAGCACATCCAGTCATTTAAATGGATTAGAAAACAGTAAAACAGCAGTAATTATCTTCCAGTACAAAAAAAAATATGGTACTTTGGAGAGTCCCTTTCTTCTGCATTTTGTAAGTCATGTGAGAAATGGCACACACATTATGTCAAAGTTTAGTCAACACACTCAATTTGTTCATCAAAAAAGTAAAAATAATGATCATCTGGATGTTTCTCAGTGTGAGTTTCAGCTATTATTTTATTCAATAATTCTCATTTAATCAAAAAATATATATTTTGAATTGCTTGCATATTTACAATCATTCGTCACTCCTCCATATCTTACTCTCAGTCTTCTGGGAAGAGAATGTGAAGAAAGCCCAAAATAAACACCATTGTCTGTCTGAGATTTTGCTTTCTGTTCAGTTTCACATTTGCAGCTTATTCAGGTTTCACATTTACACTAATATTTTCAGTCAGGTGTGTACAGCTTGATACCATCTAAATGTTGACTGGCTGTTTTGTGACAATGGATTGGCTGAGCTGAAAATAATCAGATATACAGGGATCGAGGGATGCTTCTCCTCTCATGCAGTGCAGTCATCCTGGCAGCTATAATAACTGCCAGGAGGAGGCGCTTATCTCTCACTGTGCAGAAGCATCACAGAGGAACTGAATCACAAAAAAATTGTGAATATGTCCCCTGTTATCAAAACCCAAAGCATGTGTCTTTTATGATTTAGCTGCCCTGACATTACCACATTATGAATGACAATAGAGCCCAGTGCAGCAGAGCTGAAAATGTACACTAAGAAAGCATAATAAAAAGATGAAATGCAATGATATGGCACAATTCATGCCATGTTCAGACCAGGTGTGTAATTTGTCAAATAAACAATCTCAGCTGTTAAACTGGGACACTTGGAGTGCTGGTCAGTAAATCATACTGACAATAATAATAGCTACAGTATGTTTGAGTGTTTGTTTTATGGAGGGAGGCCTGTTCTATTCACCCCACTGACATGTTTATTTACAGGGGAGGAAGATGGATGAGAGGCATAAGTCTGGAGGGAAAACTATATTATAATTACCATAATCTGCCAGTCTAGATGCATTGTTGAGAGGAAGTAGAACCATATATCGTGTTGCTTATGGTAGCTAAAAATGTGCTGTGTGAGCAACAATTAACCCTCAAGCTCAATGTGTTTTGTATGTGTTTAATTCATTGCCAATATCTATTCTGTACCCAGTGTCTACAGTGTGAACAAGCTCAAAGTGGCTCGAGGTTTTCTGTGGAAACCATTAATCTAGAATGAAACTTAGCATTAGCAATTTAACACTCCAGTCTGTAAAATGTAGTGTTTGATTTGTCTTCCAGCCTGTTATGTAACACACAGTTCAGAGAGTCAGAAACTTTTTTTTTTTAATCTTGTGGTCATCTTAAATGATGATGGCCAATATGTTTTATTGCTAAATGTGTATATTTAGAAAACTGTCCAATGTGATGGACCTCTAGAATCAATTTTAGCTGGTACAAAACACATTAATACTGCATTAAGCCTGGAGATGCAAACACTGGTCCAAAAGTTCCAGGCTTTTTCCTCTAGATGGCGTACCGTTGTACAAATACTGGATTAGCTTCTGGCCAATGGTGATGCTCAGGAGATTATTCAAACAACATCTAAAAAAAGCTCTACGCTCAATGCTACACTCACAGACTGTAAGTGACACTTGTGTGGAGCTCAGCTGCCTGTTGCATGCAATGACTGCGTTGTACCGGATACTTCTCCTGTTGTCTGGTAAGTTGATGATTTACTTAGTACTTGAGCAGCAAATAGTGATTATTTGTACAATAGACTTGAAAAAACATTTTAAAAACACAGGAGGGAGTCAGTGCACGTAACAGCCTTAAACTGTACCTATAACTATACCTGTGTTTAAACAAGTGAAAGTGTTAGAGGATTGACTTTTACTCATTTCACACAAAGCTTTATCTAGCTGATGAACCTCAAAAAAGTTCAGACTGAATGATGGGAAGGTTCATAATCTTGTGGAGCAGAATCAGTTGAGTCTGTTTGCACTTGCACTCTTAGAATAAGTCCGATTCACTATTTTACTGTGACTCTCTGATTGTCAGTGGGATTGAAGTAATGCATGCATGTGTCTTGAAGAAACAGATTCAAATTGTGCACGTACCTTTCCAGATTTCTTTGCTTCTGTAGCCATTTAGAAATGGAATTTTATACATACACTCAGTTGCCAGTTTACACCTAGCTACAACTAATGCAGATAAGGGTAATAATAATAATGATAATACAACATTTCTGCAATAAATCTGTTCAGTTTTTGTTGTTTTTGCATGTGTATTATTGCATTATACAGATAATTACCATCATTACAAATGGGGTGGAACAACATAGTAGAAATACTTCCAATCACAGAAATACAATTGACCTTTTCCCTTTTCTTTTTTTTTCTGAACATATGCATATGCACACAGTCACATATACACACATAAAAAACAAAGATAACCACACAAAAAACAAACAAACAAACAAACAAACAAACAAAAAAACACTCTGATAAGAATGAAGAAGAAAATAATTAAATTAAATTACAGAGTACCGTGTAATAAACAATGAACAACCCCCCACCCACCCCCCCACTCAGCTCATCATGACCAACACACATAATACCAGTACATATTACAATACACACTGTTCAGCTAGGTGTACCTAATAGACAGCGTTTCTATTATTGTGCCCACACTTAAATTCTGTGCTATATTTATAAAACCACAAAACCCCTTTTCAAAACCTCCCAAAACAGGAAGACAATAAACGATGTGGATGGCTGTAAAAGCACTTGTTTAAAGAAGAGATACAACTTTGTTTCTCCTCTTCTGTTGTTTATGTCTTTTTGCAGTGGCTGTGGCCTTTGCGGGTTCACGCAAGTCCCAGCGGACAAAAAGAGGTTTACTGGAGCTGGCAGGAGCTATCAAATGCAGCACAGGGAGATCTGCCTTGGCTTACATGATGTATGGATGCTATTGTGGACTTGGTGGTCAAGGCTGGCCCAGAGACAGGGCAGACTGGTGAGGCAGCAGCTGTAGTCACATTCTTCTTAAACCTGAAACGAGAAAATATGACACTTTCAAGTCTGTTTTTTTCATTTTTCAAGGCTGGACACCTGATGATAGCGTGTACAGAAATGTAAACATTCAGTTGAGACTCTATATATAGTCTACCTATACATTATGCAATGCAAAGGATATAATTCAGCACGCAGTGGTGATGTTTAGCTCTCCACTCCATGGATGGTGTGTACACATTATTTCCTCCCCCTGGATGCCTTTGGTTCTTCCCAGTCATCCTGCATCTTGTTCGAGTACGCACTGTTTCCGCCTCGGCCCGAACCACAAATGCTGGGTGATGGGATGGAAGGAGGGGATGGTGTCCAATTGAGCAGACTCACATGGTCCAATGAGTAGTTGAAAATAGGTCCAAAAATTCCACACCCAAATCCTAATTGCCGTCTCCTTCTTTTCCTTCTTCGCCACAAGACATCGAACCCCCTCAAACCAGTTAACTGCTAACTATCTGTTGTGAAAACTCATGTGGTGATGGTGCCCTGCCTTTAAAATAGCCGTGGAGTGATATAAACCACACGGCTGTGACTCGCCACCTACTGCTTTTTTGACCTCGTCTCGTCTAGTTGGTTTCAACCTTCAAAATAAAACAATTATTATGTTTCTAATCTTTTTTGTACGTAGGTGTTGTCACAGACATGATTGCTGTTATGGAGATGCAGAACGTTTTGGCTGTCAAACCAAAACAGACCAGTATCAGTGGACGTGTGAAGACAAGACAGCGGAGTGCGGTATTGCACTTTTTGATGCTTACACAAACATTTTTGTGTTTGTATTTGGAAAATAGCACATGAAAATATGATGTGTATCAGTATAGCACATTGACAATGAGCGAACCTGAAAGTGAGACACAAATGAGGCTGTTTGCCTCTACAAATATCCCTAGTGTTTATGAAAATAGTATGCAGGCAGCTGATTGGAGGGGAAGACAGGAAGTTTACAACATATATTTAATGGTATGTTAAACCCCCCATAAACCACTGTAATTTCTGTATATAAATAGCAACAGCATTAATGAGGCTTGCACATTTAAGTACCAAAAGTAGTGGGTTGTTATAAATCAATCAATGTGAAATTAGCTCATAATATTCACAATAACTGTGTGTTTCTGTTCAGTAGCCCAATTCTTCTCATTTTCTAAGAAACTACACCAAATGAACCATTAGGAGGCTAAATGAATAAAGCTGGACTCATTTGTAAGACTAACAGCCAAGACGGCAAGGATTAGAACAAGTAATCACAACAAATTTCACAATGTTAATGAGAAAACCAACCAACTCATGCATCGTTATTGAAAATCTTCTCTTCAGCTCGTCTCTGAAAGAAGACATTTACATGTATGTTCTTCTTTGCAGATGATTTGAAGGACAAATGTGAAAAGTTGCTGTGCAAGTGCGACAGAGATGCTGCCAAATGTTTGAGAAAATCACCCTTCATCCGAAAATATGCCCTATGGCCAGATTTCCTCTGTGGTTATGAACATCCAATGTGTAATATTTACTGACATAATAGATGTGTCTATCTGTGCCTTTTGTATATAAAACATGTTACAGTAATCATGGTAATGTCATCGCTGTAAAATAGAGAAAGACATTTTTTGGCTTTTATTGTGTTTTTTACACAGGCTTTATTTTATATTATTATTAGACTCTTTTAATTAAATGGCAAAACAACAGTGTTGTGTTTGTGCAGATACCTTTTATAAAATATGTATTGTTTTAATAAAAGCTACTTTAAAAACCACAAACAAGCTCAAAGTAAATGAACACCTACATGAAGATTTTGATTTTCCTGTGACTGTCTGGAAAGTTTTGAAGATTACAACCTTACAAGAGGTTCACACAAAAAAAGGTAACTTGAGCATTCCTCATTTGAAACTCAGTCGAGGCTAAGCACATAGGTCATATGTTAATCAGGTAGGGATAGATCAGATAGCCAGTCCTCACAACAGTACTTTTATTTGTTGAAATACCATTCAGGGCATTGCCTGCCTTATTACTGTGAAGTTGACTCCCTGCCTGTGAGTACACTTCATTCATTGGGGGTTGTAAATTTAGTGAGCTAATGGGCAAACTGAGGTTTTCCGCCTTTCTATTTTAAAGTCTGCTGTGACTCAAGTCGCAAGTTGTTCATTTTCTCCAAAATCGATGTATTCCTTTTTCAGTTGCATTGTCTGTGCTATTTTCAGGAGCATGACAGTCAGCAGACTGACTCAGACCTTATTTCTAAGTGTATATGTTGATGTAAAACGGTGTGAAAACTTGCAAGTATTCATTTCCTTTTAAGGCTTTGATAGTATCGCAACATGGTTACAGATTGTGGAAGAACTTCCCCAAATAGCTACTAAATGATCTCATATACCCTTAACTTCTTTTATCATCTCACATCTACAACCTTTGCACAGTGGGAGGCCTCTACAGGAGAAATAGTGTCATGAAACCAGCATGACATCACATGGTTTGTAATATGTGGAGTCTAGCTATTCACCTGTAGATGGTGCCATAAGTACTAAACTTAAAGCACACTGGCACTACAGGAGTATATATATGAGCACACCTGACCAATGAGAGAGCTTGTACTGAAATAAAACTGATATGTTTGTTTTGTTAAAAAAGATATTTTATATATTGAAGTTTCTATAAAGGAGGTGCCTGTTATTGACTGTGGATTTGAACGTTTTGCATGCTGTGAGTGTGACTCTATTTTGGTCCACCACAGTTGGTTTTGGGTTTGGCTTTGGGAACCTCCTTCAGATCAAATTGGTGAAAGTCCCACTGTCAAGTCAAAGCCTTCATTTCCCCTCTGACACCCAGTAAACGGTACCACCGTCATGGCTGTAATCACAGTAAACAAAACCCACCCAGATGTTACCACTCGAGTGAGCTTTTCCGCTGCTAAGCGTTGTCGGCGAGTTCACACAGGAAACACACGTTTCTTTGTTAAATGAGTGCATGGCTCATAAGTGTAGACTGAAATGGGAGATGATGCCATAGTGCAGTGTCCAAAGTCCAGGACTGGAAATAAGTATCTGGGTCATGGCCCACAAACACTTGCACGATTGTGTCCAACCTTCAGCGTGAATGAGCTCTGAAGTTATGGAAGTCATACGCTTCATCCAAGAGGGTGCTTCAAAGTCCCACTTTCCTGTTTATGTTTGTTCTTGGATCTCTGTGCAAATGAAAACAAAAATGAAATGATACTGCAAAATTAAGGGTTTATTTTACTGCTCTACTTGCTACAAATTATATGCCTTTTATTTTGAAGTGTTTACATGTGTATAAGTACCCCGTGTTAGATAAGCAGAAAAATTTTTTTTTTTTTTAAATTCTCATGGCCTGTTTTTGTGGTGCTTAAATTGAAAATAGCTTTTATATTTGTCCTAGCTGAAGAACAGAATGAGTCAGTGTTTCAGTTCATGTGATCAGAAACTGGAAAAACTGCTCTCATCTATTCAGCATTCCTCATGGTGTAAGACAAGCTGTGCTTTGTCAAGCGAAAATATTTTGATCTTAATTTGTTTCTTTTAGCAAAAGCAGCATTGCAGAGAACAGTTTGATTCATGATGAGGCTAGTCTGACATCTTTTACTGGGTGGTAAATGTCTGGTGTAATGTTTTTGAAGGGGAATTGATGAATGATAAATCTCGGAATGTTTCTTTGCATCACCCAAGGTGTCCATTTTATTTCTGCCCAGCCAGCTGTCTCGTGACCCTATGAGACACTCCTGAATCCTTGGTCCTCCCCCCTCTGCTGCCTGTGAAGGTTGATGAGGTTTTTCCTCAGGCAGCACAAGCCTCTCTTCTGTTCCTGCTGCCTGGAAGTTGCCTTTCAAGCATTTCAGCACTTGACTTTTTTTGATGATCTCTAACTTGTCCTCCAGTATGAGCTTCTTGTCTACACCTTCCGGACCAAAGAAGGTTATAAACGTTCACAACTCTGCCTGGTCTTCTGGTTCTTCTTCTGTGCACTGTGCCCCGCACCAAATTCTTTACTTCACAGTTACCATCAGTAGTTGAGATTGGCTGCAGCTGACACGTGAATCCTGGTTAAAAACAACTCAGCTGACCTCCCATTAACAGTTCTGCCAGAATGTGGTGCTCATGAAGAAACCCTGTGATTGCAGAAATGCCAGTCGCCTAACCTACATGTGCATGACAGTGTGTTTGTTACAATGAATGAGTGCATTCTTTAATAACTATCAGATGAGCTGACAGAACCTATTCCATGCTAATTGCGTCCTTTAATCAACTGTGTGGCTCCTAAGCCGAGAGCCAGATGGCACATTATAAAATGTTGGCTTAAACAGCTCAAAACATAAACAGTAACAACCATGTGCAGAGCAAAGTATGACTTCTAACCATGAGATCTGTATTTCTGTTTGGACTCTTATGTTCAGTTGGTCATATTACAAATGATTTTCTTTTGTTTCAAGAAGAAGACCATACTGATATGATTTCCACGTCTGTTTGCCCAACTAGTACTGACTAAGTAATAGAAAAATAATAATACTAATGACTCAAAAATAACAGCTCAAATGCAGTTGAATACACAGTTTTGATGGGCTTCAATCCATTTTATTTATTGTGTAAAATTCTTTGTTGAGTTCAGAATGCTACCGCCCACACAAACAAGGAAATCAATGTGTGTGCAGCCAACAGCAGACCTAGACCTGCTGCCAACATACTGCATGTTACAGACTCCTTTGTCCTCCTCCTCCTATTTTAGTCTCCTTTGTGTTTTTTTTTCTTCTCTCTTTTCATTTGCAGGTGGCAGAAGAGAAACTAAAGGAGATTAAAATTAAAAAAAATGAATGAGGGGATTCGTGCGGTTCAATTGCAAATGCTGGTCTAAATGCTCAGGCCTAGTGAATTATATTTAAATGCTCATAGTTTTAAAGGTACTGTACAAAAAGTAATCGTGATTTTGTCTATAAATATATGAAAATTTCAAGATGGAAGACACAATGCCATTTAGAGTTTAATATGTGTGCTAAACACTGATGCAGTAGTGCAGAATATATGCTGGTATTCATAGTACACCTATTTATTTTTCAGTTTTGGGTAAACCTACTTCTTCAGTGTTCTGTTTTCACAGGATGGCGAAGGTTGTCCAATTTTCATGAGTAGATAGACTAAGGAATATGAAATACTACACTAAAAATGCATGTCTCATCTGTCTGCGATCCAGTTTTTATTGCAAAGTCTGCACCTCTACTGTGGCTCATGTTGATTTCATAATCATCATTAATCTCTGAAGTCAAGCAGCAGATGTTAACTGACAATGTGTAAATACTACTGAGCCATTCTTGGCTGAGCTTAATATGAAAGAGACGGCTTACATGTCACTGTTTAAATCATAATCACTTTAAATGAAAGTGGGGCATAAATTAAGAGTACACCTACTTCTCCTGGCAGTATTACACCACTGGTGATAATAACAAACAAATAAGCAAATATGCTGCACAAAATCTGTACAAACACCTCAGCATCTCATTTACATGGCAGCACACATGTAGGTCCGTACTAACAGCTGCTATACAGATTCATCTGTCATTACCTAAGGATTCCACCAGGGGGCTGAATTTACAATATTCTATAAGTAGCAGCTGGAAAATGCCTGAAGGGCTTGGAGCACAGGGGGGAAAATATAGGAAATAAGATCAAACAGTGTTAAATATTTTAAGAATGAAGACTAAGGTGAAAAAGTTCTAACTTTTGCTTCTAGTAACCCCATCTTGCCAATTAGCTCCAGTTTTCAAGGTATAGGTGCTTTTTTTTTTTTTTTTTTTGCTTAGGACAGGATTTTTTTTCTGCATTGTACTGTTTCCTAATTGGAAGGGCAACTCTTATTCTGCTTTTTTTTTTTTAAACCAGCTTGGAGAAGCAAGAGAGACTCAGTGAGGATACACGTTCTATGTTTCTCTCAAGGCCTCTACCACACACACTATCTGTGCCACAAAATACTGGGAAAAGACAGTAAAAGTTTGATCATTAAAACATAAGGAATGCAGAGACTTATTCTGTTACTATATCTGGAATTTAAATAGCAGCTGTGAAAGACAAAACTATTTAGAAGGTTCCTGATAATTGCTTTCCTAATCCTGTTGAAGAAAATGTTATCATTGTCACTAACGTGAGATTGAGTCATATGCTTACGTAGGTATAGTATACTTATGGTAAACGTTCTTCTCTAATTTAAACTGTCTTCATATTTCTTTGGCCAAATTTAACTGAATAGTAATATCAACTAAGGTTCACCTTATTTTTTCTCTCACCATCTGTCAAGTCATCTATCAAAAGCTCGTCCTGGGAGAGGGAAAACAATTGAAAATAAATTGTTACCTCATATTACTTTCATAGACTATGGGATCAGTGGGGTTTTTTTTTTTTTATTATTAATATTGACACTATTCTCAAAAAAAAAAAAAATCATACAGGTTACCATGGAAACAAGCTGCTGGCATGCTGCTACAGCATGAGCTTACTAATAGATGTCAATCATAGTGACCTTGACAGGATGATGCATATGATCCATTTTTAGAGCTCACATGAAAAATGATTGCACCATTTGAGCACATCCGTACACCTCTAAAAAATATGGTGCATTTTGTTTGTTTTCATGCACATATTGTCATAAAGGACAACGTCCTTTTGCACCATCATAATGAATAACCTTCAGAACCAGTCATTTTGCCATCTGGATCTTATTTTCAATGACCAAGGTCCCGATTTGTGTGCTAAATGCAGCATTTTACCTCACAATGATGGTTGGGGGTTGGACATTATCCACCAGCAATGTGCTGCGAGTGTTGCTGACTAAGGTTTTCAAACCACCGCAGCAGCTTCCAGTTGTTTCCTTCCCATCAGCATGCATCATTTTACAAAGGGTCATTTCAACAGATGGAACGTGATAATATACTGCAGCATGAAGATATGAATCACTTGCAACAGAGCGTTACCCAGGAAACTGTATGAGTATTCTAGAGAAGTGTCAGCTGAGTGTGCATAATTATGGTGAAATTATCACAATGGGATGTGGGTTATTGTGAAAAACATTAAATTACCTTTGATGACATTCTGAAAAATGCACACACAAATTGGTGATTGATGCAGAGCAGGTGGGTCTACCTGTAATTTTCAAAACACAACACTGTGTTTCGATATATTTTCAGCTTCAATTTAGAAGAGCCCTGCAGGAGCAACAGCAATTAAACACACTGTGAGGGTAAATCTGAATACTCGTGGTTCTCTCACCCACACTGGTATTTCAGGTTGCCATTTAAAAACTGTTTTCCTGTCATCTTAATCAAACGCATTTTGTTCTGTTTGGCCGAAATCTCACTTGAATTAACAACTATTGTATCCTACTAACCTGTATTTTATACCTTGTAACTTATTATGTAACATCACAGAGACATGGATTGAACACACACTTGCACCATTAGATGTATGGGATTATTAAATTTAATGTAGTCATTCTTCAAACTATTCAAATATGCCTTTATGGTTCCCACACTCACACCAAATTGTAGGATGACATGTCCACAAACCTGATCTGAAATACATCCAAATCTCTCAAAACACCAATCTGAAGCAGTACTATTCATTTTTAACATATGACTTCATTTGCTTAGGTGGCTTTACTGTTTTAAATTGAATCCTGTCATTATAATGCAGGCTCAATCTGAGTGGGTGAGGCCCACAGTGCCTCTTGTGGACATACTGTTGCACCACACCTCACTTTCTTTGTTTATCCTTTTTTTCCTATTATTTCTTAATTTGTTGAGTGGTTATGGAATTCAAACAAGTAAGTAAAAATGCATACGCTTCTGTGAGGAAAGTGGTGATGATTGGACAACTTTGCTCTTTGAGCTATTTAATGCTGAATACAAAGCTGCAGTAACATTCTTCGAAGACAATTTTTAATATACTGCAGATGAGTACAGCTCACATTGAACATTTTGGTATAGTATGAAGCGTAGAAACTTGACTCTTCAAAAGGCACGGACGGGGTTCGAACCCGCGATCTTCGGTTTACGAGACCGACGCCTTACCACTTGGCCACCGCGCCTGCGCTGAACCCATCATCTATATGCCAACTTGTGGGCCTCATATTTACTTATTGGTCTCTATTTATGCTGTCGGCGATGGCACACTACAATTATGACGGTGCGGTAGCGAGCTCTCTTTAACATATGGCCTTTACATGTCCCTTTAAACTCCGCCTGGACTCGACTTCCTCCCTCCAACATTCACATTAACCACGTGAGCTGCCGAGCCATGCTACAAGTATAAATGTATTGTTGTAACTCGGCCACTAGGGGAGGCTGTTATCTACCATGTGTAAACAATATCTTTTGCAGATTTCAGCAAGCAGAGGTCTTTGCTCTCCTACCTCCAGTATTAACGACAAAGAAACACAATGGAGGTGGAAGTAGCTCTGTGCAGTCTCGACTCTTTGCTTTTACTAATTTAACTTACTGAAAAATAAAACTGTGGTACCTACAGGCTGTAATGATTACATCCATAATATAAGGGTGTAGGAGAGGATGGACAGCATACAATACCGTTGTACTGTTCTTAAAATCTTGGAAGTAGTGGGCAAATATGAAGTTTATCCCGGGAATGGTAATGAAAGCCACTGGTTAGTTAAAATTAAAAGGCTCAGGAGAATAAAATTTCACTGCAATTGCAGATGTGCAAAAGATCTTAATATGTCTTTTCTACATGGCTGATAATGACATAAAATGTCATTAAAAACTTTAGGATATAACTGTCAAGTTTTGGGATATGTAACAACACAAACACAAAACAATCCACCACGTCAAAGTTTTGTCAATGGGAAATGTTGGCCTTATAAAGAAAAGGTCAGGAGGTCAACAAAATCATCAGGAATCTTCTGATTGCAATTAATATCCAAACAAATGTAATGCCAATCTGAGCAGTACCTTTTGAGATATTTTGTTCAGCACTGAACAGACTGATATTGAGCTTGCATAGCTAATAACTCTGAGAACCAGTAGGCTGCTTGTAATTCTTTTCTCAGCAATACAATATGCATGAAGCCCGACTGCAGCTTTTCTCTGTCTTTCTTTTCAAAACATCAAAGATGAATGCTCGCCTGAGGGGCTTTTTTCCCCCCTTTTTTGGATCAGATATCCTAGAGGCTGTTTGAAAAATGAATAAGACTCATTTCCATTGGGAATGAGTTAGCAGCGAAAATCACAGATGTGAAGTATTCACCTTGACCTGCTTACAGCAAATCGTCAGCACACAGACCAAAAGAGGAGCTTCTTTTGAATAAACCACATAGGTAGATTTAATTCAGAGCACCTTGAAATGTGACACTGTTTCTTGGAAAGTCCAGGTTTGCTTTTGTGTTCCATCTATTTGAAACTTTTACAAAAATAATACTTTTAGATAGCATTTATGATAATTTCAGGTTTTGGGGGTAAGTGTGAATGCTGGGCTATAATAATTCTAGGGAATTCATGTTTGTTTTGGGGGGGATTTATGCTCTTTATGCCCTTGAGAAGTAACTTTTTTGAAGCAAGTTACTGTAAAATCAATGACAAAACAGGATGAGCAGCTCTGAATCTGTGAATCTGAAGGATGTTTAATTGCTAGAGAAGTTACTTTTATAATGTCACATGGAACCGATCTTTTTTATTGGCTCTACTTTTTTCAACCCCTGCAACATCATAACCTCAGAGATAATATATGTCCCCGTCAGAGATCACATGGATCTGGGGTGTTTTTGTTCACGTGGGGAACACCAACAGCTCACTCCCTGAGAGAATAAGATGTATTACTGCAGCAATCTATTTAATTATTTATTGGTGTATTGCTTTGAAGAATCATCTTATTTTGTTATGCTTGTGCATGAATACTCCTGTGCCCTGAATGTGTGAGAATATATATATTTTTTGTTTTACAGACATTCTGCACAGAGCTCTTTTATTATGTAAACGAGAGTGAGACTCAAGTACATTTTCTGTGTTTGAATTCTGATAACTGACCAGCAAAATAATGTACTGCACTAATCTACCAAGCCTCCTCTCACTCCTATATATTTAAGCGTTTTAGCTGAGTCACCATGATGTGGTTACTGTGTTTATTTAATCTGAAAATAGATATATTGTAAAGCTAGTTTAGTCAAGACAGGTCAAGTTTTAAGTTAAGATTGATTTCAGTCACATTGCCAGAGCGCACAAGAATAACATAACCTTATCAAACCAAAAGCAGACATGCTAATCATGAAATACTGGAGCTGTATAGTGTTTCCTAGCTCATAATATCATCAGCCACACTCACACTAGTCCACCTTAGCCAGCTGTATACCTCAGCAGCCCAACTGAATTCACTGTACAACAGATATATTGTATTCTTTTCTGCCCAAGAGATGCACAGAATTGTCTACTTTAATCTAAGATTGTAGCAATAATGTTGTAAGGCCCCTTCTCATCGTATAATGAAAGAAAATGTTTCACTATTAGCAGCCAGCTAATTTAGCTTTGGGCCAGTAACTTCCTGGAGTTTCCGCTGGTTGCCTGGCAACTACCTGCCAATGAAATTCGAGACAAATCCTTCAGTAAAACCGCGAATTGCCCTGAGCTTTAGATGTGCTGGTAAGTGTATTTTGTAACATTTGGACAGAGCCAGGCTAGCTGTTTACAGTCTTATCTGTCTGGTATATGTTATAACTGTAAACCAACTCTCAGCAGAAAGTGTAAAGTTATTTCCCCAAATGTTTCTATCCCATCTATACAGATTACACTGTAGCATTAGCCAAATGTTATTTGTAGGTGTGTATTGTATATTAAAATAATGTTTCAATTACCTTTCCCACCTGATCTTCCAAAACATATTGATTATTATAGAAAGTAAAGAGACTGCTATACACGTTACCACATTTACCACTTGCTAAGTAGCACTAAAAGAAATAATGCTAAAGTTAGCTAAATGCTAACATGCTGGCCAATGTCAGTATAAAAAAGATGCTAGCATTAGCTAGATGCTAGCATTAGTTCATCTTAGAGTGGGTTAAACTGAACCATTAGCCTTGGATCCACCCTGAGGCAAAATAATAACACATCAGCTTAAACGTACTGATGATTATCTATTTAAATAGACAGTGGAAATAAGTTTTACTACCACACTACATGTTTTGGTTATGCTGGCTCATTTTCTGTATACAGTTGTGAGCTAAGCTAAACACAAGGATTTATACTTTTTAGACTGAATAACAGAACAGAATTTTATTAAAAGCGATAGATGGAAATATCTGCGATACTATACTACATACGATATATTTCTGATATAATGATACCTGAATAACATACTAGACATCTATAGTTTTTTCAGAAGTAGGTGTTGTTTGTGATGTCTTATGATCTCACTCCTGCTTATTTATATATATTAACGGAACTATGTATTTGTACAGATTATAAGTTAAAATTTGTAAACAAACTGTGTTTAAATGCATTACAATCCAGACAAATGCAAGTGGCAGCCAACACCATGGGTCTGTGCTGGTGCAGTGTGAGGAGAAAATTGGTCATTGTGAGAAGGGTATGCTGGATCTGACCCTGGCTACAACCAGACATGCAAGTGTGAAATCCAGTTGAAAGGTAAGCAGCAGATAAAGCTACATAACAAAGGCAATATCATCTCTCCCCCTCTCTCCAAAATTTCTTTTCATCCATCTTTCTCCTCCTTTCTTCGCATTCTCCCCCTCAATCACTGGGCTGTTTTCACAACTTCATACAGCAGATGGATGTAAGTTTTAATAAAATATCACGTTGTGATGCAGTTCATTGGAAAGCCTTTGGGGTTAAAATGTGTAATGTCTAAGAAAAACAATTTGATTTGGCACAATGTCTCTTAATTTATGTTTCTCTTTCTTTCTGTCGCTTAATGTGTACGGAGCAATTAGGTACACAACGCTCATGCCTGTTGGGTCTGTTACCATAGCTACAATACGATTGTGCAGACAATCATCTGGTCCTTGTTTCCTCCAATAGGGTCGCACGGCTGAAGCTGCAATATAAAGTAAAGATGCTCATCTTTCAGCAACACACTAGTAAGAATCAGAAACAGGTTTATGAGTAGGAGAAAGTCTTGCAGAGTGGCAGGCAGGGGACTGCGCCCAGTCATGGCGGACCATAGAAACAAGATCCGACGAGCCACACAGCAGGAGAGGAAGGTGAGAGCATCTACCATTTTGAAATTCAACTCCTCTTATTGTTCATTGAAAGAGTTTGGCGGAACAAAACAGTGACAGTAAACAAGATACGCCTTTGCATTCATGCTTTTATCGCAAAAATGGACCAGGAGGAACAAAAAGGAAGTGTCACTTTAAATGAAATGCATTAGGTGGATAAAAGCAGACAGACAGTCTGCTTATACCTATAAATGTAGTCCGAGGCTGCTCAGGTCAATTCAGTTTCAGTTGGTGACATCAAAGAATTCCAGCTGAGCTTCGCTTAAAAGGAAGATGTTCCTTTTTACATTACATATGATGGAACACCTGGAAATCGGAAAAGAAAAAAGTCAAACCAATTTTTTCGTTTAATTATCCTAGTCTATCTTTGACGAATTTGCAAGTAGTTATACAGATGTGGCCTCAATCAAAGAGAGCTCCAAATCCCATCAATCAGAACATCTGAGGAAACGATGCGTTCAGGGACAATCACGGAAGCGCTTTGAGGCCAGGCTTGTTGAAATCAAAGGCCCGAGAGCTGAAATAATTTTTCGCAGGCTGTCTGTATCATTCCGAGAAAAAATGAATGTGGTCAGTTAATCTGCGGCTTGGAAAAGGACAACAGCCAATGCAGTATGTTCAAGCTGCCCCCCTACTGGGCGGCCCATGAGCCTGTCGATATGGTGGTTTGATGTTGGATGGAAAATAAGAACCCCCCACAACAAACAGAGAGGGCTGGAACAGAGAGACTGGAACAGAGAAAGAGAGGGTAGAAAGGGAAGAACCATCGACAGATGGACTCTGTTGTGATTAAAGATGGCGGCAGTCTTCACTGCAGACTACGAAGGACTATATTCGATCCATAGAAAAGCGGTGGGAGCAGTCTGCGATTCAACACAACAAAACCAACAACCACACAGTAAGGTAAACCAGCAGGTATGATGTCTGCTTTTCAATCTCTGATCATGAAAACAACAGTTACTAGTAACTTTCTGTTGTATTTCATTGTTCTGTTATGTCTGTTATCATTTTTCATGTCAGTGCCATACCGGCATCGTTGTGTCCTCCCTCCCATCAAAACCGAAGCACATCATTTGTTTTGACCGGTCAGTGTGCATCCCATGACCAGACTACTGATGACCCCGATAGACTGAACGCTTAAATTAATTTGAATTTTTTTCAAGCCAGCAGATGTCCGACGGTGTACTTTCGCCATTGGGTGCATGGTTACGGATGTATGTCTTTGGTGTTATATCACCATAGGAAATATGGGCCTTTTGATAAGATTTTCCCTTCTTGTGAGAATGTGGTGTTCTGTGAACTAGGATATCCAGCAAAATAAACAAGACTGCAAATTGCTCAATCCTCTGTGCCTAATCCACTCCAAGCCTTGTTAGTCATGATATATTCAGCCAGGACAAAGGACATCAGCAGGACTCCAGAATACATTTTCTGACAGTCTTTTGATATCTTTTCATCATTTTCAGAACTTAAAACAAACACTGCATACATATAATATGCCTGACACACTTTTATTAAAACCCTCTTATCTAAATCACTTGATTAATCATACTTGAGTGTCTCAATTTAGTCTATAAGCTCCATTTTTCCCCCCTGCTTTTAGTTTTGAGGGCTTTGAAAGATGTCTGATATCTTTTTGTCTTGTTGTTTCTTTTTGTTCGTCTTAACTTTTAGTGAATTCTTCGAAGACAGCCCATTTGGAACATAGAAATCTCTATTTTGTGCTCCTCGAATGGCAGCATTTATTTAAACGCCTTAATGGGCTTTTGTTCATCAGAGAGACTTCAACAGAGATAAGCCTATTTCAGCCAAGGACTACTAGGGAGTCTAAATCCACAGTGACAGGTGGAACAAAAGACAACTGAAAGGACTGAATTGGGAACATAAAGTTGTCCTCTAGCAACATTTAACTGCAGCAGGATGCTTAAGAATTCATAAACATTTAAAATATAATCACAGTATAACATAATAATATTCACACTTTTGAATTCATCCTTCTTCAGTACTTTTTTGACAAGCTACAGACTACAGAATTAGCATTTTGCCTGTAATCAGAAATTAGCATCGCTGATCAGTGAATACAAACAAAAATGACTGTCAATAACTCTCACTGAAGGCTTTTTACAACTATATTTCTTTAGTAACTCTGACACAAAATACTACTTTTGCACAAGCTTAGCTGATTTCATGAATAACCAGATCTGGTTCATACAGTCACACCTCAGAGCAGAACAGAGAAACGTCTTCTATTGTTCCTCTGCCTGCTAAGCAGCTCCACTGGGCCACTTGCTTAAGGGCTTCTCGTTTGTAGCTGCTCGAGAAGAGAAGAGTGTTTTTCATTCTCCATCCATACCCCAGCTGTTTCTAGCTGTTCAGGAGACTCCGTTTACCAACATTGTGGTCACGCGACTTCTTGCTCCTGTGTTACTGAAACATGACATTACTGTAGTTTACCATGAAAGTAGTTTTTAAATAGGATGCCAATAGAAGTCAGATACATTATAGTTTGATACTGTGATTTGAGTTCTATTTGATTATGTTTTATTTTAGTTTTCTTGGAGCAAATAAAGCTTTGTAGAATCTGTTATTGCCCTGTCAAGAATGAACATTAATACTTTATTTGATCGTTAGCTATAATTGAAGTCTGTACTCACAGCTGTCTCTGTACTGAAAAAGTTATTTATGACAGTCCTGGTAGATTAGGAATGTATGCCATGTACAACATCCACAATATCTGTTGTTTGACACGGGCAAGGACCTGTATGGATATCATTTCTTCATAGTTAATGATCAAAAAACCTAAATTCCATAAAAGTAATGCTTAAAAAAGGTAAAATATGTCAGCCAGTATGATGCAGTTTCAGAACAAAACAAAGAAGTGAGTGCAGCTCATAAGTCGTTCAAGATTTTGCAACCTTGGAGTTCAGTAGATGACCAGTTAGACCACGGAAAAAATATTAGTGTATATACATATTCTGCTCTACTTTAGCATATTATTGCTGTTGTAACCTTGAACCTTTGAGTGTGAGAAGTCAACATCCGACACTCCTTTTGACTGGTCCTAGCTTTGGCTGTCATCACATCAGCCCTCTTGAAGCTGTGTTTATAGTTTGTGCTGTTGTTTTTTCATCACCCTCCTGCTTTTGATTATCTGAGAAATTGTAGCTCATAGTGAGGGACTAGCCTATAAACACTTTATGACTCCACATCAGCTGCCTGCACCACTCATGTTCTTTTTTTCTTGTTTCTCTTTACTAGTACTGCCCTCCATTTAATCATGCCAGGTTCTGACCATTTTTAATAAATGTTTATAACAGCACTGTTTATAATTCACATGCTCCAGCTAGCAGAAAAGCTGTAATGGACTTGTGGGGTGTTGTGTACATCTTAACTTGATATGTGAGTTGCCTTTCTGGTGACTCTTCCACCGACTTTCATATCACTCTGTCATATTTTATGGCATAAAAGATGTGGTAAATACCTCACTGGTATCATGATAAAACTGATAAAACCACAAAAGAAGACTTTTTTAATTATTTTTATTGAATAATGTAGATTATATTGTCAATATTGGACAGTAGTTCCTATATATTGTAGTCTTTTCTGCTGCCGTATATAAAGCAAACCTGACAAATATTTTTTCTCCTTCAGGAACAAATGGATGGCAGAGACAAACTATTATGGCGATGTTCCGCTTTGGTCAGTCCTTCTCGTGTCAAGGTGATGAGAGAGATGTTTCCATTTCTGCAGCCAGATGTGTTAAATAACCGTGCAATGGAATCCTCAATAAATGGATGTACCGCTGGAGGATGTGCGAGGAAGACAATCAAACTCAAGGTAAAAAATGCCTCCATTAAATTCAGATGAACTGTTTACAAAATGTAACCGCCAGTACATGTACGCACACACAGGCACAGACAGAATACTTAAACCACTAATCATCTTTAGTTTTCACCTCCTATTCAAGTTGAAGACAGTAACTCCCTCTTGAGCAGTGCAACGGGGCTGTTGATGGTGGCACAGTGACACCCAGTTTGATTATCAAAATGAATGTTCAGTGAGAGGAAGCTCTTTTCATAAATAATCCACTACAGCTTTTGAGGACCAATTAAAATGCCTGACGTGTGTTGGAACTGGTGAAATGCTGTTTGCCCAAAGACAATTTGCACATTGCAGCAACTATTTCTTAAATAAATGTTATGTTAAGTCAGCTCATTTTGCAGTTTCATCCACTCTCACACGAACCAGCTTTATGCCTCTTGTGTTTCAGCAGAATACAGGGAGGGCAGGGAGAGAAGATTGAGAAGATTTTGTGTTGTTTATAGAGCTAGAGATCTGCAAAATAAAAACCATACTCATCAACAGTGTTGGTGGTCACATACTCAGTCCCAAGTGTTCATGGACAAAGTCCATGGTATGTGATTATGATGGAAATATCCAGAAATCAACAGGGGTGTGTAAAGATGTCAGTGTCATGGCTAGATTTTTCCAGTGGATGAAATCCTGACATTAAACATCTATGTTTTGAAAAAATAACAATAGAAATACAGTAAAGGCAAGTCAGAGAAAACAAGTATCAAGTCGAAAAAGTATTTGAGTATGATGCTTGTTGCTGCCCAAAATCTATTTTGCCTCGAGGAAGCTGAATTGTGTTGGGTATTTTTCATGTTTTATCTTACTGGCATAAATATTGTAAGCACAGCGTACTCTGCACACTTTAAGAGGTTTCTAGGTTTCAGGTGATATGATGAGACAGAGTGTGAAATATATATTTCTGTTTTTTCTCGCGCTCCCAAATGGTGTGAGCTAATTACATAATCAAATGTGTTTTTATGGCGTCCCAATAGACTTTAATCTCAGACAGTAAAACCTTGTGACTGCTAAATGATTGCCGGCCATGAAAGCAGCATTTATTGCTGCATTTAGTCTTTCCTTTGCTCTTTGCACAGTAAAGTCATAACGTAATGGCATAATTGAGTGTAACTAACAGAGCTGCTAAAATGTACTAAAATGTTCCGAGCTGAAACATTGCTGAATTGAATGTCTTGTTTCAAAGCATCAGGGCTAGTTGTTACAACACATTAAGGCAAATTATTGCAGTTCCGTGTGCCAGCTTTGTGACAGAACCATCAACATAAAGATTTAAATTTTGCCTAATGGTGAAAAGTAGCATGCTGATTGCTGTTTGTACATGCAGTGTTTATACAGAAGAGGTTTGCAACTGCTTAATTTAGTTTTCACTGCAATATACTGTATGTGTTTATTGGAAACCAGACATGATAACAGAGAATTATTAACTTTGTGGCCAGTTATCCATTAAGTAAAATGTCGTAACTCATAAAGTCTGGTATAATGGAGTTCCCCTAAGTTTACAGCTGGTGTTTACCGCTCAGCTGTTCTGGTGAAACTTCCTGGTGGCAAGGTAAAAACGTGCGCAATGCTATGCTGATTTAACGGATCAAAGTGCCTTCAGCTTATACAATCTAATCAGTGAAGTGATCTGGTGCAGTGTTCAGTTGGAATGAAAACATGCAGGCTGACTGCCTCCAGAGCACATTGTTGCCCAACCTGCTCTATAAACACTTTTGGCAAATATGCAGCTTGTTGTAGAAGCAGACGTGACAGATAGATCCTTTGAAGGACCTTTAAAACCAGAACAACTCTTCCTCTGCATCAGATTTGTCCTCCAAGCCCACCAAGTTTATGGCAGTGAAAAACTAAATCTCTGGAGACCTGGTACACCTTTATTGTTATGTGGGCTGTAGATCTTCCATTATCAGTAATCTAACTTGCATTAGTACAAAGATACTCATGATTTACAGTCATATTAAAATTATGACATTCCATGAAATATTTAGTTATTGTTAAGAAATACAGACATCAATATTTTGATCTTCTTTCAAAGGTGATGTAATTGAACCAAAGATATGAGAATTTAACTTTCTTGCATGCACAGCCCATCTCAATAGGATTAAGATTCAGGCTTTGACTTGGTCATTCCTGTACTCTACATTGCTCGTTTTGGAGCCGTTCCTTGGTGGATTTATTGGATTGTTTTGGATCTTCGTCATGTTGTATGGTCCACATCCTCTTCGGTTTTCAGTTTTTGGAGAAACAGTCTTACTTTTTCCTCAAGCACTCTCTGATACAATAAAGAAATCATAGTGGATTCTATGATAGTGAGCTGAACAGGCTCTGCTGCAGCAAAGCACCCCCGTGTTTCACAGTTAGTGCTGAAACACAGGGTTATGAGGTTCTTCTGCTCAAATGATTTCTTCATTTTGCACCAAATATGTTTTTTGTTACTGTGCCCTAAATAATTCAACTTTGGATTCATCTATCCAAAGAACATTGTGCCAAAAGTCCCGGTCTTTGTCTTGGTGTTCTCTGGCAGACTTTAGTCTTGCCCTGATGTTTTTGGGGTATTTTTTTGACAGCAAGGGTTTTCTCCTTGCACACCATGAAAATCAAACTTGTGCAGTCATTTGATGATGACGGTAGATGCATGTACTTTGACATCAACTGTGGCAAGAGCTACGTGTTGATCCCGTGATGACATTTTAAGATTGCCGAAGATTTCTTTCAGCGTCCTGTGGTCTGTTCTTGGGCTGAACTTGTTAGAATGTCCTGATCTGGGCATGTTGAAAGTTGTTTTCACAGTTCTCCACACAGTGAACTGGCTGATTTCTCCGGTTCAAACTATATTAAATCTTAAACTTGCGCATAATTAACAGCGTGACTGCTTTGACTGACAGGTAGGTGCAGTTACAGATGGCTTATTAGAGCACCCAGGCATCATTCGGCCCGCCTCAGGTCCACCGATGATGCACATTTTTGCAGATATTTAGATTATCCGGGAGGTGGAAGAAGCAGTACATCTAACATGGCGGCGGCCAGTGCTGCATATTTTCTGCTTCAAAACAGCGCTTTGGAAACCTACGGGTGACATCACTCAGGCCCTGTCCATTCTTTATGCTGTCACTGGTTTCTACAGTAGCCCAGAACGGACAAATCAAACGACACTTTGCATTTTTCAGGGCCACTGTAGTTTCTCCTACACACTTGGAAGGGGAGGGCGAGGTGAGGGGTATTCAGCTGATTGCAACCTGCAACCTCACCGCTAGATGCCACCAAATCCTACACACTGGTCCTTTAAAGGATATCGGTTTAAGTTATTAAAAAAAATCAGCAAATATGCAAAATATGCCACTACTTTTTACAATAATATATAAATATGTTTTGAATGTTGAGCAACATTTCAGTGGATTTTGAGTCAAAAAGCAAGAGGAGGAATACTACAACCTAATTTTCAAGATATTTCTTTTAATTCTTGATACAGAGGGAGACAAAAAAAAAAAAAAAATCAGCGTACCACATGTACCAAAACTAAGCACTGGTAGTTTGTGTAGTGAACGGGCGAGGCGCTGTGCATCATCTGCTGTGTAGCCTCGGCTCCGGTCCGCACAGACAGTGAGAGACAGCCATGGAGAGGTGGAGAGCGGACTGTTTTCTTTGTTATTTTTAAAGTCTTGCATTTCGCAACTATGACAGTGTTCGCGGTGACTTGTGCAGGTCCAAATTCCCGATGCACTCGAAAGCAGCAAGAAGATTTCCACCGGTTAAGTATATGTCACTTTTTTCCCTCTCTCTCTGTCTCTCTCCCTCTCCCAGCACAGAGATTGGGATTGCGGTAGTCGGGGAGATATGTGCCATCGCTTTGCTGGTTGTAAATCTATTCGGGAATTGAGGTGGGATTCCCTCCGTGTCCTCTGACGGTAGGGGAAATGTTTGCGGTCGTCATGTTGTTCGTGTAGTTTCGTAGCTGTTAGCGGAGGTAGCACAGATATTAATAGGTGAATAGTGTGACAAAGTTGTGCACTTGTCGGTCGGCTGCTGAAAGGCCTGGCTGTGTGTGTGTGTGTGTGTGTGTGTATGTATGTAAGTGTGTGTGTGTGTGTACGGAGTTTGTTTCTGGCTCCCCTCCCCCACTAGCCGCTGCTGTTCTGTTCATTCTGGAGAGGCCAAGACACGAATGTGATGAGAGGCTCACTTCAGAGGAACAAACGAGAAAAAGAAAGGAGCTCCACTGAACCCGGCTAAAATCAAACCTTTCTGAATATTGCTGTCAGGCCACACACCTGTGACCGCAGAACCGTTCATTTAAGTATCAATGCGCTAACCGCACGGCTCCCGTGCCGATGCATCAATGAGAGCTGGGTGACTGCTGTTTGGCCAGAGCATTAAATCCTTAGCATTGATAAACGAGGCATGAAATGTGTCTGTATTAAAGCTGCCCACATTTGATGGTTCGCATTGTCAGTCCAGCACACCTGGCTACAGTGCACAGTGCACGTGCTGCTCACACTTGAGGACTGTGCAGTGTTTCCAGTTTAGTCCTGACTGTCTTTGTTCAATCAGAGAAATGATTTGTATCTGTATTGAACAAGACAGTGAGTGGGTGTGCCCTAAAGGGAATGTAATGGCACCATTAAAACAATATTTCTTTTGAAATCACTGCTAGAATAAACCCAGCTGTCAACCTTTTTGTAATAATAAATCAGATTTATTTTTAATTAAAAACTCATTCATTTGTGAAGTGAAGTCGAGGCCATTTGTGTTTAAATCTCTTTTAATCAACGTTGTTTTGATTTGTCGGAGCCATTTCAGGTCACCATGATTTTGTCCTGCGCACAGCTGTCAAAAAAAAAAAAAGAAAAAAATTGAGAATTGAAACACGCTGTGCTGTGGTTACACCAGGAAATCTGCTCTAAAATAGTTATTGATGCTGTATCTGGAAAGCTGAATCATGAGGTGTGGACATAAAGGCGCCGATGTGTCTTTGCTCAGCAGGAACGCTCAGGGACAATATAAGATGACCAGGATGTGTCCTTGAACAGGACATTCAATCCCTAAAATCACTCGGCTGATCCTGCACTCTGATGATAGGAGAATAAAATAAGGAGACACAGAGATCAATAAAGTATCAGTTACGGTGCTTCTCATATCAGCTAATAGTAGAGAGACTGAGGCTGCTTCATTATTGAGTTCATACTGTGAATTTATCATTGTGATAGTGCACTAATACTAATTTGAATGAAGCTGTGTAAAGTAATGATATGCTTCTGCATATAAATCAGATGAAATTATTGCACTACATTAACACTAAATTCACACTGCTAAGTAGAAAACTGCCTTCAGCTGCACAGACGGCACTGAAGCCATGATTCTTGGCCTGCATTACCACAACACTGCCACATTACTTTGAATGTGATTCAGTGCGGCACCATTATAGACTCAAAACCACATTATAAGCCTGATGACTCCAGTTTTGAGTGCTTAGGTTAGCAGATTAAAGCCTGCTCTTGTGTTATCACTATTTGAGTTGATTTCATCATCAATTTCCACAGTTATTCTATTGTATTGATTCTCTAATTCAAATGGAAGTTCACAGTGCTGCAGCTGCAAGAATGTATTAACATACTTCTCATATGTGAGTGGAAACAGCCGACATTATCAGCATACTGCACTGAACATGCTGCATTTAAACCTGAACCAGAAGCTGCTTTCTGGTTTTAGAGATTTAGCTTGTTTCACATTTTCAAATCTGCTGGATTTCTGCAGAATTTTCCATTAATTTTAATGTTTAGCTGGAGACTGGCCACATGAGTTTTTCACGAAAATCTGATAAAAATGCATACTGGGCAAAATTCTTAAAATCCCCCAAGAGGTACTAGTCTTCTTCTAACCAGGTGTAGGGTGATTATGGCACATGATCGACCCTTTGTCAGCACTCGATATATTAAATGAATATGCTTGTACTTGTTATCAGTAAATTGCTGCATAGAATTATTTTGCCATTAATCAGAGCATTAAAATATATTCTCATAGTAGTGCCCTGCCACGGCTAGCACAATACTACCTTTTAGCGATGTGACAAACTGCATCTCATTATGTATTTTTCCTCCTTGCAGGAGTTTTTTTGCAGTGGCATAAGCAGAGGTCTGGATCTAATAGTTGTGCAGTGTGGGCTCTACGGGGACGTGGTTTATGGATGCTGGGACTATGAGCATAAGCGACAAAAGGGGCTATTTAACAGACCTGGGAGGCAGCTTCACTGAGGATGCTCCCAGACCTCCAGTCCCAGGGGAAGAGGGTGAGCTGGTGTGCAGTGATGGACGCCAGTACAGCAACCTCAACTTCTCCTCAAAGAACGAGAACCTCAAATGCGAGGCATCTGTGGCTACACCCAGGCGACCTGACTTGGACCTGGGTTATGAGCCCGAGGGAAGTGCTTCCCCTACACCACCCTACTTAAAGTGGGCAGAATCTCTTCACTCTCTCCTGGATGACCAAGATGGCATCCATCTGTTTAGGACGTTCCTCAAGCAGGAGGAGTGCGCAGATATGTTGGACTTCTGGTTTGCATGCAGTGGCTTCCGCAAACTTGAAGCTAATGAGATTAACGAGGAGAAGAAGGTAAAACTGGCAAAAGCTATATATAAGAAATACATCCTGGATAACAATGGGATTGTTTCCAGACAGATCAAACCAGCTACCAAGTCCTTCATCAAAGACTGCGTCATGAAGCTTCACATTGATCCTGCAATGTTTGACCAGGCTCAGACTGAGATACAGACTATGATGGAGGAAAACACCTACCCATTATTCCTTAAGTCTGACATATATTTGGAATATACGCGGACAGGAGGAGAAAGCCCTAAACTGTACAGCGATCAGAGCTCTGTTTCTGGGAATGGAAAGGGGCTGTCGGGTTATTTGCCGACTTTAAACGAAGACGAGGAATGGAGATGTGACCATGAGCCCGAGGAGCAGCCAGAGTGTGACCCCACACCGAGCAACCGGCTTACTCAGAAGCTGCTAATGGAGACGGCACCACAGCGCGTTGCCAACAGCGCAAGATTCCAGGACAGTCACGAGTACAGGTAAATCCTCCCTGCAATCTAGAAAGCTACTCTTCAGCTCTAACTACACAGCTTTTCTCTGCAAACTGCTGAATTAGAAATAAACCTGAAACCCCATAATACCACGAATGCTGCTTGAAGTTAGAAATGAAAAGAGTGAGTGCAGCACAAGAGACAGCTGATAAGAGGAAGATGGTGCATTTACACTCGTGGTGGAGAGGAAATGTCAGAGGCTGCACTTGTTAGAAGGTTGAGGTAGTGTTCTTTGTTTTTCTTGTGCAGGTAGTGCAGAAATCATGTTTTCCCGCTGGACGAGGTTTTGTAGTCAATGACGAAGTCATGATTTTGTGGAAGAAACTTTCTGAAATCACTCACCCTTCTTCTTATATCGAGTCTACATTAATAGGAAAATGTTTCTGTAATGAAATGTAGAGATCTGAAACTTGTTTTAGAATGTTCACAACCATGGATATTGATTGATAGCTGTTCCTCTGATTTTAGATTTTTAAGCCACACAAATAATCACATGATGATCTTGTCTCGCACATTAAAAACAGTGAAACATTGTAAAATACACCCTCCTCTTGACATCATCCATTTACATGAATATGCACATCTGCATTAACAATGTGCTCCTCACCAGTGTAAATGTGTCATATTTCATACACTTTTCAGAATCAGTACAAAAGTAAAAAACTGAAGTAGAACACTCAGCTCGATACCCAGTTGCAGTCGGGCGAATGGCTCAATCTTTCAATACAAGTTGGTAGTCTAGAAAGATTGTTAATTTCTGTCTTTTTTTTTTTTTTTTTGCCGCAGTGCAAGAGCTGACTACGTAGGCCAGCTATGTGTGTGTGTGCGCAACAGCAGCATTAAAATAATGCTCTTCATTCTCAGTGTGCGAGGTCAAAGTAGATTCACCCAGATGTTATAAGCTGTGCAGTGCCAAATCTGCTGATGGCCTGCTGATAGATGCTGAAAAACATTTGCTTTTAGTTAGTTTGATGCATGAAGACGTATAACTAGAGAACTGTGTGCTTGGATTCAAAATTCAGTGTTCAGTTGTTTTTGGATTGACCAGCATCTGTCACACTTCTTGTCTGTTTCTGGTCCTTTAATGTCTGAGTTGTGTGCATTTTGTGGCTATTTGAGATTCTTGCAGATCCAGTTAGTCCTCTGTTTAAACCAATGTTGGTGCTTCGTATAATTTGCACCTTTGCTAACTTTGTCATCACAGACTATTTAAAGTGATTAGGTCTTTGGTCTGAACATGCTTTTGTTTTTACTCCCGGGTGCACAGTGCATTATGAGCATACAACAGATTTGAATATCTGTACTAATTATTGCATTGGACAGTTTAAAGCAAGCTACTTTGTTGAAATTTTTTGAGTGTAATGAAATGTATGAAGCTGAAACTCAAACATTTTGTCATGTTGTGTGGTCATATGTTAGTATATCTTAGTATTTCTACAAATGATTGTTTGTTTGAATAATTGCAACCATTGAATTGCAGCTTTCACCATATGACCAAATTGTAGACAGATGACAGGAACATAGTGAGAGGCGAAGTGGGAAGTAAAACATCAGTAGGCTTTTTTCATGGAAGACATTTTGACAGGTCACAGTAGAAGAAGCACAGGTGTGAATAATCAAATTAACGATGGTTGCTTCAGTTTCAGGTGCATGCTGGTTCACTGTCATGATACTTGAAGATGTAACAGAACCATCGTTAATGATATTAGTAACACCTGTACGTGTGAAGCAGGCTGTTGCTCAGTGCAAATGCTCCCTTAAAAAACAAGACTTGTTGCTGGTGAAGTTTGCCTTAATTTTATGGCAACTTCAAATATATTATTGTGAAAATGATTTATAGTTTGAGTACTGTAAATAAGGTGCTCAATAAGTTCTCTGAGACCGTATGACGGAAAACAATACTTTTTTTAAGGGGTTAATGTATTGATGTTTGCACTGGACAGCTGTTTGGACATTTGAGTTGAATTTTGTGCTTTGAATGTGTTTAAAGCTAGGCAGACACTGTGCCTTTTTATTGACCTTGTATGTTATAACTCACACTACACGTGTTAATCTTAACCTGAAACATCTCTGCTCACAAAGGTCAAATAACTAGCCACGACTAACACTGAACATAAACACTGAACCCCCATTCGGTTTTATCCAGTGACAATATCAACAAAGTTTATTCATACAAGAACCCCCAGTCAACAGTGTTGACTAAAAAGTGACAAAGGCAGCATTACTTTGTGCAATTCTATATGGAGCAGGAAGTAAGACAAAATAAAAGAACAATATGGAGCCGCAGATGGCTGGAAGATGCAGACTATTGTCTGTCTGTGGGCAGACATCCTGGCAACCAGGCACCAGCTTTTGGTTGCTGAAATTCAAAACCTGGTTGCCATTTTTAGTCACCTTATATTTTGATTAATTGGAGCTACTGTGCAGTTATATTTCAGCTTAATAGTGCAAATGTGAAAATTGTTACATTAACCAAACAAAATTCTTTGTGTTTTTTGCATGAGCATTTTAAAGTGCTCAAACTGCAAGACTGTCATGCCAGAAATCCATCAGATTAGGGAAACTAATCACGTGTCATGACCCCCCCACAAGCTGCACATAAAATGACAGCCGATCTGGCAGAAATTCGGCCTCATTCTAAAATTAGTTTGGGGCAACCAGTTCTGGGCTAAAATTGGCTTAATCCGTACAGTGTCTTTCTGGCTTAATACACAGCAGCCGGCAAAATGACGGAGGGAACGGTTACTGATTAACTCTAAAAGGCTCTGAGTAATCAGACTGTTGATGCTTGTTTACATACTTGTGATCCTCCAGCATAATAAATTGTAATCATGTTAAACAAGTGAAAAGTGGCTTAGCATTAGTTACACATTTACACATTAAGTGTCTTTGCAAATGGAAGTGTCACAAAGAAAGATCAAATGGAAACTTGCTCACCACAACTTGACTAATGTCACTGCTGATACAAAAGCTTATTACGTAATAAGGTTACATACGTCTTCAACAGAGGCCACTTGCAGTAGCAAACAGTCCAGTAACAACATGTCACCTTTTTGAAGGAGCAGTATGCACTTGTATTGTTGCAAACCTCATGCCACTGTCAGACACTTTCTCATATTAGCACCAGTGTTGTGAGGAAGGACAGGAATTCATGTCAGCTGACAGACAGACAATACCTTCCAAATAAGAACTCGTCTGCGTCTAAAACGCCGGACACAGTGCAGCACAGACAGTGGAGATGGAACAAATCCTGATTACAGAGTTAAAATAACATGACTGAACTAAAATCAGATCTGACATCAACTGGGCAGCTGCAGACTTTCTTTTCTTTCTATGGTTGGCTGTGTTTTTCTGGTTGATATCTGCAGAATGCAAGATGAACCAAAAGCTTGTTTGTGTTTTGTTTTTGTTTTATATTTTTGGAGGGGGAGGAACATAACCAAAGGCAAGAAAATCGATGTTCACTTGAAATATGAGAGAGAAATACAGGAATTATTTTAATTAGTGAGTGAATCAGTTTGGGGTTTATTTTCACATCATTATTTCAGCAATCAATCTTTTTGGCCAGAATTACAGAAAGACATGCTTCATTTTTAAATACCCTTTTGGCAGCACCCATGGGCTTTTTATGACTCTAAATTGTACATCATTTGTGTCTGATTTCTTAAGAGACAGGCAACAAAGACATCAACTAGTCTTTCAGATCTGCTTTTAAAAAATCAACTGACTTGAAAGAGAATGACCTACATGTACATTAATGTTTGGTGAGATGTTTTAAAATGTGAGCAGCTCGGTTTTGTTCTCATTCAAGGAAGTTGTGTGCTTCAAAGACAACACTTTATCATCTTTGCAATTTTAATCAAAGTTGTTGTTTCCTTCATGTGATCTTTTGAGGGTCCTAATAGTTTACATGCTAGAATAAAGATGATATCATATAAACATGGAATAACAAAATGGAGGAACAATGTCAGTTAAAAAACATTTTTTAAAAAGGGAAATATTTTAATCTTCTTATTTTTATACTGTCATGTATTTAACTTGACTTAGGAGGGAGAGATAAGGAAATGGCATGTGGATGTTTTGATTATACATGGAGGCCAACTGAGGACACCATGGCCAGTACTTTTCAGAAATTCATGAATAAAATATGTTTGACAAAGCGCAGTTATTTCTTAATGGAATTGAAATATGTAGGCACTATATTTATTGTTTTTATGTTTTCAAGCAGAGTATTATGCATAAATAAGGATAAATAAAACAGGATACGGGAATCAGTTCAGAAAAAAACTCCAGCACTGTACCATTTATTCATCCATGTACCGGACTGTGGTTGTTATTATTGTTGTTGTCGTTATTATTATTATTATTATTATTATTATTATTATTATTATTATTATTATTATTTATTTGTGGTTATGTGAAGTGTAGGCAGTGTTGCAGTATGGCTTTGCTCAATGAATCATCTCATCTGTCTCTCATCAAATGACAGATTGAATTAAAGTAATGTTTGCTTCTTTCTCTTGTCATTTCCTTTTATCTCTCATCATCGGAAACGTTGCCATTGTGTAATCACAACTTAGAACTCATTTTCTGGAGACTGCACTTTTATTTGTCCCAACTCTTCACCAACCTGGCGCTATAATTATTCACTGTTGTTGAATGTAGATGCTAATGGAAATCAGTTGGTCACAAAGGTTTTATTTTGAACTCTGGGTGCATTCCAAACAGGGAGAAAGCTGGGGAGAAATGCTTCAGGGAATTCCAATTTGAATAAAAAGAGATGATGCCTAACATCTTTAATTCATGCGTACAAAGTCCGGTAAGAAGTGTGTTCAGCAAAGTCAACGACTGAGAATGTAAATTGCGTCAAATGAAGCTTCCTTTCTAAAGCTGTAGACACTCTTGAAGAATGCGCATCATTATAGGGCCTGCAGATACTCCGCTGTTCAATACTCTGGCATTGAATTTGGAATGCTCACAAAGGCTGTTGAAATACAATCAAATATGGTGTTGCTAACAAATGCCAACTCTCTCTGGCTGTAGGTTTGTTTGGATTACACCAACGAAAGAAATGCCCATGTGAATGTTCCACATTCAAATTAGTTCGGAGTGTACTGCCAGCCTAGCTCTTTGCATTGCCCAGGAATATTCAGGGGTTTGCAAGACCCATCATCTTTTTTTTTTTTTTTTTTTTTTTAATCCATCCCATCTGGAGCATCAAATCAAACCAAAAGAGCATGAGTGAAAGACATTTGGTTCTTAAATCAAAAACAGTCGAATAATCCTCTGGTATAGTGCTGAACCTTTGTGTTCTTTAGAGAACATGAACAGACAAGTCTCTGGCTTCTGGACAGATTTCCTCTCACGATATCTAACCATTCATAATAAAACAATATATTCTTAATTTAGATTACACCAAAGAGCTGTGTACTGTGCTTTGTTTAGAAATGCATTTTTACCAGCGTGTCTAACATCATGGTCTATTCTGGTATTTTTTTTCCCATCAGCATTTCCTGTATTTCTTCTTTTCCAGGCATGCACCATGTCAGGAGCCCATCAACCCATACTATGTCAACACTGGTTATGCTATGGCTCCTGCCACCAGCACCAACGATAGTGAGCAGCAGAGTATGTCCAGCGACGCAGACACAATTTCCCTTACCGACAGCAGTGTGTATGTATTTCCTCACCACACACCCATCATGCATAAACTTGTTATACCAAGTCATAAAGGTTATGCCTGACTCGTTTTTGCTGGATTATCATCAAAATGAGACACAGTTGTTATTTCAAAGGAGGGTACGCTCTTAGACAGAAAAGGTTTTATTGTTTTCAAAATTGCACTTCTTGCTTGCTCGAACTGAACTACAGGAGCAGCTCCTAAAGCCTCATCTGCTCATTAGCCAAACCAGTAAAAGCTGTTCGAATCGATCTCTAATGCTAATTACAAATTCTAATAATTCGCTCTTAGCGACGGACAACCATGTCTGATAGAAAGTACAGAAATGAAGCTATTAACCCACTAACCTCTTTTGAAAATGTGACAGTGGTTTGAAATATTTCCAGAGTGGTTCTTTATAGTCACAGTTCTTAATTTGGGGTGAACAAAGCAGGATTTGTCTTCTTTCACAGGTAACATTGTTTGGGCACAAGCATGAGGCCAAAGGCATGTTTTCTACCATCTGGGATCACTTGTACGGAGGACTTGTATTTCAGTTGTGTGTGCAAACCAGTCTTGTGCTGGTGAAAGAAGATTTGAAAAATAGTGTTTTCTAGGTGCAGAGATGGCACTGGGGAATTATGCCAAAGAAACTTCAAAGCTTACACAACTGGACAAAAATGTGTTTGAAGCTGCATGGATTAGGGGCTGTTATCAGCTAATTGGTCCAGAGTTTCCAGCACAGGAGAGTGTGAAACCCAGCATGACCAATACCACACGGAATTACAGACTCATGGATGTGTTAATGTGTAACTGTAATCTGCCAGACCACTTGTGGTGCAGAAGGGACACAATAAGCCTGTGAGAATGCCTGTCCTGCCGTACTGATTAATCAAGGTGTTCGTTTTAGGCAAAAAAAAAAAAAAATGCAGCAGAAAGCTTTCAACTTCAAAGCTGCCTGTGTTGTTTATTCATGAGGATGTTTTATGAAAATGTCTTTGTTGTTAATTCCAGAGATGGAGTTCCACCCTACAGATACCGCAAACAGCATCGCCGGGAGATGCACGAAAGTGCCAAAGCAAATGGGCGAGTGCCACTACCTCATATTCCAGTGAGTTATTCATGGGCTCTTTTCCTTCTCTCTCACTTTCTGCCTCTACACCTCTCTTTAACTGTCTGTCTCTGCCTTATTTCCCTCTGCTCCACCATTGGAGATGTGCATATTTAAGTTCTGCTGTGTCGCAGGGCCTGTGATGGAGTATAAGAATAGCTGATGGTGAAAGAGAAGTCTGTCTAAATGCAGCTTGATGCTTTCCTAAGCTGTGTGCGCTGAAGCCTAGCAGACATGAATCCTCCCCTGTGACAGCCTGATGCCTCCCTCTGCAGCTTATGCTGTCTCTTGGTAGGAAAACCCCAGCCCTAATTAGGCCTTGGAGTAAAGATTCAAATTAAAACTCCACATGTAGCATCCTATTAGGATGCATGAATTGACTGTATAGTAGAGCACAAATCCCCAAAGCATAACTCTCATGTTTCCCTGCCCCAACAAATGAATCATGACTTCACTTCATTGGCAATAAGGGGATTGACAGAGCTTGTAGGGCATTTTTGTTTTAAATGTCACTTTGTTTTCCAACCTTCTTTTATAGATAAACTAGTTCCAAATCAGGCGCTAACAGCTTTGAATTCTCGTAATTGCACTGCAGAACCTAATGCTTGCAGGAGAGGAAATAAATGTCACTCATATCTTAATTGTATAACACATGTCATACTCAGAATGTGCCTTACATAATGCATTACAAACAAGATAAAAAAAAAAACATTAAAAAAGACATTGTGTGCATCATTTAAGATTACAGTACATTTGTTATCCTAACTAATTTATGTTCCCAAAATGACTTTGAAACGTAAAAAAAAAAGGTTTATATCTAAACTAGGTTCAGTTCTTGAATGCATATAGGCATATAGTTTATTCAAGGATGGGAGGAATGGTTTATCAAAAGCATGTGAATGTCACTGAGTCCTGATGGAATTTATCACAGTGGTTAGGCATACATTCTCCATTGTGAGGGGAAAACAAAAAAGGATCATCTTCAGTAGTATTCAGTGGTTGTCGCAGCTTCATTCAAATTTAAATGCCTTATCCCATCGGACATTCAACACTCAACACTGTCTGTGTTAATGTTTCCTGCTTCCGTTTCTGTCCCTTCATACGGTCAGTGATACGATGTGAGGGGTCAGCATGGTAAAACTGCCCATATGGTGTTGACAGCAGTGCAGAAGTGACAGAACTGGAGAGTGCTTACAGTTTGACATTTCTTCCTCCCCCCAGCGCCCAAACCGGATTCCAAAGGATATACATGTGGAGCCGGAAAGGTTTGCTGCAGAGCTGATCAGCCGACTGGAGGGTGTATTAAAGGAGAGAGAGGCTGAAGAGAAACTAGAGGAGCGACTGAAGAGAGTACGACTGGTATGTTCACTTCATTTTCGGAACCAGTGTCTACTGTTTAAGACACAACAAGCGGATCCACTGTTTCCTTAATTTGGTTTAACACGTGTGAATACGCAGTAGCTTTCAGGAGTCATTGTGGAGGTTCAGACCGGAGAGCACTGTCTGGACACTAAATGACCTCTAACATAATACAATTGAGGTCATGCAGGGAAGGAAAAGGGACACATGTTTTGACTCTTTGAGTTGCTGCTTTTACACAGTTACTGAGAAGTTACATATTCAAGTCATATGAGGATGGGATCTGAATATTATTGCTGCCATGTTAAGCTTCTGGTGACACCAGCTGAATAATATCAGTGGCCAGGGGGGAAAATAAAATTGATGCATGGATGACTAAAGTGGAAGCAGTTCATGGCTAAAGCCAACTGATATTTTCATTAAAGGTTTAATCTGCCACTTATTTTCTACATTAAAAGATTATATCATTTAGGGCACCACTTTTTTTAAAGGGGTGTACATAAGACACTGTCATATCCGTGACACGACATCTGTCATGAACATCGAGTCTTTATGAATGTTTATAACTTTTGTCATTAAGTGTCATTAACCAGTGTGTAGGATTTAGTGGCATGTAGCAGTATAGTTGCAGTTGTTGTATGTCTGTTCTGGGCTACAGTAGGAACATTGAACATGGCATTAATATGGAATTAAATTTTTTCCATATTCTGTAAATGGAGTATAAATGACAGTCAATTATATGTCATATGTCAAATATGTCATTTTTAATGGGTATAGGGTTAATTTGTTGAATGACAACAGTCATAAATATTCATAAAGATACCTTCATATTCATGACATATCATGTTATGACAATGTCATTACAGCGTCATGTCAGTCTTATACACACCTCTTCAAATAAAGAGATATCACAATAAAATGTCAGAAAATGGTAAAAAAAAATAAAAATAAATAAAGAGTCTATTATTATACTTTTCCAAAGCCCAGGGTAACATCTTCAGATTCCTTAGTTTATATGACCAATACCAGTACATAAATATAAAGATATTCAATTTAATATAAAATAACAAAGAAAAGCAGTAAATGTTCACATTTGACAGAGTGGAATCAAAGAATATTTGACCTTTTGCTTTAAAAATGATTGAAATGAGTAATCCATTATCAAAGTGGTTGAGATTATGTCGGTCAACAGAAAATATAGTTGAATATAAAATTTGATCCTGATATTTATTTTGCATTATCAGACAAAACACGTGTAAAACTGTTTTCAATGAACATTCAGGTTATGAGAATCTCATTTCAAATTTTGAATTGAAATGACTCAATTTTTACTTGAATAACTCTAATTTACTTTAATAAAAGAAAGATTAAATAAATTATGATCATAGATAGTGTATTGAAAAGCAGATGGGATATTGAGCAGTATCAGTAAAACCGCCAAAGCCTATTTCTGAGCCAGAAAGTGAGATGAGTGTCTGGTTGTTGGGCTTAAAGTTTTCGCTAACAAAGGAGACTTAAAGCCGTTTGGGCTTAATGAAATTAATGAGGCTACCCATTTGAACGTTCAATAAAAAAACATTATGAATCATTTGGAAAATTCCATCCTTGGCCTGTCAGCGATCTGGCTGTGGCGATGAATCAGATGGAGCACCTGCATGCTCGGCCACTTGTAAGCCTGGAACAGTGTGCCGCCTGTTTGATGTCACTTGAGCGGTGATGAAATAGTTGCTGCTACCACAAATGAAATCTCCCTCAGTGCACAGAGCCAAGTATTGAGTCTTAAGGCAGACAATTTATGTGGTTTGGCCCTGAAAGGAGAGGAGCTGCCATTGCACGGCTCATGGTTTGCTTTATTAAACCTGGAGGCAAGCATGAAGTGATATTCTGTGCATTTAGAAAAGGAAATGTGAACTTTTAACCATGATCTCAGAGGTATTAAATATAATTTTGTTATAATTCATGAAAAACTTCTGTAGCTTAAAATCAGATTTGAAAAATCCACCATCTTGTTAAAAGATTGATGACATTATTTTAATGCTGTGAGGAAAAAGGCCCACATGATTTTATAAAGATGTGAGTCAGTGAAGTTACTGCCACAGCTCTGTCACACAGTCTGCTAAGAATTAAATTATGGCTTCACTTAACGTAATCTTGTGGAACAATGGAGCTTGTTGGCCCAGCTATGCACTAGATAATTCACGTAAACAAGAGCAGCAGCATGCTGCTCACAAAAGTAAATCAATGGCAAAAGACTCATGTGAGCAGGATAATCACCGCTTGTCTGAATTGGATTTTTATTTGGTGCTAACAAGATAACAGGATGCAACTATGTACGCTATTACTCCTCGCTGTGAGAGGCACAGTGTTGTATAAATGTGCTGCTGTAGACTATTATCAGCAAATCCCCATCCGCCACCTAAGCTAACCTGTAGAATCTACTGTTCTTTGTCAAGGCTTTTCATTTTCAAGTGGAAAGAGTGGAAAAATGTGCTCAAATGAAGATGTCGTGGTTTCTATGAATAACTTCCACTGGGCTCAGCTAACACAGATAACTGTATCTGGTGCAGAAATACATAAATACAAAAACACATAAATTATTAAAAACCTGCCAAAAATATTTGGCTGCATACGCCACCTTTTTACAATATCGCTGAATCTTTGAAAGCAGTGGGCACAGGGAAGTTAAGTTTATGTAGGAGCGGGATGAGAAAGCCTCTCATGTTTTATTAGATGCAGTTATAACAAGTAGATTGTGCGAGCAAGGCAACAGCAAACTCGGGTTTGGCTTGTTCACAAGTTAAGTTTATTTAATTATTAACATAACTGACATAAAAAGTTTGGTTACTGAGTGGCTTAAAGATAAAAGTGAACCCCTACCTACTGCCATCTTTGTTCTCTCCCCTCCCTTCTTTCTCTGCCCAAGCATGTCTAACTTTATACAGGACACCCGACAGATGAGAGCTCTGCATGGTGCTCAGTACTTCAGCTGCTTGCACTTTGCATTGTGCATTGCCAACTATGACAGTTTTTTTTAAAAAGCAAACTATGCAAAGGAAGCTATGTGTCAAATGTTCAGCTCTAATAACAAAATATTGCATTTAGAACTTCATATATTCATATTTTTTAGTAGTAATGGTGGTGTGTGATTACAACTTGCCCATTGCCAGTTTTAGATGACTGAATTGCTCCATCCACCGCTGTGTTTATTTCACCACCGCACATCCTCCACTCCCTACGGTGCCTGCTTATCAAAAGCTATTATGAACGCTTGCAGCACCCCACCCCATGATTTCCCCCAGAGCAGATTCTGTCAGAGCGTGATTTTTGTCTCGGCCACTCAGAGCTGAAACTGTATTGGCTGCACTTGTCATTACATGTAACAACACAAACGTGCCATGTGCATGTGTGGTACCCCCTGAATCTGATACTGTTGTATCCTTGGTGTGCCTCCAAACTGCTGCAGTAAAAATGAGAAGACATATATTAGTGTATGGTGAAAATCTGCCATCTGCAGGTTGAAAAAAGAATAACATATGCAGCCTTATGGGAAAAATCCTCAAATACAAATATTTTATGGTGTAGTTTTATCATTGCTTGATGAAATCTGCCTTGGATATTCACACCCTATCCTTATAAACTGCATTTATTTTTCTAGGTTGTCTTCTAGACTAGATTTTTTTCCCCCTTTGCGTGATGTTTTGTTTTATGTGTGTACCTTTTGTTCTAAAGGAAGAGGAAGGTGATGAAGCCAGTCAGTCAGCATTATCCAGTCACAGGCTCCCCCCTGGTGCTTATTCGCAGAATTACATCCCCCGCTATGCCGACGTCACCTACAGTGGTCCTTTAATGAGAGATGCACATGAGGAGAACCCTGAGAGCATCCTGGATGACCATGTCCAACGAGTTATGAAGACTCCCGGCTGCCAGTCACCAGGTACAGGGCGTCACTCTCCCAAGTCACGCTCACCAGATGGTTTCCCAGCAGGCAAAGGGATGGGACTTGGATCAGTGCTGTCCTCAAGCCAGGGTAAACATCCATCCAGGCACGGTGTCAAGGGAGAGACCAGCCACCTGTACCACCATAAACATGTGCATCACATCCACCACACAGGCGTTGGGAAGCCCAAAGAGCAAGTGGAGTCTGAAGCAGCCATGCGTGTGCACGGCAACTTTCCCTGGAGCATGGAGACGAGTCATTATGGATCAAAGTCTCGCAGCTATGCAGATGGCATGGGATCAAACCCTATGGAGCATCCAGGGTATAGGTATGCACCAAGCTCAAGCATTATTTCCCCTTTTGGCATCAATGTTTTGCTTTTCTGCTTACCAGTTTTTTTTTTTTTCCATTATACAGTAACAAAGGAGGCGCCCAGTGTAAAAGAGCATTCAAGAAAGGTGAGGAAGTGCGACCGTATGACATGCCAGGGTCTACAGAGGAGATGGAGAAAAACCAGAAGATCCTATTATGGCTGATGGAAGGACAAAAAGAAATGGTTCAACATAAGAGGAGCCCATACGGGTCAGTGATGACAGTGGTTGTGTCATGTTAAAGGAAAGCTTTCCTTTTCCAGCACAGTAGTTTTGTTAATTTGAGACAAATCAAAGCAAAGTGAAACAAGCTGCGTGTGTATCTGTTTATTTATTGTATATTTACATAACTGCATGAGATATCATACTCTACTGACTAAGAAGTGATACGAATAGTCTTGCTTTGTTAATTAGGATTGTTGTTATTCAAGTCATGACTTTACATTTTAGGAGTACCACTGGGTCCAAGAGGCCCACAGGAGGCCACGAGGGATCCCGTCTCAGCTCAACGGAGCGACTGGGGTCGGTGCAACCGTGTGTCGGTGCCCAACTGCGGAACAACGTGCAGCCGTCTCACCCTTTCATCCAGGATCCTACTATGCCCCCAAACCCAGCTCCCAGCCCCCTCATCCAGCTGGAAGAGGTGCGCCGGCGGCTTGAGGAGGAGAAGATTAAGTCTGGAACTTTACAGCCCAAGCAAAGGTAAGCGGAGGGACATGTCCCATTACTACTGTTATCTGTTCAGTTCATCAGTGCAGTTTTTCAACAGAATCTATTTAACTTGATCCACAGGCGAAGAAGCCGGAACTATCTTTCCTCTTTATGAAACAGTTACCCTTTTGTTCTCTAGCCTGTGTGCTTCTTAGCACCAGTCTGTGTCTAACTACTGGGGTTGTTCGGTCCCTCAGGTATGTGATGGAGGTGATCCAGAGGGGTCGCACCGCAGTCAGGCCTGTACTGTTCCCTCCGCTCAGCGTGGTGCCCGCCGTATCTGACAGCGAGCTCTCCGAGCCCGAGTATGTCCACTGTGTCCTACCAATAACTTTTCCCACTGTCTCCAAATAGCCCCATGGGTCACGGCAACCCAGTTCACTTCCCATTCTCATTACTGGTAGATTACTCACACAGGACTGTGTATTTCTGTAGAGCTACAAAGAAAGACATTTAGAAATCAGTAATGAGCAATTTCCTTCCCTAACTCTCCCCTCCTCTGTGTGCTGTATTTGTAATGTCAGTATGTAGCATCTCACTCTATCCCTGAGTTTGTTTTAACGTGGTAGTTTGTCTAGATTTTGTATTTATTAATGTGTGGATGAGACTCAACCAGCATCCACATACTGGTAGCTGTTTTACTGTTTTATGGTGTTTTGCTGCTTTGATGTTTTTTATGTAGTGTCTTTGAGTACTCAGAAAAGCGCTTATAAAGTATTATTATTATTATTATTATTACATTGCATGTTGCATGTTAAGCCAGCCAATTATGGTGTCCAGAAAAAGAAAATAATGGACAAGATGGAGACAAAGAATGTCTTGATGTGAAGTGGCTGAGTGGCATATTTTTCCCACCAAGTGCATTATTTTCTAGATCGGAACAATTTAAGGTGCATTATTACATCTATACAATGGTCACTTAAACTTTAAGGAAAGTGGCCTATTTTTTATTGATTGTATTGATTTATAACAGATGTTAAATTGTTGAATAGAGCCATCTATGGTGTTTTTAGACACCTGGCAGACTAAAGGATCAGGCTTGATGGTAGAAAACATTTGTTTGTTGCTGGTTGTTTTCCATAAAGACCAGAAAGAGTATCACAGAGGAAGTAGAAGTGTTTTTGCAGAGGCAGAAGTATTGAGTCGAGGGTCTGCTTTTTGATGTTTTGTCAGAAACATGTCTCCGTTTGATGTTTCACTGCCCTCTCAGAAGGATACTTAGCAGATGGAGGGGAGTAGGAGAACTGTGTAAGAGGCAGATGGAAAGCACATTATGTGGCACTGCCAGTGGGTGAAGCCTCTGGTCAGAGCTGTGAGGACTGGGGTTCAGGATTTAGTGTGTACCTCGATCACCACTGACTTAATTTTTCAGTACCTCTAATGTCAAAGCTCAAAAATGTCTAGAGCTGTAAGATTGGAATCTGGAAGATTTTTAATTTTTAAGATACTAAACTATACAAAGTATGTATTTGTTTACATTTTGGCCAATTGGCACCATTAAAAGTATGCAGACTTAGTTATGAGTATTGTATGTATGGATGTACAGACAGCTATGACTAGATTATTTTGATACTGAAGAATACTTAAAAGGTGCACAGAAAGAAACTACTACATAATGGCATGTAAACAGTGTCTCTTTTATATGATTTCTAGGCAGATTTATGGGCATAAATTCTGTTCTGGGAAAGTGCCCGTCTCACATACTCTAAAAATATGTGTATAATGTCTGTGCATTCAGAGTGGAGTTCTATTTTTGATAAAAATTGCGTCAATCAAGTGCCAAGGAAGGATGTTAAAGTTCCTTATTTGCCTCCATGAGCTGTTCGATAGAAAACAAAGCGTTGGTTTTAAAACGCTGCCTCAACTACACTGCCGGCTACAATAGAGGAAAAATATATTTAACGTTTAACAATGTGATCAGTCTAAGGCTTGTCACTGCAAATTCAAATAACAGTGACAAAAACAGATGCAGTTATGTGGTTGTTCAAGATGTTATCATCATGGCACGCCCAAAGGTTGCTGGTACGATCATTATTTCAAAGCCTCTCCCACTCAAAGGAAGTCATGAATACTCGAGTGCACCCACTTATTTAAACTGCTGGCGAGCTGACTGATAATTACCTTTCATCAGCAGACCTGTGCAAGCTGCAAGCATCTTAAAGGTTAAGTTTATTAAAATGCTGTAAGAATATAGTTTCCACTTCCCGTTGGTTGTATTCAGTCCTGCAGACATTTATAGGTTTACCAGCATTTGCTGAGGTTTGGAGATTCAACACTTTTTATGTGGATCTATTTTCTCCTAATGTAGGCAATAACAAAACGTGTCTACAGTGATATCTGTTCTGTTTTGTAGCTCCATTTGTGTACTCCCCATACATCCTCAACATTCCTTGTTGACCATGTTGTTTTTGTTTTCTACCCATATAAGCTATCTTTAGATGGCCTCAGTGTTGTTTTCTCTAGAACTGCTTATTGAAAAAACGCTTCTTGCTCACTGGTCTGTTCTAATCTAACACTCAGAAATGCTCCAAGCTGTTTGCAGTGAGTCAGGATGTGAAGCCCACTCCCTGTAATTACACATATTGATTAGAAAGTTCTTTAAGATGCAAAGCATAGAATGAGATCAGCCACTTTAACATTCCTGTTCATTTCATGCATTTAACTTGATTATGTAGTACTGAGTCATCTTTTTTATTTATATTTTCTGTAAAGTACTGTTTTATTGTCATTGTTTCCCCATTAATTCAGTTGGCCATGAATGTGAGCATGTTTGTAATTGTCATTCCCCTTAGTAAACCCTAATGCACATGAAGGTGTTAATAATGTGAAACATTCAACTTTTCTAAATTGTTTTCTGTCTTCTCCATCTGCAGATATAAAGCCAATAAAAAGTCGCCTTGTGAAAACATTACTGTGGCGTATTTCTTCTGTGAGGATCTGATACCGTACAGGACGTCCGTCAAAGGGAGGGTCGTCACACTGGGCCAGTTCAAAGAACTGCTGACAAAGAAAGGAAATTACAGGTGAATTTACAGTGCTATTTGAATTCCATGGATATCTATTTCAAGAGATGTATCACAGCTAAAATTGAGAATACGGGCTTTCATTATCAGCAAGCAGTACTATCTGTAACACAACATAGTTTAAGACTCCAAAATATACATCATAATATAATATAAGAGTCTTTAAAATGTTTTTTGGGCTGTAGCTGCCTTGAAATAACTTTCAAAGCCATCACACTGGTTTTGATGTAACATTTAAACAACCCTAGGAAGTAACTTTGTTCCTTCACTTTTCAGGTATTATTTCAAGAAGGTAAGCGACGAGTTTGACTGTGGTGTGGTGTTTGAAGAGGTGCGTGAGGATGATGCTATCTTGCCCATCTTTGAGGAGAAGATTATCGGGAAAGTCGAAAAAATTGATTGAACTGTGTACGTTGAAGAAGAAAGAGGCAAAAAAGCCAGTGCACAAGGAGTGATTGGATGGCAAAGAGGAAGTGTTTTAGCAGTGAAGCCAGAGGAGTGGAGAAGAAAGTGAATATAGTGGGAGTGGCTCTGAAGTTGATCATAATGGTCATAATGGATGACTTGTGACTTTTGAGGCTTGGTAGCACCACAGCAGTGACGTTGGACTAGAAAAAAAAAGACCTCATTCACTTCTTTGGAGTGTAATGTAGCATTGTAAAGTTTATTAGATGAAACAAAAGTGCTACTAAAGCTACATATTTTTGATATGATGTATCAGAGGGTATCCTTTAACCACACTTGTAATTTTTATATGTATTGGTACAAGATGTGTACAGTTTCTGTTAAAAGATAACAAAATTTTATATCTATTTAACTATTTAAATGCTCATTTTCAATCCTATTGAAGCGGGAGTGTCGCCCCTGTTGAAGACTATCAAAATCCTTTATAAGGCTGATTTTTCTTTGTTTTATTTTCTCATTTATTGTAAGAGCCCTTTGGACTCTAATGTTTGTGTTCCTCTTAGTGTTTTTAATACTTCACAGTACTTTATTTGGTGGCATTCAGTCAGGCTGCACTTTGATTTTTATTAAATACCACTGACTATGTCTTAATGTAGGCTGCAATGTGAATTTCTACAGCAGTAAACACGAGTGACCATGAAAATAAAAATCCCCTGCGCGGCCTCCTGCAATTTGAGGCTCAGTTTTTGTGGTGGTTTTAGATTTGATTCAGTACAACAAGGAAAACACAAATGCAATCCAGTACACCACCACAAACTCTGCCTTAAAAATCCTCCCTGACACAGTCACAACATAAGTTATTACCTATTGTAGGATTTTATTGGGTTACATTACTGCATATAGTCCATGTTTTATTCTGCTGGTCATTTGGTGTGCACTACATGTAAATGTAGCTAATGCCTATGTTCATGTACTATCTTGTACTGCAATGTTTTAACCCAACATAGTTGAAGTTAGAAAAAAAATTGCCTTGAAATAACACAGTAGATGCAATAATACTGTAAAAATAAAAGATGATTGGAAATTGCAAGGTGAATATCTATGCAAGTTGGTTCATAATAATTTTGTTGCCCTCATCCAAAACTACATTTGGGCATTTATATTAATGACTCAGTAAATAAGTGACATTAACAAAAATGTAAGTAACAAAAATGTTTGAAATAATTGGTGGCTACATGTAATAATAGTCTAATTAAAAGCCTAAATGTGTCTTAATTTAATTCATCGGGCTGAAATATGAGTTGAGACCAGCAGGGCCTCTCTAAAGATTTTATAATTTTGATGATTAATCCTTATTGCGGATGGGTAATTTGACCTTTTGTAAAAATCTGTGCCAATCAACATCTTTTATTTTCAGTTTAACAGAATTACACTGTTCAGTTTCTGAAATCAAATACTGCCTTCAGCATTAGAGGTCAGTGTTGTGCGTAGCGGAGCACCTTCTCCACCTGTAGACTTGCACACTCGAGTTAATGCCTGCAGTGCAGAGGTCCTTGAACCTGTTCATCACAGGTCATATCACAGCATTTTGAATGAGAAGGCCAGTGAATGTCATGAGAATACTTCCAACAGTTTGTGCAATGAAATCAAGTTTGTTTTTATCAGCTTTGACGTTCATTTCTGTGATCCCCAAGACTTACCATCTTAAACTTTTAATCAATGCTCAGTTGATCAATCAGTTAAGAAGAGTCAGTGCCTGTAGCCTTCGCTAGTTTGTCACAGCTACATCTTGTGCCTGGCAGGAATGAATTGTTTAGTGGAAATGATCTACTTTTGATAGGTCACGTTACACCAAAGAGAAAAAAAAAAGTGGATGGTAGGTACGGTTGTCATGCTCTTGAACGACACTTTGATATTCCTCTTCATTTTGTGGCAGCACTTCTTATTTGGTATCCTTTTCATACTTGTATTCATGTTTAAACATTGAAGCTCTTGCATGAAAGGCTCAAATGTTTTTGGGGTTTTTTTTGTTTTTTTTTTTTTGTTTTTTTTTTTTTTTTTGCAATGGAAAAGGTGTAGATGACTGCGATTTTCTGATGCATCTTATGACTACCAGACATTGGGCTGGAACACTTCATGAAGCTTGCAGGGCATATTCTGTTATTACTGCACCCCTGAAAAGATATCTCAGCCATTTTTTTCCCTGCTCCCTCTATTTGGTAATGTAAATGACACTTTGACACTTTTGCACTGGAATAGATCAAACTGAAAATAAAATTAAAATCATGGCAGAGTCAGCTGGAGAAGCTATGTGAAATTAAGATCCAAGGCCACCGTGTTTTTTTTCTTTTTTCTGTACCTCATCATTGAGTCCATAGTGAGGAATGTGTTGTAAGAGCCTTTTTTTGTTATGGAATAATAGGCTGCAAGACAAGTGGACCTTGAAAACCTTGAGTGTTGTATCCCATGTGTCATTGCATAGAAAGCCGGCGTAGGGAATATCTATTTTTTTGATGCTGCCTATTTTTTAGATTCCTAACTTAAATCAATTTATCTTTAATATATTTAGTGCGGTCCTTCATATGTTAAATTATACATCTGAGTACATGATCAAGTTAAATAATATTTGTGTTATCTTGCTTTTCATCCTTTATTTCTTTTGAAATATAGATTATCAATGATTCTTACTGTGAAAGCCCCAAAATTAAACTTCCCTTATTTAAGATCAATGAAATGTATATAATAAACTTAAGAGTGCCTTTATTACTATGCTAATGATGTCTGCAGTGTGACTTTCAGACAGATATGGGGACAAAAATACCAGGGAACTGCTTTATATTTTTGTTTAGACTTTTGTTTATTATTTTATTTGTTTTTTTTCACTATTCCACCTTTTTTATGTAAATATGTACAACTTAAATTGTCATCAACCAGCAGCCCAGTCAGCACATTCACTACCCTGGACCTGTTTCTGTTCACAAACTAGCATGGTTACCATTTTAAAAAAGGTACCTGGACAATAAATACATGCAATAAACCCGCTCCTGAGTTCTGAGTGTAATTGACCCAATCTTCATCATTGTTTTCTGCATGCAGACAGAGGTTAAAGGCAGTGTTACTGGTGTTAAGAACATTTAAAGTGTGCAAGATGACTTGTCTTTGCTATCTAGTAAAATGTGTTTGTCTAAATCATAATTTAGTGGGTGGACTAAATGCTGTATGTGTAGTGGCCTTTGCTGAGCAGAACTGCAGTGTTAGGTCACAAACTAAAGAGGGCACTCTTAGTTTACTGGTAATATTCAATACATCGTGTTTATCTCACACTTCTTCCATCAAAACTGCTTGGACAAGCATACCGGATGATATACAGAGAATGAATTGTGGATCAATCTGTATGCTAAATGTAAAAATGTAACTGAATAGGTTTCACTGTTAAATTCCGCTGAATAACCTCCACTGACCTCATATCTATGTAGATTAGAGGAATGGAGCACCACAAACACTGCTCTCCTCCTCTCTCGCTGTTGACATATTGATTTAGAATAAATACCAGGAATCAATTTCCTCCAGAGGTTACCAGGAATTGTGCTGCTTTTACCTTGACTCATACACACTGATCAACGCTTCATACTCAGTAGAGCCATTATTGTTTTGTGGACTTGGAAAAGGATTAGGACATTGCACCTACTGTAATTATGAACAATAGCAGACATAGTATGCAAACACAAGCCAGACCAAGACCAGAAACATCTGAAACCAGTAGAAGAAGTTAGAATCAAGACCATTCTCTGAGGCAGAGTGACAGGATCTATTCTGAGGTGAGTGTGGTCTAAAGAGGTGCAGAGATGGTAATGACAAAACCCAAAACGGAGCAGAAACAAGACAGCGCTAAAGCAGACTGCTCTAGCAGACAATGGCATGCAGGATTCCTGAAACACGGGGAGATCAAGGTTCAAAAATTCACTGAGCTGGCCGTAGAGTAGTCACCACAAGGAACACTGAAGGATCTAGCAGAGTGTGGGAGGTTGAGCTGGACTTTTATAATGCACAGGTTAATTAGAAGATGGAAAGCAGGTGTTGGGGTGATAAGATGGGTGAGAGGGACATTGGAGGCCACGCCCAGCAACAGACATAAAAGGAGAGGTAAAATGACGCTGGGGAACACTGGAAAAGGAGCAGGCAAAAAGCTGCAATCATAACACACAATCAACACTGAAACAAGGTGGATTGTTTTTTTTTTTATAACTGTGTACCAATAAAATGTTTTATGTCATCAAAAGGAGGTGAAGCAAACACAAAACGCCTGGTATTGATTCCCGCTGAGCCTGCTAAAGACTTGATATTTGGTACTTAATGCTCATCATCTGCAATTGCCTCAGATATTATGCCATGCATCTGGAGAGAACCATAATTGTGTTGCAAATACTGATTTGGTGAAAGGTTTTCATATCATGATTATGAAGAAACAGCTGATACATAAAACAATCTCTCAGCAAACAAATAGTTTCAGTTTTAAGATACAGTGGGGGAAATAAGTATTCAACAATTCAACATTTTTCCAATGCAGCTATTCACATGAAATTTGGACCATATAACTCAATAAAAAATACACAGATAAAGAAATCTTTACATTCTAAACCATAAAAAAGTTATATGCAATAAAGTGGAATGGCACAAGAAAAAAGTAATACAAGTAATCCTGTATGAAGGGACTAATCTCTTACAGTTTTTGGCCCATTGTATAGCAGATTTCAAACAATCTTCAATGTGCCTGTGAAGTGCATTGTGCTTATTGGTTTTTCTGAAGCTCTTTTCAAGTTGTCTTGGGCTACTCTTATTTCTAACTGCACATTTGGAAATCTTGTGAAGAGCTCCTGTGTTGTCACTTAAAATGTATAAAATATATACAGGAGCAATTTGGAAATTGAGAAATCTATTGGTATCCAGTGCCTCCATTGTACTGTGTATCCATGTAGCTCAACAATGCTGTTTGTGAAGGTCATGAGAAATCTCATTACCTCTACTTATCATGAGCTGTTTCTTGTGACAGCTTGGTGACAAATGATTTGTTTACTTGTATTCAGATGTGGGTAACCTTTGTGCTAACCTAACGACTTGTACTAATCCAGTTGATTTTAATTAGCACAGGTACGCAAGCTAATTATTAGAATCAACTGGCTGTATGTCTTTGGGCTTTTCTAAGTTCAGTGCACTAAACTTGCAGGCTATTTCAGTAACATGTTGGATAGTGTAGCTAAACATAGAAATCTCATTTCCCTTTGGCACCTTGGAAGTAAAATTGTTTTTCAGGTAGTAAAACCAAAAGAGCTTGATCGATTTTTGGTACAACCTAAACCTCCTTCTTTCTCCCTTTGATCCATTCTTTGCATCTGTTTGTTTGTGCACATCAATGTCCGGACTTAAAGCAGTGTCTGCAAAACTAATTCCATTATATACTCATGTCAAATCTTAATTAAACCAGCATGACTGCAACCTTAAACTATCTCCAAGAGTAATTGCACTTTGGTTTCCTAAGCAACTGTAGCATCTGCACCAACCCTGTCAAGGTGATACATTTTCCTACAATCATCCTAATTTCAGCACCTACATGACATAATGCATCAACAAAAGAACACCCACTCTAACCACACCTTGTAGATACGCATTTAGTTATCTAAGAACAAGATGTGTGTTTCAGTAAAAGCTCCCTCTGTGGTAGAACATCTTACTTCTCTGATAATGGAGATGTTGTTGGTGTGGGTCAGTGCGCCTCTTTATGTCATCTGCTGTCTGAACTACGGAAGACGGAATAGGTCATAATCACAAAACAATTATATCTGGACCATGAATCTTGATCCTGCAAAATTTGATCATTAAGCAACCTTTATAATGATCATAAAAAGTTAAAGGGGGCATTTAAAACCAAAAACTGGTATCAGGTGCAAAAAAACATCTGATGTTACTAGTTGAGCATCAAACACACTGTTGACTGACTTGTGTAAATCTTAGATCACCAGCAGAAGTTTTTTCTGCATTGATGTAGCACCTTTCTAGAATAAAACACAAAATAAAGGCATAAAATAGAAACACAATATAAGTAAAAACAAATTAAAGGCAAGCTGCTTTATAAAGATGCCACAGTGTCAAAATTTAGGGGCCCCGACTTCAAAGGCATGCACTTACATGAATTACAGTTTCAAATGCTGAATGAAGATTATGATTATTGTGACATGTAATTCTCAAATCCACAGTTCATTTTCTTACAACGGCATATGCATTTATTGTCACTTTCACATAAAAAAAACAACAAAAACAAATGCAGTACAAGTGTCTTCTAATGACCCAGTGATGCATTATTAAGTTTGAGGCTTGGTGGTCAAAATATATTACATTGCTTCTCTATTGACTTAAAGACATCAGAGAAGGATAACAGGCTGCTCATAAAGAGGGAAAATGTGAAAGTATAAAATCAAATCATGTGGTAATTCCTTTTCATGTTCTTAGATCTAAAAAACACTAAAAGCCACCAACTGATTCATTAACCACTAAAGAAAATGTATAATTTCACCACAGGCCTGTGACAGGTGTGAAATACATAATCGCGTGCTGCTACCCAAAAAAACATCCTTTAGTTTATCACACAAAAGAATAATACTTGTTCATGGTGCAGCTTTTTATTTATTTATTTATTTGAATAGATTCATCCACTAGAAAAAGACCATTATAGACCATTCTCTGGTCTTCCATTAAGGACGGTAAGGCAGCCACATCTTTACAATAGATGTCTTCATTGTAATGGCCTACCTTATGCCTCTTATGAACCTGTCAGATCTGTCAAGTCATTCAGCACTTGTGTATGTACTGTATGTAGCATGGTTATTGCCCATTTGTTTGTACAACATCACAGGTTATTGATTATTTTCCGCCTCAGTCCTGCCGTCCTGTGCAGACAAAAATCCATTATAAAGGTAGAATTTAGTTTAAAAGTTTGAACATCAACATTGAACATTGAATATCAGCTTAGTTTGCTTCTTTTTTGACATTAGAGTCTTGATATATTCATTAGTGTCCTTTTTTAAGTACAGCATGGCCTGTGCTGCCTCTGGCTCTGCTCCTACTTCCCAGAGAAGCTCCGATCTCTGGGGATCTGCTCTGGTGTGCTGTGATCGTTAATATAGTCTCTTACTCCTGCAACAGCAGTGAACAGCCAAAGGCAAGCAAGTAAATATGCAATAGGAAGTAAATGGATATTAGACATTATATACAGAGCACTGCATATCAAACCTTAAACATATATCAAATTTCGTTATATGCTAAATCAGCTTAATATGTTATGTTTGATATGCAAAATTCCCAATTCCTAATATGAAGTGCTTAAAATGTAGGGTATTTTTGAAATATATATTTTTCTACTATTGGTGTGATTGATTATTTGCAACAGGTAACACGTGAGCTGATGGATTATTAAAGATGATATTTATCTAGTCTAACAAAGAGCCTTCTACTCAAAACGTCACTTGTTTTATAAATGATGATATTTCTCTAGTTCAGCAAAGCGGTTGTGTGGATTTATCTCTTTTTAGTATCTGATTTTTAACCAGCACCCGTCCAAGCAGACTTCAGTGATGTGCATTTCTTTTTCATTGTGTTTACTGATATTTCAGAGCCATAGTCTGTGCCATTCTAACATGAGCAAACCTCAGTCAGGATCACTGAGTCAGGCAGACTATAACATATTCAACTAAACAACCTCTCTGCCCTTGCACTGTCTCAAATCACCTCCTGTGTGTGTATGCTGTTTTATACAATCTCCTCTGTAATGCAATGGTGTAGCTGGCTTTGATAGATAGATAGATAGATAGATAGATAGATAGATAGATAGATAGATAGATAGATAGATAGATAGATAGATAGATGCTATGAAATCTTAAAATATTCAGCGAGCTAACTGGTTTTATGTTTGCTGAAATAAACAATATGTTGATGAAGCTGTGACACTCAAATAATCCATGAAAAATTAAAGAGAGTGGAGCTGTAGAGACATCCAGTTTTTGATTCAGGAATGTATGTGATGATGATGCTCTCATAAGATGATGATGATTTTTTTGTGATATGAAATAATTTGTTATAATATCTTTTTTATTATTATTTCAGTTCACATCCATGCACATTTTGAATTGAATAAAAAAACACTACTAAAATCTCACAGCAGAAAATATTTTATTTGGTAATTTAGTACATTATGTTCTAAAACATTTTAATAAATATCTATTTAAATATATATATATATTTACTCTCAGAATCTACAGGCTGTTACAAATGAAAACTTAACATGATAAAACAGAACAGAGAGACACTTAAATATATACTGTAGATGGAAAGGGAAAAATCACAGTAGACCCACTGTAGGAAAATTGGTCAAGGCAAAGGAAAATGTTCCGTTAGGAAATGATTCTCTAAAGAGGGAAAATTGCATCTTAAACAATGTGAACAGAACACAACTAAGATGCAACAAGATTTTTCTTTTTACAGCTCTGAGGTAGGACACAAACAGCAAAATAGAGAGAGAGAGAGAGAGAGAGTAAGAGAGATACTGATGACCTGCTTTCACTGAGAGAAAGAAACAAACCATGTTCACAGCTTTTAGAATTTTAAATTCACAAAATACACACGCTTTTAAATACACAGCTAAATGCTTAAGTGCACTCATTGATAAACATATTCATTTAAATATAGAATATTTTACATCATAGAGAAACATGCCATGAATACAATCATTACAAAATACAAGTAAAGCACAAAAATGTTTTCTTGTGGGTTCCAAAAAGACTTGAGTCTTCCATCAAGAACTGAAAAAAGTATTCATCATAGTCTTTAAATACTAATAGTTCTTAAAAGTTCTCTTTTTACTAAATGTATACCCTTTGGCACCTCATTCTTCAGCTTCTTTCACCAAATTTCAAACCAAAATTTGAGATTTTAAATGCTGGTATGAAATTGAAACAACTGAATATCATGTTTGCACACAATTGCTTCAATGTTTTCTTACATGTGGTAAATATGCCATGTTGTAAATATATTGATAATTACAGTATAATCCTGACAGGACAGAATAGAATCTGCATGCAAGATACAAAAGAAAATGTCAGATAACCTCCTGCTGAAGGTTAGACAACCTAAATAACAGACTCGACTTTCAAAGCCAGTCAAAAAGGTTTAGTCAGACCTTGTAGATTACAGTCGCAGTTGAGCTTTTGTAAGGAAAAGACTACATAAGAGACTACATAAGTAGCAGTGCATACATGGTGTTCGAAATACTGCAGTGTTGTGATGGCTGGCACAGGATGGATTTCACACTGGTGGAGGAGAAGCATCACTTTGCAGAGGAATGCCTATCCTTTAGACTCTATGAGCAAGACAATGACCCTGAACCTGCATCAGACCCTGTTTGAAGTCAAACGAAGAGCAAACGGTGCTGAGTCGCCAACCGTTGAACATTTTTGGGATCATTTGAAATGGTGAAACATAGTGTATCATTATGAGACACATTCTGTGCTGCTCGTAAAAAGGTGCTGGGTTAATGTAGATTCTCAAATATTGAAAAAATAAAAACCAAAGTGCAAACCATGGTTAAGGCAAATGGTGGAAACAGGACAACAAGACTGAGACTTTTAGTAAATACAAACCTCTCAGACAGAGTGTATATGGGATAATATGTGAAGTAGTATTAAACAAAAGAGTGATGTGATAAATGATGAAACAAACACATTTTTGGGTATACAGAGTATACAGATATACTCTGTGTTTATCTGTGTAAATATGTTTGTGCATGAATGATTTTATCCCCTCTCCTGTTTGCCACCAAAAATGTGAATATCATGATGAGCTGACACATCTTTTTGTAAATATCAGTTTCAGTGTCTTTCACATAAGGCAATCTGTACTCAGCAAAGCTGAATAACTTGTCAAGTCTGCCGCTGAAAGGGCAAATTCAGTGTCACCGTGGCTTCTCTTGGCTCCGCGATCGGCCTGTTAATCATTTCACATTCATTCTGTCTTATGTTCTCCTCGTTCATTTGTGACACCTCTGTGGAGCCTGCTTCGAACCCAGGCACGGTGTTTGCTACATGAACCACATGAACTTTATTTCTCCCATTTTTACTGAGGATGCAGCTGAACACTTTCTTGAAGCCTTTGCGAAAGTGCTTGGACACGAGAGCGTACACGATGGGATTGACGCAAGAGTTGGCGTAAGCCATGCAGTGAGAGAGAAGCCTGAAGGCATACGTGGTCTGATTGAAGGGGAAGTCTCCATACAGGTAGCAGAGGATCACCACATGGTACGGCAGCCAGCATATGCAGAAAAGCACGGTGACAATGATGATCATTTTGGTGACTTTACGTTTCGCCCTCTTGGATTCTGACATACCGTCCAAAGGGTCGACGGCTGTCCACAGGTACTTGATGGTTCGAGTGTATGAGAGACTCACAATCAGGACAGGGATGACGTAGCCAAACAGGAAGGTGCATGTGTCCAGCACCTTCCGGTTCTGCTCTTCCCAGCCGGGTATGCACACAGTACTGTTGGCGTAATCGATCAGGTCATAGTAGCTGAGATAAGGGCCAGCAAAGACCAGAGAAAGACCCCAGATGATCACCATGGCAACTACTGCGTTACATGGGGTCCGTAGTTCTCTGGAGCGCAGTGGGTAACGAATGGCCAGATACCTACAAAGAGACAAAAAAAAAAACAAAACACATGAACATAACAATTATTGGACATGCTAATACTTCTTCTACCATTTTCATGACTAAAAGCACAATGAAATAAAATTTAAACATTAAAATCTAAATTTCTGAAGTAAAATCTGGCATAACATATACAGTATAAATATTATGACAAAAACTATGAAGTGAAATAGTTCATTAGCCAGTGATGGATATTGTTTAATCCATACTGGTGCATGTTTTGACTGTAGGCTGGTAGAGAGTGAGAGGTGTTCTAATGATTATGATTTTGTATGAAAGAATAGAAAGTGGAACCTCCACACTGCACACTGTAATGAATGTCGTAGCTCACACTGTGGGCTGTTGGATGGATAATCATTCTCACCATAGCTGTTTGTGGGTTTTATCGAATAGCGAACACCTTAGGGAAATACTGTCAAAACGTCCACAGAAAGGATTTTCAACAGGATCTAATTTTGCTTGGATTGCTTGGTAAAACCATGACAATAGCACAGAACATGTGCCTTGTGCTGTGATGCTGATGTTGTTGAGCAGGTAGGCGATAAAGGCGCAGGTCCCTCCACACTTCGAGTGTTATCGGGAAAGAAGAAGCCTGATGTTTTATGGCACCAATCAATTTCAATAATCTGACACCACACTGCCTTTTCTGTGTTATTGCTGAAGTTATTGACTCCTCATCACCTGGTTTGTTCGTCTTTTGAAGATGCACTTGACACAGTGAACATGCTGCCTAATGAGCTGCTGTTCTCTGAAAGAAAGGGCGCAGTATTGCAGCCTATTTTGCCCAAGGCAGGGATTCTGGGTAAAGCTGCACCTCCATGTCCTCCTTATCCACATTTACAGGACACTTCAGCTGGCTCTCCAGAATCTGAAGCAGCCTCTTTGGTCTTTGAAACCAAAGCTGAACATGAAAGGATACCTTGAATCTACTTGTCACATATGGAGGCTCAGCAGCTTGGACAACTACAAGTACTCAGGTATTACTCAGTGTGACAAATGTATAAAGTCACGTGCGCTAATGGACAGTCTGTTCATGTAAGAAGGTCTTTGCATTTTTGTTTGGATTCTCACATTACATTTTGCTGAATCAGAACCCTATTCAAATGTAGAAAAGCAGTCTGGGAAACATTTGTTGAATGAAATACGATCACCACATTGCGTGAAATTAAGTCTTGACTAAATTTCCCTAAGTATCCCCACGCTTGGCAAAGTCAAGTCATCTACTGTGTGTATTATGTATAACAGTGTGAGTATCTCCTCAGTTACATGTTAGCATATACCTCTGTGCAGCTCTCTGATAAGAAGCAATTATGACATAATTGTTTTGCTTTATCAGGAATCATTTTCACGTTGGATATTTCTCTGGCATAAAATCACAGTAAATGTGTGGGCAGCAGACTACAGCAGCAAAGACTTTCGATTAAAAGGCTATGTGAGTGTGTTTGCTGCTGCTCATTCAGGCTGCACTGTGATCTAATTCCTGCTGGGGATTCCTGGTCTGAAGTGTAACTACAAGCTGCTTTTTTCACTTCTTACACAGGAACTGAGGAAGAAAACAGCAGAAATTCATTAACCTCCAAACTCAGATGTTCCTGCTCTTTTCCAGACCGAGCAGGAAACGTCTGGCTGGCAGGCTAAAAAATCTATTCAAGTGTAAACACAGCGAGTGTGAGCAGAGGGTGTCTGCTGCAGAGGGCAGCTGCACACTGACTCTGTCCATATTGACTAAGCTGACATTGTTGCCCAACTACTATAATGACGGCTTAGAGCTTACACTGTGGGAGTTATAATTTTCAGCCAGCCATAATGTATGATTCTCTCATAAAATATTCAATTACAGATCCAGCTGCTCTGTCTAATGCTGGTCTCTGAATAATAGTTTTCCTGTCCTTGAGGTTAATAGTGTTTTAATTATCAGATGAGAAAAACAAATGTGTGATTAATTAAATGCACTTCACTGTAGTAAATAAAAGAATTAATAGTTTGAACAAACAAAGCTTCCTGATATCCTATTGAACCTGTTGTCTTTTAGAACGTGTTCACACTGATAAGAAGATGTGAATAAAATTATCATCACAGAGAGTTCTTGTAAGCGTAACTCTCTGTAATAAGCATGCAAAACATGCACTCAAGTAATGCATGATTTATTGGTTCATTGACTCATGATGAATGAATGCAGGGTACGTCATAAATTCCTGTTTCTCACCATGAAGAAAAGAATGAAGTACAGTAACAAGTAACATTTATTCATTAATGATACATTAACGGTATAGTAAATGATTCTATGTGATTCTAATCAAATTTTTAGCTTTGCAGCAGCAACTTTAGCAATGGTTTGCAAAGCCATAACACAGCTAACGTTAGTGACATTACCATACATTATCATTGTTGGCACTATATCATGGTATTTGTTGTGGTATTGGATTTCTCCAAAATTGCTTGCCCCACCTTTAAGTATTAACTAATCACATAAACCTTTAGATACTTGATCTTTTATCGGCAGTGAATTCATGATACATCCCTCATCATAATTATTATAATCATCCTCTCTTAAATTACTAGTTTGCCTGATTGGTACATAATTAATTTTCCAAGCTGAGTCATACCCTTGAATTAATTTGCTGCGCCAAAACCTTGAAACTGGGTTTTTATGAACTAATAATACAATATTGTGTTTAACAGCTGAAGATCACTCAATTAATCTAATTTGAAGTTTGAAATACAGTACAAGAACAAATGAAATACTGGCGGTAGCTACAGCTAATCTGAATATTTTATATATTTTTAATTTTAAAAGGGCAATTTAGGTTTCCAAAAATAACTGACACATAATGGAAATAATGATTGCTGTAGTTGAAACCCTAGTAGCAACAACATTTTGCAACATGAAGCAAAGGGCTTTATGGGAAATGTGGCCTCCATTTTGCTAACAGTCATCCCTCCAGTTCTTTTGTTTGAGAACAATAATTGTATCAAGGTCATTTGAAAATTGTATACCTATTCAAATGTTACATTAGGGCCTGGTAGGTAGATGGAAATTAGCTTGTGTTGTATAATATGCTGCAGTGTGTTTCTGTGATAGCATACCTGTCAACAGAGACGGCAGCAAGAGTGAAGCTGCTGGCGTACATTGTAAGGTTGATGAAGAAGTGGACCACTTTGCACATGAAGGAGCCAAACACCCATCCCTCCAGAGAGTAGATGGTGGCTTGGAACGGGACGCAGAAGATGATGAAGAAGAAGTCAGCCACACTCAGGTTGAGTATGAAGAGATTGGTGGTGTTGTATCCCACCTGGCCGCTCCTCAGAAGCACGGCGAGCACTAGGCTGTTGCCGATGGTGCCCAGCAGGAAAATAAGGGAGAAGACCACTGACACGATCACGCTGGTGGGGTTCAGCTGGTAGCTTTCAGACACATTTGCTTGCCCGCCTAGCTTGCTGAAATCTTCAAAGTCAGACATTTTGCAAGTCTGAAATAGGAGAAGCAAGAAGAGACGTGTAAAACTATAATGTGCCCTAGAGCTTTTCACTGCAGGCTGAAATCACACCAACTGGGAATACTGTTCCCAATCCAGTATTATTTACTTCTCTTCACTGGGCTCATGCACTCTTTGTAACTTTTGAAATACTTTTGAAACTAAAAAAGTTGACAAGCCTGCATGCATCAGAAGATTCTTCATCCAATTAATCCCCAGTGGAGTCATGTAACACATGTTAATTAGACAGGAATGAGAGGCTGTTTTTAAATGGCTGGTGATATTTTCTCTGATATATACCCAGGGAATATTTTCAGAAGGAATGTTACCATGCAGTATATATCTAGATTTAAGTTTCAGTTAAAAAAAACAAATGTTATATTTAAGGGATGCTAAATAAATCATCTTTTGAAAGGTTGTCACGCTAACACAGTTAGTGATGGAAGCCTTTAAAGTGAAGACTTAATGCTTTACCAGCTTTTAATCACGTCACGCACTGCAGCGATTTGTTGGCTTCAAATATGGACTGGTTTTTATGTAAGTGGACCAAGCCACTTGCAGCAGGCGATAATCTGAGGAATTTATTTTAAACCCAGAGCTGTCCGAGTGCTATCCTCTGTTAGATTCAAGAGCAGAAATCCACCTCAGCTATGGGGCCTTTGCTTTCTAACCAGTAATGTGTGTAATGTTAAAGCTTCTTACGTGTTGTGCCTTCATGAAGGGCTGTCATAGTGACGTCCACGTGCACTCTCAGGCATTTTTTTTTTTTTTTTTTTTGCGTGTGTCAAATTGTCATATTGCTGGAAGAGTGGTGCAAAATTGGAGCCTAACAGTAAAGAGGTTCACTTGGTATGAGTATGAGTCACGGTGAGAACACACAGGCTTGATGTTACCAAACATTTCATTTAATTCCATCTGTCCATCAAAGAGTTGCCGAGACTGTAAACACTGTGTGTTTGGTTATCAATTTTTGCTGTGATTTGATGATAGTGCCTCATTGCTCAGTGCTTCAGTGGATCTGAACCACTTGGTAGTATATAAAACTAATTTCTGGGAGGGTTGATCAATTGGATTGGAGAAATATTACTGCATTTGGCCACCCTTCAAAAGACTACTCTGTAATTTCTCAGCGATGTCAAGAGCAGGCACATCTGAACTCACAAATCCAACTGCCATCCAGAAGCTTTGGAGTACCAAAGGTAATGAAGGGCAGCTGGAAGCAAATGCACCGCATCTGGTGCAAATGAATTTAAATTAGCTGTTAATACTGTTTTCTGGGGGGGAATTCATTTATCTGCCATGCAGACTTGAAAGAAACACCAGTGATGGCTCCTAAATGGACAGTTTTCTGCAGCGAAAGATATCCATGTCATATCACCTTTAAACGTTAGCATGCCTTTAAAAATAGCACTTTTGTTGTAGCCACTTCATGTGAAAAGAAAACCCCAAATCACCAGGGAATCTGAGATGTGCTTGCAATTTTCAGCCATGAATGTGGCAGAATAAAAGAAAAAACAACCCACATATCTGGTAACGCCACGCTGTGCCAAGCTTATGCTACAAACATCACAGATTTTTTTTTTTAGACTAAAAAAGGGAAGAAAAAAATATTTTTCACGGAATCCCCCTAAAGCAAGAAAGGAGCTTGATCTGAATTGAACAGAAGATGCATGAATGAAGGTTAATAATTATCCCACATTAATTAACAGCATTTTAAATGCAAGCTGCATGATTAATTATGCCCCAGATTGATGCCATACTAAATGTGATCAGTTATAAAATTCATGGAGCTGAAATAATATTGCAGCTCAGACTGCAGCAGAGCGACTTGTAGATGGAAAAAATTAATTTTATTCTGGCAGTCTGTCTTGTCAGAAGTAATGAAGGAGTCAATCACAGAACTGTCACAGACAATTCAAATTCTGTAAATATGGACCATTAAAGTGAAATGTTGTGGCATTATTGTAAGTTATCCTCAGTATTGTTTTCTTCCATTCCTCCATTCTCAGCAATAACCATCTTAAAATGAATTATTAAACATGATTAAAGTTTCAACATCCTTTGAATATACACTCTGCTGCCAGTCTAGCTGCATAATCAGAATCGTGACTGAGAGCAAAATGAAACTGATCACAGTGAAATGACACTCTAAAGTGGACATGGAATGAATTTATTCCAATTAAATTGATAAAGAGCAAGCATCATAGCATTGGCTGCTTGATGCTGCAGAAGAATTTTCCAGCTCTGTGACCATGCTTGACTTTAGCAGCCTATGTAATGGTGTGGTTGAGTCCCTTTTCTTCCCACTAGGGAAGACAATTTGAACTGATATTAAATTTCCGACTGCAGTGGGATAACAGGGGCGAAGACCCCAGCCAGCGCAGAACATGTGCAACAGTCTCAGTAGGGATCAGAGAAACTGGGAGAGACATGGATCAGATTCATGAGCTGGCGACAGAGCATGTGAGACATGACAGGTTGTGGAATTTGCAGACTTTGATTGAGCTCAGTGTGACGGATATAATGGTGTAATTTACAATCTCTGGAAACGAAACAATGAGTAATGAAAACAGTAGAGCTGAGAGAGGAGAGGGTGATGGGGATGTAGCACAGCCTAAATCAGCCTCAGTGGGGAAAACATCTTTATTTTGACAGGAGTGTCTTCAGCAGTGATAAACGATGAGCAGGTCAACTGATTACATCACAATGTTTTATATCCTTATCAATAAACAACAGCGCTACAATAAAACACATGATAAAACATCTTCCTCTGGTAGGTGTTAAGATTAACAACCAAACTTTAGATATCAGCCAGGCAGCCAAGCTTTAACATTTCTCCATCTTGTGATAAAGAGAAAGAAAATGCTGTTTATCACAAATTTGAATTGCAAATCTGCTATAGATCCTTTCCAGCATTGCAGAATCAGCATGCAGATGCAGTATGATAAACCTACCCAGCTGATGATGGGGTGGCAGTATCCAAAGCTTCAGCTCTCCGCTCAGATTAAGAACAACACTGCCAGCAGACCTGCTCTGTTAAGATGCTCATACTCCCTACACAGAAGCCTCTGTTCTCCCTGTGTACATCGCTATCTGCCTGTGATGCTGATATCTTACTCTTTCTCCGCCCCCCCCTCCCCACCATCCCCTCTCCCCCTAGTGAGAACTCCTCCTCCACGTTCACTTTATTGTTCACACTTCACTGCAGAAAAGGATTGCAGAGCGGAGCTATGGAGGGAGGCTGCAGCACACCGCAATCTATTCTCAATCAGTTCATAATCAGGAAGTTCCCGGACAAATAACCTTTCAGTAACATTGATTGCCCTCCTGAGGAGTATCCACATGCACACGTATAAGATGAGGCAGTGCCTTTTGTATTTGCATTGATCTTTAACATATTGTGTGGTGAATAAAAACCACTGTGTGCTAAGACAGGGCACGATTCAATTTAGCCAGTCAGTTCAGGAGGGACACGGGAAAAATAATATGGCCTGTGTCGATGTTCTTAGAGCTTTAATTTGTCTCTTTAAAAGCCTCTGTGCCTCTGGGGAGAAAATAAACAGTCACAGGAAATCACTTTTCATCCAACAATTGTTCTCCATTTAGCCTAAAAATGACAATGTTCTTTTCCATCTTTTCTTGTTTTCTTATCCAATAATGCCTAAACTAAGTTTTAAAATCATATGGATCACTGGAATTTTCACACGTACCTGTTACCATGTTGCTGGTTTAGGTGACAAATCTTGTGCTCTAAGATATTTGTTTAAAGGTAAGAATTGAGACTACTCCTAAAAACATAAACTGCTAACTGCTATTAGCTGGTTAGTTCATTTAGCTGTGCAGCTAACATACGGGGGCTTATGGAGACTGATTTGTTCCGCAGCCAGACTCGAGTGGCCGTTTGAGGAACTGCAGTTCTTGGCAATTTTGTGTTGGCTTCATTTCACAGCCACAGAGATGACCATTTGCTGCTGCTCCCTGTCCATGGAGGGCTAAGACTATGATGGTTTAGCTGGTTAGCAAGCTAACTTCAATAGATATCTCTACAACACAGTAAATGTTGTTATTTCTTCACATTCTGTTGCTAATTTAACTTTTATTTTGGAATGTTTTAAACCCTTAAATTCTCACACATTGCGCCTTTAAGGTGTATCTTTATTATTATTACTTTTATGAGCATAGTGCCAGTAACATTTTCATACTAAACATGAATACATATATGACTATTAGTCATTATTAGAGGTTAACAGCTTTGGAAGGTGTAGATGCACTAATAATTTTACTAGACGTGGCAATGCAAAGGCAGTGTATATTGCCTAAAACATGTCTTTTATTGAGTTATAATGTTTATGTTGGACAATGTGTAGTCTGTGTCCGTACTCTTGTATCATTGTATATATTTTTATATTAACCGCAGGAAGAATAAGTGCTGTGATACAATCTGATGGGAATCCAAATAAACACACAAACAAATGGTGAAAGTACAATAGAATCAAAATCACAACACTTCAGTGATCAATGGAAAGGTTAGAAGAATCAGTGAAGGGTCAAGCTTCACTTTTGTCAGCTCAAGAGGGGATAAGTGTGACTCATGCAAGAGAGAATAGACAACAGACAGGACCAATGTCATCGACTGCTAATTTGAGCTGTGATTCATCAAGTCATGTCCAATGCCATCTGCTAAATAAAAAAGCCTCTGGCAATTAATGTCTAAAACTATACATATATAAGTATGAAATTATTTGTGCAAAGCAATGTTTAATTTTAATGTTTATTTCCTGATACATTTGCCGATTTTAGCTTTCGATTTTCATACAGCATTGAGAATGTGATAGCCACATATTGCTCTTCATGCTCCCTCCTGCTCTTTTTAACCCAGTCAGTGTCTCCAGCCACCCACCCGTACATCAAACTAAGTGTGCACACAGCATCACCTGGTGGTTCCTGTCAGGATCCATGTGCAGGAGAAGACATGCTAAGCTTTTATTATGGTAAGGCCCTAACAACTTGATGCTGAGCTGCAATTGTTGAGTAAGCACTAACTTTCACCTAATCTATTTACTCACTGGTTCAGTTGTAAACCCACATGAGTCATTTAAGCTCCATCTTCAGTGTGAGTAAAAAATATCTGGTCAAATCAACAGGGGCGGCCGTGGGCTGCTCTTCCTGTGGTGGCTGAGTTGGCTCAGGATCCTGAGTCGTGAATAAAGTAATATTCAATGCAACCTCACAGCCCTCTGTCTGACACGTTTCTGCCTCCCCCTGTTCCAAACACAAGCACACGCCGTCTGAGCTGTTGTCAGCTATCATCCATCAACGAACTGCATGACACCGGGTCAGACAAATTGGCTGGATAGAGCGTTGTGTCCACCTAGCAACCAGCTGTGGAAAACAAAGACATGTTTTGTTTTTTCATTCATTGCTATGATTTACACGCTGCCACTGTCATTTATTGTTTCCTTTAAAGATGTTTCAGTATATTTGTCCTGCTTGTGCATTGTTTGATAGAGATTTATGTCACTGTTGAAGCCCAGAAATAAGCCATTACATTAATTGTATGCATACACATTCATGTATTACATCTTATCACTGAGCTACAAAGTTACCAAATTGGAAAAACTCCATCTTTGTTCCTCAAAAACAGGACCACCCTCATTTAACATGGAGGGTGAGGAATGTAGCCGATGATGCAAACAGGTTAGTTTGGGCAACGATGGATTCTGGCCTCAGCGTAAGGCAAATTAACATTCAGAAATACCTCTGGGTGTTGTTTCATGCGAATGTTTCCATGGCAACCACAGATGGATCACTTCAAAAGGATGGCGAAAACATGGGATTGATTTCCACCCAGAAAACAAAGAGTAGCATGACATTTTACAGAGTAGTCTACATAGAAATACAGTGAAATAGTGAATCATTAACAAACAGCTTCAGGCTCTCAGAATCATAACAAATATAATCTCCTGCTCACTTAACATTTCTGTGTAGAATTCAACATACAGTTTGTATTTGAATAGTAGCCATTGTTGCTAGCAAGAAGTTATTTTAATAAAACTGATAATGAATTCAGACATATGACAACAACAACAACAACACTTTATCAGAGAAGCTAGAATATCCTTAAATGTATCAGGGACATGAACAGCTGTTTCTGAAATCATGAAAGCAATATGAAGTGAAACCATTGTTCACTTGGCCTGTGTGAATAACAGCAGTATGGACACGCAGTCAAATACCTTCTATAATAAAAGCGTGACAAAAATACTGATAGACTCATTAACTTCAAGATTCAACATCTCCGAAAGACTCACATGTTCACAACTCAATTATTTTGAATAGGAACCTTATTAATTAGTCTTCTGCCGAGGCGTGAACACAAGCATTCAATATTGGACTTTTACAGTAGAAATCAATTACATCATGAGTGAAAGCTTTACATGCTGCACGTTATCTTGCTTTATTGGTCCCCTCTCAATGCAGAAGATTAATCACAGCAATAGCCTCACAGGAAATGTGTGGTGTGTCTGAGGTGAACTGTTAACCTAACATACGTGGCTCATGATCACTGGAGCATTTACATTATCTGGAACCTGCTGTGCACAGACTCGAGTGAGATAAAAGAGAAGAGCCATGTAAAAACCAAGTACAGCTACAAAAGTTTAATTTCTTTTGACTTTTCTCTAATCTTTGCTTTTTTTTGGACCCTGAACACAACATGTCTGCAACTCATAGACATCTGAAACTGCACTAAAATGTAATTGAGTAGAGGTGTAAAGTAATAAAAAGTCAGTACAGTACTTGAGTAAATGTAATTAGTTTTTTCCACCACTGGCCGAGCCATATATTATATCATAATCTCGGTTTGTGCGTCTTTACATTAATCAGTTTCTCTTACAGCGATGGATGGATGGCTAAAACAGCAATAATTATATGTGGAGAGTAGAGCACATAATTATTATGTTCAGTATATACCCACCTTTGGCCTCAGTCTTTACCACTGGGGAAAGTCATATCAATCAATTTATTCAGAGCCATGCCAGCACAGATGTGAGTTAAGCCTATGTATGATTGTGACTGAATCAGACTGAATGTGATGTTTAGTCAATAAAATATAGCCCTAAGCCCTCTTAGTCCTGCTGCTCATTCTTAACTGTATTATTTCTGAAAATGACTTCACACAAAACACAAAAGAAGAAGAGCGTGAATCATTGTTTGTCTAACATGAAGCTTTGAATAAATCCACACACACCTCTATTCAAACTGTGTGGGAAGCCTTCAAGGCTGCTCACAATGGTTGATTCATTACACACTACTAGAATTAAATGATGCTACTACAAAAGAAGATAATTACTAGCCACAGTAAAATCCTTCATCTGTTATACTGTCTATCATATCTATAATTGAGACGACTTTGGGAGGAAATATGAGAATTGATTAAAAGAGGAAAGATATTAGGATACCAGGTCAAGTAAAGTGAAACTATTCAGTGACTGACTGTAACTACAAATGAGATGACTAGAAAACACAATCCTACTATTTTCGTGTTTACGTCCTTGCTTGCTAGGTTCTAATGATATAATAAAGAAACAGTCAGTGCCAGTTATTAACGTCATAACATTATTGCCTAAACTTGGGAAAGATCACTTCATAGAAGTATTGTTTCAGATGTGGAAGATCTGTAACCTTTTTTTTTTAAATTCATTTTCAGCTTGAATGAAAACAAAAGTGATGACTTGCCCTTTTGCTATAATAGTGGCATACATGGCTCTATGGTGGCTCTACTGAGAGCAGTGTCAGTCTGATGGTTGGTTGCTTGGTTGGTTGGTTAGTTTGCTTTATATCTGAACTGTATGACCAAATTCATGCCAACTTAGCGCATGCTAAGTTGGCATGAATTTGGAATTTGGTCATACAGTTCAGATGCTAAGTTAGCGCTAACACGGTTAACCTAGAAGCTGGATATTATACCAGCTGAACATTAGCATGCATCATAGCATTTAGCTCAATGCAACACAGAACTCTCTGGCTTTACTTACTAGTCTTGTTATGATGGCAAAGTGTTTGCATTAAATTACCTTTTCATATGAAAGATAAACAAAGAAAAAAGAGGATTTTCAGTACCTTTTTAAATTGATATGTTGTCGGAGCAAATGTTGTATCAGTCAGCAGTTTATTTCATGTCTTTGGTGTAGAATCACTGAATACTGCTCTACCAGTTCAGTGAGCTCTGGTCCTCTGAGTCAGACGACTGATGAGAAAAGAAATCTAATCCAAACACAAAATGAACCTCATCAGTAGACTCATCGCAGTAGCAAAAAAAATGTTTGATTGCAGATTGAAAATACATATTGCATTGCAAAATACCAACATAGGTCAGTCCAGATTTCAGCTGCCTAATGTATTACATTACTCCCAGTTGTCATAGAAACGAATGCAGATGATGTTGTGTCTGCCCTTAATGTTAAGTGGGATAAATTTGTTCTGGGGTGTACTACCAATTTGGTTTTTCATTGTCCTGTTTTTTGGTACAAAAAACAACGCATATGAGGCTGAGGAGAGCCTCTGTTGGCTCTCATCTCCTTCAAAGTGCTTTTTGCCTTTGTCTGCAGCTTCTGAAGGTGCCTGAAGTTTTTCAATAATTCAACTTTGCAGTATTTTTGCAGTGCCACTTTTGTGAAAAATGACAGTTTAGTGGTATTAGATGATATTATCCCACATTGTGCTCAGTCCTTGGTGGTTGGGCTCAGCACTGAAGGAGAAAGAAATTGCACCATCGACCTGATCTAGGGACAGCTAGTGGCTTATAGGTTTATTGGTCAGTGTACAAACTTTATTACAGAGTGTTTTGTCCCCTCACAGCAATAATAATAAAAAAATAATAATAATTTCCAGCACCTTCCACTTCCCCTACAACTATTTTCCTTTATACAGTAAACACAATTATTGTTTGCTTCAACCAAATTCAAGTGATCCAGACTTATACAATGACTCTAAAGCCATGGATTTGGCCTTTCAAAAGGCCTTTATTAAACAATAAACAGTATAGTAGGTTGTTTGTTTAAGCATACTGTCAATACAGGTATAATTGAGTTTGTTTTGACCCCAATCTATAATGGCAAACACACAAAAGAAGAATGTTCAGCTTCATGGAGGAACCTTGAGCAAGCCCCACAGCCCCACAGGCTGACAAATGTAATTGATTGTCAGGAAAAGGAAGCATTCATTACTCTTCAAAAACGCCACTTCAAACAAAACATCAAAACAATAGATGGACAGCACTCATGGTGCCATGAATAAATTATTTCTTCTGTGTAATCAGACTGAAAGAAACAAGAACAAATAAAGGAGGGTGGAAGGGAATTGTGCACAGGGTTTAGCAGGAGAATCCCAATTTGTTTGGTTTGGATTCAAAGCAGACGACCACCTTTATTGTCAGAGAAGAGGCTGTGTGATTGCCAAAGTACTGTTCGTATTAATTTTTATATTACTGGTTGAAACATTTAACGCTACTTTTGTTTTATAAGTCACAACTTTCTCTGCAGCTGCTGAGAACATCATGAACCCACAGATAGCTCTGAAACTATTGAAGTGACTCAGACATAGGAACACAATGTAACAAATGCTTGATTTATATATGTTTACACATGAGACACTGCATGTTCCAGCCCAGCACAACACAGCCTCAGCTGTTAATACTTAAAGAATAGTTCAACGCCCAATTCATTCAAGCATAGCACACGGACCCAGCCACCCCCTCAACTCATCCTTCACACTGTTCCCATCTGGTTGCAGATACAGGTCCTTGGCTTGGAAATAGACATGCTATGACAGGAGTTTTGTGCCCACTGCCAAAGCATCACTTAACAAAACACCTCTGTAATGTGTTGGAGGCTATATGTATAAATGTGCTGTATTGGATGTTTTTTTTTTGTGGTGTATAATGTATATATGCATTTATGTGAGGTTATGTAGAGACAGTGGCAACCAATTTCCTCTAAAAGGACAATAAAGTATCGATATGTCTACATATCTAACAAGAAAAACCTGACTGAAGACATGCTGCATGCATTATTCTTGAAATGTTCTTGTGTGTAATCACTGGAGGAAGTGTGTACAGTTGCAAACAAGAATCATGTGACAAGAGAAACTTCTTCTATCAAACAACCCACAGCTTTTAATACAATTTTATATTTTATAATTCCACCTGTAACAGTGAAGTAACAGGTGAGTGATTTAAGCCTGTGGTTCTAGGTTGCAAAAAAACACTACAAACAAATGCAGTGAATATCATATTATATGGTGATACTCAAATGTTGTTTCTGTTTTGAATTTATCATAAAGGGGCAATGATCTCCACCCAGCAACTGACCACACGTTTCTGTTCTGAAGCAAAGTGTTGAAGTGTTGAAGCAGAACGCTGATATTGTTCTTTGACTGCTTCCAAGATGCTTCACAATGATTGGCTCACTCCCAGAAGTGTGCCTGGATCAGATTCATCCAGGTGCGCAGTGCAGATATTATAAGCTATCACTTATCACTGTCATCCCATGCACATTACCGTTTGCTGGCAGAGCTCCCTCCATCACCCCAACCTCCTCCTTTGATTAGTTCTCTCTCAGCAGATTCCTCGTCGCTGCTTGAATTCAGTGAGAGCTCCCTCAAAGAGCTGAGCGTTTTCTGCTAAACTTCATAGCTATTTGCTATAAATGGTCAATTCAGTGAAATTTCTCTTACTGAAATGGGCTCTCCTCCAGAAAGCTAATTTTGTTCACTTAAACATTTATTGAGGATTGTAATGGTATGCTGATGAATGATAGTAGCTAGATCATGAAAAAAAATACAGCTTCGGATATAACTCAATGATGCATAAAATGATATATAAATGCTGAAAGTTTTGGCAGAAAACTGTTTAGTCTGTTTTAGTCATGCTAGTGGCATGGCTGATTATTAAATGCACTGCTATGACATCTTGTAAAGACGTTAATGGACCCCTGAGGAAGAATCCAACTGACTGGTGATCCCCTAACTTCTCCTCTAGGGCCTCCAGCATCCATCAACATTTCTATTTATTCTGTCAAATGTCAAAACACCTACTTGACAGACCAATTACTGATACCCAGAGGAGGTACATGAAACATCAGTATGTTAGTATTATCTTGTGATCATGTTAACATGCTAAAGATATCATTTAGTGCAAAGCACAGCTGTGCCAGAGTACAGCCTGCAGAGTAATTACTGTAGCTGGACAGAGGTCTTACTGTTGGGTTGCACCTCCTGTGTACGTGGTATGTCATGGTATGTTAAAGCTGTTTGTTGAAAATCTACTTCTTTTGGTTTGGTCTCTCAAGAACACACATGACTTGTTGTAATAACCTGCCCTGTGATATAAATTTGACCATGCCCAGAAGAGCGCTTCATCCCTGACTGAGCATGACTAACATAAACTGGCTTTTTATTGATCACAGTGCAGAGTTAAAGCAGACGCTCCCCTGTATCCTTGGGGTGGTTGAATTGTGAATCTAGTGTTGGTGAAATGAGAAGCAGAGATAATTACAAGCACAGAATCACAGAAGAGATGAATGACAGCTGGATTGATGGAAGCTGAAGTGTAAAAATAGGCAGCTCTCAGAAATGCCCATGCACAGTCGCCTCCTGACATTCATCCATATACTCAGGCTTGACAAGTGCCAGGAATGTTATATGGTCCAACTGGAAAAAAGCAAAATGACCACTGACAAACAAAATGAACTTTGAGCATTTGATCCTTAAAAATGATAGGTCGTTCCAAACAACAATCAGCATCATTAAAGAAAAAAATAATCATCAATCCATAATTAATTATGAAATAGTGGCTAATGAGTGACCTTTTATTCTACTTCCATCATGAAACTGACAAATACAACTACCTTACTGAATATCCAGGTTGTGTATTCAACACACTTGTGACTTAATGTTGCTGTCTGCCCAATGTGACATTACTGCAAACTAATTAAATAAATGTGAAGCAGAAGTGTTTTATGGTCAGGCCATATTTTTTCAAGACATTGCACACACTGCATGAGTTAGCTACCAGAAATGGTTTTCAAATTAAATTTCTTGCCTTCTTAATACATTTGACACAATCAGTTGTGTTGTTCAGAGGCAATATTGGCATACAGTAAATAGTCCTATTTGACTATTGTAGTAAAACTCATGAAGCTCAGTTTATTCCAAAAATTTCAAGAACTTTGATTTTGTCTTCAAGTGCAGTCGCAAAAAACATCAAACGCTATGATGAAGCAGTCTCTCGTTAGGAAAGGAAGACTAAAAGTTGCCTCTGCTGCAGAGAAATTCATTACAGTTACCAGCCTCAGAAATTGCCAATTAACAGCACTTCAGATTAAAGCCGACATAAATGCTTCACAGAGTTCAAGCAGCATACACATCTCATATTACTGCAAACCAAAACACATCAACAAGACGATGAGAACTACTTAGGTCAACAAACACAAGGAATTGGGTTCCAACTGCTGTATGAGACGCAGATGTCATCTGCATGTGTGGTTCCCATTGTGAAGCTGGTGCTTTGCTGGTGACACTATTGCAGATTTATTCAAACTTAAAAGTACATTCAACCAGCATGGCTACCATAACAATGCCATGCCATCCCACCTGGTTTGCACTTAGTTGGACCATCAATGGTTTTTCAGCAAGACATTGAACCAAAACACACCTGCAGGCTATGCAAAGACTATTTGACCAAGACGGAGAGCGACAGAGTGCTGCATCAGATAACCCGTCCTCCACAATGACCCCACCTAAGCCAGGTCCAGTCCAAATGACATGCTTTGGGATGAGTTGGTCTGCAGAGTGAAGGAAAAGTATAACCAGGCAGAAGTATACCAGCTGACTACCTCATGAAGCTCGTTGTCATCAAAGCAAAAGATGGCCACTTAAAACATATTTTGCTATGTTCATGTTTTTTTTGTTTACCACAGAAATGTTTTATTTTATTGTTTCAATGTCTTCAGTGTAAGTATACAATGAAGAAAGTAATAAAAACAAAGAAAAATCATTGAATGAGTGTGACCAAACTTGACAGGTACTGTACTGTATATATGCGCCAACAATGAACCCTCCTTCAAAGTCACTTCTTCTTTACCTCTTACCACCTTGATACAAAATTAGAATTAACTAACCTTTCCTTAAATTTGTCCCTCGTCTGTATATTACTGTTTCTCACACAGACGTTCATCCAGGTATATTAACAGCTGGGACCTATTATCTGAGCACTATGTACACTTATTTTACACAAGAGCTTACAATCAGTTTTTCTGTGTACCGTACCCTGACCTGCTTTCTGCTTGTACACCACTCATCTGTTCAATGACTGAAGATATTAAAGTGGGAAAATTACACTCAGGCAGAGCTTTTCCTGCCCAGTCTGTTCCACTTTCAAATCCCAATGAATGTCAAGTACACCTAGCACTTACAATAAAAAATAATAGAATAAAATCGTACCTACTGAGTTTAAGAGCTCTCACTAAGCCTCTGGCTTCCAGTGTTTAAATGGCTGTAATTACTGTATCACATTTTCATCCGTAACAGCATCCAAAGACATAAGTGACACTATCATTAGAATAAGAACAGTGAATATTTTAAATTTACTACAGTATGTGGTATGATAGACGCACAAGGAAATCATTGTTTTCTGTTTGCTGCTGCCAATACAGCGTATTATTTTTTAATCACCAAATGAAGACGCTGTTTCGTTCCACAGCTTCATGTCAGCTGTGTGGGACTTATGGTCTATTCGTGCCAAACCAGTAGCCCAGGTGCTGGTGCTGCTAGTGAACCAGTTGGACATCTCAAATAAAGATGATGCATGCTCAAGCTGTGTTTCTCCATATTCACTCACCATCTGGTCCGCTCAAGTAAAATCCTCATGAGCACTCTGAGTGAGTGAATCTGTTTCACACACACACACACAGTTGTGTTACCATAGCAATCAATTCCGTAAAAATCCCTCAAAAGCTTCTTATGATAATGTGTATTTTATCTGTTTAATCTGTAACTTCTTGTATGTTTTGGTCTAAATTAACCAGATCTGATGGTTTCTGACACTAGATTCATGGCCACATTTCATGGCCAGCATTGCTGAATCATTTTCTACCCCCACGCACAGTCACAGCGGTTCACTCAGAAAC